>OU744800.1:23615324-28615324 GCA_916614155.1 Mesoligia furuncula | reverse complement strand
ACCAAAGCTCGTGAATCATTCAGACATCCTGCCTTGCTAAGAGGAATTCATATTGGACGATGGATTGACAAAAAGGCTTAAACGCCAACTCCAAAAATAAAATGTGCTCGCTTTGGTAGAAAATATAAAACGAAGATGGGCGTTTGGATCTATCTTAATTTAGAGTGTGGGTAGTGACAGTTCGTTAGTCTAATGCTTGTGAAGTTATGTCTAATGTCTGTCAATGAATTTGAACAGTTTACAAAGGATTATTTCTGCTTTACGGGTTTCTAACTTAGCCTGAATAGATGTATGGCCATGCTTACTGACTAATCTATCATATTTGTTAACAATTCTGGGGGCCTAAAAAGGCCACTTTGGCAGAATAATAAAGGATAACGTAATGGACAGTTAACCGTTAAGTTAATCGTATCAAATCCCATTGGTGAAGCATTTTTCGTTTTTTTTTTTGTCTGAGCTAAAATACCAATCAATCCGATCCAAATCCAATCCCAATCTCTTAGATTATACCTGCGTAGTGCAGCGAAAAAAAGAAAAACACTGTCTTGGACTGTCTTCGCCATATTACGATTCATAATGTTATCCTTTTATGGTTTTCAAAGTGGCCTTTTTAGGCCCCCTGTTCTAATAAAATAATGATTCAGGAATGTTGTATTATAAAATTGTCAAGTTATGTTAATAGCAGGCATCTTAAAATTCTTCATTATTTTAAATCTATATAAATAAAACAAAGTCGGGTTAGTCATTTATAACTCAAGAACGGCTGGACATTTTTATGAGCTTGGATTTGTCTCCGCCCCGAATAACAGGATATCTATTAAAACATGGGAAAAATTCACGAACCAAAAATAAATAGATTTTTGTTTCTCCTACATTTTGTATGGAATGGCTTTTTTGATGAATAAGTTAACACAACATTTATTGATTCTCAGGCGGTATGATGTTCGCTGGGTCAGCTAGTTTAAAATAGTTACATAGCCACTTTGTTGTTTTTGCTTGCATATCGACTCAAGATGTTAACAGAAAAACAGGTCTGGTCGAGTGCACAGCATGATATGTTTGTCAGAGACGTGGAAACTGTTTCAGAAACATCAGAAGCTAGGTGCACGGTTATAATTGGGCCTCCTGTAGAGAAAGCCAGCAAGAAACTCCACGGTTACTCCTTTAAAAATAATTGGCTTTTAAAATGTTTTCAAATTACAGTGGAGGTATGGAAGGACAGTGTGGGCCTGTCAACAAGTACTTAGGTACCTACTGTAGATATTATAGCCTATTTGGTGCTTAAATCAATCGGAAATCTTTATGAATATTATGATAAGTTGACAATTAGGAGATAAATATTGATTTATATTGAGAAGGCGAAAAAAACAGTAGGAGTCAGTTCAGCTGCCAAGCTACGTTATATATAAATGAAATAGGTAGACATTTTTTTTTAAGTTAAACAGTTTTAGTGAAAATAATGACGTAGATAATGTACCTACTAAAAGCTAAAAAATAATTCGATTGTAGCGGCGGTCATCTTGGATTTACAATGACACTGATTAAATTAAATTGTATTGTCATCAAAACTAGAGGTGTGTACCAAATATCAGATCAATCTGCCAGTAGGAAGGGGGTGAAATTTTATGTATTAAATTTGACGCAAAAAACAGACAAGGCAAGCTAAATAAAACCGTTTAAAAATATAAAAATGTAATGAACGTAGAACTGTTTACTTATAGAAATAATTATCACACTTATTTGACAAACATATCGAGCTGTACATTTCCAATATAAGCTAACTTGTCATTGTACAAAATGCCTATATAATGCGAGGCTAGCTAAAACTGGAAAGATATAGCTTGTTACGTCGTCGTGTATACCGTGAGCTCGCAGAATGAATGAATGCTTTATTTGCCAGAATATAGGAACATCGTTTTCAGAGCTCAAAGTACCTGTCTCTGTAGTATTAACATGCACCTAACCAAATAGAACTAAAATTAGCTCGCAATTAAACACAGGTTTAACAGTAATCATGCCTACAGCCTATTATTAGGTACACGATTGAACCGTTCAAACATTTCAATCAATCATCAGCTTTAGTCCGGCGTTCATTTACACTGAACTGCTGATTGATATCTCGTATCCACAGCTTTAAAACATTATTTCTAAACATAGGAATTCCCTTGAAATAGTCCATGCTTACAGTTTAGGTAGGTATACCATAATTATATAGGTTTTACCCTGTGTTTTTTTGTATAGGGGAAGTGTGTTTTTGAAATAGATCGCTGCCAGAGCGGACTGTCTCTTTCAGGGACACTGGTTCGGTGGCGACAGTCATAGGACTGAATAAATAAAATTTACAATACTAACAGTTATCTAAACACTATTGTTACTAACATCAAAATACTAACAAATGTATAGACGCCAGAACATCAAGCTACCCGAAACTGTCAAATTTTCCCAATCAACCTTGAAAAAACCCTTGCTTTAGTGATAAAGTTGAAAATCTATTAAAGAAATTTAACAGATTGCAGTAGCTTGATAAGCTGGCGTATTGTACCTTAGTCTGAAATAAAGGTTTATTTTAATTTCTCGTTGTTTGGTAAAGAAAAATGTGTACTAAGATCTCGAAAACATTGTCTGACAAAGTATTTAAAAACTTATAATAAATGCACTTTTAGTTGAACTTAATTCATAGCGTCTAGGTTTTATAGAGATCAAGATGCCGTGCCAAAGTAAAGGGTGATTGATGCGAAAACTCAGATTTTTTGCGCTTTGTTTGTTTAGCAAATCTGCCATGCAAGCTAAAACACACTATAAGAACCTTCATTCGCCATACCTTATTTGCCTAGCCCTTTCCCAACTATGTAGGGGTCGGTTTCCAGTCTAACCGGATGCAGCTGAATGTCAGTCCTATTTTACATGGAGCGACTGCGTATCTGACCTCCACAATCTAGTTACTTAGTAACACGATAAGATGTAAGACTGGTTTCAGACTTTCGGGCTTCTGACGTCCCGTAACGACTGTCAAAGATCCACGAATGACAGCCGGGACCAATAGCTTACCGTACTTTCCGAGGCAAGGAGGGGTCTTGGTGTGTAAAAATGGTCACCCATTCACGGACCAACTGATTGATTGACCCATGCTGCTGTTATTGCTTAGCCACAGCCACACATTCGGCACTTGCTAAACACGGGAGAACAAGAAGTACATTCGCCACACCTACCAATGTTAATAACCTCACGACATAAAAGCCATTATTCTTCAAAGGCGCTTAGTGCATTTTTCTTATGTAGACTCTCATAATATACGTTGACAGGCGGGGAGCAAACACTTTTTGTGCCACCGTGCTTGTTTAATTCATTTCTAATTAGCGACGCGCCGCAGTAAATGAGGAAAAAATGTCTCCTGAATAATGTATGTTACGTGCGAATTGTAAGGTTAATATTCTAGGGAATGTTACATGAAAATTATAATATCGCTGAGAAAGCTGGTGGGTTATTTGCTTTAGGACAATATTAACGTTTATAATTTTGATAATTTGTTAAAGATGTAGGTACAAACAATCATAATATGGTACCTAAGTCAAATTCATTACCTAATTGTTGATTTCAGTCAGCTATTTTATTTATTAATTTATTTGAATTTTTAATTATAAAGTGGATTTCATAAATTAATAAAAGGAGGAAGAAATAATCCATGCATACTATTATTATAAATTCGAAAGTAACTCTGTCTGTCTGTCTGTATGTTAGCTTTTCACGCCTAAACCACTGAACGGATTTCGATAAAATTTGGCAGATAGATAGATTGCATCCCGGGGAAGGATATAGGATAGTTTTTATCCCGATATTCCCAGGGGATCGACAGTTATGTAGGTGAATCCGCGGGGCGTTGCTAGTTTATTGTAATTTGATTGATTAAGTTTTCATTTGATATGTTAATTGCTTTGAATAATGAACAAACCTTCTAATATAATACCCTACCTGTTTATATTTGTACATCGTTAAGGCAAAACATTACTGTGCTATAATATATGTAACATATTGCAAGTCATGTGTGTGTATACTTATGTTTTAGATAAATGGAAATAAATTTTCTATTCTATTCTATTTAAATATATTAATATCATAATATCAACCCTTATGATCAAGCAAACGACACGTTCAGTCGTACACGTCTCGTCTCTATCACAATCGTTAACTTCTCTGACCTTTCGTTAACTTACACATTATTTGCTTTCATTAATGAAGTGTACCGTAATAATCTTGACTCAAGCATCAACAAGCTAATCACTGACTTACGTACCCAGCCGAGTCACCCAGTCAACGAGCTAAGTCACTGTCCAACCATTTGTTTGTGTAAATTCATTTCAATTAAGAAAATACAACCAAATTAATGGCGGCTGTGAAGACAGATCTGGGGGCCTAAAAAGGCCACTTTGACAGAATCATAAAAGGATGACATTATGAATCATAAGGGACAGTTAACTGTTAATTTAATCGTATCAAATCCCATTGCTGAAGCATTTTTGTCTGTGTTAAAATACCAATCAATCCAATACAAATCCAATCCCAATCTCTTTGATTATACCTACGTAGTGCAGTGAAACGAAAAGAAAAACACGTACTGTCATCGCCATATTCATCATCTGCCTAGCTTTTTCCCAACTATGTTGGGGTCGGCTTCCAGTCTAACCGGATGCAGCTGAATACCAGTATTTGACATGGAGCGACTGCCTATCTGACCTCCACAACCCAGTTACTGGGTAATACGATACCCTTGGTAAGACTGGTTGTCAGACTTTCGGGCTTCTGACTACCCGTTACGACTGTCAAAGATCCATGAATGACAGCCGGGACCAACGGCTTAACGTGCTTTCCGAGGCACGGAGGGGTCACGATATGTAAAGATGGTCACCCATCCACAGACCAACCGCGGCAAGCGTAGCTTAACCTGATCGATCGACCTGTGCGGCTGTTATTATTTAGCCATATTATATCGCCATATTATGATTCATAATGTTATCCTTTTATGATTCTGCCAGAGTGGCCTTTTTAGGCCTCTTGAACTTAATTCCGTAGCGAATTCGTTTGATGGGCTCACTTTGTCAAAGTATATGTACAAGTTATTAATTCATCATCAACGTTCATTTCAATGTTGTAGGATGATCCAAATTGAAACGGGAGACGGCGGGGTTTCAGATTTAATCTCTTATGAAAAGTTTTCCATTTATTATTTGAAATATTTATCAATTTTGACGTTTTAATGTAGGTTTCGTTTAAGATTGATATGATTTCCTTGTTTATTTTGTAAGGTTTTTTATGCAATGTGGAGACAACCAAAATATAGGTACGACAATACCTAAATGAAAACACTGGCAATACGAGTATTTTGGAAGTATAAAATAAATCGAAATTAAAAAGTTATTTTTTCTATGGGTTGAATCGAAATTAAAAAGTTATTTTTACTATGGGTTGTGCCAATCTTTGACGAAAAATCTTTGACGACTAAAGTATTAAATATATTTGATTGAATTTTCGTATGCAGACGGCAAGTGCATTAGAAATACGCAGTTTAATTTATAGTTGTATTGTCGTTTCCACCTTATTTAATATCTTGTCTATTTTTCCGACTACGGCGAAGCAAAAAGGAGGGTTATGAGTTTGACCGGTATACATGTATGAATCTATGTATGTTCATCTGTTCCCTCATAACTTCTAAACTCCTTGTCATTATTTGACAAAGATGGTATCGTTGGAAGCGTCTTCATTGTCCGCTAGTTGTAGGCTATATGACGTCACATTAAATTGAATATGAGGCCCTCTAGCGGACAAAAGTCATGACCCAATATTTTTTTTTTTTTAATCATGTCGTGTTGGGTATCAAATGAAAGGGCTTATTTAGCACATTTCAAATATATATCATCAGGTATTGCTCACGGCTTTGCTTGCATGCACCCGATAATTATGAATAATTTCTAAAAATCACGCCTCAGATTTGAGTCAAATATATTTAGGTAAGTATGTACTTATAAGTTTGGTATATTACCTAGATATATGTAAAACAATAAAATCGAAACAAAAAAAAATTAAAGCGGCTCTGCAGATACTATAATAATATCACAAGATTATAACCCCAAAATAATTTAAATAAAAACTACTTAGGTACTGAAAAATCACGTTCAAAAAAGTATGCCGCTGTACTAACATATTTATAAGCTATGGTAGCATGCGACCACGGGAAGGTACTTTCTTGTTTCATCCTTTTCAGTAGTCAGGTTTTAGTTTAATTTTTTTTTTTTTACCTATAGGTAGGTATCAACTGATTCTTATGGCCGATGAAAGGCAGATGCTTATTACTGGTATAAATGTACCAAATACCCTTTATCCAACAATCAATTAACTATAATAATAATAAGGTGTCTGTTGCCAAGAGCCCACTCGCAAACATTTTATTATCCAAATTATCATGCACAATGTTATTTATTCTCCCTAGCATTTTAATCAAAAGTGTTATCTCACCGCTTGACAACCCGAACAATACTCAACGGCTCAACACACAGAATTTAACCAATACCTATTTTCGAAATTTAAGTAATCACGACGAACAGCTGCGAATTATCGCTTTGGAGACACACACTCCAAAATGAAAACGTACAAAAGGTCTGCTTCATACAACTACTCAACGACTTTGTATGATAAGGGGCTTACAGAACCTAAACGTAAAAACGCAAGTTTTAGAAACAATAAAAGTATATGATCGACTACAGTAAACAAAATCAGAAAAATATATGATATTCTTCAGGATATATGCTAGGTTGATAGTGTGTTGAAAACATAATACAATTAATTTGATACGATAGAAAAAAATCATGAAGATATCTCTAAAAACTTTCTTTTTTCAATACAAACCATACTAGTATACATACAATCATTCCGATTTTTTATCAGATTATTCTACAAGCAACATACTAAAACACTAGTGTTTTACTTTTCTTATTCCAAACAATAGATTTATTGTAAATAAATAATTGCTTCATATTTTGCAATAAATTATAAGCGTTGTGTCATCGCAATTGTCTTTCTTTTCTGTGCAGTCCGACAATGACCGCGCTTTAGGTCATGTAAGTCCCTTAATGCTGTAAATATGTGTGTAAGTGCAGGTACTCTCGATACAGTCCGAAACAATGGCGTAGTAGGAAGTGTGTGAGTGTATGTGCGTGTGTGTTTTACGTTCTGACACTAATCGACTTCAAGCACACATGTTTATGCACTTTGTAACCACAAGTAAAGCATGCGTCGCTTCGTGAGATATAAATACTGAAATACTGTAACAATGACAGTTAATACTCTTAGATAATGCGGTGAAGAATATATGACTTGGTTTGAAATGAGGAGACTGCTTTGACGATAGCTATTTGAGATTTATGAAAGAAGAAAACATGTTCTACCAACTCCATATAAAGTGAGCTAATGACAGGAGGGTGATAATGATGACTTCCCTTCAAACAGAAGATACGAAAATTTCCGGATGAACTTGCTAGATTACTACTAAGTTACAGGTATTGCGGCTATCAAACTATGTAAATATTATTGTTTCGTTGCAGTATACTCCTAAACCAAGACAGTTTCTAGGAAAAGTGCGTATTGAGCCGTTGCTGATAGGTACCAGCAACTAACCAAGTACATTTTATACTCTTTACTTGAAGTAAACCTTCTGTTACTTTTAATTTCAAGAAGAAAAAGAGAACAAGCACCTGTTTTTGACGCAAACAATATGGAAATGGGTGCCGTTTAAAATAATTTTACTGCCACGTCCCTTGTAGACTTTATTATCGTAAATATGTGACAGCCATTTAGCTTAGCAGATATGCGTATGAGTTTATTGGGGATTTAGATTGAGGGTCGGAAGGAATGACGTTTATTGGTGCATATTTTAGGGTTAACGTGAAGATTGGCCATTCAAAAATGGAAAAGGATAAATATGGTTGCAATTTGATCTGAACGGTCATTCAGCTGCTATGTATTGTTAATTTATTGAATGGATTTGGAAATGCTAAAATTGCTGAAACAGTCATTCATTTTCTGCGTTTACCACTGAATTTTCTCTTGGCAACTGTACTGTGGTAACAAAACAAAAGTAAAATACATGAAGGAATAACAATATTTCTAAAGTTAAACAGAAAATATACAAAAGAAACAACTGAAACTTTTCTATCACGCCAACTTCTCAGCAAGAGGAGTCCCACTTAGGTTTTCTGAACAATTTTAATTTACTCACTTAAATATTACCCTAGAAAAGTGTTTTTACCCAACTTTCCATCTCCGAACTTACTTCGGGTTGATTTTCAAGATAATTTTTGCGAGACCTCTAAAAAGTTTTAATGTGCCCAAACCGACAGTTCTCTTTATCATAAAATTCAAAAAAAAAATTACCATAAATTTTTAGGACATCTTTTGGACATAAAAAAGTATATTAATCTAAAAGTTCAATGAAAACCGACATTGAATGTTCAAGGTTGTAAAAAATTATAGCGATAAATGTGCCACCATGGAATTAGTTGTGTCTTATCAGAAGGGCTTTTGACGAATACCAAAAGATAAGAAAGACAGTCAAGGCCGTAAAAGTGGATATCTTTTTATTCGTTTCGGCGAAACGAGTATGGCTTTCCTTTCGGATTGTGCTTGATCTTGCCGAGATAGCTTAGCTACATAATGTAGCGCTTAAAATATGCGAGGCAAATATGGAATGAATTTGGTAGTAGCATTCATATGTATATTCACAGGGTTTTGTGGCGCAGCCTGGGCTCTCGAGGCCTATGTCCAGCAGTAGACTGCGATAGGCTGAGTTGATTGATTGATTCATATATTTTGAGATTCCTGCCGTTTTGCCGAAAAGATTTTGCCAAAATTTCACTACACAAACAAATTAGCAACCTTTTTTTATACCAATGCAATGTTTGGAATGATTTTAGTACGCACATTTTCATTTGGTCAAATTTTTACTTGCCAGAATATTATCAAGGATAATGTAATTTAGGCATTTGGTCTTTAATCAAATGATTTATTACAGCAAACAATCTTTAGACTATAAACATTTAGTCAAATGATTTGTTATGAAACATTTTTTTTTTTTGGGAATTACATGGTTTTATTTACATACTTAATTACTTTTTTAACTACATTGCATGGGCACGGTCGGTCGATAGGCGACGTAGGATGCAAGAGCGAGCGAAAGGCACCCCGAGGTTCGGTTTTGTTAGGTTACTTCAAACCCTTTTCACAAAAAAGGAGCCCCGCGATGCGGGGCGACATTGGATGCAAGAGCGGGCGTATGAGAATACAAATACCTTTACCTCATAACAGGGCCAATTGAAATCATAGACAGACAGAAATAGGGCCCCGACGGTACTAAATATTTGCCTTATTTTATTTTGCGTAAAATATGTTATACCAACTGAAATATTTGACTAAATTAAAATGGGTAAAAGTACTGTTTGGTAAGCAAGTTATTGTTTAAACGTTCACTTGCCAAACATTAGGTTTGCGTTACAATTTTTTGTGAAAAGTTTATTTACTAAGTAATGATTTGGCAAATGAAATTATGCGGAAAATTGTTTGGGAAGTGATAATTTGGCAATTTTTTTTCGATGAAACAAGGGAGGCCCATTTTGTATGGTCTACATTATGTTGCTAATTTGACGGTATACAAATTTAATGTTTCCCGATTATTACAGAGAACTAAACAAATGTTAATTTTTAGACATTTTTTTTTGATAACAAAACTAATTAAATAAAAAAGTAGAACAGAAAAGCTTAATTATTCGTGTGGGATCTATGTTTTTACAATAAGACGAACCTTTTACTGATTCATGAGCAGGTAGAGTACGAGCTAGATATACCAATAAGTAAAACGATAAGGAGTAATCAACTGATTAGAACCTTTGATGAATCCTCTTAGTCTATGCCTGATTACATCACATACATCTAACATAACAGAAGGAAAAAGACCTGAGAGGTAATCAATCCTTAGGTACTATGTTGTTAGTTCTGAATTTCCTTACAAACATGCGGTCTTATTCTGGAACCAAGTTTTCTACAACGTGTTTTTTTTTTATATCCCATAACTCTAGGGAGTCATTGTACTCATCATTATGAACAATTTTACTATGGGACCAAACCTGAAATCGTGAAAAAAAAATCAGCTGTTCCCTACATTTATGTTCGCGTAACTCGTCAAATTGTAGGGAATAGCAGATTTTTTTTCGCTATTTAGGGTTTGGTCCCATAGTAAAAGTAACCCCCAAGAGTTATGGGATATCAAAAAAAAACACGTTGTATAGAGGGTGACACACATTCGTTGAGCGAGCATTTGTCACACGATAAAGATTCATTCGTGAAATTATCAGTTTATCGAGTATATGAGAAACAAATTCTCAAGAAGCTTCTCACGAACGAGTGCTCGTTTCGCGGATGAATGGTCGTCGCGAAAAAAGCTCGCACAACGAATGTTCGCAAAACAAATTCTTGAAGTCAATGCTCCTAGTGAGAATCTTCCGTTTCAAAATCTTCATGAATATGTGTTATGATATGTATTATGTATGTATGTATGTATTTCATTTCATGTTATGTTATCAACAATGGTCAGCTAGGATTGAAATCAGCACAATCACAAATAACATTACTATACATACCTACATCATCATCCGCCTAGCCTTTTCCCAACTATGTTGGGGTCGGCTTCCAACCTAACCGGATGCAGCTGAATACCAGTATTTTACATGGAGCGACTGCCTATCTGACCTCCACAACCTATACATACCTACATAAACTCACGATTTCTTTCCATGAGGGGTAGGCAGAAACGACAGAACGCCACCTGTTATTTATGATCCTCACATACTCTTATGGCTTCGGTTACGTTTTCATACATCTAGTCATACACGGTTCATAAAAATATCATCATCATCATCATTTCAGCCGAAAGACGTCCACTGGTGGACATAAGCCTCCCCCAAAAGGGGGGATTTGCCATAATCGCCACGCTTGGCAGGCGGGTTGGCGATCGCAGTATGGTATGGTGGTGGAATGCATAGAGAACGCTGCTGCCCATTCTCCGGTACGCCCCTTAGTCGCCTTTTACGACACCCACGGGAAGTATGGGGTGGTGCTATTCTTTAAGTCCGGCACCACACAGACAATATCAGTCTCATAAAAAAAAAATATATATATATGAACATCCAAATTGAGAACCTCATCCTTTTTTGAAGTCGGTTAAAAATACAAGCGATCCGCCCCTGCTCCGCACGGATTTTATGACTTGACAAATCATCGAAGTTTCTACATTATAATAATATGTTAGTTTAATATTTATGTAATATACACATAAACCTTTCAGAATAAGTTCTCTAAATGATGGTGAAAACTGCACCAAAATCCGTTGCGTAGTTTAGAAGAACAACGCGGTTACCCAGACTCCTTCTATCTGGCAGAATATTGATGCTCCAAAAATTTGTTTGGCATAACACACTTGGCATAATCTTCTGTAAACGAATATTTTTAAGGCACAAAAATTATTTAACATAATTATTGTTTGGTCGAATGTTTATATGTCCGAATTAACAATGGCATACTTTTACGATGGCAGGATTTTATTTGGCGTAATTTCACTTGGCATACTATGAAGATAACAGTAGAATTATTTTTTTATGAATATTGTTTGTTCGGTGTATTTTTCCATGGTATTTGAATGAACTATAAAAATAAAGGTTTCTATAAACGATCTCGGGACTTGGGGCACCCCGACTTGGGTTAAGTTAGGTTCCTTTAAACCCTGTAGACAGAAATAGGGGCCCCGGGAAGCGGGGCTCCGTCGACTACCTCTTATTTATTATTGCTTGTAAACCAACTTACACCCTAATTAATTTTTTTTTTTTGAATGATTACCTAGGTTAAAACTGTGACCCCTTCGCATGAACTCACGTATGCCAAAAGACGATTCTGACTGTGAACTTTCTGCGATATGATGGTTCTACTTTTTAATTATGATGGATATGAATGCCTAAAGATGATTTTGACTTACAGTTTTGAATGTATGATAAATGAGTCTATGCCAAACGATTTTCTGCGAAATGAAGTTTATGCTATACGCTGTTATGCAAAATAATATTATGACATTAAAAGTTCTGCTATAAAGGGGGACCCCACACAGAGAGATACGTAAAGCGACTTTACTATGGTTCTTAGTAAAAAAACAAAGTTGCTTTTACATAATAAAATTATAGCTACATCAATTCACATTTATTCAAGTAGTATTTCAAGAGAAACCTTCACGCGGTGACCACTGCTTTAATACCTCTGAGAGCCACTTACGCCAGTGAATTATTGGTTAGTTACTTGCTCACTCACCAACAAGCTTCCCTCTAACCCCTTTTACTACTAGCACGGAATACTAAACAGTTAGCAGTAGGTATAGTTTCACTTCACTTTGACTTCAAGTTACACAATGCAAATATTAATCATTAAACCATATTTAATAAAAATGTGTATCAAATCAGCATGTTTTTTCTCTTAAAATTGCTATTGTAATCATAATATTCATCAGTCTACTACTAGACAAAAGAGCTGTAATAAACAAGGGATTTTTTTCAAACCAATTTTATCATCATTTCAGCCGAAAGACGTCCACTGCTGGACATAGGCCTCCCCCAAGTTGGGGGGGGGGGGGGGGTTTGCCATAATCGCCACGCTTGGCAGGCGGGTTGGCGATCGCAGTATAGTATGGTGGTGGAATGCATAGAAAACGCTGCTGCCCATTCTCCGGTACGACCCTTAGTCGCCTTTTACGACACCCACGGGAAGTATGGGGTGGTGCTATTCTTTAAGTCCGGCACCACACAGACAATTTTATACAGAATTTATATTGCTCTTGTTTTTTTTTTTCTTAATTTCTTGTACAAAAGAAAGTATGTACACTGTAGGTAGCATTAACATTTTTGGGTTCCGTACCCAAAGGGTAAAACGGGACCCTATTACTAAGACTCCGCTGTCCGTCTGCCCGCCTGTCACCAGGCTGCATCTCATGAACCGTGATAGTTAGACAGCTGAAATTCTCACAGATGATATATTTCTTTTGCCGGTTTAACAACAAATACTAAAAACAGAATAAAATAAATATGTAAGGGGGCTCCCATACAACAAACGTGTTTTTTTCGGCGTTTTTGCCTTGTGGTACGGAACCCTTCGTGCGCGAGTCCGACTCGCACTTGGCCAGTTTTTGTAGGTCTTTTCAAAAGCAGGCAGCTTAATCCGATAAGCCGATTTGATTGATTGATTGACCAGAACATTAAGCTCAAAAGGAAACTCCCTATCACGCCATATTGACGTTCAAAATATCCCCCTTTATTGTCTGCCGTATTTTCACTAATGCACTCTTAAAGCTCAATTTTCCAATAAAATTCCAGCCAGAGGCGACGTTATTGTGAAGATAAACATACATTCTTTGACAGTTTATTTTCTGAAGGCACAAAAGCCTTTTTTCTCTCGCATTTAGAAGCTTTTAGTCGTAATCCCGCCGGTGTCCAGGAGTGCCGTACTAACGTCTAGGTTTTCATGTTTAATTAAAGTCTGCTCTAATTAGTTAGCACTATAACTAAGCCAAGGAAATGCAAGAAATGTCGACGAATATTTTTGGTAGCAAACGGAATATTGGAGTTTTTGTAAGACGATGTTCTAGATCTTTCTTTCCGAGAAATATTGTGTTTTCGTCAAAATAAAATAGAAAATATAAGTTTGTAAGTTAGATAGGTACTTTATTGAATAAATGTTTTTATTATTTACTTGGATAACGGAATGGGCACTAATCAATCAACCATTTGTTTATTGAACATTAATTACTACACAATGGGTTTTACGATCTGACTAAAACACGATATAAGCGGTTTGAACGGTGGTTTCAAACCTAAGTTTAAAACAGTGTAGATAGTGCGTGGATGATAACAAAATTTCGTATGACCTTTAAACGTCCTTGGTAGAAAGACCTTTTTTTTTTTTTTTTTTTTTTGAGGATGGGAAATCATCAAATGACTCCTCCCGCTCTGGGTGGAGCGGAAGGGAGTGTCAGACTCTTACTGACTAAAACCCACCCGTGTTCCTTCCTTACCCCTTTATGTTCCGGGCCAGCGGTAACCCTTTCGGACAATCCCGCTGACCCGGCAGGCTTCGGCCCTAAGGGGCCCCTCCTCGATGCTGACATCTCTTTGAGGCGCGCGTGGAACACGTACGCGCCGTCCGGCACGGGCCTGGTCCTGATCGGGCGGTGAGCTACCCATTACTCTCCGCCCGCAGGCCCGCGCCTACGGTGGCCGGGAGTCGTCACGCGGCTCCCGACGCCCGGAGCGTCACCCGCGGCGGCTGCGACGGGAGGCTCTCTCCCTGAGCCGTTCCGCCACCTCCTTCGCTAGCATGACTGCTTCGCAGAAGGAGGTGACTGCCTCCCACTCCCTCTCGCCCCGGACCATGGCTTGCACCAGGGCCGGACGCGAGAGGTCGCCGTCGCTGCCAATCGCCTCTACGAAGAAAAACCTGCGTGGTAGAAAGACCTGCGTTGCAAACCAGTGGCAGAAGCGTTGGTTTAAAATGTGTTTGAAACCGTGTAGCTGCTTGTTTAAAACCGCGCGTTCTACAGTCGCGCTTGTGCAGGTGGCGAGCGCAGACGCACACGTTGCGTCGCTCTGTGTATACTATGGCGAACGAACATCACGAAGTCATAAGGTAATTTAAAAAATTATACAGAGCCTTGCCCTGTGTCTGAATTTTAACATGTGAGACATATAAGGACACGAATCCAAAAAAAAACGCTTGGACCCTTTTAGCCACAAAGTTAAAAGAAGTTGATCCAGCGGCAAACGTCTGCTAAAAAATGGATCTAAATACGAGCGCACTATACGTCCTCCCTGCGTAGCGTTCTTTGCGTTCTGAAGTTTGATGTTGGTTTTGAACCGTGTAGCGGGCATCTCGCAAAACAACAAGTTCAAGGTCACCTTGGTTTGTATACTGGTTTCAAACCATGTATATCGTGCATAAGGCTTCTTTCAGAAAAAATATTGTCAATGGTATGGAGACTTAATTCAATTTTACCATAAACGTAAACAAAACTTAATGGTGTTATCCCCACACAGTACATGAAAAACATTTTCGTAAAATAAATACCAACTGAATATATTGCCAATTTTTTTTTGCAAAACAACAAATAAAATAACTCGTCAAACTGGAATAATATAGGATACTAAAAACAAAATACAATTTTGCAATTTTTACGATGAAACAAAGATAAAATACTTTATTAGTGACACGTTCCCCCGGGCCAATGTTTTATGTTTCTACTATAATGGACGAAGCTACATAATTTGTATCTGCCTTGTAATATGTAGAAAATACAAGAATTATGGCACAATATTCTGTTTTACTGTTAAAGTTTTGTGAGAGCGAGAAAAAATAAATTTCTTCTGGGAGCAGTTTGTTCTGAACGAAGTTGTTTGTAATCACAATTCTTGATGGTAAATTAGGATTGAAAATATAATTTAGAAGCACTTCCCTAGAGTGTATACTCATAACTTTTTCGTTTACGAGACCAAGTTATGTGCACAGACAATCTTAAGCCATGTTTATATACCACGTATGAACCGTGCTTGGTGAGACAAGCTATGCTATCATGCTGGAAGGGTTTTGAATCTATAAACAAAACATAAAAACGAGAGAGACATTTAACATGTGAAAATATATGTTACTAGCAGCGCCCCACGGTTTCACCGCATAAGTGTCGATTCTGTGGGAATATCGGGATAAAAACTATCCTATGTCCTTTCTCGGGACTCAAACTATCTCTATACCAAATTTCATCTAAATCGGTTCAGTTAAAGCGTGAAGAGGTAAAAGACAGACACACTTTCGCATTTATAATATAAGTAAAAGTATGGATTAAGATTTTCCCATTTTTAATTTTTTTTTTTAATTTACTTAACAATTTTTACATTGTAAATAAAATTTAATTTAATATAATTTAATTGTAATAGAGTCCTACACAATTGATAGAGTCCTCCAGACCGTATTTCGGACATGGCGGCCTACGATCTCATAGTCCAATGTGACGGCACCCAATCCGACACAACTTTCAAACTTCAGGCTGTTACTAAGAAATTCCTAATGGAAAAACCCAATAACACTTTGCCCGACCTGGGATTGAACCCAGGAACCCACGCTCCGCAATCGCACTTGCGACCACAAGACCAACGGGGCAGTTCAAAACAAAACTTTCCCATTAACATGCTAAGTGAAATACATTAGATATAAAATAACTCTTAAGCTGCTGTGACGGAAGATACTGTAGCGGTATCTGCAACGCCAAATGCGGACAACGCGTCATTTTGATGTCACGCAAAATCCTGCATCTCGCAAGCAGAATTTACCGCGCAACTAGCATATATACAACGGCCCGACATGAATCATCGGGCAGTTGCCCGCCAGACACAAGACCCATCTGGTCGAAGGATCCTCCCTATTCTATGGAGTATGAGTGAACTTTACACCCTGTTCCTCCTAAGAAGTTTTGAATATAAAAACAGCAAAATAAAATAATCCCTTAAATACACCGTTTTTTCCGAAAAAGTACACGTTTATTATACAAAATTGTCCTCCCTTTTTATCTTTTGAAATTTATGCTAACGACGGGTGTCAGAATGAAGAATGGCTTAATGCAAAATCCAGGAGATCCGATAATTATATTCATGTTCCTGTAAACGTTTGCAGAGAGAGTTTATTTCAGGGTCTTATTTTTATGGTAATGGCTCCTATTCAAGTATATTGTTCAATAATTTGGGTTTTCCGGTTGAGATTCAGGCTTGTATTATGTTATTCTGATCGAATACCAACAAAGCATAATAATAACCAGTCTATAACGTTCCCACTGCTGGGCCACAGGCCTAGTTTCTGTGAGAGGGATTAGTCCATCATTTACCACGCGGCCCCAGTGCGTGTTTGGAGGATGTCACTCATGTCTTGAAATTTTTAGCTCTAGGACATTTTTTCCTCAAGATGGTTTTTTTCACCGTTAAGAAAGCAGTGGCGATGAAATAAAATACACAAAGTAAAGGGCCGGCCTGAGTTTGAAGATCGAACCCTCAATCTACGACACACGAGGCGAGGCAGTTATCACTGAGCTATCATGACTGTTCTTTCCAACCCCCAACATGGGTTTCAGTGTTAACTTAACTTTCTAACAAGAGCACCACCTGGTTCTCAATTTCTTAATACTTCTATGAATGTACTACCTATAGGTAGTATGTTATCGCACTCGTGTATCATCATCATCTACCTAGCCTTTTCCCAACTATGTTGGAGTCGGCTTCCAGTCTAACCGGATGCAGCTAAATACCGGTATTTTACATGGAACGATTGCCTATCTGACCTCCACACCACATACGATACCCCTTAATAAGACTGGTTGTCAGACTTTCGGGCTTCTGACTACCCGTAACGACTGTCAAAGATCCACAAATGGCAGCCGAAACCATCGGCTTAACGAGCTTTCCGAGGCACGGAGGGCTCGGTATGTAAAGATGG
Organism: Mesoligia furuncula; assembly: GCA_916614155.1. Taxonomy (NCBI): domain Eukaryota; kingdom Metazoa; phylum Arthropoda; class Insecta; order Lepidoptera; family Noctuidae; genus Mesoligia; species Mesoligia furuncula. The sequence goes on along the minus strand of OU744800.1, from coordinate 28,597,720 downwards.
TCACCCACAAACAGACTAACCGCGGCAAGCGTAGCATAACCTGATCGATCGACCTGTGCGGCTGTTATTATTTAGCCACGGGCCCCTCTAACACTCACACTATCTGCTAAAATTTCCCATCAAATAACTATCAAACTAACGTCGACTATTCAAACCTCTGGGTCGTCAGCATTACTTAACGTCCTCAGGCATGCGCTTTCATTAGGGGAGTTTTTCATTTCAACATCATTTGGCCGAGGTCCAAATTGTTGTAGATAGTCCCAATTCATCTTACTCGGCGAAATGTTGTTAAAAAACTTCTCAAGGCTTGCCCAGTATTTATTATGTATTTGGTCTTTTATTGTGTAGTCAATAACGTTTGTAAGTTAATGTGAGTAAATGTTTTAAAGATTTTTGAAATATCAAGAGGGTATATCAACACATTATGCATTTTAAGATCGGACTACACGATTCTAAGAATCATCAATCACATTAATCGAAGTAAAAGGACTATGTCAGGATCGTAGCCAGTTGGGGTCGCAGGCGCACAGAGTGGGGACTCTGACCCCAGGGAAGACTGTGGCACAGTGGTCACGTGCTGCCGTGTATAGCGAGGCTCAGGGGAGGCCCCTTTGCAGTCTTCCCAGAGATTACAGGCGTTGCACGGGTCGCCTTACAGGCGTTGCAAGGGGGGGTTCCGGAATTGGTCTTTTAAGAGGAACCGGGACCACCCCTATGTGCTGATGGTGATCACCGGGGTGGTTTTAGTGAGGTAAAATCCCACACTCCCCGACCCTCTCCGGAGTTCGGGTGCCTTTTGAAGATTTCCCCACGACAACAAAAAAAAACTGGCCAAGTGCGAGTCGGACTCGCACACGAAGGGTTCCGTACCACAAGGCAAAAACGCCAAAAAAACATGTTTGTTGTATGGGAAATAAATAAAAATATTATATTATATTATATTCTCCCTTAATTATTTATTTTATTTTAATTTTATTATTTATTATTAAAGTTAAAATACAACTGAGTATTTTGTGAATGTTTCAAGTGCCTACCTGTTGCTATTTTTGATATCGAGCAAAAAAGGGCAAAAAAATCGCGTTTGTTGTATGGGAGCCCCCCTTAAATGTTTAATTCATTTTGTTTTTAGTATTTGTTGTTATAGCGGCAACAGAAATAAATAATTTGTGAAAATTTCAACTGTCTAGCTATCACGGTTCTTGAGATACAGCCTGGTGACAGACAGACGGACAGACGGACAGACGGACAGACCGACAGAGGGACAGACAGCGAAGTCTTAGTAATGGGTTCCGTTTTTACCCTTTAGGTACGGAACCCTAAAAATGGAGGCGTTCCGCAGTTTCTCCCTACCTTGGCCATGGGAAGAAGGCCCCCGCCTTCTTCCCATGGCTTCTTCCAATGTGATAAACCCCCGTTTATCACATTTACATCACTTTTAAAACGGCCGCCAAAACAATTATCCCATCAAAATATTCTGCCTGACACTGCTGATGATGTGGCCATTCTTAAAACTCCTCCTACAAATTAACCCAGGGCCCACTTAAAAACACGTTAGAGTACTTCGTCAAAAAATCCGTCCTTGGACAATTAAATTCACTTAACGCAACACTGGGTCAGAGGATAGATACTTACAGAAGGTTGGCTCCTTAGAACTAGCAAAGATATTCTTCACGGAAAGCGAGGGCAAACACACTTGAGATTGGAGCACATTTACGATATATTTATTTACATAAAATCATTCGTCAGTCATTGCAATGTAACTCTAACCTCATTGTAATAGAATTAGAATAGAATTTTTCTTTATTAAAGTGACCAAGACTCAAACAAGATTGTTAGTAAGCACAGACACTAAACAAAAACACAAGAAATAACGGTTGGTCACCGTTGCGACATCCCATGAGAGACGGCACAATGGTGACCCACGTAAACACAGTCAAGGCGACTCGCAACCAAGTTTAACATACTGTTGGAACCGCCCCACACCCTGCGCACCAGCGAAGCGCACTTTTGTCGCATTGTTGCGTAAAAGCAATCTACATGCGCATCTGCGAATATCCCTGACGCACTCCAGAAACGGGGCAGCCCCATCAGTATCCTAAACGCATTGTTATATTGAACGCGAAGAGCGCTGTACGATCTTCGCGTATATCTAGCCCGCAGGCTGCACGTGTAAAAAGCAGTACAGTAGGCTCGAAAGAACGTGATTTTAATAGGAAGTGAGCCTCGTGCAAACCTGCGTGCCAGCATGTTCGCTCTAACCGACAACGCTCTCCGCTCCCATTCAATGTTATCATCGTATTTCAGGTTGGGAGTCAATATATGACCAAAACACTTAAACCTGTATACTCTCTGCAAAGGTGTACCATAAAGTAATACAGGCGGTATTGCATTAGTACTTTTACCCCCAGCCTCAAAGACCACGGCCTCCGACTTCTTAATGTTGTAGGCCAAGCCATGACCTTTAGTATACGTAATAAAGTATAATTTAAAACAATGATATAAGGAGGTCCTGGGTTCTATTTCCGGGTCGGGAAACTTGTTAGTTTTTTTCTATCTGGAATTGTTAGTAGCAGTCCGGGGTCTTGTTGGTGGCAATAAACTCGCCACATATTACACGGGACTTACCCCTAACTAGCGATTTGTACTGTTTATGATTGTGTACTGTACAAAGGTACACCTCTGCCCATCCTTTCGGGGAAACAAGGCATGGTGTTATGTTATGTGCTCCTTTAGAGATCTCCATACGTAGAAAGAAAAGAAAGAATAATTGTTTATTAGAGGTCTAATTGTGTTGTTTACACTTGTTTTAAGGAGTCAGCCTTCTGCAGCCATTTATTTTGTGACCGGGTCATACTCTCCGGGTTCTCGTGCAATTTTTTATGTGACGGGCGAAAAAAAACCTTGAGACATAAACAAATCATCCTTTGTGGGCCCTCCTTTTGTCGCCTGTCCCAAAAATGTAACCGAGTGGGATCTTAATTAAGAAACTGGGCGATTCAGTTAAAGTGCGCCTCATTTTGTTATGGTAATGTCCCCCGCCTTTTTGATTTTTGGTCTGAAAGAATGAGAATAATGTAGAGATCATTTTTTATATTTAAAGTAGGTAGAATTTTGAACTGAATATTTTCTTTGAAATTTCACACTAGATACCCACCTACATTATTTTCTATTTTCTGTAAACAGATTTATGTAATAAAAATAATGTGTTTATTTAATAAATAATGTGACATCAAGCAATGGACAAAATTGTCAACATGTTTTTAGCTTGAGTACGAGGCTTTTGACTACGCTGTGTGTGTATATTTTATGTCTTTTTTATATTTTTTTATTTGCAATGTGCGTTTTGTTTGTGCAGAATAAACAGTTTTTCTTTCTTTTCTTTCTTTCTTTTATGTGAAGTAATTAAACTCAAATTCAAAGCATTTATTTCAATTAAACCTTGTACAGGCACTTTTGAATTGTCAAAATTAAATAGTCTGTCAGTTAGTCCGAAAGTTGATACTGTTGAAATGCCGGACAAAACATTGTTAAACAGTTATTTTCAAAAGCCTCACTCACAACTAAACGGCTTTTAGTCATTCTATTTCTAAGCATAACGGGAATTTATGCTCAAAAATTCTAGCTTTTGATCTCCAGGTCCGAATAGTCCCCTAATGTTGAAATAGGTCACTCAAGTCCCCTTCCCCCATCTCGTTTGTCGTCCAGTCGTCGGTCAAAGTAGGTTACATGTCCCCTTATATTTTGTATAAGTATATAAGAACAAGGTCTGTCAGAAGTCAATGACCTTTGGCATTGCTTATTGTGACGCTCACGTCACGCTATAAGCCATTGTTTGAGCGAAGGGGGACTTTTATGTTTGTATCGAGGGAAATATTTCTGAGGCCTAATAAAGATATTTCATTGTGAGTTGCGGACATTTAGAGTTGTAGACGAATGTTTTATCTCTGCATGTAGTATGGCTATCTATATATATGGCTATCTATATAGAAAAAGGCTTGACCGATTGTGATAAAACTTTGGTGAGTTGTGAAAAAAAGCATCGTAAATGTATCCGAGGTATTAGTTAGTTATAAATATTTTGCTTTTAACGCGACTCCAGAACCAGAACCAGGGATGTTCAAGAGCGCGCTGGGTTGACGATATCGTCAAAGTCGTGGGTAACACCTGGATGAGGGAGGCACGGAATCGGGAAGTATGGCAGAAGAAAGGGGAGGCCTGTGCCCAGCAATGTGTGATTCCGGGCTGAAATGATGATGATGATGACAATGATAATGATGATGATAATGATAATGATAATGATGATGTTGAAGACGATGGTGATGATGTTGTTGATGTTGAAGATGATGGTGATGATGATGATAATGATGATGATTATGACGACAATGATGATGATGGTGATGATGATAATGATGATGATGATGATTAACGTGACTCATTTTAATTATTTTGACAGGAACCATGGATAACGATATTGTTCATCTAAGCGACACAAAATAGCGAAAAGTCAGTCCTATTCTCATTTTTAGGGTTGCGTAACTTCCGCACCTCAAAACGAAAAACGGAACCTTTATAGGATCACTTTGTTGTCCGTCTGTCTGTCTGAAAAGACCATTTATCTCGAGAACGCGTGGAGGTATCAAGTTGAAATTAATTTCAATACTTAGAGCTGCAATCCTTTGAAGCAGTAAAAAAATCAAATTTCTAAGTCAACGCAATCAAAAGATAAGGGCGTTTATGTTCCGAAATCAAAACCTATAGGGTACTTCCCGTTTGTCTGTGTGGTGCCGGACTTAAAGAACAGCACCACCCCATTCTTCTCATGGGTGGCGTAAAAGGCGACTAAGGGGCGTACCGGAGAATGGGCAGCAGCATTCTCTATGCATTCCACCACCATACCATACTGCGATCGCCAACCCGCCTGCCAAGCGTGGCGATTATGGCAAACCCCCCCTTTTGGGGGAGGCTATGTCCCGAAGTGGACGTCTTTCGGCTAAAATGATGATGATGATGATGACTTCCCGTTGACCTTGAAACATGCAATTTGGCAAGAATCAATCTCATGTAGCACAAGTAAAGCAAAAAATTTGAAAACCGTAAATAGTTACATCACAAAAAAAAAATTGCAATCCGGGAGTGCCGTCTGAAGTGAAAACTTGAACAATTTTGTATGTATATTTTGATCGTCATAAACAAAACACGCGCGGTGTCGGTAACAGTGTCGCGAGTTCAATGGTTTTTTCCCATCTTAAAAAATGCCCAACACGGCTAAAGAAGTTTTCATTTCAATAGTTTCAAAACTATTTCATCATTCATCATCATTTCAGCCGAAAGACGTCCACTGCTGGACATAGGCCTCCCCCAAAAGGGGGGGTTTGCCATAAGGTTCGTACCTTATGGCAAACCCCCCCTTTTGGGGGAGCCTTAGTCGCCTTTTACGCCCTTGGGTGCAAGGGATGTATGGCGTGGTGGTATTCTTTAAGTCTGGCACCACACAGACTAAAAACCGCAAAACTATTTACATACCTACAAATTTGTACGGAGCCCTCGTTGCGCGAGTCCGACTCGCACTTGACCGGTTTTACAGTATAGTTACTTCTTCCTAAGCCATGCATGCGTTAGAAGGCCTCCCACGAGGTGGTCCGACGACCTTGTGAAGGTCGCAGGAACCCGTTGGATGCGAGAAGCACAGAACCGGTCGCAGTGGAGGTGCTTGGGGGACGCCTATGTCCAGCAGTGGACGTCTTTTGGCTGAAATGATGACGATGATGATGAAACCATACATAAAGTTGAAGTCTTTACCAGTAGCGGTCTCTATGGAACTCAAAATCTCATCTGCAACTACCATAGAACTATCAGTCTAAACTGTAGCTAGAACTATAGGACAACTTACAACAATATAACTAGTTCTTAAACAATAGCAGAGGACTCTGAACAACAAGTATGTAATGGATTTGCTAATTGTCGAGCTAGCTATTACGGCGAACGAGACATCTGCACCTATTACTGGAGTTCTAGTAATGACAACAGGAACTGACGACTCACTTTGGTGATATTTGCAGGATGTAATACTACTAGCTTCCGCCCGCAGCTTCACCCCAAGGTATGTCGATAAAAACTATCCTATGTCCCCCCCAGGGATGTAATCTATCTCTTTGCCAAATTTTATCGAAATCCGTTCAGTGGTTTAGGCGTGAAAGGGTAACATACAGACAGATATACAGAGTTACTTTCGAATTTATAATATTAGTATGGATGAAAGTTTGATGACGTAGTTTTCGGGTTTGATTATTATATGACACGCATGGCTTGTCTCTTGTCTCCCTCTCACCGAGAGGCGGCCTGTGTTCCAGCAGCGGAAACATTATAGGTAGGTTGATTATGATGATGATGACTTGACTGTAAAATAAAAGCAATTACTCAGCCTATATGAAAGCGCAAAAAAAAACCTGCCAAGTGCGTGTCGGGCCACGCACTTGGCCGGTTTTTTTGGCGGTGGCTTGAAAAATTTGGAAAAATTCACGATGGAACAAAAATTTGCACTTTAAAGTTTAATATTTCGTAAATGGAGCATTAAATCGAAAAATAATTTTAACAACACACAAGTCATTTTAGTAGACCTATTCAACGATACCCCACACGATGGAGTACACGACGAAAAAATATTCATCCCCATTTAAAAAAATATTTTCCCAAATTTTGTTTACCACTTTGTAGGCGTGAATGATATATGCACTCCTACAAAATTACAGCTTTCTAGTACTAATGGTCTCTTAGCAAAACCTCGGCTGACGGACATGACGAAACTATATGGGTTCGTTGTAGGAACTACGGAACCCTTTTTTTTTTTTTTTTTTTTTTTTTGAGGATGGGAAATCATCAAATGACTCCTCCCGCTCTGGGTGGAGCGGAAGGGAGTGTCAGACTCTTACTGACTAAAACCCACCCGTGTTCCTTCCTTAGCCCTTTATGTTCCGGGCCAGCGGTAACCCTTTCGGACAATCCCGCTGACCCGGCAGGCTTCGGCCCTAAGGGGCCACTCCTCGATGCTGACATCTCTTTGAGGCGCGCGTGGAACACGTACGCGCCGTCCGGCACGGGCCTGGTCCTGATCGGGCGGTGAGCTACCCATTACTCTCCGCCCGCAGGCCCGCGCCTACGGTGGCCGGGAGTCGTCACGCGGCTCCCGACGCCCGGAGCGTCTCCCGCGGCGGCTGGGACGGGAGGCTCTCTCCCTGAGCCGTCCCGCCACCTCTTTCGCTAGCATAACTGCTTCGCGTTAACTACGGAACCCTAAAAATGAGCCTCCAGCCGTGCAGCCTGAACAACCCGCGTTCTTATGTTCGCTTTTTAACCGTGACATTTTTTTACTGCGCTCTAAAAACATCGCGCTTATACCTATGTGGGTTTTCAATATGGAATCACCGAGTTATTATGTGACAGTGGGCCAAACTTACGACCCAGTAGGTCCCGCTGAATGGCAAACGACATCGCGGCAGGCCCAGACGGAGATCGCGGGATGAGCTAGACTCCTTTGATAAAGATTGTTCCTTGGCAGCTCTGGACAGAGAGCGGTGAAAAGAGACTAGGAGGGCTTTTGCCCAGCAGTGGGACAATAACGATAAAAAAACAGTGGCACTCCGGGAGTGTCGACAGAAGTGAAAACAAAACACAAACAGAATTCTTTACCATCACCCACTGACAAATCGGATATTCATTAAAACCGAGTACCTACATCCCTGTCTGTGTGGTGCCGGACTTAAAGAATATCACCACCCCTTACTTCCCGTAGGTGTCGTAAAAGGCGACTAAGGGGCGTACCGGAGAATGGGCAGCAGCGTTCTCTATGCATTCCACCACCATACCATACAGCGATCGCCAACCCGCCTGCCAAGCGTGGCGATTATGGCAAACCCCCCCCCCCCCCCCCCCCTTTTGGGGGAGGCCTATGTCCAGCAGTGGATGTTTTTCGGCTGAAATGATGATGATGATGGGGTCGACAGCACGTTGTCAGGGTCCCTCCCCAAAGGGTAAAAACGGGATCCTATTACTAAGGCTCCACTGTCCGTCTGTCACCAGGCTGTATCTCAAGAACCGTATAGACAGTTGAAATTTTCACAGATGATGTATTTCTGTTGCCGCTATACGAGTAACAACAAATACTAAAAACAGAATACATTAAACATTTAACCCATACAACAAACGTGTTTTTTTCGGCGTTTTTGCCTTGTGGTACGGAACCCTTCGTGTGCGAGTCCGACTCGCACTTGGCCAGTTTTCTCTTCCATTCTCCTCTACAACATTCTAGGGCGTGGTGATCTGATTCTTTTCACGGAACCCCACAAGATTACAAACAAATTTTTCCAAAACCGTAGGTACTTTAATTTTCAAAGCTTTAGTATAGAAATCACAGAAAATCAAAATCACTGGGTTGTGGAGGTCAGATAGGCAGTCGCTCCATGTAAAATACCGGTATTCAGCTGAATCCGGTTAGACTGGAAGCCAACCCCAACATAGTTGGGAAAAGGCTAGGTAGGTGGTAGTATAGAAATCACAGAACTGCCAAACTCAACAGAATATTACACTTAATAAAAAAAAAACTCCATAACTAAGAACAAAATGTCAAACGAAATTGCATTTTGTTATTTTAAATTCGCCAAGTCAGTTCACAATAGAGAATATTCAAAGGCGAGTCTTGAACGAAATTGCCAAATCATGGCATACTTGGGCAGCTTCGAGCTTAGCACGGACACTATTGGATTCTCGAACTGTATTTTTGGCTAGATATATTAAATTAGCTTTTTATATTGTGAAAATTTCTTTTGCCGGGCTGGATTTTGCTCTAATTTGAAGAACAAAATCTCTAGTGAAAATGGCGTCACCATCTCGTTCCGGTTTCATAAAATGTTGGCTGAAACTAATGTAGATGATAATTCATCTACATTAGTTTCAGCCGAAAGACGTCCACTGCTGGGCATAGGCCAAGCATCACCACTATAATTGGTTTTTGAACCCAGCGGATGTCTGCGGCCTTCACCAGGTCATCGGTCCACCTTGACTATGTTATTTATACGTAGCCCTGGAAGGCCTCCCTTCCAGCGCTACGTATAAATAACATAGTCTATATAAATAAAATTCAAAGTCCTGACTGACTGACATATCAACATACAGCCTAAACCGCTGGTCCTATAGACATGAAATTTGGAGGGTGTGTTCTTTGTGAAAGAAGGTAAGAAAGAAACTACAAAACTAAGAAACTAAGAAAGACTAAGAAAGGGTTTTTCCACCCCTAAGAGGGTGAATGGGGGAGGGTGAAATTTCACGCGGACGAAGTCACGGGCAGAAGCTAGTCGACCTATAAATGTTCCCACTGCTGGTACACAGGCCTCCTCTAGGGGAGAGGTAGTGGACCGTAATTCAACACGCGGGCCCAATGCGGGAACATAAATGTCACATCTCTTCGAATTTTTGGTTTAAGGACATGCTGGTTTCCTCACGATGTTTTCCTTCACTGTCTCGAGAGCAGTGGTGATGAATTAATTTACACAAAGTAAAAGGGTTCGAACCTACGACTTACATCGTGGCACTTAATCACAATAAATATAATTGAATAAATAATACTACAAAAGAAACAGAAGCACAATGTAAAAAGAAGCCCGAGATTTGGATTCAATTAGAGAAATCAGTCAGTCAGGCGTCCACAGACAATGTCTCAGAAAGTTTTGAATACTTGTTCTACCGGAAAAATGCATCGTATGCTAGTCTTTCTATCTTTGACCTATTTCCACTCACAACTCAGTAAAGTTGCTCTTACGAAGCCATTCGTATACTCGCTTTGATCTCACAATTCTTCAGGAAAACAAAATTACGGAACGATGGTTGTACTAATTATGAAACACAAATAAACTCGCTCCCTCCTCATCAATAAACATAAAGTGCTTATCTGCCATAACATACCTGTTTCCCTTTCCAAAACAACATTAAAAAAAACATAATTAAAAACAACACGACGAGAGAATTTTATAAACAACCATTTCACCCAATTACCTTGAATATGAAACCGAAATATTTTCTTTGATGTCACAAGTTAGGCACGAACCTGTGATAATACCCGTTGATTAAAAATTAAGAGAAAAAAAGCCTTTCATCATACCTCTGACGTATAAAGGTTTGGTCACAGAATTGATTTTTGGTCGGATAAAATAGTTGGGTAAAATATGAAAAGTTTAAAATATCTGAAAGTTATGTCAAAGCATTGGGGTCACCGGTAAAAAAACTGAGACTAGGAGTTTGTGCTTAGTAGAGATTCCTGTATATTCTAACCCGCTTACTAATAAACGTATTATATCAGACGAATACTTACACACCGATTTCTCTCTTTCAGTCGTCAGTAATTTGACATTCGAAAGAAGAAGACAAAGTGTTGTGTAACTATACAGACGCTATACAACGTTTATTAGTAAGGGGATAAAGTATACAGAGTGTGATTAGATTATCAGTTACATTCAATAATACAGCGGATATTACAATTTTACAAAAAAAAATAGAACGCTTACGGTCTTATTCGTAATAAATTATGGAACATCTAAAGGCTTGTTTCGTTGTCGAAAATTTTTAACAAAATAATTAGCGTCAATATTGGGACGAAATAAACTACCCTTAATAATAAGATATTAATTAGTACGCGCGGGGCTATGGTATCAACAGTTGAACACAAACTTTATGGTATTGTTACCAAATTAGTTTAATGTTATTAAAATACTAAAACAAAAAAAAACACAAATTAGTCACAAATTAGTTTAATGTTATTAAAATACTAAAACAAAAAAAAAGGTCGCACGGCTAGAACTTTAATTGTTAGTAATTATTTTTATTACGTATGTTTAAAATACGTAATGTAGAATACGTGGTTTCAATTAATGTGGTAACGTAATCGCTGCGTGTTCTCTATATTAATTTCTCTCAATTTGTTCTAAATTGAGAGAAATTAATATAGAATAGATATAGAAAAATAGAAAACAGACCTTTATCAGAAAAAATGCCACAAAATAACTGTTTCTGAAAAACTATTTCATTTTTGAGAAGCCTTACGATCAAAAAGAACGATACATCCAATGCAGACTCAAAGTCAAAGTCAAATCATTTATTTCAAATAGGCATATTAAGGGCACTTTTGAACGTCAAAAATTACAGTAAAATTGAATTGATTCTAGTCGCCCCTTCCAAAAGGTAGTTTTCGTATGGGCAAGAAACTCCACCGGTACTCTTTTAAAATGTCTAACAAGGTTTTGCATACATAATATAATTATATGTGAAGACGAATGCACCTAGAATAAAATTTGTCTACCACAAAAGGTAAAAAGAATTAAAAATGAATGAATGACAGGTAAATCAATTATGTGATAGATACATGGTGCTGACATATTTACAAATTATTTACAAATATTGTTATAAAAATAGATGATTTTCCTAGAATTCTAACAACTGTGTGAGTTACTGTAGTCACAGATTGTAAAAATCAATGTCAAAATTAAAAAATATATAAATTAAATTAGGAACCAGTTTGGTCAATTCCCGGTAACTGTGTGCTCACGCCTTAACCAGGAAGAGGAAAACATCTGATTTGACCAAAATGAGTAGGTATGCCTACTCAAAGGGTGGACGATATTTTGTACAGACCAGAATTTACTGGCATTATATTTTTAAGAGCGTGGGTTTATGATGTGTTATCCACAATTCAAACAGTTTTTTGCCAAACATGTTTTTGAATCGTCATCTATTTAGTTGTTTTTAGGGTTCCGTACCTCAAAAAGAAAAACACGGAACCCTTAGAGGATCATTTTGTTGTCCGTCTGTCTGTCAAGACCCTTTATCTCTGGAAAGCGTGGAGGTATTGAGTTGAAATTAAAACCATATAATCAGATCTACAAATCAAACTCGTAAAAAAAATTTCGGCCGTTTATGCCGCATAAAACATATATTTCGACAGTCTCACGAGAATCAAAATGTATAGGGTACTTCCCGTTGATTTGTATAATCATCATCATTTCAGCCGAAAGACGTCTACTACTGGACAAAGGCCTCCCTCAAGCACCTCCACTTCGACCAGTTCTGTGCTTCTCGCATTCAACGGGTTCCTGCGGCCTTCACAAGGTCGTCGGTCCACCTTGAGGCCTTCCAACGCTACGTCTTTCCTCCTTTCGGCCCCATCGGCCATCTGTTCTGCGAGCAATGTGCCCTGCCCACTGCCACTTAAGTTTGGCAATTCTTCGGTTTATGTTGGCTCTCCTTGTTTTTTGTGTGTGCGAGAGGATTAGATGTCTAGACAGCCTATTTATAATTGTATAAATGTTATTATATTATTCAGCTCAAATTCATAAAATAACAACTTTACGCTTTGTTACCCCGATGAGTTGTCTGTGTGGTGCCGGACTTAAAGAATAGCACCACCCCATACTTCCCGTGGGTGTCGTAAAAGGCGACTAAGGGGCGTACCGGAGAATGGGCAGCAGCGTTCTCTATGCATTCCACCACCATACCATACTCCGATCGCCAACCCGCCTGCCAAGCGTGGCGATTATTTCAAACCCGGGGGGGGTTTGAAATAATCGCCTAATTTTGGGGGAGGCCTATGTCCAGCAGTGGACGTCTTTCGGCTGAAATGACCCCGACGAGTTGGGCGAAGGGGTAGCCCCCCTACACCTATTGTACACCCACATGTCACCAGTTATGTTTAAGTCACATGTAATATGGGGCGAGCCTAATGCCAATAACCGGGTACGAATCCAGACTCCGCGGATGCTTCTAAGAAATTCTACATAGAAAAACCCAATAACACTTTGTCTGACCTGGGAACCGAACCTAAGACAGCAGTAACGGTTGCGACCACTAGACCACCAAGGCACTCATATGTCAGTGTCATATGTAAGCATATGTCGGTCATATTATCTATACTAATATGGTAAAGTTTGTACGTTTAGGGGGTAATCTCTGGAACTACCAGTCGGATTTGAAAAATCTTCTTGTTTTCAATAGCCCAATTCTTGAGGAAGGCTATAAGCTATTTAACATCACCCTATGATCCTTAGGAGTCGAGCAAAAAGAAAAAAAGTCAGAAAGACCGCTAAGCAAAAACGAAATAATAGCGCGGGCAGGCGATGAGATGCGGTGGGTCGGGGGATCAAGAAATTTCACGCGGACGAAGTCGCGGGCAGGAGCTAGTGCATTAAGGGCTTACATGACCTAAAGCGCGGTCACTGTCGGACTGCATAGAAAAAAAGAAATAGAAGAAAAAACTGCATAGAAAGAGAAGCGCGATGACACAAAACTGGTACCTAATTTATTGTAAAATATGAAGAAATTATCTATTTACGAAAACTATTTAATATTAAATAATCCATCACTGGATGCAGTTTGGCATTAGAAATTTAATGGCATATTTTTAATTATAATTAAAATTGTTAATGAAGGGATAAACTGCTTTTAAGACAATCAAGAGGTGTATTTGAAAGTTTTTTTGATGCATTAATGTATGTTTAATTATGATTTGAGTTCCATCACTGTATTAAAATAAGACTTGAAAATATTAAAAAAAAAATTATTTGGTCAAAATTATTTACGGTTTAAGAGATACACTGATTTAAAAAACCACCGCATTATTGACCGTTTTCAAGGAATCTCCGCCTTAATAACAGAATCGTCATTTTCATGTACCCAAACGACTTTCTTATTGCTCTATATACTTAAGTCATTCCTTTTTTGTCAACAACGCGCTCTTGTCTATCTTCAAAGTTTGATAAATGATCTCCTTTATCATCATACGTTTTTGTGTTGCCCGTTGTAAAAAGTGATTAACGAGTTGAATCAGTAGCGACAGTGTGGGTATGGCAACAATTTTAATAAGCGCAGCTGAAATTACATATTCAGTTCCCATAGCTAGCTGAATGTGTGCCTATATTATTTAACAGAATGACGATAATGTTTTGAACTCGGCTTATTTATTAACTTGGTATAATAATGTCGAAACACGAACAGTAGGTACCGAAATTATTTTAACAATTTATATAATATTATTTTGTTATTTAAAAACAAATTCCAGTTACACAGTATACGCAACTCATTGAAAATGGCTTCAATTCTGAACTATTTCAAATACCTCCGAAATGTCTCGTTTCGGGACTAATTATGAATAGTTTAAAAAGCTCTTAAGATGGTAATAATATTAGTCTGTCAGCAAGATGGTTGCGGCTCTGACTGCCTACCCTATCTTGAAGTCGGCTTCCAGTCTAATCGGATTTTACATGGAGCGACTGCCTATCTGACCTCCATAACCCAGTTACTAGGTAATACGATACCCCTTGGTAAGACTGGTTGTCAGACTTTCGGGCTTCTGACTACCCGTAACGACTGTCAAAGATCCACGAATGACAGCCGGGACCAACGGCTTAACGTGCTTTCCGAGGCACGGAGGGGTCTTGGTATGTAAAGATGGTCACCCATCCACAGACCAACCGCGGCAAGCGTAGCTTAACCTGATTGATCGACCTGTGCGGCTATTATTATTTAGACACTGACAACACTCCATCAATAATTGCTGAAAAAATTAATACCAGCCCTTGCTGTCCCACTGCAGGGCCAAAGGCTTCTGTTCATACAGGAAAGGCACGAGCATTGATCACCACGCTTGCTCAAGACAGGTCGGCGTGTTTTGCTCGCGCAATAACATTTGCTGATGTTAATAAGGCTGAAATACACATGCTACATCGAAACTAGCATGCTTATGTGCTACTCACATAAGCATGCTAGTTTCGAGCAGATGCTACTTAGTAGCATAGGTACAATTAGCACGTAGATACGAAAATAGCATGCTTGTGAATAAGCATGCTACTTAATCGCAAGCTGGTCTATTTTTTCGTGCTAACTAGCACACGGTGTAAGGCGCGGGTGAGAGGGGTTGGCTCCAAAGCAAGTCTGAACGTGTTCTATACGAGCATGCTACTTGATTTGTTTGCGTTGTCACGATGGCTCGATGGGGCGATGACAAAACTTAAAATTTTATATTTTTATACTGAAATTATGAATGTTTACCCGCTCACCAAAATAAAAAAAATAAAAAAAAATTGTCATCAAAGAATTTAATTAATTCCGCAAAGAAACATTCAACATTCATTTTCAATGCTAAATAATGAGCATGTGTATCTCAGACGTGCTAGAAAGAAGTATGCTCGTAATTAGATGCTTCTGAGGTCTGTGCTTTCATGAGCAAATGTACACACTCGGAGAGCATGCTGTAAATGAGCATACTACCTAGTAGCAAACAAGCGTGCTTTTCTAGTAGCATGTGTATTCCAGGCTATATGGTTGTAAATCCGACCCCGAATAAATTAAAATGAGGGCAGGAGAATGATCATGTTAAAATCAAGTTACACTCACCATCTAGTTCATATCCCTGCCCGCCCCACTGCGGCAACTCCTGCGAGTAAGACTTGGGGTCGCTGCGACTGCCTATTGATATCTTAAGGCTTTTCCACAACTTCATCTTGACCACATATTTGTACACAGCACTAACACTATTCAGTTACACGTCACTGATTCATTTTGTCACACACACTGTCACTATGAGTCCGGAAAATCTGGAAAAGAAGAAAAATTGGTTAGATATTTGATTGTGTCTATAACCCGCAAGAGTTAACTTGGACGACCCCCGGCCACCGTAAGTAATGAGATGATGATGGCCACCGGAGAGTAATGGATAGCTCACCGTCTGATCAGGATCAGGCCCGTGCCGGACGGCGCGTACGTGTTCCACGCGCGCCTCAAAGAGATGTCAGCATAAATTGAGGGGCCCCCCTTAGGGCCGAAGCCTGCCGGGTCAGCGGGATTGTCCGAAAGGGTTACCGCTGGCCCGGAACATAAAGGGCTAAGGAAGGAACACGGGTGGGTTTTAGTCAGTAAAAGTCTGACACTTCCTTCCACTCCACCCAGAGCGGGAATCATTTGATGATTTCCCACCCAAAAAAAAAGACCCGAGCTCCTCCCGACTTCCACGTTGTTACCACTCTCGCCATCGACGCCACAGTATCGCGCTTACGTCCAACGAGCGAAGTCTCAACTTAACTCTTGCGGGTTGTATTATAATGAAAATAACTACGTCATAAAATATAAATTAGGTTCGTACACATCCAACTACAGGGTTTGTTGAGTTATTTGACTAATAAAATAATATTACGTAACTGAAATCGAAATATTAAAATCGATAGATTTGCCCTATCGCGTCAAAAAGATTGTCATGCTTCTGTTTCATTCTGACTTGACTGTCACGAAAACGCCATTTTGTTTAAAATGAGAATAATACACTCGTAATAAACATAGTAATAATTTATTATTAAAATCGGAGGTAATTTAAAAAAAAATTACTCATAAAGCTCACCGGTTTAGCTTGTTAGAATTTCATGAACTTTTAGAAGTCACAAGAGGTAGCTTTTATCAGCTTTGCCCCGTGGAACTCCCGTTGAGCAGACATGCATATTAGAAAATCAAAACTTTCCTGAGCAAATTTCAAAAGAACAACGTACAAATCAACAAAGTTTAAAATAACGATGGTCATTTGATCAAAAGTTCAGCTGACCAAAGTCTGGAATATCAATCAATGTTCAAATTATTTATTACACTATTGACCAAATCGTTTAGCACTAAAACATTTGCTAAAAGTTAAGTTTTAGTGACAGAAACGAATCGCTGTAAATCCGACTTCACGCAGTCTTGTCTGCCCTACCCCTAGAGTGTTTTTTAAAATCGCGTAGGCGCGTAGGGGCGAGGCGGCCCGCGGGCTGAGGAGCAGGAGGCTGCTCGGCCGGCCAGCCTCAGCCGCGGCGGTGAGCGAAAGCCGTCTGCGACGATTAGCACGCATGGGACCGCCGGAGAACCGCAGCGCCGGAGCCGTGACAGAAACTATGCCTGCTGCATGTTGCATGCTGCATGTACTTCAAATATAAGTATACCTACATTTAAATTAATAATTCTTAATAATGATTTGATATTTTAAAATTACATCTAGCAACTTTTGATCAGTCGTTTATTTGATGTCACATACATTGTGATTCTAAAATTTTTCTAAATAAAACATTTGGTCATTTAAATTTTGTTATTTCGTTTATTGTTCTTTTGAAATTTGCTCGAGAAAATTTTGATTTTCTAATATGCAACCAAGAAAGGCAACTCACTAGCTGACGAGTGACGGGTTTAGTTCCAGAAAATAAGGATGAAGTTAGTGGAAACTATCATCCCAGAAAAAATATTAATTCCAACTCAAAGAAACGGGCCATTTAACAACGCAGCGTTGGCGAGATAAGAAAGAACAAGCCCAAATTGATTATAATTAATTACAAAACCAATATCTCAACGCCAGATGGACTACAAATTGCATTTCGGACGCACTAATAGGAACTGTTTGCCATGTCCACCGTCACGGGTCACTACAGCCCGTCGATCAGACAACGACATGGCTCCTTGAATACAATGGAGCTCAAACATCTACTTTTTAATGGCTCCGACATACTTCCATGAATATAAAATGACTTTGTAAATAAATTATTCATAAATCAAAGCATGATAAATGAGTTTATTGGGACTGAGAGTTAGGATCAAGGTCACACGACTACCTATGTGACCTTGATCCTAACTCCCAGTCTAGTTATACTTATCTACGTCAGTGTGTAATGGGGGATTAACACTAGCTCTATTTTCGCCGTGCGGCTGGTCGCTTACCAAATCACCTCACAAACCGAATTGCCACCCCATTTACACAGGTCGATAAAATCGCAGCTGACTAGTTCATTTTGCATCAAAATGTCGACCCTCATGAGGCCGGTAATCGGCTGCAACTGAGCGTTTTCACAATTGATTTCAGTCACCGCACGACATAAGTCGAAACCTACTCTTATTTGGAACTTGCGATTTTAGTCACCTGCGGCCAAAACTAATTGCTATTTAGACATTCACACATAGTCTATAGTCGCCTGTGTAAAGCCCGCATAACTTTGTTATTAGCCCAATGAGTAAAAAGAGGTACCCATCAACATTCAGTTTTCGAACAATACAATTAACCGTCGAATGACGTCACTGAAACGTCATTTAAGAAAGCAAGTTGGTGTGTTTCCTTAGAGACCGTTTTTTGGCACCGTAAAGTCAAACCGCGGTGCCATCATTTTCACGACGGCCGTCACTGCCGGCCGTTATAAGCCACCGCTTTCGTAGGAAACCGTAGCTTAAAACATATAAAAATAACGGGATAAAAAGTAGCCTACTTATATGTTAATCTAGGGTGTCAGCTACCTCCATACAAAATTTTATCAAAATTGGTCCAGCCGTTTGAACGTGAACACACACTATGGTTAGGATTAGGATGTATATTATAATGTCACACTATATTACACGACACGTGGAAGTAGGACAGCATGTCGTGAATAATTATCGGGAGTAAAAAAGACAAGTATATTTATTAGCTGTGTGGCGCGAAGCTGAGTTCAATCGATCTATTCTGTAATAAAATTCTCACCATGAAAACTAAGGCGAAGTGAACTTGAAGTGAGCTGTAAACTGCATTGCGATTCTGTAACCACCTCACCGTGAAAACTTAGGTGAAGTGAGCGTGGAGTGAGCTGTCAGTGTCATTTCACCTGATACTAGGGATTGACCAAGCATAAATTTACAATCATAATCGAGATTTTAAGAATATTTTTTATGCTAATTATATTGTTCTTTTTATATACATATCAAAGCTAGTATGTTAGTCGTCGCGCTCGCGCCTCAGCCGGTCGATTCTGTAAAAATCTCACCGTGCAATGAAAACTTAGGTGAAGTGAGTTTTATTTTTGCTAGGAATTGACACTATTGACAGCTCACTCCACGCTCACTTCACCTAAGTTTTCACGGTGAGATTTTTACAGAATAGCACCGCAGGCTATATAAGGACAAGTCTAGGAAAAAAAAACAACATTGAGATTCTAAGTTTCTGTTTTGCTATTTTATTTTAAAACTCCACAAAATAGTAATGTTTTGACAACTGAAATATATAAAATGCTCAATGGAATTAGCATAAAAAAATATTATGAAAATCTCGATTATGATTGTAAATTTATGCTTGGTCAATCCCTAGTATCAGGTAGAATGACACTGACAGCTCACTCCACGCAAGTTTTCACGGTGAGATTTACAGAATCGACATGCTGGTGTCAGTCCCTATACCGTCAGGTGGATTGGTGGAGTGATAGCTCACTTCACCTAAGTTTCACAGTTGAGATTTTTTTTAAAACAGACCGATAGTTTTGCTAACAAGCCAAGATTTAACGTGCCACTTGCAGATCGCGTATAATCCATCTTTCTCTTCTTACTTAATATCATTGGATTCGAACGTCAAAGGTCATTACTGTACAAATTGGATGGAAACGATGAGTATTATACCCGAATGTAACTCTATACCTTTGTTTCGATACTTGTCGGGATAGCCCGTAAAGGTTTCCCCCCACAGTCGCGTTAAAATCGGTCGATATTATCGGATGCGATAATGCGTCCCGATTCCTTGTCACACAACTGTGTTTTTATCGTCCGATATTTCTAACGTGTGCGTGCAACTTACACTATAACAGGACGAGCCCATACACATACTACACGTCGTTATTAACGCAGATGGTAAAGGTTTGCACAAACACTTTTACACGTCAATCATATTTTTTTAAACTAGATGAGTTCGGCGTTTCCTATCTGACTACTCTGAGAAGAAAGGCTGAAACAAACTCAGAGGTCACACAGGTATGTGTGTGTGGTACAAGTGTCTTAATATGAAATATTCTAAGAACCTATATCGGAATACCGCAGGGCGGAGGAACGCAAGCGTCCTACTTCTGTTGCATTGTTATTATAGCTGCAATGTGTAACTTTGTATCCGTTCTAATACAAAATCTATTGAAAGCAGATATTATCGCAATAACGCACCGATATTATCGACCGGTAATAACGCGCCTGTGGGGTGCGCCTTAAAGCTTGTGATTGAATTGTACAGTAATGGCATGTGTGACATATATGGAATTGACTAGATAATGATTATCTTAATCAACTAAGCAATGTTCGTATAATATTACTTATCTACTTACGAAACAGTTGCAAACAATTTACATGAGGATTATCAACAGTAGTTTAATGATGAGTTTGAAGATAAGTGGCGAAATGATTAAACAGGCGCGACACGCGATAAAATCGCGCGCGACACAAAGGCACCGCAAGTCATGCAACGGGCGGTCCTTGTGTCGCGTGCGATTATGTCGCGTGTCGCGCCTGTTTGTAGGAGCCTTTAAGGGATTTTAGAGAAGATCTGACAGTCAATCCTGTATTGACTGTATTCTCTAAAATCCCGCAGTTAGAGTCAATTGAAAAATCAGTTTTTTGTAGTCACCGACCGCGGTTAGTATTCACTTGAAAAATCAGTTTTTTTGTAGGTTCATCGGCCGCAAATAGTGTAGTTACCTACAAAATTAGTTAATATAGAGGTAAGAGAGTAGTAGAGCTACGAGAGATAACTCTGTGGCCAAATAACGACCCAGCCCTCTGGTCACGTGAAGTGTCGACCAGCCGGCGAGAAATTTCCTTAAAAAGGAGACGCGCACTCGGGCCCCATGACCTAAGCGTTTCGATCCCAAACGGCTCAAAGCTGTATTTGCCCATAAGGTTAAAAATTATGTTGTTATTTGACCTTGTATAATAGAAAAAAATCATATTCCACTAAATATTTTGGCTCCCACACTAAATTATTGTTCCAAAACCACAATCTTTCATCCTGTCATTTTCACATAAGGAAAATCACGTATTATATCAAAGTTGAATATATTTCGCTGTCATATAAACGTACGCCATATAATTGCCTGTTCATAATCCAAGGTTTCCTTCATTTTTTATGTATTTATGGGTAATCATACCCAATATGCTTTACTGGGGGAAGCCCACGCTTTCTTTTTTATTTATCTACCCTACTTCGAGTGACTTGCAGAATCGAACGCTTTGAGAAGTGTATTCACTTAGGGATGTGCATGAAATTGTCGATAGTTGGAAGTAATCATCGTTTTTTAATACGCCATGCAGAGTAATAATTTACGTAGTTAGTAATGCGAGTTGGTTGTGTATGTTTATTTCTATTACAGACGAGAGAATAAGTGTTTTGCGAATTTAATCTTTATTAGACAGGTACTAGAATTGGAACGCATTCTCTCGACGTCTGGACTGTAGTGGCTTTATTCATGCTTGAGTTGCTACTTTTGTCATGTATTTAAAAATGGTCTGCAGCATAATCCTGCAGCCTACAACCAAAATATTTACCAAACTTTACAAAAAAAACGAAATAAACCATGTAACATCTGCATCAAACTCATTTTAACTCCTAACAAAAACACTTTGTTTTTGTAGGCACCGCTTTGACACACGAGGCGCGGAATACATTTTTTGAGATCGATAACAATTTCGATAAAAAAAAGTCGAATCCCTATGCTTTTCCGGACTTACCGAAGTTGAACAAAGTAAAGCCGGAGATCAGCCGGCTGTAACAATGCAGAATCATAGTGATGTACGAAAATACTCCCCAACTTACGATCTGGTTCAACAACAATGATTTGTATAAGCCAGAATTATTATTTATTAAGTCTAATCGATGTGATGTTTGCTGTTGGATAAATGCGGGGAGAACGTATTGTCTATCTCTATATCTACACAAATAAAAAAAAATTAAGTATCTGTTTGTAATGTCAAAATAACAGCTTTTACTAAATGCATATAATTGTGAAAGTATACACGGTTTTTATATTTTATTTTTATTTTTCTCTGTCTGTTTGTTACGGCTAATCTCCGAAACGGCTAGACTGATATTGACGGGAATTTCACTGGCGGATAGCTGATGTTATAAGGAGTAACTTGCGCTAGCTAATTTTTTTTTTTTAAATAATTAGGGTTCCTCGCAAAAAAACCCATGAAGTCCAATATTTTTTCTGAACGAAGTCGCGGGCATAGCTAATATATTTATATATATAAAGATATATATATATACATTTATTTATAAAACAAAGTTGCTTTTCGTATCTGTTTGTCAAATCAAATCTTAATATTCCGTCAAGTCGAAAACCATGCGAAGTTGGGGCTGGTCGCAAGTTATCGTTTAAACAATTCGAAATTATAATCTTTTACAATGCCACCGGTCAATCCAGAAAAGGAAACGGTATCATGAAGTTTACGAAATCAATTCATTACTTCTCATGTTAGTTCAGGCTTCAGGATAGCTAAGCGGCATGGTGTCTTTAATAACTCTATGTAGTGGAACAGTAGATACTTACCTCATCATCATCTGCCTACCCTTTTCCAACTATGTTGGGGTCGGCTTCCAGTCTAACCGGATGCAGCTGAACACCACTGTTTTACATAGAGCGACTGCCTATCTGACCTCTACAACCCAGTTAGGTACTAGGTAATACGATACACTTTCGTAAGACTGGTTGTCAGACTTTCGGGCTCCTGACTACTCGTAACGACCGTCAAAGATCCACGAATAACAGCCTACCTACTCTATTGAAACCAATACAAATTGTAATTATTAGAGTCAATAAAATTGGACCAAGTTACTTTTCCACAAAACCCATTTTATATTCACTAACAAACCTTCTATTTCTATTTTCTTTTACATTTTCCTAATTGTAACGCTCCATTAAAATAATACAATTTACATTTCCAATTCACTTTGTCTTGTTGGTTTCAAGTCAATCTAGATAATAATAGGTCCGTTTGTCTATAGATTTGCTCGATCAAATTAGTTTGAAGTAAAGGAATAACCTCGCAATAAATAGGGTTTTGTTAGAAATTTAATTAATGGAAAACAAAAAGCGCATAAACAAAAGAAGCACGTAATAAAGAAGTTAGACTTAGGTATTTTATCATTGGGTACAACTGTTTTTTTAATTAAAAATTCTTACCCTTTTTTTCATCATCTGCCTAGCCTTTTCCCAACTATGTTTGGGTCGGCTTCCAGTCTAACTGGATGCAGCTAAATACTGTATTTTACATGGAGCGATTGCCTATCTGACCTCCACAACAGTTACTGGATAATACGATACCCCTTAGTAAGACTGGGTGTCAGACTTTCGGGCTTCTGACTATCCGTAACGACTGTCAAAGATCTACGAATAATAGTCACCCATCGACAGACGATCAGGTTAAGCTACGCTTGCCACGGTTAGCCGTGGCAAGCGTAGCTTAACCTGATCGTCTGTCGTTCGACTTGTGCGCCCGTTATTATTTAACGACGGGTCCCTGTATTTATTATCACACTAGTATTATAAAAGCGAAAGTTTGTGATTGTGTGAGTGTGGGTGCGTGTGTTTATATATTTGTTACTTCTTCACGCTCAAACGGCTACGCCAATTTTGATAAAATTTTGTATGGGGGTAGCTGACACCCTGGATTAATATATAGGCTACTTTTTATCCCAATATTCCCACGGCATCGACACTTACGTGGGTGAAACCGCGGGGCGCAGACAGTTTAAAAATAAAACTATTACAGGCACTTTTGAGTTGGCAAGGGCTTTAGAGATGAAGCTAGTTGCCCATTCCAAAGCGTAGTAGGTGCTTGTGGAGAAGAACGGGCAAGAAACTCATTGGACACTCTGTCAAATCATGTACTGATGAGGACTAAGTTTTCAGGTAAGTCACATAAATAAATAATTATAAATAACATAACATCACGCATGTTTTAGTTAAAGGGTTAGGTTAAAGTGTTATTGAATTGTTTAATGTGATGTTATTTTAATCGGTCCCTCTACGCTGTTCAATTCATAGATAATTAATTGATTATTAGAGAACACCAACGAACAACATCTAGTTTAAAAAAATGTGATTGACGTATAAAAGTGTTTGTCAAGTACAAACCTACTCACAGAAAATAAATCAAACTAATATTATAAAGGCGAAATTTTGTGAGTGTGTACGGACACACTCACAAAATTTCGCCACACACACGGGTGTGTTTATATGTTTGTTACTTCTTCACGCTCAAACGGCGGGCCCAATTTTGATAAAATTTTGTATGAAGGTAGCTGACACCCTATTTTAACATAAGGCTACTTTTCATTCCTATATTCCCACGGGATCGAAACTTATGCAGGTGAAACCGCGGGGCGCAGCTAGTCATTTATAATTAACAATGACACATTTTTTGAAACTCGACTCCCGTTAAAAAAAACATCAAAAATGTAAACATAAAAGCGTAAAATACCTGCAATTTATCACACGCTAACGTAAACCGAACTGGTAAAGTATAACGAGTTCTAACAACGTAACTGAAGAGAGACCAGGGGTAATCAGTTAACTGGCGTCGTCTCGTTACAGGGGTCGCGCGGTCAACTAGATTAGCGTTGCTAGGCAACAGACCTCTATTGTCACTCGTGAGGTATTTTTTAGAATTCCGTAGCCGAATGGCTAAAACAATAAACTTATAATTTCTTCATGGACGTGCCTTTGTACAGACGGCAGCACTTCAAGCTTCTCGAAACTGTCAAATTTTGCCAATCAAGTTTGACCTTATGCTTTAACAATAAAGTTGAAAATCTATTAAATAAAGACAGATTGTATTATCTTGATGTGCTGGCGTCTGTACGTCTGATCGTCTGTCAGTCTGTCCGTTTGTCCGTCGATCTGGAAGTCACACAGCCATTTTACAGAGAATATTTACATTAGGTAGATCTAAGAAAATTGGAGATAAAGCGTATTCTTGCACCGCTAAACAATGGTGTACCCCTTACTTTCCGTGGGTGTCGTAAAAGGCGACTAAGGGTCGTACCGGAGAATGGGCAGCAGCGTTCTCTATGTATTCCACCATCATACCATACTGCGATCGCCAACCCGCCTGCCAAGCGTGGCGATTATGGCAAACCCTCCCAAAATTGGGGGAGGCCTATGTCCAGCAGTGGACGTCTATCGGCTGAAACGAACGAACGAAACAATGGTGTACCTACTGTATTTACGAAAAAAACAATTTTGGGTAACACTCTACCCCTTAGTAATACAGTCAAGTAACCAAAAACAAAATATAATGCAAACAAGCATGTTGGGTAATTAAAAATACTATGATGTTTCTAAATGACTTTGCTGTTTAATTTAATAGTTTTTGAGATATGGGAGATTTTCAGTTACAACCACAAAAATAACTTTGTTTTTCATGGTTTTTTAAGAGAAATACGATGATATTCAAACTTATTTTCGCTGTCGGTATGTCATCTTCGATTGTATAATGTTGTGCATACGTATAATTATTTATTTATCCATTTATTTCAGGCATCAAGGCCCATATAAACACATACAATACAATATTAATATAACTTAAAAATACTATAAATACATACAACATTATATTTACGCTAAAAAACTAACAACTAAAAACTAATGCACACGAAGTGTCTGCGTCGTGTTTCGCTGACTGGTGTCATGTAGCCGGCCACGAAACCGGCGGTACACAACACCCTTCGGCCAGAACTCTTCTTTGAGGAACTTCTCGAGATGATGTGTCGGAACACGCACCACGAACGCATCCCAAATACGGAACCCTTCACTGTGCGTGGTCCGACAAGCACTTGGTCGGTATTTTTTTCTATTATTATTTTAATTATGAAGCTAAAGGGATTAAAGGGCAAAAAACGAAGTTAGCCAGGCGAACGGATTGTTGGTTGAAAACTAAATTGTAGCTATTAGCGATGAAAATGGAACAAGTTGGGACGCTGAGAAATCGTAGTTGGTTTACAGTTCTGTAGGGCTGAAACTGGAAATTTGATTTTGAAATTGTTGAACGGTTTCAGGTGTTTCGAAATGGTACACCGTAAACAATTCCCGTGGCTAAATGATAACAGCCGCGCGTGGAAGGCCACGCTTGCCGCGGTCGGCTAGTGGAGGTATTCCACTAAGAGCACTGATTTGAACCGCACTTGGACGAACCCCGTGGACGAACCGCACCTGAGCACTTCCACCACGGTGACTTCCACTAACCGCACTGAAACAAAATTTTGTAACGTGCGATTTGTGCGTGTTTTCAGTCACCGAACGGCACTTGTATAGTTTGTAGTGATGGGACGTACGTATTCTTTGTTCAGGACATTATCCAAGTATCGATACAGCAAGTGCGTGAAGAACCACGCGCAGTAAAGGTCCGCAGTCCGGTAAAGGTTATGAATGCGGTTCAAACTCAAACCATTTATTTCAATTAAACCATTCACAGGCACTTTTGAATTGTCAAGAAGTCGGTCGGTCAGTCAGAAAATATAAAGCTAGTTGCCCATTCCAAATCAATATCCGTGGTAGATACCTATGGAGAAGAACGGGCAAGAAACTCCATGGACACTCTTTTAAATTATATTTTTACAAAAATCATTAATGTTGAATTTACAATTATATGTGAGAACGATGTACGAAAGAGGTACGTAATAAAAGCATCTAGAGTACAGCAAAAAGTAAGAAAACAAAAATCCAAAAATAAAATAATTAAATGTAATTTGATTAATATTGGAATCAAATCGCGGAAAGTTAGACAAATATGGATGACCATCCATTCCATATCGAGACCCATCCGTGCTTCGAAGAGTGCGTTAAGTCGTTGGTCCCAGCTGTCAGGTAGTCAGAAACCCGAAAGTCTGACAACCAGTCTTACCAAGCTAGTATAAAATATTGGTATTTAGCTGCATCTACTTAGACTGGAAGCCGACCCCAACATAGTAGGGAAAAGCCTAGGCAGATGATGAATTGCTAAGTGAACTCTCACTTAGCAATTCATCATCTTCCTAGGCTTTCACTCAGTCGAGTGAGAGTTCCTAGATAAGCGGTGCCCGCACATAATTGCCGCAGTAGTGGC
This sequence comes from Mesoligia furuncula, assembly GCA_916614155.1. NCBI lineage: Eukaryota > Metazoa > Arthropoda > Insecta > Lepidoptera > Noctuidae > Mesoligia > Mesoligia furuncula. The sequence continues at coordinate 28,570,798 of OU744800.1, read as the reverse complement.
TGTGAAAATGTAGACAGCGGTAAAGATTTGAATCGTGAGATACACCCTACCGCGTCAAGTGATAGTCGTGTTTCTATTTCGTTTTGACACCTCTCAAACTCAAACTAAAACTCAAACGCATTTATTTCAATGAAACCTTGTACAGGCACTTTCGAATTGTCAAAATTAAATAGTCTGTCAGTTAGTTAGAAAGTTGAAGCTAGTTGCCCATTCCAAAACGTAGATCTCTATGGAGAAGAACGGGCAAGAAACTCCATGGACACTCTTTTAAATCAAGATATTACAAATACGTGATAACAATGAAAAAAAGACACAAATGAAGAAGCAATTCAAAATATAAGATTAAAAATAAGCCTTGGCAGTTAAGAGATGACCAGTCTCAACCGACGGCGCCCGTTCACGAACATGACGCGTGAATCAGCACCATCCAGCTCAACCATTTTCTGGGGAACCGAATGATCCAACACACGCGTCACCATCGGTGAGACATTTAAGTGAGCATGACACGTTCTCAACTGCCATGCTCTTACAAGTCAAAATCATACTAAAAAAAATGTTTTCAAATTATCTATACAAAACTCTAGTTTGCAATTTATTTAAGAGAATTTTACTACCAAACAGGAAGAGATTTTTAATATTTAAGTATTCTACAATTAAAATTGGATTGAATAAAATAAATTATGTTTGTAATGTCTGTAATGTCAGAAACATAAAACAGATAAAGGGAAGCACCTCTTCCAAATATTGAAATTTTACACACAATGACGCAGTGACTTGTCGTGAGTGTCATGGATACGCTATACGAAAAATCAAAATATGATTAGTAACAATAGAATTTCAATTGTGTCTCATTAGCCACAGTTGAGTTAATAATGTGTGCCATGAGTTGACTCTTCTCAGTATGGATACTTTTTCGCATGACTTGGGGTTTGGCCTTACGGTGTCAAAAACGCTATTTAGAAAAACGCACCAGCTTACTTCCAGGAATAACGTTTCCGTGACGTCATTCGTCGGTAAATTGCGGACGCTACGTGGGCGGTCACCTTCTAGGAAACTGTTACTTTTGAGATAGATAATCTAGCTTTAGACAAACAACTAAACATAGCAAAATGTATTGGGAAAATATTTCGTAGAAGACGGAGAAGTGAATGAACTTTGGTGTCTTTACACTCGTTAGATATCAAGTCTTACCAAAGGGTATCGGATTACCCAGTAACTGGGTTGTGGAGGTCAGATAGGCAGTCGCTCCATGTAAAATACTGGTATTCAGCTGCATCCGGTTAGCCTGGCAGTCGACCCCAACAAAGTTGGGAAAAGGCTAGGCAGATGATTTACGGTCAGCAGCGCCGCGTTAGGGAAAAGCCCTTAGCGCAAAACACGGTTATTAACTCAAGTCGAGGTAAAAACGAAACTTATAATTGCCCGTTGAGACAAATTTGAAAAGTTGGACAAAGTTTCAGGGACGCATCTGTCAACTTGAAACATTAAAAGCAGATGATGGTACGATTGGATTGAGGCTTTGGTATAAAATTACAATAATTGGAAAAGGTGCTGGATATATTTCCCTTGATATTTTCGGTTAAAAATAGATAGGTAATATGTTACCTTGAGATTTGGTTACGTTTTTATGTAGCATAATTTGCTTAAATAATGTTTTCATTGCTGAGACACAGGCCCCTCTCTGTGAGAGCGAGTGGGAAATAGATAATAATGTTACCTTGAGATTTTGTTACGTTTTTATGTAGCATAATTTGCTTAGATAATGTTTCCATTGCTGAGACACAGGCCCCTCTCTGTGAGAGTGAGTGGGAAATAGATAATAAATGTTACCTTGAGATTTGGTTACGTTTTTATGTAGCATAATTTGCTTAGATAATGTTTCCATTGCTGAGACAAGGCGCCCTCTCTGTGAGAGCGAGTGGGAAATAGATAATAATGTTACCTTGAGATTTGGTTACGTTTGTATGTAGCATAATTTGCTTAGATAATGTTTATTTATTTATTTAATACTTCAAGCACATAAATATACAGAGGCGGACTTAATGCCATAGGCATTTTCTACCAGTCAACCTTTGGGTGATGCAGAGACAAAGAGTGGTAGGTGCAATCAAGAACATTGAGGAATAAATATTTTAAATATAAAAATACGCATATACCTATTAAAACTATGAATATAAAATATACCAACCAACCATACCATATAATGTTTCCATTGCTGAGACACAGGCCCCCTCTCAGGTGAGAGCGAGTAGGTTGTAATCCACCACACGGGCCAGTGCGGGTTGGTAGATGTCACATGTCTTTGAATTTTTTGGTTCTTGGACATGCCGGTTTCCTCTATAATTAACACAAAGTCAGGCCTGTCAGGTTTCAAAAAACTCGTAAATTGCGGCCGTTTCCACGGGGTTACCACTGCTCAGTTGTTATGTGATGGTATTAAATTATTCATGCATGCATTAATTTTGAGTATATTTCGTAGACCGTAAATTTAGTTAGCAACTTATCTCTCAAATCTCCTTGTATCAATGCGCCGTAGTATTGAAAACCATTCACTTGAAATTTTCAGCGAAACTGAATTACATAGTAAACGCTTCACTGAAATTCCCGTTATAGTCCATTTATTGCGTGCAAATCTTTCAATCAGCTCGGTATCCACCTTCGAGTGTTATTTCATGATCTGCACCTCAATAAATTAAATTTAAATTCGGGCCATCTTTATCTAACACGTTTGTATGAAAGCTTTATTAAAGACAATAATTAAACAAAATTAAGTCATAATTTTAATAACACCTATAAAAATTAAGCCACCCATAAACGGACGATCCATACTAAAAATTGTAGGACCACAACAATTAATGTTGCTCCTGACGACAGATAAAACGGTGTTAGCACCGGGAGGGACGCTTATACTGAAAATTTAATGATTTCACGCTAATTGTCCCGCTCTGACAGTAATGAAATGATAAAGGCCCATATAAACGTACCCACATTCTGGACGATGATGATAAAGAATTAGTTGGGATGTAAGAAGCTTTTTGAGAATTTTGCGATAGTAAAAGCTCGTTTATAGGGGTTCATGGCTATGCAATAGCAGCTGCACAGGTCGATTGATCAGGGGACCTAAAAAGGCCACTTTGATAGAATCATAAAAGGATAACATTATGAATCATAATATGGCGAAGAAAGTCCGTGTTTTACTTTTTTTCGCTGCATTGCGTAGGTGTAATCAAAGAGATTGGAATTGGATTTGGATATTGGTATTTTAGCACAGACAGAAAAAAAATAACTTTCAATTATTTTTTGAATTCTCCACCAATGGGATTTGATACGATTAACTTAACAGTTAACTGTCCATTATGATTCATAATGTTATCCTTCCATGATTCTGCCAAAGTGGCACTTTTAGGCAGCCGGGTTCAGCTACGCTTGCCGCAGTAGGTCCGTGGATGGGTGACTATCTTCACATACCGAGTCCCCACCGCGCCCCGGTCGCTCCATGTAAAATACTGGTATTCAGCTGCATCCGGTTAGACTGGAAGCTGACCCCAACATAGCTGGGAAAAGGCTAGGCATATGATGAATTGCGCTTACACACAGAAATATGAAAAGAAAAACATGAAAATAAAATACTGTTTTAAATAAGAGTAAATATCATATTAGTAAAGTGTTTCAGAGAAAATCAACTAGGTAGGCAACAGTCAAAGAGAGAAATTCTTGAACCTCATTAAAGTACTCAGACAAAATATGAGCAAATATATAATATACGTTTATGTATGAACCTGCAATGAATGCCCAAGAGTTAAAAAATGAAAATTGAAAATAACAAACAACATTTGTGCACTGTTGTGAAACAAACCAAGTATTTACCCTGTTTCCAAATCAGTACACAAAACAAAGGAAATTAGGTTAAAAAACTGCCAAAAAATAATAAACTTTACATCCCTGCAAATTCTCGGGATAATTTAATTGTAATGATTATAACGTGTCATTTATTCGGAAAGGACCCTCATAATTTATGAGGATTACCGTTTCTGATATACATAATTAGGTAAACACACTGAAATGGAAAATTACTGAGCAATTTGTTTATATGTCGTGAAATATCGTTCATGTGTAACAAACACCTGCTTCAGAATTTAGATTAGGAAGCAGACTTGGCTGAGAATTGTTTTATGAGTATTTATGTGTGGTATACTGGATATCTGAGCCTGACTAACCAGCCAACAACGTTATATTTTATCAAGGTATCAACGTGTATTCTATCAATATGATGTACGAGAATTTACCCACGGCTTTGTCCACATGGAGGTCGGTATATCCTATGTAATAACCCAGGTCATGTTCTATCCCTGTGCCTTCAAACCCGTAAAGTTAAGAGACAGGCAGTCAGGCAGAGTTATTTTCGCATTTATAATATCAGTTATTGAATACACATCGTGCCGATACGAGAAGAGAAGAAAACCATAAAACAAGCAAGAAATAATATAAAAGCAAGTACTGTTACAAACATGACTTACAGCTAAATACTGCTAGTCGACTTATCAGTTCATAACATCTTATCTGTACATTCGTTCATATTCATTCGTTCATTGTCATTCGTTTGTATTACATCTTATAAATAATATAAAAGTCTGTGTGGTGCCGGACTTAAAGAATAGCACCACCCCATACTTCCCGTGGGTGTCGTAAAAGGCGACTAAGGGTCTAACCGGAGAATGGGCGGCAGCGTTCTCTATGCATTCCACCATCATACCATACTGCGATCGCCAGCCCGCCTGCCAAGCGTGGCGATTATGGCAAACCCTCCCCCTTTTGGGAGAGGCCTATGTCCAGCAGTGGACGTCTTTCGGCTGAAATGATGATGATGACATCTTATAAGTGTGCATTAGTCGTCATTATAGTTCTCTTCGTACACTTTATTTAAATATTGTAATATTTAAATAAAGAGAGATAGAGAGATTTTTTTATGCATAAGCATAAATGGAAGAAACATCTTATAAGTGTGCATCCACACTAGCGACATGCGTCGACGACAGAGGCAACTATGACGCGTGCCGGCGACAGGCCGCGACGCGTGTCTGCGTCTGTCGCCGACACTCGCAGCAGCCGCCTACTCATCGACGGTTGGAGTTGCGCCTGTCGACGCGTATCGCTCGTGTTAGATGCACATTTATAAAATGCTTCTTCCATTTATGCATATTACAAGATTTAAATAAAGTGTTCGAAGAGTGCTATAATTTTATCGAGATGACGACTAATAGAGAAGTTTGGAAGAAAAAGTCATGTTGCGCCGACACGAATTAATTGGGGTAAGGGCAAGAAATCATGAAGGGCGAAAAAAATAATTTCTTACTACAACACATTAAAGCGATTTTATTAAGACTTACTGATTTTATATGATAAGAAGAAATGTTTGTGAAACAGTAAAAGATAAAATAGTAACTAAAAAGTACAAAGTTAAAGTTAAAAGTTTCATGACGGTAACATTTTGCCTCAAGCTATAGCTGTTTTCGGATCAGTAAAAAATACTGTTTTGAGCGTTATGCTCATATGCAACTGTTTAAAGCAGTTCAGATCAATGTTTTTTTTCATTTTTATTTACTGCTTATTTCTTTCAGAGTACCTACTACAATTTAAAAGCTAATATTACTTGTAAGCGTTAAAAATTAACGTTTAAAATCTTGGAAATCGGGATAAAATTGCTAGTAGACATTAGCTTAAGACATTCCCATCCACATTCACAAAAATTGACTTAAAGACATAGTAGATAAGGTTCAAGTTGGAATGAAAAACGTTAATTCTGCATGGATTTGTTAATTGTAACAAATCGTTTGAGATCAAACTTAGTGATTTATAGTTTGGAATGGAGCCAGTACAAAATGTGTTGCAGAATTACTAGTTTAACTTGTAACAGCAAATCAAGTTTTAGTTTTATTAAAATATATACAGGGTCAAAACCAAATCACCAAACCAAACCAAATCTGAAATCGCGAAAAAAATAATCAGCTGTTCCCTACATTTATGTTCGTATAACTCGTCAAAATGTAGGGAACAGCTGATTTTTTTTTCGCGATTTCAGATTTGGTCCCATAGTAAAAGTTGTTCATAATGATGAGTACAATGACCTCTTAAGAGGTTTTTGGTGTTTTTCCAATAACCCTGTATATTGTAGGTATTATGAGGATTTTAAATTGATTCATGATTTTCAAGTAAATGCTCTTGTCACAGATTAAAAACACAAGCTCTTTACTGCTGAGGTAAAAAGTTAGCGACGACTGTACTAATGCATCTGCCTATAATGTTCCCACTGCTGGGATACAGGTCTTGTGTCTTCGAGAGGGAGTGAGCTGTAATCTACCACGCGGGCCCAATGCGGCTGCTGTTTCCATCACGATGTTTTCCTACACCGTTTTGAGACACAAAGTAAAGCGCCTGGCTGGGTTCGAACCCACCTACAACTCGTAAGCCGGGCCGTTACCACTAGGTCCCCACCACTGCTTCTTAAGGTGAATGGGTGGTTGAGACCGCGAAATTCAAATTTTCTTACGTTTTTTGCCATTTGCAGGTCAGTGTCAGGTTGTATCTTGATCAAAATATGATTCGCGACAATAACAGGCATATATTTAGAGAATTATAATCATTAGAATCATTAATACATCTTTTTAAGTTACATTTCTACCATTAACACTTTTCCATAAGAGATTGGTGGTTGGTGGTAGAAATCTAACTTAGAAAGATATATTAATGATTCTAATCCTCTAAATATGTACCTGTTATTATTACGAATCATATTATGATCAAGATACAATTTGACACTGACCTGCAAATTGCAAAAAACGTAAGAAAATTTGAATTTCGCAGTCTACCGCTATCCATTCACCTTAATACACACTTCATTAAAATCCTTCCATAACAAGGCGCCAACAACTATGCAATAAGCTTAAGATTTATTTTAAGTACCTTTTCCACGCTAATTCTTAGGTGACTAACGAGCCTTGTTAACTCCCATTCAAATATAGCCCGTGTTAGTTAAAACGCGTCGTATAAACCGCTCCACAGAAAACTAACGGCCCTGGATGAGTCCGCGGGGCGTTTTAAACAAAGCCAAATAGATATATGGGTGACGACCTCAATTTACGACGCGGGAATTGTGAATGACGAAAGTGACCTGAGTTGCGGTGGTAAAAAATAACTATCACCAAGAACAAGACGGATTCGGCTGATTGATACCGTTTGTTTTTAATATTGTTGTTTTATATAAACATTAACAACCTCTTAAGAGGTCTTTGTACTGATCATTATGAACAACTTTTACTATGGGACCAAACCTGAAATCGCGAAAAAAAATCAGCTGTTCCCTACACTTTGACGAGTTATACGAACATAAATGTAGGGAACATCTGATTTATTTTTCGGGATTTCTGGTTTGGTCCCATAGTAAAAGTTGTTCATAATGATGAGTACAATGACCTCTTAAGAGGTTGTTAATGTTTTATCAATAACCTTGTATATCTGTTTTAGTTTTTAACGCTAGTTTTTTGCGTTTTTGTCAATCCTTATACTCTCCTAACTAAGCATATTGAACTAGGCATTGGATTATTAGTGTGACATAGAGAAATTTCAATGTAAGAAAAAGCAAAAAAGTCTCAAAAGAGTTTCTTTACCCACCAGCTAGTGATCCGGGCTTGCTTCAAAGGATTTTAATAACTTAATATAACATCACAATTTCTTTAGTATGTGTGAGTTTCATATTAACATTAAATTTTTCATATAGGATAATAAAAAATGCGAGATGACGCGAATGGTTCGAGGTGGCGCTGGAAAAGAGTTCCTGGAAGGACTTGAGGAGGCCTTTGCCCAGCAGTGGGACAGTACTGGATACACAAAAAAAAAATTGGAGAATCCTTCCGAAATAAATTCTTTAAATAATTGTAAAACTGCATCAAAATTCATTGCGTAGTTTAGAAGAACAACGCGGTCATACATACAGACACTTCGCTAATTATTTAGTAAGATATTCACCCAACAACAAAACATTGATTGAAATAATTACACCCATTACAACCACAACATTTGACGCTAAACATAACCCTCTGAAACATAACCACCGCTGTGTTACATTTCAAAATCCGTCAATTTGAGTTGAGGATAATGTAACAAGTCACTTAACGAAATGATCGGATTATGTTTCATTGACAGCGTGGCGCATGATTCATGTTCAGCTGGCGACTGGCCAAACGGTGCGCTTAAATAGACGAGACCGTACTAGATTAGGTTGTGCTGTAGGGAAAGTTAGTACCACTGCAAATACTGCGGAGACAGTCATGCACTTAGAGTTTGGTGATGTCAGGGATATTACGACTGTAAATTCTAATTGAGAATCCTGTAGATTAACTGAAACCACTAGTTGTTTACTTAGTTTAGTCCCATCTCTTCCCCTTCAACCGTTTACTTTTGAACTGGAGAATGTGTAGTCGTATTACTATTCTGTTTATACAGGGTGTAAGGTACAGACGCCAGCACATAAAGCTACTACAATCTGTCAAATGTCTTTAATAGATTTTCAACTTTATCGCTCAAGCATAAGGAAAATTTCGGCGTCTGTATAGTTGCCGGCACGTAACTTGGCAAGAGTTTTTGTAGTGGGGGAAGTTTGCGCATGCACAATTTCATACATTTTTATATGCGCGAACTTCCCCCACTACGAAAATCTCTTGCCAAGTTACGTGCCGGTAATTATACAGCGACGCGCAAATTGTTAACATTAATTCAGCACGTGATAAGAAGTAGATAACCAAAACTGTAATTTAATACCTATGTCGCAGCTAACTGGTTTCGTTAGCCGTTTAGTTAACCGCCTAGCCTTTTCACTAAACGGCGGCCGTTCAACTAACTGCCTGAAAGATATTCAATTATAGTTTAGGTTGGAAGTCTGGAACCAATCACGTGCGAGCCGAATTGGTAGCAGTAACCACCATTCGGTCGGAGTGCCCTGGCTGGTCATTGGTCCCTGGCTGGGTGGCTGGCGGGCTGCCCTGGACATAACCTAACCCATTTGGGTTAGGTTATGTTAGAACTGTGATCAACCGCATGCGAGACGAGAGAGCGAAGCGAGGCGAGAACTACTTCCAAAGGCCAACGGCTAATTTAACCAGTTGGCCGCGACACCTACATGGTCAAAATCTAAGGAACAGCTGATTTGTTTCCGTTTTTTTTTTGACGTGTGGAACAGTTGATTTTCTTTTCATTTTTTTTTCACAGTGCATTTCTAGACGTTTAGTTTACGAGTAATGAGCATGTTGTGGTAATAGCTAAATAAATGATTAACTAAGGGCTGATTTTTCCAACGCCAGATAATTTTATCGGAGGAATAATTTTGAATTTTTGACATTTCTTCCATACAAAAACTGTCAGACGTCAATTTTATTCCACGAATAAAAATTATCTGTCGATTGAAAAATCAGCCCTTAATCGATTACGTGAAAAAAAAAGCGGTCGATCAGGGGCGAAATTTCATGCTGCAATTGCACGATAAAGCAAAATAATGAATGACAACCACTATAACTAAAACCTTGCAAATATTTCGGAATCCTGGCAGTTCTAAGTATCCTTGTACTCGTACATAGTATATTCCGAAACCACAACACGTGCGACAGTAACGCGTTCCGTTAATGATCACATTATACATAAGTACTAAGTAGTGGTGTTGCTCACGTAGTCTGTATCAGAGCTGAATGGAACTGTCGTTGTAGAGGATACTGGTTTTTATTTGAATTTTAGTCAGAGCACCGGGTGCAGATAATGGGTACTAGAATGAGCTTGATAATCTTTTTAAGTTGAGGATGTGGTCTAATTAGTCTGAAAATGTAATGTGCAGCATCATAGTTGGCCGAGATGCGAAACATCGGGTTCTGCTTCACGATCCGACATAGTTTAGATACGTGTAAGCACTGTAGCGGGTACAAGAGATAATTCGAATTTAAATAAATTTAATAAACTAGCGAACGAATCAGACACGTGCGTTGCCACTGAGCGTTCGCCAAGATCATCCGAGCTCGACTGTAGACTGTCCCAACACTCGGTGTCTCCGTCAGTCTTCGCTGCATCCCCTCCACTGACGATAAGTTAAACGGCGCTGTCCACTGTGCTGTGGCGCCAACCATTCACGACATAAGTATGAAGTAAGAGAAGCGTAGATATTTTTGAAAGTCTGTAAGAGAGGTCTCAGATTGAACAGCAAACTTCAAAACAGCAGGTAAGTCGGATATCAATGACATAACCCTTACTCCAAGCTGCTTGACCTAAAAACGTCTTGGCACTCCACGCTTAACTAAACAACTGCATTAAGTCCCGAACTGCACCAACTTATTTACGACGCCATAAACACTTCTGCTGACCTCACAAACGTAGTCGACCGTAACAATAACAATGGACATAAAGGCACAGCCCCACCTAACAACCATTACTCACTTTTTATCAATTTTATTACATACATAAAACGATTTAGCCAACAGATTTCCAGCGGTAAACAATCGATTAAAATAAATCATTTGCCGTCGCCCGCGGCATTCTTCAAGTGATGTGCGGTCGCGTTGAAAAATATTTTGATTGCGAAAATTCTGCACCGATTTACAGACTCCGAGGAATTTCTTCATTTAATGGACCCTTTTCATGAAAAATTTCCACTTTGGTGGTTCTTGTGGAAATTTTTAGGTCTTTAATTTTATAGTTTGAGTGGTTTTGGTCTAAAGTTGTGAATTTATTGCTAAACTTTATTTATTTATGCTGATAGGATACAAAAATCACTCAGCGTAGGTAAGTGAATAATGAAATAATTGCTCGATTAATATTTTTACTATATTGCAACATAAAAGTCTCTTTCTCCATATTTTTTATAAACAAAGAGGGTATCGGACTTTCTATTGGAAACATTGAAGCTACTTAATACAAAAAAAGAATATATAACATTCAATCAGACACTCAATCGGGCACTTAGTCGAAAATAATAATTATTATTAACAAAGTGATGCCAATAACTTTCCTAACCTCAAAAATTATTATAACGCGTTCATCTCAAAGAACACTAATAATAAATTTAACAGGGTTATTTGAGAACCCAATTCACTGCCATTAGTAGATCAAAATGAACAAAGTATTTGACGTTAACGGTAATTAAGATCGACCCTTATTTTGTAACCCTTTCAGCGCTAGTAATATATTAGGTTACAACATTGTGGTATTGGGGTTACGATGACAGTTAAATCAATATCTCTTGATAATAATGACATCAAAGATACATCTCGTGTTATTTCTTGAATAGGTAATTGAGATAGCTGTCGTGTGTGTGAATCTATGTGTTTATAATTATAGTTGTCGCGTTTAAGAGCGTTTACGCCGTACGGCATTTCATACAAACTTTCAAGCCCTTGTTTTTCGAAATTAATGAACCTATTTTAATGAAACTTCCTAAGCATAAGCAGGATACAAAGGTCTAAAAAGTTAGTAGAGAACATTTTCGAAATGTCTTATATATAAAAAAGATAACTGGAAATATCTGTTTCTATGGAAAGTTTAAATTCGGTCTAATTTGGCTGTAACACTATTTTTCGAAAATGTTCTCTACTAACTTTTTAGAACTTTGTATTTTGCTTATATGTACGAAGTTTCATTAAAATCGGTTCATTCACTTCGAAAAAAAGGGCTTGAAAGTTTGTATGAAATGCCGTTCGGCGTAAACGTTCTTAAGCATGGCACTAGCGGTAATTGCCCTTTCCCTGAAATTTCTTCGCAGGAACCCAAACAATAAACTACGTATGGTTTTTTTTTTGTTTTACCACTTTATTTCTGTTTTTGGTACAATACAAGATACTAGAAAATTTAAGAGGGTCAATGACCGCAATTTTCATGCTAAAACGCGACGACTATAGTAATGAAGCGAGAAATTAATTTGAAGTGAAGCTGCTTTATGCAGCTTTTAGGTTAGTCTAGCTAGGATTTCAAAGTATAAGTTAGTTGAGGTAAAGCGTGCTGGATCATAACACCTAGCAGTCTTTGCTGGATTAACCGTCGTTCCATTAGTTATAATAAACGAGGCACTTCAGGAAAGGTACTCAAGACTTTAATTAGTTACTAATTTCTTGATTCATTAATCATTGTCTACTAAACTAAAATATAATAAAGAGAAAAGATTACATTTTTTGTGTTTGTTTGTTACGCTTTCACGTTAAAACGGCTGAAAGGATTTCGACTAAATTTGGCACATGAGTAAAACATGACCTGGACTAAGACGTAGGATACACGATATTCCCACGGGACGAGACTCACGCGTGTGAAATCGCGGGGCGCAGCTAGTGCACCACACTGAAGTACTCAAAGTCAACACATTTTGCTTTCAAAAACCGCCTTAAAAACACATACGACAATAATTAAATCAAACTTTTTAATCAGATTACCTAACCCTAACATTCTCCACATTGTTACTTTACAAACATTAATTAACTAAATAAATTTTATAACCCCAGTCAGCCATGACAGTTTACCTTTATCAGTCACCACTTCACGTCACCATCTGTTTTCGTCATATCAAACGCGTTTACATTATTATAATTTATAATTACTTTAAAGTAGCGCCCTCCCACGGAGTTTTTGTGTATTTATGGTCTCGTCGATAATTTGGTTAATAGCTGAATATCGATTTTTGATAATATATAATTTTAGGTTTATGTGTGGAATTTTGTAGTCGGATTTGATTATATTAGTAAAATTGTGGCGAAACTAACGTCCTAGTTAACTCATCGAATGCCGTAATTAGAGACACAATAGAAAGACAATTGCTTATGTCGAACTGTGTAACTTAAGGCATTCAAAAGGTTAATAAGTTCCTAATTAGCGAGTAGTTCTATCACACTAATATTATAAAGATAAAAAATTAAGAAGAAAGTTTGTGAGTGTGTGGGACCCGGGTGTGTGTGTTTATATGTTTGTTATTTATTTATTTATTTAACACTTCAAGCACATAAATGTACAGAATAATAATACACTAATATTATAAAGGCGAAAGTTTGTGAGAGTGGGGGTGTGTGTGTGTGTGTGTTCACGCTCAAACGGCTAGACCAATTTTGATAAGATTTTGTATGGAGGTAGCTGACACTCTGAATTAACATATAGGCTACTTTTTATCCCGATATTCCCACGGGATCGAAACTTATGCGGGTGAAACCGCGGGGCGCAGCCAGTAATATGATAATATGATCTAAGATACCAAATGTAGGTGTCCTATAGGTACACCTCTGGCTAGCCCTTCAAGACTGACGGGCGTGACATCGTGTTACATCCAATCTTATAAAAATGGATTTTATCACCATAAAATGTGGCTCAAACTGTCAACTGCCGTCTTAAATGAAAATATTGGTAAGATATATTATTATTCTTAAATCGCAGATCATTTTAATTATTTTGTTGAATAAGTAGTTTTAATTATGTTCATAGCTTAATTGAAGTGCCAGGTATAATATATTTTTTAATGGTTACCTACCCATTCAATATGTAGTTTTTTTTGTGGATTGTATCGAAAAACTCTTAAAATTCAAATATCTCGAAAACTATTAATATTCGGTCATACATAAGGGAGGTTAAATTTATTGCATTTTGGCCCTCTAACAACTCCTGACCCGTAACCCAGTATACATGCATCGAAATAGTCTGTCTACTGTTGTATACGAATTTCATTTCATTTTCCACGAATCGTATAAGAGTTTCGTAGCGAAAGTTGTTTGAAATTACGGGTAGAATTACCCCCATGATGGATGCAGGTGAGTTCAGGTGACTAAATCACCACCCTGTATACCAGTTACTGTTGAACAAGGTTCAACCGCAAAACGTCCTCAACATTAATACATCGAAACAACTAAGCAATAACAATAACTATTACGTTATGAGAATCACTTCATTGTCATAATCAAACCGATACCAGCCCTAATGAATGAGAGACCCACAAGATAGTATCGGAATGTAATTTCCTCCTCGAATCGGATAGCATTATGTTTATGGTTATTAACATTTATTATGTTAGCGGTTAATTATTATTATTATTTAGTAGAGTTTGCAGTTGAAGGGTTAGTTGGCAATACATAATATCTTGTTGTTGGGGTTAAATTAATTATAGAGTTTAATTTGTTTGAGGTACTTATTGCAAAGGTAGGCCAAGGTAGTAAAGATGTCATATTGTCTGCCCAACTTTAGAATTATAGAGACCTAATTCGAAATTTGAAGATTTCAACTTTGACTCATTAAATTACCTTGCATGACCATCTTCATCGAATCTTAATAAAACATATTAAGTTAGATTAGACAACTCTGACATATTCTGACAAGACCTGAGATATTAAGTCTCTGTTTTATGAAGACGGTCATGCGAGGTAAGTTTATGAGTCAATGTTGAAAATTAAATCTTCTAATTTCGAATTGGGTCTCTATAATTCTAAAGGTGCATTATTATCGTCTTGAAAAGTTTCAAAATTGTTTAGTGTGCATACACACGAGCGAGATGCGTTCCTCTGCCGTTGACTCGTGTCACTCATGATTGTGTTGAGCACTAGGTGACTCATTTTAAAGTCTAATGTTACTGTCATTGCTAGCCACGTCATCCTACTGGTCAAAAGCCTCTCCCATGACTCCCAGCTTTTTCGATCCAGTGCTAATGTGGGCCAGTGGTCGTTTGTTTTGTCCAGCTCGTGATTAGTAATGAAACCATTTTTTATTCACCCACTTCAAAAAAAGGAGGAGGTTCTCAATTCGATTGATTTTTTCTTTCAAATGTTTGTCGACTCGGAACTCCGTTATTTATTAGCCGATTTGCTAAATTATTTTTTTAATGGATAAGGTATGCCTTTTGGATGGTCCCATATAAATTTTATTAATTTTACTTTGGTAGCTTTTGAGTTAGCTTCAATAATATGATTTTTTTCCATTTAGTTTATTTTTATGATGTTTTAATAACTTCCAGTCACTGATATTTACATAGCAAGTAGTGTTATATGAATTTGTTTGCGCTGAGGCTAAATCTAAATTAATTAGTAACAAAATTAGTATGTCTAATAATAAAATAAAAGCTGTGTGGCAGGTAATAAACAAAGAAACTGGAAACACAAAACAGCGAGATCAGAATGAGTTGTCCCTAAAAATTGATAATGAAACCATTTCAGATAAGTTAAAAGTTGCTGAGACACTAGAAAATTTCTTTACCAATATCCCAATAGAGGTTACAAAGTCTCTCCCCTCATCACCTATATTAGCTGAAGCCCTTCTTAAGGAAAATTTTAATAGGGAAATTCCAAGCTTTGAATTCAAGCCCATTTCTGTTGACACAATTAAAAAAGCATTTAAAAGTCTTAACATAAAAAACACTGAAGACTTATGGGGGATTTCTGTTAAGGTTCTTGGAGATATTATTGACACAATTGCCCCTGCCCTAACAGGCATATTTAATCAATGTTTAGACAGCGGTACGTTTCCTGACTTAATGAAACATAGTAAAGTAGTACCGATATTCAAATCGGGTAGTAAGTTTGATCCCTCCAATTATAGACCTATATCTGTGCTACCAGCATTGAGCAAAATCTATGAAAAAATCATGCTGGACCAGATGTTGTCACATTTTAACTCAAATGGGATTTTACATAGTCGCCAGTTTGGTTTCACGAAAGGTAGGTCGACGACAGATGCGGGAGTAAAACTCATCAGTCACATTTTGGAATCCTGGGAGAAGTCCCAGGATGCAATTGGCATTTTCTGTGACCTCTCAAAAGCGTTTGACTGCGTTGACCATAATACACTGATCTGTAAATTATACCACTACGGAATTCGTGGACAAGCTGCTGATCTTGTTCTTTCCTATCTGTCAAAGCGCCAGCAAAAAGTAAACGTTAACGGGGCGACGTCTTCGGGGTCTCTAGTTAAGATGGGCGTGCCTCAAGGCTCAATTCTTGGCCCTTTCCTATTTCTAGTTTATATTAATGACCTTCCTTACATGATGGCCAACTTGTCGGATATCATTTTATTCGCTGATGACACTTCCCTTATTTTTAAAATAGATAGAAAAGATACGGATGTCTTACATGTTAACGATAGTCTGGCTGTTCTCTCGAAATGGTTTGCAGCTAATAATCTTTTACTTAATGCGAACAAAACTAAATGTCTTAAGTTTTCATTACCAAATGTACCTCAAGTGGGTCTGAATTTAGAACTTGATGGCAAAAGACTAGATGCTGTTACGGAAACTGTATTTCTAGGAATTACTTTAGATTCAAAATTACAATGGGGCGCACACATTAGAGCTCTCTCAAGTAGATTAAGTTCAGCTGCATATGCAGTAAGAAAAATAAGGCAGTTGACAGATATAGCCACAGCTAGGTTAGTATACTTTGCTTATTTCCACAGTATTATGTCTTATGGTGTTCTGCTGTGGGGATCGGCAGCTGACGTAGATTCAATTTTCATTTTACAGAAGAGGGCAATCCGCGCAATCTATAAAATGGGTCCTCGCGAGTCTCTTAGAAACAAATTCAAAGAAATTGATATACTAACTCTGCCTTCTCTTTATATTTTAGAAAGTATTTTGTATGTTCGCAAAAACTTAGGACTATTCAAAATAAGAAGCGATTTCCATAATATAAATACACGTAGTAAAAATGAAATTGTGTTACCTAAATTTAGATTAACTAAAACTAGCAAGTCATTTCTTGTAAACAGCATCCGTTTTTATAACAAGTTGCCAAAGCCGGTTACAGAACTTAGCGATGGAAAGTTCAAAACCCTCATCAAACGTGTCCTTATCAAAAAAGCATATTATAAGATTAAAGACTACGTTGAAGACAAGCTAGTCTGGCAATAATTCCTTCTGCACATGTGGCTTCCCTGGCTTCTCATTAACGGCATAACTATGTAAATGTCTATTAACTGCTCTCAAATTACGATGTTTAATTTTTATTTAATTATTATTATTATTTTTACATACTTTTTGACATAATTTCTTTATTATTTGACATTATATACTTTTTGACATAATTTCTTTATTAATTGACATTGTATACAGACACTTGAAATTTTTCACCTCTTTATTAGTGGTTTTATTGAGAATCATAACACTTGGTTTTAGTAGGTTTTTATTATTATTTTTCTTTTTTTATTATCTATCCTTTTGATAGATTCTTATTTTGTAAATGTGAGGACTCTGTAGGCCTTATAGACTAGATCTGTAGACCATTTTCTATTTTATCAAGTACTTGGTACTTGTTGACAGGCCTGCGCTGTCCTTCCATACCTACTTACTGTAATCTGGAAACATTGTAAAAGCCAATTATTTTTAAAAAGAGTAACCATGGAGTTTCTTGCCGGTTCTTCTCCATAGGAAACGACCAATTGGAACCGTGCACCTAGCTTCTGACGTTTCATAAGTGCCCATGTAGGTTTATGTGAAATAAAACATTTTGATTTTGATTTTGATTTTGGAATGTGTGTGGGGGGGTAGGTACAACTACAAAGTGAAAAATAAAAACTTTATTTACAGAAAAAAACAAACGACATCCAAAAAAACAGAAAAATAACTTTAATTTTGGAAGTCGGTGTCAAAAAACGAAAATACGGCACCAACGACACCGACTTCCGAAATTAAAGTAATTTTTCACTTTGTAGTGTTTTTCTTTGGAAGTCGGTTGTTTTTTTTTTGTAAAAAAATGGTTAATTCAGTCACATTGTTATTAATAAAATACTATCTGTGCCCCGAGGTTTCACCCGCATACATCTCGATTGTTTGGGATTATCGGTATAAAAGTAGGTGTCCTATGTCCTAATCCAGGTCATGGTCTACCCGTGTGCCAAATTTTATCCTAACCCGTTCAACCGTTTTAGCGTGAATGCGTAACAAACAAACATACAAAAAATCTAATCTTTTCTCTTTATAATATTTATTTTATTATTATATGTCGGAGACAGCATTAGTACGGGAGCTGACTTGACTACGAGGCGGAAACGCTGTGACGACAACGCTTCGACGGAGTCATTCGTTTGACTATTCGGAACGCCAGCGCTATCTGGTGGTGCTTGACAGAGTCTAGCCAGAGTTCGTGGGGGGTCGACGCTGGAGGACAGCGCGACAAGAACGATGTGGAGCTCTCTTGGACATTGGACATCGTACGAAAAACATGTGCTTAGAAACTGTCCCGCGTCCCGTATCTGGTTGTGTCGTGTACCTACTGTCTGTAATTTGTTTGTGTGATTAAATTGTTCGTGAAATTATAATCTGATTTGAACTGCAAACCGTTTTTCTATTGCGCATTATCCAACTCTTACCCACAGTAGCCCACATAGTTACCTTACCTTATACCTTCTCCGTTATATTATATACTAGCTTCCGCCCGCGACTCCGTCCGCGCGGATGTCGGTCTTCGCGTGGATGGTTTATTTCTCCATTTTGAGTAACTCGGACAATGACATCTTATAAATATCTATTGGACCCAAATACGGCTAAGCCTATAATAATTAAGGAGATCCCTCTATTGAGCTACTGCTGTTGAGCTCGCGTTCTGTAGTAAGTATTTTTTTCATAGTAATTCCGACCTTGATAAGTAGCAGTAAATTACTGACAGTGACGAAAAGTTTGCAATAATAAAAAAGTGATCGTGACAATGCGACAGAAAGTTAATTAAGAGCTTCAGCATACACAACATTGTTAGTGATCTCGTCCGGAATATGAACATGAAGATTTCTTGGACTGTTCACACGGGAAAGAGCTACGTACCTAAAGTTGCCCGTGTGAAAAACAACTCGCGGTAAGATCTACGCCAGCAACTCCTAGGGTCTTGACCTTGAGCCTTATTTATTGTCATGGTGTAACACAAAGCTACAGGAAACTGTATTCTCTTAAATTGTAATGGAAAATTATCCACTGCGGGTAATGCAACGTGTGTTCGCGGTTCTACAGAACAACGTCTATGAATAAAACTGAAAAATAAGATTTTTTTTTCTACGTATTTTTCCAGGATAAAAAGTATCCTATTTTATGCCCAGGATAATAAGGTATAATTATACCAAGTTTCATCGAAATCGAACCGTTAGTTTTCACGTGATGCCTGCATATACAGACAGACAGACAGACAGACAGACAGACAGACAGACAAAAATTTTTTTAATCACATATTTGGGTTTGGTATCGATCCAGCAACACCCCCCGCTATTTATTTTTTCAATATTTTCAATGTACAGAATTGACCCTTCTACAGATTTATTATAAGTATAGATATTTTAGATTTAAATCAAACATGACACGCTGGCCGCTATTTAAATTCATAAAAATAATTAAATTATACAAAGGCACGATTATTTGTTATTATAATCACTAACCCTAAAATTATTTGAATAGTTAAAAGATAGAGACGCTTTTAACAAGTTCTTTGTTAATTAATTTGACTGCCGTTCAAAATAGGTAGGTCCCTCTTTTTATTAGAAAGGATTGCTGATGGAAAATAACATGAAGTTTTGAATAATGAAACCTATCTTTTCTGTATGTAGATAATTAATGGAATTAGTTATCCAAAAGGTTATTCTCGTGAGCGCAATAAAAGTGATGAATTGTCTTATTATATTTACGTACCCCTTTCTTTTTCGCCCTTTCTTTTAGCTAGAAGTGGTTTATGAAATATTCTTTTTTTCAAAACCCATTTACCTTTTTAAGACTATTTTAACATAATAAATAATGCTGGTTATTTTATTTATTAAGTACGTACCAATTGCTCTTGTTTTAATAAAGAGAAGTTTGTTTGTTCACGGGTGACATTATACTGGGTACCTACACGTCGGTGAAACGTAAGTTCTCATACACACGAACAACACGCGTTGACGTGTCGGCGACTATAACTCGATAACGTGATGCAAGAGCTCAGTGATTCGTCAGCTTGTGAAAATTATCACCCCTCCCACACTGCACAGCTACCTCAGGCAACGTGTCATATAACGTTTCTCTATTTACCGAGTGAACAGATTATACATACTATGCGTTGACGACAGAGACAAAGCGTGTCGGTCGTGTATATGCAAGCTAACATAACAATGTTCTAATCTTTTCACTCGGTAAATAGCGACATCCTCTGCCTATCCCTTTCCCAATTATGATAGGATCGGCTTCCAGTCTAACCGTATGCAGCTGCAGAATTTCACATGGAACGACTTCCTATCTGACCTCTACAACCTAATAACTGGGTAACATAGTACCATTTGGTAAGACTAGTTGTCAGACTTTCGGACTTCTGACGACTCGTAAAGATTGTCAAGGTCCAGGAATAACAACCGGGGTCTGCGGCTTAACTTGCTTTCCGAGGAACGGAAGGATCTTGGTATGTAAGTAGAGAAACGCTTGAGAACGAAAATGGAACTAAAGAACCCCTCATACGAAGCCCATATGGTTGCATACAAACTGCATGCCCACTAATAATTTCAGCCTAATTACAAGTAATGCTAATACGTTCGAGATAGCTGATCTAACAGGCCCATAAACCGAACATTACATTATCAATAAATCATATTGATGACTCCACTAACTGCGTCAGTAGCCACGACAAAGCAATTAGCCCATCTAAATATGCCTAATTAAGGTTCATGCACACGGTCACACATCACCGTCACCGTGAAGTCACCAGTCAGTCACGCCAAAAAATACAAGCGTAGTTTTTGTTAACACTAAACCTGCAAAGGGGTTATTGTTGGACTATCATCATTACAAATTACTTTTTTACTTTTATCATGGGACCACACCAGAACCGCGCAAAAAATAGGGGCAATTCTCGTAATTTTAAGAACGTTTACAGTTTCATCTGACTCAATCTGCCAAAAATAACACTAAAATTTTTGACAAATTTTTGACAAATTTTAGACAGAGATTGTCGGTGAGATGAGTTTGCCACTAGATTTTGAACGATTTAAATTACGCGAATTGGCCTTCTGGTGTTCCATATAGTTAGACAAATTTTGTGAACACAAATGTAACCAACTAAAATTATATAGTTTAGCAGAAGTCGTAGAACATCGGCCCCACACGTCAGTTAGATACGATTCAAAATTCAAATTCAAAAACTTTAATTCGAGCGAAGACTCATATAGGGTTAGTAACATTGTTATTATAACTAAGTGTTAGTAAACAACACGATACGATGGCACATGTAACTGACAGCAGTGAATTATATACGGACATTCCACTCTGTCAGCAATCATTTTCAGAACCCTGTTGGGGCTGGCCATGACTCGAGTCACCATCGATGCTGCGCGTTTGCGCATTATTGTGTAAAAACAGTATACACGCGCCGCCGCAAACATCCCTGAAAACCCCTGAAACTTACCAATTTTTTACCATTAGGCATATTACGCCCCTAACGTTGACGTGACTAATCGGTGAAGTGTGACTGATGTGTGTGCACGCACCTTTACTTTCGTCAATTCAATTGAACTAAGTATGTACGACATAATACCTATACAATCTTGACTAAGCAGTTGCGGCTGTAGATTCAAAGAGACATCATCAATTTGAGGTACTTTAATTAATGTACCATTAAGATGTACCCTAACGTTTGTACCAAAAACCCGAGTTCCAATTGACGCCATTATAGGGGTCAATTGTTTGATACGATCGTAATGAAACTCTCAAAAGAAAGGGACTTTAGTATTTCCTCCCTAGTCAATAAGAAAGATAATTCCTTGATTGTTTCCGTGACGGACGATCTAATTGCTCGATTCACTTCACTTGTTTCGCCATTAATATTATTAAATAACGTTGTAAGTTTATCAAGATGATATTTTTATTGTGTTAAAGGGATGATTTTTATATTAATGGTACACTTAGTGGTTACGATGGGGTTCTTCGTGATTGATGATCCCGAGTTCCTGACATCTGATAATATCAGTTTGAGAAGTGTTTTGTTAACTTATTTAAGTAATTTGATGGCTCAGTGGGTGTCATGTTTTAACAGCCAATGGTCCTTGATTCTCCGATATATGTATAAGTGGTGACAAACGACATTCTGTACTTTGTTGGACAAAAAAAGTAAATTAAAAAAATTAAACCGACTTCAAAAAGAAATGAACTCAAAATTATGAAATAACTTTAATTTCGGAAGTCGGTGTCTTGGGATCTGTATTTAAGTTTTAGTTTTTTGCCACCGACTTCCGAAATTAACGTTATTTCATAATTTTGAGTTCATTTCTTTTTGAAGTCGGTTTAATTTTTAGGGTTCCGTTCCCAAAGGGTAAAAACGGGACCCTATTACTAAGACTTCGCTGTCTGTCCGTCTGTCCGTTTGTCCGTCTGTCCGTCTGTCCATCTGTCCGTCTGTCTGTCTGTCTGTCACCAGGCTGTATCTCAAGAACCGCGATAGCTAGACAGTTGAAATTTTCACAAATTATGTATTTCTGTTGCCGCTATAACAACAAATACTAAAAACAAAATAAAATAAATATTTAAGGGGGGCTCCCATACAACAAACGCGATCTTTTTGCCTTTTTTTGCTCGATATCAAAAATGGCAACAGGTAGGCACTTGAAATATTCACAAAATACTCAGTTGTATTTTAACTTTAATAATAAAATTAAAATAAAATAAATATTTAAGGGTGACAACAAACATGTTTTTTTCGGCGTTTTTGCCTTGTGGTACGGAACCCTTCGTGTGCGAGTCCGACTCGCACTTGGCCAGTTTTTTTAAATTACTTTTTATTTCCTAATTTTTAGTTTTAAGTAAAACCTGGAATATTTGTTTGTAATAAGTAGGTAATAGTTTTTGATTGATGATTTGTTTATTTATGTAGGAAATATTGCACTAGAAATTGACCAAGCTTTTGAGATGTTTTCCCTTTGACGCTACACCCGTAGCTCGTACCAATTAGCCAGGCCGTCACACTTACACGTATTAGTCTATATGTTGAAAATTACTGAATCGATTTTGATGAAACTTGCACTGTTCCCTAAGTTGAAGTAAACGTAAGCCAAAAAAATAATGGTTATGATCTGATTAATAGTTGCGGAGAAATGCGTGAACAAACAAACATACATACATACATAGGGTACCTACGTCTATAAAATTTTGTATATTTGTTTGGAAGCCCTAATAGATTGTCATATGTGAATATAATGCAATTCCAACAATATTACATACATACGTGTCAAATTTTGATAACCTCCTTTTTTTAAGTCGGTAAAAAAGATGGGCATTTTCATATTTATCAACAGATTTAACTGCAAAGATACAAAAGATCAGCAGTCAATTAAAGGACCCTAGTGATAGATAGATATTAACATGAGACAACTGCACAGGGTTAGGCAGAAAGTGTACCCTTAATACACCCACATTTCACCAGTTATGATTAAGTCCCACCTGAGAGGGGCGAGCCTGTTGCCGTCAACCGGGCACAAATCCAGACTCCAGGCTGCTACTGAGAAAATCCTGATGGAAAAACCAAATAACACTTTTTCTGACCCGGGAATCGAACCCAGGACCTCATGCTCAGCAAGTGCGCTTGCGACCACTAGACCAACGATGCAGTTAGATAATAACAGTGTAAAAATGTCCTGCTGGGTGCGAAATACCCACTGTCACTACCAAATGCCATATACATTTGCAAAATGGCATCAGATTCGAAGGTCGTTGACTGTCTATAAGGACATAACATACGAGAATTATTGAACAGCCAGTGAGCCGTCAAATTAAGTCATTAAAGTTTAACAATCGACTTGCGAAACTGATCATTATTTTAATGAAATTCCAGGTTCCTTCCACGTCAATGAAGATTCTACAAAATTGGGTACATGCGTTCATTGACTTTGATACATGGACTATGATTATTTCTAAACAAAACATTTCTTGGAAATGTACCTAATATACAAAGAGTTACATAAGAAAGAAAATAAAGAACGAAAATACATTTATTCAGCACAGACTAAAAGACATACAATACACCAGACACATGGTATACATCAGATGAAAATCGAATAAAAAGTGTAAAGTCCGATGTAAGAAATTAGCAGGAAAGTGTGTCTCACGGCTGCGCTAAAAGGGCTCAACATAAAGACGAGGGTGGAGGGAAGTGAGGGAGGGAGGAGGTTAAAGGATCATAACCTCATTGCAACAACTGATATACAATATAGGAATGTTATTCACCTGATCAATATACCAAATACTGATTGTAGCTACATTCAGTAACAAAATTCCAAGTATTAATGTTCCAAGAATTGAGAATTAATACCCTTTTCCAACAATCAGTAACAATTCCTGGAAACTATAAATACAAACATCCAGGATGTCAAAATGAGGAGACTTTAGGGTATGTCCTTTCTCCGTCTTCCATTTGTGGTTTGCTATTTTCGTCTCTGTTGCACCCGAGTGACCTAGAAGACGCGTTTTGGATTGGGTTTTGCTCTTCCGGACTATTCTTGTTTTGTAGCTGCGGAATACGTTCCGAAGGAGTTTCTTGTTGTATTCGACTACTTCGGTTTAGGTCGTATTTCAGACGTTATGATAATGCACTTAGGTATTGTCTGATTTGATGAATGAATTGTATCTCTACGGATGAATGTAAAAAATGTTTTCTTTACTTAGATCTATATTTTTCTTAAAGTATTTCTACCCCGAACATAGGTTACGAAGCCTACTTTGAGCCTAACAGGCACACGTATAAATAAAGAGAGTAGTGTTAAAAAAAATGTCTTCAGACTATAGGGCCAAGATCAAATTACATTCTCTAAGCGATAACGACATACAACGATGGTCATCATCATCTGCTTAGCCTTTTCCCAACTCATCATCAGCCTAGCCTTTTCCCAACTAAGTTGGGGTCGGCTTCCAGTCTAACCGGATGCAGCTGAATACCAGTATTTTACATGGAGCGACTGCCTATCTGACCTCCACAACCCAGTTACTGGGTAATACGATACCCCTTGGTAAGACTGGTTGTCAGACTTTCGGGCTTCTGACTACCCGTAACGACTGTCAAAGATCCACGAACGACAGCCGGGATCAACGGCTTAACGTGCTTTCCGAGGCACGGAGGGGTCACGGTATGTAAAGATGGTCACCCATCCACAGACCAACCGCGGCAAGCGTAGCTTAACCTGATCGATCGACCTGTGCGGCTGCACAGCCGCACAGGTGAGCCTGACAGGCACACGTATAAATAAAGAGAGTAGTTTTAAAAAAAATGTCTTCAGACCATAGGGCCAAGACCAAATTACATTCTCTAAGCGATAACGACATACAACGATGGTCATCATCATCTGCTTAGCCTTTTCTCAACTCATCATCAGCCTAGCCTTTTCCCAACTAAGTTGGGGTCGGCTTCCAGTCTAACCGGATGCAGCTGAATATCAGTATTTTACATGAAGCGACTGCCTATTTGATCTCCAGAATCCAGTTACTGGTTAATACGATATCCCTTGGTAAGTCTGTCAAACTTTCGGGCTTCTGACGACCCATAACGACTGTCAAAGATCCACCAATGACAACCGGGAACAATGTCTTAACGCGATAACGATGGTAGAATAGTCAAAATCGTATGAGACTGACATAAGCTTAAGAACTTATGAAAGAAATTGCCACTAGTCCCTAAGGTTGTGTTATTTTGTGGTATAACTACATTTCAGTCAACTTTCTGAAGAAGAGTCAGCAATATGGAGTATGTCAATTTAAAGGAGAAATATCGTGCATAAAAACTCAGTCACACAGCTCAAAGACTGCAGACCATTTAATAGCATAAACAAGAAATTAAAACCAATGAGCAAGTTTCTTTGAATCTTTTCCTATGCATCACTTCTATAAGTTTCTCAGTCTGCTGAACATCGGACATCAAAGAACTATGTAGACTTAATTATTTTCTTTTATGTCGTCTGTCTGTCTGTTCGCTTACTATTTATAGATATGTATTAACTAAGAACCGCCGCAGGAACCCGTTGGATACGAGAAGCACAGAACCGGTCGAAGTGGAGGTGCTTGGGGGACGCCTATATATGTCCAGCAGTAGAAGTCTTGTCTGTGTGGTGCCGGACTTGTCTGTGTGGTGCCGGACTTAAAGAATAGCACCACCCCATACTTCCCGTGGGTGTCGTAAAAGGCGACTAAGGGTCTAACCGGAGAATGGGCAGCAGCGTTCTCTATGCATTCCACCACCATACCATACTGCGATCGCCAACCCGCCTGCCAAGCGTGGCGATTATGGCAAACCCTCCCTCTTTCGGGAGAAGCCTATGTCCAGCAGTGGGCGTCTTTCGGCTGAAATGATGATGATGATGATGAGAAGAAGACTTTCGGCTAAAATGATGATGATGATGAACTAAGAACCTAATAAATATTGTACATAGTTGTTGTTTTTAACATAGAGGGTGTAGTTTAAATAGTTTTGCTTATGAGAGTAAATTCTTCTGTTTAGTATTAGAGAGAGAGGATAAAGGGAGGGTGAGCAAATGTTTTGTAGTTATTTTTGTCAATTTATGCTTTTGTATTCTTGGTTATTAATATGAAATACTACTCATATTAGAAGTTATTTTCACCATGTAACTCTCGGTTATCTCAGAAGAAATGTTGTATAATAACTTTAAAAAGAAAAAAAAAAAACTTATAAAACAAGACGTTTATTTAAATCCATATCCGCCTAGTTATACAGACGTAATTGTCGTGTAAAAGTGTTTATATAAACCTACTGTGTGTGTTGAAATAAATATATTTTCGACGTTTAAATAAATATATTATGACTGTCAGTTAATAATGGAATTTAAGCCCATTTCCAATTTTCTAGATAGAAGACATCTTAAAATATTCAACAAACTCCATGAAAACACAAATTCTAAAGCCGCTATGTGCACATTCTACACATAAGACGCAGGGTCTTTATTCATCCAAACATAAAGTCAGTGTGGATACCACTCAACTCGCTCCAATCCATTGTTTTATACGTTCAAATACCGTAAGATCAACTCTTGTCTTGGAGAGTTACCTTCGGTGTTCGTCTCCCCATGTTTTATACATCGAACTTTATTGATTTTGAGGGGTTAGAGCTTTTTGTCAGTTTTGTAAATAGAACGATGGTTTTATGGTGTTTTTGTTGGCAAAACGGTTTGGGTTACAATTTGATAAAAGTTACATTACATTGGTACAGAAGCCAGCATATCAAGCTACCCGAAAGTGTCAAATTTTCCCAATCAACCTTGAACCATAAGCTTTAGCGATAAAGATTAAAATATATTAAAGAAATTTGACAGATTGTAACTAGTAGCTTGATGCCGCTCCTACTTCGCACGGTTTTTACGACTTGACATAATATCAAAATTTCTTTACTGGTGTAAGTTTAAATTAATATATTATAATTATAAGTTATAATAACTTTATAACACAGACACGAAAAGCGAAAATAAGCATATTCTATGCGTTTAGCAGACAGACAGATAGTTGCTGTTGAAGCTAAAGAATAAACTAAACAAAAAACAAAACAATCAATATGCAAAAATTGGAAGCACCTCAATCCCAAGCCATGTTTTCGAATCTTTGCTGGTTTTGACAATTGATTGCTTTAACTGATCATCTAAAATACAACATATAAACACAAATACCTAAATATACAGGGTTATTGAAAAAACACCAACAGCCTCATATGAGGTCATTGTACTCATCATACTCACGAAAAAAATCTACATTTTGACGAGTTCTGCGAACATAAATGTCCAATAAATGTATGTTCTGTACAAGTACAAAAACGGGGAAGAACTCAGCGAAGATGTCGGTTTAATAAGTATAGATTATTATTTGCAATAGATTAAGGTCGTCGTTTCAGACGTCCACTGCTGGACATAGGCCTCCCCCAATTTTGGGGGGTTTGCCATAATCGCCACGCTTGGCAGGCGGGTTGGCGATCGCAGTATGGTATGGTGGTGGAATAAAGAGAGAACGCTGCTGCCCATTCTCCGGTAAGACCCTTAGTCGCCTTTTACGACACCCACGGGAAGTAAGGGGTGGTGCAATTCTTTAAGTCCGGCACCACACAGACATCCGGCACCACACAGACAAGGACAAGACATAGATTAAGGTATTCTTTGAAATTAAATTAAAGTTATTTGCAAGAATTGTAGTACATTACACATGGTTGGGTCTTTTTAACTGTTTCTAAAACAATTTGGTAAAACTAGCACACACAATGATTGATTACATTAATTAAATAAATGAATCTAGTAAAATTGATACATAAATCATATAGTATTCTATTTAAAATGGCAGGTTGTTGTCAAATTATAATTTTAAGGTGTCAGATCATGATGTCAGTGAATCTTTATAGTCTAAATACCTATTCACGGAATAGAATGATTTTCCTATAAGCCATTTGAATAACGCTGATAAAAATCGATTGATAGGCAGTTCCCCATACATTTTTGGTAGTTGATTAAATATCCTTATAACCATTGGAAAGCAACTTCTGTGATATAAATGTTATCTAATTAGCAACGAGAATATGATTGGTTAAAAACAGAGCCTTTTAAATCTATACTAATATTATAAAGAAGTAAAGTTTGTGATTTTGTATGTAGGGGGTAATCTTTGGAACTACCAGTCGGATTTCGAAAACAATTTTTGTATTTGATAGCCCAATTCTTGAGGAAGGCTATAGGCTATTTAACATCACGCTATGACCTTTAGGAGCCGCGCAAAAAGAAAAAAGATAGAAAGAGCGATAAGCGAAAACGAAGTAATATCGCGGGCAGGAGATGATATGCGACGGGGTGGGGTCGGAGGAACAAGAAATTTCACGCGGACAAAGTCGCGGGCAGAAGCTAGTAACTTATATGTCGGAGACATCATTAGTACGGGAGCTGAATTGACAACGAGGCGGAAGCAGTGTGACGACAACGACTATTTGGAACGCACGCGCCATCTGATGGCGCTTGACAGAGTCTAGCCTGAGTTCGTGGGGGGCTCGACGCTCGAAGACAGCTCGACAAGAACGATGTGGAGCTCTCTTGGACATTGGACATCGTACGAACAACATGTGCTCAGAAACTGTCCCGCGTTCCGTATCTGGTTGTGTCGTGTACCTACAGTGTGTAATTTGCTAGTGTGATTAAAATGTTTGTGAAATTATAATCTCATTTGAACTGTAAACCGTTTTTCTACTGCGCATTATCCAACACTTACCCGCAGTAGCCCACATGTAGTTAAAATATGGCTGACAATTACGAGACACACTACCTTCTCCGTTATATATTCCTATTATATTATTCTTTTATAGATAAAAAAAGAATAAAGAAGGAAATTATTTCCACAACATTTTGACACAACTCAATTTGTTTCCTCACGAGATTAGTCTTTCTCATTCCATGTAAATAACGATGCCTGTAGGCGTAGGTAGGTACTTAACTACTCTCGCGACGCTTACAAACAATTACAATTCCTTTCTCGCAAACACTGTTCTTGTATTAATGTAGCACTCACGACAGCAAAATTTAAGTAGGCATACTTGAAATAAATTGAGGAAACAGTACCGGTATCCGCGCTGGTAAAATATCAGCATATAGGTATCAGAGGCAGAAAATAGGCAGGTACAGAGGGTTGGCTTCATTCAATGAGCGACTATGTATGCACACACAGTCATGCTTCACGTACAGCGAGTGTAAAGGCGCGGGCCCACCGCGGCGCACGGAGAGGCTACGCACGTGTATTAAGCTTCGCTTTGTATGAAAATGTATGCGGTTGTATCCACTGCAATCCACGGAGAGGCTACGCATGAATTGACGTCATGGGTACATGCGTGGCTTGCTCGAATAGGCGGTTACATAGCTCAACGCTGTCGACGTGGGTCTACGTTTCCACTGGAGTACACGAATATGACCCACGACTATGTACAGCTCGCTTATAGCAGCGCAGTTTTCAGTCATACACCTTGTGGAACGGACGCGTTTCATGTCAGTGGCACGTGCGTAGCCTCTCCGTGCGCCGTGCCACGCTATACATAGTCATGTACTCCAGTGGAAACGTAGACCCACGTTGTCAAATAAATTAATACACGCAGCTAAAATGCGCTGCGTGCCCGTGCGCAGCATGCGCCGCGGTGGGCACTCGCGACTGTCATTTTTAGGTTTCCGTTGCCAAATGGCAAAAAACGGAACCCTTATAGATTCGTCATGTCTGTCTGTCTGTCTGTCTGTCCGTCCGTATGTCACAGCCACTTTTTTCCGAAACTATAAGAACTATACTGTTGAAAGTTGGTAAGTAGATGTATTCTGTGAACCGCATTAAGATTTTCACACAAAAATAGAAAAAAAAAACAATATGTTTTGGGGGTTCCCCATACTTAGGACTGAAACTCAATTTTTTTTTTCATCAAACCCATACGTGTGGGGTATCTATGGATAGGTCTTCAAAAAAGATATGGAGGTTTCTAATATCATTTTTTTCTAAACTGAATAGTTTGCGCGAGAGACACTTCCAAAGTGGTAAAATGTGTGTCCCCCATGTGTGTAACTTCTAAAATAAGATAATGATAAAACTAAAAAATATATTTATGATGTACATTACTATGTAAACTTCCACCGAAAATTGGTTTGAACGAGATCTAGTAAGTAGTTTTTTTTTTAATATGTCATAAATCGTAAACTGCATTTTACCTTTCATTCAACCAACTCAAATATAAAAAAAAAACATTTAATTTCATAAACATAAACCTTATGCATAAACCCGGATGTTACGGAACCCTCGGTGAGCAAGTCCGACTCGCTCTTGACCGGTTTTTCAAGATAGTTTGAGATCTGTGTACATATACGTCTGTGTTCATGAGGCAGTTTTTACACGTTGTTGGAAGCCGACTTTCTGTTACTCTGTGGTTATACTTCAGTAGGTAGATAGGTACTGTCATCTTCCAACGCTCGGCGCTCTCGCTTTTAAACGGCAATCGTCTTAGTACTCTGACAATATTCACTTAAAGTGGTTGTTAGGAAGAACTCCGACGCGCCAGTCTGAGAGACCACAATTTGTGTGCGGTTTGTGGTGAATATGATAACTGAATTTCTTCAGCATTTTGCATCAGGAACTTTAAAAGACGGCCGATTAGATTCTGATAATTTGTCTGTAACCACTAAATCAGCTCTAGAACTGCTCGTAATGGCGATTTTTGAGGGAGGCCCATGTCCAGCAATGGACGTCCTTTGGCTGAGTGACGATGATACCACCATGTGCAAAAGAAGGTAATTAGATGAACTGTGTCACAAAACTTTTGATTTCCATTAATTATAGCAATAGTACATAAAATATAGAAAATTTATCTACTATCTCTAATAGACAAGTGTTAGGATCTTTTACAATCTTCCGAATTTCTTTATATTCAGAATAATGCTCAGTATACATACTGAGTGAGAAGACGCTTGTATTCTTCGCCTTATCTCAATGCTGAATAATTTTATACAAACGCCTACGAATTTCTTCCGCCTCTATTTGAATAATGTTAAGTCGGCCGCTTATTAAATTCACTCGGTTTTGTAGGAATGTGTTCGGTTATATCGATAAAGGGATCGGAATGATTACCATTATTCGATTACTTGATTTCATTTTCGAGAAGTTTCACTTTATTTGTTTATTTATGTTCACCAACAGCTTCTATGTATAATTTATATTAAGTTATAGTACTTATAACTCATAAAAGTTTTGGTCTTACACAGTCGCCAATGACAGGTTTACCAGCATTCTCAGAATAAGTGATCACACATAATAATAATAAAACTAAACTAAAGGCTAGAACTTAAAAAAAATATGGCAAGATACTTTTTAAACTTAAGATTAATAACAAAAAGTAATCTAAACAGACGAACAACATTGCAATTACTCATTGACATTGATCAATTTTACATCGACAAGGACGTAAATATTTACTTAGTAAAGTATTATTATTTTAATGATTGTGAATGTGAAGACTATGGGTTAATTTTCTTTTGTTTGGCAGTTTGAGTAATTTATGCAACTTGCCGTAGGGCCTACCCAAATGTCCTTTCTTTGGTATTGTTCGTCGAATCGTTGAGCTCCTTAAGTTTTGAGTTGAGCTGCATGATTTCCTCAGAATACCATTTTAGACACCAATTTACATGATCTGACCAAGATTATGTCTGGACTTTAAAAGAGACTGTGACCTCTGAATGTGTTTCAGTCTTTCTTCTCAGAGTTAGGAAACGCCGACCTCATCTAGTTTTTTTAAATATAATTGACGTGTAAAAGTGTTTGTAAAAAACTACTTACAAAAATAAAATCATTTATCATTTACAGTTGTCATAACTGTCGTATATTTTGAATTGTTTCTTCATTAATTTGTCTTTTTTACATTGTTCTCACATATAGAAGCAACAAGAATAATGTACCCAGGACTTTGTAATATCTTGATTTAAAAGAGTATCCATGGAGTTTCTTGCCCGTTCTTCTCCATAGAGAGCTACGTTTTGTAATGGGCAACTAGCTTCAACTTTCTGACTAACTGACAGACTATTTAATTTTGACAATTCAAAAGTGCCTGGTTTAATTGAAATAAATGCTTTGAGTTTGAGTTTGTATCTTCGAATTATCTTCTACTAGCTTCCGCCCGTGGCTTCGCCCGCGAGGTATGTCAATAAAAACTATTCTATTTCCTCCCCCGGGATGCAATCTATCTCTCTGCCAAATTTTATCGAAATCGGTTCAGTGGTTTAGGCGTCAAAAGGTAACATACAGACAGACAGACAGAGTTACTTTCGAATTTATAATATTAGTATGGATTTGGTTAACTTTCCTTCACATTACAAAATCGAAATCGATCGAATAGTAAAAACGTCATCATCGGTATCCGCAGTAGAAATATTGAATTAGGATGGGATCGGCCCGATATTAAGGCGCCTTGCCCATAAATCTACCGCCACAAATGTGGAACACGGAAAAATCTGTTACTTAGGTCAAATTGATCGAATATATAATATTTTGTGGCGAAAGTAATCATTTTAAGTCTGGTCATCTTAAGACGTCTTAATAAAATGATAAGAGGTTCGGATGTGAACAATGGGTATCAATGAGTACCTATAAGAATAGATGAAAACCAAAGAAACGAGGACGGCGTGAAAGATGATTTGGCTACTAGTCACCTGACTACTGAGACAGCCTGATGCCAGTTTTTTATAAAGTTTTAAAGAGAGTTTTAAAGAGAGAGAGAGAGCATGGTGCGTCGATCCTAAATTAATTGGAATAATACCGGGAGGACGTTATGAAGGTTAAAGCTTTACGTGTAGATTATCCTTCAAGAATATGAAAGTCAGACCGAATGCATTTATAATCTACCAAACCAGCTTAGAGCACCTCAATCTATACCAGCAAACGAGAACTTAAGTGATGTGACTATCTTACTCATAACTTTACAAGATTCAGCAGACGATAAGTGTCATAATCATAACTGATGAAATATATAGTACGCAGTTATCGAAAGTGGCATCGTAGAAGATCATATGAAACGTTATTACACTACCTACGATATATATCTCAAGTCGAGACACGATAAAGCTATCTATCGACGTGCTTGATATGAGAATGAACTTGAACATTCTTCTGAATATTTTCAACGTAATATCTCAGGTGATATCGAAAGTGATGCAGACACGTAATAGGAGTTACGAAAGTCGATTGACTTTGACTTTGAAAAGTGTTATAAGATATTGTATAATACAGACAAGAATAGCGTAGGTACACTATGTCATTGTAAACCTTGCTTTATTATAATATTGTCAGAAAATAATAAAATAAATAGGTACTTCCCTAATTGAGGAAAAAAGTGAAATAAAAGATCTTAAAATGGCTGACACTGAATAATTTATTATGTCTGTCAGAACTTTAGAAGCTATGAGCGTCAGCCTCTGTAAGAATATTTTATATCATAATTATAATTATCAGAACCCTTTTTTGCGTTATAAAGTCAAAGTCAAAGTTTCCATGAGATAAAATTTTCAAGTTAAATGTAACAGAGCGTAGAATGGTCGGTAGCTCAAGTAATTACAACACACATTATCAAGCAACCTCAATGTAACATGACATATACACTGTATGGACCCCTGTAGAGTTTGACAGACGTGCATTAGTACACATGTCTCAAACTTAAATTAAACTTAATTAACTTAATTTGTCGTTAACTTAAATGATAAATGATTTTATTTTTGTAAGTAGGTTTGTACAAACACTTTTACACGTCAATCATGGTTTTTTAAAACTAGATAAGGTCGGCGTTTCCTATCTGACTACTCTGAGAAGAAAGGCCGAAACAAACTCAGAGGTCTCTCTTAAAGTCCAGACATAATCTTGGTCAGGTTATATGAAGACCATGTAGATCGATGTCTAAGACGGTCTTTTGAAGAAAGAACCACTAGAAATTGATGTCGGAGACGGTCTTTTGAAGAAAGAACCACGCAGATTGAGAGGACCTGTCCAGTCAGTGCACGCATTTGTTAGAAATCGTGCAGCTCAACTCAAGACTTAAGGAGCTCAACGATTCGACGAACAATACCAAAGAAAGGACATTTGGGTAGGCCACTTACTTATTATTTCTAGCTACAGATAATACAATGTATGATACAATCCTTCCTTACATGTAAATAAATAGCCAAACTTAAACTCAATGTATGTAAATTTAGGTATTTTTTCCCGACGCCGTTCGGTCCGGTTCGATACATCGTAAATCTGTAATCCGGAAAAATTGGCCGCGGTCGCACCGGCACGGATACGTACCGGGTACGGGTTTTACACTTCATTTGTTTGACGGATTGTTCCGGATTTCCGAGTGTTAGTTCTCTTCAGCGAATTCGGTTAGAAAGTAATTTTGGAGTGTTGTGAGAAATAAGGGTATCTACTTATAGAACTATACAAGTCTGTGTGGATACAGCGTGTATTAGAAATTTGTGGTCATATTTCAGGGTGTCGTACAGATTCAGACCATCGAACTGAATAACTTTCTCCAAGGGACCAACATCGTAATCGCGAAAAAAAATATCAGCTACAAAACTTCAATACTCGACCCAAATGTACGGGGACAGCTGATCATTTTTTCGCGATTTCGATATTGGTTCCATCCACACTCTTAAATATGACCACATCTTTCTGATGGACGCTGCAAATATTAAGTAGGTACTAATAGTCTCAAAGACTAATAGTTTCAAGAGATGGCGGGATGAGCTGGACTCCTTCTTAAAGGATTGGCCTACGATCGCAGTAGACCGGGAAAAGTGGAAAGAGGGAAGGGAGGCCTTTGCCCTGCAGTGGGACAACACAGGCTCATAATAATAATAATAGTCTCAAAAATATTCTGTAGGTACAGACGCCAGCATATCAAGCTACCCGAAACTGTCAAATTTTCCCAATCAACTTTAAACCTTATGCTTTAGCCATAAAGTTGAAAATCTATTAAATAAATTAGACTGATTGTAGTAGCTTGATGTGCTGGCGTCTGTATCTACCTAAATTTTGTCACATGACTGCAGGGGTAGCCCTCTTCTTAATAAAGGGAATGAAACAATACTAACTCACTCGCAAATCCATATTTTAAAAATCAAACATGTGTTTCCAGATTCTCCATATACGGGCCATATTTACCCTATTTACCTACGTTGTCAAAGCCAAAATCCCCGTCTACTAAAACTGCTCTATACAATAGCAGGTTTGTTCCACGTCACCACCAACCAACTTTTTCAGAAACAGTAATAGGACTTTGATAGGCGTTAGCCAGTTGAAAATAACACACACGTCATTCATGACACATTCAACAGTTTTTCTGGGAAAACTGAACCTGTATTGCTATTGTTTTCACATGTTGGTGATGTATGAACTGAAATGGAAATAGAAAATAACAGTGAAATTTTCTTGTATGTTTAGATAAGTAACTACCTATACCAGGTACTAAATTAAATGGCTAACTAACTATTCAAATAAATACATAAACAAAACGACACTTAGGCGTCGAAGTACTCTTCCGCATCTCTGTCATCCGAAAACGTGTCCAGAAGACTGGCAGCATTGCAACGTTGAATGGCAAAGCTAATTCTTTGGCCAAAGAATGACCCAGCCCTCCTGGTCACGTGAAGTGTCGACCAGCCGGCGAGAAATTTCCTTAAAAACGAGACGCTCACTCGGGCCCCATGACCCGAGTAGAGAAATGCCTCGGTAAGTAAAAAATGGAGCTCAATTTGAAAGATGTACGGTCATTGGTCAGGGAGCGAAAACGTTTAGCAAACTTTTGATGAAATTCTATTCCTACATAGCGGTCGCATGTAACTTTTTCGAACTGAAATGTTGGCAGTAAGGATAAATAATAAAGTGCAAGTAAAAATGAACCTTAAGGACTAAAAGATTTTCGTTCCTTGATTGACTGTAGGTTCACATCTTAAAATTGCTTGAGTAGGTACAAAAGATTAGTCCTTTACCAAACATGAAAATGAAAATATTTAATAAAGTTATTTGAAAATGGTAATTCTCAAGTAATTACTGCAGGTATGTACTAAGAAGCTGGGACAAAGGGAATAATTAATGGATTTATCTTTCGTGAAAGACATTTAAGTAAGTACAAAAATCTTGCAAAGGAATATT
Organism: Mesoligia furuncula; assembly: GCA_916614155.1. Classification (NCBI taxonomy): domain Eukaryota; kingdom Metazoa; phylum Arthropoda; class Insecta; order Lepidoptera; family Noctuidae; genus Mesoligia; species Mesoligia furuncula. The sequence continues at coordinate 28,534,158 of OU744800.1, read as the reverse complement.
TTCTTACTGTACAAACAAATATATATTTTGTATACTGTTTACCTGTTTATGTTTATTCGGAATTTGTAATATCTTGATTTAAAAGAGTGTCCATGGAGTTTCTTGCCCGTTCTTATCCATAGAGATCTACGTTTTGGAATGGGCAACTAGCTTCAACTTTCTGACTAACTGACAGACTATTTAATTTTGACAATTCAAAAGTGCCTGTACAAGGTTTAATTGAAATAAATGCTTTGAGTTTGAGTTTGTTTGGGGTTTTCGTTTGCATTATCTTTTACGACAGTACAACATTTACTGATTGTTTTTACTCTTTATTATTTACTAGGTATCTATTGCCCGCGGCGTCGTCCACGTGGATGTCGGAATATATCCCACGGAAACGTGGAACACGACTTTGTCCTAGGCACTTTCTATTTGTAGTTTTCCTTTTTATGTAGGTTATGCGCACTTTGGGTAATTATTTTAGTTTTTCATTAATCACAATACAACACACACACATGTATGTCACAACATTTTATTTGATTTTGTATTAAACTTTTCTATATTATCACCTTTAACCTTTCTCTTAATTTATTATAACGGTGTGCACTTCCCTAAGTGCTTGTTATTCTAGTGTGTGGCACTCGTGTGTGGCTTGCAGTTGAAAATCTGCGTCATGTGGTACATCTTGTGTTGTCATCTGACATTATGCTGAGCTGAGGCCCTTTTGGCATTTATAATCTTTGTTTTCTGTTTTTATAGTTTTAAGGTTCTATAAGGCTATATAAGTTCTATAGGGCTCTATTGGTTTAAGCAACGTACGACAGAAAAGGTCCCAGTCGGCATGATTTTTACCGACATCTTTAACAATCATCGTCAAATTTCACCCAATTTAACTGTGTAAATTGGGTGAAATATGACGATGATTTAAAAGTTTACACTTCATTAAGGTTCTGTAATCTTAATGAATTGTAAACTTTAAACCATTCTCATGAATCACTCCGTCCATTGGTGGAAACCGTATGAAAATCTGTATGGTAGTCTTTGAGTTTATCTCGTTTAGACAGACAGACAGACGCTGCGTCAGGACCTTTTTTTTCTAATATATCTTGATAGTGATTTTCATAAGATCTTTCATTGGAGGTTTCCTACTATTTGCATTAATATCTTCAAAACAAATGAGTAAGTATGTACAGACGCCAGCACATACAGCTATTACAATCTGTCAAATTTCTCTATTAAAGAGATGTCTCGCGCCTCAAAGAGATGTCAGCATCATATGTATAAAGGGGCCCGTCATGGCCGAAGCCTGCCGGGTTAGCGGGATTGTCCGAAATGGTTACCGCTGGCCCGGAACATAAAGGGCTAAGGAAGAAACACGGGTGGGTTTTAGTCAGTAAGAGTCTCCCTTCTGCTCCGCCCAGAGCGGGAGGGGTCATTTGATGATTTCCCACCACAAAAAAAAAAAAAAATTCATGGCTACAGTTTGCACGTTGTTCCTGTCACAATCTTCACACATCAGTCTTCAAATTGGACCTTGCCTTCCTTCTAATCTTCTTGTTTCACTATCGTGTAGAAAAAACCGCGCAAGAGCGAGTCGGACTCGCGCACCGAGGGTTCCGTAACGTCCGGGTTTATACATAAGGTTTATTATGTTTATGAAATTAAATGTTTTTTATTTATTTTTATATTTGAGTTGATTGAATGAAAGGTAAATTGCGGTTTACGATTTATGACGTATTAAAAAAAACTACTTACTAGATCTCGTTCAAACAAATTTTCGGTGGAAGTTTACATGGTAATGTACACCATCTATATTTTTTAATTTTATCATTCTCTTATTTTAGAAGTTACAGGGTTACACATTTTACCACTTTGGAGGTCTCTTGCACGAACTATTCAGTTAAAAAAAAATGATATTAAAAACCTCATATCATTTTGAAGACTTATCCATAGATACCCCACAGGTATAGGTTTGATGAAAAAAAAAATTTTGAATTTCAGTTCTAAGTATTGGGCACCCTCAAAATTTATTGTTTTTTTTTTTTGTGTGAAAATCCTAATGCGGTTCACAGATTACATCTGCTTACCAAGTTTCAACAGTTCTTATAGTTTCGGAAATAAGTGGCTGTGACATACCTACGGACGGACAGACAGACAGACATGACGAATCTATAAGGGTTCCGTTTTTTGCCATTTGGCTACGGAACCCTAAAAAGTCCTCTACACTCTCATTTTGTTTTATTTAACTTTTTGCAGGTTGCTGTATAATTTTTATATGATCGCCATCATCTTCAATGTGTCTTAATGTATTAACTCGTAAGTCAGTGACAATTCAAGTATTAAAAGAACATTACTGTCTGTAATTATTGACAACTTTATGGGCATAATAATATCAATTACGAGGACTACAGTAACTTAATCAATTATTACTTTAACTTGTGGCGTTAAAGTTGTCACTGAACTGATAAAATCATTTGCGATCTCTTTATTAATTCGTCATGTAGTGTTTATTAATTGATGATACATGGACCTTGTTATAAATTACATTGAAGTCGTTCATAATGACATGAATATCATGTAATGTCATTATCGAATTTATATTAATTTCTTGTTTTTAATATAAAATTATCGAAATAATATTCGAACAGAAAAATGAAGACATTCATCAATTGAGCTTGGATTTTTATTCTTTCTTAATATCCTTTTTCCAGTATATTATTTATTTAACCTTTTGACCGTCACACGTCAAAAAATCAAAAACATGCCCTCGGCGTCCAAGTCTGTCATGTAGTCGAACCGTGGCGTGCTGGGCACATTTTGGTTTGTCATCTATACGTCATGACAGTGGTGGTCAAAAGTGGGTGCCCTCAGGTTTCCACTATGGACCACTAATTACTGTTTGACTCTTATACCTACTTGTTTTATGGGCAGGCGTTCTTAGGAGCTGTTTTATCATTTATGACGTTCATATAGCAGTGATTCTCTGCCTTATTTGATCAAATTATTTTTGCGTTTGATTTTTGCACTGGAGTGATTTCTAATAATCCAATTACCTATGTCATTACTTCTTACAAAGGATAAAACAGGAGAGTATTACTCAACGACTGTACCGTGTTTTTCGTCATACTTTTATACACACTAACCACCAAAGGCCATTTATATATTAAAAACTTTTCATTGAATTTTGAAACTTATTATCGTAAGTCAAAGGAAGAAAATTGTTCGTAACTCACCCTAAAACGATTATAAAAGTCGTCCACAGAGAAAATTTTACTCAAGAATTTTTCACTAAAATTCAGATAAGAGAAGAAAGGCGATACATCATAGTCCTTAAATTACCTGAGGATAGCCTTACAAGTAATTTTAGACCGAAATATTACCTAGATTTATATCAACTAAAATTAACGTGGATGCCTAATATAAACAGGGTTCTCTCAGTATTCTTTGGTCCAGTTGAAAGGTGATATTGTATTTTGAATTTGATCCTGAAGCTACAAACGATAATATAGGTTTGTAATACCTTTACTAGGGATTTCGTTCTTTGTATGAATGCAATTCCTACAAAGAACGAAATTTCGCAGTACAGTTTTTAGATGTAACGAAATATCGCAGTAACAAGATGTCGATTTAACAAGGCGTCGCAGTATAGAGATGTCGTTGAAGGTTTCCGAAGAAACAAAATTCGATGATACGGCTTTCGCAATCAAATAGGAATTCCTGACTTTTTTGAAGAAGCTCTTTCTCTTTTGGATGTGGCCGAAGAGTTATAATGAAATAAACTGAAGTATGAAGGAAACTTCATTACTCTAACATAAAAACTCGGTAACCCTTCATAACTCTATTTAAGAAAATAATAAAACTCGATTTTAAAAAATAATGATAAAGTTAAACGACAAATCATTAATAATCCTGACATACCTACTAAAACTTACTAACCAACATTTCCTGCGGACAGTCTACCCCTGATTCAACATTTATTCAACAATTTGAACAAGTTATTAACAAGTTCCCTCAGAAGTTAATTCAAGAATTTCCCAACAAATATTTGAACGACGAAAAACCTATGAATTACAAAAGTTTGCTTACACAAAGAAAATTCAATTTATATAACGACCAACGTTTAGTTTTTCTAATTTATTTTTTACTTCGCGAGTTTGACGCTTCTCCTCGTAAACACGTCCAGACTTGCTTCATAAAGATGTCTGTGTTAGAGATGAGTTGAAAAATAAGTATTCTATGTGTTTCGTCGCCATTTAAAAAAGGATTTTTTTTAGTTGCATCAATAACACTCTTTCTAATATTAAAAATTCGTCACCGGCCTAAAATGTTCCCACTGCTGGGACGCAGGCCTCCGCTCTTTTCGAGAGGGAGTGGGCCGTAATCCACAACGCGAGCCCAGTGCGGGTTGGTAGATGTTACATGTCTCCGATTTTTTTTGTTCTAGAACATGCCGAATTCCTCATAATGTTTTCCATGTCCGTTTTAAGAGCAAATACTTCTACAAAATAGTCTAGAACTTTTCATAAAATATACTTTATCGTTCAAACAAGTACATATGAAGTGAACTGTTCATATTGCCCTCCTTCGTGACTTGTATCTACACCTATTTTTCTGTTTTCTACTACGCCAATAGAAATTTTCCGCAAAGGTCTTTTTTAATATTCAAAATAAAAAATATGTATTTAGGTACACAAAATTCACGATCAACAGTCACACGAAACGCTGACATTAATAAACATGGCTATGGCAAAAATAAAAACGGAGCAAAAAACAAAACAAGTTAACAGCAGAATGGGGGCAAACATAAAATATGAACAATTCACAATAACCCTAGAGATTTATATAAGGTTAATAAAATTAACAATTTGCTTGCAGGATTTGATTTAGTGTTTTAATTCAAAACGTTACTCTGTTGATTTGTTCAGTAAACTCTTGTTCTCCTTTATGGATGACAAGGGAATTGATTGTAACGATTTCTTGTTCTACAGGATTTTGCTTAACGCAGATGGAGAATTATAGCTGCTATGGGAGACATTAAGTTTAATTTGAAAGTAACAAACACCCAATCTCATAATATCTATGGATATAGAATCCGTGGGAAGTATTTCATTGTAATATTAAAAATTCGTTCTGTAATTACTCCCTTTCACAGAGAAGCCTGTATCCCAGCAGTGGAAAAAATTTAGGCTGATTATGTTATGTTATATTATGTATTCAAATGGTTAGCAATTATTACTTTTAGCACAAACAAAACTGACATGGAACGAGACGAAAGAAACTTAAAGTTACACAAAAGTGAGAATTTTAATTTTGTTCTTTGCCATCTATAAGGTCGCAAAACAAATCCTTTTATAAACCAACAAAGCTTCACAGAGACAACCGCCGATCCATAAAGCAAATAAACAAGACAGTTCGCTTTAAAAGACAAACAATGGCGGCTCCAGCAAAAAAGCTAATACTAAAGTTGAAAAGACTATCGATCACAAATCAGCAAAGTAATTTCCAACCGTAGTTTCGCTTCCTAGATTATAGACACTTTGCAAGACAAATTAACAACCATTTTTCAAGTAATTCTCTGGTGTGGGAGCGGACGGTGTAATCTATACAAATTGGATGCCCTCGCCACACGTTGATACATCAATAGGGGATTGCTCCAGGCCATTTTTGTTTATCCCATTGATGGGTTATTAATATTTGCATATCAGTTTTCGGTGCAAAATAACGAATGAAGAATTATCAGCTGATGGAGTGGTGAATATTTGACTGTTAAACGCTTTTGGGGATTGATTCAGTGAATAATATTGGTACAATATCAAAGATAAATTTATGTGAGTCGTAATTTTACATGTTTGAGGTTTTTTAAATGAAAAACATCCTACATAGTTGTGTCGTGGTAATACAATTATTTGGTGCAGTTAAAATGTTAACTGAGGCTAACAAACAGTACGTTATTCTAGCCAATTAAAACTGGTTGGAGCAAAATATCTATACATATAATAAATCTGTAGAAGGGTCAATTCTGTACATTGAAAATATTGAAAAAATAAATAGCGGGGGGTGTTGCTGGATCGATACCAAACCCAAATATGTGATTAAAAAAATTTTTGTCTGTCTGTCTGTCTGTCTGTCTGTCTGTCTGTCTGTATATGCAAGCATCACGTGAAAACTAACGGTTCGATTTCGATGAAACTTGGTATAATTATACCTTATTATCCTGGGCATAAAATAGGATACTTTTTATCCTGGAAAAATACGTAGAAAAAAAAATTCTTATTTTTCGGTTTTATTCATAGACGTTGTTCTGTAGAACCGCGAACACACGTTGCATTACCCGTAGTGGATAATTTTCCATTTCAATTTAAGAGAATACAGTTTCCTGTAGCTTTGTGTTACGCCATGACAATAAATAAGGCCCAAGGTCAGACCCTAGGAGTTGCTAGCGTAGATCTTACCGCGAGTTGTTTTTCACACGGGCAACTTTACGTAGCTCTTTCACATGTGAGCAGTCCAAGAAATCTTCATGTTCATATTCCGGACGAGCTCACTAACAATGTTGTGTATGCTGAAGCTCTCAATTAACTTTCTGTCGCATTGTCACGATCACTTTTTTATTATTGCAAACTTTTACATCACTGTCAGTAATTTACTGCTACATGCTACTTATCAAGGTCGGAATTACTATGAAAAAAATACTTACTACAGAACGCGAGCTCAACAGCAGTAGCTCAATAGAGGGATCTCCTTAATTATTATAGGCTTAGCTGTATTTGGGTCCAATAGATATTTATAAGATGTCATTGTCAGAGTTACTCAAAATGGAGAAATAAACCATCCACGCGAAGACCGACATCCGCGCGGACGGAGTCGCGGGCGGAAGCTAGTGTCAAATAAAAATCTAACTTCCTCGATACAACTATCCAAAAGTAAAACTTTTACAACCTACAACAAAGCAAACTTTGATAATAAAATCAATGCTTCCGTCCACGAAAAATTTGATCCCGAATGTAATATCGCCCATGACAGGAAAACCGAAAGAGATAAGGTACAAGCAGTTCCCATCATTACATGTCAAAGAGCTACGCAATATCCGCCGCACTGACATTTGGTCTTTTTTCCGATACCCGGCCCCAATAATTTCATCGAGTGTTTCATCCGGCATCAACGGATCAACAGTTTAACTGTCCTTTTCTGTTACTAACTAGTTCCAGACTCTCTAAAGGGTGGTTCACTTTGTTCATTGGGAGTTGGTCTCTTTTATTATAGTATATTTGTTCGTGGTACTCAGTAATTTGTAGTTGGTAATTACTTGCATTTGTGAAATTTTATTTGATCGGCTGCAATTGTATTATTTTTATCGTTTCAAGTGTCATTGTATTTTGCATTTTCATATTTTTTATCGTTTATTCGAAATTCGATGATTGTGTAGTTTTTACCAAAAAATATTCACATCCAATTGAAAACCTCTTTCGTCACATTTGATTTTTCCAGAGAATTCAATCCTTTTATGAATTATATCTGGGGGCACGGAAGTGCCCCCACCAAGTCGAGCAAAAAGGGGCACGGCCGTACCATCCTTTTCTCGAAGCAGTTCAGGCCATTTTCGACACCCTATAACTTCGTTGTGGATAAAACTGGAAACCTGAATTTTCAGTAATCAAGCAGGCATTGTATAAGCATGGTATATTTCAAATTTCATTCAATTTGAACCAATAGTTTAAGAATTATAACTAGTCAAAGTTTCTTAATTTTGTCACTCACTGACTGACTGACTGACTGACTGACTGACCGATCATCAAAACTCTAAGGCACTTCTAGCAGACATAGAAGCTTCAAATTTAGAATACAATTAGTGTTTAGTGTATATAGCAAGGAAAAACTAAAATATTTTGAAATTTCGTTCCAGTTTTCTAGATACACCAACTGCATAAATAACTTTGTAATCCCATATAAATATATAGTATTACAAAGTTACATTTGCAGTTAATGAACCAGTGTACCTGTTTATCACTGCATAGTATAAAACAAAGTAGCTTCCCGCTGTCTGTCTGTCCGCATGTATGCTTAGATCTTTAAAACTGCGCAACGGATTTTGATACGATTTTATATGTATAATACATGCATAATATAGTAGAGAAACACAGATAATAATTTTAGAGGTTTCTAATGTGATGTCGTATTTTTTGCGCTTATATTGCAAAAGCTAGGTGAACCCTACGAGATAGATCAAAATAATGTACTACAGTATTGTACACCTTAAAAAGGTCTACAAAAAAGTCCACGATGGTATATGTCTATCTTTTAGGGATAACCCACAATAACCATTTTTTATCCTTTGCCTTTTACGAGAAATAATGGCTTATTTACGAAGCGATTTTAAGCAATACAGCATTAATCCTTATCCAATCAAGTACCTTAAACACATTGTGCATTTAATATAGATCAATTTGGCCCTTACAGCATGTAATTTAAATGAATATTTTCGAAGATATTACAGATTTAAAATGTAGGGACATAGCGGTAGCGCTGGTGAGTTTACTTAAGGCAACCACAGGATAGTCCGGTTAAGTAGTCACGACCTCTCATCGTTTGGGGTGGGGTGTCCATCGAGAACAGCAACTCCCCTAAATATCTTGGTGTTACCCTGGACAGGTCTTTAACATAATTAGCAAAAACTGCAAGAATATCAAGCGGACTACTGGACTGGCGCTATCTTTATCTGCGGGAGAATTCGCGTGCCCCATGTGGAGCCGTTCTGCTCATGCAAAGCTGGTGGATACAGCTTTGAATGAAACTGGCTGGCTAAAACCAACCCCGGTACAAATGCTGTATCCACTAGCAGGAATAGCGCCACCAGTGCCTCGCAGAGCGGTGGCAAGCTCCAGCGAAAGAGCCAAAATGGTCTCCGACACACAAAACCCTTTGCACGACAACATCCTTGTGCCACAAAGGCTGAAAAGTCGAAACAGTTTTTTAAAGTGTGTCGTTCCACTCACTGGCGAACCATCACAAGAGAGACTGAAGTTGTGGCGAGACAGTCCTTTCTTACCCAAACCGTTCGTCCCACCCGCTGACCTCCCACCAGGACATGTGTTTCCTTTGGGTAACCTGGAAGTCTTTAAACAGACTCCGCACCCAGGTTGGCCGAAGCAAGGAAAACCTGTTCAGGTGGAAATTCATAGACGACTCCGCCTTGGAGTGTAAATGTCTATAGCACTTTATGATTAGCAGCGATCGCACGCGTTTATCGGAGCTCTCTAGCGAGGAAAATAACAATTATCCATACTAATATTATAAATTCGAAAGTAACTCTGTCTGACTGTCTGTATGTTACCTTTTCACGCCTAAACCATTAAACAGATTTCGATAAAATTTGGTAGAGAGATAGATTGCATCCAGGGAAAGGACTTGGGATAGTTTTTATCGACATACCTCGCGGGCGAAGCAGCGAGCGGAAGCTAGTGTATAATTGAATGTACCTAGATGTTCAAAGGTAACTTGTAAAATGGTCAACGGATTAGGTTAAAAAAAAAAAGTTAAAAGGGTACCGGAAAGGAAAAAAACTAGGACGATCTACAAAAAGAAGTGAGATGCCATCAAAACAAACTTGTAAAAAAAAACCAAGTCTCGCAACTCAGTTCTTCTACCGTAAAAAGTTGTGAGATCCATGTTATACCAAGTCGGTTAATTTATTCAGTCCCTACTTAAGGGACCTTCTGTCTTTAGTTATTACGTAATTAGCTAACCTAACAACATCTTGTAGTGACCATATCGATATTAAAAATCTTTTATGTTTAAAATACATAGATTGACTTGGCAATCGCACTGTGAGATACATTGTGTTTTCATGCGATGGGCCAAGTCAATCTATGTATTTTAAACATAAAAGATTTTTAATATTGATATGGTCACTACAAGATGTTGTTAGGTTAGCTAATTACGTAATAACTAAAGACAGAAGGTCCCTTAAGTAGGGACTGAATAAATTAACCGACTTGGTATAACATGGATCTCACAACTTTTTACGGTAGAAGAACTGAGTTGCGAGACTTGGTTTTTTTTACAAGTTTGTTTTGATGGCATTAGCTTTACTATCATATTTATAAGCTAGTTGTAGTATCTATGTATCTACCTGTTTAGATAAGGAAACCAATGGATGGATGGAGTTCCTTCGATAATAACAGGACGGTATTCATCATCATTCATCATTTCAGCCAAAAGACGTCCACTGCTGGACATAGGCATCCCCCAAGCACCTCCACTTCGACCGGTTCTGTGCTTCTCGCATCCAACGGGTACCTGCTGCCTTCACAAGGTCGTCGGTCCACCATGCTAGTAAGCGTAGCTTGGAAGGCCTCCCGCCTTCCAAGCTACGTCTTCCGGTGCGCGGTCGCCACTCCAGAACCTTTCGGCCCCATCGGCCATCTGTTCTGCGAGCAATGTACCCTGCCCACTGCCACTTAAGTTTGGCAATTCTTCGGGCTATGTCGGTTACCTTGGTTCACCTGCGGATCTCCTCATTCCTGATGCGATCACGCAGGGAAACTCCAAGCATAGCCCTCTCCATTGCCCTTTGGGTGACTTTTAGCCTTCTCATAAGGCCCATCGTGAGCGACCACGTTTCAGTGCCATAAGTCATCACTGGCAACACGCACTGGTCAAAGACTTTCGTATTATATAAACAAAACAATTTTCAAGAATTTTCTTCCAGAGCTTATTCTATAAAATGAAGGACTAAAAAGTAAATGAAGACGTTGAGGACACTTCAAGTTTTATTTTCATGGCATCAATCAACTTTTTACGACAACATTTTACAAGGATTAATTGAGGTTCTTTAAAATTAAACGATGAACGATGGGACAAATTCAATTTACCTTACCGCGAACGAGTTTGTACGTCAAAATTTTCTTTTTAATTTTTATGTACCTACTTCGTCTTTGGTTAGTTTTTTTTAGGTGCTATTTTATTTTACGGGCTGTACTTATTTTTACAAACTACAGCTGGTCTCTTCTGTAAAAATCTCACCTCGAAAACTTAGGTGAAGTGAACTGTCATTTCACCTGGTGCTTGACACTATTAGGTACAGCACCCTTCAAGCTCACTTCACCAAAGTATTCACGGTCAGATTTTTACAGAATAGCACTACAGAATTCGGGAATTCAGTAAAAAATCTACATACATTTCCACCAATGTTAGGTCCCACTATATACTTTATGTTCCTATGTTCTTTAGTAGGGTGTGGGTTATAAATTGGGACCCAGTGGATACAAACTTGAACTATGTAAACAGGAAGGAGGGTTCGAGGGAAAGGATTAGTTTGTAGTAACAGTTTGCTAGCATATCACGGAAACCCATGTCCATACATTAAATCTTAACTCGCAAATTGTGATGTCACTACTCAGCGGTTTTTTCAATGTAATTCATTTATTTTTTTGTCGTAATTTTAGCATGAACATGGTTGAACAATCAGGGCTTTGGCCGTACAAAAGCGCGTTGGGTTGGCGATATCGTCAAAGTCGCGGGAACGCCTGGATGAGGGACGCACGGAACTGGGAAGTACGGCAGAAGAAAGAGGACGCCTATACACAGCGGTGGGTGATTCCGGACTGAAATGATGATGATGGTTGAACAAACACGCGTCTAAACAAACAGTCACAATTTAAATACAATTTGGAACTGGCTTATTACATCATACAACGTTCCCGCTGCTTGGAGTCATGCCTCCCCTCTGTGAGAGTAAGTGGGCCGTAATCAACGTTACGGCCCACTCAGTCCCGGCAGGCCCGGTGGGTTATTAAATATACCTGCTCCCGTGGTTAAATAATAACAGCCGCACAGGTCGATAGATCAGGTTCAGCTACGCTTTCCGCGGTTGGTCTGTGGATGGGTGACCATCTTTACATACCGTGACCCCTCCGTGCCTCAAAGAGCACATCAAGCCGTTGGTCCCGGCTGTCATTTGTGGATCATTGACAGATGATGAGACTTTATGCTTCATCCGGTTAGACTGGAAGCCGAACCCAACATGGTAGGGAAAAGGCTAGGCAGATGATGAATCATACCTATTTACTAAAACACTCTGCGGCTTAAATGTTTTTTTGCATCATGAACATCATCATCTGCCTAGCTTTTTCCTAACTATTTTTGGGGTTGGCTTCCAGTCTAACCGGATGCAACTGAATACCTGTATTTTATGTGGAACAACTGTCTATCTGACCTCCACAACCCAGTTACTGGGTAACACTCCCGGACAAGACTGCTTATCAGACTTTCGGCCTGTTCCTTTTGCGTCATGAACATACCAGAGCAAAAAGATCCTCCTCATCTGTGATCAAAGATAAAGTCCCGAGAAACTGTAAAATTACTTTTTTCTTTTCGTTAAAATGTTCATTTACTTTGAGCATTGTATCCCAAACTTCAGCTTTCAGCTCAATCCGCTGAACCTCTAAGATGTGATTTTCGACTTTACCCCAAGTTTTATTTCTAGCACCCTTACTAGGGACGGGCTATGTATCGATTTGTTGGTAAATTGATATTGGAATTTTATTCGGTTAGTAACATATCGGTAAGATTTTTGATCGTTCTCGTGTTTTGAGTATGTGGGACAATGTAAATAGATTCTAATATAGTAATTGATTCCAAAACCATTAATTAAGAAAATTGAAAAGATCGTTATTCCTTTAACAGTAAAATGTCAGTTAAAGGTGAGACTCTTTTACAATCTTACATTATTAATGAATACCATTTACCAAAAGAAATGATAACCGAATGATAAATTCGTTTCGATTTCAATTTTAATTTCATTAAAACAGTATCGTCTTTCTGTAATCGATACTGTTTTAACCATCTGCTTCCCTGCCCGACATATTGAAAGGAAAGAGTTTATTACTTCTCTTTGTCGAATCGAACAAAAAGCGGGTTCGTCCACTGTTTACCGTGTGTTGTGAGAAAATATCTTATTGTGGCTGTGGAATCGATTTATGAGTCGTTAAGCGATGTTGACCGATGTTTTCCGAGCAGTTTCAATTTTGGATGAAATTGTTTGACAGATAACCTTTACCTAGGTATTTGAGTCTTTAAATGAAGTAAAACGTAGTCTTTTGTTAGAGTTTTCGCTTTGTATTTACTTTTAAACTACTTCATGGATTTTAATGTGGTTTTCATAGGTACCTATTTAGATTTTTTTTTTTACTCAACACTATATTTTCAGTTGTACAAAGGTGGGGCGGGTTGCCTAGTTATACAGGGTGTAAAAAAAATCAGATAGCCGTCAACTACGCATTCTGCAGGTACATCAAACTAAATAACATTCCACAAAAATAATTTCTCGGAAACGGGTTTTATTTTTGGTGCGAAAATTTGCAGTTTGCGGTAGTGCGCAATGTAATGCACGCAACATTGTGGTGGTATTTATAGTAGTGTTGTACATTAAAAACTTGTTTTCGTAAAAAAAACCACAATAAAAGTTTGAGTTTTGACTCTCAATATCTCTGTAACCAGAAGGTTCCCAGGTATGGTCCAATAGGTACAGACGCCAGCACATCAAGCTACCCGAAACTGTAAAATTTTCCCAATCGACTTTGAACCTTATGCTTTACGAATAAGGTTGAAAATCTATTAAATAAATTTGACATATTGTAGTAACTTGATGTGCTGGCGTCTGAACAAAAAAAATATTACAATGTCAGGGAGTACAAGTGATTCTCGCCTTCGCTTAGTGTCTTTTTATAACTGTTCTATATTTTAACCTTCGTTGTTACATGGCAATTAGTAAATGATACGTATCAGCTACGTAAGATTAATTAGCGATACAAGGTCTTGTTCAAGCAACTAATAATTATTTTCCACTTGGTAATTAATTAAACTTAACAACTCTATTCACAATATTATTTTTCATAGCGAAGGTAAACTTCTGTAGTGAGTTGCCAGGCACCGCTGCTTAGGCTAAAATAAATTGTTTACCAAAACATAAAATTACTTGGGATTTTCATTATTTACCGTGATTTAGACTTCCCACCGCTAAAGACATTAAAGAACAACCCCAGTTTGTTCACCCCTTGTTTACTGTTCTCATCACGCTTTTAAACATCTATTTTGTTTTCAATCATATTTCGATTCGTTTTTTGTCTAGACTGAAAATTAATATCAAATTGAATTTACAAAGGCTTTATACGACGCCAATGTAGGCTTTCGCTTTAGAAAAGATTTTTCTATATCCCACCGTTGTGTGAAAATGAAAGTTAATGAGAAAAACGTTGCGAGACAAGATACTTACTCGTAACAATAGTTTCAATTGTTTATTAGTTGTAAGCCTGCGATTGTTGTGTCATTGTTGAACCACTGAATCACGATATTACTAACTAAAAAACTGGCTAAGTTCGAGTCGGACTCGCACATGAAGGGTTCCGTACCACAAGGCATAAAACGCTGAGAAAAATCGTTTATTTTATACCCCTTTAAATTTTATTTTATTTTTATTATTTGTTGTTATTGCGGCAACAGAAATACATCATATGTGAAAATTTCAACTGTCTAGCTATCACGATTCATGAGATACAGCCTGGTGACAGACAGACAGACAGACGGACAGTGGAGTCTTAGTAATAGGGTCCCGTTTGTACCCTTTGGGTACGGAACCCTAAAAACATGTAGTGACTGAGTTACAAGTCCAGCACATAAAGACAAAGACGATGTCACGACGCCTGAGCTGTAAACTTGAGACAGACAAACATAACTACAGACACAACAGACACTGTTTATAATAATAATGCTCTAACAAGCTGTAGAACAGATTACATCACAATGACATGTAGTTACAATGTTAATAGTGTTTTAACATACATGAATTACAGATGTAAGTTGCTCTGGATTTATACTGTCAACAGATTTGGTCATTTGGTTATGAGATTTAACAGTTCAGACAAGACAATGTTCTGTGTTACTTTAGAAAATATTATAGAGACAATAATTTTAAAGTTTTCAGTGCTTTAGTAGACAAAGATAATAGACGATGACTTGTCTGTGTCCTAATTGCGTAACAGACTTTCAATCTCACTAATATTATAAAGGCGAAAGTTTGTGAGTATATTACGTGTTTAGTATGTGTGTGTGTGTTTATAGGTTTGTTACTTCTTCACGCTCAAACGGCTGGACCAATTTTAATAAAATTTTGTATGGAGGTAGCTGATACCCTTGATAACATATAGGCTACTTTTTATCCCGATAATCCCACGGGATTAATATTTACGCGGGTGAAACCCCGTGGCGCAGCCAGTTGCTTCATATGTTCCTGTAGCAGCTGGCATACAACCTCTGTACAAATGTACTCTGTACATACAACTGGCTGCGTGCCCCGTGACGCGCGGTATTTTATACTTAATTCGAAAGTTTTATTTTCTGACAATCAGTGTGTCAATCGAAAATATATTAAAAACTAGCTTCCGCCCGCGACTCCGTCTGCGCGGATGTCGGTCTTCGCGTGGATGGTTTATTTCTCCATTTTGAGTAACTCTGACAATGACATCTTATAAATATCTATTGGACCCAAATACGGCTAAGCCTATAATAATTAAGGAGATCCCTCTATTGAGCTACTGCTGTTGAGCTCGCGTTCTGTAGTAAGTTTTTTTTTCATAGTAATTCCGACCTTGATAAGTAGCATGTAGCAGTAAATTACTGACAGTGACGAAAAGTTTGCAATAATAAAAAAGTGATCGTGACAATGCGACAGAAAGTTAATTGAGAGCTTCAGCATACACAACATTGTTAGTGAGCTCGTCCGGAATATGAACATGAAGATTTCTTGGACTGCTCACACGGGAAAGAGCTACGTAAAGTTGCCCGTGTGAAAAACAACTCGCGGTAAGATCTACGCCAGCAACTCCTAGGGTCTGACCTTGAGCCTTATTTATTGTCATGGCGTAACATAAAGCCACAGGAAACTGTATTCTCTTAAATTGAAATGGAAAATTATCCACTACGGGTAATGCAACGTGTGTTCGCGGTTCTACAGAACAACGACTATGAATAAAACCGAAAAAAAAGATTTTTTTTTCTACGTATTTTTCCAGGATAAAAAGTATCCTATTTTATGCCCAGGATAATAAGGTATAATTATACCAAGTTACATCGAAATCGAACCGTTAGTTTTCACGTGATGCCTGCATATACAGACAGACAGACAGACAGACAGACAAAAATTTTTTTAATCACATATTTGGGTTTGGTATCGATCCAGCAACACCCCCCGCTATTTATTTTTTCAATATTTTCAATGTACAGAATTGACCCTTCTACAGATTTATTATACGTATATAGATATCTGCTCCTAAAATATAAGTAAAATAGTCTTTTCTTATATCCTGACGACTGGTAAAGTGGTGACCCCGACGAACACTGAAAATGGCAACAAGAGCCAATCTTCTAGAAGCCATTATGCAGCTCACGCGAGAAATTGCGGCAATGAAAATGGACAGATCAAGACAAAGAAGATCATCATTCCGCTTAAGATCACGTTCACAATCCCGAGGGCAAACGAATTCTTACCAGCAGACGTCAGGAGATATTTGTTTTTATCACACCCGTTACGGTAAAGAAGCACGCAACTGCAGATCTCCGTGCGAGTTCAAGCGTCAGGAAAACTAGTCGCGACCTTGGCTGCGACGGGACCCGAGGTTAATGAAATATCACCATACCGTCTACACGTTTGCGATTACCAACATCACTTGAGATTCCTTGTCGACACCGGAGCCAACGTGTCGGTCATTCCCAACACGAAGGGAATGAAGCGGGTGGAAGAAGTTTTGTATGCAGCGAACGGCACCCCAATACACACATATGGCGAGAAGAAGCTGGAACTCAACCTTGGTCTACGCCGCCCCTTATCATGGCAGTTTATCGTCGCTGCCGTGAAACGACCGATATTGGGCGCCGATTTTTTGCGTCATCACGACCTTCTCGTCGACCTACGAGCCAGGAAACTCGTCGATAAGAAAACAGGTCTTTTTTTTTTTTTTTTTTTTTTGGGTGGGATATCATCAAATGACCCCTCCCGCTCTGGGCGGAGCGGAAGGGAGTGTCAGACTCTTACTGACTAAAACCCACCCGTGTTCCTTCAGTTGCCTGTGCCAGGGGCCACGGTATCTCTTTCGAACAACCCGCGACCCTGGCGGGCATCGGCCCTAGCGGACCCCGTCAGTTGGTGCTGACATCTCCTTGAGGCGCGCGTGGAACACAACGCGCCATCGACCCGGGCCTGGTCCTTACCGGACGGCGAGCTGCCCATTGCTCGCCGTCCGCAAGCCCGCGCCTACGGTGGCCGGGAATCGGCTATCGATTCCCGACGCCCAGGGCGTCTCCTGCGGCGGCTAGGGGCGTGAGGGCGCGAGGATTGCCTCTCCCTCACGCGCTCCGCCTCCTCCTTCGCGAGCATCACTGCTTCGCAGAAGGAGGCGACAGCCTCCCATGCACTCTCGCTCCGTACCATGGCCCGGACTAGGGCCGGACGCGAGAGATCGCCGCCGCCGATCGCCTCCGTGAGGACACGGCGGTGCTCTGCCCAAGCTGGGCAGATCTCCACCGTATGCTCCACCGTGTCCTCCGGGTGATCCACACAATGGTGACACCCGGGCGTTTCCTCCCGTCCTATTCTGAACAGGAACCTCCCGAAGCAGCCGTGCCCGGTGAGGACCTGCGTTAGGCGGAAGGTGAGGACGCCGTGGCGCCTCCCTAGCCACTCCTCAAAGAGGGGACTTATCGCCGCAATTGTGGCGTGCCCAGCACTGGGTTGCGACAGTCGCACTCTCCATGTCGCCATGAGATCCCGCCGGAGCTCTGTCCGCTGCGCCGCGATTTGTCGCGGCAGCGGAGTTACGCCCCGGCGTTTTACTTCCTCTCGCCACTCCCATATGTGAGCGAGGACTTTGGCCTCCAGATCCCATGGCGGCAATCCGGCAAGGAGGGTCGCTGCCTCCCCGGAGACCGTGCGGTAACCCCGGACTAGCCGGACGGCCATGACCCTCTGGGACGCGTTCAACCGCCGGGCTGGTCGCCGCCTCAGTGAACGCGCCCACACTGGTGCCCCGTAAAGGGCCATGGACCGCACGACCCCCGCGTAGAGCCTCCGGCAGGAGGCGTTTGGACCCCCTAGATTGGGCAGGAGCCGCTTCAACGCAGCCCCGGCCGGCTCCAGTCTGGGAGCCAAACGTCTGAAGTGCTCCACGAAATTCCACCGGCTGTCGAGGACGAGTCCCAGGTACTTCATCGTCGACTCGACGCCGATGTGAACCCCTCCTACCGTTATTTGGGAACCCGACGGTGGCGCGTTCCGAGGGCCATGAAAACACATGGCCTCGGACTTGTGCAGGGCCACCTCGAGTCCCAGTTGCCGGATCCTTTCAACGACTGTCGCAACCCCGCGTGTCGCTAGTTCCGCCGCCGCCTGGTGCGACCTCCCCTTTTTTTTTTTTTTTTTTTTTTTTTTTTTTTTTTTTTTGTCGCTGAGAAATGACATTACGCATCTCCGCTCGCCGGGGGACGAGACGGAGTATGTGGGACTCCCTGCCAGAGTGGCAGTATACCCACTAAAACTCAGCGGTGTTCCCTCATCGCCTTGATGGGGGGGTCATGGGAATCCGGCTCAGCCTTTGCGTCCACAAGCCCCCGGCGCATGCCCGCCTATCTGGCGGGCCCCGCATGTCCCCCCGGCTGGGGGGCTACGAGAATGGCCGGGAACACCTGGCCATTCCCGTCCGGCACTGGTGGAAGCCTGTGCAATACAGGCGAGGGTGCCCCCGCACCCGTCGCCTGCTGGCTTCCACCTGGGAGGAGTCGGAGATGACTGTCATACTGACGTCTTCTTCGACCCCTCCTCCGCCTTCGGAGCGGCGCCGCGAGAGGGTCTTCCTCCCGCGCGCGCTCTGCCGCCTCCTTCTGGGACATGACGTGTTCGCAGAAGGAGGCGACTGCCGCCCAGGACCCCTCATCCCCCAGCATGGCGTTGACCAAGCCGGAGAGCGAGAGGTCCGTTCCGATCGCCGCGGTGAGACTGCGGCGCGGCCCGAACCACGACGGGCACACCTCGAGAGTGTGCTGCGCCGTGTCCTCCGCCGCGCCACAGTCGTGACACGACGGCGTCTCCTCCCGCCCGATACGGTGCAGGTACGATCCGAAGCAACCGTGTCCGGACAGCACCTGCACCAGACGGAAGGAGAGGAACCCGTGCGACCGCTCGAGCCAGTCTCGCAGGACCGGCCCAATCGCGTCGAGGGTTCGGCGGCCAAAGGCTGCGGCGGCGAGGTCCCGCGTCCAGTGGACGACAATGGCGTCCTTCGCCTCCCGCCGGACGGCCTCCCGCTCTTCCGGGGCTGGGCGTTCTCCTCTTGCCCTCCGCCCCGCCGTCCATTCATATACTCTGGCGAGCACCCACGCCTCGAGCTCCCAAGGCGGGGTGCTGGCCAGAGCACATGCCGCGGAGAAGCCGACCGTGCGGTAGGCCCTCGCCACCCGCTGGGCTATGGCCCTTTGGGGGGCCCGCAACGCGGCGGCGTTCTCCCTCCTGTTGAGGGAGTCCTCCCAAATTGGGGCCCCGTAAAGGGCCATACTCCTTAAGATGCCGGCGTAAAGTTGCCGGCATCGCGCGCTGGGCCCCCCCCAAGTTGGGGAGCAGCCACAAGAGGGCGCCCGCAGTCTTCAGCAGGCGCGTCGACAACCCGCTAAGATGCGGGCCGAAACGCCACCTGCTGTCGAGAACAAGGCCCAGATATTTCATCTGGGCCTTCACCCCAATTCGGACGCCCTCCACAAAAATGTGGGCGTCTGGTGGTTGGCGCTGCCGAGGCCCGTGGAAGAACACGGCCTCGGTCTTGTGCAGCGCCACCGTCAATCCTAGGCGGCGGATCCTCCCTGCGACCAAGGATCCGCCCGCCGAGGCCAAGTTGGCCGCCTCCCTGAAACTCTCCCCCCGGGCGGTGAGGAGAGTGTCATCCGCGTAGCAGACGACACTCGTGCCTCGGAGGAGAGTTCCCCGCTCTTGCGGGGAACTCTCCCCTGGAACGTCGGCTACGACTGGCTCTTGCCAGTCGCAGCCGACGCTCCAGAGGAGAGGTCCCACGACTGACCCCTGCGGAACGCCGGCCTCGACTGCGTACCGCCGGACTTGGCCAGCCCTGTTCACGAGGACGATCGCCCGATCCTCCAGGTAGCTGGCCAGTAGACGCCGCATGTATTGAGGCACCCCGTGGAATCGGAGCGCCTCTAGGATGGTGCTGTGGGGAACAGAATTGAAGGCGTTGGCTATGTCGAATGACACCGCCAACAATCCGTCCCCCGCCTCCATCGCCTCCTTCACCTGGCCCTTAAGGCGGGCCAGCGCGTCTACCGTGGAACGCTCAGCCCGGAAACCGAACTGAGCGTCCGACAAGTCCGGCCCCACATTCCGCAGGTGGCCCTTTAGGCGGGCAGCGATTATCCCCTCGAACATTTTGCCGACCTCATCGAGCAGGACGATGGGTCGGTATGCCGAGGGGGAGTCTGCCGGGCGGCCCTCCTTGCGAAGGAGGCACAACTGCCCCTCCTTCCACGGTTTCGGGAACCTCCCAGACACAAGACATGCGCTAAAGAGGTCCCGAAACCGCTCCTCCATTTGAGTGGCGGCAATTGCCACCACCCTCGCCGGGACACCGTCGGGGCCCGGAGCCGTCTTCTTGGCGCGGATGTGCACAATCGCCGCGCTGAGTTCCGACTCCGTGACAGGAGGGGCCTCCTCTTCCTCCTCAGCTGGCGGAGCCGTCCGCCGCGGAGGGTCCATCACGGGTGGGGTGAAGTTGTCCCTGCGCGGGAACAGGGACTGAACCACCCCATCCAGGAATGAGGGCTCCAGGGTCTCGGCCACCGGGGGACCAAAGGGGCGTAGCTTGTTGCGCGCCGCCTTGTATGGCCTCCCGTAGGGATCCCGGTCGAGACCCTCCAGCATCTCCGCTCTCGCCGAGTCCCTGGCGTCGGCGATGGCCCGCTCGAGGACCAGTTTTGCCTCTATGTACATCTCATAGAGGTGGTCCTCGTGGGCGTGGTCTCGTCGACGCCGCCGCCTGCTCCGTGCGTAGGCCCTTCTGGCCCCCATGCACGTCGCTCGAAGCCCCTCCAGCTCCACCGACCACCAGTACACCGCCCGATTGGGCAGCGGTCGGCCGGACCGAGGCATGCTAGAATTGCACACCTCGGTCAGAGACTCCCTCAGGTGTCCCGCCACGGTGTCTACGTCCAGGCCAGCGGAAGGCGGCGAAAGCCAGTCCTGGATAAACGCCGCCTCCGCCGCCGCCTCCCTGTCCAGGCCGGTGAGAGCCCACCTTGGAAACGCTGACCGCCTCCGGGGGGGCCGCGTCTCTCCGGGGCCACCGGTGGAGATGTCGAACCGCACGTAGCGGTGGTCCGACATGGTCTCCACTAGGTCCACCCGCCAGTTCAGCACGCGCGCGGCCAACGCAGGGGTGGCAAAGGTGACGTCTACTATCGAGCCACCCTGCCGCCGCACGCATGTCTGGACGTTTCCTCTGCTGAGGAGGGAGAGTCCAGAGGAGGCTGCCCACATCTCCACTGCCCGCCCGCGAGGGTCGGTGGCCGGGTTGCCCCAGGTCACCGACTTGGCATTCAGGTCTCCCAATACGGAGACCTGACGCGGCGCCGCCCTGCCGACCACGGCGGCCAGGACTCCGAGATAGTTCTCGAAGTCCTGGAGAGGGCGGTTTGGGGAGAAATAGACGCCCACAAGGGCTACCTCTCCCCACGCGGCGGCCACGTATCCCGGTCCCCTCTCTAATAGCGAGAGGGGAAGGGAGTCTGTGGAGGACCGCGCCGCTAGTGCCACCAAGCCGTCCTCGTCACCCAGCCAACTGCCGGGGATCGAGTAGGGCTCGGCGACCACCGCTACGTTCACCGACCACTCAGCCATGGCCTGCACCAGCAGGTCCTGGGCCGCTCTGCAGTGGTTGATGTTCGCCTGGAGGATGCGATGATTGGAAACCATTATTCTGACATCGCACCCCCCTCCTCAGCTGCCACCGCTGGAGCTGGAGTTACAGCGGCGGCGACAGCGGCGGTGGCGGCGACAGGGCGAACCTGCGCCGGCACTATGCCCTTCCTCGTGGGCGGCTGGCAACTCCTGCCCCCCATCCTGTGCCCCGCGGGGCGGCCACTGGCAGCACACGCCGGGCAGTGTGGCGTAGCGGCGCTGCAGGTGGCACTCCTGTGTCCCTCCTGTCCGCACTGGAAGCAACACTCTCCCCAGTCGGACTTGGAAGGACACGTAGATCGGGTGTGGCCCGGCGCGAAGCACTTGAAGCACCGGGCCGGCTTGTCCTCAAGCGGCCGGACCACAGCCGAGCTGAAGCCCACGAGCAGCCGTCCCTTGGTAGCTTTAAGGGCGGCCGCCGCCGCGGCGACTGGGCACTCGACGCGGATGGCGCCCATGCCACGGCGACCGGGCCTGATGGCTCCTCCCTTCACCGCGCTTTCGCTGCAGCCTCCCGCAGCGGCAACGGCCGCCACCACATCCTCTTTGGTGACCGAATCGTCCATATCGATCACCTCCAAAGATGCGGTCTTGACTGGTCTGGCGACCGTTGCCACATCTGCGATGACCTCTTGCAACTTTGTTGCAAAGAGGTCCGCGTTTGCGCCGCGCTGCTCCCCCCCGAACTCAAAAATTCGGGCTCCGGCCTGGGTGCGGCGGCACGTGATGTTGCCGATCCCCAGCCGGGAGGGATCCGCGTTAGCACGAGCCCGTCTTAGGACGGACTCGTACGTTTCACCCCGCTCCGCGGCCTCCGGGGTGATGGTCACCACGACCGCCGCAGTTTTGGGAGGAACCAACTTCCTCCCACCCACCGGAGCCTTCTGGGCTGCCGAAGCAGTCGCAGCGGGCTTGGGGGCCGACTTCTTCCCTCCCTTCCTTTTTCCTCTCCTGACCACTTCCGTCCACGACTGGTTGGACGGGGTGGTGGAGGGAAGGAGGGCGTCTTCCTCCTGCGAGTTCTCGGGGGCTGCTGGAATGGCAGACGCTCCCTCCGCGCTTGTGGTGGGGGTTTGAGGAGCCACCTTGGTCCTCTTGCCCTTGCCTTTGCCCTTGGAGGGCTTCGGGGCCTGCGCACCCGATGTCGAGCCTGCTAGAGGCGCAGGTTCCGGCTCCCTCGGTGGTGGACTTTTATCCGCCGCTAGCGGCGGGCGGAGCCGCCGTTCCGGCAAGAGCCGGTCCTCGATGCCTGCAAAGCAGGCTCTGGTGAAGGCCCTCTCCTCCATGACAACCTTTCGGATTATATCCTCAAGGTTGGAAAGGGAGGAGGAGGAGCCTCCTACCACCGGACCCGGGGCAGGTTGAGCAGGCCGGGCCGTGGCCTCAGCCAGCTTCTGGTGTAGCTGGCTGACCTCCGCCTGCAGGCGATCCACCATCGCCTGCAGCTGCCGCGTCTCGTCCGTGGCCGTCCGCTTGGCCAGCTCCAGGACAATGCCGTGCAGACTGATGGCCCAGCATTTGAGGGCCTTCTGGAAGGTCCCCTTCAAGTTCGAGGACTTGGAGGCGACCTCCAGTACCTCCTCCTTGTCCTGGAGCGCCATGCGCTCCAGCTCCGCCAGGGAGTGGTCGGCGTACAGCACTATGGATGTGCCATAGCCAGCCCTCGACCTGGCGGCCCGCGCCTGCTGCTCCCTGGCAGCGACCTTCTCCTCGAGGTCCTGCTGCAGCTGCTCCCTCCTTGCCAGGCCTAACTGACGCTCGGCGTCCACTAGGCCCACATCGTGGGTGGGGGTCGAAGCAGGAGTCGAAGCCTTTTTTGACTTCGGCTTCTTCTTCGACTTGCCCACAGACTCCGAGGAGCCCCCGGACCCGAGCCTCAGGTAGGCCCGCTTCCGCTGGAGGCGGTCGTTCTCGGCCGCCGACGTGTCCATGACGGACTCGTCGGTGTCCGAAAAAAGCAGACTGGATAAGCTGGCCGCGGATGGTGTGCGGCCAGCTTCGGCGAGGCCCTTAGAAGGGCCAGTGGATTGGCCCTGAGAAGGGCCGCTGAGTTGGCCCTGGGAAGGGCCATTTGTATCCTCGTCCTGGGAGGGACGAGCAGGGGTTAAAAATCGCACGGAGGCGTCGCGCTTGGCTTTGCTTTTCGGCATACTTGCAGCCGTCCGCTTGTTATGGCTGCAAGTCACAGAGCTCTTTAGCCGCCGGTCTGCCACTCCGTTACGGTGGTCAGACACGGCGTTGCCCGGGGGTTACTGCGTGGAAGTAAGCTCTGTGGGGGAACCCCCTGGTGCGACCTCCCCTGCGCCAGGACGAGCGTGTCGTCAGCGTAGCAAACTACGCTGACGCCGCTAGGGAGGTCGGCGCGCAGCACCCAGTCGTACCCGATGTTCCACAGAGGCGGCCCCAGGACCGATCCCTGTGGGACACCGCACGACATCTCTCGCCGGTTCCACTCTCCCTGATGGCCGGGGTAGATGACGGCCCTGTCCGACAGATAGGCCTCGACCATGCGACAGAGGTAGGTCGGCATCCGGTGATGCCGGAGTGCCTCCCTGATGCAACTCCAGGGCAGGGTGTTGAAGGCATTGGCAATATCTAGAGACACCGCCAAGACGACCCCACCCCGGGCAACAGCATCCCCCGTCGTGAGGGCTCGTACGCGCATGACAGCGTCAACCGTAGAGCGCCCTCTGCGGAAACCGAACTGGCCCTCCGCCAGGTCCGGCCCCACCCGCATCAGCTGCCCGACGAGGCGGTCTGCAATGACTCTTTCAAAGAGCTTGCCCACCTCGTCGAGCAGCACAATGGGCCGGTAAGCGGACGGAGAGTCCGCAGGGCGCCCCGGCTTCTTAATGAGGACCAGCTTCCCCGTTTTCCAACGTAGTGGAAACTGGCCCCTCTCTAGACATGCGCTTAGGAGCCCCCTCAGTTGAGGCCCGAGAGCCTCCATGGCCAGAACCCAGGCTTTCCCAGGTAAGCCGTCGGGTCCTGGGGCGGTATTTTTGGCATTCAGCCTACGTACCGCCACTCTCAACTCTACCTCGGTCACCTCCGGAGCATCGTCGTCGTCGTCGTCGGCAGTGTGGTCCGCATCGGGCACCGCAGGAGGCGGAGCCATGGGCGGGGGTGTATATTCCCCTCGTGAAGGGAACAGAGCGCCCACCACGTCCTCCACGAGCTGGGGCCGGAGACTCTGCGTCAGCGGGGGCGCCCATGGGCGGAGTTTATCCCGCACCATTTTGTAGGGGCGTCCCCACGGGTCCCGGTTCAGAGTCTCCAGCGACTCCTCGCGGGCCAGTCCCCTGGCCCGCAGGATCTCCGCTTGGAGGGCGGTTTTCGCCGCTCTGTACCCCTCGTACAGCTCCGCCTGAATGGCTTCCGTATCCGGAGGGCGGATACGGAGCCTGCGGTGCCTGGCGTACCGGCGCCGCGCAGCGACGCACGCTTCGCGCAGGGTCGTCAGCTCCGGCGACCACCAGTACACCTGGCGCCAGGCGCGTCCTGGCTGGACCCGGGGCATTGCCACGTCACATATTTCGGACATGGCCTCCCGGAACCACTCCGCCTCGTCGTTGATGTCAGCAGGCCTGTCCGGTGGTGACACCCAGGCCTGCACGATCGAGGCTTCCAGGAGAAGCTCCCGGTCCAGCTGCTTCAGCGCCCACCGCGGACCACTCGGGGCCAGTCGGACCGGCGCGCTTGAGGTCTGGGCGGAGACGTCGAACCGGATGTACCGGTGGTCGGAGTAGGTCTCCACCCCCTCCATGACGCGCCAGTCGACGACGTGCGGCAACAGAGCGGGGCTGGCGAACGAAATGTCCACCACTGATTCACCCCGCATCCGCACACACGTTGGGACAGAACCCCGGTTTAGGACGACCAGGCCTGTCTCCAGAGCCCAGTCCTCCACCATCCTGCCCCGTGTGTCCGTATACCGGGAACCCCAAGCCACATTCTTGGCATTGAAGTCCCCGAGGACGAGCACGGGGAGGGAACGGAACCCGACGACGACGACTCTCAACTCCGCAAGGGAGTTGTGGAACTCGGCGAGAGTTCGGTTCGGGGAGAAGTATACCCCCACCACAACAATCTCCCCGAAGCGTGCTGCCACGCAACCCCGTCCCCTCTTGACAGCCTCGAGGGACGGTGTACCGGCGGCGGCCGACGAAATTAGGGTCACTGAGCCGCTCAGGTCCTCCACCCAGTAATCCCTGGGCGGGACAAAGTACGGCTCAGCGACCACGGCGATGTTGATCGACCACTGCGCCATGCTCTGGAGCAACAGATCCTGAGCAGAGGCCCAGTGGTTGATGTTCGCCTGGAGGAGGCGTAGAGGAGCCATTACTCCTCCATTTCAGCCCCCTCCCGGGCCCCTTGTGAGGGCCCCTCGGCGATGGCGGCAGCGGCAGCGGCGGCGGCGGTGGTGGCGGCGGCGGCGGCGGCGGTGGTGGCGGCGGCAGTAGCGGCGTTGGTGGCGGCGGCAGCGGCGGCGGCGACGGTGGTGGTGGTGACGGCGGCGGAGGGCCTGCCTTTCCTCCTGGTCCCGGCGGGTGGAGCGCAGGACTTGCTCCCCGCCCGGTGATCGGCCGGCTTGCCAGCGGCCGCACATGCGATGCAGTGCGGCGCGGCGTTGCAGGAGCCGGCCTTGTGTCCGGGCTGACCGCAGCGGAAGCATAGTGAGCTGCGGTCTACCTCCGAGGTGCATTGGACGCCAACATGGTGACCCACAAGGCATCGGAAGCACCTCAGAGGCTTGGGTTCCAGCAGTTTGACCTGCGCTGAAACCCAGCCCACCAGGAGCCTTCGGCCCTCCACGATCGTTCTGGCCGCCGTCACGGGGCAGCTTACCGTTACGGTACGCATACCCGTGAAGTCAAGACGTATGGTGCCCGCCTTCACCTGGTCGGCCAGACACCCGCCCGTCCTGACAACGGCGGCAACCACCTCTCCCTCCGTTACGGAGTCATCCAGGCCCAAGATGCGCATGTCTGCGCACTTGACGGGCCTGGAGACTCGAGCCTCATCCGCATTGAGGGACGCCCTTAGCTTCTCAGCTAGGGCGTCAGCGGTGGGGCCACTCGTCGCACCGGGGATCTCCAACATGCGGGCGCCAGTGGCGGTCACCCTATGCCGGAGGCCCCCGGTGATCCCCAGCTCCTGGAGGTCCACCGTCTCTCTCGCTTTGGCGAGCACGTCGCGGTACGAAGAAAACAGATCTGGCAATCGACGGTTGCATTGCAAACAGTGCCGCTACCCCCACCGTGCTTACTATCAACCTCACCGACCCATACCACAACCTTCTACAACAGTACGCCGAGATAACTTCCTCGAACTTCAACAACATGAAGAACAGTGAAGTTGAATATCACATTGTCACTCACGGGCCGCCCGTGTACAATAAGGCACGACCATTGCCGCCACACAAATATCAAGCGGCCAAGAAGGAGTTTCAAGTTATGCTTGAACAAGGGATATGCCGGCCATCAAAGTCACCTTGGGCAAGTCCACTCCACCTCGTAATGAAGAAGACTGGCGAGTACAGACCATGTGGTGATTACCGAAGGCTAAATGCCGTTACCAAACCGGATCGGTACCCAATACCACGACTTCGTGACTTCACGTACCATCTTGAAGGGATGAAAATCTTCTCGAAGATTGATCTGAGGAAAGCGTATAATCAATTGAGAATACCAGAAGAAGACATCGAGAAGACGGCAGTCATTACGCCGTTTGGGCTTTTTGAATTCCCACGAATGTGTTTTGGTTTATGCAACGCCGGACAAACATTTCAGCGATACATCAACAGTGTACTCGGCAACATGGACCACGTTTTCTCATTCGTCGACGACATTCTCGTCGCCTCACCAGATCAAGAAACCCACAGAAGTCATCTAGAAGATCTTTTCAAAAGACTCAAAGAGCACGGCCTAAGAATAAACGTGTCAAAATGCGTTTTCGGACACAAAAAACTAGAATTCCTTGGGTACATATTAACAGAAGCCGGTATCCAACCAACAGAGGATCGTGTGAAGACAATTTCCGATTACCCTGAACCTACCACAATTCAAGAATTACAACGATTCCTCGGTATATTAAACTTTTATAAAGAAAATATACCGCACGCTGCACACGTTCAGGAAAAACTATACAAATATCTACGAACATGCAAGAAAAATGACAAGACCAAGGTGAACTTCAACAGCGAAGATAAAGAAGCATTTCAAGCCTGTAAGAACGGAATCAAAAACGCCGTGACTTTGTCACACCCTTCAGTTCACGCTCCGTTATCGCTGATGTGTGACGCCTCAAACACCTGCGTCGGAGCCGCGCTACAGCAACGTGTAGGAAACAGCTGGAGACCACTCGGTTTTTACTCAAAGAAACTGACAGAAGCGCAAAAAAAATACAGTACGTTTGACCGAGAGCTACTAGCTATCTACCTGGCAATAAGGCACTTTAGGCGCATGTTTGAGGGTAGAGAAATAACGGTATACACGGACCACAAGCCGTTAACCCATGCACTACTGCGGCTAAACAGCAAGACTGAAACACCATTGCGCACGAGGTACTTACACTATATCAGTCAATTCACAATGAATATATGCCATATTGAAGGAAAGGACAACGTTGTGGCCGATGCATTGTCAAGAATCGAAGCAATATCCATTCCATCACCAATCGACTACAACGAGCTGGCTCGCCTACAACTCAGCGACAGGCAACTGACTGACGTCACGAAAAACAATTCGCTCCGATTCGAGCAAATTCGCCCACTCAATGCAAGTAAGACAATTATGTGCGAAACATCAAGTGGCCACGTACGACCTTACCTGCCACCAGAGCTACGAAGAAAAGCCTTCGACGCCATACACGAGTTGAGCCACCCCGGTACCCGAGCTACTAGGAAGATGATCACGCAACGCTTTTTCTGGCCAAGCATGAACAAGGACGTCAGTATGTGGACCAAATGTTGCATAACCTGTCAACGAACAAAAGTGCAGCGACACACAGTATCGCCGCTAGAACAGTACCCACCAGCAGATCGACTGTCGCACATACACATAGATATCGTCGGACCACTACCTATATCAGATGGAAGACGATATTGCGTTACAATCATCGACCGAGCAACTAAATGGCCAGAAGCATTCCCGGTCAGCAACATGGAAGCTAACACTATCGCCACGGCCATCTACGAAGGGTGGATAGTGCGATTTGGTTGCCCAGAAAGGATCACAAGCGACCAGGGAAGACAGTTCGAATCTCATTTATTCAAAACACTAATGAATAGAATGGGTATTGAGAAAACACGAACCACAGCCTACCACCCACAGGCCAACGGGATGGTTGAAAGGTGGCATCGATCATTTAAAACAGCATTGACGGCACGACTACATAACTCAAGCTGGACGCAAGAATTGCCAACTGTTTTGCTGGAATTGCGCGCTGCTATTAAGGAAAACACTGATGTATCATCAGCAGAAGCGCTATACGGTAAGCCGCTCCGGCTACCCGGCGAAATGTGTGGAGATACGTCGATATACGCGAATACAAATACACACTTTAGTGACGTCATAACCAACGCAATGAAAAAGATGCAAGCTGTGCGCCGGAACACAGATCGCCGCGCAATGTTTATACACGACGAGCTACATGAATGTACGCATGTATTTATACGTACCGATGCCTACCGTCGACCTTTGACACCGACATACGAAGGTCCGTATCGTGTCTTGAAGAGTCAAAACAAGGTGTATACAGTCATAATCAACGATCGACAAGTAAACATCAGCATAGATCGGCTAAAGCCTGCATTCCTGTCAAACACCGAAAAACAAGTATGTCGTTTGAGTGACCAGACATCATACGTCACACGATCCGGCCGCACCTCTAAACCCACCGTACGCTTCGCCCTGTAGAACATACGTTCGGCCAAGACATGGCCAAGACGGAGTACGGCCGCTCACTAGCTAGCTAAAAGTTAAAGGCACACAGCACGAACAAGCGTTCCAGCGTCTCCGTGTAAACTGACATTACCGCAGCTCTAGGCGCTCACTGCCGCCGCGTGCGAGACACCACTCGCATTATACGGGCGCTTCGCTGGGGAGGAGCTATGTAGCAGCTGGCATACAACCTCTGTACAAATGTACTCTGTACATACAACTGGCTGCGTGCCCCGTGACGCGCGGTATTTTATACTTAATTCGAGAGTTTTATTTTCTGACAATCAGTGTGTCAATCGAAAATATATTAAAAATATCTGCTCCTAAAATATAAGTAAAATAGTCTTTTCTTATATCCTGACGACTGGTAAATTCCAAAAATTTGTCTGCTCCACAACATAAATATGTTGAACTGTCAAAATGAAACTCATTGCTATGTCAGTGTATTACGCAATTACCCCCAGGTTAATACAATAGAGTCCCGCTCTATCCCCGATGACGTCAGACATTCCCTTTGAGTTGTTGTGTACTTACTGATAACTCGGTGGTTTTACTCTAAGCCCCAAAGCCCCTAATATGTGATTCTAGTGAACACCACATTTTTTTTTTCATCACATATTTTTATCTTTAAAACCCCTCCTTCTAGCAAAATGTCTCCATCCGGATATATTTTTTTCTCTATTTTCTATTATCTCAGACTAGAAGCCCAAGAGTAGTTGGGAAAAGGCTATCCCAGTCTACGTCACTACGTCCCATATTACACCAGTCA
The DNA here is from genome assembly GCA_916614155.1 of Mesoligia furuncula. NCBI lineage: Eukaryota > Metazoa > Arthropoda > Insecta > Lepidoptera > Noctuidae > Mesoligia > Mesoligia furuncula. Next base: position 28,503,461 of record OU744800.1, on the reverse strand, counting down.
ATGTTTCACCAACCTCTGGGGTTACCCGTTGTAGCTGCGAGGGATCAATCATACCCCAAGCGGTTTTGGGAGCCGAATTTAAAGAGAACACACGTAAATCCCTTTTGTATCAATTTCCCTCGTGTTTTTCCTGTTAACGATTATTTTTCAGAAGAAAATGTTGTTTTTGTCATCAAAATAATATAATTTGATTGTAGTTCTTTGTTCGACGTTTTCTTGTTAGTCCATTAAACAAAAATGTTTTGTGAAAAGATTTGGGAGGTTCTGATTGTATGTGTCATAGATTTATGATATATATAAAACGAAATGTCAGACAGGGAAGAAACATTTGGAAAATATTATATGATGTAGATACAACTACAAAATATTATTATTAAGAGATACTTACAGTTTTAGCTTATAATTCTGTGAAATACCTATTAAAGCACCTACTGTATACTCGTACTACTGTAGGACGCACGATGAAAGAGATTTTAAAATTATCTACCCAGGAATAGTAAAACTAATTTTAAATTAATCAAAACAATATTCCCCTAAAGGCAAGGCAAAAACTTGCGAGACAGAAAAAAACTCCTAAAAGGTTTCCTAATTCAATTCGTCAAGCCACACTTTGACCAAATGAGCTAAACCATAGACAAATACTGATCCGTTGACCTCCATTTATTTTCTTACGCGCTTTTCCATGATATCTCTAAGCCGGGAACTAAGCGCGGTCTTTGTTCAACACTGAGATAAGGAAACCGTATGATTTGAATTAGAAAATTGAGGCACCAAATCAGGGCGTCGGATTGAACCCATTTATTTGCAAATAATTCAGAAGCTGAATTAAATTTGGTCATGTTTTTAAAGCGGGTTTCGGAGTACCCAATTATTTGTTCGTGGAATTTACGTATACAATAATCTGTTTTGTTTTACAAATTAGACGTTTTGGGTAATATGATTCTTTATTTATGTAGTGTGAGATTAAATTATTTAACGATACAATTGAGCATGTTTTAACATTTTATTTGTGAAGATTTTTTAGTATGAATAAGAACGTCAATAATTTTCTTCAATACTAGTTTGAATTGATGAAAAGGCACAACAAATTGAGGTGAACTAATTGCTGGAAAACCGACGATTAGAATCCGTCTTCATTGAACTTATTGAACGAACGCTTTAGATTAATTGGAAAGGCTAACAAGAGTACCTATTAGGAATGCACCAATAGATTGGTAAGAACAAGTTCCATTCAATTTTAGTATTTGTAGAGCTCTTACAGTTTTTTTTTGGATTTCATTTGGGATGGGAACGATATCTGTACAAGGTGTAATTAACATATTAATGCTATAACTAATAATTTAATTGACATTTTATAAATGTAATTGTATTTATGACTATTTCTTTTCATAATTGACATTTAACTATTTTGTTTTAATTTATTAATTTATCCAATTAATATGCTATTTACTGTTTAAATATTTGTACGCCACTAAGGCCAAACATGACTGATCTAATATCGTATTGCGATAACTTGCATACTCTGTATGTATACTCATGTTTCCACAAATAAAGTCTCTTGAATCTTGAATCGTGCCAGCGACACGAAGAAGAAGACCAACACAGTCGGCTTTTTAATACTATGGTTACCAAAACTCTTTTCTTTCTGTCAAACGAAGAACCATTACAATGAAACCCGGACCAATTACAAGCAACGTAATAATTTAATAACACAAAATACAATATCCCTTTGTAATTTTCGGCAGAATTTTACGAGCAAAATTTGCAACCAGCTCTAGTACCGCGCGAGTCATAAACGTCCGCTTAGAAAAATGTTCCATTCGTTATGTGCTTACATTGTTTCACTAATATTTTAAACAAGCTAGCCTTTCTGGCTACGTTACCTTTTCCATCTTTCTGCATTTCACTACAACCTTATTATATACTTTTATTTACAACATAATGTAGACACGTAATAATAAGTCGAATACAGAAACCCATGCAACACCACAAAATCAGAACATACCGCCCCGAAACACAACCCCCCTCCCCCCCTTCCATAGATCACACCATAACACAACAGAACGCGACGCACTGTACCACAACACAACACACCACACCACACAACCACATCTTCCTCTTTTAACACACATACCTACACATTAATAGCCGTAGGTTATTATAGGTTCATAATGTTAATAATAATTATAAATATAATTAAATTTAATTATTTATTTATTTTTATATATATTATAATGTTCATAATAATTATATTAGAAACGATGGATGGAATGTGTGAATGATGATATGGTTAGAAAGGGGGTGACTACCGAGATGACGACTAATAGAGAAGTGTGGAAGAAAAAGACATGTTGCGCCGACCCCAAATAAATTGGGATAAGGGCAGGAGAATGATGATGAATGTTAATAATAATTATCACATAATTATATAAAGGATTTTTTGTACACGAAGACAGTAGAATACTGACTCCTAAGTCACAGGGTCCCCCCTAGTTTAGGAGGCAGGGTTTTCACTATTTATGCAATCTTTGTTTCAAAAAGTTTAATGTTCCTATGTGTATTGTGTGAGCTTTGTATATTAAGGTTTTTGTGCTAATAAACTTATTTTACTTATTTTATTTCTTATTACTACACTACTATATATTCACCTACACGTTTTATAATTTCGAAAAGCGTTTCTTGCTTTCCGTTTTCATAATTTCTTACTAACATCATAATCATAATCAGCCTATATTGTTCCCACTGCTGGGACACGGGCCTCCTCTCTTGGAGAACTTTTCACAAATCCGTTCAGTCCTTCTCGAGTTTTTGTGAGACTAACAAACGTCAATTCATTTTTATATAGATTGATAAATTATGTTATAGTTATTATTATGTTGCTGTACCATAACCGGGCCTCGTGTTGGAACTTACTTGTAAAACCGAAATGTACACATTAATGCAATGAAGAGTTTGAGTTTGAACTAATAAATAATAATTATAACTTTGGTTATATGAGGTCAAATTAAATTATTACTTTGGTTATACGAGGTCAAATTAAATTTACTAGCAAAACTTTGCAGATGTGATGGGTATCGGTATGTTAAAATGATAAAACAACATTTTATTATAATCATGTTCTTTGTTTTTTGGGTCATCGACTGCAGTTGGTTTAGTAACTTGAAATATCAGTTTGAAAAATCTGTTTTTTTTCTAAAACTTCACACACGTGATTAGTATCGACCCCTAACAAGAGGAAACAGATTTTCGAAGCTCTTAAGTAATAATAATGACAGCGGTTGTTGACCCCTAAAAAATACTTCAATATTATTGTCATTGTTATTTTTAACCGCCTTCAAAACAGGAGGAGGTTCTCAATTCGGATGTTTATATATATATTTTTTTTGTGTATGTTCGGGCATAACTCCATCATAATTAGATAGACGGATTTGCAATTTTTTTTTTCGAAAGAGGTTTATTCCGAAATGGATCAGATGATGAGTTTCGGAGACAGACAACGGAACTCTTCAATAAATGCCAGCAAATCAACCGCGATTGCTGCTACAGCATTTGTATGCATTGTTTACGCAATCACACAACACAACATCACGCCTGTACCCTTTAAAGGGGTAGGCAGATGTATTCAATAGCTTTCTGTCACTAATATACACATAGCAAGTAGCGTTTTAGGAATTTATTTGGGGTAGGTAGGTACAACTCATCATCATCATCATTTCAGCCGAAACACGTCCACTGCTGGACACAGGCCTCCCCGAAAAGGGGGGGTTTGCCATAATGGCCACGCTTAGCAGGCGGGTTGACGATCGCAGTATCGTATGTATGGTGGTGGAATGCATAGAGAACGCTGCTGCCCATTCTCCGGTACGCCCCTTAGTCGCCTTTTACGACACCCACGGGAAGTATGGGGTGGTGGTATTCTTTAAGTCCGGCACCACACAGACATACAACAAAAAAGTAGGTAGGTACAACTAAAAAGTGAAAAATAAAAACTTTTTTATCATCTCTAGATATAAACCCATCACGTCTCGTCTATGAAGTATCGCTAGCTAATTTAATTAGACACTGTATAATTTGATTTTGGTTTGTGATCTGTTGATACGAAAACCCTTCACATTTCTTAAGGGTGTCGTAAAATGCGACTTAGGGACTGAAAACTATCAGCTGGACAATGTCTCCCAATTGTTTATTGTATATTAGCATAGTATGACTATAATCATTTAACCTTGGAACTCCGGAAGCTTCATGTTTGCCGATTACAAAGATCAGCAGAGGTTGGAGAATTGCCATGGATTTAAGAGTAATTTAACGTCGTCAACCAAGGCACTTTGTACACGGTACGGTTTCTTTACGGTACGGCGTTTATACCGCGCCGTAGGAATAACGTGTCCGTCAACAAGCTTCCATAGTGATCAATACAACACTGACGACCATGCCTACACACGGCGATTAAACCTTAGATTTTCACGGCAAGAAAAGGCTGCTATAAACAGGCGCGCCACACGACATAATCGCGCGCGACACAAAGGCACCGCAAGTCGCACAACGGGCGGTGTCTTTGTGTCGCGCGCGATTATATCGCGTGTCGCGCCTATTTGTAGGAGCCTAAAAACGTGTGTGTACATAAGTCCTAATACGTAGTGAATCCCGTACGCAAAATACGCGCATTGACGTGAAGTTGCGGACACCAGCCCAGATTACCTATTACTTACCTAATGAATATTTTTGATGGCTCTAATCAGATGTTCTTTTGTTTATTTAGACTTCAGGGCCCTATTTCTCGAAACTTATTAGACTAATAATATGAGTCCATGAACGAACATTTTTTACAAGTTTGCTAGTGTGTGTTCGTCGAAGCTACGGTAGTAAAATATTAGTTACTAGTTGACAACTAATAAATATTAGCTAAAATTACCTGAATAAATTCAATTTGGTTTTATAAATTTTTTTTATTAAATACTCTTGTAAATTACACTGATAAAGCTATTAGTCTCAGAAGGCTTGTAAAAAATATTAGCCAAAATTATCAGACAAAATATTAATAATAATTATTTATTTCCAAACATGTTTTATAAAATGTGGTCAGATCCGGACACTTCTGACAATGAAGGAGTTACAATAATATTTCACCGTCGTCCAGTCTTTTTAACCAGAAACACTTACGAAATATTGATAAAACGTTTGAGAAACACCCAAACATAATTATTTTGTTTCTAATACACTTCTCAAAACCATTAGCTTTAGATCCATGGTAAGTTGAATTTAATAAAATACATCATGATCATCTGCCTAGCCTTTTCCCAACTATGTTGGGGTCGGCTTCCAGTCTAACCGGACGCAGCTGAATACCAGTATTTTACATGGAGCGACTGCCTATCTGACCTTCACAACCTAACTGGGTTGTGGAGGGTAATACGAGACCCCTTGGTAAGAATGCTTGTCAGACTTTCGGGCTTCTGACTACCCGTAACGACTGCCAAAGGCCCACGAATGACAGCCGGCACCAACGGGGTCATGGTAAGTAAAGATGGTCACCCATCCACAGACCAATCGCGGCAAGCGCAGCTTAACCTGATCGATCGACCTGTGCGGCTAGTATTATTTAGCCACGGGCCCCTATTTAATAAAATAATATACTTTAAATAATACAATCCGCTTTTATCTTTTTTGTCTTTTGATCATTGGCAAAAGACGAATCCAAAAGTGGCGGGAACTTTTTCCGTATTTTTTTAAGAAGTAAAGAGGCGTGTTATAATGAGGTATGATTGATTTGATTTTGATTTGATTTATGTATTATGTGTATTCAGCCAAGCCAGCCTAACATTTTTCATTAGTCTGCTACTATTAGTTATTAGTCCAGTACCTGTTTTTGAGAAACAGGAAAAATTAAGACCTGTAGTTTTTATACTAGTAACTAATATACTAGTAAACTAATAGTTCCGAGAAATAGGGCCCAGTTCAATTTACAGCTCAGCTTTACCCGCACTCTCAATATTATAACCCTACCAAGTTTAATATCTATATGATACCCAACAAACTACCCTTCCAGTAAGTCCTCTTAGTGTTACCCAAAGGAATCATTGTTATTGTGGGCACTAAAATTGTTGGAGCATAACATTCGTCCGGGCATGACATGTCTTTACAAGGACAATTTAGCATAAGCAGTCTTGCAAGCTGTAATGGACCTTCTATCTTTTATAATAGAGCCTTTGTTAACTGCAGTTTCGAGTCCATGTGCTTTGATGACATTTACTGCAATGTTTGTGCGCGGGAAAATAATAACGTTTGTGATGTCAGTAGGTATCGAATTTTGATATTGTTCTCCTTTTTAGGGTTCCGTACCCAAAGGGTAAAAATGGGACCCTATTACTAAGACTTCGCTGTCTGTCCGTCTTTCCGTCTGTCTGTCACCAGGCTGTATCTCAAGAACCGCGATAGCTAGACAGTTGAAATTTTCACAAATTATGTATTTCTGTTGCCGCTATAACAACAAATACTAAAAACAAAATAAAATGAATATTTAATGGGGGCTCCCATACAACAAACGTGTTTTTTTCGGCGTTTTCGCCTTGTGGCACAGAACCCTTCATGTGCGAGTCCGACTCGCACTTGGCAAGTTTTTTAAACAACATCTGCAAATAGATTTTTTATAAACTCTACATAATATTTACTGTTTTAAATGTTAAGTGAAGCTTACTACAATATATTTTCGAAAATTAAGGACTTTCCATACACAACGCTGAGACACTTGTTAATTAATTTTAAATCCTCAGCCTAAACACAAAACTTGAAGATCCTAACTTCAAAACTGACAGACTTTCATATAAACTTCCATCCCCTATTTCACCCCTTTAGGGGTAGAATTCCCAAAAATCCTTTCTTATTGGATACTTACTCTTTACAAAGAACACACCCTCCAAGTTTCATGTCTCTAGGACCAGCGGTTTGGGCTGTGTGTTGATATATCAACAGTCAGTCAGTTTACCATTTTATATATATAATAATATATATAGAAGATTAAGAAAATCGAGAAAAGAAATGCCTAACCTATACCAAATATAATACTTATAATATTTATATACATACCCTAAATACAAATTAAGATAAGTATACCGAAAATCAGGGAAATAAGTGCCTAACCTATAATAAATGCTTACAATATTTATTCACAAACCCTGAATAAAAATTAAGATAAGTAAATACCCAAAAATCCAGGAAAGAACCGCCTAAGTCAGTATTCACGTGAATCGCAATAATCGAAACCAACTATTCGCCTATAATACTCTCCAGGATACGTGCGTTCGCTGAATACCTTAACAAAATAATGTTCGCCGTGATTCTTTAAATTGACATAACTTTTTTATTTATGAACCGATTGACATGAAATAAACACTAAATGTTAAGTGAAGCTTACTACAATATATTAGTGAAAACCGCATCTAAATCTAATAAGCCGTTTCTGATATTAGCGTGCACAAACACACAGACAAACAGACAAAAAAAAATTTAATTACAATTTCGGGTTCGGCATCGATATAATAACAACCCTTGCTACTTTTTTTTTATATATTTCCATTGTACAGACACCACTTTTCTACAATTTTATTATATGTATAGATTTACTTTATAAAGAAAGGTACAAAAAATATCGTTTAAGTAAAGGAATACCTCTATCTGTAGTTATAGTAAATGGCCGCTAGAGGATATCCTCAAGAAGATAGGCCATAGTATCCAGTACTAATATCTATAAACAGCAGTTCTAACTCAGGGTTCAGTAATACCTTAGGGATGCGCTAAGGTAGGCAGCAAAATTGAAATTACGTTTTTTGCAATTTGCAGGTCAGTGTCCGACGAAAGGGTTACCGCTGGCCCGGAACATAAAGGGCTACGACGGGAAGGAACACGGGTGGGTTTTAGTCAGTAAGAGTCTGACACTCCCTTCTGCTCCACCCAGAGCGGAGGAGTCATTTGATGATTTCCCATCCAGAAAAAAAAAAAAGTAAAGTGTCCGACGAAATATAATTCGCGACTGTAACAAATTTGGCTTTACAGTATTATAATCATTAGAATCAGCACTACAACTCCTATTGGTCTCAAATGTCATGATTTTATGAAATAGACATTCGGTAGGGTAATATGAACTTAGAGATACTCGTATGTATTTATGATTATAATTATGTAAATAAATTGACTTGATAAGGCCGCGAATCATATTTAAATCAGCTTATAACCTTATACGACCTGCAAATTACAAAAAAAAGTAAAAAAATAATAATTTCGTGGATTATTCTAACGCTTTCACCTTTATAGCCAAAAAGCCAAAATTGAAAGAAATAAGGGTACGCGCCATATTTGTAACAAAAGAAAATTATTCCCAAATTGATGAAGAGTTACCAAGCATATCATTTCCCCTCTCTCACACATAATATTATCGTTTCAAAACAAAACCCTCATAACATTTATTTTTCTGAAACAATTTGTAATACTGTTGACTCCAAAACAAATTTTCAAATAACTCGTTGTTGTCAAACAAAACTCCACGAGATTATTACAGGAAAATGTATACACATAGATCGATAGATTTAACAAATCGCAATTAAAATTTAATTTTAGAACGTCAACCTTAAAGTTCATTATACGTTGAACGGCGTAAGGACGATGATCTCAGAACATGTCGATTAAACGAACTGTTTTAGTAATTAACGCTTCGTAGTTTGAATAAGAACAAAAGGTTGGTTCTCACTACATTTTTAAACTTTGTAGTTTGTTTTTATATGTTTTATAAGCTAATGTTTAAAGGAACGCTTTTAATGAGGGCTGCTTGCATGTTATCAACATCTTGTACAGTAAAATGCCTGTATACAGCGTGTTTCATAAATGTGTGGTCAAATTTTAGGCCATCAAACTGAACAACTTTCTCCTTGGGACCAACATCATAATCGAGAAAAAAATATTATCAGCAAACATTTGGGTCAATTCGGTATTGAAATTTTGTACGGGACCGTTGATATTTTTTTCTCGATTACGATGGCCGCATAGAGAAAGTTGTTCAGTTTTATGCACACTTAAAGAATGATGGGCGTTTTGGCCGGTATGTCCAATAAAAACCACATATATATCAAATGAAAGTTTATATCATAAGCATCAATTTGCATTATGAGTAGAAGACTGTGAAATACCTGTTTAAAGAGATATCAGACCTGTAAGTACCATGTAAACGTGTTAGATTATGGCGCTAATGTTCATTGCAGTTCTCAATAATATTATTTATTGACTCATGACCGCATGACAAAGCCGCACGGGTCGATCGATCAAGTTAAGCTGCGTTTGCCGCAGTTGCTCCCTGGATGGGTGACCATTTTAACATACCAAGACTTGTACATACCAAGTAATTGCCGGTTATAAGCAATAAGTTGACATGCATCATCATCATCATCATATCAGCCGAAAGACGTCCACTGCTGGACATAGGCCTCCCCCGAAAGGGGGGGGGGGGTTTGCCATAATCACCACGCTTGGCAGGCGGGTTGGCGATCGCAGTATGGTATGGTGGTGGAATGCATAGAGAACGCTAATGCCCATTCTCCGGTACGCCCCTTAGTCGCCTTTTACGACACCCACGGGAAGTATGGGGTGGTGGTATTCTTTAAGTCCGGCACCACACAGACAAGTTGACATGCATTAGAATTAGAACTCTATTGGTCACCAGGCCAGGCTCCATACAAAAATACCCATCATTCTTTGAGCACACCTCCCTGATAAATGCTGTATATTGTACGTTGTTGTCCTTCACGTTAACGGAACTTTCAACTATAACAGTTCAACATTTGTTTTGTTCCAACGCAAAGCCTGCAGATACCACGAGCAAAAAAAAAAAAAAAAAAATTGTGGTTTTTCTTTTAAGGGTACGTGTAATAATTTTAAACCAAATAAAGGCAAGGTATTCAAATATTTAATCTCCTCAAAAAACAAAACAAATGAGCTTCAAGCCGTGCGAACAATGACACCTGTAGGTATTCACAAACAATAATTGTCTAACAGTGAAATACTTTAGAAATTCTACTCTAACCGACGGAAATTGGCAGGTACCTAACCAAAATACATTACGAATAGTCATCTTGACAGTCTACGGACGTTTAAAATATTTATAGGAACACCATAGACTCTCATCTCCATACAATGCGCTTATCGGTACCCTCCCATCCGTTAGTTGCAAGCCGCCAGTAAGTTGCACGACGAGACATTTTTTATAGGAACGGTTTTAGCTTACGCCTTGTATATAAAACTACTGTTCGTAACTAAAACGGACGATCCGTTTTAGTTCAATTATAGGAACCAGGTATAAGTAAAGTAGTAATATTATGCGAAGTAAGGCATTTCTCAACGCGTTCCATATGACAAACCTTATACATTAAGGGACGCATAGTGTCGATCGCCACTCAAGTATTGTCTATGGCTAGTTTTTTAGAACCCAGTTCGTCCGCTCGCACTGTGTGACCTCATAGTAATATTTGTGAATACGGGTATGAGTCAAAGTAGATTGGGTTATTCCGTTTATCTACCCCAAAAATCCACCCTAAGGTTGATACGCGGAAACTCATGTCCGAGAATCCACCCTAGGCCTAGTTGGAGAAACGAAATTTATAGGCTTAGGGTGGATTCTCGGACATGCGTTTCCGAGTATCCATCTTAGGGTGGCTGATTTCGGGTGGAGACATGCGTTTCCGAGTATTTACCTTAGGGTGGCTGTGTATGTGTCTCGGGCCTGCGGATGGAGAGTAATGGGTAGCTCACCGTCCGATCAGGACCAAGCCCGTGCAGGACGGCGCGTACGTGTTCCACGCGCGCCTCAAAGAGATGTCAGCATCGAGGAGGGGCCCCATTAGGGCCGAAGTCTTCCGGGTCAGTGGGATTGTCCGAAAGGGTTACCGTTGGCCCAGAACATAAAGGGCTAAGGAAGGAACACGGATGGGTTTTAGTCAGTAAGAGTCTGACACTCCCTTCCGCTACACCCAGAGCGGGAGGGGGGTCATTTGATGATTTCCCATCCGCAAAAAAAATAAAAAAAGGTGTCGTAAAATGCGACTTAGGGACTGAAAACTATCGGTTGGACAGTGCTACCCAATTTTTTATTGTATATTAGCACAATATGATAATATATTAATCATTCAACCTTGGAACTCCGGAAGCTTCATGTTTGCCAATTACAAAGATCAGCAGAGGTTGCCATGCCAGAGAGAATTGCCATGGATTTAAGAGTAGGTAATTTAAAGTCATTAACCACTTGCACTTTGTACGGTACGGTTTGTTTACGGTACGGTGTATAAACTGCGCCGTAGGAATAACGTGTCCGTCAACAAGCTTCCATAGTGATCCATACAACACTGACGACCATGCGTGCACACGGCGATCAAACCCTACATTTTCATGGCAAGAAATGGCTCCTTCAAAGAGGCGCGACACGTAATCGCCCAGGCAGGCTTCGGCCCTAAGGGGCCCCCCCTTAGGGCCGAAGCCTGCCGGGGCAGCGGGATTGTCCGAAAGGGTTACCGCTACTCCGGAACATAAAGGGCTAAGGAAGGAACATGGGTAGGTTTCAGTAAAAGTTTGACACTTCCTTCCGCTCCACCCAGAGCGGGAGGGGTCATTTGATGATTTCCCATCCGAAAAAAAAGGGTTTTTTTTGGGTTGGGTAAATGGAATAAGCCAGTAGATTTCTAATTAGTCGGGAATCAGTCAGCAAAAGTGCAATAAAGAACATATAAATGGCATGAAAAAGCAAATATTCAAAAAGCAATCCTTCTATTGAGTCAGTTCCGCCGAATTTTATTACCAAACGTATTTTATTTGTTTAATGGACAGTTTATTGGAACTCCATTTTATCGCGACACTTCACAATGAAATATTTCAATATTCAATTGAAATAAAATATTGGACGTTTTATTCACTTTTTAGTTTTGGGTGCTGTTGACTGTGTTTGAGTGGAAACCAATTTGTATCAGTAATTTACTTAGTGGAAACTTTTTGAAGGTTTCAAGAACTCGAATAAAATGTGCAAATGATCCGGAAAACAACCGGAGTTACCGACATAGCTTGCAGATTAGGCAAGTAATAATATAATAATAAATTGTTTATTACCACAAAGTTCAAGTACATTGCACTGTTACAGATTAAAGATCTTAATTTAGCATTAGGTAGATAAGTAGAATAGGTTCAACCCTGTCCCCTAAACTAGTGGCAGTGGGCTGGCTATATTTGTCAAAGGACCGATGTCCGGTGGAGCAGACGAGTCCAGGAGTGGAGACCGCGTATCGGCAAGCGTAGTGTAGGACGCCCCTAGCTAGATGGACCGACGACGGCCTAAAGGTGGCTGGGACAAAAGATGCGGAAGGCGCAGGACAGGATGTTGTGACGCAGTCTGGAAGCGGCTTATATCCAGCAGTGGACTGAGTCGATTGATTAAAATTTAATAAGGATAATAGACCTACACTTGACTTCTTGTGTTCTAAAAAGCGATTTTCAATATAAGTTTAAAATTTTGGAATAGGACTTGAGTATAGTTGTTCGAAAAGAATTCTTTAGTAAATATTATATGTATGTAGATATTAGGTAAAATTATATATCCGATATATATTTTTTTTATAATGAAAATCGTTTACTTTTACTATGTTTGTAAATATGTGAGCACCATGTCTCTATCACATAGTTAATTTATATGTCATGGTTTCATTTTTAATTCTTTTACCTATTGTGGTAGGTATAGTAATTTTATTTTAGGTGCATCGTCTTCACATATTATTATTAATACATAATTAATGTAAGCAAAATATAGTAAAACATTTTAAAAGAGGAGCGTTGGAGTTTCTTGCCCATTCTTCTCCATACGAAAACTACCTTTTGGAATAGGCGACTAGAATCAATTATATTTTGTTGTAATTTTTTTGACGTTCAAAAGTGCCTTGTATGTGCCTATTTGAAATAAATGCTTTGACTTTTGACTTTGAGCGATACATATCTACGAGTAGAAGCAATGGCTTCTAGTGAACAAAAACGATTTTGGTAAAAGGTTTTGGTCGAGAGTTAGGTAAACAAGTGCGTGTCGTGCCATGCTCAATGAGTGGTTCTGTAGACGGGATGAATTTGTTACAAGAACAAACTTAATATTGTAGTTGAAAAACAAGGTCTCCTATAAATATCTCTAGATGCAAGTGTAAGTTTTTACGCACAATATTGAGAGATTTAAGGACCATGTTTTTTCAGACCATAGCTAGACCTTTACAGGCTTTTTTTGTTTTTTTTTTTCATCTGTTCATACATATTATTATATGAACAATTTTCTGTATATTTTTCGAAATTTTAGGCTACGTAGTTTCAGAGTGTTCATTTAATTTTTTTATTTTTATTTTATAATTTTAAAAAGTATTCGTGAAACCCTCACAGCACCTCAGCAGATAGAAAATTGCAATTTTATTTTTAATTTTTTGTTTTCCACCAAAAGTGACCCCCAAATTCAAAATTTACTGATTTACGTTACACATTTATTGTGTTTGGGTCATAAAAATCCATATGTGAACCAAATTTTAGCTTATTACAAATTGGCTGTAACAGACGGACAGACAGACACATGAGTGATCCTACAAGGTTTTGCTATACGAACGTACGTAACCCTAAGGCCTGAATTCCTCATCCGCTGACGTCGGTTGCGTACCGGTCGGTCACCCGTACCAAGACGCTGACGATAAATGGACGTGTATACTGTAGTACCGACGGTCAGCGAGCCTGAGTCCATATAAATCGGTACGCGACCGACGTCAGCGACCGACGTCAGCGACGGACGTCAGCGTAACAGTATTTCCAGCCTTAAAAGACAAAAAATACACACAGGTCATGTCATACAGGGAAACAAGCCATTTTTAGCCAAAAAATGTGGTACGTAACAAACCTTTTTCAAAACGGTGTTACAAAAACAATGTGGGTTGGTGAAAGAGCAGTTGTTCCAACATTTCTATAGAGTTTTATTAAGGTACGGCAGCAACTGAACAAAGGTCGATTAATAAAGCTTCTTTTACACATCGTGTAAATTGATACAAAGTGATTTGATAATCTCCTTTTTAGCATTTCTTATCATACCTAAGAGTTAACATTGTTTAAACTTTACTTCTGTTCCGATTTTAATTAAATGTCTTAGCAATAATTAATTAAGGGGCCCGTGGCTAAATAATAACAGCCGCACAGGTCGATCGATCAGGTTAAGCTACGCTTGGCGCGGTTAGTCTGTGGATGGGTGACCATTTTTACCGTGATCCCTCCGTGCATCGGAGAGCACGTTAAGCCGTTGGTTCCGGCTGTCATTCGTGGATCTTTGACAGTCGTTACCGGTAGTCAGAAGTCCGAAAGTCTGACAACGAGTCTTACCAAGGGGTATCGTATTACCCAGTAACTGGGTAGCGGAGGTCAGATAGGCAGTCGCTCCATGTAAAACACTGGTATTCAGCTGCATCCGGTTAGACTGGAAGCCGACCCCAACATAGTTGGGAAAAGGCTAGGCAATGATGTCTTAGCAATAATTAAGATTTAGAAAACCGAAGTGTTAATCGACCTTGTTGTTGACTGTTACGTACGTACGTCACCTTATTCCTGCGGGGTAATTACGTAACATACTAATAGTAGGAAAACCTTTCACTTTTATAGTTCAAGAAAGTTCATTGCGTTATTTACGGTAATGAGCAGAAATTTTTTTCAAACATATGAAGCCATGGATTTGCAATGTCCTTCAAAACGATGTAGATTCTGATTTATAGTATATTACGCAATTAGGCTGCTGGTACCGACGATCCATTTATTTTGGAGATTTCGGGAATTTACGAGCCAAATATCTCCATGAATAAGTTTTATTAGAACAATCATAAAGTTTTTTTTGCGTGATAATTAATAATAATAATAATAATAATATATTCGACAACTATCACACAACGCCGTCTAGTCCCAAGCTAAGCAGAGCTTGTGTTATGGGTACTAGACAACTGATAAACATACTTATATATTTCTAAATACATACATATTATAGATAAATTACACCCAGACACAGAACAAATGATCATGCTCATCACACAAACATTTGTCCTGGGTGGGAATCGAACCCACGACCTCCGGCATAGCAGTCAGGGCCACTAACCACTAGACCAACGGGCCAGTCGAAATTGTTTAAATTTAATTTCAATTGTTTACACATCTCCTTATTAGACAGTCTGATTGCTTACTTATCTAATTAAGCTAAATTTTCACACTAATATTATAAAGGAGAAAGTTTGTGGGGGTGTTGTATGTGTGTGTTTATGCTCAAACGACTGTACCAATTTTGACAAAATTTTGTATTGAGGTCGCTGACGCCCTGGATTACCATAAGTGATTACTTTTATCCCGATATTCCCACGGGATCGACCTTTACGCGGGTGAAACCGCGGGGCGTAGCTATAATTACAGTCAAGCTACAATCAGGCATATTCATTTTTTTAACCCTGGAACCGGATTAAAAAAACTTAAGTAACAGTACCCAGGGGTACTAGAGTACCGCAAGTGCCACGACCACACGCTCACTGAACTTGCGCCAAAGAATTAAAGTAACTATACAACGTTGTTTTTAGTATATGCGGAACCTGAATATAGTTTGTTCAGAATAAGTAACAGAATCGATTCCAATAATTTTTACCGCATGTTATATTTTGTCCTAAAAATATTTAAAAAAGGTTAAAAGTTGGACACCGAGCGACACTAAGTAGGTTATCCAATTTCCGCGCCGAACGGTTAGGTACCTAGGTACAATTATCAATGATTATCAATGAGCGCAAGACGGCGCGGCGCGGGTGCCCACCAGCGCTGTTTTTGTACGGACAAACAGGTAACTTAACAAGTTTATAACTTGTGATTTTTCACGATACAGTTTTGAAATTTTGTACATAGATTCTATACATAAAAATACTAGACACGTGTTTCAGGTTCCGCATATACTAAAAATAATGTTGTATAATAGAGGACTTGCGCTCGACTAACCATTCGGTTGAGTGACAAAATAGTAATCAAAAATTATTTCATTTATTTTTGACTAGCTTCTGCCCGCGACTTCGCCCGCGTGGATGTCGATGTGATGTCGAAAATTGTCCCACAGGAAGGTGCTACCGTAACAACAAACCCCACGATATGTTACTTCATAACATCAGCTGTCTGCCAGTGAAAACTTCGTCAACATTGGTCCAGCCGTTGCGGCGATTAGCCCGAACAAACAGACAGACAAAGAGATAAAAAATTAAATTGTTTTGAATACCGTATATGCATTTAGTAGAAAGCAGTTATTTTGACATTACAAACAGACACTTTAATCCATACCTACTATAATAATATTATAAATTCGAAAGTAACTCTGTCTCTCTGTCTGTTCACGCCTAAACCACTGAACGGATTTCGATAAAATTTGGCATAGAGATAGATTGCATCCCGGGAAAGGACATAGGGTAGTTTTTATCCCGGTATCCCCACGGGATCGACACTTATGCGGGTGAAACCGCGGGGTGCTGCTAGTTTTATATATTTGTACACATAGGTATAGATTTGTACCCCAGGGTAGGTACGGTGGTAGGGTTAAAGACGATTCACATTGAAAAGGAAGAACGAAATTGCGTTGATAATTGTGGAATAATTTTGGTTCTACTATTATTACATATCTAATAATATTATTCACCATTGCGACACCACCCTGAAACATAATCTAATACGCACACATTAAGCATGAGGTAAGATAATTGTTCTAACAATCAGTTAAACGTAGTGCTACATAATTCATAATGCTATTGTTTAAGATGTTAATTGAACCGACATAATCATATTGTGGTTAGTTACGGGTAGGTATTACATAGGTGACTGTGATCTTCATTATCAGCATCATTTCAGTGGAAACACGTCCTCGAGATTCAAGATCCAAGATTCAAGAGTCTTTATTTGTGAAACATGAGTATACATACAGAGCATGCAAATTATCACAATACATTATTAGATCAGTCATGTTTGGCCTTAGTGGCGTACAAATATTTAAATGTCAGTAAATAACATATTAATTGGATACATTAATAAATTTAAAACTAAATAGTTAAGAGCCTATACTCTTTATCTCGCTCCCACGATACTGCTCGCGGACTGTGTGAGAGCGAGACAAAGTGCAGAGCTGGGCGGAAGGCAGCGCCAATAGTTTAGGTATTTGCTTTTTACGGTGAAAATAAAGGTAATTCAAAAAAACTAAATAACATAAGACCTGCTTTATAGTTAGTTCAGTTAGTATGCAAAGTTTCATGATTTAATTTGAAGTATTTTTTGAATACGAGCGGTTTATTGTTCGGTTTGGAGGTAACTTTGGAATTTTTTTCTATCGAGAACATTTTATGAAATCGTGTTTTCGTCTAACATAGTACCTAACATTAATCCTCAACTTTAGCATATATTTATTTCAAAACTAGCTTCCGCCCGCGACTCCGTCCGCGCGGATGTCGGTCTTCGCGTGGATGGTTTATTTCTCCATTTTGAGTAACTCTGACAATGACATCTTATAAATATCTATTGGACCCAAATACGGCTAAGCCTATAATAATTAAGGAGATCCCTCTATTGAGCTACTGCTGTTGAGCTCGCGTTCTGTAGTATTTTTTTTCATAGTAATTCCGACCTTGATAAGTAGCATGTAGCAGTAAATTTCTGACAATGACGAAAAGTTTGCAATAATAAAAAAGTGATCGTGACAATGCGACAGAAAGTTAATTGAGAGCTTCAGCATACACAACATTGTTAGTGAGCTCGTCCGGAATATGAACATGAAGATTTCTTGGACTGCTCACATGGGAAAGAGCTACGTAAAGTTGCCCGTGTGAAAAACAACTCGCGGTAAGATCTACGCCAGCAACTCCTAGGGTCTGACCTTGAGCCTTATTTATTGTCATGGCGTAACACAAAGCTACAGGAAACTGTATTCTCTTAAATTGAAATGGAAAATTATCCACTACGGGTAATGCAACGTGTGTTCGCGGTTCTACAGAACAACGTCTATGAATAAAACCGAAAAATAAGATTTTTTTTCTACGTATTTTTCCAGGATAAAAAGTATCCTATTTTATGCCCAGGATAATAAGGTATAATTATACCAAGTTTCATCGAAATCGAACCGTTAGTTTTCACGTGATGCCTGCATATACAGACAGACAGACAGACAGACAGACAGACAGACAGACAGACAGACAGACAGACAAAAATTTTTTTAATCACATATTTGGGTTTGGTATCGATCCAGCAACACCCCCCGCTATTTATTTTTTCAATATTTTCAATGTACAGAATTGACCCTCCTACAGATTTATTATATGTATAGATTAATGCTGCGGTATTTTCGACATAACGGAGGATCATGCTTTGAGGTAGTATAGGCTCTTAAATGTCAATTTTGAAAAAAATAGTCGTAAATACAATTACAATTATAAAATGTCAATTAAATTATTAGTTATATCATTACTATGTTGGTTTATTGTTATGATTATGTCAAAGATGCATTGATAATATATTTTGTTACATGATATTAAATGTTGTCGTTAAGAAATTCTAGAATACTGCTGGTATACTACTGCTTTCCAAGGGAAAGCATATTACCAGCAGTATTCTTCTTTATTACTAATTATTATTATATATATTAATATTATTATATTTATTATTACTATATATAATATATTATTATTAATTAAAATATATTATTAATATTATATGTATTATTATATTATATTAATATTATTATATTTATTATTCTTATTAAGGAGTACCTTTAATTTATTTTTTAATAGACGGACATTAAGCTTCTTCCAACCTTGGGAGTTTATTGAAAATTATAGGGGCCTTACAGAAAACACTTTTGTGCATTAGTGTTGTTTTCGATCTATGTAGACAGAGAACACTGTCATCGCATCTGCTATGACTGCGATCGACTACTTCTGAGTGACGTGAAAATAAATGTCGATTAGATTTCTATAATGTAAAGGCAAGGCAGAGTCAATATTTTATATCTTTTAAAGACAAAGCTGCTGGACCAAGGCCTCACCCAATCAACGCCACTTCAGCCGGTGCTGTGCTTCACGCATGCAGCGAATTCCTGAGGCCTTCACAATGTCATCGGTCCACCTTGTGGGAGGCCTTCCAACGATAAATGATAAATGATTTATTTTCTGTAAGTAGGTTTTTACAAACACTTTTACACGTCATCATATTTTTTAAACTAGATGTGGTCGGCGTTTTCTATCTGACTACTCTGAGAAGAAAGGCCGAAACAAACTCAGAGGTCACAGTCTCTTTTAAAGTCCAGACAAAATCTTGGTCAGATCGTGTGAAGACCATGTAGATTGATGTCTGAAATGGTCTTTTGAGGAAAGAACCACACAGATTGAGCGGACCTGTCCAATCAGTGCACGCATTTGTCAAAAATCGTGCAGCTCAACTCAGAAATTGAGGAGCTCAACGATTCGACGAACAATACCAAAGAAAGGACATTTGGGTAGGCCGCGTAAATTACTCAAACTGCCAGATCATGATTAAAACTAAGAAGGAAACCAGGAAAAAAAAATGACCCACATAGTCCTCACATTCACAATAATTAAATGAAAAAAAAAAAACTTTACAAAGTAAATATTCATGTCATTACAACGCTACGACTTTCGGTACGCAGTCGCCACTTCAGAACGTTTCGGCCCCATCAGTCATTTATTCTGCGAGCAATGATGATCAAAGACTGTCTTTTGTTGTGATAAAGAAACTGACAGGAGGACAAACAATTCTGTCAGAATCTCAGAAAGCAGCAGATATTAGCGGTGATTACGTAAAAACTGTGATACCTGCACGGTAGAATAACACATTGTTTAAAATGTCAAACTGTAAACATAAAACACCTACCTATATGTGGAGGTACGGTCAGCAACAAAACTCGATGAACACTGCGTATTTTACACATTATCTAAATTGACACAATAAAAATCGATGCATTGTGTTTTAGCATTTTTTAATACTGTTCCGATTGTAATTAAATATTTGACTCAATAATTAAGATTTAAAAAACTGACATATTAATCGACGTCATTGACTGTAGCAGGTCATTTTGGTATCAGTTTTTTTTTGTACAGTGTAAATAAGGGTGTATTTACACTGTACCGACAATGTACCGACGGAAGGGGACCGACAGCATATAATAATAAATTCTAGGCGTACCGAACTATCAAAACTTTATTTTTTCTCTCCTATCTAAAATCAGCATGGAAATATATTCCTATTGCCATTATCATATATAGTCATCATCAACATAATGCCGTATTACGTATGCACCCCAACAAATGTTACGTAAAACACAAACCTATAGTAATTTACTTATAAGCGCAAATTGTGTGAAACAATAGCGGGCTGGCAACAATTTCCATACGCAAATAAAATCGGCCATATAAATTATCGTCTGATGTCCAATATACAACAGAATCTGAACAATGTTTCGACCTTAATCGGAGTTTAGGGTATCCGTTTATTAGGACTAGTGGTGAGAGAGATGTGAATCGATCTGATCCGATTTAATCGTACATTATTTATGTATTCCCTTAATTTTAGGCAGGGTACAAACGGGTTGGTGATGCAAGCATACAAAATGACAGATTTCTTTAGATATCTGTTTACAATCTGTCATGTTGTCTATTCTTGCGTCGACAAAACCCGTTTCTATGGTGATCATGGTACGCGTGCAGGATGTTTTTTTTTTAATATTATGCAAAGGAAAATAGAGGAAGGGTGGAAATCTAAAGTAGTTGGACGGTCATTTGAAGAAAAAAATCCTGTGAAAACTACCTCAATATTACATCTTAATACGACCAAGCTTTTAAGAGGTTGACTTTAAAGCTTTGTATTAAATGGAATTCCTGTTAAGCATTATTACTACGTAGGTCAGCTTTGTGTTTCCGTTTTAAGTGCATTACCTGTAACGCAAAAAACGCAAGTTTTAGAAGCAATAAAAGTCTATGATCGACTACAGTAAACAAAATCAGAAAAATATATGATATTCTTTAGGATATATGCTAGGTAGATAGTGTGTTGGAAACATAATACAACTAATTTAATATAATAGAAAAAAATTATGAAGATACCTCTAAAAACTTTATTTTTACAATAAAAACCATACTAATATACATACAATCATTATGATTGTTTGTCAGATTTACAAGCAACATACTAAAATACTATACTACTAAATACGTTTTAGTTTTTTAGTCCAAACAATAGATTTTTTGTAATTAAATAATTGCTTTATATTTTGTAATACATTACCAGCGTTGTGTCATCGCGCTTCTCTTTCTTTTCTATGCAGTCCGACAGTGATCCCGCTTAAGGTCATATAAGCCCCTTAAGTAGGGATTGAATAAAATAACCGACTTGGTTTTAGATGGATCTCACAACCTTTTACGGTAGAAGAACTGAGTTGCGAGACTTGTTTTTTACTTGACTTGACTTTTTTTTTACAAGTTATGTTTTTGATGCCATACCTGTATATATACATAAAACAAAGTCGGGTTAGATACACCATTTATAACTCAAGTACGGTTGAACCGATTTTTATGACCTTAGATTTGTTGGATTTTTCTCCGCCCCGAACTATTAAAAAATGGGAAAAATACACAAAAAAAACATGATTCATTTTCTCATGAATTTTTTGTTCGATGGAACGGGTTTTTCGATGACATCCCGATATCGAATTAACTGATAGTTGTATATAATCATTACAATTTAAATTATCACTAGTATTAATTTTATCGCATTCAGAGAATTTTCTGTTTTTATCCCATCCCTAGACGCTTACCCCTATCGTAAAACAGAAGATAATGTACGTGTCGGTAATTTATTTTACGCACAATAAAACAAAACACTTGAAGATACAATGTGTACTGTAGGTATAAAAAGTGATGTGTTTATTTGGACATGTTTTATGGTATACCATTTGAAAAGACCATACGACAATAAATTAAAACACTGTTAATAGTAATGCGTATGAGTATTATGAAACTATCAAATAAATCGTAGCCTTATTACACGGGACATATGTAAATATAATTAGCATTGTTTTCCTTCACCGTTTTGAGAGCAGTGGTGACAAAATAATTTAGAAATATAAATAATGAGGTTAATGTGTTTTCCACATTCTCGTAAGCATGCTTTCAACGACAAAGAAGATCGTACTACCCAAGAGCTTGCTCAGAAAGGGCGAATTCGCCGCGTTTCACTCGTGCGTATTACGCGCGATAGTTGCGTTCAGAAGGAGCGTACCAACGCGCGAGCATTTGGGTTCGAATTTCATTTGTCCGCAGAAAACATGAAGTTGAACGCTCTCGAGTTCACGCGTCAACTGGACGCAACAAGGAGTCTCTAGTATCTCGATTCACGCGCAATACGCGCGAGTCGAGAGTCTGGCGAACTGCACGCGATTTACGAGCGTATTTTGAAATCGTGCGATGCTTGTGGACGCGATGTATTGGCACTTAGTATCTCGTTAACGAGCAAATGAAGTCGCGCGAAACGTTTCGCGGTGAATTCGCCCCTTCTGGACAAGGTCTAAGAGGTACTTTCTCGTGTGAATTCTGACACAGTAGGCCGGACGTCGACGCAAAAACTATTATAAGCTGGCCTCGCGTTCTATTGAAACTCCGTACTCGTGTACTATATTCAGATTTTTTTAATTTGCTAGACTAATAGGACAGCTGCGATCGACCTTTTTTGTCAACATGACAAAAAAGGGTCAATCGCTGCTGTCATTTTGGTCTAGCAAATTAAAAACTCAAAGCATTTATTTGAATTAAACTATTTACCGGCACTTTTGAATTGTCAAGAAGTCGGCCAGTCAGAAAATATGAAGCTAGTTGCCCATTCCAAAGGGACGTACCTATGGAGAAGAACGGGCAATAAACTCCATGGACACTCTTTTAAATTATATTTTTACAAAAATATTAGTTACATCATTAAAGTTGAATTTATAATTTTATGTGAGAACGATGTAAACTTTTTTACATCGTTCTCACATAGAATTATAAATTACGTACTAAGCGTTAAAAGCGTACAGAGTATAGCAAATGGAAACAAAACAACAATCCAAAAATAAAATAATTAAAAATAAGCCGAGGCAGCTAAGAGATGACCAGCCCCAACTGACGGCGCCCGTTCACGAACATGACGCACATAAATACAAAACATGACGCACAAAAATTCAAAATGCCGATGTGCGTTTTATTGGACCAGTAAATATTTGGATACATAGGTAACCGCCTAAAAAAGCACTCAACAAACCACCATAAAGTTACAAGTTCCCAGTATATTTCAGTCTATCAGTATAAAAACAAAATAAGAAAAAAAGGTTATAAAACGGATTCATTATTTTACGCTCCACCCACAAAGATGTTTACGATGTTATCAGAAAAATATAAACCAAAATGTTCTTCAAAGTAGTGCAGGGTTTTACGTGCAAAATATTTTATGACGATCAATCCGGAAGAAGCTTCGTTTCCTAAAGCATGCGGTCTTATTTCTTTGTTCTACTACATAAAAAAATGCAAAAACGTTTTCTTGGGTGCGTGGGCCCAGCCAGTACAGCCAATAATACTTACACCTCCTTAGCAAGATATAATCTATGATGGGAGCTGCATAAACTCCCTAACAATTTTATCGAATCAGCTTAGAACCTTCCGCCTTGGCATTACCGCGTTACCGACTTGGAAAATGTCTTTGAACCCAAGTCGGCTGAAGCAAAGACAATCTGCGCATAGGTGGGAGGGGGGTTCACGGACGGATTAGATCTCCAGTGCGTTTGCGACACCTTTCATCCTGCGCCGCATGCCTTGTCATCTGTGCACTAAATGATATTATGACCGGGTCAGTGAGCGCAGTGCCCAAAATTCAGGTTAAACCTGATTTTCAGGCCAAAGATGTTTGAACTTTTTGCTATCCATACGCTAAGAAAAGATCAAGGAAAAGAAGGTTCGTCAGGTGTTTTGCTAACCAAAGATTGGAGTAAGATAAATCTATTCACTATAAAATTCAAACTTTTAGTTCACACAAATGCACACGCAGGTATGATCGGGCACATGATTGGATTAACTGCTACTTGTACATTTACTCAATGACTTCACCTAAATTGATGCAAAACGATTCGATAATATACTTTTTAGCCCTTCCTAATATGGTACCTAAGGGTTCAAATTCTCAGGGCACGCCGCGATAGCGGCGATAAGACCCCTCTTTGAGGAGTGGCTAGAGAGGCGCCACGGCGCCCTCACCTACCGCCTGACGCAGGTCCTCACCGGACACGGAAGTTTCGGGAGGTTCCTGCACATCATCAGGCGGGAGGAAACGCCCGGGTGTCACCATTGCCAGGATCGCCCAGAGGACACGGTGGAGCACACGGTTGAGGTCTGCCCCGCTTGGGCGGAGCACCGCCGTGTCCTCGTAGAGGCGATCGGCAGCGACGGCGACCTCTCGCGTCCGGCCCTGGTGCAAGCCATGGTCCGGGGCGAGAGGGAGTGGGAGGCAGTCACCTCCTTCTGCGAAGCAGTCATGCTAGCGAAGGAGGTGGCGGGACGGGTCAGGGAGAGAGCCTCCCGTCTCAGCCGCCGCGGGGGAAACCCCAGGCGTCGGGAGCCGCGTGACGAGTCCCGGCCACCGTAGGCGCGGGCCTGCGGGCGGTGAGTAATGGGTAGCTCACCGTCCGATCAGCGTAGGTGTTCCACGCGCGCCTCAAAGAGATGTCAGCATCGAGGAGGGGCTTCTTAGGGCCGAAGCCTGCCGGGTCAGCGGGATTGTCCGAAAGGATTACCGCTGGCCCGGAACATAAAGGGCTAAGGAAGGAACACGGGTGGGTTTTAGTCAGTAAGAGTCTGACACTCCCTTCCGCTCCACCCAGAGCGGGAGGAGTCATTTGATGATTTCCCATCCGCAAAAAAAAAAAAAAAAGGGTTCAAATTCTTAAACTTTTACTTCTGTCCCGATTTCAATTAAATATAGTGTTTATTAAACTGAAGACTTAATCGAATTTTGTTGCTGGTTGTATGTATGTAGCTATCAAGATAAATATATATACTAATACTAGCTGACCCGGCAAACGTTGTTTTGCCATATAAGTTATTTCTGCTGCCCGGCGCTACTTCATTCATGTGGTGTCCTACCCCTTATCCTACCCTACCCCTACCCTACTCCTAAACTACTCCTACCCTACTTCTATAAGTAAAAAAAAAGTTTAAAAGTATCCTATGTCCGTCTCCTGGATCTAAGCTACCTCCCCACCAATTTTCAGTCAAACCGGTTCAAACGTTCTTGAGTTATAAATTGTGTAACTAACACGACTTTCTTTTATATATATAGATAAATTAACAAGCTATTCCTTACAGAAACAAAAGAAAAAATACAACGATGTTAATATTACAAAGCGCAAAGTAATTATAAAAACCGAAACCTACTCCAACCTAAAATCGTAACAGCGGGTGACTTTAATTAGCAAGATGGTAACTACTTTGGAAAATTCCCCGAAATTTTCATCTCTACGAAATGTCTTTGAGGACGATGCAATTAGCAGTGGTAACGCTTGGTTCACCATTATTATTTGTAAAACGAAATTAATATACAAACTGGCTTCGTCTTATTTTTTAAACTAGCGACCTGCCTCTGCTACAGCTTTTGGGTGCAATACCGACATGACAAAACTTCAAGATTTCTGTATTATAGGTAGTACACATAGACCTTCCAGAATTAATGTTCTAAACTTTACATAATTTAATTGCAGGCCAATATCAGTCGTCGAGGTGACCTGCCTCTGCTTCGGCTTTCGGGTGCAATAGCGACATGACAAAACATCGAGATTTCTGTATTATAGTTACACATAAACCTTCCAGAATTAATGTTCTGAACTTTACATAATTTAATTGCAGGCCAATATCAGTCGTCGAGGAGACCTGCCTCTGCTTCGACTTTCGGGTGCAATAGCGACGTGACAAAACATCGAGATTTCTGTATTATAGTTACACATAAACCTTCCAGAATTAATGTTCTAAGCTTTACATAATTTAACTGCGGTCCAATATCAGTCGTCGAGGCGACCTGCCTCTGCTTCGGCTTTCGGGTGTAATAGCGACATGAGAAATCATCGAGATTTCTGTATTATAGGTACACATAATTTAAACCTTCCAGAATAAATGTTCTAAACTTTACATAATTTAATTTAAACCTTCCAGGAGAAATGTTCTAAACTTTACATAATTTAATTGCAGGCCAATATCAGTCGTCGAGGCGACCTGCCTCTGCTTCGGGTTTCGGGTGCAATAGCGACAGGACAAAACATCGAGATTTCTGTATTATAGTTACACATAAACCTTCCAGAATTAATGTTCTGAACTTTACATAATTTAATTGCAATCCAATATCAGCCTCTTCAAGAGATAAAGACTGATTTGTTAGTCTAGTGTTTCTGGGTTCGTTTCCCAGGTCGGCCAAAGTGATATTGGATTTTTACATTAGTTCAATAGCAGCACGAAGTCTGGATTTGTACCACGTTGATGGCAATAGGCTTGCCCCCATTCTTTGGGATTGAAACATGTGGCGAAATGTGGGGTGTTGTTATAGGTACAGTCAGCAACAAAAGTCGATTAACACTTCAGTTTTTTAAAATCTCAGTTATTGAGCAAAATATTAAGACTTCAGTATTTATAATCTCAGTTATTGAGCAAGATATTTCTTACAGCTCATGATTTTCAAAACAATAGGTTAATAGGTAAAGTTAGGGGAAAGCGTCAGAGTAGCCCGCGTAATTAAATGTTTTTTACGTTTTTTGCAGGTCAATACCAGGCTGTATGTTGACCTAATTATTATTCTCAGCCGTAACAAATATTTAATTATAGAATTATACATAAAAATCATCAATAAATCTCTCTAAATTCATATTACCTCATTGCAGGCTATTTCATGAAATCATGACATTTGAGGCCAATTCTAACTTAAGGAGTTGTATTGCTGATTCTTATCACACTAATATTATAAAGGCGAAAGTTTGTGAGTCTGTGTGTTTATATGTTTGTTACTTCTTCGCGCTCAAACGGCTGGATCAATTTTGATACAATTTTTTATGGAGGTAGCTGACACCCTGGATTAACATACAGGCTACTTTTTATCCCAATATTCCAACAGGATCGATATTTTCGCGGGAGAAACCACGGGGCGCAGCTAGATATACATAAAAATCATCATCTAAATTCATATTACCTTATTGGAGACGATTTCATGAAATCATGATGATTATAATTCTGTAAAGCCATATTTGTTACGGTTGAAAATCATATTTTAATCAACATAAACCTGACAACACTGACCAGAAAATTACAAGAAAAGTAAGTAAATTTAAATTTCGTGGGCGCACCCCCCTTGAGTAAAAGTTTAAATTACTAACTCTCATCTAATCAGGAGGTAACTGAATATTTTATTTTGGCGTTATTTTTTGCACAGTTTCTTCTCTCCGGTAAACGAGTTCCATTTTATAGTTGTAAGTTTATTATGTGCGCACATACCCAAAATTTTCATACTCGAAATTTAGGATTTTTACTCAAGCCGCTATAGATACTTTCATCATCATCATCATTTCAGCTGAAAGAAGTCTACTGCTGGACACAAGCATTGTTATCAATACTTTTACTTCTTCATATATATATTTTTCTATTTATCTATGCGCTTGCACCATTACCACCCCCCAATTATATTCAAAAGTATATTTAAAAGATGTTATCACAGCGGATTGCAGAAATGAGTTTCGTCACAGTACAGCTTACTTCCTACTCACACCCCAACGCAAGAAACCGTAAGTGATACATTCCCTTTGCATCGAGATTTTTATCACTAGATTACTTTGATAATTTAATAGCTGTTACTAAAAATAAGTACTTATAAGAAGCAAAGACATTTGAACCAAATCTTCCTAGACCTAGAGTTGAAAATTGAATGTTAGGTGCTACCCCTCTAGAGTTCCCTTCAATAACTTGAGAGAAGAAATCGACAGAATGTCCCCTAAACATTTCCCTCATGTTTTTATATGGGATTCCCATTAAATTAAACATCAGCCCCTTACTTCTTGCCCCAAAAACAATAATATCTGTGCGGCAAATAAACTGACACTTTGATTGTTTTATTATTCTTAAAATTGTATTTTTGGTGACGATGTCTTTTTTTTTTGCGAAAAGAATGGTGGTGCATTCGTCATTAGAGGATTGAGGGTTATCTCAGGTTAATAATAACATACCAAACGCAGTAGAAAAAACAGATTTTTTAAATCCAACTAAGTTTTACTTAACCAATATTGATCGTAGCTCTTTATAATATACACCATATATATTACAAAGGAAACAAAAAAATATATTTAACATCATACTCATTTATTGGATTAAGTAATATTTATTCAAAAATAAAACTTATAAATAAGAATATAATAAAACAAATAGCAAACGTGTATCCACGTCTAAACAGAAAACACCACTCTTCTTTTACTGCGCGAGTAATACTAGAGAAACTGGCCACGACGGCGACGGTGACATATTGTTACGATCCTTTAAACAACAGTATTACTCCTACATCTGGCTGGAAACCCAGCAAATAACTGAGAGATCAGAGACCTTTTATAAAATGTGAAGAATGAACTAGATAACAAAACTAAGAAAGAAAGGAATAATATGACTATCATCATCATCATCATGATATGAACACCTATTCAAAACTCGAAAACATTTCAAGAATCATTAATCATGAACTGAATTAAATTCGTTCTTAGTTAAATTCCACTCCATTTTCTTAAGTCTTCATTATATTTTTAGTCGCGTATAATTAAGAAAGTCTGTAGGTCTGTATTAAAACAACATTCTCTTCTATCTGAAACCGAATTGCCCACAATTTAATGTGCATGACTGTGTATCTTGTCGTGCTGACAACAAAAACAAATTCTAAACACTTTTAAATTGCAGAAACTGTAACAGAAGCTTTCTAACTAAACATCCACGATCCGATGGTAATTCACCGACTTAATAGTTAAATGTATTGAAATATAATAAAGGGAACAAAGTGGAAGCCGACGCAAAGAGGATAGAAGAGCTCTGGGAACAAAGAAAACTTTGCAGCGCCGTACTACTGCGGGATAGAAACGATTTTGCTAATTCCAAACTCGAGGATAGGGGCAATTGATTTGTATAATTGTGCAGCTTTCTATAGGAAATTGTAGATAGTTGGAGCTTTAGAAAATTTAACACTGAAGTAAATTTAAGTATTAGTGCTAACAATAAATTATTTGAAGACAATAGAGTAAATGTTAAAATTAGTGTTGATAGTAACCTAGCCGATGTTTATGAAGCCGATGACACAAGGCTGCATTACACAATGTTCATCTGTTTAATTGTACAGTTGACATAACATTGAAGCTGATGGGCTAAGAACGAATCAACATAATGATATAGTAGTCATGTAAGAGAAACAACAAATAAACACGAATCAAACACAGTTAGGCCAATTTCGCCCAAGTTGGTGTACGTATACAATGCAGCCAGGCATGTCTAACTATGTTACCCAATTCAATGGCTATAGTCGGGGTGTAACGGCCAATTAGGTGTGAACATAGAATAGCAGATAGATCAAACTTTGGTGTTACAAAGTGTTGCATAGTGTCTTAGTTAGATAGTCAAAGTTAGTCGCTAAAATCAATGAGACATTTCAGATTTTTTATGACATTTAATTGTGAAAATATTTAATTTAGATTAAATCAATTCAAAATTCTCCATCAGTTAATTTTAGGTTCAAATCCATTATTAAGAAAGTAATAATTTATTGTCGTTTCCAAGCTGACTAGACTCATCTGAATATCACTATTTTACTAGTGGAGACTGCCGTCTGACCTCTACAACCCAATTAAGTCTGAACTGGCAGACATCCTTGTGTCATAAGCTCAGGAGCGGAGGGCAATCTAATTAGTTTGGTATCATATTTTTATCAGGATGGGTTCCAATTTGCAATATTTAAGCTCGATTTTGTCAATGCCGATCTAAAGACTGTCTGTAAAAGATTTAGAGCGTAATATGTATATCTCATCGATCTCAAAACACAAAATATTTCAAACAAATGCGTCCAAATTTAGTTGAGATCAATGTTAATATATGGTTGAAATGAGCAATAGTATATACAAAGTAGAGACAACAATACGACAATAAACGAAAACAATGGCAATCCAAATGCTTAGGAGTATTTTGGAACTGTCAAATAAATAATTGAAATTAAAAAAATGATTAGATTAAGGATAGTCCGACTATGGGTTTTGCCTATCTTAGACTAGCTTATAGTAAAACTATTGTATATATTTGGTTGATTTTTGTATGCAAACTGGAAATGTCATTAGATAAACGAAGTTTAATGTCTTCACCTTGTATAACTCATTTGAACACTATTCCAGCCCATATTAACTATCTAACTAATATTATAAATGCGAAAGTAAGTTTGTTTTCTTTGTTATCTTTTCACGCCTAAAGCACTGAAGCGATCATCCTGAAATTTTGCATATACGTTATCAGGAGTACAGGAACGGACATAGGGTATCTTTCGTCCCGAAAAAAGTGCTGTTATTATCATAATAGATGGCGCCACGCGTCTTTCGAACGGGATCGACACTTATGCGGGTGAAACCGTGGGGCGCTGCTAGTTATATATACAATGGCCTCCAAAAGTTAGTTGACATTTTACCAGTTCAGCTTTGATACACCATAGTATGATTTAAAATTCTAGTGATCCAAAGGTTTGAACTGCTATAACGTTTTAGTCGACTAATTCAACCACCTTTGACTTATAATAAAAAATAACCAAGTAATCCCTTAGGAGTGCCAGATATTTTTTTTATTTAATTCGAAATGCATCACAGCTGAATTGGAAAAAAATCAACTACTTAATTTTTGGAGGACACTGAAGTTGCTCCCTAGAAATGGCAAGAAAGTTTACTTATACCACACAAAGCTCAGTTTACAACAATCACAAGCACTTTATTGACAAAACCAGGCAATATAGCTGCTTAACAATCCCAGAACAGAATTCACAAACAAACAACATAAGACATTTGCAATATATTACCCGTATTTTTACGTTCCACTAGCAGAAACAGAAGTTAAAACTATAAAATACTATTAAAGGAGTTACAAAGCTGACAGCCTGATGCTGCAGGGAAAGTTTCCATTAAAAGCAAAGCCTTGCATTTGTAACAAAAAATATTATTCTTTGTGGAATCGCTTGCTTCAGGGAATTTCTTAAAATAGTTTCTTTTAATGTTACAAAGTAAGTTGATTTAATAATAAGGTTGTACGGTTGCTTTTTAAAAAATCTAATTGGTTTACTTTGATGAATTTGGATAATTCGTCAAAGTAATCCGTTAAAACGGGAACCTATTACTGAGACTCCACTGTCCGTGTTTTCTGTCTGTCTGTCACGAGGCTGTAATTATCATGAACCGGAGTAGCTAGACAGTTGAAATTTTCACAGATGATGTATTTCTGTTGTCGCTATAACAAAAAATACTAAAACCAGAATAAAATAAATATTTAAGGGGGCTACCATACAACAAAAGTGTTTTTTTCCGTTTTTTAGGGTTCCGTAGCCAAATGGCAAAAACGGAACCCTTATAGATTCGTCATGTCTGTCTGTCTGTCTGTCTGTCCGTCTGTCTGTCTGTCTGTCTGTCTTCCGTCCGTATGTCACAGCCACTTTTCTCCGAAACTATAAGAACTATACTGTTGAAACTTGGTAAGTAGATGTATTCTGTGAACCGCATTAAGATTTTCACACAAAAATAGAAAAAAAACAATAAATTTTAGGGTTCCCCATACTTAGAACCGAAACTCAAATTTTTTTTTCATCAAACCCATACGTGTGGGGTATCTATGGATAGGTCTTCAAAAATGATATTGAGGTTTCTACTATCATTTTTTTCTAAACTGAATAGTTTGCGCGAGAGACACTTCCAAAGTGGTAAAATGTGTACCCCCCCCCCCTGTAACTTCTAAAATAAGAGAATGATAAAACTAAAAAAAATATATGATGTACATTACCATGTAAACTACCACCGAAAATTGGTTTGAACGAGATCTAGTAAGTAGTTTTTTTTAATACGTCATAAATCGTAAACCGCAATTTACCATTCATTCAATCAACTCAAAAATAAAAAATAAAACATTTAATTTCATAAACATAAACCTTATGCATAAACCCGGATGTTACGGAACCCTCGGTGCGCGAGTCCGACTCGTTCTTGCCCGGTTTTTTTTTTGCTTGTGGTACGGAACCCTTCGTGTGCGAATCCGACTCGCACTTGGCCAGTTTTTTTGTGTTGTCACGAACGGAGCTTCTTCGGTCTTGATTGCTCTTTACTAAGGCCTCTGCCTCGAATCTTGCGGGCAGCGGGGCGGCGGCGGCGGCGGCGCGGGAGCGGCAGGATCTAATGCGTAAAATCAAATGGACCGGT
Source organism: Mesoligia furuncula (assembly GCA_916614155.1). NCBI lineage: Eukaryota > Metazoa > Arthropoda > Insecta > Lepidoptera > Noctuidae > Mesoligia > Mesoligia furuncula. The sequence goes on along the minus strand of OU744800.1, from coordinate 28,470,856 downwards.
CCTCGAAAACAGCGGCGTGGCAGCAGCGCGGGAGCGGGCACCGAGCGGTGCACTCCAGTCAAGCGGTGATCGCCCGCGCGTCTGCATTAGGGATTCACTTCTTCTTTTGCCCACAATAAGTCGAGCGTTATTACATCTTTTTGATTCAAATCAAAAAGATGTTGTCGCCGTTGTTCAGACATTTCGTTCGCGAATAAAAACAAAAATCTCGACGAAACAACTACGAACACAACACTACGCCGCTATAGTGCCGCGTGATCTGCCCGCTGGTTTCGAGAAAGGGTCTGCGTTGCCCGCGCCGCTCCCGCGCCGCCGCCGTCGCCGCCGCCCCACTGCCCGCAAGATTCGAGGCAGAGGCCTAATAGTTACATGATTACAGCGAGGTAATTGCAAAAGTAGCAATGGGCTTGATTATGGCAGTTCAACAAAATTCATTGTGTTATTTAAATTATTGAGCATTTTTTTTTTCGAACATTTGAAGCAATGGATTATTAATATCCTTCAAAATGATTCAGGTTGTGATTCAAAGTGCATTACGCAATTAGGATGCTGATCTTAGTTTTGCAGCAGTGTACATAATAAGTTGATATTTAAAGGATGTTAAACTTTGGGAATTAAACGTTTTTAATGGGTATTTCATGAAAACCTTACTAAATAAAGCATACAATGTACTATTTTCATTTTATTTTACAATCACTTTCAGTAGGAGGTACCTAATTAATTAGCTCGCAGAACTTTGCCAACACCCAATCGAATGTAGTGCACATGCAAACACACTGATCCACTCCACAAAACAATTTGCTTCTAAAAATACAAAACCGAGGTTATCTCGTCAACAAATTGCTTGCGGTAACCGTGAGGGCAGTGTGAAAAATTGTAGCAGAAGGTTTATAAATAAAGTCATTTAGACAGAATTTTCTCTTCCCTCATTCTCTTTTTTTGACAGGGCTGGGTGCCAAGTAATGAATTTCTTATGATTCCTAACTCAAAAGGCATAATATTCCAATAATGAATACCTAGAAGATAATGCAAGATATGTGGATAGTGTGTGTTAAAAATTTGTTAGTTAAATGCACAGCATTTAATTTGAAATTATTTTAGACTCTTGTAAATATAATATAATATACATATTACAATACATATACATAAGAAATTTATTATGTTTCTAACAATTTAAATGTTCTAAACTAAAATTTTGTTTGCAATACTGTTAACTTTGTTTTAGGATAGGTATAGTTTAGCTCAGTGTAATAGCTTGTCATTTAATTTTTATAAAAATTCTATTGTAATTTCGTGTGCCTACCGAATTACCGATATGTGATTCCGACGATATAAACAAACAAACAAACACGATATAAACATAGAGATCTCTGCTGTTCTATTTATATCACTTATTTAGACACCTTTAAGGTGTAAAACTTTGACTTTAACTTTCTCAATGTCCGATGGGACGGCAATCAGACACGACCGGAGAGAGATCAGAAAATAACAAAATATATGAAAAGAACAAAGTATGAATATACGCGTGATGTATGTATGTTAATATCATCAGGCGTATAACCCTTAAAGGGGTACTTAAAAGTATGCTCATATTTCCTCAGTTGTGTTTAAATCCCATGAAATAGAAGCCGAACCTATTGCTAACCAGAGCCACATCTGAGCTCCGAAATGCCACTGTACTTATTGTACTATTCCTTAAGTAAAAAACCCAAGAACACTTTACCTTTCCTAGAAATCGAACTCAAGTTCATAGACGCAGCAATCGCGTTAGACCAACGGAGCTATCAATATGAATACTCGATCCAAATACCAGCGGTATCGCAAATTGTTGATCAAATTGAGTTGTTCGTGGAAATATAATATTGGTTATGTCAAAATTCAGGTGAATTTTACTTTAGTCGCTAGAGACTTGACCTCAAAAATGTTGAGCCCCTCTGGTCTGATAACAGAATACGAGTTTCACTTAGCCCGGTAACACGGTCGCGTTTTTCCCGCGGCGTTTTTTTCGCGCACTGCAGTTTGAACCCACTGCTTAGTGCCGAGAGTTGAAAATCGAGGGGTGTGTTTTTTTGACGTGCTGGGATGCGTTCTGTTAGATTCTCAACGCTGGGCTCAACACAGACGGTTGAAAATCTAGTGCGCGATAAAATCCTTCCGCGATACTTTTACGTCCGTCCGTGCGAACGCGGGCTTATATGATTTTTACTTACAGACATCAAGCTACCCGAATCTGTCAAATTTTCCCAAAGAACTTTGAACCTTATGCTTTAGTGATAAAGTTGAAAGTCTATTAAAGAAATTTGACAGATTGTAGTAGCTTGATGTGCTGGCGTCTGTACAATTTTGTTTGACTGAAAATGTAGCGTGTTTCTAGGCATCTCCACTACTTTTGATCATAAGGAGATGAAACATGGACGCTAAATAATTATGTAAAGACATTTTTTTATTTATTTGGTAAATAAATAACATAGCGTAGCGTAGGTGCTGAGTGATTTTAGGAAAATTAGGTAATGTGTTTGATTTACTAATTCGAGTTACAAGGATCAAGACTTTTCATCTGAATTAAAACATGAAAACTCGTGTTTTTCGTACCGTGTTGGTTTTCTTACTAAATAAGATAATGAAAAAAATACACAGTTGATATGCTTTCAGAATAAAACCGGCCCATTGCGTGTTGGACCACACACAACGGAGGGTTCCGAAGGGAAGGGTTGGTAGTTGGAATGAATTTATCTCAAGAATTGTAATTGAAAACACGTAAAGTTTTTTGTTGGGATATACATCTCTGCAACTGCAAATGTAAGCTCGTACGCATAATATTGAGTGATTTACTATGTATGTTGTTGATATGTCACACGGTACAGATTGCAAACATTTTTTAAATTTTCTAGCTGCACCACATATGTGACCGCCATATTCAATACCGATTGATTTACGTTACACTGTCGTGTTTCACAGGAATTTGTATATGTACCAAATGTCTTCGATCAAATCGGCTGTGATAGACTGACAGATGGACAGACAAGCAGACCCACGGGTGATCCTATAAGTAAGGGTTCCGCGTTTTTTCATTCGGACGTACGAAACCCTAAAATAACCAGTAGCGCAATTAAAGTGATGGTAAAAAAGTAACATCCACTGAACCCTACAGTAAAATCATGTAATTCACCTTTTTTTTCCTTCTAATTTGGTGGTAAGGTTACAAATGTACTATCTACTTTTACGAGTTAACAGTTTACTTTATTGCAGAATAGGGATTTTGGGATGAGGAAAGTCTGATGCGAGAACGTTCGATATTATATTATAACAATTATATATTAATAATATTATATTATATTAATTGTTAGTTTGTATTTCAGCTGGGTAATTGAGGAGCGTTTTTACAAAACGATACATCGTAAAATAATATTTTTTTGAATAATATAACTTATTAATGCTCGTCATGGAGCCCTATAGGAATTGACTACGAAACGAAATAAAAAACAAAGGATGTCACCAAAATCTGCCCAAACGAAGTACCGTGGTGCACTTAGTGGCATAAAATAAACTAGATCACACTGAATAATATTTAATTAATACTTTTTAATATGTATACCCGGTGACGAGAATAAAATAACTTTTAATGTAACAAAAAGCACGCCATTCTGGCAACCTTTTATCTGCACAATAAATTACCTTACTGATTAAATATTTAAAAAAAACTGTCAAGTTGACAGCTGTCTGCTGTCGGCTTCCACCGCTACTGTTTCACATTTCTTTCGTTTCGAATATGTATAAATAATTCAATCTGAATTTAATAATAACTCGTACTCCATAACGCAGAAAAGAACGGAATGATAAATGAATGACGTTTACGAAAATAGCTCGAGTGTCAACCAAATGTAACGCAATTGTGCATGTAAAGTTGCCACATGTTTTAATTGTGTTACAGGTAATTAAAATAATAAAACAATTTATTATGTTGCTTTAAATTATGTAAGGAAAAATATACAAATTATTTTCGAATTCCTCTATGTTTTCTCTACGATTTGGCACAGGTGTACCTCGAGTAGATGTTTGGGCAAAGTTGTATGGGCTTTTGTTGACCTCCGTTGAGTTTTCGTTTGATGTATTGCTTTGTGAAAACGCTCCTCATTATTTCGTAACACACTATCAGTAGCAATGGGTTTCATTTTGACAGTTGAACAACATTCATTGCGTTATTTAACATTGAACATAAGGAGCAATAGATTAGCAATATGCTTAAAAATGATTCAAATTGAGTGTAATAGTGTGTTACGTAGTTGGGGTGCAGGTTGGCACTAGCATCGACACGCGATTAGGGGGCCTAAAAAGGCCACTTTGTAGAATCATAAAAGGATAACATTATGAATCATAATATGGTGAAGACAGTCCATGTTTTTCTTTTTTTCGCTGCACTACGTAGGTAAAACAGATTGGGATTGGATTGATTGGTATTTTAGCACAGACAAAAAAATAACTGAAAAATGCTTCATCAATGAGATTTGATACGATTAACTTAACAGTTAACTGTCTATTATGTTATCCTTTTATGATTCTGCCAAAGAAGCCTTTTTATTCCCCTATTACTATGGATTCAGACATGATTCTGAACGCCCGTGTGTTTTAATCGTCAGTAACTAATACAAAAAAAAAGTAGTAGGTAAGGTACCATACATTTTGACCGCATCAAAATCAAAAAAATCAGCTGTTCATACACATTTACGTTGGCATAACTCGTCAAAATATAGGATACTGCTGATTCTTTTTTCGCGAATCCAGGTTTGGTCCCATAGTAATAGCTGTTCATAATGATAAGTACAATGACCCCTGAAGAGATTATCCATTAATTACCGGACACCCTGTGTATTTGAGCAAAACACTCGCGTAAGCGTTAATGATTTTGTTTTCTTGTTCAACCCTGGCATAATTGGGTTCTTAGTTTTAACGAATATGTCGTAATATTTCAGAATGTACGTACCCAATAAATACTTCAAGTCGACACTCACACTACCTGAAAACAAACAAGTAAAGTTGTAAGATATTTGTAATTTATAAAAATAACTATGTAATACCTAATGTCTAAGTAGCAGCGCAGAGTCTGGATTTCTGCCCGGTTGATGGCCACAGAGATAATCAGCTTATAATGTTCTCACTGGGTTATCTGCCATGCGGGCCCAGTGCGGATTAGTACTTAGTAGATGTCACATGTCTTCGATGTTTTGGTTCTAGGACATGCCGGTTTCCTCACGATGTTTTCGTTCGCCGTTTTGAGACCAGTGGTGATGAAATTATTTACACAAAGTAAAGCGACTCTTAAGTAGGGGCACCATTGCTCTCTCTGAAGGCCATAGGCTGCCTCTCAATATCATTATGGGACTTACTGACGAAATCTGGGAGAAACAAGGTACAAAAACAAGGAACCACTGAAAATAAAATCTTAGTAGGTAAACAACAATGTATCGGTTAGGTAGGTAAACGAAGAGCTGCAAACGACTATTTACCTAAAGGAGTAAACAATAAAACACACAGTATAATTAAACTCAAACATCCAGTTAATGCAATAGCAGTGCTATAATTCCTCCGTGAGCGTACTGGCTCCATGAAACAATTTATTTTTACTGTGGCCGCTCTCTCCCATCCGTTCGAGGTTATCTTAAGGGTTCGACCCGACGTAGTCTACGTATTCGATCTTATGTAAAATATTCGGATTTGCCTGCGTAGGAAGACAAATTGCTACTTAAATTTGGATTTGAATTTTTGTCTCGGATTTATCTTTGGAAGAAGTTAGTTTGCCTAAGGCTTTCGAGGTCAATGTTTTATGTAAAGAAAGATTTATTCCCTATATCCTGAATACGGTGGTTTGCTAATGAGCACAGGATCAATTCTTAGGCAAGCAATCTTTACTCTAAAATCATGCTTTGACGAAAATTCTATCTTCAAGCTGCTTTTTCTATAACTTCGTACCCTTAAAATACTACATCTATTTTTATATTTTACCTAGTTAGTCCTTAGATAACTTTGTTTCTGCATTTTTTGCTGCAGTTTTATATAAAAATGTCATGATAAGTATTGCAGCTATTTTCATAATCAATAATATTGCTGTCATTTCGCCCACGAGCCATTTTTTTGACATCACTCCCACAGTACACAACATCCAGACTATCACTAATGCGTGGGACTTTGAACAGCTGAAACTTGGCTGAAACGCCATATTTATCCTTTGATTCCATAATACCTTCCAACTATGCTTTAAAAGTAACTCCTATTTGCGCCTTTTTAGAGGAATCACACGTCAACATTGCACACTTAATCTCAAGGAAAATACGGAATAAGTTCGTTTTCGAAAAACCGTCTTCGGGGGCCCTCGATATATCCACACTTCGGCATTCAGTGCGCGGGCTTAGCATCCCCCTCGCTGCTGGAAAGGAATTTTTATTATCAATATCATGGTGTTGAACTATGGCGATGTTTATGTGCTCGTATTATTTATAGTTATCGCTATTTGTGGGGTCTTGTGTTTATTTATAATGTTTGTTGTTCGCAGTAAATTGGATTACGGCTTCGGGTTTCTTCTCGTCGTGTTTTATGGTGTGATCAACAGTGTTTCCAGATTTGTGAGATAGAAATAAAGTGGGGAATAAATGTTTCATTTTATTTCGGATTGAAACGATTTGTGGGGAAAGTGAAATGGCTGGCGGACTTAGATACGTTGGAGATTGAAGGCGTCTCATAAAACATAGTCTAAGGTAGTTGATGTGTGGGTGGGTCGTTCGAATGGTGGCAAAGTATTATAGATTCCGTGATACTCGTACCGAATTTTCTCGTTTTGTGGACCCGTTTTATTGTTTGGCATACCATTTATAGTTTTTGGTGCCTTCAACTTCTTCTGTTAGTGTTCTATTGTAATTTAGGTATTTCCGTGATGGCTTGGAAAAGTGCATTTGGTGATGGTCCTGGAGGGGACCGAGGGGAATCATCGTGGTGAGAAGATTGGCCAGCTGAACCCTGCGTTACTGAGTGCCAGCACCAGGATGCGCCGGGCACAGGCCCGGCGCTTCGTCCAGATCATAATAACATTATTATGATCTGGACGAAGCTCTAGTCAATGCTTATTTAAAACGTACAAAATCGTCATATCGATGATTCTACATCGAGAAGAAGTGTTATATTCATAATACAATGAATGTCATCATCATCATCATTTTTACAGCCAAAAGACGCCTACTGCTAGACATGGGCCTCCCTCAAGCACCGTCACTTTGACCGGTTCTGTGCTTCCTGCATTCCTGCGCACTTCACCATGCTTAAGATGCATTGTTGAAATTGAATTCATAATTTCTATATTTTTCAAAGCTTCTTTGTCAAGGAATTCGAGCCATGCATTTTTATCGACCAAGATTACTCGAGCATATTAAATTCCAATGAACAGACAATAGGTGGTGAAGATATATGTGAGTTCTAATACTATTTCATTATCATGAAAAAACGTAATTTTCTTTATAAGTTAAACACTTTTGAACACTGGTTTGAAAATTGTTCATAGACGAAGTATATATTTCTGGCGTTTGAACTCTGCCTCGTCGGTCTAGTGGTTACTAGCGCTATTGCAGAGCATGAGGTCCTGGATTTGATTCCCGGGTCCAGCAAAGTGTCATTGGGTTTATCCATCTCGAATTTTTGAGTGGCAGTCTGGCAGACTCCAGACTTGTGCCCAATTGATGGCAATAACATGGGACTTGAACATAACTGGCGAAATGTGGGTGCGTTATAGGTAGACCTCTGGCTAACCCTTCGGTTATTACAGGCGTAATGTTGTGTTAACTTGTGTTTGTTAGTGTCATACTACTAGTGCTGTAGAAGACAGCATGAGAAAAACAGAATCGAAAACAGGAAGAATAACAAGGACGCATATAGTTTCATATTTAAATTTAAAGCACCATATAACAAGAATTAGAACTCCATACACGTTGCCAAAAAGAAACAAACAGTTATAAAGCAGGGGTACCATCAAACATTTTACAAGCACCAATAAAAACAATGATGCGGAACAATGGGAACTGTTAGTTTTATCGCCAAACGTATATTATGCAATAATTCAAGCGGGAATGCAAGTGTTTGAGAAAGTTCCGTAAACTGCTACTACTGTTCTACTAGTTCCCAACTTGTACGTTCGGCTGACTTGCGAGAGCTAGCCTCGACGAAATTCGCAGAAAATGAAGTAATTTAAAAGTTCCCTAGTGGTATTAAGTTTTGCATCATTGGCGCCTGTCGAACCACAAGGATAAGCATTTTATTTTTGATTTAGTGTGGGGATGGAATTTTGTGACGGAAAAAGAAAGATGTTTCTGTTATGGAAAATAGAAGATGTTTGTATACTGGTTCAAAGAATGGACTCTTTATTGAGCTATCTGAATTATTTTCTGTTAAACATAAATGTGCCTCCAAAAAGCAATCTGCCTAGCCTTTTCCCTACTAAGTTGGGGTTGGTTTCCAGTCTTACCAGGTGCAGCAGAATAGCAGTATTTCACATGGAGTCATGTTTATCTGATCTCCACATTCCAGTTTTTGGGTAACACGATATCCATATTGGTAAGATTATCGGTAAGATTATCGTATTACCCAGTAACTGGTTCGTGGAGGTCAGATAGGCAATCGCTCCATGTAAAATACTGGTATTCAGCTGCAGCCGGTCAGACTGTAAGCCGACCCCAACGTAGTTAGAAAAGGGCTAGGCAAATGATGGATTCGGTACGGACATATATGGTTGTCAGACTTTTGGGCTTCTAACTACCCATAACGACGTCAAAGATCTACTAATAACACCGGGAAGTCTCGATATGTATGTGATATAATGGTCACCCCTCCACGAACGTAGCGGTTGCGCTACAAGCGTAGCTTACTTACCCTTCGATAGACCTGTGCGTGCGTGCGTATGTCATTATTTGGCCTCGAGCCCCTTATAAATGTATATATATTTTGTATTTATAAATAAGAAATGTGTTGACGCAAAGGCAACGTAACACGGAAAAAATCACAAAACTTAAACAATATAAATTGGCACACTTGGTAACATTCTTTGTATAGCGCATACTCCAAATTCAAAGCATGCTGCAATTTCAGTTGTATATGGCTCCCGGAGTAGAAATGTGTTCGCATTGTACCTACCAGCGAGTTTCAGTGGATAGTCCCCTTTTTCACATGGGCTCAGGTAGCTATCGGGTGTACCTACGTACGCATTACACGTAGGTATCTGAAATTGTACGGAAAAGAGGTTTAACAAAAAGAGAGAATGTACAAGTTCACTGTCTTCATGGAAATCATAATCATAAAGAAAATGAAAGCCATAACGTATAAGGAAATAAAAGCTGAGATGTGGAAAATGCAGCAAAATGAACTTCAGAGTTAAAGTTAAGAAAACTAAGGAAAACGATAGGCTCAACATGACTTGACTAAACTGTTTAATTTCCTAAGAGACTTTAAACTTGACGATCATTAAACATTTGTCAGACACTACGGCGTAATCCTTTTAATCCATCTTAAACCCCCAGAGAAAAACGTAAAGATAAAAAAAGCCACACAAACTTGAGACTAAAAGAAATTAATGACCTGTATTACACAAAGGATTGAACTAGCACTTTTTGGACGACTCATAATGCGAAGCATTAGTGAGTGCTTTCCGATCGAAATTTTTTTTTGCCTCTTTTCTGCAATTACTGTTTCTATTGATATACTCCTGCTAGTACACGAAACCTACTTAATTTATATTCCATTGTGTAGGTAATTTAATGGAGATTAATTCTGTACTTTTCAAAATGTAGAAATGAAAAACACTTCCACGTATTTCTAAAAAAATTCTCGTCAGTCGAGTGTGAAACCTGAAAATAATGTAGCTTGCGAAAAAATCAATTAATTGAGTAATTTTTTTTTAATAGATTATTTTTACCTATAGGAGGAATCCTATTGAAAATAGATTTTTTATTCAAAGTACTTAAATTAGAATTAATAAAAAACTAACTTATATAATATCTATATCTATGGTTTTATATACGATCAAATGAGCATTAGGCCGCTTGTATACGCCCGTTTTTCGTCCGGTGTGGGTTGCGCTGAGGGGAGGCGGCGGTGCATCCGGCTACTTGTTCGACGGACCTGTGTCCAATGCATGTGCACACATTCATTATAAACCATACGCCACCGCGAATCCGGGGAAAAAAACGGTCTGTTGTCCGGTGAAAAAACGGACGTATACAAGCGGCCTTAGGGCTCGTGCACTTTTGGATTTTCCAAATTTTATTTTGGAAACGTCTACGTGTACAGCCACCACACAAAACAGTTGATCGCTTTTTACTTTATCACATTAAACTCGTTACTTATCAACTGCCTGTATTACTTGTGTCTTACGTCAAAAAACTAACGATGTCCTAACACAGGTCTTTAATATAATAATATAAATGTATAATCTTTTCATTATTTTCTTTTTCTTCTTTCAACGCAAAAGTGGCCAGTGCAGTTTATAATTAAGTCACGACCTTTTTTTTATAATGATCTCATTCTATACATCGAAGAAATAGTTACTAATACAGCATAGTCTTTAAACAGAACTCAATTGTTTAGGACTGTACTTTTGGTATTTTGCGTTTCTGGTATTTTGCATATCTGGTATATGGCGAATCCGGTGTTTTGCGAGTCTGATAATTTGCGAATCTGGTATTTAGCGATTCTGGTATTAAGCTTCGGAGTCTAAAACATCATCAGCTTATGTTCCCACTGCTGAGACACAAGCTTCCTCTCTGTGAGAGGGAGTGGGTCGTACCCGTAATCCAGAACACGGGCCCAGTGCGGTTTGGTACCAGAACCCAGTTATACCTTTATTCCAAATTTCATCGAAATCGTTTCAGCCGTGAAGGCGTGAAAATGTAATAGTCGGACAGACAAAGTATCTTTCGCATTTATAATATTAGTACGGATGATAAGATTCTAAGTATGGTTTTCATTGGCCGACTGTAACAAAAAGTTAGTAGGTACCCAATCTCTTTGATCACCGTATCGAGCCATTCCTCTTGACTTATAACATCTTAAGGACTATGAACAAGAATTTATGCATGCCAAAGTTATTCATACCGCTATCTTCAAACTTTGGCCATCCTCAGGTAAAATGGATCCGATGAAATTTCAATTATGGCAAGGAAATATTGAATGGAGGAAAAATCGATTGACGCAGGTAAGCTAATAGCCATCAAAAATCAAATTTAATTGACTTAATTAAGCAATTAATCTTAATACTTAATTCCTTGAGAGATCTCAAATTAGTCGCGAGGGAAATTCGTAGAAAAACATTCCTTTGATAAATTGTTCTTTATTTTCCAGAGTGTAATAAAAGAACAGCCAGAATATTTATTATTGAGTTACAGCGTCCTAAATACTAAGAGGCTCTCTCTCTTTATTTGATAAAATCTTATAATATGCCATGAATAGTCCGACCATGAAGAATACGTCGTAATAATTTGCCTAGTTTATTTCACACACCAACACAGATGAGGCAATAAAACATCTCGCCAAAACTGGACCAAATAAATAGAAACAAAAAAAAAAGGTCCACCCCTAAATGTATTACCCAATCCCAATTTTAGTAAGACTATTTTATTTCTAGCGTTTTGTTTCATGTTAAATGCGAGAAAGAATGTTTTCAAGTTCCCAACATTTTTCCTTTAGATTCTGGCATTGAGCCAGGGTCCACCTTTTGCCTGGACTTTGTACTTAGCTAGATTTGTATTATCTGATACTGACATTTTCAACTCAAGCCTCCGTTTCCCTTTCGGTAAAAAGGAAAATCTTTCATATTTTTCAAGAGTGTCAGAATTCATAAGTTCTACGTTTCCAAATCAGAACAGAAAGTGTTGGCTTTAGGACTTCAAGCAAATTATAGCGATTTACCTACTGAATAAATGAACAATTCTATAAATAAAACTGAAAATCTATCGCACTCACGTATGCTTTCAAACTCCATTCATTAGAAAAATAATGGCAAAATAACAACAGTTAATGTGTCTGTAATGACAGTTATTTCAACAGTAATTTCAGGTAAATATATATTATATTTATTTATTTATCGTGAAATAACGGAGTTAATTATAATAATATGTATGTCAGAAGCACGTCAGTCATTCATAATCATAATCATTTATGTATTTGCAAACATGGGTAAGAGATACATAGATATTTTTCCTTATAGTTCTTCATATTTTACCATCACATGGGTATGCAAATAGTGTAGGTAATACAATTTAAAACTATCAAATAATGTCAACTAAATTCAACAAATCACAATTCCAAATCTAAAAACAATAATAAATAATTTAAATTAATTAAATAATGTCTAAAGACTAAATTAAATAATAATACACACCAACAATTAAAATCAGAATAATCAATATTAATTAAGTTCAAAATAAAAACTAACAAAATGATATTTCCTAACATAATAATTCAGATGTATCAGGCCTAGCATCTTTCATTCGTTTGATGATTCGGGACGCCAGCACCAGGTGGTGCTTGACAGAGTCTAGCCTGAGATCGTGGAAGTCGACGAGAGCGTTGGAGCCTCTCTTGGACATTGGACATCGTACTGACAATATGTGCTCAGAAACTGTCTCACTTTCCGTATCTAGTTGTGTCGTGCACCTACAGTGTGTGATTCGCTAGTGTGAATAATTTGTTCGTGAAATTATAATTTGATTTGAACTGTAAACAGTTTCTCTATTGCGCAATAACAACACTACCCATAGTACGCCCACAGTAATTAAAATATGGCTGATGGTAACGAGACAGACGTATCTTCTCCGTCAATTATCGAATTAATGAAAGGGTTATCTTATAATCGGGTTATTAATATAACCGTTATTTTTCTAATGTATAAATAAATGTAGTATAGTTATTTTTACACCATTTCAACAGAAGCCTTCTATGAGCGTAGATTCATTTTATCCGAACAGTGCCCTAAAAGAGCGTTAATCTAATAACACCTAACTCTCATAATTTTCTGTAGTTGACTTACACAATTTCATCAGCTTATCCGGTTTTTCTAGCATCCTAAAGTAACAACGTTAGGGTCCTAAGTTATTCCAACCCGCTTTTCACATAAGCACCCCACCGAGGCCTCTGATATACGGTTCTGTTCTCACAGATATTTGATTATCCTTCCTTACCTGCGTATGACAACGATTTTTTCACGGTTATGAACGAAAATTTTGCAAGGTTTTTTCTTTTCTATTTTGCTGACGTGTTATAAAGGAGACTGAAACAATTACATACAATCTTGGGTCTGGGTGTAAAAGATGAAAGTGGTGTCAATTAATAGCTTATATATTATCAACCTTTCACTGAAAACTTTGCGGATTTTGTCAATTTGAGAACAGAGATATAAGAGATTAAGTAAAAGTGAGGTTATATTACAATATTTAATTTACAGATGATTCCTGAAGTGCAGAATATGTTCTTTTGCACTAAGAGTATATTTAGTAGAAAATGTTTGAAAAATCATACGAATGAACGTCAATGACTTCAAGTCATAAGTAGGTACCTACTTAACAGGTATGGAGTTAAGGAAAGGATGTCTGCTAAAATAAACTAAAAAAATAATTTAATATAGTGTTTAACGGTGAAGGAAAACATCGTGAGGAAACCGGCATGTCCTAGAACCAAAAATTCGAAGGCATGTGACATTACCAACCCACACTTGGCCCGCGTGGTGAATTACGGCCCACTCCCTCTCACAGAGAGCTGGAGGCCTGTGTTCCAGCAGTGATAGTGTTATAGGCTGATTGTATGCTTAAGCTATAGTGTTTTATTCGTTTTCTATTATAATTAAAATGTCGTCTAGGAATTGTGCAGGTACTATAAGATCTTGGTACCTAGCCCAGCTAAGGTACCATTTTAATGCACATTATATGAGCGCTGCAATCCGAGAATTGTTTTATCGTGTAAGCGTCGGCCCAGTGTATTGCAGTGACCAGTTGTTACCCCACAACTCACACAGCGATCCATAGTTTGAACAATATCCAATCCACAAGCCGGCGGTAAAATCTAAAATAACAATTCCAAGTCAAACGTGTGAGTGATCTTCGGTGTCCAGTGTGAAAGCAAGGGTCGTACAAGGTAGGCAGGGTCGGAATCCGTAAAGTACAAAGCAGTGGTCGTAAAAGCACTCGGGAAAGCACTCAAAACGCGTCGGAAAACACGAAACAGCAAACAAGAGCAATCGGCAAATGTCTAGTGTCAATGTCAGTCAGCTGTCATGCCAGTGTAATGACCTCTGACATAAATACATAGACTAAAAAGGGAAGACTGATTTTACGACATTAATATTGGTAATACAGTAATTAATTGATTTTTATTTATTAATATGTCTGTGTGGTGCCGGACTTAAAGAATAGCACCACCCCATACTTCCCGTGGGTGTCGTAAAAGGCGACTAAGGGTCTAACCGGAGAATGGGCAGCAGCGTTCTCTATGCATTCCACCACCATACCATACTGCGATCGCCAACCCGCCTGCCGCGTGCAGAGTGGCGATTAAGGCAAACCCTCCCCCTTTTGGGAGAGGCCTATTCCAGGTCCAGCAGTGGACCTCTTTCGGCTGAAATGATGAATATGACTGTAATTATATGCCGTAGCATATAATAGTGCATGTAATTACTTTGAGTTAATTATTTAGTGCAAAGGTTTTATTTTAATTTTCGTAACTGTGTAATCGATTACTAAATCGATAATCTCACGAAAACTATCATTCTCATATTTCTCCGCTTCCAGATTGCGGTTTGAGGTGATTTTTCATATTCTAAGATAAAGAAAATATGACTGATTTTTTAGATCATATCTCAACTTATTACATTTGGGCTCACCGTTTTCCATCTCCTTTATTTTGATTAAATATTTATAGAATTTAAAATGAAATTAAATAAGAATTGGTATGCTGACGTTGTTAAATATTCTGCCGCCGCCGCCGTAAGTAAAAGGGGCGCATCTGAGGAAAGGGAATACAGAAAAATGAGCCTTAATGGATGCGCCTTTTTTGTTTAGACAGGTTTATTTTTTTGTATTCCCTTTCCTCAGATGCGCCCCTTTTACTTACGGTGGCAGTATTGTAGTTGTAATTTTGGTTACTTAGGTTATAAATAAGGAAAAATTAATAACAGTAAAAGGCGAAAAAAATGGCTCGTGTGGTGCAACTTGGGAGACGGTTATATCTAACAATGGACCGCGATAGACTAAATTAATTGATCGAAAACGCAATTCTTAACGTTGAATAGATTCAATTTGATAATTTTATCAAGCTAGATAAGTTTTAGCATCGGGTTCTTATTTAGACTTCATTGTCACCATATTATTTTGATTTTAAAGAGTGTCCGTGGAGTTTGTTGCCCATTCTTCTTCATATGTACTTATTAAGCATCGAAATGGGCAACTAACTTCATCTTTCTGACTGACCGGCCCCTTGACAATCCAAAACTGCCTGTTTATCCATACTAATATTATAAATTCGAAAGTAACTCTGTCTGTCTGTATGTTAGTTACCCTTTCACGCCTAAACCACTGAACAGATTTCAATAAAATTTGGCACAGAGATAGATTGCATTTCCGAGAAGGACATATGATAGTTTTTATCCCAATATTCCCACGAGATCGACACTTATGCGGGTGAAACTGCCGGGCGCAGCTAGTTTGAAATAAATGCTTTGAGTTTGAGTTTAAATTTCGCCTATCCTAAGTTTACATCAACCTCTTGTGCAGCTTTACACTTAGAAAGCCGTACCTAGCACACGATATATTTAAATTTGAGTTAAGATTATCCAATCTTACCTAAATAATCTTCCTTTAGAACGTTCTAGCTTGGAATACCGGAATCCTTTGACTATAATTGAGTCGGTTCAGATATAACTACAAGTATGTTATAAGAGGAAGCCACAACCTACTTTAGATAGGTCAGTTTTAGGATAAAGTTCAGCACTATAGTGTCTAATCTAATGTAGTTTAAGGGTTTAAGTTCATCATTCATCATTTCAGCCGAAAGACATAGACATAGGCCTCCCCCAAAAGGGGGGGTTTGCCATAATCGCCACGCTTGGCAGGCGGGTTGGCGATCGCAGTATGGTATGGTGGTGGAATGCATAGAGAACGCTGCTGCCCATTCTCCGGTACGCCCCTTAGTCGCCTTTTACGACACCCACGGGAAGTATGGGGTGGTGCTATTCTTTAAGTCCGGCACCACACAGAAAAGGGTTTAAGTTACCTAAATAATTTCCTTTAATTTGTAAGCAGAATTAGGTAGTTGAGGTTTATCTTCGATCCCATAGGAATATCGGGATAAAAAGTATCCTATGTCTGAATCCAGGAAATGGTCTATCTATGTGCCAATTTTCATTCAAATCTGTTTAACAGTTTACGCGTGATTGAGTAACAAACGTCCTAACATCTTCACAAACTTTCACATTTATAATAGGTACCTATATATTAGTAGGATAGGATTATGTAAGTACCTATTGCCGTGTTAATTACTGTGTAGGTATCGTGTTTCGTAATATAATCATCCTATAATGTTCATGTATGACACATCAAGCATTCGTAACAATTTTTGAGGTTAATTAAAAATCGGAACTTTTAGCCCCGCTCCCCCCTAAATCCAAACATAACCACGTTCTCTTTACCTATCAGTGTGCTTTAGCGGCTTATCTGACGATTATCTTCGGTAAGATTTCTTAGAAATATCTGAAAAGAAAACACGAAGAGTACTTCCCGGAAAATGTATAAAATATTTTCATGATAGATCGCAGGGCAAAGCTAGTTAACTATACTCCTTTTCAGAAACATAACTGCTATAAATAATTCCGGGGCCACATTGAGCTTTGACAAAAACTTCGAAGACTCAGTAAAAAGTTCTGAAGCACAGAACGTTCCGCTCTTACTATCACTCTTTAATGGTCATTGTACGTGATCCATTAAGGGAAAGGTAGGAGTAGTGGCATCGTACTAATTTAATACTTTACTCAAGATAAAAACGGTGAGCAAGAAATTGGAAATGAAAATCTTAAGTTTTATAAAAATGGAGAATCGTTCTATGATGAGAGTAATTTAGACCGTGACTTGATATCTGAGTAGTATTCGCAACGCCAAAGACAAATCAAAGGTAGGTAGGTACTATTTTGATGCTTACTTTGTTAAGACTTTGAAAACTAATGGATAAAACTGGCATCATAATGGAGACTTGAACTAAGCATAGATTTAAGTTGTGGAAGATTAAAGCTACGTTCAAGATCTAAGCCTTAATAAAATCAAATCATTCATTAAACGTAACGGCATTAGTTAAGTCTGCCTTTGTACCATTTTGTGAGAAAAGTTTAAATAAATAAATAAACGTAAGTTGGGCCAGAAAGCCTTTTGTACCGTTAAAGATTATATTGAGGACAAAAAGGTTTGGGATTGAGCTGCTTCCTAATTCTGCATTTTGAATGTTTTTTTTTTTATTTACACATTGACATTAATGATTTTTTTTTTATAAACAATAACATTTGCTTACTTTGTAAAGTACTATATTATTTTAATGATTGTGAATGTGAAGACGATGTGGGTCATTATATTAATTTTTTTTTTTATTATTGAGAGAATAATAAAAAAATTAATAAAATGACCCAAATGTTCTGTTAGTTTTTTTCATGGTCTGGCAGTTTGAGTAATTTATGTGGTCTACCCAAATGTCCTTTATTGTTCGTCGAGTCTTTGACCTCCATATTCTTTTCCGAACTAGGTTGCTGAGGTCGGCTTCCAGTCTTACCGAATGCAGTTGTATACCAGTATTTTATAAGAAACGGACCTCCAAACGTTATTTTTACCCGACTGCGCGACGCAAAGGAGTGGTAATGTGTTCATCAGCCTATGTATGTATGTATGTATGTATGTATGTATGTATGTTTATATGTTCCTTTGAAGCACTATACAGGCCAAACGCCTGGGCCGATTTTTATGATTCACACGTTAATCGATTCCTCTTAGTCCGGCGAGTGTCACTAAAGATACGACGTTAGTGAAAATTCAATATGGCGACTACTGGACGCCATATTAAATAATTTTTTTTAATATTTTTTTTCAAAACCTATCGAGTGGGGTATCAAAATAAAGGGTTTTAAAAGGTGATTACAAAAATATATACAACATATATACTTAAAAGCAATTCGAAGTGACAAATCGCAAAAAAAAACACCTGCCAAGAACTAAATCGTCTGCGAAATCTTTCAAAAAGCAATTCGAAGTGACAAATCGCAAAATAAAAACCTACCAAGAACTAAATCGTCTGCGAAATCTTTCAAATTTGTAAACTAAAAAGCTGGAAATAAAAAAAAAATATTTAAAAAAATCAAAAATCCCGACTGCGGTAAAAAACTTAAGTTAAAAGAAACTGAAAAGCTAAAAACAAGCCCATTTTAAATTAAATAAAAGTTGGAAGCAGGCGGGACCCATTTAAATTTGAAAATACAATAAAAATTATGTGGGTCCCGCCTGCTTCCAACTTTTATTTAATTTAAAATGGGCTTGTTTTTAGCTTTTCAGTTTCTTTTAACTTAAGTTTTTTACCGCAGTCGGGTTTTTTGATTTTTTTAAATATTTTTTTTTTTAGTATATGCGAAACCTGAATATAGTTTGTTCAGGATAAGTAACTGAATCGATTCCAATAATTTTTACCTCATGCTATATTTTATCCCAAAAATATTTAAAAAAGGTTAAAAGTTGGACACCGAGGGCACCAAGTAGGTTATCCATCTCCGCGCCGGACGGTTAGGTACCTAGGTACTATTATCAATGAGCGCAAGACGGCGCGGCGCGGGTGATCATGTTTTTGTACGGACAAACAGGTAACTTAACAAGCTTATAACTTTGTGATTTTTCATGATACAGTTTTGAAATTTTGTACATAGATTCTTTACATAACTACTAACTAGACACGTCTTTCGGGTTTCGCATATACCTACTAAAAATAATGTTGTATATTAAAAATATGAGCAGTAAAATAAATATTATCAAAGATACAAAATATGATTCAGAAAATACCCAAAATACCTCCAACCTAGACAGTTTGTCAGGCCTACAACCAAATGCTGCAGTTACTATTAAACGATGCATAGGTACATTGTAAAGAATACTATTCGCTATTACAAACACAAACCAACATTATAGTTAGTACACAATAAAGTTTCAAAATAGCTTTCCATAACAATAAAAGGGCCCATAAAGTGAAGCCACAGATTTGTGTTGTGGACCATCGGGGCTATATTGATAAAAATAAACGTTCCCAATCTATTTGGAATTGAATTCAGTAAGAACGCATCAAGGATCTTTATGGAGGAAGTTTTAAAAGTAATTCTTGCACTTAAGTGCGACGGATCAACTGATTTTGGTTATGCAGAATCGATGTAGCAAGAACAGTTACTTGAGGCATTATACAGACTGACGGCATTGAGCAGCGGTTATTGTAAAGAAGTTATCAGTCTATTAAAATGATAAAATAAACAATTTTCCTGATAGAAAATTAAAATTTTCAAATAAAATAAATAGCTTAAAAATTGGCACGAAATAAACCACCCATGATAATAAGTCAGTTTTGTTTAAGTGTCCACCAGTGCAGTTCCTAAGCGGGCATTATTTCTTACTAGGTTCTGTCCGCGGCTTCGCCCGCGTGGATGACAAAAAATAGCCCTTGTCCTTTCTCAGGAAGCCATCTATCTCCTTTCCATATTTTATCGTAATCAGCTCAGTGGTTTACTCGGCGAAATGTAACATACAGACGGAGTCACTTTGGAATTTATAATATTAGTAGGGATGTGAAAAAGCACGGGTTAATTCTGTGCTGAAACCACATACTTTAAGTAAAAATTGAGTTTGCGGACCGTATACCAAAAGCAATGGCGGTCACCAAACATTTCCCAAAGAATCTTGATCGAAGATTACGAGCAGGTCGGCTACCAAACCAATGGAACAAAGTTCACAACAGTCTGTTTCGGACACTCTGCCTACAACCGCTATAAACCAAAACCAATTACATTTTGTGCTCGTAAATCTTAGTTGTAGTTCACAAATCATAGCAGATTGTCATCCCATAGTGGACAAAAACAACAGTAAACTATTTGTCTTGGTCTGCCATCTTCTGAGCCGATTTCCTAAGTTTTTAGAGAGTTGAGTTATTGTCAATATTTTACATAATTGGCTGGGTAATTTACAGTGGCCTATAAGAGTTAGTTTAAAATAAATAAAATAATATTACTACTAATAATATTACTTTTTTTTCTTTTTTACAATTGGCTGAGTTAACACCGATCAAAAAACCGGCCCATATACATCATTATTTTTATGGTTAGTCAAAGGTAGTTAAATTAGTCAATAATGACGGTATAGCAGTTCAAACAATTGGATCACTAGAATTTTAAATCATAATGTGGTTTGTTAGGCTGCCTTTCCACCAGAGATGAGCGAGGATTCGTAGCGAGGGATGTGTGTGAAACTAACCAATAACATCGCTTCATTTTTAGGGTTCCGTACCCAAAGGGTAAAAACGGGACCCTATTGCTAAGACTTCGCTGTCTGTCCGTCTGTCTGTCTGTCTGTCACCAGGCTGTATCTCAAGAACCGCGATAGCTAGACAGTTGAAATTTTCACAGATGATGTATTTCTGTTGCCGCTATAACAACAAATACTAAAAACAAAATAAAATAAATATTTAAGGGGGGCTCCCATACATCAAACGCGATTTTTTTGCCCTTTTTTGCTCGATATCAAAAATGGCAACAGGTAGGCACTTGAAATATTCACAAAATACTCAGTTGTATTTTAACTTTAATAATAAATAATAAAATTAAAATAAAATAAATATTTAAGGGGGGCTCCTATACAACAAACAAGTTTTTTCGGGGTTTTTACCTTGTGGTACGGAACCCTTCGTGTGCGAGTCCGACTCGTACTTGGCCAGTTTTTGTAGCTTGAACTAGCGTTGGTATTGGTTAGTTTCACACACATCCCTCGCTACGCATCATCGCTCATCTCTGGTGGTACCTACGGTGTCCTAAAAGAACGGCGACCGCCACATAGCGTCCGCAATTGGCCATAGTTAAACGGAAAGGATCCAACCCACCCAGAGATAGTTTTGAGATATTTAAGTTTTAAGTTCAGATTGTATTTCGTCATTGATTCTCCACTTCAACTTTCGGGGGTTGATTTTAACTAAAGGATAAACATATAAATTTCAATTTTATTAATCTCTAGTCCGACATCATGAGATATTTTTCTAGATATTAGCAAATATAAGACGATGGATCCTTTTCGTTAAAATAATATTTCAAAAGCCCAAGGTAATAAACATATTTAGTCATAAGGATCCAAGCTTTAAAATATAATAAAAACACTAAATATTAAAAAGAGATGGCTGATTTTTATGTTTTAGATAATAAAACATATAGTGTACTTATTATATCTTTAGTCTTAAATCACTACTACCATATAAATATTATTTAAAACTAATAATTTAAAACTTAAATATCTCAAAACTACCTCTGTGTGGGTTGGATCCTTTCCGTTTAAATATGGCCAGTTTTTAAATCTTTAGAATAACGATTATCCTAGTAGTTTGGATCGTTTTAGTGATTTGTAATTTGGATTATTTTCGTAAATGTGAATTTTTCAATAACGATATAAGTAGCATGGAGCGATGTTAATAAAAAAAATTACGACCTGCCATACATGTGGGTTGGTAACTCAGGACTATACCTTCATGGGGCGTTTGAATTTCACTTGGATTGTCTTTGTGATACTTATTAAAGTTTTAACTACAAAGAGTTTTTTGGTATACATAACTCATTTTCGGCCAAAGTCTGGGTTGGATCCTTTCCGTTTAACTACGGCCAATTGACCAGCGAATGACGTCACTTCCACGTTATTTATGAAAGCAAGTTGGTATGTTTAACTAGAAAACGTTTTTTGACATCGTAAAGTCAAACCCCGGTGCCATCATCTTCATGGCAGCCGTCACTTCGGCTGCTACGTGGCGAGTTATTCCGGTCTGATCCCCTGAACTCCCCTCCACCCCCTTGATCCCCTGCTAGTTCTTCTTCTGTTTTAATCTCTGTCTTATCCACTATAAACTTTCCCAATCCGGGGCGACCGATTCTAGGAAACCGTGCCTTAACAGAGGAACCACTTACTGATAAACGTTTGTTGTATAGCGTCTGTATAGTTACACAACGCTTTTTTTTCTTCTATCGAAATTCAAATTACTGACGACTGAAAGAGAAATCGGTGTGTAACTATTCATCTGATATAACTCGTTTATTAGTCAGGGGGTTAGTATTAATCATGACGCTTGCTCACTTCGTTTTACTGTCTATTATTTAAATAATATTCGTATTTTTTAACAAAGGTTTTCCTTTAGTTTGGCCTTCTTTTTTAAGTTGTGTACTTTGTACATTCTTCTTCTCTATCGGGTCGACAAACGATTGGAATACCCTTCCAAGAAGTTACGTTTGGAGCCAGTTTTCTACCCGCAATGCAACTTTGAGAGTTGCCGAAAATCGAGTTGAATGGCGTGCAATGAGAGAGGCCTTTGTCCAGCAGTGGACTGCTATTATTTATTTATTTATACATACTTTATTGTACACCAGAAAATACATAACAAAAAAATACGATTTTTAATACAAAACATACAATGGGCGGCCTTATCGCTTTCTGCGATCTCTTCCAGGCAACCTTGGAATGGACAGTGATTGCGTGGATATAAAAATGCTATAGGCTGATGATGAATGCAACTTTGAGCTGCCACCACCTGACCCAATTTTCCAGGAATTAAATGACCCACCAACACCATTCAGGGGTTCAAAAAAACAATTTGACTATAATTTAGTGCCGTTTTTATTTTTCAGCTGAAAATTTTGTCACGTACATTTAATACCATAAATCGACGCAGTTGTTTTGGTCATGCCGTAGGTGAGTTTGATTTAATAGACTAGACATTTATAGCCTGCCTGCAATATATTGCAGGTTTTGTAACCGATAATTGGATTGGAATAGCTTTAAAAAATATCATGTCCCAAAAATTCCTGGGATATTCCGAAATATAATTATAAAAATTTTAAAATAACAGCCTGGAAAGTCCTACTGTTTTCCGCAACGTACAGACATAGAATTTTAAATATTTATAAGCGATTTTGAGGTCAATCACCCCGTAACTTACACTGAATATTCATTATTATGGAAAATCTCAAGTGACGTTTTAAAAGGGAGTAAAAACCATAAATCGCTTCACAAAGTACGTCAGTAACAAAATAATAGTTTAGAAGCATGATGTCAGAAACAATTCTGAACCTAGCAGTCGCAATGCGCTTTCGGAAATCCGTTCAAGTTCGTCGACTTGAGACTGGCAATATTGGCAATTAACGTTGCCTGAAAATGTGATACAAACTGCGTTTTCTAAAGTTGAAAACTTCTTTAAGGCACTTTGCGCTGTTTCTGAACAGTGAATGAATCTGAACCGTCACGCTCGGGTCGGTAACGCTGAAACGGGTGTACTCGGCGATGAATCGCGTAAACTCGGCGTTGAAACACGTATACTTGGCTCCAGTCGTAAGCACTTCTATCGTATAGTCACACACCCGCACACCCGCCTCGCTTTTTTCCTCAAGTTCAACAGCAGCCAGGAGTAATTTGAAATTAATTATTCACTTATAGACTTAGCCATTCCAGAACCTTTCGGCCCCATCGGTCATCTGTTCCGCGAGCAATGTGGCCTGCCCAATGCTACTTAAGTTTGTCAATTAGGGATAGACAATAGACATTGTGACTTATAACATCGCCTTGGTGATTCTGTAAAGGTGTTATAATTGTGGTTTAAGTAATAAATAATTCTTTGGGCCTGAAATATCCTTTGGTTACCTTGGAACACGCAATGTCAAAATCGTTGTAAAATCCAGCATTTTACGATTACCGTATCTAATTGCAAGATTATCATTAAACAAGTTATTTATTTAGGCCATGGCAGCCGTCGGTGGTTATTCCAACCAGCCCACCTCCCGCCGGAAGCTGATTAAGTCTCCTGGTCTGTCGAGAACATCTGTGTACGATCTGGGTATCCCGAGGGTTTCTGACCTAATCTGGGTGACGCCTGTAGACTCACAGAGTACATGCGCAACGGTTTCAACAGCCTCCATGCAAGCCCTGCATAAGGGACTGTCCGTTATGCCTATTGTGTGGAAGTGTTCATTAAGCGAGCAGTGTCCCTTGATGGTCCCCGTCACCAGGCGCAGGCCTTTCCTGTCCAGTCGTAATAAATGCCTGGTTAGCTTGTCATCCAATGATGGCATAGCTTCCTTGGATTGTCAGCAGCCTGGTGACGACGTCCACCAGCTTTCTGCTTGTGTGTGGGTGCGCTCCTATAGCCACCTGCGTGGTTGGTTGAAGGGGATGGGCACGACAGGTTCCGGTCCATAAACTGACATGTTGGATGCCCTTCTGGCCAGCTTGTCAGCTGTTTCGTTACCTAGCGATCCACTGTGTCGTTTTATCAATTGTATTGTCACTATATTGCGACTCAATACAGTTACCTTCATTAAACAAGTTCCTTCTCCTATATCTACGAACCAAAAAATTAAATTAAAAATTTAAAAAACCCCCGACACAAAAAAATAATAAAATTAAATGTAAGTAATTGCAAAAGGATCAAATAATTTAAAAACCCCCAACTTAAAGAATCTAGGTAACGAGACTAAAACAGATAAATTCATATGGCAGTCGGGGGACCTCTTAGCATAGAAGGTTACCTAGATTCTTTAAGTTGGGGGTTTTTAAATTATTTGATCCTTTTGCAATTACTTACATTTAATTTTATTATTGTTTTGTGTCGGGGGTTTTTTAAATTTTTAATTTAATTTTTTATTTCATGCTTTTTGTAGGGACTCCTTAATTTTTGTATTTCATTTCTTTTATTTTCTTGCGTTTTAAGATTAAGGTAATTTGGTGTTTTATCAGGTTTTTTATCCGTCAAAAAATAATTATTAATTTATAGTTGATGAATAATTTTTAAGACTAAACAGAATTTTTTTTTGTATTATAATCCTTTTCCTGCTTAGTTCTTCCTTTAGTTATTCAACTTTCTTACAAGTATTTCATAGCGTTAGATATCTTAGGTGTTTCAGATCTAATTTATAAAATGGGACTGCGACACTATATGATGTAGAAATACCTACGCTTTTTAAGTGGGATAATTCCATTCGTAATAAAAATAGTCAAACTCAGTGGTCGTAGGTACCAATCATCACTCCACTTTTGCAGCATTGATCAGACAAAAAAATATTTTGAAGTTTTTAGTTTTCATTTCATTAGTTAATATTCCTCATTCCCTTTCAATATAGTTTACATTATTCTACTTGTCAAGCCCTTGCATTTGATACCTATATTGAAGGAGTTGTGAAAAAAGAATATAATTATCCATTTTGTGGTGGCGGCCATCTTGGATTTGAAATTTGTAATAGCGTATAGTATTCTACTAGTCAAGCCCTTTCATTTGATACCCATATTGAGGGAGTTGTGAAAAAAAAATGTAATTCGCCACTTTGTGGTGGCGGCCATCTGGGATTTGAAATTTATTATAGTGTATAGTATTCTACTATTCAAGCCCTTTCATTTGATACCCATATTAAGGGAGTTGTGAAAAAATATGTATTCCGCCATTTTGTGGCGGCGGCCATCTTGGACCGATTTTCATCAAACTTAGCTAAGAACACTCCCGACTAATTCACCTTTCAAACAAAAAAAACAAAATCAAAATCGGTTCATCCGTTCGGGAGCTACGATGCCACAGACAGACACACACACACACACACACACACACACAGACACGTGAACTTATAACACCCCGTCGTTTTTGCGTCGGGGGTTAAAAATATCATCTTCAAAACGGAATCAGAGAATTTCGGCAGAACTGGGCTTGCTCTTGACAACACTTGGCTGTAAATCACGGACCAAGTCGCCTGAACTCAAAACAATCTGTTATTGAATAGTTGAAAAGGTTATGCCAGACTAATTAATTTCAATAAACCCAGCTCTGCGGCTACATGCCTTTATTTTAGGCAGTTTCTCGTTACATCATTTGAAATTTATAATAGTCTGGTGAACTATACAAATCTTGTTTGTTATGGACTGAAATTAATCTCTTTTTAATTTAAACTAGCTGCACCCCGCGCATAAGTCTTGATCATATATGGAAATATCGGGATAACAAGTAGCCTTTGTCCTAGTCCAGATCATGGTCTAGCCATTTGCCAAATTTCATCCAAATCCATTCAGCCGTTTTAGCGAGAAGGCATTACAAAGAAACACACAAACAATCAAATCTTTTCTCTTAATAATGTTAGTGTAGATAATATTATGTTCAGAGTTGTAGCGGTATCTACAACGCCACATGCGAACAACGCGTCATACTGACTCTCTCTGACTCACGCAAAATCCTGCATCTCGCAAGCAGAGTTTACCGCGCAACTAGCATAGATACAACGGCCCGACATGAATCATCGGGCAGTTGCCCGCCAGACACAACACCCGACTGTTCGGAGGATCCTCCCTTTTCTATGGAGTATTAGTGAACTTTACACCCTGTTCCTCATACCTCTACAGAGTTATTAATTATCAAAGGAATAGGCAAAGTTAACCTAGAAATGAACTAACAGTCAAACGTTTAATAAAAGAGACAACTAAATATTGAAAATTTTTTTCTACTATGCACCTAATAAATATGTATTTGGGTAAAACCATTGAATGCATAATATCGAACATCGTGACCTATAAACACATAACCTCTTAAACTTGCAACCGAGGTTAGGGCAAGGTACGGAAGTAAGTGACTCGGATGTCGTTCAAAATAACGTTCCTTTTTTACAGTTTGTATTAAAGGTCCTTTTCTGTAATATATTAGAAGTTGCATGTATTGAGATAAGAGTGACGGTCGGTAAGTATGTTCAGCCATTCAGTATATTCTGTAAAAATCTCACTGTGAAAATGTAGGTATGACATGTGAGCTGTCATTGCTCCTGATACTAGGCATTGACACTATTGACAGCTCTCTTCACCTAAGTTTTCACAAAGGGGTTTTTATCAGAATAGATTGTCTGTTTTATGATTTTGATAATAGTAGATTGTTATACAAGGGTCGGAAGGAATCAATTCCCATACGAGGCATTTAGACGCCCGAGCGCAGCGAGGGCGGCTATAGTCCGAGTGGGAATTGATGACTTTCACCCGCGTTAAACACTCTACTTTTCATTTCGAATTTAAGGAAAGTAAAAAATAGCCGTTTCAGCCGATAGACGTCCACTGCTGGACATAGGCCTCCCCCAATTTTTGGAGGGTTTGCCATAATCGCCACGCTTGGCAGGCGGGTTGGCGATCGCAGTGTGGTATGATGGTGGAATACACAGAGAACGCTGCTGCCCATTCTCCGGTACGATCCTTAGTCGCCTTTTACGACACCCACGGGAAGTAAGGGGTGGTGGTATTCTTTAAGTCCGGCACCACACAGACTTGAAGTATGGAACACACCACGTCACCGCCACATGAGTAGATTCTGTGTCACCACCGCGGGCCATCCCGCTTACTAGGGCTCGTATTATTATCATTCTGTCTGCATTCTTACTTTTACCATTTTTCATAAATTACTTAGAAAACACGATAATCTTGATAAAAATTACTAAAAATTGTGTTGCGACGTGACACTTTTTAGTGCTGACCGTCCACCCAACTTTCTTATTTCGATTCAAAACTTGCATACAGCCTAATCGATACTCGCAATAAAAAAAATGAAAAAAAATTGTAGAAACTGAATAAAAACTCTTTAAACTAACAAAATGTATTGAAATGTAAAGTGTTTGCAGAATATCCAATCTATAGAATTAATTAATTATCATCATTCTCAAAAAAACTTCTGGTAAGCCTACCTAAATAATGTTTACTGGGAATTCTGTAGTAAACTATTAGAAAGTATCAAAAATAAAATCCACAATAAGTAATTGTCCAATAAATTAAAATAATTTTAAACAGCGAGCGCATTCCGAATATAAATTCAATTATAGAAGTATTTCGGCGCGAAATTCAGTAAATGAGGTACCTATGGCCTGTCTGTTATTGACATGATATTAGAAGAGATTGAAATGATATTAGAAAAGCATAAATCATTATTATAAACAATGCTTATTGTATTTATTGCTTAAAATTTTTTTTTTTCAAATATCGTTTACATTCGTCATATTAATTACTCGAGTCAATAGAAATTAAAAAAAAAAAATTGTTTGGAATAATCGCTTTCACACATCATCGCAATAAAAAAAACAACAATGTTCGGCGATTTTGAACACAAATTGAGTATCTAGTGGTAATGATTAATACGTATTATTGAACCTGTGTTTGAATATTACGTTTAAACCTGGGCATTTTCGTGTTGTTTATAATATTATCAATAACATTTTACACATTTTAAATCTTATCTACATCTATGTGTGTGAAATTTGTGAAAAGTAAAAATGTAAACACACGATTGGCGCCAAACTTCGACATTAGATATCAAAAAAACTTCATTACCACTACTTATTTACCTTAAACTGTGGATAAATTCGTCAAATAATTAAATGATGTATATTCACAGCCCCATATGGTAAAGTCAGGATGTTCGAAATCATTAAATTTTTATGGTTTTTAGCCTCGACCACAACTGTCATCAAAATGGCAATTATCGTACCTATGTATGTTGAATTTATTCAAGGTAAATTATTAACTTGTGCGCTAAATATGAAAGATTTAATGGCGTTAACATTATGAGCTTTTTATCCAACTCTCCTAATTAACGCACATTCATAAGATTTGATGGGTAGCATAATAAATATTTACATAATCAATTAAGGGTGTCGTATGTCTGACTGAGCTGACTACCTAACTAAACTTAGTTCTATTTTTAAATTTCATTCCCGCCCTAGGGAGGGAAGCAATTACTATGAGACTTTCCCGCCCAAGGGTGGGAAGCTGCGTTTTCCACCCGCTATTCGGATCAAACAAACATTACTTTCCGAGTATGAGAGATGAAAATTATATTTATTTACAAGCTGCGCCCCGCGGCTCAACCGCGTAAATGGCAATCCCGTGGGAATAACGGGACAAAAAGTAGCCTATTTGTTAATTCAGGGTGTCAGCTACCTCTGTACAAAATTATATCAAAATCGGTCCTGCCGTTTGAGCGTGAAGAAGTAACAAACATATAAACACACACACACACTCACAAACTTTCGCCTTTATAATATTAGTGTGATTTTACTATTTATGTATACAAAATAAAATACATAGGGATAAGACATAATTATAATATTTGAGTACAAAAGTACCTACTGCTTCTTTCTTAAAATTAAATCTTTCAGCAGACCTGCATTTCAGATGTTTATTTTTATTATAATCTTATCATAGATGTTTCACGGAGTATGTAACGCACAGAATTCACTGTTACGTGCTCCGTGAAACAGAGATGTGATTAGTTTAGTAAAATTTTGTATGAAGGTAGCTGACATCCTGGATTAACATATAGGCTACTTTTTATCCCGATATTCCCACTGAATCGACAGTTACGTGGGTGAAACCGCGGGGTGCAGCTAGTCAAAAATAAAATCAGAAATGAAGTTATCCGAGAAAGGAACCGGTGTAACCGACATAGCTTTAAGAGTAAGCAATCTGAAGTAGCAGTGGGCTGGTCATGTTTGTTGAAAAACCGATGGCCGATGGAGCAGACGAGGCATAGAGTGGAGACCGCGTATCGACAAGCGTAGTGTGGGACGCCCCCCAGCTAGATGGACCAACGACCAGAAGGAGGCTGGGACAGATTGGATGCGGAAGGCGGAGGACAGGATGTTGTGGTGCAGCCTGGGAGAGGCCCATATACAGCAGTGAAAAATAGAAAACAAGTGCGAGTCGGACTCGCACACGAAGGGTTCCGTACCACAAGGCAAAAACGCCGAAAAAAACATGTTTGTTGTATGGGAGTTTTTTTTAATTTTAATTTTATTATTTATTATTAAAGTTAAAATACAACTGAGTATTTTGTGAATATTTCAAGTGCCTACATGTTGCCATTTTTGATACCGAGCAAAAAAGGGCAAAAAAATCGCGTTTGTTGTATGGGAGCCCCCCTTAAATATTTATTTTATTTAGTTTTTAGTATTTGTTGTTATAGCGGCAACAGAAATACATCGTCTGTGAAAATTTCAACTGTCTAGCTATCGCGGTTCTTGAGATACAGCCTGGTGACAGACAGACAGACAGACGGACAGACAGCGAAGTCTTAGTAATAGGGTCCCGTTTTTACCCTTTGGGTACGGAACCCTAAAAAAGAAAGTAGGTAGGTAACTAACCAATCACCTACCCATTAAAAAAATCTCACCAGTATGTAGCTAACTATATTAGTTATTCTGTGCCATTGGTTTATAACGAGATGCTAACGGTTAACTTTGTAAGTTTGTAACTAAAAACCCGCATGGTATTGCGTATTAACAGTAACAATGGCTTTCATTCTGACAGCTCATCAACATTTATTGCTTTATTTACATTGCTGAGCAGACAAATTTATTGATGTGCATTTGGATTGAGTGATCTTTTTTTATTTCATGACAAAAACTGATTGTAGATTTAGTCAAAAATAGTCAAAACTCATAGCCCAAAGTTAAAAATTTGTCACTCTCAAGGGTCGTCAGTTATTGCCGAAAATGTGGATCACTCAATTCAGACATTTTGCAAAAACGGCTATGAGCTAAATCTCAACATAAACTTACTCTGTTGACTAAATTTATATCTCAAAAATTTGTTAATTTGTCACAACATTTTTTAAACCCATCAGGGTATTTAAAGATTCTTCCAGGTATCTTTGGACAGTATCATTGGATCACTCAGTACAGACACCATTTTGTCTGAGAGATCGTTGTAATAAGGTTTCGGATGACTTTTTCTATAGATCTATTGTTTATCCTAAAATGCACATGTTCCGAATATATTTGTACAATAAATATCATAACACAAATACCTTTTGTTAAAAATGTATGAGTAACTCAATGTTTTTAAATTTTCTGAACTGAGTGATCCATAAGAATACTTATAGCTAAGTACCAATAGACATATGAAGCAATGGATTAGCTTATTAAGAATTAACGAATTGAAAGTGGCTTACGCAATTAGGGTGTCTTTTACGTAAAACGGATACCTATTTAACTTGGGTATCCCGGTCAATATTTCCAAGAGTTCACAATTTTTATCCTTTCAAAGTTTTATGATTGGCTTAAACTATAACTGAATTTGAGAACAAGAATTTGCTTAACTCGATCATGTGATTTGATTTGGTGAGTTCGGTTCAAAATTTGATTATCAAATTGCCTTTGTTAAATGTTCTCTTGATTAAACTTGAGTTTCCTAGTCGGTTTCGAATTGCTTCGGTTCATGAAGTACCAATTAAGAGATAATATTTTGAACAAACTGTTTTGTCAGTAAACTTTAATGTACTGACTGCAGGATTAATCCTGTAAATATATAAGTGGAACAGTAAAATGAAAGACGGAAACTGAAAAAATACTGTGGTATTTTACACCATTTACCAGTTCTTAATTTTGCCTGTGGTTCAGAAATGACAGCCGCATGGTTCAATCGATCAGGTTAAGCTATGCTTGCCGCGGTTGGTTCGTGGATGGGTGACCATCTTTACATACCAAGACCCCTCAGTGTCTCGGAGAGCACGTTAAGCCGTTGGTCCAGGCTGTCTTTCCTAGATCTTTGACAGTCGTTACGGGTCGTCAGAAGCCCGAAAGTCTGACAACCAGTCTTACCAAGGGGTATCGTGTTACCCAATAAGTGGGTTGTGGAGGTCAGACATGCAGACGCTTCATGTAAAATACTGGTATTCAGCTGCATCCGGTTAGACTAGAAGCCGACCCCAACATGGTTGGGAAAAAGTTAGGCAGATGATGATTGATACATTATTTATACATAATTTACTAGCTACGCCCCGCAGTTTCACCCGCATAAGTCTCGATGTCGTGGGAATATCGATATAAAAAGCATCCTATGTTCTAATCCAAAGGTGTGCCAAATTAAAAAAAAAAAATTTAATCTAAATCCGTTCAGCCGTTTTAGCGTGAAAAAATCAAATCTTTTCTCTGTATTTATTAGATAAGATCATAAATTAGTCTCTTTTCGTGTCTGTCTGTGAGACCGAGTTGTTTTTTTAAACTATGAAACAGATTTCAATGCGGCTTTTACCATTTTTTTGAGAAGTTATTTCGGAAGACTTATGTGCAAAACACATTAATTGGCATTACATACATA
Organism: Mesoligia furuncula; assembly: GCA_916614155.1. Lineage (NCBI taxonomy): Eukaryota > Metazoa > Arthropoda > Insecta > Lepidoptera > Noctuidae > Mesoligia > Mesoligia furuncula. The sequence goes on along the minus strand of OU744800.1, from coordinate 28,438,433 downwards.
TAAATAAAAAAAATAACTCGATGTTTAGTCAAGTCCTAAAAACCGTGGGAATTGTTATTTCTTAATAAACGAATTCTAGCACGAACTTGGCTTAAGAGTAAAATAATTTTTAAGTTGATAGGTACAGACATCAAGCTACCAATCTGTCAAATTTCTTCAATAGATTTTCAACTTTATCGCTAAAGCATAAGGTTAAAAGTTAATTGGGAAAATTTGACAGTTTCGGATAGCTTGATGTGCTGACGTCTGTAAATTTTGTCCAAACCAATTCGGTAAAGAGAGCAATAAAATCTTCATAACACACAATTTTACTGAAACCGCAACCATGTACATCCCTAGTCCCACTAACATTTTTATCTGTAACCACTACAGTTTTCGAGTAAACAGAGCTGGGGCAAGTGCGTCCATGTTTAAACTTTCAGTTCGAGTTGGAAGTCAAGAGGGCACGGCTGCGACGCACAGTGGATCGACTCCATACAAACTGGCGGACATAGGACTATAAAAATATAATTTCAAGATTTTTGAAAAACAAATGATGCCAATGTGCTCTCCTCAGTAATCTAAATTGAAAGTACTCTTATGTTTTTTTCGATTAAACCCTAATTTTAGGAGTAATATGAGTAAAACTGATTGCAATGTATGGAAAATTATATAAAAAAAATGTTTTCCTGCGATTCCCGCACATTTTCCGGTTTTGACGCTTATAATATATTTTGGCATAATATTTAGGAGATTTCGTCCGAACATACTTATGTCCCCTAGTGTCCCCCCTTGTAGATGTACGACAAATATATGATTTTTATTTTTTGTATCAATAACTCTTCTTGTTGTTATATGATTTTAGTGCAAATGAGGCTTTAGTTTTGTACAAGATATAATAATAACAATCGCAACATTACACAATGTGAGTATTGTTAGTAAATAAGTATGAACATCAACAGCCGGCTAGCAAGATAATCGCAATTAGTTAATTGGATTACCGTTACCATTACCATCATTAGTCAACTTTCCAAATCCCTCTTGTAGTCCTTTGTCCATTAGTTAGTTTTGTACAAGATATAATAACAATCGCAACATTACACAATGTGAGTATTGTTAGTATTAGATACAGGAAATATTGTTCTAATGTTTAATATGACATTTAATAGAGAAATTCAGATGAAATAAAAGGATATGTTTTCATGGTTTTTGTAGGAATTAAAACCAAAGAACATAAGTGTAAATGGATGTGTAATCACTAACCAGAAAACATAAAATATACTAATTAATTAGTTCTATTGATCAAATTGATAATACACTATAATCTCAAAATACATACAAAATAAAACGTATGAATTACTGTTTATACCGCTAAACTTCTGCATCCTAATCATTATCCGGAACCACGGAAGGCCATAATGATTTTAATGGGAGGAAATTGCAATTTTAACTAAGTACACTTATTCATTACAAGACCTTATATTGCCTTATGTTTTAAAATACGTAACTACCCTCATTTATCTACATCTCTTCATAATCTCATTTATCTTTTTTTTAAGCAATAACTGCGTAATTATCTAGGACTACAAGAAGGGTTTGGAAAGTTGACTAATGATGGTAATGGTATTGGTAATCCAATTAACTAATTGCGATTATCTTGCTAGCCGGCTGTTGATGTTCATACTTATTTACTAACAATACTCACATTGTGTAATGTTGCGATTGTTATTATTATATCTTGTACAAAACTAAAGCCTCATTTGCACTAAAATCATATAACAACAAGAAGAGTTATTGATACAAAAAATAAAAATCATATATTTGTCGTACATCTACAAGGGGGGACACCTGTGGACATATTTATGTTCGGACGAAATCTCCTAAATATTATGCCAAAATATATTCTAAGCGTCAAAACCGGAAAATGTGCGGGAATCGCACGAAAACATTTTTTTTATATAATTTTCCATACATTGCAATCAGTTTTAATCATATTACTCCTAAAATTAGGGTTTAATCGAAAAAACCATAAGAGTACTTTCAATTTAGATTACTGAGGAGAGCACATTGGCATCATTTGTTTTTCAAAAATCTTGAAATTATATTTTTATAGTCCTATGTCCGCCAGTTTGTATGGAGTCGATCCACTGTGCGACGCTCCCAAACGCAATGGTACTTGACGATGGAACGCTTTATAATGTTCTTCCTTTTAAAATAGCTGAGACGGAAATATTTTGGGGAAATAAATTGCTTGGCGCAAAGGATAGATATAGATAGAGATAGTCGTAGAGACTTGGCAAATATATGGTGGCAAAGGCTGTAATGAAACAGTAAAGAAAAGGGTGGAATGTTAATTAAACTCCTAAGATATTGAAAATAACGTTCATTTTGGCAGAACAGGTAGAGGTGGGTTTAATAAAAATACGAGAAGGAACTTCGAAAATGTGAATGAAAAACCCATGTGTCATTCCCCCCTACCTCTATTTCAGATTATCAATGTTTCTGTCGCCTTACTATCCATTGATAATACGAGGTTATTACTATACCACAGGGTCTCTTCTCATACAGAGAAGACACGAGCATTGATCACCACGCTTACTCGAGACGGGTTGGCTTCTAGTCCAGGTTTCTTCTCGATGTTTTACTTCATCGATGTGAGTGATGTCCAAGATAAACTTAGAAAGTAAATACGAATTGAAAAGTCACATTGGTACAGAAGCCAGCACATCAAGCTGCTACAATCTGTCAAATTTCTTTGACAGATTTTCAAATTTATCGCTAAAGCATAAGGTTCACAGTTGATTGGGAAAATTTGGCAGTTTCGGATAGCTTGATGCTCCTTGTGCATGGATTCCTTCCATTGATAATATCTAATATAGAATGGGTTACACAATTCCCCATTAAATTTTATTTTATTCTTAGAAAATAAAGTCAATGTTTTATACTTAACTCGTACATAACATACGTAGGTTGTTTTACAACCTTGGAATGTCTCCAACTGGATTTTGGGATCGGTAAATGTATTTGAAATTTTAGGACGCCTTAGTTTATAAGTGCGACCGGTGAATCGCGAATGTATGCGCAAGTGAATACAGAAACTGGATTATAAAATAATGCTAAAATACTTGTGTTTATTTAAAGCACAAGCAGCGTTCCGCGGTTTCACCCACGTAAGTGTCGATCTCGTAGGAATATCGGGATAAAAAGTATCCTATGTGTTATTCTGATGTAAAGTTTTATCAAATCCGTTTAGCAGTTTTTGCGTGAAAGAGTAACAAACATCCATCCATCCTCACAAACTTTCGCGTTTATAATATTACTAGCAGCGCCCTGCGGTTTCATCCGCATAAGTGTCGATCCCCTGGGAATATCGGGATAAAAACTATCTTATATCCTTTCCCGGGACTCAAACTATCTCTATACCAAATTTCATATAAATCAGTTCAGCGGTTTAAGCGTCAAGAGGTAACAGACAGACACACTTTCGCATTTATAATATTAGTATGGATACTGAAGTTCGTCTAAATTAATAGACAGCTGTGCTGCTGGGGATTTTGTTGCGCCACTTCTTCCCAGACGTAAGGAGGCGGACGTTCTGGAGGACTGTCTTTAGTAACTTTGATGGTTTCAAAGTCCTGATTCTCAGCCTAATTTGAATAAATTAATATTGATTTTATGACTGAAAGCAGTGATCGGAATAGACAGACTATATTTACCTAAAGTTCGGAGAACCGAGACAGAAAGTGGAGACTTCCTGACGACGACATTTTTTTACCGGAATTCGGGATAAATCTTAAATAAGTTGAAAATAAGCTTTATTTAAGATGTGTAAAGGCTATTTTTAACTAAACTTGCAATTAACAAATCTTAGAAATTTTCACTAAACTAATCTAACTTAAATCATGTGTTAGAATTATCTATAAACTAACCATTGTTGCATCAAATCTTTCAATACATAACATTTGTCAATGTGTAACACCTAAGAAAAACCAATTTCTAATTGCAAAGGGACTTCGATATGTATTTTTCGTCTCTGTTTCTGTCTCTTTTCTACGAAGTTTAGGTAAATATAGTCTGGCTATTCCGATCACTGCTAATAAGTAGGCTACGAGTACTAAGTATGTAGGTTGAACGTCAATATAAAAAAAAAAATAAGTTGACAACAAAACAACAACAACAAAAAAAAAAGTTTGGTGCCTTCAGTAGCATACAAACCACTTCAGCACCCTAATTGCGTAATACACTATCAATCACCATCTGAATCATTGTGAAGCAAATTGGTAATCCATTGCTTCATAAGTTCGAAAAAATTGTCTGCTCAACATGTAAACAACGCAATGAATATCGTTGAACTGTCAAACCGATTCCGATTGATAATGTGTTACGCAGTTGCCCCGCTGTAAGGTCTAGACAACAGACGGCCGATTCTGTAAAAATCTCACCGTGAAAACTTAGGTGAAGTGAGTTTTTTTTTGCTAAGAATTGACACTATTGACCTGCTCACTGCACCTAAGTTTTTATGGTAAGATTAATACAGAATAGCACCGCAGGACCAAGTCTGATCTACGAAAACAAAAAACAACTACAGCCAACTAATCCCATGATCCACTTCTAAAATAATTTCTTGAATTAAATCGATAGATCGTGAATTGGCAGCCAAAACTCAACTCAGTTTGATTAAAAACATGTCGAGTTTTCTGTCAAAGTTCTAAAGAAGTAATGATAATCGACACGAACCTTAATTCAAAATTTGTAGTATCAGATATTCCAAATGAACATTATAATAACGTTCAAAATATGAACAGGCCTCTTGATCAAGATACCAATTTAGTCACTCTTTTTTTATGTATATTTTATTTCAAGCCTGATGGAAAGCGATGGATGAGGTCTATGATGCAACGAGCGTGACCAGAATATGCCTAAGGCACTGGAACTCCCACGCATCGACGAAACACATGCAGCAAGCTGCTTGACGCCGGACTCCGGTGGGCGGGTGGTCGCTAACCAGGCGAGCGTTAGCCCTACCACCGCAAGGGAAGATTTGGGCAGTCAAATAAGGTGTTGGGTGTGACTGTCCAGGATGCGCCGAGCGCTCGGTTCAGTTGAGTAGTTGGTGGAACAAACTGCGCTACACGAGGAGGCTTCTTCATGCATCCCAAAAATGCAAATTTTTTAATAAAAAATCCCTGTAGGTTACCCCACAAAACTAATATAATTCGACGTTTATATCTGGGGTAAACATAATTTGTGAGTTGACATCAAAAATATTATTTTTCTGATATCAATCGGTAATCTAAATAGAACTTTTTCTTTTCGACGACGCTCTCGATAGAAAAGCTATAACAAGTTTTCTAACTTAAATTAAGCAAGTACTTAAGTTGCTACCATGTTTTTTGCGGATTTGGAAGAAGTTATATTTTATTTGTACCGCTGCTGCCCGCATCTACGTGCAACTTGGTCTTTTTAGTTTCAAAGATACTAACATATATTATGCACTGCTTTCCGTAGTTCCGAAGTAAAATCTAATGTAGTTAACACAAGTGTGTAGAACTGTAGGAATGTTATTCTCCGGAATTTTGCAAGAAGCAAAATCCATAACTGTATACTGCAGTTTGACGTAACCATAGCCTTTTTTTTGGGTGGGAAATAATCACATTTTATAACTTCTCCCTTTCTGGGCGGAGCGGTAGGACGTGTCAGAGTTTTACTGACTAACCCACCCGTGCTCCTTCAGGGGCCACGGTAACTCATTCGAACAACCGCGATCCTGGCAAGCATCGGCCCTAGCGGACCCCGTCAGTTAGTGCTGACATCTCTTTGATGCGCGCATGGAACACAACGTGCCGTCGACCTGGGCCTGGTCCTTACCGGACGGCTAGCTGCCCATTGCTTGCCGTCCGCTAGCCCGCACATAACCATAGCGTAACCCTTGTGCCTTCACTAACATTTAAATCAACTGATTATAATAATATTTATTCAGTTCTATGTTTAAAATTTCCTTAGGAAAGACATAAATCAACTGTTTACGTAACTAACCGGTGGTTTGAATGTTGGTGAACTCAGGCCTTAAAGGGGAAATGACGCAGTCTCCATGTGGGGTTGGATGATTGATGGCCCTACTTAAGCCCCTAGGGTATCCTAAAAAACTGAAACAGATGGATAGCTTACGCGAATATCAACTTAAAAGACAAAGATGCATGAGACACACCCTTAGTTTAGATTACTAGATCAGGGGCTGATTTTTCCAACGCCAGATTATTTTATCGGAGGAATAATTTTGAATTTTGTACAAAAGCTGTCAGACGTCAATTATTTTCCACGAATAAAAATTATCGGTCGATTGAAAAATCAGCCCTAAATTACTTATTTTTGACACCTTGGTGACAGAAATGATTATGATGGTAGAAAATACTACTTCCTTCGAAAACCACCGGTCCGGTTTCACTAACACTAGATGATACCAAATTAATGAATTTATAAAAGCACACTGTTGGATTTTTAACGCTTTGGTCAGCGCAAAGAGTTCAAAATCCAACCAGTGCAAAATGTTGGTGTGGATTTAGGTGTTTTGCAGTGTTGCGGCGGGTTCACGGATGGTACTAACGCGTTCCCGTGTTCCCGCCGTAAGCGGCAGAGGAGGACACCGTGGAGCTTTAGTGGGATAGAGTCCCACAAAATTGCACTATCTTCCCGTGGTAGTGCAGAATGCATGAGCATTTCTCCACGATAAAAAAGATGTTTTCTAGTGTTAGCTTAGAAGGGCAAAGATAGCAAATATACAATTCTATTAAATAGGGCTCACATTTCAACCCTTCCAATTTTATTCTCAAACTCAATCGAATACTTTCAGAGATTCCTTTTAAATAATCATCCAATATTCAATCGAGAGTCTTCATAAACGTAATATTCTTTCGCGTGTCCAGAGACTGCATTGTGAGAGGAGTTCATTTCATATGTAGCAGCTTTTATATAAAGTCCTTCTGAACGGACAGTACTATTGTTTGATTCAATTCTGTAAACGAGATTGTTAGGACTGCAATATTTCTATTTGGAATATTCGTTTATGAAATTGAAAATAACATTTTTCAGACAAACAATGAGTGTTTGTGTCACGCAGATGATCCTCTTTTTTCACCTTCCAATTGAATAATAGTAATGATTCAGTGTGGTAGTATTTGATTTTGAAAATATGATGAAACTCGATATTAATCACAAATCTGCCTTGTCAATATGAAACTCAATAGATTTCTGTGGTAATTTAAGTACAGACGCCAGCACATCAAGCTACTACAATCTGTCAAATTTCTTTAATAGATTTTCAACTTTATCGCTAAAGCATAAGGTTCAAAGTTGATTGGGAAAATTTGACAGTTTCGGATAGCTTGATGTGCTGGCGTCTTTACATACTCACTCAGCCTATAATGTTCCCACTGCTGGGTCACAGGCCTCCTCTCTGTGAGAAGGAGTGGGCCGTAATCCACCTCGCGGGCCCATTGCGATTGGTATATGTCACATGTCTTCGAATTTTTGATTCTAAGGCATGCCGATTTCCTCACGATGTTTTCCGTCACCGTTTCGAGAGCAGTGGTGATGATATAATTTACACAAAGTAAAGCGCCTGACTGGGTTTGAACCTACGACCTACAACTCGTAAGTCGCGGCAGTGACCACTGGGCCACTACTGCTCTAATACTCACTCTCTGTAATTTATGTACATAAACACAAATACTAGGAGAAATAAATTCAGAACCAACAACCCAGAATCACTTATTCAGACAGCTGATAGACGTCCTATCCTAATAATGCAGCTTCCGACAAGAACAACTATCAATGGAAGACTAAATGTCTGCAAATGCGGGATTTAGAATCCCGTGAGGGGTGAAACCTCGGAGAGAAGCCGGGACGTTTGACAGCACTAGTGGGTGCATTCCAATCAATAGCATTGGTGCGACACTGAACATTTTCAGACTAAAAGCGGTTTATTTTAGTTTCAAAATAGTTTATTTGCCGCTAAAACTTTTACGCTGCGTTGGGTGATGTCCGATTTAATAAATCGAGTCTGTTTGATTTATGTGCGTAACTGTTTTTTAAATGTTGGTCATCAAAATGGTGGTTTTAATTTGTTTCAGCAAAAATAGATTAAAACCAATGAAAACACTCATGAATGAAAGCATTCATGGTATTTTTTCATTCGAGGTGTTTTTAACACCGATAACTTATACCTCGAATATTCCAAATAGTTTACAACGAGCGACGAGTAGTGAGGCTTGTAGCAAACTCAAACTTAAAGCATTTATTTAAATTAAACCATTTACAGGCACTATTGAATTGTCAAGAAGTCGGTCAGTCAGAAAATATGAACCTAGTTGCCCATTCCAAGGCGTAGGTACCTATGGAGAAGAACGGGCAAGAAACTCCCATGTACACTCTTTTAAATTACATTTTTACAAAAATATTAGTTAGATCATTAATGTTGAATGTATAATTATATGTGAGAACGATGTAAAAAAGACGTACACGTTAAAAGCGTCCAGAGTACAGCAAATAGTAAGAAAACAACAATCCAAAAACATAATAATTAAAAATAAGCCAGCCCCAACTGACGGCGCCCGTTCACGAACATGACGCATAGATCAGCACCATTCTGCTCCACCATTTTGAAGGGAGCTAAATGATCCAACACACACGCCACCGTCAGCGAAACATTTGTGTGAGCATGACATACTATCAGCCGCCAGGGCACATTCAAGTCAATGAAAGACATATTACCCGGTAAGTGGTACAAAGGGTATTAGTACATACATAGAACTCACATCTGTGCTATGCAATTATACTATAGCTAAGTAATAATAGCCGCACAGGTCGATCGATCAGGTTAAGCTGCGCTTGCGGCGGCCGGGCCGTGGTTGACTGACCATCTTAACATACCGAGACCTCTCTGTGCCTTGGAAAGCACGTTAAGACGTTGGTCCCGGCGGTCATTCTTGAATCTTTGATAGTCATTACGGGTGACCAGAAGCCCGAAAGTCTGACAATAAGTCTTCGTTCTCGATACCGACTGCCTATCTGACCATAGCACAGGAAGTCGGTCCATGTGAGATACTGGTATTCAGCTGCATCCGGTTAGACTAGAAGCCGATAACAATATAGTCGAGTATAGTTTTTGAGGTAATGTGAACGATATTCAGTTCACCCGCCATCTAATCATCCAAGTGAGAATGATTGCACACACACACAATAAATTATACACTCGTTTACTGTTCACATTGTAAACTTAGCTAGTGACTACATATACGAAACAGACATGCAATCTCACTTAGAGAATGTAAATCTAATTCAAGAATTCTGTTAAAGTAATTAGTTGAGAACGGAGCAGCGCACGACATACTTAATTAAATACATATTATACAAAATTTAACAACATATGTATATAAGAACAGTTTTGGTAAAGTTAACATAACCATTTGTAATCATTATTCTATTTGCTAGACTTGGTGATTTTTACCATTATTAGAAATTCAACTATTGTGGCTTTATGAGAAGCTAGGTGCCGCGACCTGATCCCACCGTTGCCCTTTTACTACTGGACCACCGGACGCACTGCAGGGAACCATCCGCGCTTGGTTGACCAGTCGTACTCAGCGCTTCTCCTCCACATTTTACATACGCGCAGCCAAAGTGTGGAACTCTCTGCCGGCGTTTGTGTTCCTTCCACATTTAACCCGTCTGCCTTCAAAGCAATAGTGAAGAGGCATTTTCTGGGCACGTTCCTTCCATCATGCATCATAGACCTCATTAATCGCTTTCCATCAGGCGTAATCAAGATCAAGTTCAGGCCAATTCAGCAATAAAAAAAAATATATATACGCATATTTACATCAAACAAGGACATATTACGGACTAAGCTGATACGTTGATAATAATAATGATGATGAAGAGGACCCTGTGAGGTCTCTGGACTCCTGACCATTGGTTCCCGATACCAGTGAGCTACATAATATTGTATTATATTTTAAAATTTTTAATATCTAAAACTTTAAAAGGCAAGAAAAAGAAGAAAGAAAAATTGTTTATGCTGCACAAACTAAACGCACATTACGAAATACACACATACAAAGTAGGCAAAAGCCTCGTATTCAATCAATGAAAGTAGAAAAAAGGAAATAATGGTCATTATAGTATTAATTCAACATTATGCAAAACCATCATGAGTCCCAACATGGTACATCGCGAAAAAAATTTTTGAACAAAACATGACGCCTGAGTGAACAAGGAAATACAGAGGGAAAAACAATTCCATTTATGTAATGAATACTTTTGACTGGGCTTCGGCTCTGATCCATGGATTAAATAGAATATGAATGCACGTAATTCAATATCAATATCTAGATATGGAAATATTAACTTTAAAATATTATTGAGGTTGGAGCTTTTATGGTGTGTTGTTGTTTCTATAAATATAGGATTTTGGACTATATGCCGTAAGAGAGAAAGTATAAAATATAATTTCGTTTTAAATGGGCGTATTCATAGTAATAGATTTGTAAGTGTAATAATTTAATTATGTGTTTGTTCGACTAACTTACTTATTTAGGTACTTGATGCTGGGTGCATAATTATAACTTGTTTTCATTAAGGCAAACTAAATGACCTAAAGCGCGGTCTTTGTCGAACTGCATAGAAAAGAAAGACAAGTGCGATGACACAACGCTGGTAATTTATTGCAAAATATAAAGCAATGATCTATTTAAAAAATATGTATTGTTTGGGCTAAAATTAAAACACTAGTGCTTCGGTATGTTACTTGTAGAATAATCTGACAAAAAATTATAATGATTGTATGTACATTAGTATGGTTTTTTATTGTTAAAAGAAAGTTTTTAGAGATATCTTCATGATTTTTTTCTATCGTATTAAACTGTTATTATGGCCACTATCGTACTATGTTTGAATGCAATTAAATAATTATATTCTATTCTACGCATTGAAATAATAAAATATTAACATTAGGTAGGTACATTCAATAATAATATTTGGTTTTCGTATATAATTAATAATTTATGCAGTTCCAATAAATATCAAATCGTGGTTGTTTCAATATTTGTATATGTAGGTATTTGTCCGTAAATACAAATAATTTGAGGTTTTGTTTCAATAATTGGAACAAAAACAGTGAAACAAAACAAAATACGCCAATTTGAATAATTATCAAGGCTCAGCCCAATTAATTTTACGAACAAATACCCCGTATGTAGAATTATTTTGATGAGCCCATATTGTTTAACTAAACTAATATTATAAATGCAAAACTAAGTTTGTTTGCTACCTTTCACGCCTAAACCACTGAACTTATCATCCTGAAATTTTGCATAATATACGTTGTCAGGTGTACAGAAACGGACATAGGGTGGGTACCTTTCATCCCGAAAAAAAGGTGCTGTTCCCGAGGAAAACAACAATAACGTTATTATGATAATAGATGGCGCCAAGTGTCTTTTGTCTTGATCGCAGACGAAGTCGCGGGCGACAGCTAGTATTGTTATAAAGAGTAATTAATTACCTTAGGGTGACCACCTTCAGGACCCCCTTTGGGTGTAGTGAGTTTAGAGTGAGCTGTCAATCCGAAGCATCCTGCTCACTTCACTTAACTTCTCACTATGAGAATCTAAGAATCGCCCGGCTGTTTTCGGAACAAACGATTTCTGTTTGTAATTTAAGATTAACAATAATCTGAAATCACAAGGAAGGATTCGATTATCTTACCATAACGTCACGCCTTGATTCCTCGAAGGGTTAGGGTTTAAGTTCCCTGGATGTAATAGGGGGACAAATCCAAAACTCTGGGATGCTACTGAGTAATTTCAGATGGAAAAACCCAATAGCCCTGTTCGACATACGAGTTTATTGACATAATCTAGTCATTTCAATGTTTTTTTATGAGTTGATTGCAATATGTGGTTAGATAGCGACCTCGACGATTGGTCATATTATTCTTGCTAGAGCAACCGGCAGCAAGGTCGTCATTCTCCCTTCGATGTCACTGCTTGCGGTAGCGTCGGGGAGGGCGGTATGGCGAAGAGGACAAATATGGCGAGGAGGGTAGTGGCTGATCTTTGCGTTATGCTCGTGAACGGGTGCTGCTTGTGGTGACTGGTCGTCTTGCTGACAATGCTGTTGTTGTTGTTATTAGTAATAACCAGTTTATTTATTTTACTTCGATGGTCCTACTATATCATTTGTGACTTCAAGTGACATCTATGTGAACAGAACCTAGCATTGCATAAATACGTAAGCTGTCACGCCCTTAATACCCGGAGGCTTTAATTTAGGAAGTATTTATTAAAACTTTTCTCACAAAAAGGTACAAAGGCGGACTTAATGCCTAAGTAAGCCTAGTAAGCCTGGTAGTAGTTGCCTTAGTAAATTTTTGTTTACATTAATAATTTTTATTTATTTATTTTTTGCTTGAGTACGTATAGTTTTTATTGTATGTGTTGGTTTATTGGCGTGGCTATAGCTGACATATGGCAAATAATTAAATTTAATGTTCTGTGTCTTGTAATGCTAATTACTTTTCTTACTTTGTATACAATCAAGTATTTTCTAACTGAACAGACAGCTGTGCTGCTGGGGAGTTTGTCGCGCCACTTCTTCTACCCAGTGCACTAGGAAGTGGTAATTTTGATAGGTATTCGAAAAGTGCTGATTCTCAGCTTAATTTGAATAAATTACTTTTGATTTCATTTCATTTTGAGTGTGTCTGCATGCTAGAATCGCATAAGGACCCTCGTTCCTGCCGGGGGTGCCCCGGCTGCACACGTTTTTTTTTTAACAACACAGATACAATAATTTACCAATCATCGCAGCTGCTTAGAATCGGTTGTATACACGCAATTGATTAATCCGAATAGATTGATCGACTCAATTTAACTGTCAATTTGCCCCCAAATCGTTAGTACATTAGCGGAACAAAACAAACATTTAATCTGTGAGGGTAACAATATTCCAACATTTTCCCAAATATTTTTAACACCTAGTGGGTAAGCATTGGATGTAACATTAATAATAATAATATGGAGATTTGTTTAGGAGGATAAAAATATTTATAATTATACTTCTAATAATAAATAAACAATTAAAATAAAATTATAATATCCTAGCCTAGAATGCATCCGGATAGATTGGAAGCCGACCCCAACATAGTTGGGAAAAGGCTAGGCAGATAATGATCCTAGCCTAGAAATATAAACCCAAACTATTAACAAACTAAAATATGTATGACGTCAAAAAGTTCCTCCGCATCACTGTCGACTGGTAATGTACCCAAGAGACTGGCAGCATTACCAGGTTGTATGATACTTAGCCTCTGGCCAAGGTTAAAGCTAGCCCTTGCGTCACGGAAAGTGTCAACCAGCCGTTTGGAGATTTTATTGAACAAGCCATAAGCACTCGGACCCCAAGGCCCGAGCGCCCCAAATAGCTCAAACATATAATTACCAATAAGGTTATTATACTTTCGCCGCTTGAGGTTTTCCGTAGCCGCAGCAGCAGCGTCAGCACAGCACGCCGAGCCAGGAAGATGGGATGGCGCAAGAGTCCCACACTAAAGGCCTGCCTTCCATGGAAATAAAGACATCCGATTTCTTGCCATCGTCGTACAGTTAAAGGAAAGAAAGAAAGTTAACTTTAAGACAATAACATACCAAGCTTGTTATGTTAACTTGTCCAAAGAAAAATTGAGTTCAAAGAAAACTAAAGATACAACTAAAATCATAAAATTTCGACTACTACGGTACCTATCTACTTTAGTATACGGTGACGATTTATGAAACATGAATAACCTACAAAAGAATATCCTTACATAATAAGAAAGAGTACGTTTTCCAAGAATGCATCGTAAATCTAATACCGGCTGACTTCAGGAAGAATCTTTATAAAGGAAATGTCACGTTAAAATGAGTACAGACATGATAAAACCTGTTTCTAGTTTTATTTAACTCAACAACACTAAGGAAATTGGCCACGCACGGGCGACTGAAGTTCTAGGAATGTTGGATGTTAAATGGGATATGTTGTGTTTTAAGCCTCCTCTACACGTCGTCAGATTCATCAGCAGATGGCCATCTGCGAATGCCTCCGCCGACGTGTAGACGGGGTAATTTGCTAGTCTGTGGTAGGTATTTGACGTCGGCAGAGGCTAAATGCAGACTAGCAAATTACCCCACAATTACGTCTACACGTCGGCGGAGGCATTCGCAGATGGCCATCTGCTGATGAATCTGACGACGTGTAGAGGAGGCTCCATAGATTCTTCTGATAAATAAATTCGGTTATTTATTTTTTCTCAATGGTTTTCCAGCGCTTAACAGTTTGCGACTATAAAAAATCACATTGTGAGAGCGTGTCTGAAGCAGGTTTTAGAAATCCTGTATTACAGGTCGCCAGGCCCCACTTAGTGGCATCATACAAATAAACTGGCAGGTCACATGATCAACTGAACAATTATAACATGTGTACGTACGTGAATGGAGGTGAATGTGTAGGTAAAGGGGTGAATATGTGCAACCCGTTATCTGATCTCCACAACCCAGTTCCTGGGGAACAGTATACCCCTTAATAAGACTGGTTGTCAGATTATCGCTTCTACCCGTAACGACTGTCAAAGATCCACGAACGACATTCGGGACCAACAGCTTAACCTGCTTTCCGAGGCATGGAGGGGTCTCGGTATGTAAAGATGGTCACCCATCCACGAACCGACCGCGACAACCGCAGCTTAACCTGATCGATCGACCCGTGCAGCTATTGTTACCAAGCCACGAGCCCCTCTTTTTGGTGATAAACAAATGTAAATATTTAATTCCAAACTATTAATAATATTAAAACAACCACATAAATCCAGAACATTACCCACATAATAAAAAGCGGGTGTAATGCTCTGAGAACAGCTATAAGACATGTTAAATTGAGCGTGAAAAATCTACCGTAACCCAAATATCCATAAGGTCTACTATTGTAATCGCGAAAATATAATCCTTTCTTTTATAATATAGAGGAAAAATCTTTAACTAGTTTATGAAGTGTTAGGTTATCTTTCGAAAATGCCGTTTAATTTTTATGGCATTTCTTCTAGAACAATATAGTCAGAGTCAAAGCATTTATTTCAAACTAGCTGTTCCGGCGATCTTCGTACCACCTTTGATTTTTAGGGTTCCGTACCCAAAGGATACAAACGGAACCCTATTACTAAGACTTAGCTATCTGTCCGTCTGTCTGTCTGTCACCAGGCTGTATCTCAAGAACCGCGTAAGGCTAGACTGTTGAAATTTTCACAAAGTATGTATTTCTGTTGCCGCTATAACAACAAATACTAAAAACAAAATAAAATAAATATTTAAGGGGGGCTCCCATACAACAAACGCGATTTTATTGCCCTTTTTTGCTCGATATCAAAAATGGCAACAGGTAGGCACTTGAAATATTCAAATTATACTCAGTTGTATTTTAACTTTAATGATAAATAATAAAATTAAAATAAAATAAATATTTAAGGGGGGCAAATCCCATACAACAAACATGTTTTTTTCGGCGTTTTGCCTTGTGGTACGGAACCCTTCGTGTGTGAGTCCGACTCGCATTTGGCCAGTTTTTTTTTTCATGTTTTAATAATTTCATTATTCTGCTCTTCGGGGCGGAGACAAACCCAAGAAATCAAAGATTATAAAAATCGGTGCAGCCGTTCTTGAGTTATAAATGGTGTAACAAACCCGACTTTGTTTTTGTAGTGTATTGTCAGCGGCGCGCACACGCACGTGTGCGTGTTGTGTCAACTTGTGCCGGACAGACAGTCCACAATAAACGGTTGAACTGGCTGTACGTGTCTTATTAAAACAACACCTCAGTGGCTAACGAGGATTGGATTAGCGTGCGGAATAGAACTTTGAAAATTTTCGGTTAACATGACGATAGGGAAGTTATTGGAATTCAATGTGCGTTCCGGGAATTGGACATTGTATGTGGAACGAGCTGAAATGTATTTTAAAGTGAACGAAATAAAAGAAGAACTATGGCTACCCACATTAATCGCGGCGATGGGCGATGAAGCCTATGAGTTATTAAGCAATTTAACGAGTCCGGCGAAACCCAGCGATAAAACGTATGCTATAGTTACACAAGTGATGAAGGATCATTTACAACCCAAACCTTCGTTTATGGCGGAACGATATCGCTTTAGACAAAGGAGACAACAAGCGGGCGAGAGCATACCTCAATATATTTCGGAATTAAAAAAATTAGCAAGATACTGCGAGTTCAAGACGGTATTGGAAGAAAATCTACGTGATCAGCTAGTGTGTGGACTCAGCAGCGAGACGATCAGGCAACGTGTATTCACGGAGGAGAACCTAGAATATGCCAAGGCCGTAAAAATCGCATGTGCGATGGAAGCGGCGGAACGAGACGCGGCAGCGGTGGAGCGGCCCGAGACCGCATCGGCCAGCAGCAGTG
Source organism: Mesoligia furuncula (assembly GCA_916614155.1). Lineage (NCBI taxonomy): Eukaryota > Metazoa > Arthropoda > Insecta > Lepidoptera > Noctuidae > Mesoligia > Mesoligia furuncula. The sequence continues at coordinate 28,421,948 of OU744800.1, read as the reverse complement.
GCGGTGGCACCGATATACTTCATGCCGGGGCTGCGCGGCGCGGGCGCGGTGCCTCGGCACGAGGCGGCGCGCGAGCTCCAAGGTCACGGGGACCGAACGCCGGCGGCGGCGGTGGCGGTGGCGGGAACAAGTTGGATCCTTGTAACGCCTGTGGAGGTTCCGATCATCGGGTTGATGATTGTCAATACAATCGTTACATCTGCGGCAAATGTAGACAACGAGGTCACCTACGTAAGGTGTGCCCGGAGCGAGCGGCCCGAGCGCAAGCGCGGGGCGCGGGCGGCGCGGGCAGCGGCGGCGGCGGCGCCGGCGGCCTGCTGGCGCACGTGGAGGCTGGGGACCAGGCCGACATGGGGTGCGGGACAGACCTGTCTGGAGACGACGAGCCCCCACCCGAGGATGAAGAGTTGGAGATTGAAGAAGATCTGTATCAACTCTGTCTAAATGGCTATAAGCCGGTAAGCTTATCAATAAACATTGATGGAACTAGCATACCTATGGAGGTAGATACCGGTTCTTTAGTGTCATGTATTAGTAAAAAAATGTACGATAAGTATTTTAATAACAGGAAGTTAGAGGAATCGAATTTGGTGTTCAAATTTTATAATGGTGCCAAAATTAGGCCCTTAGGAGTTATCAAACCGTCCGTTAGCTACGGAAGGGAATCCAAATCATTGGAACTCTTTGTTATCGAAGGGGGTACTACATCTTTGTTAGGACGGCAATGGCTTTCCGAATTAAAAGTTAAAATTCCAACGTTGTTTAAAAATGTAGTTGAGACGGAAAACAGAAATTATGGTAATCAAAAATTAATGTCATTGCTTTCCAGGTATAAAGAATTATTTACGGAGGGACTGGGACGGTTCAAGGGAGGTGCGGCGCGGCTGCGGGTGCGCGAGGGGGCGACTCCGGTGTTTTGCCGCGCTCGGCCAGTGCCATACGCGCTACGGAACCGTGTCGATGAGGAGCTGGATACAATGCTGCGCACCGGCGTCATTGAGCCGGTTGACACCGCGGACTGGGCCACTCTACTAGTACCGGTGCGTAAGGCTGACGGGGGACTTCGTATCTGTGCGGACTATAAGGTGACGTTGAATCCTGTTTTGCTGATCGATAGATATCCATTACCTCGCATCGACGATTTGTTGGTTAAATTAAATGGCGCCAAGGTATTGTCAAAAATTGACCTGTCCCAAGCGTATAATCAAATTGAGCTATATGATCCCGATAATTTGACAGTAATTAACACTCATAAGGGCCTTTTTAGGTATAAAAGATTGGTTTATGGACTATCATCGAGTCCGGGTATTTTCCAGAGGATAATGTCGAACCTCCTTAATGATATTCCTAATGTACAAGTATTTTTGGACGACATTATAATAGGAACAACGACGATGACACAACATTTAGAAATCTTAGAGAGATTACTCGAAAGACTACATAGCAGTGGAATTAAATTAAAGAAAAATAAGTGTTTCTTCATGACAAATGAAGTTAAGTATTTGGGATATATTATCTCTGCAGAGGGAATCAAGGCAGACCCAGAAAAAGTAGAAGGAATAGTAAACATCCCTTCCCCTCGTAATGTCACGGAGTTAAGGTCGTTTCTAGGAACAATTAACTTCTACGCTAAATTCGTTTGTAACTTAAGCACCATTCTAGCGCCTTTGTATAATTTACTGAAAAAAGGTATTATTTGGAAGTGGGATCACGAATGCGAGTTAGCGTGTAGGAAGGTTAAATCTATTTGAACGAGTGCAGATGTCCTAGCTCATTACGATCCGGATAAGCCATTGTTTTTAACGTGTGACGCTAGCGCGCGGGGCTTAGGAGGAGTACTAACACAGCTGGGCGAAGGGGAGGGCGCGGGCGCAGGGGGCGGCACTGGCCTGCGCGAGCGACCGGTTATCTATGTGTCGCGCGCACTCACTTGTGCAGAGAAAAATTATTCGCAAATTGAACGGGAGGCGCTAGCGATTGTATTTAGCATGGAGAAACTACATCAATATCTTTACGGTAGGCAGTTTACGTTGAGAACAGATCATAAACCGTTGGTAACCATTTTAGGACCCAAACAGGGAGTTCCATCAATGGCGGCGAGTCGATTACAACGATGGGCCATTAAGTTGTCAGCGTATACATACGATATTGAGTATGTAAGATCGAAAGATAACGGAGCCGACGGCTTATCGCGCTTGCCGGCGCGCTCGTCATGTAAACAATGCACTAGGATACCCGAACAAACGTTCTTACATTTTGCGCAGAATGCGATGTTAATGGATTATCAGGAAATTAGGAAACAGACTAGCCGTGATCCTTTGCTGGGCCGGGTTTTATCGTATCTTAGAGACGAATGGCCGTCTGATGAAATAATAACTTCGCTGAAGCCATATTATAATCGAAAAAAGGAGTTATATGAAGAATTAGGGTGCGTTATGTGGGGTCACAGAGTAGTAGTGCCAGAGACCTGTAGGACAAAAGTATTAACAGAGTTACACGAGGCACATATGGGCATCGTAAAGACCAAATCATTTGCTCGTAGTTATGTGTGGTGGCCTGGCCTCGATGAAGCGATCGAGACATTGTGCCGTACGTGCCGGACTTGCACAGCCGAGGCGGACGCGCCACCGCGACACGTACCCTGTCCGTGGCCCTGGCCCGATAAACCATGGGCTCGGGTCCATCTCGATTTCCTGGGACCGATCAGCGGTAGAATTTTCTTAGTTATGGTAGATGCTAGGTCCAAATGGATAGAAGTAAGCCAGGTACCGAGTACGGCGGCGGGCCATACTATAAACAGGTTAAGTGAAGTCTTTGCGCGTTTTGGTTTACCTAAACAGATAGTTTCCGATAATGGCCCACCCTTCACAAGTAGTGAGTTTTCTCAATTTTTAAGCTCAAATGGAGTAGAACATTTATTTTCTGCACCTTATCACCCGGCGTCAAATGGTGCTGCGGAAAATGCTGTTCGAACAGTAAAAAGAGTAATTAAAAAGGCACTCCGAGAAAAATTGGACGTAACATTATTTTTGAACAATTTCCTTTTGCATTATCGTAACACTGAGCACTGTACTACGGGTGAAACGCCGTCGTTGTTAATGTGCGGCCGGAAACTACGAACCAAGCTGGATTCGTTGAGACCAGACAGAGGCATTAAGGTTAGGAACGCACAACAAAAGCAACAGCAGACAGGGGGCGCGAGCGGTACACGTGTCCTGCGTCCCGGGGAAGATATTTGGCTGCGCCAGTATAGGGGAGGTGATATGTGGGTGCAGGGAAAAGTAGCAGAAAAGATAGGTGCTACAGACTATAGGGTAGTCGATGCGATAGGTAGGGAGTCACATAAACATATCGATCAGCTGAAACATAGGAAACGTAGTTCACTTATTAGTCCGTCGAGACCTCCCCCCAGCAAGGGGGAAGCAGCGGTGGATGGCGGAGGGCCCAGCCCGAGCCGTCTGGATGGGCACGCGCCAAAGGAAGTCATGGAGGAGGATAAGGATGAGGCTCAGGAACTGTTTGAAGACTGTGAGGAGCAGACTATTCCGGAAGTAATTCAATCACCGCGCTTGCCCTCTCTTGACCCGACCCGGTCCCGTCCCATGCGCCAATGCCGGCTAAATAAACCACCTAAATATAATTTATAATTCATTAGCATTAAGGTACTGTTCAATAAATGTATGTATTAACTTTTAATTAGAGTTAAGTCTTAAGGATTATGTCATGTATAGTGTTACCCATCTAGCGAAGTAACTCATACGAAAGTAACTGGTGTAATTTAATAAGTAGCCACTCAATTTAGTTTGTTTATTTTTGTATGTTATTAGTGATAACTATAGAATAAGGGTGGAGGATTTGTAGTGTATTGTCAGCGGCGCGCACACGCACGTGTGCGTGTTGTGTCAACTTGTGCCGGACGGACAGTCCACAATAAACGGTTGAACTGGCTGTACGTGTACGTGTCTTATTAAAACAACACGTCAGTTTTATTAGATATATAGCAACATGGAAGGCACTTTTGAACGACAAAATTTACAATAAAGTATAATTGATTCTATTCGCCCTTAATAGTCATAATCAGCCTATAATGTTCCCACTGCTGGGACGCTGGGACACAGGCCTTCTCTCTTCAAGAGGGAGTGGGCTATAATCCACCACGCGGGCCCAGTGCGGGTTGGTAGATGTCACATGTCTTCGAATTTTTATTTCTAGGACATGCCGGTTTCCACACGATGTTTTCCTTCACCGTTTTGAGAGCAGTGGTGATGAAATAATTTACACAAAGTAAAGTGCCTGTCTGGATCGAACCTACGACCTACGATTCATAAGTCGCTGCCGTTAGGTACCCCTGGGCCACCAGCATAATATCACGTCTATATTCCCCAAAGGGTTTAGCAGAGTTGTACACGCACATTTCGCCATTAATGTTTAAGTCCTATGCAATATGTGGATAAGTACAGGCGCACGGGTCGATCGATCAGGTTAAGCTACGCTTGCCGCGGTTGGTCCGTGGATGGGTGGCCATCTTCACATACCAAGACCCTCCGTGCCTCGGAAAGTACGTTAAGCCGTTGGTCCCGGCTGTCATTCGTGGATCTTTGACAGTCGTTACGGGAAGTCAGAGGCCCGAAAGTCTGACAACCAGTCTTACCAAGGGGTATCGTATTACCCAGTAGCTGGGTTGTGGAGGTCAGATAGGCAGGCGTTCCATTTAAAATACTGGTATTCAGCTGGTGCGGTTAGACTGGAAGCCAACCCCAACATAGTTGGGAAAAGGCTAGGCAGATGATGATGATAGGGGGCGAGCCTATTGCCATCAACCGGGCACAAATACAGACTCCAGGCTGCAGCTGAGAAATTTACAATAGAAAAACCCAATACTACAGAATAACATGGGCTTTTATTCCACCCGTGAAGTCCTAACAAAAGTCCCGTAAAGTTCTGCCTGGTCAGCGGGATTGTCCGAAAGTGTTACCGCTGGCCCAGAACATAAAGGGCTAAGGAAGGAACACGGTTGGGTTTTAGTCAGTAAGAGTCTGACACTTCCTTCCGCTCCATCTATAGCGGGAGGGGTCTTTTGATGATTTCCCACAATAAAAAAAAAGAAAAACGTCCTAACAAGTTTTGTTTTATTTTTGTTGTTTCTTGAACACGCCCCACATCCAGTAAAACAAGGTTATACAACTTACAGGTAGCCTGTGTTCTGTATCTTAACTTTTAGTGTCAGTTCTCGTTTATCAGCAATATCTACGTGACATTTCTTGTTCTTGGCTCGGCTAGAGAGCGGTTTAATAAAGCGAATGTCGCCTCCGCTAGACAGAACTAATTCACAATATAACTGTTAGTACCTCGCGTAGTTTCTCAGTGCGCTAGATCCCATTCATTTTATAGGAATTTATTTTTCGATGGATGCTTCGTTGGATGAACGCTACTGCTGAGGTTCAGGTCCTGGGTCTGATTCCTGGGGTCGGGCTGTTACTGGGTTTGTGTTTTGATATACAACGTGTTTTTTTATAAACCATAACTCTAGAGTTATATTCTCATAGTAAAAATAACAAAATTGATAAATACGAGTAATTCATTTTCATTCAAACCAATCATTCATATTTAATGCTAAGAAAATGCGACGTTGTCATATTTCACGTAAATGTGTTTTACATTAATAATCGTGACTTTGTCGAATTATTTTGTAAGAAAAATGAAAACAAATAAAAATTATAATTGAAAAATAATTCAATTATGCCAGTTGATTCTTTGATATGATCTCATTCATAACCTAGAGTTATGGGATATCCCATAACTCTAGGTTATGAATGTCATCGAAAATATACAAGGTGTTTTTTATATAAAAAACACCTTGTATATTTTCGATGACATCCTCTTGTTAAACTTTTTTTTTAAGTTTTGTGTTGCTAATAATTTCGATGTGGCGACGCTTGGAAGTTTTATGTCCAGCAGTGGACGTATTTTGGCTAAAATGATGATGATGATAAATTTCAATGCTACATGTCGACATTTGTCACGGCACTGTCGCTGAAAACCAGCGATGGGGCTCTGTCTCGCATAGGGTCTTAGCATTATGCTGAGCGATGGCCATTTTGCGTGGGATGTGACGAATTTTTCCCTCAGCTTGTTCTTTATATGTATATTATATGTTGTTTCTCTGCGTCGTAAATAAACGTATTTTTAACCGACTTCAAAAAAGGAGGAGGTTTCTCAATTCGACCGTATATATATATATATTTTTTTAATGTTTGTTCGCGGATAACTTCGTCGTTTATGAACCGATTTTGATTATTATTTTTTTTTTTTTGTTGGAAAGGAGATATGCCAAGGGTGGTCCCATGATAAGGAAACCAGGATCTGATGATGGCATCCCAGTGAAATCGAGGGGAACATTCGAAAATCGTAGGAGCGACTAGTGCGTTTGTTAATGTTTTCATTAAGTATTTTAAAGCACTACAATTCAATGAAGGCCTGGAGTCGATCTGATGATGGAGCCGAAAGACAGTCGAGAGGACTCCTCAACGATTTACAGCAGTAACCTTGTGTTTGGGCTTGATTAATTTGTATTGATGTGAACTTTACACCCAGATGGGTTGTGACTGTCATTAAGGGTCTGATGATGAAGACGAAGGACAGTTAAGGGAACTCCTCAACAGTTTACAGTAGCGACCTTGTGTATGTTCACCGATTACTCTAAGACGGCTGGACCGATTCCAAAAGTTCTTTTTTTATTTGAAAGGGTATACTCTCGAGGTGGTTCCATTATCATCAAGTGGGAATTTGATGAGAGGATCCCATGGAAATTGGGGGAAACCCTCAAATTTTACTACCTATAGCGATTTTGGTATTTTTTAAAGTAACTTGAGCATTTTCTCTCGGAAATCATCATTTGGTAAAGTGGAGCCGATGATGAAGACCACAGATGGCCATCGGAACTACTCAATGACAAATATTTCACGGGTTGCGATTCGATTACTTTAATATGGTTTCTAAGCAATTTATCCTCGTTACAATGCATATGGCCAGTGAGTGAAGGAGTTCTCCTGGTTCTTACCGGGAGAACTCCTCAACAATTAACGTCCCAGCATCGGGAAAAGCAATATTTTGTAAAAGGTGATGAACAGTTGGCATTAGGCTATTGTAACTTAGATAAATTACAAACTGACCCACTAAAAAGTGAAAAATAAAAACATTATTACAAAAAAAAAACAACCGACTTCCAAAAAAAACACTACAAATGGAAAAATAACTTTAATTTCGGAAGTCGGTGTCAATAAACGAAAATGCGGAACCAAAGACACTGACTTCCGAAATTAAAGTTATTTTTCCATTTGTAGTGTTTTTTTTGGAAGTCGGTTGTTTTTTTTTGTAAAAATGTTTTTAACTTTCATTACTTTCAAATACGCTGACATGCAAAATGTGTCGATAGCAGAAAAGGGTGAATACTGATTATTACTATTCGTGAAAGAAAGAAAATACATTTATTTGACCCAGGTTCAGTAAGGCACACAATATCCAAATAAAAACAAAAAAAAAAAAACAGTGGCACTCCGGGAGTGCAAACAAAACACAAACAGTATACTTTGCCATCACTCACTGACATATCGGATATACATTAAAACCGAGTACATCCCGAGGACAGCCGAACACATCCCAAGCGGGTATTTTTTTAATCGTCTTTTAAACAAAACTCGCACGGTGTCGCTTACGGTAACAGTGGCGCGAGTTCAATGGTTTTTTCTTATCTCAAAAAATGTCCAATGTGCCTGAAGAAGTTTTCACTTCAAAAATTACAACAAACGTGAGACGAGCAGCGGGATTGTCCGAAAGGGTTACCGCTGGCCCGGAACATAAAGGGCTAAGGAAGGAACACGGGTGGGTTTTAGTCAGTAAGAGTCTAACACTCCCTTCCGCTCCACGCAGAGCGGGAAGGGTCATTATTTTGATGATTTCCCAACCAAAAAAAAAAAGCTTGAGATGAGCGGACGAGCGACGTGTGTGAGCCTTATCATCATCATCATTTCAACCGAAAGACGCCCGCTGCTGGACATAGGCCTCCCCCAAAAAGGGGAGGTTTGCCATAATCGCCACGCTTGGCAGGCGGGTTGGCGATCGCAGTATAGTATGGTGGTGGAATGCATAGAGAACGCTGCAGCCCATTCTCCGGTACGACACTTAGTCGCCTTTTACGACACCCACGGGAAGTATGGGGTGGTGCTATTCTTTAAGTCCGGCACCACACAGACAAGTGAGCCTTATGCGTGCAAGGTTTACTAAGCGTACCTATTTGTTTTCAAAACATCTGCTACCGCATCTAGTTTTTAGATATCGATGATTGATAATGTGTCAAAATTTTCCATTTGTGGCGTGTGCCTGAATGTGATTTGGGAATTGAAAATGCATGAAGATGTGTGTCTTGTTGAGAGTGTGAAACAGATGCATTGTGTTATTACGTTACGATTAGGAACCGTTGAACAAGAACATGGTTTATTATAAGGATGTCAGAGCCGAAAATGAAAGTATCGTTAAGAGGCTGACCACATTATCCAAACTATAACATTATAAATGCGATACTTGCTTTGTCTCTCTGTCTGTTACCTAACAGGTCTCAAAGGATTTGGATGAAATTTGACACACGGATCGACCATGATATGGGACATAGAATTTGGAGACTTTTTTCCCGGTAGTACGTTCCCTTTGGATAATTTATTTACTACTAATATATCGAAAATTATGTTTACCCCGGTTGAAGCCACGGGTAAAAGCTGGTTCCAAATAAATCGTTAAATACAAGTTAAGGTCTTCAAAAGAAATGGTTTACGATTGCTGTAGACTATTGTTACTATGCACTTTCGTAAGTAAATTGTCGTCTTTTGGCAGTAGTTCTCAAAAGTACTAGTAGCGGTCCAGCAACTTTCCTGGGTTTGCGTACGTAATTAAATAACAAAACAGAGTTTTCTCCAAAGAATCTTAACAATTTAATCAAGAAACATACAATGATAAAACAAAGTCTAAATAAAATAAAACAAAACAACATCGTAAAATTAATAAGAATACGAAGTAGTCGCAATGTACACTGAGCGCCATTGTGATGGGGCCAACAACAGAGTTTAATATAACTCAGTGGTACAATAATATTGAGCTGAAAACGCAATATTCAATGTGGCCAGACAATACGAAACGTGGACCATTCAGTTTTACTTACAGTGTAGGTTTTATGAGCAGTTTTACATTATTAGACTTTCGAGACGGATTAGCGACGGGTATTTGTTTGGACTCATTTCTAATGGTGAATCAGATGATTATATCTTAGGATTTATGAAGTACTGTATGCGTAACGTAAGTGCTTTTCATAGTCTTTCTAAATATAAACTCTCAATCACGAAGGGTGCTTAGAAAAGTGTTTTTAATATATCAATTGGCAGATTGGAAGCAATGGCCGCTTAAATCGAAATCATGTTTCAATTAGCTTCTTCCCGCTACTTCGACCACGTGGAAGACAACTATACTATAAAACTTATCTCAATAGTGTAGCTTTCAAACAGTGCAATATTTTTTTAAATCGGATGAGGAGTTTCGGAGATAACCCTCTTCATCCAAACTCACAAACTTTACCCCTTTCATAGTTATTTGATAGATGTGGAAGGAACAATATTCAAGATAAGGTTCAGCCACGTACTAATAACTCGCTTTCTGTACGCTATATCACTGTTATGAAGAACCCTAAGCATCCAGATATTTTTTGCACCAACTTGTTTTGCAGAAAAATTGCTTTAACATTCGTTTTATTTTCAGGCAAGCGTTAGTGCTATAAAAATTCAAGAAATGAATGAACGTTAAAACTTCTGTTGACAGAAACTGTTATGAAAACTAACACGAACGTTAAATAAAAGTAATTGCTAGCAATCATAGCGACACTTAATGTTAACTGAATTACAAATTAATTAGCAGAATTCATTCGAGACTTTTATGGCGCCTGGAATCTGTGAACTTTAGTGGACACTTGCAATTTATGAACCGGGGCATTTTAATTCTTTATTCAAATATACTTACTCGTACTTGACGATTTGTCTCTGTTGTAAGAAGAAAATAATCTCGATATTAAGACAATAGGTTGGTAAGAGAGGGGCTCGTAGCCGACTAATAACAACCGCACGGATCGGTCGATCAGGTGAAGCGTCGCTTGCCGCGGTTGGTCCGTGAATGGGTGAGCATTTTTACACACCAAGACCCCTTCGTGCCCCGGAAAGCACGTTAAGCCGTTGGTCCCGGCTGGCATTCGTGGATCATTGACAGTCGTTACGGGTAGTCAGGAGCCTGAAAAAAATAGGTGGCTCGTTCAGATGTCAATGTATACGCTTTTATAATAAGCTACCAAGCCACGTTCAAGATCTAAGCCTCAATAAATTCAAATCATTCATTAAACGTAAGTTGTGCCAGAAAGCCTTTTATGCAGTTAAAGATTATATTGAGGACAAAAAGGCTTGGGATTGAGCTGCTTCAAATTTCTGCATTTTGAACGTCCTTTTTTTTTATATACACATTGACATTCATGATTTTTTTAAAAACAATGACATAAATTGCTTACTTTGTAAAGTATTACATTATTTTATTTATTGTGATTTGTGAATGTGAAGACGATGTGGGTCATTTTATTACTTTTATATAATTTTTTTATTATACTCTCTGTTCTGTTAGTTTTTTTTTCTCTTGGTCTGGCAGTTTGAGTAATTTATGTGGCCTACCCAAATGTCCTTTCTTTGGTATTGTTCGTCGAATCGTTGAGCTCCTTAAGTCTTGAGTTGAGCTACACGATTTCTGACAAATGCGTGCACTGACTGGACAGGTCCTCTCAATCTGTGTGGTTCTTTCTTCAAAAGACCGTCTCAGACATCGATCTACATGGTCTTCATATAACCTGACCAAGATTATGTCTGGACTTTAAAAGAGACTGTGACCTCTGAGTTTGTTTCGGCCTTTCTTCTCAGAGTAGTCAGATAGGAAACGCCGACCTCATCTAGTTAAAAAAAAAAATAACCATGATTGACGTGTAAAAGTGTTTGTACAAACCTACTTACAAAAATAAAATCATTTATCATTTATGAAAGTCTGACAACTAGTCTTACCAAGGGGCATTTTATTACCCAGTAACTGTCAGTTATGCAGTCGCTCCATGTAAAATACTGGTATTCAGCTGTATTTGGTTAGACTGCAAGCCGACCCTAACATAGTTGGGAAAAGGCTAGGCAGATGAGATTGGTGAGAGGTGAAGAAAAAATGATCATAGTAAGTAGGTACTTACGTATTTATCAAGAAAATTCAAACGACGCGCGACGTAACGAACGTAAGGGACGAGTCAGGGAGTCTACTCCCTAAGCACGATGTCCGCGAGCGTTTCCTACTCCCTATCACTTACGAACATAAGATTAGTGCGGTTTCCGGATTAAGCATGAATGACAGTTGCATCTACGCCCCATGTGTTTCGGCCGGTCTAAACAATTGAATTTGACACTTATTTTGACGGCTCAACTATGTACTTTCGGAGCCTGTATCTTCGTTGACGGACTTAGAAAGTAGACCACCTGGTTCATGTGTGTTTGGATCATGGTTTTTACGATTCCAAAATGGTGGTTATTATTAAAATGTTGTAGCTATTCTCTATATATTTTCTAACTAAACAATAAAAGAATGGCTGCCATATTTTCTATAAAAATATTAACCTTACCAGAGCGACTCTCAACACCTCTCAAACGGCCACTTTCCCATTACCTAAAACTATAATTTTACCAAGCGGGCCACTGCCTACAAATTTCAACTTAAAGCATTTAATTTGATCACGAGATGACCCTTAAGTAAGAAGGTCGGAAAAACAAACGGCTTTTACAATTGTTAAGGGCACCGCTCTAGGACTCCGTAATGTTATTCGGCACACTAGCATTATACACACTGTTTTTGTGTCTCAGCCTTCTTTGCAAGGGATGAAACCTAAGAGATGTTTTAAAGTGGGAGTGGGAGCGAGTAAAACTTTCTGTAGGATAGTTTGTGGAAACTGAAATAAATTGTTGTTGATCGCACAGAGCGCTACATAGTGGTCGAGTTTGTTTAATATTATATTAACTGCAATAAAATGGTCGGGTAGGTGCAGTTGGTAACATAGTCAAGACTAAATATGATGACAACGATGAACCTAAACGAAATGATATAACCAAATCTTTGGTGCATAAATTATCAATTCACCAGACCTAATGACTGCGTCAGTGAACAGTATTCACGTTGCTGAATTTTGGGCCAAAATTTAAAAGAAAAATATTTTTTCGTGTTATTCTTGCCATCGACATGCTTAAAAGATGAAGACTAGAGACTCAAAACTGGGTCGACAGCTAAAGCTGTACACCGAAAATAAACATTAAACCAATTACTAAAAAAAAGATATTACAAAAATATTACCAACCCACAGGCTTCTTTTAACTTAACACCTATTCCGCTGATAAGGGTTGACAATGCGACGCTATACCCACTTGGAATAGTTGGGAGCAATTGAATAAATAAACAAGCACACGAAATTAAATTTCAACACAGCAGCTAAACGAAAAAGGAATATCAACATGGCAGATAAGGAGAAAAGCAATTTCGGTGAAAAAGATAAAGATAGTAATATGTTTGTGTATGTTGTTAAGAAAAGAAATTAAGCCAAAGGTGTGAACAGAGCTTATGTAAAGAAGAAAAAAAATGGGGAATTTTACAAGAATAGTAATAAAAAAGAATTGTGTAGGCGCAACCTTGAAAGAAATAACGACGAAAGTGTAGATTGTAGAAAACCGAAAGTAAAAAATCTTGTTAATTGACGATTACTTTATCAACTAACAAGTTTTATACAAAAGTTTTCCAACTAAAATCTCTTTTAAACAGTCTCACAGATAACTAAGACTATCAGAAGCTTTACAGACTACCTCAATAATCAATCAATCCAAAATACCCGCATATTTTTCTACTTGAAAAATTCAAGAGAAATCAGTACTTCAATAGGGATTCCTACTGGCAAAAGTTGAGAAAAGCTCAAACGTTGGCGGTCCCTTTGTGTTGTCAGCCATTGAAGTGAACAAAGACTGGTCTGAAGTCTGAATCATACGATACGTGTATTATGATTTAAATAGTCGTTGGAACTGACCTTTTTGTGTTTCATGTTGAGGCATTGACATTGTTTGATAAACATTCGTGGTGCTATTCTTTGAGATTCGTGTGCTTACGGAATTTTTAAATTTTGGGTCGAGACTTATTATGCGTCGATCAGTTTAGTTATTTCATTGTATTATGTAGTGTCTGTAGTATGATCTATAAAGGAGGTTCATACACTTTTCCAAAATAATAATGATTGACTCCTGCGATACAAAATTGCATTAAGAAGCGAAAGTTAACAGTGAAAGGATAACAAAAGTCTCAATAAGCCCAGGGTGATATTGATAATAGCCAATTATTCAATTAAAAGTTCCAAGAAGCACAGACTCTGTTGTTACCTGGTGTCAATACAAGGGATTGGCTTTACCATGTCAAAGCACCGAGGGATTAGAGTATAAACTCAACTTTGCATAACCGGAAGGATATATGTAGTAATCTCTTGGGGCATGGTGAAACTAAGACCGTACTTTAGCCGTATATAATATATTTACCATAAATGTATTTTGGCTACACAGTAGCCTAACTAAGAATAGACCACTCGAGTTCTTCCCCTGGGTATAGTGTGGGGTATCATACAATTATGAATTATTTTAGAATATCGTAACATGATTTATTATGATTTTTTAATCAAATCTTAGTATGGCATAATCAGCCAATAACGTATAACATTCCCAACGTGTTCTGAATTCTGTTAGAGGGAGTGGGTCATAATCCATCTCGCGGGCCCAATGTGGTTTGGTGGATGTCACAGGTCTTCGAATTTTTGGTTCACTCGTTTATAATCAGTGAGAAATTAAAGAAAACAGTAAAATGGTAGAATTAACCAAATCCTTGAGAGAAAAATGAATTTTAAGGACTAAACATTTTATTTTCACCTACATACGAAATGCTCAATATGAATCGATATTATGTTGCCGAAACAAGAATCCAATATCCCTATCGATATTGGCAACAAGAGTGATGTAACTTAGTTATTACGGGAGGTTCACCAATCCGTAACATTACATGAGGCGGAAATAAAATCGTATAGCAGAAATTTTGCTACATAAGGAAAAATCTCGACGCCTATTTGAAGCCCTTTTCTGTTGTGGGATTAACAGCGTACCTGGTATTGGATTTATGGTTGTGGAATTCACTCTAAGCCACATACACGTAATCAGGAGTAAAGCTAGAGTAAAGCTTTTTGATCTTAAAAATTCAGAAATAGGATCATCGTTACGATTTCTAGTTTTTTTTTTATAACTTTTTTTTCTATCACGCCAGTCAACGTATAATCACGCACAATCTAGCCTTATTAGCCCAATAACGTCTTTCTTATTCACTTTATATTAAGGGGAAGACAATTCACGTGGAAAAGGACGGTAAAATAGGAACAATCAAAAACATGTTTTATTTCCAAAGACTTAAGACTTACTGGGAATTTGTAATTGTCTACTACCCATTTCGAAGAATTGGTTTGTCATTTCAGTATCCTGCATGTTCGTATTGCTTGCTCTGTTCAAGCGTAGAATTTTTTATTTAAAAATAAAACGGCCAAGGTCAATAATTACATTAATTAAAGACTCAAAAACATAAGCTAAGTCAAATAACGGAAAGTATATAAGTACTCGACAGTCATGCACTCATCTCACAATACTCCAGATATACTGACAAGATCGTCTTCCATTCAGCCACGAACATATCAGTCAGGTTTAGCGTACAAGAGAGTGTTGAGCGCAGAGAATGTGCTAGAATGCCTAAGATCATCATCTGCCTAGTCTTTTCTCAACCATGTTGGGGTCGGCTTGCAGTCAAATCAAAAGCAGCTGAACCATCACAAGTATTTTACATGAAGCGACTGCCTATCTGACTGAATAACACGATACCCCTTGGTAAGACTTGTTGTCAGACTTTCAGGGTTCTGATTACCCGTAACTACTGTCAAAGTTCCACGTACGACAGCCGGAACCAAACGACATCTTAAGGTGCTTTCCGAGGTATATGTCATCATGATTTCAGCCGAAAGACGTCCACTACTGGACATAGGCCTCCCCCAAGCAGAGGAGAGAGAGAGAGGGGGGAGATGAGGAGATCCGCAGGAGAACCAATGTAACCGACATAGCCCGAAGAATTGCCAAATTTAAGTGGCAGTGGGCAGGGCACATTGTTGGCCGATGGGCCGAAAGGTTCTGAAGTGGCGACCGCGTACCGGAAGACGTAGCGGTGGAAAGCCTCCCACAAGGTGGTCCGACGACCTTGTGAAGGCCGCAGGAACCCGTTGGATGCGAGAAGCACAGAACCGGTCGGAGTGGAGGTATAATCTGTATATATAAAATGGTAAACTGACTGATTGTTGATATATCAACACACAGCCCAAACCGCTGGTCCTAGAGACATGAAACTTGGAGGGTGTGTTCGTTGTGAAGAGTAAGTATCCACTAAGAAAGTATTTTTGGGAATTCTACCTCTAAAGGGTTGAAATAGGGGATGGAAGTTTATATGAAAGTCCGTCAGTTTTGAAGTTAGGATCTTCAAATTTTGTGTTTAGGCTGAGGATTAAAAATTAATTTATACGTGTCTCAGCGTTTTTGACAATTCTACCCTTGAAGGGTTAAAAAGGGGGATGAAGTTGTGTATGGAAAGTCCTTAATTTTCGAAGTAAAAATCACTAAATTTACTATCTAGGCTTATGGTTGGAAGTTAACGCAACGATGTTGTTAGAATTTAAACCCTTAAGGGGGTGAAAAGGGGGGTGAAATTTTGTTTCTAATTATATAATCAATCAACACACAGCCGAAACCGCTGGTCCTAGAGACATGAAACTTGGAGGGTGTGTTCTTTGTGAAAAGTAAGTATCCACTAAGAAAGAATTTTTGCGAATTCTACCCCTAAAGGGGTGAAATAGGGGATGGAAGTTTATATGAAAGTCCGTCAGTTTTGAAGTTAGGATCTTCAAATTTTGTGTTTAGACTGAGGATTGAAAATTAATTTATACATGTCTTAGCGTTTTTGATAATTCTACCCCTGAAGGGTTAAAAAGAGGGGTGAAATTGCGTATGGAAAGTCCATAATTTTCGAAGTAAAAATCACTAAATTTATTATCTAGGCTTACGGTTGGAAGGTAACGCAACGGTGTTGTTAGAAATTCAACCCTTAAGGAGGTGAAAAGGGGGACGAAATTTTGTTTTTAATTATTAATCTATCAACGCACAGCCTAAACCGCTGGTCCTAGAGACATGAATTTTGGAGGGTGTGTTCTTTGTGAAGAGTAGGTATCCACTAAGAAGGAGTTTTTGGAAATTCAACCTTTAAGGAGGTGAAAGGGGGGATTTTGTTTGTATGAAAAATCTTATTCCTTGAGTTAATAACCTTAAAACTTGGCAGAAATACTTATCTAAGTAAATTATGAAATTTGGCATTTTTTGCTTTTCTAAACTACCCTCTAAAGATTGATTGGGGGGTGTTTAAATTTGTATGGAAGAATTTTAACGCGCACTTAGATTAACTCGAAACTCAGTACTTATTTATACTTATGACCAAAAATAAAGAATAACGTATCAGGGTTTTTCGATAATCTAGCCCTAACGGGGTGAAGAGGGGTAGTCAATTTAACAGGGGAGTATTTTATTACGTCGCTTGATTAACTGGAAAATTGGTACCTATAAATAATCCTTAACTCAAGTCATAGAAACATCCCAGACGATTGTTCAAAATTCTATCCCTATGGGGATAAAAAGAGTTTATATGAAAAATCTTATTTATTTGGTTTATAAACTTTATAGACTTCAAAAAAAAAACACTACAAAGTGAAAAATAACTTTAATTTCGGAAGTCGGTGTCTTTGGGTCTGTATTTTAGTTTTTTGCCACCGACTTCTGAAATTAAAGTTATTTTTCACTTTGTAGTATTTTTTTGGAAGTCGGTTTTTTTTTTTGATGAATCGTTTTTATTGCTCGCTTTTTAGTGGGTCTGTTTATCATCATCACCTTCATTTCAGCCGAAAGACGTCCACTGCTGGACATAGGCCTCCCCCAAAAGCGGCAAACCCCCCCTGGTTTGCCATAATCGCCACGCTTGGCGATCGCAGTATGGTATGGTGGTGGAATGCATAGAGAACGCTGCTGCCCATTCTCCGGTAGGTACGCCCCTTAGTCGCCTTTTACGACACCCACGAGAAGTATGGGGTGGTGCTATTCTTTAAGTCCGGCACCACACAGACCTGGGTCTGTTTATAATTTATCTAAATTACAATAGCCTAATGTCAACTTGCTCATCGGCTTTACCAAAATATTGCGTTTCCCGATGCAGGGACATTAATTGTTGAGGAATTCTCCTGGTATTTCACCATTTGCATTGTGACGAGCATACATTGCTTAGCAACCATGTTAAAGTAATCGAATCGCAACCCGTGAAATACTTATTATTGAGTAGGTAGTTCCGGTGGCCATCTGTAGTCTTCATCATCAGTTCCACTTCACCTAATAGTGCTTTTCGAGAGCAAATGCACGAGTTACTATAAAAAATACCCAAGTTGCTATAGGTATGCCTATAATATTTGAAGAGTTCCTTCGATTTCTCCAGGATCCCATCATCAGATCCTGACCTGATGACAATGGGACCACCTGGAAAGTATATATACACATTCTAAACAAAAAAAAATTCGAATCGGTCTAGCCGTCTTCGAGTAATCGGGAACGTACTTAAAAAAAAAAAAGATTCCGACGAACTGAGAACCTCCTCCTTTTTTTGACGTCGGTAAAAATAAAAAGGGGTTTTAGGGTTTTTCAAAAATTGACTCCTATCAAGTTGGAAAAGAGTAATAAAGTTCAAGGGTTGGATTTTATTGCTTGCTTCCATTAACTCGAAAATGGGTATGGGTCTTTGAGTCAAGTTATGAACACATCCCAAACGATTTTTCGAAATTCCATCCCTGTTGGAGTGAAAATCGGGGATACAGTTTATTTGCAAAATACAAAAACCCTTTGATCTATAAACTTAAAAATTGGCCCAAATACTTATTTATCTAAATAAATGATAAGATTATAAACATACATTTTCGAAATTTTAAGACGAAAGTACGAATTTCACGCGGACGAAGTCGCGGGCAGAAGCTAGTTATGTATATACATCATATTAAAACAGTTTGCTTTCAATAAAAAAAGCACTAGATTCTATTTCTAAAAGTCGGATTACCATGGTTTGATCAAGAAACCACTTAACTTGTTTATAGTTTACTTGAAATTCTTGCTTGGTTAGACACTCTTAATGTACTTAATGCTATAGAGCTATTTGTCTTCTTAGTGGTTCAAGAAAACAAGTCGTTAATCTTTTGTGTTCAAAAATTTCGGGGTGGAAAATACGTCTTGAGATTGCTTTAGTTTTAATTCTGATAAAATCTGTGAAGAGTTGGCAAGGCGTCAGAATTGTAATGCTTTATAGGTGAATGAACTTTGGGGGAATGCTGCAAGGTTTTTTATTCATTAAGCATGGCTAATTAATTTCACTGCAATAGAGGAGTTGTCATAGAATATGCAAATAATGATCACTAACATGTATTATGATCTTTTTTACCAAGACAGAACGTAATATTAATGATCGCTATCTTAATAGTTAAATAACCGTTTTGGGGAAAAATTGTTAAACACTATAAACTAAAATTCCACTTGAAAACGTTCTAAAATAATGTAGGAATATTGTTGACGCTAATGGAAACTACAAAGTAAGAGTAGATCAGGTCTATTTGAGTAGTCTTTAAGCGTCAAATTATACTCTCACGAAGGCCATTACGCCATCCTTTTGAGTCCTCTACTTATTTCAACTATTTTCCTGTTAATTTGAAGCATCTGATCATAAGGCAGCAGTGACAGGCTTTTATAGAATCCCCCGAGGCCATTATAAAAGAATATTTAATAGAATCCTGGAAAGTGCTGGAAAATATAAGCAGTCTATAAGCTCTTCCCGGTCTCCTTTTTTATATCGAGGACGCAATATTTTTAATAACGTTGTGTTTTTAGGGTTCCGTGCCTCAAAAGGAAAAACGGAACCCTTATAAGATCACTTCGTTATCGGTCTGTCTATTTGTCTGTCAAGACCCTTTTTCTCAGCAACGCGTAACGGTATCAAGTTGAAATTAAAATCATAAAATCATATCCGCGTTAAGTCGTATAAGCTGTGAAAAAATCAAACTTCTAAGTTAACGTATAAAAAGATATGGTCGTTTATGCCATTTATACACTCTCAAGGCAATCAAAATGTATCCTTCCCGTTGACCTAGAATCATGAATTTGGTAAGAAGCAAGGTCATGTAGCACAAGTAAAGGAAAAAATCGGAAAACCGTAAATTTGTAGTTACATTACACAAAAAACCGTGATAAACTATTTACATACCTACAAATTTGTTCGGAACCCTCAGTGCGCGAGTCCGACTCGCACTTGACCGGTTTTTTTTATATGAACATAGTTCGTTTATTTTAATATTTAGTGATAGTAGCTGAGATCGTAGCAGAAGTAAGTATTGGCGTTCTGTAGTTTCTGTCTGTACTCATGGGAAGAAGGTGTGATTTTATGTACAGTCGGTGACCAACATTGTCTGACCCACCCAACATTGCCTGACTCACCCGGCATATCTTGTTAAGCCATTTTAATCATTATCTTCTTGTCGTTAAAGTTGAAAAGCTTTTAAGTAACACGGCAATACTTACTACACAATCTTTAATTTCGCGTATTCTCAACAAGTCATTGTGGCTTCGCGGTTCGATGCTGGATTGGCGACGAACAACATGTGGGTTCGAAAACACAATCCATCTATTATCAATTTCTATTTTTATTTGTTTTCATTTATGATTTCTACAATATTTCTTGCATTATTAAAGAACGACCAATATGATTTTTGCCTGGAAAACTTGTCTGGAAAACAAGTGGGTAAATTAAAAAAAACAAATGAGTAGGACGAAGTAAAAGTTTACTTCGTGGGGTAGATGGATACTCATCGATACCCCACACGATGGGGTAGACAAATATTCATCCGCACTTCACATGTAGGGGAGCTACCCTAAAAAAAAATATTTTCCAAAATTTTATTTTACCACTTTGTCGGCGTGATTGATAAACATATTGATACCAAATTTCAGCTTTCTAGTGCTAACGGTCACAGAGATTAAGCGAGGACCGACAGACGGACGGACAGACAGACATGGCGAAACTATCCGCCGTCTTCGAGTAATCGGTGAACATACACAAGATAGCTACTGTAAACTGTTGAGGAGTTCCCTTAACTGTCCTTCGTCTTCATCATCAGACCCCTAATGACAGTTACAACCCATCTAGGTGTAAAGTTCACATCAACACAAATTAATCAAGCCCAAACACAAGGTAACTGCTGTAAATCGTTGAGGAGTCCCCTCGATTGTCTTTCGGCTCCATCATCAGATCGACTCCAGGCCTTCATCAAATTGTAGTGCTTTAAAATACTTAATGAAAAAATTAACAAACGCACTAGTCGCTCCTACGATTTTCGAAAGCTCCCCTCGATTTCACTGGGATGCCATCATCATATCCCGTTTCCAACAAAAAAAGAATAATCAAAATCGGTTCATAAACGACGAAGTTATCCGCGAACAAACATAAAAAAAAAATTATATATACGGTCGAATTGAGAAACCTCCTCCTTTTTTGAAATCGGTTAAAAACAAAAAAAATATGACATTCTTCAGGATATAATTATGCAAGTTAGATAGCTTGTTGTAAACATAATACAACTAATTTGATACGATATATAAAAATCATGAAGATCAAAATCTAAAAACCAAAGTCCAAACCAAAGTCTAAAATCTTTCTTTTTACAATATAAACCTAGTAATATACACACAGTCATTCTGATTTTTTTTTTAGATTATCCTACAAGTAACTTACTAAAGTACTATAATTCCTTTGCGAGTATGGTCAAGAAGGGCACCGACAAATACATCCGTCCTGCAAATTTTAATTTTTTAGTCCAAACAATCGATTTTTTGTAAATAGATAATTGTTTCATATTTTACAATAAATTACCAGCGATGTGTCATCCGCGCTTCTCTTGCTTTTCTATGTAGTCCGACAGTGACCGCGCTTTAGATCATGTAGTCCCCTTAATATTATCTCAGAATATTTACCTATTCTGAAAATTATTTTAAATTAGGGGCAGCCAAAACAAGAACACTTAGACGCCGCCACCGTCCGGGCTACTCATATTTTAGCCCCACCATAGACAATTATGAATTCAACAGAGTAACTGAAAACAATAAAGTAAACACGTCGTCATTACTATTCCCCCAAAACAATATCATAGACAATGTATTTATTAGGTTGGTACTTTAACAACAGCAATTTCGATTCGAGAATTTCAAAATCACAAATCAAGCTTATCCGCGACACGAATGCAAAGGAACACACATCTAAATCTCAGCTGGAAAACGGTCGTAAATTTTGGACACAATTCTCTAGGATCGCTACTGACTGACAATGAACTAGAAACGACACTTAACACAGAGTCCCGTGGAGTCTTTATGGGCTTGAGTCTGATTAGTTTGACATTGTGTGTCGATTAAATTCGTAATTTACTTTAGTAATATTCTTTTATGAGATCGTTTCTTGTGTTTAGAGTTTCTAGTATTTTCTTTTGTTTACAAAAAAAAAAAACGTATTTCAATTTGCACCATTAATGCGTTATGACACAACGCTGGTAAATTATTGCAAAATATGAAGCAATTATTTAATTAGAAAAAATCTATTGTTTGGACTAAAAAATGAAAACACTAGTGTTTTAGTATGATGCTTGTAGAATAATCTGACAAAAAATCAGAACAGAAAAAAAATCATGAAGATACCTTCATGACTTTTTTTTTATCGTATCAAATTAGTAGTAGGTATTATGTTTTCATCACCATATCTACCTAGCATATATCCTGAAGAATATCATATATTTTTACCCGACTGCGTCAGAAGGAGGGTTATGTTTTTCGAGTGTATGTATGTATGTATGTATGTATGTATGTATGTATGTATATTTCTTTGGCACGCTCTGTAGCCTTAACGGCTTGATCGATTTCAGCTTGAGAGGTGCCGTTAGATTCGTCTTAATTGTGAGAGTGCTACTGGGTATATTAAAATTGAAAAAAAAAATAAAATGGCCGATTTATGGCGCAATATGTTTTCAAAAAAAAAAAAAATATTCTCGAAACCTATCGAGTGGGGTATCAAAATAAAGGGTTTTAAAAGGTGATTACAAAAATATATATAACTTATATGGTTAAAAGTAATTCGAAGTGACAAAACGTAAAAAACAAGTACCAAGAACTAAATCGTTTGCGAAATCTTTCACATTTGTAAACTAAAAAACTGGAAATAAAAAAATTAATTTAAAAAATAAAAAAACCCGACTGCGAAACTGAAAAGCTACAAACAAGCCCATTTTAAATTAAATAAAAGTTGGAAGCAGGCGGGACCCATACCATTTTTATCATATCTTCAAATTCAAATGGGTCCCGGCTGCTTCCAACTTTTATTTAATTTAAAATGGGCTTGTTTGTAGCTTTTCAGTTTCGCAGTCGGGTTTTTTTATTTTTTAAATTAATTCTGATTTTGTTTACTGAAGTCGATCATATAATTTTATTGTTTCTAAAACTTGCGTTTTTTGCGTTTAGGTCCTGTAAGCCCCTTAACGGTATATGCCGTATAATTTAAAAAACCTGTCTTAGCAATAGTGTTAGCCACGTCAGTAAAGAAATGAATACTATTGCAAGCCATGGTCCCGGGTCCTGGTGCAAGCCATGGTCCGGGGCGAGAGGGAATGGGAGGCAGTCA
This sequence comes from Mesoligia furuncula, assembly GCA_916614155.1. Classification (NCBI taxonomy): domain Eukaryota; kingdom Metazoa; phylum Arthropoda; class Insecta; order Lepidoptera; family Noctuidae; genus Mesoligia; species Mesoligia furuncula. The sequence continues at coordinate 28,398,947 of OU744800.1, read as the reverse complement.
CCTCCTTCTGCGAAGCAGTCATGCTAGCGAAGGAGGTGGCGGAACGGCTCAGGGAGAGAGCCTCCCGTCCCAGCCACCGCGGGAGACGCTCCGGGCGTCCGATCAGAACCAGGCCCGTGCCGGACGGCGCGTACGTGTTCCACGCGCGCCTCAAAGAGATGTCAGCATCGAGGGGGCCCCCCCTTAGGGCCGACGCCTGCCGGGTCAGCGGGATTGTCCGAAAGGGTAACCGCTGGCTCGGAACATTAAGGGCTAAGGAAGGAACACGGGTGGGTTTTAATAAGTAAGAGTCTGACACTCCCTTCCGCTCCACCCAGAGCGGGAAAAAAAAAGTCCCTAAGTGCACCCTACAAAGTATTGGTATGTACCTATTTGCCATAATACGTATTAATTGAAACACAAAATGGCTGCAAATAAGTAGGTAACACTCAATTTATACCCCGAATGTGGACCCTAAGCACACCATTACAAAACGCACTAACTTTACAAAGTTAACCAGCCATATTTCATAACATCACCTCCATCAAAAGTCTTAACTCAAAAGTAACATACCTATACATCTATACTTTAGAAGCATTTCAAATACTTGTACTGAAGAGTGGGGGCATGTCAATACGCTGAAGAGTCTGTTGAGTGACTGATGTGGAAACAGGCGGGTTTTACATACATATCGTGTATATTTTACAGTACACGTCAAGTTATGCTTTTCCAGTATAATCTGACCTCGCATTGAATGGAAAGCATTAAATTGCGGGACCAGGTTATACTGGAAACCTTATAGGTATGGCTTGTATATAACCGTATGTATCTCTAACTACCAAGGATTTTGTGTTCCTGTTATCGTCATAAAGAGTGTATGGAATAAGTTTATTATCGTTTTGAGAATTTTCCTTATAAGGTAGATAGATAGAAGCACTGTGGTTCGCTTGTGTTATATATAAAGCCTTGGAATACTTAGGCTTTCTGAAAACTAACGGGGCAACGGAGACATTCTCTTGGGATTTGGGAATTACATGGTTTAAATCATCATCATCATCATCTGTCTAGCCTTTTCCCGACTATGTTGGGGTCGGCTTCCAGTCTAACCGGATGCAGCTGAATACCAGTATTTTACATGGGGCGACTGCCTATCTGACCTCCACAACCCAGTCACTGGGTAATACGATACCCCTTGGTACTAGTAGCTTTTGGGCTTCCAAAGGTTGCCATGATGTAGGTATATTCAATATGTTTATTTGGGATGTCTGTGTTTTAGATTTAGAGATATTTCAATGTATCTTCTTCGTGTCGCTGGCACGACTGTATTGTACGAGTAGATTTTGTTTTCCCAAAACTTGGCCACTTTCATGGCGTTGTCAGTAGCAGCACAGAGGTCACTTTCACTGCATGTTTTGGGACACAGAGGGCAGGATAGGAGGTGGAGCATGGTTTGTGACATAGCTCGACGATCACACCCTACTACCGTTCCGTCAAGGTAGCCTCACTGTACCAGGTTAGATTTACATCTGTTCCCAGTGGACCACGGAAGGTTACTACAATTTATTATCTCTACTGATGTACAATTAATAGGGATTCATAACCTAAATTTCACAAACATACCGTCATTATTATTTTTTTAATGATACGACATTCATAGCTATATAGGGTTATTGGTAAAACATTAACAACCTCTTAAGAGGTCATTGTACTCAACATTATGCACAGTTTTTAGGGAACCGCTGATTTTTTTTTTCGCGATTTCAGTTTTGGTCTCATCGTAAAAGTAGTGCATAATGATGAGTCCAATAACCTCTTAAGAGGTTGTTAATGTCTTACCAATAACCCTGTATAATAAGCCTCACAAGTTTTTTTATAGAGCGAACGTGAACATTCTAATGATACTGACCATAACCCCAAATAATTCACATGTGTCGTATCCCCGAAAGCTGTTAAATCGACAGAGTTATAGACCAGCACACAACGCGTGTCCATCTAGATTAAATATCGTAATTGCTCGCAAATAGTGATAGATTGATTGCCCATCCCTAAGGACCCGCACCGCGATCGATGTTTGGCTACAGTTAAAACTGTTTCAATATAACGCGTAAAGCAAACATGGCGCATGAAACAACAGTTGCAACATTTTTATTAAAAACTTGATCAAACAAGAATAAAAAATTGACAGGAGGGACTCAAATGACCGCACACAATTCAAAAAACGAACTCATTTTGTTTTTGAAGTGCATCATCGCGGATTGACATCTTGACACCGTTCGAATTTTGAAAGGATTTTTTAAGAGTCGACTTCACCAAAGTCCGGTAGCTTTAATCCGTGAAATAAAATTGACGTCTGACAGTTCTAGTACGGAAAAACTGTCAAAAAAATCTATTGCAAAAAACGTAAGTAAATTTCCCGGGCTACCCTGATGCTATCGCCTTAAGATCATGTTGATAAGGTCGTACTAATTCTGTTCCATTTTTGTCTGAAAGACAGAACCTATATTGACATTATAAAATAAGCCCTCAGCGAAAAACACTACAGGAACGACAAGAAGTAACAGCTACTCATTGACCTTTACAGTTCATGACAAGAAGCCGACACAATTTATTTTCCTTTCACCTTAAAAGCAGTAAGGAAGGAAAGAGTAAATAATTTTACATTTTCACCAAGAAATTGCCAATGGTGATTTAATAGACTGATGGATGACGTGCCTGTTTTTATTTTTGGCAAAATGGCCGGATTGTTTGCTCAATCATTGTTTATGGTAAAGAGTTTTTGAGGAAATCATTTAAGGCATCTGTTTTTGACGGGTGCGGTTTTGATGTTCGGCACTCCAGCATAACAAAATAAGCTCCTGAGTAAGTAAAAGTGTTTTTAGAAAAAAACATTTTTTCTCAAAAAAAAAACCACTACAAAGTGATAAATAACTTTAATTTCGGAGGTCGGTGTCGTTGGTTCCTCATTTTCGTTTCTTGACACCGACTTTCGAAATTAAAGTTATTTATCACTTTGTAGTGTTTTTTTTTGTAAAAAAGGTTTTATTTTTAACCGACTTCAAAAAAAGGAGGAGGTTTCTCAATTCGACCGTATATATTTTTTTTTTTTTTTATGTGTGTTCGCGGATAACTTCGTCGTTTATGAACCGATTTTGATTATTCTTTTTTTGTTGGAAAGGATATATGCCAAGGGTGGTCCCATGATAAGGAAACCAGGATCTGATGATGGCATCCCAGTGAAATCGAGGGGAACTTTCGAAAATCGTAGGAGCGACTAGTGCGTTTGTTAATTTTTTCATTAAGTATTTTAAAGCACTACAATTTGATAAAGGCCTGGAGTCGATCTGATGATGGAGCCGAAAGACAGTCGAGGGGACTCCTCAACGATTTACAGCAGTTACCTTGTGTTTGGGCTTGATTAATTTGTATTGATGTAAACTTTACACCTAGATGGGTTGCGACGGTCATTAGGGGTCTGATGATGAAGACGAAGGACAGTTAAGGGAATTCCTCAACAGTTTACAGTAGCTACCTTGTGTATGTTCACCGATTACTCGAAGACGGCTGGACCGATTCCAAAAGTTCTTTTTTTATTTGAAAGGGTATACTCTCGAGGTGGTCCCATTATCATCAAGTTGGAATCTGATGAGAGGATTCCATGGAAATCGAGGGAAACCCTCAGATTTTATAGGCAAAGGTACAGCGATTTGGATATTTTTTAAAGTAACTTGAGCATTTGCTCTCGGAAATCATCACTTGGTAAAGTGGAGCTGATGATGAAGATCACAGATGGCCATCGGAACTACTCACTGACAAATATTTCACGGGTTGCGATTCAATTACTTTAATATGGTTGCTAAGCAATTTATGCTCGTCACAATGCGAATTGCGAGTGATTGTTGAGGATCTCCTGGTTCTTACCGGGAGAACTCCTCAACAATTAACGTCCCAGCATCGGGAAAAGCAAAATTTTGTAAAAGGTGATGAACAGTTGGCATTAGGCTATTGTAACTTAGATAAATTACAAACTGACCCACTAAAAAGTGAAAAAGAAAAACATTTTTACAAAAAAAAACAACCGACTTCCAAAAAAAACACTACAAATTGAAAAATAACTTTAATTTCGGAAGTCGGTGTCAATAAACGAAAACGCGGAACCGAAGACACCGACTTCCGAAATTAAAGTTATTTTTCAATTTGTAGTGTTTTTTTTGGAAGTCGGTTGTTTTTTTTTGTAAAAATGTTTTTAGTTGTACACATCTAATTAACACTAGTGCATTGAAGAATTAAAGACACCGACTAGAAGAATCATCAAAATTCACATAGAAACGCCGGAGATGGAGTACATTCATGCATATAACTTCATACATAAGAACAATTACCTATGTATTATATACTAAAACCTCCCTGAAAGTATGCAGATCACATTAATGAAAAAAATATCACATACGGGTCATATACAGAACCTCCTTTTTTTGAAGTCGGTTAAAAATGGCGAATGTTACATGCGGAGTAAGATGAACCTAATACCAATGAACAGATTATAGAAAGAAAAACAAAGAAAATACTTAAATGACTAGTTTTTGCCCGCGGCTTCGCTCGTGTGGATGTCGGAAACTATCCCACGGTAACGTATTTTCACGATAAAATTATCTATATCCTAACCTAGGTCATGTTCTGTCAGTGTGCCAAACATCGAAATCCGTTTAGACATTAAGAGGAAATGTGGGTGGTCGTTTCACCACAGAAATACTCTCGCCTGTTTTCTTTCTGGTTAATGACCATAAAACAACGATTTTTTACAGAATAATAAGTCATCATCTGCTTAGCCTTTTCCCAACTATGGATATCAGTATTTTACATGGAGCGACTACCTACCTGACCCCCACAACCCAGTTACTGGGTAATACGATACCCCTTGGTAAGTCTGGTTGTCAGACTTTCGGGCTTCTGACTACCCGTAACGGCTGTCAAAGATCCACGAATGACAGCATACAGAATAATAAATATGAACTACTTGTATGTCCATGTTTTCCTTTTTGATGATACATTATTTTTACAAGCACTAGAACCCTCAAAAAATGCCGATTTAAACCGCTGTCAACAGAGGCCTAGTGTACAAATTTGAGAACTAATAATGAAAAAAGGAAAACATAGAGACACAGTACACATCCATCTTATTCAGTTTATGAGCTATCTTTTTAATTGGTCCAATTTTGGAGGAGGAAATAGGCGAGAGTCAAAACTGGAATTACGACTTTTTACTTAGTATTTTTCAAAAGTCTCTCCTACCGCATTTCATCTTAATTCGTGAAGAAGAAACAGACAGAGTTACTCTGTAGTAAACTTAAACAGAAAAGTATAGACGGCGGGTAGCTCCATTTCATTTCCACAAGAAAGGGATAAAGTATTGAGTTATTATAAGTAACAGAAAAGGATAAAGCTATACTATTTCCGTCTCTCAGTGCGTGCCAGTTTTTTCAAGGCAGCTACTTATGTAACTCATGTTAGTTAAGTTAGTTTTTTGTCTCATATGTGGCCACGCTACCCGATGCTCTATAGCTTTCTCTCTCTAACTCTGTCTGTTTCTTTTACAGAGTGAGACGGATCACAATTACATTACGAATAAAATCGGTGTCCTAGCCACAATAAGCACACACACTCTTGTCATTTTCCTCGCAAATTAATTTATCGCAGTATCGAGTACGTATTGAATCTTAACAAAACCGAAGAATTGAAACCAATGATAACTAATTAAAGCAAAATGGTTCATTTGTTATATTTAATTGCCCACAATTTCGTTTACAACGGTGTATTAATCTTCGTTTCTATAACAACACATTATGCGTACAATTTAAATGGGAAAATTTTACCAATAATAATTTGTTAGGGGTAGGTTAAAAAAGACTTTTGAAGGGTGAACATTATATATGCCTTCGCCCGATTACAGTTTTATCACAGGATAATAATTATTATTAGGTTAGCCTAGATCTTATAAAACTAACGAGCCGCCCCTGCTTTGCAAGGGTGAATGGAGAGATTTAAAAAAATTCTAGATTTCTGTGCTTTATCTAAGTTAAATATTAATATCAATCTGGCTAGACATTTCCTCACTATGTTGGGGTTAGCTTCCAGTCTTACCGGATGCAGCTAAATAAAAATATTTTATATGGATTGACTGCCTATTAATATCAATCTGCCTAGAATTTTCCTAACCATGTTAGGGTTAGCTTCCAGTCTTACCGGATGCAGCTAAATAAACGAATTTTATACGGGGTGACTGCCTATTGGACCCCCCACAACTCAGTTATTGGGTAACACGACATCCCTTTGGTAATACTGGTTGTCAGACTTTCGGGCTTCAGACTGCATGTAACGAATGTCAATGATCCACGAATGACAGCCGGGACCAACGGCTTAACGTGCTTTCCGAGGCACGGAGGGGTCACGGTATGTAAAGATAGTCACCCATCCACGGACCAACCGCGGCAAGCGTAGCTTAACCTGATCGATCGACCTGTGCGGCTGCTGTTATTTAGCCACGGGCCCCTTGTTTTTTGTGCTTATGTAATACTCGCTGCGCCCCGCGGTTTCACCCGTGTTAATCTCGATCCCGTGGGAATATCGGGATAAAAAGTAGCCTATATATTAATCCAGCGTGTCAGCTACCTTCATACAAACTTTTATCAAAATTGGTCCAGCCGTTTGAGCGTGAAGAAGTAACAAACATATAAACACACGCACACACAGTGACACACTCACAAACTTTCGCCTTTATAATATGAGTGTGATGTGATTAAAATCCACATAAAAAAGAAGATCTTCAAATGACAACCAGGATCAACGGCTTAGCGACCTTTCCAAGGCACGGAGGGGTCTCGATATGAAATAGATGGACACCCTTTTTCGGCTGACCTCGGCAAGCGTTGCTCATCCTTGAACATCGACCCTTGCGGCAGCTATCGTTTAGCCACGCCTTCCTCCTAAGTTAGGTATATTTAATACTAGCTTCCGCCCGCGGCCTCGCTCGCGAGGTATGTCGATAAAAAACTATCCTATGTCCTTCCCCGGGATGCAATCGGGTTACTCCCGTTTGGGAACGCTCCCGTTTGGTAACGCTACCTAACACACACCTTAAAATACAGTCAGAGTAAAAAGTTCTGGTGTGCCGAATTTATTTCATATTAATTTTATTTTCTATTTTTAAAACTACAAAAAAATAGTACATTATGATACATGTGTGCTATGTTGATCATTATGCTCGAGGCGGTATTATTCGCGCGAGCCGCAGGCGAGTGCGATAAGAAAGCCGAGAGTCTAATGATCAATGCACACGCGTTTCATACGACGTTTTTCAACACACTTGCGAGGAAAAAAACAGACTTGTATTGTTAAATATTAACTTGTATGGAAAATGGCGCGCTGGTTTTGTCTTTCCGCATAGCCAGCACTAGCAATGCGCGCGCAAGTGTAAATAAAAGCACTGGCCACAGAGCATGTAAAAACAATTGTAAAAAAAAACAATTGTAGTTTAGTTAGTATGGAATTAGAAAGTACTATTGGCATAGAGAAATATACCTACATTAGTTCAGTGAGAATCCGCAATGATAGAACGCCAGTCAGGGTCTTTTCCGTTTGGTTTCGGGTAGGGACCACGGACAATTTAAGGTGGATAATTAAAATTTTCACACTTTTTTTTAATTTGCAGGTCAGTATCAGGTTGCATCTTGATCAAATATGATTCGCGACTATAATATACAGAGCGTTAGGTTAAACGAGGGACATACTTTGAGGGGAGTTAGTACCTACTCATGAAAATGAACAACTTTTAATATGGGATTAACCCTGAAATCGCGAAAAAAAATCAGCCGTTTCCTACATTTATGTTCGCATGCTCTCGTCAAAATGTACTGAACAGCTGATTTTTTTTTGCGATTTCAGGTTCGGCCCCATAGTAAAAGTTGCTCATTTTCATGAGTACTAACTCCCCTTAAAGTATGTCCCTCGTTTAACCTAACGCTCTGTATATGTATTTACAGAATTATAGTCATTAGAATAGAATCTTTCTAGTTAGATTTTTTCCCTAAGAACTTTTCCATAAGAAAGATGTATTAATGATTCGAATGATTATAATTCTGTAAAGATGTAGGTACCTGTTAGAGTCGCAAATCATATTTTGATCAAGATACAAACCTGACACTGACCTGAAAATTGCAAAAAAAAAAAAAATCTTAGGTTTTTTCGGACAATTTAAGGTGAATGCGCAGTGGTAGACCACTGCGCAGTCACCTTAAATTGTCCGAGGTCCCTGCGCATTCACCTTAAGGTAAATAAATATTAGTTAATTTTGGGACCAAGGACAATACAGACTATTAAAAAAAAAAGTGAATTGATGAGATTAAATAAAAAAATTAATTTAAAAAATAAAAAAACCCGACTGCGAAACTGAAAAGCTACAAACAAGCCCATTTTAAATTAAATTAAAGTTGGAAGCAGGCGGGACCCATTTGAATTTGAAAATATGATAAAAATGGTATGGGTCCCGCCTGCTTCCAACTTTTATTTAATTTAAAATGGGCTTGTTTGTAGCTTTTCAGTTTCGCAGTCGGGTTTTTTTATTTTTTAAATTAATTTTTTTATTTCCAGCTTTTTAGTTTACAAATGTGAAAGATTTCGCAAACGATTTAGTTCTTGTTTTGTTTTTTACGTTTTGTCACTTCGAATTACTTTTAACCATATAAGTTATATATATTTTTGTAATCACCTTTTAAAACCCTTTATTTTGATACCCCACTCGATAGGTTTCGAGAAAAAAAAAATTTTTTTTGAAGACATATTGCGCAATAAATCGGCCATTTTAATTTTTTTTCAATTTTGATATACCCAGTGTCACTCTCACAATTAAGACGAATCTAACGGTACCTCTCAAGCTGAAATCGATCAAGCCGTTTAGGCTACAGAGCGTGCCAAAGAAATATACATACATACATACATACACTCGAAAAACATAACCCTCCTTCTGACGCAGTCGGGTAAAAAGCGCGCATCTCCGACTAGTAAATAGTTATCTGTGGAAATAAAGCACATGTGGATTAAAGTAAAGAAAAAGCACGCGTTTTTAATACACTGCATTATGGACCTAAAAGCGGTTCAATAAGAGCCACTTTACGAGCAAGTGTGTTGAAAAATGTATTAAACCATCCCGATACGTATGTTAGTTATTGAGATATTCACGAAACCTGTTTTTTTTCTCTTCTATGTATTATATAATCATATAATCATTTTCTTATTGTCTCGATACTATCTCAATATTGGTAAAATTGGGTTATTGGTAAAACATTAACAACCTCTTAAGAGGTCATTGTACTCATCATTATGAACAACTTTTACGATGGGACCAAACCTGAAATCGCGTAAAAAAACAGCTGTTCCCTACATTCATGTTAGTACTTATATCTCGTCAAAATGTAGGGAACAGCTGATTTTTTTTCGCAATGTCATGTTTGGTCCCATTGTGAAAGTTGTTCATAATGATGAGTACAATGACCTCTTAAGAGGTTGTTAATGTTTTACCAATAACCCTGTACAATTAATCATTTTCTTACAGTCTCGCACCGCGCAGCAACCTCAGGCAACGTCTCAGATAAGCGGTCGGCCTATAACACACTTTAGAAATGAAGTGATTGGGTAATTCGAAACAGTCGATCAAATCAAATTAATGAATCATGCTGTTATTGATAGGTGGTCCGAAATTGAAATATCTATACTTCGTTTTCTAAATTGATTTGACAGTCACGAGCACATATGTCAACACTTGGCAAGTTTCAATTGCGATTTTTTCGTGAAATAACGAAAGCAACGTTGAAATACGAAACTTTACACAAACCTATGGGTTCGAGTTCGAAAATACTTTGTTCGTAATAACATAAAATTTCATTCAAAACTGAAGGAGAAAATAATCTTTGTATAAACCCAAGTGTATACATACTCGTAACTGTTCTCCATAATGTAGTGTAAACTAATCCGTCAGTGGCAACGAAGTACTTTAATTCTTCTACGCATTGATAGAATTGCCAAACTTAAGTGGCAGTGGGCAGGGCACATTGCTCGCAGAACAGATGGCCGATGGGGCCGAAAGCTTCTGGAGTGGCGACCGCGTACAGGAAGACGTAGCATTGGAAGGCCTCCCACAAGGTGGACCGACGACCTTGTGAAGGCCGCAGGAACCCGTTGGATGCGGGAAGCACAGAACCGATCGAAGTGGAGGTGCTTGGGGGAGGCCTATGTCCAGTAGTGGACGTCTTTCGGCTGAAATGATGAGGCATTGATAATTGTCGTTGTGAGTTGTAAATTAGTTACAGTGGTAACGGCCGCGAGTTTGGTGTTGGTCGTAGGTTCGAACTCACTTCACTTCACATGTGTAAATTATTTCATCACCGCTGCTCTCAAAACGGTGAAGAAAAACATCGTGAGGAAACCGGCATGTCCTAGAACCAAAAATTCGAAGGCACGTGACATCTACCAACCCGCACTGGGCCCGCGTGGTGGATTACGGCCCAATCCCTCTCACAGAGAGGAGACCTGTGTCCCAGCAGTGGGAACATTATAGGCTGATTATGGTTATGCTTATTTTTATGAAAAGCGTCGCGCTCGCGCTTTATTTGTGGTTATCAAGAGAACAAACACGCTGTACCTATGTAAGCACAGGAGCTTTCAGTACCGTCCGAGACAATGGCGAGTTGGAAGTGTATGTTAGTGTTTGTGTGTGTGTGTTATGTGCTGACTACACGTGAAGCGCTTTTTTTTTGCGGACATCACATCACACTAATATTATAAAGGCGAAAGTTTGTGAGTGTGTGTGTATGTTTATTTTTGTTACTTCTTCACGCTCAAACGCCTGAATTTTGATAAAATTTGGTATGGAGGTAGCTGACACCCTGGATTAACATATAGGCTACTTTTTATCCCGATGTTCCCACGGGATCAAAACTTATGCGGGTCAAACCACGGGGCGCAGCTAGTATTTTCATAATCGCTTCGTGTCGTCATGATATACTATAGACAGTTGCTTCATGTTTTTCTCATCTCATACAACTTAATTATAATAACCAACCTCGTTAATTTATTTCCACTACATCATCCTAGGAAGCACAAACCCAAGAACTAAACAATCAACTGCAAAACCCACGCCAAAACTCGTAGAGAAGTCGCCAATAAATCACATTTGTGACTCAACATCGCTCCTAGGATTAACCCAAGCGTTAGAACGTGTAATCCTAGTTCCACAACAGGCACAACCATGCCATGTACGTACAACAGAATTGTAGGTACAGAAGATTCATTCCATGCAAGATGCAACGAGAGAAAACAAATGCTCATGTTGCAGGCCAATTGTATGTTTAAGATTTGTCATTATACACACGGCGCCATCCTCATCCGTTTGTAAAGGTATTGTCACCGTTATGTTTATACATAACGTTACGTTATGTTTAACATTTTTTCTTTCTTTCATTGATGAAAGAAAGAAAGAAAAAATGTTTATTCTGCACAAACAAAACGCACATTGCAAATAAAAAAAAAACAAAAAAAGACATAAAATATACACACACAACGTAGTCAAAAGCTTCGTACTCAAGCTTTAAAAATGTTGACAATTTTGTCCATTGCTTGATGTCAGGGCCAGGGGACCAAAGACAACACACATTATATTTATTAATTATTTGACATTGACATTTGACAATACAAATCAATCCATGATCCTACCGCGTCACTGATGACGCTTCTGAACGCATCTACTTCGTCAAGAGTCATATGTTAGGGTAACCATGATTTAACAAGTTTGACAGTAAAATAAAGTAGTAAACTAAATAAAAATAAATCGTAACAAATATTTAAATGAGTAATTAAATAAATATTAAGCAGTAAAATGGCTCGAAGGGCAGTTAACAAATCAGTATTTTTTGTTAGCCTATTTTTGTGTCCCACTGCTGGGCAAAGGCCTCCCCTTTTTTCTTCCAAACCTCCCTGTCTTGTGCGATCTCTGGCCAGTATTAGTCTATAACAAATCCAACTTGGAAGTAGCGCTCGCGGTAGGCGTTATACATTTCCCATAGGCATTATACATAACGGCGACAGTACGCAAACTGACGGCGGCGCCGTATGTATAATGATTGATTATGAATATTGTACACTACACACACATGTATATTGGACACTCTTCACGTAGGTTCAGCAAGTGCAGGCGCACTCTTTCCAATTTTTTTTAGATGGATTCTGGACAAGGGGCTAGTTCGAATCGGTTCAATTGACAGTTCAGTCACTGGCTTTTTACTAGCCTCAAGTACCAATTTATCTGATCACAGTTAAGTTAGTAAGTTAGTTCTTTGCGAATCAGGTACTGAACTGCCTCGCAAACTCGCCCTGTGTCTGTTTTCCTTCATCATATGAAGCTGACCTTCTGTACCCATCTATGTTGTCCATATTACACGTGCAAATTAAAGCTGATTCTAGAAATCCCAACTCTCAAGTCCACATGAACTTTGCAACGGTAATTAAATTCTGTATGAATCTATATTCATTTAATTAGTTGGAGAATCGCATATTTGCATATCTCCAGCTTGAATTCTGATGTGGTTAAATTATTCATTTAGAGATAAAGTCTTGATAATAATATTAGTGAATTAGTAAGATTTAGACATAAATTTTGGTTAGGGAGATAAGAGAATGATATTATAAATGAAGTAGAAGTACTTTATGTCACAGAATTGGATTTAGATGAAATGGTTGCAGAATTCCATTTCCTTATGTTTAAACTAAGCTAAAAAACATGCTTTCTACGTGTTGTGAAACTTAAAAAAGCTTATAATAAGATTAAAGACTACGTTGAAGACAAGGTAGTTTGGCAAAAATTCCTTCTACACTTCTCCACAGGGCTTCCCTGGCATATTAACGGCATAACTGTACATAAATTTCTAATAACTGCTCTCAAATTATGATTTTTATTTAGTTTTTACATACTTCTTTGACATAACCTTTTTTTATTATTGACTTTATAAACAGACAATTCTAATTTCAACTCTTTAATAGTGGTTGTGATAGCCATCATATCATTTGGTCTTAAGAGCGTTTACGCCGTAAGGCATTTCAAACAAACTTTCAAGCCCTTATTTTTTGTAATGAATGAACCGATTCTAATGAAACTTCATACGCATAAGTAGGATACAAAGATGTAAAAAGTTAGTAGAGGACATTCTTGAAAAATAGTACATCCAAATTAGACCGATTTTAAATTTAACAGAGATTTGTCTTTTTTTTTAAATAAGACACTTCGACAATGTTCTCTACTAACTTTTTAGACCTTTGTATCCTGTCTAAGCGTATGAAGTGCCGTACGGCGTAAACGCTCTTATTAGGTTTTAATATGTTTTGTTTTTTTTAGTCACGTTTCCGGATGACAGCGATGCGGTCTAGTACTTCGACGCCTACGTGTCCTTTGCTTTTGTATTCATTTGTATAGTAAGTTAGTTAGTCATTTAATTTGTTAGTTAAATTTTTGTAAGTATATTTTTGCTTTGCTTTTTTAATATTATATTTATCTTTTTGATAGATTATTTTATATTTTGTGAATGTGCGAACGTTGTAGGCCTACAATGTGGCATTACAGCTGAAGTGGAAAAAAAAATCAACCAAGTTTTGGAGGGCAATGTTTAAGGGTGTTAACTGTAAACCCAGGTTTTGTACTGAAATGATGTAAATGAAAATATAGTTGTAATTATTGTACTGCTAGTAGTGCATTTTGATATAAATTCTTGCTAATGGTAGTTATGTCTATTAATGATGTCAGAAATGTTTGCGAAGGCACATACAGATGACTTTCACGCCATTATGCGCAAAAAGATCTCCTCGTTAGTCAGCAGAGTGCGGGCGAGTAACAACAGCATTCTGTCGACTGTGGCGGAGAGAATTAACTCTCCTTTCATGACTCGCTTTATGGGGCTGACAATCAACCGAGGGGCGTTTCCTATAAATTGATTGTCTTTCACATAAAGTTAATTGTTACTTATACCTACTGTGTTGTTTACTAACCCTAGCCTAAGCCTTTTACTAATACAACTATGGATTTTTAATGTCCGAAATAAAGAAATTTGAATTTGAATTTGAATAATGTAGTTACACTAACATCGAACCCACCTATTATAATTTAACCAAATAAGGTTTATATATGGTAGTATATTAGCAACAATTGCGATAGATTTTGTTTCTCCTTCCTTGTTTATTACAGCAAACATTTCAGATAAAGACGGACCTATTTTGAATTACAGGACATTGGCATAAAGGATTTGCTGTCTTATACCCCTTTATTCATAAACGTTGCTTAAAGATAAGTAGCTTGATCAGCGACTGAGCGACTTAACCTTAATCATCCATACTAATATTATAAATTACAAAGTAACTCTGTCTGTCTGTATGTTACCTTTTCACGCCTAAACCAACAAACGGATTTCGATAAAATTCGGCAGAGAGATAGATTGCATCCCGGGGAAGGACATAGGATAGTATTTATCGACAAAACTTGCGGGCGAAGCGAAAACCTGTGTATTTATCGATTCAAAACCAGAAAAAAAAAATACTTTGCAGCTTCACATCATGTGTATATATTTCATATTGAATATTGCAACCACCATTTATTTGATTTAACAATTAACATTATTTGCCAACAGAATATTATTTCTCAAGAGTAATTTATCATATTCGATTACATTTCGATAGAAATCAGTTCCATGCAATTTGTTCCAATCATAAAAATCCAATTGTTGTAGAGGGTCACTCGCGTCAGCAGCACAAATCGATTTATCGTATAAAACTAGACTTTTGTCGCTGCTATTATCCACATCAGAAGTTTTTGATGGATCATAACGATTGGAACAATAATCATTTTAGTATTCTTTGTGATCATTAATATCTAATATTATAGTTACACATTTAAGCCAATGGGATTTCCTATCGTCAAAATGTCGAACTTCCGCACTAACTTTCATTCTTTATTTAGGGGATGAATTTTCAAAAATCATAGTTCTCTCTTTCGTTACAAAAGGAACTCCTGTGCAAATGTTTCTAGATCAAGCGGTTTAGGTTACCTAAGTAGATTTGAAAAAGCTAAGAATATTTTGCTATGAAAACAGAATCGATAATTATCTGATCACTAATAAAATCAAAGAATATCCATGACAACCGTAATTTGTGAACCACAAACCAAACGTTACTTTGGAGCGTTACTTTTTTTCCGAGTAATTTGTCATTTCGCTATAATATATTCAATTATTATCTTATACTTTCTGAGAAATGTATACTTATTAATATTCAGTAAGTTTGTTTTTGTAGCATCAACATGATGTCTGGTTATTAGTAATTAATAATCTTGTTCTTAGTAATTTCATCCCAACTAACTTTAAAGCATTTACCTGCTATATTTAAATTAATTATGAACTATAAACTGCTAACTCGATTTAATAATGTTACTGGGAGGCTGTGTTATTAAGTTTGTATCTCTAAGTTCATCTAAATGTCAAGTAGAATAAATGTTTTTATATTACGTTAATTAAAATTGGGATATTTTAAAATTATGTTTTCATTTTCCCTCAATACTTTCAAGGGTAAAATAATTATTAGGTAAGTGTTTTAGAAGTATCTACCTGTTTGTTACTATTTCATTTTTTTCTTGCAAATAAAAATCAATAGCAACAATAGAATTGATAAGACAGTACCAAGATGGTAGGTCAATTCTAAGATATTTAAATAAAATAATGTTGAAATTAGGGGTAACAGTGTAGTTGTGTACGAACAATAAGTATTTTATTTAATATTAATTTAAAAAAAACTCCATTCCACAATGCACATACCTACATTTTACAATAATTATGTTGAGATAATTAAGAAAATTTATTTTCCGAGGGTCACTACCACACTACCTCATTGAAATCTGATTTTTAATTTGCTAGACCAAAATGACAGCTGCGTTTGACCTTTTTTTGTTAACATGACCAGTCTAGTCTAGTCTAGTCAGAGTTCACAAACATAATTCCTGCCACAAAACAATCGAACGTGCCATAAAACGACAACAAAATGATTCCAATTTCAAATCACCCTAAGCCATAAACCCATTACATTTCAAACGTAGAACATGTCGCCATCGCCAGTATTAATATGTCAAATCAAAATAATTCCAATTTCTGTTGAGTCGGCTGGTGACAGTTTCGCCGAACTTTGCACTCGCCCCGTCAGTCTATGTACCCTTAGATTATTATTATGGCGTGCCTCCCTTTGATCGGCGGATTTTCATGAATATTTTCATTTACATTTGCATCCTATAAATTTTGTTTACCCTGGGATGCTTATCGGAAAATTCTTTGAAGTGTTGTATTTTTCTGTTTTTGTTATTTGTATCAAGGGTTATATTATTATGCGAAATTTATTCAGTGAATTTGTATTGGGTATATAATGTTGGTCCCAAAGTAGCTAGTTATAAGTCGAATATTGTGCTTGTCAATTAAAAAAAAATTAAACTTAACAATCGCGAAAATGATTGGAAATCTAACCGACACAATACCGCTTAATAATATTAATTACCTACAGTCGGAGAGAATTCTGTAAACACTTTTGATCAACTAAGAAACAACGCTAACGAGTATATATTTTGCGACTAAATATTAATTAAACTCGACATTATTTCGGTAACCCGAAATTAGGGTGTTTGGTAAATAGGGTGAAGAGAATATACTTGGAAGTAGCGCTCGCGGTAGGCGTTATACATTTCCCATAGGCATTATACATAACGGCGACAGTACGCAAACTGACGGCGGCGCCGTATGTATAATGATTGATTATGAATATTGTACACTACACACACATGTATATTGGACACTCTTCACGTAGGTTCAGCAAGTGCAGGCGCACTCTTTCCAATTTTTTTTAGATGGATTCTGGACAAGGGGCTAGTTCGAATCGGTTCAATTGACAGTTCAGTCACTGGCTTTTTACTAGCCTCAAGTACCAATTTATCTGATCACAGTTAAGTTAGTAAGTTAGTTCTTTGCGAATCAGGTACTGAACTGCCTCGCAAACTCGCCCTGTGTCTGTTTTCCTTCATCATATGAAGCTGACCTTCTGTACCCATCTATGTTGTCCATATTACACGTGCAAATTAAAGCTGATTCTAGAAATCCCAACTCTCAAGTCCACATGAACTTTGCAACGGTAATTAAATTCTGTATGAATCTATATTCATTTAATTAGTTGGAGAATCGCATATTTGCATATCTCCAGCTTGAATTCTGATGTGGTTAAATTATTCATTTAGAGATAAAGTCTTGATAATAATATTAGTGAATTAGTAAGATTTAGACATAAATTTTGGTTAGGGAGATAAGAGAATGATATTATAAATGAAGTAGAAGTACTTTATGTCACAGAATTGGATTTAGATGAAATGGTTGCAGAATTCCATTTCCTTATGTTTAAACTAAGCTAAAAAACATGCTTTCTACGTGTTGTGAAACTTAAAAAAGCTTATAATAAGATTAAAGACTACGTTGAAGACAAGGTAGTTTGGCAAAAATTCCTTCTACACTTCTCCACAGGGCTTCCCTGGCATATTAACGGCATAACTGTACATAAATTTCTAATAACTGCTCTCAAATTATGATTTTTATTTAGTTTTTACATACTTCTTTGACATAACCTTTTTTTATTATTGACTTTATAAACAGACAATTCTAATTTCAACTCTTTAATAGTGGTTGTGATAGCCATCATATCATTTGGTCTTAAGAGCGTTTACGCCGTAAGGCATTTCAAACAAACTTTCAAGCCCTTATTTTTTGTAATGAATGAACCGATTCTAATGAAACTTCATACGCATAAGTAGGATACAAAGATGTAAAAAGTTAGTAGAGGACATTCTTGAAAAATAGTACATCCAAATTAGACCGATTTTAAATTTAACAGAGATTTGTCTTTTTTTTTAAATAAGACACTTCGACAATGTTCTCTACTAACTTTTTAGACCTTTGTATCCTGTCTAAGCGTATGAAGTGCCGTACGGCGTAAACGCTCTTATTAGGTTTTAATATGTTTTGTTTTTTTTAGTCACGTTTCCGGATGACAGCGATGCGGTCTAGTACTTCGACGCCTACGTGTCCTTTGCTTTTGTATTCATTTGTATAGTAAGTTAGTTAGTCATTTAATTTGTTAGTTAAATTTTTGTAAGTATATTTTTGCTTTGCTTTTTTAATATTATATTTATCTTTTTGATAGATTATTTTATATTTTGTGAATGTGCGAACGTTGTAGGCCTACAATGTGGCATTACAGCTGAAGTGGAAAAAAAAATCAACCAAGTTTTGGAGGGCAATGTTTAAGGGTGTTAACTGTAAACCCAGGTTTTGTACTGAAATGATGTAAATGAAAATATAGTTGTAATTATTGTACTGCTAGTAGTGCATTTTGATATAAATTCTTGCTAATGGTAGTTATGTCTATTAATGATGTCAGAAATGTTTGCGAAGGCACATACAGATGACTTTCACGCCATTATGCGCAAAAAGATCTCCTCGTTAGTCAGCAGAGTGCGGGCGAGTAACAACAGCATTCTGTCGACTGTGGCGGAGAGAATTAACTCTCCTTTCATGACTCGCTTTATGGGGCTGACAATCAACCGAGGGGCGTTTCCTATAAATTGATTGTCTTTCACATAAAGTTAATTGTTACTTATACCTACTGTGTTGTTTACTAACCCTAGCCTAAGCCTTTTACTAATACAACTATGGATTTTTAATGTCCGAAATAAAGAAATTTGAATTTGAATTTGAATAATGTAGTTACACTAACATCGAACCCACCTATTATAATTTAACCAAATAAGGTTTATATATGGTAGTATATTAGCAACAATTGCGATAGATTTTGTTTCTCCTTCCTTGTTTATTACAGCAAACATTTCAGATAAAGACGGACCTATTTTGAATTACAGGACATTGGCATAAAGGATTTGCTGTCTTATACCCCTTTATTCATAAACGTTGCTTAAAGATAAGTAGCTTGATCAGCGACTGAGCGACTTAACCTTAATCATCCATACTAATATTATAAATTACAAAGTAACTCTGTCTGTCTGTATGTTACCTTTTCACGCCTAAACCAACAAACGGATTTCGATAAAATTCGGCAGAGAGATAGATTGCATCCCGGGGAAGGACATAGGATAGTATTTATCGACAAAACTTGCGGGCGAAGCGAAAACCTGTGTATTTATCGATTCAAAACCAGAAAAAAAAAATACTTTGCAGCTTCACATCATGTGTATATATTTCATATTGAATATTGCAACCACCATTTATTTGATTTAACAATTAACATTATTTGCCAACAGAATATTATTTCTCAAGAGTAATTTATCATATTCGATTACATTTCGATAGAAATCAGTTCCATGCAATTTGTTCCAATCATAAAAATCCAATTGTTGTAGAGGGTCACTCGCGTCAGCAGCACAAATCGATTTATCGTATAAAACTAGACTTTTGTCGCTGCTATTATCCACATCAGAAGTTTTTGATGGATCATAACGATTGGAACAATAATCATTTTAGTATTCTTTGTGATCATTAATATCTAATATTATAGTTACACATTTAAGCCAATGGGATTTCCTATCGTCAAAATGTCGAACTTCCGCACTAACTTTCATTCTTTATTTAGGGGATGAATTTTCAAAAATCATAGTTCTCTCTTTCGTTACAAAAGGAACTCCTGTGCAAATGTTTCTAGATCAAGCGGTTTAGGTTACCTAAGTAGATTTGAAAAAGCTAAGAATATTTTGCTATGAAAACAGAATCGATAATTATCTGATCACTAATAAAATCAAAGAATATCCATGACAACCGTAATTTGTGAACCACAAACCAAACGTTACTTTGGAGCGTTACTTTTTTTCCGAGTAATTTGTCATTTCGCTATAATATATTCAATTATTATCTTATACTTTCTGAGAAATGTATACTTATTAATATTCAGTAAGTTTGTTTTTGTAGCATCAACATGATGTCTGGTTATTAGTAATTAATAATCTTGTTCTTAGTAATTTCATCCCAACTAACTTTAAAGCATTTACCTGCTATATTTAAATTAATTATGAACTATAAACTGCTAACTCGATTTAATAATGTTACTGGGAGGCTGTGTTATTAAGTTTGTATCTCTAAGTTCATCTAAATGTCAAGTAGAATAAATGTTTTTATATTACGTTAATTAAAATTGGGATATTTTAAAATTATGTTTTCATTTTCCCTCAATACTTTCAAGGGTAAAATAATTATTAGGTAAGTGTTTTAGAAGTATCTACCTGTTTGTTACTATTTCATTTTTTTCTTGCAAATAAAAATCAATAGCAACAATAGAATTGATAAGACAGTACCAAGATGGTAGGTCAATTCTAAGATATTTAAATAAAATAATGTTGAAATTAGGGGTAACAGTGTAGTTGTGTACGAACAATAAGTATTTTATTTAATATTAATTTAAAAAAAACTCCATTCCACAATGCACATACCTACATTTTACAATAATTATGTTGAGATAATTAAGAAAATTTATTTTCCGAGGGTCACTACCACACTACCTCATTGAAATCTGATTTTTAATTTGCTAGACCAAAATGACAGCTGCGTTTGACCTTTTTTTGTTAACATGACCAGTCTAGTCTAGTCTAGTCAGAGTTCACAAACATAATTCCTGCCACAAAACAATCGAACGTGCCATAAAACGACAACAAAATGATTCCAATTTCAAATCACCCTAAGCCATAAACCCATTACATTTCAAACGTAGAACATGTCGCCATCGCCAGTATTAATATGTCAAATCAAAATAATTCCAATTTCTGTTGAGTCGGCTGGTGACAGTTTCGCCGAACTTTGCACTCGCCCCGTCAGTCTATGTACCCTTAGATTATTATTATGGCGTGCCTCCCTTTGATCGGCGGATTTTCATGAATATTTTCATTTACATTTGCATCCTATAAATTTTGTTTACCCTGGGATGCTTATCGGAAAATTCTTTGAAGTGTTGTATTTTTCTGTTTTTGTTATTTGTATCAAGGGTTATATTATTATGCGAAATTTATTCAGTGAATTTGTATTGGGTATATAATGTTGGTCCCAAAGTAGCTAGTTATAAGTCGAATATTGTGCTTGTCAATTAAAAAAAAATTAAACTTAACAATCGCGAAAATGATTGGAAATCTAACCGACACAATACCGCTTAATAATATTAATTACCTACAGTCGGAGAGAATTCTGTAAACACTTTTGATCAACTAAGAAACAACGCTAACGAGTATATATTTTGCGACTAAATATTAATTAAACTCGACATTATTTCGGTAACCCGAAATTAGGGTGTTTGGTAAATAGGGTGAAGAGAAAATACTCACTTTTCGTTCAGAAAATCCTCTTCAAACAAAAACAAATATTCTTGAAAACTTTTCTCAACTGTACAATTTCACTTAATTTAAAGTTACACTTAACAATGTTCTAGTCACTTTCACTTGGCATACAAATATAGATAACCGTCAAATAGACGTTACTATTTTCGTAACACAACTTGAGAACGGGACGCGCGTCCTATCCCGGCGGCGGTCAGGACAAACTGAGTTGCTTCGTCATACACAGTGCACCGAAAACGGGCAAAGATTCAAGTCTGTTCAGCCAAGCAGCAAACTTATTGAAGCATAAACAGGATAATGCTATAAATCTGAGGTCGGTCATATGGTTGTAAAGTCGTGTGTAGTGAAACAGTGAAACGTGCTTTGATCTAACGTCGTGGTCTGTTTAAATAATATTTTTGTAAGCGTCTGACTGTTTAAAGTTTATTTTGCGGTGTTTCAGTAGAAGTTAAAAAAGCTTGCATCTTGACTGTCATTTGCAGTATCTTGTGGTGTTGTGATTTCTTAATGTTTATAAATCCGTTTTTACTGTGGATGGTTTATGAAATCTTTCTTAGGCTAAGCGCGCACCACGAAATTTAATCGTTGCGGAACAAAATCGCCAAACTGTGTCCATTCCAAGGATGCCTGGAAGAGATAATAGAAAGCGATAAATAAAAAAAATAAATATTGAAATTAAAATGTATTTATTTCAGATAACTTAATTGATCCATAATTGAAAATCCATACAGTCTGATTTAAAATTAAAATAACTAATATAATTCAATTAAATTAAAAAATAAGATCAAAAATTAAAAAATTAAATTAAATTTCAAAAATTAAAAAATACTATCAAAAATTAAGCTGCCACGCATTCTGCAGATTAGGGGGCCTAAAAAGTCCCTTTGGCAGAATCACAAAAGGATAACATTATGAATCAAAATATGGAGAAGACAGTCTGTGTTTTTCTTTTTTTGCTGCACTACGTAGGTATAATCAAAGAGATTGGGATTGGATTTATTGGTATTTTAGCACAGAAAAAAAAAATAACTGAAAAATCCTTCACCAATAGGATTTGATACGATTAACTTAACAGTTAACTATCCATTGTGATTCATAATGTTATCCTATTATGATGCTACCAAAGTAGGCCCCCAGGTATTCAGTTTTCTTGCGGATGACTGCATGAAAGCCATCAGTGCGATACAACGCAAAAATCCCCGATGCACTACAGAAGCAAGGCAGTCCCGACATCATCCTGAAGATCTTGTTATACTGGATGCGCAGGACATCCAGCGATCTTTTGGTGTGACTGACCCACAAATTTCCTGTATAAAAGCTAAGGTTATCTTTACTTGTTCAGACCAGCGCGGCGGGAAAATAAGGATAAATATAATAAAATAAGGATAAAGCCGCCCATTGTATATTTTGTAGTGTTCAATGTATTTTTTGTTATGTATTTGTAGTATACAATAAAGTAGATATAAATAAATAGATAAATATCATTATTCTAGAGTCCACGCAATGCGGTAAATAATCGCCTCGGAAAATTATATTATCGTTCACCGATTTTATTTCGCATGAACATACAGGATACTAGGCTTCTTGCCTAGTTTATAAGTCAAAAGTTCATTCATAAATTGTCTCTGCTGTACCTACAACTAAATCCTGTCACTAAATTGTATTATTTGGTTTTTGTGTACAAATAAACATTTTTTTATTTTTTATTATTACCTAATGTAGGTATTATTTAAATAATGAATAGGTTTTGAGTTAATTGCATATTCCATATTGGCTATAGGTCGTTTTGGTTGAATAAATAAATGAATACAATTAAAAAAAAAGCATCGCAGTGCGCGTATAGCCGTACAGAAGTAGTCCGTTCCAAGATTATCTGTAAAAGTCCATTTTTATAGAAAATCTGTGACTGCTCGTAAGTCAGTCTTGAAAAGCTTCTGAGATCAGGGTTAGCAGTAATTTATTTTTATTTGATCTTTTTCTTTTATTTTTTTTTTCTTTCTCGCTACCCCGGGACTTGATCTATAGGTACCTACATATAGAAAACGTATAATATTTTATTAATTATTCTTGCCAGAAAGATTTATCAATAAAAAAGTTAATTCCCTGACGCTAGGCGGTATTGCCGCAACGACTTTCTACGTCACTTGTCTGTCCGCCATCTTAAGATTCAATTACTTATTTATGTAGTTCATTTATATTTCCACTAAACGCACGACACCATCGTGGCAGGCCGAGACGAAGATGGCGGGACGAGCTTGACTCCTACCGACAACAGGACGGGACTAGCAAAAGACAGAATTGTGTGGGAAAGGGAGAGGGAGGCTTTTGCCCTGCAGGGCTAGCATGGCCGGAGACATTTTATCCACGGGGAGAAAATACTATTCCCCTCTGTCAATTTTGTCCACCCTCCGAGCACGGCGACATAGGTGGATAAACTATTAGCGGTGGACAAACCAGCAGGGCTAGCATGGCCGGAGACATTTTATCCACGGTGAGAGGAGAAAATACTATTCCCCTCTGTCAATTTTGTCCACCCTCCGAGCATGGCGACATGGGTGGATAAACTATTCACGGTGGCAGTAAGCACGAGACATTTTTATAGTACAATTAATTATATTTTCTCCAAGAGATATACTTAAACCCACCATCTAAAGACGAGGACAAATTTCTCCCTTTGTTATGTCAAAATATCTGTAATTTTTCCCTTCCATTAGTCGCCATGCTACAGGCGGGGGGTAGTATCCACGTCTAATGTCAAAAAGTGATATAATTCTCTTCCCCCCTGTTGCCGTGCTTTGGCAGGTGGATAAAATAATTTTATCCCTTGTCATTGGAAATAACCGGTGGAGAAAAGTTTTATCCCCAGCCCATGCTAGCCCTGCTGCAGTGGGACAGTACAGGCTAGTTAGTACGACGTAGACCGATAAGATTTTTGTTATAAAAATTCAACTTAGATAATCTCCCTTAATACCTAACTGTACCCAAAATAACTTACACTTACAGCGAAATGAAATCACCAACTAAATGAATGGACCTTTTAACCAGATATTAAATTTTGCATCTACTTCATTTCAAAATGGAAAGTTTAATGCGAACAAATCAATCAGAATGATACGATATCTCAAATTGAAATAGCTGCGATCAATTACGTCGCAACTTTTAAAGGGTTCCCATGCGCTACCCTTTCAACTTTCTCATTCTCAAAGGCTTAAAACTCCGGGAAAGTTATCTCGCAGTGATTTTATTAGAATATTTAAAAGACCAGTGAATATAGACCCTCAGGTTTTCAATTTGATTGCGGGCGTCAAGTCAAATATGTCGAAGATGTCGCCCAAGGAACGCTGGATGCTGTTTCGTCTCGACATCTGCAAACCTGAGGTTTACAAAACTAAATTCCGAATATCTTATTTCTGAACAAAATCTGTAATTTTCGCATAATTTTCAGACAAGTTTTGGATGTTCTTTAGGAAAATTACTTGAGAATTGAAGGTCATTTGTGAATATTTTGAGGGTAAAAATTAAATTGATAATTTTTAGTTCAAAAAATGTTAACTCATTTTGATGAGTTACCATTTTTTTAAACGATAACATATTAAGATAATATATAATATAATATACAGCTATTATAATTATATATATATTTATAAAATATTAAGCGATATAATCGCCTAGTTTGCAAATATGTACCTACTAAAATAAATACTATTATTACCTATGCCTCACAACGTAAATTAACACTTTCACAGCCGATCACGTGCAGAGTACGTCCCAGGTTGATTGTATTGTGACGCTGATCACGTTCTCAGTACGTGACTGACTTTCTTAGTGTTTGTTTTAAAACGACGTCCGTAGTCCGTGTTTGGCGTGCATTGATATAATAGTGTAGTGCTTTAGCTACGCACACAATATGTAAGAATAACCGTGGTGGGGCGCTTGGTGTGAGCGGAACAAGCTATCGAGTGTCGCGCTGCGCCAGTGTTCCCGCGCCGCTATTGCGAGTGCACGTACACGAATTTTGGCGCGAAATGGCGCGAACCTCTTTTTTATTCTACATTTTTAAATAAAAAAAACTAATTTACGTCTGTTTTTTATTTTTATCCTAGAAATAAACAAGTCAATAGTATAAATAAAAAAATAATTATAGATTTATCATTGATAGTTCTCATTTTATAAATGTTGCAATATCGGCGAAAATCGCCGGCGAACCATGGAATCCGCCTTTTAAAATCTTCGGCTGTCAAAGTGTTAATTCAAATTGAAACACTAGGTCCATGGGGTTCCAGTGCCCACTTGGTTTTTCGAGATATCGCCAAGCGGTTGGTCGATTCTTCACGTGACCAAAGGGTTACCCAATTTTTTGGCCAAAGAATCAGAACCGCCATAAAACGTAGCAATCTTTTTGGGCAATTTTCCTGTTGACAGCGATTCGGACGAATTTTTTTATGCCCTATGATTCTTTTCCTTCTTTTTGTTATATGTACATATTATTAATATTATTTTAATTATATTACGTTATAATTATGTAAATATTATCTTCTTTGAAAATAAAAAAAATATTAATTCTGTATGATAATGTGTCAATTTAAATCCGGACACAAATTCCATCAAAATATTTCAGCAAATTCTCGTACAGTTTTCTGTCTACCGTCAAATTCGACACAGATGACTTTGTTACCCGATATAGTTGAGACGAGAAGAAAATACGACTACCCACCAAAAATCGGATTTAGCGTTTAATTAAAAATTCTGATTTCTGTTCAATGTTATTAAATTCGGCAAAATGAGAGAAAACATTTGAAATTTTATTAAGAGGGACAAAATTAATTTGTTGTTGAAAGTGGAAAAAGTTTTGCACAGATTATTACATTTTTAGTCTGATTAAGGGGGGTACCTACTCCTTACATTTTCTTGAAAATCATTAGTGTAGGTATAATTATTTTCACTACAACAAAAATTAAACTGATCACTTTAAATTTTTCCTAAAAATAAGTCCTATTTTTAGGAAAAAATTTAATAAAATTACGGGGAAAATAAACCAACGTTTTCATTTTAGCGATTTATTATATTTATTATTATATATATTATTATTATTCGTCTGTGTGGTGCCGGACTTAAAGAATTGCACCACCCCTTACTTCCCGTGGGTGTCGTAAAAGGCGACTAAGGGTCTTACCGGAGAATGGGCAGCAGCATCATACCATACTGCGATCGCCAACCCGCCTGCCAAGCGTGGCGATTATGGCAAACCCCTCCCAAAATTGGGGGAGGCCTATGTCCAGCAGCGGACGTCTATCGGCTGAAACGACGACGAACCACGATTTATTATAAGTATACATTTTTTTTAAATCTATACTTATAATAAATCGCTAAAATGAAATCCAAATTAATTTGGTTGTGCAGCAACCAAATTACAGACTTATTGATTGCACTCATTTTGATTAAAATCTCGTCAACTAATTTATAGTATTATTACTATTTATACTCCACTTCCCGACTGCTTAACATAAACAAAGCCACCCATTCAACTCTCAATTATGACGTAGTACCATAAGTTATATCTCATCATCTCTGGCAACCACTTGACATACTCTCCCACCAGTCCCACAGCATCAGACGGGCCGCCTCGCGAACGGACAGTCCTGCTTATTTTCATATTATGAAGAGCATTCATCGTGTCATATACTACGATGGCGGACGACAAATCGCAATCACTTTGACAGCGAAATCAGGCGATATCCAGGGAATAAACGTCGGATTTTCATTTGGACTGGCTGGATTGAAGGATGGACTGATGAATTTAATATGGATTGTTTACGATACCGTGTGATATGCAGTAGGTATATTGTAAGTTTTAATAACTATATGACAATCATAACACCTTTACCACCTATGAAAATAATGTAAACCCAAAAGGGTTACCGAAACGATAAATTGCAACTTTTTTGCGTGATAGTT
This sequence comes from Mesoligia furuncula, assembly GCA_916614155.1. Taxonomy (NCBI): domain Eukaryota; kingdom Metazoa; phylum Arthropoda; class Insecta; order Lepidoptera; family Noctuidae; genus Mesoligia; species Mesoligia furuncula. Next base: position 28,371,517 of record OU744800.1, on the reverse strand, counting down.
AAATGAAAAATGATTTCTCATTTATCTATCATGCAAAAAAGTTGCAATTTATCATTTAGTTACTTAAGCTTTGAGTTGTGCTGCACGATTTCTGACAAATACGTGCACTGACTGGACAGGTCCTCTCAATCTGTGTGGTTCTTTCCTCAAAAGACCATCTCAGACATCGGTCTACATGGTCTTCATAAAACCTGACCAAGATTATGTCTGGACTTTAAAAGAGACTGTGACCTTTGAGTTTGTTTCGGCCTTTCTTCTCAGAGTAGTCAGATAGGAAACGCCGACCTCATCTAGTTCAAAAAAAAAACATGATTGACATGTAAAAGTATTTGTACATGCCACTTACAAAAATAAAATCATTTATCATTTACACATTGATGCACAAAATGGTTGTCTACAAAATGCGATTGACATTAAACACACAAACACAGATTCTTTTGACTCTATATTTCAAAGATATAACTCAAACCTTTACAAAAGCGTTAATAATTAAACAGTATCACGCGTCGAAAAACTATCTACTAACCCAAACAAATACTAGCCGAAACAATTTTATTGACTACAATACACACAAACAGTCCTTTACAAAAACACGACCGACGAACGAACTTGAAGCCGAAATCCTTAATAAAACTGGGTTTATATTTAGAAAACTATTTTTATACCGGTCTGTCTTTCGCCCCTTTGAGAGACGGTTCACGGCGAAGCAAGGAAGCTGTGTGAAGAAACTTGATCCATAATTCTACTGAGTTTCGAGCCAAAAAATCTCCGTAATGGCCCATTGTCCTGAACTTTGACTTTTAAAAGAGTAAATTATAATAAAATTTATACTTGCTAGCGTGTTATGACAAAGTTTTGAGATGTGAGGTTTCATAGGTGAATTTCGCCGGGTGTTTTTTTTTTGTCTTGGAGTGTAATTATGATTGAAGACAGCCGGTCGATTCTGTAAAAATGTCACCGTGAAAACTTAGATGAAGTGAGCGTGGAGTGAGCTGTCAATAGTGTCAATGCCTAGCAAAAACAAACTCACTTCACCTAAGTTAAACACTAATATACCGCAGAATAGCACCGCTGTATTGAAAAGAGGGGAACTTACCAATTTTAAGTAAAGATTACAAAGTGTGTAGTCTCAGTGCTTTGGATATTAGTTTTACTGGGGCAGTTAGGTACGATAGTGGGTGTTTTCCGTTGGATTATAATTTCTACCAAACATAGTGGCATTTTAACCGACTAAAAAAAAAGAAGAGATTCTCAATTTGGATGTTTATATATATGTTTTTTAATTTAGTAAAAGCAAAACTGACGGCGGGCGATAAAATGGCGTTTATCAATATAAAAATGCCGCTGCGTTTGGTAGAAATTATTATCCAACGGATTATACCCACTATCGTGATTGCCCCAGTAAACTCTACGTGATATAATATAAAAAAAAACGTTCAATTTTTTCAATAATATCTGAATTCCAAGACAGATAACTTTTTCCATAACAAAAATATAAACGGAATGTAACCTACCTAAGTTAAACTAGCGTTATGCCCAAAAACTGACAAAGGCAGTGCCATCTATCACATTAGTATTGAACCTACATAGTATATTGAAAATTGAATATAGGTGTGACGTAGATGTATTGTATCATCGATAATTCAATACATTGATTGATATTTTGTTCCTACGTCAGTCTGCAAAAGAAATAAGGGTAATATTTTACGACCTATCTTAGATATACAGACGCCACCTCAAGCTACCCGAAACTGTCAAATTTTCCCAATCAACTTTGAACCTTATACTTTAGCGATAAAGTTGAAAATCTATTAAATAAATTTGACAGATTGTAGTAGCTTAATGTGCTGGCGTCTGTAACTATTTAGTTTTAGAAATAACAGAAAAATAACTAGCTGAGTGCGAGTCGCGAACGAAAATGACAGACGACATAGGCTTATTAATAGGGTCCCATTTGCACTCTTTATGGAACCCTAAAAATAGGATAGTGTCTAAGATCTTGGGCCCACCTATATCGAACACCACCCCATAAGACCCCGAAATACGACAAACAAATAGTTGGACATAAAACATTTCTGCCACGTCAAATGTTTGACCAAACATCGGTTGGTGGGGAGTGTCTGGCAACCCGCCAATAAACATGAATCATCGCGCTCGGCACAAACCACCGGCGATTTGTCAGCATTACGCTAGGGAGGCGACACACGGGACATGTGTGAATGAAGTGTGGGGCACTTTTTTGCCGCAATTCCCTAATTTTTTAGTTCGGTGATTAGTAATGGTGGTGATAAAAAATCAATAGCCCACATTTCTGTTTGAGTGTTGATCGAGTGATCTGTTTAATTTTGTGTTAGGTATGACAGTGAGAGTAAAATTCTAAGAATTAAGATTGATTATTAAGGTAATTTTTAGCTTTTTTTTGGCAGCACATGATATTCTGGGCCAAAACCGTGGAAAGTACTTTGCCATAAAAACTGCAGCATTAGATCTTATCAAAATAGCTTCAAAACGATGCTACTAATATCAGGTTAAATAAGTAGTTAATAAAATGAAAAAAAATAGTAGTAGTAGTTAGTAGTAGTAGTTATAAAATGAATGTTCTGAAATAAATGTTTATTATTATTATTATTAATAAAGGTTTAATTTTATTCAACCCACCTTTGCGCACATAACTCCGCCCATCTCTAGAAACACGACATCACGGCGACTAGTTTTAGCCACGCATGTGTGATAATTATGACAAGTGTAGTGTACAGTCTTTTTTCACCACCTTATCTCGACCAACGAAAACGATAATCAAAGATTTCATATTCATATAAAGTTTTATTATTTCTTAAGCATTGCGGTTCCCCATACTTCCTGTGGGTGTCGTAAACGGCGACTAAGGGGCATACTGGAGAATGGGCAGCAGCGTTCTCTATGCATTCCACCACCATACCATACTGCGATCGCCAACCCGCCTGCTAAGCGTGGCGATTATGGCAAACCCCCCGCTTTTGGGTGAGACCTATGTCCAGCAGTGGACGTCTTTCGGCTGAAATGAAGATGATGATTGCGGTTCAACCATAGAAGAGTAGGAGCCATTATAATGTTTGTTATTTCAGCGAAATCCAGATATCTAAACAAGAGCAGCCGTTATGATTTTACATAATTATTAATATAATAATTTTATTTATCTTTGCACAGAGAACCCTGCCCATCTCTAGAGACATTATAGTGTGTGATATGACAAGTATAACAGAATTTTCACCTGATTGCGCAAATCCCAAAGGGAACTTAATCGGCCTTATTATAAAACAAGGTTTATCTTTAGACCCAGGTTTAAACCATCGAGCCATTTTTAAATTTTGAACTTTATTCTGACAACTGTAAAGTTCTTAATGCAAAATTGACAACTTAGACTCGGGTTTAACGTCAGTTTTTGTAATAAGAACTTTAGCTTCGTCGGATTATAGTTCGAAATTTAAAAATAGCTGGATGGTTTAAACCTTGGTCTAAAGATAAATCTTGTTTTGTAATAAGGCCGTTTATGTTTAGTTGTAAGTTTATTTCATTATGTTTACCTTTGCACACGTACTCCACCCATCTCTAGAGACAGAGACATCAAGGCGACTAGTTCCACCCAAGTGTGATACGACAAATGTCAGTCTTTTTTGCCCCACCTTATCTCGACGATCTTTTTGCATTACTCATTAACGTCCTCTTTCGTCATTCGTCGTCGTCGTTTCAGCCGATAGACGTCCACTGCTGGACATAGGCCTCCCCCAATTTTGGGAGGGTTTGCCATAATCGCCACGCTTGGCAGGCGGGTTGGCATGGTATGATGGTGGAATACATAGAGAACGCTGCTGCCCATTCTCCGGTACGACCCTTAGTCGCCTTTTACGACACCCACGGGAAGTAAGGGGTTGTCTGTGTGGTGCCGGACTTAAAGAATACGTCCTCTTTCGCGTGTCTCTAATGATTTCTGTTTTATAGTAAGTAGTTATCAATTTAAAATATAATATAAAAGTTATTAACTAGGTACCTAATCATTAAACAAAGAATGATGGGCATTTTTGTATGTAGCCTGGCCTGATGACCAATAGAGTTCTATTGCATGTCGACTTATTGCTTATAACCGGCACTCACTGTAACAAAACGTTTTATCTCCGAGGCATGGAATGTAAAAATGGTCACCCATCCAGGGGGCTACCGCGGCAAGCGCAGCTTAACCTAATCGATCGACCCGTGCAGCTGTTATTTACTTAGCCATAAGCCTCCTCAATGTTATGAGTCAATAACCAATATTATTGAGAACTAAAGTGAACATTAGAGTCATAAACTAATACGTTTGCACGGTACTTGGAGGTCTGATATCTCTTTGATCCGGTATTTCACAGCCTTCTCCTCATAATGAAAATTGATGCTTTTGATATAAACTTTCATTTCATGTATGTGGTTTTTATTGGACATACCGGCCAAAACGCCCATCATTCTTTATTGCAATGGCGGCCTTGTGCCTAGTAGAGTTGAGTGAGTAATTAAAAGAGTATTAGTGAAAGTTAATTTCTACTAAATTTACCTTTACCTTTAACTCAGCCCATCTCCAGAGACATCACGGCGAGTCACGCATGAGTGAAGGAGACTGCGGCCAATACCGAAAAGAGGGTAATGTTTTTAATTGTAAATTTATTTCATTCTATTTACCTTTGCACACAGAACTCAGCTCATCTCTAAAGACATCACGGCGACTAGTTCGTCACGCATGTGTGATTTGACAAGTGTCACAGTCTTTTTACCCCACTGCGGTCAATACCAAAAAGAAGGTAATGTTTTAATTGATTTAATTCTATTTACCTTTGCACACAGAACTCAGCCCATCCCTAAAGACATCACGGCGACTAACTAGTCGCCGTGATGTCTTTAGAGATGGGCGAACTCGCCACGCATGTGTGATATGACAAGTGTCACAGTCTTTTTATCCGACTGCGGCCAAAACCGAAAAGAGGGTAATGTTTGTAATTGTAAATTTATTTAATTCTATTTACCTTTGCACACAGAACTCAGCCCATCTCTAAAGACATCACGGCGACTAGTTCGCCACGCATGTGTGATATGACAAGTGTCACAGTCTTTTTACACCACTGCGGCCAATACCAAAAAGAGGGTAATGTTTTTAATTGTAAATTTATTTCATTCTATTTACCTTTGCACACAGAACTCAGCCCATCTCTAAAGACATCACGGCGACTAGTTCGCCACGCATGTGTGATATGACAAGTGTCACAGTCTTTTTTGCGCCACCATATCTCGACCATCTTTTTGCATTTGTCATTAACGTCCTTTATCGCGTGTCCCTAATGAATTCTGTTTTTATTAGTTAATCGTTTTAAACGAGACACGGCTCCCTTTGAAGAGCTGATCGTAATGTAGACTTTTTGAAGATGCGCAGATATTATAATTTGATTTATGTCGTCGTTTTGGTGTGTTAAAATACACGTGGCTTTTCAGATAAATTGTTTTTATGCGTTATAAAGTACTTTTAAGTTCTAAAGTATACACTGAGACAAAGACGGTCTCTTGGAGATATTGAGGCTTTAAAAGAGCGTTACCGTTATTTTCATTGCTGACAGATGTAGAATTTGTGACTTTTTACACATGACAGTGTGTTGTCTGTGTGGTGCCGGACTTAAAGAATAGCACCACCCCATACTTCCCGTGGGTATCGTAAAAGGCGACTAAGGGAGACCGGAGAATGGGCAGCAGCGTTCTCTATACATTACACCATCATACCATACTGCGATCGCCAACCCGACTGCCAAGCGTGGCGATTATGGCAAACCCCCCCCCAAAATTGGGGGAGGCCTATGTCCAGCAGTGGACGTCTTTCGGCTGAAATGATGATGATGATGAGTGTGTAAATGCTAGGTACAATTGGAATACATATTTTGATTTGAAATGTATTTACAGTCTGTTCACAATTATTTTACCTGTAACAACAGCAACCTAACAGCAACCTTATCGTAACGAAATAAAGCTCACAATGATTTTGACAGACTTGTCAGTGGCAGCAACCATAAACCATAACCATAGAATGAGAATAAAAATCACTGTGATTTGGACAGTGAAAACTGGCCAAGTGCGAGTCGGACTCGCACACGAAAGGTTCCGTACCACAAGGCAAAAACGCCGAAATAAACAGGTTTCTTGTATGGAAGCCCCCTTAAATACTTATTTTATTCTGTTTTTAGTATTTGTTGTTATAGCGGCAACAGAAATTATACATCATCTGTGAAAATTTCAACTGTCTAGCTATCACGGTTCATGAGATACAGCCTGGTGACAGACGGACAGACGTACAGTGGAGCCTTAGTAATAGGGTCCCGTTTTTACCTTTTGGGTACAGAACCCTAAAAACTGTGAATGGACTGTACGTGTTGCATTTGTCACAGGTATTTTCAGTCACAGTGATATCACTGTTGTTGATTCACGAAACATCTTTGTTCTTCATTTTATACGTGTTGGCAAACCAGCCGGTCATACTGGCCCACCTAATTGAAAATGGCCACCAACTTTTGGCACCTGCAACATCAAGGCAATTACTGATTCGTGACCAGTCCTGAAAGTTTCATGGTGATTGTTTAGGTAAGTGGCATTTATATGTTTGGATGTTTATTTTTTATTTACATACTTCTTTGACATAATCTTTTCTTTTTATTTGACATTATGTACAGACAATTCTAATTTCGACTCTGTATTAATGCAATGGCACCCATCTCATTTGGTTTTAATATAAGTAATTTAATTTTTTATTTTATGTTTTTGATAATTTACGTTATTGAATTGATAATATTTACATAATCTATGCTAATATTTAAAATAATAATAATATGTACATTTATATGAAAAAATAAGCAAAATAATCAGGTTTTCGATAGATTCTTTTATAAAATTGTAAAATGTGACTTTGTAGGCCTCGTAGACTTTAGATCTGTAGACCATTTTTTATTTTATTAAGTACCCGGTACTTGTTGACATGCCTACGCTGTCCTCCCATACCTACTGTAATTTGAAAACATTGTAAAAGCCAATTATTTTTAATAGAGTTACCGTGGAGTTTCTTTCCGGCTCTTCTCTATATAAAACGACCAATTGGAACCGTGCACCTAGCTTCTGACGTTTCATAAGTGCCCATGTAGGTTCATGTGACATAAAATATTTGATATCATCGAAAAGTAGGTCAAAACCTTTAAGGCCCAGATCTATAAACGGTACTAAGCTTGGGCTTTAGTGTCAAAGCATGAGCTATGTAACGTTTATCTATCTATGAGACACGAACGTAATCTATGTAGATTATGGTCCCGTCTGTATCTTACACTAAAGTTGTGAGTCATTGGTGCTGTTTCTGTTGTTCACAAACTAAACAAAATTTAAGTTCATGCATCTTATTCTTTCTATTTCATTAAGAAAAGGACAGAAGATAAATATTGGTTTAGTCCTGTCAAATAAAGATACTTCATAGGCAACTTAGACGAGATTAAAAAATTGGCTACTAAAAATACGTCAATTTGACAGGACTAAACTAATATTTATCTTCTGTCATTGTCTAGTGAAATAGAAAGAAAAAGATGCCTGAACTTAAATTTAGTTTAGTTTGTGAACAACAGAATCGGCGCCAGTGGCAGAAATAACGCTTAGTCTAAGTACGTGCTACGCAACGTTTATAGATCTCGGCCTAAATCATTCACTTCAATAAATTGTAGACTCATAAACGTTTATTTCACTTCAACTGCACCGGGCTTCACAGTCAGATCCCTAGTTTCACAGTCAACCATTAAATACTTGCTAAAACCCTATCCTGCAATTAGCAACAAGATTAACAAAATAATACCCATCGCACTTAGACTAGCAAAGGAAACTAGAATTATAAAGTGAAGATAGTATTATGAGCTGTTAATGCTCTAATAGCCGGAATACTCTAGCTGAATGCCTCGCAAGCTGTTAGGTTTTATTTTAAAAGACTGCCGTAATGGAGGTATAAAGTTGTAGAAAGTCCGCTACTGAGTTAGAAAATAATATAAGCTAGTATACTTTTACTTAACTGATTTGTTACCAGTGACTCGTGGCTAAGTAACGCACGGGTTGATAGATCAGGTTTAGCTGCGCTTCCCCAGGTTGGTCCGTGGACGGATGACCATCTTTACATACCGAAACCCCTCCGTGCCTCGACAATTACATGATCTAAAGCGCGGTCACTGTCAGACTGCTTAGAAAAAACCGGGCAAGAGCGAGTCGGACTCGCGCACCGAGGGTTCCGTAACATCCGGGTTTATGCATAAGGTTTATGTTTATGAAATTAAATGTTTTTTTTATTTTTCAGTTGATTGAATGAATGGTAAATTGTGGTTTACGATTTATGACGTATTAAAAAAAACTACTTACTAGATCTCGTTCAAACACACATTTTACCACTTTGGAAGTGTCTCTCGAGCAAACTATTCAGTTTAGAAAGAAATGATATTAGAAACCTCAATATCATTTTTGAAGACCTACCCATAGGTACCCCACACGTATGGGTTTGATGAAAAAAAAAATTTTGAGTTTCGGTTCTAAGTATGGGGAACCCTAAAATGTGTTGTTTTTTTTTCATTTTTGTGTGAAAATCTTAATGCGGTTCACAGAATACATCTACTTACCAAGTTTCAACAGTATGGTTCTTATAGTTTCGGAGAAAAGTGGCTGTGACATACGGACGGACAGACAGACAGACAGACAGACGGACAGACAGACAGACAGACAGACAGACATGACGAATCTACAAGGGTTCCGTTTTTGCCATTTGGCTACGGAACCCTAAAAAACCGGGCAAGAGCGAGTCGGACTCGCGCACCGAGGGTTCCGTAACATTCGGGTTTATGCATAAGGTTTATGTTTATGAAATTAAATGTTTATTTTATTTTTAAGTTGATTGAATGAATGGTAAATCGCGGTTTACGATTTATGACGTATTAAAAAAACTACTTACTAGATCTCGTTCAAACCAATTTTCGGTGGTAGTTTACATGGTAATGTACATCTTATATTTTTTTTAGTTTTATTATTCTCTTATTTTAGAAGTTACGGGGGGGGGGGACACATTTCACCACTTTGGAAGTGTCTCTCGCGCAAACTTTTCAGTTTAGGAAAAAATGATATTAGAATCCTCAATATCATTTTTGAAGACCTACCCATAGATACCCCACACGTATGGGTTTGATGAAAAAAAAAAGTTTGAGTTTCGGTTCTAAGTATGGGAAACACTAAAATTTATTGTTTTTTTTCTATTTTTGTGTAAAAATCTTAATGCGGTTCACAGAATACATCTACTTACCAAGTTTCAACAGTATAGTTCTTATAGTTTCGGAGAAAAGTGGCTGTGACATACGGACGGACAGACATACAGACAGACAGACATGACGAATCTATAAGGGTTCCATTTTTACCATTTGGCTACGGAACCCTAAAAAAGAGAAGCGCGATGACACAACCCTGGTTATTTATTGCAAAATTTGAAGCAATTATTTAATAACAAAAATCTATTGTTTGGACAAAAAAATTAAAACATTAGTGTTTTAGTATGATGCTTGTAGAAAAATGTGACAAAAAACCGGGCAAGAGCGAGTCGGACTCGCGCACCGAGGGTTCCGTAACATCGGGGTCTATTCATAAGGTTTATGTTTATGAAATTAAATGTTTTTTTTATTTTTGAGTTGATTGAATGAATGGTAAATTGTGGTTTACGATTTATGACGTATTAAAAAAAAACTACTTACTAGATCTCGTTCAAACCAATTTTCGGTGGTAGTTTACATGGTAATGTACATCATATATTTTTTTTAGTTTTATCATTCTCTTATTTTAGAAGTTACAGGGGGGGGGACACACATTTTATCACTTTGGAAGTGTCTCTCGCGCAAACTATTCAGTTTAGAAAAAAATGATATTAGAAACCTCAATATCATTTTTGAAGACCTACCCATAGATACCCCACACGTACGGGTTTGATGAAAAAAAAAAATTTGAGTTTCGGTTCTATGTATGGGGAACCCTAAAATTTATTGTTTTTTTTTCTATTTTTGTGTGAAAATCTTAATGCGGTTCACAGAATACATCTACTTACCAAGTTTCAACAGTGTAGTTCTTATAGCTTCGGAGAAAAGTAACTGTGACATACGGACGGACAGACAGACAGACAGACAGACGGACAGACAGACAGACAGACAGACATGACGAATCTATAAGGGTTCCGTTTTTGCCATTTGGCTACGGAACCCTAAAAATCAGACTGATTGGTATATTAGTATGGTTTTAATGTAAAGAAAGTTTTTAGAGATATTTTCATGATTTTTTTTTATCATATCAAATAAGTTCTATTATGTTTTCAACACACTATCTACCTAACATATATCCCGAAGAATATCATATATTTTTCTGATTTTGTTTACTGTAGTCGATCATATACTTTTATTGTTTCTAAAACTTGCGTTTTTTGCGTTCAGGTCCTGTAAGCCCCTTAAGCTGTTGGTAGATCTTTGACAGTCGTTACAGGTCGTCAGAAGCCCGAAAGTCTGACAACCAGTCTTAGCAAGGAGTATCGTATCACCCAGACACTAGGCTGTGGAGGTCAGATAGGTAGTCGCTCCATGTAAAATACTGGTATTCAGCTGCATCCGGTTAGACTGGTAGCCGACCCCAACATAGTTGGGAAAAGGCTAGGCATCTTGATTACTACCAGTGAATGTTCTTTGCGATCAGATCTTTTTTTTTATTCCTCAACGGGCCTGCTCTTGACCTCGATCACGCCTGATGGAAAGCGATGGATGAGGTCTATGATGGAACGAGCGTACCCAGAAGATGCCTAAGGCACTGAAACTCTCACCCATCGACGAAACACAGCAGGCTGCTTGACGCCGGACTCCGGTGGGAGGGCGGTCGCAAACCAGGCGGGCGTTAGCCCTACCACCGCAAGGGAAGAATTGGCCAGACAAATAAGGTGTTGTGTGTGACTGTCCAGGGTGTGCCGAGCGCTCGGTTCAGTTGAGTCTCTCAGTCTTACACGAGGAGGCTTCTTCAAGTTTTCCAAAAATGTGGGATTGGCGTGTTCAATAATATTTTTGGGAAAGCAACTCTGCAGTGACATTATTGAAGTTTGATAGCTGGACAAACGTGCTTTGGTGATGCAGAGACGAAAGTCCTCCGATTCCTCTTAGACTAATTGCAGTATTACAACATTAGGTAGGTAATACGGGCTGGTGTCCGCAACTGCACGTCAATGCGCGTACTTTGCGTACGGGTGGGGAAATCGATTATTCGATCCACCCCAGCTCCTCAAGGAAGGCCAGCATAAAAAAAAAAATTGTACTGGAAAAGTTCAACCAAATCATTGTGCGCTTTATAATTTTATTTGTAACTTGATGATATTATCGTGGACGTCCATGACACGGAATCACGATAACATAGTGAAGTAAAATCTATGGAAATATAATATGAAGAGTCTTTTAAATTTCCGCTCACGATAACTTTTTATTCACGATCAACTTCGTGACTATTTTTTACCCGACTGCGCGACGCAAAGGAGTGGTAATGTGTTCATCAGCCTATGTATGTATGTATGTATGTTTATATGTTCCTTTGAAGCACTATACAGACCAAACGCCTGGGCCGATTTTTATGATTCACACGTTAATCGATTCCTCTTAGTCCGGCGAGTGTCACTAAAGACATGACGTTAGTGAAAATTCAATATGGCGACTACTGGACGCCATATTAATTTTTTTTTTTTTTTCAATACCTATCGAGTGGGGTATCAAAATAAAGGGTTTTAAAAGGTGATTACAAAAATATATACAACATATATACTTAAAAGCGATTCGAAGTGACAAATCGCAAAAAAACACCTACCAAGAACTAAATCGTTTTTTCGTCAAATTTGTAAACTAAATAACAAATAATAATAAATTTGTAACTGTAGCTGGAAATAAAAAAGTTATTTAAAAAAATCAAAAAAACCGACTGCGGTAAAAAACTTAAGTTAAAAGAAACTGAAAAGCTAAAAACAAGCCCATTTTAAATTAAATAAAAGTTGGAAGCAGGCGGGACCCATTTGAATTTGAAAATATAATAAAAATTTATTTAATTTAAAATGGGCTTGTTTTTAGCTTTTCAGTTTCTTTTAACTTAAGTTTTTTACCGCAGTCGGTTTTTTTTATTTTTTTAAATAACTTTTTTTTGTTCTGTTTTTTCTTGTCTGTAATAACTCTTTTAAATGTCTGTACATAGATGGTACAAAAAAAAACGTGCACGTATTATCATACATTTTATGGACGTGGACGTCTACGAATCATAAAAGCGCACAGGTGAAGGTTTTGAATAAAGCCGTCACTAAAAATGATGTCTGTTTCCAGAACCTTTTGAAAAATTTGAAATTCTCTTTTTTATCTACTGCCTTAACGCTCGAATATTTTAATCTTTTTAAACCTTGTTAACGCTTTTCTTTTAATTAAATGTTTCAATTTTTTTATTTAATTTCGATGAAGTTACTTTATTTAATTAAATGCTGTTTCAAGTGAAGCAACAAAGAAGAGACGAAAATTAATTTATTCCCGCAAACAATAATTCTGGAATATTTTATGGAAACGCGTCATTATGAATGAATGCTTCAGTACTTGAAAAAGTATATGTTTAAAACAAATGACAACCTATCAAATCTGAACTGCTACGATTGGTGGACCGAGATAACAACAGCCAATCAAATCGCTTGACGTGAGATTAATCTGACAGATGAACGATTAGGTGAAATGAGCAGCGATTGCACCTGATACTACGGATTGATTGAAAATGTTATCTACTAACTTTTTAGATCTATGTATCCTGCTTATGCGTATGAAGTTTCATTAAAATCGGTTCATTCATTTTGAAAAATAAGGGCTTGAAAGTTTGTATGAAATGCCGTACGGCGTAAAAGCTCTTAAGTTCCAATAAAAAATTTGCCTCCTCAAGCACACATTTTTTTCTACCCTTTTCTCCTACAATCTCACATATCTATTCAAAATCTCAGTCATACAAAGTGCAACACAAAATATCATTAACACAGACACACAGGCACACACACATACAAATAAGCCGCGACTCGACACCGCGGGTGTGCAAATAAATGCAATTAGAATTCACTTGCGCCACGTGAGAAATATCTTTGAAGATGTGGTGTGGTGCAAGGGAGAAGAGACATAATATTTGCTTATCGTTCAGATAAATGTATATAGAGCTGCAGGACCATCGACACTCAAATTTTACATACAAAATACAAAAGTTTACACAAACAGGTGTACTACCTACGTAGTCAAACTGTCGTCGTCGTTTCAGCCGATAGACGTCCACTGCTGGACACAGGCCTCCCCCAATTTTGGGAGGGTTTGCCATAATCGCCACGCTTGGCAGGCGGGTTGGCGATCGCAGTATGGTATGGTGGTGGAATACATAGAGAACGCTGCTGCCCATTCTCCGGTACGATCCTTAGTCGCCTTTTACGACACCCACGGGAAGTAAGGGGTGGTGGTATTCTTTAAGTCCGGCACCACACAGACAAGTCAAACTGTACGGAACAATATTTTTTGAAGAGAAAACTTCTTTAGCGTTGGGCATTTTTTGAGATGAGAAAAAAACCATTGAACTCGCGCCACTGTTACCGTAAGCGACACCGCGCGTGTTTTGTTTATAAGACGACTGAAAAAATTCCCGCTTCGGATGTGTTCGGCTGTCCTCGGGATGTAGGTCGTCGTTTCAGCCGATAGACGTCCACTGCTGGACATAGGCCTCCCCCAATTTTGGGAGGGTTTGCCATAATCGCCACGCTTGGCAGGCGGATTGGCGATCGCAGTATGGTATGGTGGTGGAATACATAGAGAACGCTGCTGCCCATTCTCCGGTACGATCCTTAGTCGCCTTTTACGACACCCACGGGAAGTAAGGGGTGGTGGGGATGTAGGTACTCGGTTTTAATGTAGATCCGATATGTCAGTGAGTGATGGCAAAGTATTCCGTTTGTGTTTTATTTTCACTTCTTTCGGCACTCCCGGAGTGCCCCTGTTTTTTTTTAATAACCGACGAAACATTTTAACGCAGGGAGGTTCAGAATAATGTACTCTTCTTCTTCTTTGTGTCGTGTCAGGAGGGTTATGTTTTTCGAGTGTATGTATGTATGTATGTATGCATGTATATTTCTTTGGCACGCTCTGTAGCCTAAACGGCTTGATCGATTTCAGCTTGAGAGGTGCCGCTAGATTCGTCTTAATTGTGAGAGTGACACTGGGTATATCAAAATTGAAAAAAAAATTAATATGGCCGATTTTTTGCGCAATATTGTCTTCAAAAAATTTTTTTTTTCTCAAAACCAATCGAGTGGGGTATCAAACTAAAGGGTTTTAAAAGGTGATTACAAAAATATATACAACTTATACGGTTAAAAGTAATTCGAAGTGAAAAATTGTAAAAAACACGTACCAAGAACTAAATCGTCTGCGAAATCTTTCACATTTATTTTGTAAACTAAAAAGCTGGAAATAAAAAAAAGTTATTTAAAAAAATAAAAAACCCGACTGCGTTAAAAATCTGAAAACCTAAAAACAAGCCCATTTTAAAGTAAATAAAAGTTGGAAGCAGGCGGGAGCCATATCATTTTTATTACATTTTCAAATTCAAATGGGCCCCGCCTGCTTCCAACTTTTATTTACTTTAAAATGGGCTTGTTTTTGGCTGTCAGATTTTTACCGCAGTCGGGTTTTTTATTTTTTTAAATAATTTAAATCTTGTTTCCTCAAAACTTTGCCACATCCACGGCGTTGTCGGCAGCAGCGCAGAGGTCACTTTGACTGCATGTTTTCGGACACTGAAGGCAGGACAGGAGGTGGAGCATGGTTTGCGACATAGCTCCATATTCACACCATAAACTGGCGTTCCGTCAAGGTAGCCCCACTTTACCAGGTAGGACTTACATCTTCCCACTCGTGTCCGGAGACGGTAATAATGCACTGAAACCGTGGTAACAGTTTGTGCGTATGTCCCTCTATACATTTATCTGAACGATAAGCAAATATGATAGTTGTTTTTCGTAGTAGTCTACCTACCTCTCAGGTAAGGCGTGGCTTGCTGACATCATCATCATCTGCCTAGACTATTCCCAACTATGTTGGGGTCGGCTTCCAGTCTAACCGGATGCAGTGGCTACGTGGCTTGCTTACATATGGCAAATAATTTAATTTAATGTTTATTTAATTAATAATAATAATATGTACAAGTATATAAAAAGGAGGGGAAATAATCAAAGGGCATCAAAAAATTCATCCGCATTGCTGTTAACAGGAAACGTGCCCACAAGACTGGCAGCATTGCCACGTTGTATGGCAATATACATATAATAACAAATATAATTAATTTATGACAATATATTATTTTAATACTGTTAGTTTTTAAAATTATATTTCCACGTGTATATATGACGGATTTATAGACTGTTTTAATTTAATACTTCAAGCATAATATGAATGTAAATGTACGGACTTAATGCCATAGGTATTTTCTAGCAGTCAACCTTTGGGTGATGCAGAGACAAACAGTGGTAGGTGGTGGTGGTGGTAGGTATGTTCTGTGTCTTGTAATATTAATTACTTTACATAACCTAGTATTGTATACAATCAAGAATTTTCTAACTGAACAGACAGCTGTGCTGCTGGGGAGTTGGTTGCGGTACTTCTTCTTCAAGTGGTGAAGAAGTGGTGAAGGGTTTTGAGGGACTGCCTTTTGTAATTTTAACGTTCGAAAAGTGCTGATTCTCAGTCTAATTTGAATAAACGACTTTTGATTTTGTTTTTGTACGTAATTATTAGAACACCCTCAGCCAAGCCGTCTACACAAATGAAGTAATTGGAACTATTTTCGTCAACGTTATTTTATAGCTTCTCGGGATCGTAATTTCATAGAAACCTTCAATGTCTGGCCTCCCTCGCAATATACGACTATAATTATTGAGATCAAAGCCCTTGTATCCACCTAAAAATACTGCCCTCTTAAACAGTCCTCACAAAGGCTAGCCTTTACAAAGATCATTGCCCTCAAAATCCTGTCCCCGGTTATCTTTCACTGGATCTAACAAACCATGGACGCTTCAGGACCAATGAGGCGTCCTTCATAGGCCAGCTTAATATAATGGGCCATAAAAAAGGTCAAAGGCCGTTCACGAATTGGCGAATAAGTCCAGGATTTAAGTGCTTGTTAGTAGGCTAAAACGTATTATGTTATTTATGGATGGATGGAGCAGCAAGTAATTTAGGGGGTTAAACAAAATAGAGGAAATGCCTATGGCATTAAGTCCGCCTCTGTACATTTATGTGCTTGAAGTATTAAATAAATAAATAAATAAATGTCGAAACTTTAAGGTTGGCAATTGTTTCTTCACTGCACTACACAAATATTTAATAAGTTAAAAATTTCAAAATCTTTCTTTCTGTCGGTTTTAAAAGCAAGTCAACTGTGGGTACTTACCACCTTTATAATCTACGCGCCGCACTATGTAGGTACCATTTTGTTGAAACTCAGATATGTCTTCTCGACATCCGTATGTCACTAAAGCCTCCTCTACACGTCGTCAGATTCATCAGCAGATGGCCATCTGCGAATGCCTCCGCCGACGTGTAGACGGGGTAATTTGCTAGTCTGTGGTAGGTATTTAGCCTCTGCCGACGTCAAATACCTATCACAGGCTAGCAAATTACCCCGTCTATACATCAGGGGAGGCATTCGCGGATGGCCATCTGCTGATGAATCTGTCTACGTGTAGAGGAGGCTTTACGGGATGCAGCAGAATACCAGCGTCAGGTATAGTACCTGGCATATGCTGAGCTGGACTCCCATTTGGTGCAACCATGAGACACACACCGCCCAGTAGTGACTGACCCTTATAGATGTATATGAGCTAGGTGTCTATGGGTCAATTTATCTTTTTAATCTATGTTTTTTTTTATCTCACTTTTTTTTTGATGTTTTTTAATACATACCTGTATTGTGTCTTTTGTTGCACTGAATAAACGTTCTATCTATCTTCATGATATCTGAAGAAGTGACTAAAGTTGTTTTGAAAACTTACGACCCGCCCCTACATGGCACGAGTGCAATAGCACCATTGAGATTTCTATGCTATAACTAAGTTTAATATTCATGTCATCATCATTTCAGCCGAAAGACGTCCACTACTGGACATAGGCGGAGGCCTATGTCCAGTATGTATGACCTATGTCCGTCTTTTTTTCCGTCTTGGTGTGCTAGGGGGAGCCTAAGCACCGCCAGTTCGACCGGTTCTGTGATTCCCGCATCGATTTAGGATGGCTTGCGATTATTAATGTATCTTACTCATAAAACTTCTGGAATAAATAATCCAAATTATGGTGGAAACCGCAACAAAATACATTGAGCAGTAGCATTTTTAGCAGAGGACAGTGTAGGCAGGCAAATGTAAAGAAATATTTCAGTAATATTATACATTCCATTAATATTGAATTTGTCGTTGCTACCTATAAACTCTGCTTCATGTAGCGAATCATCAAATTCTCTTTGCAGTGGTGGATTTGCTTTGCCTTCAACCTAGCGTCGGGTTTAGAGAAAATCCGCCGAGTCATAATAACTAATGTGTATGGAAAACCCATTAAAACGGTCATAGCGAGCGCCAGTTTCACGGGAGCTAACGTTGCTCTATAGATTCGCTTTCCAGTTTCAGGCATTCGCTGCATATTTGGAAATATCCTCGTTAAATGCTGGAGACTTATCTATACTTCTATACTAATATTAGAAAGAGGTTTTTGTTTGTTTGTATGTAGCCGTGTGTTGTACTTGAATACGTTTACGTAACGGGGTTGATCCGCTCGGCCACATTCATTCTTTTACGTTCCCGATACTTCTTGACTCGGTCATATGGGTAAATTCCAGAACTACCGATCAGATTTGAAAAATATTGTTTTTCATTTGATAGCCCATTTCTTGAGGAAGGCTATAGGCTACATAACCTCACACTATTAGGAACCAAGTAAAACAGAAAATAGTCTGAAAGAACGCTAAGTGAAAACGTAGTATTAGCCCGGGTAGATGATGCGATGCGACGAGTTATTCCGGTCTGATCCCCTGAACCCCTCTCCTCTGCTAGTTCTTCTTCTGTTTTAATCTCTGTCGAAATTTCACGCAGATGAAGTTGCGGACAGAACCTTGTACAACTTATAGGTACTAAGATGGGTCTGGATCAACTGTCGCGCCTTAGCTGCTTGAGGTTAATAGCGCTATTACTATAAGTTATTCTGTGGTAATAGTGAAAAATGGTCATTGGCTATAATAATAAAAAAAATACTTATCTTTTAAATAGGTATATCACACTAATATTATAAAGGTGACAGTTTGTGAGTGTGTGTGTTTGTATGTTTGTTACTTCTTCACGCTCAAACGGCAGGGCCAATTTTGATAAATTTTGTGTGGAGGTAGCTGACACCCTGGACATATAGGTTAATTTTTATCCCGACATTCCCACGGGATCGACACTTACGCGGGTGAAACCACGGAGCGCAGCTAGTGTAAAATAAAATATTATTTCAATTTTGAATTTTGCTTCTGCCAGCAAATATCGTGTAAGCAGTATACGGCCTCTATCTGTAACCCACAATGGATTGGCCGTAATAAGTTTGCTTTGAGGCATTAGCTTGGTAATTAACTGACGGAAAAGGGAAGTAGCTGCCACATTATATTAATTACCTTCTTTTGTATTAAGACCCTTTTCCTTGCTACTGCCTTGTTTGACCAATAGATTTAACAGGCATCTGTTCTGAAAAGTTGTATTTAGTCTGTTAAATAGTTTTGAACGCATGAAATCTTTCAACAGGATTATGTAGATAAATAATCCTGTTGAAAGATTTCATGCGTTCAGAACACTAACAGAGCAGTCGTGGCTCAGTGGTAATGGCTCCGATTTACGAGTTTTAGGTCCTAGGTTCCAACCCAGACAGACGCTTTACTTCGTGTAAATTATTTTATCACTACTGCTCTCAAAACGGTGAAGGAAAATATCGTGAGGAAACTGGCATGTCTTAGAACCAAAAATTCGTAGACGTGTGACATCCGCCAATCCGCACTGAGCCCACGTGGTGGTTTACGGCCCACTCCCTCTCACAGAGGGAAGGCCTGTGTCCCAGCAGTGGGAACATTATTGTTGATTATTCGTAAATGAGGGGCCCGTGGCTAAATAATAACAGCCGCACAGGTCGATCTATCAGGTTAAGCTACACTTGCCGCAGTTGGTCTGTGAATGGGTGACCAACCTCCGTGCTTCGGAAAGCACGTTAAGCCCTTGGTCCCGCCTGTCATTTGTGGATCTTTGACAGTCGTTGCGGGTAGTCAGAAGCCCGAAAGTCTGACAACCAGTCTTACCAAGGGGTAGCCAATAACTGGTTTGTGGAGGTCAGATAGGCAGTCGCTGCATTTAAAACACTGGTATTCAGCTGCATCCGGTTAGACTGGAAGTCAAACCCAATGAAGTTGGGAAAAGGCTAGGCAGATGATGATTCGTAGATGATGCAACCTAGATCTTCAAAGCACCTGAAAGCTACATATTGTAACCTACTTTATAGTTTTATACCTTACCCATATATTGAGGGTTGAAAAAGGTTCGAGAATATTCCGAGAAACATTAATCTTTGATCGATGAGTTTCATGGGTGACTGAACTTTGACACAGGACGAGACGAATGAACATTGGAATTTTAAGAATAAAAATGCTATTAAGTATTTTATTGCGATTTAAGCTATTTTATATTATAATGGCGCTATCAAGTTTTATGTTATTTTAGAGATAAATTGCATTTCAATCTTATAGAGTCGTTTGGTCAGCTTATGTGAAAATAAAAGTTGAATAATTTATATTCTGGAGAAATTAACTTCGCAATATGGGTTGGGAATTTAATATTTGATCGATGGTTATGCATGACAGACGCTGTCTACTATCGGAGCAATTCATCTTCCAAATTACGATAAACTGCAGAACACATTATCTCGGAAACCTACTTTTTTTTAAACTATTGTCTGTCCTGTCCCACACCTGGGAAAACACCTTCCAATCCTCTTTTGTGTGCCCGCGCGTTTTCCTTCCAGTTTTGACGGAATCTATCCGGCTCATATCCCGGGCTCCTAAGTGGTCAGCTGAGATCCCGCCTCACTGTCTCAGGGCACCAGATTACCACAAAATAAAAAACCATCGTCATCATCTGCCTAGGCTTTTCCGAACTATGTCAGGGTTGGCTGTCATTTGTGGATCTTTGACAGTTGTTACGGGTAGTCAGAAGTCCGAATGTCTGATAACCAGTCTTACCAAGGTGTCGCTCCATGTAAAATACTGGTATGCAGCTGCATCCGGTTAGACTGGAAGCCAACCCCAACATAGTTGGGAAAAGGCTAGGCAGATATTGATTATGTCAGGGTTGGCTTCTAGTATATCCGGATGCGGCTGAAAAGCAGTATTTTACAAGGAGCGACTGTTTATCAGACCTCCACGATTCAGTTACTGGAAAAAACGATACCCCTTGACTATACAAAAATAAATCATTGTTTCAAAATATTTGAATTTGTCTGATGAAAGATTCGGCTTTACTCCGTAACTAATAATGATGAAATTGGGCAGTGGGTCTACTTATTCAAAATGTCGTTGGATTGAGTGATCCCGTGGGACCATTTCGAGTGGGTCCCGTTGACCAATGACTCCACTATGTACTAGTAGATCAACATATTGTTTAGTTTTCAATTTTTAGCGCGAATGTGTTTTTTTCAGGGTGGGCTTATGTATGTAAAGAAATATATTCTGCAATCTTAAATAGTACAGATTATTAATTCAAACATTAAACTTGCACCACGCATCTAAATACGTCTCTTCATGAAGCCGCGACAGAGGAAACCGACGGAAACCAACCTAGCTTTGACGCTTCACTTAAATGTATATTTATCTGGCCTTTTACGATCTTTTATGTACTGAAATGATACGACAATAAAGCTGAAATTAGAATAGCAATGGTGGTCAATGGCATGTTCTTAGCTTAGAGTAGGTACTTGTGATACATTGGAATCTTTTGAATGTGCATTTAATTGTGTTCTTTATTTCGAATGAAGAAATCTAAGGGTTTGTTATTACTGTTATCACAAACACAATGGGCTCTTTGAATTATTATATTGAATTATTGATTGGTTTCAGGTCTATCCAAATATCGATGGTACTTGATACTTCTCCCATTATTAAATAAAGATTAATTCAGCTGTCATATTGAGAAGAAGTTGTAGATGGCTAAAAAAGAAATGGCAAAGGAATCTTTTCATAGAAACATTAGAATGATAATCAAAAAACTATTCACCATCATCATCTGCCTAGCCTTTTCCCAACTATGTTGGGGTCGGTTTCCAGTCTAACCGGATGCAGCTGAATACCAGTATTTTAAATGGAGCGACTGCCTATCTGACATCTACAAGTTCTACAACCCATTTACTAGGTGATGAGATACTCCTTAGTAAGGCTGCAGGTTGTCAGAATTTTGGGCTTCTGAAAACCCGTAACGACTGTTAAAGATTCAAGAATGACAGGCTAGCCATCAAAGGCTTAACGTGCTTTTGAGGCACGGAGGGGCCTTGGTATGTAAAGATGGTCACCCATCCACGAAACGGCTATTATTGCTTAGTCAAAAACACCTGATAAACAAAAACTGTTTTGTAATATTTAGCTTAGGTTGTCAGTTTAGAATTACTTACCTTCTCCTATATCAGTTGGGATGTGTAGCCATTTACAAATTATGACAAATAATTATCCAAAACGTGATTTCTGTTCGAACCGCATCATCACACTAATATTATAAAAGCGAAAGTCTGTGAGTATGTGTTTATATGTTTGTTACTTCTTCACGCTCAAACCGCTGGACCATTTTTGATAAAATTTAGTATGGAGGTAGCTATTTCCACGGGATCAACATTTACGTGGGTGTAACCACGGGGCGCAGCTAGTCTCTCTTAAAACACAGCCTCATGCAACGAATCGTAGCAGTTACTGTCTGTTTTCCTTTCATAGGTTGATTGGCTTCATCAACCAATGAATGTCTAGCCCTGAATGCCGTTTCCAAAGGATCGCAAGCACTAACGACTGGTGCATTGAGCCATGTTGCCGTAACATTTACTATGCACAGTCGATCGGTGATTGTGCTGGGTATAACTTTACGTAGAAAAAAAGTTGTAGAGAAAATGATTGTGAATATAGATTTTCAGCGCGTTGCGGTTTTGATGCCAGGATTCATGTAACTGGGCCAATAAATAAAGCCACGCACTGAAAAGCTCAAAAGCAGGTTTTTGAAGTGAAAACTTCTTTAGGATTTTTTGAGATGGGAAAAACCATTGAACTCGCGACACTGTTACCGATACCGCGCTACATTCGGATGTGTTCGGTTGTCCTCGGGATGTACACGGTTTTAAATCCGATATTTATGTCAGTGAGTGTTCGCAAAATATTATGTTTGTGTTTTGTTTTCACTTCTGTCCGGAGTGCCACTGTTTTTTTTGAAGTGAAAACTTCTTTAGCCGCATTGGACATTTTTTGAGATAGGAAAAAACCATTGGACACGCGACACTGTTACCGTAACCGACACCGCGCGTGATTTGTTTTTATGACGATTAAAAAATACTCACGTAATTGTTCAAGTTTTCACTTCTATCGGCACTCCCGGAGTGCACTGTTTTTTTTTAGCCTACACTGTCCCACTGCTGAGCAAAGGCCTCCCCAAATCCTTCCAGGTATCCTATTTTAGAGCCACCATAGTTATTGTTATGTTAATGATAACTCTTTCCTATGAGGACACAGATAAATTGCCCCACTAAATCACACTAATATTATAAAGGCGAAAGTTTGTGAGGGGGGTGTGCGTGTTTATATGTATGTTACTTCTTCACGCTCAAACGGCTAGAACAATTTTGATAAAATTTGGTACGGAGGTAGCTGACATACTGGATTAACATATAGATTACTTTTTATGTCGATATTCCCACGGGAACG
The DNA here is from genome assembly GCA_916614155.1 of Mesoligia furuncula. Classification (NCBI taxonomy): domain Eukaryota; kingdom Metazoa; phylum Arthropoda; class Insecta; order Lepidoptera; family Noctuidae; genus Mesoligia; species Mesoligia furuncula. The sequence goes on along the minus strand of OU744800.1, from coordinate 28,348,396 downwards.
AAACTTATGCGGGTGAAACCGCGGGGTGCAGCTAGTTAAATAATACTTGTATCCAAACAATTCCCTACACATTCACCATCATTCACATACACACCCACCTCCATTCACCTTCACATTAACAACCATTTACCTACACACTTCACCACACACCCTTTGACTGCTTTTGTTGTATTATTTAATTTATTTATTTTTTTTTTTTTTTTGACTGCTTTTGGTGTATTATTTAATTTCTTTTTTTTTGTTTTTTTTTTGTTTTAATTTTCACCACCATTCACTTACACATTAACAACCATTCACCTACACATTCACCACACACCCTTTGACTGCTTTTGTTGTATTATTTAATTTCTTTTTTTTTGTTTTAATTTTCACCACCATTCACCTTCACATTAACAACCATTCACCTACACATTCACCACATACCCTTTGACTGCTTTTGTTGTATTATTTAATTTCTTTTTTTTTTGTTTTAATTTTCACCACCATTCACCTTCACATTAACAACCATTCACCTACACATTCACCACACACCCTTTGACTGCTTTTGTTGTATTATTTAATTTCTTTTTTTTTTTGTTTTAATTTTCACCACCATTCACCTTCACATTAACAACCATTCACCTACACATTCACCACATACCCTTTGACTGCTTTTGTTGTATTATTTAATTTCTTTTTTTTTGTTTTAATTTTCACCACCATTCACCTTCACATTAACAACCATTCAACTACACATTCACCACATACCCTTTGACTGCTTTTGTTGTGTTATTTAATTTCTTTTTTTTTTTGTTTTAATTTTCACCACCATTCACCTTCACATTAACAACCATTCACCTACACATTCACCACACACCCTTTGACTGCTTTTGTTGTATTATTTAATTTCTTTTTTTTTTTTTTTAATTTTCACCACCATTCACCTTCACATTAACAACCATTCACCTACACATTCACCACATACCCTTTGACTGCTTTTGTTGTATTATTTAATTTCTTTTTTTTTTTTGTTTTAATTTTCACCACCATTCACCTTCACATTAACAACCATTCACCTACACATTCACCACATACCCTTTGACTGCTTTTGTTGTATTATTTAATTTCTTTTTTTTTTTGTTTTAATTTTCACCATCATTCACCTTCACATTAACAACCATTCACCTACACATTCACCACATACCCTTTGACTGCTTTTGTTGTGTTATTTAATTTCTTTCTTTTATTATTATTATTTTTTTTTTTGTTTTAATTGTTTAGTAGAAATACATGTTACCTCCCTGTTAATTTGTATGATGCCACTATGTGGGGCCTAGTGACCTGTAATACGGGATTTTTTTTAAAACCTACTTCAGGCACCAGCTCTCGCAATGTGCATTTATAGTTCAAAACTGTTAAGTGCAACAAAACCATTGTTAGAGAAAATAAACTTATTTATTACTAACGGCGCCCCGCGGTTTAACCCGCATAAGTTCCGATCCCGTGGGAATATCGGGATAAAAACTATCCTATGTCCTTTCCCGGGACTCAAACTGTCACTACCTATACCTTTAGTAAATCGGTTCATCGGGTTTAAGCGTGAAGAGGTAAAAGACAGACAGACAAACACACTTTCGTATTTATAATATTAATATGAATTTATTGAAGAGTATTTAAAACAAAAGAATATTATACAAATATGAACCTCGTCAATGTTAACGATATTTTATATTGAATATCTAATACCACAATTTTTCAAAAATACAGAATAAATAAAAATGTAAAACGATAAATTTAAACCTGAAACCTTTCAAAGTAATTTTTATTTCATCAGTAAGGATTAAAACCAATACGATTTCGATTTCATTACTGAATTTAAGTGCTGTCCAAATAAGTTGACTATTAAAAGACTTCATAATTTACTAGCGTCTTCCCGCGACTTCGTCCGCGTGAATTTTTTTGTCTCCCCGACCCACCCCGTCGCATCGCATCTTATTGGATTTTATGTGGATTTTAATGATATTGACAATTAAATGAAATTGGTAATTAAATGAAATTATCAGGTAGTTGTTAGTGACATTTATTAATTAATTTATTTTTCTCGTTGACATTTTGTTTTTTTCTTAAATTTTGAACTTGTATGAATAATATTAATGTAGGTAGGAAATGAGATTATGTTGAAGAAATGTAATTTTTTTTTTAATTGTTATTAATTAATTATTTGCTTATGTACCTTTGTAAAAATTCAGACACAATGGAAATTGTTATTGGATAAATAAATGAAATGAAATGAAATCGCCTGCCCGCGGTACTGATTCGTTTTAGCTTAGCGAACTTTCTGACTTTTTTCCTGTTTGCTCGGCTCCTAAGGGTCCTCGCATGATAAACAGCTTATAGGTAACCTTCCTCAATAACCAAACGCAAAAAGAAATTTCTCCAAATCCGACTGGCAGTCCCAGAAACACCCCGTAGCATACAAACTAACAAACCAACAAATTTTACATGTTTACAATATTAAGTATTAGCAGCGCCTCGCGGTTTAACCCGCATAAGTTTCGATCCCGTAGGAATATCGGGATAAAAAGTATTCCTTATAAGCTATCGGTGTGCTAAATTTCTTCTAAATCCGTTAAGTAGTTTTTGCGTGACGAAGTATCAAACATACAAACTCACTCACAAACTTTCGCCTTTATAATATACTAGCAGCGCTCCGCGGTTTCACCCGCATAAGTGGCGATCCCGTGGGAATATCGGGATAAAAACTAGATTATATTATTTCCCGGGACTCAAACTATCTTTATACCAAATATCATCCAAATCTGTTCTGCTCTTTTTGCATGATTGAGTAACAAATATCCAAACATACTCGGACAAACTATCACATTTATAAATATGAATATAGAGTACTAGCTTTCGCCCGCGTGGTATGTCGATAAAAACTATTCTATGTCCCCCGGGATGCAATCTATCTCTTTGTCAAATTTTATAGAAATCCGTTCAGTGGTTTAGGCGTGAAAAGGTAACATACAGACAGACAGGCAGAGTTACTTTAGAATTTATAATATTAGTATGGTTAAGTATAGATTAAAGTAAAAGGACGATGAAGATGCCTTTTCTCTTCACTTATTTGAATACCAATAAAACAAGAAAGAATACCTACGCATGTTTAAGTAAAAGTACGGTAACCCATCAAACTCTTAACGCTACAAAGACAGTCACCACAAACTAACTTTATAATATTTTATACCCAACGCTTTCATTGCACTTCATATAAAATGTCAGCTTTATTGCAAATGGTACTGGTGCCACTCGTCTGCTTAAGTAAACTTTTATAATATCAGTACAAATAAAAGAATACATTCGGATTAAAAATTATTATGTTTGAGGACATTCGTTGGCATGACAACGGTAAGGGTTTCGGAGTAATTGTTCGTACCTGTATGGCTCTATGAAATTGTTTGGGTTGTAGGTAAAATGATTAAATTAGAGTAAGCCTTTTGGTTTAAATAAAATAAAAATAAAATCATTTTAATTCGAGTGTCATTGACTCATAATAAAAATACAGTACACATACAGTCACATTACATACACAACACTACAAATTAAGTTCAAGTCAAAATCACAATAATAAGACATAATCACAATTAAATTAGCATTTTACATAAAAAATAAAAATTAAATGAGGTGGATTAGTCGCATCAGCCTGCCACATGTCGCTGACAACAGTGGGAGATGATGGAGCAATCAAGCCTCCCCGCGAGCGCGGCCAGCAAGCTGTTGGCGCTCCCCCGCACTCGCCGCACCAGCGACGCGCCTCTCTTGCGCATAGTGGCGTGGAAGCAATCTACGCGCGCTTCCGCAAACATAGCCGATGCGCTGCCTTAAACCTTAACAGTACTTAGGCCGCTATTCCACTGGCGTTTTACGAGCCGTTGCGCAGACGCGACGTTAAAGCGCCATCTCCACGGCGACAGAATCGCGGCGATAGTCTCGCCGTGCTAACAAATTTTCGCCGCGATGATGTCGCCGTGTGGAGACACGTTCTAAGAGAGTGTATAGAAATACGTGCCACGACGATAATATCGTCGCGATTCTCTCGCTCGTGGAGACGGCCCCTAACGTAGCATGTTTTTTGCGTTTTTTGGCAACAGGTACAACCACGATTTTCCCAAAATAATACAGGATTTTCCCGAAATTAACGATGAGACTATCCTTTTCTTTTATGTAATTTTCGTCGAAGTAGCAAAGCCAGCAGTAGTGTTTCCTCGTTGGAATCCATTTTGTCACCTCAAATCGCAGCATGTGTGCGACGTTAACGTTGCCGTCAGCGGATGTAACGCCTGCCACTAGAAACTCGCGACGTTAACGTCGCGTCTGCGCAACGTTGGCGCTGCGCAGACGTTGGAGAAGCGCCAACGCTCGTAAAACGCCAGTGGGATAGCGGCCTTAATTTCACGAAAATAAAGCCCCATTACGCGATGCCGTAATCCACGCGGGCCTACTCCCTCACCGAGAGGAGGCCTGTGTGGGAAAATTATAGGCTGATTATGTGTGTGTTAAACGATGCATGTTTCTTGGCACTGGCATTCAATGAAATTGATGCAACCAATGCCATGCATGGCAGCTCATGCACGGGCCTTATAAGAAGGCTAAAAGTCACCCAAAGGGCAATGGAGAGAGCTATGGTTGGAGTTTCCCTGCGTGATCGAATCAGGAATCCGCAGGAGAACCAAGGTAACCGACATAGCCCGAAGAATTGCCAAACTTAAGCGACAGTGGGCAGGGCACTTTGCTTGCAGAACAGATGGCCGATGGGCCGAAAGGTTCTGGAGTGGCGACCGCGTACCGGAAGACGTAGTGTTGGAAGGCCTCCCACAGGTAGTCCGACGACCTTGTGAAGGCCGCAGGAACCCGTTGGATGCGAGAAGCACAGAGACGGTCGAAGTGGAGGTGCTTGAGGGAGGCCTATGTCCAGCAGTGGACGTCTTTCGGCTGAAATGATGATGATGATGAATGGCATGCATCGTCTTAACATTTTTTTAGGCGGTGCAACTTGTGTTGTTGCTGCAACTTAGGTGTGCCACAGACAATAAATCGCATCTTGTAAACCATACTAAAGTTGTTTGTTGGTGTCCTAGATGTTTCGAGTCTTGAAATTAATGCAACCAATGGCATGCATCGACTTAAAATTTTTTAGGCGGTGCAACTTTTGTTGTTGCTGCAACTTATGGTGTTCCACAGACAATAAATCGCATCTTGTAAACCATACTAAAGTTGTCCGTTGGTGTTCTGTTTCGAGTCTTGATGTAACTGCAGGGAAAAGGGCTTATGACTAATGTTTGTTTAATGCGAATTAGGAACGTATCTCTATATAATTTTGAGTTCAATCATTGAAATTTTCCGTTTAGGGCCCAAGACTTTACGTTCGAACATTTAAATCGTTAGATTCGCACTACCGTGTCAAAAAATTGTCGCGGTTCTACACCGCTTAACACAGCTGATACACACAATAACGTAGTGACTTGATTGTGATGTAAACGCCATTTTTAGGGTTACGTACCTCAAAAGGAAAAAACGGAACCCTTATACGATCACTTTGATGTACGTATGTCTGTCTGTCAAGACCCTTTAACTCGGGAACGCGTGGAGGTCGTCGTCGTCGTCGCTTCAGCCGATAGACGTCCACTGCTGGACATAGGCCTCCCCCAATTTTGGGAGGGTTTGCCATAATCGCCACGCTTGGCAGGCGGGTTGGCGATCGCAGTATGGTATGATGGTGGAGTACATAGCGAACGCTGCTGCCCATTCTCCGGTACGATCCTTAGTCGCCTTTTACGACACCCACGGGAAGTAAGGGGTGGTGGTATTCTTTAAGTCCGGCACCACATACAAGTTGAAATTAAAACCATATACTCAAGTCTGTAGTCCCTTAAAGCTGTGATAAAATCAAACTTCTAAGTAAACGTAAAAAAGATACGGCCGATTATGCCGAAAAAAACGTACATTTCGACCTCTTAAGGGAATCAAAATGTATAGGGTACTTCCCGTTGACCTAGAATCATGAAATTTGACAAGAAGCAAGGTCATGTAGCACAAGTAAAGGAAAAAATCCGAAAACCGTAAAGTACATAAAAAAAAACACGTGACAAACTATTTACATACCTACAGAGTACGCACTTGACGGGTTTTTATTATGTGAGCTCACTCTTTTCAGTATAGACACTTCTTCGTGCGACTAAGTTCCCACTGCTGGGACACAGGCCTCTGTGCCCCATCTCTGGGCCCAGTGCGGGTTGATAGATGTCACATGTCCCCGAATTTTTGGTTCTAGGACATATCGGTTTCCTCGCGATGTTTTCCTTCACCGTTTCGAGAGCAGTGGTGATGAAATTAAATACATACCCAAAGTAAGTGCCTGCTTGCAACTCTAGATTTACAACTCGTAAGTCGGCCGATGCCACTGGGCGACCACTGCCCCCGCGACCATGACGGCAAATCCCTCGATTTAAATATTTGGTTACGTTTGATACTGATCAACTGTTTCAATGGCTTATGTCGCTATAAGGCAAGACATTTGCTGAAATTCTATATGCAAGTTATCAAAGTTAATATTTATCTATAAATATACATACTCAGCCTATAATGTTCCCACTATTGGGAGACAGGCCTCCTCTCTGTGAGAGGGGGTGGACCGTAATCTACCACGCGGGCCCAGTGCGGGTTGGTAGATGTCACATGTCTTCGAATTTTTGGTTCTAGGACATGCCGGTTTCCTCACGATGTTTTCCTTCACCGTTTTGTGAGCAGTGGTGATGATATAATTTACACAAATTAATGTGCCTGACTGGTTCGGACCTACGACCTACAACTTAGTCGCGGATCTACGTTTTGGAATGTGCAACTAGCTTCAACTTTCTTTCGACTAACTGACCGACTATTTAATTTTGATAATTCAAAAGTATTATACCTACTATACTTTTTTTTGTATCATTCCTATAATTGAGGATGAACTGCAAATTCAATGCCTTTACACAAAATATGAACTGGATATAGATTTAAAAAAAAACATTTTTTTTTTTGTTAATATTCTATTCATAAACAAAAAACTGCAATATCGTATAACATGCATGAATGATGGGTCAAGCCCCGAACAAAAACCTCTGTTTTGTTGAATATGATACATTGTGTGATATGAACTTTAATATTAAAACTGCTGGTTGGTTTTAACCAAAGCTTTGTTATTTTTTATAACAATGCCACCGCACACAATTTTTCGTGGGTTACATGGACAAACACTCTAACAAAAACGTATACTTTACTAACTAAAGGCCTGTGAGATAGACAGAATACTCTTTGATATGTCCACAATCGTCGTTTCAGCCGATAGACGTCCACTGCTGGACATAGGCCTCCCCCAATTTTGGGAGGGTTTGCCATAATCGCCACGCTTGGCAGGCGGGTTGGCGATCGCAGTATGGTATGATGGTGGAATACATAGAGAACGCTGCTGCCCATTCTCCGGTACGATCCTTAGTCGCCTTTTACGACACCCACGGGAAGTAAGGGGTGGTGGTATTCTTTAAGTCCAGCACCACACAGACGTCCACAATATATTTATTTATTTATTTTTAGCCGTTAATCTACTACTGCTGGGCAAAGGCCTCCTTGAGTCGTTTTCAAAAAAGTGGCACCGCTCGAAAAAAATTATCAATTTGAGAAAATGTATCAATTATTGTTTTTTTTTTTTTATAATACTCCATTCTGGATATTTCTCTTGTATTGAATCGTTCTAAGAGAATAAAAAATCACATAAATAGACAAAATACAGCTATTAAAAAATTATCTAACAGGTTAAAGAGATATCGTACAGGTTAATGGGTTTCATATCTTTTTTTTTCAAGTTCTCTTTTCATAGCTAAGATTTCTTCTTTTTTCTTAGTTTTTGGCATTTCACATTTGAAAAACAAACAAATAGGTAAAACCCTAAATGCACCAAAAATAAGCATTTCGCATGCATTTTGTGACAAAATAATAAAAATGCCCTAAATAAAAACTTTATCGAATTATTGTAAAAAAAGTTAAATTTATAAATATACAGACTAGTATTTTAATCATTTTGAACCCATATTTTAAATATTTATTTTTTTATGTTTATTCAAAGTGTGACTCTTTGAGTTTGGACATGGCAGGTTAGTGAGAATCAGATGTTATAATTTTATTTTGCTGTAAGAATATCACTTCGGGTTTCTTAATATTACTCAGCCTCTGTGTGAAAAGCCGCTTTAAGTTCAATATTGTGTAGAATTTCATAAAAAGCGTTTTAAAAATCACACATTTCCACTACAGAGCCACTTTTTTGAGAACAATCCCCCTACTCTCTTTCCACCTCTCTCTGTCCAGAGCTGCTAAGGAACAATCTTTATTAGGCCGCTCGCCCACGTCCGATAACCGGTGACCGATTTTTTGTAGGAGAAAAATAGGACACACTGATAGCAATAGTGCAACACACACGTCCTACAAAAAGTAGGTCAGAAATAATGAAGTTAACTAAATCGGCCCGATTATCGGTGCTACAAAAAGTCTGACGTGGGCGGGCAGCCTAAAGAGAGTCCAGCTCGAACAATATATTTACGGTCGCCCCAAAGATGACGACAAGGTTACGTAACATTGATTTAATACTTTGAAGTTGCAAGTCAATTATCCATACCTACCTACTTATATTATAAATTCCAAAGTAACTCTGTCTGTCTGTCTGTCTGTACATTTGGCAGAGATATAGACTGCCAGTCCCAGCCAATTTCTTGAGGTCAATAATTAGGGTAATTATTCAAAAAATCGTCATGATTTGTAAAATTTTAGAAAATGACAAAATTATTATTCGGGAAAAGTCCCTGACAATCAATTAGTCATTTTACAAAAAAATTTATGAACTTGTTAAACAATTTTGGTCCCAAAGACTTTAAAGAAAAATTTAATAAAATTCTAGCATACGATCTGACCGACTCCTGTATTTTTCAAGTCCCTATACAGTAATCAAATCACCGTTATGTGGCAACGCGGCACGTGTAGGTACTCGAGTGGGCACTCGATACCGGCTGATATCGACAGGTTTATCGATTAAAATACTCGGTACTCAACTAAATCCGTAGAGGTGTTGATAAGGTTGATATGACATTGGTTTAGAATTTTATTTTATTTTATTTATTTGGATTACCAACGAGATACATTACAATTATCTTTCATCGCGTACATTATAAAGAAAATAATATATTATTATTATTAATTACGAAACCCCGTCGTTCGCCCGTTTCGGGCGAGTGAATTCTAACAAGTAACTGAATAATAAATTCTAGGACCAAACTATGCATACGAATTGATAATGTTCTCATAACTAATTCAAAGTTACGAGCGAAGGAAATGCATCACCGTATTAATGGACTTTTCCCTCCAGATTATAATGCAGTACGGAAGCACTTAACTTTTTCTACATTGTTCGCAGCACAAGCAAAGCTCTTTGTGGTTTCTGAATGTCAGTATTGTATTCTTAGTAAAGTTTTCAAAGGAATCGTTGTGAATGCTGTTTTTGAGGTCAAATAGATGGTTTGTAGTTTATTTACGTTATAGGAATCTAGTTTCAGGGATGTAATTTTTGTAAGTGAAATCCTTTTGTAGGCTTCTTATGAAGTCATATTTATAATTTACATCGTTGTTTTAGGCGTCGTCATAGTGGGCGATGTAAAAAAAATAACTGAATACCAATGTTCAAAATGTATTCGCAAGCCCATCTCAGCGACAAGTCAAAAACTTGTCAAAAATGTCGGAGGAATTAAATATATTTTTCACAGATTGCGACTGAGATCAAACTGTGAACTTTCTTAAAATTACTGGAATCGCCCCTCTGATCGGGGATGTAAAATGATTGAAATTGTTACCTCCAACTAAATCGATTGTTGTATTATCCTCCAAAGGATTGCTTACAAATCGTCATGGGCCTCCACTAAAAAGTAGCACAGACTACGTCAATCATCATCATCATCATCATTTCAGCTGAAAGACGTCCACTGCTGGACATAGGCCTCCCCCAAAAGGCGGGGGGTTTGCCATAATAGCCACGCTTGGCAGGCGGATTGGCAATTGCAGTATGGTATGGTGGTGGAATGCATAGAGAACGCTGCTGCCCATTCTCCGGTACGCCCCTTAGTCGCCTTTTACGACACCCACGGGAAGAATGGGGTGGTGCTATTCTTTAAGTCCGGCACCACACAGACGTACACCAATACATACTACTACAGACTACATCAATACATAACACAAAATGCATCCGAAAAATCACAACCAATCATAAACTATTCATCAAAATATGGATAGCAACGTCATGTTACATGGATATTGGCAATATTTTGATGGACAGATAAACTGGGAGTTGAACCGGTGGAGCGCAACTAGAGTAGCCAATCATTAAGGGGCAAAGCCGAGTACGGTCTGAAAAACAAATTCGGAAAAGATTTTTAACGATACTTTTCGCAATAATTTTATTTGACGTACGTAGTAGTAGGTACTATATGACGGAATACAAAATTTGTATTTGTTTTTTGGAGAGATGACTGCGTTGAATGTAAGTAGATATTTATTACGAGTGAGATTTATGTGTGTGATGTGAACTCAGCCACGACAAGCAATATTGTTATGACTAAAAATCTGGTGTTCCCTACATTTTGTCGAGATAGGATATAATATTTACAAGACAGAGGTTAGTAGAAACGCCGGGAGGGGTTACCCTATGACATAATTATCTTAATCATTCGTAGATCTTTGACAGTCGTTATGGGTCGTCAATAGCCTGAAGTCTGACAACCAGTCTTACCAAGGGGTATCGTATTACCTAGCAACTGGGTTGTTGAGGTCAGATAGGCAGCCGCTCCATGTAAAATACTGGTATTCAGCTGCATCCGGTTAGACTGGAAACCGACCCCAACATAGTTTGGAAATGGCTAGGCAAATGATGACAAGTGTGTATAGTACAATTTTTTTTATGACATGTATGAAATTATCTTGCTGCAAAAAGTAAAAATAATACACCAACATCACACTAGGGTAAAATAAATTACGTAGGTATATAGTTTTGTCATACAAAAAGGATTTTGATTGCGGTACGGAAGCGGCGTGGCGCGGCTGACAGTTCTTTTCACTACAAGGTTCGTGTGGCAAAGGTTTCCGGGTCAGTCATATACCTAATATTATTTCTATACGAAAATAAGCCCAACTAAACTTAATATAATAATGTTATAAAGAGAAAATATTTGATTTTTTGTATGTTTGTTTGTTACACTTTCACGCTAAAACGGCTGAACGGATTTAGATGAAATTTGGCAAATGGGTAGACCGTGACCTGGATTAGGATATGGAATAATTTTTTTCCAGATATTTCCACGGGATCGAAGCCTATGGGGATGAAACCGCGGGGCGCTGCTAGTAATAACAGAAAACAAATAATTTTACAATACGAAAACTATTAAATTTATATAAACTAAAAATCTTTTAAAATTTTCAGATAATTTTTATTTATTTTTCACAGTTATGGTGTGGGTTGGTATCAGCGTAAGACGTAAGGTTCATTGCACAAAAAACAGTTTATACAAGGTGGAGATGAACACGACAATAAATTAAACTTCGTATGTCTAATGCACAAGAAAATTTAGCCAACTTAGGGCTGATTGTTCCATCGCCAGATAACTTTTATTGGAGGAATAAAATTGACGTTTGACAGTTTTTGTATGAAATAACTGTCAAAATTTCAAAATTATTCCTCGAATAAAGTTATCGGTTGATTGAAAAATCAGCCCTAAATCCAATAGTTTAGTTACTATAGCGAGTCAAAATTGGCAAAATCCATAGTCAGCCCATTACTTCTATTGACAAAGTGATATTTTCAAAAGTAGTTTGTTTGAAAAAATCACTTTGTCATTTTCGGTATTAGGGTTTATTTGAGAATTTCAAAATACTCCTTTGCCAGCGCCAGTGTTCAGTGTGTGTGTGCTTTGTATTGTCAGTGTTTTCATTTATTGCCTTCTCCACGTTGTATAATTGAAAACCCCTTACGTAATAATATTACGTAAGGGGTTTTCAATTAATTATGTTTAAAACTATTATTTGCAACTATTGTAATACTAAGATTAAACTACACATCCTTCAAGAACCAGCTGTTCATAAAGTGGAGTGGCCCATTAGAAATCAACCGATCATTTGAATTTACACAGCCTTTCACAACTTTTGGCGGGGACGAGCGAAAGCCGCGAGAGGAAAAAAAAATATCGTTCGTCGTAGCAACTTTAATTTATACCCCACACTTATAAGTTATCTGAAGATGGAAATATCAGCCCATAATCTCCTAAAAAACTGATTAGAAAAAAAACCCGAACATGCAAATTAATTCCAGTAGGTACTTAATTCGGTTCAATTTCATTCACATAATATCTCCAGTATCTTGACATTTAATGAAGAAGTCGTTCAAAAACTTGAGGAAAGCCCTCACGGAATCATTGCCCCAGATAATAAGAATATAAGAGAGGCGAGGAGGAAAATCGTATAATAACCCTGTTTGACACTGATGTGTTCTGACAGTTAAAGGTACCACTCCATTTGTCAACTGAGATTATGGACCAGAAATATGACTAGGTATAGGTACCTACTTATTTCAAGATTTTTTTTTTTCATAATTCTAAGTTTTTTTTTCATTAAATTAATTGGTGACCAGAGGGCTGGCCTATTTTTTGGCCAAAGAATCATCCAGTCTTTTGGAAACCTTTCCTGTTGACAGCGATGCGGACGGATTTTTTGATGCCCTTTGATTATTTTCCCTCCTTTTTATATACCTGTACATATTAATAATATTATTTTAATAATGTTAGTTTTTAAAATTATGTATATAAATAAATAAGCTTTTCATTGGTGGATAAATTTGGAGGATTTTGGCGGTCATGTGAATTGTAGTATTTATTTTTTCATGTACGGTATTCTAAGATGTTTAGTTTCTCCATTCAAAATTGACAATCTTTTTTTTTCTTCTTATTCTTTACAATTTTAAAACTTGCATTCATGGTTAAATATAATATTAATTATTTTTTAAACTACTCTTTAGTTCTACCGATGATTTTTGCAATTCAAACATATCTTATTTTAGTACTCACTAGCTGTGCCTTGAAGATTCACCCGCAGTTTATGGTCCACCTATGTGCCAAATTTATTCCATATACGTTCAGCAGTTTAAGCGTGAAAGCTTAACAAACAAACATACAAAAAATCTAATATTTTCTCTTTAATATTAGTTCTTAGAGATATCGATCGATTAATCATTGTGAGGAAACCTGGACTTTTTGTCAGGTCCTGCAATGTACAGCTGATAGGACACGCAGGACACGATATTAAGTATCTCATCGTTTGTGGAACAGCACCAGATTTTCACTCCAAGGCGGAGTCGTCTATGAATCTCCACCTGAACAAGTTTTCCTTGCTTCAGCCAACGAGGGTCCGGAGCACAGATACACCTAGATAATGCAAGAGCAACTACTTCGCGTGCCCAGCTTACGTACAAAAATCGTAAGCCGCCACTTTCGCGCTTAGTCCTGTAGTACTGCTGCTGGTTAGCAGAGCGTGAGCGCTGGCGCTAGGCCCCGGGGGTGGGCCGCACGCGGCGGCCATTTTGAATTGATTTGATTTTCCCATCACTAAATAGTGCTTGTGACAAATGATAAATGATTTTATTTTTGTAAGTAGGTTTGCACAAACACTTTTACTCGTCAATCATATTTTTTTTTAAACTAGACAAGGTCGGCGTTTCCTATCTGACTACTCTGAGAAGAAAGGCCAAAACAAACTCAGAGGTTACAGTCTCAGTGACGACATAGTAGGTAGTAAAAAAAAAACGACGGGTTGCACTCTGGGAGTGCCGGCAGAAGTGAAAACTTGAATATTAACGTTGTTTACTGTAACTGTAACCGTAACTGTAACAGTAACCGTAACTGTAACAGTAACCGTAACCGTAACTGTAACTGTCTGTCTCTGTCTGTCTGTATGTCTGTAATTTGATCCTGTATACTTGTTTTCAATTTTTGATATTTTGGAATCTTACGAATTTTCGATCATGGTCACGTCTATAAATGGGCAATCCACCCGGGTTTAAACCCGGCGCTTTGGTAAACACCCAATTTTGTGGGTGTTTTGGGTGTTTACGGGTGTTTATCGTGTGTTTAACAAAAGCACCGGGTTTAAACCCGGTGGATTGCCAATCTATAGCACGTGTCATCTTACGAATCTTACGATCAGGGTCACGTGTCCTGACGCGAGTTTAACATTTTTTACCCATTACAAAAAAAGTGTACAACGCCGCTATAGAAGTTTTCACTTCATAAATGGCACGCTTGGTTTTCATACAGATCGTGATACTTGCGTTATCTAGGTCTATCTACATCTGTGGTCCGGAATCTCTTCAAAGACTTCCAGGTTACCCAAGGTAATTCATATCCAGGTGGGAGATCTTCAGCTGGTGGAACGAATGGTTTAGGTAAGGAAGCACTTTCTCGCCACAGCTTCAGTCTTTCATGTGATCGTTCGCCCGGTGTGTGGGACACGATTTAAAAAACTGTTTCGGCTTTTCAGCCTTTGTGGCACTAGGATGTTGTCGTGCAAAGGGTTTCGTGTGTTGGAGACCATTACAATGACCGTATATCAATTGTTTAGGCTAAACACCTTTTTTAAACACGACATAATTATTATAATATGGATTTTGACGTAACACTGATATTAGACACAAGTTCAACAAGTTCAACAAGTTTAGTGCTTAAGTTTTTATAGTAAGACCCATTATTTCTGCCAGGTCAGCGGGATGGTCCGAAAGGGTTACCGCTAGCCCGAAAAATATAGGGCTAAGGAAGGAACACGGGTGGGTTTTAGTCAGTAAGAGTCTGCACTCCCTTCCGCTCCATTCCAGAGTGGGAGGGGTCATTTGATGAATTCCCACCCAAAAAAAAAAGAACCATCATTTTTAGGTTTTTACGAACTGTCTCATCATCATCTGCTTAGCCTTTTCCCGGCCATGGGCGCGGGTCGGCTTTCAGTCTAACCGGATGCAGCTGAATACCAGTATTTTATAAGGAGCTACTGCTTATCTGACCTCCACAACCCAGTTACTGGGTAATACGATACCCTTTGGTAAGATTGAGCTGTTAGGTTTTCGGGCTTCTGACGACCCGTAACGACTGTCAAAGATCTACTAATGACAGCCGGGACCAATGGCCTAACATGCTTTCCGAGGGACGGAGTGGTTTTCGTTTGTAAAGATGGTCACCCATCCACGGATCAACCGCGGCAAGCGTAGCTTAACCTGATCGATCGACCCGTGCGGCTGTTATTACTTAGCTACAAGCCCCCCCCTTTTACGAACTGTCTAAATTTAATTATCAGCTCTTTAACATGTATCCATTTTAATTATAAATGACAAATTCTACTATGCATACGTGGTAATTATAACAATAATTTAGATTAACAAGGCAAGTCTCTAATTACAACTTGTTATCAACTCATAGTGTTTGGCCAGACTGGGGCGAAGGCGCGGGTGCGGGAACGCGCGCGGGCTGCCTGTCCGCACTGGAGCGCGACTGCGTTCTGCGTGTTGTCGTATCCAGTGTTTGTCAAAATATAATATGGATGAAGAAGAATTATTGTTACAAGAAAAAAGCTCGAACTAGTTAGAGAACTCCGGTCCCCGCGGTCATGCATCCACTGCGGCCACTTGTATGAACGAGCTATGGCGTGAGTTGCCCAAGCGGCTCCCCGCGCCGAGCACCCCGCACCGCTCACCGCGCCCGCGTGCCCACTATGGACACTCAAAGGATGTTCATATTATGTTTGAGTCCGCGCGCCCGCGCTTCCAGTCTAGCCAAGCACATATAGTGTTGTGTTGTTTGTAACAAGGGTCTCCCCTACTCGCAGCTGTTCATTTCTAAAAGAAATGGTGGTTCATAGTCGTGTTCTTCCATAAATATGCGTGATTTCTTTGTCAGAACGCTCTGATGTCTTCGACAGTGTCGACGCGTTTTTGCTCTTAACTAAGGGTGCAATTATAATAAGATAATAAATAATTTATTAATCAATTTTTAATATATTAATTTATATAATTCCTATAAGGGTGTCGATATAAAAAACAACACAACAAAGTTTACACGTATGTTTCATTTTCTTCAAAAAGGCAGTTAGTTATTACTTAGTATATGACAATTTTCTGGAAGGCATTTTGACCTTTTAGTATTTTCTCGCTAAGTCCATTTCACTCATTTAGTTAGATAGGTACCCATAATAATTGTGACAAATATTTCATCATCATCATCATTTCAGCCGAAAGACGTCCACTGCTGGACATAGGCCTCCCCAAGCACGATCACTTCGACCGGTTCTGTGCTTCTAGCAGCATCCAACGGGTTCCTGCGGCCTTCACAAGGTCCACCTTGTGGGAGGCCTTCCAACGCTACATCTTCCGGTGCGCGGTCATAATTATAATATCGTATTCATACCTAATCATTCAGATATAGCTATTTCGTACCTTTTTTGCTGTCTGTACCCAACGTCCGTCGGATTGAGGTTACCTTGGTGGTTTAATGCAATTTATGACATCATATCATACTTATTATGCATGTACAGATTCCAGCACATCAAGCTACTACAAGCTATCAAATTTCTTTAATAGATTTTCTACTTTATCGCTGAAGCATAAGGTTCAAAGTTGATTGGGAAAATTTTACAGTTTCGGGTAGCTTGATGTGCTGGCGTCTGTACATAGGGATTGCTGATGTACTTCTGCCTGCTGTCCATTCCAGTGCATGATGGAGGTAGTTTAAGGAGTTTATTGTCAACTATCTGAGCTAACAGAAGTTGTGCTGTCCGAATTTCAATTATTATTTAGGTGTGACAAAAATTCATAATTATAGAAAAAAAAAAACACTTTCAGTTTTCCCAACGTTTTTCCCAGTGTTTTATTTTCAGGGCAAGTTTTCGTATTTTTCTTTCTCTAAAAATCATATGCAGACTAATATAAACATTTTAAAAAAATACCAAATCGGTCCAGCCGTTCTCAAGTGAAGCACTTACTAGCGAACAGTAGGTATTTTAATTCATATGTATAGAAAACGCCGAAACGGCCGTTAGATGCGGTGCCAGGCCTCCGTCACTCCATGTACTTGTGCGCTATAATTACCTACCGCCCGGCCGAGCGGTTTCGGGCCGTTTGCGGACCACATTCAGTGCGGTTTTCGCAAGCGAAGCGCACGCACGTTGTTCAATTTTAATCGTTCCATTCGTTTGTACGCGTACCTACAATGCCGTCTGGTGCCTTATGTGATAAACACCTAACTTTTTTCCATTTACCTGTCAACACCAATTTAAAAAAAAAAATTATTAACGATACAATTTTAACCTACCACCTATCGTCGTCGTTACAGCCGATAGACGTCCACTGCTGGACATAGGCCTCCCCCAATTTTAGGGGGGGGTTTGCCATAATCGCCACGCTTGGCAGGCGGGTTAGCGATCGCAGTATGGTATGATGGTGGAATAAATAGAGAACGCTGCTGCCCATTCTCCGGTAAGACCCTTAGTCGCCTTTTACGACACACACGGGAAGTAAGGGGTGGTGCAATTCTTTAAGTCCGGCACCACACAGACCACCTATAGTCAGAACATATTCACAGTTCTCAATAAAATAGACACAAATAATTATGTTAATTTAATTTTATCGAAGAGGCAGCCCTGCGATTGCTGTGGGATCGCGCGGTGCGTAGCAATCACAACTGTACGCTTGAGCATTTAGGCACATTTTAGCATGCAGCGGTTGCTGACGCGACGGAGTAGGCTATTATAGCAGTAGGTATTGAAAATTTTCTACTGAGTGAAGTATCTGTTACGTAGTAACTATTTAGTAATCTGTGAGGTTCGCACGCGCACGATTTCCCCGCGGCGATTTATTTTTGCGCACTGGATTTTCAACGCACTGCGCAAAAAACGCAAGTTTTAGAAACAACAAAAGTATATGATCGACTACAGTAAACAAAATCATAAAAATATATGATATTTTTCAGGATATATGCTAGGTAGATAGTGTGTTGAAAATCTAATACAACTAATTTGATACGATAGAAAAAAATCATGAGATACCTTTAAAACTTTCTTTTTACAATAAAAAAACATACTTAATATACATACAATCATTCTGATTTTTTTGGCAGATTATTCTACAAGCAACATACTAGAAATACTAGTGTTTTAATTTTTTTGTCCAAACAATAAATTTTCTATAATTAAATAATTGCTTCGTCGTTTCAGCCGATAGACGTCCACTGCTGGACATAGGCCTCCCCCAATTTTGGGGGGGTTTGCCATAATCGCCACGCTTGGCAGGTGGGTTGGCGATCGCAGTATGGTATGATGGTGGAATAAATAGAGAACGCTGCTGCCCATTCTCCGGTAAGACCCTTAGTCGCCTTTTACGACACCCACGGGAAGTAAGGGGTGATGCAATTCTTTAAGTCCGGCACCACACAGACAATATAATAATAATTGCTTCATATTTTGCAAATTACCAGCGTTGTATCATCGCGCTTCTCTTCCTTTTCTATGCAGTCCGACAGTGACCGCGCTTTAGGTCATGTAAGCCCGCCGAGAGTTGAAAATCCAACAGATACCCTTTGTTGGATTTTCAGGGCTCGGCTGAACACCAAGAGTTCAAAATGCAGTGCGTGATAAAATCCCGCCGCTATAATTTTACGTCCATGCGGACATGGGTTAAGGGTGCATAGGTAACCCCAAATCAAAGTAGGAACATTATTTCTTGCCCCCTATAATTATTTTCCCCACCTTCAAGACGCACAAAACATCAATTGGATCTGACTGCTCGAATCAGACACCATTCAAGCCAGCTATTATCGTGGGGTCAGTAGCCCCAAGTCATCGCCCCAGCTGTAATTTCGATATCAATCATAATATTGTAATACTAATGACGCATTTGTTTGGGGTGATCAAAGTTACCACAGAGGGGGGAGTGTAATGATACTGTACCTACAGGGGAATTTAGACGAAATTCTATAATTGTTTCCATACTAATAATAAAATTTAAGAGTTGTTTTTGTTTTTTTGAACGCGCTAACCTCTGGAACTACCGGTTACATTTGAAAAATCTTCCTGAATCTGATAGCCCATTTTTAGGAAGGCAGTAGGCGAGCAATAAGGAAGTCAGTAAAATCACTAAGCGAAAACGGAGTGACAGCTGGGGCAGGTGATGTGATGTGACAGGGTGGGTCGGGGGAGCCAGAAATTACAGCAGAAGCCAGTATTTATTATAAACAAGCTGCGCCCGCTGTTTTACCCGCGTAAATGTCGATCCCGTGAGAATATCGGGATAAAAAGTAGTCTATATGTTAATCCAGGGTGTCAGCTACCTCCATGCAAAAATTTATCAAAATTTGTTCAGCCGTTTGAGCGCGAAGAAGTATCAAACATATAAACACACACACACACACACTCAAAAACTTTCGCCTTTACAATATTAGTGTGATTAAAGCCGCTTTTCGCTTTGAGTATTAAACCAACCGGAGACGCCACGAGTACTAATATCTACGCAAATAAGTCTGTCACTTTCATCGCGGGGGACGAGGGAACGCACACAAGTAGTAATAATACACTAATGCAATTCGATCGCGTTGTTACGCACGCATACAAAACAAAAAACAAATACAAGCATAAACTATACGCACACTTTATTATAACCGCTATGATCGGCGGTCTCGTACCTTTGACAGCGGGGATCGCCTGACAATGGCGCCTCCAGTTGGTTTAATAGGTACTCAAAGGCTTTTTGTTCTTCTAGCGATGCAACGGATTTTGATGCAGTTTTCACAATCATTTAGTATTCACCATTATTTAGTTTTCACCATTATTCCGAAGGACTTGTATAATAAAGTAATGTTGATGTTTTGGCAAGTCGTAAAAACCTTGCGAAGCAGAGGTGGGTCGCTAAATTCGGTTGAAACTTTTTTTTTTGTTAAAACATGAATGGAAGGAGAGATTTGGTATTACGGCTGCAAAAACAATATTGTTTGAGAGTCAATGACCCGTAAAAAAAAATGTTGGTACCTACGTAGGTAGGTATAAAAATTTGAAGGAAAGGATTTTAAATGGTTTAGTATAAAAATAAACAGTAACAGGACTAAAGATTTATGGATTTGAAGCAGCTAGCATACAGTTTAACATAGTTTGGGCGGTTTATTGCGGTACCTACTTATTTACTTTTTCTTTACAGTAGGTACTTTTATCAAACTTTTCGTCCAAAAGTATTACTGCGCCATTTATTAAAAAATACGGTCATAGTCTAAAAAAGTACGACTAAAATGTCGTCAATGACGATTTATTTTTAGAGTGCCAAAAAAATTTGCACTTTTTTATTATTATAATACCTACAGTTTTTTTTTCGCAATCTACTATATGGCTTCGAAAATGATTTATATTTGATATAAAACAAGTTGGCAACTCTATAGTCGTCATTAATGACAACGAAAACAAAACCTTTTTTTGACAGAATAATCCATTACACTCGTCATGTCCGTTGTTAATATTCATCAAGTGCACTCTCAATGTTTCAATCAGCTCGCAATACGAACATAAAATAAAAATAGTAGAAGCACAACATATCGTCGGGGTTGTGAAAGCTGCTTATAGGTACACTTTTATTGTGTATTCTCTTTAATCCTGTTCCACTAGGCAGACGTTACGTTATGTTTAATATTTTAAATGTATTTACTTAATCTCGCTGTAAGGTCGGCCGGCCTGCGACCATTTACTTGTCACAGCTATGCCACAGACACATCAGAGTGCCTCTGGCACTCAAGGCATAGACAAGTAATGAGGTTACGTCTGGCTCAGTGTAACATAATAGAGGTAAAACCAATCAAGAAATGTGGCTTTATTTAACTAAAAGAATTACATTAAATAGAATATTAATGACAAGGATATTGATAGGTAGCGCTATGACAACCGTATGACCAGAGTCGTCACTGTTATCATAAATACTACATTCAATGAGGTTGCATATCACCTCACTCAGATTATAAAATTAATTTATTTTATTTTATTATTTGCTAATATTTTACATAATTCTTTATTTCTGTTTCTGTAACTGCCCGTGACATCACAGCGGGCCCTATCAGAATACCAGCGCTGTGACATTTAGTTTTTTCAAATGTCGCATCATGCTGAGATAGGAGCCTTTTGGCCTTGTATAGGACTTTCTGTTTCATTTTACTTTTGTTACTTTTTTTTAAATAACTTGGTTTTTTATTTATTTTACTGTGTTTAGTTTAGTTTGTGATCTTCCTGTATATGAGTCGCAATAAATACTTTTTCTTTCTTTCTTTCAGGTACAGGCACACGTATCAAATCGGAAAGTGATCGGCACAGTATCGCCTTTCACCTCGTCGTCAAACAGGCGTCAACCTAACGTAAGCACGTAACCAAAGCGGATGAGAAGCGTCGACTCGGCTACGGCTAGGCGACGCCGCGACTACGACGACTCGACGACCGCTGGTTGATGGTGCAGCAGGCAGGCTGGAGGGATGAGAGAGGCAAGTGTGGACGAAGAGACGTAAGCTCGGGTACGGAGAGACGTAAGCGCGAGGACGACGAGGCGTAAGCGCGGGGACGACGAGCCGTTAGCGCGGGGACGACGAGCCGTAACGCACCGCACCGCGGCTCGTGAGCTTGTCCCGAGGCGAGACTATTACGTTACGATTCCGATTAGTGTGCGTGCAGTAGGGAGTTTCATACAAAGAATACTGAACCGCTCGAGTCGCTACGGTGCCAATTCCTTTCCGGTTTGATACGTGTGCTGTGAGCTTATTTCTTTATATTTGCTATACTTCACATCACCGTAAAGCAAGTGCCTGTAGGCTGTGAACTTTATACTGTATTCTGGATTAGTAAGTCAATCGGATTTAATAAAGTACAATAATGTATGTAATACTGTTTCGTCACCCTCTCAAAACGGTGAAGGAAAACTTCGTGAGAAAAACGGCACGTCCTAAAACCAAAAAATGCGAAGACATGCAGTACCTACCAAACCCACAGATATAGATATACCTAGATAACGCAAGTATCACGAACTGTATGAAAAAGCGTGAAGCGTGCCATTTTTTTACTACCTACTATGACGTCACAAGCTCGCGCTCTCGCTCACACTTACCCAGCCAGCAGTACAAAGGACTGAGCGCGAAAGGGGCGGCTTATGATTTGTAATCATAAGTTGGTGCAATTTTTGGCACGCGAAGTAGTTACTCTTGCGTTATCTAGGTATATCTATATCTGTGACCAAACCGCACTAGGACCGCGTGGTAGAATATAATAATAATAAAACCTTTACTTTCAGGCTACTTTGGCCCATAGATAAATACCTTACAGACTAACATATATATTACTAGCTGCTGCCCGCGACGTCGTCTGCGTGAAGGCTCTACAGCACCAAAAATACCTAAGATGCCAGTGTCGCTATAGCAATATAAGTAAACAACTTTTAAAATAGCATTAAAATATTATTTTTTTTGCAAGCGAAGCAAGTGAAGAGAGTTATAATTGGGAATCCTGCTGAGTTCAGTCATAAGATGTGACTGAAGGAAATAGAGAAAATAATGCATGAATACATTCCAGGACACAAAAGAGTAAAAATACGTACAAAGGTATCATACCTTACAACACTTCCCTATAAACTACGTTGGTAGTTATGCTGCCAATAGCCAAAGTGTAAAGAGAGTCAGGACTGGTGACGCGGGAGCAAGTGACGTACAGTTGCCCGTGGGAGAAGCAACTCGTCCTGCGACTTACTGATGGTCATCGCGAAGCAAACACTCACGGCGAACTGTACGCGCTTGAACTGGAATGGGAAGTTATGGGATATGAGGGGAATGCGTGGTATAAATACTGCCTCGCCGACGCCGCAACCCGTAAGAATTTCCGCCTCAATGGTGTGTATGTGGAGCGAGATGACTTTAAGGCGGGTCCCGTTACACAACTTCGGAGGAGATAGGTTCCGAAGAGGCATAATCGGGACACCGACCTTCAGCTTGATGGTATGCGCTGGAAGTCCACTTGCTGACAGGGAGTTCAGAAATTCCACGGGATAATGTGTGGCGTCATCTTGCTCGACAACAGTGTTTATCGAGTTGTAGACCACTTCATTCCCCTCAATTTCCGAGAGAATGCATTCGTTAATTGCTGCAGCCTGATCATTTTTGGGCGTCAAAATGGCCCGCTCACACACCCAAGAATTCTGCTGGTGGCGTATACGACTGATGTCCCCGCACACACAGCGAATGAGTTCTTCTAAGCTGGAAACCACTCTACCGAGAGACTCTGGAAGCACCACCTGTCCACCTCTCTCTTCTGGTAGAGTGCCTTCGCCAAGACTTAGAAGGACATCAGAGAATTCTTGAGCACGTGCATTGCCGCCGAGCCGAGCTCTCATATTAATGGTCAAGCGCAGCGTACGAACTCGTGACCACAACGAAGATCGTTTCAACGAAGCATTCACCTCGTCAGCCCTCAATCCCCGCGTCACCACGGGAAGCGTTTGCCGGAAATCGCCACTGAACAGAACTGTGACACCACCCATCAAATGTTCGTTCCTGCGGATGTCCTGCAGGGTTCTGTCCACGGCCTCAACTGCCTTCCTATTGGCCATCGTACACTCATCCCATACGATCAGAGAGCAATCCTTGAGCACATGTCCCTTATCGCTGTTACGTGACACACGACAAACAGGCGTTTCGGCGCTCTCTAAATCGATGGGAATTTTAAACATGGCATGTGCTGTCTTGCCACCCGGAAGCAGTGTGGCAGCGATTCCCGACGACGCTACAGCAATAGCAAATTTGCCTTGCCTCCTGACCTCTGTAAGTATGCCAGTGGTAACACATGTTTTTCCTGTTCCACCAAGAGCATCTAAGAAAAACATTTTACCCTGGTTTTGCCCAACGCTTTCAAGGACGGTGTCATAAATTTGTTTTTGCTCTGAAGAGAACAAAGCGACTTGGTCATTTCGTATGGTGGTCATTTCGCCCGGGTCGTAATTTGTCTCAGCGTTATACTCCCGATTTCCACGGTCTTGATGCGGTGATGATTGGGGAGCTGGTAACCCATATTCGATCAGTGGATTGCCAACGATAGAAATGACCATATCTTGAAGTGAACTGAGACAGGTATTCAGCACGCGTTCATCAGTTACTTCGACTTCGTCTCCAGTAGCACGCCTCAAAGCTCGTAGAAAATCTTCAGACAGATGATAGCGATACTTCTCCCACAAAGCTACCGGGTTCGCGTTCACTCCACAATACACCAAGATGACGGCAAACAGATGACGCATGCGGCTGGGACTGTCACTGACGCTCGCCTCCGCGAGGGTGTCATCCCAATTTTGGTCACCGTCGAGATGGTGACGTGCTATAATGCTATTTTAAAAGTTGTTTACTTATAATGCTATAGCGACACTGGCATCTTGCTGTAGAGCCTTCACGCAGACGACGTCGCGGGCAGCAGTTAGTTAGGTATACGACATGAAAATATATTAATTACCAAGCAATAATCACACAGATAAATACCGAACAAAAGTATTAACAGTCAATGTTTATTTTGTACTAACAACATGAAATTGATGAAGAAATGATCATCATCAATGAACATAACTTTTTTGTAATACTCAACACATATTTGCATTTTATTTAAATTGTCTTTCTCAACTCTGCTCAAGATTTTGAGGGTTTTGTTGGAACTTGAATTTGTCAAAAAGAAATAGACGATACAACTTTTATGAAGAAAATGCACACTACCATCTATGAATTTTAAGAATAACTACTAACCTCGCCAACATGATCAAATTTAAATTATAAATTTCCAAAAAGTGTTAACATGTAACTTGATTTGATTTTTATGAAATCTCATAGATGGCGCTGCTTCAAAATTGTCTTTATACTACTAACATTCATTAAACTATGTTTCTCTGTCCAAGTTACTTAAATGGCGTAGTTTTTATAGTGTAAAGCTAGATAATAGCATGGCTTACTCAAAAACAACATTTAAAAATGGGTCGTTAGATTACACGCTGTCACAGAATGCGTAAGAAAAATAAAGATTCACAGCTCCTCCCCCGTAGGTGATAGCGTGATAATATGTAGCCTATATGTTGACCCGACATCTTAGTAATATTCATACAAAATTTGAAGTAAATCCATGCAGTACTTTTTGAGTTTATCCCGGACATACATACAGACAAACAGACAAACAGACAAAAATTCTAATAACTATATTTTTGGCTTCGGTATCGATTGTAGATCACGCCCCAAGTATTCTTTTAAAAAAATATTCAATGTACAGTTTTGACTTTCCTACGATTTTATTATATGTATAGATAATAGTACAATGTGTGTTAGTGTATAAACTTAAAACTATGTTAGTAAAACTCACTTCACTCGAGCACTGCCTTTGTGCGATCGTGTTGCTCTTGTCCGCGGAAGCGACGGAACATAACACCTTGCGGCCAAAAGTACACTGCCATGACGAGGTGCAGGTAGCATGCAGGTACTCGCATAACGGACGCCTTGAAGTTGACGTTGTGGCGCGATTCAAGCAACTGCATTCTCGGCCTGTACTTGGTCCTTTGGCACACGTACTCCACGATGTCCACTACATAGCCCACTCTCACTCGATGAGAAGAGGCTTGTGTGCCAGCAGTGGGAACATATATAATCATAGGCTTAGGTATGCATCATGTCATCAGGGTTTTCGTAAAAGTTGCTTATTTCGCAATAATATAATACTCTAGTATTATATTATTGCGAAATAAGCAACTTTTCCAGCAACGGCCATCCATCATCGTCATGTAATTAAGTGGGCTGTGAGCTCTGCGCATGGGCTTAAATGTCAATCGGCTTTAATTAAGTTGTAATTGTATACTTATAAATAAATAATTTGAGATATATGCATTTTTAGTCGCTCACAATGGGCCTTAAGATAAGGCTAAAAGTCACCCAAAGGGCAATGAAGAGGGCTACGCTTGGAGTTTCCCTGCGTGATCGAATCAGGAATGAGGAGATCCGCAGGAGAACCAAGGTAACCGACATAGCCAGAAGAATTGCCAAACTTAAGTGGCAGTGGGCAGGGCACTTTGCTCGCAGAATAGATGGCCGCATGGGGCCGAAAGGTTCTGGAGTGGCGACCGCGTACCGGAAGACGTAGCGTTCGAAGGCCTCCCACAAGGTGGTCCGACTTCCTTGTGAAGGTCGCAGGAACCCGTTGTATGCGAGAAGCCCAGAACCGGTCGAAGTGGCGGTGCTTGGCGGAGAAATATGTCCAGCAGTGGACGTCTTTCGGCTGAAAATATGATTTGCATTTTTAATAAATATCAGTAAGTCTGACAACTAGTCTTATATAGGGGTGACTGTAACCAGCGGGGTAATTGCGTAACACACTAACAGTGGCAGTAGCAATGACTTTCATTTTGACAGTTCAACAACGTTCATTGCGTTTATTGCGTTACTGGGGAGCAAACTTTTCGAGCAATGGATTAGCAACACAACTTTATTTTTAGTGTATGCGAAACCCGAAATACGTGTCTAGTATTTTTATGTAAAGAATCTATTTACAAATTTTCAAAACTGTACCATAAAAAAACCGGCCAAGTGCGTGTCGGGCCACGCACAGTGTATGGTTCCGTAGTAGCCCGTTATCACAATGTAGTACGATTCTGTTGTTCTTTATTCTGAATAGGTAAAAAAAAAACATATTTTCGTTTTCAATGCAAGTCTTTACCCATTATAAACAAGCAACTACGTCACTTTAAAGGATTAATGGTAAGGATTTTGTATTTGGTACAAAATTATCCAACACCCAAGTTCAACGACTATTACTGCTAAACTAATAAAGTTATCTTAACCGCTACACTTTTCCTTTAAAGTTCATGAAATGCACTATCATCTAGAATTTTTCCAGATTTTTCAAGCCAGTAGTTTAGCTTTTAGAGGGGGGGGGGGGGGGACGCCCTACTGGAACAAAAATTTGCACTTTAAACTTTAATATTTCGTAAATGGAGCATTAAATCAAAAAATAATTTTAGCAACCCCTAAGCCATTTTAGAAGACCTATTCAACGATACCCCACACGATGGGGTAGGTGATGAAAAAAATATTCATCCCCACTTCACATGTAGGGGAGCTACCCTAAAAAAAAATATTTTCCAAAATTTTATTTTACCACTTTGTCGGCGTAACTGATATACGTACTCCTACAAAATTTCAGCTTTCTAGTTCTAACGGTCACAGAGATTAAGCGAGGACGGACAGACAGACAGACGGACGGACAGACAGACATGGCGAAACTATAAGGGTTCCTAGTTGACTACGGAACCCTAAAAACCACAAAGTTATAAGCTTATTAAGTTACCTGTTTGTCCGTACAAAAACAAGCTCACCCGCGCAGCGCCGTCTAGCGCTCATTGATAACAGAACCTAGGTACCTGAACGTTCGGCGCAGAGATTGGATAACCTACTAAGTGTTGCTCGGTGTCCAGGTTTTAACCTTTTTTAAATATTTTTGGGACAAAATATAACATGAGGTAAAAATTATTGGAATCGATTCAGTTACTTATTCTGAACAAACTATATTCAGGTTTCGCATATACTAAAAATAACGTTGTATACTTCAAAATGATTCAGATTGTGATTGATAGTGGTTACGCAATTAGGGTACTGTAATTGGGTTGTGGAGACTGACCTCTACAGCCCAGTTACTGGATATAGTGTATTACACAATTAGGGTACTGTAATTGGGTTGTGGAGACTGACCTCTACAGCCCAGTTACTGGATATAGTGTATTACACAATTAGGGTACTGTAATTGGGTTGTGGAGACTGACCTCTACAGCCCAGTTACTGGATATAGTGTATTACACAATTAGGGTACTGTAATTGGGTTGTGGAGACTGACCTCTACAGCCCAGTTACTGGATATAGTGTATTACACAATTAGGGTACTGTAATTGGGTTGTGGAGACTGACCTCTACAGCCCAGTTACTGGATATAGTGTATTACACAATTAGGGTACTGTAATTGGGTTGTGGAGACTGACCTCTACAGCCCAGTTACTGGATATAGTGTATTACACAATTAGGGTACTGTAATTGGGTTGTGGAGACTGACCTCTACAGCCCAGTTACTGGATATAGTGTATTACACAATTAGGGTACTGTAATTGGGTTGTGGAGACTGACCTCTATAGCCCAGTTACTGGATATAGTGTATTACACAATTTGGGTACTGTAATTGGGTTGTGGAGACTGACCTCTACAACCCAGTTACTGGATATAGTGTATTACACAATTAGGGTACTGTAACTGGGTTGTGAAGACTGACCTCTACAACCCAGTTACTGGATATAGTGTATTACACAATTAGGGTACTGTAACTGGGTTGTGTAGCGACCTCTACTACCCAGTTACTGGATAGAGGCATTGCCTATCTGAATAGGCAGTCTCTCTATGCAAAATATTGGTTTTCAGCTGCATCCGGTTTGACTGGAAGCCAACCCTAACATAGGCAGAATAAGACTAGGTAGACGATGAAGATACTTTTAATAGAGTGAATTCAACGTCACACGTTTGCAGTTACAAATAAGGAAGGATTAGATCGCTTTTTATAACTTCTCTTATACAGGGTTATTGGTAAAACATTAACAACCTCTTAAGAGGTCATTGTACTCATCATTATGAACAACTTTTACTATGGGACCAAACTTGGAATCGCGAAAAAAAAATTTTGACGAGCTAAACGAACATAAATATAGGGAACAGCAGATTTTTTTTTCGCGATTTCAGGTTGGTCCCATAGTAACAGTTGTTCATAATGATGAGTACAATGACCTCTTAAGAGGTTGTTAATGTTTTACCAATAACCCTGTATAAATGCACCTTCACCTTCTCAGGTACATAAGGCAATTTTCTTTTACACTGTAAAAGCCACTAAGACATCCATGCAGCTTAAACTGTTACTGTTAGCCTGCATCATCCTACTGCTGGGCAAATGCCTCTCCCGATGACTTGCAGCTCTTTCGTTCCAGGGCGAAAGTGGACCATTGGTCGTACGATTTCTCCAGCTCCTCCCGCCATCTTCTGCAGCTCACAATATGGTGGTGATAACTTTTTGTTTTCGTGACATTAAATTTTTAACTGAATCACTAGAAAGAAAAAAAGAAAGAAAGGAAGAAAAAAGTATATTTGGACACAGTTCGTGAAAATACAAAATAAAAAATTAACAACAAATAAAAATTATGTTTCAACAACAATAGTGTGTTCCTCACGGCTGCGCCAAAAAGGTTCATTTCAGCATTAATGCCACACAGATGCTGTCTGATGATGGTTTTCTAATGAACCTTTAGTTTTAATTTTTCTAATGAATCCATCTGAACACTTTGCATAGAACATATAGGTACATAGCAGGAATTACCTTAACGGCTGATTTTTCCAACCCTGTATAATTTTATAGGATGAATAATTTTGAATTTTTGACAGTTCATCCATAAAAAAACTGTCAGACATCAATTTTATTCCACGAATAAAAATTATCTGTCGACTGAGAATTCCGCCTTAAAAAGAATGACAGTACTTAATGCCAATGACACTAATATTATTAAGGCGAAAGTTTGTGAGTATGAGTGTGTGTGTTTATTTGTTGTTACTTCTGCACGCTCAAACGGCTGGACCAATTTTGATAAAATGTTGTACGGAGGTAGCTGACACCCTGGATTAACATATAGGCTACTTTTTATCCCGATTTTCCCACGAGATCGACATTTACGCGGGTGAAACCGCAGGGCGCAGCTAGTACTACACATAAATATGCCAACTATGTTTACATACATCAAAAACTGCACTTATGCGCAAGAGTGTTTTTTGCATGGCACCAATTATTTATAATAAATTGCCCAAAAGTTGGAAAGAACAAACGATACCTAAACTCAAACAAACAATGAAATTGTTCTTGGCACAGAAAGCGTATTACAGTATTTCAGAATTTTTAAATGACCCCGTGATTGTAATAAATAAATAACTATAAGAACTAACATTTTTGTAATTAAGGTAGTTGAAATATGCCTATATTATTAATATTATTATAATTGAACGTTATTTAGTATAATTAAAATCATTAATATATTAATTGTAATAATTAATTTGATAATATAATAGTAAAAAATAATAAATTTGATAATGTATAATACGTAATGATATTGCTGAAATTTTATGTATAAGTGTCAAATTTTAAAAATAGTTAATTATTTAGTAATAATAATAATATAATAGATACTTAAGATATTTGCACGCCATGAGAAATGGCAGACATGTCGTGAGCCACTTTTATTTAAGATCTTGCACGCATGTATTATTTAAATTCTGTATGCATACACATGTTTCAGCAAATAAAATTTCTTATTCTTATTCTTATTCTAAATGCAATCCTAATTTATCGCGATATGTATAGTATAAGCACAATTAGCATATAATATTCCCACTGCTGGGACATAGACCTCTCCTCGGTGAGAGGGAGTGGGCTTTAATCCACCACCCGGGCCAGAGCGGGTTTGAATTAAATCACTCATAGAGTAATTTTAGTAATTCAACGTAGAGCTTTTGAAGTTTTAGGTCAAAGATAATATGGTTTGACATTTGATAGCCCAATTCTTGAGAAAGGCTATAGGCTATTTTACATCGCTCTAGGACCTTCCGGAGCCGAACAAAAAGAAAAAAGACAGAAATAACACAGTAATAGCGCGGGAAGGCGATGCGATGTGACGGGGTCGGTGGAACAATAAAACTTCACGCGGACGAAGTCGCGGGCAGAAGCTAGTATAATA
Organism: Mesoligia furuncula; assembly: GCA_916614155.1. NCBI lineage: Eukaryota > Metazoa > Arthropoda > Insecta > Lepidoptera > Noctuidae > Mesoligia > Mesoligia furuncula. The sequence goes on along the minus strand of OU744800.1, from coordinate 28,317,435 downwards.
ATAAGTTGAAGTTTTAATATTAAGTTTTATTTACGGCTTCAGGTTACAAAAAGGGTTTAGTGTTTGGGGCCTCCTATTAAGCAAACAATGCTTGTGTTACGAGACGTCGCTCTTCCATAGTACAGGATAATTACCACAGATATAGATACACCTAGATAACGCAAGTATCACGAACTGTATGACCAAGTGTGCCATTTTTTGACTACCTACTATGACGTCACAAGCTCGCGCTCTCGCTCACGCTTATTCAGCCAGCAGAATACAGGACTGAGCGCGAAAGTGGCGGCTCACGATTTTTGAACGTAAGCTGGTACGATTTTGCCGGGTTAGCGGGATTGCTGCCGGGTTAGCGGGCTGGTCCGAAAGGGTAAAAAATCAACCACAAATGGTGTTATTTGCTGATGACACTTCCTTAATTTTTAAGGTAAATAGACGTGCTACAAATTTTGACGACGTAAATAACGCCCAACTGCAGGTCCAAAGTTGGTTCACTGCTAATAATTTAGTATTAAATGGAAAAAAAACTAAGTGCATAAGATTTTCTTTACCAAATGTAAAGAGTAGCGATTGTGAGATAGTATTGAATCAAGAGAAACTAGAATTCGTCGATAAAACGGTTTTCCTGGGGATCACGCTCGACTCAAGGCTACAATGGGGTCCTCATTTAACATCTCTTGTAGGACGGCTAAGTTCAGCAGCTTATGCTGTCAGAAAAATCCGTCAATTTACTGATGTAGATACCGCGAGACTGGTCTATTTTAGTTACTTTCATAGTATCATGTCTTACGGTATTTTACTTTGAGGACGGGCTGCAGACATCGATTCTATTTTTATTCTGCAGAAAAGAGCCAACAGAGCCATATATAACCTCTGCAGGCGTGATTCTCTAACTGGAACTGTTTAAGGAAATTAACATCATGATGGTGCCTTGTCAATATATCTACGAAAACATCATATATGTAAGAAAAAACTTACATCTTTTTGGTAAAAGAGGTGAAAGACATAATTATAGTACTAGAAATAGGGACCTATTAGTTCAACCAGGTTTCAGACTGGCTAAAGTAGACTCATCTTTTATGGGGTACTGTTTAAAATGTTATAATAAAATACCTCCCCACATTCTTCAACTGAATGAGACAAAATTCAAGTCTTGTATAAAACGCACACTATGCAGTCAGGCTTATTAATAATAATAATAAAAATGTTTATTTTCTTCCACAAATAACACTTATACACACACACACACACACTACACTACACTACACTACACACACACACACACACACACACTACACTTATTATAAGTTAGGGGATTACATCGCTGATAAAAATGCCTGGCTCAATGCTGGTCCTGCTCCACAACCACAACTAATTGATTAACACTTGAAAATACTGTTGGAGCTGCTGAAGATTGTAAGATTATCTTTGCATTGTATAAACTCAATTTCCTTTGCATTGTATAACTGCATAGCACAGATGTGAGTTCTATGTAAGTATACCTTATTTAAAATTTACCGGGTAGAATGTGCCATGGCGGCTGATAGTATGTCATGCTCACACAAATGTCTCGCTGACGGTGGCGTGTGTATTGGATCATTTAGCTCCCTTCAAAATGGTTGAGCTGAATGGTGCTGATCTATGCGTCATGTTCGTGAACGGGCGCCGTCAGTTGGGGCTGGTCATCACTCAGCTGCCTCGGCTTATTTTTAATTATTTTATTTTTGGATTGTTGTCTTCTTACTATTTGCTGTACTCTGGACGCTCTTAACGCGTACGTATTTTTTTACATCGTTCTCACATATAATTGTAAATTCAACATTACTGATGTAACTAATATTTTTGTAAAAATACAATTCATAAGAGTGTCCATGGAGTTTCTTGCCCGTTCTTCTCCATAGGTACCTACGCTTTGGAATGGGCAACTAGCTTCATATTTTCTGACTGACCGACTTCTTGACAGTTCAAAAGTGCCTGTAAATGATTTAATTGAAATAAATAGTTTGAGTTTGAGTTTGGGTTAGCGGGATGGTCCGAAAGGTTTACCGCTGGCCTGGACATAAAGGGCTAAGGAAGGAACACGGGAACGGGTGGGTTTTAGTCAATAAGAGTCTGACACTCCCTCCGTTCCGCCCAGAGCGGGAGGGATCATTTGATGATTTCCCACCCAAAAAATAAAAAAAAGCTGGTGCGATTATTGGCACGAAAAGTAGTTGCTCTTGCGTTATCTAGGTGTATCTATATCTGTTATAATTACCTTATCTAGTAACAAAACCGTAGGTACTTAAAATCCTACCCTATCCTACTAATATTATAAACGCGAACCTCTGTGAGGATGGATGGATGTTTTTTACTCTTTCACGCAAAAACTACTGAACGGATTTTGATGAAACTTTACAGTAATACAGGTTATACACCAGAATAACACGTAGAATACTTTTTATCTCGATATTCCCACGGGGTCGACCGTTATGCGGGTGAAACCAGGGGGCGCTGCAAGTATCAAATAAAAATAAGGATCTACTTACTTAGTGGGAGTACGATTCGAGTGTGAATACATATGCGTTGTGTATGTGAGAGTGTATTTGACAGTAATATGACTAGTAGAGGTCAACAAAGTTACTGTCTTCTTGAATATTTATAGGAATTAACTTTACTACCATAGTGTTCACGTAATGAACATAATTTTTATAGTTATGACATAAAAGCTGGTTAGATACCCGTTGCAGTAAAGAGAGGTATATTAGAAGTACCATGTGGAGATAAGTAGTATTTACATAGTGTAATATATTTGAATATACAGTGGTCTCATTTGGTTTATTATCTTCAGGAAATACAGGAAAGGGGCTTTCCTTGTCTTTGTTTAGTGTGGCAGTAGATTCCGTGATGGATTATGTTTATTTATTTATTCTGCCGTCATAAAAAAAAGGGCACAACTAACATTTTTTCCAAAGTTGAGTAAAAAACTGGCATATTGCGCCTTTTTTCCGATTCCAAATATGTATATAACTCAATTTTGGAAAAAATGTTAGTTGTGCCCTTTTCTTTATGATGGCAGTATTCTAATGAAAGCTTACTGTCTAATAACTATCTAAATATACCGCATTTACGCATTTTCATAGGTTTCGCTGAATGTCATCGTTGCTTCGATCATCAAGGTTCCGAGAGATGCAATAGGTTCATTCAAATATGCCTGTCCGAAGGAACGTGGTACCGGGTTTAAAAGTATCCTATGTATTAACTCAGGTTTTAAACTATATGTGTGCCAAATTTAATCCAAATCCGGCTAGCCGTTTCTGCGTCACATACACCCAGACAAACGGACAAAAATTCTTCGTAATTATTTTATTATATGTAATGTAGAGAGGGCGCGGTGTGAGTGAGACTCTATTGAGCACCTTGCCATGCCGGGTAGAGTAGAGGGTACTAGACCGGTTCCCTATCCATTTGCATAAAAATTTAAGACCTAATATAACTTAGCATAATTTTGTTTGGCACAATTATATTTTCGCATAATATAATTACGCATAACAGCTTACGCATAATTTTTTTAAGCATAATTTCTCTAACCATAATAATGATTAAGCATAATATTCTAAAGCATAAATTTATTAAGCATAAAGTTCTAAAGCATAACTTTTTTAAGCATGATATCCTAAAGCATTTTGCCCGAAGAGGATATACCAATTTATTTCGACGATTGGAAAAAAGCCATATCTCCTGAATCAGGTAATATATAACATATTAATATGATATAACGAATTGAACAATTTTGTGGGTTTTTTTTACGCTGTAGGAAGCATGAAGCAAGCAAGCATATAGCATGCAAGCAAGCATACAGCATGCAAGCAAGCATACAGCATGCAAGCAAGCATGCAAGCAAGCATGCAGCAAACAAGCAAGCATGCAGCATGCAAGCAAGCATGCAGCATGCAAGGAAGCATGCAACATGCAGCAGGCAGGGTTTCTGTCACGGCTCCGGCGCTGCGGGCCTCCAGCGGCCCCACGCGTGCTAATCGTCGCAGACGGCTTTCGCTCACCACCGCAGCTTCGGCTTGCTGGCCGGCTCCGCCGGCCAGCCTCAGCCGCGGCGGCTCGCTCGCAGCCGCCTGCTCCTCAGCCCGCGGGCCGCCTCGCCCCTACGCGCCTACGCGATTTTAAATTACACTCTAGGGGTAGGACAAACAAGACTACGTGGAGTCGGTTTTGCAGCAATTCGGTTCTGTCACTAACTTTTGTTGCACAGCGATTAAATTTAATTAATTGTATGCCTAAATATGATTATGCTAATAGTCATTAGGCCTACTAACGTTATGCGAATCAAATTTATGCCAAAACAAATTAGTCTTTAAGATGATTATGCCAACATAAAATGTATGCCTAAAAAAATTATGCCGAAGTATTATTATGCCAAAACAAATTGTGCCAAAATCGTTATGCCGAAGTATATTAGGACAAAGAACATTATGCGAAAAGAAGGGATCCCTACTAGACCACGCGGACGCTCACCCATGAGATGGACTGACCAAATTAAATCTGCAGTGGGTGATCCCTTGTATGAGTGCACAAAAAACACCCGAAATCGGAAGAGGTGGCGAGAAATCGTGAAGCTAATCACATCAGCCCCTAAACAAGAAACTATATGAGGACCACGACCGCTCTGACAAGAGTGCCACGAAGAAGAAGAAGAATGGAGAGAAGTTTATGCCGCCACCACAATTGATGTTGAAAATCTGACGGAAAATATCTCTTCTAAGATGGTCGTACTTCATTACTGATATTCTATATGACTAATATTCTAAAAACACATTTACAAAGACATTTTAATTAACACCTATCTATCTACTAAACACTAGGTAGTGACACAATGGTATTCAAGGGATGGCAAAAGAAATCGGGGAATACGTCTTACCCGATGGGAGGAGGAAATAAAGCTGATAGCAGGTCCTAACTGGAGGAGGGTACCCCGCGACAGACGACAATGGAAATTATTACAGGATCAAAAAGAAATTTCTCAAATTTCGGTGTACCTCATGGCCAACCCTAGCCTGCCTGCCATGAGGCACACCGAAACCCGAGAAATTTTGTGATTTTTTGGTTGTAACTATTGTTATAAATTTTGCTGTCTAGTTTCGGAATAAAAGGCTTTATTATTATTTATTCTGGGTCTTTGGAAGGCGTATGAGGGGCCAAAGCCAACTTGCAGAGGCCCCTTAGGAAATTTTAATGAAATGCGGCACCAGCCGATGATTATCCCTTTGTGCACTATTCAAGTGCACCCAAGGATAACCCCGGTTGGTGTAGGACTAATGCAGGATATGGAAATATACGTACTATGGGTTTGGATGACTAAAGTGGACTGGTCGCCAATAACTATGGAAGAAATATGGCCCCTGCGTGATCAATGTTTTATTTATATACGGCTAAATGGCAGGGGGTGACTTGCACACTCAATAATGGGCCCCCGAAAATCGACGGCTATCAGAACGATCCCAAAGCCCGGAAGATGGTCAAGATCCCTACGAGCACTTACTGGAAAACTTCCTTCCCCCGAGCACGTTTGCTCTTGCGAATCTCCACTCAAGCCTGCCAATAAAGGCAAAAAAGAGTAGAGTTTAGAGTAGAGTAGTAGTAGAATTTACCTTGCCGGAACCTACCGGCACTGGCATTCGGAGCGCGCAAGGCCCACCACGAACGACGTCAACGTAGAGATATGGCGCGGCGGTGGGGTTATTATTACTATTATCTACCAAGCACTAACCAATCAAAAACTCAACAAGCTTAATTTAACCAAACATGTCTCTATCCCACCACATAACAATACCCATTAATCATTCATTTATTCAAATGGAGTAGTTGTTATATCTCAATCAAAGTGTACCTGTTAGTACAAATGCAAATGGATTTTAAGCCTCATAATGAATTAACGTTCGGCTTAATGTAAACATACGGCTGAATAGATAGTTGAGGTGCAGCTGTGGAATACCTGGGCCACCGGCGGCACGGCACGGCAAGGGAATTTTATGTGACGAATAGAAATGAACCTTAATAGTATGACAATAAAATTGATATATCAAAAAGTTATCAACCTGCCTATGTTGAGGTCGGCTTCCAGTCTAAACGGATGCAGCTGAATACCAGTATTTTATATGGAGCGTCTGCCAACCTCCACAACCCAGTTACTGGGTAAAACGATACCCCTTGCTACGACTAGTTGTCAGACTTCCGGGTTTTCGACTACCTGTTACGACTGTCAAAGATCCACGAATGACAGCCGGGACCAACGTCTTAACGTGCTTTCTGAGCCACGTAGGGGTCTTGGTATGTAAAGTTGGTCACCCATCCACAGACCCGGCGGTTATAACTTAGCCACGAGAACCTCTTTATAACTTAACTAGCTTCTGCCCGCGACTACGTCCGCGTGAAGTTTCACCCTCCCCCATTCACCCTCTTAGGGGTGGAATTTCAGAAAACCCTTTATTATTGGATACCTACTCTTCACAAAGAACACACCCTAAAAATTTCATGTCTCTAGGACCAGCAGTTTAGGCTGTGCGTTGATATATCAGTCAGTCAGGACTTTGAATTTTATAATTTTCATGAACTTTTATTTGCAAGCGTCACTCGCAAAAAGGCAACTTATTTTTTTTTCGTTTCGTCGAAATAATAAACAGTCAAATCCAATCAAGACCTTTCTTTTTGAAGTCGGTTCAAATAATTTTAAGTTTTTTTTTATTACTGAATGAATGGCTTTTGACCTCGATCACGCCTGATGGAAAGCGATGGTGAGGTCTATGATGAAACGAGCGTGCCCAGAAGATGGAACTCCCACGCATCGACGCAGCAGGCTGCTTGACGCCGAACTCCGGGTGGTCGCAAACCAGGCGGCAGGAGGCAATTTATGATAGTAAAAATCAAATTAATTTTAAGTAGTATCGGAAGATTTGTTCATAATAATATCATCTTTACTAATAATAAAGCTAATGAGTTTGATTGTTTTTTTATTTGAACGCGCTAATCTCTGGATCTACGGGTACGATATGAAAAAAAAAAAACTGGGTCGGGGTAGGTCGGTAGAACAAGAAATTTCACGCGGACGAAGTCGCGGGCAGAAGATAGTTTTAAAATAAAACAGACTCAAAGATGGGTATTGCTATTAGTCAGCCACAAATCCATTCTCCAGCCTATTACCACAAAATACAGATAGTACAGAAGGCAATCACATGTACTATCCACGCCAAAAGTCCATAGGCAACTTTAAAACTAATTGCTTAACGTTTAGTTTGACTTACGACCTTCTTTTAATGAGTAATTTGACACACACACAAGCATATTACTCGAATAATCACGCCTTTGAATATAGTTCCGTGTCATGTTCGTCTTGTTCACATAATTCGTAAAACTTTATGAGTATACCCACAGAAATCTAAATAAATAAATTAGGTATGGTAGACAGATGCAGGTAACTTACGGCTCATTCACCGCGTCTAATAGAATGTTGTTCGTTCTTGGTTGGTTTTTGATATTGTGGGTTAGTGACGTGTGTTTAATCTATTATAATAGCTGTGTAATAGTTCATTTTGAAATGTAAGCTTTGAGATGAAAGCGGATATTATCGCGCAGCGTAAAAGTGGACTTAATATTATATCACAAATAATTGATGAAACCGGACTGACTGTGAGTATTATGATTTAATTATTTTATCTAACATTTAGCTAATTAAAGTTTAACTGCTGATCCTTGTAGTTATTTTATTAAACGTTTTATATTTACCATAGGGTCTAAATAGAAGAAAAAAATAATATTTCCAAGAGTTTATTTATTTACTTTTGGAATGATGAATATAGCATTATGTATAAATTATAATATAATCATTTTGTAACATTTGAATTATTTTCAAAATAATTTTGTTTAAAAAAGTAATAAGTATCTACTTAATATTTTATAATTTTGCTAGTAGCCTTACAATATTCCTTTTTTGTTTTAGAGAAATTACCTACTGTGAGTCGGAGGGTCAAAAGATATAAGGAAGAGTATAGTCAGTGAATAAGAAACAAGTGGTTTTAACCAACCAGTTACCTATCAGATGAAGTTGCATTGCAAGGAAATATGAAGATGTATGTTTAAACATTACAGGATCCATACGCCAGCGTTTACTTGATAGCATGGATAATAATGGGGGTTATACAACGTATTAAGTTATAAATTACAAATTGATTTTAGTAATATTAAAATATTATTGTGTCATATCCGTAATAAGGATTATTTTGAGGTTTATAGTTTCAATCTTCTTTTCAAAATGAATTTTGAAAATGAATACTTAAGCTATATCCGCAATTAAAGCACAATATTATTTTATTACTAAGATAGTTACAATATTTTAAGTCTAATGGTCGTAGCTCACTGATTACCTGCTTTACTTCAATAAATTGTTCTTTATGAGAAAAAAAACTGTTTTAAAAGTTTATTTATCAAATTATAACGAATAAAATTTTTGAAATCACTTAAAATTTTTTTTATTTTTACCCCGCATATTTCAATAACAATATAATAATATAAATAAAACAAATATTACATTATTATTCTCGTGTATTAATTTATCGAATAATAAAAAAAGATAAGATTATTGTTGAAAAGATAAATCAAAGTTCCATCTCGAGATTCGAACCCAGGCCTGCGTGTTTACTAATCCTATACGCTACGTTATCCGCTAACAGTACTTGTTATGAAGTTGTGAATTTTAGCAGTGGTATGAACCAACCAAAGCGTGAAAAAGCGATGACGATATGTTTTGTTTCGTTTGACGTTAGCAAGTGTACACACACAGATGTAAATACGGGCCTGCGGCGCAGGCGCGGGGACGGCGCGAAGCATGTTCACAGAAATTTCAACCATAGCGCGCCTAAGCAGTATTGAGGCATACTGTACCTATGTACTTCACTTTTCATACCTATGCTCGGCGATCGCGGTAGCGATGCACAAAAACTATCGTGGTAGTAGCACTCGTATCTAGTTGTTTGATTTATTGTTGAGCTTATTCTACATTATGAAAACAAAACAATAAACATAGTATTACAATACGAAAAGTTTACAGAAGAAAAACATACAAAATTTTACATTTGTCAATTTTCACTATCGAAAATCCCTAATATCTTCAAAACGGATTACACTATTTACACAATTTATTTTGCCCTATCCGTTTTAGACCTAAACCTAACAAATGACACTAAAAACAACACAATATTTACACAAACAAAAAAACATGTTTTCAACTTACGTAGGTAATTATAGTTGGTGGCGTGAATTTACCTTACAAAAAAGTTACTTCGTTTATACTGATTAAAAATAGGAAACTATTATATAAATCGAGCTTAGATAGCTATTTTTTGTTGCTCCATTTTCGCACTTCACAGACGCGTGTCTAAAGCGGATGGCACCCGCGCTCGCACTACTCCCAACCACTCCGAGATAACGTGTCCGTGAGCGGTGTTTATGTGTGCGTTGCTCGAGCACACTTTGTATGTAGATTGCCTTCTGTGCTATCTGTATTTTGTGCTATTAGGTACTGTGTATTTGTTAATAATGATGAGACTGTAACACACAACACATACTGTAAGTTTGTTATACCTACATTATTTGTGGTAACACTTGCTCTACGAAAATCACACTAGCTGCTTCGATATAGAGGCGCTGCACGTTGTCAATATTAAATACTGTCCAACGAGGCATTCTCTTGACTCGCAAATTAGTTTCTACTCATTACTAAATTATCCTAATTATAATGATATAATTATAATCTACTACCGAAGTTAGTAATTAATAATACAATGGGGCTTAATTTTAAACACATGAATAGACAAATCGGGCTTAACAAGCCGTTGAAATAATTTGACCGTCCAATTTGTGGTATTATATAATAATTGGAGATTAATTGAAATCCTAGTTCGCCTGTTATTTCAAAGAGACACGTGCAGATAATTACCGGACTATCCTGAAGTAGTGATCAAATTATAATCAGCCATAATATTAATTATAATGATTGTCATAATTGTAATACTATTGAAATAATTATATTAATTATAATTAAGTTCATATTATAATTATATTAATTATAATTATATACAGCCGCCATTAATAATAATTATAATTATAATAATTATCATTCTGCCATAGTGGCCTTTTAGGCCCCCTGATCTCAGTCTCAATCTGTGGTGAAGAGCGGGCGTTTTAGGGGACTGTCTTTTGTAATTTTGACGTTCGAAAATAATTATATGAACATTATAATGTTCCCACTGCTGGGACTCGGTGCGAGGGGGTGGACCGTAGTTTACCACGAGGGCCCAGTGCGGGTTGGCAGACGTCGTCGATTTTTTCGTTCTAGGACATGCCGGTTTCCTCACGATGTTTTCGTTACCTTCACAAAAGTAGTGATACTTCTCAATAAATTCAACAAAATCACTCGATATCAATTATTATGTTGTAATTCTTTATTTATAAAGAAGTTAAACCGCAAAACGGTTTTCGGGTTTTGTTTGTGTTAAGGGATACAGACCATAGAAAACAAAGTTAAGTTAATCGTGAGGATACTTACTGGAAACACATTAAGTTAGTCGTATCAAATCCCATTTATGACGGATTTTTCAGTTATTTTGTTTTGTCTGTGCTAAAATACCAATCAATCCAATCCCAATCTCTTTGTTTATACCAGGTAGGTATAAACAAAGAGATTGGGATTGGATTGATTGTGTACGTAGTGCAGAAAAAAAAAAAAAAAAAAACACGGTATGTCTTCGCATATTATGATTCATAATGTTATCCTTTCATGACTCTGCCAAAGATGCCTTTTTAGGCCCTCAGTAAACTGTCCATTATGAATCATAATGTTATCCTTTTATAATTCTGCCAAAGTGGCCTTTTAGACCCCCTGTTCTCAGTTTCAATCTGTGGTGAAGGGCGGGCCTTTTGGGGGACTGTCTTTTGTAATTTTGACGTTCGAAAAGTGCTGATTCTCAGCCTAGTTTGAATAAATGACTTTTGATTTTGATTTTGTCAAAAATACCTCTATCTCCCCTAAATTGTTGACGTTTGATTGCTGAGATGAGACTGCGACTAAAGGAACATTTTAAACTACTGGCTGGTATTATAATATCACTTGGAAACAAATGAAATACAATTAATTGAAGATAAAGTGTGATGTAAAATCCCCATAACACCATAAATAACCTCGTGATTAATGCTTAATTAAACCGTCTATCCAGATATGTAGATTGAGTTGCCAAATACAATTACAGGCACTGGTGAACGTTAGTATTGATTGTAATGAGCTTATTAGAGCCTGTAATGACTTCGTTAACGAAGAGTCCACACAATTTGAATGATGATGCTATAATTACCACAATTATCAGCACCTTAATTGCGTAACAAACTATCAATTACAATCTGAATAATTTTGAAGGATGTTGCTAATCCATCGCTTTATATGTTCGAAAAACATGTCTGCAACAACATAACTCAATGAATTGTCGAACTGTCAAAATGGAAGTCATTCCTACTGTTAGGCCCGCCCAAGAAGCTTATAGATAAAAGTGGAAGCAACACTCTAAATGCCTAAGTGAAGACGACTGTGGTCGGACACTCTCTTTCTAAATACACACATAAGAACGAGACAGTGATATGTGTTTTCTTTGTCATATGTATGTATTTAGAAAGAGAGTGTCCGACCACAGTAGTCTTCACTCAAGTATTTAGAGTGTTGCCTCCACTTTTATCTATAAGCTTCTTGGGCCCGCAGCTGATTGCAATTTTCTGTCACCGTGACTTATTGTTACTGTCACCTGCTGTCACCCACGATGTGCTCACTGAATCTGTTCTTGGGTAACAATTCGCGTTCATTTTTGTAATGGACCTCAACGTTCCCGTGATTTGTGCTCTTAAAGTACGTAGAAGAAAAATGAAACGGAAAAAACGCTACTGGGTGCATCCTATATACACGGAAAGATTATTTAAAGGAAAATTCTACACTATACAGAGCGTCCCACGGCTATGCCACATGGAGGGAAAGTACCTTGAATATTGTAGATGGAACATGTTACTGAAAGAAGACATTATTTTAATTTAAAAAACAATTTAAACTGTATTCATAGATTTTTAAATAATTACATGGTTGAACCGGGAAGCGAACCCGCTACACGAGAAAAAAAATTATCCTGTAGCTTTATCATACCGATCGAAAAGCTTCATTATAAGGATTATTTTTTGCTAAATAACTTATAGTGTCAATACGTCTACTCAGAACGCGCGGCGCCGGCCGAGTGACAAAAAGTCACCAGTGAGCGGACTCCCATAGTAAAGTACTGGGCGAGTGACAGTCACGTCACTCCGGTGTTGCCTGCCGCTGCAACTATTTGTCACCGTATTATCACGTCACCATAATGAGCGCACTCAGTATAGTTTTCATTGCACTTGACTAAGTGATAAAAAGTCACGTCGACAATAAATTGCAATCAGCGGCGGGCCTTAGTATGTTATGCAATTACCCCGCAGGACAAATATGATGGCTTAGGCTCAATTTACGCCGCCGCGGAACGGAGTGGAACCGAGTTTTCGTAATAGCAAAATGAAGTTTATGTCAATTGTCTAACGTACAAACTAGATACGAGCTTGTTACTGCGGGAATTCCCGAGAATGCGCGATAATTCTCCAGCAGATGCACGACCTGTGCATTGGGTGTATCCAATTTGTGCGATACACTATTGACATGGTGTTCATAATGCTTTGTACAAAAAAAGTTCGCTTCCATTCCGTTCCGCGGGGGTGTAAATTGGGCCTTAGTAATAACAGAGACACGGGTCGATTTTCAGGGTCAAGACCATCCATTACAGACCATCCATTACATACCGAGACCTCTCCGTTCCTGGGAATGTACAGACGCCAGCACATCAAGCTACCCGAAACTGTCAAATTTTCCCAATCAACTTTGAACCTTATGCTTTAGCGATATATAATTGAAAATCTATTATAGAAATTTGACAGATTATAGTAGCTTGATGTGCTGGCGTCTTCCCGGCTGTCATTCGTAGATCTTTCTTCATGCTGGCAAAGCGTAGTTTGTAATAAGCAAATATTTGGATCAAATTGAATTAGCTAGCGAAACTTTGCACATTTGTGATGGGTAGCGATAACAAAACACGATAAAATATTTTTTTTTTTTAAAACCGTATAGTTTAGGTAGGCATGACCAAAAATTTGATGAAGGTTTCACGAAAAATCAACAAGTTTAAATTAATGAAGTTTAATGAAACCTAGCTACAATGAGGTTCGTCGGGTCGCAGATGCCGAGCGATCGATCATCCATTCGTCGCGTGGAGTGACGCTCTCATCAATCACGGCCTCTAATCACGGGATGGGTTCGGGTTGGGACGGGAAGACTGCTGGCTGAATTAAGATTTTAGATGCATGATTTTTATTGAGGATTTTTGGTTTTTTGACTTTTGACTCGCGCGAAGACGAGCAAGCGTCAAGAGAGATTAGAGTTTTGCATGATGAGTGTCAATTTTTATCCTTCTCCTGTTGCTGTCAATAAAAATGAAAAAAAAAAGCTATTGCTGCTAAGGTACTTCCTACTAAGCCTATTTTTACTATGGAATGCTGGTTACATTGGTATTACATTGCTATTGTTGTAGGTCACATCATGACCCTGGGTAGTTTCAAGCTAATATAGTTTGAAAAAGCGATCATAATGGGTATTTTACAAAAATTTTTGGGTAACGGTAATATCTTTTACTTTTGTACCTTATTTATTTATTTAAGGATTACCAACGAGGTACATTACAATTATCTTTTACCATTAAAGAATTTGTATAATATACATGATCCTGTAATGCACACTCAATTATAGGTAACCACCAGGTTACACAATGACATGCTCTGAATATATAATTAAATTATAAATATATTTAAAAAAAAACAAAACAATAAAAAAAAATAGATACTTATTCAGAGAGACTGGAGAAAATCATTGTGATCTAAAGAATAATCGATGTCTCATTTACCCACAACACTACATAACCACAACACAAAACCGTTAATCAGCTACTTACAGTACCCAAACACCACATAAATAACAAAGGCTTATCTACAAAACTTCTAACATCTTGTAGTGGGGGTGGGACATCGCGTATCGATGCGGGGATCTCGACAGGCGAACATTTGTCTTGTTTGGCTGGCCATAGGAAGTACAATTAAATAGTTCACAGAAAGAGACAGAAGGAACACTGATGAGAAGATGTGCATTGTATGTTAGTGAAATATATCGTCTTCAAACTCAAACCCAAAGCTCAAACTCAAAGCATTTATTTCAATTAAACCAATTACAGGCACTTTTGAATTGTCAAGGGGTCAGTCAGTCAGAAACATAAAGCTAGTTGCCCATTCCAAAGCGTAGGTACCTATGGAGAAGAACGGGCAAGAAAGTCCATGGACACTCTTTTAAATCAAAATAACATGGTTACAAAGTCTTGTTTACATCATACATGTTAATAATTATGGATGTGAGAACGATGCAGAATGTTAAAAGCATCCGTAATGAAAAGACAAAAAAAAAACAATTCAAATATTAAATTAAAATAAGCCATGGCAGCAAAGAGATGACCAGTCTCTACTGACGGCGCCCGTTCACGAACATGACGCATGTATTAGCACCATTCAGTTCAACCATTTTGAAGAGAGCTAAATGATCCAACACACACGCCACCATCAGCGAGACATTTGAGTGTGCATGACATACTCTCAGCAGCCAGGACACATTCAAGTCAATGAAAGGCGTACTCAGTAAATGGAAGCTTTATAGTATGTACATAGTACTCACACATGTGCATCATCATCATTAGTAACATCACACCTAGCGCGCATAGGTAATACGGCCTGTGTCCGCAACTCCACGTCAATGCGCGTATTCTGCGTACGGGTGGGAAAATCGATTATTCGACCCACCCCAGCTCCTCAAGGAAAGCCGGCAACGCCTTGATGTTACTGACCGTCTCACTTAGGGCACCTGGGTTACCGAAGTACTTTGCCCTGCACGTGGCGACCGGCAGTTTAGAAGCACTTGTGCCGCTGTCTCGTCAACCTCCATGCAGGCTCTGCACAGCGTACTGTCTGTTACTCCTAAGACAAAGAGATGTTTATTAAATGACCCGTGGCCAGTTAAAGCTGCAGTAACTGTATGCAGCTTTTGTATAGTTAGACGAAGAACCTGTAGCGCTATCTACAACGCCACATGCGAACAACACGTCATACTGACGTCACGCAAATCCTGCATCTCGCAAGCAGAGTTTACCGCGCAACTAGCATAGATACAACGGCCCGATATGAATCATCGGGCAGTTGCCCGCCAGACACAACACCCGTCTGGTCGGAGGATCCTCCCATTTCTATGGAGGATGAGGGAACTTTACACCCTGTTCCTCATACCTGTATAAATCTGTTTCGTGAGGCAGCCTATTATTTTTAAGTCCCATGTAATAGGAGGTGAACCTATTGCCATCAACCGGGCACAAATCCAGTCTCCGGACTACTACTGAGTAATTCCTGATGAAGAAACTCATTATAACTCTCTTTTACGAGCTGGGAATCGAAACCAGTACCTCATGCTCACCAATAATGCTTGCGACTAATAGACCTACAAAACAGTGATACCAACCTAAACAATTAATTTTTCAATGAAGTAGTTATGTTGTTATCTAAAAGTGATAAATTCGAAGTGCTTTTTTATTTGTTGCCATACTGCAATGCAATTAACTATACTCGTATAGCTACCAATTATCACATGTGAAGAAATCTTAGATAATAATCTTTCTAAAGACATTTTAATCACTTGGTTTAACTTTTAAAAAATCATGATAATGAAAAGCGATGTTGAAACACTATTTTACGTATGTTTTGGACACATTTCTTTGAAGAAATTCGCAATCCCTAGCACCATAATTACGTAACACATTATCAATCTCAATCTGAATCATTTAGAAAGATATTGCTAAACCATTGCTAATAAGTTAGAAAAAAACTTTTTACAAAAAAAAAAACAACTGACTTCCAAAAAAAACACTACAAATTGAAAAATAACACTAATTTCGGAAGTCGCTGTCTTTGGTTCCACATTTTCGTTTATTGACACCGACTTCCGAAATAAGTGTTATTTTTAAATTTGTAGTGTTTTTTTTGGAAGCCGGTTGTTTTTTGTTTTTTTTTTTAGTTTTTTTTTTTCACTTTTTAGTGGGTCCGTTTGTAATTTATCTAAGTTACAATAGCCTAATGTCAACTGCTCATCACTTGTTACAAAGTATTGCTTTCCCGATGTTGGGACGTTAACTCACTCATCATACGCATTGTGACGAGCATAAATTGCTTAGCAACCATATTGAAGTAATCGAATCGCAACCCGTGAAATATTTGTCATTGAGTAGTTCCCATGGCCATCTATGGTCTTCTTCATCAGCTCCACTTTAACAAATGATGATTTCCGAGAGCAAATAATAATAATAATAATAATAATAGTTCTTTATTGACATAATAGGTTACAGAAACTTGTTTGAAGCCTCTGACTCCTGAACTAGGTGTACCTGTATGTCAGGAGTCAGCGCCCTCTCCCATTTTATTTGGCTTAGGTACTAATGTCAACATAGGAATACACAAACATGTGTGCTACAAAGTACAGTTTTAAAAGAGGTAAAAGCAAAAATAAAATACAATAGCAGAGATAAAAAGTATGAAAAAATATCAAAACTATAATTTATTTGTCTTAAATAATACTTAAATTATATCGTGCTGTGTGTGTGTGTGTGTGAGGGGGGGGGGCGTGTACGTGTGCGTGTGGGTGGGTTCCCGTTCGTGTTTGTGTATGTGTATGAGTACGTGTATGAAAGAAAGGTATGTTCTATGTATGTGTTCCTTAGCAAAATGAGATTAATTATTTATTAATTTCTCTACATCCTCATATTCAAGAGTAAAGAGCCAGTTCTTTACTTTAAGTTTACATTCGTGTAGTGCTAGCGGATAAAAATTTAAGATTCTATTAATTTTATTGTATAAATATACAGAAAGGAAAGCGTTTCGTCGTCTTGCAAAAGCCGTGCGACATTTAACAGATTCAATTACATTTGGAATTGTTCGCTTATTTCGAAGTTTACCTGGATCATATGGGGTAGATACGTGTTTTTTAGTAATTGTCTGGAAAATAAAAAGTTGTCTTACTGTGAATACCCGGCACAACTCGTATAATGTCTTCGTGGGAAATCTGTATGGTTTGAATGACATTGTTTTAAGCAAAGACCGTTGCGCTCTTTCCAGGCATAAAAGATGCGTTTTACATGCACCTCCCCAAACCCCAATACAGTAACCAATAACCGATTGAGCCAAAGAATAATAAACTGTACGGATAAGATCGCTGTCAGCCACATGCCTCAGATTTTTAAACACCCATGTAAGTTTCCTGACTCGTGACGAAACCATCTCGATATGTGGTTGCCAGGATATTTTTTCGTCTAAAAGAACCCCAAGATATCTGACCGTCTTAGATTTGCTCAGAGCTGTACACGAGCACTGTTGAGTGAAAGGTGATCTGCATGTATGAATCCGGACAGCCACGTTGGGCTGTTTTATGCGAGCGTTAGTAAACTGCACAAATGAGGTTTTCGATATGTTAAGTGTTAACAGGTTATGCCTCAGCCACAAGCTGGCTTTATGGAGCCCTATCTCCGCATTTTGTTGGACTTCATCCCAAGTCTCTCCCTGAAACACCAAAGCTGTGTCATCGGCATAAGTAAATATTTTGCCTTTATTAAGTGTCATTTGACATAAGTCATTTATATAAATCAGGAAGAGACTGGGACCAAGAATGCTACCCTGTGGGACTCCGTAGATGACTGCAACATCCGAACTAATAGCACTTCCCACTTTAACTCTCTGCAGACGGCCAGTAAGGAAGTCTTTGTAGATTTTAAGTACCATTCCCCTTATTCCACACCTTTCCAGCTTGTCAACAAGAGCAGAGATCGAGACAGTGTCAAACGCCTTGGCCAGATCAATAAAAACTCCAACACACTTTTGTTTATTATCTAGACAAGCTGTAATATAATCTACTAACGAGCTGACGGCTCCATCCGTACTTTTACCCACCCTAAAGCCGAATTGGGAGTCAGATAATATGTTATTTTTTTCTAAGAATTTTATGAGTTGGTTATTCAATACTTTTTCTAGTAATTTAGAGAGCGCTGGCAACACAGAAATTGGTCTGTAGTTTGTTACGCTGTCTCGAGCTCCACTCTTGTAGACAGGAGTGATGAGCGCCCTTTTAAATACACAAGGAAAAACGCCCTGCTCTATACATAGCCTAATGATCGTGGTAAAGTGTGGGACGATAATATGCTTTGACATTTTTAGAAACCTGTTCGAAATAGAGTCCCAGCCCGCTGCAGAGTCATTTTTAAGATTCATGATAAGTGATTCAATTTCTGATTCGTTTGGTGGGAGCAATACCATAGAATTCGGGACGCGAGGACTATTGAAATCATTTAAAGTAGGCAGGCTGATTTCGGAATTGTCAGAGCTTTTTATTTTGTCCGCAAGTAGCTTTCCGGCATCGACAAAAAAATTGTTCACAATTTCAACGGCATCCTGGGGGGTATTACTGATCTTTAATAAATCATCAGCAGAAGATTTTTGCTTGGCAGTACCAGTGATTGATTTTATAGCTGACCACGTTTCCTTACTACTTCCTGCATTTTGTAGAAGAGTTTTTTCATAATTTCTTTTTAGCTTCCGCAATAGAGCGTTACAGAAGTTTCTGTAGCGCTTGTAAGTGACTTCGAGAACTGAATTATTGGGATTTTTCCTAACCTTAACATGTAGCTTATCACGGTGTCGGATACACCGAACCAAACCTGGCGTAATCCATGGTTTTATGGTTTTTTTACGACCAGAAACAATACTAGACGTTGTGTTTGATTTAATTGCAGAAGTCAAGTTGTTAGTAAAAAGAGTTGCAGCTTCTTCAGCATTAGCTGAAGGAGAGACAAAAGAGAAATCCATAGATTCTAATTGTTTCATAGTTGCATTAAAATCTGTCTTAAAAATTATGTTAGATTGCCTTATCAGTTCACGCCTACAAGGCAAACTAACAAGAACGGAATCATGATCTGTAACTGTAGACTCTATGACAGTGACTATGGCTGACCTATTTGTTTTGATCATGATGTGATCCAAACAATTGCATAGTCTAGTTGGCAATGTATGCCCTGGGAGAAGACCCAGCTCTGCAGTGAGATTTAGATATGGTGAACTATTTCTATCACTATTATCAGGCTTAATGTCTATATTTACATCTCCAATAATAATAATATTATTGCAATTAATAGGACGAAGTATGCTGTCAATCGAATTCAAAAAGTGGTCGATGCAATAAATTGATGGAGATCTATAAGTAGCCAAAATGGTAATGTCGTTGTTAATTGTAAGTAACAGAAAGTTTGCTCCAATAGGGTCAGGTTCCTCCACAGTACACTTGATATCAAGTGTGACATAAATGACAATTCCATCATTTTGATTTAGACTTTTCTTGGAAAAGTAGCATGAGTAATTGTCTAAAGGTGGTGGTGATTTATGCTCACTCAACCAGCACTCAGTTAAAATGATTATGTCCGGTTTAAATGCAAGCCTAGCCAAATGAACAATAAAACCATCCATATTTTTATAGATACTGCGAATATTTTGTGAGATTACAGTCAATGCTTTAGAACTAGACTTGATAAAATTGCCACATGTTTCCGGGTCACATCTATAGGATTTAGCCACCGACACATCATCAATGTCTTGAATTATTTTATCTATGGAAGCCATTGGTGAAGCATAAGCAAATAGGTCACAATTTTAGGCACGAGATTTCTCATATAAATTAATGTTACCGTATCTAATTTAGGTAAGATGTACAGATCGAGGGTAAAATGGTGAAGAATATGATGTTTCGCAATTACTATTTCGTGTGTGTAAACTTGAGTGTGTGACTGCATATGAGAGTGTAATAAACATTTGTTATAGTTCGTTGTGTGTTATTGATGTTTGTTTGAATAGAGTGTTTTAAGTATTGTAATGTATATATTAGGTAATGGTGTTAGCACGAGATTTACGGTCATGCAAAACAGACATAAATAATGGTTAAAAGTTTTATCAAACATGCAACAAATTTTCCATGAGAGCGGTATTAGTCATGTGCAGCTAGTTGGTCTAAGCTTTTGAAAATCCTCTTCCGAGTTTATACGGATCTGGGGGTCGCCAACCTTTTTTCGCAAATAAATTACGCCATATGAGGTCCAACAAAAATCATACCCATAGTTTTTGTGCTGAGTTCTGGCTAGGTAGTACAATTTCTGTGCTTTAAACGTAAGTCTTTCTGACACATAAATTGGTTGTTTGTTCTTGAACTTCAAGTGGGTAGTATTCAGCTTTTCTCCTTTGTCTTTTGACTTATTGAACATCTTGACTCCCTTAATAACCTTATCTTTAGTTATGACGGAGTTGAAGTTCACAATTATTGGGTTTGAGCTATCTTTTGATTTCACTCTGTGTATATCTTTCAGGTTAGTTTGACTAATATTTAGATTTAGGGTTTGTCCTAAATTGACAACCAAATCACAGAGGTCATCTTTTGTCTCACTTTCGGACTTCGGTACGTTCCGAATTTCTATTTCAGTAGCCCTCGTGTTGCGCTCCAGATACTCAATCTTATCCTCAAGTTGACGAATCAGCTTTTTGTCCTCTTTTTTCTCAGCTTCCAAGGACGATAAACGGCTTAAAAACTCGTCATACTTGGCTGACATTACCTCAACACTCAATTTCAACTCAATGTTTTGCTCAATGATATTATTAATTTTGAGCATCATACCCTCGAACTGAGTTTCCTGTTTACTGGAGAAGGTAGCAAGCATGGTCCTAGTAAGCTCCGCGGATGCAGTGGCATCTTCTCCTTCGAACTTCCTTTTTTTACGATCCGTGACGTTAAAATCAAGCGACAGGTCGGGCGCCGAAGCACATTGGTGCAGCGGTGAGTCAAGTGAAGTAAATCGTACGGATGTAGCTGTAATGTTGTCTGTCCCGGCGACAGATATCACTGGCGGTGGGATTGGAGAGACAGGAGGAGAGCGGTTTACGGGCATAATTATTCACCACACCAGTAACGAGGTACCAGGCAAGCAGAAGCCGTTTGTGGTTAAGCAATATCTTATCGGTGTCCAGACTTACATCAATTGATTTATAATTATAATTATTCTCCTTTAGTTTGCTGTGTTAGGTAGTAGTGCACACTCTCGAACTGTGTCAGCCAGCGTAGATTATGAATGCGTGAATAATTAATTAATTGCAACTCACCGATTATGCTTCTTTCTATGTCCGGAACCACAATATACTTCAAAATTTTGCGCTACGAGTACTAGGCGTGCAGATACAGAGTGGAGGCAACAATTGTCCGTCTTTACTGACAAATGCACAAGTTATTTAAAAAAATACCCAAATCGTTATAGCTTTGCCTATAAAATTTAAGGCCCTCCCTTTACATGGGATCCTCTCATCAGATTCCAACTTGATGATAATGGGACCACCTCGAGAGCATGCCCTTTCAAACAATTGGCGGAGTAATCGCGAAACAAACACACAAAAGAAAAAAAAAACCGGCCAAGTGCGTGTCGGGCCACGCACAGTGTAGGGTTCCGTAGTAGCCCGTTATCACAATGTAGTACGATTCTGTTGTTCTTTATTCTGAATAGGTAAAAAAAAAAAACATATTTTGGTTTTCAATGCAAGTCTTTACCCATTATAAACAAGCAACTACTTCATCTTAGTCACTTTAAAGGATTAATGCTAAGGATTTTGTATTTGGTACAAAATTATCCAACACCCAAGTTCAACGACTATTACTGCTAAACTAATAAAGTAGTTTAGCTTTTAGAGGGGGGGGGGGGGACGCCCCACTGGAACAAAAATTTGCACTTTAAACTTTAATATTTCGTAAATGGAGCATTAAATCGAAAAATAATTTTAGCAACCCCTAAGCCATTTTAGAAGACCTATGTAAAAAATATTCATCCCCACTTCACATGTAGGGAAGCTACCCTAAAAAAAAAATATTTTCCAAAACTTTATTTTACCACTTTGTCGGCGTAACTGATATACGTACTCCTACAAAATTTCGGCTTTCTAGTGCTAACGGTCACAGAGATTAAGCGAGGACGGACAGACAGACAGACGGACGGACAGACAGACATGGCGAAACTATAAGGGTTCCTAGTTGACTACGGAACCCTAAAAACATACCGTCGAATTGAGAACCTCTTCCTTTTTTTGATGTCGGTTAACCTTTAAGTATGGATGTGGAGTCTCACAGGCTACTCGATGTTGTCGTTTTCTTAGTTTCACCTCCTTTCCCCCACTCCTCGCGATTGAGCGGCTCAGTAGCTTTTGTTTTAGATGTAAAACTACCAACGAGAGAGGAGGTTGCGACTTCCGATGAATATCACGTAAGTAATGACCATCAAAATATTGACCGGAGCCTGTCAGGCTACACGTCCGTTGTTGCCCTATGATATATTTTATAAGGGCGATTATGTTTGTTTCCGATATTGTAGTACAAAATCTCAAAAAACAATAAAGCCGGTAGTTCTAAATCAAAACGACCATCTACGAGTTCTGTTCAGGGCCCTGCGAGAAAAACTTTGCGTGCAGCAGATCCATCTTTCGAACAAAAGTGAGTGAGTTGTTCTTAGCTTCGGATCAGTCTGACAATGAAGAGAATATTGAAGATTTTTTATATTGGAGTTCGAACTGATACAAAATCATGAAAGTGACAATTATGAAGATCAGGAGCAGGACCAGGACCTAGGAGAAGAGTCAGGTAGTGATAGTTCGGACAATATTCCACTATCGGAGTTATCGAAAAGTAACTATTAGTTGTTAGTTGTCAAAATTTTTTATATTTGTTACCTGAAGTAGGTGTTTCGTGTTTTTGGTTTCTTATATATTATATTTTGAGAAAAAAAGACTCCTTTTGTTAAAGGAATAAGTTTGGCTGTCTTTAATACCTAAAAATGTAACCTAAGTAAATTTAGACTGAAAAGTGTCATAATTTTTGATTTTTCAAATTTCTACAATTTTTGATATAAAAGTTGATTATATAAGCCCGTTATTTTGTTACTAAATCCCATAACTTTAATATTCAAACAGTTTTAAAGCGATCTTATATCAAATTCCCAAAAAAAAATGTGTGTGCATATAGGAGCCTGTGAGACTCCACATCCACAGTAGTGTTAAGAAAAAATGACGTCCATACTTAAAGGTTAAAAATGTGTCTGCTCAACAACGTAAATAACGCAATGAATGTTGTTGAACTGTCAAAATGAAACCCATTGCTACTGACAGTGTGTTACGCAACTACCCCGCTGGATGGGGCGATTCTCGTAATTTTAAGAACGTTCACAGCTTAGAGTAAGAAAGCTATAGAGCATCGGGTAGCGTGGCCACACATGAGACAAAAAACTAACTTAACTAACATAGGCTACATAAGTAGCTGCCTTGAAAAAACTGGCACGCACTGAGAGACGGAAATAGTATAGCTTTATCCTTTTCTGTTACTTATAATAACTCAATACTTTATCCCTTTCTTGTGGAAATGAAATGGAGCTACCCGCCGTCTATACTTTTCTTTGTCTAAGGTTCACAGTCTGATCCTGAGATCAGACTTTAGAAATTAGAGGTATTTTTGACAGATTGAGACTGATCTCAATCTGTCAAAAATACCTCTAATTTCCACACGTTTTTGACGAGTTTTGACATTTGATTCTAGATTTTGAACGTTTTGAATTGCGATAATTGCCCTTCTGTTATAAAGACCTGGGGGCGTAAAAAGGCCACTTTGGCAGAATCGTAAAGTGATAGCATAATGGACAGTTAACTGTTAAGTTAATCGTATCAAATCCCATTCATGAAACATTTTTTAGTATTTTTTTTTTTGTCTGTTCTAAAATAGCGATCAATCCAATCCAAATACAGTCCCAATCTCTTTGGTTGTACCTACGTAGTGCAGCGAAAAAAAGAAAAACACGGACTGTCTTAGCCATATTATAATGCATAATGTTATCCTTTTATGATTCTCCAAAGTGGCCTTTTTAGGCCCCCTGAAACAATTAGGAAATTATTTGTTTGCACTTTTGCAGTGGAACTTCTGCACCTTCTTATTCTACGCGTAAAATATGTCAAGGCCGGTGGCTGAATATAAACGGACATTGTACGACTTTTTGCGGGCATTATATGGTTTACTTTGCCCTCGCTCAATCAGTTCTCAGTTACTATATAACTACATGGGGGGAACCCAAAGCAACCATGTTGCGGCTAGAGAAAGCTCAGAGAGCAGTTCTAAAAGTACTGGCAAAAAAAAACTTTCCGACCTCTGAACTGTACTCACTTTGTGACTTTGTACTCACACGGTCCTCACAGAGAGACAGTTATTTGCCCTACAAACAGTTTTTATCGACTTCAAAAAAAAGGAGGTTATCAATTAGACACGTATGTATGTAATATTATTGGAATTGCATTGTATTCACATATGACAATCTATTAGGGCTTCCAAACAAATATGCAAAATTTTATAGACGTATGTATGTATGTTTGTCCAGGCATATCTCCGCAACTATTAATCGGATCGTGACCATTTTTTACAGATCCCAAGACACCGACTTCCGAAATTAAAGTTATTTCATAATTTTGAGTTCTTTTTTTTTGAAGTCGGTTTAATTTTTTAAATTACTTTTTTATTAAGAAACTCTGCTTTTGCCTTACTTAGCGTTGGTTAGTCGCCACTTCAAACATATTAGCTCTGAACTTTTTTTTTTTTTATCAGCCATTTCTGTCCTACTGCAGGGCAAATGCCTCCCTTCCCTCCTTCCACTTATCCCAATCCTGTGCTGTTATACGCTAATCCTTGTGGAAAGAGTCGAGTTCGTCCCGCCATCTCATTCTGGGCCTGCCGCGTTGTCGTTTGCTGTTGTTTGGGACCCATTGTGTGGTTACTTTACCCATAGCTCCACCGGCATGCGACAGAGGTGACCAGCCCAGTTCCATTTTAGCTTGCCAGCCGTGTGACCTACATCGGCAATTTGAGTTTTAGAACGCAGTATCGAGTTCCTTATATGATCAATAAGTTTTCTCCAAGGATAGCTCTGACCTATACAATGACATAAATATAAGAACTCTAATTTAAACATTTAAAACTAAACTCTTGGGTAAATTACCACTTTTGTTCACTAATGATGACCCTAATCAACAATTTAATGATTTTTTTAATATGTATTGCACACAATTAGATAACACTTTTATTCCAAAAACATTATCGGTTAATAACGCTTCCTTCAGTGACTGGGCCACCATTGGTATACATAAAAGTAGAAAACGACTTTATGAATTATATGAAGAACGGATTTGTATAAACACTGCTGAATTTAATTTATATGTTAAGAATTATTCTAAAATATTTAAAAAAGTTTGTAGTATTGCCAAGTCGCGTTATTTGAGTTCAAAAATTAAAAATAGTAGCAACATTATTAAAACGACTTGGAATGTCATTAATAGCGAAACAGGAAGGTCATGCACCCGAAGTAGTGACTACAGCCTTGCTATTGATGACAATATAATTAAATCAGATTCTCAAGTCGCCGCGGCCTTTGAAATTTTCTTTGCAGAGATTCCAGTATCAACTACTAAATCTCTTAACTCATCACCCACTACCGCAGAGTCTTTACTTATAGAAAACGTTTCAGTTTGTGATTCTGAATTTCACTTTGAATATATAACCTGTAACGATATAATTAAAACCTTTCACACGTTAAATGTTAAAAAGACCGCAGATCTATGGGGTAATTCTGTGGATGTTGCTAAGTCGATTATAAACATTGTAGCACCTACTTTAGCTGTTATATTTAATAATTGTATTGACCGTGGTGAGTTTCCTGATCTTACGAAAAACAGTAAAATAATACCGTTGTTTAAATCGGGTAGTACATCAGACCCTACTAATTATCGACCTATTTCAGTACTACCTACCTTTATTAAAATGTTTGAAAAACTTATTTTGAATCAATTGCAAAGATTTTTTAATAAAAATAAATTACTGCATAATAAACAGTTCGGTTTTACAAGGGGTCGTTCGACTACCGATGCAGGAGTTGAACTTTTAGGACATATTTATAATGCATGGGAGGACAAATGCGATGCCTTGGGCGTTTTTGCGATTTGTCCAAGGCATTCGATTGTGTTCTTCATGAAAGATTAATCAGGAAACTGCACCACTACGGAATCCGGAACGCCTCTCTGAATCTTCTTACTTCTTACTTGAGTGATAGGATTCAGAGAGTTGATGTTAACGGAAAAAGGTCACCCAGATCTGTAGTAAGAATGGGGGTCCCCCAGGGCTCAATTCTTGGTCCTTTCTTGTTCCTTATTTATATCAATGACTTGCCGTACCTCATAAAAGATAATCATGATATAGTGTTGTTTGCAGATGACACTTCTCTTTTGTTTAAAATCAAACGTCAGCAGCTGGTTACTGACAATGTAAATATTGCAAAAGTAGTTAACTGGTTTAATATCAATAACCTACTTCTTAACGGAAAAAAAACGAAACGTATTAAGTTTACGATACCCCACGTTAGACAAGTAGAAACTAGTGTTCTCATTAAGGATGAAGAGTTAAAACCCGAAGATACCACAGTATTCTTAGGCATAACGTTGGATGCCAAGCTTCAATGGGGCCCCCATTGAAGCTTGGCATAGATAAATTGTCAAAAAAGCTTAGCTCTGCAGCATACGCCGTTAGGAAAATTCGTGACATGATTGATTTAGAGTCAGTCCGTTTAGTTTACTTTAGTTATTTTCATAGTGTGATGTCGTACGGTATTCTGTTGTGGGGAAATGCCGCCGATATTCAGACAATTTTTATTTTACAGAAAAGGGCAATTCGTTCTATTTATAAATTAAGTCCCAGACACTCCCTCAGAGACAAATTTAAAGAGATTAATATAATGACTGTGCCTTCTCAGTACATTTATGACAATCTTTTGTATGCACATAAAAATATTAATCTGTTTAAAAAATACAGTGATATCCATAACATAAATACTAGGAACAAACACAAATTTGTTGTTCCTACAACAAGGCTCAAGAAAATAGGTGGCTCGTTTAGATGCCAATGTATACGTTTTTATAATAAACTTCCTAGCCACATTCAAGAACTAAGCCTTAATAAATTCAAAGCTTAGGCTAAAGCGAAAACTATGCCAGAAAGCCTATTATACTGTAAAAGACTATATTGAGGACAAAAAGGCTTGGGATTGAGCTGCTCCAATAGGTTTAGACAGTGAATGTTATTTTGCAATTTTACACTTTAATATATATATTTTTTTTTTAAAGTATCTATTTACTTAAACAATGACATGTACATTTACTGTATAAAGTATTATATTATTTTAATTATTGTGAATGTGAGGACTATGTGGGTCATTGTTTACATTGAGCTGCACGGTTACTGACAAATGCGTGCACTGACTGGACAGGTCCACTCAATCTGTGTGGTTCTTTCCTCAAAAGATCACTTCAGACACTAATCTACATGGTCCTCAAAGATTATGTCCGGATTTTTTATATACACATTGACATTGATGAATTTTATTTAGACAATGACATGAATATTTACTTTGTAAATTTTTTTTTTCTTTTCATTTATTTATTGTGAATGTGAGGACTATGTGGGTCATTTCTTTTTCTGTTTTCCTTCTTAGTTTTAATCATGATCTGGCAGTTTGAGTAATTTACGCGGCCTACCCAAATGTCCTTTCTTTGGTATTGTTCGTCGAATCGTTCTGAGTTGAGCTGCACGATTTTTGACAAATGCGTGCACTGATTGGACAGGTCCGCGCAATCTGTGTCAATCTCAGACCATTTCAGACATCAATCTACATGGTCTTCATATAACCTGACCAAGATTTTGTCTGGACTTTAAAAGAGACTGTGACCTCTGAGTTTGTTTCGGCCTTTCTTCTCAGAGTAGTCAGATAGGAAACGCCGACCACATCTAGTTTAAAAATATGATGACGTGTAAAAGTGTTTGTAAAAACCTACTTACAGAAAATAAATCATTTAATATTTACTCTATGACTAAAAGTCTACTTAAGAGAAAAGTGACTGGCTTAAGTCCTTGTTTTATGAAGAAACTGAACAACTTATGGTGGGTTTTGGTAGCTATCATAAACACGGTAAACACACAAACACAGTTCAGTTAAAAAATACTTATATCTACTTTATCGCTCAGCATAATGCTAAAATCCTATGCTAGACAGAGCCCCAGCGCTGGTTACGATACGCTGGTTGATACGCTGTTGACGCTGGTAGGATAATAGTACCTACTGTCTATAGTTGTTTTTATATTATATTAGTTCAAGAAAATGAAAACCGCAAACCAATCTTTTATGTCAAGGTAGTATAATGTTTCCTCTGCACTTATATCTACACACACATAACGTAAGTGCTTCAGTTTCAATACTTTTAAATCGTATTATTCCTAAAAGTATACTAACACATCTCAACATTCTCAACGTAAAAGCCTTTTAAACTACGAGTAAGAAAGTTACAAGGATTCATGATAACATTTATGTAGAAAGCACTTACACGTTGAGTACATACTGAAGGCAGAGACATCTAAAACGATTAAGTTCTGTCTTGAACATGTGACTTAGTCTAGGCTGTGTGTAATTAGAATGTAGCAGTTTTTAGCGTAGAACGCGTCTGATGCATAAATAATACTATGTGATAATATATTTGACCACTAACTGTGCCCGCGACTTTGTTCGCGTGGATATCGGAAAACAAAGAAAGAAAGAAAAAAGTTTATTTGGACACAGTTCATGAAACACAAAATTAACAAAACAAAAATAATGTTTCAAACAACAATCGTGTGTGCCTCACGGCTGCGCCAAAAAGGTTCATTTCAGCATTAATGCCAGACAGATGCTGTCTGACGCTGGTTTTCTAATGAACCTTTAGGGAAAATTGACGGGGAGTACACACTGTTTCAACATACCTAATACATACTTTTTATACTTATAAACAAATAAATAAACTAGTAATCAAGAACATTACATTACAAAAACAAAAAATAAATACCGAAAACAACAGTCTCAGCAAAACCTCAATCTAGATGAGATTGCTCCGTGCTCGGTACACTCATGTGTATCTTTATTCATTATTTTTCTAAAATCAACTTATACCAATCAACTATTAGCCGGAACAAACAGACAGACAAACAAAATAAAAATATTGTAAGTACCTACCATAGTCCACAGTCGAAGAGACGATTCTTAAAATACTCACTTGGTAAAATCATGCAGTTGCCTTTCACCACAGTTATGAAAGTTCTAACAGGACACACAATAAAGGTTACTGTACACAGACCACAATCACCAAATTCTCTACACAAAACTCCAACAGCTCCCAAAAGCCCCGTCCCACACATTTCCTCGCTGCACTTTTCTGACAACACGAACTTAACTTCAATTTGCAACGTCAAGTTTATTGTAAACCGATAAAACTGTTTCCTACGATGTACAAGGAACTTCTCAACGTACCAAGCTAACTATAAACTGCAATAATATTAAATTAAACGTCTATTTTGTAATGAGAAAAGGAATTTATTGTGGAACGCTCTCGAGTTAAGATTTTTCTCCCATTTTAGACACAAGTTATGCTGGGGAAATAAAGATTGCACGTGCTACCGTGAGGGGGGATTTTTTCGCGAAATATACTTTACCGAGGTGAGAATGAAAATATAATGCATATCGTGGTATCAACGGAGAATAGACTGCACCATATTTTTCCGTGAGGGTCTTTGCGCTTCTAGGATTAGATATTTTAAGAGTTAGGTAGATTAGCTCCATATAATATAGTTGATACTATCCATAGGCAACTGTATTTTATCAAATAATTAGCAGCGCCCCGCGGTTTTACCCGCATACGTGTCGATCCCCTTCGAAAGACATTTGGCGCCATCTATTATCATAATAACGTTATTGTTGTTTTCCTCGGGAACAGCGCTTTTTTTCGGAATGCAAGGCCCTATGTCCGTTTCTGTACACCTGACAACGTATATGCAAAATTTAAGGATGATCGGTTCAGTGGTTTAGTCGTGGAAAGGTAACAAACAAACTTACTTTCGCAAATATAATAGTTAGGATAGGATAATGTCCTCATCAGAACCGTACGTTGCAAGCGCATGATACCTTTAACTTTGTCCTATGGTCAGTTACTGGGTGTGAATGGCCGGAGTTTTGGGGGACTGTTATAGATAATTTTGACGTTCGAAAAAATTTGAGTAAATGTCTTTTGATTTTACTTACGAATCCAAATTTTCTGTTGATCAATAGCTGGTTACCTGATAAAAATGATCGATGCCTGTCATAGACACCCATTCAGGGGATTTGTAGATACGTTGTCTCATTTCACCAGCACCTAATCCCTTCAAAACAAAATACAGGAACGCTGTTTGGTCACAGAATCAAATATGATGGTGATATCTATCTATTGAACAATGGTGGCCCAGTGGTAACAGCCGCGACTTACAAGTTGATGGTCGTAGGTTCGAACCCAGACAGACACTTTACTTTGAGTAAATTACTTCATCACCACTGCTCCCAAAATGGTGGAAGAAAACATCGTGAGGAAACCGACGTCCTAACAAACATGTCCAAACATTCGAAGACATATGACATCTACCAACCCGCACTGGGCCCGCGTGGTGGATTACAGCCCCCTCCGTAGCACCGAGCGGAGGCCTGGAACATTATTGGCTGATTATGCTACCTACTGAACCCCAGAACAAACTGCTGCACAAAATTACAATCTACTGAATTCAGGTCACATCCCAGAAACAAAGTAAACCCAATAGTCTAAGAAAACGCTAAACCGGCAGCACTAACTTAGTCTAAATTCCCAAGCTTGCAGGGATGCCTCCTCATAACTCGTATATTTATGATGTTTGTGCATTCCGTATGCATTACCTACGTCCGCACACATTTTGTTGGCAACGCATCGTTCTTGGTAATTTATATCGATGTGCCAGCAATCGAATAGAAAATTATACGTCGCGTGTAATCTGGGGGATGGAGTTGCAATTCTGATCGTGTATGTAGATGCGTAAACAGACATAAAATTGGATTTATTTTAAAACCATAATATTTAAAATACCTCTTGGGTAATGTTAGCCGGAGCAGGAAGGAATGGAAATCTCTAGAGGGGTTTTCCACCTTCAATTATTAAATGACGGGTTCTTACTGGCGCAGAAGTTTAAAATAAGTTTAACTTTATAGA
Source organism: Mesoligia furuncula (assembly GCA_916614155.1). Classification (NCBI taxonomy): domain Eukaryota; kingdom Metazoa; phylum Arthropoda; class Insecta; order Lepidoptera; family Noctuidae; genus Mesoligia; species Mesoligia furuncula. Next base: position 28,285,989 of record OU744800.1, on the reverse strand, counting down.
ATTTAAGAAATTGTAGTTAATGTAGAAAGTTAGTTATTTTAGAAAGTTAGATTTTCAGTGTTTATTTTTTAAATACCTTTAAAAGGTTTTTACTTTATTTATCAATGTTAGCTTTAAGGAGTTAGTTTGTAGTCTGTTTGTAGATGTATGTAGTTTGTCCAAAAAATTCAAAAAAGCGTGCTTTTATGTACAAATTTTACCTGTACCTCGGACCTCTTCTATTACCTAGACTAAACTCGAAACCAAACATTTATTCTTTGAACTATAAAAATTGTAACAGAGTCCTCAAGGATGCTCTCCAAAGTATGTCTTACGAAGAAACAGAGAATTTACTAACTGTGTTAAAGTAAAATTTACTTTAACACACACTGTGCCTCCTGTGATAAGTGATATAACTCGAGTTGTACCCTTTTTGTGATTTTCACATGAGCATTATCAAAAAAAAATACGTCTTTTTTGGTCTAACTCACATTCTTCTATCTGCTATAGTTTCGGAGATAATTAAACTTGTATTTATTTACACATATCACTATCTTTTTTTTTTGAGGGGTACATCTTGACTTACATCATTTAACATATCTTCTGAAAGACTAGGATTTTAATAAATTGATACAGTTCAACTAAAATATGTAAACTGGTGACTGATAAGTAAAAAAAATAAATCTTAAGGGTTATATCTTCATCTTTTGTTTTAGCACATTTTGCTAGAATCATTATTCTAATGAGTTATTAGACGTTTTAACTTGATGTATATCAGTTTACACTAAGACAATTTATTGGTGCAAGCTTGGTGCAACGTAATATAACTGTACAAGTATCATTAATAACTTAATTTTAGCACATAAAAACTAAGTAAAAGTTACAAGTCGCAGGTTTTTCATGAATTACTTCCAAAATTAAAATATCTATAAAAAAATCTAAATTATATAGAGAAAGAAAATGTTTTGTTCTACAAAAGAGTGCACTGATATTTTACCTAGCCCACTTAATTAACGAACTAGATTTTTTTAAATCTTGTTTTTGCTGTCCTGTAAAATGACGTTTTTGACTTGTATCACTTATCACAGGAGGCAGAGTATAGGTGTATAAATTTCACCTAGTTAAATATTTATCAAAAGAAACTAAGAGTTAAACTACTCAACATATAATTATTTGTTTGTTGTCAACTTTTGATTATTTATTAATTTTGACTTGTTTATCTCCTCTCGCCTGAGACACAGGATAACCTAGTTCAGGCACGTCAGTCTTAGGAATATAATTTATATTTAAGCAAAACTTTACAAAGAACAATGGCGAAATCTTAGCTGAATTTAATTTGAGCGTCTACAAGTGACGTATATACGAAGGCAGTTCCATTATTTTTCTACGTTTTTTCAAAGTATCACATTAACTAGTTAAGGCCGGATAAAAAAATATTTTAAATGAAAAGTTATTTGATTTTTTCATTGACTATTTGTGTTGTTATTTTATATTTATTCTGCCAAGTGTACAGCATTAATGTATTGTGTTCAGTTTTAGTTTGTTATTGTAATTAAACGGAGTAAATAAACAATACTGTTATTTCTAAGTGGAAGTATTCCTTGCAAGGAGGTAAAAATATTGTAGTGTAACAATAAATTAATTACTTTCAAATAATGACTGGCAAACAGGCTATTATCCCAAATCTAAAAAAATAATAGGTTGTATCGTTGTAGTGATCTGTGGTAGTGATACTCATGTCACACGACCTTACACGTCGTGTAACATGAGTAGTACATTTAGTATTTTTATCTATGGTATCACTACCACAGATTACACGACGCTTACGCTTTGTGCTTTGTGTTGTTCTCGATGGCTTTCCGGTTTCTTTAATTTTAACTTGTCCCGGACTGTGATATTCCCCTGAAGGAAGGATGAACGGTCAAGGGACAGGAAAAAAAATGTGATTTAGCAATATTGCCCTTTTACTTCCTCGAATTGGAATTACCATAGACATAACCTACAAAAGTTCATGACTGAATTTCTATTATCCTCGGCCTTCTCGAACAAAAATTCTTGCACAAACTAATTCAGAATTTGACGCCGAGTTAAACAAGATATTTTTCATTTAAAGACGCGAGAATTTAATCTCAGCTAAATCAATGTATGGGTGGCTGCCATTGTTCTTTTCATGCCTTATAATTTTTGAATAAATATAAATTATATTATTTTTATTTTGAGTGTTTTCCCTTCTCAGCTCTTTGGCTGGTTTTTGTAACATTTACCTACGGACCGAAGCCAAGTAAATGCAGCATGAAGGAAGTCATGTTAAAGATGTCTTGTGATGAGGACCTATTTCGTTTTCATCTATTTGCATATTATTACTTATTTAAAATTTTGCTGTACCCGACTGGGTTCATAATTTTATTGATTCTATTATTTTGTACTTCCCACCTGTATGTGTACATTATGGATGCAATAAAAATTTAATTGAATTGTATTCTATAGCACTATCCCCCGAATAACAAATGCACCAACGAATACCAAACCTCATAAACCATGGTCTTGCAAGTTATCTATCAAAAGTACTAGGAACACATGTTGTACAAGTAGTTTGATCAATAGCGCGTCAATGTGAGATATGGCGATCGACACGGACCGAACAAATAGCGTTGGTAAGCCAATGCATACAGATCTAGTCGGGACTGGGATGAAACGGAGCTGGAAGTGACACTCGAGCATGGTAAGTTCTACGATAGAAAAGTACCTAAGTAAATAAATGCAATTGGGTACGGCGAACTCTTAACAAATATGCATAGTGATTGTAGTCCGGCCGTCGAGAGAATGCGTTACTGACACCTATCAGTGCGGCAATTCTAGTAGCTAATAAAGATCAAATTCGCAAAACACGTAGGTATTTGTTTAAGAAACTGACAGGTCTCAAGAATGCATTCTCTCGTCGGCTGCACTGCTACGACATTCCACTTGAGTATTTCACTACTGTTGACATTATAAAAGCGCTTCCTATCTCTATGTCCGATTCTGCTTGTCATGTAACTTAATGTCAGTCTTCTTGACTGAAACATCGAAAGTAACTAATAAATTGAATTGAAATGTAAAATTCAAACGACTATTGGAAAGAAGCAGTGGTGGTGGCCCAGTAGTAACGGCCGCGAGTTACCGAGTTGTAGGTCGTAGGTTCGAACCCAGACAGGCGCTTTACTTTGTGTAAATGAATTCATCACTAAGTGCTCTCAAAATGGTGAAGGAAAACATCGTGAAAACGCGCCTAGGACCAAAAATTCGATGACATGTGACATCTATCAGCCCGCACTGGGCCCGCGTGGTGGGTTACGGCCCACTCCTTCTCACAGAGTCCTCTCTGTGACAGGGAGTGGAAGTGTAATAGTGTTGGGAGTGGCCTGTGTCCCAACAGTGGACACATTAGAGGCTGATTATGATGATTGAAAAGGAATCCTAGATCGTAATGCTACAGCGTCAGTGCCTATTCCATTTGCTCTTATTCTATGTGTCTGACTGTCCTAAAACTGTAATATATTATAACACAACCAATAGCGTAATCAATCTTCGAGGCAATCAGCCTCCTTCAAGTTTATTTAACTTGTATGTAAGGACAATAGAGAATCAATTGACTATGCGACCGAAAAATGTCATGGAGAAAATATATTGAATACTGAAAAATATTTAATGTGTGAAAGATAGAACAATAAATCTTTATTGTAAACCATATAATATAAATTCTTATTATCTCGGATGATTTCCAACAAACATCGCAACAGATCGGAACGGATTTTACGATATTAAATCGTGTGCACAGTATTTAAAGTCTATATTACCAAGCCGTGCACAGCAGCTTGCCGAAAGTATGCTGCGACGCGCGATCGGCTCCGTTCGCCTATCGTCGTATCCAAATTTTTCTTTTCCTCTTCTGTGTTTTATGAATTTTTCTTCTTCTTCTGGTGCAACTACGTCAACTTCAAACATTTACATAAATTAGTACACGTCAACACGGTAGGAATGAAACTACTTGACTAGGCGCAGAAACGGATACGTTCGCAAGCGACTGTACGGAGCTGATCGTATGCGTCGACATGCTGCCGGACGCGATCGGCTGCCGCCGAGTCCGTTCGTGTCCTTTCCGATCCGACGCGGTGCGAGCCGCTTGATAGGAATCATACTTTATTCTCGAGGTCGCGACAGTAGGGTTTTGGGTTCGATCCCCGGAGTTGTGCACTGTTATTGGTTTTCTCCACACAGAGAGAAAAATAACTAAAATAAAGTTTATTAATCAAAAAGTAACAATACAATTTAGCCCAATTCGGTGAGCTGCAGCTAACGCCTACAAAGTTTGTGCACACTATTTCATCTATCAGCTTGCAAACAAGGATGCTTGCTTCAAGCATGCAGCATGCAAGCAGCCATGCAGCATGCAAGCAGGCATATGGCAGCATGCAAGCAAGCAGGCATGCAGCGTGCAAGCAGGCATGCAACATGCAAGCAGGCATATGGCAGCATGCAAGCAAGCATGCAGCGTGCAAACAAGCATGCAACATGCAAGCAGGCATATGGCAGCATGCAAGCAAGCATGCAGCGTGCAAATAAGCATGCAACGTGCAAGCAGGCATATGGCAGCATGCAAGCAAGCATGTTTCTGTCACGGCTCCGGCGCTGCGGGGTTTGGGCAGCCCCACGCGAGCTTATCGTCGCAGATGGTTTTAACGCTCACCACCGCAGCCATATCACGGCACTATCACGCTACCTCTAGGACTCTCAGGAGCCAAGCAAAAGCAAAATCTTTGCTTAGACAGAGATAACTCTTAGCGAAAACGAAGTTATAGTGCGCGTAGGCGATACGATGCGACGGGGTGGGTTGGGGGAACAAGAAATACAGAAGGCTGGTATAATCTATATATATACTAATATATATATACTATACAATGGGCGAGGTTCACCACGGAACACGTACATACCTCCCTAAATTCACGATCGTATGCTATTGTTTCTAGAAACGGCCAAGAATTTGCAGGTGAATAGAGTACGACGAGGGTATTACCTATTCCATGGTCTGGAAATTAATTATACCTACTAACCTCAATTGCACCTGTATTTCGATCGTTAGAGCGATTATAAGATCCCAATATGGCCTAAAAGAGAAGCTCATTCTTCTTCTGTACCTAGGTATACATATTATAAATTAAAGTTGATTTTCGTGTCTATCAGCATGACCGCGTTGTGCTTCTAAACTGCGCAACGGATTTTGATGCGGTTTTCAAAATCGTTTAAAGAATATAATCCAGTTTATGATTATATATATTAAATTAATAAATAACTTACTTAAAATAACGGAATTTCGATGTTCTGCGAATTGATAAAAACGAGCAATATGGGGCGCGGGTTGCTGGTATTCTATAAATTATTACTTTGTCTTAAAATTTTGTTACATTACAAATTCCATCTATATAGTAGCACTTTTCAGGAGTTAAATGGAAATGGAACCTAAACGAATGGTGCAATGAATATAAATTATATATAAATAGTTTTTGTCCAAATAAACCGGTCAGTAACAGAAAAGTAACCAAAAAGTTCGGAATGAAAATATTTGCAGGCAATCGCTTAAAAAAATACAGTTCAGCAACTCTCACATTCACCTTGCCACACTGTTTGTACTGTAAACAGTACAAACACAGAAAGACAAACTCGCACAACGCCAGCCAATCTCAGTAATACATGCTTTTGAACAATGCCAAACACTATCTAGTAAACAATTCTAAAAGATAATTAACTGCTGAACAAGACAACAGAGCGCCAATAAGAGTAGTGAATTTGCATTCCTAGTCTGTTGTATGCACGTTGATAAGAAGGACCCCTACTGTGGGTTGCGGCGAGTGGGTGAATGTGTGAGAAATGTTAGAAAGAGACACAGAAGTGTATGATTCTTTTTTTTTTTTTAACCGGCGTTTAAAAAAGGACGAGTAAGGTACAGTAGGGCTGCAAAAGTGCATGGTAGTTTCAGAAATATAATCGTGTGAAGCGAGAAATGACGCCATCTAGCGTAAAACCAGTTAACGACTAACAAAATTTCGTTATACTGTTACTAGATGGCGTTACTTTGCTTTTTATGACAAAATATTTATGTAGTTTCTTTTTGTCTCTTCAAACATTCAAACAATTTATAATTAATATTTACTTTAAAAAAAAAATTGTTCCTAACTATTAACCTACTATGTTAAAATTGAATATCAATTTATTAGTAGTAAGTAAGAAATAACCAAACAAACGATGAGGGCGCTACTGCGCATACTTAATTATTCCTATCGGTTTCTTTTGTTATTTTATTATTTTTTCATATGCTAGCAAATGTAAAGTAATAGTTAGATAAATATATTAGCTGTGTAACTCCTTTCTAAATACGTTTCTTCCCAACTGCTTACTTACGTTTCGTAAATTAGTCACAGTTGTGAAGAAACCAACGCCATCTAGTTTATTTTAGAAAACTTGAACTCAAACGTTCACAGGAAAATAGCCATTAGGGTATCCATGCACATTTGCAGGTGATCGTACATGACGTATCGTTGACACTCATCATTTCAGCCGAAAGACGTCCACTGCTGGACATAGACCTCCCCCAAGCACCTCCACTTCGAACGGCTCTGTGTTTCTCGCATCCAACGGGTTCCTGCAGCTTGCAAAAGGTCGTCGGACCACCTTGTGGGAGGCCTTCCAACACTACGTCTTCCGGTACGCGGTCGCCACTCCAGACACTTTCGGCCCCATCGGCCATCTGTTCTGCGAGCAATGTGCCCAGCCCACTGCCACTTACGTTTGGCAATTCTTTGGGCTACGTCGGTTACCTTGGTTCTCCTGCGACTCTCCTCACTCGTTGACACTATATCAATTCAAACGTCAAATTGTTCAAATGTTTTTATCCCCTTATGGCGACTAGATGACCTAAGCGCGGTCTTTGTCGGACTGCATAGAAAAGAAAAAGAAGCGCGATGACACAACGCTGGTAATTTATTGCGAAATATGAAGCAATTATCTATTTACAAAAAAATCTATTGTTTGGACTAAAAAATTAAAACACTAGACACTATACAAATTTCATCTAAATCGGTTCAGCGGCTTAAGCGTGAAGAGGTAACAGACAGACAGACATACACACTTTCGCATTTGTAATATTAGGACGGATTAGCAATATCCCTAAAATTGATTCAGATTAATATTGATAGTGTGTTACGTAATTATAATTTAATTCCGAATATAACCTTATTAGCAGAATTCGTGTTTAAAGCTTACCGCTTGTGTAAATGAGTTTCCACATAATTAGGCAACATAGAATGATTACCGAAATTCAATGCTATGCTTAACTCCTTTCATCAAATAGACGGTAACTGTTTTGCTACAAAACATTATTGAGTTACAAAATGTCATAACATCCCCCTGTTTTGTATAAAGTACTGGTACCGTAATTCCAGTACAAGAGAGAGACGGAGCTATACATGAAACAAAGCTTATCAAATTAACACTCACTCTTCACATATTTATACACCTCCCTACGCAGAAACTACACTCATAAACACACTCCTAGATAGACAACCACAATCATTCACTCCATTTGCTGTGAGCAAAACAACCATTGTAAGCTAACAGAAAAGTCACGGTTGTCATCATCATCTGCCTAGCCTTTTCCCAACTATGTTGGAGTCGGCTTCCAGTCTAACCGGATGCAGCTGAATACCAGTATTTTACATGGAGCGACTGCCTATCTGACCTCCACAACCCAGTTTCTGGGTATTACGATACCCCTTGGTAAGACTGGTTGTCAGACTTTCAGGCTTCTGACTACCCGTAACGACTGTCAAAGATCCACGAATGACAGCCGGGACCAACGGCTTAACGTGCTTTCCGAGGCACGGAGGGGTCACGGAAAAGTCACGGTTGTATGAGTATTATATAAATTGAAGCCGCAAAATCTCCGACTCCTAAAATACAGGTCTGCGAGTGCGTACCTAGTTTAGGAGCCCGGAAAGCTGCCAATAATTTTAAACTTGGTAGTACAGACGCCAGGACATCAAGCTACAGCAATCTGTCAAATTTCTTTAGTAGATTTTCAACTTTATTGCCAAAACGTAAGGTTCAAAGTTCATTGGGAAAATTTGACTGTTTCGGGTAGCTTGATGTGCTGGCGTCTATACAACCCACTGTTTCCATTTTGTTATGTACTCTATTGTTCTTTTTATGTATTAATAAACTTATTATTATTTTAGTTATGCCTTTTTCGGACTGTTATCACGGCGGCACCATTTAATTTTAATTCAAAATCGAGAAGCCATCACAAGGAAACTGGATGGCATGCCAGGACGACTCAATTCCCAACATAGTTTGTTGCAGTTTGTCAACTGTTAGAAGTGGACAACCTCTCTGAAACTGTTTAACAATAATTAAACTGCCAACAAGTATGCCAATATCCTGATCGAATAACTTTGACGGAACACTTAGCTAGCTCCTGTTTTACTGAGCGTAAAGTTTTAATAAAAATATGTTTTAATAATAGTTTTGTACCTACTCAGCCTTATTATTACTAAACAAGGTTTATCTTTAAGCCCAGGTTTGAACCATTAAGCCATTTTTAAATTTTGAACTGTAACGATTAAAGCCGAGTCTAAGTTGTCAATTTAATTAAACTTTACACTTGTCGGAATAAAGTTTAAAATACAGTAACTGGATCAAAGGTTTAGGCTAGGTATAAAGTTAGAACACGTTTTTTTCGCAGTGTTTTTGTTACGTTAGGTAGGTAGGGCCTCCGACTTGTTGAGGGCCTGGAGGTAGCCCTCAACAAGTCGGAGGCCATGGTGTTTCATGGCCCCCGGCGGGCGCCGCCGCCCGGCTTGCATATAGTGGTCGGGGGGGCTCGGATCGCTGTCGAGTCTACCATGAAGTACCTGGGATTGATGCTCGACAGCCGGTGGGATTTCGGCCCCCACTTCCGGCGGCTGGCGCCCAAATTGTTGGGTGCGGCTGGGGCGCTGTCAACGCTGCTTCCCAATCTGGGGGGCCCGAGCGCCGCCTGTAGGCGGCTCTACGTGGGGATCGTGCGATCGATGGCCCTATATGGGGCCCCGATCTGGGCGACTGACCTGACGGCCGGTAGCATCGCAGTACTGTGAAAGCCGCAGAGAGCGATGGCCGTCAGAGTCGTCCGCGGATATCGCACGATCTCCTACGAGGCGGCTTGCGTACTGGCTGGATCCCCGCCCTGGGACCTGGAGGCGAAAGTGCTCGCGTCACTGTACCGGTGGCGCAAAGAAGCGCGGGCGCGAGGCGAGGGGCTGATGCAGCGCCATATGGAGCTGCGTCGGTCTCAGCTTCGCGAGGTCCTGGTGGCGGAATGGCGGGACAGGCTCTCACGCCCTACCGCCGGCCTCAGCACTATCGAGGCGGTCCGGCCAGTACTCGAGCCCTGGCTCGGGAGGAGGCACGGCTCCCTGTCGTTTCGGGTGACGCAGGTACTTTCGGGGCATGGTTGCTTCGGGAAGTACCTGTGTCGCATAAACAGGGAGCCGGACGCCCGGTGTCACCACTGCGTCGACTGCCGGGAGGACACGGCGTGGCATACGCTGGCAGAGTGTGCCGCTTGGGAGGAGCCGCGCCGTGCCCTCATCACAGAAGTAGGCAGTGACCTGTCGCTGCCGGCCGTGGTCGAGTCGATGGTCGGCAGCGAAGAGTCCTGGGACGCGGTGGTTTCCTTTTGCGAAATAGTCATGCCGCAGAAGGAGGCTGCGGAAAGGGAGAGGGAGATCTCGTCCACTCACCCTGCCCGCAGCAGGCGCACCGGGCGTCGGCGGAGGGCGGACAACGCCCTCTTCCAGCCCCCCTAAATGGGTCCAGGGGCGACGGACTCGGGGACGTCCGCCGCCCCCCACACATCAGGACCCGAGGTGGCGGCGCGTAGTGTTCCACGCGCGCCCCACTTACACGTCACGGGGGGAGTCAAACACCTCACTCCCCCTCCTGACCCGACGAGGCCCGCAGTAGTGGGCCGGCACCAGCCGGGGGTTGCGGAAGGATCGAACGTTCCCGCGACCCCTGGCGTAGGTGTGAGATGGAACACCGGGGTGGTTTTTAGTCAGTAAGAGTCTGACAGACCCCGTCGCCCGCCCCAGGGCGGCGGATATCCATGAGGATTTTCCACCCCGGAACAAAAAAAAAAAAAAGGTAGGTAGGTATACTTCAGCGGGATTGTCCAAAAGGGTTACCGCTGGCCCGGAACATAAAGGGCTAAGGAAGGAACACGGGTGGGTTTTAGTCAGTAAGAGTCTGACACTCCTTTCCGCTCCACCCAGAGCGGGAGGGGTCATTTGATGATATCCCATCCGCGAAAAAAAATAAAAGGTAGGTACACTCATATTTTGCTTGTTATGTTAATTCCTACTGTCGTTGTGGGCGAATCTATAGCTGTAAATGTTATCCGAATCTAGACTCTTCACTAAACAATAAGCATTTCTTTAAAAAAATATAATAAAAGCCATCCAAGAAACCCTCGCTTTAACCAATCAGACTGTCTTCAAACATTATTTACCTATACAGGGCCAAATTTAATTAGCTAGCGAATCTCTACAGACGTGTTGGATAACAAAATCTCAAAAAAAAGCTAAAATAAAAAATAAATAAAAACTGATTTTGAAACTGATATTTCAAATAAATACCTGCACTCTACGATCGGTGAGCCCAGAAAAAAAATGGCACTCCAGTACCGACAGAAGTGAACACAATCAGAATACTTTGCCATCACTCACTGACTTATCGACTATACATTAAAACCGAGTACATCCCGAGGACAGCCGAACATATCCGAAGCGGTGTCGGTTACGGTAACAGTGGCGCGAGTTCAATAGTTTTAAAAAATGCCCAACGCGCCTAAAGAAGTTTTCGAACGGGGGGCACGGGAGTGCCCCGGCCAAGTCGAGCAAAAAGCGACACGATCGTATTATTTTTTCTTATCATATTTAAATATCAATATCCATCACATCCGCGGAGTTTCCCTAGCTAATTTAATTTGTTCCTCTATTTTAGCTAAAACCCCGACACACATAGATACTCACCTGCATATCACTTTACCCAATTCACAGTTCAAAACTGTACCAAACACTTACCAAGTATGCCAATATCCCGATCAAACTAGCGCGGTATTCATTGCTGGGGTGACTTTGTTTCGAGTTCGACAAAGCTAAGGCTGTAGTTATGCGAACACTCTCTGTTATGCAGATTCTATTAGACAGCTCCGCAGACATGTGTGCTGGCACTGGCTGTTTACACGCTTGTATGGGAACTTGTGGCGTGACGTCAATTGTTTAAGACGAGGACTGGGTGGAAGGGGTTTTATTTTTCAGGGTGTAGGGTTTGAACGCCATGTTGGTTTAGCAGCTATCATGGAATTAGTATTTACTGTAAAGGTTGTCTGCAAAAGTCGACCTTAGCGGATTACCGCTAAGGTCGACTTCGAAATTTAAACGTTCTCATTCAAATCTCACTCTCAAGCTGTCAAGAATACAATTTAGTTGTTTACATTGATTGCCACTGAGTTGAGATTGCAACTTGCATTCGAACGTTTTTTGTGTCTGCTAATTAGATGCGCGATAGGTTAAGCACGAGAATTGGTCTTTAGATGTTGTGCAGGCTGGTAGAAAAATAAGTCTGGAGCATTTGATCATTCAAGCGAATTTGGAATAAGCTTTCAAATAATTGTTTCGAAAAACAGTGATAGATAGCGTGTTGATGTAAACCAATTTGCTTAGAATAAACGCAATAATTATAACATTGTATAATTTAATAGCCCCGTACAACATTAATTTATAATAGGTACTGTGAGCTGTAAGGGTACCGGGAGGTATCAATTAAACCATGATTTATCACGTATCCTCTTAATATTATAAATGTGAAAGTTTGTGAAGATGTTTGGATGTTTGTTACCCAATCACGCGTAAACCGTTGAACAGATTTGGATGAAAATTGGCACATAGTTAGACCATTTTCTGGATTAACACATAGTATACTTTTTATCCCGATATTCGTACGGAATCGAAACTTACGCGGGTGAAACGCGAGGCGCTGCTTGTGTTCAATAATTACCTATTCCTATTTCTACGTGTTTTACATCTTTTTCCTTTGGCTTGTCAGTCAAATCTAACGGGCTAAACTCTATCTTAAACTAACTTCATGTTTGTCTCATATTTGATGCCATTAACTTTTAACGGACTCGCGGAGGTCGCATGTAAGTACTAAAAAGTAAGAAATATCTAATCAAATAATTTTTATTTCAGGAGGGGCCCGTGGCTAAATAATAACAGCCGCACAGGTCGATCAATCAGGTTAAGCTACGCTTGCCGCGGATGGTCTGTGGATGGGTGACCATCTTTACATACGGAGACCCTTCCGTGCCTCGAAAGCACGTTAATTCATTGGTTCCAGCTGTCATTTGTGGATCTTTGACAGTCGCTACGGGTAGTCAGAAGCCCGAAAGTCTGACAACCAGTCGTACCTAAAGGAGTATCGTATTACCCCAGTAATTGGGTTGTGGAGGTCAGATAGGCAGTCGCTCCGTGTAATATACCTACTGGTATTCAGCTGTATCCGGTTAGACTGGAAGCCGACCCAACATACCTAGTTGGGAAAAGGCTAGGCAGATGAAGATTACAAATAGTCATTAATCATAATTTATTAAATTATTACAAAACAACAACAAAGGAATAGATAAGTAATAATTGAATATAACTACTACCTATTTTCTAGAATCATCCATATAATACTATTCTCACTTTTCGCTCATCCAGTAGTCCCACTGAATTCTAATAATAATTATTTGTCAAAGTTATACCAAAACCTATAAAAAGTAAACAACTTGTTTTGACTGCGAAAAAGTTATCGTATCTTTTCAGAACTTCGAAAGTTAGAGTCTGCGAAATGCACTTAGCTACGTAAAATATTCTACTTTACTGAATATGAACATTTTGTAGGCACCCATGTCTTTAAATGTTGGGCCACGAAAGGAGTAGGACTTTAGAGAGATTTCTTAACTGAGCTGTTACTTAGCTGATTAGCAGTACAAGAATTTATTCTTCATTAAATATCTGTTATGGTTTTCTTGCATTATAATCAGGGTCCAATTCTTCTTTCTGTTCGGTTTTCTATTTAAGTTGTCTTTCAAATTACAACTGCCATTCTTTAACAGTGGTTTGATGTGACAAATTGATTAATTTTCCTGACTATACCACTTGTCGTCAGAGCAGAACGCCCAACGTCATCATGGCAAACACCAGGTAAAACCCAAACAATACACGATCTTTTTGATGGCGGGGCAGTCATATAAACTCTGGGAAATTAATTGATAAGCTAATTGACTAGCAACTTAAACTGTCTGTATAATTATTCAAATCATAACTGTCATTCTTTGACAGTTATATACTGTGACTATATCACGACTAGGTGGTGCGACGGTCTTCGCAGGATGGCTAGTAGCGGCTGGATGAGAGTTGCCGAAAATCGAATTGAATGGCGTGTGATAGGACAGGCGTATGCCCAGCAGTGGACTGTTGTAGGCTGATGATGATGATATCACGGCAAATTAACTTAGTGTTTTAAATTTATGAACAACTAGCCGCGCCCCGCGGTTTCACCCGCATTAGTTTCGATCCCGTGGGAATATCGGGATAAAAAGTAGCCTATATGTTAATCCAGAGTGTCAGCTACCTCCATACCAAATTTTATCAAAATTGGTCCTGCCATTTGAGCGTGAAGAAGTAACAAACATGTAAACACACACACACACTCACAAACTTTCGCCTTTATAATATTAGTGTGATAAATTTCCTTGAATGTACTTCTACTTCTATGATTGCATTTCTATTGAATGCCTTGTTCTATGGCCCTAACTTGCGAGTAAGAGACAAAATCTAGGGCAAGTGAGCGGCCTAAGTTAGCAGCAGGGAAAGTTTGCAACAGTCCGGACTGTTCATGTAACGGATACTAGCAAACGTCTGCTCTGCATCATGAACCGTGACTTAAGCGCGCAGTTTTGAGTCGAATTATTATCTTAATATCTACGAAGATCGCTGCATGTAAGTTGACATTGTGTTAAAATAAAGACAGAGAAATCTCAAGTCATCGCGTTTAGCCTAGGAAATTAAAACAATTTTTCGACCCAGTGGGTCCCGCTTTATGGCAAACGACATCACGGCACGCCCAGATGGAGATGGTGGGATGAGCTGGACTCCTTTAATAAAGATTGGTCCTTGGCAGCTCTGGACAGAGAGTAGGGAGGTTTTTGCTCAGCAGTGGGACAAACAATGACACATTTTAAGACCACTGACTGTTTGCCAAAGATGGCGAAAAAAACCTGCATATTGATAGTAGTCTGATAAAGTGATAATTTACTGTAAAACATCAAGTGTTTATAGATGTTATGTTGAGGAATTCATTAACTATTCAAAACAGGTAATGTTTATTTATTTTATTTCTTAATAGCTTCCGCCCGCGGCTTTGCCCGGTGGGTATATCGATAAAAACTATCCTATGTCCTTCCCCGGGATGCAATCTATCTCTCTGCCAAATTTTATCGAAATCCGTTCAGTGGTTTACGCGTGAAAAGGTTACAGACAGGGCTACTATCGAATTTATAATATTAGTATGTATTGGCTGACCCGGCGAACTTCTTACCACCTCAGAAATTTATTTTCGTGGATTTTCCCATGTTTTAATAGTTATTCTGCTATTCGGGGCGAAGACAAATCGAAAAAATCAAAGATCATAAAAATCAGTCCAACTTTTCTGGAGTTATAAATGAAGTAACTAACCTGAATTTGTTGTATCTTATACATAGTATACTACACTGGTGGACGTCATCATGTCAACGCCGCTCTGTCTCTCTTATGGTCGTAGCATTATGCTGAGCGATGGCCTTTTGTGTGGATATGACGCATATTTTCCGGCAACTTATTCTATTTTGTGTTTGTGTTCTTTCTCTGCACCATGTTCCTCAAATAAAAGTATTTTCTTTCTTTTTTTTTCAATTTTTATAATTATTTGAGCCAATCAAAAATACGCCGGTGTTGGGGGATATTATCCTGTATGAAACCTCAAATTGCCATATCGATAAACTGGACTGTATGAACAATCGCTTTATCTATCACCATTTCAGGAACACACTCTATTTCATTTGAATGAGTGGACGGGAATTTCATTCATTCAAAAACACATTAATACAGGTCGGTTCAAAACCGCGACATCAATTCCGCGTTTCACTCCTACACACCGCGGATCATTACTATCACCGATTTTATACCGCAATCAATAACAACACCTTTTTGTGAATCTTTTTTTGGGTTAAGTGGTAAGCGCTTTGTTAGCCTGTGAAATTCAAAAGTACAGTCACGAGCACCGATATGTCATAACTTGGCCACTTTCAATTACGAATTTTTCGTGAAACAACTAATGCAACCTTGAAATACGACACTTTACTTAAACCTATGGGTTCGAAAATACTATGTAATAACATAGTATTTTCGAACCCATAGGTTTATGTAAAGTGTCGTATTTTGTCGTATTTTAATAAATAACATAAAATTTCATTTAAAAATAAAGGAGAAAATTGCCTTTAAATAAAGCTAAGTGTATACATACTTATATGCTCGTGACTGTACTTACGTTTTTTGCAATTTTTAGGTCAGTGTTGATTAAAATATGATTCGCGACCGTAACAAACATGGCTTTACAGAATTATAATGCTTAGAATCAGCAATACAACTCGTTAAGCTAGAATTGGCCACACATATCATGATTTCCTGAAATTGGTATTCAATAGGGTAATATAATAGGTAAAGAGTCATCAATACATGATGATTTTTATGATAATTATTTACTAGCAGCGCCCCGCGGTTTCACCCGCATAGGTGTCGGTCTCGTAATATCTCGAAATATCGGGATAAAAACTATCCTATGCCCGGGATGCAATCTATCTCTCTGCCAAATTTTATCCGTTCAGTGGTTTAGGTGTAAAAAGGTAACATACAGACAGACAGACAGATCGACAAACAGACAGACAGTAACTTTCGAATTTATAATATTAGTTTGGATATAAAAAAAGATAATATTACTAATAATAAAGCTGAAAAGTTTGCTTGTTTGAACGCACTAATCTCAGAAACTACCAGTCGGATTTGATTATTTTTTTCATTTGATAGCCCATTTCAAGAGGAAGTCTATAGTTATAACATCAAAACAAAGTAATAGCATGGACGTGATGTGACGGGGGAACAAAATATCGGACCAAGACGCGGGCAGAAGCTAGTAATTCTATTAATAAAAAAGTGTGGGGACGGGGGACCCCCGCAGGAACGAAGTTCAAAATGAAAATTCAACAATTCACGGCTGCGAAAATTTAAAAAATGACGAAAAGTTTGAAAATTATAAAAAATCTTTGATTTTTATTTTGACCTCAGCATCCATGAAAACGACACCCATGATAAAAACTTTGAAAATTTTCGTAGCCACCATCTTGGATTTTCATTTTAGAAATAGAAAATATTTATTGTCAAGGTGATACAGTAAGCAGGTTCATTGGTTAACAGCAAGTTAAGACGACATGAGTAGCTTAAAATATTACTTACAGCTAGGTTACATTATAGTATTTCCTAGAAAGCCCCAAGCTAGACAGTTAGTCTACTCACTAATTGGCATCAGCACCCTCAAAAACCATAAAAACTGGCCAAGTGCGAGTCGGACTCGCACACGAAGGGTTCCTTACCACAAGGCAAAAACGCCAAAAAAAACATGTTTGTTGTATGGGAGTCCCTCATAAATAAATATTTATTTTATTTTAACTTTATTATTTATTATTAAAGTTAAAATACAACTGAGTATTTTGTGAATATTTCAAGTGCCTACCTGTTGCCATTTTGGATATCGAGCAAAAAAGGGCAAAAATATCGCGTTTGTTGTATGGGAGCCCCCCTTAAATATTTAATTTATTTTGTTTTTAGTATTTGTTGTTATAGCGGCAACAGAAATACATAATTTGTGAAAATTTCAACTGTCTAGCTATCGCGGTTCTTGAGATACAGCCTGGTGACAGACAAACGGACAGACGGACAGACGGACAGACGGATAGACGGATAGACGGACAGACGGACAGACAGCGAAGTCTTAGTAATAGGGTTCCGTTTTTACCCTTTGGGTACGGAACCCTAAAAACTATATCTCTCTCTCTATGTCTCTTTCTATTGTGTGTAAAAAAAGTGTTATAACGCTTTTTCGTTACGTGACGATTTCTTCAAGTTTACTCCTACCGCAAGCTCCGTTAAAAAACTTCGTTCCAATATTTGTTACGGCCGCAAATCATATTTAGGTCGACATACAACCTGGGGGCTTAAAAAGGCGACGTGGCAGAATCATAAAAGGATAAGATTATGAATCATAATATGGCGAAGACAGTCCAGTCCGTGTTTTTCTTTTTTTTGCTGCACTACGTAGGTATAATCAAAGGGTTTGGGATTGGATTTGGATTGGATTGAATGGTGTTTTAGCACAGACAAAAAAAAATGACTGAAAAATCGTTCACAAAGATTCTGCAAAAGTGGCCTATTTAGGCCCCCTGATACTGACCTGCAAATTGCAAAAAACGTAAGTAATTTGAATTTCGCGGGCTTCCCAGACCCTTTCGCCATAATACCTTTAACATGAATATTTTATTCAGCCTTGTTTTTGTGTTGTATGAGCAAAAAATAATAAGCTAATGCTAGGATATTAAATCAACGAACGTGACTGAAAAGGATCGTAAATTGTGGTTTGGGAATAAAATGTGATAGCATAATATCGCGTCATAAAAATACTGGCAGTTGATGTTAGGTTTGCGAGATTAAAGAACTTTTTATACACCATATTAATATATTTTACTAGCCCAGCAATAACGCCAATGATCATCATCATATGCCTAGCCTTTTCCCAACTATTTTGGGGTCGCCTTCCAGTCTAACCGGATGCAGCTGAATACCAGTATTGCATATAGAGCGACAGTGAGAGCAGTGGTGGCCAAGTGGTAACGGCCGCGACTTACGAGTTGTAGGTCGTAGGTTCGAACCCAGACAGGTGCTTTACTTTGTGTAAATTATTTCTCTCTCAAAACGGTGAAGGAATACATCGTGAGGAAACCGGCATGTCCTAAAACCAAAAATTCGAAGATATGTGACATCTGCCAATCCGCACTGGGCCCGCGTGGTGGATTACGGCCCACTCCCTCTCACCTCGAGGAGGCCTGTGTCCCAGCAGTGGGAACGTTACAGGTTGATTATGGTTATGGTTATATGGAGCGACTGCCTATCTGACCTCCACAACCCAGTAACTGGGTAACACTATGCCCCTTGGTAAGACAAGGTGTGAGATTTTCGGGCTTCTGACGACCCGTAACAACTGTGAAAGATCCAGTAATGACAGTCGGGATCAACGGCTTTACGTGCTTTCCGAGGCACGGAGAGGTCTTGATATGTAAAGACGGTCACCCATCCACAGACCTAACGCGGCAAGCGTAGCTTAACCTGACCGATCGACCCGTGCGGGTGTAATTATTTAGCCACGAGTCCCTCCGACACCGAACGTAGATATGTAGATAAATATAAATTTTACCTCAAAACTTGGAACATCCAGAAAGTTTCAGTTCATAAAATCCCACAAAATGAACGAATAATATTCCTTTGAAACTGACACTAAGAAGAAAACGTCCGATATAATTTCCAGTCCTTAATGAAACCCAACGGGTGTCATAAACGGTATTCCGCTGAGCACTGTGCATCTAAATCATAACCTACCTTTTACTCAAAAGGCGCCTGAAAAATCCAATAAAGCTCTCTGTGAGCCCATCCGGCGTAGAGAAGTAAATTAAACTGGCGCCATGGGTAGCCAGCAGACGAGAATTTTCGATTTCATATTAATTGCTGATTTGTTGAGAGGGCAACTTTGTTTGTTCATTATAAATATACACGAACGTATTTTTTTTTCTTATACCCGTGTACATCCTACTAATATTATAAACTAGCTGCGAACCGCGGTTTCACCCGTCCCTTGTCCCGTGGGAATATCGGGATAAAAAGTAGCCTATATGTTAATCCAGGGTGTCGGCTACCTCCTTACAAAATTTTATCAAAATTGGTCCAGCCCTTTGAGCGTGAAGAAGTAGCAAACATATAAACACACACACACACTCAAACACTCACAAACTTTCGCCTTTTCACCCGACTGCGCGACGCAAAGGAGTGGTAATTAATATAGTGTGATTAATTATATTATTATAATTAATGTGATGTGAAAGTTTGTGAAAATGTTTGGATGTTTGTTACTCAATCACGCGTAAACAGTTGAACAGATTTGGATGAAAATTGGTTTATAGATAGAACATTTCCTAGATTAACACATAGGATACTTTTTAACCCGATATTCCCACGGGTTCGAAACTTACGCGGGTGAAACCGCGGGGCGCTGCTAGTGAATAAATTAATATTATAAACGGTATTGAAAGATTATTTCACGTTATTGTATTTCAAATTAATTCGGATCATCAATACCTAACTACTGTCCAGCCGTTGAGAGAACGCGTTACTGACAGCTGTCAATGCGACAATTCTAGCAGCTAATAAATATCAAATTCGCAAAACACGTATTCGTTTGTCTCAAACTGGCAGGTGTCAAGAATGCATTCTAAGAAAGTAATTATGATTTAACTAATAAACTGATTAGTTAAATCATAATTACCCGTAAATTATTTTATTTTAATCCCGTTAAGTTCGCGCGTTTGGCAACTCTATTGATACCCCCCCAACCTCCTCAATTAAAGTGTCGTTGAATAATTCAGTTGATAGTGAACCATTATTGATGTGAATGAAAAATTTAAAGTACTGTTTGAAAACTAATTTCGATAAAAGACATCATTGAAGAAAATTTACTGCTACTAGAAATTGATCATAAAGAAATTTTTGAAATTGATATTGGTAGTTTTTAGAAATCAAGGAGCGTAATTATTAAAAAAATGGGTAACATTATTTTTAATAATTCTTCTGTAAAGTAAATATAAATAGCCTAGCCGTCAAGTCAACTTTAATTTTCTTAGTAAATATCGCTCATGGAATGAATACTGTCAAGATCAGTTATACTTGTTTTTGCCGTAGGTATTGCTTTAATATTCTTATCACTGAAGATACTAATCATCCTATTTTATAATTGCCTTATAATTTTTACAGACACGTGACTAAGTAATAACAGCGGCACGGGTCGATCGATCAGGTTAAGCTACGCTTGCCGCGGTCGGTCCGTGGATGGGTTGCCATCTTTGCATACCAGGACCTCTCTGTGACTTTGGTCCCGGCTGTCATTCTTGGATCTTTGACAGTCTTTACGGGTCGTCAAAAGAATAGAATAGAATAGAATACTCTTTATTATGTACACCATATTAATTACAGACATAAGGTATAGAAACTGTACAAAGGGTGACACAATGGGCGGTCTTATCGCTAAAAGCGATCTTTTAAAGACAACCCAAAAAAAAGCCCGGATGTATGACAACCAGGCTTGCCAAAGGGTATCGTATTAACCAGTAACTGGGCTGCAGAGACCAAATTGGTAGTCACTCCTTGTAAAATCTGGTATTCAGCTGCATCCGGTTAGAATGGAAGCCAACCTCATCATAGTTGGAAAAAGGCTAGGCAGATGATGGTTTTTTGCAGACTAATAATTTTATATTCGAAAATGGCTTCATTAATAGTACAATAATGTTCAATTTATTCAAAAATTCAACGAGAAAATGAACCACCAACCCGCTAGCGGGCGCGTAATAATTTATGTGAACCAAAATTCCTCTCGTGGTTTAACCAATAACCCACCTGGACGCAGCCTATGAATAAAAATGTGCCATTACACGTTATTCACCTTGTGTCCCTAGGGCAGCGGATCGAAGCGAGGGTCTAAACGGAGTTTAAAGTATTTAAAGAAGATTCAGTATTTAAACACAACGCATAGGTGTTGGGTATTTCTGGTTTTCCGTTTTTTGTGCAGCTGTAAAACTTAGGTAAGGCAAAATATTGTACATGATTTCATATTGACGCTACGCTTGAAAGGCAAAATTGACTAAGCGACATAGGGCTATAATGTCGCTTAGTCAATTTTGCCTTTCAAGCGTCGATATAATGTCGACCGTAGGTTCAATTGGTGTAAGGGACAAAATACCCAAAATGAGTTGAGTATACAGTTTTGTTCAGAATTTTTCGCTCTTTCGAATGGTGTATATGAAAAAATTCTAGCTTAAAAAAAATGTCCCTTACCCCACTGATTTTTTGGATCCAAATTTCGAATCAGCCCCATAATAACAATGTATCTGAAAAACTATGCAATATAGCAATTTGAAATGGTGTAATTACCGCTGCCAATCCACTTCAAATAAGGTAAGGGTCTTCCCAATCAACGAATTACCATTACATGGTTTATTTTTGAAGAAATCATAATAAAACTGGCCTTACACTAATGTCTTTGTTATCTCAAAAAATAAATATCACCCATACTTTAAATGGATTGCACGAGTTTTGACATAGTTGTCCCTTACCCCAATTTGCATTGTCATATTTTAAGCAGTGTCAACGTTACACCTATTTGAATCGAATTATATTTAGGTTCAGTGTCCGTTACAACAATTTGCTCGTGAGAAGTAATGAATATTTACACTGTTACCTTTATTTACACACACTTCATAACACAAGATAGCTCGTGCTTCCACTATTACCATCCTTTTCTATCTCTCAAAATCTTTCTGTGTGTGAAAGAGAGGATGATACCAATGCGAAAGCAGCGCGCAGGTATAAAAAAAAGTCGCTTTCATATCTTTACTGTGCTATCAGTGCAAGTTCACCTGTCGTTTGGTCGGGATTGTGCACGGTTTTTCACAAAAAGAATGTGGTAAAAATGGAAAAACAAAACCATTTAAACCAGTTGCTTCGACGAAGACAGAAGAATCATAATAATATAAAACTATTCAATGTTACCTAATTATTCTCTAATCATCATTTCAGCCAACAGAAGTCCACTGCTGGACATAGGCCGCCCCCAAGCACCTCCGCTTTGACCGGTTCTGTGCTTCTCGCATCCAACGGGTTTCTGCATCCTTCACAAGGTCGTCTTTCCGCCTTACCTGCGAGGTCACCACTCCATAAAATTAAAAATTATTTAACCATTCGGCTCCATCGACCATCTGTTCTGCGAACAATGTGCCCTGCCCACTGCCACTTAGGTTTCGCAATTCTTCGGGCTATGTCGGTTACCTTGGTTCTCCTGCGGATCTCCTCATTGATTCGATCACGCAGGAAAACTCCAAGCATAGCCCTCTCCATTGCCATTTGGGTGACTTTTAGCCTTCTAATAAGGCCCATTGCAAGCGACCACGTTTATCACTGGCAACACGCACTGGTCAAAGACTTTCGTCCTGAGACACTGCGGTAGTGGGACGAGAAGATATTGTGTAGCTTCCAGAATTCTGCCCAGCCGAGTCGGATTCGACGTTTGACCTCTTTCTCGAAGTTGGACCTACCTAAATGGACAGTTTGTCCTAGGTAAACAAACTCGAGTACGACTTCGAGTGTAGCGTCTCCGATCTTTATGAGAGTGGGTGTTACATGGGCATTTGACATGACCTTCGTTTTGTCCATGTTCATTTTAAGACTCACTCTTTCGGAGGCTCTACCGAAATCATCGAGCATTGTACTGAGGTCCTCCATAGTCTCAGCCATGACTACAATATCGTCGACAAACCGAAGGTGAGTTATGTACTCGCCATTGATGTTAATGCCAGCCCCTTTCCAATACAGAACCTCGAAGACATCCTCCAGTGCAGCGGTGAACAGTTTTGGAGAGATAACTTCTTCCTGCCTCACACCTCGCTGCAGAAGGAAAGGTTTCGAGGTCTGATCCTGGAGTTGGGCTCACATAGTTGCGTTTTCGTACAGACACTTCAGCACCTTGATGTACCGATAGTCGATCTGGCACCGTTGAAGAGACTGCAGCACAGCCAATGTCTTGATCGAATCAAAGGTAGTCCAGAAACGCTAAGCAGGGAGACAGGTTAAACTCTTCGGTATTCTGTATAACCTGTCGCAGCGTATGTATATGGTCTACGGTGCTAAAGCCTTTACGGAATCCGGCTTGTTCCGGAGGCTGGAAGTCGTCAAACCCGCGCGCGAGACGGTTCGTGATGACTCTCGAAAACAGCTTGATGGGCCTATAATTCTTAAGAAGGGTATTGTCGCCCTTCTTAAAGAAAAGTATCACCACACCTCTGTTCCATGCCTGTGGTGTTTTGCCCTCGAGTCTGACGGAACCAAACAGCTTCTCAAGGGCCTTAAGAGCGGGTTTTCCGCCGGCCTTCAGGAGCTCGGCCGTAATTCCGTCATCTCCCGGCGCCTGGTTGTTTTTGACCTGCTTCAGAGCCATCCTAATCTCGTACAGGCGTCCGGGATGTCTTCGGTATAGTGTCGGGTCAATCTAGCTCTTGGGTCGTTTGCCAGATTCGCGACCGCGTACTGGAAGACGTAGCGTTAGAAGGCCTCCCACAAGGTGGTCCGACGACCTTGTGAAGGCCGCAGGAACCCGTTGGATGCGAGAAGCACAGAAACGGTCGAAGTGGAAGTGCTTGGGGGAGGCCTATGTCCAGCAGTGGACGACTTTCGGCTGAAATGATTATGATGATAACTCTTATATTTGAATAAGAATTCAAAGTAGGTACCTATAGGTAAAATTATTACCATTTTTTTATAATAATAATTTGATTATAATAAACATATTAAATGAAATAAAAATGTATTACAGCTAATAGAAATTGGCTATTACAATGTACAAATATTGCATGTAAGCGACACACAAAAAAACCCACGCACGGTTCTAATACATTTTCATGTCTCTTATATGATTTTTTATAACGATTTCCAAATTTAAGATATCCGTACGTCAAAAGTGTGTGTTTCATTTTTTCCAACAAGACCTTTACACTATTTTATCATTATAGGTTGGATCCAACGTAGAGATCAATTTAATGTAAGGGACGGGACTACAAGATACTTGTTCAGTAAGGGACATTACTAACAAAATACGTTGGTGTAAGGGACATCTATTTTCTTAAATACCTAACTTATTTAAATAAATGTTAGATAGGTAGATAGAGCACCAAAATACAAGATGATGTGTGAAATCAGCTCCGAAAAAGGTTAATAACAGAAAAAGTTATGGGCGATTTAGTCCGAAAAAAAACTTCTGAAAAATCGTATTTTGTCCCTTACACCAATTGAACCTACGGTCGACGATATATTGTCAATACAGTTTCAGCAGTGCCGTGGTACAGCAGTAACCGATTACAGGTTTAGTATTTTTTTGTCATTGAGTGGCAAACAAGCACACGTTCCACCTGAAGGTCAATTCCCGTGATTAAAAACGTTTAAGGCTCCTACAAACAGGCGCGACGCGCGATAAAATCGCGCGCGACACAAAGGTACCGCTTGTTGCGCGACTTGCGGTGCCTTTGTGTCGCGCACGATTTTATCGCGTGTCGCGCCTGTTTGAAGTAGCCTTTAAAATCTAGTCTCATCTCAGCGACAACCAATGCCAAAAACTTGTCGAAAAATTAAATTACTTATTTCATTTCAAACAAATATTATCATTGAAAGCGTTATTAATAAAGCTTCCAAAGCACTTGGATTTATACTGAGGTTATCAGCGGATTTTAAAAACGTTAAAACGTATAAAATCCTTTTTTGTGCTTTTGTCCGCAGCCATTTGGAGTACGCCTTACAAGTGTGGAACCTTAGTTATAATATATAGACAGAATTGAGGGAATTCAAAAGCGGTTCCTTCGTTTCTTACAGTTCAAGACTAGGAAATATACTCCCAATTATGTAGCGCGATGTAAGAGATTTCATATCTTGCCACTGCATGAGCGCAGACGCATTGCTGATATGTACTATAGATTGCCCTGAGCTGTTAGGCAGTTTAGGGCTAGTTACACACTGCAAAATATTTCGCAAACCTAGCTTGTTGCATGTCCCTCATTCCAAGTACGCGTACAGACAGAATTCGTATCTAATTCGTGCGAGCAGAACTTTTAATGAACTAATTATTGAACATGATTTGGACATTTTCAATACCAGTGTTTCTGGGCTTAGGTAAGCATTTGTTGGTGAAAAGCTTTATTACGGAAAAGTAATTGTTAGTGTCTAATTGGTTTCTAGTTTGTACCTATTAATCGATCGTGTTATTTTGTTTCCCAATTTATGTTATAGGTATTTTGTACCGACCTTTTTTTTGTTGACTTTTTTGTTTCAAGTGTTTATTAGTGGAAACTTGTAAATGGCCTTCAGATGCATATTGTTTAAGAGCATTGTTTAAATTAGCTGTAAGTTTCCCGAACAGAATAAAATAAAATAAAATTCCTTAAAAATGAGGGATTTTCTTTTTCTTTTTTTTTTAACGCTTCCCTAGCCGCTGAATAGATGGCGCTGAACTTGGTAAGTTACGGTACTGCAAGGAAGGGAACGTCACACAATTCAATTGGATGTAATTTTGAGATCGTAAAACGAAAGCAAACGAAACTGTCACTCAACGAGCGTATATGACGTGAAGCAATGTTTTTTTTTTCAAGCGTTTTGTCTTTGGCACTTAGTAACGTAGTCAGTTCAACGCCATCTTCAGGGTTCTTGGAAACTATGTTTTTTTTTTATACTCAAAAGAAAAACCTCTCATTAGACTTATCGTAGGTACTGACTGAACCTGGTGCATGCGATACACCGCTATAGGTAAGAATATGCAGAGTTGCCAAACGGGAGAGTTACCAAACGGGCGCGAAATTACTTAGAGATATTTTTACAGATTGACACTTAGACCAGACTGTGAACGTTCTTAAAACTACGAGGATTATCCCACAGATGGACGTCAGTACTATTATGACATCCATTCTTTGCTGATGGTTAAGTGATTTCTATCACTTCTGTATATCTGCGCTGTATACCCATAACCAACATCCAACCCAACATCTACAGACCTGTCTGAAAGAGGACTTTTGGCTGAAAGGTGTCGTATATCGACGTTTCCGAGGACGGTTACGCGACACCACGCAGCGAAACACGACGCCGTCAACGTTACGTGTATAGTTAATAGTTTTAAGGTTTTTTAATATGTATTAGTTTATTATTTTATAAGATTATTTTGTGTATTTTATTTATGGGCCTTATAGTTGCCTGATAATAAAATTATTATTATTATTATTTATTTCTTTTTTCTCGGAACCATTGGGTCCCGGTCCTTTGGAAGGCGTACGAGGGGCTGAAGCCAACTCGCAGAGGCCCCTTAGGAAATTTTAATGAAATGCGGCGCCAACCGACGATTATCCCTGTATGCGCTATGCAAGTGCACCCAAGGATAACCCCCGGTTGGTGTAGGACTATTGCAGGATATGGAAAAATAAAAAGTTGGACTATGGGTTTGGGTGGCTAAAGTGGATTGGTTACCAAGAACTATGGAATAACTACGACCCCTGCCTGATCAATGTTTTATATATACACGGATAAAATGGCAGGGGGTGACTTGCACACTCAACAATGGGCCCCCGGAAACGATCGCTAGCACATAGTGACGTAGCAACAAGGGGGCAACATGTCCTGAGGTGCTTATGAGGAGAGGAGAGGTATTCCACGGCTATCAGGACAATCCCGGAAGTACGGTCAAGATCCTTACCAGCATCTTACTGGAATACTTCCTTCCTCCGAGCACGTTTGCTCTTGCGAATCTCCACTCAAGCCGGCCAATAAAGGCAAGAATGGGGTGGGAGCTCTGTTCATCTTCATTGTTCACTCCAGCCGGCCAATAAAGGCAAGCCAGAGGTGAGGAACAAGACTTCTCCCTGAAGATAGGGTCCGTGGGGTCGCTACTGCCCAACAGTTCGCCACATGCTGCCCTGCGGATTTCTGTATCTCTCTTGGTCTGGCTCCTCACCTTAGACCTATTCCAGCAAAGTAAACTCTTCTTCTTCTTATTATTATTATTATTATTATAACCCAGCATCATGTTGAGTGGAAGCCTTCTTGTCGATTTATTCCGGTCTGATCCCCCCCCCCCCTTCTCGATCCCCTGCTAGTTCGTCTTCTGTTTTAATCTCTGTCTTATCCACTTCTTATCTAGGTTACTCTTTTTGACAGGTAAGTACAGTCAAGAGAAAATAAACGTTTCATTCACAGCCATGACGTGCAGTTGTCGACTATTTCTGTTTTGTGCTCGTGATTATTGATAATTTTGTTTTTATTTTTCTTTGTTATTCAAGTTAATTATCTTTTTGCACGCATGTGTTGCTGTGGCAAATAAAACTATATTTCTTTCTTTTTCTTACATCAGCAATTCCAGAGGCATCAAAGGTGAAATATTTTATGTGCACCTGTACCCAAACCATTCAAACTGGACCATAGCGACCCTGATTGGCTGTGGGAATATTACAGCCAATCCGTCAGCCAATCGTAGAATGCCTATTTTTGCTAACTTTAAAAAAAAAAAAAAAATTGTGGTCTGGCAGTTTAAGTAATTTATGTGGCCTACCCAAATGTCCTTTCTT
This sequence comes from Mesoligia furuncula, assembly GCA_916614155.1. Lineage (NCBI taxonomy): Eukaryota > Metazoa > Arthropoda > Insecta > Lepidoptera > Noctuidae > Mesoligia > Mesoligia furuncula. Next base: position 28,258,343 of record OU744800.1, on the reverse strand, counting down.
TGGTATTGTTCGTCGAATCGTTGAGCTCCTTAAGTCTTCAGTTGGGCTGCACGATTTCTGACAAATGCGTGCACTGACTGGACAGGTCCACTCAATCTGTGTGGTTCTTTCCCCAAAAGACCATCTCAGATATCGGTCTACATGGTCTTCATATAACCTGACCAAGATTATGTCTGGACTTTAAAAGAGACTATGACCTCTGAGTTTGTTTCGGCCTTTCTTCTCAGAGTACTCAGATAGGAAACGCCCACCGACCTCATCTAGTTTTAAAAAATATGATTGACATGTAAAAGTGTTTGTGCAAACCTGCTTACAACAAAAAAAAACAACCGACTTCCGAAAAACACTATAAAGTGAAAAATAACTTTAATTTCGGAAGTCGGTGTCTTTGGATTTGTATTTTAGTTTTTTGCCACCGACTTCCGAAATTAAAGTTATTTTTCACTTTATAGTGTTTTTCGGAAGTCGGTTGTTTTTTTTTGTAAAAAAGTTTTTATTTTTCACTTTTTAGTGGGTCAGTTTGTAATTTATCTAAGTTACAATAGCCTAATGTCAACTGCTTATCACCTTTTACAAAATATTGCTTTACCCGATGCAGGGACGTTAATTGTTGAGGAGTTCCCATAAGCCAGGAGAACTGGAGCTGTTTGAGAAGTCACCATCAGCTCCATTTCACCATTGCATATGGTGGAATGGAGCTTGTAAAGAGCATAAATTGCTTAGCAGCCATATTAAAGTAATCGAATCGCAACCCGTGAAATATTTGTCATTGAGTAGTTCCGATAGCCATCTGTGGTCTTTATCATCAGCTCCACTTTACCAAATGATGATTTTCGAGAGCAAATGCTCAAAAAGGTATTTTCCAAATCGGTTCGTAAATGACGGAGTTATGAAATATGAAAAGATCGTTAATGTAGATAAATTTTTAGGTTTTTGTTGATTTTTCAAAAACCGCTTGTCCGATTTAGATAAAATTTTCATGGGACCATTTGGGAAGCATACCCTTTCCAACAAAAAAAGAATTTTTCAAATCGGTTGGCAAGCGACGGAGTTATGCGCGAACAAACATAAAAAAAAAAAAAAATACAAACATCCGAATTGAGAACCTCCTCCTTTTTTAGAAGTCGGTTAAAAACAAATAACACCCCATCGTTTTTGCGTCGGGGGTTAAAAATAAAATCATTTAACATTCACATTTTTTTTTTACATTCTGCATCTAAAATTACCACTCATCGTATAAGTAATCTTGTTTGTTCATTTAGTAAACGATGTACGTTGTAAATGTCGGTCTGTGCAAATAAAAGCAGCTTAGTTACAAGCTCAGCCTAAAGCTTGGTTTGTTTGACTTGGCCCATGACTGGGTGGCTAGATGCTGCAGATTCTCCCATATTTATAGCGATGGCGTAATGTACTTGGTGTGTGTTGGTCGGTGAGTTTGTAAATGTAGTATGAGTCTGTTATTCAAGTGAGTGGGGGTGAACCCTCTTTACTTACGCGCTTTTAATTTGAGTTCTTATGAAGTTTCAAACTCTCGAACCGGAGCCTATAATCATGAAGCTTGTCACGTGTAGAAACTGCGCCAGATGTGAACTACGTTCACAGCATAGGTAGTATAGTTTCAGTGACTGTGCCTTTCGCTTGTCGAATTGTGATACCTAAATTTAGATTAACTAAAACTAGCAAGTCATTTCTTGTAAACAGCATCCGTTTTTATAAAAAGTTTCCAAAGCCGGTTACAGAACTTAGCGATGGAAAGTTCAAAACCCTCATCAAACGTGTCCTTATCAAAAAAGCATATTATAAGATTAAAGACTACGTTGAAGACAAGGTAGTGAGGCAATAATTCCTTCTGCAAATGTGGCTTCTCTGGCACCTCATTAACGGCATAACTATGTAAATGTCTATTAACTGCTCTCAAATTACGATAGGTATTTATTTTTTATTATTTTTTTAAATACTTCTTTGACATAATCTTTTTATTATTTGGCATTATATACAGATAATTCTGATTTTTCACCTCTTTATTAGTGGGTGTAATGGCAATTATATCACTTGGTTTTAGTAGGTTTTTTTTTATTTTATTTATCCTTTTGATAGATTCTTATTTTGTAAATGTGAGGACTTTGTAGGCAAATTCAAATTCAAATTCAAAGCATTTATTTCAATTAGACCTTGTACAGGCACTTTTGAATTGTCAAAAGACCTTGAGAGGCCAAGAGGCCAAGAGGCCTTGTAGACTTTAGATCTGTAGACCATTTCCTATTTTATCAAGTACCTGGTACTTGTTGACAGGCCTACGCTGCCCTCCCTTACCTACTGTAATTTGGAAACATTGTAAAAGCCAATTATTTTTAAAAAGAGTAACCGGGGAGTTTCTTGCCGGTGTGTGAAATAAAATATTTTGATTTAGAATTCGAGGTAACAACCGGTCTTTTTTTTATTTTTGATAGTGCTAAATGAGCCCGCACCACCCGTGACCTTGATCATGCCTGATGGAAAGCAATGTATGGGGTCTTTGATGGAATGAGCGTGCCCAGAAATTGCCTGTTCATTCTTGCTTTTCTGTGAAAATCTCACTGTGACGTGACGTAAGTGAAGTCAGGTGTCATTCCGCCTGACGCTAGAGATCGACGCTATTGATAGCTCATTTCACCTATGTTTTCACGGAGAGACTTTTACAGAAAGGACTGATAGGTGGATAAGAAGGATATTCTCCAACATTCTTAACTGGTCTTTTGTATACTTACTTTAGCTGGACATAAACCCCCTTACCAACAAATGTAACGTAGCACAACAAACAACCAAACAAATACTAACTAACAAATGTAACGTAGCACAACAAACAAACTACCAAACAAATACTAACTAACAAATGTAATGTAACACAACAAACAAACTACCAAACAAATACTAACTAACAAATGTAATGTAGCACAACAAACAAACTACCATACAAATACTAACTAACAAATGTAATGTAGCACAACAAACAAACTACCAAACAAATACTAACTAACAAATGTAATGTAGCACAACAAAGAAACTACCAAACAAATACTAACTAACAAATGTAATGTAGCACAACAAACAAACTACCGAACAAATACTAACTAACAAATGTAATGTAGCACAACAAACAAACTACCAAACAAATACTAACTAACAAATGTAATGTAGCACAACAAAGAAACTACCAAACAAATACTAACTAACAAATGTAATGTAGCACAACAAACAAACTACCGAACAAATACTAACTAACAAATGTAATGTAGCACAACAAACAAACTACCAAACAAATACTAACTAATAAATGTAATGTAGCACAACAAACAAACTACCAAACAAATACTAACTAACAAATGTAATGTAGCACAACAAACAAACTACCAAACAAATACTAACTAACAAATGTAATGTAGCACAACAAACAAACTACCAAACAAATACTAACTAACAAATGTAATGTAGCACAACAAACAAACTACCAAACAAATACTAACTAACAAATATAATGTAGCGTCTGTATAGTTACACAACGCTTTGTCTTCTTCTTTCGAAAGTCAAATTACTGACGAGTGAAAGAGAGAAACAAAAACAGTGTGTAACTGTTCATCTGATACTCGTATAATACGGTTATTAGTCAGGGTTAGAAAATAACCTACAAGTAAAACAATGAATTAGTTTAATCATTGAAAAAAAATAAAAATAAAAATCATTTATTTCAGACAAAAAAGTCCATAGGTAAGGCAAGGTTGTTAGTAACAAGAATTTAGCTTATAACTAATGTTAGTAATTAAAAAAAGTCAAAAAAAACAAGAAACTAGACACACCGCCTACCCCTACACAGTATGCTCATCGGTCTCGCAACACATGGAGTTCAGTGAACCTACTGAGCAGAACAGTATCGGTTCTTTCGCCAATCATCTTCAGGACGCTATTCGGGCTCCCCCGTACTCGTCGTTTTAATCATTGAGTGAATTCATTTTTACAAAACTTTCATACCTACTTGAAGCCATTTTTCCCATTAGAAATATGAAGCTTTTTAAATTTCAAAGTCATCAAAATAAATTCACTTTTTCCAATTACTTTTGCTAAGTTTTATTCAATTTAGCGCTAGCCAACGTTGCTAAACCCGATGTTTAAGTTAGGTGCAACTTCCTGCTGTAAAACTAATTACGAAGTTTCCGCTACGTTTTTCTTGCTCGTTTCATAGTTTCCCCGACTAAGTGTTAGGTAATAATCGAGACATACAGAAAGCTATTAGAATTTAATTAATTATTTAAGTATGAATAATAGCAACTTTAATTTCGAGGCTTTTCCAGCTAATAGTTTCTTAGCCTCACCAAGGGGTATAGTATTACCCAGTAACTGGGTTTTGGAGGTCAGACAGGCAGTAGCTCCATGTAAAATAATGGTATTCAGCTGCACCTGGTTAGACTGGAAGCCGACCCCAACATAGTTGGGATAAGGTTTCTTAGCTGGCTGCCTAGGGTTTCATATAAGATTTCTACTTCTTTGGTAATTTGGTAAGCCTGGGTCCGACGGCCTCAGGGCGGATTCTGTAGATTCGTCCCGTAATGCATTCCAGGATTTTCACAGATTAAACGAACCCGTTAGGTATTGATAGGTACAAACATATGGTAGTTCTTAGGACGTAGGTACACACGGCATCAAGCTATACAATTCCAGTATAAGCTGACCTCTTACTTACGGCAAGCCGATCAACCAATGCGAGGTCAGGTTATATTGGAAACGTATAGCTTGGTATGTAGCCGTGTGTACTTATATTTTTTGGGATCCATTGTGCGCTTTAATCATTCTAACGTGACGATATTATCGTGAACTTCCACGTCATCCAGATCACCATCTGCCTAGCCTTTTCCCAACTATGTTGGGGTCGGCTTCCAGTCTAACCGGATGCAGCTGAATACCAGTATTTTACATGGAGCGACTGCCTGTCTGACTTCCACAACCCAGACCCCTGGGGAATGGACACGTCCTCCAGATACAAGAGAAAAATAAAATGTATGGAAATATTATGAATTCGCTTTTAAATTTCCGCCCACGATAACGTCATAACGTGCACGTATTATTTATTATATTTATACATTTTATGGACGTGGACGTCCACGAAAACATCGTGACGTTAAAAATGATAAAAGCGTTAATTCTCAAGACGTGCTTTCAAAAGTCATCGGAAAAAAAACACGAAGTACTTCGAAGAACGGCTTCTGTTTAATAGACTTCGACGAACAAATTGAGCCATAACACAAAACCATATCAAATCAATATCACATGACTGTAATTTGAGGCAAAGTTAAGGCTAGTGTACACGAACTACATTAGACTTTGCTTAAGTAGATGTCCCGTAAATTTACTTTTTGGGATGCATGAAGAAGCCTCCTCGTGTAGCGCAGTTTGTTCCGCCAGTTACTCAACTGACCCGAGCGCTCGGCGCATCCTGGACAGTCACGCCCAACGCCTTATTTGACTGGCCAATTTTTCCCTTGCGGCGATCGGGCTAACGCCCACCTGGTTTGCGACCACCCTTCCACCGGAGTCCGGCAGCCTGCTGTGTTTCGTTGATGCATGGAAGTTCGCTTGTTCCATCATAGACGTCATCCATCGCTTTCCATCAGGCGTGATCAAGGTAAAGAGCGGGCCCATTCAGCAATATAAAAATAATACTGTCCTTCCACAGTTATTCTACCTCTGACAGCTGCAACCCAACAGCAACCTTCTTAAAATCACTATAAAGATGTGTTTTTGACATACTACATCCCAACAGCAACCTTATTGTCAGGAGATGAAAGATCACTATGATATTGACAGTGATGCTAAATCAGAGGTAAAATAACTGTGAATGAACTGTAGTCATAAACTATTATTGCTGCTTGTGTTTTTATTGACAGAAATTCAGACAATTATATAATGCAATAATGTGCATCCTAATTAACCTGATTGCGACACTCATGACAACATATTCCTCGAACATACAACTAACCAAGATTATGTATTTTACTTCCCCCCCTTCATTCAAACTAATGTGTAGATATTAAAATTCAATTAAAAATGCAGTGTTACAGTCAGTGCCGTCTATTCCGGGCCTAACCTCAGACAGTTATAAATCCTCAAGAAATTAAGTATTTGACATGTGGAAGAGTTTCGTTTCGGAGCTCTCCGCAAAAAATGTACAAAAAACTTGTAAAAAACATAAACGGAACATGTGGTCACGGCTAAGATGTTACTTTTGTGCAGGGTTACCAAACTTTTGATTTCTGACTGAGACAGATTTATTATGCTTTAGAGAATAATATAAATATTTTCTGAAACTAAACCTAGATGTACAAAAACAGATGTTTAATATAACACCTCGAGGGTGCTGTGTTATAATTAAGTTTTAGGAGTTAAGTTCTGTCTATTTTATTGTGAATTTAGTTTATAATAGTATATTAGGGCAACCTCTAAAGATAGATTTAAGGTTTTGTATCATAAATAAATACAAAACTTTTTTCGAAAATGTTTAGAATATTCTACGAATAGCTATAAACATTACGCATACACATAAATTGGAGATGTAAATCGTTAGTTGGTAGTAGTAACTGGAGCCAACAAACTTACTATCTAGGAAGCACGACACTGAACAGTGTTCTCAGACGGATGGCGAACCCTGGCAACATGCCGCAATACTTCATGCATATCTTAAGAAGCAGGGATAACCCAACGGCTGAGCCACTGAGTTGAGATGAAACAGTCGTGTACTCAAAATCCAATCCCATTGTTGACGTAAGCGCACTTTTAATACAAGCTTATTAGGCATTTTACTGAAAATTCATACTTAATATTATAAATGCGAAAGTCTGTCTGTCTGTTACCTCTTCAAGCTTAAACCGCTGAACCGATTTAGATGAAATTTGCTATAGACAAAGTTTGAGTCCCAAGAAAGGACATAGGATACTTTTTATCCCGATATTCCCACGGGATCGACACTTATGCGGGACAAACCGCGGGGCGCTGCTAGTTTAAAAATATTTTAATCATGGTTAAAGCTCAGACCAATTTTTATTGGTCTGAGGGTTAAAGATTCTCAATAATTCTAAGACGTATGCCATCTACCAACTCGCACTGGACTCACAAGGTAGTGTTCAGTCGACTCCTTCTTGGAGACGTGGCCTGAGTCCCAGCAGTGAAAACTTTATAGGCTGAATCATCATCTGCCTAGCCTTTTCCCAACTATGTAGGGGTCGGCTTCCAGTCTAACTGGATGCAGCTAAATATCAGTATTTTACATGGAGCGACTGCCCTATCTGACTTCCACAACCCAGTTACTGGGTTGTCAGACTCTCGGGCTTCTAACTACCCGTAACGATTATCAAAGATCCACGAATGACAGCCGGGACCAACGGCCTACCGTGCTTTCCGAGGCACGGAGGGGTCTCGGTATGTAAAGATCAACCGCGGCAAGCGTAGCTTAACTGGATCGATCGACCTGTGCGGCTGTTGTGTTGTTGTGCGGGCCCATTGTTTTTTGTGCTTATATATTATTAAAATCCACATAAAAAGGAAATTAAGTTTTTATTACCACATACACGTAAATTGTTGGGATTTAAGAGCATTTATATAAATATATGATATGAGGACAGCGCGACAGGAGCGATGTGGAGCTCTCTTGGACATCGTACGAACAACATGTGCTCAGAAACTGTCGGCGTTCCGTATCTGGTTGTGTCGTGTACCTAGTGTGTAATTTGCTAGCGTGATTAAATTGTTCGTGAAATTATGTTCGTGAAATTATAATCTGATTTGAACTGCAAACCGTTTTTCTATTGCGCATTATCTAACACACAACCCACTTTAGCCCACTCTAATTCAAATATGGCTGATAATAACGAGACACACTATACTTTCCCCGTTATATTTAATATTGAGGTAGGTTTTCGAAGTAGCCTAAAATACTTAAAAAATGGTTACCATACATTTAACTAAAGTCGGATTAAATATATTTTGAAACCAAACAGTTAGTGTGAACAGCTAAATATTTGGATTTCGATCAGTTTTTTTTTTTCATTTGTACTGTTTATTCAACCTCTGCCACTTGACTGACGTTATACAAATGTGTATGTTGAATTTAAAATCATGGAGACATAAAATGTTGAATTACTTATTTGTCATTATAATCCGCACGCGATGAGAATGGGATGGAAGCTTGTCAAAGTAAATCGAAAATGACAGTTCTCAACTATTCTCAAGACGGCTGGACAGCGGACCGCGCGCGCCTGGACTACTATTATCACGCGCGTCTCAGTTCCAAAAGGTAGCATCCCATTCTGATCGCGGGCGGATTATACGGTATACCACACGTCTTAATCTGGATTTGTGGTGGATGGCAATAGAGATAATTAGCCTATATGGTTGTTGCTGGGCCACAGGCCTCCTCTCATCGAGAGGGTGGATATAATCTACCACGCGGGCCCATTGTGTAGAGGTCATATGTCTTTGAACATTTGGTTCTAAGACATGCCGGTTTCTTCACATTTGTAGATTGCAGATTTTTTAAATGATCACTAAATTGTGGGAAAACTGTGGTTTTCTTCTTCAAAGACTTCAAGATTGTCAGATTGATTGTTAAGTGCATTGCAATCAATAATCGAATCGATTGTGGCCAAACAGACCATCATCAGTGTATCTGTGTATCATACAACTTAGGTACTTAGGTAGATTTGAAAAAAGCTACTGACTAATCGTATTTTTATTTGGACAATATTATATCCATAGCAATACAATAATCAATCCAGAAAAACACCTCATAACGGTCTAACCTATAAAAACAGCAGCTGTAACCGCCAACAAAATTAACATAAACATTACAATTTTTCCTTCCCTCTCCCTCTATATTGAAGTCATACAATAATATCAGCACCTCGTATCCGGTCCATAAAGCTGCTAATGTATTCGTTTGTGGACGCACCATTTACTGTTATGAACGCTGTTTCCTTGCCTTACGCTATTTATCCCGAACTGCGTTGCACATACGGGAAAACCAAGTTATGATCATATAATGCTGGCTTTAAAATATACGTTTTGTAAGTAAACGACGATATAATTGTTTGATGTATTAAATTTGAACTTTTTTTAGAATTGTGTTTAAAAACTAAGCGGGTGTAGCTGAATATCAGAATTTTACATGGGGTGACTGCCTATCTGGCAACCACAACTATACCCTATACCCCAGTTCTTTTTTTTTTTTGCGGATGGGAAATCATCAAATGACTCCTCCCGCTCTGGGTGGAGCGGAAGGGAGTGTCAGACTCTTACTGACTAAAACCCACCCGCGTTCCTTCCTTAGCCCTTTATGTTCCGGCCAGCGGTAAACCTTTCGGACAATCCCGCTGACCCGGCAGGCTTCGGCCCTACGGGGGCCCCCTTAGGGCTTCAATGCTGACATCTCTTTGAGGCGCGCGTGGAATACGTACGCGCCGTCCGGCATGGGTCTGGTCCTGATCGGACGGTGAGCTAACCATTACTTTCCGTCCGCAGGCCCGCGCTTACGGTGGCCGGGAGTCGTCTCTCCCACGGCGGCTGGGACGGGAGGCTCTCTCCCTAACTATACCCCTTGGTATGACTGGAATAATCAGGTATCTGGGCACGCTCGTTTCATAATAGACCTCATCCATCGCTTTACATCGGGTGTGGTCGAGGTCTAGAGAAGGCTCATTCAGCAAATAAAAATATATATCTGTATCACAATATAGCTGAGGGCCAAGTTGCCGAGCAATTTAAAATTCAGTCCTAGGAAACTACTATAAAACGACTTCTCCATAATCGACACGAATTTCCCAACTGCAAACGTAACTTTGTGATTCGGCCAAGAAATCATAGCGAAGTTGAAATGCCCTGCGGAACGGTACCGCGTATTTTTGGCACAAAAACAAATGAGTGCAGTTAAATTTTAAATGCGTTGTAAATTTTTGTAAATGCACTTCCCGGTTTTGATATTGGGATGATCTTTATTGCTGTTCTGAAGGGTATTTTGTGGCATTATTGATGTTCATGTAGTTTATTCGAGTGCTTTTGTTCTGTAAAAGCTTTCAGTTTGTTTCGGCTATGTGTTAGCCTTGATTCTTTTTTGTTGGTGTGGCACGAGTTGGAAACGGTGCCAGTTTTTTTCATTTCGACGTGACTATCGACAACTGCCCGAAGCATTTTGACAAACCAATTAATGGGATAGACCTCTCTGTTTGCGTTTTTCCCACCAAAGCTTGGCAGAGCAATAAAAGAGCTGCTACAAGTGTTGACACTTCGTTACCTCTGATACCCTTTTGGCAGTTACACTATCAACAAGCTGACTGGCTGTTTTTTTGCCTATTTCCGTATAGCTTTTGGTTACAACTATCAGTCGTGGGACCTTCTGAACGACTAGATGTAGGTAGACTTCTAATATCTAATCTAGAGATAAGAACGCTTGGAAACATGCTGGTCCTGCTCCATAGAACAATCTAGAGTCTAGACAAACTGGTTGCTAATTTAATTGTAAATTTGATTCTTTCATCTTTTTTTTTTTTTGGCATTGATTTACATTCTGTAATTACTTAAACTCACACCCTGACTTGTTACTTGTAATTTTTTATTTAAATGAAAATCGTTTACTTTTACCATGTTTGTAAATATGTGAGCACCATGTATATATCAGATAATTCATTTATGTTATGTTTTCATTTTTAGTTCTTTTACCTATTGTGGTATAGTACCTAACTTTATTTTAGGTGCATGGTCTTCACATATTATTATATAATTAATGTATGCAAAATATTGTAAAACATTTTAAAAAGACTAACGGTGGAGTTTCTTGCCCATTCTTCTCCATACGAAAACTACCTTTTGGAATGACTAGAATCAATTCTATTTTATCGTAAGTTTTGACGTTCAAAAGTGCCTTTTATGTGCCTATTTGAAATAAATGTTTTTGACTTTGACTTTGACTTCTGGTAAACTATACTATAAATATGCATTATATCCTGGTATGCAACATCTTCAAGCGGTTTGGTTCGTTTATGATAAACTAAGACCAGATAAGGCACTAGCTACTGTAATTTACTAAATAAAGGGTCCTTTTGAACTGGCAGCCATTTCCGAACTAATTCCAGACAACACTTTATAATATTTCCAAAGGATATATGCTCACACCAGTGATATAGTTTTCCTAATATAAAGTAAGGTTTTGGGAGTCATAAAGGACAATTGCTATGTTCGGATCGTGCAAATTGTTAGGATTCGGGCAAAGGTTTCGGGTGTTCCTGTTCATGTTCGATGGGGTATCTTGTCGTTTATGAAGTGTGGTGTTTAATGTTATTATGACACGTGAGATCAGGTGTTCGTTACGATTTTTGTATATGCAGTTTTAGTTGTGATAAAGATATCTAAACTGAAAGCTATTTAAAAGCTTTTGGCGCTTGTGTCATATTTGTCTATTTTAATCAAATCGATTTACGTGAATATATGCAGACGATTTTTTTATGCCCTATGATACTTCCCCCCCGTTATATACCTGTACATATTATTATTATTTTAGGACTGTTAGCTTTAAAAATATGTTAATATTATACAATGCAATAAACCATAATTAATTATATTAATATTTACGTGAATTATGTAACATCATCATCTGCTTGTCTTGTCCCAATCATGTTATGGTCGGTTTCCAGTCTATCCGGATGCCGCTGAATACCAGGATTTTACATGGAGCGACTGCCTATATGACCTCCTCAAACCAGTAATTGGGCAACACGATACCCCTTGTTAAAACTGGAAATATGTAACAACTGCACAATGATAATTAATTGTTAGAGAGTTTTTCCTCTAAAGACTAGAATGTTTTGATGGAAACATTTTTTTGAGTGGAATGTGGAACTTGAATGGAATGGATTTCATATTGGTATGGCATCCATACCATTCAGGTTTGTTCCATCTACTAGAAAATATATCAGTTTATACATACCTAATCCAGAAAACAAACAAAATAGTATAATTATCAATAACTATAATAACTCCGAATTCGCCAGAACCATTTTCCAATATATATTACACACACGTGTGAATAAGTGTTGAGCTGAAAAGTTAACAAAGGTTACGCGTTTAGCTGATACTGCAGTTTCACATTGTTGCTGCAAATTCATACAATGTTACATGGATGGATTCAAACAGTTATCACCGTGTATATTGTTTTCATTTATTGGATTGAGCAAAATAACTTTTACGAGTAGGATCATATTTTTGTCAAACTATGAAAAGCAAAAATAAATAAATCTCATCATCTGCCTAGCCTTTACCAAACTATGTTGGGGTCGGCTTCCAGCCTAACCGGATGCAGCCAAATACCAGTATTTCACATGAAGCAACTGCCTATCTGACCTTCACAACCCAGTTACTGGGTAATACAATACCCCTTGGTAAGACTGGTTGTCAGACTCTCGGGCTTCTGACTACCCGTAATGCCTGTCAAAGGTCCAGCCGGGACCAACGGCTCAACGTGCTTACCGAGGCAAGGAGAGGGGTCACGGTATGTAAAGATGGTCACCCATCCACAGACCAACCGCGGCAAGCGTAGCTTAACCTGATCGATCGACCTTTGCGACTGTTATTATTTAGCCGAGGGCCTCTCACAAAAATTATATAAATCTATGATCCCAATATTCTCATATCATCATCATCATCATCATTTCAGCCGAAAGACGCCCACTGCTGGACACAGGCCTCCCCATCGCCATAATCGCCACGCTTGGCCCTGGGTTGCCGATCGCAGTATGGTATGGTGGTGGAATGCATAGAGAACGCTGCTGTCCATTCTCCGGTACGCCCCTTAGTCGCCTTTTACGACACCCACGGGAAGTATGGGGTGGTGTTATTCTTTAAGTCCGGCACCACACAGACAAGTCCGGCACCACACAGACAGTTCCGGCACCACACAGATATTCTCATATATTTAGCATCAATTAAACTTATCCAGCTTTTGAATTGAATAAAAAACAAACAATATTTTACTGAAATAATAATTTTAAATAGGTTAACGGAATTTTTACACTGAATATTATAAAAAATAAATTAGGTAGATGAGGTCGGTGTTTCATATCTGACTGAGACTACAGGCCGAAACAAACTCAGAGCAAACTCAACTTTTGAAGTCAAAGTTAGCTTTGACTTCTTGGTCTTAATATTATCGTATATGAATATGTTAACATCAAACTTTAAGAAGAAAAGAAATATCTTCTAAAATATAATCCTATAATATCTTTATGTTCAAACATAACACTGATTTATCTGAAATTGTAACCGATCAAATTGTAATACCACATTCTAATGTAAAATCTAATATTACATCCACAAATCTCCATACATCTGAACCAAATTAAAGAGCATTCAGAATTTAACAATCGTAAAAATATCTCGATTTATTCTCACTTTATTTCATGGTTTGACAGATAGTGTTGGGTACATTGTGCAGATCCACCCTCATCATCTTCACTTGCTCTTGCACTATCCTGTTCGATATTTAGCCTTAAATCTTCAATGTTAAGGTTCTAAGGATTCAATTCTGCAGTTTCAAGACTGCAATATAAAGTTTGCATGGCGATAGTTGGTATTCCAACCACGTACGGTTGGCATAGCCCCTGAATAGATATCTACTAAAATGATACGGCCCTCCCGATACCAATAAAGCCTGATTTATATAAAATACTTGCAAATCCAGTTGAAATTTTCTAAAATTTTCGTCTTTATCTCCTATGACGATCGGTTTAGTCTTTCATCTTGTTGTGGCGAAGGAATATATTCAAGATAGAAAGATTTTGTTTGAGCGATAGCAGAGCGCACCGAATCAGTGGCGAACAAAACTTATTTAACTTTTACGTCAGTTTTTCTCGAGAAACTCAAATCGAGTAGAAATGGAATATATTGGAAATGTTTTAATATCCAGTGGCTACTTACTGTCTTATTTTATATCATTCAGATTTTCCTAGTATTCTATATTTGTGATCACGGTATAAAGTTTTGTTTTGATAAATTCCGTTGAGCTTGTTCTTGTTGTTGTTTTTCTTATTGTTCTTCAACATGTTCTGGTTTATTAAGTATTTTTATTATTCTTAATCAACAATTAGTCAAAAATGAGTATCATTCAATAATGGGGCATAATCAGCGATGAGGCATAATCCACATATCATTATGTTCAAGTATACTACAAAAGTAGGCAGTAATGTCATCATCAACATCATCATTCCAGCCGAAAGACGTCCACTGCTGGACATAGGCCTCCCCCAAGCACCTCAACTTCGACCGGTTCTGTGCTTCTCGCATCCAACGGGTTCCTGCGGCCTTCACCTCACCAGTAATATACCTTGTATTATTTGTTAATAAGGACATATAATTCAAATTTCTAGGGATGACCCTTCGCGTAATGGCAAGTTATAGTACCTTCTTAGCAAATGTGTTTGAATTATTTGTCCACCCAACTGCCTTTTTTATGTTGTTAAAACATATAACTAACGACTAACCAAAATACAGATACCAAAAACACCCAAATTAATATCCCCACTTATGACCCCAAATTCCAAATCGTGGTGAGCCTCACCACGATTTGGAATTTGGGGTCACAACCTCGTATTTCAGGAACAACGATCTATGCTCGAGGAAAATGTTGATATGGCGATGTCAATTTATATGGTAATTTCTTAGAATATGAGAGAATAACTTTTCCATTAAGTGGCACGTGGCTATTCACTTTATCGGGTAAAAGTCAAGGTTCTCCCTTCACGTGTTTATATTTAACAAGAAAAAATTATATTAAAAATAGAGTAACTACTCGTACCTAACAATGTCCTTGCTTAGAGTTTCGTAGTCAACAAGGAGGTCTATGTCCGTCCGTCTGTAAGTCTATATGTTCACGGTTTAGCTCAGAGACTCTTCGTACTAGAAACAAGGTTTAAAAAGACCCATCACCTAGCCATCCAGTACGCATTCTGTACATCAAATTAAGTAACATCATCATCATCATCTGCCTAGCCTTTTCCCAACTATGCTGGGGTCGGCTTCCAATCTAACCGGATGCAGCTGAATACCAGTATTTTGCATGGAGCGACTGCCTATCTGACCTCCACAACTCAGTTACTGGGTAATACGATACCCCTTGGTAAGACTTGTTGTCAGATTTTCGGGCTTCTGACTACCCGTAACGACTGTCAAAGATCCACGAATGACAGCCGGGACCAACGGCTTAACGTGCTTTCCGAGGCACGGAGGGGTCTCGGTATGTAAAGATTACTGATGATAATGACGGGGAGTACAAAACTTAATGGCTCCCGGCTTCGTTAAGTGTATAATTGCTTTATCACCTTAAGGTTGAATATCACTTGCACTTCACAAAACGACAAGGTCTATTTGTCTATGTGGCAGATAGATCATTTCAACCTGCGCGACCAAAGCGACTTCGTAGCGGGAGCGTCAGTTACGCAGCGGACGCTGGTCGTGTTTATCTAAGGCGTGAATTATACACAGACGACGCAGCGTAAGGTGAAGGTGCGGCACAGGCATGATGCCGCTTCAAACCGTTTTCATACAAAATGTACGAAGGTGATGTGTCGCTAGTTACACTCAAGCAGCGAGGCGCGGCGTGAGACGGCGCCTTCGTACATTTTGTATGTAAACGTTTTGGAGCTGCATCCTGCCTGCGCCTCGCCTTCAACTTACGCCGCCGTCAGTGTATAATTCACTCCAAGGCGCCTTGCGTGACCGCTGTAGTCGCGCAGGTGTTCACGTTTAGTTTCGCGCTGTTGACGCCCCCGCTTCGCGTTCTGCGTCCCACGTACTTGACGCACAGATTTGACCGAAGCTTTAGTGAAGCTTCAAATTGCTGGGAATTTTTGTCAAAAATTATAAAGCAATACGAGGTCGACTTCATTAATGTCGACCTCGTATTGCTTTATAATTTTGCCTCTAATGCCTCGCACCAATATAAATGAAGGCGTCCTTACAAATCAAGGCTTGCACGACAACATTTTGCAGTACAATATCCCGTAAACTGTGTTCCATACTAAATCTCAGTCATACAAAATCAAACTTAGAACAATGCATATCAGGAGTTAGGTACGACTCAGTCGAAAGTAGAGAGTTTAAGAGGAATATTAATAAAGTTTTACACTTTAATACGCACATCGCTCCTGTGATATCACTTTTTGCATTAAGTACCTACTGTTGGAAAGAGTTAGGCTCCCGCAAACAGGCACGACGACGCGACTCTAGTAGAACAATTTCTATGAAAACTTCATGGAAATTGTTCTACCAGGATCGAGTCGCACC
This sequence comes from Mesoligia furuncula, assembly GCA_916614155.1. Lineage (NCBI taxonomy): Eukaryota > Metazoa > Arthropoda > Insecta > Lepidoptera > Noctuidae > Mesoligia > Mesoligia furuncula. Next base: position 28,241,996 of record OU744800.1, on the reverse strand, counting down.
TTCGCCCCATGCCCGTCTACAAGCCGTCTTAAGAGCGTTTACGACGGGAGAGTTGTCGCAAACCAGGCGTGGTTTGCGACCACTTTCCCACCGGAGTCCGGCGTCTAGCAGCCTACTGTGTTTCGTCAATGCGTGGAAGTTCATCCATCGCTTTCCATCAAGCATGATCGAGGTCAAGAGCGGGCCCATTCAGCAATAAAAAAATACTATTGACTCACGTTTCGCAAAGATTCATTTTTGGTTAATTTTACTACTAACCAAACCAAAACAATACCTTTAAAGCATGAAGGGCCGGTTGTTTCAAACGGTTGGTTAACGTAACATACGTACGTCAAATAATAACGAGTACGTAATCGTAAGTATATGATGTAAGTCAAGGCCATAATTTTGTAATTGTAATTTGAAACAACGCTTTTTTTGGTTTGACGATAGTTAGCGCCATTTTTAACCGACTTCTAAAAAGGAGGAGGACGAAAGAGAAAAAGGAGGAGGTTCTCAATTCGGATGTTTATATATATATTTATGTATGTCCGGGCATAATTCCGTCATACATAGACGGATTTCCAAAATTATTTTTTGTTCGAAAGAGGTTTATTCCGAAATGGTCCCATTGAAATTTCGTAAAGATCTGATGATGAGTTTCGGAGACAGACAACGCAACTCTTCAATAAAAGCCAGCAAATCAACCGCGATTGCTGCTATCGCATGCATGCATGCTTTGTTTACGCAATCACACATGGTAACATCACGCCAGGGGGCCTAGACTGCTATTTTTATAAATTCGTCATTCCAACACGATCCCACCACCATCCGATTGTCATTTTGCTAAAAGTTCGTAATCTGCTAAATTCATAATGGTTGATCATTGGTCGGTCAATGGCACAGAAATTATACGATATTCGTAACGATTTAAAAGCAATGACTGCACAATGACGTAATGGTAGGTCACTGATCAAAGGAACTATCAAAATTTTTGCAGATTACCGCGTAAGTCAGTAATTCATTTTTCATTATGTACGAGGTTACCATTCTATGCCATTTCTTTCAATGGAGTGTCAGTGGTTGACCATTGGAAAGTCATAATGACGCCATTTTAGTAGTAGATTACCAAACTTGTCAAAATCAACAATTATGAAATCAATGACAATACCATTCTGACACTATCGTAATAGCAGACTTGAGGTCCTGTACCCTCTCCCAGTCATAGCCACTTTATCTTGTTTTAACACGGGACCGGGAAATATTTACATCGATACAAATATCACCGTCACAATCATCCCACTTAACCTCCGAAATGTTACAACCTTAACAATAACCAATCGCCGTCAAACTTGTCAAAATCCATGGCGATTGCCAATAGCAACCAGTTGCTTTTGTCATGGCAACTGGTATACTTCTCGCACTTCACAATGCAACACAAAGCTAAACTCTTTCTGATCCGTCGACGGGCTTACGTTTTCTATTTTATGAACATCCCCATTGATACGTGTGGGTTTTTCGAAAAGCAATCTTCTGTGTTGACTTGTAGGGTTGCATTTCAATTCCAGTTGTGTGTGGGTTGAAATGCGTTACAAAGCTTTTGGGGTGTGGAGATGTTGTTGAGCGGAGGCGGAGCGGTTAAATATTTTAAGAAAAACAATTGAATGGCCAAATTAAGGACAATCAATGCGACCAACTTTTGAATGCATATCATATTTTGCTATGCATAGTGGAGACCTATTAGCATGATGATAAGATGGGAATTAAGATGTAAGGGGACTACATGACCTAAAGCGTGGTCACTGTCGGACTGCATAGAAAAGAAAGAGAAGCGCGATGGTACAACGCTGGTAATTTATTGCAAAATATGAAGCAATACCTATTTACAAAAAATCTATTGTTTGGACTATAAAATTAAAACACTAGTGCTTTAGTATGTTGCTTGTAGTATAATCTGACAAAAAATCAGAATGATTATATTAGAATGGTTTTTATTGTAAAAAGAAAGTTTATAGAGGTATCTTCATGATTTTTTTCTATCGTATCAAATTAGTTGTATTGTGTTTTCATCACACTATCTATTTATGTATTGCATTTCTGACAAGTAACATAATTGTTTCTGACTAACTTCCTCCCGCGCCTTAGACCGCATGGCATGTCGATATAAAGCCTGTGTTCTTCCCCAAGGTTCAAAATATCCCCATACCAAATTTCATCAAAATCAGTCCAGTAATAGGAACAAACAGACAGATAAAAAAAATGTAAGTACCGTATAATACTCTCATAATTGCATTTAGTAAAAAGCTTTATTTTGACATTACAAACAGACGCTTCAATTTTATTAATTTGTGTATTTATTCACAAGGCGACTATAACTCAGGTAACAATCATAGTATATCACTGGATACAAAACTACATAAACAAAACACAATCAGCACAGCGGCGGCGGTATAGATAACAATCAGCCTATTTCGTTCCCAAATCAACCAACAGACACTCACCCAGCCATCCCCTTTATACTTTAATTTGTCCCCTTACTCTAGAAATAATCCCTCCTCGCTCCGCCAGCCACGCGTCGCAGCCACATAACAGTGACAGTTTGAGATCAAGTATGATAGCAATTTCCTGGACGCATCGAGTTTTAATATAAACGTTGTATCGAAAAGGGATGTAGCTGGGACAAAGAGTTAGGGCGCAGATGCGACCGGATTTTCGAGGTCGTGACATAGTTTTGAACTTGGGTTATAGAATTTCGTTTTACTACCTATAGTGGTTCACCCACATGTATATTCTAACTAATTTGATTATGATGGGTGGTTGTTAGTCTTTATTTTATTCGTCAGATGATTTCAAAACAATGTGTTTGGAAGGACAACTTCCACAAGTGGGAGTTCATGGAAGGCTCAAACCTCCGGCTTATCGCCCATTTTGCACCGCATGCCCTGAGTGAGGACCTAATGGCTGTGTCAGCGAATGCTGTTCGCATTGCCGAATTTAGGGCCAAACAAATTTAAGAAATAAAACGATATTTTTGCTATCTAAACGCTAAGAAGAAGAATGCGTTTGATTTAGCAGGACACAGAAGTTCAACTACAGAGTTTAAGGAAGAGTTAGAGGCAGGCAAAATTATATTCTCTTCCCTCTTTCCACGTTTCCCGGTCTACTTCGATTGTGAGCCAATGGTTTAAGAAGGAGTCCAGCTCATCCCGCCATCTCTTTCTGGGCCTGCCGCGTAGTCGTTTCCTGGTATTTGAGATGCAGTGAGTGGTGGTTACAGCAAATGAGAGGGATAAATAGTTACTTTTTCTGCTAATACAATAAAATAATATTAGTACTGTGACTTCGGCCGTCTCGCAGAGCTGGTTGAAACAATTAATTTCTAACGTGAGATACAACTGTTCAATGACAAGGGCTACAAAAAAAACTCTTCTAAGCCACTGTATGCTCGTGTGAACACATAAGTCATTCACCACTCTTCCCGAGCTTTGCATTCTTAGAATGTACTGTACTGACACGAATAAAAACGTCGGCAACAAAGTACTGTCTCATCTGAATGCAACAGTTAGTTGATCTTTTCCGTGCGGTTAACAATAGGAGTTCGTTGTGCAGATATGTGCACAAGCAGTGTTGATACTTTCGTACATTGTAGGCTATATTTATTTTCACTTCGGTAGTAAAGCAATACCGAATCGTAAGTTTTGTTGGTTTCATGTGTTCGAGGATAATCAGAATACTTTATTTAAATAAAAACTTTGCCTAATTTAGAAGTAAGGACTATCCCTACATAGGTAATTGTGTTTAATTTTAAAGAAATTTTCTAGCCTCCCGTGACGATTCGCATAGATGCGTTAAAATAAACATGGAAGTATAAATAGGGGAATAGATATTAACGATGAAATGTGGACTATACAATTTAAATAGCTTCTTCCCGTGACTTCGTCCGCGTAAAATTTTTGGTTCCACCGACCCACACCGTCACATCGCATCACCTACCTGCACTGTCACTTCGTTTTCGCTTAGCAATCTTTCCGACTTTATTTCTTTTTGTTTGGCCCCTAAGGGTCAGGGTCAGGTTTTTTTTTTAAACGTATTGTTTACATTAAATGGAGTGCTGCTTTCAGAGAATGTAATGAAAAAACGACAAAAAAAAATCTTGAGAAAAATTTCGGTGGAATATTATTCAAAATAAGGAGCTGAATGCACCCTGACAGTTTATGGAGAGCTGTCCTTTACACCCTGTTTAAAGATGTTCCGGGAAAATATCTATGCATTTCCCTGCAAAAACTTTCATTGAAGCACGACGAAGTATCAAAACTGTTTCATTCGTCCACAGTAGATAAAGCACGTCGCTCGCCATACTACCAATAACGCATTGATATAGAGAAGATTTAAAGTGAGCATATGACGATACTTTCTGCTATTAAGTTATATTTTACAGATAAAGGTAAGATACCTTAAGTAAGTATAAGTACCTCTTCAATGACTGGTGGGGTCAGAACTTCAAATGATACCCTTTGTGAGGATCATAGCTTGAATACTTACGCACAGAGAGCAGTTTTGTCCCAGTGGTAATGGCTCGTCGGGAGGGCGTAGCAAACGCTGGCATAGTGTGCCGCTTGGGAGGAGCCGCGCCGTGCCCTCATCTCAGAAGTAGGCAGTGACCTGTAGCTGCCGGCCGTGGTCGAGTCGAAGTCGTGGTCGGCAGCGAAAAGTCCTGGGACGCGGTGGTTTCCTTCTGCGAAACAGTCGTCTCGCAGAAGAAGGCTGTGGAAAGGGAGAGGGAGATCTCGTCTACTCACCCGGCCCGCAGTAGGCGCACCGGGCATCAGCGGAGGGCGGACAACGCCCTCTTCTAGCCCCTCTAAATGGGTCCAGGGGCGACGGACTCGGAGACGTCTGTCGCCCCCCACACATCAGGACCCGAGGTGGCGGCGCGTAGTGTTCCTCGCGCGCGTACCTACGTGTTTCTCTTAGACGTCGCGGGGGAGTCAAACACCTCACTTCCCCCCTGATCCGAGGAGGCTCGCGGCGGCGGGCTGTCACCAGTCGGGCGTTGCGGAAGGATCGTACGTTCCCGCGATCCCCGGCGCAGGTGTGAGATGGAACACCGGGGTGATTTTAAGTCAGTAAGAGTCTGGCAGATTTCGCCGCCCGCCCCAGGATGGCTTACATCCATAAAGATTATCCGACCAGGAAACAAAAAAGAAGTGGTAATGGCCCCGACTTAGGACTTTACTTTTCCGTAGGTTTGGAACCAAGAAGGCACTTTACTAAGTGTAATAATTTCATCAACACTGCTCTCAAAGCGTTGAAGGAAAACATCGTGAGGAAGCCAGCATGTCCAAGAACCCAAAAGTCTAAGACATTTGACATCTACCAACCCGCACTGGACCCCCGTGGTAGATTCTGTCTCCCAGCAGTGGGAACATTATAGGCTGATTATCCATACAAATATTATAAATGCGAAAGTGTGTCTGTCTGTCTGTCTGTTACCTCTTCACGCTTAAACCGCTAAGCCGATTTAGATGAAATTTGGTATAGAGATAGTTTGAGTCCCGGGAAAGGGTATAGGATAATTTTTATCCCGATATTCCCACGGCATCGACACTTATGCGGGTGAAATGTAGGACAGAGGAAGGAGACAAAGTGATCGGCAGCTTTGTTGTATTTCGGTTTTTACCCGCCTACGGCAAAACCAAAGGAGGTTTATCATTTTAACAGGCTATGTAAGTATGTATGTTTGTTCATCTGATCTCCCACCAGTGGTGGTGAAAGGGGCCATTATAATTATTTTTTAGTTTTCTTCGTGAATAATCCTCATGGATGTCCGCCGCCCTGGGGCGGGCGGTGGGATCTGTCAGACTCTTAATGACTAAAAATCACCCCGGTGTTCCATCGCACACCTGCGCCGGGGGTCGCGGGAACGTACGATGCTTCCACAACCCCCGACTGGTGCCGCCGGCCCGCCAGTGGTGATAAAATTATTTACACAAAGGAAAGCCTACCTGGGTTGGAACTTACGACCTACAACTCGTGAGTCGCAGCCGTTACCACTGGGCCACTACAGCTGTAAAACTTCCTCTATCAACTGCTGGACAAGTCTCATCCACTTTTCCCCATTCTATTCACACCTCAATTCTATTAAACAACGAAATAACTAAATTGGAAGCAGGTTTTCAATCCGTAAACAGAATTACGGGCTTAGTAACTTAGTTTCGCATTAGTGTCCAAATTTTAAATTCAATGTATTATTTTGTACGGACGGATTTGAAAGTTTTTTTATTTATCCCTGTTATATGCTTTGCTGTTGAGTTGGTGGTTGGGCAAATAGTTAATAGGTATTTGGTAACAGACTTTGGTATAATATAACTTTTAACTTTAACTTTATTTATTTGCATCATAAAAGTACCTACAACCTGCACTTGAATACAATAATGTGATTATATTTCTCACCTTTCTAACGTCATACAAATGTTGTTCGTTAAGTACTTACGTTACATGATAATCATTTAGCACTCATTTAAGCACTAACACTCACCAACAAATTATTTACACTGATATTGATAGTTAGGTTGTAGCATTTGATTCACACTGTTCTCCGTACTAGTCGAAACTGTATCACGGTAGGACAGTCTTCCTCTTACACAATTAACCAGTTCTAAATACAAATAGTATTTCACTAAGTATTATTTCACAGTACAATAATTTTGTATCTTTGATATTATGTTCCAATGTAAACAGGTAGGTAACAGAACATTTTGTATTATCTACGAACAGAAGTGATCACAATGCAGGTAGTGTTAAACTAAAATTTAGTATATGCAAAGTTTACAGACAATCGATACGATTCCTATCCTTTAAGACTTACTTAATTATTATTTTCGTAGGAAATTACATAAACATAGTTAATAGCTGCAGGCTCAAATAATAAGTTTAGAATTTTTGATTTTAATCATAAGTAAATGTATAAGCAAGTGATATGAGTGTGTGTGTGAGCGTGATATTTTGAATATGGGTTTAGATGTTTGTAAGGAGTGGTGTGTGTGTTGTTTGTTCGTGAATATGGATGTGTTTGTTCGTGAATGTGGATGTGTTTGTTGTTTGTTCGTGAATGTATGTCTATGTCAAGCTTTTCAATAGTTTCTCCGTTTTATCATAGTTAAGTTGTTTTAAATATTCAACAAGAACTTTCTTACAGGCAAATGAAGTCATATTACGTAGGTTAACGTATTGTGATATTTTATTATATAGGAATGGACTTAGATATTGCATAAATTTACAAGCAAATACGGTTTTGTAGGATGGGACTAAGTATACTATGTCATTTCTTCGCCTTCCTGTGTAATGGGGGGGGAGATTGTGTTGACGAAGTATCACACTTAATATAAATAGCTGTCTCACTGTTAGTACAGGCAATTCACAGTATAGTAGTTCAGTTGAGAATCTATACCTCTTAAATGTCATAACTTTCAGTATAGCACGCTGCGAGCGTTCTAAGCTAATCATAGTTGACTTAGATAAGCCTCCCCATGTGGAAATACAATATGTTAAAATTGATTGACAAAGTGCATAATAAAGTGTTAGTAGTAGTTTTCTGTTACAAAAGTGGCGGATTTTTTTAAAGACATAAATCATCTTTCTCACTCTAGCTGTTAAGGTCATAATGTGCTCATTCCAGTTTAGGTTTTGATCTACAATTAGTCCTAGATATTTTATTGATTGTGTTTTAGAAAGAGAGTAGCATGAGCAGGTACTGGATTCGCAACATGTGTGATGTTTAATATGAAAGGTATTTAATGGTGGTTGTGTCTTATTTTGGATGCTAAAGGCAATGTATTTTGTTTTTTGTGTATTTAAAGTTAGTAGATTGCGGTCGAGCCATGTAGATACCACCTTAAAACCATCATTAGCCAACTTATATACATCCTTCCAGGTTTGTCCTTTAAATAGTAGAACTGTGTCGTCCGCGAAAGTAATTATTTGACCTTGATTGAATTGCAAATTACACAAATCATTAATGTATATTAGGAACAATGTAGGCCCCAGGATACTTCCTTGGGGCACACCGTACAAAATTTTTTCAGGTTGACTCACATAATCACTTACTTTTACGCACTGTTCCCTGTCAGTTAGGTAGTCTTTTAGTAAATTATGGGTAATCCCGCGAACACCAATTAATTCTAACTTCCTGAGAAGAATGGGAATAGAAACGGTATCGAAGGCCTTGGCTAGGTCGAGAAAGATGCCAATAGCTTTTTCTCCTTTGTCTAGGCTATCTATGAAAGAAGTAAGCTTATGCGTAGCATTTGCAGTTGATTTTGGTGCTCTAAACCCGTATTGATTCTCAGAGAGAATATTGTATTTTTCTAAATAATGCCTTAGCCGAGACTCGACGATTCGTTCCATAATTTTTGACAGTGACGGTAGCAGGAAAATTGGCCTATAATTTGCGACATTGTCTGTATCCCCACCTTTATGTATAGGTACAATTATTGATTTTTTAAGTACTGACGGGAATATACCTTTGTCCATGCATAGATTACAGATCTTAGCGATTGGAGGCGCAAGAGCTTCTGAACTCATTTTCAGTACTGCCGTAGGTATTCCATCCCAACCAGTAGACTTAGAGTTCTTAAGCCCTATAATAACCCGTTTTACCTCAGTTTCGTCAATAGGCAAGAGAACAAAGGAGTTTGGTGAAGGTTTTGTTTGACTTATCATTTTTGCTAGGTCTTGCTCATTTAACTGTGTTCGCGATTTTATATTATTAGCCAATTGGCATCCCACGCCTGTAAAGTATTCATTTACATGATTTAATGAATCATCGATGTTTGTTTTTATGCCTAAAAGGTCAGTATTTTTATTAGAATTAGCATTTAGATAACATACATCTTTTATGAGGGACCATTGTTTTTTAGGGTTATTTTTGTTGAGATCAATTTCCAATTTTAGGTAATTATTCTTGAGTCTTTTAAGTATCTCATTGCACGTGTTTCGATACCTAGTATACGTTATTTTGAAGATAGCATTTTCAGGGTCTTTTTTCAGTCTTAGATGGAGCCGGTCACGATTTCGCATACAGCGGCATAGCCCTGGAGTAATCCAAGGCTTAATGTTTCTTTTCCTGCGAGATAGTTTTTGTGTCCTCGTGTTGTTTTCTATGGCTAGACCAATAATTTTTAAGAAAGATTCAGTTATTTTGTTCAGATCATTGCCTGATACCACATTTTGCCAGTTAGTTTCTTCAAGGTGCTTAACAATAGCCTGATAATCAATTTTCCTAATTGTTTGATTAATATTTTTGTTAGAAGAACATATTTTATTCGAAACAGATATCATGACGCTGGAATGGTCAGTGATAGTCGAGTTGCATACAATGGTCATCGTTACACAATTGGTTTTTACAAAACAGTGGTCCAGGCAATTTTTCTCACGAGTAGGAAGGGTATGTGAAGCAAGAAACCCATGGGATGCCAACATATCCAAATATTTGGCCGATCTCCTATCATCCAGAATATTGATATTAAAGTCGCCAATAAGGATAATGCTTTTCACGTCTTTCGTGTTGTGTAATATTCTATCTAGCGTCAACAAAAAATTATCAATACTCTTGAATGCAGGAGGTCTATACATAGCAATAATTGATAATTCATTTTTTATAGTAGCAGTGATGCAATTAACTTCATCGCCCACCCGCGTTGGTTCTATTAATGAAATTGTTATGCAATCCTTAATATATATTACTATGCCATCATTCTTATTGAGGTGATGTGTTGTTGTATGTACATGATAGTTATCAATCGTCGGTAATATAATGTTTGGGGATAACCAACATTCTGTTAATACAATGAAGTCGTACTCAATATCTAGCCTACTTAGCAAAACTTGCAGTTCTTCGAAGTTGTGTTTTAGGCTTCTTATATTTTGCGTAAGTATTTTATATGAATTTGGTGTTCTATTAAAAAATGTTTTACAGAGTTCAGGAGTATCTACACTGTGCGCATTTAGGACATTGACAGAATTATCAATGTCTACTGTGAGATTTTCTAGATTAGCCATAATCTTCAATAACAATGATGACAGCGAGTATTACGGTAATGCGACAGTGAAGATATAATGCGACAGTGAAGATATTCAAGATCCGAGAGGAAGAAACATTGGTAGCCGAGTGTAATTTTTTGTTTGTTGTGTAGGTGTGTGTGTGGCTTCGTATAAATGTTGTTAAGTGTTGGTGAAGTATGGTTAGAGTTATGAGTAGCTGCAAACCTAAAAGTTATCACTGCAACCATTATCACATAGATTTTTATGAAAAATTGAGGTAACACAGACTTAGGATTAACTATAGTACTAATGGTAAATAAAGAAATATGAAAAAATGGATTAAATTCAAAAGATAGTCATATCTGGGTGTTATAAGATACCTCTTTTGTGTGTTCGTCGATTATACCGTCTATTTGCTCTGTAGATTTTATCAGGATTGCTGGTTGCCCCTCCGATTTCTTGACAAAAATTTTGCCAAATGAAATCCAGCAAAATTTGAAGCCTATTTTTTTCTGTAGTTCTCGGCACAAATAATGTAATTTTCTGGCTTTTGGTGTCAGTGACTCAGAAATGTAGACTGGTTGTTTCTCACCTTCAAAGCCTAGTGTCTTCGTATTGAATTTGTCGTCTTTGTGACTTTTATTGTAGTTTTTTAGGGCTGTGATGACTTCGTTCCTGGATTTCATTGTTTGATAATCTACTACTATTGTCTTGGTTTTTTCTGACTTTATTCGGTAGGCCTGGCGAATATGTTCAACCGGTATAATCAGATCCAAAGCAGAGTGAATCTTAGAAACAATAACGTTTACGTTCTCATCCTCTTGAATGGGTACATTTCTAATCTCGATCGTGGTCTCACGTTGTTTTCTTTGTAATTCTTCTACTTGGTCTTCCAGAATAATAATCCTAGCATTTGCGGCTTTATTTTGCATAATGACATTTTCATATTTTTCCTCCAACGCCAAGTACAAAGTATTTGTTTGCTCCATAGTTTTTTGTAGTAGCGAGTTAGAATTTATAATTGAATTATTTTGTTCTTTGAGGTCCTTAATCGTATCATTTAAGTTTTGAAGTTTGACGTCCTGATTTTCTTTCAAACTCGAAAACATTCTCATTATATCGCTTTGCATTTGTGCGAAATCTTCCGTTTCGGGGCGTAATTTTCTTTTCCTCGAAGTAATGAAATCATGATCGTCCACATTACACGTAGCTAGTTCTGGTTGTGATGAATATTTAGCATCCTGGTCCGTTGGGGGCGAGCGCAACATTCTCTGAGATTTTTGCTTATACTGTGCGGAATGGTGTTCTAGTGTTATCAGGCGCTGGGATCGTGATCGCTGCCGATTGAATGACCTCCAAACTGTTTTTGACTGTATTCACTGGTAGCAGGGTTTATTTTTGCAGATTATAACTTTAAATATATTATTAAAATTTTTAACTGTTGGTGACACACGTCTGTTCGCATTGGAAGCGAGTACCGTCCTCATATGGATAATAATAATTCCAATCTTACCTACTTAAGGGGTATCGTATTACCCAGTAATTGGGTTGTGAAGGTCAGATAGGCAGTCGCTCCATGTAAAATACTGGTATTCAGCTGCATCCGGTTAGACAGGAAGCCGACCCCAACATAGTTGAGAAAAGGCTAGGTTGATGACCCATTTTAGCTAGTCTGTAGAAACGCAAAAAAAAGCCTGTTGGACTTCAGATGGGATCCCTTCTTTTCGCATAATGTTCTTTGTCCTAATATACTTCAGCATAACGATTTTGGCACAATTTGTTTTGGTATAATAATACTTCGGCATAATTTTTTTACGCATACATTTTATGTTGGCATAATCATCTTAAAGACTAATTTGTTTTGGCATAAATTTGATACGCATAACGTTAGTAGGCCTAATGACTATTAGCATAATAATATTTAGGCATACAATTAATTAAATTTAATATGCTGTGCAACAAAAGTTAGTGACAGAACCGAATTGCTGCAAAACCGACTCCACGTAGTCTTGTTTGTCCTACCCCTAGAGTGTAATTTAAAATCGCGTAGGCGCGTAGGGGCGAGGCGGCCCGCGGGCTGAGGAGCAGGCGGCTGCGAGCGATCCGCCGCGGCTGAGGCTGGCCGGCGAAGCCGGCCAACAAGCCGAAGCTGCGGTGGTGAGCGAAAGCCGTCTGCGACGATTAGCACGCGTGGGGCCGCCGGAGGCCCGCAGCGCCGGAGCCGTGACAGAAACCCTGCCTGCTGCATGTTGCATGCTCGCTTGAATGCTGCATGCTGCATGCTTGCTTGCATGCTGCATGCTTGCTTGCATGATGCATGCTTGCTTGCATGCTGCATGCTTGCTTGCATGCTTGCTTGCATGCTGTATGCTTGCTGTATGCTTGCTTGCATGCTGTATGCTTGCTTGCTTCATGTTTCCTACAGCGAAAAAAAACCTACAAAATTGTTCAATACGTTATATTATATTAATATGTTATATATTACCTGATTCAGGAGATATGGTTTATTTCCAATCGTCGAAATAAATTGGTATATCCTCTTCGGGCAAATTTATGCTTTAGGATATTATGCTTAAAAAAGTTATGCTTTAGAACTTTATGCTTAATAAATTTATGCTTTAGAATATTATGCTTAATCATTATTATGGTTAGAGAAATTATGCTTAAAAAAATTATGCGTAAGCTGTTATGCGTAAATATATTATGCGAAAATATAATTGTGCCAAACAAAATTATGCTAAGTTATATTAGGTCTTAAAATTTTATGCAAATGGATAGGGAACCCTTCAGATATATTTCATAACTAACTTCTGCCTGCGTTTTTGCCCGCATGGATGTTCGGGAACGTGCTACCGTGACAAAAAGCCTATGTCCTTCCTCAGGGATGTCCTCTATCTCCTTGCCAAATTTAATCGAAATCCGTTCAGTAGTTTAGGCGTGAAAAATTAACAGGTATACGTAAATATATGTTTGATTTGGTCATGCAAAAAAAATGAAGGAAAATAAATTTGAAATAACTAAGCAATGCTATGACTCTCTACGTTTTAATAAGAGGAACAGATGCCTAGTTATAGCGGTTTCCAAGCTAATTATGTAGTGTCAGAAGCTGCTTCCTTACAATACAAGGAGGAATTATGACAATAATCTTAACCTAAAAAATAAAACGCTGTTCGTTAGTAAGCGCATCACTTGAGAGCGGCTAAACCCATTTGGCTATTTTTTATAGTCCTAATTAAGTTTATAAGGAATAAAAATTGTAAAAGTTTCCCTGAACTGAATATCCTTTTTTCTATAAGGTTTCTGTATGAACAAAAAGTCCACTTTGACGGAATCATAAAAGGATAGCATTATGAATCATAATATGGCGAAGACAGTCCGTGTTTTTCTTTTTTCGCTGCACTACGTAGGTATAATCAAAGAGATTGGGATTGAATTAGGATAGGGTTGATAGGTATTTCAGCACAGACAAAAAAAAATAACTGACAAATCCTTCACCAATGGGATTTCATACGATTAACTTAACGGATAACTGATTCATAATGTTATCCTTTTATGATTCTGCCAAAGTGGCCTTTTTAGGCCCCCAGCAGGGCTAGCATGGGCTGGGGATAAAACTTTTCTCCACCGGTTATTTCCACTGACAAGAGATAAAATTATTTTATCCACCTGCCAAAGCACGGCAACAGGGTGAAAGAGAATTATATCACTTTTTCACATTAGACGTGGATACTCACCCCCCGTCTATAGCATGGCGACTAGTGGAAAAGTTTATCCACCCATGTCGCCATGCTCGGAGGGTGGACAAAATTGACTGAGGGGAATAGTATTTTCTCCTCTCCCCGTGGATAAAATGTCTCCGGCCATGCTAGCCCTGCTGGTTTGTCCACCGTGAATAGTTTATCCACCCATGTCGCCGTGCTCGGAGGGTGGACAAAAGAGGGAAATAGTATTTTCTCCTCTCCCCGTGGATAAAATGTCTCCGGCCATGCTAGCCCTGCAGGACGACGTCGGTCGGGTCACCTACTGATAAATAAAACACCAGTACTTAACCAACAGGAACTAGATCCCTTTATAGTAAATTAGAGTCAATACAACCAACCTTCCCTCACCCTTTCACATAACTACAAGCAAATATGTTAAAGTCGTTACGCGCTGAGGTGATTATAAATTATTCATAATACCTACATGTTTTACAAGTCAAATTGTAATTAACAAATTATTCACGATTATTGTCAATGTAAACTTGCTATATTCAGTGGGACGTGTTTACATGTTGGTGATGAATTTATACGTATTTTAGATTTTAGACAAAGAATAGTTTAATAGAGATAGTCTCGTTATAGTTATCAAAATAAGTGATGAAAATATGGACGACACACTTTTCTTGCTAATACTTTTTAATATCACAACTTTACAGTCAACAGCAAAAGTATAAGATCAAAATCAGATATTCAACGGAGTTCGCGTCAGAACTGTGTGGCGTCGAAGTGATTTTTGTGTGGCGTTGAGTAGTTCACGTCGACGCCACACAGTTCTGACGCGAACTCCGTTCATTAGTATTGAATATCTGATTTTGATCATCTACTTTTGCTGTTGACTGTACCTCTTTCACAATACAACAACCACTAATTTTGCACTACATTTTACCATTTAAAACGACATTTGCCCCGCTCAGAAATAACAATAATATCATAACCGTTATTTCTAAGTGCTGCCAAACTAGAATCATACATTTAATTGCCTCAGGGCTAATTTTTCAATCGACAGAACTTAAATTTTTATTCGTGGAATAAAATTGACGTCTGACAGTTATTGTAGGGAATAACTGTGAAAAATTCAAAATTATTCCTCCGATAAAATTATCTGGCGTTGGAAAAATCAGCCCTTAGTGATATTGTACAAACGCCAGCACATCAAGCTAGTAGTAGCTTAAATTAAATAAATTTAAATTCGAATTTCAACTTTATCGCTAAAGCCTAAGGTTTAAAGTTGATTGGGAAAATTTGACAGTTTCGGGTAGCTTGATGTGCTGGCGTTTGTACTTTTATCTACATCTACTGCTAATTCAATTTTGACAACTATAATACGCTCGCAAAACGGTGAAGGAAAACATCGTTCGTAGCATATTCGTAGCATCGTTCGTTTTGTTTTTTAACCGCTCCAATAATAAAAAAAATTAAATTAAATTAAAATTTAAAATATAGACATCTCCCTAAATTAAAGATCCCTGTCCAATTAAGGGTCAAATCACACCGAGATGGCAGCGAAGCGGCGAGCAGTTTCAGAGTCATATAATTTTAAACTTTATCGTCATTACTATAACACATAGTATCGCTTGAAAAACTTGAAAAGGCGCGCGGCCGCCCGCGGCGCCGCGAGCACTCCGACGACTCAAGTTTCTCAAGTGATACTATCTATTATAGTAATGAATATAAAGTTTAAAATTATATGACACTGAAACTGCTCGCCGCTTCGCTGCCATCTCGGTGTGATTTGACCCTAACTTTCCATCCCTACTAACACATTCTTCCCCAAAGTTCCTTGAGGCTTTGATGTATTTTATCCGCGTCAATGACATCAAATTATGATGATATTTGTGTTATAATTTATGCAGGTTCATATTTAATGATATAATTAACATTTTTTTTTATTCGTTTGTTTCAGTGTACCTACTAACACTCGTCAACAAGTTTCACATTAAATTCAACGATCGAATTTTTTTTTTTTCTTAGCACGTATTCTCATAACACATCTGACATTGGCAGAATTGTCGACATCGGCACCATTGCCATAAATAAAAAACTGGCAAAGTGCGAGTCGGACTCGCACAGGAAGGGTTCCGTACCAGAAGGTAAAAACGCCAAAAAAAATAACATGTTTGTTGTATGGGAGCCCCCTTAAATATTTATTTTATTTTAATTTTATTATTTATTATTAAAGTTAAAATACAACTGAGTATTTTGTGAATATTTCAAGTGCCTACTTGTTCCCATTTTTGATATCGAGCAAAAAAGGGCAAAAAAATCGCGTTTGTTGTATGGGAGCCCCCCTTAAATATTTAATTTATTTTGTTTTTAGTATGTATTGTTATAGCGGCAACAGAAATACATAATTCGTGAAAATTTCAACTGTCTAGCTATCGCGGTTCTTGAGATACAGCCTGGTGACAGACAGACGGACAGACGGACAGACGGATAGACGGCCAGACGGACAGACGGCCAGACAGACAGACGAACAGACAGCGAAGTCTTAGTAATAGGGTTCCGTTTTTACCCTTTGGGTACGGAACCCTAAAAAGAATAGAATAGAATCGTGAGGAAACCGGCATGTCCTAGAAGCATACATTGGAAGACATGTGACATTGACCCGCTCTGGGCCCGCGTGGTGGATTACCCTCTCAGCGAGAGAAGGCCTGTATCCTAACAGTGGGAATATTATAGGCTAATTATGATGAACTGCCAGTAGATTATTAATTTTATAATCAGCATTATCATCCCTACCAACTTATTGATCCACCTTCCTTCGGACCTTAATAAAACATAATGAAACTTCAGAAACTTGTCTAATAACACGAAACAGTCAGAAATAAAATAAAAACTAGCGTTAAAGTGACATCAGGAGCATCTGGTTGAGCAAGTCGGACGGTATAATTTTTACAATCTTCCCCTTCACATTTTTATATTAGTCGCACTTTGTGAAAACGTAATATTGTAAGGATGAATTCTTCACTTATTGTTCGGTCAACCTTTGATATGGCTAGAAAGGGAGTGACTACCGAAATGACGACAAATAGGGAGTATGGACTGTCATAATAGTATAAGTTCAGGCGTCGATAGCAGACTTTTCCGATACTCCCACAGGATCGGGTCAAACGAATGGGTATTAAATATAAATTGAATTTAAAATTTAAAAACCCAGATACAAACAAAACACTCTAAAAATTATAATATGCGGTGTGTGTGTGTGGTGTGTGTGTGTGGTGTGAGTACGTGTATGGTGTGTGAGGGGGTGTGTGTGGGGGGGTGTGTTGTTGTGTGTGTGTTTGTATGTATGTGTATGTTGTGTTGTTGTGGTTGTTATGTATGTGTGTTGTGTGTGTGTGTATGTGTACTCTTTAAGTTTAATATAAGTTGAAGGTAATATTTTAATCCAAGCGTTGCGCATCGTCGCATCGGGGATGGCTATAAGCTTCGTCAGTTCATTAGCCGTGTCCCGTAAGACCATTCCAATGAGCCTACACACGATACTTCTGCTGTAAGTTGGTGAGGGAGTTGGATATCCTGCAACGCTGTGATTGGCCAAAATAGCAATATCTATGTTATTTCAGAACTACCCAACTGCAAACATGTAACACGTGGAGCATTATCGTTGCTCCCCTAATGATTTCTTCATGTTTTCCTCTTTCTTAGTAACATTGGGGAAATCTTAACAAGACCTTTACAATGTCATTTTTAATGATACATGCACTTTGATAAAAAACACCCAATTCGTTATTATTTTCCTAGTTAGTTTCATCTCGTTGCATTTCTACAAAAGCATCACTATTTGTCGGAATATATAGAAACATTTTTAAAACGTAAAGAAATATTGTGGTATCCATTGACATTACCAGCGGTGGTATCGGATACCCATAGATAAAAATACTAAATGTACAACGGATACCTTAATGAAAGCTGTCACTTTGACCCTTGTCAAATATGACGTGCAATTGATGACGTATCACCTTTCTGTACTAAAAGTGTTGGTCACGGTAAAAGTTCAGTGGTATTTACTATGGGATCTTGTGTTTTCAAGGTGGGAAACTATGTATTTCCTTATAAATGAGGTCACTAGGTTACGTGGAGAATTCATGAGTCCATTTTCAACAGTAAAATAAATCATCGATATTATTTTGTTAGTAAATATAAATATTATGTGCTGTAGAGTCTTCGTTATTCCTTGGTTCTTCAAAATACGAAAATAAAATCATTCTGGTCTAGTTATAGTCATCTCAAGACTCAAGATATAAATCGAAACTTGTCGAAATCCCGAAGTTGAATCTTCCCAAAACAAACTTACAATCCATTTCTACGTTCCTCTGTAAATATATGACCAGACCTTTCAAAAGTTGTACCTAAAGCCTAAAAGATTCCTTTCAATGAACCGTCAGTTCCTGATGGTGAATGAGATAGTGTTGAACTAAGTTAGCCGCTAGATAGCTTAGTAACTGGAGCTTGGAAACTGTGACGTTATTAGCTGCCCTCAAAATGTCAGTCTCAGACAGTTGTTATGGGGCTAATGAAGACTGGATGTCGATTTGAGATTTTTATTGTACTTTGGTTTCAATGAAACAGTGGCTTTTTTGGACTTAATATTATATTATTCTAGATGTGGAAAATATTAGAATGTTTTCTAAAGTTACAGAACGTTTGATGACTTCTTCTTCATCATTCATAATTTCAGCCAAAAGATGTCCACTGCTGGACATAGGCCTCCCCCAAACACCGCCTCTTTGACCGGTTCTGTGCTTCACGCATCCAGCGGATTCCTGTGGCCTACACAAGGTTATCGATCTACCTTGGGGGAGGCCATACTACGCTACATCTTCCGGTACGCGGTCGCCACTCCAGATCCTTTCGGCCTCAACAGTCCATCTAGCTGGCATCATCAGGCATTGGATGTGCTGGCGTCTGTACAGTACCTACCTACCGTAGGTTTTTAGGTTAGAAATTTTATGTAGATTTCTATCCTCACTTATATTACAGCTGACAGCTGACAAGTAAACATTAGATGCGATTGTGCTCGTAATTAAATAATTATCTAAAATAGGAAAACCAGTATTCAAACAGTGTATATTATACATAAAAGTGAAGATAGACTCTATAGATTAACAGTGTTATCGTAGTTTAAAAAATAGCGGGTTATCATTTAAACATTGATTCTCAATTATGTAAACATTGACTAAAAACTCAATAAACTCAGTGCTTGTTATACCAGTGTAAAAGTCCAAATTTTAAGACATTAGCCTTCAAAACAATCATAATTATAATCAATTTAAGGTGTGTGGTGATAAAACACGTCTAGGAAAACTGATAAAAATTTCTCGCAACAGCTGTTCATTATTTTAAAATTCAAACAAGTCGATAATTGCAGTACAGCGAAACAGTGACATCTATTAGCGAGTAGCAGAATACGGTTGACATATGTGTTACGTTCATATCATTCATTCTTTCTACGGACTTGGAACATGGCATTTAAGCACATCAAAAGAAATTAGTGCATAGATGTGTTGCCATTTTATTAAACTCCATTTTCCCCGTCATTAGCTATTGCCACTCATAAAAAATAACAATCTAAATTAGGGAAAATACTCTCAAAAACACATTGTCAGCAAAAATGAGTACGAGAAATAAATAATAATAATAAGGGGTCATAGTTATTCCATAGTTCTTGGTAACCAGTCCACTTTAGCCACCCAAACCCATAGTCCGACTTTTTGTTTTTCCATATCCTGCAATAGTCCTACACCAACCGGGGGTTATCCTTGGGTGCACTTGCATAGCGCATACAGGGTTAATCGTCGGTTGGTACATTAAAATTTCCTAAAGGGCCTCTGCGAGTTGGCTTCGACCCCTCGTACGCCTTTCAAAGGACCAGGACCCCATGGTTCCGGAATATATAAATTCATAAAAATAATAATAATAAAAAACTTTCAGTAGCGCCATCAGGATGGAATTTGGTGTCGACAAATGTGCAGTCATGCATGTAAAGCGAGGGGAGATTGTGGAATCCGAGGGAATTCAACTCTCGGATTCCATAAGCCTCAGATCCCTCTCCTCATCCGAAAGCTATAAGTATTTGGGTATGTCGGAAGCGTTAGGCATCAACGATGCTGACATGAAGCAATCGTTGAAGGAGCGCTTCTTTTGTCGCCTGAAGAAGGTATTAATTAGTCTTCTTTCGGGCGGAAATAAGGTGCGCGCCTTCAACGGTTGGGTCATGCCGGTTTTGATGTACTCTTTCGGCATACTCAAATGGACTCAGACCGAACTCGACGCCCTGGATAGAAGAGTCCGTACACTACTAACCGCAAACCGGATGCATCACCCACGATCATCGGTGGTTATCGCGGAAGTGCGGGGGTCGAGGTTTTTTAAATGCGAAGACCCTCCACAACCGCGAGGTGTGCAGTCTCAGGGAATATTTTTTAAAAGCCGAAGTGGGTATGCACCGTGATGTGGTCGCAGTGGACAAGGGGCTCATCCCGCTCTCCATGGCTAAAGAGAACTGGCGCAAACCTGTAGTACTTTCTACTGATGACCGCAAGAAGGTATGGCAAAGCCCTTGCTTTGCCATACCTTCTTGCGGTCATCAAGCTCCTTAGCTTCACGAGCGTTTCTACCGGGCTCTTCATGAGCCCGGTGTAGATTTCGTAGCGTCCGTATCCTGGCTACGTTTTGGTGACCTTTTCGGGGAAACTGAAGGTTTTGTCTGTGCAATTATGGACAAAGTTATCTTAACGAATAACTACCGGAGACATATTATGAAGGACGGGACGGTTGACGTGTGTCGGGCATGCCACCATCCGGGTGAGTCTATCAGACATATTATCTCTGGTTGTTCTCGTCTGGCTAACGGCGAGTACTTGCACAGGCATAACCAAGTGGCCAGGATTATTCACCAGCAACTTGCTTTGAAATATAAACTTGTGGATTCTGAGGTACCATATTACAAGTATGTGCCCCACCCAGTTCTTGAAAATGACCTTGTCACGTTGTACTGGGATCGGTCTATCATTACTGACAGGACTATTGTAAGTTGCCAATAAGCCTGATATAGTGGTGATAGATCGATTAGCGCGCCGCTCAATGATTGTCGATGTTACCATTCCACATGACGGGAACCTCGTGAAAGCTGAGAAAGAGAAACAAATTAAATATCTCGACTTAGCTCACGAGGTTGTTGACATGTGGAATGTGAGCTCGGCTATCATTGTGCCGATTGTCGTATCAGCCAATGGACTGATGGCCGAAAGCCTCGATCAACATCTATCGAGGCTCTCGTTAGGTGGTTGGATCAAGAGCCGGATTCAGAAGGCAGTACTCCTCGATACGGCTCGCATTGTGAGGAGGTTCCTGTCTCTGGAGCCCTAACCACCGGTAGCTTGGACCCTGCTCCCGACACCGGCGGATCACTATTTTTTATATTTTTAAATGTTTTTTTATAGTTATTTTTTATATTTAAATATTTAAAAATGTAATAAATAAGGTATGTAAATAAATAAACGAAATAATAATAATAACTTTATTTCATAGAAATACAGATCTAACATGTTATATAAAGACAGTTTTAAATGAGCTTTGGTAGTAACACAATGCAATACAAATCAAGAACTAAAATCTGTACACAATATGGACAACCCTGCCTCTCACACTAGGCAACCTGTATCTTAAGAGACAGTGATTCGGCTTAAGTTGTGGTGCTTATTATAATAAATGACCGCAAGATGCCGGAGAAAGTCATATGCTTTAAATGCAAGAAATCTGTTGATATTAAAAAAACCACCTTATGTGCAACATGTAACAACCGGTATGAATTAGATTGCATTGGATATCCGGAACAAACCTACCGACTTATGGACCAAGAGTCTAGGAAAAAATGGAGATGTACGACATGCATCAAAAATAAAAAAAACTTTTTTACAAAAAAAAAACAACCGACTTCCGAAAAACACTATAAAGTGAAAAATAACTTTAATTTCGGAAGTCGGTGTCTTTGGATTTGTATTTTAGTTTTTTGCCACCGACTTCCGAAATTAAAGTTATTTTTCACTTTATAGTGTTTTTCGGAAGTCGGTTGTTTTTTTTTTGTAAAAAAGTTTTTATTTTTCACTTTTTGGTGGGTCACTTTGTAATTTATCTAAGTTACAATAGCCTAATGTCAACTGCTCATCACCTTTTACAAAATATTGCTTTACCCGATGCAGGGACGTTAATTGTTAAGGAGTTCCCCTAATAAGAGCCAGCAGAACTGGAGCTGTTTGAGAAGTCACCATTAGCTCCATTTCACCATAATTGTAACGAGCATAAATTGCTTAGCAACCATATTAAAGCAATCGAATCGCAACCCGTGAAATATTTGTCATTGAGTAGTTCCGATAGCCATTTGTGGTCTTTATCATCAGCTCCACTTTACCAAATGATGATTTTCGAGAGCAAATGCTCAAATAAGTATTTTCCGTATCGGTTCGTAAATGACGGAGTTATGAAATATGAAAAGATCGTTAATGTAGATAATTTTTTTAAGTTTTTGTTGATTTTTCAAAAACCGCTTGTCCGATTTCGATAAAATTTTCATGGGACCATTTGGGAAGCATACCCTTTCCAACAAAAAAATAATTTTTCAAATCGGTTGGCAAGCGACGGAGTTATGCGCGAACAAACATAAAAAAAAAAAAAATACAAACATCCGAATTGAGAACCTCCTCCTTTTTTAGAAGTCGGTTAAAAAAACAAGTAATTAAAAAACCCGACTGCGGTAAGTTTTTTTAATTACTTGTTTTTTATTTCCAGCTTTTTAGTTTACAAATTTGAAAGATTTCGCAGACGATTTAGTTCTTGGTACCTACCAAGAACTAAATCGTCTGCGAAATCTTTAACACGTACACACACCTACACGTACCTACATGTTTTTTACGATTTGTCACTTCGAATTACTTTTAACCATAGAAGTTGTATATATTTTTGTAATCACCTTTAAAAACCCTTTATTTTGATACCCCACTCGATAGGTTTCGAGAAAAAAAAATTATTTTTAAGACATAATATTGCGCCAAAAATCGGCTATTTTATATTTTTTCAATTTTGATATACCCAGTGACACTCGCGCTACCAAGACAAATCTAAAGACGTATCATTTATCCAAATCTGTTCATTAGTTTAGAAGTTACGAGGGAACAAAGAAACGGACATACATACATACATACATACATACATACAGGTCAAACACATAACCCTTCTTTTGGGCTTCGCCGCAGTCGGGTAAAAATCGTGATTATACACACAACATGTTATCTACTCTACACACACGACGACAACACTTACCTGCACAAGCGGGAGCTCATAGATTATACTTAAAACCAGTTCCTGCACTTCATTAATTTTGCTTTACATAGCTTCCAGCCACTTTAGCCCGCTTTGTGTTAGTACGGGACTATTGCATTAATTTAGTTCTATATGACTTCTTGCGGCACCACCGAACTTCCTCTATCAAACGGTTGGAACTACGTGTGTTTATTAAACACTGCAGGCCGACTAGTTAGAAATTTATGGAGGGAGACGGGCTTTGGTACAAATGATAGATGACTTTTGTTACATGGGTAAGTGAGATCGTCATTTGTTTTTTATGTGTAGATTGGGGCTAGGATTATAATTATGGATTTGGAACAAAGTCAAACATAAAGCATTTTGATTCAAAGGCATTTTTTTTTTAATTTATAAGGGGCCGGTCAATCACAAAAATTAAGCAAGTTGCCCATTCGAAAGTGTAGTAGGTTCCTGTGGACAAGAACGGGCAAGAAACTTCATGGACACTCTTTTAAATCATGTTTGACAGTCAAACTCAAACTCAAAGCATTTATTTCAATTAAACCAATCAGGGATTTTCTTTTTCTTTTTTTTAACGCTTCCCTAGTCGCTGGATAGATGGCGTTGAACTTGGTAAGTTACTGCAAGGAACGGAACGTCACACAATTTTTTTATTAATTCACTTGGATCTAATTTTGAGATCGTAAAACGAAAGCAAACGAAACTGTCACTCAACGAGCGTATATGACGTGACGCAATGTTTTTTTTTCCAAGCGTTTTGACTTTGGCACCTAGTAACGTAGTCAGTTCAACGCCATCTTCAGGGTTCTTGGAAACTATGATTTTTTTTTAATACTCAAAAGAAAAACCTCTCATTACAGGCACTTTTGGATTGTCAAGGGGTCGGTCAGTCAGAAAGATGAAGCTAATTGCCCATTCCAAAGGTATCTATCGAGAAGAACGCGCAAGAAACTCCATGGACACTCTTCTAAATCAAAATAATATATGGTTACAAAATTGTGTTTACATCATTCATGTTAAAAATTATGCATGTGAGAACCATGCAGAACGTTAAAAGCGTCCGTAATGAAACGACGAAAGAGAAAAAAAAACAATTCAAATATTAAATTAAAAATCAAATAAGCCATGGCAGCAAAGAGATGACCAGTCCCTACTGACGGCGCCCGTTCACGAACATGGCGCATGTATTAGCACCATTCAGCTCGACCATTTTGAAGGGAGCTAAATGATCCAACACACGCGCCACATCAGTGTAATGTTCGCTGGGTTAATAAAACACACTTTGACAGATCACTGAGGTACATAGTCTATCCGAAACCCAGAGAACGTCTGCATTCGCCTACGGCCGGTAAGCGACTGCCACGCCAATGCCTGCGCATACACTACATCCCTCCTTTATTTTTATTGAATTGATATGTTTGTTGTTGTCATGTTTATTGAAATATTGAATTGATTCTAGTCGCCCATTCCAAAAGGTAGTTTTCGTATGGAGAAGAATGGGCAAGAAACTCCACCGTTACCCTTTTAAAATGCTTTACAATGTCTTGTTTATATAATATAATTATATGTGAAGACAATGCACTTAGAATAAAATTAGTCTACCACAAAAGGTAAAAAGAATTAAAATGAAGCAATGGCAGGTAAATCAATTATGTGATAGATACAGGTGCTCACATATTTACAAATTATTTACAAATATTGTAAAAGTAGATGATTTTCCTAGAATTTTCGCTTTGATAAATCCAATTTAATGGAGTGTTACATATGGCACGATCCACACGATGATGTCCTCACGATGTCCTCACGATGTCCTCACGATGATGTCCTCCCGATGTCCTCACGATGTTTTTCTTCACCATTTTGTAATGTCCAATTTAATGGATGTCCAAATGCGTCCAATATAATGGATGCCCATTGCGTCCAATTGAATTAATCACATGTCTTCGAAGTATTGGTTCTCAGACATGCCGGTTTCCTTACGGTGTTTTCCTTCACCATTGATGAACAGTGGTGATGAGTGAAAATACACAAAATGCCTGCCTGGTTTCGAACCCACGAACTTAGTCGGGCTAGACCACCACCACTGTTGTACTGAAATTAAATGCTATTATTATGTGTATGTGCCTACGTATGACACGGTGCGGTATGACACCAGAAGGCCAATTCTACTAATTTAAAACGTTCAAAATCTAGTCTCAGTCTCATATCGGCGACAAACAAATGTCAAAACTTGTCAAAATGTAGTGAGATTAAAGGTAATTTTGCAAGTAGCATTATTTTAGGGCACGAACTATTATCACATTTGCAGCCTGTGTCTGTAACACAGTTTATACTAGCACAGACACAGACGTTCACTCTGTCTCAAATAATGCATAGCGTTGTACTTCATTGTTTTGTTTTGTTTTTTTTTTTTTTTTGCTTGATTGAGATGGACAAATTGTACTTGGCTTTTTGAAATAAAGATTATTATTATTGTTATTTTGTGATTTTTACTTAGTCTATTACTTTTCGGTTTTTACTAAGTTTACCGTTTTTCGTTTACCCTTTTTTGCAATTTGGATTAATTACAGGGCAAGGAATTATTATCTCATTTGTGATTTTTACTGAAGTCACATCTTTTACTTTTACCCTTTTATGCAATTTGCATTAATTACAGTGCAGGAAACTTTTACCCTTTTATGCAATTTGCATTATTTACAGGTCAGGAAATTTTATCTCTTTTGTGATTTCTACTGCCATACCTAGGTATTGGCATCTGCCTAGCCTTTTTCCCAACTATGTTGGGGTCGGCTTCCAGTCTTAGCGGATGCAGCTGAATACCAGTATTTTACATGGAGCGACTGCCTATCTGACCTCCACAGCCCAGTTACTGGGTACGATACCGCTTGATAAGACTGGTTGTCAGACTTTCCGGGCTTCTGACTACCCGTAACGACTGTCAAAGATTCACGAATGACAGCCGGGACCAACGGCTTAACGTGCTTTCCGAGGCACGGAGGGGACACGGTATGTAAAGATGGTCACCCATCCATAGACCAACCGCGGCAAGCGTAGCTTAACCTGATCGATCGACCTATGCGGCTGTTATTATTAAGCCACGTGCCCCTCATACCTAGGATTGGCAATAGAGATCAAAATCTTTTTAATGTCTAACCATGATTTATTTTGTAAATTGCGTAATCTAGTCGGTTCCAATGTATGAACTTGATGAGTTTTCACCCATTGATTGCATACACTGGTTGGTTATACCAATGTATAAGTTATTGTTAACTTTTAGGTACCCACTATTCATTTGATTGTTTACCTCTTCAAATTACTTCGTAATGTACCGATTAACCACATAATCTATCAGTATCGCGATTTCCGCGATCTTATTTGCCTAATATTAGGCAAATCTGTTAACCAACAGTTGGGTTGGCACCTATCAACAAATGAGGTTATACGAAATAAAAGTAAAACTATAAATTCACTGTACATATTAAGCATAAGAAAGTTAAAACGCTGTACAAATAACATAGTCATTTTTTTTTTCCATGTCGCGAATTTTGCGACAAGGGGTTTCTAAAAGGGGGGCAAATTTTCCATTATTTTTTCGATAGGACGCACCGTTTTCGAGATATAAGCAAATTTAGAATTATTAGATTTTACACTCGCATGTTCCCGAAAATAACACCAGTACGTCCCGTGTTTCCCAAATAGTCAATCAATAATGCTATATTTTGCCACTAACTATTTGGAGAAACAATTTTATTAATTAAATAAACCTCATTCGTTAACTTGCCAGTATTAATCGCAACCATTAGGTTGTTTTATTGGAACTTGTTCCATTTGTGTTTCTCGCAACCATTAGGTTGTTTTGTTGGAACTTGTTCCATTTGTGTTTTTCGCAACCATTAGGTTGTTTTGTTGGAACTTGTTCCATTTGTGTTTTTCGCAACCATTAGGTTGTTTTGTTGGAACTTGTTCCATTTGTGTTTTTAGCAACCATTCGGTTGTTTTGTTGGAACTTGTTCCATTTGTGTCTTTCACACACACACGCACATATTTTAATGTATATCAAAATGTGTCTTGTTGTACCATACCCAGTACAGTTGCTCAATGTTTTTTGTCCTATAATTGTAATAATTGTAATTAAAGTTTATTTTAAACTAAATCACCGCCGTTCATATTTGACTAGCCAGCAAGTCGAACAAAGGTCCTTTGACGACGTGTGCTATGTGATTAAAGCAAATGTTCACTTGATATTACAACACTGTAATGAATTCTATGAATTATTTTGTTGATTACAAATTACAATAGCCAGTGCAAAATGCATTTGATTTGACTACGATTAGTTCAATCATTAACCAATGCATCCATCGGCAGTTTTGAATCGGCGAACACAAGTGCGTCACCAGCTGCCGATAACGCTGAGCAAGCGCCGCCCGCCGCCGCCGTCGCCCGCGCCACAACACCGGCTGCGGAAACGTCACGCGTAGGTACGTCGACCCCTAAACGTGCCTACGCTGCTATTGTCACCAGCGGCAAATCGGATGCATCGCAGCCTAACCGACAAACCAGAAGAGGGGAAAAACTGGTAAAGGGTGCTCAACCTGCCCTGACTGCGGTCCGTTGCTCTTTGCCAAGAGCCAGACAAGTTGATGAGGAGGGTTTCACGAAAGTAGAAAGGAAGAAGAAGAAGCCCTGTTCTCGTAACCTGTGTGGCACCGCACCGAGTGGACCCAACATGCTGCTGCGCCCTGCTGTGCCTACGACGCAGCTGTACCTTTCGCGTCTGCATCACTCCACGACAACTGAGGAAGTCGTGCAGTATTTGAAGGTGAAGACCAACTGGACTCTGAGGGTCGAAAGGTTGGAATCGCGCCACAACATCAACTTTAAGTCATTCGTGGTACGAGTTCCAACCCAACATCTACAGACCTGTCTGAAAGAGGACTTTTGGCCGAAAGGTGTCGTATATCGACGTTTCCGAGGAAGGTTACGCGACACCACGCAGCGAAACACGACGCCGTCAACGTTACGTGTATAGTTAATAGTTTTAAGGTTTTTTAATATGTATTAGTTTATTATTTTATAAGATTATTTTGTGTATTTTATTTATGGGCCTTATAGTTGCCTGATAATAAAATTATTATTATTATTTCGTTTATTCGTTTAGTTTCCTCATTAATTACATTTTTAAATATTTCAATATAAAAAATAACTATAAAAAAACATTTAAAAATATAAAAAATAGTGTTCCGCCGGTGTCGGGAGCAGGGTCCAAGCTACCGGTGGTTAGGGCTCCAGAGACAGGAACCTCCTCACAATGTGAGCCGTATCGAGGAGTACTGCCTTCTGAATCAGGCCCTTGATCCAACCACCTAACGAGAGCCTCGATAGATGTTGATCGAGGCTTTCGGCCATCAGTCCATTGGCTGATACGACAATCGGCACAATGATAGCCGAGCTCACATTCCACATGTCAACAACCTCGTGTGCTAAGTCGAGATACTTAATTTGTTTTTCTTTCTCAGCTTTCACGAGGTTCCCGTCATGTGGAATGGTAACATCGACAATCATTGTGCGGCGCGCTAATCGATCTATCACCACTATATCAGGCTTATTGGCAACAATAGTCCTGTCAGTAATGATAGACCGATCCCAGTACAACGTGACATGGCCATTTTCAAGAACTGGGTCGGGCACATACTTGTAATACGGTACCTCAGAATCCACAAGCTTATATTTCAAAGCAAGTTGCTGGTGAATAATCCTAGCCACTTGGTTATGCCTGTGCAAGTACTCGCCGTTAGCCAGACGAGAACAACCAGAGATAATATGTCTGATAGACTCACCCGGACGGTGGCATGCCCGACACACGTCAACCGTCCCGTCCTTCATAATATGTCTCCGGTAGTTATTCGTTAAGATAACTTCGTCCATAATTGCACAGACAAAACCTTCAGTTTCCCCGAAAAGGTCACTAAAACGTAGCCAGGATACGGACGCTATGAAATCTACACCGGGCTCATGAAGAGCCCGATAGAAGCGCCCGTGAAGCTCCTTGCTTTGCCATACCCTCTTGCGGTCATCAGTAGAAAGTACTACAGGTTTGCGCCAGTTCTCTTTAGCCATGGAGAGCGGGGTGAGCCCCTTGTCCACTGCGACCACATCACGGTGCATACCCACTTCGGCTTTTAAAAAATATTCCCTGAGACTGCACACCTCGCGGTTGTGGAGGGTCTTCGCATTTAAAAAGCCTCGACCCCCGCACTTCCGCGGGATATACAGTCTCATCACCGATGATCGTGGGTGATGCATCCGGTTTGCGGTCAGTAGTGTTCGGACTCTTCTATCCAGGGCGTCGAGTTCGGTCTGAGTCCATTTGAGTATGCCGAAAGAGTACATCAAAACCGGCATGACCCAACCGTTGAAGGCGCGCACCTTATTTCCGCCCGAAAGAAGACTAATTAATACCTTCTTCAGGCGACAAAAGAAGCGCTCCTTCAACGATTGCTTCATGTCAGCATCGTTGATGCCTAACGCTTCCGACATACCCAAATACTTATAGCTTTCGGATGAGGAGAGGGATCTGAGGCTTATGGAATCCGAGAGTTGAATTCCCTCGGATTCCATAATCTCCCCTCGCTTTACATGCATGACTGCACATTTGTCGACACCAAATTCCATCTTGATGGCGCTACTGAAAGTTTTAGTTACCTTAAGTAGCTCCATCAGACGCAATTTGTTGGGGGCAAAGAGTTTCAAATCATCCATGTAAAGGAGGTGAGATATGACCTGACCACCTCTCCTCAACCGATAGCCTAGACCTGAATCCTCCAGTAGTGTACTTAGAGGATTCAGGGCTAAGCAGAACCAAAGTGGACTCAAACTGTCGCCCTGAAATATTCCCCGTTTAATCCATACAGGCTCATCATTTCCCTGGATCTGTCGACATCCTGGATAACGAAGGACCGTCTTCCATTGCCCCATACACGACTCAAGGAAGGTGCGTAGAGTTGCATCTATCTTGTACAACTCCAGCACCCTCATGAGCCATGTATGTGGCACTGAGTCATAGGCCTTCTTGTAATCTATCCAACATGTCGACAAATCCTTGCGGGATCGACGAACCTGTTGGCTAATGGCCATATCAATGAGGAGTAGCTCCTTAGTACCGCGGGACCCGTTCCTACATCCATTTTGAGAAGCAGACATAATCGAGTTACTCTCAATGTGCTTATTAATTTTCGCTCTCAAAATGGATGTAAGAAGTTTATAAACCGTCGACAAACACGTGATCGGTCTATAATTCTTGGGTTCCGCGGGACTACCTGATTTATGGAGCAGGTGGGTAACGCCTGTTGTTAGAAACTGCGGTAGCGACCCAGACTCTAAGGATGACTGGAACTGAGATGCCAGGCAAGTGTGTGAACTAATTAGCCATTTCAGCCAAAAGTTGTGCAGTCCGTCCGGTCCCGGTGATTTCCAATTCGATAACGGACGGACTGCTCTGGCAACGTCTGATGGCGTAATCAGGACTTTTTCCATTTCTGGTACAGACTCACACACTCGCTCGACATCCTGCATCCAGCCAGCCTCAGTGTGACAGACGGGCACCGACCAGATGCTGCACCAGAATGCACTTGTGGCGGCATCATCTGGGCGGCATACGTCTGTCACATTTTGTTCAGGTCGCTCCCAAGCTCTATACACCCACCTTTCATCGCTCTGGAACATGCGATTCTGCGTGTATCGATCCACCCGCCGTTTATACCGCCGAATTCGGCTCGCCCATGCACAAACTTTCTGCTTCAGGAAGTCGATGCGCTCTGTGACACGGGACATGTATTCTCGAGGGCTGATTCCAGTCCCCGAGAATGCCCGCCTTACAAAGCGCATCACTCGTGGTCGTGTATTGCCCTCCCTGAAGCAGTATAGTTTGCCGATGAGTACCCTGGCCCCATCGATACGACGCTCGATCCTGCGCTGCCAGGCTGGTACGGCTGGTTTTGGTCGAGTAGCTCCGTCACAACTTGAAAATTTGACGTTAGCTAAACGACATGCCGCAACAGCCGCACAGTACAGGATCGAGTGTGTATCAACGAGATCCTCGCTGCTCTCGAAGAAATTCTTGAGCTGCGAGTCCAAAGCACACACCAGCGCCCTATTTTTTTTGTGCATGGGTAACCGTGGTAATCGGGGCCTAAGTTCGGTTGGAGTGGACCTATACTCGCGTAATGCATCCTCCAGTGCGCTCCTCAGTCGAACGTTGCACTGGCTACTTACTGTGTCAACCCTATCATCTTCTTCTTCAACACGATTGAACCGCGGCGGGATGGCATCAACAGTTGACACTTGTGCCGCAGTTTGTGCCGAAGTCGAGACGATATGGTTGCTCAGTACCTCTGAGCGCAGCCTATCAAGTGCGATATCGTCCAACCTGTGATTGCGTTGGATGACCCGCACCTGATCCGACAGTCGTTGGGCCGAAACGTTGACGGTTGGTTCCAGTTCCTGGAACAGAGACAGCATCCTATCGCGGTACGCAGTGAGGTTAATTCCCCCCTCTGTAGACCCGTAATATGCGCGCATGACGTTCTCGTTCATAGACTGAGTCCATCTCATGCGCTGCACACAACCACCGGTAGCGGGGACCCGACTCGGGGCCGGATGGCCCCTAAGTCCCAAGCTGTTCGGTGGCCGGCCTCTCCCCTGCCGACGTACGGGTGTTGGCGACGTCGGCGGGGAAAAATATTCGTCGCTCGAGCTCGACGCAACTGCCACGGCCGGTGTCACAGCACTCTCGATGGGGCTGGGTTCCGGCGGCGGCGGGGCGGGGCTGAGCGACGAGTCCGGAGGTGGTAGATGTGCACGGCGTGCTGCTGATCTCGTCAACATTCTATTATCTATTTTTTATTATTTGCAACGGTCACGATCGACAGGTTGAAGCCCGCTTACCTCAACAACGAAGGTGACAACACTCCTAGCTCGACGGCAACATCAACGGGGGCAGACACAGCTCCGCCACCATCAAACGTCACCGCCGAGAGAAAAACCCACTCCGGACGAACTGTACGATTCCCGGATTACTATCGCCCGTAGTTTAGTAACTACGGTCTCAGGGGGGGAGTAGTGTAGTGGTACACATACAACCTCATACTTTTTGTTATTTTTTCCTTTTTGATTTTGTCAGCCGTCACTGTCATATAAAAAATCTAGAAAATCTAGCTTGGATATTTTGTCTAAATTTCTTCTCATTTTTAGTTTTTTATTGTAATTAAGGAAGTGCCGAGGTAGGCAGAAATACAAATCTTTAATAGAAAACCACTTTTATTGAATCTACCCCGTAACACTTCATTATTATTATTATTATTATTATAACAGATTTTATTACACTAGTTAGTTTTAACAGTAGGTAAGATAATAATTTTATTTGTTACTTAACTTCGATTTTACCGAAGTGGAACTTCTGTTAAAACTGGTACATTAACGATATTTTCGCTGGAACATTTTTTTATTTGATCGAATAATATTTTCTCGATATTATTTACATAAGGGGTCGACACGGGGGTAAGCCGTGACTGACTCGAGCAGTGTTGCCACTGAGTTGTGTGCTACATCAATAATGGTAGGTACATCACAAATACATTTTAAT
Organism: Mesoligia furuncula; assembly: GCA_916614155.1. Lineage (NCBI taxonomy): Eukaryota > Metazoa > Arthropoda > Insecta > Lepidoptera > Noctuidae > Mesoligia > Mesoligia furuncula. The sequence continues at coordinate 28,209,251 of OU744800.1, read as the reverse complement.
TACCTCACATAGGGCAGTATTATCAACTTTATGATAAATAAGAATTATAATCTCATAACCACATCACGCCTGTTCTCCCACCTATGTTTGAATAGATAAGCAATCTTTATTGCTTTATTGTACATTATTGTCTTGGTTTCACATAATGTTACATGGCACCTGTAACTTAGTGACCTTTGAAGGTACTACCACAAAATTCCAACAGAAGAAGGGAACTTCTCTTCTACAAAATTGATTTACCGATTCATCATATTATCATAAGAAAATATTATGTCATTCTAATTCATGTTACTGGTGAAAAGAGTTTTACTAAAACATTTTGTTCATCTATCTGTCCCCAAGTCACAGGCTATAAACCTAGTTTGGGTGCCAGGAGATAATACTCAATGTACTATATGTTGTACCATATTACCGTACGTGTAACCTTTGTAAACATTGTTCTGGAAATAAACATTATTTTTATTATTTTTGTGTCTTTTTTTCTCACCTCTTAGGCTGGTTTTAGCTACATTTACGGGCCAAAACCACGAAGTTCGCGGGTAGGTGTTAAAAAAGTATAGACGTTTGTTTCGAATCGGAATTTTATTTAAAATATAATTAATTTAAAATACTGATTAAGTTTACATCAGTACTTAGTCTACCATAGTAAATCACAAGTACTCACGTTTGTGGCACATTTATGTGACATATATTCCACTTTATAAACACCACCTGCCAGCTGATCATCTGCACTATTATTCAACGTTTGTCTGCACTACACAACACAGAATGTCTCAATTTGCCGAAGTCCTTGCTGCCCAGAAAGCCCTTGAGGATAACTTTTTGAGGAAGATGGGTGAACTTGAAGCGCAAATCCAGTGTGCCGGTCCTGCCAAGGACACAGTGGCAAAGATAGCGGAAGAGTTTCGCAGTTTCCGGGAGCTCATTTTCTCCATGCTGGGTCTGCTGCGAAGCCAAATCAGCGAGTGTGCCAAACAAATTGATGGCTTAGAGACCAGGCACCGGCGGAAAGCCTTAGTTTTTCAAGGCCTTGCTGAAGTGGAGAACGAAGACACGACAGCAGTCATTATAGAGGTTCTCAATAGCAAACTTGCCCTCAAAGATCTATCAGCATCCTCAATTAAAGCCTGTCACAGGCTTGGAGCTCAAGGCAAGGAGCATCACAGGCCTATCCTCGTTAGGTTTGCCAGTGTGGATATCAAGGCTTCAGTTTGGAAGGCAAAAACAGGCTTGAAAGGGTCCAAAATATCCGTGAAGGAGTTCTTGACCAGAACCAGGCAATCTATCTTCGGAAGAGCGCGCGAGCACTTTAGCATGCGGTCGTGTTGGACTCAAGACGGCGTCATCTACATAAAGGCCTCTGATGGAAGTCGGCATAAGGTTACTTCCATCGATGAGCTGAAGCCCTTGATATCAAAGTATCCTAAGGCGCCAGGCGTGACTCCATCAACGAGATAAAGAAGTGTTCATGATGCCGGGAGCCTGAAAAACATAACGTAATTATGGTGTTTGTTTACTTTGATGTTTGTTGTTATTTCTAATTTGTTGTGTCATATATTCATAATCTTTACTTACCGTTATGTAGTTGTCCCGTCTCATAGTTATCTTTCTTTTGTTTTGTGCCACAACTGCTTACGTAATTTCTGTTTCTCAATATTGATGTGTATTGGTTTTTCAATACCCTCAACACTATTTATTTTTTAACCTCTCATGTCATGTTGTTTATATTTTGTTCTGATGTTTAATCAAATGTCAGCTTGTCAAATTGACGTTGGTAATATTAAGTTGACGTTGACATTTCCAGTATACGTTCGGAAATTACTCGCAACTTAATATTACTAATGTGCAATTGGGTGTGTCATTTTCACAATTATCTTTTTTTATTTTATTTTTTTTATTCTTAACTTTTAAAATGATTTTCTTTTTTTTGGGAACTACGGTTTTTGTGTTGAATAGCCATAAAATGTGGACAATGGTTTTGTTATGTGTAATTTGTGCTTCTTACTGTTTATTTAATCGCTTTTAGTGTTGGTGTTAGCTGTCGGGTGGTGCAGTTGCACTTGTTAGTTGCTCTGATTTTAGCCATAGCTTATATATATATTTTTAATTTATTATAATATATTTATTTATTCTTAATAGCTACCTACTTCTATTAATGTCTGACAATGAGTCTTATTTTTCTGCCAACCAATCTACTGCTTCTTCTTGCGATGAAAGTTTTTGTTCATTCAGCTACACCCTTGGTGACTTTTTACAACAAAATTTCAATGATCAGTCTAGTCGGTTAGTGAATGTGTGTCACATTAACGCTCAAAGTGTTCCAAGCCACTACAGCGAGTTGTACGACGCGTTTAATAGCAGCAATGTCCATGCCATCCTGATCTCTGAAACTTGGCTCAAACCACATCTCCTGTCCACCACTTACCCTCTTACTGATTTCGTTCTTATACGAAATGATCGGATTGGTAAAGGAGGGGGTGGTGTGGCCATATACCTTCGCTCTGATTTTCCTTACAAAATACTTGCTACTTCCTCTTCAAGTTATTCTGCTTCTGCGGAGTTTATTTTTCTTGAAGTCTGTATTAAAGGAGCCAAAACCATTATTGGTGTTGTCTACTGTCCTCCCACTGTTGATTACTTCACTGAATTCGAATCAGTACTTGAATCATTAGGTTCGGAGTATGCACATCACATTATCATGGGTGATTTCAACACAAACCTCCTTGCCCTCAACTCCCCTCGGTCCCGTAAGCTCCTCCATCTTATCGAGTCAGCTAGTCTGCACGTATTGCCGCTCAAACCTACTCATCACAACACTGTTGGCGAAGACACCTGGCTCGACCTGATCCTCACCTCGAATCCTTCCCTCGTTTCTTCCCACGGTCAACATGACGCTCCTGGCTTTTCTCATCACGACATGATTTTCCTTTCATATATCCTGAAACCTCCCAAACCTAAGCCCAAGGTTCTGTACAGGCGTTGTTTTGCGCGCATGAACGTCGAGAAGCTCAAAGAAGATGCATCTGTGGTCGATTGGGAGCCTATGGCGGAAGCTACTTCAGTTGACGACAAGGTTGCCATCTTCAATGAAGTTGTAGTCAACCTTTATAACATCCATGCCCCCGTCAAAAAGGTTAAATTAAAACGCCCACCTGCACCATGGATGACTAGAGGTATACAGATGGCAATGCGACGTAGGAACCGCGCGTTCCGTAAATTTAAAAAGGACCGTACTGACGAAAACTGGAAATCATTTAAGGCTGCAAGAAATAGATGTAATCAGATGATACGCAATGCTAAACGCCACCATATTCTTGATACTATCAATTCTTCGTCTTCTGCCGATATTTGGAAATTTCTTGGAACTCTTGGTATCGGCAAATCGCGACATTTAGATCTTCCTAGTTCAATTGACTTAGACGATCTCAACCGGCATTTCTCCACTGTTTCTACCATGGATCGTCTAACCAAGCAACAAACTCTTTCTTTAATTTCTGGTCTATCGCGTCCTCATACTAATTCTTTCAGTTTCACTCCAGTTGAACCGGGAGAGATTAGAAAGATCATTCTCTCCATCAAATCAAAAGCGGTGGGATGTGATAATATCACCCGTGGTATGATTATTACTATTCTGGATCATCTCCTACCCGCGATTACCCACATTATAAACTTTTCCTTGTACTCCGGAGTATTCCCTTCCCTGTGGCGCAAAGCCTATGTTCGTCCACTACCTAAGGTTTCCAATCCCTCTCTTCCTACCGACTTCCGTCCAATTTCTATCCTTCCCTTCCTATCCAAAGTGCTCGAGGCCTGTGTCCACAAACAATTCTCCAACTTTGTTCATTGTAACTCAATTATTAGTCCTCTTCAATCTGGATTCAGGCCTGGGCACAGCACTGTTACCGCACTTCTTAAAGTGACTGGCGATATAAGGGCAGGACTGGAAGACACCAAAGTTACTGTTCTAGTATTGGTTGATTTCTCAAATGCCTTCAATACCGTCAGTCATGACATCCTGTTAGCCATTCTGTCCTACATTATGGTCTCTCCCGAAGCACTGGAATGGTTCTCCTCTTACCTTCAGGAACGTCAGCAGTCCGTTTATGCTGGAGATTCTTCTTCTAACTGGTGTAATTTGGAAACTGGCGTTCCTCAAGGCGGTATACTTTCTCCTCTTCTGTTTTCAATTTTTATTAATCTTATAACTTCCGAACTTCAGTGTGCGTATCATCTGTATGCAGATGACTTGCAGTTGTACTATCAAGGAAAGGTTGATGAATTACCTGGCGCTATCGACAAATTAAACAAGGACTTGATAGCCATAAAAACCTGGTCTGATAGATTTGGCTTAGCTGTAAACCCTACGAAGTGTCAGGCGATCATCATTGGCAGTTCTCGTAGTATTAGCAAGGTAGATAGTACAACCTTGCCGCCAGTTCTATTCAATGGTACGATCGTTCCTTTTGGTACTGACGTGAAGGACTTAGGCTTGCACATTGATTGTACTCTAAACTGGCGGACTCAAGTTGCTAGGGTGAGTCAGAAAGTTACTGGAACGCTGCGGGCTCTGTACCGGTTGAAAAATCTATTACCATCAAGTACGAAGACAATGCTTGTACAGTCCCTTATTTTCCCTATCATCGATTATGGTGATGTGTGCTACTATGACCTGAATGCAGATCTCCTCAACAAACTTGACCGCCTTCTCAATAATTGCATTCGATTCGTTTTCAATCTGCGTAAATATGATCATGTCTCTGCGCATCGGTCGCTTCTAAAGTGGTTACCCATACGCCAGCGCAGAGAGCTTCGGGCGCTGACCACCTTGTTCTCATTTCTTAATTCTCCATCTTCCCCTAGTTATCTAGCCCCCCATTTTCAGTACATTTGCGCCAACCACAATAGAAATCTACGTTCATCACACAATCGTCTTCTCCTATGTCCCACTCACCGCACAGACTTCATTCACTCTTCCTTCTTCGTTCAGTCTATCTCTCTGTGGAATGCGCTCCCCCAGGAAATCAGGATGGCAACCAACCGATTATCTTTTAAAGTTAAGGCTCGCGAGCACATTCGCAAGAAGCTGGCAGTATCATCACAACGGTAATATTTTCTCATTGTTTGTCTTATTTCTTTTTAGTAAGTATATTCATGTATTTATGTATATTTATTTGTTCTTATATTTATATGTAATTAGGTATATATTATATTCATAGTTTTAATAGGTATATGCGTATTTTTATATTTAAAATATTTATTCCTCAATGTTCTTGATTGCACCTACCACTCTTTGTCTCTGCATCACCCAAAGGTTGACTGGTAGAAAATGCCTATGGCATTAAGTCCGCCTCTGTACATTTATGTGCTTGAAGTATTAAATAAATAAATAAATAAAACCAAGTAAATGCAACGTGTGGTGTGTATTAGAGTGTGTTTTTCTTCCTCTAACTGCATGAATTTTCTAACTATTCTGCAGGTGTTTAGGATGGCAGCTTTCTGTTATTATTATTAATTAACATTGCAATAACATCAAACAGCAGTTTGTTGTTATTGTGACTTTTTATTTTCACTTTGCCCACATTTTATTTCAAAGTATGTATACTTATTATTTTAACTGGTTGGTACTAGTATTTAATTATAGTAACAATTACATAGCTTTTGTCTTTTCCTTAGTCTGTTGATAGGTAGCAATCTAAATTATGTCACCCTAGAACTCGGGTACATATGTCATTATCAGTAGTACTCATTAGGTACTTCTTCCTACATGCAGGAAATTATCCTCTGTGGGACGGTTTTTTTTATTTTTATTTTTGTTATCTTTCGTAAGTATTACAATGAATACATTACTCTGTATTGATTCTTATTTTTGCGTGGCTTTTACTGAAAATCAGTAACAGTATCACAACTGCATGCCCTATTATATTTTTGTAAGTACTTATTGAAGACAAGAAGACATGTTACATCTGCCAACCCGCACTGGGCCCGCGTGGTGGATTACGGCCCACTCCCTCCCACCGAGAGGAGGCCTGTGTCCCAACAGTGGGAACATTATAGGCTGATTATGTATGTATGTTATGTAAGTACTTATTGCGTGAGTCATTTTTTGTGGCGTCCTGTAACAGGATTTTGAGACTCGTATGCGTGCTCATTAGAGCATTTCGGATTCAGCATGACCTTTGACGTAAGCGTAAGTATGACTAACTAAATAAACTGAATAACTTTATTCAGTAACGTTACTTTACAATCTTCTTTTTAGTGTGTCGATAGCAATCTAAGTGAACTCGGCCCAGAATAGCAATCTAAATGGCCCAGAATTCGGATACTTGTTTGGCGCCTTCACCAGCGTCCATCAGTTCCTGTAACGTGCAGCTGACAGGACACGCAGGACACGATATTAAGTGTTATACTTTACTATTATTATGGGAATTGACTGATAATAACCTTTATCTATTAACAAATTAGGTTTATTAACCAGTTTGCAGTAAATATGCTAGTAATTAAGCCATTATTGATGCTTACACTAACGTTTCCCGGTCTTTTCTGATATTTATCCATTAAGCATGGTCGTATTGCGAATAGTATTTGCGTGACCTTAATATTTCTAAATCTGGCAAAACCAGTGACCTGATTAAAATAGTATCTACTGATTTTATTTTATATTTACAATAAGTGGGTATGTAGGTTATTTACAACAGAAAAGTTAAGTATGTCCAAGATTTATGATAATAATCAGTTATTATTTTTATTTAAAATTAGAAGCGTGCAAATAACTCAATTATCTTGCTATTTAAATGAAAGCACTTACTCAATAATAATAATTAACAATAATTTACTGTTTGCATTACAGCACATTTAAAATAATTGCGTACTATTCAGGCATGGCCTTTTGTTTTGTTGTGATAAATATTTACTGCATGGCCTTTTTAACATTTACCTACGCTTATAAGTTGTTTACATCAGTCGAAGTAGAATTTATTTTTCGTAACTTATAAAGCAATCATTAGCTGTAACCATCTACCTTGGTAACGATTTATTTACGTGTTGGTAGGTAGGTACAGTGTTACTACGTTCTGTTTTTACTTTAGTATCCAACTATAAACGATCCTTGTCGAAATATAGTCGCTTAACTGATCGTAAACAACTTTCAACGTGCATTATTTTTCAGCGTGCATTCTTCCCCTTTTTTTTTGGTAAATGTTTTCAGCACTTACTTTTATCCTCGTCGCCACTTGTAATGTTCGCTGGGTTAATAAAACACACTTTGACAGATCACTGAGGTACATAGTCTATCCGAAACCCAGAGAACGTCTGCATTCGCCTACGGCCGGTAAGCGACTGCCACGCCAATGCCTGCGCATACACTACAATCAGTGAGACATTTGAGTGAGCATGACATACTCTCAGCCGCCAGGGCACACTCAAGTCAATGAAAGGCGTACCCAGTAAATGGAAGCTTTACAGTATGTATGTACATAGTACTACTACACATGTGCTATGCAATTATAAAATACTAGGAGATTCAATTTATATAATGCAAACATAGTATTTTAAAATCAACAGCAGCTCCAACAGTATTTTCCAATGCTAATCAATTTATCTGTGCGTCCTTATGGAGCAGGACCAGCATTTAGCCAAGCATTTTTATCAGCGATGTAATCCCTCAATTTATAATATGCCTGGCTGCATAGTGTGCGTTTTATGCAAGATTTAAATTTCGTTTCATTCAGTTGAAGTATGTGGGTAGGTATTTTATTGTGTAAGTCAGAGTAAGTCAGAATGACGGGTGTGTTGTTATAGAAATTAATATATTATATATGAAAGGAATGTACCAGCAATGTACTTGAATGTACCTTTAATGAAATTCAATGTACCTCCAAGAAACAAGAACAATTATAAAAATAAAGTGAGCCGCGGTCCTGACAGTCAGAATGACGGGTGAATACTAATATTGAATGTAATAGATATCTTATGGTTACCTAATATTTACCAGAGGAATGCGACGAGTAATTAACTAGAAAATCAAGAAAATAAATTTTGACGCCTACCAATTTTTAATAGCATTGTGAGTATAGTGTTATTTGCTCGTATTAAATTGAACGTGATTATGAGAGGATTATTTACATTTTTCACTGCTTGATTTTACATTGCTATTGAAAATTGGTAGGCGTCAAAATTTATTTTCTTGATTTTCTCGTTAATTACTTGTCGCATTATATTTTCAGATTATATTTTTATATAATTTGAAAATATAATGCACCTCCATTGAAGGTACATTCCTCTGGTAAATATTAGGTAATCATAAGACATCTATCACATTCATTATTAGTATTCACCCGTCATTCTGACTGTCAGGACTGCGGCTCACTTTATTATTATAATTGTTCTTGTTTCTTAGAGGTACATTGAATTTCATTAAAGGTACATTCAAGTACATTGCTGGTACATTTTTTTCATATATAACATATTAAGTTCTGTAATAATACACCCGTCATTCTGACCTAGACATTTTATTGTAACATTTTAAATAGTAGCCCATGACTGACGAGTCTACTTTAGCCAGCATGAGCCAGTGTTAATCACGATTGATCCATGATCCCACAGGGGCCGAGACTGAGGCCTGATCAATGTTAATTTTCAATAAAACCCTCTGTCAGTCTTACGGATTCCGAAAATAATTGAATTTAAACTTAAACCGTCAATATGCATAGAATGTTGCTACTTCATTTATGTGGCTTACTTCATTCGGAAATGTTAAGACCCATTACAGTCTTAAACTCAAATAAAACACGAGAAATCATCCCGAACAGCTAAACTTCGACAGTTTAAAAACTTTGCTGAACATTACTTGTTTTTTCTTATCATAAGTTTGCATCAGGGAACGCTTCGCGTAATGTAGTGGGCATAAAAGTTGTTTACTTACATCTTAAGCGCGTTATTTAGCAGTTATGCACCGTGAAGAATATCATTTTGAGAGTACATTATTATTACACTTTTGGCGCGAATTATCGTCCGCCATCTTTGTTGTAAAATGAGCATTGTAGGAAGAGGGCTGGAGTTATGATGTAATTACATTTTTCAAGATGCTATATCAAGTCTACATGGTCTTCTTATGATCTGACCAAGATTATATCTGGACTTAAAAGAGACTGTGACCTCTGAGTTTGTTTCGGCCTTTCTTCTCAGACTAGTCAGATAGGAAACACCGACCTCATCTAGTTTTTAAAATATGTTTGACGTGTAATTGTGCAAACCTAATTACAAAAATAAAATCATTTATCATTTATTTATCATAAAATTTTTAGCGTGCTCTAATAAGTTAAGAATGTACGAATACAATGAGTAGGTTTAGACGTGGAGACATCTTATTTACTTATCTAGTTTGCAGGACTTACAACATTGCTTGCAAGAGCGGGAGGGGTCATTTGATGGAGGGGTCATTTGATGGAGGGGTCATTTTTGATGATTTCCCATCAGCAAAAAAAAAAAATGCCTTGTGTTCAGGGTGGCGGGACATTGACGCGCTACCTGATAACATAGTTTCAGTATATGATTGAAATATACCGTCAGTCCTTAAAAAAAACCGGCCAAGTGCAAGTCAGACTCGCGCACCGTGGGCTCCGTACAAAGTAGGTTTGTAGGTAGGTATGTATGTAAATGCCTAGTTTTAAAATTATATTTTTGTAATGTAACTACAAATTTACGGTTTCTGGATTTTTTCCTTTACTTGTGCTATACAACATTGCTTCTTGCCAAATTTCATGATTCTAGGTCAACGGGAAGTACCCTAGCACAGAATACATAATAGTACTACGTATATTGGTTTTGATTTCGGAACATAAACGCCCGTATCTTTTGGTTCCGTTCACTTAGAAGTTGGATTTTTTCAGTGCTTCATGGGATTGCAGCCCTGAGCAATGGATATTAATTTCAACTTGATAACTCCACGCGTTTCTGAGAAAAAGGGTCTTGACTGAAAGACATACAGACGGACAACGATCGAACGATCTTATAAGGGTTCCTTTTTCCTTTTTAGGTATGGAACCATAGAAAATTAACAGTTTCTTAGATTTTGATCGCGCAGGTATTGCACTTTTCTATGAACCAACAATTTTTTTTTTTTGGTAAGTAACCGACGCGGCGACGGCTAATGAACCATGTGCTAAATGTATCGTTACAGTTTGCGCTTCGAGACCCTGGCACCCTGTATTATACAAAAGTACCTAAGTCGTTTCTAGTTTGTACCTATTAATCGATCGTGTTATTTTGTTTCCTAATTTATGTTATAGGTATTTTGTACCGACCTTTTTTGTTGTCTTTTTTGTTTCAAGTGTTTATTAGTGAAACTTGAAAATCAGATGCATATTGTTTAAGAGCACTGTTTAAATTAGCTGTAAGTTTCCCGAACAGAATAAAATAAAATAAAGTCAATACGTTAAACTTTAAACTGAGCCTTGCTATCTTCAACAACGGTTTTCTTCGTAAATATCAACAAAACGTAAGTATCAGAAACCATCCACTTACAATTCATTCTTACTAATATTAGAAATATGAAAATGTTTCTAACTGTCTGTGGCTAAACAGCTGAAACGATTTTGATGAGTCCGGGGCGAAATCCTTGTAGTAGATTGTAGAGTGAGAGTTGTAGTTTTTTTAGACCATTCGAAATCCACGCGGACAACTTCGTGTATAAAGCGTTAGTCGTATATAATTCTATTTCAAATCAAAAAAAAAAAAATTATTGAGTTGAGTTTTCATTTTTCTCCGAATCAAAATGATCGAATTCAATTACGATCAAATTTTTTATCTCCTGGCTAACAAACTGTCGGGTGCTTCTATAACTGATTAATAAAGCCGCGAGGACCTCTGCACCCTGGACCCATTTGTTCGCTTCTTGTTCAGCGCATAATTTATTAGAGGCTTCCATTATTCAACTAAGTAATTTCGTATTTCTGTTCTTATGTTTTGTGGTATTGAATTAGTCTGGTCAGCATTTTGATGGTTTAAATAGGATTTCTCTGAGGCTTATAGAAGGTTATTATGATTATAGTCTGCTCTACTTACATTCCTACCACTCAATTAACAAACTAAATAAAATACGGTATTTACCAATCTCGTGCCAAAAAGACAAATGGAAGCCCTTTCGGTTTAAGAGCGTTCACGATGCGCGGCAATTCATACAAACTATCAAGCACTTGTTTATCGAAACAAATCAACAGATTTTAATAAAACTTCATACGCATAAGCAGGATACAAAGGTCTAAAAAGTTAGTTAAGAACATTTTCGAAAAATAGTGTCAAAGCCAAATTAGATCGATTTAAAATTTTTCGTAGAAACAGAGATTTCCAGTTATCTTCTTTAAATAAGACACTTCGAAAATGGTCTTTACTAACTTTTTAGACCTTTGTATCCTGCTTAAGCGTATGGAGTTTAATAAAAATCGGTTCATTCATTTCGAAAAACAAGGACTTGAAACTTTGTGTGAAATGCCGTACGTCGTAAACGCTCTTAACTTCAATATTATTATCTAAATAAATAATTAGCCCCTATTGTCCAATTGCAGGAAAAGGCCTCCCTTTCCTTTTTCCGCTCAACTCGAATTTCAATAAATCGTTTTAATATTATAGTGAAATCTGACGTAGATTTAGTAATCAAAAACAATTTGGGTTTTACTAGATGTAATCTATGATCCTTTCAAACAACACTTAGGTACATAAATCGTTATAAACTAACCAAAAGTGAAAAGCCTAAAACATTTAAACGCCTGCTGAAAAATAACAGTAGCACATTCAAAACAAATTGCTAATCATTTTATCATAGGCGCAATTTATATTTGCGTTACAAAGCCGACTTATAGCCAGGGATGGGCAATATTGCGCTGTAAATTGCAAATATATTAAAACAAATTGCCAGAATTAATATTTGCTGCATTATTAGAGTGAAATATAATCCGGACTTTTGATAAAGAGGCTGTTTATGCAAAGTGTGGCGGTGTGTCTGGGGGTTTATTTCGAGAATTGTTTCCACAGTTTTCGGTCGAAGTTGTGGTGAAAACGTAGCGGTGTTGTAATACGGCTGGAAGTTGTCCCCAAAGTTTTTGGAATGGAGTTTCAGGGAATCACCTAACAACTTATCAGTAACGTGTGAAAAAATGACGGGCTCAACGCCTTCAGTAAGTTCTCCAAGAGTATCTTATCTATGCCTATGTATATTATTTACCTACTACAGTTTCAGAGTATTAATGTCGTAGCATATGAACGAATTGAAAAAACTATGATCAACGGATTAATGTTCTTATTTTGATAGAACTAGTGTAACACATTATGTACTTCATTTTAAAGCAGTTATCTACTAATAAAATATTTATTAGGTCCACCACACCCACAAAATACATGTTTTTAACAACGTGAACCGTAACTGATAAAAAATCCTGAGAAAACTAATCATGTGAAAATAAACTGTTTTCCAGCCGACACGTCCGAGTTAACGATTTTTCGTCAAATCGCGGTTACAATCGCCTTAGAGTCCCCTATGTTTCCAATCTAAGTTAATTTCGTTCTTCTAATGGGCTTCGGCGTGAGTTGTTTCGCGAATAAAAACTTTCACCACGAAGTTAGCGCTCCAACACTTTCCTAGTTAGTAGAAATTTACAAATTAACTGTTTCTGATGGTCGGATGAGTTCACGAAGTTATTTGTCATAACAGACAGTTGCTATATATCGAGATGTTTTGTTTATGGTAGACGAACTTATTAACGAGAAGACGAACTTATTAATGAGAACTTTAAATTGTATGTAAATAGGTACTGCGTCGAAAAAACAATTAAATTTTGTGGGCAGTTTTCTTATTGCTAACGCATTTGAAGTGGACAAAGAAGGAAGAAATCGGTACTAGTTACCTCGGTCAGCATGTTTTTTTTTATATATTAGAGACTTCTTGGTAGCCTATATAATATTTAAAACACGTTTGCTCAACAGAAGAGGTGGTGCATATGGTGATACAACTAATTACCCTACCTACCCAGGCACATTTTATGCATGACGGAAAAAATGTAGGTATTTAAACGCCATCTCTACGATATTGAGCGAACTACGTACTCAATTCAGTCACTGCTCTAGATTCAAAAACCGTAACTGAGTTACACGTATACAATAGAGGGCGCTTAACACGATAGGTTACGACTTAATTCACAGATAGCGCCACATGCACGTTTGATTGAACTGTAGGCTATACTACATAGCTTGATCTCTGCGACATACCTACGTCAAACTGATATTCCTAGGGTTGTCAAGATATAAAAAATTGTCGAAAGAAATTATCGAGGTTCCTTACTATTGTCGATGCTAATGTAACATATAATTGGGTTTAATTTAATTACAAACCTTACTAAATTAAACGAATATTTTAATATAAAATACATTTATTCTCTTAAAGGAGTACACCCCAAATCCATATCTGAATCAGTTTCTGAATAATTTTTTTTACTCACTATTATTTTAGATCAAGTATGTACAAATGTAAATAATGTTATGATATTAAAATATACAATAAAATTAAAGGATAAATCAATTTTAAATTAAGTTTTATTTAAAATATCGATAGTTTATAGTCCGTGGTCACGATGATTTATCGCCTATCACTAGGTCGGCATGCCCATAAAGTATGACATTGACAGATACTGTCTGTACTTTGAGTATTAAATAATATTCAAAGTGTCTGTACGTTAAGAAATTCAGGACTTGTCTATACTATTAAGAAATTCAGGACTTCATAGGCGTGATTTTACTGACAGCTGTCGCAGAGATCAAGCTATCTTTTATAAAGTATAAGTATATATACAATTAGTTATTCTGTGCTGTAGGTTGAACGTAATAAGATGCAGTGAAAGATTGACATATAGGGTCATATTAGGTAGTATAATTCCATCTATCCGTGGTTATTAGTTACCCAGTTAGTTCACTAGTGGGGTAGTTGAGTAACACTCTATCAGTAGCAATGCGTTTCATTTTGACAGTTCAGCAACATTCATTGCGTTGTTGTAGGAGACACACACATTTTTCGAACATACTTAAGAAGCAATGGATTAACGATATCCTACAAAATGATACAGATTGAAATTGATAGTGTGTTACGAATTATACTACAGACGCCAGCACATAAAGCTACTACAATCTGTCAAATTTCTTTAATAGATTTTCAACTTTATCGCTAAAGCGTAAGGTTCAAAGTTGATTGGGAAAATTTGACAGTTTCGGGTAGCTTAAAGGTGCTGGTGTCTGTACATAATTATTACTATGTCAATCTTTCACTTTACGCTTTAGTCATGGTTATTGTCACTTCAAACTATACTTCAGTCAATACCAACTTCAACGACAAAATTATTTTTTTATGAAGGCGTAATAAAATATGTTGTGTAGTTTGAAGTATTCTATGAAGGCTTGGTACTTGTAGTTCACCATCACACGCTAATTGGTGTGTCGTGAAGGTGATGGTGTTTCGATAGTTCCAATGTTTTAATCAATGTCACTACACGGATAATAATATCGACGAGGCGTAATTTGGAAGAGTATTATAGCATACACGTGGAACAATCCAACTCTGTCTAGATTGCCAGAATTAGTGAACTAATCAGCCGTATAGCTATTTGATGAATTCCTTGTTCGTGGAGATGATCTAAACATATATAGGTAAACAGAGTTATCCCCACAGCAGTGTTAATAGGAAACGCGGTCGGAGAGACTTTGGAAAAAGCTTAAGTAAAAAGTCAAAATTCGAGGTTTGGCTCTCGCCTATTTCCTCTTTTAATATTGGACCAATTTAATAAGATGGATTTATACTGTGTCCCTATGTTTTTCTTTTCACTAATAGTTGTCAAAGTACACTAGGCCTCTATTGACAGCGGTTTAAATCGGCATTTTTTGAGGGTTCTAGTGTTTATACAAATAATGTATCATCAAAAAGGAAAACATGGAGACATTCAAGTAGTTAATATTTATTATTCTGTAAATAATCATTGCTTTATAGTCATTAACCAGAAAGAAAACAGGCGAGTGCGTTTCTACGGAGAAAGACTACCCGCATTTCCTCTAAGAATTGTTTATTGCTGTCAGACTTACTCATTCATCATCATCATTTCATCATCCTTAAAAAAAATACTGTGCAAAAACTTCTTTGTATATCACTAAAACCTGTTCAGTCTTTTCTTAATTCTCTCCGAGTGCTTACTTATTCTTGCTTTCGCTTACCTACCTGTCTACTGTTTCTTGTGCTACCCTAATACTGTCAGTGAAAACTTTTAATTGGCCTTCTTCCACTAACTGTCAACTATGTGTCCTAGCTGTAAGTTTTCTTAAGAAATAAAATAAAATAAATTTCAGTCCGGAATCACCCTTTACTGGGTCTACTTCTGCAATACTTCCCGGTTCCGTGCGTTCCTCATCTAGGTGTTGCCCGCGACTTTGACAATATTACGGACTTAGGTAGGTATTCATTTTTTTTGTTCATATTGTTTCAATAGGTACTGCTTTAGGAGTCGCGTGAAAGTAATACCTACAATATCACGCGCTGTCGCATAATTAATATGATTAATGATACGTCTGTATAGTGAAATCTAGCCAAATCATAATTTAAGTATAACATGACAATCTTTTTCAATAGTTTGTAATTCGTAGGTAGATATTTCTCTTGTGTGCAAACCAGCAAAAATCTCATATTTTTCTTTATTTATATTTTGCAGTCATTCAACCGTATCCCATAAACTTACTCAGTTTAATTGGTACTCTGGTACAGGAGGCTTGATTGAATTATGCTACAATTTGGGGCCTTTAAAAAATTTATAAGTAGGTAATTATATTAAGAAGTTTTCAGAAAACAGAAGGTGTAAGAAAGTATCAGTAGTAGGGTTGACTGCAAGTAGAATATTTGAAATCCTTTGTGAAAGTCAACACAATGTTGACCTAGTCAAATCATCAGAGCAAGTTCTCAATTCATTAAATTGGTCTTTATGTAAGATTTGAAGTGGTCTCTTTATATATATCTCTCTGTATATCTGCACGCAGTTTTGTATTTAAAATGAAGTCATCCTTTAGAACCACAACGGAATCATGTCAGCTCACAAAATGAATAGTTTGAATGACGGCTTTGTTTAAAACCTGTAGCAACATCGTTTAGTGTGTCAAGTATGAATGACCGCCTCTTTATAATTGCTCGTCTAACCACAGCTTTTAACTGTTTAAGAATAAGCACAGACTCTGCAACTGGTACTCATACCTGTATCTAGCATATTAGCCTATAATATTGGGAATATTATAGGATGCTGGGATACAGGCCTCGTCTCGGTGAGAGGGAGTGCGCTGTAATCCACCACGCGGGCCCTTTGCGGGTTGGTAGATGTCATATGTCTTCGAATTTTTGGTTCTAGGACCTGCCGGTTTCCTCTCGATGTTTTCCGTCACTGTTTTGAGAGCAGTAATGATGAAATCATTTAATCGCAGGCCTTACCATTGGGCCACCACTGCTTACCTATTTATATTTGTCTTAAAATATTGGTCGATGGATAAGTAAGTTAGGTTATGCCAGAAGGATGCTGCGGGAAGGGAGAGGGAGATCACGTTGAATGCCCTCTTCCAGCCCCCTAATTGGGTCCAGGGGCAACGGACTCAGGGACGTCACACATCAGGACCCGAGGTGGTGGCGTGTAGTAATCCACGCGCGCCTCTCTTAGGCGTCGCGGGGGAAGTTAAACACCTCACTTCCCCCCTAACCCGACGAGGCCCGCAGTGGCGGGCCGCCGATCAGTCGGGGGTTGCGGAAGGATCGTACGTTCCTGCGACCCCCGGCGTAGGTGTGAGATGGAACACCGGAGTGGTTTTTAGCCAGTAAGAGTCTGACAAACCCCGCCGCCCACCCCAAGGCGGTGGACATTCATGAGGGTTTTCCACCCCGTAAACAAAAAAAAAAAGGTAAGGTTATGTGCGTTTCTGAACACAAAATAAAAAATAGCAGTGGTTTACGTTCGACTTGTGCTGTGTGTGTTGGATAAATTTAGTGAAGTTTCGATAAAAGTTATAAATCATTCAAGAAGTCAACTTTACATAATAAAGTACTAAGTTAAACATAGATAGATAATCTCCAAGTTATATTATTATCTGCGCCATAACTTAGCATTACTTTGTCAAGTGAAAGGCCTGTCCTTGCCATGTTTACAGCCACCATTTTTACAACATAAATCATGGCATCATAGGTAATACAGGCTTGTCTCTTTGTCTACGGTTATGGCAGTTGTGCTTGCAAAAAAGAGAAATGTGTGACTACGTATTGTTGGGATATAAAAGGGGTGTGTGTTTAAAATGAATAAGATATAATTTGGGTTGTGAAGAATCGTGAGGTTGATATTAAAGAGAAATAAGGCTAGTTTTCTCTTTGAAAATAATTGAAGAGAGAAATTGTTTCTTTTATAAAAGGTAAGCAAATTAATAAGTTAGACTAGACTAGAGGAGGTGGCAGGATGGTTGAGGAACAGAGCCTCACGTCCCAGCCGCCGCGGGAGACGCTCCGGGCAACGGGAGCCGCGTGACGACTCCCGGCCACCGTAGGCGCGGGCCTGCGGACGGAGAGTAATGGGTAACTCACCGTCCGATCAGGACCAGGCCCATGCTGGACGGTGCGTACTAGTTCCACGCGCTCCTCAAATAGATGTCAGCATCAGTGAAGGGGCCCGGGCCAGAAAGGGTTACCGCTACCCCGGAACATAAAGGGCTAAGGAAAGAACACGGGTGGGTTTTAGTCAGTAAGAGTCTGACACTACCTTCCGCTCCACCCAGAGCGGGAGGGGTCATTTCATGATTTCCCACCCTCAAAAAAGACTAGACTAGACTCGTGTTTTGTCTAATACGTATATTATATTCAGAGGTACTAAACGAAACTTTTATTTAACGCTTTTTTCTTAGAGCGCTTACACAACGAGCGGCATGTTCCCAACGGCAGAGGTAACTGCAGCCGTCGACGCGCGTCGGCGGCAACCGTCGACATTTGAACTTCGAAGATCAGAGGCAGCCGTCGTGTATGTCAAGTGTCACTATAGGTCGACGGCTGCCGCTGACGCGTCGACGGCTGCCGCTGACGCGTCGACGGCTGCCGCTGACGCGTCGACGGCTGCTGCTGACGCGTCGACGGCTGCCGCTCACGCACCCACGGCTGCCGTGGAAGTGTTGACGGCTGCCGCCGCACCGTGTCGTCAACTGCAGTTACCACTGCCGTTGGCAACATGGCGCTCGTGTGTATGAGCTCTTAGGTGCAGTGGTTAAATGCATGCACCGGAACCATTATCAGCCTATAATGTTCCCATTGCTGGAACACAGGCCTCCTGTCTGTGAGAGGGAGTAGGCCGTAATCCACCACGCGGGCCCAGTGCGGGTTGGTAGATGTCACTTGTCATGCCGGTTTCTCCACGATGTTGATGTGATGAAATAATTTACTCAAAGTAAAGCGCCCGTCTGGGTTCGAACCTACGGCCTGTAACTCATAAGTCGCGGCCGTTATCACTGGGGCACCACATTTACCGGTAAATGTATACCTACTGTTTCTGTTATCTTTAAACTATTGTCAAAAAATGCCCATTGTCAGGGTGTTATGGCGCAGTTTGGGGGAGGCCTATGTCCAGCAGTGGACTGCGATAGGCTGAGTTGATTGATTGTCAGAAATAGAACGAGTTTTAAATTCACTGTTACTGTAAGCGACACCGCGCGTGTTTTGTTTGTAAGACCCGCTTCGGATGTGTTTGGCTAACCTCGGGATGTACGGTCACCTGCAAAAGTGCGTGGATACCCTAATGGCTATTTTCCTGTGAACGTTTGAGTTCAAGTTTTCTAAAATAAACTAGATGGCGTTGGTTTCTTCACAACTGTGACTAATTTACGAAAAGAAAGTAAGCAGTTGGGAAGAAACGTATTGAGAAAGGAGTTACACAGCTAATATATTTATCTAACTATTACATTACATAAGCTAGCATATGAAAAAAAAACTCTCGCTTCACACGATTATATTTCTGAACTATCCATGCACTTTTGCAGCCCTACTGTACCTACTCGGTTTTAATGTATATCCAATATGTCAGTGAGTGATGGCAAAGTATTCTGTTTGTGTTTTATTTTCACTTCTGTCGGCACTCCGGAGTGCCACTGTTTTTTGTCTTTCTTATTTTCTTCTGCGATCAGTCGCAGGACTATTCGCAGATTTATTTGAGATTTTCCTCTTTATATTTTTTGGCAGCATGTCCTAGTTGGCATTGAACATATAGATAAATTTGCACAGGTCAAATTACCTATTAATAAATTCGTTGCACATATTTTTATTAACTGAGAAAAAACTATATTTTGCAATGTGTAATCATTTGCTCATCACCGGTCATTTGCCTTGAAATAATCGGTATGTCAAAAAACCTCACACCGCTAATTAATTGCATATACAAACAATCCCACGCCTTCTTTAGCAAACTTATGCACCGAAATCTCGGGGTATTAAAGTTTCACCTTCATTCTGTGGTCTCCTGTAATTGAAAGAGTACACATACCAATACATGTTTAGTGTATATTATCTTTGTTGGAGATCCTAAAATAAATAAAAAATCTTATGCAAAAAATATGGCAGAGCCATGTCGAGGGTAAATCAAATTCTTTATTTCAGACCAAAGATCCATATGTGTTAGTATCAGCTTAGCCTTATTATTAGTTAAATAATAATAATGTAATAAATAAATTTGCGACATGGACGTCTGTGCGCACATGTCTACCCGCCCAGTATCTAATAAATGGCCCATCAATTTTGTGCAATATACAACGTTATTTTTAGTATATGCCAAGCCTGAATATAGTCTGTTCAGAATAAGTAACTGAATCGAATCCAATAATTTTTACCCCTTGATATATTTTGTCCCAAAAATATTTAAAAAAGGTTAAAAGTTGGACACCGAGCGACACTAAGTATGTTATCCAATCTCCGCGTCGAACGGTTAGGTACCTAGGTATTATTATCAATGAGCGCAAGACGGCGGCGCGGCGCGGGTGAACATGTTTTTGTACGGACAAACAGGTAACTTAACAAGCTTATAACTTTGTGATTTTTCATGATACAGTTTTGAAATTTTGCATAGATTCTTTACATAAAAATACTAGACACGTGTTTCGGGTTTCGCATAAACTAAAAATAATGTTGTATTCCCATAATACAATTATTCTACTAATAACAACTTACTACTGAGGGACTTGTGGCTGGGTAATAACAGCTGCACGGATCAATCGATCAGGTTAAGCTACGCTAGCCGCGGTTAGTCCATGGATGGGTATCTTTACATGCCCTCCGTGTCTCGGGAAAGCGCGCTAAGCCGTTGGTCCCGGCTGTCATTGGTAGATTTTTGACGGTTTTACGGGTCGTCAGAACCCCGAAATTCTGACCACCAGACTTACCAAGAGGTATCTATTACTTAGTAACTAGGTCGTGGAGGTCAGTCCCAACATCATCTTTATAGTCTTTTCCAAGATATATTAGGTTCGGCTTCCAGTCTTACCAGATGCCGTCTGAAGAGACATATTTAACATTGAGTGACTGGCCTATCTGAGCTCGAACGTTCACAGTCTGTCTACTGTCTCAATATGTCAAAGTCGTGCTTTCCGAGGCACGGAGGGGTAAAGATGGTCACCCATCCACAGACCAACCACGGCAAGCGTAACTTAACCTGACCGATCAATATGTGCGGCTGTTATTACGACTTATTCCGGTCTGATCCCCTGAACCCCCCTCCACTGCCCCCTCCTCGATCCCCTGCTAGTTCGTCTTCTGTTTTAATCTGTCTTATCCACTTTACTTAGGTTTCTCACCCCAGAATAGCAAATGCAGCAGAATGTCATTCTTTTTTATGGATCGACTGTAACCTTTTTTTTTTTTTTTGCGGATGGGAAATCATCAAATGACTCCTCCCGCTCTGGGTGGAGCGGAAGGGAGTGTCAGACTCTTACTGACTAAAACCGTGTTCCTTCCTTAGCCCTTTATGTTCCGGGCCAGCGGTAACCCTTTCGGACAATCCCGCTGACCCGGCAGGCTTCGGCCCTAAGGGGCCCCTCCTCGATGCTGACATCTCTTTGAGGCGCGCGTGGAACACGTACGCGCCGTCCGGCACGGGCCTGGTCCTGATCGGACGGTGAGCTACCCATTACTCTCCGCCCGCAGGCCCGCGCCTACGGTGGCCGGGAGTCGTCACGCGACTCCCGACGCCTGGGGCGTCCCCCGCGGCGGCTGAGACGGGAGGCTCTCTCCCTGAACCGTCCCGCCACCTCCTTCGCTAGCATGACTGCTTCGCAGAAGGAGGTGACTGCCTCCCACTCCCTCTCGCCCCGGACCATGGCTTGCACCAGGGCCGGACGCGAGAGGTCGCCGTCGCTGCCGATCGCCTCTACGAGGACACGGCGGTGCTCCGCCCAAGCGGGGCAGACCTCCACCGTGTGCTCCACCGTGTCCTCTGGGCATCGACTGTAACCTTCGGACAAAAGCCATTTCACCATTCGCATTGTGACCAGCATATATTGTTTAATGCTTAACAACCATCTTAAAGTAATCGAATCGCAACCCCTGAAATATTTATCATTGAGTGGTTCCGATGGCCATCTGTGGTCTTCATCATCAGCTCCACTTTACCAAATGATGATTTCCAAGAGCAAATGCTCAAGTTGCTGGTTTGCCTATAAATTTTACGGGTTTTCCTCGATTTCCATGAGATCTTCTCATCAGATTCCAACTTGGTGACAGTGGGATCACCTGGAGAGTATACCCTTTCAAACGAAGAAAGAATTATCAAAATCGGACCACTCTGTAAAAAGTTATGCGGTGTCATACATAAAAAAATATATATACGCGTCGACTTAAGAACCTCCTCCGTTTTTTCGTCGGTTGAAAAAGAACTTGGATCGACGAACAAAAATGGCCTTTATTAGCTTAATGCCTGTATGCTACAGGAAATAATGGACGCTACTGATGGTGCCAAACTCGTAGCTATTTTCTGGGCCGAAACAATATAGATTACCATAGACACACTAATAAGAAGCTATAACGTTATTTATGGCTTTAAAATATTACATGATTAATTATATAGCTATATATTAAAAACAATTAATTATACATGATTAATTACACACTATTAAAGAGTTCAGTGTATCAATGACCATCGTATTAGGCGATCTTTTTTAGGTTTCCGTACCCTAAGGGTAAAAGCGGACCCTATTACTAAGGCTCCACTGTCCGTCTGTCCGTCTGTCACCAGGCTGTATCTCATGAACCGTGATAGGTAGACAGTTGAAATTTTCACAGATGATGTTGTGTTTTTTTCGGCGTTTTTGCCTTGTGGTACGGAACCCTTCGTGTGCGAGTCCGACTCGCATTTGGCCAGTTTTTTTTTGTTGATTTGGTAAACAACATATTATTTGAGGCACATATTTGGTTTCTGTGTTAATTGGTACTTTGGCTTCCCTGGGTTCTTTAGTTTATTTCACTAGATTTAACTGGTAAGATTTATTGAAACGTATTTTTTTACGAAAATCCATATTGATAGGATAGATGAAACTCACAATAACGACTTTGTTTTTAGGTTACTCTAATATAATAATCGCTTTATTTCAAATAAGCACAAAGACACAGCATTCCTTGGATATATTTATCTGTCATAATTACTGTGTGTTTGCTCCAGTCGGTGTGGAAATAAAGCTAACCCGAGGGTCTAAAAAAAGAGACTTTATCAGCAATAATGATTATGGAAAAGTAAATCATATTATTATAATGGTACGGAACCCTCGGTGCACGAGTCCCACTCGCTATAAACCGGTTTTTATTTATTAAAAGAAGATTCTCCGAGGGTTAATGACCTCCGCTACTATATTTGACGTTTTGAAGACTGAACTAAGTAAGTAAGTTATCCTAAGTAAGTTATCTTAAACCTTTGACATAATATTGTCATCTTTTTGGATTAGAGGACTCCTTTCTTCGGCCCTTCTGGGAAAAGGTTGCCTGGATTCGTCCTATATATTCTGCACATTGTGTAAATAAATCCTTCGTCACCACAACAAGACTTCTTTGTGCCAGAAACGGTGACCACATCCTCTACAAATGTAGATTATGTTTTTATCACTTACCAAATAACTTTTACGCTCCTGTTTCATCCGCTCATTGTATTAGTTGTGCAACAAACTCGTCGCGGACCTCGCGACGCGACGCTTGGACGCACGTCGCAGCGACCCGAAGGTCAAGGTCAATGATCTTCACGTACGCTACAACACTTAAAAGTGTTAATTAATATTATAGGCTGAAGATTAACATTTTTTTTAGGTCGTTGATTACTATCGGATACCCATAGGAGTTCGATATGAGGGTTGAGGTCAATGGAGCCTAGTACTTCGCGATTAGCAGATGAACTTGGAACATGTGATCAACTGCACCGAGAGGGTTAGATAAAAAAAATGTCAATAGCACACACTGACTACTACTAGATATTAATTACTGTTGGAGAGGATGTAATTACTGTTGTAAAAGAAACTTAGGGGTGGTGGGGGTGACTACCGATATGGGAACAAAAAGACATGTTGCACTCACCGCAAATAAATTGGCTTAAGGGCAGGAGAATGATGTTGTAATTGTAAAAGAAACTTAATTAGGAGTACCTACCGATGAAAAAGAAAAATTAAACAAAACAAGTCCTTATCGATTCTGTGTTAAAAAAAAAAATTCAGAAACATAAAAAAGTTGCTCTCGTATCGAGTTCTCTTACCTTCATAGACTTTGAGACCAAGTTTAAAGTACAGACATTCTTTTTTCGGCGACTGCCAAAGGAAATAAATATCATTATTTATTTCCTTTGGCAGTCGCCGAATAAAATTAGATTAGTCATCGATTAACGTCTTGAGGAAAAATCATATATTAAGTATGTAGTATTGGAATCTTTCTGACTTAAATCTGGTTCTCCTTTTTACCCGACTGCGTCAGAAGGAGGGTTATGTTTTTCGAGTGTATGTATGTATGTATGTATGTATGTATGTAAAATTAAATAGACCCTTTTCTTGCTAATACTTTTTTTTCGCACAACTGTACTCTTTCACAATCCAACCACGACTGGCTTTGCACTACATTTTACCATTTTAAAACGACATTTGCCCCACCCAGAAATAACGCTCAGTAATATCATCACCGTTATTTCCAAGTGTTGCCAAAGTAAAATAATACGTTTAGTTGCCATAGCGGAAATACATTTTAAAAGTTTGTTACAATATTAATAATTTGTACTTTGATAGTGTTGCCACAGTGGATATTATAATGCGGTATTAAAATAATGCTTGTTTTTTAAAATTAAATCAATGAAATCACGACAACTCGGCCATCCGACGGCGTGCTAACTCCGAAGCACGCGCTAATCACGACCACTGAGGCAATATATCAAATAGCAACAATATTGGAAATTTATTTTGATATGCTGGTTTACTGGGAAGCTAAATAATTTAAATAACCATTTGTATGTGCCTGCGCACCGTTTCTATTAGAATTATCATTGATCCCATTAAGTCACAACCTACTGCCATTCGGCCATCAATTTCACACCTACTGTGCAATGCTAACTTATCATAAAAATAGTCCAAAAGTTTCATCCATACAGGACTTTCATTTAAGCATCTCTAAAAGTTTTCTGAAATTTTCATCAATACCATTTATTTCCACGAGTAATTGAGCGTTAGCAAAGTTTCATACCGCTTTTTGGCCAATCCAAAAACTTTTTAAAGGGCATAGTGTTTTATTTGTTTTCATTCCAATCAAACATTCGCGTATTAACTATCTTAGCTATCGCTCAATATCTTGGAATCTACTATCAGGGTCAAAAATCTGGGACTCATTGCAGCATATCTACATGGCTTATTAACAGCACACAAATGGCGTACTAACAGCACACCTTCATGGTTGCATAAGATCACATTAGCGCCTACGTTAAACTCACAACTACAGTTTTGAACTACAGCTCACTTACATGGCTGCGCAAGATCACATAAGTACCTACGTTAAACTTTGAACTGCAGCTCACCTACATGGCTGCATAAGATCACATAAGTATCTACGTTAAACTTTGAACTGCAGCTCACCTACATGGCTGCATAAGATCACATAAGTACCTTCGTTAAACTTTGAACTGCAGCTCACCTACATGGCTGCATAAGATCACATAAGTACCTACGTTAAACTTTGAACTGCAGCTCACCTACATGGCTGCATAAGATCACATAAGTACCTTCGTTAAACTTTGAACTGCAGCTCACCTACATGGCTGCATAAGATCACATAAGTACCTACGTTAAACTTTGAACTGCAGCTCACCTACATGGCTGCATAAGATCACATAAGTACCTACGTTAAACTTTGAACTGCAGCTCACCTACATGGCTGCAGAAGATCACATAAGTACCTACGTTAAACTTTGAACTGCAGCTCACCTACATGGCTGCATAAGATCACATAAGTACCTACGTTAAACTTTGAACTGCAGCTCACCTACATGGCTGCATAAGATCACATAAGTACCTACGTTAAACTTTGAACTGCAGCTCACCTACATGGCTGCATAAGATCACATAAGTACCTACGTTAAACTTTGAACTGCAGCTCACCTACATGGCTGCATAAGATCACATAAGTACCTACGTTAAACTTTGAACTGCAGCTCACCTACATGGCTG
Organism: Mesoligia furuncula; assembly: GCA_916614155.1. NCBI lineage: Eukaryota > Metazoa > Arthropoda > Insecta > Lepidoptera > Noctuidae > Mesoligia > Mesoligia furuncula. The sequence continues at coordinate 28,183,499 of OU744800.1, read as the reverse complement.
CATAAGGTCACATAAGTACCTACGTTAAACTTTGAACTGCAGCTCACCTACATGGCTGCATAAGATCACATAAGTACCGACGTTGAACTCCGAACTACCGGCTCACTCACATGGTTGCAACAAACTATACGCATACATCACCCATGATTGAACTAGAGTGTAAGCCGCATAGAACTCTAAACTATTCTCCTATATCATTATCTTTATTTTTAAAATCTGAACTACAGCTCGCTTATGTGGCTGCTATAAACTATACGCATACATCTCCATAAAGCTCACTTGCATGGCTGAACTAGAGTGTAAGCCGCATAGAACTCTAAACTATACTCGTACATCTTCATTTTTAAATCTGAACTATAGCTAGCCTACATGGCTGCAATAAGCTATACGCATACATCTCCATAAAGCTCACTTACATGGCTGAAATAGAGTGTAAGCCGCATAGAATTCTAAACTATACTCGTACATCTTCATTTTTAAATCTGAACTATAGCTGGCCTACATGGCTGCAATAAACTATACGCATACATCTCCATAAAGCTCACTCACATGGCTGAAATAGAGTGTAAGCCGCATAGAACTCTAAACTATACTCGTACATCTTCGTCTTTAAATCTGAACTACAGCTGGCCTACATGGCTGCGATAAACTATACGCATACATCCCCATAAAGCTCAATAACATGGCTAAACTAGAGTGTAAGCCGCATGGAAATCTAAACTATACTCGTACATCTCTGAACAGCTCACCTCGTGGCTGGACCTGAGTGCACGCCGCATAGAGGTCTAAACTATACTCGTACATCTCTGAACAGCTCACCTCGTGGCTGAACCCGAGTGCACGCCGCATAGATAAAGGTCAAAGTCACTATACTCGTACATCTCTGAACAGCTCACCTCGTGGCTGGACCCGAGTGCACGCCGCATAGATAAAGGTCAAAGTCACTATACTCTTACATCTCTGAACAGCTCACCCTCGTGGCTGGACCCGAGTGCACGCCGCATAGAGGTCTAAACTATACTCGTACATCTCTGAACAGCTCACCTCGTGGCTGGACCCGAGTGCACGCCGCATAGAGGTCTAAACTATACTCGTACATCTCTGAACAGCTCACCTCGTGGCTGGACCCGAGTGCACGCCGCATAGAGGTCTTAACTATACTCGTACATCTCTGAACAGCTCACCTCGTGGCTGGACCCGAGTGCACGCCGCATAGAGGTCTAAACTATACTCGTACATCTCTGAACAGCTCACCTCGTGGCTGGACCCGAGTGCACGCCGCATAGATAAAGGTCAAAGTCACTATACTCTTACATCTCTGAACAGCTCACCCTCGTGGCTGGACCCGAGTGCACGCCGCATAGAGGTCTAAACTATACTCGTACATCTCTGAACAGCTCACCTCGTGGCTGGACCCGAGTGCACGCCGCATAGATAAAGGTCAAAGTCACTATACTCGTACATCTCTGAACAGCTCACCCTCGTGGCTGGACCCGAGTGCACGCCGCATAGAGGTCTAAACTATACTCGTACATCTCTGAACAGCTCACCTCGTGGCTGGACCCGAGTGCACGCCGCATAGATAAAGGTCAAAGTCACTATACTCGTACATCTCTGAACAGCTCACCTCGTGGCTGGACCCGAGTGCACGCCGCATAGAGGTCTTAACTATACTCGTACATCTCTGAACAGCTCACCTCGTGGCTGGACCCGAGTGCACGCCGCATAGATAAAGGTCAAAGTCACTATACTCGTACATCTCTGAACAGCTCACCTCGTGGCTGGACCCGAGTGCACGCCGCATAGAGGTCTTAACTATACTCGTACATCTCTGAACAGCTCACCTCGTGGCTGGACCCGAGTGCACGCCGCATAGATAGAGGTCAAAGGTCAAAGTCACTATACTCGTACATCTCTGAACAGCTCACCTCGTGGCTGGACCCGAGTGCACGCCGCATAAATGATAAATGATAAATGATAAATGATAAATGATTTTATTTTTGTAAGTAGGTTTGTACAAACACTTTTACACGTCAATCATGTTTTTTTTAAACTAGATGAGGTCGGCGTTTCCTATCTGACTACTCTGAGAAGAAAGGCCGAAACAAACTCAGAGGTCACAGTCTCTTTTAAAGTCCAGACATAATCTTGGTCAGGTTATATGAAGACCATGTAGATCGATGTCTGAGATGGTCTTTTGAGGAAAGAACCACACAGATTGAGAGGACCTGTCCAGTCAGTGCACGCATTTGTCAGAAATCGTGCAGCTCAACTCAAGACTTAAGGAGCTCAACGATTCGACGAACAATACCAAAGAAAGGACATTTGGGTAGGCCACATAAATTACTCAAACTGCCAGACCATGAGAGAAAAAAAAAAAAAACAAGTAATAGAACAGAGAGAAAAATAAAACATAAAAAATTAATAAAATGACCCACATCGTCTTCACATTCACAAATCACAATGTAAAAAAAAAAAAAAATTATATATATAATTCTTTACAAAGTAAGTAAATGTCATTGTTTATAAAAAAAAAAACATTAATGTCAATGTGTATATAAAAAAAAAAAAAAAGTCATTCAAAATGCAGAAATTTGAAGCAGCTCAATCCCAAGCCTTTTTGTCCTCAATATAATCTTTAACGGTATAAAAGGCTTTCTGGCACAACTTACGTTTAATGAATGATTTGAATTTATTGAGGCTTAGATCTTGAACGTGGCTTGGTAGCTTATTATAAAAGCGTATACATTGGCATCTGAACGAGCCACCTATTTTTTTGAGCCTTGTTGTAGGTACAACAAATTTGTGTTTATTTCTAGTATTTATATTATGGATATCACTGTATTTTTTAAACAATTTTATGTTTTTATGGGCATATAAAAGATTTTCATAAATATACTGAGAAGGCACAGTCATTACATTAATCTCTTTAAATTTGTCTCTGAGAGAGTGTCTCGGACTTAATTTATAAATTGATCGAACAGCTCGCTTCTGTAAAACAAAGATAGTCTGAATATCGGCGGCATTTCCCCACAATAGAATACCGTACGACATTACACTATGAAAATAGCTAAAGTACACTAAACGGGCAGTCTCTATATCAGTTAAATTACGAATTTTTCTAACAGCATATGCTGCGGAACTTAGCTTTTTTGACAATTTATCTATATGTGGACCCCACTGAAGCTTAGCATCCAAAGTTATGCCCAAGAATACTGTGTTGTCTTCAGGATTCAATTCCTCGCCCTTTATCAACACATTAGTTTTCACCTGCCTAACGTGGGGTAGCGTAAACTTAATGCATTTGGTTTTTTTCTCGTTTAAAAGTAAATTATTAACATTGAACCAGTGGACTACTTTCGAGATCGCGCTATTTACATCGTCAGTAACCAACTGCTGACGTTTAAGTTTAAACAAAAGAGAAGTGTCATCTGCAAACAACACTATATCATGATTATCCTTTATGAGGTACGGCAAGTCATTAATATAAATAAGAAACAAGAAAGGACCAAGAATTGAGCCCTGTGGGACTCCCATTGTTACTATAGATCCGGGTGATCTTTTTCCATTAACGTCAACGCTCTGAATCCTTTTACTCAAGTATGAAGTAAGAAGATCCAGAGCAGTGTTTCGGATCCCGTAGTGGCGGAGTTTCCTGATTAACGTTTCGTGAAGAACGCAATCGAATGCCTTGGACAAATCACAAAAGATGCCCAAGGCATCGCATTTATCTTCCCATGCATTATAAATATGTCCTAAAAGTTCAACACCGGCATCAGTAGTTGAACGACCCCTTGTAAAACCGAACTGTTTGCTATGTAATAATTTATGTTTATTAAAAAATCTTTGCATTTGGTCTAAAATTAATTTCTCAAAAATTTTACTAAAGGTAGGTAGTACAGAAATAGGTCTATAATTTGTGGGGTCTGATGTACTACCTGATTTAAACAAAGGTATTATTTTACTATTTTTCATAAGGTCAGGAAACTCCCCATTGTCAATACAACTATTAAAGATAAGAGCTAGAGTAGGTGCCACAATGTCAATAATAGACTTAGCTACTTCTACAGAATTACCCCACAGATCTGCAGTCTTTTTTACATTTAAAGTGTGAAAGGTTTTAATTATATCTCTACAGGTAATATATTCAAAATTAAATTCCGAATCGCAACCATTAACATTGTCCTTAAGCAAAGACTCAGCAACAGAAGGTGATGAGTTTAGTGATTTAGTAGTTGAAACGGGAATATCTGAAAAGAAATTTTCAAATGCCTCGGCGACTTGTGAGTCTGATTTTATTATGTTGTCATTAATAGACAGGCTGTAGTCAGTATTTCGGTTACTAGATCTTCCCGTTTCACTATTAATAATATTCCAAGTCGTTTTAATTACATTACTGCTGTTTTTAATCTTTGAACCCAAATAGCGTGACTTGGCCATATAACAAACTTTTTTAAATAATTTTGAATAATTTCTAACATACAAATTAAATTCATCAGTGTTAATATAAGTCCTTTCATTGTACAATTCATAAAGCCGTGTTCTACTTTTATGAATACCAATGGTAGCCCAATCACTGAACGATGCATTGCTATTAACTGAGATAGTCTTGGGAATAAAGGTGGAATCAAATTGTTTACAGTATATATTAAAAAAATTATCATAAAGTTGATTAGGATCAGCATGATTAGATAAAACTGGTAGTTTATTAATGAGTTTACCTTTAAAAGCCTCCAAGCGACTTGCAGTTTTGGGGTTAACAGTGATATCCTTTTTAGCCACTTTTTTGTTTAGGTTTTGAATAGTTATCCTTTGCCCGCAATGATCAGAATCTAGTAAAGTTATAATTTCTTTGTGGCTTGGTATAATGTCTGTATAAATATTATCTAGGCATGTGGCACTAGTAGGGGTTATTCTTGTTGGCTCCAAAAATAGGTTTAGAAGATTGTAGGACTGAAACAGACTTAAAATTTTACTACAAGAACCTGAGTTTTCTAATAAATTGACATTAAAATCACCACAAATGATAACGGACTTGTTTGAGTTACAAATCCTGTGTAACACTTCATCCATTACTTTTTCAAAGCAGTCATACAATCCTGAAGGGGGTCTATACACGCTTAATACAATAGAGTGCTCCAATTCTATACAGGCAATTTCAACTGTACGCTCAACAGATAGGCTCACAATATCTTTACGATCTTTAAATTTGAGCTGGTTACTTACTAAAATTAATGAGCCACCATGTATAGCATTTATTCTGCTAAACGAACTACCAACCTGGTGATTATTAAAATTGAACAAGAACTGGTGGCTTTTCAGCCAATGTTCTGTTATACAAAGAATGTCAATACTATTAAAATTCATAAATAATTCTACTTCTAAATCTTTGTTCATAAATCCTTGAATATTTTGATGCACTAGGTTGATACTATTTACTGAGTTTAACTTTTTTTTTGAGTTATTTTTACTATTATAGCTAGAGGTTGCCTCTATTGTCTTAATTTCTAATTTAAATTATTAACAATGTCATTAATAGTGACCAAATTATTGGCAGAAGTATTTATAATATTGTTGCATTGCTCAAAAGAAGCAAGTTGTTTAGCCAAATTTTTGGCTGTAATAGAAAAAAAATAAGATAGCGACACAGCTATCTGTCTTTTATAATAGTCAGAAAGATAGTACATAACATTGTTATATCTATCTTTTGTCAAATAAAAATTATTACTAACATAATTGTTAATATCAACTAAATGGAACATGTTATTATTAAATGTCAAGTTATGTAATGTCATATTCAATTCAAATCTTAAGCTATTTTCTTCCTGTGGCAAACTGTTACTATAAGGAAATGTAAACAACACAACTTTTCTTAAACTAAGGTTGCATAAAGTTCTATGATACTGGAGCAGTTCTCCTTTGTTTAGATTTCCCCTATTACCCATAAAAATTAATAAAGTTGTATCCTGGGTAAAGTTACATTTAATAATTTCTTTCATAATATGAAACAAAGAACAACCAGGCATACAGTAATTTACTATTGAGTGTCCTGGATATTCATCTGTCAATAAGTGACCTAAGTCCTTACCAATCTCATCACAAAATAATACAATATCATTATTTAAAGTTTGTTTACAATGTTTATACGAACTATTAATAGAAGGAATTACCAAATCAACACAGGGCTGCAGTAAGGTGGTATTGCAAGTTGACAATGAATGGTCCGGTGTAAGAACATTAGATGGTGTCTGACAATGCTCACAGTTGTTTTTTTGTGAGTTTACTAGCTCATTCATTGCTAACACATATTCCCTCATTAGGTCTTCAGAGGTATTATATTTGTTGGTCATTGAACTAAGTTTCTCCTGTAGATGGTCAAGTTCAGATTGCAAGGTTTCTGTGTCAATTTTGTACTTCCTAGTACTCTGCTCCAAATTATAAGAATACATGTCTAATTGTTTGAGTAAATTCAACCTTTCTCTATTCAATTTAACGTTTTTGATAAAGAACTTTTGTCTTTTTACCATTTTTTGTGTTTTGACAATGTATTTATTAATTTTAATGTATTTTTTAAGTTTTTTTTTACTGGTTACTACCCTCACTGAATTATATGATTTTGATTCAACATAGAGGTCTAAACTATACTCGTACATCTCTGAACAGCTCACCTCGTGGCTGGACCCGAGTGCACGCCGCATAGATAGAGGTTAAAGTCAAAGGCCAAAGTCGGAGGTCTAAACTATACATTTTACTATACATATGCATGCTCATACAGTCATTAGACATTACCGCAACCAACATGATCAAACTTTTAGCTTAGCTATCAAACTATATACCTGCTCAGAAAATCCAATGAACGGTACAGACCTCTAAAATATCATTGTTCAGAGTGAATCTTGTAGCGAAATTCCCAACATTTACTTCAAGTTGTCCAATGCAATGATAACTCTATCGAGGAGTTGCCCCGACCAAGAGTAACACGTGCACTGGCTCAACTATTGACTTATTGTTTATAATTAGTCCAAGGCCATGATAACCCTATCGAGGAGTTGCCTCGACCAAAGGTACCATGTGCATCGGCCCAACCATTTACTTATATAATTATGCCAACACAGCTACAACCTTATCGAGGAGTTGCCTCGACCAAAGGCAGCACGTGCGTCGGCCTAACTATTTACTTATATATATATGTTATTATAATGTTGTTGTTATTATAATGTGTATGTTAATATATATGTTATTATAATTAGTCCAACGCAACGATAACCCTATCGAGGAGTTGCCTCGACCAAAGGTACCATGTGCATCGGCCCAACCATTTACTTATATAATTATGCCAACACAGCTACAACCTTATCGAGGAGTTGCCTCGACCAAAGGCAGCACGTGCGTCGGCCTAACTATTTACTTATTATGTTATTATAATTAGTCCAACGCAACGATAACCCTATCGAGGAGTTGCCTCGACCAAAGGTAGCACGTGCATCGGCCCAATTACTATTAACTATGATTTAAATATTAACCGTCTGGGAAATACGCAACAATGATTGCTACCGAATCAAAAACTACGTAACAACCACACTTACCGCTCACTGAACTTATCTGGGACTAAAACAATGAAGTAAGGTAAAGAATTCATAAGACTACTTACGATTTTGCCGAGACATGGCTCGTGGTCCATAGCACTTCTGAATTAAAATGAAATAGACCCTTTTCTTGCTAATACTTTTTTTTCGCACAACTGTACTCTTTCACAATCCAACCACGACTGGCTTTGCACTACATTTTACCATTTTAAAACGACATTTGCCCCACCCAGAAATAACGCTCAGTAATATCATCACCGTTATTTCCAAGTGTTGCCAAAGTAAAATAATACGTTTAGTTGCCATAGCGGAAATACATTTTAAAAGTTTGTTACAATATTAATAATTTGTACTTTGATAGTGTTGCCACAGTGGATATTATAATGCGGTATTAAAATAATGCTTGTTTTTTAAAATTAAATCAATGAAATCACGACATATGTATGTATGTATGTATATTTCTTTGGCATGCTCTGTAGCCTAAACGGCTTGATCGATCGAAGAGGTGCCGTTAGATTCGTCTTAATTGTGAGAGTGACACTGGGTATATCAAAATTGAAAAAAAATTAAAATGGCCGATTTTTGGTACAATGTCTTCAAAAAAAAATTTTTTTTTCTCGAAACCTATCGAGTGGGGTATCAAAATAAAGGGTTTTAAAAGGTGATTACAAAAATATACATAACTTATATGGTTAAAAGTAATTCGAAGTGACAAATCGTAAAAACAAGTACCAGAAACTAAATCGTTTGCGAAATCTTTCACATTATTTTGTAAACTAAAAAGCTGGAAATAAAAAAAGTAATTTAAAAAATAAAAAAACCCGATTGCGAAACTGAAAAGCTACAAACAAGCCCATTTTAAATTAAATAAAAGTTGGAAGCAGGCGGGACCCATACCATTTTTATCATATTTTCAAATTCAAATGGGTCCCGCCTGCTTCCAACTTTTATTTAATTTAAAATGGGCTTGATTGTAGCTTTTCAGTTTCGCAGTCGGGTTTTTTTATTTTTTTAATTACTTTTTTTATTCACTTTTGCCGTGATATCATGCTTAGTGACATGGCGGTTATCCTATATACATATTTCGTCAATTTTGGAAAATGTGGGCCTCAGGAGATGCATCGAGACACTCCCTCAAAAACTTGTTTTTGCGAAAGGTTAGGTACTCACGAAACCCTTAGGCCTGCATCTTTATTGACCATACTATATTATTGTGTGTGTTAAACCTCTTGTGTTTGTCAATAAACAAGCTGGTTCTTCAGTTTTTAAAAGAAAAGAAAGAAATAATTTATTTAGCACAGATTAAGGCACACAACACAACATAATTATATTACGCCAACTGTCTAATCGGTAAAACTGACGAATCAGTGAAACTGACTAATCAACGAAACTGGCGAATTAAATACCTAAATTGACGACTGGGGGAACTGATCAGTGATACGCGGACTCACAATAAGTGGTAAAAAAAGAAAAAAGTGATAAAATAAAATATTTATATATAAAATATACTTTATTGTACATCACAAAAACATAATATAATATTTTAAATCCTTGTGCACAAGATAAACGGCTTGTACCTGACCGGACTGTTAAATTGCATATTAATTACTTGATATATAATTATTTTAAGTTTATGATCTAGGAAAATACAGTGAGAAATATTGCACATTGTAAAGTACTTGTCAAGATTGATGGGTAACACCGTCTGCCAGATTGAATAGAAAATATTATAGGTAGAAACATGTGCCAAGTATTTTTCTATATCTTAGCAAGTGACCATTTGTTATTTTCTTGTAGATGGCAGAATGGTACGTACATCAGATTCTTACCATCTGTAAATACACGGTTGCCACCTATTATGCGATAGAGAGAAAACTCTAAGGAGTGGGATCTTTAATGGAAGTTAGATCCAGACGCACAACGCTTTTAACACGTCCCGGAGTAGAAAAGGTACCCATATTAATGAATAATATCGCAGTGATTATTGATGTAGCAGTTCCGCTAAAGCTGAAAAGGATAAACAGGTTAAATATTTTTACCTGACCTGCGAAGTTGCCGACATGTTTGATGTGGATACAGCTGTCATTGTGCTGATAGTCATGACGGCCAATGGCATAATAGCCAAGAGCCTCTACCAACCACCTTCACGTGAGTAGGCTCTCGTTAGGCAGCTGGATCAAGGGCTTGTTCCAGAAAGCGGTCCTTCGGGGGACGACGCGTATTGTTCGGAGGTTCCTCTCTCAAGAACTTGACTACAGTTGGCTTGGACCCTGTTCCTGACACCGGCTTGCTATTTTGTATATTTTTCAATGTTTTTATAAAAAATATTGAGAAATTCAAATGATAATTATATCATCATCATCATCATTTCGGCCGAAAGACGTCCACTGCTGGACATGGCACAGGACCTGTCGAAGTGGAGGTGTTTGGGGGAGCCCAAACACACACACACTTCGACAGGTCCTGTGCTTCAGATGCCCGATGGGGCCGAAAGGTTCTGGAGTGGCGACCGCGTACCGGAAGATAATTATATAATTAAGTGAAATAAATTAAATGATGATACGACGTAAATTATTAATTTAAAGATATTTATTCAAGAGGAGATTAAGGCCGGATTACTTTTCACAATGCATTTTTAACCGACTTCTAAAAAAGGAGGAGGTTCTCAATTCGGATGTTCGTATTATTTTTTTATGTTTGTTCGCGCATAACTCCGTCGCTTGCCAACCGATTTGAAAAATTATTTTTTTGTTGGAAAGGGTATACTTCCCAAATGGTTCTCTCAAAATTTTATCGAAATTGGACAAGCAGTTTTTGAGAAATCAACAAAAATCTAAAAATGTATCTACATTGTCTACATTAACGATCTTTTCGTTTACTCTGCATTGCGTTTTTTGTTCGCGCATAACTCCGTCGTTTACGAACCGATTTGGAAAATTCTTTTTTTAAAGAATCTTGAGCATTTGCTCTCGGAAATCATCATTTGGTAAAGTAGAGCTGATGATAAAGCCCATAGATGGCCATCGGAACTACTCAATGACAAATATTTCACGGGTTGCGATTCGATTACTTTAATATGGTTGCTAAGCAATGTATTATGCTCGTTACAATGCCTATGGTGAAATGGAGCTGATGGTGACTTCTCAATCAGCTCCAGTTCTCCTAGTTCTTCTTAGGGGAACTAAATTACAAACCGACCCATTAAAAAGTGAAAAATAAAAACTTTTTTACAAAAAAAAAACAACCGACTTCCAAAAAACACTATAAAGTGAAAAATAACTTTAATTTCGGAAGTCGGTGGCAAAAAATTAAAATACAAATCCAAAGACACCGACTTCCGAAATTAAAGTTATTTTGCACTTTATAGTGTTTTTTGTAAATCGGTTGTTTTTTTTTTTGTAAAAAAGTTTTATGTTCAAAAAACCAATATTTTTTACTTTGATTAGTTACTCATTCCTTGATCTGCCATTCATATGAATGACCATATATATTTTTTGCATATTAAGTTATTACCAGGAAGTACGAAATGCGTAATTTTACGCATATCAAGGAGGAAGCGTATTGGAACCATTTGCATATATTTATGGTGCTAATTGGTATTTTGGCCGGTTTGCTGAATAAATCGGACTTATTGACTATTCAATTGAAAAACCTTGAAAATTAAGGAACTATTGGAAAGTTTATTGTACCTTCCTGGTTTCCACCCCGCTGCCTTCTTTTGTCGCAAAACAAATCGCGGCGGGACTTGTATTCTAGTTAGAACTGGACATCAATATAAAGAACTACCAGATATTGCTAAGCACTCTGTGTCAGGCGTTTTTGTTAGTGGAATTGAATTGGCAACTCATTCTATTATTGTAATTTGTGTTTACAGAATTCCTAAATACAATTATTTGACATTTTATGATAAGCTTGACATTGTTTTGATTAAGTTATGTTTGGTATATTGATACGTTAAAAAGGAATAGGACTACTCTGGAACTAGAGAATTTTCTACTGAGTTACAACTTGACATTAGAAATAAATCAACCTACCAGGCTTAGTAGTAACACATGTATCGGTCATTTCGCACATAATATACGAAGAGGATGTAAAGCTAAAATTATAGATCTCATTCTTTCTGATCACAAGTCACAAATACTCAGGGTTCCCATAAATAGAACATGCCGCTTAAAATTCTGGAAAATTGTAAGAAAAGAGAACAGTAACCTTAAAAAATTTCTAGAACGCATTCAAAGTTTAACTGAATGTATATGAAAGTAACGATGCCAATATAGCTTACAAAATATTTTTGAAACGTTTGCCCTATTCTACAAACTTTGCTTCCCTGATAAAATTATAACTATTCATACGCAAAATGGGTATCGCGCGGCATAAAAAAGCTGTAGTAAAAAACAAAGAAAATTACTGTGGGTATACAAATCTTGTATCAAAAAATAAAACTAATTTTTAAAAATACTCTTTACAGTATTAGAAAATAATAAGACTAGCTTAAAAAGTTCAAAATGATTACTTTAGAAAACCCTCGCAGAATAAGTCGAAAGCTACATGGAAATAGTCAATAGACCTAAAAATAACTCTCCTAAAGAACAAATAATGACCATTAATAAATGTGACCAGACTTTTTCAAAACCCACTGACACAGCAAATGAATTTAATAATTATTTTATAAATGAAATTGAGAATAATATAAAACTGATATGGAATTCGACAATAAATTAGACAATTTGACAAGGCAATCCATGTTTATGCGGCCTGTTACGACAACAAATAACTGACGTTGTTACGGCTACAAGATCACTTAAAAATACAAGTACTATAGGATTTGACGGTATGTAAACAAAGGTGATAAAATTTGTAACTTAACTTATAGCACTCATATTAGCGCATATTATGAACCTTAGCATTGTTGACGGAGTTTATCCTGAAGACTTGAAGAAAGTTATTATTAAACCACTTCATAAAAAAGATAACAAAGCCGATATGAAGAACAGAGATTGCAAGAGTATGTGAAAAAACAAAATTTGAAAAGAGTTTTTTATCTCATTCTAGATTGATAAAGTTTGGTATCCCACAGGGTAGCGTCCTTGGGCCACCTCTTTTCTTAATCTATATAAATGATCTGCCAAAGGTGACTCAACATCAAATGGTCATGTTTGCAGACGACAGTCATAGTGAAATGTATTGATCGCAATATTTATCAAGATGACATAAATAATACACTATCGGACATAATTAATTGGCTTAATAAAAATAATTTAGCTATAAACTTAAAAAAACCAATATAATGCATTTTCACAAAAGAACTGTAGTACCAAAAGTAAATATCAGACATAGTAATTGTGACATTGAAGAAGTTAAAGAAGCAATTTTTTTTTATTCCTTGATAACCAGCTTAATTGGAAGGCCCACATAGATGACCTAAGTAAGATATCAAATAAATCAGCATACGCACTTTTCCAAATTGCTAGAAAAATAAATATGGATGCGCTACTAGTTGCATATCACGGCTTAGTAGCCTCAATTTTGCGATATGATATTCTTTTCTGGGGAAATCTGATAAAGATATCGTTTTTAAGGCACAAAAAAGATGCAAAGATGAATGTGTGGTCTGAAAACTGATGTTAGCTGTGTATCATTCTCTAAATCGCTGAAAATACTTACCTTACTTACCTTACTTACCTTCATTATATATTTTTGAAATTAGTGTTTTTGTCAAAACAAACATAAGGTTATTCGAAAAAGTGTCAACGTTACGAGATGTTGCGATTCGTAGCCAATACGCAAACTCTTTAAGCAATCAGCGCTGTAAGACTGCCTTAGTGAGAAAGAGCGTTTTAGGTATGGCACCGCGCATTTACATTATATTACCAGATGTCATAAAAAAATGTGATTGTTACACAATAAACAAAAATTTAAACTGTTATTAATTGAAAAAAGTTATTATACTATACGACTGATGAATTTCTGAATTATATTTATTTATTTGACTGGAGAAACAAATTTTAATCGAATATTGTGACTAATTTTATTGTAATTTATGATTATTTATTTATGCATTGACTGTAGAAATTATTCCATATTGTTTTTATTTAGCAAGCAACCATCTTTGTACGCCTCATAGCGAGCTATGAACTTTAATTTAAGAACTGTATTCACTACCTATGTTACACAAATAAAAAAAGATTATGATTATAAACTATTGATTTTACGCGTCTTAAATCTTCTACAAAAAAACGAGTAGGACAAAATTTACGTCTGAACAGAAAAATAAATTTCGGGTTTTTGTTGTAAAAAAAAAGGAGTCCTTCTTCTGGACCTCAAATTTTGATGAATTGATAATTCCGAAACGCTAGTTTAGACTAGGCAGGCATTTAGTCTAGGCGTTTCGAGTGCACGACTGGTGCATATTCTTAGCGATTATCCTCAGCGACAGTCGCTCACAATGGGCCTTATATGAAGGCTAAAAGTCGCTCAAAGGGCAATGGAAAGGGCTATGTTGGAGTTTCCCTGCGTGATCAAATCAGAAATGAGGATATCCGCAAGAGAACCAAGGTAACCGACAAAGCCCGAAGAACTGCCAAACTTAAGTGGCAGTGGGCAGGGCACATTGCACGCAGAACAGATGGCCGATGGAGCTGAAAGGTTCTGGAGTGGCGACCGCGTACCGGAAGATGTAGCGTTGGAAGGCCTCCCACAAGGTGGTCCAACGACCTTGTGAAGGCCGCAGGTACCCGTTGGATGCGAGAAGCACAGGACCGGTCGAAGTGAAGGTGCTTGGGCCTATGTCCAGCGTCTTTCGGCTGAAATTATGATGATGATGATGATGATCCTCAGCAGAACGGGTCACCCTACAAACACTGTTTAAATTTTAGTGTTGTTGTGTCACACACCCAGGATACTGCAAAATTCCCTGTTCAAAGAAATTTTTTATTTTTTTTATTACTGAATAGGCCTGCTCTTGCCTTCGATCTTTCCTGATGGAAGGCGATGGATGAGGTGTATGATGGAACGAGCACGCCAAGAAGAAGTCTGTTCACTCTTGCTTTGAAGTCAGACGGGTTATAAGGAAGGAAATACAGTTAAGGTAGATACTATAACTGCGTTATTTTTTTGAAAAAACGGAATGCATAGTCTTAGAACAATATTTTTGTTGCTGTAGTCACAGTTCCCAGCCCAAATATTTTACTGTTACAGACAGTCCTTTATAATTATTTGAGCTTTGATTTTGCATCGCTGTCCAAATCACAGTGATCTTTATTCTCATTATGTTAATGTAGATGTTGGGTTGTTGCCACTGACAAGTCTGTCAAAATCGTAATGATCTTTATTCACGTTACAATAAGGTTGATGTTAGTTTGCTGCTGTCACAGGTAAAATAAATGTGAACGGACAGTACCTAAACCATTCTTCATAACTCTGCTACAGAACTGTCAGTTGGTTCACTTAATTGTATAGAATGACAATCATGACGAAAGTGTTAGAATGGCCTTCACCCAGTCAGCTTAGTGTCTTCAAGTATTTAGCAAGTAATGAGTAAGTGCTAGGATGAGTCGACAGTTTGTCTTTTTGACCTTTTCTTAGAGTTCATGGGTAATCCTTATGAGCACTTGTGGTTTGGATATCCGCTATTGTTTTACATAGGCCTTATTTTTATTATTGGTTTTCACCTTACTAGTAGCAAAAAAAATACGTTTAATGCGTTTAAACATGTCGCAGAGAAATAATACAAACACAAAAAGAATAAGTTAGGGCAAAGTATGCGTCATATACACGCAAAACGACAATCGCTCAGTATAATGACAGAGCCCCAGCGCTGGCAGCGACAATTTTTTCTATCATTTATTGAAGCGGTCCATCCACTAGGGTTTTAATTTTTTATGAAGCAGCAGTCAGCGAAGCAACTACAGCCTCTCCTAGCCTTGCTGCCTAGGAGAGCTCGGCATAGCTTTTTCTAATAATTTCGTGTGGATACGATAACGGGAGGTGTAAGATTTAAATCACGCGCGCGCGGACGCTTTTAACGCGTACAGTCAGCAACGAAAATCGATTAACATTTTAGTTTTTTTCATCTCAGTTATTGAGCAAAACATTTGTTCAAAATTGCATTGTACTTCTGCTGCAATTTTGAACAAATATTTTGCTCAATAACTGAGATTAAAAAAACTGAAGTGTTAATCGATTTTTGTTGCTGACTGTACGTCTTTTTGTGTCCAATATGAACGAAGATTAGCTAGGTACGCTTGAGATACGAGTATTTTATGGCACTAGTGTGTCCGTAAACACAGATGCACTCTCTGTTCCTTTACTCTCATAGTCCAATGGGACGGCAATCCGACACGACCGGGGAAAGATCAGGCGCAGGACCAACGGATTTACGTGCTTTCCGAGACACGGGGTGAAATTCTTAATGGAAAACGCATTATCACTTTTTCCGACCCACAGGACCCCTCGCTCAGCAGTCGCGCCTACAACCACGAAACCAACGGGGCAGTTAAACAATAGTAAGTAATATACTAATAACAACAAGCTTCGTCCTAGTAGAAAATGCTGAAGTTTTTTTTTAATAAAAATAATTTTTAAGCTTTTGAACTTTATTCCCTCGTGTAATAGTAACATCTTGACTCGACTTATATGAATTAATTGGGTTAAGGTCATCATTAACCCAATCACTTTGTAAGTGCATACTAACCTAACCTAGATGATTGCTGAAATCATGACTCGACAATTATTTTGGCCTTCCGTTTTTTCGTAATAATTATTTTGAAAGTACGAGTATTTGATCAATGATCATGCCATCTATGTGTCATCGATTATCCTTTAATAGTAAAAATAATATTCTCTCATAATTATTGTTTTGCGCATATTCTTAAATATTTTGATTAATATATAAAAGCATGTTCATATGCATCTTTCATGATTATTACAAGTTCAGTTAAATCAACAATGCTATATTTAACAACCGAGGTGTTTTTTTAACATTACAAGCACCGTAATATTGAGTGTTTACGCCGTACAGCATTTCATACAAATTTTCAAGCCCTTATTTTTCGAAATGAATAAACCGATTTTAATGAAACTTCATTTGCATAAGCAGGATACAAAGATCTAAAAAGTTAGTAGAAAACATTTTCAAAATGTCTTATTTAAAAAAAGATAACTGGAAATCTCTGTTTCTATGGAAAATTCGGTTCGGTTTAATTTGGCTGTAACACTATTTTTCGAAAATTTGTTCTATTAACTTTTTAGACCTTTGTATCCCGCTTATGCATATGAAGTTTCATTAAAATCGGTTCATTCATTTCGAAAAATAAGGCCTTGAAAGTTTGTATGAAATGTCGTTCGGCATAAACGCTCTTAAATTATAACAAATCCACGGCCACCCTGTGGTAATGTTTAGTTTACTCGAGAAATGTTCAAGGAAAATTATGCAGTGGTAAAAACCGTGACAACAGCCAGCAACCGTCAGCAACCTTATACAGGCTGACTTTTAAAACAGCTTCTGATCCGCTTTGGTTTCGTGCTTACGTTAGTTGACGCCTGTTTGACGGCGAGGCGAAAGGCGATACGGTGCCGATCCCCTCCCGATTTGATACGTGTGCTTATGACCTTAAACGGGAAGGTCCAATTTATTTATTGAGAACTTTAAATTGGTCCCATAGTAAAAGTTGTTCATATTGATGGGTAGAACCTTAAATTTTGTCGTATGTTTTCAAAGTCAGCACAGGCTGACTTTGAAAACATGCGACAAAATTCTAAATATCTGCAATAGGGGTTTTAGTCCAAGAGCTAGATCGAAGAGTTCACTAAAAAACTCGACTAACCCTTGAACTATACCTTGCTAATTGAACTCATTATATCTCCTAAACTAAGGCCCGATTAAATCTGTAACTTGCTGACTATTTCAATTAATTAGCGACAAAATATGGGAGAAAACAGATCTTCGCTAGGTGCCCTAGTTTTTGAGATATAAATGTGGCGCTGCTGGGGAGACTCTCCCCAGATCGGTCACCTATAAACCTTTATATCTTTTGAACCAGTGACGGACAAATTCTGATATGTGGCGACAAATTTCGACTAATTAGCGACAAATTTTTTGTGTTATCGAAATTAAAATCCCTGATGGTGGCTCTGCCAGAGTCAGTGACACGACCCGGCAGGCTTCGGCCCTAAGGGGCCCCTTCAGTTTATGCCTCGATGATCTAGTGGTCGCCATTTGTGCCACTGCTGTGCGGTCTTGAGTTCGATTCCCAGATGGAACAAAGTGTTATTAAGTTTTTTAACGACTCCTAAAAAGGAGGAGGTTCTCAATTCGGATGCTTATATGTTTTTTTTAATGTATGTTCGGTCATAACTCCGTCATAATCGTTCGAAAAACGTTTATTCCGAAATGGTCCCATTTAAATTTCGTAAAGATCTGATGATAAGTTTCTGAGACAGACAACTGAACTCTTCAATAAATGCCAGCAAGTCAACCGCGATTGCTGCTATCGCGTATGTATAAATTGTTTACGTAGTCACACAACATCTCCTGATGTTATCATCACGCCTGTACCCTCTGAAGGGGTACGCAGATGTGTTCAATAGCTTCCTGTCACTGATATTCACATAGCAAGTAGTGTTATATCAATTTGTGTGGGGTAGGTGTACCTACAACTAAAACGTGAAAAATACAAACTTTTACAAAAAAAAAAAAACAACTTTCACAAAAAAACGAAAATGCGGAACCAACGACACCGACTTCCGAGATTAAAGATATTTTTAACTTTGTAGTGTTTTTTCTCAGTAACTGCCCGAAGGCTGGATTTGTGCCCGGCTGATAGTAACAGCCTCGCAATATTACAAGGTAATTAAATAAGACTGGCGAAATGTAGGTGTAAGGCTGACACTCCCTTCCGCTCCGCCCAGAGCGGGAGGAGTCATTTCATCATCTGCCTAGCCTTTTCCCAACTATGTTGGGGTCGGCTTCCAGTCTAACCGGATGCAGCTGAATACCAGTATTTTACATGGAGCGACTGCCTATCTGACCTCCACAACCCAGCTACTGGGTAATATGATACCCCTTGGTAAGACTGGTTGTCAGGACTTTCGGGCTTCTGACTACCCGTAACGACTGTCAAAGATCCACGAATGACAGCCGGGACCAACGGCTTAACGTGCTTTCCGAGGCACGGAGGGGTCTCGGTATGTAAAGATGGTCACCCATCCACAGACCAACCGCGGCAAGCGTAGCTTAACCTGAGCGATCGACCTGTGCGGCTGTTATTATTTAGCCACGGGCCCCTCAGCGGGAGGAGTCATTTGATGATGAAAAAAGTTTTTTTTTCTTTTAACGAAAATCCCCAAAATTTTAAGTAAACTGCTTATTTATGGCCAAATTGAATGATTAAATTAATTCATTTTTATTTTATTTTATTAAAGTAATGTGTAAGAAATCTAGCAAAATATGTTTCAGGTCTCTGTGTCATTAGACCTAAGAAACATAAAAATTTGGTAAAAAAAAATGGTAAGACTTCGTCTAAGACAACTATGGCTGAAATGGTTCTAAATTGTCTGTTCTATCTTTTAAGGCGAAAGCGCCAGGTTAGCCCGCGAAATTCATTTTTTTTACGTTTTTTGCAATTTTCTGAAAGGTATTAAGTTGTACGTTGATTAAAATATGATTCGCGACCGTAACAAATATGTATTTACACAATTATAATCATTAAAGTCACAAGTCTCTAAGACCAGGTAATCCCACTGAATGACTATTTCATGAAATCTTGACAATTAACAATTATACTAACCTAACAAGTTGTATTACTGATCCTAATGATTATAATTCTATAAATACATACTTTTTACGGTAGCGAATCATATTTTAATCAACTTACAACTTAATACTTACCAGCAAATTGCAAAAAAGTAAGAAAATTTGAATTTCGCGGGTTACCTTAGCGCTTCCCCTTAAAGCTTTGCACCCAACTTCCAATCACCTTGTATATTCAACTAACGACCCTGCGATGCTTTGCACGGCTTTAGCGACTTGACAAAAAATTGAGACACAACATCAAGATTTCTTTATTGGTATGTAAGTGTAATATTAATGTTTAACACACATAAAACGGACGTGTTCACACAGACAGACACGAAAAGCGAATTTATAATACCCATGTACAACTTTTTACTGTCTTCATATAATCTGACCAAGATTACCTATGTCTGGATATTAAAAGAGACTGAGTTTGTTTACCCATTTTTTGTTAGACAGTCAGACAGGAAATGTCGACTTCATCTGGCTTCTTTTAATATTAATAATTATTATAATTGATCTCCTATTTACAGAATGAACAATTTCATTTCATTTTAACAATTAGAATTTACAAGAAAAAACAACTCAAGGATAGAACATTGTTGTTCACCTCAGTTAACGTAGACAATTAATTTTGTGAATGGAAAATTTCAAGCAGTTGTTATTTTGTAAAGGTTTTTTCTATCAATTCGAATAATTATTATTTATCTTTGAGAATTTATACTTGCTTAGGATTGGTAAGACTCAAATTATTATCTACTAGCAGCGCCCTACCGTTTCATCAGTATTAGTCACGGTCCCGTGGGAATATCGGGATAAAAAGTATCCTATGTGTTAATGCTGGTTATAAACCACTTTTGTGCCAAATTTCATCCAAATTCGTTTATTAGTTTTTGCATGAAAGAGTAACAAAAATCATCCATCTTCACAAACTTTCGCGTCTATAATATTATTATTTTATATTTTTTTATATACAGGGTTATTAGTAAAGCATTAACAATCTCTTAAGAGGTCATTGTACATGAGTACAATGACCTCTTAAGAGATTGTTAATGATTACTTTTATTAAGGTACCAAACCAGAAATTGCGAAAAAAAATCAGCTGTTCCCTACATTTATGTTCGTATAACTCGTCAAAATGTAGGGAACAAGTGTTTTTTTTTCGCAATTTCAGGTTTGGTCCCATAGTAAAAGTTGTTCATAATGACGAGTACAATGACCTCTTAAGAGGTTGTTAATGTTTTACCAATAACCCTGTATATAAATTAATAAATAAAAATAATAATAAAGTTTAATTGTATGGTATTAAGCCCCATTTACACGATGCAAGTCTCTTGCCAGTAGCGTTCAGTAGAATTGAAGCAACATAGGACTTGCATTATCTAAACACTGTTGACACACAAACGGTGCGACTATTATTGTTGTTTCAACATATATACGAGTACCACAGGAAAATAAATAGCACCATGTAAATATGTATTTTTCTTACCCTGCGGAATACATGATGATATAAACTATTGATGATACTATTTGCAGAATAAGTTAACCGGAACTTATAAGTAGGTCGCAAAGATCGTGAATTGCATCAAGGAAGCATCACCAAATTGTATAAGTGTCCATATTACATTTTTTGACGCTAACAAGCAATAACGATCGCTATTTACTCACGCGAAAGTTTTCAAAGAAAATTACATTATTATCATCAGAATGAATCATTAAAATCATCAAAACTATATTATTAGCACTGAGTTTTTACAGTTTCTCACATTTTGCTAATTGGTACGGTAATGATGGACAAATTGGGTGTTTAACATACCATGAATTTGACACGGACGTAAAATTATTTTTAGGGTTTCATGAAAAACATATCCCACAAAAACATTTCATGTTAAATGTTGCCAAGACGAGACCATGTAGCTTGCACTGTCAAAAAGTAATCAGATCTCATGTAGAGCCAAGCTTCTAACTCTACACGCCCTAACTCTACAAGGCCTAAATTCGCAAACTCTACACCTTAGTCAAAATCTAAGGCTTAGCCGTTTCGTTACTACAAGAACCATTAACAGTATGAGAGTTTTTCACCTTACGCTCATGTGAATGTAGCGAAATGGCTAAGCCATATATTTTGACTAACGTGTAGAGTTTGCGAAGTTAGGCCTTGTTGAGTTAGGGCGTGTAGAGTTAGAAGCTTGGCTCTACATGAGATCTGATTACTTTTTGACAGTGCGATCTACATGGTCTCGTCTTGGCAACATTTAACATGAAATGTTTTTGTGGGATTTCATTTCTTTTTGTAAGTTGCTTATGATATTTATACGAGTATTTTTTCTGTTATTCATTTTTTCTTTCTTTTTTTGGGGTTTATTTATAACAAGGACCCCCTATATAAATTTTCAGACCTCTAGCATCAAAATTTACGGAAGTCTCATACAAACTTTCACCCCCTAGTTTAAGGGGTTGGGGGGTAAAAGTTTCAAGTTTTAAGATTTTTTTGTTGTTTGTGTACTATTACTAGCTTACATACCAATATTCAGCTTTCTAGGACTTTAGGAAGAACCTTAAGAATATTGATGATCATCAGTCAGTGAATCAGTGACGAAATCGGGGTATTTTAGATATCAATAAAATCTAAAGTATAAGATCTATGCAATTGAAACTTTATAGGTTTAATAAGTCAACCACTGACGTCATATCCCGAAACTTTTGTTTATCTGGTATAATCCAAACCCAAGTTAAGAGGGTTCAAAAATACGACGAAGTGCTTCGAGAAAAGGTAGGTAGTGCCCTTGTGCTTCGCTTGGCTCGTCTTGACGGGGGCACTCCCGTGCCCCCAGATGAAAGGCGATTCCTGTAATTTTAAGACCGTTCACTTAACATTCTGATCTCAGTCGCAATCTGTATAAAATAATTAATAATTTACCTAAATTTTTGACAAGTTTCTGACATTGATTGTCGCTGAGATTGAGCCTAGATTTTGAACGTTATTTAATTGTTTAATTAAGGGTGATTTAGGGCAACAAAAAATCATGAAGAGTTTAAATGGGTTGATGGTTTGATGGTTTGAATGGGTCTAGGTTTAAAATTGGGGGAGGCCTGTGTCCAGCAGTGGACGTCTATCGGCTGAAACGACGACGAACGACGAAGTTTAAATGCATTCTCTAAAATCCTATCCCCTATCCATAAGATAAAACGCAGCAAAGTTAATTATATTGCTTCCAAAATCTCTTTAACTTTAAAAGGTATACCTTGCAGAGCAGTGGTGGCTCAGAGGTAACAGTCGCGACTTACGATTTGTT
This sequence comes from Mesoligia furuncula, assembly GCA_916614155.1. Lineage (NCBI taxonomy): Eukaryota > Metazoa > Arthropoda > Insecta > Lepidoptera > Noctuidae > Mesoligia > Mesoligia furuncula. The sequence continues at coordinate 28,160,826 of OU744800.1, read as the reverse complement.
GATCGTAGGTTCGAACCCAGACAGGTGCTTTAGTTTGCGTAAATTATTTCATCACCACTGCTCTCAATACGGTGAAGGAAAACATCTTCAGTAAAACCGAAATGTCCTAGAAACAAAAAATTTAAGACATTTGTGACATCTCCAACTCGCACTGGGCCCGCGTGGTGGATTACGGCCCACTCCCTCTCACCAAGAGGAGACCTGTGTCCCAGCAGTGGGAACTTTATAGGCTGATTATGTTAGCGGCTTTCATCAAAGGGTCTTGAACGTGATCAGTACTTGTACAGATGCCAGCACGTCAAGCTGCTACAATCTGTCAAATTTATTTAATAGATTTTCAACTTTATTGCTAAAGCGTAAGGTTCAAAGTTGATTGGGAAAATTTGACAGTTTCGGGTAGCTTGATGTGCTGGCGTCTGAACTAACACCACAATAATGACTTTTCAGTGCCCGTACTCCACAACAATGATGCAACTTTTATTAAAGAAAACAAAAAAACTTAACATCAAGTTAAGTTAACTTAAGTTTTTTTTTAATTATTACTCTCTTATTACGCTTTTTAGGGTTCCGTAGCCAAATGCCAAAAAACGGAACCCTTATAGATTCATCATGTCTGTCTGTCTGTCTGTCCGTCCGTATGTCACAGCCACTTTTTTCCGAAACTATAAGACCTATACTGTTGAAACTTGGTAAGTAGATGTATTCTGTGAACCGCATTAGGATTTTCACACAAAAATAGAAAAAAAAAACATTTAATTTTGAGGGTTCCCCATACTTAGAACTGAAACTCAAAAATTTTTTTTTCATCAAACCCATACGTGGAGTACCTATCTATGGATAGGTCTTCAAAAATGATATTGAGGTTTCTAATCTAATTTTTTTCTAAACTGAATAGTTTGCGCAAGAGACACTTCTAAAGTGGTAAAATCTGTGAACCCTCCCCTGTAACTTCTAAAATAAGAGAATGATAAAACTAAAAAATATAGGTATATGATGTACATTACCATGTAAACTTCCACCGAAAATTGGTTTGAACGAGATTTAGTAAGTAGTTTTTTTTTAATACGTCATAAATATAAACATAAAAAAAACATTTAATTTCATAAACATAAACCTTATGCATAAACCCGGATGTTTCGGAACCCTCGGTGCCAGAGTCCGACTCGCTCTTGCCCGGTTTTTTCTTTAGTAAAAATTGCGCATCCAACGTAGATGCATAAAATTGTATAGACATTAGTGAGTTATTTTTTTTTACTATTAAACTATGATCTTCTGCGTCATTCTCAGTACATAAATATTAAATAGGTTGATACCTAAAGATCGTTTAAATCTCTAACATTTTTCTGTAAAATACATTAATAAAAATTACAATTTTAGATAGATTGGCGTCAGTGGAAAATTTTCACGGTATCATGTACCAGTACATCAAGCTACTACAATCTGTCAAATTTCTTTAATAGATTTTCAACTTTATCGCTAAAGCATTAAGGTTCAAAGTTGATTGGGAAAATTTGACAGTTACGGGAGTAGCTTGATGTGCTGGCGTCTGTACGTTAGATAGGTACCTTGTAATCTAAACTGTTTTGATCGTTAGTATCTCATCATTAGTTTAACCAATGTATTTGGTTCCTATACGTACCAACGTTTATGTTTTATCTACCTACTAGCTGACCCGGCAAACGTTGTCCTACCCCTTACCCTACCCTACTCCACCCCTACACTACTCCTACCCTACGGTAGGAGTAGAGTAGGAGTAGGGTAGGACACTACTCCTACCCTACTCCTTCCCTACTCCTACCCTACGTCTACCCTGTTCCTAACTACTCCTACCTTACGCCTACCCTACTCCTACGCTACTCCTACTCTACACCTATATAGGTGTAGAGTAGGAGTAGCGTAGGAGTAGGTTAGGAGTAAATTTAATACTTTTATTTACAAAAAAGTATTAAATTTAAACAAAGAATAAAATAAAAAAGTATCCTATGTCGGTCTCCTGGTTCTAAGCTAACCTCTCCACAAATTTTTAACCAAATCGGTTCAGCCTTTCTTGAGTTATAAATAGTGTAACTAACACGACTTTCTTTTATATATACACTTACATCCGCATATACAGTTTCAATCATAACCCGAAAAATTTTGAAGGAAATGGCTAATCCATGGCTTTATCATCTGCCTCATATAATTCGCATTCACAACTATTTTTGGGGTCAGCTTCCAGTCTAACCGGATGCAGCTGAATACCAGTACTTTAAGTAGAGCGACTGCGTATCAGACCTCCAAAACCCAGTTCTCGGTATGTAAAGATGTTCACCCATCCACGGACCGACCGCGGCAAGCATAGCTTAACCTGTTCGATCGACCGGTGCGGCTGTTTTATTTATTTATTACTTAGCCACGAGCCTCTCTGCTATCCATTGCTCCATAATTATGTCTGTGAATTTTATCATTTCATACCCAAATGTCCTGTCTTTGGTATTGTTCGTCGAATCGTTCTGAGTTGAGCTGCACGGTTACTGACAAATGCGTGCACTGACTGGACAGGTCTACTCAATCTTGGTTCTTTCCTCAAAATATCATTTCAGACACTAATCTACATGGTCCTCAAAGATTATGTCCGGATTTTTTATATACACATTGACATTGATGAATTTTATTTAGACAATGACATGAATATTTACTTTGTAAAGTATTTTTTTATTTTTCATTTAATTATTGTGAATGTGAGGACTATGTGGGTAATTTTTTTTCTGTTTTCCTTCTTAGTTTTAATCATGATCTGGCAGTTTGAGTAATTTACGCGGCCTACCCAAATGTCCTTTCTTTGGTATTGTTCGTCGAATCGTTAAGCTCCTCAACTTCTGAGTTGAGCTGCACGATTTTTGACAATTGCGTGCACTGATTGGACAGGTTCGCTCAATTTGTGTGGTTCTTTCCTCAAAAGACCATTTCAGACACCAATCTGCATGGTCTTCACACGATCTGACCAAGATTTTGTCTGGACTTTAAAAGAGACTGTGACCTCTGAGTTTGTTTTGGCCTTGCTTCTCAGAGTAGTCGGATACGAAACGCCGACCTCATCTAGTTTAAGAAATATGATTGACGTGTAAAAGTGTTTGTAAAAACCTACTTACAGAAAATAAATCATTTATCATTCATTTATCATTTATTTATCATTTAACATCTGTTTAGCAACGTAAAGAACGCGATTAATGTTTTTGAACTGTCGAAATCGCACTAATAATGGCAATGACTTTCGCATTGCCATTATTAGTGCGTTAGGCACTTACCTCGCAAGAATCAGAGGTACGGAAAAACGTTAACTTTGGACTATTTTGATTAAATAAATTATATTTTCAATGCCATGAACATTGTTTTCTTTTATTGTCATTGACCAAGAGGTCAATAAGAACTTAGGTAAAAAATAATGCATAATTAAATAATTATCGTAACTTTCTGACTTTCCGTAAATACAGCACGACTTTGCTAATAAGACAAACGAAAAACAATAATACTATATTGTTAAACACAAGGCCGTCACTGGACTCTGTTTCGACGACCTTGAGTGAAGCTGAGGACCGAACGAAGTGGAAGAACATCGTGCATAAAGCCACGAAGGCCTTTCAGGGACACGACCTTCAGTAATGAAGTACGCAACCAAGAAGAGAGAAACAGAAGACGATATCGTTGATATCGTGGGTCATATCTGGAGAATTCTGGCGCAGGTTATTGGAGACTTATAGAGTCAAGCACAATTAAAGAGAGTTATAGATTAAGAGTTTATAATTATACAGCATTTAGCAAACTTAAGTGGCAGTGGGCTGGCCATGTTTGTCAAAGGACCGATGGCAGTCGGAGCAGACGAGTCGTGGAGTGGAGACCACGTATCGGCAAGTGTAGTGAGGAACGCCGCCCAGCTAGATGGGCGGACGACCTAAAGAAGGTGGCTGGGACGGCCTGGATGCGGAAGGCGGAGGACAGGGTGTTGTGGCGTAGCCTGGGAGAGGCCTATGTCCAGCAGTGGACTGCAATAGACTGAGTTGATTCATACAGCAGTTGCAGAATTCTATTTTAAATTGAAAATCCTACACAATGATATATAAGAGTAGATAACCACACGCCTTCTTCCCATGGGGGTAGGCAGAAACTACATTTCGTCACTTGCTGCGATCCTTACATACTCCTTTTGCACCGCTTGCTCCTTTTAATAAGGTCACCATATTATGTCCTTCTAGGGTTACTACTTGTGTAATACCCTTTGTTAGGTCATTCATGCTCTCAACATGACCAAACCAGCTATGCATAATTTTTTCAATATTTCTTACCTTATTTTTGTTTAGTACATTTAAATTAGGGGGTGAATTGGTAGTCACCCCCTAATTTAAATTTGCCCTTCCCATCTCGGTAGATGACGACTAAAATAAGTATGGCAGAAGAAGACATGTAGCTCTGACTCCAAATTTATTGGGATAACTGCCGGACAATAATGATGATCGTCTTTTAAACCGCAAAGTTTGCCTTATCGCACCAGTTCTCAGCCTCTCATTCCCTTTGTTCTCATAGTATTACATTCGCAAAATATTATATTCGCAAAATATTATATTCTCGAATTATTATATTATCAAAATATTACACAAAGAACAATCACAGCATCTCCCATACAATAATGCTCTAGAGCAAGCATATTTTTCCATCCATATTCGCATATCTATGTATCACGTTACACAAGTTTAAACAAATAAATGCAAATGCAAGGAGAATTCAAAAGATACCATCTGTTAGTTGAGTATTTGAAACTCGCTCTCGCATCTTCGTCTACATAATAACAGAATAAAAATAGTCCTCCAGACTGAGCTTCGGTCATGGCGAGTAATCTCAGCGGAGACTAGCCATCGGCGCGGGAGACACTAAGTATAGTGCACAAGTGTGTGCGCAGACACAGGTCTCTTCCGTCACTCTCAACAGCAGAAGGTTGTGATTGCGGAGCTATGTCCTAACCTGCCCTCTGTGTCCCAAAACATGCAGTCAAAGTGACCTCTGCGCTGCCACCGATAACGCCGTGGAAGTGGCAAATAGTTGGGAAAACAAGATTTAAAATACAGTCGTACCAGCGACACGAAGAAGAAGATTGTCAGATGGGACGGCAATCCCACACAACTGGAGGGAGATCAGGCGCAGGACCAACGGCCTAACGTGCTTTTGAAGGCACGGGGGTATCACACCGCCAACTTCCAAACTTCGGGCTGTTACTAAGAAATTCCAAATGGAAAAACCCAAGAAACCAAGATTCCCGACCCGGGAATCGAACCCTGGAACCCATGCTCAGCAGTCGTGCTTGCAACCACGACGCCAACGGGGCAGTCTCAACAGAAAATACATTCATGTATTTTCTGTTGAGACTGCCCCGAGATATAACAAGAAAAAGAAATAGAAGTCAATATCAGAATAGTACTTCATTTAAATTTTTAATTTGTTTTGTCAATGTCAATGTCAATTAATGTGTGTTGTCTTTGGTCCCTGGCCCTGACATCAAGCAATGGTCAAAATTGTTAACATTTTATATGCTTGCGTACGAGGCTTTTGACTACGTTGTATGAGTATATATTGTCTTTTTTTAGGGTTCCGTACCCAAAGGGTAAAAACGGAACCCTATTACTAAGACTTCGCTGTCTGTCCGTCTGTCCGTCTGTCTGTCACCAGGCTGTATCTCAAGAACCGCGATAGCGAGACTGTTGAAATTTTCACAAAGTATGTATTTCTGTTGCCGCTATAACAACAAGTACTAAAAACAAAATAAAATAAATATTCAAGGGGGGCTCCCATACAACAAACGCGATTTTTTTGCCCTTTTTTGCTCGATATCAAAAATGGCAACAGGTAGGCACTTAAAATATTCACAAAATACTCAGTTGTATTTTAACTTTAATAATAAATAATAAAATTAAAATAAAATATATATTAAGGGGGGGGGGGGGGCTCCCATACAACAAACATGTTTTTTTCGGCGTTTTTGTCTTATGGTACGGAACCCTTCGTGTACGAGTCCGACTCGCACTTGTTTTTATTAATTTTATATTTGTAATGTGCGTTTTGTTTGTGCAGAACAAACAATTTTTCTTTCTTTTCTTGTTTTACCTAAGTAGGTAATGCAAGAGCCTATTGCTTATTGCTTGGAGCTTGCTTGATTGATCTTTTTTGCTCAGCTATGGTTTTATACAAGACATCCTTCCTCTTACAGTACATTTGAATGTGCCAGCAGTAGTTTTTCAAAGGACCTGTAACGATTTCCCAAGATCCCGACTAACATAATCAGTTCACATTTTTAATCTTGGGAAATCTTTCATGCTTGATATCGTTATTAGAGTTTGAAGTAGATGTCCTCTCATTATATTTATAAAACTTCGTATCGAGGTAATATCCGTTAGTATCCGTTTCAATACATTAACTGATTGGTCACTCAAACCGCATCGTTTAGGCGAGCTATTAGTGTTGCAACTAACGAGGTCTTCGATATGGTAAACTATGTAATACTCCCACTGTGCTCTTAAAGAAAAGGTAAGCGACAGACAACTTCAAGTAACCCCACAAAAAAAATGTCTGGAATGGTCAAGTCGGGTGATCTAGCCGGCCAGTGCAAATCGCCAAACCTAGAGATTAGACGACGCGGACAATTATTCTGCGTTCTTGAGGAGCATAGCTAGCGTTCCATGATTTATTGAAATGTATTCTGCATCTGTTTACTTCACAAATATCAAAACAGAATTGACATCTGCCGCCATTTGCAAAAGTTATAGCGCATTCCAATAGGGTGATTACTTTTGCCCCACCTCGTATAAATGTTGCAACTTACACTTGACATTGGATTATGGTGCTTATGTAAGGTACTTTGAGAGCGCATCAGTTTTTTAAATGCCACGTGTCATGGTTGTTGATGATCAATCACTCATACTTATCTGATTTCCGAATCGTTTAGACGTAATCCGGACATCTTGCTTAACCCTTGCGATGTTGACGTCACCCACAATGGCCCTGTGTCACTTTAACTTTTCTTGAGAATCTAATGCTCGAAAGGACATAAGAATTTATCTATGACGCACACCTGGAAATTAACTTTATTTAATACTAGCTGTGCCCCGCGGTTTCACCGACATAAGTGTCGATCCCTTGAGAACATCGGGATAAAAAGTAGCCTATAATATGTTAATCCAGGGTGTCAGCTACCTTCAAACAAAATTTTATCAAAATTAATCCAGCCGTTTGAGCGTGAAGAAGTAACAAATATATAAACAAACACACTTAAACTTTCGCCTTTAAAACATAAGTGGTTACGCGGAAAAAGCTAAATTAAACAACAAACTCGACTTGGTAGATAGTGAAGTGGGAAGTTGAAAGACCGCGTGGAAGCACAGAGAAAATTGGTCTTTTTTAAGGGTTACAGGGGTGCACGGTACCTTTATTTCCTCGTCAGCAGCTCCTCAGCTCGATCACAGCGGTTTTCACGCACAAACACCAAGTTTTCCAAGTTTTCTAGGGAGCACAATGTTCTCGACACGAAAGTTTATAGCCAACGAACCAAAAGTCTAGTGAATGACGGCTCACTTCCGCCGTACGTTCGCCATCTCGCTTCCACGAGTACGATAGGTTCCGTGCAAGGAAGGGATGGGAGATAGGGATGTATTACCAACCAAAAGTAATGTTGCCAAATAATATAGTTTAATCTGCGATTTAAAATTAGCGCAACCAATAAGTGTGATTTGATTAAAATCAGCACATCCGCATCTGCCTATCCTTCTATTCGTGCCTATGCTTCTATTCGTGTCGGCTTCCAGTCTTGCACGATGCAGCTGAATACCAGTATTTTACATGAAGTTACTGCCTGTCTGACGTCCATAACCCAGTTACTGAGTAACACGATAGCACTTGGTAAGACTGATGATGAATAAAATAAGCACAATTATTCCACAAAATATAATCACACTAATATTATAAAGGCGAAAGTTTGTGGATCAATTTTAAGAAAATTTTAAGGAGAAAAAAAAAAAAATGTTAATTAAAAATTATTAATTATTAAAACTATTAATTTTTTTTTTATGGAGGTAGCTGACACCCTGGATTAACATATAGACTACTTTTTATCTCGATATTTCCACGGGACCGACATTTACGCGGGTGAAACCGCGGGGCGCAGCTAGTGATACATAAATATACAGAACTACTAAATATTTTTCATTAATTTGGATAACAAAGCCGCCTGAAAAAGGCATAGACTCAGCCTTTCAGTAAAACCTTTTGAAGATTTTGGACACACCAAACTCAAACTCAAACTCAAAGCATTTATTTCAATTAAACCTTTAACAGGCACTTTTGAATTGTCAAGAAGTCGGTCAGTCAGACAATATGAAGCTAGTTGCCCATTCCAAAGCGTAGGTACCTATGGAGAAGAACGGGCAAGAAACTCCATGGACACTCTTTTTAAATTACATTTTACAAAAATATTTGTTACATCATTACTTTTGAATTTATGATTATATAATGTGAGAACGATGTAAAAAACAAAAAAAGACGTCCGCGTTAAAAGCGTCCAGAATACAACAAATTGTAACAAAACAACAATCCAAAATTAAAACAATTAAAATAAGCCCTTTTAAAATAAGCCCTGGCGGCTAAGTGATGACCAGCCCCAACTGACGGCGCCCGTTCACGAACATGACGTATATACCAGCACCATTCAGCTCAACCACTTTGAAGGGAGCTAAATGATCCAACACACACGCCACCGTCAGCGAGACATTTGAGTGAGCATGACACACTATCAGCCGCCAGGGAATATTCAAGTCAATGAAATATATATTATTACCCGGTAAATGGTAGCTATAGGTTACATAGAACTCACATCTGTGCTATGCAATTATACAATACAAAGGAAATTGAGTTTATACAATGCAAAGATAGTCTTACAATCTTCAGCAGCTCCAACAGTATTTTCAAGTGTTAGTCAATTAGTTGTGGTTGTGGAGCAGGACTAGCATTGAGCCAGGCATTTTTGTCAGCGATGTAATCCCCTAACTTATAATATGCCTGACTGCATAGTGTGCGTTTTATACAAGATTTAAATTTTGTCTCATTCAGTTGAAGAATGTGGGGAGGTATTTTATTATAACATTTTAGACAGTACCCCATAAAAGATGAATCTACTTTAGCCAGTCTGAAACCTGGTTGAACTAATAGGTCCCTATTTCTAGTACTATAATTATGTCTTTCACCTCTTTTACTAAAAAGATGTAAATTTTTCCTTACATACATGATGTTTTCATAGATATATTGACAAGGCACCGTCATGATGTTAATTTCCTTAAACAGTTCCCTTAGAGAATCGCGCCTGCGGAGATTATATATGGCTCTGATGGCTCTTTTCTGCAGAATAAAAATAGAATCGTTGTCTGCAGCCCGTCCCCAAAGTAAAATACCGTAAGACATGATACTATGAAAGTAACTAAAATAGACTAGTCTCGCGGTATCTACATCAGTAAATTGACGGATTTTTCTGACAGCATAAGCTGCTGAACTTAGCCGTCCTGCAAGAGATGTTAAATGAGGACCCCATTGTAGCCTTGAGTCTAGCGTGATCCCTAGGAAAACAGTTTCATCGACGAATTCTAGTTTCTCTTGATTCAATATTATCTCACAATCACTACCCTTGACATTTGGTAAAGAAAATCTTATGCACTTAGTTTTTTTTCCATTTAATACTAGATTATTAGCAGTGAACCAATTTTGGACCTGCAGTAGGGCGTTATTTACGTCGTCAAAATTTGTAGCACGTCTATTTACCTTAAAAATTAAGGAAGTGTCATCAGCAAATAACACCATTTGTGGTTGATTTTTTAATAAATGGAGTAAATCATTAATATACACTAAAAAGAGGAAAGGGCCCAATATCGAGCCTTGTGGCACACCAATTTTTACTATTAAACCAAGTGAATTGACACCATTTATTTGAACTTGTTGTTGTCTATCATTTAAATAAGAACTAACTAAACTGAGCGCAAGTTTTCCAAGTCCGTAATGCTCAAGTTTCAAAAGCAAGGTTTGGTGATCGACGCAATCAAATGCCTTGGAGAGGTCACAAAAGATTCCTATGGCATCTTGGGCCTCTTCCCACGCGTTAAAAATGTGTTTTAATAAAGTTACGCCGGCGTCGGTCGTACAACGTCCTTTAGTGAAACCGTACTGTTGATCGTGTAGGATTTTATTCGTGTTAAAATGATTGAGCATTTGATTAAGCATTATCTTTTCAAACACCTTGCTGAAAACCGGCAAAACGGATACGGGTCTATAATTATTGGTGTCTTTACTGTCTCCGGATTTGTAAAGTGGTACAACCTTACTGTATTTCATTAAATCGGGGAAGACACCTTGATCCACACACGAATTAAATACTAAGGCTAAGTAAGGTGCAATAGTCTCAATTATGGAGGTACAGATTTTAATGGACATTCCCCAAAGATCTTCGGTCAATTTGATCTTAATTTGCTTAAAAGCTTTAATTACAATTAAGGGGTTAACATGCCTAAAGTTAAATTCAATCGGGCAGGCTGAAACGTTCGCCCTTACTAAATCAAAAGCGAGCGAAGGCGAGGAATTTAAGGTTTCAGTTGTTTTGAGTGGGATACTAGTAAAGAAATTTACAAATTCTTGAGCCACTTCTTTGTTATCGCAAATGAGACCGCTTGACGTCTGCAGTGTGTAATCAGAATTATGCTTTTTATTCCTGTTTGTTTCATTATTTATAATTTTCCAAACCGTCTTTATTTTATTGTCTGCTAATTTAACCTTGTTGCTAATATATAAGGCTTTAGCTGCCCTACAAGCGATCTTAAAAGTTCTAGAGTAAGTAGCAACATACTTATTAAAAGTTTCCGTGTTAATATAAGGCTTAAGGCCATACAATTCGAAAAGTCTTTCCCTACTTTTCCTAAGCCCTTTAGTTGCCCAGTCACAAAATAAAAACTTGGGGCTGATACTTTTAGTGTTCTTCTTAAAATAATTATTGAACTCGGTTTGGACTACCGAGAAGAATTCATTATACAAAGTATTAACATTGTTCACTGTAAGGTTCTGATTACTTAATTTACAAATTAAAGTGCTATTAAATTTATTTAAATTAACTGATGTTATTGGTCTGGATTGGATCTGCACTTTTTGTATTGGCATGTTGTACTCAAAAGTTACAGTTTGACCACTGTGATCAGAAGGGAGATAATTAACAACGGCTTTATCTAAATAGTCGCAGCAACAAAAAACATTATCAATACATGTTGCAGTAGTCGTAGTTGTTCGGGTTGGTTCTACAAACACATTTGACAAATTGAATGATTTAAACAAATTTAATAATCTACTGGTATTTAAATTATTTTCTAAAATATTAATATTAAAATCACCACAGATAACTACTGATCTATTACCAGTTGCAAGTTTTGCCAAAACATCTTCCATTACTGATTCAAATATAGAATAGTTTTGATAATTTGGGGGTCTGTAAACGCACACTATAACATGCTTATCTAGCTCAACACAAGACAGCTCAATGCTATGTTCAACTGATAGTTCAACTATGTCTTTACGAGGTTTGAACTTAATACAACTTTTAATTAGGATTAATGAACCACCACGCAGCATTGAATTTCGATTAAAACAACTGGCCACACTATAATTGTCATAGTTAATTAGCATTTCAGAATCTTTTAACCAATGCTCAGTTATACAAATAATGTCAAACATTGTTTTTTCTAAAAACAACTCAATTTCCAATTGTTTGGAAGAAAAACCTTGAATATTTTGATGAAATAATTTCAAGGATTTCTGCTTAGCCCCTTTTCTGCAGTTTACTATTTTAGAGCCAGAAAATACCTTTTTGTTATTAAGTGTAACTATACTGTTAGTGGTACCTTCTGTTGTCTTACAAACTAGTTTAAAATATCTGAGCTAACCAACTTAACATTAGTACTATTACTAATTGTGGTGCTAATTATGGATGACTGCGACATACTAATTATGTCTGGGTTAATATTAAGTGCTAATAGCCTAGCTATTTGACGTCTAAAACTAATGGGCAGATACACAGTATCCCTAGTCGACCTTAACTTATCAACAAAAATGTTTGTATCAAAAAATATAAACTTGTCACTATGGTGACTAACTATGAAATGCATGTAATTATTTAACATGTGAATATAGTTGTTTTGTCTGTTCGACAAGTGCTCAAAATATGGAAAAGCACACAAAATTATTTTCTTACAATTTAACTTCAATAGGTTGGTGACACTATCACCTTCTTACAATACACGATGGTAGGAATAGAGACGCATGAATTCAGTACATCATTCTTAACACTCCTGCATTGAAAGTTTTAACTGCTCGTTTATATTGTTTTTTTTTATTGCTGAATCGGCCCGCTCTTGACTTCGATCAAGCCTGAGGGAAAGCGATGGATGAGGTCTATGATGGAACGAGCGTGTCCAAAAGATGCCTAAAGCACTGGGACTATCACGCATCGACGAAACACAGCAGGCTGCTTGACGCCGGACTCCGGTAGGAGGGTGGTCGCTAACCAGGCGGGCGTTAGCCCTACCACCGCAAGGGAAGAATTGGCCAGTCAAATAAGGTGTTCGGTGTGACTGTCCAGGATGCGACAAGCGCTCGGTTCAGTTGAGTAAGTGGCGGAACAAACTGCTACACGAGGAAGCTTCTTCGTGCATCCCGTAGTAGTAAGGGTGTTTTTCGTAGAGCTAGCTTTACCACTGATATACGGATGAGGGTTCTTATGAATATTCTATCTTTTCTATTTTAATATAGAACTTTGCTCTTAAATATTAACACGTGTCGTAATAAACAAACAGAAGCCATAATTTTTGAACAAATAGTAAACCCATGTATTGTATGTACACTATCGATTATGTAGGTATATGTACTTTACATTAACAACAAGTTGTTGGATTGTAAAATAGCCAATCATTGTGTCGTTTTAAAAGACTGAAGCCTCCTCTACACGTAGACAGATTCATCAGCAGATGGCCATCTGCGAATGCCTCCGCCGACATGTAGACGGGGTAATTTGCTAGTCTGTGGTAGGTATTTAGCCTCTGCCGACGTCAAATACCTATCACAGACTAGCAAATGACCCCGTCTACACGTCGGCGGAGGCATTCGCAGATGGCCGTCTGCTGATGAATCTGTCGAAGTGTAGAGGAGGCTTTAGATATATCAGAAATGAGACTCATAAGCATTATCAGCCTATGACGTTCCCACTGCTGGGTCACAGGATTCCTCTCTATGAAGTAGTGGGCCATAATCCACCACGCGGTCACAGTATGGCTTGGTGGGTTTCACATGTAATAGGAGGCAAGCCTATATCCATCTCCTTCAAACAAGCGCGACACGACACGCGACACAAAGGCACCGCAAGTTGCGCAACGAGCGCGGAGCGTGCAACGAGGCGGATCTTTGTGTCGCACGCGATTATATCGCGTGTCGCGCCTGTTTATAGGAGCCGTAAGCCGGGCACAAATTTAAACTGGCTACTACTACGAAATAATCCTGACAAAAAATCCAAGAAACTTCGCCCGATCTGGAAATCAAACCTAGGACCTCACGCTCAGCAGTCGCGCTTGTGACCACTAAACTAACGAGGCAGGAAGATTGCCGTACGTATTAACATAACATCTCGCCTGTATTCCCCAAAGGGGTAAGCAGTGGTGTGTACTGCTCTCAAAACGGTGAAGGAGAAAGAACATCGTGAGGATTGCGGCATGTCCTAAAACCAGATATTCGAAGATATGTGACATCTACCAACCCGCACTGGCCCGCGAAACCCCTGGGACACAGGCCTTCACAAAATGTTCTTAAGTAACTTTTTAGACCTTTGTATCCTGCATGCGTATGAAGTTTAATTAAAATCGGTTAATTCATTTCGAAAAACATCATCTGCCTAGCCTCTTCCCAACTACGTTGGGGACGGCTTTTACATGGAGCGCCCTTCTGACCTCCACAACCTAGTTACTGGGTAATACGATATCCCTTGGTAAGACTGGTTGCCAGACTTTTGAACTTCTGACTACCCGTAACGATTGTCAAAGATCCATGAATGGCAGCCGGGACCAACGGCTTAACGCGCTTTCCGAGGCACGCAGGGGTCACGGTATGTACAAATGGTCACCCACTCACAGACCGACCGCGGCAAGCGTAGCTTAACCTGATCGAACGACCTGTGTGGCTGTTGTTATTTAGCCACGGGCCCCTCAATTTATTTCGAAAAACAAGGGCTTGAAAGTTTGTATGAAACGCCGTACGTCGTACCTAAACACTGTTAACCTAACTCAAAAAGTTGTGAAAGGCTATTTTTAGATGTGTGACACAAATGATCAACAACAACAACTTAGATATACCTATTGTAGTGAATATGCAGCTAAGAATGTCAGCTACCTGCCCACAATAATCTCCTAACCTTTGCTCGAAAATTGGATACGTACAATTCTATCAAAACTTACGCAACGCAAAGATGAGATGATCAATGATCAGCCTTCACCACCCATATTTGAATCATAGCTTCATAATTTGCAGCTGGACTTTGTCCGCTGTTATTTTTTTAGTTTAAACACTACTATATTGTATTGTATCACTAACGATCCGACCTTGTTCCGCACGATTTTTACGATTTGGCAAAATATCAAGATTTTTATTAGTTCCGTATACTAATATTAATGTAGGTATTAAACATCAAAACATCAGGTTCCGGAATACATTTTCTAAATTAGGTATGAGGAAAACGCAATAAAATCTGTTTCGTAGTTTAGAAAAATAACGCGGTCACACAGACAGACACGAAAAAAAGAAAGACTTTAATCTATGGATGGTGAATCAGCCGTGAGAGACGATTTATCATCTGCCAACATTTATGAGGTCGGCTTTTAGTCTAACCAATATTTTACGTGGAGCGACTACCTATCTGACCTCCACAACCCAGTTACTCGGCAATACGATACCCCATGGTAAGACTGGTTGTCAGATGTTCGGGCTCCTGACGACCCGTAACGACTGTCAAGGATCCACGGATGTCAGCCGGGACCAACAGCTTAACGTGCTTTCCGAGGCACGGAGGAGTCTCAGTATGTAAAGATGGTCAGACCAACCGCGGCAAGCGTAGCTTAACCTGATCGATCAATCTGTACGGCTGTTAGTATTTTAGCCACGGACCCCTCCGAGAGAGGATTTATTCTGCACTAATAATAATGTTGTAGTAATCTTTGGAACTACCAGTTGGAACTGAAAAAAATATTTTTGCGTTTTGATAGTTGGTCTATTGAATGCAAAAAGATCCACGGGACATCGTTAACGCGGTCACGCTAATTCGATACGCTCAAATCGATTACATCCTAATTCGGAACGCACCCTAATTTTGCTTCGTTAACAGTATAGATTATGTAGAATTTAATTTAATCATAGACTTCATATATCGCTGACCATCAGGAGTGATCAAGCTCAAGAGCGTCCATTCGGCAATTAACTAAACAATTAAAAAATATTTATTGCCCCATTAAAATAAATGGACAAATTTTAGAAATCATTAAGACCACCAAAATAAGGACGCCAGATACTAAATGTTACAAAGACAAAACTCAATGGGCAACATAGTCCTAGTATCAAGGACGAGGGTAAAAAAAATATATAAGAAAAACGCATAGATACTTACAAGAAAAATAATCAGCCAACGAAAATACACTAATGTGTATTATATAATACATAATAATATATATAATATATATAATACACGAAAATACACAAATAAAAAATATACAAAATTTATTATTTTAGGTGAAAATAAAATCACTTTAATCAGTGTTTTTTTTTTTGGTTGGATATCTTTGTTGGAACTGAGCGCTGTGTTAAAATTTGTTCATCTATTTTAATGGGACCCTGTATAATATTATGAGGACTTTTTTTTTCGGATGGGATATCATCAAATGACTCCTCCCGCTCTTGGTGGAGCGGAAGGGAGTGTCAGACTCTTACTGACTAAAACCCACCCGTGTTCCTTCCTTAGCCCTTTATGTTCCGGGCCAGCTGTAACCCTTTCGGACAATCTCGCTGACCCGGCAGGCTTCGGCCCTAAGGGGGCCCCTCATATTATGAGCACTGACTCTTCTATTTATTCCGGTCTGATCCCCCCTCTACCCCCCTCATCGATCCCCTGCTAGTTCGTCTTCTGTTTTAATCTCTGTCTTATCCACTTTATCTGTGGTTGTTGGCCAAAACGTGAACAGAAATGAGGAAAAAAAAAAACAAAATGTATCAAAAAATTTAAAGCAATCCCAATCGAAGTTTCTACTTTTGAAACTATTTCACACATAATATTTCATTCCTATTTCGTTTTGCAGTTTGCAAAATAACATCAAAACCAATTGATTTCTTTATGCTATTATTGCAGCAGTTCATACTTCAAAGACTTCTTTGATTGTTATTACGAGTGCATTCATAATGTCAAATAGAAATTAATTAAGCATACGAAATGAAAAAGCAAAGAACATCATAATAGTAATAGGTGTATGAGAAAATATTACAACACGAGTGTTGCTAAACTTTTATTATACCTAGACTATCGACTTCAAAGCTGTGTGCAGACTTGTTGAAGACTGTTTATTAGAGTCTGCGTACCTGTTATAACCAGTAATCGGAACAGGCTGAGTATATTTACCTAAAGTTTAAAGTACAGAGACGAAAATCGGAGACTTCCTTATGACAAAAATTTTTTTTACCGGTAAATTTACCGGAACTTTAATTATGTAACTATCAATATCTTATTTTATCATTAACATGATTTCCGTCTCTGTTCTTTAAACTTTAGGTAAAGCCTATACTCAGCCTATTCCGATCACTGGTTATAACATACGGCGCTGAAACGTGGATACTGACAGTCGGGCTGGTTCACCAATTGAAGGTCGCTCACATCGTCGCTCGCATGACAAAAAAAAAGTCCTATCTCATTTTTTTGCCAATTTGAGTCAGGACAACTACACTCTTCCATTCGTGATTCTTTACATTTTGTTGCCTTTCAAAATGGTTATATTTTGAGATCCAAATAACATAAAGGCACGACGGTTAGTGAAAACTGTAGAGAATCACGAATAGAAAAATGTAGCTGTCCCGAACCAAATCAGTCAAAAAATGAGAAAAATGAGATGTTACTTTGAGTCATGCGAGCCGTTTGGGGTTTTGACACCAGACGAAACTGTGCTGGTTTTTTTTTTTTTTTGAGATAAACAAAACTGATTTATGCCTAGTGTGAACACTGCCTAAGTGGGTACCTACAGTGAATGCTAGTTCAATGCTTCACCTATTGTTTTAGTACCAAGTTGACCCAATGAAGACATTTTATATCAGACTTTGTTTTCTTAGGAAATTCTCGGACCTTCAACGTTCCATTGTTATTGGATTTTGCTTTTCAGCAAATGTTTACTTACACTTTACACAACGTTTTGCGATTTCACAAAATCTTGTTTGTGTGTGATCGCATAGTGCATATGCATAATCACTAATCAGCCTTTAATGTTCACCACTGCTGGGACACAGGCCTCCTCTCTGTGAGGGGGAGTGGGCCGTAATCCACCATGCGGGCCCAGTCATCACCATCATCATTTCAGCCGAAAGACATCCACTGCTGGACATAGGCCTCCCCCAAAAAGGGGGGGTTTGCCATAATCGCCACGCTTGGCAGGTGGGTTGGCGATCGCAGTATGGTATGGTGGTGGAATTGATAGAGAACGCTGCTGCCCATTCTCCGGTACGCCCCTTAGTCGCCTTTTACGACACCCACGGGAAGTATGGGGTGGTGCTATTCTTTAAGTCCGGCACCACACAGACAATGTATTTTGCGGGCCCAGTGCCGATTGGTAAATGTCACAGATGATCCACACAGTGAATCATAGTTGTCTAGTTAGTCCTTACTAGAAAGAAGAAAGAAAGAAAATACGTTCTTTTAATTTTTTTTTTAATTTACTAGGTTGATGATGCTGATTGATTGATTGATTTGAGCTATCAATCAATCCATCTATTAAATACCTCGTTGGTCTAGTTATCATAAGTGTTACTGGAAATGGAAAATAGAAATTGTTCTACCAAAATCATGTCGCACCCTCGCGTCGCGCCTTTAGGCTAGTGTTATTATTAGACTAGATAGTCAGGTTTTTGGATTCTAACTGACATTAACGCAAATCATTTAATTGTGAGGGTATTCCTACTTGAGTTCCAACCAGTCTTAACAAAGGGGTATCGTATTACCCAGTAACTGGGTTGTGGAGGTCAGATAGGCAGTCGCTCCATGTAAAATACTGGTATTCAGCTGCATCCGGTTTCGCACTCCAGAAGGAACTTGAGTGCGAAAGCCGTATCTTTCGCACTCAAGTTCCTACTTGAGTGCGAAAGCCGTATCATATACCATCATCTGCCTAGCCTTTTCCCAACTATGTTTGGGTCGGCTTCCAGTCTAACCTCTACTTCTAAAATCGAATTTTATTTCTTCGAAAACCTTTCACAGACATCTCTTTACTGCGACGTCTTGTTAAATCGACGTCTTGTTAATACTGCGATATTTCGTTACGTCATAGCCTTTACGTAACACTAATATATATTATGTAGGTACTATTATTATAAAGAGGCAAAGGTTGTAAGTGCGAATGTAGGAGGTAACCTCCAAAACTACTCAACCGATTTAGAAAATGATTTCACTAAGAGGAAGTGAAAATGAAAATGAAAGGAATAGTGTACACTATTTTCAAGTACAATTCATACTAATATTATAAATTCGAAAGCAACTCTGCCTGTCTGTCTGTCGGTCTGTCTGTTTGTATGTATGTAACCTTTTCACGCCTAAACCACTGAACGTATTTTTTATAAAATTATGCAGAGATTGATATTGATTTGATATTGCATCCCGGGGAAGGACATAGGATAGTTTTTATCGACATACCTTGCGGGCGAGGCCACGGGCGGAAGCTAGTAGGATATATTTAGAGCAATGTGGCCTAGCGGTAACGAACGCGACTTACGAGTTGTATGTCGTGTGTTGTAATGACACTTATGCGGGTGAAACCGCGGGGAGCTGCTAGTTATCATATAAAGAGACAAACTACGTTCTATTTTTATAAATTAATATTATATTATGGTTTTCTGGGAACTTTGTAATCTTTGGAACTAACAGTTGGAACTAAAAAATATATTTTTGCATTTGATAATTGGGCTATTGAATGCAAAAAGATTCACGGGACATCGTTATCGTGGTCACGCTAATTAGGTACGCTTAAATCGATTACATCCCAATTCGGAACGCACCCTAATTTTGCTTCGTTAACAGTATAGATTATGTAGAATATAATTTAATTTAATCATAGACTTCATATATCGCTTACCATCAGGAGTGATCAAGCTCAAGAGCGTCCATTCGGCAATTAACTAAACAATTAAAAAATATTTATGGTCCCATTAAAATAAATAAATGGACAAATTTTAGAAATCATTCAGACCACCAAAATAAGGACGCCAGATACTAAATGTTACAAAGACAAAAACTCAATGGGCAACATAGTCCTAGTGTCAAGGACGATGGTAAAAAATATATATAAGAAAAACGCATAGATACTTACAAGAAAAATAATCAGCCAACGAAAATACACTAATGTGTCGGCAATTTATCGCAGTATGGTATGGTGGTGGAATTGATAGAGAACGCTGCTGCCCATTCTCCGGTACGCCCCTTAGTCGCCTTTTACGACACCCACGGGAAGTATGGGGTGGTGCTATTCTTTAAGTCCGGCACCACACAGACAATGTATTTTGCGGGCCCAGTGCCGATTGGTAAATGTCACAGATGATCCACACAGTGAATCATAGTTATCTTTTCCCTTACTAGAATGAAGAAAGAAAGAAAATACGTTCTTTTAATTTTTTTTTTAATTTACTAGGTTGATGATGCTGATTGATTGATTGATTTGAGCTATCAATCAATCCATCTATTAAATACCTCGTTGGTCTAGTTATCATAAGTGCTACTGGAAATGGAAAATAGAAATTGTTCTACCAAAATCATGTCGCACCCTCGCGTCGCGCCTTTAGGCTAGTGTTATTATTAGACTAGATAGTCAGGTTTTTGGATTCTAACTGACATTAACGCAAATCATTTAATTGTGAGGGTATTCCTACTTGAGTTCCAACCAGTCTTAACAAAGGGGTATCGTATTACCCAGTAACTGGGTTGTGGAGGTCAGATAGGCAGTCGCTCCATGTAAAATACTGGTATTCAGCTGCATCCGGTTTCGCACTCAAGTAGGAACTTGAGTGCGAAAGCCGTATCTTTCGCACTCAAGTTCCTACTTGAGTGCGAAAGCCGTATCATATACCATCATCTGCCTAGCCTTTTCCCAACTATGTTTGGGTCGGCTTCCAGTCTAACCTCTACTTCTAAAATCGAATTTTATTTCTTCGAAAACCTTTCACAGACATCTCTTTACTGCGACGTCTTGTTAAATCGACGTCTTGTTAATACTGCGATATTTCGTTACGTCATAGCCTTTACGTAACACTAATATATATTATGTAGGTACTATTATTATAAAGAGGCAAAGGTTGTAAGTGCGAATGTAGGAGGTAACCTCCAAAACTACTCAACCGATTTAGAAAATGATTTCACTAAGAGGAAGTGAAAATGAAAATGAAAGGAATAGTGTACACTATTTTCAAGTACAATTCATACTAATATTATAAATTCAAAAGCAACTCTGCCGGTCTGTCTATCGGTCTGTCTGTTTGTATGTATGTTACCTTTTCACGCCTAAACCACTGAACGTATCTATACATATAATAAATCTGTAGAAGGGTCAATTCTGTACATTGAAAATATTGAAAAAATAAATAGCGGGGGGTGTTGCTGGATCGATACCGAACCCAAATATGTGATTAAAAAATTTTTTGTCTGTCCGTCTGTCTGTCTGTCTGTCTGTATATGCAGGCATCACGTGAAAACTAACGGTTCGATTTCGATGAAACTTGGTATAATTATACCTTATTATCCTGGGCATAAAATAGGATAATTTTTATCCTGGAAAAATACGTAGAAAAAAAAATCTTATTTTTCGGTTTTATTCATAGACGTTGTTCTGTAGAACACACGTTGCATTACCCGTAGTGGATAATTTTCCATTTCAATTTAAGAGAATACAGTTTCCTGTAGCTTTGTTAACACAAAGCTACAGGAAACTGTATTCATGACAATAAATAAGGCTCAAGGTCAGAGTCAGGCCCTAGGAGTTGCTGGCGTAGATCTTACCGCGAGTTGTTTTTCACACGGGCAACTTTACGTAGCTCTTTCCCATGTGAGCAGTCCAAGAAATCTTCATGTTCATATTCCGGACGAGCTCACTAACAATGTTGTGTATGCTGAAGCTCTCAATTAACTTTCTGTCGCATTGTCATGATCACTTTTTTATTATTGCAAACTTTTCGTCATTGTCAGTAATTTACTGCTACATGCTACTTATTAAGGTCGGAATTACTATGAAAAAAATACTTACTACAGAACGCGAGCTCAACAGCAGTAGCTCAATAGAGGGATCTCCTTAATTATTATAGGCTTAGCCGTATTTGGGTCCAATAGATATTTATAAGATGTCATTGTCAGAGTTACTCAAAATGGAGAAATAAACCATCCACGCGAAGACCGACATCCGCGCGGACGGAGTCGCGGGCGGAAGCTAGTTTTTAATAAAATTATGCAGAGATTGATATTGATTTGATATTGCATCCCGGGGAAGGACATAGGATAGTTTTTATCGACATACCTTATCATATAAAGAGACAAACTACGTTCTATTTTTATAAATTAATATTATATTCACATTATGGTTTTCTGGGAACTTTAGACGTCAAATTCTTCACATTCCATATAAGTTAATTAAAAAATACATTACTCCAAATGGTATGTGCAATTAAATAACGATTTGGCCGATTTCAATTTGTTTTTTTTTCTGTAACAAGTAAGCCTATATTATTTATTTTTAACCGACATCAAAAAAAGGAGGAGGTTATCAAGTCGGTTGTTTTTAGGGTTCCGTACCAAAATGGTAAAAACGGAACCCTTATGGTGACACTAAGTCTGTCTGTCGGTCTGTCTGTCACAGCCGGATATCTCAAGAACTAATAATGCTATCAACTTGAAATTTGGAATAGTTTTAGATGACATTTGCACAACTATTTTGCAAATAAGAAATAAATGAAAATATATGTATAATTTTTGCAACAGGGACTGAAAGGGGGTCTGAAAAATTCGTTTAAAAATTTTTCTTTTTTTTAGGCCACATAGTTTTTGACTTACGATGAAAAATGTAAAAAAAAATACCGTTTCACCCGCCTTATCTCCGAAGTTTTGCAAAGAGAAAAATCTGAAACTATTCTGTGTGATAGAAGTTTATGTAAAGATTACATTTGCAAAATTCTTTTTTTATTTGAAAGAATCTACTTTCACATTGGTCCCATAGAAATTTCATCAAAATCAGTTAGGTATTTTGGTTTTTAAACCAAAACTACTGGTAAAAATTGAAGTTAACGAAATTGCTGCGTCGTTTGCTTTCCTATGACTATTCAGTGGTAGCTTAGTGGAATTGTCTTGGGATACATTGTGGCTATAAGTGCCGTATCTTTACATAATTAACCGACTTCAAAAAGGAAGAGGTTCTCAATTCGACTGTATTTTTTTGTATGCATAATACGCGATATCTCCGGCAATGAGACGTTTTTCTTTTGAGTATTAAAAAAAAACTTAGTTTCCAAGAACCCTGAAGATGGCGCTGAACTGACTACGTTACTAGGTGCCAAAGGCCAAACGCATGAAAAAAAAAACATTGCGTCACGTCATATACGCTCGTTGAGTGACAGTTTCGTTTGCTTTCGTTTTACGATCGCAAAATTACATCCAAGTGAATTAATAAAAAAATGATGTGACGTTCCGTTCCTTGCAGTAACTTACCAAGTTCAGCGCCATCTATCCAGCGACTAGGGAAGCGTTAAAAAAAAAGAAAAAGAAAATCCCTCATTGCAAATCGATTTCAAAAATTATTTTTTTAAGGGATCTGCCTCAGGGGCATACATTTTATTAACTTTGCTTGGGTAGTTTTTGAGTTAGCTTCGATAATACGTATTTTTGTCACTTAGTTTATACATATTCATGATGTTATAATAACTTTCTGTCACTGATATTTATATAGTAAGTAGTGTTATATGAATTTGTGTGCGGTAAGTACAGCTTGAAAGTAAAAAAAACTTTTTTACAAAAAAAAAAACCGACTTCCAAAGTGAAAAATAACTTTCATTTCGGAAGTCGGTGTCGTTGGGTTCTCGTTTTCGTTGTTTACCACCGACTTCCGAAATGAAAGCCATTTTTCACTCTGTAGTGTCTTTTTTGGTAGGTAGTCGGTTGTTATTTGTTTGTAAAAAAAGTTTTTACTTTTCTTTCTTTCGATTGAGCGCACTACAAATCGAATAGTTTGTCTCGGATTACTTAGTCGATTATTGACACATGCCTATCAATGAGTTTACGATTGAAGACATTTATTTCTCAAAAGAATACAATGAGAGGTTTTTCTTTTCAGTATTTAAAAAAAAAAATAGTTCCTAAGAACCCTGAAGATGGCGTTGAACTGACTATGTTACTAGATGCCAAAGTCAAAACGCTTGGTAAAAAAACATTGCGTCACGTCATATACGCTCGTTGAGTGACAGTTTCGTTTGCTTTCGTTTTACGATCTTAAAATTACATCCAAGTGAATTAATAAAAAAATTATGTAACTTCCGTTCCTTGCAGTAACTTACCAAGTTCAGCGCCATCTATCCAGCGACTAGGGAAGCGTTAAAAAAAAAAGAAAAAGAAAATCCCTCATTCACTTACCATGCAATACGAGGGCGACCCTGAAAGTTTCTAAAACTGGCCACTTGTAAACGATATAATAAAAAATAAGTTCAAATTTTGAAAACGGAACTCTTTGCCAATATTATTGTGTATGTATTTTATTAATTTGTCATTTGTTTACATTTGGCGGCAAATTGAAAATTGTCTGTGTCACGTCAGCATGAATTAACGTGAGAAATAACGTGAGAAAATTTTCGTACAATGTTTTTTTATGACTTTCGATGTCATTTAAGTCAACAAGAAAGTTTTGATAGACTTCGATTGACCTTTCACGATGAAGTTTAATGAGTTTAAACGGGGTCGCACTAATCTCACCGATGATCTGCCTGAGGGACGGCCTTCTACGGCGACGACTGAAGATAACATCAGTGTTGTGCGGCGTATCAAAGTCAAAGCTTTTATTTCAAATAGGTACATAAAAGGCACTTTTGAACGTCAAAAATTACGATAAA
Organism: Mesoligia furuncula; assembly: GCA_916614155.1. Taxonomy (NCBI): domain Eukaryota; kingdom Metazoa; phylum Arthropoda; class Insecta; order Lepidoptera; family Noctuidae; genus Mesoligia; species Mesoligia furuncula. The sequence continues at coordinate 28,136,370 of OU744800.1, read as the reverse complement.
ATAGAATTGATTCTAATCGCGTTCTAGTATGATAGAGACTGAGAAAAGAGTGACTTATCAGCAGGTTCGGACAAGCGGTATGAGTCAAGTGCACCTAATCCTCCATGAACATTCTTTCCGAGGAATTGCCAACTAAAGTGAAGAGAGGTCGAAGCGTGGGAAAAAAGATTGTGGCTTCGTCCTTCGGAAGGACAGGTCATTACGAAACAATTGTTTTAGAGGATTGAAAAACAGTTACTGCAGAGTGGTACACTAACAATTGTTTGCCACTTGTCTTGGAAAAAATTCGGGAGGAACGACCTCGCAGTAGGATCGTCATTCACCACGACAACGCCTCGTCGCACACCGCCAAGCAAACATTCGACTACTTGGCGACGTCAGACGTGGAATTACTGGGTGCGTCCTATAGCCCTGACCTCGCACCTTGCGATTTTTATTTATTTCCGAAAATAAAAGAATAACTTCGAGGAAAACGTTTTATGGACGCCGAGGAAGCAGTGGCTGGATTTCAAAATGCCGTCGAAGAGACCCTTAAGGACGAGTGGGCAAATTGCTTTTCTCAGTGGTTCCATCGGATGCATATTTAAAATATATAATATTTTTGATTAATCGAAGATTATGTCAATAGAACGAACCAAAAATCGTTCTGATGACGACATTTTAAATTTATGATAAGTACCTAACGGTCACATTTTGTAGTCTCTGGTCTCTTAAAGTTCCTTTAACCGTCTTTAGATGCTTAGTGCGCAGGTAACCTTGTCACCCACCAAAATAAGGTTTTCCTGTATGTCATCGTAACAGAAGTTATTGAATTACCGTTTTATAATTTATTTATACATTTAACATAACATAACAAGTCATCAAGGCTTTAGACCAACACCCACATTTCGTCAGCTTTGTTTAAGTCCCATGAAACAGCTTAGGGGGCAAGCCTATTGCCATCAACCGGGTCCAATTCAAGACTCCGGGCTGCAACTAAGAACTTTCAGGTGGAAAAACCCAATAACACTTTGCTCAACCTAGGAACAGAACCCAGGATCTCATGCCCAGCAGTACCGTTGAGGACGTCTCGACCAACGAGGCAGTCGATACAACATGGCTCACTTAAGAGCGTTTACGCCGTACGGCATTTCATACAAACTTCAAGCCCTTATTTTCCGAAATGAGTGAACCGATTTTAATGAAACTTCGTACGCATAAGCAGGATACAAAGGTCTAAAAAGTTAGTAGAGAACATTTTCGAAAAATAGTGTTACAGCCAAATTAGACCGATTTTAAATTTTCCATAGAAACAGATATTTCCAGTTATCTTTTTTAGGGTTCCGTAGTCAACTAGGAACCCTTATAGTTTCGCCATGTCTGTCTGTCCGTCCGTCTGTCTGTCCGTCCTCGCTTAATCTCTGTGAGCACTAGAAATCTGAAATTTTGTAGGAGTACGTATATCAATTACGCCGTTAAAGTATTAAAATAAAATTTTGGAAAATATTTTTTTTTAGGGTAGCTCCCCTACATGTGAAGTGGGGATGAATATTTTTTTCATCATCTACCCCATCGTGTGGGGTATCGTTGAATAGATCTTCTAAAATGGCTTTGGGGTTGCTAAAATTATTTTTCGATTTAATGCTCCATTTACGAAATATTAAAGTTTAAAGTGCAAATTTTTGTTCCAGTAGGGCGTCCCCCCCCTCTAAAAGCTAAACTACTGGCTTGAAAATCTGGAAAAATTCTCCATGATAGTGCATTTCATGAACTGTAAAGGAAAAGTATAGCGGTTCAGATAACTTTATTAGTTTAGCAGTAATAGTCGTAGAACTTGTGTGTTGGATAATTTTGTACCAAATACAAAATCCTTAGCATTAATCCTTTAAAGTGACTAATATGAAGTAGTTGCTTGTTTATAATGGGTAAAGACTTGCATTGAAAACCAAAATATGTATTTTTTTTTTACCTATTCAGAATAAAGAACAACAGAATCGAACTACATTGTGATAACGGGCTACTACGGAACCCTACACTGTGCGTGGCCCGACACGCACTTGGCCGGTTTTTTAAATAAGACTTTTCGAATATGTTCTCTACTAAATTTTTAGACCTCTGTATCCTGTTTATACGTATGAAGTTTCATTAAAATCGGTTCATTCATTTCGAAAAATAAGGGCTTGAAAGTTTGTATGAAATGCCGTACGGCGTAAACGCTCTTAAGTTTACTGACTTATTTAACAGGTTATCGTTAGATAGATAGATAAACCATTTATTTGGCGCACACAAAAAGACATCACAACACATATAACCAAACTACCCACATGATCCATGCACCTGACACATTAATGACCCTTCATCATCAAACGATAAATGATTCTATTTCTATTTGTACTAGGTTTGCACAAACACTTAAACAAGTCAATCATTTATTTTAAAAACTAGATCAGCCGGTCGATTCTGTAAAAATTTCACCGTGAAAACTTCGGTGAAGTGAGTTTGTTTTTGCTAAGAATTGACACTATAGACAGCTCACTCCACGCTCACTTCACCTAAGTTTTCACGATGAGATTTTTACAGAATAACACCGCAGGTCGGCGTTTCCTATCTGAATACTCTGAGAAGAAAGATCGAAACAAACTCTGAGGTCATACATTAAAATATTGAGAGTTCAACGATACGAAATCAATCTATAAAACAAAATAACCATGGAAAACGATTACAAGTTACCAGGGAAAAAAATATGTGTGTGTAATTACTATCACTTGCAAAAGTATCGCGTATCATCACGTACAGTTTGATCTACAGAATCTTTATCGCTGCGCGCGCACTGAATGTTTATTACAACGACGCCTGCGCGACTTCCCCGCATTTTGTTCCGATCGATCTAACGACTCGCGCGCTTGCCCGCACGCAGCCTCCAGTGCCGCATTTCGAAAAAAGAACACAAAAAAGAATTATACAATCAAAAAAGGATTATAAATTAATTCTTTTAGAGTAAATAATTAATAGGAAAAAATTTACCTATGTGTAATTTTAAAGTGTAGTGTATAATCGACTGCATAATTATTGCAGTTAATTACAAATTAGTGTAATTTAGGCAGTGGTTTTGGCCAGTAATTAGTGTTGGAATTGACAAACATGAATGGTAAGTTATTATTTTCTTATTACATAAGTCTTTGGGAATTTCTTAGTGAAACTATGCATTTATTTGATTGCGATTTATAACGTGTTCTCATTATGGGTGACACATAATTAACAACTTTTTCTCTGATGTCCACATGCCCTTTGTTAAACACAGTAAGTAATTGATAATTGTCTTGATTCAATTTCTTAATGACATTCAAACCGCTGCATTGTCCAGCGATAGAGTTCTTAATTATTATACAAACCCTGTCCCTTTTTTTTATTTTGTATATTTTATGAATTATTAGGTCACTTCAAACTATAACAATAAATACGTTATGGTATTTGCACTGTGTAACTGCAAAAAAATTTTAGTTCAACTTTTTTACTTTAAAAAATTCTGTGTTCGAAAATGGATAGGTACTAATTTACATAAAAAAACGTGCAAATCAAATATTAATATTTAACGTGAACAAATCGAGATAGGTAGATGTCAAAATGTAATTTAAGTATTTACCACATTTATGTACAATACACGTTTTAATCATCTATGTTTTCCTTTCCTATTAGCATAATCAGTATACCTATTTAAAACAAAACGTTGCGTATTATTTCGCATTGATACGAGCAATACTAGTCATTATATATTTTGCATAGAGTTTAAAGTTTGCTGAAAATTTTCAGGATAAGATTATCCTGAAAATGATTCTCGTTTATTCGGACTAATCAAACAAACTAACAAATCAAGTAACAAGATTGTTTGTTAAATACGACTTTCAAACTGTTAACGTTTATTTTTTAGCAAACAAATCGATATTATTAATTCTTCATAACTATTATACAATATGATGCAGAAGATTAATAATTTAATACAAAACCGCTTTACAAAACATTTCACCATAGCAATTAATTGAATAAAATATTCAAGTTGCTCAAGATTGAAATAGATTTTGTTCAAGAATGCCCTAGAAAGTAGATTCTCGGCCTATCCCAACAATAGATGCATAAGCCTTGATCCATTAAGCCTTATTAAAATTCAAAGTAGGTTGAACTGATCACTCCATGACCTGTAAATCACAATAGGTTATAAATACTGTGTCCATTGTTTAAACGTATGTAGAAATAATAATAAATTTGCTAAATTTACGGTTTGAATTAATGTATTTGTAAAGATTACAAATCAATACAATTGTATACAGAAATAAATACTAGAAATTACTTGATTTAATACATTTTTGTTGTTAGAGCAGTTTCCTAGAGTCTATTTGCATTTCATACGTCAGTGATTTGCATAGAGTGAGTTATTTATGTAGATGTCAAAATGACAGTTACATATATCAGCGGTTGATTATTGCTTGACAGATGATCTTATGGGAGAGGCCCGTGGCTAAATAATATCAGGCGCACAGGTCGATCGGTCAGGTTAAGCTACGCTTGACGCGGTTAGTCCGTGGATGGGTGACCATCTTTACATATAAGCCGTTGGTCCCGGCTGTCATTTCTGGATCTTTGACAGTCGTTACGGGTAGTCAGAAGCCCGAAACTCTGACAACCAGTCTTACCAAGGAGTAACTGGGATGTGGAGGTCAGATAGGCAGTCGCTCCATGTAAAATACTGGTATTCAGCTGTATCCGGATAGACTGGAAGCCGACCCCAACATAGTTGGGAGAAGGCTAGGCAGATGAGGTGATCTTACGGCTTGAACCAGTTTGTTATTATTGTGCCACTGCAAACAAAAGCCTCTCATAGAGATATCAACACACTCATAACATCACACCTGCATCCCTAAAGGGTTAATCATTGAGAAATTAAATAAAAATGCATTAGTTTCTTAGTTAACATTTTATTTGGACATATTGTTATGAAAACTAAATTAAATAGATACTGTTTGTACATATACCTGTCAATAACATTGGTATAAAGTCATTTATTAAAAAAAACCTTATTTTTTGCCCAACATAGCACCTTTGAAAGACAAAATTTTGGTTTTGCTTTTTTGGCCCTTCGCCCATTTGTAAGCCTCAATTTTAGTGGTCACTTTTATGAGTGCAAAGATTGTGGATTAATGTTGCTAATAATATTTTTATAACAATATAATTTAAAAGAGTGTCCATGGAGATTCTCGCCCGCTCTTTTCCATAGGAACCTTCTACGCTTTGGAATGGACAACTAACTTCATCCTTCTAAATGACCGACATCTTTGACAATTCAAAAGTGTCTAAATGTTATAGAATGGTGTTCTTCTAACTGAACAGACAGATGTGCTGATGGTATAGAATGATGTTCGTCTAACTGAACAGACAGCTGTGCTGATGGTAAAGAATGATGTTTGTCTAACTGAACAGACAGCTGTGCTGATGGTATAGAATGATGTTTGTCTAACTGAACAGACAGCTGTGCTGATGGTATAGAATGATGTTCGTCTAACTGAACAGACAGCTGTGCTGCTGGGGAGTTTGATGCGCCACTTCTTTCCAGCTACAGCAATAGGAAGTGGTGAAGGGTGGGCGTTTTGGGGGACTGTCTTATGCAATTTTTGACGAAATACAAAATAATAATTTATTTAATAAAAACGTTTACAAAAGGGGTACACTTTGCCAAGAGTAGAAAATTTTCCATACAATTATAGCTCGTTCCAAAACGTTCCAAAAGTGCTGATTCTCAGCCTAGTTTAAATAAATTACTACTTATTAAATGATATTACTTTGAAATAAATGCAATGAGTTCCAGTTTAAGTTTGATCCAACGGTGATACAATAAATTACAACCTTCACAAAAATACCAGTCTCAATAGAGAAACAGTCAAACCGCTTCCAACATTATTGCATGCTTGTTTACCATAAAAAAACAAACAGCTTCCAACATTATTGCATGCTTGTTTACCATAAAAAAACCCGTGGGTTTTTAAACCCATGACACTACTATTACTACGTTAGTACCATAGCACCTATTCACGGCTATTATAGTAACAGATCATTACGGAGGCGCCAAGGCCCTTCTAATTGAAGTTATCAATGAAATGGCCGTAATCATTGCTTGCAACTTAACCTTGGAATTTGAATTAAGTTATGATTTTTGTTGCCCTTGTTAGTTTAGTTGCGCATTCGCTGTTGTTAGATTTGATTGATGATTTTAGATAAACCTATCTGTTGAATGTACTGAAGACGATTTAGAAAGTTTCATAACGTTTTTTGCAAAACAAAATATTCAAATTAAAAATAATTTATTTACAAATACGGGTAATAAGCAGATGTTTAACAATCATGTAAGAATATACAAAGAGGGAGTCGCATTACGTCCGCTTCGCGTAACGTCCGTTTATGGCCCTATCCATGGTAGCAACGCATTTCAACGTTCAGTGTTACAATATTTATTTTTTGCAATTTATATCAATGTTTTAGCGATATTTCACTAATTTATTTAGTTATATTACGATAACAGCCACAGGTCGATCGATCAGGTTAAGCTACGCTTGCCGCGGTTGGTCTGTGGATGGGTGACCGTCTTTACATACTGAGACCCCTCCGTGCCTCGGAAAGCACGTAAAGCCGTTGGTCCCGGCTGTCATTCCTGAATCTTTGACAGTCGTTACGGGTAGTCAGAGGCCCGAAAGTCTGACAACCAGTCTTACCACTCTTGGTAAGACTGGTTGTTAGACCCTGGTAAGACTGGTTGTTGGGAATACCCCTGTATTCCCTCCAAGGTTAGACTGGAAGCCAACCCCAACATAGTTGGGAAAAAGGCTAGGCAGATGATATTTAGTTATATTTAAAAAAATAATAAAAGATAACCAAATATTTGACAGCTGCTTGCTTGACGTTGCCAACTGTTTGAATGCAACTTGCATATTCGGTGGATTCTTCACGAGGTTTCCGATTTTCTAAAGGACACAACGTTAACAACTGAAGGCCAATTCTCGTACTTAAAAAATGTTCAAATTCAAGTCGAAATCTTATCTCAGCGTCAATAAAATTCAAAAATGTATGGAAATTAGAAGTATTTTTGAAAGATTCAGACTGTGAACGGTCTTAAAACGGGACGTACGGTAATTTCCCCTCTGTTCTATTAAACTGTCAAAACAAGCCGCCGATTGCAAATAACGAAGGAATGAACCGCAACTGCAACAAAACCAAATATACACATATGTCAGTCCGACACATGACAGATTGCAGCATGTGAATTGAATAATTAATGTCTCTGATCTAAGTTGTGTGTTGATTCTCAGTCACTGTCTACAAGTTCATGAGATTGTTTATTATTATTATCGGCCATTTCTGTCCCACTGCAGGGCAGATGCCTCCCTTCCCTCCTTCCACTTATCCCTATCCATTGCTGTTAAACGCCAATCCTTGTAGAAAGAGTCGAGCTCGTCCCGCCTTCTCATTCTGGGCCTGCCATGAGATGAGATTGCTTAGATATTTTTATATCCAAACATCCATACTAATATTATAAATTCGAAGCCAATTATTTTTTAAAAGAGTAACCGTGGAGTTTCTTATCGGTTCTTCTCCATAGGAATGACCAATTGGAACCGTGCACCTAGCTTCTGACGTTTCATAAGTGCCCATGTAGGTTTATGTGAAATACAACATATGGATTTTTTGATTTTTGAAAGTAACTCTGTCTGTCTGTATGTGACCTTTTCACGCCTAAACCACTAAACAGATTTCGATAAAATTTGACAGTAAATTGCATCCCGAGAAAGTTTTGAGTAAGCTTTCTTAATGAAGTGAATGTGCAATAAGCTGATCAGGATAATCCTTACTAATATTATAAATTCGAAACTAATCTGTCTATCTGTCTGTATGTCACCTTTTCACGCCTAAACCACTGAACGGATTTCGATAAAATTTGGCAGAAAGATAATTTGCATCCCGGGGAAGGACATAGGATAGTTTTTATCGACATACCTCGCGGGCGAAGCCGCTGGCGGAAGCTAGTTTTATATAAATTAATGTTTAGTTTACGGATTACTATTGATATTGATGATTGCTTATCTAGTACCAAAATTAATTTCAATAAGATCAAACATACCAGTTATTTCTTCTTTTTAAAAAGGCGTTTTTAATTAAAAAAAACTTGTTTCATAGAGTTTATTGCTCTTTAATTTCGTTGACGTATATAGACAAGGACGGGCAGCATATAAAACTTTATTCAAGGTTATTGGGAAAACGTTAACAACCTCTTAAGAGGTCATTGTACTCATTACTATGAACAACTTTTACTATGGGACCAAACCTGAAAACGCGAAAAAAAAAATCAGCTGTTTCCTACATTTATGTTCGTATAACTCGTCAAAATGTAGGGAACTGCGGTGCTATTCTGTAAAAATCTCACCGTGAAAACTTAGGTGAAGTGAGCGTGGAGTGAGCTGTCAATAGTGTCAATTCTTAGCAAAAACAAACTCACTTCACCTAAGTTTTCACGGTGAGATTTTTACAGAATCGACCGGCTGCCGGTGGATTCACTCCACGCTCACTTCACCTAAGTTATCACGGTGAGATTTTTACAGAATAGCACCGCAGCTGATTTTTTTTTCGCGATTTAAGGTTTGGTTCCATAGTCAAAGCTATTCATAATGATGAGTACAATGACCTTTTAAGAGGTTGTTAATGTTTTACCAATAACCCTGTATAATGCCAAGTCTGGTTCACAGAGTTAATAATATTCATTAGACAAAAAATCCAATTTGAAAATATACTAATATTATAAGGAGAAAAGATTAGATACTTGTATGTTCGTTTGTTACGCTTTTACGCTAAAACAGCTGAACGAATTTGGATGAAATTTGGCACATGGGCATCCCGATATTCCCACGGAATCGAGACTTATGCGGGAGAAACCGCAAGGCGCAGCTAGTTTTATATCAAATTTTCAAGGACATCAGTATAGTTCAACCTACATTACTTAGGCACCCACTCGCTATAAAAAGAAACAATTAAAAATAAAACTATTTGTTGGATGGATTTCTCACACTAATTTCTCACGGGGTCACAAATGCGAGGACGTTGCGAGTTCGACTTGCATAATGTAAACAAATAAGTCTGATCGTGGACTGATTGATAAGCTAGTAGGTGTAAGGTAGGATAAACTACTTTTTTCATTAATTCTACGTCTTTGTTAACAGCGGCAATTTTGAGAATTTTTTGAGGGCTCTCTTGCTAACAAAAATAATTTATTATAAAAAAGGAAAACATAGGGATACAGTATATATATCCTTCTTATTCTATTTAAGAAATATTTTTTAAATTGGTCCACTATTGGAGGAGAAAATAGGCGAGAGCCAAACCTCGAATTATGACATTTTACTTAGGATTTTTCAAAAAGTCTCACCGACTGCATTTCGTCTTATCAAAACTCACTTACTCACTCTTCAGCTCAAATGTTTAATAATTTAATGTGTAACCGTTTATTTTACTAAATAAATAACAAATTAAATAAAAGTTTGATTGTTTCTCCTGTCATAAGATTCACCTGGTATCGTAAATCAAGTCGTTTGGAAAAGTATGAGTAATCAATTATAGTTAACATGCCAATGAATGACATTCCATTGCATTAATTAACTATTTTATGTAAAATTCCACGCCGTATGCGTCAAGGCTCCCGCGCGGCGTGATGCGACTCTAGCAGAAAAACCCCCAGAAAAAAAAAATATAGAAAGAAAAAAAAAAGAAATTGATAGAAATTGTTCTACCAGAACCGCGTCACACCATCGCGTCGCGCGTGTCTGCACCATAAACCTACAAACAGATGTATTAGGGGAAATAGCTGAACAGGGGACTAAGAAAAAGGCCACTTTGGCAGAATTATAAAAGGATAAGAGAATGAACAGTTAACTGTTAAGTTAATCGTATCAAATCCCATTGGTGAAGAATTTTACACTTTTTTTTTTTGTCTTTGCTAATATACTAATCAATCCCAATCCTACGTAGTGCAGCGAAAAAAAGAAAAGCACGGACTGTCTTCGCCATATTATGATTCATAATGTTATCCTTTTATTCTGCCAAAGTGACCTTTTTAGAAGCATTTTTCAGTATTTTTTTTGTCTGTGCTAAAATACCAACCAATCCAAATCTCTTTGATTGCACCTACGTAGTGCAGCGAAAACAAGAAAAACACGGACTGTCTTCGCCGTTTTATTATTCATAATTTTACCCTTTTATGATTCTCCAAAGTGGCCTTTTTAGGTCCCCTGAACTCTTTTGTGACGTCAACGAGTCCTTTGCTGCCTACATTTTGAGGTTTTTGTATAGTCTTTTGTATTTGTTTTTAACTTGCACTGGGTTCGCTTGATAGGCTATGGCCCACTCCCTCTAACACAAAGACGCTTACCGCAAGGGTTGGATTGAGGTAGCTCTGGAAATAGATGCCTGGAAAAGGCCAACTACAGGGGACCTTATGAACTAAAGCGTGGTCACTGTCGGACTGCATAGAACAGAAAGAGAAGTGCGATGACACAACGCTGGTAATTTATTGCAAAATATGATGTAATTATCTATTTACAAAAATATATTGTTTGGACTAAAAAAATAAAACATGCTTTAGTATGTTGCCTGTAGAGTAATCTGACAAAAAATCAGAATGTTTGTATGTATATAAGTATAGTTTTTATTGTAAAAAGAAAGTTTCTAGAGGTATCTTCATGATTTTTTTCTATTGTATTAAATGAGTTGTATTATGTTTTCAATACACTATCTAACTAGCATATATCCTGAAGAATATCATATATGTTTCTGATTATGTTTACTGTAATCGATCATATACTTTAGGCATTATAAAACTTGCGTTTTTTGCGTTTATGTCCTGTGGTCCCCTAAAAAAAACTGGATGATGTTTGTTTATGCCGTACGCGCTTGCCTGCGCACAAGATTCGCATGATTACCAAGCCAGCAACAGTGTTGAAGCATAATAATTGTCAAATCACATACATTCTTTGATAAACAGTCTTTCACATAAATCGTGACTTATAGAAACGATTCGCATAGAAATGTGGCAATAGCTCTATCATGTGTCTTAAAGTGCTCATTTAGATACGTTACGATATCTGAAAACGTTTTTCGTTACATGTCAATCATTTTGAAATATGTGTATCGAAGCATCTTAAGTATGAAATTTTGCACAAGAGTTTCTGCAGTACCAAAGGTCAGCAGAAGTTTTTTTTTTTTAATTCAGCTCCTAAACTTTATCCGGCCAGTACGCGTAGCATGACGACATTTTGTCGTCGAAGAATAAATAAAATGGCACATTGCCATGCTTAGACGCGTAGAATGCGTACAAATATTTCTACAATCTGTCATTTTGTCTATTCTTCCGTCGACAAAATCCAATGTTTACGGCGGTCATGCTACGCGTGCAGCCCAGAAATAGGTGGCGAAGCGACCTAGACGCGCACCACAAGGGTTGCTTGGATCAAGGTGGCTCTAGAAAAGGTTGCCTAGAACAAATCCTTCTAGGCAACCTTTTCTAGAGCCACCTTGATGCCTTTATTTATCAGTGGGACAGTGTAGGCTATTTTTACGTAATTCGTCAATTCGGAAGTTCGTCATTTTTGGCGATGGGAAATCCTATCGGGCACACGGCTTATATAATAATAATTATGTTCGAATCAATTCGGACTAATTTAATCAAATGACAGAAATAGTTTTTTTCATTATTACTTCGATCTATCTTACAAAGTAATGTACAGTCAGCAAAAGAGATAAGTATGCAGGATCGTCGGACATAGTTGAAGTTTAGTAAGAAACCGATGGTTGTTGTCGACTAACATTTAATTTGATAAAATTTTATTCGGAACATCCATCGGTCCCTAACCAAATTTCAACTATATCCGACGATCCTGCATACTTATCTCTTTTGTTGACTGTACTTATATACTACGTAGTACTTATATACTACGTAGGTAGTTGTTACATCTCACTACAAAGAAAAACTACCTACACACATTCCAACACACAGAACAAGTTTATAAGACTCGAAGTATGCCAGTTACGTCAAATGTTAATGACATTGCTGCCTTTATGTAATACATACAACCACTGTTACGGCCCGTACGCAAGAAATGTTGTTTATAGTTTTACCGCGGTGTCAAAAAGAGGGCTGATTTTTCCAACGCCAGATAATTTTATTCAAGGATTATTTTTGACAGTTATTCAATACAAAAACTGTCAGACGTCAATTTTAATCCACGAATAAAAATTATTTGTCGATTGAAAAATCTACCCATAGTGAAACGAATTAATTTAATGTTTTATTTTTCGGTCAATAATGTTGCTGTTTTGTTTTCTATCACATTTTAAATAGTATCTAAACGACTGCTTAAATATTAAAACCACAAACAAACTGTTTGTGTCCTTGCGCATAATAATTTTATTGTTAAAAATAAACTTAACATTTATAGACTTAAATAACTATATATATAAATAGACTTAGCATAATAACCTTAGCAACCAATTAATATATTAACACAGAATGCGCTATAAATATCAATGATACAATTTATCAAGTTACATTAAATGATCGTGGGAACAACTGATCAGCACATTGTTTTGCGGTTTTATTGGCTATGGAAAAATAAAAACAATCTAAGAAAAATATAGCAAGTTGTGCAACATTTTTTTTGTACAGTCGCCAGCACATCAAGCTACTACAATCTGTCAAATTTCATTAATAGATTTTCAACTTTATTACTAAAGTATAAGGTTCAAAGTTGATTGGGAACATTTTACAGTTTCGGGTAGCTTGATGTGCTGGCGTCTATACATTATTTTTGCAATTATACAATATATAACACAACTAACTCTAGGTACATAAATACATAAACAAAAGGACACTCCCTCCTACCTACTCATAAAAAAATTTGCTGTGCCTGACATAATTTGTTTCATACTAAACACCTGTATGTATCATTATGGATGCAATAAAAAATTTATCGAATTGAATTGACACAACGTCGAAGTACTCGTCCGCAACGCTGTCATCCGGAAACGTGCCCAGAAGACTGGCAGCATTGCCATGTTGAATGGCAATGCTAATTCTTTAGCCAAAGAACGAGCCAGCTCTCTGGTCACTTGATACTCAATATTCCAATGCTTGCAATGAAGGAGATAACAATCAGATTCCAAAACTGTCCATGATACTTTGATGATTTGATGATTTTATTTAATTTTATCTTTTGTCAAAATAATAACGTCGTACCTATGATTTGATACCAGCTGCACTTAATAAGTACAGTCGCACTATTCAAAGGTTAAGGGGAATACATGACCTCAAGCGCGGTCACTGTCGGACTGCATAGAAAAGAAAGAGAAGCGCGATGACACAACGCTGGTAATTTATTGCAAAACATGAAGCTTGTAACTATTTACAAAAAACATATTGTTATAACGAAAACATTAAAACACTAGTACTTTAATATGTTGCTTGTAGAATAATCTGACAAAAAATCATAATGATTGTATGTATATTAGTATGGTTTTTATAGTTTTAAGAAAGTCTTTAGAGGTATCTTCTAGATTTCTTCCATCGTATTAAATTAGTTATGTTATGTTTTGAACACACTATCTACCTAGGATATATCCTGAAGAATATTATATATTTTTCTGATTTTGTTTACTGTAATCGATCATATAGTTTTAGGTATTATAAAACTTGCGCTTTTTGAGTTTAGGTCCAGTCCCCTTAAGAGCGTTTACGCCGAACGGCATTTCATACAAACTTTCAAGCCCTTTTTTTTCGAAGTGAATCAACCGATTTTAACGAAACTTCGTACGTATAAGCAAAATACAAAGGTCTAAAAAGTTAGTAGAGAACATTTTCTAAAGAAAAATTAGTGTTACAGCCAAATTAGACCGATTTTAAACTTTCCATAGAAACAGACATTTCCAGTTATCTTTTTTTATATAAGACATCTCGAAAATGTTTTCTACTAACTTTTTAGACCTTTGTATCCTGCTTATGCTTAGGAAGTTTCATTAAAATCCGTTCATTAATTTCGAAAAACAAGGGCTTGAAAGTTTGTATGAAATGCCGTACGGCGTAAACGCTCTTAAGCTACGCTTGCCGAAGTCGGTCCGTGGTGCGTGACTATCCATTACATAACGAGACATTACATTCTTTCCGAGGCACGGAGGGGTCCGTGCCTCGGAAATAACGTTAAATCCTATCTGTAAGCGTCAAGCTCGTCCCGCCATCTTCTCTTGGGTCTGCCTCAATGTCGTCGGACGTTTTCTTAGACCTTTGTATCCTGCTTATGCGTATGAAGTTTCATTAAAATCGGTTCATTCATTTCGAAAAACAAGGCCTTGAAAGTTTGTATGAATTGCCGTACGCGTAAACGCTCTTAACCTTCGCTCTGCTTTTTGGATGACGTCGGGGAAGTTTAATTAATATAATTATCTAGTCTATAACTCAAAATTATTCGTCCCTTTGAGCTTGTACAGTTATTGAGGATAGAACAATATCATTGGAAAATACAACTATTGTGATCTAAAGTCTTTATTAAATGAAGTTAAAGTATCAGCGTTTAAATCAATGATAATGTAAGCGTTAAGAACATAATATTGTCATATAATAATTATGCGCTTCATTAAGGAGGTTGCACACTTGCGTCAAGGAAATAATTGTGTTTGTTGTTGGTTGTCCTTCTTTGAGAATGCACTATCATCTCAGTAATTATAAACTTTGTCACACAGATGATTTTTTAAGTGTTAGGCAAAGGTCATATCCTTGTAACGTACGTTTACTAAGGCGATAATAATCTTTTCGAACCTATTATAAAATTTAAATAATATCAATTCTTTAGTCGTTCATAATTCGTAATTCGAAGAGTACCGTCTGCGCCGCTCGCTGACATAGGGCTGTCTCTTTTTCCTTCAATTCGCCTTTCACTTTGCACGTTATTCGTTTGAATTTCATTGATGCGGTGTTATAATCCTCACAGACCCTGACAAATGACCCCTGCGCCACAGTTTTTTAAGTACAAGCTGCTCCAAGATGCTATTTTAGGAAATTGAAAATAAATAAATAATAACGTTTAATGATATTAAAATATGTTCATAATACGAAAATGCGAAACCGTACGTCTATTAAATTAATGTCGCCTTTAAAGCGACACGCTGAATTGGAATGTATTTTTTTAACCAATTTACAGAAACAAATATAATTTATGATTTACAGGTCCAAAGCTACGCTATCAATAATATCGACTAAGTGCACCTTATTCATTATATCACAGTATACTCACCTACGCAATAAAATGACGTCTAAACAAACATAAGGGAAGTTTCCGTGTGCTGGTAGTGTAGGTACCTCCATTAAGTTGTCATAATTGACGTCTTCCCCTCATTTTGCTTATAAAATGAGTAGAACGTGTTGACGGTAATTAAATTTTATTGTTTATCCTTTTGTAGTATAATTTTCCATTAGCGATGGAAAACTTAGAGGAAAGATGTTTGCATACTGAGACGGGTTTGTTATTTAAGCACAATCAACCTAGGACGATCCCACTGCCCCCATACTTCCCGTGGGTGTCGTAAAAGGCGACTAAGGGTCGTACCGGAGAATGGGCAGCAGCGTTCTCAATGCATTCCACCACCATACTACACTGCGGTCGCCAACCCGCCTGCCAAGCGTGGCGATTATCGCAAACCCCCCCAACTTGGGGGAGGCCTATGTCCAGCAGTGGACGTCTTTCGGCTGAAACGATGATGATGATGTTCCCACTGCTGGGACATAGGCCACTGTGAGAGGGAGTGGGCCGTTATCCACTACTGAATCCAGTGCGGGTTGGAAGATGTCCCTTATATTATCCCCTACTCACCTTAAAACAAAGAAGTGGTGGATAGGGAAGCCCAGTCACTAAACTCACGGAAATTTTTCACTTAAAATCAAATAATGAGAAATTAATGATTACGTATTTTCCAATGAATCAAGATCATTAACCTCTGATGAACTCCAAAATGTTATTAACGCCCTTCAGTAGCGGACCTTTTTTAGAGTTCCGTACCAAAATGGTAAAACGGAACCCTTACGGTGAGACTCAGTCTGTCTGTCTGTCTGACTGTCTGTCTGTCTGTCTGTCTGTCACAGCTGGATATCTCAAGAATTACTAATACTATCAACTTTAAATTTGGAATAATTTTAGATGACGTTTGCCCAACTATTTTGCGAATAAGAAAAAAAAAAAATATTTTTTTTTGCAACAAAGACTGAAAGGGGGTCTGAAAAATTCGAAGTGAGGCTACTAAGATTTTGCCGCCAGTCAGCGCACACTAGCCGGTTAAATACCGCAGCCTTCCAGCGGCATCCCCGCTTCTCTACCCCCGCCGCCTCACCCCACGGTATGTCTCAACGAGCGCCGCAGTCCTTGGCATGCCGTTGCCTACCGCAGGACGCCACAGCATCCCGCCGCGGGAGCCCGTGACTCGTCTTTCAATGCCGTGCAATGAAATCCCTTTCGATGCTACGGCATCATTTTAAAGCATAGCAATTTATGTCGTAGGTATTTCTATATCGATACGTTTGAATGTCCATTAATTAGTAAGAATTTAAATCCCTTGCCATGCCGTCCCGGTCTGCGTAGGCCTCAAGCTGTTGGCCCTGCGCCTGATCTCTCTCCGGTCGTGTCGGATTGCGTGCCGTCCCTTTGGACTATGAGAGTTGTGCACTATAATATCTCCCGCGCTGAAGGATTAGTCTCTGTTGAGATTGGCCGCCGTGGTCGAAATCACGACATAAGGTCTGTAGGACTATTATTACATTCGCGCCTGACAACAGTCACAACTACTCAGTACCATCTAACCGTCAACACAATATTATCAATATAAAAAAAATCTCGTCCTTAATAGCTAGACTGCGGGACAGTGACAACCATATTCTGAGGACAGTGGCGGATAGCATCTACTCTCCTATTCTGAGACGTTTTGTGGGGGTCATGAACGAGTGAAGTACCTACTTTCCCTTTGCTTGTGCGTCGTCCACATGAAGCGATCTCAGATAAACAAGTTTTAAATAATACGTCAGTAACATTAATTTTATTGAATTTACTAACACAGTGGATCTTATGTTGTCCGAAATAAATAATTTATTATTATTATTATATTACTAGCTTACCCGGCAAACGTTGTTATGCAATATAAATTATTTCTAGCTGCCCGACGCTACTTCGTTTACGTGGTGTCCTTTCCCATAACCTACCCTACTCCTGCACTACTCCTACCCTACTCCTACCCTACTCCTACCCTACTCCTACCCTACTCCCACCCTACTCCTACACTACTCCTACCCTACTCCTTCCCTACTCCTTCCCTACTTCTGCCCTTCCCCCATAGGTATATTAATTTTTTCTCAGCGTAAGAATCATCCTCGTACTTCAAGCAATATTCTAAAAAAAGAATTAGAGAAATCGGTTCAGCTGTTCTCGAGATTTGCGCTTAGCAACACATTCAGCGATTCATTTTTAGGGTTCCATAGCCAAATGGCAAAAACGGAACCCTTATAGATTCGTCATGTCTGTCTGTCTGTCTGTCCGTCTGTCTGTCTATCCGTCCGTATGTCACAGCCACTTTTCTCCAAAACTATAAGAACTATACTGTTGAAACTCGGTAAGTAGATGTATTCTGTGAACCGCATTAAGATTTTCACACAAAATTAGAAAAAAATCAATAAATTTTAGGGTTCCCCATACTTAGAACCGAAACTCAAAATTATTTTTTTCATCAAACCCATACGTGTGGGATATCTATGGGTAGGTCTTCAAAAATGATATTGAGGTTTCTAATATCATTTTTTTCTAAACTGAATAGTTTGCGCGAGAGACACTTCCAAAGTGGTAAAATGTGTGTCCCCCCCTGTAACTTCTAAAATAAGAGAACGATAAAACTAAAAAAAAATATATGATGTACATTACCATGTAAACTACATACTAAAAAATTGGTTTGAACGAGATCTAGTAAGTAGTTTTTTTTTTAATACGTCATAAATCGTAAACCGCAATTTACCATCCATTCAATCAACTCAAAAAAAAAACCATTTAATTTCATAAACATAAACCTTATGCATAAGCCCGAATTTTACGGAACCCTCGGTCTTGCCCGGTTTTATATTATAGATTATGTAGAAACAGCTATAGAAGCATAATAGTAGAAGTACCTAATACTTGTACTAAGCAGTCCGTGTAAGCAGTTTTGTTATGTTCAATGTCAGTTTCGTAACATACGTTTTGTAAGCGTTGCTATTAAATGCTCATGGAATTTGATTGATATAAACGTTTGTATCGGAACATATTACAATATTATGTTTGCGGTTTTGAAGATGAATATAATGATCCTTAATTCATTTGTTGTAACGTGACGATCAGTAATTATTTTGCGGTTTGAAGATAAATAACACTAATCATCATTTTAGTTATTCTTGTATGAAAACGAAGTCCGCTAAGTAGGTACTCAAATAGCCTACCTATTTGAGTATAAGTTTTCCCTCCCTTTTCTACACAATTCTCGTCCCACCATCTTCGTTTCGGCCTACCGCGATGACGTCGTGCGTTTAATGGGATTTTTATCTTCGTATGATAAATTAAAGTCGCTTGTCGTGTCTGTACACACATATGTGCGTATCTTTATATTTAAAATATTTTTATTCCACAATGTTCATGATTGCACCTACCACTGTTTGTCTCTGCATCACCCAAAGGTTGACTGGTAGAACATGCCATATTATGTGCTTGAAGTATTAAATAAGAATAAGAAATTTTATTTGCTTAAACATGTGTATGCATACAGAATTAAAATAATACATGCGTGCAAGATCTTAAATAAAAGTGGCTCACGACATGTCTGCCATTTCTCATGGCGTGCAAATATCTTAAGTACCTATCTATTATATGGTGTACATAATAAAGAGTATTCTATTCTATTCTATTCTATTCTATTATATTATTATTACTAAATAATTAATTATTTTTAAAATTTGACACTTATACATAAAATAAATAAATAAGTATATGTGAGCGCGTCGTTCTTTTAATCTTCGCAACGGATTTTGATGCATTTTTCACCAATATTTAGAGAATTTATTCCGAAAGGTTTATGTTTATATACTCGCGACTTCGTCTGTGTGAAATTTATTTTTCCACCGATCAACCCCGTCGTATCGTATCGCCTACGGCGCTATTACTTCGTTGTCGCTTAGCGTTCTTTCTGACTTTTTTCTTTTTGTTCGGCTCCTTAGCCTGATGTTAATAGACCTAAATAAAAATAGCCTATAGACTTTCTCAAGAGTTGTGCTATCAAACGCAAAAAGGAGTTTTCAAATCTGAGTGGAAGTTCCAGAGATTAGCGCATTCAAAGAAACAAACTTTTCAGCTTTATTAGTGTAGATAGAAGATTAAACTTACGTATCCATACTTAATATTATAAATTCGAATAATAATTATTATATATATTAGTAATGTCTGTCTGTCTATATGTTACCTTTTCACGCCTAAACCATTGAACGGATTTCGATCAAATTTGGCAGAGAGATAGATTGCATCCATGGGAAGGAGATAAGATAGTTTTTATCCCGATATTCCCAAGGGATCGACACCTATGCCGGTGAAACCGCGGGGCGTTGCTAGTAATAAATAACTCTTGGATATCTTGTCAAGTAGTAAAAGCCTTGCATAGCAGGAGCGGATCGCTAATAATGTAATAACAGGTCAACGGAGTACAGACACACGTACGGTTAGTACGGGTACAGACGCCTGCACATCAAGCGACCCGAAACTGTCAAACTTTCCCAATCTACTTTGAATCTTATGCTAAAGCGATAAATTTGAAAATCTATTAAATAAATTTGACAGATTGTAGTAGCTTTATGTGCTGGCATCTGTACAAATATGTGTTTCGAGAGAAAAATAAGCTATCACAATTCCATTACAAGAATAAATTGCCTTACATGTCGCAAGTGTGCTCCTAAACCATTCACATCCAGGTAAACTGTTATCAGATTAATGTGATGTCGTATCTACTGACATTCGAGAACAAATAAATTAGACACGCTAGCGCACTAAAGCCGTTATTGCAAAATTATTTTATTTAACTCTTTTTAGTTTGTCCGTCTTTAGAATAAATGAATAATTTAAAGTATAGATTTATTAATACTAGATTTCTTCTAGACCTTCAGTGACTTTGGCCTTCATAGTGGTCTACTCCGTAGAACATACCCCTCATACCTACCTACTTATGAAATCTATAATTTTAAATACCTATATCATTAACCCTTAGTCTGCCGGAACGTAGATCTACGCGAGACACAATGGCTTTTTAATTGTGTCTGTAATTACGGCACACAAGCGGTTAAAACATTGAATACTAGAAACCGTATGGTGATTTGTACCTATACTTACATTGTAATTTATTAATAAAAAGATAAGCATTTCAGTTGTCAGTGAAGGAATATATTATAACGTGCGAATTTTGAATGTCAATAAATTGAAAACATAGTATTTAAAGATAGTTTTGCAGATAAATCAGTATCGCATAATCATGCGATACTGATTTATCTGCAAAACTATCTGTCCCAGCAACTATCCCAGTGCAGCAGTGGGAACATTATTAGCTGATTGCTAATCATCTTCCCACTGCTGGGACACAGACCTTCTGTCTGTGAGTCGGAGTTGGCCGTAATCCATCAGGTTTTTTTTGAAGTGAAAACTTTTTTAAGCGCATTGGCCATTTTTTGAGATGGGAACCAAACCATTGATCTCGCGCGACGTTAGCGTAAGCGACACCGCGGGTGTTTTGTATACAGGGTTATTGGTAAAACATTAACAACCTCTTAAGAGGTCATTGTACTTATCATTATGAACAACTTGTCAAAAAAAAAACTTCTGATTTCAGGTTTGGTCCCATAGTAAAAGTTGTTAATAAACCAGCTGTTGTTGTTGTAATATAAGTATATATTATAGTAAATAGTATGTATGTGTAGATAACCTATTTATGTATTTGTGTACCTAGTTTTAATAGTTGTTTTTATTTTTAACATTGTTCCTCTCAACCAAAGCACCTGCCATCCAATCTCTTCACCACCCTTGGTTGACTAGTAGAGAATGCCTAAGGCATTAAGTCCGCCTTTGTACCTTTTTGTGCGAAAAGTTTAAATATATAAATAAACAAACTGCTTCTATTTCATAAATGACTGTAAACAAACCACTGCATAATTAACAATAATTAACTGCATGATATGCAAAAAATATGTAAATTCAAGCTACTCACTCGCGTCGCGTTCACTTGAACTGTCAAGTGTAATGGATATTATGTAAATGTTTATAAATAGTTCAATATTGACAGATTGTATTGATATTCAATACAAGTAATAACCGACATAGCTTGTAGAGTAAGCAAACTGAAGTGGTAGTGGGCTGGCCATGTTTGTCGAAGAATCGATGGCCAGTGGAGCAGACGAGTCCTGAAGTGGAGACCGCGTATCGGTAAGCGTAGAGTGGGATGCTAGGGTTCCCAACCTTCCCGGATTGCCCGGGAGACTCCGGTAATAATGGTCAACCTCCTGACCTGACCGACCCGAGAGCAATCCGCGCAATCTATAAAATGGGTCCTCACTAGTCTCTTAGAAACAAATTCAAAGAAATTGGTATACTAACTCTGCCTTCTCTTTATATTTCAGAAAGTATTTTGTATGTTCGCAAAAACTTAGGGCTTTTCAAAACAAGAAGCGATTTCCATAATATAAATTCACGTAGTAAAAATGAAATTGTGTTACCTAAATTTTGATTAACTAAAACTAGCAAGTTATTTATTGTCACAACAGCATCCGTTTTTATAACAAGTTGCCAAAGCCGGTTATAGAACTTAGCGATGGAAAGTTCAAAACCCTCATCAAACGTGTCCTTATCAAAAAAAAAAAACATATTATAAGATTAAAGACTACGTTGAAGTTAAGGTAGTTTGGCAAAAATTCCTTTTGCACATGTGGCTTGCCATCTCATTAACGGCATAACTATGTAAATGTCTATTACATGCTCTCAAATTACGATGTTTATTTTTTATTTATTTTTTACATACTTTTTTGACATAATCTCTTTATTATTTGACATTATATACTTACAGACAATTTTAATTTTCCATCTCTTTATTAGTGGTTGTAATGGGAATCATATCAGCCACTGACCTCTATAATACAAGATAGAGGTCAGTGCCCTCACAGCCAAATGGATCGACAAACTTAAAAATAACCGGGCAAGAGCCAGTCGGACTCGCGCACCGAGGGTTCCGTAACATTCGGGTTTATGAATAAGGTTTATGTTTATGAAATTAAATGTTTTTTTTATTATTTTTATATTTGAGTTGATTGAATAAAATGTAAATTGCGGTTTACGATTTATGACGCATTAAAAAAAACTACTTACTAGATCTCGTTCAAACCAATTTTCGGTGGAAGTTTACATGGTATTGTACATCATATATTATTTTTAGTTTTATCATTCTCTTATTTTAGAAGTTACGGGGGGGGGGGGGGGACACATTTTACCACTTTGGAAGTGTCTCTCGCGCAAACTATTCAGTTTAGAAAAAAATGATGTTAGAAACCTCAATATCATTTTTGAAGACCTACCCATAGATACCCCACACGTATGGGTTTGACGAAAACAATTTTTTTTTGTATCAGTTCTAAATATGGGGAACCCCAAAATTTATTGTTTTATTCTATTTTTGTGTGAAAATCTTAATGCGGTTCACAGAATACATCTACTTACCAAGTTTCAACAGTATAGTTCTTATAGTTTCGGAGAAAAGTGGCTGTGACATACGGACGGACAGACAGACAGACGGACAGACAGACAGACAGACAGACAGACAGACAGACAGACAGACAGACAGACATGACGAATCTATAAGGGTTCCGTTTTTTGCCATTTGGCAACGGAACCCTAAAAAGGGATAGACTAGATGCGAAAGGTGGAGGACAGGATGTTGTGGCGCATAAATTGTTTCTTTATCCTCAGTACGTACCTAGATGAAAACTTTCTTATTGGACGGCCATATTTAACTAAGCCCTGTAGTTGTATAACTAAAGTGCCGTGACCTTGAATAGAGCTGTCATTCCATCGGGGGGCTTAAAAATGCCACTTTGGCAGATTCATAAAAGGATAACATTATGAATCATAATGGACAGTTAAGTGTTAAGTTAATCGTATCAAATCCCTTTGGTGAAGGATTTTTCAGTAATTTTTTTTTTGTCTGTGCTAAAATACCTATCAATCCAAATCCAATCCCAATCCTACGTAGTGCAGCGAAAAAAGAAAAATACGGACTGTCTTCGCCGTGTCATGAATTCATAATGTTATCCTTTTATGATTCTGCCAAAGTGACCTTTTTAGGCCCCCTGATGCTTGGGACTGACACTATTATAAAAATGTTTGTAGTAAATTAGCCAATTTTGTATCGCCCCTCCTTGACTGATACAAATTTTCAATATTATAATATATAATCCATACTAATATTATAAACTAGCTTCCGCCTGCGGCTTCGCCCGCGAGGTATGTTGATAAAAACTATCTTATGTTCTTCCCGGGGATGCAATCTATCTCTCTGTCAAATTTTATCGAAATCCGTTCAGTGGTTTAGGCGTGAAAAGGTAACATACAGACAGACAGACAGTAACTTTCGAATTAATAATACTATAGTATGGATGCGAAAGTATGTCTGTCTGTCTTTTACCTCTTCACGCTTAAACCACTGAACCGATTTAGATGAAATTTGGTATAGAGATAGTTTGAGTCCCGGGAAAGGACATAGGATAGTTTTTATCCCGATATTCCCACGGGATTGAAACTTATGCGGGTGAAACCGCGGGGCACTGCTAGTCTACACTAATACGAGGGCAGTTTGATAAGTCACTGACTTTTTGAATAATTTTTTTTTTTCGGTATACAGGGTTATTGCTAAAACATTAACAACCTCGTAAGAGGTCATTGTACTCATCATTATGAACAACTTTTACTATAGGACCAAACCTGAAATCGCAAAAAAAAAAATCATTTTGACGAGTTATACGAACATTAGTATAATCGTTTTAGGTCGATACATTTAGTCCAGAGTTTTTGCAAATTTTTTATTCCTTCCAAATAATAGGTTTCCTCAAGGCCCTCAAAATAGGCGTTTGTATCAGTGATGACCTCTTTATTCCAAAAATCTCAACCAAATCTGGAAATGGCTGGGCGGTAAGCGCCCAGCCATTTCTTCAGGTTTGGAAATAGGAAATAGTCGCAGGGGGCTAAATCTGGAGCTCTATGCTGGATGGGATAGTAGTTCGTAGTCTCATTTATGGATTTTGTTGTTGGCCAACAGGTACCTTAGCCTTCTTTGGTGTACGTTCACCCGGAGATTCCCACTGTCTTGATTGTTCCTTGGTCTCTGGTGTGTTGTGATGAATCCATGTTTCGTCCAGTGTAACGAAACGGCGCAAAAACTCGTTCGGATTGCGACTGAATATCGCCAAACACTCCTTTGAAGTGGTCACAGGGTTCGCTTATGGTCGAGTGTGGGCAATCTCGGCACCCATAGCGCGGATCGCTTTTTCATGTCCAAATGTTCATGTAAAATGTGATGTACCCGCTCACTTGAGATGCCACCGATCATCCAATATCATTCCATGGATTTAGTCGACGATTTCTAGCATGACTACCTCTTTTGGGCGACCTGAGCGTTCGGCGTCACTTGTGCTGGTACTTCTTAACCATTGAAATTGATGGTGCTGACTCCCCATAGTATTTATCGAGCTCTTCCTTGGTTTCGATGATGTTTTTTTTGCGCAAAGTGTAATGCTTAATCAGCACACGATATTCACTTTTTTCCATCTGCTTTCAACGGCTGTCAAATACAAACAAGGTAACTTCTCTTCTTAGTCTGTGAATACAAACTTAAATGACACACCCATAACTATTACTATACTCTTTGTGACATACAAAGACTACAATATAATGCGGTGTGGTCTATTAGAAAAAAAAAACTATTTATAGACAGCAGTTGACGGTAGCAGTATTGCATTTATAGTTACTGCGCAGGAAACTCAAAAAGTCACTGACTTATAAAGAGGAAAGATTTGCTTGTTTGTTTGTTTGAATAATTGAATTGGCTCCAAAACTACTAGACCGATTTGAAAAATTCTTTCACCGTTAGAATCTTACATTATTCTTAATGAACATAAGCGATAGAATATTTTCAAAAAAGTCAGGGATCCGTATGGAAACTTCAATAATGTAACCCAAGGTGTGAAAAAAATACCAAAAAAATCCTTATATAGCGTACTCTTGACAATAGAGCAAAGTGATGTACTGCAGTTTTATAGAAGATATCAATAGCTACCAAAAAGTTAGCTATACCATATGTCTAACTATTACACTTATTTCACAATAACTACTTTTACATGTTAAAGTATGCAATAGTAGCGCCGAAAAATCCTTATATCTTATTTTTGTTAAGTACCAATATCTACCCGGGCGAAGCCTGGGCGGGCCACTAGTTTACCATAAATTGCACAACTTCTGTCACGGACCGCCATCAAAGGCATCAATTTCTATACGTCATTCATTAGTGTCGTAGTGAAAGGTAACTTCTCTTCTTAGTCTGTGGAGAGTACCTAAACGATGACACGCTTGATTTCTATGGAAAGTTTTGACAATGCTGCAGCGGCCCCCGTGACGCCTCCCTGCTCTGTATGTCAAATCCATCCATATAAATGCGAAAGTGTGTCTGTCTGTCTGATACCTCTTCACGCTTAAACCGCTGAACCGATTTAGATGAAATTTGGTTTAGAGATAGTTTGAGTCCCGGGAAAGGATATAGAATAGTTTTATCCTGATATTCCGGTGAAACCGCGGGGCGCAGCTATAGTGCTCTATAATTGCGAATTTAGCTTACCTTAAACTGCTTAGCAACAACATAAACTAAATTATCTTATTTCTAGTACTTAATTACTTTTATATTACCGTGTTCATGTATTATTTCATACACATATAATTAGATCGCAACGAATATTTTGCATGTTTTTTGTAGTGCTACGGATGGGAACTGAACACGTGATGTTCGCCACTTAGTTGTTTACATTGTCACACTGCCATTGTAGAAAAAAATAAAATACCTACTGTTTTTTTTTTTGGGTGTGAAATCGTCAAATGACTTCTCCCGCTCTGGGCGGAGTGGAAGGGAGTGTCAGACTCTTACTGACTAAAACCCACCCGTGCTGCACCTTGCTTATAATATAAAATAGTTTCAGATTGCATAGATAAATGTATAGAATATAAACCGTGTCGGCCAAATAAACCGTGGCGGATAGATTTATTTAAATTGCACCTTTGTATTACACTTTCATTTAATACAAACTCTTTTTTACCATTATTTAAAACCTTTTTAGAATTGTCTTTTCTGACCACTGACCTGTGTTCACTGACCTCTATAATACAAGTACGCGTACTTGTATTATAGAGGTCAGTGCCTGTGTTATACAAGTAGGTACGCAGTGCTTTTGACCTACAATGCTAAAACCACTGACCTCTAATAACCAAGTAGGTATACAGGTCAGTGGCTGTATAATATATTCTTGTCTTAGAGACCAGAAGAGGAATATATTGAAAAACAAATTACTAAATTACCTACAGAGTTACATTTCTTACAAATCATTTTTAATTAGCAACAAGCACATAGGTAAATAACAAGTGCATAAGAATTTATATAACATGACCGTAATCAACACTATGACGTGCCTAGATTACATCCCGTTGCATCCAAAAATCAAGCACAGTCTATCAACAAGTACTCTGTGACCTTTTCTGTGACCAAGCAGCAAGCAGCAGACCAGAGACCGTTGAAGGTAACTTCTCTTCTTAGTCTGTGGCCCGTTGACAGCGCACCATGCTTTTTTTTTATAAACTGTCACCACAGAGTACTTTTTGAACTGTCACTCAGACCAGGTTGGAAGAAGGAGTATCTAAGACTTGTTTATTAGAGGTCAGTGTACTAATGTCATTTGAAATTAAAAAGAATAAATAAGACTATGGTAACTTCTCTTCTGTGAATTATATTGTAGTCTTTGTGTGAAGGCAAAGACTACAATATAATGCGGTGTAAAGGTAACTTCTCTTCTTAGTCTGTGCTTCTGTGGTGTCATTAAATGACTGAAGAAAAAGTCGCACCCGGCTGCTTTGTTTTCTTTTGGGTCAAGGCATAGCACGATGGGATTTCCGATCGGCAAAAATGACGTACTTCCATACAAAGGTTTATCACCTAGTTAACCCCTCTAGGGAATGATTTTTTTTAAATTTTTCCTCAGTGCTTACCATCGTAAGATTGAAATTTGAAGTTTCTGGACCAATGTTCTGGACCCAGCGGTTTAGGATGT
Source organism: Mesoligia furuncula (assembly GCA_916614155.1). Classification (NCBI taxonomy): domain Eukaryota; kingdom Metazoa; phylum Arthropoda; class Insecta; order Lepidoptera; family Noctuidae; genus Mesoligia; species Mesoligia furuncula. The sequence goes on along the minus strand of OU744800.1, from coordinate 28,108,871 downwards.
GCGTGGACTGTGAGTGAGTGAATTTAAGATTTTTATTAAGTAGAATCCTTACTAATATTATAAATGCGAAAGTAAGTTTGTTTGTTACCTTTTCACACCTAAACCACTGAACCGATCATCCCGAAATGCATGTATGTTTACACCGCATTATTTTGTAGTCTTTGATGTATGTTGTCAGGTGTAGATACAGAAACGGACATAGGGTACCTTCCATCCCGAAAAAAAGTGCTGTTACCGAGGACAACAACAATAACGTTACTATGATAATAGATGGCGCCACGTGTCTTTCGAACCATGATTGAATTTATATAAGAAATCTCGATCCCTTGATCGAGATTAATGCGGCTGAAACCGCGGGGCGCAGATAAGTATCAAAATAATTATCGTTTATATGATCATAGACGGTCATCGGAGCAGTGGTGGTCCAGTGGTACCTAATTGCCGCGACTTATGAATTGTACCCAGACAGACGCTTTACTTTGTATAAATTAGGTACTAGCTGACCCGACAGACGTTGTCCTGTTTATTGGTGTTTTCCTCAGAAACAGCACTTTTTTCGGGATGAAAGGTACCCTATGTCCGTTTCTGGGGGTCTACTCCCTAAGCACGAAGTCCGTCGCTTCGGCCTTCGTTACGGGCGTTTCCTTCCCCCTATGACCAACGGATGGATGATTCGCTCGGGGTCCGAACGAAGAATGAATTTCAACGCGATTTGACAATTGTCCCTACTCCCGATGTGTTTTTGCCCGTCCGAACAGTTGAACTTGACATTGGTTTCGACGGATAGTTATTTCAGTTGATACGACATCAAAATAGTTCTCGTGCTGTAGACGAAAGTTAAGAATTCGAACTATGGCTGCTTTTTTAATTATTGAAGAAGCTTTACAGGAAGAGCGGAGGCAATGTCGATATAATTCACGCCAAAACTTTAGGTTGGCGAGTATTCCCGACGTTGAGTTCATAGGGAACTATAGGCTCACTCGGGAATAATTCGAGAACTTATGTGCGGATTTAATTCCTCTTTTGAAGACATACATACATAAGTACATAAATATAGACTGATAAACATATTACCCTCCTTTGCGCCGCGCAGTCGGGTAAAAAGAGACAATATTTCGGGATTTTACCATTAGAGTTTAGTACATGCTAAGTTTTGCCAGCATTGGATTTTTTTTGGAATAAAACAATAAATTAACTTTAATCGTTTATTTCATTTATTTTCATTATGCACCATCAAGAGTTGGTAGGTACATCTTAGGTTTTCCTCAGTGGATGTAGAGAGTTGCTCCTGGGAGAGTGGGTCGGCACGTGTAGGAGCATGAGTGGGTGAGGTAGCTATTGGTTATTGGATCTCTTACAGGTGGAAGCTGTACAACAAAAACTGAATACCATTGGCGGATACATCAAAACATATATAATTGTGTAGTTATCTGTAATTTATTATTATTTAATAAAAAAAGTCACGGGAAAGACTCATAACTATAAATACAATACTTATTGCTTTTAGTTTTTTTACCATTGAACAGACTTACTATCATAAATTATAAATGTAATTCTTACCAATGGAAAAGCTGGCACTCTTGCTCCGATTTCCGGCTCTCTAAAACCCTCTCCCATTATCGATAGTATCTTTAATTCCACTTGGGAGAGGGTTGTGCTACCGATGGGCCTCCACCTGTAGCACTTGGTGACCTTCTGGCAGCTCCAGCAGCCTTTTTGGCAAGGCGTTTTTTGTCAGACCACACCTAAAATTTGATTATTTGGTTAATTTTATGAAGCTATATAAAAACCACTATACTCGTAAGTACTCCTACAGATAAGTATTTGGAGGATGACTGATTATTATCATTGTATTCACTTTACTGATGACAATACCTTAAAATCATATTACTATTGACGAGTTATGTATAAAACTCACCCTTTGCCACTGCTCACACTGCGGCGGACTTAGTGCAACTTCCCATTGAGTTATGGGAGTTGCACAGGTTTTCCTACAGCCGTTTTGAGCGAACTCTCCCGTCGGCACCCCTCAATAACCCGCGAGCTAATTCATGGTTCTCATCCATAAAATCGAGAAGGCCTTCAATTTGCCCGTGTGTTGCTGCAGCGGTTGGGGGCCATATAAACAAAATTAACTAGTAAGCATAATAAAATATTGGAAATTTTAAAACTTCCCGGCTGACTATTTGACATTTCATTTGAAAGTGTCAAAAGTAGTCTGTGGAAAATGTCCTTCAAAAAGTAAACAGGCAAAGGTATCAACAGGATGATGCCGGTTTCCGGACAAAAATGGCAAAAATAATTCAATTCTATATTTAAAGACATAATTAAAAGGATATTTTTTTAAATGTGGTAATTTTCTAACGACAGAAGTATTAATTTTTGTTTAATAAGCTAGAAAACTACAAAATAAGTAAACCGGTAATCGACCGGTAAAATAGGGCAACTCTATCGCCATGCGTCGTTCGTTCACGAATATTGTCTATGATTCCGTTTGAAACTGATGAATCCGAAATCGTTAGGGAGTAGGGTTCATTCCAACGTATCGGACTACTGTCGAACGGGGTCTTTACTTCGTTAACGGAGTTAGGGAGTAGACCCCGAGTACACCTGACAATGTATATGCAAAATTTCTGGATGATCCGTTCAGTAGTTTAGGCGTGAAAAGGTAACAAACGAACTTACTTTCGAATTTATAATATTAGTTAGGATAACATTAAGATATAATATATATAGGTATACAGATATATATATATACAGGGTGAAATTTTCAAGTGGGCGTAGATGGCCAAATCCGAAACTATGAGGAATAGCGAAAAGTACTTAAAGGAGTCTCGGGCCCAATTTTGATGAAAATTAAATTCTAGCCTGGAATCGAACCCGTTGATTTAAAAAAGAATTCGATCCTTATTAGCAACACTATCGAATGGTGTATAAACAGTGTGGTTTATTTTTCAAAATCAACGGGTTCGATTCCTGGCTAGAAATATTGATTTTTCAAAAATCCAATGATGCCGTTTTAGTTTTTTATAAAAATTGGGCCCCAGGCTCCTTTGAGTACTTTTCGCTAATCCTCATAGTTTCGGACTTAGCCATCCGCGCCCGTTTGAAAAATTCACCCTGTATAGTTAGGATTATTTCATCACTACTGCTCTCAAAACGGTGAAGGAAAACATCGTGAGGAAACTGACATGTCCTAGAACAGAAAATTCAAAGACATGTGGCTGTGACATATAGCAACCCGCACTGGGCCCGCATGGTGGATTACGGCCCACTCCCTCTCACCGAGAGGAGACCAATGTCCCAGCAGTGGGAACATGGTAGACTGATTATGTTATGTATGTGATCAATTGATCATACAGGCAGTGTGCGTACGAGTGGTTAATTTTGTAGACAAAGTTAATAATAATAATATACGTGAAGGGATATTAATTAGATGAAGGTTATTACAGCAGTTGGGCAATCTTCTAACACCAATGCATGTAACGAAAGATCGTGTTCTTTCGTTACATGCGCGAACCGTGTCCATGGTGTTTTTTTTCCCCAACAAGTGCACAGTTAGGGTTCCGTACCCGAAATAAAGAAACAGAAATTCGTATCGGAATCATTGCAAAGCAGAATAAGGCAGTTATTTGGTTTAACATTTTAACGGTTAAAAGGTTGGTTAAAATTTACCCAATATTGACAGAGAAAGTAAATTATTAAACATCATGAAATAAATGCTCTTTGCTTTTGCAATAATGCGTGGTGTTTGTGTAATTCTAACTCAAAGCAAAAAAAAAAATACGTTGTTAAACTTTTGCTGTTTTTTTTTTAAATGGCTTTATGCTGAGATAGGAGTTTTTTTGGCCTCGCACAGGTATTTTATTGGTTTATTTTTTTCTGGTTGTTTTTAGTGTAACTTTGTTAGTTCAAATGCTCCTTTTTTACTTTTTGTATTTCCTGTGCGTGTCCCAAATAGAAATGATTTAATTTTTTTCTTTTCTTTTCTTGCTTTTCTTTCTTTTCTTGCTTTTTTTTCTGTCACGTACAGACTGGGTTTTCCAGACAGAGTTTGCAAAAAGTCAAGGACAGTCTCCAGAACGCTTTCTTGTAGCTGCCACGGTTAAGATAACCGCCCTTACTACTCCGTCTCAGAAATCCACCCAATAAGATTATTTCAAATGAATGCATACCTACGGAACCATTGTGATTCATATTCCAAGTGCACTTGGCCAGTTCTCATTTTGTTGTTCCAACAAGATTACCTACATGTTATTTCATGTGTATGTTAACGCTTGCGCAAAATCTCACTTGAAGGTAAATTATGTAATTTGCGGTACTTTGTCATTTTATCACATTTTGAAGTCTATTTTTAATCTGTGGTTTGTACTGTCCGCTTGTGGACTTACAGTTAAAATGTTGTTTTTATTTGTAGCTAATGCCTTTCCATTTTTTTTTGTTACGAACCTTTTCCGGCGCACACACAACAACTTACCAAAGTTTCATCACAATCGGCCGAACCATTTTCGAGTTATTTTTGAGGCAATTGAAATTGCATTGAATTGAAATTGATTTGAACGGCAATTCATTTGAAGACTAGCTGACTTGGCAAACTTCATATCGCCTCAGAATCAATAAATGTTGAAATGAATTACCTAACTACATTTTTTTCGTGAATTTTTCCCATGTTTTAATAGTTATTCAGCTAAGCGGAGACATCCAACCAATCGCAGACCATAAAAATCGGTCCAGCCTGACCCGACTTTGTTATGTTATACAGGGTTATTGGAAAAACACCAACAACCTTTTAAGAAGTCATTGTACTCATCATTATGAACAACTTTTACTATGGGAACAAACGTGAAATCGCGAAAAAAAAATCTGGCGTTCGGTGTCTTGGATCTGTATTTTTTTAGTTTTAGTTTTTTGCCACCGGCTTCCGAAATTAAAGTTATTACATAATTTTAAGTTATTTCTTTTTGCAGTTGAATTACTTTTTTTAAATTTCTTTTTTATTTCGTAATTTTTAGTTTGAAATAAAAACTGGAATATTTGTTTGTAATAAGTAGGTAATAGTTTTGTTGTAAATATTGCACTAGAATTTGACCAAGGTTCTGAGATGTTTTTTTTCCCTTTGACACTACACCCGTAGCTCGTATCAATAAGCCAGGCCGTCACACTTACACGTATTAGTCCATATCTTGAAAATTACTGAATCGATTTTAATGAAACTTACACTGTTCTCTAAGTTGAAGTAAACGTAAGCTAATAAAAAAATGGTCACGATCAAAATGCGTGGACAAACATACATACAACTATAAAAATTTGTATATTTATTTGGAAACCCTAATAACAACAAGAAACTGCCTTATATTCACATATGACAATATGTGAATATAATGCAGTTCCAATAATATTACATACATACGTGTCGAATTGATAACCTCCTTTTTTTTGAAGTCGGTTAAAATAATAAAAATAATATTAGATTGGAAACAGATATTTATATTTTAATGCAGTCTTTTATTAAGGAATTCATTTTTACTGTCAGAATTATTTTAATTTCAGAGTCGTATTAAATTCAAACTTAAATAATACTGAAAATATTACTACCCACTGCATGCCTGGCAACTCAAAAAAAAAAAAAAACCAAACATGACTCAAAATCAAGTAAATTTTTTTTTGAGGTCCTAACTAGGTAGAACTGGTTTAAGTATATTTATTTATTTAATTTTTTTTTTTGGATTTGTTTTTTTGTTTTTGTTGTGAAAAAGTATGTTGTACCTTTTCTCATTTTGATATTAGGTAACGTTGGACGAGTTGCAGAATGAAAATATTATTTATTTTGATTTTTTGCAAGTCGTTCTAAAAGGGCCGTAGGAGGGGTTGATGAACTCATAATATTAACTTTGACTTTCCATAACAGATTAATTTATTTAAGGAAGTAAGCGGATGTTGAGGGTGTTTTATTTTAAAAGCCCTAATGGCAGACGCAAAACTTTTTATTATTATTGTTGTTAACAAAACCATCCACCTAAAGTGAAGCGTACCTTTTTAGGGTTCCGTACCCAAAGGGTAAAAACGGGACCCTATTACTAAGACTTCGCTGTCTGTCCGTCTGTCCGTCTGTCCGTCTGGCCGTCTGTCCGTCTGTCCGTCTGTCCGTCTGTCCGTCTGTCCGTCTGTCCGTCTGTCCGTCTGTCCGTCTGTCCGTCTGTCCGTCTGTCTGTCACCAGGCTGTATCTCAAGAACCGCGATAGCTAGACAGTTGAAATTTTCACAAGTTATGTATATCTGTTGCCGCTATAACAACAAATACTAAAAACAAAATAAAATAAATATTTAAGGGGGGCTCCCATACAACAAATGCGATTTTTTTGCCCTTTTTTGCTCGATATCAAAAATGGCAACAGGTAGGCACTTGAAATATTCACAAAATACTCGGTTGTATTTTAACTTTAATAATAAATAATAAAATTAAAATAAAATAAATATTTAAGGGGGGCTCCCATACAACAAACCTGTTTTTTTCGGCGTTTTTGCCTTGTGGTACGGAACCCTTCGTGTGCGAGTCCGACTCGCACTTGGCCAGTTTTTTATTTATATATGTCATGTTTGCCGCAAATAAACGTATTTCCTTTCTTTTCTTTCTTTCTTTCTGAACTAAAAAATTAAACCTTTGAATTCAAGTTTTTTTTTTTATTCGTTTATTATTATTGTTGTTAACAATAAACATAATAAAGAAAGAAAAGAAAAAAAAGAAAGAGAAGAAAAAAGAACATAATACAGGGATAATCTTCGGTTGGTGCCGCATTTCATTAAAATTTCCTAAGAGGCCTCTGCGAGTTGGCTTCGGCCCCTCGTACGCCTTCCAAAGGACCGGGACCCCAAGGTTCCGAGATATATAAATTCATAAAAACATAATACTTACCTAAAGTGAAACGACCCTTTTTTATATGCGTCATGTCTGCCGCAAATAAACATATTTTCTTTCTTTTCTTTCTTTCTTTCTAAACCTAGTGATGCCACTGAACTAAAAAATCAAACCTTTGAATTCAAGCTTATTTGTTTTTAATTCGTTTATCGATTGAAAAAATAAGCTGCCTCAATGGTCCAGTGGTCGCAAGGGCTACTGGCCTACTGCTGAGCATGAGGTCCTGGCTTCGTTTCCGGGGTCGGGCTTAGTGTTATTGAGTTCTCAGTAGTAGCCCGGAGACTGGATTTGTGCATGGTTGATGGCAATATGATCGCCTTTATTACATGTGACTTAAAACATGACTTGCTAAATGTACACCTCTACCCATAGAAATGATATCTATGCCTCTACCCTACCCTTCGGGTACATAGGCGTGATGTAATCTTGTTAAATACTCGCTTACGTTTTTTGCGATTTGCAGGTCAGTGTCAGCTGGTATGTTGATTAAAATATGATTCGCAATCGTAAAATTTGAAGAATTATAATCTTTGGAATCAGCAATAAAACTCGTAAGTTTGAATTGGCCTCAAAAGTCACTACATTTTATAAAATTTCATAAGATTTTTATAACATACATTTCATAACATTTGTATGATAGTCTATAAATAAATTAATATTTATTACGGCCGCGAATTATTTTAGATCAACATACAACCTTATAACTGACACCTACAAATTGCAAAAAACGTAATAAAATTTAATTTTGCGGGCAACCCTGACGCTTTCATTTATGTGGCTTACTAAAAAATTAAAACACTAGTGTTTTAGTATGTTGCTTGTATATAATCTGACAAAAAATCTGAATGTTTGTATGTATATTATTATGGGTTTAAGAGCGTTTACGCCGTACGGCATTTCATACAAACTTTCAAGACCTTATTTTTCGAAATTAATGAAACTTAATACGCATAAGCAGGATACAAATGTCTAAAAAGCTAGTAGAGAACATTTTTGAAATGACTTATTTAAAAGAAGATAACCGGCAATCTCTGTTTCTATGGAAAATTTAAAATCGATATAATTTAGCTGTAACACTATTTTTCGAAAATGTTCTCTACTAACTTTTTAAACCTTTGTATCCTGCTTATGCGTATGAAGTTTCATTAAAATCGGTTCATTTATTGCGAAAAATAAGGGCTTGAAAGTTTGTATGAAATGCCGTACGGCGTAAACGCTCTTAATTGTGAAAATAAACTAATCAAATTAGTTGTATTATGTTTTCAACACACTATCTACCTAGCATATATATCCTGATATATATCCTGATCCATATATTTTTTTGATTTTGTTTACTTGCGTTTTATTCGTTTAGGTCCTGTAAGCCCCCTAACCAAAAAATAACAAGAAGTATAAAGGGACCTATCTATTTACCTGTAGAACGTACTGACTCTAGTACAAGCAAGGTACTACTTAGAGCGAAGTAAGGGCAATTTGTTCGTACCACGCCCACAGAACATAACTCATTGTTTGGATCCGTACCTACTCTTTAATTTTTTATGAAGAAATTTTCCTTTGTTTGTCTTAATTTTATGTGGTTAGTCGTGAATTGTGGGCTTTAATAATTGCAGATTCGGTGAAGTAATTGATTGTTAGGCAAACTTTAATTCGACCGAGGGCTTGTAGATCTGTGACTTGAATTGTTTAATATGCATAGAACTACTTTTAACTTGGAAATTTTAGCACCTAAATACAAAAAAAAAATCAAAATCGGTTCAGCCGTTTGGGAGCTACGATGGCACAGACAGACATACAGATACACAGATACACACGTCAAACTTATAACAGCCCTTTGTTTTTGTCGGGGGTTTAAAAATATATTCCTACTTGTTCTAAGAGGAATAAAATAAGTGCGAGAAAAGCCCAAAGTTGATGATTTTTCTGATTCAATTATTAGATAAAGAAAATAAAATATCATCTTTCCGGAATCATCATAATTAACTCCTAATACTAATTTATCTAGTCAATAATTACTCTTTTATTATTAGTGAGCCATTATCTGCCTAGTCTTTTTCCAACTATGTTGGGGTCGGCTACCAGTCTAACCGGACAAGATAAGATAATGCTTTATTTCTCACCACAATATATAAGTACGGTCGGCAATAAAACTCCATCAACACTGTAATTTTTACATGTTACTAAATTGACTACAATTTTTTTCATAAACTACTTTTTAGCTTTTCACATAATAGCAAAGAATTTATATTCTAAAGATTGTAGGTACTTCTGCTGCAATATTGAACAAATATTTTGCTCAATAACTAAGATTAAAAATACTGAAGTGTTAATCGACATTTGTTGCTGACTGTACATCAAAAGATCAAGAATAATACATAATGATGCAGCTGAAAACCAGTATTTTACATGGAGCGACTGCCTAAAATGACGCTTTTATTATTAACATTAATTTTATTATTAGTGGGTACTGAATTTATAATTTATTTTACGTCCTATTAGGCAAACTTCGCATTGTTTTTAACTTCCACATTTGAGATGATCCTATTTGCTGCGCTTGCAAATTTAACTTAGGAGAAACAGGATGTAAAAATTTGCAAAAATTAACATATTTTTACAACGAATAAACTATTTCTAGCTTACTACACAAACAAGCCCATAGTTCAAGGTGTAGTGACTAGGCGATGGCAACTATTTTTAGTTAGATGTATTTGAAATGCTATGTCTAAAGTATAAACTACACTCTAATTGGGTAAGCCACGCCCTGTTTCGACCGGATCGGACGAAACTCAGCGGCCGAAACGCCTACTAAGCCGATCATTCACAATTTGAATAATTTTGAAGGATGTTGCCAATCCATTGATTCATATGTTCGACAAAATTGTCTGCTCAACAACGTAAATACGAATATTGTTGAACTGTCAAATTGAAAACCATTTGCTGCTGTTAGTGTGTTACCTTGCTGGTTTTTAGGGTTCCGTACCCAAAGGGTAAAAACGGAACCCTATTACTAAGACTTCGCTGTCTGTCCGTCTGTCCGTCTGTCTGTCACCAGGCTGTATCTCAAGAACCGCGATAGCAAGACAGTTGAAATTTTCACAAATTATGTATTTCTGTTGCCGCTATAACAACAAATACTAAAAACAAAATAGATTAAATATTTAAGGGGGGCTCCCATACATCAAACGCGATTTTTTTGCCCTTTTTTGCTCGATATCAAAAATGGCAACAGGTACTTGAAATATTCACAAAATACTCAATTGTATTTTAACTTTAATAATAAATAATAAAATTAAAATAAAATAAATATTTACGGGGGGCTCCCATACAACAAACATGTTTTTTTGGGCTTTTTTCCTTGTGGTACGGAACCCTTCGTGTGCGAGTCCGACTCGCACTTGGCTAGTTTTTATTTAGCACAGAACCGGTTGAACTGGAGGTGTTTGGGGGAGGCCTATGACCAGCAGTGGACGTCTTTTGACTGAAACGATGAAGGGCAAATTTCACCAAACTTTCATACCCAGAATAACGTCATAAACCGGGAAATTTTTTTGTAAAATTTTTTTTTTTCGCTAAGTTTTAGAACTGTCAGACTTTAGTTTTATTCCACAGATAAAAAATATAGCCCTAAAGTAACTGAAGTCTTTGAAATTAAAGTAGGTACAGGTGCCAGCACATCAAGCTATCCGAAACTGTAAAATTTTCCCTTTGAACCTTATAGTTCAGCGATAAAGATGAAAATCTATTTAAAAAAATTGACAGATTGTAGTAACTTGATGTGCTGGCGTCTGTAAATAAAACTATTTGCTAATTTTCAACCTGTATCTAACATAATTTTGTGTCACGATCTCGTTTATTTGAACACCGTATATAGATGCTCTGTGGGTTTTCCAATTATAAATATCAATATGTAAACGTAAAATACATATGAAGCATTATCGCCTTAAACGCCTTAATTCCAAGTGTGTAGGTAGACTTACTTTCCTTCAAATTAATAGTCGGAAGTACAATTTCCACCGTATCAGTCATGTTTTTTATTATCAAAGTTGAAGTTAACCCAATTTTCATCGTCACCACACTGAAAAAATACAGCACATTAAAGCGATTTCATTAAGACTTAATGACTTTCTAATGTATGAAGAAATGTTTGTAATACAGTAAAAGTCAAAACAGTAACTTTAAACTTAAAAAAAAAAAAACAAAATAAAAAGGAAAACCACCATTAGTGATTTGTAAGTTAATGGTATAAACGATATCACCAAATGAATAAAAGAGTTAATTTTATGACCTTTTAGCTACTTAAAACGTTAAAGCTTACTGTCATGACGGTAACATTTTCCCTGAAGCTTTATCTGTTTTCGGATCAGAAAAAAAAATACTGTTTTGAACGTTAGGCTCATATGGAACGGTTTAAAGCAGTTCAGATCAATGATTTTTCATTTGTATTTACTGCTTATTACTTTCAGTGCAAGGCGACACTTTCCTTTAACATTTTCCTCAAAGCAATTTCATCTCGATGCACACCATCCATCAACACTATCACAGCTGTCATATAATAAGGAACCCAGCTGTCAAATCGAGGCCAAACCTTCTCGGTCCGCCATTACGTTCCGTTTTAGAGATCTTTAATTATTTGAATGTCACTGGCACGCACGCCCAGTAGGCACGTGTTATTGTGTGTTGTAATGGTTAATTAGATTTTTATAGGTTGTAATGTGAAGGTTGAGAGAAAATAATAATAATAATGAATTTAATTTCGGAACGAAAAAAATCCATAGAGAGAAAATGCGTAAACGATGAGTGATAGAAAAAACCGCTCAAGAGCGAGTCGTACTCACCGAGGGTTCCGTACTTAGACAAAGAAAAGTATAGACGGCGGGTAGCTCCATTTCATTTCCACAAGAAAGGGATAAAGTATTGAGTTATTATAAGTAACAGAAAAGGATAAAGCTATACTATTTCCGTCTCTCAGTGCGTGCCAGTTTTTTCAAGGCAGCTACTTATGTAGCCTATGTTAGTTAAGTTAGTTTTTTGTCTCATGTGTGGCCACGCTACCCGATGCTCTATAGCTTTCTTACTCTAAGGTTCCGTACCATCATGTTTTTAATTTTTCATCGGGGGCAGAATTTTAACACTGGGCACTGCGGTGTAGATTATTGCAGTTTTATGTCAGCGCCGTCTCTTATTTATTGAAGTGCACCAATAGCTTCTATGTATAATTTATCTTAATCTCATCTTGGAACTAATGTAACTTTTGTTGATGATTTCTGAAAAGTGTACTATTTAGAGACTTCGTTTTATTTTTCCTGTAATCCTTACATAAACTTCTATCTCATAGAATAATTTCAGATTTTTCTCTTTGCAAACTTCGGAGATAAGGGGGGGAACGGTATTCTTTTATATTTTTTATCAAAAGTCGAAAAATATGCGGCCTAAAAAAAAATGTTTGAGAATGTGCAAACTGCAACCCCACATGCCCTAGTAGCTTCATTTGGAATTTTTCAGACCCCCTTTCAGTCCCTGTTGCACAAAATACACGTATATTTTTATTTCTTTCTTAATTGCAAAATAATCAGGCAAACATCATCTAAAACTATTCCAAATTTCAAGTTGATAGCATTAGTAGTTCTTGAGATATCCAGCTGTGACAGACAGACTGAGTCTCACCATAAGGGTTCCGTTTTACCATTTTACGGAGCCCTAAAAATAATTGTTATTGGGTAGCATTAATAGGACCGTTTAGGTTTGAATTATAGCCTTCAAAATCTCATTCATGTTATTTTTAATGGGTTAACAAATCAAAACTCAGCGGTTTTTCAAAATTATTTCTGTAATTATTCATTAAACATTGTATATCACTGATTAGATAAAAACTTAATTCGTTACGGGTCGTCAGAAGCCCGAAAGTCTGACAACCAGTCTTACCAAGGAGTATCGTATTACCCAGTAACTGGGTTGTGTAGGTCAGATACGAGTAGGCAGTCGCTCCATGTAAAATACTAGTATCTAGCTGCATCCAGTTAGACGGGAAGCCGACCCTAACATAGTTTAGGCTTATTTTTAATCTTATATTTTGAATTGTTTCTTCATTTGTCTTTTTTTTTTAATTGTTCTCACATATAGAAGCAACAAGAACCCAGGATTTTGTAATAACTTGATTTAAAAGAGTGTCCATGGAGTTTATTGCCCGTTCTTCTCCATAGAGATCTACGTTTTGGAATGGGCAACTAGCTTCAACTTTCTGACTAACTGACAGACTATTTAATTTTGACAATTCAAAAGTGCCTGTACAAGGTTTAATTGAAATAAATGCTTTGAGTTTGAATTTGAGTTTGAGTTGGGTCAAGGCTAGGCAGATGATGATGATTAGATAAAAACTTGTGCTAGTACATAACATTTAATTGATATAATTTATTGAATCAGGCTAAACGTTGACCTTTACAGTATTCAAATAACATATCAAAATTAAACAAACAAAGTACTAAAATGTTGATTGATGGTTTTTATTAAATATTAATGCAAATGTGATTTTTATGCACATCTTCAAACATAATAAGCTACTAATCTATAATATAAAAATGATCCGCTGAATGTGTTGCTAAGCGCAAATCTCGAGAACAGCTGAACCGATTTCGCTAATTCTTTTTTTAGAATATTCCTTGACGTACGAGGATGGTTCTTACGCAGAGAAAAAATTAATATATCTATGGGAGTAGGGTAGAAGTAGGGTAGGAGTAGGGTAGGAGTAGGGTAGGAGTAGGTTAGAAGTAGGGTAGGACTAGGGTAGAAGTAGGGTAGGAGTAGTGTAGGAGTAGGGTAGGAGTAGGGTAGGAGTAGGGTAGGAGTAGTGTAGGAGTAGTGTAGGAGTAGGGTAGGAGTAGGGTAGGAGTAGTGTAGGAGTAGGGTAGGAGTAGGGTAGGGTTAGCTAGAAATAATTTATATGGCAAAACAACGTTTGCCGGGTCAGCTAGTACTTAATAGATTCGATTTATGACAATATGAAATGGTTAAAAGTTTTCATTATTATATATTTTGTTATTTTATGCATCCAGCCATTGTCACTGATTATGACCGGTATGCATCTAAATAAACATTATCTAAACTAATATTAACAAGAAATTTTTTTTTGTATGTTTGTTTGTTACTCTCGCGCTTTCACGCTAAATCGGCTAAACGGATTTGGATGAAATTTGGCACATGAGTAGAATATGACTTGGATTAGGACTTAAGATACTTTTTATTCTTTCACGGGATCGAGACTTATGTGGGTGAAACCGCAAGGATCAGCTAGTAAAACTACTTTAAAAATGTCTTAAATATTAATTTATTTTGCTTTCCCACATAAACTCCGTTTGAAATAGGTAAGATTAGACATGTTTGCCCAACTATCTGGAAAAACTGTCAAAAATTCAAAATTAATTGTTCCTCCGATGAAATTATCTGGCGTTGGAAGAATCAGACCGAATAAAGTGGTACCATGGCAAATCAGACAGAATAAAGTGGTACCATGGGCAAATTGTTTGGCCCATGGTACCCCCGCTAATCGCCAGATTAATAAAATGCAAGTACAATCTCTTTTTATCTTAAAAATTAATTGAATGAACTATTAAAAAATAAGGTTTCTATAAGCGATCTCGGGACTTGGGGCACCCCGACTTAGGTTAGGTTAGGTTGCTCCCCGGCTTGGTCAACGCCATGCTGGGGGATGAGGGGTCCTGGGCGACAGTCGCCTCCTTCTGCGAACACGTCATGTCCCAGAAGGAGGCGGCGGAGCGCGCGCGGGAGGAAGACCCTCTCGCGGCGCCGCTCCGAAGGCGGAGGAGGGGTCGAAGAAGACGTCAGTATGACAGTCATCTCCGACTCCTCCCAGGTGAAAGCCAGCAGGCGACGGGTGCGGGGGCACCCTCGCCTGTATTGCACAGGCTTCCACGAGTGCCGGACGGGAATGGCCAGGTGTTCCCGGCCATTCCCGTAGCTCCCCAGCCGGGGGACATTCGGGGCCCGCCAGATAGGCGGGCATGCGCCGGGGGGGTTGTGGACGCAAAGGCTGAGCCGGATTCCCATGACCCCCCCATCAAGGCGATGAGGGAACACCGCTGAGTTTTAGTGGGCATACTGCCACTCTGGCAGGGAGTTCCACATACTCCGTCTCGTCCCCCGACGAGCGGAGATGCGCGAAAAAAAAAAAAAAAAAAAGTTAGGTTAGGTTCCTTTAAATCTTGTACACAGAAATAGACCTATTTCTCATTTTGGGCTTCGCCGCAGTCGGGTAAAAATAACAAATGCCAAATCAGTCCATCGGGGTAATTACGTAACACACTATCAGTAGCAATGACTTTCATTTTGACAGTTGAACAGCATTCATTGCGTTTTTTACGTTGTTGAGCAGACACATTTTTCGAACATATGGAGCAATGGATTAGAAATATGCTTCAAAATGATTCAAATTGAGCGTAATAGTGTGTTACGTAATGTTGTGTTTGCCGTTATTGTATTACGTTTATTAACGGCTTTACCGATTTGGCTATTTGTATCAGAAAAAGTCCACATGAGTTGACTCTTAGCACAATACTTAACCATACCCTCACGGATCGGACAGGATTTTTTTTACATATTGTAGATCTATATAGATCTTAACTCATCGAATGCCCTAATTAGAGACACAATAGAAAGACAATTGCTTATGTCGAACTGTGTAACTTAAGTCTTTCAAAAGGTTAATTAAAATATTGATCTCTAATTAATTACTGAATTTGGTAGAAATTGTATCTATCTATCAAAATGTTACCATGGCCAGAACAGGCTTTGCCACTATAAATTATAGTTTCTGAATAGTTTTAGTTAAG
This sequence comes from Mesoligia furuncula, assembly GCA_916614155.1. Taxonomy (NCBI): domain Eukaryota; kingdom Metazoa; phylum Arthropoda; class Insecta; order Lepidoptera; family Noctuidae; genus Mesoligia; species Mesoligia furuncula. Next base: position 28,093,115 of record OU744800.1, on the reverse strand, counting down.
TTAGGAAATAAATTTGTTATTTTTATTAATTCATTAATATGTAAATTAATTAGGAAAATCCAATGGATCTAATAAATGAGATGAAGTGAATAAATCATATGTAGCTATCAAATTATAGTCCTTCTTAATTTTATATTAAAATGTTAATATCCAAGTATTTTATTAATCTAATCCATTAGTCCAATTTAAATTAATGCAATGTCTATTAATATGTATGAGTTTATGATACATTTACATAGGACGAAGATAAAAAGTAAAATGTATTGTTAACGTGTAGGTAAGTAGTTTGTGATTTCAATAAATAAATAAATCTATACCTAGATCTGATCTAGATCATTATGATAAGAAAAATTAGGTTAGAAAAATCTATAACAAAATAACAAAATTATAACAAAATTTTGGAAAATTCCCCGGAATTTTTTTGAATGCTTTTACTATGGGATTTTTGTATGAACCATTGTGATTCCGGATTACGTAAAAGTTAATTTTAAAATGCGTAATAAAAATATATGTAAACAGCCATATCTTATTGAATTACATTATTTATACTTTTATGACTTTTTACAGGCATTATAATAACGTACGTGAAACAGATTTAAAAAAAAAATGTTATGCGTATATAGTTACATTCTATAGTACTAAGTGTTGGGATCCAATGTATTCACTTTAAATGAATAAATCGATAGTAATAATGTTACGTTAAAGGTAAATCAGTATAGAAAAACTTTGTATCTACTCAAATACCAATAACCTAAAATTAAAGTAATAAAAAAAGAGTTTTATTTTGCAAATAATCCAATGGCTATTGCTGGTTTTTTGTTTTGTATAGACGCCAGCACATCAAGCTACTACAATCTGTCAAATGTCTTTAATAGATTTTTAACTTTATCGCTAAAGTATAAGGTTCAAAGTTGATTGGGAAAATTTGACAGTGGCCAGCACATCAGGCTACATCGAAAATTAAACAACCAAATAAATATTGGTAATAATAATAAGCACAGGCATAAAAACCCGCACCAAAATTTGTGAGTGTGTGTGTATAATGTTTGTTACTTCTTCACGCTCAAACGGCTGTACCAATTTTGATAAAATGTTGTATGGAGGTAGCTGATACTCTGGATCAGGTAACATAAATATATTATGCGGGTGAAACCGCGAGGCGCAGCTAGTACAAAATAAAGTGTAAATAATCGAAATGTATAATAATCGACATAGGCCTTCCCCAAATCCCCTTTTGGGGGAGGCCTATGTCCAGCAGTGGACGTCTTTCGGCTGTAATGATGATGATGATGAATCGAAATGTTACGTTGCTATAATCACTTGCTCTATCTGTCAAAAAACGGATAACCTAGTGGACAGAGTATAGTTACAAATTAAAGCTTTTCGTATTTTTCTGTGTGACCGCATCATAATTTTCTAAATTACGCAACGGATTTTAAGAAAGAAAATAAAGAAAAAAATTATAAAAAGACAATACGTTTTTTACCATAATTTTGTTTTCTTGCTCAATGTTGCTTACGTAGATGACGACTTTGTGATGGGTTTGTTACATCCTGTACACAATTCAATTGAAAGCAGTGGTGGCCAAGTGGTAACGGCCGCGACTTACGAGTTGTAGGTCGTAGGTTCGAACCCAGACAGGCGCTTTACTTTGTGTAAATTATTTCATCACCACTGCTCTCAAAACGGTGAAGGAAAACATCGTGAGGAAACCGGCATGTCCTAGAACTAAAAAATCGAAGACATGTGACATCTGCCAACCCGCACTGGGCCCGCGTGGTGGATTACGGCCCACTCCCTCTCACCGAGAGGAGGCCTGTGTCCCAGCAGTGGGAACATTATAGGCTGATTATGGTACACAATTCTAATTACTAAGGATAAATAGATTAATGCCCTCCGGCCGTTTTCGCAACCAGTTGCGAATTAAGAATTTTTATTCTTTGTTCGCAACTAGTTGCGAATCAAGAAAGTTTTTTCCTTAACCGCAACTAGGCATCCCGGTGATTAATTTTCGTAACCAGTTACGTCAAAATATCTTTTTTTACTTATTCGCCAACCTTAACAGATACTTTAGTAAGCAATGGGTTACAAAGGACGAAGTACGGAATTATTGTTGCTGTGAAAATGAAAAAATAAAAATAAACAATCTTAAAGAAGGAGCACACAAAAATAAATAAATACATTAAACTAGCTCACTTACTAAATGTTTAAAACACAGAATCTATGTGCTTTGATTTAAGAAAAGTAAGCAATAAAAAGAAAAAGAATACGAAGAAACAGATGCGGGAATCAATTCGGCAATAAGCGACCTGAAATCCGGAATAATTAGCGTGGGGCACTGCGTAGAAATTATTTGCCCAAAGAAGGGTGAAAGGGCCCTTCGAAAAATATAATTTAATTTTCACTTCGAAAATATAGTTTAATTTTGTAAGTAAGAAAGAAGAATATTTCGTTTTATAAGTTTCATTTTGTTCAGTTTTTGTTTTTGTTAAATGAAAATATACTTATTTAGACGTAATTGACATTGCGATTTTTCGTTTTAATTACATTTTTTATTCATTATCTCAGCAAAAAGACAATAAAAAATGCTGGTTGCAAACTAAGAAATGCTTTTTTCCCATCGGAACTATATAATTTTGCGAAGTTTTTATTCTTTGTTCGCAACCAAGTTGTAGTTAAGGTAAAAGATTTTTTGATTCGCAACTGGTTGCGAACAAAGAATAAAAATTCTTAATTCGCAACTGGTTGCGAATCGCAGTTGTGAAAACGGCCGGAGGGGATTAATGTATATAATGTTATTTGTACTCTCTTGGTCCCCTTTGCGTTGTTTTTCATTTCCATTTCACTTTCCGTCTTACCGTTAGGCTTACAAGTATCTATAACCAGTATACCTAAGGTATATTATTCTAATAGAAATTTTGTACTTGTACCCGTTAGTGACAAGTTTCACACATTAGCTTTATTTACACACCAAATATGTGTGTGCTTACCTATATTTTAGAGTGCAATGGCGACTGCACCTTGACATTGTACTTATTCACAAAGTATTTGACATTTTTGTTGGTTATTAAAAAAAAAAAACCGGCCATGTGCGTGTCGGGCCACGCTTAGTATAGGGTTCCGTAGTAGCCCGTTATCACAATGTAGTACGATTCTGTTGTTCTTTATTCTGAATAGGTAATATCCAAATATCCAACACCCAAATTCAACGACTATACTAATAAAGTTATCTTAACCGCTTTACTTTTCCTTTAAAGTTCATGAAATGCACTATCTATGTGAATTTTTCCAGAATTTTCAAGCTAGCAGTTTAAGTTTTAGAGGGGGGGACGCCCTACTAGAACAAAAATTTGCACTTTAAAGTTTAATATTTCGTAAATGGAGCATTAAATCGAAAAATAATTTTAGCAACCCCAAGTCATTTTAGAAGACCTATTCAAGGATACCCCACACGATGGGATAGACGACGAAAAAATATTCATCCCCACTTTACATGTAGGGGAGCTACCCTAAAAAAAATATTTTCCATAATTTTATTTTACCACTTTGTCGGCGTAATTGATATACGCACTCGTACAAAATTACAGCTTTGTAGTACTAACAGTCTCTTAGAAAAACCTTGGACAGACAGACAGACAGACGGACATGACGAAACTATAAGGGTTCCTTGTAGGAACTACGGAACCCTAAAAAATGCCTTTCCATACATTTTGACCCCGTAGGTAAGGCACTTTTGTGAGAAACGGCTGGTTCTTTTTTAAATAACCGACGAAAAATTGCAACGCATTGGTGTCCAGAATCATGTTTTAAATCCAGGGTAACAGTTTATGCGTCGAAGCCCAGCCACCCTGCAGGAGTCTGACACTCACTTCCGCTCCGCCCAGAGCGGGAGGGGTCATTTGATGATTTCCCACCCAATAAAAAAAAGACTTATTCTAGGTATACAAGGTTGGTAGAATGCGCCCTTAGTAGATTACACGTAGAAATCGAGAGTGAATAAAACGGAAATCAAGCAAATCAAATGAAAACCCCTGCAGTATAGGTACTGGTAGCAGTAAAAGGCAAAAAAAAATTAAGATTTGAATTGCCATGTAGAAGATGTTTCTGAATTTTACCTCTAGAAAGAACGTAGGTAGACAATTGTTTCGTCGTAGTGGAACGAACTTTGACCTTACGTCATCATTTGCCTAGCCTTTTCCCAACTACGTTGGGGTCAGCTTTAGTCTAACCGGGTACAGCTGAATACCAGTATTTTGCATGGAGCGACTGCCTATCTGACCTCCACAACCCAGTTACTGGGTAATACGATACCCCTTCGTAGGACTGGCTGTCAGACTTTCGGGCTTCTGACTACCCGTAACGACTGTCAAAGATCCATGAATGACAGCCGAGACCAACGGCTTGATGTACTTTCCGAGGCACGGAGAGGTCACGGAATGTAAAGATGGTCACCTATCCAAAGACCAACCGCGGCAAGCGTAGCTTAACTTGATCGATCGATCTGTGCGGCTGGTATTATTTAGCCACGGGCCCCTCAACTTTGTCCTTACACCCTCCAACCTTCAACCTTGTCTTTGTTTGGTTCAAATAATCTCGTTTCTTGTTGACGTCACGTTGACGGTGGCAGTGGACAAGAGGGCCAAAGCTTGGACCAAAGTTAAGAGTTCGTTTTGTAATGAGACTATATGGGAATACCTCATGCCGTGGTTGTATCTTCAATTTTTTCAGATTCCTTGATGATTATTTCCGATTTATATAGACAAAAAGACGACGTTGTTAATGTAGATCACTTAATGTACTTATCGAAAGAACTAGACAGTGCTACAAGACCTAATAACCTTTGCCAGCTTCTCACGACAACAATCCTCTACACACGACTGAAGAGTCCTATCTCACGTGGTTAGACACACTTGAAAATTAACTCTATTTCTACATCGGAAAGGTTTAATATCAAATGTTAAGTGTGCTATTGAAATAGTGCGTTAGTATGAAGAAAGAATCAGTGGAAAAGCATTGTCGTTCGTTCAGTTTTTATTTCTTCACAATTATACTGCTGTTGTAACTTTGACTTTTTGTGGATGAAATTAATTTGTGAGATCACTTTTATTGGTTAGCCTTTAAGTTAATTGTTTTGCCTAATAAAAGATTGAAATAATCACATTTGTGGTCAATATCTATTATTGGATTACATGCCACATTGACTTTATATACGTCAAAGAAGTGTTTTTATTAAATAAGTTAGCCTTTATGTTAATTGTTTTACATAATAGGAGATTGAAATAATGACTAAATGGTCAATATCTGTTAGTTAAATTACAGTCTTCCTATACATTTAGATACAATAAAGAAGTAGTTTTTATCTAATAACAATTAAATGTACCGATTAAAGACGCGTTTAAGTTGAAAGATCACAAACGTATTCTACTTTATAGTAATCAAATTATATTTTTTAATAGCTCTGTATTTGTTACAAAATTGTTTTTGTGAACCTAAAATATGTTGAAGGATATTGCTGATCCATTGCTTCATATGTTCGAACAATGTGTCTGCTCAGCAACACAAAGAATGTATTGAATGCTGTTGAAAAATCAAAATGAAAGTCATTGCTGTTATTGTGTTACGCAATACATACGCAAATAAATTAATGGTTTAAAAAACACTAGAAAAACACGCTTTTATAAATGCACGTAAAAACAAAAAGTGGTCACAGTTCATTACAAGATTTTTCTAAGAAATCCAATACAGCTATGATACGATTTTCCATCACGAAGTTCCAGTTCATATCTTCCGGCTCCATCATCAAGTCAGTTCGACAGTACCATATTATTGTACTGTCATCAGAACTACATACAGCTGCCAATTTTCATTACGCGACGACCCTTGGAAGACGGTTAAATTAGTTACCTTAGATTCCATTACATAGTTAGTTACATACAGGTCGACCTAATAAAAGCGTGTTAAGAAGCCAGGGGCTCGTGGCTAAATAATAACAGCCGCACAGGTCGATCCTGTTCGATCGACCTGTGCGGCTGTTATTATTTAGCCTACGTAGTTAAGTTACGCTCGCCACGGTCGATCCGTGGATGGGTGACCATCTTTACATACCGAGACCCCTCCGTGCCTCAGAAAGCAAGCTAAGCCGTTGGTCCCGGCTGTCAGTCGTTACGGGTAGTCAGAACCCCGGAAGTCTGACAACCAGTCTTACCAAGGGTATCCTGTTACCCAGTGACTCAAACTCAAACTCAAAGCATTTATTTCAATTAAACCATTAACAGGCACTTTTGAACTGTCTAGAAGTCGGTCAGTCAGAAAATATGAAGCTAGTTGCCCATTCCAAAGCGTAGGTACCTATGGAGAAGAACGGGCAAGAAACTCCATGGACTCTCTTTTTAAATCACGCACGGGAGTGCCCCCGCCAAGATGAGGCAAGCGAAGCGCAAGGGCACTACCTACCTTTTCTCGAAGCACTTCGTCGTATTTTTGAACCTTCTTAACTTGGGTTTGGATTATACAAGATAAACAAAATTTTCGGGATATGATGTCAGTGGTTGACTTAATAAACTTATAAAGTTTCAATTGCATAGCTCTTATACTTTAGATTTTATTGATATCTAAAATACCCCGATTTCGTCACTCATTCACTGATTCACTGACTCACTGATGATCATCCATATTCTTAAGGTTCTTCCTGAAGTCCTAGAAAGCTGAAATTTGGTATGTAAGCTAGTAATAGTACACAAACAACAAAAAAATCTTAAAACTTGAAACTTTTACTCCCCCAACCCCCTAAACTAGGGGGTGAAAGTTTGTATGAGACTTCCGAAATTTAGATGCTAGCGGTCTGAAAATTTATATGGGGGTCCTTGTTATAAATAATATGATACGTATTTCAGGATTTTTAGTAAATCATCCCCTAGCCTTTAAATTAAGGATTGATTTGTTTCGGTTTTCCCATACAAACTTAATTTCATGCTTGAGCTCTGAAAATTATACAAGTACATTCTTTTTACAAATTAAAACATAATTTAAAAAAAAATACATCCCTCAAACCCTTACATTTCGGGATAAAAGTGTATAATATGGTTTCACATTCACATGAGCGTAAGGTGAAAAACTCTCATACTGTTATACAATGGTTCTTGTAGTAACGAAACGGCCAAGCCATATATTTTGACTAAGGTGTAGAGTTTGCGAAGTTAGCCCTTGTAGAGTTAGGGCGTGTAGGGTTAGAAGCCTGGCTCTACATGAGATCTGATTACTTTTTGACAGTGCGAGGTATATGGTCTCGTCTTGGCAACATTTAATATGAAATGTTTTTGTGGGATTACATTTTACAAAAATATTTGATACATCATTACTTTTGAATTTATGATTATATTTATGACTGGGTTGTGGAGTTCAGATAGGCAGTCGCTTCATGAAAAATACTGGTATTCAGCGCATCCGGTTAGACTGGAAGCTGACCCCAACGAAGTTGGGAAAAGGCTAGGCAGAAAGAAAGTGGGTTACGCAATAACCCCGCAGACTTGTAATGCTATTCTACGTATACCATAAATTGCGAATTTGAACGTGATAGTTACATACTTGCAAAATAACTAATACAATAAAAGATAATTACTTAACGAGCTTCGGCAGTTTCGGCATCGGAATGAAATATTAAAATACCTACATTAATTTATCACATTAGTACGATTTCGGCGAAACAATTCTTTCAATATCATCAACTTGTTAATGATGCAATCATTATAATTTGTTCGCTTGTAATAGCTTCAAAGTTTTCTTCGAAATATATTTTCCTGTTAACTTAATTGTAGGATTTGTTTCGAGTTTTCGATGCTTTTTTGTGCCAATACATCATCATCAGCCTACAGCAGTCCACTGTTGGACATAGGCCTCTCCTATTGCACGCCATTCAACTCGATTTTCGGCAACTCTCATCCAGCTGCTACCAGCCACCCTGCGAAGGTCGTCGCCCCACCTAGCCAGAGGGCGTCCTACTTTACGTTTGCCAATTCGCGGTCTCCAATCAAGAACACGTCTTACCCAACGGTCATCGGTTCTTCTGTGGGCTATGCCAACAACTTTGGTTGCCAATAATCTATATCTTTATATCGCCGGGTTAAAGGCAAAACAAACTATCTACGATTTTTTTCAGTTGTTCACTTTAATATACCATTCGAATTGGCATTTGATTCTTTATCTAATGGTAAAACCAACTAAACCATCCATTCCAAGGTTGCCTGGAAGAGATCGCAGAAAGCGATAAGGCCGCCCATTGTAGGTATATTTTGTAGTGTTTGATGTATCTTTTTCATGTTATGTATTTTTATGGTGTACAATAAAGTATATATAAATAAATAATAAATAAATAAACCGCAGGACTTACCGTTCCCGAGTTACCGAATGTAAAAACCCGATTATATATTTAGTAGACTGAATAATAAAAAACAAATAAATCGAGAAAGTGTTTCTTTAGAGAATTAAAAACCATGTGAAAAACTGAAAAAAATCGCAGATAGTCGGAGATATATAAAAGAAAGTCATGTTAGTTACACTATTTATAACTCAAGAACGGCTGAATTGATTTGGCTGAAAATTGATGGGGAGGTAGCTTAGAAAAGGGTGACGGACATAGGATACTTTTTATCTGTATTCATTCATAATCAGCCTATAACGTTCCCACTGCCGGGACAGAGGCCTCGTCTCGGTGAGAGAGAGTGGGTTGTAATACACGCGGGCCCAGTGCGGGTTGGTAGATGTCACATGTCTTCGAATTTTTGGTTCTAGGACATGCCGGCTTCCTCACGATGGTTTCCTTCATCGTTTTGAGAGCCGTGGTGATGAAATAATTTACACAAAGTATAGCGCCTGTCTGAGTTCGAACCTACGACCTACAGCTCGTAAGTCGTGACCGTTACCATGCACTGGGCCACCACTACTCGTTTATCTGTGTTTCATAACTGTTATAATTTTAATATGGAGTGATTAGTTAATTTAATTATTATGTCCATTATTAATAAATTAGCAAAGAAACGTGGACATTCCATTAGAAATATTACATTCCTAATGGAACGTTGCTTTAGAGAAAGCTTCAAGCTGTGTGGTCTTAAAATCTTCAGTAGGTAGGAGGTGTTATATGAATTAATACTAACTGCGCCCCGCGGTTTCGCCCGCATAATATGACACAGAATGAATAAAATTGAGAATTACAGCAGTATCTGTGGTAAGAAATAAGTGACAATTAAATGAAGAAGAGCTTACATATTCAGTTTGTGTAAAAACATATTTTTTCAAACTTTGTACAAATTGACTGACTGATTGACGCTGCGCTGCGTGTCGCGGGTTCGATTACCGCACGGACCAAATATTTGTATGACCTAGTTGTTCCGGGTCTGGCTGTTTGTGTATGTGAGTTTAAATGTTCGTTACGCACCCACAATACAAGCGAAATTTATAGTGTGAAACAATGTTAAAAAAAAATATTTATTTAAGTACCTACAGTGTGAATTTTAGCCTGTGTATAAACAAAAATATAAAAAAAATATGAATATGGAAGTCGGGACGTCTTAGAATAGGTGTTCCACAGAACGGTTCCCCGACTTCCATATGAATTTATCTGTTTTAGTCTCGTTACATACATTCTTTAAGTCGGGGGTTTTTAAATTATTTTATCCTTTTCCAATTACAATTATCCGTCGTGGGTTTTTTAATTTTGCTTTTTATTTCAAACTTTTTAAATAAGTAGCATAGGTTCATTATACATAATAATTATGTAGTAGCTAAAATAAAATATAATACTGCAGCGCCTCCCAGTGATTTTCCACCGTAACATCTATTTAAGAATCCACTCTAATCAACCACAAACCCATTATTGATGATGAAAACCGCATCAAAATCGCGCATTGCATCCAAATCGGACTAGTAGTTTTGGATTTGCACAAACAAATGTTTACTACAGCACCTCCTGGTGAGTTGTCACCGTAACACCTATCTAAGAACATGCACCAATCAAACCAGAACCCATCAGTGAAAACCCCATCAAAATCGGACTAGTAGTTTTGGAGATAAATAGCAACATTGGTTTGCACAAACACACATCCTCTCACCCCTAACGCATATACCGTCTCCGTACCGTCGTCGTGGATAAAAATCATTAGGCTCTAGTACTCTAATATCTAATTACCCCAATTCGTATAACAAGTGGGCCAGTATCATCCCAAGGCTATAAATGATATATTTTCGCAATACACTAAATTACTGTTAACGCTAAATTTTGTACGACTGTTAGTTTCCGATCGCTCTCTGACCGAGAAGTGCGTTGTCTCAGCGAATTCGATTTTTAATTTTAGTTGTTTTCGCATTGCTTTTCCGAGTGCTGTGTTTTGTTTCGACTTCGGATTTTAATTTTAAAATACAAGGTATGTTCTCGTGGGCGTTGCAATTATTTTTTAGTTAAAAAAAAAATACTAAAATAAAAATGCAGTTAATTTAAATCTTGAGTGTTTTTAATTAATAAAAAAAAATAATTACTATTATACTATTAAAAAAAAAAAATTAAAGGCCTACTTTATCTATCGGTTTCACGCTAGATTATAAAGGCGAAAGTTTGTGAGTGTGTTTGTTACTTCTTCACGCACAAACTACTGAACGATTTGGATAAAATTTGGCACATAGATAGTTTATAGCCAGGATTAACAGATATGATACTTTTTATCCCGATATTCTAACGGGATTGAAAGTTATGCGGGTGAAACCGAGGGGCGTTGCTAGTTTATTCATAAATTAGAAACTTACATAAAAAGTTTATTTTTAGTTTTAGCAAGACAACAAACTTTACTTTTGTATTTCATAATTAATAAATTACTTTTATTTTATTCATGGAGAATCCGTTTTAATTTATTTTTCTGTTTTTTTCAGGTCCAAACGCAACCATGTCGTTCGTGGACTCGTACCGAAAATTTATGGAACGCAACAGCGGTAAGTTCAATATTTAAATAGTATTCCAAAAAAAAGTTAAAAATTAGTAGCGTTCTAAATGAGGGATTTTCTTTTTCTTTTTTTTTTAACGCTTCCCTAGTCGCTGGATAGATGGCGCTGAACTTGGTAAGTTACTGCAAGGAACGGAAGTCACATAATTTTTTTATTAATTCACTTGGATGTAATTTTGAGATCGTAAAACGAAAGCAAACGAAACTGTCACTCAACGAGCGTATATGACGTGACGCAATGTTTTTTTTCCAAGCGTTTTGACTTTGGCATCTAGTAACGTAGTCAGTTCAACGCCATCTTCAGGGTTCTTGGGTACTATTTTTTTTTTAATACTGAAAAGAAAAACCTCAACGCTACTATTTTTGAAGTGAAAACTTCTTTAGGGGCGTTGTACACTTTTTTTTGTAATAGGCAAAAAATATTAAACTCACGTCAGGACACGTGACCCTGATCGAAAATTCGTAAGATGAAAACTTCTTTAGCGGTGTTGTACACATTTTTGTAATGGGTAAAAAATGTTAAACTCGCGTCAGGACACGTGACCCTGATCGAAAATTCGTAAGATTCCAAAATATCAAAAATTTAAAACAAGTATACAGGATCAAATTAAATTTGCTAGCGAAACTTAGCCGCAATAAATCAAATAATCCAGAGGCTACCAACCTTTCACTATTTATGTAAAGAGGTAAAAATATTTATAGGTACCTACTTCCACATCGTAGAAATGTTATGGCAATTCTCACGGTCTTTGGGTCAAGGTTACAAACGTTGCTCTTATAAATGTATAATATATTAATAATATCTAGCGCAGTTGAGTATTATAGGCTACCGTCGTTATTACTATTACGTTACGTTTTGAATCAATTAACTGCATGATATATTATTATTGTAAGGTCGAAACTTATGTTGTTTTGTCAACACAGGTTCACAGTCCTCATCTATAGTAATATCAAAGGAAATAAAATTTATCGTTATGTGGAATTCCGAAAATTCTTTCACTACTGGAAAGCTACAGAATTGCCAAGCGTCTTATTTGGTTTAATTTTCTCAAGCTCGGAGATAAGTAGGTAATTAACATTTAAATTCTTATAATGCGTGCCCTGATATTAGTCTAGTCAATAAAGAAGTTGGAGAATGCAGGAGCAGCGACCTAAGCGGTTTCTCCAGAATCTTGTTCAGGAAACTTCGAAAGTTTACCTCTAACTCTTATTTGAATAACCCTGAGTTAGCTGATATCTCCGAGTTATTTAGGATAACCCGAGACCGTCCATGTCAGCCTTACAAAACTCCATAACAAAATAATGACATTTGCGAAATAATGCGATAAAAATTTGTAATCGACGAAAAAATCGAATTAGTCAAAGATATTCAAATATAAATTGCTACAACACGTTTATTACACACATTATCATATAAGTGCAATTTCTTAAATTTGACATAACATAGTATTTCCTTTATTTCATTTAAATACTTATAAATTACATTGTTATAAATAAAAAGACATTTAAAAAAATAGTTGGAAATGGTTGAACCACTATGGGGCCCGAGTTTTCACGTGAACAGAGGGCTGGCCTATTTATTGGCCATAGAATCAGCATTGCCATACAACGTGGCAATGCTGCCAGCCTTTTGGGCACGTTTCCTGTTGACAGCGATGCGGACGAATTTTCTGATGCCCTTTGATTATTTCCCCTGCTTTTTATATACTTGTACATATAATCATTATTATATTAAGACTGTTAGCTTTTAAAATAATTAAAAAAAAACATAGTAATCCACCGGTATCGGGAACAGGGTCCAAGCTACCGGCGGTCAGGACTCCAGAGAGAGGAACCTCCTGACAATGCAAGCCGTGTCCAGATGCTTTCTGAATGAAGCCCTTGATCCAGCTGCCCAACGAGAGCCTCCTCAGTTGTTGGTCGAGGCTCTTGGCTATTAACCCATTGACTGTCATGACTATTGGCACAATGATCGCTGAGTCCACATCCCACAGATTGTCTACAACCTCGCGAGCCAAATCAAGGCACTTGATTTTTTTATCTTTCTCGGCATTCACGAGGTCCTCATCATGCGGGACGGTTATGTCCACAGTCATTGCGCGCCGCTCTGATCGATCCATCACCACTTTATCAGGCTTATTGGCAACGATAGTCCTGTCAGTGATGATGGATCAATCTCAGTACATTGTGTTATTAATAGGTACTATATTAGTTATAAACAAAGAATAAGCTACGCTCCCCACGTGGGTATCTACAGCGTGAATTAATCATATGTGGTAATATTTAAAGGTTTGATATAGATTTTTTCCCTCTCGTTGAGAGGAGGCCTGTGTCCCAGCAGTGGGAATACAAAAGGTTGATAATGCTTATTCTTAATGGGTATCTACATAGTTTTCATTGTCAATTGCCTACCCATTATTTTATGGTATGCAATGATGGGTGATTAATATATGATATGAAAATAATGAGGTTATTAGGTGAGGCAGGCCTAAATGAGTTTTCGATTGATGTCCAACATGCGAACATTTATGATGCTTTAGAGCAGTCATGTCAAAGATACGGCCCGCGGGCCGAATCCGGCCCTCGGGCCATTTCGATACGGCCCGCGATCACAATATATCACAGATAAAAATGAATCTTTTTTTTAGAGATTTTAGACTGCACTCAATGCCTCTACGCAGATTTAAAAATACGCGCGCTTTACTTAAAAGTAATTTCAAGAGTAGCGCCTGACAAGACGAGTGAGAGAGTGTTAGTTATGCTTTTCTCTCTCTCTCGTGCGCGCGCGAAGTCGTCTTCTATTTCGTCCGTGCAGCTAACGCATACCTCACCCTCTTTCTTGCTTTTGGTATGATTTGTAACAACTATATATAACGAAAAACTATTTTGTTTGTTATATAGAGTATAAAAGTACATATCATATTATGAATATCATCGTCAAATGTACAGTAAGCATGAGGTAATTTATATTTAACAAAATTAAATTCTAACTTAACTAAAACTATACAGAAACTAGAAAATAGCGTCGAAAAACTCATCCGCATCGCTGTCGACTGGTAATGTACCCAAGAGACTGGCGGCATTACCACGTTGAATGGCGATGCTTAGCCTCTGGCCAAGGTAAAAGCCAGCCCTTGGGTCACGAGAAGTGTCAACCAGCCGTTTCGAAATTTCTTTAAAAAGACTATGAGCACTCGGACCCCACGGCCCGAGGGTTTCAACCCCAAACGAAATAAATAAAGATGTTAAAATAATTTAGTATGTTTTAGTATTTAAATTTGAACCTGGCCCGCCTACACATTCTAAATCTAATATATGGCCCTCTGCAAAATTGAGTTTGACACCCCTGCTTTAGAGGTACTTATGAGGAATAGGGTGTAAAGTTCACTCAATCTCAATAGAAAAGGGAGGATCCTCCGACCTGACGGATGTTGTGTCTGCCGGGCAACAGCCCCATGATTCATGTCGGGCCGTTGTGTCTATAAGATAAGATATATTTATTTGCTCAAACATGTGTATACATACAAGAATATAAATGCATGCAGGATAACATAAAATAGAAAGGATCAGACATGTTTGCCAAATGGTATGGCGTGCAAATATTTTGAATTATTAATTTCAAGTCAAAAACATTAATGTTATGTGAATTTGTAAACAAAAATAAATTATAAACGTCAATTTTAGAAAAATAAATAATAATGCATTAAAATCTATGTCAATATAAATTCTTCTGTCAGAAATTCATTAATATTATAGTAAGCTTTGTCAATTAGATATGACTTTAGTTGATTTTTCAAATGTAAATTATTTAGCTCCCTCCAACTTTTGGGTAACTTATTATAAATAATGGGAGCCATGCAGAAAACACTTTTGCGCATAAGTGCCGTCTTACTCCTATGCAGACAGAGCTGACTTTGATCACGCCTGTTTCTTGGAAATTTATTTGCCATTCGCGAAAATAAATTAAAATTACCTCTAACAAACATTACTGTTTCCAGAATATAAAGTGATGCCAATGTCAAAATTTTATAACGAATAAAATAGGGCTTACAACTATCAGTGGCATCTCTCTATGCTAGTTGCGCGGTAAACTCTGCTTGCGAGATGCAGGATTTTGCGTGACGTCAGTATGACGCCAGTATGTTCGCATGTGGCGTTGTTGATACAGCTACAATACATTTGACCATGGGCAGTATCAGGTGGCTCTAAAAATTATGTAAATAATTTTGATCGTTGTAGGTCAGAGAATAAAAAAAAGAAAATTATAATGAACTGGCTGAACGGACAGACGTTGTCCTGTTTCCTAGAACTCGATCGTAGCGCCACCTATCGGGTTCAATTGTAATTCTAAACCATCCAGGGGCCCACTCAAACACATACAAAAAAATCATTCAAATCGGTCCAGCCATTTACAAGGTGTTCAGTCTCATACCTATAGAAAAACTATATATTTATATATATTATTGCTATTTTGCTAGTAGGACAAGGTTGTAAGAGCAACTGCACTTTATATTAAAAGAAAGTCCTTTTTTTTACGATGAAGATAAAAAAGGTGAAGAAAAATCTTTACCTTTTTATAGAGCAGATTAATGATTTGAGATTTCCACATGAAATTATTTTTTTTGCGTACAAATATGTAATTCAACTCCAGGACTGTAATCAGGGTAAAACATCGATATTTACGTACAAATAAAGGTGATAATACTAACATGGAATGAAATAAAAGTTAGTTTGAATCACACACTGACCGTGATCATGAAAACATGTGGACACAGGTATATACGAGTATACCTATGTATCTATGTCAATAGTTTGACAAGCATTACGCAATGGTTTACTCGTCACCTCCTTCTGCGAAGCAGTCATGCTAGCGAAGGAGGTGGCGGGACGGTTCAAGGAGAAAGCCTCCCGTCTCAGCCGCCGCGGGGGACGCCCCAGGCGTCGGGAGCCGCGTGACGACTCCCGGCCACCGTAGGCGCGGGCCTGCGGGCGGAGAGTAATGGGTAGCTCACCGTCCGATCAGGACCAGGCCCGTGCCGGACGGCGCGTACGTGTTCCACGCGCGCCTCAAAGAGATGTCAGCATCGAGGAGGGGCCCCTTAGGGCCGAAGCCTGCCGGGTCTGCGGGATTGTCCGAAAGGGTTACCGATGGCTCGGAACATAAAGGGCTAAGGAAGGAACACGGGTGGGTTTTAGTCAGTAAGAGTCTGACACTCCCTTCCGCTCCACCCAGAGCGGGAGGAGTCATTTGATGATTTCCCATCCGGAAAAAAAAAAAAAAAATGGTTTACTCGTTAATTAGTACATAATGGATACATAAATGGAGTTTATCTAATAAGGTTTAAATTGTCAACACACGTTTTAGTGTAAGTGCTAGGCCACACTGGCAGCGCGGGGTAGGGGTGGCACGGGTACTTGTTAAAATATAATATGGGTGAAGAAGACTTATTTTTTGGTAGAAAAAGCTCGAACTAGTTTGAGAACTTACTTCCCGTGGGTGTCGTAAAAGGCGACTAAGGGAGACCGGAGAATGGGCAGCAGCGTTCTCTATGCATTACACCATCTTACCATACTGCGATCGCCAACCCGCCTGCCAAGCGTGGCGATTGTGGCAAACCCCCCCCCAAAATTGAGGGAAGCCTGTGTCCAGCAGTTGACGTCTTACGGCTGAAATGATGATGACGAGTTTGAGAACCTCGGTAGGGCGCGGGCCGACCGCGCACCCACTGTGGCCACTTGTAATGAACGAGATATGGAGTGAGTTGCCCGCGCGCTCCTCGCGCCGAGCAGGCCGCGCCGCTCACAGCTCCCGCGTGTCCACTATGGACACTCAAAATGAAGTTCTTATGTTCTGCCAGTCTGGCTAAGCACTCAATGTTGTAGTTTACGGGTAGCCCAAAAGAAAAAAAAAGCAA
Source organism: Mesoligia furuncula (assembly GCA_916614155.1). Lineage (NCBI taxonomy): Eukaryota > Metazoa > Arthropoda > Insecta > Lepidoptera > Noctuidae > Mesoligia > Mesoligia furuncula. Next base: position 28,076,212 of record OU744800.1, on the reverse strand, counting down.
ATAAGCAGTACTGTTATACTCAATCCATACTAATATCATAAATTCGAAAATAACTCTGTCTGTCTGTCTGTCTGTATGTTACCTTTTCACGCCTAAACCACTGAAAGGATTTCGATAAAATTTGGCAGAGAGATAGATTACATCCCGGGAAAGGACGTAGGATAGTTTTTCCCGTAGGATAGTTGAGATCGACAGTTATGCGGGTGAAACCGCAGGGCGCTGCTAGTACTTATATTATAAATGTTGTAGCTGTATCTGTTTAAATAATAAAATAAATAAATAAAAGTTTAGCAACCGGTCCTTACCAAGGGTATCGTGTTACCCAGTAACTGGGTTGTGGAGGTCAGATAGGCAGTCGCTCTATGTAAAATACTGATATTCAGCTCTATCCGGTTAGGCTGGAAGCCGACCCCAACATGGTTGGGCAAAGGCTAGGCAGAAACGGTTGATTTGACTCAGTCACCTACTACTAGGGAAAACTCATCGTACACGCTCGTTCCAAAATAGACCTCAACCATCGCTTTCCATCAGGCGTGATCAAGGTCAAGAGCAGCCCCACCCTTCCCCTGTTAAAGCGGCCAAAATGGTACAGCTCCTTTAAGAGATAAAAACTGATCGTAGAATTCTTTAGTCTAGAAAGCTTAATAAACACTGATACAAGTGCATTACCAGAGGAGAAGCGTTGTGTGCAATGTAGTCTGCTATAATATGTGCATCAATTGATATCCGAGAGATATGCCTTTTTTTTTTTTGTGGATGGGAAATCATTAAATGACTCCTCCCGCTCTGAGAGGAGCAGGAGTGTCAGACTCTTACTGACTAAAACCCACCCGTGTTCCTTCCTTAGCCCTTTATGTTCCGGGCCAGAGGTATGCCTTCACTCTATATTTCTTCGAGTTCAAATGCCGCCACCTTGTTCCCACTCCTGAAAATAACACAAAAACAAAAGAAATAGGCCCACAAGATGCTTTTTTGGCACACACGCAAGAAAGTAGGCGTAACATTTTTGTGTTATCTTATCGTACACATGCTCAAAAGGGGCGGGCACTAGACAGTATAGATACAGTCACTGAATGCACACATGCAACTCTGCACTGCGTAACACACTACCTATCAATCTCAATCTGAATCATTTTTAGGGTTCCGTAGCCAAATGGCAAAAACGGAACCCTTATAGATTCGTCATGTCTGTCTGTCTGTCTGCCTGTCCGTCTGTCTGTCTGTCTATCTGTCTGTCCGTCCGTATGTCACAGCCACTTTTCTCCGAAACTATAAGAACTATACTGTTGCAACTTGGTAAGTAAATGTATTCTGTGAACCGCATTAAGATTTTCACACAAAAATAGAAAAAAAACAATACATTTTAGGGTTCCCCATACTTCGAACCGAAACTCAATTTTTTTTTTTTCATCAAACCCATACGTGTGGGGTGGGGTATCTATGGGTAGGTTCTTCAAAAATGATATTTAGGTTTCTAATATCATTTTTTTCTTCACTCAATAGTTTGCGCGAGAGACACTTCCAAAGTGGTAAAATGTGTCCCCCCCCCCCTGTAACTTCTAAAATAAGAGAATGATAAAACTAAAAAAAAATATATGATGTACCTCCTACATTACCATGTAAACTACTACCGAAAATTGGTTTGAACGAGATCATCTAGTAAGTAGTTTTTTTTAATACGTCATAAATCGTAAACCGCAATTTACCATTCATTCAATCGGTTATTAAAGATATTGCTAATCCATTGCTTCATATGTTCGAAAAATGTGTCTACTCAACAACGTAAATAAAGCGATGAATGTTGTTGAACTGACAAAACCCATTGCTACTGATTGTGTACGCAATTAAATTTTTGGTCAGTTTGATCGGATGGAGGCGACATGTGCCACGCCTCCATGACATATCCCTCGATATCCGTGATGTGCATGCTTGTATGTCTCAGACGTTTTGCATGGTACAAAGTCTATGCTTCAAGTACATTATCTGGCACAAGAATAATGCTGCGTTTCGTCGTTTGGGTCAGGATTCAATGGAAGCTTTTAGTTGTGTCAAATCTTACCTTAGCGAAATACTCAACTCAGCTCTTTATTCTTTTCACACCTGTCATTGCTATTGGTATGCGGATCTGCGGACCAAATATTTGTACTCCGACTGTTGTGTGTTCGCATTACCATAGAACTATTGGTTTTAGGAAAAATTTGGTTTAGGCACTACAGTCTCATTCTTTAAACAAACAGCATGTTAATGAGACAGAATTATTACTATATGTCTAGGTATATACATACTTTCAGCAATCCCGCTTGCAACCACGAGACCAACGAAGCAGTTGTGGTACATCCCACTATCCTCATTGTCATGATACATGGTGATAGTGGGAATATTGTTTCAGTAGATTATGGTCCCACCATATCTCCATTAGTCATTTTACATATCGACGAATGATCAGTTAATGGAGATTCTTAATTGCGATAGTGGGATGTACCGGACAGTCAAACACTCAAATAAATGACACGGACCTATTCTGTTGTTCTCTGAGTTAGTTCACAAAGAATGCATTGCTTGTAATAAAAAACCGGGCAAGAGCGCGTTGGACTCGCGCATCGAGGGTTCCGTACCATCATGTTTTTAATTTTTCATCGGCGAGGCTTATATTCATCAAATAATTTTAACACTGTGCACTGCGGTGTAGAATATTGCAGTTTCACGTCAGCGCCATCTCTTGACCGATAATGTAACTTTTGTTGATGATTTCTGAAAAAGTGTGGTATTTAGAGACTTCGTTTTATTTTTCCTGTAATCTTTACATAAACTTCTAACACATAAAATAATTTCAGATTTTTTTCTTTGCAAACTTCGGAGACAAGGGGGGGAACGGTATTTTTTTTACATTTTTCATCAAAAGTCAAAAACTGTGGCCTTATAAAAAAAAAAAAAAATGTTTGAGAATGTGCAAACTGCGCTCTTTCATATGATATCCTACATGCCCTAGTAGCCCCACTTCGAATTTTTCAGACCCCTTTTCAGTCCTTGTTGCAAGAAATATACATATATTTTTATTTCTTTCTTATTTGCAAAATAGTTGGGCAAACGTCATATAAAACTATTCTAAATTTCTAGTTGATAGCATTTCTTGAGATATCCAGCTGTGACAGACAGACAGACAGACAGACAGACTTAGTCTCACTATAAGGGTTCAGTTTTTACCATTTTGGTACGGAACCCTAATTACAAAATTTAATTATAATATGGAGTTAGTAATAAGTTAGGATAAGAGTTTACATAAATGTACACTATCGCAATAGGTTTCCCTGTAAGGATAGATGTAAGTTGGAAAATAAATAAATAAACAATTAAATAAATAAATAATAGTGCCAGTAAAAGAATTTTCGAAATCGGATCAGTACTCATCCAAAGTTACAAACTTATCCTGTTTTAGTATTAGTCAAGATCAAGTTTGTAGATGAGGCTTATAACGTGTTTTGTAAGAAAATAATATCAAAATTAATAAAAATACTGCGTGAAATATACCATAAAGCCCGGAACACACATGCCTGTAACTTAATACTAAAGTATGCAAGTACTCTACGGCCGAAATACCTTGGCGAGTCTGAACACCAGACACTACGAACTTTCGCGCATGTTCTCTCACTCACACTCGCCTCATATAACCATCTGGTTCGTAAAAAAATGACTGCGCAGCCTTCTGCGCGAAGTTTGGACTCGCCAAGATATTTCGGCGGCAGAGTAACTGGCATGCCATTATGGTATTCACCAATCAGAAGTTGTTAAGGGACACGCCATGCAACATACTGTTGTGCAAGTTACAGGCACATGTGCTCCGGGCTTCATGCCCAAAGCAAGATTAAGTAATAATCGATTGATTTTTAACTGTTCACATATCGATATATATTTCGCACTACGATGCTAAATGACTGATGCGAAATACTTGCATAATTATTTACCTACATCATTATTGTAGGTTAGAATGCTACAAGCATGTTAAAGTTTTTACTATGTTTTTTCATCATCATCATCATCATTTCAGCCGAAATACGTCCACTCCTGGACATAGGCCTCCCCCAAGCACCTCCGCTTCGACCGGTTCTGTGCTTCTCGCATCCAACGGGTTCCTGCGGCCTTCACAAGGTCGTCGGACCATCTTGCGGGAAGCCTTCCGGTACGCGGTCGCCACTCCAGAACCTATCGGCCCCATCGGCTATCAGTTCTGCGAGCAATGTGCCCTGCCCACTGCCACCTAAGTTTGGCAATTTTCGGTCTATGTCGGTTACCTTGGTTCTCCTACGAATCTCCTTTAACCTTTACTTTTTAATATATTTTCTTATACTGTCACATTGGCAGCTTTCCAAGTAACGTCTGAGGGGCAATTCTCGTAATTTTAGAAACTTCCACAGTCCGAATTCAGTCTCAATCTGTCAGAAATAGTTTCCCTACATTTTTGACAAGTTCTTGACATTAATTGAGATGAGATTGTGACTAGATTTTGAACGCTTTTAATTACGGAATTTGGCCTTCAGTTATTTTAGTGATGGAACGGATATTATTAACCCGATCTACAAGTGAAATACCCAGAAAAATCCGTTCAATAGCACTATGGCAAACTTCGAGAGTGGACCCCTTCGTTACCTACTTCATGATAATTCAAGAAAGACCCCAAGTTATCTCGTTATCCTCTTTGTGGTCTACAGCAGTCTCATCTTGTTTTCTCATGATACCAATCCTGTGATCTACGAATCTACAGCAAATAACTACTACGCGGTTTCAAAAAAACTTACAAGGCCACCCTAAATAAACTCAATTACAAAATTATTAAGTTATAGCTGCAACCGGCGGTTGCTCCCGCATAAATCTCGATCCCGGAGAAATATCGGAATAAAAGTATTCCATATCCTAATCAACATCATGGTTTGCCCATTTGCCAAATTTTATCCAAATCCCTTCAGCCGTTTTTGCGTGAAATCATAACAACCAAACATACAAAAATCTAATATTTTCTCTTTATAATATTAAGTTTAGATAAACACCTGTATTGATTGCTGTTTAAAATAATTGCTTCATACCAATGCATAAAGTGTGCATGCCACGTGATTAGAATGGTGGGAATTTTTAGTCTGTCAGTATGCCAATAGCTAAGTGACAACTGACATATTTTACCGATAACCATGATGTGTTCTTAGTCATTAGACGAGCCCCTTTATATTTAACGAAAAACCGATAAATGTAAGATAGATGCATTTTCATGATCTGTCATATCGAGTTATTCCGGTCTAATCCCCTGAACCCCCCTCCACCCCCCCTCCTCGATCCCCTGCTAGTTCTTCTTCTGTTTTAACCTCTGTCTTATCCATTATAAACTTTCTCATATCAAAATGCAAAGTTTGTCTGGACTGGTATGAAACGGTTTGAGGCTTCCTTCGACCTATGATTGAATGATTTCCATTCATTACTGCAGGCACCAACGACACACTTTTTTTAGTGATGTTCATTTTTAGTTGGAAAATAAAATTGTAATATGGATTCTGAACCTGGGCTAAAATTTTTCGTATAAAAATAATTTGCTGTTTGATACAAAATGTTTGTGCGTAACAGACACATTATTATTCTTTTACGTAGATAACAGAGGGTTGGATATAAGTCTTACTATTGGTTGGCAAGGACATCGACATCGACATCGCAAAATGAAACCATAAATACAACACAAATGATTCTAGACACCGTAATGTCAGACAAAAAAGTGTCGATTTAACGTTTGCACCACAGAGAGTGTCAAATTTAAATAATGTTTGGATAAATAAATTAATAATTAAACAAATAAGTACCTAACTACTTATACTTTTTTAATATAGTATAGGTAATTAGGTACGCTTTGTACTTTGTAGTCAAAATCACAGATTATTGTTAATTATCATTACAATCAAAAGCTAGTGGCACGGTGGTATTTATTGAATCAGTCTTTAAACGTGATTATAATTATTAGGTTAACAAGTAGGAACTAACTTCTAAAATGTAAAAAAAAACATGTTTGTTTTCAGTACAAAATCAACAATTTCTTTCTATAAATAATCGACATGAAAAAAAATACAAATAATTAAATAGTTTTTGAAATAATCAATAATCGAGCAGTTTCTTGTAATAACTTTTTCTTGATATGAATATTTTTGTCAATAAACCTAAAGTGTTATCATTTTCAATACTTTTCCATCCTTTGGCAGATTGATGTGTTGCGATCGCAACGGAATCTAAAAAGAAGAACTATACTTAGTACATAACTTTACATAATGAATATTTTACCAAGATGTTGTATACAATATTTTACCTTTGTTGGGCTCTATCATAATGCAGAAATATCCATTTCATTCATTTGTATCAGTGAAATCAAATTAGGACAATATCACTTTGCCTGACTGTACGTATGGCACTGAATTGGTAGTAAAACATCTGATATTATTCTTCGGGTCGAGTCTAAGCGGGTCGAGTGGGCGCGGACCCCTTTGTATACCTAGAATAAGTCTTTTTTTTTTTTTTGTTTTGGAAAATCATCAAATGACCCCTCGCTTTGGGTGGAGCGGAAGGGAGTGTCAGACTCTTACTGACTAAAACCCACCCGTGTTCCTTCCTTAGCCCTTTATGTTTCGGGCCAGCGGTAACCCGTTCGGACAATCCCGCTGACCCGGCAGACCTACAATAAGTCTTATCCTGAGAATAAATGTTGAATGTTTTGTCAGTTTTTTCATACTAGAACTGTCAGACATGAATTTTTATTCCGCGAATAAAAGATATCTAGTCAAATCAGCCCTTAGATGTTTACAAAAACGATGATTACATCGTAGCCGTAGTAAATATGTAGGTATATAAAATATAAACATTTAAAACCAATACTATAATAACGCGGTTTAATAGTTGGAGTTGCCCACATACTAGTATTTATAGTCGATACGTGAGAGGATTTCTAAGCACATTCTTAGTGGTAGGTCTATGCATGTCATTGTTTTGGACTGATTCTTCAATCTGCGTATGATTTTAGATTCAAAAATCCTTGGATGACAATAGGTGGCGTCGTAATAAAAACTGGCCAATTGTGAGTCGGACTCGCACACGAAGAGTTCCGTACCACAAGGCAAAAACGAAAAAAACACGTTTGTTGTATGGGAGCCCCCCTTAAATATTTATTTTATTCTGTTTTTAGTGTTTTTTGTTATAGCGGCAACAGAAATACATAATCGGTGAAAATTTCAGCTGTATAGCTATCACGGTTCATGAGATTGAGCCTGGTGACAGACAGACAGACGGACAGTGGAGTCTTAGTAATAGGGTCCCGTTTTTACCCTTTGGGCACGGAACCCTAAAAATCCGGATATCAAGTTGTCTTTGCATAAATCCTTGGGGAATGTGAGGTGAGTAATTTATGATTCATTAGTGAAATATTTGGCGCCTTTGTAAATACAGTTTACTAATAGCGTCTTGTAGAAAGTATTGTTTGTTTTTCACAAGGCGCAAATTTTATTGTACCGATGGCACCCAATTACTGGGGTGTCCTTGGCAGTTTTAGAGTAGAACTGCATAAGACTTTTAATCCGTCTGACTGCTGTGAGGTAAAGTGACAACACCGTACCATGCTACTGATACCAGGGTCCTGAATTGTTAAAAATATATCTACTGATATTGCAGAAAGAGGAGGGGCCGGTGGCTAAATAATAACAACCACACAGGTCGATCGATCAGGTTAAGCTACGCTTGCCGCGGTTGGTCTGTGGATTGGTCTTTACATACCGTGACCCCTCCGTGCCTCGGAAAGCACGATAAGCCGTTGGTCCCGGCTGTACTTCGTGGATCTTTGACAGTCGTTACGGGTAGTCAGAAGCCCGAAAGTCTGACAACCAAGACTGGTTGTCAGACCAAGGGGTATCCTATTATCCAGTAACTGGGTTGTGGAGGTGAGATAGCAGTCGCTCCATGTAAAATACTGGAATTCAGCTGCATCCGGTTGGACTGGAAGCTGACCCCAACATAGTTGGGAAAAGGCTAGGCAGATGATGATGATATTGATATTGCAACAGACTCTATAGGGTTAACGCTTTATTTAACGATTTTTTCCAAGCACCGTATATGTGAAACATAGGAATGGCATCCATACAACTTTGCATAACCGGCCTTTAATGTTTCCTTTGCTGGGACGCAGACCGCCTCTCTTCGAAAAGGAGTGGGCTGTAATGTACCACGTAGGCCCAGTACGGGTTGGTAGATATCACTGGTCTTCGAATTTTTGGTTCTAGGACATGCCGGTTTCCTCACGATGTTTTCTTTCACCGTTTTTAGAGCAGCACAAAGTAAAGCGCCTGGGTTCGAACCCTATTTCAACTCGTTAGTCGGGGCCAACAATGCTCTCCTAAAACTTTAATACCTATAAGACAATATTCTAGAATTAAACTAGATTCGCAGACTTTCGGGCTATTACTAGTTTCGAGGACCAAAGTCGTAGAAATAGCATACTTATAGATTCAACCAGATCAAAATTTAATCAATCCACGATAACGTCTAAAGAAGGCGGAAACAATACCTGTTGATTATAATAATAATCATATTTGCGTGCGTGGCCGTGCGCAGGCGCATGCTCGATCGTATTGTTATGGTCATTTGTAGTGATGCCATATTGAGTCATATGATTGTGTCGTAAGCAGAGGTTGTTGATTGGTTTGTACTTGATAATAACATCAAGAAGGCTATGTTTTGATTATTATAACATGACTGTGTATAAGTTGTTAGTAATTTTACCTACTACCATAATTTTTTGCTAGGATGATTTTTCTAGGGGCCTAGTAAAAACCGCTCGACCAACGCCAGTTAACTGTAGACTGATAAGTTTAGAACATTTGCAATTTGTTTTGATTACCAAACTATTACTGTGTCTATCTTGTTAGTAATATTTACCGAGTATAATGCTAGGGTGATTTTTAACAACACCAGTTAATTAACTGTGGATCAACAGGTTCTTTAAAAAAATAACGTATTAAATAGGTACTTATGTTTTTTGTATTTCTTAAATTTTATTAATATACTAGCTTTTGCCCGCGGCTTCGCTCGCGTTAAGTATTATTAAAAAAAACTAATCCATTTACATCCTCTATCATCCCTTATTTTATCCCCATGGGGGTTGAATTTATCAAAATCCTTTCTTAGGGGATGCCTACGTCATAGTAGCTATATGCATGCGAAGTCTCAGCCCGATCGGTTTAAAATTGACAAAGTTTCATACAAACTTTCATCCCCTATTTTATCCCCTTGGGGGTAGAATTTATCAAAATCCTTTCTTAGCGGATGCCTACGTCATAACATCTACCTGCATGCCAAATTTCAGCACGATCCCTCTAGTGGTTTGGGCTGTGCGTTGATAGATCACTATGTCAGTCACCTTTGAGTTTTATATATTTAGATTTATCCCCTTGGGGGTAGAATTTATCAAAATCCTTTCTTAGCGGATGCCTACGGCTACGTCATAACATCTACCTGCATGCCAAATTTAAGCCCTATCCCTCCAGTGGTTTGGGCTGTGCGTTGATAGATCACTATGTCAGTCAGTCACCTTTGAGTTTTATATATTTAGATTGGTGAAAACGTATTTTACATTCTCATGAGTTCATCATGAGAATGTAAAATATTTTTTTTAATACTTTGGCTTCTTTATTTCTTCTAGGTACCTACCTACTTTACTAGTATAGAAGTCTGTCCTGTTGAGCTAGCGTGCTGTTTAACGATCATGTGTTTACTGGTATAACATTATGAGACAAGATCTTTGCACTCATGAGAGGGGCTTATGGCTAGGTAATAACAGCAGCACGGGTTGATCAATCAGGTTTAGCTACGCTTGCCGCGGTTGGTCCGTGGATGGGTGACCATCTTTACATACCAAGACCCCTCCGTGCCTCGGAAAGCACGTTAAGCCGTTGGTCCCGGCTGTCATTCGTGGATCTTTGACAGTCGTTACGGGTCATCAGAAGCCCGAAAATCTGACAACCAGTCTTACCAAGGGGTATCGTATTCATAAGGGGTAACTGGGTTGTAGAGGTCAGATAGGCAGTCGCTCCATTTAAAATACTGGTATTCAGCTGCATCCAGTTAGACTGGAAGCCGGCCCCAACATAGTTGGAAAAGGATGATCTTTGCACTCATAAAAATCTGATAAAAATGTGATGATATTCTAGAAATCTATATTTGTTTTGTCAGTTGCTAATTTTTGACGTTCGAAACTGGTGGAACTAGATTTTGAGAATAGCAACAACTTTGATATTTAACTTTATATACGTCTTATTTCCTGTTTTTTAGTTTAAGTAGGCATGCCTTGCGAAGAATTAGGTATGTAATCTCCAGAATAATTATTCATCATCATCATTTCAGCCGAAAGACGTCCACTGCTGGACTTAGGCCTCCCCCAAAACGGGGGGGTTTGCCATAATCGCCACGCTTGGCAGGTGGGTTGGCGATCGCAGTATGGTATGGTGGTGGAATGCATAGAGAACGCTGCTGCCTATCTCCGGTACGCCCTTAGTCGCCTTTTACGACACCCACGGGAAGTATGGGGTGGTGCTATTCTTTAAGTCCGGCACCACACAGACAAATAATAAAATTTTGGCACGGAACCCTAAAAACGGAGACTTCGGTTCCGTTTCCCGCACCACGTCGCGTGTCGCGTTGTAGTGTGCGGCCCGCCTTAGTTCCATAGTTTAACTGCTTGCACATTCGTTGTTTTTACGAAAACTAAACAATGGTTGTTAGTTCATTTTCGCGTAAAATATTCGGTTTTCACACTTTAATTGACATACATTGACGCATTTCGCTGTTTGACGTGCTATGCAAATGTTTGGCCTACCTTGGCACAAACATACATTCTTGCATTTTAATTGCTATGTATTTAAATGAAGCTTCAATAGTAGGTATCGACATTTTGTCTAACCCCAAAGTTCACTTTGGCTAAAAATATGTAAATAAGTCTATAAATATAAGTTATGTTCTTTTTGCGCTTTTTCGTATTTAATTACCGTCGAACATAAATTGTACATGTCTGTGTAGTGCCGGACTTAAAGAATAGCACCACCCCATACTTCCCGTGGGTGTCGTAAAAGGCGACTAAGGGTCGTACCGGAGAATAGGCAGCAGCGTTCTCTATGCATTCCACCACCATACTATACTGGCGATACATACTATGGTGGCGATTATGGCAAACCCCCCCCCCCCCAACTTGGGAGAGGCCTATGTCCAGCAGTGGACGTCTTTCGGCTGAAATGATGATGAATGATGAACATATATTATTAGACTATTTAAAAAAACTGGCCAAGTGCGAGTCGGACTCGCACACGAAGGGTTCCGTACCACAAGGCAAAAACGCCGAAAAAATCATGTTTGTTGTATGGGAGCCCCCCTTAAATATTTATTTTATTTTATTATTATTATTTATTATTAAAGTTAAAATACAACTGAGTATTTCGTGAATATTTCAAGTGCCTACCTGTTGCCATTTTTGATATCGAGCAAAAAAGGGCAAAAAAATCGCGTTTATTGTATGGGAGCCCCCCTTAAATATTAATTTTATTTTGTTTTTAGTATTTGTTGTTATAGCGGCAACAGAAATACATAATTTGTGAAAATTTCAACTGTCTAGCTATCGCGGTTCTTGAGATACAGCCTGGTGACAGACAGACTGACAGACGGACAGACGGACAGACGGACAGACGGACAGACAGCGAAGTCTTAGTAATAGGGTTCCGTTTTTATACGGAACCCTAAAAAAACTAACGATACAGCTGTTTAACAAACTTATTACAATAGTTACATATTTATATGCTTCATAAAACTGAATGAGAAACAATTTAGTAAAGAATAAAAAAACTTTAAGTAGAATAACCGAAACTATTTTGAGTTCTTGAACTTTTTGTGGATCTATTTTATAGACAGACGGCGTCGCGGCGGCGTAGGCTTAGAAGATAGAAGAATGTCCTGTTCACACACTTTGGAAATCTACAAAAATGTAAACAATTACTTTTCATCACTTTTACTTATCCAAAACGCTCTCTTCTTTCCAGATCCTCGGACAGAGAACTGGTGGCTGATGTCAGGACCCGGCCCTCTGCTGACCATCCTCGCGACGTACCTGTACTTCTGCAACTCAGTCGGCCCCAAGTATATGAGAGACAGGAAACCCTATGACTTGAAGAACGTCATGATACTGTACAACGTGTCACAGATTTTGATGAGCATTTATCTGGTGTATGAGGTGGGTTTCCAGAATATATAATTTTGGACGTACATTTTGTTAAGCTAGCTAATCTATTCTGTAAAAATCTTACCGTGAAGATTAAGGTGTGCAGAATAGGAGTGAGCCTGAAGTCAATACTTTTCAGACACTAATCTACATGGTCCTCAAAGATTATGTCCGGATTTTTATATACACATTGACATTGATGAATTTTATTTAGACAATGACATGAATATTTACTTTGTAAAGTATTTTTTATTTTATTTTATTTTTTATTTTTTTTTCTTCTCATTTAATTATTGTGAATGTGAGGACTATGTGGGTCATTTTTTTTTTCTGTTTTCCTTCTTAGTTTTAATCATGATCTGGCAGTTTGAGTAATTTACGCGGCCTACCCAAATGTCCTTTCTTTGGTATTGTTCGTCGAATCGTTGAGCTCCTCATTTCTGAGTCGAGCTGCACGATTTTTGACAAATGCGTGCACTGATTGGACAGGTCCGCTCAATCTGTGTGGTTCTTTCCTCAAAAGACCATTTCAGACATCAATTCTACATGGTCTTCACACGATCTGACCAAGATTTTGTCTGGACTTTAAAAGAGACTGTGACCTCTGAGTTTGTTTCGGCCTTTCTTCTCAGAGTAGTCAGATAGGAAACGCCGACCACATCTAGTTTTAAAAAATATGATGACGTGTAAAAGTGTTTGTAAAAACCTACTTACAGAAAATAAATCATTTATAATAAAGTATTTTAGTTATATGAAATATATTTGAAGTTAATACAGGAACACAAATAATATGTCATTGCCTTGAAACACTATGCACTTATCCTATAATATCCAAAGTATGGTCCTAATTGGAGTAGTTCATAAAACATATTATGACTGTTTCACTTTGCCAGCTGTATAAAGTAGGTATAACCACGGAACCACTTAAAATCCACAATTTTCACTACCAGCGTAATCAAGAGCTGCATTAAATCCACCATTATTTTTACTAAAGATTTTAAATGACCACTTTTACAAACAGCATTGTATCATTGTTTTATCATTTATCATTTATAATAGTGTCAATTTCTAGCATGAGGTGGATTGACAGCTCACTTTTGTCAAGTATACTTTAGTGATTGAAGTACATAGGGTTTTAAAAGCAGACGTTGCATGATAATAAATAACTTACCGTTACATGCATCCTGCGAACGTTGCATGGCCTCAAGAGAAATAGAAGAAACGAAAGGGAGAATTCCAGATTATAGAAAAATTTCTAGGGCACGTTGTTAAAAATTTAGAAAAGAAATGTCGCTTTATTTTCTTACATTAGAGGTAAATGTGGTCATGTTATGCTGTAAGGCCGCTTGTATACGTCCGTTTTTCGTCCGGTGTCCGTTGCGCCGAGGTGAGGCGGCGTTGCATCCGGCGTAACTTTTTCGCCGGACCTGTGTCCGATGCATGTGCACATATTCATTATAAACCATACACCACCGCGAATCCGGCGAAAAAAAACGGTCCGTTGTCCGGTGAAAAAAACGGACGTATACAAGCGGGCTAATGCTCTGCGCAAACTCTGCCCCTCAACTCCCCTCCTCTCCTGCCTCTGTGCCTCTGTCTCTGCTGCCCTGTGTGTGCTGTAACCGCGCGCGATACAAAGGCACCGCTCGTTGCGCGACTTGCGGTGCCTTTGTGTCGCGCGCGATTTTATCGCGTGTCGCGCTTGTTAGAAGGAGTCTTTATTCGCCGTGTGTAGACACGGTCGGCAGTATTGAATGGATCACTATGGAAGCTTATGCGTCATACCGTAAAGAAACCGTGTATTTTAGGCTAAAAACGATACGCTCCGGAAACTAAATTGCAAACAATATTTTTAGTGTAATCTGACTCATGTTGAAGTACACGAAATGTCTGCGTCGTGTTCCGCTGACTGGTGTCATGTAGCCAGCCAGGAAACAGGCGGTACACAACACCCTTCGGCCAAAACTCTTCCTTGAGGAACTTCTCGAGCTGATGTGTCGCACCACGAACGTCTTGAAGTTCGTGTTGTTACGCGACTCCAACTTCTCGACCTTCAAAGTCCAGTTGGTCTTCACACGCATCTACTCCACGATCTCCTCAATCTTCGTGGAGTGGTGCAGTCTGGACACGTACAGCTGCGTCGTCGGGATTGCTGGACGCAGCAGCATGTTGGGTCCTGCCTGCGCGGTGCCGCACTGGTTCGACAAGGAGGCTTCTTCTTCTTCTCCACCTTGATGAAACCATCCTTGTCACACGTGTCCTTCTCTGGACCCTGCCTTTTCAAAACCTGGTTTGGTTTCGACCGGCTCCGTTAACACCCTTTTCGTTTTCCCCCTGTTTTACTTGCGAGTTTTGACTCGGCAGGCTTACAACTGGACTTATAACTTTTTGTCACTTTCCACAACGCTTACCATACAATTAATTTGATGGCTTAGCCAGTTGAATGCCGTAATTAAAGAAACAATAAAAAAAAAAGGTATTGGGTCTCGCGTGGATCCACGTTCAAAAGGTGAACTTATCAATTTTCTTACTTTTTCAGGGTTTAGTCTCGGGATGGTGGAACGACTACAACTTCTCATGCCAACCCGTGGATTACTCGAACAGTCCCAAAGCTCACAGAGTAAGTCTAATTACCTCTTCTCTGAGAACTTCTGTTTCATAAACATCCACATTTTTATCTCCAAATTGTTTAGTGTCCTTTTTCAGGTGGTAGGGACACCGACACACGACCTCTAATCATGGGTTAAGTACATGATTCTGGACACACATGCGTTAAAATTTATCGTCATTTATAAAAAAAAAAAATAGCTGTTTCCAACAAAAGAGCCTAACTTATGCGGTCAAAATGTATGGAAAAACATTTTTTTTTTTAACCGAAGAAAATTTCCATGTAGGGGGTTCCAGAATCGTGCATTGAATCCAAGGTAACAAGTTGTGCATCGATGTTCATGTCGCCCTGTATACTGAATAATCAATGTCGCTTCAAAATAGTCGAGCATTGTGTTTCATGATTTTTAAAACTACGCAATGGATTCTAGATTTATGAATATTTGGATGTCGTATAGTTGTTAATGGTTTTCTTAAAACTTTTTACAGATGGCAGCAGCAGTATGGTGGTACTTCGCAGCCAAGATCATTGAACTTCTGGACACAATCTTCTTCGTGTTGAGGAAGAAGAACAGACAGATCACCTTCCTGCATCTGTATCATCACTTCATGATGCCCATCTGCGCTTGGATCGGCGTCAAATTCTTGCCAGGTACGTTAAAATCTTCATTGCACATCTTTTAGGATGTATTTGATAAATAATAATTTAGAAGAGTATCTATTTCAAAATAGAGAGAGAAAAGACTCTATGAAGCCTGAAGATTGAGTGATTATACTGAAAATGTTAGTCCTGAGATTTGTATTGAAATCCATAGTGATACACGTTCAAAAGTATTAGGATCTAAAATGACTTTTGACATTGTTTTAATAGATCGTTATGTATAATTCTAGGTGGACACGGAACTCTTCTCGGTGTGATCAACTCCTTCATCCACATCATCATGTACACTTACTACCTGATCTCTGGTCTCGGACCTCAGTATCAGAAGTACTTGTGGTGGAAGAAGCATCTCACTACCATGCAGCTGGTAAGTTGATGCATTATTCCCGTTTGGTAATACCTGGTCCCAACAGAATACTAATTCGATAGGAAAATAATGATGCTATAATATTTATCAACGTCTAACTCAAGGTGTTGGACCTAGAAAACTAAAACTTTGCACAGTGATTTCCTTTAAGATGTAGTCAAGTAATAACGGGTTTTTTTTAATTCCTAAGGAAAATATAGCGTGGACGTAGTCGCAAAATGGTAGTTATGTACTTACAATTTGCATATTCAATATTGTCTGGAGAAGGTATAAAAACAACAGTGATAATGATCAATTCATCACCGACTAAATAAAACAAAAAAGTCCAACATGTTTACACGCTTCCCTAAACTTTTGAGTCATTAAAATAGACACAAGGTGCATTCGAACATTAGAATGTGATTGAATTAATACAAAGCAAATAAGCATAAATTATGTTAATCTGAATAATGTGCAAAGTTATTAACATAAACTTCACAATGTATATGTGAAGTATGAAGATATGCTGGCTAAATTAAAAAATGTCAATGATAATAAAAACTTCCGAAAACAAAACTAACAAAGAATATAGTGATACATCAATGAATGAGAACCACAATTATGAATGAGATCCGCCTCTACTCCCAACTTGTAAACTCGTATCCGGTTCAAATACTAAACACACTAGGTAGCTATTTTATTCTTACGTCAGCTGTTATATCTAAAACCATTTTTAGTTGTATCTCATTCTCATCTTTGTCCTTTTCGTTTTACAGATCCAGTTCTGTATCATCTTCTACCACAACTTCACGGTTATGTTCAGTGACTGCAACTACCCTAAGGGAATCAACTTCTTACTCTCCCTGAATGCTGGTCTCTTCCTTTATATGTTCGGTAACTTTTACTACAATAACTATGTCAAGAACAGGAAATCTGCTCAAAATGCTCAGGTCACTGCAAATGGAAAAGCGAAAGAGTGCTAGTACAAAGACTTAATTATTGTAATAGAATAGTTTGTAGCTGGTTTGTTTGTTCTGACTGGCTTTTGTTGTGTGATAGATCTATGTGATTTGGATTTTGTAGAATGTGTGTGTAAATGGTTTTCTTTTAGAGTATCTTTTTTGGTTAGATTGTTTTTATCAAAACCATGAAGTACGATATTATTATGGGTTACTTGATAAACTTTTACCTTACGCTTATAAAACTTCTATTTTTATCGAGTTTTACTATTATGATTTTTTTATTATTCCTCATCCTGAAAAATATAAAACTTCTTAGTCAACACACACAATTTTCATAATCTTTAACACATAAAATAATAAGTATCTTAGTAAACATTCATATAGACTTCCACCATTTCTTTTAGGCTAATGACTGTATATTTGTACAAATAGTTTTAATTGTTGGTTAAGGTATAATATATTATTATATCAATGGAAACTATTTGATATTTGCCCTATTTTCGACTGTTAAAATGTATGTTACCATTTGTGTATGCTGTGAAAATTATTATGTATTAACTTTGAATTACTTGAATTTTCAAGGTTAAGTTAAGGATTAAAGGTACCTACTTAAATCCTTGGTACTTCATATAATTAATTATCTATCTTGATTGATTGTGGCCACCACAACGTTTTTCGGCTGTATAGCTGTTCTGCTATCTCTGTGCGAGTAGATAATTGTTAATTTCTACTTTCACTTTTAGGAACTGCAAACAAATTAATTTGTCTTTTTTCATCGTCCATTTAGAAGGGGTTTTGTTCTTTCGTATGATCTCTTTATATTAGCATCGACATGGTGCATGGTAATGACATATTTTAATACAGAACAGCATACACTACGTTTAGTAAAAACAATATTTTAGATTTTTTTTTGATCCGACAAATCTGTTTATTTGTTTATATGTAAGTTCCTTTTAAATCAGATTTGACTGTAAATAGTCTGGTCTTTGTTTAATGTATTAAAACTGGAATGTTTTATAAATCGATGTTTTTGTTAAATAAAATCACACATCAATGAGTTTAAGATTTTCGCAAACATGTTAATCGTTTTGGTTTAAATACTAATAAAACCAAAACTCGAATTATGGACCCTATGTCGATGTTTATAATTATTGAAATAAAGCATTTTGGTTATGATATTAATCTTATATTAATCTTATACCTTGTAAATTTATTTTTATAAATATTGAACTTAAATAATCGAACAAATTGAAGATCGATTTCAAACACAAATACATTCAAGACTTGTATTTTAAGAGGATCTGAAATATATGGGTAATTTTATATAGATGTGTTGTTTTTTTCATAGTTAATTCGTAATACTGTGTCCTGCCATCTCACCGAAGTTCACGGAAATCCTGGATAATGGATAATGGAAAATAATGCTTTAATATTCACTAAATTTTTTTGCTTACTATCTGTATGTAGAGGTACACACTTAAAAACAGACAAAAACAAAAGAACAAAAATACTTACGAAGGGTACCTGGATTCAATATCTGTATTCCTTGAAAGTATGTATTTACTTTCAAGGAACGGATGCAATAAAAAGTAATAAAAAAAACTTTCCTTCCAACTCACCCAAAGGAAGATCTTGGTCTGTGAAACTTGGACGTTGTTAAGCAATTGTAGTATAATTTCACTGAGTTAATAATAATGAAACGAAGTTAACAAAGGTACACGTGTACAGGTACACGTACAAGGTATACGTACACAAACAAATACACGTGAACACAAAACATTGTAAGAAACAGATTGATAATTCTAGACTGACCAAGAATTATATATGCGAGTCTTAGATTATTGTAAAAAATTCTCAAAACTTATGGCCAGGGGGCTGGCCTATTTTTTGGCTTGAGAATCTGCATCGCCCTACAACGTGGTAATATTACCAGCCTTTTGGGCAATTTTCATGTTGCCAGCGACGCGAAGGAATACTTTTACGCACTCTTTCCCTTTTTTATAAACACGTAAATATTATTATTATTTTACGTCTGTTAGCTTATATATTATGTAAATAAATCTTGTTTGAAAAAAAATACAACGTTAAAAAAAAAACTTGTCATGAAGAATATTTTAAATCATCAAAAAAATAATAAGATTCAAAGAAAAAAAAAAATTAATAATTATTCCTTAGTTAAAAGTTATCTGACTGTTGAAAAATCAAGTCTAGGTCACCAAAAAGATTAATAAGAATATAAAACCCTACTACTACTTTATTGCTGTAGATAAATTTACGACAGATGCCTCAGATTATAAGCATATTAAATACCTAGGACTCAAAAATGTAATTATGGTCTAGTTCAGATGTTCACATATTGGGTAAGTAAAAATAGACTAGCTTCGCGACATGCGATAAAGGCTACGGTCTATCGGATTAAACGCTGACCGCGGAAATGTGTTGCCGTCCGTCACCGACCACTGCTGAATGCTATATTAGTAAACATACGAGCTCGTTACTATAATCATATGTAAATTATATCATCACCATTGCTCTCAATACGGCGAAGGAATACATTGTGAGGAAACTGGCATGTCCTCTAAACAAAAATTACGAAAACATGTAACATCTACCAACTCGCACTGGACCCGCGTAGTGGATTACGGCCCACTCCCTCTCACGGAGAGGAGTCCCGTGTCCCAGCAGTGGGAACATTTTAGACTGATTATGTAAATAAATAAGGAGACATACTTTGTATACGCGTGTCATGAATGACGTTAGTGAATATTATTACGTTACTTTTCAGTACTTAAATTACTTTTACAAACGCTTTAGCAAGTCATTGATATGTCGCAGCCAACTAGCTTAATTAGCCATTCAGTTAACTGCCTAGCATTTTAACTATTATATTCAGCCATTCAATCAAACAGCTAGGCAAATGACTGGATCGTTTTTCGCCCGTGGTCACTTCTCGTAGTCCCTGGAATCCACGGAGCTTTTTTCTTCGTGTTCCCTAAAATATATCTAGGTACCTACATAATACTGCTGAATTCAATTTATACCTAGGTAAGTCAGATAAAAACTCTTTGGTAGGCATTTTGTTGGTACAGACGCCAGCACATCAAGCTACCCGAAACTGTCAAATTTTCCCAATCAACTTTGAGCCTTATGCTGTACCGATAAAGTCAAAAATCTATTAAAGAAATTTGACAAATTGTAGTAGCTTGATGTGCTTGGCGTCTGTATAATACTTGATAAAAAATTAAAATTAATTAATTAGCTTTATTTTTTTTTTTACTTTGGAGTGTAAAAATAAAGATTACAGAATATTTTGTTTATTAAGCAAAATAAAACAAAGTATCTGTAAGAAGATTACAACTTAATTTATGTTTCTATAGAGAGTAAAAAGAACAAAAAATATGTACGGTGGGCTGCATCAATTGTACCCCAGTTGTATTAAAATTTTCGTACAACTGGGGTACCCAATTGATGCAGCCCACTGTACCTAACTCAGTACCTACTTAAAAAAATGTACTCAAAAATGTCAATGACTGCATTTCAAAAAGATATTTGAAATGCAGTACTATTGTACTACTTATTTAATTCGGCAGTATATATTTCTTGAAGGAACCACGGCAAAAAAATACTCGTGGTCCCTTCCAGGGACTAAAGGACCGGGACCACGGCCGAAAAAGGGACTGGATCCCTAACGTTCAACTACTTGCCTAGCCCAGATATTTAAATTGGCGTTTGATTGATTGGTCATTGATTTAAAGTGGCAGTTGTTTATTGTCGTTTTGGAAAATACAAATATTCCCTTCCGCTCCACCCAGAGCGGGAGGGGTCATTTGATGATTTCCCATCCGAAAAAAAAAACATTAGGTCGGGGTGGCCTGGCTTCGTTACAGTGACCGGGTAATTTAACAACCGCCGAAAACTAAAATGACTGCCCGTTATTTTATTCAACTGATCATTATTACATCCCTAAAGTTTAAATAACAGTTGTCGAAATGATTACCAATTTCTCCATAATATATAAATAAATGGCCTAAACATCAGCCAGACAGATAATTAAATATTGTATTGGCTGAATATGATTTAGGCCGCTAGTTGAATAGCGCCGTTTAGTTAAAAGGCTAGGTAGTTAACTGAATGGCTGATTAAGCTAGTTGGCGTCGACATAAATATTTAATTAGATACAAGGAATTTATTTAGTGAATTTAACTTGGTAATAAAATGAATGCACGATGATTTGTAGGTTTAGTTCTAGTTTTGTGGTGTAACGTAAGGTTTGGTTTATATCTCTGGACAGGGAATAAGAAATTGTGTGACTAATCATAAAAATATTTCTAACTCTAAAGTTAGAAATATTATTTAGTTGAGATGGCGGGGCTTTTAAAGAAGATGGGCGACGCTTATCAGTATATTTTTTATGATTTGTGCGGTAAGATTTATTTACTTTTTTTGGTTATGACTTAATTATTGGAATACAATACGGATCTATATAACATGTCTGCCACACACATCGACGCGCGAAACTATAATTATGAATTCAGCACATGATCAGTATCGAATGAGGTATGTCGATAAAAACTATCCTATGTCCTTCCCCGAGATGCAATCTATCTCTCTGCCAAATTGTATCGAAATTCATTCAGTGGTTTAGGCGTGAAAAGGTAACATACAGATAGACGGAGTTACTTTCGAATGTATAATATTAATTCAATGAAGGGGCCCGTTACGGCCGAAGCCTGCCAGGTCAGCGGTATTGTCTGAAAGGGTTACCGCTGGCCCTGAACATAAAGAGCTAAGGAAGGAACACGGGTGGGTTTTAGTCAGTAAGAGTCTGACACTCCCTTCCGCTCCACCCAGACAGCGGGAGGGGTCACTTGATAATGTCCCACCCAAAAAAAAAGCACATGATATACACCCCCTAACGTAGATTTTTTTGTGGGTACTTAGATAAAAAAGCTGTTTCATAGAAAAGTCCAATATACGCGGTCAAAATGTATGAAAAAATATTTTTGTTTTTATTAACTTACGAAAATGTTATTGAAAGATTCAGAATCCTGTAGTAAATCCATTGTAACAGGTTGGGTTGCGCATCCATGTCCCAGCCACCCTGTAAAGTATGTCGTTGTAGAAGAAGTACAATTATCATACTGCAATGCGATGAACTGCTAAGCGTTGCTATGGCACATTATTTGTTTGTCATCATCATCATCATTTCAGCCGAAAGACGTCCACTGCTGGACATAGGCCTCCCCCAAGTTGGAGGGGGTTTGCCATAATCGCCACGCTTGGAAGGCGGGTTGACGATCGCAGTATAGTATGGTGGTGGAATGCATAGAGAACGCTGCTGCACATTCTCCGGTACGACCCTTAGTCGGCTTTTACGACACCCACGGGAAGTATGGGGAAGTTATTTGTTTGTAACAGTATTTAATACTAGCTTCCGCCCGCGGCTTCGCCTGCGAGGTATGTCGATAAAAATTATCCTATGTCCTTCCCCGGGATGCAATCTATCTCTCTGACAAATTTTATCGAAATTTGTTTAGTGGTTTAGGCGTGAAAAGGTAACATATAGACAGACAAAGTTACTTTCGAATTTATAATATTAGTATGGATATAAATAAATGAGCCCACCCCGCTCTTCTCCTCTATTTTGTTTGCAATGTGTAAAAGACGGAACGGAAAACCCAAAAGAAGTCTAATGTAAAATGTGTGTGTAGGTAAATGTCTGTTTGACTCACTGACCTATATTGCGTCTTATAGGTCAGTGGTTTGACTGGATTGGAAATGGATTCTGAACGATACGCGTCTGTAGATGTTTCCATGACTAAACAGAGCCCTTAATCCAGCATTCTCTTCATGAAATTGTCGTTTTGTCTAATAAAGTAGGTAGGTATCTCTGATCCAACAACCGATGGTTAATAGAGTTGACCAGCCAATAGAAGAGGCACATTGTGAAGGAGAATGTTCGCTTGTGTTTTTTCCAGAATAACCTTGTTACGAAACCATTAAATGGATGGGGTTTAACGGACGCTAAAGTTTTGCGACTTAGTTTACACAATGAAACATTTTTATAATACCTATAGGTTTAGGAGGGGCCCGTAGCTAAATGATAACAGCCGCACAGGTCGATCGATCAGGTTAAACTACGCTTGCCGCGGTTGGTATGTGGATAGGTGACCATCTTTACATACCGAGACCCCTCCGTGCCTTGGAATGGTCTCGGCTGTCAATCGTGGATCTTTGACAGTCGTTACGGGTAGTCCGCGGTTGGCTTCCAGTTTAACCGGATTCATCTGGATACCAGTATTTTACATGGAGCGACTGCCTATCTGATCTCCACAACCCAGGGAGTCATACGCTACCCCTTGGTCAGACAGGTTATCAGACTTTCGGGCTTCTGAACGCAACGACTGTCAAAGATCCACGAATGACAGCCGGGACCAACGATTTTCGGAGGTGCTTTCGAAGCATGGACGGGGTCTTGGTATGTTAAGATGGTCACCCATCCACCAGTAGCTTAACCTGATCGATCGACCCGCACGGCTGTTATTACTTAGCTTCAAGCCCCTCTCAATTTTACCTTCTACAATCTAAACCTCATCATCTGCCTAGCCTTTTCCCATCTGTGTTGGGGTCGGCTTCCAGTCTAATCGGATGCAGCTGAATACCAGTATTTTACATGGAGCGACTGCCTATCTGACCTCCACAACCCAGTTCCTGGGTAATACCCTTTGATAAGACTGGTTGTCAGAATTTCAGGCTTGTGGCTACCCGTAACGACTGTCAAAGATCCACGAATGACAGCCGGGACCAACGACTTAACGTGCTTTCCGAGGCACGGAGGGGTCTCGGAATACTACATAATACATTACCAAATAATAAGATAAAATACTGGTAAAATACTGGTATTCAGCTGCATCCGGTTAGACTGGAAGCCGACCCCAACATAGTTGGGAAAAGGCTAGGCAAATGATGAATGATGAAGATAAATAAATGGGCTGAGCTTTGATCTATGTTTGGCTAATCTTCTTTCAGTCTTTGAATTAATATTTGAGTAAAATCGGTTGAAATATTTTAGTTACAAGACTTGACTTCACCCATGCTCTCAAAATGGTAAAGGTAAACATCGTGAGGAAACCGACATGTCCTAGAACCAAAAAAATCGAAGACATGTGACATCTACCAACCCGCACTGGGTCCGGGTAGTAGATTACAGCCCATCCCTCTCACAGAGAGGAGGCCAGGGTCCCAGCAGTGGGAACATTATACGCTGATTATATAATGTTATAGTTGTATATAATGTTATAGTATGTAATTGATTATATAATGTTATAGTATGTAATTTGAGTTTGCATTTAGTAAAATTAGATCTTTTTGTGCAGTCGACCGTACGCCAACTGGCTTATTCTATCAAAACTCTGTTATATGATAGGCCTGCAGATTGTACAATTAGTGATTGTTCCGTTAGATAGTAACTAATTCTAACTAATCCAACAGCAATGTATTTTCTGGTGAACACATAATAGGATGTCCGGCCGCTGATCTAGGGGCCTAAAAAGGCCACTTTGGCAGAATCATAAAACCAGATTACATTATAAATCATAATGAACAGTTAACTGTTAAGTTAATCGTATCAAATCCCATTGGTGAAGGATTTTTCAGTTATTTCTTTTTGTCTGTGCTAAAATACCAATCAATCCAATCCAAATCCAATCCCAATCTCTTTGATTATACCTACTTAGTGCAGCGAAAAAAAGAATAACACGCACTGTCTTCGCCATATTATGATTCATAATGCAATCCTCAGGCCGCAGAAATCAAAAGCATAGAAGCGGTCGAAATGGCGGTGCTTGAGGAAGGCCTGTCCAGATGATGGTCATTATGAAACACAATAGGCAAACGGTTAATTTTTAAATCACGCGGAATCAACGTGTCGATTGTCCATCACACGCTGAAAGTGTAAACAAAACACTTATTCAGCATTTCAGTGTTAAAGATCAACGTA
Organism: Mesoligia furuncula; assembly: GCA_916614155.1. Classification (NCBI taxonomy): domain Eukaryota; kingdom Metazoa; phylum Arthropoda; class Insecta; order Lepidoptera; family Noctuidae; genus Mesoligia; species Mesoligia furuncula. Next base: position 28,051,366 of record OU744800.1, on the reverse strand, counting down.
ATGAATATCAACAATAGTATTTATATTTATAGGTGTTAAGGTCAATTACAAACTATTACTTACGTCAATAATCTACTTGAAGTTTAGAGATTGATACTCGTGGACTACTGTAACAACCCCTGACCTGATAAAATTGGCAATCACAGATCGTAAACATTAGATCTAGACACGCGGCAGCGTGTCAAGCCAAGTTCAAGCAAAGGAACTGGCTAGCCAGGCCGAGTGTAATATTACACGAACCACTTGGTGCCACTTTTTACCCTTCTATAACTCAAAACCTCTTTAACGTAAACACATAAAACTACGTGTGTTTAATTATATCCATAAGGACATCTAGAAGCCCAAATTTCATGAAGCTAGCTCAAACGGTTATAAAGATATGAAGGTCAAAAAGTCGTAAATTTTAGCACTGACTGACTGACATATAGTACCTAAATCTAACCTACTTCCAGATGACCTAGAAGGATGAAATTTGGAATCCAGCTCGGTAATTGTATGTAAGCGTAGAAAGAAATCTAAAAATAAAAAAAGTGAAAAAATAGGGGGGGTCCCCATACAAAAAACTTGTAATACGCGCTAAACAACCGACCAGCGGTGTGTCGTCGGCGGCGAGCGGCACCACATAATTATACACAGAACAGAAGTAAATCTACATAAAAGCGCTCCCGAGCAACACATAAACATAGGCACCGCTTACGAATATCGCTTTAGTTATTTTTTGTTTTATTACATTTATGTTCATCCTGCTTCTTTCTCAACGATGAATTCATTATTGTCACACTATAACCACAAACGTTCTTCGTGCATAAACCAGTATAAAAGTGAAGTACATAATTATAAGAGATTGAAATTAAAAAGGTAGCATATAATGAATGGGCAATGCGCACTATTATCTCTAACATTCAAGAGAATGTAGACAATAGCATAAAAAAGAAAATCACGCAGCGGAAACGCAAGAAAAAACATTAAATCCCAATAATAATAATAATAATCATTTTATTTCGGACAACTATAAGATCCATAACTTGTTAGTAACAGTTTTGTACTTAAAATACTATTGTTAGTAACTTAAAACTAAAGACGAAAAAGTACGAAGACCATCCAACACTCGACACCCAGAAACTATGGAACAAGTCTTCGCACAAATTGCCTTATTATGGCGGAGGAAGTATCTGTCGCCACAGCCTTCAGGATGCTATTGCGACTGCCTCTTATTCTGCTCAGGAGTGAGGCCGTTTTTTTGCGGATGATGGCATGAAATCCGTCGGTATGGGCTACCGCAAACATTTCTGAGGCACTGCAAAAACGGGGCAGTCGCAACAGCATTCTAAAAACATTATTATATTGGACGCGCAGGACATCCAGCGACCTTTTCGAATAGTTGACCCAAAGACTACCGGTGTAAAAACTCTGACAATAGGCTTTAAAAAGCGTAATCTTTACTTGGTCTGTACACCGAGCAAATCTTCGTGCCAACATATTACCCCTGACCGCTAGAGCCCTGCGCTCCCTCTCAATGTCACTATGATCACTGAGGTCGTCGGTAAGAAAATGCCCAAGATATTTAAACTTTGTGACTCTACGTATTGGCGTACCGTTTATGACAAGTTCGAGGGCATTCTCCCGGCGCTTACCAGCGACCCCAAAGACCATGTATTCACATTTTCTGGCATTATAGACCAGTCCATGTGCGGCAGCGTAGGTCTCACATACTTTGAGCAGCTCCACGATCGCCCCCGGCGACGGGCCCAGCAGCACCATGTCGTCCGCATAACTGATGTTGTTACAATTAACACCATTTACCCTGCATCCGACACGCATGCTGCTGAGCTCGGCAATGAGGTCATTGACATATAGATTGAAGAGCCGGGGAGACGACAAACCACCCTGCCTCACCCCGCACTCCAACCCATATGATTCCGAAAGCGCATTAGACCATCTAACATGGTTCGTCTGGTTACGATACCAAAACTGCAATACACTGAGCAGTTCCGCCGGTATACCCCTACTCCTCAACTTACTCCAAAGCACATCGTAAGAAACGAGATCGAAAGCCTTGGAGAGATCAAGGAAGCAGGCGTACACCGGCGTCTTACGGTCAGTGTAGTATTTGACAGTATGCTTGACACCCATGATAGCACTTTCGGTAGAGAGTCCAGGACAAAACCCAAACTGTGCATCGTGCAACTTTATATATTTTGCCAAATAAGAGTCAAGCATACTGTCCAACACCTTAGCCGCGACAGTGGCAAGAGAGATCGGGCGATAATTACCTATGTCCGAGATGTCTCCTGTCCTATTCTTCACGATGGGTACAACAATGGTCTTTGTTAAGTCTGCCGGTAAATACGAATGGCTGAGACACATCGTATAGAACAAGGACAGGACCCTCGGCATATGCATACCCGCATATTTAAGATGTTCTATGCTAAGCCCATCATGCCCAGGGGATTTGCCCCTACTCATACTATTTATCACCGACCTTACTTGCTTCGTGGTGAAGCGCAGTAGCGGCTCCCCCCGTTCATGAGACACAAAGCCGATTCCCGACACAGAGGGACCAAGTGGAGACTTTACGGTGAAATGTTTCCTAAACAGATTAGCAATGTCCCCATGATCAGTAACCCCTCCAACATCCGCCGCGAGACCAGGCTTAGCCTCCAACTTACCTGTAGACTTCCAAAACGCACAGAAATTGTTATTAGCTCGTTGTTCTGCTAATACGTCCATCTTAATTTGATCTTGTCTATTTTGACAGTACTTTAGCCGACTTTTGAAAATTTTACGTGTCTCATACATTTGATCGTAAGCAGTACCAGAGGTTGGTCGATCAGCCAAAACCCAGGCTTGGAATCTAAACCTGGCCTCTCGGTGAGCGTCTCGAACATGTTTGTTCCACCCACATAACGGACTACCCCGCTTTGGTCTCTGGTGTACTTCACTAGATTCTCTCGCTGCTTCACAAAGGACATCTATAATATTCTTGTACAGCTTATCAAGGACAAATTTGTGATCATCCAAGTTGCATGACCCATGACTGCACACCGCAAACTCCCGTGGGAAGTCTATCTCTCGCAGTTTATCAGAACACATACGATGATAACTCTCGACCTCTTTTTTATTTCTGACGCCCCAGACAACAGTACTGCGGGGTGCAGCCCCGGTCGTCAACTTTGGCCTTACTACATCTAAGTTACATACAACATATATAGGTAAGTGATCAGACACATAAACATCTTCATCAATACCTACACTAACAATTGTCTGCCAGGCTGACGAAGAGACCACACAATGGTCTAACCACCTCCTACAGCCATGAGCCTCACTAATGAAGGTGTAGTAGCTTAGATCATATCCTAACTTCTTTGTATCGGCACAGACCCAGGATTGATCGTTACAAAAACTTAATAGCTCGACATAAAATAATTCTTGCGGATGCGCATTAAAATCGCCCATTATATATATGTTTTCAACATCATGTGTCGCAATGACTGCACTTACCTCACTTAAGACCTCGGTAAACAAAGGCAGGTTTTCCGGTGAGTTTGTAGGCATGTATACCGAAAATACAACAATAGTGCGACCACCAGAGACAGCTTTAATGGCCACTAACCGAGAGCTATTACATGTTATTACCGAGACAGACTCAAAAACACCCTTTCTCCAGAGAATAGCCACTCCTCCGTACGGCCGACCTCTTAGAAGCCCTTCTGATGTGTCTACAGCAGACCTACCAGTGTATTCAAAATCAGGACTTATCGTTCCTAACATTGAGATATCATGAGGTAATAGCCAAGTCTCCTGCAGGCAGACCAAATCGGACCAATCACATATTTTTCTAATATTATCAACTGATCTTTTCGCAGATTTACAATTAAAACTTGTTAATTTTACATGACAGTAATACCTGCCTAGTTTTCTTTACAAAAAGTAATGATAACCCACCAAAAACATAAATGTAAAAAAGGAGAGCCAAGTTCAATACAAAAATTATGCTTGACTGTGGGCTTCGCCGCAAAAAGAATGGAGATCTAAATGAGTGCCAAGTTCTACGCAAAATCCAAATATGAAGGAACAAAATAACATTATGAACAAGTTTTAAACCGTCGTTGTCAAACCAAAACCTGCTATGTGCAAAAAGTATACATTTGAGATATTGACAAAAGAAGTTTTGACAAAGTTTTAGCTGCTGCACGTAGCACATTTTATTCTGAGGCCATAGTTCCACAACTAGTGGTCATAAGCACATAGCACTTTTTTATATGATAAATAAGGCTGTGACCTATAAGCTGAGGTCAAAATCTTGAAACCTCAAAAAACGGCACATAGCAGATTTTGGTTTGACAACGACGAAACTCTATTTCTTTGCTTTATTGGATACCTATAACAATTGCTGTTATTTAAAAATGTGAGATCTTAAATAATAATAATAATAATAAATCTTTATTTTCAGACCATTGGTCCATAGAAGATATAAGTAAATAAAACACGTTAAATTAAAAATAACAAGAAAAAATAACAAATAAAAAGTAATCTAACAAAAACCTACAAAACAAAAACCTAAAAAATAAAAACCTACCTTACATATCTGAATGACGGTCTGTGCGCCGCCATCCAGTGACCTATTATTTGGCCATCCACCCTGCCGGCTACAGTAGCCACGAGGCTGTTGGGGCTGTCGCGCACCCGACGCATCAGTGATGCAATTCGCAGACGCAGCAGCGACCCGAAATCCGGAACGCGTGCGTCCGCGAACATCCCCGACGCGCTACAGAAGCGCGGCAACCCTAGCATCACCCGGAACGCATTATTATACTGGACTCGTAAAGCGTTGTACGAGCCCTGTGCATAACTGACCCCCAGGGCGCACGTATACAGCGACTGTCAGTATGCCCTGAACAATGTTATTTTAACATCTCGCGTACACCGTGCGAACCTGCGGGCCAGCATGTTACACCTGACAGCCAACGCTCTACGTTCCCTTTCTAAATCTTCGTCAGCTGATAGCCTATCGGTGACCCAGTGCCCCAGGTATTTAAAACGAGTGACTCTTTTCAACGGAACTCTGCCTAAGGTAACCGGTGGAACAACGTCATACATTTTATTTTGAGCCCTAAACACTAAGAGCTCGCTTTTAGTTGAGCTGTACCTGAGACCATGAGTCACCGCATAGTCTTCACAGATTCGGAGGAGCTTTCTTAACGCACTGATCGATGGGCTCAGCAACACCATATCATCCGCGTAACTTATATTATTGATACATTGTCCGTCAATGGAGCAACCGACTTGGGTGTTGCTGAGCTCACATATCAATCGATTGACATACAGGTTGAAGAGCCTGGGCGAGCTAAGCCCCCCCTGCCTCACGCCGCACTCCAACCTATACGCACCCGACATGGCACCTGTCCATCTAACGTAATTGGACTGGTTGCTATACCAGTACTTCAGTACAGCAACCAGTCCCCCAGGAAGGTTAGTGTCATGGTTGAGTTTCCCCCAGAGGCAGTCATAAGATACTAGGTCGAATGCCTTGGAGAGGTCCAAAAAACACGCATAAACAGGTGTTTTCCTTGCTGCATAGTATTGGACAGTATGCTTGAGACAGAGAATCGCTGTTTCAGTCGATAAATGTGGCCTAAACCCAAATTGGGCGTCATGTAGGGTGATATATTTATCCAACTGCCTGTCAATCAGACCGTCCAACACCTTTGCAGCAATGGTCGCCAAGGAGATAGGCCTATAGTTATTCTTGTCACTCGTATCTCCAGTCTTGTTTTTACCCGACTGCGGCGAAGCCCAAAAGGAGGGTTATGTGTTTGACCTGTATGTATGTATGTATGTCCGTTTCTTTGTTCCCTCGTAACTTCTAAACGAATGAACGGATTTTGATAAATTATACGTCATTAGATTTGTCTTGGTAGCGCGAGTGTCACTGGGTATATCAAAATTGAAAAAAAATAAAATGGCCGATTTTTGGCGCCATATGTCTTAAAAAAAATATTTTTATTGAAACCAATCGAGTGGGGTATCAAAGTAAAGGGTTTTTAAAGGTGATTACAAAAATATAAACAACTTATATGGTTAAAAGTAATTCGAAGTGACAAATCGTAAAAAACACGTACCAAGAGCTAAATCGTTTGCGAAATCTTTCAAGTTTGTAAACTGAAAAGCTGGAAATAAAAAATAAGTAATTAAAAAAACTAAAAAACCCGACTGCGGTAAAGTTTTCAGTTTTTTTTAACTTAATTTTTTTACCGCAGTCGGGTTTTTTAGTTTTTTTAATTTATTATAGGAACGACAATCGTTTTCATAAGGTCCTCTGGAAGATACGTACGTACGTTAAAGTAGGTTAGTTATCAGAATAAAAATATATACATATATATGTTGAATAACTTTATAAAATGACTGATGTAATGAAAACTGGCCAAGTCAAATCAATAAACACGTAACGTTGTCGGCGTCGTGTTTCGCTGCGTGGTGTCGCGTAACCGTCCTCGGAAACGGATAATGTTCCCACTGCTGTGATACAGGCCTCCTCCTCACTCTCTGTGAAGGAGTGGGCCATAATCCACCACGCGGGTCCAGTGCGGTTTGGTAGATGGCACAAATGTCATCAATTTTTTGATTCTAGAAAATGTTTCTCTCACGATGTTTTTACTTATACCTATTATTACAAATTAAAGTCGCTTTTCTGGCGTTTATTTTTTTGACGCTTGCCACCATTGGTCTGTAGATGGGTGACCATCTTTACATACCGTGACCCCTCCTTACCTCGAAAAGCACGTTAAGCCGTTGATACCGGCTGTCATTCGTGGATCTTTAACAGTCGTTACGGGTAGTGAGAAGCCCGAAAGTCTGACAACCAGTCTTACCAAGGGGTATCGTATTACCCAGTAACTGGGTCGTGCAGGTCAGATAGGCAGTCGCTCCATGTAAAATACTGCATCCGTATAGACTGGAAGCCGACCCCAACATATGTAGTTGGAAAAGGCTAGGCAGATGATGATGAACGTCACTTTTCTGGTCTGACTGTCATTTCGCGTTGTTCTTATAAATTTCGTAACGGATATTGATTTGGTTTTCACTATCATTTAGGGAGGCGAGTATGGCGATATGAGTCAGCAGACTGGGATGAGATGCGGCACTTTTTTACGTCTTATCCATGGCGGCAGGTGTGCTTTTCCTCGGGTGACGCCTCGTGATGTGCTGACGTGTTCGCGGACGTGATTCAGCAGGGGATGGAGTATTTTATTCCATTCTCCAACATCCCGCTCGGTCACAAATCCCGGCTTTGGTATAATGCAGAATGCGCCCGCGCTGAGGCCCGTAAAGAATCTGCGTACCAAGCCTGGGTCAAGGCCCGTGACCGCAAAGTTAGAGCGCGTAGGGTTCTCGCGAAGAAAAGAGCCTTTAATTCTGCCGCTAAGTTCTGCAAGCGGGTCTTACGTAGGGCACGTTTTGACCATGTCGGACGTATTGGGACCAAACTAGCATCGCACCCTCCGGGTAGTAAACAGTTCTAGTCCCTGTCTAAAGCGGTTGAAACGAATTTCTGTCGTCCCACTTTATCTCCAATGGTGAAACCTGATGGGTCGCTGGCTCACTCTGCAAGTGAGAAAGCAAATTTATTTGCATCTCTCTTTGCAAGCAATTCACGTCTGGACGCTGGCTCCAAGCGACCACCCACTGTACCTCACTGTGACTCCTCGAAACCGGAGATCGCAGTTCACATTAAAGAGGTCCGATGAGTATTGTGCAGTCTAGACGTGAACAAGGCAAGCGGGCCTGGCGGTATTCCAGCGAGAGTGTACAGGCAGTGTGCGCCTGAACTGTCTTCTATGCTGACACGCTTGTTCCGCCTCTCTCTTGAAAAAAGAACGGTGCCAAAATCCTGGAAGCTTGCAAATGTACAACCAGTGCCCAAAAACGGCGACCGTGCAGACCCTGCCAATTACCGTCCAATCGCCATTACCTCCATTCTGTGCAAGGTTATGGAAAGGGTACTGAACAGTAAGTTGCTGACCTACCTTGAAGACAATGATCTCCTCAGTGACCGTCAATATGGCTTTCGCCGGGGACGGTCAACTGGCGATCTTCTTGTGTATGTCATGCACTGTTGGGGCGAAAACATCGAGAATCACGGCGAAGCACTTGCTGTATCGCTTGATATCTCGAAGGCCTTTGACAGGGTCTGGCACGCCAGTCTACTCAGCAAGCTTCCTGCTTATGGCATCCCCGCTGATTTTTGTAGCTGGATATCAGACTTCCTTAGCGAGCGGTCGATCAGAGTAGTCGTTGACGGCTGCTCCTCTGACCTTATGGCTATTGATGCCGGAGTTCCTCAGGGGTCTGTTCTCTCTGCAACTCTTTATCTGCTGCACATCAATGACCTTCTTCAGCCTGGTATTGTTGGGTATGCAGATGACCGTACTGTTTCAGAGAGATACTTATCCAGCGCAAAAGCCAGCGGAGCCGAGGTTCGTTTCTTGAGAGAGGCCATGGTAGAGCGGGCAGATTTGACCTTAAGCCTTGTCTCCCAGTGGGGTGATGGCAATTTGGTCTCTTTGAAAGCCACCAAAACACAAGCGTGTCTTTTTACCGCCAAAAGGAGTCTTTTGACCAGACTCCTACTTTTCGGGGTACATCTGTTCCTGTAACAGATCGGCTCGAGCTCCCAGGCATGGAGTTGACGTCTAGTCTCAACTTCGGCGCTACCATCGAGTACAAAGCCCAAACTGCGGCCAAGAAGCTGGGCATCCTAAATAAGGTGAAGCGATACTTCACGCCTGGACAGCTTTTAACCCTATACAAAGCGCAAGTCCGATCCTGCATGGAGTATTGCAGCCACCTTTGGGATGGCTCAGCGAAATACCAACTTGCCGTGCTTGACTCGGTGGAACGCAGAGCTAAGAGGCTCATTGGCGACGTAGGATTGGTGGATGCCAAGCTTCACAGCTTGGCTCATCGCCGCAAGGTTGCCTGCTTGTCGGTCTTCTACAGATTGTACTTCGGTGAGTGTGCCCAAGAACTCCACGACGTCATTCCACCGGCCCCCTTCTACCTTCGGTGATCCAGGTGCACAGCAAGTTACCATCCCTGCCTAGCTGCTATTCCACCAATTCGTACTAAGCGTTTTCAAATGTCTTTTATAATGCGCACAGCAAAAGAGTGGAACTCTTTACCTGCGCCTGTGTTTCCGAGCGCATACAACCCGAATCTCTTCAAAGTAAGAGTGAACAGGCTTCTTCTGGGTAAGCTCACTCTATCGTCGACTTTGTCTCTGTCACCTCTGACCTAGACTAGAGTCAAGAGCAAACCCATTTCAAATTTAAAAAAAAGGGAAAATTACTCCGGAATGTATGAATTAAAAATTACTAATGAATGTCAAATTAATCAGCGCCAGGACACTACTCGATACAATTTTAGACGTGATTAAAATTTGGTAGTAAAATTACGTCAATTTACATCAGGGGCTGATTAATTTGACAGGACTAAACTAAAACTTATTTTCTGTCCTGTACTTAACGAAATAGAAAGAAAAAGATGCACTGAACTTAAATTTAATTTAGTTTGTGAACAACAGAATCGGCATCTAAATTAATATTTACTTTACATTAGAATTAAGAAATGTTGATGTCTTGTAAAGGGTACGTACGGGTAAGTAAGTTGTAAAAACCGTGTGAGGTTTACTCCCAAAGCACGAAGTCCGTAGTTTCGGCAAAAATAACGGGCCCTACAAAGCCGTTTCAATAACGGACATTAAATTAGTTTGGTTTTCGAACTAAGAATGAATGACAACACGATTTGACAGTTGTCCCTACGTCCGATGTGTTCTGCCCGTCTGAAAAATTTAATATGACACTTTTATTCTCAAAAAGACAAAAGAGCCACTTACATGAGAACATAAGATAATATATTGTAATAAACTTATTCTAGGTAACGGTGACTGGCAATACTGGTTTTATTCTCAACTAGTTAGGGCTAGTAACATTATTAGTGAGTGGTTTCTTTTATTTAATTTGATAGTTTTGATTTAAAACCGCTGAAAGAGCTTACATTTTTTATGTAGGATGGTAAATTATTATAAATTTGTGCTCCTTCATAGGTGTTATTTTATCAAATTAAATACTTTCGGACGGGCCCGTATTTTCGTTGACAGGCTAAGAGTAGACTCCCAGGGGTGTGGGTCGTGCCACAAGAACCTCCATCATACATTCATATCACATCCGTGTACCTAATCGGTTCTTTCTTTTGTTTACAGATCCCAGAACACGTGACTGGTGGCCGTCGCCCTTAGTTATGTTCACAGTTATACCATTCTACTTATATTTCTCCAACAGTTTGGGACCAAGGCTAATGAAAAATAAAAATCCATTCAAGTTGAAAAGGGTTATATTTTATTATAATATATTTCAAATACTAATCAGCGCCTACATAGTGCATGTGGTAAGTTTATGGAGTCACGGGTGTAATAAGACACTTAACAAAGCCAAGATCCACTCGTACAGATGCCAGCACATCAAGCTACTACAATCTGTCAAAATTATTTAATAGATTTTCAGCTTTATCGCAAAAGCATAAGGTTCATAGTTAATTGGGAAAATTTGACAGTTTCGGGTAGCTTGTGCGTCTGTACTCACTGTCATTGTAAAAAAAAATATACTGGACCATAGCTGAGAACCTTCCAGTCAGGGAGATACTGAAGGTCGAAATTCCAACTTTTACTGACGTTTTTTTAAGCAAACAAGTTTTTAATGTTATAAAACAACTTTACACCCACGACCCCTGAGCCGTTGTATGCACCCTTAAGCACAAAGTTTTTATGCGTTACGTTGCGCTCTACAGTAAACAGCGATTTTTACAAGCTTTTATTTAGTTTTACCCGTTGTCTCGTTGTCTGTCTGTCGATCTGTAGGTAATCATATCTTGCAAGTTAAATTTGATCCACTTCCCGGTTTCCGATTGAGCTGAAATTTTGCATGCATGTATATATCGGATGACAATACAATATTATTATGACATAGAGCTGATCTGATGATGGAGCTGGAAGGTGCCCATAGGAACTCCGTAATTAAACGACGCACCCCATCGAGTTCGGGCTCATTTGATTTGTCTTGACTAGTACTTTGATACTATATGGTAACCAGGGTCTCATGATGGAGCTGGAAGGTGGCCATAGGAACTCCGTAACTGAACGACGCAACCCTATTGAGTTTGGGCTCGTTTATTTCGTCTTGACGAGTACTTTGATACTATAAAGTAACCAGAGCCTGATGATGGAGCTGGAAGGTGGCCATAGGAACTCCGTAATTAAACGACGCAACCCCATCGAGTTGGGCTCGTTTAATTCGTCTTGACGAGTACTTTGATAGTATATGGTACCAAGTCAAGGTGAGGCCGTGCCGAGGACTGAGTGGCATCAGGGTGTAACATGGTGCCGTGAACGAGATGAACAGACTGAGAAACCTGTCCAGCGATAACTAAAAAGTAAAAAATAAATTAAAAGTAAAAAAACTTTTTACGTCATTAGTCTACACACACAGTACTACAGTTACACTACAGTTTACAGCAAAAATGAAAGTAGTTTCCCAGCAATTATTTTTGTGCAATGTTGCTTAGTTTCATGTGCAAATGCTAGCACACCAAGCTACCCGAAACTGTCAAATTTTCCCAATAAACATTAAAACTTATTCTTTAGGGATAAAGTTGAAAATCTATTAAAGATATTTGGTCTTTTTAAAACCTGAATATTGGTCGAGTTTTTTATATCCTTTGTTTATGATTTGTTTTCTATTACAGGGTTTATTTGCCGGTTGGTGGCCATTTAAGAGCAATTCATACAATTGGACTTGTCAGCCAGTGGACATGGCTGATAACCCAGATACGCGGAGTGTATGTATAATTTTTAATAATAATAATATAGTACTGCACTTACCGGGGATTGTCCTTGGGTGCGTTTACATAGTGCATACAGGGATAATCATCGGTTGGTGCCTCTACCCTCAACACTTACAATTGTCTAAGGGGCCTCTGCGAGTTGGGACCCCCTTTTATAGCAGAACTTTTTATGTCATAATATTATTGTGCAGCAAGTGGACTGTATGGGGGTTTTTATATAGGCGCTGTGGTCGGAGTTTCTCGATCCAGGACGGTGTGACTCTATACCTTTTCTGTAGCGGTTCGCTGGGGACTCCAAGAGAGGGTTCTCGTGGCGGGGAGTTCAGGTGTGGGGTTCAACACAATGAAACTGCCAATTATTATTCACAGTATGAGGCGGGGACTCAAAACATAGCTTATTTTCTACGGCCAGACGGGCATAGTGACGTCTACTTATGATGAATTTTACTGAAGTGTTTGCACTGACCAGCGCGCCTTCTTTTATAGATTCGCGGAAAATAGCTGGCCAGTGATCCATTGCGTTTCCACAATTTTTCGGCGGCAAACTCGCGTCAAAGCTCATCTAATTCTGTGATTGGGCGCTTTGAGTCTCCGCCCCTTTTTAATTTATTTTCAATAAAATGTGTACACTTATTTACTATTCAGTTTTACATTTATCTTACAATTATCGAGAAAGTTTTTACACAATAATTTACATCTTTTTTACCCGCGTGCAACGGTCGGGGTTCATACAGTAACGCATTTTTCCTTAACACTGAATCTATAAATATAAGTCGCATACGCGAACCGGGAGCGGTCATTATAATTCTATCGTCGCAGCGATAACATTTATATATTAACTGTTTTCACCGTATATTGGTGCTAAGGTTAGGTGTCACATGCTTTTATTTCAGTCATTTATCAATCATACAGGCAATTCAGGTAAATCTCTTATAACCTAGGTGTTTTAATCATACAGGCGATTCAGGTAAATCTCTTATAACCTAGGTGTTTATTAATCATAAAGGCGATTCAGGTAAATCTCTTATAACCTAGGTGTCTATTAATCATACAGGTAATTCAGGTAAGTCTTATAACCTAGGTGTTCATTGCGGGTTCGCCCGTGTTTGTAGTGTTGTCGTGCACAATTATTTTGCATATAACAACGGATAGCATAAGGGTCCATATTGGCTCACCTAAAGTTCTTTACCCGAAATTGTTCTTCCTAATGATTTGTAATCCGAATGATCAGTCTTCCTAAAATTTTGCATCCTAAAAGTTTCATTCATACTATTTGTAGTGCTACGGCGATGTTCATAATACTCATGTTTCCGAAAATTGTAATTAATAATATCATTAATGTAAATATATTACCTACTGTTTTTTACCATAACGCTTATATCCCTAAACATAATTACCATAATATTAGAAGATGATATTTATAGTTTAATTTGAGGGTATGATTATTATTTAGGGGTATGCTTTACATAACGTACTGAGTTGTGTCTATGGAACCACTGTACTTCCACACCCGGCGCTTTTTGATAGTAGCTATTTTTTTTGGATAGAATAGACTATTTTTAGTGTATATTTGAAAACCGCAAAGTTCGCAAAATCATAGTGGCCGAGAAAAGAAATCCCAAAGTTTTTCTTTATCTACAAAAATATGTGCTTAGGCGTAGTCGACGGAGCCCCGCTTCGCGGGGCCCCTTTCTGTCTACAGGGTTTAAAGGAACCTAACACGAAGGGGTTGACGGGGGCTCGTTCGCTCGCTTTGCTCGCTCACTCGCACCCTCAAATTAAAACTGTAAATATCAACTTCTAATATTATGGTAATTATGTTTAGGGATAAAAGCGTTATGATAAAAAACAGTAGGAGTTTAAATATATTTACATTAATGATATGATTAATTACAATTTTCGGAAACATGAGTGTTATGAACATCGCCGGTAGCACTACAAATAGTATGAACTAGCTTCCGCCCGCGACTCCGTCCGCGCGGATGTCGGTCTTCGCGTGGATGGTTTATTTCTCCATTTTGAGTAACTCTGACAATGACATCTTATAAATATCTATTGGACCCAAATACGGCTAAGCCTATAATAATTAAGGAGATCCCTCTATTGAGCTACTGCTGTTGAGCTCGCGTTCTGTAGTAAGTATTTTTTTCATAGTAATTCCGACCTTGATAAGTAGCATGTAGCAGTAAATTACTGACAATGACGAAAAGTTTGCAATAATAAAAAAGTGATCGTGACAATGCGACAGAAAGTTAATTGAGAGCTTCAGCATACACAACATTGTTAGTGAGCTCGTCCGGAATATGAACATGAAGATTTCTTGGACTGCTCACATGGGAAAGAGCTACGTAAAGTTGCCCGTGTGAAAAACAACTCGCGGTAAGATCTACGCCAGCAACTCCTAGGGTCTGACCTTGAGCCTTATTTATTGTCATGGCGTAACACAAAGCTACAGGAAACTGTATTCTCTTAAATTGAAATGGAAAATTATCCACTACGGGTAATGCAACGTGTGTTCGCGGTTCTACAGAACAACGTCTATGAATAAAACCGAAAAATAAGTTTTTTTTTTCTACGTATTTTTCCAGGATAAAAAGTATCCTATTTTATGCCCAGGATAATAAGGTATAATTATACCAAGTTTCATCGAAATCGAACCGTTAGTTTTCACGTGATGCCTGCATATACAGACAGACAGACAGACAGACAGACAGACAGACAAAAATTTTTTTAATCACATATTTGGGTTTGGTATCGATCCAGCAACACCCCCCGCTATTTATTTTTTCAATATTTTCAATGTACAGAATTGACCCTTCTACAGATTTATTATATGTATAGATGAAACGTTTTGGATGGAAAAATTTAGGAAGACTGATCATTCGGATTATATATCATTAGGAAGAACAATTTCGGGTAAAGAACTTTAGGTGAGCCAATATGGACCCCCCGTCATCCACTTCGAACCTAACCTGTCCGAGTCGGGGTGCCCCAAGTCCCGAGCTCGCTTCGCTCGCTCTTGCATCCTAAGTTGTCATTACAAATGTGTTACTTTTGTATATTATGTTGGTTACCGCTATAAATAAAATCTACACAAAAAAAATCTATAAAAAGAAATCTAAACAAAAAAGATATGACTTTGAATAATAGTGTAAAAGATGGTTATGTTGAGAAAATATAGGAAAACAAAAAAAAGTATGATAAATGTTTATTGCTACTGACATTATGAATGCTTCGGAATTATGAACATTAGAGACAGAGTAGTTGGGAATTGTGATTGTTAGGATGAAAAATTTTAGGAAGAACATTTTCGGATTTCCAATTTTCGGAGTTGAAAATTTAGGTGAACTATGGCGCACCCATAGCATAAACTTCATTTCGCAGAAAATCGTTTGGCATACACTCATTTATCATACATTCAAAACTCATAATTTTGAAAGTCAGAATAATCCTTAGGCATAAATTTCATTTCCATAATAATTAAAAAGTAAAACCATCTTATCGCAGAAAGTTCACAGTCAGAATTGTCTTTTGGCATACGTGAGTTCTTGCGTAGGGGTCTACCTTTTATAGCAGAACTTTTTACGTCATAATATTGTTTTGCATAACAACGGATAGCATAAACTTCATTTCGCAGAAAATCATTTCGCATACACTCAGTTGTCTTACATTCAAAACTCATAATTTTGTTAGTCAGAATCATCTTTAGGCATAATGTTTATATCCATAATAATTAAAAAGCAGAACCATCATATCGCAGAAAATTCACAGTCAGAATCGTCTTTTGGCATACATTTTATATCGATAGTCATTAAAAACCTACCCTAACCTAAATGCTAATTACAAAAATATTGTCGGCTTGGATGCATGTAGCATGCAAACAGGCATACAACATGCAAGCAGGCATGCAACATGCAGCATGCATGCAGCATGCATGTAGCATGCAAGCACGCATGCAACATGCAACATGCATGCAGCATGCAAGCAGGCATGCAACATGCAGCAGGCATGCAGCATGCTAGCAGGCATGCAACATGCAGCAAGCATTGTCTCTGTCACGGCTCCGGCGCTGCCGGGTTTGAGCGGCGCCACGCGAGCTTATCGTCACAGATGGTTTTAACGCTCTCCACCGCAGCTTCGGCTTGCTGGCCGGCTTAGCCGGCCAGCCTCAGCCGCGGTGGCGGGCCTTCAAACCACCTGCTCCTCAGCTCGCGGGCCGCCCTGCCCCTCCGCGCCTACGCGGGTTTAAATTACACTCTAGGGGTAGGGCAGACAAGACTGCGTAAAGTCGGTTTCGCAGTGATTCGTTTCTGTCACAAAGTTTTGCAGCACAACGTATTGACTTTTTATGACACAAATTTAATTTAATATTGAAAATGCTACCAATACATGCTATATTTAGAACATTCTATGTCACTTTTGCAGACCATTCGATTTTAAATACATTGCACGTAGGTTATCTAACCATTCGACAGCATAAATTTACTTTATTTAAATTATCAGTTTTATTCCATATATTATAAGTTTTTGATGTTTTGAACACTAATTTTTACAAGAAGATACATCTATTTTAATTTTTGATGTTCAAATATGCACCCATACCAAATAATCGTATCTCTAAATAAATGTTATGCTAAACAAAATTATGCATAATATTAATTATGGCAAAGGTAATTATGCGAAACAAAATTCTGCCAAGATAAAAGTATGCCATTGTAAATTCGGACACGTAAATATTCTGCCAAACAAAAGTTATGCTAAATAATTTTTATGCCTTAAAAATATTCGATTAAATAAGATTATGCCATGTGAGTTATGCCAAATAAAAATCGGAGTATCAAGATTCTTCCAAATAGAAGGAACCCATTTAGGTTAGGGTGGGTTTTTAATGACTATCGATATAAAATGTATGCCAAAAGACGATTCTGACTGTGAATTTTCTGCGATATGATGGTTCTGCTTTTTAATTATTATGGATATAAACATTATGCCTAAAGATGATTCTGACTAACAAAATTATGAGTTTTGAATGTATGACAACTGAGTGTATGCGAAATGATTTTCTGCTAAATGAAGTTTATGCTATCCGTTGTTATGCAAAACAATATTATTACGTAAAAAGTTCTGCTATAAAAGGTAGACCCCAGGGGGGTTCCTTCTATTTGGCAGAATCTTGATACTCCGATTTTTATTTGGCATAACTCACATGGCATAATCTTATTTAATCGAATATTTTTAAGGCATAAAAATTATTTAGCATAACTTTTGTTTGGCAGAATATTTACGTGTCCGAATTTACAATGGCATACTTTTATCTTGGCAGAATTTTGTTTCGCATAATTACCTTTGCCATAATTAATATTATGCATAATTTTGTTTAGCAGAACATTTATTTAGAGATACGATTATTTGGTATGGGTGCATATTAGAACATCAAAAATTAAAATAGATGTATCTTCTTGTAAAAATTAGTGTTCAAAACATCAAAAACTTATAATATATACGATTCATAAAAAGTCAATACGTTGTGCTGCAAAATTTTGTGACAGAAACGAATCGCTGCGAAACCGACTTTACGCAGTCTTGTCTGCCCTACCCCTAGAGTGTAATTTAAACCCGCGTAGGCGCGGAAGGGTAGGGCGGCCCGCGAGCTGAGGAGCAGGTGGTTTGAAGGCCCGCCACCGCGGCTGAGGCTGGCCGGCGAAGCCGGCCAGCAAGCCGAAGCTGCGGTGGTGAGCGTTAAAACCATCTGTGACGATAAGCTCGCGTGGCGCCGCCCAAACCCCGCAGCGCCGGAGCCGTGACAGAAACAATGCTTGCTGCATGTTGCATGCCTGCTTGCATGCTGCATGCCTGCTGCATGTTGCATGCCTGCTTGCATGCTGCATGCATGCTGCATGTTGCATGCCTGCTTGCATGTTGTATGCCTGTTTGCATGCTACATGCATCCAAGCCGACAATATTTTTGTAATTAGCATTTAGGTTAGGGTAGGTTTTTAATGACTATCGATATAAAATGTATGCCAAAAGACGATTGTGACTGTGAATTTTCTGCGATATGATGGTTCTGCTTTTTAATTATTATGGATATAAACATTATGCCTAAAGATGATTCTGACTAACAAAATTATGAGTTTTGAATGTATGACAACTGAGTGTATGCGAAATGATTTTCTGCGAAATGAAGTTTATGCTATCCGTTGTTATGCAAAACAATATTATGACGTAAAAAGTTCTGTTATAAAAGGTAGACCCATCGCAGGGCTGCCTCTTCGATAAAATAAAATTAACATAACTATTTGTGGGTTCCCTATCCATTTGCATAAAATTTTAAGACCTAATATAACTTAGCATAATTTTGTTTGGCATAATTATATTTTCGCATAATATAATTACGCATAACAGCTTACGCATATTTTTTTTAAGCATAATTTCCTAAAGCATAAATTTACTAAGCATAAAGTTCTAATGCATAACTTTTTTAAGCATAATATCCTAAAGCATAAATTTGCCCGAAGAGGATATACCAATTTATTTCGACGATTGGAAAAAAGCCATATCTCCTTAATCAGGTAATATATAACATATTAATATAATATAACGTATTGGGGTTCCTTCTATTTGGCAGAATCTTGATACTCCGATTTTTATTTGGCATAACTCACATGGCATAATCTTATTTAATCGAATATTTTTAAGGCATAAAAATTATTTAGCATAACTTTTGTTTGGCAGAATATTTACGTGTCCGAATTTACAATGGCATACTTTTATCTTGGCAGAATTTTGTTTCGCATAATTACCTTTGCCATAATTAATATTATGCATAATTTTGTTTAGCATAACATTTATTTAGAGATACGATTATTTGGTATGGGTGCATATTTGAACATCAAAAATTAAAATAGATGTATCTTCTTGTAAAAATTAGTGTTCAAAACATCAAAAACTTATAATATATACGTGTCATAAAAAGTCAATACGTTGTGCTGCAAAATTTTGTGACAGAAACGAATCGCTGCGAAACCGACTTTACGCAGTCTTGTCTGCCCTACCCCTAGAGTGTAATTTAAACCCGCGTAGGCGCGGAGGGGTAGGGCGGCCCGCGAGCTGAGGAGCAGGTGGTTTGAAGGCCCGCCACCGCGGCTGAGGCTGGCCGGCGAAGCCGGCCAGCAAGCCGAAGCTGCGGTGGTGAGCGTTAAAACCATCTGTGACGATAAGCTCGCGTGGCGCCGCCCAAACCCCGCAACGCCGGAGCCGTGACAGAAACAATGCTTGCTGCATGTTGCATGCCTGCTTGCATGCTGCATGCCTGCTTGCATGCTGCATGCCTGCTGCATGTTGCATGCCTGCTTGCATGCTGCATGCATGCTGCATGTTGCATGCCTGCTTGCATGCTACATGCATGCTGCATGCATGCTGCATGTTGCATGCCTGCTTGCATGTTTGCATGCTACATGCATCCAAGCCGACAATATTTTTGTAATTAGCATTTAGGTTAGGGTAGGTTTTTAATGACTATCGATATAAAATGTATGCCAAAAGACAATTCTGACTGTGAATTTTCTGCGATATGATGGTTCTGCTTTTTAATTATTATGGATATAAACATTATGCCTAAAGATGATTCTGACTAACAAAATTATGAGTTTTGAATGTATGACAACTGAGTGTATGCGAAATGATTTTCTGCGAAATGAAGTTTATGCTATCCGTTGTTATGCAAAACAATATTATGACGTAAAAAGTTCTGCTATAAAAGGTAGACCCAACGTATTGAACTATTTTGTGGGTTTTTTTTTTCGCTGTAGGAAGCATGAAGCAAGCAAGCATACAGCATGCATGCAAGCATACAGCATGCAAGCAAGCATGCAGCAAACAAGCAAGCATGCAGCAAGCAAGCAAGCATGCAGCATGAAAGCAAGCATGCAGCATGCAGCATTCAAGCGAGCATGCAACATGCAGCAGGCAGCAGGCAGGGTTTCTGTCACGGCTCCGGCGCTGCAGGTCTCCGGCGACCCCACGCGTGCTAATCGATTTTAAATTACACTCTAGGGGTAGGACAAACAAGACTACGTGGAGTCGGTTTTGCAGTAATTCGGTTCTGTCACTAACTTTTGTTGCACAGCATATTAAATTTAATTAATTGTATGCCTAAATATTATTATGCTAATAGTCATTAGGCTTACTAACGTTATACGAATCAAATTTATGCCAAAACAAATTAGTCTTTAAGATGATTATGCCAACATAAAATGTATGCCTAAAAAATTATGCCGAAGTATTATTATGCCAAAACAAATTGTGCCAAAATCGTTATGCCGAAGTATATTAGGACAAAGAACATTATGCGAAAAGAAGGAATCCCGTCAAAGACACTTATAATAATTTTATAATAATAATAATATAATTTTATTTTATATAATAATAATTTTATTAAGGTACAGACGCCAGCACATCAAGCTACCCGAAACTGTAAAATTTTCCCAATCAACTTTGAACCTTAGGCTTTAGAGATAAAGTTGAAAATCTATTAAATAAATTTGATTGCAGTAGCTTGATGTGCTGGCGTCTGAAAGATTTTGTAATGCCTCATGCATTACAAAATCTTTCGTACTTACACAGAAGCATTAATTATGCATTACATGGTGTAGTGAATTGCTGCCCTCCTAGCTAGATTACTGAGCAATCTGTATTTAGGAGAGAAATATAATAAATAATAATATTATTTTAAGAGCCAGTTCAGTTTTTGAATATCAAGGCTTTCTCTTCTTTTTCCACATGTTTCTAAATGCGACAGATGCAGATGTGTGAGATGCTTCTAAATGTGAGGGAAGAGGGAGTGCACCAATGTTTGCGCGCACACTTGTGCACTATAAGGCGAAAGCGCCAGGGCGAAATTAAAATTTTCTTACGTTTTTTGCAATTTTCTGGTCAGTATTAAGTTGTACGTTGATTAAAATATGATTCGCGACCGTAACAAATATGTATTTACAGAATTATAATAATTAAAGTCATCAACACAACTCTCTAAGACCAAGTAATCCTATTGAATGACTATTTCATGAAATCTTGACATTTAGGATTATACTAACTTAACAAGTTCTATTACTGATTCTGATTCTTGTCTGTGTGGTGCCGGACTTAAAGAATTGCACCACCCCTTACTTCCCGCGGGTGTCGTAAAAGGCGACTAAGGGTCTTACCGGAGAATGGGCAGCAGCGTTCTCTATTTATTCCACCATCATACCATACTGCGATCGCCAACCCGCCTGCCAAGAGCGTGGCGATTATGGCAAACCCCCCCCCAAAATTGGGGAAGGCCTATGTCCAACAGTGGACGTCTATCGGCTGAAACGACGATTACTGATCCTAATGATTCTGTTAATACTTATTTGTTACAGTCGCAAATCATGTTTTAATCAACGTACACCCAGACACTAAGCTGCAAATTGCAAAAATCGTAGAAAAAAATTGAATTTCGCGCGCTTGGCAAAAAAAGAATTGATATTTAAAATAAAGTCCTCCATACCGTATTTCGGCCACGGCGGCCAATCTCAACGCATACTATCCTTCGGCCCGGAAGATAATATGGGACTTGTCTTCCGGGCCGAAGGATAGTATGCGTTGAGATTGGCCGCCGTGGCCGAAATACGGTCTGGAGGACTTTCTTTTAAATGCCAGATCTTTCTGTAAGAGTCAAGCTCGTCCCGCCATATTTGCCTTGGCCTGCCGCGGTGTCGAGTACGTGAAATTTTATGAAAAAGGGACCGTTTGTCTCTGGCACTTGCTCCTATCTCGTTTACAGTTGATTCTCCATTTACGAAAGTTCAACTTATAATGATGTTGTAATTTATGTTTCAGATGCACACAGCCTGCTGGTGGTACACAGTGGTGAAATTCATAGACATGCTAGATACAGTCTTCTTCGTTTTGAGGAAGAAGGACAGGCAGATCTCTTTCTTGCATGTCTTCCATCATTCCATGATGCCCGTAGCATCTTTTATTGGAGTCAAATATTTTCCAAGTAAAAATTTGTTTTTGTTTATTAAAATCAGTAGGTACGGTCAGCAACAAAGTTAGATTAACACTTAAATTTTTTTAATGTCAGTTATTGAGCAAAATATTAACACTTCAGTTTTTTTAATCTCTGTTATTGAGCAAAATATTTGTTCAAAATTGCATTGTACTTCTGCTGCAATTATGAACAAACTAGCTGCGCCCCGCGGTTTCACCCGCATAAGTTTCGATCCCGTGGGAATATCGGGATAAAAAGAAATAATATATATGTTAATCCAGGGTGTCAGCTACCTCCGTACCAAATTTAATCAAAATTGGTCCAGCCGTTTGAGCGTGAAGAAGTAACAAACATACAGCGAAAAAAAACCCACAAAATTGTTCCATACGTTATATTATATTAATACTCGTATGTTATACATATATTACCTGATTCAGGAGATATGGCTTTTTTCCAATCGTCGAAATAAATTGGTATATACTCTTCGGGCAAATTTATGCTTTAGGATATTATGCTTAAAAAAGTTATGCTTTAGAACTTTATGCTTTAGAATATTATGCTTAATCATTATTATGGTTAGAGAACTTATGCTTAAATATATTATGCGAAAATATAATCATGCCAAACAAAATTATGCTAAGTTATATTAGGTCTTAAAATTTTATGCAAATGGATAGGGAACCAGTCTGGAGCAATGTCATGTAGCACAAGTACCTAAAGGAAAAAATCCGAAAACCGTAAATTTGTAGTTAAATACCTACAAATTTGTAAGGAACACACGGGGTGCGAGTCCGACTCGCACTTGACCGGTTTTTTTTCTTACTGTGTAGAAATCCCAATGCCACCGCTGATGTATCATCAGTTCAGCCGAAAGACGTCCACTGCTGGACATAGGCCTCCCCCAAGCACCTCCACTTCGACCGGTCCTGTGCTTCCCGCATCCAACGGGTTCCTGCGGCCTTCACAAGGTCATCGGTCCACCTTGTCGGCCTTCCAACGCTACGTCTTCCGGTACGCGGTCGCCACTCCAGAACCTTTCGGCCCCATCGGCCATCTGTTCTGCGAGCAATGTGCCCTGCCCACTGCCACTTAAGTTTGGCAATTCTTCGGGCTATGTCGGTTACCTTGGTTCTCCTGCGGATCTCCTCATTCCTGATTCGATCACGCAGGGAAACTCCAAGCATAGCCCTCTCCATTGCCCTTTGGGTGACTTTTAGCCTTATTATAAGGCCCATTGTGAGCGACCACGTTTCAGTTCCATTTTCATCAACCAGTGTGTGTTCAAAGACTTTCGTCTTGAGACACTGCGGTATGTGGGACGAGAAGATATTGCGTAGCTTCCCGAACGCTGCCCAGCCGAGTCGGATTCGTCGATTGACCTCTTTCTCGAAGTTAGACCTACCTAACTGGATGGTTTGTCCTAGGTAAACGTACTCGTCCACGACTTCGAGTGTAGCGTCTCCGATTTTTATGAGAGTGGGTGTTATGAGTTGGGCATTTGACATGACCTTCGTTTTGTCCATGTTCATTTTAAGACCCACTCTTTCGGAGGCTCTACTGAGGTCATCGAGCATTGTACTGAGGTCCTCCATAGTCTCAGCCATGACTACGATGTCGTCGGCAAACCGAAGGTGAGTTATGTACTCGCCATTGATGTTGATGCCAGCCCCTTTCCAGTCCAGAACCTTGAAGATCCTCCAGTGCAGCGGTGAACAGTTTCGGAGAGATAACGTCTCCCTGTCTCACACCTCGCTGCAGAAGGATAGGTTTCGAGGCCTGATCCTGGAGTCTGACTGACATAGTGGCGTTTTCGTACAGACACTTCAGCACTTCGATGTACCGATAGTCGATCTGGCACCGTTGAAGAGACTGCATCACAGCCCATGTCTCGATCGAATCAAAGGCTTTCTCATAGTCCACAAACTGTCTGTGTGGTGTCGGATGTCAGTGTGGTGTCGGACTTAAAGAATTGCACTACCCCATACTTCCCGTGGGTGTCGTAAAAGGCGACTAAGGGTCGTACCGGAGAATGGGCAGCAGCGTTCTCTATGCATTCCACCACCCTACTATACTGCGATCGCCAACCCGCCTGCCAAGCGTGGCGATTATGGCAAACCCCCCCCAAGAATGACAAGCACAAAAAACACTAGGCCCCTAGTACCCGGCGGCCCGCCTACCCTTGGTTACGGTAGCGGCCAAGGCCACGGTGAGGCAAGGGGTGCTAAGAATCCCCGGAAGAGATCCGGCTACCACAATCACCGAAAACTGGACCTGGCAACATACAACACGCGTACACTCCGGACCGACGAGAAGATCACCGAACTCGAGGAAGAATTGAGCAAGATACGATGGAGTGTAGTGGGGTTAACTGAAGTCCGAAGAGAGGGGGAGGACTCGATAATCCTCAAATCCGGAAACTTGCTCTATTTCCGGGAGGGCAACCAGCAGTCCCAAGGTGGTGTCGGGTTTATCGTCCATAAGTCCCTTGTGAGCAACGTGGTGAAGATCGAGAGTGTGTCGACCAGGGTGGCGTGCCTTATACTCAGAATATCCGAAAGGTATTCGCTGAAGGTCGTACAGGTTTACGCCCCGACCTCGTCACACCCCGACGATGAGGTAGAGACCATGTATGAGGATATTTCCAGAGCCATGCATGGCTCTAAAACTCACTTTACCGTTGTCATGGAGGACTTTAACGCGAAACTGGGTAAACGTAACGATGATGAGTTGCGAGTGGGGCAATTTGGAGTTGGATGCCGGAACCACCGGGGCCACCTACTGGCCAGTTTTATGGAGAAGGAAGGCCTCTTTATGATGAATTCCTTCTTCAGAAAACGTGAGCATAGAAAGTGGACCTGGCAGAGCCCGGATGGTGCAACTAAAAATGAGATTGACTTCATTATGTCGACGAAGAAGCAAGTATTCAATGATGTCTCTGTGATCAACGCAGTGAAAACCGGAAGTGATCACCGTATGGTAAGAGGCACATTGAACTTAAATATCAAGCTGGAAAGATCTCGACTGATGAAGTCTACGCTCCGTCCAGCACCGATCCAGATCCAAAACCCCGAGAGCTTTCAGCTCGAACTCCAGAATCGTTTCGAATGCCTAGGGAGCTCCGTGGACGATTATAACGATGGGTTCGTGGAAACTGTCCATACGGTCGGGTCTAAGATCTTCAAGACCAGCCGTACGAATTCAAAAAAGAAGCTCTCTGATCCTACTTTGCGGCTCATGAAGGAGAGGCGCGATATGATCCTGCAGTCTACGGATGATGCGCTAAATTACCGGCAACTCAATAGACGGATCTCTAAGGTCTTGAAAAGCGATCTTCGCCGCTTTAATACAGATCGTATTAAGGACGCGATAGAGCGAAATAAAGGCTCCAAGGTCTTTGCTAGAGATCTGTCTATTGGGCAGAGCCAGCTTACGAGACTGAAGACCGATGATGGCAGGATCGTATCCGACAAACCTGAGCTGTTGACAGAGATCTAGAGGTTCTATGGACAGTTATACACGTCAACAAATAACCCCGCTATGAATCTGGCAAACGACCCAAGAGCTAGATTGACCCGGCACTATACCGAAGACATCCCGGACGTCAGCCTGTTCGAGATTAGGATGGCTCTGAAGCAGCTCAAAAACAACAAGGCACCGGGTGATGACGGAATTACGGCCGAGTTGCTGAAGGCCAGCGGAAAACCCGTTCTGAAGGCCCTTCAGAAGCTGTTTGGTTCCGTCATACTCGAGGGCAAAACACCACAGGCATGGAACAGGGGTGTGGTGATACTTTTCTTTAAGAAGGGCGATAATGCCCTCCTTAAGAATTATAGGCCCATCTCACTCCTGAGCCATGTCTACAAGCTGTTTTCGAGAGTCATCACGAACCGTCTCGCGCGCAGGTTTGACGACTTCCAGCCTCCCGAACAAGCCGGATTCCGTAAAGGCTTTAGCGCCGTAGACCACATACATACGCTGCGACAGGTTATACAGAAGACCGAAGAGTATAACCTGCCTCTCTGATTAGCGTTTGTGGATGTATCAATGAACATAATATTACATTTAAAGTTCTCAAAAATATTAAACATGATTTAATAACTTTCCAGATGGCCACGCAACTCTTCTCGGACTTATAAACTGTGTCGTCCATGTCGTGATGTACACCTATTACCTGATATCGGGTCTCGGAACTAAGTACCAGAAGTACCTGTGGTGGAAGAGGCACCTTACTACTATGCAGTTGGTAAGTCAATACTTTTCTAATACAGTTTGACTGGATTTTCGCTAGTCTAACATTTTTTTTTGATGTTATAAGATTCTCCGCTGAACCCTGGGCAATAAGCACCCAAGCACTATACTAACTAGATAACTCCGTCATAGACTATTCTGTTAAAAGAATTGATGAAGGATTCAAATCATTCGTTTCCTTCTGACGATTAACTTTGACTACAAGCTAATGTAACGGGGTCGCTAGCCACTAAGGATACCTTTGGCAGGATAAATTAGGAGGATTCTGGTGGCTTAAAAACTAGAAAAATAGATAACTTTGCCAGGTGTGGGGCATCTCAGGCTAAAAAAGGATTTCTGGCGCACGATACTCAGCTCCGTTGCTAATGCGGGCTTTGTGCATTTGAAAAACCGCAGACAATCTAAATGGCAGTTCAGCTAGGCTGCAGGTGACTAAAATCGGCAGATTCAATCAAGTAGAGTAGGTTTCGACTTTTGTCGTGCAGCGACAAGTCGCATGCGGCTGGTCGTGAAAATGCTATACACAGTGCACTCATGCTATATGCTATATGACATTTTGATGTAAAATGAACTAGTCACCTACGATTTTTATCGACCTGTGTAAATAGGATGGCGATTCAGCTTGTGGGATTGTGCGGTAATAAATGACCAACTGCACGGCGAAGATTGACCTAGTGTAAATCCCCTATAAACTTGCAAAAACCATAATTAATTGTGTTTGTCTTTCGGTACCAGGTCCAGTTTGGCATAATCTTCCTGCACAACTTGTCAGCCCTTTACCAAGATTGCGGCTATCCGAAGTGGATTTCTGCCGCACTTTGCGTCCACAGTCTGCAGTTCCTTTATATGTTTGGGAACTTCTACTATGTGAACTATATCAAAACCGCGAAACAAGACGGCACAAATGGAAGTATCAAATCAGAAACCGGCAAGAGCAAAGTGAACTGAGCTTTATATATATGGTATTGGAGACTGCTTTTCCAAGGAGTTATACTAGTCGTAGGATTCAACTGAAGATGGCTGCGACCAGATGTGATTCATAGTTACCGATTCGATCATTTTTAAATTTATCAGTGTAAATATGATGTCCCACAAACTATGGGACACTTAATATCTTGTGCTGCGTGTCTGCACGTTATAGGAACTGGTGGCTACTGAAGGCGCCAAACTCGTAGCCAAATTGTTGGCCGACTCAATTTAGATTGCCATCAACACGCTAAAAAAAACACAAGCAGAAGAACTGAAATCAGCTAACAAAAGTCCCAGAACCCTGACAACTATTTTATATGGCTGATGAAAGCTATTAAATTTCGAGCAACTGTATATTAAAAGTTATACCCTCATTCTTCTAGGGTTTTTTTATGCCCGGGTTGAGCAAAATAAAATAAGCATAAATAATGTTCTCTGTGAGTCATATCTGGTCGCGGAACACGATTGTAGCCTATGGTGTAGTTTTATGAAATTATTAGTTAAGTAGAAACTGTTAACCTAATATTATCTTGTAAGTGTTACTGTTACCCGAGCCTCCTACCAGTTTCAATTCTAGTTACCTTACTTAAAACAACATTATAAGAATAACAAACGAAGGCTGCAAAGAAAATAAATGATTTGGGAAATGTATTTCATTTTATTTTTGTAAAAATTGACCTATAGTTATTTAGATTTAGATACACATACTAGGGTTTGATGATTCAAGTTAAACGAGTTATGAGAAAAATAAGTTGTCTATTGAAATTTGAAATTCCTCATAACTCGTCTTTATATATTTGGGTACCTAGATATTCTGTAATCCAATCGAAATAAACCTGTACACACTACCTTATAAATATGTTTCATTTACAAATTTTTATATTACGTTTTTTTGAACTACGCCCCTTAAGTGACGTTCGAATGTCAAAAATGTATGGTTAAACTGTCGCTAATGACTTTAACCAACGTTTAGAAACAAGGAGATAATAGTTAAAACATCGACATTCCGTTATAAAATGAAGTCAGTGACTAATATTACTTTGATTTTTATTAAAAGTCTGCCCATTTTATCTATGACGTGGTCTCTCAGTGAATATTCAAGCTAAGCTAAATTTAAAGTTACGATGATCAGTTGAGCCCTAGGTATATGGCTCGTTGAAACTTCATACGCATAAGTAGGATAAAAAGTTACTAGAGAACATTTTCGAAATGTCTTATTTATAAAAAGATAACTGGAATCTCTGTTTCTATGGAAAATTTTAAACCAGTCTAATTTGGCTGTAACACTACTTTTCAAAAATGTTCTTAAATAACTTTTTAGACCTTTGTATCCTGCATATGCGTATGAAGTTTCTTTAAATTGGTTCATTCATTTCTAAAAACAAGGGCTTGAAAGTTTGTATGTAATGCCGTACGCCGTAAACGCTCATAACTTTCTCTCTTATTTGGAAGAAACTACACTTTTCTCAAATTGATGTAGTTACAGACTACAGATAAGAATTTAATAAATCTGTTAGTATAATTATAGAATAAGTACAGATAAAAAAATTATAAAGCAGTAAATATACCATCAGATGACATGAATGGGCTAAGAGAACCACCGATTGAGTCCCACTAAACGCACGACGCCATCGTGGCAGGCCAAGACGAAGATGGCGGGACGAGCTTGACTCCTACCGTAAAGACGGGACTAGCAAAAGACAGAATAGTGAGCAAATGGAAGAGTGAAGCCAGCAGTAGGAAAATACAGGCAGGCTTAAAGATTATTTATAGTCGGGTGAGACAAGGAGTTTTAAAGGTTCATTAGAAAACCAGCGTCTGACAGCATCTTACTAGAGGTATTGTTTCCTTAGGGCTGATTTTTCCATCGCCAGATAACTTTTATTCGAGGAATAAAATTGACGTTTGACAGTTTTTGTATGAAATAACTGTCAAAATTTCATAATTATTCCTCGAATAAAGTTAAGAGCGTTTACGCCGTACGGCATTTCATACAAACTTTCAAGCCCTTGTTTTTCGAAATTTATGAACTAATTTTAATGAAACTTCATACGCCTAAGCAGGATATAAAGGTCTAGTTAGTAGAGAATATTTTCGAAATGTCCTATTTAAAAAAGATAACTGGAAATATCTGTGTCTATGGAAAATTAAAAATCGGTCTAATTTGGCTGTTACACTATTTTTCAAAAATGTTCTCTACTAACTTTTTAGACCTTTGTATCCTGCTTATGCGTATGAAGTTTCATTAAAATCGGTTAATTCATTTCGAAAAATAAGGGCTTGAAAGTTTGTATGAAATGCCGTACGGCGTAAACGCTCTTAACAGATGATTGAAAAATCAGCCCATATAAAGTTTTTTAGTGATAGAATACGAAATAGATTACTTTGTTTGACTACAAGTGTTTAAATCCTATTTATTAATTGACTGTCGAGTTGCGCAACTGTCGAGACGCGCATCTGTCAAGTTGCGTGTTTGTCGAGCTGCGTCTTTGACGTGGTGCGAATCTGACGAGATGCGTTTCTGTCAACATGCGTTTTCTGGCGAAATGCGTATTTGACCACTTGCGTTTCTGACGACATGCTAGTAATCCCATCTGTCTGGTATTAATGCTGAAATGAACCTTTTTGGCGCAGACGTGAGGCACATACTATTGTTGTTTGAAACATTATTTTTATTTTGTTATTTTTGTATTTTGTGTTTCACGAAATATGTCTAAATAAACTTTATTATCTCTTTCCAGAGGCGAACAGTTTTAGTATTATGTACGATATTATACGTGACTTTTACACTTTGACGTTACGATATCTTGACGGTGATAACTTGTGAAAGTAATCATTGAGATCTAAGTAAAATTGCACCGCTATGAATTTGTTTTGGAGAAATAAGACACGCTTTGTACAGACGCAAGCACATCAAGCTACTACAATCTGTTAAATGTCTTTAATAGATTTTCAACTTTACCGGTAAAGCATAAGGTTGAAAGTTGATTGGGATTTTTACAGTTTCGGATAGCTTGATGTGCTAGCGTCTGTACAATGGACCGCTTGGCAGGGGTAACAAAACCAGAGAGGCCATTCCCGTATTTTTAAGAACAATCAATTTACATACATTTTTGAAATTGATTTTCGCTGAGATGAGACTTGAATTTGAACGTTTTTTTAAGTACAAGTTAAGTACAATTGGCCTTCAGTTTATCCTGACCTCTGGTTCTATTGAAACACCGTAAACGCTAGGCCAGCTGGAGATTAGTATTACGAACACCACAGATTGTACAAGTGAAACTAAACCAGGGTTTCGACGTCATGAAAGACCACGGTTTATAGGGAAAGGCCTGGAGTTCCAAGGTTCCGTAGTTTGGTAGTTATACATTTCCTATCTGTTCCCTGAAACGGCTAGCTACTTGACTAACGGCCTGTTCACACATGTCTCCGTTTTACTGTTCCGTTTTATCGTGTACGTTTTAGCTATAAGCGACTTCACACATGGCACAGTATTCTGTATACAGTAAAAAATATCGTTCCGTAAAAAAATGACATTCCGTTTTGTCATCGAATACTGGACGACGAAACAGTAAAAATATACGGATACGTAGAATTTTAACGGATAGATACTGTGTGCGTGCCGACGATAGTACCAATACAACACGACAGCGTCCATCCTTGTAGTATAGCGGCGGTATACTGCGAGTTTTCTGTTCACACATCACATCCAGTAATGACGGATCCGTTGAACGTTATACGGTGCCTATGTGTGAACAGAGCATAAAATTATGACGTATCTGTTAAAAACGTACCAGTAAAACGGACTCCCATGTGTGAACGGGCCGTAAGCCGACGACACACGCGCACGTAAATATATCGCGCGAGATTTTTTCGCGCATTGGTTTTCTATGCACTGCTAAGCGCGGGGTTTTCCTCGAAACGCATCAACTTTGAAACGCACCAAACGTATTCCTCGAAAAATAAAAATAAAAATATGCATCAACGATGAAACATAGGGAAGAGCATGAGGGATTCGTAATAAATGATATTGATAGACGTTTCATTTGGTGCGTTTCAAAGTTGATGTGTTTCGAGGAATACCCCATAGCGCCAAGAGTTAAAAATCCAACAGCGTGGTTTTTTGACGCGTTGGGATGCGCTCTGTTAGATTCTTAATCCTCGGCTCAACATCAAGAGTTGAAAATTCAGTGCGCGGTACTGTCCCGCCGATTTTTTCGTCCGTGTGAACGATGGCGGTGCCGAATAATCAAACTCCACAAAACTTTAAGACGTCCAGTGTCCTTTGTATTTTGTCGCCACCTTTAGGTGCAAGTGCCAATAATTGAGTTGCTTTTGAGTACTTTGCCGTAAGAAAACTGCACGAAACCTACGTGTTCTTGTGACATTCTTCAGCAGACAACAGTCACGTTTTAAATTATCACGCTTAGCAGAGAAATAAGTGATCAGCATAGTTTGTCGGTTTTTAGACGCAGGAGGACTGTTCCCCCGTGTTATAATTGTGTGCCCGTTCATAAGTGTTTGTGCCCAATTACCTTTGAGTTTTTTTTTTTATCTCCGATTTTTATTAAATTTAATTTTAAATGGCGGTGTGTTGTCTAGAGGATCAACATCATCGAATAGTGCTGCTGTGTATCAACATTCAATGGATTACTTCTTAGGAAAACGGTTCCTTACTTATGCTAGAGTTTGCTAGGAAAGCGGTTTCATATTTTAAGAGGAAATGTGGGTTGTCGTTTCTCCATAGAAAAGCTCTCGCCTGTTTTCTTTCTGGTTAATGACCATAAAGCAATGATTTTCTACAGAATAATAAATATTAACCACTTGTATGTCCCTATGTTTTCCTATTTTATTTTTTTTATTTTTATAAGCACTAGAACCCTCAAAAAATGTCGATTTAAACTGCTGTCACCAGAGGCCTAGTGTACAAATTTGACAACTATTAATGAAAAAAGAAAAACAGGGACACAGTATATATCCTTCTTATTCTGTTTATGAAATATCTTTTAAATTGGTCCAATATTGGAGGAGGAAATAGGCGAGAGCCAAACCTCGAATTATGTCTTTTTACTTATTCTTTTTCAAAAGTCTCTCTGACCCACAGATATAGAGAGACCTAGATAACGCAAGTATCACGATCTGTATATAAACCAAGCGTGCCATTTTTTACTGCCTACTATGACGTCACAAGCACTATTTAGTGATGGGAAAATCAAATCGATTTAAAGATGCCGCCATGTGCGGCAGCCGCCCACCCCTGGGGCCTAGCGCCAGCACTCACGCTCACCCAGCCAGCAGTACTACAGACTGAGCACGAAAGTGGCGGCTTACGATTTTTGTACGTAAGCTGGGCACGCGAAGTAGTTGCTCTTGCGTTATCTAGGTGTATCAATATCAGTGCTCCGACCGCATTTCCTCTTAAGAGCGGACGGGACCTGTGAGGAATTTGAAAAATAGGTATTTGAAGAAACTATTGCCGTCGCCTTACCTTAAGTCTGGCCCCGTAGTGTGTAGTAGGGACAGCTGCAGCTCAGACCGAAATTATCACAAACATTTTGATGAGATCGATGTTTCGTATTCCCCTTTTTTCTCCTCGAAAACTGATCCGATTCAATTATTTTTTACATTAACATTTTAAGAAAGAGTATGTTTAGGTTCCTAAAATTTTTGTTTTATGTTAAAAACTTTTCTAATTTGTCTCATAGTCTTCTAACCATGGCGGTAAAAATAGGGCATTTTTTGTAATTTTTAGAGGGTCATGTTTTCTTTACTATTTAGTTGCTGTAAAAAAGAAAATAACAGGCACGGGTTTACAGCAGATCTTGAATTTATGAAAGAAAAAATTTTGTTCTAGAGGAAAAAAAAGGGGGAATACATTATTCAGGAAAAAAAAGGGGGAAACATTTGTATGGAGAATCGCACGCCCTGTTCCCTCTTAATGGCCGTCATGTAAATCTGTAATTTTCACCAATATCTGACATAAAGGTGTCAAAAAACGCTCGCTCCGTTATTGTGTGACCGTTTCCTATGTAAAGGCTACATTGTCGCCATAAAGCGAACTACACTTCGCGCGCTCTCTGTTGTACAGCGAACCGTCGAGCTAAGTATGAAAGAGAGCGCGCGAAGTGTAGTTCGCCTTATCGCGACAATGTAGTCGAAGTATTAGGAAACGAAAGCTAGAGTTGTAGAGTGCGTGAGCTAGGCCCTAAGCAATTTCTTCAGAAAGTTGTTTGGGTGCTTAGGGAGTAAACATACTAAAAGTCCCCGCGTCTTGGAGGTGAGCCGGTGTGTTGGGGTTATAAAAGTTTCCACTTTTGAGTTTCTTTTGAGTTCTTCGCTAATATCTTTAAAACAGTGCGTCGTAGAAAAAAATATTTTCTACGTAATGAAAGCTAATACAATTTTCTACAACTTTTATCTTATACACTTTTTTCGAATTCCTACCCATTTTCGAACTACACGTTCCGCAAAAGTGAACATTTTCGAAAAAACTACTTTTATCAAACACGTATTTCGGGATAAAAAGTAGTGTAATGTTAATCCAGGTCCTAATCTATCTACCTACCAAATTTTATCCAAATCCGTTGAACCGTTGAGTTATCGCAACTTTTCACCCGCATAAGTTTCCCCTGGGAATATCGGGATAAAAACTATCCTTTGTCCTTTGGGACTCAAACTATCTCGAAACCAAATTTTATCTGAATCGGTTCAGTGGTTTAAGCGTGAAGTCGAGGTAACAAACAGACAGACACCAGCGGAGTTTTGCAGAACGTGATGCTCGAAAACTGATTTTGAATTTAGAAAAAGTGTAGACAAAAGTTGTAAAATTTTTTATTAGCTTTCTTCTCCTTCCCACCAACTGAGAACGCAGCTACACAGCATTGTCCTCCGCGAAAAAAAATTAGCTGTTCCCTACATTTATGTTCGTATAACTCGTCAAAATGTAGGGAACAGCGGTTTTTTTTTGCGATTTCAGGTGTGCTCCCATAGTAAAATTTGTTCACAACGATGAGTACAATGACTTATTAAGAGGTTGTTGGTGTTTTTCCAATAACCCTGTACATCTAGCGGTGGTCCACGAACCAAAACTACATGACAAATGGCTGCAATTAAATAATGTAACATTATGCCTTAACAAGTTATAAATTAGTAGTTAATTGGAATAAAAATAGAAACTAGAAATCGGTCATTATACAATTGGTTCGATTGACGGCACAATAGTTAAGTTATTGAATTCCAAGACTTTAAGGGGATAATTTACATAACGTACATAATCAGCCTATAATGTTCCCACTGCTGGGATACAGGCTTCTCTTCCAGAGAGAGTGGGTTGTAATCCACGCTCCTAACACAAACGGGATAATTTGCCATGTCACAGGGTAGACCAAGTTGGTATGACGGCTGAAAAAAATTAATGCCAGAAATTGTTGCTGAATTGAGATACGACTGACGGTTGATGAACTTGCGTAACTATTACCTATTACTCTCAATTTGACTCATTTTGAAGCATATTGCTAATCCATTGCTCCATATGTTCGAAAAATGTGTCTGCTCAACAACGTAAATCACGTAATGAATGCTGTTGAACTGTCAAAATGAAACCCATTGCTACTGATAGTGTGTTACGCAATAACCCTGCTGTTTGATGATGATAATTATTATTATTATCCAAAATCAATGTAATAAACAGTGCAAAAACGTCACATATGCAATTTTTGTCAGAATTGATCTGAGTATGAGAAAAAGTAGCTTATGTACCCCTTTACCTGGTGAGTAATTGTCATTTGTGTAGTGCGTATACTTTCCGCGAGAGGGCAGTTGTGTCGCTATTGTTTAGTCAAGAAGAACTATCTGTATATGTTTATGTCTGTGTGGTGCCGGACTTAAAGAATAGCACCACCCCATACTTCTCGTGGGTGTCGTAAAAGGCGACTAAGGCCTGAAACTGCGTTAAGCGGGCGCCCGCGCGGTTTCATACAAAAGTGCTCCGTCGCGGGGACCCGCGCGGGCGTCCGTCACGGGGAGGCGCGCCCCGCACCCACGCAACGGGGCTAAAAAACGGGGCTAAAATTGAACTAGCGACACTGCGTAAATAAAATAATCCGGTCTCCGCGACGGGTACCCACTACGGGGACCGTCGCGTTCCAACGGAGCCCACCCGCGTGTCCACGCGCATAGACACGCGACGGTTGCCCGTCGCGGGCGCCCGCTTAACGCAGTTTCAGGCCTAAGAGGGGTACCGGAGAATGGGCAGCAGCGTTCTCTGTGCATTCCACCACCATACCATACTGCGATCGCCAACCCGCCTGCGTGGCGATTATGGAAAACCCCCCCATTTTGGGGCAGGCCTGTGTCCAGGGGGCTTACTCTCCAAACTAATTTTAATTCCAATGAAATGCCAATATGATTCCAATGTTAATTTTACAGTCACGTGATTCGGTACTCTTGAAAACAATATTGTCACCATTGAAATGAAATTGACATTGCTTCGTCATTATTTTGTTACACGTGAAGTTAGCTATGTTACGGGCTGCAATAGTGTTGTTCAACTCATTACGAAAAACCGGTAATAGGGCTTTAAAATGCTTTATCGTTTAAATAACAAGGCTATTAAATAAATATGATATAAATAGTTCTTTAATTGATTATTTATAAAGTATTAAATTCATTTGGGCATAAGAAAATGAATAAAATCATAAAATTAACCATGACTTTGGCTTTATGGGGTATGATCGTTGCCTACACTACTTACTAAAAGAAGAAGAAGTGAATTCGAACTGCAAGTTTGTTTGTTTATGACAATATTCTTCGCGTTTGGTTATTTTTAGTAAGAAATAATTACTGTCCGCTAAGTTACTTAACTAATTAGTATTACAGTTTTATACAAATGGTACCAAGTAAATAGATATACAACTTCTCTATAGAGTAAATAATGTTTTTGTGACGAACGCCGACCGTGTTTATGTGAATAGTGAACATGACTGAGTTATATACCAGTGAAGTGATAAATAAGTTAGAATAGGTATGTAAAAGTGATAGAATAGGATAGTTAAGACCAAAAAGTACCTAGCGTGGGCGTCGATATGTGCTACTACTGTTTTACTGAGTAAGATTTTGATTTTCTAATTAAATTTTAAGTGTTTGTATTGTTCTAAGTAGCTTTCTAACTGGTTTTTATTAATAGTTTTCTTAGTAGAATCAGATACAAAATTTTTGATCAATTTAATTCACGAAGAAAAATTATAGAATAATTACGTAACTTGAAAACGAGGTTTTTTGTTTATAGGAATATTTGCGAGATTTTAGTGTTAAATGAGAGGATTATGTTTAAAACTAATATACTAGTTTGAATTATGTAAATCGGTCTACGGGTTTTACAGATAGAAAGAATTTTGTATAATGAAAACATGCCGAAGACCGATTTTAGTAAGATAATGTTCTAAAAAGCTTTTATTGTATAGGAGATAGGATAAAAATGTTGTTATGTAATACGAAAGAGGAGTCAAATCCTTGCTCACTCCGTAATTTGCTTTAAATTCGTATTCATTCATAGAAAACGCTTTGTCCGTATAACGCATCATCCGACGCTCATCTCG
This sequence comes from Mesoligia furuncula, assembly GCA_916614155.1. NCBI lineage: Eukaryota > Metazoa > Arthropoda > Insecta > Lepidoptera > Noctuidae > Mesoligia > Mesoligia furuncula. The sequence continues at coordinate 28,014,637 of OU744800.1, read as the reverse complement.
TCTTTGTTTCAGTTGTTTTTATGGGAATTACGTAAAACACTATATACTACTGCTTATCATGCCATATTATAATCCTATAACCCACAAAAAACCACTTAAAACGCAAAAGAATTTCTAAAAAGTTACACTTTTGTTATTGGAAAAATCACTATCAACAAACTATCCCAACGCAATATTGACGCAATACACAGCTGTCAAAATACACTCAAGAGTACCGATTACCCCACGCCAAGCCCGTTCCCAATTCCACTTAGTTCCCCAAAATGGACACCCAATCTAAAAATCAATTGGCGCTAGCATCGAACTCAAGAGTACGAAACGTCACAATTCCAATGTCGATCTATCGGAATTAAACTCAAGAGTAAGCACCCAGCAGTGGACGTCTTTCGGCTGAAATGATAAGAAGAACTATACATTTTATTAGGATGTCGAATTTTCAATCGAATTTTCAAATGCTTCTCCTGAAAAATTATATCATTTGCATAAGTGACGTTTTTACACCGTAGGTGCGGCTATGTATGTATGTGTGTATCATGTGTGTTTTCAATGTAGTTGAAAATAAATTACGATAATGCTGGGGAAATCTGTCAAGGACTTAATGTTGTTTCTCGTGCACGAAGTTATGGCGACAGAGATTCGAAATTAGTTGGAGATCTTGATAGTTAAGGTATGGGAGATAAAGCACGTTTTCAGTCCAGTATATGAAAACGTGCTTCATCTGCAGTATCTTTAGTTTTCTGTTACTCAACGGAACACCTAGAATTCATTTACGTTTTAAATTAACCTAATTCATAAATAATGAGGTATTTAGGCACAGTGATTAAAAGATAGTTATAGAATGACTTAAGGAGTTTGTTATAATGGTTATTACAAGTACATTTTGACTATTTGAATTTCAGATTCACTACGTCAAACTTAATTTTGACCTCTTCATGATTTGTTGCCAATCACTATTGGTTGTTAGATATTATAGTAACGTATATGGAAATGTACTGTTATATGTAACAGGCTGATTACGTCGAAATAATTTGATTTAATATGTTTTCTTTTAAATAGTATGTAAGTGAGTTGGCAGTTTATTATCAAGTGTCATAGTAGCTGTGAGTTGCCTGTGGTTTCAACGTATTATTTGTTGTTACAAAATGGCGGGAATACTGGAAAGTATAGCCGACAAATATAATTATGTGATACATGATTTGGCTGGTGAGTTTTTCATATTTATTAATTTTATAATTTTGAATTTATTAAATTATGAAATTATTAGACGGAGAAGGCACAGTTTAAGGAAATGTGGAAGGAAATGGGGAAGGCCTTTGCCCAGCAGTGGGACAGAAAAGGCTAACCAAAAAAAAAATGAAATTATTGAAATAACATGTTTTCTTACTAATTTTCTCGGACGACGGATTGATTTTGAAGAATTGCTGTTTTTTTTATATATTTACGTACAGATAACAATTAAACCTTAAGACCTCACAGAAAACTCAGTAATACAGATGAACTTATAAAACAGAACTTCGAGCTAATAATGGTATAAGAAATTTCATTGTTTACCAAAAACAGAAATCAGCACGAGATAGTTTTTTAGTTTTTAGTTATAGGTCAACAAAATCACACTAATATTATAAAGGCGAAAGTTTATGAATGTGTGTGTGTTTATATGTTTGTATAGGCTACTATTTCTTTCAATATTCCCACGAGATTGAAACGTATGCGGGTGAAACCGCGGGGCGCAGCTAGTGTTTCATATTTTCGTGCCAGCGACACGTACCTAGGAACGAACCGAAGAACGTACCGAAGAAGATCGAGCTACAAACAATCATTTATTTCTACATCGTATTTATTTTCATATTTTTTCAAATTTTTCCAGACCCCAGGACGGCAGACTGGTGGGGCGTCCAGAACCCAATGGTGGTGATCTCCATCGCATCAGCTTATCTGTACTTCTGCAAGTCACTGGGTCCTCGGCTGATGAGCAACAGACCGGCTTTCGAGCTCAAGACCGCGCTTATGCTGTACAACATCTTCCAAATTATGTTCAGCTTGTTCTTAGTTTATGAGGTAAGCGATACATTATACCTTTCATAAAATTAAATATATCGTAAAAAAAATACTAAATTTTCCAGTCAGCTTAGATAATGCCTTAGCCAAACAAACGCAAATCCCGCGCAGGATACTGGACGAAATTATTTCGGCGCGAATATTCACATAAATCATTAAAACAATTGATCGCGTGCCGCCTCCCGCGCAGGATTACCTTCTGGGTGACCAGAAATTTAAAATCATATTTTGCCAGAGATCGCATCACTGAGAGTTTTTAATGTTTATGACCGTTTGTTTGTTATTAAATAATAGTGTTTAAATAATAATAATACTTGCTCGTGACACCGTATTGATCATATGGACGTTAGTATTGACATGACGTATGCTCTTGCGCATGTCAGATTTATTGTAAACGCACGTACGATCAGAGGAATTTCTTAGTAGAAGATAACTGATATTAATTTATCAATTAAAATATTACATTCAACCAGAAACAATAATTCATTATGACACAGCGGTTTGCTGTAATGAATTTTCATTAAACATAAAGTATGTAAATTCGAGCGTATCTACAAGATGGGTAAATAACAGGTATACACTTTATTTTTAAAATTTTATTCTATGAAATATAAACAATATAAGGTTTTTTTTTAATAATAGTATTTAGGGCCGGTAATTAAGTAAGGAAAATAATGTCAGACCAATGACCACCTCTAGCACCACACTTTTCATTGCGTTTTTCATGACATTTTCACACATTTCCTGCGTTATCTCAGTGACTGTGTCTCGGATATTTTGTTTTTATTGTTGAAGGTTCATTGGCCTGTTAGCATAGACACGTCCGTTTAGATAACCCCACAGAAAAAAGTCAGGAGCTGTTAAATCCGGGGATCTTGGGGGCCAATCAATGTCACCGTTTTACGAAATTAATCGATCCAGAAACGTTCATTTCAATGTCTCGGTTGTGGCTCATGCCGTATGACATGTGGCCCCGTCTTGTTGGAACCACAAATGTTTCCTAAGCCCAACTGATTTACTTGATGCAAGAAAAAAATGTTTATCGTCTCACGATACCGATCTCCATTCACTGTAACAGCATCACCCATAGCATCTTCAAAGAAATAAGGCTCAATTACTCCTCCTGACCAAATTCCACACCAAACTGTTTAATACATAATTGGGTTGAGTAGAATGTTTTAATAATTAAAACATGTTGCTCAGTTGTTGTTCGCTCCATAACAAATTTGCCTTATCTACACAAAATAATTTCCATGAAACAACTGTCATATTTGCCGCGAAATCAAAATGGCGGCAAAAAAGTTGTATACCTCCAAGTAACCCACCCTGTATAACACAAAGGCTTAAATTCGTTTCAAATATAACAGATCACTTGGACACTTGGTCGTTAATCCGCTTAGGGGAAAGACTTCACCTGCATTCGGGTACACAGAGTGTTATTTCATAATCAAAATTTACCAACAGACGGTCCATTCTGTAAAAATCTCACCGTGAAAACTTAGGTGAAGTGAGTTTGTTTTTGCTAGGAATTGACACTATTGACAGCTCACTCCACGCTCACTTCACCTAAGTTTTCAAGGTGAGATTTTAAAGAATAGCACCGCAGCTTCTGTAAACCTATACAATATATCATACAATTAGCCTTAAAGGACACTGGGCGCATTTGTATGAGAATTGGTCTATGGACCAATAGCGATGCTGTTTAGATATTTCTGTTCATATATAATACCCTTGTGCTAAGGACAACATCAACAAAAGGACAGGATCAACATCTGACCGGACAATTTTGGTACAGTAACCGATGTAGCTACAGGAGAACATACTTTGGACACTGTCCTTAACTTTTTGAGTAATTGCTAACTTCATTCACATGTGCCTCGGAAAGCACGTTAAGCCGTTAGTCCCGGCTGTCATTCGAGGATCTTTGATAGTCGTTATGGGTAGTCAGAAGCCTGAAAGTCTGACAACCAGTCTTACCAAGGTTTCGTATTACCCAGGAACTGGGTTGTAGAAGTCAGATAGACAGTCGCTCCATGTAAAATACTGGTACTCAGCTGCATCCGGTTAGACTGGAAGCCGACCCCAACATTGTTGGGAAAAGGCTAGGCAGATGAGTTGATACTATAATGCGGAAAGAAACATTGAAGAAAATTGAAAGATTTCTTGTCGATGTATACATTTTTTGAGTTCGAATCCCAGGCCGGGCAAAGTGTTATCGGGTTTTTTCTATCAGTAATTTCTCAATAGCAGCCCGTAGTCTATTTTTTTTTTTTGCGGATTGGAGATCTTCAAATGAGGTTCCGCTCCGGGTGGAGCGGAAGGGAGTGTCAGACTCTTACTGACTAAAACCCACCCGTGTTCCTTCCTTAGCCCTTTATGTTCCGGCCAGCGGTAACCCTTTCGGACAATCCCGCTGACCCGGCAGGCTTCGGCCCTAACGTGCCCCTTCATTTGATGCTCTTTGAGGCGCTTTGGGGGCGAGAGGCAGTCACCTCCTTCTGCGAAGCAGCCCGTAGTGTGTCCGTCGTATTTGTGCCCGGTTTATAGCAATAGGCAGACATATACCTCTGCATATCCCTGCAAGGATTACAGGCGTGATGTTATGTTTTGTGGTTGTTTCCGTCCCCCCCCCTTCCCCCCTCCCCCAAAAACGTATAACTATGCATACATACATACTCAGCCTATAATGTTCCCACTGCTGGAACACGAGTTATTCCGTTCTGATCCCCTGAACCCCCACTCCACCCCCCCCACCTCGATCCCCTCCTGGATCGTCTTCTGTTTTAATCTTTGTCTTATCCACTATAAACTTTCTCATACCGGTTTGATCCGCTTTTTCTTTTGTTTTTGATCCTGAAGGATCCTCAGCAACAAAAATAAGTAGAGGTTTTATTGAAATACATAAGTTCGTAATTTCTTATTATAACGGATACGTGTATGTTAGTATTGAGGAACAACGACTCTACATTTTCGTCTTTGTCAAGTCACCGCACCCGGTTTGAACCCTTTTTAATAAAGCCCAGGCCTCCTCTGCTGGTGGGCCGTAATCTGCAACGCGGGCCCAGTGCGGGTTGGTAGATGTCACTAAGAATGTCAAAGAACTAGTATTCAAAATGTACATGCTAGATAAAAATGTATCGGGTTCAAAGTTTTGTATTAAGTAATTCACTAGTAACAGTGAACTTGAACTTATAGACATTCATTTAAATGAACGTTCATTACAATGACATGGCTGCATATACCTATTTTCTACTTGTATATTTTTGTATATGTTATTCGGCATTATTAAAGCATTTCTTAGCAGTGGCTCAGTGGTAATAGCCGCGACTTACGAGTTGTAGGTCGTAAGTTCGAACCCAGCCAGGCGCTTTACTTTGTGTTAATTATTCCATCACCACTGCTCTCAAAACGGTGAAGGAAAACACGTTATTGGCTGATTATGTATGTAAAGCATTTTTTGGCCTAAGTTTGAATTAAAAACTTTTCACATGACTCTTTTAGTTATATGTAGTAGATATTAGTCGTTATCCCAGTAGTAAACCCTTTTCTTCCCATTAGGGAAGAAAAGGGTTTACTACTGAGATATATTATATATATTTATCTATATCGCCTTCGCCTTTTTCGCTTTTTCTTTTTCGGTATTCAGCTGCATCCGGTTAGACTGGAAGCCGACCCCAACATAGTTGGGAAAAGGCTAGGCAGATGATGATGATCGCCTTTAAATTTTGTTAAAGATGAAATCATCTTTCACAAAATTTAAAGACGGTATAGATGGATTTTGTAACATTTCTATTATTGACTCAATTATATAAAGAAAAGTATGATATAGGTCGCGCCACGTAAAAAGAACGCTAGTGTTTACCTGCGCACTGAGCGATTTAACGATCAAATTGGTGGTGTGAAGGGAGCGCGACGCTAGTAATGTAACGAATATGATTCTACAATAAAACAATTACAATTATATATATATAACAATAGCCTAGTACTTTAGGACACGACTGTACCCGTGCCCACTGTCGCTCAGCGTTCTTTTGACGTGCCGCGACCAGGGGGCCTAAAAAGGCCACTTCGGAGAATCATAAAAGGAATTATAAAATGGCGAAAACAGTCCGTGTTTTTCTTTTTTTTCGCTGCACTACGTAGGTACAAACAAAGAGATCGGGATTGGATTTGGATTGGATTGATTGGTATTTTAGCACAGACAAAAAAAATAACTGAAAAATACTTCACCAATGGGATTTGATACGATTAACTTAACAGTTAACTGTCCATTCTGTTATCCTTTTATGATTCTGCCAAAGTGGCCTTTTTAGGCCCCCTGTACTTCGCAGTGAGCAGTGGCGGCCAAGTGACAGTCGTAGGTACGAACCCAGACAGGCGCTTTACTTTGTGTAAATTAATTCATCACCACTGCTCTCAAAACTATGAACCCGCACTGGGCCCGCGTGGTGGATTACGGCCCACTCCCGCTCACCGAGAGAAGGCCTGGTGCCCTGATTATTTATGATATTTCGGGATCTGTACACGCTTACTATAACATGTTTTTTGTATCTTTTTCAGGGATCAGTCTACGTTTTAGCTAAGGAGTACAACTTTGCCTGTGAACCAATTGATTACTCCAACAATCCTAGAGCATTGAGGGTAAGTCACCATTCGAACTTTATTTTCTTATGAGTCCTAAAAAAGAGGAAAAAGAAAGAAAGAAAAACAGGTTAATTTGTCACAGAAACACCACACCTTTATGAAAAACTTTTATTCAAAATTATCCTAAACGGCTTATTGCACATTCGCCTCATTAAGAAAACTTACTTAAAACATCATTATTATATTTCCAGGTTGCAGCCGCATCATGGTTCTATTACTTCGCGAAGATCACAGAACTCCTGGACACCATCTTCTTTGTCTTACGGAAGAAGTACAATCAAGTGACATTCTTACACGTCTACCATCACACAATGATGACTCTCGTTGTTTGGCTTGGAGTGAAGTACTTCCCAGGTATGTGACCTTTCTTATTTCAACACTAGCTTCTGCCCCCGACTTCGTCCGCGTGAGTTTTCTTGTTCCCTCACCCACTCCGTTGCATCGCATCACCATCAACTTCGTTTTCGTGTTCTTTCTCCGTGTCTTTTTAGGGTTCCGTACCCAAAGGGTAAAAACGGAACCCTATTACTAAGACTTCGCTGTCTATCCGTCTGTCCGTCTGTCCGTTTGTCCGTCTGTCCGTCTGTCCGTCTGTCTGTCACCAGGCTGTATCTCAAGAACCGCGATAGCTAGACTGTTGAAATTTTCACAAATTATGTATTTCTGTTGCCGCTATAACAACAAATTCCAAAAACAAAATAAATTAAATATTTAATCCCATACAACAAACGCGATTTTTTTGCCCTTTTTTGCTCAATATCTAAAATGGCAACAGGTAGGCACTTGAAATATTCACAAAATACTCAGTTGTCATTTAACTTTAATAATAAATAATAAAATTAAAATAAAATAAATATTTAAGGGGGGCTCCCGTACAACAAACATGTTTTTTTTTTTGCGTTTTTGCCTTGTGGTACAGAACCCTTCGAGTGCGAGTCCGACTCGCACTTAGCCAGTTTTTTATTTGCTCGGCTCCTGAGGGTCATAGCGTGATTTAAAATAGCCTATAACCGTCCTTAAAAATTGGGCTATCAAATACAAGAGTTTTAAATACCGACCGGTAATTCCAGAGATTAGCACATTCAAACAAACAAACTCTTCTGCTTTATTATGTGTATATGTCACGGCTAATAGCCTAGTTTTAGCCGGCCGAAGTGCGGCTAAACCTAGTTTTAGCCGGGTACAACTAAGTGTAGCCGGCCACATGCGGTTCGTGTATACTTCGGGAGGCGACGTAGGATGCAAGAGCGAGCGAAGGGCACCCCGAGGTTAGGTTCAGTTAAAACTAGGTTTAGCCGCACTTCGGCCATTAGCCGTAACATATACACCGTGTTCCGGACGATATACATTAACTTCGAGCAGATGTTCAGACCATGGAAATAAGCATTTTTCATTATGGACAAATTAAAAAAATCTTATTTCTTGTTAATTTTCATACAAACTAAATACCTTGAAGTAAATCACCCGATATGGATGCCTCTTTATCCGAATTGGTAACGTCGTATTTTCATTCATAAGGTACTTCCTATGTTAAATTTCATTTGTAGAAACTATAGAAGCGTTTGACCCATGAAGAACACGGTGTAGATAGATAGATTATTTCTCAAAAATGGGCTTTGCCATCATCATAGTAAAAAATATACAGTAGGTAGATCTTTTAAATGATATAAAGAGATCTTAAATCTGATGACTAAGTTTATATTTTGGGATACTAGCGATTAGCGAACATCATCCGTTCCTTTTAATTAAATATACCTTAAAAGTCATTATCATTGTCATGAATAGAATTAGATGTTGTGTCCACAAGACCAACTCAAACAGGCCGAATATTTTAAACCTTTTCATCGTTATGAAATAACACTATACACTCTCAATCATTGTAAAGGCTCCAACAAACAGGTGCGACACGCGATATAATCGCGCGCGACACAAAGGCACCGCATGTTGCGCGACTTGCGGAGCCTTTGTGTCTCGAGCGATTTTATCGCGTGTCGCGCCTGTTTGAAGGAGCCTTACGGCTTAAATTTTAGTTTTTTAGCGGCCACACCACATTGAAAAACGATCTCGATTTCTTTTATATGCCAATAGTTTTTAAAATACACAATTTAGATTTTTTTTCCCCCATTTCGGCTTTTTTTATTTCGGATGGGAAATCATCAAATGACCCCTCCCGCTTTGGGTGGAGCGGAAGGGAGTGTCAGACTCTTACTGACTAAAACCCACCCGTGTTCCTTCCTTAGCCTTTTATGTTCCGGGCCAGCGGTAACCCTTTCGGACAATCCCGCTGGCCCGGCAGGCTTCGGCCCTAAGGGGCCCCCCCTTAGATTCCTCGATGCTGACATCTAGAATTGATGGACTTGATTTAATCAATATAAAATGTTATTTTCATTTGCAGGAGGACACACAATCTTTATGGGATATTTGAACTCCATGGTCCACGTCATCATGTATACTTACTACTTCATCTCGGGCCTTGGACCTGAGTACCAGAAGTACGTGTGGTGGAAGAAGCACGTCACCATGATACAATTGGTAGGTTTTATTGAATTTTTCATATTTATATCTAACTAGCTTCTACCCTCGACTTCGTTCTGCGTGAAATTTCATAATTGGCACCTAGGTAGAATTATATGAGCTTTACACAGGTGACTATATCATATAAATAGTCGTTTTTCGTCCTGCGGCGAAAATCTACTGTACAAATGGCACTTCGGCTAGGCCGCCGTGACTAAAATCGCAAGTTCCAAAGTAGAGAAGGTTTTGACTTTTGTCATGCGCCGCTAGCTCGCATGCGGCAGGTAACTAAAATCGACCGTGAAAATGCTCAGTCGCAGGCGATCGCCCTCTGCATGAAGGTCGATATTTTGAAGCAAAATGAACTACTCAGCTGCGATATTTATTGACCTGTGTAAATTGGGTGGCGATTCGGCTTGTGGGGCGATTTGCATGGCAAAAATCGACTTTTTTGTTTTTTTTTATTTATTTTCGGAGAAACCTTCAAAAGGCACCTGACCTCCGAGGAGGGAGGTTTGGGAGTGTGGGATTTTTACCTCACTAAAACTACCCCGGTGATCACCATCAGCACATAGGGGTGGTCCCGTTTCCTCTTAAAAGACCAATACCGGAACCCCCCGTGCAACGCCTGTAAGGCACATCCCTGGGGAGACTGTAAAGGGGCCCCTCCTGAGCATCTGCACGGCAGCACGTGACCACTGTGCCACCGTCTTCCCTGGGGTCACTTGGTGGGTGGACAGAGTCCCCACTCTGTGCACCCGCGACCCTAAAGGTCCACCTACCTTGTTTGATAAGCGGGTTTCGGCGTGTTAGGCGCCAAAATAGACCTAATGTGAATCCCCCACGATACGCATACACAAGGTTATATATTTTTTCTTATAATGTTTTTTATCTCTTTTCTTCCAGATCCAATTCTCCATTATCCTGGTCCACAACGCAGCCGTCTTTTTCTATCCGTGTAATTTCCCAAAAATGCTCAACATTTTGTGCATGATGAACTCCACAGCGTTCATATACATGTTCGGAAAATTCTACATCAACAGTTATAAAAAGAATAATCAGAACAAAACTGTTTTGGAAACCCAAAAAGTTACTCCGGTTTCTAGCAAAGTTAACAGCAGCTACGGCAGGAGAAAAGTTGCGGAAAAATCAAGATAACTAATGTATATTTATGATGATAGATTTAAGAGAAATAATATATATTTTTTCTAATAAAAACCTTCACTGTGGACGGGTGAAATAAATTGTATCAATGAACTTGTAATTATAATAATAATGCAAGCCACTGGTGCTGCTAATTGATACCGAAGACTACAGGCAACTACCTACTATCGGCACAGTCTAACCAAAGATGCCAAAACTTACCTACTTACCAAACGCGATTACAGTTTAAACAATCATCTGATTAGATGTTTAAGATAAAACTGCTACTATGACAAAAGACATTAAAGTCGAATTTTGTAAGCGAAATGTATCTTTTTATTTACTCCTGCTATATCAAGTTATAACCTAAACATGTAACCAGACTTAGGTCGATTGATGGCATCGGCCGATCAAGTGTGGTTACGTTCGAACAGTTTGGGAGTAATGAAACTAAAATTGGATTAGTAAACATGGAACGAGAGTATAATCCTGATGACACAACAACAACAAACCAACCAACAAAAAAAAATGCACACATGAATGAATCTACTTCAATTCAGCCGTGCGGGCACCGCATGACTGGTGTGCATCGCTCGTATGCCACTCCCCGCGCCGCTGCCTTCGAGGCCTGCCGGTCGATTCTGTAAAAATCTCACCGTGAAAACTTAGGTGAAGTGAGTTTGTTCTTGCTAGGAATTGACAGCTCACTCCACGCTCACTTCACCTAAGTTTCCACGGTGAGATTTTTACAGAATAGCATCGCAGTTCCTTAAAAATCTATGCATTGAAACGCGACGCTCCCCGCGCCGCCGCCCGGTGGCGCCGCGGCCGCTGCCTTCGTGTCCATAGCCTAACGCTAGATAATCAGATGTTACAACTCGGCTGCCCCATTTCAAAACCTAGTAAGGGACACTTTTTACAAAAATCGTTTTATTGCATAACCTTGCTAACCTAGAAGTTCTCTATCAAATACAAAAACATGGCACCAGCGTTTTAAACTTACATAAAAGCAGATATATTTAAGCATCGATACCTAGTAAGTGCACCATTCAATCCCTCGTGACCACTTTAAAACTAATTAAAAACCTAGACCAAAGACTAAAAACGAACCAAATACGACCAAACGTATATGCGCTCTCCTGTAAAAACTCATTTTAAGTCATTACTAGGTTTTGAAATGGGGCAGCCGAACTACTAAAGGTTCTTTGTTCCGAAATAAAAATCATTGTCATTTATTTATTTAATAGTTATTATGTTGTTTGCTTAATAACTATTAAATAGATTATTATGCAGTTTGTGAGCAGTGGTGGCCCAGAGTAACGTCCGTACGGCCGACTAACGAGTTGTAGGTAGTAGGTTTAAACCCAAATAGGCGCTTTACTTTATGTAAATTATTTTATTACCGCTGCTCTCAAAACGGTGAAGGAAAATATCGTGAGGAAACCGGTATGTCCTAGAACCAAAATTTCTAAAAGACATCTAGATACCAACATGCACTGGGCACGCGTGGTTGATTACGGCCCACTCGCCCTCTCACAGAGAGGAGGCCAGTGTTCCAGCAGTGGAAACATTATAGGCTGATTATGCTCTGTTGTTTGTAACAATAGTACGCGCCCGTTGTTTAGTAAAGTTAAGTAAAATGTATGTGCATAGATTGTAGGTACAGTCAACAAAAGAGATAAGTAGGTATGCAGGATCGTCGGATATAGTTGAAGTTTAGTAAAACACCGAAGGATGTTCTCGAATAAAATTTTATTTTATTAATAGAAAACCAACAGATAATTTATCAAATTAAATTTCTTACTAAACTTCAACTATATTCGACGATCCTGCATACTTATCTCTTTTGTTGACTGTACAGTCACGAGCATAAGAATGTATACACTTGGCTTTATTCAAAGTCGATTTTCTCCTTCAGTTTTGAATGAAATTTTATGTTATTACGAACAAATTATTTTCGAAGCCATAGGTTTGTGTAAACTGTCGTGTTTCAACGTTGCTTTCGTTATTTCACGAAAAAATCGCAATTAAAAGTTGCCAAAATGTTAAGTATGTATGTAATGTAATGTAAAGTAAAGTAAAATTTATGTGCATAGATTCTAGGTACATACTATAAAATGTAACAGTAGGCACGTGTTTTACACAGACTTGTAAACACGCACAGTCACGAGCATAAATACCTAAATTATCGCTAGATCCAAAAGCGATTGTCTACTAAAGTAATAATATTTTGATATTTTAAGATGTCGCAAACATAAAAAAACTACCCATCCATACTATATAATATTATAAATGCGAAAGTGTGTCTGTCTGTTTGTTACCTTTTCACGCTTAAACCTCTGACCTGATTTAGATGAAATTTGGTATAGAGATAGTTTGAGTCTCGGGAAAGGACAAAGGATACTTTTTATCCCGATATTCCCACGGGATCAACACTTATGCGGGTGAAACCGCGGGGCGCTGCTTGTAAAATATAAAAATCACACAAAAACAAACTCACTTTCGCATTTATTATATTAGTTAGGATTATAACTCCTTAAAAATCTTTCTTCTTTATCTTTACATAGCATAAATTAAAGTCGGATTTTAATGCAGTTTTCAGCAATACATAGAGTGATCCATGAGAAAGGCTTATATGTATAATACATGCATATTATAGTAGAGAAAAGCCGAGAAATTTAAAGATTTGTAATGTGATGTCGTAACAAACATATTTTTGTGCGCTTACATTGCAAATGCTGGCTACGAGATAAATCGAATGAATGTACTACGGAATTGTATATCTTAAAAAGATTGATAAATAACTCAACGATGGTATATATTTATATCCTAAGGAAAACACCACACACACATTAACCATTTTTATCTTTTACATATTACAAAAAAAAAATTGGTTATTTATCAAGCTATTTTAAACATTACAGTATTATTCCTTATCCAATTAAATACATTAGATACGTTGTGCATTTCATGTAGATCAAAATTGCCCTTAACAGCTTATCTAGCTTATCTTAGAAGATATCAGAGATTTAACCCCTTGTATGTCGTAATTACAGACACAACTAAAACCCCATTGTGACTCGCGTAGACCTACGTTCCGGCATACTAAGGGTTGAAAAGCGGGGGCAGAGCGGCACTTCGTACCGTCCCGCCAGCCGGCGGGGCGGTACGAAGTTCGTCGGGTCAGCTAGTTATTTATAATGTCGTTCTGTACGTCAATAGACAGTTTTATTTATCACTTCTACAGTGGAATGGAAATTACTTAGCTAAAATTTCAACAAATTAACATACAATTTTAATACAATACGTACATAATTATGTTGATTTGCCTTAAATAAAACTAACATACGTTTAAACTTTGCAAGTTAACTTCCGGTACGCGGTCGCCACTCCAGAAACTTTCGGCCCCATCGGCCATCTGTTCTGCGAGCAATGTGCCCTGTCCCCGCCACTAAGTTTGGCAATTCTTCGGGCTGTGTCGGTTACTTTGGTTCTCGTGTGGATCTCCTCATTCCTGATTCGATCACGCAGGGATACTCCAAGCATAGCCCTCTCCATTGCCCTTTGGGTGACTTTTAGCCTTCTTATAAGGCCCATTGTGAGCGACAACGTTTCAGTGCCATAAGTCACCACTGGCAACAGGCACTAGTCAAAGACATCTCTCTTAATACATTTTATTATAACTAATCATAGCATAACTCAACTCACACACATACGTTTTCATCAGATGGCATCATCATCATAATCATAGTACGGAACACTTATCAGTAAAATAGTATCGTGACCGATTAGAATATTGCAAACTTTATTAACATTTTCGAATACCTCCTCAATTTACATTTCAGTAATTTGATCAACACGCAAAATGACACAATATAAAATCTATTGTCGGTGGACACCGTGTGTTTGCTTCCATTGTAGCTACTCGCTTCTAAAGGGTTGTTACCCCTTTGTCGAGTAGTAGCTATTTTTTATTTATTTATTTTTTAATTATTGGTGTTGGTAAAGTTGCTGTCAAAAATGGATGGAATTATAAACAGTATTACTAGTGCATATAATTATGTACTTGATGACTTGGCAGGTTTGTTTTTTTTTGTTTTAATTTATTATTATTTTATCATTAGCCATTGTAAATGTCCCACTTCTGGACAAAGGCCTCTTTACTCTCTGTCCACCTATCCCTCTCCAGATCTCCAAACTGCTGTTTTATTTATTAGCCATTATAAATGTCCCACTTCTGGACAAAGGCCTCTCTACGCTCTGTCCACCTATCCCTCTCCAGATCTCCAAACTGCTGTTTTTTTTATTAGCCATTGTAAATGTCCCACTTCTGGACAAAGGCCTGTCTACTCTCTGTCCACCTATCCCTCTCCAGATCTCCAAACTGCTGTTTTATTTATTAGCCATTATAAATGTCCCACTTCTGGACAAAGGCCTCTCTACTCTCTGTCCACCTATCCCTCTACAGATCTCCAACCTGCTGTTTTATTTATTAGCCATTGTAAATGTCCCACTTCTGGACAAAGGCCTCTCTACTCTCTGTCCACCTATCCCTCTCCAGATCTCCAAACTGCTGTTTTATTTATTAGCCATTGTAAATGTCCCACTTCTGGACAAAGGCCTCTCTACTCTCTGTCCACCTATCCCTCTACAGATCTCCAACCTGCTGTTTTATTTATTAGCCATTGTAAATGTCCCACTTCTGGACAAAGGCCTCTCTACTCTCTGTCCACCTATCCCTCTCCAGATCTCCAAACTGCTGTTTTATTTATTAGCCATTGTAAATGTCCCACTTCTGGACAAAGGCCTCTCTACTCTCTGTCCACCTATCCCTCTACAGATCTCCAACCTGCTGTTTTATTTATTAGCAATTGTAAATGTCCCACTTCTGGACAAAGGCCTCTCTACTCTCTGTCCACCTATCCCTCTCCAGATCTCCAAACTGCTGTTTTATTTATTAGCCATTGTAAATGTCCCACTTCTGGACAAAGGCCTCTCTACTCTCTGTCCACCTATCCCTCTACAGATCTCCAACCTGCTGTTTTATTTATTAGCCATTGTAAATGTCCCACTTCTGGACAAAGGCCTCTCTACTCTCTGTCCACCTATCCCTCTCCAGATCTCCAAACTGCTGTTTTATTTTAAAGTGAAAACTTCTTTAGGCGCGTTGGGCATTTTTTGTGATGGGAAAAAACCATTGAACTCGCGTCACTGTTACCGTAAGCGACACCACGCGTGTTTTGTTTATATTAGGTCTTTACCTATGAAATTGCCGTTTTCTATGAAAAATATAAACGAATTTTTTTCATGTATTTTTTATTTGTATAAATCGAAGTAATCACCCATGCAATCAATGCATCTTTGCCAACGCAGTGGCAGTTTATTGATGCCCTTCTTAAAGAAATCAGCTGGACGGGAGGCAACGAATTCTTCAAAGGCATTTCGTACTGCCTCTCGGGTATTGAATTTTTTTTCCGCCAAGAAGTTCTCCAAATTCTGGAAAAAGTAGTAGTCTGTAGGCGCAAGGTCTTGTGAGTAGGGTGGATGACGGAGAGCTTCCAACCCCAGTTCTTGCAACTTAGAGACCATCTGCTGTGCAGTAAGAGGTCGCGCGTTGTCGTGCAGGAGCAGCGGAGACGAGCGATTGACCAATGCTGGTTGGAGATGTGGCAGCTTCTCCATCATTGTGTTCAGTTCTTCACAGTACAAATCTGCAGTAATGCTCACCCCGTTTGGTAAGAAGCTGTGATGAATCACACCGGCGCTAGACCACCAAACAGTGACCATCCCTTTTCTAGGGGTAAGTTTTCGTTTAGGGCATTGTTTAGGTGCAGAACCAGGATCCAACCAACTTGCTGAGCGCTTGCGGTTATCAAACAGAATCCATTTTTCATTGCAGGTAACAATGCGGTTCAAAATTCCTTCATTTGTGTGTCTGTTGAGCAGTGCAAGGCACGTCTCGACGCGTACTTCGCGCTGGCGATCATTGAGTTCGTGGGGCACCCCTTTGTCAAGCTTTTTTACCTTGTTAATTTGACGCAAATGGATCAATATTGTTTTGACGCTAACGTCGAAAGCTGCTGCTAATTCAGCCGTAGATTATGTATTATCAGCTTCCACAATCGCCTTTAATTCGTCATTGTCGACCAAAGTCTTCGGACGACCGCGAGGTTCATTTTTCAGGTCGAAATTTCCAGAATGGATGCGAGCAAACCAATAACAGGTGGTGCGTTGGTTTGTAGTGTTAGCTCCGTAAACGTCGTTGATGTTGCGTGCCGCTTGTGCCGCGTTGCTGCCACGACGGTACTCATATTCCATAATTACTCAATTTTTTAACGTATTCATGATGACGAAAAAGATTGAAATGCGATGAAAATGTAACACTAATCAATAAACAAATGACTACTTTTGAAAAAAAAAATCCATGTTTTTAAAATAAAATTAATTTGAAATTAGAATTCTTAGCCAAACAAAAATTATTTTGATTAGAAATGGCCAGTATTGCAGAACGGCAATTTCATAGGTAAAGACCTATTATTATGACGATAAAAAAATACCCGCTTCGGATGTGTTCGACAGTCCTCGGGATGTACTCAGTTTTAATGTACCTATATCCGATATGTCAGTGAGTTCTGTTTGTGTTTTGTTTTCACTTCTGGCGGCACTCCCAGAGTGCCACTGTTTTTTTTTTTTTTAATAAGGTGCAATGGATTGTTGATTGACCAAACTAATCGAATTATAAATATCAGTGACCAATCATCATCATCATCATCATTTCAGCCGAAAGACGTCCGCTGCTGTACATAGGCCTCCCCCAAAAAGGGGGGTTTGCCATAATCGCCACGCTTGGCAGGCGGGTTGGCGATCGCAGTATGGTATGGTGGTGGAATGCATAGAGAACGCTGCTGCCCATTCTCCGGTATGCCCCTTAGTCGCCTTTTACGACACCCACGGGAAGTATGGGGCCAATATGTAGATTTTAATATTGATCTCAATAACGATGTTGGACCTTACCCAGCTGTTCTTTTTTAGTAAAATGAGGCCAAGGGTACCTCCAAAACTTTTTGCTGTCTTCAACAATAATTATTTAAACCTTTCTATACCATTTTGACCAACGTTTTAAAATTAAATGCATTGTCAGACTATGTAATTATTTTTAAATTGAGTTCTCTTCTGTGCCTACTGTAATTATTATTCCTTCTTCAATTTTATTAACTTGTACTGTAAAATGAACTGTGTACATTTTTTATCAACACATAACAACATTAACATGTATTCATCATCTACCTAGCCTTTTCCCAAATATGTTGGGGTCGGCTTTCAGTCTAACCAAATGCAGCTGAATACCAGAATTTTACATGGAGCGACTGCCTGTCAGCTGACCACCACAATCCAGTTACTGGGTAATACGATACCCCTTGGTAAGACTGATTGTCAGACTTTCGGGCTTCTGACTACCCGTAACGTCTGTCAAAGATCCACGAATGACAGCCGGGACCAACGGCTTAACGTGCTTTCCGAGGCACGGAGGTGTCACGGTATGCAAAGGTGGTCACCCATCCACAGACCAACCGCGGCAAGCGTAGTTTAATCTGATTTCTCGACCTGTGCGGCTGTTATTATTTAGCTACGGGAACATTAACATGTACCTATTATGCAAATAAATTATTTGATTTTATTTGACATATTATTTTTATCCACAGATCCCAGGACGAAGCATCTGCCGCTAATGTCAAGTCCACTAACAGTTATTGCTACCGTAGCAATATACCTGAAATTCTGCACTGATTATGGACCCCGTTTTATGAAAAACCGAAAACCGTTTAAACTTGAATTCCCAATGATGCTGTACAATATATTTCAAATATTACTTAGTATATTTTTAGTGTATGAGGTTAGTGACAGTTTATTGTTGCAATGTTCAATTGATATGATTTATCCATTCACTGATCTGATCTGAACTGAAGTGGCAGTGGGCTGGCCATGTCTGTCGAAGGACCGATGGCCGGTGGAGCAGACGAGTCCTGGAGTGGAGACCGCGTATCGGCAAGCGTAGTGTGGGACGCCCCCCAGCTAGATGGACGGACGACCTAAAGAAGGTGGCTGGGGTAGACTGGATGCGGAAGGCGAAGGACAGGGTGCTGTGGCGCAGTCTGGGAGAGGCCTATGTCCAGCAGTGGACTGCGATAGGCTGAGTTGATCCATACACTGATCTTCCATTAAGAATTTCTAAGTAAAAACCCGGAGTTTGGAAATTGGCGGTGTAATACCCCCGTCTTCCGTTAAAGGTATGAGTTTAGCAGACAGCAGCAGCAAACGACCCAACCGCAGATGGATACAGCAGCAGACGTCGTCGTTCAGCCGATAGACGTCCACTGCTGGACATAGGCCTCCCCTAATTTTGGGAGGGTTTGCCATAATCGCCACGCTTGGCAGGCAGGTTGGCAATCGCAGTATGATATGATGGTGGAATACATAGAGAACGCTGCTGCCCATTCTCCGGTACGATCCTTAGTCGCCTTTTACGACACCCACGGGAAGTAAGGGGTGGTGCTTTTCGAGCAGCAGACGGCAGCGCCGAATTCCAGTTGGTTCTGAATGTTCCGTGAGACAAGATGTCTGACCCTGTTTGGGATTACCTACCGCGATTTACAGGATACAAAGGTGTAAAAAGTTACTAAAGAATATTTTTGAAAAATAGTGTTACAGCCAAATTAGACCGATTTTAAATTTTCCATAGAAACAGCGATATCCAGTTATCTTTCATTAAATAAGACATTTCGAAAATGTTCTTAAGTAACTTTTTAGACCTTTGTATCCTGCTCATGCGTATGAAGTTTCATTAAAATCGGTTCATACATTTCGAAAAACAAGGGCTTGAAAGTTTGTATGAAATGCCGTACGGCGTAAACGCTCGTAAGCCTTAATACTTGTTATTTGCGCGGACTACACAAAACTCACATCTGAGAATTTACTATTATTTTTGATAAGGCGCCCTGTGTAGTTTTCAGAAACTCTGACCGCTGTTCTTACTATTTCCAGGGACTTCAGTATCTTTTATCAAAGGACTACAATTTTATTTGCGATCCAATTGTGGAGACAGAAGATCCCCGTGTAACTAGGGTGAGTAATACATTAATAATTAATTGTAAAAGCACAGGATTTTGCTTTTCTTGTATTTTGCATATCTGGTATAAGGCGAATCCGGTGTTTTACGAGTCTGGTAATTTGCGAATCTGGTATTTTGCGAGTCTGGTATTAAGCTGTTGAGCCATAGTGATTTGGGGGCCTAAAAAAGCCACTTTGACAGAATCATAAAAGAATAACATTATGAATCATATTATTATGGCGAAGATAGCCCGTGTTTTTCTTTTTTCCCTGCACTACGTAGGTATGATCAAAGAGATTGAGATTGGATTTGGATTGGATTGATTGGTATAGACAAAAAAAATAACGAAAAAATCCTTCACCAATAGGATTTGATACGATTAACTTAACAGTTAACTGTCCATTATGATTCAGAATGTTATCCTTTTTTGATTCTGCCAGAGTGGCCTGTTAGCCCCTGAGGGCCTAGTCACAGTAGTAATTGATTTCAAAACGTTTCGTAGTTTTTGCAATAACTTTCAACAGGATTTACATAATCTTTTCGGTCCCATACATTTTTGACATCTCACTTTTCCATCATCTTTATCGCTAATAAAATTCCCAATTTCCTAGCTATTTGTCCCTTTTGTTGCACCTGCCATGTTTTGTCTCTGCATCGGGCAAGGTTGACTGGTAGAAAATGCCTCAGGCATTAAGTCCGCCTTTGTACAGTATTTCTTTTACTTGTGCATAAAGTTTTAATAAATAAATAAATAATAAAATGACCCTTTGCTTAGACCTTCAGCACCCGAACTGCGTAACACACTATCAATCATGATCTGAATCATTTCGAAAGATATTACTAATTCCTGTTTGCTCAACAAAGAAAATAAGGCAATGAATGTTGTTGAACTGCCATAATGCAACCCATTCATGTGTTAAAAGTTACCCCGCTGGTGTTTAAAAAATAATAATATCGTATTCTGGGCCTGCCACGTAGTCGTTTGCTGCTGTTTGGGATGAGATGGCGGGACGAGCTCGACTCTTCCCACAAGGATTGGCGTATAACAGCACTGGATAGGGATAAGTGGAAGGATGGAAAGGCGGCTTTTGCCCTGCAGTGGGACAGAAATGGCTGATAATAATAATAATATCGTATTGGCGTTAAAACGCATCATCTGTATCCATTAATTATATACACACACACACACACACACACACATTATCACACATTATCTACACATTATATATATTTTGTTTTATCCAAAAAAAAAAGATTAAAAACTAAAACCCGACTAGATATTGAAAAGGATGAAACAAGAAAGTACTTTCCCGTGGTCGCACGCCGCTGTACTAACATACTTATAAGCTATGGTAGTATGCGATATATACATATATTTTTGAAATGTGCAAATTAAGCCCTTTCATTTTCGGCAGCGGCGGCGACCTCTCGCGTCCGGCCCTGGTGCAAGCCATGGTCCAGGGCGAGAGGGAGTGGGAGGCAGTCACCTCCTTCTGCGAAGCAGTCATGCTAGCGAAGGAGGTGGCAGGACGGCTCAGGGAGAGAGCCTCCCGTCCCAGCCGCCGCGGGAGACGCTCAGGGCGTCGGGAGCCGCGTGACGACTCCCGGCCACCGTAGGCGCGGGCCTGCGGTGGGTAGCTCACCGCCCGATCAGGACCAGGCCCGTGCCGGACGGCGCGTACGTGTTCCACGCGCACCTCAAAGAGATGTCAGCATCGAGGACCGCGCCCCTTAGGGCCGAAGCCTGCTGGGTCAGCGGGATTGTCCGAAAGGGTTACCGCTGGCCCGGAACATAAAGGGCTAAGGAAGGAACACGGGTGGGTTTTAGTCAGAAAGAACCGCTCCACCCAGAGCGGGAGGAGTCATTTGATGATTTCCCATCCGCAAAAAAAAAAAGCCCTTTCATTTGATACCCCCATAATTAAAAAACATTGTTTTAGGTCATGTTACGGTCACTTTATATGTGAAGGTTATGTTTTTTTTTAAATCTTTATTAAGGAGCTTGGTCAACATGACTAAGTCGCTCCGTAAGGCTATCTTATAACATCAAATAAACATCATTTTATAAACTGAATACAGTCCGTAAATGTGAACAACTATCTTCTACGAATACCAGTCCGCACAAGTTTATACAATAGCCTAGCTGTTTCTGACAAGGGGAACGCTAAAATATTATTGCATCTTCCCACCTCTCTCACATCAACACCAAAATGTATTACTAGCTTAGCTCTGAGATCTTCGTTCCGGGCACACTTCACCATGATATGAAGAACGTCTTCCACTTTCCCACATTCTGTGCAGTTGGGGGAAGGAACTTTTTTCATTAGAAATAAATAAGGTTAATCATGGTGAGGTCACTTTATATCCGCTTATTCAATTTGATGTGACGTCACATAGACTATAACCAGCACACGATCAAGACGCATCCAACGATACTTCATTTGTCAAATTATGACAAGCTGCTCAGAAGTTATGAGGGAACAGATGAACATACATACATACTTACATACCTACATACATACATGTCAAAATCATAACCCTCTTTTTTGCTTCGCCGTAGTCGGGTAATAATATAAAATTATGTTTTGCAGACAGCAGTTGCCAGCTGGTGGTACTTTTTCGGCAAGCAGACGGAACTCCTGGATACCGTATTCTTTGTATTTAGGAAGAAGACCAGGCAGATATCAACCCTTCATTTGTTTCATCACTCGATGGTCAGCATAAGCTCCTGGGCGGCCACAAAATACTTCCCAGGTAAGCTAGGTTCTAGGCAATATTCTAAAGTCGGTTCTAGGTTCTAATTGTGCAAGAAAAATAATGACATGTCGATAGCTTGCTCATTATACAAGGTGAAGAGGACAATATACCATATTATAATGAAACTGCGTATGTCTAATGACGTTCCTAGTTTGCACACGAAAATTTGAGCAAATATATTCAAAAGTTTAGTCATTACAGCGAGTCAAAGATTGACAAATCACATAGTCGGGCCATTTCTACTATTTTTAGTTTGATTGAAAAAAAACGATGCTAGGATTCATCGACAGTTCCAAAATAGTAATAATAGTAAATAGTAGTAATAGTTGAGTACTGAATGTGTTTTCACTTATTGTTGTATTGTTTTCAACACATTTTATGATTAGCCTATAATGTTCCCACTACAGATATAGATACACCTAGATAACGCAAGAGCAACCACTTCGCATGCCTAGCCAAAAATTGCACCACCTTCAAAAATCGTAAGCCGCCACTTTCGCGCTCAGTCCTGTGTACTACTGGCGGGGTAAGCATGAGCGAGAGCGCGAGCTTGCGACGTCATACTACTATGACGTCACAAGCGTACGTCAAAAAGTGGCACGCTTGGTATTCATACAGTTCGTGATACGTGCGTTATCTAGGTCTATCTATATCTGTGGTTCCCACTGTTACACTGTTAGGACTCGAACCACGCAGTTTCAACGCACAGGTATTGGTAAACACTGGACATATCTTGTCTAAGAAATATTGTTTCTAAGGCATGCAGGTATCCTAAAGTTTTTTTTTCGCTTGCCTGTATTTTGTCCCACTGTTGGGCAAATGCTTCCCCTTTTTCCTTGAGCAATCTCTGGCCATGTTGGCCCTGCAAACCTCGTTAGATCGTCCGTCATACCACCGTCGCCGTGGTCTACCTCGACGGCGAAGGTATTGAAGAAAAGAAGTATAGAAACGTGAAAAAAAAAATTACATGAAGTGAAGTCCATGCCTGTCTGGGTTCTTTTTTTAGGAATTTAATGACCTGGCTACTGAGGCCTTTAAGTACAAAAATCAAGTTTGAAACTAGACAGGAATAAACACTTATTTTTTCCTGACTAGGTTGTTGCTGTTGAAACTACTTATATTAATATAATCTAGGAATCGTAAGTCGGGCCGTTACCACTGGGTCTCCACGATGAGTATATTAATTGGTGCAGGCCTTGTTTTCCTACAGAGATGATAATTATGGAAGACCTATGCAACATGCCAAATCACGTAGGACAGAAAGTAACTACATATCAATAATGAAAACCTGCCGCTAATCGATATGGATAAAACAGGCTTTGACCACACTTTAAGAGAACTTGCATGACCGGATTTTTAAAACCGATTTCTTCCGACTTCCGATGTCAAAATATTGAGTATATAAAGAAAAGTATTCATGATTTACGCTAGGAAGACCAGCAATCATCTAGCGGACACAAAACCAAGGCTTCTTTTTAGGGTTCCGTAGTCAACTAGGAACCCTTATAGTTTCGCCATGTCTGTCCGTCCGTCTGTCCGTCCTTGCTTAATCTCTGTGACCGTTAGCACTAGAAAGCTGAAATTTGATACCAATATGTATATCAATCACGCCGACAAAGTGGTAAAATAAAATTTTGGAAAATATTTTTTTTTAGGGTAGCTCCCCTACAATCATGTGAAGTGGGGATGAATATTATTTTCGTCGTCTACCCCATCGTGTGGGGTATCGTTGAATAGGTCTTCTAAAATGACTGGGGGGTTGCTCAAAATACTTTTCGATTTAATGCTCCATTTACGAAATATTAAACTTTAAAGTGCAAATTTTGTTCCAGTAGTGAGTAGAGTGTCCCCCACTCTAAAACCTAAACTGCTGGCTTGAAAAATCTGGAAAAATTCACGATGATAGTGCATTTCATGAACTTTAAAGGAAAATTATAGCGATTAAGATAACTTTATTAGTTTAGCAGTAATAGTCATTGAACTTGGGTGTTGGATAATTTTGTACCAAATACAAAGTCCTTAGCATTAATCCTTTAAAGTGACTAAGATGAAATAGTTGCTTGTTTATAACGGGTAAAGACTTGCATTGAAAAGCAAAATACGTTTTTTTTTTACCTATTCAGAATAAAGAGAGACAGAATCGTACTACATTGTGATAACGGGCTACTACGGAACCCTACACAGTGCGTGGCCCGACACGCACTTGGCCGGTTTTTATAGATAAAATTAATGAACAATGATTATCACGCTTGCATAGCTCCTATGTTTGCCATCATCAGACTAAAAATCTAAAGGACATCAGTACAAGTCGCCGCCAATATTTTAGAGATTCGATTAGATAAAAAGACGCAAACAGTTATTTTTTTTAATGCCTATTAAATCATATCATAACATACTTAACGCTCATTTCCATTTCTATCACATGATAATAATTGGCTTAGAACTGAAATCCAGTGAACCAATAACTGTATGTCCAAAATATGTTGGCAAAAATATATTTTTTGGTACTTTCGAGCTCAAATAGCAACCAGAGAGATATTTTCAGTACAAAGTCCGTATTTTTTCAAGTGATCTGCTCGAATCATTTTAAGTCAAAACTGATTTTTTTTGTATTTTACAACTTATAGAGCAGCGGAAGGGTTATTGAACACTCTCGTTGTAATAGATAAGTAGTTCTATGTCGTCTCTTGAATCTTAAGGGTGTTATTCCACATAAGAAATCCGTATTTTTTTTTCTCTAACAATTTAAATTTTGGGTACAAATTGTTCGACACTTGAACGATATCTATCCACGCGATATTTTCATGTCTTATTTTTTCCTTACAGTTGGACCTATTGTTCTGGTCGGGACATTGAACTCCTTCGTCCATATCCTGATGTACACGTATTACTTGTTAGCCGGTCTGGGTCCCCAGTACCAGAAGTACTTGTGGTGGAAGAAACATGTCACTTTGATTCAATTGGTAAGATTTTAACCATACTTACTAATATTATAAGAGGGGCTTGTAGCTAAGTAATAACAGCCGCGCGGGTCGATCGATCAGGCTAAGTGCTTGCCGCGGTTGGTCCTTGGATGGGTGACCATCTTCACATACCAAAACCCCTTCCAAGGAGCCCGAAAGTCTGACAACCAGTCTTACCAAGGGGTATCGTATTACCCAATAATTGGGTTGTGCAGGTCAGATAGGCAGTCTCTCCATGTAAAATACTGAAATTCAGCTGCATCCGGTTAGACTGGAAGCCGACCCGAAAAGAAAAGACACGGCAGACGATGACTTACTAAAATTATAAAAGCAAAAAGTAGCTCCGCCTGTCTGTCGGTACGTCTGTTACCGTTTTTGGATGAAATTTGGCACATGGATTGACTACCTTATGGATCCTAACTCAGGATTTCAGCATAGAATACTTTTGTATACCGGTAGTGCCACAGATATAGATAGACCTATACATATAACGCAAGTATCACGGTCTGATGAAAACCAAACGTGCCAATTTTTAACTACCTACTATGACGTCACAAACACTATTTAGTGATGGAAAAACAAATCGATTCAAAGACGCCGCCGCGAGCAGTACCCGTCTTGCCCCACCCTCGGGCCCTAGCGCCAGCGCTCACGCTCACCCAGCCAGCAGTACAGCAGTACACAGGACTGAGCGCGAAAGTGGTGGCTTACGATTTTTGAACGTAAGCTGGTGCGATTTTTGACACGCGAAGTAGTTGCTCTTGCGTTGTCTAGGTATCTATATCTGTGGGCAGTACGTTCCCGTGGGGGTGATTTCTGCTCTCCACGCGGGTGAAGCCTCGGACACGAGTAATTTTACACGGATATTTTTCGCGATATTTTTCATGTTTTGGCAAGGACACTACCAGCCGCACTACCAGTAGTGTCGTTCACAATTAACGACATTACCAAGCCTATTTTGTATTAAATCGTACAGTCAACAGGCGCCTTCCAATTCTGCATTTCTAGTGACATGAGATGCAGAAGCGGAGGGCGCCGGCATCTACTTCGGCTTTACACTGGTTAAGGGCAACAAAGGTCGATCGCGTCGCAACCACAACAAACACGGTATCACTCCTGCAAGCGAGGATATTTGAGCTGCAGTGCTCATCGTCCTTCTGAATATTTGTTGGACCCACATACATTGAGAGACAAGGATCCAAGGCCAAATCAGTACCGAGGAAGGACATTGTTGAAGCTGTCGCGGATGAAGTCGAGCAGTACTTAATCCAAGAGATAAATCTGGTATTTTGAAAATCTGATATTCTGAGATCGAGGCCTGCAAAAGGTTGACGTCTCTAGCCCAAAGTTTTGTCCGGCGGGAATTGCGTGTACCTAGATGTTACAGGGAAGCACGCCCAAACCCAAGTGTGGTGTGATAAGAATTATGTTTTTGTGGTTTACACTTGAACTTGCTGTGTTGACTGTACAATTTAATCAAAAATAGGCTTGGCTACTGGCTACTGGTAGTGCGACTGGTAGTGTCCTTGCCAAAACAGGATATTTTTCTGACAATTTTTTTTTGTTGCGTAAAAAAGCTTTTGTCAATAATGATTCGCTACCCAAAACCACCACATGTATTTGTCATCACATAAATGGATATGTTGCAGCCAACTGGTTAAATTAGCCGTTTAGTTAATCGCCTAGCGTTTGGAAGTAGTGCTCGCCTCGCTTCGCTCTCTCGGCTCTCACGCGGTTGATCACAGTTTTAACCTAACCTAACCCATTTGGGCGGCGTGCCCTTGCTTAGTTGCTGCGACCAATTATTCGGCTCGCGCGTGATTGGCCGTTCGTTGAACGACCGCCGTTTAGTTAAAAGGCTAGGCGGTTAACTAAACGGCTAATTAAACCAGTTGGCTGCGACAGATATACTGCCGTAATTACCTAAATGTTCTTTTCAGATACAATTCAGCATAGTGATCGCTCACAACACGAATGCCTTATTCCACGATTGCAACTACCCTAAACATGTTCACATATTCGTGTTAGTCAACACAAGTATACTATTCTGTATGTTCAGCAATTTCTACTATAACAAT
Source organism: Mesoligia furuncula (assembly GCA_916614155.1). NCBI lineage: Eukaryota > Metazoa > Arthropoda > Insecta > Lepidoptera > Noctuidae > Mesoligia > Mesoligia furuncula. The sequence continues at coordinate 27,987,371 of OU744800.1, read as the reverse complement.
TATATCAAACTTCATCCTAAGAAGATTGAAGAAGCAACTACTAAGGAAAAGGAAATAAATGGTCGCAGGGGAAAGAGGCTAAGCGTTGGACGATAGACATCAAACATTGTTTTAATGAAAAAATAAAGATTTAATCCACCATCTATAAAAGAGAAATAATGAATAAATGACTTTTTTTTCTTATTTTTATTGCTGAATAGTCCCGGTCTTGACCTCGATCACGCCTAATAGAAAGCGATGGATGAGGTCTATGATGGAACGAGCGTACCCAGAAGATGCCTAAGGCACTTAAATTCCCACGCATCTACGAAAAACAGCAGGCTGCTTGACGTCGGACTCCATTGGGAGGGTGGTAGCAAACCAGGCGGGCGTTAGCCCTACCGGCTACCACCGCAAAAACTGACTGATCCATTAAAAAATGAGACTTATATTCATTTAGTTATGATACCAAATGGGATGCAGTGTATTAGTTAGTGCAGTGTAGTAGCCTGTGACTTAGTAAGTGCAGATCACAATTTAATCCTATTAAAGGTCATAGCAGACGTATCAAATCGGAAAGGGATCGGCACCGTATCGCATTTCGCATCGCCGTCAAACATGCGTCAACCTAACGTAAGCACGTAACCAAAGCGGATCAGAACCTTCGATACGTCGACTCGGCTACGGCTAGGCGACGCCGCGCTTACGGCTCGCCGACCGCTGGTTGGTGGTGCAGCAGGCAAGCCGGAGGGGTGAGAGGGGCAAGGTAGAGCTCGGGTACGGAGAGACGTAAGCACGGGGACGACGAGCCGTAACGCACCGCACCCCGGTTCGTGAGCTTGTCCCGAGGCGAGGCAATTACGTTACGATTCCGATTAGTGTGTGTTGCAGTAGGGAGTTTCATACAAATAATACTGAACGGCTCGAGTTGATACGGTGCCGATCCCTTTCCGGTTTGATACGTGTGCCTGACAAGCCTGGCATAGTGGTGGTGGATCGATCAGAGCGTCGCGCAATGATTGTTGACATAACCGTCCCGCATGATGAGAACCTCGTGAAAGCCGAGAAAGATAAACAAATTAAGTATCTTGACTTGGCTCGCGAGGTAGTCCGACATGTGGGATGTGCACTAAGCAATCATTGTGTCGATAGTCGTGACAGCCAATGGAATAGCCAAGAGCCTCAACCAACACCTGTAGAGGCTCTCGTTGGGCAGCTGGATCAAGGGCTTGATTCAGAAAGCAGTGATTCCGGACACGGCTCGCATTTTCAGGAGGTTCCTCTCTCTGGAGCCCTGACCGCCGTTAGCTTGTACCCTGATCCCGATACCGGTGGGCAACTATTTTTTATATTTTTAAATGTTTTTATATTCTAATATTTAAAAATGTAATATCAATGTATTGAAATAAAGGAGATGTATTGTCAAATCGAATTAGGGATCGCAGTAATGCCGCCAGTTCACATAGTTCAATTTTGGTCAAACAACTTTTGTTGTCCAACAAAAAATACACAATTCAATATTTGATTGAAAATATATTGAGATCGCTTTCGACTAAGCAATTGATCAACTAAAATCGAATCATGTGAACCCGGGTTAAGTAGCTATTACCAGCGCAGAAAAATGCAGCTTGTGCGTAGAAATGCGATTATTTATTTATTCATTTATTTCAGGCATCAAGGCCCATATGAAACATATATAATACAATATTAATATAACTTAAAAATACTATAAATACATAAAACATTATAATTCCACTAAAAAACTAACGCACACGAAGTGTCTGTGTCGTGTTTCGGTGACTGGTGTCATGTACCCGGCCACGAAACCGGCGGTACACGACACCCATCGGCCAGAACTCTTCCTTGAGGACCTTCTCGAGATGATGTAATTATAATCGGTACATTAAAGGAGCCGCCTCGAGTGACGATTGGCCTTTTTTTGCCAAGTATGTTTAATGTATCACTACTTAGAATAGTCATGCCCTAGTGTTAGTGGCTGTCATGGATCTATGACAGTCGTTACGGGTCGTCAGAAACCCAAAAGTCTGACAATCAGTCTTACCAAGGGGTATCGCATTACCCAGTAGCTGGGTTGTGGAGGTCAGATAGGCAGTCGCTCCATGTAAAACGTATCCAGCTGGATCTTGTTAAACTGGAAGCCGACCCCAACGGAAAAGGCTAGGCAGATACTTACAATAGTAGGAACTAACGTATAAACTAAAACAGGCTGAAAGATTAACAGCTTATTGGTCTGCATATGAGTAGACAGAATAGACGACGGCTTCGGCACATGCTATACCTAATCGACACGCGATAAAATCGCGCGCGACACAAAGCCACCGCAAGTCGTGCAACGAGCGGTGCCTTTGTGTCGCGAGAGATATATCGCGTGTCGCTCCTATTTAGATGGCAATAACCTACTAATAAAACTTTTAATGTTATGCTACTATGTTATAGATAATTAAGTTATTTACTATTAGCTCAGTAAGCATGTATAGTCACATACGTTTTATTAAATCACGTGACAACTACGTGTATATATGTATTTCCTACATGTTCTGTGTGCATTTTGCAAATACATAAAGTATTGTCACTCGTATATTTTTTTTTTCGTAAAATGTGTCATAAATATTCTAATTCCAGCCTATACTGTCACACTGCAGAGCCTAATCCGAATCCGACTTCGAGCCGAATTGGGAATGTTCTAAATTCGGACGAATAGAGTTCGGATCACCAGATCCGACCTCAACCGGAACCTCTCATACAAATATTTTTTATTTATTTTATTATCTCGTTTATTTCAATAAATATTATAAATTACATTTTTTAAAATAATTATTAGAATTATATTCTAATTTAAAAATGTAATTTATAATATTTATTGAAATAAACGAGATAATAAAAATGTAATTTATAATATTAAACATTTAAAAATAAAAAAATAGGGTCCAAGCTACCGGCGGTCAGGGCTCCAGAGAGAGGAACCTCCTGACAATGCGAGCCGTGTTCAGAAGTACTGCTTACTGAATCAAGCCCTTGATTCAGAAAGCCTATTTTATTTTATTTCTTTTTTATTCGATTCTGACATTTTTATATTTTTTTTTTTTGACAAATGAAATTAGGTACTTACTTATTATTTTTAATTTATCTCAATTTTGTTTTAGGTTTTTATCTGTTTTGAATTTAATATTATATTTTATAAGTAATTTTAATTTAATTTATTTTTTGAGTTTGAAACTATGGACTAGAAATATTTCTGAAATAAATAAATTATTATTATTAAATAGGACTATGGCCACTTCGGACCGGCATTTCTCGGATCCGGATCGGATGTAGTGCAGAACCGCTCTTAAAAGGGTAGTAGGTACTAATAAAACTCGTAGCACCAATGAGCGCACATCTTCAGCCACGGATCGCCTTCAAAGCCGTCAGTTTCTATACATCATTAGTGTCGTAGTTTAAGTTAATAGTGACGCGTTTGGTTTGTTTGTAGTGTTGACAATGACGCCTCACTCCATTTGAAATAAGATTAGACATTTAAATAAACCTTTTTTACATTCCGTTCAACCGATTTTGACTTCTATACCGTAGTCATAAGGATGGTATTTAAAGCAAAAAAGTGGTTACAATACCAACTGTTTACTGCAGCCGCCATAAGTCATGCAACCAACGCAATAGAATCGAAAATCAGTTGAACGGACTGTAAAAAAAAAGGTTTAATGTTGACAGAAAAGGCGTCTCCGTTCTCAGTATGTCAAAGGGTCGTTGCGAAGAAAATGCAATTCAGTAGAAATAATAGCAGGATGAATAGCCTATGCAGGGTCAAATTAAATAAGCTAGCGAAACTCTGTAGATGTTGTAACCTGCAAAAATGTAAACAAATTATGAGTTTATGGAAAAGTAACTTTAAATCCTACACAATAAAATTCAGTTTAAGCTACTCGAAAATGTTTCAATAGTGCTACTCACTCTGAAATGAACTTAATGCCCATTAAAATAAAGTACATATTTGTTTAATTTGAAATAATATTAATTTGAAACAAGGTTTGAACAAACTTTAGGTATCAATATCCAAACACGATAAAGCAAAAACAAATAACTCAATTTTTTTTTGCGTCATGGACCGCAGCTTTTGACGACACATATAATATCAGGAGGCCTAAAAAGGTCACTTTGGCAGAATCACAAAAGGATTACATAATGGACAGTTAACTGTTAAGTTAATCGTATCAAATACCATTTATGAAGCATTTTTCAGTTATTTTTTTTGTACGTGCTAAAATACCAATCAATCCAATCCAACCCTTTGATTATACCTAAGTAGTGCAGCGAAAAAAAGAAAAACACGGACTGCCTTCGCCATATTATGATTCATAATGTCATCCTTTTATGATTCTCCAAAGTGGCCTTTTTAGGCCTCCTGTTTTTTTGTGTAAACTTCAGAGACGTGATTAGTATCAATATCTAATCACGATAAAACAAAAGAAAACAGATTCTCTCAACTCATACTTCAAGTAACAACACTTCCAGCCGTCGTTGTGAAAAAAAGAAAAAGCGGTTCAAACCGGTATGAGAAAGTTTATAGTAGATAAGACAAAGATTAAAACAGAAGACGATCCAGGAGGGGATCGAGGTGGGGGGGTGGAGGGGGGGGGGGTTCGTGGATCAGAACGGAATAATTCAAAAATATCCATCAACTATTTTTAGGGTTCCGTACCCAAAGGGTAAAAATGGGATCCTATTACTAAGGCTCCACTGTCCGTCTGTCCGTACCCGAAGGGTAATTACGGGACCCTATTACTAACTAAGGCTCCACTGTCCGTCTATCACCAGGCTGTATCTCATGAACCGTGATAGCTAGACAGTTGAAATTTTCACTGATGATGTATTTCTGTTGCCGCTACAATAACAAATACTAAAAACAGAATAAAATACATATTTAAGGGGGGCTCCCATACAACGAACGTGTTTTTTTTCGGCGTTTTTGCCTTGCGGTACGGAACCATACGTGTGCGAGTCCGACTCGCACTTGGCCAGTATTTTTATTTCAATTTTATCGCGTTTATGTTTTACGTCTGCAGTTTCGCTAGCTTATTTAATTTGATTCTGTAGTGTATCAGACGTGTAATGATGATACTCATGGAGATCCTTTACTAAATGTTTTAATCGTTAAGGTTCCTTCAAACAGCCGCGACACGCGATAAAATCGCGACACAAAGACACCGCAAGTCGCGCAACGAACGGAGCCTTTGTGTCGCGCGCGATTATATCGCGCATCGCGCCTGTTTGTAGGAGCCTTAACGCTTAATAAATAGAATTTATGTTTTTCGCAATCCAAGCCCAACATGGCACGTAATTTGACAATGATCTGTTATTGTATATAAATGAAGTTGCAAAATGGTAAATTTAGTAGGTACAGACACCAGCACACAAGCTACCCGAAACTGTAAAATTTTCCCAATCAACTCTGAACCAGTGCTATAGCGATAAAGTTAAAAATCTATTAGAAAAATTTGACAGCTTGTAGTAACTTGATGTACAAATGTATTATTTTTACTGTCTCATCAGTTGATGAGACAGTAAAAATAATACATTTGTACTAACTTCTCATCTTCATTTCGGTAACTATGCAAGAATTGGCTTCTAGCCTACGTTATCATCTGCCTAGCCTTTTTCAAACTATTTTGGGGTCGGCTTCCAGTCTAACCGGATGCAGCTGAATTCCAGTATTTTATATGGAGCGACTGCCTATCTGCCCTCAAGCCCTTTAATTGGGTAACACGATACACCTTGGTAAGTCTGGTTGTTAGATTTTCGGGTTTCTGACAACAAGTAACGACTGTCAAAGATCCACGAATGACAGCCGGTTGGGCCCGGCTGTCATTCAGGCTTAACGTACTTTTCGAGGCAAAGAGTGGTATTGGTATGTAAAGATGGTCACTCATCCACGGACCAACCGCAGCAACCGTAGCTTAACCTGATCGATGACTCCTCCTGATGTCATTCAAATGACGCGTCCTGATGTAATTAATTAGCCACAACCCCCTGAAACTTATCGTGAAAATGTCATAATTTTGTTATTTTTGACAACAGTGTCACAAAAACTGACCAAGTGCGAGTCGGACTCGCACACGAAGGGTTCCGTACCACAAGGCAAAAACGCCGAAAAAAACAAGTTTGCTGTATGGGAGCCCCCCTTAAATATTTATTTTGTTTTGTTTTTAGTATTTGTTGTTAAAGCGGCAACAGAAATACATAATTTGTGAAAATTTCAACTGTCTAGCTGTCGCGGTTCTTGAGATACAGCCTGGTGACAGACAGACAGACAGCGAAGTCTTAGTAATAAATAGGGTTCCGTTTTTACCCTTTGGGTACGGAAGCCTAATAATCAGATGTGAAATAGGACCTTGTTCATATTTTGTGAATTAAACTTCGGACTGTCACCAACGATTGAAGTAGGTATTCGTGTAACAAATTGAACCAATAAATAAAAGTACTCTAGAAGGCACGGATGAGCAATAATGAGCTCAGGCTCGCATTCATATGTGTGAAAAAATGCGGACACAGCGACTGAACGTGGAGGATAGATTGATTCACGTGGTTGTGAACTACAAGCCAATCAGAGTTTTATTTAACATTCACGCAGGCGCGCTGCGTCGAATTGACCGCACTCAATACATTTTCGTTCTTAATATCGTTATTTCTTGTCACATTATTTCACATCCCTAGTAGCCTGTCATTGTTTCACCGTGCTCGAAACAAACTGTTTACCTCCCCTCCCCGCACCCTCCGGAGTGCATAGATCGCATTTGTTTTAGTCACGGCGCAGGCGTCGAAAGCATGCAAAACACGCGAATGTTACAGGTATAAAAACATTTATGATACCAAATTGCTTACTAATCCAAAGAAAATTAGAATATTATTTTGTTTTTATAATTTTGTTTTATGTCCTAGCGTAATGATAATGTGATAAATAAAAAAAAATGTTTTAAATCCCTTAAATATCCAATAGGTTTTTTAGGTCACGCGCGACCGCTGGCGTATTACAAATGACCGCGCGCCAACGTAAAGGTTAAATGATGGTTAGTAGGCCTATCTTCAGCAATAGAGGTCTTACGGTTGAATTCATTACATTAGCATTACCATTATCAGCATATAATGTTCCCTCCCACTGCTGGGTCACAGGCCTTCTCTCTTCGAGAGGGAATTTAGATGTCACATGTCTTCGAACTTTTAGTTAAGCACATGCCGGTTTCCACACATCATCATCTGCCTAGCCTCCCTCTTCCTCTTCCCAACTATGTTGGGACGGCTTCCAGTCTAACCGGATGCAGCTGAATACCAGTATTTTACTTGGAGCGACTGCCTATCTGACCTCCACAACCCAGTTACTGGGTAATACGATACCCAATGGTAAGACTGATTGTCAGACTTTCGGGCTTCTGACTACCCGTAACGACTGTCAAAGATCCACGAATGACAGCCGGGACCAACGGCTTAACGTGCTTTCAGAGGCACGGAGGGGTCTCGGTATGTAAAGATGGTCACCCATCCGCAGACCAACCGCGGCAAGCGTAGCTTAACCTGATCGATCGACCCTGTGCGGCTGTTATTTTTTAGCCACGGGCCCCATTTTTGAAAACGGTTTTTGAAAACGGTGATTACAATGCCAGAAATTAAAATGCCTCCTTTGCTGATTTTGATGAGCAGTTAGTCCCTATCTTTGATTATAATTATATTTTTCGTTGACATTGCAATGACCTTGACATTTAAAAACTGCATTCGAGGTTGTTCTAAACTTTTCATATTATGCTTCTATGTTATAGGTAGTTAAGTCATTTATTATTAGCTCAGTAAGCATCTATAGTTACATGTTTTACTATATTCACGTGACAAACTACGAGTTTATTGTATTTCCTACATGTTCTGTGTGCATTTTGCAAATACATAAAGTATTGTCACTCGTTCGTTTTTCTCATAAAATCTGTCTTAAATATTCTAATATAATTCTAGCCTATATTGGCACACTGCAAGGAATACACCTCCCTCTTCCTCTGCCACACAATTCTGTTTTTTTCTCTCTGTCTGTTGCAGATAAAAAATTAATCCTCGAAGGGCGGGTTGTTCCACGTCCACGGACGCACGCGTATACGTCATAAATGGCGCTTACTATTGTCAAACCAAAAAAAGCGTTGTTTCAAATTACAATTACAAAATTATGGCCTTGCCTTACGTCAAATAATAACGGGTACGTAATCGTTATTATTTGACGTTTAGCAAACTTTAAACAGTGCACCGGTGGTGTTTAATTTTGGTAGTTCCTAATCAATTGCTTTAACTACGGTTTCCTAGGTAAACGGTGACACCTCACCCCACATAACGACTGCGGTGACGGTTTGTCATAAAAATGATGACAGCAGCAAAGATTGAAACTGCTAAAGACGCCCAAAAAATACTGCGTCAACAGATAGTCGCGTTTCTGTTTCGTTTCGATACCTCTGACACACAATGAGGCATTGACTTTACTTGATTGTCATTTAAACGCTATGTAATAACGTGTGAGCTCTCTTCTCAGTATGGACACTTTTTCGCGTGACTAGTACGTTGAGGGTAAATCTGGCGATTTAAATCTTTGGGCAGCGGGGTTTGACTTTAAGGTGTTAAAAACGCTCTCTAGGAAAACATACCAATTTTTTTTTTTTTTTGAGTGTCGGAATCATCAAATGACGTCCCGCTCTGGGTGGAGCGGAAGGGAGTGACAGACTCTTACTGACTAAATCCTGCCCGTGTTCCTTCCTTAGCTCTTTATGTTCCGGGGCAGCGGTAACCCTTTCGGACAATCCCGCTGGCCCGGCAGGCTTCGGCCCTAACGGGCCCCTTTAATTGATGCTGACATCTCTTGAGGCGCGCATGGAACACGTACGCGCCCTCCGGCACGTGCCTGATAGGACGGTGAGCTAGCCATTACTCTCCGTCCGCAGGCCCACTCCTACGGTGGCCGGGAGTCGTCACGAGGCTCCCGAAACCCGGAGCATCTCCCGCAGCGGCTGGGACGGGAGGCTTTTTCCCTCAGCCATCCCGACACCTCCTTCGCTAGCATTACTGCTTCGCATAAGGAGGTGACTGCCTCCCACTCCCTCTCGCTCCGGACCATGCAACACCCACTTACGGTCATAGATAACGTTTCAGTGACGTCATTAATCGGTAAATTGCAGACATGATTCTAGGAATCCATAGCGCTAAATAGCGTTTATAATTAAGAATTATGCTAATCAGTTGATTAGCTAATTAAAATTTAAAAGATGTTTTTAAATGAGACTGTAAATGATAGTCAATTATGACAATGACGCATCAAATAGAATAATGCAATCACTGTTGCAACCCGCACTGGTGCCGTATGGTAGATTACAACCCACTCCCTCTTCTCACCCCATACTTCCCGTGGGTGTCGTAAAAGGCGACTAAGGGAGACCGGAGAATGGGCAGCAGCGTTCTCTATGCATTACACCAACATACCATACTGCGATCGCCAACCCGCCTGCCAAGCGTGGCGATAATGGCAACCCCCCCCCCCCCCCCCCAAATTGGGGGAGGCCTATGTCCAGCAGTGGACGTCTTTCGGCTGAAATGATGATGATGATTACTATTGCATGTCAAAATATTACATTTGGATGCAAGAGAGGTCATTTTCGTATAATTATGCTGAGAGTTTGGCAGACCACTTTGGCAGAATCTTAAAAGGATAACATAATGGACAGATAACCGTTAAGTTAATCGTATCAAATCCCATTGGTGAAGCATTTTTCAGTTATTTTTTTGTCTGTGCTAAAATACCAATCAATCCGATCCAAATCCAATCCCAATCTCTTTGATTATACCTACGTAGTGCAACGAACAAAAGAAAAACACGGACTGTCTTCGCCATATTACAATTCATAATGGTATCATTTTATGATTCTCCAAAGTGGCCTTTTTAGGCCCCCTGCTCACGGCTTGCAGTCCATGGCTTTTCTTCATTGTTACAACGCGTTGAAATGAAATGAAATGAATGTATAGCAGGAACAGCAGGATAGCCAGCAGTGGACGTCTTTCGGCTGAAATGATGATGATGATTACTATTGCATGTCAAAATATTTCATTTGGATGCAAGAGAGGTCATTTTCGTATAATTATGCTGAGAGTTTGGCAGACCACTTTGGCAGAATCTTAAAAGGATAACATAATGGACAGATAACCGTTAACGGGGCACCGAGCTTTTTATACACAAAAACACGTTTTTATGACGGTTGTTTGAAGTAGTAAACAATTAAATAAAAATCTAAGGAATTAAATTGGCATTATTGGGCATATATACTAGCCAGTATACACAATGAAAACACGATTTGATAAAGTTGGCCCGATAGAATAAATTCACAAAGATATCTCTAAAAAACACAACAAACGCTTAGTACGGCGTGAATTCTTCGCGGAATGTCACCAGTTTTTGAATAATAACAAAACTACGTGTTTTATATAACGTATACACTTTACATTTTCAAAATGTGTATTTGTTTAACATTAAGAAGGAAATACCTAAAGTCGCGCGAATTTTGCCCATCTTATGCTGAGCTACCGCGCCGCCCTCCTGTCCGCTTTAGTCCTGCTTCGGCCATCGGACGGGGAGCTTGTATCGCTTGCGCTTACGCACGGATTTAATAACGTAACGAAGAAAATTGAGTGAAAATTCACTGTAGCGTATTTGAAATGGGGAACAAAGTAAAGAAATCAAGGGAGGGAAGGGGTTGGCGAAAAACCAATGCTAAAAGCTTGCATGAAAAAATGAAGTAAGTAAAACTCGTATATTTACCTACTTATTTACTAATTGCCCTACTAGGTGCTGTTATTTTTTTTAATAGGGTATACAGTTTCCGGGGTAGGCAAAATTGACTAAATTGAATCTACTATGATTTGAATCATTCTCTTTATTATTTTTCTATTTATAGGGTAAATGTACCAGTTGTTGACATTTCACTGCAAATAAATTTGAATCATCTGATGACGAGAGAGAAAGACAAATTACAGATAGAAAATTTTGAGGATAAAGAGAATACTGTTACAATTATACCTAGTTATTAAAAGTAGGTACCTAGTTGTCACTTATCTACCTACTTACGATATTTAAAAAAATAGGTACACTGGAAAATTCTTTATCTTTTTCTGTTTTATAGGGTAAATGTACCAGTTGTTGGCACTTCACTACAAAACAAAGAGTCATCTAAAGAACGGGTGAGGTAAGCGTATAAATAATAGGATGTGTCTAAGAAAACATTATAATAAATTAAGTATTTATAAATTAAGTACCACATTACCTTAAAACAAAAATTCATGGATGACACCGAGTCCAAAATTTGTCAAACTCTGGAATTGTAAGTTCAGAAACTAATTATTTTTATGAAATAAGTCTTACACATTAAAAAAGTTTTGTTGATGAATAAAGTAATTATAATTGAATCAAATGTTCTGTTTTATTACAGGATGCCAATTACACCGGAACAAAATTCTTGTCTTTCAGTGCAAGGAGAAATAGACAGTGATAATGCTTTATTTTAACACGTGTACCAACTATTTTATAACTTTTTCCGCTTCTCTTCTGGCATAACAGTCGCGGAAGGCATAGCTTTTTTTCGTTTTGCTGACTCTTTTTTGTCTATTGCGTCTAAAATATATTGTATTTGTGGCTCACGAATTTCCACTTTTCTGTCCAGCCTTGAAGCAATTACTTCTAGTAGAAGACAGTCAAAGTAAAATGTTTTTAATTTTGTTTCCATACTGTTCTTCCAGAATTCGTTATCTCTTTTTATTGTTTCTATTTTCATATCTTTTTCTGTCCACATTACAAATTAACATGATTCTTTCCTAGTAATGTGGAACTGACCCTGCATCTGGTAGAACCAATCGTGTTGTTTATTTATTGTCAAGTTCCCCTTCTTCTCCAGTTTCCAGAAACTAATTTGTTTTTGTGCTATACCTTCCCTGACTGTTATGTCCGTCTGGACTTGCCGCCAAAAACGGCAGTTCAGGGTTGACGAATAGGCCACATTTCTCTATACCGTTGACGTATGCTTCTTCATCGAGTTTTAGTAATTCAGCCAATTGTAGGGCGTATATACACACATCAAAAGTGTCTAGGGATCAACATATATTTTTGCAATAACTTTTCTCCTGATTGATATTAATTAAAATTTTCTTTAAGGATTCATCAAATAAAGTGTTTTCGTTTGTCACAGTAACGATAAACCAAGTCACCTTTGCATTAATAAAGAAATTTGCCATTTTCCTAATAAAGGGATTTTTGACATTTGAACCACTAACACAAAAGTTCGAAAAAAAGACTGAAATAACAGTTTTCTTTAAAATTTTATTGGGTAACTTAAACAATTAATAATCCGTGTTTCTACCGCGAACACTAACAACACAAGAACATCGGTTTGGCATACTCAAAATGAGTTCATCCAAATCACGCTGTGGAATGGCCGCCCATGTTCGTTGCAACAACAAAAAAAGGTCTTCTTGCGACTGGATACCCTCCATATTCGGCAGAGCTCTTCTCTGTAGCATATGCCATGCATGCTCAATCGGGTTCAAGTCTGGCGACTGAGCAGGCCAGGGCAGGACATTGATGTTAGCTGCGGCGAGAGTCTGTCTTACAACTCTTGCGGTGTGCGGTCGTGCATTATCATGCATTAACTGAAATAAGGGACCGATTTGCACTTGTAGAGGAACGATGACGTCTGATACAATCGTCTCAGCATAAATTTGAGCGTTGAGGTTGCCTCTGATCCAAATCAACTCAGTTCTTCCGCCGATCCAAATACCCGCCCATACCATGATGGTTCCACCACTATAAGGATGGACTTCCTGGCAGGATTTTAATCGCTGTTGGCGTCCAGGGGTTCTCCAGTGTCGTATACGTCTTGTATCCGGTCTCATACCAAAACGAGACTCATCAGAAAAGCACACGAAACGCCATTGTTCTTCTGCCCAATTTCTGTGTTCAAGAGCTCGTTGATATCGAATCCTACGATTGTGCATTGCTATAGGTGGTACCCGTAGCGGTCTTCGGGAATGAAGGTTCACTTCATGCAAGCGGTTTCTGACTGTTTGGTCGCTAATTAAGTTCCCTGAAGAGTGATGAAGCCTCACGGCTAACATCATGGCGGTTATTGTTGGAGCTCTTCGAGTTAAGATTTGAATGTATCGGTCTTGTCTCCGTGTGGTGCAGCGATACCGTCCTCCATGGCGCTCAGCCACGGTACCAGTGCTTCGGTAACGTGTCCAAAGTCGACTGATAACACTCTGACTTGTATTCAGAGCTAAAGCCACAGTACGTTGCCGGGAACCAGCTTCTATCATTCCCACGGCTCTGAGCATTTCTTCCCTGCTTAAATGACGTCGCCGCTCCATAATAACGTTGGTTTTAATCAGTAGTAGGGAAACAGTAGCACTAATAATGTCTTCAATGCGTTGTATGTTTTTATAGGGAAAATATTGACAGCTGATTTTCATCTTTTACTCGAATTTGATTCACAGTTCCTGATTCAAATTATGAAATGCACCAAAAAGGATCCATATAAATTTATAAAATCATAAATTTATTACAAAGCCACATCTCAATCTCAAGAAATCCGCATAAAAATGCTTGATCCCTAGACACTTTTGATGTGTGTAGGTTCAAACCCAATGATTCGTCGTAATTAAATCAAATGTGATGTAAAATGTACACATAGAGAAAATATTACCATGAAGTAAGTCCGATATTGATTATTATTGTTGCTTTTGTCCTCATAATTTTTTTCTATAAGATATGCGTAGGTACACACTGCTACATATCAAGCTATACATTTTCAGTATACGTTGATTGGTGCGTCTGTGTGGTGCCGGACTTAAAGAATAGCACCACTCCATACTTCCCGTGGGTGTAGTAAAAGGCGACTAAGGGAGACCGGAGAATGGGCAGCAGCGTTCTCTATGCATTACACCATCATACCATACTGCGATCGCCAACCCGACTGCCAAGCGTGGCGATTATGGCAAACCCCTCCCAAAATTGGGGGAGGCCTATGTCCAGCAGTGGACGTCTTTCGGCTGAAATGATGATGATGATGATGATACGCTGATCTCGCATTGTATAGGATTTCCGTACAATGAGATCAGCTTATACTGGAAATATATAGCCTAATAGCCATAATATTATGCTGGGCAATTTTTGATCACTACTCTACTTTTCACAGGGTGTTCTACCCATGAATATTATTCATACTTTAGCAGCTCGCTCCTCACAGGCATAAGCATAATCAGCCTATAATATTCCCACAGCTGGCCGTAGTGGGCCGTAATCCACCACGAGGGCCCAGTGCGGGTTAGTGGATGTCACATGTTATTGTCTACTAATTTTTGGTTCTAGGACATGCCTTTGTTTCCTCACAATGTGTCCTTCACCGTTTTGAGAGCAGTGGTGATAAAATAATTTACCCGAAGTAAAGCGCCTGTCTGGGTTCGAACCTACGCCCTACAATTGGCTGAAGTACTAAAACTCGACGAAGAAGCTTACTTCAACGGTATACAGAAATGTGGCCTATTCGTCGATCCTGAACTGCCGTTTTTGGCGGCAAGTCCAGACAGACTAATAGGTGATAAAATTATTGAAGTTAAGTGTCCGTATTCGGCTAAGGACATAACTGTCAAGGAAGGTATAGCACAAAAACAAATTAGTTTCTGGAAACTCGAGAAGAATGGGAACTTGACAATAAATAAACAACACGATTGGTTCTACCAGCTGCAGGGTCAGCTCCACATTACTAGGAAAGAATTATGTTTATTTGTTATGTGGACAGAAAAAGACATGAAAATAGAAACAATAAAAAGAGATAACGAATTCTGGAAGAACAGTATGGAAACAAAATTAAAAACATTTTACTTTGATTGTCTTCTACTAGAAATAATTGATTCAAGGCTGGACAGAAAAATAGAAATTCTTGAGCCACAAACACAATATATTTTAGACGCGATAGACAAGAAAGAGTCAGCAAAACGAAAAAAAAGCTATGCCTTCCGCGACTGCTATGCCAGAAGAGAAGCGGAAAAGTTATAAAATTGTGAAAGTTGTAAAATTGTAACACGTGTTAAAATATCTTTTATCAAAAAAAATTTAACCGACTTCAAATGTAACAGCAGATTTTCTAAAAAGTTTAAAATAACTACACACGTGATTTTTTACCGGTTCCAAATTTTTACTCAGAAATCACGAAAAAAAAAAAAGCTATTTCATACATTTTGGAAGGGGCGACTAGAATCAATTCTATTTTAATATAATTTTTGACGTTAAAAAGTGCCTTTTATGTGCCTATTTGAAATAAATGCTTTAACTTTGACTTTGGTCAAGTAGGTTTTGAACTTTTGTATTAAACAGCTGATTTTTTTTTTCGTGATTTCAGAGATGGTTCCATAGTGAAAGTTGTTCATAATCATGGGTAGAACAACCTGTATAAATTTGGAACCGGTAAAAAAATAATCCGGTATAGGTACTAACACTACTAACCGATGATATCGGAAATAACAATTTTGCTGGCTTCTTTCTTCCTGAAACAACATGTTCCATACAGAAGTCGGCGCTCTTACATTATATTTTCATACGGAATGCATCTTTTGTGTGGCTATGTAACATCTTGGCATAACGAACAAAGTACTTACCATGTATCTTCATTATCAGAAATTCAATAGAATCTGCTTGCAAAAACTTACTACGTAGTAACAAAAGTATTTTATTGAATCTACTCTGAAGAATAAATAATTTGAAATTGAAAATATCGAGGTCGACTACTGGGACTTTTACCCTATTTATTTAGCCATTATGTTATTTTACGTTATTGAGATCACTTTTAAGTTTATATTGTACTTAGAATAATTATCATAAAAGGTAATTAATTGTAATAGTATTATTCTACTAAGTAAATACCTAATATTCATTTTTCATTGATCAGATACCTACCTACCTAACGACGGTAAATTATAAATTTTAAAAATTGCATAAAATCTGAAAAAGGTATCATATCGTGAATTTTTCCAATAAAAGTACCTATTTCAAAACGTTTTTTGCATTATTTTGTAACTATTGGTAGCACCTCGCTAGTCGATCGGCGCACGGCTCGTCGCGCGCGGCGCGCGAGTCGCGCAGTGCTCTTATCTGTCTAGCCGTTCGCTCTCTTGCCAGTGTGCCTCACTCACACATACACGGAGCGCATAGAATACCTAAAATCGATTACCGCTAGAAGCTCGGTGTGCCCTTAAGTTAATCGTATCAAATCCCATTGGTGAAGCATTTTTCAGTTATTTTTTTGTCTGTGCTAAAATACCAATCAATCCGATCCAAATCCAATCCCAATCTCTTTGATTATACCTACGTAGTGCAACGAACAAAAGAAAAACACGGACTGTCTTTGCCATATTACAATTCATAATGGTATCATTTTATGATTCTCCAAAGTGGCCGTTTTAGGCCCCCTGCTCACGGCTTGCAGTCCATGGCTTTTCTTCATTGTTACAACGCGTTGAAATGAAATGAAATGAATGTATAGCAGGAACAGCAGGATAGCCACGACACGAATTTAGCCATGTGGCAATCACATGGCATCATGGTATCTGCCATAACACGATTTTCGCGATGTATTTTGAGCTGTTTTTCGCTCAATGAGCGTTTTCGGTCTTTGAGCCGTAACACATACAAACAACTAACTCTTACGGCTACTATCTGCCACCAAGGAGGCTGCTCCTTGTTGGCTTGTCCTGCATAGGTACCTACATCAAACAAACAAACATCACAGACACATACATCGTCAAACTGTTTATGGCCTATCTAAATGATCTTCTTCTTCAAGTACATAATATGGTGTATATAATGTAGGGAATAAATAAGTACTAACTCCTACTTAAACTGAGAAGATTTGATGAACGTTTTTGGAAACATCAAAAATGCTAGGATATCTTCTCAACCAAAGTAAAAATAGGGTGGTTCTATTAAAAAAAATCTGTTTGAAACACATAAACGACTGATCTCATCGGTCCCCCGGAAAGACTTTTGCGTAAACCTGGGTTGAAATGGTTTTGTAATTTTTTTGTTATAATTCGCTCCATGTAAAATACTGGTACTCAGCTGTATCCGGTTCCTTCTATCTGGCAGAATATCGATGCTCCGAAATTTATTTGGCATAACACACTTGGCATAATCTTCTTTAAACGAATATTTTTAAGGCATAAACATTATTTAACATAATTATTGTTTGGCCGAATGTTTATATGTCCGAATTTACAATGGCATAGGTACCTTTAAGATGGCAGGATTTTATTTGGCGTAATTTCATTTGGCATTATATGAAGATGGCAAAGTTTTATTTGGCACTAGCTTCCGCCCGCGACTCCGTCCGCGCGGATGTCGGTCTTCGCGTGGATGGTTTATTTCTCCATTTTGAGTAACTCTGACAATGACATCTCATAAATATCTATTGGACCCAAATACGGCTAAGCCTATAATAATTAAGGAGATCCCTCTATTGAGCTACTGCTGTTGAGCTCGCGTTCTGTAGTAAGTATTTTTTTCATAGTAATTCCGACCTTGATAAGTAGCATGTAGCAGTAAATTACTGACAATGACGAAAAGTTTGCAATAATAAAAAAGTGATCGTGACAATGCGACAGAAAGTTAATTGAGAGCTTCAGCATACACAACATTGTTAGTGAGCTCGTCCGGAATATGAACATGAAGATTTCTTGGACTGCTCACATGGGAAAGAGCTACGTAAAGTTGCCCGTGGGAAAAACAACTCGCGGTAAGATCTACGCCAGCAACTCCTAGGGTCTGACCTTGAGCCTTATTTATTGTCATGGCGTAACACAAAGCTACAGGAAACTGTATTCTCTTAAATTGAAATGGAAAATTATCCACTACGGGTAATGCAACGTGTGTTCGCGGTTCTACAGAACAACGTCTATGAATAAAACCGAAAAATAAGATTTTTTTTTCTACGTATTTTTTCAGGATAAAAAGTATCCTATTTTATGCCCAGGATAATAAGGTATAATTATATCAAGTTTCATCGAAATCGAACCGTTAGTTTTCACGTGATGCCTGCATATACAGACAGACAGACAGACAGACAGACAGACAGACAGACAGACAGACAAAAAATTTTTTAATCACATATTTGGGTTTGGTATCGATCCAGCAACACCCCCCGCTATTTATTTTTTCAATATTTTCAATGTACAGAATTGACCCTTCTACAGATTTATTATATGTATAGATACTATGAAAATAAGAGTAGAATTATTTTTTAACGAATATTGTTTGGTTCGGTGTATTTTTTCATGGTATTTGAATGAACTATAAAAATATTGGTTTCTTTATGCGATCTCGGGACTTGGGGCACCCTGACGTGGGGTAGGTTAGGTTCCTTTAAACCCTGTAGACAGATATAGGGGCCCCGTCGACTACCTCTTATTTATTATTGCTTGTAAACCAACTTAGACCCTAATTAATTATTTTTTTTTAATGTTAGGTTAAAACTGTGACCCCTTCGCACGACCTCACGTATGCCAAAAGACAATTCTAACTGTGAACTTTCTGCGATATGATGGTTCTACTTTTTAATTATTATGGATATGAAAGGAGACTGAAACGATTAGGTACATACAATCTTGGCCCTGGCTGTAAAAAGATGAAAGTAGTGTCAATTAATAGCTTATATATTATCAACCTTTCACTGAAAACTCTGCGGATTTGTCTGAGAACAGAGTTATAAGAGATTAAGTAAAAGTGAGGTTATGTTACAATATTTAAATAACAGCCGATTCCTGAAGTGCAAAATATGTTCTTTTGCACTAATAGTTATTATATTTAGTAGAAAATGTTTGAAAAATCATAAGAATGAACGTCAATGACTTCAAGTCATAAGTAGGTAGGTATGAAGTTAAGGAAAGGATGATTGTCTGCTAAAATAAAATAAAAAATCATTTAATATAGTGTTTTATTCGTCTTTTATTATAATTAAAATGTCGTCTAGGAATTGTGCAGGTGGTAGTATACGATCTTGGTACCTAGCGCAGCTAAGGTACCATATAATGCACATTAGGTATATGAGCGTAGCAATCCAAGAATTGTTTCATCGTGTAAGGATCGTCGGCCCAGTGTATTGCAGTGACCAGTTGTTACCCCAGAACCTTACACAGAGATCCATAGTTTGAACAATATCCAATCTACAAGCCGGCGGCGGTAAAATCGAAAATAACAATCCCAAGTCAAACGTGTGAGTGATCTTCGGTGTCCAGTGTGAAAGCAAGGGTCGTACAAGGTAGGCGGGGTCGGAATCCGTAAACTACAAAGCAGTGGTCGTGAAAAATGAAGAACAATCGAGAAAGCACTCAAAACGCATCTGAAAACACGAAACGAGTGAGCCAAAGACTATAGTCCCCTAGTCCCCTAGTAGTAGTCTAGATTTTAATAACTTTGCTAAGGCAAATTGTTTCGGAAACCTTTCTTTGCACACAACACTTATTTGTACGTCCTCCGTAGATAATCTCTTGGTCCTCCTATAGTTCACCTCCGTCCACTCCTCGTCGTCCTCTTCACTAGCCTCTTCTCTCCTTCGCTTGTTGCTGCGTTCCGATTCCCCGTCACTCTCTGCGTCACTCGTCACCAGCTGCATGCTGTCCACGCCATAGTCCAGCTGTCCAGGTGGTATGGACTCGTCCCAAGTACAATTGGGTTCCTCCATGTCATCCTCAGGCGGGCCCGCCTCCTCGGTCATCGCTAACTACCACCGTTACGACACGTTATAAAACGACCACGACACCAAACCACTTATCGGCTCGCGACGGACAGAAACTTTCGCAAAAAATAACACGTGCGCTCCGTACGAGGATGCGATCGCGTATTGATCTACCGTCATTTAAAATATCATAATATTCAACGACATAAAAGGTGGATATCCGTTAGGAATATTTTCTATGTTTTGCTACACTATTTCTTAAGATTTTAGCTAGTCTACTTTTACAAACATACTGAAATAATGAAAGAATTATTGAATAATGTAAATTAGATACTTGTTACAAGTTTTAGGTTATGCAAAACATTACTATTTTATCAAGTTATTAACAGTAAAGAATACTTATGATAACAATAACAATACCTATAACTAGGATAATCTATTACACGCGAACAAAGTCGCGGACACAGCTTGATAAGTAATAATTTTTCTCGACTACGTAAGTACAAACATCAGTAATATTTAACTGGTAGTTTTCTTGGTGTTAAAGAACAATAATAATTGTGCATAAGTATTGCACAGATGATGATCACTATAATTTTACAAAAGATTGTATTTTCATGGACCATGATCCGCCATTTTTCTCAATTGCCTCGCAAATTGATCATATAGTGACACTTTTGTTCATAGATTAACAGCACGATAAACATTTTTATATGAAAAATCTATTATACATAGATAGTCTAAAACGTATTCGTTTTTCGTTTCTGTATAACCGCTTAGATGGTTTAGTCCCATCTCTTTCCCTTCCCATCACTTCTCCTATGCGTTTTACGTACCTATAAAGAGGAAATTTTTGTAGGTAAAACGCATAGGGGAAGAGATGGGACAAAATCGCTTCATCATCATCATCAAAACCGAAAGACGTCTACTGCTGGACATAGGTCTCCCCCAAGCACCTCCACTTCGACCGGTTCTGTGCTTCTCGCATCCAACGGGTTCCTGCGGCCTTCACAAGTTCGTCGGACTACCTTGTGGGAGGCCTTCCAACGCTAGGTCTTCCGGCCCCATCGGCCATCAACCATTCAACTCGATTTTCGGCAACTCTCATCCAGCTGCTACCAGCCAACCTGCGAAGATCGTCGTTCCACATAACCTGAGGGCGTCCTACCTTACGTTTGTCGATTCGCGGTTGTTTGTCGCGATTTAACAGTTTTATGAAATGGTTATAACACGGCTAATAAGACGGACTGTTTCGAATTGATGAACCATTTTCCCATTCTCATTCAATTATGTTTAAGTTCATGTAAAGGCTCCCGCAGACATGACACAGCGCGACGCGACTCTAGTAGAACAATTTATTTCTTAACCAAAACATTTATATTTGTTTATTTTGTACTAGTTATAATTAAACCACAATATGATAATATGTACATAATCTATGCTAATATTTAAAATATTAATAATATACATTTATAGCTACATTTTTATGAAAAAATAAGCAAAATAATCATAGGGCAGCAAAAAATTCGTCAGCACCGCATCGCTGTCAACAGGAACAGTGCCCAAATGGCTGGCAGCATTTCCACATTGTGTGGCGATGCTGATTCTTTGGCCAATAAATAGCACAGCCCTCTGGTCACGTGAAGAGTCGACTAACCGCTTGGCGATATCTCGAAAAACCAAGTGGGCACTAGTGTTTCAACCCCAAATGGCTCGAACACTAGTGTTTCAACCCCAAATGGCTCGAATATAACTCCCAATCGGGTTGGAATATTTTCGCCGTTTGAGGTTTTCTGCCCCAGCACAGCCCACCGTGTTAGGAAGATGGGATGGCGCAAGGGTGTCGACACATGTCGCATCCCACACCAAAGGTCTGCCTAACTTCCAGGGCATTATGGTCATTCTGTCTGGTCACTTCCCATCGTCGCGTGCCATAGGCCGTTGGGTTCTAAAACAGCGGTGACAAGAGAAAACAAAAACAAAACAACATTTATTTCTAGAAAAACTTCATTGAAATTGTTCTATTAGAATCGGGTCGTCCCTCTCGAAGGGAGGAGTATGTCCAGGAGTGAGATCATTATAGGCTGATTATTACCGGTCATAATTGGTAATTTTCGTTTGGTAGCAGCGTGGTGCGGGAGGGGTGTGGTGACGTGATGCGAGAGCTCAGTGATTCATCAACTTGTGGCAACTATCTCGTTAACTCAAAGCGTTAATTTCAATTAAACCATTTAGCCTTGTGTTCACCAATATTTTAATCAACTGATTAAATATTTAATCAGTTCTATATTTAAAACTTCTTTAGGAAAGGAGATTGTCCACGTTGTATGGGCATTTGGCTTGGTATGAACAGGCACTTTTAGTATAATTATAATACAGGTGTGATAGCTAATACCGGTAGGAAAGAGAATATTGTAATAGGATTGTATCGTGATGCTTGTAAGACTTGTTTTGCTTACTTTTTTTTTTGATACGACACACTTTTATTCTTACATTTCTTTGATATTCGGACTCATACGTTAATAATATGTTGTCTAGGAACTGGCCGGGTGGATAATTATGTTACCTTGCCCAGCTTAAAAACCAAAATATAGTCATTACATAAGCACAGCAACCCATCGTTCCGGAGAACGATGGGTTGCTGTGCAAACAGTATTGCTATTCATCCCATTCATCCCTGAATTGCGTCCCTGACTGATATTTTCATATAGTATGTAGACAAAATACACCTTTCTATTAACATGAAAATAGTGTTTGGTTTAGTGGTTGCACAGATATTTGGATTATTTAAGAAAAACCGGCCAAGTGCGTGTCGGGCCGCGCACAGTGTAGGGTTCCGTAGTAGCCCGTTATCACAATGTAGTACGATTCTGTTGTTCTTTATTCCGAATATAAAAAAAAACATATTTTCAATTTCAATTTGTTTTTCAATGCAAGTCTTTACCCGTTATAAACAAGCAACTACTTCATCTTAGTCACTTTAAAGGATTAATGCTAAGAATTTTGTATTTGGTACAAAATTATCCAACACCCAAGTTCAACGGCTATTACCGCTAAACTAATAAAGTTATCTTAACTGTTATAGTTTTTCTTTAATGTTCATGAAATGCACTATCATCGTGAATTTTTCCCGATTTTTCAAGCCAGCAGTTTAGGTTTTAGAGGGGGGGGGGATGCCCTACTGGGACAAAATTTGCACTTTAACGTTTAATATTTCGTAAATGGAGCATTAAATCGAAAAATAATTTAAGCAATCCCCAAGTAATTTTAGAAGACCTATTCAACGATACCACACACGATGGGGTAGACGACGAAAAAAATATTCATCCCCACTTTACATGTAGGGGAGCTATCCTAAAAAAAATATTTTCCAAAATTTTATTTTACCACTTTGTCGGCGTATTTGATATACGCACTCCTACAAAATTACATCTTTCTAGTACTAACGGTCTCTTAGCAAAACCTCGGACAGACAGACAGACAGACAGACGGACATGACGAAACTATAAGGGTTCCTTGTAGGGACTACGGTACCCTAAAAATTATGCAGATGGATGCAAACGTACCACTTGTGGAGCGACCCACTGCCTTATAACAGATTCCACTTCTACAAGATCGAGGGTATGCCTTCTCCTTTGCGTGATATCAGTACCACAATTCGCACTTAGGAGCTGTATCACAGTTTCCACCACAGGCAGGAGTTGAAGCGGAACTGCCTCGTTCGTCCGTACGATTCAGGTCGGCGAGTTCGAAGGGGTATCAGTGTTTTCAAAACCAAAACAATACTTGAAAAATTATCACAGCAAAACGAGGAAAACAATATTCACGTTGCCAAGAAATAGTGAATGAGAAGTGACTTGAAGCAAAGACTACAATATAATGCGATGTAAAGTGACAAGACAACAGTAATTGACATTGAAATAAATGTTTTCTTTTTAAATAATTGATTTATTAATTGATTAAAATCGAATTTAATTGACTAACTTCGATACTTGTAAATACTTTTGTTTTCCCGATAAAAACTAAGTATAAAACATGTTCGAAATAATGTAAGTGATTACAAATAACAGCTGTAATTGACTGTAAACTCTTGCCTCATAAATGAATGAGGAACTTCAAAAATAACAATTAGAATCGATTTGTAAATAATTATTTTAAAATAAACGATTAGTTATTGGCATCACTATGAACTAATGAAGATCGAGTACTGTCAATATGGCGAAGAATAAAACAATCAGTACTTATTAAATACACTATTCGTGGACGCAAGTTAATACAAAAGTAAGTATAGGATAAATAAGCGTTTAAAAATAAACATGATTTTTGATTAATTTGTTTCTTTTCGAGCGTCGTGTCCACGCGAAACCGAAAAAGGACGAAGGCCTTTGGCATAATCCAACTGGTAAAACACCTAACCGGAGGTTTGATCGTTCGTGAACTCAGGCCTTACAGGCACTTTTGAATTGTCAAAGAGTCGGCCAGTTAGTCAGAAAGTTGAAGCTAGTTGCCCATTCAGAAACGTACATCTTTATGGAGAAGGACAGACAAGAAAGTTCAAGGACACTCTTTTATATGAAGATATTACAAAATCCTGGGTCGTCGTTTCAGCCGATAGACGTCCACTGCTGGACATAAGCCTCCCCCAATTTGGGAGGGTTTGCCATAATCGCCACGCTTGGCAGGCGGGTTGGCGATCGCAGTATGGTATGATGGTGGAATACATAGAGAACGCTGGTGCCCATTCTCCGGTTCGACCCTTAGTCGCCTTTTACGACACCCACGGGAAGTAATAGGTGGTGCTATTCTTTAAGTCCGGCACTACACAGACCCTGGGTACATTATTTTTATTGCTTCTATATGTGAGAACAATGTAAAAAACCGGTCGAGTGAGAGCCGGACTCGCGCACCGAGGGTTCCGTACTTTGTAGGTATGTAAAGTTTATCACGGTTTTTTTTTTGTATACCTACCTACAAATTTACGGTTTTCGGATTTTTTCCTTTACTTGTGCTACATGATCTTGCTTCTTGCCAAGTTTCATCATTCTAGGTCAACAGGAAGTATAAATTTTGATTCCCTTGAGAGTGTCGAAATATACATTTTTTGCGGCATAAACGGCCGTATCTTTTTTACGTTAACTAGGTGTTTGATTTATTCACAGCTTCAAGGGACTGTAGGCTGAGTATATGGTTTTAATTTCAACTCAATATCTCCACGCGTTCTCGAGATAAAGGGTCTTGATAGTCGTAGTAAAAAATGAAATTAAGAAACAATTCAAAATACTTATAAGATTAAAAATAAGCCATTCGATCATGACGCGTAGATCAGCACCAGCTCAACCATTTTGTAGGGAACTGAATGCGCCACCATCAGTTAGACATATAGCTATCGACATGAGTAAACTTTTTAGTACCGATAACATCAAGCTGCATACGATGATTCAACCTTGCTTTTCGTTATCATTCGTATCTTATCAACCTCTTTAGTTTCCTGATATAACACTCCAGACGAGTAACTGTAAACAACAGTATCTAACACCGTGGATACGTTGACTCACAAAACATTGTTAGAATCATTGATTTTGATCCATATCATTGACATACATACATAATCCGCCTATAATGTTCGCACTGGGTCTCCTCTCGGTGAGAGGGAGTGGGCCGTAATCCACCACGCGGGCCCAGTGCGGGTTGGCAGATGTCACATGTCTTCGAATTTTTGGTTCTAGAACATGCCGGTTTCCTCACAATGTTTTCCTTCACAGTTTTGAGAGCAGTGGTGATGAAATAATTTACACAAAGTAAAGCGCCTGTCTGGGTTCGAACCTACGACCTACAAGTTGTAAGTTGCGACCGTTACCACTTGGCCACCACTGCTCCAATCATTTATATACCATATCATTTATTATACTTCCTATTTTTAGAATTTGTTGATGTTGGCGATTAGGGAAACTCCTAATCACTTAGTCACAACTAAGTGGTGACCACAGAAAAGATAAAACTCTATGCAAGAATTTTGGCAGTAGATAGTAATCACATCTACACAATATCGGTGCAGTTGTGAGCAACGTTTTATACCAAAAGCCAACCAAGCTGATCGAATGAGGACAAAAAAACACAATAATATGACGTCACTACAATCAGGCACTTAGGCACTTAGGTACCTATTGAATTCATTTTATGATACTTGCATACAAACGGGGTGAATAGTGACGAAATTATAAAATGGAATTTTACTTTGAAATAATATTGTTTGTTGCCAACAAGAGCACTGAATCGTTCATTAAAATACAGAAAACTCATTATGGTTATCTTTGGCAACAAACTATATTATTTCAATGTTAAAATCCCTTTTAAAGTTTCGTCACGATTTACCCCTGCATCCCTACTCGCCCCGTAACATGGTACTTTTTTTTTAAGAGTTTCCGTGGAGTTTCTTGCCCGTTCTTCTCCATAGGTATCTACGTTTTGGAATGGGCAACTAGCTTCATCTTTCTCACTGACCGACCCCTTGACAATTCAAAAGTGCCTGTAATTGGTTTATTAGAAATAAATGCTTAGAATTTTATTCATTGTGTGATACCTTCAAATAACTACATACCCACCTAGAAAATATAAACTTTAATTGAAAAACATTAACTTATTTTATCATTGGGGGTAGATTGGGGGTACCGAAATGTTAATTCGTAGGTACGAACGCTAGCACATCAAGCTACTACAAGTTGTCAAATTTATTTAATAGATTTTCAACTTTATCGCTAAAGGGTAAGGTTCAAGGTTGATTAGGAAAATTTGACAGTTTCTGGTAGCTTGCTGGCGGCTCTACATAGAAGCATCATTCATGCAAAGTTAACCTATAGGAAAAGAATGGTGTTTTTACAACCCATCGATCAGGTTGGCCTGATCGTTACATTTACCTACCCAATTAATACATTCCTAGAACGATCCTAACTAATAAAAAAATAAACGTACTGTAATGTAATATACGGTAATTCATTTATGACTTTTACTACACAAATCTTTAATGAATTACCAATTTGCATAATGGCACAAATTTTCGTAATTTTTGTCGTTTCTGATGAATAATTAATTATTAAGGTTGCTAATAAGCTAGGGATTATTAAGACATCGGCAATATTCACAACTAATTAGTTTTTAAAATAGGTATTTAATTTAATAGATTATGACTCGCGACGGAACCAGCCGTTTATTTCGTTATAATTTCTTTTTTTTTTCGTTAGCCTGTGCTGTCCCACTGCTGGGCAAAAGGCCTGCCTGCCTATAATACTGTATAATTTAATAACAATAAATATATAAAACAGAGAGGCAGGAACATTGATGCGCAACCTGTCACCATATGGATTTAGCACATGATTCTGAACCCCCACTGCGTTGAATTCTATCGTCAGTAATTTTTTTTTTTTGATAGCCTATTTTGTGTCCCACTGCTGGGCAAACGCCTCCTCTTTTTTCTTCCAAACCTCCCTGTCTTGTGCGATCCCTGGCCATGTTGGCCCTGCAAATGATATTAGATCGGCAGTTATTAAAAAAAAATAGCTCTTCCATACACTTTCAACACGTGGTAGGTAATGCACTTTTCTAACACAGCAGATTTCTTTTATGAAACAGCAGATTTCTTTTGAAAAATTTCTACGCTCTAATTCAATTTCTTCGTCTAGAATTAATGGCTAGAGTTTGTGCATCGATGTCCCCTCCACATAGACACAATACACATTAATTGATCGAATATTCATTATTAATAAAATTAATCTAATTTGTATTTCAAAAATGAGGTCGGTCGGACATTTTACTAAATTTTAATTTAAAAAAAAACACTGACAGCATTGTCAACGTCACTCGTAATGTGTTCGCGTGAAAACATCGTGCAAATATTAATAAATTCTTTATTCATAACA
Source organism: Mesoligia furuncula (assembly GCA_916614155.1). Taxonomy (NCBI): domain Eukaryota; kingdom Metazoa; phylum Arthropoda; class Insecta; order Lepidoptera; family Noctuidae; genus Mesoligia; species Mesoligia furuncula. The sequence goes on along the minus strand of OU744800.1, from coordinate 27,959,680 downwards.
AACTATAGCTTCCACAGTACGATTATAAACTTTACACACCAATCAACGCCTGATGACCTCACAGGAAGGAAAACTGTTATAATACTTAATTCATTAATTTATAACTAAGTCTTTAATAATGTTTAGTCAAACGCAAAACAATAATAAATCGACACGATTTAAATCGTTGCAGTTGTTGTTAAAATTAAATTAGTCCATGTAACAGTGCCTTTTATACTAGGAGATATAAAGGGGTATTAACACTTCTAATTACCTTCTCAAAGATACCAATTAACACTACTTGAGATAACTGATGTCAGGCTAGCAAACATAGACTCTATAATCTGATAGTTGCTCGTTCTACCTACTCAACTAATTCAAACATTATTTATAACATAGTGCCCGAAATAAACACTGCCAAAGGTAAATCGTCTCACCATACAAAATAATATTATCAAAAATTTACTATATCAGTGAATATATTTTAACAATTCCCAAAATAAAATTATGACAGCAAATATTTGCAAATAAAATGACGCGTGCGATCTCCTAAACCGGCGGTGGCGAAATATAAAACTTAAAATATCTTAATTATTGTTAGTCCGTAAGTGACGCTTGCGCAGGCAGGTTCGATTGGCTTGCCAAGTGGATAATATTTTATAAATTAAATTAATTAATGAGATAACAATTAGTTAAGTGGATAAAATAGTGATTACAATAGTGATATTTTAGGGAAAATTAAAATAATATTTTTCTAAAAAATGGCGGTGGTTCAGCAAGCAGTGCAAGGATACCACTATGTATTTAAAGAGTTGTCTGGTAAGTTCCATTTATAATACATTAATAAAAACTACATTTATATATAACTAGGTTCTAGACACTTTATTTTGTTATATAAAAATATGATTCACCAAAGTGTAAAATGCAGCAGCAAAATCGGTTTTGCAATTATTTATATGCATATTTTTGTAAAAAATATTAATGATTTTTCATGCATACATACATATTTGGTGACACATATTTTTACACAGAAGAGAGTAGGGACTTGAAAATTTGACCCACCCTATTTATTATTTAAGGATAAACCAATCCATACTTAATATTATAAAATTAAAATAAAATATTATAAAATGCGAAAGTGTGTCTGTCTGTTACCTCTTCACGGTTAAACCGCTGTACTGATTTAGATGAAATTTGGTATAGAGATAGTTTGAGTCCCGGGAAAGGACATAGGATAGTTTTTATCCCGATATTCTCATGGGGTCGACACTTACGGGTAAAACCGGGGCGTTGCTAGTATAATAATATTTTAGGAGTTAAAATGAATTCGGCTTTTGCAGTTTCCTGTTGCTTATCAACCATGATTATCTATATCTGCTGTCGAGTGATAAATAAAAGATAAATGATTTTATTTTTGTAAGTAGGTTTGTACAAACGATTTTACATGTCAATCATGTTTTCGGTCGGCGTTTCCTATCTGACTACTCTGAGAAGAAAGGCCGAAACAAACTCAGAGGTCACAGTCTCTTTCCAGTCCAGACATAATCTTGGTCAAGTTATATGAAGACCATGTAAGTTGATGTCTGAGATGGTCTTTTGAGGAAAGTCAGTGCACGCATTTGTCTGAAATCGTGCAGCTCAACTCAAGCAGCATTTTTGTTCCTGTTGACTATAGTAAGCCCTACCATCACCAGACATCACGCCTGCGTTCCCCAAATGGTAGGCAGGGATGAAATTTAAATCCAGATTTGGACAATTATGTTAATATGTGCAACACATCAAGTTACTACAATCTGTCCTTTAATAGATTTTCAACTTTATCATAAAGCATAAGGTTCACGTCTAAACCACTGAACGGATTTCGATAACATTTGGCAGAGAGATAGATTGCATCCCGGGGAAGGACATAGCATAGTCTTTATCAACATACCTTGCGGGCAAAGCGCGGGCGGAAGCTAGTTTCCTATAAATGGGAAAATCTAATATCACTTTGTTCGACGTAGGGTCCAGAATTCCATGCTCTCTTTAAATGATCTATTCTATTGGTACAACCTGTGGATACAACCACCTAGTGTCACGGAACCGTTATTCAAATAATGTTAAATGTATGATGTAAACAGTGTAACCATCAATGCTTTTACTTATATATACTTACCGGCTGTGCCCCGCGGTTTCACCCGCATATGTGTCGATCCCATGCGAATATCGGGATAAAAAATATCCTATGTGTTAATCCTGGATATAAACTTACTGTGTGCCAAATTTCATCCAAATCCGTTCAGCCGTTTGTGCGTGAAGAAGTAACATACAAACACATACTTTCGCCTTTATAATATTAGTGTGTTTATTATTAATATAATCTGTCTGTATGTCTGCCTATCTGTTACCTTTCACACCTTAACGGCTTGACGGATTTCGATGAATCTTGGCACAAAGATAGACAATGACCTGGGATACGTTTTTTTTTTATCCCGGTTGTACGTTTCCGTGCGGAAATTTCCGACATCTACCCGGCCGTAGCCACGGGCAAATTATATTAAATAATTAAATAATAAATGACCTTATTTCTTCTCTAGACCCTCGAACAAACGACTGGTGGCTTATACCAGGGCCTGGTCCTCTCCTGACAATACTGGCGACATACCTCTACTTCTGTACCAAAGCCGGACCAAGGTACATGAAGGACAAGAAACCATACAACTTGAAACATGTTGTCATGGTCTACAACGTGTTCCAGATCGCCATGAGTATATTTATAGCTATTCTCGTAAGTACTATCTATCATCATCTGCCTAGCCTTTTCCCAAGTATGTTAGAGTCGGCTGCCAGTCTAACCGGATGCAGCTGAATACCAGTATTTTACATGGAGAGACTGCCTATCTGACCTCCACGACCTAGTTACTGGGTAATACGATACCCCTTGGTAAGACTGGTTGTCAGACTTTCGGGCTGCTGACTACCCGTAACGACTGTCAAAGATCCACGAATGACAACCGAGACCAACGGCTTAACGTGCTTTCCGAGGCACGGAGGGGTCTCGGTATGTAAAGATGACCCATCCACAATCTCCACACAGAGAGACACGAAAAGCGACTAAACTTAAACTTCGTATCGTAAGTACTATATTTAGGAAGTATATAAATCTAGTCACTTTTTGTGTCTCTCTGTGTGACCGCTTCGATCTTCTAAACTGCGCAATGGATTTTGATGCGGCTTTCACAATAATTTTATGTACCTATATACTAACATTAAATGAACTTACTATACTTAGATAAATACTAGATAGCACAGAAACGTCGAATGAGCCATTCCATCCGTACGGTGACGGGTCACAAGTTATTATAAATATTTATATTATTATAGTTTATTTGCCCCTAAGATACAGGCCTAGCCTAGTTTAGGGGTCAGGGTTGCACCTATTGTACTTATCTACCTAATGCTAAATTAAGATCTTTAATCTGTATACAGTGCAATGTACCTACTTGAACTTTGTAGTAATAAACAAATTATTATTATAATATAATAATAATTATATAATAATATTTATTATAATAATTATTATTATTATGTTCTGAAAACCGATTCTCGTAAATAAAAACCTTCAAAATCAAGTCGCAATCTCATCTTAGCGACAATCAAATGTCAAAAACTTGTCAAAATTGTAGGGAAATTCGAGGTATTTTGACAGATTGAGATTGAGATCAGACTGAAGGTTCTTGAACGTTCTTAAAATTACGATAATTGTCTCTATGTTCTAACGACCCAATTCTCAAACGCAATTCCATTTGAAGTCGCTGTTACACGACGGCTACGAACGTCATCAACTGCCGTTTGATAATGAACAGTAGTAATTGTTAAATGACACCAATAAAACAGCTAGATGTATCGCCGACCTTGGAAATGTGTTTGTTACAAACGGGATATGGAAGACGGAAGACCAGGGGGCCTAAAAAGGCCACTTTGGCAGAATCATAAAAGGATAACAATATGAATCATAATATGGCGAAGACAGTCCATTTTTTTCTTTTTTTCGCTGCACTACTTAGGTATAATCAAAGAGATTGGGATTGGATTTCGATTGGATTGATTGGTATTTTACACAGACAAAAAGAAATAACTGAAAAATCCTTCACCAATGGGATTTAATACGATTAACCGAACAGTTAACTGTCCATTATGTTATCCTTTTATGATTCTGCCAAAGTGGCCTTATTGGGCCCCCAGGTGTTGTGTTCCAACTTGGGAGTGTGTCAGTGGACTGCGAGAAGATGAGTCAATTGATTGATTGGGGAGTGACACAGCCTCGACCTCTATAACCGATCCTAAGGCCCAAGTCCCAGCGAGCAAGCAGCGAGACCGCGATGGCGACGAGCGATTACTCTCAGTTTTGTGTATGTACTGTCAACAAAAGAGAAGTATGCAGAATCGTCGGATATAGTTGAAGTTTAGTAAGAAACCGATGGATGTTGTCGACTGAGATTTAATTTCATAAATGAGCTGTTTGTTTTCTATGAACAAAATAAAAATTTATTCGAGAACATCCATCGGTTTCTTACTAAACTTCAACTATATCTGACGATCCTGCATACTTATCTCTTTTGTTGATTGTACCAAGCGTGAGCCTTTCAGCGAGTTCTGCACGCCAAGCGAGCGTCGCTGAGCGAGGACTCACTTTGATAGCTCTTGTCGCTGCGACGAATGAGTACTCGACGGCGGTGTGAACACTGAACAGTCCGGCAGATCAACTATTAATATATGTACCTCACTTACTTACACGAGAACTACAATCTGTTATATGTTTCTTGAGCGAGAAATTGTTGATAGAATACGAATAAGGCACTAGGCTTACTCGTCGGCAATGGGTGTCCAGAATAATCACTCGTCGTCGCGCCGTCGAGCAGTCGCTGCTCATTGCTTGACTAATAGTTTTTAGTTGCTAGCTCTTCTCGCTTCATCATCTGCCTAGCCTTTTTCCAACTTTGTTGGGGTCGGCTTCCAGTCTAACCGATGCAGCTGAATGCCAGCATTTTACATGACCTCCACTACCCAGTTACTGGGTAATACGATACCCCTTGGTGAGACTGGTTGTCAGACTTTCGGGCTTCTGACTACCCGTAACTACTGTCAAAGATCCACGAATGACAGCCGGGACCAACGGCTTAACGTGTATTCCGAGGCACGGAGGGTTCACGGTATGTAAAGATGGTCACCCATCCACAGACCAAACGTGGCAAGCGTAGCTTAACCTGATCGATCGACCTGTGCGGCTGTTATTATTTAGCCATGGGCCCCTCTAGGCTAGCTCTTTTCGCTTATAAATGTAGTTAATCGCCGGCGGTGTGACAGGTGCCTTATGGTTAAAAACAACATCCCATCATTAACGAAACGTGTTTTAAAAGTCGGGAGTGGCTTCTCATTCCTGACGTATTATTATGCAGTCAGTTGTGTAACCACAAAAAACTTTACTTCTACAAATTGTATTTTTTATTATTTTTGCAGCGTGTAGCCAATCATTTGCAAATATTATGTACCTATTGTATGTTGTTTATTATTCTTACATCAGACGAAATGCTTTTTACGAAAAAAATCTTTGAAAAAGTTTTATGTGATAAGCTGATAAGGCAGTAGTCTTCTAAATCACACTAATATTATAGAGGCGAAAGTTTGTGAGTGTGTGTGTGTGTGTTTATATGTTTGTTACTTCTTCACGCTCAAACGGCTGGACGAATTTTGATAACATTTTGTACGGAGTTAGCTGTGACCCTGGATTAACACATAGGCTACTTTTTATCCCGATGTTCTCACGGGATCGACACTTATGTGGGTGAAACCGCGGAACAGCTAGTAAATAAATAACCATAATGGCGTCTGTCAATGTTCAGTTGTTACTATGGACGTGTGTATGTAATGAAACGTCTATTGCCTTTAGAGTTTACTTGAAGGACATTTGAGCAAAACCAATTTTTCATTTCTAAAGTACCGATTCTTGAGTCATTTGTGATATTCAAATCTTCAATAGTTGTTTGGATAAGTTTCATGCCCATTTTTTCTAACATTAGACGACACATGAATGCTTAGATACATCGCTGTTGGATTTTCAACCTTCGGCTCAGCGTCGAAAGTTGGTAATTCAACAGCGCGCTTCACTTTTAATAATTTAGCTGCAGTAAAATGAAACTCTTTACTGTATTTTTTTTTTAAATGTTGCCACACTATCTCTACCAGTGAAGTGATTAAAACTCAATGAAACATCGTTTTATAAAGATATTCGAAATTAACCAATTTTGATTTAACCGTAGACAATCAAATATTATTTATATTGATCGGATAAAAATATATGTTGTAGTTTCAAATCAGCGTAAATACATAGTCTACTAAAGATAATTTTGTTTCAATTTTGACTCTAAAACTCCTACTTATATATTATATAGGAAATATTTTTTTTAAATAAATTAAAGTTTTCATTAGGAATAACGTTTACTATACAAGGTTATTTGCAAAACACCAAAAACCTCAAAAATAAGAATATATATTTAAAATAAATGTTTGTGACTAGAATTAATGCTTTTAATAAATCTAATCCGATCAGTAATGTGATGACAAAACAATAATTATTCATTGCTTAATGTTTTTGTTGTAAACTTATATTATCCTGAAACTCATTATCATTAATTATCATCCTCTAATAATATATAATTATCTTCTTTTATAAAATCGATTTAACATGGATTGATTTTGAAATGCATGTTAATTGAATGAATCGATTCTTTTGTCACATCACTATTTAGATTTCGTTAAAAAGTGGTAACACATAAGCTGTCATTTTACTGCAGCTAATTAAAATTCCCACTTTAGATAACTGGAAAATTCTCCTATATCCGGCCGTTCCTCCTATGCTAATACGAATAGAAACATAACACGTTTCTAACAAGATCTTGTCTCATGTTCTTAATATATTTTATTTCTATTTTCAGGGATTAAGCTACTTCTTGACGGAACCCTACGAAAACAAATGTTATTCAGTGGATTATTCAGAAAATCCGAGAGCCATGATGGTAAGTGATCATAAACGAACTGCTTCATCTGCCTAGCCTCTTCCCAAATACGTTGGATCAGCTTCCAGTCTAACCGGATGCGGCTGAATACAAGTATTTTACATAGAGCGACTGTCTATCTAACCTCTACATCCCGGGGCCCGTATTATGACGAGTTAATCCCACTATTTTTCCAGTGTGAGAGAGAGACAAAGCTATAAAAGGCCGATAGCACCATCCCTTTTTTTGCAATGGAATAATGATGTCATTAATTCTTCATAATACCCCTGATGCCCCTTGAAAGACTGGTTGTCAGACTTTCGGGCTTCTGACTACTCGTCAGTCAAAGATTGACAGCTGGGACCAATGGCTTAACGTGCTTTCCGAGACACGGAGGTGTCTCGATATGTAATAAATGGTCACCCATCCACGGGCCGACCTCGGCAAGTATTGCCTAACCTTCGTTCGACCCGTGCAGCTGTCATGATTTAGCCACGAGCCTCACATTAACGAAATGCTTACACCAAAGTAAGTAATTGCCAGTGAAATTTCAACTCGGGACCGCGGCACAGTAACCCAATAATTTTATGAAAGTGGTTTAATTTCCTTAAACGACTATAAAGCAATGTGGAGCACTCATGATTTCTTTTACTCAAAATAATTTTCTGATTCGCCAATTTTATGAAATTATCAGAAAGTCATGGAGAGTTTGACCTTTCGTTTTCATAGGATCATAAACTGCTTCCATTAGCTTTCTTGGTTTGTTCATTTATTTTAATAATCATGTTAACACGGTAAAATATGTAGATAGAGAAATATAAGTATTGTTTCTTAGGGGGTCGGTGAACTTCGCATGCTAATGCGTAGTTCATTGAAACGTAATACCAAAATAATTAGTAAATCAAACATAATTCTTATGGTAGTGTGTATTTATTGCGAATGGATTACAGAGTATCTAGGTTCCCAAATTATATTTTGAAAGGACTCTGATATAAAGACGATATATTATGGGGAATTTTAAATATCTATAGAAAACTTATTTTTCTCATAACTCGCCTTCAAATCAGTGTCCATTCAAAATATATATTTGGGAACCTAGATATTCTGTAATCCAATCGGAATTACACACACTACCTTATGAATATGTTTGATTTACAAATTATTTTAGTATTACCTTTGTACGAACGAAATTTCTTCCAGCAGACCTTCGAAAGTAAAATTAGTGTTTATTTTTGTCTTGTAGTTCCCATGAAAATTGACCCAGAAGGCTATTTGTGTTAGCGACATCTCTGCAAACATCTATCAAAAGGTTGAAATGAAACTTACCCTACATATTATTAGTAAAGCAACCCCTCGGTAGATGTCACTGTCTAGTCTCTAGAGACAGCGACACCTATATCACAGCGTGAATTCAAACTTAACTCTGATTTTTAATTTGCTAGACTAAAATGACAGCTGCGATCGACCCTTTTTGTCATGTTGACAAATAAAAATAAAAATTATAAGTTAGTAAAAAAAATAAATAATCAACACGATCTTAACACGCACTAGAAATAATAAAATAAATAAATTGCCACAAATCTAATTCAAAAAGCATGGAACGCTTCATCACCTCCTGGCTCTATCGTCAGATCAGGGGGCCTAAAAAGGACACTTTGGAGAATCATAAAAGGATAACATTATGAATTATAAAATGGCGAAGACAGTCCGTGTTTTTCTTTCTTCACTTCACTACGTACATAGGTACAATCAAAGAGATTGGGATTGGATTTGGATTGGATTGATTGGTATTTTAGCACAGACAAAAAAAAAATAACTGAAAAATGCTTCACCAATGGGATTTGATACGATTAACTTAACAGTTAACTGTCCATTCTGTTATCCTTTTATGATTCTGCCTGTGTGAGTGAAAGTGGCCTTTATAGGCCCCCAGCTCCCATGTGCAGATACCAATTATAGTTTTGTTTTCCGAACCGCATAATAAAGTTTCATTTCGATACGAAAATTCAAAGTAGACATTGGCGCCGATTCTGTTGTTCACAAACTAAATTAAATTTAAGTTCAGGCATCTTTTTCTTTCTATTTCATTAGGACAAGGACAGAAGATAAATATTAGTTTAGTCCTGTCAAATTAGTCAGCGCTTGGCGTAAATTGACGTATTTTTAGTGACCAATTTTTTAATCTCGTCTAAAGTTGTCTATGGTCTCTATGGAGTATCATAATTTCACAGGACTAAACTAATATTTATCTTCTGTCCTTTTCTTAATGAAATAGAAAGAAAAAGATACATGAACTTAAATTTAGTTTAGCTTGTGAACAACAGAATCGGCGCCATTGACTTCTAAATTTTCTACATTGTTAGTTAGTTACAAGTGAAGCTAATAAAACCTTGTTAAGGCGACTACATGACCTAAATCGCGGTCTTTGTCGGACTGCATAAAAAAGAAAGAGAAGCGCGATGACACACGCTGGTAATTTATTGCAAAATAAGAAGCAATTATCTATTTACAAAACATCTATTGTTTGGACTAAAAAATTAAAACACTAGTGTTTTAGTATGTTACTTGTAGAATAATCTGACAAAAATCATAATGATTGTTGTTGTAAAAAGAAAGTTTTTAGAGGTATCTTCATGATTTTTTTCTATCATATCAAATTAGTTGTATTATGTTTTCAACCCACTATCTAGCTAGCATAAATATCCTGAAGAATATCATATATTTTTCTGATGTTGTTTACTGTAGTCGATCATATACTTTTATAGTTTTATAAAACTTGCGTTTTTTGCGTTTAGGTCCTGTAAGCCTCTTAAAAAAGGTCGATCGCAGCCGTTATTTTAGTAGCAAATTAAAAATCAGAGTTGTTTGAATTCACGCTATGGTCTGGTTGATGATGTTGAATTTATTAATTTTGCATTAATTATGACCAATGAAAACCTTTTTATATTTAAATAAAATTGCTATAATAATGTTTTTAATACAGCTGTTTGTTTACCAGTAGGTACTTCATAATAAATTGGTGTTCAAACTCTAGGCTTAAGCCCCACATATTTCATTTTTTCATTGTTTAGTAAGTGTTTCATACTAAAATGAATCTTATTCTCAAGCATATTCATATTTGTACCGGTGGGCGGCGGATGTAATATCAACATTGGTGTTGTAAGAATAAAGTTTAAATTCGTATGATTCGAATCTTACCCTTTAAGGGTTTGATTTTAGGCGGGTACTTTGTCGGCTTAAAAACGTATTTGATTTTTTGTTTTCTGAAATAAAAAAGGGTTTCAAATGTGTACCAGCATTAATTAACAGATGAAAAAAACTTAAGACTTTGATCCCAATCTATTTATTCATTATACATATTTGAATAACGTTTATCCTTATTTAATTAACAGTCTACAGTTTACTGTCAGCTGCAGTCAAAGTTTATACACACAATGAGGAAAATAATATTATTGTGGACTCTTCATAAACCTCACTTTACAAATATTCCTACGTTTCATATTTACAGTACCGTATTCAATATTTAATTATAATTGAAGATAAATCAACATTATTCTTTTCCATAATTACATAGGAAACACAAAAAGAACTCTGAAAAACTGTTTCTAGTTGCGTTATGTTCATAAGGTAAATATTTCTGGGCACTCGGTACGCATTAATTAATAACTGCTAGTAATAATAATTAAATTAGACTTTGGGACTTGTATGTTTTTCCTGTTAATAGCCATAGCAGTATGGGTCTCGTTAATTTTACATTCTTGAGGTGTACCTATAATGCTTGCGGGCGGCGAGCCATGGACAGCTCGCCGTCCGGTAGGGACCAGGCGGGGTCCACAATGCGGCGCATTGTGTTTCACGCGTGCCTCAAAGAGATGTCAGCACTAATTCTACGGTGGTACGGAACCCTTCCTGCGTGAGTCCGACTTGCACTTGACCAATTTTTAAATTTTTTACAATACTAATTACCTCCACGTCATACCACTAAAAACCATCAACCAATAACCATCCATTGGAACAGTAGCTAGGTACTCAAGTGTGCAGTTTAATTATACATACATAAATAGTTTTTAACTATAAATATAAGTAATTGCCGAATTAATGTGAATCGTCAACTTATATAAATGTTAGTCAAAATAATAAAAACATTTTTACAAAAAAAAAAACAACCGACTTCCAAAAAAAAAACACTACAAATTGAAAAATAACTTTAATTTCGGAAGTCAGTGTCTTTGGTTCCGCATTTTCGTTTATTGACACCGACTTCCGAAATTAAAGTTATTTTTCAATTTGTAGTGTTTTTTTTTTGGAAGTCGGTTGTTTTTTTTTGTAAAAATGTTTTTATTTTTCACTTTTTAGTGGGTCAGTTTGTAATTTATCTAAGTTACAATAGCCTAATGCCAACTGTTCATCACCTTTTACAAAATATTGCTTTTCCCGATGCTGAGACGTTAATTGTTGAGGAGTTCTCCCGGTAAGAACCAGGAGAACTCCTCAACAATCACTCATCATACGCATTGTGACAAGCATAAATTGCTTAGCAACCATATTAAAGTAATCGAATCGCAACCCGTGAAATATTTGTCATTGAGTTGTTCCGATGGCCATCTGTGGTTTTCATTATCAGCTCCACTTTACCAAATGATGATTTCCTAGAGCAAATGCTCAAGTTACTTTAAAAAATACCCAAATCGCTATAGGTTTGCCTATAAAATTTGAGGGTTTCCCTCGATTTCCATGGGATCCTCTCATGAGATTCCAACTTGATGATAATGAGACCACCTCGAGAGTATACCCTTTCAAATAAAAAAAGAACTTTTGGTATCGGTCCAGCCGTCTTCGAGTAATCGGTGAACATACACAAGGTAGCTACTGTAAACTGTCGAGGAGTTCCCTTAACTGTCCTTCGTCTTCATCATCAGACCCTTAATGACAGTCACAACCTATCTAGGTGTAAAGTTCACATCAATACAAATTGATCAAGCCCAAACACAAGGTAACTGCTGTAAATCGTTGAGAAGTCCGCTCGACTGTCTTTCGGCTCCATCATCAGATCGACTCCAGACCTTCATTAAATTGTAGTGCTTTAAAATACTTAATGAAAAAATTAACAAACGCACTAGTCGCTCCTAGAATTTTCAAATGTTCCCCTCGATTTCACTGGGATGCCATCATCAGATCCTGGTTTCCTTATCATGGGACCACCCTTGGCATATCTCCTTTCCAACAAAACAGAATAATCAAAATCGGTTCATAAACGACGAAGTTATCCGCGAACAAACATAAAAATATATATATATATACGGTCGAATTGAGAAACCTCCTCCTTTTTTGAAGTCGGTTAAAAACAAGACATTGTTATTTTTACCCGACTGCGCGACGCAAAGGAGTGGTAATGTGTTCATCAGCCTATGTATGTATGTTCCTTTGAAGCACGTTACAGACCAAACGCCTGGGCCGATTTTATGATTCACACGTTAATCGATTCCTCTTAGTCCGGCGAGTGTCATTAAAGACATGACGTTAGTGAAAATTCAATATGGCGACTACTGGACGCTATATTATTTTTTTTTTTCAAAACCTATCGAGTGGGGGTATCAAAATAAAGGGTTTTAAAAGGTGATTACAAAAATATATACAACATAAAATATATACTTTAAAGCAATTCGAAGTGACAAATTGTAAAAAACACCTACTAAATCGTCTGCGAAATCTTTCACATTTGTAAACTAAAAAGCTGGAAATAAAAAAAGTTATTAAAAAAAATAAAAAAACCTGACTGCGGCTTGTTTTTAGCTTTTCAGTTTTTTTTTTAACTTATGTCTTTTACAGCAGTCGGGTTTTTTTATTTTTTTTAATAACTTTTTATAATTTGGCGTTTTAAAGTAGTTATAAAAACCGGGCAAGAGCGAGTCGGACTCGCGCACCGAGGGTTCCGTAACATCTGGGTTTATGCATAAGGGTTATGTTTATGAAATTAAATGGTTTTTTTTATTTATCAGTTGATTGAATGAATGGTAAATTGCGGTTTACGATTTATGACGTATTAAAAAAAACTACTTACTAGATCTCGTTCAAACCAATTTTCGGTGGTAGTTTACATGGTAATGTACATCATATATTTTTTTTAGTTTTATCATTCTCTTATTTTAGAAGTTACAGGGGGGGGGGGGACACACACATTTTACCACTTTGGAAGAGTCTCTCGCGCAAACTATTCAGTTTAGAAAAAAATTATATTAGAAAACTCAATATCATTTTTGAAGACCTACCCTTAGATATCCCACACGTACGGGTTTGATAAAAAAAAAATGAGTTTCGGTTCTAAGTATGGGGAACCCTAAAATTTATTGTTTTTTTTTTCTATTTTTGTGTGAAAATCTTAATGCGGTTCACAGAATACATCTACTTACCAAGTTTCAACAGTATAGTTCTTATAGTTTCGGAGAAAAGTGGCTGTGACATACGGACGGACAGACAGACAGACAGACAGACAGACAGACGGACAGACAGACAGACAGACAGACATGACGAATCCATAAGGGTTCCGTTTTTGCCATTTGGCTACGGAAACCTAAAAAGTAGGTACTGTGAGATCTTTACGACCTCTTTATACCGGGATGAGTAAATTAAACCACGGTTTATCGCATACTAGTGGCCCGTCCCAGCTTCCCACGGGTGCAATTTTTTTCTCGAATTTTCTTTCATACAAATCTTGTCCTGGCAATACCGAACACAAACAAAACAAGAATTATCCAATTTGGCGCAGTCATTCGGATGTTCGGATGTGTTGGTCTGTGGATGGGTAACCATCTTTACATACCGTGACCCCTCCGTGCCTCGGAAAGCACGTTAAGCCGTTGGTCCCGGCTGTCATTCGTGGATCTTTGACAGTCGTTACGGGTAGTCAGAAACCCGAAAGTCTGACAACCAGTCTTACCAAGGGGTATCGTATTACCCAGTAACTGGGTTGTGGAGGTCAGATAGACAGTCGCTCCATGTAAAATACTGGTATTCAGCTGCATCCGGTTAGACTGGAAGCCGACCCCAACTTAGTTGGGACAAAAAGGCTATATAGGCAGATGATGATGATGATTCGGATGTTATGCGCGTACCGACATTTTGGCGACTTAGTTTTATACTATGAAAGGATGATCATTAATTAATTGTTCCTAAAAAGGATTTACGTTTTTACATTTACATCTTTTTTTTTTCATATAACTAGTCTCACCAAGGGTTATTGTATTACCCAGTAACTGGCTTGTGGAGGTCGGATAGGCAGTGGCTCCATGTAAAATACTGGTATTCAGCTGCATCCGGTTAGACTGGAAGCCGACCCCAACGTAGTTGGGAAAAGGCTAGGCAGATGATGATGATGAATATAAAACAGGTAGACCTCTGTCTAGCTGACAAGACAGAATATTATTCTGTCTTCCCGCCCCTCTTGACAAGACTGGTTATTAGACTTTCGGGCTTCAGACTACCCGTAACGACTGTCAAAGATCCACGAATGACAGCTGGGACCAACGGCCTAATGTGCTTTCCGAGGCACGCAGGGGTCTCGGTATGTCAAGATGGTCACCCATCCACAGACCAATCGCGGCAAGCGTAGCTTAACCTGATCGATCGACCTGTGCGGCTGTTATTATTTAGCCACGGGCCCCTCTTCTTGTTTTATATCCGAACCGTTTATCTAGTATTTGTTGCCACTAACTACAGACCCGCGGAGGTTGCATGTAAGCACCAAATAGGCTATAATCTCTACACTCATACAGTACCTACCTAAACTGATGTAGGGAAATACGTAGATAAGTGGCGTTTGTCTTTGGGACACTGTCGAGCCTTAATTAATAGGTAATAACAATGTGTAGGTATAGCTGATGTATCTGTTTGCCTGAAAGCGTGGGAGGCACGTTATGGCGTTAACTATGTAAGAAAACAATCGAAAGGATTTCAAGGTCCCATCGAACTGTAGATAAAATATTAAGATGCTGTGGTAGCCCACTGGTAACGGCCTCGACTTACGAGTTGCGGGTCGTAGACTCGAATCCAGGCAGGTGTTTTAATTTATGTAAATAATTTAATTTTTAACACCATTGGTCTAAGAACGGTGAAGGAAAGCGTCGTGAGGAAACTGGCATGTTCTAGAACATGTTTGAAGATAAGTGACATGTACCAATCAGCACTGCGCCCGCGTGGTAGATTATTGCCAACTCCCTCTCGAAGGGAAAAGACCTGAGACTCAGCAGTGGAAACATGATAGGCTGATTATCCTACTTAAATGCTATATTTTTCGTATCTTAAGTATAAGTTAAGTAATGGTTGTGCCTTTCAGCCACAACCAGTACTTAACATCCTCAGTTCAAAGTCAAGGTAAATTACCTTGAAAGTCGGTTACAAGATAAATATTTAAGTAGGTACTGTCAAAACTGCCTCTTTTTTAAGAATGAAGCAAACTTCGTGAACGTTCTTTAAATTGTTTTTTTTTTCCTAAAAATGCCATTTTAAGTCAACATAATTAGTTGTTGTTTTCATCTTCTTGTTTTAAGTTTTGTTTCCTATTAGGCGTATTTAACAAGCCCTAATTTCACAAACTCTACACCTTAGTCAAATTATGTGACTTGGCCGTTTCGCTACCATCACATGGGCGTAAGGTGAAACAAATTCACTGTTCATTACTTTTTAGGGTTCCGTACCCAAAGGGTATAAACGGAACCCTATTACTAAGACTTCGCTGTCTGTCCGTCTGTCCGTCTGTCTTTCACCAGGCTGTATATCAAGAACCGCGATAGCTAGACTGTTGAAATTTTCACAAAGTATGTATTTTTGTTGCCGCTGTAACAACAAGTACTAAAAACAAAATAAAATAAATATTTAAGGGGGGCTCCCATACAACAAACGCGATTTTTTTGCCCTTTTTTGCTCGATATCAAAAATGGCAACAGGTAGGCACTTGAAATATTCACAAAATACTCAGTTGTATTTTAACTTCCTTTCTTTTTGGGGGCTCCCATACAACAAACATGTTTTTTTCGGCGTTTTTGCCTTATGGTACGGAACCCTTCGTGTGAGAGTCCGACTCGCACTTGGCCAGTTTTTGTTATACTATCGTTCTTGTAGTAATGAAACGCCCAAGCCTCATATTTTGACTAAGGTGTAGAGTTTGTGAAGTTAGGGCGTGTAGAGTTAAAAGCTTGGCTCTACATGAGATCTGATAACTTTTTGACAAAGCGAGCCATATGTAGTCTCGTCTTGGCAACATTTTACATGAAAATGTTTTTGGTGGGTTATATTTATTTGTATATATTTTATTGTACACTAAAACATATAAAATGGGCGGCCTTAACGTTTTCTGCAATTTCAAGTAGGTACAATAGCTTGGATACCTAAAATTATTGTCAAAGAATGATAAAATTTGAAAGTAAGTTATTAATGATTCGGAAAGGAATTTCAAGTCTATTAGATTTAATACCTAATATAATTGTCAAAGAACGATGGAATATGAACGTAAAATATTAATGATTCGGAATGGAATTTCAAGTAAGGTCAAGGTGGCGAAGTCCGTCATAATTTATTGCAAGCTTGATTTGATAAACACCCTATGGCTGATTTTTTTACTTAATTGTATGTTTTGAATATTAATGATGACTAAAGATTCCTTATTTATCGGTTACTGTTAGAAACATCAATGTAACTGTTGTCAACATGAAATAAACGCGTTTTTTTTAAAGTTAGTAAGTAGACGGACTTTCCCGAGTAATTGGGGGCAACTCCGTCATAAGCATGAATTGTTAGTAATGGGATAGATATTTGCGGCACCCATATTCAGTAAATATTCAAAAATAAAAGTTAATCAAATATAAGCTTTAAGTTTCATGACATAAGGTAGCAATCACAATCTATGGCGGTAAAATCATGAAGTGGGGTAAGTCCGGTATATTCGCAAGGGAAGGGATTGTCAACATTTAAATCAGTACAATAGAATTTTAATATTCTGACTGTAGGGTATAGTAGGTAAGTATGATTGTTGGTTGCATCTAAAATGCAATGTGAAATTTGATAAGTTTTGGTATTTAAAAGACTATCTGTCTTTACACCATAGAAAAACCAAATAGTAACTAACAAACACACTTGGTTATATTTGTACTGTTTGACAGATAATAAATTAATTAAAGGTATTAATAATAGCCCTCTTTCTTTCTCTTTTATTGAAATGAAATAAATTGCTCATAGAATAAAATAAACAACAACGTAAATACGAAATGAACTTTTTTAATATTAAAAAAGTAATTAAATCCTGTAAATGCTTACAAAGCCAAGTATCTTTGGAAAATCAACACTACATCTTCTTCAAATTCAGCTAGCAGGACGGTTGCGTTGTCCTTTCCTGGACTAGCAGTCATTCTGGTGGCTGCGTGACCTTTGCGGCCGACTATTTTCATCTTAGATGGGTCTTTTGAGAAGCTTGTTTCATCGAGATTCCAAACTGCCCGTGGATTGTTTGTTAGACCTAATTGATTTATAGTTTTTTACAGTAGGTCGAAATATGGGTGGATAATATAGGGATCTACGGCTTTTTTTCGTGCATATTCGACAGCTTGCGGCTTTTTAACTGACAAATTGTTGCGGTCTTTAAACGACGCAAACCAATCCTTGCCAGGCTTTCCATTTTTGGATGGAGTCTTTATTTTGTTTAGATTAACATAATGGCCAACTAATTCTAAAACCTCATCTCTACTAAGCCCAAACCCGTACCGTTCCATTGTGTGAAGATGTGACGCCAGTTCATTTTCATTCTCCACTGAAATGGCTGGTGGCCTCCCGAGAGTAGTTGTTTTCCACCTTTTATTATTCAAATGATCCATGATTGTCATTCTTGGTATGTTATAAATACGAGCAGCCTTATATCCACTTAATTCCCCATTCCGGACAGCTCGCACAGCGTCTAGCAATTTTTCTTTAGTGTAAGACGATTTGTTTGATGTCCTTTTGTAATTTCGAGTCATTTTATGACAATTTAAGTACTTACCTGAAGAATAAAATACACTGATTTTAAATCGGATAAATGACCATTTTAGAAATTATATAAAACCAGACTCCAATCACATTATCATGATGTTTCTAATGAAGGAACCATATTAATAGAATCACAGTATTCATAAATTTTATGAATACAGTGATTCCAAAAAAAAAAAATTGCTAATTATGGAGCTTTGGCTGTATATCTAAATAATAATGTTTAATGAAAATGCTTAAACCAAAAAAGGTTTGTAACATCTGCCTTGGGGCAAGATCGGCACATGACGGCCTTTCCCTAAAATACTAGACAGTCTTCCCCCAATATTGAATTTATTGGTTAGTTTTTTATCACAACTAATATTTCTGTAAATATAGATTAAAATTCGATTTGAATAGCATAAAACAATGAAATGTAATACAAGCTAGGCACTTACCACTATAATACGTAAAAATCCGTTGATACTCACATTTCATGTTAGCTAAAACGTCGACACAACTCACTCGTGTTTCAACTTGTCAACTACAAAAAATTTTAAGACCGTTTTTTTGCTATTGAACTCAACACAGCGCCATCTATAATTTAAAGGTAGGACGAAATAGTAACTCTGTTTTACCGACCGAGCTGTAAACGGTCGTAGCTATTCAGAAACAGCCTAGAGAGATGGTGTATGGTGTTCCCCCGTAGACGAACTTCCCCACCTTGACCTTATAATAGATTTTTTATTGTTACTTACTCGTAATTACTTCATTAACGCGTCGAACAGCTTTTGCCAATTAAGCCGAAGGCATGTGGTAATTTATACAGTAATCCAACCCAATTAAAATAATTATGCCATACCATAACAAGTAATGAAGAATTATTATACTAGTATTATTTGAACTAATTTAAAACAATATCTACAAGTTCGTTAACAAACAAATACGAAATCTTTGTCTTGGAAAGAGTATACAACAAAGTTTTTCATATTTTTCAGGTTCCGTTGCCAGATGGTAAAAAACGGAACCATTATAGATTCGTCATGTCTGTCTGTCGGTCTGTCCGTCCATATGTCACAGCCACTTTTTTCCGAAACTATAAAAACTATACTGTTGAAACTTGGTAAGTAAGTATTATGTGAACCGCATTAAGATTTTCTAAGTAGGTATGGGTTCCCCATACCTACTTAGAACTGAAATGCAATTTTTTTTTTATCAGCCCCATACATGTGGGTATCTATGGATAAGTCTTTAAGGTCTTCAAAAATGATATTGAGGTATCTAATATCATTTTTTTCTAAACTGAATAGTTTGCGCGAGAGACACTTCCAAAGTGGCAAAATGTGTCGGGGCCCCCCCATGTAACTTCTAAAATAAGAGAATGATAAAACTAAAAAAAAATATAAATGATGTACATTACCATGTAAACTTCCACCGAAAATTGGTTTGAACGAGATCTAGTAAGTAGTTTTTTTTAATACATCATAAATCGTAAACCGCAATTTACCTTTCATTCAATCAACTCAAGTATAAAAATAAAAAAAAGAAACATTTAGTTACATAAACATAAACCTTATGCATAAACCCGGATGTTACGGAACCCTCGGTGCGCGAGTCCGACTCGCTCTTGCCTGGTTTTTTTTTCTCATAGCCTTTACTGTCCTCACCAAGTCCTTACAAGAACTGTTTTCCCGCGCCACCTCGTACTTCCATCCTCTCTCTCTGTTCTTCAGCCTTTCACCACCCAATGACTATAGGCATCATATTATTTTTTTTATTATTATCTTGCAATGCACGCCACTCTCCTCAGTCTCTAGTCTTCCTAAGCCAGAGAAATATTTCCATCCATAAAACAAAAATTTTGTAGTAGAAAATAAACGTTAATTTGCACTTAATCAACCTCTAACTGTTAATTACGAGCTGACTAAAGCAAAAAAAAAAACTACAGTACGGTACAAATTGCTTGGTGGCAAACAAACTCAAATACCGTAGAAAAATCACGTAACAGCAACATTTGCTTCGTCAACATTGATTTCGCTGATCGTTCGTAATCTCATGTATGCGTCACCTCCGTATTGACCTTAATAAGCATAATTATACTGACGCGTGACAGCGGAACTGGGCATTACAATATGTTTATCTTTTCAATTTGTTGTCAAAATATGGGGTTTTTGATCTTATTTGTTACATTCTACGGTTTTTCTATGAATCAAAAGTTGGCAAGTCATACTCTGCTGACACTATGATGCTGAGGTTTTTTCCCCAGAAATGGCTGGTTTTTAGCGGTAATTCGACAAACAAACTCAAACTCAAATGCATTTATTTCAATTATACCATTTACTTTTACACTTTTGAATTGTCTTGGAGTCTGTCTAAATATGAAACTAGTTACCCATTCCAACCTACTACGCTATGATAAGAACGAACCTATGGAAAACAACTTCCCACTTCAGGGCCCAAGTTAAAAAACAGCTTTCTTTTCCCCTGTTTCCTCTGAAGTCTCCTCCAGAATTTTTCATGGCTTCGGCTTCGGATGTGTTCGGCTGTCCTCGGGACGTACTCGGTTTTAATGTATATCCGTTAAGTCAGTGAGTTATGGTGAAGTATTCTGTTTGTGGTTTGTTTTCATTTCTGTCGCCACTCCCAGAGTACCACTGTTTTTTTTTTTGATGTCTTGATGAAGCGTAATACTGTTCAGCTCCTTCTATTATGATACTGCGCATAATTTTAAATGACGTTTGTTGATTCTGACAATCAGTCTTAGTAAAGTATATTGTGTTGCCCAGTTACCTAGGTATTGATTGGCAGATAGGTAGTCGCTCCATGTAAAATACTGGTACAACTGGAAGCTGACTCCAACATATTTTGAAAATGCTAGAATCTAAGGTTTATGGCTAGTGAGTTTTATGCGTTGTTGTAACCCATTTTGTTTTATTTTCAGTGGGCTTCAGGAGTTTGGTGGTTCTTCTTCGCGAAGATCACAGAACTTCTTGATACCGTCTTCTTCGTGCTGCGAAAGAAGGACAGACAGATCTCATTCCTGCATTTATACCATCACACCATCATGCCCGTCATTGGATGGATCGGAGTGAAATATGCTGCAGGTTAGTTTAAAATATTTGGTAAACTTCTATTCATAAGCAGCGATTGCCAGAGACAAAAAAACACTCGAACATATCGCACCCCGATAAGGTTACAACTCGACAAAGTTATTTACAGGAATTTTCAGGTTGTTTTTCAGGAAAATTGAAAAACAGCGTATGCCATTAAAACATATTTTTTGTAAGCTACCTATGTATAATTTTGATCACATAATCATAATAGTGTAAGAATAAAGACTGATTAACAAATCCGTGAGTTTATTTTCGCTTTCCTGAAAATCCTGGTTTTTCAAGTTGTAACCCTATTTTATTGGAGGTCCGATGTGTTCTAGTCAACGAATGGATAGAATAAGAAATGAGTACATAAAAGGAAGTCTGAAATTGGGGATCGGTAACCGAAAGTTGTGTGGAAATCGGTTGTCATAGTGTGGGTTCATGATACGGAGGAATAAGGAAAATCGTGAGGAAAGTTGTGATGATATGTTTTAGTCCACCTTACTTCACTCTTTAAATCATCTGTGGCCCACGACTGTCCCGGATAACATTCGCAAAACTAATATTGCACTGATATGTTTTCAGGAGGTCAAGCAGTGCCTGAGGGTTCCATCAACGCGTTCATCCACGTCGTCATGTATACTTATTACCTGATCTCCGGTCTCGGACCTCAGTACCAGAAGTACTTGTGGTGGAAGAAGCACCTCACTACCATGCAGCTGGTAAGGAACCTATCATTACTTTCAAAATTCTTTGATTTAGTATTCTGTGTCCAGTTTTTACTACTCTCGATCGGACACTTAGCAGAAATGGGTATAGCTCGACCTGGAGATCGTCGGGGAAATTTAGCAAGACGAGGAGATGGCCGATAGAGTAAAGCTGTGACCGAATGGTGTCCAAGGTTAGGCCACAGAAACCAGGGCCGTCCAAAAGCGCGCTGGGTTGACGATATCGTCAAAGTCGTGGGTAACACCTGCATGAGGGACGCAGTCTGTAAGCTCAACTCTTACGAGCCGTGTTTCATACTTGATCAAATTGTTTGTGTTTTTCTTCTTCTAGATTCAGTTCTGCATCGTAGTATACCTAAACGTGAACAGCCTAGCCTCAAGCAGCTGCAACTATCCCAAGTATTTGAGTGGTCTGGTCATGTTCAACTGCCTGGCGTTCTTCTACATGTTCGGAAAGTTCTACTATAACAGCTATGTGCAAGGAAGCAAGAAACGATATATATCGGTTTGCGAAAAAGAAGATTAACTTATAGTTCCTGGTTGTTAATTTAAAAAAGTAACACGTGAAATTGCACAGACGTCATGAGTAACCTAATGAAAATACAACAAAAAAATCTAAACTCATAATAACCAAGTAACTGCACTACTACCAGACGTTGATCCGTATTTTCCCCGCATCCTAACTAAAGCGCCGTGTATGAACGCGCAGTCACGCTGACGAAAACTCCTACCAGTTTTCCGAACAAAATGAGTGACATATTCTCGCGACCGATCGTTTTAGTTAGGACGCGCGGGGATCACATGTAGTTACTTGTTTAGAGTTAAAAAAATAATTCATTGGATATCGATACAGTCTGTAAAGATTCCTCAATTAATTTTTGTACCTTGTATAGGCTGAGTATTAGTGAAGGCAGTCAGAAATGGCCAAATTTTGTACCAGATATTTTTGCTTTGTCAATTATGTGTTCCAATGGGAAAAGAAGCGACGCCTTTAGACATTTTTAGAGTTAGGTATTGGTCTGCGCAAAGTAACATGACTTTCTCATGATCTTAGTGAACTAAATTATCTTATAGATATATTATTTTTAGGATAGTCTACGACGCAGCTAAACACTTTAAGTTATGAATATTTTTTGAGCAAAATGCAATCTTACGTTTGTGAGGTACAGGATTGTTCTTTTTAAAACCTTTGACAGATCCTGATGACACTGCAAACTGATGACTATGTTGTTTATGTTTATATCCTATCCCCAAGACGTGTGTAATGTGTAATGTAATGTATCGTGTAATGTAACACGAATTCTGCGTGTGCACTGACTACGAGCATTACATGTCACGGTCGGGTTGGTGCTCGTGCTGATCCAACGCTTTTTAACGCGAACACAAAGTCTCTCGCATTCAAAACAATACAGGATTCGTGTAGAGTTTGTATGCCGTCCATACTATTCGCATTACATTATAGGTACATGACCCGATTTAAGGTGCCTGTGAATAAATGTGTACTTAAACGCTATTATGCGGTTGCTATTCCAAAATGGCTAGGCGTTACTAAAAATTTGATTCTGACTTCAGTAATAATGAACAAAAATATTAGATATGTTAGGATTACTCTTTTTTGTATGTCAGTATTCTTTTTTCTCGTTTCAGGAGTGCAAACTGTTTATAAAGGTAATTTAAAATGCTAGACTATAATTAGGTATTTAATTAATTTTAATTGTAACCTTATGAAAGTGACGTGAAAGTCGTTTAGGTCATCATAGTGGAATACAGTAATTATTATTGGATTTTATTAGGAATTGGCACCTAACTAAAAAGGGCGTTAGTATCATGGGATGTCGCAACGGTGACCAACCGTTATTTCTTGTGTCTTTGTTTTGTGTCTGTGCTTACAAACATAGTCGTAAGTTTTACTAACAAACTTGTTTGGGTCTTGGTCACTTTAATAAAGAAAAATTCTAGTACTTATTATGTTTTGTGCTTACGTGCAACGTGCAATGTACCTAGGTATACCAAGTTGACTTGTTGTTGACTTGTTCTTTATTGGCAATCTTTTAGGGGGTGAAAGTACCCAAAAAGTTGATTAACTAGGTATGACCATAGAATCGATCAAGTCTTAGGGCCCACTTGCCCCAGGAATTATTGAATGGATTTAAAAATTAATAAAAAAAAATCTTTGATTTTATTTTCTATAGGAATTAATTATTTCTATAGACATTATTAATTATCCCTTGAGAAATAATTAGGTACTTTGGTTAATCCTTTTTTTAATCCCTTATGTTAAACACAACACAAACAAATATATTTTAAAATTGTAGTCCAATTGTAAAAGTTGTTTAGGTTTTATGTACTTATCAACCCCTGTGAAATTGCCAATGAACTCAAAACCAGCCTGTAAAATTTGCTTTCAGTTTTAATATTTATTTAAGATAGGTAATTAAAATCTACATTCAGGCAGATTTAATGTTCGGATAAATTATCTGAAAATAAATGCTTAATGGGGTTGGGTATTATTCCTTTTTTGTATTCAAAAGAAAATACACTTAGTTCAATGTAAGCAGATTGTCCGCTTTTGTTACAATTTGTACTTGTAAAAAGTACATTAGTTATATATTTTTTTAATGAAATATAAAGTTGATAACACTATGATTATGTTTTTTTTTCTGGCCTGCCTAGTCCCACTCCTGGGCAAAGGCCTCCTTCCTCTCCTTCCATCTTTCGCGAGCCCGCGCGTCCTCCTTCCAGTTTGGATGGAACCTATCCAGCTCGTCCCGCCATCTCCTACATGGTCTGCCATGACCCCGCCTCACTGTCGCAGGTCACCAATTCTGCGCTATTTGGGCGTGGGCCCAAATAGCGCAGAATTCGTGACCTGCGACAGTGACCTGGGACATGTCTACCGGATTCCGGACAAACTGTGGAATTTGTCCGGCATGCGGCAGACATGTCCTGCCCAGCCCCACTTAAGTTGAACTCATTATTATCGCTTTTTAAATTACTATCTAGTATACATACACTATAGGTAATAATTATATGAAAATATATAGCTTCTTATAAATGGGCCTTATAAGAAGGCTAAAAGTCACCCAAAGGGCAATGGAGAGGGCTATGCTTGGAGTTTCCCTGCGTGATCGAATCAGGAATGAGGAGATCCGCAGGAGAACCAAGGTAACCGACATAGCCCGAAGAATTGCCAAACTTAAGTGGCGGTGGACAGGGCACATTGTTCGCAGAACAGATGGCCGATGGGGCCGAAAGGTTCTAGAGTGGCGACCGCGTACCGGAAGACGTAGCGTTGGAAGGCCTCCCACAAGGTGGACTGATGACCTTGTGAAGGCCGCAGGAACCCGTTGGATGCGGGAAGCACAGGACCGGTCGAAGTGGAGGTCCTTGGGGTAGGCCTATGTCCAGCAGTGGACGTCTTTCGGCTGAAATGATATAGCTTCTGCCCGCAACTTCGTCTGCGTGAAATTTGTTGTTCCCCGACCCACTCCGTCGCATCGCATCGCCGCCCGCGCTATTACTTCGTTTCCGCTTAGCATTCTTTTGACTTTTTTCTTTTTGCACGGCTCCTTAACCGAGATGTTATATAGCCTTCCTCATAAATTGGGTTATCAAACGCAAAAATATTTTTACAAATCCGACTGGTAGTTCCGGAGATCAAGCCCACTCACTTATAAACTTGCAAAGACATTTTTCCTCTTTGTAATATTACCTATAGATAAATGAAAAAATCAGAAATAAAAGAACCAGGGTTACTGACATAGCTTGCAGAGTAAGCAAACTGAAGTTGCAGTGGGCTGGCCATGTCTGTCGAAGGACCGATGGCCAGTGGAGCAGATGAGTCCAGGGCCTCAAGTCTGCTATTACAATAGTGTCAGAATGGTCTGTCATTGATTTCATAATTGTTGATTTTGACAAGTTTGGTAATCTACTAATATAATGGCGTCATTATGACTTTCCAATGGTCAACCACTGACACTCCATTGAAAGAAATGGCATAGAATGGTAATCTCGCACATAATGAAAAATGAATTACTAACTTACGCGGTAATCTGAAAAAAAATTGACAGTTCCTTTGATCAGTAACCTATCAATAGAACGTCATTGTGCAGTCATTGCTTTTAATTCGTTACGAGTATCGTATAATTTCTGTGCCATTGACCGACCAATGATCAACCATTATGAATTTAGCAGATTACGAACTTTTAGCAAAATGACAATGGGGTGGTGGTGGGATCGTGTTGGAATGACGAATGTATAAAAATAGCAGACTAGGGCCCCTGGAGTGGCGACCGGTGTATACCGCGTATCGGCAAGCGTAGTATGGGACGCCCCCCAGCAAGATGGACGGACGACCTAAAGAAGGTGGCTGGGGTAGACTGGATGCGTATGGTGGAGGACTGGGTGCTGTGTACAAATCAACAAACCTTGTTTGTTGATTGAATATTATACATTAGTAATTATTACAACGTAAGGCAGAGTACAGTCAATAATATGTCAACATTTGGCAACTTTCTATTGCGATTTTTACACGAAATAACGAATGCAACGTTGAAATACTACACTTTACATAAACCTATGGGTTCGAAAATACTATGTTCGTAATAATATAAAATTTCATTCAAATACACACATCAAAAGTGTCTAGGGATCAACATATATTTTTGCAATAACTTTTCTCCTGATTGATATTAATTAAAATTTTCTTTAAGGATTCATCAAATAAAGTGTTTTCGTTTGTCACAGTAACGATAAACCAAGTCACCTTTGCATTAATAAAGAAATTTGCCATTTTCCTAATAAAGGGATTTTTGACATTTGAACCACTAACACAAAAGTTCGAAAAAAAGACTGAAATAACAGTTTTCTTTAAAATTTTATTGGGTAACTTAAACAATTATTAATCCGTGTTTCTACCGCGAACACTAACAACACAAGAACATCGGTTTGGCATACTCAAAATGAGTTCATCCAAATCACGCTGTGGAATGGCCGCCCATGTTCGTTGCAACAACAAAAAAAGGTCTTCTTGCGACTGGATACCCTCCATATTCGGCAGAGCTCTTCTCTGTAGCATATCCCATGCATGCTCAATCGGGTTCAAGTCTGGCGACTGAGCAGGCCAGGGCAGGACATTGATGTTAGCTGCGGCGAGAGTCTGTCTTACAACTCTTGCGGTGTGCGGTCGTGCATTATCATGCATTAACTGAAATAAGGGACCGATTTGCACTTGTAGAGGAACGATGACGTCTGATACAATCGTCTCAGCATAAATTTGAGCGTTGAGGTTGCCTCTGATCCAAATCAACTCAGTTCTTCCGCCGATCCAAATACCCGCCCATACCATGATGGTTCCACCACTATAAGGATGGACTTCCTGGCAGGATTTTAATCGCTGTTGGCGTCCAGGGGTTCTCCAGTGTCGTATACGTCTTGTATCCGGTCTCATACCAAAACGAGACTCATCAGAAAAGCACACGAAACGCCATTGTTCTTCTGCCCAATTTCTGTGTTCAAGAGCCCATTGTTATCGAATCCTACGATTGTGCATTGCTATAGGTGGTACCCGTAGCGGTCTTCGGGAATGAAGGTTCACTTCATGCAAGCGGTTTCTGACTGTTTGGTTGCTAATTAAGTTCCCTGAAGAGTGATGAAGCCTCACGGCTAACATCATGGCGGTTATTGTTGGAGCTCTTCGAGTTAAGATTTGAATGTATCGGTCTTGTCTCCGTGTGGTGCAGCGATACCGTCCTCCATGGCGCTCAGCCACGGTACCAGTGCTTCGGTAACGTGTCCAAAGTCGACTGATAACACTCTGACTTGTATTCAGAGCTAAAGCCACAGTACGTTGCCGGGAACCAGCTTCTATCATTCCCACGGCTCTGAGCATTTCTTCCCTGCTTAAATGACGTCGCCGCTCCATAATAACGTTGGTTTTAATCAGTAGTAGGGAAACAGTAGCACTAATAATGTCTTCAATGCGTTGTATGTTTTTATAGGGAAAATATTGACAGCTGATTTTCATCTTTTACTCGAATTTGATTCACAGTTCCTGATTCAAATTATGAAATGCACCAAAAAGGATCCATATAAATTTATAAAATCATAAATTTATTACAAAGCCACATCTCAATCTCAAGAAATCCGCATAAAAATGCTTGATCCCTAGACACTTTTGATGTGTGTATAAAGGAGAAAATCGCCTTTAAATAAAGCCAAGTGTTTACATACTTATGCTCGTGACTGTACACCCACGCCACTAATGTTTGAGTCCCATGTAATAGTGGTCGAGCCTATGGCCATCTACCGAGCACAAATCCACTGAAAAAAATATTTGCTTACCACATTCAAGTGATTTCAAACACAAAGAGAACAAAAAATAATAGTACATGTGACTTAGTAAATAGTCTCTATACTACATATTTTATAGCTCGTGTGACCTAAACCCGCACTTAAGTCACGCTTATCTGTGTAAAAATAAGTCACAGAACAGTGCGGGTTTAAGGGGCTTACAGGACCTAAACACAAAAAACGCAAGTTTTAGAAACAATAAAAGTATATGATCGACTACAGTAAACAAAATCAGAAAAATATATCATAATAGTCAGGATATATGCTAGGTAGATAGTGTGTTGAAAACATAATACAGCTAATTTGATACGATAGAAAAAAATCATGAAGATACCTCTAAAAACTTTCTTTTTACATTAAAAACCATACTAACATACATACAATCATTCTGATTTGTTGTCAGATTATTCTACAAGCAACATACTAAAATACTAGTGTTTTAATTTTTTCATACAAATAATAGATTATTTTTGTCATTAAATAATTGCTTCATATTTTGCAATAAATTACCAGCTTTGTGTCCGATATCCGTGGTTGTGTCATTACGCTTCTCTTTCTATTCTATGCAATCCGACAGTGACCGCGCATTGCACTAAACACTTATTTAGTTGCCGCCGCCGAAGTCGGCCCAGAAAGCGGTTGCGAGATGACCTGGACGCGTACCGCGAGGGCTGGTTCGAGGTGGCGTGGGAAAGGAGTTCCTGGAAGGTGGAGGCCTTTGCCCAGCAGTGGGACAGTATAAGCATAACAAAAAAAAAAACATTAAACTGTAATTATTAAGGTCCTTTTTGCCCTGATTATTTTCTGATAACTTGCTAAAGGCGTTTCCCCACAGACACTTCCCTTCCGACTAAAGATGTTATTAATTGTGGTACTAACTAACAAACCTATAGTACACCTCACATCTTACCCAGCATAAAAACGGCACCCAGAAGGAATTAGAATACTGACAAAACACTGCCTACCGCGTGGCAGAATACTGTGCTGACTATTGATACGAGCCGCCGACACATCATCATCTGCCTAGCCTTTTCCCAACTATGTTAGAGTCGGCTTCCAGTCTAACCGGAGGCAGCTGAATACCAGTACTTTACATGGAGCGACTGCCTATCTGACCGCCACAACCCAGCTACTGAGTAATACGATACCCCTTGGTAAGACTGGTTGTCAGACTTTCGGGCATCTGACTACCCGTAACGACTGTCAATGATCCACGAATGACAGCCGGGATCAACGACTTATCGTGCTTTTCGAGGCACGGAGGGGTCACGGTATTGTAAAGATGTTCACCCATCCACAGACGAACCACGGCAAGTGTAGCTTAACCCGATCGATCGACCTGTGCGGCTGTTATTATTTAGCCACGGGCCCCTCTTACGAGCCAGCGATACAATAGGAGAAAAATAACTACATAAATAAACACACACACAAAATAAATGCTTCTTATTATAGTAACGACTACCTTAAAGTAGAAATTATCCAATGGAAACGTGCCTCCGGAACAAAAACTAGCCTATGTCAAAGTCAAAGTCAAATCATTTATTACAAATAAGCACATTAAAGGCACTTTTGAACGTCAAAAATTACAACTAAATAGAATTGATTCTAGTCGCCCATTCCAAAAGGTAACTCCCTGCTATGCTCCCTCCCTATGCTATGAGCTATGCTCCCCGGATGTCATCTGTCTCCTTGCCAAACGCAGTAGGATAAGCCCTAATGGCTTCAAGTTTACTAGAATCAGTCTGTAGACCCTTTTCGTCCCTCTCGTTCTAATTGGCTGTCCACTTGTAATTATTTTGTGTGAGAGCCAAGTGGTCCTACCAAGACCAATCTTTTCTGACGAGATTTCCTCACACTCATCGACACATAAACCATAAATATTACTGGTGAGTAATATTACTGGTTTATGGTTGAAAGTTACTCTTTATAACATCAGCTATCTGCCATTGAAAGTTCCGTCAAAATCGGTCCCGTCTTTTCAGAGATTAGCCGCAACAAACAGACAAAAATGTAGCTTTATTTTTGTTTTTTTTTATTATTACCGTATAAACTTTCATAATTTTATTATGCATTTAATAAGAAGCTGTTATTTTGACATGACAAACAGACACTTCAATTTCATTTATTTGTATGTACCTATAGAAGATGGTATAGTAGCGATCAAAGAGAATGTAATACGCTAGTTACCGATCTCATTGATGTTATTGACTCTTTCAGTTAGCTCTGCGCTGCCCATCGTCTGTGTCTCAAGAAAGAACACTTTAAGCCAGGCTTCCACCGCCTTCTAAATTCCGTTCACCGAAGCCCAGCTAATGAGCCTACCTATATTGAGGTCGAAAGGTACACGCCCCATTTTCCAAGCAATTCATTTCACAAAATAAAGCACAATAGAAACTAATTTCTACCTTACATTGAGATAAGGTTCAAAATGTAAATTAATTATCCACAATGTCAATGACACAATCTAATTGACTTGCAAACTACAATGACTTCTATTTATGCAAATTATTTTTTTTTTCAAAACTTAATCAGAGACCCGTTTGATAGCTGAAATACATTATAATTTATTTTTTGTCTCATTTGATTTGAATGCTTAGTTATTTTTTTTTTAGGTTATAAAAATATACATTTTGCCATTAGAAAAATAGTAAACAGAAATACAAAAAAGTGATAAAACCACTGAAGCCAACATGTTAAATGGATTGAAGATTTTTATATCGACGGCGAAGTGCCAATACCTCCTAACTGACAAAGTCAAAAATTTACACAAACTGAAAAAAAAACGTTCAAAAATAGACATGTTGCGTTGGTTTAGTCGGGAGGTACGTATTTCAACATTTTAATTGAATGCTGTTACAACTAAAAATACACTTAGGCGATTTCAATAAAACGCGAATAACGCTTTTAAATTCAAAACAATAAAAAAAGTGAATTTCTCAAGGAATGTCAGTTAGGAGGTATTGGCACTTCGCCGTCGATATGGAGCCTGGCATACCTATCTGTCCGTCATTTTGATTTTTTTCAAAATGGCGGCCACGCCTTAACCCTATGTAAATATATAGCTGATATCAATACAAACAAAAAACATGTTAAGACCAAACCCCGTAAAGTGTCACGTTTCCGAGATATTACCGTTCAAAGTTGATCACGTGAAATCGCCAAACAAGAAATCGCGAAAAAAATCGCTGTTCCCTACATTTTGACGAGGCATACGAACATAAATGTAGTGAACAGCTGTTTTTTTTCGTGATTTCATGTTTGGTCCTATAATAAAAGTTGTTCATAGTGATGGGTACAATGACCTCCTAGGAGGTTGTTGGTGTTTTTCCATTAACCCTGTATATTTACTCCTCTAAAAACTAAAAAATAAAAATGCTTTAACAAAAAAGTATGAAAAGTTTAGGCAAATAATATATCAATGGTTTGCCTTGTACAAAAAAAAACAAAATTGGTTTATCAAAGGAATTCTCCCCGCCAGTTGATATTCTACTTCTTATTTATCATTGTCATCAGCCTAACTCTGTGTCTGTCGTTATGAAAGGGCTTTGAAGGCTCGTGGCTTACCAACCGTCCGCCTTTCTGATTTTTTTCTAAATGGCGTCCACGCATGAAACCTATACATATAAGTCGATAGCTGACATTAATGCAAACCAAAACCTGTAAAGTGTTACCGAGACAGATCTTAACGTCCAAAATTGATCACGTGAATTCATTTTTTTTTTAACTCTCTTACATCTTGTTACATAGATGATTGTATTATTAACTCTGAATGTTTGAAGTAATCATTTTAGTAACGATATTTAAAAAAAAACTTTTTAACAAAAATATTAAACCGCCGAAAAAACTGAAAAGCAAAAACTAATAAATCTTTTATAGTTAACCTTAATAACTAAGTTCATAAACTAATGTAAGTAGGTATACCTAAGTAATTTTGACTCGGCGCCAAACAATCAATGAACAAAGATCACTAAATTACCTTAAATTTAAACAAATAACCAAATCAAATTAACAATGCAACGTGAAATCTCCAGCGAAAAACATTGACATTCCAAAAAATGCGCTCTCCGCAAGACCACTCGCAACGACGTGAACCCTCACGTGTGTGCCCGTTCGGGTTGCTGTCTCGCTGTCATTAACTTCGTGAACTCTCGGCATTTTCCGGCGAAGGGGCGTGTCGCGCTGCGCCGCCGCGCGTGTTGCGCTTTACTTAATTAATTTGCTTGTTTGGTGCCAACTCAAAATTACTTAGGTATACTTACATTAGTTTAAGAACTTGGTTAAATAAAAAAGGTTTATTATTTGTTGCTTTTCAGTTTGTTTCGGCGGTTTAATTTTTTTGTTAAAAAGTTTCTATTTTATCATTTTTTGTGGCTATAATTTACTAATTACTTGCTTCATTTTTGATTATTTAAAATAGCTACCTACCTTACTTTAGCTATTAACTGTTGTTTAATCCTACTTTAACTATTATTTGTTGTATAATATAAAAAACACTTAAAAAAACTGGCTTTATATACCAACATGGATAGGCCTACAAAAATGCTGCTCGAATGAGAAAAAGATATGTAGATTGTAATACACAACTCAGCTTTATAATCTGTGAGTGAACAATAAATCACCCCTTTTTGCCCACCCTTAGGGTAGGATTTTTTTTTCCAAGTTTATATGGGACCAATTTCGAGGTATACACTATCCAATAAAAAAATAATTATCAAAATCGGACTACTCTGTAAAAAGTTATGCGTGGTCATACATTACAATCACTGAGTAAACAATCAATCATCCCCTGTTTTCCTACCCTTAGGGTTAGAATTTTTGTTTCCAAATTTATTTGGGACTAACTTCGGGATACATCCTATTCAATAAAAAAATAATTATCAAAATCGGACTACACTATAATAAGTTATGCGTGGTCATACATATATAAAAAAATATACGCGTCGACTTGAGAACCTTCTCCGTTTTTTCGTCGGTTAAAAATTAAAATAATTACTGTGGCCGGTATTCTTCTGTTACGCGTAGTTATAAACCTGCTAACGTTCCTTTACAAATAAAATCCAGACGGGCAATTCCCGTACTTTTAAGTACGTTCACAGTCTGATCTCAGTCTCAATCTGTCAAAAATACAGTTACCGGCACGTAACTTGGCAAGAGATTTTCGTAGTGGGGGAAGTTCGCGCATATAAAAATGTATGAAATTGTGCGTGCGCAAACTTCCCCCACTACAAAAACTCTTGCCAAGTTACGTGCCGGCAACTATACCTCAAATTTCCCTACATTTTTGACAATATTTTGACATTTTTTTATCGCCGAGATGAGCTTATGGTGCCACTGTCTGACTGATGGCCGTTGGGCAGAAGATTTCTCAGGTTGATCAAATTGACATTACACTACCGTCAGTTGGTATGGACAATTTTACTTGATTTTACAAAATCATTATTTTCTGCTGGCCCGGAACATAAATCCGAAAGGGTTACCGCTGGCCCGGAACATAAAGGGCTAAGGAAGGAACACGGGTGGGTTTTAGTCAGTAAGAGTCTGACACTCGCTTCCGCTCCACCCAGAGCGGGTGTTTTTTTTCGGATGGGAAATCATCAAATGACTCCTCATTTGATGATTTCCCACCCGAAAAAAAAAAGGTTGCATCAAATGGGAGTCCAATTCAGCAGGTGTCAATCAAATATACCTAACGCTGATATTCATATTTATATTAAAAAATTACACGCAAACGATTTCGCGGACAACAGTGAGCAGTGTTGTTAAACAAACTGGCGTCTATAACACTTTACTTGTGCATGAGGCAGATGTCCTACCAAGATCTTGCAGAAAAAAAAACTAGTTTACATAATATATCTTTTTTGGAGTTAAAGCTAAAAAAAACCTCTGCGCACTACCAGCTTGTATGCATCGTGCAAACAATGCTGTTTACTAGTTACCACTTTATTTCTCACATTTGTTTTTTCCACAAATCTATATCACATCTACAGGGTGAAATTGAAAACATTCGACAAATCGAAACGGGAGATTGTACTCATCAATATGAACAACATTTACTATGGGACCAAACCTGAAATCGCGAAAACAAAATCAGCTGTTCCCTTTTCGCGATTGCGGCTTTGGTCTCTTAGTAAAAGTTTTTCATAATGATGAGTACAATCTCCCATTTCGGTTTGTCGCATGTTTTCAATTTCAACCTGTATAAAGACACAACTAACTTGCCCTTTTGTAATATATTTTTTTCAACAAAAACTTGCGGCATTAGTAATTAAAATGCAAATATATTGATACCCCTTAACACTGAATCAATTATCGCGACAATTGTAAAAGAATCGTATTAGTCGTATGATAGTTATCAGTGAAGTAGTAGGTCCGTAAAAAATGTAAACGATAATATAATTATAAAAACAAAACAGGATAAATCAAACAATGACTAGATTGATGTTGGAGATAAATTAAGAAAGGTAACAGAAATTACGAACTTCAGAGATACAGAACAAGTATCTGAAGTTATTGCTTCGGAAGAAGCAATTCATTTTGAAGCAGCGAAGAGTTTTCAATAGTTAAAATGGCGGCTATTCTGGACATGGCTTGGCGAGGATATCAATTGTTGTTCGAAGAATTGCCTGGTAAGCATAGATTTGCCTTCTATAAACTAAGCTTCACCATTTCAGAAAGTTGAAGTTCATATTTGTTTTGTGTTTAAGTTAGAATGTACGTCAGATTGTATAACTAAATTCTCAATTGCATTGTTTTCTCGATCTAATTTACATCAATTAATGCTACAGTGTAGACTGTAGCAAAGGTGAAACTAGAGTAGGTACTTTTAAAACGAAAGTATTTACAATGGCAATAACGCAAAAGTGATCGAGTATGTCCATATTCTGCTGAGGATTGTTTGTGTTAATTTATCAACAGCAGTATAATCTAGCATTGGCAGTCCATAAAAAATGTGTAGAAGCTTTTGAGTGTAGTCTTGGCGAAAAATAATCCGCATACTATGGACCACCAAGAGAACGAACAAAATCTATCCTCGAACAACTACGCATAAGAGATAGACTATCCATGACCAGTTACTAAAGGATTCTCAGTAACTTTGGTCACATTGCTCATCGGGAACCAGATAATCTTGAAAAGTTGGTGGTGATGGGTAAGGTAGATAGGAAAATACCGCGCGACCGGTCACCTAAACGCTGGTCAGACCAAGTAACTGCCCTTACTGGACTCTCTGTTACGACCACCCCGAGAGAAGCTGAGAACCGTAACGAAGTGGAAGAACATCATGCATAAAGCCACGAAGGCCTTTCAGGGACACGACCGTTAGTAATGAAGTACGTGACCAAGAAGTAGAAAAATTATATACCTTGTTTTTATTTCAATTTCAGATCCCAGAACAAAAGGATGGTTATTTGTAGCTAAACCTTACGAAACTTTAACATTACTTGGCTTGTATTTAATGTTTGTATTCAAATGGGGACCAAAGCATATGAAGAATCGTCAACCTTATAATTTAGATAAGCTTCTCGTGGCGTATAATGTATTTCAAATAGTGGCTTGCTTATATCTGTTTGTCAATGTAAGTATTTTGTGACATTCTGTTTTGAGTTCAAGTACTTGTTTGAGAGCAGTGGTGGCACAGAGGTTACAGCTTCGACTTATATGTCATGGGTTCGAACCCAACTGGGCAAGCGCTTTACTTGTGTAAATATCATAACCACTGCTCTCAAAAACGGTGAAGGAAAACATCGTGAGTAAACCGGTATGTCCTAGAACTAAAAATTTGAAGACATGTGACATCTACCAACCCGCATTGGGCCCGCCGCGTGGTAAATTACTGCCCATTCTCCTTCTCGAGGAGGCCTGTATCCCAGTAATGGGAACATAATAGGCTGACTATACACTTGTTTAAAACATTTTAAAGTTTAACTTATAGTTAAGCTTACAATTTTTCTGGTAGTGCTTAATGTTTTTCTCTTTTCATACTTATGTTGCACAATTGTCTATAAATTTCTATTCCTATATTTGCAGGGAATATACCTAGCATGGGGATGGGACTACAAATGGATTTGTGAACCAGTGGACTACTCAAATGAACCAAAACCCTTGGAAATTGCACGAATGGTGTACTACTATTTTCTACTTAAACTCATTGATCTTCTAGATACAGTAAGTATCATTGACTTTTTTTTCATGAATAAAATTGAAGTGAACTCTAATGAAGGACGGAACATGCGCGGAATGCAGTGAATTACAAAGCAAACCTTGTTGTTATTAATTTGTTATGTAAATTGTTGGTAATATCTCTTTTTGCATTTTGTACTTTCTTTCTTTCAGTTGTAATTATAAAACCAGATTGTGGTATTAACAATACAACTGACAAAGTTCAATGGTCACATAACTTTGAAATTTTATTACCGTACTCTCTTTTGCATTAGTATTGTCTATTTTAGCAGAATACTCAGTGTTGAGGAGTGGTAGTGGTGGTAGTGGTGACAGCCGGGAGACTTATGAGTTGTAAGGTCGTGGCTTCGAACCCAAGAAGTCATCCATTTACTTTGTATAAATTATAACATTACCACTACTCGCAAAACATCATGAGGAAACCGGCATGTCCTAGAACCAAAAATTTGGACACGTGTGACATCTACCAACCCGCTCTGGGCCCGCGTGGTGGATTACGGCCCACTCTCTCTGACTTATGGAGGCTTATGTCTCAGAACATTATAGGTTGAATACACTACTCAATGTTAGGTCTGGGTTAGTTTTAGTAGGTGTACAAATATGCGATGTTGGTAATTTAATGGCAATTATCCCTATGTTGAATAATGACCCGGAAACAATGTTATCATTTCTCTTATGAAAACATTTGTAATGTAAATATAAATGCTCGGTAGTGTACCTTTCATTTATGTGATCACAATCTATATCTATATATGTATTAAAGAAAGTCGTGTTAGTTACACTATTTATAACTCAAGAACGGCTGAACCGATTTAGCTGAAAATAGGTGGGGAGGTAGCTTAGAACCAGGTGACGGACATAGGATACTTTTATCTTTTTTTTTACCTTTAGGAGTATTGTAGGAGTAGGTTAGGAGTAGGTTAGGAGTAGGGTAGGAGTACGGTAGGGGTAGGTTAGAAGGGGTCCATATTGGCTCACCTAAAGTTCTTTACCCGAAATTGTTCTTCCTAATGATTTGTAATCCGAATGATCAGTCTTCCTAAACTTTTTCATCCTAACGTTTTCATTCATACTATTTGTAGTGCTACCGGCGATGTTCATAACACTCATGTTTCCGAAAATTTTAATTAATAATATCATTAATGTAAATATATTTGAACTCCTACTGTTTTTTATCATAACGCTTTTATCCCTAAACATAATTACCATAATATTAGAAGATGATATTTATAGTTTTAATTTGAGGGTATGATTATTATTTGGGGGTATGCTTTACAGTTGGTTTAATACTCAAAGGCTTTACATAACGTACTGAGTTGTGTCTATGTAACCACTGCACTTCCACACCCGGCGCTTTATATAATAGCTATTTTTTTTGGATAGAATAGACTCTTTTTAGTGTAAATT
This sequence comes from Mesoligia furuncula, assembly GCA_916614155.1. Lineage (NCBI taxonomy): Eukaryota > Metazoa > Arthropoda > Insecta > Lepidoptera > Noctuidae > Mesoligia > Mesoligia furuncula. Next base: position 27,921,916 of record OU744800.1, on the reverse strand, counting down.
TGAAAACCGCAAAGTTCGCAAAATCATAGTGGCCGAGAAAAGAAATACCAAAGTTTTTTTTTATCTAAACATTTTTTGTGGTTAGGCGTAGTCGACGGAGCCCCGCTTCGCGGGGCCCCTATTTCTGTCTACAGGGTTTAAAGAAACCTAACACGAAGGGGATGACGGGGTCCGTCATCCCCTTCGGACCTAACCTGTCCGAGTCGGGGTGCCACAAGTCCCGAGCTCGCTTCGCTCGCTCTTTCATCCTAAGTTCTCATTACAAATGTGTTACTTTTGTAATTATATTATGTTGGTTACCGCTATAAATAAAATCTAAACAAAAAAAAAATCTATAAAAAGAAATTTAAACAAAAAAGATATGACTTTGAATAATAGTGTAAAAGATGGTTTTGTTGAGAAAATATAGGAAAACAAATAAAAGTATAATAGATGTTTATTGCTACAGACATTATGAAGTTGAATGCTTCGGCATTATGAACATTAAAGACAGAGTAGTTAGGAATAGTTATTGTTAGGAAGACAAATTTTAGGAAGAACATTTTCGGATTTCCAATTATCGGCGTTGAAAATTTAGGTGAACTTTGGCGCACCCGGTTAGAAGTACCTAGGGTAGGAGTAAGGAAGGAGTAGTGTAGGAGTAGGGTAGGGTAAGGGGTCAGCTATTCTAATTTATATGGCAAAACAACGTTTGCCGGGTCAGCTAGTATTTAAATAAGTTAGGTAGTTCTATCCTACTTTTGCAATTCAGAAAGCATTGTTGTTCTTTTTCCTTACCATTGAAAATAACTTTTAAAACCTAATAAACTTTCCTCGCTTTTTGATAATGATATGATTGACGGACGTTTTGGGGAAGGGATCCCTTCTTTTCGCATAATGTTCTTTGTCCTAATATACTTCGGCATAACGATTTTGGCACAATTTTTTTTGGCATAATAATACTTCGGCATAATTTTTTTAGGCATACATTTTATGTTGGCATAATCATCTTAAAGACTAATTTGTTTTGGCATAAATTGATACGCATAACGTTAGTAGGCCTAATGACTATTAGCATTAGTTTCTGTAACAATTAAATAATATTGTTGGTTAAAAATTTAATATGCTGTGCAACAAAAGTTAGTGACAGAACCGTATTGCTGCAAAACTGACTCCACGTAGTCTTGTTTGTCCTACCCCTAGAGTGTAATTTAAAAGTGTTTAGTGTTTTTTATAACTTAGCATAATTTTGTTTGGCGTAATTATATTTTCGCATAATATAATTACGCGTAACAGCTTACGCATAATTATTTTAAGCATATTTCTCTAACCATAATAATGATTAAGCATAATATTCTAAAGCATAAATTTATTAAGCATAAAGTTCTAAAGCATAACTTTTTTAAGCATAATATCCTAAAGCATAAATTTGTCCGAAGAGGATGTACCAATTTATTTCGACGATTGGAAAAAAGCCATATCTCCTGAATCAGGTAATATATAACATATTAATATAATAAAAAGTATTGAACAATTTTGTGGGTTTTTTTTTCGCTGTAGGAAGCATGAAGCAAGCAAGCATACAGCATGCAAGCAAGCATACAGCATGCAAGCAAGCATGCAAGCAAGCATGCAGCAAACAAGCAAGCATGCAGCATGCAGGCAAGCATGCAGCATGCAAGCAAGCATGCAGCATGCAAGCAAGCATGCAGCATTCAGGCATACATATAACATGCAGCAGGCAGGGTTTCTGTCACGGCTCCGGCGCTGCGGGCCTCCGGCGGCCCCACGCGCCTACGCGATTTTAAATTACACTCTAGGGGACAAACAAGACTACGTGGAGTCGGTTTTGCAGCAATTCGGTTCTGTCACTAACTTTTGTTGCACAGCATATTAAATTTAATTAATTGTATGCCTAAATATTATTATGCTAAGAGTCATTAGGCCTACTAACGTTATGCGAATTAAATTTATGCCAAAACAAATTAGTCTTTAAGATGATTATGCCAACATAAAATGTATGCCTAAAAAAATTGTGCCGAAGTATTATTATGCCAAAACAAATTGTGCCAAAATCGTTATGCCGAAGTATATTAGGACAAAGAACATTATGCGAAAAGAAGGGATCCCTTTTTTTAAGCATAATTTCTCTAATCATAATAATGATTAAGCATAACATCCTAAAGCATAAATTTAGCATGCTACACTTTATATTTCTAACAACGTCAGGCCGACGGAGCCCCGCCGCGCGGGGCTGCTATTTCTGTCTGCAGGGTTTGAAGGAACCTAACCAAACCCTCGGGGTGCCCTTCACACACTCTTGCACCCTACGTCACCTAGTGGCACAACATATTGAATTTTCACGACAATACTTTAATTTTGATTTTAAATACTTTAGTTTAGTACCTATTATGACTTTAAATTTTATATGTGTTACCGGCTAAACCCGATTTTTGAATGAACTAGTTTCGCCTAGGCCAAACCAGTTCACCGGCGACGTAGTATGCAAGAGTGAGCGAAGGGCACCCCGAGGTTAGGTTTTGTTACTTTACTTTAAACCCTTTACACCCTTTTTCGACATAGGATGCAAGAGCGAGCGAATGAACTGGTTAGCCTAAGCAAAACTAGTACATCCTAAAATCGGGTTTGGCCGGTAACATATCGATACCTCTGGGCTCAAAGGGCGTATAGCACATTTTGGGCATTTTGATATTTTATACTTTTCTCACTCAGTTTTTGATTCTCTATCTATCTGTGTAATCCACGTGGCGAAATTCGCAAAAAAATTTCGAATACAACCTCGTAATTTTCGTTACGTATACACAATGAAGATTAGGGGCATAAGGAACATATTGCTGCCTCCACAAAAATTGGCAGGTTGTATAAACCAATTTTGGTTGAAGATTTTGGGTGTAAGATCGTTCGAAAAGTAATATTGCTCTTTAAGTCCTTAAAAATATTTCAAATAAAAATATAGTTGTGCTATACGACCTATATTTTATTATAAAATAAGGAGCCTTAAGAGATCTGCTAAGCTTAAAACTGATGAAGCAGATTATAATAAAGACACCTGATTACATAGCATCAAAACTGAAAAAATTAAGAAAATGAAAAATTAAATGATCTCTTTACAAATTTAAGAACTTTTAGTACTTATATTTTTTTATTTTTTTTAATAGAAAGGTGAAATATAAGAGTTATATAAGAATCGCGAAACCGAATGAACAAACTAACGCAACTGTATATTCGTGCTCCGATAACATTTCACCTTTCACAGGCTGGGAAGTTCATAAGGCATTGCGGAGCATGAAGTATAGTAAGAGCCCAGGCGACGATGGCGTAACCACTGCAGCCTTAAAAATAAGAGAGCCTGTCCTTCTTCCACATGTTACAAATTTTTTCAACAGTATTTTAATCACCAGAATTCTGCCACGCACATTTAGCCATTCTTTGATTATTCTTCTCCACAAAAAGGGTGACAAAACAGACAAAGGCAATTAGCATCCTATCAGTCTGGTTTCAGAACAGAATAGCCGGAGCCCTCGACAAACATCAGGCCCCCGAATAGGCCGGATTTCGTCGCGGCCTTTCTACTACTGACCACCTCCACTCCATCAACCAGGTTCTCGAAAAACATACAGAGTTCCAGCTCCCACTTTGTATTGCATTTATAGATTACTCAAAAGCTTTTGATAGCATCAGCCATACCTCAATTTTCAACGCCTTACAAAATCAAGAAATGGTCACCACGTACATCTTTTGATAAAAACAGCATCCCAGCTATTAAAATCAATTCTAAAACAGGACCGTCTTTCCCGTTCAATAAAGCAGTTAAACAAAGAGACCCGCTGTCTCCGAAATAATTTTCGGCCGTTCTGGAGGAAGTCTTCAGAAAGCTAGCAGCAGGCTGGGCAGAAAGGAGCATTATGGTTGTAAAAAAAGAGATTATCCAATTTCCTTTTTGCCGACGATATTGTCTTTTTTCGTCTTCAGTCTCCGAGCTAACTCAGATGCTAGAAGATCTCAGCACGTCAAGCATAGAGGTCGGACTTCAAATGAATATGTCAAAGACCAAGTTGATGACGAATATCGTGCGGTCCTGCGATAGGATCACCGTGGCGGGTGGGGAGGTTAAATATGTCGATGAGTAGCTCTATCTTGGTCAAAAAGCCTCTTTCAGGCGAGACCAAACAAAAAAGTTGCAAGACGCACCGAAAATGCTTGGAAGAGCTATTGGGCCATGAAATATCAAATGAAGGGCGATCTTCCACTATCACTTCAAGAGAAGACTCATCGACATGTGTATTTTTCCCATCCTCAGGTATGGTTCTCAAACATGGTCATTGATAATTCAGCAGGGGACCACGCTCAAGGTTTGCCAGAGAGCTGCTCTGGACAGAAGGATGTGGAAAGAGAGTAGGGACTAGGGAGATCTTTGTCCTGCAGCATAACGGCAAACAAAATATTAATATTCTAAATAATTATCGAAGAATAGATGCCTACTCAATAAATAAAATATCAATTAGAAAAATAATTGTAAAAATATTGTCCTTTACCACGTTCTACAACAATTCAAGTAATTTATACGCCCCTGTGTCTTTGCATCATTTATGAAAAGTTGTGCTTACGCCTCTGTGTACCTGCTCAGGGCGTATTTTTATGGGGTGTATAGGACATAAATTAAATTTTTTTGTCCGTAAAGCACATGCAATCTCAGTCAATACAAAACCAGGCTAATTTTTGAAAAAACCTTCTTAGGTACATCAAAAATCTAAGAACTTTGTCCCTTGGATACTTTTATGTAGCTCAAAAAATGAGAGTGATATAACGAATGCAATTTTTTTATTTTTGATTTTCGCTTCTCCTGAAAACCTGTGTTTTGTGCTATACGCCCTTTGAGGGCTCAAAGGGCGTATAGCACAAAACACAGGTTTTCAGAGGTCCCAAAAGAGGTATATGTATAGATAGCGTCGTGAATAGCTTCACATGCAAATATTTTACAGGCCGTCCCGTTTTCATTCATACTATTTGTAGTACTACCGGCGATGTTCATAACACTCATGTTTCCGAAAATTTTAATTAATAATATCATTAATGTAAATATATTTAAACTCCTACTGTTTTTTATCATAACGCTTTTATCCCTAAACATAATTACCATAATATTAGAAGATGATATTTATAGTTTTAATTTGAGGGTATGATTATTATTTGGGGGTATGCTTTACAGTTAGTTTAATACTCAAAGGCTTTACATAACGTACTGAGTTGTGTCTATGGACCACTGTACTTCCACACCCGGCGCTTTTTGATAGTAGCTATTTTTTTTGGATAGAATAGACTCTTTTTAGTGTAAATTTGAAAACCGCAAAGTTCGCAAAATCATAGTGGTCGAGAAAAGAAATACCAAAGTTTTTTTTTTTATCTACAAAAATATGTGGTTAGGCGTAGTCGACGGAGCCCCGCTTCGCGGGGCCCCTATTTCTGTCTACAGGGTTTAAAGGAACCTAACACGAAGGGGATGACGGGGGCTCGAGTGAGCGAGCAAAGCGAGCGAACGAGCCCCCGTCATCCTTCGTCTTCGAACCTAACCTGTCCGAGTCGGGGTGCCCCAAGTCCCGAGCTCGCTTCGCTCGCTCATGCATCCTAAGTTGTTATTACAAATGTGTTACTTTTGTAATTATATTATGTTGGTTACCGCTATAAATAAAATCTAAACAAAAAAAATCTATAAAAAGAAATTTAAACAAAAAAGATATGACTTTGAATAATAGTGTAAAAGATGGTTATGTTGAGAAAATATAGGAAAACAAATAAAAGTATAATAGATGTTTATTGCTACAGACATTATGAAGTTGAATGCTTCGGAATTATGAACATTAGAGACAGAGTAGTTAGGAATTGTGATTGTTAGGATGACAAATTTTAGGAAGAACATTTTCGGATTTCCAATTATCGGAGTTGAAAATTTAGGTGAACTTTGGCGCACCCGTCCGTTTGATTTATAGTCTTGTACTAAACTGAATTACATAAATATATTTTTTTCTAGAATTAGTCCAAGCCTCGCGTGGTTGATATGGATCTTAAAACGGTTACTTCTAGACCCGGTCGAGTACCTTAAAATACGTACCTATCTCATTGTTGGCTAGAGTTTTAACGTGATCGAGTTTAATATATGGTAGGCCTTCAATCAATCTACCCTTAATCTCGTCGACTTTGTCTCTGTCACCTCTGACCTAGACTAGAGTCAAGAGCAAACCCATTTCAAACAAAAAAAAACCTCATTTATTTTGGGGCTGCCGCAGCATGTCTTGTTTTTCCATTATAAAAAAATTAAAAGCCTTTTATTTCTTGCAAAAACGTAACAAATTAATGAACTGATTTTTTCCATATATCATAACTATTAATCGTCATCTCAGTAGTCATCTCCTTTTTAGGCATATCATCTTTCACACATTCATCGTTGATTTGGTCTTCCCCTACGATTATAGCATATTCTTACTCAAAACTTTACTTAAAGAACTTCCATTATGATGATTAAAATATCTTGTTTTTTTAAAAGTAGATTCTCTTATTTTTATTATTTTTTTTCGTAATTTCGAGCGCGATGACACAACACTGACACGAGGACTAAACTAATATCTGTCCTTTTCTTAATGAAATAGAAAGAAAATGATGCCTGAACTTAAATTTAGTTTAATTTGTGAACAACAGAATCGGCGCCAGTGTCTACTACTTTGGGGTTGAATTTCACTTACTGGGAACAGTATTAATTCAATTCAATTCTTTATTGCATATCACGTGCTGGGGCCCGTGGCTTTATAATAACAGCCGCACAGGTTGATCGATCAGGTTAAGCTACCCTTGCCGCGGTTGGTATGTGGATGGTCTTTATATACCGAGACCGTCTTTATGTCCCTGTCGGGCACAACAGTTTAATTCAATATGAATAGTAGTATGTTTTAAAAACATTTTAATATGTGTGCGTCTTTAAGTTACAAATTATACCTTTACAAATCATTACAGAAGAATCAATTAATTTAAAATAAATAGGTAAGATCACAGGTTTTTACAGGATACGGTATTCTCGTGTTAAATATAAATATTACCTACGTAACATAACATGATCAGCCTATAATGTTCCCACTGCTGGGACACAGGCCACATAATAAATCAAAAATATTATCAATCATAAATATTATTACGGGTAGGTACATATTGCAATATCTAAAAATTAAATTAAAAATTTAAAAAAACCCCCGACATAAAAAATTTCATATGGCAGACGGGGGACCTCTTAGCATAGAAGGTCCCCCGACTTCCTTATGAATTTATCTGTTTTAGTCTCGTTACCTAGAATCTTTAAGTTGGGGGTTTTTAAATTATTTGATCCTTTTCCAATTACTTACGTTTAATTTTATATTTTTTTTGTGTTTTTTAAAGTAAGTTTAAGTTTTTTAAATTTTTAATTTAATTTTTCATTTCATGCTTTTTGTTGGGAATCCTTCATTTTTGTATTTCATTTCTTTTATTTTCTTGCGTTTTAAGATTCAGGTAATTTGGTGTTTAATCAGGTTTTTTATCCGTCAAAAAATAATTATTAATTTATAGTTGAAGAATTATTTTTAAGATTAAACAGATTTTTTTGTTTTATTATATTCTTTTTCTAGTTCTTCCTTTAGTTATTCAACTTTCGTACAAATATTTCATAGCTATTAGATATCTTAGGTATTTTAGATCTAGTTTATAAAATGGGATTGCGACACTATCTGATGTAGAAATACCTACGCTTTTTAAGTAGGATAATTCCATTCGTAATAAAAATAGTCAAACTCAGTGGTCGTAGGTACCAGTCATCACTTCACTTTCCTCATCATTCTATTCATTTGATACCCATATTAAGGGAGTTGTGAAAAAATATGTAATCCGCCATTTTGTGGCGGCGCCCATCTTGGACCGACTTTCATCAAACATAGCTAAGAACACTCCCGACTAATACACCTTTCAAACAAAAAAAAAACAAAATCAAAATCAGTTCATCCGTTCGGGAGCTACGATGCCACAGACAGACACACACACACACACACACACAGACACGTCGTTTTTGCGTCGGGGCTTAAAACACCCCAAGTTTTTGCGTCGGGGGTTAAAAATTAAAAGAACTAACGTAAAATAACCTACGTTCAAAATCCCTAAAATCTAAATACCTAATGTTTTTATTAGATCGACCTGTATGTAACTAACTATGAAATGGAATCTAAGGTAACTAATTTAACCATCATCCATGGGTCGTAGGGTAATGAAAATTGGCAGCTGCATGTAGTTCTGATGACAATACAATTATATGGTACAGTCGAACTGATCTGATGATGGAGCCAGAAGATATGAACTGTAACTTCATGATGGAAAATCGTATCATAGCTGTTTTGGATTTCTTAGAAAAGTCTTGTAATGAACTTTGACCACGATTAGGTTTCAAGGTCTGATGATGAAGCCGGAAGATAGGCACTGGCGTTCCATGATAGTTTTTTGTTTTTACGTGCATTTATAAAAGCGTGTTTTTCTAGTGTTTTTAAACTATTAATTTATTAAATACCTAAGCAACACCTACCTACGAGTTACCTAAGTTTAAAATACTGATTGGACTATTTCTATTTTACGTTAGTTCTTTTGATTTTAGATATTGCAATACGTACTGATTGTTGATACAATGTGTGCTTTTACAATTTCAAACGTCACGATATTATCGTGGACGTCCACGTTCATAAAATGTATGGAAATACGTGGACTTTACAACGTTATCGTGGACGGAAATATCTAAGCGTCTTCATGTACTGATTGACGAATATGTTATCACGTAGGGTTAGGGGTAGGGGGGGGGGGGTTAGGGGTTAGGGGGGGGGTCAGAAGTTATTATAAGTGGTTATCGGTCTGTTAATAATAAAATAAACAATAAACAATCCATACTAATATTATACAGTCGAAATTAACTCTGTCTGTCTGTATGTTACCTTTCCACGCCTAAACCACTGAACGGGTTTCGAGAAAATTTTGCAGATAGAAAGATTGTATCCCGGGGAAGGACATAGGATATTTTTTATCGACGTAACTCGCGGGCGAAGCCGCGGGCGGAAACTAGTCACAAAATAAAAAAAAGGAATAATTGGTACACAATAAACTATCCTCGATAATAAAGCACTAGACACGCGCAGGGCGATGGTATCAACAACTCAGCACAAACTTTATGCTATTGTTATCAAATAATCACAAATTAAGTTTAACATTGTTAAATATACTAAAACGAAAAAAAGGTTCAACGGCTATAATGTTAATTGTTATTAATTAATTCAATTGTGTCTATTAAAAATACGTAACGTGTGTACAGTCACGAGCAAAAGTATGTAAACACTTGGCTTTATGGAAAGGCGATTTTCTCCTTTACTTTTGAATGAAATTTTATATTATTAGGAACATAGTATTTTCGAACCAATAGATTTATGTAAAGTGTCGTATTTCAACGTTGCATTCGTTATTTTGTGAAAGAATCGCAATTGAAAGTCGCCAAGTGTTGACATATTATTGCTCGTGACTGTACGTGGTTTCAGTTAATGCGATAACCTAATTGCCACACTCTATTTTTAAACCTGGACAAAAACAGAAGGGTGTTATAACCCAACAGAACAGAAGGGTGTTATAAGGGTGGTGCTAGGGGTGTGGGGGTGGTCCGGCCCTGGTGCAAGCCATGGCCAAGGCAGTCACCTCCTTCTGCGAAGCAGTCATGCTAGCGAAGGAGGTGGCGGGACGGTTCAGGGAGAGAGCCTCCCGTCTCAGCCGCCGCGGGGGACGCCCCAGGCGTCGGGAGCCGCGTGACGACTCCCGGCCACCGTAGGCGCGGGCCTCCGGGCGGAGAGTAATGGGTAGCTCACCGTCCGATCAGGACCAGGCCCGTGCCGGACGGCGCGTACGTGTTCCACGCGCGCCTCAAAGAGATGTCAGCATTGAGGAGGGGCCCCTTAGGGCCGAAGCCTGCCGGGTCAGCGGGATTGTCCAAAAGAGTTACCGCTGGCCCGGAACATAAAGGGCTAAGGAAGGAACACGGGTGGGTTTTAGTCAGTAAGAGTCTGACACTCCCTTCCGCTCCACCCAGAGCGAGAGGAGTCATTTGATGATTTACCATCCGCAAAAAAAAAAAAAAGGTTGTTATAAGTTTTCATACATTCACTTCCATGTATTATCGTGATGCCGTGAATATCCACGCATGAATATTGCTAATCATTGCAAGATCTGCCTCTGACTGAAAACCAAATTAGATTTCACATTCTTCATAGACATTAATTAAGGTAATTTATTCCAACCTTGCATATGAACCACAGCAGTGACCTATGAAGCTGAACATTATCAAACAATGCTTGTTTAGTAATAAACTTAAAAATTTATTTGTGTTGGGGCCATGTCTTATTTTATAATTTGAAATATAAGGGCTTGTGGCAAAATTCGGATATCTATGGGCAAAATATACCTAATATTTTTATCCTTACTTTTATAATGAAATTGGCGTATTTTCGTACTGACCACTTTGATCTCAAATATCTCAAAGAAGCCTGTGTCTGTGTGGTGCCGGACTTAAAGAATAGCACCACCCCATACTTCCCGTGAGTGACGTAACAGGCGACTAAGGGTCTAACCGGAGAATGGGCAGCAGCGTTCTCTATGCATTCCACCACCATACCATACTGCGATCGCCAACCCGCCTGCCAAGCGTGGCGATTATGGCAAACCCTCCCCCTTTTGGGAGAGGCCTATGTCCAGCAGTAGACGTCTTTCGGCTGAAATGATGATGATGATGATGATCTCAAAGAATGGTGGGCATTTTTGTAAGGCGCCTGGCCTGATGACCAATAGAATTAGAGAGTAACGACTGTCAAAGATCCACGAATGACAGCAGGGACCAAAGGCTTAACGTGCTTTCCGAGCCACGGGGGGTCTTGGCATGGTAAAAATGGTCACCCTTCCAGGGACCAACCGCGGCATGTGCAGCTTAACCTGATCGATCGACCCGTGCGGCTATTATTACTTAGCCATAAACCCCCTCAATGTTATGAGTCAATAACTAATATTATTTAGAACTGTAGTGAACATAAGCGTCATTTAGTCGTAACAAATTCGTCAAATCTAACGATTACACGATTAGCCAACAAAAACTATTACAGTTAGAGGAAATACGTGACTTGGGAGTCACACTAGATAAAAAACTTAAATTTGACAAACACATTCTTAACATTTCATCGAAGGGGTTCAAAATGCTTGGATTTATCTTACGTAACAGCAAAGATTTTAAAAAGGCGTCTACCAGAATTCAATTATTCAACACACTGGTTAGGCCAATACTTGAATATAGCAGCCAGGTTTGGAATCCCCACTACGACATATACATTAAACACCTCGAAAGTGTCCAAAGACGTTTTCTTTATCATCTTTGTTACAAAGATCGTTTAGCTAAAAAAGTTATCAGCTACAAAGACAGATTAGGGCATTACAAAATGGTCTCACTTGCGGATAGACGGAAAACGGCAGACCTGATACTACTGCACAAGGTATTCAATGGCGTCATAGACTGCAGCGAACTATTAGGCAAACTGCATATGAACGCGCCATCTCGTCTGCCGCGGAAAAACAACTATAACTTATTTTGCGTCTCAGGATCTAAAACCAATCTGGGACATTTCGCCGCCCTCCCAAGACTCTGCAGGCAGTACAATGAGTTGTCAAAGCGTTGTGACCTTGACATAACCCTGCCCATTTCAAAATACAAAAAGAATTTAGCCACCGCAAAATAACTAAGTATATATTATGTTACTACTCTCTGAAATGTGAATTAATTATAATTAAACTAAACACTTGTAATATTAATGCATAATCTTGACATGTTAATTTTTAATCATTATTATTTTCCTCAAATTCATTCAATGTTATTTCTCAATTTTTATTTTTATCCCGACATTTATAATATACCATCTATAATATGAATGCTCAATCTTGATAACTTAATTATATTTTATTTTTTTTCCTTTTAATTTTATAATTTGTATTCATAATTTATTGTCTCTATTTTTATCGTGTTTACACCTAGTTATATGTGCATGCTGTGGTCTCCTGTAATTGAAGGAGCACACGTAAAAGAACCTTTTTGTTATTGTAAATTTCTATTGTTTATGTGTATCCTTTGTTGGAGATCCTCAATAAATAAATAAATAAATAAATAAATAAATAAACTAATACGGTTACATGGTACTTGCAGGTCTGATATCTCTTTAACCCGGTATTTCACATACCTGCTTATGCTCATAATGAAAATTGCCAAAAAACTATACTTAAACTTACTTTTATAAACTTTCATTTGATGTAAATGTGGTTTTTATTGGACATATTTTATTTCATATATAGGCTTGTGTATTTTTGTTTCGCATTTAGTGATTCATTTGTTTTTCTTTGACATCATTCTGTTCACATTATGGAAAATTTAAAATATCGCGTTATTTACGAATACGAGTTCCGCCGTGGCACTAGGGATGCAAAAACAGTTCGAAAATGAATGATATGCATGGAGAAGCTACTGTGAAAGAAAACACGGTACGTTTTTGTTTCCAACGATTTTGTTCTGGAAATTTTGAGCTACAGAACAAACTCCTTGGACGGCCGGAGACCCTAGTTGATAATGAAAAATTAGAAGTGATTGTGAAAGCGGATCCATCGCAAACCACGTCAGAGTAAACGGCAGCTAGACATATCAAGACCCCTCTATGCCTCAGAAAGTACGCTAGCTGTTGGTCCAGGCTGTCATTCGTAGATCTTTGACGGTAGCTACGGGTAGTCAGATACCCAAAAAGTTGGACAACGAGTGCTTCCAAGGGTTGTCGTGTTATCCAGTACCTGGGTTAGAGGTCAGATAGGCAGTCACAAAATTTAAAATACTATTATTCACCTACATCCGGTAAGACTGGAAGTCGATCCCTACATAGTTGAGAAAAGGCTAGGCAGATTTGTCCTATTGAGGTCAATTCTGACAATTCAATTCAATCAATTCAATTCAATTTAGGTCAATTCTGTTTCTTGAGGTATTGAGGTTCCGTACCCAAAGGGTAAAAACGGAACCCTATTACTAAGACTTCGCTGTCTGTCCGTCTGTCTGTCACCAGGCTGAATCTCAAGAACCGCGATAGCTAGACTGTTGAAATTTTCACAAATTATGTATTTCTGTTGCCGCTATAACAACAAATACTAAAAACAAAATAAAATAAATATTTAAGGGGGGCTCCCATACAACAAACGCGATTTTTTGCTCTTTTTTGCTCGATATCAAAAATAGCAACAGGTAGGCACTTGAAATATGCACAAAATACTCAGTTGTATTTTAACTTTAATAATAAATAATAAAATTAAAATAAAACAAATATTTAAGGGGGGCTCCCATACAACAAACATGTTTTTTTCGGCGTTTTTGCCTTATGGTACGGAACCCTTCGTGTGCGAGTCCGACTCGCACTTGCCCAGTTTTTGACAGATACATTGGTATCTGTCAAACATGTGTTGTGTGTACGCACGACGATATATCAAGATATTCATTTCCAGTACAAGCTGACTTCTCATTGTACGTAAAGACTACACAATGCAACTGGAAATGTAATAGCTTGCCATGTCGTCGTGTGTACACATACCTACATTTACAGTTGTAGCTGAATTATCTCGCTTCAACTTTCTGACTAACTGACAGACTATTTCTTTTGACAATTCATAAGTACCTTTAATTAATTGAAATAAATGCTTTGAGTTTGAGTTTAAGAGCCTATACTACCTGAAATGGCTTAGCATGATCCTCCGTTATTTCGAAAATACCGCAGCATTAATTTTGAAACAAATATATGCTAAAGTTGAGGATTAATGTTAAGTCCTATGTTAGACGAAACAACGATTCCATAACATTTTCTTGATAGAAAAAAATTCCAAAGTTACTTCCAAACCGAAAAATAAACCGCTGGTATTCAAAAAAATACTTCAAATTAGATCATGAAACTTTGCATACTAACTGAACTAACTATAAAGCAGGTCTTATGTTATTTAGTTTTTTTGAATTACCTTTATTTTCACCGTAAAAAGCAAATGTCTAAACTATTGGCGCTGCCTTCCGCCCAGCACCGCACTCTGTCTCGCTCTCACACAGTCCGCGAGCAGTATCGTGCGAGCGAGATAAAAAGTCAATTTTAGCTGAGGTAGCTCTTAAGTTTATCTAAGCATTTGATATGGCGTCTAGCACTTCTTTCTTTTGTTCGCTCTAGAACTTTTCAGTATTTATTTGCTGTATACATAAAACAAGGTCGCAAATAAACGAATAATCATTCTTGCTTTCTAATTTGACATTTAAATGTATTTTTCAGGTATTCTTCGTGCTACGAAAGAAATTCAACCAAGTAACCTTCCTACATATCTACCATCATGCTGGAATGTGTTTATTGATATGGGCTGCTGCAACTTATTTACCAGGTAACAACAAGTATCTTTACTTTCTTCATGAAAGAATCTAATCACCCACGTAGTTTTGCTATCCTTTAGCAGGTCTGAAGACAAGCATATTTTACAACTGAACAGTAAAACGCCTCTTATATCTTTTTTACGAATTGCTTTCTGTAGAAAAGATAAACATTACCTATAAACTCCATCCGCGCCATCTAGCGAATATTTCCGTAAACTGTACAGTGCATTAAGAAAAACAAAAAACAAAGTCAACGAACGATGTAACATAATAGACAAAAGGTCAATGGAAAAAGGTGACTAGCCTTTTTATTAGATTAGTAAAATGAACCAACAGTTCAATAATTATACGGGGTGAAATTGAAAACATGCGACAAAATTTGAAATGGAAGATTGTACTCATCCCTATGAATAACTTTTAATAAGGGACCAAACCTGAAATCGCGAAAACAAAATCAGCTGTTCCCTACATTTATGCTCGCATAACTCGTCAAAATGTAGGGAACAGCTGATTTTGTTTTCGCGATTGCATCTTTAGTCCCTTATTAAAAGTTGTTCATAATGATGAGTACAATCTCCCATTTCGGTTTGACGCATGTTTTCAATTTCAACCTGTAAATGTTCCTCTGTACCTACTCTTTTCACAACTACTCCCTATTTTTTTCTTATTTGTAAGTTTTATAATTTTTTTTATCATTCTCATTATCATTTTAATGTGACGTCTCTTTAAGCCAGCATGTCATGGTAAATACACCAACCATGCCATCTACCGGAATTTTAATAAACAAATCATTTTTATCAGCAAGCCAGTCGTAGTCCTTAATTTCTTATTGCTCTTCTTGAAGGACTTGGCCACCTTCCACCATGTATAAACAGGGTAAACTCTCGTATTAATACAGAATGGGTTACCTTTCAAAATGCTTGGATGGTACACCACAGACTACAAGCAGTATTGTCCGTCCTTCTACCTTAAGGGGCGTAGATGACGGGGTGCACGTTGAAGAGCCTCCTCGTGGCGCACCCTGGGCAACGTCGGTTCCAATTGCCCACCAGGTTTGGGTGGACAATTGGGGCGGGCGGCAAATCTTCAACAGGAGGGGAAGGTCATGGTTCAAATCACCGATCATCCTTGATGGTCGGTGAAGGGAACCGGGCTATAGACGGTCATGCGTCTACTCCCCCTCTGCTTACAGAGGAAGGTGAGTGGGCGTATACCGTCACAGGGCGGTTCGTGCCGCGATACCCACGAGAGTGTGGGCGGTGGAGGGTGTCCCATGCCCGCGCTGCGTCTGTCCGGCATCCGGCGGCAGCGTGGGGACGCCGGGGCGGCGGTTGGTTTTTGCCCAGCCGTCGGCCACCCCGTAATCCTGAACTCAGGACCGGGGGTCCGGGCCACTGAGGCCCGGGCCGCGAGGAAGAAATCCTCTATAAAAAATTACCCCAATCCTAAGGTCTAGCGTGCCGAGGGGATGAATGGCCGGAGGGGATCCGGTCGTTAGCGCGACAAGGGACCTCACCCTTAAAAAGGAACATAAAACAATGGATAAGACAGACGGAAATAATCTACCCCAGGGCGGTACCGGCTGCTCAGCAGCCGGAGAATCCGCCACGTTCCCTTCGGGAACGTCAAGCCCCCACTCGTATTCTGGGGGGGGCAACGAATGTCTTCCGATTGCCAATGGCAACAAGAGCCGAGGAGGCTCCCGTCCCTTAGAGGACCGAACCATGTCCGACCAGGACTTGCGCGAGCGCTCCAAATTTTGGAGAAAGCGTCCGCGCGAGGAAAACTCGGACGAAGCGGGGTCGATGGGTCGCACCGCAAGTGAAGAGAACTTGTCGGCTGCCAAAGTGTCGACGGCGAGGAGGGGCCGAGGTCGTGCGGTGCAACACGACGGTGGGGCTCGCTTAAAGCGGCCTGGCACTCCTAGAGCCTGTGGGGAGAGCGAGACGGAGGGACGTCACCCTGGAGGGACCGGCCGCAGGGTGGCCCTTTCTGAGTCGTCAGGCGGTGAGTCGGACGCCGCTGGCGGCTCTAAACCCGAGACAGTGACCAGGTTTGCGGAGGTCGTGGCAGCTGCGATCAAGAGTGTGGCCTTGAAGAGGCTGCAAAGCTCTAAGGATAAGGCCATATCCGCAGCCACGGCCTCCATTATGGCGGCAGCAGAGGCCACTTACTCCGGGCCTCCACCGGACGGCATGTCCGAGATGCGGGCGGAGATTGCCCGCCTGACAGCCGCCATGGAGCTTCTGAGTAAAGAAAATGCGGAGCTCCGAGCGGACCTGGTCAGGCTCCGAGGAGCCGGCTCCGGAGGGGCGCGGCATGAGCGGGGCGGCACCGTGCCTCCTGCGGAAGACCGAGTTCTGGCTCTGGTGCGGCAGGAGTTGGCTGCCTTCCAGAGTCGGTTTTCCGCCCTGGAGGCCATTGTCCTGCGCCCCCCTCTAGCAGCGAGCCAGCCGGCCTCGGGCCAGCGGAAGAAGGCGGCTTCGTATGCCGCCGCCGCGGCTAACACGGCCAAACCGAGTTCGTCGGGGCAGGCCAAAAGCGGGGCCATGCCGGAACCCGCGAGGGCCCCAACCCCGGCGGCGAGACCGCCGCCCCCGCCTCCTAAATCTCCACCGACCGACGCCGAATGGCAAGTAGTCGGGGAGAAAAGGAAGGCGGGTAAGGCAGCAAGGGCGGCCAAACGAAAAGAGAGGCGGCAGCGGCGCAAGGAGCGAAACGTCGCGGCTAGGCTTCGTGCCCCTAAGACCGCAGCTGTAGTGATCACACTACAGCCGGAAGCCGAGAAGAAGGGCATGACCTACGGCGACGTACTCACCAAAGCGAGGGCGGCGGTGAAGCTCGAGGAGCTCGGGGTCACCGGTGGCGTCCGGGTAAGGGTCACTGCGACTGGTGCCCGGATGCTGGAGATCCCCGGTGCGGCCAGCGGCCCGACCGCTGACGCTTTGGCCGAAAGGCTCAGGGCGTCCCTAAATGCGGACGAGGCCCGAGTGTCCAGACCCACCAAATGCGCTGACGTGCGCATCTTGGGTTTGGACGACACCGCGACGGAGGAAGAGGTGGTGGCCGCCATCGTTAGGACCGGAGGGTGCCCTGCCGAGCAGGTGAGGGCGGGCACCATCCGTCTTGACTACACGGGGATGCGAGCCGTTACGGTGAGCTGCCCCGTGTCGGCGGCCCGGAAGATAGCCGAGGAGGGCCGAAGGCTCCTGGTGGGCTGGGTATCCGCGCAGGTGAAACTGCTGGAACCCAGACCTCTGAGGTGCTTCCGCTGCCATGTGGGCAACCACGTGGGAGTGAAATGCCCCTCGGAGGTGGACCGCAGCAGTCACTGCTTCCGCTGTGGTCAGCCCGGTCACAAGGCCGGCTCCTGTAAAGCCACGCCGCACTGCTTCGTATGTGCGGCAGCTGGCAAGCCGGCCGATCACCGGGTTGGGAGCAAGGCCTGCGCTCCACCCGCCAGAGCCAAAGGCAAGGGCAAGCCCTCCGCCACCGCCGTCACCGCCGCCGCCGCAGCCACAGCTGCCGCCGCAGCCACAGCTGCCGCCGCTGCCGCCTCCACCGTCGTTGCCGCTGGAACTTCCGCGGCTGGGCCCTCACAGGGGGCTAGGGGGGGGGCTGACATGGAGTGCCAATAACGGCCCCATTACGCCTCCTCCAGGCGAACATCAACCACTGCGCCTCTGCTCAGGATCTGTTGCTCCAGAGCATGGCGCAGTGGTCGATTAACATCGCCGTGGTCGCTGAGCCGTACTTTGTCCCGCCCAGAGATTACTGGGTGGAGGACCTGAGCGGCTCAGTGACCCTAATTTCGTCGGCCGCCGCCGGTACACCGTCTCTCGAGGCTGTCAAGAGGGGACGGGGTTGCGTGGCAGCACGGTTCGGGGAGATTGTCGTGGTGGGGGTATACTTCTCCCCGAGCCGAACTCTCGCCGAGTTCCACAACTCCCTTGCGGAGTTGAGAGTCGTCGTCGTCGGGTTCCGTTCCCACCCCGTGCTCGTCCTCGGGGACTTCAATGCCAAGAATGTGGCTTGGGGTTCCCGGTATACGGACACACGGGGCAGGATGGTCGAGGACTGGGCTCTGGAGACAGGCCTGGTCGTCCTAAACCGGGGTTCTGTCCCAACGTGTGTGCGGATGCGGGGTGAATCAGTGGTGGACATTTCGTTCGCCAGCCCCGCTCTGTTGCCGCACGTCGTCGACTGGCGCGTCATGGAGGGGGTGGAGACCTACTCCGACCACCGGTACATCCGGTTCGACGTCTCCGCCCAGACCTCAAGCGCGCCAGTCCGACAGGCCCCGAGTGGTCCGCGGTGGGCGCTGAAGCAGCTGGACCGGGAGCTTCTCCTGGAAGCCTCGATCGTGCAGGCCTGGGTGTCACCACCGGACAGGCCTGCTGACATCAACGACGAGGCGGAGTGGTTCCGGGAGGCCATGTCCGAAATATGTGACGTGGCAATGCCCCGGGTCCAGCCAGGACGCGCCTGGCGCCAGGTGTACTGGTGGTCGCCGGAGCTGACGACCCTGCGCGAAGCGTGCGTCGCTGCGCGGCACCGGTACGCCAGGCACCGCAGGCTCCGTATCCGCCCTCCGGATACGGAAGCCATTCAGGCGGAGCTGTACGAGGGGTACAGAGCGGCGAAAACTGCCCTCCGAGCGGAGATCCTGCGGGCCAGGGGACTGGCCCGCGAGGAGTCGCTGGAGACTCTGAACCGGGACCCGTGGGGACGCCCCTACAAAATGGTGCGGGATAAACTCCGCCCATGGGCGCCCCCGCTGACGCAGAGTCTCCGGCCCCAGCTCGTGGAGGACGTGGTGGGCGCTCTGTTCCCTTCGCGAGGGGAATATACACCCCCGCCCATGGCTCCGCCTCCTGCGGTGCCCGATGCGGACCACACTGCCGACGACGACGACGACGATGCTCCGGAGGTGTCCGAGGTAGAGTTGAGAGTGGCGGTACGTAGGCTGAATGCCAAAAATACCGCCCCAGGACCCGACGGCTTACCTGGGAAAGCCTGGGTTCTGGCCATGGAGGCTCTCGGGCCTCGACTGAGGGGGCTCCTAAGCGCATGTCTGGAGAGGGGCCAGTTTCCACTACGTTGGAAGACGGGGAAGCTGGTCCTGATTAAGAAGCCGGGGCGCCCTGCGGACTCTCCGTCCGCTTACCGGCCCATCGTGCTGCTCGACGAGGTGGGCAAGCTCTTCGAAAGAGTCATTGCAGACCGCCTCGTCGGGCAGCTGATGCGGGTGGGACCGGACCTGGCGGAGGGTCAGTTCGGCTTCCGCAGGGGGCGCTCTACGGTAGACGCTGTCATGCGCGTACGAGCCCTCACGACGGGGGATGCTGTTGCCCGGGGTGGGGTCGTCTTGGCGGTGTCTCTAGACATTGCCAATGCCTTCAACACCCTGCCCTGGAGTAGCATCAGGGAGGCACTCCGGTATCACCGGATGCCGACCTACCTCTGTCGCGTGGTCGAGGCCTATCTGACGGACAGGGCCGTCATCTACCCCGGTCATCAGGGAGAGTGGAACCGGCGAGAGATGTCGTGCGGTGTCCCACAGGGATCGGTTCTGGGGCCGCCTCTGTGGAACATCGGGTACGACTGGGTGCTGCGCGCCGACCTCCCTAGCGGCGTCAGCGTAGTTTGCTACGCTGACGACACGCTGGTCCTGGCGCAGGGGAGGTCGCACCAGGCGGCGGCGGAACTAGCGACACGCGGGGTTGCGACAGTCGTTGAAAGGATCCGGCAACTGGGACTCGAGGTGGCCCTGCACAAGTCCGAGGCCATGTGTTTTCATGGCCCTCGGAACGCGCCACCGTCGGGTTCCCAAATAACGGTAGGAGGGGTTCACATCGGCGTCGAGTCGACGATGAAGTACCTGGGACTCGTCCTCGACAGCCGATGGAATTTCGTGGAGCACTTCAGACGTTTGGCTCCCAGACTGGAGCGGGCCGGCGCTGCGTTGAAACGGCTCCTGCCCAATCTAGGGGGTCCAAACGCCTCCTGCCGGAGGCTCTACGCGGGGGTCGTGCGGTCCATGGCCCTTTACGGAGCACCGGTGTGGGCGCGTTCACTGAGGCGGCGACCAGCCCGGCGGTTGAACGCGTCCCAGAGGGTCATGGCCATCCGGCTAGTCCGGGGCTACCGCACGGTCTCCGGGGAGGCAGCGAGCCTCCTTGCCGGATTGCCGCCATGGGATCTGGAGGCCAAAGTCCTCGCCCACATATGGGAGTGGCGAGAGGAGGTAAAACGCCGGGGCGAAACTCCGCTGCCGCGAGAAATCGCGGCGCAGCGGACAGAACTCCGGCGGGATCTCATGGCGACATGGAGAGTACGACTGTCGCAACCCAGTGCTGGGCACGCCACAATTGCGGCGATAAGTCCCCTCTTTGAGGAGTGGCTAGGGAGGCGCCACGGCGTCCTCACCTTCCGCCTAACGCAGGTCCTCACCGGGCACGGCTGCTTCGGGAGGTTCCTGTTCAGAATAGGGCGGGAGGAAACGCCCGGGTGTCACCATTGTGTGGATCGCTCGGAGGACACGGTGGAGCATACGGTGGAGATCTGCCCAGCTTGGGCAGAGCACCGCCGTGTCCTCACGGAGGCGATCGGCGGCGGCGATCTCTCGCGTCCGGCCCTAGTCCGGGCCATGGTACGGAGCGAGAGTGCATGGGAGGCTATCGCCTCCTTCTGCGAAGCAGTGATGCTCGCGAAGGAGGAGGCGGAGCGCGTGAGGGAGAGGCAATCCTTGCGCCCTCACGCCCCTAGCCGCCGCAGGAGACGCCCTGGGCGTCGGGAATCGATAGCCGATTCCCGGCCACCGTAGGCGCGGGCTTGCGGACGGCGAGCAATGGGCAGCTCGCCGTCCGGTAAGGACCAGGCCCGGGTCGACGGCGCGTTGTGTTCCACGCGCGCCTCAAGGAGATGTCAGCATCAACTGACGGGGTCCGCTAGGGCCGATGCCCGCCAGGGTCGCGGGTTGTTCGAAAGAGATACCGTGGCCCCTGGCACAGGCAACTGAAGGAACACGGGTGGGTTTTAGTCAGTAAGAGTCTGACACTCCCTTCCGCTCCGCCCAGAGCGGGAGGGGTCATTTGATGATTTCCCACCCAAAAAAAAAAAAAAAAAAAAGGGGCGTAGATGACCTAAAGCGCAGTCACTGTCGGACTACATACAAAAGAAGAGAAGCGCGATGACAAAAGCTGGTAATTTATTGCAAAATATGAAGCAATTATTTAAAATATATTGTTTGGACAAAACAATTAAAACACAAGTCTTTTAGTATGTTGTTGTTGTTTTTTGTATGTATTCTTCAGATTATTCTACAAGCATTTTGTTACTAATATAGATACATATTAGTATGGTTTTTATTGTAAAAAGAAAGTTTTTAGAGGTATCATGATTTTTTTCTATCGTATCAAATTAGTTGTATTATGTCCTCAACACACTATCTACCTAGCATAATATCCCGAAAAATATCATATATTTTTCTGATTTTGTTTGCAGCAGTGCGATTCTGTAACCATCTCACCGTGAAAACGTAGGTGAAGTGAGCGGGTCAATAGTGTCAATTCCTAGCAAAAACAAACTCACACCACCTAAGTTTTCACGGTGAGATTTTTACAGAATCGACCGGCTGTAATCGATCATATACTTTTATTGTTTCTAAAACTTGCGTTTTTTTGCGTTTAGGTCCTGTAAGCCCGTTAATTCATCCAAAGATAGTCTTTATAAGATTGCTTTTAGCGATAAGACAGCCCATCGTGTCACCCCTTGTAAAATACCTACATTTATATCTGTAATTTTTTAACCGACTTCAAAAAAGGAGGTTTCTCAATTCGACCGTATATATGTATATATATTTTTTTTTTTATGTGTTCGCGGATAACTTCGTCGTTTATGAACCGATTTTGATTAAGGTCAGGTGGGGTAAGTGAAACATACTTTACTTTTAATTTTACATAATCAGCTCTAGCACAGTAATATGAGTCGCATTTATAATAACGATTGATGCGAACTACTCTTCCTTTAATAGGTTATCTATGATACGAGTTCCAAGTTCTATAGTTTTTCTTAAATCGATAAAATCATCGAATTTAATCAGACTATGGTTTTGTTTCACTTACCCCGTGTGTGGGGTAAGTGAAACTGTCGCCATAACATGTATAATATTGAGTCTGCGAAACTAATAAAAGGGCTAAAATGACGTGTCAAAATGCTTTTATCTTTTAAGAGTTGTATTTCGTCGGAATAAGGTTTAATTTAAGAAATACACTTAAAAAATTGAATTTGGGGTAAGTGAAACGTAGTCACGGTGGTCAGGGGTACTAAACCAGAAAAAAAATAAAAAAAATCAAAAAAAATCAAACAAATATCGAACAAAAATTAACAACTAAAATAAACAACTAAAATTGCGAAAAGATTATAAAAAATATCAATGTGTTTATTTAGGTACTTATATAACAAAATCAAGTTTTCATACTTAATTCACTTACAATTATTTAAGTAGTATGGAATAGATTTATTTTAGATTTGTCGTCTAAAATAAATCAACAATTAAACTCAAATAACAATAAAAATATTCAGTCGTAAATGCTCTACCGAATAATATTAGAGGTCCTCGAACGGTTTTTTGATTGTCGGTTTTTCGGGATTCTTGCAAAAACTAAACCCTAGTAGTTCGACTAAAAAACTTGCAAATGTTTGGTAAATTGGTTAGGTTAGGTTACCTTCTGAATGAAATGCAAAAGACGATAAACAATAAATTAAGTACCTACCTAGTAAAACTAAACATTTTACGCGAGATTACCAAAAAAAATGTTTGTAAACTCTGGTACGGGGGAAGTGGGCCACATGTTTCACTTACCCCGGCCATCACTGTTTCACTTTCCCCAATCAGTACTTTTCGAGGTTTGAATTTCTACAACTTATAATTCAATTGCCTGTACGTTTAAGCTAGAAATATCTATTAGAACATGAATTCTATAGTTTGAATACGTTCCTTACCTATAAAAATCTTCAAAAACTCTATTAAATTGCTTGGCACCAGCGAAAAGATTAGGTACGTCCAACTCGTGTTTTGAAGTTTCAAAGATGTCAGATTTCTTTTTTTTAAATAACCTTATAGAACGATCGTAGCGACATCTGTGCTAGAGCATTGAAACCTCTTCGTCGATCCTGTTTTATCGACCGATCACTATTAGAGCTGAACTCTATAGCACAATAGATAGGGTTGGGTGTTTCACTTGCCTCTTCGTTTCACTTGCCCCACCTGACCTTATTCTTTTTTTGTTGGAAAGGGGTCCATATTGGCTCACCTAAAGTTCTCTACGCGAAATTGTTCTTCCTAATGATTTGTAATCCGAATGATCAGTCTTCCTAAAATTTTTCATCCTAAAGTTTTCATTCATACTACACACATCAAAAGTGTCTAGGGATCAACACATATTTTTGCAATAACTTTTCTCCTGATTGATATTAATTAAAATTTTCTTTAAGGATTCATCAAATAAAGTGTTTTCGTTTGTCACAGTAACGATAAACCAAGTCACCTTTGCATTAATAAAGAAATTTGCCATTTTCCTAATAAAGGGATTTTTGACATTTGAACCACTAACACAAAAGTTCGAAAAAAAGACTGAAATAACAGTTTTCTTTAAAATTTTATTGGGTAACTTAAACAATTAATAATCCGTGTTTCTACCGCGAACACTAACAACACAAGAACATCGGTTTGGCATACTCAAAATGAGTTCATCCAAATCACGCTGTGGAATGGCCGCCCATGTTCGTTGCAACAACAAAAAAAGGTCTTCTTGCGACTGGATATCCTCCATATTCGCCAGAGCTCTTCTCTGTAGCATATCCCATGCATGCTCAATCGGGTTCAAGTCTGGCGACTGAGCAGGCCAGGGCAGGACATTGATGTTAGCTGCGGCGAGAGTCTGTCTTACAACTCTTGCGGTGTGCGGTCGTGCATTATCATGCATTAACTGAAATAAGGGACCGATTTGCACTTGTAGAGGAACGATGACGTCTGATACAATCGTCTCAGCATAAATTTGAGCGTTGAGGTTGCCTCTGATCCAAATCAACTCAGTTCTTCCGCCGATCCAAATACCCGCCCATACCATGATGGTTCCACCACTATAAGGATGGACTTCCTGGCAGGATTTTAATCGCTGTTGGCGTCCAGGGGTTCTCCAGTGTCGTACACATCTTGTATCCGGTCTCATACCAAAACGAGACTCATCAGAAAAGCACACGAAACGCCATTGTTCTTCTGCCCAATTTCTGTGTTCAAGAGCCCATTGATATCGAATCCTACGATTGTGCATTGCTATAGGTGGTACCCGTAGCGGTCTTCGGGAATGAAGGTTCACTTCATGCAAGCGGTTTCTGACTGTTTGGTCGCTAATTAAGTTCCCTGAAGAGTGATGAAGCCTCACGGCTAACATCATGGCGGTTATTGTCGGAGCTCTTCGAGTTAAGATTTGAATGTATCGGTCTTGTCTCCGTGTGGTGCAGCGATACCGTCCTCCATGGCGCTCAGCCACGGTACCAGTGCTTCCGTAACGTGTCCAAAGTCGACTGATAACACTCTGACTTGTATTCAGAGCTAAAGCCACAGTACGTTGCCGGGAACCAGCTTCTATCATTCCCACGGCTCTGAGCATTTCTTCCCTGCTTAAATGACGTCGCCGCTCCATAATAACGTTGGTTTTAATCATTAGTAGGGAAACAGTAGCACTAATAATGTCTTCAATGCGTTGTATGTTTTTATAGGGAAAATATTGACAGCTGATTTTCATCTTTTACTTGAATTTGATTCACAGTTCCTGATTCAAATTATGAAATGCACCAAAAAGGATCCATATAAATTTATAAAATCATAAATTTATTACAAAGCCACATCTCAATCTCAAGAAATCCGCATAAAAATGCTTGATCCCTAGACACTTTCGATGTGTGTATTTGTAGTGCTACCGGCGATGTTCATAACACTCATGTTTCCGAAAATTGTAATTAATAATATCATTAATGTAAATATATTTAAACTCCTACTGTTTTTATCATAACGCTTTTATCCCTAAACATAATTACCATAATATTAGAAGATGATATTTATAGTTTTAATTTGAGGGTATGATTATTATTTTGGGGTATGCTTTACATATCGTACCTACTGAGTTGTGTCTATGGAACCACTGTACTTCCACACCCGGCGCTTTTTGATAGAATAGACTCTTTTTAGTGTAAATTTGAAAACCGCAAAGTTCGCAAAATCATAGTGGCCGAGAAAAGAAATCCCAAAGTTTTTTTTATCTACAAAAATATGTGGTTAGGCGTAGTCGACGGAGCCCCGCTTCGCGGGGCCCCTATTTCTGTCTACAGGGTTTAAAGGAACCTAACACGAAGGGGATGACGAGGGCTCGTTCGCTCGCTTTGCTCGCTCACTCGAGCCCCCGTCATCCCCTTCGAACCTAACCCGTCCAAGTCGGGGTGCCCTAAGTCCCGAGCTCGCTTCGCTCGCTCTTGCATCCTAAGTTGTGTTACTTTTGTATATTATGTTGGTTACCGCTATAAATAAAATCTAAACATAAAAAATCTAGAAAAAGAAATCTAAACAAAAAAGATATGACTTTGAATAATAGTGTAAAAGATGGTTATGTTGAGAAAATATAGGAAAACAAATAAAAGTATAATAGATGTTTATTGTTACTGACATTATGAAGTTGAATGCTTCGGAATTATGAACATTAGAGACAGAGTAGTTAGGAATTGTGATTGTTGGGGTGAAAAATTTTAGGAAGAACATTTTCGGATTTTCAATTATCCGAGTTGAAAATTTAGGTGAACTTTGGCGCACCCGTTGGAAAGGGGATATGCCAAGGGTGGTCCCATGATAAGGAAACCAGGATCTGATGATAGCATCCCAGTGAAATCGAGGGGAACTTTCGAAAATCGTAGGAGCGACTAGTGCGTTTGTTAATTTTTTCATTAAGTATTTTAAAGCACTACAATTTAATGAAGTCGATCTGATGGTGGAGCCGAAAGACAGTCGAGGGGACTCCTCAATGATTTACAGCAGTTACCTTGTGTTTGGGCTTGATTAATTTGTATTGATGTGAACTTTACACCTAGATGGGTTGCGACTGTCATTAGGGGTCTGATGATGAAGACGAAGGACAGTTAAGGGAACTCCTCTACAGTTTACAGTAGCTACCTTGTGTATGTTCACCGATTACTCGAAGACGGCTGGACCGATTCCAAAAGTTCTTCTTTTATTTGAAAGGGTATACTCTCGAGGTGGTCCCATTATCATCAAGTTGGAATCTGATGAGAGGATTCCATGGAAATCGGGGGAAACCCTCAAATTTTATAGGCAAAGCTGCAGCGATTTGGATATTTTTTAAAGTAACTTGAGCATTTGCTCTCGGAAATCATCACTTGGTAAAGTGGAGCTGATGATGAAGATCACAGATGGCCATCGGAACTACTCACTGACAAATATTAAAGTAATCGAATCGCAACCCACGGGTTGCGATTCGATTACTTTAATATGGTTGCTAAGCAATTTATGCTCGTCACAATGCGTATTGCGAGTGATTGTTGAGGATCTCCTGGTTCTTACCGGGAGAACTCCTTAACAATTAACGTCCCAGCATCGGGAAAAGCAATATTTTGTAAAAGGTGATGAACAGTTGGCATTAGGCTATTGTAACTTAGATAAATTACAAACTGACCCACTAAAAAGTGAAAAATAAAAACATTTTTACAAAAAAAAACAACCGACTTCCAAAAAAACACTTCAAATTGAAAAATAACTTTAATTTCGGAAGTCGGTGTCAATAAACGAAAACGCGGAACCAAAGACACCGACTTCCGAAATTAAAGTAATTTTAATTTCGGATATAACTTTAATTTCGGAAGTCGGTGTCAATAAACGAAAACGCGGAACCAAAGACACCGACTTCCGAAATTAAAGTAATTTTTCAATTTGAAGTGTTTTTTTGGAAGTCGGTTGTTTTTTTTTTGTAAAAATGTTTTTTTATGTTGTATAACAAAGAGTATTCTGACTACCTTTCAATCTTGTCTTGTCTCAAAAAGTCATCTCAGGTGTTTCCATGCAGCGGTAGTATGTCAGTGTCGGTCTAACGATGACACACAGCAAAATCAGCCATTAATATTCCCACTGCTGGAACACAGACCTCCTCTCTGTAAGAGTGAGTGGGCTATCATTCCCCACGTGCACCCAGTGCGGGTTGGTGAAAGTCAAATGTCTCCAGATTCGTGTCCTAAGACATAATACATAACAGCTCACGATGCTTCCCTTCACCGCTTTGAGCGAATGGTGACTCGTATTTTTTATAATCTAGAACATTGACTTGATAGGATTTCTTAAAAATAAATATCATCAAAAAGGGAAAATGTTTATTCATATACTCGTATTCATTTTTTATTTTGGTAGGTACCCCCTGATTTCAATTATAATATAAAAGCAGTACAATGGTAAATTTATAACAAAGATATTTGAAACAATTAATCATTCTTGAAGTTATCTTTCTCTTAGCACCTAGTGTATTATGGAGTAATAATGTTCGCCCGCTACTTTTTGATATAAACCAAAAATAAATAAAAAAATAGCGGACTCAGAACAGTACCTTGTGGAACTCTAAATTTCTACTTAGTTAAAATTAATTTATATTCTGTTTGTACATTTTTTATCGAACTGTAAGGAGCCTGGACAAAATTAATACACAAGAATTAGAAAGAAGCAGAACAAGAACAATTTTCTAATAATTTACGAAATTAATGAAAAATCTCAATTTCCAGGTGGACACGGTACACTGGTTGGAGTGATCAACTCATTTGTTCATATCGTGATGTACTCATACTATCTATTGACGGTAGCCCTGCCGAGCGTCAAGAACGCGATTTGGATAAAGAAACATGTAACTCAGTTGCAGATTGTAAGTATTTTATAAAATTTGAAATATTTTTACCAACATCTACAGTTGTTTTAAAGATTAAGCTGTCTAGAGGCCTATTTTAAGGATACTATAAGAAAACTATTTTAAGGATACTAAAAAAAAGGAATATACAGACTAGATGGCTACCCTTCATTAATTGGAGAGGCACCAAAAGAAGAAGAAGATTCAGTTTTCAGTACAATTTAACAATCATCATCTGCCTAGCCTTTTCCCAACTATGTTGAACCCGGCTTCCATTCTAACCGATGCAGCTGAATACCAGTACTTTACATGGAGCGACTGCCTATCTAACATTTATATATAGTATAATTTACCAATGAATCATCAAATTTTCTATCAATCAACAAACATTAAAATCGACAAAATTCGATATTTTTAAACATTTCTAAATTATCGTTTTCAGCTGCAATTCTTCTGGTGTGTAGTTCACATGGCTACTATAGTATTCAAGACTGACTGCGAATTCCCTCGTTGGACAAGTGCCGTGTTCTTACCACAAAACTTATTCATGTTAGTACTCTTCGTCGACTTTTACATCAAAGCTTACATCAAGAAGCCCAGGGAACAGCTGAGCGCTCAAAAAAACACGAACAAAGTTAGCAATCAAAATAATGATGAAGAAAGAAACAATGATGTTCCAAATAATGGCATTGCAATGGCTAAAATTGAAAATTGCGTCAGTAAATTAAAGGGTAAGGAAATAAATAATGATAAAAATTACCTTAAAAATGATTTAAGTAAGCTTGTTAATGGTACTGACGTTTCATATACAAACAATAGTAATGAATACAGTGAAAATGTTAACTATTTTGAGAATGGCAAGGAAAAATCTACTTGTGGTTCTGGCAAATGTAAAATGAATTGCCATAAACATTATAAGAATGAATAATTATTTAAGTATAACTCTATGTATTATGTAGTTATTAAACAATAAGGTAGATTAAGTGATTTAAGTTTGAATAGAGCACACACTTAATATGTTACCTATTAACTTCAGTGTTATTTTTGTGTCCCAAACAATCAAACTGATAACTTTTCTGAAATTTTCTTTCGATTATAAACTTAGTTTTTAAGGCTTTGTAAAATGTTTGTACAAAAATTTTACTTAAAACCTTCAAATTACCTAAACTCATCCTATCCTAAACCTATCCAAATGATTGGACTTGAAAAAGAGAATATTATTATATAATAGCTTCAAAACGTGATTATATTCACACTCCTCCAATTGCTTTATAGCGTGCCAACAATACAAATCCAACTTGCATAACAAGTAACAAAACGTCTGATTTTAATGAATTACTTAACAAAATTTTAAATTGTGTGAGTCACGCAACGTCGTGTAATAAGCAAGTGGGATGTCTGTGGGGTGAGATGTCCGAGTTAGGCCTCGACCAGCGCAAGGAGTTAGCACGGGCACAGTCACAGTCTGCGTTCATAGTGAGTAGTGTAGTGACTGGTGACTACGACGGGTGCCTAGCGCGACGGTAAATATGCCCGTTTTTACTAACACTATGTCACTTATTGACCTAAAGCGCGGTCACAACTGTCGGACTGCATAGAAAAGAAAGAGAAGCGCGGTGATACAAGGCTGGTAATTTATTGCAAAATATGAAGCAATTCATCAGCATCATCATCATTTCAGCCGAAAGACGTCCACTGCTGGACATAGGCCTCCCTTAATTTTGGGCGGGGTTTGCCATAATCGCCACGCTTGGCAGGCGGGTTGGCGATCGCAGTATGGTATGATGGTGTAATGCATAGAGAACGCTGCTGCCCATTCTCCGGTCTCCCTTAGTCGCCTTTTACGACACCCACGGGAAGTATGGGGTGGTGATATTCTTTAAGTCCGGCACCACACAGACAAGCAATGAAGCAATTATTTTTACAAAAAATCTATTGTTTGGACTAAAAAATTAAAACACTACTGCTTTAGTATGTTGCTTGTAGAATAATCTGACTAAAAATCAGATATGATATTATGACATGATCGGTATGTATATTAATTAGTATGGTTTTTATTGTGAAAAGAAAGTTTTTAGAGGTATCTTCATGATTTTTTTCTATGTTATCAAATTAGTTGTATTATGTTTTCAACACACTATCTAACTAGCTTATATCCTGAAGAATATCATATATTTTTCTGATTTTGTTTACTGTAGTCGATCATATACTTTTAGGCATTATAAAACTTGCATTTTTTGCCTTTAGGTCCTGTAGTCCCCCCATATATGAAAGCGTGTTATTGAATTTCAACTTTAACCGCTGAGCCCAGCTTTGAAAATCTAACAGTAAGGTTTTATCTAGATATTCATTTAGTTGTAGCCTAGTATTAGAGAAAACGGGCACTGTAACTAACGAGCAGCCAGTTTTTGTTTTACCCCATGGAAACACAGTCTACCCTCTACTGCCCACTACAACAACAACAACAACAACAACAACTCGCGATGAACTGTGGCCACCTCATCGCGCCCGCTACTGCCCTAGTCACCGCACTTTCACCCTGGACGAGGGCTTAGATACTGATTTGTATCAGTTGCGATTGTTTTTTAACTTTCTATGGATTGGAGTTAATAGGATAGACCTATTTGCGTTCTGTTGTAAAAGAGATAAAGATTTGATTGAGTCGACTTGCCTCAATAACAGCATTAATTTCACAGAACTGACTTGTTGTGATTGAGGTGACAACTTTATGGATCAATTAAAAACAAAGGAAAATGGTGATATCCAATGTTTGTGATTATGATTTTGTATGTATGTTTCCCAATATCACAAAATTTGTGGTAATGATGGGAAGTGAGGCGATAAAACAAAGAAGTGAAATGCAATCCTTTCGTAGATGGGTCAAATACTAGTTCAACCAGCAAGGTAATTACGTAACACACTATTAGTAGCAATGGGTTTCATTTTGACAGTTCAACAACATTCATTGCGTTATTTGTATTGTTAGGCAGACACATTTTTCGAACATATGGAGCAATGGATTACAAAATGATTCGAATTGAGAGTAATAGTGTATTACGCAATTAGCGTGCTGCACTCCAATTTCAATCTCAAGTTTATTTTTGCTAAGAATTGACATTATTGACAGCTCACTCCACGCTCACTGCACCTAAGTTTTTACGGTGAGATGGTTACAGAATCAGATTTTGGTTGGTTGGCTGCTGAGCAGGTTTTCCTTGTTTCGACCAACCTTTGTCTGGAGTCATAGTGGTAATCTCATTAGTTCTTTTATCAGAGAACTTTTGAAAGTGTACGCTTATTGAGGAAAACTATTTCAGTCTCCTCAGAAATTATAGTAATAACTCCTTTACTACTCCTACTATTGTGCCTATAATTTATATTTCCATTTAAATATGACAAGGTAAAGGCTATAGCTGAATGTAGCTAACTATTCCCCGACGTTATGTCAATCGGAGTGAATTATTTGACACCCTGCTATTAAAGGCCAGTCATATCTAACACTAGAAATCGCTAAAATCGCAAACTAACGGTTGGTTCTGTTAGTAAGTCTAAACTATGCTTTTAAAAAACCTATACGGTTTTAGAGTAGACTAAAATTGCTACAATTTGAGATCAGAACCAGCTCTGATATGGCCTGCCTTCCAAAACTAGGGAATTGAGACAAATCAGGCAGTCGAGGACGCTGGCTGCGACATCGTCAAGGTGGCACTTGACAGGAGCACCTCTTTTCAATCAGTGCTCATCACTGGACAGGATGTGGACCTCCTTGCCTTCTCAATGGTTTGGCGGCCGTCTGAAGAATGTTTATTTCCAGAAAAGTGGCAGAAGTGACTCTAACTGTATAACTCTAACAATATTCCTCCACCTCATTCTATCATGGAAATTTGGATGTACCACCAGGATTCGAGTTGTTTCTCCACGCCTTCACTGGGTGCGACACCACCTCTGCCTTTTTCTAGCATAGGAAGAACAAACTGTGGAGCAAAATTCAGAAAAATGTTGAACTCATCACCACAGTTGAAGTGTTTCTCCAACCTAATTCAGCCCTCCAAGCCATCGCAAATGCCGGAGCGAAGTTCCTAGTACCTCTGCATGGAGAAAACTACACTGACGATACTCCACAACTGCGCTACAAACAATTTGTAAAAACAGCCGCCATTGCTAAGGTTAACGTCGC
Source organism: Mesoligia furuncula (assembly GCA_916614155.1). Taxonomy (NCBI): domain Eukaryota; kingdom Metazoa; phylum Arthropoda; class Insecta; order Lepidoptera; family Noctuidae; genus Mesoligia; species Mesoligia furuncula. The sequence continues at coordinate 27,889,278 of OU744800.1, read as the reverse complement.
CCGTTTGCCTCCAACGGAAGAAGGTGCAACATTGCACGCTTACCGATCTTACCACTAAGTTCAGAAGTGGTTGGGGATGGAAAAAGGTGGGAATGGAAAAAGACCGAACAAGGACTCATTCCAACAACAAAGATGAGGGAAGTAGCACCCCCTCCCTTCTGAAATTTTTATCATGCAGGTGCAAGAAAGCGACCATACTGCGATCGCCAACCCGCCTGCCAAGCGTGGCGATTATGGCAAACCCTCCCAAAATTGGGGGAGGCCTATGTCCAGCAGTGGACGTCTATCGGCTGAAACGACGAGGTGCAAGAAAGGCTGTAGAGGAGGCGGCTGTACCTACGTAAAAGCACTTTGCAAATTTTGCTCCGGTATCTCTTGCCATAACGTCGCCGAGCTAGAAATTTCCGAAGAAAGAGAAGACGACGTCGACAATCTTGTGCCGATTTTTTAGGCTGAATCAGACAATTTTTATGAACCACCCACGAAGCGTTCAAAATTAACAATTCTAACCAAAAATAATATCCTTGTAATGCCTTGTAAATATGCTTAGTAAATATTTATTTATAATATTAACAGTTTAAATATATACTTCTTGTGGATGTAAATGGTTTTTCCTTTCAAACTACCCTCAAACCATTGCGAGAACTAAACAGAGCAAAGAATCATGGCGAGATCCTTACATTAAAATGTACAAAAAAAAAAGAGTTCATTTAGAGGATTCAAAATATTTTCCAATGTTGAGAATACATTACCAGTATTAAATTGATATACTTAAAATATCTACATAAAAATATAAAGATTTTTTTTTATTATCATAAATTAGGACATAAATTCAGAATACCAAAAACCGTGCGAAAATGTCGCGGTTTTTCGAGTGCTGCAAAGTTAGCACAGGTCTTTCAAAGCTGGAAACTTGGATATATACGCTACTGGTAGTGGGCCTAATAACATATTAAACAATCAGAACAATTTTTCGATACGTCGTTCGATTTTAATGTTCGATATGACTTTATACCTATTATTAAACCCATCAAATATTTCAGTGATTGGTGATATCTTGTATTAATCTGACGGAAATGTTAAGAATGGACCCGTAAGCCTAATTTGATAAGGTTAAGGACTTCCAATGCTGAGGTTTTGTTCGGCAATTTAATAGACCATAATTTAATAGCAACGAAGTTAGTTTAGTCAAGGAGGTGAAATGGAGATTCATGAGACAAAAATATTTCTGCCTTTCAGTGGTACAGTTACCAACTGATATAACTGCCTCGTGGGTCTAGTAAGCACAAGTATGACCCTCAGCGTGGGGACCTGGGTTCGATTCCCGGGTATTCTAGAAAAGCTATATATTTCTAGAAAAGCAGTGATCGCCACATAATTATCGTCTGCAATTTACCGGCAAATGACGTCACTGAAACATCTTTCAAAGTCCTGACTGACTGATATATCGCACAGCCTAAACCGCTAGTCCTAGAGGCATGAAATTTGGAGGATGCATTATATTGTAGTCTTTGGAGAATGTGTTCTTTGTGAAGAGTAGGTATCCACTAAGAAAGGGTTTTTTCGAAATTCCACCCCTAAGAGGGTGAATGGGGGAGGGTGAAATTTCACGCGGACGAAGTCGCGGGCAGAAGCTAGTTATATAAGAAATAAGTTGTTGTGTTTTCCTAGTGAGCGAATTTTGACATCATAAGTTCAAACACCGCTGCGATGAATTTAAAATCGCTAGATTTCCTCTCACCACGCGAAAATGTGCCCATACTAAGAAAAGTGAGCTCACACGTTATTGATAACGTTTCCATGACAATCAAGTCTAGTCACTGCGACATTGTGTGTCAGAGGTGTCAAAACAAAACGGAAACGCGACTATCTTTTGACGCAGTAGGGCGAATCTAGCGATTTAAATCTTTGCCGATGCCATCATTTAACGTAGTTGTTAAGAAATATTGTAACTAACATGTTTGAGTCCTATGTTACTTGTAATCCATACAAATATACTGTAATATTATAAATGCGAAAGTGTGTCTGTCTGTCCGTTACCTCTTCACGCTTAAACCGCTAAAGCGATTTAGATGAAATATGGGATAGAGATAGTTGGAGTCCCGGGAAAGGACGTAGAATATTTTTTATCCCGATATTCCCACGGGACCGAAACTTATGCGGGTGGAACCGCGAGTCGCAGCTAGTTAAATATAAATAATAATAATTTTTATGACAGCTGTCACTGCGACCGTTGCGGCCACCGCTCTTCCAGAAAACCATAGCCAAGTATTATTGAGTTTTTCTCTTAGAGAATGCTCAGTAGCATCCTAGATTTGTGCCAGTAGATCTGTCTCCTATTCCGTGACACTCTGTCAAATGTAGAAGTACAAATGCCAGCACATCAAGCTACTACAATCTATCAAATTTCTTTAATAGATTTTCAACTTTATCGCAAAAGCATAAGGCTCAAAGTTGATTGTAAAAATTTGACAGTTTCGGGTAGCTTAATGTGCTGGCGTCTGTACCTACTTTCAACTTCTGCTTTTCTCTTCGAGGTACCTATATGGCGCTATATTGTAACGTTATAATAATACTACTAGACGTATATAGGTGATTATAACTACAAGGCGTAGGTATAGAACCAGCTAAATAAATCATGGAAACTATGGACATACGCCAAAACAGTGCGGCATCTGACCTCAAGATGTTATAAATTATTAGCCATCTGCTCCATTATTCACCTATTAAAGCCTTTGCTTTACTTGTGATGGCAGACCCGTTGGCCAACCGTTGGCCGTTGGTGTTGACGTTGGTCAGGATCTTTCGATGTCAGGATTTTCACTTATCACCTGACAACATTTTGATGAACCTTGCTGTCATCAGCCACTAAATTCTTAATCAATCTACCCTCATCATCTGCCTGGCCTTTTCCCAACGATGTTGGGGTCGGCTTCCAGTCTAACCGCATGCAGAATACCAGTATTTTACATGGAGCGACTGCCTATCTGACCTCCACAACCCAGTTACTGGGTAATACGATACCCCTTGGTAAGACTGGTTGTCAGACTTTCGGGCTTCTGACTACCCGTAACAACTGTCGAAGATCTACGAATGACAGCCGGGACCAACGGCTTAACGTGCTGTCCGGGGCACGGAGGGGTTTCGGTATGTAAAGATGGTCACCCATCCACAGATCAACCGTGGCAAGCGTACCTTAACCTGATCGATCGACCTGTGCGGCTATTATTATTTAACCACGGGCCCTACCAATCTACCCTGATCGACGCTAATAGTTTCCATATCTTTATTTTTTACAATTCTTTATTTAACTTGTATGTCATGCCTTCGGTCTATATGAACACGGGTAGCACCACCATAGAAACGGGTTTTGCCGACGGAGGAATAGACACAACCAAAACACAACCACAACACAATCACAACAACAACAACAAACACAACAACAACAATACAATCACACACAACCGCAATCAACAATCAACAACAAAACAATACAACACAACACAAAACCCGTCGTTTACAATCTGTCGTCATCCGTCGACAAAACCCGTTTCTATCGTCGTCATGCTACGCGTGCTGGTGGTTAGTCTAGTCTAGTGAAAATTCAATATCGAAAGATACCGAGGGATTTTCAGATTACCAGTTCCTATTAACCTGGAGCACAGTATTACAATATATTGTAATACTGTGACCTTTTGACCACCTCGTTTTTAGCACTTAGCTCGATTCGTACCTATTCGCCGATATATTATAAATATATATATCGGATCAGGTAGGATTTAAGGTCTGTCTCGATATTGTCAGGCATATTTTAATTACTACTGTGGGCGTAGTGTGGGTAGTGTTGGTTATTGCGCAACAGAAAAACGGTTTGCAGTTCAAATGAGATTATAATTTCATGAACAATTAATCACACTATACTGGAGTCTTTTGACCACCTCGTTTTTTTTAGTCTACACAAGCGTGACTGCTGAGCACGATATCTTCGGCTCGATACTGAGGTCAGAAAAAACATGTATTGGGTTTTTTTCCAACAGAGCGGGCTGGTCCCAAACAGTTACTTGAGTGCAGCTACCAGGAATAAAAGTGTCACTCCACAGCAACCCACGGCTAAGCTACGCAAGTGTCCAAGCTTCGCTTTGGATGAAACTGTAGACGGATCGTTCGCCACGGTGAATCCATCATCATCATCATCATTTCAGCCGAAAGACGTCTACTGCTGGACATAGGACTCCCCCAAGCACCTCCACTTCGACCGGTTCTATGCTTCTTGGGCTTTTGTGCGGTCAAGCAAGCTACAAACTAATGCATGGCTAGCAAACAAATGAACCACGTAGCTAAAGGTGGATACAGACATTGCGAGGCATGTGCAGCGCACGACGCTCTTCGCCTGCCTCGCAATGTGTGGACGTTCATATTCGTGGTGAGCACACGCGCGTAGCACATTCCTCGTAATGTCTATATCCGCCTTAACGCGGATAACCTCTCCGTGCAAATCCTCCGTAGCAGTTTACGGTCGACTTTATACTAAAATAAAAATACCTACTGCATTTATAATAACACCTCCCATGTTTTTATAATAAGCAGAATATGAAGTTTCACTGTGCAAAGCCACGGACGGTCTAAGATATTAATAAACTTTTATACGACATGGCTTTGAAAGCCGAGAAGTCACGAGATTGGTTTTATTAATTTATTGATGAATAAAAGAAAAGAAAAGTTAAACAGAAAACAGTCGCGTGGCTCTCGTTAAAGAATAAACAATGCTCTCATACTTTATTCTATGAGGCTTTTAGCCTTACTTAGCTCGATTCCTACCTATTCACCGATATATTATAAATATATCTATAAAATATCTACATAAATCTTTATAAATATATATATAAATCACACTAATATTATAAAGGCGAAAGTTTGTGAGTGTGTGTGAGAGTGTGTGTGTGTTTATATGTTTGTTACTTCTTCACGCTCAAACGGCTGGACCAATTTTGATAAAATTTTGTATGGAGGTAGCTGACACCCTGGATTAACATATAGGCTACTTTTTATCCCGATATTCCCACGGGATCTACAATTACGCGGGTGAAACCGCGGGGCGCAGCTAGTCTTTTCATAATTATGTTTCCAAAAGGGCCATGAAGGCCCTAAAAATAAATGGGCAAACCTAGTTAGAAGAAAATCTACATCTTCCTGCATTATAGGCAAATAGGTAGCCATTCGACCGTCACTTGTGACGGTCGAATTCAAAAGTGTGTTTCTGCAGTTCTAAACCGAGTATTTTATAATTTTCACTTAATTCTCTTTTGAGAATTAATATTTTCATGTTAACTACAAAAACAAAGGGGAATGAAGATTTTTATATGGAGCCTGGCATAGGTAACTATCTGTCCGCCATTTTATTATTTTTTCAAAATGGCGGCCACTTTTGGTACCTACATAAATTGATAGCTGACATCAATGCAAGCAGAAAACATAATTAGGACCAAACCCCATAAAGTGTTAAACGTTTCCAAGATATTAACGTCTAAAGTTGATCAACTGACATCCATATTTTTTTTGTACTTGCGTAAATCTTGTTACATAGACTTTTGATTAGGTACTTTAAACATTCATGGTGATTATTTCATATATCTATGCAACAACATGTAAGCAAGTCCAAAAAGTATGTCGAAAAAAAAATGTAGAATAGAATAGAATAGAATACTCTTTATTATGTACACCATATTAATTACAGATATAATAAAAATAAAAATAAATATCTCGCCTACAAAAAATAGGATTTTCTTATAAATTTTGGTGTTTAAACACTGAAAGAAATAAGCAGTAAATAGAAATGAAAAATCATTGATCTGAATTGCTTTAAATAGTTCCATTATGAGCCTAACGTCAAAATCGTATTTTTAGTTCACGTAGGACCTACTCGTAGTAAATGACATTTCAGGACACTACCAAATAGCGACATAAAATAATATAATAATAATTTCTATAGGGTTATTGGTAAAACATTAACAAATCTGCTGAAAAAAAATCTGCTGTTCCCAACATTTTGACGAGTTTTAAGAACAACTGATTTTTTTTTTTCGTGAATTCAGGTTTGGTCCTATAGTGAAAGTTGTTCATAATGATGAGTACAATGACCTCTTAAGAGGTTGTAAAAATAATTTAAAAAAATAAAGAAAATAAATAAATAATTAAATACTTTTGTGATCAATTTCATACAACCAATGTGCTTTATCAACTCAGCCTATCGCAGTCCACTGCTGGACATAGGCCTCTCCCAGGGTGCACCTCCTTAAGGGTGCAAACAACAATTGCAAATTAACAATTGAAATCTAGTAGCTTGAAGCACTTGATGACACAAATATCTTATCTTAATAAAATCTTCTTACAAGTTTGGAAAATGGCAGCAAAGAAACAGCTTTCAGTATAAAACCCCATTCTTACTTAATCTTATGTTAATAATTTCATACCAAACCCGCTTTGGAACTCGGTCAAAAACGTAAAAACTGCTTAACTTGCAAATTACTTGGAGCCTTTTCCGTTTCTTTGACAGCATTTCAAACGTAATCAAATTGAGAACACATAGAAGTAAAGTTCCACCGAGTCATTTTTTGCGAAAAATTCTCTAAACGTAACATATACGTTACGTTAGTTTTCGTCAAGACATCGCTGAATTTGCTGAGGACGTTAATCCGCTTTCCGGATCCAGTCTGTTCCAGCCATCTTGCTTAGGTCGTCGGTCCATCCAGCTGGGGGGCATCTCACACTAAGCTTGCCGATACGCGGTCTCCACTCCAGGACTCGTCTGCTCCACCGGCCATCGGTCCTCCGACACACATGGTCAACTCTGTCACTTCAGTTTGTTTACTCTGCAAGCTATGTCGGTAACTCCGGCTCTTTTCCGGATAATTTCATACCCGATTTTATCCTTCTTTTTTTACCAATGGGTGTAGATCAGTTTATTTATCAGGATCTATATAAAAATAGACCTTCATTTCCAACTTTTAATTTTAACTGTTCATAACCAGTGATCGGAATAGGTAGAGCTATTTAGGTTCATTGACCGCAAACATTGATGTTAATATGGATATTCCACGGGATTCCGACTGATACTACGGGATTTTTACGGGATTTTACTGTCGCTAGAATGACGCACCTGTTTTTGTCTCTTTCTGCCCCACTAGAATTCAATTCTTTACCAACAGTAACTTCGAAACTAAACTTAACTTCGTAACTAAAAGGGAATATCCATATTATTCTAACCTATGGCAAGTACATAAAACAGTGTATATAAACAGTATAACCTATTCCGATCTATGTTCATAACAGAGGGTCATGTGCCAACTCACCCTGGTCACTGTTCTGTTCACAAGAAGGGCAAAAGAAGCTACAATCATTGCTAGCGGATAGTTATGATGACGATCTGAGTTCTTGAAAAGTTTTTGAACTATCAAATGATTGTAATAGTGAATCAAAAGTTAATCGACTACCTAACCGCTCGCGCGGACTTTTACACATCAAGTGAACACTTATAATATAGGAAAGGTAAGACCGTTATTTCCCTGCTTACTCCCAAACGATGTGTCCAACTTGCGTAACAAATCCCTACAAGACAACTTCAAAGGAAGAAAAAGTGCGGCGTCTGAAATAAAAAACCTCTGAATTTCGTCGAAACTATGTAGTGATAATGAAATATAGTCATTGTTCAGCAAATATATTTAATTAGCCCAGGTAACAATGAAAGAGCAAGTGAAGTAGGACGACACAATATCTTAGGGACTACTGGTTACTACTTATGTCTCTTACATCGCGTGCTATGCGCTTATTTTATATGTTGGTTCGGTCGATACGCCGCAGTGCTGTGTAAAGCGCCGACCTAAACGCACGGACTGAGTTTAACTTCGGTTTAGTTTGACGAGAGTTCGTGCCAACCGCTGTTGCGTTCGTAATATCGTGGTGAGTTCCTTTTTCAAACATTTCTTTATGCTTTTCGCTTGTTTTTTTTTTAGAAAAATAGAGTAAAACTGCCAGTATTTTTCCGACAGATAATTAAGAATTTTCTTGTGTTAGGAAATTAGAGAAATGCGATTATAATAAGTATGTCCCTAATTTAATTTTGTTTCGTGACTAATAAGTAAAGATTATTAATACTATGCTACATTTTCCGCAACACTGAAAATCGTCACAGATTTTGTTGTTCATAATAATCTACACCAATTACTTTGAAAGCGTTTTGATAAATAATGTTGCTTGTCAGCTGTAAATTCTGAAAGCAATTTATGAGTTTTCTCCTTACACGAAAAGTTTCATTGTAATATTTTATACTTTAATGAAACAGTGTTTCAGTTTATATCTACGGACCGTGCAAGTTAAAACTTTTCAGGGATTGCCGATGTTATTTTCTTTAACACGTAATTAATGAGTTTGGAAAATAACGAGTACTTTAATGGAAACCAGCTTAGCCTTTATGTGAATTGTATTTATATAGTTTAACATAACTTTCAATGCAATTCAGCACGATAGGTCTCGTACATAATACAATTAAGAATAAATTGTAGCTAAGTACGAGTAACTGCATTATTTTATGCATGCGGCCTGCATTTTCCGTAACAAATGGAATTTCTTCTTGTAATAGGTATTCGTACACTTTATACTAAATGAAATTATCTACCAAAAAATAAATCTATTTAGCTCATAGGAGCGTTTACGCCGTACGGCATTTCATACAAATTTTTAAGTCCATTAAGTATTTTTCGAAATGAATGAACCGATTTTAATGAAACTTCTTATGCATAAGCAGGATACAAAGGTCTAAAAAGTTAGTAGAAAACATTTTCGAAAAATAGTGTAACAGCCAAATTAAACCGGTTTTAATATTTCCATAGAAACAGAGATTTCCAGTTATTTTTTTTTAAATAAGACATTTCGAAAATGTTCTCTACTAACTTTTTAGACCTTTGTATCCTGCTTATGAGTATGAATTTTCATTAAAATCGGTTTCTTAATTTCGAAAAATAAGGGCTTGAAAGTTTGTATGAAATGCCGTACGGCGTAAACGCTCTTAACAGACCGCGTAATTTTTGATACTGTAGGCGTAAATGGATTACTTATTGTTGGATCGAGGTGGCTCTTGAAAAGGATGGCTGGAAGGATTTGAGTCGCCTTTGCTTAGCAGTGGGACAGCGTAGGCTAACTTAAAAGACAGGGTTATTTTTCAAAGACCATCCAAATTTTTACATGGTGTTCTACACATGAATATAAACAACTTTCACTATGGGACCAACTCTGAAATCACGAAAAAAAATCAGCTGTTTCATACAAAACTTCAATACCAACTTGACCAAAATGTATGAAACAGCTGATTTTTTTTTTCGTGATTTCAGAGTTGGTCCCATAGTGAAAGTCTTTGAAAAGTAACCCTGTATATACACTCGAAAAACATAACCCTCCTTCTGGCGCAGTCGGGTAAAAAAGGGGGTAAATGCCATATTATTATAGAGAGTAGGAATTATCACCATACTTGCTCACTTAGAAGTTTGCGTTTTTTGTCACGAAAGTTTCATAGTTTTTTTTTTTTTTTTTTTTGTATAACGTAGACATTTTAAACTTGTTACAATACACGGTGAAAATAATTCGTAACATCAGTGTTTTCGTTCAAAAATCAGCTGTTCGTGTAACTCGTCAAAATGTAGGGAACAGCTGATTTTTTTCGCGATTTCAGGTTTGGTCCCATAGTAAAAGTTGTTCATAATGATGAGTACAATGACCTCTTAAGAGGTTGTTAATGTTTTACCAATAACCCTGTATACAGAGCATATAACAAAAAAACCGGGCAAGAGCGAGTCGGACTCGCGCACCGAGGGTTCCATAATATCCGGGTTTATGCATAAGGTTTATGTTTATGAAATTGAATGTTTTTTTTATTTTTGAGATGATTGAATGAATGGTAAATTGTGGTTTACGATTTATGACGTATTAAAAAAAACTACTTTATAGATCTCGTTCAAACCAATTTTCGTTGGTAGTTTACATGGTAATGTACATCATATATTTTTTTTAGTTTTATCATTCTCTTATTTTAGAAGTTACAGGGGGGGGGGGACACACATTTTACCACTTTAGAAGTGTCTCTCGCGCAAACTATTCAGTTTAGAAAAAAATGATATTAGAAACCTCAATATCATTTTTGAAGACCTATCCATAGATACCCCACACGTATGGGTTCAATGAAAAAAAAATTTTTGAGTTTCGGTTCTAAGTATGGGGAACCCTAAAATTTGTTGTTTTTTTTTCTATTTTTGTGTGAAAATCTTAATGCGGTTCACAGAATACATCTACTTACCAAGTTTCAACAGTATAGTTCTTATAGTTTCGGAGAAAAGTGGCTGTGACATACGGACGGACAGTCAGACAGACGGACAGACAGACAGACAGACAGACAGACATGACGAATCTATAAGGGTTCCGTTTTTGCCATTTGGCTACGGAACCCTAAAAAGACAATTTTTATAATATTTTTGGTTTTTTTTACTGTTTGTTCAGGGTTATATTCGAAATGGCTGGACCGAATTTGATGAGACTTTCATTAATACTACAAGCTAATGTTATAGGGGATAACTTAGGATACTTTTGATTTAGATATTAAGAAAATCTAAAGATAGGCTAATTCTTGACAAACGAACATCCTGCCGCCGAAATAGTGTTACTTTTTTTAAATTATGTTACGTAAATTATGTACTAGCTTCTGCTCCCCGCATTCACCCTCTTAGGGGTGGAATTTCGAAAAACCCTTTCTTAGTGGATACCTACTCTTCACAAGGAACACACTTCAAATTTCATGTCTCTAGGACCAGTGGTTTTGACTGTGCGTTGATATATCAGTCAGTCAGGACTTTGAATTTTATATGTGTAGATTTTTTTTACCTTACTCCTTATGCCATCAAGTAAACACAGATGGACTGCATTCGACGCTACAGGCAAGTTGGAAGGAATACGAGGTTGGTTTGCTTAAGAAAATCGTATTATTAGCTCTTCACAAAAAAAAAGACTACATGCACTAATACTTTTTTGTAGATCACTTGCGTTGAGATGCACTCCATCTGTCCACACTCTTACTACTCGGTATGGCTCTGGTCTGTCTAGAAACATGCAGTACTGCATCCATGGTAAAAGTTTAATTAAAGTTTTTATTGTATTTCATCATCTGCCTAGCCTTTTTCCAACTATGTTGGGGTCGGCTTCCAGTCTAACCAGATGCAGCTGAGTACCTGTATTTTACATGAAGCGACTGCCTATCTGACTTCCACAACCCAGTTGCTGGGTAATACGATACCCCTTGGTAAAACTGGTTGTCAGACTTTCGGGCTTTTGACGACCCGTAACGACTGCCAAAGACCTATGAATGACAGCTGGGACCAAGAGCTTAACATGCTTTCCGAGGCACGGAGGGGTCTTAAAACATGCTACTATTCATATTGCATTAAATTGTTGTGCCCGACAGGGACATAAAGACGGTCACGACATGTAAAGATGGTCACCCATCCACTGACCAACCGCGGCAAGCGAAGCTTAACCTTCAATCATCCGGTGCGGTTGTTATTACTTAGCCACAAGCCCCTCGTTTATTGTATTTATACTCCTATTAAAATGCTCTAAAAAAATCAACAGACAGACTAAAATATAACAAATGAAAACGTTGCAGGACTAAAATTCCGTAGGGAATAGGATTGGGTTATAGGGATATAGGGTTCCGTACCCGAAGGGTAAAAACGGGACCCTATTACTAAGGCTCCACTGTCCGTCTGTCACCAGGCCGTATCTCATGAACCGTGATAGCTAGACAGTTGAAATTTTCACAGATGATGTACTTATCTGTTGCCGCTATAACAACAAATACTAAAAACAGAATAAAATAAATATTTAAGGGGGTTCCCATACAACAAACGTGTTTTTTCGGCGTTTTTGCCTTGTGGTACGGAACTTCGTGTCCAACTCGCACGTGGCTAGTTTTGTTTCATGTACTCGTAGGTATTTTTTTATTTTACATAGTTATGTTTTGTTTATATATTTGTGTTTTTGATAAAACGGTGGTGAGCCATCGGTAAACTATGTCTCTACCACTGCAGCAACGCAGGTTTACCTAGGTCTTATACGTACCTAGTTCAAGTCCTACGTCCTAAGACATGTCCTAAGTAGGTGTGTTTACAAAAGATAATTATCAAGAATCTATGCTCTAAAACAAATCAAATCAAATCAGAATATTTTATTTCACATAAACCTACATGGGCACTTATGAAACGTCAGAAGATACATGCACGGTTCCAATTGGTCGTTTCCTATGGAAAAGAGCCGGCAAGAAACTCCACGGTTACTCTTTGAAAAATAATTGGCTTAATGTTTTCAAATTACAGTGTGGAAGGACAGTTTAGGTCTTTCAACAAGTACCAGGTACTTAATAAAACAGTAAATTGTCTACAAGGCCTAAACGTTGTCACATTCACAAAATGTAAAAGAATCCATCATAAAGATAAAATATAACTTGTAGTGCTGTGTGTAACTATGATAACGTTTCCTCACTCCCCGCATAATAGGTATCGGGGCATCTCTCTCTCTCCCAGGCACTGGCCGGCCGTTGCGAGCTCTTGAACTGCTAGATTTTGTGTATATTTGTTTCATAGAAAAAAATAATAAGGAAATTATAAAATGTGTTCTCACCAAGCTCTAAAAAACATTAAGGCTTACCTTTTCGTATAACTTTTACATGGTTTAACGATGCAATCTCTTCAATGTACACGTTTTAAATAGCGATTCAGTGTCATCTTTATGATTTTTTTAACGAGCCATCTTCAAACAGCGCTTGACAATATGTTCAATTTTCCTAAGATATTTTCTTTTCGCGCAAAGTTAATATTTTGCTAGATTTACAGAGGTTTAAAAATTATAAAAAGTACTGCAACCTCGCCTTAAATCAAATAACTTTCAGAGTGTAGCACAGTGACATACGCATACTTGGTGAAACTAGGCGACGGATAGTTCGACGGCTTACGCATGAAAAGCTTTTTAAATTGTTATCGGCAACATAATTATCAGGCCGACAAACTTGCAGAATCCTTGACAGTTTCTAATGTGTCAGTAAATAATAACTTATCATAACTTCACGCTTGTAATTCCCGAAAGCTTAGGCAGATGTGTACATGTAGACGCCACCACCATCACCCACATTTTCCCAGTAATATTTTAGTCCTATGTAATATGGGGCCTATTGCCATTAACCGGGCATGAATCCACAAACCGGGCTCAATCAATTCAGCCTATTGCAGTCCACTGCTGGACATAGGGCTATCCCAGGGTGCGTCACAATACCTGTCCTCCGCCTTCCGCATCCAGTCCATTCCAGCCTCGTTCTTTAGGTCGTCCATCCATCTAGCTGGGGGGCGTCCCACACTACGCTTGCCGATACGCTCTCTCCTCGCCCATCCTGCTCATCCTTTGACGAACAAGGCCAGCTCACTGCCACTTCAGTTTGCTTACTCCGCAAGCTACACTCCGGGCTGTTATTGAGGAATTCCTGATAGAAAAACCCAATAACACTTTTCCCGACTTGGGAATCGAATCCAGAACCTAAGGCTCAGCAGTAGCGCTTGCAACTACTAGAACAGTAATTAATAAACTCATTAAATAAACACTTTTATCCGTTCCGTGCCTCGGAAAGCACGTTAATCCGCGCGTTGGTCCCGGTTGTCATTCGTGGACCTTTGACAATCGTTACGGGTAGTCAGAAGCCCGAAAGTCTGACAACCAGTCTTACCAAGGGGGTAACTGGATTATAGAGGTCAGATAGGCAGTCGCTCCATGTAAAATACTGGTATTCAGCATCCGGTTAGTCTGGAAACCGACCCCAACATAGTTAGGAAAAGGCTAGGCAGATGATGATCTGTAACTTTGAACAGAATCTAGTCCTCACTTCTGTTTATGTACAATATTGCAACCTCAAATCCTTGCACTATTCAGGGGGTGCTAATGAAGATTATTTTATTATTATAACATAACACAAAATGTTTGCTGCCATAATAGCACGAAGAGTTAGGCAGGGGTGTACGCTTTAGTACATCTACATTTCGCCAGAAGTCTCATGTAATAGGGGCAGCCGCGTACACATCCAAAATGCAGGGTGCTATTGAAAAATTCGAGATGGAAACACCCACTAATCCTTTTTTATTATATGCGTTGACCTCGCAGAATAATATACAACATTATTTTTAGTATATGCGAAACCCGAAACACGTGTCTAGTATTTTTATGTAAAGAATCTATGTACAAAATTTCAAAATTGTATCATGAAAAATCACAAAGTTATAAGCTTGTTAAGTTACCTATTGTCCGTACAAAAACATGCTCACCCGCGCGGCTCGCGCCGCGCCGTCTTGCGCTCATTTGATAATAGTACCTAGGTACCTAACCGTTCGGCGCGGAGATTGGATAACCTACTTATTGTCGCTCGTTGTCCAACTTTTAACCTCTTTTAAATATTTTTGGGACAAAATATAACATGGGGTAAAAATTATTGGAATCGATTCAGTTACTTATTCTGAACAAACTACATTCAGGTTTTGCATATAGGTACTAAAAATAACGTTGTATAACACAACATAATTAGCCTATAATGTTCCCACTGCTGGGAGCCAGGCCTCCTCTCTATGAGGAAATGGGCCATAATCCACCACGCGGGCCCCGTGCGGGTTGGTAGATGTCACACGTCTCCGAATTTTTGTTTCTAGGATATGCCGGTTTCCTCATAATGTTTTCCTTCACCGTTTTGAGAGCAGTAAATTCACAAAGTAAAGTGCCTGGCTGGGTCCGAACTCACAACCTATTATCGTGAGTCGTGACCGATACTACTAGGCTACGACTCCAACCTTAGAACGTAGGTATATTAATAGAAAATTCTCATTTGTATTAGCTATGAAACAGCTGACCAGACATGTTCTTTGGCCGTTCAATCTTTCATTGTCCTACATACCTTTGTATCTAAAATTAGTAGTATGAATTAATAATGAAGATCACTTCTAATTTTGACTAAATATCTATGGGCTTCATTCCAAAATTAAATATGTAAGTGTTACAAGATGGCTGAACTATCTACAATCTATACATAGATTTAAAAAGAAGCCCGCTTTTCATGTCTGTCTGTGTCACCGTTTAGATCTTTTAAAGTAAAGAAAGAAGAAAGAAAGAAGAAAGAAAATACATTTATTTAGCACAGATTAAAAGACACACAATACACCAGATAGGTAATAATCGTACATCAGATAAAAACAGAAATAAAAAACAGATAAAAATCAAAAGTGCAAAGTCCGATGTAAGAAATTAGCAGGAATGTGTGCCTCACGGCTGCGCCAAAAAGGCCCAGTTCAGCAAAAAATGCCAGACAACTAGTGCCTGACGCTGGTTTTCAACTGGACCTGATGTGTGAGGTGACGGATGTAAATCAGTTTTATACTGTAACGTGACATGTGTATGCATAATTAAATAAATGGATAAAAATAAATTTGTGTCACATATAAACAATATTGAGTAACATTGCAAAAAAATAAATAAATAAAATACTGATACATAAATAAGTGAGATGGCCGCATGATAGACCTTCTTAAACAAATAAAGAAATTAACGAAACGAGTCAGAACATGAACCTGTTTTAATTTAAACGATGCCTGACTTCCATGCTTCAACGCATTATCATAATAATAATTTATTACTAATCCGTGCACTGTAATGTCATCGCGACATTCACCGACAGAAACACTGACGCTTACTCAAGAGGGTACTCATACATCATATAATTGAGACATTTACTGTGACCATATCTAGCTCCCTTTGCGCTTCTATGAGGTACTGCCGTAAGCGTCGTTTGAAAACATGTATTGAGTTAATTACTCTAATTGGCGGTGGCAAGTTATTCCATACTTTGGAAGCCGCATAACGAAAGCTGCCTCTAAAAGCAGCCGTACCCTGAGACTGAGTCGAGAGTTGTTGTGAGCATTGCCTTCTCCCGCATTCCCGTCTACTCGCAACCCAACTTAGCTTGTTGTAAAGGTAGTCCGGTTTTTGATATTTAACAACACCGAACAGAAGGCAAGCCAAGTGTAGTTTGCGTCTGGACTTCATCTTCAGTATACGGTGCCTGTTTAGAAAAGGAGTTACATGGCTTCTGCGAGGAATATTATAACAAAACCGAGCACAAGCGTTTTGTACCCTTTGGATGAGGCGGTCTGTACGAGCTAATAGGCGCGGGCCGTAAACCGTGTCAGCGTAGTTCAACCTGGACAGAACCAGGGTTTCCACTAGCTGTTCCCGTAGTTTTTCGGATAAATAAATAAGGCCTCATATTGTATAAAACCTTTAAGCGATAAAGTATTTAGATTAAGTACAAAATGGATTTTGATGCATTTTCCACCATCATGATGCACATTCGCCGATGGGGCCGAAAGGTTCTGGAATGGCGACCGCGTACCGGAAGACGTAGCGTTGGAAGGCCTCCCACAAGGTGGGCCGACGACTTCGTGAAGGCCGCAGGAACCCGTTGGATGCGAGAGCACAGAACCGGTCGAAGTGGACGAAGGACGTGCTTGGGGGAGGCCTTTGTCCACCAGTGCACGTCTTTCGGCTGAAATGATGATGATGATGATGATAGTTATAACGTTCCCATTGCTGCTGGGCTGGGGCTGACGATTTTTTCCTGCGCCGTTTATGTATATAATAAAATAACATTTAACACAGAAAACTTGATGTTTTGATACGTCGCCATTCAACCATGCGAAGCAGGGGTAGGGGCAGGTCATCATGGTCTCATGACAAATTAAACCTTTTTTCTGTTTGTACAACCGTCGTCAGAAGCCGGTAAGTCTGACTCTGACAACCAGTCTTACCAAGGGGTATCATATTACCCAGTAACTGGGTTGTGGAGGTCAGAGGCAGTCAGTAGGCAATCGCTCCCATGTAAAATAGTGGTATTCGGCTGCATCCGGTTAGACTAGAAGCCGACCCCAACCCCAACAAAGTTCGGTAAAGGCTAGGCAGATGATGACTTGGACCGTTTTGGTCATGCAAATGTTGTAGTATCGATATATCATTTAGTGAAATTAAAAGAACGACGTAATAATTATGTGACATAGATTTGTGTCCCGGCTGCTAAGAGCATCCTCTCATAAACTAGCCCTTTTTTTTTTGCGGATGGAAAATCATCAAATGACTCCTCCCGCTCTGGGTGGAGCGGAAGGGAGTGTCAGACTCTTACTGACTAAAACCCACCCGTGTTCCTTCCTTAGCCCTTTATGTTCCGGGCCAGCGGTAACCCTTTCGGACAATCCCGCTGACCCGGCAGGCTTCGGCCCTAAGGGGCCCCTCCCCGATGCTGACATCTCTACGCGCCGTCCGGCACGGGCCTGGTCCTGATCGGACGGTGAGCTACCCATTACTCTCCGCCCGCAGGCCCGCGGCTACGGTGGCCGGGAGTCGTCACGCGGCTCCCGACGCCGGGGGCGTCCCCCACGGCGGCTGAGACGGGAGGCTCTCTCCCTGAACCGTCCCGCCACCTCCTTCGCTAGCATGACTGCTTCGCAGAAGGAGGTGACTGCCTCCCACTCCCTCTCGCCCCGGACCATGGCTTGCACCAGGGCCGGACGCGAGAGGTCGCCGCCGCTGCCAATCGCCTCTACGAGGACACGGCGGTGCTCCGGGGCAGACCTCCACCGTGTGCTCCACCGTGTCCTCATAAACTAGCCCTAACACATTATTTCTTGCGTCACTTGCATTAAAAAAAAATACTGTTGTTAAAACTAACGATCCGTTCTGTACATACCGGGTCAAATTTAATCAACTAGCAAAACTTCGCAAACGTGATGGGTCGATATCTAAACATGATACTTAAACAAACAAAAATAAAAGATGATTTTTTTTGGGCCCATCGATCGCTTTTAGTCTATTTACTTGATATATCAGTTGAAAAATCAGTTTTGTGATTAGAATCGATATCTAAACACATTAATTTCACATTTTCTGAACTCATACTTCAAGTAACAATACAACCAGCGCTCGTTGACCCCGTAAAAAAAACATCAAATATTTTTTATTTTCTCGTGTTCAGATCAGATCGATATCCGGTGCATCTGCAGAGTTTCTCTAGCTAATTTAATTTGAACTTGTAGAAACAAAACGTTATTTTTTTTTTTTCAAGATTGGAAATCATCAATTGACCCCTCCCGCTCTGGGTGGAACGGAAGGGAGTGTCAGACTCTTACTGACTAAAACCCACCCGTGTTCCTTCCTTAGCCCTTTATGTTCCGGGCCAGCGGTAACCCTTTCGGACAATCCCGCTGAGACAAACCGTTATCTTAACCCTCGCTTCGTCTACGAATAACAGTAGTTTCCCATTGACATAAGCCAGCAGTACATTCGGTCGTCGGTTCGAGCCCTTAATCGCATCGGAAATTTGCATCAATTTATCGTTTCTCGGATCTAAAAGTGATTCAACTAACTGCTATAAATGGCTAATATGGATACTTTTGGAGTCACATTGTCAGTATCACCGGATCGGATCTGCGTATATATATAATTTTCCTGAATTTACTTTTTAAACTGTCTCATTGCGTCCGGTGTACAGCTAGTTTTTACCGACTTCACAAAAAGGAGAAGGTACCTAGCTACTATGTTCGAATGTTTGTGTTTTTTTTTTTTTGTATGTTTGTTCATCGAATACTCCGTCAATTGTCGACGAATTTTCAAAATTCTTTTTTTTTGTTTTCTATTGGTTCTGTTTAGTTTGTTAGTTAATTATGTCATCTAGCTAGATATTCAAGAACATACAAATATCATCATCTGCCTAGCCTTTTCCCAACTATGTTGGGGTCGGCTTCCAGTCTAACCGGATGCAGCTGAATACCAGTACTTTACATGGAGCGACTGCCTATCTGACCTCCACAACCCAATTACTAAGTAATACGATACCCTTGGTAAGACTGGTTGTCAGACTTTCGGAACATAAAATTGACCTCTTTAATACCTAGCTAGATGGACTGAAGACTTTTAAAAGTTTGCTGGCACAGAATGGATGCGGAGCCCGGACTGGAACTGGGAACGTTGTGGTTTAACTTAAAAGATCAATCACAGAACTGCGATTCGTACTTTGTTGATGTATGTTTGGGAATAGCTCATGCAGTAGTAAAATAGACAAGAATTTAAAAATAAATTGTTTTTTCAGATTCTGCTGTTACATTGATTTTTAGGGTTCCGTATCCAAAGGGTAAATTTGGGACCCTATTACTAAGACTTCACTGTCCGTCTGTCTGTCTATCACCAGGTTGTATCGCATGAACCGTGATAGCTAGACAATTGAAATTCTCACAGATGATGTACTTCTGTTGCCGCTGTAACAAAAAATACTAAAAACAGAATAAAATAAATATTTAAGGGGGGCTCCCACACAGCAAATGTGTTTTTTTCGGCGTTTTCGCCTTGTGGCACGGAACCCTTCGTGCGCGAGTCCGACGCGCACTTGGCCAGTTTTTTTTTCAGTTTTGCAACTTAACTTTTCCACTTTGTACAGTGTGTCTTATCAATAACATTTAAATTGCCAACATCGTTCTGGTTCTTCCCAAATGTTATGAATTTTATATAAATGTATTATAAGGGACAAACCCTAACCGTCTTATTACAAAACGAGCTCTAACTTTAGACCTAGCCTAAACCTTTGAGACGGTTACTGTATTTTGAACTTTATTCCGAGAAGCGTAAAGTTCTTAATGCATAATTGACAACTTAGACTCAGGTTTATCATCATTTTTTGTAATAAGAACTTTAACTTTGTCGGAATTAAGTTCGAAATTTGAAAATGGCTCGATCGTTTAAAACTGGGTCTAAAGATAAACCTTGTTTTGTAATAAGGCCATAAAAGTCTACAGCTGAACATGTGCGTTGCCGTAAACCTTTATAATTTACGATCGATCCTCGGGGGTAAACGTAACGTTTTACGTTAAGCGATGTTATACCTTTGAAACCAGATTTTCGCTGTAAGGGGGATTGACCTACCTGATGTAACCTATTTCGCGGTAGCATTACTTTTCTAACGCCGTAATTAGAGACACAATAGAAAGACAATTGCTTATGTCGAACTGTGTAACTTAAGACATTCAAAAGGTTAATATACAGCAATTTTTTTTTTAATTTGAATTCTAAACTAAAGGTCATAGAAAGATCATAACTATATGGTTCACATACTGGGCAATTGAAGTATGTAATATGTTTAGGTATGGTCTTTCTTTTTAATATTGTGTGTTTTTATTTTATTTTATTTTTAAATTTTGTAATTTTTGTGCCTAATATGATCGTGTTGGACGAAATAAACGATTTAATATTATTATAGAGAAAAACCATGAAATGAAGGAAAAAAAATAAAAGCGAGATTTGAAATTTATTTAAAACCGGCTGACCCGACGAACTTCTTCTTCTTCTTCTTCTTCTTCTATACCACTTCAGAAAGAATAAGAACGAATTTATGAGAAAATGAATAAAATTATCTTCATTTTTTTTTTATCGTGAATTTCATCCCATGTTTTTATAGTTATTCTGCTATTCGGGGTGGAAACAAATCCAAGAAAACAAAGATCATAAAATTGGTCCAGCCGGTTTTGAGTTAGAAATGGTGTACTTAAGTAACCCGAGTTTGTTTTATTTATAACTAGCAGGGTGCCGCGTTTTCATCCGCATAAGTCTCGATCCCGTGGGAATATCGGGATAAAAAGTATCCTCAAAGTATCCTTTGCCGGGACTCAAACTATCCCTGTACCAAATTTTATCTATATCGGGTCAGCGGTTTAAGCGTGCAGAGGTAACAGACAGAAAGACACGCTTTCACATTTATACTATTAGTATGGATTACGTAGTATATTTTTCGATGATATCTCTTTATATATATAAAACTAAAATATTCTGCCATCAAATTACAAATAATGGTCTTAACTTCCAAGAAGTTATCTAAAATATTAAATTAACCTATTTTACCTTGACCATGTATAAGGTGTTCGAAGTGGCCACCATTTTGTTATGACTACAGCTGAACTCTTTTTTTTGATTAATTGATTTACTTAAAAAAAAAACAGTTTGTTATTTTTTTTTCGATTTTGATGTCACTTCTATTTTCTTCATGATTCCTATCAGCGTTTTCCTGTAGGACCTTATAGGTACTTGGTTCAGAATATAAACAAACTGCCATGGAAAAATTGGTTGTAATATTATAATAATAAATATGCTTTATTTATGGTGTCTAAACTTGAACCTACTTCTAACAAAATAGAAGAATCGGCTTCCTTCTTAACTCTGGTGCTCTGTAAACGAAATATTATGATCAATATTCTACCTGTTAATTTTATGGTGTTAAATGGTCATGAGACATGCTCAATGAAATAATAATAATTCTAGATTTGAATTAAATCGGTCTACAATAAATGATAAATTAAGATAAATAATTAGTAGATAATGGGCCTTATAAGAAGGCTAAAAGTCACCCAAAGGGCAATGGAGAGGGCTATGCTTGGAGTTTCCCTGCGTGATTGACTCAGGAATGAGGAGATCCGCAGGAGAACCAAGGTAACCGACATAGCCTGAAGATTTGCCAAACTTAAGTGGCAGTTGGCAGGGCACATCGCTCGCAGAACCAATAGCCGATGGGGCCGAAAGGTTCTGGAGTGGCGACCGCGTACCGGAAGACGTAGTGTTGGAAGGCCTCCCACAAAGTGGTCCGACGACCTTGTGAAGGCCGCAGGAACCCGTTGGATGCGAGAAGCAGAGAGCCGGTCGAAGTGGAGGTGCTTGGGGGAGGTCTATGTCCAGCAGTGGACGTCTTTTGGCTGAAATGATGATGATGATAAAGACAGATAATGATGATGACAATCAAGAATAAAACCGGAAAACTTGCTTTAAAAATTGGCACTCTCTTAAACATAATCATAAAAATTTAACGTTTTTCATCAAACCCCAATAATTGGGGTTTCATGATGTTCAACGGTTAAAAATTGAAAAATTTCATAATATTATGAAAGATCAGAAGCTGGCTGCACGATTCTAACTAATTTTATCATTGGAGCAAGCCGTGGTCACGACCGCGACTTAAGAGTTGTAGATCGCAGGTTCGAACCCCGACAAGCGCTTTACTTCTCGTAAATTATTTCATCACCACTGCTCTCAAAACGGTGAAGGAAACCGACATGTCCTAGAACCAAAAATTTCAAGACATCTACCAACCCGCAGTGGGCCCGCGTGGAGGATTACGGGGAACATTTTAAGCTGATTAAGTATGTTATTGGTGTAAAAACTCTTGTTCAAACTACCTAAATCTTTGACACGAGGCCACAACGTACGTACGTCAGCTTTTTATCGTTTAATCATGAAACCTTACTGAAAAAAGAAGACATATATAGTCGAAAAGCATGAAGTTTTTTATGGGTTCTCTTGTAGGTGTAACTTAATTGGCTACGTTTGGCTATGTTCACAAACTGTTAAGTTATAGCCTGATTTGGTTACATACTTAATTATATATGGTATGGTTTCTTTACATAATCAGCCCATAATGTTCCACACACAGACCTCCTCTCTTCGAGAGGGAATGGGCTGTAATCCACCACGCAGGCCCAGTACGGATTGGTAGATGTCACATGTCTTCGAATTTTTGGTTCTAGGACATGCCGGTTTTGTATCTTTGTATGTGGAGTTCCTTATCCTTTCCTTTCCCACGAACTGCCTCGAGGCATCCAAAAAAAAAAGACCAAGCAACTTCGCGCGAAGTTGCTTGGTCCCAAACGAGTCGATAGACACCTCGTGTATTAAAATCCATCAAGCCATTAGGATGCCTCGAGGCAGTTCGTGGGAAAGGAAAGGATAAGGAACTCCACGTACAAAGATACAAAACCGGCATGTCCTAGAACCAAAAATTCGAAGACATGTGACATCTACCAATCCGTACTGGGCCTGCGTGGTGGATTACAGCCCATTCCCTCTCGAAGAGAGGAGGTCTGTGTGTGGAACATTATGGGCTGATTATGTAAAGAAACCATACCATATATAATTAAGTATGTAACCAAATCAGGCTATAACTTAACAGTTTGTGAACATAGCCAAACGTAGCCAATTAAGTTACACCTACAAGAGAACCCATAAAAAATTTCATGCTTTTCGACTATATATGTCTTCTTTTTTCAGTAAGGTTTCACGATTAAACGATATAAAGATAACTTACGTACGTTGTAGCCTCGTGTCAAAGATTTAGATAGTTTTAACAAGAGTTTTTACACCAATACCATACTTAATCAGATTAAAATGTTGCCCTTAATCCACCACGCGGGCCCACTGCGGGTTAGTGTCTTGGAATTTTTGGTTCTAGGACATGTCGGTTTTCTTCACCGTTTTGAGAGTAGTGGTGATAAAATAATTTACGAGAAGTAAAGCGCTTGTCGGGGTTCGGACCTACGATCTACAACTAGTAAGTCGCGACCGTGCCCACTGAGCCACCACGGCTTACTCCAATGATACAACCAGTTAGAATCGTGCAGCCAGCTTCTGATCTTTCATAATATTATGAAAATTTTCAATTTTTAATTGTTGAACATCATGAAACCCCAATTATTGGGGTTTGATGAAAAACCTTAAATTTTTATGATTATATTTAAGAGAGTGCCAATTTATAAAACAAGTTTTCCGGTCATATTCTTGACTGTCATCATCATTATCTATCTTCATCATCATCGACATTTCAGCCAAAAGACGTCCACTGCTGGACATAGACCTCCCCCAAGCACCTCCACTTTGACCGGCTCTCTGCTTCTCGCATCCAACGGGTTCCTGCGGTCTTTACAAGGTCATCGGACCACCTTTTGGGAGGCCTTCCAACGCTATGTCTTCCGGTACGCGGTCGCCACTACAGAACCTTTCGGCCCCAGCGGCCATCTGTTCTGCGAGCAATGTGCTTTGCCCACTGCCACTAAAGTTTGGCAATTCTTCAGGCTATGTCGGTTACCTTGGTTCTCCTGCGGATCTCCTCATTCCTGATTCGATCACGCTGGGAAACTCCAAGCATAGCCCTCTCCATTGCCCTTCGGGTGAGTTTTAGCCTTCTTATAAGGCCCATTATCTACTAATTATTTATCTTAATTTATCATTTATTGGAGACCGATTTAATTAAATTCTATAATTATTATTACATTGAGCATGTCTCATGACCATTTAACACCATAAAATTAACAGGTAGAATATTGATCATAATATTTCGTTTACAGAGCACCAGAGTTAAGAAGGAAGCTAATTCTTCTATTTTGTTAGAAGTAGGTTCAAGTTTAGACACCATAGGTAAATAAAGCATATTGATTATAATATTACAACCAATTTTTCCATGGCAGTTTGTTTATATTCTGAACGAAGTACCTATAAGGTCCTACAGGAAAACGCTGATAGGAATCATGAAGAAAATAGAAGTGACATCAAAATCGAAAAAAAATAACAAACTGTTTTTTTTAAGTAAATCAATTAATCAAAAAATAAAAGAGTTCAGCTGTACTCATAACAAAATGGTGGCCACTTCGAACACCTTATACATGGTCAAGGTAAAATAGGTTAATTTAATATTTTAGATTACTTCTTGGAAGTTAAGACCAATATTTGTAATTTGATGGCAGAATATTTTAGTTTTATATAAAGAGATATCATCTCATCATAATAATTTTTGACGTTCAAAAGTGCCTGTTAAGTGCCTATTTGAAATAAATGCTTTGACTTTGACTTTGACTTTGACCATGTACGAGTATTCATATTAATAGTACCTATAAATGTGAAAGTGTGTCTTTCTGTCTGGTAAGCACGCTTAAACCGCTGACCCGATTTAGATGAAATTTGGTTCAGGAATAGTTTGAGTCCCGGTAAAGGATACTTTGAGGATACT
The DNA here is from genome assembly GCA_916614155.1 of Mesoligia furuncula. NCBI lineage: Eukaryota > Metazoa > Arthropoda > Insecta > Lepidoptera > Noctuidae > Mesoligia > Mesoligia furuncula. The sequence continues at coordinate 27,864,299 of OU744800.1, read as the reverse complement.
TTTTATCCCGATATTCCCACGGGATCGAGACTTATGCGGATGAAAACGCGACACCCTGCTAGTAATAAATAAAACAAACTCGGGTTACTTACACCATTTCTAACTCAAAACCGGCTGAACCGATTTTATGATCTTTGTTTCCTTTCCCACGAACTGCCTCGAGGCATCCTAATGGCTTGATGGATTTTAATACACGAGGTGTCTATTGACTCGTTTGGGTCGCGCGAAGTTGCTTGGTCTTTTTTATAAAATCAAAATGGTGGATTTTAGACCACAACAAAGTAAGGTCTTGAAAAAAATATTGTACCATTACTATGTGGGGGTATCAAAATAAAGGGCTTGAGGAGACGATTTAAAAAATTTAACACACTAAATTAATTTATTAAGTATTAGTTGTTATTTGTTTACTTATTATTTTAATTTACAGAAATAAATTCTACACACTAAAAGGATCAAAATAAAAATGAAATGATCAAATCGAAACCGGAGTGCAATTAAGATTCAAAGTTAGCTCACTTTTCAAACAGTCTGGTGGCATCAAATCTGAGATTGAACTAAAGTAACCTACCGTAATACCTACTTACTGCCTAGGCAGTAAGTAGCTATTACGATATTAGATTGAAAAAATAAAAAACCCTCTAGAGGGTTTTTTATTTTTTCAATCTAATCTCATGTATTTTTATCAAAAACACAATAAATAATATCGTCAATGGAGCCTCAGCCCAAACCCAACCTTCTAATGCGGAGGTACACGCGCCACAGCAACCGATCATTCTATTCGTCGACGGCGACTAAAACCTATGAAGTGAGAACTCTTTGGTCGACCTGTACCATACAATTTTCTCAGTTGATGTTCCAAATCCAAATCACATTAATGACCAGTCGGTCCATCTAGCAAACAACAATTACAAATTAACAATTGAAATCTAATAGCTTGAAGCACTTGATGACACAAATATCTTTATCTTAATAACATCTATCTTACAAGTTTGGATAATGTGAGCAAAGAAACAGCTTTCAGTATAAAACCCCATTCTTACTTAATCTTATGTTAATAATTTCATACCAAACCCGCTTTGGAACTCGGTCAAAAACGTAAAAACTGCTACACTTGCAAATTACTTGGAGCCTTTTCCATTTCTTTGACAGCATTTCAAGCATAATCAAATTGTTATACAAAGAGTAAAATTAAAGTGCCACTAAGTCATTTTCCGCGAAAATTTCTCGAAACGTAACACGTTGAAGTTTTCATCGAGACATCGTTGAATTCGCTGAGTACGTTATTGTCCTTGTTGACTGAAATTTATTACTCTTGCGCTATTTATTATTTCTTTTTTACTTTTTTTAACACAGCAGGGGGCCTAAAAAGGCCACTTTGGAGAATCATAAAAGGATAACATTTTGAATTATAATATGGCGAAGACAGTCCGTGTTTTTCTTTTTTTTCGCTGTACTACGTAGGTACAATCAATGAGATTGGGATTGAATTTGGATTGGATTGATTCAGCAATGGGATTTGATACGATTAACTTAACAGTTAAAAGTCCATTATGTTATCATTTTATGATTCAACGCAAAAGCGTTATCCTCCATGAGACAGAGAAAGAGATAGTTTTCATGGTTTTCGAGGATGCTGAAGCCAATAGTAAAGTCAACATAGTCAAGTCCATGATGGCGGCCGCGAATTTTTTTTTTCTTCATTTTCGCAGCCACCATCTTGTTTTCATTTGAACTTGGGGTTTGCCATAATCGCCACCCTTGGCAGGCGGGTTGGCGATCGCAGTATAGTATGGTGATGGAATGCATAGAGAACGCTGCTGCCCATTCTCCGGTACGATCCTTAGTCGCCTTTTACGACACCCACGGGAAGTATGGGGTGGTGCTATTCTTCAATTTCTTCTTTATTTTTTTTATTAGGCATGAATATCTCACTGCTGGGCAAAGTCCTTCCTACTCTATTTTCACCTCTCTCTGTCGAGAGCTGCCAAGGACCAATCTTTATTAAAGGAGTCCAGCTCATCCCGCCATCTCCGCCTGGACCGGCCCGTTTGCCCTTAAGCGGGATCCACCAAACTTTGTTTTATTTTTAACATTTGATTAAATATCCTCGCAATTAGTCGGCTTGCCTAAACTGTGTATTATGAAACTAGCCATAAGTAGTTTGAAGCCTGAAAATTTAAAGTTTTTGAATTTGCAAAGGTCAAACGGTTATTCAGCCGCATCTGGCAACCCCAAGGTCGATCCCAATATTATGATTATTATTATTTATTCAGACAAAAGTCCATAATTGTTAGTTACAAAAATTATCTTACAAATTATGTTAGCACAGACATTTACAAAAAGGTAGGTACACAAAAGGTGTGTAGTCATGAAAATTCTCGCTCGGGTTAGGATAGATTGCCACGCTATCTGACCAGAATCCGAACGAAAGCCGACGAGGATGACTGCCGAGTCATATTTCTCAGCAATTACTCGAAGGATTCTGTTAGCGCTGCCCCGCACTCTGCTTAGTAGGAAGGCGATTCGCTTGCGCATTATAGCATGAAAGCCATCAACCCAAGCCTCTACAAACATACCCGAGGCGCTACAAAAGCGGGGCAGCCCTAGCAGCATCCTATATCCATTATTATACTGGACACGCAAGGCATTGATCGACTTATGAGTCCAGCTGACCCTCAGGCTACTCGTGTAAAAATATTGCTTTGAAACATTCAGTATAATTTTCTCTTTATGTAACGTTAAAATATATAATCCTGTTATACAGTTAATTTGCATTACAAATCAGCCCAAAAGCGACCACTCTGTAAATGAGACTTTCATGAAATAAGCTTATTAAGATTAAACCTTGGAAGAATAAAGCTACAATTTATTTTAACGATGTTCATCATCATTTCAACCGAAAGACGCGTCCACTGCTGGACATAGGCTTCCCCCAAGCATCTCCACTTCGATCGGTTCTGTGCTTCTCGCATCCAACATCGCCTTAAACTAAACGATGTTGGTAAAGTGTAAAATGTTATCATCATCGTCATAATCTGACAACTCGGTAACTAGCTTCATCTTTCTGACTGACCGACCGGGACCCCTTGATAATCCAAAAGTGCATTTAAAATTGCAGGTTTATTTGTAGTAAATGCTTTGAATTTGAGTTCTTCCTAGCCTTTTGGGGTCGGCTTTCAGTCTAACCGCATGCAGCCGAATACCAGTATTTTACAAGGATCGACTGCCTATCGGTCCTCCACAACCCAGTTATTGGGAACAACCCTTTGGTTGGACTGGTTTACAGACTTTCGGGCTTCTGACCACCAACATTAACGACTTTAAAAGATCTACAAATGACAGCAGGAATTAACGGCTTAACGAGTCTTTCGAGGCACGGAGGGGTCACGGTACCTACGTAATGGACGGTCACCCATCCACGGACCAACCTCGGCGAGCGTTGCTTAACCTTGAAGATCGACCCGTGCGGGTGTTATTATTTAGCCACAAGCCCCTATAGTATCATTATCATCTACGCAAAGAATGCTGGTCATCCACACGTATTCGCAACGGATCTCGATCTATTTATCCATTTGTGCGCTTATAACTGGAGATCCACTTATCTGATTTACGTGATTTATTTTTAAGTGATAAATTATGTTCTTTAGCTAGTATTAGTACTTATAGTAAACCCACGCAAGCGGAATCTTACGCACAGCCAGCAGCTAAAATGATACCTATTTTGGGCAAATATTTGTTTAGTGACCTGGGAGCCTAAAAAGGCCACTTTAGCAGAATCATAAAAGGATAACATTATGAATCATAATGGACAGTTAACTGTTAAGTTAATCGTATCAAATCCGAAAGAAGTGCAGAATTTTTCTTTTTTTTTGTCTGTGCTAAAATACCAATCAATCCAATCCAAATCAAATCCCAATCTCTTTGATTATAGCTTTTTTTTTCATTTATCTATACATATAATAAATCTGTAGAAGGGTCAATTCTGTACATTGAAAATATTGAAAAAATAAATAGCGGGGGGTGTTGCTGGATCGATACCAAACCCAAATATGTGATTAAAAAAATTTTTGTCTGTCTGTCTGTCTGTCTGTCTGTCTGTCTGTCTGTATATGCAGGCATCACGTGAAAACTAACGGTTCGATTTCGATGAAACTTGGTATAATTATACCTTATTATCCTGGGCATAAAATAGGATACTTTTTATCCTGGAAAAATACGTAGAAAAAAAAAATCTTATTTTTCGGTTTTATTCATAGACGTTGTTCTGTAGAACCGCGAACACACGTTGCATTACCCGTAGTGGATAATTTTCCATTTCAATTTAAGAGAATACAGTTTCCTGTAGCTTTGTGTTACGCCATGACAATAAATAAGGCTCAAGGTCAGACCCTAGGAGTTGCTGGCGTAGATCTTACCGCGAGTTGTTTTTCACACGGGCAACTTTACGTAGCTCTTTCCCATGTGAGCAGTCCAAGAAATCTTCATGTTCATATTCCGGACGAGCTCACTAACAATGTTGTGTATGCTGAAGCTCTCAATTTACTTTCTGTCGCATTGTCACGATCACTTTTTTATTATTGCAAACTTTTCGTCATTGTCAGTAATTTACTGCTACATGCTACTTATCAAGGTCGGAATTACTATGAAAAAATACTTACTACAGAACGCGAGCTCAACAGCAGTAGCTCAATAGAGGGATCTCCTTAATTATTATAGGCTTAGCCGTATTTGGGTCCAATAGATATTTATAAGATGTCATTGTCAGAGTTACTCAAAATGCAGAAATAAACCATCCACGCGAAGACCGACATCCGCGCGGACGGAGTCGCGGGCGGAAGCTAGTAGAAAATAATACAGGATTATTCATATTAAATAGCAACCAAAAACCAAGGTTTCAACTTGTGCTATCATGAGTCTATATCAATAGCGAACTATACAATGAAGCATTTTATATATATCTATGCATTATAGTCAATACAATTATTAATAACATCTTTAGTTCTTTAAATAGTTACAATCATTCCTACATAATACTTAAGTAATATTGCTTAAGTTTACATTTGATATTTTTCTGTGTAATACATTTGTTTATTTCTAAGGGTAGACTATTAAAAAGTCTGGGTATAATATAACCGGTAGTTCTTTCGCCATATGTAGTGTTGGCGCGCGGTGTACGAAGCCTATTCTCTGAAACTGCCCGAGTGCATACAGGCTGTTCGATTTTGTGACCTACGTAGTGCAGCAAAGTAAAAAAGAAAAACACGGACTATCTTCGCCGTATTATGATTTGTAATGTTATCCTTTTATGATTCTGCCAAAGTAGACTTTTTAGGCCCCCTGCAGGCCAATCCCCGCAATTAAAAACTTTCAAAATCTAGTAGCGATCTCATCTCAGCGAATATCAATGTCAAAAATGTAGGGAAATTAGAGGTATATTTGACAGATTGAAACTGACAATAAAGAAAAGAATGAAAATAAGGATATTTATTTAGCACAGAATAAAATATACACTATACACCAGACATACAAATAAAAAGTGTAAACTGCGATGTAAGAAATATATCATGTTCATACTATCTTTTTGTTGTCTGTGTGGTGCCGGACTTGAAGAATTGCACCATCCCTTACTTCCCGTGGGTGTCGTAAAAGGCGACTAAGGGTCTTACCGGAGAATGGGCAGCAGCGTTCTCTATTTATTCCACCACCATACCATACTGCGATCGCCAACCCGCCTGCCAAGCGTGGCGATTATGGCAAACCCCCCCCAAAATTGGGGGAGGCCTATGTCCAGCAGTGGACGTCTATCGGCTGAAACGACGACTATCTTTTTGTAATGTATATTTTATTTCTTATTTTGATTGTTGTTTTTTATTTATATCTAATCGTATGCTGCACTGGCTGACGTCATCACGTCAACGCCGGCTGTCGCTGAAAACCAGCGCGGGGGCTCTATCTCGTATAGGGTAACAGACAGACAGAGACACTTTCGCAATCCATACTAATATTATAAATGCGAAAGTGTATCTGTCTGTTTGTTACCTCTTCACGCTTAAACCGCTAAACCGATTTAGATGAAACTTGGTATGGAGATGGTTTGAATCCCGGGAAAGGACACAGGATAGTTTTTATCCCGATATTCCTACGGGATCGACACTTGTGCGGGTGAAATCGCGGGGCACTGCTAGAAAGCCTATAATTTCTCGTTCTTGTAAATATCACTATCAGTAGTCATTGTAGTATTCACTCCTTTGTAGACGCATAATTTTCTACACATTCCATCCATCCTCAACTCGACTGCCTTGTTGGTCTAATGGTCGCAAGCGCTACTGCAAAGCATGAGGTCCTGGTTTCGATTCCCAAGTCCGGCTAAGTGATATTGCAAATTTCATTAGGAATTACGCAGTAGCAACTCGGAGTCTGGACTTGCGCTTGGTTCATGGCAAGAAGCTCGCCTCCTATGACATGGGACTTAAACGAACCTGGCGAAATGTTGGTGTACCCATAGTAGACCCCGAAAGCGGGGAAACAAGGTGTGATATTATGTGTATGGTTTCATCCATAGTTTCATTCGTTCTTTCTCTCATCATCATCTGCCTAGCCTTTTCCCAACTATGTTGGGGTCGGCTTCCAGTCTAACCGGATGCAGCTGAATACCAGTATTTTACATGGAGTGACTGCCTGTCTGACCTCCACAACGCAGTTACTGGGTAATACGATATCCCTTGGTAAGACTGGTTGTCAGACTTTCGGGCTTCTAACTACATGTAACGAATGTAAAAGATCCACGAATGACAGCCGAGACCAACGGCTTAACGTGCTTTCCGAGGTACGGAGGGATCACGGTATGTAAAGATTGTCACCCATCCACAGACCAACCACGCCAAGTCGACCTGTGCGGCTGTTATTATTTAGCCACGGGCCCCTCATTTGTTCTTTCTCTATTTAAATCAAATCAAAATATTTTATGTCACATAAACCTACATGGGTACTTATAATACGTCAGAAGCTAGGTGCACGGTTCCAATTGGTCGTTTCCTATGGAGAAGAACCGACAAGAAACTCCACGGTTACTCTTTTTTTAGAATAATTGGCTTTTAAAATGTTTACAAATTACAGTGTTGATAGGTATGCGATGAAAGTTTAGGCCTGTCAACAAGTAACAAAAATAGAAAATGGTCTTATTGTCATAAATTATTATTAAGGTATGAAATTACCATTTTCGTAAAAAATTAAAACAGTAATTGTAAAAATCTACTTAAATACAATTTCACTATATGTGTCCGTAGGTATAAACACATGAAAGGTAAGCCTCTTCATTTGTGTGTAAACAATAGATTTGTGTTATCAGGCCATTTACTTCGACGCTTGATTCAATGCAGATTGGATTATGAAATGTTTATATAATTGAATTGTATAGTTTCCAGGTTACTGACATTGCTTAGAATTAGTTTCAACGTTCGTTGTAATTTATTGTAATTGTAATTTATATCGTGTGTGCTGTGTTTCTTTTCAAATATTGGATAGGATTTACAAGAATGTCTATGCCTATGATATAGTCTTTATTTTCAGTAAGATCATCAACACTAGCAGAGCCCCGCGGTTTCACCCGCATAAGTTTCGATTCCGTGAGAATATCGGGATAAAAAGTAGCCACTATGTTAGTCCAGGGTGTCAGCTACCTTCATACCCAATTTAATCAAAATTGGTCCAGCCGTTTGAGAGTGAAGAAATAACAAACATATAAACACACACACTCACTCACAAACTTTCGCCTTTATAATATTAGTGAGACTAGCAGCGCCCCGCGGATTCACCCGCATAACTGTCCTTTCACGGGACTCAAACTGTCTCTATACCAAATTTCATCTGAATCGGTTCAGCGGTTTAAGCGTGAAGAGGTAACAGACAGACAGAAACACTTTCGCGTTTATAATATTAGTATGGATTATACAAGGTGTAACAGAAAGGGGGTATCAACCCTGAAGGAGGTGAATGTGCTCATGAAACTGAACAACTTTCCCCAAAGAACATAGGTCGAAACATGAAAAAAAATTTTGGACCTCCCATAGTAATAGTAAATCATTCATTTTTTTTTTGTTTTATTTCTTTTTAATGTACTTAACATAGCTTATGTTCTTTGGGGAAAGTTGTTCAGTTTCATGAGCACATTCACCTCCTTAAGGGTTGATACTCCCTTTCCGTTACACCTGGTACAGTTTTTTATATAGTTATTATATAGTTTTTTGTGTGTGTGTCGTAAAGGCGACTAAGGGTCGTACCGGAGAATGGGCAGCAGCGTTCTCTATGCATCCCCCCCCCCCCCCTTTGGGGAAACCTATGTCCAGCAGTGGACGTCTTTCGGCTGAAATGATGATGATGATGATGATATAGTTTTTATTTGCTTTTTAACCGACTTCAAAAAAGGAGGAGGTTTCTCAATTCGACCATATATTTTTTTTTAATTTTTTTTTTTTTTATGTTTGTTCGCGGATAACTTCGTCGTTTATGAACCGATTTTGATTATTCTTTTTTTGTTGGAAAGGGGATATGCCAAGGGTGGTCCCATGATAAGGAAACTAGGATCTGATGATGGCATCCCTGTGAAATCGAGGGGAACTCTCCGTTTGTTAATTTTTTCATTAAGTATTTTAAAGCACTACAATTTAATGAAGGCCTGGAGTCGATCTGATGATGGAGCCGTAAGACAGTCGAGGGGACTCTTCAACGATTTACAGCAGTTACCTTGTGGTTGGGCTTGATTAATTTGTATTGATGTGAATTTTACACCTAAATGGGTTGCGACTGTCATTAGGGGTCTGATGATGAAGACGAAGGACAGTTAAGGGAACTCCTCAACAGTTTACAGTAGCTACCTTGTGTATGTTCACCGATTACTCGAAGACGGCTGGACCGATTCCAAAAGTTCTTTTTTTATTTGAAAGGGTATACTCTCGAGGTGGTCCCATTATCATCAAGTTAGAATCTGATGAGAGGATTCCATGGAAATCGAGGGAAACCCTCAAATTTTATAGGCAAAGCTACAGCGATTTGGATATTTTTTAAAGTAACTTGAGCATTTGCTCTCGGAAATCATCACTTGGTAAAGTGGAGCTGATGATGAAGATCACAGATGGCCATCGGAACTACTCACTGACAAATATTTCACGGGTTGCGATTCGATTACTTTAATATGGTTGCTAAGCAATTTCTGCTCATCACAATGCTTATGGTGAGTGATTATTGAGGAGTTCTCCTGGTTCTTACCGGGAGAACACCTCAACAATTAACGTCCCAGCATCGGGAAAAGCAATATTTTGTATAAGGTGATGAACAGTTGGCATTAGGCTATTGTAACTTAGATAAATTACAAACTGACCCACTAAAAAGTGAAAAATAAAAACATTTTTACAAAAAAAAACCGACTTCCAAAAAAAACACTACAAATCGAAAAATAACTTTAATTTCGGAAGTCGGTGTCAATAAACGAAAATGCGGAACCAAAGACACCGACTTCCGAAATTAAAGTTATTATGCTTTAAAAGACGCTTCCGTAGATTGAAATTGAACTTTTATCAATAAAGGGGCTTACACCACCTAAAGCGCGGTCACTGTCGGACTGCATAGAAAAGAAAGAGAAGCGCGATGACACAACGCTGGTAATTTATTGCAAAATATGAAGCAATAATTAAGTATTTAATTATAAGAAATCTATTGTTTGGACTAAAAAAATAAATAAAACACTAGTATTTTAGCATGTTGCGTGTAGAATAATCTGACAAAAATTCAGAATAATTGTATGTAGCATGGTTTTTATTGTAAAAAGAAAGTTTTTAGAGGTATTTTCATGATTATTTCTAACGTATCAAATTACTTGTTTTATGTTCTCAACAAACTATCTACCCAGCATTGTATATCCTGAAGAATATCATATATTTTTCCGATTTGGTTTACTGTAGTCGATCATATACTTTTATTGTTTCTAAAACTTGCGTTTTTTGCGTTTAGGTCCTGTAAGCCCCTGAATCAACTCAACTAAAAAACAAAAATGCCTTTCCCGTTTGAAACTGTCTGCAAGACATAACCTATTAGTAGACTTTGTGCTTGCTGCAGGTCAAACAACACACACACACACAGGTAACATCACGCTTGTAATCCCCAGAGGGTTGGACAGAGGTGTACCCTACACAACAATACCAAACAACACCAACAATATCTTAACAAACAAAGTTAAGGTGAATGCGCAGTTGTAAGTACCTCGCGAAATTCAATTTTACTTACGTTTTTTGAAATTTTCAGGTCAGTGTCAGGTTGTATTTTGATCAAAATATAATTCGCGACTATATCAGGTACGTCTTTGCGGAATTAGAATCATTAATACATCTTTATATGTTAGATTTGTTCCGTAAGAACAAATCTCTTAAGAAAAGTGCGTATGGAACAAATCTCACTTAAAGAGATATATTAATTAATTTTATTATTATTTTGTAGTGTTTAATGTATCTTTTTCATGTTATGTATTTTTGTGGTGTACAATAAAGTATATATAAATAAATAATAATGATTGTAATGATTGTAATTCTGTAAATACATATCTATTAAAGTCGCGAATCATATTTTGATCAAGATATAACCTGACACTGACCTACAAATTGCAAAAAACGTAAGAAAATTTGAATTTTGCGATCTACCACTGCACATTCACCTTAATTTGATGCATTGATCCAATACTCGTGAATGGCACAAATCAATTTATTTCCAGAAAGGAAATATGTGAAATTCGTTCCCTTTTTCTATTTCAGTAAAATGAAAAATACATAACATCATAATCTTGAACACTACATAATCAGCCTATAAAATTCCTATTGCTGGGACACAGGCCTCCTCTCGGTGAGAGGGAGTGGGCCGTAATCTACTACCCGGGCCCAGTGCGGGTTGGTAGATGTCACATGTCTTCGAATTTTGGCTTCTAGGTCATGCCGGTTTCCTCACGATGTTTTCCTTCACCGTTTTGAGAGCAGTGGTGATGAAAATAATTTACACAAAGTAAAGCGCCTGTCTGGGTTCGAACCTACGACTTACAACTCGTAAGTCGCGGCCGTTACCACTGGACCACCACTGCTCTTCAAATAAAAATGGTAAATTAAAATTAAGAATTATTCCGTTCTGATCCCCTGAACCCCCCCTGCACCTCCCCCCCCGCCTCGATCCCCTCCTAGATCGTTTTCTGTTTTAATCTCTGTCTTATCCACTAAAAACTTTCTCTACCTAACTATATCGAGTGGGAAATTGAAGAATAAAATGTGCACTTTCTCATATAAAATTTATCAATTATCATACACGCTTGAAATGCGTTTTCAGTCACGTGAAATTTAGTTCAGTATTTAATGTCTAGGTATACATACAGTAGGCATCAACTTGACCTATTTTAAATAGCAAAATCATTACTACTAGGAAAATACATATAATTAATTATAATACATTAATACTATACACGTATTTTTGTTGCACTGGGGTCACCGGGTCACTTAGGCTGGCATAGTTGCAACAAATATATTGTGCGACCCGAGACATCACGCTGTTTATGAACGCGAGTTTTTAATGCCGTTTTCTAAGGGAGCGTGCATCAGAAATTAAATGTGTGGTCATATTTAAAGTTATGATACAGATAATTACAGTGAACTACTTTGTCAATGGGACCAACATTGCATTTCATCATCATCATTTCAGCCGAAAGACGTCCACTGCTGGACATAGGCCTCCCCCAAGTTGGGGGGGGGGGGTTTGCCATAATCGCCACGCTTGGCAGGCGGGTTGGCGATCGCAGTATGGTGGTGGAATGCATAGATTGTTTGTGTGGTGCCGGACTTAAAGAATAGCAGCAGCGTTCTCTATGCATTCCACATTGCATTTGCAAAAAAAAAAACAAATGTGTCGTACATTTAAGTTGAGTAGGTATTGAAGTTTTTAATGGAACAGCTGATTGTTTTTTCGCGACTACGATGTTGCTCCTATGGAGAAAGTTCTTGAGTTTGATGTTCTGTATGACCACACACATACACAGTGTATATGCAATCGTCGCACGAATATCGGCGATCATTTTTGTCACTCGTCACGTCATGTTCGGAATACCGGAAGGCACTCTCTGTACGTTCAGGTTCGCCGAACAAAATTAACGCAACGATCGCATATTCACGCGATGATCGATTATATTAAGACAAGGCCTTATACCTACTATTGCGTAAGCATGGGTACCTACCTACTAACTACTACACACCGTCATCATTGATCGGCATTTATTTATTTTGTAGTATGTTTTTTATAACAACATTATGAATTATAAAAGTCCGTCAGTATTGTAGAGTTTTGAAAAAATAATGACAGTTTTTAGGGTTCCTTACCCAAAGGGTAAAAACGGGATCCTATTACTAAGGCTTCACTGTCCGTCTGTCCGCCTGTCACCAGGCTGTATCTCATGAACCGTGATAGCTAGACAGTTGAAATTTTCACAGATGATTTATTTCTGCAAATACTAAAAACAGAACAAAATAAATATTTAAGGAGGCTCCCATACAACAAACGTGTTTTTTTCGGCGTTTTTGCCTTGTGATACGGAACCCTTCGTGTGCGAGTCTGACTCGTACTTGGCCAGTTTTTTTTTAAACCAGCTTAAGGCTTTTCTTTCAGACAGCTAAAACACGCAACCCTATTTTTAGACTACAGTTATATTGCGTGACAAATCGTCGCTTAGTTAATGATACCGCGTAAAATCGAAAATTTGCCATTTGACGTTTTATACTTCACTAGCTGCGCCCCGCGGTTTTACCCGCATAAGTTTTGATCCCGTGGGAATATCGGGATAAAAAGAAGCCTATATGTTAATCCAGGGTGTCAGCTACCTCCATACAGAATTTCATCCAAATTGGTGCAGCCGTTTGATCGTGAAGAAGTAACAAACATATAAACACACACACACACCCCTGTTTGTACAGACACCCTTACGAGGACCTTGTTAATCCTAGAACGAACCGAGGACCCTCCAAAAAACTGGCTTAAACACCTCGTGGGCCTTTTAGAATAAGATAGAAAGAGACAGGTGAATAAACCTATAGTGATGACTATCATACTGAGGACCTGAAATACACAGCTAAATGTGACCAGCGATGCACATACGAGGACTTTGTGTGAGCAAACCGAGGACCTCTTACGTAAGCCCTGGGACGTCCTTCCGAGGACGTATTTTTACACAATATTTCTTATAGCTTGTACAAAGTGCGGACGTTGTGTTAGACTTTATATCACTAAACCGAGGACAGTTTTTCGCGTAGAACTTATACAAACCGAGGACCTGGAAAATCTACCTACCTAAAACAGTTTACGTGTAAGATAATAATTATATCAATGTAAGTAGAATGCTCCGATTTATTTCTTACACACTTTTTCTAAAATGAAGTACCAAGCGAGGACGAGTCGATGTCTTTACCTTTGTCGGCGCTTCTCAAAGGATTATTATTTAAGTATCAGATGCTGCAGCCAGAGTCGTCTCTTCATGACGGTACTCCTCAGCACTTGATAGCATCGTCATCAAATTTGGCAGAGGCGTTAGGTTTATGTAGTAAAACTAACATAATTACCAGTCTGTGCTGATGCTGCAGCGAGGGTCGTTTCTTTATAAGGGAACTCCTCAACAGTTGATAGCATCGACTTAAAATTTGGCATATGCGTTAAGTTTATGTAGTAAAACTAAAATAATTACCAGTTTGTACTGATGCTGCAGCCAGGATCATTTCTTTATGAGGGAACTCCTCAACAGTTGATAGCATCGACGTAAAATTTGGCATACGTGTTAGGTTTATCTAGCGAAATTAAATAATTACCAGTTTGTTGTGATGCTGCAGCTAGGGTCGTTTCTTCACGGGAGAACTCCGCAACAGATCGTATTCAAATTTGGCATATTCGTTAGGTTTATGTAGCAAAATTAATTAATTACCCGTTTGTGCTGATGCTGCAGCCAGGGTCATTTCTTTATGAGGGAACTCCTCAACAGTTGATAGTACCGTCTTCAAATTTGACACAGGTCTTATGTTTATCTAGTAACACCAAAATAATTACCAGTTTATGCTGATGCTGCAGCCAAGGTCGTTTCTTCATGACCCACTCCTCAACAGTTGATAGCACCGTCTTCAAATTTGGCACACGCGTTATGTTTATATAGTAACACCAAAATAATTACCAGTTTGTACTGATGCTGCAGCCAGGGTCATTTCATTATGAGGGAACTCCTCAACAGTTGATAGCACCGTCTTAAAATGTGGCACATGCCTTATGTTTATCTAGTAACACCAAAATAATTACCAGTTTGTGCTGATGCTGCAGCCAAGGTCGTTCTTCATGAGGGAACTCCTCGACAGTTGATAGCACCGTCTTCAAATTTGGCACACGCGTTATGTTTATCTAGTGACAATAAAATAATTACCAGTTTTTACTGATGCTGCAGCAAGGGTCATTTCTTTATGAGGGAACTCCTCAACAGTTGATAGCACCGTCTTCAAATTTGGCACACGTCTTATGTTTATCTAGTAAAACTAAAATAATTACCAGTTTGTACTGATGCTGCAACCAGGATCATTTCTTTATGAGGGAACTCCTCAACAGTTGATAGCATCGACTTAAAATTTGGCATACGTGTTAGGTTTATCTAGCAAAATTAAATAATTACCAGTTTGTTGTGATGCTGCAGCTAGGGTCGTTTCTTCACGGGAGAACTCCGCAACAGATCGTATTCAAATTTGGCATATTCGTTAGGTTTATGTAGCAAAATTAAATAATTACCTGTTTGTGCTGATGCTGCAGCCAGGGTCATTTCTTTATGAGGGAACTCCTCAACAGTTGATAGTACCGTCTTCAAATTTGGCACACGTCTTATGTTTATCTAGTAACACCAAAATAATTACCAGTTTGTGCTGATGCTGCAGCCAAGGTCGTTTCTTCATGACCCACTCCTCAACAGTTGATAGCACCGTCTTCAAATTTGGCACACGCGTTATGTTTATATAGTGACACCAAAATAATTACCAGTTTGTACTGATGCTGCAGCCAGGGTCATTTCATTATGAGGGAACTCCTCAACAGTTGATAGCACCGTCTTAAAATGTGGCACATGCCTTATGTTTATCTAGTAACACCAAAATAATTACCAGTTTGTGCTGATGCTGCAGCCAAGGTCGTTCTTCATGAGGGAACTCCTCGACAGTTGATAGCACCGTCTTCAAATTTGGCACACGCGTTATGTTTATCTAGTGACACCAAAATAATTACCAGTTTTTACTGATGCTGCAGCAAGGGTCATTTCTTTATGAGGGAACTCCTCAACAGTTGATAGCACCGTCTTCAAATTTGGCACACGTCTTATGTTTATCTAGTAACACCAAAATAATTACCAGTTTGTGCTGATGCTGCAGCCAAGGTCGTTTCTTCATGAGGGAACTCCTCAACAGTTGATAGCACAGTCTTCAACATTGGCACACGCGTTATGTTTATGTAGTAAAACTAAAATAATTACCAGTTTATACTGATGCTGCAGCCAAGGTCATTTCTTTATGAGGGAACACCTCAACAGTTGATAGCATCGTCTTCAAATTTGGCACTCGCGTTATGTTTATCTAGTAACACCAAAATAATTACCAGTTTGTACTGATGCTGCAGCCAAGGTCGTTTCTTCATGAGGGGAGGGAACTCCTCAACAGTTGATAGCACCATCTCCAAATTTGGCATACGCATTAAGTTTATTGTAAAATGATTTTTATTATCAGTTTCCATGATCCCGCAATGCAAAAAAAAAGCAATAAATCGTCGTAATCAAATAATATTTCTTTGTTGTTTTCTAACTAAGCATTGTGTTATGTAATTTTATAGGACACGTATTCAGCTCCTATGACAATACAATATTTTATGGTGCAAATCATAGTTATATAATACTAGCTGACCCGGAAAACGTTGTTTTGCCATATAAATTATTTCTAGCTGCCCAGCGCTACTTCGTTCTCGTGGTGTCCTACCCTACCCCTACCCTACCCCTACCCTACTCATACCCTACTCCTACACTACTCCTACCCTATTTCTAACCTACTCCTACCCTACTCCTACCCAACTCCTAACCTACTCCTACCCTACTCCTATAAATAAATAAAAGTATTTAAAAAAAAGTATCCTATATCCGTCTCCTAGTTCTACGCTACCTCCCCACCAATTTTCAGCCAAATCTGTTTAGCCGATCTTGAGTTATAAATAGTTACTAACACGACTTTCTTTTATATATAGATAAGCGAGCCTAGGTACTTAGCACATACTGCAGAAGAAACCTGATTATTCCTCGTGCACCTAGTAGCTACTAACAATTTGTTTAAGGATTCAGTCTACCTTCGATTTCCTCCTTCATAATTTTATTTAAATGATAGCATATAATTTGTCTTCTACACACGAGAAAAACTGTCGAAACGAGGACTAGAATACACACTGTTCGGAAAATCTACCAACCGAGGTCTTAAATACACATTGTCTGGAAAAGCTACCTAACCGAGGACTTTTGTGTTAAAGTTAACACATAGGTCCTCGGATAATACAACAAACGTGAAATGAGTGTAAAGAGTGTGTGTATGAGGCGACAGTGGCATCATCTGGTGGATACACAATGTTTGTGTAAGATTATGAATAATCTTGATCAAACCGAGGTTCAGACAACTTTTTTGTATTAAGTATATAGGAAGACTCAAAATCGCTTGCAGAATGCGAATCTTTGGTCATGTCAAACCGAGGACCGTCGAAAAAGTACTCGCTTTGAAAAGGTCCTCGGTCGTGCCTTGTGTATTCATACGCACGTCCTCGGATGGTACTTAAAACAAACACACACACACACTCACTCACACACTCACAAACTTTCGTTTTTATAATATTAGTGTGATGTGATTGGATAGATTTTGTCGGATGATGAAAAAAAAAACAAAATTATCCAATCGCAACACGTTATTCGAATAGCTCTGGCACTGCGCAAATCGTTTTATAGTGTCGCAACCGCTTATGTCAGTCCGCCATACTACCTCGTGTTGATGTGTGACCGCGCAGCAGACTTATTCCGTGTTCAATAAACAGTTTATGTCTCTCCTGAAAACTATCAAATGTAACTCTTGTGCGGTATTGTTACCTAAGCAACGAATTCTGTTTCATCTACAATACGACCGACGTAACTTGGCTGGCCTGAACATAGGCACTAAGAACTTTCGCGCATGTCCTCTCACTCGTACTCGCCTCAAGACACCATTTGGTTCCTAAAAAATCGTACTGTGCAGCCTTTTGTCGTATTGTACCATGAACAGTTCACAAGTATCAATGCTCGTCTAGTGCGGCCAACAACCAATACCAACTTTTCTTTCCTAAACGATACCTATAAGTAGCGCGTTGTATAGTTGCCGGCACGTAACTTGGCAAGAGTTTTTGTAGTGGGGGAAGTTTGCGCACGCACAATTTCATACATTTTTATACGCGCGAACTTCCCCCACTACGAAAATCTCTTGCCAAGTTACGTGCCGGTAATTGTACCAACATCGCTCGCGTCCATCTGAAGTTCACTTATGTCTATTGAATTAAACAAGTGCCGCAATGCGGCATTGCTCGGACATGCAGAATACCGTCTGATATTTTATTTAGACATAATTGCATTGAAGGTTGAACTTCAGCGAGGTTAGGCGGCTCGGCGTGTTAGGGCGATTCGACGGCTGGTTCATTCATAAGTTAAAAGTCATAAATTAAACATTTAAAAACTAGGTACAGCATTGTATACAAAGGTACTTTTGGGGTGTTAAAACTAGTGCTAAAATAGTGAAAAAAAAGTAAATCGGCCCAGAAATCACTCAGCAATCGGTGTACTTACAATCATGAAAAAAACTCGTCCAATGCATAATCTCCTCAGATTTCTGAAGTCGGTTAAAATGTGACCGAAATTCTCATAGCTAATCTAAGTTCTAAGTACCTATGTAAGATCTAAGTTGAAAGTTGAAACGTGCACTGAAAATTTATTTTTACCCGACTGCGTCAGAAGGAGGGTTATGTTTTTCGAGTGTATGTATTTTTAGTTAGGCCCGTTGTTAAATTAAATACCGTTTACTGATATAAGTTTCTGCCCATTTTAAGCAATACTTCTCCACAACTTTCGTAACTATATGGATTACTTTACCCCTAACAAGAATTCCTAGCATACCTACTTCAATTAAGTACCTGAAATTTTAATTTTGTTTATTAAAAGTCAACAGCTGACGATTCAGTGCACAGGGCAGGCACGCGAGGTCGTGATGTCTCTAAAACAACCCTGGACATGCTAGAGTTTACCAACGAATGTTAGAATAGGTGTTTTTGCTAAACCACTTTACCAAGCAATTTTTTAGCCCAATCTTAAGTAGATCTCTCTTTTCTGTTCTTTTATTTTTGTATTTTTCTAACGATCAAAGTTATACCAATTTTTTTTTATCATGAATTAGGTAGATTCTGGTTTATCTGTATACCTACAATTTTTTGGAGATGTTTTTTAACTAATGAAAAACATGGAAGGAAGATTGGTGCTTTTGAAGGAAAAAAAACCATTCAATAGCGAGTCAGACTCGCGCACCGAGGGTTCCGTACCACCTTAATAATATGTTTTCAAATTCTCATCGGCGAAGCCTATATTCGTCAGAGAATTTTAACACTGCGCGCTGCGGTGTAGAACATTCCAGTTTCAAGTCAGCGCCATCTCTTAACCGAGTCTGAAAAAGTGTGCTATTTAGAGACATCGTTTTATTTTCTGTAATATTTACATAAACCTCTATCACACAGAATAATTTCAGATGTTTCTCTTTGCAAACTTTGGAAATAAGGAGGGTACGGTATTTTTTTTTTTACATTTTTCATCAACAGTCGAAAACCATGCAGCCTAAAAAAAGAAAAGAAAAAGGTTTAAGTTCGAATTTTTCAGACCCCCTTTCAGTTCCCGTTGCAAAAAAAAAAACAATCTTTCTTATTTGCAAAATAGTTGGACAACCGTCATCTAAAACTATTCCAAATTTCAAGTTAATAGCATTAATAGTTCTTGAGATATCCAGCTGTGACAGACAGACAGACTGAGTCCCACTATAAGGGTTCCTTTTTACCATTTTGGTACGGAACCCTAAAAATAGCAGAATAACAAAATAATTCTTTACAAACTGCTACGATAAAAAATAACATCCGTTGACCTGTATAATGCCGACGTACTTTATTTTGTACACAATCGTTTAAATAAATGAAGCAAATATTTCACTAAAAACGCCTACTAATAAATTCAGAGCAAATAAACTTACTGGCCATAAATTTTGTGAAATATAAATATTCATATTTGACTGTTTACGTTTTGTGAACAAAATATGAATTTATGAAAGCTTCGTTTTATATCGAATTTCAATCCTTCGACATTTTGCAAATGTCAACATCAAGTTTAAAATGTTACATAAAGTATCCCAAGTTTACTTTAACCAAATCTAAAATTAACAAAATCAAATCCTAACTTAACTAAAACTATACAGAAACTAAAAAGTAGTCGAAAAATTTATCCGCATCGCTGTCGACTGGTAATGTACCCGAGAGACTGGCGGTAAGTTCAGCATTATGTTTTGGTGTAAGTTCATTGATCTGCGAAACGCCACCGCTGAAGGTAGGGAGGACTTGGCGAGACAGATCGGCGCCACCTATGTTAGGTACCTAGCTATTTTATTTAGTTTAGTACTTGAGTCTAACTGACAAAAATAGGTAGCAGAAAAAGGTGAACTATTGATTCAGTCGCGTATTTTTTTATTCGGCGCGTCTATACAAGGTATAATAGTAGATAATAGGAAATAAATGAAAACCTAAAAAAAGATCGAACCTAAAAGATCTTCATAATGATGAGTACATCATTATGAAGATCTGTTACTATTGGAATACCTGAAATCGCGAAAAAATATCAGCTGCTATTTATGTCAGTTGCTTTCAAAATGCACACAACAGCTGATTTTATTCAATTTCGCCCTGTTTGTTGAAAGGAAGTTGATTGATAGTTTTATGATTGGGATATATTAACAATAAAACTTAAATCACAGCTTCCTCAACGTATTTAGTATTAATGTATGACACTCCTGAATTAATAACAGCTTTAGGAATCTAACCTACAATCGGTAAATCTTTATTTGCCGAGCGCAGTTATTGGTATCACCTGGCTGGTCATATAAATTTAGAAAGAAAGAAAATACGTTTTTTTTCGGCAAACATGAAGTATAAAAAAAACACAAACAAAATAACAATCTGGGAGAAAACATGCATCACACCTACGCAAAACGGCCTTCGCTCAGCATGATGCTAAGACCCTAAGTCCAGACAGAGCCCCAGCGCTGGTTTTCAGTGATGCCTCGAAATTCCAGGCATAAAATAGACCACAGTAACATTTTCGCTAACTTGTAACTGAACTATTCTGTGCTATAACTATTTTGGACCGAATCGCATGGCACCATCCACTTTCCTCTATTTTCGCAAAGCGTTCAAGTTTGAGTATATTCTTATGGATAGTAAACACGCAAATGTCGTATAAACATTTTATAAGATCAAGTGTTTTATTATGACCTAGATACTTGATTTAATATGTAATTTTATCACTGTATCAGCATTAGATTTTTTTTTATAAAATCAATTATAATACAACTCTACGTCTTCCGGTACGCGGTCGCCACTCCAGAACCCTTCGGCCATCTGTTCTGCGAGCAATGTGCCCTGCCCACTGCCACTTAAGTTTGGCAATTCTTCGGGCTATGTCGGTTACCTTGGTTCTCCTGCGGATCTTCTCATTCCTGATTCGATACCGCTAGGCATGGCCTCCCACAACGTGGACCGAAGACCTTGTGAAGGCCGCAGGAACCCGTTGGATGCGAGAAGCACAGAACCGGTCGAAGTGGAGATGCTTGGGGGAGGCCTATGTCCAGTAGTTTACGTCTTTCAACTGAAATGATGATGATGATATGAATTATAATACCATCACCGTGAACCTTGTAGTGTATATAGCAGGAGCAGAACAAAATAAAACCACGTCTTCTTTCCTCGAGTGTAGGTAGAAACTACAGAATGCCACCTTCTAAGGTCCATAAATCTCATCTTCATTTATTCGTTTTTCTTTGAGTAATAGGAGGCTCTCTGTATATTAAAGAAGAAGATCGAAATCAAACAAAATATCAACCATAACCTTTTAAAAACTAGAGACAATTATTTTTTGTACTCAACAAATTAAATTAATTAAAATAAAACATAATCCCAACTAATTAACAATACAATTTAAAATGTACATAAAATAAATACATTCTAACAATCATTCATTCAATTGATAAGCAACATGAAACTGACGTAGTGACAAAGTAATTGGTACGTAGCCATTCGTGACTTGTACATAAATACAACGAATAGATTGAAGGGGAGAATTTGTCGATACTTATGTTAGTGGAAAGTTTGATTTTAAATCGATAAACATGATACAACATAATATAATGCCTATTGCCATTAATCGGTCATGAATTCAAACTTCGGGCTGCTACTGAGAAAATCCTGAATGAAAAAGCCAGGATGGGATGAAATAAAACCTATAACGATTATATAATATCTTTACCATCACTCTACTGTTTTTATATCGAACCATTATGGAACATAATTCCAATCAATGTCGATAAACTGGATTTTCCCAAAGGGTGTTTAGCGATTCGATGGAGGTACCTCCGAGGAAAACCTTTCCAATTTGTGATTAAATATCAGTCGTTCTAAGCGAAACCTTATACGTAAAGAAAAAGTCTTTTGTGGAAAAAGAATTATAAGAAGAAAATTGTACAAAGAAGCTTTCGCCAATTCTTCATTTTGTGATTTCATGACAATTGTCATCATTATCGCCTCTAACCGGATAATAATAGCTTTTGCTCGCGACCAAAGTCAAAGTCAAAGTCAAAAAGTCAAAGTCAAAACATTTATTTCAAGTAGGCACTTAAAAGGCACTTTTGAACGTCAAAAATTACGAAAAATAGAATTGATTCTAGTCGCCCATTCCAAAAGGTAGTTTTCGTATGGACAAGAATGGGCAAGAAACTCCACCGTTACTCTTTTAAAATGTTTTACAATATTTTGTATACATTAATTATATAATATGTGAAGACGATGCACCTAAAATAAAATAAAATTACTATACCAAAATAGGTAAAAGAATTAAAAATGAAAACATGACATAAATTAATTATCTAATAGATACATGGTGCTCACATATTTACAAACATGGTAAAAATAAACGATTTTCATTTAAATAAAAAATTACAAGTAATAAGTCAGTGTGTGAGTTTAAGTAGTTACAGAATATAAATCAACGTCAAAAAAAATAAGAAAGAATCAATTTTACAATTAAATTAGCAACCAGTTTGATTTTGTCTAGACCATAAAACATATCCTCTATTCTCTTCATGTATTTATGTATATTTATTGTGCTTATATTTATACGTAATTAGGTATATATTATATTCATAGTTTTAATAGGTTTATGCATTTATGTTACCGGCCAAACCCGATTTTAGGATGAACTAGTTTCCCCTAGGCCAAACCAGTTCTCCCTCGCTCTTGCATCCTATGTCGACGGAGCCCCGCTTCACGGGGCTCCTATTTCTGTGTTAAGGGTTTAAAGTAATCTAACCAAACCTAACCTCGGGGTGCCCTTCGCTCGCTCTTGCATCACACGTCGCCTATCGAACTGGTTTATATCTTTATCTAAAAGATATTTATTTCTCAATTTTCATGATTGCATCTACCACTGTTTGTCTCTGCATCATCCAAAGGTTGACTGGTAGAAAACCGCCTCTGTACAGACGCCAGCACATCAAGCTACTACTATCTGACAAAATTCTTTAATAGATTTTCAACTTTATCGCTCAAGCATAAGTTTCAAAGATGATTGGGAAAATTTGACAGTTTCGGGTAGCTTGACGTGTCTGTACATTTATGTGCTTGAAGTATTAAATAAATAAATATCCTATGTCACACTGCAATAGCGTGCATTTCTATGAGCAAAAGATTTTTTTTAAATCAGATATGTGATTCCGGAGACCTCCTACTTAATTATAAAGTAGGTACCAAACTTTACCTCTGTATAAATAGATACTATGTAGTAAGTATTAAATTATAATTTATTGGTAAAACATTAACAATCTCTTAAGAGGTCTTTGTACTCATCATTATGAAAAACTTTTACTATGGGACCAAACCTGAAATCGCGAAAAAAAAATCAGCTGTCCCCTACATTTATGTTCGTATAACTCGTCAAAATGTAGGGAACAGCTGATTTTTTTTCGCGATTTCGATCTATAAACTTTCTTCTTATCCACTATAAACTTTCACATTACGGTTTGATCCATCACCACTGCTCTCAAAACGGTGAAGGAAAACACCGTGAGGAAACCGGCATTTAATAGATTTTCAACTTTATCGTTAAAGCATAAGGTTCAAAGTTGATTGGGAAAATATTACAGTTTCGGGTACCATACTGTGCTGGCGTCTGTACATATTATAGGCTAACTACCAATGAATAAAAATCTTGACCTTTCTCTAACAGGGCATAGAACATTGTATTAGCTAAGTGCTATTACAATAATACTAACAACATAGCTATGACGTATAATATTACTAATAGTGATTCATGGTTTAGCCATGGGATCGATACACTCGGACATAGGGCTATTTTAAGTGGTAAAGACAATAACCAGGCTGTTCCGCGTAGGTCGTAGGGATGGTAATTGATATTAATTGTAGCCTATTAGGGTGGTGGAGTGTTTTGAACTTTGGATTTATTTTTGGAATTACTGTAGTTCGAACTAGCTTTAACGTTAGACTTCAGGGTTAATCTTCTTTAAATTACAGTAATTAACGAACGTTAACTGCCAGGTTTACTAAAATAATAATTATAGTTTTATAGAGGTATGAGGAACAGTGTGTAAAGCTCACTCATACTCTATAGAAAAGGGAAGATCCTCCGACCAGACGGGTGTTGTGTCTGGCGGGCAACTGCCCAATGATTCATGTCGGGCCGTTGAATCTACGCCAGTTGCGCGGTAAACTCTGCTTGCGAGATGCAGGATTTTGCGTGACGTCAGTATGAAGCGTTGTTCTCATGTGGCGTTGTAGATACCGCTACAGTTTATTGTCACAAAGAAATATAACATTAGTATATACTGAGTAACAAGATAATAACTACCTACGCTGCAGAAGTCTGTATACAGTTTTTGTGAGCCCTGCCTCTTAAACTAGGATAACCTGTATCTTGAGGTTACTTAAAAATAGGGATTATATTACTAAAATAACCAGTCAGTTCTTTGGGCATATATCTATCTATATATACTAATAATAAACCTGAAGAGTTTGTTTGTTCGAACGCGCTAATCTCTGAAACTACCAGTCTAATTTTTTTTTTTTTTTTATATTTTTGCATTTGGTAGCCTAATTCTCGGCAAAAGCTATAGGCTACATAAAATCACGCTAGGACCCTCAAGAGTCGAGCAAAAACAAAAAACCCTGAAAGAACGCTAAGCGTGAACGAAGTAAACGCCTGCAGGCGATGCGATGTGATGCGGCCCACCGCATCAACAACACAAGAAACAAGTTGAACAACTTGTTGGGACAAGAAATTTCACGCGGACGAAGGTCGTGGCCACAAGCTACTTTAATTATAGAAATATAATTAGCCCTCGAAGAAACCATAAAGCTTGTCCACAAACAAATTTAAATATAAGGTCCCATTAAAATTGAGGGGCCCGTGGCTAAGAAATAACAGCCGCACAGGTTAAGCTACGCTTGCCGCGGTTGGTCTGTGGATGGGTGACCATCTTTACATACCGAGACCCCTCCGTGCCTCGGAAAGCACGTTAAGCCGTTGGTCCCGGCTGCCATTCGTGGATCTTTGACAGTCGTTACGGGTAGTCAGAAGCCCGAAAGTCTGACAATCAGTCTTACCAAGGGGTATCGTATTACCCAGTAACTGGGTTGTGGAGGTCAGATAGGCAGTCGCTCCATGTAAAATACTGGTATTCAGCTGCATCCGGTTAGACTGGAAGCCGACCCCAACATAGTTGGGAAAAGGCTAGGCAGATGATGATGATGATGTCCCATTAAAATAGATGGACAAACTTTTAGAAATCATTCAGACCATCAAAATAAGGACATTTCCCAAAGTTGTGTTGAGGTCGGCTTCCAGTCTAACTGGATGCAGCTGAATACCAGTATTTTACATGGAGCGACTGCCTATCTGACCTCTACAACCCAGTACGTGACGATGACGAAAAAATATATAAAAGAAAAACGCATAGATACTTACAAGAAAAATAATCAGCTAACGAAAATACACTAAAGTGCCTGCAATTTATCATTTTAGGTCAAAATAAAATCACTTTAATCAGTGTTTTATTTTGCTTGGATATCTTTAGTTAGGGTCGGTACACATCTGACGGAAAATGCGTCGCGTATTATCGGTAACGCCAGAACAGACAATTATATGATGAAACATTCAACCTTTCACACTCAACCGATGATGCGTTAGTGCGTCGAGCGAATAAATAGACGCAATCGCAGTTACGCCCGACGTATTTTCCGTCAGGTGTGAACCGTCCCTTAGACGAACTGAGCGCTGTGTTAAAATTTATCCATCTATTATAATGGGACCCTGTATAAGTGCTTGTAACTTTGCAAGACACAAGATTCTAATCACCTCTTGTTATGACTAATCTTCTATTAGAGATAGTGTTTCGCGTTTTATGAGTCACTCCATCATTTTTATTTTGGACATATGTTTTCATGTCATCGCTAGGGAGGTATTGAACAAATCTCCATAAAAGTTTATCACTAACGTTTTATTTTTATAGATCCAAGTTGTTTTAACCTTACAGCCTTTGGGCATTTCTTTTTATGAACGAGTAAAATATTCGTTACTATCATCCACATACACCATGCATCGTGAACAGTGAAAGGATACAAAAAATTGGGATTTGGGTGAAATTAAAAGCTTAGCTGAGCTTTCAGTTTGGTGACCAAGTCACCAAACTTCTTTTTCTTCGTGTCGCTGGCACGACTGTATGTATTTAATTAGTATTAGCTGCGCACCGCGGTTTCATCCGCATAAGTTTGGATCCCGTGGGAATATCGGGATAAAGAGTAGCCTATATGTTAATCCAGGGTATCAGCTACCTCCATGCAAAATTTTATCAAAATTAGTCCAGCCGTTTGAGCGTGAAGAAGTAAAACATATAAACAAACACACACACCCCCCCACACACTCACAAACTTTCGCCTTTATAATATTTGTGTGATTATACAAGGTGGTCAAAAAGTCGTGGATCAACCGAAACAGGGAAATAAAGGAGGTAATTTCCAACGCTTATAAAGAAAGAAAAAACGTTTGGTAACGCTTCGAATTTTTTGGAAAAAAAGATATTGCTCTTGAAATTTGGTACCCAGAGCCGCAATAGAACTTTTGTAGTGCTGATACATTATCTAGTAATAATAGAACACCGTTTGTTTTATTGATATAGATCATATTTTTTTAAATTAGTAAAATAACTCGGTATACAAAAATATTCATAACTTATAGGGCAATTAAATTATGGCCATGCGGTAGAAAGATTTTTGTTGGAAATGACCTCCTTTATCTCCCTATTTCGTTTGATCTATGTCTTTTTTGACCACCCTGTATACTATATCTATGGTATTTGAGATCTTGTTCGCCACTTTCACGGCATCGTTGGTGGCAGCACAGAGGTTACTTTGACTGCATGTTTTGGGACACATTGGGTAGGAAAGGAGGTGGAATATAGTTTGTTAGAAAAGTGAACATGGAGTCTTGAGTTTAATCCCTTTGTTTGTTAACAGTGTTACTGGATTTAAGTAACGCTATCGAAATTTTATTGAGAGCAGTGGTGGCCCAGTGGCATTGGCCACGACTTACGAGTTGTAAGGTCGTAGGTTCGAACCCAGACAGGCGATTTACTTTGTGTAAATTATTTCATCACCACTGCTCTCAAAACGGTGAAGGAAAACATCGTGAGGAAGCCGGCATGTCCTAGAACCAAAAAATTCGAAGACATGTGACATCTACCAAC
This sequence comes from Mesoligia furuncula, assembly GCA_916614155.1. Lineage (NCBI taxonomy): Eukaryota > Metazoa > Arthropoda > Insecta > Lepidoptera > Noctuidae > Mesoligia > Mesoligia furuncula. The sequence goes on along the minus strand of OU744800.1, from coordinate 27,837,108 downwards.
CCGCAATGGGCCCGCGTGGTGGATTACGGCCTACTCCCTCTCACTAAGAGGAGGCCTGTGTTCCAGCAGTAATATTCGAGGCTAATTATGATGATCGAAATGTAAATGAATCTGAGAATCTGCGTTCTTCTAACAATCTTCTCCTACTCTGTCCTTCTCATACTTCTGACTTTGTTCATTCTTCCTTTCATATTCAGTCCATTCTTCTTTGGAATGCACTTCCTCTTGATATCAGGACGGCCACCAGTCGGTATGCATTTAAGCGGAAATTGCAGAGTTATTTTCAAAACGAATAGCGTAGAGTCATCTCAACACCTCTCTCCCTTGAATTTGTATGTATATATATATATATATATTATAAGTATGTATTATAGTCAATAGTATGTATGTGTATATAACCTATTTATGTATTTGTGTACTTAGTTTTAATTTTTTTTTAAACATTGTTCCTCTCAACCGAAGCACCTGCCTTCCAATCTCTTCACCACCCTTGGTTGACTGGTAGAGAATGCCTAAGGCATTAAATCCGCCTTTTTGTGCGAAAAGTTTAAATAAATAAATAAATAAATGGACAAAATAAATATTTCATAATGGAAGAAATACTTAGTAAACTTTTTAAAGATAGTAAATTTGTTTTTGTTTGTGGTGACCTAAATATTGATCTATTAGTTAATTCACCAGAAAAATGTAAGCTAATATCATTGTTTAAATCATTTAATTTAAAATGTATATTTAATGAAGCGACTAGAATAACAGCAACTTCAGCTTCATGCATCGACAATGTATTTACTAACTGTAAAATAAAAGACTCTTCCTTAATTACTGGCGTCAGGTCTGACCATACTGGTCAACTTGTATCATTTGACTTAGGTAAAAGATTACACATAGATAAATCCATTCAATTAAGACCTCTAACTAAAAATAAATTGAAAATGTTTAATAATAATGTTCTTAGCAATCTTTCCTCAGCTAGTTTTGTTTCACAAGACCCCAACATAAACTATGGTACATTATTTTCTACAGTATGCCAAGAATTCAATAAAGCTTGTCCTGTAAAAAAAGTTACTATAAATACTAAACCAAAATTTAGTGAATGGGCCACTGCTGGCATTAGAAAAAGCAGAGATATTTTATATAATCTGTATCACGAGAAATCATTAACTTCTGATCAAGCCCTTCATAATTATGTAAGGAACTATTCTAAAATATTCAAAAGAGTCTGCGCTGAGGCTAAATCTAAATTAATTAGTAACAAAATTAGTATGTCTAATAACAAAATAAAAGCTGTGTGGCAGGTAATAAACAAAGAAACTGGAAACACAAAACAGCGAGATCAGAATGAGTTGTCCCTAAAAATTGATAATGAAACCATTTCAGATAAGTTAAAAGTTGCTGAGACACTAGAAAATTTCTTTACCAATATCCCAATAGAGGTTACAAAGTCTCTCCCCTCATCACCTATATTAGCTGAAGCCCTTCTTAAGGAAAATTTTAATAAGGAAATTCCAAGCTTTGAATTCAAGCCCATTTCTGTTGACACAATTAAAAAAGCATTTAAAAGTCTTAACATAAAAAACACTGAAGACTTATGGGGGATTTCTGTTAAGGTTCTTGGAGATATTATTGACACAATTGCCCCTGCCCTAACAGGCATATTTAATCAATGTTTAGACAGCGGTACGTTTCCTGACTTAATGAAACATAGTAAAGTAGTACCAATTTTCAAATCGGGTAGTAAGTTTGATCCCTCCAATTATAGACCTATATCTGTGCTTCCAGCATTGAGCAAAATCTATGAAAAAATCATGCTGGACCAGATGTTGTCACATTTTAATTCAAATGGGATTTTACATAGTCGCCAGTTTGGTTTCACGAAAGGTAGGTCGACGACAGACGCGGGAGTAAAACTCATCAGTCACATTTTGGAATCCTGGGAGAAGTCCCAGGATGCAATTGGCATTTTCTGTGACCTCTCAAAAGCGTTTGACTGCGTTGACCATAATACACTGATCTGTAAATTATACCACTACGGAATTCGTGGACAAGCTGCTGATCTTGTTCTTTCCTATCTGTCAAATCGCCAGCAAAAAGTAAACGTTAACGGGGCGACGTCTTCGGGGTCTCTAGTTAAGATGGGCGTGCCTCAAGGCTCAATTCTTGGCCCTTTCCTATTTCTAGTTTATATTAATGACCTTCCTTACATGATGGCTAACTTGTCGGATATCATTTTATTCGCTGATGACACTTCCCTTATTTTTAAAATAGATAGAAAAGATACGGATGTCTTACATGTTAACGATAGTCTGGCTGTTCTCTCGAAATGGTTTGCAGCTAATAATCTTTTACTTAATGCGAACAAAACTAAATGTCTTAAGTTTTCATTACCAAATGTACCTCAAGTGGGTCTGAATTTAGAACTTGATGGCAAAAGACTAGATGCTGTTACGGAAACTGTATTTCTAGGAATTACTTTAGATTCAAAATTACAATGGGGCGCACACATTAGAGCTCTCTCAAGTAGATTAAGTTCAGCTGCATATGCAGTAAGAAAAATAAGGCAGTTGACAGATATAGCCACAGCTAGGTTAGTATACTTTGCTTATTTCCACAGTATTATGTCTTATGGTGTTCTGCTGTGGGGATCGGCAGCTGACGTAGATTCAATTTTCATTTTACAGAAGAGGGCAATCCGCGCAATCTATAAAATGGGTCCTCGCGAGTCTCTTAGAAACAAATTCAAAGAAATTGATATACTAACTCTGCCTTCTCTTTATATTTTAGAAAGTATTTTGTATGTTCGCAAAAACTTAGGACTCTTCAAAATAAGAAGCGATTTCCATAATATAAATACACGTAGTAAAAATGAAATTGTGTTACCTAAATTTAGATTAACTAAAACTAGCAAGTCATTTCTTGTAAACAGCATCCGTTTTTATAACAAGTTGCCAAAGCCGGTTACAGAACTTAGCGATGGAAAGTTCAAAACCCTCATCAAACGTGTCCTTATCAAAAAAGCATATTATAAGATTAAAGACTACGTTGAAGACAAGCTAGTCTGGCAATAATTCCTTCTGCACATGTGGCTTCCCTGGCTTCTCATTAACGGCATAACTATGTAAATGTCTATTAACTGCTCTCAAATTACGATGTTTAATTTTTATTTAATTATTTTTTTTTTTTACATACTTTTTGACATAATTTCTTTATTATTTGACATTATATACTTTTTGACATAATTTCTTTATTAATTGACATTATATACAGACACTTGAAATTTTTCACCTCCTTATTAGTGGTTTTAATGAGAATCATAACACTTGGTTTTAGTAGGTTTTTATTATTACTTTTCTTTTTTTATTATCTATCCTTTTGATAGATTCTTATTTTGTAAATGTGAGGACTTTGTAGGCCTTATAGACTTTAGATCTGTAGACCATTTTCTATTTTATCAAGTACTTGATACTTGTTGACAGGCCTGCGCTGTCCTCCCATACCTACTGTAATCTGGAAACATTGTAAAAGCCAATTATTTTTAAAAAGAGTAACCATGGAGTTTCTTGCCGGTTCTTCTCCATAGGAAACGACCAATTGGAACCGTGCACCTAGCTTCTGACGTTTCATAAGTGCCCATGTAGGTTTATGTGAAATAAAACATTTTGATTTTGATTTTGAAAACTCTTTTGCCCACCCCTTTGAGAAACATAGCCGTGATCGTTTGTTAGCATGATAATAATAGCGACATAAAAGAAAGTCTTTCTACAAATGTCGATTCACAGACATCTGACGCATCGAACGCTGCTCGTTATGCCTTTTCATGGCACTTCAATGTCGGTTTGCAATCTTCATAGCACTGACTATGTAGTTGTCGATTCTACTCCTGATTTCTATATTTTAAGTGCGTCAGCCAAGCAATGTTGTTGTAGCTTTAGCTGGTGCTGTTAGAATTATCTGGAACGTTTGTAAATTTGTGTGTTTCTTTATTATATACAGGGTTATTGGTAAAACATTAACAACCTCTAAAGAAGTCATTGTACTCATCATTATGAACAACTTTTACTATGGGACCAAACCTGAAATCGCAAAAAAAAAATCTGCTGTTCCCCTACATTTTGACGTGTTATACAAACGTAAATGCAGGAAACAGCTGATTTTTTTTTCGCGAATTCAGGTTTGGTCCCATAGTAAAATTTGTTCATAATGATGAGTACAATGACCTTTTAAGAGGCTGTTATTGATTTACCAATAACCCTGTATCTAACAAAACCCTGTATTTAAAAAAAAATGGATTCTTATAAAATATTCATGGTTCGTTGTCAGTTGAGGGTGCTCTCCCTCCTCTCATCTTGACACTTACAGATGAAAGAACCAACGGAAATTGAAACAACAGGAATAGCAACTATTTGTCTACAAGCTTCTAATACATTATCATGATCATCATCAGCCTATAGCATTCCACCGAATGATAGAGATCTCTCCATTGCACGCCATTCAGCTCGATCTTCGGCAACTCTCCAGCTGCTACCAGCCGCCCTGCAAAGATGGTCGCTCCGCCTCGCGTGGGCGTTCTTCTTTACGTTTGCCGATTCGCGACCTCTACACAAGAACACGTCTACGTCAACGGTCATAAGTTCTACCCCACATTCTTAATGAGTTACGTTCACCATCATTCCATGTTTTACTGACTACAAAACAATTTAAACCATCAGTGCGATTCTGTAAGTATCTCACCGTGAAAACTTAGGTGAAGTGAGCGTGGAGAGAGCTGTCAGTGTCATCCCACTTGATACTAGGGATTGACCAAGCATACATTTACAATCATAATCGAGATTTTAATAATATTTTTTATGCTAATTCTATTGATTTATTTATTTTTATTTATTTATTTGAATTTATTTGAATAATCATTCATAAAAGATCATTTTTATATAATTTCGAAGCTAGTATTTTAGTTGTTAAAACATCACTATTTTATGGGGTTTTGAAATAAAATGGCAAAACAGAAACTTACTCAGAATCTCAATGTTGTTTTTTTTTTCTTATTTTCCTGGTTTAGTCCTTAAATAGCCTAAGGCGCGAGCGCGTCAAGCACGAACGATAATTAAAATAAAACATTGACGTTTAAGACTAAAAGAATTAACATAAAAAATATTATTAAAATCTCGATTATGATTGTAAATGTTTGCTTGGTCAATCCCTGGTATCAGTGGGATGACACCACTGACCTCTATGCGTACTTGTATTATAGAGGTCAGTGGATGACACTGACAGCTAACTCCACACAAGTTTTCACAGTGAGATTTTTACAGAATCGACCGGCTGTACAAACGACACACAAGATCGAATGCGTTCAAACTCGAAACAAAGACATAAAATAAAAGAAAGTCGAACTGATCCCTCGAACAAAGGTGCCAAGCTCGTTTAGCCATTTCCCTCTAAGCTTGAAAGAAGAATATAAGCTGATATCTAGATTACTAAAATCCAGACATCTGCTTCACTGCATACGTTATATTTTTATGTTCATAAACATGGCGAAGAGCCAGCTAAGTTTGAAAAGAAATGGGGAGTCTTATATTTCTTTGTATTCAGTGCAATTTTACTGGCTACGGGTGACTTAATCTTGGCTAATATATTTTGCAGATTAGTGCGTCTACTAGTAAATGAGATTAAATGGGTCTTTAAAGCCGAAAAGTCTTTGTGTTAAAAGCAAACGAGAAATTTTATGTCGAAATGGCCCATTTGTATTCATTTGTAGTCTAAGGAAAAAATATTGAAGCACCTTTTTCAACAAACGTCGTTGCCTTTTAGTATATAAAGACATTTTTTCTTGGTAATAAAAATGAAAAATGAACGAATGAATGTGCATAGTTAGTATAATAATAATAAAAGCTTATAAAATGCCTTACAATTACAGTACATATTTACATTATTACTAAAATAATACAGTTCAGTTCAGTTATAAGTAGAACGAAAATTATTGTTTAAATACTAAATCACAGATAATAGAGTAAATCAAACTACATTAATTTCAAACTTCATTCCAATCAAAGTTTGAATAAATATTAGTCTCAAGTGTGAAGAAATCAGAAATAAATGAATTGTAAACTTGAAAAAATTATAGTTACATTAGCAATTATATATATTGTTAGTGTACCTACATACATTCATAATAGTACATAGTATTTTTTTGTTGTTGTGAACTATAATTTGTTATTCCATTTTAATATTATGTTAGTAGGTTGATTTTTCAATCGACAGATAATTTTTATTCGTGAAATAAAATTGTCGTCTGACAGATTTTGCATGAAAGAACTGTCAAAAATTCAATTTTATTCCTCGAATAAAATTAGGTACCTGGCGTTGGAAAAATCAGCTCTAAGCAAATTAAAGAATATTAATAATTTTAAAAGATTAATGAAAAGCTAACTAAAAAGATCACAAGCTTTAATAAACAACTTATTTTAGGGCTGATTTTTCTGACGCCAGATAATTTTATCTGAGGAATAATATATCATTTTTTGACAGTTCTTCCGTACAAAATCTGTCAGACGTCAATTTTATTTCACGAATAAAAATTATCTGTCGATTGAACAATCAGCCCTAAATGGTTTAATTTATATGAAGACATTGCTCAGAAAAAAAGTGTTGTTGTGCACACAATATTGCTCATAACATTATGAACGTGTACCTATGTGTTCGTTCCATCTCATGAGAGTAACTGCTACAGTTCCAAAACTATCTTGATACAATTTATTTCCCCCATCTGATTTATTTGACCCTTTCCAATCCATAGAAGACATTCTAATACATCATTCCAATACAACATACTACAGTTACTGTTAAGGTCTACCCATAAAATGGCACTTCGCTATTTTATAGCCTACAATTCTAAAGGGACTTGATTCGTCACCTGTCTCGATAGACCTTAATACAGGTGTAGGATATGCCTGAATACACTTACTAACGAGGACTTTGACACAGATAATATGTAGGACGATAAGAGAGACCTAGGGAAATTAACCTACAATAGTTCACATTGCAACAAAAACACTTCAGAATTACTTTATAGCAACAATAGAGTACACACGAAACAAATTACAACTTTCTTTCTCAACGCATAAAGTTGAAAATGGAATGGTAATGCGATTGAATTTATGCATCAAAGGAAATCGATGTCACGGAAGCACCGTGTCAAGATGTATCAGCGATCATGAACAACTTATCGCACTGTGTGGAATCGTGTCAGTAGTTGGAAAACGAATTCTGAGATACGATTCTCTGCGATACAATCATACTTCAAGTAACAACACTGCCAGAGGTGTTTGACCCCCAAAAAAATATGTAATCAATTTTTATGGTAATATAGGGTGGGTCATTTCTTTTTCTGTTTTCCTTCTAGAAGGAATAATTATGTATTTACAGAATTTCCTTTCTTTGGTATTGTTCGTCGAATCGTTGAGCTCCTCAACTTCTGAGTTGAGCTGCACGATTTTTGACAAATGCGTGCACTGATTGAACAGGTCCGCTCAATCTGTGTGGTTGTCTCCGCAAAAGACCATTTCAGACACCAATCTACACATGGTCTTCACACGATCTGAACAAGATTTTGTATGGAATTAAGAGACTGTGACCTCTGAGTTTGTTTCAGCCTTTCTTCTCAGTATAGTCAGATAGGAAACACCGACCTCATCTAGTTTAAAAAAATATAATTGACGTGTAAAAGTGTTTGTACAAACCTACTTACAGAAAATAAATAATTTATCATTTATTGATAGGTGCCCATTACGTCTGTCGAGTTTCGCTAGTTAATTTAATTTGACCTTGTAGATGTACATACCTACGTAGGAAATACTGAATACTGGATTTAGATTCTATTTTACTAAATAGAACCTAATTCCATAGTAAACTACTAAAACCTAATTCCTACTAAGACTACTGTCGTAGCAGGAATTAGGTTTTAGTAGTCTGTATAGTTTTTTTAGTAGTCTTAGTAGAAATTAGGTTTTATTCAGTCTTTAGTAGTCTACTATTATGTATTCGTTTGTATCTGACCGCCGGCGCCGACTTTTTTCTGTCGTGACTGCACGGATATTGATGAGACCTTTGTCCTTTTTGCCTCTTCTTTGTCTCACCATAAAAGTATTGAGGCAAGAATGTTTGTTGATTGATGCGTCCACATTTACGGAGTACGTTGTTTACTGTGAGTTTGTATAGGTACTGTTACTAATTCGAAGACAAATCATTGTTGGAGATTGACCCAAAAGTGTTTCACGACAAGGCTCATGTCACGAATTGAGCCAAAGCTTACAGTGTTGACAAAATATGTGAGCCGCTGCGTGATTTAGCGCTAAGTTCAGTTATTTTACTTTATTACCGACCCACCCTGCTCCGCACGGTTTTTACGACTTGATAGTTCATTCGGCATCGAGATTTCTTTATAATTATCTGTTAGGTTAATATTATGTATACATAAACCTTCCGGAACAAAAAATATCGAAATTATGGTGAAAACTGCATCAAAATCCGTTGCGCAGTTTAGAAGATCAAGGCAATTCACACAAACGGACACAAAAAGCGACATTAATTTATAATAAACAACGTGTCGCTACAATGGCGACGATAATTTAAAGACGGTTAGGGCTAGCGGCCAGTAATCATAAAAATTACAACAACAAAACTAATTCGTGAAGAAAAACATGAATGGCGAAGGAAAACATCGTGAGGAAACCAGCATGTTCTAGAACCAAAAATTCGAAGACATGACATCTACCAACCCGCACTGGGCCCGCGTGGTGGATTACGGCCCACTCCCTCTCACAGAGAGGAGGCCCGTGTCCCAGCAGTGGGAACATTATACACTGATTATGTATATATGTGTAAAATAATCCTTCAATTCGTCTATTCTTTGCACGTTATTCGTTTAAATTCTATTGATGCGATGTTGTGATCCGTGACCCCAAAATGACCCCTGCGCTACAGTACTTCAGGTAAAGGTTGCTCCAAGGTGCTATTTTAGAAAATCTATATAAATAAAAGAAAGTCGTGTTAGTTACACTATTTATAACTCAAGAATTTATAGCTTAGAACCAGGAGACGGACATAGGAGACTTTTTATGTGTTTTTTTTTTCTTATAGGTGTAGGGTAGGAGCCTACTCCTAGAGAGTAGGTTTAGTGTAGAGTAGGAGTAGGTTTGGAGTAGAGTAGAGTAGGGAAGGAGTAGTTTAGGAGTAGGGTAAAAGTAGTGTAGGCTACGGGTAGGGGAGGGTAAGGGGTAGGTCACCACGCGAACGAAGTAGCGCTGGACAACTAAAAATAATTTATATGGCAAAACAACGTTTGCCGGGTCAGCTAGTTGTAAATAAATAAATAATAACGTTGAATGAAATTAAAATATGTTCATAAAACTAAAACGCGAAATCGTATACCTACGTGTGTGTGTAAATTAATGTCGCCATCTTTAATGGTGACACAGCAAACGGCGGAACACGGAGAACAAGCTGTATGTATAAAATAACTATGTATCTAGGTAAGATGGATTCCAGACATCTGAATTATCTAAATGAAGCTATTAATTGATTATTGTTTATACTTTTTTTAACCAGGTTTGAAATATCTTAATGTCCTTTAAGAATTATAATTCACGTAAATGAGCAATATTAAACTTTAAAAAAATAACTGATTGACACACAGTAACAGTGTTGACAACATCGTCATCATCTGCCAATCCTTTTCCCAACTATGTTGGGGTCGGCTTCCAGTCTAACCGGATGCAGCTGAATACCAGTATTTTTATCTGACATCCACAACCTAGTTACTGGGTAATACGATACCCCTATGTAAGACTGGTTGTCAGACTTTTGGGCTTTCCGAGGCACGGAAAGCCCAAAAGTCTCGGTATGTAAAGATGGTCACCCATCCACAGGCCTACCACGGCAAGCGTAGCTTAACCTAATCGATTGACCTGTGCGGCTGTTACTATTTAGCCACGGACTCCTCAACAGTGTTACTGTTGGTCAGTAAATTATTTTTTACAATTCTTTTTTTAATAAATTATTACACTATAAAATAAATCTAAAAGTGTAGGGTAACTGTTAATAATAACACCAATTAATGTTGCTGATGCCAATTTTTTCTACCAAAAGCATAATAAAACTATGGCGGAGAGTATCGACTCTTCGATTATTAAAAGTTTTGTGGGATGGACAATCCCAAAACATTAATTTGGGGATGTCCTTTTCTCAATACTATATAAGCGGTCTTCTTCTTAATTGTATTTTAACTACTAACACTAGTAATAAGTTATAATATTGTTTACTAACACGCTGGATCTTTGTTGTCCGAAAATAAAGAATATTATTATTATTATTATTATAATTCTATGCAAAAAAGTAAAAAATCTGTTTTCACAAAGTGAATAATTTATTGTTATATCCTTATAAGGGGACGTTATAATTTCGCACCTTATCATCAGAACCGATCTATAGGGTAGCAATGCGGTAAATTTGTGGGTTAGTTGGGGCTCGATTAATAGCATGAACGCCGACAATATATAATAACGATGGTCCTATCAAATAAACGGAAATAAGGGGAAACGCCGAATTTGGGACTATAGGAATATTAGGCATGAAAACAACATTAGTTGTTTTCATGCCTATAAAAAAGATAGAAAAAAAAGAAAGAAAGAAATTATAAAAAGTAAGCTATTAAGCTTTCTTTTTATAATGCTTAAAACACTAGGCCTGCAAAGCACAAATAGTGATGTTCAAATCCACTGTAAACTATATAGTTTAAAATATAATTTTATAGGACATTAAGATACATGTATATCAATGCACACGCGTTTCATACGACGTTTTTCAACACACTTGCGAGGAAAAAAACAGATTTGTATTGTTAAATATTAACTTAGTATGGAAAATGGCACGCTGGTTTTGTTTTTCCGCGCGCCGCGCTAGCCAGCACTAGCGATGCGCGCGCAAGTGTAAATAAAAGCACTGACAACAGACAGACCGCTAATTAAAAAAAAAAAAATATATATATATATAGAAAAAATATAATAAACACAAAATAATGTACTGATCTTAGTGTTGTCGCATGTCAAATTGTAGTTTAGTTAGTATAGAATTAGAAAGTACTATTGGCATAGAGAAATATACATTAGTTCAGTGAGAATCCGTAAAAATAGAACGCCAGTCAGGGGTTTCGGAAGGGACCACAAACAATTTAAAAGGTGAATGCGAAGTGGTCGACCGCGAAATTAAAATTTTCTTACGTTTTTGTAATTTGCAGGTCAGTATCAGGGTGTATCTTGATGAAAATATGATTGGCGACAATAATATTTATGTATTTACAGAATTATAGTCATTAGAATAGAATCTTTAAGTTAAATTTGTTCAATACGAACTTTTCCTTAACAGCGTTTAGAGATTTGTTCATAAAGAACAAATCTAACTTATAAAGATGTATTAATGATTCTAATGATTATAATTCTGTAAAGACGTACTTACCTATTAAAGTCGCAAATCATATTTTGATCAAGATACAACCTGACCTGAAAATTGCAAAAAACCTAAGTTAATTTGAATTTCGCGGTATACCACTGCGCATACACCTTAAATTTCCGCGGTCCCTGCGCATTCACCTTAATGTAAATAAATATTAGTTCATTTTGGGACCAAGGACATAACAGACTATTAAAAAAAAAGTGAATTCATGAGATTAAAAAAGCGCGCATCTCCGACTAGTAAATAGTTATCTGTGGCAATAAAGCACTAGTGGATTAAAATAACGTGTTTTTAATACACTGCATTATGGACCTAAAAGCGGTTCAATAAGAGCCACTACGAGCAAGTGTGTTGAAAAAAATATTACAGTATATTTTGTAGCGCGTTGTTATAAACGCTGCCATTGTAACAAGTTGTTAAAAAAACTCGGCCGCAGTTTAAATGCAGAGACGCTATCATATTTTTATTCCGCAACACGCTAAACCAGGCGCTAAACGAATTTAATAATTCGTCGAAATATTTCTTTTGTTTTCGGTGCAAGCGATACATAGCATGCAAGCGTGGGATACATAATTTATAAGCCCATGAAGCTCGAAAAATTATTCTTCTGTTTTTCGTTTCAAAGGTACATCTATGATGCTAGACATGGGTAGCTCTAGCTCGTGAGCGAGTGATAGAAAAGAGCTAGCTCTTTTCGATTGACGTCGCTCACGCTCACTCACTGGCTCGCTAAATAGTAATTCGTGTGTAAGTAAGTAGTAAGTCACGTGACACGAGTCAAATGACTCATTTGACTCGTGTCACGCGAATTACTACGACGACGATTAGCGACGTCAATCGAAAAGAGCTAGCTCTTTTCTATCACTCGCTCACGTGCTAGAGCTACCCATGTCTATATGATACTTATACTGTTTGATCCCAGGTGGCCATGTTCACTGCGGCATTAGAGACGTTAGGTATAAATTATAGGGTGTCGAAAATGGCCTGAACTGCTTCGAGAAAAGGATGGTAGGGCCGTGCCCCTTTTTGCTCGGTTGGAAGTTCTTTTCTATAAAAACGATTGGAAACATCAAACACATAATCTATCCAAAGGTTGTCTGTAAAAAATCGCTTTTAGCGATAAGATCGCCCATTGTGTTACCCTATCTAAGGTTTCTATATTTTTATCTTTAACGTTTATGGTGCACTAGCTTCCGCCCGTGGCTTCGCTCGCGAGGTACGTCGATAAAAACTATCCTATGTCCTTACCCGGGATGCAGTCTATCTCCCTGCTAAATTTTATCGAAATCCGTTCAGTTGTTTAGGCGTGAAAAGGTAACATACAGACAGACAGACAGAGTTACTTTCGAATTTATAATATTAAGGGCTGATTTTTCCAACGCCAGATAACTTTATTGGAGGAATAATTTTGAATTTTTGACAATTCGTCCATACAAAAACTGTCAGACGTCAACTTTATTGCACGAATGAAAATTATCGGTCGATTGAAAAATCAGCCCTAGTATGGATAGTACTATTCTCTCTGTCTATCTAGGGCTTATTCGTATTCGGATAAGATGCAGTACCTAACCTACCCACGTCTGTTGGGACAGGTCAACTCAAAGTTGCAATGGGTCTTTCCCCAAAGGCCCTTCCAGACATGGCCCTGCATTGTTAGACTCCCATAAAATCCTAATAATACAATGTTTGGACTTTAAAAGAGACCATAACCTCTAAGTTGTCTTCAGCATTACTTCTCAGGGATCAGTCAGCTAGGAAATCCCGGCGCCATCTTGTTTTGAAAAATTGACCAAAAAATATTAACGTGTAAAATATCTACTAACAGAAATAAACATTTCGTTTTAGATCCATCCATAATAGCTACGTCATTCTAAACCGGATCATCCCATACGTAAAACCCCTAACACCTTTTGACGCATTACGACAAAAACGCGATACAATCTAGAAAATTCCATTAAATTCGATCAAGGATAGCGAAAGGTAATTTAGGTCAAATGGTGTGATGTAACTAGGACTTACCGCCGGCTAGACTGAAGCCGTGCAAGGCTAGAACAGGTGACCTGACGCGGCTACTTGTGTGAATGACATCGTGTGTTATTGCTTTAAGTTTTAACTGTATGTTTTATATAACAGTGTGTAATATATAAAAGTTACAATATTTATAATGGCAATAGTAAAATCGTGGCTTACGAACTCAAAATCAAAATGTTTTATTTCACATAAACTTACATGGGCACTTATGAAACGTCAGAAGCCAGGTGCACGGTTCCAATTGGTCGTTTCCTATGGAGAAGAACCGGCAAGAAACTCCACGGTTACTCTTTTTAAAAATAATTGGCTTTTACAGTGTTTCCAAATTACAGTAGGTGTATACGGACAGCGCCAGCCTGTCAACAAGTACCCAGTACTTGATAAAATAAAAAAATGGTCTACATATCTAAAGTCTATAAGGCTTACAAAGTCCTCACATTTACAAAATAAGAATCAATCAAAAGGATAAATAAAAAAAATAAAATAAAAACATACTAAAAAAAAGTGAACTGTAACTGTACTATACCTACAATTCCTAGCAACCCCTTCGTGGAGTAGAGATTTGATGTTATATTTTATAACACTAATTCATATTTCAATATCTCAAAAGTGCTAGTATTTTCTTAAGAATACACTGCATAGGCTATCGTTATGAATTTTGATAATTCTGGAATTTAACTAATATTCTGCCAGGCAGCGGCCACGTTAGAGATGGTTGCTATTTCTGTGATATATCTCTTCCTACCAATTTGTACGCCACGATATGCGCCTGAAAATGTTAGAACTTTTGTCTCCCATTGATATCCTGCATTCAATGTATCATGTACACCATGTTTAAACAAATAAAAATTTACTTACCTCATTATAGTCTGCCTATAATGTTCCCACTGCTGGGACACTGGCCTCCTCTCGATGAGAGAGAGTGGGCCGTAATCCACCACGCGGGCCCAGTGCGGGTTGATAGATAACACACGTCTACGAATTTTTGGTTCTAGAACATGCCGGTTTCCTCACAATGTTTTCCTTCACCGTTTTGAAAGCAGTGGTGATGACACAAAGTAAAGTGCCTGTCTGGGTTCGAACCTACGACCTACAACTCGTAAGTCGCGGCCGATGTCACTGGGCCACCACAGCTCTACTTACTATACCTACCTATTAATAATTCACTGTCAAACTTTTCACCTTTGAAGACCATGTCAAACAGTGGAATGCATGCCCTTAACAAACATAAACTTTTACAACTGGTAATATCATAAGGTGTTAAAAAGTTAACCCGACAAATTTTAAGAGTTGCTTTAGACCATCAAAATGAACAACTTTCACTATTGGACCAACTCTAAAATCACGAAAAAAAAGTAGCTCTTTAAGTACATCGGGTTAATTTTTTATTGACGCGCAAACTGTAACCATGGTTACAGTTTGCGCTGCTCTAAGGATCAAGAGTCATTGTGCTGAATTCAGCACAATGACTCTTTCTCTTGGGATCTAGAGCAGAATTTTTTCATCAGTTACCAAAAAAATAAAAACTGCGGTCTCATAGAAAATCCTAAAACCTACGCGGTCAAAATGCAACAGCTATTTTTTTTTTAATAACCGACATAAAATTACAATTCTAATACTAATTCTATGGTAACATGTTGTGCGTCGATTTCCTTGCCACCCTATATATTTTCGTAATCATCATCGTCATCATCATCATCAGGTCTGAAAAAACAAAGCCACTCCTTTATTCCATTCAGTACAACACGATCAAGGCGCCGCTGAGATGACAGACTACATCAATAAACTTATGTATCAAGTTACATTTTATGGAGGAGTTATTGAGCAGTGGTGGCCAAGTGGTAACGGCCGCGACTTCGAACCCAGACAGGCGCTTTACTTTGTGTGAATTATTTCATCACCACTGCTCTCAAAACGGTGAAGGAAAACATCGTGAGGAAACCGGCATGTCCTAAAACAAAAAATAGGAAAAATGTGACATCTACCAACCCGCACTGGGCCCGCGTGGTGGATTACGGCCAACACCCTCTCACCGAGAGGAGGCCTGTGTTCCAGCAATCAGAACATTATAGGCTGATTATGATGATGATCACGTTACCTACATATTTTTGTAAGCCAAAAGCAATTTAAAGCGACATGACCACAGACTTAATATAACAAATCAACTTTCTAGTCCCCGAATAGGTGAAGACTTATGGATTATCTTCCTTCTATCCCTGCTAAAATCTTTAGATACTTCTCTGAAAATTGAATACAAGATACTCGACATAAGGATACATCCGTAGGGAAATAAGCCGCTTCATACAGTGTCTGAGAAGAAATTGCGCACAAAATATTATAATATAAGGTGTAAAAAAATTAACCTTACAAACTTTAAGAGGTGCTTTAGACCATTGGACTGAACAACTTTCACTATGAGACCAACTCTGAAATCACGAAAAAAAATCCACTGTTTAATACAAAAGTTCATTACCTACTTGATCAAAATGTATGAAACAGCGGATTTTTTTTTCGTGATTTCAGAGTTGGTCCCATAGTGAAAGTTGTTCAGTCCAATGGTCTAAAGCACCTCTTAAAGTTTGTAAGGTTAATTTTTTTACACCTTATATAAGTACTTATTATTTTACACATAATAATATATTTCATAAAACCTCTGCAGAAGGGTCTTTATTTTAACTGCAGGCAAAGTGGTATCAGGTTTATGATATACTAGCAGCATCTCGCGGTTTCACCCGTATAAGTGTCGATCCCGTGCATACATATATTGGGATAAAAAGTAGCCTATAAGTTAATCCAGGGTGTCAGCTACCTCCATACAAAATTTTATCAAAATTGGTCTAGCCGTTTCAGCGTGAAGAAGTAACAAACATTGAAACTAAAATTTTCTTAAGTAGCTTTTTAGACCTTTGTATCCTGCCTATGCGTATGAAGTTTCATTAAAATCGGTTCATTCATTTCGAAAAACAAGGGCTTGAAAATTTGTATGAAATGCCGAACGTCGTAAACACTCGTTAAGTCTATTTAGTGATTGGTGGAGCAGGCGAGCATTAAATGGTCATGAAAAATATTTGACAGTTCTTGGTGAACGCAGTTCAGACAAAAATTCTCGTATAAACCTAGATTTAATAACTTAGAGTGGCAAAGGACTATAGGCCGACCCCTTAACAGAGACATTGCCTGAGGTAGCAGCGCGGTGCGGGGGGGGTGTGACGTGATGCGAGAGCTCAGTGATTCGTCAACTTGAGACAACTGTCACCCCTCCTCACCGCGCAGCTACCTCAGGCATCATCTCAGGTAAGCGGTCGGCCTATAGAGTTTTCATTCATCTCTATAAGGACCTGACATCCTATTACACTATATCACACTAATATTATAAAGGCGAAAGATTGTGAGTGTGTGTGTGTGTGTGTTTATATGTTTGTTACTTCTTCACGCTCAAACGGCTGGACCAATTTTGATAAAATTTTGTATGGAGGTAGCTGACACCCTGGATTAACATATAGGTTGCTTTTTAGTCCGATATTCCCAAGGGATTAACATTTAAGCGGGTGAAACCGTGGTCAGGCTATAAAAGTAAAGTAAGAGAAAGTACACCTGTGTCTGCACACACACTTGTGCACTATACGGCCTCCGTAGAGATTCACCGCCATTGCCGAAATACGGTCTGGACGACTTTATGGACTAAGCTATAATTGAGAGTTATATCTATCTACCTATCCTTTTCCCAACTATGTTGGGGTCGGCTTCCAGTCTAACCGGATGCAGCTGAATATCAATATTTTTCCATGGAGCGACTGCCTATCTGACCTCCACAACCCAGTTACTGGGTAATACGATAGCTTTTGGTAAGACTGGTTGTCAAACTTTCGGGCTTCTGGCTACCCGTAACGACTGTCAAAGATCCACGAATTACAGCCGGGACTAACGGCTTAACGTGCTTTCCGAGGCACGGAGGGGTCTAGGTATTTGAAGAGTTATATCTATCTACCCCAGCTTAATTCTTCTTACTGAAATTTACGTACAATTGTTACCATGACCCGCGAATTATGTAAAAATCAATAGTTTTGTCCGCTGAATTTCATGCGAAGGTCATGCGAACTGATTTAGGGAAGTGGGGCGAAACGTTTCGTAGACAGACAGTCTGTTTTTTGTTTGACTCATTTCAAGCAAAGTTATATAGGTGTGTGGTTTCTGTTTAGTGTTGTTTTTAATCTACCTAGAAATTAAGTCAGCCTACCAAACAATTCAAGTCATCATCCGCCTAGCCTTTTCCCAACTATTTTGGGGTCGGCTTCCAGTCTAACCGGATGTAGCCGATTACCAGTATTTTATATGGAGCGACTGCCTTTTTTTTTCGCTGAGAAATGACATTACGCATCTCCGCTAGTCGGGGGACGAGACGGAGTACCTATGTGGAACTCCCTGCCAGAGTGGCAGTATACCCACTAAAACTCAGCGGTGTTCCCTCATCGCCTTGATGGGGGGGTCATGGGAATCCGGCTCAGATGGAGCGCCTATCTGACCTCCACAACCGAGGTACTGCGTAATACGATAACCCATGGTAATACTGGTTGACAGACTTTCGGGCTTCTGAATATAATACCCGTAACGACTGTCAAACATCCACGAATGAGCCGGGACCAAAGGCTTAACGTGCTTTCCGAGGCACGGAGGGGTCTCGGTATGTAAGGTGGTCACCCATCCACAGACCAACCGCGGCAAGCGTAGCTTAACCTGATCGATCGACCTGTGCGGCTGTTATTATTTAGCCAGGGGCCCCTCCAAACAATTTGAGTATTATAAAATAAATTAAATCTTACATTACTTCTTCTCCTTTTGTTTTGACTAGTTTTGTGGCAATACATTTGTGATTATTTTATGATGACTGGTTTGTAACATGCCGGTCGATTCTGTAAAAATCTCACCGTGAAAACTTAGGTGAAGTAAGTTTGTTTTTGCTAGTAATTGACACTATTGACAGCTCACTCCACGCTCACTTCACCTAAGTTTTCACGTTGAGATTTTTACAGAATAGTAGGTACCGCTGTATTTCTTAGTATCAATTTTTTTTTTATATTATTACTTTAAGGTTTCATCTTTGAAACTGATTGTGGACTCTGTCTCATTGGCAAACTCCGCCATCTGCTACCTTTTTTTTTTGAGGATGGGATAATATCAAATGACCTCTCCCGCTCTGTGTGGAGCGGAAAGGGAGTGTCAGACTCTTACTGACTACAACCCACCCGTGTTCCTTCCTTAGCTTTTTATGTTCCGGGCCAGCGGTAACCCTTTCGGACAATCCCGAGCAATGTTTATCGCTTACTTATAACGCAAACAATTTCCTTAAAATTATCAACCAGAACATTCGTAGTATAAATAAAAACATGGCGTATCTAAATCACCTCTAATCCAACTTGAAAAGGACGTAGAGAGTAAACACCTCTTTATTACACGCACCTCTTTATTACAGTCCCACACCTAAGCTATTCAAGAGGCGCTACCTCCCCGTCAACTAGTCCATTGGGAGACTTACGACTTCCTTCTCCGAACGATTCTTCTGTTTCAAGGAGGCTATCTCTATAATAAAACAAATAAAGTTCACAACGTCTTTCCACTCACAAAACACCTGTCTAAGAAGACTCTTAACCAAGCGGTTAAGAGTCTTCTTAGACAGTGTGCTGTAATTCCTGACACAATTAAAAAGCCATTGTGTCTCGCGTAGATCTACGATCTACTCTGGACTATGACATCTAGCTGAAGTAGAAGAAACTAGAAGTAGCCTATATGTTAATCTAGGGTGTCAGCTATCTCCATATAAAATTTTATCAAAATTGACCCCGCCCTTTGAGCGTGAAGAAGTAACAAACATATAAACACACACACACACCCACGAACTTTCGCCTTTATAATATTAGTGTGATTAACAAAATAATTTACAATACACATGTTATACGCAAACTAATCAGTTATGTTTCATAGAAATGTTTTTTAAATATACCTTATCTAGTATTATATCAAATAAAACTATTGTAAACTTAAAAAAGGTTGTATACTTAATACAAAAACTTTTTGGGTTTCAAACTTTTCCATTTGACTTGTGGTAAGAATACTGGCATGAAACAAAACAGTTTTTAAGTCTATCAAAAAGTACTCTGTGTACACTTCAAAATGGCTGTCGCAAGAGAAATTTTCTCGTGGACTTTATTTTTAACTGCTTATATGTATTATTATTTAATTACAGAATACGGCCCAAAAATGAGCTATTTGGAGAAAGTCGACCGATACCTGGACTCCCTGAAAGTAGGGAAGAGTAAGTGACTTTTCTTTTAATACAATCATCCTCGAACGAATGTCCTCGAAGCTTGGGTCTGTTGTAAGCTTAGTGTCTTTCATCAAAATATTATGTATTTCATTCATTTCTATGCGGTCTTGAGAACATAACAGGTCCGTATTTCAAAGTATTAATGTCATCATGATACCAGTCCAAAAGTAGGATGGTGCCTTCGGTCATGTATTACTCTCTCTTACACTAAAATCAGATAGATGCCACTGTTTAGTGGCATCGTCATAATGCGGCACCTGAATAAGAAGATAATTACCTTTTTATGTTCCTTCGTGACTAAAAATATGATAGAATTCTCGTATTATTGTTCTGGCTGAAGTGGGACTGGGCGGGTCACACTTATATGATGCATCCAGGCAGATGGGCCAAAGTCGTCATACAGTGGGTGAATGAAGACGGTCGTCGTCACCGATGCAGGCCTAAGAAACGCTGGCGTGACGATTTAGACTCGTTCCTAACCGATTAGACGGAGAAGGCACAGCACAAGGAAATGTGAAATAATATGGGGGAGGCCTTTGCCCAGCAGTGGGACAGTACAGGCCAACGAAAAAAAAAATTGTTCTTAGTTTTTATGAACTTTTTTCACGATGGTGAAAAAGTAAAAAAAAATATTTTAAAATTTAAGTAATTTGAAAAAAACGGCTGAAGATTATGCATCTTGCAAGATGCATATTTTCAACCGTTTCGAAAATAAAGTAAATAGATAATTTCTAATTTTTAGAGATAAACACAATTCCTTAATGTTTATTTATCGTTTTACCTCGTCTTTTAAACTATGAGAAGGTATACAGTATCTTTCTGTCATCTGCATAGCCTTTTCCCAACTATGTTGGGGTCGGCTTCCAGTCTAACCGGATGTAGCTGAATACCAACGTTTTACATGAAGCGACTGCATATCTGACCTCCACAAACCAGTTACTGGGTACTTAATACGATACCCCTTGGTAAGACTGGTTGTCAGACTTTCTGGCTTCTGATGCCAAAGATCCACGATTGACAGCCGGGACCAACGGCTTAACGTGCTTACCGATGCACGGAGGGTCTTGATATGACCCATCCACGGATCAACCGCGGCAAGCACAGCTTAACCTGATCGATCGACCCGCGCGGCCGTTATTACTTAGCTACAAGCCCCTCTAGTATACCTACAGTATCTTTTTGTATCCTATGCCTCAGACCAAATAAAAAGTCAAGACATAGCGCTGCGAACAATACAGTGAAGCATGCAAAAACTACACCTCCACTCTATGCATACACGCTCACACGCACACATTTACAACCATTTACAATCAAACTACACCTTACTATGTGCACACATGTTTACGAAACCAGCTTCACTTTACTGTTGAATGATTTATTTTGTGTAACTAGGTTTTTACAAACACTTTTACACGTCAATCATACTTTTTAATCTAGATGAGGTCGGTGTTTCCCATCTGACTACTCTGAGAAGAAAGGTCGAAACTAACTCAGAGGTCACAGTCTCTTTTAAAGTCCAGACAAAAGACGCTGTGTTGACAGACCTCTGTCTTGGTTTTTTATTTAGTCTGAGTCATATGTAAATAAAAAATTTGTCATATAACACTTAACACCAATCAAAGATACTATACAATAGTCATTAAAAATATCATGTTCTAATTCCAGGTGCCATGGTAGACTCCTGGTTCATGATGTCGAGCCCCACGCCGATATTGTCGGTGGTAGTAGCTTACCTGATCCTGATACGCATCGGCCCAAGAATTATGAAGAACCGGCAGCCACTACAGATGAACAGGCTCATCGCTTATTATAACGCATCACAAGTCTTTTTGGCGACTATGATTTGTTTTAAGGTAAGATAAATTATTTCTAAACCGTCTACTGAAATGCTACGGCTACTTGTCACGATAAAGGCTCCTACAAACAGGCGCGACACGCGATAGAATCGTGCGCGACACAAAGACACCGCAAGTCGCGCAACGAGCTGTGCCTTTGTGTCGCGCGCGATTTTATCGCGTGTCGCGCCTGTTTGGAGGAGCCTTAACGCGAACTACACTTCTTGTGCTCTCTTTACAAGAGCGAGCGCGCGAAGTGTCTCTTTATCGCGACAATAAAGATGTAGCATTAGGAAAACTGTTATTTCTCTGGGTTACACGACCTAAAGCGTGGTCACTGTCGGACTGCATAGAAAAGAAAGAGAAGCGCAATGACAACGCTGGTAATTTATTGCAAAATATGAAGCAATTCTCTATTTGCAAAAAATCTAGTGTTTGGACTAAACAATTAAAACACTAGTGCTTTAGTATGTTGCTTTTAGAATAATCTTACAAAAAAAAATCAGAATGATTGTATGTTTAATATTATGCTTTTTATTCTAAAAAAATTTAAGAGGTATATTCATGATTTATTTCTATCGTCACAAATTAGTTGTGTTATGTTTTCAATACGCTATCTATCGAGCATATATCCTGAAAATTATCATATATTTTACTGATTTTGTTTACTGGAGTCGATCATATACTTTTATTGTTTCTAAAACTTGCGTTTTTTGCGTTTAGGTCCTGTAAGCCCCTTAACGGTAGATACAATATAATACACAATATATACGATAGACACAATATAGGTACAGTATTAAGTACCCCGAACAATCTCTTTTTTTAGGCTCTCTTACCTACCTATAACTTATAAAAGTATACTGCACACGGCTTTAAGCATAAGAATAATCAGCCTATAATGTTCCCACTGCTCTGTGAGAGGGAGTGGGCCATAATCCACCACGAGGGTCCAGTGTGGTTTGACGGATGTCACATGTCTTCAAATTTTTAGTTCTATGACATGCTGATTTCCTCACGATGTTTTCCTTCGCCGTCTTGAGAGCAGTGGTGATGAAATAATTTACACAAAGTAAAGTGCCGGGACCCACGATCTTTAATTCGTAAGTGGCGGTCGTCTCCACTGGACCATCACTGCCGCACACGGCTATGCGGAGTTGTTATCCTAAAACAAACTTATTTTTGGATTGTTTTGTTACCTACTAGTTGCTATACTCTGGACGTGTACGTCTTTTTACATCGTTCTCACATATAATAATAATTATAAATTCAACATAAATGCCGTAACTAATATTTTTGTAAAAATATAATTTAAAAGAGTGTCCATTAAGTTTCTTGCCCGTTCTACTCCATAGGTAGGTACCTATGCTTTGGAATGGGCAACTAGCTTCATATTTTCTGACTGACCGACTTCTTGACAATTCAAAAGTGCCTGTAAATGGTTTAATTGAAATAAATGCTTTGAGTTTGAGTTTAAACAATAACATAAAGAGAATGTAATTAAAATAATGGACGGGATCATGAATTAACTAACGTTCCACCCGTACCTATCGAGGGCCGTCGATCATAATTGAACACTATAATAAATTAAATATTCAGTATTACAGTTGATACCTAGCCATTGACATTGAGTTGCTTTATTTGCATTCAATGTTGTTTCTATTCCGACATCAGTTTATATGGGGCGTACGTAACCACAAACGTTTACCATTATTTTCTTCTACACATGCTGTTCAATTTGATGATATTTTATGAAAGGGCTTGTCTTTTATATACGGGTCTTGTAGACTCTAGGTCTCCTATCTCCCTCATAAATCAGGAATGACCACAAATAAGATTATGAAAAATTGATAAAAAAAACTAGCCACGTGCGAGTTGGACTCACACACGAACGGTTCCGAACCACAAGGCAAAAACGCCGAAAAGAAAACACCTTTGTTGTATGGGAGCCCCCCTTAAATATTTATTTTATTCTGTTTTAGTATTTGTTGTTATAGCGGCAACAAAAATACATCGTCTGTGAAAATTTCAACTGTCTAGCTATCACGGTTCATGAGATACATCCTGGGGACAGACGGACAGACAGACAGCGGAGTCTTAGTAATAGGGTCCCGTTTTACCCTTTGGGTACGGAACCCTAAAAACTATGCATTTCCTAAACTTACTCCTTGCGGGGTGGGGGGAATATCTCCTCCCCACAAATATACATAATATAATTATAAATCCTTACACAAAAGTCCTCAAAATTGCTAGCAATGCAAGTAAATCATTTTAATATAATTTTTGTCATTGGCTCAAGTTCCCTGAAGGGATCGGTGTCCGTCGGAAATAAATCAACTCTGCTCGCTAATTAAGAGCGTTTACGCCGTACGGCATTTCATACAAACTTTCAAGCCCTTGTTTTTCGAAACGAATGAACCCATTTTAATGAAACTTCACACGCATAAGCAGGATACAAAGGTCTAAAAAGTTAGTAGAGAACATTTTCGAAAAATAGTATTATAGCCAAATTAGACCGATTTTAAATTTTCCATACAAACAGAGATTTCCAGTTATCTTTTTTTAAATAAGACATTTCGAAAATGTTCTCTACTAACATTTTAGACCTTTGTGTCCTGCTTATACGTATGAAGTTTCATTAAAATCGGTTCATTAATTTCGAAAAATACGGACTTGAAAGTTTGTATGAAATGCCGTGCGGCGTAAACGCTCTTAAGTCAATTCACAAGGTTCTTTTTTCGTCCCGTTACAGGTTTTCAAGTTGAATCTCTTCAGAGACGGCATCATTTATGCAGGGTGCCGTTATCCCTCCAATACGCAAAATGCAATGGTAAGCTATGATTTAATTATGTATCCTACAAATGTTATAAATGTGAAAGTTTGCATGTTGAGATGTTTGGATGTTTGTTACTCAATCAAGCAAAAACGACTAAACGGATTTGGATGAAATTTAGCACACATATAGTGTATACACTGGATTAACACGTAGAATCCTTCATATCCCGGTAGTACGACTAATTAGACCTACTGCTAGATTTTAAATTTGGACAGGACAATGTCTGTCGGATCAAGTAAGTACTTAAAAATAATGCCCCGTGCCCGCGCCGCGTGCCGCGTCGGTCTTGTGGTCGCAAGCGCACCTGCTTTGCATAGCCAGGGATCCTGGATTCGATTTCCATGTCAGGCAAAGTTTTATTGAGTTTTTCCATAACGAATTTCTCAGTAAAAGCCCGAACTTTGGAAGTTGGCGGTGTAATACCCCCGTGCCTCTGAAAGCACGTAATGCTGTTGGCTCTGCGCCTGATCTCTCTCTGGTCGTGTCAGAGTGCCATCCCCTTGGACAATGAGAGTGAGGGAAGAGTACCTAAGTGCACCTGTCTGTGAGCACACACTTGTGCACTATAATAATCTCCCGCGTAGTTTGCTGTCATGGCTGACTTTGGCTGCCATGGCTGAAATTCGGTTTGGAGGAATATTATTAATAATATGAAAGAAAGAAGAAAGAAAATACGTTTGTTTGCGGTAAACATGACCCAATAAAGAACATGTAACCAAAAAAAGGGTAATATCAATCCGATAATACTGTCATACTGCTAGACAAAAACCTCTTCTCAAAAGGACAAGTCAACAACGAGCATTTATAAATACGATTGCCCACTGAGTTTTGATTTTTTAAACATAATATTGTGTTTCATAAACTGATGACTTTGAGGAACTTGTGGCTAAGTACCTAATAATAGCCGCGCGGATCGATCGATTAGGTTAAGCTACGCTTTCCGCGGTTGGTCCGTGGATGGGTGACCATCTTTACATACCGAGGCCCCTCCGTACCTCGGAAAGCACGTTAAGCCGTTGGTCCCGGCTGTCAATCGTGGATATTTGATCGTCAGAAGCCCAAAAGTCTGACAACCAGTCTTACCCAGTAACTGAGTTGTGGAGGTCAGATAGGCAGTCGCTCCATGTAAAATATTTTTATTCAGCTGCATCCGGTTAGACTGGAAGCCGACCCCAACGTAGTTGGGAAAAGGCTAGGCAGATGATGATGACTTTCTATGCAAATAAATAATTATTCTATTCTAATCTATTCTTTCCTAACAAATTGATATCAGATAACAAATAATAATGGCCGCGTTACTGTTTTCCAGCTATTAGACTTGGGTTGGTGGTATTTCTTCGCGAAATTCACTGAACTTCTAGACACAGTATTCTTCGTTCTACGAAAGAAAGATAAACAGGTAAGATTATATTTTGTATTATGTGTTTCTAAGGAGGGCCACGAAGCCGCTTTAATTATATCCATATTCATTTATTGCATTCCATTGTGAAAAACATGTTACAAAAGGAACAAAAATAAATTACTCAACGCGGATATGCATGTCCAAGAATCCACCCTAACCCTATAAAATCCGTTTATCTAACTAGGAGACCTAGGGTGGATTCTCGGACATGCGTCTACACGTATCCACCTCAGGGTGGATTTTTTGGAGCGGATAAACTGAATAACCCGTCAAGAGAGAGAGTAAAGTTAAAACATGAGGACAGTAAAAAAACTAAATTTCTAACATCAACTACTACTTCTAATTCCAGGTAACCTTCCTCCACGTATACCACCACGTGATCATGGCCCTCTATTCCTGGAGCTACCTGAAGTTCGCAGCAGGCGGGGAGGGCGCGGTCCTAGCACTCCTCAACTCGGTCGTCCATGTCGTTATGTACTCTTACTATTTGCTGTCAGGACTGGGGCCGAGGTTCCAGAAGTATTTGTGGTGGAAGAAGTATGTGACTAAGCTGCAATTGGTGAGTTTGAATTTGAAATAATAACATAATACATAACATCACTTCTTTATATTTATTTCATTTATCCATTTATTTCAGGCATCAAGGCCTCTATAAACACATACAATACAATATTAATATAGCTTAAAAATGATATAAATACATACAACATTGTTATTTCATTATACTAAAAAACTAACGCACACGAAGTGTCTGCGTCGTGTTTCGCTGACTGGTGTCATGTAGCCGGCCACGAAACCGGCGGTACACAACACCCTTCGGCCAGAATTCTCCCTTGAGGAAATTCTCGATATGATGTGTCGAAAGACGCACCACGAACGACTTGAAGTTCGAAAGTCCAGTTCGTCTTCACACGCATGTACTCCACGATCTCCTCAACCTTCGTGGAGTGGTGCAGTCTCAAGGGCTGCGTCGTCGGGATATAGCCCAAAGGGTTATGCCGAGGTGTTCACCCGCATTTTGGCAGTTCTGTTTTAGTCTCATGTAATAGGGGATCCTATCGCCGTCAACCGGGCACACATTCAGACTCCGGCCTGTTACTGAAAATTTTCTGGAAAGATATAGAAAAACCCCAATGACATTATGCTAGGCCTGGAATCGAATCCAGGACCCCATGCTCAGCAGTACTGAAATATTGTTTTTATAAATAGGAATATTACAAGGCTTAAAAAAGGTATAGATGGGTATGAAGAGGATATTACCATAAAAGCCGAGCGAAATATTTCAAGTCAAAGAAAAGCATTGTATGAATGCCTAGAAAGAAAAATGCGTTTATTGGCATTACAGCAAAAAAAAACACCTTAAAACTATAAACAACAGAAAACAATGCAAATAAATTTAATTAATTTGGGGCTGATTTTTCAATCATCTGTTAACTTTATTCGAGGAATAATTTTGAAATTTTGACAGTTATTTCATACAAAAACTGTCAAACGTCAATTTTATTCCACGAATAAAACTTATCTGGCGATGGAAAAATCAGGCCTTATAGGGCTGATTTTTATTCCATTTATAAAAATTATTCCTCGAATAAAATTATCAGATGATTGAAAAATTTGCCCTTAGGGCTGATTTTTCAATCGACGGATAATTTTTGTTCGTGAATGAATGAATGAATGAATGAATTGCACCGATCCCAGCGTGGTTAAACCAGACTCGATTAATCGAATGAACCCCAAGATTCGCACTAGCTCCTGTAGCCTCATGTTCATGGTGCTACAGCGACCATTGCATATCAAGGAATAGACCGGGGGGCGCGGTAATGGTTGGGAAGACGTGCCCGTAGGATAGGTAAGGATTTAAGAGCCTACCGGATATGCATCCTAGAGTAAGCATTGGACTAGTGGAGAGATGGGTAATTATTATCTATGGATGGGCATCTTTTATCGACCTTGCCGCCAGGTTGGTTCAGGTCGAGCTTCATCGGTGCGTCTTTTGACGGGCTTCTACTGCTTTCTCGGTTCTTTTGTATGTAATTGCTTGTTTTGTTGTGTCAGATGTTGCTGTTTTCAATGTCTTCGACGGAAGTTTCGCTACTATCCGTTTCCGGTTTTTGTAAGTTTCACTAACAGCGATCTTGATCTTACTTCTATCTTCAGCTGTCGTCATCATCATCTGCCTAGCCTTTTTCCAGCTGTATCCGTCCAAAAATTGATTCCCTTGTCGAAGTACCTCATGTCCTGTTTTAGATTGTCGTTCCATGTGTAAATGGGTCGGCCTTCTTGGATTTGGCCTTGTACTGCATTGCTGCATGCAGTAGGTGTGGTTGCGGCGCCTGTAGACATGAGGTTTGGATACTGTTTTTCCGTCTAAGATTTCATGCATTTTCTTTTGTCTTGGTTTATTCCTAGAGTGGTTAATCAAGTTTCTAATTTCTTCTTCTAACTAAAAAAAAAATCTTTTACCTGCACGCCGTTCTTCGTCTAAGACCCTTTTAAGCGTAAATATATAGTCCTCTGTTGATCTATTGTTTAAAAAGGTTGGTTGGTATTTGTCCAAGTCTGTTATTACCTCGTCTATTTTTTAAGCGCGTAGGATGCGTAAATTCTGACCCGTGTTGCAAACCGATATGTGGCGATATTCATTCGCATCTTTAGGGTTATTGTTTTTTTTTTTGGAATTAGTACTTGTACGGTCTCCAGCCACGTGTTGGGTGCTTCGTTCTGTGTCCAAGCTTTGTTCATGTGTTTGGTGACGGTTTCTTGTAGTATTTTTGGAATTGTTTTGTAAAGCTCGATTACCACTTGGTCAGTTCCGGGAGCTGACCCGTTTCGCATTTTATTAATGATTTCCATTACGTCATCCGCGATGGGTCCATCACACTGTACTTTGGTTATCGGATTGTTTGTATTAAGTGTTGGTATAAGATGGCCCTCGGATTTTTTAAATGTTTGCTCCCATTTGGTTATCGGTATCTAAGTAGATCTTTTTCGGCGTTTTGTTTGAAGTTTGTTTCTACTGTAAAAAGGTATAGCATTTCATTGAGGCAGGCCCTACATGCTTTTTGCTCTTCCTGATCTTTAACCTTTTGAAGTGTTGCCTGACACTCTTTAACTAGGTTGTACCTATTTGGATTATCTAGTTGCCTATTCTGTAGGAGTTTAGCTTTTTGTAGTTTAGCAGGAGCTAATCGATGATCTCTGGAGAGAACTGGCTGCAGAATCAGAGTTTTCTGGGCAGCCGCTTTTAATACCTCCGTTATGGTATTCCAGAATATTTCGATGTTTTGTCCGTTGAGTAGATTCCTACATATCTTTTAGTTTTTGATATGTAGTCTTGGTATTTTGTATTCGTGAATTTACTATTAAGGGTGACATAATGGCTCTGTTTGTAATTGAAACCCTTGTTTCGGTTTGTTATTAGCAGATCCCAGATTATTTTATGGTCGGATGTGCCCCTAGCTGCCCATTCGCCTGTAATAAGTTCGATGAGTTTTTCTGTTGCATGTGGCGATAATGTGATCCAATTGGAGTGCCGTTTGACCATGTTGTCCTGCATGATGATCTCTCTTTTGTCTGTTCTATTTGCAGTTTTTCTCTGTTGGTTGTTGAGCTCCTGAGTTTTTACCTGTTTCTTGTATGCAGGCTTCATGAATGCCCCTAATTGAGAGTTCCGCGTCTTAGTTAATTGGTTAATTAAAAGCTTATTAAGTTGTGTTGTTTTGACGTTGTTTGATTTTTCATTAGATCTATCGGGCTGCTGTTGTAATGGTCGTCGTCGGTCATGGCCCAGCTATCATAGTGCTGGTCCTTGTAGAGGATGTTGCTGGGTACTGGTTCGCCGGTAGGTGAATACACTAGTGTGTGTTTTGTATCCGTGTGCACGTGCAAATTTACAAGATAGAACTCGGACGCGGCGATTAATATATCCTCTCCTCCTCAGAACGTCTTGTTATGCTGCGTGATTGTTTATTTGTTATCCTTTGTTCCTGGGAGAGATTGCTGTTAGGGAGAAATTCTTGTATATTATTTAAGAGCGATATTATGAAGAAGCAAGGTCGGACAGACACGTGGTCGAACGTCAAACCCATTACATTATTTATTTGATGGGCTATAGCTATAGCTCGAACTAGACAATTGCCGTCTTTTGTCATACGCAAAATTATACCCATTTTTAAAGAGAAAGCCTTTTGTTTTTATGGTATTGCAAGACCTTCTCAGCAAACATGTGCGTGGGTTTGTTTTTGAGAAACAATAAAGCTGACAGGGGACGCCTCAAATTTATGAGCTTTGCTATTTTTGTTTCTTAACTTAACCTTTTTTAACTTCGAGTCCAATTTTTCGCACATGTTCGAATCCAGCTACACAGATTGTGATCAGACATATTGACATACCTACATAGTGTCAGATATACAGTCGTGGGCGCAGAATTGGGATACTTACGGGTAAACGAGAGAAACTGCTCCTTTATGTACAAGACTTGACTTACAGGCTATGAAATAAGTTGCTTGTTAAATGAAGAAAATCGTGGAGTACGAATTCTAGAGCGATACCGTATTTTAGGCTAGAGTAATAGAGTACTTATCTTAGTTTTATCCCTCGCTCCTAGATATAATATGAAAACATTTCCCTAAAGCCTATTTGTAGCTTACAATGATGTCAAATTCACGCGTGGCTTTAAAAATCCAAATTAAGAAAACAAAGCGCAGCCGGAAACAGCTTCTAATGGAGATCCCTGAAATACACGGAAAGATCTCACCAAATCCTCGGTTGGGAGGCCTAGGCCTCAGGCTTTTATATCAGGAACACACGTATGCCACTCGTTTTAGTATGCACCCACAATAACCGCACACGATACACCGTTTCGAATTTCAAATTTGAGTTTCAAGCTGAGAGTTACGCCAGTTTGGTTAGAGCCACGTGGTACGCACGTTGCATCAAGTATAAACAAAGGCCGGACCCGACAAGTCCGTCCCCTTCGGCGGTCACTATCCGAAAAAAACCTGACGGATAATTTTTGTTCGTAGAATAAAATTGACGTCTGACAGTTTTTGTATGAAAAAACTGTCAAAAATTCAAAATTATTTCTCCGATAAAATTATCTGGCGTTGGAGAAATCGGCCATTAATGCAAATAAATTTAATTTAATTAATTATTCTATGCAGTCGATAAGGGGCAAGGACTTATTCTAAAACCTATCTAATAATTTAGATAGATGGGTTCTAATTCGTTTAATGTTGTTTACAGATCCAGTTCATCCTGATGCTCACGTACTGCGCCTGGACGCACTTCTCCCCGCGCTGTCAGTATGCCTCCGGCTTCACCTACTTCATCTGCTCCAATATTACAATCTTCCTCTTTCTATTTCTCAACTTCTATACTAAGAGCTACAAAAAGAGAAACCTTGAGAAGAAAAATATCGAAAAGGAAATCAAGGAAGAATACGATAAAGCTCACAATGGAGTCAAAACAAATGGAGTCTGCAAAAATGGAGTCAATAATAAAAAAGAAAACGGGGTGCATGGGAGTGATTGCAAGAGTGTTTCCAATATAGAGGAGATCCCTTGCGAAGTCAACAAGGCTTGCGGTGATTATGTTAAAGATGGGAAATTCTTCCTCTCGAGGCGGACGGCAAAAACAGCGTGTGGCGCCGAATACGACTTCGATAGTATAATAAAGAAATGATTCATCATGGTTAAAGACTACAGCTAGCGGTTCTATTGAGACTGATGTATGTGATGACATTGGTATTGTTAAAGTCTAAGATTTTTGTGGAGTTTGGAAGTTAGATAAGTACGCTTAAGTATTCGCTTCACTAGGACTCTCTCAAATTGAAGAAAGGACCATGATTGGTGCTATCATTTGTTAGAGCCGTTAATTTTCAAGTGGGGTCTAAAATTACAGCATATCGTAGTTCGTATTGCAAAATTTATGAATTTAAAAAATTATCGTACCAGTGAGAAGACGCTTTAAATTTACAATAAATTGCCAACCGCACAATTGTTAATGTAGATTTTAAGGTTAAACATTTGCTGTAAATATATTACGTGAAGTATAATCGTGCACTTATTCGATGCAGCCAGATTTTAGTTTAGAATTGAGACCTTTCATACATAGACATTGATTTGATATCACTAATTGTGAAAAAGAAAGTGTATTATTTGTAAAATAATGAAAATTTTAAAAGTACTTTTTAAGGACTGCACCGCTCTAAGCAATGCAAGTTATTGTGTGCACAGCACTTCACAACAAGTTATTTGTTGCCTACCATACAATATTATGAAGTATCCTACTTTCTCTGAGTTGTATTGCAATACGCAGCCGTCCACTTGGATTATAAGATTTGCCGTTAAATTTGAAGTTTTGTGAAACTTCGTCATAAGTAGCCGTAGCGTCATTTAAATTTCATTCGTCATAGTGTTTTTAATAAACTACGTATATAGCAGACATGTCATCATTCCCTTAATCTAAACTAAAGATTGGATCTGTAGTTGCATTACCTTTACTTTTTATGTCGCTTTAGGATAACAATTGTGAAGAATGCTATTTCCGTACATGTTCTTTTTCGAATATTTTGCTGCTTTTAGGGAATCTTTAAGCTGACTATATGTTTTATCTGGAACAAAAACAAAGAGTGGTAATCAAGTGGAGATAAGACGGGTATTTTGATTATTGAGATTTTTGGGTTCGATAAACGGAACTACCCTATGTTCCGTTTATCCACCCCAAAAATCCACCCTACGGTAGATATGCGGAAACGCATGTCCAAGAATCCACCCTACGCCTAGTTGCATAAACTGAATTGATAGGCTTTTTTTTTCGGATGGGAAATCATCAAATGACTCCTCCCGCTCTGGGTGGAGCGGAAGGGAGTGTCAGACTCTTACTGACTAAAACCCACCCGTGTTCCTTCCTTAGCCCTTTATGTTCCGGCCAGCGGTAACCCTTTCGTACAATCCCGCTGGCCCGGCAGGCTTCGGCCCTAAGGGGCCCCTCCTCGTTGCTGACGAATTTATAGGCTTAGGGTGGATTCTCGGAAATGCTTTTCCACGTATGCACCTTAAGGTTGTGATAAACTAAATAACCGCAGTCATATTTTTTTGTACAGTGAAATTTATTTGTTTTCATCTTTGAAGACATCTTTGTCATCGTTCGGTACGACACTGAATATGTAAAATATTTCTACAAAGAAACTTTCGTTTTTAATTAGTTACTCTATTTAATTACCTACCTCTTTGCCAAGCAAGCAGTACTCAGCTTCGGGTAGCGCGGGACCACTTTGTTTACTAACAATAATAGAATCGAAAGTAGCATAATGTATGAAAAGCCTCATAAATTAACAATTTAAGTATAATAAGTTTTAAGAAAAGTGTGCCAGGATATGTCTCATATCCAAGGACCGGTCATTTTGTTATCAGATTAAGTACCTACGATTAGTTAATTTAATAATTATTTTTTTTATTAGCATAGTTTTGATTTTGTACTTTTAATGCAATTAACAATAGTACAAAATATAGTTAATTTTAAGAAACTAATAAAGTTTAAATAATATTGTTGCATTTTTTTATTATTAACAGACTTCCTCTATTTTAGGATATTTGCTGAAAAACTATTTTTTAATACAGTTGCTCAAAAAGTGGCGTATTGCAGGGACGTATAGCGTTCGGGATGTGGGCTATTACATACTCGTGCTTTTTGAAGTGAAACTTCTTTACGCACGCTTGACTTGGGGAGTAAGCTGGCGAACGCGTGACGTAAGCGTTACGAAAAGTGTGATCGGGCAAGGCGAACGGAAGTTAAGTGGGGGATATAAGCAAGAGACAGCAGTGCGCGCGCACATTTTCTTTCTCTCTTTAAGTTTCACTTCAGTCGTGTGGTCATAAGCACACTCGTTTTTTTTTACCTTTCCCGAACTCGTGCGTTCTCTTTCCCAACTGTCAAAATAAAAAACCAACCATGAGGTTATTACTAAAAAGATTCATAGAAGTTTTTATGATTCATGCAAATACGCATATTTCTAAAAAGAAGCTACTAATTTGTTTCAATATCATATTTAATGATTTGATTGAATGAGTTAGGTTAGGTTTCATTTCATTTCATCTCATCTCATTAAATTTCATTTCCATTTCATATCAATAAAAAATTCTACTGAAGACTAGGCTGTATGGGCATAGTTCCCTTTGCCTACCAGAATGGGTGAAGAAAAAAAAACTGCTTATATTCTACGGTTGGCGCCATTTTTCAGAATTTTTTTTCGCGAGTTTAGTTGTTTGTTGCACAAAATGAGTAATTTCGACCCTAGTTTTTTTGAATTAACACTACCGGAACTCAGTATAATTGCACAAAATGCGTCGGAGAACATTTTATCGGAAAAGTCAAAAAGTCGCTACATATCTACATACGACGAATTGAAGAGAGAGAAGAGAGAGAGAAGAGAAAAAAGCAAATAGTTTTTCAGAAAATGTTATGTTGGCATACTTCTCCGAACTCTCAGCAAAATTAAAAGCTTCTACGTTATGGTCGAGGTTTTCGATGATAAAAAGTATGCTGAAAATAAGGAACAACGTGGATATAAGTGAATACCTAAAATTAAATGCTTTCTTGAAACGACAATCGAGACGGTTTTACAAGTAAATAGTCGAAAATATTAACATCGAATGAAGTGGAAAGGTTTTTGAACGTAGCTCCCGATGATCGTTATTTAGCCACAAAGGTAATTTATTAATAAGTACTTATATTTTTCTTTAGTATTCAGTTTACGAAATCGCAAAATACAGTCAATACATTATTTAAAAAAATATTAATCAAATCCCTTTTTTGGTAGGTTGCTCTGATTTTTGGCGTTGTTGGAGCTTGCCGCAGAGAGGAGTTAGCCAATATTACTTTAAAAGATATTGAAGATGGAGAAATGCTACTAATCAAGATTCCGAACACAAAAATTAAATATTTAAAAACCCCCGACACAAAAAATAATAAAATTAAATGTAAATAATTGGAAAAGGATCAAATAATTTAAAAACCCCCAACTTAAAGAATCTAGGTAACGAGACTAAAACAGATAAATTCAAATGGCAGTCGGGGGACCTCTTAGCATAGAAGGTGTTCCACAGAACGGTCTCCCGACTTCCATATGAATTTATCTGTTTTAGTCTCGTTACCTAGATTCTTTAAGTTTGGGGGTTTTTAAATTATTTGATCCTTTTCCAATTTTTTACATTTAATTTTATTATTTTTTTGTGTCGGGGGTTTTTTAAATTTTTTATTTCATGCTGTTTGTAGGGACTCCTTATTTTTTGTATTTCATTTCTTTTATTTTCTTGCGTTTTAAGATTCAGGTAATTTGGTGTTTAATCAGGTTTTTTATCCGTCAAAAAATAATTATTGATTTATAGTTGAAGAATAATTTTTAAGACTAAACAGATTTTTTTGTTTTATTATATTCTTTTTCTAGTTTTTCCTTTAGTTATTCAACTTTCGTACAAGTATTTAATAGCTATTAGATATCTTAGGTATTTCAGATCTAGTTTATAAAATGGGACTGCGACACTATCTGATGTAGAAATACCTACGCTTTTTAAGTAGGTAATTCCATTCGTAATATAAAAATAGTCAAACTCAGTGGTCGTAGGTACCAGTCATCACTCCACTTTCCTCATCATTCTAGAGCATTGACCAGACAAAAAAATATTTTCAAGTTTTTAGTTTTCATTTCGTTTGTTAATATTCCTCATTCCCTTTCAATATAGTGTACATTATTCTACTTGTCTAGCCCTTGCATTTAATACCTATATTGAAGGAGTTGTGAAACAAAAATATTATTCGCCATTTTGTGGTGGCGGCAATCTTGGATTTGAAATTTGTAATAGCGTATAGTATTCTACTAGTCAAGCCCTTTCATTAGATACCCATATTGAGGGAGTTGTGAAAAAAAAATGTAAAATAATTCACTACTTTGTGGTGGGGGCCATCTTGGATTTGAAATTTATCATAGTTTATAGTATTCTACTATTCAAGCCCTTTCATTTGATACCCATATTAAGGGAGTTGTGAAAAAATATGTAATCCGTCATTTTGTGGCGGCGGCCATCTTGGACCGAGTTTCATCAAACCTAGCTATGAACACTCCCGACTAATTCACCTTTCAAACAAAAAAAACTAAATCAAAATCGGTCCATCCGTTCGGGAGCTACGATGCCACAGACAGACACACACAGACACGTCAAACTTATAACACCCCGTCGTTTTTGCGTCGGGGGTTAAAAAATAAGATACCGAGAAGCTTTGTTGTTGAAGGAGATTTTCGTAGAATAGAATACTCTTTATTATGTACACCATATAAATAGAAATATGAATAGAAAACCACCATGTGAATAGTGCAAAAATATATGAATCAGCGGTCCCAAAAAGGAAAAACCGACCGTTTTTTTCAAAATTACCAAAAAGGGAAGTGTACAGCTAAAGCAATCGGGATAAATAAATTTGGTAATATGCCAAAAGAAATAGCTACGTTTCTTGGTCTGCCGGATGCTGAGTATTACACTGGGCACAGCTTCAGGAGGACCTCTGCTACATTATTGGCAGATTCAGGAGCCAATTTGACGTCCTTAAAGCGACTAGGAGGTTGGAAATCAGACAAAGTTGCAGAAAGCTAAATGATAAATGATTTATTTCTGTAAGTAGGTTTTCACAAACACTTTTACACGTCATTATATTTTTTAAACTAGATGTGGTCGGCGTTTCCTATCTGACTACTCTGAGAAGAAACACCGAAACAAACTCAGAGGTCACAGTCTCTTTTAAAGTCCAGACAAAATCTTGGTCAGATCGTGTGAAGACCATGTAGATTGATGTCTGAAATGGTCTTTTGAGGAAAGAACCACACAGATTGAGCGGACCTGTCCAATCAGTGCACGCATTTGTCAAAAATCGTGCAGCTCAACTCAGAAACTGAGAAGCTCAACGATTCGACGAACAATACCGAAGACAGGACATTTGGGTAGGCCGCATAAACTATTCAAACTGCCAGACCATGATTAAAATGAAAACAATGACCCACATAGTCCTCACATTCACAATAATTAAATTAATAAAATGTACATGTCATTGTTTAAGTAAATAGATTTAAAAAAAATATATTAAAGTGTAAAATAGCTAAATAATATTCACTGTCTAAACCTATTGGAGCAGCTCAATCCCAAGCCTTTTTGTCCTCAATAGAGTATTTTACAGTATAATAGGCTTTCTGGCATAGTTTTCGCTTTATAAAAGATTTGAATTTATTAAGGCTTAGTTCTTGAATGTGGCTAGGAAGTTTATTATAAAAACGTATACATTGGCATCTAAACGAGCCACCTATTTTCTTGAGCCTTGTTGTAGGAACAACAAATTTGTGTTTGTTCCTAGTATTTATGTTATGGATATCACTGTATTTTTTAAACAGATTAATATTTTTATGTGCATACAAACGATTATCATAAATGTACTGAGAAGGCACAGTCATTATATTAATCTCTTTAAATTTGTCTCTGAGGGAGTGTCTGGGACTTAATTTATAAATGGAACGAATTGCCCTTTTTTAACCGACTTCAAAAAGGAGGAGGTTCTCAATTCGACGGTATGTTTTTTTTTTTTTTGTGTGTTTGTTACGCGATTACTCCGCCAATTGTGGACCGATTTTCAAAATTCTTTTTTTGTTTGAAAGGGTATACTCTCGAGGTGGTCCCATTATCATCAAATTGGAATCTGATGAGAGGATCCCATGGAAATCGAGGGAAACCCTCAAATTTTATAGGCAAAGCTATAACGATTTGGGTATTTTTTAAAATAACTTCAGCATTTGCTCTCGGAAATCATCATTTGGTAAAGTGGAGCTGATGAAGAAGACCACAGATGGCCCAGAAAAAGTGAAAAATAATATCTTTTTACAAAAAAAAAACAACCGACTTCCAAAAAAAACACTACAAATTGAAAAATAACTTTAATTTCGGAAGTCGGTGTCAATAAACGAAAATGCGGAACCAAAGACACCGACTTCCGAAATTAAAGTTATTTTTCAATTTGTAGTGTTTTTTTTTGGAAGTCGGTTGTTTTTTTTTTTGTAAAAAGTTTTTTGTAAAATAAAAATTGTTTGAATATCGGCGGCATTTCCCCACAACAGAATACCGTACGACATCACACTATGAAACTAGGTAACTAAATGAAACTAAACGGGCTGTCTCTAAATCAGTCAAATCACGAATTTTCCTAGCTATATTGGTGATTCATTAAACAACAAACTAGAAACTGGGAAAAAATCACACAATCCATTAATTTAAGGTCCAGTCCGTCTCCTTCACATGTTGCAGAGAACGTTCGTCCATCTACCTTCGTTGATAATGATAATTCATCAGATCCAACTCCATCAACTAGCGAACGCCATTGTATGACAAATATACATGAACAATCATACGAAATTAATAATAGTTTGTCTCAAACAGTAAATATGCAACCTAAAACTTCCCCAGTTAGTATAAAAAACTGTACCAATTTCAATGTATATGTGAATTATAACTTTTATAAGAAATAAATGTTAAGTTAGTTGAGTTTATTGTGTTTTTATTATTTTATTAAATTAGAGGGGCCCGTGGCAAAATAATAACAGCCGCACAGGTCGATCGATCAGGTTAAGCTACGTTTGCCGCGGTTGGTCTGTGGATGGGTGACCATCTCTACATACCGTGACCCCTCCGTGCCTCGGAAAGCACGTTAAGCCGTTGGTCCCGGCTGTCATTCGTGGATCTTTGACAGTCGTTACGGGTAGTCAGAAGCCCGAAAGTCTGACAACCAGTCTTACCAAGGGGTATTGTATTACTCAGTAACTGGGTTGTGGAGGTCAGATAGGCAGTCAGTTTGTCTATTCTTCAGTCGCTTCATGTAAAATATAGGTATTTCAGCTGCATCCGGTGACACTCGAAGCCGACACGACCGCAACATAGTTGTGAACGATATGTAAAGATGGTCACCCATCCACGGACCAACCGCGGCCAGCGTAGCTTAACCTTCGATGGACCCGTTCGGCTGTAATTTTTACTTACGCTGTAAGTAAGCAGTTAATCTATTATATGTGTGTGTAATCTGTTACGGGAAGTCAGAAGCCTGAAACACTAACAATCAGTCTTATTAAGGTGCCACTAGACGATATTTTTTCTAAACGAATTTCGAGAGAGTATTAATTACTCCACTGTTTGATATTTTGCATCCAAAGTTAAACATGATTATCGTTTTGACTTATTATTAATTTTGTCTGTACGGTAACAGAAAAGTAAAATAAAAAGCCATTTAAAAATTATGAGCCAACAAAGATTCGTTTTTCTTGATGTTTTTAACGTAACTTTGGGTGTAAATAAGTAATAAAAGAACTGTAAAATCTTCAAAACCAAGTTCGAACCGATAAAGCTCAATTATCAAAGAGTTCAATAAACTTTACTTTTTTTCTACAAGACCCGATATTGACGTGGTTTGCGTTTGGTATGGGTAACATAAGGATGACAGAAAAAACATATAATAGTACAGCCATATTTTACCACGTAGGCATGCAAAAGATTTAACAACAACTTATAACTAAATACAATTTTAAAATATTACACACAAAATACAATTTTAAAATATTAATTAATTATACATAACTAGCTAAAAATTGTTTCTCAATTAGGAACTCCTTAATTCAACTTAATATGCTTTCGCCACTAAAAAGCTTCGGAGTTTCTTTAGCGGAAGCTCTTTCCATGTCTTCGGCAATTTGTTATAAATGACTGGCGCCATTGCAGTAGACACTTTTGCGCATAAGTGCTGTCTTGGCTGGCTCCAGACATAGCACCGTATTCTTCATCCTAAGGAAGAAAGACAATTAGATCACCTTCCTCCATGTCTATCACCATGCGATGATGGTACTCACCAGCTGGTCCATCTTGAAATACGAACCGACGTACCCAACGATATTTATCCGGACTATCAACTCATTTGTCCACGTGATCATGTATGCTTACTACGGACTGTCTTCGGTCCCAAGTTTAACGAAGTATTTGTGGTGGAAGAAGTATAATACTAGGTTGCAATTGGTGAGTTGAAGACAATTTCTTTATCCACTCACATATCTGACGTCAAAAAGTTGACCCGAACGAAAACCGCAGAATGTCTGCCGCCCGAAAATGACCCGGAACAAACGTGTGACAGCGACCGCGTTCCGATAAAATGGAGAGGTTGAACGGTATAATAATTATTTGATCGAGTTGAAACAGTTATCTACAGTGGCGATGCTTTGGGTAGGTCTATGGCCAGCAGTAGATGAATAATGATGATGATGAAACAGTGAAGTTATGAATCTAACTTGTCCCTTTCAACAGTGACCAACAGGGCAAACATGACAAGCGCGAGAACGGCCTCTTTCTCGATTTGTCACAATTTGTCTACGATTCTGATGTATAACATGGCTGTTAAGTTCGATTAAACTCGAAAAGGTACTTTGCCACTGCTTTATCTCGCGAAGAGAAACCGATGTAGCAAGTTATTAAAAACACAAGTCTTAGTTAAGTAAATGTATAGCGCCTGATGCTTTAGTAACTTTAATATTGTTATAAAAGTCAGACATTTTCTTTTTTTCAGGGACAATTTACGCTAATCCTGATACATTTCGTGATGACGTACACAACCTCATACACCTTATGTTTAACAATCACAATCAACACGACCCTATTTACCTTCCTATTTGGAAAATTTTACATGGAATCATATTCTAAGAAAGAAAACATAGAAATACCAAATGTAAAAGATAACCAAGCTGTAATACAACCTGTTATTAAAGATAAAATAAAAAATGGTTCTAATAAAAGTAATACAACAAGTGGACGTATTTATGCAAAAGGGAACCAACCCACAAGTAGGTCAAAATTGAGTTAAGTATACAGAAACCTTTTAAAATGCACCTTCTATCGGCCCTGTAAAGACCATAGTTGTCTGATTACTCTTTCATATCAAAACATTATGTCGACAAGGATACCAACTCATATATTAGCAGTTTCCGAATAAAATAAAAAGACCCATGCTGTATGGTAATGTTAAAAACTGCAAATCTTTGTGGTTATATTGTTTGACAAAGAACCATGTCACATGGTTCCGCATAAAACATATTTATATGATTTAACAAAAGAGATCATGCGGTTTGGTTCCAGTTTGCATAATAAAATTGCCGTTAGCCTAAGCTTTGACAGAGAACCATGTCACATGGTTCCACATAAAGCATATTTATTTTAATTTACAAAAGAGATCATGCGGTTTGGTTCCAATTTGCATAATAAAATTGCCGTTAGTCGATGAGATTCATATCAAATAGTTCCTTGGGAAGGGAACCAATCCACACAATGACAGTTTCGAGATAAAACGATTTTTAACAGAATGTTGTGAAGAAAGCAAACTGTTCATAATATTATAATAGGATTACTTTGCAATATAGTGTAAGATACTGCATTTTATGAATCTATGTGAAAAAAAAAGTTTTTTTAATGTAAATAGTATTTTTTTTAATAAATTATTATCTCTTGTTCCTTGTTGCAAAAACCTTATATTTGGGTTGGTTCTTTGTTAAAATGTATAAACATATGAATATCATTGGTAAAAATAACAAAAACTCAGGTTTTTTAAGGGAATTTTATTGAAAAATCACTTAGATACCTGAATACTCAACTGGCTCCAAATGGAGCGAGTTGAGAATCAATCAATCAATCATGTTTATTGTGGATCATAGGTACAGAAATAGATACAGGTGTTAAGAATTACAGTGATGTTGATCAGCTATGTCCCACCTTTTGGGCACACATGAGAAACCAGATGGGTCAACATTTTTAGCTTGAGAAAGCTAAGTACCTACTAATTTTATTATTATTTTCACTCATCGGTTTCATCTACCTCGAAATCAGGTTGCCCTGAAAAACCTTCCAGATCATCATCAAGTCTCCCACAAGATTAATATAAAGCCATAGGAGTCTTTAGGAATGAGGCGCAGAAGGCTCTTCAGGTCCTTTAACATAGCCTTAGGAACAGGCTTTGGCCAAAGAGGTCCCGTTTGGCCAAAGAGGTTCCATTACCTCTCTAGTAAGAACAAAAGTTGGCCTACCGCGTAATTTTTTTTTAATGTTAACCGTTTTATAATCGTCGGTCAAATTAGACTTCATAAAAATTGTGAACATTTCCTCCTTTTTGAGCATTATTTCCTTTGTGTTAAGCCACAAGAAGATTATAAAAAAGGTTAACAATAAAAAAAGGCCAACTTTTGTTTTTACGAGGGATGTAATGGAACCTCCTTGGCCAAACGGGAAGCCTGTTCGAGGCTAAGGTAAAAGGCCTGAAGAGCCTTCTGCACCTCATTCCTAAAGATTCCCTTGGCTTTTATATTAATCTTGTAGGAAACGATAGAATTGAGGATGATCTGGAAGGTTTTTCAGGGTAACCTGATTTCGAGGTAGATGAACCAGATGAGCGAAAATAATAAAATGCGTAGCTTTCACAAGCTACAAATTTTGACCAATCTGGTTCCACAACTCGCTCCATCTGGAGCGAGTTCAGCCGATTATGTAAGTATTTAGGTATCCAAGTAATTTTTCAATACAATTTCCTTAAAAACCAGAGTTTTTGTTGTTTTCACCAATAATATTCATATGTTTATATATTGTAACAAGGAACCAACCCACATTTTAGGGTTTTTGCAACAAAGAACCAGAGATAATTTATTAAAAAAAAGACACTTTTTACATAAAAAACTCTTTTTTTTTTACATAGATTCATAAAATGCAGTATCTTACACAATACTGCAAAAAAAACTTATTATAATTATGAACAGTTTACTTTCTTTACAACATTTTGTTAAAAATCGTTTTATCTCGAAACTGTCAATGTGTGGGTTGGTTCCCTTTTGCATAAGTACGTCCAAGTATTAAGAATAAGTTTGATTTAATTAATAGAAAAAAAATAATGAATGGAAATAACAAATAAATTTTGTTTACATCGAAAAAGGATTTTCTTTATATATTAATTCAGTCATAAAATGATACTATAAAGTTCTAACCTACGGTGCTCAGACCTGGTCGCTCACCGAGTCGCAAAGGTTCCGTCTTGGAGTTTGCCAAAGAGCGATGGAACGCAGCATCCTGGGTGTTAAAACCCAGGACAGAATTTGGAACTCCACGCTGCGTTCCAAAACGGGCATACTGGATGTAGGAAAGAAGGCTGCCAGGCTCAAATGGGATTGGGCGGGTCACATCAGCCGTTTGCACGATGACCGCTGGGCAAAAATCTCCACACAATGGGTGCCTGAAGATGGACGGCGCCGCCGAGGACGTCCCAGAATCAGATGGCGAGATGACCTGGACGTGTACCGCGAGGGCTGGTTCAAGGTAGCGCGGGAAAAGAGTTCCTTAAAGGATTTGGGGGAGGCCTTTGCCCAGCAGTAGGACAGCATAGGCAAGCAAAAAAAAAAATTAGAATAAGACCACAAAAACTCGAGGCATCTTCCCTTGGGGTATGCAGAAACTACTGAATGCGACCTTGTACGATCCTTACATACTCATTCATACACGCACGCTGGTTGCTAGTACCTACTATGCACTTGAGCTTTCTGTGGAACATCATCAATAGAAAGAACTGTCAA
Source organism: Mesoligia furuncula (assembly GCA_916614155.1). NCBI lineage: Eukaryota > Metazoa > Arthropoda > Insecta > Lepidoptera > Noctuidae > Mesoligia > Mesoligia furuncula. The sequence continues at coordinate 27,793,509 of OU744800.1, read as the reverse complement.
AAAACCAAAAAAGATGTTTAGAAGAGTATCTTGTGAGATTAGATATTGAAAACCCAAAAAACAAAGTTCAACTAGTTTCCTTATGAAGTTGAGTGTCCAATATTTAGTAAATAGTTTTTTGAAGTGAAAACTTCTTTAGACACTGGGCATTTTTTGAGATAGGAAAAAACCATTGAACTCGCGCCACTGTTACCGTAAGCGACACCACGCGTGTTTTGTTCCTAAAACGATTAAAAAAATACCCGCTTCCTTACGGCTGTCTTCATGTCAGTGAGTGATGGCAAAGTATTCTGTTTGTGTTTTGTTTTCACTTCTGTCAGCACTCCCTGACTGCCATTGTTTTTTTTTAACAATGAATCGTTTAAAGTTCGCAATGTGAACGCAATATTTTAATGGGGTCAGACCATAAATAAAGTAAAGAATACTGAGATAGACGCCAACTGATAGCGACGTAGCAAAAAAAGACAAATCAAACTTAAGTCCCACTACCTACAACACATTGAATGCTCAATGTGACATGCAGCTAACGTAGTAACTAGCATATCACCTGAGATCTTAGAGTAAGAAAGCTATAGAACATCGGGTAGCGTGGCTACACATGAGACAAAAAACTAACTTAACTAACATAGGCTCATAAGTAGCTGCCTTGAAAAAACATGCACACAGTGAGAGACGGAAATAGTATAGCTAAAGCTATACTATTTCCGTCCTTTTCTGTTATAATAACTCAATACTTTATCCCTTTCTTGTGGAAATGAAATGGAGCTACCTGCCGTCTATACTTTTCTTTGTCTAAGCTTGAGATGAAGTTACCAAATTTCGAAATAGGGTAGGTATTAAGTTGTATTATTGTTTACCTTGATTTAGTTTTTACTCCGATGTAGCATTACATGTAGCATTAAGTACAAACCTTAGTGGTTTATTAATGCTATTCTGCTGAAACGAATGTAATTAATTTTTAAATAGTAAAAAAAAAGAATGAAATCAAATCAAATAAAGGGAGGACAATGACGCTGATGTTAAATAATACCAGCCGCACGGGTCGGGTCGCAACGCTTGCTGAGGTCAGTCTGTGGATGACCAACCATAACACACCGTGCCTCGGAAAGTACGTTAAGCAGTTGGTCCCGGCTGACATTCGTAGATCTCAGCCGGGACACATAGTTGACAGTCGGTACAGCTAGTCAGAAGTCCAAGTCTGACAACCAGTCTTACCATGAAGTGTATCGTGTTACCCAGTAAATAATACATACTGGTATCCAGCTGGATCCGTTTAGACTGGAAGCCGCCCCAACATAGTTGGAAAAAGGATAGGCATATGATGATGATTAGAATGACTAAGATTATTAAAAACCAACACTGATTGTTCATAATAATTTTGATTTGACATTGGCTAAAGTACAAACGCAGGTATATTTCTGTTAAAACTCACAGTTACCAAACATTGCCCATAACAAAGATGAAGGCGTTTTTCAAACGTTACTAATTCATGAGACAAGTAAAAACAATGATGAATCCATAATAAGGTAGGTATCACTACGACTTGATCTACGAAAAACTACAAAAGAATATTAGGTTAAGGACAAACCAGCATTGAATCAACAATTACAACAAAGAAAGACGATGTAGGTATATGTAATTATAAGATTACACAAAATTATGAATACATATAGCAAAAAATGCTCTGTTTTAGAAACGCAACCTGATTTATATTCGGAATAATAAAAATATTTATGTTTAATTCTAATATTTAAAATGTTTATACAATGAAATAACGAAATAATAATATTTATTATACAAGATAGGGATTACACATTGTATTAAGTCACTGACTCTAATGCTAGCTTATTAGCCTGTGTTACAAGAGCCAGTTGCCAGAGTCAGAGCCAGCTGTCAGGAGAATAAAAAAGATCATAGTCATAGCAAAAAACATAAAAATTTGTTAAAGAGAGCCTGGAATGGTGAGTGTGTGAGTGTGTGCATGTGGTGTGCATGTGTACATGTGGTGTGGTGTGAACACAAAAGGATTAAGTAAAGTAAAAGTTCTTAGGAAAATAAACTTTATACATTATTCGTTAAAAAAACTTTTGTTTATCTTTAAGTATACATTTCTTTTAATTAGTAAAATGCCCAGTTTTATGCTTGTCCCTTTGATATTTATGAGCATTAGTAAAAAGGCAAAATAAAAGCTTTAGTGAGAATTTTGAAAAATTCAAAACAATTTAAATTAGGTAAACCCTGTACGTTTTTTATTCAAATCATGAATTATTGAGTTGGGTACGGTTTCACTGCAAGGGATTTTAAAAATACGGCATTTTTTCATAATCATACATACGAACCTCGCTTCTTCGATAATTGAGTTTCTGTGGCCATTAACCCAATTGGGTTGGTCTTTCATACATCCCTTGTCCCACGAAAACCATTAAAATATTAATAGGTATTTAAAATATTTATTCCTCAATGTTCATGATTGCACCTACCACTGTTTGTCTCTGCATCACCCAAAGGTTGACTGGTAGAAAATGCCTATGGCATTAGGTCCGCCTCTGTACATTTATGTGGTTGAAGTGTTAAATAAATAAATAAAACCATAGCCACGCAGTCCTTTCGATGGTTTGCTTTTTTGATGCTTGTAGGAGGCAATTTGTTTGGGTGGTTTTCACCGGGCGAGTTTTGAGGACTGAATTAGAAAAATGAAACGAGAAACGTGATGACCTGCACCCAAAATGCGTAACACAATATTAATCAGACTCTGAATAATTTTAAAGGATCATCATTTCAGTCGAAAATCGTACACTGCTGGACATAGGCCTCCCCCAAGCACCTCCACTTCGACCGGTTCTGTGCTTCTCGCATCTAACGGGTTCCTGCGGCCTTCACAAGGTCGTCGGACCACCTTGTGGGAGGCCTTCCAACGATACATTTATTTATTTATTTAATACTTCATGCACATAAATGTACAGAGGCGGACTTAATGCCATAGGCATTTTCTACCAGTCAACCTTTGGTCCTACATCTTGCGGTACGCGGTCGCACTCCAGAACCTTTCGGCCTTATCGGCCATCTGTTCTGCGAGCAATGTGCCCAGCCCACTGCCACTTAAGTTTGGCAATTCTTCGGGCTATGTCTGTGGTTACCTTGGTTCTCCTGCGGATCTCTTTATTCCTGATAAATTAATAAATTTTAAAGGATATTGCTAATTAATCCATCGCTTCACGTGTTCGAATTTGTCTGCTGAACAACCTTAATAACGCAATCAATGTTGTTAAATTGTCAAAATGAAAGCCATTCCTGCGTTAGTCATTATTCTCCTGTCCTTATCCCAATTTATTTGTGGTCGGCGCAATATGTCTTTTTCTTCCATACTTCTCTATTACACGTCATCTCGGTAGTCACCCCCTTTATAACCATATCATCATTCACACATTTCATCCATCGTTTCTTTGGTCTTCCCCTACTCTTATAGCCATCGACATCCATACTCAAAACTCTCCTCACGACATTTTCCTCGTTTCTCCGTAACACATGCCCATACCATGAGAGCCGATTTCCACACGAATTTTAAGTTACCTGTGCCACTTTCAAACTTCCTCTTATGTACTGGATGCCTCCTGGATGATTCCTGTTATGTAGCGATGGATTACTGCGTTAGTGTGTTACACAATTGCCCCGCTGAAGGCTACCAAGAGCTACAATTTATCATGTCGTCCATGATGTTCTGACATAACCGCTTTTTGCTTGGATAATTACTTTTCATAATATTTTATTCTGATGATAATATTACTGCGTGTTTTTATTACTTTAAATCAACAAACTCAAACTCAAAGCATTTATTACAAATTAACCATTACAGGCACTTTTGAATTGTCAATGGGTCGGTCAGTCAGAACAATGAAGCTAGTTGCCCATTCCAAAGCGTACTAGGTAAGTACCTATGCAGAAGAACGGACAAGAAACTCTACGGACACTCTTTTAAATCATAAAATTGTTACAAAATATTGGTTACATTAGTCATGTTGAAATTATACATGAGAGAACGATGTTAAAAGATGTGCACGTTAAAATCGTCCGAACTAAAAAAGATAAAACAAAAAACAATTTAGAAATGAAAATAATTAAAATAAGCCGTGGCGGCTAAGAGATGACAGTTCCTACTGATCAGCACCATTCAGCTCAACCATTTTGAAGGGTACATAATGATCTAACACACACGCCACCACCAGCGAGATATTTGAGTGGGCATGACATACTCTTAGCCGCCAGGATGCAGTCATGCAAGTCAATGAAAGACGTACCTATCCAGTAAATGGTAGATATAAAGTTTAGGTAGAAAAGCTTTAGCGATAAAGTTGAAAATCTATTAAAGAAAGAATGATTGGCGTTTTGGCCGATATATCCAATAAAAACCACATATACATCAAATGAAAGCTTATATCATAAGCATCAATTTTCATGATGAGCAGAAGGCTGTGAAATACCGGGTGAAAGAGATATCAGACCTGCAAGTACCTACCATGTAACCGTATTAGTTTATTATGCTAATGTTCACCGAAGTTCTCAATTATATTAGTTATTGACTCATAACATTGAGGGGCTTATGGCGAAGTAATAACAGCCGCATGGGTCAATCGATCAGGTTAAGCAGCGCTTGCTGCGGTTGATCCCTGGATGGGTGACCATTTTTAAATACCAAGACTCTTCCGTGCCTCGAAAAGCACGTTAAGCCGTTGGTCCCGGCTGTTATTCATGGACCCTTGACTGTCGTTACGGGTCGTCAGAAGCCCAAAAGTCTGACATCCAGTCTTACCAAGGGGTATCGTATTACCCAGTAACTGGGTTGTGGAGGTCAGATAGGCAGTCGCTTCATGTAAATGTAAAATACTCGTATTCAGCCGCATCTGGTTAGACTGGAAACCGACCCCAACATAGTTGGGAAAAGGCTAGGCAGATGATGATGACTTTTAAGATAATAATTCTGGTAAATAAACTAAAGAAAACAAGCTTCAGCGGAGCCCACATGTAAAAAAAAATGTTATTGCAGTCACCTTGTAAAACTGTGATTAGTGTGTTATACTTAAATGAGAATAAAGGTACCGAAATAATTTTTTCTGAGACGCAGCGTTTGTTTTTATACGAAATTACCGTCTTTCTGTAATATTTTTTTGCAGTCACTTATCTATTACATCGCTCATGATTATTTAAAAGGAATTAACTCAGTTTATTTTGAACCTAATTAGAATCGCTTCGTTAAGTATGCCGCCATTATCTCAATTCATGAACTGTTAAATTTCTTTGTTTCATACGCCATTTTTACACAAAAAAAGAAGTTTGCTTTCTAAGAATAGCTTCGATCAACAATACCAACGTTGATCGAGAAGAATAGTAATGTTTTACCAGCCCTTTGTCCTCCCCGCTCCGAATCACTAGAGGTCTACTGAACGGGATGCACTGGCATTTTGGCTCAGTTGTTATTTGCTCGTTGCTCACCTATGTCTTACTGTACCATCAGTTTTTCTTTCTTTTTTTTGGATGGAAATTCATCAAATGACTCCTCCCGCTCTGGGTGGAGCGGAAGGTAGTGTCAGACTCTTACTGACTAAACCCCCCCCGTGTTCCTTCCTTAGCCCTTTATGTTCCGGGCCAGCGGTAACACTTTCGGACAATCCCGCTGGCCCGGCAGGCTTCGGCCCTAAGGGGCCCCTCCTCGATGCTGACATCTCTTTGAGGCGCGCGTGGAACAAGTACGCGCTGTCCGGCACGGGCCTGGTCCTGATCGGACGGTGAGATACCCATTACTCTCCGCCCGCAGGCCCGCGCCTGTACCATCAGTTAACGCGAGTTTTTGATCCTGGCTATCTTAAACGGACTTTTCATAAAAACTTGTGAATTGGTATTGTGTTGATTGATTCGGTACAGTCTATGTAAAAATATTGTTAACGCCTAGGTTACTTACCAAAGTGATAATTTTAGGCAAATAGGCAGCATATGGCCCAAGTAAAAAGTGTCTTGAGATCTGTGTTTTAGTTTTTTGCCACCGACTTCCGAAATTAAAGTTATTTCATAATTTTGAGTTACTTACCTAATTTCTTTTGAAGTCGATTTTTTTAAATTACTTATTTATTTCGCAACTTTTAGTTTTAAGTAAAAACAGGTATATTTGTTTGTATTTCATTTCGGAAGTCGGTGTCTTGGGATATTTTGGTTTTAGTTTTTTGCCACCGACTTCCGAAATTAAAGTCATTTCATAATTTTAAGTTAATTTCTTTTTGAAGTCGATTTTTTTTTATTACTTTTTTATTTCGTTATTTTTAGTTTTAAGTAAAAACTGGTATATTTGTTTGTAATAAGTAGGTACCTAATAGTTTTGTTGTTAATATTGCAGTAGAATTTGACCATGGTTTTGAGATGTTTTCCCTTTGATACTACACCCGTAGCTCGTACCAATAAGCCAGGCCGTCACCTTACACATATTAGTCCATATCTAGAAAATTAGTGAGTTGATTTTGATGAAACTTGCATTGTTCCCTAAGTTGAGGTAAATGTAAGCCAATAAAAAAAATGGTCGCGATCTGATTAATAGTTGTGGAGAAATGCTTGGACGAACATACATATATCTATAAAAATTTGTATATTTAATTGGAAGCCCTAATAGATTGTCATATGTGAATATAATGCAGTTCCAATAATATTACATACATACATAAGTGTCGAATTAATAACCTCCTTTTTTTGAAGTCGGTAAAAATAAGTGTCCTTGAAGGTCTTTTCCTAAACGAAAAAATGTATGAACGAAATCCAACGTCAAAGTATATTTTTCGAAACGCTGCCGCTTGAACTGCCACCACACCCTGCTCAAAACATCAAATTAAAACACTGCTGCAAAGCGTATGTCAATTGTGGGTATATAATCGATCTGATAAGACGTGTGTTGCGCTTCTCCAAGTGAAACAAAATGGAAGTAAATAATGGAATTTCAATGGATGGAAAAAATGGAACCCAAGAGTTCTCATCAACGTTTTATAAAAGCAGTGAGTATTTTTTTTTTGTTTTAACTGAAATCTTTTTTGAGTGATTTTTTGTTAGGGGGATAATCTTATGGGTTTCGCATCACCGATATGCTAATGGTATCAGATTACCTGGAGCTGTCAGTATGCCAGGCAGGGCTTGGTCAGCAGTGAAAGCAATATATATATTTTTAACTATTAATTTTAATTTACAAATTATTATATTTAAAAAAAACACAGTTATTTCATAGTTTTACGTTTTCATTTCTATCTGTCTGCGTCTGTGTTTCCCCATGACTGCCAATGTTTTTATTTTATTTGTGTATATAAATAAAGGAGCGCCTTCGTTGTTTATCTGGATAGGCTGAGTTGAACGTTCTTTGATGTCTTTTTATGGGGACAAAGGTGCTTCTGTGTTCACTGTGAAAGACCATTCTGCAACACTTCAACTTCGTGCACTTATGTTATTCCAATGTTGTATTTCTTTTTCTTTATTGCATCGGTGACTTATATAGTGTGATAATAAGGCGAGAAGAGGCCTAAACGGTTTGCATTATATGCACCCTAGGGATCGCCTACTCCACAATTTTTTAGATTGACTGTCACGCTTGCAAAACTGAGAAGATTAGGAGGTGTTTTTCTATTAACAACCTCGTAGGTCTCTATTTACTTAATATAAAGGTCGAAGGTTCCAGTGTATTATTCCCTTTCCTTTTTTCGCAAACATTACAAAAGCTTCCCCCAGAAGCCTTGGAACGTGACAAATATTATTAATATTTTATAAACTTAATATTATAAAGAGAAAATATTGGATTTTTGGTTTGGTTTGTTTTTGCTAAGAAAAGACTGGATTTTTTGGTTTGTTTGTTACGCTTTCACGGTAAAACGACTGAATGGATTTGGATGAAATCTAGCACATAGATCATAGATAGACCATGACCGGGATACTCTCACGGGATTGAGATTAATATGGCTGAAACCGCGGGGCGCAGCTAGTTAATAATAAAATCAAGAACTTATAAAGCATTGAAATTCCATCGCTACCATTAACAATTCATCTCAACCTTTTAACTATTTTTGTACATTTAATCAAATCTGTGTTAAAATTCCATTACCCAGTAACTGGGGGTATCGTATTACCCAGTAACTGGGTTGTGGAGGTCAGATAGGCAGTCGCGCCACGTAAAATACTTGTATTCAGCTGCATCTAGTTAGACTGGAAGCCGACCCCAACACAGTTGGAAAAAGGCTAGGCAGATGATGATGTAATCAATCTTGTTAAAATTCCATTTCTATTTTATTCATAAACATTATAAGACTTTGGACGTTATTTCTTTTTTTTTTTTGTGAAATTACGCTAATCGAATGCAATCAATATAGCCTCCTTAATTATGTTTTTAGATAAATAGATTTATAAATAAACCATTACATATCTCATATTTATAAATTAACAATGCATTTGAACCTACTCAAAAATAACGGGTTTTAAAATACCTTTACGAAGCTGAGAATTACTTGTTCTTCCCGTTATTACGGTTACGGAGTTATTTTAGGTCAAAGTACCTTGTTTTTTATTTTTAATGAAAAAAGCTTTTAATGTTATTACTGATCATTAAGAGGCAATGCGGTCGGAGAGACTTTTGGAAAAGCCTAAGTAAAAAGTCATAATTCGAGGTTTCTCCTCCAATATTGGACCAATTTAAAAGATATTTCATAAACTGAATAAGAAGAATATATACTGTGTCCCTATGTTTTTTTTTTTTCATTAATAGTTGTCAAATTTGTACTCTAGGCCTCTGTTAACAGCGGTTTAAATCGGCATTTTCTGAAGGTTGTTATAAAAAGAATGTATCATCAAAAAGGAAAATGTAGGGACATACAAGTAATTAATATTTATGATTCTGTAAAAAATCATTACATGGTCACGAGGTCGTTTCTATGGAGAAACGACCACCCACATTTCCTCTTAAGTATTAAGTACTTCACGGTTCCTATACCGTTGCATGCACCCATAAGCAGAATGTTGTACGCACGATACGTAATCAGCAAATTTTCGTACCAAAAATAAAAGTCGGTCCAGCCATCTTTTTGCAGAAAGTTACTAAGTTTGATGTCAGAATACATGACGGCTTCGTGCTTTGAACATCCTGTATTCTTGAAGCGTATTGTCAGGTATTATGTACATATAGAGGTGCATAACTAGACCAACAATGGCGGGGTGCCCGTGGCTAAATAATAACAGCCGCACAGGTCGATAGGTCAGGTTAAGCTACGCTTGCCGCGGTTGGTCTGTGGATGGGTGACCATCTTTACATACCGTGACCCCTCCGTGCCTCGGAATGCACGTTAAGCCGTTGGTCCCGGCTGTCATTCGTGGATCTTCGACCGTCGCTACGGGTAGTCAGAAGCCCGAAAGTCTGACAACCAGTCTTATCAAGGGGTATCGTATTACCGAGTAATTGGGTTGTGGAGGTCAGATAGGCAGTCGCTCCATGTAAAATACTGGTATTCAGCTGCATCCGGTTAGACTGGAAGCCGACCCCAACATGGTTGGGAAAAGGCTAGGCAGATGATGATGATGTAGGTATAGAGGAGCATAACTAGACAAACATTGGCGGACGTTAACTAATTAAATAGCAAACAAGAGATTATGTACTGACACACAGGTATTATGTACTCAGCAAAGTACAAAGTTACTGTGTACTCACTTGTTGATATAGAAAAAAAACGAGCGAAACTTCCATTGAAAGGCAAATCGAAATAATTGTGACGTCTGCAAGTGGCTACAATAATATACGCAGCAATGTCTATTTATTTATACTAGACTAAGAAGCTTTTTAAACTACTTCTACAAAGCAGTGGTGGCGTAGCGTGCCTTGGAGGGTGTCCCTGTATCAAAATTAGTTGGGGGGCCCAAATGAAGGGTAAAGATTTCTAGCAAAAAAAAACAAAAACGCTTGCATTAAATTAAAATAAATATTTATTCATTATAAGTTATCGCTAAACAATTCAAATTAAATAATAATAATATACACCTTTCTTGCCTTTTTTCCGGCAAATTGATTTATTAAATCATCTTTATCTGCATGAAGACGATTTCAGTTTTTCTAAAATTTCTGCCTCTATAGACAATAGTCAATAGCCGTTCCTGCCCCATCGAAGTCCTTAGGTAATTTTGTATCAGTTTTAATTTTGAAAAACTTTCCCGGGAAGCACGAGATTTAGTGACATTTTGGATAGCATTTTACTAATTTTTGCTTAGGTACACATATTAGGGGCCTCTCTGTAGCCCGGGGGCCCCGTATAATTGAAAAGATAACTGAAAGTGAAATAATTCAATTTTTTTGCACTGTTTTTCTTTACAGGTTACCCCAAATAGTAATACGGCCTCCATAATGATTTCGACAGCGGCGACCCTTTGAAATGATTAATTTCCTAGCGTGTAATATTATGACTCGCCAGACCGAATTTTGTTTTAAATACCCGGTCACAACGAATAGCCGGCAGAGTTAAAGGTATAAATAAGTATAGGAGGGCTTAGGTCATCACCTGCCTAGCCTTTTCCTAATTATGTTGGGGTCGGCTTCCAGTCTAACCGGATGCAGCTGAGTACCGGTATTTACATGGAGCAACTGCCTATCTGACCTCCAGAACCCAGTTACTGCGTAATACGAAACTCCTTGGTAAGACTGGTTTTCAGACTTTCAGGCTTGTGTCGACCCGTAACGACTGCCAAAGATCCACCAATGACAGCCGGGACAAACGGCTTAACGTGGTCTTGGTATGTAAAGTTGGTCACCCACCCACTAACCAACCGCAAACGTAGCTTAACCTGATCGATTGACCCGTGCTGTTGTTATTACTTAGCCACGAGGCCCGTACGAATAAGATAGGTACAGACGCCAGCACATCAACCTACTGCAATCTGTCAAACTTCTTTAATAGATTTTCAACTTTATCGCTAAAGCATAAGGTTCAAAGTTGATTGGGAAAATTTGACACTTTCGGGTAGCTTGATGTGCTGGCGTCTGTACATGAAAATTTTCATTACAAATCTTGGTACTTTTCACAAACGCGTTTGCTTGATATATTGACACGAAGACCTTTGAAAAGAGTGAAGTAAAAGTGGAGTTTGTTGAATCACTTCTTTTCCCAGCTAAAGCACTACGATGTGGTGAAGGGCGAAGGTTTTGGGGGACTGTCTTGATTAAAAGGTTGTGCTTAATCCGCACTGGGTCCGAGTGGTGGATTACGGCCCACAGGAGGCCGGTGTCCCATCAGTGAGAACAATACAGGTTGATTATGCTGATTCTCAGCCTAATTTTAATAATGACTTTAGTTTTGATTTTGAATATTGAAATACCACCAGTATCCCAAATGGTATTTGATTTATATTGATGTTTCCTTTACCTTAAACTTGATTTCACAAAAAAAAAAACGGATAACGGTACTCCAGTCATCTTCCCTTTTTTTTTGTCTGAAAATCCTCTTGGATGTCCACCACCCAGAGGCGGGTGGAGGGTTCTGTCAGAATCTACTGACTAAAACCACACGGTGTCCTGCTGCTATCTTTAGCCGGGGTGCTGGAGTGCTTACGCATTTCGTCACGCTCCCCCGGTCAGTTGTTGGCCCGCATGAATCCATGCGGACCCCGTCACCCTCAGCGGCCGCATACGGCCCCCATTCCTCTAGAGAGAGGCGCGCGCGGAACACGGCGCACCGCCGCCGCCGTCTCAGGACTTTCACTTTTCAAACAACAAACTCCCCAAGTCCGTTGCCTGCAGGCTTCACCTTAAGGCGGCCGGAAATCATTTCGCGTCCTCCGGCGCCCGGTGCGTCTGCTACGAATTGAAAGGGAGGTTGTATCCTCCCTCTCCCTTTCCGCCGCCGCCTTCGCGACAATCACTTCCTCCCAGAAAGAGGCGACAGCGCACGCACTCTCATTTCCGACAAAGAACTGGACTTCGTCCGGAAGCGAGGGAATATCCACAGCACCAACCGCCGCGACGAGGTCACTACGCTGCACTGCCCAAGCAAAGCATTCCCCAAGGGTGTGCTACGCCGTGTCGTCAAGGCAGTTGCAATGGTGGCAACCAGGTGCAGGTTCCCGGCCTATGCGGCACAGGCACTTTCGGAAGCACCCATATCCAGACAATACCTGTGTCAGCCGGAAAGTAAGGGCGCCATGCCGTCTCTCCAGCAATTGCCTCACAAGCTCCATCTTCCCTGTGACAAAGTTTATAAACGTGTGTTGTGAAAGCTTTCACACTTACTGGCTCAATATAAGAATGCTACAGTCTATTCATCGTTATTTTATCTCTCTTTTTGCTTCACTGTCCAAATCACAGTGATCTTTATTCTCATTCTGATAAGGTAGCTGTTGGGTTGCCGCCTGTAACAAGTCTATCAAAATCACAATGATCTTTATCCTGGTTATTATAAGATTTCTGTTGGGTTGTTGCTGCAAAGGTAAAAAAAAACAGTGGAAGGACTGTACAAGGAACTTCTGGCGCCTAAATGACGTTGACAGAAGGGCATTGTTAGTAAACATTTGTGAAACTGTCACAGAAATGATTGTATTAAAAAAACAAGATGGCAGTGCTAGTTCATATTTTTTCCACACATCAAAATTATCTCTGTGCCAATGTAATTACCTGGCTTTATCAAACATTCGTCATTGGGTACCCGGTGCCGACTACCCGACATGCTACGGCTTGTTTGTCAGCCAGTGTAACTATTTGAACGAAAATAAATGAACAAACAAAACAGTTCAAATGGCTTAGGTTGTGATCTATGTACACATGGCTTTGAAATATTCACATTACTCAGTTAATATTTGTACACGTGCGACTTTGAACTTGCATCATAGAAATGAATCTTCATCATGTATTTAATACTTCAAGCACATTAATTAAATGCCTAACTAACTTACTATACTAAAACAAAGAACATTTAGACGTCGAAGTACTAATTAATAATTAAGAAATTAATTATTTTAAAATACAGTTTTCTGTTCAAAATTAGCCTTTTTAGGGTTCCTTATAAAAACGGAACCCTATTACTAAGACTTCGCTGTCTGTCCGTCTGTCCGTCTGTCTGTCTGTCTGTCACCAGGCTGTATCTCAAGAACCGCGATAGCTAGACAGTTGAAAATTTCACAAATTATGTATTTCTGTTGCCGCTATAACAACAAATACTAAAAACAAAATAAAATTAATATTTAAGGGGGTCTCCCATACAACAAACGCGATTTTTTTGCCTTTTTTTGCTCGATATCAACAGGTAGGCACTTGAAATATTCACGAAATGCTCAGTTGTATTCAAACTTTAATAATAAATAATAATAATAAAATAAAATAAATATTTAAGGGGGGCTCCCATACAACAAACATGTTTTTTTCGGCGTTTTTGCCTTGTGGTACGGAACCCTTCGTGTGCGAGTCCGACTCGCACTTGGCCAGTTTTTTATTATCTATCTATCACTAATCATTCGGCTACATTGTCGCGATAACGCGAACTATACTTCGCTCTCTGTTGCAAAGCGAGACGTCGAGTGGTGTACGAGAGAGAGCGCGCGAAGTATAAATCGTCTTATTGCAACAATGCGTCCGTAGCATTATAGCTGAAAATAAATCATGATTATGTGAAACAAACTTAGAAATCAATGTTCCTTTTCAAATCCAGACAAGGATTTAGGTTCACTTTCTACTCATTTCTGCAACTTCTAAACATGTCTTTGGAGGATATTTCTTTTCATTTCATTTTATTCATTTATTCTTAAATAATTTATATTGTGTTGAACATTACATATTAAATCAAATTATCACATGCGGAAAACAATACATATAAAAGACTAATGATGTATAAGTAGTTCAAGAGTCAATTCATATAAAATATGTCAACAAATAAATATAATGTAAAAAAAAGAAAAAAAATAGTAGGTTTACTGTCAAAATCAGAGTCAAAAATATTAGGAGTTCAGCAAGGTCCTAATTATGAGCACAGTTAAAGTCAAAAATAATTTCAATTTAAGGTTTGTTCACTGCTATTATTATAAGTGACTATTTTTATCATTTGTATATTTGTAGATATTACCAGAAATCCTGGAAATACCCTCCAACTCCAAAAATAACTCAATCTATACTAGCCTAAATTTTCTATAATTTCAATTTCGCTAACCATTGAATGACAATCCTATGTAGAAGTATAGTATGTAGAAGTGTACGATTGGTTGCGGCACTTCGTGTCACAGCAACTTCGATTCCCGCACGGGACAAATGCCTGAGATGATCGTGAATCATGATCCATTTATGTCTGTGTGTATTTGTGCCTGAGATCTTTCTCAGCGATAAGACCGCCAGTTGTGTCACCCTTTGAAAAGTTTCTACATTTCATAATTCTTCTGTCCTTATCCCAATTTATTTGGGGTCGGCGCAACATGTCTTTTTCTTTCATACTTCTCTATTAGTTGTCATCTCGGTAGTCACCCCCTTTCTAACCATGTCATCATTCACACATTCCATCCATCGTTACTTTGGTATTCCCCTACTCTTACAGCCATCGACATCCGTACTCAAAACTCTCCTCACGACATTTTCCTCATTTCTCCGTAACATATGCCTATACCATGACAGCCGATTTCCACACAACTTTTCAGTTACCGGTGCCACTTTCAAACTTCCTCTTATGTACTCTACATTTATATCTATAATTTATATAGTGAACATAATAAAGAGTACTCTATCTATCTAATAAAAAATAATTATTACGCGGGCAAACTCAACGAAGAATTGCCAGGTTCGCAGGAGATAATATTACTGCACAAGTGTGTATGCAAACACAGGTACACTCTCTGTTCCTTTACTCTCATAGCTCGATGGGGTGGCAATCCGACTCAACCGGGGAGAGAGGTCAGGCGCAGGACCAACGGCTTTACGTGCTTTCCGAGGCACGGGGGTATTACACCACCAATTTCCAAACTCCGGGCTGTTACTGAGAAATTCCTAATGGAAAAACCCAAATAACAATTTGCACGACCTTGGAATCAAAACCCCTTGCACAGCAGTCGCGCTTGCGACCTCGAGACCATTGGGGCAGTCAAAAATCTATCTATCTATCTATATAAAATTCCTAGCGTAGAGCAAAAAATAAATACTGCGTGTATCAGAAAGATGTGGTCATATTTATGGGTGTGGTACAGACCATAATAAACGACTTTCTCCAATGGGACCAAAATAATAACCCGCCCTCTACATTTGTATCGAGTAGGTACTGAAGTGAGGTATGGGACAGCTGATACTTTTTTCGCAATTACAATGTTGTTCCGATGGAGAAAGTTGTTCAGTTTTATGGTAGGTATGTACCACACCCTTAGGCGGGTAAAACAACTCAGCCGCGAAACCATTGCAGTGAAACCACTGCAGTAGTAGCCATGACTTGTGCGTTGTTCGACAAGCGAAACAGCGAAACTGCCTGTTCTAATGCATAGATTTGATTATTATTCTATCTCTTTCCGGTAGCATGACAACTTTTTGTCGACGGAAGAATAGACAAAGTGACACATTGCCATGCTTAGACGCGTAAATACTGGTATTCAGCTGCATCCGGTTAGACTGGAAGCCAACCCTAACGTAGTTGGGATAAGGCTAGGCAGATGATGATGAGACGCGTAGAATGCATACAAATATTTCTACAATCTGTCATTTTGTCTATTCTTCAGTCGACAAAACCCGATTCTACGGTGGTCATGCTACGAGTGCTGCTCGGAAATCAGTTACACCTCTGCCCATTATTTTGTTGCGGTGCTGCTTTTTTTCGCATGTATCTGTGGCCGTCGACAAGTTTATAAACCGTAACTTAATTTTATTTTTTTTATTTTACGTAAACCTAATCTAAGACGTCTGAAGTAGACCTATACTGTATTTACTAAGTCGAAAGCGACGACATTTTGCTTCGATTGCTACAATTTAACTAAAGCATGTTGAATTGATGGCAATCGGAGCAAAATGTGCGCATGATGTTCCGCTACTCGAATCACGACAACCAAATAAAAAAAATAAGTTTATTAACACAATAACCTTAATATACAAAGCTCATACAATTCACATAGGAGCATTAAACTTTGAGAAACAAAGATTGCATAAATAGTGAAAACCTTGCCTCCTCAACTAGGGGGACCCAGTGACGTAGGAGTCAGTATTCAAATAATAAAACAACCAATAAATTATCAATAAATAAATTAATAAATTCGGAATTCGTTAAACGCCCATAATTACTTTTGCGGCGGTGCAGGTGGTGTGCTAAGGCCCTTAAATATAACCACACAAATCTGATAAACGCTGTATAAGTAAATATCATTCGAATTTGTATCTTGCAAAACTGACAGTGCCCCCAAACTACAGTAGATGTCTATAACGTAGAAGCTAGTGAGAGTAACGGTGGAGTTTCTTGCCCATTCTTCTCCATACGAAAACTACCTTTTGGAATGGGCGACTAAAATAAATTCTATTTAGTTGTAATTTTTGACGTTCAAAAGTGCCTTTAATGTGCCTATTTGAAACAAATTATTTGACTTTGACTTTGACTTTGCTACGACCCTGAATTAATTCGACACTCTCAAGCGTAACCAATTGGTTACGCTTGAGATTGTCCAAATGTTATTTCACCCAGATAAAGTAATAAAATCTAAGTTAAATAGCTTTAAAATTATGTAAATATTTTTAACAACAAAGCAAGTTTGTTTTAAAAAAAAGTTTACCACAATAATAAGTTAATGTCGATCGATTCAGTTTTTTTTTGGGTGAAACATAAAATTGACGGTTATGAAGTTTTGAGGTCAATGGAATCCAATTACGGTATTTTGGAAGTTTAATTCCGCATAATTGTGACAATAACGCGGTTTAAAAGTTAAAATGCAGGTCTTATTTAGGTTAAAGTCAATTCTATTGTTTTGAATAATTTCAAAAAGTTCACTGACTTGTTATTGTTATTAACATAAAACAACATACCTACATTCTTATTATTGAAAATAACGCTTGCGTGTAACAGGGAAGTTCATTAAGTTAAGGCTAATAATAAAATATAATCAATACTGATACTAAAGCTGAAGAATTAGTTTGTTTGAACGCGTCATCATCATCATCATCATTTCAGCCGAAAGACGTCCACTGCTGGACATAGGCCTCCCCCAAAAGGGGGGGTTTGCCATAATCGCCACGCTTGGCAGGCGGGTTGGCGATCGCAGTATGGTATGGTGGTGGAATGCATAGAGAACGCTGCTGCCCATTCTCCGGTACGCCCCTTAGTCGCCTTTTACGACACCCACGGGAAGTATGGGGTGGTGGTGCTATTCTTTAAGTCCGGCACCACTCAGACACGCGTAAATCTTTGGAACTGTACAGGGTTATTGGTAAAACATTAACAACCTCTTAATAGTTCATTGTACTCATCATTATGAACAACTTTTACTATGGGACTAAACCTGAAATCGCGAAAAAAAAATCAGCTGTTCCCTACATTTATGTTCGTTTATCTCGTCAAAATGTAGGAAACAGCTGATTTTTTTTTTCGCGATTTCACGTTCTTTTCCCATAGTAAAAGTTGTTCACAATGATGAGTACAATGACCTCTTAAGAGGTTGTTAATGTTTTACCAATAACCCTGTATAAGTCTGGAGAAAGGTTGGTACTTATTTGTAAAAATATTTGATAAAATAAATAAATAAATAAAAACTTTATTCAGTTCAGAAAAACACGGATAATTACTTTATATTTGAATTGTTTATTACTGTTCATTAGACATCATAATCTAGGCATTGAATATTTCCAAAATCTATTGTATTGTGTTTTGATAAGTTTAGACTGAATGTTTGTTAAGTTATTGCTTAGAAACTTAACAGCAAACCATCATAATTATATGTTTTGCAGTGCCCTGACAGGGTTCGTGTACAAAAACCGACAGTAATTTATTATACAATGTGTGATGTGCATGAGAGCAAATAAACAAATTGAAGCCTCTTCCAAAAATCACCACGATAATCTTAATACTGTTCTGCAAGAAGTTGAAAAGTGAAAAACCAGTTTAGCCATTGTAAACCAATTAAACCATAAAAACTTCACAACGACAGCAGGCTCTGAAGTAAATAATCTTGCCATGCCTTGATGATCCTGTTTCCCATGTATTACAGAACCTCACTCAAAATTACACGCATTCCTTATAACTAGTTTGAACCAATCAAAAGGCTTTAAACTTGTTTACAAGTAAAACTCGAGTCTTGAATGCGGTTCTGTTTTACGGGCCTTCATATTTTTTCTTTTAAATATACGTACACCGTGTTCCGGACGATATACATAAACTTCGACCAGATATTCAGACCATGGAAATAAGAATTTTTCATTATGGACACATTGATGAATTCTTATTTTTTTTTTTTTGTTAATTTTCATGCGAACTAAATACCTTGACGTAAATCACCCGATATGCATGCCTCTTTATCCGAATTGGCAACGACGTATTTTTATTCATAAGATTTGGCGGGCTGAAACTTGTCAAAAATAAGTTAAGACCCTTTCTTACTGCACAGCTCAATTAAATTTCATTAAATGAAAATACAAATATCTTTGTAACGAAGCCTTTTTAAGTACTACTTCCTTTATTATTAGTTTTAATTTGTAAAAGCTAAGAAGCGTTTGACAAAATTTATGGATGACTTGAAGAACACGGTGTTTAATTAAGATTTTACTCTTTTTACAGCGGACTTCGTAAACACATGGTTCTTAATGGGTTCTCCGCTGCCAGTGACAATCATATTATCCTTATACCTGCTGTTTGTGCTGAAGATAGGACCGGCCTTCATGAAGACACGCGAACCATTCAAATTACAAAGTGTCATGCCGCTGTACAATGCTGTCCAAGTTCTGATCTCGTGTTTCCTGTTATATACTGTAAGTACTCGTATATAGAAAGAAAGAAGAAAGAAAAAAAAAATATCTAAATATATCAAAGACTAATAAATCCATACTGTTATTAAAACATACAATTTCTGATTTTGTATGGGAGTAATTTTCGGAACTACTGATCCGATTCCAAAAATTCTTTCACTAATGGCAAGCTACATTATCCTTGAGTGTCATAGACTAGATATATTTAAATTGATGTATGTAAAAGTCTGCTTTACACGCGGTCAAAGCCGCGGGCGAAGCGCTAGCACTTAATATACCTAAAGAGACTTGGGTTGTAGGAAAATTACAGGCAATTATGACATTTCAGCGTTGCCTCTTAGGTAAGCAACTTTGGTGTCTTTGTTAAAGCAAGCGAAATCCTCATTATTATTCTGTCCTGATACAAAAATACGCAAAATTCTTGTAAATTTGTTGCGGCTTGGGAATTGTAAGTACAAGCTTCAAAATTGTAAACCATTTCTGTAAAATGTAACAGTGAGAGCAAATGTGATTGCCATATATGAGCAATGGACAGTATGCAACAGAACTCCTTAAGCGCGATAAGAGCGTTTTTGCTGTGAAGACCACCGCGCGCCACAGGCCCGTACCTACATCTGTGTGTGTAAGTGATCGAACGAAACAAAAATATATCGCCGCTTTTACATACAGGGTACGTAATCATATGACCTTGGTGGGTTCATAGGATTGCTAAATTGACTTCATCACAGCGAGCACATATAGCTAGTGACTTTACGTATTGGATTAGCAAACGCGGAGGTCTGGATTCAAATCTCGTGATGAGACTTTTTTTTTTTCAACAATTATCTGTCTCGTTTTTTTTATTATTCGATAGATTAATAAACGAGAATAATAATGTAATAATTATAATATTTTTATTATTATATTGATAAGCTTAAGTTATATGGGATTCAAAATAAAAATAAAAATGTTTTAGGTAAGTATACTGAAGTGATTTCAAAATGTTTATTCGTTATAATTTTAGAAATACATTTTTAGTTAAAACAGTTTATTTTCTCATAAAGAACAATTAATTGAAGTAAAGCAGGTAATCAGTGAACTACGATCATTAGACTTTAAATATTGTATCTTAGTAATATAATAATATTGTGCTATAATTACTACCGTCATTCCAACAAACCACGACTAGCAAATCTACGCACGTAAATAAAAAAAAGTGCGGAATCCTTCACAATACATATATCACAATACAATTAAATTACTCAGTGGTACTACTTTTTTTATACTGTCAGTGCACTATCTCAAACATCAAAGTTAACAAATCGTACTTATTAGGACTTATTGAGGTTATAGCTTAAGTATTCATTTTCATTATGAAAAGAAGATTGAAACTAAACCTCAAAATGATCCTTATTACGGATATGACACAATATTATTTTAATATTACTAAAATCAATTTGTAATTTATAACTTAATACTTCGTAAAACCCCCATTATTATCAATGCTATCAAGTAAACCCTGGCGCAGGGATCCTCTATTATTTAAACATAATAATATCTGCATATTTTCATGAATGCAACTTCAACTGTTCATCAGATCTCTCATTCCATCCTTCCCATCACTGTATCTATCATCGCTGTATCTTATCGCAAAATGTAAACGTTCTTGTTTATGATTTCCAATCAAATATAGTTTTTGAGCTGGGTTTCGTTTGCACGGCGAACGCTTCGTGAAGACGTGTCGAATAATTTGGCAAAATATCTCGTTGGTTTAAACCACTTGTTTTATATTCACTGACCAGCTGGGGCCTTCCACTACGCTTTCGACTGGCAAGTGAAGGCTTACCCTCTTCCTTTGACCCTCCGACTCACAGTAGATAATTTCTCTAAAACAAAAATGGAATACTTAAGTTAGGCTACTAGCAAAATTATAAAATAATATTACTATTTTGAAACAAAATTATTTTGAAAATAGAAATGTTACAAAGTAATTATATTATAATTATACTTAATGTTTCATCATTCCAAAAGTAAATAAATAAAGTTATGGAAATTTTTTTTTTTTTCTTCTATTTAGACCTTATAGTAAATACGATTAAAAAAATAATTACTAGGTTCACAAGTTATACCTACTTTAACTAGCTAAATGTTAGATAAAATAATTAAATCATAATACTCACAGTCAGTCCGGTTTCATCAAATATTTGTGATATAATATTAAGTCCACTTTTACGCTGCGCGATAATATCCGCTTTCATCTCAAAGCTTACATTTCAAAATGAACTATTACACAGCTAATAGATTAAACACACGTCACTAACCCACAATGTCAAAAACCAACCAAGAACGAACAACATTCTATTAGTCGCGGTGAATGAGCCGTAAGTTACCTGCATCTGTCTTCCATACCTAATTTATTTATTTAGATTTCTGTGGGTATACTCATAAAGTTTTACGAATTATGTGAACAAGACGAAAATGACACGGAACTATATTCAAAAGCGTGATTATTCGAGTAATATGCGGGTGTGTGTCAAATTACTCATTAAAAGAAGGTCGTAAGTCAAACTAAACGTTAAGCAATTAGTTTGTAAAATGCCCATGGACTTTTGGCGTGGATAGGACATGGATATCTGTTGTTGGTCCTAATTATATAAAATGTGTTCTTTCACTATAAAAAATCGAATGTCATGGAAATGTATTTTTCCACAAGTCATTCCGAGTTGTGTAAGGGGTGGTAGACGAGGGGATTTCAAATAAATGTACCTAGGCAATGACCACGCAGTAAAATTCGCAGGTCAAATTATAACGTGGCTTCAGTCGTTATAAAATATGTTATGCTAGTTTTATTAGTTAATGTTGATTTTTATTATTTCCAGTGTGCTACTATGCTGTCTGAGAACGGATTGGTGCCAAAAACCTGTGTTACGGAGACAGAATACTATAGGCGAAATGTACGCATCTCTCTCTCTCTCTCTCCATCTCTTTCATCTCATTTCATCTCTGAGTTAAATTCCTGGTGAATAACGAAGTACATTTCAGTTTTCACCATAAATTTATCATCAGATTCAATCAATGAGGTAATTGTGTCACACAATAAAAAAAAATTTGAATGGCTTTCATTTTGACAATTCAACAACATTCATTGCGTAATTTACGTTGTCAAGCAGACGGACTTTTCAAACGTAAGAAGTAATCAATTAGGGGTTTCCTTCAAAATCCTTCGGATTGTGAAATAAAGTGTGTTACGCAATTATGGTGCTATAGCTCATACTCCTCAAAGCAATTTTGTTAATAGCATTGTTGATACTGTGCTCAATTACTGACATATGCTAACGTAGTCTACCCAGAAAAGAAACCTGCACTATATGTTAAATAACAAATACTTAGATCATAAAGTAAGTAACAAACACTTCTCAAATCATTAGCATTTTTAAACGGTCAGACAAAAAGACAACGACTATACCGAGTTACTTTTCAAAGACCATCCAAATTTTTACATGGTGTTCTACTCATGAATATGAACAACTTTCATTAAGGGACCAACTCTGAAATCACGAAAAAAAAATCAGCTGTTTCATACATTTTGGTCAAGTAAGTATTGAAGTTTTGTATGAAACAGCTGATTTTTTTTTCGTGATTTCAGAGTTGGTCCCATAGTGAAAGTTGTTTATATTCATGGGTAGAACACCATGTAAAAATTTGGATGGTCTTTGAAAAGTAACCCTGTATAAGAAAGGTTGAGTATGAAATAATTATTACAATATCACTTTTTATCTAATTCCAGTTAACAGCAGCAATGTACTACTACCTACTAGCCAAGCTTTCTGAACTCCTGGACACAATATTCTTCGTACTCCGGAAGAAGTACAACCAAGTAAGCTTCCTCCACGTGTACCACCACACTTTGATGGTAGTTGTGACATGGTCTGCGCTGAAGTATGAACCGTCGTACGCACTGCTGGTACTGGGATTGTTGAACTCTTTCGTCCATGTCATCATGTACACCTACTATGGACTGTCTTCATACCCGAATATGGCGAAGTATTTGTGGTGGAAGAAGTATATTACTAGCATGCAGCTGGTGAGTTTGTTTGATGTTAATAATTTACGTTGTAACGTTATCGTAACACGAGAATAAAAAGTCTTTTGTAGAAACAAAAACCTCATGTGCTGCACCTATTCAAGTTTGATTAATGATGACGATGATGGCAAAATTCCCGTTTTTTACGAATCCGGTACAAAAAAATTAATCATTAATGGCTTCTGCACATACAGACCTTTCTCATAGTTTTTGGGAAATCACTTACATTTTTAAATACTCTTCCTAAATTATTGTAAAACCAAGAATACATTTGTCGTTTATCTTCTTTTTCTCGTAACTCCTCCAAAACTATGAACCAATAACAAACCCATGTTTGTCACTAATATTCAATCTTTATTGTCTTCAGATTCAGTTCGTCCTCATATTGCTCCATTTTGGAGTAGCCCGCATGAAATCAGACTGCAAACCTTCGTACATCATGTCCGTTGCTTTGGCAATTAATGGATTCCTCTTCCTCTATCTCTTTGGAAGCTTCTATGTTAGGACGTACAATAAGAAGACGGTTGCTACAACTGAAAATGACAAAGTGATTACAAATGGTAAAGCCACTAAGAATAATTTAACGGAAATGGACAAAAAAATGTATCAAAATGGAAAGAAACAAACCAATGGAAATGGGAAGATTGCTAATAATGAAAACAACAGCTATACAAGTGCTTCGATAACAGTAAACGATACATATAGAATAAGATTTAATATGAAATCGAATAAATTCCCTTAGGATTAGTCTTTAATGTAAGTTTCAGTTTGTGATAAAAAAATAGTTTTAGATCGATTATATTATAAAATTGTGTGTCAGTGAAAAATTTAAGCTTTAAAATAAGAACACAGACAACCAATAAATTACTAAAATTAAGCTTTTTTATGACTTTGAAATTTAAAATAAGAATACACGCCCTCTCCTTCCCACAGACTGCAAGTAGTAAAAGGTTTCCGTAATTAAAAACGTTCAAATCTAGTCGCCATCTCATCTCAGCGACAAGCAGTGTCAAAAACTTGTCAAAAATTTAGGGATTTTAAAGGTATTTTTGACAGATTGAGACTGAGTACGTTCCTAAAATTACGAGAGTTACCCTCTGATCACCACATCTTCATAATTTTGGACAAAAGACGTTTACTACAAGACTGGCCTCCCCCAAGCATCGTGATATTAACCGGCCTTACGCTTCTCACAATTAGCGGATTCCTGGGGCCTTCACAAGGACATCTTGACAGGTCTACTTTGTGGGAAGTATTCCAACGGTACGCGTCGCCGCTCTTGAACTTTTCGACCCCATAAGCGATCTATTCTGCAAGCAATGTGTCCTGCCCACTGCCACTTAAGTTCGGCAATTCTTCGGACGGAGCCTAAGTAATCATCCTATATTTCCCATTGCAGGGTCACAAGCCTCCTCTATGAGAGAGGGAGTAGGCCGTAATCCACCACGTGGACCTAGTGCAAGGTGGATGTGGTGGATGTCATAACTTAGAATTTAACTACTCTAATAACGGTGATAAAACAGTAAAGGCTGATAAGAATTTCCTGGTGGCAGGGTTCGCTAAAACTTTACCGAAGCTATTGGATAACACGCGTAAGACTAGAAACTTTACTTCCAAACACAAGATGGCGACAGGGTGAATTGGGACCCATATAAACCACAGTTAAACCTAGTGGTTGAAAGCGCTTCTGCTAAAGATGAGGTCCTAGGTTCGACCCCTAGGTCGGGTGAAGTATTTTTGGGAAATTCTATTTGGAATTTCTCGGAGACTGAATTTGTGTCCGGTTTGTTGGCACTAGGCTGGGCCCCATTACATGCGACTTAAACATAACTGGCGAAATGTGTAGGGGAAGGTCTTTGCCCAGCAGTGGGATAGTGTGGGCTAGTGAAAAAAAAAATTGGTTTTCTCTCAGGGTGCATTTCACCAAAAATTAAAGGCGATCAGCACATTAAATCTCGTTCAATAGTTGTAAATGTCATTCATCATAATCAACCTATAATGTTCTCACTGCTGAGACACAGGACTCCTCCCTGTGAGAGGAAGTGGGCCGTAATCCACCACGCGGGCCAACTGCGGGTTAGTAGATGTCACATACAATGTGTGGTGGTGGGACCAAAAATTCGAAAACAATTTTTGAGAAGAAGTTTTGAGAGCAGTGGTGACGAATTAGTTTACACAAAGTATAACCCCTGTCTGGGTTCGAACCTACGACCTACAACTCGTAACTCGCGGCCATCAACAATGGGCCACCAGTCCACCACTGCTTCTGAAAAATGTCATTATTTATTAGTATTTGTTTTATTTAATCTCATTATTGTTGTGGAATATCGACACGTATAGCTCTTGTGCGCAGTTTAGATGTAGACGTACTGATCGCGTTTAGTTTCATTGGTAAAATTCGCCCATTTAAGGGGTTTACAGGGCCTAAACACAAAAAACGCAAGTTTTAGGAACAATAAAAGTATATGATTTACTACAGTAAAAAAACCTAGAAAAATATATGATATTCTTCAGGATTTAAGCTAGGTAGATAGTGTGTTGAAAACATAATACAACGAATTTGATACAATAGAAAAAGATAATGAAGATACCTCTAAAAACTTTCTTTGTACAATAAAAACCATACTAGTATACATACAATCATTCTAATTTTTTGTCAGATTATTCTACAAGCAACATACTAAAATACTAGTGTTTTAATTTTTCAGTCCAAACAACAGATTTTTTGTAAGTAAATAATTGCCTCATATTTTGCAATAAATCACCAGCGTTGTGACATCGCGCGTCTCTTTCTTTTCTATGCAGCCCGACGGTGACCGCGCTTTTGGTCATGTAAGCCTCTTAACTAAATTGTCCTGCCATCGCGGAATCGTTAGCATAACATTAATTTATCCGTAAATCACAAGAATAGCAATATTTCTTTTCAATTAAACGTAATTAAGAATGAAGGTCTAGGTCCAGATCGAAACAATGACGATTGAATTCAATCGCGGGCGAAGTACGAGGTTTGGGCCAACGACCCTGCCCTAAGACCGGACCTCGGAGTTTGAGTTCTATTGTAATTGTGTTTATTTTAAAGGTCTAAGTAGTAGTGGAACTTGAAACCTATGGGTGTAATACACCCATGTGTAATTTCATCGAAGGAGTTGGCTTCATAAAAAGCAAGAGAGAGAGAGAGCAGGAGAGTGTTTTTTTAGCCGTATATCTATTGATGTCGGTTTTTGGGTTCCTACTTTCGACAATGTTAGCCTCGTTTGATGTATTTCGTTTTTGAAGTGAAAACTTCTATTTTTAAGGTTCCATACCAAAATTGTAAAACGGAATCCTTATGGCGAGACTCAGTCTGTCTGTCTGTCACAGCTGGATATCTCAAGAACTACTAATGCTATCGACTTGAAATTTGGAATAGTTTTAGATGACGTTTGTCCAACTATTTTGCAAATAAGAAAGAAATAAAAATATATGTATATGTTTTGCAATAGGGACTGATAAGGCGTCTGAAAAATTCGAAATGAAATGTGATGATTTATTTGCAAGAATGTAGGTACAAAAATATGGTGTTAATTAAAAGAAAAAAAAAAAAAAAAAAAAAAAAAATTATTATTATAAAAGAAGGATCCAGCACATTCTACCGTCAGGCATGCAAAATAGTTTTTTTTTTGTAGAATAATTATCATGAAACAATCTTAAAAAAAAAAACAAATATTTAACTAACATCAAATTATTAAATAATCCATAAAAAATATAAATCATTTAATTTGTAAGTTCAATTATTGGTAAACAATGTCAATAATATAATCAATAATTAGTCAATATTACAATGTTAAAAAGAAGTAAAAAAAAAATAGTCAATATTACAATGTCAATAATAAGTTCATAATTAGTCAGTAAATGGTCAATAAATTACCCAATAATCAATTTAACGTCAATAATAGTAAGTTAATAATTAGTCAATAATATAAAGAAAATTCATATAGATTTGTCATTTAAAAATTCATCAATTGTGTAATAACATTATTCAAGTTGCAATTTATATAATTTCTTTTTAAATATCTATAATGAACAATTTTTTATATCATCAGGTATTTTATTGAAAATCATCGGTCCCATATGCATAATACTCTTTTTCAGCAGTGCTGTTTTAAATTTGCCAGTATGTAAAAGATTTTTATATTACGATCTTAATAATGTTGGCCTTGTTGAGTGATCAATATTTGAACAGAATAAATTTCGATTACTTTTAACAAACAGTCCCATTTCCAAAATATAGAGCGATGGAAAGGTTAGTATGTTAAGGGATTTAAACATAGGAACTCAGCTCTCTGTTGAATTGATTCCAGTCATAGATCTAATGCAATATTTTTGGGCTCTGAAGATATTTTCTCTCCCACTGCAGTTACCCCAAAAAACTACTCCGTATCTTAAAACAGAAGCAACGAGACCATAATAGGCTATGATAATTGTGTCAGTACTAACTTTTTTTGTCAAATTATATAAAATGTATGCAGATTTGCTTAATTTCTTACAGAACTCCTCGGCTTGTGGTTTCCATGTCAGTTGATTGTCAATTATTATACCTAGAAATTTTGCAACATTTGTATCGTCTACTTTTTGTTTATTATATGCTATAGTCAAAGTGTTTTCCTGTACATTTGACTGTAGCCGTTCTATCGTCAGCAAATAAAAATTATTGGCTGTTGGATACGCCTAGGCAGGTCATTTATATATTTCGAAAATATTAAGGGTCCGACCACAGTGCCTTGCGGTACTCCGAATTTGACTTCCCTACTATCCGATAAATACTTATATTGAATCTTACTTTTGGGACATACCCTAGTTATTTTTGTCTGTTGTTTGCGATTGCTTAGGTAAGATTCAATAAGTCTCAATACGTTTCCTCTAATGCCGTACCTGTCAAGTTTGTGCAGAAGAATGTCATGTTTAACGAAGTCAAAGGCTTTAGTCATGTCCGTATATATTGTACAAACTGGTGTTTTGATGTCAATATTAATTCATTAAAACCAAGAGTCCAAGTTCAAATCAAATCAAATCAAATTATTTATTTTGTGTTCATAGTGCCCATGGGTAGGGTACCCATAGTACCAAGGTCAATTTCGATCAAAATCAATGACCCGGTCAAGATTAGCTGCAAATCTACAATTCAATTTTTGATAATTGATTTTGATCACTAATCGCAATACATAAGGGGCTTACACGACCTAATGCGCAGTCACTGTCGAACTGCATAGAAAAGATCTTTCTTTTCTATGCAGTTCGACAGTTCGAAGCGCGATGACATGACACTGGTAATTTATTGCAAAATATGAAGCAATTATTTAATTACAAAAATCTATTGTTTGGACTAAAAAATTAAAACACTAGTTTTTTAGTATATTGCTTGTATACTTGAATTATCTGATAAAAAATCAGAATGATTATAATAATATATGTACATATATATTAGTATGGTTTTTATTGCAAAAACAAAGTTTTTAGAGGTATCTTCATATTTTTTTACTATCGTATCAAATTAGTTGTATTATGTTTTCAACACACTATCTACCAAGCATATATCCTGTAGAATATCATATATTTTTTTGATTTTGTTTACTGTAGTCGATCAAATACTTTTATTGTTTCTAAAACTTGCGTTTTTTGCGTTTAGGTCCTGTAATCCCTTTAATAGATCGTCATATAATTTAAAAACCTGTCTTAGCAACAGTGTTAGCTAGGTCAGTAAAGAAATTACTATTGTAGAAACTTTTATGATTATAATTATGATTTCCAATAAACTTTTATGTACCATGCATATTAGTCATATTTACCAAATTCTATCAAGACATTTATTTCAATAGATATTTTTATGTTAGGTGTTTTTTTTTTCGCAATTCTAGATAAAATCCAACATTGACTATTTAAACGTGCTTATTTTCAATATTTAACTTCTATTTTTAGACAAACTTTTGCATCAAGTTGTCGTCGTTTCAGCCGATAGACGTCCACTGCTGGACATAGGCCTCCTCCAATTTTGGGGGGGGGTTTGCCATAATCGCCACGCTTGGCAGGCGGGTTGGCGATCGCAGTATGGTATGATGGTGGAATAAATAGAGAACGCTGCTGCCCATTCTCCGGTAAGACCCTTAGTCGCCTTTTACGACACCCACGGGAAGTAAGGGGTGGTGCAATTCTTTAAGTCCGGCACCACACAGACTTCCGGCACCACACAGACATCAAGTTGTAGTTTATTGTATGTATGATAGAAAAATGCTTGCAGCGATGACCCAATTAGGATAACGTTCAGACGCCAGCACATCAAGCTACTACAATCTGTCAAATTTCTTTAATAGATTTCCAACTTTATCGCTAAAGCATAAGGTTCAAAGTTGATTGGGAAAATCTGACAGTTTCGGGTAGCTTGATGTGCTGGCATCTGTACATAAGAGTAGTGGTGACCCAGCGGTAATAGCCCCGACCCCGACTTACGAGTTGTAGGTCGTAGGTTTGAACCCAGGCGGGCGCTTTACTTTGCACAAATTATATCTCAAACTGCTCTCAGAACATCGTGAGGAAACCGACATGTCCTAGAAACAAAAATGCAAAGACATGTGATATCTACCAACGCGCACTAGGCCCGCGTGGTAGATTTAGCCCCCTCCCTCTCACAGAGAGGAGGTCTGTGTCCCAGCAGTGGGAACATTATAGGCTGATTATGCTACAGAGGACAAAAATACCTCGGCGGCCGCTGGTAGAGGCGTCACTTTCAACACTTTCCATACAAACCAAACGTGTCACGGTTTACTCACACTACGACTCAAAATTATGTAGGTCGCCATTCAAAGTCGTCAGATTCTATACCTATAGAATCTGACGACTTTGAATGGCGTCTTTAACAGGCACTCCACACAATTCTGGTGCGAGTGGATACTGCGGGGCAATTGCGTAACACATTAACCTTTTAACCGCTTGTGTCGCATTTATGCGACACATATTTCCGTGCCCCTACCGCTCGTGTCGTATTTCTGCGACAGAGAATATGCATGAATTTTTCGTTCTATTCAACGAGTCCTCCTTATTTATTGTAGGTATTATTTTATCGGTTTAGGTATTCAGCTGCATCCGGTTTGACTGGAAGCTGACCCCAACATGGTTGGGAAAAGGCTAGGCAGATGATGATGATTATTTCATCGTTAGGGACACGGCAATTGATATTTAGCCAAGCGCTTAAAAGGTTAATTACCAATCGGAATTGGCTTCATGTTGACAGTTCAACAACATACATTGCGTTCTTTACGTGTTGAGCAGACAAATGTTTCGAACTTAGGTAGCAATGGATTAGCAGTTTGCTTAAAAATGATTGAGATTCCGATATAAAGCGTGTTACGCAGTTAGGGTGCTGGACAGAGCTATAATATGCTCGGAGTTTCTCTGAAGGAAGAAATCTAGAATTAAGTTATCCGGAAAAGAACTGGAGTTACCGACATAGCTTGCAGAGTAAACAAGCTGAAGTGGCAGTAAGCTGGTTATGTTTGTCAAAGGACCGATGGCCGGTGGAGTAGACGAGTCCTGGAGTGGAGACCACCGACGATAGATGGACCGACGACCTTAAGAAGGTGTCTTTTCTAAGTCATACACGCTACGGTCTACCGGAGAGGTTATCTGTGGAGATTTGCCTGCGCAGGTCAACCACACGTCGGTAGCGTGTATGGGGGACGTTCCGGTCAACCGAAGCGGTCTTCAGTTCTTTTACAGGTACACCGTACGGTGTCACCCGAAAGAATTGATTTTCGATTTTGCGCCGGTCGCCTGCGCAGGTTCAAAAAACTGCACAGGTCTATTCTCACACACGCTCTGGTTCACCTGCGCAGGTATACCGGCACAGGAAGATCTCTCCGGTGGACCGTAGTGTGTATGGCAGGCTTTAGACAGACAGAATGCGGAAGGCGGAGGACAGGGTGTTGTGGTGTGTCTGGAAAAGGCTTATGTCTAGCAGTGGACTACGATAGGCGGAGTTGATTGATTGGATACTGCCGTCCCTAGACAGTAGTGGCGGCGCGGCGGGCAGACATCGGACATCATCATTTATATATTTATTTATTTATTTGGTTCACCAACAATTGCATACACTATTTTAAGCAATTTAAACAAAAGCAACGAATAGGAGTTAAGTGTAACAATCACTTATAGGTAAACTCTGTATGCACACAAATAGTTGTCGTAACTAACAAAGAATAGAAATAAAAGACTATGTGAATGTGTATATATGTGTGATGTGTGCGTGTATGTATGTATGTGTGTGTGTGTATATATATATGTGTAAGTTACACTGATTAGAAGTTAATAAATTAGTCATATTTAAATTAAAACAAACAATTAAAAAAAAAACAATTTAAAAGAAAAAAAAACATAACAGACTAAACCAGACAAAACTAGGTAGTACAAAAAACAAGTTATTCGTAGCCTAAATTCACCCACCCAGCGAGATAATGCAGGGCTAAGAAACTCAATTATCGGAGTGATATTTGTAAAAACTGGCCTTTAACTTGCCATCAATCATTGGACATCGTTATCCTCCTCCTCCTGACCGCTGCGCTTTGGTCTTCGTGCACTAACTGTTCTACGAAAGAATGGGAGTGCTCGCGTAATATTACAGACAAAAACAAGTACAGTAAACTTGACAAAGAAAAAATCACGTTAGTGACTACCGAATAGATTACGTTAGGTTTCTTACCTATAAAAATCTAATAGTGCTCTTGGTACGAATTTCAAATCTTTCTGTGACCGCTAGGGGCGCTGTACAATATTTCATACATATTATTTACGGGGATGCTAGCGAGTTTTGGCTGTGCAAACTCATGGTAGAGCTACAGAAGCCATACGTCGACAAATTATGGACAGTCCCTTTACTACCTATTTTAGTGCAGGGGTGGTTTAGACCCTGTGCCCTGTTTATCAAAACTTACAAGCCTTGTATTGAACGCGTTTTTCTTGTAAAAAAAATTCAGTAGGTATTGCAAATATGTGTTTAACAAAACTACACGTGTAAATTAAGTTACAAGTGTCGTTATTTATTTAACAAGTATATTTTTACACTTGTATTTGTGATTTTGTTCATCAAAAATCCTTTTCATCACTTGTATTCAAAAAGAGCCAGAGTATTCTTCGTAAACAGGGACTAAAATAGGTCTTTAATCCCTAAGGACTACAAGTGATTTGAATTTGGAATGTGACTACGGTCTTAAACAGATGGCCTATCAATTTAACTTTTTTTCTTTACTACTGCCACTCTACTACTTCCAATAGGAAGAATGAAAGAGGATGAATGATGATGAGGAGGAATGATGGAGGATTTGAAGATTATTCAATAGAATAATCTTCAAATTATCAATGTTAAAATACTTAGTTTGTCGGTTGTTTTAAAAAAATCGCTTTTAGCGATAAGACCGCCCATTGTGTCACCCTTTGTACAGTTTCTATATTTATATGTCTGTAATTTATATGGTATACATAATAAAGAGTCTATTCTACTTCTTTTTTTATCGTCCCGTCCATATTAGGCACAGACAATATGTACCATCCAGCCATGCGTTTAAGTAGAGCATGACTGCCTCGTTGGTCTTGTGGTTGCAACCGGTGGCAAGGGCATCTGCTGAACGTGGGGTCCTGTGTTCGATTCCCGGGTCAAACAAAGACATCGGACTACGAGAGTAAAGGAACAGAGAGTGCACCTGTATTTGCTGACACACTTGTGCACTATAATATGTTCTGCG
The DNA here is from genome assembly GCA_916614155.1 of Mesoligia furuncula. Classification (NCBI taxonomy): domain Eukaryota; kingdom Metazoa; phylum Arthropoda; class Insecta; order Lepidoptera; family Noctuidae; genus Mesoligia; species Mesoligia furuncula. The sequence continues at coordinate 27,760,736 of OU744800.1, read as the reverse complement.
TACCTGGCCAATCTCCGTGGATATTGGCCACCGTAACCGAAATCGGTCGGGAGGCTATTATAAGTAGAGAATATTCAAACATAAACCACAAAATACAGATAGTACAGAAGGCAATCTACATACAAAGTGCGCTCGAGCAACGCACACATAGACACCGCTCACGGACACGTTATCTCGGAGTGATTGGGAGTAGTGCGAGCGCGGGTGCCATCCGCTTGAGACACGCGTCTGTGAAGTGCAAAAAGGAGCAACAAAAAAATGCCTATCTAAGCACGATTTATATAATAGTTTCCTATTTTGAATCAGTATAAACGAAGTAACTTTTTTAGGGTTCCGTTTAAAAACGGAACCCTATTACTAAGACTTCGCTGTCTGTCCGTCTGTCCGTCTGTCCGTCTGTCTGTCTGTCTGTCACCAGGCTGTATCTCAAGAACCGCGATAGCTAGACAGTTGAAATTTTCACACATGATGTATTTCTGTTGCCGCTATAACAACAAATACTAAAAACAAAATAAAATAAATATTTAAGGGGGGCTCCCATACAACAAACGCGATTTTTTTGCCCTTTTTTGCTCGATATCAAAAATGGCAACAGGTAGGCACTTGAAATATTCACAAAATACTCAGTTGTATTTTAACTTTAATAATAAATAATAAAATTAAAATAAAATTAATATTTAAGGGGGGCTCCCATACAACAAACATGTTTTTTTCGGCGTTTTTGCCTTGTGGTACGGAACCCTTCGTGTGCGAGTCCGACTCGCACTTGGCCAGTTTTTGTAAGGTAAATTCACGCCACCAACTATTACGTAAGTTGAAAACATGATTTTTTGTTTGTGTAGATATTGTGTTGCTTTTAGTGTCTTTTTATAGGTTTAGGTCTAAAACGGATAGGGCAAAATAAATCGTGTAAATAGGGTAATCCGTTTGGAAGTTGTTAGGGATTTTTGATAGTGAAAATTGACAACTTTTGTATTGTAATACTATGTTTATGGTTTTGTTTTAATATTATAGAATAAGCTCAACAATAAATCAAACAACTAGATACGAGGGCCACTACCACAATAGTTTTTTGTGCATAAGCCAAAGTTGACAACCCTAGCGCGACTGCCGAGCGTAGGTATGAAAAGTGAAGTACATACATGTGATTGCCTTCTGTACTATCTGTATTTTGTGCATAAACTAAAACGGCGGGAAGAGAATATGGCAGCATGCCCTTTTGATTTTAAAACTTACAAGTAGAAATTGAACTCGAACCCGTTGGATGCGAGAAGCACAGAACCGGTCGAAGTGGAGGTGCTTGGGGGAGGAGTCCAGTAAGTAGTGGACATCTTTCGGCTGAAATGATGATGATGATGAAGTAGAATCTAGAAGCGCTCAGTTTTACAATCCCTGTAGAATTTTTTTTGATAAACGTAATTTACTAGAACTTGTAACAACTTCGTTGTACTCGTAAAGTGTAACTTGTGAACTTGTACACTTGTAAGTTTTGATGGGATTTATGTAAAAGGGTGATCGACAGGGCGTTAACCTGTTGACGACCCTTTTACATAAGTTTTGGTTATTATTAGTTCTGGTTTATTGTTTTAAAAATATAATGTTTATATAATCGGGCAAACAATGGAATTATTTCGGTTGAAAGTTAAATTATAATTTAAAGGTCAAAAGATTTCGTTCATTCAATAATTTTTAACGTAAAAATTCAGTTCCGGTATTAATTGTTTCGTGAATATTTTGGACACTTTGGTTTTTGTCCCGCGGGGTAACTGCGTAACACTCTAACTTGCAGGGTTAGGTAGAGCCTAACCCTTCGGAAAATTACAGGCGTGATGTTCGATGTTCTGGGTTAGGTTTCCGCACTTAGTCCTTCAATGAACCATTGCGGCCGTCGGTGGTTATTCCAACCAGCTCACCTCCCTCCAGAAGCTGATTAAGTCTCCTGGTCTGTTGAGAACATTTGTGTACGATCTGGGTGTCCCGAGGGTTTCTGACTTTATCTGGGTGACGCCTGTGCACTCAAAGAGCACATGAGCAACGGTTTCATCAGCCTCCATGCAAGCCCAGCACAGTCCGTAATGCCTATTGTGTGGAAGTGTTTATTTACCGAGCAGTGTCCCGTGATAGTCCCCGTCACCAGGCGCAGACCTTTCCGGTCCAGTCGTAATAAACGCCTGGTTAGCCTGCCATCCAATGACGGCATAGCTTCTTTGGACTGACTGCAGCCTAGTGACGACGTCCGCCAGCTTTCTGCTTGTGTGTGGGTGTGCTTCTGTAGCCACCTGCGTAGTTGGTTGAAGGGGATGGGCACGATAGGTTCCGGTCCACAAACTGACACACTGGATGCAGCCCCGGATCTAAGGGGGGCAAACCGGGGCACATGCCCCAGGCGACTCTTTTCCTACAATCTCATACGTTTTAATCAAGTAATCGAATCTTAATATGATATGTTTGAAAAACAAACTTTTCTATTTCCATACGCCCAATTAGTATATATTAGTAGGTATATAATTAAAACTTAACAACGTTCTACAATGAGTCAGGATCGTCTATCTGGCCTCACGATCCTAGCCATTGAAAACAAAACTGCCTATGCGACGGACTTTGAGGAGCTAAAAGATTCTTTCGCAGAAAAGAAAGCACGCCGTGTAAAGTTGTAATCTTTCCATGTTATATATTTTTTCTGTGTTTCTGTTTTATGTCACAAAGGAAAGTTATTAGTTATTAGATAGTAAAAAGTTTAAATTTATTAAAGGATTATTATTTTAAAAAATGGTCACAAAAATGCTACTCATTGGCAGTTTTAACAGCTTTTCTCAAACACTGAAGGCCTTCAGAAGGGGCCTTCAGTGTTTGCCGGGGCAAAACCTTGATCGTGGTGACACTGAAGGGAGGGCCCTTCAGTGTCACCACGATCAAGGTTTTGCCCCGGTTCGAAAAAATCGTAGATCCGGGGCTGAGTCGGGATACCCTTTCTGGCCAGCTCGTCAGCTGCGTCGTTGCCTGGAGATTCCGGTACATGGGATAAGGTATGTGGGTTACCGTAAACATGGGACTTGGTGTTCGGGCACTTCTTTTTTTTTTTTTTTTTTTTTAATTCTACTAATATTATAAAGACGAAAGTTTGTGAGTGTGTTTGTATGTTTGTTACTTCTTCACGCACAAACGGCTGGACCATTTTGATAAAATTTGGTATGAAGGTAGCTGACACCCTGGATTAACAATTTATTTATTTATTAACAATTAATTTCTCTTATCCAGGATCTCTTTCGAGATGCTCCGGGTGCGAGATCGACTGTTTGCAGTCGGTCCCGCAGCCGGAGTTGGTCTATCTGCAACCTGGTCACCCGCTCGGTTGCAAGAGAAGAAGTGCCCGGCAGACTGGGTCGCTCCACCACGGATGTACGTATGCATTCGCGTTGGTTCGGTCCAGCTAGCCCCAAGACAGGCTGATGTTACGTAATGTGGTTTTTTTAGATTAATAAAATAGTATCGATCCATTATGGTCCTCTGTGGCAAAAGCTTATTCACGTTTTCCACTTAAAGCCAACATTGACTGATTATATTATCAATAGGTTGGTACATAATTCCCCGTATTATCTAATAGACTAGCTACGCCCCGCGGTTTCAGCCGCATAAGTTTCGAACCCTTGGGAAAATTGAGATAAGTATCCTCAGTGTTAATCCAGGGTGTCAGCTACCTTCATAACAAATTTTATCAAAATTGATCCAGCCGTTTGTGCGTGAAGAAGTAACAAACATACAAACACACTCTATTCTCTACTCAAAACTTTGCCTTTATAATATTAGTGTGATAAGTGACACAACTTTAACCACAGTGTACATATTATACCTACTAATGTGTAGATTGTGGTGTTTGTACTTGACCGTCGATTAAAGTTAACTCAAACAACATATCAGTGTTATAAAATATGTTAAATGGTGATTCATAATAAAATTGTATAATGGTAGTTCTGTTTGCCCTTAGCAAAAGTAAATTTGAAAAAAATTTGCTTTTTCTATTTCGTGTAACTTGTGTAATAGGGATTGAATATTTTGGCATAACATGTTTTTTTACTCTTTGGTCTAGTATCATGTAAAAAGAATACACGATTCAAAGAATTTTTCTCGATACACAAAAATTGCAATGTAACGCTTAAGAGTTATTCAATGGAATTTACTTTAAAACATATAGAATTATCATAACACAGTTTACTCAAAGTAGTTTTAAATTTTATTTATTTATTTTGTTAAAAAAGGAGTAAATTCGTTTTGGCACATACGTCGTTTTATTCCGAGCGCATGCACACTATAGCCATCACTCTTCTTCAAATGTAATTGCATCACTTTCGCTCGCTTAGCAGGTTTTTTTTTTTTTAACTTTCGCCCAGGAATTTCTCCTGTATTGTGGGTACGTTTACAAGTATTTAAACTCACATACACAAACAGCCAGACTCGGAGCAACTACTTGTAGGTCATACAAATATATGTTCCGTGCAGGAATCGAACCCGCGATACGCAGCGCAGCAGTCAATCGCTTAACCACTCCACCATTCGTGCCGTCAAAGGTTTTCGAGGATTTTAGATTTTCGAGGTAGCCCTGGCAATAGTTCAACAGTTAAATCCGACTGACGAACGGGTGATAGTAGGTACCTTATTTATTTAATCTTCAGAAAGCTTACACTATAATATCTAGGTAAATAATGTACAATTAGGCTTACAATTGCCATTCACAAGCATCTACAAATTAAAAACTATTACCTAAAGTTAAACGTAACACAAAATAGTTTCCTTATTGCCAGCCAGTCATCAAATATGTTGATAGTACCGCCATCTATCGGTCGTACAAGTACCTATCTTGCACATAGAAAGAAAGAAAGAAAAGACGTTTATTTGCGGTAAACATGACACAATAAAGAACGTAAACAAAAAAAAATAAGAAAGGGTTGGGGCAAACAACAATAGCTTCTCTTACTGACGTCACGCGAAGAAATCCTGACGCACGTACAACAAACAAGTCCCGATTATACACTAAAATACAAATGCTTAAAGGAGATTAAGGGGGAAGCCCTAAGGTAGCCCCCGAAATTCAAATTTTCTTGCGTTTTTGCAATTTGCTGGTCAGTATTAGATTATACGTTGATTAAAATATGATTCGCGACCGTAAAAAATATGTATTTACAGAATTATAATCATTAAAATCAATAATACAACTTGTTAAGTTAGTATAATCCTAAAATGTCAAGATTTCATGAAATAGTCATTCAGTAGGATTACTAGGTCTTAGAGAGTTGTGTTGATGACTTTAATGATTATAATTCTGTAAATACATATTTGCTTCGGTTGCGAATCATATTTTAATCAACGTACAACTTAATACTGAGGTCGTGGAGTTCTTGGGCACACTCACCAAAGTACAATCTGTAGAAGACCGACAAGCAGGCAACCCTGCGGCGAAGAGCCAAGCTGTGAAGCTTGGCATCCACCAGTGCTACGTCGCCAATGAGCAATGAGCTTTGGATAATAGATACCCTGTGCGTCATAATGTGCTCTTGTTTGCATTTTTATCATTTGTCTCAGAAACTACCGAGTTGATTTTGTTGCCAATTTCTGTTTCCGTTTGATACTTCTTGGGAGTTGGTGTATGGTGACGTTGTAAGCAAAGTAGTTTTGGGGTAATTTTGCCACAAATCCTCCGGTGACTCATTATTATTTTGCGCATCTAGAAATAAAAATAACGAAGTGTGAAGGACACTACCTAATTTGGTGGTACATTATACGTTAAAGAATAAATAGTGGCAAAGGTGATAATGATTATAATTAGATAATTATATTTCAAAATACTTGCTAGTAATCCATACTGCCATACTAATCCATACTAATATTATAAATGTGGAAGTGTGTCTGTCTGCCTGTCTATGCTTAAACCGCTGAACCGATTTAGATGAAATTTGGTATATAGATAGTTTGAGTCCCGGGAAAGGACATAGGATAGTTTTTATCCCGATAAGGGTCCGTGGCTTAGGCCCCCAGTGGTCGACGCACCTGTGGCCGACGCCCCCGATTCGATTTGTGCCTGACAGTACATTTGATCAAAAATTACTTTGAATTAAATTAATCGTATCGGGGGCGTCGGCCACAGGTGCGTCGACCACTGGGGGCCTAAGCCACGGACCCTATTCCCACGGGATCTACACTTATGCGGGTGAACCCGCGGGGCCCTGCTATTGAGAGCTTTGACTAGGTATTATGTCAGTTATGATTTTTTTTTAATTCTGACTTTTAACTTTTCTATAAAAAAAACCATGCCAATCAGATTAAAATGCCAATTCTTTGCGATTTTTTTGACTCAAGGAATTTTTCAAAATAATTACATTAATATTAAAATATACTGTTTCTGAGGAAAAGAACAATAACTATCCACGGAAGCAACTACTTTAGGACGCCAGATGGCGCTACGTGACTTTCGAATCCATGATTGAAATATGACCCGACTTTCTGAGCTGTATTCTAACACAAAGTTAGTACTAGGCTTGCATGAATTTACAACAGTATTTCAATCATTAGTATTGTTGCGCGCCACAATCGATGCCTGGAACATGGTGACATTAGTTACCACTAGCGCCATCTAGTATCGAGTAGCAGAACTAGTAGAGTCAAGATCCTTCTAGAAATTTCGATGCTAGAACTTTCTAGAACTATCGACGTCTGGTCAGTCGGGACCGATATGTACTCGAACATTCTAGATGTTTCTACAATAGAAGGTTCTAGAACCATCTGCGGCACTATAAGGCCGGGATGGGCCACGACCGGGGTAGATTGGATAAAGCGGTACAAGCGAATACATCAGCAGCGATCTTGAAGTGCGACTTTAGAGTGATCAGTAGTGCAATTGTGTTTTATAATTAGTGTGTGTTCAGTTGTTATTAGTGTTGCTTAATTAAAGTGTCATATTTGGTAATTTATATCGGCAGTTTTTATTGTCACGAACCCCAAACCCGTAACAGTATTATGCTTTTGATAGGAATTGGATATTTGGCACACAGATAGTTTATTATAACCTGGATTAACACATGGGCATTTTTATCCTTGTAATACGTTTCCGTGGGATAATTTCCGATCTCCACGCGGGCGAAGTCGCGGGCAATTTCTAGTACTTTCACAAACAATAACACTATTGTGTCTTGCGGGTGGTTTTTCTACACAGAAACGCTCTCGCCTATTTTCTTTCTGCTTAATGACCATAAAGCAATGATTTTTTACAGAATAATAAATAGTAAATAATTGTATGTCCCCATGTTTTCCTTTTTGATGATATATTATTTTTATAAGCACTAGAAACCTCAAAAAAAGCCGATTTAAACCGCTGTCAACAGAGGCCTAGTGTACAAATTTGATAACTATTAATGAAAAAAAAACATAGGGACACAGTATTTATCCTTCTTATTCAGTTTATGAAATATCTTTTAAATTGTTCCAATATTGGAGGAGGAAATAGGCGAGAGCCAAACCTCGAATTACGACTTTTTACTTAGGCTTTTTAAAAAGTCTCTCCGACCGCATTTCCTCTTAAGAACCGTACATACAGGGTCACTTTTCAAAGACCATCCTAATTTTTACATGGTGTTCTACCCATGAATATAAACAACTTTCACTATGGGACCAACTCTGAAATCACGAAAATGATTTTTTTTTCGTGATTTCAGAGTATTCATGGGTAGAACACCATGTAAAAATTTGTATACGAGCGTACGTTTTTGAATAATTTTTAATTCGATAAATGAACTGATTGTTTTTATTTTATTCAAAAACATCCATCGGTTTCTTACTAAACTCAACTATACGCGACGACCTTGGATACTAATCTCTTTTAGTAGTCGAGAATAATTATATAATAAATCATAAACTTATTATAATAAGATTAGCTGCGCCCCGCGGTTTCACCCGCATAAGTTTCGATCCCGTGGGAATATCAGGATAAAATATGTCATTGTCTTTTTCCGGGACTTAAACTACCTCTATACCAAATTTCATCTAAATCGGTTCAGCGGTTTAAGCGTGAAGAGGTAACAGACAGACGCACTTTCGCATTTATAATATTACTAGCGCCGCCCCGCGGTTTCACCCGCATAAGTGTCGATCCCGTGTGAATATGGGACTAAAAACTATCCCATGTCCTTCCCCGGAATGCAATCTATCTCTCTGCCAACAATTATCGAAATCCGTTCAATGGTTTAGGCGTGAAAAAGTAGACAGATAGACACAGAATTACTTTCGAATTTATAATATTAGTACTTATGGATTAAATTATTGATGATCCTAAATTTAATTCTTAGTTAATTTTATAACTTCTTCAGTTACCTTAGCTCTGCCTCCAAATATCAGGTTCCGTGCCCCGTCAGCGTTCCGTCAGGGACAGGAAAAAGCTTGCTTGCAGTAAATTTTGTAAGAACTTGTACACATGTCATGATGATGATGATGTTCAATACGGACACTGAGACGGTCCGGAGCCCGGAAGGCCCTGACCCGGAACCTTGTGGTCAGGCCTTAATAAATGTGAATGTGCGTAACAAAAGAATAAATCTAAAACAAAACTTCTGTTACTTTTACAAAACGCTCTGATGATGTAACACGTAGCTTTATCCGCTTTCTGACGTAGCGGTCGGCGCTACACAAAGTTTGGCAAATTTCGTAAATCATGAAACTTTTAATTTCTTTTGACTGTACTTACCTGTCATAAAGAGTAAACTTACATAATGTGGATAAGACAAAGATTAAAACAAAAGACGATCCAGGAGGGGGGATCAGACCGGAATAACTCGACTGGGCCACCAGCCAAGTCATTGAGTTGCACTGTTCATTTTAAAACACTCATTCATATTATTGAAACATAAAACAACCGGCCAAGTGCGAGTGGGATCGCACACGAAGGGACCCAAGGTACCCAAGGTATAAAACGCCGAAAAAAACGTTTATTTTATACCCCTATAAATTTTAACTTTATTTTATTTTTAGGGTTCCGTACCCAAAGGGTAAAAACGGGACCCTATTACTAAGACTTCGCTGTCTGTCCGTCTGTCTGTCTGTCTGTCTGTCTGTCACCAGGCTGTATCTCAAGAACCGCGATAGCTAGGCAGTTGAAATTTTCACACATGATGTATTTCTGTTGCCGATAACAACAAATACTAAAAACAAAATAAAATAAATATTTAAGGGGGGCTCCCATACAACAAACGCGATTTTTTTGCCCTTTTTTGCTCGATATCAAAAATGGCAACAGGTAGGCACTTGAAATATTCACAAAATACTCAGTTGTATTTTAACTTTAATAATAAATAATAAAATTTAAATAAAATAAATATTTACATATATTACATACAACAAACATGTTTTTTTCGGCGTTTTGCCTTGTGGTACGGAACCCTTCGTGTGCGAGTCCGACTCGCACTTGGCCAGTTTTTATTATTTATTGTTATAGCGGCAACAGAAATACATCATCTGTGAAAATTTAAAATGACAGGCTATCAATGTTCATGAGATGGCCTGGTGACAGACAGACAGGCAGACAGACAGACGGACAGTGGAGTCCTAGGGTCCCGTTTTTACCCTTTGGGTACGGAAGCCTAAAAAGTGAGTGTGGAGACTAAGATAGAGACACGCTTGTACGATACGACTACATACAGAAAGCTAAGCTCATAGAAATCTCTATTCCTAGACAACACGTTTCGCCGAAAACTTTGTCGATAGAAAACATTGTCCAAAGGAAGCACTGTTGACAGAGATCTCATCGGCACTTCTTGCCGTAAACTTTTTTCATAGAAACCATTGTTTCCTTGGTTCAGAGAAACCAATTAGATAATTATTTTTAAGTAAGTTGTATTCCCATTCGCTCGCTCTTGCACCCTATGTCGACGGAGCTCCGCTGCGCGGGGCTCCTATTTCTGTGTAAAAGGTTTAAAGTAACCTAACCATTTTTTTTTTTTTAATGTGTAGAAATGCTCATGCATTCTGCACTACCACGGGGAGATAGTGCAGTTATGTGGGACTCTAACCCACTAAAACTCCACGGTGTCCTCCTCGGCCGCTTACGGCGGGAACACGGGCACGCGTTAGCACTCATCCGTGAACCCGCCGCGGCTGTCCGTTACCGGACCCTCCACTAGGGAGTAATCCGCATCACCGGCGCACCAGAACACATAGCACGCCGTGACCACCTCAGGGACCAAACCAGCACATGGGCGCCAGACGACCCTGTGTCTGGGCACCCTTGGTCCCCTGCGACGTGTCAGGTCATTGGCCCCGCCGCCTACCAATTTTCGGCCGCAGAGCGGCATACCGACACTCCTCCTCCCCTGCGGCCCCACCGCGTCCGCCATCAGACGGTGGCGACCCCGTCAAGGCCGCGGAAGGTAGGGAGAGCGGTGCACCGCAATACCGGCACTCCTCTCCCGCCGCGGCCTCCAACCCTCAGCCGCGATGCCTGCCATACGACATCGCGGCCCGCCTCAGTTGCGATGTCGCCCAAGCGGCACCGCAACCTACTTGTTGGCCGCTACGTCGTCGGCTTATCGGCAAAAGCCCTGACGAGCGGCCCCTCGTCGGGTTCCTCTTCGCTTCACCGTGGGTGACCAAGTCACGGCTACTGAGCCCCCCCGCCTCGACAATGCGGGAACCCACCGGGGGGGAAAGTAACCTAACCAAACCTAACCTCGGGGTGCCCTTCGCTCGCTCTTGCATCCTACGTTACGCTTTCTGTGAGCCAAAGCACCTGGAAACAGTGGTTTCTATGAACAAAGTTTACGGCAAGAAGTGCTATCTATGAACAGAGATCTTTGTCATTAGTGCTTCCTATGGACCGAGATATCTACGAACAATGTTTTCTATCAACAAATTTTTCGGCGAAACGTGCTGTCTAGGAATAGAGATTTCTATGAACTTTGCTTGCTGTATGTAGTTGTATCGTACAAGCGTGTTTCTGTATTAGGTTCCACACCGCTAAAAAGTAGTATCGATCGATTACGATCTCTCAGACAAAAGAAATTAAAAATGCTGTGACGTCAATATAGGTACGGCCAGCACCAGCTACTTTTACAATGCATCATAATTAACACACAATTATTCGATACTTTAAACAAAGTATATTAACTCAGAACTCTGAACTAAAAAATTAAATTCTGATAAACATCAGAATTTAATTATTTAGTTCAGAGTTAATATTCTTCTAATTTTACTACCGTGCGGTGCACGTGCGCGTCGTGGGTTCGAACGCAGACAGGCGCTTTACTTTGTGTGAGTTCTTTCATCACCACTGCTCTCAAAAACGGTGAAGGAAAACATCGTGAGGAAACCGGCATATCTTAGAACCAAAAAATCAAAGACATGTGACTTTTACCAACCCGCATTGAGCGCGCGTGGTAGATCACAAGCCCACTCCCTCGCCAAGAGAGGAGGCCTGTGTCCCAGCAGTGGGAACATTAAAGCTGATTATGCGCGGCGCACACAATAATTAAGATTTTTAAAACTGAAATGTCATTCGACTTCTGTCGGTGACTGTAGGTATGTACGAGTGATTGTACAGCTATTAATTAAAAAGGGTTCGGTCAAGTTTTATTTCAAGTGTAGCAAATTACCGTCGCCCCTGTTTACACGTTGATGACGCGGTGTACCGCGTCATCAACGCGTAAAAAGGGGCGAAAGTAATTTAAACTTTAAAGTAGAGCGTATTTTTTAAATAATCTATACTTACTACATAATAAAGCTGAAGAGTTTTTTCTTTGTAATTTCTGGAACTATCAGTCGGATTTGAATGCATCATTTGGGAGCCCAATTCTATTGGAAGGCTATTAGATCGGCGTCCGGTCCTGGTTCAAGCCATGGTCCGGCGAGAGGGAGTGGGAGGCAGTCACCTCCTTCTGCGAAGCAGTCATGCTAGCGAAGGAGGTGGCGGGATAGCTAAGGGAAAGAGCCTCCCGTCCCAGCTGCCGCGGGAGACGTAATAGGTAGCTATCGTCCGATCAGGACCAGGCTCGTTCTGGACAGTGCCTACGTGTTCCATGCGCGCCTCAAAGAGATGTCAGCATCCATTGAAGCAACATTGAAGGAGCCCGTTAGGTGCGAAGCCTGCCGGGTCGGCGGGATTGTCCGAAAGGGTAACCGCTGGCCCGGAACATAAAGGGCTAAGGAAGGAACACGGGTGGGTTTTAGTCAGTAAGAGTCTGACACTCCCTCCCGCTCTGTGATTTCCCATTCTCAAAAGAAAAAAAAGGCTATTAGATATTTAACATCACGCTGGAGCCCTAAGGAGCCGACCAAAATGAAAAATTACAACGTTGAGCGAAAATGAAGTAACAGCGCGGACAGACGATACAATGCTACAGGGCGGTAGAATAAGAAATTACACGCGTACGAATTAGCCTGCCGAACAGAAGCTAATGTACTCTATATACGGGTTTACTAAGATCTTCACAGGATGCTCATACAATGTAGACTGTATGTGTTCAGAGGCCACTTACATTCCTACTCCCATTTTACCCTTAAAAACCTTTATCTCTAACAACTAAAGTCTAAAATAATGTTAGCCCAAATTATTCTTGCTAACCCCGAAAACTTCAGCTCGCTTGGGGCTAGGTTAGTGTTGATGGGGATGATGTTAGTCCCCATCATCGTATTTACAGTCCAGTCATCGAGAGAATGCATTCCTGACCGGTCAGTTAAACAATTCTAGTCCAAATCCATACTAATATTAAAAATGCGAAAGTGTGTCTGTATGTCTGTTACCTCTTCACGCTTAAACCGCTGAACCGATTAAAATGAAATTTGAAATACAGATATTTTGAGTCCCGGGAAAGAGCAAAGGATAGTTTTTATCCCGATATTCCCACGGGATCGAAACCGGGGGGCGCTGCTACTAGCTAATAAAGATTAAATTCGCAAAACACGTATACGTTTGTATGAAACTTACAGGTGTTAAGAACGCATTCTCTTGTCAGTAGTGCCAGTTTTATATTTATTTGTAACTACCGACCTGACCCTGCTAAGCTTTTTGGTTTTTACGTCTTGACAAAACATCGACATTTCTTTATAATGTGCTAGTTTAACATAAATGTAAGCTTCCGGAATAAATTGTCTAAATGATGGTAAAACCGCATCGTAATACGTTGCATTGTAGGTATTCATTTATACCTATTAGTACACACAAATTAGCGTCATCACGACATCGCGGGGGCAGACGACGACGCACGATGACGTGCTCCCGAAAGCGTAATAATAGAATTAAAAAAAATTGGCACACAAGTAATTGGGTTATTCTTAATAATTAATTGGTAAACACACATCTATTCTGTATTTAGATACGTAAACTAGGTCCTTTCCTACGGATTTTGCTGTTGCGTAAATACTTCCTATTTTTTATAGTAATTATGATTTAAAACATAATAATAATATATTATGTTATCACCATGAAAATGTTTTAAAATATGAATTTGTGGCAGTCAGAGAATTTAGTTTTTTTGTTTTAAAATCACTTCCAAAAAAAAATTTCAAGATAAAGATGTTTGACAAGTACTCATTACTACAAATTCAAATTAATACGAGCATTATGGGTTTAAAATTAACTGTTAACGATTTTATAATTAAAATTCTTTTCCAGGCCAATTATTACTAAAATTATTATTACTAACTCAGACTTAAAACTCGATGATATACGCTTATTACCTATCTATACTCATCATCATTTGTCTAGTCTTTTCCCAACTATGTTCGGGTCGGTTTCCAGTCTAATCGGATGCAGCTGAATACCAGTATTTTACACGGAGCGACTGCCTATCTGACCTCCACAACCCAGTTACTGGGTTATTACCCAGTAACTGGGTTGTGGAGGTCAGATAGGCCATGCGATACCCCATGGCGAGGCGATACCCCATAGTAAGACTAGTTGTCACACTTTCGGGCTTCTGATTACCCGTGACAACTGTCAAAGATCCACGAATGACAGCCGGGACCAACGGCTTAACGTGCTTTCCAAGGCACGGAGGAGTCTCGGTATGTAAAGATGATCACCCAATGTCTAATATTACCTATCTATAATATAATATAATCCTACTAATATAATAATGTGAAAGTTTGTGAAGATGTTTAGATGTTTGTTACTCAATCACGCGTAAACCGTTGAACAGATTTGGATGAAAATTGGCACACAGATAGACAATTTCCTGGATTAACACATAAAATATTTTTTATCCCGATATTCCCACGGAACCGAAACTTACGCGGGTGAAACCGCGGGACGCTGCCAGTATATAATCTGTATTTATAAAAAAGAAAGTCGTGTTAGTTACACTATTTATAGCTCAAGAACGGCTGAACCAATTTGGCTGAAAATTGGTGGGGAGGTTACGGACTTAGGATACTTTTTATCCGTTTTTGAAATCCGTTTTTAGACAGACATAGTATTTAATAGATACTTTTATTTACTTATAGGAGTAGTATAGGAGTAGGTTAGGAGAAGGGTAGGACTAGGGTAGGAGTAGTGTAGGAGTAGGGTAGGAGTAGTGTAGGAGTAGAGTAGGAGTAGGGTAGGACTAGGGTAGGAGTAGGATAGGAGTAGGTTAGGAGTAGTGTTGGAGTAGGGTAAGATAAGGGGTAGGACACCACGCGAACGAAGTATCGCCGGGCAGCTAGAAATAATTTATATTGCAAAACAACTTTTGCCGGGTCAGCTACCCAAGTAACACAGAAAGCATTATAACAAACGAATAGTAAACTTATGTACAACTTAAGATCCGTATAAACTCTTATAAAAGTTCACCGAGCATCTTGACGCTTTATATTGGCATTTAACACATTGAAGGACACTGAACGAGACACAATAGAAGTTTTATTGTTATTACGTCGAGAGGCGTTAAGTGTCCCGCGAAGTGTTAAAAACCATTATGATGCTTTACACTGTATAACGGTAGGATAGTGGCTTATCAAAATGCTTTTGCAAAGCCTTTAGTTTTATTGCAGTAAACGACAATCCAGCTATACAGCTTTCAGCTGTTTTAGTGCATTTGGATCTACAGTAGCATTTTTAAGTAGTAAATACATGCTTAATGCTGTTTAAAAGCATAAACATGAACCATTATAATGCCACGTAAATCCGCTATACATCTTTCAGCTGGTTTTAGTGCCTTAAGGTCTATAATTGCCTTTTTAAGTAGTAAGATAATGCCTAATGCATAAACTTGTACCATTATAAATTTTTTTTTTTTTTTTTTTTTTTTTTTATTGTATTTGGGTGGCTTACAGCTATCAAATACAGAAGTAGTAGTGAGGTAATTGACGACAAGCTATTTACAAGCCTCCACAGTTAACATTAGAGTATTGTTGTACACATTTTAAAATTAACTAACTATTCATTAACTAACACTAATTATAACGTTATTACTTAACTAATAAAATAAGCACCGTGAAATAAGTAGGCAGCCGCCATTAGAGCGTATCAGAAACAATACTAGACTGTTTAGATAAAACATTAGTGATAGACGCTAAGCTGCTTGCAAACAAATCAATTGAAGGATGTTTATTCTTAACAATTTGGTTAAAGACTTTGACTGAGCGAATCATATAAGAATTGCTACGGTAAACTGTGCGAGCGTAAGGAGCATGAAGAAGATTCCTCAAACGAGAATGCCGAGGTGGAACATTCAAAGACAGTTTAGAAAGAAGTTCAGGACAATCAACCCTTGATTGTGCTATTTTCACTAGGAACCGAAAGTCAGATATATTTCTCCGAGTTACAAGTGGAAGTAAGTGGTATCGAGCGCATCGTTCATTGTAACTCAGATAAGGGATTTTAAATTTATAACCTAAGTATCTCGTGAATTTCCTTTGTATTCTTTCCAATCTGTCTGAATGCACTGCATAATAATTGCTTAATAGCATAAACTTGTACCATTATAATGCACCGTAAATCCGTTATAAAGCTTTAAGCTGTTTTTAGTGCTCTTTGTTGTGTAATAGCGCTTTAAAGTGGTAAGTAAAAGCCTAGTACTGCTGGACAGCATAAACGTGAATCAATGTAATGCTTGCATTTTTAAAGATCAACTGAGTTCTGTTGTACAGCTAACAGCTCTTTAATCAAATAAAAGTGAGTTATTGTAATGCGTAAAGCTGTATATACATTCAATTGTCTTCCATTTTTAATAATTCAGCTTTGGCAAGCAGATATATTTTATTTTGTTCGGCATTGTATGGTTGGTACAAAAATTACTGAAAATAAGAAAACAACTATCGTAATAAATAGGTGATTGTTTTACTCAAGGATCCCCATGGCACTATTTCAGTCTACATCAAGTCTACTGGTATACCGGTGAACCCATATAAAACTATTTTATAGACAAGGGCACTACACTGTTCATCAAAAGTCTTCTCTTTGGCCTCTGGCTTAATAATTGTTCACGTGTGAGTATTTATACTGCTGACGGCATTAATTAGCCTTTTTAAAGGCTCACCGGGCTGCTATAGACCGACACCATTTTGTAAATATTTTATAACCAAAAAATATTATCATTCGGACCTATTTATAAAAGGAATAGACCTATATAATAATGATATAACTTAATTTAATACTGCCCAACCAATAATATTATGTTAATTATGCAAAATTCATTCTAAACAGGAATACACAATTGTTTTGATTATTTCACATACTATCTATAAATAACATTTTATATCAAAACCACAAAATATCGAAGGCACGTGAAAATTCTCAATGAAACTTATATAGACATTTACAGTAAACTACATTGCGCAGTAATATTTGAAGGCATGAAATAGCAAAAGAGTCCAAAATTAACCCAGTATTATACATTTTGTTTTGATGCAAACAAATATGATGTCACTCAGTTTTGACCGTCTTCGTCCATATTATGTTGCGATACAAAGTAGTTAAATTACAACGTTAATTGTATTATAACATTATTTTGTACTGTGGTATTAGAGATGTTTTTGCAATGATGTAGGGTTTATTTAAGTTCTAACTGTGAACACTTAAATAGCTCCAATCATTCTTTTACTACATTCTAATGCTAGTGTAATGCTTTTGTAATGCAATTAACATCTTCATTATCAATAATATTGCTAGTATAATGCTTCTGTAATGCGATTGGCAACTTCAGTGACCGTAATAATTCTTCTTTAATGCGATTGGTAACTTTTTTGACCATAATAATGCTAATGTAATGCGCCTGTAATGCTATTAAACAACTACTGTGAACCTATTTAGGATCTAAAGCCGTATAATTTGTGCCCAAATAAGCATTACAGTAGCCGTATAAACGTTTGTAATGTTACTATAGAACTAACTCAAAATGCGAAAACGATACAGAAATGCTGTAAGTCGCCCGTTATACTGCTTTGATGTGTTACTTGGGTAGTAATATTATAAAAAGGCAAAAAGGTAAAATTTGTTAGTTTTGTATGTAGGGGGTTTTATCCGAAACAATTAGTCGGATTAAAAATAATATTTTAACATTTGATAGCCCAATTCTAGAGATTTTATAATAATCCATACTAATATTATAAATTCGAAAGTAAGTCTGTCTGTCTGTCTGTATATTACCTTTCATGCCTAAACCACTGAACGGATTTCGATAAAATTTGGCAGAGGGATAGATTGCATCCCAGGTAAGGAAATAGGATAGTTTTACTCGACCTACCTTGCGGGCGAAGCCGCGGGCGGAAGCTAGTAATGTAAGAATTCTGGCAACAAATCATTGGGCATAATCTTAGAATAATGTAGGTCGTTTCCTCTTAACTCTAGCATAAACCCACACAGTACTCTTTTTCCACTATCCAATTTAGGTACCTACCTCCACATAATTATTACTAACTAGCTGCGCCTCGCGGTATCACCTGCATGTCTCGATCCCGTGGAAATGTTGGGATAAAAACTATATGCACCCAGGTCATGGTCTACCCATGTGCCATATTTCATCCAAATCTGTTCAGCCGTTTTAGCGTGACAGCATACAAAAAAAAACCTTTAGTTTTCCTTATAATATTAGTTTAGATGTACAAGACTACTGTTTACTTAAATTACATAGGCATAAGTAACAAAGTATACAGGGGAATCTCAATAAACCAACTTATTTTAACTGTTTGTTTAAGAATAGTAAGCGCTATTTCCAAATATCTGTGAGAACATCGCGTATGAGTTCAGTAGTTGATACCAAAATTGATAGAAAAACCCATATATGGCGAGAATAAATACCGGAACCCCTTTAGTATCAGCAGACGCACATGCAAACCTGCGTAACGTTGACTCCACGCAAAATTAAGTAATTGTCCGAAAACATTTGCACGACAGTGTACAGTATCACTTAATGTATTAATAAGTGGATACCACATTTTTCATCACAGTGCAAAGAGACTTTGCGGCCGGCGGCGGTCGGTTTTGAAAATAATTCGAACAAAATATTTTTCCTGTGCGGTAGTGTTTTAAAGTGAAGTGTCTGTGATTTTATTCAGCCAGTGAGTACCATTTAATTTTTATTGTTTTTTTTTTTAAATAATTTCACAGAGGAATATTAATGTTTTTTTGCGAAAGGTAGGGTAACATTTCCTTAGGGTTAAGACTAACGTCAGTAACTACTGGAAAAGAGTGTCTTGTCCTAGTTTTTTTTAATAGTGAGTGACGTAGAAAAAAAAATCGTTTTGAGTTTTTATTAATTGTTTTATTGTTGTTACGTACATATTTCTGTAATAATAATTGATAGTTATATTTATAATAGTCATATAAAATATGATCTTATAATAGTGTCGTATTATGCCATTATTGAAAAAAACATTCTGTTTAAAAAAAAACCTTCGTTTTTAGTTTATATTCATTAATTGTTTTGGAGATAATATTAGGAAAATAACCTATTTTCCCTTATGTATTTTTTTACATAAGTTTATTTGTAATTTATTTATATTTATGCGCGCATATTGTCCATTACCTACCCTACATTTCAGAATTCAATGGTAACACAAACTACATAATAATAAATTTCAGTCACGTGCGATAAAACAACAATTGCTTCTTGAGCATAAGTGGTTCTGTCATAGATAAGATAACATACATTCTAAACATAACGTGTGTTCTACATACTATTATGTAGGTAGTAAAATCCTTTTGTAATCATCCATAAATATTATAATTACCAGTTCTATGACTAACTCACTGACTAACGACAACGGACACTTCATTGGAAATTGGGTCCCTGTTTTCCTGTTCGCCACACTGTTCAGTTACATAACCACAAAGTACTTTATGACTACGTAAGTCTACACGGTTCACTAATCATCATCATCTGCCTAGCCTTTTCCTAAATATGTCGGGGTCGGCTTCCAGTCTAACCGGATGCAGCTGAATACCAGTATTTTACAAGGAGCGACTGCCTATCTGACCTCCACAACCCAGTTACTGGGTGATACGATATCCCTTGGTAAGACTGGTTGTCACACTTACCCGGTTCACTAATGTTTGACAAAAAACGAATTTTAAAAATAACATTCTACTTAAAAACTAATCATTTGAGAAAATACAGATTTCGCAAACGTTTTACTTTATGCATTTATTTTTTAGGGTTCCGTACCGAAATTAACCAACGGAACCCTATTACTAAGCCCCCGCTCTCCGTCCGTCCGTCTGTCTGTCAGCGAGCTGTATCTCATGAATCGTAATAAGCAGACAGTTGAAATTTTCACTGAGTTTATTTATATTGCCGCTATAACAACAAATAAAAATAAATATTGAAATTTAATAGAAATGAAAGGGGGCCTCCATGTACGAAACGTGGTCTTTTCGGCGTTTTTTGCCTTGTGGTACAGAACCCTTCGTGTGCGAGTCCGACTCGCACTTGGTCGGTTTTTTAAAATCAATGTCGGGTAACTTATACATTGTTGAGCCTATTAAAATTTAACGCACTTTAAATACTTGAAATACAATGTCTTACGAACACAATGAATACCATGGGAATAGAAGATAATTATAGATATAGGTGTGTAGCGGTAACTACAACGCCACATGCGAACAACGCGTCATACTGACGTCACGCAAATTCCTGCATCGCGCAAGCAGAGTTTACCGCGCAACTAGCATAGATACAACGGCCCGACATGAATCATCGGGTAGTTGCCCTCCAAACACAACACTCGACTTGTAGGAGGATCCTCCCTTTCCTATAGTGAACTTTACACCCTGTTCCTCATACCTCTATACTGGGGCAACTGCCCGATGATTCATGTCGGGCCGTTGTTGTATGTACGAGCGCGGTAAACTCTGCTTGTCAGTATGACGCATTGTTCGCATTTGGCGTTGTAGATACCGCTACAGGTGCTATTCATAAAACATGCTAGATATCTTTAGGATAACCTATCAGTGCATTAAAAGAAGCGATAAGTACCATCGAGGAAACTTATTGAAGAACGTATCGCAATGACAATCCGGCTAATCGTTGAATGCCGCATTTCAAAACGGCCCTGTTTTTGATAACGGCTAGCCGTAATGTAATATGGCGGATTATACAATCTGACTGCGACATATACACCGTAAGGGTTATTCTTGCTTGCAGCGCTCGGCCGCTATAGTAACGCTTGCTTACAGATGTGGTCATTGTGTGCACGGGATTTTGTTTTCAAATTGGGCAGATGTATGATTCCTTGATGGTACCTATTACTTGTCCGGATGAACAAGTAAAAGTAAGCCTAAACACACGGATGTTAAAATATCGCGGCGGGATTTTATTGCGCACTGGATTTTCAACTCTAGGGTGTTGAGCCGAGCATTGAGAATCAAACAGAGTGCATTTCAGTGCGTCAAAAAAACACAGTCTTGGATTTTTAACTCTCGGTCTATAAGCAGTGCATTGAAATCCCAGTGCGCGTAAAAAAAATCGCCGCTTGAAAAACACGCCCTACAAAACCTTTGTACCTACGTCTGAGGATGAGCCCATGGCTAAATAATAACGGCCGCACAGATCGATCCATCAGGGTCTGTGGATGGGTGACCATCTTTACATACCGAGACTCCTCCGTGCCTCGGAAAGCACGTTAAGCCGTTGATCCCGGCTGTCATTCGTGGATCTTTGACAGTCGCTACGGGTAGTCAGAAGCCCGAAAGTCTGACAACCAGTTTTACCAAGGCGTATCGTATTACCCAGTAACTGGGTTGTGGAGGTCAGATAGGCAGTCGCTCCACGTAAAATACCGGTACTTAGTCAGCTGCATCCGGTTAGACTGGAAGCCGACCTCAACATAGTTGGGAAAAGGCTAGGCAGATGACCTACTTCTGCGGATCTCGATGTTTGGGACTCGGTCTATAAGCCATAAGCCAAGCATAAGGTGGTGTATTATTTGTGCAAGTAATTACAATATTAGCTATGCCACACAGAAAACAAAATGGTATGAATAATTTTTACACGTCCGAGCCGTATTAGTTAGCTGTAATACTTATTATTATGTCCACCGACAAAGACTTGTGAAGTACTAAAAATATTTTGAATAATAATGAAGCAGAAAACTTTATGAAACAGAATATTAGTTATTTCCTTTGAAAGTAACACGTACTTGTCACATGGTGGTGACCATGAGTTTGTTGGGTCGAAGACCGTATCTCCTGGTACTGGGTGAAAGGCCTGATACAGGTCCTACCACCTTACTTATAAGATAGATTGTATCTTACTTAGAAGGTAGTCAGTGGACACCGACACGTCATCTTCAACGCGGTTTAGAGATGCTAATCGCGTTCACTTTCATTGGTGAAATTCGCCCTAACGCCTGAAAGAATGGTGCAACACTAACCCTATAATCTCCCCTAGGGTCTTCTAAGAAAGGGTGCTTACATAAAGAAGCGGGTTTTCGGTTCCGACTCCCGGTACAGCCGGTCGATTCTGTAAAAATCTCACCGTTAAAAACTCGGGTGAAGTGAGTTTGTTTTTGATAGGAATTGACACTATTGACAGCTCACTCCACGCTCACTTCACCTAAGTTTTCACAGTGTGTTGGTTACAGAATCGCACTGCTGGTCTCTGCAGGTTGATCTTCGGAAGGAAACGGTTGCATGTTTTACCTGTTTCTTTAAGTGTGAGCGCATAAGTTAATGTGGGACTATTTCACCCGCACCGATCGGTACTGACTTGTCGTTACCGGGAACCCGCTTCTTTATGCAAGCACCCTAACACCCTACTTAGAATCTGACAGTGTCAATGGACAGCGCGTTCATGAACTAGCTGTCCGTGTCCATTGACAGTTCTTGAACGCAGTTTAGAGGCGTTGTCATTTATGGAATACACTCCCAGGGCGTATGTCCACCGCCACCGTCAACGTGATGTCAATGAAAAACGACATTTTTCGAACCGAATGTGACGTCCCGGTGCCGGTGATCGTATGCTATGACTTATGAGATAGAGAATTAGAGAGATGTAAATGGTGTAAGGATCCACTTTAAACTTTTGTTTCGTTGCTTCCTCTCGTTGCGTTTGATTTTCATAGCAAAGTTTGGCTTAGCTCTGGTAGAAAAAGGTTCAACGATGCTAAGAATTTGACATACCTTCGCATAAAGGTCATAAGCACGTATCAAATCGGAAAGGGGTCGTTACCGTATTAACTCGAGCCATTCAGTATTCTTTGTAAGAATCGTAACGTAATCGCCTCGACTCGGGACAAGCTCACGAACCGCGGTGCGGTGCGTGGTAAACTTGCAGTTCCCGCGCTTACTGCTCGTCGTCCCCGCGCTTACGGCTCGTCATCCCCACGCTCACGTCTCTCCGTACTCGAGCTTACGTCTCTTCGTCTACCCTTACCCCTCTCACCCCTGCCGCGACCTGCTTGCGGCACCATCAACCAGCGGTCGGCGAGCCGTAAGCGCGGCGTCGCCTAGCCGTGGCCGAGTCAACGTATCGGAGCTTCTGATCCGCTTTGGTTGCGTGCTTACATTAGGTTAGACGCCGAGGTGAAAGGCGATACGATGACGATCCCTTTCCGAGTTGATATATGTGTGTGTACCTTAGCAAATCCTTTGCCCCCGGGCGCCTTTGCCACCTTTGCGGGCGTAAAATTATCGCGGCTAGATTTTATCGCGCACTAGATTTTCATCTCTAGGTGTTGAGCCGAGCATTGAGAATCCAACAGAACGCATCCCAGTGCATCAAAAAAACCCACTGTTGCATTTTCAACTCTCGGTGGTAAGCACTGCGTTGAAAATCCAGTGAGCGAAAAACAATCGCGGCGGCAAAATATCGCCAGTGCGAACCTCGGCTTACCCGCTACGCTATCCCACTTAGCTCTGGTAAATGATAAATGATATATTTTCTGCAAGTAGGTTTGTACAAACACTTTTACACGTCAATCATATTTTTTTTAAACTAGATGAGGTCGGCGTTTCCTATCTGACTATTCTGAGAAGAAAGGTCGAAACAAACTCAGAGGTCACAGTCTCTTTTAAAGTCCAGACATAATCTTGGTCAGGTTATATGAAGACCATGTAGACCGATGTCTGAGATGGTCTTTTGAAGAAAGAACCACACAGATTGAGAGGACCTGTCCAGTCAGTGCAGTTGTCAGAAATCGTGCAGCTCAAACTCAAGACTTAAGGAGAAAGCGCCAGGGTAGCCCTTGAAGTCACAGTCTCTTTTAAAGTCCAGACAAAATCTTGGTCAGATCGTGTGCAGACCATGTAGGTACATTATTTTGCATACCGTTAAAACGGTGAGACATGTAACACTATGCAATGTTATGAACACCTTTGTAAATACCATGTTTCTGGCAAAATATTCTATTCTATTCTATGTAGATTGGTGTCTGAAATGGTCTTTTGAGGGACGAACCACACAGATTGAGCGGACCTATCCAATCAGTGCACGCAATTGTCAAAAAACGTGCAGCTCAACTCAGAACTTGAGGAGCTCAACGATTCGACGAACAATACCAAAGAAAGGACATTTGGGTAGGCCGCGTAAATTACTCAAACTGCCAGATCATGATTAAAACTAAGAAAGAAAACAGTAAAGGTGGTGGAAATAGTCACATAGTTTCGTGTCAGCTTCACCGCTTAGCTACCTCCTACACCTGTGGTGGAAATCAGCGATGGAAGCGCTGAAAGGCGCCCGGCAATAAGCTTTGACGTCACCCGACTTTACTTTTTTACTTCGACGGCATTGAAAAAGTATATTATATTTTTTACCATGTTAATGATGTGATTACCATCACAATGCCATATAACACAATGGTTTAACGCCCCATAGTTTTAAAAAGTAAGCGTGCGTCATATTTCTAGGAAATTATACTAATCAGCTTTAAATAAAAAAGGAGCTGGTAACGCGTGACAGACTGTGTAGCCTTGTGGAACATAATTTAGCATGAAATGCCAAAAATATTATAGCTCAAAGATAATGTTTTGCGCACAATTCTTTAATTTAACTTAATCAGATTCATACTTTTATTTCCATTGTAATGTATGTTTACGGGCGTTACAATAGGGTGCAGCAAAAAGAAGAATAAAAGAAAAAGAATTCATTAATTATGTACATATTATTACAATAAATATTAATACAAATATATTATCTTGTTTGAAAATAATAATCACACCTCATTCATTCTTAAGATAACACATTATTACTTACCTACACAAACATAGTTTTAATATTAAAAATTATATACATTGTTAAAGTTCCTTGCTTGAGAGAAATTGAGTAAAAACTAACCATCTAAAAGTGGGTTCTGTAGTTTCAGTTCTTGGTCGCAAAAAGGTAGAAAGTGACTCAAAGAGATCATTATATTTTTTTAAACAATTTAGAATACAAAACGTAGTTAATTTTATTAAAATATGATACTTATTAAGTTTCGCGTAAGTATCAGGAATGGTTAATCTTAGGATTCAATGTAACATTCGTGTATCATCCACCCATCATCATTATCTGCCTGCTTTTCCCACCTATTTTGGTGTCAGTTTCCAGTCTAGCCGGATTAAACTGGATGCCAGTATTTTACATGAAGCGACTGCCTGTCTGACCTCCACAGTCCAGTCACAGGTAAGACTGGTTGTCAGACTTTCGAGCTTCTGGGAACCCGTAACGACTGCCAAAGATCCACGAATGGCAGCTGGGACAAACGGCTTAACGTGCTTTCCGAGACATGGTCAACCACCCATATCTACCCATATTATGCGAGTAAATGTTTTAATTCAATTTGTAACAGGTCGTCAGCGCTTTGCGGTATAGGAAAAATGGTAACAACCGTTTCCCTCTGGACGTCCGATGTAGTAGTGGTTCTTCTCCATAGGAAACGACCAATTGGAACCGTGCACCTAGCTTCTGACGTTTCATAAGTGCCCGTGTAGGTTTATGTGAAATAAGTGCCCATGTAGGTTTATGTGAAATAAAACATTTTGATTTTGATTTTTGATTTTTGTCCGATGTAGTACCTTCGATTTGAAAAAGGTCGTCAGCGCCTTGCTGTATAGGAAAAATGGTAATAACCGATTCCCCCTGGACGTCCGATGTAGTAACTTCAATTTGTAAAAGGTCGTCAGCACCTTGGTTTAGGAAAAATGGGAACAACCGTTTCCCCCTGGACGTCTGATGTAGTAACTTCAATTTGTAAAAAGTCGTCAGCGCCTTGCTCTAGGAAAAATGGGAACAACCGATTCCCCCTGGACTTCCGATGTAGTACCTTCAATTTGTAAAAGGTCGTCAGCGCCTTGCTGTATAGGAAAAATGGTAATAACCGATTGCCCCTGGACGTCCGATGTAGTACCTTCGATTTGAAAAAGGTCGTCAGCGCCTTGCTGTATAGGAAAAATGGTAACAACCGATTCCCCCTGGGCGTCCGATGTAGTACCTTCAATTTGTAAAAGGTCGTCAGCGCCTTGCTGTATAGGAAAAATGGGAACAACCGATTCCCCCTGGACGTCCGATGTAGTACCTAATCGAAGAGCCCCAGTTCACACCGTAGCAGCAAAATAAAACAGGGTGGGAACATAAGGTGCGCACAGTGTAATTGGTCCATTTAAAATATCAGTCACCAACTGAGTTCACCTCACCTCAAACGCTATGCGCAGTGGGGCCGCGCCCTTGTAGTCCACAGTGACCCACATTTCGTCACAACACCACCGTACCGATCCCAAAGCTAAACTCTTTAGTACTCTTTGGGAGCGCCCATGAACAATAATGAAACAAACCGTACTTGTCAAAAAAACTCTGTCAGTGTTCTATAAGTCAGTGTGTTTCTATCAAGTTTCAATCAAGTGAATTATTAATCTGTGTATTAATTTGCTGTTATTTGCAAGACTTTTTTTAAGTATATATATTTTTGTGAAATTTTGAGTTTTTCGTCCTCGACGTGGATTCTGATCTTCTGCCGGATTTAAATGCAGGTAGATGGAGGTGCCTTTAGATTTTAGAACTCTTGTCTTACAGTGATATTAGAACTTTCCTCTAAAATATTTAGAAAGAACATATTTATTTAAATGTTTGTTGACGTTGGGCAAAGGGCCCGTTCTCTTTTCCCCCGAATTCCTTCCTCTGGAAGCCCTTCGTGTGTTTAATACTATCTATGAACTTTTATAAGCCCATGTTCAGCTGTGGATTTTATAGCTGGATTGATGAAAAAGGTCCCCATATTCTAGTAAAGATGTTAGATTATTTGTATGATGCCATTATGTGGGACCTTTTGTCTAAAACTTACTTCAAGCAGCTCTCACAATGTGAATTTTCATAGTCCAACTGTTAAGTGCTACAAAACCATTGTGAGAGCAAATAAATAATATTATTTATAATTTACTGCCTTCCTCTCATGGTGTATTTTTGTATGATTAAACTGTTGCGTCTAAGCTGCGAAGGGATATTTGGAGATAATGATGGTTTGCTTAAAATTTAATTACCCATATTAAAGTGTTTTGTCTCTATTTGATCAAATTTGTTTCCTGACAGTGAAGTTCAATGGTGACATTATTACTTTTACAATAATAATAATATATGTATTATGAATTGATGACATAATACTTCCTAGTATTAAGTACCTCAAATAAACTCTTAGAAGTTTCATGACACAAATGACGACGTAGAACGACGCACAATGACATTTTGTGAGGGTCCACAATGATCATATTCTGTTAAACCTAAGTTCACATGTGGAAGCAATATTGACTTTTAATCTTTAATCTTTTTTTTACATTGTTCTCACTTATAAAGCAACAAGAATAATGTATCCAGGATTTTGTAATATCTTGATTTAAAAGAGTGTCCATGGAGTTTCTTGCCCGTTCTTCTCCATAGAGATCTACGTTTTGGAATAGGCAACTAGCTTCAACTTTCTGACTTACTGACAGAGTATTTAATTTTGACAATTCAAAAGTGCCTGTACAAGGTTTAATTGAAATAAATGCTCTAAGTTTGAGTATTGAGTAAGAAAAAGATAAAAATGCTTCACTTGTAGTATTTGCAGTACGAAATCTGGTAAATGATAACAACGGTCTATCGGTCTAGTGGTCTGGAGATAAAACTGCTATCTTAAGTAAATGTTAAGGCGCGGCTCTACCGAAGTTGCTCATAAAAAATTTGTGCCGAACACCGACAATGCACGTACTGAGCTGCAGGTATGTTAGACTCTGTTTCCACCGGTAAAACTGTGTGTAACTTTTGTAAGCGTACAGTGCAGCACGGTGGTGGATCCAGGGGTTATGTTGCTCAAGCAGCATCCGAGTTCTACCGTGAAAAATCTTAAAGTGAACTTGATATTATTCTAATTAAACTTGTTAGCTAGCCAAGGTACAATTTCCATAAATTATCCTTAACCTAATAAGTATTATGTTTTCAAGTTTAGAATTTCTATAAGATGTTTTGATTATGTGACGAATTTTGAAACCACGCCCCTTTTTTAGTGTTGTCTTTGCTAAAATCTAACCTCAGCGGTGGCAAGCACATTTGTAAATGTTTACTTGAGTGAGTCCTATTGGGTGAGACTATCATGGTATCCACACATTGAGCAGGTTGCCAATAGAGTCAGGAAATTAAGCTGGATGTTCAGGACTCTTAGATACGTCGTTCCCAAGACTGTCGGTAATCAGACAGGCCATCAAAAATATTTCCTTAAGATGATTTATGTTGCGCTAGTCCAGTCAGTACTGTCCTATTGTATACCTGTCTGGGGTGGTGCAGCCAAAACAAAATTTCTAGCGCTGGAAAGGGCACAACGAGCTCTTATCAAGTACATGTACTTTAAAAAAACTGGCCAAGTGCGAGTCGGACTCGCACACGAAGGGTTCCGTACCACAAGGCAAAAACGCCGAAAAAAACATGTTTGTTGTATGGGAGCCCCCCTTAAATATTTATTTTATTTTAATTGTATTATTTATTATTAAAGTTAAAATACAACTGAGTATTTTGTGAATATTTCAAGTGCCTACCTGTTGCCATTTTGGATATCGAGCAAAAAAAGGCAAAAAAATCGCGTTTGTTGTATGGGAGCCCCCCTTAAATATTTATTTTATTTTGTTTTTAGTGTGTGTTGTTATAGCGGCAACAGAAATACATAACTTGTGAAAATTTCAACTGTCTAGCTATCGCGGTTCTTGAGATACAGCCTGGTGACAGACAGACAGACGGACAGACGGACAGACGGACAGACGGACAGACAGCGAAGTCTTAGTAATAGGGTTCCGTTTTTACCCTTTAGGTACGGAACCCTAAAAAAGAGATATCCTACTGAAGACCTATTTCGACTTAGTAACTTGCTCTCAGTCAGGAAATTTTACATTACACAAATTATTTAAAAAAAACATAAGTCTCTTTCCTTTGATGCTGGTATAGTGATAAAAAGAAGGAAAGACATGATATTAAATATCCCTAGGACAAGGACTTTGCTTGCCAGTATGCAATTTAGCAAACGATCTGCTGTGCTTTATAACAAAATCTATACATATAATAAAATCGTAGGAAAGTCAAAACTGTACATTGAATATTTTTTTTAAAGAATACTTGGGGCGTGATCTACAATCGATACCGAAGCCAAAAATATAGTTTTTAGAATTTTTGTCTGTTTGTCTGTTTGTCTGTTTGTCTGTATGTATGTCCGGGATAAACTCAAAAAGTACTGCATGGATTTACTTCAAATTTTGCATGAATATTACTAAGAGGTCGGGTCAACATATAGGCTACATATTATCACGCTATCACCTACGGGGGAGGAGCTGTGAATCTTTATTTTTCTTAGGCATTCTGTGACAGCGTGTAATCTAACGACCCATTTTTAAATGTTGTTTTTGAGTAAGCCACGCTATTATCTAGCTTTACACTATAAAAACTACGCCATTTAAGTAACTTGGACAGAGAAACATAGTTTAATGAATGTTAGTAGTATAAAGACAATTTTGAAGCAGCGCCATCTATGAGATTTCATAAAAATCAAATCAAGTTACATGTTAACACTTTTTGGAAATTTATAATTTAAATTTGATCATGTTGGCGAGGTTAGTAGTTATTCTTAAAATTCATAGATGGTAGTGTGCATTTTCTTGATAAAAGTTGTATCGTCTATTTCGTTTTGACAAATTCAAGTTCCAACAAAACCCTCAAAATCTTGAGCAGAGTTGAGGAAGACAATTTAAATAAAATGCGCTGTTGAGTATTACAAAAAAGTTATGTTCATTGATGATGATCATTTCTTCATCAATTTCATGTTGTTAGTACAAAATAAACATTGACTGTTAATACTTTTGTTCGGTATTTATCTGTGTGATTATTGCTTGGTAATCAATATATTTTCATGTCGTATATAAATGCTGCCCGCGACGTCGTCTGCGTGAAGGCTCTACACCAAGATGCCAGTGTCGCTATAGGATTATAAGTAAACAACTTTTAAATAAAATAGCATTATAGCACGTCACCTCCTCGACGGTGACCAAAATTGGGATGACACCCTCGCGGAGGCGAGCGTCAGTGACAGTCCCAGCCGCATGCGTCATCTCTTTGCCGTCATCTTGGTGTATTGTGGAGTCGCGAACCCGGTAGCTTTGTGGGAGAAGTATCGCTATCATCTGTCTGAAGATTTTCTATGAGCTTTGAGGCGTGCTACTGGAGACGAAGTCGAAGTAACTGATGAACGCGTGCTGAATACCTGTCTCAGTTCACTTCAAGATATGGTCATTTCTATCGGCGGCAATCCACTGATCGAATATGGGTTACCAGCTCCCCAATCATCACCGCATCAAGACCGTGGAAGTCGGGAGTATAACGCTGAGACAAATTACGACCCGGGCGAAATGACCACCATACGAAATGACCAAGTCGCTTTGTTCTCTTCAGAGCAAAAACAAATTTATGACACCGTCCTTGAAAGCGTTGGGCAAAACCAGGGTAAAATGTTTTTCTTAGATGCTCCTGGTGGAACAGGAAAAACATGTGTTACCACTGGCATACTTACAGAGGTCAGGAGGCAAGGCAAATTTGCTATTGCTGTAGCGTCGTCGGGAATCGCTGCCACACTGCTTATGGGTGACAAGACAGCACATACCATGTTTAAAATTTCCATCGATTTAGAGAGCGCCGAAACGCCTGTTTGTCGTGTGTCACGTAACAGCGATAAGGGACACGTGCTCAAGGATTGCTCTCTGATCGTATGGAATGAGTGTACGATGGCCAATAGGAAGGCAGTTGAGGCCGTGGACAGAACCCTGCAGGACATCCGCAGGAACGAACATTTGATGGGTGGTGTCACAGTTCTGTTCAGTGGCGATTTCCGGCAAACGCTTCCCGTGGTGACGCGGGGATCGAGGGCTGACGAGGTGAATGCATCGTTGAAACGATCTTCGTTGTGGTCACGAGTTCGTACGCTGCGCTTGACCATTAATATGAGAGCTCGGCTCGGCGGCAATGCACGTGCTCAAGAATTCTCTGATGTCCTTCTAAGTCTTGGCGAAGGCACTCTACCAGAAGAGAGAGGTGGACAGGTGGTGCTTCCAGAGTCTCTTGGTAGAGTGGTATCCAGCTTAGAAGAACTCATTCGCTGTGTGTGCGGGGACATCAGTCGTGTACGGCACCAGCAGAATTCTTGGGTGTGTGAGCGGGCCATTTTGACGCACAAAAATGATCATGCTGCAGCAATTAACGAATGCATTCTCTCGGAAATTGAGGGGAATGAAGTGGTCTACAACTCGATAAACACTGTTGTCGAGCAAGATGAAGCCACACATTATCCCGTGGAATTTCTGAACTCCCTGTCAGCAAGTGGACTTCCAGCGCATACCATCAAGCTGAAGGTCGGTGTCCCGATTATGCTTCTTCGGAACCTATCTCCTCCGAAGTTGTGTAACGGGACCTGCCTTAAAGTCATCTCGCTCCACAGACACACCATTGAGGCGGAAATTCTTACGGGTTGCGGCGTCGGCGAGGCAGTATTTATACCACGCATTCCCCTCATATCTCATAATTTCCCGTTTCAGTTCAAGCGCGTACAGTTCGCCGTGAGCGTTTGCTTCGCGATGACCATCAGTAAGTCGCAGGACGAGTTGCTTCTCCCACGGGCAACTGTACGTCGCTTGCTCCTTCGTCACCAGTCCTGACTCTCTTTACACTTTCGCTATTGGCAGCATAACTACCAACGTAGTTTATAGTTTATAGGGAAGTGTTGTAAGGTATGATACCTTTGTACGTATTTTTACTCTTTTGTGTCCTGGAATGTATTCCTGCATTATTTTCTCTATTTCCTTAAGTCACATCTTATGACTGAACTCAGCAGGATTCCCAATTATAACTCTCTTCACTTGCTTCGCTTGCAAAAAAAAAAAAAATTTAATGCTATTTTAAAAGTTGTTTACTTATAATGCTATAGCGACACTGGCATATTAGGTATTTTTGGTGGTGTAGAGCCTTCACGCAGACGACGTCGCGGGCAGCAGCTAGTCAATAAATACATCTACATTTATCCCAAAAATTACTATGACATTAAAAAAATAATAATGGAATGGATACAAACGCTTACCTACAATGATACTGAAACACTTCTGAAACCTTGACACATACACACCCTCACACTCATGTACTCTCAGTCACACCTACAGACTAACACTCTCACTCACATATACTCACACACATACATACACCCACTCATACACATATTTGATTTAAATTAATGTTAATTTCTGTACCTAGTTTTAGCATAAAAATTATACGATTTGCTTTTTGTATAACACGTCTTGCTATGGAAGAGCGGACTCTCCTAATACAGGCACTATCTGCCTAAAAGGAGGATCCATTCACAAAAATTTAGCTTATACCTAAAATTGTTTTACCAATAAATCAATTTTTATTTTTATAATTTTTAGTCCACCAAAAGAAACATTTGTGCCGAACACTGTGCAGTACAGTGTCGCACTGAGCTACACACTGTTGGAAACACACATTTACCTACTTATTCGTTGATAATTTTAGAAGTGAGTTAGTATAACAGAGTAATTTGACCTTGTCTGCTTCTCCCTCAACCACAGACTAACCTAGATCCTGTGGAATTTTGCCAGCAGGTCTAGCTATGCGATAAATTTATTTAGGCTGTGGAATCTAAATAAATATTTCCACCCACCCACTACAATTGTAGCAAATCTGTAATTTTACCATATATAATTTATATACCCATATACATATATACCTCTGCCGTCGACGCATGTTACTCGTGTGTATGCACACTAAGATGACAGATTACACATTCAGTAGAATCTCTTATCTCATGTACAGAAAATAAATTATGATCTTGTCAGTTTTCATATCGGAATATGATAAGGATTGTTATAGTGTACTGCGGTAAACGTAGGTTGTGTACATGTGTGTTATATAAATGTATTCCCATAATATTCATTATAATAATAAAATCAGTAGATAACTACACCACATAAGCAGGAAAGTCTCTGTTATTTATGGTTCTTCTATTAATATTTTGAATGAGTATTTTGCTCACAGCAGCTCTTTCAGTCTAAGTCCAGACATTCTCACGATATTTTCCTTTACTGTAAGCCATTGCTTTTAAAAACATATATAAAAGTTAAATAATCAAGAAAAATGATTCTCTTCTATGTCATGTTTAGACGACTCTTGGATCATGCGAGAATCTTCGCTCAAATGCTCATGGGTTGAACATAAACCTAAAGATCTCTAAAACAGTGTTGTGAAAATAATAATAATTCAATTGTGCTCATGCTCAAATCGTTGTCGTTTTAAAACAATAGCTAACGATTATGGATTCGTATATAGGTATTTAGAAATATTTATATTCAATATAAAATTACCTAGAGTTAAACACAAAATTGATTACGAGAATCGCGTGCTGAGGTTGGTAAGATAACTTTAACAATTACTTTATTAATATTTTTAGGTCATTTTATTCATTATCATCTGCCTAGCCTTTTCCCAACTATGTTGGAGTCGGCTTCCAGTCTAACCGGATGCAGCTGCATACCAGTATTTTACATGGAGCGACTGCCTGTCTGACCTCCACAACCCAGTTACTAAGTAATACGATACCCTTTGGTAAGACTGGTTGTCAGATTTTCGGGCTTCTGACGACCTGTAACAACTGTCAAATATTCACGAAGCTGGGACTAACGATTCCGAGGCACGGAGGGTCTTGGTATGTAAAGATGGTCACCCATCCACGGACCAACCGCGTCAAGCGTAGCATAACCTGATCGATCGACCCGTGCGGCTGTTATTACTTAGCTACAATGTATTTATTTAGATTTAAAAAATGAGCTGTTGCTCGTGAATTTTATTTATGTTTCAACCAATTAGTAGGAATTTGAACTGCCTCTTTTGCCAATCTCATCTAGTGGTGGGTCGTTGTCGAATTTATGACGGACGAAACGCAACCGTTTTCCCGACGACGAGAACGGTTGCAGAAAACGGTCGTCGTTGCAACTGGTTTGAAGTTCAAGCCAGTTGCAACGACGACCGCTTTCTGAAGACGGCTTAAAGGACGAAACTTATCCAACATGGAATAGAATTGCGTTTTCGAGGTTTTCGTCGAGTGAAATAGTTGTAAATGAAAACGAACGCGGAATGAGAAACGACGGGTCGTCTCAGACGACGACGACGCGTCGTTTCTCGTTCCGCGTTCGTTTTCGTTGTACAACAATACGTGTTCGTTTTCGTATGATAGAGTTGAACCATTGCATTCTCGACTGTATTTTCATAGGCGTAAAATAAAAAATCGCACCAAGTAATAACTGGTTTTTGCGACGAAGACTTGTTTGGACCCAGAACGTAAAACGGTTGCATCGTTGCAGAATGCAAAACGGTCTTTGTAAACAGTTCGTCGTCGCAACGCCCACCGCTAATCTCATCATCATCATTCGCCCTTATTCCAATGTATACAGGGTTACCTTTCAAAGACCATCAAAATTTTTACATGGTGTTCTACCCGTGAATATAAACAACTTTCACTATGGGACCAACTCTGAAATCACGAACAAAACAAGTTGTTTGTTAGTTCAGCACGAAAAAAACATTTTGGTCAAGTAGGTATTGAAGTTTTGTATGAAACAGCTGATTTTTTTTCGTAATTTCAGAGTTGGTCCCATAGTGAAAGTTGTTTATATTCATGGGTAGAACACCATGTAAAAAGGAAATTGCCCATAACCAGAACCGCTTTAAAGCAATAGAGTATGGCCTTAAAAATATACTTATTAATTATAAAATATTTTTTTATCTTTTCTGAGTTCAGTTGATTGAAATCGTATGTGAGGTTAATATTTTGTATATAATTAGTTATTAATTCGATTTTATTGCATACGTTTTTAATTGGAGTATTTTTGTAAAAGCAGTGTTGCCAATTTTAGGAACCTCCCCATAATCGGTCTTAACGCTTAGTATAAAGACAGACGCTGAGTTTTAAAAATAATTTCAACTATGACATTCTTCCTGGGTCATTGATTCCGTTTTTATTCATGATCTGGCAGTTGGAGTACCTAATTTATACGGCCTACCCAAATGTCCCTTCTTTGGTATTGTTCGTCGAATCGTTGAGCTCCTTAAGTTCTGCGTTGAGCTGCACGTTTACTGACAAATGGGAGCACTGAGTGGACAGGCCCACTCAATCTGTGTGGTTCTTTTCTCAAAAGAACATTTCAGACACCTTTTTACATGGTCTGCACATGATCTGACCAAGATTATGTCTGGGCTCTAAAAGAGATTGTGACCTCTGAGTTTCTTTCGACCTTTCTTCTCAGAGTTGTCAGATAGGAAACGCCCTTCTCATCTAGTTTAAAAAAATATGTTTGACGTGTTTTTTTATCATTTGTCCTCCTTATTTTTTTATAATTAACATAATCAACTTAATATAATTATATATTTTTAACATCTTTAAAATAATATTAAATTAAATCCATTTATTTCAGACTAATTATTTGTCCATACTTCTTGTTAGTATAGTTACATTACTTTACTAATAAAAACTATTTCTACTTATTATTGACAAATCACATGGTCAGGGTGATTAAGATTAACTGTTGGTAACACTATCACGGGCAATGTGAAAGGTGAACTGCCAAAAGTGTCAAAAGTGTCACTCACTCACTGTCAATAATTATTTGTCAATCAAAGCATGTCGGCTGACCTGCCGACCAATACTCCGCAGCGAACATTGTTTTTACTTGTGTATTGATAGTTGTCGAGTTTGTTGTGCTAAAAATAACTTATCATTGCGTTGACATCGTGTCCAGTTGTCTTCAGATTTCTGCACGGTCAAGAATTCTTATGGAGACCATTGTACTGTTTCTGTGCTGTGGATTGTGTAGAACGTTTTTACGACTACGGCAAAGACTACAATATAATGCGGGACTACGGCCTGTGTCCTCTGTGCAGTAAATCACCAACGATTTCGTTAAAAATGTCACGCTGTGGGAGCTGTGTCTACCCCGTCATGAAGTTGGGGAGGCAATTGATATAATGGAAGTCTTTCAGCGCCATTTGTATTTTGTTGTTTACAGCTAATACTAGAAGCTGTTTAACTATGTTCAAAATATATATTTAAATGAATCATGATGAGAAAAGTGGTGAAGTGTGTTGTCCACTCACTTGCGAACGATCACAAGAAAGACTGAAGCTGTGGCGACACAGTGCTTCCTTACGCAAACCATTCGTTCCACCGGTTGAAAAGCTCCTACCGGGACATGAGTTACCTTGGGTAATCTCCAGACCCCGGTTGGCCGAAGTAAGGAAAACCTGTTCATAGACGACTCCGCCTTGGAGTATAAATGTGGTGCTGTTCCACAAACGATGGGACACTTAATATCGTACTGATGGACGCTGGTGATGGCGGCAAACAAGTAGCTGAATTCTGGGCCGAGTCCATTTAGATTGCTATCGACACGCTAAGAAAAAGATGATGAGATGAGAATTAAGAACCACCAGTTATACTTTTCTTAGTTTGATTTGTTTTTGTTTGTGGCTTTTGCCTGCCTGTGACAATATGTGTATTTTCTATTAAACTAATACAATATGTACCTATATTTTCTATTAAACTAATGCTAAGATCAATTTCTTTACAAAATATGATATATCTATTATATTTATTTTTAGATGTCAGTCGTATTTTGGGAGCATGTCAGTAGGAACGGAATATGCGAAATTGAACTAGCAAACGACATTGAGGTTGACTTGCCGTTGGTACTGGGAACGGACATGTATTTAGTAAGGGGAAGAATTATGTCACGACATGTCAGCAGAAAGGTTACGCTTACATTTTAGTTAACTAACAACTCAGTAACAGCTAACAAGTAACTCAGTAGGTGATATTACTAGCTATTATTGCAATTGTTTGGTATGTAATCAGACAATGGGATGCTGTGCTCTCATTATGACCATTTTGTGGTGTCTTAGTTTGGCTCGATTTAGGTCTGTTGAGCCACCGGCTCCGCTTTTAGACGACATATTTTATGAATATGATGATAATATGGACCAATGAAACTATTGCATTCCTATATTCAAGCATTTTTATTTTCTATTTCCTATCAAAACCTACATTTAGCATGACCTACCTTTGTAATATTATTTAATTGGGATCATTCATTGATTTATTGGAACTATTTTCTGTTGTTTTATGTGAATCAAATCATATTGGTGTAAACTACTGTTTTTTTGGTGGAAGATTTGTTACAAAACTAACCTCAAAACAGAGCAGAAAATCAAAAAACAACAAAAACCCCACCAAATAAATGGATAATTTTAATTTCCTATGAAAGTACGACATTACCCCTCTTTTATATCCAATTTATGGTAGCATACAAAATTGTTTGGTGCGCAACGGCGGTCAGTAGAGAAATGAGCAATTTCCTTTGGATGGTCTTTGAAAAGTAACCCTATATAAGGTAGACGCAACATGTATTTTTCTTCCATACTTCTCTATTAGCCCGCAAGTCTGACAACCAGTCTTACCAAGGGGTATCGTATTACCCAGTAACTGGGTTGTGGAGGTCAGATAGGCAGTCGCTCCATGTAAAATACTGGTATTCAGCTGCATCCGGTTAGACTGGAAGCCGACCCCAACATAGTTGGGAAAAGGCTAGGCAGATGATGACTTCTCTATTAGTCGTCATCTCGGTAGTCACCTCCTTTCTAACCAGCATCCTATTTACATAACACACTATGAATCTCAATCTGAATCATTTTGAAGCAAATTGCTAATCCATTGCTTCATAAGTTCGAAAAATGTGTCTGCTCAACACGTAAATAACGCAATGAATATTTTTGAACTGTCAAAATGAAACCCATTGCTACTGAGTGTGCTACTCAACCCCGCTTATCATCATTCATACCGTTTTGATAATCTATATCATAAAAATATGCGTATGCGTATGCGTGTGTGTATGGTTTAAGCGTATCTTTATATTTAAAATATTTATTACCAAATGTTCATGATTGCACCTACCACTGTTTGTCTCTGCATTACCCAAAGGTTGACTGGTAGAAAATGCCTATGGCATTAAGTCCGCCTCTATACTTTTATGTGCTTGAAGTATTAAATAAATAAATAAATAAAAAAACCTACCACATGCTACCAACCATGTGTCACGATTATGGCTAGATGGCCCAATGGGCATTCATTGTTTTACACATTTGGAATGAGTCTCCATTCCCAACGTCCTTTACAATAACACAAGCGCTCGATGTAAAAGATGAAAAATAATATTCTTCTCGCGAAAATTGTGAATGAGAATGGATGAAGGTAATACGAGGATCAAGTAGCATTGTAACCGATAGACCATTGTCAATGGGTCGGCCTTCCACCAGCTTCATTCATTAAGTAACATGCAACACAATAGCTGATTCTACCACAATATCAGTAGGTACTCGGTAGGTAAAAGTAATTACGTTGTCCCTTTATAGGTAAACTAGTAATGCCCCGCGGAATAACCCGCATAAGTGTCGATCCCGTGAGAATATCGGGATAAAAAGTATCATAGGTGTTATTCTGACGCATAAAGCTATATTACTGTAATGTTTCATCAAAATCCGTTCATTAGTTTTTGCATGAAAATGTAACAAACATCCATCCATCCTCACAATCTTTCTCGTTTATAATATTAATTATAATCATAATCAGCCTATAATATTCCCACTACACACACACACACAGATACACACACACAAACATACTACACACATGCCTGTTCTCGGTGAGATACCTAATATTATTAAATTAAAATTAATTAATTATTATTAGTGGGATTTATTGAATTTTGTTGATCTTTCTCGGAATAATTCGAGTCTATTGTATAGATGTAGGTATAATAATAAAAATATGTCTATTCCATTGTTCCAACCTTTTTTTAAAAACCACAAAAAATTTTGGTGTTACTATACCTAATATTATTTCGGAATTTCTGGTACCGTCAACAATAAAAATCGATTAACACTTCAGTATTTTAACCCGTCGCGTGTCCAATTAGCAGACACAATAGAAATTCTATTGTTATCGGTACATACCCTGTACGCGCGTCATGCGAAGGGAACCCAGTTATTGAGCAAAATATTAATACTCCAGTTTTTTAATCTCAGTTATTGAGCAAAATATTTGTTCAAAATTGCATTGTACTTCTGCTGTAATTTTGAACAAATATTTTGCTCAATAACTGAGATTAAATAAAAAAAGTTATTTAAAAAAATAAAAAACCCGACTGCGGTAAAAAACTTAAAAGAACCTGAAAAGCTAAAAACAAGCCCATTTTAAATTAAATAAAAGTTGGAAGCAGGCGGGACCCATTTGAATTTGAAAATATAATAAAAATGGTATGGGTCCTGCCTGCTTCCAACTTTTATTTAATTTAAAATGGGCTTGTTTTTAGCTTTTCAGTTTCTTTTAAATTTTTTACTGCAGTCGGGTTTTTTATTTTTATAAATAACTTTTTTTATTTCCAACTTTTTAGTTTACAAATGTGAAAGATTTCGCAGACGATTTAGTTCTTAGTAGGTGTTTTTTACAATTTGTCACTTCGAATTGCTTTTAAGTATATATGTAGTATATATTTTTGTAATCACCTTTTAAAACCCTTTATTTTGATACCCCACTCGATAGGTTTTGAAAAAAAAAATTAAAAAAATTGAAAGAAAAAAAATTGAAAAGAAATTGAATTTTCACTAACGTCATGTCTTTAGTCACTAAAGACATGACGTTAGTGAAAATAAACTCGCCGGACTAAGAGGAATCGATCAACGTGTGAATCATAAAAATCGGCTCAGGCGTTTGGTCTGTACAGTGCTTCAAAGGAACATATATGTAAACATACATACATACATAGGCTGATGAACACATTACCACTCCTTTGTGTCGCGCAGTCGGGTAAAAAACTGAAGTGTTATTCGACTTATGTTGCTGACCGTACCTACACAAAGTTTTAAAATAAAAAATTATCTCATAGAATAGTTCAGCTATTGTTTCTATCTAATTAGAGAACCACTATAAAATCTTTTTAATACAAAAAAGTTAATTATAATATTTTTTAGTTTTTTGTAGGTTTGCCTACTCGTTTTTGCAAAAACATTTGTTAATTTCTAACACTCAATATGCCGTGCCTCGGAAAGCACGTTAAGCCGTTGCTTTGGTCTCGGCTGCCATTCGTGGATCTTTGACATTCGTAATCGTTACGGGTAGTCAGAAGCCCGAAAGTCTGACAACCAGTCTTACCAAGGGGTATCGTATTACCCAGTGACTGGGCTGTGGAGGTCAAATAGGCAGTCGCTCCATGTAAAATACTGGTATTCAACTGCATCCGATTAGACTGGAAGCCGACCCCAACAAAGTTGGAAAAAGGCTAGGCAGATGATGACTCATTCATTCGGCTAATGCCGATCGGAAAAGTCCGTTTGGCTGAATCCTCGCGGCTGATTCATGATCGATTATGGTCGGGTTTTTCCCGAATATATGACATCTACAAGTATTCGATTTTGCCGCCCGACTGTACCGAATCATGCCAACCCAAACGAAGTGTGTAGTAAGTACCCCTGATGTTTAACTTAGTGTTCAATAAATATTATTATATATATACGATTTAATCATTTAAATATAGAACTTATGACCCAATTGGTACCTTGGACATTTTATCAAGAAAGAAAGAAGAAAGAAAGATTACCTAATTGGTTTTTATTTTAACTCGTGAATTCTACGAAATTAAACTCTTTACCACATTTTTTTTTATGCTATTATAATTATGCTAAACCCGAATATAGTTTGCTCAGAATAAGTAACTGACTCGATTCCAATAATTTTTACCCCATGTTATATTTTGTCCCAAAAATATTGAAAAAAGGTTAAAAGTTGGACACCGAGCGACACTAAGTAGGTTATCCAATCTCCACGCCGAACGGTTAGGTACCTAGGTACTATTATCAATGAGCTCAAGACGGAGTGGCGCGGGTGAGCATGTTTTTGTACAAACAGATAATTTAACAAGCTTATAACTTTGTGATTTTTCATGATATAGTTTTGAAATTTTGTACATAGATTCTTTATATAAAAATACTAGACACGTGTTTCGGCTTTCGCATATACTAAAAATAATGTTGTATAATAATGTTCATAATTACCTGTACCTTCATACACCACAAGATTCTTCATTATTTATTTCTCACGACCATA
Organism: Mesoligia furuncula; assembly: GCA_916614155.1. Lineage (NCBI taxonomy): Eukaryota > Metazoa > Arthropoda > Insecta > Lepidoptera > Noctuidae > Mesoligia > Mesoligia furuncula. The sequence continues at coordinate 27,719,600 of OU744800.1, read as the reverse complement.
ATGGCCATCATCGCTGTTAGCTATGCTATGTATTGTGTAGTTATTTTTATATTTATTGTTACCTACTTAAATATATACTCATTTTATGATGTAGATTATGTTGCTATATTTTTAAAAGTTTTGTCATCTTTATAGTCATTATAAGATAAGATAATATTTATTTTGCAAATACATAGCTGTTGGTAACATGGGTTATAATTTATTAAAGATGTTAAAGTTATACCTGACATCATCCTCCAGGCCTTATACTCGTATTTTGAAAGCTGAAAGAAAGAATATAATGAAAATACACTTAATTAGCACAGACTAAAAGACAAACAATATACTTACACACAATCATCATCTGCCTAGCCTTTTCCCAACTTTACATGGAGCGACTGCCTATCTGACCTCCACAACCCAATTACTGGGTAATACGATACCCTTTGGTAAGACTGGTTGTCAGACTTCCGGGCTTCTGACGACCTGTAACGACTGTCAAAGATCCACAAATGTCAGCCAGGACCAACGGCTTAACGCCTACTTAAATAAGTATTTTCAAATTTAAATTACTTGCTTTAATTCCGATCCAGCATGTCCCTTGCTGCCCTCTCCCAGTGATGCCCTAAGCCAAGGTCCTTACCCCACAAGGGGTGCCCTTAGCGTGTAGTCGCTTAGTTTTTAAGTTTTTTAAGCCCTGCCTGGCTTGCCTTAATTTATTGAGGCATCCACAGGCTAGCCCGGTTAAGCAGACGACAACCTCATACCCGTAGGTTGAACTGCGAGATGCCATTTATAAAATAAAAAAAAAAACTCGCAGAAATACCCGGACATTATTTTGTCAGGTGAGGTTGACAATTCAGCTCTTATCATAAAAGCAAAATGCGTGTCACATTGCTAATGGAATTAGAAATGGTTCCACTAATTGTTTTTCATTCGCAGCGAATGTGTATGAAGGGGAAACAACTAGAGGGACAGAAAGTAATTAGGTTTATCACACTAATATTATAAAGGCGAAAGTTTGTGAGTGTGTGTGTGTTTATATGTTTGTTACTTCTTCACGCTCAAACGGCTGGACCAATTGTGATAAAATTTTGTATAGAGGTAGCTGACACCCTGGATTAACATAAAAGCTATTTTTTATCCCGATATTCCCACGGGATCGAAACTTATGCGGGTGAAACCGTGTGGCGCAGCTGTAATAATATAATCCATCAAGAGACTATGACACATATTAATGTCATAATGACGCGACGATCATGATGGATTTTTATGGGGCATAGTTTTAAGCAAAATACTATTGTAAACTAATAGCAAAAAAAAAAAAAATGTTTTTAAAGGCCAATTTTTCAATAGTCAGATATATTACACCTGAAGAATAAACATGATAGTTTGACATAATTTCTATATCTACAAAAGATAATGATAAAAATTAACCCAAGATAAAAATTAATCAGGCCTTAATGAAATAAAGGAAATCATTTTATTATTCCAACAGAGATGCTTAAAACTTGCGTACCTACTCACTTAAACTTTTGTTCCGCTGTGAAAGTTGTGTTAATGAACTAGGTATGTGTATAAAAAGAAAAAAAAAATGTATGGCGTGCGCCAAACAATTTCAACTTGTAATTTTATATTATGTCATAAGGAAAACTTAACGAGGGGCTTGTAGCTAAGTAATAACAGCTGTATGGGTCGATAGAGCAGCTTTAAAACCACCAGCTTAGAAGCCACGTTAAACTGGTGGTACCGGCTGTCATTCGTGGATCTTTGGTAGTCGTTACAGCTCGTCAGAAGCCCAAATTCGGACAACCAGTCTTACCAGGGCGAATAATATTACCCAGTGACTGGGTTATGGAGGTCAGATAGGCAGTCGCTTCATGTAAAAAACTTCATGGAATGAAAGATCCAAGGATAAAGGCATATGGTTTAGATCAATGGTATCGGAGCCTCCTCATATACCATGGTTTTACAATACTAAGTTACGTAGGCGGCTGGATTTTTAATGAAATAAACCGGCCAAGTGCGTGTCGGGCCATACACAGTGTAGGGTTCCGTAGTAGCCCGTTATCACAATGTAGTACGATTCTGTTGTTCTTTATTCTGAATAAAAATAAAAAAAAACTTATTTCGTTTTTCAATGCAAGTCTTTACCCGTTATAAACAATCAACTACTTCATCTTAGTCACTTTAAAAGATGAACGCTAAGGATTTTGTATTTGGTACAAAATTATCCAACCCAAGTTCAACGACTATTACTGTTAAACTAATAAAGTTATCTTAACCGCTATAGTTTTCCTTTAAAGTTCATGAAATGCACTATCATCGTGAATTTTTCCAGATTTTTCAAACCAGCAGATTAGGTTTTAGAGGAGGGGGGGGGCGTAAATTGGAACAAAAATTTGCACTTTAAAGTTTAATATTTCGTAAATGGAGCATTAAATCGAAAAATAATTTTAGCAACCCCCAAGTCATTTTAGAAGACCTATTCAACGATACTCCACACGAAGGAGTAGACGATGAAAAAATATTCATCCCCACTTCACGTGTAGAGGAGCTACACTAAAAAAAAATATTTTCAAAATTTTTATTTTACCACTTGTCGGCGTAATTAATATACGCACTCCTACAAAAATACAGCTTTCTAGTACTAACGGTCTCTTAGCAAAACCTCGGACAGACAGACAGACAGACAGACGGACTTGACGAAACTATAAGGGTTCCTTGTAGGAACTACGGAATCATAAAAACCGACTCACCAAATTGTGATGTAAGTGGAAAACCGGAATATGTAGTACACTAATGCCCGGTTCCTATAACAAACGACTCGTCATACGTAAAATTTATCATCCGTTTTCTAGTTACCAATAACGAGCCGTAATTGGCATATAGAGGTATGTGGAACAGGATGTAAAGTTCACTCAACCTCCATAGAAAAGGGAGGATCCTCCGACCAGACGGGTGTTGTGTCTGGTGGGCTACTGCCCAATGATTCATGTCGGGCCGTTGTATCTATGCTAGTTGCGCGGTAAACTCTGCTTGCGCGATGCAGGATTTGCGTGACGTCAGTATGACGCGTTGTTCGCATGTGGCGTTGTAGATACCGCTACATCACTCCCCCCCGGAGACCGGAGGTCGATAGTGGCTGAGTCTTGTATATTGCGATGCTTGCCAGGCCAGCTGAGGTTCCAGTGAGTCGGAACCGGTTGCCGCATAGTTCACGGTGAGTCGGAACTGTCTGCGAAGATGTCCCCAGTGAGTCGGGGTGGCGCTGCATTATGCTCCAGTGCGTCGGATGTGGTACAGCGCCGGGTTGAGGCTGGCTGCTGGCGTCGACCAGGAGAGGGTTTCTATGGCTCTGCTTGAGGACCGGCCGAAAGTGCAGTATGCTGTGCCGAGGTTGCTGATGAGGCTGAGAGTGATGACCAGGTATGCGCGGTCGCTGCATGCTGGTGGTCAGGATACCCGTTGAAGCCGTGGATGCTGGCTGGCTGTGTGACTCGCCGCTCTAAAGCTTGCGGGAGTGATGATGACGTCACGCTGGAGTAGGTGCACGAAGGTTGCGCTGACGTTCATGTTCGGGGTCACCAGTATAGAGGTATGTGGAACAGGATGTAAAGTTCACTCAACCTCCATAGAAAAGGGAGGATCCTCCGACCAGACGGGTGTTGTGTCCGGTGGGCAACTGCCCAATGATTCATGTCGGGCCGTTGTATCTATGCTAGTTGCGCGGTAAACTCTGCTTGCGCGATGCAGGATTTGCGTGACGTCAGTATGACGCGTTGTTCGCATGTGGCGTTGTAGATACCGCTACAGGCAAAACGAATAGTTTTTAGGATATAGGAACCGGGCCTTATTGTTGGAATGTGCCAGATTTCAGTCTGACCGAGTAAAATTTTATAAGGATTTAAACTTAAATATGTATGATGTAGGTGTATTTCATGAGTTATTCCGGTCTGATCCCCTGAACCCCCCCTCCACCCCCCCCCCCACCTCGATCCCCTCCTGGATCGTCTTCTGTTTTAATCTTTGTCTTATTATTATCTTATTATCTTTTATCGATCTAATTCGGAGGCTGCCTCCAAAGTATTTATGTTCGCTAGGTTATGTTTTAGTTAGATAATGTATTAATATAAGATATGATTGGACTGGCATACACGTCCGTGTAAAAGTCCCTAATAATAAATAAAGAGGAAAAAAAAAAAAAACTTGTATTTAGCTCCATCCGGTTAGACTGGAAGCCGACCCCAACATCGTTGGGGAAAGGCTGATGATAAGGAGAACGCAATAATGTGAAGGGACATATTGTTTACGGAACGAATGAAACGGAAGTTAAAATCACTGTCACCGCCTGGTTAAACGAATGTCAGGAATATTTATTAGTACTTACCTTTAATAAAACTTGTCCAATATTCAGAAAATTATTTCTAGCCAATTACATACGTACCTAATAAGAATATTAAAGCTGTACAAAATACTTTTTAAGTAACGCCAGCATATCAAGCTACCCGAAACTGTCAAATCCCAATAAACTTTGAACCTTATGTGTTAGTGATAAAGTTGAAAATCTATGAAATAAATTTGACAAATTGTATTTAGCTTGATGTGCTGGCGTCTGTACATAAATTACGGTAAAAACTAATAATAGACCAACGTTTGCGATCATGTCAAAAGTCCATTTCAGACACCAATCTACATGGTTTTCACATGATCTGAACAAGATTATGTCTTGACTTTAAAAGAGACAATAACTTCTGATTTTGTTTCGGCCTTTCTTCTGAGAGTAGTCAGATAGGAAACGCCGACCTGACCTCTAGTTTTAAAAACATGATCGGCGACGTAGAGCCGTTTGTCACCAACGACGTGTAGCCGTCCGTCACCTACCGACGGCCGAATGCTGTTGCTGTGTACGTAAATACTCGGGCGCTGTCTTGCTTCTGGTGCGATGGCGGCAGCGAACGTTTTGGGCAACCGGCGCGGCGTGTCGGTCTTCCGTTGTGACGTCACCACACGCTGTCGGTAGCGTGTGACGTTTTAAAGAGACCGAGAGTGTTTGTACAAACCGCCAGCACATCAAGCTACTACAATCTGTCAAATTTCTTTAATAGATTTTCAACTTTATCGCTAAAGCATAAAGTTCAAAGTTGATTGCGAAAATTTGACAGTTTCGGGTAGTTTGATGTGCTTATTATTATTATTAAAATTATTATTATTATTATTATAAAAAAACGCATCAAACATGATCGAACTAAAAATAAATTGATTTGATGACCTTTTTTGTGGGGTCACCAAGCGCAGAGGGCGGGATGAGCTGGACTCCTTTGATAAAGATTGGTCCTTGGCAGCTCTAGACAGAGAGAGGTGGAAAGAGAGTAGTAGTAGTAGGCCTTTGCCTTAGCCCAGCAGTGGGATAAATACGGCTAAAAAGACTTCTTTTTAGCCGTATTTATCCCACTGCTAATAATAATAATAATAATAATTAATAAATAATAATAATAATTAATAATATCTAATAATAACCGCCTACTTCCCGTGGGTGTCGTAAAAGGCGACTAAGGGTCTAACCGGAGACTGGGCAGCAGCGTTCTCTATGCATTCCACCACCATACCATACTGCGATCGCCAACCCGTCTGCCAAGCGTAGCGATTATGGCAAACCCTCCCCCTTTTGGGAGAGGCCTATGTCCAGCAGTGTCGTCTGGACGTCTTTCGGCTGAAATGATGATGATGATGATGATGAATAATAACCGCAGGTAGTGTAGTCACTTGAAATATCAGTTTCAGAAAACACAATTTTCTTTGTGTAACGCAGACGTGATTAATGGGTATCGATATTTAAACACGATAGAACAAAAAAAAAAAAACAAAAATAATATCCGAATTAAGAACTTCCCCTATTTTTGAAGTCGGTCAAAAAAAAAAACATATTTCCCAACTTAGACTTCAATTAACAACACCATCAGCCATCGCTAGAAATCATCATTTTTTATTTTGTCATGTCTACCTATACATATATTCATACACGAAATATCTGAAGGGGTCATTGTACTCATCATTATGAAATACTTTTACTATGGGACCAAACTCGAAATCGCGAAAAAATAATCAGCTGTTCCACACATTTATGTTCGCATAACTCGTCAAAATGTAGGGAACAGCTGATTTTTTTTTCGCGATTACAGGTTTGGTCCCATAGTAAAAGTTGTTCGTAATGATGAATACAATGACCCTGAGATTTCGTGTATGAATAGATAGACCTTATATATGTAAAGGTTCATGATGACATGACATGTTTCATGTCGGGCCGTTGCGTTGTATGTATGCTAGTTGCACGGTAAACTCAGCTTGCGAGATGCAGGATTTTGCGTGACGTCAGTTTGACGCGTTGTCCGCATGTGGAGTTGTAGATACCGCTACATGACTCTCTAGATATCGATAGGTACCCATCAAGTCTACGGAGTTTCGCTAGCTAATGTAATTTGACCCTCTAAATACAATAACTAGGTCGCCGCCCTAATGACTAACAAAATTAACAAAGTTGGTATCAAACTTATCATCATAGTACCTCGGTACCTACTATCAAACATAAGATCATTACCTACGTACCACCATTCGCTACGTTCTCGCTGTATAATGCGTCATACAAAATATTTAGAATTTACAAATTGTAACTCGTGTAAACTGGATTCACGATTTACTTTCCAAACATGTAAACAAATGTCTGATTATGGAAAAACATCTTTATTACGTACGAATAAAGTTCAGTTTGCGCTGCAACTTCAAACATTTTTTATTATGACGTTTTCAATAGTACTAGTCATTCTGAAATCAATTTAATTCACACTAGCATAAGGTTGATATTGGTTTCAGTCGAAATAACATCAATTGGAAACGAGTATTTGAATATAGTTTACAATAGTCTATCATTATTTTTGAATAGCGACAGAAACCAAATACTTTAGATAAGCGGCGATGATGATGTCTCAGCTATTAGCGAAGACCTTAATAATGGGTTATTCAAATATAATGACAAACTGAAAGAATTACTTCCTTCAGGAAATCGTTCTGCGATAAAAACCGAGGCGTTTAAATGGACATGCTTCTGCATGTAGGTAGAGGAAACATAATAGTATTTTATTTATATACTTATACCTACATACTTTATTGTTCAGACGCCAGCACATCAACGTACGACAATCTGTCAAATTTCTTTAATAGATTTTCAACTTTATCGCTACAGCTTAAGGTTCAAGGTTGATTGGGAACATTTGACAGATTCAGGTAGCTTGATGTGCTGGCGTCTGTACCTACTAAATTATAAATCATTATTCAATTGTATAAAAATACTTTATTTATATGATAGTTTTATTATTCAGAATATTATGTAAATGAAAAATGCAACTAAAGTTTTTGTGGTGCTGTGTCAAAAAAAACCTTAGCTATTTGCGCAACCATTTACATAATCGATAAAGGTTTCTCTCCTTACCAAACCAATCGAAAGAAGCCGAAGTAAGTCATTGAAATATTTACATCAAGGAGTACCTTGATGTAAATATTTCAATGACTTACTTCGGCTAGCTCATTGCAATAAAGCAGTAGCTTTATTGTAATGAGCTGCTCTCTTCTTCAATCGGTCCCTCATTACTGAAAAGACTCAGCACATCAAGCTACTACAATCTGTCAAATTTCTTTAATATATTTTCAACTTTATCGCTAAAGCACTGGGTTTAAGGTTGATTGGGAAAATTTGATAGATTATTTATTTAAACTGTTCGCACAAAAAGGTACAAAGGCGGACTTAATGCCTGCGGCATTATCTACCAGTCAACTAATGTTGGTGAAGAGATTGGATGGCAAATGCTTTGGTTAAGAGCAACAATGATAAAAATAAAAACAACTATTAAAGCTAGGTACACAAATACATAAATAGGTTATATACACATACATACTATTTACTATAATTAATTCTTACTTTTTACAAGTGATCGAAATAAACGTTCTATGCTCATGTCAAACTCAAAACTCAAACTCAAACCATTTACAGGCACTTTTGAATTGTCAAGAAGTCGGTCAGTCAGAAAATATGAAGCTAGTTGCCCATTCCAAAGCGTAGGTACCTATGGAGAAGAACGGGCAAGAAACTCCATGAACACTCTTTTAAATTGTATTTTTACAAAAATATTAGTTACATCAGTAATGTTGAATTTACAATTATATGTGAGAACGATGTAAAAAAATACGTACGCGTTAAGAGCGTCCAGAGTACAGCAAATAGTAAGAAGACAACAATCCAAAAATAAAATAATTAAAAATAAGCCGAGGCAGCCGAGTGATGACCAGCCCCAACTGACGGCGCCCGTTCACGAACATGACGCATAGATCACCACCATTCAGCTCAACCATTTTGAAGGGAGCTAAATGATCCAATACACACGCCACCGTCAGCGAGACATTTGTGTGAGCATGACATACTATCAGCCGCCATGGCACATTCAAGTCAATGAAAGACATATTACCCGGTAAATGGTAAATAAGGTATACTTACATAGAACTCACATCTGTGCTTGTAGAATTTTTGTGCATTTATTTCAAAAAAAAATTAAATCTGCGACTGTTTAAAGATAATCATAATATACATATACATACAAATTCAAGGGAAAGAGGTGTTGATATGACTCTACAATAATTGATTTGAAAATAACTCTGCAATTTCCGCTTAAATGCATACCGACTGGACTGGAAGTGCATTCCAAAGAAGACTGAATATGAAAGGAAGAATGGACAAAATCAGAAGTATGAGAAGGACAGAGTAGGTAGGAGAAGATTGTTAGAGGAACGCAGATTCTTCAGATAGTTTCGGGTAGCTTGTACCTACATCGGTTAAAAAACTTTTAACACTACACACATCTCTCTACCTTTGTTGGGGCCAATTTAACAAAACTAACGGGCACGAGGCAAATCCAATGAGCAATATCCTTTAAAATGATTAAGATTGATATACGTAATTAGATTTCAGGATATTATTTGCTGGGACCAATGTTGAGGACAGAGGACTAAATATTAGCTGTTTGAATAGAAAGGCCAATTCAATGTGAAACAATACTACCAGATTTATTGTCAATATCCATAGGTTTTAGATGTGAGCGTCAAAATGAAGGGACCAAATCTCCAATGTCTGTCATACATATATAAAAAAAAAACACCATTAATCTATTATTTCTAACCTTTGCTATAATTTTAGCTACCTCATCATATGCATAATATTTTAACAAAATGCTTGGTCCCTCCATCATGATATCAAGATGGAGGGACCAAACTGATAGGCTACTCCCTGGAAGTTCTACCTACTTAGTGCTATAATACCATATTAATTCTAACTTAATATTATTGATTTTGGCTGCCCGAAACATATATATCGTTTTAAAGATATCGATTATATAAGTCGGTCCCTCCAAATTGACGATTCAATTGTTTAGTGCAACAGGTAAATGGGCGGTTTATTTTCGATCTTCGAAGGGTAAATATTTAATACCTTTACACTACCTTCTAATCGTGCAAAGGTAGGAAATACTAGATTAATGGTATTATTTTTTTATATATGCATGACAGACATTGGAGATTCCCTTCATTTTGACGCGCACGTTTTAGATTAGTATAATTACTTACACTGATTTTAGGCAAGCATGGCTTCAGTTAAAATCCCGTGTCATAACAATACCCGGTTACAACAATTACGAGACTAGTTCGTTGCTGGCTATCCTAGCCTCGTGTGACCAGCACCCCACTATGAATCGGAATCTGAATAATTTTGAAGCAAATTGCTAATCCATTGCTTCAGAAGTTCGAAAAATTCGTCTGCTCAACACGTGAATAACGCAATGAATGTTGTTGAATTGTCAAAATGAAACCCAGTGGTTCCAATTAATAATGTGTTACACAATTTCCTCGCGGGGCATTAGTTGATGCTAGTAAAACAGATGTTTGATAATCTTGTTGTTATTCAATGACTGATTGAGCTGATTCAAAGTATGAATCAGCTCTAGCTGACGTCTACGTCATACGAGTTATTTCGGTTCACTAATTGGACGGTTTGCCGTCACGTGTTTGTCGTCATTATCTTCTTCCGTCATTTTCGGCATTGCAGCATGCTCACGTGAGCATTATATTGTTTATTGCATTTGAGAAAGTTGAATTCGGCGTCACTATCACGGTCTTCTATTTATAACTTTGGTGAGACACATTCATATTACAACGGGTGTAAAAAGACGCTTATGAGCGTTTACACCGTACGGCATTTCATACAAATTGTCAAGCCCTTGTTTTTCGAAATAAATGAACCGATTTTAATGAAACTTCGTACGCATAAGCAAGATACAAAGGTCTAAGAAGTTAGTAGAGAACATTTTCGAAAAATAGTGTTACAGCCAAATTAGACCGTTTTCAAATTTTCTATAGAAAAATAGATTTCCAGTTATCTTTTTTAAATAAGACATTTCGAAAATGTTCTCTACTAACTTAGACAGACAGAGTTACTTTCGAATTTATAATATTAGTCTGGATGTAGTGTGTCTAAAATCCGATTGGATTACAGAATATCTAGGTTCCCAAATATATATTTTGCATGGCTACTGATTTAAAGACGAGTTATGGGAAAAATAAGTTTTCTATAGGCATTTGAAATTCCTCATATCTCGTCTTATATCAGTGTCTTTTCAAAATATACAGTTATTTAGGAACCTAGATATTCTGTAATCCAATCGGAATAAATACACACTACCTTAAGAATATGTTTGATTAAAAAAATATTTTGGTATTACGTTTGTATGAACTGCGCATGCTACGTCGGCCCCTTAAATATTGTCACAAGTTCTGTTCCGCTCTGTTTACCTATAATTACGTGTTTTGCGTGCGTTACATTGTAGTGAATTTTGACACCAAAAATAAATGTCGTTTCGCATAATATTATTTTTGCGTAAATACTTAGTTTGATATACAGAATGTGTAGATGACGACTTCGTGATGTGTATTTTTTTACATGTATGAACGTAAACGAATCAAAAGAAGTACCTATGAGTAAGTTTAGTTTCTGCTTACCCCCGCGGAAAAAACGAGTTTATGTATGTACTAGCAGTGCCCCGCATAAGTGTCGATCCCGTGAAAAAATCTGGATAAAAACTATCCTATGTCCTTCCCTGGGATGCAATCTATCTCTCTGCCAAATGTAATCGAAATCCGTTCAGTGGTTTAGGCGTGAAAAGGTAACATACAGACAGACAGACAGAGCTATTTTCGAATTTATAATATTAGTAAGTAAGTAAGGATTAGTATCGGGTTAACCCAAATAGATTCGACCACAGACGGAAAATATTTATTCATAAAAAGTACAAAAGAGATTATTTTTATTTGATGTGATATTCTCATTTTGTGCTTATTTACCGGTACTATAAAGTTCGTTTTTTTTATCTCAGAGACTAATCTGACATTTAAGTCTTTTGTGTTTGCGTTTTTTTAGTATAAATGATAATGATAAATAATTTGATTTTTGTAAGTAGGTTTGCACTAACACTTTTACACGTCAATCATATTTTTTTTAAACTAGATAAGGTCGGCGTTTGCTTTCTAACTACTCTGAGAAGAAAGGCCGCAACAAACTCAGAGGTCACAGTCTCTTTTAATGTCCAGACATAATCTTAATCAGATCGTGTGAAGACCATGTAGATCGATGTCTGAAATGGTCTTTTGAGGAAAGAACCACACAGATTGAGAGGACCGTCAGTGCACGCATTTGTCCGAAATCGTGCAGCTGAACTCAAGACAGGAGCTCAACGATTCGAAGATATAGAACAGGGGTGGCCAACTAGTCCAGTCGATCGTGGCAAGGCAAAAAATATTGCCAACTACAAACCTGGTTTTGTTTATCTAGCGAAAGATGCTCAAACGCAATGCTCACATTAATATACATAAATAAGTAAGTTACTAAGAATAATTTTCAGTTTTATATTTCCCCTCTTAATAAAATAAAAAATACTACATAACTGTGTACCGAACTATGCTGTTTTATTTAGATTTCAAGAAGTATGTAATGAGGGATTTTCTTTTTCTTTTTTTTTAACGCTTCCCTAGTCGCAGAATAGATGGCGCTGAACTTGGTAAGTTACTGCAAGGAACGGAAGTCACATAATTTTTTTATTAATTCACTTGGATGTAATTTTGAGATCGTAAAACGAAAGCAAACGAAACTGTCACTCAACGAGCGTATATGACGTGACGCAATGTTTTTTTTTTTCAAGCGTTTTGACTTCGGCATCTAGTAACGTAGTCAGTTTAACGCCATCTTCAGGGTTCTTGGGAACTATTTTTTTTTTAATACTGAAAAGAAAAACCTCTCATTGGTCGTCAGTGAACAGTAGATCTTGAGTTTAACCAAGTTGGCCACCCCTGATAAAGAAGTTTGACATTACACCTGTCAGATTAGTCTCTGGGATTAAAAAACGAACTATACACATTATTACCTCATATTTGTTTTGTTAAAATGTGGATAATGAAGTGGACTGCAATATTGTAAAGCCTCTTAGGTTTAATACTTATGTGGTTAGGTACCTCTTATAATATAAACATTATAATTGTGGGCTGTTTGTTGTCCTTCGACTAATAAAACAAACTCGAGTTTTCCAGTTACAAATGTGTGCTATACACAGACACATCAAGTCAGTACATCAAGCTACTACAATCTGTCAAATTTGTTTAATAGATTTTCAACTTTATTGCTAAAGTTTATGGCTCAAAGTTGATTGGGAAAATTTGACAGTTTCGGATAGCTTGATGTGCTGGCGTCTGTACATATTCTAAATAAATAAAATAATGAATTAATAGACGGCTAGGTTGTCAAAAACTTCCCAACCAAAAAAAAAGGGGGGCTTACAGGACCTAAACGCAAAAAACGTAAGTTTTAGAAACAATAAAAGTACATGATCGACTACAACAGTAAACGAAATCAGAAAAATATATGATATTCTTCAGGACATATGCTAGGTTGATAGTGTGTTGAAAACATAATACAACTAATTTGATACGATAGAAAAAAATCATGAAGATACCTCTAAAAACTTTCTTTTTACAATAAAAAACATAGTAAATGTACATACAATCATTCTGATTTTTTGTCAGATTATTCTACAAGCAACATCTACACTAATATTATAAAGAGGAAAACTTTGTATTTTTGTTTGTTTGTAATGGATAAACTCAAAAACTACTGGACCGATTTTAAAAATTCTTTCACCATTAGAAAGTTACATTATCTGCGAGTAACATAGGCTATAATTTATTTTAGAAAAAATAGGGATCAGTAAGATATTTGGTTTTTTCGGACCCAAGGTGTAAAAAATCATCCAAAAAAGTTGCTTAATTGGCGTACGCCGCCTAAACTATAAAAGATAGAACCATAAAATGTTCTAATTAATTAAATACCTTAAAAATATCTACAAAAAAGTCCGCGACACACTATACCTATCTATTTCGAGTTAAGCACAACAACCATTTTTTTATTTAAAAATCTTCGAATTTTTTTAGGACTTCATTTAAACGCATTAATTTTACACATATCATTACTCCTTATCAAAATAAACTATTTTGTCACAAAGTACTGTTTATGTAGATAATATTTAGTCTTTTATTTATTAAAATTGGACGTTTGGTTTGAAAGTTATGGCGAAATCAATATAATAAGTACTATTTCTGCGCTCCGCGGCCCGTGGCGACAGGCGAAGTCGGCGTCACCAAGGCCACAAAATACAGATAGTACCTACAGAAGACAATCTACATGCAAAGTGCGCTCGAGCAACGCACACATAGACACCGCTCACGGACACGTTATCTCAGATGGGTTGGGAGCAGTGCGAGCGCGCGTGTCATCCGCTTGAGACACGCGTCTGTGAAGTGCAAAAATGGAGCAACAAAAAAATGCCTATCTAAGCTCGATTTATATAATAGTTTCCTATTTTGAATCAGTATAGACAAAGTAACTTTTTTGTAAGGTAAATTCATGCCACCAACTAAGTATTACGTAAGTTGAAAATATGATTTTTTGTTTGCGTAGATATTGTGTTGTTTTTAGTGTCATTTGATAGGTTTAGGTCTAAAACGGATAGGGCAAAATAAATTGTGTAAATAGGGTAATCCGTTTAGACTGGAAGCCGACCTAAGGCTAGGCAGATGATGATGAGGGTAATCCGTTTTGAAGTTGTTAGGGATTTTCGATAGTGCAAATTGACAAATGTAAAATTTATATGTGTTTGTTCTGTAAACTTGTTGTATTGTAATACTATGTTTATTGTTTTGTTTTAATATTTTAGAATAAGCTCAACAATAATTCAAACAACTAGATACGAGTGACACTACCACGATAGTTTTTTGTGCACAAGCCAAAGTTGACAACCATAGCGCGACCGTCGAGCGTAGGTATGAAAAGTGAAATACATACACGTGATTGACTTCTGTACTATCTGTATTTTGTGCAAAGGCGGGGTGCGGATGCAGGAGGGGAGTTTAGGTCTATGAGTAAGGTACCCGCGCGGCTCGGTCGGCTCCTTAGGCTAAGAACTCACGGAGCGATTTTCGCCCGCGTCCGCTGCGGTTGCGGGCCCGCAGCTTCTGTAGAATGCAAATATTTATATAAAAAATTAAAGCACATTTCACGACGCGTTTTACGCCCGCGGTGTACGCGGTTGTATGCGGCTCCCGCTGTACCGGCGGGCAACTAGTAGAATCGCGCAGGCCGCGGTTACCCGCAGCCTCGGCGGGTGGCGCCCGCGCGCTTTGCGATCGGTTGGCGGGCGACCGCGGGGGCCGGCGGGCGGCACGGCGGGAGGTACAGAGATCCGGCCATTTTGCATCAGTGACTTGTTATTACACGTGGCATCGTGACGTTGTCAACAAACAATAAGTATAATATTCTAATAAAATGGATATTGAAATAGATCTCTTAATTCGGTCTGGACCTCAACTGATCGTTAACCGCCCGTCTTGCAATATTGCGATCATCGCCCGCCACGGTTGCGGGCGATGATCGCAACCGCGGCGGCCGCGTAACCGCGCGAATAACCGGTCTCGTGAGTTTTGAAATAAAACCGCAGATCCACGACCGCGGCGGTTGCGGGCGAAAATCGCTCCGTGAGTTCTTAGCCTTACGCAGCGGTCGCGCGCGGTTTCTAATAATTTTCCTACGAAATTTTTTAGATTTCGTTGTTAAAACTAAACATAACAAAAGGTTCTTTTCAAAGCTACATAAAAGTATCTTTTCAAAGCTATATAAAAGTTCTTTTTAGAGCTATATAAAAGTTCTATTCAGAACTAAACAAAAGTTCTTTACAGAATTAAACAAAAGTTCTTTACAGAATTAAACAAAAGTTCTTTTCAGAGCTAAACAACAGTTCTTTTCAGGGCTAAATACAGTTCTTTACAGGGCTAAACACAGTTCTTTTTAGGGCTAAACAGTTGTTTTCTGAGCTTAAATATTACACGCCATTAACATTTTCTTAATTATATATATTCTTTGTTTGTTACATATCTACAAATATATCTAAAGTCTGCAAAATGCCTAAAAGGACGAGGTCTCAACTTTCTAAACACAGTTCTCAAGCAAGGGCAGCAAGAATACGTCGTATTGAAGAATCTTCACCTGAACGTTCACAACGTCTTGCCGAACAAAATACATCAAATGTTGTTTATAGGGAAGCTCATAATTCAGTAACTTTTTTTACAAAAATTTTATGCTTTAAAACATTATTTAACACATGAAGTTATCTTATCCTGCTAATAAAATAAATGCGAAAGTCTGTTTGTTTATCTACCTGTTTGTCGGCTAAAATGCTGAATTTAGTTTTGGGTAGTTAAACACATGGGATCAAACTTAGGCTTTTTGTAGCGGTAATCGACATCCACGCAGGCGGAGCCGCGGGGGACCGCTATAGGTTATATAAATCAAACACCTAGGCTACTTTTTGTCGCGAAAACCGACATCCACGCGGGCGGAGCCGCGGGCGACCGCTAGTACTAAAATATTAGTATTTTAATTTTATAGTCCAAACAATAGATTTTTTTGAAATTACTTACTTACATGACCTAAAGTGCGCTCACTGTCGGACTGCATAGAAAAGAAAGAGAAGCGCGATGACACAAAGCTGGTAATTTATTGCAAAATATGAAGCAATTATTTAATTTCAAAAACTCTATTGTTTGGACAAAAAAAATAAAACACTCGTATTTTACTATGTTGCTTGGAGAACAATCTGACAAAAAAATCAGAATGATTGTATGTACCTATATTAGTATGGTTTTTATTGTAAAAAGAAAGTTTTTAGAGGTATCTTCATGATTTTTTTCTATCGTATCAAATTAGTTGTATTATTTTTTTTAATACACTATCTAACTAGCATATATCCTGAAGACTATCATATATTTTTCTGATTTTGTTTACTGTAGCCGATCACATAATTTTATTGTTTTTAAACTTGCGTTTTTTGTGTTTAGGTCCTGTAAGCCCCTTAAGACAGTCGGCGAAACACTAGCTCTGCCTACCTCCCCTGCCTTCCTAGTGCTTTATCTGGGAAGAAAAAGTGAGGCAAGAAACTCCCCAGCAGCACAGTTTCAATGTGCGTGTGGTGTGAGGGCCACTTTGTTAAAACTCTTTGAAAATGTGCTTAGGATTTAGTGAACATTCCCAAAGAATTGTGAAAGTTGGTATCAGATTTTGTGAAAGTCTAATAACCGAGTTATAGACTGTAAAGTTGGGCCCTCAGTTCTCACATAGAGGATTGAGGGCCCACCTGAAACTGATAAACTATGGACACCACAGAAAAAGTCTTTATGCCAAAATCTAATCTAATGCCAAACAAAATTTGTGAAAACAAGATATTATCGCAAAACACTGTCCTACTTTGTATATCTTCGTACAAAATGGGCCCTCAATTCTCACACACGTAAAAGTTTATTACGCAATTATAATGAAATCATTAACTTACAGCTACTGTTTGAAATCCTATATGCTACTAAATAAATTGTGAAAATTTATGAAAGCAAGAACAGGTCACCACTTTTTGTTGTTTAAAAGTTATGACCTTGATAAAATTCGGGCCCTCAGTCCTCCATTTTATTTTGTTTTCGATTTATTACGCTTATCGTATGAAAGATAAGACAAATACAAAATTGTCTCTTTTTGTGAAAAAAATTGTGCAACAAATGCGATGCCAGAAAGAAATTAAAAGACCCTTTATTGTATAAGTAAATTGAGTTTTATTTTTATTCACTGTATTAGGGAATAGGGTGACCACAATTTCTTTTAGATTGCAGTAAAGATTAGTAAATGTAGAGTCATAGGTTTTAATAAACTTTCTTAGATTTTTCGCTTATTACCGTCATAGCATTTGTACTCAAGTTTCGTGATAAAAAAAAATTATTTCGGAAATTGAACGATCACATAGAAAAATACTGTTATCCAAATCATTTTTGCTTGAAAAATCGTTCGTTCCGAAAAAACTAATGACAATACTCAAATAATTTATTTATTATTTTTATAAAGGCTTTTGCCCAGCAATGGGACAATGTAGGCTAAATATAATGCTAACTAATATTATAAATGCGAAAGTAAGTTTGTTTGTTAGCTTTTCACGCCTAAACCACTGAACCTTTCATCCCGAAAAAAGTGCTGTTCCCGAAGAAAACAAGAATGACGTTATTATGATAATAGATGGAGCCATGTGACTTTCAAATTTCACGCGGACGAAGTCGCGGGCAGAAGCTAGTACCTAATAAAGCAGTGCGTTCCTGGATGTTTTTTTTTATTCCTAGGTAGATACTTGCACAATAACAAAGATGTTTTCTGGAGTATGAAATAATTATATTTTACTTTAAAAACTTTACAATTTATAAATAGGTGAAATTGAATTAAACAATTCTTAGAGTGACTATCTAAGTACTATTTAGTAAAACATTACGAACTTATAAAATTATGAGTACCTATGTATCAAAACAAACTTATCTTCGGTCAAGACACTCGATCATCTTCATGATCGAGTGTCTTGACCGAAGATGTGTTTGCGTATTAAGGTGCCACTAGTCGATATTTTTTCCATACAAATTTCGGGAGTGTATTACTCCACTGTTTGACATTGTGCATCGAAAGTTAAACATGATATCGTGTTGTCTTATTATTTATGTTGTCTATACGGAAACAGAATAGTAAAATAAAAAGTCATTAATAAGTTATGAGCCAACAAAGATTCGTTTTTCTTGCTATTTTTAACGTAACTTTAGGTGTAAATAAGTAATAAAAGACCTGTAAAATCTTCAAAACCAAATCCGTACCGACAAAGCTCAGTTATCGAAGAGTTCAATAAACTTTATTTGTAATTGATTTATGCTATGATTTTTTCATAAAACTCGATTTTCCGAAGCACTTTTCGAATTTTTTTACGCGCCTATCAGTTCGGAATGGTGTTTTTGTGCGTGAGAACTAGACGTTGTTCGTGTAGACTAGCGTCTAACTGCTCATCACTCATACTAGCTCTATCGGAAACGAAGTCAGGTGAGACAGCGTGCTTTTTGGCCATGACCACCACTGAGTTCGAGCCCACGACTAGTTTACTCTTAAAAATTTATTTTCATTTTTAATCTTCACTACAACTGTTTCATAAACTCGCTTTAATGCTTTATTACCTACAACTTCCGCTGCACTATCATAAACTATTGTTTAGTAACTACACTAAATATAACAACTATTGTGCATATTTATGTAAACAATAATTATATAATACATGTAATAATATTTTTAATATAATATTAGCTAGTTATTAGTTTTATTAATAATGTTAGTTAGGATTATATATATGTATTATATTATATAAAAGATTATATATATATATATATAAAAGCCTTTATAAAAATAATAAATAAATTATTTGACTATTGTCATTAGTTATTTCAGAACAAACGATATTTCAAGCAAAAATGATTTGGGTAACAGTATTTTTTTTGTGATCATTCGAATTCCGAAATTATTATTTTTTTATCACGAAACTTGAGTACAAATGCTATGACGATAATAAGCGAAAAATCGAAGAAAGTTTATTAAAACTTATACTCTACATTTACTAATCTTTACTGCAATCTAAAAGAAATTGTGGTCACCCTATTTGCAAATTCAGATAATAAAAATGAAACTCGATTTTCTTATATAATAAAGGGTCTTTTAATATCTTTCTGGTATCTAATTTGTTGCACAATTTTGACACAAAAAGAGACAATTTTGTATTTCTCTTATCTTTCATACGATAAGCGTAATAAATCGAAAACAAAAGAAATGGAGGACTGAGGGATAACTTTCAAACAACAAAAAGTGGTGACCTGTTCTTGCTTTTATAAATTTTCACAATTTATTTAGTAGCATATAGGATTTCAAACAGTAGCTGTAAGTTAATGATTTCATTATAATTGCGTAATAAACTTTTACGTGTATGAGAATTGAGGGCCCATTTTGTACGAAGATATACAAAGTAGGACAGTGTTTTGCGATAATATCTTGTTTTCACAAATTTTGTTTGGCATTAGCTTAGATTTTGGCATAAAGACTTTTTCTGTAGTGTCCATAGTTTATCAGTTTCAGGTGGGCCCTCAATCCTCTATGTGAGAACTGAGGGCCCAACTTTACAGTCTATAACTCGGTTATCAGACTTTCACAAAATCTGATACCAACTTTCACAATTCTTTGGGAATGTTCACTAAATCCTAAGCAGATTTTCAAAGAGTTTTAACAAAGTGGCCCTCGCACCACACGCACATCAGTTTCATGCTTCTAGATCGGGCGGCTTAATATGATAAATGATTTTATTTTGTAAGTAGGTTTGCACTAACACTTTTACACGTCAATCATATTTTTAAACTAGATGAGGTCGGCCTTTCCAATCTGACTACTCTGAGAAGAAAGGCCGAAACAAACTCAGAGGTCACAGTCTCTTTTAAAGTCCAGGCATAATCTTGTCAGGTTATATGAAGACCATGTAGATGTCTGAGATGGTCTTTTGAAGAAAGAACCATACAGATTGATTGGACCTGTCCAGTCAATGCACGCATTTGTCAGAAATCGTGCAGCTCAACTCAAGACTTAAGGAGCTCAACGATTCGACGAACAATACCAGAGAAAGGACATTTGGGTAGACCACATAAATTACTCAAACTAAAAGTGACTAACAGACCATGAAAAAAAAAACATTTAGAATGCGTTGCTATGAAAATGAATGAATAAATTTAAGATTTTTATGAAGTAGATTTTTAACATAGAATCCTACAAGCGTCCAATATTTTTTCCACTGCACATAAATACACGTGACTTACTTAAAATTACTTATAGGACCCTTGACACAGGAAACCATGAAGGTTTTCGTTCATTACTTATTTAAATTGCACGATACCATACATAGGTTCAAAAAAAAAAATAAGACTCATCCCGCCTATATGATCATTGTATAAATAATTAAGGGTGGGTCACAGCAACTTTCCTTAAAGTCGATTTAAGTGGTAAATGACAGATGACACGACTGCCTTCAACTCTTAAAAAGGATGGATGTGCATGTAAAAACGTCTGCAATGGTAATGACGTGAATATTTTCGAATATGGCATAATTAATATGATGTAAGTAGTTGCATAAACAAATGAGAGTCTGAGGGTCGAGGTTGAAGTTCAGATCCAGGAATCAAGAATCAGCTTATAATGTTCCCACTGCTGGGGCCTCCTTTATTTATTTATTTATATTTTATTTGCCAGAATATAGGTACTTACATAATAAAATGGTAAAATAATTTTAGTCTCACTATATTCGACTTATCAGTCGTGCAAATATTTCTAGTGCATTAATATCATGAAATTACATCAATTTCATTAGTCATACACATCATAATCGTAATAAATGTACAGTCTTGCTTCGTTAATATTAAATTAGGCACATTACATTAAAAATATATTAAATTAGTTTATTAGGTTATGTCTCACAGTCAAGACAATTAATTTATTGATTAGGTTTTTAAATAATGTCAATAATTATAATTTAAATAAGTGTTAGTAAATTTATATCATCATCATTTCTTTGGGAGGGATTGGGCTGTATCTAATCTGGTTGGTAGATGTAGGTCTTTGACGGTAGTTAGAAGTCGTCAGAAATCTGAAAGTCTGACAACCAGCCTCACCAAGGCGTATCGTGTTGCCCGCTAACTGGGTTGTGGAGGTCAGATAGGCAGTCGCTTCATGTAAAATACAGGTATTCAAATGCATATACTGGAAGCCGACCCCAAAATAGTTGGAAAAAGTCTAGGCAGACAACGTGCGCTTGTTATTTGCAACGACTATACTTTATATTGAATTTTGACATAATACTTCAGAGCAAAATCGTATGTTTTATGTGTTTTAATAAAAATATAAAAAAAAAACTGGATAAGTGCGAGTCGGACTCGCACACGATGGGTTCCGTACCACAAGGCAAAACACCGAAAAAAGAACACGTTTGTTGTTTGGGAGCCCCCCTTAAATGTTTATTTTATTCTATTTTTAGCTGTATTTGTTGTTATAGCGGCTACAGAAATACATCATCTGTGAAAATTTCAACTGTCTAGCTATCACGGTTCATGAGATACAGCCTGGCGACAGACAGACTGATGGACAGTGGAGCCTTAGTAATAGGTCCTGTTTTACCCTTTGGGTACGGAACCCTAAAAATAACTTTTTATTAGACATAATAACCTATAAATAAAACGTGTAGTGTTATAGGTAATCCTAGAGCGGTATCACTTTCTTTGATGAATCATTGAAAAGGTAGTGAATTCCAAGTGTTTAGTTAATTAAGTATTCATTATGATTGAATTCCATTGACTTCGTAATTAGTAAGACGAACTAGTTTTGTCAGTGCACATTATCTTAGAGCCTGTGCATACCACGTTTAAGAGAGTTATTCCGGTCTGATCCCCTGAACCCCCCTCTACCCACCCCCCCCACCTCGATCCCCTCCTGGATCGTCTTAGAAACGTGCGTCGACGGCGCGCTTTTATCGTACAGAGGGTCTACAGACTGCGTCTGACTCGCGTGTGTATCGCGTCTGTATCGCTACAAAGGCGCGTCAACGGCGCGTTTAAAAAAGGTGGTGTGCACAGGCCCTTAGACTGCAGACCTGGGGCCCAAGTCTGCTATTTTTATAAATTCATCATTCCAACACGATCCCACCACCATCCCATTGTCATTTTGCTAAAAGTTCGTAATCTGCTAAATTCATAATGGTTGATGAATTCATTGGTCGGTCAATGGCACAGAAATTATACGATACTCGTAACGAATTTATTTGTTTTATTTAAATTTATTGACATTATTGTAATTTTATTAATTTTGACTTGCCTGTATTCTTATTTTGACATTTGTATTTTTTTTATTGACATTTTCTAACATAATTTTTAATGAATACAAATAAAATTCAATAACTATGAATCCATGGCACATCCAAAAATTTGCATGCTGAATTTAGTAGGCGGAATATGAAGTACTATGAATTGTATTATGACATCTGTAAGCACCATATTTCATGCAAATAAACGATTATTATAATTAAAAGCAATGACTGCACAGTGACGTTCTAATGGTAGGTCATTGATCAAAGGAACTGTCAAAATTTTTGCAGATTACCGCTTAAGTCAGTAATTCATTTTTCATTGTGTACGAGATTACCATTCTATGCCATTTCTTTCAATGGAGTGTCAGTGGTTGACCATTGGAAAGTCATAATGACGCCATTATATTAGTAGATTACCAAACTTGTCAAAATCAACAATTATGAAATCAATGATAGACCATTCTGCCACTATTCTAATAGCAGATTTGAGCCCTGATAGCATGGGTTTCTTTCAAGTTTACCAGATTTCTTCGCAGCAGAAGTTTTTGTGTAACGAAGTAGTGGGGTAATTGCGTAATACACTCATCATCATAATCATCTGTCTAGCCTTTTCCCAACTATGTTGGGGTCGGCTTCCAGTCTAACCAGATGCAGCTGAATACCAGTATTTTACATGGAGCGACTGCCTATCTGACCTCCACAACCCAGTTACTGGGTAATACGATTGCGTAAAACACTATCAGTAGCAATGGTGGCTTTTATTATGACAGTTCAACAACATTCATTGCGTTATTTAACTTGTTGAGCAGATAATTTTTCGAACATATAAAGCAATGGATTAGCAATATCCATTGAAATCATCTAGATTGAACGTGTGTTGTGCAATAAGGATGCGGGTGTTTGGTCGAATAAAAGAACTTAATAAATTAATAGTTTAAAAACACTAGAAAAACACGCGTGCCAACACGACTATGATACGATATTCTATCATGGAATGCCAGTGCCTATCTTCCGGCTTCATTATCAGATCTTGAAACCTAATCGTGGTCAAAGTTCATTACAAGACTTTTCTAAGAAATCCAAAACAGCTATGATACGATTTTCCATCATGAAGTTCCAGTTCATATCTTCCGGCTCCATCATCAGATCAGTTCGACAGTACCATATTATTGTATTGTCATCAGAACTACATACAGTTGCCAATTTTCACTACGCTACGACCCATGGAAGATTGATAAATTAGTTACCTTAGATTCCATTACGTAGTTAGTTACATACAGGTCGACCTAATAAAAGCGTGTTAAAAACTGACGAAGACATAGAATGCTCTTCTATGTCATGTTATAATCATAATCACTTATGTTATAATCACAATATTATTAGTAACAAAAAGCGTCTCCACACTTGTTTACGTACAGAAGAATTAGATTACGTGAGGATCATGTACAGGAAAACACTTTAGTAATTAATTTAGGACCCATTTAGGACGACATGCAGAAAATCAAAATAAAATATATTTTCATTCTGCAAGTCGTCCCACGTTACTATCAACACAACACGTTACTATAGGTACAATCAGTAGCAAAAGTGTTAGTGTGGAAATAATAAAAAAAAAATTGTTACAAAATATTTAATCATCACAAACGTTACATTTGACACCAATTAACACACGAGGTAATAATGAACATATCAACATAAATATATTATGAAGGTTTAATAATAACAAACCTAAAGTTATAAAATAATAAGCCATCGTCATAAAGATATTAATCAACATTGTTCGGTCTAAGCAACCGAACACCTGCTAACGCAGCAGATTACAACAATCACTGTACCTACTTGTATCTAAGTGACAATTTTATAATATTTTAACATCAGTGCATTACCAGGCATCAAACGGACCGGGTGCATTCATTAACATTTAACATAACATTTAACATAACATTTTACTTTAAGACAATACATTATACAAGAAACTTGAAGAACCTTTAATAAACTCTATAAATCCAAAACCAATCAGTGATTTAATATTACCTACAACCTTGCAACCTGCACAAAATTTCTATAGATAATAATTAACAATTACGAAAAAGTAAAAAATTTAAATTCTTAAATCAATATTGGTTTATCTTGTCTTCCTATCTGTACCAAACGTTAATAAAGTTTAAAGTTCCATACAAAAAAAAAAAACGTGGGACAACTTGCAGAATGAAAATATAATTAATTTTGATTTTCTGCAAGTCGCATTATTATCCTTCCGTTTGTTGCGGCCGTTCTGCACGATAGCGCGCAGGTACTTCTGGGTGGTACCGCGCGATTACGCCGCGTCTGATTAAAACGACGATATCGCTGAAGTTGCGATGATAAAGTTTAAAGTTCCACACAAAAAAAAAAATGGGACGATTTGCACAATGAAAATACAATTAATTTTGATTTTCTGCAAGTCGTCCTAAATGGCCGTAGGCATGTAGGACGACTTGATGAATTACTCATTTTTTTTCCTGTAGGTACATGATCCTCACGTAATCAAACTCTTCTGTACGTAATCAAACAAGTGTGCAGACGCTTTTTGTCGAAATGTCACTAATATGATTGTGATTATAATAGTATTTTTATGTATAAATTGACTAATTGGTTACTGTAATGCGGAATGTCCATTGACCAAGTCAGTTTGCTACGTTCGTGGTACAACATTTTTCCCATTAGATAACGACTGTTAAATGTTAAAATAATTAATATTGTGTAGTTCATTATGAGTGCTCGTGAAGACTTGTAGTGCTTTACGTGAATTATTAGATTTTGTTAAAAACCAATGTGACATGTGGACAAATAATATTTAATTTTGATTTTGTCTGTGACCCCTCTCGTGTGTTATAAGTGGTTGGTACGTAGACCCCTTCAGATTTATACACGTGGCAATTTTGTCAATTGATAATACTGATATTATAAATATTAAACACTACAAGCCGACTAAAGCCGAGTATGCCCGATTCAGCGTCAAACCTATTGGAATCTAAAGCTGTGCCTTCTTCCGTAGACCCGGAAACATGGTCATGACGCGTTTTTATATCGACCGTAAAAAGGAAGTAGGGCGACATTTTGTAGTATAAGCGACATTTTGGACAAAAATGAGTTATATATGCCATCCTACGTAAAATTTTTATTGTTTTAGTTTTCACGATATCTTAATAAATGACATTATCTTGATGAATTTCTATTGTCTCTCTTTTGTATTGTATCTTATTGAACCTTCTAAATGGATTCTTGTATTGTTACAGTTGCAGAACTGCTGACGCGTCGCACCACAAAATCAACATGAACACAGTTATTGGACTTAGTCCGAAGAATCCAAGCTGGGATTTGAACAAGAGTAAATGTGAGTAGTCTTCTCCCACAATGTTTGAGTATAATACGTATTATATCCATACCTGAGAACAGTCCCAGCCTGTCGATTCTGTAAAAACCTCACCGTGAAAACTTAGGTGATGTGAGTTTGTTTTTGCTAGGAATTGACACTATTGACAGCTCAGTCCACGCTCACTTCACCTAAGTTTTCACGGTGAGATGGTTACAGAATCGCACTGCTGTAGTAACAGCCCCGACTCGAGTTGTAGATCGTGGGTTCGAACCCAAACAGGTAGTTTACTTTCTATAAATGTGTATCTATGTGTCCTTGAACCAAAAACTCGAAGACCCGAACTGGGCCCGCGTGGTGGAATGGCCCAGAGGAAGGCCTGCATTCCAGCAGTGGGAATATTATAGGCTGATTTGCAATATCCATATCGTATCATCCCTCAACCCGCACTGAGCCCGCGTATTCGTTAATGGCCCATCACTCCCTCTCACAGAAAAGAGGTCTATTTTCCAACAATACGGGCTGATTATGATATCCATATGTCAGATCAGAAGGAGCACGTTGTCTAAGTAAAAAGCACAAAGGTCAATAGATCAAGGTTAAGCTACGGATCCATCAGGATGGGTGGGTGATCATCTATTCCCTAACGAAAACCCTTCGTGGCTTGGAAAACAGGTTAAAACTTCGGTCCTGGCATTTTTAGATCTTGACAGTCCAGGGGCAGTCATAAGCCCGCCGAAGGTCTGACATCCAGTCTTGCCAAAGATTATATTATTGTAGTGTTAGTCAGTTACTGGGTTGCAGGAGTTAGATACATTCGCTCCTGTAATAAAATAGATCAGATCAGGAGCCTATTTAGTATAGCAATGCGACATATTTGTCAAAAAATTACAAATTTACACAACAATAAGTGCTTTATATTATAGGGTGGAAAAAAAAACGAGGTATTCCACTCAGAGCACTGATTTGAACCGCACTAGGACGAACGGCACCTGAGCACTTCCACTAACCGCACTGAAACAAAATTTCGTAACGTGCGGTTCGGTGGAACAATTTATCGTTATTGTTATCGTTACTTTTTTAGTGATGGGATATACTTTTTCGTTCAAAGCATTACCAAGCAAAACATATCACAAATCAGCAGAAGTTAAGTCTTGTAACGGATAATTCCATCTTGTTCATGTATCTTACTGGTAATGCGTGTGTGCTGCGCGTGTTTTTTCGAGACATTCTACACAAACATTTGTTACATACACAAGCTGTCTCCTGCGTATTTCCTGCATATTTTTAGGATAATAACACATTTTGTTTAGATGTCGTAATGAGTTCCGAAGAGGAAGTCAGTAATAGTAAGTCTACCAGTTTAAGCAATTATAGACTCAATATCAACGAGAAGACAGATTTTAAGCCGAATCGTTTTCGAATTGAATCGGTCAATTTCTTTCGTGTTTCAAAACCGATTTCGAAGAATTGTGTTAACTTATACGATCCGATCTGCAGATGTGATGTGATTAGATGTAGCTGGGTGCACGCGGCGATTAAAAATGAAACCAACCCTTCCCTTCTTCACCCGCGCGGGGAATGTTTTCCATGCAGCTCGGAAACCAAAAACATTGTGTTTGCGTAGACAAATGTGTATGACCACGCCAATGGGATTGGGTGGCTAAAGTGAACTGGCTATTTAGGACTACGGAAATTCTATGGCCCCTGCCTGAAAAATATTTTATACAAATTACACAGATAACATGGCAGCGGGTGACTTGCACACTCAATATTGGGCCCCCGAAAACGGGACCGTTCTGTTCTAAGAGGTCCCCCGACTGCCATATGAATTTATCTGTTTTAGTCTCGTTACCTAGATTCTTTAAGTCGGGGGTTTTTAAATTATTTAATCGATTTCCAATTACATTTAATTTTATTATTATTTTGTGTCGGGGGTTTTTTAAATTTTAATTTTTTTTTCACACCGTGGCTCGCTGCGTCGGTGTGTTAACGGCGTTACAAATTAGAATGTCATTGAATAAGTTTCTACTACAGAGGTTACTTTACAAAAAATCCCCAAAGGTCGGTCAAAGCTAAATGTAGATGGCGTGACCATAGCTAGGCACCTACGGCCTGCAATAAAAAAGAATGGCAGGACTCCATGTAATCTGGGTGTCTCACTTAGACTTCGCGTACAGTCATAAAAATACTCTCAAAAGATAATCACAGCATATTTTTTTATTGTTGTTTAAAGAGCAGGTGGCCCTGTTTACATAGACCCCATGACAGTAAACTAAAGAGTATTTATGATGCAGTAAACAGCATATGACATTCAAATATGGTGGAAATTAATATGTAGCTCTAATAATGGCTTCTGAAGGGGGAAAAAAGCGCTATCAGCTGACTTTGTATTTTTTTTTAAATTTGAAATGGGTTTGCTTGCTCTTGACTCTAGTCTAGGTCAGAGGAGACTGAGACAAAGTCGACGATGGAATGAGCTTACCCAGAAGAAGCCTGTTCACTCTTACTTTGAAGGGATTCGGGTTGTACCGCTCGGAAACACAGACCCAGGTAGAGAGTTCCACTCTTTTGCTGTGCGCATTATATAGGACATTTGAAAACGCTTAGTGCGAATTGGTGGAATATCAACTAGGTAGGGATGGTAACTTGCAGTGTATCTTGATGTCCGAAGGTAGAAGGGGGCCGGTGGAATGAGGTCGTGGAGTTCTTCGGTACACTCACCGAAGTACAATCTGTAGAAGACCGACAAGCAGGCAACCTTGCGGCGATGAGCCAAGCTGTGCTACTTGGCATCCACCGTTTCTACGTCGCCAATGAGCCTCTTAGCTCTGCGTTCCACAGAGTCTAGCGCGGCAAGTTGGTATTTCGCTGAGCTATCCCAAAGGTGGCTGCAATACTCCATGCAGGATCGGACTTGCGCTTTGTAAAGGGTTAAAAGCTGTCCAGGCGTAAAGTATCGCTTCACCCTATTTAGGATGCCCAGCTTCATGGCCGCAATTTGGGCTTTGTACTCGATGGTAGCGCCGAAGTTGAGACTAGATGTCAACTCCATGCCTAGGAGCTCGAGCCGATCTGTTACAGGAACAGATGTACCCCGAAAAGTAGGAGTATAAAAGTCAAAACGACTCCGTTTCGCGGTAAAAAGACACGCCTTTGTTTTGGTGGCTTTAAAAGAGACCAAATTGTCATCACCCCACTGGGAGACAAGGCTTAAGGTCAAATCTGTCCGCTCTAATGGTAGAGCGGACAGATTTGACCTTAAGCCTTTCTTTCTTTCTTAAGGTTTCTTGAGAGAGGCCATGGGGCCTCTCTCAAGAAACGAACTTCGGCCCTGCTGGCTTTTGCGCTGGACAAGTATCTCTCTGAAACAGTACTGTCATCTGCGTACCCAACAATACCAGGCTGAAGTGCAGCAGGAAGGTCATTGATGTGCAGCAGGAAAAGAGTTGCAGAGAGAACAGACCCCTGAGGAACTCCGGCATCAATAGCCATAAGGTCAAATGTTAATAAAATTACATTCGTAAACATTTAACCGCATTCATAACCTTTACTGGACCGTGGTTCTACACGCAGTTGCCGTATCGACACGTTGGTAATTTCCTGAACAAAGAATACATACGTCCCATCACTACAACTGTAAGCAAGTGCCGTTCGGGAACTGAAACAATAACGATAAATTGTTCCACCGAACCGCACGTTACGAAATTTTGTTTCAGTGCGGTTAGTGGAAGTGCTCAGGTGCCGTTCGTCCAAGTGCGGTTCAAATCAGTGCTCTGAGTGGAATACCCCAAAAAAACTTGTAAAATCAATGGTTTTTAGGATTGTCGCCTGGCAGCACTCTTCTGTCGGTTTTATTAAATATGCTCCAGCACAGCTATCCACAACCATTCGATACGCTTTCGTACCGAATCGAACATCAATTAATGTTATCGTATTAAGGCTCCTCCAAACAGGCGCGACACGCGATAAAATCGCGCGCGACGCAAAAGCACCGCCATTCGCGCAACGAGCGGTACCTTTGTGTCGCGCGCGATTATATCGCGTGTCTTCATTCGAGGAATAATTTTGAAATTTTGACAGTTGTTTCATACAAAAACAGTCAAACGTAAATTTTATTACTCGAATAAAGTTATCTGGCGATGGGAAAATCAGCCCTGAATCAAATAGCCGACCGCTTTTCTTCCGACAGTTGGGGGCAAGGCAAATCAATTTATCGAAATGTGTAATTTTCGATACGATAGTCTGTCGGACGGTTGTGAATAGCTATGGTAGATCAGCTGTGGGATAAACACAAACACAGGCGACACACCACATTACTTTCTATCATACTTCCCATTACATAAATTACACAAACGAAGCGTTGATCTAGTTATTAGAACGGATGAACATTGTTAAACTTTCAAATTGAAAACTATAGCGGTTGTGTATTATGCAATCATAGTGCAGTGTTCGGAACTAATCACACTAATATTATAAAGGCGAAAGTTTGTGAGAGTGTGTGTTTTTGTTTATATGTTTGTCACTTCTTCACGCTCAAACGGCTAGACCAATTTTGATAAAATTTTGTATAGAGGTAGCTGACACCCTGGTTTGACATATAGACTACTTTTTATCCCGATATTCCCACAGGATTTAAACTTATGCGGGTGAAACCGCGGGGCGCAGCTGCCTGCTTGGTTACTGAAAATTCAGGCTTCTAGTTTTATCCACAACGAAGTTATAGGAGGTCAAAAATGGCCTGAACTGCTCCGGGAAAAGTATGGTACGACCGTACCGCATTTTGCTCGACTTGGCGAGAACAAAGACTTGTCTTAAAAGTAAAATGTAAAATCTTCAATACCAAGTCCGTACCAACAAAGCTCAGTTATCGAAGAGTTCAATAAACTTTATTTGTAATAAAATTGATTTATGCAGTGGTTTTTTCATAAAACTCGATTTTCCAAAGCACCTTTAGAATATTTTTGTGCACCTATCAGTTCGGAAAGGTGTTTCTGTGCGTGAGAACTAGACGTTGTGTGTGTAGACTAGCGTCTAACTGCTCATCACTGATGCTAGCTCTGTCGGACACGAAGTCAGATGAGACAGCGTGCTTTTTGGCCATGATCACCGGTGAGTTCGAGCTCGCGACTAGTTTACTCTTAAATAGTGTACTTAGCCACATTCGTAAAAAAGTACTCGAACTGTTAACTTTGTTTTGTTTCTGCCCTGCGCTTCGTGGAACTGCGTCATCTGCAACTCAACATACGCTTAGCCTGATGGATGACGTCTGTGCCATAGTTTGTTAGTCATTTATTATCTTATCATTATTTTCATAACCATAGTAGAAATAACTAGTGACTAATTTACTGATACTGATCAATTGACAGAAAGCAACAGCTATCTTTACTATTCATTTGTATTTACCTGCTCGTAGAAGTGGGTTATAATATAAACACAGGACGCTATGCAAAGTAAATTAGATAGTTAGACTGAAATGCGATAAATTTAGATAGTTATGTTCGTGTGTATAGTTCGTTCTTCTCAAAATGATAAAGTGAACGTAGTTATTTTTACCTTTTTACACTACTCATGGATGTCGTGCGTCTGACAAAAGAAACAGGTAAGTCAAACACATTGAAAATCAGTAGATTCAGAAAGGGAGAAAATTGTTTATTTTTCTTCAGGGAGATGCTGCAATTAAAAATGCTCAAAATAAGTTCAACGGTTGGAAGGCTAATTGGCCTAAGCCACAATTTTTTTTTTTAATTATAATAATATGTAAGTACATGATTTATTATAAATGATTATATTATTATTATTATTTTAAATATTGCAAAAAATGTCGCTTAGGCCAATTAGCCTTTCAACCGTCGAGTTAATTTTGTTAGTTTATTTGAACAGTTGCTCTTTAAGATTAAAACACTTTCGGTACACAATCCTCCTTGACATTTTATTAACTGAAAGAATATTACTTGAGAGGCCAAAAAGTAAATTCACTCGGTATTTATTATTACTATCAGCATAAACATTGATAGTTTTAGAATATTCTTAATTATAATTTTATTAGATTTCATTGCGGAATGTTTCGTTGTGTGCCTGTTGGCACGCAGACAGAATAAAAGGTTTTTTTTAAAGAACTAATAGGTATTGAATTACGCGATCACTGTGTTTAATTCCGCATGTAATAATACACAAAAATAATGACACTGACAGCTCTTGAACGCAGTTAAGACAATGTTTTCAGTATCATTGATGAATTTCGCCCTTAGTCGTCCTGGATGAGAATAGGCAATATTTTCTCAATATAAAATCCAGAACTTACGAATTAAGTAGCCATGAGAATAGACTGTAAAATGCATACTGTAATCGCCAATCCAAAATCACGCAATGCCCTTTGAAAACCAACTTCACGACGGATCATCTTTGCAATAAGAACGTCTATATCCATGCTCCGAAGAATCCATCCATCCATGCTTATAGATGCAAAAGTAACGTTGTCTGTCACGCCTTAACGGCTAAACAGATTTCTATGAGATTTTCCACACAGGTAGACCATGCCCTAGGTTAGGAGTTAGGTTTATTTGATACTTTTTATCCCGGTAATGAGTTCCCGTGGGATAATTTCCAGCCTCCAAGCATGGAACAAAGATAGTATGATATATTTTTCTCATATGCGAGTATCTCATGCCGTAATTAAATAATTAAAGTACCTGCGGATATCCTTATTGTATCACCATAGGTAGGAAAACAGGAATAAAGATGAGGTTGTGAACTTCTGATAACACATATACTTTCGATACTTTTTATCCCGTAGTGAGTTCCCAAGGGATAATTTCCAACCTCCACACAGGGACAAAGATAGTAGTAGTATATGTTTTTCTCAAATGCGAGTCATACCGTAATTAAATGATTTACGTACCTCCGGATCAGTAGCGAAGGGTAAATTTTTGTAAGAGGTAAGCCGGAGTTATATATTAAATATGATTATATCATATGATATGATTATAATATGGTATATTTAATATGATTATATCATTTGTCTATAGAATACTTACTGTGCCATTTGTCAAAGGGAAGCCGGTGGGACCCCAGTTGTATGGAACTTTCGCTGCGGATATCCTTATCGTATCATCATAGGTAGCAAAGCATGAATAAAGATGAGGTTGTGAACTTCTGATAACACATGTATCCTTTCTCATTCCAGATGAAGAAATCGACGAGCTACCATTCATGGCCTCCCTTGGCCCAGTCGTCACCATACTGGCGGTCTACCTCGTATTCGTGCTGAAGATCGGACCAGTGTTCATGAGAAAACGGGAGGGTTACAAGCTGACACAAACGTTGCTTGTCTACAATGGCATTCAAGTTGCCATCTCAGTCTATATGGTTTACAGAGTAAGTTTTTTACTGGATATCGCTTAACGGTCTGTCTTCGTATTTTCTTCGAAGAGGATTTTAATTAAACACGAAGAACGGACGACCTATGTAACCATAGCATATTGGTATAGCATATAAGCAAATATTTTCAGGTGATTTATTAATGCCAGCGTTCGAAATTACATTAGTTTAAGCTTTTGACCGGCAGACGTCAAAAAATCGGCAAAAAATATAATACTATATATACTTTGGTGACGGTTACCTAAAATAAGGAATGTATCTTGTCTGTTCTAATGTAAGTGGCTTTTTTGTCTTTTATGAGAATAAATGATTTAAACCTGAATCAAAAACGTGCCCTCGGCGTGAAAGTCTCTCATGTAGTCGAAACGTAGCGTGCTGGGCACATTTTGGTTTGCCATCTATACATGACTGTAGCAGTCAAAATGTTAAAACATTAAATAGTTATATGTAGTGAATCTAGATGATGTAGTGTGGGACTCCCTCTCCCCCAGCTAGATAGATTGATGACCTTAAAAAGGTGGCTGGGACAGAGTGGATGCATAAGGCGGAGGACAAGCTATTGTGGCGCAGCCTAGGAAAGGTCTTTGTCTAGCAGTGAACTGCGAAAGGCTGGGTTAAAGATCTAGAAGCCATTGTAATTAGCATACAAAACAACATATACATTGTAAAGCCAAGTAGATAAATATTGAGATTGACATAAGTACCTACGTTAAGAACGGTTTTTCCCCAAAATCGTTGTCAGCTTAAACTCGAATTAATCCATACTTCCATCCTAATATTATAAATGCGAAAGTGTGTCTGTCTGTCTGTTACCTCTTCACGCTTAAACCACTGAACCGATTTAGATGAAATTTGGTATAGAGATAGTTGGGGCCCTGGGAAAGGACATATGATCGAAACTTATGCGGGTGAAACCGCGGGGCGCAGCTTGTTAATAAATAAATATGCTGAACACTTGCTAAGTATATGTCAAACAAGCTTATAAAGTACAATTACGTAACTTTTATGAATACACGTGTCTAACAATAAATCACGCGAATACTAATTGGAATAAATTTTTTACTTCATTTGTTGAGCAATCTCCCGCTGAATGGGTCTTAAAGGCAATTAGCAACAAGACAATGGCAATGAGTCATGATTTTATATGATGCTAGATGCGTGTGCTATATTGTATTGTAAGTTACGAGTACTGAAACCTAAATAACGACTCCTCTTTTATGTCTGTATTATGTAGTAGGTACCTTTTTTTTTGTCGCTGAGAAATAACATTACGCATCTCCGCTCGTCGGGGGACGAGACGGAGTAATTGGAACTCCCTGCCAGAGTGTCAGTATACCCACTAAGACTCAGCGGTGTTCCCTCATCACCTTGATGGGGGGGGGGGGGGGTGTCATGCCGGCTCAGCCTATGCGTCCACAATCCCCCCGGCGCATGCCCGCCTAACTGGCGGGCCCCGCATATCCCCCCGGCAGAGGGGCTACGGGAATGGCTGGGAACACCTGGCCATTCCCGTCCGGCACTGGTGGAAGCCTGTGCAATACAGGCGAGGGTGCCCCCGCACCCGTCGCCTGCTGGCTTCCACCTGGGCTGACTCAATCAACTCATATTTCAAAATTAAATATAAACTTGTTTATGTTTGCCAACTACACACATCAAAAGTGTCTAGGGATCAAGCATTTTTATGCGGATTTCTTGAGATTGAGATGTGGCTTTGTGATAAATTTATGATTTTATAAATTTATATGGATCCTTTTTGGTTCATTTCATAATTTGAATCAGGAACTGTGAATCAAATTCGAGTAAAAGATGAAAATCAGCTGTCAATATTTTCCCTATAAAAACATACAACGCATTGAAGACATTATTAGTGCTACTGTTTCCCTACTACTGATTAAAACCAACGTTATTATGGAGCGGCGACGTCATTTAAGCAGGGAAGAAATGCTCAGAGCCGTGGGAATGATAGAAGCTGGTTCCCGGCAACGTACTGTGGCTTTAGCTCTGAATACAAGTCAGAGTGTTATCAGTCGACTTTGGACACTTTACCGAAGCACTGGTACCGTGGCTGAGCGCCATGGAGGACGGTATCGCTGCACCACACGGAGACAAGACCGATACATTCAAATCTTAACTCGAAGAGCTCCAACAATAACCGCCATGATGTTAGCCGTGAGGCTTCATCACTCTTCAGGGAACTTAATTAGCGACCAAACAGTCAGAAACCGCTTGCATGAAGTGAACCTTCATTCCCGAAGACCGCTACGGGTACCACCTATAGCAATGCACAATCGTAGGATTCGATATCAATGGGCTCTTGAACACAGAAATTGGGCAGAAGAACAATGGCGTTTCGTGTGCTTTTCTGATGAGTCTCGTTTTGGTATGAGACCGGATACAAGACGTATACGACACTGGAGAACCCCTGGACGCCAACAGCGATTAAAATCCTGCCAGGAAGTCCATCCTTATAGTAGTGGAACCATCATGGTATGGGCGGGTATTTGGATCGGCGGAAGAACTGAGTTGATTTGGATCAGAGGCAACCTCAACGCTCAAATTTATGCTGAGACGATTGTATCAGACGTCATCGTTCCTCTACAAGTGCAAATCGGTCCCTTATTTCAGTTAATGCATGATAATGCACGACCGCACACCGCAAGAGTTGTAAGACAGACTCTCGCCGCAGCTAACATCAATGTCCTGCCCTGGCCTGCTCAGTCGCCAGACTTGAACCCGATTGAGCATGCATGGGATATGCTACAGAGAAGAGCTCTGCCGAATATGGAGGGTATCCAGTCGCAAGAAGACCTTTTTTTGTTGTTGCAACGAACATGGGCGGCCATTCCACAGCGTGATTTGGATGAACTCATTTTGAGTATGCCAAACCGATGTTCTTGTGTTGTTAGTGTTCGCGGTAGAAACACGGATTATTAATTGTTTAAGTTACCCAATAAAATTTTAAAGAAAACTGTTATTTCAGTCTTTTTTTCGAACTTTTGTGTTAGTGGTTCAAATGTCAAAAATCCCTTTATTAGGAAAATGGCAAATTTCTTTATTAATGCAAAGGTGACTTGGTTTATCGTTACTGTGACAAACGAAAACACTTTATTTGATGAATCCTTAAAGAAAATTTTAATTAATATCAATCAGGAGAAAAGTTATTGCAAAAATATATGTTGATCCCTAGACACTTTTGATGTGTGTATTTAAGTTAGTGTGTATTTTTGTCAGTTGTAGCCTCAGACCAAATAAAAAGTCAAGACATAGCGCTGCGAACAATACAGTGAAGCATGCAAAAACTACACCTCCGCTCTGTGCGTACACGCTCACACGCACACATTTACAACCATTTACAATCAAACTACACCTCACTATGTGCACACATGTTTACGAAACCGGCCTCATTTTACTGTTGACAGCCCTCTGTCTTGATTTTTTATTTGGTCTGAGGTTTTGACTTGGCATTCAAAATTTTAAGAGCTCCTGATAACTTTCGGCTAGCAAGTAATCGCATATAAACTACCTATGGCAAGTTGTTCCTAAGATATTTTTCTGGTTATTGGTACGGTCAGCAACAAAAGTCGATTAACACTTCAGTATTTTTATTCTTAGTTATTGAGCAAAATATTTGTCCAAAATTGCAGCAGAAGTACAATTTTCAGAATATAATCTCTTTGCTATTGCTGTCAATTTAATAATATGTAAAAATGACAGTGTTGATGGAGTTTTGTTGCCGACCGTACCAGGATAGAGCAAATATAAAATGATAGGACATTTTATATTTGCTCTATCCTGGTACGGTACATAATAACAAACGGTACGTACCTACCTTTTGTTATTACAAGGTGTAATCGCAAAAAAAACTGTTCCTCCTATAAATATGCATAAAATCAAACCCATCAAAATCAAGTCATTTTTCAAATTAGACGGAGAGTCAACTCTTTCCGAACAGTTACAGGTCTTCATTTATTTTTATTACTTGCACCTTATATAGGTACACTAAATAACTCCGGTTGTAATGTCCTCTTGGGCAATGAGGAAACTTGTCCCTTATCCTAGTTCAACGCTTCCTGTTACAACCGCGTTCCCTGCGGTACGGCGTCAAATCAAAATGATGTACGCAATACAAATTCCTGTATATTCGACCTCGTAATTCTTTAACTACTTTTGACAAAAAAATCCCAGTAAACTTAATTTCACTAAAGTTGAATCTATCTAATTGTCACATAGACAAATATACCTTATCGTCTTATGACGTACAAGTGACATTCAACCTTAGGATCATAAAGCAATTACAAGATCGAGTATACCTAGTTAGCACAGATGTTCTAAATGTTTTTCTTTCTGGTTTTCAGTTCCTGTCAGATCTCATACACATGGGTTTGGTACCAAAAAAATGTTACATGAACGAAGATAATTCAAGAAGCAGAGTAAGTAGACGAATATTTCTATGAATCAATTTACAAATTGAACACTGTGCCTTTCGTTTACCTACTCATACTCCGAAAAACGCAGGTTGTTCTTGAATTCCTTTGTAATAATTCTAAACATGGAAATCTCAGTACGAATACGAAAGAGGGTTTCCTAATGATTGCCCAGTATAATTAAAATTTAATGATTTTTAAATTTTCCGTTCAAACGTTTCGTTAACAACACATTAAATTTTTCCATTTCAGATCCTGTTCGACACATACTTATACCTAGCAGCGAAGCTGTCAGAACTTCTAGACACAGTCTTCTTCGTCTTAAGAAAGAAGACCAGCCAGATAACCTTCCTCCATTTATACCACCACACAGTCATGGTGATTGGCACATGGGCTTTGCTCAAATATTGGCCTTCACACACGCTTATATTCATCGGGTTCCTGAACTCTTTGGTGCATGTCTTCATGTACACGTACTACGGGTTGGCGGCGTTGGGGCCTAATGTGGCCAAATACTTGTGGTGGAAAAAGTATATGACGAAGTTTCAGCTGGTGAGTTTGTTTTGAAGACTTATGTTTGTTTCATTCAGAGCACACCATAGGTTCATTAGTGAACCGTTGCATAGCACAGTGGACCGTGATTCCAGTTAGGCCAAAACTAGGAGGAAGTGCTTTTGGGAAACATTATGGGATCATAAATAAATCCATTGTTGATGATCCCATAATGGAACAGTAATAAAGGGCAGAAAATCTTAAGGGTAGTAGATGAGAGTATCTTTATAGTAAAAACAGACCCGATCCCAGGTTGGGTTGTTAGGATGATGTTTGAAAGCAGATTTTTCTTAGATTTTTCCAAGAATTTAAAATACCATTTTTTTTTACAGATCCAGTTCGTGTCAATCATCGTCCAATATGTAGCGACTGTGAGAGTATCAGATTGTCCCCCAGCAAAGGGAGTGGCCATATTCGTCTCATGCAACACCGGAGTCATTCTCCTTCTCTTTTTAAACTTCTACAGACAGAACTACAATAAGAGAAGAGGGGGAATAGCCACTAAAACGTCCCTACCATCACTGTGCCTACAAAAAGAAGACTAAGAGTGCGTTTTCATAGTAGTACCTATAGGAAACTGCATAACATGGTTTATTAAAACACGAGTGGGAATTTTATAATTATATCACACTAGTGTTTCGGTACAGTAGTTATGTGCAGTTTCATACGATAACCTAAATTATCTAAATATATCTTACTGGCGCTAACCTTTCGCGGTGGAATGTTGAATTTGGGCGCCATATCATCGA
Source organism: Mesoligia furuncula (assembly GCA_916614155.1). NCBI lineage: Eukaryota > Metazoa > Arthropoda > Insecta > Lepidoptera > Noctuidae > Mesoligia > Mesoligia furuncula. The sequence goes on along the minus strand of OU744800.1, from coordinate 27,680,737 downwards.
TATAATTTATCATAGTTTTGATGAAAATGCATCACTTTAGGAAGAATAGTGTATGAAACTGCACATAACTACGTATTAAAACACTCGTCTGATTCTATTATACAACTCGCCGATCGTGTTTTAATAACCCCTGATATGGAACAGTTTCAAAAACTACTATGAAAGCATTATTTTGTTAGGGAAAGTGTATTATAAAAAACTTTTTAATTTTATTGAGAGTTGCACGGGGATAAAGTCTGTCATGAAGGTACCTACTATTTTTGTTTAAATAATTAGAATTTTACAATATATGATTAAATAATAGTACATTGTAAAACAAATGAGCAAAATGCTCACGTGTATCAAACGACGTTTTTCAACACAAACACGAGGAAAAAATAAATAATATTTTGTAACAAAATAAATATTTGTGAAAAATCGCTTGCGGATTTAATAAATACATTGTGAACGTAAATCCTGTGCAATAAGACCCAATTTACGAACAAGTGTGTTGAAAAATGTCGTTTGATACGCGTGAGCATTTTGCTCATTTGTATTTTAAGTGATATTTAACGAAACCTCTGTGATGACAAAGACAGTTTATTTGTCGTGAAAAGGTCTGACAATTGTTTCGTAATTTATTTTTATTAAATTCGATTTTGTCACGATCTTTGTAAATAGTCCTAATATTAAAAATGTGTACAAAAAATGTTAACTTTGCTATTAGGTACGTATTACCCACGTATAGATAACTGATATAAAGTTCAATGTTGGAACAAAAGAAAAGCTAGTTTTTTAAGGTTTTTTTTAGGCTGTGAAGTTATATTGAGGTTCTTTACAATTTTTTTATCACTTAATGAGTGCCTTAAAATACTCTCGGTATTAAATTTTTCGGTAGGAGCCTATTTTGGTTCAAACGGCTTTTCATGATATTTAGGTTTGAAGTCCAATGTAATAAGTATTTTTAAGGTTTAGGAATAAATTATTACATCAATAATGGACCAAATTATGCCATTATTGTTAAATATAAATATCATAGTTGATTGGGGGTCCAAATTAAAATATTTCTATAGGCCCTTTTTTATATTCGTTCAGTAATTTGGGACATTTGGTGTCCATAAAATCAAATCCAATTTGTTAATTTAAAGTTTTAAAAATTATCATGTTCTACCTATATATTTTACATTCATTTGCATTTTGATAAGTTGAGACAGTTTTAAGTGTTCTTTATAAAATAATAATAATTATGAATTTTTAATATGAAGTCGTTAAAGTAAAATATTATATTTTAAATGACTGCATTTTTTAACCTAGACGGTGAAATAAAATTCAAATATTCATGAAACAATTGCTGCGGAAAGCAATTTAATTACTTACCCAATAAATAAAACTTTTTAATGTGCAAATACATATTTTGAAATATTAAAAAAACGTGCTTACTACAATGCCGATTGTAAAGATTAAAAGTCGAATATAGTTTTATTTGTAATTTTTATACAGCGTGATATGTAACAACTATTTATTATATGGTACTTAGGCAAACGAAAATTATTTGTAAATTATTAGGCATTTATACGGATGAATGTTAACTTAAAATAAATAATTTCTATGAGTTGTATTTTGGCCTATTTTTTATGAATTTCTAATTTCTGGTTACAGGAGTTCTACAAATTGAAATACATGAACCTCTTACTAATAAATGTATTATATCAGATGAATAGTTACACACCGATTTCTCTCTTTCAGTCGTCAGTAATTTGACTTTCGAAAGAAGAAGACAAAGCGTTGTGTAACTATACAGACGCTATATTAAGTAAGGCGGATAATATTTAAAAAAAATGGCGCGTTCACACCGGACACGTTATTTAAGTGAAACTCCTTAAAAATAAAGTATGAGAGAGATTTAGTTTGAGAGAAAGAGAGAGAGAATTGTATCTTTCTTTCACTTTTGTAACGAAATGTGCCTAAACGTGACGCGTCCTTGACATTTCACTCGTGAATTCTCGTCCAATTATAGAATCGCTGCCTAAGAAGTTTCACTTATGGACATATTCATAGATAACAATGCAGGTAATACCTTATTAATATAACTAGCTGTGCCCGCGACTTCGTCCGCGTGGAATAGTGACTTTTCGGGCAGCATATTTTGAATTACATATACCGTCTACAGACCGGGCATTTGCTGTCCGAACCCTCTGAGAACTCAGGCGAATTTCAGTGAAAGTCTCAGACTCTAGTGCTTGAGCTTCACGATCGGCAGTGAGACGTATTTCTCGTTCTTCCTGTGTTTCCTGAGACCGAACATTTGCTGTCCGAACCCTCTGAGAACTCAGACGAATTTCCCTATCAGTGAAAGTCTCAGACTCACGCGATAGTGTATGAGCTTCACGATCGGCAGTGAGACGTATTTCCCGTTCGTCCTGTGTCTCCTGGAATCGAGCATTTGTTGTCCGTACTCTCTGGGAGCTCAGGCGGATTTCCCTGACAGCATAAGTCTCAGACTCACGCGATAGCGCGTGAGCTTCGCGATCGACAGATAAACGTGCCTTTCGTTGTTCCCCGTTTTCCCTATTTCGAGTTGTCATCATTCGAGAACGATTTGAACTCAGTCGAGATTCTCGCTGAGTCGAAGTTTCTGCAGCACGAAACCTAGCCTGGTGCAGAGAGCCTTTTGCCTCACGACCTTCCTCAGATTCCTGTGATCGAACTAATCTCATCCTTTTAGCATTTCTGCTACATTGGGAGAGGTTGGATCTTCTTCGAGGCATTCTTACAATAAAATAGTACTTACTACTAAACACACAGTTATTTAGTAAACACGTACTATCGTAAACAATTAAATTATAAATACTTACAGATTATTATACAGTTTAAAATTATCACAGTTTAAGTAATAAGTGTTAAGACGTGTAAACCAAACGTCATTATCATCATCATTTCAGCCGATAGACGTCCACTGCTGGACATAGGTCTCCCCCAATTTTGGGGGGGTTTGCCATAATCGCCACGCTTGGCAGGCGGGTTGGCGATCGCAGTATGGTATGGTGGTGGAATGCATAGAAAACGCTGCTGCCCATTCTCCGGTGAGACCCTTAGTCGCCTTTTACGACACCCACGGGAAGTAAGGGGTGGTGCTATTCTTCTACACAGACAAACTTACTAACTTTATAAAACATAAGAATTGCTAGAAAAAATAATTACTAACCTAAGCTAATGAACTTATACTTAATGAAGAAAATCAAGAAAAGAAATGCCTAACCTATACCAAATACTTATAATATTTATATACAAACCCTAAATACAAATTTAGATAAGTATACCGAAAATCAGGGAAAGAAATGCCTAACCAATAATAAATGCTTACAATATTTATTTACAAAACCCTAAATAAAAATTAAGATAAGTAAATACCCAATAATCAAGGAAAGAACCGCCTAACCTATACCAAATACTTACAAAATTTTAAAGAAAATTAAGAAAAAGAACCTAACCAAAAACCCTAAAATATAAATAAATGAAATATGCAAACAGTCAGTATTCAAGTGAATCGCAATAATCGAATCCAACTATTCGCCTATAGGGTCGCCTGTGGGGTACGGACCTCGGCTTAGGGCGTCGCTGGGAGAGGGCAGCAAGGGACAGGCTGGATCGGAATTATGGCAGCGACGCGGCTCTCAGCGCGCTTTATACAAGGTGTAACGGAAAGGGGGTATCAACCCTGAAGGAGGTGAATGTGCTCATGAAACTGAACAAATTTCCCCAAAGAACATAGGTCGAAATATGAAAAAAAATTTGAACCTCCCATAGTAATAGTAAATCATTGATGTGCTATTACTATGGGAGGTCCAAATTTTTTTTTTTCATCTTCATTCACCTCCTTCAGGGTTGATACCCCCTTTCCGTTACACCTTGTATATATAGCCACGAACGCGCAGGCGCGAGGCGTTTACGTACTCTGATAGAATACCTTAACAAATGTTCGCCGTGATTCTTTAAATTGACATAATTTTTTTATTTATGAACCGATTGACATGAAATAAACACTAAATGTTAAGTGAAGCTTACTACAATATATTATATATTAGTGAAAACCGCATCTAAATCGAATAAGCCGTTTCTGATATTAGCGTGCACAAACACAGCAGACAAACAGATAAACAGACAAAAAAAAATTTAATTACATTTTCGGGTTCGGCATCGATATAATAACAACCCCTGCTACTTTTTTTTAATATATTTCCATTGTACAGACACCACTTTTCTACAATTTTATTATATGTATAGATAATACCTACCTGTAATACCTACCTAATCACACACAACCCCACACAACAGCAGCAGTACCTACCTATCTACTCATGAAAATCCCAGAAGAATATCATATCGCATCCAATCCCAGAAGAATGGAATAAAAAAAAACAGTGGCACTCCGGGAGTGCCGATGGCGACTGAAGTGAAAACTTGAACAATTACTTGTGTATTTTTTTTAATTGCCTTAAACAAAACACGCGCGGTGACGGTTACGGTAACAGTGTCGCGAGTTCAATGGTTTTTTCCCATCTCCAAAATGACCAACGAATCAAGTTTCACTCATCGATCAAGAATCAAGAATCAAGTTTTCACTTAAAATCACAATCAAGAATCAAGTTTTCACTTAAAAATCTTGAACATTATACAGAATGGTAGGAATAAAGAAAAACAACATAAATATTGTAGTCACATATTATATTTTATTAAACATTACAAACCCGATTACGCAAATGTACAATTATTTAATGTATAAACGTGCAACTACATAATGAAAGATGCTTGAACGATTGCATTTAATTTTATGGCAGTAGCACACCTAGCTGTACCAAAATATGTACATATAACTTGCATGATAATGTTTGAGAGAACAATAACACTGATTTTGCTGTACCAACTAAACTTAAATGAGAGTGACGGAATGGACGGTGACGAAAAAAAAAAGCAAGTAAAAAATAAAGTAATTTGCGATCCTTATATTTTTTAATATATGGAGAGGTGCTGATTTTAGGGAGAACAGCTCTCCCTAAAATTCATTCCTTTCTTAAATTTTTTGAGAATAATAACCAATAACCTTAAATGAGTTTAATTTGTTCACAAAAGAATCAGCTTCAATGTCTTTAGTCTAAAGCCTATTGGTCCTTTTTCTGCTACAGTCGCGTGTGCCACTACCTTTAGTCACATTTTGGTATTGAGCTTAAAGAAATCTAAATCGCTATACGTCAGCTAGTTGCAGAAAACCAGTATACCTAATATTAACTAGCCTTATTTATTTTAAATTCGTAGAAAATGTCATATTGGTGGTTAGAGTATTCTGTTGGATCGATTGCGAAAAAATGTTGAAATTCTTTCATTCATTGCTATGGAAACTCATTTATTTATTCACTAATTACGTAAGAAATTTACTGAAAATAAATAGAATTTTCATGCTAATTAAAAGGTATATAAAGAACAAGCAGGCAAGCTTGATTGAAAAAGTATTTACAATTATTTGAAACGAGTTGGGGCAGCCATTTTAGAATTATTTCGCAATTTTGAGTATCAATACATTCATAAATGAAAGTTTCGAGTACCTATCATAGAACCCGATAAACGAAAGAAAATATTCCCTAAACAGCAATTTAATTATTTTGGAAGAAATATTCTAAATCATTGGAAGACAATATAATTATCACGTTATATTACAGTAATAAATTGACAGTATTTCGTGAACTCTAAACAAAGTTAGAAGGATCCACAATTACACACTTGCTAAGATCAACATTTTAAATTATGTTGCTATTAATGGAATTAAATTTATATATACCTATCTACTTCCAAGCAGTTTTAGAATCTTTTTCAACTCCTAAATAAACAAGCGGATTATTTTTCATCCTTTTCTTATAAATAATTTGACCACTTTTAGTAAGCTTTACCCACATAGCATGAAATATTATGACCAAACATTTTAACACTTATTTTATTAATTCGAAATATTTTTAATGGAACAAACGTATCAAAGCACGGTACTTCGAGTTTCATGGCAATATACTCAGTGTATCATCTAAGTTTAAACATTAATGTCTTAAATACATGATATAACAATCTATAGTATATACACCGTAACATTCTTATTTATAACTGAAGACATAACATAACTAAACAATAAAAAAATCCAACAAATTAGAAGTACTGAAGACAGCATTGAATAACAGCTACAAGATGTTAGATGATGGAAAAGTACTTACTAATCCAGTAACGGTACAAGAAAGTGAATTTAAGTTAGAATTTGTTCAACATTCGTTACATGGACTTCTTCTAAAAGTAATCAATATTCAAAATTAGCTAGAACTAAGATTGGTATTGTTATTAAACAACAAAAATATTTACAGTTGTTTCGATCACATTGTTTAATCAACCTTTTTACCATTGGGTGTACCGTTGGCTATGCCATTGGTTTTGCCATTAAATGTTCCATTAGGTGTACCATTAGGTGTGCCATTGGGTGTACCATTTGCGATTCCATTGGTAGTGACTTTGCCATTCATGTGACCATTGCTCGTTATCTCTTTAGCGTCTGTTTTCTTGTCAACATCTCCTTTCTTGGTAGGTTTGCCATATGCCTTGTAATAGAAGTCGTAGAAGAGGTAGTAGAAAAAGATGGAGTTAGGGAGAGTGAAGACGACGGACCAGCGAGGGTAGCCGCAGTCGTAGAAGAGGAGCTGAGCTGAGTGGAGGAAAGCAATGCAGAACTGGAGCTGGAACAAGAAGATAAAACAAGGGTTACAGCGACATCTGTAACTAGATAATTACCTAATGCAACGCTGTTTATGCAAGCTGTTAATTTCACAATTCTAAACTGATTTGCATTAATAAAATTATCTTCAATCTATCGTAGTGCAAACGCGTACAAGACGCCTGATTTCATTTATAAGCAATACAAAAACAGACGATTCTTTATTATAACCTGTTGGTAGTTTTTCTGAGCAAGCATACGCACACCGAAAATATATTTGAAAAGTTTTAGAGGAGCCCCGTGGTCAGGGGGCCTAAAAAGGCCACTTTGGCAGAATCATAAAAGGAAAACATAATGGACAGTTAACTGTTAAGTTAATCGTATCAAATCCATTGGTGAAGCATTTTTCAGTATTTTTTTTGTCTGTGCTAAAATACCAATCAATCCAATCCAAATCCAATCCCAATCTCTTTGATTGTTGTACCGCGAGTAGTAGAGTTGTACGTAGTGCAGCGAAAAAAGAAAAACACGGACTCCTGTAATCCTTTTATGATTCTCCAAAGTGGAAAAAATTAAAAAAGGGTCAAAAATAAAGTGATCTTCATACCCGTTGATTTTGGTGTGATAGAGCGTGGTCTAACCCATAATGAATTATATAGGCAAATTTGATGAAGAAATTGTGGACTTTCCCTTAATCTGTCGACTTTGAAAACTCAAAGGACAATTTATAAAAGACATATTTTGTGACACTATTGCACAGAATAAATTTAAAGAAAAATAAGAAGAATATAAAGAAATATTTAAAAAAGATGGGTTGGGTGTTGTGGTGGGGTGGGGTTTTGGGATTTAGAGAAGTATTATTTTAAGATAGTAACACTCCCTTTTCTAGAAATCTATTACAAATACATTTATATCTAATGATCTTTCATTTAATGTAGTAAACTCACAGCTGCCAGCCTAAGCAGAACTGTTATCACTGAGAATTGGGGGCGATATCATTAATGATATCGAGCGCAGAGGTTCATAGTTACAATAAAACCTTTTTTTTTTTGGGTGGGAAATTATTAAATAACATAACTTCTCCCGCTCTGGGCGGAGCAGGAGGGCATGTTAGACTTTGACTGACTAAAACCCACCCGTGTTCCTTCAGTTGCCTGTGCCAGTGAATAGAAAAGTGTTACGACGTAAACAAGCCGCTATTTTAATGTTTTCGTTTTATTACATAACTTTTAATCATCACTTTTAAGTGTTTGATATTATTAAAGTTCTGAATGCCGACAAATCGTTACAAAGGGATCAGCTTCAAATTCAAGTAGCAATCAAAGCTACTCAACTCGGTACGTTGATTTAGGAATAAATGCAAAATATAACCACTTTTGGGTGCTTTTGGGCATCAATGTCGTCGTATTTGCCAAAGGGCTCCATCAATCCGTCGGATATTTATATATTCACTATCAGGACATATAACACTATTGCACAAAATAGCCTTTATTCACCCTGAATATCCATTTAAAAATTGTCCAAAACCGAGTTTTCAAAGTAAAAAAAATTAGGGAAACCCCACAATTTCTTCATCAGATTTACCTATTTGAGTCATTATGCGGCCTAAGCGCACCCGATTATATCAAAATCAACGGCTCTGAAGATCACTTTATTTTTGGCCCTTTTTTTAAATCTGAAAGTGGTCTCCTAACCACGGGACTCCTATCAGTAACTTTTCAAATATATTCGGTGTTCTCTCATCATGCCGTACCTCAGGTATCAACTTTTTGCCTTGCACAAAAACCCTCACGGCCTTATTATAAAACAAGGTTTATCTTTAGACCCAGGTTTAAACCATCGAGCCATTTTTAAATTTTGAACTTTATTCCGACAACTGCAAAGTTCTTAATGCAAAATTGACAACTTAGACTCGGGTTTAACGTCAGTTTTTGTAATAAGAACTTTAGCTTCGTCGGATTATAGTTCGAAATTTAAAAATAGCTGGATGGTTTAAACCTGGGTCTAAAGATAAATCTTGTTTTGTAATAAGGCCGTCAGGGTTTTCTGGGTTTTTGAGCAGGGAAAAAAGTTCCGAACCTAAGAACCTACTTATACATGGTATAAGTGTAAGTTCTTTGATTTCTATTACTTAAAATTTATCCCCAGCTTCAACAATAACTTACCATTTGCAATGTAGTGATGTATTTCTTCCAGAACAGGTACCTCTGGAACTGTGGTCCCATGGCTGAGAACATGTAATACGTGTACATGACAATGTGCACGAAGGAGTTTATCACTCCTATGAGAGTCCCGTGCCCTCCTGGATAGTACTTCGTAGCTCCCCATGATATCATGGGCATGACTGTATGATGGTACATATGGAGGAAGGTGATTTGTCTATCCTTTTTCCTGATGACGAAGAATACCGTGTCGAGGAGTTCAGACATTTTTGCCAGGAAGTATATGTAGACGCCTATTGCAACCTGGAAATTTTAAAAGACGCTGTTAACAAAGGTATTTTTTTAAAGAAGGTAACTTTAGTGTATGTGATAAAATTAGAAAAAAATTAACATTAGTAAGTCTGTCAAAGTTATCGACCAAACCATCCATGACATTCCTGAAATCTCTAGGAGAAATGCTGAAAATATAATAGTCACCTCCTAATAAAGTAACTAGCTTTTATATTGTTGCGCGCCACAATTAATGTCTAGTACATGGCGACAGTAGTTACCACTAGCGCCATCTAGTATCGAGTAGCGGAACTAGTAGTCAAGACCCTTCTAGAAATTTCGATGCGAGAACTTTCTAGAACATTCCCGAACTTTCGACATCTGGTCGATCGGGGCCTGTATGTACTCGAACATTCTAGATGTTTCTACAATGGAAGGTTCTAGAACTCTCTTTGGCGCTATATAAGGCCGAGACGCGCCACGACCGACACAGTTTGGATAAAGCGATCGAAGTGAAAGCATCGAAGCGATATTCCAGTGCGACTTAAAGCGATCAGTAGTGCAATTGTGTTTTGTAATTAGTGTGTTTGAGTTGTAATTAGTGTTGATTATTAAAGTGTCATTTTTTTGGTTATTAAATCGGCAGTTTTTATTGTCACGAACCCGAAGCTCGTAACAATATTTTATTTTAAATCAGGATTTATTAGCCTAAAATTATACCAAAAGTTGCAGAATAATATTTTTTTTGTTTCCATTTTGCAGAATATGTTGTGTTCCTTTTGGTCTGTTCTAAATAAATGTATTTTCTTTCTTTTTATTGTTTCTTTCCTTCATACTTTGATGATGATCTTGTCACTGGTAAGTAAACGTTAATTAAATAGAATGTGATTTAGTAGATCGATCATCACAATTATAAATGGTGCCGTAACGACGGTTACAAACGGTACTTCTAAGATAACTGTGCCTACTTTTTATACTGCCTCGGTGAAAGACATTTTTTTAATGTTGGGCTGCGCTTACATCACTCAAGTAAGGTATTATTATCAGCCTAACTATTTCTGATTATGACACAACTGTATACTGCCATCTACTGATATCCTAAGATTGGAGCAGTTGGATCTCTTTGTTTCATTAAATGTTATATGAATTATATTTTTAAATATTAGAATATAAAAAATAGTAGTCCGACAGTAGTAGTATCGGGAACAGGGTCCAAGCTATATTACAATTACTATTAGTACTGACTGCCTCGAGGCGTATTGGTCTAAAGAATAATATGATGAAATCAATGACACTACAGGAATTCCGTTCCTGATGGAGAATACAGATTTTCTTTACAAAACATTATTGAACCGTTATTGGTCGGTAGGTACCAAATTATCACTACGCGACCTGAACTAAGCCTTATTACAACTAATATAACGATAATTTTCCAGCAAAGCGTCACTCACGGAACAAATTGCTTATAATTACGCATGCATCTTGATAGTACCTAATAAACACGATGTAGAGGAAGGAACGGGGAGTCGGTGACTGATCAACACGACAACATTATGTATGAAACTGAGTTTGTTGTCATTGATGTTCGTGTGTTTCCGTGTAACTTCGGCTATCTACATCGTGTAATTGTATTACTGCTTGATAAGGTTTTGTATGGTTATTGTAATACTTTTACTTTGTTTGTATTTCCTTCGGTGTAGGTACTATCTTTTGAACTTGAACCTACATAAAAAATACAAATTGTTGTCCTCTTGATCTCTTAATTTACCCCCAATTACTTGGTCTTATCGAATAGTTTGTAAATATTTAATCATCTTCCATGATCTACCTTTATTGAGGGGACAATTTCTACTTTCTAGGTACCTCCTGGACAACCGCAAACAATACAGTTATATGTAATAATACCTATGTATTGATAGACTATATCAGATCATTATAACATACCTACCTCAAAGCGTAAAAAGATAATTAATTAAGTTAGAGGTATTGTTTTTTAAAATCAATAAGAAGAGGATTATAGTTTTCTGAATTCAAAAGTTAGATGTCGTAAATGGTCAGAATTGGCCGAGTGGAACATGCACTGCTGTTGAATTTTTGGTTACAGGTTAACACACAAGAACGTGTGCAAGCAGGATGGCAGTGCCCTACAGCATCCGTTTTCGATGCGGCAACATCAGACATTTTGCTTCGAGATGTCCACGAAGCAATGATGGAGGCGCCAGTAAGGCGAGGGGCCCAGGCGGTTCCTGGCTAACGCCTGCAGTAGCGGCGGGTAGCGAGTGATACGGCTCAAGTTTGCTATGTCGGCAATCCGAGCAATATACTGATGAATACTGTGTGAGTCACAACCATTTTATTACGATTCTGTCACTCTATCATCAATAATCATAAGCTTAGTGACAACTGATGATGAGTTGACTGTTATTAACTTAGATGAGATAGTAGACCACGCGACACTAGGTATTAAAAAACGATGACATTCGATTTGACTAAAGTAAAGTCAGTCTCTAAGTTTGCTTTTAATGATTGTTTTAAAGGCGTTTGACACAGCGAACCTAAGAATACCCTTATGATTGTGTGAAGAGGATACCCGATCACCAAGTTACTCGAGAATTAAATGTTATAATGGAGGACAGTGGTAGTGAAACCACCTCTGATTAAGAATGGCTTGTACACTCAAACTCAAAACTTAAGACCGTACTTCATGAGTAACACGTGGCGATGGGTCTATAAGAAATCGTTGGTGCGATTTCTGTCTGTGTTGGTGCACAGAGCCCTCATGTGTTGTAGCATATGTGGCGGCAGATATCTAAAGAGTCCTTGGTGCGATTCTTTTCTGTGTTACTGCACAGACCCCCTCATGTGTTGTAGCATATGTGGCGGCAGATATGTAGAGAGTCGTTGATGCGATTCTGGTCTGTGTTGGTGCACAGATTACAATGAAGTTTCATGAGTTCAGTATACATTGCCTATGAATTTTATTTCGGTAAATTCTAAATGATTTGTCACAATAATTTTGATGGTTTAACTTGTTGATCGGTCGAGTCCTGACTGCGTTAGTGCACAGACCGCTTCGTGTTCTAGTTTTCTTTTCTGAGAACCAATGGATCGATTCTGGTCTGTGTTGGTGCACAGAGCGCCTCATGTGTAGTAAGCACATGTGGTGACGAATCTCGTCCGCACCTTATGTGCAGTAGCATATGTGATAACTGATCTGGTAAGAATAATTGGTTTGATTCTGGACTGGAAACGCAAGCGAGCCCTACCGCTTGGACACGATCGTCGGTGGAGGGGATGCCGCGAGGACTGGTGGAGAGACCGAGTGTTGCGACAGTTTACAGTGCACAGTCGAGCTCGGACAGTCTTGGCAAATGCTCAATACCACTGCACGTGTTTGTTTTCGACGCACGTGTGCATTTCAGTTGTTAATTATTGCTAGTTTATTAAAGTTACTGTAAATTCAAATAATCTTTTCGTTCGAGTACCCGCTGCAGTGCCCAACCTATCTAAACTACCTATGTCGGATCGTGAAGAAGACCCGATGTATCGCATCTCGGCCACCCGGTGATGCGACATATGTATAAAATTTTTGTATTCTATCTACTTTGTTATTTATTAATTTCATAGTTAAAACGGCGTATATGATCAACATCTGCACTTTTATAAGCGATACTCATATCTAGAAGGAACTAGAGAATACTTACAATAGCGGCAAAACTTGAAGTTCAACAACTCAAAGAAACTATAACCATTTTAATTTTATAATTCTTTCTCCACATATACGACGTTATTTTTAGTATATGCGAAACCTGAATATAGTTTGTTCAGAATAACACGGGGTAAAAATTATTGGAATCGATTCAGTTACTTACTGAATCGATTCCAATCATTTTTACCCCATGTTATATTTTGTCCCAAATTTATTTAAAAACATTAAAATTTGGACACCGAGCGACACTACCTAAAGTGTTTTTCAAATAAACTTGCGATAAATGTCATTCAACCACCCTGTACCAAAAAGTCCAAATAACTTACGATAGATATCGTTCGTCATACAAAACTGTCGCTAACATTGCATCGGTTGAGTTTCATAATACCAAACACGGAGTAAGTCAATGTTTTGATCGTGTTACCGACACTGCCCATACATTTTTTTCGTATGGTTTGGAAATATTGGGATACATTAGTAGACGGAGGTGAACAAACTTTATCGCAAGTTTATTTGAAATGAACTTTAGGTACTATTTATTATCAATGACGGCGCGGCGCGGGTGAGCATGTTTTTGTACGGACAAACAGGTAACTTAACAAGCTTATAACTTTGTGATTTTTCATGATACAGTTTTGAAATTTTGTACATAGATTCTTTACATAAAAATACTAGAGACGTGTTTCGGGTTTCGCATATACTAAAAATAACGTTGTATACACGTGGGACTAAAACATAACTGACTGCTTCGTTGGTGTAGTAGCCGCAAGCGTTACTGCTGAGCATGAGGTCCTGGGTTCGACTCCCGGGTCGATCAAAGTGTTATTGGGTTTTTTCTATCTGGAATTCCTCAGTAGCAGCTTAGAGTCTAGACGATTGATGGCAATAGGCTCACCCCTATCACATGGGACTCAAACATAAAATTTGGGTGTACTATTAAGTACTCCTCTGCCCAACCTTTCAGGGATTTTCAGGGAATTTCCAGGGATTACAGGCGTAATAATATTATGTTTATGTTGTGATTATAATTCGTTTCTAATATTTTCTTTCCAGCTAGTATTTGAAGGAGACCAAGAATTTACACCGCCTCTGTACATTTATGTGCTTGAAGTATTAAATAATAAGTATTAAATAATAATGAAGTATCAAATGAAGTATAATTTGAATATTATTATTAATTAATAATACGCCACAGCACAAATACTAGAGGTACTTACTCTCATACTCTCCGGCGACCTTGAGAAGTCAACTGGTTGACATTTCCAACTGTAAGTCCTCAACCAGCCTGCGGCGAGGCCCTGGAATAATAAACAAAATAATATTTGAATATATTGAAGAATAATGCAAAAATCCGCATTAGAATTCACAGACCTATGAACATTTTTGATCGAACATACAGGTGCCAATGTCGAAACTGCATCCTTTGCATATATTGTACAATATACTTGGAGTGCATTTCTTGAATAATGATTTAATTTTATTGTCGAGACATCATTGTAAATTGAACTATCAATGGTCTAAGGAACTATCTAATTCTCGTACAGCAATGTCTTGATCGATAGGTACGGTGGGCTACCCCAGTTGTATTAAAATTTACATACAACTGGGGTACCCAATTGATGCAGCCCACTGTACATCAATAATGTAATCCTTTTACACATAAATTGGTAGGTACCAATAAAAATCGTAAAATATTTTCTCTTAAAAAAATTAAAGGTATCCTAGATATGATTTTTGTGACAACCAAGTCAAATCGTCAACATTATTTTTATAATAAAGTAACATGCAGCTATAAATGGAAGATATTTTATTCTAGGTACATCGTATGATGTGAAACATTTAAAAAGAGTAATAAAGTTTCTTGCCGATTCTTATGAAACTACCTTTTGGATGGGGCATCATCATCATCATCATCATTTTAGCCGAAAGACGTCCACTACTGGACATAGGCCTCCCCCATAAGGGGGGGGAGGGGGGGGGGGTTTGCCATAATGGCTACGCTTGGCAGGCGGGTTGGCGATCGCAGTATAGTATGGTGGTGGAATGCATAGAGAACGCTGCTGCCCATTCTCCGGTACGCCCCTTAGTCGCCTTTTACGACACCCACGGGAAGTATGGGGTGGTGCTATTCCTTAAGTCCGGCACCACACAGACATTCACCACACAGACACATTGGATGGGGCACGTAGAATAAATTCTATTTTTTTGTAAATTCTGACGTTCAAGACTGCCTTTTATGGCCTACTTGAAATAAATGATTTTACTTTGTCTTTGATGGTTAATAACCGCTGTTAACCAAATGATCATAGAGCTTTGAGTAACTCTATAATAATTTGTTTACTAGCGGGTCGGTTGTCGCTAGGTTGTCTATTAAAGGTCGCTTTTAGCTCTTGTTTATTTACGTGGTGTCATAATAAAAAAACTAGCCAAGTGCGAGTCGGACTCGCACACGAAGGGTTTCGTACCACAATGCAAAAACTCCGAAAAAAACACGTTTGTTGTACCGGAGCCCCCCTTTAATATTTATTTTATTCTGTTTCTAGTATTTGTTGTTATAGCGGCAAAAGAAATACATCATCTGTAAAAAATTCAACTGTCTAGCTATCACGGTTCATGAGATACAGCCTGGTGACAGACACACAGACAGAAAGACAGTGGAGTCTTAGTAATAGGGTTCCTGTTTTACCCTTTGGGGTACGGAACCCTAAAAAGTATTCTATTATATTCTATTCTGTCTGTGTGGTGCCGGACTCAAAGAATACCACCACCCCATACTTCTCGTGGGTGTCGTAAAAGGCGACTAAGGGGCGTACCGGAGAATGGGCAGCAGCGTTCTCTATGCATTCCACCACCATACCATACTGCGATCGCCAACCCGCCTGCCAAGCGTGGCGATTATGGCAAACCCCCCCCCCCCTTTTGGGGGAGGCCTATGTCCAGCAGTGGACGTCTTTCGGCTGAAATGATGATATTCTATTCTACTAACCTCATGGAACAACCAGACGCTGACGACGACTTGAATAAAATTATAAACGATTAAAGTCTTCTGTAGTTGGAAGGGTTTCTTGTCTGCCATGTACCTCGGCCCCCATTTCAGCGAGAAGTACAGATACAGGCCGATGATAGTGAGACCGGGGACTGGGTCTGAGATCAGGAACCAGTCGTTTGTTCTGGGATCTGGAAATTGAGAGAAGATGATCTGTTAGTGACTGTTTAAAAAAGAATTCTTCTTTTTGTGTCGATGATACTCTTCTGCGATGTTTTATATTATTTGAGCCCAGTAGGTGGCGACTTTAGTTACACTTATCACACTAATATTTGACAGGCGAAAGTTTGTGAGTGTGTGTGTGTTTATATGTTTGTTACTTCTTCACGCTCAAACGGTTGGACAAATTTTGATAAATTTTGTATGGAGGTAGCTGACACCTTGGATTAACATATAGGCTACTTTTTATACCGATATTTCCAAGGGATCGACATTTACGTGGGTGAAACAGCGGGGCGCAGCTAGTACAAAATAAGACCTTCTAGACTGGGTTCACTTCGACTGTGAGAAATTGAAAACATTGGCATTCTTCCAGAGGGTCGAGTGGAGGTACCCGCGGGGTAGTTGCGTAACACACTTTACAGTTCAAACAAATTAATTGCTGTTTTTAACCGACTTCAAACAAATTAATTGCTGTTCTTAACCGACTTCAAACAAAGTAATTGCTGTTTTTAACCGACTTCAAACAAATTAATTGCTGTTTTTAACCGACTTCAAACAAATTAGTTGCTGTTTTTAAATGTCGCGGGGCGCAACTAGTAAAAGAATAAAGAGGTTTTCTTTCTTTACTAGCAGCGCCCCGCGGTTTCACCCGCACAAAGTTTCAATCCCGTGGGAATATCAGGATAAAAAGTAGCATATATGTTAATCCAGTGTGTCAGCTACCTCCATCCTAAATTTTATCAAAATTGGTCAAGCCGTTTGAGCGTTAAGAAGTAACAAACATATAAACACACACACTCAAACTTTTGCCTTTATAATATTAGTGTGATTTGGTTTCAATTAGGCAAAATGGGGCAGTTTGAAATCATAGGTTAGCGTGCGGTCTGAACTGCTGAACTAAAGTTGCCTGGAAGAGATCGCCGAAAGCGAAAACGCCGCCCATTGTATATTTTGTAGCGTTTACTTTTTATCCCGATATTCCCACGGGATCGAGACTTATGCGGGAGAAACCGCGGGGCGCAGCTGGTAGTAAATAATTATCACAGGCATTCCTATTTTGAATTTCTGATAGTAAGATTTTAGAGCAGTGGTGGCCAAGTGGTGACGGCCGCGACTTACGAGGTGTAAGTTGTAGGTTCGAACCCAGACCCCGGCGCTTTACTTTGTGTAAATTATATCATCACCACTGCTCTCAAAACGGTGAAGGAAAACATCATGAGGAAACCGGCATGTCCTAGAACCAAAAATTCGAAGACATGTGACATACATATACCAACCCGCACTGTGCCCGCGTGGTGGATTACGGCCCACTCCCAGCCTGGAGGCCTGTGTCCCAGCAGTGGGAACATCATCAAGATTTACTTTCAGATCTTTCAGGTTTATTCTTATCATTTTGTAATAACTTGTGTCAGAAATGGTCTCTGTTATGAAATGCCTATTTTTATTTTCAAACATAATGCATGTTCTTAATTAGGGTGGGCTTATTAGATGGCGGTAAAAATAAATGATGTGTTCACAACATTATATAAATTGTTAATTAAGTCTATGCCTAGTTTCAAACATATAATTTGAGAATGAAAGTGAAATTCAGAGCATATCCGTCAGCCATCGTCATTTTGCGTAACACAATGTTACATACTCATCATGTTTATCATTAGGTATCTGCCAAACGACTTTCGGCTCAATAAAGGTAGAGGGTACTATTGAGATTGTCCCTCTATCCCTTGCAGGGACTTTTAAAAACACCTTTGTAAATGTTACAGAATTATAAGTGTTTATATATTGAATTGATAACAGAATCAAATATGTAACACTTTTATACGTGTTTTTAATGTGTTAACCCAAAACACTTACCTACAAAAGTGTAACCGTAATATATTTGTAACAGTTAAGAAAGTGTTAACAGTGTTAATAAGTGTAACCGGTAAACGTAGCGTTGCCAAAATACCCGCAATCCCGACTGGATTGCGGCTATTTTGCCATCGCCGCATCTGTCTGTTCGCCGCGCGTTTTTGCGGTCCGTGCAATTTACAAATGCTGCACATAATTAACACTTAATAACACACAAGTTACACTTTGACTTTGTAACATTACCAACATTGTATTTGTTACATATAGAAGTGTTTTTCTTTTACAACAGAAACACTTATTATGATTACAGTTTGAGTCCCTGATCCGTTGTATTAATATGAACTATAAATAGCTCATTTATTAATAAGATAATATTGGCTAGTCAGCAAGGTGATGGGGCTCTCTGTCCAGGATCATTCCAGGACTGGCCGAGGAAGCGTGGCGAACTATACTAGTGCTCCTGTACCCCGGCCAACGGTGTTAAAGAACACCATTTGGTTTTATTTAGTAAGAGTCTGACATACCCCAGATCCAAGCCAATTTCCTCACGCAAAAAAAGTGATTTTTCGTTGAAGTTATTTTAATTCTGGCCACTTGTATCTGCAACCTTTAAGTATTTACTACTTGTAGTTAGTTTCACATCTATCATAGATCTATGGTTACACATGTTATAGGCGAAGAATACAGCCATTTCTTTGACAAGATAGAAGTCCTGTTCTCTGCGACCATAAATATATTCCGATAGGTATTTACGTGGTTGTCAAATACATTTAGTTCAATGTATTCAAATTACCATTCAGGTTAATGTTACTGTTATGAAATTAGTTGTAACTATTGACATTCAGTGTCTTAAAAAACCCAATGCATCGTATCAGTTAGCATCCCACATACATATTTAGAGGCTAATATGAATAGCATTCACATAAAAAAATCCAGTTAATTTAAGCAGGCTATTGAGTCACTAACATAGTATATAATGTGTAATATAACGAAAACAAATGAAGCAATCTCGACATAATGTCGTTGAAAGCAAGCATGTGAATCGTAATATTCAATTATGTGTTGCGTACTTTTTGCAAAACGTTTTACCGAATAGTTAAACTATCACTTTCGTTGAAACGGAACTGAGACAAGTTATATTTTTTTTTTTATTGTATTTAGTCAGAAACAAGCAGGCAGCTCAATTGGTGGTAAGGAATCTCTGCAGCCAACTGTAATTATATCAAAGATACAATCCTACTATCCTACTAATATACTACTTCCTACTATCCTATCCTACTAATATTAAAAACGTAAAAGTTTGTGAGGATGGATGGATGTTTGTTACTCTTTCACGCAAAAACTACTGAACGGATTTTGATGAAACTTTACAGTAATATAGCTTATACATCAGAATAACATATAGGATACTTTTTATCTCGATATTCTCGCGGGATCTAAGAGCTATTACACACTGTCGGCTGGTCGGCGGCGACATGGTCGAAGGTGACTGTAACTTACTATAATTTAAATAGATGTTTACGCACCTGGTCGCCGGATGATGCCTATGTTTTGCAGCTACTATGAAATTTAATATTCCTTCGTTATAAAAATAATTGCAGAGATTTGACATTCTTGGATTAAATTATAGTGTCTAGCGTTTTAGAACAATGTATCATTAAATCTAGAGCTATTGTAGCGGTTTTCCTCAATGTCTAGCTCAAATGATTATTCTTTTTCTATCAATATTATAGATAAGTGCGCTGAAGAGTGAATGTAATATTATAACATCTTTTGTAAGAACATCCCCTTTCATTGAGATATCTATCAACAATTCAAATTCCAATACTGAGCAATTTCGAGCTTGCTAATTACGTCCGGTGTATAACTATAAATGTATTTTCTTTCTTTACACTGCTCATGCGCATGGGCACTTGGTTACGCAGTTCCGTTACCAACCTTGCCACCATTTTCTACTTTGGATTGAGTTGATGATGAGTTAAACAAGGTTTAATTGAAATAAATCAAAACCCTGAAATCCCGAAAATAATCAGCTGATCCATATATGACTCACACAGAATTTGTGGAGCAGCTATTTATTTTAGCGATTTTAATTTTGGTCCCATACTTAAGGTTGTCCGTAAGTGGATAAATAAAAACAGCCGCAAGGGTTGATCGATCAGGTTAAGCTACGCTTGCCGCGGTTGGTCTGTAGATGGGTGACCATCTTTACATAACGAGACCCCTCCGTGCCTCGGAAAGCACGTTAAGCCGTTGGTCCCGGCTGTCATTCGTGGATCTCTATTTTATTTTTATTTCTTCAGGACAACAAACAATTGTGTAGTATAGATAGATTTTAGAACATTTGAGTAATAACGCAACCAGCGCCGTTATCCGCATAATAATACAATAAAAACTTAATTTGGTATAAGCAAACAAAGGATTTAACTGTTATAATGTGATTAACACTTACGCGTACGGCCGCTGACCCGTCAGCGCTAACCAACGCACGCGCGGATAGCCACGTGTTATTCTAAAACGCTTCCTAGAAGTTCATACGTTTCGGCTGTCAGCGCGACGGTCAGCGTGCGGTCAGCGCGACTCTAAAACCAGCCTTAGTAAAAGGTGAGGCAAACTTTTAACAACCAACTTCGAAACGTTGAGTTATAATGCACTACGTAGTACAATATAACTCAATGCTTCGAAACTCATCATCAGATCTTAACACAATTGAAATGCATGCGAACAGAAAATAATTTTGCAAATACGGATATAATATAGTATAATTATATAGTCTATATGTATATGACGGAACTATGTTCGAACATACAAAACACATAAAAATAAAAGACATAAACATCCAAATAGAGAACTCCTCCTTTTCTGAAGCCAGTGAAAAATTTAAACAAGTAAATCTGTAAAATGTTGACATTATGAGGAAATGCGATCAATTTTCGCACAGATACATTTCTTGAATTGGGTAAATGACAAAACAAACAAGTCGATATCAGCAAAATTATCGTTGTAATTTTTCATAATACATAAAGGAGCTCGTTGGTCTGCTCTTACTGGCTTGGGGGCAAATAGACTATGAGTATAAGTATCGCGAATACGTTGGGAGCGACTAAGTATGTGAATATAAATTTGATTTATAAGGTTGATGCAATCAAATTCATTTCGACAGACTTTATATAAGAATGATTGATCAAGATACAGTCTCCTTGATTTAAGAGTTGACAAAGAGAACTTTCTAGGAGAGTATGATATGAAGAACGTTACTTAGAAAATGTGTAGTTTAGAAAACGAAGATATCTACGTTATACCGATTCAAGCTGGTCACTATATTTATCATAAAGTGGATTCCACAGACATGTGGCATATTCCAGTTGATATCTTGACTTGTATAGTAGTAAATATGTGGAAGGTTTTTTAAACAGGTTGCAGGTCCGCCTTATAAAACCACAAAATTGATAACCCTTAGCTGTGATGAGGTCAACGTGAGCATCAAAGTGCAACTTTGAGTCAAATAGCATACCCAGGTATTTAATTAAGGAAACGTTTTCTAAATTTGTGCCACAGAGCGAATATGATATATTAACGACATATTTTTTTTTTGTTAAAGATATAGATTTACACTTGGGTAAACTCAATTGTAGTTTATTTGCTAAACTATAGACAGAAAACGATCCAGGTCCTCTTGCAATTTAACACAGTCATCAGTAGAGTTTATTTTACGAAACTCTTTAAGTTCGTCAGCATACAACAGAAAACCAGTTTTCAAAGCATGTATTTACGTCAATTATGAATAAAATCTTTGACAGTCGTTACGGGTAGTCAGAAACCCGAAAGTCTGACAATCAGTCTTTCCAAGGGGTATCGTATTATCCAGTAGTAGGCAATCGCTCCATGTAAAATACTGGTACTCAGCTGCATCCGGTTAGACTGGAAGCCGACCCCAACATAGTTGGGAAGGATCTGGGCAGATGATGATGACTTAAAGTTGTCCGTAAGAATGAGTTCAATGACACTTTTCGGGTCTTCAGTTATTTATATTACACCTTTGAGTGAAGAACGAATACTTACCAGCTAATTCGGTGAACAAGCGATGATAAGTTCTTGAAAAGGAATTATTGAATAGCGCCATCTTCAGGTTTCTAGGTACTAAGCTGCAGAGTTAACTTCTACTTGTTTGTCATGAAAGGCTCCCCCGCATTTTATGTTTGAATTACTGATCCTTTATTATGCCTGGAACAAAAGACAACGATTATAAGCAAGTAACAAAACAAAAAGAGGAATTGGTTAAAGGACCAGCAGTGCGATTCTGTAACCATCTCACCGTGAAAATTTAGGTGAAGTGAGCGTGGAGTGAGCTGTAAAAAACAAACTTGCATCACCTAAGTTTTCACGGTGAGATTTTTACAGAATCGACCGGCTGTAATAGATATGAAGGTAAGATCATTTTACATATATCGTCAACATTTACTTAAAAGACTAGATAGAACTGTGTGGCGTTCCCTAAAGGCTTCCGCTGACAGGCGCGACGCTCCCCTATTTATTTTAAGAAAAAAATATAAGAAAACTTCTTGGACATTGTTCTACCAGATCGTGTCCCGCCTGGCTGTGGGAGCCTTAAAGCTTTGGTTTCCTAAGGAAGCAGCCAACGGTCACACACTATCGGCAGTCCATATACAAAGACAACTTGTTGTCAACTACTGGTGAAAATTGCATTTTTTTTTGTGTAATGTTGGAACCGCTTTCCTAAAAACGGTAACTTAAGAAAGCGTCCTTCAATAAATGGAAAAATTCCACGCAAATAGAACAAATTACTGAACGAACAAATTATGCACCTTTGTATGGAAATTAAAGTCTGATGCTGACTAAATTGTTACCGAAACGAGATATTTAAAAGCTGTAGGGTACATAATAAAGTCAAAGTTGTAGACAGTAGATCTTTAGACGATTTTTAATGTATTAAGTACCTGGTACTTGTTGACAGGCGTATATTGTCCTCCCATACCTACCTATTATTACTGTAATTTGAAAACAGTATTAAAGCCAATTATTTTTAAAAGAGTAACCGTGGAGTTTCTTGCTGGATCTTCTCCGTAGGAAACGACCAATTGGAACCGTGCACCTAGTTTCTGACGTTTCATAAGTGCACATTTTGCAATGTTGCATGCGCCATTTTGATTTTGATTTCGAAAAAGAAGGAATCTTATACACATTTCCACCTATGAGGATTGTCGAAATATTCAAGAAGACTTTCGTTGGTATATGTAAGAAAGAAACCCAATATAATGATCCAATTAGAAATATATAACCCAAACAGTATAACCAACATAGATATACCAACGAAACGAAAAGAAGTTGATTTCTTAATTGACACATAATTGAGTAATTTATTAATGTTCATATTAAAGCTTCAATCATTCTCTTTGATTTGATTATAATAAGATTAAGGTCGTCGTCACTTAATATAAGTATTCAAGCTATATTATTGTATTATAAAATGGAAGTTAACGAAATACATAGACCATCTCTGACGTAAAGGCTATCTACTTTCGCTTGCGCGATGCTATGAATGACCTTTGCCCTTTTGATTTCTCGCCCCGATCCTGGGAAACAGGCTTTGCTTTGAGATGAAATATCTATTGAAATAGACGAAAGTAAGCAAGATTACCGCTTACTGTGAAAAGGATATAGGAAATGGTCAGTTTCAATATGGATTTCATTGGTAAATGCTTTTATCGTGTTGTTTTCCAGCCAAAAGTGTATTGTTATCAGCAAACCCATAAGATGAATAAAAATTATATCTCAGACAACACTGTTATGAAAATGTTGCTTTAGAAAATATTTTCCTACGTTGATGTTTGCAACAGACTTTACAGCGAAAATTAACATCATACAAATATTGTCCTTATTACTATATCGAACTTTAACGCACACTGCGGACCAATTGCCCAAATTGATCCGACACTTCACTAAAAGGCCGCAACTATTATCTATAATACATACTACGTTAACATATCTTCACAACTCCATGAAACACTACAGGAAGACATTGTAGGAAGCACTGAATCTGCAATTTATTTTCACATCATCATTAACATTTTCATTTATATTTGTTTTAGTCACGCGCGTAGCGGTCGCACGTCCGCTCGCTCCGAAATCGTTAGCGCGACTGAGCTTTCTATCCCCCCTCCACCCGCTGTGGGAGTGACTGAGTTAAGAGGAGGGGAAATTAGAGGGGTGGTTGGAAAAACAGGGTGCTTTCAAAACTGTGCAGGTTTTTTTGAGTAGATGATTTTCCGGCGACAAGAATGAGCTTGTTGTGTCTAGCGTCGGATACAGTGAAGGAGAAAGTGAAATGCAGATATCTATTATGCTGTTCCAAATATGGCACAACTTCATGCAAATATGTCTTGACTGGTTGGACGAGAACCATCGCTTTTTGGTTATTGAGCAATCTTATAATGATATATAATAACTATGGATTGGTAGGGTAGGTTTACAGAGAGAAACGTTAAGATTAAACTTAATCTAATAACTAATGTCAAAGGAAAACTCATGAACTTGAACATGGACTACAAAAAACCAGTGTCAAACTTGAATTCATTTATTCAATTCCCTTATAAAATTTTAACAACACCCTTTCAACCAGACGATTGTCTCTCCCCGTTCAAGCAAATATTTTGTAGATGTAGTTACCCCTGTATACAGGCTGTAACTGCCTAGTGCTACTGGTTGCCACCCTGCAGTCATTCAGCCACCCTCTGCCTTTTTATCTCAATGTGTGTTTGGAATATTTTTAATTTGAGTGTGTTATAATGAGTCTCTTTCGTATGTTTGTATTATGAATTCAAAAATTTCTTGTATCTGTGTTGATTCTTTCGACTCTAGTTCGTGGTAGGTAAGAATTAACGTTCATTTTCAATATTAAAGGCATGTTTAACTGTATCTGGATCTATCATCATTCAGCCAAACACATTCAAAATTTTACAGGTTTTTTTTTGATATTGTTTACCATGCAAAATTGAAAACAGTATGTTCAGATGGTTTGGTCATAAGAGGATGAATGAAAGGCAAAAGTATTTACAAGGTAGATATGAGCGAAAACGCAGAGAGAGGACGCCCAGGAGGACCTCCGTTAACGTAACCTGTTATTTCAAGTTAAACAAACATCAACTTTATTTTAATGAATATTAAGTTGATTTCAGAGTGACTAGCACTCTTGAAAAAGTTATAAAAAATATTTGCGGTTGTAGCGTAAACTGAACTTTGTTCTGTAGAATTAAAGACATTTTTCCATAAACTCATATTATTTGTTTTTTTGGCAAATAAATCGCGAATGCAGATTATGTATGTTGTCTACCATACAAATTCATGCATACACGTTAACCGAAACTTATGCACAGTGCGGTGTTACGAGTCTTAAGAGCAATGACTGTATGCCTCAATAGGAGAGGTGCAAGTGTTAAAAAAGAAAGAAGGAAAGAAAATAATTATGTTTATTCGCGGTAAACATGACGCCGAGAAAGAACACAAACACACAAAAAAAAAAAAACTTGGGGGAAAATATGCGTTACATCTACGCAAAACGGCCATCGCTCAGCATAATGCTAAGAACCTATTGGAAAAAGAGCACCAGTGCTTTTTTTTTTGCTGATGGGAAATCATCAAATGACTCCTCCCGCTCTGGGTGGAGCGGAAGGGAGTGTCAGACTCTTACTGACTAAAACCCACCCGTGTTCCTTCCTTAGGCCTTTATGTTCCGGGCCAGCGGTAACCCTTTCGGACAATCCCGCTGGCCGAGCCGAGTGCTGGTTTTCAGCGACAGCCACAGCTTAAATCCATTGACCAAGACGCACACATACCTACTTAATTCACACAAATTCAATTAACAAGCAATTCGTTAGCAAATACATAAAATTATGAACACGCAGGACTGAAAACGGATAAAATGCAATCGATAAGTGGACACATCCTTTGATTGCGGGTAATTATGGAATTATTGTGAAAACATCTACATTGCATACATTCGTGTGTTTAATTTTAATTGTACTATTGATTTATGAGGTTGAAACTGTTCTTTTATTTGTCTGAAATGTTTATTAAGGTTAGTTTTGGCTGCTTATTTCAAAATTCAGTTCCTTTCCCTATATTAGTCTATCAACTTGTTTAAACATGCAGCAAGTCAGAATCTAAAATGTGAAAAATAAAAACTTGGTACTGTTTTTTTTTTTGGAAGTTAATTGTTTTTTTTTATTGTAAAAAAAAGTTTTTCTCCTTAGCATTATTTTAAGCGAACTTATGGGGGCCTAAATAAATGCACCTAATAAGGCCCTTTACACGATCTAAAGCTAGTAATCCACACCTGATAGGTGGCGAGTGTGGATTATGGTATAATCCTCCCTACATTGTTCACTGTAAGTTTGTGCACGAACCCTCACAAGACGTGAATTATAGGGTCTTCACCGTAACACTAGTAACAAAGTCTATGTAAGGTCTATTTCAATAAAGAGTAAAGGTATTAAAGAGTATTAAAAAAATAAAATGAACAAGAACGGGCAAGAGCGAGTCGGATTCGCGCACCGAGGGTTATCTACCATCATAAGAGGCATATAGAATCAAAGATAGCTTAGTGCCTCTATGTCAAATTTTCAGGAACCGACAAAAACGTTTTTCTAATTTAGGAGTCAGGGGTTTTCATACTCTCTGAGTTTTGATTTTAGAGTATGTGATTTTATGTTGGTTTTGGCCACCTTTATCTATGAGTACTAAATAATAAGCCAAAAAATAAATAAAAAATCAAACGACTTAGCTATCGATACCAACAGCTACATATGTTTTTCAATTTTCATCGGCGAGACCTATATTCGTCTGAGAATTTTAACACTATGCACTACGATGTAGAATATTGCAGTTTTATGTCAACGCCATCTCTTGACCGATAGTGGAATTAATTTAACTTTTGTTGATGATTTCTAAAAAAATGTGCTATTTAGAAACTTCGTTTTATTTTTCCTGTAATCTTTACATAAACTTCTATCACATAGAATAATTTCAGATTTTTCACTTTGCAAACTTTGGAGATAAGGGGTGGGGAACGGTATTTTTTTTACATTTTTCATCAAAAGTCGAAAACTATGCGGCCTAAAAAAAAGAAAAAATGTTTGAGAATATGCTAACTGCGCTCTTTCATATTATGATACTCCACATGCCCTAATAGCCCCACTTCAAAATTTTCAGACCCCCTTTCAGTGCCTGTTGCAAAAAATATACACATATTTTTATTTCTTTCTTATTTGCAAAATAGTTGGGCAAACGTCATCTAAAGCTATTCCAAATTTCAAGTCGATAGCATTAGTAGTTCTTGAGATATCTAGCTGTGACAGACAGACAGACTTAGTCTCACCATAAAGGGTTCCGTTTTACCATTTTGGTTCGGAACCCTAAAAAATCCGATGATGAACATACTATCTAAAAAGTTAACAGGCAACTAATTTTTTACAGGTAACATTTGAAGAAGTAACTGCTTATACAAGGGACAACGGCTCGAAATATTTCAGAACATTTCCGATGAAACCGAAACCAATCGTTAGAACAAAAACAAACTTTTGCGTCATACTACACATATAATTTTCGCAACGGAACAAGTCATTCATACTCAGCATCGTAAAACGCCTTACAGGTGGCGACCACCATAACTTTGAACCCCCCTCTCCCTTTAAAACGCACTTACGCAGGACTAAAAAGGGTACCGCATCTATTTGCATAGCTCTTGCAAACTGGTCATTGTATTACAAACAGGGTTAAGACGTGCGGTTGCACAAGACCTTAACTGGGTAAACATAAAGGTGAAAATTGAATGTGATGGCCACATTAGTGTTGTCCAGACTGTGTCGCAAGTGTTTCGCTCCGCTGGCTGTCCTAAATACTTCGGTCCAAAGATTGCCGTTCGGAAACCCCTTGCTCTCACTCTTCAAGTGATAAGTGCCTGTTTTATGCGTTTGTAATGTGATTTTGATACCGAGATTGACGTATTAGACGCGTCAATTGCCTCGCTTTTATGGTCGCGCTGAATATCCGTTTCAGAATTATTGTCTTTATATATGTAACTACCGTCAATGATACTTTCCTTTGATAAATGATGAATATGAAATCAGTTACAAGTATTAACTTAAAAAATCATCGTCACACAGTTTTTTATATAAAACGCCTCTGTTTAACCGCGTGAAAATTCTATCGAACCTTTTGATCTATTGTATAATTCAATTCATGGTTAATTCAACAGATTGTGCACAATTGTGTTGTTTGTGTAAAATGAGCAGCAAACTACCTATAGGTAGTTTGCTGCTCATTTTACACAAACAATAATTGCCAAAACGCCTTTTTTCTTGCACTCTAAGCCAGCTATTTTCTCAGATATCTATTCAAACATTAGCAAAAACACAACGACCACAAGGGCCTTTCTCCACTGAGGTCATATGCCGGAGTCGTATCGTTAGCGTCCCGGACGTGTGTATGTAAACCGAGCTTCCTTATTTAGCATAGATTTGTATTACATAAAGTGACATGTGACTGTAGACTTATTTTTATAAGCCTTTTCCCGCAGCTTCGCCCGCGTGGAGGTTAAAAAACTGGCCAAGTGCGAGTCGGACTCGCACACGAAGGGTTCCGTACCACAAGGCAAAAACGCCGAAGAAAACATGTTTGTTGTATGGGAGCCCCCCTTAAATATTTATTTTGTTTTAATTTTAATATTTATTATTAAAGTTAAAATACAACTGAGTATTTTGTGAATATTTCAAGTGCCTACCTGTTGCCATTTTTGATATCGAGCAAAAAAGGGCAAAAAAATCGCGTTTGTTATATGGGAGCCCCCCTTAAATATTTATTTTATTCTGTTTTTAGTATTTGTTGTTAAAGCGGCAACAGAAGTACATAATTTGTGAAAATTTCAACTGTCTAGCTATCGCGGTTCTTGAGATACAGCCTGGTGACAGACAGACAGACAGCGAAGTCTTAGTAATAGGGTTCCGTTTTTACCCTTTGGGTACGGAACCCTTAAAACTAACCTACGGGAACACACTATCAGGATAAAAAATACCGTGTGTTCAATCTCAGGATAAGGTTTACCCCAGTGCCTTTTATCGAAATAATTATTATGTTCTCCAGTTAAGAGAAAATGCGGATAGTCTTTTCTCCATAGAAATGCTCTCGCCTGTTTTCTTTCTGGTTAATGAACATATTATAGCAATGATTTTTTACAATAATACATATAAACTACTTGTATGTCCCTATGTTTTCCTTTTTGATGATACATTATTTTTATAAACGCCTCAATAAATCTAGAACCCTCAAAAAATGCTCAAAAAAGCCGACTTAAACCGCTGTCAACAGAGGCCTAGTGTATAAATTTGACAACTGAAAAACAAAACAACATAGGAGCACAGTATAAATCCTTCTTATTTTTACACCAGCAATGGAAATTCTGCTGTGACTGCCGAATAAAATAAATGCAAGTTCATGTTACATTACAAAACGAATTCAAAATGGTAGCTAACAACTGTGCTAACAACTCAAACTACTAGTTAGTAATCAAATACCCAATCTGGTTCAATGTCATCACCACCTGCCTAGCCTTTTCTCAACTATGTTGGGGTCGGCTTCCAGTCTAACCGGATGCAGCTGAATACCAGTATTTTGCATGGAGCGACTGCCTATCTGACCTCCACAACCCAGTTACTGGGTAATACGATACCCCTTGGTAAGACTGGTTGTCAGACTTTCGGGCTTCTGACTTACCGTAACGACTGTCAAAGATCCGCGAATGACAGCCGGGACCAACGGCTTAAC
Source organism: Mesoligia furuncula (assembly GCA_916614155.1). NCBI lineage: Eukaryota > Metazoa > Arthropoda > Insecta > Lepidoptera > Noctuidae > Mesoligia > Mesoligia furuncula. The sequence goes on along the minus strand of OU744800.1, from coordinate 27,650,978 downwards.
GTGCTCTCCGAGGCCCGAAGGAGTCTCGGTATGTAAAGATGGTCACCCATCCGCAGACCAACCGCAGCAAGCGTAGCTTAACCTGATCGATCGACCTGTGCGGCTGTTATTATTTAGCCACGGGCCCCCCGTAATAATCGGATAAAATAATTAATCTTATTTAATAATCAATCTATATAGATTGATTCGAAACAGTGGTGTTCTCTGGAACTTGGAACGTCGTAGGTATACAGCGTGTATCAGAAAGTTTTTGTCATGTTTAAGGATCTGTTACAGACCAACAAACTGAATAACTTACTCCTTGGGACCAAAGACCAAGTATCCCATACAAATAACAATACCTACTCGAACCAAATGTAAGGAACGGCTGATTATTTTTTGCACAATATTTGATTTATGATTGGTAACTACCCAGTTACCAACCATAAATCAAAATATTGTGCAAAAAATAAGGAGGAGTTGTGGAGGTCAGGTAGGCAGTCGCTCCATGTAAAATACTGGTATTCAGCTGCATCCGGGGCAGACTGGAAACCGACCCCAACATAGTTGGGAAAAGGCTAGGCAGATGATAATGATGATTTTGATTATAAATAAGTCTAAAAATAAAAATCTGCTCGTCATTTTTCCGCATTATTGTAATAACATCATGAAGTATTTTAACGTTAACAGCCAATGATATTATATGTGTAAATTACTTACAATCCAAATATTTATCTACCTACTGAGTTGAATATTATTATATATTATTTGATATATTATATAATATATTATTTGATATTCTAAGCCGACTATTGCCTACAAAAATATTATGTTAGTTGACAAAGGCCGCGTAGAATTTTTGCGTGTGGTAATGTTTTTAATCTGACATTTAAATATTGTGTTCCTATTGGCAAACAAATTTTTTATACGATCACAAAATCTATGTTGGAACTGGGTCTACACAAAAATACTTTCCGAGTCAATGCCTCCGAAATCAAACCACCTCACTCGAGCGGGCAAAGGTGTACAGGAGATATACATTTTATTCGCTAGATAGGTTTATTAATGGTGAGCCTATTTCTATTAATTGGGCACATTTCTTTCACTATTTCATTTTTTTTTATGTTTACCTTCCCTAATTTTACTTCTGCGTTACTTTGTTTGTTCCTTTGTTATTGAGAATCTTTTTTTTTTTTTGTTGATATTTAAATAATCATTTTGTGACAAGTCTGCTACTATTAGTACATTTGCCGAGAACGAGGGAAACTGTTACACCGTAATACAGTTTAAACTAGTACGGGGAACAGAGTGGATCTCAACCAAAATAGCACAGGCTACCGAGGCTAACATACCAAACAAAAATGTTAACTACTTTTACTGCTTATTTGTCACTTAGATGGATTGTGCAAGGTTGTTATAATTATTTGGGTAAATAAAGATGTTTTTTTTTTCAGACACAGGGTTGCTACTAAAAAATTCCTAAAGGAAAAATATTTTCAACGCAAAACAATTTTACTGATTGATATCAATTTCGAAATCATTTAGAAAGTCTATCATTGACAGGAAATTATGCGCCTATTTACAGTTCATAACCATTCCGAATAGTTATATAATCAATACAAAATTTAATCGGCGACAAATATCCTCTCCTGAATCAAAAAACAATAAAAAATGGTTATATAATACTTATCTAACATTATAGCCCCACTTTTAAATAACTAAATTATCAGACTCCGTTCTAGATATAATTTAAAACACATGTTTAAAGGTCAGCTTTTGGCATGCGATTTTGATTCATATGTCACAGAACAATGGAGTTATTATTCAATGTAACACTGTCGCTGCTTTCTTTTGTGAATTAAATGAGCATCTTCCGTGACCTTTTAAAATTGGAATTTTGAAGATGTTTCTAGTGAAAGTTTCTAGGTAGATGAATAAACGTATATATTTGTACCGTATCATTTGTATCATAAATATAAATATAATTTGGTAGTAAACAACGTTAAATACTTTCAATCACAATCTGAATCATTTTTAAAGGATATTGCTAATCCATAGCTTCATAGATCCGAACAATTTGTCAGCTCAACAACGTAAATAACGTAATAAATGTTGTTGAACTGTTAAAATGTATCCCATTGCTACTTAGTGAATAGAGGTATGAAGAACAGGGTGTAAAGCTCACTCAACCTCCATAGAAAAGGAAGGATCCTCCGACATTAATGTCGGGCCGTTGTATCTATGCTAGTTGCGCGGTAAACTCTGCTTGCGAGATGCAGGATTTTGCGTGACGTCAGTATGACGCGTTGTTCTCATGTGGCGCCGTAGGTACCGCTACAAGTGTGTTGCGCAATTATCCCGCAGGGAAGCACGGCACAAAAGGAAAGAGGATTATTACTCAAAAGGGGGTGGAACATGGCTGCCACTGATGATGACGGTGAAATAACTTTATTATTAACCGACTTTAAAAAAAGGAGGTTTTGTATTCGACCCGTATGTATGTTCGTATGTCCGCGATTTCCTCAAAAACTAATAAATCAATTTTGTTGATTCTTTGATTAATGTGATCTGTGTACTTTCAGGAAGGTTTTAGTATATAATACATCAGGTAATTATTCGTATGTACGAAGTTATATGCATAAATGTACTGCATCTCCGGCATTTCTATGCGAATTTTGACGATTCTTCTAGTCGGTGTCTTCAATTCTTCAATGCTACTAGTGTTAATTGAATTTGTGTGGGTAGGTGCAACTAAAATGTGTTTTTTTTTTACATAAAAACAAGCGACTTCAAAAAAAAAACATTACGAAGTGATAAATTAACCTTAATTTCGGAAAAAAACGAAATTGCGGAACCAACGACACCGACTTCCGAAATTAAAGTTATTTATTATAACATTGAAGTGTTTTTTTTTAATAGTTTTTTTTTTTTGTAAAAAAGATTTTAATCACCTGCTATCAATATATAATTGACACAATGAGAAGGTATTTGACGATGCTAGAACCAGAGTGATCTAAGTGACATTTTTGGCAAAAATGGTTTTTTTACACAATTGCATGGAAAAATCAATCAATCAATCAATCATACTGATCTAAGTGCTTCCCAGCTTATATTAAATAATACTGGGAAGCACTTAGATCAGTATGGCATGAAAGAATTATGATTTTTCCATGCAATTGTGTAAAAAAAACATTTTTGCCAAAAATGTCACTTAGATCACTCTGGTTCTAGCATCGTCATTTTTGGCAAACTACGTGATTTTAGGCACACATACACCTTCAACTTTTTGCTCATCATCATCTGCCTAGCCTTTTCCCAACTATGTTGGGGTCGGCTTCCAGTCTAACCGTAACGACTGTCAAAGATCCACAAATGACAGCCGGGACCAACGGCTTAATGTGCTTTCCGAGCCACGGAGAGTCTCGGGATGAAAAGATGGTCACCCATCCACGGACCAACAGCGGCAAGCGTAGCTTAACCTGATCGACCGACCTGTGTGGCTGTTATTATTTAAAATCAAAATGTTTTATTTCCCATAAACCTACATGGGCACTTATGAAACGTCAGAAGCTAGGTGCACGGTTCCAATTGGTCGTTTCCTATGGAGAAGAACTGGCAAGAAACTCCACGGCTACTCTTTTAAAAAAAAAATTATTTAAAGAAATAAAAAACCCGACTGCGGTAAAAAACTGAAAAGCTAAAAACAAGCCTATTTTAAATTAAATAAAAGTTGGAAGCATGCGGGACCCATTTGAATTTGAAAATATAATAAAAATGATATGGGTCCCGCCTGCTTCCAACTTTTATTTAATTTAAAATGGGCTTGTTTTTAGCTTTTCAGTTTTTTACCGCAGTCGGGCTTTTTAGTTTTTTAAATAACTTTTTTTTTCCAGCTTTTTGTTTACAAAATAAATGTGAAAGATTTCGCAGACGATTTAGTTCTTGGTACGTGTTTTTTACGATTTTTCACTTCGAATTGCTTTTAAACGTATAAGTTGTATATAATTTTGTAATCACCTTTTAAAATCCTTTATTTTGATAAAATCTCTCGACTCGATAGGTTTTGAGAAAAAAAAAATTTTTTGAAGACATCATTGCGCAAAAAATCGGCCATATTATTTTTTTTTTTCAATTTTGATATACCCAGTGTCACTCTCACAATTAAGACGAATCTAACGGCACCTCTCAAGCTGAAATCGATCAAGCCGTTTAGGCTACAGAGCGTGCCAAAGAAATATACATACATACATACATACATACACTCGAAAAACATAACCCTCCTTCTGACGCAGTCGGGTAAAAATAATTGGCTTTTACAATGTTTCCAGATTACAGTAGGTATGGGAGGACAGGACAGAGAGTGCAGGCCTGTCAACAAGTACTTGATGAAATAGAAAATGGTCTACAGATCTAAAGTCTATAAGGCCTACGAAGTCCTCACAATTACAAAATAAGAATTATCAAAAGGATAAATAAAAAAAGAAATTATCTAATAAAAACCTGCTAAAACCAAGTGTTATGATTCCCATTAAAAGCACTAATAAAGAGGTGAAAAATTTGAATTGTCTGTATACAATGTCAAATAATAACGAAATTATGTCAAAAAGTATATAATGTCAAATAATAAAGAAATTATGTCAAAAAGTATGTAAAATAATAAAATAAAAATTAAACATCGCAATTTGAGAGCAGTTAATAGACATTTACCTAGTTATGCCGTTAATGAGGAGCCAGGGAAGCCACATGTGCAGAAGGAATTATTGCCAGACTACCTTGTCTTTAACGTAGTCTTTAATCTTATAATATGCTTTTTTGATAAGGACACGTTTGATGAGGGTTTTGAACTTTCCATCGCTAAGTTCTGTAACCGGCTTTGGCAACTTGTTATAAAATCGAATGCTGTTTACAAGAAATGACTTGCTAGTTTTAGTTAATCTAAATTTAGCCACGGGCCCCTCAGTTTTCAAGGGAAATCGACCCCGGAAAAGTGTATTAATTGTTTACATGCTATGGGGTCAAGGCAAGTGACACCCATGTTTACCTACACAAACTTTTTTAATTGACGATTGGCCCTAATCAATTTTCATTGGTTTGTTACTCTTAAATCTATTAGTTTTACTCAATTATATAAGTTTCTCGCATTTTAAGCGAACATAATGTAAACTATGTTCACTAGTGCATAATTACTTATGTACTTTATATTGGAGGCAACGTGTAATTATTATTATTATAAATTAAATCTTTAATTGTATGTACTAACTTATTAATATTTTACTGCTAGCAGGCTAAGAATGTGCAATAAACAAATGCGTAAATTCCAAGCTAATTTTAATGCGAATTTGATTGTCCACCATTTTATAAAAAAAAAACAAAACTTGCCATAGTTTTATAATAAATTACACAATCAAAAATAACGATAATTTTATTAACAAAAAAAATATACCTACAGACTATTCCTAGGTATTCGAGACATAACTCATAAATAATGTTTAAAGAAACTTTGTAATTTAGCAAATTACGCACATTTTGAAAACGCATACAGCTTTCTTTTTCGAAGTATCATTATGTGCACGAGGTATATAAGGATTTGTAAAACAAAAATAATTACGGTTACGTGAGAGTTATAACATAATTTGGCCTCAAGACTAATTATTAGACCTTATTAAATAATTACTTTGAGCCGTTCTTTTGCTGAAAAACTGGGCATTAGACTTTGAAGGCATTCGTTTTATTAATCTTTATATTAACACTAGCTGACCCGGCAAACGTTGTTTTGCCATATAAATTATTTCTAGCGGCCCGGCGCTACTTCGTTTGCGTGGTGTCCTACCCCTTACCCTACCCTACCCATACCCTACTTCTACCCAACTCCTACCCTACTCCTACCCTACTCCTATACTACTCCTACCCTACTTCTACCCTCCTCCTACCCTACTCCTACCCTACTCCTAACCTACTCCTACACTACTCCTACCCTACTCCTACCCTACTCCTACCCTACTCCTACACTACTCCTACCCTACTCCTATCCTACTCCTACCCTACTCTTACCCTATTTCTACCCTACTCCTACACTAGTCCTACCCTTTGCTACCCTACTCCTACCCTACTTCTACCCTACATCTACCCTACTCCTACCCTACTCCTACCCTACTCCTACCTACTCCTACCCTACTCCTGCCCTACTCCTACACTATTCCTACCATACTTCTACCCTACTCCTATAGATATAGAAAATTTTTCTCTGCGTAAGAACCATCCTCGTATTTCAAGGAATATTCTAAGAAAAGAATTACCGAAATCGGTTCAGCTGTTCTCGAGATTTGCGCTTAGCAACTCATTCAGCAATTCATTTTTATATTATAGATAAAATAAAGTCAAACTCAAGAACAGCTGGACCGATTTTTATGATTTTTGATTTGTTAGGTTTGAACTATTAAAATAATCATGGGGAAAAAATAACGAAAAAAAAATCTGATTCTTATTGATTCTGAGGCGGTACTAAGGAACACGGGTGGGTTTTAGTCAGTAAGAGTCTGACACATACTCCCTTCCACTCCGCCCAGAGCGGGAGTCATTTGATGACTTCCCACGGAAAAAAAAAGGCTGTACTAAGTTCGCTGGGTCAGCTAGGAATAATAAATACACCAAGTGGTGGTGTTTGGGGGAAGCCTATGTCCAGCAGTGGACATCTTTCGACTGAAATGATGATGATGATGAAGCACACCAACAGTACAATAATTTATAGTTGAGCACTTTATGCAGCTTTGCCCTTGATTTGGTTCGTCATTGAGCTTCTTAAGTCCTGAGTTGAGCTACACAAATACTGAAAAATGCCTGCACTGACTGTCTAGTCAGTGCAGGCATTTTTCAGTATTTGTGTCCACTGTCTAGTGGACAGGTCCACTCAAAACTGTATGGTTCTTCCCTCCATAGACCATCTCAGACATTAAACAGCAAGGTCTTCATATGGCCGGACCAAGATTATGTCTGGACTTTAAAGAGACTTTTATCCTGTAAGTTTCTTTTAGTCTTTTTCTCAGAGTAGTCAGTTAGCTATCACGGAACTCATATAGTTAGTTCTAAAACATAAGTTATTTCTGACGTGTAAAAGTGTTTTTTTATTAACCAAATTATTTTTTTTTAAATAAATAATAATAATTTATCATAACATTATTTTCTTGATAACCCTGTTTTGCTTTTTTGCTTTTCCACTTCAACAAATATAGTGCAGTTTATGAACTTTGTAATGGTTATATTAATAAAATTATCAACAACGAAGAAATCGACTTACCTCTAGCATTTATCATTGATTATTATTATCATTCACAATTCAAATAAAAAACGACTAAAATTGGCATTTCAGTAAATTTATAAATAACAGGTACGCACGGCTGCACATCAAGTCGTACTTAACCAGTATAAGCTGACTTCTGATTGTACGAAAAACCTATAAAATACGAGGTCAGCTAAAACTGGAAATGTGTAGCTTGATGTATAGACGAGTGTACTCATGACATAGACAAAATTTAAAATAACTTACCTATTCAACTAAGTATATTTTCGATATTTCAATGAGTTGGAATTTTATTGTACAACATACCTAGAACTGGCTCTTGATGCACTGAATATTAATGAATTGACTTTTCAAGAATAGTCAAGAATAGGTGCAAACTAATTTATAAATCATTGGTTTTTAAAATATCTTATACCTACTTATGTAAGCAAGAAGCGCACGGGCCGCGAACTACAAACATAATTTGATCACCTTTAAGATAATGGTCCATCTTATCTTTGTGTTCATTAGGTTATAAATTATAAATGAATTGTAAAAGATAAAAATAATCACATGAGTTTAACTAACCATTACCCATAGAAAACAATAATTAACTTACAATTAATAATAGCTAATTGTAACTTAATTATTTATTTACGACGATAATGATTACGATTACACCAATTATATACCTAAATACACAAGTAGGTAAGTTATAATGCCGTCATAAAGAAAAAGAACACAAATATTTTTTTTTTATTTAGTAAAAAAACTGGCATATGCGCCTTTTCTTTCTGATTCCAAATATGTATATAACTCAATTTTGGAAAAAAATGTTAGTTGTGCCCTTTTTCTTTATGACGGCAGTATACCTAAGTATAAAGAAAGAAAACAAGAAAAGAAAAATGCATTTAAGCGGTATATACCTAATTCATGTAAGTAATCGTAACTGTTTACACAAGATACCATAGATTTATTTTTCTAATTGAAATGGAAGCTGAACCACAGTCCAACTTCATACTCAGTCCTCCAACAATTTTTTTTATCAAAAGTCGCACCTAATCCAACTGTATGTTGATGGACTGTGGCATATATTTTTTTTAATAAATTGTTCACCTACCTTTGCACGTAATTTTATTTTAAATAATGCACTTAACTTTATCACACACCTCAACAACAAACGAGTGTTCACTGTCAGAATAAAACTGCCTAAATAGTCGGAACAAATGTAGAATACCTACCCGCGAAAGTGAGTGGCTATGAATCTGAGATGAGGATCTAAACCTAGGTGCGGTTATTACGAGAAAATTTTATATGCCTATGAATATTAAGCTTGAATACATAACACAACATCTAGGGGATAAGACAGAGATTATAACAGAAGACGAACTAGCAGGGGTTCGAGGAGGGGGTGGAGGGGGTGTTCAGGGGATCAGACCGGAAAGACGAAGAAAAACCTGAGTGAATGCACCTGACACACAGCGGCACATTCACTCAGGTGGTATTTAAGCGGGTGCCCAATGTGGAACAAGTCCTTCTCACCGACCCTGATTCTCACCGACCCTGATGACCCCATAACCCTCCTCCAGGAGAGCAATAGGGCAACCAGTAAAGTACACAAATACAAAAACAAAAAACCGTCATACCGACCTCGCCGACGAGGTCCCTCGCGATGCCCCCAAGTAAATGCCCCCCACCGACCCTTGCTCGATGTAGTGCCAGCCCGCGCCGCAGCTGAGCCTGTAGAACTAAATTCCCGACTGTGATCTCTGAGTTTGTTTCGGCCTTTCTTCTCAGAGTAGTCAGATAGGAAAAGCCGATCTCATCAAGCTTAAATAATAATAATCTGATCCAGCCTATCCCATCTTGCTGCCCTCTCCCCAGCGACGCCCTAAGCCGAGGTTCGTACCCACAGGGTGTGCCCTTAGCGTGTAGTCGCTTAGTATAGTAGATAATTACCCCTTGCTGGAGGCTTTGAGTTTACTTAAGGCAACCACAGGATAGTCCGGTTAAGTAGTCACGACCTCTCAAGGTCAACTACGAGATGCCATAGTCTAAAAAAAAATGGAACAAGTCACCGGAATAACTCGAATTTCCCGATTAGGTAGACGTTATCAGTATTTCGCCAGTTAATATCTGATACTCTAAAGAGACTGTGACCTCTAAGTTTGTTAGTCTTTCTTTCTGAAATTTCGGCTCTCGACCCACCACGCTAATACTTCATTTTCGCTAAGCGTTCTTTCTGGCTTTTTTTCTTTTCGCTCGGCTCCTAAGGAAGAATTTTCCAATCTGATCTATTGATTTATTGGTTTGAAAAATTCGTCAGATCGACAATGTTAAGCCGGCCATAAACACTACGGTCCACCGGAGAGGTCTTCCTGTGCAGGTATGCCTGCGCAGTTGAACCGGAGCGTGTGTGAGAATAGACCTGTGCAGTTTTTTAAACCTGCCCAGGCGACCGGCACAAAATCTAAAAGCAAATCTTTCGAGTGACACCGTACGGTGTACCTGTAAAAGAACTGAAGACCGCTTCGGTACACCGGAACGTCCCCATACACACTACCGACGTGCGGTTGACCTGCGCAGGAAAAACCTGCAAAGGTAACCTCTCCGGTAGACCGTAGCGTATATGGTTTACATAAAGAAAGCAATGAACTTGGGTCAACTGTCAATATGTGTAATTACCGCAGATTTATCATCACGTTTTTCCCCGGTGTACCTTTATCTTAGTTGGCAGAGCTCCAAGTATCGATCCAATACGAAACCTAGTAATTGTATAGTTGATTAAGTATTCTAATTTATTATGTACGAGTAGAAGTAGGTACCTATTCTATTTACTAGAATGTAATTTATTGAAGACCGTATGACGTGCATTAAAAACTAAAATTAAAAAATTAACTACATTAAAAAATTTATTATGTGCGAGTAGTAGTAGGTACCTATTCTATTTACTAGAATGTAATTTATTGAAGACCGTATGACGTGCATTAAAAAAAAAAAGGTTGCCCAACTTACGTAATTACGTAATCAAGAACGTGAAAGTTGTAACGAGAGTAAAATTATTTGGGAATTTAGAACTTCGCCTAGCAACAATACTCGTTTCGCACGATGGGCCCATGGCTAAATAATAACAGCCGCACAGGTCGATCGATCAGGTTAAGTTACGCTTGCCGCCGTTAGTCTGTGGATGGGTGCCCATCTTTACATACCGAGACCCCTCCGTGCCTCAGAAAGCACTTTAAGCGGTTGGTCCCGGCTATCATTCGTAGATTTTTGACAGTCGTTACGGTTAGTCAGAAGCCCGAAAGTCTGACAACTAGTCTTACCAAGGGGTATCATACTACTCAGTAACTGGGTTGTGGAGGTCAGATAGGCAGCCGCTCCATGTAAAATACTGGTATTCAACGTACACGTACACGCATACATTCTTTACACGTGGAAGTGGACGTGCACGATAATACCGGCACTTTAGAAATAAATTAAGCGGACATTGGAAATACAACTATTCTATAGAATTTTGGTTACGATTTTTGTGTCAAGATCAATTAGTATCACCGATAGATATGAATAAAGTCTTAAAATTAAGTACGGTACTTAAATACTACGTCCGAAACGAGTCATTATCTGCCTAGCCTTTTCCCAGCAATGTTGGACTAACTAACTGGATGCAGCTGAATACTAGTATTTTATATGGAGCGACTGCCTAAATCCCCTCAACCCAGTTATTGGGTAAAAAAAACATATAAAGGAAATTTTGCTTGACACTGTTTATGATGACTCAGAACAATTAATATAAGGACCCTGACCTGACACCAAATCAAACGAAGCACAATGGAATAAACACGGACACTAAAAGTATAAACAGACGATCGAACTTGGTTCGGACCGAACCACGAACATGGTGCGCTCCGAACCATATTCGCTCGTGTGGTGCACAGTCCGAACCAGCCGTACCGATATTAATAATAATAATGTCCGGCGGACCGTGCACCACACGAGCGAATATGGTTCGGAGCGCACCATGTTCGTGGTTCGGCCCGAACCAAGTTCGATCTCCTGTGAATACTATTACACACACACACACACACACCAGACACACACACACACACACACACCACACAAACATCACACATACACACGTACCATACCATAGCTGAAATCACCTCCACTCTGGAATTCGTACTCCGAGCCCCAAGATACAGAATACAGACTGTCTAGTTTGGGGCTCACTAGTTAATACTATATTGTAACCTAGCTGTAGGTAATATTTTAAGCTACTCATGTCGTCTTAACTTACTGTTAACCAGTGAACCTGCTTAGCTTACTGTAGGTATTACCTGGACAACAAATATTTTCTATTTTTCTATAATAAGATACCCCTTGCTAAGACTGGTTGTCAGACTTTCGGACATCTGACGACCCGTAACGACTGTCAAAAATTCGCGAATAACAGCCGGGACCAACAGCTTAACGTGCTTTCCGAGGCACGGAGGGGTCTCGGTATGTAAAGATAGTCACCCATCCACGGACCAACCACGGCAAACGTAGCTCAACATAATCGATCGACCCCTGCAGCTGTTATTACTTAGCCATAAGCATGTTCCATGTATATTTCTAGGCCTTATAGACTTTAGATCTGTGGACCATTTTTTATTTTATCAAGTAAGTACCTGGTACTTGTTGACAGGCCTACGCTGTCCTCCCATACCTACTGTAATTTGGAAACATTGTAAAAGCTAATTATTTAAAAAAACAGAGTAACCGTGGAGTTTCTTGCCGGTTCTTCTCCATAGGAAACGACCAATTGGAACCGTGCACCTAGCTTCTGACGTTTCATAAGTGCCCATGTAGGTTTACGTGAATAAAATATCTTGATTTTTTGGATTTTATTTAAGTATAATTCGACGGTTGAAAGGCTAATTGGCCTAAGCGACATTTTTTGCAATATTTAAAATAATATAATAATATGTACATTTATAATAAATGTACCTATTATTATTATAAAAATAAAAAAAAATGGCGCTTAAACCAATTAGCCTTTCAACCGTCGAATTATAATATATTTTTTAAATTTCAATTACAATGTTACTATTTTACAACTTAACACTAAAATATACATATTATATAGTATATTCAAGTATATAAAAAAAAGGTAAAGAAAAAGACAGGAGCTCATTGGGCATCAAAAAATTCGTCCGCATCGCTGTCAATGGCACAAGTGCCCAAAAGCGGCAGCTAACCACGTTGGATGGCAATGCTTATTCTTTGGGCTAAAAATAGGCCAGCCCTCTGGTCACGTGAAGAGTCAAGTGAGTTTTTTGGATTTTGAGTTGAATTTTAAGATTGTCAAGTGTTTATGCCTACTCTTAAAATCACAAATATTGTTTTACACATCTCGGTCACGACGAATGTGGTTTCGTCTTCCATTCCAGCCTGCCTAGAATTGTGGTTAGTCTTAAACACATCTGTGGCCGTTTAAGACCTAGGCTGAATCGTTTAGTGGTTTAAATAATTTGCAATACTTGAACTAGGTGCGTTATTGACCTGAAATTTTGACTAAACATTGGACTTAGGCAAACTGTGGTTCTAATGACAACTGTAAATACCAAAATCTTGTTACCTTGAGGTACCGCCAATGCGATGTGTCTGTTACCTCTTTACGCTGGGGCTCCATGTAAAATCATGGTATTCAGCTGCATCCGTTTAGACTGGAAGCCGACCCCAACATAGTTGGGAAAAGGCCAGGCAGATGATGATATATAGGCTAGGCAGATGACTAGCTGCGCCCCGCGGTTTCACCCGTGTAAATGTCGATCCCGTGGGAATATCGGGATAAAAAGTAACCTATATGTTAATCCAGAGTGTCAGCTATCTCCGTACAAAAATTTATCAAAATTGGTATAAAGCCGTTTGAGCCTGAAGAGTAACAAACATATAAAAACACACTCACAAACTTTCGCCTTCATAATATTAGTGTGATATTAAAATTGTGTGAGTGCAAGACGATGCTAAAACAACGTCACGAAAAGAAAAATCAAGAACACATAAGTACCTCCATGTTCTAAAACCTTCTCAAAAAAGAAACATACATCAAACACATCATAAAATCTAAAGTGAATCAAACCTCAGGCGCGTACTTGGCTTTCTCACAATTATTCTATAAGTAGATATGTTTTCGCTATAAGTGTGCGACTGTGCCGAAATTTGGGAAACCCTTGCTTATGTCATAACTTCCGTAAAGAAGTAACTAGTTTATGGCATTTTTATGCATATTATATGACGTAAATTAGACGCATTTGTCGGTGTTACGTAAATTGGAACGCGAATTTGGACTGTGAAGTCGGTTTTGCGTGAACAAGAATTTGCAGATACGCCGTTTTTAATTCTTCTGTGAAGATTGCGAATGGATTTAATATGCTTTTTTTTAACCGCTTAATCACCGCTAATGAGACACAATTAATATTCTATTGTAATGTGGCCCACTCCGGGACGGCGCGATTAACCGACTTCATAAAAAGAGGTTCTGTATTTGACCCGTATGTATGTATGTCCGCGATTTTCTCAATAAAAAATAACCTAATTTTGATGTTTCTTTCATTAACGTGATCTAAATACTTTCAGGAAGGTTTTAATATATAATACTAGGTAACCATTCTTATGTACGAAGTTATATGCATAAATGTACTGCATCTCCGGTATTTCTATGCGAATTTTGATGATTCTTCTATACTTCAATGCACCTTAGCTTGGCACCGCTTGGCTGCAATTGTATATCTATGTATTGTTTTTAATTTAAGTGTAAGGTATGATGCCTCAGGGGTGGTCCTATATAAATTTGATTAACTTTGCTTGGGTAGTGATTTTTTTAACTTAGTTCATAATATTGATGGTGTTTTAATAACTTCCTGACACTGGTTTACATAGAAAGTAGTGCTAAATGAATTTGTGTGGGGTAAGTCTAACTAAAAAAAGAAAAAAAAAAGATTTAAGTAAGTACAAAAAAAAAATAACCGACTTCTAAAAAAAATACTAAGTACAAAGTGAAAAATAACTTTGATTTCGGAAGTCGATGTCAAAAAACGAAAATGCGGAACCAACGACACCGACTTCTGAAATTAAAGTAATTTTTCACTTCGTAGTGTTTTTTTTTTTGTAAAAAAGTTTTTTAAGTTATAACTTTAAGTAATATAAATAAAATAATTAAGTCGCATTATTTTGGATTTTTTTGTTAGAAAAAATAAATAATAAAGTAGAATAACGTAAAAATTATACATTAAATAAAAAAAATAAACATTAATTATAGAATAAGGGCTGATTTTTCAATCGTCTGATAATTTATTCGAGGAATAATTTTGAAATTTTGACAGTTATTTCATACAAAAACTGTCAAACGTCAATTTTATTCCTCGAACAAAAGTTATCTGGCAATGGAAAAATCAGCCCTTAATTAAATTAAATTTGTTGTAAATAATATGTAACTAACATTAATTATAGCTTAAAACTTCCTAGCCACATTCAAGAACTAAGCCTTAATAAATTCAAATCTTTTCTCTCTGTAGTCGGTCCCTCATGTCTGAGGATCGTGGTCAGCTTCGGAGTTGCATCTGGAGCGGATGATCCGTCTCCACCGGTTTCTGTCCAGCGCATCCCTTACCACTGTGTAAAATTTAGTGGACGATGATTCCTTCACCTGATCAAATCTTTTATAAAGCGAAAACTATGCCAGAAAGCCTATTATACTGTAAAAGACTATATTGAGGACAAAAAGGCTTGGGATTGAGCTGCTCCAATAGGTTTAGACAGTGAATGTTATTTTGCTATTTTACACTTTAATATATACCTACATATATTTTTTTTAAAGTATCTATTACCTAAACAATGACATGTACATTTACTGTATAAAGTATTATATTATTTTAATTATTGTGAATGTGAGGACTATGCGGGTCATTGTTTTCATTTTAATCATGGTCTGGAGTAGTTGAGTTTGAGTAGTTTATGCGGCCTACCCAAATGTCCTGTCTTTGGTATTGTTCGTCGAATCGTTGAACTCCATAAGTTCTGAGTTGAGCTGCACGGTTACTGACAAATGCGTGCACTGACTGGACAGGTCCACTCAATCTGTGTGGTTCTTTCCTCAAAAGATCATTTCAGGCACTAATCTACATGGTCCTCAAAGATTATGTAGGGATTTTTTATATACACATTGACATTGATGAATTTTATTTAGACAATGACATGAATATTTACTTTGTAAAGTTTATTTTTATTTTTAATTATTGTGAATGTGAGGACTATGTGGGTCATTTTTTTTTCTGTTTTCCTTCTTAGTTTTAATCATGATCTGGCAGTTTGAGTAATTTACGCGGCCTACCCAAATGTCCTTTCTTTGGTATTGTTCATCGAATCGTTGAGCTCCTCAATTTCTGAGTTGAGCTGCACGATTTTTGACAAATGCGTGCACTGATTGGACAGGTCCGCTCAATCTGTGTGGTTCTTTCCTCAAAAGACCATTTCAGACATCAATCTACATGGCCTTCACATGATCAAGATTTTGTCTGGACTTTAAAAGAGACTGCGACCTCTGAGTTTGTATCGGCCTTTCTTCTCAGAGTAGTCAGATAGGAAACGCCGACCACATCTAGTTTAAAAAATATAATGACGTGTAAAAGTGTTAGCAAAAACCAACTTACAGAAATAAATCATTTATCATTTATTTATTTATAAGGAATTTACTAACACAGTGGATCGTATGTTGCCCGAAATAAAGAATTTATAATTATTAAATTAAATAAAAAAGTAAAAGAAAATGTTCACTTTACGTTATCACTAAAGAATTTATTACCTTCCAAACTTGGTATAAAGCAACGCCACCTGCACGTTATTCGACTTTAAATATTTTAATGCACATTTTATGATTTACTAGAGTCCCAGCTTCACAAGGGTGCAATTTTTTTTTTAATTTTCGAAATTTTCTCTCATACGAACCTTGTCCTGGCAATACCGAACACAACAAAAAAAGAATTATCCAATTTGGTGCAGTCATTTCGGCGACTTTGTTTTATACTATGTAAATAATAAGTAACCAACTACCTTGTATTGTTGAAAACGAACCGCCTTGCCAAGGCAAACCTCGAGTCTCGTAGGTATCAAAATTTTAGGTCACGCGGTTTCCCAATACCTAAACCTAACCAAAAACAGGTTTCCGCAAAGCTCAATGTTCCAATGGTCAATAAATCTTGATGGGAATCGGTCACAGTGTAGTAAATATACGTCAGTAGGTCAATTGTAGGCTGCCCCCGAATTATTTTCTAATTGAAGATTTATCTATTACGGACGTTACGTGATTTGAGATTGCGTGTTATTATTCAATTGGTTTTATTTATCTATTTACTTCAGGCATCAAGGCCCATATAAGCACATACATGATACAAACAATGTTAATATAACTAAAAAAAAAGTTATTTAAAAAATAAAAAAACCCGACTGCGAAACTGAAAAGCTACAAACAAGCCCATTTTAAATTAAATAAAAGTTGAAAGCAGGCGGGACCCATACCACTTTTCAGTTTCGCAGTCGGGTTTTTTTATTTTTTAAATAACTTTTTTTATTTCCAGCTTTTTAGTTTACAAATGAATGTGAAAGATTTCGCAAACGATTTAGTTCTTGGTACGTGTTTTTTACGATTTGTCACTTCGAATTACTTTTAACCATATAATTTATATATATTTTTGTAATCACCTTTTAAAACCCTTTATTTTGATATCCCACTCGACAGGTTTCGAGAAGATTTTTTTTTTTTTAATATATATTGCACCAAAAATCGGCCATTTAAGACGAATCTAACGGCACCTCTCAAGCTGAAATCGATCAAGCCGTTTAGGCTACAGAGCGTGCCAAAGAAATATACATACATACATACATACATACATACATACATACATACATACACTCGAAAAACATAACCCTCCTTCTGACGCAGTCGGGTAAAAAGTAAGGATATTTTTGCAACTATAAAGCGAGTACATTTATTCGTTCATTGATATTATTAATTTGTACTAGAATCGCACAAACAATCATGTTTTGCACCGGGAAATATAGCATGCAAAATTTCAGGGTTACATATGATTTCTAAATGCCAGCAAGCAAACTAGTCGGCATTTAAGCCGTTACAATTTATAGCTCAATACATAATTAATTATCAATTAATGTCTTGTAATCCATTCACCTTATTCTATAACTTACGACAAACTTTAATTTATTTGTCAATGCAGTATCAACTTGTTTTATGAATAACAGGTAGTGAGAAAATGAGTACTGATCAACGATAAAATATTAATTTAACAATTACTATTACTATCTCTACATATAAAATTCAAAGTCCTGACTGACTGACTGATATATCAACGCACAGCCTAAACCACTGGTCCTAGAGACATGAAATTTGGAGTGTGTGTTCTTTGTAAAGAGTAGGTATCCACTAAAAAGGGTTTTTTGAAATGCCATCCCTAAGAGGGTGAATGGGGGTAGGGTGAAATTTCACGCGGCAAGTATACCTACTATTTGATTTGATTATTCAAGTAAGAAAGTAGGTATATTGCTTGTTGCGATAGTTTAATATGTGCATGTTAATGTACTTTTACTATTCATACGTTAAAAAAACACATATCAATGTGTTATACATTCCTCGCAAAATAAAATCACTTCAAGCTCACCTTTCAGTACTACGACCAATTCCACACCATTGACCTACTGTATTCCATGCACTACGTCACAATTAACTTACACCAATGCAGACCTTTTAGCTATCGCAATAAGATCTAAATTAGCATACATATTTCACGCAATATAAGTGCCTACTTGTGACCACGATTACGAAGTAAGCAAATACCATTTGGTGGCAGTAATCGCACTGGTAGGCATTTCTAGACAACCCAATGCCCTACTTAAACTGCAACGTCGACGACGTTTGTTTGTTATGCGGTTCGAAATGTGTTATGAAATTATTATTGTATTGTTGTAATACAAATTATACGTCATTTATCTACATCGCCTTCCTACCTATCCTTATGGGAAGGAGAAGTGAGGTTATGCATACATGCATGGATACGTCATTATCATTTCAGCCGAAAGACGTCCACTGCTGGACATAGGCCTCCCCCAAGCACCTCCACTTCGACGGGTTCCTGCGGCCTTCACAAGGTCGTTGGACCACCTTGTGGAAGGCCTTCCAACGCTAAGTCTTCCGGTACGCGGTCTCCACTCCAGAACCTTTCGGCCCCATCGGCCATCTGTTCTGCGAGCAATGTGCCCTGCCCACTGCCGCTTCAGTTTGGCAATTCTTCGGGCTATGTCGGTCACCTTGGTTTTCCTGGATAGGTACGTCATATCAGCCCGAAATATGGGTTTTATCTCACAACAACGGCTACAAAAGGGTTCGGTAAGGATGTTCCCTGAATCATCAAATTTGAGAGTAAGATTGGGATTCACAGAAACACACAGATTGATTAAAGGAAGCAACTTCTTAAAGGCTCCTTCAAACAGGCGCGACACGCGATAAAATCGCGCGCGACACAAAGGCACCGCAAGTCGTGCAATGAGCGGTGCCTTTGTGTCGCGCGCGTTTGTAGGAGCCTTAAGGCTGTGGCCGAGTCCCGGTCAAAAACAGAAAAACAAAGTGTAGACCGTCCTGCGGCGAGATGGGTACAATTGTTTGCCATTGGGGTTAAAACCTGGATGAAACTGGTACAGGATCTTTAAGTAATATAAATAAAATGATTAAGTCGCATTATTTTGAATTGGCACAATCAAAGACAGGCCTATATGCCGAGCAATGGGTGAAGTCGGACTGATGGTGATGATTTCTTAGACATAACTAGCTTCTGCGAGCGTCTTCGCCCGCATCGTAGTCAATCAAACTATAAAACATACTGCACTGTCTCTCCTTAACACAGGCTATATTCTAGCCTATCTAGGAGAACAGTACTCCACCCGTCTTTATTGTATAGTTGAACCTTTATATTATATACATGCAACTTTTGTAAACTTTGCAATCCCATTTTTGAAATAAACTATTATTATTATTATATTATACTCTATGGCACTCTGCAATAGTGTAGCTTTCTGCCAGTAATACAATTTTCGAAATCGGCACCCTAATTTTGAAACTTTTAATCACTTTTAACTTCACACATTCATGTTCTTCATTCACTCTTCATTCCTCATCACTTTTAATCACAATCTAAATTATTTTGAAGGATGCTAGTCCATCACACTAATATTATAAAGACGAAAGTTTGTGAATGTGTGCGTGTTTATATGTTTGTTACTTTTTCACGCTCAAACGGCTGGACCAATTTTGATAAAATTTTGTATGGAGGTAGCTGACACCCTGGAACATAATGTTAACATAAAGGCATTTTATCGCGGGGCGCAGCTAGTTGCTTCATATATTTGAAAAATTTGTCTGCTCAACAACGTAAATAATGCAATGAATGTTGATGAATTGTCAAAATGAAAGCCATTGATAGTGAGTTACGCAACTACTCCGCAGATCAGTAGGTAGGTATTTCCAGAGATAACCTCCTTAAGACTCCTACAAACAGGCGCGAAACGCTACAAGGCACCTCTCGTTGCGCGACTTGCGGTGCCTTTGTGTCGCGCGCGATTCGCGTCGCGTGTCGCGCCTATTTGTAGAAGCCTTTAATCCAAACTTACAAACTTACCTCTTTATAATATAATCCCCTTACTAATAAACTGTTATATATCAGAGGAATAGTTACACACCCATTTTTTCTCCTTCAGTCGTCAGTAATTTGACATTCGAAAGAAGAAGACAAAGCGTTTTGTAACTATGCAGACGCTATACAACGTTTATTAGTAAGGGGTTAGTGTTAGATTTTAATTTTTCATGAATCATTAAATTAAGTTCAGACGTATTCAATAACAAATCATTCATAAAACTGCAAAGTCAAATTTTAGTAGAGTTTAAATACTTAAAGTAGGTATGTTGTAAGGATAAAGGCCTGCACAGACGATGGACAATTTGTACGCGGATAATTTTTCCGCGGCGATGGGACACATGAAAATCTATGCAATAACACTCAAAGGACAAGTAGACTGGGATTTCCATACATTCTATCGTTGCGGACAATTTGCCCGCGTAGAAATCGTCCATCGTCTGCGCAGGCCTTAATCTTCTTAATAATTTCCAGCATCTTGCAATTCTATCCAATATTTTTGTAAAATTATTACCTCTTTCTCCTGCATACTCAAAAGTCAATTCAATTCAATTCACCTTGATTGTGGATCATAGGAAAGTGTACATAATACAGCTGGTGTTGATTTAATGTTTTGCGCGAAATGTCACAAAAGTGTCTGTAAGTTGTTGCGCGAAAAGTGTCTGAGCGAAATAATTCATTCATAATAATATTATTGGATTTCATAAATTGATGAAGCAATACTTATCTACCGGTTATTATAATCAGTGTTAGTGAGTGAAGTAGGAAAACCACTTTGTTGCTAACATAAATAATATAGGTTCTTAGATAATTGCTAGTTCCTCTATAGCTGGACTAATAGTAGCTTATAAGCGGACAGACAAAACACGCTTTGGTTTCGCGAATTCAACACAGGAATTAAAATTGTGACAATTAGAATGCAGAGAGATCGACGGGCAAATTGAAACCACAAATCCGCACATGATTCGAGAGCCCCTGGTTTTTTTTCAGTATGATAATGATAAATGATTTATTTTCTGTAAGTAGGTTTTTACAAACACTTTTACACGTCATCATATTTTTTAAACTAGATGTGGTCGGCGTTTCCTATCTGACTACTCTGAGAAGAAAGGCCGAAACAAACTCAGAGGTCACAGTCTCTTTTAAAGTCCAGACAAAATCTTGGTCAGATCGTGTGAAGACCATGTAGATTAATGTCTGAAATGGTCTTTTGAGGAAAGAACCACACAGATTGAGCGGACCCGTCCAATCAGTGCACGCATTTGTCAAAAATCGTGCAGCTCAACTCAGAAATTGAGGAGCTCAACAATTCGACGAACAATACCAAAGAAAGGACATTTGGGTAGGCCGCGTAAATTACTCAAACTGCCAGATCATGATTAAAACTAAGAAGGAAAACGGAAAAAAAATGACCCACATAGTTCTCACATTCACAATAATTAAATGAAAAATAAAATACTTTACAAAGTAAATATTCATGTCATTGTCTAAATAAAATTCATCAATGTCAATGTGTATATAAAAAAATCCCGACATAATCTTTGAGGACCATGTAGATTAGTGTCTGAAATGATCTTTTGAGGAAAGAACCACACAGATTGAGGCACGCATTTGTCATATCATGTGATATCATCAAATGACCCCTCCCGCTCTGGGTGGAGCGGAAGGGAGTGTCAGACTCTTACTGACTAAAACCCACCTGTGTTCCTTCCTTAGCCCTTTATGTTCCGGGGTAGCGGTAACCCTTTCGGACAATCCTGCTGAATTCGAGACCGCCTAGCGTAAAAATGTTTCGTCGGTAATCTAAAAAAAACACAACTGTTTCATAGAAAACTGATTGCAGTTTTCAGTTGTGTTTTTTTGTTGTCGGGTAGCTTAATGTGCTGGAGTCTGGACTTATTGTATCCATGGTAACAGTAATAATCGGTTCAACCGTTCCTGAGTTATAAATGGTGTAATTAACTCGACTTTGTTTTATTTATACACCGTGTTCTTCATGTTATCCATTAACTTTGTCAAACGCTTCTATAGCTTTTACAAATTACATCTATCAATGGAAGTAGTACTTAAAAAGGCTTCGTTACAAAGATATTTGTAATTTCATTTAATGAAATTTTTGAGGGGCCCGTGGCTAAATAATAACAGCCGCACAGGTCGATCGATCAGGTTAAGCTACGCTTGCCGCGGTTGGTCTGTGGATGGGTGACCATCTTTACATACCGAGACCCCTCCGTGCCTCGGAAAGCACGTTAATCCGTTGGTCCCGGCTGTCATTCGTGGATCTTTGACAGTCGTTACGGGTAGTCAGAAGCCCGAAAGTCTGACAACCAGTCTTACCAAGGGGTATCATATTACCCAGTAGCTGGGTTGTGGAGGTCAGATAGGCAGTCGCTCCATGTAAAATACTGGTATTCAGCTGCATCCGGTTAGACTGGAAGCCGACCCCAACATAGTTGGGAAAAGGCTAGGCAGATGATGATTTAATGAAATTTTGTTGAGCTATACAGTAAGAAAGGATCTTAACTTATTTTTGACAAGTTTCAGCCCGCCAAATCTTCTGAATGAAAATACGTCGTTACCAAGGATAAAGGCAAGCATATCGGGTGATTTACGTCAAGGTGTTAAGTTTGTGTGAAAATTAACAAAAAATAAGAATTCACTAATGTGTCCATAATGAAAAATGCCTATTTCAATGGTCTGAACATCTGGTCGAAGTGTATAGATTAAGTAAAGAATTTAATTTTCAGCAGACGTTGAAATGATGAAACTGAAACCGTCTTATTACAAAACGAGATCTAATTTTAGACCTAGCCTAAACCTTCGAGCCAGTTACTCTATTTTGAACTTTATTCCGACAAACGTAAATTTCTTTATGCAAAATTGACAACTTAGACTCGGGTTTAACGTCAGTTATTGTAATAAGAGCTTTAGCTTCGTCGGATTATAGTTCGAAATTTAAAAATGGCTGGATGGTTTAAACCTGGGTCTATAGATAAATCTTGTTTTGTAATAAGGCCGAAAGAGTCGCCTTGATGACGAAACGGATCCTAACCTTCATCAATACAAAATGTTTTATTATTATTTCACATTGCGAGTAACGAACAAAACGATAGAATTTTTTTTAAACTTTGTCCTCTATCAAACTGTCATTAGGGACCGTTTTCACCGGACAAGGCACACTGATCTAATAGTTAGGTATTACATAACTTAACAGAATTGGCAAAAAAAACAATATCAGTAAATATAGAGTAGTTGCAAGCTAAAATATTTTAAATTCGGTATTATAATTTTATGTGTCATTATAAAAAAACGTTATTCTTAGATTTTTTTTTCTCATCCAAAAGTCTGACAACAAGTCTTACCAAGGGGTATCGTATTACCCAGTAACTGGGTTGGGGAGGTCAGATAGGCATTCGCTCCATGTAAAATACTGGTATTCAGCTGCATCCGGTTAGACTGGAAGCCAACCCCAACATTGTTGGGAAAAGGCTAGGCAGGTGATGATGTTATAACTAATCTGAGAGATATTTGATCATCAAATTAAGTATGTTAGCAGGACGTACAAACAAATCTTTCACTTAATTGATGTTACATGATGCAAAATCTGCATCTAAATTACTGTTTAAATCTTAATTCTAATTTTATTTCGTTGTGTAAGTTTTATCTGTGTTGCAAATCTGCACATGGAAGCAGAAGAGCAAATCACTTATTTTGATGACCTCTATCTTTCAGCACCTCCATTTTTAGGGTTTCGTACCTCAAAAGGAAAAACGGAACCCTTATAAGACCACTTCGTTGTCCGTCGGTCTGTCCGTCTGTCAAGACCCTTTTTCTCAGGAACGCGTGGAGTTATCACGTTAAAATTAATATCAAATACTCAGAGCTGCAATTCCTTGAAGTAATGAAAAAATCAAATTTCTATGTCAATGAAATCAAAAGATACGGGCGTTTATGTTCCGTTTATGCCGCATATTATTATCAAAAATCAAAACCACGGGTACTTCCCGTTGACCGAGAATCATGAAATTTGGCAAGAAGCAATGTCATGGAGCACAAGTAAAGGAAAAAATCCGAAAACCGTAAATTTGTAGTTACTTATCTACAAATTTGTACGGAACTCTCTGTACGGAACTGTGTCTCTTGTACGGAACTCGGTGCGTGAGTCCGACTCTTACTTGAACGGTTTTTTAGGCTGGTGTTGATGATAAATTAATTTCGGCACAAACATAACATTATCATTAACATTGCATAATATTATACTAGCACACTATCATCATTCATCATTCTCCTGCCATTAGGTACGCCAATTTATTCGGGGTCCGCGCAACATGTCTAGTTCTTCCATACTTCTCTATTAGTCGTCATCTCGGTAGTCACCCCCTATTCTAGCACACAATGGTCAAACTAAAACTCTGAGTACTACAAATTATTGATATCATCTTCTTCTATTATTTCAGTATATGCAAATTTATAACGATATACCACGACATACCTACTTCAAAATTTTGTTGACCAATGTCGTATGTCGGACTGGCCGGTCGATAGACATAACAGTTTGTTGATTGCGTATTAAAGGGAGTTAAGTGCGAAAATATTCTATTTTTGGCCATCGCATCGTTTAACCTTTTGAATGTCTTAAGTTAAACAGTTCGACATAAGCAATTGTCTTTCTATTGTGTCTCTAATTACGGCATTCGATGAGTTAATTGATAAATATTTTTCTATTACTCATTTCATGTCCCTGGAGTTTCTTGCCCGTTCTTCTCCACCGGTACCTACGCTTTGGAATGGGCAACTAGCTTCAGTTTTCTGACTGACCCCTTGACAATTCAAAAGTGTCTTTAATTGCTTCGTTTGAAATAAATGCATTGAGTTTAATTTACTACGCTACTACTAATTTTCAAGCAATACATATCACACGTGTAATATACCAAAATATTTTTTAAATTATGACACTAACAATAACAATATGTAACAACCAACTCACTTAATCAGTGCATTATTATACGAGGCTTTCAAGGCCTCACTGATTCCTATTACCTCATCCATCAAGTGGAAACGCTCCCTAAGCACACTTTCGCCTTCTGTTACACTTTCGAGCATGTTATGAGACACACAAAAAAAAATACCTTGGGTCTGTTACAGTGCATTGACTCGAAAGTAAACCAGTAATTTGGTACTACATAATATTGCTCTCGTATTTTTTTTTTCTCAATGTGTTATGATTTCTTTGGGTTCCGTACCAAAATGGTAAAATGGAACCCTCATGGTGACTGCCTGTCTGTCTGTCACAGCTGGATATCTCAAGAACTACTAATGCTATCAAGACGACGTTTACCCAACTTTTGTGCAAGTAAGAAAGAAATAATATTATATATATATTTTTTGTAACAAGGACAACAAGGATATATTTTTTGAAAGGGGGTCTAAAACATTCGAAGTGGGGCTACTATGGCATGTGGGGTATCATATGAAAGAGCGCAGTTTCCACATTCTCAAACATTTTTAATGAAAAATGTAAAAAAAAATACCGTTCCACTCACCACACCACACACTTTTTCAGAAATCATCAACAAAAGTTACACTAGTTCCACTATCGGTCAAGAGAACACGCTGACCTAAAACTGCAATATTCTATACCACAGTGCGCAGTGTTAAAATTCTCTAACGAATATAAGCCTCGCCGATGAAAATTTAAAAACATATTATGGTACGGAACCCTCGGTGCGCGAGTCCGACTCGCTCTTGCACGGTTTTTCACGTGTATGTATCGGTCGGTGATTTTGTTTTTAAGAATTTGTAGGCTTGTCTTCCCTCAGCTAGGTGGACAAAGGTGGTTGGGATAGACTGGATGCGGACGGTGGAGGACAGGGTGTGGTGGCGCAGCCTGAGAGAGGCATATGTCCAGCCGCGGTCCACTGAAACAGCCTGAGTTGATTGAGGCTTGCTTTCTGATTGAAGAGTAGACGATTGCTTTTTACCCGATTGCGGCGAAGCCCAAAAGGAAGGTTATGTGTTTGACCTGTATGTCCGTTTTTCGTCCTCGTAACTCCTAAACGAATGAACGGATTTGGACAAATTATACGTCTTTAGATTTGTCTTGGTAGCGCGAGTGTCACTAGCTACATTAAAATAAAAATAAAAGTAAAATGTGTAAATGGTGCCATATTGTGGAAATCGATTTTTTTTATTCTAATACCATTGGGTGGGATATTAACATTAACAAGAGTTTTAAAAGGTGATTACAAAAATATATACAACTTAGGCCTGATTTTTCAATCATCTGATAACTTTATTAGAGGAATAATTTTGAAATTTTGACAGTTATTTCATACAGAAACTGTCAAATGTCAATTTTATTCTTCGAATAAAAGTTATCTGGCGATGGAGAAATCAGCCCCAACATGGTTAAAAGTAATACGAAGTAACAAATCGTAAATAATACGAAATAAAAAAATAAAATAAAATCTTTCACATTTGTAAACTAAAAAGCTGGAAATAAAATAAAAAAAAAGTAGTTAAAAAAACTAAAAAACCGCAGCCCGACTGCGGTAAAAAAAACTTAAGAAACACTGAAAAGCCAAAAACAAGCCCATTTTAAATTAAATAAAAGTTGGAAGCGGGCGGGACCTATTCCATTTTTATTACCTACATTTTCAAACTCAAATGACCGATACTTCCAGAGATTAGAGCTTTCAAACAAACTCTTTAGCTTTATTATTAGTATTATTTTAAAAGACATAAGTAATTTAAACTATGTTATCTCCTAAGATATTCATTAAAATCAAATGATGTCAAGGGCAATTTTGTTGATGAATAACGTGTTCGTTTGGATAAGGATTAATGTCATGTTTAAAAAAACACCTTCGCAAATAATGCATTATTTTAGAACAAATTTGATTACCATAAAAAATGTTATTGTGAGTCAACCTTAAAAGATAGATAGATGCTGTCATGGACTTTTTTTAGAACTTTTAAAGGGGAACAATTCTGTTATTCATGATTTTTGCGTAACTTTAATCATTTACGCTGTGTACGCAACGAAAGCTCTGAAAATGAATATTTTTGTCTCGTCTTTGGAACATTTTTCATTGATGCCCCGCTCCTATTGCTCATAGCGTGATGTTATATAGCTTATACGCTTCCTCGATAAACGGACTATCCAACACAAAAAGATTTTTTCAACTCGGTCCAGTAGTTTCGGAGCCTATTAAATTCAAACAAACAAACAAATCTTTCCTCTTTATAATATTAGTTTATACAAGTTTTTTTGTATAGTGTAGATAACAATTATTAACTTTTTCCGGAAAACCATAGTAATTAGAAAAACAACAAACGTAATAATAATAATAATAGCATATTGTTTCACCGTTTCACTAATTATTTGTAGACTATTGTTTGTTTTGTAATGTTACGTTCATTCTTAGTTTTGTTATGATTCATATCTCGAACCTGACATTCTTTAGCCGTTACACGAGCACGAGCATAAATACGATGGTAGGTACACCAAGAAAGATCTCCTAAAATACATCTTATTGATAGATATTTTATGCTGTTACAACAGATTGTTATTGAAATCATACATATGAAATAGGCGTTTTCTCAATATTGCAATGCGTTTTCCAATTACTTATGCGTACAAATAACCAACTGTTACATAAGATATTTATGCTTGTGACTGTACACATTGAAAGATCTCTGTTAAAACAAAATGCATAAGCAGTGTCTAAAAAAATGGGACAAATTCGCCCTGACCTTCGCATTACCATCGAAACACAGTTTCTGATATTTCCAACAATGTCAAACTAGATCAACTTTGTTTGATCAACTACAAAAATTATTATTAAAAGTCAAATCAAATTCGATTATGTACAGACGCCAGCACATCAAGCTACCCGAAACTGTCAAATTTTCCCAATCAACATTGAACCTTATGGTTTAGCGATAAAGTTGAAAATCTATTAAAGAAATTTGACAGATTGAGAGAAGAAATTTGACCTGCGGGGTAGTTGCATAACACACTATCAGTAGCAATGGGTTTCACTCTGACAGTTCAGCAACATTCATTGCGTTGTCTACGTTGTTGAGAAGACACATTTTTCGAACTTATGAAGCAATGGATCAGCAATATTACCTTCAAAATGATTTAGATTGAAATTTATAGTGTGTTACTTAATGAAGGTGCAGATATGTAACTGTTGCATTGGTTAGAGACTTTCTCTGTAATTTTGGAAAATACAGTTAAAATACATATTGTTATACAGGGTTACTTTTCAAAGACCATCCAAATTTTTACATGGTGTTCTACCCATGGATATAAACAACTTTCACTATGGGACCAACTCTATACCATGCCCGCCCCGTCCCTTGCTCGAGCCAGCCCGCGCCGCTGAGCCTGTAGTTCAAAATCCGTCCCCAAATAATTCCGATCCAGCCTGTCCCTTGCTGTCCTCTCCCAGCGATGTCCTAAGCCGAGGTCCGAACCCCACCGGGGGGTGCCCTTAGCGTGTAGTTGCTTAGTTTTTAGTTAGTTTTAAGCCCTGGCTGGAGGCCTCAATTTATTGTGGCATCCACAGGAAAGTCCGGTTAAGCAGTCGACAACCTCACAGGTTGAACTGCGAGATGCCATTCCCCAAAAAAAAAAAAGGACCAACTCTGAAAAAAAAATCTGCTGTTTCATACATTTTGGTCAAGTAGTATTGAAGTTTTGTATGAAACAGCTGATTTTTTTTTTCGTGATACCAGAGTTGACCCCATAGTGAAAGTTGTTTATATTCATGGGTAGAACACCATGTAAAAATTTGGATGGTCTTTGAAAAGTAATCCTTTATACACAATTCGGTTAAGGTTACAATGTTCGGTTCTTAAAGTCAACGGTCGCTTAATTTGTCTGTTGATTAATAGATTCATAAACATAACATTTTATTAGCGAATGATGTGGTAATAGATATTTACGCTTATTCATGCAACTAATACGTTATTACAAAACAAATGACGACTCAGCTTTTTACTGTGTTAAAAACGCAAACGGCCAATGTTTTTGTGGGTTACATTTTTATAAACTATATGAACCGGGTTCGAAGAACCCGGTGAACTTCGTACCACGTGAGACAAAAATCGATCCTTTCGATTTTTGGCTGTCCTAATTTTCTTTTTTCTTAAGAGGGCGCCGACCATACGCCGACCGCGCAGTGGCGCCCTCATCGTTTATTTGGTTATTTCTTTTATTAAAGAATGAAAATGCAGAAAATAAGCACGTTAAGTTGTGCTCCACAAGATTATACGTTAATATTATTATAAACTGCAGTTTTACAAAAATAATAGTGGCCACTATTTTCCGTTTTAGTGATTATAATAAAACTAAACAATGTAAAACTACCGTTACTAACCAAACAAACGATGAGGGCGCCACTAGGCGGTCGGCGTAGCCTTAAACCATTTCAAATCAGATCGGTAGAGCCATTTTCAAGTTTTTGTAAGATTAACGCACAGCAATTAATTTTTATACAATAATTATATGGATTGAGATTTTTTTTTCAATGTTAAGAGGAAATGCGGGTTGTCTTTTATTTATCCATAGAAACGCTCTCGCCTGTTTTCTTTCTGGTTAATGACCATAAAGCAATGATTTTTACAAAATAACAAATATTAACTACTTGTATGACCCTATGTTTTCCTTTTTGATGATACAATATTTTAATAAGCACTAGAACCCTCAAAAAATGCTCAAAATTTCCGATTTAAACCGCTGTAAACAGAGGCCTAGTGTTAAAATTTGACAGCTATTAATGAAAAAAGAAATACATAGGAACACAGTATATAGAAGTTTTTTTCTGGTTGGTGCCTCAACGTTTTTCGACATCCACTGCTGGACATGGGCTTCCCCCAAGCGTTGCCATATCGACCCGTCCTGTGGTTATCGCATCAAGCGTATTCGACCTTCACAAGATCATCGATCCACCTTATGGGACGCTTTCCAACGATACGCCTTTTGGTACGCAATCGCCGCTCCAGAACGTTTCGAAACCTAATACATATATACCAGCAGAATACCAGCGCTGTGTCATGTATGTAGGCTAGGAGGGTAGGAGTAGGTTAGGAGTAGGGTAGAAGTAGGGTAGGAGTAGTGTAGGAGTAAGGTTGGAGTAGGGTAGGAGTAGTGAAGGAGTAGGGTAGGAGTAGTGTAGGAGTAGGGTAGGAGTAGGTTAGGAGTAAGGTATAAGTAGGGTAGGAGTAGGGTAGGGGTAGGTTAGGAGTGGGGTAGAAGGGTAGGAGTAGGTTAGGAGTAGGGTAGAAGTAGGGTAGGAGTCGTGTAGGAGTAGGGTTGGAGTAGGGTAGGAGTAGGGTAGGAGTAGTGTAGGAGTAGAGTAGGAGTAGGACAACAAGGGGTAGGACACCACGCGAGCGCAAGGCAGCTAGAAATAATTTATATGGCAAAACAACGTTTGCCGGGTCAGCTAGTAATATTATAAATTCGAAAATAATTCTGTCTGTCTGTCTGTATGTTACCTTTTCACGCCTAAACCACTGAACGGATTTCGATAAAATTTGTCAGAGAGATAGATTGCATCCCGGGGAAGGACCTGGACGGACATAGGATAGTTTTTATAGACATACCTTGCGGGCTAAGCCGCGGGCGGAAGATAGTTTAACATAAAATAAAAATGCGACATTTTTACGAAATATTATTATTTAGGAAAGTTTTATAATAATGGCATCCATCTAAACACGTACAAAATATTATTTTATGCAACAATAATATTTCCGTAGAATAAAATTATCTTTTGACATCTAACAGTAGTATGTATTTGGGTTGAATATTTTTCTGATAGTGTTATGTAAAGAGGGCCACTTTCGCAGCCTAGTTTTTAATTTGGCGTAAAGATTTATTATGTGAACGTGTACTTTAATTGTGTAATCTGAACTTGTTTGGTATGTAGAAGTACTTAAAAGTGGGTCTCTTTATTAGCTAACTTAAGTAATTAAAATCAACTTTGTTTTATTATTATGTTTTGTATGTAGCTGTGGTTTGGGTTTGTCTTTGCAGCAATAAAATTATAGTTATATTTAACTAGCAGTGCCTTTCAACCACGTAAGTTTCTATCCCGTGGAAATATCGGGATAAAATCTATCCTATGTCCTTCCCCGGTATGCAATCTATCACTCTGCCAAATTTTATCGAAATCCGTTTAGTGGTTTAGGCGTGAAAAGGTAACATACAGACAGATAGACAGAGTTACTTTTGAATTTATAATATTAGTAGGTATAGATAAATCATTTAATTTCGAAATATGAATTGCCATAGCTGGGCACATATTCAGACGCCTTGCTGCTATTGAGAATTACCTAAGGGAAAGTACAATCATGGCTTGATGTGTTGTATCATGAAATAATAGAGAAACGTGTCAGTACATAACAATAAACCTAAACATAAAGTCTAAAGATTGAAAGTCCAAGTTCTATTGAAATATAATTGTCTGATCATTTTCCAAGATAATAAATGAAAAGCAAGGCCAAAAACCGATTAAAGATGTGAAAATCTGGAGCATTCGACATTGAAACGTGAAAGTGATTTCATTTCGAACAACACATGGAAATCGTTTGGCAATTCTTCAGGCTACGTCGGTTACCTTGGTTCTCCTGCGGATCTCCTTATTCCTGATTCGATCACGCAGGGAAACTCCAAGTATAGCCCTCTCCATTGGGCAGTGGGCAGGGCACATTGCTCGCAGAACTGATGGCCGATGGGGCCGAAAGGTTCTGGAGTGGCGACCGCGTACCGGAAGACGTAGCGTTGGAAGGCTTCCCACGAGGTGGTCCGACGACCTTGTGAAGGCCGCAGGAACCCGTTGGATGTGAAAAGCATAGAACCGGTCGAAGTGGAGGTGCTTGGAGGAGGCCTATGTCCAGCAGTGGACGTCTTTCGACGATGATGATGATGATGATGAAGGAAATTGTAGCCCATTCTTATCCCACTACAGGGCAGTGGCCTTTTTTTACAGAAAGAAGGCTAGAAATCTAAAGAACCCCAAACATAGGCTAAATAGTATGTATCCAAACCAATATTATAAAATCGAAAGTAACTCTAAGCTGTCTGTCTGTATGTTACCTTTTCACGCCTAAACTACTGAACGGATTTAGATAAAATTTGTCAGAGAGATATATTGCATCCCGGGGAAGGACGTAGGATAGATTTTATCCCGATATTCCCACGGTATCGACACTTATGCGGGTGAAACCACGGAGCGCTGCTAGTTTAGAATAAGTCGTAGACAAGTGACAATGACCCACAGAACACCAAGTAGATCATTACCAATATTATTTACATCCTAATCACTGTTTCAAGAGTACCATTACATAAGTACAGTTCAGCAGAACCTTGCAGAAGAACAAATAGAGGTGGAATTGCTTTAATTTAAAATAAAGTTTACGTGGTTTAAAATTCGCGTGCTGTCGCGTCATTGAGCCTATGTTTGTTCGCAAGTGGTTGACAGTAAACTGGTGATTATTCTACGTCGTTATGACATCCTAGTACATCGTTTGTGGGTCAGGCCCTTTACTGCATGGCTGATCGAAGATGTGTCGTTATTTTATTTATTTATCTGCTCTCAATCACTCATTTCACATTAACGGATTTCGATAAAATTTGGCACAGAGATAGATTGCATCCCGGGGAAGGACATATTATAGGATAGTTTTTATCCCGATATTTCCACGGGATCAACAATTATGCGAGTGAAACCGCGGGGCGCAGCTAGTTTACTAGTGCGTGAGTGTTTATATGTTTGTTACTTCCTCACGCTCAAAAGGCTGGACCAATTTTGATAAAATTTTGTTTGGCAGTAGCTGATATTCCCACGGGATCGACACTTATGCGGGTGAAAGTGTGGGGCGCAATTAGTTATAACATAACATGATACCAATCCAAAAACTCCAAGAACCGTGACACTGCAATATTTCTCTTTGAGAAGAATGACAAGTGCAGGGCGTGGCACATATACAGATGTGGCCACGGAGAAAATACAAAGGATGTGGCATTACTTCTCGATTGGCGCTTCTATGCGCAAGCGGTGTGCGTCCCTGGTGCGCCGGGTGCGGGCCAGCCCAAATACCAGCCTGGCAATGATTGCCGACAGGCTGGACTGCCCTTATATCCGGTGTGGTTGTGACCGGCATGTT
The DNA here is from genome assembly GCA_916614155.1 of Mesoligia furuncula. Classification (NCBI taxonomy): domain Eukaryota; kingdom Metazoa; phylum Arthropoda; class Insecta; order Lepidoptera; family Noctuidae; genus Mesoligia; species Mesoligia furuncula. Next base: position 27,617,804 of record OU744800.1, on the reverse strand, counting down.
GCTGTTCGAATGCCGGTCAGAAAATTATAACTATTCTGTCTTATTTATCTATTTAGTTTGTTTTTATTTTATGACCTTGCAATGTGATTTAATTTAATTTAATTTAATTGTTATTTATTTAATTTTTTTTTTTTGTTTTTAAGTGTAATTATTGCTTTTGACATTGTATGCCTAATAATTGTATGAGTCTATGTTACTTGATTGATGAATAAATAATAATAATAATATTACAGAGCAGGTGCTGTTGCGACATTTATTGTGCTTACCTAAGAATGGCTCGGGTCTATAACTACATAATGTTCCCACTAACTCAGGCCTTACATCTGTAAAGCCTGGAATTTATGTGCCTAACTTTCATACCATTATGATTTATATTGCAAGCAACTAGCATACTTCTGTACAAGTTACTGGCATGAGCATAAGTTCTGGGGGCCTAAAAAGGCCACTTTGGCCGAATCATAAAAGGATAACATTATGAATCATAATGGAGCAGTTAACTGTTAAGTTAATCGTATCAAATCCCATTGGTGAAGAATTTTTCAGTTATTTTTTTTTATCTGTGCTAAAATACCAGTGAATCCAATCCAAATCCAATCCCAATCTCCTTGATAAAACCTACGTAGTGCAGCGAAAAAAAGAAAAACACGCGACTATCTTCGCCATATTATGATTCATAATGTTATCCCTTTATGATTCTGCCAAAGTGGCTTTTTTTGGCACCTCTAATTAAGTTCTTGTAGTGGTTGAAACTAGCAAATATTCACTCTGTCTATAGACTAAACGCCGAGAAGTTTTAAGTTTGTGGAGTGTGAAACTAAAGAAAAGCTTTTACCTAGCATCTTTAACAATTAGCTATTAGTTGGACAGCAATCTGTGGATAAGACGAAATCTATTGACAAATTCACTAATCCTTCTTCTTCTTCTTTTCTTTTGGCTATATAATCAACTAACTGCGCCACGCGGTGACACCCGCGTAAATGTCGATCCCGTGGAAATATCGGGATTAAAAGTAGCCTATATGTTAACCCAGGGTGTTAGCTATCTCCATACAAAATTTTATCAAAATTGGTCCAGCCGTTTTAGCGTGAAGAAGTAACAAATAATATATCGAGAAAAACAGGCCTGACGTTATGGTGTGTATTGTTGCATGACTCAATGCAAAGCAATACAGTGCTTTACGATCGAAAAGTTTTAATTGCCTCCTTTCTGCAACTATTTCTCTTGATATACTCCTGCTAGTACAGTCAGCAACAAAAGTCGATTAAAACTTCAGTTTTTTAAATCTCGGTTATTGAGAAAAATATTAACTCTTCAGTTTTTTTAATCTCAGTTATTGAGCAAAATATTTGTTCAAAATTACATTGTACATCTGCTGCAATTTTGAACAAATATTTTGCTCAATAACTTAGATTAAAAAAAACTGAAGTGTTAATCGACTTTATATACCACTAGCTGACCAGACGAACTTCGTACCGCCCCGCGAGCCGCTCTACCCCCGCTTTTTTAATCTCTGATAAGTATCTTCTGAGATATTAATTTTAATGATAATATGCTGTAAAGGGCAAATTTGATCTAGGTACATAAAATGCACAACGTATCTAATGTATTTAATAGGATAAGGAATAATACTGTATTGTTTAAAATAGCTTGGTAAATAACCCATATTTTTTTTGTAATATATGGCTCTTTTATTCAAAGTCGTTTAATTACAATTAATAAAAAATCTAACCAATATAATATCTATGGTTTTGTCGTGCACTTTAGGTTTTGCTTTTATTTTTATTTTTATATATTATAGGTATCTAACTTAGGACAGCTTAAACTCTACTTTGAAAAACCATTCACCAGTCTATTATGTCGATTAGATAATACGCAGCCACTTAATATTTGTGCGTGCGATCATTTTCAAGTTAGACACGCAAGAGCGAAAGTCGAACAAAACTTGATGGCAGCAAAATTACATACATATGAACAAGCTATTATGTCAAAGCAAGAGCTTCAAGTTACACCGTAACTTATTCGGTGGTGATTCTTACTATTGTACTGTTATTTTTTCTGTTTTAGGAGCTGTCAGTTCATCATCATCTGTCTAGCCTTTTCCCAACTATGTTGGGATCGGCTTCCAGTCTAACCGGATGCAGCTGAATACCAGTATTTTAACATGAAGCGACTACCTATCTGACCTCCACAACCCAGTCACTGGGTAATACGATACCCCTTGGTAACACTGGTTGTCAGGCTTTCGGGCTTCTGACTACGCGTAAAGACTGTCAAAGATCCACGAATGACAGCCGGGACCAACGGCTTAACGTGCTTTCCGAGGCACGGAGGGGTCACGGTATGTAAAGATGGTCACCCACCCACAGACCAACCGCGGCAAGCGTAGCTTAACCTGATCGATCGACCTGTACGGCTGTTATTGCCACGGACCTCTTTAGGAACTGTCAGTTGAATGGAGTAAAATACCTGTTAGTTTTGAAGCTGATAACAGTATTTAGTTGATAAAGGAACATTGAAGAAAACGGTAAGTTCTTTAAGGGGTGAGTTACATCTAGGTAAGGACGCACCATCGCTGGCTGTGTCATCTAAAGACATCAAGGGAGTCGGTGGCCAAAAGTGACTTTGTCCATAACAAAATAGAGTCAAAAATACTACGCATCGCAGGATATCTACATATTTGAGGTTATGTTTTAAAACTATATTATAGCCATAGTCTTAAATATCTAAATTCTATTCAAACTTGTGTTTCAAATTAACATTATTTCAAGTTAAACAAATATCAACTTTATTTTAAGGGTAATTATGTTGGTTTCAGAGTGACTCGTCGTTTCAGCCCATAGACGTCCACTGCTGGACATAGGCCGCCCCCAATTTTGGGAGGGTTTGCCATAATCGCCACGCTTGGCAGGCGGGTTGGCGATCGCAGTATGGTATGATGCTGGAATACATAGAGAACGCTGCTGCCCATCCTCCGGTACGATCCTTAGTCGCCTTTTACGACACCCACGGGAAGTAAGGGGTGGTGGTATTCTTTAAGTCCGACACCACACAGACATCAGAGTGACTAGCACTGTTGAAAAATTTATAAAAATGTTTTAAGTTGTAACGTAAACTGAACTTTATTGTGTAGGACTTAAAGTTATTTTTCTATAAACTCATATTTGTTTACATTTTTGGCAAATAAATCGCGAATGCAGATTATGTCATATATTTTTATTTTTGTTTTATTTTATTGTAATAGTTGCTTTTTATGTCTGTGCTTATGCCACGTTGTCCTAAACTACACAATGGATTTAAAAGCGGTTTATTCCGGAAGGTTTATTTGCATAACATAATGTCTTGTCAAGTCGGAAAAACCGGGTCGCTAGTACGGTGTTATTCCTAAAAATAAAACAACAGCAACCAAATATACATTGCGATATAATAAACTAGCACCGCCCGCGGTTTCACCCGCATAAATTTCGATCCCGTGGGAATATCGGGATAAAAACTATCCTATCTCCTTTTCCGGGACTCAAACTAGCTTTATATCAAATTTCATCTAAGTCGGTGTAGCGGTTTAAGCGTGACGAGGTAACAGACAGACAGACACACTTTCGCATTTATAATAATAGTATACCCATACTATTACATTACTATTAGCAGCAATCCTAACCATGTCTAACCTTTCCCAGATTTCTCCATCATTATTAGAAATAGGACATACAAGAAAGCAGACAACACAAAAGGATCTGCTGAACGAAGCAACTTTGAAATGAGGTTCAAAGGTTTGTGCGGCAAAAGTCATTTGAAAAGCCACAAGTCTATCGTCTGCATTTATAATGTGTTGCCCTCAATCATACCTCACGACAAGTATTCAAAGTTGGGATGACTCATTTTATATAGAAACACCTGGCTTTAATGTCAGAAACTTGACAACCTTTAGTCTTCTTCATTATTGTAAAAGTTGTCTGTCATCAAAATAGACGATTAATACTTTGCACGCGATGTAGGTAACAAGAGCTGATAGATACAGATTTTTTTTCTGTAAACCCAATTTTATTCGGGGTCTGCGCCAAAAAAAAAAAGACATATTGTCTTTTTTTTTTTTTTGTTTCTTTATTTAATTAGAAACTTGTAGTCTGGACAGACTTTTTGCATCATCGCCATTTAGTTGAGACTAAATTTTGTGGAACTTTGTGGTATGTACCTAAATCAAGTCGGTTTAACCTCAAGACTCCAAACATAATGTCTTCTTCGTCCTCTGTCACGTAACATCTCGGTATTAGCCTTCTTTTATCTCAGACAAGTAATCTTTCCTTTAATCCTTCAATCGTTTTTTAGTCTTCACCTACGGTTTGAGGAGTTATTCCGTTCTGATCCCCTGAACCCCCCCTCCAACCCCCTCCTCGATCCCCTGCTTGTTCGTCTTCTGTTTTAATCTCTGTCTTATCCACTATCAAAGCCATTCATATTAATTCTTAAAACCTGTTCTACATCCCTCTGTTTCCATTCTCTTATCGCCAGCCCAATCCTACTTACCATTAGGAATAATTATGTTGTTTGATAATAATTTATCCTTTGAAGGTTCTTTTATACCAGTATCAAATATTTACTCCTTAAGTCTATGATCGCACTTTCCTTAGCTTGTTTGCTCATCTATACCTTTCACATACCCTATGACTAGAAGTGCAAGTGAAAGGTTACTATGCATATATCCCTATATGTATTGTAGGTACCATATTTCCCTCAATAACTTTGTAAAAGGCGCACTGTCTACCCGTGAAACTTTCGTTTTTAATCGCCATAACTGCGGTCACCACAATTTTGTAATTACAGAGGTGTAACTATATTGCACGCGATGTAGTTGTTTATGAGAACACTCTAAGCAATGGCATTTCTTAAGGTTATTTGTTTGAGCAAAGAATATTCAAATTCAAATTCAAATTCTTTATTGCTAACTATGTGTACATAAATAAAGTTCTTAACAGAGGATATCAGTTCTTAGAACATAGTGGCCCTGTTAGGGCATTGCAATTTCATCATGCATATATGCTTATAATTGTAACAGTAACAGTTGAACATGCATTATTTACATTCATTAATTAAAAAGAAAAAAGTAATAAATAGTAAATTTTATATAGGACATCGTTTTAATTACATTATATAATTTTATCATTTACATCATATTAATTATAAATTATTAAAGTCATACCTAAATAAAAATACACATGTCATGAGTTACCTGATTTAAAAATTATCATTATTCGTTAATTCAATTATGTCACAGTATTGTAATCATTTAATATTAATTATCATAATCCTTTTAAAAATATTTTACTGAATTATATTCACTTTAGTGAATAGGTACTTTACAAACAAATTTATAATAAGTAAATTATTATAATAATAATTAATAATAGTATAAGCATAATCAGCATATAACGTATATCCCACTATACTGGGATATAGGCATCCTCTCCGTGAGAGGGAGTAGGCTGTAATCCAAAGAATGACTGCTATAATTTACTATTAAACAAAGTAAGTCAAGTAGTCGATAGTGAGGTTAGATGAGATTGATACCAGAATAAATTGATACTTCCAAGAATGCAGTTTGCCAGACAAAAATGGCCTTAGCAACAGAACAGAAGCAAAATAATATATAAACAAATATACTGTGACCCCGTTATATTTAGCCAAACGTGCTAAAAGTTAGTAAAATGTCGGTCACATTTTTTGTAACACACGTCAAGTTTGTTGTCTTTATTGTTAATCTTTTAAGTCAGTCAGCTAATGAAATTGAGGGCAAATGTAGTGACCAAGTAGGTAATTTTATGTGTTGACTTTATGGAAATACTTGTTACTTAGATGCTATTTCAATAGATAGATAAATAGACGCCTTTTTTGTTTTGAGGGTAGGAAATCATCAAATGACTCCCCCCGCTGTGGGTGGAGCGGAAGGGAGTGTCAGACTCTTATTAGTCCATTGTTTGTTAGAATCGCTTCGCAGGATCAACTGGTGGTCTTAAGATTTATGTTTAAGGGTTTTTATAGGTTTGGTTTTTGCGAATGTTCCATGTCTAAGACTCAAGAAAAATTTTCTAATACGACTAGAAATATTCGCATCTTCTGAATCAACTTTATTTTTGTGTGCTTTTAAATTCGCTAGATAATATTATGTCTGTCAAAATTACACAATCATACACACCCATTGGGCATTACTCAAAATTCTTTTCATACCTACGCCATCCTCCGCCATCGAAAGCGATCGCTTTGAAACGCACATACATAATATTACGTTGTAATCAATCATAATAAAATGTACGTCATCTATCTGTTGGATGGACTATACTACTTATATAGTTTGTAATTAGGTCAGTGAGTTCAACATTCACCATGGTGTGTAAACCATAAACAATTAGTCAACATTCACCTCTTGACTAGTCAATTAGAAGTTATATGTAATTTTTAGAACAATATTGGTCATATTTTAATAGAGGTCAGTGTCATATTTGTATAATGTTTATGGCGTTACCAAGTCTATAAATTTGTCAACCAAGTGTTAATGAAGTTTTAATGTAGCCGAATTTAAAAGGGGTTTTAAATCGGAATGATACACAGAACTTCCTTTTTAGGGTTCCGTACTCAAAGGGTACAAAACGGAACCTTATTACTAAGACTTCTCTGTCTGTCCGTCTGTCCGTCTGTCTGTCACCAGGCTGTATCTCAAGAACCGCGATAGCTAGACATTTGAAATTTTCACAGATGATGTATTTCTGTTGCCGCTATAACAACAAATACTAAAAATAAAATAAAATAAATATTTAAGAGGGGCTCCCATACAACAAACGCGATATTTTTGCCCTTTTTTGCTCGATATCAAAAATGGCAACAGGTAGGCACTTGAAATATTCACAAAATACTCAGTTGTATTTTAACATTAATAATAAATAATAAAATTAAAATAAAATAAATATTTAAGGGGGGCTCCCATACAACAAACATGTTTTTTTCGGCGTTTTTGCCTTGTGGTACGGAACCCTTCGTGTGCGAGTCCGACTCGCACTTGGCCAGTTTTTATTTTTATCGACTAGTGTGATAGTACAGTGTATGGACGAAAACTTGGTATGAGGATAAGGCAAGAAGTAATTTTACTCTACTCTTTGGAAACTTACATTGAACATATTGAAGAAAGTCAAGACAAAAATGAAACGATGAACGTTGAAAGACTGCCAACCACAACAAATCAACCAACCAACTTCTGCTAATTATTTTGGTAACACCGCTAACTGAAGAAATTCCTAATTGGGCGGCTTCAAAAATAAGCAATTGGTTTCCATTACAAATACTGAAAAAATAAAATGAACCATTGCAATAACAATAGAACATTAACGTTACACATAACTGAATAAACGAAACTAAAGGGTAACGTTTTCAACAGCCGGATACCGGTGTGCAAGCAAGTGCAGGAAGTTTTGAAACCGATGCATTGGACCGTTGTGAAACCACACTTGTGTTAGTTTTCACAAATTAGTACTGGATATGTATTGTTTTTACAACATACATATCGGCTGGGCTCGTGGCCAAATAGTAACAGCCACACGGGACGATCTTCAAGGTTCAGCTTCGCTCGCCGAGGTTTTTCAGTGCATGGGTGACCATCCATCCTCGGTGTCTCGGGAAGCGTATTAAGCCGTTGGATCATCATCTGCCTAGCCTTTTCCCAACTATGTTGGAGTCGGCTTCCAGTCTAGCCGGATACAGCTGAATACCAGTATTTTACCTAGCAACTGCCTATCTGACCTCCACAACCCAGTTACTGGGTAATACGATACCCCTTGGTAAGACTGGTTGTCAGACTTTCGGGCTTCTGACTGCTGTGATCTGCAGAATCTTACGGGCAGTCAGAAGCCCGAAAGTCTGACAACCAGTCTTGCCAAAGGGTATCGTGTTACAAGTGGGTTATAGAGGTCAGATAGGCAGTCACTCCATGTAAAATACCGGTATCCAGCTGCATCCAGTTAGACTGGAAGGCAATCCTAACATAGCTTGAGAAAAGGATAGGCAGAAGATAATAATGTACGTCGTTTTACACAACCTTCATTATTTAAGCCTGTATAATGAATTCGGCCTAATATGGACTGCTTCATTTCCAGCTGTATTAAGGGAACATGGGTCCATTTTGACTTAGCTTGGCAAGTTGATGAGTTCCTACGTTAGTCTAATTAAGTACCCAGGTTCAGACAATGGGTAAAATACCAAATAAGGCTTATCTAGATTAAGAAGGAATCCGGTTCTCATTAGGACGTGTTTGGGCTCGTACATGATCTTGAATTGACCTTAGCTTCTTTTGAATCGTAAAAAAACAATAAAATATTGTTCAAAATTAAACGTTTGATTTATGTTTTTGTACATGATACATTAAACGACTTACTTTGGAAGAGACTGGGAGCCCACGACACAGGGAAACCTAGTGTGGGGTCCAGGGCATTTGTAAAAATCTAGCACCTAAGACTCATAGGTAATCTGTTACTAGTTTATTTTTTAATATTGTACCGTTTTTTCTTTACAGATTTTATTTTCTAACTCATACATTGACATCTTAGTTTATCTCCAATCTGATGGTTCTATAATAATAATACAATAAATTATTAACAACTAACTGCGCCCTGCGGTTTTACCCGCATAAGTTTCAATCCCGTGGGAATATTGGAATAAAAAGTAGCCTATATGTTAATCCAGGGTGTCAGCTACTTCCATACCAAATTTTATCATAATTGGTCTAGCCGTTTGAGCAGGAAGAAATAACAAACATATAAACACACACACACACACCCCCACACACCCACAAACTTTCGCCTTTATAATATTAGTGTGATTACATACCTATTTTTAATGCACACATCATTGCATTAAAATTGGGCCAAAGTACCTAATCTAGTTAACTAGACGAATGTTGTATCATTTACTCGGAAATAATGCAATAAACACAACAAATATTTTACTCATATCGATGTAACGAATATTTTTTGTAATAAAAAAAAATGCAAGAGAAACGTAAACGAAGTAAAAGGTCACGATCGTAGCAGTTCTGTTCAGTATAGCGTTCTGTTCTATCTGGTTATTCCCATGGGGGAAAAGCGTGAGTTTATGTGTATATGTAAACAGCATTCGCGATTTATCTGCCAAAAATGTAAACAAATATAAGTTTTTGGAAAAATAACTTTAAATCCTACACAAAAAAGTTCAGTTTACTCTACAACTTCAAACATTTTTATAACTTTTACAATAGTGCTACTCACTCTGAAATTAGCTTAACAGGTTCACTGTCCAGGCTCCAGAGTGGGAATGGTCCATAAGTCCAGTTATGTTTATTTCATACCCTTTAGAAAAAAAAAATCGACTTTTTCCCTATGTCCCAGCACTTTTTATAATCCTTATGATGTGTCCTGCCAAGTCCGCATTAAATACGAGACTTTCTCCTTACGTCCACAGTATCAGATGACTTAGAAATTGTACGGGCGAACATACCACATACGGTCTGTGGACTGATATGGAAGTCTCTCTACAGACCATCATGTGGTCTGTGGACAGTGAACCTGTTAATTTCCATTAAAATAAAGTTGATATTTGTTTAACTTGAAATAATATTAATTTGAAACAAGTTTCAATAGGCTTTAGATTCATCAACGTCAGCTTACCTATTATTTTAATAATCTCATGCATCCGAGAGAGAGTACTGCAAAAAAAACCGGCCAAGTGCGAGTCGGACTCGCACACGAAGGGTTCCGTACCACAAGGCATAAAACGTCGAAAAAACGTTTCTTTTATACCCCTTTAAATTTTAACTCTATTTTATTTTTATATTATTTGTTGTTATAGCGGCAACAGAAATGCATCATCCGTGAAAATTTCAACTGTCTAGCTATCACGGCTCATGAGACAGCCTGGTGGCAGGCAGACAGACAGACGGACAGTGGAGTCTTAGTAATAGGGTCTCGTTTTTACCCCTTGGATACGGAACCCTAAAAATCAAATCATTTACCAAGCTCGTGTAATATGACAACCATTGTATCATTATTGGGTGTTTATCGTTGGCCATGCATTCTTAACCTCTCCTTGAAAAATAGACTAGGTACTAAGAGTGTTACAATTATATAATGCCCGGAAAACACTCTATATGTTAATTGTTAACACCATTCTATTATTACACCCAACACATGGGTGTCACGTGCCTTGACCCCATAGCATGTAAACAATTAGTACACATTTCCGGGGTCAATTTCCCTTGAAAACTGAGGGGCCCGTGGCTAAATAATAACAGCCGCACAGGTCGATCGATCAGGTTAAGCTACGCTTGCCGCGGTTGGTCTGTAGAAGATGGGACCGAGACCCCTCCATGCCTCGGAAAGCACGTTAAGCCGTTGGTCCCGGCTATCATTTGTAGATCATTGACAGTCGTTACGGGTAGTCAGAAGCCCGAAAGTCTGACAACCAGTCTTATCAAGGGGTATCGTATTACCCAGTAACTGGGTTGTGGAGATCAGATAGGCAGTCGCTCCATGTAAAATACTGGTATTCAGCTGCATCCGGTTAGACTGGAAGCTTACCCCAACATAGTTGGAAAAAGGCTAGGCAGATGATGATGATTACCCTTGAAAACTTCATTGTATAACTAAGTATCGTCAGAGACGGAAATAATTCACATTTTCGTAATTATCTGTTTGGCTTGTAACATAAATTCTTAATTTCACATGTTGTTTTCGTAGAGTTCTGACAGTTGTTACAGATTGACAGAACACCGAAAATCCATACTACCAGGTTACCAAGGGATATCATGTTACACAGTAACTGGGTTGTAGTCTGCATGTAATATATAGGTATTCAACTGCAACAGGTTAGACTGGAAGCTGACCCTACATAGTTAGGAAAAGGCGAGTTAGATAATGATGTTAATTTAGATTCATTAGCGATAAATCACCGTCTTAAATGTCATATATCTTCGAATCATAAATTACGGAATCTTGACCAAGATTAATTAAGAATTTGAAGAGGTAGTTACATCATTTATCAACATGTATCCTCATGCATTTACACATGCATAACAAAATACTGCCGATTCACCATCTCTAACAAGACACTGTAATTATACTCAGGTGCAGCAAAAACATGTACACAGCGAACACTTGCATTTTCTCATTCCCACACAACTGTGCTAATGGTCATTTGTCAAATTTATTAACGTATAAATTTAGAAATTTTACGATACTTGGTGATTTGGCAGAAATAACGTCGTGAATTAGAACGGGTTTTCATTGTAAACTTAAAGATGCTTGAAGATATAAAGCAAATGGGAACGTGAAGGAAGAACTAACTATCATGGGACAGGCTAAAATTTTCTACAGAAAAGAATTATCTTTATTGATTGCAAAGTTTTTTTTTTTTTAATACATGGAGACTTCTGCCAACCCGCACTGGGCCTGCGTAGAGAATTATTATGGCCCACTCCCTTTCATAGAGAGGAGGCCTATGTCCCAGCAGTTGGAACATTGTACGCTGATTATTATTGAAAAGTATGACTTAGAACAATGCACAATCTTTGGGTCATTCAAATTTCATTGCATGAGTCAGGGTTACTGTTTACGATTATGCACAAGCAGTGCGATGCTTGTGCATAATCGTAAACAGTAACTTTGACTATTTCATGAACATGTTTAATTTCACTTTTTATACCTAATCTAATCAAATGATTAAAATCTTTATTAATTTTATCATCTCCGCAAAATTGTCCACCTGTCCTCTGTCTACAGCACCAAAAAGTTGATCGGGAAGATTTTAGCCCCCTCCCTGGTTGACTCTGAAGTGCCGTGCTTGGCCGACGCGGTGAACGCCTGGAAAATGGCTTGCGCGGATACAGATCGGCCCGTGAACCCTTCTTCCCAGAGGCAGTGGGATGAGCCGCTCTGTAGGTTGGTACAGAATAATCTTATTAATACGTCCACCAATACTGCTGAGCGTGCCCGCCTACTGGCTGTGGGTGAGTGGGAGTCGGGCCTCTGGCTTCAGGCGCTACCGTCACCCAACATAGTCACTTTGCTGGGTGATTCCACTTTCCGGCTCGCTACTTGTCTGCGTCTGGGCGCCCCTTGCGTGGCTCCGCATCGCTGCCAATGCGATAAAGGTGTCGACTACCTCGGACATCATGGCTTATCCTGCAGTAAAAGCGCAGGCCGGATAGCACGGCATGCCAGCATCAATGACATCATCCGTCGTGCTCTTGTCACCGCCGGGGTGCCAGCTGTTTTAGAACCGAATGGCTTGGCACGCGACGATGGGAAGAGACCAGACGGAATGACCATAATGCCTTGGAAGTTTGGTAGGCCTTTGGTGTGGGATGCAACGTGTGTCGATACCCTTGCGCCATCCCATCTTCCAAGCACGGTGAGCTGTGCTGGGGCGGCTGCTGCAGGTGCGGAAAACCTCAAACGGCGCAAATACTCCAATCTCTTTGGAACTTATATGTTTGAGCCGTTTGGGGTTGAAACTCTAGGGCCATGGGGCCGGAGTGCCCACTTAGTATTTCGAGGCATGCCAAGCGGTTGGTCGACTCTTCACGTGACCAGAGGGCTGGCCTATTTTTTGGCCAAAGAATCAGCATTGCCATACAACGTGGCAATGCTGCCAGTCTTTTGGGCACGTTTCCAGTAGACAGCGATGCGGATGAATTTTTTAGTGCCCTTTGTTTTTTTCCCCTCCTTTTTAGGGTTCCGTAGCCAAATAGCAAAAACGGAACCCTTATAGATTCGTCATGTCTGTCTGTCCGTCTGTCTGTCTGTCCGTCCGTATGTCACAGCCACTTTTTTCCGAAACTATAAGAACTATACTGTTGAAACTTGGGAAGTAGATGTATTCTGTAAACCGCATTAAGATTTTCACACAAAAATAGAAAAAAAACAATAAATTTTAGGGTTTCCCATACTTAGAACCGAAACCCAAAAAAATTTTTTCATCAAACCCATACGTGTGCTATCTATGGGTAGGTCTTCAAAAATGATATTGAGGTTTCTGATATCATTTTTTTCTAAACTGAATAGTTTGCGCGAGAGACAGTTCCAAAATGGTAAAATGTGTGTCCCCCCCCCCTGTAACTTCTAAAATAAGAGAATTATAAAACTAAAAAAAATTTATGATATACATTACCATGTAAACTACCACCGAAAATTGGTTTGAACGAGATCTAGTAAGTATTTTTTTTAATACGTCATAAATTGTAAACCGCAATTTACCATTTATTCAATCAACTCAAAAATAAAAAAATAAACATTTAATTTCATAAACATAAACCTTATGCATAAACCCAGGTGTTACGGAACCCTCGGTGCGCGAGTCCGACTCGCTCTTGCCCGGTTTTTATATACTTATACCTATTATTATTTTAATACTGTTAGCTTTTAAAATTATGTTTCCATAAATAATAAAAAACAAGTAATTAAAAAACTAAAAAACCCGACTGCGGTAAAAAAATTAACTTCATTTTTTTACCGCAGTCGGGTTTTTTAGTTTTTTAATTACTTGTTTTTTATTTCCAGCTTTTTAGTTTACAAATTTGAAAGATTTCGCAGACGATTTAGCTCTTGGTACGTGTTTTTTACGATTTGTCACTTCGAATTACTTTTAACCATATAAGTTGTATATATTTTTGTAATCACATTTAAAAACCCTTTATTTTGATACCCCACTCGATAGGTTTCGAGAAAAACAATTTTTTTTGAAGACATAACATTGCGCCAAAAATCGCTCATTTTATATTTTTTCAATTTTGATATACCTAGTAATACTCGCGCTACTAAGACAAATCTAAAGACGTATAATTTATCAAAATCCGTTCATTCGTTTAGAAGTTACGAGGGAACAAAAAAACGAACATACATACATACATACATACAGGTCAAACACATAACCCTCCTTTTGGGCTTCGCCGCAGTCGGGTAAAAACTACACTTCTATGTGAAAAAAAAATCAAATGATAAATATTTTTATTTTTGTAATTGTACAAACACTTTTACACGTCAATCATGTTTTTTTTAAAGCTAGGTGAGGTCGGCGTTTCCTATCTGACTACTCTGAGAAGAAAGGCCGAAACAAACTCAGAGGTCACAGTCTCTTTTAAAGTCCAGACATAATCTTGGTCAGGTTATATGAAGACCATGTAGATCGATGTCTGAGATGGTCGTTTTATCAAGGAGCCCATCAGTTAGTTCGGCGATTACTCAAAAAGGATCTATGTTACATCTTAGAGGTGTTAGATTACGACTTTCAATCTCAATATCATAAAAATGCAAATTCTGTTATGAAACGGATAACACCACTGGCCCTACATTATATTATTAACAGATCCGTAAATTTATAGATTTATGGTTAAAATATTCATATGAATATTGCCTAATATTAATAATTTATTGATATGAGATTCCTGTGACGGTCGTTATAGGTAGACATTGTTATGTTGGTCGCATTTCATGCGCCAGTAGACGGATTAGATTTGTTTGACCCCATCACTTTTATGTAAGACGACACTCGTTACGCTGATGCACTCGTAATTATACCAGAAATATAATTCTAGTAAAAAAAAAAAAACTTCCGCGACTGATTGACTGACAGACAACGACTGACTTCACCTTAAATCACAGAAAAAAACTTGGATGTAAATGATGTCCCTTGAAAAGACAAAAGGACGCTATGAAAGAATTTTCCGAAAACCCCTGAGCGGGTCCCACGTATATTATTATAAATCCCATAAGGTGAGATTAATTTTCATCCTTGATACTACAAAGAATATTTACGAGCTAATAATCTTGATTACATTATATCAACAAGTAATAAAAATAACTCGCAAGTAGCAACACTAAAATTACTAACCTAGATAATAATATAAACTATGAAATAAAATTTGATGAATTGCAAATAACAGTAACTCTTTTCAATGTTACCAATACTTAGAAGACAATTATTATTGCTTATTTATAATTCAATTCAATTTGAACTACTAAAATAAGCAATAAAACTTCTATGTGAGCAATGAATAATGTGGTTTTGATACGATAATAATATATTATATTTAAACTGTAACTGATATTTGTAGAACCGAAGATTATAAATTTTCATTCATTTACAGAACTCTTCTTGTCGAATTTATTACGGTGATTAATTTTAGATGCAACAATCTTTATGAATGAAATTGACTGTTCAATTACAAGTGTAAAGACCAATAAATTAGTATTTTGATTCGCGGCCGTGAGATGGGCTGACATTGTTAACATCGCGGATAGAACTTGGTTGAGGGTGGCACATGAGCATGGGGCTTGTCACAAGCACAGAGATAACGTGAAAGAGTCGAATTTAAACCATATGCATAATAAAAATAAAAACTAAGTAAGAGTTACACAATATACTTAACACAAATAAAAGATGAAGTAATAACAATAAAAAATACCTACCTATAATTCTGCAGAAGTTATTGAGACATGTTGTGAGACGATGTGTGAGTGAGTGTTTATCTTGTGTGAAGTGTTAGACTAGTAGAAGATGTATGTGAGTAATTCAGATGAGCAATGTGTGAGTGAAGGTGACTTTTGTGAAGTGAGTGCAGCAAGAGTTGTTTTTCAAGGTGAGGAACAGCTATGTATGTGTGGGGTTGGTCAAAATTTGTTTTTTTTTTTTGTTTTATTTGTCTAGGGTTTTCATGTTTCTTTTTTATTCATTCTTAGATATGCCATTTAACGTTATAAGTAGGTAAGTGAACTCGATTTAAATAATACAGAGAGAAGGCTGTTACATCAAACATAACAATGAATTTTACGTCATCTCTGTAATTGTTATTCCAACTAAAAAGAGAAATATTAAAGAATATTTGTAAGAACTTGACCTATGTTTTATAATAAACTAGCTGCGCCCCGCGGTTTCACCCGCATAAGTGTCGATCCCGTGGGAATATCGGGATAAAAAGTAGCCTTTATATTGAACCATGGTGTCAGCTACCTCCTTACAAAATTTTATCAAAATTGGTCCAGCCGTTTGAGCGTGAAGAAGTACCAAACATATAAACACACACACACACACTCACAAACATTCGCCTTTATAATATTAGTGTGATGATTGATTACGTGAAACTAATTACTCTGTAGATTTAGCTTAACTTGGAGGCACGTGGCTTGTAGTGATGGTTTGTAAGCAAATTTTACGCTTATTATGCCTTTTTGTTGTTGAAATATTTATTATGGTCAGATATTTCTAGGCGACATTAGTATTATGCTAATTAAGTTGAGATGCATCTTTGTGGGGACTTATTTTTAATACTGCTAGGTAGGTAATAGGTAATACGGGCAGGTGTCCTCAATTCTACGTCGATGCGCGTATATTTAGGTAAGTATAAATTAATTTCAATCTAGAATCACACTAATATTATAAAGACGAAAGTTTGTGAGTGTGTGTGTGTGTGTTTATATGTTTGTTACTTCTTCACGCTCAAACGGCTGGACCAATTTGGATTAAATTTTGTATGGAGGTAGCTGACACCCTGGATTAACATATAGGCTACGTTTTATCCCGATATTCCCACGGGATCTAAATTTACGCGGGTGAAACCGCGGGGCGCAGCTAGTATAATATAAATTCGACTCTTTACGTGACCAGAGAGCTGGCCTATTTTTTGGCCAAAGAATCAGTATTGCCATACAACGTGGCAATGCTGCCAGCGATGCGGATGAATTTTTTGATGCCCTTTGATTATTTCCCCTCCTTTTTATAGACTTGTACATATTATTATTTTAACACTGTTAGCTTTTAAAATTTTGTTTCCATAAATAAATAAAAAATCTAGAATATAATTAAGAAAAAATAAAAGAAAAAATTTCAATTTAAACTTTTAATCAACAAGTAAAAAATAATTACCGCTATCATTTGAATGACACACATACTTTCGAGCATGGCACCGTTTAGAATGTTGTAGTTACGCAACACTTTTCAAGTTTAAAGTCTCGCCGACTCTCGCCCTACAAACCTAGAGACAGATACTCAAAGGTATGACATAATTTAAAATTTATTAATGTTATCAAAATATTGTAAAATCATTTTTCAAAGTATAACTATTGCCTATTACATTTTTGTGCTTGAAGTATTAAATAAATAAATAAATAAACTGGTCCACCAATGTTTCACCAAAACCATTTGACATTTCCATTGACAAATTTTTAGTTTACAACCAACGTTTCGTATAGGTACTATTTATTTCACAAAAAACTAATTCCGCAAATGTTTTATTTTATAAACACTCGCTTTGCAAACATTTATGTGGCAAATGCTTCTCTTTACAAATGTTTCCGATGACATTTAATCATTTAAACATTTTTCACATATTATTTAGATCCTTTTGGAAAAATCACGTTTATACAAAATATAACTTTATAATACATTTTCTAAACCTGTCACAAAGTCACCATGACGGTATTTTCGCTCTTGCATCCTATATCGACGGAGCCCCGCTTCGCGGGGCCTCTATTTCTGTGTAAAGGGTTTAAAGTAACCTAACCAAACCTATCCTCGGGTGCCCTTCGCTCGCTCTTGCATCCTACGTCGTCGCCTATTGCGTTCGTTGAGTTCGGGTGCAATTTCGAAACCAGTCACAAAGTTTATTTTATAATATTTATATGTGTAATGATTTTATTCTAAGCGTTGTTCTATGATATAATATGTAAAAATAATGAATTATTTTTATATAATACGTTATTAAATAAAAGTTTATCGGATAATGATTTTGCTAAGTGAATTATTTGGTAAATTTGTTGTTGTATAATGATGAAATGACAAATAATGTTTTTGCCAATCGGTGCTTGTCAAGTAAAAAATTATGAATTAATTTTTGGCAAACTGACCGGACACCAAATAAATTATTGAGTTTCCTGCCCATTCTCCTCCATACCAAACCACGTTTTGGAACGACTAGATTCAATTTCTTGTTAATTTTGACATTCAAAAGTGCATAATTATCTAATTTTAAGAAAACGACACGATAAAATAACGAAATAAAGGACTTCAACTCAGACATTTTCTAGTCAAATAAACATATATTTTTTGTTCCTCAACATCTTAATTACCATTATACAATAGTAGAAGATCGACGAGACATTACTACATCAGAGAATGCTCGGTCCAATTGAAAAATATGCTCTAAATGGCCAAAACGGTCTGGTCCCATAGTAAGTCCTAGAGGAAGCCCACTATTAGAACTGGTTCTTCTTTGGAAGCAACCCAAGATGATGTGGTGACATAAACAAGATGTTACAGTCTAATTAGAAAGTTAATAACCCATAGCATTACGTGGTAATGTGATTGAATCCACCTATTACAGAGAAAGTACTGATCAGTGATCCCAACATGCCTATGGAAAAACTAAAACGGATCATAACCAATCAATACCGATCTTTTTTTTGTACCAAAAGTTACGAGAGTTTTAGATGAAGAGGTCGGCAGTGTGACGGTAAAGTATATGGATGATGATAAAGAAGATTTAGATGTTGTAAAAATTTAGTTTTAATAGGAAGACAGAGTTTGCTAGATAGAAGTCTGTTAGGAAGACCAGGCAGGTATCTTCGTAAACGATATGAATGAACCACAAAAAAATAATTCTCTGACTTTATTATTTTAGTAAGAGACCTCAGTAACAAACTAATTGCCGAACGTTATTTGGGACTGGTTGCAAAGGAAATTAATAAGAATCTTGTGAATTTAAATAATAACAGGTAGGTAGGTAGGTATTACCACAAAATACAGACACTACAGAAGACAATCTACCTACAAAGTGCGCTCGAGCAACGCACACATAGACACCGCTCACGGACACGTTATCTTAGACGGGTTGGGAGTAGTGCGAGCGCGCGTGTCATTCGCTTGACACACGCGTCTGTGAAGTGCAAAAATGGAGCCACAGAAAAATGCCTATCTAAGCTCGATTTATATAATACTTTCCTATTTTGAATCAGTATAAACAAAGTAACTTTTTTGTAAGGTAAACTCATGCCACCAACTATTACGTAAGTTGAAAACATGATTTTTTGTTTCTGTAGATATTGTGTTGTTTTTAGTGTCATTTGATTGGTTTAGGTCTAAAACGGATAGGGCAAAATAAATTGTGTAAATAGGGTAATCCGTTTTGAAGTTATTAGGGATTTTCGATAGTGAAAATTGACAAATGTAAAATTTTATATGTTTTTGTTCTGTAAACTTTTTGTATTGTAATACTATGTTTATTGTTTTGTTTTAATATTTTAGAATAAGCTCAAAAATAAATCAAACAACTAGATACAAGTGCCACTACCAGAATAGTTTTTGGTGCATAAGCCAAAGTTGACAACCATAGCGCGACCGCCGAGCGTAGGTATGAAAAGTGAAGTAACGAATAAATGTGAATAAATGAACTTGAATTTGAAGTACATACAGGTGATTGACTTCTGTACTATCTGTATTTTGTGGTATTACTAGATTTAGGAAAATAATACCTAGTGTGAAGAATTAACATTTTTTTGGTAAAATAGTCATTTCAATTGCGCATTACAGTTTTTATTTGCATTTGTGAATTATTTAGCACATATAAATAAATATATTTAGGCCGTAAGAATGACAACCAAAAAATCACGCACCTATGGAATCGAATAATTATGTATTTAGCAATGAACTTGCTTTCCGATTTTAAAACCGTAAGATATCAGCAATTATAATGAAACTATTCATGAAATTTTTGAACTAGATGTCAAGAATTTGCTTCATAGCTACACAATAAAATACAGGCTAATTACGGAAACTGCTGGCGTAGTTCTTCTGAAATGTATAAAAACTTTTTTACAAAAAAAAAAACAAACAACCGACTTCCAAAAAAGACACTACAAAGTGAAAAATAACTTTAATTACGGAAGTCGGTGTCGGTGGTTCGCATTTTCGTTGTTTACCACCGACTGGCAGGATTGTTAGACAAAGGTATGGCTTGGAAGGCGGTAAATACCTACTGATATGACGGCTGGTAGAGATAGACGTGTGGAAGGAAAAACATGCTGCACCCTTAATAAATTGAGATAAAGCCAGAAGACAAATGTATGTATAATATATTCCCACAGTTAAGCATCTAAATCACACCCCGTAGGTTATTACCTCTTAATAAGTTGCACTGATGCTATTATTTTCAGGGTTATACTTTTCAATCTGATCAGAAAACATTTCGTTACCCTTTTCTAAACCACAATCAAGATTAAGACGTGCAATCACGACCACAATCGTAACCTAGGGTCACACAAAAACATAATATCCTGCAATTAAGTTCTTGTGTAACAGTGTCAAAGTCCACGCAGTGTTAGAAAATTTAATCATTGTTTGTATCATTAATTATTTCATGCATTAAGATGATCTCTTTTGTTTGAACTAAATCAAGGAAAGTAGATATCCCGTTGAAAGATCTGATTTGCCCAAAACATAATCATAAAACTAGTGATGCTTATAGAGGAAGCTGTTCGATCAGTAATGACGTAGGCTACGTGATTATAAAAAATAAAAACGAAAATAGGGTATGGAGAGAGGCTGAATATTACTGCGAAAAAAAGTGTGGATGAGAAAATGTACAATATTCAAAACACTTTTAAATTCCATCAGGAAGAAAGGCGTTCATATTCTTATCCTAATTTATTGTCACCAACTTTTCGTCATTCATACATCTCTTTCAGCTGTCAGGAAAGACTTTCTGACAAAATTACAATTGAAGTACCTGATTTTCCGCCTCAATACATCATTGGCGCCATAACCAAATAACACAACAGCAGCATTCTTAACCACATAAGTTTAAAACATTATTACCGGCACCATTGAGCATTGAGAATATAATACTCCGTTGCTCAACACGCCATACGATACTAGTTTGTCGGTAGTTGCAATAAAGTGATCAGTTTAAAGATTGCAATAACATACGATGACATGTTACGCATAGTGCGTATGTCAAACTTGGGGAAGCATTTTGTTTTCCTCAAATATTTTTTAGGCGACGATAACCTTGCTTACATAAACATTTTTCTGGCAAAAACCAACGTAAAATAAAGTTTTTCTAATCCTCTATTTAATCGATATAAAGTATCTTTCTGATTTCTTATTGTTAGAAGGAAGTCTCCAACAAAAGATTTACCTACCTACAAGCCAGCGTATGGCACTCGTGGGTTGCAGCTGAAAATCAGCGTCAGGTGGTACACCTTGTGTTGTCATCTGACATTATGCTGAGCTGAGTCCCTTTTGGCATTATAATCTTTGTTTTCTGTTTGTTTAGTTTTAAGGTGTATTTATTTTGCTGTAATGCCAATAAACGCATTTTCTTTCTTTCTTTTACAAGTGGGAAAGCCGATCTAAACTACTAAAAAACCATAATTAACCGACTAAAATAACCATAATTAGGAAAAACGAAAATTTTATCAGCCTTAGGGTAATTTAGGAACAGTCACATGTGGTCCCTTTAAGCCTGTAAATTGAGAATTTAATTGTAAAGTTAGTTAAGTTTCAGTGTCTGTAAGTCAAAGCCTTTGGAAAAACACAGTAGAAAAATGAAAAACATTTCATAGTTTCGAAAAAACTAATTCTTAGTATTATTTTAGAAATTGTTTCCTAGTAGTGGTAGTTCAGGACATCAGTAAATATTTATGAATTTTCCAACGCGTCCGTCTGGATGAGTTTTGTGATGCCTCAGGCTACTACTGTCACTTATTATTCTGGTATATAAATATTAAGCTTTTTCTTTGTGTTTTGAATTTAACACATATAGAAGTTTTTAGAGTTTATTTACTGACATCACAAAAAGAATAATTCGTTAGTTCGTTTTTGTCTCAGATGGAACCCATATAATCTATGATTGTAAAAGACCTACTTAGTTTTACGGGAAAAGAAAACAGTGAATTTTAACGTCATTAAGACAACTAAGATTCAACATGTTATGGTTTATGTTACGAATCTAAATCCGATTCTGGTATATAATTAGCTTCTCCTTGTGTTAGAGGAAGGTCAATGGTGTCTTTGTAGATAGGTAGGTACACCGGTTTTAAATTGGGTAGGTTGTCAGTTGTCACCCCACGTTTATTGCTTTACAAAGCAATGTGCTTCAGACGACTCTACGTTAACGAGATCACCTGAAAATGCCACCACCGAAGAAAAGTCACCGTTTTCGTAAATTTGTAACGTTTTCTGAAAATATTAAAATAAGGCCATTCCCAAGTGAAAGTTCTTATCAATTTCCAAACGATAATAAACATAGGCGCTGAGCGATTTCCTAACATTAAATCGACAACTCGATGTTTATATTCGTTGTCACTGAAGTTATAACCATGGCCTCACTATAAATTTTACTATCAGCGTAAATTCTAATCTAGGTTGTCGATGGCACACATTCAGTCAAATTATACTTTCTAATGCAAATCACACATATTTTACTTAGAAAAACAAAACTAACCTTCGCTTTTTGATGCGATCGGCGAAAAAGTAGAAAAACTCAAAAAATTAAAATTTATAAAAAAATCCTATTTTTATAAAATTTCAAAATCACTCGCGTATTTCGAGTCGCCCCGGATAGTGGCACGAGCGACTAGCGCGGTGATTGGAAGGCAACTGAGGCTGTTGTTGCAAGCCTGCGCGCACGCAACGGACGGTCAAAACCTCCGGATGAATGAAGCCTAGTTTACAAGAAGTAGGTGTAGAGCTCACTGGTTTTTTGAAGAACAAGTTCGTTACATATAACACGTGTATTATTATATCATCTAACCGGTAGTCATTGCAAATGATTCCCATTTTCCCATTAGGTATGTTTAGTCATAATAGTAGTTAAATAAATCTTAACGTATTAATTGATATTAAATTAAATTAACAAAAAGCAAGTTGAAGTTCAAACTAGTACTTAGTGTTTCAATACAAAAAAAAAACAATCTCTAAACAGCATCAGCACCATTATGGAGTAACACACTTTCAATGAAAATCCAAAGGTTTTGAAGGGCCTCCTTAATTCATTGCATTATGGGTTTGAAAAATTCGTCTGCCCAACAACATAAACAACACAATGAACATGACTGAACTGTCAGAGTGAAAGAGATTGCGATCAATTGTCATTTTATGTGTTTTACGCAATTACCCCATGGGATCAAGTTTTAATTACAAAGTTTATAGTTAATTTTAAACAGAATTTCGTTATAACATCCCATGAGACAAATCGGCACAGGATCGCCCACAGGACACGGTGGAGCACACGGTGGAGGTCTGCCCCGCTTGGGCGGAGCACCGCCGGCGCCGTGTCCTCGTAGAGGCGATCGGCAGCGACGGCGACCTCTCGCGTCCGGCCATGGTGCAAGCCATGGTCCGGGGCGAGAGGGAGTGGGAGGCAGTCACCTCCTTCTGCGAAGCAGTCATGCTAGCGAAGGAGGTGGCGGGACGGTTCAGGGAGAGAGCCTCCCGTCTCAGCCGCCGCGGGGGACGCCCCAGGCGTCGGGAGCCGCGTGACGACTCCCGGCCACCGTAGGTGCGGGCCTGCGGACGGAGAGTAATGGGTAGCTCACCGTCCGATCAGGACCAGGCCCGTGCCGGACGGCGCGAACGTGTTCCACGCGCGCCTCAAAGAGATGTCGGCATCGGGGAGGGGCCCCTTAGGGCCGAGGCCTGCCGGGTCAGCGGGATTGTCCGAAAGGGTTACCGCTGGCCCGGAACATAAAGGGCCAAGGAAGGAACACGGGTGGGTTTTAGTCAGTAAGAGTCTGATACTCCCTTCCGCTCCACCCAGAGCGGGAGGAGTCATTTGATGATTCCCATGCGCAAAAAAAAAAAAAAAGACAAATCGGCACGCAGGGAAATTAACATTGAGATGATAAAGAATAGTGTCCCATAGCACACTAATATTATAAAGGCGAAACTTTGTGAGTGTGTGTGTGTGTGTGTGTGTTTATATGTTTGTTACTTCTTTACGCTTAAACGGCTGGACCAATTTTGATAAAATTTTGTATGGAGGTAGCTGAAACCCTGGATTAACATATGGGCTACTTTTTATCCCGATATTTCTACGGGATCGACACTTATGCGGGTGAAACCGCGGGGCGCAGCTAGTTAGGTAATAAAACCTTGAAATCATAAATCACTTCTATTCTAACTTATGTAGTAAGCGCTCTTAACATTTCCATATGAAATTAAATATTTCCTAATTTTAGTTCACTATCGTAAATTAATTTGATTCCCGAAATTTATTACCTTTTTTATGTTTTAACATAGGTACTTTTTCGAACGAGATAATTAATTTACATAATAACATATTATATGATATTATTTTGGCATTCAAAACTTAATCAACCGCAAATTAGTTTGCGAATGTGCCAAATAAATTCAATCAACAACAATCAATCAATCATTATTTGTAAACACAGATATATAAAAGGTCTTAAATATACATATTATTGTAGCCGAGCTCTATATTCTACCAATAAAATTGGTGTACAAATAGTAAATTATAATTAAATAAAAAGTTAATTTACAACTCAGAACAACTGGGGATCGAATTAATTTAAAACGTGTAATTCAGAAGACAATTATAAATATTCCACTAAGTTTTTCGAAAACAGTCTCAAATTAGGAAAAGGGATGTTTGGGAAAGTTACATCATGATCAATGATGTAATTTGGCCTAAATGAGTTTGAATTAGGTATGGACGAACTTTGAATATAAGCTAGTAATAATCTATTCAAATACGCACTTCTAGACTATTCTTTATTCACTTGTTAGTCCATTATAATTTCCACACTGCCTATTGGTAATCGTTGTAGTAAATATACAAGAGTTATCGTACATATGTACATATTAACAAATAGAAAGACTATTTGTTCAATATGATTTATTGTTGATGTCTAAAATGGCTGACTGATTGTCAAAATAAGAATTTTAATCGTTTTTCTTTTTCGTCGTCGATTATTTGAGGTAAGTGACAGAACTGAAAGATGGTTCACAATCCGCGGTAAGACTGAAAACCTTGTAGTACTGGGGCCCAAGTCTGCTATTTTTATAAATTCGTCACTCCAACACGATCCCACCACCATTCCATTGTCATTTTGCTAAAAGTTCGTAATCTGGTAAATTCATAATGGTTGATCATTGGTCGGTCAATGGCACAGAAATTATACGATACTCGTAACGAATTAAAAGCAATGACTGCACAATGACGTTCTAATGGTAGGTCACTGATCAAAGGAACTGTCAAAATTTTAGCAGATTACCGCCTAAGTTTTATTCATTTTTCATTATGTACGAGATTACCATTCTATATTATGCCATTCCTTTCAATGGAGTATCAGTGGTTGACCATTGGAAAGTCATAATGACGCCATTATATTAGTAGATTACCAAACTTGTCAAAATCAACAATTATGAAATCAATGATAGACCATTCTGACACTATTGTAATAGCAGACTTGAGGCCCTGGTAGGTATCCTAAGTGTTAAGTCATAAGTTATTTATTTCATTACAAAATACATGTGTTGAAAATATTACAGTGATGATAAATAAAATAGGTAATAATAACCACCAAAAAGAAAAAAAAACATTAAGTACGTTCATATTTAAAATTCAGTACGCAACTACGCATACAAAATGGAACAATATTAATAATAAATACTTGCAATAGTTGTTGTATAGTTGTTGCTGCAGGTCAGTGTCAGGTTGTAACGATCAAAATATGATTCGAGACTATAACAGGTAGGTATGTATTTACAGAATTATAATCATTAGAATCATTAATACCTCTTTCCAAGTTAGATTTGTATTCATTATATGTGAAAACTGATCCTATCATAATAAAAATGTTCTATATATCACGTAGTAAACACAAAGTACACAAAAAAGTAGTTTTCCACAATTTAAACCTCATCAGAGACGAACCAAACAACTCAACGTCAATTTGTACATTTAGTATTTTTATCTTTGGTCCATTTGAAAGAACGTGTCAATTTTAGTACCTGAGGACAAGAAAAACAACTGTCATTTCGTAGAGTATCGTTAGTCCAGCGTACTTGTACTATAGAGGTCAGTTACGTGCACCCACTGACCTCTATCATTCAAGACTTGTATTATAGAGGTCAGTGGTGCACGTGCACCTAAAATGATTTACGGCCACCGTAGGCGCGGGCCTGCGGGCGGGGAGTAATGGGTAGCTCACCGTCCGATCAGGACCAGGCCCGTGCCGGAGGGCGCGTACGTGTTCCACGCGCGCCTCAAAGAGATGTCAGCATCGAGGAGGGGCCCCTAAGGGCCGAAGCCTGCCGGGCCAGCGGGATTGTCCGAAAGGGTTGCCGCTGGCCCGGAACATAAAGGGCTAAGGAAGGAACACGGGTGGGTTTTAGTCAGTAAGAGTCTGACACTCCCTTCCGCCCCACCCAGAGCGGGAGGAGTCATTAATAAATGATAAATGATAAATGAATGATAAATGATTTTATTTTTGTAAGTAGGTTTGTACAAACACTTTTACACGTCAATCATGGTTTTTTAAAACTAGATGAGGTCGGCGTTTCCTATCTGACTACTCTGAGAAGAAAGGCCGAAACAAACTCAGAGGTCACAGTCTCTTTTAAAGTCCAGACATAATCTTGGTCAGGTTATATGAAGACCATGTAGATCGATGTCTGAGACGGTCTTTTGAAGAAAGAACCACACAGATTGAGAGGACCTGTCCAGTCAGTGCACGCATTTGTCAGAAATCGTGCAGCTCAACTCAAGACATAAGGAGCTCAACGATTCGACGAACAATACCAAAGAAAGGACATTTGGGTAGGCCACATAAATTACTCAAACTGCCAGACCAAGAGAAAAAAAAACAGAACAGAAAGAATAATAAAAATATATATATAAAAGTAACAAAATGACCCACATCGTCTTCACATTCACAAATCACAATAAATAAAATAATGTAATACTTTACAAAGTAAGCAAATGTCATTGTTTATAAAAAAAATCATTAATGTCAAAGTGTATATAAAAAAAAGGACGTTCCAAA
Source organism: Mesoligia furuncula (assembly GCA_916614155.1). NCBI lineage: Eukaryota > Metazoa > Arthropoda > Insecta > Lepidoptera > Noctuidae > Mesoligia > Mesoligia furuncula. The sequence continues at coordinate 27,590,736 of OU744800.1, read as the reverse complement.
TGCAGAAATGTGAAGCAGCTCAATCCCAAGCCTTTTTGTCCTCAATATAATCTTTAACTGTATAAATGATGATTACCAATCCAAAAAAAAAAAGTGTGAACTCTTGACTTTTGAGTTTTGACGTCAATCGGCGAAATAGACTCAAAAACATTATCATATTGAGGTAGAGTGATACACTGCGTCAATATGATATGTTTTTGAGTCTACGTGTTTGGCCACACAGGGGCGTGGGCACGGGGCGGGCGCGGCGCAGCGAACTCAAACATATGAGCTTCCTTTGAAGTATCCATAGTGGGCACGCGGGCGCAGTGAGCGGCGCGGGCTCCTCGCCGCGGGCAGCGCGCGGGATGCGCACGCTTATATTTTGACAAACACTGGACCAGTGTGACCAGATTCATTATTTTAATACTTTTACTGATGCTCGGAAAAGTCGATAGAATTTACCCTACATTCTATCGACTTTTCCGAGCATCAGTAATTCAGTATTTTTGGGTATATTTTGGATAAAAAGCTAACACCGCCGTAGCGATCGTCCCCGCGAACATTGATGTTCAGGGTATTACCCGGATTTAGTGTATATTAATTATATATTTTTGTGCTGTGGTTGCGGTTTTTTCGTAAAATTTAATCTGGTCACACTGCACTGGACGTTCATAAGGTCGCATGTGGCTTATGTAGCCAATCTTCTTTGAGAAAATCCTCACACATTGGCACGTGAGCACACCATCTATGTAATTTTAGTTAATATTGCCGTAGGTGGTCTGGCTTTCAGTTGGTCACGCTTGGCATCAAGCTCAAGGCTTATCAATTGTTAAGCAAATCAACCACCAACATAATTGTGTCTATATTAAACACAACTGTTATTTTTAGACAGTTGTATAAATTACCTATAACTGGTAGTTGCCATCCAGACTTGGGAGCGGGGCGGGCGCAGGCGCGGGGCGGGCGAGGGAGCGGGAACGCGCGCGGGCTGCACTGGAGCGCGGCCAAAATTTTACGAAAAAACCGAAGCACCTCAAAAAAATACTGAATATCTCATCTGAATGAAATATAATTGACTAATCCGGCGAACATAAATGTTTGCGGGGACGATCGCTACGGCGGTGTTAGCTTTTTATCCAAAATACCTATACCCAAAAATACGATGCTCGGAAAAGTCGATAATATTTACCGTAAAAGTATTAAAATACTAAATCTGGTCACACTGGTCCAAATATAAGCGCGTGTTTGTCAAAATATAAGCGCACGCATGCCGCGCGCTGCCCGCGCCGCTCACTGCGCCTGCGTTCCCACTATGGACACTTCAAAGGAAGCTCATATGTTTGAGTTCGCCGCGCCGCGCCCGCCCCGCGCTCGAGCCCCAGTGTGGCCAAACACATAAACTCAAAAACATATCATATTGACGTGACTAATATATTGACGTAACTGATTGAATCTATTTCGCCGATTGACGTCAAAACTCAAAAGTCAAGAGTTCACACTTGTCTTGTCTATTAACAGTCAGTGCAAATCATTTTAGGTGCACGTGCACCATCACTGACCTCTATAATACAAGTCTTGAATGATAGAGGTCAGTGGGTGGGTTTACTACGTGATATTTAGAACATTTTTGTAAAACTAGCTCTCAAAAAGGCAGCGGAATAAGCGGAATAACAAGTTAGTGAATTTCATGATTCTAAACGTTTCGATTGCTTGTGTGAGCATTTTCAATACTATTTTATATTTAGAATAAATGTTTATCTCATCATAGTTAAGTGTAATTAGGGCTCAGTTTTCACATATAAATAATACAATAATTTAAATATGGTTGTGAATGTTCCATGTATCGATCATTTTCTTCAGACAGTGGAACTTACATACATATAATTAAGGAAAACTAGAGTCTTGGATTTAATGTTAGTTTTAAATTGATTTTTTTAATAATTTTAGATTTACGTCTTTCAAATAGAAAACTGTCGCCAGAAATTTCTGCAATTTGATAAGCTAAAACAAATTAGCAAATACTAGTTTCTAATTTCAAAATATGTTTACTTGTTTCCGAAGTACATCGAAATAAAACTTGCCACCTACTGTCTAATTGACTGTATACTTTAGTCATTTTTACTTTAATTAAATACTTAATTTCAGATTTCCCACGTACTCAACTAAGCAGGTATGGCTGAAAAGTATGAAAATGGAAAATTGGAGTCCTAAATCTAATTATCATCTTTGTAATTCACTGAGGACTGTTTCGTTAAGCACGCTACACGTACGCTCTTCTCCGACTAGAATCAATTCTATTTTATTGTAATTTTTGACGTACAAAAGTGCCTGATATAAATTATTTAATTTTGGCTTTGTTATTTTTGTGTTTTTTTCCATGAGTATGCACGCTATCCAAATACCCAATAATGAAAATGGAATCCCTCTCCTTTCCGCTAGTAATGACTACATGGTATGGTAATGTTACACGGTTCACTTTTGGCATTCAATTTGAGTGAATTCGATTGAATTTATATGGACGCTGTTTGTTGAATGTTTAACTTTTTTTTTATATTAACAATAACATTTTTTAATATTCATAACGCAATTTAATTTTTGACGGGGCAATCTATCATGGCGGTTCGAGTGACTTCATTACTTCCGTTCTGTCGAATCTGGGATCCTGCCGTTTTGCCAAAAAGATTTTGCCAAATTTTGCCACCACCCAAACAAATTTTAGCAACCTTTTTTATACCAATGCAATGTTTGGAATGATTTTCGTTCGCACATTTTCATTTGGTCAAATTACTTGCCAGAATATTATCAAGGATAATGTCATTTAGGCCTTTGGTCTATAATCAAATGATTTATTACAGCAAACAATCTTTAGACAATAATCATTTAGTCAAATGATTTGTTATGAAAATAATATAAAGACTTTTTTTTTTGGGAATCACATGGTTTTACTTACTATATAATTACTTTTTTAATTACATTGCATGATAGCGGTCGGTCGAAAGGCGACGTAGGATGCAAGAGCGAGCGAAGGGCACCCCGAGGTTCGGTTTTGTTAGGTTACTTTAAACCCTTTTCACAGAAATAGGATTCGCGGGGCTCCGTCGACATTGGATGCAAGAGCGAGCGAATGAGAATACAAATACCTTTACGTCATATCATATTAAACAGGGCCAATTTAAATCATCGTCGTTTCAGCCGATAGACGTCCACTGCTGGACATAGGCCTCCCCCAGTTTTGGGAGGGTTTGCCATAATCGCCACGCTTGGCAGGCGTGTTGGCGATCGCAGTATGGTATGATGGTGGAATACATAGCCACTCACGCGCGCCCGTACCCCGCGGTAATGCCTTCTTTACGCACGTATGTTTTTAGCACATTTTTTTCTTAGTCGCCTTTTACGACACCCACGGGAAGTAAGGGGTGGTGCTATTCTTTAAGTCCGGCACCACACAGACCTATTTAAATCATAGGTAGACAGAAATAGGGGGCCGACGGAACTAAATATTTGGCTTATTTTATTTTGCGTAAAATATGTTATACCAACTGAAATATTTGACTCAATCAAAATTGGTAAAAGTACTATTTGGTAAGCAAGTTATTGTTTAAACGTTCACTTGCCAAACATTAGGTTTGCGTTAAAAAAATTTGTGAAAAGTTTATTTGCTAGGTAATGATTTGGCAAATGAAATTATGCGGAAAATTGTTTGGGAAGTGATAATTTGGCAATTTATTTTCGATGAAACAAGGGAGACCCTGATAGCTTATTTCAAGCTCACTTCTCCTAAGTTTTCAAGGTGAGGTTTCTACAGAAAATATCGGCAGTTTTCTAAATATTCACTAAAACTTGTAGAAAGTTCCTTATTGTCAGAATGTTTTGTTCATTAGCGATCGATGTATCTCTAACTGCGTATTGCGTGAATATAATTTTAGAAAATATATTTCGAGATCGTCGGCCGGTCATCTCGAAATATATTTTCTAAAATTATATTCACTGTATTTTTTACCTGATCATTTTCATACAAGAAGCAAATGACCCCTGCACCTTTTTTGCAGGGTATAATCTGTATTTTCCCATCCTTTTTGCAAAGTTCTTTTGACTTTTTTGTACGCAATAACCCAATACGCAGTTAGAGATACATCGATCGCTAATGAACAAAACATTCTGACAATAAGGAACTTTCTACAAGTTTTAGTGAATATTTAGAAAACTGCCGATATTTTCTGTAGAAACCTCACCTTGAAAACTTAGGAGAAGTGAGCTTGAAATAAGCTATCAGGGTCTCCCTTGTTTCATCGAAAATAAATTGCCAAATTATCACTTCCCAAACAATTTTCCGCATAATTTCATTTGCCAAATCATTACCTAGCAAATAAACTTTTCACAAATTTTTTTAACGCAAACCTAATGTTTGGCAAGTGAACGTTTAAACAATAACTTGCTTACCAAATAGTACTTTTACCAATTTTGATTGAGTCAAATATTTCAGTTGGTATAACATATTTTACGCAAAATAAAATAAGCCAAATATTTAGTTCCGTCGGCCCCCTATTTCTGTCTACCTATGATTTAAATAGGTCTGTGTGGTGCCGGACTTAAAGAATAGCACCACCCCTTACTTCCCGTGGGTGTCGTAAAAGGCGACTAAGAAAAAAATGTGCTAAAAACATACGTGCGTAAAGAAGGCATTACCGCGGGGTACGGGCGCGCGTGAGTGGCTATGTATTCCACCATCATACCATACTGCGATCGCCAACACGCCTGCCAAGCGTGGCGATTATGGCAAACCCTCCCAAAACTGGGGGAGGCCTATGTCCAGCAGTGGACGTCTATCGGCTGAAACGACGATGATTTAAATTGGCCCTGTTTAATATGATATGACGTAAAGGTATTTGTATTCTCATTCGCTCGCTCTTGCATCCAATGTCGACGGAGCCCCGCGAATCCTATTTCTGTGAAAAGGGTTTAAAGTAACCTAACAAAACCGAACCTCGGGGTGCCCTTCGCTCGCTCTTGCATCCTACGTCGCCTTTCGACCGACCGCTATCATGCAATGTAATTAAAAAAGTAATTATATAGTAAGTAAAACCATGTGATTCCCAAAAAAAAAAGTCTTTATATTATTTTCATAACAAATCATTTGACTAAATGATTATTGTCTAAAGATTGTTTGCTGTAATAAATCATTTGATTATAGACCAAATGCCTAAATGACATTATCCTTGATAATATTCTGGCAAGTAATTTGACCAAATGAAAATGTGCGTACGAAAATCATTCCAAACATTGCATTGGTATAAAAAAGGTTGCTAAAATTTGTTTGGGTAATAAAATTTTGGCAAAATATTTTCGTCAAAACGGCAGGATCCCAGATTTGACAGAACAGAAGTAATGAAGTCACTCGAACCGCCATGATAGTTTGCCCCGTCAAAAATTAAATTGCGTTATGAAAATGAAAAAATGTTATTGTTAAACCAAATCAAATCAAATCAAAATCGTTTATTGCAATCCATAATGTACAGACTGCAGCACATCAATGTAAACTTTATACATATCTATAACTACGACGCGCTGTATAGTGTTAGAAAGAAAGTATCCTTGGTATGATTGGTGGAGTTTTCAACGTTTCTAAAATCACCCAATCGCAACCATACTAATAATTGGCAGCCAATTATCATGTTCACGACTACTAAAAAAAAAACCAAGGCGAGGGTGGATGAATAAAAAGAAATATCGCGCTCAGTAACATTTTAAAGTTGTCTACTGTTAATATCTAAATTCCATGATTCATTATCTAAATAGCTGGTTGTGGTTGTGCGATAATGAACTTTATGAAAATCTGCCATATGGTTTAAATTCTTTAGAATATTGCGCGTATCATCCCAACTAAGGTCAAATTTCAAAACATATTACAAGAGTTGGGTTGGTCTCATGGTCACTAAGGCAGCTCGATAATCATCGTTATCTGCGTTCGAAGACAGGAGAAACATAGATACAGCTTTTTGTTAGCAATGTTTTGTTTTTAATTAAAAATTATGTTATTTTTTTTTCTTTTTTTTTTTTAACGAACGAAGTCGGGAAATATCTTTTTAAATGGGTAGTTTGTATAGAAATGAAACAAAATCATTGCAAGTAATAAAAATGTTTATTATTTCATTAAAGTAAGATAAAGTAACTAAATGTTCATAGTTCAAAATTATTACATTTTATAATATCATATCCAAACCTAACCATTTATAAACATTTAAAAAAAGTCATTGCTAATGCTTGGAAGTTTGTTATCGATTGTTGTTGTTGTTATGTTTTACAGATTTATAGCTAAGTATAATTATGTGTAGTGAATCAACATGTTATTTAAATAGAAAAATGCATTTCCATTTATAACAATAACATCACCACATAATCTGCAACATTAGCCATTAATGGTTTAGCATTCATTCAATTGAGCATTTACTTACATAGTGTGTTTTAAAATACTTATAAGTAGATTAGTTAGTAGCGGAGTGGCGCACCGTCTTCTTCTTTAGCTTTTGTAAGCGGCTACGCATACCGCACACCATGTTCCCACACAAATCTTTTCTTCTCATGTGCTCCCATGTCGATGACACGATCTCAGCCAAATTGTTTTTATTTCGCACTTCGGATTTGTCCCAATTTAAAAAGATTTACCCCATAGGTTTTCTATAAGTATGGTTCAAATCGGGAGTTTTAGATGGCCAGTAAATAATAGTTAAACCTTCTTGAGCAGCTAACCAATTCTTCACAATGCCTGCACGGTGGATCAGGCAGTTATCTTGCACGAAGTAAATATCAGTGTTAGGATAGATAAGCAATTCGCACATTCGGCAGCATGACGTCACGCAGAATCTCCAAATACTGACTAATATTATAGACAACATCCAGCCAGCAATGTTTTGTATAGTCATTAAGTTGCGACATGACGCTTTGATTTCACCAAATTCATTAAAAATGCTTTTCACGATTTACTTCAAACGTTTTAGAAATGTTTGTGCGCCGCAGTCGCTGTTTAGGCGTAGGTAGACTGACTTTTGTCACTTAGATCAATTTAATATCCATCTACCCCACGAAGTAAACTTTTACTTCGACCTACTCATTTGAGGACTTATAGTTTTTTTTAATTTACCCACTTGTTTTTGCCGTGTTACTTAAAAGCTTTTCAACTTTAACGACAAGAAGATAATGATTAAAATGGCTTAACAAGATATGCCGACTTGACTAAGACAATGTTGGTCACCGACTGTACGCACTGCAGCACGAAACATTACAAGTAAGGACAGACAAAAAGCTATATATCTCTTTCGCACGATTCTCGCTGTTGTTGCTCATAACGCGTTCAAGGTCAAAGTGGGGTAAGTTGATGTGCTGGCAACTGCAATATATATGCTGCATATTACAGGTGGTAAATAAAAAATAATAGAAACAATTATGTACCCTGTCGGGCACAGCAAATTTTTAAATAGGTAGTGTATCCCAGCAGTGGGAACATAGAAATCCGCTGAATATGCATGCATGCAACCGACTTTCAAAAAGTAGGTTCTCTTTTCGTCGATATGCAGTCAACTCAGCCTATCACAGTCCACTGCTGGATATAGACGTCTCCCAGGCTACGCCACAACACCATATCTTTCGTCTTTCGCATCCAATCTGTCCCAGCCACCTTTTTGAGGTGTCGGCCCATCTAGCTAGGGACTATTTTTTGTTTGGTCGGACATAACTGATAAATATTACTACCAAGTTAAACATAGAAATAGTTGAGTTTGTCACCAATGCCCTTTGCTTCAGCAATACTCATTAGAGAGGAAATTGCTAAAATTAAAAGGCAGAAGAAATTAGCAGCCACCGTTTCATCATCATCATTCCAGCCGAAAGACGTCCACTGCTGGACATAGGCCTCCCCCAAGCACCTTGTCATTCTTTTGGGGGGAGGTTGCCATATACGCCACGCTTGGCAGGCGGGTAGGCGATCGCAGTATAGTACGGTGGTGGAATGCATACAGAACGCTGCTGCCCATTCTCCGGTACGACCCTTAGTCGCCTTTTACGACAAAAACGAGAATGGTGAAATCTGAGTCAGTGTGTGTGACACTTCTGCTAAACCCTTGAATACACATAATATCACATTATGTGTGATATTAGATCTTTAACAACTAAAAAAATGAGGGTAAAGCTTGCCTTCAGAGGAAATGACTCATTTGTTAGAAACCTTTTCAAAACGATCCGTTCGGGCATTACTTATTTGGCACAGCCGCGCGGCAAGAAACTTACACTAAGTCGATGTTCTCCGTGCCTCTTACCAAATCCCCCACAAGCCGAATCGCCACTTAGGCCTAAAATCGCAGGTGACTGGTTCATTTTGACGTCATGCTCCCCAGACACCCCAAATGACGACATTTATGCGGCGGATGATCGCCTGTGACTGAGCATTGTCATGATTGATTTTAGTCACCCACCTATCGCCGCACGACAAAAGTCGAAACCGACTCTATTTTGAAATTTGCGATTTTAGTCACCTGCAGCCTAGCCGAATTGCCATTTAGACAGTCGATTTTCGCCATGCGGTGAGAATCACGCGGCTATAATCGCCTGAGCCCGCATAACTAGTAATTACTTCGGAGCGGCTCTGTTGTTCAACATGTGCAAATACTGTGTATGTTACCCCAGCAAGAAAGTGGCTTCTAGAGTGCTATGAGTGCAATTAGTGCGTAATCTGCTGTGAATGTGCGCCACATAAAAAAATTGCGCGCTTTGTCATTTTGGAAAAAAACGGTTCCTGCTGGAGTAACTTTTTTCCCGCAGGAAAATTCGGAGATCGGAGAGAGAAATATTGTGCATGGGCAGAGAGCTTATATTTGAGCAAAAATGTGCGCTGAAAATATAATTTGTGCGCCTTCAGATTTTCGAGATATTGTATTTACTGCTGGAGTAACGTTTTGCAGAATCGTGTATCTCTAAAACCATTGTATGTGCGCCTGTAGAATAAACATACACAAACATATGTCTAAATATACTGCTAAATCGAATGCCAGTGACCCGAACAAGTGTGTAGCATGCCTAAAAGCTACAAGGGAACATATAGTTAGATTTTTCGCTTCATCTAAATGGAGAGGTGTCTTTCACACATTGACACTTTTATGCACCGCAAACACTTTACTCATAAAAGCGGAGTGTGCAACTATACGTAAGTGCACTGATGTAGGTATGTTAAGTATAGTTTAGTGGAATTGAGGTCACTGCTGCTGACATTCTTTGATTTGTAATTTGTAATTGCTACCTATACCTAAGGGTCTAAACAGACGCACTGCATTTCGTTGCAGTCCGTCTGTCTAGACCCTTAGGTATCGACGTTTCGCTTACAGGATTGCTCCCTAGTTTTAGAAACCTTTCAAATTCTTTGCGTTCTTTATGCTTGTTCAGTAGTAGTACACACAGCTTCTTCCACGTTCTGGAGCTAAGACTGAATCGAACATAGCTATTGTTTGGGTGCTAGGCCATCGACAGTGTAATCCTAGTGTAGTCCTAATCCAGTCTAGCTGTTTGTTGTCAGCGGGCATATTAATTTATTTACCAGTCAGGCACACAAAATCTTGAAGAGCCTCTTAAATTAAATGGTTTAGTCTGGTATTTTTTACAAATCATTATGGAAGCTTGTATCAGTAAACATAAATCAGCAGCATCAATGTAGGTGGTAACCAGATTGCCTACTATGATTTTGGTTTATTATTACATTTTACCACCAGTAGACAAAGGTAATCAGAAAACTAAGGTACGGACGGTAGGTTATATTATTTGTTTTTGTTATTTTATTATTTGCTCTATTATTTTTGTTATATAATTGCAAACTAAGTATTTATATTGCTTCTTACTTCAATTTAGGCGATGTGTTTTTGTTTTTGTGCTCACACCATAAATTATTATTATAAGTCTATAAGTGAGGATTTGTAAATTAGCTTTCGGGTGACTATGATTTCCTTTTGTGTTTGTTTTTATTAGCTGTAAGTCCTCCATGAAAGAAAAAAATAAAATAAATAAAAGCTAATTACAAAATACTTTATTCTTAAAGCTACATTAATTAACACACAATATTTACAGCACTTATCGAGTTTTAATTAATCTCGCGTCAGCAACAGACTCAGCATTTACATTATTTTGTACAAATTCTTCTTCTTTATTCTTCTTAGATTTGCTCTTGTAGCTATTGATGTAGAAGTTCATGAAGAGAGCGAAGAAGGAACAGATGAGGAACATGCAGAAGTTGTGGAAGAAGTTGGGGATTGGGCATGGAGACAGCTTCTGCTGGAAGTGGAGGTGGGATACCACTAGGATGAACTGGATCTGAAAGATAGAAAAATCACGTTTGATAAGAATATGATGATATTGCTTGTATTCAATGTTTTTGTTAAAATGATTTAGTATTCTGATGAAGGATGCATAACATACTTATGATTAAATAATTATAAATATAATTACGTACATCACCCTGTTTAATTTGACTGTAATTAAAAGAAAATAAGAAGGTTTATACTTCGACCACGTCGACTCAGTTTTGATCGACAACACAACTTCACCATGAATTTTTAGAGAGATATAGTTATTTGACCAGAGACAATATTTTAAGATAAAGTATAAAATATCTCTGATACTACAACAATCCGGGCGCCGGGAGAGTGCGTTCCTGATACCTGGCAGTGTAACAATTCTAGTAGTTAATAAAGATCAAATTCGTAAAACACGTATTCATTTGTATGAAACTGGCAGGTTTCCGGAACGCATCCTCTCAACGGCGGGATTGAAGTATAAAGTATAAAGGTACACATCAACTCGGAAAGTGATCGTCACCGTATCGCCTTTCACCTCGCCATCAAACAGGCGTCAACCTAACGTAAGCACGATCAAAACCAATCCAAAGCGGATCAGCAGCTCCGATACGTCGACTCGGCTACGGCCAGGCGACGCACGCCGCGCTTACGGCTCGCCGACCGCTGGTTGATAGTGCTGCAGGCAGGCCGCGGGAGGGGTGAGAGGGGCAAGGATGGGCGAAGAGACGTAAGCTGGGGTACGGAGAGTGGTAAGCGCGGGGATGACGAGCCGTAAGCGCGGGAACTGCAAGTTGACCACGCACCACACCGCGGTTCGTGAGCTTGTCCCGAGCCGTGGCGATTACGTTACGATTCCGATTACTGTGCGTTGCAGTAGGGTGTTTTGAAGAAAGAATACTGAATGGCTCGAGTTGATACAGGGACGATCCCTTTCAGAGTTGATATGTTGCTATGGCCTTTAATCTGTCATGCCAGTGCAATATTTGTAAAATAACGAACTGAAACCAATCATGGAACATTGGCATTTGATACGGCCAAACATATAATTGTAACTCAATGAGCGTTGAAGATGTCATGCTATTACTCGATGACTAAATTACTGTGAGAATTTTATATTGCTATACAAATTCTTGATAGATGGCTGTTGTAATGATTTGTTATTGAATTCAATTATCTACGCTCGAGCTCGCTCACTCCCAGTTTGCTTTACATTAGCAACGTTTATAAAACCAAACATTTACTAACTTTAGTAATGTGATTTGATAAAGTTTTGTAAGTGTCTCATCATCATCATCATTTCAGCCGAAAAACGTCCACTGCTGGACATAGGCCTCACCCAGGCACCTCGACTTTGACCGGTTCTGTGCTTCTCGCATCCAACGGGTTCCTGCGGCTTTCACAAGGTGGTCGGACCACCTAGTGGGAGGCCTTCCAACGCAACGTCTTCCGGTACGCGGTCGCCACACCAGAAACTTTCGGCCCCATCGGCCATCTGTTCTGTGAGCAATGTGTCCTGCCCACTGCCACTTAAGTTTGGCAATTCTTCGGGCTATGTCGGTTACCTTGGTTGTCTTGCGGATCTCCTCATTCGCAAGTAGCTAATTGTACAATATTATTTATTTTTAGGCTGTGTCCCACCGTAGAGCAAAATCTTCGCTCTCTTCATTCCACTCAGCTGGATGTACGAATTTATACCTAAGGCCAATCCTGTCATAAGAAATGAAGCTAACCCTCGGGCTGTGGGTTTCCAGTGCTCATGGTTTGTTTAACGAAATCTCCAATCGACTGGTTGACACTTCCCGTGACCCCAGGGTTGGCTTTTACCTTTACCAGAGGCTAAGCATTGCCATACAATATGGCAATGCCGACAGTCTTTTGGGTATATTATTAGTCGGCAGCGATGCGGAGGAATTTTTCGACTGACGACATATTTTAATAAGTTAGTAGTTTTAGTTAAATTAGGTTATTATGTTTTAATTTTAATAGTTTGTTAGTTAATTTTGTATAAAGAAATTTATCTAGTGTATATATTTTTACCCTCTTTAATCGCATGCTTAATGGAATACTGACTTAACTAAAAAAAGACGATTTTTGGGAAATCGCAAAAGAAGATCTTGCTATGAGGATAAATGATAAATGATTTATTTTCTGTAAGTAGGTTTGTACAAACACTTTTACACGTCAATAATGGAATTATGTACTACTGTTGACGTCTAAAATTAAAACTGATTTGATTGGATTTTTAATTAATCATGAATGCTTGTATTTTAAACGTATGATTAACTAGTATATTGATGAGACTTGAGCAAAAAAAAATCTGACCTGTCTACTAATGGGTCAATGTTCCATTAAGCATGCGTTTTATAAAGTTACATAAGAGTAAAGTTATTTAATTATATCAAAATGGTCTAGTAATAGTGTTTCAGACTATGTAAAAACTTTTGGAAGCGGTGTGAAATAATTTTGGTGCCTGCTGGAGCAAGAAAAAAAAAACTAGGAATTTAACATACATACATAAATAAACTCATGCCTACTTTCCATGGGGGTAGGCAGAAAAAAATACGAGTACTAGTAGAACGCCTCCTTACAAACATGTGGGAGGCGTTCTACTAGTACTCGTATTTTTTTTTTAATAATAAGTTACATTTATTTAGAATACAAATGTAAATACATTTTGTTAGTCTTTTTTTTTGTTTTTTTTTTTTTGTTGTTAGGTTTTTCATTCATCCTCTCAATATGACCAAACCATCGAAGCACACCTACTCTTTTCAATCTTTGTCACTATATCTAGGAATTCAAATGAATAAAAAAAATACTAACCAGCTGAACTTTAGTCAAGTGCTTCTTCCACCAAATGTACTTCTCATACTCAGGACCAAGAGACGAAATCCCATAGTACGCGTACATCAGGACATGGACCAGACTGTTCAACATGCCAACGACGACGAAGTTGTCTGTCGGGTGGTACATGAAGTGAAGCCAGGTCCAGGTGACCATGGATGTGTGATGATAAAGATGGAGGAACGTTATCTGGTTGTCTTTCTTCCGAAGGACGAAGAATATTGTATCTAGGAGGTCGAGGTGCTTCGCTATGAAGTATGGGTAGATTTCGTAGACCACCTGGAAATATTAAATGAAGTATTTTATTAGGATTGTGATGAAATACAGGGTGGTAGGGACAGGGATGCGCAACCTGTTACCGTGGATCCAGCAGGTACCTACATGATTCTGAATCCTCCTGTGTTGAAATATTTCATGGGTTATTTTAAAAAAATCTGTTCACTAAAGTTCATCGTCGTTTCAGCCGATAGACGTCCACTGCTGGACATAGGCTTTCCCCAATTTTGGGAGGGTTTGCCATAATCGCCACGCTTGGCAGGCGGGTTGGCGATCGCAGTATGGTATGGTGATGGAATACATAGAGAACGGTACGATCCTTAGTCGCCTTTTACGATACCCACGGGAAGTAAGGGGTGGTGGTATTCTTTAAGTCCGGCACCACACAGACTCTAAAGATCATTCTCTCTAAAGTTCATTGTGTCACTCAATATGTGTGGTTCTTTCCTCAGAGGACCATTTCAGATATCAATCTACATGGTCTTCACATGATCTGACCAAGATTATGTCTGGACTTTAAAAGAGACCGTGCGACTTCTGCGTTTGTTTCGGCCTTTCTTCTCAGAATAGTCAGATAGGAAACGCCCACCTCATACGGACTTATTACAAAACAAGATTTATCTTTAGACCCAGGTTTAAACCATCCAGCCATTTTTAAATTTCGAACTATAATCCGACGAAGCTAAAGTTCTTATTACAAAAACTGACGTTAAACCCGAGTCTAAGTTGTCAATTTTGCATTAAGAAATTTACTTTTTTCGGAATAAAGTTCAAAATAGAATAACTGGCTCGAAGGTTTAGGCTAGGTCTAAAACTAGATCTCGTTTTGTAATAAGACGGATATAGTTTTTAAATACGATTGACGTGTCTTTGTACAAACCTACTTACAAAAATGAAATCATAAATCATTTATGTTCCATACATTCTGACCGTGTAAGTAATCACCTTTATAATATACAAGCTGCGCTCCGCAGTTTCACCCGCATAAGTGTCGATCCTGTGGGAATATCGGGATAAAAAGTAGCCTATATGTTAGTCCAGGGTTTCAGCTACCTCCACACAAAATTTCACAGACACACAAACACTCACAAATTTTCGTCTTTATAATATTAGTGTGATAGTGTGATGAAACAGACTCTTTTTTTTTTTTTGAGAACCAACTGTAACGTCTAGAATCATGTGTTGAATTCGTAGTTACTGTTTGCGCGTCGATGTGACCACCCTGTATAGTTTCAGGTTAAGCTATGTTTGTTGCAATCATGCCGCTGATAGGTGGAGTAATGTTTATGTCAAGTCCTGGAAGCCTAGACCAGAGACAACGGCTTTCAACAGCATTGACATAAGGGGGCCTAAAAAGGCCACTTTGGCAGAATCATAAAAGGATAACATTATGAATCATAATGGACAGTTAAATTTTAAGTTAATCGTATCAAAACCCATTGGTGAAAGATTTTTACCCCTTGCAAATCATCTCCTTGTGGACATCTCGTTGTTATTATATCAAATCTGTAGACGTATCTCATGTACTGAAACAGAAAAAAATACAAGTATTAACAATAGTAATAAACTTTGAAAAGAAGCACTTTAACTTCATCGCATCTTGAAAACGTCAACTGCCTACTTGTCAAGGCTCCGGTACACAGGCGCGAGGTGACTCCCGTAGAACAATTTCTATGAAATCTTCATGGAAATTGCTCTATCAGAATCGCGTCGCACCGTCGCGTCACGCGTGTTTGCGGGAGCCTTTGCTCTCTACGATTCACAACACAGATTACAACTGAACCGTTTTCAAATGGATTGACAATTAGTCAGAATCGAACTAGGTAATCAAACAACAATTGACTTGGTCCGATAGAGTATAGATATGGGTCATAGATTAATTTATCAATCACGATCGTTTAAAATGAGAGAAGACGTCATCATTTGCCTAGCCTAGCCGTTTCCCAACTATGTTGGGGTCGGCTTCCAGTCTAGTCGGATGCAGCTGAATACCAGTATTTTACATGGAGCGACTGCCTATCTGACCTCCACAACCTAGTTACTGGGTAATACGATACCCCTTGTTAAGGCTGGTTGTCAGACTTTCGGGCTTCTGACTACCCGTAACGACTGTCAAAGATTCACGAATGACAGCCGGGACCTACGGCTTAACGTGCTGTCCGAGGGCACGGAGGGGTCCCGGTATGTAAAGACGGTCACCCATCCACAGACCAACCACGGCAAGCGTAGCTTAACCTGATCGATCGACCTGTGTAGCTGTTATTATTTTGCCATGGGCCCTTGTAATGAGAGAAGATGTATTTCAAATACATAATATTTTTTAATTTAATACATAGTATTAAATTACTTATAACCTCCTTAGCGACATGGCTCTTGGATACAAATGGCCTAATTAGAATATAGTTAATTAGTTATTTATTCCTACTGTATCAAGAGTTACTTCTTTGTTCTATTAAATAGTACGTAAAGTTTACTCGACTCAATCGGGCATATTATCTCCGGGTGTTCTCGTCTAGCTAACGTAGAGTACTTGCATAGAAAGAACCTTGCAGCCAAGATAATCCATCAGCAGCTTACTCTGAAAGACAACCTTGTGGAATCGGTGTCATACTACAGGTTTGTACAAAATGGAAATATCACATTGTACTGGGATCGATCCATCATCACTGACAGGACTATTGTTGCCAATAAGCGTGATATAGTGGTGGTAGATCGATCAATGCGGCCCGCAATGATTGTTGACATAACCATCCCGCATGATGAGAACCTCGTGAAAGCCAAGAAAGATAAACAAATCAAGTATCTTGACTTGGCTCGCAAGGTTGTCGACATGTGGGATGTGGACTCAGCGGTCATGTGCCGATCATAGTCGTGACAGCCAATGGGTTAATAGCCAAGAGCCTCGACCAACACCTGAGGAGGCTCTCGTTGGGCAGCTGGACCAAGGGCTTGATCCAGAAAGCGGTACTTCTGGATACAGCCTGCATTGTTAGGAGGTTCCTCTCTCTGACCGTCTATAGCTTGGACCTTGTTCCCGATACCGCTGGGCTACTATTTTTTATATTTTAAATGTTTTTATATTCTAATTTATGGTATATTATAATATTTAAAAATATAATTTATTAGTAAATAATGAAATAAAGGAATGAATATCGTGCATCCCGGACCAAGGTCACTCTCAACAATAAATAAATAGTAATGACATTCTTCTTCTTCGTCGTGACGATGATTCAGATAAACACATCAAGTACTTGACGTACTAT
Organism: Mesoligia furuncula; assembly: GCA_916614155.1. NCBI lineage: Eukaryota > Metazoa > Arthropoda > Insecta > Lepidoptera > Noctuidae > Mesoligia > Mesoligia furuncula. The sequence continues at coordinate 27,574,043 of OU744800.1, read as the reverse complement.
TTATTTGTTTTTAATATTCTTCGACCAGAACTTAGCCATTTCGACCGCGATATCGTTGATCTCGCAAAGGTCCATCATAGTGCAGGTGTTTTTGCACGAGGTGAGGCTTTGTTTGCGATGTGGCTCCTACAGTCTCACTGTGTCTCATCGGAGAAACCCGACCTGGCTTAGTTGCATATGCAGCGAACCATCTGGGTTCTTAAATTAAGTGATTTCCAGACAGGTCATGGCAGTTGGTGGTCCGTTGGAAGCTAGAGACAGCCGTTCAAAATACACCTATAAAAATATTATAGCAACTAGTAACACTTACGATGAACACCACGTATACAGAGAAGGCGATTTGAAACGCGTTGTAAGCCAACATTATATTCTTTAGTTGGTACGGCTGCCTGTTTTTCATGTACGTTGGTAATACCTTCACAATAAGGGTCAGGTACAGTCCTAGAACTATGACTAAACCTGTCAAAGTCTCTTGTAAAGTCCATGTTGGTATTGACACTGGAATTTAAAAATGTTTACATGTTATCAACAATGTGCTTTGATTTTCATTGCAGTTATTCTTGGAGATATCTGAGGTACTTAAGCTAGATAATAAGTCTGAGATATGATATGAGATAATAACAATTGATTTTGACGAGTTAGGACTGACAATGCGACCTTGCGGTACACCCATGACCAGATTTTGTCAAAGATTAAATAAGGTCGACATTCAAAGATGATGATTCAGGACCCTTTCTAGCCTAGAGTATGGTGCCTATTGTCGCAATCTTCTATAGTCTACGATAATATTTATATGAAAAAGAAACAAAGAGGCAGTTAAAAATCTAATATATGCTTGTAACTAATTTGAATAATAGATATGACTTTCAACTTTACCTTATTCCGAAAATCAATTTGAATAAGATCATTAGGAGACATCGTATTGATGATAATTAGTTAACAAAAGTGAATGAACGATCAACGTGTGTTGGATATTGGGTTAGGAAAACAATTTTCTATTGCGTGAGTTAACTTTTGTATAATCTATTGGGTTTTTAGAAGATCTCAAGAAAGAAAATTCTTTAATTTTATAAATTCAAAATAAAATTTACTGGCTTTCCCACATCGATATACAGTTGCCAGATATATGTATTATAATTTAGGTACCATTAAAGGAAAGTTATTATTTCAAATCACTTACGATTCGCGTTATTTATGCCAAGATTCTCCACAATATGTTTCAATCCTGCATCCATTTTGATATCAAAACAATTTTCACTTGTTATATTTATCACTCCAGCTTACTCCATAACACGTTTAGCTTTATCACGATTAACACTGCAAGTGAGGAAATCAAAGGAATTGGACATAAAGAAATCTATGACAACTAGATGTATTCAGCTGTTAATAGGTGCAATAAACATTATCTATTGTATTCTAATAAAATGCGTTCTATTTTATGTTCAATATATACAATTTAATGGGCAGTTCTTTAGGTTATCAGTATAAATAGTAAAGTCGGTTAATATTCAAAAATATCCTACCGTGATGATCTTTTTATGTCACATAGGCAGTCAAGAACAACCTCACTTGGCAATTAGCTCAAATGAGTTTGACACATAGATCGCAATGGCCACCATAGCGGTTGGTATTTTATTTGTTAGATTTTCTTTACCTTACAAATAGACCTTTGTTGATCACAATGACAATGTTATGATTACTCCTAATGGTAAATCCTAACTAATATTATAAATGCGAAAGTAAGTTTGTTTGTTACGTTTTTACGCCTAAACCACTGAACCGATCATCCTGAAATGTTGCATATACGTTGGCAGGTGTACAGAAATGGACACTGGGTAGCTTTAATCCCGAAAAAAGTGTTGTTCCTGAGGAAAACAACAAAAACGTTATTATGATAATAGATGGCGCCACGTGTCTTTCGAACAGGGTCGACACTTATGGGGGTGAAACCGCGGAGCGCTGCTAGTAATAGAATACTCGGGAGAACCTATTGTTTTGAAGACCAGTGCATTTGTTATGATCTCTCGTAACAGTAATCTATCATATTATTATAAACTTACTAAATACACTCTTTTCTTCCTTCTACATAGGTCCAGTCCTGTTCCGTTCCCTTTATTGACATAGGTATATTTAAACATTTTATTTCAAGTTCGAAATTATGACACCGATTCCAAGTTATTTCAAGTTGTGTAAATGTACAAATGCCAAAGTGGTCTCATGATAACTTCTTGACATAATTGTAGATGAAAAACACACATTTTTGTATAACATTGATGTAGTGGAAATATTTCTTAATAAACAAAGCTTGCACAAACAGTTTGAGACGAAAATAGACGTGATCACTTGCATTCTGTTTTTGATCGAGTCTGATTTTTGTCAAAATTGATTAAAATGGTACCTACCCACAATTTTTTTTTAACCCTTGCTATCTGCAAGCCATCCATTGCACAGTATTTGTACTACATTAGCATAATCAGCCTATTATGTTCCTATATTGTGGTAGTATTGACACAGGACACAGGCCCTCTTCGTAAGAGGGAGTGGGCCATAATCCACCACACGGGCACAGTGTTCCGTCCCAAGTTTACCGTTTGTGAGTAGTGACGATGCCCGGATGACCAACGAATTTGTAAGTCTTAGCCATCACCACTGGCCCACCGCTGCATTTGTAACAGTATAAATGAATATTTAGTATTTTATACAGATAAAATACTAAATATTCTGCTGGACTGGTCCTTGGTGACGAACTCTAGAAAGAAGCTAGATTTGAAGTAAAAAATCTAACTAAAAACATGTTTTATTTATTTAACCATTTAGGCACACACATATAAACAGACAAGAAGAAAAGAACAGAAAAATAAGCACGAAGGTGATGTTTGAAGAGAAGAGATGATTGAAAAATGATAAGGGAGAACTTCCTGAGGTAAACGTAAGTGACAAACACAACAATGACCGTTCCAATGAAAGTATGTATCAAGTACAAGTAAATGAGTGCGTATTTAAATGAATGAATGATGACACAACAGTATAAGGAACGCAATTATAGGCTGTTATACATGCATGAAATCACTGCTCCTATTTGGTAATGCAGAATTTATTTCCGGGTTCTGTTCCGATTAATTATAATAAATAATTCATCAATTTATTTGAATTTGATCACTATAAATTTGCAGGCGTTGCAAGAATTACGAATTAGAGCAGTGGTGGCCCAGTGGTCGTAGGTTCGAACCCAAGTTTCAGGCGCAATATTTTCAACACCACTGCTCTCAAAACGGTGAAGAAAATAACATGAGGAAACCGGCATATAATAGAACCAAACCAACCCGCACTGGGCCCGTGTTGTGGATTACAGCCCACCTACTGAGAGAAAGCCTGTATCCCAGCAGTGGGTACAGTATAGGCTGATTATTATTATGCAAGAATTAGAAGATGATAATTAGATATCGTCATTGGTATAAAGAGTAGTTCTCGATGGACCTGTAATTCTATGTGAGACAAACATATTGTATAATAGAATGTCTTTTACCCGCTAATTCATCACTCACATTGGTGCGGTAAGTGTGAACCAGTGCACCTTTGGTAATTGGCTTGGATACCTTTGAGTCAATACCATAATGCATATTACCACCATTGTGAAGGAGATGAATTAAGCGTACTTAAGACTGCTCTGCGCCGCGAGCAAGGTGGTCCTAATTGATAATTTAGGGTAAAAATTGTGTCTCGCCTTGTACATTTATATCTGTATTTCGTATGGTTTATATGTCGCAGTAAGATGCTCCGAAAGGGTTACCGCTACCCAGGAACATAAAGGGCTAAGGAAGGAACATGATCTGACACTCTCTTCCGCTCCACCCAGAGCGGGAGGGGTCATTTGATGATTTCCCACCCTCAAAAAAAAAGCCGTTATTTAGTTATATCCCTAGGGATACTAGCACGATCTATAGTAATATAACCTATCTTACTAGACTAATCTAGTGAATAGTTCTATCTCTAGGGATGTAACTATATCTTCTGGCTTCAACCATCTTACTGCGACATTTCTTAAAGAGTATTCTATCTTAAAATCTCTACCAGCTTAAGTCATGGTTGAGAAATAAACAGAACGTAGGTCAGGTACCTTCTTCAGCCAGACTCATTTTCCAGGTGAACACTGTAGAAAGGTACTATTTTTGTGATTTCTACAACTATAAAAAAGCCTGACTTGAAACTTCGAGCAATTGGCAAGTATACAATTTGTTGCTATTACTTTTGTAAGATGTTTTAACAAACAAATTCGGAGGAGATGATTTTGTTTGTAAGTAGGTAATGTAACTTTCAACAAACAACACGTATCCAAGAAATCAAGTTTTTGAATAAAGCTCAATCTTTTCATAAACAGACTTAAAAATTTGGCTCATATCTTTTGTAGTTGTAACTGAGCGTTTCTGCGCTTCTTGTGCCTTTCATGCGCCTTGCTATAAGAAGCCTGGCAGGCGTGCGGAAGTTGGGTACATATTTATTAGCTTGTACGTTTTTAATGATTTACCGATCTTGAGGCAAATTCGGAGCCGCAACGTGCACACTCACGTCAATTCAAATTCAACACGTCTAAATTCAAGGTCACTCAGCGAGCTTCAAAACGGGCTATGCACGGAGTCTCTCTGAGGGATCAAATACACAACTAGTTGATCCGGCGGAGAACCAAAGTTGTCGGCATAGTTCCCAGAATAAGCAAACTGAAGTGGCAATGAACCGGCCATATTAGCCGTAGAACCGTTGACCGTTGGGGCAGACGTGTTCTTGAGTGGAGACCGCGAATCGGCAAACGTAAGGTCAGCCGGTCGATTCTGTAAAAATCTCACCGTTCAAACTTATATGACGTGAGTTTGTTTTTGCTAGGAATTGACTATTGACAGCTCAATCCACGCACACTTCACCTAAGTTTTCACGGTTAGGTGGTTACAGAATCGCACTGCTGGACACCCTCGGGCTAGGTGGAGCGATGATCTTCGCAGGGTGGCTGGTAGCAGCTTTATGGAAGTTCCCAAAAATCAAGTTAATTGGTGTGCAATAGGAGAGTCCTATGTCCAGCAGTGGAGTGCTGTAGGCTGATGATAATGACTGATGACGATAACCTAACCTATATGAGGTTGTTTAGTGCTCATAGTTAGATAAACCGAATGTTTACACTACGTTTCTTGATTTAGACGCTACTGGTAGAAAACAGGACTAGCGGTGCTGTTCTGTAAAAATCTCAACGTGAAAACTTAGGTGAAGTGAGCGTGGAGTGAGCTGTCAAAGGTCCTAGCAAAAACAAACTCACTTCACCTAAGTTTTCACGGTGAGATTTTTACAGAACCGACCGGTAGTATATAAATCTTAATATTACCTACGACCAAAGTACCTAATAAAATCAATATTATGCATAAAAATGTAAAACGCTTGGGTACCTTATAAATGCTTACTACAATACAGCCAACGAAATCACTAAACCTTTACAAAACATGACATTCGATACCTATGTCACAAAACAATGCTTCCTAACTATTGATCGAAACGCAAGGGCGCCCACGAGCAACTTTTCTCTCCGCAACTAATTTGTCTCTCACATCAGGTCCACGGATTTGTATGAAAGGGCGTGCATGTAGAGACGCGACAGCTGGGAGAGTTTTTTGTCCGCGGGTTTAGAGACAGGCCGGCGACGCAACTCATCATAATCAGCCTATAATGTTCCCACTGATGGGACAAAGGCCTTCTCTCGGTGAGAGGGAGTAGGCCGTAATCCACCACGCCGGCCCAGTGCGGGTTGGCAGATGTCACATGTCTTCGAATTTATGGTTCTAGGACATGCCGGTTTCCTCACGATGTTTTCCTTCACCTTTTTGACAGCAGTGGTGATGGAATAATTTACACAAAATAAAGCGCCTGTCTGGGTTCGAACCTACGACCTACAACTCGTAAGTCGCGGCAGTTACCACTTGGCCACCACTGCTCTCAACTGTCGTCCGCCCGGCGACGCAACTGTCGTCCGTCTATTGGTTACAATTATTCACTGACCTGTATTATACAAGTGTATGATAGAGGTCAGTGTTGCAATTACAATGCAAGTGCGCATATGGCGACAAAAAAGTTGCTGGCCAGTCAGTAATAAAATATCGTCACTGTCGCTCCCATGTGCGGATCGTCCAAATGTCGGCGAGGAGATAGCAACAGAAACTAAAAGTTGCTGGGCAACTAAGTTGGTCGTGGACGCTGCCTTAGGTTGTAATATTACAACAGTAAAGATTAACGAAACGGAGAAGAGCGAAGTGGTAAATCACCGTCTAAAAAACACAAGCGACATAGTTAAATAAAAACTGTGAGGCTTGTCTAAGTTCTCGATTGGGACACAAATCATAGAATAATAACATCAAAAGTACAGCCGAGCTATTCTGTGAAAATCTCTGCGCGAATACTTAGGTGAAGTAAGCTTAGAGTGAGTGGTCATTCCACCAGGTGCTAGGGATTGACACTATTGACAGCTCACTTCAAACTTAGGTGAAGTAAGCTTTGAGTGAGCTGTCATTCCACCAGATGCTAGGGATTGACACTATTGACAGCTCACTTCAAACTTAGGTGAAGTAAGCTTAGAGTGAGTTGTCACTCCCCCTTATGATAGGGATTGACACTATTGACAGCTCACTTCAAACTTAGGTGAAATAAGCTTAGAGTGAGTTGTCATTCCACCTGATGATAGGGATTGACACTATTGACAACTCACTTCAAACTTAGGTGAAGTAAGCTTAGAGTGAGTTGTCATTCCACCTGATGATAGGGATTGACACTATTGACTGCTCACTTCAAACTTAGGTGAAGTAAGCTTAGAGTGAGTTGTCATTCCACCTGATGATAGGGATTGACACTATTGACAACTCACTTCAAACTTAGGTGAAGTAAGCTTAGAGTGAGTTGTCATTCCACCTGATGATAGGGATTGACACTATTGACAACTCACTTCAAACTTAGGTGAAGTAAGCTTAGAGTGAGTTGACATTTCACCTGATGATAGGGATTAACACTATTGACAGCTCACTTCAAACTTAGGTGAAGTAAGCTTAGGGTGAGTTGTCATTCCACCTGATGATAGGGATTGACACTATTGACAGCTCACTTCAAACTTAGGTGAAGTATGCATAGAGTGAGGTGTCATTTCACCTGATGCTAGGGATTGACACTATTGACAGCTCACTTCAAACTTAGGTGAAGTAAGCATAGAGTGAGGTGTCATTTCACCTGATGCTAGGGATTGACACTATTGACAGCTCACTTCAAACTTAGGTGAAGTAAGCATAGAGTGAGGTGTCATTTCACCTGATGCTAGGGATTGACACTATTGACAGCTCACTTCAAACTTAGGTGAAGTAAGCATAGAGTGAGGTGTCATTTCACCTGATGCTAGGGATTGACACTATTGACAGCTCACTTCAAACTTAGGTGAAGTAAGCATAGAGTGAGGTGTCATTTCACCTGATGCTAGGGATTGACACTATTGACAGCTCACTTCAAACTTAGGTGAAGTAAGCTTAGAGTGAGTTGTCATTTCACCTGATGATAGGGATTGACACTATTGACAGCTCACTTCAAACTTAGGTGAAGTAAGCTTAGAGTGAGTTGTCATTTCACCTGATGATAGGGATTGACACTATTGACAGCTCACTTCAAACTTAGGTGAAGTAAGCTTAGAGTGAGTTGTCATTCCACCTGATGCTAGGGATTGTCACTATTGACAGCTAACTTCAAACTTAGGTGAAGTAAGCTTAGAGTGAGTTGTCATTTCACCTGATGATAGGGATTGACACTATTGACTGCTCACTTCAAACTTAGGTGAAGTAAGCTTAGAGTGTGTTGTCATTCCACCAGATGATAGGGATTGACACTATTGACAGCTCACTTCCCACTCACTTCAAATAAGTTTTCACGGTGAGATTATTACAGAAGAGATCGGCAGTAGAGTAAGTATTATTCCAGCTATCTAGCGTATACTGTGATTGTAATACTGCATTTTATAATTATAATTACTTGATTAAAGCATAAGTAAATTATGATGCCATGACCGAAGCAATTGGTAAACTCTTGCGCTTACGCACCAAGACCAATTAGAGATGTACCGCCTAGTCAAACGGCACTTCTTTTTTTATTAAGTTTTAAGATTGCTATCAAAAATAAGTCTGAGGGAGACAAAAGATAAACGACTTGGTGGGTTTGTCTGTGGGAACTTACCTAACAAAGGATTTTATTCCTGTATGCATGTATGTACACATTCAGACGCAGTTCCCGTTTATATATCATATATGAAAAATATATTTTTCCAACAGACTGCCTCACTGGTCTAGTGGTTCACTGTTGAGCACGAGGTCCTGGATCCCATCTGGAATTTCTCAGTAGCAGCCCGGAGTCTGAATTTGTGCTTAAACATAACTTGCAAATACTGTCGCCCTTTAGGTACACCTATGCCTGATCCTTTAGGGAATAAGGCATGATATTATGTAACACTTTATTACAAAAAAACATTGCCAGACCACCTTTTTATCTAACTTTTATACCTTTACCCTAAGAAAAGTGATAACGGACTTACAATGTCAACAAATAGGCCAGCGGGTTTTATAGTCGAAGTGCGGGTTTCACCAAAGAAACTGAACGCTATCAGCACTTATAAGCCGCGTTCAAGAGCTGTCAGTGTCAATATTCCATAAAGGATCTTTACTGCCATATTTTCACGATAGGTGGCGCATCGTCGACATGGCCATTGAAAGCTGTCACTTGCATACATTTTGTAATCTATCATTCAGTTATTTTTAATTTTCTCGATAATGCCTCTGTGTGCTGTACCAGGATGTACTAACCCCGGTGTACATTTATTTCCCAAAAATATAACTTTAAAAAAATCAAAAACCCGACTGCGGTAAAAAACTTAAGTTAAAAGAAACTGAAAAGCTAAAAATAAAAGTTGGAAGCAGGCGGGACCCATTTGAATTTGAAAATACAATAAAAATGATGTGGGTCCCGCCTGCTGTCAACTTTTATTTAATTTAAAATGGGCTTGTTTTTAGCTTTTCAGTTTCTTTTAACTTAAGTTTTTTACCGCAGTCGGGTTTTTGATTTTTTTAAATATTTATTTTTATTTCCAGCTTTTTAGTTTACAAATTGGAAAGATTTCGCAGACGATTTAGTTCTTGGTAGGTGTTTTATGCGATTTGTCACTTCGAATTGCTTTTAAGTATATATGTTGTATATATTTTTGTAATCATCTTTTAAAACCCTTTATTTTGATACCCCACTCGATAGGTTTTGAAAAAAATAATTAAAAAAAAATATTTAATATGGCGTCCAGTAGTCGCCATATAAAATTTTCACTAACGTCATGTCTTTAGTGACACTCGCCGGACTAAGAGGAATCGATTAACGTGTGAATCATAAAAATCGGCCCAGGCGTTTGGTCTGTAGAGTGCTTCAAAGGAACATATAAACATACATACATACATACATAGGCTGATGAACACATTACCACTCCTTTGCGTCGCGCAGTCGGGTAAAAAAGTGGGAAAGGGATATACGTCGCAATTTTTTTTTATTACTTCGTCTTTCAATTATTTAAACCGTATAATAAGCACTTCCTCTCTCCTTAAACATCATCATTATATTTTCTTTGCTCATGTTTCATGTTTATTATTGTATGTATATATTTATATATATTAGTATAATATACTTTATGTATGTAATTGGTACACCACAGACTACCTACAGTATTTGTCTGTCCTTTCCCTGTTTAATCCATCCAAAGGTTGTCTTTAAAAGATCGCTTTTAGCGATAAGACCGCCCATTGTGTCACCCTTTATACAGTTTCTAGATTTATATGTCTGTAATTTATATGGTGTACATAATAAAGAGTATTCTATTCTATTCTATTCTATAATACATGTTATCAATAACGATGGTGGACCGGTTTCAGTACAAAAAATTGCGATTAAAGTGACGGAAACAAAGCGAAAATGATTTAACAGCAGCCATCGCGCCGCTGGCGACATCTGCACTAAGATTTGCGTGTGTATCTCCATTGACACTGACACCTCTTGAACGCGGTTTAGATCTGCTGAACGCGTTCAGTTTCATTGGTGAAATTCACCCTAAGTTGAAATCATCATCATCATTTTAGCCGAAAGACGTCCACTGCTGGACATAGGCCTCCCCCAATTTTGGGGGGGGGGGGGTTTGCCATAATCGCCACGCTTGGCAGGCGGGTTGGCGATCGCAGTATGGTATGATGGTGTAATGCATAGAGAACGCTGCTGCCCATTCTCCGGTCTCCCTTAGTCGCCTTTTACGACACCCACGGGAAGTATGGGGTGGTGCTATTCTTTAAGTCCGGCACCACACAGATATCCGGCACCACACAGACAAAGTTGAAAGTTGAAATAAACATAATTAATTATTTATCTGCTGTGCTTTTGACGAAAATACGACGATAAAGTTGAAAATCCATTATAGAAATTTGACAGATTGTAGGAGCTTGATGTGCTGGCGTCTGTACTTATCTAGTAAAAAAATATATATATTGCTGTAAATTAAAATAATAAGTAGGAAAGCAAATAATAACTAATACCTAATTAATTAATACAAATAACAGAATTAAATCCAAACAAAAACTATACACAATAGAACATTCGAAAAATTCTTCCGCATCGCTGTCGACTGGTAATGTACCCAAGAGACTGGCGGCATTACCACGTTGTATGGCGATGCTTAGCCTCTGGCCAAGGTAAAAGCCAGCCCTTGGGTCACGGGAAGTGCCAACCAGCCGTTTCGAAATTTCCTTAAAAAGACCATGAGCACTCGGACCGTGGCCCGAGGGTTCTAAAAATGTGATATTGGTATTCGTTCTTTGTATCTTAATAAAAATCTTAAATTCACTAACAGACAACGCACAGCCTAAACAGCTGGATCTAGTAGTATACAATTTTGCACAAGAGTTCTTTTGTAACCAAGGTGAGCATAAAGGATGTTTTTGTAACAGTTCAATAAATAGGGAATGAAAGTACGGATGAATTTTTTTCGTTTTAGGCGATGGGACATGCCATCGAGCATTCGGTTTGTAGGATATAAAACGACTGAACATTTATGATCTACTAGGTGCGCCCCGCGGTTTCACCCGCGTTAATGTCGATCCCGTGAGAATATCGGGCTCAAAAGTAGCCTATATGTTAACCCAGAGTGTCAGCTACCTCCATACAAAATTTTATCAAAATTGGTCCCGCCGTTTGAGCGTGAAGAAGTAACAAATATATAAACACACACTCACAAACTTTCGCCTTTATAAAATTAGTGTGATGATCTAATACTTGCAGATTAACATTGCTTGGAGACAATCAAACTACAAAAATAAACATGACATAACGATTGGACATCGCGCCGGTATTCCCCGACGCGACGGGGCGTATTTTCATTCTATACAAGGTCAGAACGCAAGGGTGTGAAACTAGTCGCGTATGGATTGTAAATCACTTTTTTTACTAAGGTCTTCCAATCTATACAAGAGTAGTACGCAATACAGTGCCAGTAAGCGATGCCATACAGAGGGGCCCGTGGCTAAATAATAACAGCCGCACAGGTAGATCGATCAGGTTAAGCTACGCTTGCCGCGGTTGGTCTGTGCATGAATGACCATCTTTACATACCGTGACAAAAGCGCGTTAAGCCATAGGTCCACGGTGTCATTCGTGAATCTTTGACAGTCGTTACGGGTAGTCAGAAGCCCGAAAGTCTGACAACCAGATTATCAAGGGGTACCAAATTACCCAGTAATTGGGTTGTGGAGGTCAGATAGGCAGTCGCTCCATGCAAAATACTGGTATTCAGCTGCATCCGGTCAGACTGGAAGCCGACCCCAACATAGTTGGGAAAAGGCTAGGCAGATGATGATGATGACAGTGCCAGTACGCATACCACGGACTAATCGTGTAATTATTATAGTTATAATATACGGAGATAGGGATTAATTAATTAATTATTAATTGATTAGGTCATATCAAACAAAGTCTAATTTCTTTGTATTTATTGCGGTAAAAAAAACGGGATATTATTAATTGCATATTAAATAAATAATCACCTATCAATTTATTTTCATCTTTTAGATACTTTTTTTACATCAAAAATACAACAATCATATTATTATCATAAGTACCTACTTATGATAAAAATATGATTGTTCATTCAATATGTTGTCCATCTTGCGCAAAAGAACGGCATCCCTAATGCGTAGGATACGTGGAAGCTCCAATAGCATCCTGAGGATTATTGTGGAGAGGCCAGACTGCCCTTTTCTGATGCACTGGTCCCGTAGACAAAGCTGCGGGCCTGGTGCTGACGAACGATTTTTAAATTAATAGTTTTAATATAATATTAATATTTTAGGTACTGGACAAACTGGACATGCAATAGTTTATTTGTTATTTAATTTTAATATAATTTGATTTTATTTTAATTGTAATTTGAATTTTTTATTTAATTAATTTGATTTTTATTTTTATTGTTATTGTACCTACTTAATTTTTAGTGTAATTTTGATTTGTAATTTTGATTTTGATTTTAATATTTATCTTAACTTTGATTTTAATGACAAGATAATTAATAATTAATTAAATTAAATTTAATTCTAATTTAATTTTTCGTTTTAATTTTGATATAAAAATATTACATAGTTTTAAAATATTGTATCTACTAACAAAATATGGGTTATTATCAAACGTTTTGATTGATTGATTGATTGATTGTTGTATTTGCAATATGAAATTAATAATATCCCGTTTTTTTTTCACTGTTTTGTTGTTTTTTCGTACCGTTTTGTTTTTTTTTTTTGCAGTCAGTAGGAACTGATTGCACAGAAAATTAACCCCGAGCATAAGCGAGGGAATCAAGAACCTAGCTGACACAAAGGAGCGAGCGCAGGATACCGCGAGCGGCGATATGGCTGACAGAAAACGAGAGACAATTCATTTGCGAGCGAAGCGAGCGCGAGTCCACGAGCGGAACGAGGAGCCAGAACAAACTATTATTTTATTAAACTATATATATCTCAACTCTTGTCAAGCGTAAGTGATGTAGTATAGTTTGGAACCAGGACACACGCGTACACGTTACATACTATACACGAGCAGTACGTAAAATTCGTGTACACATTTGTAATCGCAGATTTAAAAATAGCAATACAGAGTATACGCGAGCAGTTTCCTATCGCTGCGTTCGGGCCTTGTATAGAATTGTTACATAATGCACGTCCATTTCGCCAGGTATGTTATGCTCTTCCCCTATGACATACACTATGTGTAGACCCAGGAGAAGATGGCGGGACGAGATTGACGCCTACAATCCAATATTGTCTGGATTGGTCCACACTAGCTCAAGACAGAGAGGAGTGGAAAGGAGAAAAGAAGGCCTTTGCCCTGCGGCGGGAAAATAAATTAAAATAAATAAACTATTTTATCTACACCCACGCTTTAAATCCTCTATAAAAGTTTCTGAAACAATTAGCCTGAATTAATTAGTGTTATTTTATAATCAGATCTGTGCGCTCTAATTATTAATCTTAGTTTTAGATATTGTTTCTCAGTAAAGTGAATTATGTATGCAATTCTTATGAGAAATAAAGTTGTTCTTAAACCTAAAACAACTAGTGTCATAGAAACACTGACCTGTATTATACACTTGTATGATAGAGGTCAGTGCATGGTAACCATAATATCATACAAGCCAGTGTTATAATGTTGTACTAAGTTTCATTATGCAACTCCTTTTCAAAAAAAGAACATTGTCGTGCACGCGCGTTTCACTATTACAGCGCCGTAATTTAAAAAAATAACTTATAAGTTATTCTAATTCACGTCGTATCCAAGCGCCAGCCGCCATTTTTGTTCGATATTAGTATTGCAAAAAACTGTTTCAGAACCTTTTATAGAGGATTTATATCATGGGTGTAGATAAAGTCTTGTATGCAATTGTAAATAATTAGGTATTTAAACATTATACATCAGTTGCATAATAGTACATTATGATACATGTGTGCTATGATCAATGCACACAAGTTTCATACGACGTTTTTCAACACAGTTGCGAGGAAAAAAACCGACTTGTATTGTTAAATGTTAACTTGTATGGAAAATGGCGCGTTGGTTTTGTTTTTAAAAGCACTCACAAAGCTACAACAGACTGCTAAACAGCCTATAGAAAAAAAAAAAACAAAATAATGTTTAGACTGATCGTAGTGTTGTCGTATGTCAAATTGTAGTTTAGTTAGTATGGAATTAGAAAGTACTATTGGCATAGAGAAATATTATATATAGTTCAGTGAGAATCCGCAATAATAGAACGCCAGGCAGGGTCTTTTCCGTTTGGTTTCGGAAGGGACCACGGACAATTAAAGGTGGATAATTATTTTTTTTTCGTTTTTTTATTTGGATCAAGATACAACCTGACACTGACCTGAAAATTGCAAAAAATCTAAGGAAATTTTAATTTCGCGGTCTACCACTGCGCATTCACCTTAAATTGTCCGTGGTCCCTGCGCATTCACCTTAAGGTAAATAAATATTAGTTCATTGTGGGACCAAGGACAGTACAGACTATTTAAAAAAAAAAGTGAATTGATGAGATTAAAAAAGCGCGCATCTCCGACTAGTAAATAGTTATCTGTGGAAATAAAGCACTAGTGGATTAAAATAAAGAAAAAGCACGCGTTTTTAATACACTGCATTATGGACCTAAAAGCGGTTCAATAAGAGCCACTTTACGAGCAAGTGTGTTGAAAATAACTATAAACACCTACATAATAAACCTCAAATAATATTACGTCTTTGCTACGCACAAGGGCGCTCCTAAATACTTAGTAGTCACAATAAAATAGAACTGGCTGAGCATTTCATCATAATTATAAGTTTAGTTACAAGTGAACGTTACGTTTCGACATGGTTTCAACTAGAATTCATTAAAACGTTCTTGTACAGTCTGTGCTAAGTATCATGGAATAGTAAACGCATACAGTATTTTTATCTCACGAACACGCCCGCTTTACTTATGGTAATTAAACTTAATACCACCTACTGCATGATAAAACCAGTGTAAAGGATATAAATTTTAGTTAAGCTTATTTACTATTATGTGTTTGTTTGTTTGTGCAGAATTTTTATCTAACGAACATGTCTTGTTTGCTCACTTGGTAACCACAAGTAAAGCGCGTGTCGCTTAGTGATAAAAACTACTAAACCTATTTGTAACATGGCTGCTATATAATACCAATTTGCCTGACACGCAACTTTGTCAACAATTTCCTTTACCCAATATTTAGTATTAAGTATTTATTCCGAAATAAATATCGGAACATATAAGTAAAAGATAATTATGCAAATACAGAAACAAAATGAAGAAATCATTCATATCACGGTCAGTCGGAAACATAGGGTAGATAATGGGAAGTATTATAAAACTTTAAATTAAGATTTTCTATGAAAAATAAAATTTAAAATCTTAACAATGCGTCATTATATTGTAGTCTTTGACAATGCGATTGCCAGTCGCAGTAACTACAGCACGCGTCCTGTAGAATCTTCAAAGAAGAATGATGTAGGTACTCTACCAAACCAGTCAAAGAGAATTTAGTCCTACGTGATCAAAAAAGCTTATTCTTCTTCATAATATCGAAAACCCGTGCGGCTTTTATTACTTAAGGACCTAAACGCAAAAACGCAAGTTTTATAATGCCTAAAACTATATGATCGATTACAGTAAACAAAATCAGAAAAAATATATGATATTCTTCTGGATATGTGCTATTTAGATAGCGTGTTGAAAATATAATACAACTAATTTGATAAGATAGAAAAAATCACCTCTAAAAACTTTGTTTTTTCAACAAAACCCATAATAACATCAAATCATTTTGATTTTTTGTCAGATTATTCTACAAGCAACATACTAAAGCACTAGTGTTTTATTTTTTTTATCCAAACAGTAGATTTTTGTAAATAGATAATTGCTTAATCTTTTGCAATAATTACCAACGTTGTGTCATCGCGCTTCTCTTTCTTTTCTATGCAGTCCGACAGTGACCGCGCTTTAGGTGATGTAGTCCCCTTAGCCACGAGCCCCTGTGTTGGCCACCCTGTAGATGAAATAATAATTAATTCGAAAAAAGTTGGTAAACCTTTATCTAGACTACAGCTACGTAGAAAGTTTAGAGAGATAAACTGGAAGTTGCGCAAATGCCATATTAGTTGCGCGAGACTGAAGGTGATCATCGGGTCAGCACAACCTGGTTTGGTATTTTGCTCTTGCTTGTTTTGGTTATCCACTTTCTCATTATGATTCCAACTTCACAATTTTTCGGGTAATACACGGTGGAAAGGACGGATAGGGAGAGAAGGCAATTATCTTCCTTGACTCGGGACTCAATTATACAAATAGAGTAGAGTCATCTCAACACCTCTCTCCCTTGAATTTGTATGTATATATATATATACATGTTTATATTATAAGTATATATTATAGTAAATAGTATGTATGTGTATATAATATATTTATGTATTTGTGTACCTAGTTTTAATAGTTTTATTTTTTATTTTATCATTGTTCCTCTCAACCAAAGCACCTTCCATCCAATCTCTTCACCACCCTTGGTTGACTGGTAGAGAATGCCTAAGGCATTAAGTCCGCCTTTGTACCTTTTTGTGCGAAAAGTTTAAATAAATAAATAAATAAAAATCGCAATTTTTTTTAGAAATTGCAATTGGATTTGCGACAGTCAAGAAAGCAGTCTGGTATACTTAATGCAATAAGCTTAAAGAGATAAATAAATCTTTCATATATTATTATTCATTAAAATCTACTTGAATAATTTTAATATTACTTTAATTTAGTCATAATTAACAGCAAATTGTTTAATTTCAAAACAGCATAGACCCTACTTACAACTAGACTCTAGTTGATAACGAGCGTTAGGTACTTGTCTGGCATTTATGCTGAACTGGGCGAATTTGACGCACACAATACTATTTTAAGTTTTCCTGTTTTTGTGTGCCTTAGCCTGGTTCAGATAAATTTATTTTCATTTTTTCTTAATTACGACATGTTCAGACGTACCCAATATGGTTCGTCTGAACAGATGTGTAAATCATGCGACAGAGTCTTATAAACATCATCAATAAATCAATCGTCAATCAATCGTTGAGCTCCTTAAGTTTTGAGTTGAGCTGCACGATTTCTGACAAATGCGTGCACTAACTGGACAGGTCCTCTCAATCTGTGTACTTCTTTCCTCAAAAGACCATCTCAGACATCGATCTACATGGTCTTCATATAACTTCATAGGTACGACTTTAAAAGAAACTGAGACCTCTGAGTTTGTTTCGGCCTTTCTTCTCAGAGTAGTCAGATAGGAAACGCCGACCTCATCTAAATAAAAAAAAAACATGATTGACGTGTAAAAGTGTTTGTATAAACCTACTTACAAAAATAAAATAATTTATCATTTATCAATAGATTGGTGTCTCATGAAACTTCTTTAGAGAGTCTAGCGTAGAAATTAGTAAATTATCAAAAATAAAGATCTGCTGTTTCATAGAATGCAAAAAAAATGCAATACCTACTTGATCAAAATGTATGGGACAGCTATTTTTTTTTTATTAGCGACGAAAAATTTGAACGCTGTTGAATCCATAATAATAGGTTGCACGTTAATGACCCTGCTACCCTGGAATCTACCTAAAGATTTTTCTACAAATCATCGTCTTATTGCCAATAACCGATATCTGCGGCGTTTTCACAATCATCATCGACTGTCCCCATTTATTTACAGACGTCAGCACCTCAAACTACACGAAACTGTAATTTTTTTCCAATCAACTTTGAACCATAAGCTTTAGCGATAAAGTTGAAAATCTATTAAAGAAATTTGACAGTTTGTAGTAGCTTGATGTGCTGTCGTCTGTGCCACACGTTACATTGATATACCACGTCAAAGAATTTGTAATCTTTCCGCTCACACACCTTAGAATTTCACCCACCCCGTACCAAGAAATGAGCGTGTCCATATCTGAATTCCATGCTCGATATTATGCTCGCTTGAGCAATTGCTCAGTATTCCGTGAGAGTCGCCGGTTTAGATGCCTGAGATAATTTGGATGTAAGGATATAGTTGTGCCTTACTCGCTTGCTGCTTGGACTAGTTTCCTCATCCGTGTCTCAATATGTGTTGTACCTACCTATTCGTAGTACCTAGTTCATGTACTTTTATGTACTTCTTAAATTGATAGTACCACCAAACGGGGTGAATAGGGGATGCGGGGGTGAATTGAGACAAAACTTTAAAATGGATTTTAGCGTTGAAATAATACAGTTTGTTGCCGAAAAGGACACTTAAGAGCGTTTACGCCGTACGACATTTCATACAAAATTTACAGCCCTTATTTTTCGAAATGAATGAACCGATTTTAATGAAACTTCATACGCATAAGCAGGATACAAAGGTCTAAAATGTTAGTAGAGAACATTTTCGAAAAATAGTGTAACAGCCAAATTAGACTGATTTAAAATTTTTCATAGAAACAGTGATTTACAGTTATCTTTTTTTAAATAAGACATTTCGAAAATGTTCTCTACTAACGTTTTAGACCTTTATATCCTGCTTATTCGTATGAAGTTTCATTAAAATCAGTTCATTCATTTTGAAAAATAAGGGCTTAAAAGTTTGTATGAAATGCCGTTCGGCGTAAACGCTCTTAAGTTTCATTAAAATCGGTTCATTTATTTCGAAAATTAGGGGCTTGAAAGTTTGTATGAAATGCCGTACGGCGTAAACGCTCTTAATCGTTAATAAACACATAAACACAACACAATAAACACACTAGACTCCTTTTTGGCAACAAACTATATTATTTCAATGTTAAAATCGCTTTTAATTTTTCGTCCCGATTCACCCCTACATCCCTATTCACCCCGTTTGACGGTACTAGTAATTATTGGGGTATGTAACAACATAAAGTCTACTGATTCCATTGTTTTGATTGCGATTGCCATTTTGTCTACTGCAAGATCAACACAAGACAATAGGAGGCAGTCTTCTTCATTCGTCTCAGTACCAGTAATACGAAAAATGGTCCATGTCCTATTTAATGATTAGCCGGTTCGAAATATACTATTCCAGTGTGAGTCAAATTTTGTCACTATTGGGAATATACTTTATTGCACCTCTTTTGATTTGTAGCGTTGTGAGGGTCTCAACGAGAAATAGTCGACTGATGCTAAATATTTGACAATTTTATTAGTAAGTTGCAAGTCACATCACTAGAATCATGGCACAACACTAATTTGCTAAGAATCACTGACCTCTATAATACAAGTACGCTGGACTAACGATACTCTACGAAATGACAGTTGTTTTTTGTGCCGATTCAAAGCGCCCCGCACGAAGCCCCAAGGAACTAAAATTGACACGTTCTTTCAAATGGACGTTGAGTTGTTTACTTCGTCTCTGATTATTTAGGTCTAAATCGTGAAAAACTACTTAATTTGTGTATTTTGTGTTTACTACGTGATATTTGGAACATTTTTATTATGAAAGCATGCGCATTTTGTAAAACTCGCTGTCAAAAAGGCAGCGGATTAACCTTTCACAAGTAAGTGAATTTCATGACTATAAATGTTTCGATTGCTTGTGTGAGCATTTTTATTACTATCTTATATTTAGGATAAATGTTATCATTAATATCCCTTCATATTTAAGGGTAATTAGGGCTCAGTTTTCACATATATTGAATACAATAATTTGAATAGGGTTGTAAATGTTCCATGTCGATAATGTATCGATAATTTTATTCAGACAGTTAATAATTTTAAATTTACGTTTTTCAAATAGAAATTTACTGTCGCCAGAAATTTCTGCAATTTGATTACCTACCTAAAACAAATTAGCAAATACTAGTTTCTAATTTCAACAGATAAATCCATACTAATATTATAGGTAAATTCGAAAGTAACTCTGTCTGTCTGTATGTTACCTTTTCACGCCTAAACCACTGAACGGATTTCAATATTTGGCAGAGTATAGTTTTTATCGACATATCTCGAGGGCGAAGCCGCGAGTGGAAGCTAGTATTATATGTAATGTGTACTTGTTTCCGAAGTAAAGACCTAACATCAAAATAAAACTTGCCATCTACAATGTACTGTATACTTTAGTCAGTTTTACTATAATTAAATACTTAATTTCAGATTTCCCACCAACTCAACTAAGCAGGGCTCAAAAACATGAAAATGGAAAAATGGAGTCCAAAATCTAATTATTTTATTTTTATTTTTATTATCATCTTTGTAGCAAAAATTTCACTGCGGACTGTTTCGTTAAACACTCTACACTTACGCTCTTCTCCATACGAACACGACCTTTTGGAAGACTAGAATCAATTCTATTTTATTGTATTTTTGACGTTCGAAAGTGCCTATTTACCTATTTTAAATAAAATAATGACGTTCAAAGTGCCTATGTACCTATTTGAAATAAATTATTTGACTTAGACTTTGTTATTTCTTGTGTTTTTTTTTTCATTAGTATGCACGCAATAATGTAAATGGAATCCATCTCCTTTACGCTAGTAATGAATACATGGTAAGGTAATGTTACAAGGTTCACTTTTGGCATTCAATTTGAGTGAATTTGATTAATTTTTAAGGACACTGTTTGTTGCTTTTTTGTTTCCTACATGGTTCAATTCTTCCAAATTGAACACCAAAAGTGACTGTCACGAAGAATACAGCTGCCGTTTGATTTACTAGATTAGAGCGAAATGGCAACATAATAGCTCAATAGTTTTTAGTTCACTTTGCGAACTAATGTGACCCCAGCTCAGATTGTAAAACTAGTGTAGTTGAGCCAGGAGATATTAGCTCAACCATAGTAGTTTTTAGGCTAAGTTCTATAAGCCTATCCTCATATTTAAAGACTCACTGATTTGACCGTCATGCGCTATAACTTTACTAGGACACTATCCACTAGTTTATAGCGTGCGATCTGACCGCGCCCTTATGAAATTTCAGATAGGGGGCCGGCGAACTACGCATGCTAATGCGTAGTTCATACAAACGTAATACCAAAATAATTTGTAATTCAAACATATTCTTAAGGTAGTGTGTATTTATTCCGATTAGATTACAGAATATCTAGGTTCCCAAATATATATTTTGAAAGGACTCTGATATAAAGACGAGATAGGAGGAATTTCAAATTTCTATAGAAAACTTATTTTTCTCATAACTCGTCTTTAAATCAGTGTCCATTCAAAATCTATATTTGGGAACCTAGATATTCTGTAATCCAATCGGAATAAATACACACTACATTAAGAATATGTTTGATTTACAAATTATTTTGGTAGGTATTCATGCTCCGCCGGCCCCTTAACCTTTGCAGAGCAATTATTCTATTACTTAAAAATTAAGCATAAAAATAACTGGGAGTGATCCAATATTTTTCTCTTAAGGGGAATGCTCCAACCAGCCCGCGAAATTCAAAATTTCTTGCGTTTTTTGCAATTTGCAGGCCAGTGCTAGGTTGTATGTTGATTAAAATATTATTCGCGGCTGTAAGACGTATGTAGTTACAGAATTATAATAATCAAAATCACCAATACAACCCTCCAACTTCATAAAGGTGTAAGAACAAAAAAAAAAACAGAAAAAGTAATTCTAACAGCTTTATGAACTTAGAGCGTTTTATTGATGTTTTTCATGATTATAATTCTGTACCTATATAGGTATGTCTTACAACCGCGAATAATATTTTAATCAACATACAACCTAGCACTGGTCTGCAAATTGCAAAAAACGTAAGAAAATTTGAATTTCGCGGGCTGGTTGGAGCATTCACCTTAAGTAATAAATTACTCTCAGTGGTTATAACGATCGATAACATTCATAAAAGTATTTTTTTATCGTAGGATATATCCCATCTCTAATATTAGTTCCACGGTCCCTTCACATTGCTATCAGCGCCAAAATGGCGAAAATCAAATGGCTTCAATCTGTCATCCATAGTCTGCAGTCCAGCGTACTTGTATTATAGAGGTCAGTGCTAAGAATGCTAAGAACACTCGGCTCCACATTATATTGTAGTCTTTGCTCGGTCCACACGACAGACTAAAAGGTTACATGCTCTGTGCCACAGACTACAATATAATGCAGGGTAGGAGTGATTCCCTGACCCTCAAGATACTGTGTACCCCAAATCTAGGGTGAGTTCCTCATTAATTTTGGTAATTATACCGGACCCTCTGCACTGGATAACCGTTCTTATTATCTATCTATCTATGTAATATCTGATTGCGCGGTTGTCAATGTCAGACCCACGTCAGACCAAGCGGCTGTAGATTGTCCAGTGCAAGGGAGACGGAATGATGTATGTATTGCTGCAAGGCCTCATTGTGTATTTATAAGCTAAATAGCGAGCCATGTGCTAAGATCATTGTTCATCTTGTGTTTCGTGCTCGCGTGTCACATACATAACGTCATATTGCATCTGTCTTTGTGCCACGCTGCCTTTGCAAACTCTGTGCCTGTAAACCGCTGCGATGTGTTGAGTGTCCATCTATCCTTGCTCTTTACACCGTCCTTGGTCGGGGAAGAGGGAATGAGGCTAGACACATCGCACACGGCTTGCTGTTTTCGCACCATAGTAACATGCGCACCCTATCGCACCTTCCAGGGTTCTACATCCAGGCTGAGGGCAGGACAACCTTACCAAACAGCGCGCTGCAAGTGTATTCTGAACTGCACGCTGCACGCGTATCTGAATTGCGCGCTGCACGTGGAGCTTAACTGTGCACTGCACGCACACTGATCCACGCGCTACCACCGACCTGGTACCGCTGCTGCTGCGTCGCGCTCTGCAGTCTACTGAGGGCCCGACCGGCCTTCTGGAACCGTGCTGGCAAGCCCTGCCTCCCGGTGTCCAAGCTTCTACGGCCCGGAGAGCCAAGGACGGTACCTATTCCAACTTACACGTGCTAGTGCTCAGAACAACTGTGTCACCTTAGCCGCTTACTACTACCCAATTATATTGTAGTCTTTGCTACTACCTTACCTAGTTTAACGATTATACGTTTGAACCTTGCGTAAGTATTTCTTTTACCTAACCTGTCAGTTAATGGCCTGCGCAGCCGGCCTGCAAAGCCCTAGCCGTTACAGATTTTGCTGCTAAGGATGAGAATTATACCTTCGCGTCTCTGATAATAGTAAGCCCTACCACCGTCAAAAGAGGGCGCTAGGAGGCTACGAACAACGCTGACCACGTTCTTATGTCAATCTTGAGACGGATACAGACATTGCGAGGCATGCGCAGCACACGGCGCTCAACGTATACTATGATTCGCAATGTGTGGACGTTCATATTCGTGGTGAGGCATGTGCTTCCACATGCCTCTATCTGTCTGTATCCGCCTTTACATGAATGAATAACATTTCTGCTGACAAAACAAAAGATGTGTTGAAAAAGCAATTTGTTGTTGTGTATCTGATTATGAGTTGACTAAAATAAAATTAGGTTTTCTGCAGTCGAACGCATGTAACTATTTTACCAGTTCATTATATCGTTAAAGCTGTCTTGTATGGATCAGAATGTTGGGCTACAAAAGGCATGCAGCAGAGATGAGAATGCTAAGAGGGATGTGTGGTGTTACACGAATGGATAGAATAAGAAATGAGTACAAAAGAGGAAGTTTGAAAGTGGCACCGGTAACTGAAAAGTTGCGTGGGAATCGGTTGTCATGGTATGGGCATGTGTTACGTAGAAATGAGGAAAATGTCGTGAGGAGAGTTTTGAGTATGGATGTCGATGGCTATAAGAGTAGGGGAAGACCAAAGAAACGATGGATGGAATGTGTGAATGATGATATGGTTAGAAAGGGGGTGACTACCGAGATGACGACTAATAGAGAAGTATGGAAGAAAAAGACATGTTGCGCCGACCCCAAATAAATTGGGATAAGGACAGGAGAATGATGATGATTATATCGTTAAAGCAAGCAACTCTGCAAAAATTTCTATGTTTACAGAGTTTAGAACGCTGTCCCATCTAATATATCTGCCGCAGCCAATTGGTTAAATTAGCCGTTTAGTTAACCACCTGGCCTTTAGAAGTACTGCTAGCCTCGCTTCGCGTTCTCGGCTCGCACGCGGTTGATCACAGTTCTAACCTAACCTAACCCATTTGGTCAGTGTGCCCTGGCTTAGTTACTGCGACCAATTCGGCTCGCGCGTGATTGCAATACGGTTCCAGCCTAAACTATAATTGAATATCATTCAGGCCGTTAGTTGAACGGCCGCCGTTTAGTCAAAAGGCTAGGCGGTTAACTAAACGGCTAATTAAACCAGTTGGCTGCGACATATCCATTAGTACTTTACCCAACTTTAATTACTATATACCAATGTTTTTATTGTAATTCATAAATTAATCATCTTTTGGTACAGAAACCTTAACTTTACATAAACGTACCTTGACCGGCCGTTGTCAAATTGGTCAGAAATGTTACGACAATTTTATTACATTTTTTGTTTGTACGTGTGATTAACGAGCTTTTTAACCGACTTCTAAAAAAGGAGGAGGTTCTCAATTCGGATGTTTGTATTTTTTTTTTTATGTTTCTTCGCGCATAACTCCGTCGCTTGCCAACCGATTTGAAAAATTATTTTTTTGTTGGAAAGGGTATGCTTCCCAAATGGTCCCATGAAAATTTTATCGAAATCGGACAAGCGGTTTTTGAAAAATCAACAAAAACCTTATCTACATTAACGATCTTTTCATATTTCATAACATAACAAAAAGGTATTTTCCAAATCGGTTCGTAAATGACGGCATTTACGAACCGATTTGGAAAATACCTTTTTGAGCATTTGCTCTCGAAAATCATCATTTGGTAAAGTGGAGCTGATGATAAAGACCACAGATGGCTATCGGAACTACTCAATGACAAATATTTCACGGGTTGCGATTCGATTACTTTAATATGGTTGCTAAGCAATTTATGCTCTTTACAAGCTCCATTCCACCATATGCAATGGTGAAATGGAGCTGATGGTGACTTCTCAAACAGCTCCAGTTCTCCTGGCTTATGGGAACTCCTCAACAATTAACGTCCCTCGGGCATCGGGTAAAGCCATATTTTGATTTTTATCACCTTTTAGGTGATAAGCAGTTAACATTAGGCTATTGTAACTTAGATAAATTACAAACTGACCCACTAAAAAGTGAAAAATAAAAACTTTTTTACAAAAAAAAAACAACCGACTTCCGAAAAACACTATAAAGTGAAAAATAACTTTAATTTCGGAAGTCGGTGGCAAAAAACTAAAATACAAATCCAAAGACACCGACTTCCGAAATTAAAGTTATTTTTCACTTTATAGTGTTTTTCGGAAGTCGGTTGTTTTTTTTTGTAAAAAAGTTTTTTTAAGTTTCATAAGTTGATGACTCTTGTTTTCGTTGATTATTCAATTTCTTTGAACTGATTGGGTATTGAAAGTACCTACTCTTCAGAGTTGGTATTGTTTTTGGTTGATGAATCAATCGCTTTAGATGACTAACCAGTATTAAACTGAGAAACATTAGGTAATTATTTTCATGATAGCGTGGTAGTGTTCTAAATTTCTAATCATTTTATTTTACAAGTCTTTATAACTGTCTATTTATTCCAGGTAAGCTTGTGTTTGGAAAAGTTAAATTAAAAATTTTTAAAACCCTCGACACAAAGTAATCATTAAATTAAATGTAATTTGAATAGGATAAAATAATTTAAAAACCCCCGACTTAAAGAATTTATGTAACGAGACTAAAACAGATAAATTCATATGGCAGTCGGAGACCTCTTAGAATAGAAGGTGTTCCACAGAACGGTCTAAAAAACCCTCCCGACTAATTCCCCTTTCAAACAAAAAAAAAAACAAAATCAAAATCGGTTCATCCGTTCGGGAGCTACGATGCCACAGACAGTCACACACACATGCACAGACACGTCAAACTTATAACACCCCGTCGTTTTTTGCGTCGGGGGTTAAAAATATTAGGAGGAAGAAACGTTGTATCCTTGTTATATATTTTTTTAAGACTGGACACAGGAAGAGTGAGTACGTGTATGCCTCCTTTACGCATGTCTTGAAAATAAGCATTAATAAAAGTCGTAACAGTCTCTGTGTGTTTTCAAACAAAATAAAACACCAAAACACTTTTTATGACACATGGTTATCATAAATACAATAAAATTAGTCTTATTAGCCCACTGCTGGGAGACAGGCTTCCTCTCTGAGAGTGAGAGGGGTGGGCCGTAATCTACCACGAGGGCCCAGTGAGGGTTGTTAGATGTTACACCTCTTAGAAAGTTTGGTTCTAGGACATGGCGGTTTTCTCACGATGTTTTCCTTCACCGTTTTGAGAGCAGTGGTGATGAAATAATTTACACAAAGTAAAGTGCCTGACTGGGTTCGAATCTACGACCTACAACTCGTAAGTCGCGGCCGTTACCAATGGGCCACCACTGCCGTATGACACATGGTTATCATGAATGCAATAAAATTGATTGATACAATCTCCACCTTTTACATGTAAGTACAAAAGTTTTGTCAACAAACACGTTTACGACCATCTGACACCATGTGACATTCTTTGAAGGCAGAAGGCCACACAACCATATAACTCAAGGTCGCATAACCGCTGATTCGAGCTTCTTAGTAATGACCTACAAAGCGAGGCATAACGGTTTGTAAATGACTTGTGTAGTTGCGGTAGGTACTCAACCGACGTAAGAATTCAACAGCTCAATCCCCAACTTCCCCCAACTTGCTCTTTTTAGAGCCGTACCCAAAGGGGAAAAACGGGACCCTATTAGTAAGACTCCACACAAATACTAAAAACAGAATAAAATAAATATTTAAAGGGGGCTCCCATACAACAAACGTGTTTTTTTCGGCGTTTTTGCCTTGTGGTACGGGACCCTTCGTGTGTGAGTGCGACTTGCACTTGGCCAGTTTTTTTGTGTTTGTGTTAAAGAACACAAACACAAAAAACTAAAAAAAAAATATGTTTAGCTGCGATAAACATGACGCAAATAAAGATTTGCGTCATGTTAACATATTTTCTTTCTTTTTCTCTCCGCAAATAAACATATTTTCTTTCTTTTTCTCTCAATGGCCCGGTACGTCAGCAGTCATAGGTTCATGTCTCGCTCGGTTTTATAAATCTCTAGATCGTCGTCGTAATATCGCTACAACAGACGTCCAAACCGCGGATTCCTAAAACTGTCACCCTAACGATTGTATACATGG
Source organism: Mesoligia furuncula (assembly GCA_916614155.1). Taxonomy (NCBI): domain Eukaryota; kingdom Metazoa; phylum Arthropoda; class Insecta; order Lepidoptera; family Noctuidae; genus Mesoligia; species Mesoligia furuncula. The sequence goes on along the minus strand of OU744800.1, from coordinate 27,546,676 downwards.
GGACTTCAATACAAAGAACTTTGTTTATAGAATAATTATGATACTAAGGAGCCGTCTCCACCAGCGTGAGAATCGCGGCGATAGTCTCGTCGTGCCATCAAATTTTCGCCGCGATGATATCGCCGTGTGACACGTTCTAAGAGAGTGTATAGAAATACGTTGCACGATGATAATATCGCCGCGATTCTCTCGCTCGTGGAGACGGCCCCTTAGAATGTAACTACGCCATGTAAAGCTTGTTTTGACAGTTGGTGGCCGCTACATAACGGCCTCAGTGACGGCTGCCCAGAGGGTGTCAACTGTGTTTGGATTGGTTGGCTCAGTAAGTGGGTTTGATATAGGGCTTCCAGTACCAAAAAACAAATTTTAAAAATTCGATGATAAATGGCAACATCAACGTTTTCAGTCAGACGTCAAAGTTTAAAAAATTCAAAATGTTTTTCAAACGGTTCAGAACAGTTAATCGCTGCGTGTGTTAATTTGTTTTTGTTGTCGTTTTTCCTGTATTACGTGTGATTTTCCGTTCAAAGGGCGTCGAGTTGAGTATTCTGCTCCGCGTCTGCAGACTCCGAATACGGGATACCATACCGCTGCATTTTGTTGTTTTAGAAGCCTGGTGACTTTTTAGTCACTCTTATTTTGTGTTTATTTGTGTTCTTTGGTCAGTATATCGGTAAAAAATTATGATGGACAGTAACCAAAAATGTGCAAAATGCATTGCATCCAAACATATTCATTATGGTTTCCTTCATAAATAAAGTTGTATAGGTACGATAAAAACCGTGCTTTTATTTAATTCTGTTTTTGAACTTCAAGTAACATGATGAGCACGTTCTAAATAAATTACTGATTCCTATTATTATCAAAAACTCGTTAATAATATGAATTAGTAATTTGTTTTAGAGCGAGCTCTTCCTGATAAACTACAAATTCAAATCACCAAAGAACACTTTCACACAACCATAACACACATATACACACTTTCAAATTTCGCGCCATGTCTAAATTGCCAAAGGGTTCCACTAGGGGCGCTAGTAGTCATACTTTTAGACCAAAATTTTTTTATGAAGATGGTGTTCTTCTCCACCAGGAGTCATAGTGTTCTGTGCTGCTGCCGGCTGTTATGAAAATCATGGTAGCGGCGTAGACTAAATGGTGTCAAAAAACGCTCTAGGGAAACACACTAACTTACTTTGACGTCATTCGACGGTAAATTGCGGACGCTATGTAGCGGCCACCGAGTCTTAGGAAACTCTAGGTTTACGGAAAGCGGTGGTGCAGCAATCACAACCTGAAGCGATTCCTCTGAACATTTCTTAGGGAACACCGCAGATAACGCCCCGCTGGGCCATCGCTACTCTCCTGATATCGTACCCGTAGCCATAATAATATATATTTAGGGTTGTAATTGGTTCTGCATTATCTACGATGTGGCCACTTACAGATTTTAAAGCCTGACTTCGTTTCTAAACCTTTCTTAATCTATATAATAAAAATTAAATGCTGTTCGTTGGTACGCGCATCAATTAAGAACGGGTGGACCGATTTGGCAATTTTTGGTTTTAAAATGTTTGAATTATTATTCAAACATTTTAAAACCAAAAAAAATATTTCAATAAAAATATTTAAAATTTTAAATATTTTTATTTAAATTTCCCGGGGAAATTGTTTTCGGTAAATCTGAAAGTGCATTTTTTATGAGTTTTTTTTTTGGAAAACTTCTGTCGGGTCAGCTAGCTACCAAATATTTACACTTAATATGAATAACACTTCCCTTCGTGGCAATGAAACAGATTTTTTTACATAACATAAGACGTAGCAGCTGATATCAACACCTCTAGGAATTTGTCAATACTATATGACTTGCTAGATGTCGTCGTTCATACACGACAGACCAAGGTAACTATCACAGTCGGAACAGAAGGCCATGCTACCGCTAATTCAACTCATCTCAGTAATGACCTACTTACTCCTAACTATTTCGGAGATGCCAATGTACTTCAACGAATTGTAAGCAAATATTGGAACGAAGCAGTGAATGAAGTGAGTGGGGTTTTAAATGCAGTGCAAATGTTCGAGCAACTTGGTATCTTTTGTTGTTGATTGTAAGCTTGCGTCAGTTGGGTCATAAACGTTACTGCTAATTAACATAACACAACAACTGTATTCCCTAAAGGGTAAAGCAGGGTTATGCCTATAGTACAACCACATGTCGTCACACATCCAGACTCCCGGCTGCTACGGGGAAAAATTCCTGATTGAAAAACCCACTATCACTTTTCCCGACCTGAGAATAAAACCCAGGACAGCTTGCTCAGTAGTAAGAAAGGTCAGAAAGATAGTTAAGCGAAAACGAAGTGACAGAAGGGCAGACAGGTGACGAGATGCCACGGGGTAGGTCGGAGGAACAAGCACACGGATTAAGTCGCGGGTAGAAGCTAGTGTTTACATAAAATCTTACCAAAGTCAAAGTCAAATCATTTATTTCAAATAGGCACATTAAAGGCACTTTTGAACGTCAGAAATTACAACTAAATATAATTGATTCCAGTCGCCCATTCCAAAAGGTAGTTTTCGTATGGAGAAGAATGGGCAAGAAACTCCACCGTTACTCTTTTAAAATGTTTTACAAGGTCTTGTATACATAATATAATTATATGTGAAGACAATGCACCTAGAATAAAATTAGTCTGTCACAAAAGAGGGGCCCATCAGAATAATTACGGAAATTAACAAATTTAAAAAGTTTCTCCATGTTCTGTTAGTATACAAGTGCTACTACTCTATAAAAGACTTCCTATCAGACAAATCACTGCTCCAATACAGTGTCCCTCAGTCATGATGCGTTCAGTGGCCCACTGTATGTGTACCTACTCAAATTCGTTCCGTTTTATTTTTATATTTTTCTTAAAAATTTGTAACAATAATGTAAGTAAACTTAATTTAATTTATTATGTACCTAACTATTGTATGCCCTAAGGGCGGAACGTAGCTGATCACATCTAATTATTTAAGACCTGTATTATGTACCTACCTATAATCCACAATAAAGTTATTGATTGATTGATTGAAAGGTAAAAATATTTAAAAATTAAGCAATGACAGGTAAATCAATAATGTGATAGATACATGTGCTCACATTTTTACAAATTATTTACAAATATTGTAAAAGTAGATGATTTTCCTAGAATTTTAACAAGTGTGTGAGTCGCTGTAGTCACAGATTGTAAAATCAACGTCATAAAATTTTAAAAATATAAATGAAATTAGGAACCAGTTTGATTTTATCTAGACTAGATTGTTCTATGGAGCAGGACCAACATGGTTCCATTTATATTTTACCATACGCATTCCATCCTCTAGAAATGCTTACACATATATATTACATTTCATTACATTTCTAGAGGATGGAATGCTCCCGTGGAAACTATGCTACTATGTCTGTTAGCAAAGATAGGTATAGTGGTAGTATACGGTAAAACATGAGAGATTATTTGCCTGTCACAGCGCAAATAAAATCGTTAGCGTCAACAAAATTGTATTACTGAAAAGACAAAGAACAAAACCCATAAAGGGACAGTAAGTGCAAGTGTAACGAATTGCAAACAAGGATTTAGCAAGAGTCTAGAGATATCACAATAAATTGCATTGGACAGTTTCATCATGGGTGCCCTGACTTGCGATATGGTGCGCGCATCTTACAAAATCATTTCTTTGTACAATACATTATGTGTCAGCCTCTAAAGGCTCGCTGAACGGACATACAAATTACAGACTATACAAGGTATAGCTTGACTAATTTTGACAAGTATGCAATTTGTTATTTCAACTAATATAAGGCTGACAAAGAGGAGGAAGGGCTTTCGGCTAAGTAATAACAGCTATACGGGTCGATCGATCAGGTTAAGCTACGCTTGGGTGACTATCTTCACATACCAAGACCCCTCCGTGCCTCAGAAAGCACGTTAAGTCGTTGGTCTCGACTGTTAAGCCGTTGGTCTCGGCTGTCATTCGTGGATCTTTGACAGTCATCACGGGTAGTCAGTAGCCCGAAAGTCTGACAACGTCTTACCAAAGGATATCGGATTATCCAGTAACTGTGTTGTGGAGGTCAGATAGGCGACTGCCTATCTGACCTCCACAACACAGTTACTGGGAGCGACTGCTCCACATAAAATACTGGTATTCAGCTGCATCTGGTTACACTGGAAACCGACCCCAACATAGTTGGGAAAAGGCTGGGCAGATGATGATAAGGCTGACGAAGACATCTAGCATCGGCGCCAAACAAACTTGGATAAGATATCCGTGGATAAGATCAAGATAATGACAATGATGATGATAATGATAGGGCTAAGGATCAATGGAAGGCTTGTGCAAATCGAACGATCTGCCAGGTTAAGCTGTGACTGCTATTAACTATCCGAGGATGGGTGAAATACTTCACACATCGGAGATTGGTATTGGTTCTGGCTGGGTAGAAAAATAAACAGGTACGATTGAATGTTTTGAAAATTGGTCTAATTATCTAGAAACAGCAACTCTGTTATCGTTCCAAGTGAGATCTACATATTTGCGAGAATTTAGATTGTATTCTCATATGAAAGTATCATGGCAGTATTAATCAAGAATCAACTCGGCTTATCGTAGTCCATTGCTCGACATAGGCCTCACCCAGGCTTCCAGGCACCTTCTTAAGGGGCTTACATGACCTAAAGCGCGGTCACTGTTGGACTGCATAGAAAAGAAAGAGAAGCGCGATGACACAACGCTGGTAATTTATTGCAAAATATGAAGCAATTATCTATTTACAAAAAATCTATTGTTTGGACTTAAAAATTAATACTCGTACACTAGTTCTTTAGTATATTGTGTAGAATCTGACAAAAAATCACAATGATTGTATGTATCTATATTGATACGGTTTTTGTTGTAAAAAGAAAGTTTTTACAGGTATGTTCATGTTTTTTTTTTCTATAGTATCAAATTAGTTGTATTGTTTTCAACACACTATCTACCTAGCATATATCCTGAAGAATATCATATATTTTTTTTATTTTGTTCATAATACTTTTATTGTTTGTAAAACTTGCGTTTTCTGTGTTTAGGTCCTATAAGCCCCTTAAGGTCGTCGGTCCATCTAGCTGGGGGACGTCCCACTTTACGTTTGCTGATACGCGGTCTCCACTCTACAACAGCAGACCAGCTCATGTTCACATCTTCGCATGCAATTAATTTACATCTTCATCTTCTACATGTGTTTATTACAGTTACACAATGTAGGAAGATCTCAGTCTTTTGTTGTTGTTATAATGTTCATAACACTTTTATAAATATCGTGAAGCTATGAACGTCTTTATAGAGGTTATGACACAGTATCGTCACTATTAACAATAACGAATTGTTTTTAAATGCTGCATTAGCTCTACACAAATCCTCGTTTTGTGTAAAGTATATTTTTATTACATCAACAAACAAAGATTTCTGCCAGGTTATTAACTTAATTATGACTGTGGAAATGAAAATGAGGCGAGATGACCTGGACCCGTACGCATAAGATGGTTTGAAGTGGCGCTGGAAAAGAATACCTGAAAGAATTTGCGGGACACCTTTGCCCAGCTATTATATATTAGATGATTAACCATTTATTTGGCGCACACAAAAGACAGCACAACATACAAAAGTACAATCAGATGATAACCAATTACAACATGAACACATGAAAATAATATAAAACAAGGTGCCGTATAAAAACAAAAAGAAAAACACACATATCGAACTAAAAGTGACATATATGACAAATATATGGGGAGTATTAATAATAATAAATGTTAAGACGAAGTTCTTCTCTTCACAAGCAAGTTACTTTCAGCTAGTTTCCATTAGAATCGCTTCAGTAATAAACAGTACCGAAAGAAAAGATGTATTCTCAGAATTTGGAAAATATTGATATGGATAAGTATTTGGGATCCATAAGTTAAGAAAATAATAAACAGTGATTTAAAACCCAGTCCTCTTTTATTGGCCAATTACCTACCAATTTCATAGTTTTTTACCTAGAGGCTACTAGGCAAAAACTCCTTATGATTTTTTTAAGGCTTCGCCGACCGCCTAGTGGCGCCCTCATCGTTTGTTTGGTTATTTCTTTTATTTTAGAATGAAAATGCAGAATATAAGCACGTTAAGTTGTGCTCCACAAGATTGTAATATTATAATATAACGTACAATCTTGTGAGAGTTTCTATAAATTTCTCTGCAGAACACTACTTCCAGTTTTGAACCTTGCTACGAATTTAATCTTCAGAAATGATTATATTGTAGATGTAGGTATAACATTTATCTCCTCGTTTTCCCTCATTAGAGAACTTACCCCAAGTTGTATCAGGTTCATTAGGTGCTGTGAAATCATTTATCCTGGGCTCTTCAAGCTTCATTACCTCGACGCTTCTGATAAGCACCACTGTTCTTTCTGGATTTCAAGAGTTGTAATAGATGGAAACAGAGTTGCCGTCCTGTTCACATCCATTACAGTATTTTAGTATTAGATACTTCCACATTTAGCATTCCATATATAGACCTGCCCTAGGAATAGCCAAACTCTGGAAAAATACCCTAAAAAAATGTAGCCCCCTCCAGAAGCATACAGAAAAGCATAATAATTATGTTTTAGCAAATGACCTTGGAGGGATAAATTAAATAAAAACGACCTTCACAATCCCCACCACCCTCTGTGTCCACCACAAAAATTTCACCCAATTCCAACCCCAACTTTCTAACACGAAAAATAGAAAAAAATAGAAACATGTTCTAATACAATCCCTTTGCTACAATCACTGGTTAAGACATAGCCGGGGTTGTGAAACACGCCGGTCGAGGCGTTCAGACTCTCAGTAGTGAACGAGCCACGGTAACATTTGTGCAACTCCTGCGCACACGACCTTCGCAACGGCCTTGGGTGAGTGGCGCAATTGAACTTGACCTTGGTTAATTTCGTATTTTATTTTTTATGGCTGCACTGTTAATTTTTGAGGGCCATGACTTTGTTTTTGAATTCGATTGTTTTGCGTTTTTTGTATGTGTAATTGTAGGTATAAGGGGTGTAATTAAGCCTTCTATTTACATTAATTTAAGACATTATATTCGACTATTTCTAAATAAGTTAAGTCGGTTATAATTTAGATTGGTGTACTACTCTGAAATCATATTGTTCACAATCTAGTCTTGGGGTAGGTTAGCGTTTGATGATTGTACGTACGATCCGTATAACATTTTGAACTTCCGCTTTTCACGAGTTTATGCCTAAAAAAAACGGGGTGGGTTTATAATATTTAAAGGGATATTAGGTAGGCTGCTTCGGTAGCTGGGTCAATTTACCGAAAGTTAGTCTGCTTATCTGAGAAAAAATATTTGATTTTATTTATATTTATAGTCATCATAACAAATTACTGCTAAGATAAATGTTAGAATAGAATAATCGATTGATTAATCAACATGTACCATGTCGTTTTATAGTATCAACATAATAAAACACAATTAATGTTTTATGTTAGCGTTAGTTTATGATGTGAATAATATTTTTTACATAGGTAATGAAGTTACACAACGAATACATTTTTCAAATCGATTATTCGCTTTGAGTAAGATATAATTTTTACGTCCTTGGCATTAGTACATACTAATAGATATTACCTTTCTTAAATTCTACAAGCACCGCGATTTATCATTTTAAGCGTGACGTGAAAATAGGCGTTTACGACCAACCAACAGATGTTTTTTACACGAAAATTATTCTTATGCACGCGAAGACATGTCATAACATCTGATTGGAAGGGCCAAGGTTGAATATACTAAAGTGGTAGATTCATAGTTAGACCGCAAACAGTAAGACAAAAGAAGACATTGATGAATTTAGCTTTCTGAGAAATGATGAGAGGCTTACAGAGCTGACCCAGATTAAAATATATATGTATATCACACTAATATTATAAAGGCGAAAGTTTGTGAGTGTGTGTGTGTGTGTAGTGTGTGTATTATATATTATTATTATATTATGTGTCCTATTTATATGTTTGTTACTTTCACGCTCAAACGACGGGACCAATTTTGATAAAAAAAATTATGGAGGTAGCTGACACCCTGGATTAACATATAGGCTACTTTTTATCCCGATATTCCCACGGGATCGACACTTATGCGGGTGAAACCGCGGGGCGCAACCGTCATGCGATTTGGATTGCGTAACAGCCGAGAAATTATTATAAAACAAGGTGCCGTATAAAAAAAAATGAAAAACACATATCGAAGTAAAAGTATGTCACTTTTACTTCGATATGTGTTTTTCATTTTTTTATATCCTATTACAAATATATGGTGTAGTGGGGTAGTCGGAGTATTAATAAAATAAATGTTTAAACAAAGTTTTTCTCTTCACAAGCGAGTTACTTTCAGCTAGTTTCCATTAGGATCGCTTCAGTAAAAAACAGGCACCGAAAGAAAAGACGTATTCTCAGAATTTGGAAAATATTGATATGGATAAATATTTGGGATCCATAAATTACAAAAATAATATACAATGATTTAAAACCCAGTCCTCTTTTATTAGCCAATTACCTAGCAATTTCAAAGTTTTAAGCTAGTTTAGTGATAAAAAAAAAAACTGAATTTGCGAATTATTCGAAAATAAAGAAAGAACGTTTATTTGCGATATACCTACGTGACACAAAGAAACAACACAAAAAATAACAAGTTGGGAGATTATGATTCACATCCACCCATAACAGCCATCGGTCATCATAATACTGTGACCCTATGTGAGAGAGTCACAGCGCTTATTCTCAGGGACAGCCGATATATGCCGATAGGCTGGTTTATTCTACGGGTTGTTTTGGTTATTTATTTATTTATTTATTTTATTTTACCATTTATGTACACACATATATAAACAGACAAGAAAAAACAGAACAGAAAAATAGGTACAAAGGTGATGCTTATTTCATAAGAAATCTCTTCCAGCATACCTGCGATAGGACAATAAATAGAGAGATGTAGACAGCGTGCGAAAGAGTAAAGGAGACAGAAAAAAATAACACATAAAATCTAAAAACAATTCACTTAATAAAACTAAACAAGTATTATGAGAATATACTTACATACTTACATACAAATAAACATACATACTTCCAAAATAAATATCACTAGAATTTTATTAAATATAATGCAATTAAAACAATACATACATACACAACTATGATAAAGTTGACAGATAGTGTTCCTTAACTTTTCTTTTAAAAACTGCAACAGTTTGGCAGTCCCTAATTTCAGGCGGTAGTGAATTCCACAGCCGCACCGCGTGCACTGTGAAGGAGTAGGAGTAGAAGTCGGTGGAGTGGGGAGGGGACTTTAGAAGGTTTTTAAGATGCGACCTGCAAGGCGCATCTGAAGGACGGGCATAGGAAAAACGCTCCCGCAGATAGGATGGTGTTTTAGGATTGTGAAGGAGATTGAATAGCAAACACAATATCCGAGAGTTCCTGCGAAGTCGAATGGGGAGCCACTTGAGGATCTTGCGAAAGTTGGAGACATGATCATACTTTTTAAGGTTAAAAACAAAACGAATACAGATATTTTGCAAACGCTCAAGTTTATTTAAAAGCTCCTCGGTGGCATCCAAATAACAGGCATCGGCGTAATCAATAATGGGCTGAATGAGGGTTTGAGCAAGAGAGATTTTGGTGTTCAAGGGCAAGAAGCCCTGGAGACATTTCAACGAATGGAACGTGTAGTGCACTTTGCGACTGACTTGTGCAACATGAGCAGTCCACGACAAGTAAGAGTCCATGGTCACCCCCAGGTTTTTAACCGAATGAGCATATTCAATCTGAACTCCATTCAGACAGAGTGGAGACAGCGACGCAACATCGAGCCTATTCCGCATATACCTGCTGCCGATAATTATGGCCTGGGATTTCCTAGGGTTGATTTGCAGTCCAAATGACCGCGACCACTTACTAATCAAATCCAGGTCACTGTTCATGGCAGAAACAGCGGCTTCCGCATCTTCCCTTAAGAAATTATTGTAAAGCTGCAGGTCGTCGGCATAGAGATGGAAGTAGGAAGAGATGACTCGGGTGATAGAGTTAATAAAAATAGAAAAGAGAAGAGGAGAGAGAACGCCACCCTGAGGCACACCCGCAGTAAGAGAGCACCAATCAGAAGACGACTCGTCGAGACGGACCCGCTGTGAGCGGCCTTTAAGATAGGAGTTAAACCAACCAATAGCGGAAGAGGAGAAATTCAGAGATTTAAGGACCCCAAGGAGGATATCGAAATCGACAGAGTTAAAGGCACTGCTAAAGTCGAGAAGAACAAGTAAAGTGAGAGATTTGTGGTCCATTGCCCAGCGGATGTCATCAGTAACCTTCAACAGAGCCGTTACTGTACTATGACCAGGTCGAAAACCTGACTGAAAAGGGCTAAGGAGGTCATTCGCAGATAAAAAGACAAAAAGTTGTTGGTGAACAATATGCTCAAGAACTTTAGAGAGAAATGGGAGGATAGAAATGGGACGGAAATCGGTAGGTGAGACCGGCTTAGGAATTTTGGGTAAGGGTATGATATGGGCTTGTTTCCAGACCTCAGGAACAGTACTAGAAAACAAGGAGAAATTAAAAATGTGGGTCAAAACGGGAAGAAGTGTAGGGAGGATAGGAGAAATCATTCTTGAACAAATATTATCATTACCAACCGCAGTAGAGGAGATAGCACAGATAGATTTTTTGACTTCACTTTCACTCACTTGACTCAATTGAAAAGGAGAACACTGTGGCATTGGTAAACCAGAAAGTTTATTTAACGTTGCTGATCTGACGTGCGGATCAATAGAAACGGGGGGATGTGAGAAATGTTTGTTAAGAGCACACACGTCAATGCCATTACTAGAAACGACTGGAGACTTGCCAATGCCGACAGATTTAAGAAACTTCCAGACTTCAGAAGAGTTACGATTGTCGAGAGAATTATGGAAGTAGCGTCTCTTTGCATCTCTACACAAACGCCTGCAGCGATTACGCAGCACCTTGTACGCATTCAAGTTGCGCTCGGAAGGACAGCGTTTTAACCTTCTTTTGGCTCTGTCCCTACTTGCCATCGCATCCTTAATGGTAGGAGTAAGCCAAGGAGCCGGAACATGTTTTATTTTGACTCGACGGATAGGGGCATGCCGTTCAAACAAACTGAGTAATTTGCTGTTAAAAATGTGAACCATATTGTCGATACATGAGCTCTCTAAGACGTCCGTCCAATCGATGCTACCGGCATCACGCAGCAATGCCTCCAGGCATAAGCCTTTGTAGTTCCGAAGGAACATATAATGCGGCTTACGCTTAGGAGGGCGAATCCTGTAAGACATGAAGATGAGGTCGTGGTAAGAAAAACAAGCAGTGAGCTGACCGTGAACAGATACATTATTAGAATTAGAGACAATCATCAGGTCCAACAGAGAAGGGGTGCAATTAGGAGAATGATGAGTAGCAGAAAGAGGCAGTATACTAAGGTTATAAGAAGATAAGATAGATTGAAGTTTGTGAGTACGACTGTCGTTTTTAAGAAGACAAGTATTGAAATCGCCCATCAAGACTACGTGGTCATAAGAGGGACAGAGAACATCTAAAAGCGAATCAAAAGACTCAAAGTAATTAATAGTGAGGTTAGGACTGTAGACGACTCCGAGAAGCATTTTAGTGTGATGCAAGGAAATTTCAAGAAAAAGATGCTCCGCTGACCCCGAGTAGGAAGATGGTGATGTGCTGATAATCTTGTAGGGAATATCAGTACGTAAGTAAATGGCAACACCACCACCCCCTTTCCCAGTTCTATCGTTACGGATAAGGACAAAGCCAGGAAGGGCATAATTAACAGATAAGAGAGAGGGTTTAAGAAAGGACTCGGAGATGAGCAAAGCATCTATATGTGCACTGTTAAAGGAAGCCAGAAGATCTGAGTAATGAGCAGGAACACTCTGGGAATTGATGTGAGCTATGTTGAGATTGTTGGGGAGGTGGGAAAATAAAGAGGTAATCTGATCGCTGAGAGTGAGAGGAGAGGAAGAACCACTCGCTGCACTAAGAAAACTACTTGAAGAGGACGAACAAGAGAAAAAATCATCGTTAAGGTCGACACCGATCATAGTTTGCAAAATTTGTAATATGTATAGTTATGTATGTATAAAAAATAAAACCAAAAAAAAACAAAACAGATACTAACAATATTAAAACTAGGTACTTAATGTGCATACAACACAATAATAAAAATAATTTAAAACGCTCAAATAATATAACACCTAATCGCTGGTGTTGGTAGAGGTTTTAACACAACATTTAAAAACAGGGTATGTAAAAAGTGTAAAAAAGAAAAATTAAGGCATGAATTATGTTAACAGAGGACATTAAGAAATAAAATTAATTAAAAACACAATAAATTAACTAACGTTAATGTCGGCCACAACATTCGCAAACAGCCTATAACAGACGCAAGTGCAACGAAACGTAACGTCAATAAAAAGCAGCAAAAATGACAATCGACAATTCGACACTGACATGACTGACAGACGTCACTGTACTACAGAAAAATAATAAAAAACATCTACCGGCCAGCTTAACGTTGTGAAGAAAAATTAACTATAAGTAAATGCTTTGGGTAGATTAACAAAAGGAAAATATAAATTAAAAGTGTACCGACATTATACGAAAGTGTTACAAAATGATGAACGAAAAACATGCAAGGGGACGTCTAAATCGGCCAACTCAGCGACGAGCCTTCCTCACAACCTTACTTTTGGGGGTTGCGGTTACTGACGATGTAGATGCGACTGGTGGCGAGGTAGAAGCGGCCGACACGGGAACATTGGGCGCGGCAGCACTGGCCGGAGTGGGGAATAACGCGATTAAAGTTTCAAGCTCACCCATGGATGCAATCTTCCGGCGTGTCTTGTCCGGCGTTAAAACAATAACCTTGCCCTCTGCAGACCAGCAGCTATTGATGCTAAAATGCTTGCGGGCAGCAATAAAAACCTGGTGCCGTGTCTTGGTCAGGAACTCTGAAATGGTGATGCCGCTGCCTTTGAGTGTAGTTTTACCGTCCCAAACTAACCGACGATGCTCCATGCCATTAAAACGCACCAACACCGGTCTTGTTTTGCCCTGGGAGGCTCCCAGTCTGTGGCATACGTCCAAGTGATCCAATTTAATGTCATCGATCAAAAGCTGTTTTGATATAATATGGAGAACCGCATCACACAGCTTTTCATTAGGCTTCTCTGGAATACCGTGAAATAGCAGGATCTTACTTCGCATTGCAGTCTCATGTCTGTCCAGGCTCAAAGATAGGAGTTCTATCTGAGTTTTGAAGTGAGCAAACGTTTTGCAAACGAAGGATTTAAACTCTGTGAAGTCCTGCGAAAGAGCAGCAAGGTCCGAGTGTGCAGGGTCCGTTCCAGCAGTAGCTCTCAGCAGCTTGTCCTCATACTCGCGCATGCGAGAGCTGAACAGCTTCTCCAGTTCTTCCATACTGTGCACAAGTTTGCTGTCCATGGTTGGTTGGAGTATCTCAAGTGTTGTGGTTGTAGAAGAGTAAAAGTGAAAGGAAATTCCAAGCGAAGGTGGGTTTATTGGTTAATTAGCACATAAATATATTGAAAAAGAAATAATTAACTATTTTAAAATAAATATTAAATAAGAGAGCAAAAAATAACGTATATATGTCAAGTCTACCCACGTGGGAAAAAAACTAACTACTTGGTTATTAATCTGGCACTTGGAATTATATTCATCCCTGGTAAAACGACCCCGTGGGATACCTAGAACCACAGGCGCTGATTATAAGTCGCTGGTTATTAGTCGTTCGTGGTGCGTGTTCCGACACATCATCGCGAGAAGTTCCTCGAGGAAGAGTTCTGGCCGAAGGTCGTTTTGTACCGCCGATTTCGTGGCTGGCTACATGACACCAGTCAGCGAAACACGACGCAGACACTTCGTGTGTTAGATTTTAGTTGTTAGTTTTTAGTGTAATTATAATGTTGTATGTATTTTTAAGTTATATTAATATTGTATTGTATGTGTTTATATGGGCCTTGATGCCTAATAAATAAATAATATAGTCCATAGTTATCAAGACGAAGCAAAAGTTAACTGGAGAAGCTACGAGTTTATTGAAAGATTCACTCATTGCCTAGTAGGTATTTCCTTAGTTCAACGGATTTTTCTTTAATTACCTTACTATTTTATTACGGGTATAAAAGCTTCAAACACTTACCAAAATGTCGTTAGTTCAGTGTGTTGATAAAATATTCAAGATTAATATATTTCGTAGTCTCGAATCATAAAGACTCCAAGGTCAAATTTTTTAAGTGTCACATCTAGCCGGTTATATTGATACGTTGTTGTTACTTTGACGATTATAATTAAGGCAGTTATAAAACATGTCAGTGTGCAAAATCGCAAGATGATAGCATAAAAATCTGTTGCTGAGCGGATTTTGTAAAACTTTGAAGGCCATCTAGCATAGGATTGTTACTTTGTTAATTTATTGCTCTATATTATTTATTCAAATAGGTATATGGCGATATTTTAAGTAGCAATATAACTTTTATATACGAGTATGACATGTGAAAAAAGCCAACAGATCTTTCCGAGTTATTCCGGATGAATGATCTTCTTCGGGCTGCAGATATTGATTCTATCTTCATTCTGCAAAAGAGGGCTGTCAGAGCCATCTACAAGCTCAGCAGACGCGATTCTCTACGAGAACTGTTTAAAGAAATTAACATCATGACGGTTCCTTGTCAATATATATATGAAAACATTATGTACGTTCGAAAAAATCTACATCTTTTTAGTAAGATAAGTGACAGGCATAATTTTAACACTAGAAATAGGGACAAATTAGATCAACCGCGTTTCAGATTGTCTAAAGTAAAAACTTCTTTTATGGGTTACTGTGTAAAATGTTATAATAAAATACCATTCGATATTCTTCAATTAAATGAGAAGAAATTTAAAACATGCATTAAACGCACACTATGTAGACAAGCATACTACAAGTTGGATGATTATATCGTAGATAAAAATGCTTGGCTTAATGCTGGTCCTGCTCCACAGGCACTTGGGCTCACTAGTTAAAATTTCAATATTTGGAAGAGGTGCTTCCCTTTTTCTTTTTCAATATTTCTGACATTACGAACATAACTTTTTTATTTTATTCAATCCAGTTTTAATTGTTGAATACTGCAATATTAGATACCTCTTCCTGTTTTGGTAGTAAATTATATAAACATCTTAAATAAATTGCAAACTATAGTTTTGTATAATTTAGAAGCATTTTTTTTTTAAATTTTGTAAATGTAAGAACCATGTTTCCGTTTATTATGATTTTTTTTCTGTTGTTGACTTGAAAGAGCATGGTGGTTGAGAACGTGTCATGCTCACTTAAATGTCTCACCGATGGTGGCGCATGTGTTGGATTATTCGGTTCCCTACAAAATGGTTGAGCTGGATGGTGCTGATCCACGCGTCATGTTCGTGAACGGGTGCCGTCGGTTGAGACTGGTCATCTCTTAACTGCCAAGGCTTATTTTTAATCTTATATTTTGAATTGTTTCTTCATTTGTCTTTTTTTTTACATTGTTCTCACATATAGAAGCAACAAGAATAATGTACCCAGGATTTTGTAATAACTTGATTTAAAAGAGTGTCCATGGAGTTTCTTGCCCGTTCTTCTCCATAGAGATCTACGTTTTGGAATGGGCAACTAGCTTCAACTTTCTGACTAACTGACAGACTATTTAATTTTGACAATTCAAAAGTGCCTGTACAAGGTTTAATTGAAATAAATGCTTTGAGTTTGAGTTTGAGTTTGAGTTTGAGTTCTTTTTTTTTTGTTTTAGATTCGCAACAAAGAATTTAAAAAAATAACTTAACGAATAAAACGTTTTGATATGCCAAGATTAACCTAAAAACAGTTGTTGTGCACAATTGTTATTTTTTTCCAAAATTACGTGACTCACGGATCTTTGAGACTTGTATTACTGTTTGCTCCGTACTATGGGCACAGCGCAGTATAATGGTTTTGCAGACTCAATTACGGCAAAATTAATGAGTTCTCGTCACAAACATAAACAATGTGACAATGACACGTGTCTCTTTGTAATATTTTGTCCCACTGAGTTCTTTTACAAGGTTCCTTTATGTAGACCGCGAGTGAAAGAAAATCTTTTGTTTGAATTTGACTTGAATAGATTTAATTTTTAAAAGGCTAAAAGATAACACCCTCTTTTGCAGTATATTTATAAAATGCTGTGCGATTTTTTTAAGAACTAGCTGTTGGGATTATGATTCACATTCAGCATAACAGGAGGAGGAGGGGCCAGTGGCTAAATAATAACAGCCGCACAGGTCGATCGATCAGGTTAAGCTACGCTTAATTACTTAATTTTAGACCAAAGGGCAGGCCTATTTCTTGGCCAAAGAATTAGCATGGGACACTGTTGACAGCGATGGGGACGAATTTTTTGATGCCCTATGATTTTTTTTGCTTATTTTTTCATATTATAAATGTATATATTATTATATATTATTTTAAATATTTGCATCGATTATGTAAATATTTTCAACAAAGTATAGAAGTAAATTGTAACATCGAAATAAAACTTGCCACAAATAAAATCACAAGTTGAGTTGGTTTTAAACCGATTTTAAATAAATGCTTTTATTTTAACTTCATTCGGATGGAGAGGAGGAGGAATGGAAAGATGGATGTTGTGAGGAATGATATGAATGAAAAGGGAGTGAATGATTGCGTAACGGTTGTCAGCGAGAAGTGGAAAAAAGGGGTTGCGCCGACCCCAAGTTACTTGGCACAAGGGCACGAAGATGATGATAAAGTTTTAACTTAATTTAATATTAAGTAATAACTTTCTGTAACCTAATTTAATAATGATATATTCCTACTACCAAGCTACCTTAAGCCCATCTTTGAACCGCAACATTTACTCCAAAACTGAATATAAAATTCAAGTTCAGTCATCTGTCTAGCCTTTTCCCAACTATATTGGGGTCGGCTTCCAGTCTAACCGGATGCAGCTGAATACCAGTATTTTACATAGAGCGACTGCCTATCTGACCTCCAAAACCCAATTACTGGGTAATACGATACCCCTAGATAAGAGTTGTTGTCAGACTTTCGGGCTTCTGACTACCCGTAACGACTGTCAAAGATCCACGAATGACAGCCGGGACCATCGGCTTATCGTATTTTCCTAGACACGGAGGGGTCACGGTATGTAAAGATGGTCACCCATCCACAGACCAACCGCGGCAAGCGTAGCTTAGCCTGATCGATCGACCTGTGCGGCTGTTATTATTTAGCCACGGGCCCCTACTACCAAACTACCTTAAGCCCTATCTTTAAGCCCCAACATATTGCAAAACTGACTATAAAATGCAAGTTTAGTTTATTTAACATTTGCCGGTGATAGTCGACGACCTGCCTAATGTATGCACGATTGCAGTATAAAACCTCTCGGCTGTATCTGGAAGTGATTGCTACATACACTTCTGGTGGATGTGTCGTGATGTTAATGTACTTAGTGATTAGTGCAACAAATATCTTGAAGTGCTTTGAGTAGAAAAATGAAGATCTAAACCTTGACCACGCGAGAATATTTTTTTTTTAGCGACACCTGGTTTTACTCACATCATTTCAGCCGAAAGACGTCTACTGCTGGACATAAGCCTCCCCCAGATATCGCCACACCCACAAGCTTGTCTGTGCGTCTCGCATCCATTGGATTCTTTCGGTCTTCCCAAGGTCATCGGTCCACCTTGTGGGAGGCCTTCAACGTTGCGTCTTCCGGTACGCGGTCGCAACTCTAGAACCTTTCGCCCATCACCATCGGCCATCTTTTCTGCGAACAGTATTAAAGCACAGATTTTTAGTTGGTTTTTAGTTTGACTCATAGATGCAAATGCGAATGAGAATCCAAGTCAACGGGATTTAAAGAATTTCTCCGAGCATCTCGGACGACATGAAAGTACTAGCTACGAACTGTAAAGCTGATGGTTTTCTCCATATTCGGATGTATGTAGTGACTAAGTATTCCCTTCTAAATTTCTTACGACATTCAATCAAGATACGTACTTTAGACTGCAGCCTGAGCAACACGGCATAAAATGAAGTTTACAAAATATTGTGTTGTCGTTCAAAGTATTCCCGCCAGTCTCTTGGCTTTTGTCAATTTAATAATAATAATTGCTTCGTGGAGGGGGCTAAATAGTGACTTGTTTTGTATTGTTTTTATACCTATATTGAATTTTTAATTTCTTTTGATTTCATTTTTAATTCAACCCTGCCGATTTGTATCTTTTAATTTTCGTTAATTTTTAATTGCATTGACATGTTTCTTTCATTTTAATTCTGTGACCTTTTTAATTTGTATAAGTTAATTTATTTTATTTGTATACTTACTAACATTGTAATTTTATTCAGAGGCATTTTATTCACAGAAATATTTAGTGAAATTTTATTATGTGGCAGTGGGCATTGTGATATTTTAATTTTATGTAAATATGGGTTTTTCCCGAATTAAATGAATTTTATTTATTTTTAAATGATAACAGCCGCACGTATCGATCGAAGGTTAAGCTACGCTTGCCGCGGTCGGTTCATGAATGGGTGATTCGATATCGAGACCCTGCGTGCTTCCGAAAGGACGTTAAACCGTTGGTCCCGGTTGTCATTCGTAGATCTTTAACCGCACAGGTAGTCAGAAGCCCAAAAGTCTGACAACCAGTATTACCATTAAGGTGTATCGTGTCACCCAGTAACTGGATTGTGGTAGTTGTGGAGCTCAGACAGGCAGTCGTTCCATGTAAAATACTAGTATTCAGCTGCATCCGGTTAGACTTGAAGCCGACCCCAAAAATAGTTGGGAAAATGCTAGGCAGATTGTTTGAGTTAGTATGTAGATTAGTTTCAACAATAAATTCGATACAAGAAACGTTTAATAAAACTTCGGTTTTATACATTCCTTGATCATTAAAACGTGTTTAATAGAGGTCAAATATAATAAGAAAATTGATTGGTAACGGTTGTAATACAATGTAACATGTTATTAGTTAAGTACAATGATTACAGCAACATTGTTACTGGATGATTTGTTGATAATAAAAACAAACTTGCATGTGTATACATAACTTCCGGATGGAAAACTTGTTTAAACTGCTATTCTCATAAAACCCCTTAAGAGTAAACTAGTCGCAAGCTCGAACTCACTTGGTGGTCATGGCCAAAAATCACGCTGTCTCAGCTGGCTTCATGTCCGACAAAGCTAGTATCAGTGATGAGCAGTTAGACGCTAGTCTACACGCACAACATCTAGTTCTCACGCACAGAAACACCGCTCCGAACTGATAGGCGCGTAAAAAAAATTTAAAAGTGCTTCGTAAAATCGAGTGTTATGAAAAATACACTGCACAAGTCATTTATAAATAAAGTTTATTGAACTCTTCGATAACTGAACTTTATCGGTACGGACTTGGTTTTGAAGATTTTACAGTTCTTTTATTACTTATTTACACCCAGAGTTACGTTAAAAATAGCAAGAAAAACGAATCTTTGTTGGCTCATAACTTTTTAATGGTTTTTTATTTTACTATTCTTGACTAAGACTGATTGTCAACCATTTAGGCTTTTAGCTACCCGTAACGATTGTCAAAGATTTACAAATACAACCGGAACCAACGAATTATGTGGGCTCCAAGACACGGAGGGGTTTCGATATGTAATGCAATGATCACCCATCCATGAACCGACCACGGCAAGTCGATCGTCCCGTACGGGTTTTATCATTTAGCCACGAACCGCTCTTATATTTTACAAATGTCACGAAAAATAAAAACAGTGGTGTCTAAATCTACATAATTATATGTTACTAGAACTCAGTAATGGAACACTAATCCGTTACCTTATTACAAAACTAGCTAGGTACACCCCGCGGTTTCAAACGCATAAGTTTTGTTCACGTGGGAATATCGTGACAAAAAGTATCCTAAGTGTTGATCCTGGTTATAAACTATCCGTGTGCTAAATTTCATCCAAATCCGTTCAGTAGTTTTTGCGTGAAAGAGTAACAAACATACATCCACCCGTCCATCCATCCATCCTCACAAACTTTCGCGTTTCTACTATTAGTAGAAAACACGCTATTTTTAAAAGACATTGAAAGAAGACCTTGTTAAACACTTTACATTGTGTGGCAACACTGGACATACAGCAAAGAGTTTCAAGCCGCCACTATAGGTACTCGTAGTACTAGCACCCGTCAAGGTCAGTTTTACTATAATGAAAGGGTGAATACAATTGGTTGTTGACTCCACTTTAAGTGCGTTACACTCGACGCCATTATTATGTCTCATATTTGAGCTGGTTGTCTCAATAGCTCATAGTATTATACATATACGAGTATGTATAATGAGGTATTTTTTTACTCTTATGACTTTCTTTCTCTGTTTTTTCTTGAAAAATCAACGATACTATCTCAAATGTATTTCAAATAGGCACTTTTGAACGTCTAAATTTACAATAAAATAGAATTGATTGTTGCTCCTTCCAAAAGGTAGTTTCTTATATGGAGAAAAATGGGCAAGAAAATCCACCATAAAATGTTTTGTATATATCAGTTTAATAATTATAATATACGAAGACGATGCTATGAATGTCCATAGCTATATGAGTAGGGGAAGGCCAAAGAAACGATGGATGGAATGTGTGAATGATGATATGGTTAGAAAGGGGGTGACTACCGAGATGACGACTAATAGAGAAGTATGGAAGAAACAGACATGTTGCGCCGTCCACAAAGTGGCATGCCCACCGACCATAGACACTTTGGCCCTGGGTGCACACGTATAAAAGCATATGTAAATAATAATATGCAATTTATAAAATGAATTATTAATTAATTAACGTTTTTGTTAAGATCTAAAGAATTCATGGGACCTAAATCAACTAGCAATCCGCTTGTTTAATTATCATAACATCATAATAATTATCGAAAAAATAACGAATAATATTGGCATTATAATAATTACTTACATCATAAATTATCGAACGAAAAAATAGAATCGATTATATTTTGATCGAAATTAGTAATTGGCAACACTTTTTATTTTATCCACAAACCAATGAATTACGAAGAATTGCCAAACTTAAGTGGCAGTGGGCAGGGCACATTGCTCGCAGAACAGATGGCCGCGGGGCCGAAAGGTTCTGGAGTGGCGACCGCGTACCGGAAGACGTAGCGTTGGAAGGCCTCTCACAAGGTGGACCGATGACCTTGTGAAGGCCGCAGGAACCCGTTGGATGCGGGAAGCACAGGACCGGTCGAAGTGGAGGTGCTTCGGGGAGGCCTATGTCCAGCAGTGGACGTCTTTCAGCTGAAATGATGATGATGAATGAATTACGGATTTACCTAATTTCATTTTTATCTTTTCAGTACTTTTTTTTGTGCATAAATGATGCAATCTTGTTTGGAAAAATGAAAACCACGATTAATAAACATAAAACAACATGGTTTTTTTTAACAAAAGCAAATTGTTGGGCGTTTCATGGCCAAAATTGGGCATCCCCCTTTATTTATTTATTTTAGTAAGTACATAAATAAATTGGGATAAGGGCGGGAGGGGGTGGGAGTGATTATGTGAAGACGATGCAGCTACAAATTACTATACCACAATAGGTAAAAGAATTAAAAATGAAGCCATGACAGATAAATTAATTATGTGATCGATGACATGGTGCTCTCATATCTACAAACATTGTAAAAGTAGACGATTTTCCTAAAAATATTTTAATTATTTTTTTTTTTCTTGACAATTCTATCGTGATAAAATATTAACCAGTGTCAGCAAGGTTGGTAGAAAGACTGCCCACTGTCGCTGTTGTGAAAGCTATTGTAATACGTTGATTAAAAGTTAGGATTTGCCTGGAAAAATGACTACTTGTAGATATTTTTTCTGCAGAACATTGTCATCATCTACCTAGCCTTTCCTCAACTATGTTAGGATTGGCTTCCAGTCTAACCGGGTGCAACTGAATTCCAGTAATTTACATGGAGCGACTGCCTGTCTGACCTCCACAACCCAGTTACTGGATGACACGATACACCTTGGTAATACTGGTTGTCAGACTTTCGGGCTTCTGTCGACCCGTAACGACTGTCAAAGATCTACGAACTACAGCCGGAACCAACGGCTTAGCGTAAATATAAACACGTATTGATGTGAATCAGATTAAAAGACGTGCATGTAAAATATACATTTTTTTTTTATGGGTTTGCTCTTGACTCTAGTCTAGGTCAGAGGTGATAGAGACAAAGTCGACGATGGAGTGAGTTTACTCAGAAGAAGCCTGTTCATTCTTTTGAAGAGATTCGGGTTGTATGCGCCTAATGTATATTTTTTTATTAGCATTTTTTTCGTCTCATAGATTGTCTTACGAAACATAACACCCTTTTGTTACGTGCGTAGTCACGTGGTTACAGATAAAGTGTATCATGCAAGGGACGAGGTACGAGTATGTCCCGATAAAGACCTTGATAGTCTGGTTAATCAATCAACACAAAAATCTAAATAATTAACTACTTAAATGCTGATAATTTGTAATCAATGCGCAATCACGAATGCAAACGTATATTACGAATCTTAATTTACAATCATTCTTCTTGATACAATAACTCCATTGTGTTACGACAGAAAAAGAGACTAAAAAATTTACTGACGAAATTAAAATGGCTTTCATTGCTCGAATTTCAGGCACATTAGAACATCAAAAAAATGTAACTTTTAAGTTGCAAAATGATTACTTTTAGATAGATTTGCAACAGTTTGCATCAGTTTGGTCTCCGATGGTATACTTTTTTAACCGACGAAAACACGGAGGAGGTTTTCAAGTCAACGCGTATTTTTTTTTTCCTTTTGTTTACGATTTTGGCACAGAGCACAGTGGCGTGCCTGGTCATTTCTTTAATGATGCGAACTGTAGTTACACCTACGATTTAATCTTTACCGGTAGTTTCATTTTTTCGCTATTATGTTACTGGTTTGATGGTTGAATGTGTTTTGTAAAAGTGATGCAACTAGTTATTATTTTCGACTTAGTGGGCCTTATCTAAAATGCTGCACGGATTTGTATTATAATTATTGTAGGTATATGATTCCGGTATTAGATATAGGTACCAAAGTCTGCGTGACATCGCGATGTCAATTTCTTATCTATACTTTATAATATAATTATATATCCATGTATACAAAAAAATAGATTGCTCTGATTTACCGAAAACACTATCAAATAGTAAGAAGAAAACGCTATTATATATCCTTACTAATATTATAAATGCGAAAGTAAGTTTTTTTGTTTGTTTGTTTATTATGCTGTAACGCTAAAACGGCTGAACGGATTTGGATGAAATTTGGCACATGCCTAGCCCATGACCTGGGTTAGGACATAGAATACTTCTTATCCTGATATTCCCACGGAAACGAGACTTATACGAGTACAACCGCGGGGTGCAGCTAGTAATATCACTACATAGTATAAAACAAAGTCGCCTCCCCCTGTCTGTCTGTCCATATGTATGCTTAGATCTTTAAAACTACGCAACGTTTTTGATGCGGTTTTTAATAGATAGAGTAATTTATGAGAAAGGTTTATATGTATAATACATGCATAGTGTAGTACAGAAAAGCCGATAAATTCAAAGATTTGTAATGTGATGTCGTAACAAACTTATTTTTGTGTGCTTGCATTGCAAACGCTGGCTAAACCTTACGAGACAGATCAAATTAATGTACTACGGAATTGTATATCTTAAAAATATCAATAAAAGTGCGCGATGGCATATGTTTATCTCCTAAGGGTTTACCACAGTAACCATTTTTATCTTTTATATATTACAAAAAAAATGGGTTATTTACCAAGCTATTTTAAACAATACAGTATTATTCCTTATCCAATTAAATACATTAAATACGTTGTGCGTTTCATGGAGATTAAAATTGCCCTTTAAGGCATATAATTAAAATGAATATCTTAGATGATATCAGAGATTTAAAAAGCGGGGACAGAGCGGCTGGCGTGGCGGGGCGGTACGGAGTTCGCCGGGTCAGGTTATTATAGTTAGATATAAATGCGAATTCTGCGTAGCTGTCTGTTACCTTTTCGCGCTTTAAAGACTGAACAACGAAATTTAGCACACAGGTAGACTATGACCTATTTTAGGACATAAGATACTTTTTTATCTCATTAGTGCGATCCCGTGGGATAATTAAGATTCCGTTCCCAAAGGGTAAAAACGGGACCCAGACAGACGGACGTGACAGACAGACAGACGGACGGACAGACAGCGAAGTCTTAGTAATAGACTAAGACTTCGCTGTCTGTCCGTCCGTCTGTCTGTCACCAGGCTGTATCTCAAGAACCGCGATAGCTAGACAGTTGAAATTTTCACAAATTATGTATTTCTGTTGCCGCTATTTATTTATTTATTTATAGTTAATTAAAACGGCACAGGTTCAATTACATTAATTAACATAGAATTATAACAACAACATAACAACAAATACTAAAAACAAAATAAAATAAATATTTTAGGGGGCTCCCATACAACAAACGTGTTTTATTCGGCGTTTTTGCCTCGTGGCACGGAACCCTCGACTCGCACTAGGCAAGTTTTTTCTGACTCCAACGCAACGCAGTCGAATACTTGAGGAATCTATATTTTAGCAGATTTAGTTTAAAATGTATTAAATTAATACTTACAATGCATATTGACTGCAGAGATAGCGGCTATGCTTTAATTGTTTCTGATAATTGATTTTGACACTATCAGATTATAATTTAATTAGCAGTACTTAATAATTTTCCAACAACAATTATTGCATAAATTACACTATCATAATTCATACTCAGCCTGTAATTTTCCCACTGCTGGGACACAGGCCTCCTCTCTGTGAGAGGGAGTGGGCCGTAATCCACCACGCGGGCCCAGTTGGTGGATTTCACATGTCTTCGAATTTTTGGTTCTATGATTGCCGGTTTCCTCACGATGTTTTCCTTCATCGTTTTGAGAGCAGTGGTGATGAAATAATTTGCGCAAAGTAAAGCGCTTGTCTGGGTTCGAACCTACGACCATACAACTCGTAAGACGTGTCCGTGACCACTGGACCGTCACTGCTCTCTAATCTAGGTATCTCTATGTATACATCTATACAAATAAATCATATTGGAGTGTCTGTTTGTAATGTCAAAATAACAGTTTTTTACTAAATGCATATGGAAGTATATACGGTACTTATAGCAAAACCTCATTTTTAAAATGTTTGTATGTCTGTCTGTTCCGGCTAATCTCCGAAACGGATGGACCGAGATTTGGTAAGGGGATACTTGGAACCCTGAAAAAGGACATAGCTACTTTTTATCGACATACCACGCGAGCGAAGCCGCGCGTGGAAGCTAGTCATCACAAAATACGATTTAGATCAACTTTACCTAATGAAACTAGTTTGGCTTTGGTTTTTATTTAGCTAAAAATTCAGTAAAAATTCATCACTAGGCTGTTAATATCGGAAATATGCTATTATTACTTAACGTCATTATACATTATTATATCTAACAAATTATTGATAAGACAATTTATTAAAACCGTACTTAACAACCGACACAACAAAAAATAAAAAACCGAAAGATTTGTATTATCTCAGTGACGAATTAAACTGAACGTAATCAAACAATGCAGTAACTTTAGATAAAAATCGCTAAACCATTTGCAATGTTGCAAATAATTGCCAATTTTTCGCGGTCGAGTTTTGTAACCTCTTACGTTACGTAACGCGTCGCGTTTCAGTAACGTTTTGGTAAGTTAGTGCTAACGCGGACTTACCAGTCGCAAGTGATAATTAAGAACGCGTTCTATGCTTAGTAAACAAATATTAACGTGTGTATTGAAAAAGTTTGCGCGTGTTGAAATTGTGTTAAGTGCGCGTGAGTACCTAATGTTTATTTATTTTGACTATAATATTCAAGGTTGCAGTTTTTCTGAATTTTAATAGCTTGACCATAGACAAAGTGGCAGTGGCATTTACGAAAGCTTTTATTATAATTAAAACTGGCCAAGTGCGAGTCGGACTCGCACACGAAGGGTTCCGTACCACAAGGCAAAAACGCCGAAAAATACATGTTTGTTGTATGGGAGCCCCCCTTAAATATTTATTTTATTTTGTTTGTAGTATTTGTTGTTATAGCGACAACAGAAATACATATTTTGTGAAAATTTCAACAGTCTAGCTATCGCGGTTCTTGAGATACAGCCTGGTGACAAACAGACGGACAGACGGACAGACAGCGAAGTCTTAGTAATAGGGTTCCGTTTTTACCCTTTCGGTACGGAACCCTAAAAAGGAAGCGTGAAAGAAGCACAAGACCGGTCGATGTGGAGATGCTTGGGGGAAGTTACTGTCCAGCAGTGGGCGTGTTTCGGCTGAAATGATGATGATAATCAAAAAAACGCAACATAGAAAAAAAATCGCGCTCCGCGGTTTCACCCGCGTAAATGTCGATCCCGTGGGAATATCGGGATAAAAATTAGCCTATATGTTAATCCAGGGTGTCAGCTACCTCATTACAAAATGTTATCAAAATTGATGCTGCCGTTTGAGCGTGAAGAAGTAACAAACATATAAACACACACATACACACTCACAAACTTTCGCCTTTATAATATTAGTGTGACAGGACCATTTCTTTACTAATAGGTATTGTTTTTGGAATACTTAGTACTTACCAAAGTGTTGAATCGGCGTTACTAGTTGCAGCCCAAACGTGATAATTTAGGGCAACATTCCAGATGCATTTGTTAGCTGTATAGTGTTGAAATTACCGTTGTTTAGAGACATTCGAGGCTTACAGGACCTAAACGCAAAAAACGCAAGTTTTAGAAACAATAAAAGTATATGATCGACTACAGTAAACAAAATCAGAAAAATATATGATATTCTTTGAGAATATATATATAAAACGTAATACAACTAATTTGATACGATAGAAAAATATCATATTTTATTTTACAATAAAAACCATACTCATTCTGATTTTTTGGCAGATTATTCTACAAGCAACATACTTAAATACTAGTGTTTTAATTGTTTAGTCCAAACAATAGATTTTTTTGTAATTAAATATATGCTTCATATTTTGCAATAAATTACCAGCGTTGTGTCATCGCGCTTCTCTTTCTTTTCTATGCAGTCCGACAGTGACCGCGCGCGTGAGTGGTCATGTAAGCCCCTGGGTTGACTATCTTCTAAGTGCCATCATCATCATTTATAGAGCGTCTTCATCCATTGCTGGACATAGGCGTCTTTGCTGGCATGTCAATCTTCACGCTCCTGCACTAGTGTCCTCTAGGTTCGATTGAGAAATCACCAAGAAAAAGCAAAGCGAAGCAAAGCGTTTGTCGCAGAAAGTGGTCCTTAAAAGGGTAGTTTGTTTCTTTTCTTTAATCTTTTGACCGCGACACGTCAAAAAATCAAAAACGTGCCCAAAGTCTGTCATGTAGTCGAACCGTGGCGTGCTGGCCACATTTTGGTTTGTCATCTATACATGACTGGCGTTCATAAGGTTAATTTTCCTACTAATCATGGAGTCCTACAGTGGAGACCGCGTATCGGCAAGCGTGGTGTGAGACGCCCCTCAACTAGATGAACCGACGACCTTATGAAGATGGCTGGAACAGACTGGATGCTGAAGGCGGAGGATTGGTGTTGTGGGGCACCCTGGAAGAGGATTAGGTCCAGCAGTGGACTGCGATAGGCTGAGTTGATTGGTAGTGGAAACACAAAAAAAAACACTAATGCGCTATCAGTACGCTTCTTATGTAATGTCATCATCATCATCATTTCAGCCGAAAGACGTCCACTGCTGGATATAGGCCTCCCCCAAAGGGGGGGGGGGGGGTTTGCCATAATCGCCACGCTTGGCAGGCGGGTTGGCGATCGCAGTATGGTAGAATGCATAGAGAACGCTGCTGCCCATTCTCCGGTACGCCCCTAAGTCGCCTTTTACGACACCCACGGGAAGTATGGGGTGGTGCTATTCTTTAAGTCCGGCACCACACAGACTTATGTCATGTAGTTCAATTTAAATATTATCCCATCAAACCAAAACATACCATAAATATTGGGGTCACTACACCCCATGAAGGTAAACTTTTTCAATGTTGTTAACCTTTATGGCAATGAAAATAATAGCGTTTATTAATAGATTTTCCAAAAATAAACTGCAGCTATTATTTCTAAAATTGCTTCTAAGGCGTGTCCTTGCCTTGCTTGATTCGGTAATCAAAAGTTGAATCTAAATGTTTTCATAATTGTTTTCGAAAACCGTCAATCATTTTTTTTATTTTAAATGTAGCTAACAGGTTTGCGGGTCAATGGCCAAAACGGTAGTGTTAAGAACTATTATGCTGATCAGAAATGAACTGTGTTTAAGATTATCGATGTGCAGTTGTTATCTTAGAGCTGATTTTTCAATCGTCTGATAACTTTATTCGAGGAATAAGTTATTTCATACAAAAACTGTCGAACGTCAATTTAATTCCTCGAATAAAAGTTATCTGGCGATGGAAAAACCAACCCTTAATCGGACTGTTCATCGGATTTTTTTAAGTGTTTCAAAGGACGTTATTTTTACACCTACTTACAATTTATGTTTTCTTCCCAAGGAGGTAAGCAGAAACTACAGAACGCCACCTGCATGATCCTTACACAGTCCTGTTGCCTCGTTTACGTTCATAAATCTGGTCATACGCACGCCGCCACCAATAAAGTCACTATAATTATGTCCTCCTAGAGCATCTCCTGCTAGAAGACAGGCCTCCTCTCTTCGAGAGGGAATGGGCTGTAGTCCACCACGCGGGCCCAGTGCGGGTTGGTAGATGTCACGTCTTCGAATTTTTGGTTCTTGGTCATGCCGGTTTTCCTCACGATGATTCCTTCACCGAATTGAGCAGTGGTGGTGAAATTATTTAAAGAAAGTAAAGCGCCTGTCTGGGTTCGAACCCACGTCCTACACTTGTAAGTCGGAGCCGCTACCACTGAGCTACCACTGCACTCAATGTAGTTGCATTGGCACAATTATGATATATGTACATACATAAAATAAAAAAAAATAAAAAAAATACATAAAATTTTCCCAATCAACTTTGAACCTTTTCTCTTCAAAGTAAGAGTGAACAGGCTTCTTCTGGGTAAGCTCACTCCATCGTCGACTTTTTCTCTGTCACCTCTGACCTAGAGTAGAGTCAAGGGCAAACCCATTTCAAATAAAAAAAAAGAACCTAATAATTTAGCGATAAAGTTGAAAATGTATTAAAGAAATTTGACAGATTTTAGTAGCTTGATGTGCTGGCGTCCTTACCACGGTCTGGCTGATAATAACCCGAAATGAAACTTGTAATACGTTGAATTTTTAAACTAAAATTAAAATGCGATTTTATCTTTAACTAGCTTAGTTTGTACATGCACAAGGTCGAAAAGGAAAACATAATTTACCTTCCAACGAACGCAGTAAATCAGCAGATTTACTTTATTGTAGCAAATGTAGGCAACCTTGTACGGAATAAAGAAACCGAGCTACTTTAGAAAGGACAATAGTGAATTTGTGTGCATTTGATGAGGTATGCGTCACTCAAAAAGTCGTGCGCATGCGTTACTGAAAATCGTTTACTTTTACCATGTTTGTAAATAAGTGAGCACCATGTATCTATCAGATAATTAATTTATGTCATGTTTTCATTTTTAATTATTTTACCTATTGTGGTATATCGTATATAGGTGCATCGTCTTCACATATTATTATATGATTATTGTATGCAAAATATTGTAAAACATTTTAAAAAAGTAACGGTGGAGTTTCTTGCCCATTCTTCTCCATACGAAAACTACCTTTTGGAATGGGCGACTAGAATCAATTCTATTTTATCAAAAGTGCCTTTTATGTGCCTATTTGAAATAAATGTTTTGACTTTGACTTTGACTTCAATGAACTCTTTTTGCCATACAATTCATTTTTCAACACTAGGTATTATTTTCGGTGTAATTATTTTGTCGTAAAAAATGAAGTACGTATTTAAATTAATTTGTCAACCAGTATTTCGCAGCATTTGATTCATTAGAATGTCGTAGTCCAAAATTATGTTAGGCAATATGTCTGAAATGTGTTATCAAATCTGGGCGATAATTGCAGCTATGCAATTTGGTGCAATTGCATAATTGCATCAAAATATCAGTCTGCAATTATTGCAACACAAAAAAAAGAGGACTTTAGACAAGTCCTCTTTTTTTGTGTTGCAATAATTACAACGAAGTAGAACTCTCACTGAATTTGGATTACCTCATTCGAGATACTCGTACTACTTATCGTATACCTACTAGCTACGCCCCGCGGTTTCACCCGCAAAAGTGTCGATCCCGTAGGAATAACGGGATTAAAAGTAGCCTATATTTTAATCCAGGGTGTCAGCTACCTCCGTACAAAATTTTATCAAAATCGGTCCAGCTGTTTGAGCGTGAAGAAGTAACAAACATATAAACACACACACACACCCTCACCAACTTTCGCCTTTATAATATTAGTGTGATGTTCCATTGTTACTAGCAACGTGCCCCTGCTTAGCACGGTTTTACAACTTGACAAAACATCGAGATTTTATTATTACAATATGTATGTTCAATATCGTCGTATTATAGGTACACATAAACCTTTTGGAGAAATTATCTAATTGTAAATAATAACAGCTGCACAGATCGATCGATCAGGTTAAGCTGCGCTTGCGGCGGATGGTCTGTTGATGGGTGACCATCTTTTCATACTGAGATCCCTCCATGCCTCGGAAAGCACGTTAAGCAGTTGGTCCCGGCTGTCATTCGTGGATCTTTGACAGTCGTTACGGGTAGTCAGAAGCCCGAAATTTTGACTACCAGTCTTACCAAGTACCTATCGTATTACCCAGTAACTGGGTTGTGGAGGTCAGATAAGCAGTCGCTCCATGTAAAATACTGATATTCAGCGCTATCTGGTTAGACTGGAATCCGACCTCAACATAGTTGGGAAAAGGCTAGGCAGATGATGGTGAAAACCGCATCAAAATCCGTGGCGCGGTTTTGATGAACAATGCGGTCACACAGACAGACGAAAAACAAACGAAAGTCAAAGAAAAATCAACTGGTGCAAAAACAAAAGAATCACTAAATTCAAAACACAAGCCAAAATTTTAAATAAATTTGAATTTGGAATTCCTAACTGAACGCCAGACAATTGAGATCAAAATGGCCAGTTCAACAAAACATCAATTTCATAATGTAAAGATCGAATGTATAGAAGATATAGACAAAAATTTGATAAACACAAATTATAGTATTTAAATGATGAATAAGCGATAATGTATGCCATACCGCAGCCCTGCCTACAATAAGCGTGGGATTCCTAATTATCTTTATCGTTTAAATTCCGTAGTAGTTTGTACACAAACAACAGCTGAATAAGGACTGCGATAACGAAGGAGTGGCTAGACATAGGCTGAAATTGCATCACAACATAATCTTCGTAAATATGTACCTAAATAGTTACATAAACTAAAATTCTGTTACGGAAATGGTATATGAAACCGAGTCATCATCATCATCATTTCAGCCGAAAGACGTCCACTGCTGAACATAGGCCTCCTTCAAGCACGGCCACTTCGGCAGGTTCTGCGCTTCCCGCATACCTACAGCGAATTCCTACGGCCTTCACAAGGTCATCGGTCCGTCTTGTGGGAGGCCTTTCTATACTTCATCTTACGGTGCGCGGTCGTAGAACCTTTCATTCGCAACGGCCATCTGTTCTGCGAACAAAACCAATGTAACCAAATGCTACTGAAAGAAAACTGTGAACATAAATAAGTACAAAAATTAATTTGTCTGTCTGTGTATTTGCTTCGCTCTAACAGCTGAAGCTTCAAACAGACAGAGGCGAATTTTCACGACTCAATCAATCGTCTCACGAGGGATTCGCCTTAGTGTAAGGTCAGTTTATCTACATTACCAATAATTATTTTTTTTCGATTTCGATAAATGGTACTTTTTTTCGTAAAACAATTTTTTTAAAAACAAAGATTCTGGCATATCTAGAGACCAAAAACAAAATTTTCTCTCGATTTATTTGAGTAACACTACGCACGCATTTGTTTGTTTACATAGACGAGTATGTGCACATACGTATTGTATTTTTTTGTTATCCTGTGTGTGCAATACAATTGAACAAGATTGGAACTAGGCAACCTTACTTATATCAAAACGGCTTTCAACAAAATATCTTTCATAAACTCACTACCTACATAGTCCACATAGTTTTATACGAGCCTAGTCTGTTAAGAACTGGTCCAAACCAACAGATATCCGGTATAATGTCCGATCGCATGTCGCAAGGTGTGTCGCAAGCCTTAGCAGACACTTGTCACTTAGCTAATATTGAAGGTTAGCTTCACAATGTCTGAACGTATGTTGTAATGTGATAATTTTTGTATGAAAGTGGAATCATTTAATGAAAACATTTTTGGATGTTGCTAAGAAATAACAGCTGCACGGTTCGATCGATCAGGTTAACCTACGCTTGCCGCGGTTGGTTCGTGGATGGGTGACCATCTTTACATACCAAGACCCCTCCGTGCCTCGGAAAGCACGTTAAGCCGTTGGTCCCGGCTGTCATTTGTAGATCTTTGACAGTCGTTACGGGTCGTCAGAAGCCCGAAAGTTTGACAACCAGTCTTACCAAGGGATATCGTTTTATCTAATAACTGGGTTGTGGATGTGGAGGTCAGATAGGTAGTCGTTCCGTTTAAAATACTGGTATTCAGCTGCATCCGGTTAGACTGGAAGCCGACCCCAACATAGTTGGGAAAAGGCAGGTAGTTGATTTCATTTTTAGATGTTCATACAGTTGATGGATGTTTATCGTGTTTGGATATCGGTATCCAACATGTCTACGGAGTTACGCTAATTAATTAAATTTGACCTTGTATTTTTATAGTTGAGATGTTCATCCTTTTTAAATTTGACCTTGTATTTTTTTAGTTGAGATGTTCGTCCTTTTTAAATTTGACCTTGTATTTTTTTAATTGAGTTGTTCATTCTTTTTTTAAATTGACCTTGTATTTTAGTAAATTTTTAGCATAAAAAGATAAAGGCTGAAGAAGTGCTGCCTTTAAACGTTCGTCGCCTATGCTGTGATGACTAGTGCCCGCTTTCACTAAGACTATAGGCGACACCTAAATGAATGCTTAAATAAAAGCGCGCTGTTGGAATTTCAAACTTCGGCTCAGCGCCGAAAGTTGGAAATCCAACATCTAACACATTGGTACAGCCATTTAACTCCTAATGACCAGTAAGACTCGTCATAGAAATCGGTGTAGCACATTTATGACCGTATTACAGAACCTTACTCAAGATTCAAGCATCCATGTTTAAATATGAACAAACCTCCATTAATAAATTAAGATTAAAAACCGGTCAAGTGAGAGTCAGACTCGCGCACCGAGAGTTCCGTACGTAGGTATAGGTACAGGGTTATTGGTAAAACATTAACAACCTCTTAAGAGGTCATTGTACTCATCATTATGAACAACTTTTACTATGGGACCAAAAAGAACTCACGAAAAAAATCTCCTGTTCCCTACATTTTGACGAGTTACATAAATGTAGGGAACAGCTGATTTTTGTATTTACTTGTGACATGACCTTGCTTCTTGCCGAATTTCATGATTCTAGGTCAACGGGTAGTAAGTACCCTATAAATTTTGATTCCCTTGAGAGTGTCGAAATACACGAGTAAGTGTTTTGCGGCATAAACGGCCGTATCTTTTTTTTACATTAACTTAGAAGTTTGATTTTTTCACAGCTTCAAATTATTATACTATCGGTTTTAATTTCAACTCGATTTCATTTTAATTCTCCCCGCTCCCGAGATATAGGGTCTTCACAGACGAGTCCCGTACGGTATATCAGACAGACGGACAACAAAGTGATCCTATAAGGGTTTCGTTTTTTCCTTTTGAGGTCGGAACCCTAAAAAAAAGACTCAAGCATTACTTAAAACTAGTTTCAAACAAATGGCTTTAAACGAGTTTTAAGTTATGCTTGAGTTTGAGTGAGGTTCTGTAACACGGACTTTAGACTCCATATAAGAAAAAGAAGTACCCACATAAGCCGGAGGTCAGAAGGATCAAACCCGTGCAACTCTAAAAATAAAGTTCCAAGAAAAACATTCGCGATTCAATTCAGAAACGATACTGTAGGTATTTTGAAGAAAAATAAACTGGTTTAGACTGGTGCAGTAGATTCTTCATGGGATCGTAAATACAAACATACATAATATTTATTATTCCTATGAGAGCAACACTCGCAACAATCATACTCCTACGAAGAAACAGAAAAACTTGTGGTAACATAACACTTACATTCCTGTAACATTAATTTTATTACAGAAACACTACACCACACACACACACACACACACACACAATAGTTAGTTCCTTTATTTTAATAATTTTCTTTCTTTTTTTTTTTAATTACTAGTCTGGAACTAATGAACCATACTTTCGACCTGGGCGTTGATAGCTGCACCACAGTTTTTAACTTTTGTAGCTATCTTCGTTTCCTTTTGTAAATTTGTGTCCTGATACTTGTTCCAAATAAACTTTTATTATTAAAGTCTGCCGGAGTGGTTTACCTGTACACGTCAACTTGCGCAGGCACACTTGCACTTGTAGACCGAAGCGTGTATGGTTTACATTGCAACCGTCGTAATAATTCTATAATTATATAATTTCTATAAATCTATACATATAATAAATCTGTAGAAGGGTCAATTCTGTACATTGAAAATATTGAAAAAATAAATAGCGGGGGGTGTTGCTGGATCGATACCAAACCCAAATATGTGATTAAAAAAATTTTGTCTGTCTGTCTGTCTGTCTGTCTGTCTGTCTGTATATGCAGGCATCACGTGAAAACTAACGGTTCGATTTCGATGAAACTTGGTATAATTATACCTTATTATCCTGGGCATAAAATAGGATACTTTTTATCCTGGAAAAATACGTAGAAAAAAAAATCTTATTTTTCGGTTTTATTCATAGACGTTGTTCTGTAGAACAGCGAACACACGTTGCATTACCCGTAGTGGATAATTTTCCATTTCAATTTAAGAGAATACAGTTTCCTGTAGCTTTGTGTTACGCCATGACAATAAATAAGGCTCAAGGTCAGACCCTAGGAGTTGCTGGCGTAGATCTTACCGCGAGTTGTTTTTCACACGGGCAACTTTACGTAGCTCTTTCCCATGTGATCAGTCCAAGAAATCTTCATGTTCATATTCCGGACGAGCTCACTAACAATGTTGTGTATGCTGAAGCTCTCAATTAACTTTCTGTCGCATTGTCACGATCACTTTTTTATTATTGCAAACTTTTCGTCATTGTCAGTAATTTACTGCTACATGCTACTTATCAAGGTCGGAATTACTATGAAAAAAATACTTACTACAGAACGCGAGCTCAACACCAGTAGCTCAAAAGAGGGATCTCCTTAATTATTATAGGCTTAGCCGTATTTGGGTCCAATAGATATTTATAAGATGTCATTGTCAGAGTTACTCAAAATGGAGAAATAAACCATCCACGCGAAGACCGAGATCCGCGCGGACGGAGTCGCGGGCGGAAGCTAGTATATAATAATTCTAAAACTTTGACATTGGTGCCGACTCCCTTGTTCACAAACTAAACTAAATTTAAGTTCAGTGCATCTGTTTCTTTTTATTTCATTAAGAAAAGGACAGATGATAAATTTTAGTATTATAGTCCTGTCAAATTAATCAGCGCCTAACACTACTCCATACAAGATTAGACGTGATTAAAAACTTGCCTACTAAAATTACTTCCATTTACGTCAGGCGCTGATTAATTTGACGGGACTAAACTAAATGTTTTATCAAAAAAATGTTTTATCTATACATATAAAATTCAAAGTCCTGACTGATTGACTGACTGACTGATATATCAACGCACAGCCCAAACTGCTGGACCTAGAGACTTGAAACTTAGAAGGTGTGTTCTTTGTGTAGAGTAAGTATCCACTAAGAAAGGATTTTTGGGAATTCAACCCCTAAAGGGTTAAAATAGGGGATGGAAGTTTATATGAAAGTCCGACAGTTTTGAAGTTAGGATCTTCTAATTTTGTATTTAGGCTGACGATTGAAAATTAATATAAACGTGTCTCAGGGTTTTTGATAATTCCACCCCCGAAGGGTTAAAAAGGGGGATGAAGTTGTGTATAGAAAGTCATTAATTTTCGACGTAAAAATCACTAAATTTATTATCTAGGCTTATGATTGGAAGCTAACACAACGGTGTTGTTAGATTTTCATTCATTAAGGGGGTGAAAAGGGGGATGAAATTTTGTCCTGACTGACTGATATATCAACGCACAGCCTAAAACGCTGGTCTGTACCGCTGGGTAGAGAAATTAATTTTGGAAGGTGTGTTCTTTGTGAAGAGTAGATATCCACTAAGAAGGGGTTTTTGGAAATTTGACCTTTAAGGGGTGAAAAGAGGGGATTTTGTTTGTATGAAAAATCTTATTTCTTGAGTTAATAACCATGAAACTTGGCACGAATACTTATCTTAATAAATTATGAAGTATGGCTTTTTTTTCTAAACTACCCCCTGAAGGGGGATTAGGAGGTGTCAAAGTTTGTATGGAAGAATTTTAACGCGTGGTCCGATTAACTCGAAACTCAGTATTTATACTTAAGACCGAAAATAAAGAAAAACGTGTATCATCGTTTTTCGAAAATTTATCCCCAACGGGGTGAAAAGTTAATTTTATAGTGGAAGACTTTACTGCGTGGCTTGATTAACTCAAAAATTGGTATAAACAATCATGGAGTCGAGTAATGAACACATCCCAAACAATTTTACGAAATTCCACCCCTGTGGGGGTGAAAAACGGGGATACAGTTTATAAGAAAAATCTTATTCATTTGGTTAATAAACTTGGCAAGAATACTTGCCTAAGCAACTAATAAAGTTTGTTGGGGTGTTAAAGTTTGTGTGGAAGAATTTTAACGGGCGATCCGATTTACTCCAAACTCAGTATTAATACTTTGACAGAAAATAATCAATAATAACAGCCGCACATATCGATCGATCAGGTTACGCAGGCTACGCTTTGCCGCTGTTGGTCTGTGGATAGGTGTCCATCTTTACATACCGTGACCTCTCCGTGCCTCGGAAAGCACGCTAAGCCGTTGGTCCCGGCTGTCATTCGTGGATCTTTGATAGTCGCTAGGGGTGGTCAGAAGCCCGAAAGTTTGACAACCAGTCTTATCAAGGGGTATCGTATTTGGGTTGTGGAGGTCAGATAGGCAGTCGCTCCATGTAAAATACTGGTACTCAGCTGCATCCCGTTGGACGGGAAGCCGACCCCAACATAGTTGGGAAAAGGCTAGGCAGATGAAGAATCAATAGTAAGTGTATGGGGTTTTCGAAAATTATTGATCCCTGACGGGACAAAAAGTGGTAATTCGATTTATAAGGGGATTTTAATGAGTGCCTTGATAAACTCAAAAAAAAAAATGGTACAAATAAATTTGGACTTGAAACTTGGCACAAAAAATTATAAAATTCGATTTTTTTTGGAATTCTATACTAACCCAAAGGGGAGATCGGGGGTGTCAAAATTATTATGGAAACATTTTAATGCGCGGTCCAATTAACTCGAAACTCGGTACCTATCTAAGACCAAAATAAATAATAAAGTGGTTCAGGGTTTTTCGAAAATCTACCGCTAATGGGGTGAAGAGGGGTAGTCACTTTCACAGGGCAGAATTTTATTACGAGGCTTGATTAACTGGAAAATTGGTATAAATAATCTAGATTATGTTTCGAAATTCCACCCCTATGGGGATAGAAAGAGGGGACACAGTTTATATGAAAAATCTTATTCATTTGGTTAATAAATTAGAAACTTGGCAATATTTGGGTCAGTAAATATAGATTAATAAAGATTGTCACTTTTAGTTTAAAAAATCCCTCACAGAGGATTTGGAGGGTGACAAAGTTGATGGATTAGAAAAATATTTAACCCGCTGTCGGATTAACTCGAAACTCGGTAATACTAAAACAAAAAATACTTTAAAAAAGCGATTTAGGGTTTTTCAAAAATTTACTCCTACGAAGGTGGAAAGTTCTACTGCTTGCTTCCATTAACTCGAAAATGAGTACGGGTCTTTGAGTCAAGTTATGAACACATCCCAAACGATTTTTCAAAATTACTCTCCTGGGGGGTAAAAAGCTGGGATACAGTTTATTTGAAAAATCTGATCCCTTTGAGCTGAGCTCTAATCTAAAAAATTGGCCCTAATACTTATTTATAGGTATCTAAATAAATGATAAAAAATTTCACGCGGACGAAGTCGCGGGCAGAAGCTAGTTGCTACTAAAATTTATCTTCTGTCCTTTTCTTAACGAAATAGAAAGAAAAAGATGCACTGAACTTAAATTTAGTTTAGTTTGTGAACAACAGAATCGGCAGCAATGGCGCTGATTCCTTTGTTAAACTTAAATTTAGTTTAGTACTAAATTTACTAATTAAATTAAACAAGAAAGGACAGAAGATAAATATTAGTTTAGTCCTGTCAAATTAGTCGGCGCCTGACGTAAATTGACGTATTTGTAGAAGGCAATTTTTTAATCACGTCTAAACTTGTCTATGGAGTATCTTAATTTGACAGGACTAAACTAATATTTATCTTCTGTCCTTTTCTTTATGAAATAGAAAGAAAAAGATGCACTGAACTTAAATTTAGTTTAGTTTGTGATCAACAGATTCGGCGCCAATGTCTTTGTAAAAAATCCTATAGACTCTATGAGTTTCATCTTTCAGGGTTCACGATCGTGACAATCATGTATGCACAATTTCATAAGAATACCAAAATATTCATATAGGTACATACTTCGACTATGAACCTCATCAATTTACACCAGGTTTATTTAATTGGATTTCATCAATCGGTCGTAGGCACTCATGGGTCAACGAATATGTACTCGTACATACGTTTTTGTCCGTCATTAAAAATGGATGTTGAAACTTGGTTGGTTACTTCAAATATACTGCTTCTATTTATTTATTTATTTTATTATTTATTTAACACACTAAAAAACACAAGGGTATGACATAATTATAATTTGAGTACAAAGGTAGGTACTGCGTATTTCTTCTTTTTCTAAAAATATTCTATTTTTGAAATACCTACACTATGTTTGTTAACAAAAAATAAGATTTATAATAACTCGGAGTATTTTTTAATCTTGAATGTTTTTATTTTTGGAACTTTATTTTTAGAGTTGCACGGGTTTGATCTTTTGTACTTCGGTTTTTAAGTGCTTCTTTTTTAGGGTTCCGTAGCCAAATGGCAAAAACGGAACCCTTATAGATTCGTCATGTCTGTCTCTCTGTCCGTCTGTCTGTCTGTCTGTCCGTCCGTATGTCACAGCCACTTTTCTCCGAAACTATAAGAACTACACTGTTGAAACTTAGTAAGTAGATGTATTCTGTGAACCGCATTAAGATTTTCACACAAAAATAGAAAAAAAACAATAAATTTTAGGGTTCCTCATACTTAGAACCGAAACTCAAATTTTTTTTTTTCATCAAACCCATACGTGTGGGGTAGATCTTCAAAAATGATATTGAGGTTTCTAATATAATTTTTTTCTAAACTGAATAGTTTGCGCGAGAGACACTTCCAAAGTGGTAAAATGTGTGTCCGGGGGGGACACACATTTTGTCTGTAACTTCTAAAATAAGAGAATGATAAAACTAAAAAAAATATATGATGTACATTACCATGTAAACTACCACGGAAAATTGGTTTGAACGAGATCTAGTAAGTAGTTTTTTTTAATACGTCATAAGTCGTAAACCGCAATTTTCCATTCATTCAATCAACCCAAAAATAAAAAAAAACATTTAATTTCATAAACATAAACCTTATGCATAAACCCGGATGTTACGGAACCCTCGGTGCGCGAGTCCGACTCGCTCTTGCGCGGTTTTTTTTTTATACGGAGCCAAAATTACTGGTTACGTGTTAGCTTGCACCACTGCTGGGCAAAGGCCTCTCCCATGACTTCCAGCTCTTTCTATCTAGGGCTAATGTGGACCACTGGTCGTTTGATTTCTCCAGCTCATCCCGTCATTTTCGACGGGGTCTGCCGTGCCTTCTGGCTGTGTCAGGACTCCACGTATTTTGGTCCACAGCCCATTGGGCAAACGGCAGACGTGTCTAGCCCAATCCCACTTCAGCTTTGCGGCTTTTTCAGCAACGTCAGTAATCCGTGTTTTGGAACGCAGTGTGGTATTGCAAATATGGTCTGTCAATTTGACGCCTAGAATAATACGCTCCGTTGCCAGAATTAAGCTTTTGTAAATTGTTACAGTAATTTAAGAGGTTTGGAGGAGTGCTACCGCTTTTTTTAGGTATATCTCCCGTCAACAGTATTGGTGTAAGTAAACTTATAAGCAAATAAATTGAAATCAGAACAGGGGGGCCTAAAAAGGCCACTTTGGCAGAATCATAAAAGGATAACATTATGAACCACAATATGGCGAAGACAGTCCGCGTTTTTTCTTTTTTTCGCTGCACTACGTAGGTATAATCAAAGAGATTGGGATTGGATTTGGATTGGATTGATTGGTATTTTAGCACAGACAAAAAAATACTGAAAAATCCTTCACCAATAGGATTAGATACGATTAACTTAATAGTTAACTGTCCATTATGATTCATAATGTTATCCTTTTATGATTCTGCCAATGTGGCCTTTTTAGGCACCCAGATGACTGATGGGGCCGAAAGGTTCTGGAGTGGTGATCGCGTACTGGAATACGTATTCCGGTTGGACGTTAGAAGGCCTCTCACAAGGTGGACCGATGACCAGGCGAAGGCCGCATAATTCGAGAAGTAGGTACAGAACCGGTCGAAATGGCGGTGCTTGGGTGAGGCCTATGTCCAGCAGTGGACGTGTTTCAGCTGAAATGATGATGACTAGGGTTGATAGTGAAAACCTCTAGGTATTGCAGGCTTCTATTATTCATAAGAGTGCCCATGGAGTTTTTTGTCCGTTCTTTCTTCGTCAGATCTTTCAAAGGCACCAACTATGCTTTAAGAATGGGCAACTAATTTCATCTTTCTGAGTCCTTGACAAATCAATAGTGCCAATAGTGCTTCATAGGCACCTACTATGCTTTAGAATGGGCAACTAATTTCATCTTTCTGAGTCCTTGACAAATCAATAGTGCCAGTAAATGGTTTCATTGAAAAAATGCTTTGAGGTTTGAGGCCATAGGGAGCGGAAACTTGTTTGCCAACTAATTGAGATTCACCGCACCAATAAAAAATTGTTTATCTGGTCTTAGAGACAGTAGCTTTTAAATGCGTAATTTGTAAGTTTATACTGAGTAGTAAAAAAGAAAATAACGTGACCTGACCACGTGATCGGATGATCAGAAATTCCAACACATTAATAAGATCGTAAATAAAAAGATTAATACGTCTTATATTATTAAAGAAGATTATTGGAGATAATACTTAATTCTTATCTCTCCATGTAACATACGGGTATTCTGCTGATCCTGCTGATGTTAGACTAGAAACCGACCATAACATACATAGTTGGGAAAAGGCTAAGCAGATAATGATATTTTATTAATCGATCATCTTTAGGTGCAATTAACAGGGGACGGAGCCTGCGAGGAATTTGAAAAGTGGGTATTTGAAGAAACTATTGTCGTCGCCTTACCTCAAGTCTGCCCCCGTAGTGTGTAATAGGGACAGCTGCAGCTCACACCGAAGTTATCACAATTTTTTTTACAAGATCGACGTTTCGTATTCCCCTTTTTTCTCCTCGAAAACTGAGCCGATTCAATTAGTTTTTACATTAACATTTTAAGAAAGAGTATGTTTAGGTTTTTATAATTTATTTTTTATGTTAAAAACTTTTCTAATTTGTCTGGTAGTCCTCTAATCACGGCGCGGGTAAAAATAGGGCATTTTTTGTAATTTTTAGAGGGTCATATTTTCTTTACTAATTCATAATTTTAGCCGAAAGACGTCCACTGCTGGACATAGGCCTCCCCCAATTTTAGGGAAGGGGGGGGTGTTTGCCATAATCGCCACGCTTGGCAGGCGGGCTGGCGATCGCAGTATGGTATGATGGTGTAATGCATAGAGAACGCTACTGCCCATTCTCCAGTCTCCCTTAGTCGCCTTTTACGACACCCACGGGAAGTATGGGGTGGTGCTATTCTTTAAGTCCGGCACCACAACGACCACTTTACTAATTAGTTGCTGAAAAAAGAAAATGACAGGGACGTGTTTACAGCAGACCTGAATTTTTTTTTCATTATATCAACAATGAAAAAAAAAATTGCTCTAGAAGCATTATTCAGGAAGAGAGTCGCACGCCCTGTTCCCTCTTAAGCATTTAAATGTCTAGGGTTCTATTTACTGAAACTGACAATGACAATGAGATATTTATAATTGTCAAAAAATTACATAATTATCACATTCTCACAACAGGGCCCCAATTCTTTATGGTAATTATTATTCCCCGCGTAATATTACCACGTGCAAACCACGTCAAGACAATATCGTGTCTTTTTAAAGGCAAGATATCGAAATGTCAATAGTACGGTCCACATGTATTTTGACAGTTCAAAGCACACCAACTTCGCGTTCATTTCGCGTAGTTTCGTTCTTTGTGTCATAGAGAACGTGATTAACTAAGGGATTGACTTAGTTCCGAAGTAAGCCCTCAGTAAGAGGTCATAGTGAATTAGAGCCCAGGCGTGAAAGCAGAAATCTACGAATAAAACTTACAAAATTGTCAGATTGTCGCCTGTCATAAAATAGGTATATAGAGGTTATGAGGAACAGGGTGTACAGTTCACTCATCCTCCATAGAAAAGAGAGGATCCTCCGACCAGACGGGTGTTGTGTCTGGCAGGGAACTGCCCGATGATTTATGTCGGGCCGTTGTATCTATACCAGTTGCGCGGTAAACTCTGCTTGCGAGATGCAGGATGACGCGTTGTTCTCATGTGGCGTTGTAGATACCGCTACAGGTCCTAGGTATCAATCAATCTTTTTGCTGATAACACAGCCTTTCACACTTACCGTGATTAAGATTTAACACGTCAAATCAAACTATGTCATCACATTTCGCAAGAGAGACCAAACGGTCAAACTGACCCGCAATGTTTGTTCGGTTGGACCTTGGACCAAAGGGCAGGGTCAATGTTGGTAATTGCGTGGTCATTTAAAACTAAATGTTTAAAATTCATGTGCCTATAATTTATAGGCTTCTCGCGTGCTTGAGATTTGGAACGCTCAGCTAAATGATTGGTAATGGAATGAATAAATTAATAAATTTACCAGAAACAGGTGTTTTTGTGGTGTATTTTTTATTTTTAGGTATTTTTTATACGATTAGCCGAATCTGGGGGCACGGGAATGCCCCCGCCAAGACGAGCCAAGCGAAGCGCAAGGGCACCTTACCCCCCTACCTTTTCTCGAAGAGCTTCGTCGCTTTTTTGAACCCTCATAACTTGGGTTTGGATT
Organism: Mesoligia furuncula; assembly: GCA_916614155.1. Lineage (NCBI taxonomy): Eukaryota > Metazoa > Arthropoda > Insecta > Lepidoptera > Noctuidae > Mesoligia > Mesoligia furuncula. Next base: position 27,502,855 of record OU744800.1, on the reverse strand, counting down.
ATATCAGATAAACAAAATTCTCGGGATACGATGTCAATATATCCTATATATATAGAAAACCCCGATTTCGTCACTGACTGATGATCATCAAAACTCTTAGAGTACTTCCTGAAGTTCTAGAAAGCTGAAATTTGGTATGTAAGCTAGTATTAGTACACAAACAACAAAAACAATCTAAAACTTGAAACTGTTACCCTCCGACCCCTTAGGGGATGGAAGTTTGTGTGAGACTTCCGCAAATTTTGATGCTAGAGGACTGAAAATTGATATAGGGAGTCCTTGTTATAAATAATAAAATACATATTTCAGGATTTTTAGCAAATCGCCCCAAAAATATAAAAAAATAAAATTTTTCATAAGAAACTGTCCAAAAGATGTGAAATCCTACCAAAAACGTTTTCATGTAAAATGTTACCAAGACGAGACCATATGGGTCACACTGTCAAAAAGTTATCAGATCTCATATAAAGCCAAGCTTCTAAGTCTACACGCTTAACTCTACAAGCCGTAACTTCGAAAACTCTACACCTTAGTCAAAATATGTGGCTTGGACTTTTCGTTATATCTAGTTGCGTGGTAAACTCTGCTTGCGAGATGCAAGATTTTGCGTGACGTCAGTATGACGCGTTGTTCGCATGCGGTGTTGTAGATACCAGCTACAACTTTTTTGACTGCGTAAGGTCCCACGGGTTTTAATTAAGACTAAATTAACAATAGATTGTATTGTAGGACTCACAGTTAAGTTGCCTTGATTTTATCTGAATTATGTCGTGTTTGATTGTGCAATGCCATACTTAGAATATGACATACACCAAACAAGCCTAGTAAGGTGATTCATACCACTTTTCACTGACACTAGGTGCTACATAAATGTAATGTTTTAAATATTATTCTAACGTTGGATTTGTAACCCTCATCGCTGAGCCTTGCGCTGAACATCCTTACCACCATAGTGTTTACCCAGTAACTGAATTATGGTGGTCAGATGGGCAGTCGGTATGTGTTCAATATTCAGCTACATCTGGTTAGGCTGGAAGCCGACCCCAAATAGTTAGGAAAAGGGTAGGCAGGTGACAGCTAAACTATTGCAATTAGCTAGTTATAACTTGGCATACAACAAGAACCTCTGGTAAAGTTTACCTTCTCCTTTCCGTTTAGACTAACCTTTTGACATTCGCTTGCTCTTTGAACTCGTGCCTGTAGCTCGATCGTTTGCAAATTAATATCATGCGCATAACGTGATTTTATTGCGCACTATTATAACCACAAACAAAAAGTTATGACGGTATTTCGGGTGATTAAAAATAAGCATAATTTATTATATCAATTACCTACCGCGACGCATAAAGACAGGTGTTCAAACTCAAACTCAAAGCATTTATTTCAATCAAACCATTAACAGGCACTTTTGAATTGTCAAAAAGTCGGTCAGTCAGAAAATATGAAGTTAGTTGCCCATTCCAAAGCGTAGGTACCTATGGAGAACAACGGGCAAGAAACTCCATGGACACTCATTTTAAATTATTTTTTACAATAATATTAGTTACATCATTACTTTTGAATTTAAAATTATATAATGTGAGAACGATGTAAAAAATAAAAAAGACGTGCGCGTTAAATGCGTCCAGAGTACAACAAATAGTACTTAACAAAACAACAATCCAAAAATAAAATAATTAAAAATAAGCCGATGCAGCTAAGTGATGACCAGCCCCAACTGATGGCGCCCGTTCACGAACATGACGCATAGATCAGCTCAACCATTTTGAAGGGAGCTAAATGATCCAAAACACATGCCACCGTCAGCGAGACAATTGAGTGAGCATGACATACTATCAGCAGCCAGGGCACATTCAAGTCAATGAAAGACATATTATTATTACCCGGTAAATGGTAGCTATAGGTTACATAGAACTCACATCTGTGCTATGCAATTATACAATACAAAGGAAATTGAGTTTATACAATGCAAAGATAGTCTTACAATCTTCGGCAGCTCCAACAGTAGGTATTTTCAAATGTAATCCATTAGTTGCGGTTGTGGAGCAGGACCAGCATTGAGCATTAGGCATTGTTATGGGTGAAAACTAGGATAATTACTTCCTATCCCTAAGAAAATTGTGTCAGTCCTTCTACCAAACATCCTTTATTAATGTACACAAAATATTGTAGAACATTTTAAAAAAAAGAGTAACGGTGGAGTTTCTTGTCCATTTGTCTCCATACGAAACTACCTTTTGACTCGTGCGACTAGAATCAATTCTATTTTATTGTAAACTTTGATGTTCAAAAGTTTTTTCCTGTTTCTTGTTTGTGCCTATTGACTTTAACATATCTAGTAATATAGCTTAATAATGCAAAAAAAACTGAATTATGCAAACTTATTATTGTGGTAGGTCTATTGTTATTCATTGACCTTTAGATTTGTTCAAACACGTTTACACGTCAATCATAATAATATTTTGAAAACTAGATGAGGTCAGCGTTTCCTATCTGACTACTCTGAGAAGAAAGGCCGAAACAAACTCAGCGGTCACAGTCTCTTTTAAAGTCTAGATATAATCTTGGTCAAGTTAACAGACCCCAGATATACGAACTTTGCTAACGAATTGGCAATGTTGATACTATCATCAATATCAAATCATTTTATTCCTGAGGCAGATTTATTTTTTGCCTCTCAATGGACAATCGCTAAACATGTGTCATCATCATCATCATTTCAGCCGAAAGAGATCCACTGCTGGACATAGGCCTCTCCCAAAAGGGGGAGGGTTTGCCATAATCGCCACGCTTGGCAGACGGGTTGGCGATCGCAGTATGGTATGGTGGTGGAATGCATAGAGAACGCTGCTGCCATTCTCTGGTTAGACCCTTAGTCGCCTTTTACGACACCCACGGGAAGTATGGGGTGGTGCTATTCTTTAAGTCCGGCACCACACTCACAAATTAAACATGTGTATATATAATTAAATATGCAGAAATAATTGTTTACTTTCTTATTTTATGTATAAGGTTGTTTTGGTTACAAATTTTATATTACTCCGTTTTTTTTTGGATTTTTTTTTTCAGTCTAAGAAGGTTTAATTAAAATTTTAATGAAATTTTGTAGAATTAGCATAGATATATACCTAAGCGATTTGGTGTAAACTGTTAGCTTATATTTGATGAATATATGAATAATGAATTATTACTGACTGAAAATACTGAACACAACCACGAAAAAAAAACGATGGTTTTCGTGTTTGTTGCGAAGTCGAGACGTCACAATCTGTGTCACGTCATCAATGAAAACAAAAGAAAACCAATTGAATGTTCGACAAAAATTCGCGGCACATGTCTTGTCATTCTTCGTGCTGAACTCTGTCACCGTGACGAAACGGACGGACGGACACAGCACAGAATTATGTTGGCGTGTACACACAACCTTGACCCAGTACCACCAGATGAGAATGCTGCATGCAATTAGTGTGATAACTGTGTAGTGAACATCTTCGGTAGGCTGTGGTCGGTTTGTGTTCTTGGTGTGGTAGAAGATTAATTGCTGTGGTTCAGGAACTTTATTAGGTAATTGGTTTTTTTTTTTAATGTTTAATTACTGTGTGTATTGTGTGTGTTGTTTAACTTTTCGATACTAGTGTCAAAAAGTATATCAGAGATGTCAGAGATATGTGTGATGTGATGTGTATGATGAGATGATCTTCTTTGTCTCATCTGCCTTTTCCAAACTAAAGCTGAATACCAGTATTTTACATAGAGCGACTGTCTATCTGACCTCTACAATACAGTTACTGGGTAATACGATACCCCTTGGTAAGTCTGGTTGTCATACTTTCGGGCTTCTGACTACCCGTAACGACTGTCAAAGATCTACTAGAGGCAGCCGGGACCTACGGTTCAACATACTTTCCGAAGCACGGAGAGGTCTCAATATGTAATTGATGGTCACCCATCCACGGACCGACCGCGGCAAGCGTAGCCTAACCTTCAACCGACAGTGCGACTGTCGTTATTTAGCTACGAGTTATCTTCTTTGTTTTTAGAGCTCTATTATTCAATTATTTGTTTTGTTGTATTAATCAATTCCAACTCAAGAGCGTTTACGCCGCCGCCGTACGGCATTTCATACAAACTTTCAAGGCCTTGTTTTTCGAAATGAATGAACCGATTTTAATGTAATGTAACTTCATGCGCATAAGCAGGATACAAAGGTTTAAAAAGTTACTTAAGAAAATTTTCGAAAAATTGTGTAACAGCCAAATTAGACCGATTTTAAATTTTCAGTAGAAACAGATATTTCCAGTTATCACAATCACAATATAAAGGGGAAAGTTTGTGAGTGTGTGTGTGTGTGTGTGTGTGTTTATATGTTTGTTACTTCTTCACGCTCAAACGGCTGGACTAATTTTGATAAAATTTTGTGTGGAGGTAGCTGACACCCTGGATTAACATATAGGCTACTTTTTATCCCGATATTCCCACGGGATCGAAACTTATGCGGGCGAAACCGCGGGGCGCAGCTAGTTACGAATAATTGTGCCTCCTTTGCAATAAGTGAGTAATTTTAAGCTATCCAGTTTCAAGTACTATCTATTAGCAATATTGCAATACCTGTAGTGCACCTGTGGAGGTTGCGAGCTGCTAACAGCGCAAAAACGACCAGTTTTCCTAGCTCACTGATGCAACTCGCGTGAGACGTAGCTGATTCATACTTTTCCTCGCATTTTCATTGGTAAATCAGTCGTATACAATTTCGTAATTGATCGCAATAGTAGGTTAAAATTGGGGTTTCCAGATCAGATAAGATCTGGAAACCCGCAATTTTCACTCATTCATCATCTCATTCATACAATTTCATATTATTCCCTTAGATTAGATCCTAAAACCTACAGTTTTCATCATTCATTCATTCATGCGTGTTGTATTCAGAAACCTGTATTCAAATGAGTGTTGTATTCAGAATCCTTTATTCAAAGTGAAGGTTGCATTCAGAATCCTCTATTCAAACTGAGTGTTGTATTCAGAATCCTCTATTCAAAATGAGTGTTGTATTCAGAATCCTTTATTGAAAGTGAATTTTGTATTCAAGTTATTGAAATGAGACTTGTATTCATTTTATTTTAAAAGCTTTTTTCTTTAATAAATTGAGGTCTTGATCTATCAAAATATTTTATTTCACATAAACCTACATGTACAGTTATGAAACGTCAGAAGCTAGGTGCATAGATGAAGTATTGATATCTATTTGTATTAGAGAGTACATACCTATATCAACTATTTTTTATACGTGTTTTATAAGTTGGTAATGATAAATGAATGACGTAAAAGAACTATTAAATGTGGGTGCTTATGTGAATGGTTAAAATAAAAATACTTTATCATTTAATAAGGATTATGATTTATTTTACGACATAATATTTGATACTTTTACAGCAATTTCTTTAACCGATTTATAAATATCTATACATATAATAAATCTGTAGAAGGGTCAATTCTGTACATTGAAAATATTGAAAAAATAAATAGCGGGGGGTGTTGCTGGATCGATACCAAACCCAAATATGTGATTAAAAAAATTTTTGTCTGTCTGTCTGTCTGTCTGTCTGTCTGTCTGTATATGCAGGCATCACGTGAAAACTAACGGTTCGATTTCGATGAAACTTGGTATAATTATACCTTATTATCCTGGGCATAAAATAGGATACTTTTTATCCTGGAAAAATACGTAGAAAAAAAATCTTATTTTTCGGTTTTATTCATAGACGTTGTTCTGTAGAACCGCGAACACACGTTGCATTACCCGTAGTGGATAATTTTCCATTTCAATTTAAAAGAATACAGTTTCCTGTAGCTTTGTGTTACGCCATGACAATAAATAAGGCTCAAGGTCAGACCCTAGGAGTTGCTGGCGTAGATCTTACCGCAAGTTGTTTTCCACACGGGCAACTTTACGTAGCTCTTTCCCATGTGAGCAGTCCAAGAAATCTTCATGTTCATATTCCGGACGAGCTCACTAACAATGTTGTGTATGCTGAAGCTCTCAATTAACTTTCTGTCGCATTGTCACGATCACTTTTTTATTATTGCAAACTTTTCGTCATTGTCAGTAATTTACTGCTACATGCTACTTATCAAGGTCGGAATTACTATGAAAAAAATACTTACTACAGAACGCGAGCTAAACAGCAGTAGCTCAATAGATCTCCTTAATTATTATAGGCTTAGCCGTATTTGGGTCCAATAGATATTTATAAGATGTCATTATCAGAGTTACTCAAAATGGAGAAATAAACCATCCACGCGAAGACCGACATCCGCGCGGACGGAGTCGCGGGCGGAAGCTAGTCGTCCATAAATATGTTTTTAACTACATGCTGCACGCACAATTCGGCTTCACAATTACATAGCGAACTTATGGTATCAGGAAAATGTTCTACATCATAAACTTCGATCCTGATCACTTTAGCACCACGCGTAAGTTTTTTCACAGAGGTGAATGCAGCTGTTGAACATCTCTTGAGCTGTTTGCTGCTGGGGCCCTCCAGATTCAGTTGTTTTTCGTATTGTTGTCCCACCACAGTATTCATAGGAACGAAGTTGAAGAGGTCGTTTTCGGAGTCCTTAAAATAAAAAATACAATGGAATTAAAGTCGTGTTGTGTACGTTTGATTCGAACACTCTGATGACGAGGACTTATTGTATTATGTAGGTATGTTTGAGCTGTTTACAAATAATCAATCAATTAATACGTTTTATATGTAGATAAAAATAATGTAATATTTTAAGATACAATATTAAATATTAACACTTACCGACATTACGCAAAGGTACCGTTGTTTTTTCCAGTCAGGACTCAGGACTCAGCAGGAGCAGAAATTGAATGATCGACTTTAAAATAATTTATCAATTTATATACAAGTTAATTTTAATGTATAGAGTTCAAAGTCGTACATTTTTTGTTAGATGTTGAATATGTTGACATTCCGGACAAAAATGGTATGGTGAAATTGAAACCTCAAGACATCACGGCGCCAAACATTGTATTGTTTACTATAAATATATATTGATAAAATAAACACTACTGTACGTTTGTTCACTGTAGTTTTTTCATACATTTTTATTGAGAAGATTCGGCAAGCAAAACCATCACATGTAAGTAGTATGTCTAATTTGCAATGTAAGTTCTAATTTTATTTATGGAGATGGATTGAAATTGAAACCTCAAGACATCACGGCGCCAAACATTTTATTGTTTACTATAAATATATATTGATAAAATAATCACTACTGTACGTTTGTTCACTGTACTTTTTTCATACATTTTTCTTGAGAAGATTCGACAAGCAAAACCGTCGCATGTAAGTAGTATGTCTAATTTGCAATGGAAGTTCTAATTTTATAAGAAGATGGATGAAAACAAAATAGCAGTATCGACATACTATTGTTACACCTAGTTTTGCCTGCTATTATTATCTTATTCTTCAAACTTATAATTTTTTAAATCACCAAAAGAAAGGTAGATAATGTTCACCGGTAATGTCACCGTCTTTTCGCTTGACACAGTCGGGTAATTCTCTTACTGTGTTATATTAGTATATAATAAATTAATAACAATAATGTTCATGTTGTAATAAAATAAAATAAGTATTATAAAAACGAAGTCGCGGTATTTAACTAGTATGTAAGACTTGGACTGTAGTTACTATACCTAGTCAAATATTAATGTACACTTTAGATATCATAATTTATGGTTGAGATTTGTAGATTTGGTTATGATTGCAAAGCATTTGTCTCGTGAAGAAGTCCTGAGTCAGGATTTTAGGGTGACGCGTGCATTACATATATGGAAAAACGTCACATGGATCCCAGCTATTTAAATATTGGAGAGTGCATTAGGAGCATCACTTCAGCTACCAGGAGCTGCAGATCAACATCAAGTACTTACCCAGAATCAACCTGCAAAAAGGAAAATGTAAGTAGTTTTTTTAATAAAATATAAGTAGGTACATTAACTTATTTTTACTATCGCAGTAGTAGCAATGTATTGTATGTAGTTGACTAGTTGCAGCAACAGCTAAGGGCCAAGGGGTTCGATCCCCATCCCATCTGTTTTTTTTTTCTATTTATGTTGAACAGTTAATCTAGTGTGCTAAAGTATTGTAGTTTAATAGCGTATTATTTCTGTGATGGCCATGTTTCAGTATTCTAAAATGATGTATTTGAATAGATGTAGATAGATAGACAATAATAAAATAATAATTAGTTAGAGTAGTGTACCTACCTGACATGTCAAAGTGGGATGTGTGCTTGAATCATTATTTTATCGTATATTTATTTATTTGTTTCACTCCATTTCAGGTCGCACGAAAACGCCGAGACCCTTTTTCCCTCCGACGTCGACGAGGAACCTCAGGTTCCAAAAAAGAAGCACGATGGGCGAAAAAGGAAGCACGCATCAACACGTACGACAGAGCCGGCACGAGGGTCGTGGTCGTCACCATCGAGAGCAAGTCCAGTGCCAGCGCCGTCCACTTCCGTGACGCCTGCCGTGCCGTCCCGTCCATCAGCTTCAGCTTCAAAGAAGCCGTATATCAAACCCATCCCACCGAGGAAGTGCACGGTATACGATCTATTTGGAACCGATAGCGAGGACGACGAGAAAGCGGTTCCTGCAGTTACTGGTAAAACACCGTTACCTTCATATATAACACGACGCCTTGCAAACGGCCATTCGCGCCAAACCGACGAAAACAAGCCGGGAACGCACTATATTGATTTGAAAATATACCGGTGCGATGAAATTGAGAAAGTTCCGCCAATGAATAGGTGGCGCCAAGCAATTGTCACGCTTAAAAATCAAACCTTTGACAATACAGATGCTTGGCAACATTTGTCTAATTTTATTATAGCTACACGAAAAGAGTATGTTAAGTGCCCACCAACATTTGTAAGTAACTATTATTGAAATAGTACTTAATTACAAAAATAGGTACTTATCCCAATATATAACACATGCCTATTCACTTATACACACTTTTTGTATTACTCTCATAGTAATTAAGATATTATCTTTTTAGTTCAAGTTTAATAAGTAAAATTATGTAACAAATAATAGGCAGATTGCGATTACATTATTATAGAAGACACTATTGCTATACTTTATTTAAGAATTGCTATACTTAGATAAATCAATAAGAATAAATAGATTTAAGGTGTAAATCTATTATAATGCAATTGCAACCTTAGCCGATACTTACTTATGCATATAAATAAATCATGTAATCGGTTATAGAAATTAAGTATTCATAGTAATTCATATTATATCAAATTTTATTTAATGTTCATAGTTTTTTTTCTTTCTTTCTTACAGTTACACCTAGACCCGGAATCAGAACAAATAATAATAATGATATAATAATATGTCAAAAATGTCACATTGAAATACCTAAAATTGAATATCAGTATCATTTGAGAACGAATTTGCATAAATCTAATTGCATACTGAAAACTGAAATTGAAAATATCGATATAATAGCCACGGCTTTTAAAAAGAGAATAATAAGTTACAAACTGAATCCATCAATGGAATACCTAACACCTGAGGATTTCCTAATGGATAATCAGCATAAGGTCATAAGACTAATTAACGATTGTTTGATAAAACATAATTGTGTTAAATTAAACTTTGAGCTTTTTGCTTATTTCATTCTTCCAAAGTCTGATGAGCAACAGCTTAAATCATTTAACACAAAATATGAAATTGTATATAATAATACAGATATAAATGAATTATATCTGAAAACAATAAATACATTTGATAGAAAGCTCTCAGAGTTCCAACATCGTGAATCTGGTTGGTCTTGTTTATTTATAAGTCATCTAGAAATTAACCTTAACAAATACTCTCCTTTGAAAGGTGGCACCTATATAGATTTGCCGCAAGTAATAAAAAAAACTAGAAGTTGTTTAAATATTAAAAACAGCGATAACCACTGCTTTTTATGGAGTATTGTCGCAGCGTTATATCCCACCCAAATTAATGTTTGCAGAACAAGTTCATATCCACATTTTTCAAAAGTTTTAAATATAGATGGTCTATCATTTCCCCCATCATATAAAGATATTAAAATATTAGAAAATTTAAATCCACACATAAGTATTAATATATATGGATTAGATAATAAAAACATGGTCACTGGTCCTTTATATGTGACAAGTTTAAGAAAAAACCAGCATGTCAATTTATTGTACTTTGAACAGAAAGGTAAAGGGCATTATTGCTTAATAAAAAATCTATTGAGATTGATCAAACGTCAAATAAGTAAACATAAAGGTAAAATGTACCTATGTGAGACATGCTTACAAGTTTTCACGAGTGAAAAGAGATATAATGAACATAATAAGTGTCCTAAGATTTTGACAATGTTACCTGAAAAAAATAGTATTCTTCAATTTAAGAACTTCGAAAGAAAACAAAAAATTAATTTCGTTATATACGCCGATTTTGAAAGTCTTTTACTAAACTGCAACATAAATGTAACCGAAAATACTCGTACCTATAAGGTTCACGAACCTTCATGTTTTGGTTACTATATTTGTTGTTCACACAATACGGATCTGAATAAGTATGTTACTTATAGAGGAGCTGATTGTGTTGAAGTATTTATAAAATATTTAACAACAGATTTGGATTACATTCACAGTATCTTATTAAATAAAATGCCTATGGCACCTTTAACTAAGGCCCAAGAAAACGATCACAAAAATGCCACGACATGTCATATCTGTAATTATTTGCTCTTTGACGATAAAGTAATGGATCATGATCACATTACATCACAATACCGAGGCGCAGCACACTCTCATTGTAATTTAATGTTAAGAGTTTGCCCTTTCGTGCCTGTTATTTTTCATAACCTATCTGGCTATGACTCTCACCTATTTATAAAAGAATTATCAAAGTATGAAGGTGCTTTTAAAATTATACCAAAATCCAAAGAAACGTATATGTCATTCACAAAAGTACTCCATACTAACAATGCATTAAAATCAAGGCCAATTCAAGTTAAGTTCATAGATTCTTATCAATTTCTTAATTCAAGTCTAAGTACATTAGTATATAATTTGAATGAAACCGACTTTGTTAATTTATCAAAAGAATTTCCAGATATTAGTTATAATCAGTTAACTTTGTTACGACAAAAAGGCATTTATCCCTATGATTATATGAATACATACTCAAAATATAACGAGACTCAACTTCCATCGAAAGTATGTTTCTATAACAGTTTAAATTGTCAACATATTAGCGATGATGAATACGTACACGCACAATCTATTTGGCAGTCATTTAATATTAAATCACTTGGAGAATATACAGATTTATATTTAAAGACCGACGTATTACTTCTTTCTGACGTCTTCGAAAAATTTAGACAGACTTGTCTGGATCATTATCAACTTGATCCAACTTATTACATTACTGCACCTAGTTTAAGCTGGGATGCAATGCTACTGTACACAGGCGTTAAATTAGAATTAATTCATAGTTTAGAAATGTATGAATTTTTGGAAAAGGGAATACGAGGAGGCTTGGCACAATGTTCTCTTCGCCATGCTCAAGCTAATAATAAATATTTACCAAATTATGATGCGTCTCAAAAATCAACTTATTTGATTTATCTTGACTGTAACAATTTATATGGTTACGCAATGACGAAGAAAATGCCTATTTCAGATTTCCGTTTTTTGACAATCGATGAGATTAAGACAATAAATGTGTTATCAATATCAGATGATTCTGAATATGGATATATTTTAGAAGTTGATTTAATATATCCTGAGAGTTTACATAACACGCATAGTGATTTACCTTTTGCCCCCGAGAGGTTCACACCTCCTGGAGGCAAAACACCTAAATTAATTGCTAGTTTATACGACAAATTCAACTATGTAATACATTATGTTCATTTAAAGGCATGTTTATTGAATGGACTAATTTTGAAAAAAATTCACCGTATTTTAACTTTTAGACAAGAAAATTATTTACAAAAATATATTGACTTGAATACAACATTACGTCAAGCTTCAACAACCGTATTTGAGAAAGACTTTTTTAAACTACTTAATAATGCTATATTTGGGAAAACTATTGAAAATAGACGCAAACAGGTTAATGTCAAATTAGTTACCATGTGGGATGATTACAATAATAAAACTAACAAGCACCAAGGTGCAGAAAAATTAATTGCAAAACCAAATCTGAAAAGTATTGCGATCTTTTCTGAAAATTTTGTTGCTATTCAATTAACTCCTGAAAAAATTATTTTAGATCGCCCTATCTACATTGGGTTTACAGTTCTAGAATTCGCAAAGGAACATTTGTATAAATTTCACTACAACTTTATTAAAAATAAATATAAAACTCGTGCAAGACTGTGCTATACAGACACAGACAGCCTTCTTTATTTTGTAAGTACAGAGGATTTTTATGAAGACATAAAAAATGATGTTGCAAAATTTGATACAAGTAATTTCCAGCCTGACAATTGTTACAGCATGCCAAGAGTAAATACTAAAATTCCAGGACTATTTAAAGATGAACTCGGGGGTGACATCATAAGCGAATTTGTAGGACTGAGAGCTAAACTATATTGTATAATCACTTCAAAAACTCGCATTACAAAAGCAAAAGGAATATCTAAAGCTGTTACTAATCGATTAAAATTATCTCACTACAGTAAAGCTTTAACAAATAATGTCAATTTAAAATGTAAAATGAATGTAATTAAATCACTGAAACATGTACTGTACTCTCAAGAAATTCATAAAGTAGTATTAAATAGAAATGATGATAAGAGACAAATACTCACGAATCTAATTGAAACTTTACCTTGGGGTCACTGTGAAACTTTATTTTGAGAACTAATTTCTAAATATAAATAATTATGTTTATATCAATAAATTGTAATGTTATTATAATCTTTGTTTATAATATTAGTATAAGTGTAGCATACATTATTAATTTAGTGAGCGGTAATGTTGATTTTCGTATTTAAATAATTATGTAATATTTGAATAAAACATTTATATCTGATGCATGTCTTTCTATTCTTGTTATGGCCTTATAGTGTTCTTCATTTTATTAATCTTTAGGACTAATCACAAATATAAAAACCATAATAACATCAACTATTTACAGCAGGTATAAAAATGAAATTGTTAAGCACTTATGCTTTATATATCTATGTATGGGTAAAATTTAATTAATAGTCAAAATGAAGTTGATCAAACAACACACATCACTTAATGTTAATAATATAAATCTTGGTGACTCAGATAACCACATTAGGCATAGCATTTTGTTACCAAATACGATTCGTTGTATTATATGTGGTCCGTCAAATTGTGGAAAAACAAACGTACTGCTTAGTTTATTGTTACATGAGAATGGTTTAAAATTTCAAAATCTCTATCTGTACTCTAAAACAAATTTTCAACCAAAATACAGGTTCCTACGAGAAGTCATAAAGAGAGTGCATCAGGTTAAGTTTCATGAATTTAATGATAATAAAGAAGTCATAGCCCCGCATGAAGCACTAACAAATTCTGTGTTTATTTTCGATGATGTGGCATGTGAAAATCAAGTAAACATTCGTAATTACTTCTCTATGGGTAGACATAAACAAATCGATTGCTTTTATTTATGTCAAACATACTCTAAAATTCCGAAACAATTGCTGCGTGATAATGCAAACTTTCTTATAATATTTAAACAAGACGACGTAAACTTGAAACATATTTATGAAGAGCATGTTAGTTCTGATATGTCCTGGAATCAATTCAAGAATATTTGTAATACAGTTTGGAGAGAGCCATATAACTTTGTTAGTATTTGCAAAGACTCGCCATTAAACAATGGAAGGTATAGACAGAATTTAGATTGTTTTTTTAAATTTTGAGCGAAAATGTGTAATTATATAAATCAATAACATATAAATCTAACTTAGTATTATATCTTCTTTGGCTGAGCACACTTGTTATAATACAACATGGAAAAAAATATTAAAATAGAATTAATGAAGTCTGTAGACTCCATAAAGAATAAAATAAAACAAATGAAGAACCGTGAACACTCTATGAACTTGTCACTTGATAAAATGCTAAAAACCGTCACAGATCCCCTTAAAGCACTAGTCGATTCGAATATATCAATGGAAAAAATAAAGCCTTTACAAAATACTTCACCCCCAAATTCTGACGACATTGAATTGGATGACATTAATACTAGTTCATCTACAAAGTTTGAAGACTGCTACGATCCAAAACCGAATTCTGCACAAGTGCTTAAAAAGTCTCCTACAAAAGAAATACCAGATGATTTAGAAATTTCGCTAGAGGGCCGTGATATCCATGATATTTATGATGGTGTAAATATACCGTTTGGAATAAGAAGTGTAAACAAAACATTGCTAATGGGTAATTCAGTAGTCTCATTTTCTAAAATCGATAGTTTGAATGACGACAGTGTCATTTTAATTAAAGTCGGTGACAAATCCTATAATTTAACCCCTGGCTTGAAAGAACTTTTACTTCGAAGAAAACCTGATTTAAAAATTATATCGAGCAAAGATAGACTTGTCTATAAGGACATGCTGCATTATACAAATGCTCATAAGAGAGATTTTAATCCTGATGGGCAAATAAGAGGCGATAAGGGAATAAAATATCGTGAAGTAATCAAACCATTATTTTCTGAATCATTACATGAAAATTTTCACACTGGAGGAAGCTTACCAACCCTAAAGAAATACAAAAATAACACTGACTTGGTATATTGGGATGACCCTAACGAACTGGTTGAGAGATTGAAATTATTAGTTGCTTCCAGAGATGCTGGCAACACAAACCATGATAATGAAATTTTATCGATAGTTGAAGAATTGAAAGAAGCTGGCATAATTAAAGAATAAATACTCACTATTACAAAATTTTCATTCAGTATTATAGACGGATTCAAAACAAATCTACTGAATTGTGAACATGAGCAAAACCGACGTGGTAAACGAAATTCATAAAAATGCGAGGGTGAACTTTCCACGAAGATGTGTTATTATGAAAGATATAGATGACCTCTGGCAAGCAGACTTAATCGATATGCAATCAATTTCAAAGCAGAATAAAAATAACACATTTATTCTTGCTATTATTGACACATTCTCGAAATATGCTTGGACTTTTCCTCTAAAAAGTAAAACCAAAGATGATGTATGTAACTCTTTTAAGAAATTATTGGATAAAGGGCGTGTTCCTAAAAATCTGCAAACGGATAATGGAACAGAATTTTACAATAATCAATTTCAGAAGCTTATGAAAACTTATCACATTAATCATTATTCAACCTTCTCAACAAAAAAGGCTTCTATAGTAGAGCGATTTATCAGGACATTGAAATCGAAACTCTATAAGGAATTTAGTTTAAGAGGCAGCTACAATTGGATAGATAGCACTCTTAATAATGTTATTTACAAATACAATCACACTTATCATCGAACAATTGATGAAGTTCCCGCTAATGTGGATAACATTAATAAAAAATATATATTAGAAAGGTATTCAAGGTTCGTAAAAAATCATAATATTAAAAGCAAATATAAAATTGGTGATTATGTGCGTATCAGTAAGTACAAAGGAACATTTGAAAAAGGTTACACTCCCAACTGGTCTACAGAAATATTTAAAATTCGAATGATACAAAATACAACTCCTATCACCTACTTAATAGAAGATACAATCAGAGGTCAGCCTATTTTAGGTGCATTTTATGCGCAAGAGCTTCAAAAAACAAAACATTCAAATGTGTATCTAGTGGAGAAAGTTCTTAGAAGAAAAGGTAACAGGGTTTTAATAAAATGGCTGGGTTTGTCTTCAGCTGAAAATAGTTGGATTGATAAATCAAATATATTATCATAATTATGATTATATATTTAATTTATATATATATTATCATGCTTTGCTGTTTAAGAATAGACTACGTAAATTTTTGATAGACAAAACCTTAGAAAAAGATTAGTTGACTATTCTAGTATTCGTTACATATTTATGGAACTCTAATTTAATAATGATTAATTTAATGGTATATAATTTTAGTAATAAATAATTAAATAATAATTGATCTAATGATGGATAGTAATTCTAAATAATATATGATAATAATTTGATGAAAATGATATATGACAATAATTTGATGTAAATGATAATATACAATAATAATTTGATGTAAATATTTGCGTGTCGAATGGCAAAATATGGTTGATCTTTGTTATGTACTAACACCTATTGATGTATCTATCATCTACCCATATTTGCAAAAATAAAATTATTCTATTCTATTCTATAAATATTAAAACATTAAATAACGACAATTCAAATTATAAGTATTTAATAAAGTGCTCAATCCAGATTCATCAGTCTTATAATGTGTATTGGAGAGAGTAGTCTTCTCAATTGGATTATAAATCACTTACCTTTTGAATTACACTTACCAGGATACAATTATTGTGGTCCTGGTACAAAATTAATTAAAAGGCTTACACAAGGAGATAACGGAATTAATAAATTAGACGAATATTGCAAAGATCACGACATTGCCTATCACAAATCTTCAAACTTAAAGGATCGACACGAAGCTGATTTAATTTTATTAAATATGGCGAAAGAACGAGTAGTTGCTTCGGATGCGAGTGTGGGTGAAAAATTTGCAGCACGCTTAGTAAGCAGGGCTATGTCGACAAAAATTAAAACTGGTTCTGGTCTGAAAAGTAGTACAAAGCGCTGTCGAAAAGTTACACCTGGAAAAGGGCTAAAAAGTAAATTAAAAAACGTTATTTCTAAAACCAAGAGACACATGAAAAAATTAAAACCAAAAAGTAAAAAGATGGCTATAGAATTGGCTATCGCCGCTGCCAGAGAATTAGCTGATAACTCATCTATTAAACTTCCTCGTGTTATTCCTATACCAAAAACTGGAGGAATATTGCCGTTGATTCCTATTTTTGCGGGATTATCAGCGGTAGGGGCTTTAGCAGGTGGTGCAGCTGGTATTGCTAAAACCATTAACGAATTCAAGATGGCTAAAAAATTGTTGGATGAATCGAAGAGACACAATGAAAAAATGGAAGCGCTTTGCATTGGAAAAGGATTACACCTTAAACCGCATAGAAATGGGCTTGGAATTTTTGTATCGAAAGAAAAAAACTAAAATATCGGCTACCCAAACGAGCCTTAACTAACATAGATATTTTGAAATATGGAAATAGTATTCCTTATTTTAGAGGTGTCTTTATGAGAGATGAGCTCCCTAAATGCCCTTTTGTAAAAGAATGCGGAGTTATTAATTTAGATAGTTCTAAAAACCCTGGTTCTCATTGGGTAGCCTATGCAAAATATAATGATTATATTGAGTATTTCGATAGTTATGGCAATCTGAAACCCCCCAAGGAATTTATAAAATACGTAGGGCCTAAAGTCCAATATAATTATGAAAATATACAACGTGATCACCCCTTTAATTGCGGACATCTATGTTTGAATTTCTTAAAGAGGTTTTGGTGTAGTCAATGAATAAAATGAACAGGATCTTCTTTAAAACTTCAGTATGAAAGCATGTCTACTACGGTTACCATCTCTGGAAATAAATCTGAATTGGTTTCGTATTTTCAACCACCTCTACATTTATCCGATCAATACGAGTGCGGTTTGCTATACTTTTCAGTATTAAATTCTAGACCAAATGTGACCATCAATAATAACAATTTATCAGTAATCAGAATCGAATGTGATCTTGTTCACGGTTCATACTGCAACGGATTACCAACTCATTTTATTCACGAATTTGTAACTGATACCGCTCCAGGTTACCGGTACATGGAAATACCGCAAAACGTTGTTTACTTTCCAGTAAACAAAAATCTAATTTCATCAATATCTGTTAAGATTGTTGATCAACTTGGTAACTGTATTAATTTTGGTGAAGAACTTATTCAATTACGCCTTCATTTAAGAAAAACAAAATGATAGTTTATTATAAAAACACTCCAGTGAAAATCAAACGTCTTATTCCATCTACGACCATTAAGGTGCATAGACGTAAGAAAAAAGTGAAGATATTGAGTGAAGCAAATAAAGATTTTCTTAAAGCTCTAGGTTTTAAAGTATGAACATACTACAAATTACTGAATTACCCCACTTCGATAGTTCGATTGAAAGCTATGAAGTCCACTCATACAATCCCTACACTAACAGCTTTAGAGAAAACGATGAAATCAGAATTCCCATACACCAACAAGACATATACGTGTTACCGTCAGCCAGTTCAATATACGTCGAGGGCCAAGCCAAGTTCTTCGACAAAGATGGAAAACCGATTAAGAAAAACATTACGTTTAGTAACAACCCTGTTATGTTTTTGTTTCAAGATATCAGATACGAAATAAATGGTATTGAAATAGATCGCATTAAAAATTCTGGAATAACGTCGACAATAAAGTCATACGTTTCAATGAATGATGGGGAAAATAAAATTGCAGCCTTGTGGGGTTGGAACATAAATGGATTCAAAAGTGATGGTAATTTTAGTGCTATTGTACCTCTTAATAAGATTTTAGGATTTGCGGAGGATTACAATAAAATTATGATAAATTGTAAACATGAACTTATTCTGAATAGAAGTAACTCTAACTTAAACAGTGTCATAGCGACTGATGATATTGCGCATTTTCAAATAGACATACAAAGATTGCAATGGCGTGTACCACATATAAAAGTGTCCGACCGAGAACGACTGACACTACTTAAATACTTGGAAAGAGATAAACCTATTCAGATAGCGTTTCGAAATTGGGATTTATATGAGTATCCTTTGCTCCCTAAAACTACCAAACATTCTTGGTCGGTTAAGACTGCATCACAATTAGAGAAACCTCGATATGTAATTTTTTGCTTGCAAACCAACAGAAAAAATAGTAAAACCAAAGACAGTTCTCTGTTTGATCACTGTGAGGTTTCCAACGTAACACTATTTTTGAATTCACAGTATTATCCTTACGAGCCGCTAAGCTTAAATTTTTCCGAGAACAAATACAATATATTATATGAAATGTATGTGAAATTTCGTCAGTCGTATTACAACTGTCCTGCAGACCCGTTGCTTGATTTGGTCGGTTTCAAGGAGAAGGCTCCTCTGTTTATCATAGACTGTTCAAGACAAAACGACAGTTTAAAAACCGGTCCCGTAGATGTGCGGTTGGAGATTGAATGTTCACTGCCAATACCAGATAACACAAGTGGATATTGTTTAATTATTAACGATCGACTTGTGGAATATAAACCATTGAGTAACATAGTCCGCAGGTTATCATGACTGCCATAGTAGATGTTCAAGGTTTTAAAACAGAAACAAATGAATTTATCATAAAAGAAATTGCTGTATTATGCAATAAAAAAGTTCAGGTGTTTTTAATTAAGCCACCATTTCCATTTTACGATTTGACGAAACCTGAAAAACGGCAAGTCAGTTGGATTGAACGTAACAGAAAGATATACTGGAGAGACGGATTTGTGCCTTACTCAAATCATCAGAATTTAATTTCAGATATTTTAAGAGATAAAAGTGTTTACACCAAAGGTTTAGAAAAAGTGTTGTGGTTAAAAAAAATTTCGAATAATAATAATATAAATAATTTAGAAGATGAAGGTTGTCCTAATTTATTAAGCTTGTGCAATAAATATGAACATTCTCATGATGTGTATAGTTGTATTTATCATGATACAATTTGTGCTTTAAAAAATGTAATATGTTTATATAAATGGTGTATAGATAATAAATTTTTTAAGTAAATATTTTTCTTGTTTAATTTTTCACAATTGGTTAACAGGTAACAGTTTCCTATCCCTACCAATCCCGTCCAATGTTAATCGTTATAAGTTGCTGGTATCAGCTGTGCGATGTCATTATACATTTATAATTATCTGTATCAAGAACATGTCTCAAAATAAATACAATCCTCGATATGACCTGTTTAATGCATATAAAATGCGTGAATTTTCATTTCGTTACTATTGGGCAACGGCTGATTCAAGGAGAAGATTGGTAATGGAAATGGCTGACGCGGGATTTTTTTATTATGGGAATGGTGTAAACGATAAAGCAGCATGTTTCTCATGTGGAGGTGTTATAGAAGATTGGGAGATTTACGATGATCCTTGGATGCAACATGCCATACAATTCCCTCAATGTTGTTATTTGAATGCTGTGAAAGGAACGGATTATGTTAATAAAACAAAACGTCTATTTTTAAAAGAAACAAAAATATAGAATTGTTCTAAAGTGAAAACTATATCTGAAGCCTATGCAATTATGGAAAATGTCTATGAATGTCAACTGTGGATCAAGAAATCAAATGTATTGTAATCGATTATTTATTCTTCTCGTGCTTTTTATAAATAATAATAATAATAATAAAATGTGTTACTTAGTTGACAGCATACTTTGTTTCTTTTATCACGATACCCACAACCTAGCCACAAAAAGTAAAAAAAAGTATAAATTGATTATTCAAATCATTCAGTTCGAAATGATGAATGAGTGAAAATTGCGGTTTCCAGATCTGAATACAACACTCATGAATGAATGAATGATGAAAACTGTAGGTTTTAGGATCTAATCTAAATGAATAATATGAAATTAAATGAATGAGATGATGAATGAGAGAAAATTGCGTTTTCCAGATCTGAATACAACACTCATGATGAATGAATGATGAAAACTGTAGGTTTTAGGATCTAATCTAAGTGAATAATATGAAATTAAATGAATGAGATGATGAATGAGTGAAAATTGCGGGTTTCCAGATCTTATCTGATCTGGAAACCCCAATTTTAACCTACTCGCAATAACTATGCTTAGCATATTGCCTGTAATGTTCCCACTGCTGGGATACAGGCCTCCTCGCCTCGAGAGCTCATGCAGTGTGGGTACAATGTGGGCCATACAGGCCTTTTTTTTTTGGGTGGGAAATTATCAAATAACTTCTCCCGCTTCTTGTCAGACTTTTACTGACTAAAACCCACCCGTGTTCCTTCAGTTGCCTCTGCCAGGGGCCACGGTATCTTTCTCGAACTACCAGACACCCTGCCAGGCATTGGCCTTAGTAGACTCCGTCAGTTAGTGCTGACATCTCTTTGAGGCGCACGTAGAACACAACGCGCCGTCGTCCCGGGCCTGGTTCTTACCGGGCGGCAAGCTGCCCATTGCTCGACGTCCTCAAGCCTGCGTCTACTGTGGCCGGGAATCGGCTGTCGATTCCCGATGCCCAGGGCGTGTCCTGCGGCGACTAGGGACGTAAGGGCGCAAAGATTGCCTCTCCCTCGCGCGCTTTGCCTCCTCCTTCGCGAGTATTACTGCTTCGCAGAATTTTTTTTTTTTTTTTTCTTGACATATTTGACATTATATTTTACCATTATATGATTGCTTATACGCTTCAACATATCTGATGACAAGGAGTTAGACCGGTTCCTTGTCAGCACCGGCTTACGTAGTAGCTACGGACCTCCCAGAAGGAGGCGACGGCTTCCCGTGCACTCTCGCTCCGTACCAAGGCCTGGACTAGGGCCGGATACGAGAAATCACCGCCGTGAGGACATGGCGGTGCTCTGCCCAATCTGGGCAGACCTCCACCGTATCCTCCAGAGTGTCCTCCGGGCGATCCACACAATGGTGACACCCGGGCGTTTCCTCCCGGCTTATTCGGAGCAGGAACCTCCCGAAGCAGCGGTGTCCGGTGAGGACCAGCGTTAGGCGGAAGGTGAGGACGCCGTGGTATGGTACCATGCGGGCCCTATAGTGCGGGTTGGTAGATGTCACATGTCTTCGCAGTAGTGGCCCACTGGTTATGGTCCCGACCTAAGACTCGTGAACGTTCGACCCCAAGCAGGCGCTTTACATTGTGTAAATAATTTCAATCACCACTGCTCTCAAAACGGTTATGGAAAACCTCGTGAGAAAACCGGCATGTCCTAGAACCAAAAATTCTAAATATGAAAAATATTTTTGTATCGTGCCTGTCATACTGATGAGTCTGTGCTGTTAGCATTTAGCTATATCTACTGTTTGTATAGACAAATGAAAAAGTGTTCGTATTCACTGAGCAACAATGTTTCGGATACACAGTTTCTGAAACATCACGTAAATGTTTCCAGGAACAATGTTTCAGAAAGTCTGCCGTCCACACAGTCAGTTGCTTAGGTCATGTCGCCCGAGGAAGTAGTGTTGTTATGTGGTGCCTACATTTTTTTGCATAAGTCCATTTCTAGTAAAAAGAAACGAAAAAGATGGTGGGTCAGGAATTACTTGCTAAGAAGACAAGACGTATTAAGTGATTTATGCATGTTTGATGGATCATTTATAAACTTTCTACGAATGTCAAAAATTAGATTTTGAATATCTTTTGCAAAATGTTGGACCATATATAGAGAAACAAGATACAAACTTACGAATTGTAGTTACCGCTGAAACAAGACTAGCCATTACTTTAAGATACTTAGCTACTGGAGATTCATATTCTTCACTCTCATACACTTTTAGAGTTTCCAAACAATTAATCAGCCGGATCATACCCGAAGTTTGTAAGAATATAATACGTGTGTTGAAGAACTACATCCAGGTAAGAAAAACTAAAAGTTATGAATCAATTTTTTTTTGTTAATTATACTAAATTAGGCGAACTATCTACTGGGTACTACTATCGGTTTCTTCTACTGATGCGATTTGTGAAACTATCTCTTCAATGGTTTCAAGTTCTTTTTGTGAGGTTGAACTTGCTGGTGTCGACGCAGTTTCATATCCGGGATGGCTATGATATCCGTAACCATAATTGTATTTGCCCATTCGCATGTCTATTAAAATATTATTAATATAAGCCTTGGCTTGTATTACGGCAGTCTCGTTTTGTACCGCTCTTAATTCTGAAGCGACGTATAATTATCACGTCGCCCATAAATATCACATTCATCCTTAGATTCATCCATTTTGCGTTTTGCAGATTTAACTATTTCAAATACTTCACTTAGATTGTCATCCACTTTTCTTTTAGATGTTTTTTTGCTACTTGTAGATGGTAGTGGGGATGGTAGTGGAGAATGTGGTTTCTGCTGCTCAGATTGCTGTTCTGGCTCCTCAGTTGCCAGGAGGTCTTCACGGTTTGCCTGCAAATTTAAACACTTTTTTTTTTAAGGTTCCGAGTTCCGAAGCGCACTGGAAAGAAAAGGCCCGTGAGTGGAACGAATTATGGAATTTTCCACACTGTGTCGGAGCTATAGATGGGAAGCATGTGGTTATTGAAGCGCCTAGCAATAGTAACAGTGATTACTACAACTACAAAGATCAGTTTAGTGTTGTACTACTGGCTATTGTAGATGCATCTTATAATGTTATATATGCAAACTGTGGTGCGAAAGGAAGAGCATCTGACAGTGGCATCTTTCAAAAAACGAGTTTCTATCAAGGAATGGTGGAACACCGTCTTAATTTTCCAAACCAAGAAACGATATCACCAGATGGACCTGACCTTCCTTATGTAATACTGGGCGATAGTGCATTTCCATTATCGGAAAACTTGATGAGGCCGTACCCGGGTATTCATAACCGTGGCACAATGAAACGCATTTTCAACTATAGACTCTGTAGGGCCAGGAGGGTTGTAGAAAATGTTTTTGGAATTTTATGCGTGGTTTTTCGTGTATTTCGTAAACCAATTCCTCTCAAGCCTGAAAATTGTGAACTTATTGTAATGGCCTGTCTTTACATGCATAACTTTTTAAGAAGGAATTAACAATCTAGAGCCTTGTATACGCCCCCGATGACTTTTGATTTTGAAGACAGTGAACATAATGTCATAGAAGGTGCTTGGCGTAGAGAGTATACAGTTGAAGGAACTTCAATTTTGGAATTGGAAAGGCGACCTAGAAATTCAGCACGTACTGCTACAATCATAAGGGATCAATTTGGTGAATATTTCATGAGCGAAAGAGGAAGCCTGCCGTGGCAAAACAATGTAGCTTAAATGCTATGGCGGTAGTGTTTTCGTATATGTTAGATAGAATATTTACATGCCTACAGCTGTTTACATAAAAATAAAATATGAATAATGCGCTCACTGTTTTATTTAAAGTATCCGCACCACCGATCCTTGTCGTCGTGCTTTGTAAGAAAATTAGTTCTTCATAAATTTTCCATTTTGATTTCTTAATATCTGCAGTACCAGCACCTGTGGTTTTTGTAGACAACATTTTCTTCCTCTCTCTTGCAAATTGCGACCGCAATATATGCATTTTATTCTCAACATCTGTTTTTGGAATTGCCAAAGCATTCGAAATTTCTTCCCAGGCGTCATTCTTTTTTATTTTATTTTTATAGTCCTTTGTCGAGCAATCCCATAATATTCGTTTTTTCTCAAACAGTTCTATCAATTTAAAGACAGTTTCATCGTCCCACACTACAGCCATGTTTATAAACAAATGTTTAGACGCGTCCACACTCGCATGCACCTGTTGCGCAACTGATTTGTTTCTGTGTTCTCCGCCGCAAGTGGGGAGCACCGAAACATACCGATAAACACGTAGTGTTTCCAGAAACAAAATTATATGTTTCTGAAACAAAATGATTTGTTTCAGAAACACGTAGATTTTGTTTCTGAAACAGAGTTTATAAACAATTGTTGCTCAGTGAATACGTGGCTTACCATCAGGCTTTTTTGATAAAGAGCAGAAATGAAAAAAAAGGTTTCAGGTGATTTCAGCCAGTATTCTTCTTCCATACATATTACAAATTGAAGTTTCTTTTCTTGGTCTTTTGACCGCGTTGTTCTTCTAAACGTGCAACGGGTTTTGATGTGGGTTTCACCACCAATTAGAGAACATATTCCAAAATTTAATTTAAAAAAATTCATTCGAATTTCAAAGCAGGGACGAGTCGCTAATTGCAACAAAACTTATATTTGATATTTTATGAGATAATAAAAAAATTGTGAGATGTTTGGTCTGATGATAAACAAGTCCCCTTTTTTTTGAGTTGCTCCATTGGCAGACTGATATTTTGGTGCAGTGATTGCACAACTAGTGGTGCGGTAGTCTCGCTGCATTTTAGAAATATTACCTAACATAATTTTGGGTTTAGACATTTTAATTAATCAAGTACCTACTGTGAAATACTGTTTGAAAAATGTATTTAAATGTATAATACTTCATTTTCTACGACATAATGTCACCAAAATAATAATTCAAAATAATTACACCGAAAATAATAGTCTTGAAAAATTAATTGTATTACAAAAAGAGTTCATTGACTGACGCATACCTCGACAAGTGCACTAAAATTAAAACCAGCAAGCGAACCAACAAGTTCCTTTTTTTATTTAAGAATTTGAGATAATTTTCAATTTATGGAACAACAAACTGAATGTCTTACGTACAATTACAAATACTTATTAGGATCTTTTTGTTACAAATGGACACTCAAAAATCAGCTTAGAATACATTTCACTAAAGTAGAAACTGATTAAGTGGCGATGGAATGTAAATTACCTTAGGTTATGAACACTGCTATAGGTACCAACATTCTTGGTAGACGTGCGCAATACCTGTCCAAACTATCTCTGTTGCAATCTGTGTTCAAACTCGATACTGGCTAGTTAAAAAAAAATTTCGGCCTTGCTTTTGAAAATAGAACCATAGCCATTGCCGTTGTGTAATGGAATTGCCAAAAATAGAATGATAGTATCTTCTCAGTTGAATGTATTGTTGTAGCCTTAACATTCTTTAGGCCTGTTTTTTTATTAAATATGGTTACGTCTGTGGTTACTGAATCTGAGGCACTATACAGTGTTAGAGATATCATTGTTTCAGTGCGCTAGAGGAATGGAAATGTACATAAAGGACGATTACCAACATCCCTTTTTCGCAACGGGATAATAATAGCTTTGGAACGAGACAGTACGGCCTAAGGTATAAACTGAACCAAACAAAACTGTAGCGCACAGAATACCTATGCATAAGGCTCATGCGAATAAGAAGTCCACTAGGACATAAGTATATAAGTGTTAAACTGCCTTAAAAGTGTTGAGTTCATCCATGCGGTTCAGTATCTCATGATTTAGATAGTATAAATTAACACCATAGCGTGCTAAGTACGGACATTATCCTTTTATTTATTTTTATTATTATTTTCACCTTCGTCTCCTATATTAAGAACTAGCTTTCGCCCGCGACTCCGTCCGCGCGGATGTCGGTCTTCGCGTGGATGGTTTATTTCTCCATTTTGAGTAACTCTGACAATGACATCTTATAAATATCTATTG
Source organism: Mesoligia furuncula (assembly GCA_916614155.1). Lineage (NCBI taxonomy): Eukaryota > Metazoa > Arthropoda > Insecta > Lepidoptera > Noctuidae > Mesoligia > Mesoligia furuncula. Next base: position 27,476,447 of record OU744800.1, on the reverse strand, counting down.
GACCCAAATACGGCTAAGCCTATAATAATTAAGGAGATCCCTCTATTGAGCTACTGCTGTTGAGCTCGCGTTCTATAGTAAGTATTTTTTCCATAGTAATTCCGACCTTGATAAGTAGCATGTAGCAGTAAATTACTGACAGTGACGAAAAGTTTGCAATAATAAAAAAGTGATCGTGACAATGCGACAGAAAGTTAATTGAGAGCTTCAGCATACACAACATTGTTAGTGAGCTCGTCCGGAATATGAACATGAAGATTTCTTGTACTGCTCACACGGGAAAGAGCTACGTAAAGTTGCCCGTGTGAAAAACAACTCGCGGTAAGATCTACGCCAGCAACTCCTAGGGTGTACTCCACCTTGAGCCTTATTTATTGTCATGGCGTAACACAAAGCTACAGGAAACTGTATTCTCTTAAATTGAACTGGAAAATTATCCACTACGGGTAATGCAACGTGTGTTCGCGGTTCTACAGAACAACGTCTATGAATAAAACCGAAAAATAAGATTTTTTTTTCTACGTATTTTTCCAGGATAAAAATATCCTATTTTATGCCCAGGATAATAAGGTATAATTATACCAAGTTTCATCGAAATCGAACCGTTAGTTTTCACGTGATGCCTGCATATACAGACAGACAGACAGACAGACAGACAGACAGACAAAAATTTTTTTAATCACATATTTGGGTTTGGTATCGATCCAGCAACACCCCCCGCTATTTATTTTTTCAATATTTTCAATGTACAGAATTGACCCTTCTACAGATTTATTATATGTATAGATTTGGGAATAACCCAATGCTAAAAATATTAGACACTTAACATTCTTGAATCACTTTTTGCGTCTAGATCTTCAAAAGTTAGTTGATTTATTACCGATACACGGAACTTGTTTAATTGTTTTTTGCGGTTGAGTTTTAGATAATTTTTTACTGACATAATAAAATATATTGACCATTTGTTGGTCTTGTATAAGCTTCGCGGACCCCTTGTTTGACTCTGCGGGCTCCACAGGATGACTAAAACGATTCCGTGCGTCATATCGAAGAAAATAAACTTTTTGTTATTATACTAATGGGTCGTCCAAATGTATGCAATGCAACATGAATAGTTGAAAAAAGTTAAAATTTTAATGGTACACTGACCATTAAAATTGTATGATACGTTTTAATAAATAATCAGCACCCTAAATGCGTAACATCCTTTCGATCACAATTTGAATCGTTTTAAAGGATAATGCTAATATTGCTAAATTACTTCATAAGTTAGACAAATGTGTCTGCTCAACAACGTAAAATAACGCAATGATTGTTGCTCAAAAAAGATTGTTATGAAATGAATTATTCTAATATTGCGTGTGCATTTTAATCAGCTGATTTAAAAATGAAATTAATTTAAAAAAATTAAAGTCAACCGGCTATAGTTACGGGTGCAAAAACACAACTTTGCAGGAGAGCGATGTAAAGATACTAAAGCTTGTAACTTTAACATATATCATCAGAAATATTTGAAATTTGGATATGATATACTTGAGTATTTTTAGAATAAGACTGCTTATTTAATATTTTATATATTTTTATACTTTAGAAAATAGCGTTACTTGCATTTGTGTGTATACACGTTGATACAAGCGACCACTTGTACCAGTTTCCGTGATTTTTTTTTTTAATTAAAAGTAAATGAAGGACAACATTTGATTTAAGATGTCATATTCCGTTCCGTTTTTGTCCGTATTTTTAAAGCTTGTAATATTAGAAATTATTTTATTTTATTTACTTTTAACGCTTGCACCAATTTGCTAAATACTGGAAAACTACTTGTACCTGTTATCAAGGTATTACTCTCATAAACTTGATTAGTTTTATGTTAAAGGAAACAAAATTTAATAAAAAAAAAACGCGTTTGCGCGTACTCATCAACCATTTTACCATCTAACAATAATTAAAAACAAAATTACTTAATACATAATTCATCTTAAGTTACTTAGTTATCCGATTATTCGGTACTTATTATTTAGTACGTCTTTCAGACATTATTATCAAAATAAAGTATGTATTTATGTATAGATAGCAAGATAATAAAATATTAAAAATAAAATAAACGCTATTTCCAAATAATGTTCTCAAAAGAATGACTGGCTTTGCCACCTTACAAAAATAAAAATATTATACTTAACTTACGTAGGAACTGGCATTAACTGTATAATTAGTGAGATGTTTGTTTATTAAGTACTTTTAGTAAGTAATTAGACTTTAGTTTTGTGAAAGTGTTTTTCTAATTACCGAAGACAATTCAAAATTGAAAAAGCAATGTTTTTACTTGAACGTTGATCTCAGATTAATTGAATGATATTGCTAAAGACTACATACACAAACAAAATAAAAGATCCTCATCATCATCATCATGATTTCAGCCGTAAGACGTCCACTGCTGGACATAAGCCTCCCCCAAGCACCTCCACTTCGACGGGTTCTGTGCTTCTCGCAACCGGTTCCTGCGGCCTTCACAAGGTCGTCGGTCCACCTTGTGGGAGGCCTTCCCGCTACGTCTTCCGGTACGCGGTCGCCACTCCAGAACCTTTCGGCCCCATCGGTCATCTGTTCTGTGAGCAATGTGCCCTGCCCACTGCCGCTTAAGTTTGGCAATTCTTCTTTTGCAGTAGTTAACCTATTAAAAAATATAGAGTAATTTTCTACCACATGCACGTAGTTGTTAATAACCAGAGGGGCCTGTGGCTAGCAGCAGCACGGTTCGATCGATCAGGGTAAGCTACGCTTGCCGCCGTTGGTCCGTCGATGGGTGACCATATTTACATACGAAGCCCCGTGCCTCGGAAAGCACTTTAAGCCGCTGGTCCCGGCTGTCATTCGTAGATCTTTGACAGTCGTCACGGGTCGTAAGAAGCCCGAAAGTCTGACCACCAGGATTACCAAGGGGTATCGTATTACCCAGTTACTGGGTTGTGGAGGTTAGATAGGCAGACGCTCCATGTAAAATACTTGTATTCAGCTGCATCCTGATAGACTGGAAGCCAACCCTAATATTGTTGGGAAAAGGCTAGGCAGATGATGAGTTGATAAAATAACCGTAAAATATGGTTACGTCATAACGATTCCGCAAAATAAAATTCATCTGATAACCAAATTATGTTTTCATTGTTGTTGTTGTGTTGTATTGTTGTAGCCATCATAACTAATATTTATGATGGCAATGCGGTTTCACACATAGAGATTTCCACAGGGACCATGTATTTTTTTTAGGACACATAATATGTTTCATACAAATAATTTATTACCCTTTAAAAAGGACACATAAAGGTGTGAAGATTTTGTTGCCCAAAACCGAGCCCTGTGTTATGGAAAGCCAAGCATCACACTAATCATACTAATATTATAAAGGCGAAAGTTTGTGAGTGTGTGGGGGTGTGTGTGTAGGGGTGTGTGTGTTTATATGTTTGTTGCTTCTTCACGCTCAAACGGCTGGACCAATTTTGATAAAATTTGGTATGGAGGTAGCTGACACCCTGGATTAACATATAGGCTACTTTTTATCCCGGTATTCCCCCGAGATCGAAACTTATGCGGGTGAAACCGCGGGGCGCAGCTAGTTTCTCTATATTTCTTAGCTAACATCCTAATATCGTAGTCTTACTCGAACCGTAGGTAACTAAAATCCATCTCGTAGCATTCCACAAGGCGGGAACCGGCAACACGACATCGGAATCGAGCGTTTTGCAACCGTCCACACTGTCGCAACATTACCTTTCTAGATATACCCACCGGCTAACTGAATTGTGGCGAACTGGCGATCGGGAGCGAGATCCGAATGACCGCGGCCCGTGACGATCGCTTCCGTGCGTGTGAGTGGACTTTTATAATTTTATCCTTGAAAAAGTTTCGAATTTCGAATTATTTATTTGTTTTTTTTTTTTCGTTTTGCTATATTTTTGCTTTTGTAAAAAGGTTGCTATGTGAACTTCAAGCGTAGAGTTTTTCCTTTCAATGAGAGGTTTTGCTTTTGAGTACTAAAAAAAAAACATAGTTTCCAAGAACCCTGAAGATGGCGTTGAACTGACTACGTTACTAGGTGCCGAAGTCAAAACGCTTGCAAAAAAAAAACATTGCGTCACGTCATATACGCTCGTTGAGTGACAGTTTCGTTTGCTTTCGTTTTACGATCTCAAAATTACATCCAAGTGAATTAATAAAAAAATTATGTGACGTTCCGTTCCTTGCAGTAACTTACCAAGTTCAGCGCCATCTATCCAGCGACTAGGGAAGCGTTAAAAAAAAAGAAAAAGATAATCCCTCATTGCGCGGTTATTGTGTTGATAAAGAAACGTGAAAGCTGAGAGCTGTGCGAATTTACGAGTATGACCTTAGGAGGCGATAAATGATACACAAATTGAATTTTCATTGGGAGAGGACACTCGTTGGCACTCGTGGATACTGACATACCTACCTTCAGTTTTTCTAAATTTCAAATTCAGAGGCTTAGTTGTATTCTGCAAAAAATGTACATAGGTATAGTTGCCGGCACGTAACTTGGCAAGAGTTTTTGTAGTGGGGGAAGTTTGCGCACGCACAATTTCATACATTTTTATATGCGCGAACTTCCCCCACTACGAAAATCTCTTGCCAAGTTACGTGCCGGTAACTGTACTATAGCATTTTCTCGCGATGCGATGTCTGACGCTACCAGTGGCGAAGGTTATATACAACTCGATTCCTACCGACTTCCTTTTGAATAATGGCGCAGTCAGTATTCTCATCATGATCATCATCTTTTCAGCCGATAGACGTCCACTGCTGGACATAGGCTTCCCCCAATTTTGGGGGGGTTTGCCATAATTGCCACGCTTGGCAGGCGGGTTGGCGATCGCTGTATGGTATGATGGTGGAATGCATAGAGAACGCTGCTGCCCATTCTCCGGTAAGACCCTTAGTCGCCTTTTACGACACCCACGACAAGTAAGGGGTGGTGCTATTCTTTAGGGGAGAGTAGCCCAAAACGGGTAAGCTAAGGTTGATGATAAATAAAAACAATTTATGGATACAAATTGAACATTTATTTGTACATTTTGAAATGTTTAGTTATCAAGGGCTATAAAATAAATGACATATTTAGTAGTTTTGTACATTAAGAATAAAAAAATAACAAAAATCTTTACCATTGGAATTACCCGTTTTGCCCGTAGGGGGGGCCTAAAGCAGGTAGGGCTTTTGGGCAAAGCGGGTAGGGACTGAATTACATTAGGTCAACGTCAATCAATGACTAGAACTGTTTCATAACAATCATAACTCAGATGGAGCTTCACCAGGATCATCAGCTACTTGCAGTGATAATGGTTGGATCAATGGACCAGTATTCTTGGAATGGTTGCGGCACTTTGTAGACAACGTAATGAGTTGGCAACGTAAACAGATAATCCATATGAATTAGATACTCAACTAACTCTAATTCTTGAGCTGCTGTAAAAACTGTTGTGAATCTTCCTAGATTTTTTTTGACATCCTTTCTTTACATGTACCTGTAAAGTCGAAAAGTTGATGCCATATTTTTTTGCAGCACCATTGACGGAAGTTTTGAGAGCGTCTTCTATCGCAAGCTTCATAACACCCTCATCCCGATGCATTTGCAGTCTTTCTTTTGAATTTATTAACCATCTGTAAAAATAAAAGAACAAATATGCAGTCAATGAAATTATACAAGGCAAATCGGGTATGGGCAAAACGGGCACCCGCTTTACCCCTACCCTTTTTGCCCACAAGTATGTATTTTTTTCAATCGACTCATATCCTTAAAACCCAAATAATAAACGCCAACCTATTACACAAATAAAACGTCTATTTATTGCAAAATAATAACACAAAACTAGTAAGACCATATTGTAAATCATTTTCGAGTATTCAAAAGTAATGTAACTCAATTTTTTTTAGTGGAAATAGCAAAAAACTTCTTTCTTATCTTACCGTAAACTCGTGTCCGCCAGAGAAGCGCGCCGACTCCCTGTGATTGGCGAGCGGCAGGCGCCGCGCACTACACGCACACATTCTTATTAGCAATAACGGTGCGCAATTTAAAAAGCATACCCGTTTTAGGCGGGCTACCCGTTTTAGGCTTACCTCCCCTAAGTCCGGCACACCACACACATAAGTCAGTCACACAGACACCACACAGTCACAGTCAGTATTCTATAGACAAATAATATAATCATATTAAAGATATCTACTCCGGCTTACGTCTTACAAAAATTGATTCTTCGCTGCTGGACGCTACTCGTCTTCGCGCAGACATTTACAGCGTGTTTGTACACTTGGTTACCACAAGTAAAACGCGCGTCGCTTCGTGAGATAAAAATACCGTAACATAAAATTGAACAAAACTATTATCAATCCTATTTTCGAGTATTATCCTCTCATTGAACTTTACAGAGGCGTAGAATTTGTCTACTTAGAACTAACTTAGAACACTATTTCATTGATTAAACATTTGAACTTCAACATTTCGAAAATCAATTAAAACCTCATTTCCTGAACCTCTTTATTATTAAAGTGCATATTTTTTTACGAATCCTGTACTATTGACCTATAGAACCAAGCCAAGGTGTTAAAATAGTCACTTCTATGAATTAATTAATAAGTAGTAGGTAGGTACCTAACAGCTTAATTACGGTAACATAATTACGCACATTATTACAGCTATTAGTAATTAATATAAGTAATATCATGCTTTGTTTTAGTACTATAAGTTAGTTAATTTATTTTACCTTGTTACATTTACGGGCTTGTGTTAGATTACCAGCTCAAATAACATTTCGCTTGAAGACGTGTAATATAATAATAATAATATAAATAATAATAAAACATTTATTTCTGAAAAAACACATTTAAGGTTCACAAAAACAATTTTCCAACTAAAATGAACATTACAGAAAAAAGTGTATCGTTGGTGCCTGTACGAATGAATTAAATCATTGTATCACAGAAGAGAAGAATGTGTACACAAAACTAGTGTTAGAAAAAAAGTAGGTAGGTAAATATGTTAAAAGGGACGATTTAATTTAAAATTAGCTTTAACAACTCCTTAAGAGGGAACAGGGCGTGCGATTCTCCATACAAATGTATTACCTTTTTTTCTTCTTGAATAATGCCTCTAGAGCAAATTTTTTTTCATAATAAATAAAGGTCTGCTGTAAACACGGTGGAGCATAAGGGAGTGTCAGACTCTTACTGACTAAAACCCACCCGTGTTCCTTCCTTAGCCCTTTATGTTCCGGGCCAGCGGTAACCCTTTCGGACAATCCCGCTGACCCGGGTAAACACGTCTCTGACATTTTCTTTTTGTCAGCAACTAATTAGTAAAGAAAATATGACCCTCTAACAAATTACAAAAAAATGCCCTATTTTTACCGCCGTGATTAGAGGACTACCAGACGAATAAGAAAAGTTTTTAACATAAAAAAAATGATAGGAACCTAAACATACTCTTTCTTAAAATGTTAATGTAAAAAATAATTGAATCGGCTCAGTTTTCGAGGAGAAAAAAGGGGAATACGAAACATCGATCTCGTCAAAATTTTCGTGATAATTTCGGTCTGAGCTGCAGCTGTCCCTATCACACACTACGGGGGCAGACTTGAGGTAAGGTGACTTCAATAGTTTCTTCAAATACCTATTTTTCAAATTCCTTGCTGGCCCCGTCCCCTCTTAAGGCTCCCGCAGACACACGTGACGCGATGGTGCGACGTGATTCTAGGAGAACAATTCCAATGAAGTTTTCATAGAAATTGTTCTATCAGAGTCGTGTCACGCTGCGGCAGCCTTTAATCTTACTTATAACTACCCTAGTTTGTACATGTAACATCTGGATATGTTTTCAAAGGATCTGGATTGTCAGCATTAAGACTATGGTTTTTATGGTTTTTTTTTATCTCTCAGAATCTTACTGTAAACCCTAAGGCTCAATTTATACCGCCGCGGAACGGAGTGGAATCGAGTTTTCGTAATAGCAAAATGAACTTTATGTCAATTTTATTGTATAACGTACAAACTAGATACGAGCTTGTTACTGCGGGAATTCCCGAGAATGCGTGGTAATTCTCCAGAAAATGCGCAACCCGTGCGTATGGGTGTATCTAAGTAATTTGTACGTTACACTATTGACATAAAGTTCATAATGCTTTGTACAAAAAAGTTCGCTTCCATTCCGTTCCGCGGCGGTGTAAATTGAGCCTTATTCATTTATTAGGTACTTCGCCTGAAATAACCCGTTGGTAAAAGTTCTCAGTCGCATCACTATAACGTAGATTTGTCTTTGTTTGATGCTTTGGGTTCAAAGACATTTTATTACTTCGTATAATATAATTTTTGTGTTCAAACTAACTTCAATGCCTCATGTAATAAGTAGTTTCGAAGATATAGGTATAGGTATTATAGGTATATAGGAAGGTCATCATCTGCCTAGCCTTTTCCCAACTATGTTGGGGTCGACTTCCAGTCTAACCGGATTTAGCTGAATACCAGTATTTTACATAGAGCGACTGCCTATCTGACCTCCACAACCCAGTTACTGGGTAATACGATACCCCTTGGCTTACCAAGGGGTGTCGTATTACCCAGTAACTGGGTCCATAACCATAACCAACCATAACCATAGTCTGACAACCAGTCTTACTGGTTGTCAGACTTTCAGGATTCTGACTACCCGTAAGGACTGTCAAAGATCCACGAATGACAGCCGGGACCAACGGCTTAACGTGCTTTCCGAGGCACGGAGGGGTCTCGTTATGTAAAGATTTTCACCCATCCACAGACTAACCGCGGCAAGCGTAGCTTAACCTGATCAATCGACCTGTGCGGCTGTTATTGCTTAGCCACGGGCCCCTATGGGTATATAGGAAGGTATAGGTATTAAAAGGGATGATTTAATTTAAAATTAGCTTTAACAACTCCTTAAAGCTCCCGCAGACACACGTGACGTGATGGTGCAACGTGATTCTAGTAGAACAATTCCAATGAAGTTTTCACAGAAAGTGTTCTAACAGGGTCGCGTCCCGCTGCGGCAGAATTTAAAATATTAAAGGCTGCCGCAGCGTGACACGACTCTGTTTGTGCAAGTAACATCCATATGTTTTTCCATCGATCTAGATTGCCAGCATTAAGACTATGGTTTTTTATCTCTCAGCAATCGGTCTGTGATCTCTCGCGTCACCTGAAATAACCTTATGATAAAAGTACTCAGTCGCATCATTATTACGTAGATTTGTCTTCGTTTGATGCTTTGGGTTCAAAGACATTTTATGACTTCGTATTTTTTTCATTTTTGTTTTCAAACTAACTTCAGTGCCTCATGTAATAAGTAGTTTCGACGGTATCACACTGATATTATAAAGGCGAAAGTTTGTGAGTGTGTGTGTGTGTGTGTGTGTGTGTGTGTTTATATGTTTGTTACTTCTTCACGCTCAAACGGCTGGACCAATTTTGATAAATTTTTGTATGGAGGTAGCTGACACCCTGGATTAACATATAGGCTACTTTTTATCCCGATATTCCCACGGGATCGACAATTACGCGGGTGAAACCGCGGGGCGCAGCTAGTAATTTATAATGAAGATGCTTCGCGGTTTTGAACTCCCGGACCAGATACAAAAGGTTTTTAAAACATACCTATTTAATATTATTATTATTTTATGGAGAGCTAAAAATATAATTATGCGTGTAAACCTTAGCGGAGTTGTGAGTAAATGGAGTGCTATTCATGTTTTTGTTTTAAGATGTCAAAGCTGTCAAAGAAGTGGATTTATTTAGAGACTAGCTGCCCGGCGCGACTTCGTTCGCGTGGTATCCTACCCCTTACCCTACCCTACACTAACCCTACTTCTATCCTACCCTACCTTACTCCTACCCTACCCCTACCCTACACGAAAAGGTCAAGCTACAAAAAAAAAATGTGTCTTGATAATAAAAAACTAAAATACTCATAGAAATAAAATTAAAGAGTAAAGGACAAACCAAACAATTGAACAAATCAAACTACACAATCTTATTAGCTGCGTATTACTGAACGCACCGTTTGACAGGTACGAACAGTTTCTATGGGATGATAAAATTGTTACTCTTACTATTTTCCTTACAACTTCTTCATATTTTCTCACCTTTTAAACCTTCCTTGGACTTCTACAAATATTTCGAAACCAAAATTAGCCAAATCGGTCCAGCCGTTCTCGAGTTTTAGTGAGACTAACAAACGTCATTTCATTTTTAGGGTTCCGTAGCCAAATGGCAAAAACCGAACCCTTATAGATTCGTCATGTCTGTCTGTCTGTCTGTCCGTCCGTATGTCACAGCCACTTTTCTCCGAAACTATAAGAACTATACTGTTGAAACTTGGTAAGTAGATGTATTCTGTGAACCGCATTAAGATTTTCACACAAAAATAGAAAAAAAACAATAAATTTTGGGGATCCCCACTATACTTAGAACCGAAACTCAACAATATTTTTTTTCATCAAACCCATACGTGTGGGGTATCTATGGGTAGGTCTTCAAAAATGATATTGAGATTTCTAATATAATTTTTTTCTAAACTGAATAGTTTGCGCGAGAACCACTTCCAAAGTGGTAAAATGTGTGTCCCCCCCCCCCTGTAACTTCTAAAATAAGAGAATGATAAAACTAAAAAAAATATATGATGTACATTACCATGTAAACTACCACCGAAAATTGGTTTGAACGAGATCTAGTAAGTAGTTTTTTTTAATACGTCATAAATCGTAAACCGCAATTTACCGTTCATTCAATCAACTGAAAAATAAAAATAAACATTTAATTTCATAAACATAAACCTTATGCATAAACCCGGATGTTACGGTACCCTCAGTGCGCGAGTCTGACTCGCTCTTGCCCGGTTTTTATATACATATATAGATTAGTTCATTCGGAAAGATGAAAATGTTGCAAATACTTAGGTGTATACTTTCTTCTTCTTGTTTTCGTATCGACGGTACTTCTATGTTGCTTATACTGTTTGGGCCCAGTTGGTGGCCACATTGCATCAGAGGCGTTATTCAGATCGTCAAGGATGCAGGTGAATGGACAATTGGGACACTCTAGTAGATGCCGCATAGTGTTCTAATACTTTTAGAGCTTAGGTGTCTAATATTTCGCTGTTTTGATTGATTTATCTATATTTACTAAATCAAATTGTGAAATACCTCTCCATCATACACTAAAATATCGATTACGAATAAAGTAGATGTAACAACTGAGGCAGCGCTTTAATCTGTTCAGTAACCAAGCAGGCATTGTATAAACAAAGTATATTTCAAATTTCATTCAATTTGAACCAGTGGTTTAAGAATTATAACTAGTCAAAGTTTGTTAATTTTGTCACTCACTCACTCACTGACTGACTGACCGATCATCAAAACTCTAAGGCACTTCTAGCAGACATAGAAGCTTCAAATTTAGAATACAATTAGTGTTTAGTGAATAAATAAAAAAAAAGCAAAATATTTTGCAATTTTGTTCCACTTTTCTAGATACACTAACTGCATACATAACTTTGTAATCTTTATAAATAAAAAGAAAAGTCCTGACTGCTTGACTGACTCATCAACGGCCGCCCCAAACCCTTGGACCTAGAATGTTGAAATTTTGCATAGAGGTTTCCTTTATAATGTAGACAAGGAATAAGGAAGGGTTTTCCGAAATTCAACCCTTAAGGGAGTTAAATAGGATCCCCTATTTAACTCCCTTAAGGGTTGAAAGTTTGTTTGTTAAAACAATCTTATTCCTTGAGTTAATAAACTTGAAACTTGGAAGGTATAAGTAAATTATGAAGGTTAGCATTTTTCGTTTTTTCTAAACTACCCCCTAAAAGGGATTGGGGGTGTCAGAAGTAGCATGAAAAATTTTTAACGCACGGTCCGATTAACTTGACACTTGGTATTTATACTTAAGACCAAAAATAAAGAATAACGTGTATCAGGGTTTTTCGAAAACCTACGCCTAAAGGGTGAAAAGGGGTAGTTAACTATACAGAGAAGGGTTTTAACTCGAAAATTCGTATAAATAATCTTTGAGTCAAGTAATGAATATACCCCAAAAGATTTTTCGAAATTCCACCCCCGTGGGAGTGAAAAGCGGGAGTACAGTTTATATGAAAAAGTTTATTTATTTTTGGTTAGTAGACTTGAAACTTGACACCGATCTAGGTAAATTATGAAGTTTGGCAGTTTTAGTTTTCTAAACTACTCCCTAAAGGGGGGGGGGGTGTCAAAATTTGTATGGAAGAATTTTAACACACGGTCCGATTAACTCGAAACTCAGTATTTATACTTAAGACCAAAAATAAAAAATAACGTGTATCAGGGTTTTTCGAAAATCTACCCTTAACGGGATGAAGAGGAGTAGTTAATTATACAGGCGAGGATTTTATTTATACTTAGACCAAAAATCTATTATATAAAATTCAAAATCCTGACTGACTGATATATCAACGCATAGTCTAAACCGCTGGTCCTAGAGACATGAAATTTGGAGGGTGCGTTCTTTGTGAAGAGTACTTAGGTATCCACTAAGAAAGGGTTTATCGAAATTCCACCCCTAAGAGGGTGAATAGGGGGAGGATGAAATTTCACGCGGACGAAGTCGCGGGTAGAACTAGTACGAACATAAAATGTAGGGAACAGTTGATTTTTCGCGATTTCAGGTTTGCTCCCTTAGTAAAAGTAAGAGGTTGTTAATGTTTTACCAATAACCCTGTATATTGGTCCACTAGGCCCTACAAATTATAAATGATAAATGATAAATGATTTTATTTTTGTAAGTAGGTTTGTACAAACACTTTTACACGTCAATCATGGTTTTTTAAAACTAGATGAGGTCGGCGTTTCCTATCTGACTACTCTGAGAAGAAAGGCCGAAACAAACTCAGAGGTCACAGTCTCTTTTAAAGTCCAGACATAATCTTGGTCAGGTTATATGAAGACCATGTAGATCGATGTCTGAGACGGTCTTTTGAAGAAAGAACCACACAGATTGAGAGGACCTGTCCAGTCAGTGCACGCATTTGTCAGAAATCGTGCAGCTCAACTCAAGACTTAAGGAGCTCAACGATTCGACGAACAATACCAAAGAAAGGACATTTGGGTAGGCCACATAAATTACTCAAACTGCCAGACCAAGAGAAAAAAAAAACAGAACAGAAAGAATAATAAAAAATATATATAAAAGTAACAAAATGACCCACATCGTCTTCACATTCACAAATCACAATAAATAAAATAATGTAATACTTTACAAAGTAAGCAAATGTCATTGTTTATAAAAAAATCATTAATGTCAAAGTGTATATAAAAAAAAAGGACGTTCCAAATGCAGAAATGTGAAGCAGCTCAATCCCAAGCCTTTTTGTCCTCAATATAATCTTTAACTGTATAAAAGGCTTTCTGGCACAACTTACGTTTAATGAATGATTTGAATTTATTGAGGCTTAGATCTTGAACGTGGCTTGGTAGCTTATTATAAAAGCGTATACATTGGCATCTGAACGAGCCACCTATTTTTTTGAGCCTTGTTGTAGGTACAACAAATTTGTGTTTGTTTCTAGTATTTATATTATGGATATCACTGTATTTTTTAAACAATTTTATATTTTTATGGGCATATAAAAGATTTTCATAAATATACTGAGAAGGCACAGTCATTACATTAATCTCTTTAAATTTGTCTCTGAGAGAGTGTCTCGGACTTAATTTATAAATTGATCGAACAGCTCGCTTCTGTAAAACAAAGATAGTCTGAATATCGGCGGCATTTCCCCACAATAGAATACCGTACGACATTACACTATGAAAATAGCTAAAGTACACTAAACGGGCAGTCTCTATATCAGTTAAATTACGAATTTTTCTAACAGCATATGCTGCGGAACTTAGCCTTTTTGACAATTTATCTATATGTGGACCCCACTGAAGCTTAGCATCCAAAGTTATGCCCAAGAATACTGTGTTGTCTTCAGGATTCAATTCCTCGCCCTTTATCAACACATTAGTTTTCACATGCCTAACGTGAGGTAGCGTAAACTTAATGCATTTGGTTTTTTTCTCGTTTAGAAGCAAATTATTAACATTGAACCAATGGACTACTTTCGAGATCGCGCTATTTACATCGTCAGTAACCAACTGCTGACGTTTAAGTTTAAACAAAAGAGAAGTGTCATCTGCAAACAACACTATATCATGATTATCCTTTATGAGGTACGGCAAGTCATTAATATAAATAAGAAACAAGAAAGGACCAAGAATTGAGCCCTGTGGGACTCCCATTGTTACTATAGATCCGGGTGATCTTTTTCCATTAACGTCAACGCTCTGAATCCTTTTACTCAAGTATGAAGTAAGAAGATCCAGAGCAGTGTTCCGGATTCCGTAGTGGCGGAGTTTCCTGATTAACGTTTCGTGAAGAACGCAATCGAATGCCTTGGACAAATCACAAAAGATTATACCTCGAAACATAGAAATCTGAACTCTAGCAGCATACAGTATACGAACTACTCAAGTACGTCTACGTTCATATTTATTTCTGTGTCGATGCCAGTCGCGGTCAAATGACCACTCCAATTACTAAATACTCTCTGCACTTGTGTAATCACACGTGCAAATCTCGTCCATTCATGTATAATAAGTATTTTCGTTATTACGTTTATCTTTATATAAAATCTGTGTGTCCTTCCGTCCGAGGTTGATGTACTTGCGAAATGTCTGGTTAATCATACCAAATGAATTTATCGTCGCACGAATTATAAAGAACAAAGAAGTATGTATGCAGCCTATAATGTTCCCACTTTTGGGACACAGGCCTCCTCTCAGTGTGAGGTAGTGGGCCGTAATCCACCACGCGGGCCCGGTGCGGGTTGGTAGATGACACATGTCTTAAAAAAATTTTGGTTCTTGTCTATTGTTGTTGATGTTGTTGTAAAATGGTTGTTGTCCTTATGGAATAACTAATCTATGAGGTCCGAAGTAGACTTCTACTATATTTACTAAGTCGAAAGCGATGACATTTTGCTCCGATTGGCTACAATTCAACTGACTCTCATAATGTTCCGCTACACGAATCGCGACATAATGTGGTACTGTTTCTTAACGGAATTTGTTAAGCGGTTTGGTGTGCTAAAGCCCTTAATGATTAGGAAGTCAAGCGGCTTTTCGCACTAGTTTGAACACGGACATACTATACAAGTTAGTTGCTACAATCGAAGCGAGCGAATTTCATCCTGAGCTGGGTTTGATTCAGTTTGACCAGTCCTTGTGCTTGTCATTCTTTAGGGTTTGCCATAATCGCCACGCTTGGCAGGCGGGTTGGCGATCGCAGCGTGGTATAGTGGTGGAATGCATAGAGAACGCTGCTGCCCATTCTCCGGTACGACCCTTAGTCGCCCTTTACGACACCCACGGGAAGTATGGGGCCTATGTCCGGCAGTGGACATCTTTGGGCTGAAATGATGAATGTCCTTTAGTATTTCGATAATAATCCAACAACTAATCAACTTCATGTGTGGTTTTTTGAACAAAACACCTACAACATAGAAAAAATCCTGTGAGTAAATATGTAGGTACTCATTATCCGGTCAATGCCCTATTATAAGGAGGTCGTGAAGTCAATGAAATTTTGAAATATGTAAAAAAGGTGTACCGTAGCAAGAATTTAAAAAATACAGTTTTAAAAACTAGAATTCCAATTAATTTTCTAATACAGTTATAGCGTTGATATGTATGTTACTTGGCTATGGACGTCAACAGCACCACGATCATCGATACACGTTATTGTGCGTATATATACAGGGTGAATTTTCCATGTGGTCGTGGATGGCCAAATCCGAAACTATGAGGAATAGCGAAAAGTACTCAAAGGAGTCACGGGCTCGATTTTGATGAAAACTAAAACTGCAGCGTTGAATTTTTGAAAAATCAATATTTCTAGCCAGGAATCGAACCCGTTGATTTTGATAAAAAAACACACACCCCTCGAAAGTGTCCCTAATAAGGATCAATTTGTGGGAAGTAATGACATACGGGAAAGTCGTACCGGATGCAGCTGAATACCAGTATTTTACATGGAGCGACTGCCTATCTGACCTCCACAACCTTCCTTGGCAAGACTGGTATTCAGACTTCCGGGCTTCTGACTAGCCGTAACGACTGTCAAAGATCCACGAATGACAGCCGGGACCAACAGCTTAACGTGCTTTCCGAGGCACGGAGGGGTCTCGGTATGTAAAGATGGTCACCCATCCACAGACCAACCGCGGCAAGCGTAGCTTAACCTGATCGATCGACCTGTGCGGCTGTTATCATTTAACCACGGGCCCCTCTCTTTTTAGTGTTTATAATATGACGTGTAAAAGTGATTCCGATATTTACAGAATAAAATAATTTCATTACAATCTGATGCTACGTATTGACACTATTGACTTCAGCTTTTTTTTTTTCGCTAAAATTTTCACGGTAAGATTCGGTCAATCAGTGATTTTTCTTAGATTGACGTCATATTCATCGTGTAACGCATATTAATAGATTGACGAAAAATTTCCATTCATTTTAATTGGTCATTTGGTCCTCGAAGAAAAAATTATATACGTCGCTGTCAGTGGATAATGTGTCCCAAAAGGTTAAGAGCATTGTTACGTGCCGTGCTTTTATACCCAAAATGGCTTCTTCAGTCCGTTCACAGTATTAACTTCTGACAACAGCAGCACACAGCAATGCACACACACAGCAATGCTGTCTACAGCAGCCTTATTGTGACGAGAATAAGGGTCACAATGATTTTGACAGACCTGTCAGTGGCAGCAACTCAATAGCAACCTTATTGCCACAACAACAAAGATCACTGTGATTTTAAAAGTGATGCAAAATCAGAGGTAAAACAACAGTGAAAGGAAAGAAAAAGAAGAAAGAAAATACGTTAATTTGCGGTAAACATGACATAAACAAGAAAAAATAAGAAGGGTTGGGGGAAACATGCTTCACATCCACGCAAAACGGCTATCGCTCAGCATTATGCTGCGACCCTATCCACGACAGAGCCCCAGCGCTGGTTTTCAGCGACAGCCGGCGGCGCCGACGTATTGACGTCGTCCGGTGCAGCCAACAATTATATTAGGACGCTGCCGCTGTACTGATACAGCATACACAACGAAAAATAATAGTATAATTGAAACTAAATGTGATAAAAACGACACGAGACGAGTCCTGGAGTGGAGACCGCGTATCGGCAAGCGTAGTGTGAGACGCCCCCCATCTAGATGGACGGACGACCTAAAGAAGGTGGCTGGGGTAGACTGGATGCGGAAGGCGGAGGACAGGGTGCTGTGGCGCAGTCTGGGAGAGGCCTATGTCCAGCAGTGGACTGCGATAGGCTGAGTTGATTGATTGATTGTGATAAAAACAGGAACATAAAAAGGAAAATACATGCTATGAGAATATCATCAAGGATTGTTCGTTTCCTGCATCTCTACCCGAATAAGGCAGAAGCCTTAATTGAGAATGATTGTTAATAATTATTATAAACGACACTAGAAAGTGTCGTTAATAATCATTCAATCGTTTGACGATATATCTCAATAAAGAAGTTAAGAAGTCAGTTTGTTTTTTCCTGTATTTACGATTAGCTTATGCCACATCGTGCATTGTAAGTTTTAATTTTTCCCGCCATGCATTTGCACGTTCCATATTATTCTTACGTACTACACTAATATTATAAAGGCGCAAATTTGTGAGTATGTTTGTATGTTTGTAACTTTTTCACGCACAAACGGCTGGACCAATTTTGATAAAATTTGGTGTGGAGGTAGCTGACACCCTGTATTAACACATAAGCTACTTTTTATCCAGACTTTTCCACGGGATCGAAACTCATGCGGGTGAAACCGCAGGACGCTGCTAGTATAATATATATTCTTACCTACCTGTGTATTTTTGTTGTATTCACAATTTGCAACTAAGTGTACAGTTGATATAAATCAAATTGCTCTTTGTGGTTTCGCCTAATAAAATAATAATTACTAGGAAAAAATACCTGTTTTATTTTATTAACTGTTTTTTTCCTTGAGAAAGATAAGGAGAATCGTAATGACGTGTCGTAATTAATAAATTAAGAATGACAAAAAAAGTTATTTTCATGTAAGGAAATCAACACATTACTACGCAACATCGCAATAAAGATTTTATTTTTAAATATATCTATTTATTATTTTAATTATAAAGATTATTTTGTATTTATTAGTCAGGTTAATATTAGACCGCAATTAATATCGATGCAAGGACTCGACGGACCCGAGAATCCGGATGGATCCGGCCCGGGAGGGGCCCGTGGCTAAATAATAACAGCCGCACAGGTCGATCGATCAGGTTAAGCTACGCTTGCCGCGGTTGGTCTGTGGGTGGGTGACCATCTTTACATACCGTGACCCCTCCGCGCCTCGGAAAGCACGTTAAGCCGTTGGTCCCGGCTGTCATTCGTGGATCTTTGAGAGTCGTTACGGGTAGTCAAAAGCCCGAAAGCCTGACAACCAGTCTTATCAAGGGGTATCGTATTACCCAGTAACTGGGTTGTGAAGGTCAGATAGGCAGTCGCTCCATGTAAAATACTGGTATTCAGCTGTATCCGGTTAGACTGGAAAGCGACCCCAACATAGTTGGGAAAATACTAGGCAGATGATGATGACTCGACGGAACGTCGATAAGAAAAAAGCAAGAAAATACATTTATTTAGATAAGAGATTTGAGTATCCTTACCTACCGGTACAGACCTAACCTTTTCGGTTTAACTCTGTAGTAATTTGCCAAAAACGGTCCTCGTAGCACTCGTAGTCAACATGCTACGACGGACTACGGAAAAAATGCGTAGCAACATGGCAGCCAGTGTAGGTACCTAATTTCAACTTTAGTCAGGTGCCGTATCATGACGACTTAATACCATCATGATTCCAGTGTAAGATAGAGACGGAGCTATACATGACCGATAGCACCAACCCTTTTTCGCACTGGATTCGTAATGGCATTAATACTTCGTAAAACGGCTCCTGGTACCACCAGTGAAGACCGCTATGGTGTTCTATTTTTATTAATAAATACAGTTATTCTTTTCTAGAATGAATTAATTATTCTTGTATCAATTTTATTATGTTGTCATGGTGTTCATTTTGTTCCTTGTAATAATGCCTATAGTCGCCATTTATGATAATTTTACCATTAGCAAGACATTTGGGCTATGACTGACAGTATCCTAGCAAAACGAAAACAGAATTATCAAAAAATCGGACTAGTCTGTAAAAAGTTATGCCTGGTCATACATAAAAGAAAAAATATACGCCTCGACCTGAGAACCTCTTCCGTTTTTTCATCGGTTAACACGTTGAACGCCAGACAGCAGACACAATAGAAAATCTATTGTTCGCGGTCACCGGTGACCGCGTTGGCAGTCAAAGCCTTAAAAATACGGAACTATCAAAACAATTTTCCAAGAACGTACAACATTTGAATACAACGCAAAAGTTACGAGCTGAGGTTACCAGTTATTCCGGTCTGACCCCCTGAACCCCCCTCCACACCCCCCTCCCCCTGGATCCCTAACATTTTTTATCATATCATTGCCTTTAAATCCGAACCGTCATTCCATAATATATCATAACCAGTTTCTTGTGAGACAATAATATATTATAATCATTAATTTAAGACGCAATTCCCATCATTATAACATGACGAACTGTTAGGGGATTCCCATAGTCCAAGATCACCGTTGTTTTTCAGTGTGGAATCTTCCTGGCTTGAAATTATTAAATTATTATTATTATTACTTCGTTAAGTGCGTAATAGATTGATAAAATGACAGTTTTTCTTGAAGGAAACCTACTTAGATAAAGTGCTATTTTAAAACTGAATTAAATTGATTGAAGTACTTCGTCGTTTCAGCCGATAGACGTCCACTGCTGGACATAGGCCTCCCCCAATTTTGGGAGGGTTTGCCATAATCGCCACGCTTGGCAGGCGGGTTGGCGATCGCAGTATGGTATAATGGTGGAATACATAGAGAACGCTGCTGCCCATTCTCCGGTACGATCCTTAGTCGCCTTTTACGACACCCACGGGAAGTAAGGGGTGGTGCTATTCTTTAAGTCCGGCACCACACAGACCGAAGTACTTATGTAGCTACAATATGCAACGTTTATTCCTGAAAAAAAAATTAAAAACATGAACAAGGAAAAAAGATTATTAGTTCGTTTACATACAGATTATAATAGTCGACGAGTAGAGTTTTTTTATCATATTTTTACTTATAATAATGATTATAACGGAAATCTTCACGGTTTCAGTTGGTATGAAACGGAATGCAATACATTCTTTCATAATTACACATTGCAAGGCGATGTGAATCGTGGGACTTAAATGACAAGTTTCACAGTTTTGAGTACAGTTTTGTATACTTTTTAGACAATGGTATGGATGACAAAGGGGCCAGAGGGACTTGTGGCTAAGCAATAATAGCCGCGCGGGTCGATCGATCAGGTTAAGCGACGCTTGCCGCGGTTGGGCCGTGGATGGGTGACCATCTTTACATATCAAGAATCTTTACATCCCTCTGCGGCTTAGAAAGCACGCTAAATCATTGGTCCCGGCTGTCATTCGTGGATATTTCACAGTCGTTACGGGTCGTCAGAAGCCCGAAAGTCTGACAACCCGTCAGACTTATTTAGCAAGGGGTATCGTATTACCCAGTAACCGGGTTGCGAAGGTCAGATAGGCATTTACAAGGATAGTCGCTCCATGTAAAATACTGATATTCAACTGCATCCGGTTTAACTGGAAGCCGACCCCAACGTAAAAATAAATCAAAACATAAAAAAACCAAACCCAGAGAGTCAGTAAAAAGTTCTAATAAGAAATAAAAGATTATCCTCTCATATGAATACATTAATTATTCGTTACATTGACGTCATGGCTTTTTGGTACTCACGTTTTTTTCTGACGTTTTTTCCAAGACGAGTTCATTGGTCACTCAACGCTTTATTTATTTTTTTATTTAGTCTGGTCAAGTACGAGTTGGTTTAACACAAAAAAAAAACTGGCCAAGTGTGAGTCGGACTCGCACACGAAGGGTTCCGTACCACAAGACAAAAACGCCAATAAAAACACGTTTGTTGTGTGGGAACTTCCCTTAAATATTTATTTTATTCTGTTTCTAGTATTTTTTTTGTTATAGCAGCAACAGAAATACATCATCTGTGAAAATTTCAACTGTCTAGCTGTCGCGGTTCTTGAGATACAGCCTGGTGACAGACAGACGGACGGACGGACAGACGGACAGACAGCAAAGTCTTAGTAATAGGGTCCCGTTTTTACCCTTTGGGTACGGAACCCTAAAAAAGCATCCTAAAAATAAAAATAAAATATGTGCAAAGGGTAACAACATTCGAAAACTCAGACAATATTTTTGTTGTCAAGTTGCTTTTGGACTTTGTTCCCCGTTTTAGAATCACGTAAATGGGATCCCTTCTTTTCGCATAATGTTCTTTTTCCTAAAATGCTTTAACATCGGCTGACGTCGTTAGAACTAAAACATGCAGCATGCTAAATTTATGCTTTAGAATGTTATGCATAATCATTATTATGATTAGAGAAATAATTATTCTTAAAAAATTATACGTAAGCTATTATGCGTAAACGATGTTATGCGAAAGTATAATTAGGAGAAACAAAAGTACCTATGCCAAGTTAAATTAGGTCTTAAAATTTTATGCAAATGGATAGGGAACCCACGTAAATAATACCTTCTTTCCATTAACGACAAATTTTGGACGTTGACCACAAAACTATGCAATTAAAAAAAAGTCAAGTTCATATCAATTTAGGATATCTACATTACATAATGAGTAGTAATTGAATTTGGCCTTTTCTAAGAACATTCGGTAATTATTCGAGATTTTGTTCTTATGTGGTCAAAAGTGGCCGTAACGACATTGTCATTTTTATGTTTGTGATGTAAAAACAACATGGATGCTTGTGGTTTGCCAGGGTCAGAAATGAGGTACAAGGACTGCGGTTTTGACTCATTAAAATACTAGTTAGCTGTTTAATGGGTGTGCGTTCATTATGCAACAGTGTGATGAGCGAAGCGGAACTGACAAATCACCGATAAAGGTCAACTTTTCCTACTTGCTTCATCATCGCTCTTTTTAACCGACTTCCAAAAAGGAGGAAGTTGTATGTTCGACTATATATATATTTTTTTTGATTTCTCCGTCAATCTCCACCAGAGTCATCCGTTAGATTCGGAGAAAACTGGCTGTGACAGACGGATCCTTTAAGGGTTCCGTGTTTTCCTTTTGAGGAGCGGAACCCTAAAAAGTGAAAAAATAAAATTAAAAATTAAAAAAAAAAAACAATCGACTTCTTTAAAAAAACACTAAAAAGTGAAACATAACTTTAATTTCGTAAGTCGGTGTCGTTGGTTCTGCATTTTCGTATTTTGACACTAAAGTTATTTTTCACTTTTTAGTGTTTTTTTACCATTCCCACTACGGACACACCATGAAAATAAACATGCGCGGTCGGGGGACCCCCGTCAGGAACGACGCTCCGTACGCGATGCTCGCATGCACACACTCATATACAAGGTGTAACGGAATACCCCCTGTATTAACTCTGAAGGAGGTGAATGTGCTCATGAAACTGAACAACTTTCCCCAAAGAACATAGGTCGAAATATAAAAAAAAAAAAATTTTGACCTCCCATAGTAAAAGTAAATCATTGATTTGATATTACCTATGGGAGGTCCAAAATTTTTTTTCATATTTCGACCTATGTTCTATGGGGAAAGTTGTTCAGTTTCATGAGCAATTCACCTCCTTCAGGGTTGATACCCCCTTTCCGTTACACCTTGTATAATAGAAAGAGAGAGAGAGAAAGAAACTGTGAATTTATTACGCGTTTTTTATACAGAGCCACCTAGTATAAGTTTTTAGATGCTCTCATAAAGTTGTCGCCATTTTGGATTTTCATTTTGACCTCACAATCGGTTTTAGCACCCCCGAAAACCCTGAAAACGACACCCACCACGTTAAATATGAAAATTTTGACGTGAGGTCAGCTCAGCTTTAGCACCCTAGTCACCCTCGAAAACCATGAAAATTATCTCTCGCAAGTCTCATAACGCTTTTTCGTTACATGACGATTTCTTCCAATTTACTCCTACAACAAGCCGTGTTGAAGAACTACGTTGCAATATGCTTTTCCGTACCTATTCTGAATCGAAATTGAACATAACAAACTTCAAAAAAATTTGAAATATAATCTAACACAATTATGACGACATGCCTAAAATTCTGTACATAATTATGATATATCTTTACATACTCATCTCTTGCTTCTTCCAACTTGACTAATCTTGAGGTATGAATCTCTAAACCGATTCTTATAAAGTAAACCAGGTACACGTGAGTATAAAGGTGAGAAGCTCGCGGACAAAAACTAACATGTGATCCGAAACAAAAAACCTGTAGTTGGAGTAGCTGGACCTCACAAGCACGGTATAATTATATACACTGTATTCTATCTTCATACAAACGGCCGAAACGCGAGTCATACCTACTCGCCTGCCAGGGTCGCGGGTTGTTCGAAAGAGATACCGTGGCCCCTGGCACAGGCAACTGAAGGAACATGGGTGGGTTTTAGTCAGTAAAGTCTGACACGCCCTCGCGCTCCGCCTAGAGCGGGACAAGTTATTTGAGAATTTCCCACCCAAAAAAAAATAATACCTACGCGCCTCGAGTTCCGTTTAAGAAAAAGATGTTAGTAGTGATGTAGTTTACACTCGGTTACAGCGACTACATGACCTAAAGCGCGGTCACTGTCGGACTGCATAGCGGTTTATTCTCTTCTCTTCATTTATTGCAAAATATGAAGCAATTATTTCATAACAAAAAATCTATTGTTTGGACTAAAAAATTAAAACACTAGTGTTTTAGTATGTTGCTTGTAGAATAATCTGACAAAAAAACAGAATGATTGTAGGTATGGTTTTTATTGTAAAAAGGAAGTTTTTAGAGGTATCTTCATGTATTTTTTCTATGGTAACAAATTAGTTGTAATATGTTTTCAACACACTTCAACTTAGCATATATTCTGAAGAATATCATATATTCTTCTGATTTTGTTTACTGTAGTCGATCATATACTTTCTAAAACTTGCGTTTTTTGCGTTTAGGTCCTGTAAGCCCGGACGGTGTCATAGTTTTGTAAGCAGCAAGCGAGCGATTTGTGACAAATATTCATCGAAATAAGTACAAGCTTACTTAATATGGCAAAGAGCAATTAGACCATATTATGCTGTTTTTGGTTGTTTGAATTCGTCAATAAGTTTTTTTATTAAATCTACTACTTAATCAAAAAACACAGCACGTATTTTTATTAAACTCTTCCAATTTAATTCACAACGAATTTCTTTTTTTTTAAATAAAAAAAATATTCACCTATACAATCACAAAACTAGAAAGAAACTCAAGTAGGTTCATAAAATTAAAATACTGTAGGTAATTATTTCTAGAACAGGGCCGAGTCACAATACTGTATAGATAATTATACCGTGCCTCAAGCCTCATCTAGCCGACAAACTTCTACTTTTTCCTTCCAATAAAAAGTCAATTACCACAACAACAATAGCATAGATCAAACATAATCATAAAACATTATTAATATGATTGACCTTTTCGAAAACACGTGTTTTAAAGGCGTGTACTTAAGAATGGCTGTCAACACGTGATAATGATCAAACGTTAGTGATCATCGTGGTCGCAAATGATCAGATGATATCAGATATGCAGTGTTTCCCTTCATTACTCACGTTGATGCAGTTTTCCTGATCGTCATTTAGTTGTAGATAAAGTTGTGTTGCGAAGCTATACTATACTATGCAATGCTATGATGAATGTTGTAACACATTTCAAGATTATTTTTGTTTTGCAGCTCTCTCATCCATACTTACTATAATATTATAAATTCGAAAGTAACTCTATCTGTCTGTCTGTATGTTACGTTTTTACGCCTAAACCACTGAACGAATTTCGATAAAATTTGCCAGAGAGATAGATTGCATCCCAGGAAAGGACTTAGGATAGTTTTTATCGACATACCTCGCGGGCGAAGCTGCGGGCGGAAGCTAGTATTCTTATATACTTACAACTCTGAAAAGATAATAATAATACTTTTTTTAAAGGAACATAATCCGGCTGTGATCTATAAGATCAAGTTTTCAACATTGAATAGAATCATCTTTTTTCTTAGATCTACCTATTTATAGTTTTAATAGGTCTGATGCGTATCTTTATATTTAAAATATTTAATCCTCAATTTTCATAATTGCACCTACCACTGTTTGTCTCTGCATCACCCAAAGGTTGACTGACTGGCAGAAATTGCCTATGGCAATAAGTCCGCCTCTGTACATTTAAGTGCTTGAAGTATTAAATAAATAAATAATGTGCCTACTACAGGTAGGTCAGTTACACGGTACTTAAAAGCAGGGACTTGAAAACGAAATGAATTTCGTTCCGTTACCAATAATGTTATCGTATAACGTTCAAAAATTTGTAACGATACTAAAACATAAAAATAACAATAACGTTACAGAATATCATTTTCGTAGAACAATATCATAAGTAACGTTATAGGTATCAGCAGGTAACATAAGGCTTATCCGCTTGTACTAATGTTATAGGTGAAATTTTACAGATTCATTTGTAACGTTATTCTTCATACTCTTTCGTCTTTGTCGTCATCTTTTATGTCATAAAGCTTTCAAAATTGAGTATCGAAATGAATAAGGTTATTATGTCGTTACACTAATAACAATATATTCATAATATTGTTAGTGAACAGCTTAAGATTTCGTTCCGTTTGTCAGTATCGTTATAGCCAAGGAATTAATTTTGTTACGATCCTGGTGGAGCGGTGCAAATCATCGGTACCGGTACTATGTGTAACGTTATTTATAACGGTACTATGAGGAACGTTTCAAGTCCCCGTTTAAAAGATAAGCCAGTCAGCAAGGTTGAAGATTGACCAGCAGGATTCAGGTGGCAGCGGTTGCAGCATGACCGAATTTTATAACTACCTACAATAAGTTTTACACTGCTCGCAGAACAGATGATCGATGGGGCCGAAAGGTTCTGAGTAGCGACCGCGTAGACGTAGCGTTGGAAGGCCTCCAACAAGGTGGACCGATGACCTTATGAAGGCAAGAGGCATCTGCTGGATGCGAAGGATGGGAAGCACAGAACCAGTGGAAGTGGCGGTGCTTGGGGGAGGCCTATGTCCAGCAGTGGACGTCTTTCGGCTGAATGAATTTATGAATAAGTTTTGACGAATGAATATCTTTTCAAATTTAAACAATATTAGTTTAAAATATTTTTGAGTGGATAAGAATAATATATTTTTCAGCATATCTTCCTTCGGTGAGACCTCGCTGTTCATTGTGCAATGAATTGCACTTTTTATGATCACTTCAACTTATTCAGTAATCATTAAATATCACTTATGAGCTTGTTAACGTCACTATAAACATATTGTTTAGTTCACGACAATATATTTAATGTTAGTGCCAATTGGCTCTTGCCCGGTTTTTTTTTTTTTATGAGGAAATACGCTGAAAACTTATCAGTACTATTAGGTAAGAAGAAGCAACAAAAAGTTGGATAAAACATTGGTTTTTATTTACGTTAAAGTTGGTAATCTCATGAGGTCAACTATTGATTCGTGTTTTGTACACATGATTACTCATAGGTTTTTCAGAGGTTATCTAATATCTGAAGGTTTTATATGTGGTACAAAAGTTGATTGCCTCGTCAAATAGTCATTCTTCCGCGCTGTGGGGTTTTCCGTCATAAATTCTCCGTAGCATCTAGTAGAAGATTTGCTTCCGGTTCTAAGGAATAGGCTTGCCCTCTATGTATATGAATCTCGCAATTCATTGTATCTCAATCTTTGCAAACTCTTTGGAGACTACAAGGGTGATTCTATTTTTTTATGAATTTCCCGGCAGTCATTCGTAGAATTTTCAGTTGTTGCGAGTAGTCAGAAGTCCGAATGTCTCATAAACAGTCCAGGGGTCCAGGGTTCCCACCAACTGGATTGAGGAGTTCAGATTGGCTCTACGTAAATTATGGTATACCCCGACATAGTTGGGAAAAGACTAGGCAGATGGTGATGAATTTTATATAATACCTACTAGCTAACCTAGCGAACTTCGTACCGCCTCAGAATTAATTAAAGTGTCAAAGTTCAATAACAAAAAAATTGCAGAAAACCAAAAATAAATAAATCTTCATGGTGATCGGTTGAACGGTGTTGGAATACAATATATATATATATAATTTTCATTCTATGCCTATCCACTTCATTTTCAGTCACTCTAGAACGCAATTCTGACATACCAATATCGCTATTATCATTATGGTGAATGCGCAGTGGTAGCGCGGTCTACCAAATTCAAATTGTCTTACGTTTTTTGCAATTTTCAAGTCAGTGTCAGGTTGTATCTTGATTAAAATATGATTCGCGACGGCAACAGACATGTATTTACTGAATTATAGTCAATAGAATCATTAATAATGTCTCTTTAAGTTAGATTTGTTCCATAAGAGATTTGTTCTTATGATACAAATCTAACTTGGAAAGATGTATTAATGATCAAGCTACATAAAAAAATGTCTGTCTTGATAATAAACTAAAATAGAAATAAAATAAAAGAGTAAAGGGCAAACCAAACATTTGTTTTATTTATGGAAATAATTTTAAAAGCTAACAGTATTAAAATAAAAATAATAATATGTACAAGTATATTATAAAAAGGAGGGGAAATAATCAAAGAGCATCAAAAAATTCATCCAAACAATTGAATAAATCAAACTATACAATCTCCGTAATCTGTATTATTTTATTTCTGAACGCACCCTGTTTGACAGGTACCTTCGAACAGTTTGTATGGGATGATAAAATTGTTGCTTTTACTATTTTCCTTCCAACTTCTTCTTATTTTCTCACCTGCTAAACGTTCCTTGGACTTCTACAAATATTTCAAAACCAAAATTACCCAAATCGGTTCAGCCGTTCTCGAGTTTTAGTGAGACTAACAAACATCATTTCATTTTTATATATATAGATTAATTTCCTTGTTCCAGCTTCCATTCTCCCGTACTCTACAATGTTGTTCAGCATTCTGGTCTACCTGTTTTACTACACGACGTACATGATCCTGTTGGCCATCGCTGGTCTGTGGTGCTTCGAGGAGTGTGCGCTGACGGAAGAAGAGGAGTACGAGTTCTACCACCAGCATAGAGCGATGCCGTATTGATTGATTCTTGTGAGTACCTACTTTTATCATTTAGTTTTTTTTTTACAGTCCTAGTAATGTCGGCTAGCATAAGGCACAAACTATATTCATAAGAGTCTTTGGTCAACTGGACCCGCGGGTCCAGTTCGAATGGGCCCAGTTGACTAAAGACTCATTTATAATATCTCGAGAAATCTGGCTCTTCTGATACAGCAACTCTTAGTACAAGGGCTACACTGATGTTTGTGTCTTGAAATGAAATTTGTGTTTTAAAGTGAAAATAAATATATCATCATCTGCCTAGCCTTTTCCCAACTATGTTGGGGTCGGCTTCCAGTCTAAGCGGATGCAGCTGAATACCAGTATTTTGCATGGAACTACTGCCTATCTGACCTCTACAACCCAGTTACTGGGTAATACGATACCCCTCGGTTAGACTGGCTGTCAAACTTTAGGAAAAAAAAAAAACGACAACGAAAAAAAGTGTACAACGCCGCTAAAGAAGTTTTCACTTCAAAAATTAAATCCCCGACGCGTAATGTCGTAAAAATATGAAAATATTTAGGTACTCACTACAATATTTTGATCTTGATGCATGAGACTTTTTGGTACGACTTTGGGTCAATCTCCTTTAATTTTTTTATTTTATTTTAACGTGTTGAAAGATGACAGATCTCAACCGTGCCGTCTTTCACTTCTGTCTGTCTGTCTGTGCCTGTCTGTGCCTTCTGTGCCTGTCTGTGCCTGTCTGTGCCTGTCTGTGCCTGTCTGTGCCTCTCTGTGCCTGTCTGTGCCTGTCTGTGCCTGTCTGTCTGTAATTTGATCCTGTATACTTGTTTTCAATTTTTTATATTTTGGAATCTTACGAATTTTCGATCAGGGTCACGTGTCATATTACGATCAGGGTCACGTGTCATCTTACGAATCTTACGATCAGGGTCACGTGTCCTGACGCGAGTTTAACATTTTTTACCCCTTACAAAAAAGTGTACAACGCCGCTAAAGAAGTTTTCACTTCAAAAATAAAAATTATTTAACATATACTAACAACCCGTCCCGCCTGCCAGGAAAAATGTAGTTATGTAAAACAACAACAATTCCATGTATAACATTGAAATTAGTTTGCTACGCCGTTAAATATTGTACGTTTTATACACATAGACCTTCCCGAAAAAATTATCTGAATTATGAAGAAATCCAACGCTAACATTCAGACTGACACGAAATGCGACTTCAATTTATAATAGGTATAGGTATAATTATGCAAATATAGAAGAACCCTCTAGTTTGCAGCATTGCAATTTGCAGCACCTGAAAATGACTACTATGTTTATAGCACTATTTTAAGTTAGATAGGAATCTGTATACGTAAGTAAATAACTTATTTTAGTTTTCATATTGAAATATCCGTAGTTTTTCATTTTCTTGAACACATTCAGGCCTTTTTATTTTTTCTTGCTGAATGGGCCCGCTCTTGACCTCGATCACGCCTGATGGATATCGCGAGGTCTATGGTGGAACGAGCGTGCCCGGAAGATGCCTATGCCACTGGAACTCCCAGCAGACGCTTGCTTGACGCCGGACTCCGGTGGGAGGGTGGTCGCAAACCAGGCCGGTGTTAGCCCTACCACCGGAAGGGAAGAATAGGCCAGACAAATAAGACGTTGCGTGTGACTGTCCAGGATGCGCCGAGCGCTCGGTTCAGTTGAGTAACTGGCGGAACAAACTGCGCTACACGAGGAGGCTTCTTCATGCATCCCCAGAAGCCCTAGTAGCAGGGGCGATTTTTAACGG
This sequence comes from Mesoligia furuncula, assembly GCA_916614155.1. Classification (NCBI taxonomy): domain Eukaryota; kingdom Metazoa; phylum Arthropoda; class Insecta; order Lepidoptera; family Noctuidae; genus Mesoligia; species Mesoligia furuncula. The sequence continues at coordinate 27,446,254 of OU744800.1, read as the reverse complement.
GATAAATTTCTTATCATGCACTGGATTTTTAACACTCGGTATTGAGCAGAGAATTGAGAAACCAATGGACCGCATCCCAGCGTGTTAAAAACGCAATGCTGGATTTTTAGCTCTCGGCCCTAAGCAGTTCTATGTTATGTGTTTGGTTTCCACACTGAGTCCTTCAATTGGACCATTGTGCGTGGGCCGTCAGTGGTTATTCCAACCAACCCACCTCCCTCCAGAAGCTGATTATGTCTTCTGGTCTGTTGAGAACATCTGTGTACGATCTGGGTGTCCCGAGGGTTTCTGACCTAATCTGGGTGACGCCTATGCTTTCAAAGAGCACATGCGCAACGGTTTCATCAGCCTCCATGCAAGCCCTGCACAGGGGACTGTCCGTTATGCCTATTGTGTGGAAGTGTTTATTTAGCGAGCAGTGTCCCGTGATGGTCCCCGTTACCGTCCAGTCATTTTAAATGTCTGGTTAGCTTGCCGTCTGATGATGGCAATCGCTTGTGCGAACTATGGCTTATTCGAGGAATTGTTTTCACATGAGCCACGAGAGCAGTGAAAATACGATCAGAGTTTTATTGCATTTCTACTTTTTGATCTACAATACAAAATAGACAGTGACATCATGTGGCAAAAAGTGGGGTTTTGGGACAAATCAACCAGAATGTTATTAGCATAAAATCGATAGATTTTTATTGTCCACATAAGTTATACTCGTTATATGACTATAACTTGGCCTAGACTTAGGCATATAGATCGCCTTCTTTTTTTGAAGTTCGTTAAAAAATATGCGCTAGGTAGGTACATATTTTTATTAATTATACCTACCTAACTATATTTTTATTCAGTAAGTACCTATTTGATGTAGGGGAATCCCACGCAGTCATAGGTAAGATATATGTGAGGCAGCTTGCTGACTTGAGACTTGTTGGCTTGAGACTGGGAATTCAGAATGTGTGAGTCCAGCCTAAAACGTAGTTTTTTTTTTTTTGTATGAATGTTTTTTGTGCGCTAAAACTAAACTCACTCACAGGGTACATCTATGCACAAACTTAAAACCACATGCATGATTTTAGACCCCTAGGGCAGAAAGTTTTCGTAGGTTATTAAAAAAAGAATCAGCTGTTTCTTTGAAAAGTGCAATACGTACGGGATCAAAATGTATGGAACAGCTACTTTTTTTTTTTAATAACCGACGAAAATTTTCATCGCAAGGGTTCAGAATGATGTACTGAATCCATGGGAATAGGTTGTTTAACATGTATATTAGTAAATTAAAATATCAAATATTATCGGATGATAATATCGGATGCGTTATTGCAATAATACGTCCCGATTCCTTGCCACATATCTACGTTTTAAGGGTTTACATCACCTAAAGCGCGGTCACTGTCGGACTGCATAGAAAAGAAAGAGAAGTGCGATAACACAACGCTTGTAATTTATTGCAAAATATGAAGCAATTATTTAATTACAAAAAATCTATTGTTTGGACTAAAAAAATAAAACACTAGTGTTTTAGTATATTGCTTGTAGAATAATCTGAGAAAAAAACAGAATGATTGTATGTATATTAGTATGGTTTTTATTGTAAAAACAAAGTTTTTAGAGGTATATTCATGATTTTTTTCTATCGTATCAAATTAGTTTCCAACACACTATCTACCTAGCATATATCCTGAAGAATATCATATATTTTTCTGATTTTGTTTACTTTAGTCGATCTTATACTTTTATTGCTTCTTAAACTTGCGATTTTTGGGTTTAGGTCCTGTAAGCTCCTTATGGGGGCTGTAATGTGGGTTACATTACAGGCCCTCGCCCGCACAACATGTTACTACTTTAGTAATCCAGGTTTGTGTAAGATCGTATGCGTCCTAATTCAAAATGTTCTAAGCACTCATATCGGAATATCGCAGGACGGAGGAACGCAAGCGTATTATCGCAGCAGTGTGTAAATTCGCGGCCGGCCTAGTACAAAATGTACTGAAAACAGATATAACAATAACGCATCCGATATTATCGACTGACGATAACGCGCCTGTGGGGGAGAACCTTTAAATTAATAATCAATACACGAATTTGAATTATTTTAAAAATACTGATTTGTTGATCAAACAGTAAAATGTTTGACAGTTATTTGAAAAGTTGTCAACTTTAAAAAAAAACAGTTATAACGGTCAATGATCTAGAAACGTGAAAGCCTAGGCAGATGATGATGATCTAAAAAAAGTATAGAATCACATAAAATATTATGCTGAAACTAGCTTCGCCCGCGACTTCGTTCGCATGAATTCTCTTGTCGCATCGCGTCGCCCGCTCGCGCTATTGCTTCGTTTCGGTTGGTCTGTGGATGGGTGACCTTCTTTACATACCGAGACCCCTCCGTGCCTCGGAAAGCACGTTGAGCCGTTGGTGCCGGCTGTCGTTCGTGGATCTTTGACAGTTGTTACGGATAGTCAGAAGCCCGAAAGTCTGACAACCAGTCTTACCAAGGCGTATCGTATTACTCAGGAACTGGGTTGTAGAGGTCAGATAGGCAGTCGCTCCATGTAAAATACTGGTATTCAGCTGCATCCAGTTAGACTGGAAGCCGACCCCAACATAGTTGGGAAAAGGCTAGGCAGACGATGATATAGAAATAAGCATAAATACATACATACTACCTATGTAAGTACAATTTTGTTGGAACTGATGAGATTTGTCTTCTCTACACCCGTATGTCACTAACGGGATGCAGCAGAATACCAGCGTCAGGTATTGTACCTGGCATATGCTGAGCTGGACTCCCATTTGGTGCAACCATGAGACACACACCGCTCAGTAGTAATCGACCGTTATAGATGTATATGCGCTAGGTGTCTATGGGTCAATTTAACTTTTTATTCACCTTTTTTGATTGATTGATTTTGGTTGTCTTTTGTTCCACTGAATAAACGTTTTATCTATCTATCCAAAAATAAATATCACTAGAATAAATAAATATCAATTTCATGAGGGTAGGTACTAAAGGGAGGTATTATACATGTGTCCTGGATTTAGTGGTCGACGAACGGTCAGCTCTGACGTTGGTCGAACCTAGCTATATCAATGAAACCGTCGAACGTCTGTCGTCGTCCACCTGCCTTGTCGGTCTAATGGTCGTAAGCGCGACTGCTGAGCGTGGGGTCCTGGGTTCGATTCCCGGGTCGGACAAAGTGTTATTGCATTTTCCATTAGGAATTTCTTAGTGACAGTCCAGAGTTTGGAAGTTGGTGCTTTAATACCCCCGTGCCTCGGAAAGCACGTAAAAGGCGATGGTCCTGCGCCTGATCTCTCCCCGGTCGTGTCGGATTGCCCATCGGACTAGGAACAGAGAGTGCACCTGTGTTTACGCACACACTTGTGGACTATAATATCTTCTGCTTACGTGGCTAATCTCTGTTGATATTGGCCACCGTGACCGAAATCGGTCGGGAGGCTATTATTATCAATGAAAACTATGAACAGCTAATTTACAATAACATTAACGATTGCATTCGCATTATTAACAATAAAATTGTTCAAACAATCATTATAATAATTAATTCAAAACGTTTATACAAAAACTAAGTATGTTAGGTATGTAGGTAAGGAGGTTAATTTTAATCCATATGTTAATTATATCCGGTGACCCTTCAATTATATTTTTTAAATTAATTTTTTATTCATAATAAATTGTACAAATGAAGGTGGGTTTTGTAATTTCCTTCGATTTTTTCCCTTTGTGTACTTTTTGTTGTTTATTCCTCATAATAATTTCGTTTTATAGTATTTGCTTTAGTAAAACTTTCACAAGAAAGATTGTTATTCAAATTTCCTTTAAAATCAGATTTTCACAGAATAAAATCTTAAAAAATCTGAAATAAGGGTTCCGCTATTTGCAGATTTTGATTTTATTTCTATTTTTTAGTTTCGCATCGTTACCATATCAGTTTTAATTCACTACAGCTAAAAGCAATTCACTCTTCTCCATCAAAGAGCTAGTGCTGCAAAACGCCGGTTAAATAGCTCAAAATGAGCTTTTTTCAATTGCCAGGTGAAAAAATGCGGTGCCATTGACCTCAAATAACGCCCCTTTATAAAAACACCAGCTGCGCCCTGCGGTTCCATTCATAAGTGTCGACCCCGTAAGAATATCGGGATAAAAAGTAGCCTATATATTAATCCAGGTTGTCAGCTACCTCCTTACAAAATTTTATCAAAATTCGTCCAGCCGTTTGAGCGTGAAGAAGAAACAAACATATAAACACACACAAACTTTCGCCTTTATAATATTAGTGTGATACCTACCTATTCCCTACCTTCTATATTTTTTACAAGAAAATAGCCATTCAAAGAACATGTCATAAAAACCACAGAATATAATTAACAGGTATTTACATCAAATAGAGCAAAAAATATCAAAATAATGATTCGATCATCAATCAGTAACAATGATTGAGCAAATGTATTACATTTATACATGTTCCGGGTTCAAAGTATGTGTGAATTACTGTATGTAATTTATAAGAGTTATTCCGTTCTGATCCTCTGAATCCCCTCCACCCCCCCCCCCTCCTCGATCCCCTGCTTGTTCGTCTTCTGTAGTAATCTCTGTCTTATCCACTATAAACATTTTCATTCCGGTTTGATCCGCTTTATCTTTTGTTTTTGATCCTGAAGGATCTTCAGCAACAAAAATAAGTACAGGGTTAATGTGATTAATTAATGATCCGGTATTGTCTACTGCAGGGCAAAGGCATCCCTTTCCTTTGTCCACTCGATCCTTAGGGGCCGCCGCGCCTCCACGAGCGAGAGAATCGCGGCGATAGTCTCGCCGTGCCATCAAATTTTCGCAGCGATAATATCGCCGTGTGGAGACACGTTCTAAGAGAGTGTATAGAAATACGTGGCACGACGATAATATCGCCGCGATTCTCTCGCTCGTCGAGGTGGCCGCTTAGCCAATATGGACCAATCCCTCCTATATGCGTCAAATTCGTTCGTCATGTATACATCTGGGTCTTTCGTGATGCCGTTCGACAAGATGTAACACCGTTTGTCCAACCGCCACCGTCAACGGGACGTCAACGAGTAACAAGATTATTCGAACCGTATGTGACGTCCCGGTGACGGTTTGCGATGGATACGCGACCATTTTAAATGTATCTCTACTTTAGTTTTTACTTTGTAAAGTAAAAGTAATTTAATTATTGTGAATGTGAGGACTAATAGGACTATGTGGGTTTCTTTTTTCTGTTTTCCTTGTTAGTTATTTTTAATCATGATCTGGCAGTTTAAGTAATTTACGTGGCCTACCCAAATGTCCTTTCTTTGGTATTGTTCGTCGAATCGTTGAGCTCCTCAAGTTCTGAGTTGAGCTGCATGATTTTTGACAAATGCGTGCACTGACTGGACAGGTCCGCTCAATCTGTTCTTTCTCGGTACTTTCCTCAAAAGACCATCACAGACACCAATTCTCATGATCACCATGTGGTCTTCACATGATCTGACCAAGATTTTGTCTGGACTTTAAAAGAGCCAGAGCAGAGAGAGAGAGAGATTATCTGACTATTCTGAGAAGAAAGGCCGAAACAAACTCAGAGATCACAGGATCTCTGAGTTTGTTTCGGCCTTTCTTCTCAGAATAGTCAGATAAGAAACGCCGACTTCATCTAGTTTAAAAAAATATGATTGACGTGTAAAAGTGTTTGTACAAACCTACTTACAGAAATAAATCATTTATCATTTAGCGCGTCTCGTTCTCGTTGACTTCCCGTTGACATGACGGTGGACCTAATGGTATTTAAGTACCTAATCAAGAGTATCTGATTTTTCCAACTAGTGTGAACAATTTAAATCATTGTATCCTTTCATCTTACCCCATACAGGACGGTTTTATTTTCAGTTTTGATATCCTTTCAGTTTTACGGATATCAAAACTGAAAATAAAACTATCCGTAATCAAATATTTTAAATAATTGATTTTATCGTAATTTATATTCACGAGAATTTTTAGCACCTGTAAAATAGCCAGTGATTTACTTTACCCACTCTACATAATCGGCCTATAAAGTTTTCACTGCTGGGATACAAGCCTCTTCTATAAGAGTGGGCTATAATCTACAACGCGTGCTCAATGCGGGTTGGTAGATGTCATATACCTTCGAATCTGTCATAGAACTTTTCGTTCTATGACATGCCGGTTTCCTCACGGTATTTTCCTTCACCGTTTTAATAATAATAATAATCTTTCTCTGTAGTATCAAAGTAAAGCGTCTGCCTGGGTTCGAACCCACGACCTGTAACTCGTTAGTCGGGGTCGTTGCCCCCTTTATATCCGATCTGTCAAATCGCAAACCAGTTTGTCGGCAGGAACAGACCATAGAGATCACCGTACCGCGTGTTTAAGTACCTACAAGAAGTACAACCAACTGTTGTTGTGTGTTCCAACCACTGCACTGTACAATATTTATCTATATACTAGCTGCGCCCCGCGGCTTACCCGCATAAGTTTCGATCCCGTGGAAACATCGGGATAAAAAGTAGCCTATATGTTAATCTAGGGTGTCAACCACCTCAATACAAAATTTTATCAAAATTGGTCTAGCCGTTTGAGCGTGAAGAAGTAACAAACATATAAACACACACACACTCATAAACTTTCGCCTTTATAATATTAGTGTGATATGATGCTATAGCGGCCTTAGGATGTACTAGCACACGCTCTGTGAAAATTTTAAGTATCTACCTGTAAAGATTTAAAACATCCCTGTGACAGCCGGACGGACAGCGAAACATAGTACTTAATAGAATCTTGTTAGCACCTTTAGGTACGGAACCCTAAAAACGTGCATGCGTTGAAACAAAAGACTGCTGCACCCACAAGGTATACAATAAGCACTTAGTTATTTCTTTTTAATGCTGGGGCTACATTAGCGAGCGAAGATTCATCGTGCCGGAATGTGTTGTTCTCTGTTCTGAGACTTATTCAAAATGGAGGAAGTAGTGGCGTTGCATTATACCCATAAACAACACACACACATCCTGACACACACACAATTCAGTTTTACACGCACACTTTGCTAACTTTTAAATGTAACCCAATATTTATACAGTTTTAGGTTTTTAGTTATTTTTTTTTTATTTGCATAGAAATTGTAAAATACAAATAGAATAAACAAGTATTTATGTAAGTTCTACTAATGCATGGAAGAGCGGAGTCTCCTAATACAGGCTTTATACGCTTAAAAGGAGGCTCCCATCACCACTGATGTAATACGTGAACTTGTTGATTCCAATAAACATTTTTTCATTTTCATTTTTTCATTATATGTCGATAAATTATTATTTATTCAATTGTACGAGTTTCAGTAGTTATTACGCTACAAAGTCTGGACGACACTGAAGTAACGTAGGTGTAGCCACCCAAGCGAAAAGTGTCGCGACATCCCTTTGATGCGCGCCAGGTTACCGACAGGGTCCGAACACTACACGTTCCAACGATCTATCCGGCCACACTCATCGCGTTAACACCGTAGCGAATATTCGCCGTAGCCCACTAATGTAGCCCCAGCATAACAGTTGAACAAAACTTTGCATGCTCATAAAAATATGCGTGTAAACTTGAGCCATAAAAAACTGAGTTCATTAAGTAACTATTCAATTTCAGTAAAATTAATGAACAAAATAATATTAATCATTCATACATGAAGTTATTGCAAGTAATAAATCTGCATTTGATTGATTATTAACAACAAGATTATGATTAATAATTGGATAGGTATGTTATTAAATCGCATGCATAAAACACGATGAAATAATCTTTAACTATCTACTTAAATATTCTTCTTTAAATATTCTTCAAGAAGTTGTTTGCGTTCAATGACCGTTCTAGAAATTTTTTACTGTAATTTAATATTGTTTGATAGGGTTGACTTTCCGGTATAGTCTCATGCTCATTTGAACGCATCTGAAACTTAGTGTACATACCAGGGACCAAAAAAAACGAGTGGGTTCGGGAGCCCGCCAGGAACGAAGTTCAAAATGAAAATCCAAGATGGCGACGGCAAAAATTTAACAATAACCATAATGTTTTTTGCTCTCTTGGGTTTTTTCATTTTGAATTTCTTCCTCGCTATCGGCTTTAGCACCCTCGGAAACCATGAAAACGACACCCATGATGAAAAATTTAAAAATCTTCGCAGCCGCATTTGCCTCACTATTAACTTCAGCACCCTTGAAAACCATGAAAACTATCTCTCTCTCTCTCCGTCTGTTTCTGTTATCTATTTATATAAAACAAAGTCGAGTTAGTTACACCATTTATAACACAAGAACGGCTGGACAGACTTTCATGATCTTAGATTTTGGGGTTTTTCTCCGTCCTGAATAGCAGAATAACTATTAAAACATGAGAAAAAATCACGAAAAAAATAATTATGAAGATAATTCATATTCTCATACATTCGTTCTTATTGATTCTGAGGCGGTCAGCTAGTATATAATAAAAAGTCACTTATCCCTTTTCGCATGGCGATTTCTACCAGTACAATCCTATTGCTAGCTGCGTTAAGCAACTTCGTTCCAAAAAAAAGTGGCATTCCAGGAGTGTCGACAGTGAAAACTTGAAAAAGCATAGTAATTTTATTTAACATGTTTGAAGGTCATCTTTCCAAAGAAAATGTACCGCGCGTTGATGTCTTTATAATGGCCGAAACTTAAAACAGAGGTGTCGGTTACGGTAACAGTGTCGCGAGTTCAATGGTTTTTTCCCGTCTCAAAAAATGCCCAACGCGCCTCAAGAAGGTTTTACTTCAAAAACACAAAGAGGTACGCACATTAAGTAACACAGAAACGTATTAAATGTAGTGTAAATAATCAAAGCTGTCATTACAAGACATAATAATTGAGATCTTTATATGAAACTGCGTCATTGTTGTATCTTACATTGAGTTGCTATTACATAAAATACCTACTTCATAAATAAAACGTTGTTATTTAACACCAGCTTCAGCCCGCGACATTGTCCGCGTGAAACTTCATGTTCCCCCGACCCAGCCCGTCAAGCCTCCTCTACACGTCGTCAGATCCATCAGCAGATGGCCATCTGCGAATGCCTCCGCCGACGCGTTGACGGGGTAATTTGCTAGTCTGTGGTAGGTATTTAGCCTCTGCCGACGTCAAATACCTACCACAGACTAGCAAATTACCCGAGAGGCATTCGCAGATGGCCATCTGCTGATGAATCTGTCTACGTGTAGAGGAGGCTTTACATCGCAACGCCTACCTGTGCTATTACTTAGTTTTTCGCTTGGCATTTTTTCTGACATTTCTTCTTTTTGTTCGGTTCCTAAGGGTCCTAGGGTGATGTTGGGTGATTTAGTCTCCCTAAAGAATTGGGCTACCAAATGCAAAAGTAATTTTTCAAATCCGCTTGGTAGTTCGAGAGATTATCGTTCAAACTAACAAACTCTTCAGCTTTATTATTAGTATAGACGAGTAAATTGTAAGAAACAATACAACATAGTAGGAAGTACCTACATATTTTTTTCTCGTGTCGATCTTACTTTGTTGATTTGCCAGTCAACAAAGTTGATAGAGAGGGCGGACTGTCTGGACCATAGATATATGAAAGAAGGAGATATGCCCGGTAGTTGAAAATACATCAAAACCCGATGTCACTAGGTTGGCTCCACCACCGCGCCACAACTACACTTGCAATCCATAAATCAGAACGTACTACACAATCAATTATAAACCTTAACTCATCAAACACAGCGTGCATTTACCATGCACCGTACAACTTACTCACACAAAAACATCTATCGCTATCGTTGTGCTGTGCAAAAGCCATTTATATTACATATACGCTAGTGATTGACTAAATCGGAAAGTTACCGATTCTTCCGTTCAATAATATTTAAAAAAAATTTGGGTCATGAAAATAAAGTAAAAAACTGGCCAAGTGCGAGTCGGACTCGCACACGAAGGGTTCCGTATCACAAGGCAAAAACGCCAATAAAAACACGTTTATTGTATGGGAGCCCCCTTAAATATTTATTTTATTTTGTTTTTAGTATTTGTTGTTATAGCGGCAACAGAAATACATAATTTGTGAAAATTTCAACTGTCTAGCTATCGCGGTTCGTAAGATACAGCCTGGTGACAGACACACGGACGGACAGACGGACAGACAGCGAAGTAGTATTAGGGTCCCGTTTTTACCCTTTGGATACGGAACCCTAATAAAAAACGATATGTCCAGAACATATTATATTATAAATCAACAAAATGTAGCTAAAAAAAATAATTGAAGTAAATAAAAAAAATAACATTATTTTACATCTTCTCAAGGGTCTACCAACCGGATTTAAACGTCATTTTTCAGGTCTTCTATAAACTAGGTTAAAACGGTTGATAAATTGAAAATTAACTACAATCGCATTACACTCGTTGGGCAGTCGACATTGTTGTCGATCGCCGCAAGACACAGCGGTTGTACTATACAACGCTCTGCAAAAATAAAGTATCGTTTTGTAATTTTTACATTGCTTCTCCAGTCACTTAGCGACATACTTAGGTAGTGGATAAGGAGCAATGTATTTGCTGCAGAAATAGTACAGCCGCTGTGATATTTGAAAACAAAAATAACGTAGTAAAAGCAAGAAATATTTTACGATTTGTTGTTTTTCATGATTTTAAAGACAAATACAGTAAATTACTTTTACTTTATATAGTAAGTGATTCCATGAGATACGAAGTATTTATTTTGACTTCGGTTTTTTTATCACGATCACGGTCGAAATCGCACTAGTTCGCGGAGACGGCCATTTGCCTAGTTCAGGCCCATGTTGCTCATGGCCACACACACGCCCCCATGCCACTTCTCCTGTTTTTTACATTTCTATGGTCTGGACGCTACTTATTTAATACTTGTGAAACTCAGAAAGGAGCAATTTAGTGCTATAATATTTAACACTATAATTTCATTTATTGCGAAAATGTGGTTGGCATTTTACGTTCATTATATTTGGCACTTAACTAATCTATTACTCGTACCACCCAGTAGAGCTCGTTACAAAATATTCTGGGATAAAATCAGGAAAACATTAGAAAATATTCGTTACCCTTCAGTCTTCACGTATAAAAAATCACCTAGAAAAGAGTTAACAGTTACACATCCCATCATAAGCCAAAAGTATTCAAAAATTAAAACAACAGCTACATTAAATCAAGGGGTAACCCCCCCATCAGAGGTCACAATATCACGAGCTTATGCCCTCTATAAAAACGTATGGTCGTCATGGAAAATACCACTTTTTACCGACCCCCATAGCTATCAGTATCAAAAATATTTTGTTTACGTCAAGTTTACTACGCCGGAGAGCTAAAAAATAAAATAATCATGATAACTTAGAGACATTGCAGAGCGAAGAATGCGGTAGAGAGACCGTTGAAGCAAAAAATACGCGTAAATGTGATTTCAGAATGCACCATTTCGTATGTTTTTTTTGTTCTTCTAAAAGTGAGTAATTGTCTGATAAGTGAGCTGAGAAAAAAGAAACAGTAAGTAACAAACGACTGAATATTTAGAGCGAGTGTAGTTACACAAACATTTTGTGATAGCAATTTTTGGTAAATACAGCTATGTTAAGTAATATCTCAGGTTAAAGATATAGGTATCTTTAAAATAAATGTTTCCTCGGTAACATTCATAGATGTGGATGACGTATGTGGACAGTCTGATGTAGCTTCGCGTAAGTCAGGGCTGTGTAACAGTATATTTGCCCGATAAAACGCAACCACGACACACAATTTCACAAGAACGGTAACATATTATGTTCCGCATGAAAATTCGATAATTAGAATATAATTGAACTAGAAACACAAATAAACCAACATAATGCTTAAACAAGGATGCTCACATCCACCTTGAAACTAATTACGGAGTAGAAAACTCATTTTTCTAGAAACGTCAAGGTTTCCCCCTCTCTGAAAGTTATTACCGACATGCCACTTCTATCTGTTCAGTAGTCTATGTCAAGCAGTAATAGGCTGTCGTCACACAGAACCCGTCATATATTTGGTTATATAGAAATATACGACGTAGTACAATATTTAGTTCGCAGCAAGCCTTTTATGAGACTTCAGAATGTTTCATACTTTATAGTGGTGTATAGTGAAGTGCTCTTCTGATTTGTGTTTGATTAAATTAGTAAGAGATTAGTGAGTGATTATGACTTCGAAGTGCTATTGGTATGTAGCTTTTTGAATTAATTTTGTAGTGCTTTTAGGGATGAAACTCAAATAATTTTTAGACAAATATTTTAAGATTTGTCAAAAAAAAACAAAATTCTATTTTAACAAAATAGGTACCTAAATAAAAACTTTAAGAACAGAAACTAGTTCTGCATATTTTTTTTTTTAATACAAAATTAAACTTAACTCGCGTAGTAAACGTAAAAAAAGGACTACAATTTTATTGTTCTCACTGCAAACATGTTAGCTTGAAGGTTTTGTAAACCTTCAAGCTAACAATGATACTTATTACCTACATCTTATTAAATCATATTATTATGTCGGTGTATCTTCGTGATCTAAACACATTTAAATAAAACATTACCTACCACAAACTCATGTTATCCATTCAATGCAAAATTAAGTTTTTCCGGAAACATTTCGGCAGCGAAGAAAAGACATCAACGAATGGCCAACCACAAGTTCCGGTAACATTTTTACACAAGCCAACTAAAATTAATGTGTGTTTAATGAACACAAAAATTAATACTCCTAATAAAAGTTTACTAATTGGCGTAAAAATATATTTTTTTATTACAAAAAAAAAGTTTGTTTTTTAATGTGTCAACTATAACAAAATATTATTTTTACTAGGTACAGTACGCATACATGTAGTAATAAATCAATATTCTCAGTCATATTTTTTTTTAATTTACCATGGCAAGGAAGAAATAATTATGATGGTGACCGCTATGGTCAGATTGTCAATGTAAACAATGTCATTGGTCATTATTATAATACCTTACAGTCACTTAAGTGTGACAAATTATGTGTCAACAGAGATATAATAATTTGTCAAGTTTATAAAGGCAGACAAGACACCTTATATTTTTCAATTTATTTTTTTAAACTTCACCTTGATTATTTTCAGAACTATTTTCGGCTAGTCAATTTACATTAATTAATTTATATACAAGTGATAGTTCTATTACTTTGGCAATCGTTGGGCTATGAAGGCCGTCGTGTTAATAAGAATTAATTACTTCTCATAATGAATTATAATTTAAAATGTATTGAAATACATATAAAAGAGTATACTTATTAAAGAGTTTGTTTGATTGTTTGTTTAAACGCGCTAATCTCTGAAACTACCGGTCAGAATTAAAAAAGTATTTTTGCATTGGATAGCCCAATTCTTTAGGAAGGCTATAGGCTAATTAACATCACGCTTGCGCCCTTAGGAGCCGAGCAAAGGTAAAAAAAAATGTCAGAAAGAACGCTAAGCAAAAATTAAGTAATAGCGCGGACAGGCGATGCGATGTCGGGTTAACGAGAAATTTCTCGCGAACGAAGTCACGGGCTGAAGCTAGTTCTTGTGTATAAATGAAGCTAAAACTTTTATAGAGAACCTTATTAAAATTGCCAAAAAGAGCGAGGTTCTTTTTGGAGCAAAGTCCTCAGAAAGTTTTCCTCCCATTAAACTAGCAGGTAATATCCAATGTCGTGTTCAACAATTCAAATATCTCGGCCATATTGTAACAGTGGGCATCCAAGATGATCTGGATGTAGAAAGGGAACGAAGAGCATTGGCGGTTCGATACAGCATGCTTGTCCGTAGATTTGCTCGTTGCAAGTGTGAAGTGAATGTGGCGCTTTTAAAGCATATTGTCAGCGCAGCCTCTGGACAAGTTGTACGCAGAAAGTCATTAATGTTCTTCGAGTTCAATACAACAATGCATTCAGGATGCTGCTGGGGCTTCCGCGCTTCTGCAGTGCGTCGGGAATGTTTGCTGATACGCACACTGATGGCTTCGCAGCGATTAGACATAAGTGTGCCGCGTCGCTGCTGCAGAGGGTCCGGAGCAGCTCGAACAGTCTCCTGAATGTCATTGCAGGGAAATTTGATTGCCCGCTCGTTCAATATTTGTCCATCCTTCATGTTTACTAACAGAGTTATTTGAGGTTAATGTTTTACCAACAATGGATGTTTAATTCTGAAATAAAATTATTATTATTATTTTATTATTATTAATTGATAGTAAGCTAGTTCAGGCTTAAATTCTTTACAAATTGTTGCACATTTTTAAACGGTTTTATTTAGCTGCCCTGTTTGTTATTTCTCATTAGTCTGTATACTCCGTATCAAGGTAGTATCAAAACCGGCCAAGTGCGTGTCGGGACACGCACAGTGTAGGGTTCCGTAGCCCGTTATCACAATACAGTACAATTCTGTTGTTCTTTATTCTGAATTTAAGTAATGGTAAAGATATTAGGAGTTAATGGTTCTAATAACAACCAGAGTAAAACAAAACTTTAACACATAACGTAACCACGGAGGTCATAGAAAATCTTATCACCGCGATCTACAAAAGTGACGTCACGGCACAACGCCATCTGTTATCGAATAGCAATACTAAACTTATGACAAAATATTGATTTTCGAAGATAATTATTTAAACAGATTTAGACATTTACTAATAATAACCACTTTCTTCCTGCTAAAGCTAAAAATAAGATGCTAAACTTATTAAGTTATCTTAACCGCTATAATTTTCCTTTAAAGTTCATGAAATGCACTATCATCGCGAATTTTTCCAGATTTTTCAAGCCAGCAGTTTAGCTTTTACACGAGGGGGATATTACTTTTACTGGAACAAAAATTTTCACTTTAAAGTTTAATATTTCGTAGATGGAGCATTAAATCGAAAAGTCATTTTGGCAAACCCCAAGTCATTTTAGAAGGCCTATTCAACGAAACCCCACATGATGGGGTAGACGACGAAAAAAATATTCATCCCCACTTCACATGTAGGGGAGAGCTACCAAAAATAAAAATATTTTCCAAAATTTTATTTTACCACTTTGTCGGTGTAACTGATATACCAACACACTCCTACAAAATTACAGCTTTCTAGTACTAACGGTCTCTTAGCAAAACCTCGGACAGACAGACAGACGGACATGACGAAACTATAAGGGTTCCTTGTCAGAACTGCGGAACCCTAAAAACTTACTCATAAATTACGCGAGTACTTTCGCAACCCACGAATTGATAATGCCAATCCTGAATGTTTGTTCTACCTCAAGGCTACTCAACGTATTATATTAACTAGACTTCTCTTGACCTTCTACATTGCATAAAATTGATTGCTCACACTCTATAAATTCTAACAATTTTATGCTAAAAATAACTCGCACATGTGAATGCTAAAAAAACCGTGAAATTCCTTTTTAAGCGCCCGTTTAAGAATCAATTGGTTAAATTGATTCTTCACGCTAATTATTGAGAAAAAACTTACAATGTGTTGTATTTAATTGTTTTGTGTATTATTGATTTTATTAATGTTTACAGTGTTTTAGTCCATACTAATATTATAAATTCGAAAGTAACTCTGTCTGTCTGTCTATATTATGTTACCTTTCACGTCTAAACGGATTTTGATAAAATTTGACAGAGAGATAGATTGCATCCCGGGGAAGGACATAGGATAGTTTTTATTGACATACGTCGCGGGCCAAGCCGCGGGCGGCAGCTGGTTATTTACATAGACTCGTAGCTAAGTAATAGCCGCACGGATCGATCGATCAGGTTAAGCTACGCTTGCCGCGGTTGCTCCGTGGACCCCTTCGTGCCTCAGAAAGCACGTTATGCCGTTAGTCCCGGCTGTCATTTGTAAATCTTTGACAGCCATTACGGGCTGTCAGAAGCCGAAAATCTGATAACCAGTCTTACCAAAGAACTGTTAGTGATGCGAGCGATGCGTCGCTCGTATGACTAAAAGTCCTACCACATTTTTCAAAATTTTTAGCTGATCTGAGTAAAGACAACTACACTCTTCTATTCGTGATTCTTTACACTTTTCACTAATCGTCGTACCTCTATGTTATTTGGATCTCAAAATATAACCATTTTGAAAGGCAACGAAATGTAAAGAATCACGTATAGAAAAATGTAGCCGTCCCAATCCAAATCAGCTAAAAAATGAGATAAACTAAACTAAATTTAAGTTCATGCATCTTTTTCTTTCTATTTCACTAAGAAAAGGACAGAAGATAAATATTAGTTTAGTCCTGTCAAATTAAGATACTCCATAGACAACTTTAAACGAGATTAAAAAATTGGCTACTAAAAATGGGTTATTCGCACTTCGTCAATTTACGCCAGGCGCTGGCTAATTTGACAGGACTAAACTAATATTTATCTTCTGTCCTTGTCTTAATGAAATAGGAAGAAAAAGATGCCTGAACTTAAATTTAGTTTAGTTTATGAACAACAGAATCGGCGCTATTACCAGAATAAATACAATTTTTTTCTATGATATTACCCACTAACTGGATTGTGGAGGTCAGATAGGCAGTCGCGCCATGTAAAAAAGTAGTATTCAGCTGCATCCGGTTACACTGGAAGCTGACCCCAACATAGTTAGGAAAAGAACAGAAACATACAATGTCTACTGTTACGTCATAATATATCTATTTTTGCCATTATGACGAACTGAAATTACTTGTCTAACAGGTCATGTTATTATTGTAATACATCCTTTTTGACAGGGTTTTCCCTGTGCATGGAAATTTATTTGTCGTTAGCCAGTTCTATTGCGTCGTTGTCTTATTTTTGCTCTCGTTTATCTTGCGTTATGAGATAGATTCTGAGATTTGATTATTACGTTTGTAAGGACATATTTCTTCCTATTTAAATATTTTGAATACCATTAGCTTTTAAATTATGTAAATAAAATTAAATAAACGGTTGTAAAAATTTAAATACTATGACAATATCGTTACGTATTTTTTTTACTGCTATGGGCACTGGGGACTTACCAGAAGAATTTGGAAACATTTTTAGTTTTTTTTTTTGATGATTTTTAATAGCTATTACGGTTATATCTTGTGATTTATATCTTGGGTGTCCTAAATTACAATTTGATGTTTACATTAATTACTTTTATTATTTTTACTTTTATTGTACAGACGCCAGCACATCAAGCTACTACAATCTGTCAAATTTCTTTAAAAGATTTTCAAGTTTATCGCTAAAGCATAAGGTTCAAAGATGATTGAACCTTATGCTTTAGCGCTTTAATTTGACAGTTTCGGGTAGCTTGATGTGCTGGCGTCTAGCTACCCAAAACTGTCAAACTTTCCCAATCAACTTGGAACCTTATGCTTTAGAGATAAAGTTGAAAATCTATTAAAGAAATTTGACAGATAGTGGTACCTTAATGTACTCTGTACAACTAACGAACTCTTCTTTATAAGCCTCCTGCCTTTTACCCAATTTAATTAAACTTTATGGCGGCTCGGTAAATGAGGCGAGTCGCTGCGCAGTAACAAATTCACCTGTCAGCGGGGGTGAGGTACTGCGGAGTGAGGTACTGCGCAGCGAGTAGCGCACTTAAAGTTTGAATCGAGCTGTACCCAGTCGCCATAAAACTGTCGCACAGCGTGATTACAGTAAAAATAAATTAATAGTTTAAAAAACAGTAGAAAAACACGCTTTATAAATGCACGCAAAACCATGAAACCTAATCGTGGTCAAAGTTCATTACAAGACTTTTCTAAGAAATCCAAAACAGCTATGATACGATTTTCCATGATGAAGTTCTAGTTCATATCTTCCGGCTCCATCATCAGATCAGTTCGACAGTACCATATTATTGTATTGTCATCAGAACTACATACAGCTGCCAATTTTCATTACGCTACGACCCTTGGAAGATAGTTACATTAGTTACCTTAGATTCCATTACATAATTAGTTACATACAGGTCGACCTAATAAAAGCGTGTTAACAAACGAAATACATTATTAAATTACATAGACATGCTAATTTCAAATACACGTGTTCCATTTCTTATACTATGAACAGATTAGCATGTCTATTGTCTAAGGTGCCGTCGGCCCAGTGTCAAGTTCAAGTTGGAATCACCATAATATCGTTGTTATTACAGCTGCACTATTACTAATCATGCGAAACTATTGCGTGTCTGTTTGCCTCAGTTTGCTACGGCCAAATTTGCTGAACCGATTTTGATGAGTTTTGGTGGAGATGTGAATTCCGATGAAAGATTAAGGATGCTACGTATATTACTTTTACACCCTATAATTTTCATCAAAATCGAAGAAAATGGAAATTGGATCATGTATCATCATCGTCATCTGCCTAGCCTTTTCCCAACTATGTCGCAATATTATTACCGTGTCGCAACTAATCTAACCTTTTGTTCTCTCCTAAGTCCTAATTTACATGAATAACAATTACCTACATACAAATCGTATTTATAAAGTGTCTATTAATGTCAAGTTTTTGTTTAAAAGGGGGTTAGTATGTATAAACATCCACAAAATCACGTCTATCGACAAAAAGTTTAGACGTAAATGTAAAGTTTTTGCTCAAATAGATTGAGAAAAAAAGAAGAAAAAAAAAGGCATATATGTCAAAATTATTTGACAATTAAATACATAATGTTGACCGGTACTGTACCTTATAAATTGTATGTAATTTTTGTATTTATTTATAAACAGTTAGGTACGTAGATAATTGTTAGATAATAATATCTATTATTTGGTTTTTGTTACTAGTTTGTCCTTTATATACAGTGTTAATAATAAATTGTTTAACAAGTATGTATTATTAGAAGAATAATAAAAACAATTCCTTGAACATTATTGTTTAATAATAAATAATACTTGGCTCTTAATTAGGACGGACACGCATAGTGCTAAAAAAACAAAGATGTTTTACGATCGTAATTTTTTTTAATTAATCACAGAATGAGCAGAAGTTTTTTTTTAAAGGATTTTTTAAAGCATTTCTTTATGCCAGTAACAATTTATTATGATACCGAAGTGTTTGCGAAGGGTGCCGAATATTGCAACATTTAAAAAGAATAAACACTTATTAAGAAGGATAAATAATAACAGCCGTACAGGTCGATCGATCAGGTTAAGCTACGCTTGCCGCGGTTGGTCTGTGGACCATCTTTACACCCTCCATGCCTCGGAAAGCACGATAAGTCGTTGGTCCCAGCTGTCATTCGTGGATCTTTGACAGTCGTTACGGGTAGTCAGAAGCCCGAAAGTCTCACTACCAGTCTTACCAAGGGTATTACCCAGTAACTGGGTTGTGGAGGTCAGATAGGCAGTCGCTCCATGTAAAATACTGATATTCAGCTGCATCCGTTTAGACTAGAAGCCGACCCCAACATAGTTGGGAAAAGGCTAGGCAGATGAAACATTAATTAAAAAGAACATAATATATTCAGCAGTAAATGTGTATTAGCTGATTTAAAAACAATATCGTTATCCACTGAGTTAGATTTATCTGCCCGCAGATTAGTTAAAAACACAGTTAGAATAAATAAACATTAGCGTTTGGAATTTTATTTTGCATAGGAGATTATCTAATATGGTTATTATACACTGTTTCATTTTTATCGTTTTAATCCTTATAAGGGGAAATTGTACTCATCATTATGAACAAATTTTACTATGGGACCAACCCTGAAATCGTGAAAAAAAAATCAGCTGATCTAAACATTTATGTTAGCATAACTCGACATAATGTATGGATCAACAGATTTTTTTTCACGATCCCAGGGTTGGACCCTTTAGCTCACCGCCCGATCAGGACCAGGCCCGTGCCGGACGGCGCGTACGTGTTCCACGCGCGCCTCAAAGAGATGTCAGCATCGGGGAGGGGCCCCTTAGGGCCGAAGCCTGCCGGGTCAGCGGGATTGTCCGAAAGGGTTACCGCTGGCCCGGAACATAAAGGGCTAAGGAAGGAACACGGGTGGGTTTTAGTCAGTAAGAGTCTGACACTCCCTTCCGCTCTACCCAGAGCGGGAGGAGTCATTTGATGATTTCCCATCCGCAAAAAAAAAAAAAAAAAAAGGGTTGGACCCTTAATAAAAGTTCATAATGTTGAGACCTATTGTAAAAAAAACTAACAAAATGTAAGGGTGTAGTTATCTTTTATTCTAGATTATATTGCGGGTATGCAGTGAATTTCAGTATAATTGCGATATAAATGGATCTGAAACGAAAAAAAACAGGATGTTCTCATAAAAAACATACATTCGGGTCGAATACAGAACCTCCTTTTTTTTGAAGTCGGTTAAAAAACGAATAAGCATACAGCAAAGACAGTCATTCATTGCTGACCTTAATCAGCCAACAACGTTCCCACTGCTGGGATTCAGACCTCTTCTCTGCGAGCGAGAATGGGCCATTTTCCACCACGCTAGCCCAGTGCAGGTTGGTTTTTAAATTAACATTATACATAATTAATATAATATGCATAATGTTTATAATACCTATGTAAAAATATAATCTATACATATAATAAAATTGTAGAAAAGTGGTGTCTGTACAATGGAAATATATTAAAAAAAAGTAGCAGGGGTTGTTATTATATCGATGCCGAACCCGAAAATGTAATTAAATTTTTTTTTGTCTGTTTGTCTGTTTATCTGTTTGTCTGTTTGTCTGTTTGTCTGCTGTGTTTGTGCACGCTAATATCAGAAACGGCTTATTCGATTTAGATGCGGTTTTCACTAATATATTGTAGTAAGCTTCACTTAACATTTAGTGTTTATTTCATGTCAATCGGTTCATAAATAAAAAAGTTATGTCAATTTAAAGAATCACGGCGAACATTTGTTAAGGTATTCTATCAGAGTACGTAAACGCCTCGCGCCTGCGCGTCCGTGGCTATATATACAAGGTGTAACGGAAAGGGGGTATCAACCATGAAGGAGGTGAATGAAGATGAAAAAAAAAATTTGGACCTCCCATAGTAATAGCACATCAATGATTTACTATTACTATGGGAGGTCCAAATTTTTTTTCGTATTTCGACCTATGTTCTTTGGGGAAATTTGTTCAGTTTCATGAGCACATTCACCTCCTTCAGGGTTGATACCCCCTTTCCGTTACACCTTGTATAAAGCGCGCTGAGAGCCGCGCCGCTGCCATAATTCCGATCCAGCCTGTCCCTTGCTGCCCTCTCCCAGCGACGCCCTAAGCCGAGGTCCGTACCCCACAGGGGGTGCCCTTAGCGTGTAGTCGCTTAGTTTTTAAGTTTATATTGTGTAGTTAAGTTGTGTATTATGCCCTGGCTGGAGGCCTTAATTTATTGAGGCATCCACAGGAAAGCCAGTTTAAGCAGTCGACAACCCCTCAGGTTGAACTGCGAGATGACCATTTCAAAAGAAAACGCGCCGCTGCCATAAGGATTCAGTTATTCGTAGCGAACGCACGTGTCCTGGAGAGTATAGGCGAATAGTTGGATTCGATTATTGCGATTCACTTGAATACTGACTGTTTGCATATTTCATTTATTTATATTTTAGGGTTTGTAGGTTAGGTTCTTTTTCTTAATTTTCTTTAAAATTTTGTAAGTATTTGGTATAGGTTAGGCGGTTCTTTCCTTGATTATTGGGTATTTACTTATCTTAATTTTTATTTAGGGTTTTGTAAATAAATATTGTAAGCATTTATTATTGGTTAGGCATTTCTTTCCCTGATTTTCGGTATACTTATCTTAATTTGTATTTAGGGTTTGTATATAAATATTATAAGTATTTGGTATAGGTTAGGCATTTCTTTTCTTGATTTTCTTTATTAAGTATAAGTTCATTAGCTTAGGTTAGTAATTATTTTTCTAGCAATTCTTTTGTTTTATAAAGTTAGTACGTTTGTCTGTGTAGAAGAATAGCACCACCCCTTACTTCCCGTGGGTGTCATAAAAGGCGACTAAGGGTCTCACCGGAGAATGGGCAGCAGCGTTCTCTATGCATTCCACCACCATACCATACTGCGATCGCCAACCCGCCTGCCAAGCGTGGCGATTATGGCAAACCCCCCCAAAATTGGGGGAGGCCTATGTCCAGCAGTGGACGTCTATCGGCTGAAATGATGATGATAATGACGTTTGGTTTACACGTCTTAACACTTATTACTTAAACTGTGATAATTTTAGACTGTATAATAATCTGTAAGTATTTATAATTTAATTGTTTACGATAGTACGTGTTTACTAAATAACTGTGTGTTAAGTAGTAAGTACTATTTTATTGTAAGAATGCCTCGAAGAAGATCCAACCTCTCCCAATGTAGCAGAAATGCTAAAAGGATGAGATTAGTTCGATCACAGGAATCTGAGGAAGGTCGTGAGGCAAAAGGCTCTCTGCAC
Organism: Mesoligia furuncula; assembly: GCA_916614155.1. Classification (NCBI taxonomy): domain Eukaryota; kingdom Metazoa; phylum Arthropoda; class Insecta; order Lepidoptera; family Noctuidae; genus Mesoligia; species Mesoligia furuncula. Next base: position 27,423,825 of record OU744800.1, on the reverse strand, counting down.
CAGGCTAGGTTTCGTGCTGCAGAAACTTCGACTCAGCGAGAATCTCGACTGAGTTCAAATCGTTCTCGAATGATGACAACTCGAAATTGGGAAAACGGGGAACAACGAAAGGCACGTTTATCTGTCGATCGCGAAGCTCACGCGCTATCGCGTGAGTCTGAGACTTTTGCTGTCAGGGAAATCCGCCTGAGCTCCCAGAGAGTACGGACAACAAATGCTCGATTCCAGGAGACACAGGATGAACGGGAAATACGTCTCACTGCCGATCGTGAAGCTCATACACTATCGCGTGAGTCTGAGACTGTCACTGATAGGGAAATTCGTCTGAGTTCTCAGAGGGTTCGGACAGCAAATGTTCGGTCTCAGGAAACACAGGAAGAACGAGAAATACGTCTCACTGCCGATCGTGAAGCTCAAGCACTAGAGTCTGAGACTTTCACTGAAATTCGCCTGAGTTCTCAGAGGGTTCGGACAGCAAATGCCCGGTCTGTAGACGGTATATGTAATTCAAAATATGCTGCCCGAAAAGTCACTATTCCACGCGGACGAAGTCGCGGGCACAGCTAGTGTTATATCTAATTATACATAATGATATATAATTAACATTAACATTATATTATTTCGAATTAACATTACTACAGTAACATTGAGGCATCGATGGACGTAATATTGGTCAATATGCGGTAATTGCTTTCATCCATCCTTTGCGGAAGACCTAGAACTAGTGCCGGTTCCTGAATCCGTTGTACTTGATAGTTGAAACTGCGTCCATATTAAACATGTGTCTGTACAGGGCAGTATTTAGTTTTTACCGACTTCAAAAAAGGAGGTTATCTATCCGACATGTACGTATGTAATATTATTGGAACTGCATTATATTCACATATGACAATCTATCAGGGCTTCCAAACAACAATACTAAATTTTATAGATGTATGTATGTATGTTTGTCCACGTATTTCTCCGCAACCATTAATCGGATCGTGACCATTTTTTTTACCGGCTTACACTTCCTTCAACTTAGGGAACAGTGCAAGTTTCATCAAAATCGATTCAGTAATTTTCAAGATATGGACTAATACGTGTAAGTGTGACGGCCTGGCTTATTGATACGAGCTACGGGTGTAGTGTCAAAGGGAAAAAAACGACGCGCAACCGGTTAACATAAATTCAGCGCATGGTTCTATATACCCTAGAGTTGAAATTATTCGTCGGTTATAAAATCAGCTGTTTCATAGAAAAATGTGTGTGTGTAGTCAAAGTGTATGACAATGCTATTTTTTTTAAATAAATCATCATTATCATCTGCCTAGCCTTTTCCCAACTACGTTTTTATTATTGACGTGTAAAACAGTTGATAAGCCCAATAAATCTGCCTAGATTTATTGGGCTTATAAACTGTTCTACACGTCAAAAATAAATTATATTTTAAAACTATAAGTCGGTGTCTTTTTGTTGAGCCAATTTACAGAAATAAATATAACTTATTGCGTATTTCACGATAAAATGCAGGTTGTATCTGGTAACAACGAGATTATTACATTTTCATAAAAAAACGGGTAGCGAACACGTAAAATATCCAACGGCTACATTTCCACAAAAAAAAAGCAATATGTCACTCCCCATTTCAAAAACAGAACAGCGCTCACGTCACTATTCTGATAGACCTCACATTGATTACGTGCATTAGCGCACTAATCCGCTTGACTATCCTTAACACCCACTGTACTTCCGTCAGTCGGAACTCACTCGGTTTTCGCCTCTATCCTTGAATGTGCCGGTTGCAATATCCGCTCGTTGCGTGTGCAGCCACTGTGCGATCCTATTGCACAATGGTCAGTAATGCACGTTCTTTATTAAATGCATTGTGATTTCGTTGGAGATTTTCCGGAATAGGCCTCTTAGTAGGGGTTTTCGAAAAAGTAATATGGCTACTTGCTTGCTGCTTGAATAAATTTGTTTATTTAGCCTTCTACGGTATATTTTGATTAAAAAAATCAAATGTTTGCATTTATAATTATTCAGTCCAACAACAAGTTGGAGAAACACACCATAAAAGTCATAAGTTTAATTTTAATCTATGTTGATCTTGTAATATAATTAATAATGTGAACCTCAATTACAATTATGTTTAATCAATATTTCTTAATTCGTGTCTTTATAAATTATATTCTTTAATATTTGCATACCTGTAACTTAGGTGAAATATGTCTCGGTCTATAACTGTTACTATAACAACTCATGTACCATATTTATAGCAAATAAATGATTTGATTGATTGATTGATTGATAAAAAAAACAGTGGCAATCCAGGAATGGCGACAGAAGTGAAAACAAAACAAACAGAATACTTTGCCATCACTCACTGACATATCGGATAAAACCGAGTACATCCCGAGGACAGCCGAACACATCCATGGCGGGTCCGGGTCAGCGGGATTGTCCGAAAGGGTTACCGCTGGCCCGGAACATAAAGGGCTAAGGAAGGAACACGGGTGGGTTTTAGTCAGTAAGAGTCTGACACTCCCTTCCGCTCCACCCAGAGCGGGAGGAGTCATTTGATGATTTCCCATCCACAAAAAAAAAAAAAAAAAAAAAAATCCATGGCGGGTATTTATTGAATCGTCTTATAAACAAAACACGCGCGGTGTCGCTTACGGAAACAGTGGCGCGAGTTCAATGGTTTTTCCCATCTCAAAAAATGCCCAACGCGCGAAGTTTTCACTTAAAAAATTAAAACAAATAATAGTTCAAAGTCCAGTAGGTACTGTACGAAAAAAAACATGTTTTCAAAAAGCACTTATTACGACCATTAATTATAGTCTGTCAAAAACGACAAGGCGTCTGCAACCGATTCTAAAATTTGAAATAATTAGGTATCAAAAAACCAAACTCGTATCGTCATTAATTTTTAAAACGATAAAAAAGCCTGGCTAAAGCCTATAATAAAATACGTCAGGGCCAAATTCCCATTGATGATTCTAGAATGTACAGTTTCTCATGCTGCTTACTGACTAGAAAAATGTGTGTATATCTTTGGCTCGGTTTAATTGACGTAATACCTGTGCTATGATAATACTGATCCCATCGAAAAGTATTTGAACATTTTTAGTCAAATGTACAAAAAAAGCATAAGTGCCAAGTTAAGCAGACAAAATATTTCAAAATTCAACATATTTCAAAATTCAACATAACAAAAAAGAATGACTAAAACCTACATGGTCACTATGAAACGTCAGAAGACAGGTGCACGGTTCCAATTGGCCGTTTCCTATGGAGAAGAGCCGTCAAGAAACTCCACCGTTACTCTTTTAAAAATAATTGGCTTTTACATTGTTTTCAATTACAATAGGCCTCTCAAGAAGTACTTAGTGAAAAAAAGGTCTACAAATCTACAGTCTACAAAGCCTGCAACGTTCTCACATTCACAAAATATAAAATAATCTATCAAAAAGGTAAATAAAACATAAAAACCTATTGAAACCAAATGATATGATTGCCATTACAACCACTAATAAAAAGTTGAAATTAGAATTGAGGAAGTAGTGTTGTGTATGTAGTTGTTGAGTTGAATTTAGTTTTTAATACAAAGAATATGTGAAATAAGTATGTAAAATAAAAATAAACATTGTAAATTTGGAAGCAGTTAATAGACAATTACAAAGTTATGCTGTTAATGAGGGTCTAGGGAAGCCACATGTGCAGAAGGAATTATTGCCAAACTACCTTGTCTTCAACGTAGTCTCTAATTTTATAATATGCTTTTAGACAAGGACAAGTTTCTTGAGGGTTATGAACTTTCCATCGCTAAGTTCTGTAACCGGCTTTGGCAACTTGTTATAAAGGCGGATACTGGTTACAAGAAATGAGTTGCTAGTTTTTATGTATCACCATATAATTTTTACTACGTGTATTCAGCATAATCACCATAATGTTTCCACTGCTGGGACTCAGGCCTTCTCTTTGAGAGGGAGTGTATTTACATATATTATGGAAATTGATAAGTTTTGCTTTGCCCCTAGTTTCGATTGTCAGAAATCAGTTTGAGTTTCAACCTTTAATTCAGTTCTTATTTCAACTGCATCAGGTGACCTCAGAAAATTTGTGAAAAAGGTTTTGAAAGATATCGTCCTCATTCTGTCTAAAAGATTACAAAACAATGTGTGAGTATTTTCTTTGTTCTTGCATGGTAAAATGAATCGCATGAATGACCAAAGAAAATAAAAAAAGTGCCAACAATTGCCAGACGCTAGGTGATTGCTCTTGATTACGAGAGGGTGAAAAACTAAAAAATAATTATAATCATGTGTGTTGCAAGTATTTTGACCTGTTACTCTAGTTAGTCTTGGCTTAAACCATTACTTAAATAATAAATCATACATAACCAGCGAAGTGGTTCAGAGACACTCATTGCAAAATATTGTGGATCTCGAAATACATACTTGAATAGTTTTAAAGAAATTCTTGACCTATTTTGAGATATCTTGACTGACACATAAATTAGACTACTAGAAATATCTTATATTCATAAAAGATTCGTTTCATGGGATCCAAATAGAAGATATAAATTTTACCAATTTACTTGCTCTAAGTTAATAGGTATATATGGTCAAGAAACAATTGCGCGTAATCTGGCTTCCCGTGTTGGTGTAATAAACAAAAAAATATTAAAGAATCGAGTGCCAGTAATTTATACTTATGAGGCAATATCTGTACTATTATTAGTAAAATAAAGCTAGGCTAACTACTGGTGCAGGGCTGAACACTGGGTGTATTACACTGGGTGATTTCAACGGAGCTTTAGAACACCTCTGCCCAAACATTAAATAAAGTAATAAAAACAATAGGGTATCTATTGCTTTCATAATTACTAAAGGGGATGGTTCAAGAATACCCGAGTTCCTTTTTCATATAAAAAAAAATGTTCCATTAAACCACACGTATTATTCAGATTCATGCGTACTTCAGGTTCTAAGACCCTTATCTGGGCCTCTCTGACACTGACCATAAGGGTCATTCGAGGTAGACCGGTCCAATCAACATGAAGGTCAAGTTACAAAACTGCTTTTGTAACTTTTATTATGGTGTTCAAGATTCACCGGTAATATGTGAAGAAATGTTGACCTTTGTGCCAGTAATTTATTATGCTCGAGTTACCCGTATAAGACTGCCTGTCAAATGTATTATGCTCTAAATAAGCGATGCTTGACGTGTCATTGAAATTTGTTTTTTCATACACAAAGCCCTAGTGATGAGTTATTCTAGTAGCTTAGGCGGATCACATACTACAACGCGCCACGCGACGGGGCACAGATAACGCCTCCGCGCGTGATTTTTTACATACAAATTCATTAAAAACGCGTTTCTGCGCGGGGATTTTTTCCAATGGCTCGTCACGTGGCGCGTTGTAGTGTGAGATTCGTCTTCGACAGTATTACAGTGTTTCTTGCAAGACAGCCTTCGTCTTTTATAAATTCAAATATTTAATAATTTTTTCATATCTGCTAGTTAACTTATTTGCTTTGTAAGTAAAGCCGTGTTCCTGATGAGATTTCCCAGCAGCAAAATGATGAACTTCGATATAAACTTTCATCCCCTATTTAACCCCTTTAGGGATGGTTATATCATTGCCTTAGAGGATGATTTTTTAAAAAATACTTCTTAGTGCTCGCTCACCTACGTGGATCTTCTTACTTCATACTTGATTAAAAATATTCAGAGCGTTGCCGTTAATGGAAAAAGATCTCCCGGATCTATAGTATCAATGGGAGTCCCACAGGGCTTAATTCTTGGTCATTTCTTGTTTCTTCTTTATATTAATGACTTGCCGTACCTCATAAAGGATACACATGATATAATGTTGTTTGCAGATGACACTACACTTTTGTTTATACATAAACGTCAGCAGCTGGTTACCGGAACTCCTGTTATTATTACTCATTTCATGCTTCTAGCTAGACCCAGAGGATTAAGCAGTGCGTTTTCTGTCTATCTACGAATGAATATAAAATTTTTATCAAGTAGATAATACATAGATACAATTGAGTACACAAGAAGAAATCTGGAAGTGGCACCGGTGACTGAAAAGTTGTGTGGAAATTATCATGTCATGGTAAAGGCGCGTGATGCAGAGGAATTAGGAAAATGTCATGAGGATATTTTTGAGTACCTATGAATGTAGATAGAATGATGTGAAGAGTAGGTGATGACTAAAAAAAAAACGATGGATGTAAAGACGCCAGCACATCAAGCTACCCGAAACTGTCAATTTTTTCCAATCAACTTTGAACCTTATGATTGAGCGATAAAGTTGAAAACATATTAAAGAAATTTGACAGATTCTAGTTGCTTGATGTGCTGGCGTCTATACTGTGTGAAAGTTAATATGGCTAGAATTCGTTTTCATTCTCCTGCCCTTATCCCCACAAATGCTGGAGAATGGTGATGATGATGCTGATGATGAGAAGATAATTATAACTGCCAACATGGAGCTGGTTGTAAACCACAATGTAGGTATTGCTAAAAAAGAAAAAATAGGGAAAAGAGAATGATTGAGAAAAATATTTCGTGGCTCACAACTATTTAAATATTTTTTCTGTATGCCTGAATCAACTAGAGCGTAACGTTGCACAAGATTAACTTGAACTTGGCTAATTCTATTGTTAATGCAAAATTTTTTACAAATGCATCGAAGAAATTTTGCAAGATACGCAATATTGCAGGCGGAAAGAATATTTGAACATAACATTCATAAAAAAAAAGCGGTTGGTCGACTCTTCACATGACCAGAGGTCTGGCCTATTTATTGGCCAAAGAATCAGCATTGCCATACAACGTGGCAATGCTGCCAGTCTTTTGGGCACGTTGCCTGTTGACAGCGATGCGGATGAGTTTTTTGAGGCCCCTTGATTATTTCTCCTCCTTTTTATATACTTGTACATATTATTATTATTTTAATACTGTTAGCTTTTAAAATTACGTTTTCAAGTTTTCACATTCATGGATGTTTAGTACTGAGAAAGAGAATGATAGAATACTAGCTTTTGCCCGCGGCTTCGCTCGCGTTAAGTATTATTAAAAAAAAACTAATACATTTACATCCGCCATCATCCCTTATTTTATCCCCATGGGAGTTGAATTTATTGAAATCCTTTTTTAGGGGATGCCTACGTCATAGTAGCTATATGCATGCAAAGTCTCAGCCCGATCGGTTTAAAATTGACAAAGTTTCATAGAAACTTTCATCCCCTATTTTATCCCCTTGGGGGTAGAATTTATCAAAATCCTTTCTTAGCGGATGCTTACGTCATAACATCTACCTGCATGCCAAATTTCAGCCCGATCCGTCCAGTGGTTTGGGCTGTGCGTTGATAGATCACTATGTCAGTCAGTCACCTTTGAGTTTTATATATTTAGAAGATAGAAGATGTTTCGGGTTCCCTGGCAATTACGGACTAGACTTGCGGGGTAGTTGCGTAACACACTCAGTAGCCATGGTTTACATTTTGACAGTACAACAACATTCATTGCGTAATTGACGGTGCTAAGCAGACAATTTTTTCGAACATATGAAGCAATGGATTACCAATATCTACCAAAGAGATTTAAATTTAAATTGATAGCGTGTTATGCAATTAGGGTACTAATTCACAAGGTTTAACTACAAAAATCATCTTTGGTAAACATGTACAGTCAACAAAAGAGATAAGTATGCAGGATCGTCGGATATAGTTGTAGTTTAGTAAGTAACCGATGGATATTATCGACTGAAGTTTAAATTGATAAATGAGCTTTTTGTTTTCTAATAATTAAATTAAATTAAATAAATTCGAGAACGTCTATCGGTTTCTTACTAAACTTCAACTATATCCGACGATCCTGCATACTTATCTCTTTTGTTGACCGTACAAACATTTTAGTAGATAATCAAAGTGGAGGTTTAAGGGCTGATTTTTCAATCATCTGATAACTTTATTCGAGGAATAATTTTGTAATTTTGACAGTTATTTCATACAAAAACTGTCAAACGTCAATTTTATTCCTCGAATATAAATTATCTGGCCATGGAAAAATCAGCCCTAAGTCAAAGAACCCTATTATATTTATATAAATACTATCCGTTCTAATAATTATAAATACGAAAGTAACTCTGTCTGTTACATTTCACGCCTTCACAGTTGATCTGATTTCGAAGAAATTTGGCACACAGTTTGACCATAACCTAGGTTAGGTTATAATAATATAATATAGTATAATATAATATAATATAATATAATATAATATAATATAATATAATATAATATAATATAATATAATATAATATAATATAATATAATATAATATAATATAATATAATATAATATAATATAATATAATATTATATAATATTATAATATTGTTATATATAATACTTTGAACCCGGTAATACGTTTCCTTGGGCTAGTATAATAATTATAGTATACACACAAACACACCCTTACACACTCACTCACACACACACCCACATAACCTCAATAAATTGTACCTTGTGTACGTTGACAACCTTTACTATGTGATATAATGAAATTCTGGAGTTCTAAAGTACAGGCCCAGGCCTAAACTAAGCTTGGACCTGTATTTTCTCTAGATCTCGCACAAATTACAGAATTTTGGTAAAATACCTGTCAACTTTAGTAAGTTGACAGGTATTATACCAAAATTATCTCAACTTACTAAAATTGTCCACAAAATAAAATAAACGTTATTATTTTGTTTTTATTATTTACTAGCAGCGGCCCTCGGTTTCACCCGCATAAGTGTCGAACTCGTTCGAAAGACACGTGGCGCCTTCTATTATCATAATAATGTTATTGTTGTTTTTCTCGGGAACAACACTTTTTTTCGGGATGAAAGGTACCCTATGTCCTTTTCTGCTCACCTGACAACGTATATGCAAAATTTTAGGATGATCGGTTCAGTGGTTTAGGCGTGAAAAGGTAACAAACAAACAAACTTACTTTCGCATTTATTATATTAGTTAGGATTATAGTAATAATTAGAACTTTGACTTATCTTGGAACCCTGGGGTCCCGGACCTTTGGAAGACGTACGAGGGGCGGAAGCCAACTCGCAGAGGCCCGTTAGACGTTTTCAATTAAATGAGGCACCAACGACGATTATCCCTGTTTGCACTATGCAAATGTACCAAGGACAACCCCCTGTTAGGGTAGGACTATTGCAGGATATGGAAACAAAGATATTTGATTATGAGTTTGGGTGGCTAAAGTAAACTGGTTATCTAGGACTATGGAAAGACTATATTATTATATAGTGCCTGCCTGAACAATGTTTTATGTAAATTACACAGATAATTATTTTTACTATAGTAATTATAGTAATATTTATATCTTATTTTTCTCCAAGATCATTCCTACATGGACAAGTTCCACATATCCGATAATCGCCGTATTTTAACATTCACTTGACCACAAAAATGCAGCAGGTGTTCATTTGTTTGTTGATACCTACTCAACAAACAAATGAATGTCACGTTACCTATGTATATCTGTATTGGAATTGTAACCTTATTATTACAAGACTACGACGGATCGTAATGTGAATAATTTTATATCCTTCCTTACACCGAATGATAAGAAAATTATGAGAGGATGTTACAACGTTGTAGGATGTTTTTTTGTATATGGAATTTAAAAAACCAGTTGCAAACCAATCAAAATAAACCAACAAAAAATAACCTATCCCAGGGATGGCGAACCTCTATGCATCTTCGTGCCATATTTTCCAATTAAATTTTGACTCTGACCGTGACGTGCCAATAAACAATCTTGACTACTAGAAAAAAAAAATGTTTTTCAGAATAATACTCTTTATTGACAACTATAAACGTTCATAATAATACCTTTATTATTATAAACAGTTTAATGTATTATTCAAATTAAAAAACAAATGAGTGCGACTTCTGCTGATGCAAACTGGATGACTTAGATACTTACATAAGTTCCTGAAATGATACCGTGCACATATTATATTGACACGTGCCACCAATGGCACGCGTGCCATATTGGTTCGCCATCCCTAACCTAACCCATTAAATTAAATCTTATTTTAACTACATTAAAAAAGCCAAACTTATAATTAATAAATATGCATTTAAATATTATCTTTAACCCGACTGCTTCTGAAGTTGCTTCACGATTCTGGCAATTACCACTTATTTTTATTGATAACTCTCATCTTGTTGGCTGATTTATTAATCGTTAATAGTAACATAATTATGTATTCATAGAAACGATGAAAAAACTGATGTGTCCTAATGAAATTTGTAAAAAAAAGTGAATGCAATTTGGCACAAGGGTAGACCAAAAAGACAGAGTACTTTTCATCCTGGATCGCAGGCGAAGTCACGGACAACAGTTAGTCTATACTAATATTATGAAAGATAAGATTTGATTTTTTGTATGTTTGTTTGTTACGCTTTCACGCTAAAACGGCTGAACGGATTTAAATGAGATTTGGCACATGGGTAGACCTTAACCTGGATTAGGATATAGGATACTTTTTTTCCCGATATTTCTACAGGATCGATACTAATGCGGGTAAACCGTGGGGCGCAGCTAGTTGATTAACAAACCTATGCACACATCAAATATCCAAAAAAATCATGTTCATCCAAACTCGACAAAAGAACCTCTCCCAATTTTCCATTTCCTGAACGATCGTGATAAGCTCACATGAATAACAGACGTCTAACATTAGGCTCCGTGCCCACTGAAGTGTAACACCGAATCACAGTAAATCTCAATCAATCACACATATAATTAAATGCACGCAAGGCCTTCGACCAGTTCCTGATGAATGGTTAGAAAACTTTTAATTATGGATAAATAATTATGTTTCGTGCAACTTTGTTGCTAGATTCACCTGCCATCTTGCTCCGCGTGTTCTATCTACCCTACCTGTGTGTGTGACAATTTAATTTATAATAAATAATTTAATTTAATTTAATAATTTAATTTATAAAGGACAATGCTCATGGATGTATGGAATCCCGTACCATGCTGCATCAAAGTCAAACTTTGTTTTTTATAGATTACACTTATCATATTAATTCCTACAAAAGTTCTTTTTGCAAACAAAACCCGGGTTTCGGAGATTTTCAAAAAAATCGAAATAACCTAAAAACTAGGTAGGTACCTACTTTATTCTGTTTGACATGTCATACACGAACGGTCATTATTGCTCTAAAAACAGCCTATTCTATTCTAGTTATTTTTAATTAATGTAGAATCGACAAAGTATAATTTTTTACATGTTTTTTGAAAGACATCATAGCACTTTCAAAATTCAAGGTCATATCATATCATTTGAAACGGAACATCATGTAAAGGGAATAAAACAATAACAACACTTTTTTACTTTAAATTAAATTCCCTGTACAAAAATTAAATCCCCGACGCGTAATGTCGTGAAACATTATGAAAACTTTTCAACTTTTTGGTACTACTTTTGGTCATTCTCCTTTCACTGAGGCCAACCCAGATAGAGATGGCGAGATGACCTAGACGTGTACCGGGACGACTCGGTATGACGCGGGAAAAGAGTACCTGGAAGAATTTGGAAGAAGACCTTTGCCTTTTGGGACAGTGTAGGCCAGGGGTGGCCAACTTGGTTAGACCCAAGATCTAATGTTCATTGACGACACCCTGTGCGATCTACCGATTACATACTTCTTCAAATCATATATGAAACAGCATAGTTACACAATTATGTAGTATTTTTTATTTTATTTAGAGGAAAAATATAAAACTGAAAATTATTCTTAGTAACTACTTATTTATAATAATGTAAGCATTGCGTTTGAGCATCTTTCGCTAGATTAGCAAAATCAGGTTTGTAGTTGGAAATATTTTTTGTCTTGCCACGATCGAGTCGCGATCGACCGGTTGGCCACCCCTGGTGTAGGCCAAATAAAAAATATTAAAAAATTGCACTGCAGTGAAAACTTGAAAAAGCATTATAGTAATTTAATAAATATGTTTGAAGGTCATTCTTCGCAAAGAAAATGTACCGCGCGTTGATGTCTTTATAATGGCCAAAACTTAAAACGGAGATTTCGGTTATGGTAACAGTGTCGCAAGTTCAATGGTTTTTCCCATCTCAAAAAATGCCCAACGCCTAAAGTAGTTTTCACTTCAAAAAAAGTTTTTAAATGTCATCAAGTTAGACTGAAAGTAAGCTTCAATGTTGCAAGACTTCCCACAAACAAAGCAATATGGACACTTCTATCTTGTCGTTGTTAAAATAGACATTCAGCGTTCACGTTGTTGGCATTAGACAATACACTTATTTATTTTGCCGTTTATATAGGAAAGTTTTTCAAGCAAATATTGAATCTTAATACATTCTGTGATGAAATTACGAGAGCCTACCTTAGGCCGAGATCTATAATAATCGTTACATAGCTCGTACTTTGGCTTAGCGTTATTCTTGTCACTGCCGCACAACTGTCAAACTACCAGTGCAAGACAGAGACGGAAACATGTCTAGGTTAAAATACGAGCTAACGTTTATAGATCTCAGCCTTAATCCATTGGTAGGTTAATGCTCGTTTCCTAAAAACAAAAACGAATCGTTTTGTCAAACTTAACATATAGAAGGGAAGGGTCTCCATATGGGAGGGTCTACTGTGCAAAGTTATGAGGTACCAGCAGCGCCCCGCGGTTTCACCCGCATAAGCGTCGATCCCGGTCGAGAGACACGTGGCGCCATCTATTATCATAATAACGTTATTGTTGTTTTCCTCGGGAACAGCACTTTTTTTCGAGACCCTATGTCCGTTTCTGTACACCTGACAACGTTTATGCAAAATTTCAGGATGATCGGTTCAGTGGTTTAGGCGTTAAAAGGTAAGAAACAAACAAACTTACTTTCGCATTTATACTTAATATTAGTTAGGATTTGCTTCATTATTAGGTATAGATACAAGAGTCTTAAATTTTAACCAATAACGGTCCGTTAATTATAGGAATCGGCCAGAAGACTAAGCTGAGCTTTACTCAACCCTCTGCTAAAAATGAGTCCGTTTATATACCCGCTACATATGTACCAACCATATAATTATTTAAATGCAAAACCTCTCACGTCTCCGTGAAACAAAATGAATAAATCAACTCAAGATAACGACTGTGCTAGTCTAACTACTTGCGAAATAAATGCATTGCAAATGCGCAGTTAAATTATAACTTTACTCATTATATTATATTCACAATTTACGACATAGTTGGTGAGCCAAATAAATAATAATATTGAGTCCCCTAGGCCTATGTCCAGCAGTGGACGTCTATCGGCTGAAACGACGACGACGACGAATCAAAGATAAAAATAATTACAGTAACATAGAAGAATCATAATCATAGAAGAAAAATAATTACAGTAACATAGATAAAAGTAATCAGAACGTAGTGTTTCAATTTTTGTTTATTTCGTATTTGAAGTGGGTTTGCTCTTGACTCTAGTCTAGGTCAGAGGTGACAGAGACAAAGTCAATGATGGAGTAAGCTTACCCAGAAGAAGCCTGTTCACTCTGACTTTGAAGAGATTCGGAAAAATTAAATTAATTTAATGAAATTAAACTTCAACTTGTTTTAACCTAATACTGGAACATTAATTTTTAACATAATATTTTACAGCTGCTAACTTTCAAAGTGCACCCCTTAATGCTGTATCTATCATAGCTGCACTCATAGATCCTATTGAGACATGGCCATAGATATTCTGATCAATCAATGTACCTTTTCCTGTGTTGAGATTAGCTTTCAGCCTAACTGGATGCAGCTGAATAAAAAAATTTTACATGGGGTGGCTACCTGTCTGACCTTCACAACCCAGTTACTAGGTAACACGATACCCCTTGGTAAGATTGGTTGTCAGACTTTCGGGCTTCCGACTACCCGTAACGACTGTCAAAGATCCACGAATGACAGCCGGAGCCAACGGCGTCACGGTATGTAAAGATGGTCACCCATCCACAGACCAACCGCGGCAAGCGTAGCTTAACCTGACCGATCGACCTGTGCGGCTGTCATTATTTAGCCACAGGCCCCTCCAGGCCAAATATAATTATATAAACAGGAAAAGTTTTTAACCAGTGCGCAAATTTTGACATAATAAACTTGAATATATTTTAATAAACACGTATTTTTTGTATTGATATGTTTCAATAGTAAAAAATTAAGTTAACGCTTACGAGACTTGTTTACTTAGAAATTTATTTTATGGACGTCGCTTGCCAGTCCGTCGACCGGTCGCCCGATTCACGCCGCGCGTCGACCGGTCGCCTGACGCGCCAGCTGCTATCGAAGTACCTACTCACGCGCGCTCGCTCAATGCGACGGCGGATTATTGACCCCAGTTTAGCGCTACAATTTTTTAAGTTTAGACTGTGTAAAGTTATTTGTAAACGTAATTTTTCGTAAATTCCAATTTATCCTTCATACTTTCATGGGCTTAGGACCATCAAAATGCAGAAAATAAATCATAATAAGTAAGAAAGTATTACGTTTTAGTCCATTCAAAATAAAACATTTAGGTATGATAGGTACGACATGATACAATTTGCGTCAATGTCTAATCAAAGAGAACCTAAGACACTAAGATTGTTTATAATTTCTTCTTACCTCTACATTTTATTAATCACAATAATTTTAGGTATTGTTAGAAGTGACCTCCTCTTTTTTCAAGGCATAAACGTGCACGTTTAAATAAGTAAGCATTTAGTTTGTTTAGGACACTAACACCACTTTTTACTTCATTGAAAGCGTTAATTTTTTTTTTTTTCAAGTCATCTAGGAAGACGACCCACTGACCCACTTGTTTCATACACCTTGGTTTGCTGCTAAAATTGTCCTCTCATTAGGGACCGTGGGATTGAGGATCCTTTGGGCTCGCATACGAGGTACGCTCTCCCTTTCGTATCTTCTTCGTGCTGCTTGTAAATTTTCATTGCTTAACAAATACACTTGCACCATTTCATAATACTCGCGGTGAGTAAAATGAGACATTGTCACTACGCTAGTCTAGTACGCGGCACGCGCGCACGGACGGCGAAGGGACATCCGACCTCCGCTTCCGCAAGTGACGTACTGCATGTGCATGCGTTTTGTTTATCAAACGCCGGCGCCGCGCCGCATGCCCCCGCACCCCCGTCTCGTGCGCTGGGCGAGGTCCAGCGGCCGGCGGCCTTCGCGTTTTCATTCATGCTCATTCATAGTATTACTATTAAATTATATCCATGTCTTGCTTATTTCAAATTGGGACAAAGTGGAAAAATTAAAAAAAAAAGTCATAAACTAAAAATGGAAATGTGTTCTATTGCTTACACTGAGCCACCAAAAAAAATTTGCGCACTGGTTAAAAACTTTTCCTGAATATAAAACGTAAATAAATTATGTCCTTTGCACATTTTAAATACATCAGGATTACCTACCGCCAGTTACGCATACTCTGACATTGCGCCCCAGACTCTCTACCCAATCGTCATGAATCATAATGCCTAAAAGCATGTGAGATTTCTTTTGTCAGATCATAATAATAGCCGGTCGATTCTGTAAAAATCTCACTGTGAAAACTTAGGTGAAGTGAGTTTGTTTTTGCTAGGAATTGATACTATTGACAGCTCACTCCACGCACACTTCACCTAAGTTAGAATAGCACCGCAGTAACGCGGCATTATACGTGGGCGATCCAACGCGAACGCGATTGCGAAGCGATCCGATGCGGTTTTCGCGAATTCAACGCGACGCGGCGGCTCTGTACTACGTGCGCGCGAAGTCGCCGCTTCAGCCGCGCCGCCGCCATTAAGTACCCTGCATTTGTCATGGTCGGTCGGAAACAATTTTCACTGAAAAATTCACTTTTGAAATATCAAATACTCAAGAAGTATGTGCGACAGAGGAGTGCAACTAATATTTTATACTTAGGGCTGATTTTACCAAAGTCAAATATCATTTAATCCTGGAATAAAATTGACGTCTGACAGTAGTATGGAAAAACAGTCAAAAATTCCAAATTTATTCTCAGGATAAGACTTATTCTAGGTGTAATACTTTGGTGGAATGCGCCCTTGGAAAGACATTATTTATGGAGAATGTCATAATTGAATAGGGCTTTCGTAATTAAATTTTCTACTTACACAATTTTTCGCTTTTATACATTTAAATTTATTTAAAACATGCTACCGCACCGCAAAAGTTCGCTCAAAAATATCTAACTGATCGCGTCCGGTTCGCTCGCATCGCACCCTCGTGCGGTTGGTCACGTAGGCTCATCTATCATTGTTTGTTCTATTCGAGGGTCCTTGGCTAAATAATAACAGCCGCACAGGTCGATCGATAAGGTTAAGCTACGCTTGCCGCGGTTGGTCTGTGGATGGGTGACCATCTTTACATACCGAGACCCGTCCGTGCCTCGGAAAGCACGTCCCGGCTCTCATCCGTGGATCTTTGACAGTCGTTGCGGGTAGTCAGAACCGAAAGTCTGACAACCAGTCTTACCAAGGGGTATCGTATTACCCAGTAACTGGGTTGTGGAGGTCAGTTAGGCAGTCGCTCCATGTAAAATACTGGTATCCAACATAGTTGGGAAAAGGCTAGGCAGATGATGATGTTTGTTCTATTCGCGCCGCTTCGCTTCGCGATCGCGTTCGCGTTGGGTCGCCTAACACTGCGTAACAACTTCAATCATTTACATTTTCATTGTAGACGCATCCTGTACTAGAGCTTCCTCTGTTATTAATTACTAGCTACACCCCGCGGTTTCACCAGCGTAAATGTTGATCCCGTGGGAATATCAGGATAAAAAGCAGCCTATATGTTAATCCAGAGTGTCCGTTTAAAATTTTATCAAAATTGGTCGAGCCGTTTGAGCGTGAAGAAGTAACAAACATATAAGCACACACACACCCCCCCAAACACACACTCACACACTCACAAACTTTCGCCTTTATAATATTAGTGTGATTCTGAAGCTTCCTCAAGTCGCAATAAAGTTAATCTGCCTTTTTCAAAATTACATTATCAATTCAAACGGGTACGTATCAAAATCCCGAAAGTTCATAATACCCATGATTGAAATACCGACGTCCATAACACCGAAATTCAAAATACCGAAAGTTTTAAATGTCGATAGTCGTTATATCGAAACACAAAATACCGATGTTCAAAAGCCCGAAAGGACGAAATCCCGAATGGATGAAATCCCGAATGGATGAAATACCGATGGATGAAATCCCAAAGAGCGGCGACGTAGTTCCCGCGATTACTCATAGATGGCACTACAACACAGTTATGACGGTGGGCATTCTGCTTAACATGTTTTAATATTTTTTATAGCGGGGGTAGATCTAAATATTTTATTCCGTAATGTTTTATTAATTTGTAGTTACTGTTAGCTACTTAGTACCGAGTGGTTGCTATAATGAGTGAAGATACTTTTAAAGTGTTCAAATCTCAAAAAGGTGGATATAAAGTACAGGTAGGCGGTTTTGTGTTTACAAAGAACCGGCAAACCCATTTGCTACTTAGTAGCTAACACATTTGTAATGACGACGTAGGATGCAAGAGCGAGCGAAGCGAGCTCGGGTCTTGGGGCACCCCGACTCGGACAGGTTAGGTTCGAAGGGGATGACGGGGGCTCGAGTGAGCGAGCAAAGCGAGCGAACGAGCCCCCGTCATCCCCTTCGTGTTAGGTTCCTTTAAACCCTGTAGACAGAAATAGGGGCCCCGCGAAGCGGGGCTCCGTCGACTACGCCTAACAACATATTTTTGTAGATAAAAAAAAACTTTAGGATTTTTTCTCGGCCACTATGATTTTGCGAACTTTGCGGTTTTCAAATTTACACTAAAAAGGGTCTATTCTATCCAAAAAAATAGCTACTATCAAAAAGCGCCGGGTGTGGAAGTACACTGTACACTGAAATAGAATGCAAGAGCGAACAAAAAGCACCCCGAGGTTAGGTTTGGTTGGGTTACTTTAAACCCTTTATACAGAAATAGGAGCTCCGAGAAGCGGGGCTTCGTCAACATAGGAGACAAGAGCAAGCGAAGGGCACCCCGAGGTTAGATTTGGTAAGGTTACTTTAAACCCTTTACACAACAATTTGACAATTCAATTTTTTGACAATTTCGGGATTTTGAACTTCGGGATTTTAAACTTCGGGTTTTTAAACTTCGGGTTTTTAAACTTCGGAATTTAAAACTTTCGGGCAAATAAACTTTCGGGATTTTAAACTTTCGACCAAACAACCATTCGTCGTTTCAATTTTCGGGATTTCTTCCATTGGTATTTTAAAATTCGGTCTTTTAAAATTCGGGATTTTAATACGTACCCATTCAAACTTCTAAGTGTATTCCCACCATCAGGGTAGGGGTTAAGTATATTGTAGAACTACCGACCCGCCCGTCTTCGCATGGTATTACGAGTTGACAATAAATCGAGATATAGTATTATTTTTAAGTTTAAAATTAATGTATTATACGCTTCAACCTTCCGGAATAAATTGTCTTAATGACCAACAAAAGTTACATTAATTCCACTATCCGTCAAGAGATGGCGCTCACATAAAACTGCAATATTCTACACCATAGTGCATAGTGTTAAAATTCTCTGACGAATATAGGCCTCGTCGATTAAAAAAAAAAACATGATAGTACGGAACCCTCGGTGCGCGCGTCTGACTCGCTCTTGACCGGTTTTTTAAAACAACCAACCCGGATGCATCTTGTAGCAAGTTTTTTAGCACAAGTTTATGTATTGTGCAAAGTTCACACGCAAATGGAAAAAAAATTTGGATCAACAAATAAAGTTTTTAATTAGATGCATGTATATATTTTACGAGTTTTTAAAGTTTTTTATTATTTAAGTTTTATTATTCAATTACTAATCCTACTTCCTACTAATATTATAAATGTGAAAGTTTGTGAAGATGTTAGGATGTTTGTTACTCAATCACGCGTAAACCGTTGAACAGATTTGGATGAAAATGGGCACATAGATAGACCATTTCCTGGATTAACACACAGGATACTTTTTATCCTGATATTCCCACGGGATCGAAACCTAAACGAGTGAAATCGCGGGTACTGCTAGTATTTATTTTATTTATTTGGCTCACCAACAATTGAATACACTGACACATAGATATGAGATACATCCAATGGCCAGCGTGATTGTCCGAAACGGTTACCGCTGGCCCGGAACATAAAGGGCTAGGGAAGGAACACTGGTGAGTTTTAGTCAGTAAGAGTCTGATACTCCCGCTCCACCCAGAGCGGGAGGAGTCATTTGATGATTTCCCATCCGAAAAAAAAAAAGATACATCCAATAGACAGACTATAGTCCGCGCGAAACTAGTTGGCCGCGCCTTGGATGGGGACGGGGGTGAGGGCGGCGGGGTTGCACGTACTGAGTAATGACAAAGCGCCCCCCGCCCCTCCGTCCCACTTTTCCAAAACTTTTATAATTATGTCAAAATAATGTAATGTAATTTCACCGTTAGATAAGACGAAATTGATCAAAACCTTCATTTAGATTAGGATTTTGTAAACCGATAATTTTAAAATGGCATTTAATACAAAAATTAATAATACAGCTGTCAAACTTGATGTGCTCATTAATGGATTCAAAGTTATTTATTACCTATAGATAAGTAATTTACAAACTGTTAGCGGTAAACAAACGGGTTTAGATGTCAAGTGATATTTGGACACGTTTATTATTATTATTATACAGTCATTACCAGTAAGACACCGATTTGAAACCCAAACAGATAAAAACAAGAAACTGATACCACGCGAATAAGAAAAAAGAATAGAATGAAATACGTTTATATGCGGTGAAACAATATGACGCAACAGAAAAGACACAAACACAAAAAGTACAGGTTGGCAGAAAATATGCGTCACCACGCAAAACGGTCATCGACCATGTAACCGTTGGAAACATAAAACGAAGACTTTTCATGGTTTTTCAAATTTTCTATTGAATAGCACGTAAAATCACACTAATATTATAAGCGCAAAAGTTTGTGAGTATGTGTGGGGGTGTGTTTACATGTTTATTACTTCTTCACGCTCAAACTGCTGGACCAATTTTGATAAAATTTTCTATGGAGGTGGCTGATATCCTGGATTAACATATAGACTACTTTTATCCCGGTATTCCCACGGGATCGACATTTACGCGGGTAAAACAGCGGGGCGTAGCTAGTAATGGCATAAATGACGAATTGGCACAGAACATTTTTGGAATGTCCCTAGATCCGGTAACCCCGGTTTATTACAGCCATTCTAAGATTTTGTCAGCAAGGCATATGTACTTTATCAATAAACGACTCATCATTCTCAGAACACACCTTTACTTGCATCTTCCTATACCAATGATGAAATGACAAATAATTTGAAGGTCAAACTGTTTAGTTGATCAAGTGGGTGAAGGTTTCCTCAGTGATACTCATCACGTTTTCTTCAATGGCGTAGTTTTACTGCAGACAAATCATTTATTCATCTGTCGATATTTGAAAAGCGGTATTAACCTTGGTGGTTTGATAAAACGTTATAGCTTAACTATAACTCTCTAGCTGCGTCCCGCGGTTTCACCCGCACAAGTCTGGATCCCGTGGGAATACCGGGAAAAAAAGTATCCTATGTTAGGACATGGATACTTTTTTTCCCGATATTCCCACAGGTCATGGTAATCATCCAGGTCATGTATAAGTCAAATTTCATCCAAAACCGTTTATCCGTTTCAACGTGAAAGCAAAACCCAACAATCAATCTAATCTTTTCTCTTTATAATATTATATTAGAAATCAAATCTTTTCTCTATAAACCTAATATTTAGACAAAAGATGAATAGAGGCCGTGTTTATAGGAACAATCTGTTGAGCCGTTTGTTCCATTGTAAAAACAGAATAATATTTGGCAATGTTTACTTTTTATTCTGCTCATATTATTCTCGTTCGAGTTTAAAGTTTATTTTATTCTTTTCGGGAATCTTACAGCTAACTTAAACGGTGTTCTTAAACATTATAAAATTTCCACTAATAAACAGGTAAACCTGAAAAATACAAGGAAAACTACAAACACGAATTTCCTTGACGATTTTGTTTTATGACTGTTAAAAAAAGCAAAAGGCATTTATTCAAACTAGGCTGAAAATCAACACTTTTCGAAAATTATAAAAGACAGTACCCCAAAACGCCCGCCCTTCACCACCTCCTAGTGCTTACGCTGAGGAGAAGAAGTGGCGCAAGAAACTCGCCAGCAGCACAGCTCAGTTCAGTTAGAAAATATTTGATTGTATACAATACTAGATATGCAAAGTAATTAACGTCAAATGTCCTGTCTTTGGTATTGTTCGTCGAATCGTTGAGCTCCTGAAGTTCTGAGTTGAGCTGCACGGTTACTGACAAATGCGTGCACTGACTGGACAGGTCCACTCAATCTGTGTGGTTCTTTCCTCAAAAGATCTTTTCAGACACTAATCTACATGGTCCTCAAAGATTATGTCCGGATTTTTATATACACATTGACATTGATGAATTTTATTTAGACAATGACATGAATATTTACTTTGTAAAGTATTTTTTATTTTATTATTATTATTTTTTTTCTTCTCATTTAATTATTGTGAATGTGAGGACTATGTGGGTCATTTTTTTTTCTGTTTTCCTTCTTTGTTTTAATCATGATCTGGCAGTTTGAGTAATTTACGCGGCCTACCCAAATGTCCTTTCTTTGGTATTGTTCGTCGAATCGTTGAGCTCCTCATTTCTGAGTCGAGCTGCACGATTTTTGACAAATGCGTGCACTGATTGGACAGGTCCGCTCAATCTGTGTGGTTCTTTCCTCAAAAGACCATTTCAGACATCAATCTACATGGTCTTCACACGATCTGACCAAGATTTTGTCTGGACTTTAAAAGAGACTGTGACCTCTGAGTTTGTTTCGGCCTTTCTTCTCAGAGTAGTCAGATAGGAAACGCCGACCACATCTAGTTTTAAAAAATATGATGACGTGTAAAAGTGTTTGTAAAAACCTACTTACAGAAAATAAATCATTTATCATTTATAATTTTTTTTTATCATTTAACATTACAGGACACAAAACATTAAATTAAATTATATGCCATATATCAACTACCTGGGCACCTGTACTCAACACGGACGAGGAAACCAGCGGGGCATAGTGCAGACGACCATCGAGCCGAATTAACACGCCACTACACGGAGGATATCCCGGATATCGACCTTTGCGAGATTAGGGCGGCTCTCGAGCAGCTAAAGAACAACAAGGCACCTGGGGATGACGGAATAACGACACAGCTCCTTAAAGCAGGCGGGGCTCCAGTCCTGAAAGAGCTAGCGAGTCTCTTTAATTCCGTCATCCAAGACGGTACAACGCCCAAGGCGTGGAGCAGAGGTGCGGTGGTTCTGTTCTTCAAAAAAGGTGATAAATCCTTGCTAAAGAACTATAGACCCATCTCACTTCTGAGCCACGTATACAAGCTGTTCTCGAGGGTCGTCACGAACCGTCTCGCTAGGAGACTTGACGAGTTCCAGCCGCCAGAACAAGCCGGTTTTCGAAAAGGCTTCAGTACCGTAGACCACATTCATACTGTTCGACAAATTTTACAGAAGACCGAGGAGTACAATCAGCCGCTGTGTATGGCATTTGTGGACTACGAGAAAGCCTTCGACTCCATCGAAATATGGGCAGTTCTGGCCTCTCTGCAACGATGTCGAATTGACTGGCGCTACATCGAAGTGTTGAGATGTTTGTATGACGCTGCAACGATGACTGTCCAGATCCAGGATCAAAAAACCAGACCCATCCAACTGCTCAGGGGGGTGAGACAGGGGGATGTAATATCCCCTAAATTGTTCACCAACGCTTTGGAAGACGTCTTCAAGACGCTGGACTGGACTGGACAGGGTATTAACGTGAACGGCGAGTATATCTCACATCTTCGGTTTGCCGATGACATCGTCATAATGGCAGAGTCGCTGGAACAGCTAGACCAAATGTTGCACAGCCTAAATGGAGCCTCCCGGCGGGTTGGCCTCGGCATGAATTTGGACAAGACAAAAGTCATGTACAATTCGCACGTCTTGCCGAGTCCAATCCACATCGAAGGGTCGCTTCTCGAAGTTGTGAAGGATTACGTCTACTTAGGGCAAGTCATCCAGCTCGGTAGACACAACTTTGAGAAAGAGGCCGACAGAAGAATCCAGTTGGGTTGGGCAGCATTTGGAAAACTCCGTCAAGTCTTCTCGTCGCCTATCCCGCAGTGTCTGAAGACTAAGGTCTTCAACCAGTGCGTCCTGCCCGTCATGACATACGGAGCTGAAACGTGGACACTGACGGTCGGGCTGGTCCACAAATTCAAGGTCGCTCAGCGCGCTATGGAGCGAGCTATCTCGGAGTCTCTTTAAAGGATAAAATCAGGAATGAAATTATCCGGAAAAGAACCGGAGTTACCGACATAGCTTGCAGAGTAAGCAAACTGAAGTGGCAGTGGGCTGGCCATGTCTGTCGAAGGACCGATGGCCGGTGGAGCAGACGAGTCCTGGAGTGGAGACCGCGTATCGGCAAGCGTAGTGTGGGACGCCCCCCAGCTAGATGGACGGACGACCTAAAGAAGGTGGCTGGGGTAGACTGGATGCGGAAGGCGGAGGACAGGGTGCTGTGGCGCAGTCTGGGAGAGGCCTATGTCCAGCAGTGGACTGCGATAGGCTGAGTTGATTGATTGATTGATATCAACTAGCCACGCCAACTTTATTGTCAAGAGACTTGATTGTCCCTATTAATACAGAAATGAAAATTATTATTGATTTTCTAATGAGATAACACAGCATAACATCCATATATCCCGAATTAGTAGAACAGCCGGTCGATTCTGTAAAAATCTCACCGTGAAAACTTAGGTGAAGTGAGTTTGTTTTTGCTAGGAATTGACACTATTGACAGCTCACTCCACGCTCACTTCACCTAAGTTATCACGGTGACATACAATAGCACCGCTGAAGATGAGGAGGAAGTGATGAGATTTTTTTTTCAAACAATTCCTTAATTGTAGGTTCTGTATAATCATCTCAAAACTCAAACTCTAACCATTTATATCAAATAAAGCAATTACAGGCACTTTTGAATTGTCAAGGGGTCGGTCAGCCAGAAAGATGAGTTGCCCATACGAAAGCGTAGTAGGTAGGTACGTATGAAGAAGAACGGGCAAGAAACTCCATGGGCACTCTTTTAGATCATGAAACCTGCCAGCCTATAACGTTCCCAGTGCTGGCACATAGGCTTCCTCGCTATGAGGAAGTGGACCGTAATCCACCACGCGGGCCCATTGCGGGTTGGCATGCGTTGCGTTTTGGTTTACTGTAGCTTCTTTTATTTTTATTTCCTATCAAGATTCATCATCTGTAAATGTAATTACTACACACGTGCATTAGCATGCAATGCTTTGTTCTATTGCAAAAGATTAATATCTTGTTAAAAAGATTAATTGCTGCCTTACTGGAACGATTCCAACTTGTGATACTATATCATAGGAAATACCTAAATAAAATCATCATCATCTGCCTAGCATTTTCCCAACTATGTTGGGGTCTGCCAGTCAGTCCAGTCTAACCGGAAGCAGCAAAGAAAAAAAGAAGTATGTAAAATAACCTTTATACTACCTCAACAACATGGATTTGAGATCCATACCAAGACTTCATTAACATTTCAGGTTATTATTATTCGGACGGGCCATTTACATAAACTTTAAAAAACCGCCCAAGAGCGTGTCGGGCCATGCAAAATAAAGGGTTCCGTGGGTGGTATGAATTTATCCCAAGAACCAACTTAACTTTATAGTTGACTAGCAGCGCCCCGCGATTTCACCCGCATAAGTGTCGATCCTGTTCGAAAGACACGTAGCGCCATCTATTATCATAATAACGTTATTGTTGTTTTCCTCTGGAAAAGCACTTTTTGAAGTGAAAACTTCTTTAGCGGCGTTGTACACTTTTTTTGTAATGGGTAAAAAATGCTAAACTCGCGTCAGGACACGTGACCTGATCGAAAATTCGTAAGATTCCAAAATATCAAAAATGCACAACGTTAATATTCAAGTTTTCACTTCTGCCGGCACTCCCGGAGTGCAACCCGTCGTTTTTAACCCCCGACGCAAAAACGACGGGGTGTTGTAAGTTTGACGTGTCTGTGTGTGTGTGTGTGTGTCTGTCTGTGGCATTGTAACTCCCGAACGGATAAACCGATTTTGATTTTGTTTTTTTTTGTTTGAAAGGTGAATTAGTCGGGACTGTTCTTAGCTATGTTTGCTGAAAATCGGTCCAAGATGGCCGCCGCCACGAAATGGCGGATTTCGTATTTTTCCCAACTACCTCAATATGGATATCAAATGAAAGGGTTTGAATAGTAAAATACTATACATTATGATAAATTTCAAATCCAAGATGGCCGCCACTACAAAGTGGCAAATTACATTTTTTTTTCACAATCTCCCTCAATATGGGTCTCAAATGAAAGGGCTTGACTAGTAGAATACTATACACTAATACAAATTTCAAATCCAAGATGGCCGCCACCACAAAACGGCTAATTACAATTTTTTCACAACTCCTTCAATATACCTACGTATCAAATGCCAGGGCTTGAGAAGTAGAATAATGTACACTATACTGAAAGGGAATGAGGAATATTAACTAACGAAATCAAAACTAAAAACGTGAAAAAAAAATTTTTTTGTCTGTTAAAGCCCTAGATTGATGAGGAAAGTGGAGTGATGACTGGTACCTACGACCACTGAGTTTGACCATTTTTACGAATAGAATCATTCTACTTAACAAACGTATTTCTACATCATATAGTGTCATAGTCTCATTTAATATACTAGATCTGAAATACATAAGATAACTAATAACTATGAAATACTTGTACGAAAGTTGAATGTTATTCAACTTTCGTATAAGTATTTCATAGTTTTTTAGTTTTCATTTTTCTAGTTTTTCCTTTAGTTTAAAGGAAAAACTAGAAAAAGGATACAATAAAACAAAAAAATCTGTTTTGTCTTAAATATTATTCTGCAACTATTAATTAATAATTATTTTTTGACGGATTAAAAAACTGAAATAAAGGAGTCCCTACAAAAAGTATGAAATAAAAATTAAATTTAAAGTCGGGGAAGTCGGGGGACCGTTCTGTGGAACACCTTCTATTCTAAGAGGTCCCCCGACTGCCATATGAATTTATCTGTTTTAGTCCCGTTACATAAATTCTTTAAGTCGGGGGTTTTTAAATTATTTTATCCTTTTCCATTCAATTTTTTTTTTTTTTCGTCGGGGTTTTTTTTTTTAATTTTAAATATAATTTTTTTTTCGGGATGAAAGATATCCTATGTCCGTTTCTGTACACCTGACAACGTATATGCAAAATTTCACGATGATCGGTTTAGTGGCTTAGGCGTGAAAAGGTAACAAACAAACTTACTTTCGCATTTATAATTTTAAACTAGCTTCCGCCCGCGGCTTAGTCCGCGAGGTATGTTAATAAAAACTATTATATCTCCTTCCCCGGAATACAATCTATCTCTGCCAAATTAGGCGTGAAAAAGTAACATGAAGACTGACAGAGTTATTTTCGAATTTATAATATTAACTAGCTTCTGCCCGCGACTTCGTCCGCGTGAAATTCGTACTTTCCCCTTATAATTTCGATAATGTATGTTTATAATTTTTATCATTTGTTTAGATATAAATAAGTATTCGGCCCAATTTTTTAGTTTATAGCTCAAAGGGATCAGATTTTTCAAATAAACTGTATCCCAGCTTTTTACCCCCCCCAGGAGAGTAATTTTGAAAAATCGTTTGGGATGTGTTCATAACTTGACTCAAAGACCCATACCCATTTTCGAGTTAATGGAAGCAAGCAGTAGAATTTTCCACCTTCGTAGGAGTCAATTTTTGAAAAACCCTAAATCACTTTTTTAAGTATTTTTTGTTTTAGTAGTACCGAGTTTCGAGTTAATCCGACAGCGGGTTAAATATTTTTCTAATTCATCAACTGTGTCAAAATCCTCTGTGAGGGATTTTTTAAACTAAAAGTGACAATCTTTATTATTTACTGACCCAAATATTGCCAAGTTTCTAATTTATTAACCAAATGAATAAGATTTTTCATATAAACTGTATCCCCTCTTTCTATCCCCATAGGGGTGGAATTTTGAAACATAATCTAGATTATTTATACCAATTTTCGAGTTAATCAAGCCTCGTAATAAAATTCTGCCCTGTGAAATTGACTACCCCTCTTCACCCCATTAGCGGCAGATTTTCGAAAAACCCTGAACCACTTTATTATTTATTTTGGTCTTAGTGTGAGTTTCGAGTTAATGGGACCGCGCATTAAATTTTTTCCATACTAAATTTGACACCCCCAATCTCCCCTATGGGTTAGTTTAGAATTCCAAAAAAATTCTAACTTCATAATTATTTGTGCCAAGTTTCAAGTCCAAATTTATTTGTACCATTTTTTTTTGAGTTTATCGAGGCACTCATTAAAATCCCCTTATAAATCGAATTACCACTTTTTGTCCCGTCAGGGGTCAATAATTTTCGAAAACCCCATACTTTACTATTGATTCTTCATCTGCCTAGCCTTTTCCCAACTATGTTGGGGTCGGCTTCCAGTCTAACGGGATGCAGCTGAGTACCAGTATTTTACATGGAGCGACTGCCTATCTGACCTCCACAACCCAAATACGATACCCCTTGATAAGACTGGTTGTCAAACTTTCGGGCTTCTGACCACCCCAAAACTGTCAAAGATCCACGAATGACAGCCGGGACCAACGGCTTAGCGTACGTACGTCCGAGGCACGGAGAGGTCACGGTATGTAAAGATGGACACCTATCCACAGATAGCCAACCGCGGCAAGCGTAGCCTGCGTAACCTGATCGATCGATCTGTGCGGCTGTTATTATTGATTATTTTCTGTCAAAAGTATTAATACAGAATTTCGAGTAAATCGGACCGCGCGTTAAAATTCTTCCACACAAACTTTAACACCACAACACAAGGGGTGTTGGGGTGTTTTGATAAACGAATAATGATAAACTTTATTACTTGCTTAGGCAAGTATTCTTGCCAAGTTTGTTAACCAAATGAATAAGATTTTTCTTATAAACTGTATCCCCGTTTTTCACCCCCACAGGGGTGGAATTTCGTAAAATTGTTTGGGATGTGTTCATTACTCGACTCAAAGATTGTCTATACCAATTTTCGAGTTAATCAAGCCACGCAGTAAAGACTTCCCCTATAAAATTAACTTTTCACCCCGTTAGGGATAAATTTTCGAAAAACGATGATACACGTTCTTTATTTTCGGTCTTAAGTATAAATACTGAGTTTCGAGTTAATTGGACCACGCGTTAAAATTCTTCCATACAAACTTTGACACCTCCCACTCCCTTCAGGGGGTAGTTTAGAAAAAAAAGCCAAACTTCATAATTTATTTAGATAGTTGTTCGTGCCAAGTTTCATGGTTATTAACTCAAGGAATAAGATTTATCATACAAACAAAATCCCCTCTTTTCACCCCTTAAAGGTTAAATTTCCAAAAACCCCTTCTTAGTGGATATCTAGTCTTCACAAACAACACACCCTCCAAAATTAATTTCTCTACCCTGCGGTACCGACCAGCGTTTTAGGCTGTGCGTTGATATATCAGTCAGTCAGGACAACATTTCATCCCCCTTTTCACCCCCTTAATGGATGAAATTCTAACAACACCGTTGTGTTAGCTTCCAATCATAAGCCTAGATAATAAATTTAGTGATTTTTACGTCGAAAATTAATTACTTTCTATACACAACTTCATCCCCCTTTTTAAGCCTTCGGGGGTGGAATTATCAAAAACGCTGAGACACGTATAAATTAATTTTCAATTGTCAGCCTAAATACAAAATTAGAAGATCCTAACTTCAAAACTATCGGACTTTCATATAAACTTCCATGCCCTTTTTTAACCCTTTAGGGGTTGAACTCCCAAAAATCCTTTCTTAGTGGATACTTACTCTTCACAAAGAACACACCTTCTAAGTTTCAAGTCTCTATGTCCAGCGGTTTGGGCTGTGCGTTGATATATCAGTCAGTCAATCAGTCAGTCAGGACTTTGAATTTTATATATATAGATATGGATATTATAGTTAGGATATAATTGGTCCAGTTAACAAAGCAGGTGTAGAGTGCATGAGCGAGACCCTAAGCGATTTCTTCAGAAAGTTGTCCAGGGTGCTTAGGGAGTAAACATACTAAAACTCCCCGCGTCTAAGAGGTGCATTGCCTATACACTTTGTCTAAATTACTTATACTTCCCGTGGGTGTCGTGAAAGGCGACTAAGGGAGACCGGAGAATGGGCAGCACCGTTCTCTATGCATTACACCATCATACCATACTGCGATCGCCAACCCGCCTGCCAAGCATGGCGATTATGGCAAACCCCCTCCCAAAATTGGGGGAGGCCTATGTCCAGCAGTGGACGTCTTTCGGCTGAAATGATGATGAGACCGACAACGAAGTGATCCTATAACGGTCCCGTTTTTTCCTTGTGAGTTACGGAACCCTATACTTACAATCATTTTATGGCCATGACAAAACAACAATTTGACGTCACACTTATAATTTAGATTATGTAAAATTGCTAAAAAAACAAAGCATATCTAATCATTTTATTATGGTTAGTTTTAATTTGACATAATATTCTTCTTAGAAAAAGAGGGGCCCGTGGCTAAATAATAACAGCCGCACAGGTCGATCGATCAGGTTACAGTAACTGGGTTGTGGAGGTCAGATAGGCAGTCGCTTCATGTAAAATACTGGTATTCAGCTGCTTTCGGTTACACTGGAAGCCCGACATAGTTGGGAAAAGGCTAGGCAGATGTTTCTTCTTAAAGTTTTATAATCATAAAATCATGTTTTGTTAAAATCTCAACCAATATTTAAAAAAAAAAAATTGTGAAATTTCTCAATAAACCATCTAAAAATCAAAATAGTATCAAAGTTACGAAATTGCCAAAGACGTGGAAACCTTGATCTAACGCTCATCATGCAAATGAAATGAAATCGTAACAAAATTATGAGTAAATTATACGAATGATGTTCTGGAAGGAAATTTAGCAAAGGAAGCAACTTATTACGTTCAAAATGAATGGATGGATGCAAATCATTGATGATGATGTTGATAAATCAATTGCGCAGGTACATAAAACTGCAATTAATCATTTTATCAACCTGTAATCACTCTGTGTTGAAGTTATGTTTCCTGCCATATAAACTGTATTCTTTAAAAACAAGTTATTAGTCATTCACAGCCTAGTGCACCTGTATGTGCGCACACACTTGTGCACTATATAATAATATCTCCCGCGTTGAAGGCTAGTCTCCGTTGAGATTGGCCGCCGTGGCTGAAATACGGTCTGGAGGATAAACTACAGCCTATTAAAAAGGGGAATGCTCCAACCAGCCCGCGAAATTCAAAATTTCTTGCGTTTTTTGCAATTTACAGGCCAGTGCTAGGTTGTATGTTGATTAAAATATTATTCGCGGCTGTAAGACGTATGTAGTTACAGAATTATAATCATCAAAATCACCAATACAACCCTCCAACTTCATAAAGGTGTAAGAACAAAAAAAAAACAGAAGAAGTAGTTCCTACAGCTTTATGAACTTAGAGCGTTTTATTGATGATTTTGATGATTATAAATCTGTAACTACATATGTCTTACAGCCGCGAATAATATTTTAATCAACATACAACCTAGCACTGGCCTGCAAACTGCAAAAAAACGTAAGAAAATTTGAATTTCGCGGGCTGGTTGGAGATTCACCTTAAAGACTTTAGTAAATTGGCAACCTATCTAGACTTAGAGGATTATATCCAAGATAAGAATACTTGGAAACATGCTGGTCTTGCTCCTTGGGACAATCTAGAGTCTAGACAAAATCAAACTGGTTCCTAATTTAATTTATATTTTTTTAAATTTTATGTCATTATTTTTACAATCTGTGAGTACAGTAACACACACTTGTTAAAGTTCTAGGAAAATCATCTACTTTTACAATATTTGTAAATAATTTGTAAATAATTTGCAAATATGTGAGCACCATGTATCTATCACATAATTACCAGATTACCAGATTTACCTGTCATTGCTTCATTTTTAATTGTTTTTACTTTTTGTGGAAGACTAATTTTATTCTAGGTGCATCGTTTTGACATATAATTACCTATATTATGTATACAAGACCTTGTAAAACATTTTAAAAGAGTAACGGCGGAGTTCCTTGCCCATTCTTCTCCATACGAAAACTACCTTTTGGAATGGTCGACTAGAATCAATTATATTTTCCTGTAATTTTTGACGTTCAAAAGTGCCTTTTGAAATAAATGATTTGACTTTGACTTTGACTTCTACAGACAACCGGGATAAACGATGACAATGCGAACAATTATTCCGATAAATACCCTTTAAACCTCTTTGTATCGAAGGATCAGATGTTTAAATCAATGCGGACCAAAGACTATTTATTATATTCTCTTTGGTGCGGACCCTAGCAATACGTACTAATATTATAAATGCAAAAGTGTGTCTGTCTGTCTGTTACCTCTTCACGGTTAAACCGTTGAACCGATTTAAATAAAATTTGGAATAGAGAGAGTCCCGGGAAAGGAAATAGGATAGTTTTTATCTCGATATTCCCACGGGATCGAGACTTATGCGGGTGAAACCGCGGAGCACTACTAGTAATAAAATATATACTACACATAAGTGTACGTTTTCTATTACAAAACCGAGCTCACTGACATTGACTGTGAGAAAAGTGTTACAAGTTCACACGAATATGTATGGTTGTGGTGAAAGCGGCCGGTGGCGCCGACTAGCTGAGCTTTGACGAACTACAAACTGTTCACACGATGAGTTGATGCTAGGGATATGTCTAGAGATAGATTGGTGAAAAGTGCTCGGAAAAGTACAAACGTATTTGTCACTATTTTTCCCGACAATGTCTCGATATTCAAATTCATAGCAATAAATACTTCAATAAAAAATATGATAAATATGAGGTAGGCACTTGTAAAGATGACAATATGTATGGCTTTTAGTAGGCCTAATATAACTTGCATCAAGTTATATAAAAATATTTCAACAAGTTTTTACTGTGTTAATGATAAATAGTTTAAATTACTCAAAAACAAGCCATATTTAGCAATTCATTCAAACATACTAATATTATTAAAATCGTCATATTTATAATTGTTCGTATATTATTATTAGTATTTAAGTATGTTTTTTTTTTGTAAAGTTATTGACGTCAAAACATAATTTGGGTTATTTCTTTGATTTATTTTTCGACCTTAGATGTTGTTATATCAATTTTATTTTATACGCAATTTTTTTATACGTCGACGAAATTTTTTATTGCAAATGGTCGAGGTTTGTTGTTGGACTCATGCAAAAACAGTTAGGTATGTATGGAAAAAAATGTTTATTAATTTTAGTTTGTGCGTATTACATACGTTGTAATGTCATGACCTGAGGGGCAATTCTCGTAATTTTAAGAGCGTTCACAGTTTGATCTCAGTCTCAATCTGTCAAAATTACCTTTAATTTCCCTACATTTTTACAAGTTTTTGACATTTGTTTGTCGTCGAGATGAGACTGAGACTAGATTTTGAACGTTTTAAATTAGTAGAATTGGCCTTCTGATTGTGTTTTTACTGCATTGTTTTTTTCAAATAAAGTGATACTGAAATTAAATAAATATTTTACAAGCAATTTTATATTGAACTAGTTTCCACCCACGACTTTGTCCGCGTGAAATTTCACCCTACCCCCATTCACCTTCTTAGGGATGGAATTTCGGAAAATCCTTTCTAAGTGGATACCTGCTCTTCACAATGAACACACCCTCCAAATTTTATGTCTCTAGAACCAGCGTTTCAGGCTGTGCATTGATATAGCAGTCAGTCAGGACTTTGAATTTTCTATAATAATATACTACTCGAGTAAATCACTGTCTGCCATTTACGCTGAAAGAAAAATACAATATTTTTTGCACGTGGATGTACCAATTAATTATAATAGTTACAGCTATGGGATTATCCAATGACGTAAGCACTGTCTGTAACTTTGTAATATTCCGTCTAAAGGTTCTATACCCTTTGCCCACGATTAAATAATTATGTTATGAAACGTAACAAACAATAATACTACAATTAACTTACTGACGTATAATGGCAGACGTATATAAAAATAAGTTAAAGTAATCATAATCATAAGGCTTCTATCAATTGACGATTGAAATATGCATGCCTACTAGTAACGGTTTTTGCCTGAAAGTAACAGGTAGGTATGTCTTCCTTTTAAAGAAAAGAAATTGAAACCTCATATTCTCGTACAAAAAAAGTTTACTCCGTTCCTGTTAATTACGTATTCAAAAACCAGCCTATAAAAAGCACAACACAAATATATTTAATTTTGAAATAAAACATTTATAAATGAATAATTATTGTAAGTAACATAAACACACACAAACTAATATCTTATCCCAAAGTAATGATCCGTGTGGTACACAGTCATAATTGTCCACAACTGCACATTATTGTAACGAGTAAACATTACAAAATTCGAAGGTCACAAGTCCGAAGATATATTGCTAAATAGCAATCACTTGTGCGTCCAAGTGCAGCAGGTTGCACAATATTTAACGTCTTGATGCGAAGCGAGCGCGGATTTATCGGACATTTTATATTTTTACTAGCTTATCCCGCGGCGACGCCTGCGCTAAAAGTTTTTGAAGTTCAATGATAAAAGGTATACATAATTATAAGGCCGCGTCCTATTTAAAAGCGATCGTCGAGCGAATAGGCATTCACATAATCAGCCTATAATTTTCCCGCTTCTGTGATAGAGGCTTCCTCTCTGTGGAGTGGGCCGTAATCCACCACGCGCAACCTCCTTGTTAATCGCGGCTGTTACCACTGCTCTACTGGGCTACCACTACTCTACGAAAACCGGAAAGCGCCCTCTGTCGGCGCGACCACGCGTCACCAAACTAAAAATGACTTATGCACGCGACGATTGTGTATTGAAAGAATGAGTAATTACCTAAAGTATTGTACACTAAAACCTTTCTGGAAGTACATAATAATATGTAGATCACCATAATGAAAGAAACATCAAAATTGGTTCATTCGTTTTGAGAAAATCGAGGACATACAAACATACATACATAAGGGTCGAATACAGAACGTCCTTTTTTGAAGTCGGTTAAAAAAGAAAATACGTTTATTTGCAGTAAACATGATGCAGAAAAGTAACACAAATCCAAAAAAATAAAAAGTTGTGGGAAAACATGCGTCACATCCACGCAAAACGGCCATCGCTCATCATAATGCTAAGACCCTATACGAGACAAAGCCCCAGCGCTGGTTTTCAGCGACAGCCGGCGTTGACGTGATGACGTCAACCAGTGCAGCATACGATATGGTATAAATAAAAAACTCCAACCAATTTAAGAAATAGGTTGGGGCTGGTCATCACTTAACTAACTCGGCTTATTTTTAATTATTTTATTTTTGGATTGTTGTTTTGTTACTATTTGTTGTACTCTGGACGCTTTTAACGCTTACGTTTTTTTTATTTTATACATCGTTCTCACATTATATAATTATAAATTCAAAAGTAATGATGTAACTAACATTTTTGTAAAATGTAATTTAAAAAGATTATCCATGGAGTTTCTTGCCCGTTCTTCTCCATAGGTACCTACGCTTTGGAATGGGCAACTAGCTTCATATTTTCTGACTGACCGACTTCTTGACAATTCAAAAGTGCCTGTTAATGGTTTAATTGAAATAAATGCTTTGAGTTTGAATAAAATAAATATAAATTACCTAGTTCTAAAAGTGAGTATAAACATGTATTCTCGCGATGATCGCTTTTCAGTCATCGTTCGTTCATCGTTTCAGCCGAAAGACGTCCACTGCTGGACATAGGCCTCCCCCAATTTTGGGGGGAGGTCTGCAATAATCGCCACGCTTCGCAGGCGGGTTGGCGATCGCAGTATGGTATGATGGTGTAATGCATAGAGAACGCTGCTGCCCATTCTCCGGTCTCCCTTAGTCGCCTTTTACGACACCCACGGGAAGTATGGGGTGGTGCTATTCTTTAAGTCCGGCACCACACAGACAGCGCTTTTCAGCAGGACGGGGGAAATGGAATGTAATTGTTTTTTCTCTAAATATCATTTCGGAATCACTTTTACACAATAAAATAAAAAATATTATAAAATAAAAAAATTAAAATAAGCTAGACGAGGTCGGGTCATAGTTATCCTAACAGTGAGTGGTTTAAATAGGGGAATATCGAAAGTATAATATATTTCTCGCGTGTAATTAATTGTAACAGTGAATGAAATTTAATTTTACTGGCAACATTTTCTAATCAACCATAATTATCGTATCATACTGCCACACACACCAAATTAAACATCCAATAAGGATAATGGAGTGAGGTTCGATGACCGGCCGACGAACTCGAAATATATTTTCTAAAATGATATTCACTGTATTTTTTACCGGATCATTTTGATACAAGAAGCAAATGACCCCTGCATCTTTTTTGCAGGGTATAAATCTGTATTTTTCCCATCCTTTTTGCAAAGTTCTTTTGACTTTTTTGTACGCAATAACCCAATACGCAATCAGAGGTACAGACGAAAGCACATCAAGCTACTATAATTTGTCAAATTTCTTTAATAGATTTTCAACTTTATAGCTAAAGTATAAGGTCCAAAGTTGATTGGGAAAATTTGACAGTTTTGGGTAGCTTGAACAAAACATTCTGACAGTAAGGACATTCCACGTGATGCTAGGGATTGACAATATGGACAACTCCCTTCACCTAAGTTTTCACGGTGAGATATTACAGAATAGGTCGGCTGTACAGACGCCAGTACATCAAGCTACCCGAAACTGTCAAATTTTCCCAATGAACTTTGAACCTTATGCTTTAACGATAAAGTTGAAAATCTATTAAAGAAATTTGACAGATTATAGTAGCTTGATGTGCTGGCGTCTGTACCTCTAACTGCGTATTGGGTTATTGCGTACAAAAAAGTCAAAAGAACTTTGCAAAAAGGATGGGAAAAATACAGATTTATACCCTGCAAAAAACATGCAGGGGTCATTTGCTTCTTGTATCAAAATGATCAGGTAAAAAAGTTGAAAATATATTTAAAGAAATTTGACAGATTGTTGTAGCTTGATGTGCTGGCGTCTGTATATTGAATACCCTTCTCATAAATTTCCTATGGATGGAGCAGTGACTTTTCTCCGAACAAGGTACTGCAAGAGTCATTCTTCTTTTCTTGTTTCAGCACAAACTATTTCGAGTAGTCTATTCTACTATAACTAGCTCGCAGGTTGCGCCTTTTTAGGGTTCCGTAGCCAAATGGCAAAAACGGAACCCTTATAGATTCGTCATGTCTGTCTGTCTGTCCGTCTGTCTGTCTGTCTGTCCGTCCGTATGTCACAGCCACTTTTCTCCGAAACTATAAGAACTATACTGTTGAAACTTGGTAAATAGATGTATTCTGTGAACCGCATTAAAATTTTCACACAAAAATAGAAAAAAAAACAATAAATTTTAGGGTTCCCCATACTTAGAAACAAAACTACTACTACTTACTTACAAATAAACTTATTATTATTATTATTATTATTATTATTATTATTAGAACCGAAACTCAATTTTTTTTTTTCATCAAACCCATACGTGTGGGGTATCTATGGGTAGGTCTTCAAAAATGATATTAAGGTTTCTAATATCATTTTTTTCTAAACTGAATAGTTTGCGCGAGAGACACTTCCAAATTGGTAAAATGTGTGTCCCCCCCCCCGTAACTTCTAAAATAAGAGAATATAAAACAAAAAAAAATATATGATGTACATTACCATGTAAACTACCACCGAAAATTGGTTTGAACGAGATCTAGTAAGTAGTTTTTTTTTTTAATACGTCATAAATCGTAAATCGCAATTCACCATTCATTCAATCAACTCAAAAATAAAAATAAACATTTAATTTCATAAACATAAACCTTATGCATAAACCCGGATGTTACGGAATCCTCGGTGCGCGAGTCCGACTCGCTTTTGCCCGGTTTTTTTTTTTGAGGTTGGAAAATCGTCAAATCTTCTCCTCCCGCTCTGGGTGGAGAAGCCGTGTTCCTTCCTTAGCCCTTTATGTTCCGGGGCAGCGGTAACCCTTTCGGACAATTCCGCTGACCCGGCAGGCTTCGGCCCTAACGGGCCCCTTCACTGATGCTGACATCTCCTTGAGGCGCGCGTGGAACACGTACGCGCTGTCCGGCACGGGCCTGGTCCTGATCGGACGGTGAGCTACCCGTTACTCTCCGTCCGCAGGCCCGCGCCTATGGTGGCCGGGAGTCGTCACGCAGGTTGCGCCTGACGTTGCATTTGTCACCATACGTTGACTATATTTTGCGGGGCATTGAAATAACATATCGCATCTTGAAAACAAAAGTGGCACTAAGTATACCGAAGATGGCAATATTGAGTTACAACGATGACTTCATAATTTACTGGCTTTTTTTCAGTACATAACTTAAATAAGATAGTCAAACTGATAAATGAAATTAATTGCATTCTTTTATTCCAGTTATTTGCTAAGATATTGACCAAAATAAATGGTAATACTGAAAAATGTAAATTTTTGTATAACGCCACTTTTGTTTTCAAGGTGCGATATATTTCAAAGTATACTTATAGGCTTAGATCTGAGACTACCTACGCTTTGGAATGGGCTAGCTTCATCTTTGTGACTGAAAATTTAAAAGCGCCTCATTTTGGCTTTGAGTTTTTTAATTTATTCAGATACATTACTATCCTGAAAAAAGCCTTCATAGCTAGAAACATAGACACCAAATATACAGAGAAAAAGTTAAGTACACTGGTCCTCATCCAGACTAAAATGCATAAACAATTTAAAAAAATATTGTTGTCACCAAATACATAATAATGTAGTGTCATGGACATATTTCGTTCTTTGTTTTAACGACTGTTTCCCACGTTTTACGCGTCATTCTTGTCTAATTAACCTGGTATTTTCGTGAAGGCTATGTAATCGACACACAGGTTTTCGTATATTAAAAACTAAAAATCCTATACAAACTTTTGTATATTCGGAAAAAATGGGTTATATAAAAATAGCACAAAAAATACAAAATAAAAACCTTTTAATATAAATTGTACCTAATATAAATATTCTAGGAAAAAAATCCTGAACCCGGAAGTGGACGCATAATATTTTACTTATAAAAAAATTCAAAGTTTTTTATTGTGGGAAAATGTATGTACTTATGAGTCCATTGTATTATGTGATATCAACTAATTGACAAAAAATAAACAAAATCAAAACCCTGTGCTACGTAGTTGGAAAATACTGACGCACTTCGAACTCCACAAGAAATCTGACTGCTCTGTAACACACGGAAAAACCGACTTTTTGTGCACGTCAAAAGGTTCAATATTCTTTAACGTTGTCATGTGACTTGTGTCCTTGTGTTCGCGTGGGAGTAGGAAGGCTTGTGATTGGTGCAGTAAGCGCGGGCTATTCAATTGTGGCTCGGCTATCGGCGTGCGCACACTTTCGCAAGACTTCAGTTAAGTTTTCGCTTTCATCCTCTGAGATGATGTGCGCACGTGTTTAGTATTGTGGCCATTTATCTATTGGCGAAAAATGCTGGCAACTAAATACCATAGGTAACAAAAATTTATTTAAATCGTGTTTAAATCGTGTAAAACTGGTTTGAAATATTTTAAATATTTTTTCATTAGTAAATACTGCAATTTCAATATTTCAAATAAAAACTAAAATAATGATACCAAGTGAAAATTAAATACAAAAAAAATAATTTTAAATAATGATATTTGATGACGACACAAAGAAAAGTGTCATTGCTTGAAAAATAATTAATAATTTTAGCATGAGTTTTATTTATTAAAAAAATATGTATTAAAAAGAAAACCGGAAGTATTACGATTAATAAATTTTGTTTTAAATAATCAAAATATTAAAAAAATTTAAATTTTCCACCAACAATTTAATTTTAAATTTATCCCATCCGGACACTTTTGTTTCAAACAATTTGTAGTTATGCCTCATTTAATTATATGCTTTCACTACCAACTTTCATTGTATAACTTGTTTTTTTTTTAATTTCAGGTGACAGCTTGCTGTGTGCAAATTGTTACCAGGACTGTCAACGAGCAAAAGACTTCATAAAAGTGAAGTGGCAGTGACAAGTGAGAAGTGAGACTGAAAGAACCACAGTAATATTATTAATAATAGTTCAGTGACTAATAAAAATAAGCAAAAATGACGGGCGTTGTGAAAATTGCCTTAGACGATTATTATTCGGACAGCAATTGGACGACGATTATCAACAAATATTGGATGCTAGCAGAAAGAGTTTCAGGTAAATATTTCTCATATTTTTTCTTACTATTAACTTAAGTACCCTTTTAAATGCATCTAAAAAACTCAATAAAATAACAAGCACGGAGACATATTTTAAGTAAAAATAAAACATTTAGGAAAATCTTCTCACAGTGAACATATTCATATTCATATATTTATTTGCATTCCATAATGTTGTAGAGGTGTTACAATGAAATAAAATAATAAAAAAAATACATAAAATTATATCTTTCATCCATCAAGAATAATAAACACAGACCATTCAATTATATTGACAATAGGTAACAATAAGATGATACATTGCCTAATTTAACGTTTTATCTGAGATCGCAAATAACTTAAGTCATCGAAGAAAGTTTATAGCATTCCTATGTAAGCACTAGACTTACTTTCTCGAATTATTGACTGGCTAGCTCTGGGTATGAGATAGATCAGACAAGGTATCAATTTAGATTTAAATGCTATTTATTAAAAATAAAATAGAATGAATTTTAGTATTTAAAAGTCAAGTTTTTCCAACTGAACAGAGGACTGTACTGCTGGGAAGTTTGTAGCACCACTCATTTCTAGCTAAAGAACTAAGAAGTGGTGAAGGGTGGGCATTTCATGGAGTGTCTTATGTAATTTTGACGTTTGAAAAGTTCGGTTTCTCAGCCTTCTCAGCCTAATTTGAATACATGACTTTTGTTTTTTTTTTTAATTCGTGTAACACTTAGAACCTTTTCACTAATCAACAGCTTCTAATATACTTTGAATTGTCCGTCTGTCTTCAAAACAATCTTTTAATCTATCTATATATAAATATATAAAACTCAAAGGTGACTGACTGACTGACATAGTGATCTATCAACGCACAGCCCAAACCACTGGAGGGATCGGGCTGAAATTTGGCATGCAGGTAGATGTTATGACGTAGGCATCCGCTAAGAAAGGATTTTGATAAATTCTACACCCAAGGGGATAAAATATGGGATGAAAGTTTGTATGAAACTTTGTCAATTTTAAACCGATCGTGGTGAGACTTTGCATGCATATAGCTACTATGACGTAGGCATCCCCTTAGAAAGGATTTTGATAAATTCTACCCCCTTGGGGATAAAATAAGGGATGATGGCGGATGTAAATGTATTAGTTTTTTTTTAATAATACTTAACGCGAGCGAAGCCGCGGGCAAAAGCTAGTGAATCTATAAATTATTAACCTTGTTGTGTTGTCAATTTTTAAAGAATAAATTATCCACTCCAACGTAAAAGGTGTTAAACGAACCAAGCCAAGCCCTTTCACCACTCAAAAGAGTAAAGAAACATAGACACAACATCCCAAACGGTTCTCCATCGGAACTGAACAAGGTCTACGTATAAACAAAGAATATTATATCTACAATACCTGTACTTTGTCACGCGATATATAATAAACCTGTTAAATTACATAATGGTGTAACAATGGTAAATTACTTCCGACAGGTTTTATTGTATCATAAAGACCAGCTGAAGGATTCCCGTAATTAGTACCGTTTAAAATGTAGTCGCAACCCTATCTCAGCGACTATCAATGTCCAAAAACGTATCAAAAATGTAGGGAAATTAGAGGTACCTATTTTTGACAGATTGACCTTCTAAACATTCCTAAAATTACGAGAAGCGCCTCTCTGTTATAAGTACTTGCTTTATCTTAGACAGGTAGGTAGGTACTTAATAAAATGGTAATATTTAGGGCATACTGCATCCATCTAGATTCTTGCCAAGGACGGGAACTTTCAAAGGACCTCTTTTTTTCATTTCTTCACAAACTAAACTAATGCACTAGTAGAAAATATGAGCCAGTGATCAAGGTAGTCGGGGATTGACTGGCCGGGGTGCGCCAGACGTATCTACATCTCTCTAAAGACACTAATGTGAAGACAAATTTATTGCACGGACTAAAATATAATCTTCGTAGAAAGGATTCTTCTGAATGCTAAATAATCTTAGGTAACCATAGCTAAACACACATCGATATGAAAAAGAACCCGGGTGCAGTTTTAATTGACATTTAATTTGATAATAAAACAATCTTTCAAAAATGAATTTATTTATCTAAACTAAACTACTTACACTAGATTCTAAATTAAATGACTAATTAACTCTATCAAATCAAATTAAAAAAAAAAAACGAATTCAAAACAACCTTGTCTTCACAACGAAACCAAAAACCGCATTTGAATAAATTAGTAAATAGTATAACATCTGTGCTATGCAAATCGAGAGTGAAAGAAAATGCAGTTTAAATACGACTTCCCGAGAAACCGGAATAACTAGTGGCTAGTCGAAGTGTGTTAGTCGTAGGTAGTACGGTCTCTACGATGGGTTAACATGGCGGTCACTGGTTTAACTGACATAGTAAGAACTCGGAAGAAATGAATATGTATTCATATTAATTGGGATATATTATTTGAGACAGAGAGAACGAAAGAACTGCCTGACTCATTTCTTGGGCCAAGGGTTTTATTCAAAATTTATTTATGCCATTTTCCCAAAGTCTGAATTTGTGCTCGGATTGTGGAATAGGGTGGCTCCCTTTTTATACATAACTAGCTGCGCCTTGTGGTTTCACCCGCATAAGTTTCGTTCCCGTGGAAATATCGGAATAAAAAGTAGCCTATGTGTTAATCCAGGGTGCCAGCTACCTCCATACCAAATTTTATCAAAATTGGTCCAGCCGTTTGAGCGTGAAGAAGTAACAAACGTATAAACACACACACACACTCACAAACTTTCGCCTTTATAATATTAGTGTGATATAAGACTTGAAGATACCTAGCCTTTTTATTTTTAAATAAGTTTGCTCTTGACTCTAGTCTAGGTCAGAGGTGACAGAGACAAAGTCGACGATGGAGTGAGCTTATCCAGAAGAAGCCTATTCACTCTTACTTTGAAGAGATTCGGGTTGTATGCGCTCAGAAACACAGACGCAGATAGAGAGTTCCACTCTTTTGCTGTGCGCATTATAAAGGACATTTGAAAACGCTTAGCTTAGCCTTTGTGGGCACAGCACCCTAATTGCGTAAAGAAAGAAAGAAAATACATTTATTTAGCACAGACTAAAAGACACAATACACCAAATAGTCAGATAATAGTCGTACATCAGATAAAAACAAAAATAAAAAGATAAAAATAAAAAATGCAAAGTCCGATGTAAGAAATTAGCAAAAATGTGTGCCTCACGGCTGCGCCAAAAAGGCCCAGTTCAGCAAAAATGCCAGACAACTAGTGCCTGACGCTGGTTTTCAACTGTACCTGATGTATGAGGTGACGGATATAAATCGGTTTTATACTGCAACGTGACGTGTGTATGCTTAAATAAATAAATTTAAAAAAAAATTGTGTCGCGCGTAACACACAATCTGAATAATGTTGAAGGATATTGCTAATACTTCATCGTCGTCGTCGTTTCAGCCGATAGACGTCCACTGCTGGACATAGGCCTTTCCCAATTTTGGGAGGGTTTGCCATAATCGCCACGCTTGGCAGGCGGGTTGGCGATCGCAGTATGGTATGATGGTGGAATACATAGAGAACGCTGCTGCCCATTCTCCGGTACGACCCTTAGTCGCCTTTTACGACACCCACGGGAAGTAAGGGGTGGTGGTATTCTTTAAGTCCGGCACCACACAGACAACTAATACTTACGCATAAATAATTCAACTCGTTTAATAAAAAAGACAGACAGAGTGCACTCAATACCTACTTAAACCAAAAAGAAACATAAAATTTAAAATTCTAGGTCTTAGTGTCAGTGTCAAACTCGAATTTTTCGT
Organism: Mesoligia furuncula; assembly: GCA_916614155.1. Classification (NCBI taxonomy): domain Eukaryota; kingdom Metazoa; phylum Arthropoda; class Insecta; order Lepidoptera; family Noctuidae; genus Mesoligia; species Mesoligia furuncula. The sequence continues at coordinate 27,380,400 of OU744800.1, read as the reverse complement.
TTTCAATGTCATTACCTAACGTGTTAGAATAACGTGTTTACAAATAAGTTATGTTGCGATGCATGTAATCGACGTAAAGTAATAAAAAATACCGGCCAACTGCGAGTCGGACCCGCACACGAAGGGTTTATCACCGTACAACATTTAACACTACATTTTTTTTTGAAACACGTTTCTTGTAAGGAGACCCCCAAAAAATTTTATTTTTATTTTAAGTGTTAAGCTGTAACTGGTAACTGTAACTGGGTTGTAGGGGTCCGATAGGCAGTTGCTCCATGGTGTAAAATACTGGTATTCAGCTGCATCCGGTTAGACTGGAAGCCGACCCTGGATATAGCAATTAACCGGACCCACTTTGGCTTTGTCTGTGTGGTGCCGGACTTAAAGAATTGCACCACCCCTTACTTCCCATGGGTGTCGTAAAAGGCGACTAAGGGTCTTACCGGAGAATGGGCAGCAGCGTTCTCTATTTATTCCACCATCATACCATACTGCGATCGCCAACCCGCCTGCCAAGCGTGGCGATTATGGCAAACCCCCCCCTTTTGGGGGAGGACTATGTCCAGCAGTGGACGTCTATCGGCTGAAACGACGACGACGACGACTTTGAAATAAACGGTTGAGATTTTTTAGAATACGGATCGATAGAATTTTATAGTTTGTTTATATTTTATTTATTTGAGCAAAGTAAAAAAAGTTAAAAAGCAATCTCATCTCGGCGACCATCTCACTTGTCTAAAATGTTGGGAAATTAGAGGAATTTTTGACTGCAAACGTTCTTAAAATTACATGAATTCGTCCCTCAGATTTATGAACGTTAACAAAGCAAAAGGCAATGATATCATAAAGGAAAGATACACTACGTTCATACTGAGCGACGTTCTGTATTGTTGCGTTGTCATTACAAAGTACTTACTGCGATAGATAAGTGATAAATGATAAATAATTTTATTTTTGTAAGTAGGTTCGTACAAACACTTTTAACGGCGTTTCCTATCTGACTACTCTGAGAAGAAAGGCCGAAACAAACTCAGAGGTCACAGTCTCTTTTAAAGTCCAGACATAATCTTGGTCAGGTTATATGAAGACCATGTAGTGTAGATCGATGTCTGAGATGGTCTTTTGAGAATAGACAGATTTTTGTGATAATACGGAATGTATGACACAGAAAGAGATAGCTATCTGTAATGTGTTGCTCGCTGCTATTAGCGGACTAAATGAAACTACAACAATTGTCTGAATTTGTCTGCAACAATTTGTGCGCACTAGTGCCATATCGTTTCCCTGCGTGATCGAATCAGGAATGAGGAGATCCGCAGGAGAACCAAGGTAACCGACATAGCCCGAAGAATTGCCAAACTTAAGTGGCAGTGGGCAGGGCACATTGCTCGCAGAACAGATGACCGATGGGGCCGAAAGGTTCTGGAGTGGCGACCGCGTACCGGAAGACGTAGGCTACGCGTTGGAAGGCCTCCCACAAGGTGGACCGATGACCTTGTGAAGGCCGCAGGAACCCGTTGGATGCGGGAAGCACAGGACCGATCGAAGTGGAGGTGCTTGGGGGAGGCCTATGTCCAGCAGTGGACGTCTTTCGGCTGAAATGATGAGTGCCATATCTACCTCTTTAGTATAATACCATTGGCAAAAGGATTAAGTAAGGGTATCGTAGCAGGTGGCGTTCTGTAGTTTCTGCTTACCCCCTTGATTGGTGGAAGGCGTGAGTGTATGTATATTTATGTAGAGAGTCATAAGAGGTTTATGATATCAGTGTCCTTAGGTTATACGTACAATAAAACATGTAGAAATTAGTTCTAACGAGTGATTGTACAAAATTGACGCAATTGCACTTTAATAATGATGTCAAGGACTAAATCAATAAAATAATTGTACTGAACAAGTTTAACATGGGCACTGAAGTGAGAATTAAGTGCAGAAACACTTCATACTAACTAATACAATGTATTAATACAAACAACAAATAAGTACCAGTCAGCGGGATAAGGGTTACCGCTGGCCCGGAACATAAAGGGCTAAGGAAGGAACACGGGTGGGTTTTAGTCAGTAAGAGTCTGACACTCCCTTCCGCTCCACCCAGAGAGGGAGGGGTCATTTGATGATTTCCCATCCGAAAAAAAAAGCGTTTCGGGGGCCTAAAAAGGCCACTTTGGCAGAATTATAAAATAATAACATAATGGACAGTTAACCGTTAAGTTAATCGTATCAAATCCCGTTGATGAAGCATTTTTCAGTTATTTTTTTTTGTCTGTGTTCAAATACCTATCAATCCGATCCAAATCCAATCCCAATCTCTTTGATTGTACCTACGTAGTGCAGCGAAAAAAAGAAAAACACGGACTGTCATCGCCATATTATAGTTCATAATGTTATCCTTTCAGGATTCTCCAAAATGGCCTTTTTAGGCCCCCAGTTCTGACTTAAAAATATATTACGAAGAAAAAAAAACGCATTGATTGGTAGCAAAACAATATTAATTTTACAAGAATACTTAATTAAATAAATGTCTATTTGCTAATTATGTACAGATAGTAGTTTAATAATGTATAGATAGCCTAAACAATAGAAAGCAATACATCATCTTGGAACATGTACGGAACAATGATACGCCACTTTCACATTCTGATTTCACGTAGATAAAAAAATAGCAACGCTGACCACGGAGTTGTGACCACAGGTTACACTCGATCATTATGTGGCTGTTATCGTCATTTATTTACTTTACACCAGTCATTATGATTGTAAGGGCGGGTTGTTTCACGCACGCGTATACATAAAAAATGGCGCTAACTATCGTCAAACCAAAAAAAGCGTTGTTTCCAATTACAATTAAAAAAAGATGGCCTTGACTTACGTCAAATAATAACGAGTCCGTAACCGTTATTATTTGACGTAGGTAGGTACGTATGTTACGTTAACCAACCGTTTGAACCAACAGGCCCTAAGAAAAGTATGTGGGAAATGAAGTATTCTCTTTTGTTGTGTAATGACAGGAGTAACTTGAACAGTGTAACATAAACGTAAAATCAGACCCGAACAGCTCCCTCTAAAAGTTAATTGACATTTTTATACCTCAACTGTTAAGATGCCACATTATGATTTAAAATTGTAGTTTCAAATGTTTGAACTGTACATCGTAGCGGTATCTACAACGCCACATATGAACTACGCGTAATACTGAAGTCATGCAAAATCCTGCATCTCGCAAGCAGAGTTTACCGCGCAACTAATTTATACAACGGCCCAACATGAATGATCGGGCAGTTGCCCGCCAGACACAATACCCGTCCGGTCGGAGGATCCTCCCTTTTCTATACGGTGTGAGTGAACCTTATACCTCTATACCACTATAAGGTTTTATTGATATATTGACTGAATAGTAGTAGCAGCAGGCAAATTCCCGTAATTATATCGTCGCAATCTGAGGGCCGATTCTCGTAATTTTAAGAACGTTCACAGTCTGATCTGTCTCAGTCAGTCAAAAATAATTAATTTCCTTCATCATCATCATCATTTCAGCCGACGAAAGACGTCCACTGCTGGACATAGGCCTCCCCCAAGCACCTCCACTTTGACCGGTCCTGTGCTTCCCGCATCCAACGGGTTCCTGCGGCCTTCACAAGGTCATCGGTCCACCTTGTGGGAGGCCTTCCAACGCTACGTCTTCCGGTACGCGGTCGCCACTCCAGAACCTTTCGGCCCCATCGGCCATCTGTTCTACGAGCAATGTCCACTGCCACTTAAGTTTGGCAATTCTTCGGGCTATGTCGGTTACCTTGGTTCTCCTGCGGATCTCCTCATTCCTGATTCGATCACGCAGGGAAACTCCAAGCATAGTTCTCTCCATTGCCCTTTGGGTGACTTTTAGCCTTCTTATAAGGCCCATTGTGAGCAACCACGTTTCAGTTCCATAAGTCATCACTGGCAACACACACTGGTCAAAGACTTTCGTCTTGAGACACTGCGGTATGTGGGATGAGAAGATATTGCGTAGCTTCCCGAACGCTGCCCAGCCGAGTCGGATTCGTCGATAATTTCCTTACATTCAATTAATTTCCCTATATTTTTGACAAGTTTTGACATAGATTGTCGCTGAGATGAGATTGCGAATTGCGACTAGATTTTGAAGGTTTTTAATTACGGTAATTGGTATTGAGGAATCCACCTGTAAATACACGCCACCTGTAAATACACGTCACCTGTAAATACACGCGTTGATGTCTTTTTTACTGAAAATTCTCACAGGTCTCCGAAATAACGCCGAACAAAATTGTTATTCTGAAAATCAATAGTGTTACCTTATCTCGTAATAATATTAGGATAGTGTAATTTAAGGCGTACCTCGAAAATAAATCGTAGCCACTGGTCTACTAAGCGAGCGAAAGTGATGCAATTACTTTGGAAACGCAAAAGAAGAAAAATGGTTATAATGTGCGCGCGCTCGGAATAAAACGACGTATGTGCCAAAACGAATTTACTCCTTTTTTTTTAACAAAATAAATGAATTAGCAACTACTTTGAGTAAACTCTGTTATGATAATTCTCTATGTTTTAGAGTAAATTCCATTGAAGAGAGAAAATTTCGAGAAAATTTAATGTCGAGAAATTTTCATTGAATCGTGTATTTCTTTTACATGATACTAGATCAAAAAGTCAAAAACCATATACCAAAATGTTAAATCCCTGTTCCACATACTTAAGAAGTTACACGAAATAGAAAAACTTTTTTCCAATATATCACCTTAATTGCATCTAAACAATGTTACGTTTCTATCTATGTTAATTAACTAGCCTGTATAGTCTCCCTACAGGGCATAGCCTTCTGTCTCCCTTTCCACACAATTCTCCGGCCTCTCCTTACGGTAGGAGTCAAGCTCGTCGCGCCATCTTCGTCTCGGCCTGCCGCGATGGCGTCGTACGTTTAGTGGCACCCAATCGGTGGTTTTCTTAGTCCAATTGTCATCTAACATGCGGCAGACATGTCCGGCCCAGTCCCACTTAAGTTTAACGGCTTTCTGGGTAACATCTGTTATCTTGATTTTGGCGCGCAGTATTGTGTTCCTTATACGGTCAGAAATTCGAACAAACATTTGAAAAGAAACTATCGAATGTTTTGTTTAGTAATCACAATTTGTGTTTGTATTAGAGTACCTATTATCACGCCATAACCTTTGAATTATAAATTCTATTTAATAATTAATATGAAAAGGAGTGGAGTCGTAAAATTTAACATTTTTGTTTAAAGGGTAAAATTAAAAAAATTAAATTCTTATAAACTGTTTTGACAAGTCAATTATTGTCTTTCTTTTCCTGTTAAATGTCCACATATTTTATTCGATATGACCTGTGAGAAAAAATGGCTGACATTATTCAGTAATCAGTGAACTGCCCGATAAGTACTTTCACCCTCAAGAGCATATTCGTAGTAATGTTGTAAATTGTATAATATAATTGTAATTACTTTAACCGCTACATCATTACTTACTGTAATTGCATTCTCTCTTTACTTGCTTATTCACACAACGGCAGTAACTTTCTATTTTGGATTAATTGTTATGATTGAAATAAATACAAAATTGTGTGAGATTAGGCCTAGCTTAGTTATTAGACTGAAACAAGTTTTTTTTAATAATTCGTGCTCATTCTTTTGGCGAAAATTTTTAAGAGCAAAATTTGCTTTCAGAATACATAATTTATAAATTGTAAAAGATACTTAAAAATGAAACTGCGGAATTAAAAATAGCTTATCAATTATAAACAGGTCGCTTATTTTTATTATTATGATTACATCGTCTCTATTCCTTGACGTTGCTATTAACAGCAAGGCTACCTGGCGTGTTGCTTGTCGGAGAATTAAACGTAATTTTCTTACATTATCATCACTAACAGCTACAGAGTGATAATATAAAAAATACATTTTTTCTTCTTAAATACAGGCAACAAGATGATAGAGATAAAATGCCAAAGCAATTCAATGAATGAACGCCACACGTAAAACCAGTTTGCAAAAATATGAATGGAAATATTAATGAATGGAATTGTTTTATCGTTTTAAAACGAACGATGATACAATTTTTACGCACCTCGTGTCGTTTTTGCCGTTTTGGGTGTTTAGAAATGTCAAAGTAAGAAGAAGAAAATTCCCTAATTCAATTTATTACTATGCATGCCATCGGCTTTACTCGTTTATGTTGACTTTTATTTTCCGAAATTCCTAGCTACAGTTTACTATCCTACCAAATTTCATAAAATGTAATCAATAAACTTGCCAAAATGTACCGTACTTGTCATTTTGGTTTGGTTTTACGTGCCTACCTTTTTTTTGCAAGTAGGTGCTTATTTTGTACACAAAAACTTGGCCTTTTTTTCATGTTAGTTATGAGTTAGTAGAAATTACAGGACGCCACTCTCTTCGATTGCCTCTGGGTAACGTATTTCAACAAATCCAGTAGTAAAACAAAGTCGTGATAAGTGTGTTAAGAAAAACAAGAGAAAAAAAACAAGAGCACATCACTGAAGTCTCTTATCTAAGCCAACATTTAAATCAACTGATTAAATATTTAATCAATTCTGTATTTAAAATTTCCTTAGGTTTGACAAGAACTAACTGTTTAAAGACCTAACCGGTGCAGATGGTTTGAATGTTGGTGAACTCAGGTTTAAGAGTCTAACAGACGAACTGCATATGAACTGCATGCCAGCTGCAACATCGCAGTTTGGATGCAGCGGTGCAAACTCTCACCGTGAAAACTTAGTTGAAGTGAGCGTGGAGTGAGCTGTCAATAGTATCAATTCCTAGCAAAAACAAACTCACTTCACCTAAGTTTCACACTGAGATTTTTACAGAATCGACTTTCTGTTGACATAACTAGGTTTCGAAGCAAGTCAACTGCATTCAAACTGCGGTATTGCAGCTAAAATGCAGTCCATCTGGTAAGACCCTAACACATTGTGCCCTTTCATTCCAGATCCCCGCGTCCAAGGATGGTTCCTCTTCGACACACCGCTGCCCACGTTGGCCATGGTGTGCGTATACGTGGCGTTCGTGATGGTGGTTGGCCCACTATGGATGGCCAATAGGAAAGCGTTCCAGATTCAAAACACCTTAGTTGGGTACAACGCACTACAGGTGCTGCTCTCTTCGTATATGTTTTATGAGGTGAGTAGTTTTTTTTTCTTTGTTATGTACTTGCTGCGCCCCGCGGTCTCACCCGCACAAGTTTCGATCCCGTGAGAATATCGGGATAAAAAGTAGCCTATATATTAATTCAGGGTGTCAGCTACCTCCATGCAAAATTTTATCAAAATTGGTCCAGCCGTTTGAGCGTGAAGAAGTAACAAACATATAAACATACACACACACACTCACAAACTTTCGCCTTTTTAATATTTGTGCGATTTAAAAACCAGCGGCCCGCCCCAGCTTAAATTTTTTTTTTTTCGAATTTCCGAAGTTATTTTTCATACGAACCTTGTCCTAGCAATACCGAACACAACAAAAAAAAAGAATTATCCCATTTGTTGCAGTCATTCCGAGGTTATGCGCGTACAGACATTTTGGCGACTTTGTTTTATATTATTTAAGGAGGATTTAAAAATGTGGACACTTCCTTAGTCTAGTTGTCACGTTATTTTTTTTTTGCTTTTTCTACTAGGACATTCTCAGTAACAGCCTGAAGTCTGGGTTTCTGCTGACCTTCCTTTACAAACATGTATTAATAACGTAATTGGGTTCCTAACAACTCTATTTCGAGATCCAGCAGTGTTATTGGGAAACTATCAGTAGTTTCCTGTAATCTACATTTTTTCCCTCACAATAGGAATAGGCCGGTTTTCTTTTATTCATGCAAAGGCCTTTTGTAAAACATGAAACTTTAATTTTCTCTTGACTTTACTTATCTGTCAAAAGGAGTATAAAGTGGATAAGACAGAGATTAAAACAAAAGACGAACTTGCAGGGGATCGAGGGTATTCAGGAGATCAGACCGGAATAAATCTCTCTTTCCACTTCTCTCTCTTCAAAGCTGCTAAGGACTATTTCTTGTTGAAGGAGTCCAGCTCATCCCACCATCTCCGTCTGGGCCTGCCACGATGTCGCTTGCCATTAAGAGGGACCCATTGGGTCGTAAGTTTGACCAATTGTTCGTCTGACATGCGGCAGAGGTGTCCAGCCCAGTTCCATTTTAGCGTGGCAGCTTCCAAGTCATCTTTGTGATGGAACGGATGGTCGTATTCCTAACCCGGTCTGTTAGTTTGATACCCAGAATACTCCGTTCCATAGTCCTCTGGCAAACCTCGAGCGTGGACTTCCCCTGATTTGTCCAAGACCACCTTTTACATGGTATTTAAGTATAACTGGCATACTACCTATACACCTCTGCTTACCCCTTTAGAAATACAGGCTTTAAGTTATTATTTGAGTAAATGTAGAAACGTCCAACTGGTTCTATAGCAACTGCATCACCTCATAGGTCACGTCCATACAAGACGTGCTCTTTGTGCCATTGCACAGCGGCCGTCACCCTCAGACCACGTAGAATACTCTCATGTACGTCTAGTTCCTCTGGTACATAATTACATAACCTTTAAATATCGGTACACAGTATTGTTTTCATTGAACTTGTTATTATGGATGGTGATGTAGCCGTATCTGCAACGCCACAAGCGAACAACGCGTCATACTAACGTCACGCAAAATCCTGCATCTCGCAAGCAGCGTTTACCGCGCAACTAGCATAGATACAACGGCCCGATATGAATCATCGGGCAGTAGCCCGCCAGACACAACACCCGTCTGGTCGGAGGATCCTCCCTTTTCTATGGAGGTTGAGTGAACTTTACATCCTGTTCCTCATACCTCGATAGTTATATTATAACTAGCTTCTGCCCGCGACTTTGTACGCGTAAATTTTCGGCTCATGACCCGCCGCGTCGGTTCGCATCATCCACCCGCTCTGTTACTTCGTTTTGGCTTAGTGTTCTTTTCGGCCTTTTTTCTTTTTGCCCGACTCCCAGGGGTCATAATTAATATAGATAAATAAATCTACAAATATAAGTTATACTATCAACTTTTTGATAAAAGACCCCATTTTCTAATTTTTACATAGTCAATGAATCATGTAAACAACTTTCTGATTCGCATAGTATCTTTTGAGCCCAATTTGCTGACCCACACATGATAAATATCATGTTGTAGTTATTCAAGAAGAAGCAAACACATTCTACAACAGGGTGACTAAATAATGACAGCCGCACAGGTCGATCGATCAGGTTAAGCTACGCTTGCCGCGGTTGGTCTGTGGATGGGTGACCATCTTTACATACCGTGACCCCTCCGTGCTTCGGAAAGCATTTTAAGCCGTTGGTCCCGGCTGTCATTCGTAGATCTTTGACAGTCGTTACGGGTAGTCGGAAGCCCGAAAGTTTGACAACCAGTCTTACCAAGGGGTATCGTATTACCCAGTAACTGGGTTGTGGAGGTCAGATAGGCGCTCCATGTAAAATACTGGTATTCAGCCGCATCCGGTTAGACTTGAAGCCGACCCCAACATAGTTGGGAAAAGGCTAGGCAGATGATGATTAAATTCGCAGAGATAATTGGGCCAGACCTTAGAAAATAGGTTATACATTGTAAGCTGTCTAGACAACGAATAATCCAAATAAAAAAAACATGAGGTCATGGTATAAAATACAAATAAAGCTTTTTATAAATGCTAAATAAGTTAGTAACTAGCATACATAACAGGCAATAAATTAATTTGATATGCGAACTTTTTATTCGCGTTAAGTGATCAATTAATTAAAATGCCCACTAATTAACATAACAATTGTTAATTTGCTTAAAGCTTGTACAATATAATCGTTCGCGTTCATATAAAAAGTTTTGTTTCTGAAGTATGAATTAGGTGTAGAGCGCTTAAGAAGTTTAATCGTGACGTTCGAAAAGTGCCTAGTATGAATAAATAACTTTTATTTTTTTTTTTTGATTTTCCAGTATATTGTCCAGTAGTTCGTAGCACCAGTATTTTTTTTTTTTGATGTATAACTAATCTTGTGTGTTTGTTCACAACATTGAATTCGGAATGACTGCTATAATGAAATGTCTATGCCGATATTATTTGCTATTCATTGTTTACCAGACGAATTAGATATCAAAAATGTCATGTTGTTATTTAGTTAAATCCTTAGTAAGAACTGATAATTTGTGTAATATATCCTACAGTTATTATTTCTTTTGAGTCTGTTACTTCGTGCCAGTTAGATTTGTTGCGGTTGAGTCAGAAAAATGGTAGGTATTAATTATAAAAATCAAGAGTTTTACAAATCACGATCCTCACTTCACTATCACAGTAATGCAAGGTGTGGATGTAAACATGTTTAATAATGCTCACATTAGTTCATACTTTAGCACAGTTATGTAGCTTGTCTCATTCATACTCCAAGCCTTGCTCCTATACAAACAAAGCGAAATAATTAACAAATCGATTGTTCTACACAATCGCATGGTTTAGCAATATGACATGTCAAGGCGGCTGGACAATTTCATGGGCCCATGACGGTGCGATACATGCAACCTTGGCTCGTATTTCGGGCAGGTTAGAGTTGAATTTAGATAGAACAGAAAATCATTTACAAGAATGTAAATTGAAAGTGTAATTTTACTGGTTTTTAAGTGTTTTTCATTCAGTTTGTTCTTGTTGATATTATTTACGCAGCTCAGTTTCCGAGATGTTCATATTTATGTAACAAATTTAAAATATTAAGTGCTGAAACAGCTTGTAACTATTTTAAATACTTATCCCTAAAGTCTATTCAAACATAAGTTTAAATTTATGGTTATTTCAAGTAAAAAAAAATATCAACTTTATTTTAATGGTTATTAAGTTGATTTCAGAGTGACTAGCACTATTGAAAAAGTTATAAAAATGTTTCATGTTGTAGCGTAAACTGAACTTTATTGTGTAGGGTTTAAAGTTATTTTTCCATAAACTCATATTTGTTTACATTTTTGGCAAATAAATCGCGAATGCAGATTACGTATCTATGTTCGTAAATGTTTAAAATCTAGATCCTTTAACCCTTGAACTCATGCACATCAAATCTGTCTTCTGTATGGACAAAATTGTCAACATGTTTTTAGCTTGAGTACAAGGCTTTTGACTACGCTGTGTGTGTATATTTTATGTCTTTTTTATATTTTTTTATTTGCAATGTGCGTTTTGTTTGTGCAGAATAAACAGTTTTTCTTTCTTTTCTTTCTTTCTGTATGGACATACAGGGTGTGGCGTAAATAGTGGTCCACCGTTAAGGATTCGATATACCAGATAATTAACTATAACATATTAAAATTTCAAACAATTTTAGTACTAAATTTTTTTACAAAAATCGCTCTTGAATTTGCATTATAAGTAAAAAAAATGGGTAAAAAAAAAGGAAAAGAACTAACTTTTTCTTCAAAAGCTCTAAATTTACATAAATAACCATAGTTTTACACGATAGCTCTAGTCTTTGGCAGTAATTAACAGAAATCAAAATGACAAAAATATGGTTTTTGTTGAAACTACAACCAAATTTGTAACAAAAGGTAGAAATTTCGTATGTAAAACAAAAAAAAAATACCATCGGAACCCTTGGGTAAAAATGGTTAAAATTGTAATATGTTATAGTAATTGTAACCTGGTATATCAAATCCTTAACAGTGGAACACTATTTACACCACACCCTGTATAGGGTGGTAAGGAGATCGAAGGTTTGTGCTTCGATCTCCTTACCACCCTATACAGGGTAACCATACCATACATGATACCATACATGATTCTAGAGCGGGAGAAGTTATTTGATAATTTCCGACCCAAAAAAAAGTTCAGAATCATGCACTGGAATCTATGGATTACCATAGATTCCAGTACATGATTCTGAACTTTTTTTTTGAACGTGCAACCTATTAAGGTTGCACGTTGATATCACCGCCACACTGTGGATTTAAGTCACTTTATAAGTAATGAGAGGTTTTTTTTTTGAGTATTTAAAAAAAAAACATAGTTTCCAAGAATTATGTAGATGGCGTTGAACTGACTGCGTTACTAGGTGCCAAAACCAAAACGCATGAAAAAAGGTGGTCAGGTCACGTCACATACGCTCGTTGACAGACACTTTCGTTTGCTTTCGTTTTACGATCTCAAAATTACATCCAAGTCAAATAATCAAAAAATGATGTGACTTACCAAGTTCAGCGCCATCTATCCAGCGACTAGGGAAGAGTTTAAAAAAATCCCTCATTATAATTAATTAATTAATTTAAAGCCTATAGGCTTTACATGAATACACTATGCTCGGTTATCGCATGCCACAATCTCAATAAAACATGTTTGTGGGTGTGTCACTGTTAATGACAGACATTTTGACAGCAAGTAGGTACAGATTAAAAAAATAAACTCGGGCGGTGCCGGAGAAAGCTAATACGTGCCTATACTCATTACCTCATCGATGGTATGATAGATTGACGAGGTTTTTGCAAAGTAACGGCATTAAATGACACTTCGATAGCAAAGAGAGGAATAGGTATTTCTGAGGCCATACAATAATTTTCATTTGTATACGGTCGTTGATCGAAATGGATTTTTTTACCCAACTTTCGATATTGGCAGAATGTGTCATTACTGTACTCGATCTTTAACTTTCATGGCAGTATCGATAGATAGATAGATAGATAAAACGTGTATAGATAGGTTTCCATTAGTCAACAAGTGTTTTATAAAGTACTAGGTTCTGCTCGCGACTTCGTCCGCGTGAAATTTCACCCTCCCCCCATTCACCCTCTTAGGGTAATTTTCAATAAACCCTGTACTTATTTTTGTTGCTGACGATCCTTCAGGATCAAAAACAAAAGAAAAAGCGGTTCAAACCGGTATGAGAAAGTTTATAGTGGATAAGACAAAGATTAAAACAGAAGACGATCCAGGAGGGGATCGAGGTGGGGGGGTGGAGGGGGGGTTCAGAGGATCAGAACGGAATAACTCATTTCGAAAAACCCTTTCTTAGTGGATACTTACTCTTCACAAAGAACACACCCTCCAAATTTCATGTCTCTAGAACCAAAAGTTAGGCTGTGCGTTGATATAAATCAATCAGTCAGGACTTTGGATTTTGTTTATATAGATTACCAATACCATTTAGGTATCCATATGAGTTGAAAAATCATCCTTAAGTAGACAGAAAAGTTGGCAATCCACAAAGCAAATGTTCAGAGTAATACGAAAAAACTTTACCTAAAACAAGACTCAAACTGAAATTCAAAATGACCAAATAAGATCGTACCTATGACCACACGGCGCTATGCTGCGTGAAAAACACGGTCCATTGGTCATTGACGCAACCATCTGACAGTGTGACAGTATCACTAGTGCAAAAAGCAACCCAGTAATAAGGTCAAGGCGCTTGCAGGTTGCTGATCTAGAAATTGATTCTTTCTTTTTCTGCGAAATTGCTTATGATTTTGGCACCTTGCATTGAGTTTCTTCATTTCATTTTCTTCATTCACGTTGCGTGGCTGTTGTTAGAGCTTATAATCAAGGTCAAGAAAAATCTTACTTTTACACCAATTTTTGCTAGTTGCATTAATTTATTCGTCCAGTAGAAGTGCCAGTGAACTTATAGGCATATATATTATAGCATTGTCTTTCGCATTGGCAACAATCATTGAACTACTAGTAAGGTCGGTATCGGTACCGGCTTTCTTTCAGATGAGCCCTTGTTCTGTATGCTAACCAACTGCATCATCAAAAATATTCTTGGAAACCTAACTTAATTATTCATTTAACACTAGCTGCACCCCGCGGTTTCACCCGCATAAATGTCGATTCCGTGGGAATATCGGGATAAAAAGTAGTATTAATCCAGAGTGTCGGCTACCTCCATACAAAATTTTATCAAAGTTGGTCTATCCGTTTGAGCGTGAAGAATTAACAAACATATAAACACACCCCCACACACACACTCACAAACTTTCGCCTTTATAATATTAGTGTGATAAAATGGCCAAGGTCAATTACATTAGTTAAAGACACAAAAACATAAGTAAAGTACAATAACGACTAACGAAAAGTATACAACTACTCGACTGTCATACGCTCATGTCACAATACTCCAGAAATACTCACAAGATCTTGGAGTTCCTACAATCGTGTTAAAGACTGCATTTCAAAGAAGGTCTCTAGAAAACTTTCCGTCCATAAAAAGAATAGGTTCTGTGATGGTTTGATTTTCAGTCAGGCTTTTATATGAAATTGACACACTGCTTCCATTTGACATGTCATAGACATTTCATGCTGTCAATGAATGATAGTCGTGATTTGAATGTACGATAGTTGAAGTCTAGAAGTTGGTAATCAATTTGATAAGCAATAAACCCTGACTTTACAAATGCACCCAGCAAAACAAAAAAAAAAATAGGTTACCGTATTGTAGTACAAAACTTCTACATGCACTAAGATACTAGTAACAAATTGCCTGTCTATCAGCCATCTACCACATTGAACCTATTAACACCAGGAGCTATACTCATTACAAAATTTACGCAATCTTAGACGGTAGGAATAGATAGTGCAAAATTCCTGGTAAACCGGTCAAGGCAATATAGGTTTACGATACACAATATAACAATAGACATGCCGTGAAATAAAAGTTATCGAATAATTAGATACTGTCTGTAACTTTATTGTGTTACGAATCGTTAATAATCTAGTGCTTGTTCTGATTTAAATGCGGCCTAGGTTACTTTAAAATTTTGCACGCTATATAGTAATAAAATAGTATGACAGAGGTATATGTAATAATCGCACGTTCGCGCGATGCAATACGTAAATATTACATACACCTCATCATCATCTGCCCAGCCTTTTTCCAACTATGTTGGGGTCGGCTTGCCGGATGCAGCTGAATACCAGTATTTTACATGGAGGAACTATCTGACCTCCACAACTCTGTTACTGGGTAATACGATACCCCTTGGTAAGGCTGGTTGTCAGACTTTCGGGCTTCTGACTACCCGTAACGACTTTCAAAGATCCACGTATGACAACCGGGACCAACGACTTAACGTGCTTTCCGAGGCATGGAGGGGCCTCGGTATATAAAGATGGTCACCCATCCACAGACTAACCGAGGCAAGCGTAGCTTAACCTGATCGGTCGACCTGTGCGGCTGTTATTATTTAGCATGGGCCCCTCCATCCTAGCACAAACAACAATGGCAAATATTCAATTCAACCCTTTGTAATGTTGGGAATCTGTACTATCATTAAAAAGAAGGATCTATGGGAATTTTGGTCTGTGTGGTGCCGGACTTAAAGAATACCACCACCCCTTACTTCCCGTGGGTGTCGTAAAAGGCGACTAAGGATCGTACCGGAGAATGGGCAGCAGCGTTCTTTATGTATTCCACCATCATACCATACTGCGATCGCCAACCCGCCTGCCAAGCGTGGCGATTATGGCAAACCCTCCCAAAATTGGGGGAGGCCTATGTCCAGCAGTGGACGTCTATCGGCTGAAACGACGAACGATGGGAATTTTACAACCTTATTCTGTTACCTACTATAATATTATTTACTAAAGAAAAAAATTAACCATATTTTCACCATATCTAATTATGTTTTTCTCCTGTACTAAATATTATTTCATATTTGATAATTTGAATATTACTATTAGTTAATTACTTATAATTTTAAATTAATTTTATTTTTCAAGAAGTCGGTATAATTAAAACTATTGCACACTTATTTTCCATTTTTTTCGACTATGTTCCCCAAAAAAGGTAGGTAGAATCTTTAAATACCAACAACAACCACGTTTTGCCAGTTTTAAGCCCCATGTAGGTGATACAGTACAATGCGGATTGAATTGAGGTTGGGGGAGTTTTTGAAGAAGTTCGTGCCATAGTTGTTTTTTTTTTACGGGCCTGCTCTTGACCGCAATCACGCTTGATGGAAAACGATGTATGAACTCTATGATGGAACGAGAAGATGCCTGCCCAGAAGATGCCTCTTCACTCTTGCTTCGAATTTTACTAGGAGGCCCATGAAACCCTTATATGTTCAATAAAATTGTTAACAAAATGCTTGTTTTGTCTCCAGCACTTGGCGTCAGGATGGTGGGGTGACTACAGTTTATCGTGCCAACCCGTGGATTACAGCGACAGTGAGAAAGCGAGACGGGTGAGTTATAAGAAACCTTATTACTGTTTAATAATTACTATTATTGTGGTTAATTGTATCATGGAGTTGATTGAGTAAGTATAGATTTTACCGGCCAAACCCGATTTTAGGATGAACTAGTTTCGCCTAGGCCAAACTAGTTCTCCATACACGGGTTGCATGGTTGCGGTCGGTCGATAAGCTAAGGGCACCCCGAGGTTAGGTTAGGTTACTTTAAACCCTTTACTCAGAAATAGGAGCCCCGCGAAGCGGGGCTCCGTCGACAAAGGATGCAAGAGCGAGGGAGAACTAGTTTGGCCTAGGCGAAACTAGTACATCCGAAAATCGGGTTAGGCCGGTAACATAGACATTGAATACATTGCACTGCTAGGTGAGTGGGCCGTAATCCACCACGCGGGTCAGTGCGGGTTGGTGTTCACATATCTTCGAAATTTTGGTTCTAGGACATGCCGGTTTCCTCACGATGTTTTCCTTCACCGTTTTGACAGCAGTGGTGATGAAATAACTTACACAAAGTAAAGTGCCTGTTTGGGTTCGAACTCACGACCCACAAATAAGTCGCGGCCGTTCCCACTGGGCCACCGCTACTTTGACATTGAATGCAATCGTAACACGCAAAAAGAGTTTTAATGAATAAAAAACTAACACTTATATTCAATCATTAATGTTTATCTTCACGCTATTGGTATTATACCATTATACGACAGGATCTCGTAAACAAAGACAGTTGATGATAATCCAGTCGACAGTGTATTTTTTTTTCTTTAATTTTCATTTGTTTTTCATTATTCGTGTATCGTATTACATGGCCAGTCTTTCGCACAGTAGTGCTACCTATTTTATTACCTACTAGTAATTATCAATATTTAAATTCACACACACAATTACATACTGGTAATTATCAATATTTAAATTCACACACACAATTACGTACTGGTAATTATCAATGTTTAAATTCACACACACAATTACATACTGGTAATTATCAATATTTAAATTCACACACACAATTACCTACTGGTAATTATCAATGTTTAAAATATACTTCGAAAGCTTAACACACAAAAGCGAATGAACTGGATTTCCCTAAAGGTCTGTCTTTAAGAGAAATCCAATTAATTTTTCGAAGGATAGTCATCGATTGTAATATATCACCTAGCCGGGTGTGCCACTTGATTTTATAAATCCGCAAGCCAAAAATCCTCGCCAAAACCGTCACCAGTTATGCAAAATCAATACACTTTCTACCTATATATACATTTATTAAAGTATCAACGTCTACCGAGATAGTCTCCACGCGTCTTAAGGTGTAGAAAGTACAACCACCATTATAACTTAGCGTAGATTATGAAATTATGACGCAGACGGTACATTTCATATTTGAGGGGCTCATGGCAAAATGATAGCACCACGACTCGATCGACGGTTAAGCTACACTTGACGAAGTCGGTCCGTGGGTGGGTAACTATTCATTGAATATCAAGACCGTGCCTCGGAAAGTAGTTTACCGTACTTTCCGGCTGTCATTTATACATCTTTGACAGTCGTTACGGGTAGTCTGACCACCAGTCTTACCAAGGGGTATCGTATTATTGATAACTGGGTTGTGGAAGTCAGCCATGCCGCTCCATAAAAAATACTGGTGTTCAGCTGCATCCGGCTAGACTGGAAGCCGACTCGAGGTCGGCTTCTAGTCTAAATAGTTGGGAAAAGGCTAGGCAGAGGAAGGTACATTTCTAGTATTAATTACACATAACACATAATTATGCCTTACGTAATTTTTGATGACTTATCTGATAGTACAACTCGTCATGTGCAGTTCTGGAAAATGGTTCCATTTACTAATCCATTTTTAATGACGATGCGATTTTGTTTTTTTATCTACATACCTCAGGTGGTTTCAAAAAAGTTATGTAATTTACAGTTTGAGTTTTCACACTTCAATCAATCAATCAATATCTTTATTGTGGATCACTTGTAATGTTAAATCAGTTATATAATATGCGTTAACTTACATTCTAAATTAGTATTTTTGTACACGCTAATGACAAATTGAAAAGCAGTCTGCTCACATTTTGAACATTAAGCTTTAGTCTGCCGGAACGTAGATCTACGCGAGACACAATGGTTTTTTAATTGTGTCTGTAATTACGGCACACAAGCGGTTAAAGAGTACTCTCATTAAAATAAAATTTTATATGAAACGTAACCATTTTCAAAATGTTATATAACGATAAACAAGAACCATTTTCCACTATCAATTAAAAAACTTAAAAAGAAAAAGCTACTCAGACAGCCTTTTCCCAACTATATTGGGGTCGGCTTCCATTCTAACCGGATGAAACAAGTAAAACACGGAAATATGCCAAATGACAATGAATTATTTTATTTTTCGCAAATTGTGTCTAACTTCAGTCGTCACACAAGATTTTAAAATATGGAACGCGTTGGCACATCTATTTGAAGATACGAACATCATGGTACAACCCTATTTTAAGCCCTGGGTGCCATTTTCCAGTGTGCGAGAGACACGGAGCTAGAGAAGGCCGATAGCACCATCTCTTTTTTGAAATGGAAGAAGGATGATTCTTAGTATAAGTTTACCGAATATTGTCCATAGTCAGTTCTGCCTTATTCATTAGTCTACGCCTAGAGGCGTCAAGCTCGTCCAACGGTACCGGCTTCTCGACACATGGCTTTCGAATATTTTGTTTATATACAAAAGTGAAATTGCATAGTTCGCTATTTATTGTGTTTATTTAGTGAAAAGGAAAGGCTGTGGGTGTGTGGAGATGTATCGCTGTTGGCTTTGGAATGTCAAAGGTGTTTTACTACTTTAGAAATAAATCTTAAGCGATTGTGACATGTACAAGGTTAAGTTCATGCTTTAGAAACAATTAGGAAGGTATGCGTTACGCAATTTTTACGTATTTCAATTACGTTCTTTAATTGGCTCTTATTAAGGTACACTTTATCAGGAGAGGCTCGTGGCTGTTATGATTTAAGCGTAGCTTACTACCCTTGTCCCGGCCGGTTAGTGAATGGGTGAACATCCATTTTACAAAGCGACCCCTCCGTCCCTCGGAAAACACGCTAGGCCGTTGGTTTCGGCTGTCATTCGTAGATCATTGACAGTCGTTTCGGGCAGTCAGAAGCCCAAAAGTTTAGCAACCAATCTTACCAAGGAGTATCGTGTTCCCTACTCACTGAGTTGTAGAGGTGACATAGGTAGTCGCTCCATCATCATCATCATCATTTCAGCCGAAAGACGTCCACTGCTGGACATAGGCCTCCCCCAAACACCTCCACTGTCACTCCAGTCGCTCCATGTTAAATACTAATTTTTCACTGCATCTGGTTAGACTGATAGGTGATCCAAAATAGTTAGGGAAAGGCTCTTTTCCAAACAAACAAATCTAAAGAAAAATAAAAACAAAATCCAATCCAATCCAATTTCAAATCCATCCAAAGGTTCTCTTTAAAAGATCGCTCTTAGCGATAAGACCGCCCATTGAGTCACCCTTTGTACAGTTTCTATAATTATGTCTTTAATTTATATGGTGTACATAATAAAGAGTATTCTATTCTCTTTTGATGCGTATATACATTAGTTAAATCGGGGTATAAAAAATAAATCATTAACCACTGTTTAAAAAACACCACTATTATCTCAAAAACCTAACAAATACTTACCTATATTTCTTCTTGATTAAATCTCATTCAACTTAAAATCGTTTATCCTCAAAATGTAATGACTTAATTTGAATATAACTTAATTGTTTAAAAAAAATGGATCTATTAACTACTATTAAATCATCAAATTCAGAAGCTACATCAAAAGATTTATTTCCTCATCTGTAATGGTCTGTGGTCATTTACGAATTATTTAAATTAATTGATAACTCTACAAGTCTTCATTTTGTAAACCAGTTTCGATCATAGATATACAAAGTATTCTTTGTTACATTAGAAGTCTATCCTTCCATCATCTACCTAGCCTTTTCCCGATTATATTGGGGTGGGCTTCCAGTCCAACCGAATGCAGCTGAATACCAGTATTTTACATGGAGCGACTGCCTATCTGACCTCCACAACAGGGTTCCTGGATAGTACGATACTGCCATTGTTCCATTTAATGTTCCTATGTGGATTGTATGAGCTTTGTATATTAAGGTTTTTGTGTTAATAAACTTTTTTTTTTTTTAATATTATCCTGGCAGCATGGTTGTTAGGGAAACTGACTGCCGGGAGCCTGCTGAACGTTTCTGTTACTAATTTGTGCCCTTTAAAAATCATAAACTTTTTTGAAAACCAGCTCTTTCCATTATTCTTCTTCAATGGGTTCAATGATCTGTTCAGCGGGGTAATTCCGTAATACACTAACAGTAGCAATGGCTTACATTTTGACAGTTCAACAACAGTTCAGATTTTGATTGATAATCTGTTACGCAATTAGGGCACAGATATTACAATAATATTCCCACATTCAATGACACGACATTTAATAAAAAACTGCCTAATCCGTTAAAAAAAAAAACATCAAAATGCTAATCTTTTTTGAACAATGCATTAAAACCTTGTTGAATGTATGTACTGTTGGTTTTCTTTAATACATAAATAAATCTTATAATAGTTAATCTTCACACAGACCTCCACACACTTACATAAGTCCAAATTTATCAAAATTCTAAAATAAATCATCATCTTTCTGATTTCTATACTTTAATGTTAATTCTCATATCAATGACCTCAGGCCTGGCAAATCTTTTGTTATACAAGGTGTAACATCTTAAAGGGTCATTGTACTCATCATTATGAACAACTTTTACTATGGGACACAAGTTGAAATCACGATAATAAAACCAGTTGTTCCCTACATTTATGCTCGCATAACTCGTCAAAATGTACTAAACAGCTGATTTTTATTTGCGATTTCAAGTTTTGTCCCACGGCAAAAGTTGTGCATAATGAACGTCTGGCCGCCCGCGCCCGCCTGTCGAAACGCCCCAAGTGTCAGCGTAGTTGAACGTACTTTTAGATTTTTGGGTAGGACTTCAGAAAAACTGAGAAATCGGCAATTTATAGCCATTATCATGGTATATATTATACCTTCCTGGCTTCGTTATGAGTTTATCTAACTATTTATACCATTCAATAAGCAAATCAAACTGACCTTACGTCGCAGTGATGTGATATGTTTTCACTTTTTCTTATGTACATACGCTGTACTGTTGACACTTGAGGGGCGAGGTTTTGTGCATTTAACGTTACACATTGTATAATACATAGTCATTTCGCAGCGGATATTTTACGATTTGTTTACAATATTTAATAACAATGTGCAATGTCAGGGCCGTATAGATATATTAAAGCAGTTGTCCTACCGCCGCCGCCCGGCGAGGAAGAAAGAAACGTACAAAAGATATACATTCCGTGTAAACAAAAGAGATGCAAATAATAATTAGTTGATCGCTGACTGTTCACACTACCGGCGAGGACTTGTTCCACTGGTTTGTCGCTGAGCGACAAAAACTATCAAAGCTCAGCGTTACTCGCTCAGCGATGCTCGCATGGCGGTCAGAGCTGACGCCGACCAACCAGACAAACCCCTGTGTGACTAACCCCGAGCGAGTGGTGCAAGTATTCGCCCGTCGCACTCGGGCACTAGCTAATGATAGCCTAGCGACAAAACTATCGGAACTACACACTCGCTGTTCGCCAACTCATTTTCAGTTACTCGTTCATTGCCGGCGGCGGTGGGACAACTGCCTTATGAGGAAAATTATTATTTACTAGCTTCCGCCCGCGACTCCGTCCGCGCGGATGTCGGTCTTCGCGTGGATGGTTTATTTCTCCATTTTGAATAACTCTGACAATGACATCTTATAAATATCTATTGGACCCAAATACGGCTAAGCCTATAATAATTAAGGAGATCCCTCTATTGAGCTACTGCTGTTGAGCTCGCGTTCTGTAGTAAGTATTTTTTTCATAGTAATTCCGACCTTGATAAGTAGCATGTAGCAGTAAATTACTGACAATGACGAAAAGTTTGCAATAATAAAAAAGTGATCGTGACAATGCGACAGAAAGTTAATTGAGAGCTTCAGCATACACAACATTGTTAGTGAGCTCGTCCGGAATATGAACATGAAGATTTCTTGGACTGCTCACATGGGAAAGAGCTACGTAAAGTTGCCCGTGTGAAAAACAACTCGCGGTAAGATCTACGCCAGCAACTCCTAGGGTCTGACCTTGAGCCTTATTTATTGTCATGGCGTAACACAAAGCTACAGGAAACTGTATTCTCTTAAATTGAAATGGAAAATTATCCACTACGGGTAATGCAACGTGTGTTCGCGGTTCTACAGAACAACGATGAATAAAACCGAAAAATAAGAATTTTTTTTCTACGTATTTTTCCAGGATAAAAAGTATCCTATTTTATGCCCAGGATAATAAGGTATAATTATACCAAGTTTCATCGAAATCGAACCGTTAGTTTTCACGTGATGCCTGCATATACAGACAGACAGACAGACAGACAAAAATTTTTTTAATCACATATTTGGGTTTGGTATCGATCCAGCAACACCCCCCGCTATTTATTTTTTCAATATTTTCAATGTACAGAATTGACCCTTCTACAGATTTATTATATGTATAGATAGATATGCAACTTCGGTTTCCCGACCTTTTTGGATTTCGTGAGATATAAACACAAATAACCTAACATCACACCTATAATCCCCAACGGGGTATGCAGAGCTGTCTGTACCTATGGGACATAAGACCCATGTAATCATGTCTCATGTGTCATGGAGGGGCCCGTGGCTAAATAATAACAGCCGCACAGGTCGATCGATCAGGTTAAGCTACGCTTGCCGCGGTTGGTCTGTGGATGGGTGACCATGTTTACATACCGTGACCCCTCCGTGCCTCGGAAAGCATGTTAAGCCGTTGGTACCGGCTGTCATTCGTGGAACTTTGACAGTCGTTACGGGTAGTCAGAAGCCCGAAAGTCTGACAACCAGTCTTACCAAGGGGTATCGTATTACACAGTAACAGGGTTGTGGAGGTCAGATAGGCAGTCGTGTAAAATACTAGTATTCAGCTGCATCCGGTTAGACTGGAAGCCGACCCCAACATAGTTGGGAAAGGCAGGCTGATGATGATGTTTAAGTCTCATGTAATAGGGATCGAACCTATTGCCATCAACTGCAGACAAATCCAGGCTCCTGGTTGAGAAAATCGTAATGAAAAACCCAATAGCACTTTGCTGGACCTGGGAATCGAACCCCAGGACCTCATGCTCAGCAGTAACCCTTAGAACCACTAGACCAACGGAGCAGTCACAGAGACATAGATGTGTGTGTGCACATTTAAAAAAAACTTTTAAACTTTTATTTTCTTTTGACTGTACTTACCTGTCACAAAGAGTATAAACCTAGATAATGTGGATAAGACAGAGATTAAAACAGAAGACGAACTAGCAGGGGATCGAGGTGTGGTGGAGGGGGGTTCAGGGGATCAGACCGGAATAAATCGTATAAATACATACATTTAAAGTTGACTTTGTCCTACAAAAATATTGTTTTTAAAAATCTAAGTGAGTATAAAGTCTGTTCAATCGCTTTTGTAGATCCCCCAACATTGTATAAAGTAAATACTCTATGGATTCAAGAATACCACTATTTGACGTAAGTGCAGTCAAAATATTAGCTCGGAAGATGTAATATTGTTTGCTGTCCATTCAAATACAGATGTACAACAATACTTACACGTTTATTGAATAATATGGGCTCAAACTATTCTGCCAGGGTCGCGGCTTGTTCGAAAGAGATACCGTGGCCCCTGGCACAGGCAACTGAAGGAACATGGGTGGGTTTTAGTCAGTAAAGTCTGACCCGCTCCGCCCAGAGCTGGAGAAGTTATTTGATAATTTCCCACCCAAAAAAAAAAGTCTCAAATTATTTAAAAAAAAAAACAACGAGCAAGACTATCGACACGAAAAGAATTAAATGAAATGCTGGCTGGTGTACCTATTGGCGAGGTCAAACGCAGGTCATGAAAAATATAATAAGCGTTAGGCAGTTTCGGCAGTTCATGTGCTGACGACCAACGAAAGAAGAAATTTCAAACTCAAAGCATTTATTTCAATTAAACCTTGTACAGGCACTTTCGAATTGTCAAAATTAAATAGTCTGTCAGTTAGTCAGAAAGTTGAAGCTAGTTGCTCATTCCAAAACGTAGATCTCTATGGAGAACGGGCAAGAAACTCCATGGACACTCTTTTAAATCAAGATATTACAAAATCCTGGGTACATTATACTTGTTGCTTCTATATGTGCGAAACAAACAAACTCACAAACTAAAATAAATAAAGTCCTCCAGACCGTATTTCCCAATCTCAACGGAGACTAGCTTTCGGCGCGGGATTATAGATGCACTCCCTCTACCCTCACTCTCATAGACCGAGAGTCCATCCCCGGTCCCGGGCCCCCAATCGGTGGTGGGCCTCCGGTCGTGTCGGATTGCTGACAAACTAAAGTAAGGCTAAAGAATCAGCATTTACCCTTTATAATATCTACTAACTAAAAGAGGAAACTAAATAAAGGAAATTAAACCGCAACTAACTTCATAACGGAAGTAGACATCAGGAAGCTAAACAACTAACTAGTATGTACATATTTAATTATAATTTTGATAAAAGTCACTAATTACATAGGAAAAGACCTTGCATTACACTTACAAAGTGACAGATATGATATAAATTGTCTTAATGTTACACCTCCAAAATAATGTACGGAAATGTGAACCCGATTTTTAAATATATTTCGCTTATCAAACGTTTAGACAGACTAATGCTCTTAAATAATTATCGTCTTTGCAGACTTGCACTTTCAGATTGCAGCTGCATTTTATTTAATGTCAATGCCATTGCCATTAAATAAAATGCGGAAATGCAAGTAAAACTGAATAATAATGGAAGCAAATCATTATCATCTAGCCTTTTCCCAACTATGTTGGGGTCGGCTTCCAGTCTAACTGGATGCAGCTGAATACCAATTTTTTACACGGAGCGACTGCCTATCTGACCTCCACAACCCAGTTACTGGTTAATACGATACCCCTTGGTAAGACTGGCTGTCAGACTTTCGGGCAAAATGGAAGCAAACCGTACGCAGGTGTTAATGATGTAATTGAAGACTGCTGTGATAATTGAAACTTGATATCTTTTAACAACATTGTCAAAAAAACAACCAATAGTAAAATATCCATCCACACTTGGTTGATATCCCGACCAGTCATACTCAACGCTTCTTCTCCACATTTAATATGCGCACAGCCGGGGTGTGGAACTCTCTGCCAGCGTCTGTGTTGCCTTTCACATTTAACCCGTCTGCCTTCAAAGCAAGAGTGAACAGGTATCTTCTGGGCACGCTGCTTCCATCATAGACCTCATCCTACGCTTTCCATCAGGCGTGATCGAGGTCAATAGCAGGCCCAATCAGCATAAAAAAATATATATAATTATATAACAAAAATACCACCTAATCGTAAGGTTTAGGTTTTATGTCTTAAGTACTAACGTCAGAAATAACAAGTCTGGGGGCACTAAATTCTCAAATACCACCACCAGAACATTTTCAAACAACTTATAGATGTACAAAAAATCTCTGGTACGTGCTCTAGTATCCAGTTTCTTCGAACTCTCACAAAGATTATCAATTGTGAAATAAATCATCAAATTTTCGAAAGTAGACAAACCCACGTAAATATTTTCAAAACGAATAATCAAAAATGATTGTTTGTGATTTCATTTGAAAGAGAAACAGGCGTTTCAAAAATGCTAATGAGATTTTAACCACTTTTGCTTAGTTTGTTTTTAATTCATCAGCGAGTTTAAACAATTATACTTCAAAAATCACACTTGAATGTTAAATCCTGGCTTTTAATGATCATCATACTAGTTTACAGATGAAGTTGCGTTATAGTATTATCTCTCTTCGAGAGAGAGTGGGCTGTAATCCACCACGCGGGCCCAGTGCGAGTTGATAGATGTCACATGTCTTCGAAATTTTTGGTTCTAGGACATGCCGGTTTACTCACGATGTTTTCCTTCGGCGTTTTGTGGGCAGTGGTGATGAAATAATTTACACAAAAGTAAAGCGCCTGTCTGGGTTCGAAGCTACGACCTACATATATACAGCTCTCAAGTCGCGTCCGTTACCACTTGGCCACCACTGCTCTCATATTGTGTGGCTATAAAAGTTGGTGAATAATCAAATCAAATCATTTTATTTCTGGTATACACCCATATAAAATTTAACCGGATTACAAATTATAATCAAAAATTGAATATTAAATTATGACAAAACAAAATCACAACAACAAAGAAATAGATAGGTGTTATTAATAATAAAAAACTGACCAAGTGCGAGTCGGACTCGCACACGAAGGGTTCCGTACCACAAGGCGAAAACGCCGAAAAAAACATGTTTGTTGTGTGGGAGCCCCTCTTAAATATTTATTTTATTTTAATTTTATGATTTATTATCAAAGTTTAAATACAACTGAGTATTTTGTGAATATTTCAAATGCCTACCTGTTGCCATTTTTGATATCGAGCAAAAAAGGGCAAAAAAATCGCGTTTGTTGTATGGGAGCCCCCCTTAAATATTTATTTTATTTTGTTTTTAGTATTTGTTGTTATAGCGGCAACAGAAATACATACTTAGTGAAAATTTCAACAGTCTAGCTATCGCGGTTCTTGAGATACAGCCTGGTGACAGACAGACAGACAGCGAAGTCTTAGTAATAAGGTTCCGTTTTTACCCTTTGGGTACGGAACCCTAATAATAATAGTAAACCATTTATTATCAGGTAACCAAGACCCATAGATACATACCTTAACCTAAGTATACATAATAATATAGTAACAATTGCCGCTGGAATATTAATTGCCATTACGAATAAGCTTCATAATAAGCTTCGACCTTTCCTGTTCTCGATTCGATTCTTTTCTCGATCTAATATAGATAAGGGTCATTTTTGTAGCCCAGCCTTATGAAGATTGTGCGTCAGAGTCACAAGGGTATATTATTTTTTTTTGCCAAAAAGACCATTCGCAGAACCATTAACTACTAAACGGATATCTCAAACTTTTTATTTCATCTTCTGACGTCTTTTTTCGCAGATTGTCTTTATTTATTTTTTGCGAACAGCATCCTTCCGTCAGATAACGACACAAAGCAAAAACTGACCATTTTCCTTATTCAGTCTTTAACACTATTTGTTAGGAAATAATAAGACCTTTTAAGTATCTTCTTCGTATACAAGTAACCTATTGCGCAGGAGTGGGAAAGGGTGAGGTTTAATGCTAAAGATGAGTAATAGGTGGGGCGGCAAGTAAAATGTTGTACTTTGGATATTATAAACTTTGCATGAAATGTTTTATCGAGTAGTATATTGAATTTATAAATGCGACTGAATACGATCTTACCTTATCTTAGATCTTACCCTTATCCCATATAAATTGGGATAAGGGCAGGAGAATGAGAATGATGAGATGCTTATTTTTTTATAAACTTTTCGGTCTATTTATAAATCATTTATTTCACAGACTCTCACACATCCATATTATTGTTAGTAGCACAAAAATATAACTAAATTAACAATTAATTTATTAATTTATTATTGATTAATTATTAATAATTATTATAAAATAATAATATTTTTTTTTATTAATTTATTATTTTTTATTAATTTATTAGATCACGAAAATTAAAATCAATTCTTCAGACAATCCGACACCAGTAAACTAGTTTGCTTGACTGCACGCAGTCGTATCCAGCGCTCAAGCATCGGAGAGTCCCGTCAATCTGCCAATACGTGCAAGGTGCATCAATACGCGCAAGATTTATATTTCTGTCTATACGTTTTCAATAACGATGATAATATTTACATGTAGAAATAATGGTTGCATTCTTCTATCTTCCCTTCGCAGCCTACAGGTAGACATGCATTCTTCCGCAGTTTCACTAGAACATACGGTCTTTGACTGACTTCCGTATCCATTCTGCCCCAACACCATTATTTCATTATTCTTTATGTCTTCTAACCTGAAATAGAAATCAGCCTTGCCTCGGCAACCAACCAAAAATCTCCAGATTCATACTCTTAAATGATACCTACAACGTATAATGCACACATTTTCTTTAAAACAACAATTTTGTCATCAATAAAACCTATAAAAAACGAGCTCAAGTCGCAATGTCAGTTTCACTTTCAACCGGAGAGCGATGACGTAATAACAGCTGAGTCGAGGAGGCTTTCACTGCTCACCGTTGTGCGGAAGCAAGTTCATTTCGACGGTCAAGAGCGATGGTGTTGTAAGTCTATGGTCTTGTACCTTTGCCACGTTTTGAAGACCAGTACAATGATTTATGGATCTGAGAAGTGGAGTAGTAAACAAAACTAAGTTTTTTTACGGGGACACGATAGAGATTAATGATCTTAACTGATTACATGGCCAAGATCTATAAACGTTACTTAGCTCGTCCTTTGGCTAAACGTTTTTTCTGGCACTGTCAAACTGAAAGTGCGTGATAGAGACGGGACCATGTCTGGTTGTATCATGTAACGTTTGTAAATAGATCTCGGCCTAAATTTCTCATAAGTACTGATAACTTAAACGGGTTCACGAAGCCAATCTATTCATGGTGGATTCAGTCACTGCGACATTGTGATCAGGAGCGCGGGAAACGGTGTCAAGTTCCCCTTTTTATTGAATGTGTATGTAATAAATCACACAAGCGGGGGGGGGGGGGGCGTCACCTACGCTCCGTTTCGTGGCGTGTGTAATCCGCATAGTAGTGAAAAAAATGTCCAGCTCTAGCACTACCACCAAATACTATTAAATATATGTACGATGATTCAACGGTTCGTTGAGAACCACTTTCCATCAGGTGGGCTGTCGATTTTGGGCCCATAACGTTTCCTATTCACATTATCCACGAAACTTTCTTCGCATATAAGACCTCTAAAAACTAAATGACTTGACTATGTTATCTAGACCAATTGGTTGACCGTCAAACAAGTTAGCTTAAAAACTAACAGACATTTTGAAATCTAGCTTCAAAAAGTGTTTTGAAGCTAGATTTCGTTGCCTAGACTAAAATGGCCAGTGCTCCTGTCATGAAGAAGTATAATATAGCTTTTGAATATGTGACCAGATGCCTTATATGCATATAAGGCATCTGGGCACATATTCAGAATTAAATGCGTAACATCTCATAATATTATAATTTAGAAAGTTCGTGATCATAAGAAAAGCAATCAATGAACGCGAAATTCCGGTGTAGGCGCATACCACCGATTATCAAGATTGCCTGCTTATTGTAAAGAAACAAAATTTTAATATGATTGGAGATCTGCACCCTAATTGCATAACACACTATAAATCACAATCTGAATCATTCTGAAGGACATTGTTAATCCATTGCTCTGAATGATCGAAAAATTAGTCTGCTCAACAATGTAAATATCGCAATGAATGTTGTTAGTAGTGTCTTACGCAATTAAGCTGCTATGTATTACAATTCAGTCATATGAAAATGTTTATTAAAATTTATTTAAATTCAAAACCACTGTCTACGTTGATTACTATGATCATTATTCCTTTATATACCTGCTGAATATGCTCATATACGTCCTTCCCTCGTTTAACTTATTGTGAAATTCAACAGATTAAGAGCACAATGAGAATCCGCGGAACGGATATAATTATTAATTTATTTCTTTAATTAAAACGGTTTCAAACTAATTACATAAATAAAGACACAGTTTTTATATATGTTACCGTTAGAATACGGAATAAGTTAATATGCGCATTAACTAGGTAATCTGCAAATTACCGGGTATAATCCGTTAAAGTGTGAAATATGTTACCGGCCAAAACCGATTTTAGGATGAACTAGTTTCGCTTAGGACAAACCAGTTCTCATCCGCTCGCCCTTGAATCGTATGTCGACGGAGCACCGCTTCACGGGGCTCCTATTCTAACCTAACCAAACCTATCCTCTGGGTGCCCTTCGCTCGCTCTTGCATCCTACGTCGCCTATCGAGCAACCGGAACCATGCGACCCGTGTAGGGAGAACTGGTGTGGCCTAGGCGAAACTAGTTCATCCTAAAACCGGGTTTGGCCGGTAATAAACATTTTTTCCACTCAACCAGATAATCTGCAGATTAGCAAGTTAATCTGAACTCCAACTAATTTACGCACATATACACATAAGAGATTAAATATAAAATCATCAAGTAAAAAGTTAACAACACTTTCGTACATCCCACTCGCAGTACTTCTGACATGCCGACAAAATCTTCGTCCATTCGTCCGCAAACAGATCGTTTGTTGGATTAGAGGCCAAGAGATCATTAAGAGCGGTGTGAATTATAATGTTTCATCATCACCTGCCTGCCTTGTTTTTTCCAAACTATGTTGGGGTCACCTTCCAGTTGAATCGGATGCAGATGAATATCAGAATTTTACATGGCGACTGCCTATCTGACCTCCACAACTTAGTTACTGGGTAACACTATACCTTATAATGATCATGCTAACAATTGATAAAACAAAATCTCATGATATACAAGATGGCAGACATCAACGCAATATAAATCTAGCGTAATTTTTTTTAGAGAGAATCATGTACTGTGTCGATAGTAACAGTTTGTGCTTCGACGTCCCTTTCACCCTGCATACAACGTGTAACGTTAAATCCGTAAAACCTCTTAAGAGGTCATTGTACTCTTCATTATGAACCACTTTTACTATGGGACCAAACTTGAAATCGCAAAAAAAAATCTGATGTTCCCTATGTTCGTATAACTTGTCAAAATGTATGGAACAGCTGCTTTTTTCGCGTTATCTGGTTTGGTCCCATAGTAAAAGTTGTTCATAATGATGAGTAAAATGTCCTCTTAAGAGGTTGTTGGTGTTTTTCTAATAACACTGTATAGACTTGAACAAAATTTCCCTCCAACTTATCAGTCTTTTTCTTCTCCAGATGTTACATCTATGCTGGGTGTACTATTTCTCCAAGCTGTCGGAGTTTGCAGACACTGTGTTCTTCGTGCTCCGTAAGAAGAAGAGCCAGATCACCTGGCTGCATCTGTACCATCACTCTCTGACGCCGTTTGAGGCGTGGCTGCTCGTGAAGTTCATTGCTGGTGAGTTTACCTTTCTGTCTATAATAAATAAACTTACTAGCAGTGCCCCGCGTTTTCTCTCGCGTAAGTTTCGATCCCGGGGAAATATCGGTATAAGGAGTATCCTATGTGTTAATCCAGGAAATGGTCTATCTATGTGCCAATTTTCGTCCAAATTTATTCAACGGTTTACGCGTGATTGAGTAACAAACAACTTCACAAACTTTCACATTTATAATATTAGTAGGATACATGTGTACTTATGCTAGACTCCTTTGATAAAGATTGGTCCTTGGCAGCTCTGGACAGAGAGAGGTGGAAAGAAAGTAGCCTTTGCCCAGCAGTGGGACATTAAGGGCTAAAAAAAACTGGTGTACGACGCACAAACTCTTTCCATGAATTCAGTACTTGATTCTAGGACAATCAATGCTGAAGTTTCAACGGTGTTGGCATTGCAGATTTGTATGAAACAGCCAATGTTTTTTTTAATAACCAATAGGTACCTGACGAAAATTTTGTGCCTGTCTATATTCAGAGGTGTTCCAAATCAACCATCGTGTCTAGGACCTTCAATAATAAGAGACAAGACTGGAGCTAATTATTTATTGCTGATATTAATCATAATTAATTCTGCTGGTTAATAATGCCGGTCAGCTAAGTTGATAGCGATTCACTCCAATGATTGTTACAATAGAGACAAAAAAAAACTTTCCCAATCACATAGCTCCAATACTAGGCAAAGAGATAGATTATGAATTTATGACATAGCCAACTCGAAGAAATCCAACCGGTTCAGTGTCACTTGTCTAAACTTCCGTTGTCTGGCATCTGTGACCTTCTCAAACTCTATACAAAGAAATGCAAAATAAATATGAATGATTAATTGTGTAACCGCAAAAAGATTACAATTTGAAGAATACGTAACATTGTTCTGAGCAAAAGAAAAAAACCGTTACAAATTGAAAGAGAAAATATCTTAGGGCCAGTGAATGACGTGACCAATATCAAGGTCAAATACAGCGAGATCTACTAAGACAAATTGGTAATAGGAAAAGGTTGTGACTTGATGGAAGTTTATTGTCACTACTTGAGAGTTTTCACCGGAAAGGCCTCTCCCTCTTTCTTTCTGTTTCTTCATTTCTAATCCAAGATGGCAATTGTGGCCAATACCGCAAACAGCAGGATGCAAAGGACTAAAAAATTTAGTTAAGAACATTTTCGAAAAATAGTGTTACAGCCAAATTGGACCGATTTCAAATTTTCCATAGAAACAAAAATTTCCAGCTATCTTTTTTTAAATAGGACATTTCGAAAATGTTTTTTACTAACTTTTCAGACCTTTGTATCCTGCTTATGCGTATGAAGTTTCATTAAAATCGGTTCATTCATTTCGAAAAACAAGGGCTTGAAATTCCGTCTTAAACGCTCTTAAACGTAGTCTTCATCGTCCTCATCATCTACTTCACCCATGACGCTGGGCATATGTTTCTCTTTTCTTGTGCCAATCTCCACGCTCCTGTGCCGTGAGCGTCAAGATGACGGGATCAAGTCCCCAATTTAAAATGTATCACATTAAAGTGTTTGTACTACATATATACTATTTGCACTCTAAACAAGACATTTGTACCTCTAAAGGTAAAGGAAGTATGTCAAGACGTCCCTGGTCCCGCCACTTTGACGTCAAAGTGGTGGCACCAGGGACCTCTTGACGCTCAACCTGTTGCAGCCTCATCCAGGTTTTGCCCGCGATGGCAACAATGTCGTCTGCCCATCTCGTAGTGCTAATGGCAGATTCCATAAGACATTCCATTGTAGATCTCAATTTACAATACGTTGTAGAACTAACGATAGCACTATCATAATACTTTACAGTAGCTGTATTCAGTTTTTTTCCTTGGCAAAGGTTACAGGAAAAGACGTAAAGCATTATCTTTAAACAATCAGTAAGAGCAATGTTAATGATCGGCTTTTATTTTATTACTAGTGATTCCCACGGCTCCACTTGCGTATTTTTTCTCTTCTTCTTTTTTTTTCTTTCGTTTTTGTGTATTGTGAAGTTTGTAACTTTTGGTAACATCGAAATCATTTTAAATTATATGAAGAGTCTTCCGTATGAAAAACACAATCATGTAATAAAGATGATTACACGGATATTAAAATTAAGGAAGTGTAGCTGTCTAAGTCTCTTTGCTATTTTTTGGAGGAACGAATGAACCAATCACACTAATATTATAAAGGCGAAAGGTTGTGAGTGTGTGTGTGTGTGTTAACATGTTTGTTACTTCTTTACGCTGAAACGGCTGGACTAATTTTGATAAAATTTTGTTGAAGGTAGCTGATACCCTGGATTAACATATAGGCTAGTTTTTATTCCGATATTCCCACGGGATCGACACTTATGCGGGTGAAACCGCGGGGTGCTGCTAGTTAAGATATACTTAATTCAGCAAGAAATAGCCTATGTTGCTAAATATTAAAACGCTAAAAAAAAATCCAAAGACAGACGAAGAACTGCTTGACTTAGGCCAAAGTAAAAAAAAAACCACATAACAATGTGGAAGCGGAGTTGAATGCTCAGACTTGGCCCGACGTATGTAGGTATGCCTCTATTTTAATTGCCCCCTTCAAAATAGCCAAACTTCATTCTTATTCACCTTCGTTCACAACTAATACCTACCTCTTTATAATGTTCTAGGCGGTCATGGAACCTTCTCGAACATCGTGAACAACCTGGTGCACGTCATCATGTACAGCTACTACATGCTGGCCGCGATGGGACCTCAATACCAGAAATATTTGTGGTGGAAGAAGCATCTTACCACTCTGCAACTAGTAAGTATTCGTTTAAAAATGTTCATAGTAGGAACACTAGAACAAGAAGTAGGAACCGACTCCTCCTTTATATGAGGACATAAAGTCTTCTTTGTAGAAAGAAGGCAGTTGTTTGTAATCTCAAAAACACCATAATAACCAAAGTCACCATAATGTGAGTATGAGGAACAGGATGTAAAGTTCACTCATACTCTATAGAAAAGGGAGGATCCTCCGACCAGACGGGTGTTTATGTCTGGCGGGCAACTGCCCCGTGATTCATGTCAGGCCGTTGTATCTATGCTAGTTGCCCGGTAAACTCTGCTTGCGAGATGCAGGTTTTTGAGTGACGTCAGTATGACGCGTTGTTCGCATGTGGCGTTGTAGTTACCGCTACATAAGCATTAAGCTTCCTTTTATTATTGTTCATTGCGGGGAACGAAAGACAATGGGGCAGCACAAGATGATTGAGTTCAGCCAAGAATCTATTCCTCCGGTTCCTCCACTTAAAGAAAAGTGGATAACCCTTCTTTGAATAATACAAGATTCTATGAGATAATTATATTCTTTTATACAATTAATTGTAAATTTAATTAAAATTGAACAGACCATCCTTTCAAGTCCTTTTGAGTCCTTTTTGCAAACTCTATTCAGGCTCTAGGACACAGACATAAAGATGTCATACACGTACTGTGCTACTTCGTTCTAGTACAGTAGAGCATCCATTTTCCTTTGCTTTTCGCAACATCTCACTGGAACCAGCACTTAATTCCGACAACTCGACGTACAAACCAACAGTCAGCTATCTAGATAAAAACGTCGCCACAAGCACGGTCTAATTAACGGTTACCTCGATAATTAACAACACGAACAGAACTCTCTTAGAATATTTCACAAACTAACCATTAAAATTATTGCATCGATGAAATTGTTTAATTAGTTTCTATTAGTTTTCGACGTCGGATGGATGTTTCTTGTGTTACATTTGAAATATTTTCGTTTTACAGACTTATTTTCTTTAAGCGGCTTGTTCTATTAATATTAATTATTACGCATAATGCAAAAAAAGTTGTCGATACTTTTTATTTCTTTACCCCGCGACCTAACCGTAAGTGACCATCGCGCGAGTACAAGATCGACGCGATCTTATGTATGAATTATGAGTGAACAGACAAACGCGACTTGATAGATTGCGCGATTATGTCATCCATAACCTTACATAGTATAAAACAAAGTCGCCGAAATGTCTGTACGCGCATAACTTCCGAATGACTGCACCAAATTAGATAATCTTTTTTTGTTCTGTTCGGTATTGCCAGGGCAAGGTTTATTTGATCCTGCCGGGTCAGCGGGATTGTCCGAAAGGGTTACCGCTGGCCCGGAACATAAAGGGCAAAGAAAGGAACACGGGTGGGTTTTAGTCAGTAAGAGTCTGACACTCCCTTCCGCTCCACCCAGAGCGGGATCAGTCATTTGATGATATCCCATCCAAAAAAAAAAAAAAAGTTTATTTGATAGAACATTTCGGAAATGAGAAAAAAAAATTGCACCCGTGCGATACTCGGGCGGGCCGCTAGTATTCTTATATCGTGTGACGATCGCATACTCGCACGTTTATCTCTTTCGGTTAGAACGCGGCCTTAGATTTTCTTTTTACCTTTTCTTTTTTGCCCCAGAACGAGGGTAATGCGTTTGTGGCTAGTTTAACATAACTTTTTAAAGCCGAATATAAAATAAATGAATGCATAACCTTTACGACTTACCGGAGCCGCGAAATTATTTACTTTGTAACGGAGGATGAATAATGTCGGTCCATAAACTAAAATTATACCTACGTTATGTAAATGTACATTCTAATATTAATATTATTATACATAACGTATAATTCTCACAAGTTCTTTACATATACAATTATGGTCATAATACACTTATGGGATTCAATAATACCCCACACGCTCGCATAGGCATATGGGGGGTTCTTCCAGAAATCCCCATGGAGAATCCCCATAGAAGTCTCATAGAGTACATAATAGGGATTTGTGGACAAAAAGTTCACAAATCCCCATTGGCTTAAAATTACAATACAAACAACAAATTATTATAATAACCTGGAAGTCTTCATTTCTTATGGACTCGTATATTATTTTTATAATTAATCAATTAAAGTAATGACTCATAACGGAAAAACAAAGTTTTAAAATGGTTAATAAAATCACAAAGTTTTAAAATTATTAATAAAATCGCAAAGTTTTAAAATTATTAATAAAATCACACAGTTTTAAAATTGTAAATAGAATTTCTTATTACCTAATACGAGTAAAATTACAGTTTTGCAGTCAAATTTTTGTTTTACGGTCATTAGTAAAAACAAAGTTTTACAGTAATTTATAAAATAACAGTTCAGCAGTAATTTATAAAATAACAGTTTCACAGTCACACACAGATTTTCACAAATATTGATTTAAAATTAAAACAGTAAAAAAACAATAAATGTACGCAACTTGTATGGATGGTATAAACACAATATTTTAATCCTACTCTGAAATACAAAGTTATTTTTGTGGCCGATATATAAAATCAATACGTGCGTGGTCTGCAAACTTTACCCACCACCATCACCCTATACAACACCCAATAGACGTATAAAAAGTAAACTTACGTAAACTTTTTTTATACACGCGTATGTGACCAAACCTAAGTAAGTAAAAGTGCGTAAACCTAATTAAACCCAATAATATAGTAAAGGTGTTGCTGCAAATACTTCCGTCGCCAACGTGAAACCACCAATAAGGATAGCTCACACCGCGCCTAGCATTCCTTTCCTCCGAGCTGCTCTTGCGCAAACGGGTAGGATATACAACGCACGGCCCAGTAATACTGCGGTTGTAGAATCAAAAAAACGTTACTTAAAGGCACATGTGAAAAATAAAATGTCATTGTTTTTTTTTCTATAATGTCCTTTGCCATTGGTAGTAATATTGAAACGTCAGATTTTCCTGTAGCCATCCTTAGATAGCACAAATATTTATCTTGTATATATATACAAGTATAATCCTTGCTACGTACCTACATGTTTCACTTAGGAACTCAACAAAATTGCTCGTCAATAATAAAATTAAACAGATAACAATATTAAACAGATTTATCCTTGAAACTACTACTCCCAAATAATAGCAGTCAGTTGTCCATCTCGTCGTAGTAGACGTTGGTCAAGGCTTCATTCGGAAATTAGTCTTACTGGGAAGAGAGGGGTGGAGGACGACTTGCCAAACATCCATATCGCAAGAATCATGCTATGATCAAGACACTACTATCTGGATATAACGAGAAAAATAAACCTATGGTATTTCCAAGTATTTCCACAAGCGCAGTCCTAGTCGATCGTGTGGAGGCAACATTCAGCCACAGTTGCAACACAAGCCAGCGGAACGCGCTGTATCCTTTCTCCATTAGCAAACACACGTTCTATAAAATGTTTTACACTTAAATTAACTTGAGTACTTGAAACTGCCGGCCATCTTGGCTTAGTGCGTAGGAAAATTGAATCATCTAAAGAGTTATAGACACAGGATTGTGTTTCACGAACAGGCTATGTAAATTACATAGCATGTCCAAATCATAATCCTCCTATGGCTTTGCCGTAGTAGGGTGAAAAGGTTAATTCTACTGCTTGTTAATTCCTCACGACCATTCAAAAGCATCATGATTTTATTAGTTAATAGAAGGTATACGTACAGACTTAGGAATATGATGAAAAGTTGTGGATTCGGCCTTATCATCATCAGTATCTTTATCCCGTATCAACTCCACCACCACCAGCACCCTATCAGTGTTCAATATTTTCTGGTTTGTACCGAACGAGATCATCTTTGGGCAATTACGTCTCTCCCAGCTCCTTAATCGGGTTCCTTCTATTTGGCAGAATCTTGATACTCCGATTTTTATTTGGCATAACTCACATGGCATAATCTTATTTAATCGAATATTTTTAAGGCATAAAAATTATTTAGCATAACTTTTGTTTGGCAGAATATTTACGTGTCCGAATTTTCAATGGCATACTTTTATCTTGGCAGAATTTTGTTTCGCATAATTACCTTTGCCATAATTAATATTATGCATAATTTTGCTTAGCATAACATTTATTTAGAGATACGATTATTTGGTAGGGTGCATATTTGAACATCAAAAATTAAAATAGATGTATCTTCTTGTAAAAATTAGTGTTCAAAACATCAAAAACTTATAATATATGGAATAAAACTGATAATTTAAATAAAGTAAATTTATGCTGTCGAATGGTTAGATAACCTACGTGCAATGTATTTAAAATCGAATGGTCTGCAAAAGTGACATAGAATGTTCTAAATATAGCATGTATTGGTAGCATTTTCAATATTAAATTAAATTTGTGTCATAAAAAGTCAATACGTTGTGCTGCAAAATTTTGTGACAGAAACGAATCGCTGCGAAACCGACTTTACGCAATCTTGTCTGCCCTACCCCTAGAGTGTAATTTAAACCCCGCAGCGCCGGAGCCATGACAGAAACAATGCTTGCTGCATGTTGCATGCCTGCTTGCATGCTGCATGCCTGCTGCATGTTGCATGCCTGCTTGAATGCTGCATGCATGCTGCATGTTGCATGCCTGCTTGCATGCTACATGCATGCTGCATGCATGCTGCATGTTGCATGCCTGCTTGCATGTTGTATGCCTGTTTGCATGCTACATGCATCCAAGCCGACAATATTTTTGTAATTAGCATTTAGGTTATCGTCTTTTGGCATAAAATGTATGCCAAAAGACGATTCTGACTGTGAATTTTCTGCGATATGATGGTTCTGCTTTTTAATTATTATGGATATAAACATTATGCCTAAAGATGATTCTGACTAACAAAATTATGAGTTTTAAATGTATGACAACTGAGTGTATGCGAAATGATTTTCTGCGAAATGAAGTTTATGCTATCCGTTGTTATGCAAAACAATATTATGACGTAAAAAGTTCTGCTATAAAAGGTAGACCCTCCTTAATCTATGGTTGAGGTGAAGCTTCCATATTTTCTTTTTCTATAGAAAAAATCTTACAAAGTATTTTTGGAACAGGATTTTGTAAGCTGACGTGACGGTTGAAGGTGCTAAATTCCTTATTCTTCTGCTAATTTTTGCTGTGGCGTTCGTGGCTCAATAATTGAGTTGCTAAATAACGTAACTATTGATAATATAAATATTTACATTATGTAATATTTTTATACAATCAAGCCAACGACTGTCAGGTCGAAAACGAAATAGTTGTTAAAATATTAGTGGACGTAGCTGACTCATATGATTTGGTAAAATCCTTTTACTGCATTATCCACGCTCAGTGCTCATCTTGCATGTATAAACAAAAAGTAATTTGTAATAAAAAAAACATAATAACGCCCTTGGTGT
This sequence comes from Mesoligia furuncula, assembly GCA_916614155.1. Lineage (NCBI taxonomy): Eukaryota > Metazoa > Arthropoda > Insecta > Lepidoptera > Noctuidae > Mesoligia > Mesoligia furuncula. The sequence continues at coordinate 27,340,711 of OU744800.1, read as the reverse complement.
TTCATTGAAGATTACATACGTTATTAGCCGACATACAATTTGTAATGGAAAGTCATTACGTTTTCACTGATTCCAAGTTCTTTATTAAAACCCCAAAATTATGCTGATTGCGAAACAAAAAGACATTTGGCATCATCATTCTCTTGGAAGCCCTTAATACGCAAAATTTGTTATTACTCGTACTTCAATCCACTTGTGAATCATTGTATATTACATTGGACTTTAAAACAGAGAAAGTTCGGGAACTTTCTCCATTTTTTTAACTAATTAAAGCCCTCTTGGTATGTTGTATTAGGCATTTTAATAAGTCTATTAACATAATGCATTCTAGAGTGCTACTGGACCAATGAAGGCAAGAGCATGACGATACAATTTTTGTCGTTTCTCAAAATAGTGCAGACGACAGTAAATAGTGGGAATAGTGGGCCATCGTCTAGACAAATCTCACAAATACTACTGAGTTGAGGAGAGAACTTAGAATACATATCACTGATGGAAGAGATTTTTTTTTCTCATAAATTTTATCAAATCATGCTTAGACGTACTATTTGGTCGGTCAATGTCCACGCACAGTCACACAATAAATCTGTGAGCGAACTTGCTTAAGATGAACAGGCCAATTTATTAGAAGATCCACATAAAACCACATCATTACGAGCCATAGATATCATTAATGGGTACTAAGGTTTAAAAGTTGAAAACGTTTATAAGTATGAACACTCAATACATTTTATCTTTCTTCCAGGTCCAATTCTTCATGGTGCTCTTCCATTCAATCAGCGCCTTGGTCTACGACTGTGGATATCCCAAGTAAGTACTTTAATCATCATTATTCAGAACATATCTATTTAACATCATCATAATCTTCATCCCCTTCAATTATCTTAATATTATTAATCCCTCGAAATACTTATTATGTTCTTGAACCATTTATGAAACTATTATTGTATTTGTAAAAACACTGCAAAAACTCTAAATTATACGCAACTAATATTAAACAAAATAGAAAAGAGACCTCATCTTTTCTAAGACTTCATCTTGCTAAATTCTAGACAAAAGCGCAGGAGTTGCCTAAGTAAAACCCTAGATAATGATGTGTAACTAGCTACGCAACAGGAACGGTGGAAACAAATCTATTTAATTTCATCACATCTTCTGGATCATCTAGGAGCATGTCGGCAACTTCTAAGCTGTCATAGTGTTTTTTCTGAGCATGTTTCTGTTGTTTCAATGCATGTCGCACGATGTGCATCAGGAAATGTACTAGGATTTAGAAAAATGCCGTAACGTTTAGATGCATTATCATTCATCCATTGCAAAACAATATCTTACGAGGATTAGAATTGAGGATAGATTTAGTTGATGTCTATCTACTTCAATGTTTATTGCAAGACTAATTTCCCTGTCAATTACTCTTAAGAGTGATCAAGTCCAGTCACAGTCATGAACAAGAGCCTCACGGATGCTATCAATGACTGCAAATCTTATGTGTAAAAATCTCACGTGAAGATTTAGTTGAAGTGAGCTGTCAATAGTGTCAATCTCAACTAGCTTCAGGAGAATGGCAGAACTTATACAGAACTCGCTTTACCTAAGTTTTCACGGTGAGACGTTTCCAGAATAGCACCGCAGGTCTTTAAGTACTGAATACCTCTTACATATTTTTTTTTATTGTTTCAGATTAATCGCCGCTGGTTTAATCCTGCATTCAACCATCTTCATTGTTCTATTCATGAACTTCTACTTGCAAGCCTACAAAAATAGGCCAAAGGGGAAGGCTGTATCAGTGACTGCCAACAATAACAACAATGATGAATCTCACACCTCCAATGGAATCATCAAGAGTGAGGCTAATGGACATATCAAGAATGGTGATCTCAATGGACACCTCAAAAATGGAGAACTTAATGGACACCTTAAAAATGGAGAACTTAATGGGCATCTTAGAAACGGTGACCTAAATGGACACCTAAGATATGGTGCCTTAACTGGACATATTATCAAAAACGGAGACCTAAATGGACACAGCAAAAATGGTGAATTAAATGGTCATATAAAAAATGGAGACCTCAATGGACATGTTAAAAATGGAGAACTAAATGGTTTTCTACGACATGAAGCTAATGGACACGTGAAACCCAACGGCCATTTACAAAATGGCTACACGAACAGTCAAGTGTTACATGACATAACAGATAAAGAAAAAGTGCAATAGCCTATACTGATTGTTAGGTTAGATTGTAAACTTTTTATTAATTCCATTTGTATAGAGAGTTGGAGGTACTTGGGTTTTTCTTGATCCCTTCTTACTTGTGAAGGAAAAAAGTAACTAGGTGTCTGTAGAAAGTATAATATCTATGAGTTAGCGCTGCGTGAAGCTTTCAACCAACTGAATCAACATCACGTTTAAGTAATTATAGTGTGATCAAAACTGTCATTCTTGGGAATTAATTGGTGATAAATACCTAAAACGAAACGTACGATGGGAAGCCCGACGGCAACTCATTGACAATTAAATCGAAAATTTACTTTCGATAGATATAAGTAAACTCAATGGTATACTCCTGAACTCTAAACAAATATTGTAGTTAGAACCAGTGTAAAACAATTTATTTCATGTGAGCTATCTTGAACTCCAAAATGGTGCGCCTACATTTATATAAAAATTTACAATTATGTAAATAATTTTTGGCAATGAGTGTCGTAACTTCGAAAATTGTTAAACAATTTTTAAAACGTCCCTATTTTTTCCTTTTTTTAACAGTTTAACGTTAAAACTACCTCATGAGTGGACTTATTCATATTTTACTTGTAAGATTTTAGCCTCGAAAGTTAAATCCGCAAAATGAGGCCCGTGTTGCTCAGTTTTTTTTAATCCTTTATATGTATACATGTTTTTTTTCGAAGTCTTTGCTCACTTAAATACATAATACTGAAAGACTTGCCTTTACATGGCATTCGTTCCAGTACTTCCGTCCATACTAAGCTTTATTTAGTTATAAGTAACAATAGCTGTAAATAAAGTTTTAAATTATTTTTTGTTTATGAAAGTACAAGACGTAATTATTTAGGTACATGTACTTTTCACAAGGTCATAAAATATTAATCTTTTTTTATTTATTTTCTCGATTTGTTTTGTTTTTATTGCGAAAAATTATAAAATCAAGTACAGTGATTGCTTAAATAAGTATTAATAAATAATGTAAATATAATTAAATTGATTGAGATTAATTACAATTTATGTGCGTGATGGGAGTGATTTTTGATTATTTTTTACAAAATAAAATAATAATTACTTAATGTTTATTATACTTTTGTATTTTATCATTCTCGGTGGGTGACTGGGAGGAAACTCCCATAAAAAGATATTTTATATAATTGCTAAATAAACTAAGAAAACCAGTCAGTTTTAGCGAAATTTTAATGATATTATAAATAGGTGTTTTATACATACATAGACTTAATTATTTTAAGTGATATGTGGTCAAACTTGTATACCCTTTTATACGATAAGTTTCAAAAATAAAATATTTGAAATTATGTTTTTTTTTATTGTGTCGATTGGCTATAAAGGAACCCAGCGGTGCTATTCTGTAAAAATCTCACCGTGAAAACTTAGGTGAAGTGAATGTGGAGTGAGCTGTCAATAGTGTAAATTCCTAGCAAAAACAAACTCACTTCACCTAAGTTTTCACGGTGAGATTTTTACAGAATCGACCGGCAGTTCGTACCTCAGTGGATCTTCTCTAATGTTGATTGTTATCTACAAAAACTCAAATCGACTGATTTCAAAAACATAATTAATTTTCTTAAAAAAAATGACACGACGTAACATCACGCTGAAACTCAAACTCTGTTAGTACTTCCCAAAGGGTAAGGCCGAGGCGAAATGTGGATCTACTATAGGTACAACTCTGCTTAACCCCTTCGAGGATTACAGGCGTAATGTTACGTTAAATTTGACATTTAATCTTGTCAAAATGAAGCGATATTTTATTAGTTGGTTTCATTCATAGGTATTGTGAGGAGCTTGAAGAGCTCCTCAAAGTAGGTATTCTACCACGCGAGCCCACTGCAGGTTGGTAGATGTCACATGTCTTCGAATTTTTGGTTCTAGGACATGCCGGTTTCCTCACGATGTTTTTCTTCACCGTTTTGAGAGCAGTGGTGATGAATGAAATACACAAAGTAAAGTGCCTGCCTGGGTAGACCACTACTACTCTCTGCTGGTTACTACAGAAACGCAATAGCTAACAGAGCCATCTGTCGACTTAACTTAAAAACAGCTAAGTACAAAGTTAACCCACTGACTGCTTAGTAGATATTCAAGTCTTTTATTACGATACGATCGTCGAACAAGTTGCACGCTTACTTTCACTGCGTTTCGTGAGCATTTTAGGGTTTGATACAGATGTCGCTACTGGTAGGTGAGTTTTTATTTCACTTAATTTAATAGTTCTGTTCTTCTCAAGTTCTTGTAGAGTTTTAGTCGCAGGCTATTGTGATTATTGTTATGGATTTTAATGTACTAGATAGTTATCTCATGGAACACTGTTCAAAACATGGATAACCGTTTTTTGAGAAATGGGACATATCCGTTTTTTTGGGAGGTTGAAAAGATTATTTTTATGCCCGGTGTTATAAAACTTAGTTACCTATAATTGGTTAGATAAAGCGGTTTAACAATGAAAACAATACATATTGGTATTTTAAAATAATGTACCAATTATTTACAACTACATTTTTAACCGCCCAAAGAAGGGTAATTTCCTTAAAAATAACAAAACACGCATTTACTTTAATAGCCAATTAAAAGAATTAATAGCAAAGAAAATCGGGCTTTTAAAATTTAACGGTGTGTCGATAACAACTTGGACCCTCGCTAAACCTTAATTATAGCCCTGCAAAATGTCAATAAACCTGACATTGGAACATTTTTTCTTCCCCTTTCTAATTTGTTAGCCCTAAAATCGTAACCTTACTCAACCAATTTAACTTGACCTTTGAAGTCTACCAAAATGTTACTCGTAGTAGGTCACGATACGTTGGTTGTGTAACGTGTATTGAGAAGGGTAGATACGGGGTTGAGACACGCACAACTCTGTCACCTTTTGTAAATGATGGAGGGAGGGAGACAGAAATAGCGCTGCCCTTGTTTATCCGCGTTACGTTTCACGGAGTAAGAGGGTTGATTTGACGTTTTGTGTTACTTTAAATAACCATGCAGTTCTAAAAATAGTTTAAGTAAATATAACGAATCAATATGCATTGCTATGTGCTTATTTCTTTAAATATTTTCTCAAAAATATAACGGAGGAAATAAAATGGGATGTTCTCATACTTTAATATAAAAACTTTCATGTTTTTCTCGGACGTTGGTTAAAATACATTTAAAATATAAATGCCAACTAAGAATGATGGGTTATTTAAAGAAACAAAGCTTTTCGCGCCGAGCAAGATTAATATATTTAGATAAATAAATAAAACAAAGTCGGATTAGTTACACCATTTATAACTCAAGAACGGCTGAATCAATTTTTATGAACTTTGATATTTTTGATTTGTCTCCGCCCCGAATAGCAGAATAACTATTAAAACATGGGAAAATTTCACGAAAAAAAATCTGAGGTGGTACGAAGTTCGCCGAGTCAGCATAAAAGTCTTCAAATGAATAGCATGAAATGATTAATAACTACTGATTTCAATTATACCAGCCCGTATTTTGTTTTTCAAATGTTTTCAATATCATACGTCATAAGGTAACTTTGAATATGAAGCAAATATTACTTAGATTTACTCCTAAAAATAATATACAATAACACACCTTTGTATCTACATTTCTGTTCTTTTCCTCTTCTACGCTTATATTATGTGTGTACATAAATGGTTAAATAAATAAATTTAATAAACATCACATCCCCAAAAGGTTAGGCTGAAATGTACCTATAACACCTGTACCCAGTTATTTTTAAGTCCCATGTAATGGGGCTAGTCTATTGACACAAAAAAAAATTACAAAGAAAATAAAAATATCATAATGAAATCCGGAAATAGTTTTCATAAGCACTCCAATATACGAATATTTCCTCATACAATCAATATGTCCCGTGAAACGGAACGCCAGTTCGCCGGCCGGGACGAAAACCCTAGCCAGGCAGGGGTAGGTACCTTCACTCAGTCGAGTGCGCGTTGTTGCCGCGCACGCACGCGCGTTGCGTCCCGCTCCCCTCACACACACAACAAAAACCACAAAATCTTAACAATCAACCCAACGTGAATAACATTAGTGCTATAGTGTACCAATAAGTGTTATTTGTTAACAATTACAGTGATAACAAACAGTGACTCAGTGGAAATCGCGACAGAACATCGCTCAGCGTCCAACCATAATGATATAAAACATTTTCTACGATAAATCGCTTGTTACTGTGTTTTAATCGGTAATGTGCCTTCTTTGAGGATTGCTGGTGTTATATATTTATGTATTATGTTCGTCGACCGCAGTGTGGGGGTGGAAATCTATGGAATATGCTAATAAGTTGGTTTCTTTTAACCCGCACACAAAAAGCTCTGCACTAGACACTGCAGTGCGATTTGTGTTGCAAATTTACCAGAATTTATATCTTTTCCGTCTGTACGTACTATTTTATCTATTTTCATTAACAAACCCGGAGTTCTGTTCTGTTTCTGTGAGTTATTTAGGGTGGCTACTAATTCAATTTTGGAATTTTTGTTTCCAATTCTGTTTTAATCAAACCTAAAATTGTTTCAACTCTGTTTCAATTAATTGGTACATCGAATTGCGAAACAAAATTCTACAAAGTTGACGAATTCGCTGTGAGAAATTCGATTACAAACAGTTTTCACTTCATAATAGGAACGGGTAGTGTCATTTCCTTTGTGCCAATAGTCTATTTGCTCTAATTTCCTGCTTTGCTAGTTATTAACGTGTCTGCATCAGATCTAGGTTTAAATTTGTCGAGCTCAATCGGTCTATTAGATTCGATTGAATTGTAGGTACCTCTTCAATTTGAATTTCAAATCAATCGGTTATTTGTTTTGCTTCGATTGATTGTCTTTTAGTAAACACGCTGTGATTATTCTAAAAGGCGGTGAATAACGTTTGTGTTTTAATGAAATTGATCAATAGACCAGTTAAGTCAATAACTGACAAAATTAAATGCGAGGTTAATTGAGTTTTTTGTCATAAGGGTAGGAATTCAGATGACGTCACACAAAAGGCTATGAAGCAAAAAGCCGGTACTGTTGGATTAATATTTGACTTGCATGAACATTATGTAGATTCTAGACGTATGTCTTGTATACTCTTGACACATTACTAAGTATAACAATGACTATTACTTGACTACTCGGATAGTATTTACGATTACGGACTGAAAATATTAAGGCTATAGCAACTCCACAAAGTTATGAGCTTGTTCTTACTAAAACCACAATAATATTCTTTGCGGCGTAAAACAGATTCCGTGAATTGCATTTGATATCAAACAATCTTCCATTGTTCTGGTGCATGGCTACAACTTTGAAATCCTGGATCCAATTTCAAATAGTAACTTTTCAAAAAGAGCCATGGACATGCATGATAATAGTAAATCACACACGCCACATAAGAATATAACCATAACTGATATAAAATATGGTTAAAATGATGACACTAAGGTGATAAAACTAACTACATATTAGGTACATGATAGTAATAAAGAAAGAAGATTAAAATTCCACCGAAGCTATTACATACTCTGTGACCTAGACCTTAGCAGTTAAACCAAATCGATATGAAATTTATAACCAAGTGGAATCCGAGCGGGTATTTAAATTGGAGTTCAGAAATATTTCAATAAAACATACGGTATTCAACGATGTTTCACGTTTTTTGAAGAATCGTTGTAATACGGGATTACCTACATATACATAGTTTACCTGTAGTTTTGTGCAAGAGCTTTTGATTAAACACATTTTCATCAAGCTTTAATTTATAAGCCAGAACCTGAAAAGACTTATCAGTCTTTTGTATTTATTGACGGCGTCATAATTAAAAGCATTTAAATTATCATTATAAATGCTTTTAAGACTTAAAATGATACGGATTCATAAACTACTAGCATTAAAGATTAGAAACAAGAAAAGGGATCCTTCATTTTTAAATAGACTGCACCAAATTCTTGTTTTTTTTCTATTTTGTTACAAAGGGGTTTTGCTTTTACAAAACGACACTTAAAAGCATTCGATACAATCATTAGGATCAGTCTCAAACATCACTTTGCATTTTCCGAAGGAAAAGAAAAAAGATAAACAAATCGGTTTATTTTCTTCCTAACGTTAGGCCAGTCTATTGTTGCTATTGTTAATGTATATTGATGACGATTGCTATAAATAAGTATTTCCTCTTCTCTTATTGATAAATTCCATTTCGTAAATACTATATTTTGCCATAATATCTATTGGCTTGACAAGGAACCATGTTAGGTTCTCTTAGTTCACGAACGATGTATGCTGCTCTGTAGCCTAAATAACTAGTATCTTCCTTCCTATTATTATGGGAACCTACGTCCATTACTGTAACCTTTGTGTAGAACGGCTTTGTTATTGTCATGTATAACTTTAAAGGTTCTCACGAAACTCACATTGACACCGTTTGAGAGCCATTTAAGTTGTTAGAGCAAGCTGTTGAAGAAAACTGCAACATTGAATGTAACCACTTGAAGGAGTACATTATATATAGAATATTTTTAAGAATATAGGGAGACTATTGGTGTCCTATTCTACCTTTGCAGCTCAAATTGTTCAACAGCTTAATGAAATAAATAGTGATGCAATAAAAAAACAAAACAGAAATAATGATAATTGTGAACAGAGTAATTGGAGCGTTTAAATATAGCACTGATACTAATTTAATTGACATAATATTAGTCTCATTACCTTTGACTGATAAATTGATAACCTCTCAAGCTTCTGTAATAATAGGTTCCCGAACATACAATTTGGAGCTCTATAACACATCCATTGCTGCTCCATTAGCATTTTTAGCTCAATCCCTTTCCCTGTATACTATACCATAGGATTATACTAGAATAAGATGAATAAAGGAAGCATGAGTGCATGAGAACAAAAGAAAGACCAATACATCTTCGGTGCCAAAATAGAATAAAACACACGAGCTTAAAAATAAAAGCATACGAGAGCTATCTCGACGACTTATTTCTCGTCCGGAAGTTATCAGAGAGACCGGTTATTCTACAACAATGAGGCCGGTTCTTATACGTTCCAAGTAATATGAAGATGCAGAAGGATCAATCCTGACAAGGTTTAAAATCTAGGAGTACCTAAGCGCCATTCACCTCAAACAAAGCAAATAATTAGTTGAGGCCTCTTCCAATCAAATTGTTTCTGTTATGATTGTCATTTGTTTCATCTTCCCATGAACTACGTCGTTTTTAGACTCTTTGTTGTATATTGTATGTCCAATGGATGTTCTGGACTTAGTTATTTCATGTCCATCTTCATTTGGATCGTGTATGCGTATGCGGCGATGTTGTGGCGTTTTTATTGAAGCAATGTTTATTTATTTATTGGTTGGTTTTGTGTTGTTTGAAATTGGAGTAAGAAGTTGTTTATAGTCTGGAATTATTGTATTTACTTCGTGATTTACTCTAGTGGGTTCTTCTATTTCTTTTTACTGTTATTCTACCTTATTTATCTGTTGTATGTTTCTTTTACTATTATATCTTCTATAAAATATTCAGTTTTTTGAACAGTCACTGTCAGAAGGCAAGACTTTTCTTAAAGCAAATCAATACTCTGCATTAGATGGTCACTATGTCTTTCTTTTATGTTTATACCTACTTGAAACAAAATTCCTTTTCTCAGTCGTATGTTGAGTATTTTCATAAGACAATATATCTAGGCATTATTATTATTCATGATATGAATTTTAATCTCGATCAACGTTTTACCAATTTGGTTTTTCAACAATAGAATCAATTCTTTACAATCATTCGTATCTCGTGTATGCGTACGAGTTGATTGAGAGCACGATCTGTCTACCGGTGTACGGTGTATTTTTTTATTCAGGTTAGCATTTGTTTGGTCTCGATCAACAAGCTATCGAGTAAACCCCATTGAGTTGAGGTTTTGTGTAGCGGGAAATTGGACATTGCTTTTATTTTTGTGTGAAAGAAAAACGAGTGCAATAACGTTCCGAGTTTTATTGTTACTCATCCTATTGCTGTTTCTATTCATGACTGGGCTATACGTAAACTACATGGTACGTATATTTACTGAAGGTATTGTGTAGGTAGGTATGTATTTATTTTCCATCGAAACATGCAAGCTCACTAAACAAATATTCTACACCCCAAAATTCGGGGCCCGAAATCAATCATTCATAGCCGAATGTTTAACCCTAAAAAAACCCAATCATGCGAAAAAACGACCTACGTCTGGTCGTCATTTCCTTACTAAACGGTTAATGTATCGATCTGTTTATTTTCGACTCTGTTGACTTTATTTTAAGGGTTATTTCAAATGTGGTAGTGGGGACACAGATGAACTAACACAGCACGTGTCACGTCAAACCCTTAAAGATAAAAAATGTTTGGGTAAACGATGCGCGTAGCGTTGTATTCAATTAGTGATGTCATTATTTCTATTTATGAGAATGGTTGAACTCGTGTGAAATTAAAGAACATCTGGGATTTATACATTTATTGTGTACTAGCAGCGCCCTGCGCATAAGTTTCGATCCCGTGGGAATATCGAAGTATTCTATGTGTTAATCCTGGTTATAAACTATATGTGTGACAAATTTCATCCAAATTCGTTCAATAGTTTTTGCATGTAACAAACATCCATCCACCCATCCTCACAAACTTTCGCGTTTATAATATTAGTAGGATTAATTTTATCGTCCTTGAGTGAGATCACATTATTGCCGGAAATGGATTCTGCATGTAACAGAGATCACATTTTTGCCAAAAATAGATTCCGCATCTACTTACTGTTACTTTATATAAGAATTCATATACCGAAGCTAAAATAATGACTAGAACTTTTTGGTCGTGTCTGTCTGTAGCACTAATTTGGCGATAACCTAAACTAGATACGGTTTATTTATTGCTCATGCTATCTTCGTAATATTGAGTAACTTTACCACTTCATTGGTGTATTATTAAAAGTTAAAAGTCATCAAAAATATTGAACACTGAAGTATCTTTCCCTCATTTGTATTAAAACTTCAACCATCATCGTCAAACCAAAGAAACATTAGTAAAAGTAAAAACATCAATAAACAACGAAATAATCTCTGTAGCTAATTGCTTTTCTTTCCTATTGGCAAATTAATTAGTAATAATGGTTGCTCCCCTATTTTTCTCTAAGTATTGTTTAAAGCTCATAAAATCGATGCGGCTGGACAACTTACTCTCTTGAACATCGACTCTCCCATACATTGTCACAATGAACGGGGCTATACATTGATCCCTATGGCCGCTCTTCTCTAGTTTGGGGAGTAGGGACACTTTCATAATCGATATGCGTGGTATTATTAGAATTTAAATGGATGCTTCTTGTGTCCTCATAAATTCTTTTAATATACAGAAGTTCTCAAATTTAATATCCAGAATTTAAATTTAATATACAGCAGTTTTCAAATTTAATATTTTTTTAATATATCTACAAAAGTTTTTATTTTTTAAATGGATGCTTCTTGTGTCCTCATAAATTATTTTAATTTAAAAAAGTTTTCCTGAATCAGAAGGTGCAATCGGTAAATATTGTGGCCAAACATTCGACTTAGATATACAGTTGAGCCAAAATTTAAAAATATTTAATATTATTTTGATTTAAAGGATACTCACTCTTTTAAATCAAAATAATATTATTTTTAAATTTGTGGATTTTCTTGCCCGTTCTTCTCCATAGGTACCTACTACGGTTTGGAATGGGCACCTAGCTTCATCTTTCTGACTGACCGACCCCTTGACAATTCAGCTGTGCCTGTAATTGGTTTATATAAATAAATGCTTTGAGTTTGAGTTTGACATAAACCCGACAGTTGTCGTATGAACCAGCGATTGCTCATAAGAAAAATATGCTCGAAACGACAATAAATATAATCATGGAAACCGTTGAGCGCTTACATGCAAAATGCTTCTAGTAGGCGATCGTTTGCCAGGAAGATATATAATTAATATAATTACTTATACAAAAGTTTGGTTCATGTATTATCAAGTACTGTCCTGTATGTAGGACATTGTGATCTACACAATGGTTGTATTATTAAATTGCGAAAAAAACCAATATACTTACCTATGTTGCATAATACTATGCGTTAATTACACATACAAGAGCTTCACATACATGAAAAAAAAAAAAATACAATTTATTATATCTCACGCAATAGATATTTACAGCCACAATATAAATGTATTCCGCCATCAAATCATTTGATACCAGATACCCACGATAATTATATGGGGTATTACAGTAATAATACAAATTTATAACACCACTCGCCATGGCAGATACACAACAAAATATCGGTAACTTATAGTACCGCCTCTAAAATGCTACGAGATAGTATTTTGATGGATCATCGAAATATGGAACGTTTTGGGAGGTTTCGAGGTTTACTGTGATTGAAAGACGAAAGAAGGAATAGATACAATTTTTAATGAAGGACGAATCTGGCCGTTTTGCTACCATCACATGGGCGTAAGGTGGAAAATTTATATACTGTTCATTACTTTTCTGTTAGACTATAATTCTTGTAATAACGAAACGGCAACGCCTAATATTTTGACTAAGGTGTAGAGTTTGTGAAGTTAGGGCTTGTAGAGTTAGAGCGTGTAGAGTTAGAAGCTTGGCTCTACATGAGATCTGATAGCTTTTTGACAGTGCGAGCCATATGTTGTGGTCGGGCCATTTAACATGAAAATGTGTTTGGTGGAATAGTTATTAAACAGACAAAAATAAATAAGATGAAAACACAGTCAGAAGACTTGTTGCAATCATACGAGTTTTCCATAGGTGAAAGCCTGTGTGCCTTTTAGTCTGTGCTAAATTTATGTTCTGTTTTTCTTTCTTGAAAGCAGATTCTACAGAACATTGCTTAATCCTTACCAACACGCTTTTCATGGCTGAATTTTTCATTTTGCTAAGTTCACCGAGTCAAAACCATGTATTTTAACTACTATTTAAAATATAGTATACTATTTTTAGTAAATATATTTGCGACATTTATATCGGAAATATAAATAAATACCTATGTAATCACAAGAAATCTCTTGTATGTGTTTCTTAAAAAATTGTACTTAAGTATAGCTTTTTTTTTTCTAGCCTACGTAGTCCCACTCCTGCGCAAAGGCCTCCCTCCACTCCTTCCATCTTTCGCAAGCCCGCGCGTCCTCCTTCCAGTTTTGACGGAACTTTATGTCGCTAATAAACGTTGTATAGCGTCTGTATATTTACACAATGCTTTGTCTTCTTCTTTCGAAAGTCAAAGTCAATTTGTATGTATATATATATATTATAAGTATATATTATAGTAAATAGTATGTATGTGCATATAATAAATTATGTATTTGTGTACCTAGTTTTAATAGTTTTTTTTAAATTTTATCATTGTTCCTCTCAACCAAAGCACCTGCCATCCAATCTCTTCACCACCCTTGGTTGACTGGTAGAGAATGCCTAAGGCATTAAGTCCGCCTTTGTACCTTTTTGTGCGAAAAGTTTAAATAAATAAATAAATAAATTCCTGACGAATGAAAGAGAGAAATCGGTGTGTAACTATTCATCTGATATAGTACGTTTATTATTAAGAGGGTAACTGTCCTTCTTATGTTTATTAATAGAACAGTTTACTGAGATAAGCCAGCTGTTCACAATAACCTGTACATGTACAAAACGGTTGTAATTAAGTGCCACCTGTCGCAAGGATACTGATACAAAGAAGTTTCTTTAAAAATAAACCAAAGAAAAATAGCCACACATGACAGCCAAATATGACAACCACCTTCATAATATCGATCAGCACCCTAATTGTGTAACATACCTACTTACCAGCCCGAAGTATACTCCCGCTTGACTTAACGTCTACTGCCATTAAGTCAAGCATAGTTTCCGAAATTTCGCTAACATGTTTTTTAAGACCAACCCGAATTCATGATTTTTTTCTAATTATTAACATACCTACTTACAAAGAGAATCTGAATCATTTTGAAGGATATTGCTAATCCATTGCTTCATATGTTCGAAAAATGTGTCTACTCAACAACGTAAATAACGCAATGGATGTTGTTGAACTGTCACAATGAATGCCATTGCTGCTGTTAGCGTGTTACACAATTTCCCCGTTGTTTTATCTATTTACGATCGTGTTTGGGGAATAGCTTTCCAATTGCACTCAGCATGTGCGATAAAAGTATGCGATTACTTTTATCGTATTCACACAAAATGAATAAAAAAACTGGCTAAGTGCGAGTCGGACTCGCACACGAAGGGTTCCGTACCACAAGGCAAAAACGCCGAAAAAAACATGTTTGTTGTATGGGAGCCCCCCTTAAATATTTATTTTATTTTAAAATTATTATTTATTATTAAAGTTAAAATACAACTGAGTATTTTGTGAATATTTCAAGTGTAATTTTGTATGGGAGCCCCCCTTAAATATTTATTTTATTTTGTTTTTAGTATTTGTTGTTATAGCGGCAACAGAAATACATAACTTATGAAAATTTCAACTGTCTAGCTATCGCGGTTCTTGAGATACAGCCTGGTGACAGACAGACGGACAGACGGACAGACAGCGAAGTCTTAGTAATAGGGTTCCGTTTTTACCCTTTAGGTACGGAACCCTAAAAATTAGCCCTTTATAACTAGCTTCTGCCCGCGACTTCGTCCGCGTAAAATTTCTTGTTCCCCCGACCCACCCCGTCGCACCACACCGCCTGCCCGCGATAGTACTTCGCTTAGCTTTCTTTCTGACTTTCTTTCTTTTTGCTCGGCTCTAAGGATCCAAGCGTAATGTTAAATAGCCTAAGGCTATAGGGCTTTTCTCGAAGCAGTTCAGGCCATTTTCGACCCCCTAAAACTTCGTTGTGGTTAAAACTAGAGACCTGAATTTTCAGTAAACAAGCAGGCATTGTATAAACACGGTATACTTCAAATTTCATTCAATTTGAACCAGTTATACTTACATGACGTATGGTTTCATCAAATGACCATAAAGTTGTGTTTCAATATATTTTCCGAAACAAAAACAAAAGACAGAAAAGTCAACACTCCGCGAGTAAAACAAGCAAACAACTGTTTCTGATACTGTAAACAAGAGCTCTAATAAGAACTGGACATGACATGTGTAAATGGTGACATTATTTACCAAGTCCTATAAAAAAAAACACGGGAAACGGTGAGAAAAAACCGCAAAGCAAGCATCGCTGACCCCATAAGTTATAAGTTCCCCTGCAGTAATAGTAACTATTTAGTGGCAATAAAACCAAACATTTAGAAGAGATCAAACAAACATAGACACAATAGATACGTTTAACTATATACAAACAGCACCATTAAATTGATGGGAACACTGCATTAACCGATATCGCTCCCTGGTTTTATTTAAATAATCGTTCTGATGTTAAAGGAAGGGACATTTTAGTTACTTCAAGCTTATATCTGTTTTTGCATCTATTTCTGAGCTTTCATAATACTACCTATCTGCACTCCTGCTTGACTTAATGTCTATTGACATTAAGTCAAGCATAGGTTCCGAAATGTTGCTCACATAATTTTTGTGACCAACCCTGATACATCAAACCTTTCTAAAAATCTTTGCCACGGTGAGTGCAAAACGAATTATCTAACTACCTATTTGCACTCCTGCTTGACTTAATGTCTACTGTCATTAAGTCAAGCATAGTTTCCGAAATTTCGCTAAGATGGTTTTTAAGACCAACCCGGATTCATGAAACTTTTCTAAAATCGCCATGGTAACTGCAAAACAAATCCATACTAATATTATAAATTCGAAAGTAACTGTTTCTGTCTGTCTGTCTGTCTTTCTGACTGTCTGTCTGTATGTTACCTTTTCACGCCTAAACCACTGAACGGATTTCGATAAAATTTGGCAGAGAGATAGATTGCATCCCGGGGGAGGACATAGGATAGTTTTTATCGACATACCTCGCAGGCGAAGCCGCGGGCGGAAGCTAGTAATCTATAACTACCGCATAATTATGCGTCTCGGCTAGAAAAGTATAGTAACTACGGTAGAGTTGATAGGCATTTGATACTTTTGAACTTAGCAACGCATCGGCAAACTCTTCACTTTGCAGTTTTATGCATCTAATGAGCAGCGGTAACTGCACTTTCCACCGTCAGAAGCCGTCGACCTGCTTGCCAATGACCTAAAACAAAAAAAAACCTTTCAATATCGGCATTGCAGTCTACATATTTTAAGCCCTACTCAGCTCGGCCAAAACCCCCAATGTATGTTAGCTTTATGAATGTACCTCAGTTTTTAAGCCAGTATTAAGCTCCCCTAAACACACAAAGACCCTTATAACGTACACATAATATATACTATTCCTTTTGTAATAGACATAGCCAAGTAAAATATCTTTTGGTACAGTAGGCCGAATGTCGGTGATAACAAATCGACATCGACAGCGCCTTTATGTCGAAGCAGTAGGGAAGATTTTGGTAGTGCAAGTCATCCCACTGATGTGCAATCTACTATACAAAGTCAATACGATACGTAGTCAATAAGGTATTCTCCCAGATAAATTGCGAAATAAATTAGCTATCTTATTACTGTATTTTTTTGTACATACATTAGGAGCAGATAAATGTTCTGGGGAGTCTATTAACTTTTTTTTCTCTGTAAAAAGCTTTTCGGCTTCTGTTAATGTATCGGTATATCGATCTGTATTTCTTTGGGAGCAACTGTCTATTGTATATGGTTGCTTAGTATAGTTGGATCAGGATTGAATAGTAGACGTATTTCTAAAGGAAGCTGGGCCCTATCTCTAAGACTTAATTAGTTTGATACAGTGTCTTTCAATGCTTTTTTGGAATACTTTTGATGATGGCGTAAACTATTTTGACTATAAGGGAATAGTGGTTAATTATATTCCCTGGTGGACGATACAAAATGCCCATGACTAGAGTCTGTGAGATCAGATGAGCCACAATCACAACGAGACTGCAGCGAAAAATGTGGCTTGATAGTGCCTTGTGTGAAAGTGAATAATGAATTTACGAGTGTGTATATCATTTTCCAACAAACTGATATTGCTAACATAATGACAAACACGGCTTGTATAGATAACTACCCATCCTACAACGATAAAAATCTCCACAGCAGACAGAACAACGTAACTCTGAAACTCCCACCAGCAATTTTTAGCCCAAAACCTTTAATAATTCCGTAGAACGTCTCTTTCAATACAATTCCTCTTATTTGTCCCTCCGTCCCTCTCTTGATTGACGTGCGGAGTGCGGATGCGGTCCCAGTTGCGTCTAAGCTGAGCTGTCACGAGCACATGACGTCATCCCTACCACTACAATGTGCGTTTCATTTTCTAAAATTAAACTCTACGCGACGTTTACATAGTTTTGGTTTTAATATAGGAGGGTATTGGTTTTTCGAGCTGGTTATGTCACACGTAGTCGTCAAGGACTAAATTGGTGGCCGGAAATATGTCAAATTCTTGAAGACTCGAAACTTATGACTAAATCTTTTCACAATAATTTTCTAGACTGATTTAATTGTTCTGATCGCCATTTACAAATAAAATATATGTTTATAAATAAACTTATAGGTACGCGCCAAATTGGGAATCGCCTTCTTCAGGCCTTTTGAAAGTCGGTTGTAAATAGCCGAGGTAATCATCATACCCTGAAAACATGAAAAAATAACTGACTCTCAAAGGTGCTTTTAACTTTGATCACTATATTCACTATTAAATAACACGAAATTGTATTCAAATCAGTTATACTATAGAATGTTTAGAGCTGTATAAAGCTCAAAACAACAATCAAAATATCGAATACCAGACCTTTAACCATTTGTATTTCGAAAACAACATTTCGAATCGCGTGTTCTATTCAGTCGCGGTTCTTGTTAAAAGAATCGAGTATTCGGAACAAATCGATTGTAGGAATCACTACTTGATTCTTAAATCGTTTATTGACTTGTTGAGCTATGGCGGAGCCAATGAAAAAATTATTCTTTAGAGGGAAAGAATTCTGTTGTAATTTTTTTAGTGAGTACCTAGGTGGGTATGCGTGAAATTGGTCTATTAAAAAGGGTCACATAGGTATCACGTCGAACGCTATGATTATAGTGCGGTATTAAGTATTCATAGAATATCAAAGTGAATGCTCCTATCAATTTCACGATAGGACCAGTCTTATCACATTTTCGATTTCCCACAGCCACAATTTTGTGCCCTGGTTTTAATGCACGCTGTCGTAACTTCATCAAAACAAAAGAAGAATTAAACATGTATAACACTGGTTGTACAAAACACCCTTTTATTTCAATTAAACTACAATTGAAAATAGAACGGCACAAGTTTTCTAACAGCCACAACTAAATCGAAAACGCATCGACACAAAAGGGCCAATAAAGAAATTCATTACAGAGTAAAAAAGAACATTTTATTGCACATCGGGGCGCATAGAGGGGTCTCAATCCGTTTGGAAATAAGTCGGTCAGACGGCCACTGGCTGCATGGGAAATGCAAGGGCCGGGTAACGCATGACTTGGTTAGGGAGACGGGCTGGAAACTGTGGCATTTTATTTAGAAGATATTTATTTTGAATTGAAATGTAGGGCTTGTGGTATCTGTAAGAGAATTGTGGTGAAGATAGATGTAAAGGATCTTCTGTTATGTAGTTGTGAAATTAATGAACTTTATAAGAGTCAAATAAAAATATGATTAATTTGTGCGGACACATCTTAATAATTGGGATGGAATTCCTACCCTTTTCCTAAAACAGGCCAAGGAGATCTTAGTCCCGCTGATCTGCGACCTGGCCAACCTATGTTTCAACACTGGTATCTTTCCCTACCTTCTTAAGCGGTCCGTTGTTACCCCTGTGTATAAGAGTGGAGATAGAGACGACGTTAACAACTATCGGCCAATTTCTGTGTTGACCTCCATTTCTAAAATCATTGAGAAGCTCTTGAACTCTAGAATAGTTAGCTACCTGACTAAGTATAACATCCTATCCTCCTCTCAATATGGTTTTAGGAGGGGAATGTCGACCCAGGATGCTACTGAGGAACTTGCAAAGGTAATAACTAAGGAAGTAGATAAGGGTAACAAATGCCTAGTGGTCTTTCTTGACCTCAAGAAAGCCTTTGATACCGTCTCTATTTCTAAGCTTATACACAGGCTGGAGAACTTAGGATTTCGAGGTTCTGCTCCTCTCTCCCTTCTCAGCAGTTACCTTCGAAATAGAAAACAGGGGGTAAAAATTGAAAATCGGGTTAGTGACGAAGAGAACGTAACGTATGGCGTCCCGCAGGGCAGTGTCCTCGGCCCGACGCTCTTTTTGATTTATATTAATGAGCTCTGCAACCTTATTATCGACGGTGCGAGGATACTGACCTACGCGGATGATACCGCTATTATCTTCTCCGCCAAGACTTGGGATAAAGTTAGGCTTGAGGCTGAGAGGGGATTAGCTAGAGTTAGTAATTGGCTAAATGAAAATCTACTTACGCTTAATACCCAAAAAACAAACTACATCTGCTTCACTAAATACACAAACTCTCAGCCGGCGCCTGACTTCAATGTTAGAATACATTCTTGTCCTACCCCAACCCAATCTACCTGTAGTTGCCCTGTTATTCAGAAGGTAAATTCCATCAAGTACCTAGGTATTGTAGTAGACCAAAGGTTAAGTTGGTACCCACACCTCGAACTAACTATAGGGAGGGTAAGAAAACTCATATGGGTTTTTAAATCTCTGAGACATGTTATGAGTACAGAATTACAGAATAAAATATATATCGCACTGGCCCAGTCTGTAATCATTTATTGTGTCTCGGTATGGGGTGGAGCAGCTAAGACGTATTTTTTAGATCTAGAGAGGGCACAGAGATCCTTGATTAAAGTCATGTACTGTAAGCCGTACAGGTTCCCTACTGAATCTCTATACTCAAGCTCTAAGCTGCTCTCCGTCAGGAAACTTTACATCCTACACCTTGTACTCAGATACCATAAAATTCTACCCTTTAGCCATGCCAAACTTAAAAAAAGACGCTGTGATATAGTACCCACAACATACTCAGCACGTTCAATTTTTGCTAGTCGCCAAAATGTAGCTCAAACCCCACGCGTTTATAATAAAGTAAATCGCATACTTAATATTTACCCTATGCAGCTGTACGAGTGTAAGAAGATATTGAAGGAATGGCTCTTCACACTTAATTATGATGCCGTGGAAGACATTTTGGTCACACAGGGTTGAACGTCATGCATACACACACACTCACACACACACCATCTCACTCACTCACACACTCACATACACTCTAACTCACACACACACCCACACACTCACTCACTCAAACACACACACATACACACAAAATATACTTTCACACGCACATAAACACTCATTTACACCTTTCTCCCATAAGCACAATTTTCATTTTTATTTTTCTTTTTCTTTTTTCTTATTGGTTTTGTTTTTATTGATTTTTATTTTTATTGGTTTTATAAAAAATGTGTTATTTATACCTAATTAGCACAACGAACCAGTTGAACTAATCGAGGAAGAGCGAGGTTTATCCCATCACAAGTATCTTCGGATTACTTTCTGGGAAGCCCCGGCAACTTAATTGTATCTAGATTTAAGATAATAAACACATTTTTTTTTTTTTTTTTTTTTACATCTTGCAGTTGCTAATGACATCAAAGTGACAGATACAAAAAGTCATCTCACACTTTCACCAAGACATATAATGAAGTTTCGTTCATAAAGTCCAAGATCTTCTTCGTCTTATCGATGTTTGACAGTCGTTACGGGTAGTCAGAAGCCCGAAAGTCTGACAACAAGTCTTACCAAGGAGTATCGTATTACTCAGTAACTGGGTTGTGGAGGTCAGATAGGTAGTCGCTCCATGTAAAATACTGGTATTCAGCTGCATCCGGTTAGACTGGAAGCCGAACCCTACATAGTTGGGAAAAGGCTAGGCAGATGGTGATGATAATGACGTTACGCCATTATTAAAAGTTTTATATTTCATGGATACTATCACCCCTAAACTAATATCCAACTTACTTTACACCTACTACTTGCATCTTTATCCTCATTATAAGAATTCTCCACCTGGATGTAAACTTTCAATAAAGCTTGTAAGAAACCATAGTTTTGTATATTTACAAGGTTACTTTTATTTATTTCTTATACTTACATCAAAAATTGTATACACAATACATACAGTGTCCCTGTATAAAACAAAAAAAAAAGTTTTTTCAACTCATGCTTCACCAACAGCGGTTGTTGACCCAAAAGAGAATTAAATATAAATTTGTTAATATCTTTTTATTTTGTCATGTTTAATTATCGATACCACTATCGTCTGTGGAGTTCTGCTAGCTAATTTAATTTAACCCTGTATAAAACACAACTAACTGTTTACACTAGGTACCAAATTAAAATACTAACTTATTATACTTTTTTTTTCAAAAAAAAATTACATTATACAAAAAAAATTGTATAAAGACCCTCACCTGACACCAAATTAAACAAGCACAATGTAACAAACACGCACACTTACACACACACCAGACGCACACACACCACTCACACATCACACATATACACACACACCACACAAAAATCACACATAGGTACACACGTATCATACCATACCTGAAATCACCTCTCTAGTCTCCACTCTGGAACTTGTACTCCGAGCCCCAAGATCACCAAGAGTTTGGGGCTCACTATATTTTAACCTAGCTGTAGGTAATATTTTAGGCAACTCGTGTCGTCATAACTTACTGTTAACCACCTGCTTACCTGGACAATAAATATTTTCTATTTCTATTTCTTTCTAAATACAAAAACGAAAGAATAATAAATAATTGGTATTCTAATCCCAATTCACAACAACAGTGATTCTTCGAAAAGCGGCTAATCAAAGATGAAATAAGTAGTTGGTGGTGTCACTTGCGCAAGTTCCCACGTACATTAGGTAGTCAGTTGAGGGCCATTTCTGCGGGTGAGGGTGTTATAATTACCTATCTTCGGTCTTTATGTGTACTATTTATCTCTTCATAATGTTTCCGCTTGTTAGACTGCCTGCAATGAAGGGACCATTCGTCTCCTGCAATTTACCTTACCAAGTTACCACATGAAATGAAATGAAAATGAAATGAAAAAGTGTTTATTCACAGAAATAATTTTTTACAAAATATTTACCTCCGCCAAACTGCAAAGCAGTTTGTTGGCAGACGTAGCTCCGTTTTTTGTATATATTAACTAACATATTTATTTTTATAATGACACTTTTTCACATAAGTACAAGTTAATAAAATTATTCCTTAATTTCTTAAATATAAAAAAAAACTGACATTTTTATTTTATTTTTTAGATATTCTCTACAGCGAGGCTTTGACAAAAAATATTAAAGAGGTACTTATGTATTTTATTTTTAAAGGCGGTTTTTGTGATACAACTGTTTATATCGACTGGAAGGTTATTAAAAATAGTTGGGACTAAGAAATTTCTACACCTTCGACCATAATAATTATTAGAAGTGGGCACTACAAATCTTTTCATATTATTGTTTCTTTGAGATCTTGTGCGTATAATATTGTTTTTAAATTCATTGCTACAATACTGTTCTAAAGCTACTGACATCACTACCCTCTCATGGACTGGCAGCATTTTACATTCCAAAAATAACTCTTCGTAATCACTACTTTTACAACGGGTTTTTGTGTTTTTATCTACTAATAGTTTCATGAATGTGATTTGCAGTTTTTTTATTTTATCCAAATAAGTTTGAAATGTGTTACCATAGCACGCCAGCCCATAAGAAAGCAGCGAGTCCACCAGCGCATAGTAGACCATGTACAATGTTGCCCTATCCAACACAAAACTAAGGTGGTGGAATTTTACAAGTACATACCTGAGTTTGTCACATAAGTATGTAATGTGTGTTTTCCATGAGAAGCTGTTGTCTATAACTAAACCCAAGTACTTGTATTCCTCCACCACCTCAATGTTTGCACACTCACACAACGTCAGTCCACCACTGTGCAGACACTCATAGCTATGCCCCACTATGCGCGGCGGACGTTCGATATTTTTAAGATAAGGAGATCGTATACGCATACATTTGGTTTTATTTATATTGATTATGATGCCATTGTCGTGAGCCCATTTGATGATATTAGTAAAATCCTCCTGAATGTTACTTTCAATTAAATTTAAATCTTTATCTGCATAGACTAAACAAGTATCATCAGCATACATATATATGCGACATTTACGAATCACATTGCACATGCTGTTGACATGCATGATGTATCCGACGGGACCAAACACGGATCCGGTTGGCACACCACACGTGACGTGTCTGGACTCTCCGACGACGCCGTCAATGAACGTTCGCAGTGTCCGGTCTGTGAGGTAGGCACGGAACCACTTGTTCAGTGGTCCCGCGACCCCGCACTCCTCCATGGCTTGAAGCAGCTGGTGGTGCTCCAAGGTGTCAAACGCTTTTTTGAAATCAATGTAGACCACCACCACCTGCTTCCTCTGACCCAAACACTCATTGACGTCGTCCGCGAACTGCGCCAAGGCCGTCGCCGTGCTCCGTCCACGTCGGAAACCATGTTGTGCATTTGTCAGAATATTGTGTTTTTCCAAGAAAACACTTACCTGATTTACAATAAATTTTTCTACTATTTTATTTATAACTGACAATAAGGCTATTGGCCTGTAGTTTGCGTAATCACTATGTACCCCCTGTTTAAAAATAGGTCTAATTAATGATGTTTTTAATTTATCGGGGTATAACCCTTTTTCAACACACAAATTAATAAATAAAGCAATAATAGGGCTCAACTTAGCTTTTAATAATTTAATTTCTTTAACTCTTATTTTATCTACTCCTTCAGACTTATCACAACTTAGCAAATTTATTATTTTATCTATATCTATTGGATAAGCTTTCTGAAACCGCAATGAAACATTTCCTGAAACAACATAGCTAGATCTTTCCAAAAACCTATGACTACAGGCATGTTTTATATCTAATATTTCTTTGGTAAATGTTGTTGAAAATTTATTACATATGCTATCAACCGAACATTCTAATTTTCCCAAGTATTTTAAAATAACAGAATCTACACTTCTTTTTTCATTTCCTATCCATGAATTAATTTTATTCCAAATCTTTCTAATATTTTTTTTACATTTTTGTATTTCTTCTTGGCGGTATTTATTTTTCGCCTTAATTATACATTTATTTACTCTATTTCTAAATCTATTATACTGTCTACGCAAATTCATATCCCCTGGTTTATTTTTACAATTTCTAAACAGCCTATCCCTAATACCTATCATTTTCTTAAGCTTTTGTGTGATCCAAGGTTTACTTTTCCTCTTAATGCGCACCAATACTTGGATTTTAGCTTCATTATAAACATCAGAGAAAATTGAACATAATCTGTTATACAGGTCTATTGGACATTCACAATTTAACAGCTCATTCCATGAAACATTTTCAAGTTTTTCTAATACCTTTTTGTCACAAATAATAGTCCTATAAGATTTCAATGCACTCGGAACATCATCCATAACCAATTTACTAGCGAGGCGCACACCTACAACATAATGATCTGATATCTTTACTGTCAACACATACGCAGATATTGCACGTTGAGTTCTAACCCACACATGGTCGATGCACGATCGCGTCACTATATCGCCGTACATTTCCTCACGCGTTACGTCACGGATAGCACATTCCAAGCCCAACTCGCTCATATTGTTTGTGTAGTTATTGATTACGCTGCTTGAACCGGTTTTACACATCAGATCTATGTTTGTATCACCAATCATAATTACGTCACAGCATAAGGGAATCTTGGACAATAGTCTATGCACTTCTTCAACAAAACCATGTTTGTTCGTATTTGGCGGCCTGTATATAGCCAAAATATGAATAATTTTACTTCCATCTTGGAAGAGCTGCCCGTGTATCATCTCATAATAATTAGATTTAATTATGGTGGCAGTAAAATTTAACTTGTTGTTCACATAAACTAAAATCCCACCTCCCCTTTTAGTTTCCCTTGTGTATATGTATGTGTCATATCCTTCTAGTGTGTATAAACACAGTTCGTGTTTTCTGATGTTAATCTCTATTAATGCAATAATATCCAGTTTTTCCCTGCAATTGTCTATTAATACTTGTAGTTGACTAAAGTTTTTTCTGAGTGATCTTATATTCAAATGTATAATATTAAGATTGTTATCACGTTGTAGTAAATCCTCCTGCCAGCTATCTGTACATATGTATTTATTGTATTCAATGTTACATGTTATGTGTGAGGCATGGTTATCGAATTTTGAAACAAGGTATACTCACGATTATGACAGCACTTGTACAAAATACGTTATTTTTTTACTGCGTACGCACTAATGTCGCTAAGTGTGCGAATCGACTTGATTTTGTTGTCATTCGGATCATCTTTCCTTATAAGCACCTTACCGTTCTGTATCCAAATGTATTTAAATGTTTGTTTTAGCTCGTTCTTAGCCGTCCATAGCAGGTTGCGCATATGTTTGGTGAGATCCTCATTTATATAGATTCGTTGTATATTTCCGCTAGCAAATATATCATCATTTGTTAACTGGTGGGATTTTCTTGTAGCTATCCATTTGTCGCGGCTAGCACGCGTAGCCAAGGTGATAACCACCGGGCGTGGCTTTTTCTCGCGCTGCGGCTTCTCGATATCATTTCTGTTGGATGGTTAACACCTTACAGTTTTAACTGTTGGACTAACTAATTTTGACAACTAAAGCCTTTTTCTGCGTGATCGAATCAGAAATGAGAAGATCTGCAGGAGAACCAAGGTAACCGACATAGCCCGAAGAGTTGCCAAACTTAAGTGGTAGCGGGCAGGGCACATTGCTTGCGAACAGATGGCCGGGCCAAAAGGTTCTGGAGTGGCGACCGCGTACCGGAAGACGTAGCGTTGGAAGGCCTGCCACAAGGTGGTCCGACGACCTTGTGAAGGCCGCAGGAATCCTTTGGATGCGAGAAGCACAGAACCGGCCGAAGGGTAGGTGCTTGGGGGAGGCCTATATCCAGCGGTGGACGTCTTTCGGCTGAAATGATGATGATGAAGTCTTTTTGGATCTTTGTGTCCAGAACGCCTTTTAAGTAAATCAACCTGCCCAGCTTTTCCCAACTATATTGGGTCGGCTTCCAGTCTAACCGGATACGACTAAATACAAGTATTTAACATGGAGCGGATGTCAGATTTTTGGGAAAACAAAGGCTGTCCAAGATCTATGAATGACAGCCGGGACCAGCGGCTTAACGAGGTTTCCGAGACACGGAGGAGTCTCAATATGTAATAAATGATCACCCATCCATGAACGAACCGCGGCAAACATAGCTTGACCTTCTATCGCCCCGTGCGGCTGTTATCATTTAGCCACGAGAATGTCCATAAAGTCACAGAATCACACTAATATTATAAAGGCGAAAGTTTGTGAGTGTGTGTGTATGTGTGTGTGTGTGTTTATATGTTTGTTACATCTTCACGCTCAACCGGCTGGACCAATTTTGATAATATTTGGTATGGAGGTAGCTGACACCCTGGATTAACATAATATAGGCTACTTTTTATCCCGATTTTCCGACGGGATCGAAATTTATGCGGGTAAAACCGCGGGGCGCAGCTAGTAATAAATATGTTAGACGCTAGACAACATGACGATGTATCCAACATTTGTCGTAGTAGACGAATTTTCTTTTTTATCGCTCTTGTACTTAAAAGCATTCCACACAGAGCCTTTACTTGCTCATTAAATTTAGCTGTCTGATTTGGATCCTCGCCAATACTCCTACATACTCTATATGATAATCATTTTAATTTATTGTCAGCTAAAAATACTGACTTGACGGCAAACTATCGTGACGAGATTTGTATCTTAGTTGATATTCAACCATGTGCCATGTCTTGGGAATAGTAATAGGACATAAGGTAGTACAGTCGTGCCAGCCTTTGTGCCGTATGTGTAGGTAGGTGGGTCGTGTAACGAAGTATTCATAGTCATGACTTACAAGTTACGAGTAGCTTCAGGAACTGTCCTTTTGTTTTGAGCTAGACTGACTTGTGAATGTTTTACGTACTATTATAGCTGTAACTGCAACTGCTAAGATTCGTCTAAATTCCTTGTCATGTTCTTAGGGTAATTAAACTAAAATATCTTCAAATACGAGCCATACCCATCAGTCACTTTCATGTCGTAGTCATGAAATTATAAAATCAATCATAATTATATTATATTATAAATTATAATTAAGTATATTATTAATTCATTAGTATTTCATCTTTGAGTAGCAGTCAGTATTGATTTCGTTCGAAATAACACCAACACAACACCGACACTTTTACACAACAAGAGAAAATATACAGTCAAAATATACATTACGCCGTAAATATACGTTGAACTTACCAAGCTCTAAGTTAAAAAAATACACTCCACAAGTACACTAGTCATGTCAATTAAAATATATAATAAATTACCAGAAATAATTAAAGAAGAACAAAAATTTTGTACATTCATAAATAAACTAAAACAATTTATATTATAAAAATGGTATTATAATATTAATTAATATTTAAATGACAAATTTTAAATTACATGTTTTTATTAAATAATTACAATATTTATTAGTACAACTAAGTAGTCAACTATAAGCGCTCTTCCTCTCTTCTACTTTTGCTGTGCCCGACAGGGTCCACAATGATCATAATCTGTAAAACCTACCACCTAAGTTCACATGTGGACGCAATAAATATATTATAGAGGTATGAGGAACAAGGTGTAAAATTCACTCAACCTCTATAGAAACAGAAAAGGGAGGATCCTCGGACCTGACGGGTGTCGTGTCTGGCGGGCAACTGCCCGATGATTTATATCGGGCCGTTGTATCTATGCTAGTTGCGCGATAAACTCTGCTTGCGAGATGCAGGATTTTGCGTGACGTCAGTATGGCGCGTTGTCCGCATGTGACGTTGTAAATACCGCTACGATATTGAGTAAGTATTAAGTATTGTCAATCTTCGACACTCGACATTATGGATGATTAAAGAGATCTTTGAGTTGGGTCCTCATGTTTCCTGTTTCTGTTTAAGCCGTGTACGCACGAACGAACAAAACATGGTGAACACGAACATCGATTACGGAACATTTGGTTCGTAGGTAGTGGACGTAAATTAGCAAAGCGAACACGAACACCTTGCGAACACAGTTCTACTTGTGTTCGCGCTCAACCCCTCACTAACCATGTAGCCACCAAGTAGTAACCAAATAGCATCAAATTTCTCCGAACACCGTCCGCACAGAAAAACCAAATTGGATCGCCACGAACATTTTTGACGAACACAGTGTTTGATGGTCGTTAGTGGTACGCACGTGAGAACAAAGTCTCACGCTCGTCTCGTCATCGTCTCGTCTCATTCTCATCACTCTGGTTTTATAAAGTCTTCTTTCTTTGTCCATGCGGTTTTCCTTTGGAATGTTCTCCCTCAGAATGTCAGGACGGTAACCAATCAGTTCACATTTAAAGTGAAAGCTCGAGAACACATACACAAGAAGTTGGCAGATTCGAGTTAAATTAAGTTGTTGTAGGTTTTCTTGTTTATCTCTTCTAACTTTTTTTTTTATGTTGTATGTATGTACTATATGTATTTATTCTTATATTCTAGTTATATTTTTTTTTTCTAAGTGGTTTTCTGGTATTGCACCTATTGTCTCTGCGTCACCCTAAGGTAGACTGGTAGAAAATGCCCAAGGCATTAAGTCCGCCTTTGTACAGTTTTTACTTGTGCATAAAGTTTTAATAAATAAATAAACAAAGTGTTCGATGTTCGTGTTCACCGAGTTTTTGTTCGTACGTGCGTACACGGCTTAAGGATCCTAGCAGGTAGCGTTCTGTAGTTCCTGCCTATCCCCGAGGGAAGAAGGAGTGAGTTTATGTATGTGTGTGTAACAAAATTTTTAGTTGCTGTTTTTCAAACATTTCACAACAAAATTACAAAACTTTCTACTTTAAACAGACCATTATCATCAACATCTCCCTAGCCTTGTCCCAACTATGTTGGGGTCGGCCTACAGACTAACTAGATGCAGCTGAATACTAGTATTTCACATGGAGCGACTGCCTATCTGACCTGCACAACCCAGTTATTGGGTAATACGATACCCCTTTTGGTAAGACTGGTTGTCAGAATTTCGGGCTTCTGATTACCCGTAACGACTGTCAAAGATACACGAATGCTTTCCGAGGCACGGCGGGGTCTCGGTATGTAAAGATGGTCACCCATCCACAGACCAACCGCGGCAAGCGTAGTTTAACCTGACCGATCAACCTGTGCAGCTGTTATTATTTAGCCCCGGGCCCCTCACTTTCAACGGACCAAACATTTAAATTCAAACATCCCAAAAACGTCACTATACATAATTTAACCGTAAAGTTTCAATAACTAAAAAGTAAAAAACGCGGTTAGCCACAAACACCTGCCTAACTTTAACTAATGCTGTAACTAAAGGTGCATTTGAACCGGTCCGACATGAATCACTGAGTTTAGTGGGCAGACGGCTTTATTGTTTATTTATATTTATTTTATTTCTTAGTCAACGGTTTGTATGGTAATTTGTAAGGTGATTATGAGTGATACACGGGGGATAAGTTGACTATTAAAAAGGTGTAGGTTTATTAAGAGCTAAATCTACATGCTAAATCCAATAATATGAATGAAGAAAAACATAGCAACTTGAACGAATGAAGACTTAAAGATCACGGCAATAAAGTTGATTTTCAGGAAACTAAACTATATCTAATCGAATTAACATTTCAAATCGTACAGCATGTTATTTCTGAGGAGCTGATGTAAACTTACATAGTAGATAATAATTGTATGATTTGTGTGAGAAAATCTCCTCCTTTAGGTATAAATGACGCTTTTAGAAATACATAATCCGTTAGATTTTCCATTGCAAGAAATTACAATCTTGTTACGTAGAAAACGTTTTTGTTATGGCCCACTTTTATCAAAAATAACTAAATACATTTAGCGCTAAACGAATTTTAAACCATCGTTATATTTATGTCAATCGTTTGCAGATGACGAAGACAGAGTGATGTTTTAAATACGTTTAGCTTTAATTGCATTTAGTGATTTGTGGTGCAATTAGGCCAAAACTTTTGAAAAACCTAGATCCTTTGGAGTCCTGCATGGCATTTCCATGCAACGTCCGTGAGTATTTTATAAGTTTACTAGCTTCCGCCCGCAGCTTCGCCCGCGAGGTATGTCGATAAAAACTATCCTATGTTCTTTCCCGGGATGCAATCTATCTCTCATCCAAATTTTATCGAAATCCGTTCCGTGGTTTAGGCGTGAAAAGGTAACATACAGACAGACTGTCAGAGTTACTTTCGAATTTATAATATTAGTATGGATGGCATATTATTATGAGCGAATGGATGACTATTGCTAATTTATAAGATGAGAAAATAATAGCGACTCAGCTTGAAGAGCTGTCAGTGAGACATCATATAAAAATAAGTATGTATAATTATTGATTTGATGCAATAATTGCTCATGCATCATCAGCCTATAATCTTTCCACTACCTCCACTATTGGGACACAGAGCTCCTCTCTGTGAGAAGGAGAGGGCCGTAATCCACCACGCGGGTCCAGTGCGGGTTGGTAGATGTCACTGTCTTCAAATTTTGGGTTCGACTATTTCCCTCACCGTTTTGAGAGCAGAAGTGATGTAGTAATGTACAGAAGCCAGCACATCAAGCTACCCGAAACTGTCAAATTTTCCCAATCAACTTTGAACCTTATTCTTTAGGGATAAAGTTGAAAATCTATTAATGCAATTTGACAGATTGTAGTAGCTCGATGTACTGGCGTCCGTACATACAAATTATATTTTTAAATATGATACTAATATTATAAAGGCGAAAGTTTGTGAGTGTGTGTGTTTATGTTTGTTACTTCTTCACGCTCAAACGGCTGGACCAATTTTGATAAAATTTGGTATGGAGGTAGCTGACACCCTGGATTAACATATAGGCTAGACATAGGATAGTTTTTATCCCGATATTCCCACGGGATGGAAACTTAAGCGGGCGAAACCGCGGGGCGCAGCTAGTTATAATATAGAATCGTTTAAATAAATTAAAAATAGTACCCCACCGGTATCGGGAACAGGGACCAAACTACCAGGCGGTCAGAATTTCACAGAAATGAACCTCCTAACAATGCGAGCCGTGTCCAGAAGTACCACTTTCTAAATTAAAAATAATAACACTGTCTTAATTAAATTTCTTTCCCTTGATCCAGCTGCCCAACGAAATTATTATCATTACGAAATCTTAAACGATGAACCTTCACATACTGCCTATGCCAAACTTAGACAGCAGTAATAAAACTACACCCAAGTTTTTTCACATAACGCCGGAAGCTACAGATCAATAAAATTAGCCAGCAATAATCGTGATGGGAATATTTATCACCATTGGACATGACATAATAACATGATGGTCATCGTAAATGTGGATTGATAACACCCTCGTATTCGAACTGAAAGCTTTTCCTTATTTTATTAGAAGATTCCAGTACTTTCAAATGATAATGATGATAATAATACAGCCGCAGTTTTAATTAAACTTTATAAAACTTATCGTCAAGCCGTAATTTTTAGAATTATTTGTATACTACTAGCTTCCGCCCGCGGCTTCGCCCGTGAGGTATGTCGATAAAAACTATCCTATGTCCTTCCCCGGGATGCAATCTATCTCTCTGCGAAATTTTGTCAAAATCCGTTCGGTGGTTTAGGCTTGACAAGGTAACATACAGAGTTACTTTCGAATTTATAATATTAGTATGGATTATGTTAAAGTCAAAGTCAAATCATTTATTTTAAAGAGACACGAACACACTTTTAAACATAAAAATTTACAAATAATAGATTTGATTCTAGTCGCCCCTTCCAAAAGGTAGTTTCGTATGGAGAAGAATGG
Source organism: Mesoligia furuncula (assembly GCA_916614155.1). Classification (NCBI taxonomy): domain Eukaryota; kingdom Metazoa; phylum Arthropoda; class Insecta; order Lepidoptera; family Noctuidae; genus Mesoligia; species Mesoligia furuncula. The sequence goes on along the minus strand of OU744800.1, from coordinate 27,308,381 downwards.
GCAAAACTCCACCGTTACTCTTTTAAAATGTTTTACAAGGTTTTGTATACATTCATTATATAATTATATGTGAAGACGATGCACCTAGAATAAAATGAATCTACCACAAAAGGTAAAAATAATTAAAATAAAGTAATGACAGGTAAATCAATTATGTTATTATTGAACAATAAGTACAAAAAGGGGAAGAATGGGCATAAAAAAATCATCAGCATCACTGTCAATGGGAAAAGAACCCAAAAGGCCCAAGCATTGCCACATTGAATGGCAATGCTGATACTGATAATTTTAATAATACCTAAATTAAGAAAAGTAGTTGATCAAAAATAATTTCGATATATCAAAACTGTCTTATAGTGTTACTTATAGATAATATGAACACAGACAATAACTTCAAAATAGATAACAAGTCTGAAATAGAAACAGATACACCGGACGTAGTTACGCCATTTATTGTAGAAATACCGACCAATACTCGTATCGGACTCAAATCAAAAACAACAACTATAGAAAATAAACCAGCAGTAACGATACTTGATCTAAATGAAGAAATAATACTTGATCCATAAAAAGATATAAATATTTTCAAGCTTCAAAAATTCTACTTGTACGAGTATGTGTACCTATTTATACTCCCACTATAAATTCCGGGTAACAATGCTCACGAAACATTCTCAATTGGAAAGCATTACTCCGAATCATCTCCACTCGAATATTTTGACGTGTCAATAGCCATGGGAAGATATGAAGCCTCTTCGGTAATACCATTGTGAAATAGGACCAACTACCTGCCTTGAACTTCAATGGATGAAATCCCATCACCAATGTTGGCCGGTATGTGATCTACATTGATAGTTTCGTGGGAACTGCTGTAGATGTTTTGTTTGAGCATGCAGCGATGGAGATCTTTGGCCAATGTTGGTGTGGATTATTTTTGTTTTTTTTTTGTTGGTGTATGATTGCGCCTTTTATTGAGAGGTGCGCCTGCATGTTTTTAAAAACCAATTATTTTGTAAAGGTGTTTCAAAGTGTAAAGAAATTTGGTGTGATTTTTTTGGTACAGATCTTTTCGTTTTTTTTTTTTGGGATATCGATTTTAAACTATCATGCTTGGTTCTGTGGTTAAAGGTGGTAAAACACAATAATCTTATGGTTCACATTGAACAACCGATTCTCTACCACCTTTCAAAATCTCGTTGTATCTATCTATACTTATAATAAAGTAGTAACGAAGATTTTTTGTCCATTTGTCTGTTTGCCTGGATGTATGTTCCGGATTGGCGCAAAAACGGCTGAACGGATATGGATGAAATTTGGCACATACCTACATAGATTATAACCTGGATTAACAACAATATTTATCCAGGCCATAAACTATCTGTGTGCCAAATTAACCTTTTGAATGTCTTAAGTTACACAGTTCGACATAAGCAATTGTCTTTCTATTATGTCTCTAATTACGGCATTCGACGAGTTACGAGTAATACCGGTAGTACGTTCCCGTGGGAAATTTCCAACATCCACGAGGGCGAAGCCGTGAGCAAAAGCTAGTATATAATATATGAATAGATTGTTATACAAAAAGTTTACTTTAAAAACTCCTAATACCGTATCGACGTAAATATAATTTTACGAGGTAATAAAATTTTTAAGTACTTTGATACCTTTAAAAACCTGTTAAGTTGAAACGAAAATCATAAAGTACTTAGTAACGACCTACTAATCCATCAACTTACGCATTAAAATTTATAAGATCGTATTAAAAAAACATTTTACCTACGATATTTTATTTTCCTCCTGAATAAAAATTGGAATCAAAATGGTTTATGCTTTGTTATTTATTATTCATTCTTTAACGCCCACTGCAGCTTAAAGAAAGTAACCTTGAACGTTCCTGTTCCCACTTGGAAAATATTTGACCTTTGCAGTGTTCAGCTGGATTATAATGTCAAAAATAACTAATAGGAAGTCTCGAAAGTCTTCTCACCTTAATGGCAAAAAAATTGCAACTAGCAACACCAGTGCTTAGCCAGTCCTCTTGCTCAAGTACAGACGCCGGACGCACATAAAGCTACCCGAAACTGTAAAATTTTTCCAATCAACTTTGAACCTTCTACTTTAGCGATAAAGTTGAAAATCCATTAAATAAAATTGACAGATTGTAGTAGCTTGATGTGCTATCGTCTGTACAAGTTATGGTGTATCTGTCATCGTGCTGGGCTGGGGCATTTTGTTGACTGTTTAATAGCTACAAGAACGATGCAAGTTACAGCCAAGATACAAGGACACAGTTCAATACCCCAACAATATTCTAACCGTTGTTACGCCATTTAGCTCAAAAGCCACAGATGTCGAAAATGTCTGCGAAACAACATAAGTTACAATGAAATCATAATAACACTATAAGTTTAAACGCATCTTCAATTTAATCCGCAATGCTTTTTTGTAACTCCCTCCACGACCAGCTAAACGACATCTATTTCGATCCACTAAAATTCCAGTAAAGAATAAAACACTCGATCAGTGCGACATTTCGAGACAATGGCAACACGATAACTCACTATACAACCAAGTTTTGTGATAAAAGTACAAAATTCTGCAAAAACAAGCCATTTGAATTACGACCTTGTGGCATCAAGATACGGTGCACAGTAACCGTACACTCAAAGTGGCGAGGATTATTCCCCCGTCACGCGATCACCTGATTGGTGGAACAAAAATAACATTATTAGACATGGAACCACGCTCGAAATTACGATCACGATGTGTTCAATCATATTACTATTAGGATAATAAATTTTAGGGTGTGCGTGATCGTTTGTAGGTCATTCTGGAGGCTTTGTCGGATGATTGGTCCCGTAGACCTGCTTCTTTAAAGTATCCTGACTGGGATGGGCTTGTGCGAGAATGGGATATCGAAATATATGCCACAGTAAAACAAGGATATCCTAGCAAAGCGGTTACAAAAAGATAATCTGCCATTTTCACCAGTATTTGAAATTAAGGTGTCAAAAACGCTCTGTTCATTTGGATAGTCATTATTCTGTAGCCATTGTTCGCTTTGATAGGAAACCAAAGCTTAACTGTGGATTACTTACTCAATCGATGTAAGTATATATAAAGTTATTGTTTCATTTATTTTATTAAATACATATCATTTATATTTTTAACCAGTATGGTATGGTGGTGGAATGCATAGAGAACGCTGCTGCCCATTCTCCGGTACGCCCCTTAGTCGCCTTTTACGACACCCACGGGAATTATGGGGTGGTGCTATTCTTTAAGTCCGGCACCACACAGACAACCATACTGTTGCGCGCCACAATTAATGCCTAGTACATGGCGACAGTAGTTACCACTAGCGCCATCTAGTATCGAGTAGCGGAACTAGTCGTCAAGACCCTTCTAGAAATTTCGACGCGAGAACTTTCTAGAACATTCCCGAACTTTCGACATCTGGTCGATCGGGGCCTGTATGTACTCGAACATTCTAGATGTTTCTACAATGGAAGGTTCTAGAACTCTCTTTGGCGCTATATAAGGCCGAGACGCGCCACGACCGACACAGTTTGGATAAAGCGATCGAAGTGAAAGCATCGAAGCGATATTCAAGTGCGACTTAAAGCGATCAGTAGTGCAATTGTGTTTTGTAATTAGTGTGTTTGAGTTGTAATTAGTGTTGATTATTAAAGTGTCATTTTTTTGGTTATTAAATCGGCAGTTTTAATTGTCACGAACCCGAAGCTCGTAACAATTGGTGTCAGAAGAGGGGATTAAAATGCCGGTTTTACCCAAAGACGACACGGAGGGTATCCGTACCCGGAGTCAACGCCAGCAGGAGACGGACCAAAGGCGATTCGGTGGAACAACGCCAATGGGGTCGGAAGGCCAGCTACCGACCGCGGAGGCCGGCCCGTCCACAGCTGCTCCAGCATCATCAGCACCAGATTTTGCTGCTCTGATGATGATGCTGCAGGAACAGGCTCGCCGACAGGAGGAACAGGCTCGTCGGTTGGAGGAACAGCTCCAGCGGGACAAGGAGGAACAGGCCCGTCGACAGGAGGAACAGGCCCATCGACAGGAGGAACAGGCTCGTCGGCTGGAAGAACAGCTCCAACGTGATAAGGAGGAGCAGGCGCGCCGTCAGGAAGAGCAGATGCTCCTTATGAAGGACCTTCACGCTACCTTCGGGAAAGACATGAAGGAGGTGAAGGATAAGGTTGCTCAACATGACAACCGCCTGTCGGAAGCTGAAACCCGAATCGACCAAGTAAATAATCGGGTTGACAACGTGATGGCTGACGTGAAGCTAACCGTGATGGCTGACGTTAAGAAAACGCTGGATTACCTCAAACTTGGGGATGGAATCGCAGCTCCCGTAGCTACAACACCTTCGCTACGTGGATTCAAAGTGCCACCGTTCGACGGAACTTCTTCATGGTCGGCCTACAAAATCCAGTTTGAGGCTGTCATGAAGGCGAACGGGTGGAATAAAAGCCAGGCCATGACTGCTCTCACCCTAGGCCTGCGCGACCAGGCCTTAACTGTCCTGGAAGCTCTCGGTAAGGAAGTGACTTACGAGCAGCTCCTCGAGGCATTGGAGGCTCGGTATGGCGACGCTCACCTGGAACACGTGTTTCGTGCGCAGCTCAAGGATCGCGTGCAACGCAGTAACGAAAACCTGCAGCAGTGGGCCCTTGAAGTGGAGAAGCTGGTTCGTAAAGCTTACCAGTCCGTACCTGCGCTTATTGATGGAAACCTGGTGCAGGCATTCATCGACGGCATCCGCGACCTTGAAGTGAGAGCTGCTGTGAGGCTCGGGCACCACGGGACGCTTAAGGACGCCTTGGCCCATGCACTGGAGGTGGAAGCTGTGCGACAGGATCATCGTTCCCATCGCGTCAGGGAGGTTGCAGCGGCTACAGTTCGCGACCGCAATAAAGGATACAGCCCTAGGTGCTACGGCTGTGGGGAAAAGGGCCACCTTCGATCCAGTTGCCCTAAGCGAACTGCAGAAAGAGAAGTCGACCGATCTCCAGAGGGCAGTGCGGCTAACAACACCGCGCAGCACCAGCAGCAGGGAAACGAGTAATAGCCAGGACTGCGGGGCGGGTGCTGGCTGATGTTCAAAGAGCCCCAAGGGTTTCGATCACACAAACCCATGACGGGAACAGCCTTATCATCAAGGGCGAGGTCAACGGAACGCCGTGTAAGCTGACCATAGACACTGGAGCTTCTCGCACGGTTGTCAGTTCCCAACTTGCTAGTCGGTCCCTTGGGGACTCCGCATACAACCGGGAACGCATTAATTTGGTAACAGCCACCGGTCAGCGCATACCCGTCCATGGAGAGAAGAAAATGGAATTGACGCTAGGCAACAGAATCTACCTGCATAATGTCATCGTGGCTGATATAATGGACGATTGCATCCTGGGCCTTGACTTTATGAGGAAGAATTGTTGCCAGATTGACGTTAAGCAAGGTGTTTTGAAATGTGGACAAGAGGAACTTTTCGTGGAAGGGGCGTTACCTGGGAATGTGTACAGCCTTAAGAAGATTGTTCTTCCGCCGAGATCGGAAACGATTGTGCCGGTTAGTCTTCCTCGGAATCCTGGGCAAACTCATCGTTGTGTACTCGTGGAAAGGGTAGACAATGACCTTCCATGGAAAGTGGCACGGACTTTGGTCAGAGCCACTGACATCTCAGGGGTACGTGTGCTGAACCTTTGTGATCAGGAACAGGTAATAGAAAAAGGCACACTTGTTGGTACTTGCGAGGAAGTGGATTGGTTGCGTCGATGCCAACATCAATCGACTGGGACCCTCAGCAAGGATGCACAAACAAAAGTGACCACACTTTTAGAAGACTGCCACAGCGTTTTGTCCCAAAATGAAATGGTCAAGGCGAAGAAGATGTTATTCAAGTTCGCCGATGTTTTCTCGTCAAACGAGGCTGACATCGGGAAGACTGGCTTAGTTCAACACAAAATAAACACAGGAGAAGAATTGCCTATCCGTCAGCGGCCAAGGAGATTGCCGGTAGCACGTGAAAAAGAAGTGGAAACCATGATTGAGGGAATGGTGAAGGATGGTGTTATTGAACCTTCATCTAGTCCATGGTGTTCACCTGTAGTGCTGGTAAAAAAGAAGGACGGCAGCATGCGGTTTTGTGTTGACTATCGTCGTCTGAACGACGTTACAAAGAAGGACAGCTATCCTTTGCCAAGAATTGATGACACGCTGGACATGCTTACTGGAGTAAAGTGGTTTAGCACGCTGGACCTGAAAAGTGGCTACTGGCAAGTTGAAATTGATCCTAAGGACAAGGAGAAAACTGCATTCTCGACAGGAAAGGGTCTGTGGCAATTTAAAGTTATGCCGTTTGGATTGTGCAATGCTCCGGCAACATTTGAGAGGTTGATGGAACTTGTACTTACCGGACTAATTGGCGATGCCTGCCTGGTCTACTTGGATGACATCATCATCGTAGGCCGCACGTTTGAAGAACATCTTCAAAACCTGGAACGCGTACTCATGAAGATCCAGAGTGCCAACCTCAAGTTAAGTCCGAAAAAGTGTTCACTATTCAAACGACAAGTTAGCTTTTTGGGATTTGTAGTGTCTGAAGAAGGTATCCGCACGGATCCAGAGAAAATCGCCGCTGTCAAGGATTGGCCAATTCCAAAAGACAAGACGCAGGTCAGAGCATTTCTGGGTTTGTGCTCCTATTATCGGCGATTTGTCAAGAACTTTGCAGATATAGCCAAACCCCTGCATAAGTTAACCGAGGAGAAGCGACATTTCTGCTGGGATGAAAGTTGCGACATCGCATTCCAGGAGCTAAAGGACCGTCTGTGTAAAACACCTATTTTGGGGTACCCTGATGCGGGCAAGGAATTTATAGTTGACACAGACGCAAGTGACATAGGACTTGGCGGTGTGTTGTCTCAGCGGAACGGCGATCAAGAGGTTGTGGTAGCATACTTCAGCAAGTCACTGTCGAAACCTGAAAGGAACTATTGTGTTACGAGACGAGAACTGCTTGCTGTGGTAAAGTCATTGCAGCACTTTAGCAAATATCTTCTGGGGCGGAAATTCCACCTACGAACTGACCATGCTGCACTGAAATGGCTATTGCAGTTCAAAAATCCAGAAGGACAAGTTGCGAGATGGATTGAACTACTGCAGGAATACGACTTCGAGGTCGAACATCGCAGCGGGAAATCTCATGGCAACGCAGATGCATTGTCAAGAAGACCTTGTCCTGAAAACTGCAAACATTGTACTAGGCAAGAAAGTAAAGAAGTCGTACCTGTGAGGATGCTCAAGACAGACCTCAGTAACGAGTGGAAGGAAAGCCTACAACGTGCACAGCAGGAAGATTCGGACATCAAGCCGATTCTGGAGTGGATGAAGGCCAGAGCTCCTAAGCCCAGGTGGAGCGACGTCTCAGCAATGAGTTCGATCACAAAAAGCTATTGGGCCCAATGGGACAGTTTGGTGATTCAGGATGGAGTCCTGTGCCGTAAATGGGAAAACGCTCGGGGAAACAGCTGTCATTTGCAAATGGTTGTCCCTAAAGCTCAAGTACCAGATGTTCTACAGCTGTACCATAATGGTTGTTCAGGAGGTCATCTGGGAGTAAAACGGACTCTACTGAAGATACGAGAACGGTTTTACTGGGTCCACTGTCGGGACGATATCGAGGACTGGTGTCGCAAATGTACAAGTTGTGCAGCTGTGAAGGGACCTCAGACTCGTAGTAGAGGTGCATTGAAATTGTACAATGTTGGTGCACCATGGGAGAGGATAGCCCTTGATGTTGCGGGGCCCTTTCCGGAAAGTGAAAGTGGTAACAAGTATTTCATGGTTGTGATGGATTACTTCACTAAGTGGCCGGAAGTCTTCGCCATTCCAAACCAAGAAGCTTCAACAGTTGCAGATAAACTGGTTCATGAAGTCTTCTGTCGTTTTGGAGTACCCTTGGAGATTCACAGCGACCAAGGAAGAAATTTCGAGTCCCAAATATTCCAGGAAACTTGTCGAGTTATGGGAACTCATAAAACAAGAACAACTTCTTACCACCCACAATCAGATGGAATGGTGGAACGATTTAATCAGACATTGGAGAGGTACCTAGCAAAAGTTGTGGAAAATCGGCAACGAGATTGGGACAAGCACATACAACCGTTTTTGTTGTCATATCGAAGCGCTGTTCACGAAAGCACATCGGTGACACCAGCTTTCGCAAACTTTGGAAGAGAATTACGGCTGCCTGCGGACCTGATCACCGGAATACCACCTGATGCCCCACGCAGTATAACTGAGTATGCGAACGACTTGCGGAACAAAATGAATGACATTTATGAGCACGTCAGACAATCGAGCCAGCAAATGTCTGAAAAGATGAAAACCCGTTATGACCGTAAAATGAACAATAAAGGGTTCGACGAAGGTTCACTAGTGTGGTTGCATAATCCAGTCCGCAGTAAAGGGAAATCTCCTAAGCTTCAAGCTAAATGGGACGGACCGTACCGGATTGTGACAAAGATCAATGACGTAACCTACCGGATACAGAAAGGTGCAAGAGGTACTCCTAAGATCGTCCACGTGGATCGACTGGCGCGTTATTATGGGGCTGATAATGCTCGGGACGAGCATGTCTTAGGAGGGGGCAGTGTTGCGCGCCACAATTAATGCCTAGTACATGGCGACAGTAGTTACCACTAGCGCCATCTAGTATCGAGTAGCGGAACTAGTCGTCAAGACCCTTCTAGAAATTTCGACGCGAGAACTTTCTAGAACATTCCCGAACTTTCGACATCTGGTCGATCGGGGCCTGTATGTACTCGAACATTCTAGATGTTTCTACAATGGAAGGTTCTAGAACTCTCTTTGGCGCTATATAAGGCCGAGACGCGCCACGACCGACACACCGCCCCGACCCTTGCTCGAGCCAGCCCGCGCCGCTGAGCCTGTAGTGCAAAATCAGTCCCCAAATAATACCGATCCAGCCTGTCCCTTGCTGTCCTCTCCCAGCGACGCCCTAAGCCGAGGTCCGAACCCCACCGGGGGGTGCCCTTAGCGTGTAGTCGCTTAGTTTTTAGTTTTTAGTTTTAAGCCCTGGCTGGAGGCCTCAATTTATTGTGGCATAATAAGTAGTGACGACCTCTCAAGGTCAACTACGAGATGCCATGATCCAAAAAAAAAAAAAAAAAAAACGACCGACACAGTTTGGATAAAGCGATCGAAGTGAAAGCATCGAAGCGATATTCAAGTGCGACTTAAAGCGATCAGTAGTGCAATTGTGTTTTGTAATTAGTGTGTTTGAGTTGTAATTAGTGTTGATTATTAAAGTGTCATTTTTTTGGTTATTAAATCGGCAGTTTTAATTGTCACGAACCCGAAGCTCGTAACAATACCATACTGCGATCGCCAACCCGCCTGCCAAGCGTGGCAATTATGGCAAACCCCCCCCCAAAATTGGGGGAGGCCTGTGTCCAGCATGTGGACGTCTATCGGCTGAAATGACGATGATGATGAAAGTATCGAATAATTTTGTGTTAATTATGATGAATTGTAAAAGTAGCTGGTGCTACCGTACCCATATTGACGTCACAGATTTTTAATTTCTTTTGTCTGAGAGATCGTGATCGATCGATACTACTTTTTAGCTGTGTGGAACCTAAGACAGAAACACGCTTGTACGATACAACTACATACAGAAAGCAAAGTTCATAGAAATCTCAATTCCTAGACAGCACGTTTCGGCGAAAAATGTGTTGATAGAAAACGTTATTCGTAGATATCTCGGTCCATAGGAAGCACTGTTGACAGAGATCTCTGTTCTTAAATAGCACTTCTTGCCGTAAACTTTGTTCATAGAAACCACTGTTTCCAGATGCCTTGGCTTACAGAAAGCGTAACCCCTTTTGGGGGAGGCCTAAGTCCAGCAGTGGACGTATTTCGGCTGAAATGATGATGATGATATTTTTAACCCGTCAAGCTCCGAGCGTATCCTATGTAATACGATACAATAGAAAATCACATCTCATTATTATTAGTTTTGTATTGAATTTTTTTTTTTGTAATAATTAGCGGAGCTTTAAAAGGTCACATATTAGAATGTAAAAAATATTAAAAAAATGTAGCCTACCAGTATCGGGAACATGGTCCAGAGAGTTGAACCTCCTGGAAATGCGAGCCGCGTCCAGAAGTACCGCTTTCTGAATCAAGCCCTTTATCCAGCTGCCCAACGAGAGCCTCCTCAGGTGTTGGTCGAGGCTCTTGGCTATTAAACTATTGGCTGTCACGACTATCGGCACAATGATCACTGAGTCAGTTTATTTTAATTTTTATTTGTTTTATAAACTTAATTATTACAAGGGCTTATAAAGTTTATTATCAAAATAACTACCATAGTAGCATGTATAGTCGCTTTAATACTAATTACGGAGTTGTCTGAGCTCAGAGCTTTTAATATTTATAAATTAAAGTTTTCTCTAGGCCGAGTAATTTTAAAAGACATAACATCTAACGTAAACTAGACCTGCATTGAAAGTTCCCGTACGTAATCATAAGGCAGCATTAGCCAACAAATGATTGCCCCATTTCCGTCTAAATGACAGTAGTAAAGTAACACACTGCACCAGTTTAATATCAGCCTATCGACCTATTTCCATTCAACCGTACACTTAAATGGCTATTAACAGTGCAATTATGGAAAAGAACTTGTCATTTTTAATATTGCGACAAAAAATTACATATTTTTGCTTCAGAACTCCACCATATGTCCCGTTTAGTATATAATTTAGGTCATCTTGCATCAAAATCGACACAATTACTGAGCACATAGCGACAAAAAACTTCTCATTTTGTAAGCCCTTTTAAAATAAATTACAGGTTGTAATACACAGAAATACAGGCCACTTATGATGCTTGATATCCTTTTAAAATGGAACCATAAGAAGTTTAAAATAAGAATGTAAAAAAACTAATAAGTATATGACAACAGTCCGATCAACCAGCCAGGGCCTCAAGTCTGCTATTACAATAGTGTCAGAATGGTCTATCATTGATTTCTTAATTGTCGATATTGACAAGTTTGGTAATCTACTAATATAATGGCGTCATTATGACTTTCCAATGGTCATCCACTGACACTCCATTGAAAGAAATGGCATAGAATGGTAATCTCGTACATAATAATAACAAATGAATGGCTGACTTAGGCGTTAATCTGCTAAAATTTTGACAGTTCCTTTGTTCAGTGACCTATCACTAGAACGTCATTGTGCAGTCATTGCTTTTAATTCGTTACGAGTATCGTATATGTTCTGTGCCATTGACCGACCAATGATCGACTATTATGAATTTAGCAGATTAGGAACTTTTAGCAAAATGACAATGGGATCATGTTGGAATGACGAATTTATAAAAATAGCAGACTTGGGCCCCAGTGTGTAAATGACCCGTTTATGAGTACGAAAACAAAAATCCGCAGCGATCACGATGCTAATGATCCCTGACTTGGTAAGCTCTGTTACAATAAGACACAAAGAGATAATTATTGCATAAATGTCCGTAAATCCGCTAAAAAGCTTACATTTTCCGCGTTGGCCAATTTAATAGTTGGTGATGGATGAAAATATGGGTCAATTGGATTTGTTAGGCTGTCTAGTGATTTCTATGTATGACAGACATATTGTGTAAATAGGCAGCTAACCATTGGCTAACCATAAGAATCAAGATAAACCTATCAGATAATCAGCCTATAATGTTGTACTGTTGGGACTCAGGCCTACTCTCGGTGAGAGGGAGTGGGCCGTATTGCACCACGCGGGCCCAGTGCGTGTTGCTGATAAGCCCATCAAGATGCTAAAATATATGTAGAACTAGTAACTACCGGCGAACTTCGTACCGCTTCAGAATATGAATTATCTTAATTTTTTTTTTCGTGAATTTTCGTCATATTTAGATCATAAAAATCGGTCCAGCCGTTCTTGAGTTATAAATTGTGTAACTAACCCGACTTTGTTTTATTTATAAATACATATATAGATATTTAATAATAATAATCAAGATATCTACAACAGAATGTATTTCTACCTGGACAAAGAAAGATGGTGCGGAAACAAAATCTGCAGCTCGATTTCCGCCCATAAAATGGTTGTTCCGTTGCTATTGTGAAACAAACTAATATTTTACAGTTGCCATGGTTACAAACATAGAGGATTTAATAAAGGCAGAGGATTATATCCGTTTGGTACCGAAACCTGATTGATGCTAGTATCGTTGCCAGTATTAAGTACTACTAAATTAGCAGGATTACATTTCAAATCGTCATTCGCAGGATTTCATTTTAAATCGTCATTCGCTGAATTTCATTTCAAATCCTCATTCGCAGGATTTCATTTCAAATCGTCCGAAACCGTGGTAACCCCAGAGACTACTACTCGAATTTGACGTTTCTATGACACATGATCATTTTAACTAGCACCCCAATTATGTAAAACACTTTCCGTGGCTAAATAATAACAGCCGCACAGGTCGATCGATCAGGTTAAGCTACGCTTGCCGCGGTTGGTCTGTGGATGGGTGACCATCTTTACATACCGAGACCCTCCGTGTCTCGGAAAGCAGTTGATCCCGGCTGTCATTCGTGGATCTTTGACAGTAATCAGAACCCCGAAAGTCTGACAACCAGTCTTACAAAGAGGTATCGTATTACCCAGTAACTGGGTTGCGGAAGTCAGATAGGCAGTCGCTCCATGTAAAATACTGGTATTCAGATGCATCCGGTTAGACTGGAAGCCGACCCCAACATAGTTGCGAAAAGGCTAGACAGATGATGACTTTTGATCATCAGCTGAAGGAAATTCCTAATCTATTGCTTCATAATTATGTATGAAAAATTTCTCTGGTCAACAGCGTAAATGACGCAATCAATGACTTCTAAAAAATAATTGCATTGCAATTATCGCAATTACCTCTGAGATTTAATTCGCATTTTTTTTTCTTTCGAATCCAAAAAGGTCTCTTTTTAGGCCCTGTTTTCACGACTTTACTTGCTAGTACTGTAATCGTTTGTTAAATTCTTCTTCGTCTCCATCTTCTTCGTCGCCATTGTTCATTTGGCTTAATGCCAGTATTCGGGGACTGCTCGCTTTGCTTGGTCTTGTGCGACATTGATGAGATAGTACGCTAATTTAATATAAGTTCCATTGTTCATTTAATTTCTAAATTAATGTTTGGTCTAAGAAAACTAGAGCTGAGATGATAAATGACTAAGTACCTACTTATACATCGATAATCGAAAAAATATATAATAATATGTCAGTTCTAAAACAGAATAAAATCCTGTATAAATACAATATATTCAGCCTATCATGTTCCCACTCCTGGGACACAGTCCTCCTCTCTGTGAGTGGAGTGGGCCGTAATCCACCACGCCGGCCCAGTGCGGGTTGGTAGATGTCACATGTCTTCGAATTTTTGGTTCTATGGCATGCCAGTTTCCTCACGATGTTTTCTTTTACCGTTTTGAGAGCAGTGGTGATGATACAATTTACACAAAGTAAAGCGCCTGACTGGGTTCGAACCGGAACTGGGAACGACCTACAACTTGTAAGTCGCGGTTGTAACCACTGGTCCACCACTACTCCCCTGTATAAATAATTTCCTACTAATATTTAACCAAAGTACGACTTACCTAACGGTCTGGAGGACTATATATATATATACATATATTATATATAGTCCTCCAGACTTATAACGGTCTGATCGGTCTGGTATTTCGGCCATGGCAGCCAATCTCAGCGGAGACTAACCACCTTCGCAGGAGATACTAGTTTTTGCGCAGTCACAGGTGCACTCACTTTTCCCTCTTTTTCATAGTCCAATGAGACGGCAATCCGACACGACCGAAGAGATCAGGCACATGACCAACGGCATAAGAGGAAATGCGGTTGGAGAGACTTTTGAAAATCCTAAGTAAAAAGTCGTAATTCGAGGTTTGGCTCTCGCCTATTTCCTCCTCCAATATTGGACCAAAAGGTATTTCATAAACTGAATAAGAAGGATATACTGGATGATTTTTTTTACCGTCTCGAAATTTTTACGGGGTGTTCTACCCATGAATATGAACAACTTTCACTATGGGACCAACTCGGAAATCACGAAAAAAAAATCAGCTGTTTCATACATTTTGGTCAAGTAGGTATTGAACTTGTGTATTAAACAGCTGATTTTTTTTTTCGCGATTTTGGAGTTGCTCCCATAGTGAAAGTTGTTCATATTCATGGTTAGAACACCCCGTAAAAATTTCGAGACGGTAAAAAAAATCATCCAGTATACTGTGTCCCTATGTTTTTCTTTTTCATTAATAGTTATCAAATTTGTACACCAGGCCTCTGTTGACAGCAATCGGCAGTTTTTAAGGGTTCTAGTGCTTATAAAAATAATGTGTCATCAAAAAGGAAAACATAGGGACATACAAGTAGTTAATATTTATTATTCTGTAAAAAAAACATTGCTTTATGGTGATTAACCAGAAAGAAAACAGGGCTTAGTAGAGCGTTTCTATGGAGAAACGACCACCCACATTTCCACATAACGTGCTTTCCAAGGCACAGGGGTATTTTTTTTTTTTGCGTGGGAAATCATCAAATGACCCCTCCCGCTCTGGGTGGAGCGGAAGGGAGTGTCAGATTCTTACTGGCTAACCCCCACCTGTGTTCCTTCCTTAGCCCTTTATGTTCCGGGCCAGCGGCAACCCTTTCGGACAATCTCGCTGCAAAAAGGAACGGGTCTGATTATATTGGTCAGGCTGATATTGGTCAGCACACCGCCAACTTCCAAACACAAACAAAGCCAAAACAAAAGCAATAATAAGCCATTGACATCTTCAAATAATACAATCCAGTCGACAAATTCATGAAACTGATGTATCGCCTCATTTTATCGAGTAAGCGGAACCGAAAACTGCAATACACAAGTATTTGGCAAGTTGCCTAGCGACAGACGCTACAGCCTACGAGAAAGATTCTTATCTCTCAAGATAAGATCGGCGTGAAAACATCAATAATAATGAAACTGTGTTGCTATAAATTATATCAAGATCGAGCTAGAATCTACTGGATTTGTTGGCGAAATATATGCTTCTAGGTCCTAGTAATTAGTAAGGATAGCTGTCCTCATCTGCCTAGCCTTTTCCTTATGTCGGCTTCCAGTCTAACCGGATGCAGCTGAATACCAGTATTTTACATGGAGCGACTGCCTATTTGACCTCCACAACCCAGTTATTGGGTAATACGACACCGCTTGGTTGTGAGACTTTTTGGCTTCTGACGACCCGTAACGATCGTCAAAGATCTACGAAAGATGGCCGGGACCAACCGCTTAACGT
Organism: Mesoligia furuncula; assembly: GCA_916614155.1. NCBI lineage: Eukaryota > Metazoa > Arthropoda > Insecta > Lepidoptera > Noctuidae > Mesoligia > Mesoligia furuncula. The sequence continues at coordinate 27,292,975 of OU744800.1, read as the reverse complement.
ACTTTCCGAGGCACGGAGGGGAGGGGTCTTGGTGTGTAAAAATTGTCACCCATCTGCGGACCAACCATGGCAAGCGTAGCTTAACCTGATCGATCAAACCGTGCGGCTGTTATTTTTTAAGCACAAGCCCCAAGGATAGCTGTATCAGAAGAAAGGAGTTGGCTCTAGTGTCATGGATTTTCCCATTAGAAAACAGTAGTTTACTATTATATACATCAAGCTTTCACTGATATTGACGTGATTTATCACTTTATTTTATTTTATTGCCGAATTTGTGGAAAACTAGCAGCGCCCCGCGGTGTTTCCCGCATAAGTTTCGATTCCGTGGGAATATCGGCATAAAAACTATCCTATGTCCTTTCCCGAGACTCAAACTGTCTCTATACCAAATTTCATCTAAATCGGTTCAGTGGTTTAAGCGTGAAGAGGTAACAGACAGACAGACACGCTTTCACATTTATAATTTTATTATAGATTCTCATATGACTTTGCTGCCCTAAGACGTCAGCATTTTGGTTTTTATCAGCGTAATCCAATTCTTGTAGTTACGTAACTTAACTGACTTCCGTTTTCTCTAAATTGCAACAACAGCCCATTTCAAAAGCCTCAAATCTTTACACAAACTTGAATAACAATCGAAGCCATTTGAAGGCTCTACGATGATGACTTAGAACCTCTCTTATCTTAGATCTGTTGTAGCTTTGTGATTTATGAAGGTCAGAGTCTAGATATGGCACGTTCAGCTCCCTCCGCCACTTGTTTAAGGTCACAATTTTGCTATTAAACGTTAATGCGTAGCTACAACTATTAAGTGTTGGAGGTGACAGGAAATTATAGCTGTCTAATAAACAATACGGATTGCCCTTTTAACTTTAACCTTGGAGAAAATTGTGGTTTTCTAAGTGTAAGCTAAACAGCTATGAACTTTTAAATATTTGCCAAGCACAATTTTTTTATGATGGCTACCTTTCGCTCCTTACTGTAATGATTTCAAGCGAAAATAGCACATTTAGTTCAACTTACCAAGGGTATAGTATTACCCAGTAACTGGGTTGTGGAGGTCAGATAGGCAATCGCTCCAGGTAAACTACTAGTACTCAGCTGCATTCGGTTAGACTGGAAGCCAACCCCAACAACATTGAGGCTAGGCAGATGATTATGAATAGCACATTCAGACTGTCTTGGCGATCGTCAAATAGTCTACTTATGAAAAATTGCGTGGAATCCACCAGTAATTAACAATGTTTAGTGTTTTTTGGTTATAATAGCGAAGCAACTCCAGCTGCATATTTATGTGAACGCCAGTACTTTTGCTAAATGTGTTGATTTCGTCATTTACGTACCGTATTGAATGAATAGGATCCCATTAAAATTGATGGACAAATAACACAGCAGTCTAACCACAGATATCCAAGCAAAAAAAAAACACTGTATTTTCGTTAGCTGATTATTTTTCTTGTAAGTATCTATGCGTTTTTCTTATATATTTTACCATCGTCGTTCTTTTGGTGGTCTGAATGATTTCTAAAAGTTTTTCCATCTATTTTAATGGGACCTAATATACATTATTATGCATAGGAAGAAAAAAATTAAGAATATACAATACATGTTTTCTTTCTGCAAACATTATGTATTATTTCACAACCAGCATCTTCCACCCCCATATGTGATTAAATCTCGGTTCAAGAAAGTTATTAGCAAAATCCATTTTAAAGTTATTGAGTGCCAAGTGTCAAAAAATTACGGGGCTTTATTTAATTATGTCTCTTTTTTACAGCTCCCCAAACAATGTGAGCCACCTTCTCCACCAATGGTCCCTCGTTTGATGCGACCATGGCAGTGCAGGCTCGGCCGACAGCGCGTCACTTCCACAACCAGCCCGAGCTGCAGAGAAGCAGGGCTGGGCTCATGCTGCGGTGGATACTGCTCGTCTGGGTCGCCAGCTGCGGACCACTGGGGAATACTGTGAAACAAGATGGTGAGTTGTCTTATAGGCTTTCAAATTATTAATGCAACTGTACCTACATATACATAATTATTTTAAACGGTGATCCCCAAACTAGGCGTTTGTCTGTGACTATCTTGGGAGTCAGATCAGTCTGAATGTGGTTAACAATTGGCGTCCCACTGTTGTCTCGAGATATCGAAGAGAAAATATGGTAACCGTCTGTTAATATGGCACTTCGAGACTAGACTGTCGCACTGGGGTACCTAGGTTAATAACTATCTTGTGATTGCTGGCGAACTTACCCACTTTGACCTGTTTTACAATAATTATTCACGCTTTTAAATATGTATGGTGTATTAATACACGCTGCAAACCTTTTTACTGGAAACATCTGTTCGATATTTTTACGGACGTTGAAATTTATTTGCAACGGAATAAAAAACAATCCGCAAACTTCCACTCGGCTTAAAAATTATGTTTCTGATAAAGCGTCCATCCAATATTTCCGTCATTTAACTCGCTGACAATCCGTAAAACAAACAATTGACACACTTTCCCTCCGCTCTAAAATAGTGGGGCATACGAAAATGCATTTTAAGTCGAAATCTCGTTCACAATCCATATTTGCAGTTGCTACAATCAAAAAGCTTTTACGTCATGACGATGACAATCACCGGAATGAATAGGAGTGTGAGGAATGAATGAGCAGAATACAAAATAATGGGGTTGTATATTTAGGCATACCACTGCGTAAATGACCATTGCTAGTCCTAAGTCTCGTATGCTCGGTTCCTATACGAACAAAAACAAATCGTTTTGCTCACCAATTTTTGATTGCTAAACTAATATTTATAAATGGATTTGTAAGCTAATTTGACCTGTGATAGCTACTTGCATATGGCAGAATCTACTATGCAAAGCTATGAGGTCTTTGTTTCATCGGTAAAGACACAAGAGTCTTAATTTTAATGTCCGTGACTACCCCCCCACCAACGCCAATCGCTTCCATATTTAGTAAATAATTAGTACTCAATTGGTACTAATTAGTACTCGAACCACAAAATTGGTACCTTAGTAGTTTTCGAGAAAATGGACTTTGAAGGTTGGCGTTGGTGGTCCGCATTAATTTTAATCAATAAAGGTCCGTAAATTATAGGAATCATCGGTTATTAGGCAACCTGAGTTCGTGTATATACGTCGCGTCGGCCGTCGTCGTTGAGATTGTTTCTCAAATGCATTGGTGATTGCAACATTGTTTTTATTAGCTACGGACGCTGCTGACTGATGCTACCATGAATGATTTACCTATGGAAATCTGCAATGTAATAAATGCGAAGAACTGTTCAACGGTATTAAAAAGATACTTTCTAGATAGCAGTGCGATCTAGTAAAAAAAGTATCTATGTACCTAATTGCACCGAGTTGCCGTGCCTGGCCATACCGCTGTTAAATCCGCAATGGTTTGTGTGGTATGTTTAATTGTTCAACAATGATTTGTAACTGTTTTGTGTTTGATTAATAAACAATAATTCTAAAAAATCCTTGCATCAGCGAATCAGCAGCAGTTCTTTGAGAGGGTAACTTTCAGATGGGAAGGGGGTAAGTTTCTAGGGGAACCTTTGATTCTAGCTTACTAGAAAACTTAGGTCAGCTAGGGACACGAAATTAATGTCAAAGTCAAAGTCAAAACATTTATTTCAAGTAGGCACTTAAAAGGCACCTTTGAACGTCAAAAATTACGAAAAAATAGAATTGATTCTAGTCGCCCATTCCAAAAGGTAGTTTTCGTATGGAGAAGAATGGGCAAGAAAATCCACCGTTACTCTTTTAAAATGTTTTACAATATTTTGTATACATTAATTATATAATAATATGTGAAGACGATGCACCTAAAATAAAATAAAATTACTATATCAAAATAGGTAAAAGAATTAAAAATGAAAACATGACATAAATTAATTATCTAATAGATACATTGTGCTCACATATTTACAAACATGGTAAAAATAAACGATTTTCATTAAAATAAAAAATTACAAGTAAAAATGATGATGTCGATAACTATATCCTATGCATGGGATGGATACGATTTACATTAAAATAAAAAATTACAAGTAATAATGATGATGTCGATAACTATATCCTATGCATGGCTGGAGTAGTGTCGCCATGGATCAAGTATTTTAAATATTCTGACGCATGACCTTTCTCGATAATTTATGTCACACCTGTATTTATCAATCTAGGTACTGTCCCAATCCCTGACCGCCGTCCATCCGGCAGATCCGAAAACAAGTAACGACATTACAGATACATCCACTTTCGGTACAGGCCGGCCATTAGTTGCGGTCTTGTTGGGCACACGTGCGGCCACGATTAGATGGACGTGTGACCCGCGCCTTATATCCCAGGTACGAGTACTGGCTTATCTGTTGAATAGTAGCGAAGTGTTGGTCCTGTTCGAATTGAATTGGAGAATGTTGGAGAACTTTTATTTTGAAATGTTGGTGATTTTGTTCAAACTCTTGAGTCTCTCGTAGTAGTTAATCAGAGAGTGGAGTAGAGAGTAAATTAAAATAGACAAAGATATAGTACGATACCGGCCTATTATTGTCCCACTGCAGGGCAAATTGTCCCACTGCTAAGTAAAGTGTCCCACTGCAGGGTATATAAACTGTCCCACTGCTAGGCAAATTGCCCCGCTGCAGTGCAAAGGCCTCGTCTCACAAAGAGAAGGTATGAGCATTGATCACCGTGCTTGCTCAAGACTTAAATGGAATAGAGTGTTTTCCAGATTATAAGAATGAATGTGGCCAATTCATCGTAGAAGATTTAACAAAACATTAAATTAGCTAAAACAAACAAGCTTTCTCAGACTGTCTCAATCCCATAATCATGAACATTCTTATAAAAACACAAACCCAATATAAATTAACAAAACATCCAAACTATCCTACACAACTCACATCTCAAACGAAACGACTTCCCATAATAAAAACCTAATCAAAATATTTAAAAGCACGTATCTGGATCAGGGGTTTCGCAAGAGACATAATCGGGCCGTAAAATAGCGTTTAGCGTTTATGTCCGCCGCTATAAAAATGTTGAGAACCACTCGACATTTATTTGACAGCCCTGCAACGATGTTCGGCTGTTAACGCCTGCTATCCTAATTCCCGGAATTAGAAAGCTAGTTGACTGCTTCGTTGGTGTAGTGGACGTTAGCGCGACTGCTGATTGTGGAGTCCTTGGTTTGGACCCCGGATTGGGAATGGTGTGATTAGGCTTTCTCCGATTGGAATTTCTCAGTGGCACTTTTGCACTCGATTGACTTCAGTAGCCTCATCCTAACACATCATCTGTCTAGCATTTTCCCAAATATGTTGGGGTCGGCTTCCAGTCTAACCGGATACAGCTGAATACCAGTATTTTACATGGAGCGATTGCCTATCTGACCTCCACAACCCAGTTACTAGGTAATACGATACACCTTGGTAAGACCGGTTGTCAGACTTTCGGGCTTCTGACTACGCGTAACGACTGTAAAAGCTCCACAAATGACAGCCGGGACCAACGGCTTAACGTGCTTTCCGAGGCACGGAGGGGTCTCGGTATGTAAAGACAATAACAGATTGTGACATCACTGCTGCAAGGTGACAGGCCCAGCCGAAACCTTGCAGCAGTGGTTCACAAGCGCACAATCAAGTCTGATTGCTATCATAGACAGGATTCTGTTGGCGCTGCCCTGCACCCTTCGGACCAAGGATGCGCACCTCTTCCGCATCACCGTGTAGAAACAGTCCACGTGTTCGTTGTAGCGAACATCCCTGATTAACCGCTGCAGTATCGGGGCACCCCTATTAACACCCTGAATGCATTATTGTATAGATACTAGTTTTGTTAACTCTGACGCGAGCCAGAAGACTTTTTCGCGTAGTACGGTAGCCCGTACTACGCGAAAAAGTCTAACCAGTCTTCTGGACGCAAAATAATCCTTAAAGCTACCACATTGCAAGCGTGATGGGGCTATTTTTATCGAGGCGATAAGTAGTTTGAATTTTTAATAGTCACGTGAGATGACGTAACAAAAGTATTGATCAGCATTTAAAAATATACCAAGTACTGTACCTACTTGGTATATTTTTAAACTTTAAATGCAACCATCTTTGAATGAAGTATCATTGTGCAGAAAAGCAAATTGACATTTAATTTTATTCTACGAAACGTTTCAGATAGATTCTTAATTATAACAGCCGCACGGATCGATCAAAGGTTAAGCTACGCTTGCCGCGATCGGTTCGTGGATGGGTGACCATTATATATCGAGACCTCTCCGTGCCTCAAAAAGCTCGTTAAGCCGTTGGTCCCGGCTGTCATTCCTAGGTCTTTGACAGCCGTTACAGGTCGTCAGAAGCACAAAAGTCTGAGAACCAGTCTAACCACGGGGTATCGCGTTGCCCAGTAACTGGGTTGTGGAGGTCAGATAGGCAGTCGCTCCATGCAAAGTACTGGTATTGAGTGAGCTGCATCCGGTTAGGCTGGAATCCCACCCTAACATAGTTGGGAAAACGTTAGGTAGATTGAGATTCTTATTTCCACTTCAGCAAATTATGTGATTTTCACAGAAACCGTGTCATTTTGCAGTCGCAGCGGCGTAAATAAAGAGTTATTTTTGTCCAGGATCGTATTGATTATGTTACTTAGAACTGAGCTATTCTTGTATCGAACGTAATCACGTCAGGGAACCCTGATTACAATTAGTTATTATGTACGCAGAAGGTATTAATTAAGTATGAGTAATTATACTGCATGCACTGTGAAGATAACAGAAGGTGTTGTTTATTAATAAGAAGTTGATAATTCTATATATATTATATACCAATTCTAAAGTATACTAGCTTCTGCCCGCGACCTCGTCCGCGTGAAATTCCACCCTCCCCCCATTCACCCTCTTAGAAGTGGCATCTCGAGAAACCCTTTCTAATGGATACCTACTCTTCACAAAGAACACACCCTCCAAATTTCATGTCTCTCGGACCAGCGGTTTAGGCTGGTATTATACTAGTATTATAAATTCTAAAGTAACTCTGTCTGTCTGTCTGACTGTCTGTCTGTATGTTACCTTTTCACGCCTAAACCACTGAACAAATTTCGATAACATTTGGCAGAGAGATAGATTGCATTCCGGGGAAGGACATAGAATAGTTTTTATCCCGATATTCCCACGGGATCGACACTTATGCGGGTGAAATGGCGGGCGCTGCTAGTTTTATATATATAATATGTTACCGGCCAAACCCGATTTTAGGATGAACTAGTTTCGCCTAGGCCAAACCAGTTCAATCGCTCGCTCTTGCATCCTATGTCGACGGATTTAAAGTAACCTAACCAAACCTAACCTCGGGGTGCCCTTCGCTCGCTCTTGCATCCTTCGTCGCCGGTGAACTGGTTTGGACTAGGCGAAACTAGTTCATCCTAAAATCGGGTTTGGCCGGTAACATATATATAGATAAATATACTAACAATAAAGCTACAGAGTTTGTTTGTTTGTTTATTTGAACGCGCTAATCTCCTGGGACTACCCGTCGGATTTGAAAAAAATATTTTTGCATTTCGTAGCCCATTTCTTGTGGAAGGCTATAATCAAACACATCACGCTAGGGCCCTTAGGAGACTAGCAGACATAAAAGAAGTCAGAAAGAACTCTAAGCAAAAACGAAGTAATAGCGCGGGGAGGCAATGTGATGCGACGGGGTGGTTCGGGGGAACGAAAAATTTCACGCAGGTGAAGTCGCGGGTCATCATCATCATTTCAGCCGAACGACGTCCACTGCTGGACATAGGCCTCCCCCAAAAGGGGGGGGTTTGCCATAATCGCCACGCTTGGCAGGCGGGTTGGCGATCGCAGTATGGTCGTCGTCGTCGTCGTCGTTTCAGCCAATAGACGTCCACTGCTGGACATAGGCCTCCCCTAAAAGGGGGGGTTTGCCATAATCGCCACGCTTGGCAGGCGGGTTGACGATCGCAGTATGGTCGTCGTCGTCGTCGTCGTCGTTTCAGCCAATAGACGTCCACTGCTGGACATAGGCCTCCCCTAAAAGGGGGGGTTTGCCATAATCGCCACGCTTGGCAGGCGGGTTGACGATCGCAGTATGGTCGTCGTCGTCGTCGTCGTCGTTTCAGCCAATAGACGTCCACTGCTGGACATAGGCCTCCCCTAAAAGGGGGGGTTTGCCATAATCGCCACGCTTGGCAGGCGGGTTGACGATCGCAGTATGGTCGTCGTCGTCGTCGTCGTTTCAGCCAATAGACGTCCACTGCTGGACATAGGCCTCCCCCAAAAGGGGGGGTTTGCCATAATCGCCACGCTTGGCAGGCGGGTTGGCGATCGCAGTAAGGTATGGTGGTGGAATGCATAGAGAACGCTGCTGCCCATTCTCCGGTACGCCCCTTAGTCGCCTTTTACGACACCCACGGGAAGTATGGGGTGGTGCTATTCTTTAAGTCCTGCACCACACAGACAAGTCGCGGGTAAAAGAAAGCTAGTCATTTATATTCTCCTTTATCATTATCATTTGCCTAGCCTTTTCCCAACTATGTTTGGGGTCGGCTTCCAGTCTAACCGGATGCAGCTAACTATTTAGCATAATATATTATTATCATTATTTTGAGTGTTTGTTTTCTCAGCTCTTAGGCTGGTTTTAGCTACATTTACGGGCCAAAGCCAAGTAAATGCAGCGTGTGGTGTGTATTAGAGTGTGTTTTCTTCCTCTAGCTGCATGAATTTCCTAACTATTCTGCAGGTGTTTAAGATGGCAGCTTTCTGTAGGTTGATATAGACGGATTCTTCTAAATCTATTAGTTTTAGTCTACGGAGAAGGTGGTTGGGAATAACGCCAGTCGTAGAGAGAACTATGGGGATAACGTACACTTTTTCTTGACTCCAGATTCTTGTGAGTTCTTCTTTAAGTTCAGCATATTTACTTATTTTTTCAGATATGGTTTTTTGTAGGTTATGAGTATTGGGAACTGCAATGTCTATGAGGTATGTGATTTTTCTTATTTTATCCTGCAGGGTTTTGTAGTGGATAGTCCTATCTGTAAGTATGGCGCGATATTATTATTATTATTTACCCAGCATTTTTTTCTGCTAGCTATTTTACATGGAGCGACTGCCTATCTGACCTCCACCACCCAGTTACTGGGTAATACAATACCCCTTGGTAAGACTGGTTGTCAGACTTTCGGGCTTCTGACTACCCGTAACGACTGTCAAAGATCCACGAATGACAGCCGGGACCAACGGCTTAACGTGCTTTCCGAGGCACGGAGGAGGTTCTGTATTCGACCCGTGTGTATTAATTTAAATCTCATGAGTTATTGAGCAACATGTTAACACTTCAGTTTTTTTTTATCTCAGCTATTGAGCAAAACATTTGTTAAAAATTGAATTGTACCTACTTCTGCTGCAATTTTGAACAAATATTTTGCTCAATAACTGAGATTAAAAAAAACTGAAGTGTTAAGAGCGTTTACGCCGTACGGCTTTTCATACAAACTTTCAAGCCTATATTATTCGAAATGAATGAACCGATTTTAATGAAACATAATACGCATAAGCAGGATACAAAGGTCTAAAAAGTTAGTAGAGAACATTTTCGAAAAATTGTGTTACAGCGAAATTAGACCGATTTTAAATTTTCCAAAGAAACAAAGATTTCCCGATATCTTTTTTTAAATAAGACATTTCGAAAATGTTCTCTACTAACTTTTTAGACCTTTGTATCCTGCTTATGCGTATGAAGTTTCATTAAAATCGGTTCATTAATTTCGAAAAATAAGGGCTTGAAAGTTTGTATGAAATGCCGTACGGCGTAAACGCTCTTAATTGAATTTTGTTGCTGACCGTACTATAGATGGCATCTATGGCCTTTCGAGAATACAGGTGTGCAGTTATGTTATGTTTTTGAAATGTCTTTAGAAGGTACAAACTCATTGTAAAGTTGGTGTTTAGCTTGATGTGCTGGCGTTTGTACGTAAACGTTGCAAAAAGGTATGTAAGGCTCATAGCAGAGTCAGCGGGATTGTCCGAAAGGGTTACCGCTGGCCCGGAACATAAAGGGCTATTGAAGGAACACGGGTGGGTTTTAGTCAGTAAGAGTCTGACACCCCCTTCCTCCCTTCCGCTCCATCCAGAGTCATTTGATGATTTACCATCCACAAAAAAAAAAAGCTTGGGGTTTAGAAGGTACAAACTCATTGTAAGGTTGGTGTTTAGTGTGACTTGGTTTGTATAAAGCCGCGTTGCCACTATTCAAATGTAAAAGGCAGGTTACAGGCTAAGCCTGTATGAGTGGCGCGCGGAGGCACTACGCCGGGGGGAGGATCCGCTTCCGCGGCAAATCGCTGCGGAGCGGACGGATCTCCGGCGCGATCTCATGGCGGCATGGAAAGAGCGACTGTCGCAGGGCACGCCGCGATAGCGGCGATAAGACCCCTCTTTGAGGAGTGGCTAGAGAGGCGCCACGTCGCCCTCACCTACCGCCTGATGCAGGTCCTCACCGGACACGGAAGTTTCGGGAGGTTCCTGCACATCATCAGGCGGGAGGAAACGCCCGGGTGTCACCATTGCCAGGATCGCCCAGAGGACACGGTGGAGCACACGGTGGAGGTCTGCCCCGCTTGGGCGGAGCACCGCCGTGTCCTCGTAGAGGCGATTGGCAGCGACGGCGACCTCTCGCGTCCGGCCCTGGTGCAAGCCATGGTCCGGGGCGAGAGGGAGTGGGAGGCAGTCACCTCCTTCTGCGAAGCAGTCATGCTAGCGAAGGAGGTGGCGGAACGGCTCAGGGAGAGAGCCTCCCGTCCCAGCCGCCGCGGGAGACGCTCCGGGCGTCGGGAGCCGCGTGACGACTCCCGGCCACCGTAGGCGCGGGCCTGCGGGCGGAGAGTAATGGGTAGCTCACCGCCCGATCAGGACCAGGCCCGTGCCGGACGGCGCGTACGTGTTCCACGCGCGCCTCAAAGAGATGTCAGCATCGAGGAGGGGCCCCTTAGGGCCGAAGCCTGCCGGGTAAGCGGGATTGTCCGAAAGGGTTACCGCTGGCCCGGAACATAAAGGGCTAAGGAAGGAACACGGGTGGGTTTTAGTCAGTAAGAGTCTGACACTCCCTTCCGCTCCACCCAGAGCGGGAGGAGTCATTTGATGATTTCCCATCCTCAAAAAAAAAAAAAAAAAAAAAAGGTTACAGGCTAAAGGGAGCTCGCAAGTTGCCCTTACATTATGTTAAATTGCAGCGTCTAAGCTAATATAATGACTTACAAACGTAGCTACTCCAATTAAATCTGCCGTCATAAATAAAAATTGCTAAGATTTTTTTCAAAATTGACTTATACATATTTGGAATCAGAAAAAAAAAGACGCATATGCCAGTTTTTTTACTCAATTTCGGAAAAAAATGTTAGTTGTGCCCTTTTTCTTTATGACAGCAGAAATAGTGTAAAAGCTTAAGAGAACACGGAGATATATACAGATTACAGGGTAGTCGAAAAGTCGTGGATCAAACGAAATAGGGAGATAAGGGAGGTCATTTCCAAAGCTTTTAACGTAAGAAATAATTTTTGGTAACGCTTCAAAATTTTTGGAATAAAATTAATTGCTCTTGAAATTTGGTACCCAGAGCCGCAAACTTTTGTAGTGTTGATACATTATCTACTACAACCCCGTTTGTTTTATTGTTTTAGATCACATTTTTTTTAAATTAGTCTAAATGTAAATGAACTCGATATACAAAAATATTCATAACTTTTAGGGCAATTGAATTATGACTATGCTGTTGAAAGTTTTTTGTTGGAAATGACCTCCTTTATCTCCCTATCTCGTTTGATCCACGACTTTTTGACCACCCTGTATAGCTGTAACGACTTTATACTTCCAATAATAGTTCAATTCAAGGGTTAAGGTAGGACAGTGTCAGTGAGAGGACTGACGGCCCAATGGAGTTACCATTGGGCCACGTAATGAGCATTTACTCTCCATTTAAAACGGAGTCGGATCGGATACTGAGTGTGCTATTCTGACTTCAAATCCTACCATACAATGCCGAAAGTGCTACACAACGCCGAAATATTTTTGTCCCGTATGCTTAGCTTTGATTTTCTTTCTTTATATTTTTAGCTTTCATATCGATCGGGTTACGCTACGCGAGAGCAGTGGTGGCCAAGTGGTAACGGCCGTTGCAGGTCGTAGGTTCGAACCCAGGCAGGCGCTTTACTTTGTGTAAAATATTTCATCACCACTGCTCTCAAAACGGTGAAGGAAAACATCGAGAGGAAACCGGCATGTCCTAGAACCAAAAATTCGAAGACATGTGACATCTGCCAATCCGCACTGGGCCTGCGTGGTGGATTACGGCCCACTCCCTCTCACCGAGAGGAGGCCTGTGTCCCAGCAGTGGGAACATTATAGGCTGATTATGGTTATTATTATTATTATTATCCATTTATTTCAGGCATCAAGGCCCATATAAAACACATACAATACCATATTAATAACTTAAAAATACTATAAATACATACACACATTATAATTACACTAACAAACTAAAGCACACGAAGTGTCTGCGTCGTTATGGTTAAGCTACGCTTGCCGCGGTTGGTCTGTGAATGGGTGACTATCTTTACATACCGAGACCACTCCGTGCTTCGGAAGGCAAGTTAAATGGTTCTTTGACAGTCGTTAGGGGTAGTCAGAAGCCCGAAAGTCTGACAACCAGTCTTACCAAGGGGTATCGTATTACCCAGTAACTGGGTTGTGGAGTCGCTCCATGTAAAATACTGGTATTCAGTTGTATCCGGTTAAACTGGAAGCCGATTTCAACATAGTTGGGAAAAGGCTAGGCAGATGATGATGATGATGCTTAGCTTTAGGAGCAGTGACGGTCAAGTTGTAAATGGCCGCGACTTACGAATCGTAGGTCGTAAGTAGGAACCCAAGGAGGCACGTTGTATGTACTTCATCACCACTGCTTTTTAAAAACGGTGAAGGGATACACCGTGAGGAAATCGGCATGTCCAAGAACCAAAAATTCGAAAACATGTGATATATACTCCCACACAATCTCACCGAGACAAGGCTTTTGTCCCAGTAATGGGAAAATTATAGGTTGACTAGCTGCCTCCATACAGAATTTTATCAAAATTGGTCCAGCCGTTCGAGGGTGAAAAAGTAACAAACACACACACACCACCCCTCACACACACACACCCCCACTCACCCACACACACACACACATACACACACACCCTCACTAACTATCTCCTTTATAATATTAGTGTGATAGTATGATTATGTATTGCGATCCATATTGCGATCGCCAACCCGTCTGCCAAGCGTGGCGATTATGGCAAACCCCCCCCCAAAAATTGGGGGAGGCCTATGTCCAGCAGTGGACGTCTATCGGCTGAAACGACGACGACGATGATTATGTAAGAAAGGACAAACAATTTACCCTTCAAAGTGAACTCGGACCCGGCAAAGACCGGAAATACAAGACACAACGTAGAACTGAAAATTTGAATGTGACATCTACCAACCAGCACTGGGCCCGTGTGGTGGATTACGGCCCAATCCCTCTCACCGAGAGGAGGCCTGTGTCCCAGCAGTGGGAACAGTACCTATAGGCTAATTATGTGTATGTGTACAGTCACGTGCACTAATATGTCAACACTTGGCAACTTTCAATTGCGATTTTTAGTGAAATGACGAATGCGACGTTGAAGTAGGACACTTTACATAAACCTATGGGTTTGAAAATACTATGTTCGTAATAACATAAAATTTCATTAAAAAATTAAGGAGAAAATTGGCTTTGAATAAAGCCAAGTGTATACATACTTATGCTCGTGACTGTACAAGACACAAGAAATCAGAGATATTAAGGCCTACGCAGACCGGGACGGCATGGCAAGGGATTTTGCCGTCAGTCAGCGCACACTAGCCGCTTAGATACCGCGGCATTCCAGCGGCTTCCCCGCTTCTCTACCCCCGCAGCCTCACCCCGCGGTATGTCACAACGAGCGCCGAAGTCCGCCGCGGGAGCCCGCGTCTTGCAATGCCGTGCAATGAAATCTCTTTCGACGCCACGGCATCATTTTAAAGCATAGGAATTTATGTCGTATTTCTATATCGATATATTTGAATCATGGCAAGGGATTCAAATTTTCTGCGTAGGCCTTTAATCAGTTGAATACATGCATCAGATTCGTTAGTATCTTCATTGATTGACTGTAATTATAATTACTTGTCTGTGTGGTGCCGGACTTAAAGAATAGCACCACCCCATACTTCCCGTGGGTGTCGTAAAAGGCGACTAAGGGAGACCGGACAATGGGCAGCAGCGTTCTCTATGCATTACACCATCATATCATACTGCGATCGCCAACCCGCCTGCCAAGCGTGGCGATTATGGCAAACCCCCCCAAAATTGGGGGAGGCCTGTGACCAGCAGTGGACGTCTTTCGGCTGAAATGATGATGATGATGATGATGAATTATAACTACGGAGCTCTTCTTACTTCATTAAGAGAAAGTTAACGACGCAATCACAAGAGTTCATAAAGTCAGCCCACAGAAATATTTATGATATAGAACATAATATTTATAGACGGATTTATATCACTACCTAAGTGCTGTTTAATTAGTGAGAATAATAAAATGTAAATGTTGGTATCTTAAAACCAATTAAAGTTAGTTTAAACCAGTTTTTTATAGTGGCCCAGTAAAAGTTACAGTGAACATAGCGAGGTACTTTGTGCTAGTGATGTGAAAATAATGGGAACGTTGAGTGATTTGAGCTAAGACGAGTGTTGGAAGTTAACTTTTTACTTTACAATAGGTATTTACTTATACACGTAGCATACTGACACAAAAACAGAACCGCTAAACTTCAAAGTGTTTGACGAATATAGGCCACGAAAAGACAGGAGTGTTGTTAGAGGGAAAGAAGATTATTTTTCAATACACAATAGTTATAAAATATGGCACGAAATACCTGAAAGCAACTGATGGCCATGTTTAAATAATATATTTATTTAAGTGCTATTAAAGGTTACTAGCTTCCGCCCGCGGTTTCGCCCGCGAGGTATGTCGATAAAAACTATCGTACCTATACTACTCCTCGGAATGCAATCTATCTCTCTGCCAAATTTTATCGAAATCCGTTCAGTAGTTTAGGCACGAAAAAGTAACACACAGACAGACAGACAGAGTTACTTTCGAATTTGTAATACGAGTATTAGTATGGATGTTATGAAATAAATAGATTTTTACAATAGATAAAGCTAGGATAGAATTATAGCACCTACTCAAAAACCATGACAACGTTTTATTCAGGGCTTGCATGGAGGCCGATGAAACCGTTGCGCATGTACACAGGTTCCATCCAGATTAGGGCAGAAACCCTCGGGGCACCCAGATCTCACACAGATGTTCTTAACAGAGCAGGAGACATAATCAACTTCTGGAGGAGGAGGGCTGGTTGGAATAACCACCGACACGGCCGCCATGGCCCACGCACAATGGTCCACCAGAAGGACTCAGTGCGGAAACCAAGCCCTCTAATATAGAACATAGACACCATGACAACGTAGATAGGTCAAAAAGTATTAGGCACTAAAGAATAAGGGTTACGAAGCGTTTGATATTTAGGGGCTGTTCATTTATTAGTTAAGTACGTAAGACAAGCTCAACCAATTTCTGACCCCCCCCCCTGAAAATAAGACTTGAATGAACCCTCTCCCCCCTTTGAATCTTACGTAAGATTAGTATCTAGCAAAATTCCAAAGAAAAAGTAGCAAAACTTTCTTAGAACTTATAATTTTTGCTTACTTTTGTGATCTTACGTAAAAATATCTAAAGCCCTCCCACCCCCATGTAAAAAAAAGACTTGTTTGGACCCCCTTCGAATCGTCTTTCGTAATAAATGAACAGCCCCTTACCGAATCCCTTGAAATAATAGTAAGATTATGAAGTAAATACTATAAATGAGATGATAAAGAGGATTACACAGAACTAGTGTGCTTGTTATTGTAATGTTCGAACTGGCGAACCAGTAACCTGTTGCTGGCTACATCCCATGTTCGCTTGTAATCTTTTAATCCTTCCAGTTTTGCCTACATATGCGGATTGAGGTCAGGTAAAAATGTCGTTAGGTTCATCCTAGACTGAAAACATCCGAGGGTAAAATGCCCAGTGTTTCAAAAACCCTTTTTTTTAACTATACGGTTTTTGGTTATTACAATGGTAACGCTTTTGTTATTGACAGTTCAACAGCATTCATTGCGTTATATACAGTAGGGCTGCAAATGTGCGTGGATAGTTCAGAAATATAATCGTGTGAAGCGAGAAATTTTTATTCATATACTAGCAAATGTAATGTAATAGTTAGATAAATATATTAGCTGTGTAACTTCTTTCTCAATACGTTTCTTCCCAACTGCTTACTTACGTTTCGTAAATTAGTCACAGTTGTGAAGAAACCAACGCCATCTAGTTTATTTTAGAAAACTTGAACTCAAACGTTCACAGGAAAATAGCCATTAGGGTACCCATGCACTTTTGCAGGTGACTGTACATTGTTGAGCAGACGAAGTTTTCAAACATTTGAGGCAATGGATGAGCAATTTCCTTCTTGGAATGGATTGTAAAAGAAAGTGTGTTATACAATGAGGTTGCCGGCCTGTTATGACTGTCAGCCATAATGACAACCACAGTCTACAATACAAAAGCTCTGAATACCTATTGATAACGACAAACTCAAGTAGTGTTTAGTTGTATTGTATACCTGAACAAATAATCACACAGGAAGTTACGTCTCTGAATACCCTCTTTGCTGCAAAAGGTATTCTTAGCCACAAAACAAGACGTCACCAATACAGTTTACTTCCAAAGAATTCCGGAACGCTCAAGTAAAAATATTCGAACTAATACTTAAATTCCATCACTAGAGAGTTTGACAACGGCAATGGCGACGCTAGCGTTGTTCCTGACGTGTTTACGACTACTAGTGAATTTACAACCTTTTTGTGACTGTCAGATTGGTGCCCGATACTTTTACTGTAAGTATTTACTTATATTTTTATGTATTACGTAAGTATAAATAGGTGACACATGGCTTCCTTTTAGTAAGGCATAATCTTCGAGGATTATGCGAAACGGAATGTGTGCATTCTGGTTTAAAATTGTGATGATGATGATTGTGATGATTGTGATCGTGTTGTGTGATGTTGTGTGGTTTGATTGTGTGTTTGTGTTGTTGTTTGTGTATTGTTACTATATTATTATGTATACTTAGGTTAAGGTATGTATCTATGGGTCTTTGTTACCTGAAAATAAATGGTTTGTTGTTGTTGTTGTTGTAAAATAATTATGATGGTGGCAATGATGGTACTCTCATCATCTCCCTAGCTTTTTCTCAACTATGTTGGTGTCGGCTTCCAGTCTAACCGGATGCAGCTGAATGCCAGTATATTACATAGAGCGACTGCCTATCTCACCTCCACAATCCAGTTACTAGGTAATACGATACCCCTTGGTAAGACTGGTTGTCAGACTTTCGGGCTTCTGACGACCCGTAACGACTGTCAAAGATCCACAAATGACAGCCGGGATCAGCGGCTTAACGTGCTTTCCGAGGCTCGGAGGGGTCTCGGTATGTTAAGATGTTCACCCATCCACAGACCAACCGCTGCAAGCGTAGCTTAACCTGATCGATTGACCTGTGCGGCTGTTATTATTTAGCCACTCTATGTTACTTAAAATAGATCTAAAAATGTTCTATATCTTTTTTTATGTATTTATTCTGTACTTAATTAATATAAACTTAATACTTAATTAATAATACATAATACTTACTATAATAAACATAATACTTAATTAATTATTAGTCAATAATGTCCTGGGCAAAGGTCTCCCTACTATCTTTCCACCTCTCTCTGTCTAGAGCTGCCAAGGACCAATCTTTATCAAAGCACACATCATATTCTTGTATTAATAGTTTTTTTATTTAGTTATCTTTTATTAAGGTGGAACTAGTCGCGAGCTCAAACTCACTAGTGGGCATGGGCAAAACGCACGCTGTTTCACTTGGCATCGTGTCCGACAGAGATAGTATCAGTGATGAACAGTTAGACGATAGTCGACACGCACAACAACACCGTTCTGAACTGAAACGCGCGTAAAAAAATTCGAGAGTCTTTTGGAAAATCGAGTTTTATGAACAAAACGCTGCATAAATCAATTACAAATAAAATTTATTGAATTCTTCGATAACTGAGCTTTGTCGGTACCGACTTTGTTTTGAAGATTTTACAGTTCTTTTAATTACTTATTTACACCCAAAGTCACGTTAAGAAATAAAAACTGGCCAAGTGCGAGTCGGACTCGCACACGAAGGGTTCCGTACCACAAGGCAAAAACGCCGAAAAAAACATGTTTGTTGTATGGGAGCCCCCCTTAAATATTTATTTTATTTTAGTTTTATTATTTCTTATTAAATTTAAAATACAACTGAGTATTTTGTGAATATTTCAAGTGCCTACCTGTTGCCATTTTTGATATCGAGCAAAAAAGGGCAAAAAAATCGCGTTTGTTGTATGGGAGCCCCCCTTAAATATTTATTTTATTTTGTTTTTAGTATTTGTTGTTATAGCGGCAACAGAAATACATCATCTGTGAAAATTTCAACTGTCTAGCTATCGCGGTTCTTGAGATACAGCCTGGTGACAGACAGACAGACAGACGGACAGACGGACAGACGGACAGACGGACAGACGGTCAGACGGACAGACGGACAGACGGACAGACAGCGAAGTCTTAGTAATAGGGTCCCGTTTTTACCCTTTGGGTACGGAACCCTAAAAACGAACTTTGTTGGCACAAAACTTTTTAATGGCTTTTTATTTTAATATTTTGTTTCCGTAAAGACGAAATTAATAAACGATATCATGTTTAACTTTTGTCAAACAGTGGAGTAATACCCTACCGAAATTTGTATGGAAAAAATATTGACTAGTGACACCTTAATGAGCGGACATCGGACCGATCTGGCCGTCCTAAAAAAAAGCGGTGGAGGAATATGTTTGAATCGATGCAGGTGGTTCCTAAAAGTACAATTAAAATAATAGTTAATTTTCCTATTTTTTGTTTTTGTTATGACATTTTCAGGTTATTTCTTCTCCAATTACTAACTATGACTACCATTAAGAGAAAATGCGGTCGGAGAGACTTTTGAAAAAGTCTAAGTAAAAAGTCAAATTTCGAGGTTTGGCTCTCGCCTATTTCCTCCTCCAATATTGGAGTAATTTAAAAGGTATTTCATAAACTGAAGAAGAAGGGTATAATTGTGTCCCTATGTTTTTTCTTTTTTCATTAATAGTTGTCAAATTTGTACACCAGGCCTCTGTTGACAGCGGTTTAAATCGGCAATTTTGAGTATTTTTTGAGGGTTCTAGTGCTAATAAAAAAATAATGTATCATCAAAAAGGAAAACATAGGGACATACAAGTAGTTAATATTTACTATTCTGCAAGAAAAACATTGCTTTATGGTGAATAACCAGAAAGGAAACAGGCGAGACCGTTTCCATAAAGAAAAGACAACCCGCATTTCCCCTTTAAGTGCAATGGCAATTCATTAGTTAAATAAGGCGGAACGAGTAATAAGTAAGAGCTAGCAATAAAATTAATTGTTGCAAAGTGTTTTGAAAAGCAATCAAACAGCTTGCAAAGTTATTGCTCTGAATTCTGAGATAAAACTGTGTGGAACCTAAGATAGAAACACGCTTGTACGATACAACTACATACAGAAAGCAAAGCTCATAGAAATCTCTATTCCTAGACAGCACGTTTCGCCGAAAACTTTGTTGATAGAAAACATTGTTCGTAGATATCTCGGTCCATAGGAAGCACTGTTGACAGAGATCTCTGTTCATAGATAGCTCTTCTTGCTGTTAACTTTGTTCATAGAAACCACTGTTTCCAGATACCTTGGTTCACAGAAAGCGCAACGTAGGATGCAAGAGCGAGCGAAGGGCACCCCGAGGTTAGGTTTGGTTAGGTTACTTTAAACCCTTTACACAGAACTAGGAGCCCCGCGCAGCGGGGCTCCGTCGACATAGGATGCAAGAGCGAGCGAATGGGAATACAACTTACTTTAAAATAATTATCTAATTGGTTTCTATGAACCAAGGTATCTGGAAACAATGGTTTCAATGAAAAAAGTTTACGGCAAGAAGTGCTATCTATGAACAGAGATCTCTGTCAACAGTGCTTTCTATGGACCGAGATATCTACAAACAATGTTTTCTATCAACAAAGTTTTCGGCGAAACGTGCTGTCTAGGAATAGAGATTTCTATGAGCGTGTTTCTATCTTTGGTTCCACACTCGAGATAAAAATAAGTGAGGCAAAGACAACAAAGCAAATGCATAACGGAGAATATATCAAATCAAAAATCAAATAAAATCGTTTATTTGCATAAAATGTTGTAGGTACAAAAGATGATAATGTAAAATTGTAGCGCAAAGACACATTCCGGTAAGCGTCAGGACCCCTGGACCAAGAGAGATATTTGATGTTTAGAAAATACCAAAATTTACTACCTTTTTGCTACTATTTGATACCTAACTTAAAATATTTAGTACCTCAACTGATAGTGAAAAAACACGTAAAGAAAGTGGTCAGCCATTCTGACATCAGGATGTCTGGACCATTTTTTTTTTCATAGGTCGAGACAACACACCTAATTTATCTCTTTGTAAATATTTACTACCTTTTTAGTACCTCAACATATATTTTTTTCAAATTTTTTTGGCAGTCCAGAAAAATGCTACGCATGAAAGATTGCACCAATAGAGATAGATATTTGATGTTTAGAAAATACCAATGACCCGGCACTACTATATGATACCTAACTTCAAATATTTAGTACCTCGACTGACAGCGAAAAAACACGTAAAGAAAGTGGTCAGCCATTCTGACATCAGGACGTCTGGACCATTTTTTTTTCATAGTTCGAGACAATATAACTAATTTATGTCTTTGTAAATATTTACTACCTTTTTAGTACCTCAACATATATTTTTTTTTCAAATATTTTTGGCATTCCAGAAAAATGCTACGCAAGAAACTTTGTTAGTTATGTATATTCTCCCTCTCACACACACACACACACACACACAACACACAACAACACAAACACACAAACAAACATTACAGAATAAGCAATAATATTATTAATTATTATTAAAAAAATATTATGTAAAATCCTAAACCTGTCCTGTAAACCTACACTGTGAAGTGAGGCCCCCTCCTAAAATTTGTATGCTTGTTTTGTTTCTCTAAATCTTGTTACATTCTGTAATCTTCTTGTTATTTTTTAATAAAGTGACAATTTGTCTATTTACATGGCATAAGAATTAAGAGGGAACCTTCACGTTAGCCCGTGAAATTAAAATTTTCGTACGTTTTTTGCAATGTGCAGCTCAGTGTCTGGGTGTGCGTTGATTAAAGTATGATTCGCGACTGTAAAAATATGTACTTACATAATTATAATCATTACAATCAGTAATACAAATCCCTATGTTAGTATTGCTATCAAATGTCAGGATTTCATGACATCTTGCAAATCTTCTTGTTATTTTTTAGAGTTTTTTATCACCTCCCTCCATATACCGTAAGTACAAAGAGACCTTCACAGTAGCCCGCGAAATTCAAATGTTCGTACGTTTTTTGCAATTTGCAAGATGTCATGAAATCCTGACATTTGATAGCAATACTAACATAGGGATTTGTATTACTGATTGTAATGATTATAATTATGTAAGTACATATTTTTACAGTCGCGAATCATACTTTAATCAACGCACACCCAGACACTGAGCTGCACATTGCAAAAAACGTATACACATAACTAACAAAGTAACAAAGTTTCTTGCGTAGCATTTTTCTGGAATGCCAAAAATATTTGGAAAAAATATATGTTGAGGTACTAAAAAGGTAGTAAATATTTACAAAGAGATAAATTAGTTATGATGTCTCGAACTATGAAAAAAAAAATGGTCCAGACGTCCTGATGTCAGAATGGCTGACCACTTTCTTTACGTGTTTTTTCGCTGTCAGTCGAGGTACTAAATATTTGAAGTTAGGTATCAAATAGTAGCAAAAAGGTAGTAAATTTTGGTATTTTCTAAACATCAAATATCTCTATTGGTGCAATCTTTCATGCGTAGCATTTTTCTGGACTGCCAAAAAAATTTGAAAAAAATATATGTTGAGGTACTAAAAAGGTAGTAAATATTTACAAAGAGATAAATTAGGTGTGTTGTCTCGACCTATGAAAAAAAAAAATGGTCCAGACATCCTGATGTCAGAATGGCTGACCACTTTCTTTACGTGTTTTTTCGCTATCAGTTGAGGTACTAAATATTTGAAGTTAGGTATCAAATAGTAGCAAAAAGGTAGTAAATTTTGGTATTTTCTAAACATCAAATATCTCTCTTGGTCCAGGGGTCCTGACGCTTACCCGTTTTTGAAGTCGGTTAAAAAACAGAAGTGTTAATCAACTTTTGTTGCTGGCTGTAACCCACATATCGTCAGTTATGTTTAAATACCTTGTAATAGAGGGCGAGCCTTTAGCCATCAACGTTGTAGGCCTTCTCCATAGAAAACGACCAATCGGAACCGTGCACCTAGCTTCTGACGTTTCAGAAGTGCCCATGTAGGTTTATGTGAAATAACATATTTGGACTTATTTTTTTTTACTGTATCCTAACTCTTTAATTCATGTACAACATCTTATACCTGTAGGTACAGTCAACAAAGGAGATAAGTATACAGGAGCGTCGGATATAGTTGAGATTTACTAAGAAACCGATGTATCGAATAAAATTTAATTGTATTGATAGAAAACGAGTTGTTTTCATTTATTAAATTAAATTTCAGTCCAGAACATCTATCGGTTTCTTAGTAAACTTCAACTATATCCGACGCTCCTGTATACTTATCTCCTTTGTTGACTGTACCTACATTCATAGCAAATAAAGTAGGTACTGATTCTGATATTGATTTGAACCGGGCGCACATCCAGAGACCGGGATGCAACTAAGAAACTCCAGATGGAAAACCAAGTGACGCTTTGCCCGACCCTGGAATTAAACTCAGGACCACAAGCTCATCAGTAGCGCTTGCAACCACTAGACGAACGAGGCAGTCAGACATTTCATAACACTTTAAAAACTCCACAATTTCCCACTGCCGCAAAACCGTTGAAAAAAAAAAAGAAATATCGATCAACATTGCTTTTTCATTGCGCCGAAACAGGGCTGCTTCCCAACCGTAACGGAGGGTCCCGTACGTACAATAGTTACGAAAAA
Organism: Mesoligia furuncula; assembly: GCA_916614155.1. NCBI lineage: Eukaryota > Metazoa > Arthropoda > Insecta > Lepidoptera > Noctuidae > Mesoligia > Mesoligia furuncula. Next base: position 27,269,600 of record OU744800.1, on the reverse strand, counting down.
ACGAAGCTATTGTCTCGCCCCTCGCCGCCTGACAGCAATTAATGTTTTATTTCACCTTTGTACACAGTCGACCAACGGAATATACGAAACGTCGCGGTTTAATGGAACCGCGACGCGTGGTGTTGCCAACAATCAATTAAATTCAATAAAGAATTTATTAGGAAGGTCATTCTTTGTAGTGCAAATTGGAGTAAAATATCGGAGTAAGTAGTTAACGGGCAAAGACGTAAAGTGAAAGAAAAGGCAGAAACTACTGGACGCCGTGCTACAATCCTTACATACTGTAAACTCTAACCATTTGTTTCAATTAAACCTTGTACAGGCACTTTTGAATTGTCAAAATTAAATAGTCTGTCAGAAAGTTGAAGCTAGTTGCCCATTCTGCGTTGGTTTTGTTTACGTTCATACGTAATTTAGAACATATTTTAGAAAAATGACCACATGAATAAACCAAGAGTTTCTGTCCCAAATACTCATATTAAGATGACGTCAGCACATGTCCCGTATAAGAGAGCGATATTTAATCACAGCGTTTACTCCAAAATAAAACTATATTATGTATACCTAACTGTACGTCCCAGTTACGTGTATTCGTGCATTATGATGCACCCAGCATAACTAACAATGAATTCTAAGATTGCAAGAACCGTTATGTTACATGTATGTTTGCCTTGCAGTTGACGTCAAAACAAAAGGTATGACCTAACGGTATGTATGATCCTATACAATACTTTTATTGACCAGTTTTTGTTGTCTGTGTGGTGCCGGACTTAAAGAATAACACCACCCCATACTTCCCGTGGGTGTCGTAAAAAGCGACTATGGGTCGTACCGGAGAATGGGCAGCAGCGTTCTCTATGCATTCCACCACCATACTATACTGCGATCGCCAACCCGCCTGCCAAGCGTGGCGATTATGGCAAACCCCCCCCCCCCCAAATTGGGGGAGGCCTATGTCCAGCAGTGGACGTCTTTCGGCTGAAATGATGATGATGATGATGATTGACCAGTAAAAATATTTGATACTGTTGTTTTGTGAAGATAATAGATGCTCAAGCTCTTCAATCCGCCTTTGTTCAGTATTTTTTTGCTTTTAGTTACCTCGAAAATCTAAAATCCTCGAAAACCTACTAAGCGAGCGAAACTGATGCAATTACTTTTGAAACGCAAAAGAAGAGTGATTTAGTGTGCGTGCGCTCGGAATAAAACGACGTATGTGCCAAAACGAATTTACTCCTTATTTAACAAAATAAAATGAATTAAATTTAAAACTACTTTGAGTGAACTTTGATATGATAATTCTCTATGTTTTAAAGTAAATTCCATTGAATAACTCTTAAGCGTTACGCGTTACGTTAAAAAAATAGATATATAACTTTGCAATTTTTTTTGTAACGAGAAAAATTTATTAAATCGTATAGATATATAACTTTGCAATTTTTTTTTGTAACGAGAAAAAATAATTAAATCGTCTCTGGGGGCACGGCATTGCCCCCGCCAAGTCGAGCAAAAAGCGGTACGGCCGTACCATCCTTTTCTCGAAGTTCCTTTTACATGATACTAGACCAAAGAGTCAAAAAACATTATACCAAAATGTTTAATCCCTATTCCACATACTTAACAAGTTACACGAAATAGAAAAACCACATTTTTTTCAATATATATCACCTTAATATCAATATCAATCAGCCTAGCCTTTTCCCAATGTTGGGTCAGCTTCCAGTTTAACCGGGTGCAGCTGAACACCACCTTAACATGGAGCGACTGAATTTCTTACCTCCACAAACCAATTACTGGGTCACACGGTACTCCTTAGTAAGGCTAGTTGTCAGATTTGTGTTTCAGACGACGTATTCCACATTGGACACCCGCTTAAGGCTGCCCGCCCACGTCAGACTTTTTGTAGGACCGATAATCGGGCCGATTTAGTTAACTTCATTATTTCTGACCTACTTTTTGTAGGACGTGTGCGTTGCACTATTGCTATCAGTGTGTTCTATTTTTCTCCTACAAAAAATCGGTCACCGATTATCGGACGTGGGCGAGCGGCCTAAATGGCACCTGAGTGAATGTGACACTGTGTGTCAAGTGCATTCACTCAGGTATCATTAAAATTTAAGAGGGTGGAATACGTCTTTCAGACTACCCGTAACGGTTGTCAAAGATATACAAATGACCAACGGCTTAACGTACTTTCCGAGGTAAGGGTGGGTCTCAATTTGCAATGGTTGGTCACCCATCCACGAACCGGCGACGGCAAGCGTAGCTTTACCTTCAATCGTCCCCTGCGGCTGTTATCATTTAGCCATAAATAAAAATAATAAAGACGACTTTACTTAAGCGCGGTCACTGTCGGACTGCATAGAAAAGAAAGAGAAGCGCGATGACACAACGTAGGTAATTTATTGCAAAATATGAAGCAGTTATTTAATAACAAAAATTCTATTATTTGGACAAAAAAATTAAAACACTGTTGTTTTAGTATGTTGCCTGTAGAATAATCTGACAAAAATTCAGAATGATTGTATGTATATCAGTATGGTTTTTATTGTAGAAAGAAAGATTTTAGAGGTATCTTCATGATTTTTTTTCTATAGTATTAAATTAGTTGTATTATGTTTTCAACAGACTATCTACCTAGCTTAAATCCTGAAGAATATCATATATTTTTCTTATTTTGTTTACTGTAGTCGATCATACACTTTTATTGTTTCTAAAACTTGCGTTTTTTTTATGATTAGGTCCTGTAAGCCCCTTAAAATGAACAAACAAGAAAACAGTTAACACTTCAAAATTCTTTATCATCACATCACACACAGCTCCCTTACTCGTAAGCAAAGAAAAAGTGTAAGCTATTAATACCATTTTAGCAGCAATTAAGATACTGCACGAGTTACGTCATAAATCTTGTGTTTAATATACAGGATCTATAGCAGAACCAATTAGTAGGAGAAGCTAAAGGTTAATAGTGAGATATTTTAACCAGGGCCTCAAGTCTGCTATTACAATAGTGTCAGAATGGTCTATCATTGATTTCATAATTGTTTATTTTGACAAGTTTGGTAATCTACTAATATAATGGCGTCATTATGACTTTCCAATGGTCAACCACTGACACTCCATTGAAAGAAATGGCATAGAATGGTAATCTCGTACATAATGAAAAATTAATTACTGACTTACGCGGTAATCTACAAAAATTTTGACAGTTCCTTTGATCAGTGACCTACCATTAGAACGTCATTGTGCAGTCATTGCTTTTAATTCGTTACGAGTATCGTATAATTTCTGTGCCATTGACCGACCAATGATCAACCATTATGAATTTAGCAGATTACGAACTTTTAGCAAAATGACAATGGGATGGTGGTGGGATCGTGTTGGAATGACGAATTTATAAAAATAGCAGACTAGGGCCCCTGGTGTAAGCTTTTTCTGTAAAAATATGTAGGAACTTATGCTTTTGTTGTTGTACGAGTACTATGAGTGACTTTGATAACCGCAGTTTACTTTTAAAATGAATGATTACTGCCTCTTGGCATTTAATGATAAATGTGGAGTTGTGGAAGACCTACATCACTTATTGATGGACTGTGTTCGATATGAAGTCTCATAGAACTGATCTGGGGGCCTAAAAGGCCACTTTGGTAGAATCATAAAGGGATAACATTATGAATCATAATGGACAGTTAACTGTTAAGTTAATCGAATCAAATCCCATTGGTGAAGGATTGTTCAGTTATTTTTTTTTGTCTGTGCTAAAATACCAATCAATCCAATCCAAATCTCTGACTATACCTACGTAGTGCAGCGAAAAAAAGAAAAACACGGACTGTCTTCGCCATATATTCATAATGTTATCATTTTATAAAAACACGGACTGTCTTCGCCATATATTCATAATGTTATGACAGAAGCCACACAGTGTTGGCCACTTTGGCAGAAGCCAAAGTGGCCTTTTTAGGCCCCCCTGTTTAGGGTCTTGAAATTGAACCGACTTGATATGGGCACATTCCATAAAATTCTGTCCCAACCAAATGGTGATGATGCAAAGAGTCTGTTCAGGTTCATGGTCCAAATATTATGCTTAGCAGTATGTATTTAGGGTACGATGGGACTGTCACACGCATTGCGGTCAGTCCCTAATTAAATACAGAATATAAAATAAAAGATAAATTGCTACAAGCATGTGTACACGTTAAAAATAAATTATGTTCTTAAACTAGAGGAGATCCGTGTTTCCTATCTGACTACTCAGGGAAGAAAGTCCGAAGCAAACTCAGAGGTCACAATCTCTTTTAAAGTTGAGACATACTCTTGATCAGATCATTGGTCACCAAACTGCAATATAGTTTGATTTACTCTGATTATTATATTTTCTTTGTTTTCGTTTGCACCAGAACATGTTAATTAAATGTTAGTTATCGGTTTGTTTCTATTAAATACTAGCTTCCGCCCGCGGCTTCGCTCGCTTGGTATGCAGGTCCTTCCTCAGAGTTCAATTTTACGAAATTTCATCAAAATCGGTGCAGCCATTTCGAAGATTAGCCGGAACAAACAGACAGACAGATGGACAAATATTTTAAAAATTGTTTTTGTTATAAGTACCGTATATACTTACACATGCATTTAGTAAAAAGCTGTTGTTTTGACATTACAAACACACTTCAATTTTATTTATTTGTAGGTATAGATGTGTAGATATTTTTCACCATACAATATTATACTCCATACTTTTAACCCTTCCACCGGTCTGGTTCATTGGTTCTATCTCTACAAATTAACCACGCTTCAAAACTTTAATCAATTTCACCTCATGTTAATTTTACATTAAGGTCATAGCATACATATCAACTCGGAAAGGGATCGTCACCGTATCAACTCGAGCCATTCAGTATTCTTTGTATGAAACTCCCTACTGCAATGCACACTAATCGGAACCGTAACGTAATCGCCTTGCCTCGGCACAAGTTCACGAACCGCGATGCGGTGCGTGGTCAACTTGCAGTTCCTGCGCTTACGGCTCGTCGTCCCCGTTTTTACGTCTCTCCTTACCTGAGCTTACGTCTCTTCGTCCACCCTTGCCCTTCTCACCCATCCAGCGGCCAGCCTGCAACACCATCAACCGGCGATCGGCTAGCCGTAAGCGCGGCATCGCCTAGCCATAGCCGAGTCGACGTATCGGAGCTGCTGATCCGCTTTGCTTACGTGCTTACGTTAGGTTGACGCCTGTTTGACGGCGAGGCAAAAGGCGATACGGTGACGATCCCTTTCCGAGTTGATATGTGTGCTATAACTTTTAACCTTATTTTCTGTCCTCAATTATACTTGCTGATAAAGATGCATGTAACGAGTGCGGTTTCAACCTGCCGCCAAGCGGAACCCTAAAATGGGATAGTTCGGATATTGTTGTTAAAAACAGAGGATATTTATTTTTAATTGTGTTGCACGCCCCGTTTCATTATCACTTCCGTTGGTTCGTGCCGGTAATTGTGAACTAATGAACTTTTTGTGAAGTTTTTAACTTTTTTTATAGTGCATCTGCTTTGATGACTTTGTTAATATTTGTGGCCTGTGATGTATGAATGAGCTTGCTTTTTTGGTTGGCGTTGTGTAAGCCTGTAAAATTGATGTCATTATTACAACTTTTTGTTGGGTTTTTAAATAATAACAGCCCTGGGACGATCAGGTTAAGCTACTCTTGCCGCGGTTGATCTGTGGATAGGTGGCCATCTTTCCATACCGAGAACCCTGCGTGCCTCGGAAAGCACGTTAAGCCGTTGGTCCCGGCTGTCATTCGTGGATTTTTGACAGTCGTTACGGGTAGTCAGAAGCCTGAAAGTCTGACAACCAGTCTTACCAAGATGTGTCGTATTACCCAGTAACTGGGTTGTGGAGGTCAGATAGGCAGCCGCTCTATGTAAAATACTGGTATTCAGCTGCATCCGGTTAGACTGGAAGCCGACCCTAACATAGTTGGGAAAAGGCTAGGCAGATGATGAGATGGTGAGTTGAGTTTTAATTGCCTTTGTCTGTTTTAATTTTTTACCTTCTCAATACAATAAAATTGCAACATTATTATTTTTTTTTGCAGGTTCTATCGGATTCATTAGGGCGCACACGCATTATTTTACAATTTATGAATACAAAACTTCTACACACCTGTCGAAACGATAACATATAAACAACACTGAATCTAGAAATATTTTTATTCCCGGAGCAATTTTATAATGGCTTAGGGGGGAGTGAATAGTGGCTCAGCGAGAGCACTGCTGGCCCAGTGGTAACAGCTCCGACTTACGAGCAGCCGGTCCTGGGTTCCAACCCAGACAAACTCTTAACTTTGTGCAATAAATTTTATCACCACTGCTCTCAAAACGGTGAAGGAAAACATCGTGAGGAAACCGGCATGTCCTAGAACCGAAAATTGGAAGACATGTGATGTCTACCAACCCGCACTGGGCCCGCACTCGAGGAGGCCAAGTCTCAGCAATGGGAAAGTTTTATGCTGATTATGCAGGGAGAATAATTAGCCTACCTATGCAAAACTTCAAACAATCACAAAGCAAGTCAGAGAAGCCATAGAATACCATTCCTTATTGACATAGCCCTTACGAAACAAAGTTCACAACTTGAATATATCTTAAACAGGGTGAAATTGAAAAGATGCGACAAATCGAAATGGGAGATTGTACTCATCATTATGAACAACTTTTACTATGGGACCAAACCTGAAAACAATATCAGCTATTCCCTACATTTATGTTCGCATATAACTCGTCAAAATGTAGGAAACAGCTGATTTTTTTTCGCGATTGCAGCTTTGGTCACTTAGTAAAAGTTGTTCATAGTGATGAGTACAATCTCCCATTTCGTTTTGTCGCATGTTTTCAATTTCAACCTGTATACAAAAATTCTTTACAAATAAACTTCAGACTTTTGCAGACGTCTGCCTAGTTAAGATTTAGGCCGTTTTTATTGCGTATGTGTCTACAATTCATCATCATCTGCCTAGCCTTTTCCCAACTATGTTGGGGTTGGCTTCCAGTCTAACCGGATGCAGCTGAATACCAGTATTTTACATGGAGCGACTGCCTATTTGACCTCCATAACCCAGCTACTGGGTAATATGATACCCGTATGTGTCTACAATTATGTTTCTTTATTGTGTTCAGCCTCCCTGATGAGTATATTTTATGAAGGCTTCATGTGATATACTGTAAAGATATGAATATTATTATGAAATATTGTGAATTTTAGTTTGCAATTCGTAGTACCTACGGTAGAGATATAGCTACCTAGAGGTAGGTACAAGATGCTTGTTACTAAGTACTGGTTTTTAGTTTCTTATTTACCATCGATAAGCTAAGAAGATAGGTCAGATAGGCAGTCGCTCCATGTAAAATAATGGTATTCAGCTGTATCCGGCTAGACTGGAAGCCGAACCCAACAGAGTTGGTAAAAGGCTAGGCAGATGATGATGACCCTAAGAAGAAGACATGGTACTTATTCGCGAGAACGACAAGCATACTCAAACTCAAAGTCAAAGCATTTTTTTCAATTAAACCAATAGCAGGCACTTTTGATTTGTCAAGAAGTCGGTCAGTCAGAAAATATGAAGCTAGTTGCCTATTCCAAAGCGTAGGTACCTATGGAGAAGAACAGGCAAGAAACTCCATGGACACTCTTTTTACCCGACTGCGCGACGCAAAGGAGTGGTAATGTGTTCATCAGCCTATGTATGTATGTATGTATGTTTATATGTTCCTTTGAAGCACTATACAGACCAAACGCCTGGGCCGATTTTTATGATTCACGCGTTAATCGATTCCTCTTAGTCCGGCGAGTGTCACTAAAGACATGACGTTAGTGAAAATTCAATATGGCGACTACTGGACGCCATATTAAATATATTTTTTTAATTTTTTTTTCAAAACCTATCGAGTGGGGTATCAAAATAAAGGGTTTTAAAAGGTGATTACAAAAATATATACAACATATATACTTAAAAGCAATTCGAAGTGACAAATCGCAAAAAAAAACATCTACCAAGAACTAAATCGTCTGCGAAATCTTTCTTTGTAAACTAAAAAGCTGGAAATAAAAAAATTTATTTAAAAAAATCAAAAAACCCGACTGCGGTACAAAACTTAGGTAAGTTAAAAGAAACTGAAAAGCTAAAAACAAGCCCATTTTAAATTAAATAAAAGTTGGAAGCAGGCGGGACCCATTTGAATTTGAAAATACAATAAAAATGATGTGGGTCCCGCCTAGGGTTACCATATATCAGGATTTGTCCTGAGATCTCAGGATTTGTAAACTCTTCTCAGGATTACGGCCGGATTTTGTAAATCTCAGGAAATCTCGGGATTTTCAGAATTTTCAATAAAATAGAGTAGAATTTTTAGATCTTTTTATTAAAAGGTACAAAACAGAAAAAAAAAAATCTTTACACATATGACTAATTAAAAAAACAACTTTGGTCATGTTAATTTCACAAATAAAATCAACACATATTTATACAGGGTCCCCTTAAAATAGATGGACAAATTTTAACACAGCGCTCAGTACGTTTAACCAAAGATACCCAAGTAAAAAAAGCACTGATTAAAGTGATTTTATTTTATTTTGACCTAAAATAATAAATTGCCGGCACATTGGTGTATTTTCGTAAGCTGATTATTATTTTTCTTGTAAGTACCTATCTATGCGTTTTTCCTATATATTTTTTTACGATCGTCCTTATTTTGGTAGTCTGAATGATTTCTAAAAGTTTGTCCATCTATTTTAATGGGACCTTATATATGAAACTTTCAACTACTTATCTGTTTTTTCATATTTGTTTTGCGATGATAGGTACCTTACGGGAGGGGTGGAGTGCGTTCGCACCCAACGTGTGGGCATGACCTCCGAGAATCGAGATCCTCAGTGCACAAAACTGTTAATAATATAACTTTTTAAATTGTACATTACGTTTTAGAAAAAAATCTGAAATTGCGACAAATTCTCAGGATTTTTTTAAGGAAATCAGGCTTTTTCTCCGGACTTTTAAATTTATCATCTGGTAACCCTAGTCCCGCCTGCTTCCAACTTTTATTTAATTTAAAATGGGCTTGTTTTTAGCTTTTCAGTTTCTTTTAACTTACCTAAGTTTTGTACCGCAGTCGGGTTTTTTGATTTTTTTAAATATATTTTTTTTTAAATTACATTTTACAAAAATATTTGTTAGGTACATCATTACTTTTGAATTTATGATTATATAATGTGAGAACAATGTAAAAAATAAAAAAGACGTATGCGTTAAAAGCGTCCAGAATACAACAAATAGTAACAAAACAACAATCCAAAATTAAAATAATTAAAAATAAGGCCAGGCAGCTAAGTGATGACCAGCCTCAACCACAGTATAAAGATCATACAGTATTTCGACTTCATACAAACGGACGAAACGCGAGCTATACCTACGCGCGTCGACCTCGGCATGCGCTCGGCATGCAGACAGTCGCGACTGTGCCGCATTGACGAACGGACGGTGTGTTGTTTTTTCTAACAATAACCGCGCGATTTTTTCACTAAAAATAAGTTCAAGTAGGTACATATTTAATATGACGAGTAGGCTATATTGTGGTACAATAAGATTATACTATGATTAAGATATACGGACTACAATAAGATTAATTCGCAACCTTTTTTTTTATTGTACCCAGCGATGATTTTGTGGAATATATAGAAAAAATGGAGGAAATATTTCGAACTTCATTTAAAACCAAACATATAAATTGTAAAGTAGCTGCAGGTATCTATAACCAAGTAAAAGATATTCCTTTTTCTCCACCTTGTCCATGTTTCCCACAACAATGTTTAATTAAGCTTTATACAGAATATAATGCGGATTTTTTATACTTTAAAATTGAATAATAAAGCATTTAGTACGTCTCAGTCGAGGCGCAAATATTTTTTGGTCGCAAATTTATAAGATTTGTTATTCAAACATAAACATGGATTTTTAATTAAATCTACCAATCAAAGAGATGTCAGCATCGAGGAGGGGCCCCTTAGGGCCGAAGCCTGCCGGGTCAGCGGGATTGTCCGAAAGGGTTACCGCTGGCCCGGAACATAAAGGGCTAAGGAAGGAACACGGGTGGGTTTTAGTCAGTAAGAGTCTGACACTCCCTTCCGCTCCACCCAGAGCGGGAGGAGTCATTTGATGATTTCCCATCAGCAAAAAAAAAAAAATAGGTATCTATAACCAAGTAAAAGATATTCCTTTTTCTCCACCTTGTCCATGTTTCCCACAACAATTTTTAATTAAGCTTTATACATAATATAATGCGGATTTTTTATACTTTAAAATTGAATAATAAAGCATTTAGTACGTCTCAGTCGAGGCGCAAACATTTTTTGGTCGCAAATTTATAAGATTTGTTATTCAAACATAAACATGGATTGATAATTAAATCTACCAATCAAAAAACAACACGCATCTTTATTAAACACTTTCTATTCAATTCACAAAGTATTTTATTTGTTTATATAAAAAAGTATATTGATTTATTTATTTTATTATTTATGTATCTACACTACACACAGTAAAATACAATAACAAAAGTAAATGGAAATACAAAGTAGGCAAATGTAATTAAAATGCTGGAGGCGGGCAGCCCTATCGCATGTTTACGTACCGCGCGGCTGTAGGCATTTATTTCAAGGTTACGGCCGAGATACAATACTGTATGATCTTTATACTGTGCCTCAACTGACGGCGCCCGTTCACGAACATGACGCATAGAAATACTTACCTTCATGTTGATACTATGTTTAGAAAAGTTTAAAATATTATCTACTACGGTTGGGAAAGACATAAACATAGTATGCAGAAAACTGACGCAGACTAGACTTGGACGTAACTATTTCTGCGTGTCTAAATCCTTTACACAAAAAAAAACCCGCCAGTTTCGTCTTTAATTTCCGTACCAACATCTACACGGAAAATCACTCACGTATATTCAAATACGTACATTCAGCCATTGTAAAAAAAATAAAAGCTAGTAGGAACGCGTATCGCAGTTGCGCCCGGCGTCCACGACGCTTCTCAACTAGCGCCATCTAGTTTTAAAATATTGAGCAACAAAATAATGACGTGTAAAAGTGTCTTAAAAGATCTACTTACGGAAATAAACATTTTATTTCATTTCAACAGTAACGTGTTATAAACTTAAATCACCAATAATTAGCCTATAATGTACTGCTAGGACGCAAGGCCTACTCTCTTTGAGAGGGAGTGGGTTACAATCTATCACGCGGGCCCAGCGCTTTACTTACTTTGTGTAAATTATTTCATCACCACTGCTCTCAAAACTGTGAAGAAAAACATCGTGAGGAAACCGGCATGTCCAAGTCACCAATGAGTAGCCAGAATGTCACAGCACTAATATTTCACTGGTAGTCCTACATGACACGACTACGTCCTCATTAGTGATTTGAGTTTGTAACTGCTGTGGGCTTAGCACGAAGGCGCGGAGACATAACGTAAACGCGAACGATTTTAAAATTGACAATATTCGTTTTGCATAAATAATATTTACTTATTATTTTCAGGAAACTTACAACAAATTTATACAGTTTTCTTAAACAATATGAAATTGAAGGCCATTAACAAGTTTCCACTGATAAACACTAAAAATTAAAACGTTAGTTAGTCGTATTTTTTCGACAAGCACATGAGTATAACCACTAACTTACTTTTGCAAAAATACGTGGCCACTTATGGGGCTCAAACTTTAAAATAAAAATAAAATAAATAGGAAAACTACCATCGATACGAAAAGAAGAAGTCGCAAAAATTCAAAGTAGTATATAGTACTATAGGATAATGTTTTATTTTTTATGCCAAATACATTCGTATTTACGTAACGTTTACGTCACGCTTTAGTGATAGGTCCTCTGGTTGCTTTTGAGTTGCGTCGTGGACGACGGACCTTATAGCTAAGGGAACAGAGCATGAAGTATCTAAGCAAACTTTATTCTTTGTTCTCCTAACTTGTGTTCTGTACAATCGCTAACATGAGTTATTGCCGAAACAACTTACAATTTTCTTTACCAAAGTACCGCAGATGTGACTCGGGTTTGTTAAGATTTTAAACCTTGAAAGAGAAAATAACATGCAAACACGGCACGGGAGTAAAAAGCTTTTTATGAATTACACTGCAAATATGATAGTCAACCGATTGATATCTTTCATATTTTTAAATGGATCCAATTCGTAGTTTCGAAAATAACTCACATTATAAACAGTATTTAACACATTGGACTTACCTATCACTAACGCTAAGCAAAAGTCTAGGATTGTTTAACTATCACACACAAAAGACTTTAGCCATACCGTTGAACGCTCAGAAACCTACTACTAAAATATAAACTAAAGAAACAAACCCAATTGATGTCGTCAAAAAAAATCTGCGATGAACTCCCAAAACATTTGTCACTCAATGTCTCTGGACGCCCACATCTGTATACAGCCACAAAGGATCCAACCTCGGCAGGTATTTCGGTCCAAATGATTGAACAACACTCGTACTTTCCTTTGCAGGTCTTTGTAGCTCAACTGTCGCAATCAATGTTCCAGTTGTTTGCAAATTTCAAAAGCGAGAATACTCTGCCGCTGTGCAGAAGGAAATTTGGAAAAATACTAGTATCGCTGCAGCATTATTTTTATATCAAAAACTTGGCTAAAGGCTGATTTTTTTGAATTAAATTTTTTGTTAGACAGCTTTGGATTTAAAATATATCAAATCATCATTATGCTTCAGATAAAATGTTATCTGTCGATGGAGAAATTGGACGGAATTGACCAAAGCCATCTACCAACCAGCACTGGGCCCATGGTAGGTTATAGCCGACTCCCTCTCACTGAGAAGAGGGCTGTGTCCCATCAGTGGGAACATAGGCTGATTATGCATGACCAAAGCCATTATTTAGATCATTTAATAATGAGTAACAACAACAAACAACATTTTGTCTGTGTGGTGCCGGACTTAAAGAATGGCACCACCCCATACTTCCCGTGGGTGTCGTAAAAGGCGACTAAGGGGCGTACCGGAGAATGGGCAGCAGCGTTCTCTATGCATTCCACCACCATACCATACTGCGATCGCCAACCCGCCTGCCAAGCGTGGCGATTATGGCAAACCCCCCCTTTTGGAGGGAGGCCTATGTCCACCAGTGGACGTCTTTCGGCTGAAATTATGAATAATGAGTAATTCCCACCTATCATTGACTCTTTGATTTTAAAAAGTGTCGAGTAAACAAGCATTAAACTATTCCTTTCCAGAGAAAAGAGTTAGGCGGCTGGTCTATAAAATTAAGCATTAAATTATATTCCAAGTTCGAAGTTAGTGGATCTCATTGCACCATAACGGAAGATACAGATTCGAAGCTCTAATGTAAGTCGTTTACTTAGGAAGCCCAGTTAACCTCATAAGTAAGAAGGGTTAACGATAGACGCTCAGAATCTTCAGAAGGACAATGTGTAGTAACTTTAGCAGTAATCTTAACAAGCCCAGAGTAAGGGTCAAATATCAAACGAGGACCATCTTCTAATTACTAACCACAATTACGGACAGACACATTTCAACTATGACCCCAAATTGTTAATATGTTTCATTCACGCTTTCCTCTCGATACGGGTTAGTGGAATTGGTACTAAGGAACTTAAAGCCGTATCTATTTAAGTTAGAAGAACCGTTGTGGATTTGAAGACATTAGATGACAGTGAAACCATTCACTTTCATTTGTGGTCGCAAATTAATGTGAATTGTAGCTTTCGGTTGGTGTATTGGCTTGTATATATATCTACTAAAAGTCAAACATAACTACTCTAAAAGGTTGATGATTATCATCAACATCGATACTGATGAATAATCATTCACAAGAATCGGGTACAACACAATCAAATATTTTAGGAATGGCTTCGAAGATAAGATAACAACGTTTTCAAAACAACCACTCCTTATTTTTAAATTCAACACAAAAATCTATCCCAGCAGCCTATTTTACCAGAACAGCTTTATTTACCTCTATCATATTCCTCCATATCTATACTAAATACATCAGGGATTTCGACATGCCTATCCCAACTCTAACCTCAATGATATTTCTAAGTGAGCTGGCCTCCCCCGGGCACCATTCATTGATATTAGCAGTCGAAACTCACTATATCATATAACTGTATTATGTTGTTCAAATTCGAGTTGATATTTGTTGTAAGGATACGCAAAGTTTCTATGGAAAGAAACGCATGGTTGGATTCTATATCGTAACTTAGATTTTTGTTAGGATTGCTTCGAATCTTTGCGGTTGCTACTTTGATAAAAATTACGGCTAGAGCAACCTAGAGCTATATAGAAAGGTTTGGGTCATCATTTTCGTTATTGGTATTCCAAAAGTGACATTTATTTAAGAATACAAAAGAAATAATAACAGTACTACTAAATATTATGGGTGTATAAGAGGCAAATCAAAGGGAGCTTAGACCCTTTGGTGACCTTTGCGGTATAAACCTTTACCCATTTTCGGTAGAGAGTATTAAAAATGTCACGTGAACGAAACAACGGACGATACATTTATATTATTAAAACCTACGTACGGAGAACGTGGTGCAGGTACCTACTTTGATTCTTAAAATGTTGATTCAGCTTTTAGTACATTAAGGGGTTTATTTATAAACGTTACTTAACTTTAAGCGACGTTCATGAATAAAGTGGTAAGTTGCAGTAGGTACATCATTATTATTATAAATGAAAAGACTTCATTTTGTTTTATAGATACAATAATGTTTCAAACGGTTCATGGCAATATTGTGCAAAATTACCATCCTAAACCTCCGCAGAAGCTACAAAACCGCTACTTAAAGTTTATACAGCAAAATACAAAGTGATTAATGGTATCGTATATCAATTACCAATGTCAGGTGCAACTTGGTTTTTGTCGGGAAGTTTTCAGAGGGGCCCTTAATGGTGCTCGAGAATGTACGGGGAACTATTGCATGTTTTATCTAAGAAATGTGCACGAAGATAGATCGGCAGGCAAGTAATGCGCCATTGTTGAGAGAGTAAATACTTGTATTAATGTAGCCGTAGATATAAATGAAGCGATGAATTCGGAATAAAAGATAAATGAAATAAGAGACACAGGCGAAATGAATTTGGTAATAGAAGTGTATGTAACAAAATCTGAATCGGGAGAATGGAAGATTAACTTAAAATAAGAGGATGTTTTAACGTTGATATACGGTTCTTAAGCTATAAATGTAAAAGATTATTTCGTATTGACGGTGAGGTTAATCTGATTAAGATGTGAAATGATCTATAATATTGTGGCTAATTCTGTGAAAAACTATTGTGGCTAATTATTAGATTAGATTAAGGGGATGTAAGATATTAGCTTTCTCTTAGGGTTTTAAACTTAAAGTGTAGTTATACCTACAAATACAAAGTTCGATCCATCCAAGATCCAACCTCCATCCAATCCATGGTCAAGGTAATTCTAATGATAATAATAAAGTCCTTGGAAAATCTTTTCCAAATAACCTTGAAATATAAAATTGAAATTGATAAAAAGTCCAACCCTATTATTTCTATAATGTATATCTAAACTGCTCAAAGCATTTGACGCATGAGATAAAATGTGTTTTGGATCAATCTTGTAACGTCTGCGCTAAACTGTTATATTTCGTACAGATAAAGAGCAACATTATTAAATCACCTAGCATGCTCTTAAACGACTTCACAAATCGTTAACCAAAGCAAATGTAGAATTTACCGAAAGCAAAGCCTAAAGTAAGCAAAGTTAACCCAAGTGTAAAACCGCTTACAGAACCTAGAGCTACCGTCTAAAAGTTCGATAAATTAAGTTAGCCCACACCCGTACACTCGAAGTCAGAAGGTTTTTGAAAAACACCCCATTCTTGCATTGGAAAAGGTTTGTGCACTTCTTTTTCTGAAGGAAAATTACGGACGTTCATATACAATTGGAATGTTGAGAATCGGAAAACAGCTGCAAAGTTTTGCTGACCGATCCAATGTTGAACCATTGATTTTGGAGAATTTCAACCACTGTTATTGGTGGAATTGCAATGATTGCTTCCCAAAGATATTATGTTATTATGTTATGTAGTGTATACTTCATAATTAGGAGATAAAACAATATGTAATATTTATCTTTGTATACTAAATAAATTCTATCCCTTGTAAAGTAAATAAGTCATTTATGTTGAACTATCTCACGACCTCGTTATAAGTCAATTTCGAATATATACCAATTCTTGTAATTTAGTTATCCTAACTAATATTATAAATGCGAAATTAAGTTTGTTTGTTTGTTTGTGACCTTTTCACGCCTAAACCGCTGAACTGATCATCCTTTAATTTATAATTATACGTTGTCAGGTGTACAGAAATGGACGTAGGGTACCTTATTATGATAATAGATGTTGCCACGTGTCTTTCACGTTTCTTTGCGTATCAGATACGCAATAAATAGCAAATTGATTAAAGGTATTTTATTAACTCCTAGCTGACCCGACAGACGTTGTCCTGTTTTTGATTCGGAAGACACGCGGCAACATCTATTATCATAATAAGGTACCCTACGTCCATTTCTGTACACCTAACAACGTATAATTATAAATTAAAGGATGATCAGTTCAGCGGTTTAGGCGTGAAAAGGTCACAATCATCATCAGGAGGTCATCTATCTAGATGGAAAACATCTTTCTAGATCTATCAACTCTGGTAGCCAAACACATAATTTTTATCACATTTAACGCCGGTACCACATCTCTGCCTAACCCTCCGGGGCATATAAAATATGTGTGTTTAGGTTAAGATATTTACCTATGGGCCTGCGTTGCCTGAAATAAATGGAATATTATTATTATTATATAGGCGTGTTGTTATGTTAACACCATTCTTGCATACCTGTGTAAAGATACCTGTAACTGTTAACACCGTGGTTGACACTGAATTGGTTATTATTCTTCTTAATTATCGCAGAGAGTATATAGGCCAAGTGACATTGCACCAAAATTGAACTCGATATATCATATATTATTCGCATCGAATGCCTCTGTAAAAGCAAAACAAACACCCTTTGGGTGGACTGATAGTTTGTGTATGCTTTCGTTTTAAAAACTGCGTGAACGTAATTGAATTGGTGCAGCTCGGCTTTGAATTCAAAACTACTACTCTCGCTTTTTTCCAACGCATTTTCGAATACTTTTAACAAAAATTTAATCTAAGACGTTATGGAAATGTGTTGGAAGATAACAACATTTACAAAAAAGTTCTTCATAATTACTAATTCAAAACAAAAATCTATCCTTTACCAGAACAGCTTTATTCACATCTGTCATATTCCTCTCCATCTTTACTAAATATATCCGGGATTTCGGCATGCCTATGTGGACTGATAGTTCATGGGTGCTGTTCCGTTTTAAAAACTGTGTGAACCTAATTGAATTTTTGCACTTTGAATTCATAATTAGGATTCCTATGTGCTTTCCAAAGCATTTTCAAATACGTGAAACGAAAATTTAGCTAAGACGTTATGAAAATGTGTCTAAATTAACTAAATTGGTAACTAAACACCCCGCTAAGAATAATAATGGGCCAGTTTACCGCAAAGTGCTTTGCTGTGTCACCATTCATCATCCGACCTAACAACTACATTAATATTAAGACGGATCGCGTTTTGTTTGCTCACTCGCACATAGCTCGGTCCCTTTCTGTTATTATCAGTTTGACAGCTTCTTGAGGATGAGATATCGCTACATTTTAATGGACTATATTTTTTGGAGGATTATTAATAGAGAATGAAATTATTCTTTTAAAATCTTTGTGTAATCCGAATGAGGTATGTAGGGAATTATTAAGATAGATAACAGGGAGAAAGGAAAATTAATCGTTCCTCTTAATACTATAAATTATTTTTTAAAACCACCCGAGCACACCAGCGTTAATAGTGAACAAAAGATATCTCATAGCAAAGCATTTGTTGGCCCTAATATGCATCCTTGTTGAAACAAGCTCGATCAAAGCTCTCACGATGACCTACTTAAAAAAAAACAATACCGCACTCTGCATTGAACGAACAAGAGAATCGTTCTGAACATACGCTTAAACAACTGCAGAGCCAATTACACTGTGACAAGAACTTGCTGATCGTGTTACTTTATCAAAAGCATATGTATGAATTTGCTCACAACTCACGAGCTTTAGCTACACAGACAATTCCCTGTTTAACTTAAACCAATTTCCACTCATTAACTCAACGTACCTTGTTGAACATACTACGAAGTACGTATCAAAAGTATTGCCTTGTTAATTTTCTCTCCAAATAAGTCTACTTCGAACTAAGAACTTCTCCCATTATGAAACTCTGGAAGTGTTTACGTCACACATTATGAATCCCTATATTACTTGAAAATTATTTTGTCGCTGAAATAAACGAATCTTGAATAAAGTTGGTTGTATAACGAGTGGCGTTGTATGGAGTGCTCGCATTAGTATTCGAGCCTCGGGTCGAATGTGGCGCGAGATTGTTATCGCTTTGCTGTGCTCCGTTTTGGTACTTGGAATAGCACCGAATAGATGGTGTGTGCTGATTGGATCGCGTTTGCCGGTGGTGCGAATTGGTGATTTGTCTGATAGCTGAACATGGTGGGGTTGAACAATAGTGTGGTAGGGAAGGAGTGAATGGATGTTAGTTGCTGAATTCACTTACGACAAATTGTAAAATAAAGGGTTGGCAAATTGTACGTAGTTGTCTAATCGAAAACTTCTTTTTCTATTAATTTACTTAAAGTGGGCCGGACGGTAAATGTAAGTGTATAAAACTTTTCAAAGAAAATTGTTGGCCAAAAATACGTAAGATTTTATCAACAAATTACATTTTATCGACACTAATTAATTGTTTCTACTTTTATTTAACAAAGCAATCAATCTTTGCCCAACTTTCATTGAGACAAATCCCGCGATCAGTTTCTATTAAAGCCCAAAGAAGGCGTACACAAAAGTTGTAAGCGGAAAACACATTGTTTCCCCTCCCTCGTTAGCAAACTCCGCGGCACTTTTTTGACGTCTGTTCTAGGGCGTCTCTCTCAGTTCGAGTGTTTACCCACGCAACGCCACATTTGCAATCCCAAAACAACATCCCTCATTCTTATCACCAACAATATAAGATTCAAATCTGAACAAAAATCCGGCAGCTCAACTCCAATACAAATTTTGACAATGCAAGGTTATATTTGCAGATTGGTTACGAGTATTTGCGTTTAATATGTTCGCGGTAAAGCTCAGAATCGGTTGGTTTTTTGTTCACCAATCGTTGTCCCACTGATTTCTGTGTTACGTTTTGTTCGTGCGTTCTATCTTGCCTAACTCTTGAAACGAGTATCTGAAACCTTCTTGAGTTTAGGGTCCTTTTCAAATATTTTTTATAAGTTCATTGTAACGAAACTCAATATAAGTATTGAAAAGCTTTTGAATAAAAATAAGAATGGTATGTAAACATCGTGCTATGATGCCACCCTCAAAAATGTTCGTCAAAATGTAGCGGAATTTTGGAGCACTTTACCGGTGACAATTGTGCTCAAATCCGGTGTTCATTTTCATTCTGTTTTATGACGTCACTCCGGAACTTCCCACTAGACAAAACAATGTATCGTTCCTTCCAGACGATCTTACCACGATCCTTTGGCACGACGCACAAACCATCTCAAAAATAACGGAAATGAACGAGATCAAACTGGTGCCAAATTCACAAAGGGCAAATATGATTCACTTGATTTGGGAATCTGTCCAAAGATGATTTCATCACGAGTTTCAATATTCCTTAAGTGCCCACTGAATCACAGGATTCTTGTTAGTATGTCTTATTTAATTTGATAGATGGCCCATATATTTTAGCGTCCCCATGAATCGAGTTAGTAAAGCATCTGTTTTATCAAAATATAATTTAAAGGTATCCTACTGATTAGTATGTAGTGAAAAAGAAAATAAAATCTCATTAAGATTTTCTGAATTCAAAGAACATCCACAATATATTCCACGCCGCCAACATTCGTTTACAAAATTATGTCGCCTTCCTGAAATTCCCTCACTCCTAACTGAGCAGGATCGATAACACATCGAAAGCAAAATTATTAGCAGAAACAAAGGTATAACCTCTGCCTCGACTAAGTCCCATATCACATGTCATACAAGATTCCAATCTCACCCTTTTCCAAAAAACCAAAGAGACCCGTTTTATAATATTTCAGTGAACACAATGAGCCTCGGAGGGTTTAAAACTGAGGGCGATGTAACACCTGCTTATATCCGGATCGCCCCTGGGGCAAGCCCCTTATTTTTGCAATAAATTAGAAACCGCATCAGCCGTACACATTCGTACCTGTCTGGCTAAGACCTTTCCAATTATTGGGGCTTGCTTTCAGCAACAATTTGTAGTTGACCAAACCACGGTATGATTTATTCGTCTTCTTAATAGTTTTATTGTCATCGTAATATACGTGTCTTTTGCAGGAGATCAATTTCATCGAAATAAATTTTATGATTGTCAAGCATAGATTATGTTTCGTATGTAATGAAGCTGTCGGTTCGACTGACGTTACTTTTTGTTGTTTAAATTATTTTGCTGTCATAGGTGTGATATATCAACTGACACAGCAATTATTTTGAATCATTTGACTGTGTTTTTGGATGCTTTATGATCCATAGAAATGAAATCACTAGTTAAAACATTATTATCTTTGTGAGATCAAAATATCTCACAACTTTAATATTGTTGTGGTTTTCAAACCAACGAGAAAATCCTTCTACTTTATAAAAAAAAATAGAAGAAGTAAGTTTGTCTGTTCATCTACTCATACCACGCAACAACCACCTGACGGAGCTTAATCATATGAACTCCCATTGGAACAATTCTTAGGGCATAGATAATAGAGATCATAAAACTTGATCCCACTCAAGAGAAAACCGCAAACAACGCCGTGGGTTTAAAAAAAAAAGCACCTAAAATGATAATCTAAATTAGCATAACAAACACTCATGACAACACAAACAAATCCTAAAATCGAAATCGTATCGCACTCGCATCGTAAAGCTAAATGTCCCAAATTGTCAGTCGAAAGTGCCGTGACAAATTGATTGGTTTAATCGCGTTCGCTAGTGACTAACGGACGGGACCCAGTGATAATTAAACGAGAAACCTGTATCGGACGTGTCCCGACTCACACTAGATTGCTATAAACAGGAGAGTTGACCGTCTGTGGAATTGTATTTGACTTTTCCTTAAGACTAAGGAAAGTAGTGCAAAATAGGTAAATTGAAAACGTATGTAGGTGCTTCTACTTGGTTGTAAAGATTTGTTTTTATTTCTGAAGCTTTTGGGGTATTGTTCCTACTAGGAGTGGAAACTGGACTCTCTAATGCCTTAAAATTCTTTTATGTTCAGAAACTTTTCTAATATTTGAACTTAGGACTTGTGGATAAGGGTTCCTTAGACAGAAATAAATGGGCTATATCTCAGTGGCCTGTTCATTCCTTTCAGTTTTATTATTCGTTCTATATACTGGCCGAAATCATGAAATTATTTTTGAGGAGAGAAGTAGCTTGCCTATTTAAATAAAATGTATCGAGTTCGTAATTTCATTTCAAAACCTTGAGCCAAAGTAAACTGAATTTTCATATAATCTATTACAAGAGAATATAGGGAGACCTATCAGAAGTACGTATTGTATCACAAGAATCCTTATAGGTACCTATTTGTTACAAAACTTATACAGATATTTGCTCTTTATTGTACCAATTTTTGGCCCAATCAGTTCGAAATCTGGAATGCTTTTTTTCCTGCTTTGCTTTATTTTTCCTCCTACGATATAGGTCACTACGGAATATTTTCTCATTTCTTTCCTTTTGATCTCCAAAACGGAGGAGTGTAGTCATGAAACGCCTTTCATGTCCGCTCCAATGATCTATACTTACATCATAATAATAATTGTAGTACATCTCCTCTATATTAGTAGAGCATATTCCCGAGAAATGATTTTAAACCGTTTCTGGATATATCATCATATCGTCTAAGTATAAAATATTTAATATATTTCCGCTTTTACTAATAAGTATTCCTAAAGCCGTTCCTAAGATAACAATCGTTAAATAAAGCAAATGTTGTTTGTAAGAATGATAAAATACACTTTTTCTTATTTACTGGTACTTGGAGATATGTCATTGCCATCTCCATGACTGGATTACAAACAAATGCTTTGTTTCCCTTATCCCGGCCATCAATCGAATGCCACCTTTTTTATCTAAATTTAAAATTACATGATTTACTCTAACTCATTTAGTTTGAAAGCATTCCCATTACTCATAAAGGTCAGGTTTCCAACAAAATATGATTCGGTCTCCAACCGTTTTACATACTGATCCAGAAATAGACGGAAATAACACATCAGTTGGTTACCTCGCTACGTATTTCATTAGAGTTAACTAAGAGAAATGAATTACTGCGACATTCGTGGGCGTTGGATTGGCAAATTAAAGCCAAAGTGTTAATCCTGTATGTGGCTTTAACCATCTAACCGTGTATAGTACAGAAACCTGTTCAAATGAAATTGGTTCTTCACTTGTACAGTAAAGTAGGGGTTGTTTGACAGACAATGTAAGTAGGTATAAGCAATATTTACATTCATAATACCCTCTCCGTACAACCCTCTTAACTCTTCCAACACAATGGCGCAGAAATTCTAATCAATGCATTACAAACAGGCACATCGGAGCCAAGTTACCCTACTAGGGACACCACTGCCAAGATAAAAAGCCCGGGATTAAGTTATCGTTCCGTAGCAGCCCGAGGCGGCCACTATATCCCAATACTGTTTGATGACGGCCCTACGAGTTATTTGCGAGAAGATTCTGGGTGATTTTGAATTTTACTACACTTCTGCATAGAGATTATGTAGTATAGTTCCGATATGAGGCGTAAACGAGACGATAAAATCGGTATTAAAAGGTATAGTGTCTTCTCTGTTAGAACATTGTTTAATCAATATTCTGTCCACAATTAGTTTGCGCTAGGAAGACTAAACAAAGAATAGCATAATCAGCCTATAACGTTCCCACTGCTGGGACACAGGCCTCCTCTCATCGACAGGGCTGTAATCTACCACGCGGACCCAGTGCGGATTGGTAGATGTCACCTTCGAATTTTTGGTTCTAGGACATGCCGGTTTCCTCATGATGTTTGCCTTCACCGTTTTGAGAGCAATGTTGATGAGATTATTTTACACAATGTAAAGCGCCTGACTGGGTTGGAACACTTGGAACCCACGACCTACTCGTAAGTCGGGGCCGTTACCAGTCGGCCACCACTACTCACTCGGCAACTACAGATCACTCGACCACCACTGCTCAAACAAAGAATGCATAGTTGTATTGTAATACAAGACTGTTTTTCTTTTGTGTTTACCCCGTTCTTTCTGATCGATCAATTTCAATCCCCGGGACATACGTGAGAATCATCCGATAATTACGTTTTTCTTTCGTTCTCAGATCATTACTGTAATTAAGTTCATCAGCCAGGCCAAGTATAAACGTACAAGAGCAATTAAATTTCAATTTACTACCACATTATTTTCTCAAAGCAGAAATTGATTACCAAACCTTAACAGATTTCAATTTTGATGTAGTCGTTTATCGAACAAATAAACTTCACGTACTAGCAAGGTCAAAATATAAATAACATCTACTAAATTAATTTTATGTTGACATGTGAAATTCTCACATATTAATTTGTTAGAAAAACAATAACAATGTACACGAGACGGCGAACGCAGGGAAACATTTGACGAGAACGATACTAGGGCTTACGACGAGTAAATGGCGTGTTTCCATTTTTCCTGCCGACGACGACGGTGAAATTAATTTTATAACGATATTTTTATTGTTGTCTTTTCTGTGATTATCTTTGTTTTAATTGAAATTAATTTGAACCTTTAGCAGCTCTTATACATGAATGACTGGTTTCCAAGTGCAATGCCTGATTTAACATTCAATTTGTATCACAATCTTCTACTTCAACAAATTCCATTAAAACCACTCCCACCACAAGCACATTTCCTTCAGTTACCGCATTTCCTGCCATCTTACCTTCCAAAAACCATAACCAAAAAAAAACAGATTGTATATCTTCCATTGTACCTCAACAATACTTATAGTTATACCCAATCATCCATGAAAATCTCCCAAAGTAATAAAGATATCGTATATCAACGGAATCGCGACATTGTCTGGGTGCGTAGGTGTCTGAACTAATATCGGGCCGGGACCGACCGGTTCCTCGGCTATCGAGTCCCGATCTTCATGGACATAGAATAAAGGAAGTATAGAAGCGAAATACCCTAATGGGTACACAGTTGCAATAACCGTACGTTTGGGCACACTGTAAACACCAATATCTATACATATAATAAAATTGTAGAAAAGTGGTGTCTGTACAATGGAAAGTATATAAAAAAAAAGTAACAGGGGTTGTTATTATATCGATGCCGAACCCGAAATTGTAATTAAATTTTTTTTTGTCTGTTGTCTGTTTGTCTGTGTGTTTGTGCACGCTAATATCAGAAACGGCTTATTCGATTCAGATGCGGGTTTCACTAATATATTGTAGTAAGCTTCACTTAACATTTAGTGTTTATTTCATGTCAATCGGTTCATAAATAAAAAAGTTATGTCAATTTAAAGAATCACGGCGAACATTTGTTAAGGTATTCTATCAGAGTACGTTCACGCCTCGCGCCTGCGCGTCCGTGGCTGCCTGAGTTTGTTTCGGCCTTTCTTCTCAGAGTAGTCAGATAGGAAAAGCCGATCTCATCAAGCTTAAATAATAATAATCTGATCCAGCCTGACCCATCATGCTGCCCTCTCCCAGCGACGCCCTAAGCCGAGGTTCGTACCCCACAGGGGGTGCCCTTAGCGTGTAGTCGCTTAGTATAGACTCCTTCCGCTCTGGGTGGAGCGGAAGGGAGTGTCAGGCTCTTACTGACTAAAACACACCCATGTTCCTTCCTTAGCCCTTTTTGTTCCGGGGTAGCGGTAACCCTTTCGGACAATCCCGCTGCCCCGGCAGGCTTCGGCCCTGACGGGCCCCTTCTCTGTTGCTGACATCTCTTTGAGGCGCGTGTGGAACACGTACGCGCTGTCCGGCACGGGCCTGGTCCTGATCGGACGGTGAGCTACCCATTACTCTCCGCCCGCAGGCCCGCGCCTACGGTGGCCGGGAGTCGTCACGCGCCTCCCGACGCCCGGAGCGTCTCCCGCGGCGGCTGGGACGGGAGGCTCTCTCCCTAAGCCGTCCCGCCACCTCCTTCGCTAGCATGACTGCTTCGCAGAAGGAGGTGACTGCCTCCCACTCCCTCTCGCCTCGGACCATGGCTTGCACCAAGGCCGGACGCGAGAGGTCGCCGCCGCTGCCGATCGCCTCTACGAGGACACGGCGGTGCTCTACCCAAGCGGGGCAGAACTCCACCGTGTGCTCCACCGTGTCCTCTGGGAGATCCTGGCAATGGTGACACCCGGGCGTTTCCTGATGATGATGTGGAGGAACCTCCCAAAACTTCCGTGTCCGGTGAGGACCTGCGTCAGGCGGTACGAGATGACATAGTCAAAAAAAAAAAAACTCGCCGCTGCCATAAGGATTCAGTTATTCGTAGCGAACGCACGTATCCTGGAGAGTATAGGCAAATAGTTGCTTTCGATTATTGCGATTCACATGAATACTGACTGTTTGCATATTTCATTTATTTATACCTATTTTAGGGTTTGTAGGGTAGGTTCTTTTTCTTAATTTTCTTTAAAATTTTGTAAATAAATATTGTAAGTATTTGGTATAGGTTAGGCGATTCTTTACTTGATTTTTGGGTATTTACTTATCTTAATTTTTATTTAGGGTTTGTAAATAAATATTGTAAGCATTTATTATAGGTTAGGCATTTCTTTCCCTGATTTTCGGTATGATCTTAATTTGTATTTAGGGTTTGTATATAAATATTATAAGTATTTGGTATAGGTGAGGCATTTGTTTTCTTGATTTTCTTTATTGAGTATAAGTTCATTAGCTCAGGTTAGTAATTAATTTTTCTAGCATTTCTTTTGTTTTATAAAGTTAGTACGTTTGGTTTACACGTCTTAACACTTATTACTTAAACTGTGATAATTTTAGACTGTATCTATATGTATTTTTTACTTTATCTGTAAATATTTATAATTTAATTGTTTACGATAGTACGTGTTTAATAAATAACTGTGTGTTAAGTAGTAAGTACTATTTTATTGTAAGAACGCCTCGAAGAAGATCCAACCTCTCCCAATGTAGCAGAAATGCTAAAAGGATGAGATTAGTTCGATCACAGGAATCTGAGGAAGGTCGTGAGGCAAGGCTCTCTACAACTCGGGAACATCAGGCTAGGTTTCGTGCTGCAGGAACTTCGACTCAGCGAGAATCTCGACTGAGTTCAAATCCTTCTCGAATGATGACAACTCGAAATAGGGAAAACGGGGAACAACGAAAGGCACGTTTATCTGTCGATCGCGAAGCTCACGCGCTATCGCGTGAGTCTGAGACTTTTGCTGACAGGGAAACCCGCCTGAGCTCCCAGAGAGTACGGACAACAAATGCTCGATCCCAGGAGACACAGGACGAACGGGAAATACATCTCACTGCCGATCTTCAAGCTCATGCACTATCGCGTGAGTCTGAGACTTTCACTGATAGGGGAATTCGTCTGAGTTCTCAGAGGGTTCGGACAGCAAATGCTCGGTCTCAGGAAACACAGGAAGAACGAAAAATACGTCTCACTGCTGATCGTGAAGCTCAAGCACTATCCCGTGAGTCTGAGACTTTCACTGATAGGGAAATTCGCCTGAGTTCTCAGAGGGTTCGGACAGCAAATGCCCGGTTTGTAGACGGTATATGTAATTCAAAATATGCTGCCCGAAAAGACACTATTCCACGCGTACGAAGTCGCGGGCACAGCTAGTTGATAAATATGTGTACGCACGGCTACACATCAAGCTATACATAGCCAGTATAAGCTGACTTCTGATTGTACGAAAAACCTATACAATGCGAGTCAGCAAAGACTGGAAATGTTTGATATGCAGCCGTGTGTACATAGTTGGCTGTCGATATAAAAAATTTGGGCAGCAAATATCTTTCTCAAATATTATTTATGTCTCTGTTTTTGTATTGTTTATGACTGAAACTTTCTCGCTAGGCATTCTAAATGCCTGCTGTATCGAGGCGTAAGATACGTTCAACACAGGCAGGATGGTATAGTCGCTCACGTTACACACTCCACAATCATCATCACCGATGGTGATGGTGGTAACACCCCGTCTTCACCCACTTATATATATATATAGTCCTCTCTATGCTTGTGCCAATCTCCACTCTTCTGTTCCAGTCTCATCCAACGTCTACCCGCGATGGTAACAATTTTGACCGGCCATCTCACTGTCAGATGACCGACTCTCCTCACTCTATTATCGACTTTATCAACCTGGTTTTAGCCAGGGTTAGAGTGGGTCATAAAAAGGTAGTCAGCAGGTGATTACTTTGTTGAGATACGACATACAACGCGTTGACGTATAAAGTGTTTGAGTTTCTCTTCTACACGATTTTGTTAATCTATGTATACGAATCTATGGATCAGATGAATTTGTCGACCGACTAAGAGCGTCCGAGTTTTTTCCTACTTTTATTAGATACTGTGAAATTAGAATGGAATTTCATTTCAAATGATTCAACGATGTTACACAAAAAGTACGCGTTTTTTTGTCATTGTGTGGGAATACGGAACTGCTGAACTGTAACAATAGAACTGTAGTTTTTAATAAACACTTCTGAATCTGTAAGTTTTTTTTTTTGTGTATTAAATTAATTTTAACTTGATTCCCTAACTTTTCCCTTTTAGCATTAACATTGTCTTACTGTTATAATCCTTTATGTCACTCTTCAGACATAAAGGATTATAACAGTAAGACAATGCCCCATAGCAGACATTTTAATAATAGTAATATCAAAACTATTATCAATAATTAATATACAAAATTATATCGAACGGTAAAAATATTATTTTCATTAATTACATAATACTAGAAAGTGTGGTCTAAGTTCAATTAATTTTCAGGCATATATTATTAATCCAAAATTTTCCATATCGCTTCGTACTAATGCTGAAACATTAATTAACACTTGTTAGTTTTCTAAAGTTTCCAATAGCTCTAGAATGTAATTATCCTTAATATTTTTCATTTGAACCACAGAAAGCCAAGACTTTACTTGTAGTTGGACTAACTTTGCAGGTTGGTACTTACTTTTAAGCAATTTTTCTCCGACGCGGTCTAACTGAAGCCTTGTTAGTAAAAGTTCTGGTGCTAACACTTCCTACGTACTCAGGTCAAGTAAAGGGCCGATTGGAATTCTATGTGGTTCAAACTATTTCTTATTAACGATGAAAGGCTTAGCGCTGTAAGCTTTGGACCAATTACTCTTGTGATGTAAGGAAGGTATACGTTGCCCTACTTTTAGGCGAGATCCTCTTCGGCTTACAGACGTGACATTTGTATTACACTTGTAACCTTCCGTGGCTTCGTTTGCTTGGTTGTAATCTTCTGTTTGCAATCTTCTCTCTGTAACTACATTATTTGAATCTTCTCTCTGTAACTACATTATTTTTATGAAACAAGGTTATGTTGAAGAGGACAAAAAACTTGAAACAGACTCTTTATAACAATGACAAAAAAATCTATGACCTCTTAAAGAACTACTATCTCTACCAATATCTGCTACTACTAAAGACTGATCTACATATTCTATTACACACACCTCGACGTCTAACCCTCCCAACCCAACCTATCGAGAACAGGTAATCAACTCCTAAAGGGCTCACCCGGACAATTTAGCTTTCTAGCGCCCACACCAATGTCTTATATACGAGGGAACAAGTCCTAACGGGGTGAACCTGACTCAACCGACGGCACTTGCGCGTGAAGAGGGATTTCAGGTTGTTGATTATTTTATATTTATTCTCCGAATGTTTCTTGAGTATTTTGCGGTTCAAGAGGGTAAGGATAAATGTTTCGTTAAATATTGGATGTACAATTTGGCATTGGTAATTTTTTTCATCATGGATTTTTTTCGTTACTTGTAATCGAATACTAAGTAGTTGCGGAAGAAATGTTAGCGAGACTATTTGTTTATCATACTTATTGTCATTTTTATTCCAATTCATTTGAAATCAACGCAGCACAATCTTTTTCCAAAACACAATTACTCTATCTGCCATTATCGTATGCACCTTCCTTGTACCCATATCACGCTTCACACAATTCATCCATTCTTTCCTTTGTACCTCTACCTACACATACATTTCTTAGAGTGCTTAAGATTATAATATTTTATAGACATCCACTCCACATTCAAATCAAGACTTATATCTCAATTTTATTATTTTTAAACCTACTCGTTCACTTAAATATTTATATCAGCTTTATACTTTACAACTTTTTTCTGCTTTATTCACAGACATCCAGAAACCACGCCCAAAATAACCTATTTCGGAGTCTAGCCTTAAAACTGACAGATAAGACTGGCGACCCAAAACCTAAAGTAGAACATAGACGACCATACTTTGCTTTAGCCCTTAATCTTCTCCCAAAGTAAACTGTTTACATAATCGAGAGAATTGGTAATTATTAATATAATCTATTCTTCTAAATTTTTTCTTGGGTTTAACTCTCTTATATGTATAAAGTCGTAAATCTAGGCGTGGCGGCATTTGTCAGCTATAACATAGTTTTCAATTATTTTTTCAATTATTTTATTATCATTTGATGTTTGTATATTTTTTTGTCTAGTGTTCTAGTATGCTAATTAATAGTGCCGTGCTTTTCTATAATTTAGATATATGCAAGATGCTATATTATGGCGAAGGCTTTGAGTTAATGCTGTGTATGTGATTAGTTGCCTTTATATAAATAAATAAGTATATTATTATAAAGAATCTGAAAATGAATTGTTACAATGTGGCCTTGCATGATGGACCTGTCAAACGATCGAAGATTTTTATATTTGTGATAATCATCGTAAAAATAAAGAAAAAATTAAAAAACTGGCCAAGTGCGAGTCGGACTCGCACACGAAGGGTTCCGTACCACAAGGCAAAAACGCCGAAAAATCATGTTTGTTGTATGGGAGCCCCCTTAAATATTTATTTTATTTTAATTTTATTATTTATTATTAAAGTTTTAACTTTAATAATAAATAATAAAATTTATTACAATACAGTTGTATTTTAATACAACTGAGTATTATGTGAATATTTCAAGTGCGTACCTGTTGCCATTTTATATATCGCGCAAAAGGGCAAAAAAATCGCGTTTGTTGTATGGGAGCCCCCCTTAAATATTTATTTTATTTTGTTCTTAGTATTTGTTGTTATAGCGGCAACAGAAATACATACTTTGTGAAAATTTCAATAGTCTAGCTATCGCGGTTCTTGAGATACAGCCTGGTGACAGACAGACGGACAGACGGACAGACAGCGAAGTCTTAGTAATAGGGTTCCGTTTTTACCCTTTTGGTACGGAACCCTAAAAAAGAAATATAGTCATAATCATCATGTTAATAGAACAGTTTTAAATACAATATAAGTTAATGATATCCTGACACGAAACGTCAGTCGTGATTGTTGTTTTATTTTTGACAATGAAATTATTATTATACAGGATTGTGACATTACAGGCTAAGCAAGAACGCGAGACGTAAACATCACTTACATTTGACTTGAAACGAAAATACAACTAAATAGCATTTTGTTTTAAGTACTTGCAACAAGTAGGTACAACGTGCATCACCCATAGATATGAATAAAGTCTTAAAACTAAGTAAATCATCATCTGCCTAGCCTTTTTTCCTAACTATGTTGGGGTCAGCTTCCAGTCTAACCGGATGCAGCTGAATACCAGTATTTTATATGGAGCGGCTGCCTATCTGACCGCCACAGTCCAGTGACAGAGTAATATGATACTCCTTGGTAAGACTGGTTATCAGACTTTCGGGCTACTGACGACTTGTAACGACTGTCAAAGATCCACGAATGACAGCCGGGACCAACGGTTTAACGTGCTTTTCAAGGCACGGAGGAGTCTTGGTATGTGAAGATGGTCACCCTTCCACGTACCAATCGCGTCAAGCGTAGCTTAACCTGATCGATCGACCCGTACGGCTGTTATTACTTAGTCACAAGCACCTCTCAAACTAAGTAAATATTATGTGCGAAATGAGTATTTAGAAATTTAAAATCCATTAAAATTACTTTACGTTTCTTGCTACCTGCACTGGTATTATGATCACTCCTAATTGCGGTATCATTTAGAATGCTAGTGGAATAATCATTTCTAGTACCCAAGTTATCTTTTATTTACTTAAGTTCATGAGTATACCCAGCAGCACTTTTCCGAAATATATCTTGTTCATGTCCTCTTGCATTTTTAAACGCTCTACAAGAATACGTGCTAGAAATTCAAACCCTACATAGCTGGCTAAGTAAATTTCCCTGCACTAAAACAATGCTAACAGCTTAGGATCTGGTGTCAGAATCCACATAGCTTTGGGAACAATGGGAGCATTCGCTGTAATCCTTTTGACTGGAGTTTGTGACGCATTTACGATGTGAGAACAACGGTTGTGATATTTGATGTGGAACATTGGTTAGTGTAGTGGCTGGGTGATTGCAATTTTTGGTAGGTGACAATGGGTTGGACAGGATTATAATGCAAAAACAACTAGAAGGAAACCTGGCAGATTACAATATACACATAATGACATACATATGATGATGACACATGACAGTCATGAATTGAAGGATGCAACATATTTAAACAAATACAAACATATATTTTGTTAATACCCAGAAAGACTAATCAAAAACTAAAAAAAAAACTGCCGTTATAATAATACAACGTTGTTGTATATAGTGAAAAATAATTCATCAGTTTAAACAATACAATTCACAGCAGTGACCTATATAGGAATGGACTTTATGTTTGAGTAAAATGTCACTGGGTAAATGTCTAGCGTGTCAATGATATTTTTGACATTTGCATAGCATGGGCTGAAGTTATCATATTTTGGTCGGTGTTTTTTATGTCCATCACCGTATCACTGTCGTTGTTGATATTATGATCAATTAAAATTATCAAATAAATTATTAATTATCATTACATATTAATCAAGGACATTATCAATTAATGTTTTATAACAATTTTACTAACTTATCTTTTTTAGCTCAGTTACGTTTTTGCTTGAAACCGTATTTTCCTTCACGAAATGCTCTCTTTTCGGCAGTATTTAGGCCAAACCTCCCGAACTGCCTCTACTCATTACTTTTGACGGGACTACTGCGACCAGCCTAAAGTTTGTTTCGACAGCTATTAGAATTTAACACAATAATAACTGCCAGCAAGTTGGCTTCTACTGCACAATTCGAATGGACGAGTAGCTTGCAGTTTGAGTGCGTCCAAATAACTGAGATGTTTTACTTAACGTAATTACCTTAAAGTAATTATTATGCTACATCTTAGTTTTTAATCACAATAGCCAGGATTTGACAATGAGTCTGCATTATGTGGATGTGATAGAATTATAATCATTTTCATTTGTAAGCTTTGATTCTACTCCACCGTTCTTTGAACTATTAACTTCGTCATCATTTCAGCTACAATGATTCAATCGACATAATGCAGTTTCAGTCATCTCACTTCACTAACATTACAAACACTCCTTCACAGCTTTATTCATAACCAACACCACTAACAGTTTAACAATCCTAGCACTCGATAATCCAATACTCTTCGAAAATACCAACAATATCATTTACATCGTTACACATGCCAACAATAGCTTCAATTGGCGTCGTCCGGCGATCGCTGTCGATATCTGTGAGAGCATCTGCATAACAAAATCTCGTTCAATCCCTGTTACTCTGGGGTATACGGTAAGGGTAACATTTCGATATACAAGGACTGACCTCTATGATGCATTTGCATTTTATACGGTTAGTGGATTTATCGGGATTCTGTCTTCTATCTGTGGGAGACCTGAATCTGAACTGTAGGTATGTATAGTGATTATGAATTTGGTGAATTAATTTCTGTTGTTTTTGAAGTCTAATCGAAAGATTTTAATCAGCAGACAGTGATTGATATAAGCAAGTTTATTTCTAAGTTACGAAACTTAACTTGCTAACTGTTATTTTGCCGAAAATATAGTCGTGTAGCTTTTGTGTGATTTTTTGTTGATGAGCCTACAGTTTTGCAGGCCAACCCTCAGCCCTCTGTTGGCCTTGCAAAATGTGTAACTACGATTTTTTTTGTAAGCCAACAGACAACAGGCCAAAGAGAAAAATATCGGCCAATTCAAATTCCGAGTACCACCTAGAAACAAAGTTATCCCCTCCCCGATCCTTCATAAATCCATCCAGGATCGTCAGAAAAAAAATCTATATTAAAAAAAATTAAGTAAACAAAAGAGGAAACTAATAAGAAATCGATGGAAGTCGACTCGGCACCGAACTGTGGACCGCTGAAGTTTAGTTAATCCCCGCGAGATGAAAAAGTACAAAGGATCGGAATAAAAGCCGGTGGCGGGTAGAATCGATCCCCGGATGGAGTTCGAATACCAACTGTGACGTTTGTGGTTCAAGTGATCAGTTGGAGCGATCAATTACGTCTTGCTACTACGGAAAGCCGTAGAGCTGTTGTCACTTTATTATTTGGAGTGGCAAGTACGGCCCATGGCATAGGCGATGGTGGAGAGAGCAAGTAAGATTGAGATTTTAAAGCCTGTTAGGATAGGTTACTTTATTGTATAGTATTGGGGTAGGTTACTGAGAGGTCACGAAATAGAAAGGAGGATGTATTATTTACATGAGTTTTTATAATCTTAATTAAAGTCAAACCATAAGATTTTTTGTTAATTTAATCTCACTAAATAATATGAAATATAAATAATGTGAAAGTTTGTATGTTTGTTACTCAATCACGTAAAAATGACTGAACGAATTTGGATGATATTTGGCACACGCAGCGCGGGCGCAGCCGCAGTCAGTAGCTTGTATACAAAATATTGATTTAAAAAAAAATACGCAAGAACAAATGCCTATCACCATTGAAGTATGGGCATTCACAGACGACGGGCTATGAACCTCGTTAATGTTATCGACCAAACTACCCTAGAATACAAAATCACAAATCCCTAATTGTAAGCCTCTACGTGTCCTATACAGAAATAGTAAAACTTTCAGAAGCTATCGGGGACATATTAATTAAAAAGCATCGGGTCAAAACGTGTCTAGAATAAAATTAACAATAGCGGCAAAAGTAATAGTCGAACTTTATGTAATTGTTGTACCGACACTTGAATAAACAATTAGGCTAGTAGACCAACCCATCTCTTTTTAATCTAATATGTTAGAAAGAGATGAAGTGTAAGTCGTAAAAACGAACGCTTTACGATCGTTCGGGAGATATAAACTAATATTTTTTTGTGTGAAAGCAAGCAGTCATTTATCAATCGGTTGTTTTCGTTTTATTTATTTGCATCTTGTCTTTGCTCATTCATTACCAATCGTTAAACGTATTTTGTTTGATTTATTACTTGTTGAGTTAAAACATAAAGGATGGAGCTTTATTAAATAACTTTTCAAACGAACCAATTACTAACTTTATTAACTGACAAAAAGTGATGTAGTCAAACTGTTATTTGCTAAAAACACCTTTTATAATATTCGATCCATGTTCTATACCAACCGATAAACGGAAAACACTAAGAATTTTAAAGAATATTAAAATATAGGTTTAACTAGCTGTGCCCGCGACTTCGTCCGCGTGGAATAGTGACTTTTCGGGCAGCATATTTTGAATTACATATACCGTCTACAGACCGGGCATTTGCTGTCCGAACCCTTTGAGAACTCAGGCGAATTTCAGTGAAAGTCTCAGACTCTAGTGCTTGAGCTTCACGATCGGCAGTGAGACGTATTTCTCGTTCTTCCTGTGTTTCCTGAGACCGAACATTTGCTGTCCGAACCCTCTGAGAACTCAGACGAATTTCCCTATCAGTGAAAGTCTCAGACTCACGCGATAGTGTATGAGCTTCACGATCGGCAGTGAGACGTATTTCCCGTTCGTCCTGTGTCTCCTGGGATCGAGCATTTGTTGTCCGTACTCTCTGGGAGCTCAGGCGGGTTTCCCTGACAGCAAAAGTCTCAGACTCACGCGATAGCGCGTGAGCTTCGCGATCGACAGATAAACGTGCCTTTCGTTGTTCCCCGTTTTCCCTATTTCGAGTTGTCATCATTCGAGAACGATTTGAACTCAGTCGAGATTCTCGCTGAGTCGAAGTTTCTGCAGCACGAAACCTAGCCTGGTGCAGAGAGCCTTTTGCCTCACGACCTTCCTCAGATTCCTGTGATCGAACTAATCTCATCCTTTTAGCATTTCTGCTACATTGGGAGAGGTTGGATCTTCTTCGAGGCATTCTTACAATAAAATAGTGCTTACTACTTAACACACAGTTATTTAGTAAACACGTACTATCGTAAACAATTAAATTATAAATACTTACAGATTATTATACAGTCTAAAATTATCACAGTTTAAGTAATAAGTGTTAAGACGTGTAAACCAAACGTCATTATCATCATCATTTCAGCCGATAGACGTCCACTGCTGGACATAGGCCTCCCCCAATTTTGGGGGGGTTTGCCATAATCGCCACGCTTGGCAGGCGGGTTGGCGATCGCAGTATGGTATGGTGGTGGAATGCATAGAAAAAGCTGCTGCCCATTCTCCGGTAAGACCCTTAGTCGCCTTTTACGACACCCACGGGAAGTAAGGGGTGGTGCTATTCTTCTACACAGACAAACGTACTAACTTTATAAAACAAAAGAATTGCTAGAAAAATAATTACTAACCTAAGCTAATGAACTTATACTTAATAAAGAAAATCAAGAAAAGAAATGCCTAACCTATACCAAATACTTATAATATTTATATACAAACCCTAAATACAAATTAAGATAAGTATGTATACCGAAAATCAGGGAAAGAAATGCCCAACCAATAACAAATGCTTACAATATTTATTTACAAAACCCTAAATAAAAATTAAGATAAGTAAATACCCAAAAATCAAGGAAAGAACCGCCTAACCTATACTAAATACTTACAAAATTTTAAAGAAAATTAAGAAAAAGAACCTAACCTACAAATCCTAAAATATAAATAAATGAAATATGCAAACAGTCAGTATTCAAGTGAATCGCAATAATCGAATCCAACTATTCGCCTATACTCTCCAGGATACGTGCGTTCGCTACGAATAACTGAATCCTTATGGCAGCGGCGCGTTTTCTTTTGAAATGGTCATCTCGCAGTTCAACCTGAGGGGTTGTCGACTGCTTAACATGGCTTTCTTGTGGATGCCTCAATAAATTAAGGCCTCCAGCCAGGGCATAATACACAACTTGACTACACAATATAAACTTAAAAACTAAGCGACTACACGCTAAGGGCACCCCCTGTGGGGTACGGACCTCGGCTTAGGGCGTCGCTGGGAGAGGGCAGCAAGGGACAGGCTGGATCGGAATTATGGCAGCGGCGCGGCTCTCAGCGCGCTTTATAAAAGGTGTAACGGAAAGGGGGTTTCAACCCTGAAGGAGGTGAATGTGCTCATGAAACTGAACAAATTTCCCCAAAGAACATAGGTCGAAATATGAAAAAAATTTTGGACCTCCCATAGTAATAGTAAATCATTGATGTGCTATTACTATGGGAGGTCCAAATTTTTTTTTCATCTTCATTCACCTCCTTCAGGGTTGATACCCCCTTTCCGTTACACCTTGTATATATAGCCACGGACGCGCAGGCGCGAGGCGTTTACGTACTCTGATAGAATACCTTAACAAATGTTCGCCGTGATTCTTTAAATTGACATAACTTTTTTATTTATGAAC
Source organism: Mesoligia furuncula (assembly GCA_916614155.1). NCBI lineage: Eukaryota > Metazoa > Arthropoda > Insecta > Lepidoptera > Noctuidae > Mesoligia > Mesoligia furuncula. The sequence continues at coordinate 27,232,465 of OU744800.1, read as the reverse complement.
CGATTGACATGAAATAAACACTAAATGTTAAGTGAAGCTTACTACAATATATTAGTCAAAACCGCATCTAAATCGAATAAGCCGTTTCTGATATTAGCGTGCACAAACACAGCAGACAAACAGACAAACAGACAAACAGACAAAAAAAAATTTAATTACAATTTCGGGTTCGGCATCGATATAATAACAACCCCTGCTACTTTTTTTTAATATATTTCCATTGTACAGACACCACTTTTCTACAATTTTATTATATGTATAGATACATTGGCGTATAGGAGGGGTATAGGCGTATAGGGGCACGTGCCTAAAGAGGAGCAATTGGCTAAATAATAACAGCCGCACAGGTCGATCGATCAGGTTAAGCTACGCTTGCCGCGGTTGGTCTGTGGATGGGTGACCATCTTTACATACCATGACCCCCTCCGTGTCTGGGAAAGCACGTTAAACCGCTGGTTCCGGCTGTCGTTCGTGGATCTTTGACAGTCGTTACGGGTAGTCAGAAGCCCGAAAGTCTGACAGCCAGTCTTACCAAGGGGTATCGTCCAGTAACTGGGTTGTGGAGGTCAGATAGGTAGTCGCTCCATGTAAAATACTGGTATTCAGCTGCATCCGGTTAGACTGGAAGCCGACCCCAACATAGTTGGGAAAAGGCTAGGCAGATGATGACATTAGCGTATAGGAAAAGAGTAAAAATAAGCAATATACAATTGAGCATTACCGTTACAATTTATCCTACGATTTTTACCCAAGGCCTAGCCTACAAGTTGCTAGACATAGGAACCGGCCACAAGCAGTCAGCAGACCCTTTGTGTAAAAATATCACCGTGGAGTAAGCTTGAAGTGCGCTGTCATACGCTCTGGGTAGAGCGGAAGGGAGTGTCAGACTCGCACTCACTAAAACCCACCCGTGTTCCTTCCTTAGCCCTTTAAGTTCCGGGGTAGCGGTAACCCTTTAGGACAATCCCGCTGTCCCGGCAGGCTTCGGCCCTAGCGGGCCCCTTCTCTGTTGCTGACATCTCATTGAGGCGCGCGTGGAACACATACGCGCCGCCCGGCACGGGCCTGGTCCTGATCGGACGGTGAGCTACCCATTACTCTCCGTCCGTAGGCCCGCGCCTACGGTGGCCAGGAGTCGTCACGCGGCTTCCGACACCCGGAGCGTCTCCCGCGGCGGCGGCGGCTGGGATGTGAGGCTTTGTCCCTCAACCATTCCGCCACCTCCTTCGCTAGCATGACTGCTTCACATCGACTGGTCTTCCATTTTATATTTTGCTTCCATTAATATCCATAGACGTTTACAAAACGCTACATCCCATACACTCAGACCACGGTGTAAGTGTAGCCTGACTTGGAACTGTGAAGTTAGCGCCGCGAACACTCCAGAGACCAAAGCAGATGGATCGAACAAATTATACAATTAATTTTAACATTTATCAACTTACACCTTGACTTGGCGACTATTTCGATCAATATATTGAAGAATAGAGTGGTAATGATAGAGTGTAGGTACTGGAAAGATGTAGAAAGAAAAAAATATTTACTTGTAATAGTAGGTAGTAATAGAAACTTCATCATCTGCCTAGCCTTTTCCCAACTTTGTTCGGCTTCGAGTCTCACCGGATGCAGCTGAATACCAGTATTTTACATGAAGCGACCGCCTATCTGACCTCCACAACCCAGTTACTAGCTGGGTTTTACGGTACCCCTTGGTAAGACTGGTTGTCAGACTTTCGGGCTTCTGACGACAGGTAACGTCGGTCAAAGATCTAAAAATGACAGCCGGTTTCAACGGCTTAAGGTGCTTTCCGAGCTACGGAGAGGTTGAGGTATGTAAAGATGGTCACCCATCCTCAGACCAACCGCGGCAAGCGTAGCTTAACCAGATCGATTGGCTCGTGCAGCCGTTACTACTTAGCCACAAGCGCCTCAAGTAGTAATAGAAGCTAAAGAGAAAATGCCTACTAGGGTAGGCATTTCACTTTGGCACTTGGCGTGGGCAACATACATAGTTGCAGAAGTTGTCAAGAAAATAAAGAAAACGGCATATATTATAGTTAAAGAAACTATACCTACTCCATTTGAAATAAGATGAGACATTTAAATAAACCTTTTTTTACAGTCCGTTCAACCGATTTTGACTTCTATTCTGTAGGCATAAGGATGGTATTAAAAGCAAAAAAAGTGGTTTCAATACCAAATGTTTACTGCATCTGCCATATGTCATGCTACCAACGCAATAGAATTCAAAATCGGTTGAACGTAAAAAAGGTTGACTGTAAAAAAGGTTTATTTAAATCTTATTTCAAATAGAGTATGGAAAACGTTACCTCACCATACATAACATAAGAAATCATTCAAATGCATAAAGAATCAAGCCATACGTATTAAAACATAATCAGCCTATAATGTTCCCACTGCTGGGACACAGGCCTTCTCTCGGTGAGAGGGAGTGGGCCGTAATCCACCACGCCGGCCCAGTGCGGGTTGGCAGATGTCACATGTCTTCGAATTTTTGGTTCTAGGACATGCCGGTTTCCTCACGATGTTTTCCTTCACCGTTTTGAGAGCAGTGGTGATGAAATAATTTACATAAAGTAAAGCGCCTGTCTGGGTTCGAACCTACGACCTACAACTCGTAAATCGCGGCCGTTACCACTTGGCCACCACTGCTCTTACGTATTAAAAGGGATCATCCAATTGCAAATGTGATCTCAAAAAGTGAAGTAAAACACTGTGAGGAAACCGGCATGTCTTAAAACCAAAAATTCGAAGACATGACTGTGACATCTACCAACCCGTACTGGGCCCGCGTGGTGGATTACAGCCCACTCTCTCTCGAAGAGAGGCCTGTGCCCTTCTCCCTTCTCCGGGATGCGATCTATCTCTCTGCCAAATTTTATCGAAAACCATTCAGTTGTATAGGCGTAAAAAGGTAACATACAGACAGAGAGACAGACAGAGTTATTTTCGAATTCATAATATTAGTATGGATTATGCTATCCAAATACATCCACAAGAATAAATATCGTAATACATATAAACGCGTTTTTGACGTCCATTAAACCATCCCTTACGGTTCTGCATGAATTACCTGTGCACTGTAGAGATGTCCTTTGAGCAAGATCGACGTTCGATTAAGCATAATCTGCTTAGCCACCTAAACTATACACTGTATAGCGTAACCGATTTCCTATAACCAACCTATACTATAGAAACTCCTAAAGTCAATCTTGAAAATGCTTTAGCCTTTAAAGACCTAGCCCAAACGTAGGTGCCGTTAATACAACAAAGGATTTAATCAAGATAGGCAATTTCTATGAGTAAATAATGCGTTTTCCCGGTTGGTCATCAACTTGGTTGCCAAGCTTTGTTAATAAGGTATTATCCTCTTTGCATCTTGTTGTTTCATCTTTGGACAATCTACAACATTATTTTTAGTATATGCGAAACCCGAAACACGTGTCTAGTATTTTTATGTAAAGAACCTATGTACAACCTATGTAAAATTACAAAACTGTATCATGAAAAATCACAAAATTCTATGCTTGTTAAACATGCTCAACCGCGCCGCGCCGTCTTGCGCTCATTGATAACAGTACCTAGGTACCTAGCTGTTCGGCGCGGAGATTGGATAACCTTTTTAGGGTTCCGTAGCCAAATGGCAAAAACGGAACCCTTATAGATTCGTCATGTCTGTCTGTCTGTCTGTCTGTCTGTCTGTCCGTCTGTCTGTCTGTCCGTCCGTATGTCACAGCCACTTTTCTCCGAAACTATAAGAACTATACTGTTGAAACTTGGTAAGTAGATGTATTCTGTGAACCGCATTAAGATTTTCACATAAAAATAGAAAAAAAACAATAAATTTTAGGGTTCCCCATACTTAGAACCGAAACTCAAAATTTTTTTTTTCAGCACACCCATACGTGTGGGGTATCTATGGATAGGTCTTCAAAAATGGTATTGAGGTTTCTAATATCATTTTTTTCTAAACTCAATAGTTTGCGCGAGAGACACTTCCAAAGTGGTAAAATGTGTGTCCCCCCCCCTGTAACTTCTAAAATAAGAGAATGATAAAACTAAAAAAAATATATGATGTACATTACCATGTAAACTACCACCGAAAATTGGTTTGGACGAGATCTAGTAAGTAGTTTTTATTTAATACGTCATAAATCGTAAACCGCAATTTAAAATTCATTCAATCAACTTAAAAATAAAAAAAAACATTTAATTTCATAAACATAAACCTTATGCATAAACCCGGATGTTACGGAACCCTCGGTGCGCGAGTCCGACTCGCTCTTGCCCGGTTTTTTAAATATTTTTGGGACAAAATATAACATGGGGTAAAAATTATTGGAATCGATTCAGTTACTTCTTCTGAGCAAACTATATTCAGGTTTCGCATATACTAAAAATAACGTTGTATACACAGCCAGCCCAGAATTTTGCTTCGAGCGTAGCGTAGTAGCGTCTATTAACTCCTGTAGTGTGCAGACAACAGGGCTCGCTGGTTATACAGGGTGTTTGGTAGAATGACCGACACAATTATTTGAGGGATGGGGGATGTCATTTGCTAGCACAAAATAGTTTTAATTTTCATTTTTATTATGAATTTTTAAATAAACCACAGGCACTTTTGAATTGTCAAGGAAAAAAATATTGTCAGGTAAACTGAAATAAAAACTAGTTTTAAAAGCTAACAGTCTTAAAATAATAATGTGTACAAGTATATATAAATCAAATCAAATCACGTTGTATGGCAAAGCTGATTCTTTGGCCATAATATATTTTTAAATTGAAATTTTTCGTTCCTTAGCATAATTTTAGGACTTTGGAAGCACCCACGTGATTTTCTAGAACCGATTGTACAGACGCCAGCACATCAAGCTATCCGAAACGGTCATATTTTCCCAATCAACTTTGAACCGGTTTCGGATTTGGTCATCCACGCCCACTTAGAAAATTCACCCTGTATACTTTACTAGCAGCGCCCCGCGGTTTCACCCGCATAAGTGTCGATCCCGTGGGAATATCGGGATAAAAACTATCCTATGTCCTTTCCCGGGACTCAAACTATGTCTATACCAAATTTGATCTAAATCGGTTCAGCGGTTTAAGCGGTGAAGAGGTAACATACAGACAGACACACTTTTGCATTTATAATATTATTAGTATGGATTGTACACCACAAAAATACATGACATAAAAAAAATACATCAAATACTACAAAATATACAAATTATCCTCCTTATCGCTTTCTGCGATCTCTTTCAGGCAACCTTGGAATGGACAGTGATTTTCCTGGACATAAAATGGGGCTGTCATTGGTGAAAATATTAGTTATTTTTATATCAAGTAGATTTCCTGTTGAAATCCTCTGTTATAGCTTTCAACAAAGCTTGAGGAGCAACTATTACAAAGAAAGGAAGATTCCGCAAATATCGGATGAGATATGTTTCTCAGAACCAGTAATAACTTATTCGTGGGAAAAAGATAGTGATCTTGGAGTCAAGATAAAGATAATGGTCTTGGAGTCAACTGAAAATAATGCCTGTTTTTTACCTACTATGTATTTTATACTAGAAATTCTTGTGACTGTACCTACTGTTTTCACGGCGGCAGTATCGGATGTTTTATGCCCTTTTTTAGGGTTCCGTAGCCAAATGGCAAAAACGGAACCCTTATAGATTCGTCATGTCTGTCTGTCTGTCTGTCTGTCTGTCCGTCTGTCTGTCTGTCTGTCTGTCTGTCTGTCCGTCCGTATGTCACAGCCACTTTTCTCCTAAACTATAAGAACTATACTGTTGAAATTTGGTAAGTAGATGTATTCTGTGAACCGCATTAAGATTTTCACACAAAAATAGAAAAAAAACAATAAATTTTAGGGTTCCCCATACTTAGAACTGAAACTCAAATTTTTTTTTTTCATCAAACCCATACGTACATACCCATATTAGGACCCTTATTGTTTCTATTATACATAAACGACTTACCGCTAGTGACTAATCATAAATGTGTATTATTTGCAGACGACGTTTCAATTATTGTGACATCTGACAAAAAGTGTAAAACGAAATCTGATCATGAGATTGACATTAATAACACTATTGACGAAATTATAAAATGGTTACAGGCTAATAAATTGAAAATTAATTTAGATAAATCGAATTATATACAGTTTAATAAATCAATACATACTAAATACAATTTCAAACTTCATATTGACAAGTTAAAAGAAGTTGCACAAACTAAATTCTTAGGAGTACTCATAGACCAAGATCTGAATTGGAAAGTACATGTGGATAGTTTGTGCAGTAGGATTAATAAGTTTGTTTATGCTCTCAGACAAATAAAGAACATAACCAACAAAGAAACAGCAATTACAGCATATCATGCCTATATAGAATCCATCTTAAGATACGGGCTTATCCTTTGGGGTAACAGCACAGATAAACACAGAGCATTTATTGCGCAAAAGAAATGCATCAGAGCCATTTGTGGTATCCGTCCTGACGAGTCATGTAAACCTTTCTTTAAAAAGCTAGGTATATTACCACTTCCGTCACTGTACCTTTTTGAAATTTGTAATTATGTTTATAATAATAAGGGATTGTTCAAGAAAGCCTATCAATTGAACTCTCGAAATAGAGATCCATGCAGACTTGCATTGCAGGATACTCCTAAATCAGCCAAGTATGCGAAAAGTTTCCTAGTCATGTGTATACGCATTTATAACAAAATTCCCAAAGAAATAAAATTGTTATTTAATAGTAACTCATTTAAAAACAAATTAATGAAATGGTTGAAAGAACACATGTTTTATGACATTAAATATTTTCTCAACAATAAGTTATAAATTCCTGGACTTGTGTAATTGCAGATAATGCTGAGAGAAAACTATTATTATTGTAATTGACTCTGTATCTGCGACATTGAACTTTAAATTTACTAATAATAATTATTATTTTGCATGCAATTGATACATATCCTGTATAGCTAAACATGCGGACTTTAGATTAATATCTGACTGTAACAACTTTATACCATGTTTAAGGCAAATAAAGACTTATCTTATCTTATCTTATCTTATCTTACGTGTGGGGTATCAATGGGTAGGTCTTTAAAAATGATATTGAGGTTTCTAATATAATTTTTTTCTAAACTGAATAGTTTGCGCGAGAGACACTTCCAAAGTGGTAAAATGTGTGTCCCCCCCCTGTAACTTCTAAAATAAGAGAATGATAAAACTAAAAAAAATATATGATGTACATTACCATGTAAACTACCACCGAAAATTGGTTTGAACGAGATCTAGTAAGTAGTTTTTTTAATACGTCATAAATCGAAAACCGCAATTTACCATTCATTCAATCAACTCAAAAATAAAAAAAAACATTTAATTTCATAAAAATAAACCTTATGCATAAACCCGGATGTTACGGAACCCTCGGTGCGCGAGTCCGACTCGCTCTTGCCCGGTTTTTATTATTGGGACTATCCTCATGGATACCCTCCGTCTGGGAAGAACGAAGGTTTATTTCGGACTCCTACCGAGAAGGAGCTTCTTCCATGAGTCGGGGGCCCGGGAGGTACTTGTACATTCGTCGCACCCCCGACTGGTATGTCTGATGAAAAACTGTTCTGAAAGGACGAGTTATTCCGTTCTGATCCCCTGAACCCCCCTCCACCCCCCCACCTCGATCCCCTCCTGGATCGTCTTCTGTTTTAATCTTTGTCTTATCCACTATAAACTTTCTCATACCGGTTTGAACCGCTTTTTCTTTTGTTTTTGATGTAATGCCTAAACAACAGCGCACTGTCATTAGAGTGGGAAATCCAATACACATCATAACATCACACTTGTATTATCCGAGGGGTTCAGTGTACAGACGTCAGCATCTCAAGGTACCCGAAACTTTCAAATTTTCCCAATCAACTTTGAACCTTATTATTGACTCAGCAATCATTGTGCCGAATACGGCAATGGGCTAATAGCCAAGAGCCTCGACCAACACCTGAAGAGGCTCTGGTTGAGCAGCTGGATCAAGGGCTTGATTCAGAGAGCAGTACTTCTGGATACGGCCCGCATTGTTAGGAGGTTCCTCTCTCTGGTGCCCTGACCGCCGTAGCTTCGACCCTGTTCCCGATACTGGTGGGCTAAAATTTTTTATATTTTTAAATGTTTTTTTTATATTGTAATATTTAAAAATATAATTTATATGTATAATGAAATAAAGGAAATAATAATAATAATTTCATTTATTTCAGGTACCACATAACCCATATCAGAAAACATCTTTATAATTCATTATACTTTAGCGATAAAGTTGAAAATCTATTAAAGACATTTGACAGATTGTAGTAGCTTAATGTGCTGGTGTCCGTACCGTCATCACCTCCACAATTCGTCAGTTATGTTTGAGTCCCATGTGTAGTAGGACGAGCCTGTTGCCATCAAGCGTGCACAGTTCCAGACTCCAGGCTGCTACTGAAGAAGTCATGATAGAAGAACCTAATAACAGTGCACGATCTGATGGGAATGGCACCCAGGACCTCTTGCTCAGTAGTAGCATTTGTGACCACTTGACCAATAAGACAGAAACCTTACCCATCTACAGACGTCAGCACAACAAGCTACTACAATCTGTCAAATTTCTTTAATAGATTTTCAACTTTATCGCTAAAGCATAAGGTTCAAAGTTGATTGGGAAAATTTGACAGTTTCGGGTAGCTTGATGTGCTGGCGTCTGTACAATAATATTTTATGTGGATGTCGGCTAGTGTTAGTGGAAACGGACATAAATTAGACTCATACTCAAAGCATTTATCCATACTAATATTATAAATGCGAAAGTGTGTCTATCTGTCTGTCTGTTACCTCTTCACGCTTAAACCGATTTACATGAAATTTGGTATAGAGATAGTTTGAGACCCTGGAAAGGACATAGGATACTTTTTATCCCGATATTCCCACGGGATCGAGACTTATGCGGGTGAAACCGTTCGACGAGGCCATAACAGCGTTTACGACGTAAGTCATTTCAGACAAACTTAAAAGCCCTTGTTTTTCGAAAAGAATGAACTGATTTTAATAAAACAACAATGCTAATTTCATTTAAACCAATTACAGGCACTTTTGAATTGTCAAGGGGTCGGTCAATTAGAAAGATGAAGCTAGTTGCCCATTCCAAAGCGTAGGAGGTACATTACAGCCGCACAGGTCGATCAATCAGGTTAAGCTACACTTGCCGCGGTTGGTCTGTGGATGGGTGACCATCTTTACATACCGAGACCCCTCCGTGCCTCGGAAAGCACGTTAAGCCGTTGGTCTCGGCTGTCATTCGTGGATCTTTGACAGTCGTTACGGGTAGTCAGAAGCCCGAAAGTCTGACAACCAGTCTTACCAAGGGGTATCGTATTACCCAGTAACTGGGTTGTGGCGGTCAGATAGGCAGTCGCTCCATGTAAAATACTGGTTTTCAGCTGCATCCGGTTAGACTGGAAGCCGACCCCAACATAGTTGGGAAAAGGCTAGGCAGATGAGTAGGTACCTATGGAGAAGAACGGGCAAGAAACTCCACGGACACTCTTTTAGATCAAAATAATATGGTTAGCTAAGTAAAACTACTTTGAAAGCTATTATTTAATCCTACCTGCTAAAATTCACCTCACAAAATTTAAGTAACCTAAGTCATTTTTGCCCGCAAAGCAACAAAAAGTTTACGTATTTTATTTCCTGAGTGCTACAAGCCACGGCATTATGAAGGCAAAAATGTTTCCGAAGCAGAGAGTAGAGGTTTTCCTAGTATCTGATAGTAAAGTGGGCATTGCATGTGTAAAAAACCGGTCAAGTGCGACTCGGACTCGCGCACCGAGGGTTCCGTACAAGAATGAAAAAACAATTATGGAATTCGAAAATAGAACTCTTTGGGAACATGTTACTTTTTAATTTGCGAGAATGTCATTTGTTTTTTCATGTAACTACAACGCTTTTCCGATTTGTTCCTTTACTTGTGCTACATGCTTCTTGCCAAATTTCATGATTCTAGGTCAACGGGAAGTACCCCATAGGTTTTGATTCCCTTGCAAATATCAAAATATGCGGCATAAACGGAACATCGTTTCAGCCGATAGACGTCCACTGCTGGACACAGGCCTCCCCCAATTTTGGGAGGGTTTGCCATAATCGCCACGCTTGGCAGGCGGGTTGGCGATCGCAGTATGGTATGGTGGTGGAATACATAGAGAACGCTGCTGCCCATTCTCCGGTACGATCCTTAGTCGCCTTTTACGACACCCACGGGAAGTAAGGGGTGGTGGTATTCTTTAAGTCCGGCATCACACAGACTAGTCCGGCACCACACAGACACAGACGCAAACGGATCATAAACGCCCGTATCTTATGATTGCCTTGACTTAGAAGTTTGTTTTTTTGACTACTCCAAGGGATTGCAGCCCTAAGTATTTGATATTAATTTCAACTTGATAACTTCACGCGTTCCTGAGAAAAAGGGTCTTGACTGACGGACAGACAGACAGACAATGAAGTGATCTTCTATGGGTTCCGTTTTTCCTTTCGAGGAGCGGAACCCTAAAACGAGAAAATAATTGAAAGTAGTCAAATACCTACAAACAGGGAAGGACTTCGACGCGCAATATGTTACCATATAGTACATGATTGTAAACCTGATAAAATTTTAACTCAGGGGAAGATTTTTTGTCGGTGATAAAAAAGAAAATTGTTGTTCCATACAGTTTGACCGCGTGGAAGAGGGGTCCGTGGCTAAATAATATCGATCAGGTTAAGCTACGCTTGCTGTAGTTGGTCTGTGGATAGGTGACCATCTTTACATACCGAGACCCTTCCGTGCCTCGGAAAGCACGTTAAGCCGTTGGTCCCGGCTGTCATTCGTGGATCTTTGACAGTCGTTACGGGGAGTCAGAAGCCCGAAAGTCTGACAACCAGTCTTACCAAGGGGTATCGTATTACCCAGTGACTGGGTTGTAGAGGTCAGAGCAATCGCTCCATGTAAAAGACTGGTATTCAGCTGCATCCGATTAGACTGAAAGCCGACCGCAACATAGTTGGGAAAAGGCTAGGCAGATGATGATATTGGTGTATTCCTGAAATAAAAATGATTTGATTTTGATTAACATTTTTGGAAACAAAACATTTAGATCCCCTGAGTTTATCTGGTAAACTGCTAACTGGTGTATATGGAGAATGATAAGATAAAATAAGATATATTTATTTGTCAAAAACACGTGTAGGTTCACAATCAGTTGGAACGATTACAAAAAAAAAAAGTTTCAGCGTGTTTTGCCTTAAAAGGCGTACAAATATGGTACTTAATAATAATATAATTCAAAGAACAAAAAAAAATCACAAAGTTACATTAAATTAATAAAAATGTCTAAAGTACATCATTTAAATAGTCTGCAACATGATAGTATGAAATCGTTTATCAATCGATCCCGTAGGCACCTACCCTACAACCATCTAAATGAAGGGCATAAGCGTTTCAATTTGAATCGCTATTGTATCGAAATCTTAACCCCGTTTAAATTAAGCTGCAGTAGGCCAGATCCCAACTGACGACTGTGCCATAAATTATACATAAAAGCAATATGAGGAACCGTTCGCGAACATTGTAACATGTATAGACATATATGCACAACCTATAGTTATGATATATCGCACCCTTGTAGAAGAATGACGTAGTTAAGTGGAGATCATTCAAAATCGTATATCATTATTAGCATTTCGTTTTTACTTTGTTACATTCTTGATTGGAACCAAGCATTTTTGTTCGCGTCTGTACCTAGCATAGCATAGCATAACCAGCCTATAGTGTTCCCACTGCTGGGACACAGGCCTTCTCTCTTCGAGAGGGAATGGGCAGTAATCCACCACGCCCCCAGTGCGGCTGGTAGATGTCACATGTCTTCGAATTTTTGGTTCTAGGACATGCCGGTTTTATCACGATGTTTTCCTTCACCGTTTTGAGAGCAGTGGTGATGAAAATAAATACACAAAGTGCCAACCTGGGTTCAGACTCACGACCTGTACCCGTAAGTCGGAGCTGATACCAGTAAGCCACCACTGCTTTATGATATGATATAGATGTCACCAAAACCTAACGCGTGTTAGTTCAATTTACCAGTTTTTCAAAAACCGGGTGTTGGTTGGCTAAAGCCCGAAACAAAACAATCAAGCTAATGTTTCCCGACCCTAGTTTCATAATATAAAACCTACTTAAATGTCACGATTTCATGAAATAATCATTCAAGAGGTTATTTAATTTTCTCACTCTTTTAAGACGCTTTCGCCTTAACGCCTTTTTCGCCGATACTCTATCGTTAAACCTCGTGCATACACTCAAACAACAAACAAAATATCAAATAACAAACGTATTTTTTTACTAATGACGGCAATTTTAACTACATTAGTCTATCGATCAGTAATAACAGAAGGCAAGGTGAAAACAATCGTAGCATTAAGTGCGTCGACATATTGATTAATGAGTTTAGTTGACAAGTTGTAATGATTGCTGCAACCATTGAGTTGAAAGGGATATTGTGGCGTTATCTTGAAAGGTTATAATGTCGTGGCTAGAAATACTTTTGGCTTTATTAAAGGGCGTTTGGCTTTTTTTATTTTTCTATCAGGAATTTCTCAGTAGCAGGCCTGGAGTCTCGATTTCTGCCCGGTTGATGGCAATTAGACTTACAAAATAACTAGCGAAATGTGGGTGTTGCCTCTGCCTAACCATTCAAGGATTACAAGCATAATGTCGTGTTATGTATTCATTAAAGTAATACAAGAAATGGCAACTGTTTTTGTTGGTAGAGTTTCGTCTAGCAATGGATTCTCAAAGTGGTACATTGATAAAAAATCCCAACGTTTGGGATGCATGAAGAAGCCTCCTCGTGTAGCGCAGTTTGTTCCGCCAGTTACTCAACTGAACCGAGCGCTCGGTGCATCCTGGACAGCCACACCCCACACCTTATTTGATTGGCCAATTCTTCCCTTGCGGTGGTAGGGCTTAACACCAGTTTGGTTTCCCACCGAAGTTCGGCGTCAAGCAGCCTGCTGTGTTTGGTCGATGCGTGGGAGTTCTGGGAGTTCGCCTTAGGCATCTTCTGGGCATCAGGCATCTTCTTTCGTCATAGACCTCATCCATCGCTTTCTATCAGGTGTGATCGAGGTCAAGAGCTGGCCCATTTAGCAATAAAAAAAAAATAAAAAAAGGAACATAACTTTTAAGCAAATTGAATACCAACTTCAATTGTCTGTACATTCAAATCACAACTGTCATTCTTTGACAGTTGCATGAAATGGCTATTACACGGCAAATTGACGTAGGCTGACTTTACATACATCAATTATGTGTCGTCAAAGTTATGTTCTACGATGAAGTGTGGAAGAGGGGTTTAACTAGGTTTAACAGCCCCAAAGGTTTTAAATCACTCTGATAAGACATCTAAGACTTAGCTTTTATTTAAATGATCTACTGCTTAAAACCAGTATTTTAACAAAATTATAAGAATCTAGAGCCCAGCCAAAAATTCTTAAATTTTCCTCAAAATATTCGAATCACGTCGCCTTCAGCCTGGAATGTATTTAATCCTTCAGATCTCCTATCTAGGTCGACGTAGATGATCTAAGTCTCTAAGACATTGTTACTTAAATGACTGCGCCAAGACGTGCTGGCTATGCGGTCAGATACAACTTCCATGAATAATCTAAGTTGTACACAACAATACTGTTCCTCATAAAGGGAATTGTCTGTCTTGCAGTTGGTACAGAGGACACAGTTACTCTAATTAAACCTGCTTCCTGGAATTTGAGGAGTGATACACTTTATCTATGTGAGAGCTGATCAGAGACCGGTATTTAACTATCGTTAGACGATGCATAAGGAGCTCAGTCATGAGTCCGAGGAAATGTCTTGTGAATTTCATATTATTATTTCAAAATTAAATGAAATAAGGAGGAGCTTTCAAATGACACGTCACATTTATAAATATTTATAAATATCTAATTTCAAAATTTTCTTCACAAGACTTTTCCATGCCCCTTAGAAAATACCCCGATAATTAATCAGCCCCATACATAAAGTAAAGATCCCCCTCTTTCACAAACACCTTCATTTAACAGACACGTCGGGAACTATTTAGCACAAATTACACCGCCCCGGGGGAGTCGACTCAATAATTTGAAGTAGCACATCTATCAATTAGAGGCTGCTCTCGTTGGGCTATTAAAATGAGTTGTCGAGTTAGTTGTGGGGAAGTAAGATGCTGCTTCAACTTAGTATGTGGTGGATATTGTTAGGGAAGAATGTTTGAAGAAGCTTGTAGTGGATTAACTTATTTATATAGTAGCAAATACCTTTGTAAGTTATAATGCACTAACATAACATCATGCTCACAGATATAGATAGACCCAGATAACGCAAGTATCACGAAGTATATGAAAACCAAGCGTGCCATATTTTGACTACCTACTATGACGTCACAAGCTCGCGCTCTCGCTCACACTCACCCAGCCAGCAGTACACAGGACTGACCGCGAAAGTAGCGGCTTACGATTTTTTAACGTAAGCTGGTGCGATTTTTGGCACGCGAAGTAGTTGCTCTTGCGTTATCTAGGTGTATCTATAAATGTGATCATGCTTGTATCCTCGGAAGGATTAAGTGAAAGTGCATAGTACCTACATTTGCAATTGTGTTTAATTTACCATGTAATAGTGTGCAAGCCTAATGCAGTCAGCCGGACACAAATCCAGAGAACTGAATAGTGGAGAAACTGGTGATGCATATGAACATTGATAGCTGGTTTGTCAGTCCAAGGTGCGTTGGTTTGGACGTTTGTAACTACATTAGTTTGGAGAAAGGTCAAATAGAGCCTTTATTTATACAACAATGATGACCTAAAGCCAAGACCCATTACACTTACCCGCAAATAACAGGCATGGCCCTGTTAGACTCTCCTTCCAGTCCCTACCACCTAACAAAATAAATAAAACAACATGCATCATTTTAGCCACCCACAATAAAACGTTAGCACTTATTCGCGAGCAGTTTGGCAGACAATGAAACCGTATGCTGACGCTACCTGCTTCAGAAACAACGTTACACGTCATGACTTTGTACGAGCATATAATGTTACACTTTTGTTTAAAACTAATTCACGTTCAAGACTATGAGAGCTAAAAGCATTTGATGTGCGTCCTTCTTTATATTATGCACGTCTAACTTGTCACGTGATCCTTATCTTTAGAAGTCTTGGTGCTAAGGTGCAAAAACGGCTTAATCATTCAATAACATGTCTTAAATTACCTAAAATCTAGCTAAAACGACTGTGTCGTGAGAATTGTACTTCCATGATCTAAGATTTCAAGTGTTGAGCTAAATAAAGTTGATTATAGGTGCTTTAAAAGAACGTCAGCGCCAGACATGAGTGGTGATAATGACGCCGGGTCGAGGCAGTCAGCCCCAGTACAAAACTAAATGGCTAATCTTTTCACCACAGCCGAGCCGTGAACAGAGATAACAAAACATCACGTCTGTGATCTCCAAAGGGTTAGGCAGACCAGTGTCCCAAGTCCCATATAATAGGAGACGAGATTGGAGTTTTCGGTGGTCCGACGACCTTGTGAAGGCCGCAGGAATCCGTTGGATGCGAGAAGCACAGAACCGGTCGAAGAGGTGCTTGGGGGAGGCCTATGTCCAGCAGTGGACGTCTTTCGGCTGAAATGATGATGATGATGATGATGAGCCTATTATCTTGCCATCAACCGGGCAAAAGACTAGACTCCGAACTGCTGCTAAAAAATTCCGGATGAAAAAACCCAATAATACTTTGCCCGGCCTGGGAATGAAATCTAGGACCACAAGCTCAGCAGTAACTCTTGCAACCACAAAACCAACGAGGCAGACAAAAAGAAATTGGCCTAAATTTCTCGCCTTGGCGCACAAAGTCAATCGGAAAACGTAGGCTTTTAAGCCTCAGACAAATAAATTCCAATCCAGACAACCCATTCACTGCTACACCTTTTATGATTAACGTAAATACCCACTTTCGAAAATTACATAAAAATTTGAACAAAAAATTAAAGCAGCCAGCTAAGAGGCATCAAATCCCGGGCCCCGGAATGAGCAGAAATCCCGGGATTGTCGCGGGAAAATATATTTTTATTAAATAACTTCCCACCCGCAGATGGGCGAGGCTTTTCGTTAACTTTTTAAATCGATTCGACATTGGCACTGTTAACATACAGCCTTGTTTGACGTTCTTTATAATGCAACCTTTTTTTAATTGTTTGAGTTTGATTATCGGGGAGCTGAGGCATTTGGAAAAGTTTTTTTTAAACAATTATATATGTATTTGTATGACCATGGTTTTGAACGCGTAAATCCTTTTTAATTTTCCGTGATAAAAGTTTTGTAGATATTTTCTTCTTCAGCCCAGGTTACATCTCTACTTTTAGCTTCATTTCTGTTGTTATGTAATGCCTCCAATTCCTCCAAATCATCATTATGATCGAAAAGAAACAAAATTGTCAACATTTTTTAAGCTTGAGTACGAGGCTTTTGACTACGTTGTGTGTGTACCTATATTTTATGTCTTTTTTATTTTTTTTATTTGCAATGTGCGTTTTGTTTGTGCAGAATAAACAGTTTTTCTTTCTTTTCTTTTTTTCTTTCTAAAAAAATGACTACTTCAGCTCTTCTCTTAACGTAAATTACCTGTACCTGTTTCTCATTTATATGTAGCAGTCATGGAAAGAAATGATTGATCAAAATGACGCACTACGTCAATTTGCTGTGTTATAACCATTAGGTACATACCAATGGTCAAAGTATGACAGTCGTGATTTGGATATACGAACAATTCTAATTGGAAGTCAATGTGATAAACAATTCATTTCCCTGACTTTACAAACCTAGGGTTCGTAAAATACTTTCATTCTTTAAAAATGTTTTTACATTTTCCACCTGCATACTTATAATACATCCTACAGGTTCACCACAACACATAATCCTCATTCTCCAAAGCATATTGAGGTTGGCTTTCAGTCTGACCAGGTGCAACCGCATCTGAATCCAGACTAGACGCCAGCACATCAAAGTACCCGAAACTGTCAAATTTTCCCAATCAACTTTGAGCTTTATGCTTTAGGGATAAAGTTGAAAATCTATTAAATAAATTTGACAGATTTGGTAGCTTGATGTGCTGGCGTCTGCACATACCAGAATACTCAGCTACACTACACATCAATAGAGTAGTCAATAGAGATAGTCAGAGTTGCTAGATCAAATACTAGCTAATAGGTACTTTACGTACAAGCGGACATAAATATAAACTCCGATCGGCTTACTTAGAATTTCCTTATAGAAATACTCACGACCCGGTATTATAACTCAGAAACCCACACTCACATGAGGCGTTTGTGAGATGGTTTCTTGATGAATAACCCCCTTATTAATAAACGTATTATATCAGATGAATAGTTACACACCGATTTCTCTCTTTCAATCGTCAGTAATTTGACTTTCGAAAGAAGCGCTTTATTGTATGTAAACAATTTCATCACCACTGCTCTCAAAACGGTGAAGAAAAACATCGTGAGGATCTACATGTCCTAGAATCAAAAATTCGAAGACATGTGAGGTCGCCTATGTCCCAGCAGTGGGAATGTTATCTAATTATGCTATTTTATTCAGTACTTTTATTTATTATCAACTAGCTGCGCCCCGCGGTTTCACCCGCGTATATGTCGATCGCGTGGGAATATCGGGATAAAAAGTAGCCAATATGTTAATCCAGGGTGTCAGCTACCTTCATACAAAATTTTATCGAAATTGGTCAAGCCGTTAGAGCGTGAAGAAGTAACAAACGTATAAACACACACTCACAAACTTTCGCCTTTATAATATTAGTGTGATATTAAATATCCATTTTTAATATGTAGCTCGTATACAAAATATAAAATTAAATGCACTTGTTTAACTTGCACAATAATAAAATGTAACCCCTGGGAGCGGCCCGAGCTCGTTACCTCGGTGTATAACGGATAATTGAATTACAGAATTCCATTAATTTTTACTTTATACTGGTAATATTCAAAGGATCTGCTTTAAATGAAAGAGGCGGCTATTTTTTCAATTGCTCTTTGTGGAGAAGCTCGACCGGAGTAGTCCTACCAACAGAGACACCAATTTCTGCAGGCAAACAGAGCTGCAGTGTTCTAGTTTGACGATTATTGGATCCTGTCAAAATCAAAATATTTTATTTCACATAAACCAACAAGGGCACTTATGAAACGTCAGAAGCTAAGTACACGGTTCCAATTTGTCGTTTCCTATGGAGAAGAGCCGGCAAGAAACTCCACGGTTTCTCTTTTTAAAAATAATTGGCTTTTACAATGTTTTCAAATTGCAGTAGGTATGGGAGGACAGAGTAGGCCTGTCAACAAGTACCAGGTACTTGATAAAATAAAAAAAGGTCTACAGATCTAAAGTCTACAAGGCCTACAAAGTCCTTACATTTACAAAATAAGAATCTATCAAAAGGATAAATAAAATATAAAAACCTACTAAAACCAAGTGATATGATTGCCATTACAACCACTAATGTGGTATTGTAGTTGTCCAAAGTCCAGTCTTCTCCCATCCGTCAGTCTTTAGTCCTTGATCTATGATCATTTACAATCAGGTAGCATGTAAAACAAGTGCGTGTCGGACTCGCACACGAAGGGTTCCGTACCACAAGGCAAAAATGCCAAAAAAACATGTTTGTTGTATGGGAGCCCCCCTTAAATATTTATTTTATTTTAATTTTATTGTTTATTATTAAAGTTAAAATACAACTGAGTATTTTGTGAATATTTCAAGTGCCTACCTGTTGTCATTTTTGATATCGAGCAAAAAAGGGCAAAAAAAATCGCGTTTGTTGTATGGGAGTCCCCCTAAAATATTTAATTTATTTTGTTTTTAGTATTATTTGTTATAGCGGCAACAGAAATACATAATTTATGAAAATTTCAACTGTCTAGCTATCGCGGTTCTTGAGATACAGCCTGGTGACAGACAGACGGACAGACAGCGAAGTCTTAGTAATAGGGTTCCGTTTTTACCCTTTAGGTATGGAACCCTAAAAAGGATCATAATTATGAAGCAGAACATATGATTGACTGTAATCGCACAACCTATCTACACTAGATTTCTAAAAGATTTATCTATATTCCTTAGAGGATTTAGAATTTTTGCAGCCATAGTGACCTCAGCGCAGCTTCCAACGATGCCGTGAAGGTAGCAATGTTTTGTGCCAATAAAATCTAATACACTGTCGCTATTGACACGACAAAGAAGAACATTTAGATTTGCATAATTGTGGCTTTCTATACAATAATATACATACTTATAACTTACATAAAAATACTTTTTACCCGATTGCACGATAGATAGACAGGGTTATAAGGTTCCAACATACTTTTATTTTCTCGCAATAAGACCGGTTAAAAAACAGTGGCACTGCAGAAGAAGAAAAACTTGAACGTTTCACAGAAGTGAAAACTTGAAAAAGCATAGTACTTTTATAAATATGTTTGAAGGTCATTCTTCCCAAAGAAAATGTACCGCGCGTTGATGTCTTTATAATGGCCAAAACTTAAAACAGAGGTGTCGGTTACGGTAGCAGTGTCGCGAGTTCAATGGTTTTTTCCCATCTCAAAAAATGCCCAACGCGACTAAATTAGTTTTCTCTTCAAAAAAAAAGTTAAAGCCAAGACGCCCAGTGCAATTTCTACACAATAATATACACACTCAGTCTTACCAAGGAGTACCGGATTACCCAGTAACTGGGTTGTGGAGGTCAGATAGGCAGTCGCTCCATGTAAAATACTGGTATTCAGCTGCATCCGGATAGACTGGAAGCCGACCCCAACATAGTTGGGAAAAGGCTAGGCAGATGATGAATATACACACTTGTAACATAAATAAACATACTTTTTACTCGACTGCACGATAGAAAGACAGGGTTATAAGTTTCCAACATAAATGAACATACTTTTATCTTATCCCAAACCTAATAAGACCTGTGAAAAACAAAGTTAAAACAAAGAAACCCATTGTAATAACTAATAATCTAGCATCCTTATAATCCCGCACCAGTTAACGGCCGAAGGGATCCCGTAATTGTGATGCAAAAATCAGGTCAAGTTCAAGGCGTTACTCCATTTCCAAGCCTTGTTATTGCATGGCAAAGTGGAAAATTCACTTAAATACCTGTAATTATAAAGGATACCACCACAGTTCACCCCTATTGTAATAGGATGCCTGTGGGCATAACAGGGTGCGTAGCGGTTGTTATGCCATTTTAGATCTTGTTCGTTTCTTTTATATTGGGTTTTTTTGTTACATAATTATCAGTAGTAGCTCAGAGCAGTGGTAGCCCAGTGGTAATGGCCGCGCCTTGCATCGTTCTAGGTCATAGGTTCGCATCCAGACAGGCACTTTTCTTTGTGTAAATTATTTCATCACCACTGCCCTCAAAAAGGTGAAGGAAAACATCTTGAGGAAACTGGTATGTCCTAGAACCAAAAATTCTAAGACATGTGACATCTACCAACTCGCACTGGGCCGGCGTGGTGGATTAAGGCCCACTCCCTTTCACCGAGAGGAGGCCTGTGTCCCAGCAGTGGGAATATTATAGGCTGATTATATTAAATGGCAAACTCAAACCATTTATTTTAATTAAACCATTTACAAGCACTTTTGAATTGTCAAGAAGTCGGTCAGTAGAACATATGAAGCTAGTTGCCCATTCCAAAGCGTAGGTACCTTTGGAGAAGAATGGGCAAGAAACTCCATGGACACTCTTTTAAATTATATTTTTACAAAAATATTAGTTACATCATTAATATTTAATTATATGTGAGAACGATGTAAAAAAGTCGTAGGTACGCATTAAAAACGTCCAGAGTACAGCAGTCCTTATATATAATAGGCTCAATCCTATTATATAGGACTTGCAATATAAATGGCCTACGGATATCCCTTCAAGAAATATCCACGTTTTTCTATTGTACCATGCTCATAGTATCAAAACATTCGACTTGTGTATCGAATCGTTACGTCACCCTAATACAAAAAGATTTCCATCTCATAAACGCTCTTTATCTACCATCAAAAATACGTTGCACCATTTTAGAAGTAAAATAAAACTGACAGCCTGTTTATAAAGCAATATATTTCACATGCCCAATTTACTTTTCTAATACAACCAAAGATGAACTCTACGCCATAGTAACAAGGTTGTAAATGTGCGTGGCTCGGAGTAATAATATAAGTGCCATTGGCTCATTAGCTAACGACATTTCTTGCGTTTGATCGAAAAGAGAGATAGACCACCACATAAAGGGACTCTTTACAACTTCCGATACGATCCGTCGATACGATCAGAAAATTACGAGTACCAACCACTGCAGCAGTCAACCATGGATCAGTGGTAACTCTATAGTCTGACTTTTAAGTAGCTGCCGTAAAATGACACTACTTACTGTCATTTCGTTAAAAAATGTTGCCACACTATATTTACTAGTGATGTGATTAAAACCCAATGAAACATCGTTTTAATTTAGATATTCGAAATTGACCAATTTTGATTTAACCGTAAACAATCCAAATATTCTTTGTATTGATCGGATAAAAATATATGTTTTCGTTTCAAATCAGCGGAAATACATAGTGTACTAAAGATAATTTTGTTTAAATTTTTACTCTAAAACTCCTACTATATCGATCTAAGAAATCATTTTTTTAAATAAATTAAAGTTTTCATTAGGAATAACGTTTACTATACACTTACTATACCTACCTCAAAAATAAGAATATTTAAAAGATATGTTTGTGATTAGAATTAATGCTTTTTATAAATCCAATCCGATCACTGAGGTTATGACAAAACAGTAATTAGTCATTGCTCAATGTTATTGTTGTGAACATACATATATTATCCTGAACATCGTTTTAATTTAGATATTCGAAATTGACCAATTTTGATTTAACCGTAAACAATCCAAATATTCTTTGTATTGATCGGATAAAAATATATGTTTTCGTTTCAAATCAGCGGAAATACATAGTGTACTAAAGATAATTTTGTTTAAATTTTTACTCTAAAACTCCTACTATATCGATCTAAGAAATAATTTTTTTAAATAAATTAAAGTTTTCATTAGGAATAACGTTTACTATACACTTACTATACCTACCTCAAAAATAAGAATATTTAAAAGATATGTTTGTGATTAGAATTAATGCTTTTTATAAATCCAATCCGATCACTGAGGTTATGACAAAACAGTAATTAGTCATTGCTCAATCTTATTGTTGTGAACATACATATATTATCCTGAATTTCATTAAAAATATCATCTTCTAATAAAATTATACTCTTTTATAAAATCAATTTAACATGGCTCTTCGGTGTTCTGTATAACCTGTTGCAGTGTATACATAGGTCTACTGTACTAAAGGTTTATTTTACTACTGTAAAATATTAAAAATAATAATATTAAATTAAATTAATAATTTAATTTTAATATTAAATTAAATTAATTATTTTAATATTAAATTAATAATTATTATAGTATAAATAGTAATAATAATGTATGTATATTAAGTAAATATTTTTATTTTAGTTCAAAAATAAAAATCTCTGAAATAAATATTGAATTAAGTGAACGTTACAGTTTCGTTCGCTTAATGCCATCATGAACAAAAAACAAAAATGCAACTGACATTTTTAAAATTAGAGAAATTAATTGTCTGCAAATCGACTACTAACTCAAAATCCCTAAATTCAAATCACAAGTCTCATTCTTCGACAGTATTAAACTCAAACTCAAAGCATTTATTTCAATTAAACCTTGTACAGGCACTTTTGAATTGTCAAAATTAAATAGTCTGTCAGTTAGTCAGAAAGTTGAAGCTATAGTTGCTCATTCCAAAACGTAGATCTCTATGGAGAAGAACGGGCAAGAAACTCCATGGACACTCTTTTAAATCAAGTTATTACAAAATCCTGGGTACATTATTCTTGTTGCTTCTATATGTGAGAACAATGTAAAAAAAAAGACAAATGAAGAAACAATTAAAAATATAAGATTAAAAATAAGCCTTGGCAGTTAAGAGATGACCAGTCTCAACCGACGGCACCCGTTCAAGAACATGACGCGTGGATCAGCACCATCTAGCTCAACCATTTTGTAGGGAACCGAATAATCCAACACACGCGCCACCATCGGTGAGACATTTAAGTGAGCATGACACGTTCTCAACTGCCATGCTCTTTCAAGTCAACATCAAAAAATGTTTTTTTTAAATCATAATAAACGGAAACTTCTTACAAAAAAAAATGCTTCTAAATTATACAAAACTATAGTTTGTAATTTATTTAAGATGTTAATATAATTTACTAACAAACAGGAAGAGGTATTTAATATTGCAGTATTCAACAATTAAAACTGGATTTAATAAAATAAAAAAGTTATGTTCGTAATGTCAGAAATTTTGAAAAAGAAAAAGGGAAGCACCTCTTCCAAATATTGAAATTTTAACTAGTGAGCCCAAGTGCCTGTCGAGCAGGACCAGCATTAAGCCAAGCATTTTTATCTACGATATAATCATCCAACTTGTAAAATGCTTATCTACATAGTGTGCGTTTAATGCATGTTTTAAATTTCTTCTCATTTAATTGAAGAATATCGAGTGGTATTTTATTATAACATTTTACTACACAGTAACCCATAATTAAGACATGGCAAATTGACGTAGTATCAATTTGCGTAACAATTATGTTCCCTGTCTGTATCTAGAACAAATCTCACACTTGGATCGTTTAATCGTCGAGTGAAAAAGACACTTTTCCAAACGAACATGTCGCATTAAAAGCCCAAAAAGTGATTGTAACTTGTTATAACGTATGTAATAAATTCTTTTAGACGTGACATCTGCCTATCTTTGCCGCAACTATTTCATTAGACTATCGTGGAATGTGACAGTATTTATAAGGAAACTATGCACAGCTAATATCCATAAAATAGACAGTTTATAGAGTTAAGTGAACCAGAAATAATGGGAGATCGATTTGATTGCGTAAAACTCTAATAGACTGATAAATAGTTATAGTCTCTATGTATACAGGGTTATTGGTAAAACATTAACAATCTCTTAAGAGGTCATTGTACTCATCATTATGAACAACTTTTACTATGGGACCAAACCTCGAAATCGCGAAAAAAAAATTTGCTGTTCCCTAAATTTTGACGAGTTATAGGAACAGCTGATTTTATTTGCGATTTCAAGTTTGGTCCTATAGTAAAAGTTGTTCATAATGATGAGTACAGTGGCCTCTTAAGAGGTTGTTAATGTTTTACCAATGACCCTGTAAGTATATAAAACTCAAAGTCCTGTCTGACTAATCTAGACCGCTGCTGGTCCTAGCGACATGAAATTTGGAGGATGTGTTCTTTGTGAAGAGAAGGTATCTACTAAGCAAGGGTTTTTCGAAATTCCACCCCTAAGAGGGTGAATGAGGGGAGGGAGAAATTTCACGCAGACGAAGTCGCGGGCAGAAGCTAGTACTTATATAAAATTCAAAGTCCTGTCTGACTAATACAATATCAACGCACAGCCTAAACCGTTGGTCCTAGAGACATGAAATTTGCAGGGTGTGTTCTTTGTGAAGACCACTAAGAAAAGGTTTTCACCCCCTTTTGGGGGGGGGGGGGGGGGCAATCATCAAATGACCCCTCCCGCTCTGGGTGGAGCGGAAGGGAATATCAGACTCTTACTGACTAAAACCCACCCGTGTTCCTTCCTTAGCCCTTTATGTTCCGGGCCAGCGGTAACCCTTTCGGACAATCCGCTGAGCCGGCAGGCTTCGGCCGTAAGGGGTTCTCTGCTGCTGACATCGGGAAGACATCATGAGGGAAGGGTCAAAATTTCACTCGAACGAAGTCGCGGGCAGAAGCTAGTTTCGAATATAATGAGCAGGGTTAAAAATGTTACTGTTAGCCCGCATCGTCCCCCTGCTGGGCAAAGGTCTCACCCCATGACTTACATCTCTCTCGATCCTGGGTCAATGTGGACCACGGACCATTTGTCGTATATTTCCTCCAGGTCGTCCCGCCATCTTTTATGGGGCTATAAACAACTTATAAGAAAAATATTTGGTTTATCCTGATCTTCTAATTTATGAAGTTAAACCTAACTTAATAAATGCACATGCTGTCATAAAAGGTATCATCAGTCACATCGATCTCTCATACAAATTCTGATAACTATACAATTTTCATAACGTTCTCCAGTTCGCAGTGGTTCGTCAGTTTGATACAAACGTATACGTGTTTTGCGAATTTGATCTTTATTAGTTACTAGAATTGTTGCACTGACAGGTGTGTGAAAAAAAATATGGCCCGTAAAAGGAATTTAAAATAGGACGATTTTAAATTCCTTTTACGGGCCATATTTTTTTTGTATATGCCTAACTTACTATTTTGTACAATCGGCAACAAAAGGGTTACGTATTATTAAGAGCCCTCTTACATTTCGATACTGAACGCGCATCTTTTTTTTATTTTATAATTGGCATCTCGCAGTTCAACCTATGAGGTTGTCGTCGTCTCCTTAACCGAGCTTGCCTGTGGAAGCCTCAATAAATTAAGGCCTCCAGTCAGGGCAAGCGCGTATCGCCGGCGCAGTAAAGTACTTAATAATAAGTAATATTTAATTGTAATTGAAAATAATTGGGAATTGTAATTTGGGACGAAACACAACTTTATTAGTGATATGGGACAAACTAAGATTTTTTTGGGATGTGGGACAAAACTTCGGGACGAACGAAGAATAAATCGGGAAAAAATATAAAATATTATTTTAATAATAAGGAAAACCATAAAAGCGCTTTTCCTCTCTCCTAGTCATAAAAAATGTTGCTGTGCCCGACAGGGTCCATAATTGATTCTATTGTTTTATACTTACCACCTGTATGTGTACATTATGGATGCAATACAGATTGAAATGACGAAATATTTCATCGTATGGGGCTCAGACCAAATAAAAAGTCAAGACATAGCGCTGCCAACAATACAGTCACAAAATACAGCTGTATTTTGTGATACAGTGAAGCATGCAAAAACTACATCTCCGCTCTGTGCATACACGCTCACACGCACACATTTACAACCATTTACAATCAAACTACACCTCACTATGTGCACACATGTTTACGAAACCGGCCTCACTTTACTGTTGACAGCACTCTGTTTTGTGTTTTTATTTGGTCTGAGGTATGGGGTTCAGAATCATTTCGCGCGGCGATATCCGTGCCACCATGTAAAAAGCACCGACCATTTATAAAGATAATCTCAAAAGTGACAAATAGTTCTACAAGTTTTTTAAACAGACTTATAAATAAGAAAAGTAATCTACTAAATATTAAAAAAGCTCGATCTCTTAAATTAATTGTCTTAAAACACAAACGTTAATGTGTTTACAGATTTTGTATCAACATTAATGACTGTAGAAGGGCCCATTCTATCACGACTCGGCCATTAGGGGATCAGACAATAACGGTACAGATTATAAACCACTAATTTATTATTATTACTATTATAAACACACCTTTCGCGTGTCTGTCTGTTTACTTTGACAGTTATTTTGTTTTTTATTGTTTTGTTTTTAAATGGAGTTTGAATTTTTTTTTGTTTAATTTTAGGCAGAGGGAAATATGTGGGCATCCCCTATTCATGCTATAAGATAAACAATATTTGTTGTTTGTATTGTTTTTTAGTTTCTTATAGTCGTGTGGCGTTTATGTATTCAAAGTACACTATAATATACAAAATATACTTATCAACATAACATAATAATTACGCCTTGTATCCCGAAAGTGTTGGGGAGATAATTATGTACCGTGTATACAGTACATTTCGCCAGAAGTTTAAGTTCCTTGTTATAGTTAGCGAGCCTATTGTCAACCGGGCACAACTCCAAACTCCGGGCTGATACCGAGCAATTCCAGATTGAAAAATCTAATAACGACGGGACGTTCCGATTTTCAGGGGTCTGGGGACGCGTCCCGATTTGTACCTCATCGGGACGCTAAATGTCCCGATTAATCAAAAAATGAGAAAAAAAAATCATAAAAAAATGTATATTTACGCTACGTAATTTTTTAACACGGAACGCCATCTATTGGCTTTGGATATATTCAAATATTGAGAATTTCGAAACTGTGCAAAAAGACTTAAAATCCCTTGTTTTTTTTTGTTTACTGTCCCGATCTGCAACCCTAAAACCCGATTTTTTTGACCTCGTGTACCGATTTACAACAAATCAGACCTGGCAACACTAGCCCTAACCGTGAATCGAACCCAGGACCTCTGCTCAGCAGTAGCTTGCGACCACTAGACCAACGAAGCAGTCAGTTATTTATTACTCTGTAATTTAAACAGTAATTCAAGTCAGATAAGAACGGTGAGCGTGGCATAATCTGTCTAGATTAAAACCCTTTTTGAATAAAGAAAGAAAAAAAAATCACGTAAGGTGTAGGACTCGTCCGTCATCATTATCTGCCTCGCCTTTTCCCAACTATGTTGGGGTCGGCTTCCAGTCTAACCGTATGCAGCTGAATACCAGTATTTTACATGAAGCGACTGCCTATCTGACCTCCACAACCCAGTCACTGGGTAATACGATACCCCTCGGTAAACAATGTCAGTCTAGGGCTTCTGACTACCCGTAACGACTGTCAAAGATCCACGAATGACAGCCGGGACCAACGGCTTAACGTGCTTTCCGAGGCACGGAGGGGTCTCGGTATGTAAAGATGGTCACCCATCCACAGACCAACTGCAGCAATCGTAGCTTAACCTGATCGATCAACCTGTGCGGCTGTTGTTATTTAGCCATGGGCCCCTCCATAAGACTCATCCGTATTGGCATTAAAAGATCTCTCAAGATCAAAAACTCATGCCAATTAATTTGGCTCCCTCTACGAAACGAATAACTTTCAACCTCCCACAACCACTACAACCTAATCCTTACAACTTGCAAAAGAATTTGACGATACTCCTACATTTAACAAGCTTCGTTAACACAACATAATGCATATTCAAACATCTAGCGACCTCTATACAAAATCCCCAGACATAATAACTTTTAATTTTGAAATTGGAAAAATGCTCAATTAACAGCTTTTGAAAAAAATCCAAAAAATCTGAAGAGTGAGGGCAAGGGAGGCAGAGGCACTTGATTATATAGACAGAAAAGATTTAGCATTAATTAGTCCGATGCTCGTTAACGGAGCAAACTCTGATTGCCGAGAGCAAGAGCATTCCTCCCAAAAGTTGCCTTAAAATAAAAATAATTTCACCGGAAATTATTGTTCCTGTGGAAATATACTTGGCCCGAATTATAGTAATTGTTCGTTTTAACTTTAGGTTCGGGTAATTAAGCTGTGATCATAAAAAGTAATTGGTTGAAGGTGTTGATTACAGAAAACAAGTGAGCTAATACACGCTACTCTTTGTTTCTGATAACAGTAATCATGTACTTGTTTAATTTTGTGTTGTTGTATAGCACTGACCTCTACGAATATCATACAAGTGTATAATACAGGTCAGTGTTGTATAGTAAGTCATGCATAGTCAAAATGGACCTTATTCACATTTTCAGTGAATAAGTTTAACACCATTATCTGACCTTATTCCACTATCGTACAAAACTCAAAACTCAAACAATTTATTTCAATTAAATCATTTACAGGCACTTTTGAATTCTCAAGAAGTCGGTCAGTCAGAAAATATGAAGCTAGTTGCCCATTCCAAAGCGTAGGTACCTATGGAGAAGAACGGGCAAGAAACTCCATGGACACAAGAATGACTTCCATTTGTATTTTGTACCAGCCCGTGGTTTTGCCCACGTGGATGTCGGAAAATATCCCACGGGAACGAACTACTACCGGGATTAAATGTGCTATCGGTGTACCAAATTTCATCCAAATCCGTTCAGCCGTTTTTGCGCCAATCCGGAACAAACATCCAGACAAACAAACAAACAGCCAGACGGACAAAAATTCAAAAACAATATTTTCGGCATCAGATTCGTTCCCACGTAGCAATTACTTTTTCTCATAAATATTCAATGTACCAGTTTTGGCTTCGTCACTATTTTATTGTATGTGCCTATAGGTATATCTAGATAAGCATATCTATAAATATTCACACTCATCAATTCACTACTTATTATAAGTTTATTACATCGCTTATTTAGGCAAATGAGAAACTGCAACTCCTCTTGACATATTCGTAAACCTTTACGTCTGCAAAGTTTTCAGAATCACACAAACAATCATTTATCCAAACAACAAACACACACACAATTCTGAACACAAACCCAATACATTTCAATCCACACATTCCACACATCCACCACGAGTACCACGACCCGATATCCATATATCCAAGCGGTTTACTCTAGCAAATTTTGACATAAGCCTGAATTTAGCCAGCCGGTCGCTATCTGACCACCTAGGTTTAGATCTTCCAGGTCATTGGCGCGGATGCCCTACATTTCACCGCATCTGCCTAACTATGCTTCACGAAATATTTGAATGGACTGGTTTTGGGTGAGTGAAAATTTTGTAGCAGGGTTGGACGGTTTGATTAACAAAAGTTTCAAATCATGCGAAGATAATTTGAGTTTTACAGATATTTTTAAATCACACTAATATTATAAAGGCGAAAGTTTGTGAGTGTGTGTGTGTGTATATGTTTGTTACTTCTTGGACCAATTTTGATTAAAAAAAAATATGGAGGTAGCAGACACCCTGGATTAACATATAGGCTGATTTTTATATCGTTATTCCCATGGGAATATCGGGATAAAAAATGTCTGTGTGGTGCCGGACTTGTCTGTGTGGTGCCGGACTTAAAGAATTGCACCACCCCTTACTTCCCGTGGGTGTCGTAAAAGGCGACTAAGGGTCTTACCGGAGAATGGGCAGCAGCGTTCTCTATTTATTCCACCATCATACCATACTGCGATCGCCAACCCGCCTGCCAAGCGTGGCGATTATGGCAAACCCCCCCCAAATTTGGGGGAGGCCTATGTCCAGCAGTGGACGTCTATCGGCTGAAACGACGATTCCCCCGGGATCAACATTTACGCAGGTGAAACCTCGGGGCGCAGCTAGTGTGTAAATAAACTACGTATGTTAGTCAATATACAGCAAAAAGAGGAATTTGCCTTAAAATAAAAGCATATTAATTGCATATTCAAACTGTACGAATCAACCAATCCGCGGTTATTTAACTCTGAAGTTAGATCTTCTTGAGATGTATCACAGAATAATTAATTGAACTAACGGCTGTATTTACAAGATTAATTCATAATAAACCTATAATGTTCCCACTGCTGGGACAGGCTTCCTCTCTTTGAGATGGAGTGGGCCATCAACCACCACGCGGGCCCAGTGAGGGTTGGTAGATGTCACATGTCTTCGATTTTTTGGTTCTAGTATATGCCGGTTTCCTCACAATGTTTTCCTTCTCCGTTTTGAGAGCCAGTGGTGATGAAATAAAATACGCAAAGTGCCTGTCTGGGTTCGAACTCACTCGTAATTCGGGTTCGATACCACAGGGGCCCAAGTCTGCTATTTTTATAAATTCGTCATTCCAACACGATCCCACCACCATTCCATTGTCATTTTGCTAAAAGTTCGTAATCTGCTAAATTCATAATGGTTGATCATTGGTCGGTCAATGGCACAGAACATATACGATACTCGTAACGAATTAAAAGCAATGACTGCACAATGACGTTCTTATGGTAGGTCACTGATTAACGGAACTGTCAAAAATTTAGCAGATTACCGCCTAAGTCAGTAATTCATTTTTCATTATGTACGAGATTACCATTCTAAGCCATTTCTTTCAATGGAGTGTCAGTGGTTGACCATTGAAAAGTAATAATGACGCCATTATATTAGTACCTAGATTACCAAATTTGTAAAAATCAACAATTTTGAAATCAGTGATAGACCTTTCTGACACTATTGTAATAGCAGACTTGAGGCACTGGGCCACCACTGCTCACACAAGTTTAATGATGGGTCATATTTCCTCACATACGTCATCTAACTTTCTAAACATCCATTCAAAAATCAAAGACACCCTGTAGCTTTACACCCATCTATAAAATCAATAAATTCCCCTTTCAAAGGTGTCATGTTAATATGAAAAGCTCAGCACATTGAAAGGCAGACGATAGTTGAACTACATGCAGTGACAGCAAAGATTCAACGTCAATTAGTACTAGCTCGTTAACGACGCAAACAGATGGGCGACGCTTTAGTAGCGACGACACGGATACGACACGAGATCGTGGCAGTAGGGAATGGGAATGTACATACTATTTTAAATTCATTCATTCATTCATTGGCAGACAATGCGCAGCCTAAACTGGTCGGCCTAGGAACATGATATTTTGGACCATAGAGTTCCTTGTATAACGTAGGGATGCACTAAGAACCGATTTTTGAAAATTCATGTATGTTTGCAAGGTTCAATGGAAGTTCGTAACGCATTAAAAATAAAAATAAACCTTACGTTAGTTCGAATATCACAAGATAATGTTCTATTTTCAAAACTTTTCGTCACGGCTGATTTTGAATTTGACAGTTCTACGATGACAATATGGTAAAAGCATAGAATTAGTAAGTACTATATAGTACAGATAGCAGTCCAATGAAAATTCCCGTCTTTTTGAGAACGTTCACAGTCTGATCTCAGTCTCAATCTGTCAAAAATACCTCCCAATTTTCCATACATTTTTGACAAGTGTTTTGACGTTGATTGTCGCTGAGATGAGATTGCGACTGGATTCTGAACGTTATTGATTACGGGAATTGGTCTTTAGACTGCGAACGGTCTTAAAATTACGAGAATTGCCCCTCTGTTCATTCATATGCACCTAGCTTCTGACGTTTCATAAGTGCCCATGTAGGTTTATGTGAAATAAAACATTTTGATTTTGATTTTTTGATTTTGATGTTTCGAACACAGTAGGTCACGCCAGCACATCAAGCTACTACAATCTGTCAAATTTCTTTAATAGATTTTCAACTTTGTCGCTAACGCATAAGGTTCAATGATGATTGGGAAAATTTGACAGTAAAAATTACGAGAATTATTCTCTGTTCGTTCATATAATCCTCTGTTCATTCATAATTTGAACACATTCATAGTTCAGACGCCAGCACATCAAGCTACTACAATCTGTCAAATTTATATAATAGATTTTCAACTTTATCACTACAGCATAAGGTTCAAAGTTGATTGGGAAAATTTGACAGTTTCGGGTAGCTTGATGTGCTGGCGTCTGTACTAATTTCATTTGTTACCGATATCGAAACGTCCTCGTTTGCATTAAATAACAGTTGAGCTAAAGAGCTGAATAATCACTAAGCACTTTCTTTAGTCTTCACTTTTCACTTAACTTATTAAAACTTCAATATTTAAACTCTGTAGGTATTTGAAGTCCAATATTATGCTGATTACATACCATAGTTATAGTTATTATGTAGTTTTTTTAAATTAATTTATTAGGTATAAGTTGTTATTTAAGGTTCAAGTTGTTCTGTGGGCAGGGCACATTGCTCGCAGAACAGATGGCCGATGGGGCCGAAAGGTTTTGGAGTGGCGACCGCGTACCGGAAGACGTAGCGTTGGAAGGCCTCCCACAAGGTGGACCGATGACCTTGTGAAGGCCGCAGGAACCCGTTGGATGCGGGAAGCACAGGACCGGTCGAAGTGGAGGTGCTTGGGGGAGGCCTATGTCCAGCAGTGGACGTCTTTCGGCTGAAATGATGATGATGAAGTTGTTATTTATGTAAAGGGGCTTGTTACTAAGTAATAACAGCCGCACCGGTCGATCGCACACATACACACACTCACAAACTTTCGCCTTTATAATATTAGTGTGATTAAAAATATGAAATTCTTAATTATCGCAATGTTTCCCATGGTACTCGTAGTAATGCACTTGCCGCGGTTTTTCCGGGGACGACCATCTTTACATACTAAGACCCCTCCGTGCCTCGGAAAGCACTTTAAGCCGTTGGTCCCGGCTGTGCCGGATCTTTGACAGTCGTTACAGGTCGTCAGAAGCCCCAACCAGTCTTATCAAGGGACATCGTTTTACCCAGTTATTGGGTTGTGGAGGCCAGATAGGCAGTCGCTCCCTGTTAAATACTCAGCTGCATCCAGTTAGACTGGAAGCCGACCTCAACATAGTTGGGAATAAGACCCCTCATTGAGGAGTGGCTAGAGAGGCGCCACAGCGCCCTCACCTACCCCCTGACGCAGGTTCTCACCGGACACGGAAGTTTCGGGAAGTTCCTGCACATCATCAGGCGGGAGGAAACGCCCGAGTGTCACCATTGCCAGGATCGCCCAGATGGCGTTGGAGCACACGGTGGAGGTCTGCCCCGCATGGGCGGAGCACCGCCGTGTCCTCGTAGAGGCGATCAGCAGCGGCGGCGACCTTTCGCGTTTAGGGCCGAAGCCTGCTGGGTCAGCGGGATTGTCCGAAAGGGTTACCCCGCTGGCCCAGAATACAAAGGACTAAGGAAGGAACATGTGTGGGTTTTAGTCAGTAAGAGCCTGACACTCCCTTCCGCTCTACTCAGAGCGGGAGGGGTCATTTGATGATTTCCCACAAGAAAAAAAAAAAAAAAAAAAGAAACATAGTTGGGAAACTATAATTGGATACCTCCATATTGTAATTTTGAATTATGAAATAAACGATTTGAATTTGAAAAAAAAGGCTAACAGATGATGAAGTTGTAATATATACACACAATATATATATTTGACAAAAGTAAGATTCCTACTACATACTCGTCGTTGAATTATCGTACAACTGTAATGCAACCTAGCCGTAGTAATTACTTACTGAAAAAACATTAATTAAACCTCTCTACAATATTAAAAAATTAAAGCATGATTATTTAAAACTGCACAAACATTGCTAAAGATCTCTTCATACAAATTCCAAAAAGCGGTACAAATTATGTTTTTTGTAAGGAGGTCTATTCATAAAATTATTTTCATAAACCTTTTGTTAGTATTTTTTGGTTTCCTTTATAAATATGGGGAGAATGTAAGCTGAACTGAATGGGAAAAATATATTCGGTGTTTTTTGCCATTTTTTGGACTTTTTACAGCTATTGAGGGAGTAATCATTGCTAACCATCTTGTAGATGCAAAATATTATAAGCGTTCGAGGAATAAAAGATTTTATCCATACGTATATTATTATGGCTTACAATGGCAAGTATATAAATCTTGAATTTATATATACATTCAATTCAAAAACTGACTGTTTCGTTGGCCTAGTGGTTTAGTGATGAGCATGAGTTCCTAGGTTCGGTTCCCAGGTTGTCCAAAGTGTTATTAGATTTATCCATTAATAATTTCTCAGTAGCTGCCCGGATTCTGGATTTGTTCCCGGTTGATGGCAATTGGCTCAGCCCTTTTTCATGGGACTTACATATAACTGGCGAAATTTTGGTGTACTATACGTGTCTCTGCCTAACCGTTCGGGAATTACAGTTTGTTCAATCCAAAAAATGGGATCTGGCTGTGTCATGGACACGGCCGTGTGTTGTACGTGAATACGTTTACGTAACGGGGTCGATCCGCTCGGCCGCATTTTTCTTTTACGTTCCCGGCACTGCTTGACTCGGTCATATGTCATTTTATTGGTACCATTCGATTGCTCTTGAAAAGCACTTTCCAACCGAATACGATCTCTGTATTTGGATTTGGCTTTTTGACGCGCATAAGCCGACATTATATAGTTTTGATATTATTTTATTTTTATATATTATATTCACTCTCACTATTTTACACTGCATTTCCACCGCGCGCGGTGCGTCACAGTCCTCACTTGGCGTAATGAATTCTTTGATCCTTTAGCTATCCAATGGTGTAATTTAATTTAGGATGGAGATGATAAATATGAAGCTGCAACGTCAAGCTGTATCTCCCGATTTGGTTATCATTGGTGTTTTTCACTGGCCTTCCACTATGGAAGCAATTTTAAAGACGTATTCACGTCAAAAACAGGCAATTAATATAATAAAAAAGTTGCCAGAGAGTAGTTTGCAGATCGCGTAATACCAAATGTCGTAGTCGTGCCAACCGCCATTCAATTTCATCTTGAACAAAAAACTTACATGACAGAAAAATTCAATTAAAATCTTTTATCTAACCTAGATTTACAATTCGAAACTGAACTAGAACTGGGATAGTTTAATTCATGTGTTCTAGATTTTGAAACAATTTACACGGACTACTTATAATTATATAGTCTGTTAAGTTGAACGAGGGACATACTTTAAGGTATTGTAGTACATGAAAATGATCAACTTTTAATATGGGGTTGACTCAAAAATTTGAAAAAAAAAACAGCTGGTCCCTACATTTTGTCCAGTTATCTATAAATGTACTTATATAAAATTCAAAGTCCTGACTGACTGATATATCAACGCACAGCCTAAACCGCTGGTCCTAGAGAATGATCAACTTTTAATATGGGGTTGGCTCAAAAATTTGAAAAAAAAACAGCTGGTCCCTACATTTTGTCCAGTTATCTATATGTACTTATATAAAATTCAAAGTCCTGACTGACTGATATATCAACGCACAGCCTAAACCGCTGGTCCTAGAGACATGAAATTTGGAGGATGTGTCCTTGATATACATGATACATGAGAAAATTCATAGTCCTGACTGACTGATATATCAGCATATATCAGTCAGTCAGGACTTTAAATTTTATGTTATATATAGATTCAAAATATTTTATATATGTATATAGATTGATAACATTTTTTGGTACTAGGGCCTCTTCTCCGTGAGTGGTACTAGACGGAGGTCCACCACGTGAGCCCAGTGCGGTTTAGTGGACCCCTAATAAAATTTTCAAACCCCCAACATGAACGGCGTGATAAATACAGCCCTATTGTATATGATGTATCGATGTCTGTCAGGCAACTCTGGCCCCGCCCCACCTCGGCATCAATCGTAAAAGCCAAACAATACCTACCTGCAAAAAGCCGTCATATCAACGTGAGACGTTTGATGTTGTAGCGCAAAGGATAAGCGGAAACGATACACGAGATATTTATGTATGCTTACTCTAGGATGCATATCCGGTAGGCTCTTAAATCTTTACCTATCCTACGGGCACGTCTTCCCTACCATTACCGCGCCCCCCGGTCTATTCCTTGATATGCCATGGTCGCTGTAGCACCATGAACATGAGGCTACAGGTGCTAGTGCGAATCTTGGGGTTCATTCGATTAATCAAGTCTGGTTTAACCACGCTGGGATCGATGCAATTCATTCATTCATTCATTATAGGAGGAGTCCGTGGCTAAATAATAACAGCCGCACAGGTCGATCGATCAGGTTAAGCTACGCTTGCCGCGGTTGATCTGTGGATGTGTGACCATCTTTACTTGAGCCTCCGTGCCTCGAAAGGCACGTTAAGCCGTTTATTACGGCTGTCATTCGTGAATCTTTGAGTAGTTACGGGTAGTCAGAAGCCCGAAAGTCTGACAACCAGTCTTACCAAGGGGTATCGTTTTGCTCAGTAACTGGGTTGTGGAGGCCAGATAGGCAGTCGCTCCATGTAAAATACTAGTATTCAGCTGCATCCGGTTAGACTGGAAGCCGACCCCAACATAGTTGGGAAAAGGCTAAGCAAATAATGATACACGAGATATTTATCTATGGCACTGTGATTTAAAGCGGCAGTTGTAAAAATTACAAAATGCATGTTTATTAACAAGTTCGGCAGTAAAAACTGAGCAGTAAACTAAATAAAAATGAGTCGTAATAAATATTTAAATCATCATCATCTGCCTAGCCTTTTCCCAACTATGTTGGGGTCGGCTTCCAGTCTAACCGGATGCAGCTGAATACCAGTATTTTACATGGAGCGACTGCCTATCTGACCCCCACAACCCAGTTATTGGGTAATACGATACCCCTTGGTAAGACTGATTGTCAGACTTTCGGGCTTCTGACTACCCGTAACGACTGTCAAAGATCCACGAATGACAGTTATTATACAACGTGTTTTTTTTAATATCCCATAACTCTAGGGGGTCATTGTACTCATCATTATGAACAACTTTTACTATGGGACCAAACCCGAAATCGTGAAAAAAAATCAGCTATTCCCAACATTTATGTTCGCATAACTCGTCAAATTGTAGGGAACACCAGATTTTTTTTTCGCAATTTCGTGTTCGGTCCCATAGTAAAAGTTGTTCATAATGATGAGTACAACGTCAAAAAAAAAACACGTTGTATAGGTCACTATGCCAGCTACTTCATTTTCTCATTATCCTACTTTCCTTATCCCAATTTGTTTGAGAGTGGAGCAGCACGACTTCATCTTCCATATCTTCCAATCTCTATCATCCGTCGTCTCAGTATTCACCCCCATTCTAGCCATATCACTTTTGACACAATAATCGTTTCTTTGGCTGTCATTTTTCTTACTTTTATTTTTTTCCTACTCAAAACCCTTGGCACAATTTCACCATTCAAAAAGAATACAAATCAACGCTAAACGCTTATACCTTGACCCACAATATTGCTTTGTGTAAGTAAAATTCGATTGGCATGCCTCAGCCCGCTTTCTGCTGTCATTCCGAATTTCAGCGAATGTCATCGTTAAGGGTTACGAACAATAGAGGGCTGTATAAGAGCCAACAGTTTATTTGTATTTACCCACATGAGTGGCTACAGATTCATACCTCCCATACTTCTATTTATACAATATGTAAGATTTTTGATTGTAAATGGAAAACCTTGTAGCATGTGTCACGTTTAAAAGCTTTTTACTTAAGATGTTACTAAAAGGGGGTTTTTTGAATAGCTTTTTGTTTCTTGTCTGTCTTTCTGGCTTTCAATTGTTACGCGTGTCTCTTTGATTACAGTGTTACTTGGCGTGACACTTTTGGATATTCGGCCCGTTTGTTGCTTTCACAGAGTGTATTTGGGAGGTAGAAAAATTAGAGGAAGGGCGGGCCTAAGGCAATGCAAGCGACATAAGGTTTCATCTTTGAAACACTTTTATGAAAGAAAGATAGAACATAGGTTTATTTTTCACAGAAATACGTGGTTACCAGAAAATAATTACTTAACTCTGATAATAATGAAGAAAAATAAAAACAAAATTTTAAAAAATAGATTCATAATCGCGAGCACAGAACAGAAATAGTCGACATCTGAACGTCATGACTGACAAGA
Organism: Mesoligia furuncula; assembly: GCA_916614155.1. Taxonomy (NCBI): domain Eukaryota; kingdom Metazoa; phylum Arthropoda; class Insecta; order Lepidoptera; family Noctuidae; genus Mesoligia; species Mesoligia furuncula. The sequence continues at coordinate 27,194,051 of OU744800.1, read as the reverse complement.
AGGTTTCCACTCAGCATGATGCTATGCTATCCACAGCACAGCGCTGATTTTCAGTTACCCGAACAGGACGTACGGAAACCAAGTCAGGTTTAATAATTGGCACTATCGGTAGCAAAATAAAATAAACAGTACTTAGAATATAAAGAAACTACATAAAAAACCAATAGGCAATAATTATTAATTAACATAAAAATAATTTAATCCGTAGGCATCACCGCGCGTGCATAAATTAACAATGTACCAACCCAAAAATAAAAATGATTACACAACAAGAATATCCAGTGTTTTTTTTTTAATTTAATAATATCGAGGGCGTAATCAGACAACCAAAGGCATAATGTCTAATTCTAACCAAAACTTTTACCGTGTGTGGACGTTTACGTCCACTTAAAACCTCATTTTATCATTCCATATTCATATAACCATCAGTCAATCTATAAACGGACAACCACCGAACATATACAAAACAAACAAATTACCCCATAAATTCCCCTCAAAACTTTTGCTATCGATTATAAAATGACAGTACCTAATCATTAAGGAATTAATCTTTGTTGGTGGAAGCCGTTACTCATGTAATCCAGTTTGCTCGTGATTGTATTAGAGCTGCTTGATTAGCGTGCTCCGATTGGACTGCGCTGCTTCCGTTGCTTTTCTACTTCGGACCTTTTCTATTTGCCTACCTGCCCCTTGGAGCTGCTGTGAAAAATTAGTTCGATGTTTGTGTTTTTAAAATTGGAAAACTTTTTTGGGAGTTTTGGTGAGATTTGAGCGCTTGCTCATAGTCATAGTCATTTATTCATGAACAAGTAACTTGTATCTGAATTTACACAAAATTACCCTACATATATATATTTTTTTTTGTGTAAATACACAAAAAAAAAATGTGAAAGAAAATGTTGGTATTTCTCTGGTGTATTCAATATTTGAGTTAATGGCGATGTTTTCGAGTTCAGATTAAAATGTTTTAAAACAGGACTTATTCAGAAAATAACTCAAAAAGAAAACTATTAGATAAATTTATCTGTTTTACAACATTATTTCCTTTTGGGACTACCGCTTGCTTTTCATTTGGCTAAAAACCTTACCACCAACAATTTGAGAACTTTCTTACTAAGCATCCTATTTGTTCTTTAGATATAATTTGCATTTCATTTAAACTATTGAATAGAGAACAATTCATTGGACTTCCCTATGAAACCCTTACACATCTCAAAATTAGTATCACTTTCACGGTCCCAACATCCAACAAGATTTCAAAGTCCCACAAGGTATCACATGATCCCTAGACGCCTCAACATATACAACTCCGATGTTCATTGATCAACGCCAACCCAACGCCTACGTTCAAATGACCCTTTTCCCTCACAAACCTAACAATATAACGCTCATAATCTGTAACGGATTTAACAGAACTACAATTAATGGTGAAGCAGGGCTTGAAGATGCTTCAAGTAATGTGGGCTGAGGATGGTAAATAGATTAAAAATTAATACGTGTTGAATGTATAATATGTTCTAGTAGTCGATGGTACAATAGTAGGTAGGTCTCAGCAATAATTAGCTTCTACTTTTTAACGAGTTTAAAACAAAGGAATAGGAACGAAAGTCTGTCGCATAAAACGAAAATTATAAACCAAATAGACACCGATTTCTGAAATTAAAGATATTTTTCCCTTTGCAGTATTTTTTTGGAAGTCGGTTGTTTTTTTTTGTAATAATTAGTTTTTCAAGCTCGCTAGTGGATCGATCTTTTCTAATATTCGTGTTAAGGTTGACCCATACAGGGTTAGGACCTGTTTCACTACCTGTAATAATGGTTCTGTTAACTTTCTTGGCTACTGATGCATAAGCATATTCAGCTAATAATGTTCTCAATGCAGGGACACTAACCTCCTCTCTGTAAGAGGGAGTGGGCCATAATCCACCACGCGGGCCTAGTGCAAGTTGGTTAATGTCACATGTCTTCGAACTTTTGGTCCTAGGACACGCCGGTTTCCTCACGATGTTTTCCTTCACCGTGAAATAATTTACACAAAGTAACAATTAGCGCAGCTGATGATTTCATACAAATTCTGTTTCATTTTAAAATTCGGTGAGTAAGTGGTTCATATCCGGACAACGTGAATCAGACCCATAAACTTTATTTTTGATTTTTTGGGGAAACCTTCAAAAGGCACCCCACCTCCGGGGAGGGTCGGGGATTTGTACCTCACTAAAATCACCCCCGTGATCACCTCAGCACATAGGGGTGATCCCCCCTGTGCAACGCCTGTAAGGCACATCCCTGGGGAAACTGTAAAGGGACCTCCCCTAAGCCTCGCTATGCACGGCAGCACGTAACCACTGTGCCACCGTCTTCCTTGGGTTCACTTGGTGGGCGGACAGAGTCCTCACTCTGTGCGCCCACGACCAAAAAGGTCCACTTACCACACCACTACCTGGGGTCCAATTGTACCTTTGTGTGTTGTGCTGTCTTTTGTCTTTCTATCTGTCTACCTTGATTTGTAAGCGGGTTTCGGCGTATTAGGCGCCAAGGCGGTTACCACCCCGACGCCTCCTTCTCCGAGCAGGATCAGCACTCTCCCGATCGGCAGCCTCCTTCTTGACCATCACATCATCACATAACTGGTGGGTGTACTATAGGTACTCCTGTTCAACCCTTCAAGGAAAGAAGGCGTGATGGTATGTGTTCTTACTTATAAACGACCGTTTTCTCAGTTTGTTTGTTGTCATTGTCGCTCCATAAACGCTCTTGCATACATTTGTAGCTATATTTTTTCATAGATAAAAACTGCGTATAAAAAGAAAAACCTTCGAAGTACACTCACACCAGAACTTAACAGAAAGTAGTGTATTAAAAGAAAAATAGCAGCTCGTATACTGGCAGGATATCAAATAAATAGCTGTTCGGCCCGCGGCAGTAATGAGAACTGGCCTCACAGTTACCGTCATTTAGGATACGCGAGAATGTATACCTACTCGAGCAACCCTTTTAAGAATGGTGTCGGCAAGAAGGAAGGGGAAGCAGAGTTTGAAGTTAAGATAAATGGTACGATTATCGAATAATACTTCGTAGAAACTGGATCTGGCGTTGGAAAAAAACTGCGGGCGTAACACGCTAACAGTAGGAATGGCCACCTGCTGGGCCCAAAACATATAAAAACAAAAAAAAAAAAAACAAAACAAAGGAAGAGTACCATCGACTCGAAAAGAAGGAGAAGAAGTAGGAACGGCTTTTTCGACAGTTCAGCAGTATTCATTGCGTTATTTACGATGTTGAGCAGAATTTTTTTCGTACATATGAAGCAATGGATTAGCAATAGCCTTTTAAATGATAAATCTTACTGCCATTTTAATGAAAATCTTACGTAACTGAACATCGTAGATAAAATGATTTTCGGTTAATTTTATAAGACCTTTCGATCTTAGATTTTTAAAAGCTGCTTATTGCTTTGGTTTCTAAGAAAAATGTATAATGTATACCTTTTGAAAAACAAGTTAATTAACGTTAATTCATTCCTGGTAAGACCTATGGAACTTTATAAAGCAGAAGACGTTGAAGGAATTATATTGTATGTGTTCCGTTTTTATGTAAATAAATGTATTTTCTTTCTTTTTTCAAGGAAATTTGTACCTGCTTATAATTAGATCAATATTTTTGCTAATTTACTGAGGGGCCCGTGGCTAAATAATAACAGCCGCACAGGTCGATCGATCAGGTTAAGCTACGCCAGCCGCGGTTGGTCTGTGGATAGGGAACCATCTTTACATACCGTGACCCCTCCGTGCCTCGGAAAGCACGTTAAGCCGTTAATCCCGGCTGTCATTCGTGAATCTTTACCAGTCGTTGTGGATAGTCAGAAGCCCGAAAGTCTGACAACCAGTCTTACTAAGGGGTATCGTATTACCCAGTAACTGGATTGTGGAGGGCAGATAGGCAGTGGCTCCATGTAAAATACTGATATCCAGCTGCATCCGGTTAGACTGGAAGCCGACCCCAATATAGTTGAGAAAAGGCTCGGCAGATGATGATGATTTTTGCTCATTTACTGAATGTTTTTCAGGGCGATGTCAATCTTTATAAAAGTTATGCGGGAAGGTCAGAACAACATATTTTCATCCAAAATATTATTCTATCAATTCCAAACACGTGCAAGATATCGTTCATACTAAGAAAGCCCAAGGATTAGCATTATTGTATTAAATACAAGGAAGTTACCGAAAAGCGATTGTTCTTTTTAGACTAAAATTTTTGTGGTAATTTAATCCAATAATAAAATAAATGTCACTCTGTCTGTCTGTTACCTTTTCACTCCTTAATGGCTGATCGGATTTTGATCACGGGTAGCTCATGTCCTGGGTTAACATATTTTAGATACTTTCGGCCTTATTACAAAACAAGATTTATCTTTAGACCCAGGTTTAAACCATCCAGCCATTTTTAAATTTCGAACTATAACCCAACGAAGCTAAAGTTCTTATTACAAAAACTGACGTTAAACCCGAGTCTAAGTTGTCAATTTTGCATTAAGAATTTTACGTTTGTCGGAATAGAGTTCAAAATAGAGAAACTGGCTCGAAAGTTTAGACTAGGTCTAAAATTAGATCTCGTTTTGTAATAAGACGGTTTATGCCGCAGGAACCCGTTGGATGCGAGAAGCACAGAATCGGTCGAAGTGGACGTGCTTGGTGGGGCCTATGTCCAGCAGTGGACGTCTTGCGGCTGAAATGATGATGATGATGAGTACGGTCAGCAGCAAAAGTCGATGAACACTTCAGTTTTTTTAATCTCAGTTATTGAGCAAAATATTTGTTCAAAATTGCAGCAGAAGTACAATTCAATTTTGATCAATATCTGAGATTAAAAAAACTGAAGTGTTAATATTTTGCTCAATAATTGAGATTAAAAAAAACTGAAGTGTTAATCGACTTTTGTTGCTGACTGTACCTTCCGTAATATATTATTTCTGACCTCTACTCGGATGAAGCCGCTGTAAACAGTTACCCAATCTAACTGATACCCTGATTGATTCTGGCTTAACTATCTTTTTTTGTAATCAGAAGTCAAGGGTTTAAGCTGAAAAGCAGCGCTGAGCAACCCACCGGGGACCTTTTTTTTTTTTTTGCGGATGGGAAATCATCAAATGACTCCTCCCGCTCTGGGTGGAGCGGAAGGGGGTCTCAGACTCTTACTGACTAAAACCCACCCGTGTTCCTTCCTTAGCCCTTTATGTTCCGGGCCAGCGGTAACCCTTTCGGACAATCCCGCTGACCCGGCAGGCTTCGGCCCTAAGGGGCCCCTCCTCGATGCTGACATCTCTTTGAGGCGCGCGTGGAACACGTACGCGCCGTCCGGCACGGGCCTGGTCCTGATCGGACGGTGAGCTACCCATTACTCTCCGCCCGCAGGCCCGCGCCTACGGTGGCCGGGAGTCGTCACGCGGCTCCCGACGCCCGGAGCGACTCCCGCGGCGGCTGGGATGGGAGGCTCTCTCCCTGACCCACCGGGGACCTGAGCTGAGCATAATGCTGACGCTTGAACATTTTTCTTCCGGTACTATAGTTTTGTGTATTTACTATCGCGGACACTCCCGCCTGACCACCACTAAATTCATTTTTGCTCTCAAGCGCTCTCTAGCCCCGCGCCAAGGTCAAATAGTTCATCCGTAAAATTCATAAAAGGAGTACACGTGATGCGTCACTAAGGGTCAGTTCACACCGAGACGCGACACGACGCGCAGTTGTCAAGATAGCAACACAATTATAGACCTTATCTACTACATTAAAAGGTACACAATTCAGTTCCTACTACGGCGAGCTAAGCCGCGCCGCGCGGCGCCGCGCGTCCCACCCCACTGAATTGTGTACCTTTTTGTGTAGTAGATAAGGTCTATAATTGTATTGCTATCTTGACAACTGCGCGTCGCGTCTCGGTGTGAACTGACCCTACTTTGCGCAGTGCAGGTTGCAACTAATTGGGTTATCGCTTTCCTAATAGGTGAAAACTTTAGGCTGGTTTTCCACCAGAGATGAGCGGGGACGCGTAGCGAGGAATGTGTGTAAAACTAACCAATACCAACGCTAACTTAGTTCAAGCTATAAAATAAAGCTAAGGATATAAATGAAGCGATGTTATTGGCTGGTTTCACACACATCCCTCGCTACGTATCCTCGCTCATCTTTGGTGGAAACGCAGCCTTAAGGGGCCGTGGCGTAGCGGCGCCGTCGCAGGATTTAGGTGAAAAAAAATTCAAGTGATCAGGCGGAAAATGTCACGATGGTACTTGAGTGCAGTGGTGGACCAGTAAAACTCGAGGACAAGGAGTAAAACTCGAATCTATTCACTCAGTTAAAGTGGCGCTTAGATCGCACTTCGGAACAGAAATACTGCAATAGTAATGAAAAACGTAGACGAGCAGTGCACTTATGAGTAGTAGGCCGTGAGTTCGAACCCAGACAGGCGCTTTCCTTTGTGTAAATTATTTCATCACCACTGCTTTAAGGTGAAGGCAAATATCGCAAGGAAGCCGATAACCGTCCTAGAACCAAAAATTCGAAGACATGTGACACCTACCAACCCGCACTGGGCCCGCGTGGTCGATTATTAGCCCACTCGCTCTCACAGAGAGCAGACCTGTGTGTGATTATGTATGAACTTACTTCTACTAGCTGTAATACTGGAGACACTAAACATTATTCGATTCTAACTGAAGACCTTACAGGAACTTTGGAAAAGTAAATACCACCCGAAAGTAACGATAACTGGATCATAATTTCAGTTGAAAAGTAAAACATCGGCGAACCGCTGGTTGTCGTTAAGTCGAATTTTGTTTTCAAATTAAAATTAAAACCGGCCGCATTAAGCCCCGAATCGTTAGTCTTAATTTGAGTTGGCTGATGGGTGAAGCTTGTGCACACTGTTGTGCGATGATATGGTAAACTCTTATTCTATCGGTTAGCCTATTTTTGGGAGCTTTGGTATTGAAATTAAATGAATTTAATTATTCTGTAAACAGGATACCGGAATCACTTTTACGTCGTATTGCACAACCACTATTAGGATTAGGATGATTAATATGGCGGCTTGCAAATTAATTACCGCTTAATCTATCTTCTGCCAGTGCAAGGACAAATCAATCTCACGTCCAAGCATAAGGCAAAAATTGAGGAGCAAGTATTTAAGACTCCACTTTTCCCCGGTGTGGCAGCTTTTCTCCACAAATACTGCGGCTCGAAGATCAACAATTACTATACTTAGCACAAGCACAGTATCACATTACATCAAATTAACGTCCTCTTAAACCGACAGACTAGTATAATACCCCACTCGTCTACAAAGCTAAGCGAGGCGATAACGGACAACATCTGTCAGTGCAGCGTGAACCTTAAATTGAAATGCACAGTCAGGCTACCGTGATTGACGAGCGGCAGCAGTAAGCAAATACGGCGCGTGCGTTTATAATGCACGACTGTGTAACGATATGTTATTGAGTTAGTGGTTGCGGAGTTGAGAATATGGAATTGTTAATTTCCTTTGTAGCGTTCCGTACCCAAAGGGTAAAAACGGGACCCTATTAGTAAGACTCCACTGTCCGTCTATCTGACTGTCTGTCACCAGGCTGTATCTCATGAACCGTGATAGCTAGACAGTTGAAATTTTCACAAATGATGTATGTATGTATCTGTTGCCGCTATAATAAAAATAAAATAAAGTTAAAAAGGGGTACCTATAAAAGAAAGGTTTTTTTCCGCGTTTTATGCCCTGTGGTGCGGCACCCTTCGTGTGCGAGTCCGACTCGCACTTGGCCGGTTTTTTTATTTTCGTAAATAATCTGAATCTCATGCAGCTGTATTCTGCAGATTTCATGTGAAGAGAAATAATGGGGTTTTTTTGGAACGAAGTTTTTAGACGCGGTTTGCGGTAGGAGTAAGTGATAGAAATTGTCACGTAACGAAAAAGCATTTTGCCCTTGCCATGCTATGGTTATCGAGGATGCTACAGCCGATTGAAATGTCAAAGTGAAAATTCAAGATGGCGGCTACAAAAGTTTTGAAATTTTTCGTCGTGGGAGTCGTTTTCATGGTTTTCTGGGATGCAAAAGCCGATAGTTAAGTCAAAATGAAAATCCAAGATGGCGACACCTTACAGTAAAGTCTCTATCTGAAAATCCTTTGGCTTACCATTTTGTGCTTGTTAATTTACTTACTATTCTTAAGTTAACAATATTGTGAAGATATGATATAAAAACGCTTTATTTTCCTGCTCATCAGCAGTAAACAGCGCTACTTTTAATTCAATGGTGAAACTTCACAGACATAACATAATTAGGTAACTTGACATGGATCTAATAAGTGTTTTGTTATTATTGTTGTTAGGTACAGTCAGATTAACACTTCAGTTTTTTTAATCTCATTTATTGAGCAAAATATTAACACTTCAGTTTTTTTTAATCTCAGTTATTGAGCAAAATATTAACACTTCTGTTTTTTTTAATCTCAGTTATTCAGCAAAATATTTGTTCAGAATTGCAGCAGAAGTACAATTCAATTTTGATCAATAACTGAAATTAAAAAAACTGAAGTGTTAATATTTTGCTCAATAACACATCAAGCTACTACAATCTGTCGAATTTCTTTAATAGATTTTCAAATTTATCGCTAAAATATAAGTTTCAAAGTTGATTGGGAAAATTTTACAGTTTCGGGTAGCTTGATGTGCTGGCGGCTGTACAATGCAATTTTGAACAAATATTTTGCTCAATAACTAAGATTTAAAAAAACTGAAGTGTTAATCGACTTTTGTTGCTGACCGTGCCTAAACACATTACCACTGTGAAGTTTTACTTCACATGAGTACAATTTTCTAGTCACGACACATCGTATCGGTCGTCAGATCGCACCCTTACCGCCACCTCTAAATCGACCTAACCCGTTTGAACACGCGAGTTATTAAATTTGCACGCGCCTCGGTAATTATCGGTCGAAGTCAGACGTTAGCCTATTTATCTATAGTATACTATGAACATTACAAAGAGTTGTTCATCATTTTGCGAAGCACAATAAAACGTTGAGGTTATGTTATTGTTTTCGGGGGATGTGTGTGTCAAAGTTGATGAGGACTGATGAGCGTATAAGGTTTTGGGTTTGCGCTAAATTAAATTAAAATTATTAAATATCATCATCATCATCTGCCTAGCCTTTTCCCTACTATGTTAGAGTCGGCTTCCAGTCTAACCGGATGCAACTTTGCATGGAGCGACTGCCTATCTGACCTCCACAACCCAGTTACTGGGTAATACGATACCCTTTAGTAAGACTGGTTGTCAGTCAGACTTTCGGCCTTCTGACTACCCGTAACAACTGTCATAGATCTATGAATGACAGCCGGGACCAACGGCTTAACGTGCTTTCCGAGGCTCGGAGGGGTATGTAAAGATGGTCACCCATCCACAGACCAACCGCTGCAAGTGTAGCTTAACCTGATAGATCGACCTGTGCGGTTAAAATTATGAAAGATGTGTTTATTTATGGCAACTAGGCCCAATTGTTAGTAACATTGTTCATAAAAAAGTCTTTTCCAGAAATTCCAGGTAAGTACAGACGCCAGCAGATCAAGCTACCCGAAACTGTCAAATTTTTCCAATCAACTTTGAACCTTATGTTTTAGCGATAAAGTTGAAAATCTATTAAAGAAATTTGACAGATTGTAGTAACTTGATGTGCTGGCGTCTGTAAATCGCAATCTGAATAGAAACTCTCAACTCGATTTTTTTGTTTTTCAGTGACGTAAGTTGATTTCCCATCTCTCTCTCTGCCAATGTTTAAAATGTCAGTTACCCTATAGAATTTCAAATCTGCAATATGCCTAGCCTTTTCCTAACTATGTTGGGGTCGACTTCCAAGTCTAACCCGATGCAGCTGAATACCAGTATTTTACATGGAGCGACTGCCTATCTGACCTCCACAACCCAGTTATTGGATAATACGACACCCCTTGGTAAGACTGGTTGTCAGAATTTCGGGCTTCTGACTACCCGTAACGACTGTCAAAGATCCACGGATGACAGCCGGGACCAACGGCTTAACGTGCTTTCCGAGGCACGGAGGCGTCTCGGTATGTAAAGATGGTCACCCATCCACAGACCAACCGCGACAAGCGTAGCTTAACCTGATCGATCGACCTATGCGGCTGTTGTATAGCCACGGTCCCCTCTTTTCAAATGTAAACTAATTTTACTTTTCTGTTTGTTTCAGGTAAGTTCAGCAGAATCAATAACGAGTAACACTCGAAACTATACTCATTCATAGTGGTGCTTGGACCGCACTTCGGAACATAAATACTGCATAATCAGCGTATAGCGTTCCCACTTCGAGGACACGGGCCTCCTCTCGGTGAGAGGGAGTGGGCCATAATCCACCACACTGGTGTCTGCTGCTGTCGCATGTCTCCGATTTTTTTGGTTCTAGGACATTTTTTCCTCACGATGTTTTTCTTCACCGTTTTGAGAGCAGTGGTGATGAAATGAATTGCACTAAGGAAAGCAGCTGTCTGGGTTCGATTTCGAACTGGCGACCTACAACTCGTAATTCGGGGTAGCTACCACTGGTCCAACACTGCTCCTAAATACTGCAATGATAATGAAAAACGTGAGTGATCTAGTGAAAAGTTGGTGTGATACTTCCTCGACTAACTTTCGTTTAAATCGCCTATTGCATCTTATCTTTATGAGAAGAGATCTTTACCCAACAGTGGGACATTAATAGGCTAGTATTAGTCAAAGTCACAACATTTATTTCATGCGCCCTGAGACGTAAGGCGGGTTAGTGGCAGACCACGTAAGAGATGGCAACACGAGCTGGATAGGTTCCACCAAGACTGGAACCTGGACGTGCGGGCTCGCGAACGATGGAAGGAGTGGGCCTTTGCCAAAAAAAATAAAAAAAGGACACAGGGCACTTTTGAACGTCATTCTTAAAAAAAAAAAAAAACTGGTTGCCTCTTCCAAAAGGTAGTTTCGTATGCAGAAGAATGGGCAAGAAACTCCACCACGTTATTATTTTAAATATCCTACATCTAAGTATTACTCAAATATTGGACTCACCACTATTTGTAAAACATAAAGCCCGCACCACACCTACAACTAACACAATATTGCTACATCCATAATTTCAATTAAACCTCAAAACACGATTGCTATTCATCAACAACACGGACCCACTCCAATCGGCTTATCCCTTCAAGGGGGACCAACACACACATACGGCATGTCATACCATCCATAAAGTATTTACACCCAACGCTCACTCAGTAGGGACCACATAGTCTACAGCTATTTACGACCACTTTACACCACAAATCCGAAAAGGTACGCAAATAAAACTATCAAAACAGTAGAAACGTACCCATTTTATTCTATGACCTAAGTCCCTATTTCCATATGCATGACTGGCAGAGGAACAAGCCAGTCCTGTTATTTATATATTCGACTCGTTATCATATTTTGCACTCTATATCATTGGCGTAAGGTGCTTTATTCGACGGTTGAAGTCTCGAGAGTCCATTTGACTAGCACACATTAGTAAAAGTTCCCCGGGCTCCAAGCGTACGATGGCCATGAGGGAGAGATTTCGAGGACTCTCTCAGTTTGTGGTGTGTGGGAAAGTAAATACACTAGCCGCGTAATAAACGCAGACTGTTGGAAGCTTTTATTAATAAGAGATGGAGTTTATTTTTTTTACATGAGTAGGAGATTTCAATGAGTTTACAACGCCACATGCGAACAACGCGTCATACTGACGTCACGCAAAATCCTGCATCTCGCAAGCACAGTTTACCGCGCAACTAGCATAGATACAACGGCCCGACATGAATCATCGAGCAGTTGCCCGCCAGACACAACACCCTCAGTGAACTTTATACCCTGTTCCTCATAGGTACCTCTATAAGTTTAATCAGGTTGCATTTTATTTATAACCTAAGTTTTAAAATATACCACCTAAGCAGAAAATAGAACAAAATTAAAACTATTATTTGTAGAATTAAACTTAATTAACATACTTCGTATAAACCAGAAAAACATTAACATTTGAAACATCCAAACCGAGTAAACCAATCTAACGACACATCAAATTACTAGTTCAAGAGCGACGCCGACGTCACCCGCCGCCGTCGCGCGTCGTCTATCCCGAAGGACCGAGAGTAAACTTCCCATCGGCACTTACTTGTGGCCACCCTACCTCTCACTATCCGAAATAAAATATTTATAGAACTGAGAGCACTTTTTCTCTTTGATTCAGTGGTTTTATTGGCTCGACCGTTTCGCGGTAATAAATGCTTAAGGGGTGGCCGGCCATAAATAAAATTAGTCACAATGAATGATTCTTTTAAGTTGATTCGACCGTCATATTGCCAATATCGCTCGATGGTGTGACGTTCCTTTTATCGCTAACAGTAATGTAGATAATTTTTATTAGGAATATCTGTGTATCGGCGAATTTATGGTCACTTTCGTCGGTATATGAAGATAAGCTATTGTGGTAGACATGGACACAGTGGTGTTAGATAAAGATAAAAGAATAGAATAAAATAAATATGTTGAAGGTATTAGATCGGTATTGAAGTTACCTACCTAGTTTTTAGGGTTCCGTACCCAAAGGGTAAAAACGGGACTCTATTACTAAGACTCCACTGTCCGTCTGTCTCTCTGTCTGTTACCAGGCTGTATCTCATGAACCGTGATAGCTAGACAGTTGAAATTTTCACAGATGATGTATGTCTGTTGCCGCTATAACAACAAATAATAAAAATAAAATAAAGTTAAAATTTAAAGGGGTAAAAAAGAAACGTTTTTTCGGCGTTTGTGCCTTGTGGCACGGAACCCTTCGTGTGCGAGTCCGACTCGCACTTGGCCGGCTTATTAAAAACATGAATGTCGTGTAAAAGTATTTGTATAAATATAATAAATCATTTATCGTTTATCAGATATTTTATGTGATAACAAAAAAAATACTTTTCACGTTTTAACTGAAATACATTATTTTTTTATCAAGCCACAGACGTCACAATAGATATTTACATTACTCAACTATTACTACCTACTTACAAAAATAAATCATTTATCATTTTATGAGATATTTTTTGTGATAACAAACATAAACACTTTCATGTTTTATATTTCAATAATGCTAGAGTCGTCATAGATCTTTACATTACTAAATTATAATTTTTAAGGGTATGTATATTACAGGACCTAATCGCAAAAACCGCAAGTTTTAGAAGCAATAAAAGTATATGATCGACTACAGTAAACAAAATCAGTAAAATATATGATATTCTTCAGGATATAATTATGCTAGTTAAATCTAGTGTGTTGAAAAGATAATACAACTAATTTGATACGATAAAAAAAATCATGAAGATACTCTAAAAACTTTCTTTTTACAATAAAAACCATACTAATATCCATACAATCATTCTGATTTTTTGTCAGATTATTCTGCAAGCAACATACTAAAGCACTAGTGTTTTAATTTTTTAGTCCAAACATTTTTTAATAGATTTTATGTAAATTGATAAAATTGCTTCATATTTTGCAATCAATTTTATCAGCGTTGTGTTATTGCGCTTCTCTTTCTTTTCTATGCAGTTCGACAGTGACCGCGCTTTAGGTCATTTAGTCCCCTTAAGGACTCTTTCATCAATCATCATCATTTCAGCCGAGAGACGTCCACTGCTGGACACAGGCCTCCCCCAAAAGGGAGGGGGTTTGCCATAATCGCCACGCTTGGCAGGCGGGTTGGCGATCGTAGTATGGTATGGTGGTGGAATGCATAGAGAACGCTGCTGCCCATTCTCCGGCACGCCCCTTAGTCGCCTTTTACGACACCCACGGGAAGTATGGGGACTCTTTCATTTTCTCCTAAATACAAAGGTAGTGCGTAGGAAGTAAATTTTGAGCTGGACAATAGAGTATTCTTAATTTTGTTGATACAGAAAACTACAGTTCGTTCCAAATGTTTATGATGAAAGTGGAAACAAACCCTGTTCGGCTGGGTAATTGCGTAAGATCTCCCAACTGGACATGAGTTACCTTGGGTAATCTGGAAGTCTTTAAACAGACTCCGGACCCAGGTAGGCCGAAGCAAGGATAACCTGTTCAGGTGGAGATTCATAGACGACTCCGCCTTGGAGTGTAAATGTGGTGCTGTCCCACAAACGATGGGACACTTAATATCGTGTCCTGCGTGTCCTGTCAGCTGCACGTTACAGGAACTGATGGACGGTGATGAAGGCGCCAAACAAGTAGCCGAATTCTGGGCCGAGTACATTTAGATTGCTATCGACACGCTAAGAAGAAGATTGCGTAAAGGCTCCTTCAAACAGGCGCGACACGCGATAAAATCGCGCGCGACAAAGGCACCGCAAGTCGCGCAACGAGCGGTGCCTTTGTGCCGCGCGAGATTATATCGCTGTTTGTAGGAGCCTTAACACACAATCAGTAGCAATTGTTTTCATTTTGACAGTTCAACAACATTCATTCCAATATTTACGTTGTTGAGCGGACAAATTTTTCGAACATATAAAGCAATGGATTAGCAATATTCTTTAAAATTATTCAGATTGTGATTAATAGTGTGTTACGCAATTAGGATGTGGTTAAAAACACATTCATCAGTATTGAGAAATATTGTAATCGAAAAGTCATCGACAAAAATTGAGGTTATTAAATGAGCCTCAATTGAAAATCATCTTTAAGGGGTTTTAAAATTAGTACTTCAGGTTTAAGTATCCAAATAATCAAATCAAAGCTCTCAAATTGGCATCCACAGGGACGTTTTCTGATCCATTTGTTTACATTTTCACCAGTTACTTTTGGAACAGAGTATAAAGCAGTGTCCATATTCTCAGATAATTACATTCATCAGTTATCTACTTTAGTGAAATGTATTCTAAGTTGATTATTGAGTGTCCATTTGTAACAGAAAGGTCCGAATAAGTTTTTGATTGCAATGGAATTTGAACTTTGTTAAGTATATGACATTCAGTTTGTTGTTCCATAAATTGAAAATTATCTCAAACTAGCTCGCGTTAAGTATTATTAAAAAAACTAATACATTTACATCCTCCATCATCCCTTATTTTATCCCCATGGGGGTTGAATTTATCAAAATCCTTTCTTAGGGGATGCCTACGTCATAGTAGCTATATGCATGCGAAGTCTCAGCCCGATCGGTTTAAAATTGACAAAGTTTCATACAAACTTTCATCCCCTATTTTATCCCCTTGGGGGTAGAATTTATCAAAATCCTTTCTTAGCGGATGCCCACGTCATAACATCTACCTGCATGCCAAATTTCAGCCCGATCCCTCCAGTGGTTTGGGCTGTGCGTTGATAGATCACTATGTCAGTCAGTCACCTTTGAGTTTTATATATTTAGATTCCTGGCTCTAATGATGCTCTATGATCATTCGATAGAACCTTTCTAAACCACCACACGTTTGTGCAATCATCATTAATCTTTATAATTGCTTCTTTTACTTTTTCACGATAATTTCTCGGTAAAGGTGACACGTGGAGACATTCCTTAAACATTGCACGTGTTCACTAAAGTATTAACGTGTGATCGTGTGACTGTCTATTTGTTTAACTTTAATGCTAGTTTTGAAGCTAAAGGTCGTTTTACCTTTATTACGTTCTATCCTATATTAATAGTACATTATGATACATGTGTGCTATGTTGATCATTATGCTCGAGGCGGTATTATTCGCGCGAGCCGCAGGCGAGTGCGATAAGAAAGCCGAGAGTCTAATGATCAATGCACACGCGTTTCATACGACGTTTTTCAACACACTTGCGAGGGAAAAAACTGACTTGTATTGTTAAATATTAACTTCTTTGGAAAATGGCGCGCTAGTTTAGTGCTAAGCAGCACTGGCGATGCGCGCGCAGTTGTAAATAAAAGCACCGACTCTCATTTTAAATATATTGGTCTATGGTACTAACAAAACCGATCCGCCCCGATCACACGAACCTGTTTGAGAATGAATTATGCTACACATCAAATCTTAAATTTTAATGAATGTGCGTTAATTAGGAGTGTTGGATAAACACCTCATAATATGTTCATATTTAGCGCACAAGTTTACTATTATTAATTTTCCTTGTATAAATTCAAGTCATACGATACTCGCCATTTTGATGACAGTGGTGGTCGAGGCTAAAAAAAATAAAAATTGGAGATTTCGAACACCCTAACTTCACCACAATCGTTTAATTATTTGACGAATTTATCCATAGTTTAAAGTAAATAAGTACTTAGTGGTAATGAAGTTTTTGGATATCTAATGTCGAAGTTTCGCGCCAATCGTGCGTGTTTAAATTTTACTTTTCACAAATTTCACACACACAGTTAAATGTACTAAGATTTAAAATGTGACAAATACATATTATTGAAAATATTGTGAACAACACGAAAATGCCCAGGTCTTAACGTAATATTCAAACACAGGTCCAATAACACGTATTAATCATTATCACTAGGTACTCAATTTGTGTTCAAAATCGCCGACCATTATTTTTTTTTTTTATTGCAATGATGTACGAAAGCGATTATTCCAAACGATTTTTTTTTTTTTTCGGTTGATAATATGACGAATGTAATCGATACTTGGAAATTAAATAAAATTTAGTATTTTAAGCAGTAAATACAATAAGCATTGTTTATAATAATGATTTATGCTTTTCTATTGTCATTTCAATCGTTTTTTAGACATTTCACTTAAACAGAGTCAATAACAGCCAGGCCATAGGTACCTCATTTATTGAATTTCGCGCCGAAATGTTTCTATATTTGAATTTACTCGGAATGCGCTCGCTGTTTACAATTATTTTAATTTATTGAACAACTATTATATATTGTGGATTTTATTTTTGATAATTTCTAATAGTTTCCTACAGAATTCCCAGTATATATTTATTAGGTAGGCTTAGTAAAATTTTGTTTGAGAATGATGATAAATTAATTCCATAAATTGGGTATTCTGCAAACACTTTCAATACTTTTTGTTAGTTATAAGAGTTGTTATTCAGTTTCTAATTTTTTTTATATTTAATTTATCGCGAATATCGATTAGGCTGTATGCAAGTTTTGATCGAAATAAGGAAATTGGGTGGACGGTCAACACCTTCTTATATACGTATCTATGGTCAGCACGTCGCAACACAATTTTTAGTAATTTATATCAAGATTTGATCGTTTTTTTTTATGTAGTCTATGTATGAAAAATGGTAAAAGTAAGAATGCAGACAGAATGACAATATCTTTATTTTTTCCTTTTGCATATTTGCAGTTTGACCGACCTCAACATATAAATAAATTATAGATTTTTTGTAAACGATATCGCATAGACCATAAAATACACACACACAGAACTCTATTTCATCATAATTCCATACTGACTATTTAAAAAAAAAAGGTGAATTAATGAGATTAAAAAAGCGCGCATCTCCGACTAGTAAATAGTTATCTGTGGAAATAAAGCACATGTGGATTAAAGTAAAGAAAAAGCACGCGTTTTTAATACACTGCATTATGGACCTAAAAGCGGTTCAATAAGAGCCACTTTACGAGCAAGTGTGTTGAAAAATATATAACGTCGTTATTCCAAGTTAGAGTACCCTTACCTATAGTTTGGGTTATTGAAGTTATTGCTGCGACATCGATTTGTTCTGGGTCTGAAATCATGAATTTTACTAATATAAATACTACTGTATTAAAAAAGTAATTTTTATTTTTTCTACAGTCTGCTTTTACCGAGCTTTTTAGCATTTTCCCTACTTAATCCATACAGCTATGTTTCCTGTCGTTCAATGGCAAACGAAAATAAAATTCCGTTTAAAAAAAAATGTTTTTCATATACCTACCCTTTTTACTTAGCAACTGTTTAAGGGGTAACAACCTTTTAAAAAGCCTTCAGAAATCAATTATCTCGCCACACATCGACCAATTACGGTGCAAACTTTTATAGGCTTAAGTATGGGTGCTTTAGTTTGGAAAATAATTTGAGTGAACATGACTGAACGAAGAATTTCGTGTCGTTCGTGAACGAAGCATGGGTGCACGCGAGCTGTTACTTGGTCGGTTAAAAATTTGCTGTTTTAATCGCTCAGGTGTTGGAATAAAGTGCTAAATTGCTTTCATATATATAGGTTACCTAAACTTAGTCAAATTTTAGTTGAGATTAGTAAGTAAGTAAGTAATTATTAAGTAACTACTTGTAGTGACTTTGACGATATTCTTGCTTGATGAAGAATATTTTTTTTTTTTACACTAGCTGCGCCCCGCGGTTTCACCCGCATAAGTTTTGATCCCGTGGGAATATCGGGATAAAAAGTAGCCTATATGTTAATCCAGGGTGTCAGCAACCTCCATACAAAATTTCATCAAAATTGGTGCAGCCGTTTGATCGTGAAGAAGTAACAAACATATAAACACACACACACACTCACTCACACACTCACAAACATTCGCATTTATAATATTAGTGTGATGAAACGCCCAAAGTTTTAGGCATTTGTTAAAGACACAAACATATAAGTTAAGTTAAGACGCCAGCACATCAAGCTACTACAATCTTTCTTTAATAGATTTTCAACTTTATCGCTAAAGCATAAGGTTCAAAGTTGATTGGGAAAATTTGACAGTTTCGGGTAGCTTGATGTGCTGGCGTCTGTACAACTACTCGACAGTCATACGCTCAACTCACAATACTCCAGACATACTCACAAAATCTTCTTCCATCATCCATTATGGAATGCATCAACATGCATTCATGGAGTTCACCTCTGTCTTATTTGGATTATAAGGATGGGCAGCAAAGTCCCTCTATCAATAATAAACTGCAGTCAGCAATCCATCAAGCAAATATTTTAATTAATAGGTAATCGAATTATACAGTGTTATTGGTAAAACATTAACAACCTCCTAAGAGGTCATTGTACTCATCATTATGAACAAGTTTTACTGTGGGACCAAACCTGAAATCGCGAAAAATAATCAGCTGTTCCCTACATTTTGACGAGTTAAATGAACATAAATGTAGGGAACAGCTGATTTTTTTTCGCGAGATCACGTTTTGTCCCATAGTAAAAGTTTTTAGAGAGTAAAGAGTACAATGCCCTCTTAAGAGGTTGTTAATGTTTTAGCAATAACCCTGTATACCTGATTGTGGCCGGCATAGTGAGTGTTGCACCACATTTAGCAGTGAAGGTTCATGCTAACAAAGGATCATGCTAACAGAGCATAACAGCATAATCCTATAATGTTCCCACTGCTGGGACAGAGGCCTCCTCTCTGTGATGGTGAGTGGGCTGTAATTTACCACGCCAGCCCAGTGCAGGTTGATAGATGTCACATGTCTACGAATTTTTGGTTCTAGGACATACCGGTTTCCTTACGTTAATTTTCCTTCACCGTTTTGAGAGCAGTGGTGATGAAATTATTTAAACAAAGTAAAGCCTATCTGTAGTGCAGTGACATTTTTGTCGGCATGTTGAAAAGATTGGTCTGTTGCTGCCCCGGAACACGGGTGGGTTTTAGTCAGTAAGAGTCTGACACTCCCTTCCGCTCCACCCAGATTTCCCATCTTCAAAAAAAAAAAAAATGTTAACAGCAATTCCTGGCAGACTCTCATACTAATTAATATCTATTATATTTTCAAAGCCAAGAGTGTAAATTCCTTAAATATTATCCACTCTTTCTTATTTTGTAAACAGATCCAACTTTCACTGCAGTTATTTCATTCCTCAATCACCACAAGAATAGCTACCGATATATTATATTCTGAAGCTCAAAGTATTATATTTTCAAAGCGACACATTTAATTGTTAGAAATTAATCGTTCTGTCGGTGCGCCGCGGTTATTAAGAGCTAGAGTGCTCTTTCTAATACTTAATTTATCTTTGGATTTAACTTCACGCTACTTCTGTAAGGGAAGGAAGGATACTGGGTCAAATTAAATTAGCAAGCGAAACTACGGAAACGTGATGAATCGTCTGCAGAAGTTATGTGTATCGATATATAAACACGATTATATAAAATTATTTGTTTTTTTTTTGTTGGGTCGTCTGTTATTATTATTAGAAAATTTAACACTGGCCACAATATTTAGTTTTAAATGTTGCCACCAGATGGCGCTTTTCGTTTTTGATTATCTGTAGCTCCCCGGTGTTCTTGCTAAGAAGTAGGAAATGTAATGTGCAACTGTTTTTTAAGAATACATACATTGTTTCCTTTAAACAAACCCATAAGCCAATATCGTCGGCCTCTTTTTCTTTTGCTACTTGAAGTTTGAGTTGAGAATATCTGTTTTATCAAATCAAAATGTTTTATTTCACATAAACCTACATGGGCACTTATGAAACGTCAGAAGCTAGGTGCACGGTTCCAATTGGTCGTTTCCTATGGAGAAGAACCGGCAAGAAACTCCATGGTTACTCTTTTTAAAAATAATTGGCTTTTACAATGTTTCCAGATTACAGTAAGTAGGTATGGAAGGACAGCGCAGGCCTGTCAACAAGTACCAAGTACTTGATAAAATAGAAAATGGTCTACAGATCTAAAGTCTATAAGGCCTACAAAGTCCTCACATTTACAAAATAAGAATCTATCAAAAGGATAGATAATAAAAAAAGAAAAATAATAATAAAAACCTACTAAAACCAAGTGTTATGATTCTCAATAAAACCACTAATAAAGAGGTGAAAAATTTCAAGTGTCTGTATACAACGTCAATTAATAAAGAAATTATGTCAAAAAGTATATAATGTCAAATAATAAAGAAATTATGTCAAAAAGTATGTAAAAAAATAATAATAATTAAATAAAAATTAAACATCGTAATTTGAGAGCAGTTAATAGACATTTACATAGTTATGCCGTTAATGAGAAGCCAGGGAAGCCACATGTGCAGAAGGAATTATTGCCAGACTAGCTTGTCTTCAACGTAGTTGTTAGTCTTCAATATCGTGTTTAGATATCGAAAAAACAGATTTATTAAACTGAGGGGCTCAATCTCAATCTGTTAAAAATACTTAAAATGGCCCTACATTTTTGACAAGTTTTTGACGTTGATTATCACCGAGATGAGATCGCGACTAGATTTTGAACGTTTTAATTTACGGATACTTTGAATATGTACTAAATCTGACCATTTATCTGATCGTTTTTTTGAAGCCTCTTGTAAGCGCTATAACTCGAAGTTGCAACCACTGAGAGCAGGCAGACCGACGTCATTCACATTAGGGGACTACTCTACAACCATTGAAGTAAATCTAACCGTTTCCATGATCGTTATGAAAAATCCAGTCACCTATCATTTCCAAAAAGCACGCTGTCTCACCTGGCTTCGTGTCCGACAGAGTTAGTAGCAATGATGAGCAGTTAGACGCTAGTCTACACGTAGTGCGTGTAGACTAGCGTCTAACTGTCTAGTTCTCACACACAAAAACATCGTTCCGAACTGTAAAAAAAATCGAAAAGTGCTTTGGAAAATCGAGTTTTATGAAAACTCCACTGCATAAATCAATTACAAATGAACTCTTCGATAAATGAGCTTTGTTGGTACTTTTTTTTAAGATTTACAGTTCTTTTATTACTTATTTACACCCAAAGTTACGTTAAGAATAGCAAGAAAAACGAATCTTTGTTAGCTTACGCACCTTTTTAATGGCTTTTTAATTTTACTATTCTGTTTCCGTACAGACAAAATTAATAATAAGATAAAACGATATCATGTTTAACTTTGGATGCATAATGTCAAGCAGTGGAGTAACACTCTCCCGAAATATGTAGGAATAAAATATCGACTAGTGGCACCTTAAGTCTCATGTAACAGGGAGCGAGCCTAGCCTAGCCTATGCGGGTGAAACTGCAGGGCGCAGCCAGTTAATATCATAATTACCTCAGAAAACAGAGTCATTAAGAATGTTTATGAATATCCCACTGCTAAAATCCCAAGGAAAAACAACCCTTAAAATCCACAAAAAAATAAGCACATTATAACAACCCCTTAAGTACTTCCCATACTTAGTTTTTTTTCTCTTAAGATTATGACTTGAATAATAGCAATATTATTTTTAATACACACAGACTAACCAACTTGAAATCTTTATAAACGACACCACACATCTTGCAGTCATTATTGGCCAGACAAAAATCAACCCTAAAATGAAGGCGGTGGGGTCATTTTGGCTCAGACAGGATATTATCACAGGGAAATAAAAAGGATTATTGTTAATGGGCGTGAAGCTTAGAGCGTTTGGATTCGTTTACACGTGTTTATAGTTTGTATTTACGGAAGTCTATATTTGTTGGTATGTGGCTTCACAGACAGCGGTGTGGGATGCGACATGCAGTTGATACGCATTGTCAAATGAAACTAAAAGAAAAGGGTATAATAAAAATTGCTAACACGTGTTTGCCTATTTGTTTGTTATACTATCAGTCTATCATGGTTAAAATACCAAACTATTTTTGTCTTTTTTTTTTTGTGAAACCTAGGATAAAGTCTTCTTCAAGTGAATTTTTCCTAGAATTCATAATCCCTCAAATTAATAAAACTACAACTCAGGGGGCTATATCCCATAATTTTAAGAACAGTCATCGGTTTCAATCTGACAAAAATATCTCTAATTTCCCTACATTTACCTACCATTTAGTCTAGGTCAGGTGAGTCTAGCTAGTGTTAAAATAAATCACTTACCACGTCTTGTTTGAGTAAACTTGTGCGTTGAATAAGCATCACTTTTATAAAATTCTAGATCATTATCCTCAAGAAAAAAAAATGTACGCACAGTAGCAACGCTAACTGCCAACACGCTACTTAGAAATGGTGCACAAGATACTCAAATCTTTACTTAAAAAAAGTTTAAGTATCTCTTTCAAGATCACTCGCGAACGTTGCCCCTTCTAGATCGTTATAACAATCCAGGGGTCATATACTCGTTCTATAATCACTGCGCTTGTCAGGCAAATTGCTTCATCGCAGATGCTGCTGCCAATCTTTATCTTACCACTACACGTGTTGTTGTATTAATATACTTTAACATGTGCTTTTGTTCATTTTGTCCACTGTTTTAGTTATTGTCTTTATGTTCAGGACGTCAGTAACTTAATGCAAGTGAATCGTGTTGTTTTTAACAAAATCTAAGCTATTTGATAAATTTTATTTTTATTTTTTTAAGTAGGGTTGTGCAAACACTTCAATCATATTTTTAAAACTAGATGAAGTCGGCGTTCGTATCTGACTGTACTCTGAGTAGAAACTCAGAGGTCACTGTCTCTTTTAACGTTCAGACATAATGTTGGTAAGATCATGTGAAGATCATGTAGATTGCTTTCTAAAATAGTCTTTTTAGGAAAGAACCACACCGATTTAGGGTCGCTTAGATTTGTTTATTTTAATAAAACTTTATGCACAAGTAAAAGAAATACTGTACAAAGGTGGACTTAATGTCTGAGGCATTTTCTACCAGTCAACCTTAGGGTGATGCAGAGACAAAACATGGCAGGTGCAACGCAACATACGGGATAAATAGCTAGGAAATGACTATAAAATACACGAATAAATACTAATACATAGATAGATACATACATACATTTACTGTTGCATACTTAGATTTTGTTGTCAGCAAAACGACAGAAGTATCTCTTGTCGTCGGTATCGTTTATCGGACTAAGGGATTATGCTTAATAGATTAGCAACAGCTTCGAAGATCAGTTTTATGCCCTTAGTTTCTTAAATCTATGAAAGCCTCTGGGGGCCTAAAAAGGCCACTTTGGCAGAATCATAAAAAGATAACATTATGAATCATAATATGGCGAAGACAGTCCGTGTTTTTCTTGTTTTCGCTGCACTATCTAATCAAACAGATTGGGATTGGATTTGGATTGGATTGATTGGTATTTTAGCACAGACAAAAAAAAATAACTGAAAAATGCTTCACCAATGGGATTTGATACGATTAACTTAACAGTTAACTGTCCATCATATCCTTTTCCTTCTATGATTCTGCCAAAGTGGTCTTTTTAGGCCCCCTGATCTGTTTATCCTCAGTTATCCTAAGTAAAATTTCATTTGTTTCAGTTATTTATTTATTTAAGTAAGTATACGTTAATAGTACACTAGAACATACCTAACAAAAAATACATTTAACACTACAAAACATACAAGGGGCGGCCTTGTCGCTTTCTGCGATCTCTTCCAGGAAACCTTGTAGTTACAGCTTACTTACCATTGTTATATGTATCATGCACATGGGATTTCGCATCCGATTTATTAAAAATAATTTCTGGGTGCGATATTTATCAAGACTCACGTTCAAGAATCACTTGTTT
Organism: Mesoligia furuncula; assembly: GCA_916614155.1. Lineage (NCBI taxonomy): Eukaryota > Metazoa > Arthropoda > Insecta > Lepidoptera > Noctuidae > Mesoligia > Mesoligia furuncula. The sequence goes on along the minus strand of OU744800.1, from coordinate 27,169,652 downwards.
GTCAGTCCATACTATGTAGCTTGATGTAACAATCTATATTATTCCATGGCCATTCACTAGTAACTCTAAAATTAACGTAACAAAGAAACCAACAAGTATAAAACCAGTTCCTCTTGTTCGAACCTCTACTTCATGCCTCTTTTTAAAAAACATTATCTAGGCATGCTCTTGATTACTGGTTTTACCACTATGGACCATGCAGAGCTTTGAAAGGTTATTAGTTCCTCTAGTCATCGCATGCTTCTGTAATGAACTAGGAACTCCTACTACGTCATCATCGTCATCCAAATTAGATATTTACATTAGAAGTAATTCAATATCATCAACAGCTTCGACTTTTTGAGCTTCGAAAAAGTCTAAGGAATTCACAACACATAGTATACATGAACAAAGTTTTTTTTTTTTTATATCAGAATCTATAGCGGGTTGGAGACTCAGCGGGATTGTCTGAAAGGGTTACCGCTGGCCCGGAACATAAAGGGCTAAGGAAGAAAAACGGGTGGGTTTTAGTCAGTAAGAGTCTGACACTCCCTTCCGCTCCGCCCAGAGCGGGAGAGGTCATTGATGATTTCCCAGCCAAAAAAAAAAAGCGGTTTGCAGACCAAGAGCTAAGCTAAGTTAGTCTAGCTTAGCTCGCACAGCTGATATAGTTTTTCATACTTGTGTACAGACCGCAAACTATGAAGAGAAGAATGAAAAATTATCTCAGCTATGCGAGCTAAGCTAGACTAACTTAGCTTAACTCTTGTTCTGCAATCCGCTTTTTTTTTTGGGTGGGAAATCATCTAATGACCCCCCGAACATGAACTCTCCCGCTCTGGGCGGAGCGGAAGGGAGTGTCAGACTCTTACTGATTAAAACCCACCCGTCTCGTACAATCAACAGTTTCTAAGTTTAAAACACGTAAAAAAATTAGTTAGTTGAATTAAAATTGCTTATTAGATAGTGTTAAAGGCTAGATTGTAATTAATTATTAAGAACCTGGTTCTTTTTTACAAGAGATTTTTTAAGTCCTTTTGTGAAACAATGATGTCTTGTCTTGCATTCTCGTTGCAGTCGCTGGAAAGCTTTTGCACTTTAATGGATACTAGCTACGCCCCGCGGTTTCACACGCATAAGTGTCGATTCCGTGGGTATATCGGGATAAAAAGTAGCCTATATATTAATCCAGGGTGTCAGCTACCTCCATACAAAATTTTACCAAAATTGTTCTAACCGTTTGAGCGTGAAGAAGTAACAAACACATAAACACACACACACACACTCACAAACTTTCGCCATTATAATATTAGTGTGTTTTTACAATTCTTCAAACACTGTATAGTTACCGGCACGGATCTTGAGCGCTCGGTGGTAGAGTGGGGATCGCTTTGCGCATCGTATACTTATTGCAAAATAAAACATAATATTAAATATTGCCCGCCCGCCTGCCAAGCGTGGCGATTATGGCAAACCCTCCCAAAATTGGGGGAGGCCTATGTCCAGCAGTAGACGTCTATCGGCTGAAGCGAGCGAGCGAGCGATTAAATATTATTATTATTATGAATTTACATATATCTCGTAAATTCATAATAATAATATTATTTAATGCGAGAGCGCTCAAGATCCGTGCCGGTAACTATACCTACTTATTAATCCATTTCGCTCCGATCATTGTTACTACTCTATATTTTTCCGCCGCCAAAATCGCTTCCTCAAACCAATCCTGTATCGCTGTCTTCAAAGCCTCTCAAGGAGCTGATCCGAATCGAAGTCAGACTAAATAAACAGTCGGTGTCTCGCGGTTAATTCGAGGTCGTCAAGTGATTTGTATCCGAGTTATCCGAGTTCCCGAGTGCATTCGTTTACGTCAACGTGTGGTTTTAAGTGAACAGACAGACATTCGTGTTTGGTGTTCGCTGCTATTTATTTTAAAACTATTTCGTTTGTGTTTACAAGATGCTTCGGATTTTCGGTTTGGGAGTGTTTTTGTCAGTGAATTTAGGTTTGGCTGCTTGTTTTTCTTAACGAGGTGAAAGGAACTGTAAGATGCGGTAAATATTTATAGTATAGAGAAAAGCGGTACTTAACAAATATTTAGAGAACGAGAAAGATTGAGTCAATACACTTCATATAATGTGAAGCCAGATAGAATCACACTAATATTATAAAGGCGAAAGTTTGTGTGAGTGTGTGTGTTTATATGTTTGTTACTTCTTCACGCTCAAACTGCAGAACCAATTTTGATAAAATTTTGTATGAAGGTAGCTGACACCCTGGATTAACATATAACTACTTTTTATCCCGATATTCCCACGGGATCAAAACTTATGCGGGTGAAACCGCGGGGCGCAGCTAATGTTAAAATAATAAAAAAGAAATATTCTTCATCAAGCAAGAATATCGTCAAAGTCACTACAAGTAGTTACTCATTACTTACTTACTTACTAATCTCAACTAAGGTAAGGTAGATTAACATATAGGCTCCTTTTTATCCCATTATTCCCAAGGGATCGACACTTCTGCGGGTGAAAGCGCGGGGCGCAGCTAGTGATAAATAAGATTGACGCTTCCTTGAGCGGGCTTATTTTTTGCTTGCAATATCAAAACGGTTGAGTATACCCAAATTAATTGCTATACTCAACTGTTGACAAAATAATTATATTCAACCCTTGACCAACAATTATATTCATCCCTGATTCTGAGCCCTCCTTGTTTACACAAATTCAGCATAAACATTATGACCCGCTGTATTTTCAAAATTATAAATACAAACTCTCATACAGAAATATTATTAGAAAATTATGCATATTTTACAGTCGGCTTGGCTTGAGTGACGTAAAATGTGACCCAATGGAATGACATTTGGGACCCCGTGTAAATGGAATCTGACTTTTTAATCCTTTGTTTTTGTGAAAATCTTGTTAAGGGGCTTACATGACCTAAAGCGCGGTCACTGTCGGACTACATAGAAAAGAAAGAGAAGCGCGATGGCACTACGTTGGTAATTTATTGCAAAATATGAAGCAATTATCTATTTAAGTACAAAAAATCTGTTGTTTGGACTTAAAAATTAAAACACAAGTTCTTTAGTATGTTGCTTGTAGAATAATCTGACAAAAATCAGAATGATTGTATGTACAGTGGGCTGCATCAATTGGGTTCAAGTTGTATGAACATTTTAATGCAACTGGGGTACCCAATTGATGCAGCCCACCGTACACAGGGTTATTGGTAAAACTTTAACAACCTCTTAAGAGGTCATTGTACTCATCATTATAAACAATTTTTACTATGGGACCAAACCTGAAAACACAAAAAAAAATCATTTGTTCCCTACATTTATGTTCGTTTATCTCGTCAAAATGTAGGGAACAGCTGCTTTTTTTTTCGCGATTCAGGTTTGTTCCCATAGTAACAGTTGTTCATAATGCTGAGTACAATGACCTCTTTAGAGGTTGTTAATGTTTTACCAATAACCCTGTATTAGTATGGTTTTTATTGTAAAAAGAAAGTTTTTAGAGGTATCTTCATGATTTTTTTCTATCGTATTAAATTAGTTGTATTATGTTTTCAACACACTATATACCAGAATATCATATGTTTTTCTTATTTTGTTTACTGTAGTCGGTCATATACTTTTATTGCTTCTAAAACTTGCGTTTTTTGCGTTTAGGTCCTGTAAGCCCCTTAAGAATTTACGATTGCATTCAGTCCGTCAATCGATACTGGTACGGTAGGCCGTTTGGGCCTACCATACCAGTATCGATACCAGTAACGTTGTTACCATTAACGTTGGTTACTGGTAATAAAACCAGTTTAAACTGACAAATTATTCTATTGTAACTTGGTACTATGCACGACCAGCTCAAGGTCTCCTATCCAAGGTTACCAATGCAATTTTATGAAATTATCAAGTACTTTTTGTACTGTAGGTAAACCGTTATCTAACTTAAAACCAGCAATTTGACTATATGGAAACAAGAAATAATAGAAAGAAAGCACGTGCATAGAAAAAGATAATAAATTAACTCTAATAATAAAGAAGAAATAGAACCTACTAGCAGTGCCCCGCTGTTTCACCCGCATAAGTTTCGATCCCGTGGGAATATCGGGATAAAAATAATCATATGTGTTAATCCTGGTTATAAACTATTTGTGTGCCAAATTTCATCCAAATCTGTCCAGTAGTTTTTGCGTGAAAGAGTAACAAACATCCATCCATCCATCTATCCTCACAAACTTTCGCTTTAATAATATTAGAAAGATAATCACGAACACAAAACAGAAATAAACAAGACGATGATTTCTTGTTGTTCAAGCGTTAACTCGCATAGATTTCCAAATCATCATTTCAGCCGAAAGACGTCCACTGCTGGACATAGGCCTCCCCCAAAAGGGGGGGGGTTTGCCATAATCGCCACGCTTGGCAGGCGGGTTGGCGATCGCAGTATGGTATGGTGGTGGAATGCATAGAGAACGCTGCTGCCCATTCTCCGGTACGCCCCTAAGTCGCCTTTTACGACACCCACAGGAAGTATGGGGTGGTGCTATTCTTTAAGTCCGGCACCACACAGACATTCCAAATACTTTACACAGATTTCAAAATACTTTAGTTAATAATTTATTAAACAAGAATAGACCTAAACAACAATAAAACGCAAACACGAAAATCATAACATCAACCCGCCACAAACGTTCAAACAACCAATTGGCACTCATTCTTTCTCCGTAATTTGCCCGACGGGTCGATGCGACCGCACAACTCCGGGCAGCGGGTTAAAATGTTTTCCGTGTACCACCCGTCACAGTTGTCACCTGGGCAGCGACGAGACACGTTTAACATAAACTATTGCCGATTTTGTGGCGGTCAGCCGTTGTTGGGGCCTTTTAGATGCGGTAATGGATCTATTGTAGTGTCTATATCTGAAGGAGTAGTTTTTATGAGTTTGTATTGGTGGAAGGGTTGTTTTGTATCGGATTGTGAGGTGTTTAGTATTATGTTAAGGTGCGTTCACACAGTGTACACATACAACATAACATGTTATTAAACATAGTTATATATCATGTTTCTATAGAGAAGTTACCAATGTTAAATAATTTGGACGTGTTATATAACATAAGTTTAAGTGTTATACAACGTAATCTAGACGCACCCTTAGATTGTGAAGGAGAATTTATACAGTAAAGATCTATCCACACATATCACGCGGTCTACTATCTAAGTGCTTGGCTAGACTGGCAGCGCGGGGCGGGAAGCGGCGCGAGTGCTGGAACGCGCGCGATCTGCCCGTCCGCAGTCAAGCCCGGCTTCGTTCTGAGTGTTTTCGTGTCCAGTGTTTGTCAAAATATAATTTGAATAAAGAAGTCTTATTTTTACTAGAAAAAAGCTCGAACTAGAGACTCGAGAACCCTGGTCCCCGCGCGGGCCGCCCACGCACTCACTGCGGCCACTTGTATGTATGCGGCCATTTGAGCGTTAATGGGCACGCGCCGCTCACCGCGCCCGCGTGCCCATTAACACTCAAATGAAGTTCTTATATTTGAGTACGCCGCGTCGAGCCCGCGTTTGCAGTCTGGCCAAGCACTAACTCGGTCAACGAATATACTAGTCCATTCGAAAGTTCCGTCAAAACTTCAACTTCAATTTTTCGGGCGGTAATACACATCGCGAGTAAGAACAACTGTTTTGTCTTTAATTCTGTTCGGGATAAGATTAGTTTGGTAATCTTATGTTCGTAGGTGATACGGACTAGGTAACGCCTAAACTTTGGCCGAAACTACGGATTTCGTGCTTAGGGAGTAGACCCCCAGCTACGAACATAACATTGACATTATATTTAAAACTGTTTGGCACCATATTTGAATTTCACTTATTATTATTAATTATTATTAGCCTGTGATGTCCCACTGCAGGGCAAAGGCCTCCCTACTCTCTTTCCACTTCTCTCTGTTCAAAGCTGCTAAGGACCAGTTCTTGTTAAAGGAGTCCAGCTCATCCCGCCATCTCCGTCTGGGCCTGCCACGATGTCGTTCGCCATTAAGAGGGACCCATTGGAATTTCACTTGGAATGTTAATTAATAATTCATAGTTCTTTGTATTTGTATGTAAATTGCATGTGTATATATTCAACACAATGTAAATTATTTTATGAATAAATGAAATGAAGTTATTAGTTCGGGGCCCGAGCTTAGAATAAATGACAACAAATTGCTAGTCGTTCCTACTCGCGATGTGTATTACCGTCCAAAAAATTGAATTTGACACTAGTTTTGAAAAATCAACTACTTTCGGACGGACTCGTATATTCGTCGACAGACTTAGAGAGGAGACTCCCAGGACCGAGCCCGTGGTGTGTGAATGAGAACTCATTCACATATCAAACAGACACACATTTCACTCAAAAAATATCGGTGTGTACATTTTATATGAATATAAATAAAATGTACACACCGATTTTTTTTGAACCTCTGTCGGAGCACGGTCCGTCCACATCCCGGGGACGTCTCTGGTACCGTGTGGATAGACCTTAATTGTTCCAAGTTTCCGCATTGCTAAGGTCTTGTTGTGCCTGATTAATGATCTTTATAATCTCAGTGTTTGTCTAGTTTTACCTTGCTTTCGTTATTACGTGAGCATTAACCCTTCGAACGTGGATCCACGCGAGACACAATGGCTTTTTAATTGTGTCTGTAATTACGGAATTCAATCGGCTTAACCATTTATATTACTTGCATCATTGATTAGTAGAAACGCAACCCACTCGAAAATTATGGGCATTTTCTTACGCATTAAGTATACTATACAACAACCGAAATTTATTGGTTTTCAAATTAATATACAACCTCATTTTGCACTAAAATCAATTGAACTAGATTACCTAACGTTTCCAGTAAAACTTAAGGGGGATGAACTAGGTAGCCCGCGAAATTAAAATGTTCTCACGTTTTTTGCAATTTGCAGGTCAATAATGTCATGTTGATTAAAATATGAAAGTATGTATTTACACTGTAGCGGTATCTACAACGCCACATGTGAGATACGCGTCATACTGACATCACGCAAAATTCTGCATCGCGCAAGCAGAGTTTACCGCGCAACTAGCATTGTATACAACGTCCCGACATCAATGAAATGAGTGAACTTTACACCCTGTTCCCTCATACCTCTATAACAGAATTATAATCATTAAAATAATAAATACAACCGCCTAAGTTCATATAGTTCTATTGATTGATATTTCATGAAAATAGTCATGTCGCTCCATGTAAAATACTGGTATTCAGCTGCATCCTAGGAAAAGGCTAGGCAGATGGATAGTCATGTCGCTTCCCCTTAACCAACAACTGTTCGGTTTACGCAGTATTGCCATGTTTAAAGCCAATATTTTATGCCTATATTGCACTGGCAACACCCACGTAGGTACTTGCATGTTGGAACAGTTTTGAATCGCTTATACGACACACCTCCGTATTTTACACAAATACATTATTTTATTATGGTAATACCCTAGTCTTTAGCGGCCGTTGCTTTTAGCTTGGGAGTCAATGCACTATTTATTTATTGAACTAGGCTTTAGACAGTATTATCTTAGTACTGGTTTCTGCCCGCGACTTAGTCCGGCTTTTTTTGCCCCCTGACCTACCGTCGCATCGCTTAGCGTTCTTTCTGAGTTTTTTCTTTTTTCTTGGGTCCTAGAGTGATATTAAATACCCATCCGCTATCAAAAGCAATTTTTTTTTATCCGTCTGGTTGTTCTAGATATTAGTGCGTTCACACAAACTCTTCAGCTTCATTATTAGTATAGATCGAAATCTAAATATTTTATATCACATAAACTTACATGGGCATTTATGAAACGTCAGAAGCTAGGTGCATGGTTCCAATTGGTCGTTTCCTATGGAGAAAAGCCGGCAAGAAACTCCACGGATACTCTTTTTAAAAAAAAATTGGCTTTTACAATGTTTTAAAATTAGAGTAGGTATGGGAGGACAGCGTAGGCCTGTCAACAAGTACCAGGTACTTGATAAAATAAAAAATGGTCTACAGATCTAAGTCTACAAAGTCCTTACATTTACAAAATAAGAATCTATCAAAAGGATAAATAAAATATAAAAACCTACTAAAACCAAGTGATATGATTGCCATTACAACCACTAATAAAGAGGTGAAAAATTAGAATTGTCTGTATATAATGTCAAATAATAGAAAGATTATGTCAAAGAAGTATGTAAAAAATAAAAAATAAATAAACATCGTAATTTGAGAGCAGTTAGAAGACATTGACATATGCCGTTAATGACGAGCCAGTGAAGCCACATATGCAGAAGGAATTATTGCCAAACTACCTTGTCTTCAACGTAGTCTTTAATCTTATAATATGCTTTTTGATAGAGAGATAGATAGATTAGTTATATTAATAGATAAGTAGGTTATTACCTTTTTTTTCGGGTGGAAATCTTCAAAAGGCGCCCAGTCTTTGGAAATAAGACCAGGGAGTGTTGGATTTTTACCTCACTAAAACCATCCCGGTGGTCACCATCTGTACATGGAAGGGACACCGTTACTTCTCAAAATACCAATCCGCAGCCCCCTCTGTGCAACGCCTCTGTTAGGGCACAACTCTGAGGAGACAGTAAAGGGGTCTCCCCGAAACCTAACTGTGTAAGATAACCTAGAATATAAGTATCTATTTTTATCTTCGACGATGCCCCGTTGGCGGGTCCGTGGCTTAGGCCCCCAGTGGCCGACGCACCTGTGGCCGACGCCCCCGATTCGATTAATTTAATTCAAAGTAATTTTTGATCAAATGTACTGTCAGGCACAAAAATTGTTTTACAAAAATATTAAAAGTACTTAATATTGGTTGTTGGCGATCTATCTCTCTGCTATTTGATAGATAACTTTTGTTTAGCAAGGAAAAATACTTTATTAATAGGGTGAAACACTTTTCTCATTTACTGTACTAAGTGAAAAAGCACAAAAAAAAAAAGATATTAAATTAATCGTATCGGGGGCGTCGGCCACAGGTGCGTCGACCGCTGGGGGCCTAAGCCACGGACCCCCGTTGGCCACATCCATAGTAATATTATAAATTCGAAAGTAACTTTGTCTGTCTGTATGTTACTTTTGCACTCCTAACCACTGAACGGATTTCGATAAAATTTGGCAGAGAGATACATTGCATCCCGGGGAAGGACATAGGATAGTTTTTATCCCGATATTCCCACGGGATCGACACTTATGCGGGTGAAACCGCAGGGCGCTGCTAGTTATTAATATTTTAATAATGTTGCCAAATGTTTAAGGCTTCGTTGCTCATACACGAGCAGGGTTGGAAAAAAACAGTTTTTTTTTATATTTTATAAAACAAACAGTTCAAAATGTTTAACACTAGTGTTTTTTTGTTTTTTTTTTACTTTTTACCTTTAGGCATCAATTTCAAATCAATTATAGCGAATAATAATCCATTTCTAAACTATTTCCTAATTCACATTAGATAGTAAAAATTAACAAAACGATAAATAATTACTTTTTGTTGCGTATCTTTAATCTAATTATTAAACATTATTATTATTAATCAATACAAAACACTTTTTTTTTTGATGGGAAATCATCAAATGAGTCCTCCCGCTCTGGGTGGAGCGGAAGGGAGTGTCAGACTCTTACTGACTAAAACCCACCAGTGTTCCTTCCTTTGCCCTTTATGTTCCGGGCCAGCGGTAACCCTTTCGGACAATCCCGATGACCCGGCAGGCTTCAGCCCTAAGGGGGCCCCTCCTCGATACTGACATCTCTTTGAGGCGCACGTGGAACACGTACCTACGCGCCGTCCGGCACGGGCCTGGTCCTGATCGGACGGTGAGCCACCCATTACTCTCCGCCCGCAGAGACACGACATACGGACGACGTACGTACGGGGACGTAGTATGCAAGGTTAGATTTGGTTAAAACTAGGTATAGCCGCACTTCGGCTATTAGCCCTAATATCGATATTTAGGACATTCGATACTCTGTACTTCGATATTTAAGCTCTTTGACGTCACGTTTGTCGATAGTTAGATTTTAGATTTATTGGACGTAGGATATCTAACCAATCCACAATATAAAATTACGATATTTTAATTTTCGGTCGTTAGATATTTAAATTTTCGATGTTTTGAATATCGAAAATTAAAATATCTACGGTATTTAAATATGTACCCACGCCAACACTTCGCTAGTTACGCTTAAGTTCTATGTAATAGGAGGCGAATCTATTGCCATCAGCCGGGCACGAATCCAGACTCCAAGTAAAGAACCCAATAACACTTTGCCCTACCCGGGAATCGAGTCCAGGATCTCACGCTCAGCTCTACAGCTGAGCGTGAGATCCTGGACTCGATTGGACTCGATTCGAGTGGTCGCAAGCCCTCCGGTTTGCGACCACTAGACCGACGAGGCAGTAACTAACTAAAATAAAAAAAGAATGAAAATACGTTTATAAAAACCAAAAACAAAAAGTATTTATTGCGACTCGTACAGGAAGATCGCAAACTATATTTTTAACTATATTTTTCATGGAGTAGTTTGGGAACTTTTTTTGGAGTACTTTGGGAACAACCCTACTAAACAGAGTCAAAAATTAAAAACCAAATTATATTTTTTTTTTATTAAAAAAATAATTTAACAGAAAGATTACTAACTATTTCTGCTCATAAAGTGAAGCATACACAATCAGATTTTCCTAGAATACAGAGTTTCTTGCAAAGGCTTTCATAGAGAGAAATTCTACAGCAGTTCCTAGATTTAGCCACGAACACGATACCGCAACACAACAGCGGACGAAACACATAATAATTAGTGATTTAACGAACTTGTAAATGAAGATCTTACTATACTCTAAGTGAAGATCAGAGGGGCCCGTGGCTAAATAATAACAGCCGCACAGGTTGATCGATCAGGTTAAGCTACGCTTGCCGCGGTTGGTCTGTGGATGGGTGACCATCTTTACATACCGTGACCCCTCCGTGCCTCGGAAAGCACGTTAAGCCGTTGGTCCCGGCTGTCATTCGTGGATCTTTGACAGTCGTTACGGGTAGTCAGAAGTCCGAAAGTCTGATAACCAGTCTTACCAAGGGGTATCGTATTAGGTACCCAGTAACTGGGCTGTGGAGGTCAGATATGCTGTCGCTCCATGTAAAATACTGGTATTCAGCTGCATCCGGTTAGACTGGAAGCCGAGCCCAACATAGTTGGGAAAAGGCTAGGCAGATGATGACCTGTAAGTGAAGATCTCATAACTATACTTACAGTGGCCTCCAGGTTGATATTTTTCTACTTCAGCTGTGACACACCACATTCCCCATCCAGATATTTGAACTTCTTTATCGTTTATATTGACTAATTCAACTACCTTTGACTTATCATACAAATAATAGGTTCCCGCCAGGTTCCGTCAAACCTGGAAGGAGGACGCGCGGGCTAGCGAAAGATGGAAGGAGTGGAGGGAGGCCTTTGGCCAGGAATAGGAGGGAGTAGGATAGTAAAATAAAAAAAAATACACGCCACTAATAAACGTATTTTCTTTCTTTCTTTCTGTTAACAAACTTTTGGAAGCCACTGTCTGTATATTATAATTATATGATAGCCTCTCAGAAAAGATTAGCATTGTGCACTTGTAGCTCCACATAAGAGATCCCCAGTCAAGCACTTTAGTTTAACCTCTTTTAGATTTTAAGACTGTCTTGATGTCAATACTTCATTCTTATTTAAGTAGTACACACGACGACACACCAAGCTATACATTTCCAGTATTAGCTGACCTCGCATTTTATAGGTTTTTCCTACAATCAGAAGTCAGCTTATTCCGGTTATGCTTGACGTGTAGCCATGCGTAAGTACCTACTACCTAATGACGGAACACTAAAAAGCATAGATATACACTATAATGTACATTATAGTGTATATCTATGCTTTTTTGTTCCGTCAATAGGTATTGCGTACAAAATATTATCATGTTCGTTCGATAAAACTATAAATTATAATTATTAGTATGCTGAAAAGGATGCAATCGCACGTTGCTATTAACAGAGAGCTTCTTGCAAGAGCTTTCATTAGGGGGGAAATTCTACAGCAGTTCCTAGATTTTGCTACGTAACACGATACCGCAACACAATAGCGAACGAAATACGCAATAAACAGAAATTAACTCAGATGAACGCAGTCATAAATCGGTGAGATACGAGCCAGGATAGCTGTTCCGCTAGCTCGGTGATTCCGCGTTATAGTCTAGTTTATAACAGACGCAATAATACGAAATGTCTATGTTAAAAGCAGGGTTAGCATTTCTAGGGTAGAAACATTTGGAGCTGAAAGTGCCCTGAAAGTTGATGAAATTTGCCTGAAGGTTCCGTAACACTCTTCCACTTTGCAATATTATTAACGTGCTACCGGGACAAAAGTAGCCTATATGTTAGCCTATACGTTGTTATAGTGAAAGTCCAGTCAAAATCGGTCCAGCCGTTAAAGAGATTAGCCGGAACAAACAGGCAGACAGACAAACATTAAAAAAAAATAGTTTTTGTAATAAGTAGTTTATATAGTTTTACATGCAGTTAGTTAGTTGTCTGTGTGGTGCCGGACTTAAAGAATAGCACCACCCCAAACTTTCCGTGGGTGTCGTAAAAGGCGACTAAGGGGCGTACCGGAGAATGGGCAGCAGCGTTCTCTATGCATTCCACCAACATACCATACTGCGATCGCCAACCCGCCTGCCAAGCGTGGCGATTATGGCAAACCCTTTTGGGGGAGGACTATGTCCAGCAGTGGACGTCTTTCGGCTGAAATGATGATGATGATGAGTAAAAACATGTTATTTTAATATTACAAACAGACACTACAATTTTATTTATTTCTATAGATTGTATGAACATCGATCTGGCTATACAACAAGTCTCTTGTTGTATTACCAGATGTTAATGCACTTCATTTCATTTATTCATAAAAACAATTTGCATTGTGATGAATTTATACACATGCAATTTACATACAATTCAAGAACTATGAATTATTAATTAACATTCCAAGTGAAATTCAAAAGTGCCAAACAGTTTTAAATATAATGTCTAACAGTTTTAGTATAATGTCTAACAGTTTTAAATATAATGCCAAAAAGGTTCAAATAATTATGATGTCAAACAGTTTTCAATATAATGTCAAACAGTTTTCAATATAATGCCAAACAGTTTTAAATATAATGTCAAAAGATTCTAGTTTATATTATATGTATATAGATTATTCATTTATTATTGTGTGATATTAGTTCCGATATATTATACAGACATTTTTCTAATAAAAAGGCAGTTACACATAAATCGTGACAGTTGCATTTGATTAAAGCTTTCGGTCCGCGGTGAAATGTCACATTATCGGCTATCCAAATACAGAGCGTTTTTGACACCTTAATGTCAAATACTGGAGAAAATGACAGATTTTCCATATACCTATTCTGATTGAATTGATTTTGTTTGAATGAAAGCGGTTCCGTCATATTATTACAGCCGTGATGACGGCTGTTATAATATGACGGAACCGCTTTCCTAGGATATCCAAGCTTTGGACAATTCAATCTGCCAGCCTTTTCTCAACTATGTTGGGGTCGGCTTCCAGTCTCACCGGATGTAGCTGAATACCAGTATTTTACATGGAAGAACTGCATATCTGACCTCCACAGTCCAGTTAGGTACCGGGTAACACGAAACCCCTTTGGTAAGACTGGTTTTCAGACTTTAGGACTTCTGACGACACGTAACGACTGTCAACGATCTACGTGCTTTCCAAGGCACGGAGGGGTCTCGGTATGTAAAGGTGGTCACCCATCCACGGACCGACCGTGGCAAGCGTAGCTGATTGAATAACCTGATCGATCGACCCTTGCGGCTCTTATTACTTAGCCACGAACCCCTTTGGACAATTATCTAAGGTATATATAATTATTATCTAAGGATTAATTCTCATTCTCCTTTGCTCTGCCATTTACTCGTAACAAGACGTCTTAGTTAGTAAACAGCTATATGTATACAACGTGTTTTTTTTATATCCCATATAACTCTAGGGTTATATTCTATAAGTAAAAATAATACAAATAGTCCTAGAATATGTGGTCAAAAAATGCATAATTTCGAAGATATCATCATCATCATCATCACTTCAGCCGAAAGACGTCCACTGCTGGACATAGGCCTCCCCCAAAAGGGGTTTGCCATAATCGCCACGCTTGGCAGGCGGGTTGGCGATCGCAGTATGGTATGGTGGTGGAATGCATAGAGAACGCTGCTGCCCATTCTCCGGTACGCCCCTTAGTCGCCTTTTACGACACCCACAGGAAATATGGGGTGGTAGTATTCTTTAAGTCCGGCACCACACAGACAATTCGAAGATATAATGTATCTAAATTTCATTGATAAATACTAGTAATTCATTTTAATACAAACCAATCATTCATATTTGAAGCTAAAAAAATGCGACGTTGTCATATTTCACGTAAGAGGGTTTTACATTAATAATCGTGACTTTGTCGAATTAATTTGTATGAAAAATGAAAACAAAAAAAAAATATAATTGAAAAATAATTCATATGCCAGTTGTTTCTTTGATATGGTCTCATTCATACCCTAGAGTTATGGGATATAAAAAAAACGCCTTGTATCGTAGCTATATGGCCAGCCTATCCCAAAAAAGAAAACATGGAAACGCTGATGATACACGTACACACGTTCCAAATAGAAATAAAACGAGCATTCACATAAAACTGTACAATGAATCCGATCAATACCTATCACATAAATAGTCCCTAGAATCCAATACTGGACATCAGCATAGTGTACAGTCAAGGGCAAAAATCCATATTTTTGCCCTTGACTACACTTAGCAAAATTCAAAAGAGAATTTCTCCTAGAGCTCCAGTTCCGGTGCTGATTTTTTTATTATATAGAACGATTTCAAGCACAATGTAAATTGTTTGTGAATAAATTGAATCGAATGAGATATAATACAAATCAATTCAAAATATTTTATTTCACAAAAACTATGTACGCGGTTCCTATTGGTCGATTCCTATGGAGAAGCGTCAGCAAGAAGCTACGTAAAACCAAGTATCTAAAAGATTACTTTTAGATACTTGGTTTTTACAATGTTTTCAAATAACGCTGTTAATAGGCATGGAAAGACAGTATAGGGCTGTCAAGAAGAACTATCAGGGGATGGAGGGGATGGAGGGGGGGTTCAGGGGATCAGACCGGAATAACTCTCAACAGGTATTAGGTACCTACTTAAGAAAAATAGAAAGTGGTCAACAATTCGAAGCATCTATGAGTCTACAAGACCTAAACTAGGTAGCTATGTGAGCGCCTCATAATATAATTTATAAAATTACTAGCTTCCGCTCGCGGCCTCGCCAGCGACGTATGTCGATAAAAACTCTCCTATGTCCTTCCCCGGGATGCAATCTATCTCTCTGCCAAATTTTATCGAAATCCGTTCAGTGGTTTAGGCGTGAAAACGTAACATACAGACAGACAGAGTTACTTTCGAATTTATAATATTAGTATGGATGTTTAAGATTAGACGAAAATCATCGATGAATTTTACAGAAGGTTGGTTTCGTAAGAAAGCAGCGCCATCAAATAACAAAGGCCATGTAGCTCACAGCGGTAAAAATTACGGATTTCATGACAACCGCCATTTTGATTTACCGTTATGTCGAAAAAACCGGTGAAAATTACGGATTTTCATGACAACCGCCATTTTGCTTATAAAACCCAGGCTAACTGAAAACAGATTTTTGCTCCTGACTGTACACGTGAACGGTCAAGAAATGCTTTACATTCTACCTCGCTCGCCCGTCACGTTCTGCACCGAGCCGAAAATATTAATATTCGATGCTCCAGCAGGGTTGCTGCGATTTCAACTATTTATACCCGTATTCTTAGTTTCAGGAGCTAAGTGTTTTTTGACATGTCTAGTGTATTCCACCAGAAAATTCCTCTAAAGTTTCTTCTTTGCGACATTCTTAAAAATTGTGTCAGTGAAAAGTCCAACATAGAATACTGCTGCCTTCATGCTGGTTTAATCTGTTATAATCTCATCGTGAAAAGTTCGGTGAAGTGATCTGCAATAGTGACGCTGCCTAGCATCAACAGGAACGACAGCTTCCTTCAAGCACACTTCACATAAGTTATCACAAAACTCTCATAGTGAAAACTTAGGTGAAGTGAGATTGAAGTGAGCTGCAATAGTGACAATGCCTAGCACCGGGAGGAATGACAGCTTACTTCAAGCACTCTTCTCCTAAGTTATCACAAAAATCTCATCGTGAAAACTTAGGTGAAGTGAGATTGAAGTGATCTGCAATAGTGACAATGTCCTAGCATCGGGTGGAATGACAGCTTACTTCAAGCTCACTTCACCTAAGTTATCACAAAAATGTCATTGTGAAAACTTAGGTGAAGTGAGATTGAAGTGAGCTGCAATAGTGACAATGCCTAGCATCAGGAGGACTGACAGCTTACTTCAAGCTCACTTCACCTAAGTTATCACAAAAATCTCATCGTGAAAACTTAGTTGAAGTGAGATTGAAGTGAGCTGCAGTAGTGACAATGCCTAGCATCAGGAGGAATGACAGCTTAGGTACTTCAAGCTCAGTTCACCTAAATTTTCACAAAAATCTCATCGTGAAAACTTAGGTGAAGTGAGATTCAAGTGATCTATCTCTATTAGTGACAATGCCTAGCATCAAGAAGAATGACAGCTTACTTCAAGCTCACTTCACCTAAGTTTTCACGATGAGATTTTTAAAGAATAAACCGGCTACTCTCTGTTCTCCCCTGTCTTACCTCTTGACATGGTCATCAGGCACTACACATATGGAAATGGAAGAACCTTTTTGTGAGAAGCCAGACAGTCCGCTCAGACTATCATCTTAATATTCATATCCAGCTTTTACGATCCTGCTAATCTGTCTCGTCTTTTATGAGCTATCCACCTCAGCTCTAAGCCAGTTACATGTACCACACAGACAAGTTATACTATAACTTGTCTGTGTGGTGCCGGACTTAAAGAATAGCACCACCCCATACTTCCCGTGGGTGTCGTCAAAGGCGACTAAGGGGCGTACCGGAGAATGGGCAGCAGCGTTCTCTATGTATTCCACCACCATACCATACTGCGATCGCCAACCCGCCTGCCAAGCGTGGCGATTATGGCAAACCCCCTCCTTTTGGGGGAGGCCTATGTCCAGCAGTGGACGTCTTTCGGCTGAAATGATGATGCTGATGTATAACTTGCAAACCTGTTTTAATGTCATAAAATTTTTGCAGAACATCCGCCATGCTTTCTTTATGTTTTGTCACGATGAGGTACCAATGGTACCATCTACTGCAACCTCAACGTGGCTTGTTGTACCCCATCCCACTTGACGAACCTAAATCAATCAAATTATTCCATGGGATTGGCCCACGGCCAAATAAATCGTTACTACTCATCAAATCAATCTTCATAAATAACAAAACTCTATCAAAGTTTCCCTTGAAAAACAATTCATTCTTTATCAAACTCTTGACTAAACGGTTCTAAACACCAATTACAAAGCCCCATAATTTCGATGGCCGAACGAAAATCCATCATTCGGTCTAGACTACCCTACGATTCAATACCTCTATTTATTTACGAGCATAGCCGGGTTACGTTAAGTATACGTTACTGGAAATTTATGCCGCTGCGTTGGTGGTTTCATTCGTTGAAAAATTAAATACATGGAGATTTGAAATGTTCGTAATTTAAAATTTTGTTGTCACGGCTGAGTTATGGCTGTGTAATGAATGGTCCTTTGCCTGTTGATCGGGGCCAGCAGAAAAAGTTTAAATGTCGGTTCGAGATTTGAAATCGCGAGGCAGGTGCAATGTTTTTGGTTGTTGTTTTATTCAAATGAAGTATAGCAAGGTTTATGATTTTTTCGATAAAATTAGCCCAAAGCCATGTTCGAGGGTTGTTCTCTTTATGTTATTCTAAATTTTGAATCCAAACTTCTTAAATTACATGTACATGACAAAATAACACGTTGAATTAGTTTACACAACAATGTTGCCAAAGAAAAAAATACCTCCCAAATATTTGTGCGTAAATCATGATGAACAGTAAAAGTGGGTACGAACAGCGTAAGTATCACTTACGACTAATGTGTGACGATTTTTTATGAGAACTGTGTGAATACATCAAGTGATCCCCTGGGTCTTAGCGCGAGGTGGCTAAAAAGGTTGTTACTAAAGAGGTCTACTCAATAGAGATGTGTGAAAAATGGGAACAGTTTTTTTGAGTTAGTTAGGTGGCTTCATTTGTTGTTATAATCATTGTTTTGTGGTTGTAGAATCAGAGTAAGTTTGGCTGTAGAAAGGTGAGTTACCCATGCTTAGCATAAATGCTACTAACAATCGGCTATTGTCCATAACAATATAACATAAAAATTAACGACTTCCGACTTACAACAATAATTAAAATTCGAATAAGAACGTTGTTTCCGTTAAGTATATTTAAATTTGTATCTGCTTTGCTATAATATTTAAATTAAGAATTTGAGATAATTTTCAAGTTATGGAACAACAAACTGAATGCCATATTTAACAAACTTCAAATTCCATTGCAACCAAAACTTATTAGGACCTTTTTATAACAAATGGTCACTCAAAACTCAACTTAGAATACATGTAACTAAAGTAGATAATTGATTATGTGGCGATGAAATGTAAATTATTTGAGAATATGAACACTGCTGTGTTATACCTTAAGATTGAATGTCCCTTGCACGTCATAAAACGACAAGATCCATTTGTCTATGTGACAGCTATTATTTCCTTTTTCATTATATATAATATATAAATTATTTTTTAAATATTAGGATATAAAAACATTTCAAATTATAAAAAATAGTAGCCCACCGATATCGGGAACAGGGTCCAATCTACCAGCGGGGCGGTCAGGGCTCCAGAGAGAGGAACCTCCTAACAATGCGGGCCGTGTCCAGAAGTACGGCTTTCTGAATCAAGCCCTTGATCCAGCTGCCTAACGAGAGCCTCCTTAGGTGTTGGTCGAGCCTCTTGGCTATTAACCCATTGGCTGTCACGACTATCGGCACAATGATCGCTGAGTCCACATCCCACATGTCGACAACCTCGCGAGCCAAGTCAAGATACTTGATCAGTTTATCTTTCTCGGCTTTCACGAGGTTCTCATCATGCTGGACGGTTATGTCAACAATCATTGCGCGCCACTCTGATCGATCCACCACCACTATATCAGACAGACAGCTATTATTATTATTATAAACCTGTGTTGTCCCACTGCAGCGCAAAGGCCTCCCTTCCCTCTTTCCACTCCTCCCAATCTACTGCGATTGTACTGCTTTAAGAAGTAGTCCAGATCCTCCCGACATCCCTCTCTCTGGGCCCGCAGCGCAATCGTTTCCGACGGTTAGATAGTTATTGGGATACATGGAAAAGCCTCCTCGTGTAGCGCATTTTGTTCCGCCAGTTACTCAACTGAGCCGAGCGCTCGGTGCATCCTGGACAGTCACATCCACCTTATTTGACTGGCCAATTCTTCCCTTGCGGTGATGGGGCTAACGCCCATCTGGTTTGCGACCACCCTCCCACCGGAGTCCGGCGTCAAGCAGCCTGCTGTTTCGTCGATGCGTCAGAGTTCCAGTGCCTTAGGCATCTTCTGGGCACGCTCATTCCATCATAGACCTCATCTATCGCTTTACATTAGGCGTGATCGAGGTCAAGAGCGGGCCCATTCAGCAATATAAAAATAAAAAGTTTCAACTTTAGTGAAATTCTATTTACTGGGAATTTTCATCAAAAGTGGTAAAGTAATTACGTGGTACTATACCTATACTATATTAAATCATTCTAGTCCTTATTACGGTAGGTAAACTGTAACAGTCAGTGCTTTGCAAATCAGCACCATCATCATCATTTCAGCCGAAAAACGTCCACTGCTGGACATAGGCCTCTCCCAAGCACCACCACTCCGACCGGTTCCGTGCTTCTCGCATCCACCGGATTCCTGCGGCCTTCACTAGGTCATATAGGTCCACCTTGTGGGAGTGTTTTCCAAATAATTACTCAATTTTAGGACAAGAAAGAAATATTAGAAAGAAAGAGATATTAGGTAAAGTCCCTTTTTCTCTCGAATAACTCTCTCTATCTTATCTTACACACAAATTAACATTTAGACCGGCCAGCAATATTCTATTACACCTCACAATATACGGCACACTATAAAAACAAAAAGATGGCATTACGGCAGAACGCCATAAACCAAACGGCCCCGTCTATAAAAAAAAATATATATAGAAAAATGGCGGCCCACTTTCGCAAAGTCAGGTGGTCCGCAGCAGCCATCATTAATTTCCATTCAGTGTCGAATAGCCGGAATATATCGTGGCGGAATCGCTTCCAAGGTGCCGGAGTAAGAACACACTTAGTCTAGAGTACGGCTCCGTTCTTTATTTTAAGTTGGCAATTGATTTTATACTGTGACTATGTATGTATACCATTCGGTTGGGTGAACGGTCATGATAGACCTATGTGAAGCTATGTGCTAACTCGGTATTTGAAACCTTACAAATGCTTGAAGAACTTTTAAAACTGAAAGAAAGGTTATAAATGTGCTTCTAGTTACGTGAGTGGTTTTAAAAGTTTCCTATTGGTTTCATATAATAATAGCCTAAAAAGAAATACAACTTTTAAAAAACATGATAGATTGAATTGTGAAACTGTAGATGGGACTTTGGCTAAAAAACTCCCAAATAAACAAAATATCAATAAAGTTGTCTTGTAAAATTAAGACCCATCTTCTTTCCTTAATTATAATGGATAAACTCATCATCAAATTAAAGTGTCAAAAAATATAAGCAATTAGTTTGGCAAAATAAATGCTTAGCCCGACCTTGTAGCCTTTCGAAACTTTCCGAAGTCTTCACGGTAAAGGGCAAAGGGTGTGTGCCATTAATCATTGAAGATAGACAAGTTGTCGCCTTGTAAACGGATCTAATTTCTTCGGAGTAGGTCTTTTTGGGGCTTTGCTGGAGATAACTTACCTACTATTGATAGACTTTGAAACTGACGGTGTATAGTGCGATGTGGTCAGCTGTGAGTCAGTGATATAGTTGCATATATATTGAGCCAAGTCGCCAATTTTCCAGATGTGGCGGTGTTTATCAGTATCACAGGGATCGTACCTTCGATTCGATCAGCAGATGATAATAATATTGAATTTAGTTTTTTTCTTCTCGCAGTAGTCGAATAAAATAAAAATAAAATACGTCTAAAAGTATTGTTTTTATCAATTTACAAAATAAATACCATTTATCTTCTGTTTTTTCTTTCCCTATAACTTTGCCTTTTACAAATTGCAAGTATCCTGTGTTTGTACCTCAGGAATTTCGGAGTCGCCTTCAATGTAAAAGTATGCAGTAGATAAAATGTTGTCTGAGCTAAGAGTATTTTTTACTGGTTTACCCTCAGATCAAGTAAAAAAAGGTAGATAACGCGCTTAGAATAGGAAACTGAAGCCAATTTTTCAACTATGTGTGCGTCACTAAAGTGTTGCCACTTTTGGAATAAAAAGTCCTTGAAAATTACTTTTAATATACCTAATTAAATAAAATTCTATTAATTTAATATAGCTAATATGAGATTTCGAAAGTAAATTTGTCTGTTAGTTTGTTTTAATAAATTTACTGGATACAATATTCTTCAACGTCAACAATTCAAAGAGATGATAAACGTAGGAGGCGTGTAACTTTACTAATCGTCTTCTCAATAGATAGTCCAGTGGGTGTATGAGCAACGAGAAAAAATACAACATAATTTATGTAAAGAACGTTTATTATAGAAAATAACTTAATAGTAAAAATTCGAAATTAATGAGTTGCAATACAAAAAATACTTTTCTATGGAATTAAAAATATACTTGTCCAGATGAAATGAAAAAGTATCTTTAGGTAAGTACAAAAGAGAGCATTGAATTGTAACAATACTATACAGGGTGAATTTTTCAAGTGGGCGTGGATGGCCAAATCCGAAACTATGAGGAATAGCGAAAAGTATCCAAAGGAGCCGCGGGCTCGACTTTGATGAAAACTAAAACTGCATCATTGGATTTTTGAAAAATCAATATTTCTTATAGCAGCTACCCATTCATCTCTTATTAAAACATTCGTTGGAAATCTAAAACCATAATATTTCATAATAAAATAGTAGGTATGTCTATAAGTGCTCAATAATTTAGGCAAAAATATAAACGAGTTAAAAAATAAATATTTACCTTGACTTCAATAAAATGTCCACTCTCTAGTTAATTATTTTTCTATGGCTGAGCCTACAATTTACTTACCCACATTTTGGGCTATTAGAACAAGAAC
The DNA here is from genome assembly GCA_916614155.1 of Mesoligia furuncula. NCBI lineage: Eukaryota > Metazoa > Arthropoda > Insecta > Lepidoptera > Noctuidae > Mesoligia > Mesoligia furuncula. The sequence continues at coordinate 27,147,210 of OU744800.1, read as the reverse complement.
TACTGGCAACACTCTCCCAGTACATCATTTGACATTAACTGTTCCGAATAACCTCAAAATTGTGTTGGAATAACAAGAAAATATGTAGTTTTATGTGTACTTACGAGTGAAAGGATGTTCACTCAGATTTTTTGTTCACTTTTGAGTTGTTTTTGCACCATTTAATAACACAGGAAGGCATTTTGTGGGCAAACTTACAACACGACGCCCCGTGACATACTAACAAAAACGAGCAGAGTTTGATGCATGTGTGTGCGTGAGAGTGTGTGTTTACTTGAAGGAGCAGAGTTTTGTGGCTTCAGTAATAACTAAGGCCGCGCGCTATCTACCTTTTTTTACTTGATCTGAGGGTTTACCCATTTCCCACGCACGGCTCATACATTTACCTACCGTAACTAACGAAGATTATTTAGTCAACCAGCATACCTTATTATTGATTGTAGCCTTGACCTGGGTCATAAATGACCAACGTCACGGCACGTCACATTACACAGTATCATAAAAACAAATGAAGATATTACTACCAATCTCACTAAGGACAGTAATGGCTATAATATAAATAATTAAATGAAATGAAACAGTTCAGTCATTCAAGTCGTAAAGATGGTACAATATTAACGTTATTACTACTATGTTCACGAGCAAGCAACAAAATGTTGCGTCTTAAGGCTTGATTTAAACAAATTAAGCCCAAGGCGGTGAGTTCATCGGCTTTTATCTGAGACGACACGATTTCGATCGAATGCTTATGGAACCTACCTACTCCTTTTATAGGGTCCCGTACCCAAAGGGTAAAAACGGGACCCTATTACTAAGACTCCACTGTCCGTCTCTCCGTCTGTCACCAGGCTGTAACTCATGAACCGTGATAGCTAGACAGTTGAAGTTTTCACAGATGATGTATTTCTGTTGCCGCTATAACAACAAATACTAAAAACAGAATAAAATAAATATTTAAGGGGCGCTCCCATACGACAAAAGGGTTTTTCTCGGCATTTTTGCCTTCTGGTACAGGAGTCGCACTTGGCTTAGTAATTTGATTGAAACTTTTGTAAGAGCTGTCAATATTTTAGTTGATGAGAATAATGATATCTTTTATCGTCCATATCTTCCCTGAGTAATTTCTTAACTTAAAAATAATGCTAAAGAAGATTTCGTTGTCAGAAGTGCTGCTGTTGCTTATCATCATCAACATTTAAGTTGAAAGACGTCCTATGCTGGACATAGGCCTCCCGCAAGCACCGCCATTTTAACCTGTTCTGTGCTTCTCCCGTCCAGCGGATTCCTGCGGCCTTCACCAGGTCATCGGTCTACCTTGTGGGAGTCCTTCCAATGCTACGTTATTAGATACATATGACATTATTATTAAATTCTTACAAAGAATAACTATTATCAAACACCGAGTTTCGACCCGACATTCGTTGTAACTTGTATGCATATATTCCATTTTGCTAAGTCCCATGACCGAACGACTTGAATATTAGCATATACCACATGAAAACAGGTATAATATTATTGTGGACCTGGATTTATTGTATTGCAAGAAGAGGATCAAAATCAACCGTCACGACAACGATCCGACCCAATCGTTCACATTAAACAACCCTAGCCAACCTCTTCATGAGAAATTAGCCAAGTTGCCGGGTGTCGGGGCAATTTCGTCGGCAGCAACTCGGGCTTGTTGCGTGTTATATTGATGTAGGCTTATTATCTGCCGTAGCCTTGTATGGAGGTATTCTGGGCTGGAACACTGATTTACCGCCGAACAAGGTTATAGGATAGATTTTTTCACGCTATATTTTAGATGAAGAATTTCGGGGTGCTCTGTTTTGTGACACTTTTGGGGCGTCATAAGTGTTAAGTTCGTGAAGTGTTTTGTATTCTGAGCCCAAAATCTTTGTTTTATTATTATTGTGTTCCTCTATATTAAGGTCGTGTTTGTGTTCTTTGCCTATTAGGCTATCATGTTCAGAGTCTAAAGTACAATGCCTATTGGTAAACAGGGTTTCTGGGAAAAATTTGGTAATTCCCGAGGTAGTGTTTAAAATGGTAGCACCAACTTTTTGCATCTTCGTGTCGCTAGCACGACTGTATTTCAGATCTTGTTTGCCGAAAACTTTGTCATTTCCATGGCGTCGTCGGTGACACTTTAACTGCATATTTTGGGACATAGAGGACAGGATAGTAGGTGGGGTTATTCGCACTTTGGACTTGGTGGTGTCGTCGTTGCTGCCACTATACTGACATCAGTGTCATTGCTTCCAATTACAATTTTGATCACTGGTAGCACTGTATTAATTATTGTTAATTTATTTAAAACGGCAAAACCGTTAATTAGTACCTTGATATTGAATATCAACTTTCATATTACACGATTGATTGGTCCACTGTGACTCCAATTTGTTTCAATAATTTTGTTCCAAGTTTAATGATGTTCATTCAGATCGAATGATATCGAATAAAATAATTGCTGCTCATTCACGTTACCTATTGGTTTCGTAAAAATAAAAAAAAAGGAATTACTTTTTCATCAACATGAAAATACATCACGACAGAAAATGGAAAATCTTTATGTCAGAAATGTATCTGCTGTCGTAATTACTTCGATATTATTCATTAATGGTGGGTTGGTGATGCACCATCGCCATTATCCATAAATATTATAAATTCAAAAGTAACTCTGTCTTTCGGTCTGTATGGTACCTTTTCACGCCTAAGCCACTGAACAGATTTCAATAAAACTTGGCAGAGAGATAGATTGCATCCCGGGGAAGGTCATAGAATAGTTTTTATCTCGATATTTCCACGGGATCGACACTTATGCAGGTGAAACCGCGGGGCGCTGCTAGTATTGTATAATTAAAACACTTGTGGAGGCTCTCGTGGGGCAGCTGGATCAAAGCCTTGATTTAGAAAGCGATACTTCTGGACGCGACTCCCATTGTTAGGAGGTTTCTCGCTGTGGATCCCTGACCGCGTACCGGTAGCTTGGACCCTGTTCCCGATTTCGGTGGCTACCATTTTCAATTTTTTTAAATGTTTTTTTAATAAAAATATTTATGAACGTTAATAAAAATTAAGCAAATTATCGTCATTAATATATCATTTCTTCGGAATGGAAAATTCGATATTATTGATATTTTTGTACTTTTTATCCATACTAGAAAGGATACCTAGGATACCTAACTATTCAAATGCTTACCTACTTCTATTCCTAAAATGAATAACTAATTAAATAAACTAGAGCATAAAGTTTTAGGAGATTTCAAATTCTAGCCCTAGGTTAATCGAAATAATAGTCGTTGGTCTAGTGGTCGCTAGCGATACTGCTACTGCTGATCATGAGGTCCTGAGTTCGATTCCCAGGCTAGGCAAAGTGATATTAGGTTTTTCCATCTGGAATTTCCTAGTAGCAGCCCGGATTCTGGATGTGCCCAGTTGATGGCTGCAGGATGGCCCTATCACATGGAACTTAAACTGCAGCGGCGGGGGCGGTTGGTCTGTGGATGGGTGACCTCTTTATATACCGAGACCCATCCGTGTCTCGGAAAGCATTTTAAGCCGTTGATCCCTGCTGGCATTCGTGTATCTTTGACCAACGGGTCGTGAGAAGCCCTAAAATCTGACAACCAATTTTACCGAGGGGTATCTTATTACCAAGTAACCGGGTTGTGGAGGTCAGATAGGCAGTCGCGCCATACTGGTATTCAGCTGCATCCGGTTAGACTGGAAGCCGACCCTAACATAGTTGGAAAAAGGCTAGGCAGATGATGATGACCTTATTGCAAGAAAGTGGCTCTTGATACCGACAATGCACAGTGTGTGGGTAATAGTGGGTATAAAACAATGCACCTCTGGCACCCCTGCCCTGATTTCTAAACTAGTACATTTCCTCCCCCTTCATGAAATATAGGCGTGACGTCACGATGCATAAGGGGTTCCTTCTATCTGGCAGAATATTGATGCTCCAAAATTCATTCGGCATAACACACTTGGCATAATCTTTTTTAAGGCATAAAAATTATTTAATATAATTATTGTTTGGCCAAATGTTTATATGTAGGTATATATCCAAATTTACAATGGCATACTTTTGATGGCACTATTTTATTTGCCGTAATTTCACTTGGCATACTATGAAGATAACAGTAGAATAATTTTTTAACGAATATTGTTTGTTCGGGGTATTTTTCCATGATAATTGAATGAACCATAAAAATAATGGTTTCTATAAGCGTTCTCGGGACTTGGGGCACCCCGACTTGGGTTAGGGTAGGTTCCTTTAAACCCTGTAGACAGAAATAGGGGCCCCGCGAAGCGGGACTCCGTCGACTCGTCGTCGTTTCAGCCGATAGACGTCCACTGCTGGACATAGGCCTCCCACAACTTTGGGGGGGGTTTGCCATAATCGCCACGCTTGGCAGGCGGGTTGGCGATCGCAGTACCTATGGTATGATGGTGGAATAAATAGAGAACGCTGCTGCCCATTCTCCGGTATGCCCCTTAGTCGCCTTTTACGACACCCACGGGAAGTAAGGGGTGGTGCAATTCTTTAAGTCCACCGGCTACCTCTTATTTATTATTGCTTTTAAACCAACTTAGACCCAAATTATTCATTTTAATAAAATGGTTAGGTTAAAACTGTGACCCCTTCGCGAGAACTCACGTATGCCAAAAGACGATTCTGATTCTGACTGTGAAATTTCTGCGATATGATGGTTCTATTTTTTAATTATTATGGATATGAAATTGATGCCTAAAGATGATTCTGACTTACAAAATTATGAGTTTTGAATTAATTTTGATAATTTTGAATGAGTTTTGAATAAATGAGTGTATGCCAAACGATTTTCTGCGAAATGAAGTTTATGCTATACGCTGTTATGCAAAATAATATTATGACATAAAAAGTTCTGCTATAAACCCATGCATAAGCCATAGAACTAAACAAAGAACAAACTACACAGTGTACACACACTGACACAATTTATAACATTTTTAGCGACAACTTCAACAGAATACGCAAATAAAGCCAATTGTATTCACACGAATGTCGGCTGTCGAAAAAAAAGCATCCTGTGTCGTGTCGTGTCGCGATGATTCATTTATTATTGTAAAGGTTGTTACTGACCGCGGTGTAACAACTCCATTTGTATGAGCGGCTCCCGAAATGTAGCGAAATAGCATACACAATGAATTGTGAAATGGGTCACATTTTCAAAATGATGTAGTTTTTTGTGGTGTCTGTTTCAATTTGAGCTGGGACTAGTGTCGGCGTAGGTCAAATATGTTTGTTGTCAAGAATAACGTGGAATGTGGAATTGGGGATTCATTTAGAGTTGGCTTATTGGTAGGCAGTTTAGCCCCAGTGGTAGGTTAAGGCCCCGATTAGGTACACACCCAGACAGGCGCTTTACTTTCGGAATAACTCACAATTTCAGTACCACTGCTCTCAAAACGGTGAAGGAAAACATCGTGCGAAAACCGGCATATGCTAAAACCAAACATTCGAAGACTTGTGACATCTACCAACCCGCACGGTGCCCGTGTAGGTAGATTACGGCCCACTCCCTCTCACAGAGAGGAGACCTGTGTCCCAGCAGTAAATCAAGTAAAACCAGCCAAAGAAAATATCCCACATTATGTCATTAATATTTTAAGTTAAACTATGGCCATTTATTTTTTCATCAAATCCCAAGCCAGACTAAAACAGATAAATTGACGTATTCCACATTGGGCACCCGTTTAAATGGTAACTGGGTGAATGTGCCGGGAATGCGTGGGAATCGGTTGTCATGGTATGGGCATGTGTTACGAAGAAATGAGGAAAATGTCGTGAGGAGAGTTTTGAGTATGGATGTCGACGGCTATAAGAGTAGGGGAAGACCAAAGAAACGATGGATGGAATGTGTGAATGATGATATGGTTAGAAAGGGGGTGACTACCGAGATGACGACTAATAGAGAAGTATGGAAGAAAAAGACATGTTGCGCCGACCCCAAATAAATTGGGATAAGGGCAGGAGAATGATGATGGGTGAATGTGCCGCTGTGTGTCAGACGCGTTCACTCAGGTCAGGACTAAAACAGATAAATTGACGTATTCCACATTGGGCACCCGTTTAAATGGTAACTGGGTGAATGTGCCGGGAATGCGTGGGAATCGGTTGTCATGGTATGGGCATGTGTTACGAAGAAATGAGGAAAATGTCGTGAGGAGAGTTTTGAGTATGGATGTCGACGGCTATAAGAGTAGGGGAAGACCAAAGAAACGATGGATGGAATGTGTGAATGATGATATGGTTAGAAAGGGGGTGACTACCGAGATGACGACTAATAGAGAACTATGGAAGAAAAAGACATGTTGCGCCGACCCCAAATAAATTGGGATAAGGGCAGGAGAATGATGATGGGTGAATGTGCCGCTGTGTGTCAGACGCGTTCACTCAGGTGCCATTTAAGCGGGTGCCCAATGTGGAATACGTCGATAAATTAACGATGTAATAAACGTTTCATTTGTAGTCTTAAAATAAAATATGCCATAACTGTGATGTGACCCTTACGACTTTGCATTGTTATTTTCATTTATTCGTAATTGTCATTTATATTCACAGCAGATGATGAGTAAAAATGGTGACTGGCAATAAATATAAGTACCTATATTTTAAAAGTAAAACCTAGATTTTTATTACTGATAGCGAAGGACTAAAGTCACATAACGTGACCGTGATAACATCTAATGCATGACTAAATCCATTAGAGCTTTATCAAGTATAAACACTTTGAAAGTATATAATCAAAGTACAAACACTACTAAACTAACCTTTTGGAATCATTATTGAATTAAGTTCAAGTAAATAAAAAAAAAGCAAAAGATTTATAAGGTGTGGTTTCCGCACTTAGACTCCCATTCGGCCTGTTGTGCGTGGGGATTCTGGCTAACAAAGCCAGCCTAGCTCCGCCCAAAAGCACAGAAGCTTCCTGGAAGCTCCACAGGCTCCGCGGAGCGACCTCATTGTTCCGTGGATTTCTGCACATTGAGAAGCCACGGCCTCGCATTCCATGATGACGTGGGCGGTTGATTCCTCGGCGTCAAGGCAGCCACTGCAAAGGGCCCGTAATTGTACCTATTATTATTCTAATGTTATTTCTACTCAGGCTGAGAAGTTTTTGGTTAATCGCGGGAGTATCATTAGTAAAGCCAATTTTGACTGTCTACAGTCTGTTGCCCGTGACCATCTGTTGTTATGGAGTTCGGTCGATCTTTGGCGAATCCACGCACGAAATTGTGAGAAAGGCAAAGGGAGAAGTGGGTACGGGCCTAGCACCCTCATATCAGAGTCTCTCTTCGCAAGGTCATCTGCAGCATCATTGCCCAAGGATCCATTATGGCGTGAGGTTATGTATATATAAAATGTTCAAGTAAATAAAACATCACTGACTATCGGTAACGGTAAGTTACAAAAAAGCCTACGGAGTAATTGCGTAAAAACACGCTTTTGTAAATGCACGTAAAAACAAAAAATCAATCCAAAACAGCTATGATAAGATTTTCCATCATGAAGTTCCAGTTCATATCTTCCGGCTCCATCATCAGATCAGTGCGACAGTACCATATTATTGTATTGTCATCAGAACTACATACAGCTGCCAATTTTCATTACGCTACGACCCTTGGAAGATGGTTAAATTAGTTACCTTAGATTCCATTACATAGTTAGTTACATACATACGTCGACCTAATAAAAGCGTGTTAAATAGGCAATCGATCGCAATGTTCATTGCGTCATTGCGTTGCTAAGCTGACGATTTTTTCAAACCTATTGAGCATTAGGTGTCAAAATGAAAGGCATTGAGATCGATTGCCATTTTATGTGTATTACGCAATTACCCCGCAGGTTTTTTGTGCCCCCGCTTAGTATGTCCGTTTTCACTAACACTAGGAATTCATTTAGGTGTAGCCTCTAATGGGAGTGAAAACGGGAAAAAAAAAACCGGGGAAGAGCGAGTTGGACTCGCGCACCGAGGATTCCGTCCCATCATGTTTTTAATTTTTCATCGGCGAGGCCTATATTCGTCAGAGAATTTTAACATGCAGAATATTGCAGTATTATGTTAGCGCCATCCCTTGACCAACAGTGGAACTAATGTAACTTTTTTTGATGACTTCTGTAAAAGTGTGCTATTTAGAGAATTCGTTTTATTTTTCCTGTAATTTTTACATAAACTTCTATCACATAGAATAATTTCAGATTTTTCTCTTTGCAAACTTCGAAGATAAGGGGGAACGATTTTTTTTTTTTCATTTTTCATCAAACGTCAAAAACTATGCGGCCTAAATGTTTGAGAATGTGCAAACTGCGCTCTTGCCTACGATACTCCACATACCCTAGTATCCACACTTCGAACTTTTCAGACCCCCTTTCAGTCCCTGTCGCAAAAAATATACATATATTTTTATTTCCTTGTTATTTGCAAAATAGTTGGGCAAACGTCATCTAAAACTATTCCAAATTTCAGGTTGATAACATTAGTAGTTCTTGAGATATCCAGCTGTGACTGACAAACAGACTGAGTCTCACCATAAGAGTTCAGTTTTACCATTTTGGTATGTAAGTACCTACCCTAAAAACAGGAAACACCCAGTAATCATTGCTCGTTCCTACTAATGTGAAAATAGGGACAATCACAAGCTAGTTTCATGAATTTATTATGTTAAACAAGACGCTTTATAAATAAGTATCATTAAACATTTCCATTCGCCATGAAGCTAATAAATCGGAGACAATTTTTCTTCAACCTACTTTTTATCTTCCAAACAACTGAACCACACCTACAAAATCACAACATTTAACTACACCATAATTCTAGCTAACTGTTATATTGTAAAGTACAGCAATATCGCTCGAATGGTGTTTACAAACGCGATCGTATGCTCCTTAACTGCAGCCCGACCATGTTAAAAAGCCCTCTCCACGTCAGTTCGCGCAAACATTCGCGAGGCATATTTAAATTGGTCGAGTAAAGTTAATTACTTAATTTCGGTTAAGGGGCATTCCGCTTTTGATTTATTAGCATAATTCTGTAATTAAGTAAGCGTGACATCGGGCTCGTTGATCTAGATAGCGTACGTCGTATGCAAATGTAAAAGGGTGTTTTAATGTTGTATTATCTTTTGAATTAGCTATTTCTCAATTAATCTGATGTGCGCTATATGTTCTGTTACTGGAAAATTATTTTCATCTTGTCGACTGTGACAGCGACCGAAAAAACATAGGTTCAAAAGGAGTTTGCAAAAAAAAAACGATTGTAGGTTGACTTTAAATATTATCCACACAGACCACTCGAACAGGAAATCATCATCATCATCATTTCGTCAAAAACGTCCACTGCTGGACATAGGCCTCCCCCAAGCACCTCTGCTTCTGTGCTTCTCGCATCCAACGGGTTCCTGCGGCCTTCACAAGGTCGTTGGACCACCTTGTGGGAGGCCTTCCAACGCTACGTCTTCCAGTACGCGGTCGCCACTCAAGAACCTTTCAGCCCCATCGGCCATCTGTTCTGCGAGCAATGTGCCCTGCCCACTGCCACTTAAGTTTGGCAATTCATCGGGCTATGTCGTTTACCTTGGTTCTCTTGCGGATCTCCTCATGTCTGATAACAGGAAATACGCAGATTAAATTTTTCAGAAAAGTTCAACTTTTTCCCTATTTTTCGATGATAGATTTCAATCGATCTGACCTGTTTATTCCATCTTTCACACACTTTCCTTTCACACGATACGATATTTTATATTCTCTTTCAATCATCACTCTATAATAATCAAAAACAATTTTTACGACTATTACAACTATAATTAACCATAAACACAATCCAAATCATGATCAAAGATTATGAATACCGCCATCTTGTAACTGACATTACAAGAAATCAAATGGCTATCAGTTGCATCGTTCATACACATCATCATCTGCCCAACCCTTTCCCAACGATGTTGGGGTCAGCTTCCAGTCTTACTGGAACCCGGTCAATCTCAAACTCAAAGCATTTATTTCAATTAGACCTTGTACCTTGTCCTGCTGTCTGACCTCCACAACCCAGTCCAGTGTCTGAGTTGTGGTGGATTAGTGGTAATACGATACCCCTAGACGGACAGTCAGACTGAGCTGGTAGTCAGACTTTCGGGCACCTGACGACTTGTAACGACTGTCAAAGATCCACGACTAACAGCAGGGACCAACGTCTTAACGTGCTTTCCGAGGCATGGATGTATGTATCACCCACCCATCCACGCACCAACCGCGGAAAGCGTAGCTTTACCTGATCGATGGACCCTTGCCCGTGCGGCTGTTATTACTTAGCCACGAGCCCCTCAAAAAGTTACGAATCCCGCCATCTTGTAACTGACATTACAAGAAATCAAAAGGCCATCAAAGTCGCATCGTTCATACTCTATGGTACACTTAAAAAGCTACGGTATTACCATAAGCCGTGTACGACAAACGAGCAACTTGTTAAGGCCCATTGTGACGATATTACACCGGTAATGAACGCAATAATCTTCAGATTAGAATACAATGGCTTGTGTGAACGTACCCTTATTATGCTGATTCAATGAATGTGAAAGGCAATTGTTGGAATGATGCACTTACAATATTGGTGGGTGCACATTGTTATTCTTTTGGTTGAATCAACTTATTGTGGGGAGCTTAAGGAAATTGGAAAATGGGTGTGGATGTATTTTGTTTATTGGTTTGGTACTTTCTCTAATCAAATACTTTAGGAATAAATCATTCGGTTATTCTACTGGTGTAAGTACCTTTTTTTTGTTGTTGTCGTCGAGGTGAAACCTTCAAAACGCACCCGACCCCGGAGTGGATGGTCGGGGAGTGTGGGATTTTCACCTCACTAAAACCCGGGGTGGTGACCACCATCAGCACAATGTAGTCTAGGTACCTGCTGGGGTACCTAGGCTATATTTATTAACGAAAATATAATTTCAAATAAACACACACTTAGTCCCGCACTGGGCCCGCGTGGTGGATCACGGCCCACTCCCTCTCACAGAGAGGAGGCCTTTGTCCCAGCAGTGGGTACATTATAGGGACACTTATTAACTGAATCCCGCATAATTTATTTCATCCAAATCCATGCAGCCGTTTTAGCACGAAAGCGAACAAAATAAACATACAAAAAATCTGAACTTTTCTTTTTATAATCCATACTAATATTATGAATTCGAAAGTAACGCTGTCTGTCTGTCTGTCTGTATGTTGTCTTTTCACGCTTAAACCACTGAACGGATTTCGATAAAATTTGGCAGAGAGATAGATTTCATCCCGGAGACGGACATAGGATAGTTGTTATCCTGATATTCCCACGGGATCGACACTTATGCGGGTGAAACCGCGGGGCGCTGCTAGCATTATTATAGTTTTGAATAAATAAAAAACACCAAAAGCTAATTTAAAAATACCAACATACAAAAAACAGGTGTCTTTAATATCCTGGGTTCCAAAAACTATCGACTTTACCCATAAAGATAATTATCTCGAACGGGTTTGATGCATATAAAAATTTAAAAAAAAATATTTATTTATTTCAGATAACTAATTGATCCATAATTCCATACAGTCAAATTTAAAATTAAAATAAATAAAGATTAAATTAAAAATTACAAATGAAAGATTGAAAATAAAAAATCAAAAATTAAATTAAAAATAGGATATAGGATTTCTGCACGCAGCCACGCACCCATTTTGAAAACAATCCTGAAATTGCTATAAAACACTGACTAGAGCGACTACATAAAAATTATATATTATTACTCGACCAGACAAAACGACACTTCGAATAGACAGTATATCTCCATCTCTCTCTACATAACAGTCCCATCAAACTAAAGGCAGAAAGTAATCAATCGCTATTAATGACATCGACCTTAATAAACGCAAACTCATTAGCAATCATCAACCATCGTGTGGAAAAACCTTTTGTGTTACTGATGTGATGAATATTACAGTTCTTCATTACTTTACTTTAAGGTGCCACTAGTCGATATCTTTTCCGTACAAATTTCGGTAGAGTACTGCTCCACTGTTTGACATTTTGCATCCAAAGTTAAACATGATATCGTTTTGACTTATTAATAATTTTGTCTGTACGGAAACAGAATAATAAAATAATAATAAGCCATTAAAAAGTTATGAGCCAACAAAGATTCGTTTTCTTGCTATTTTTAACGTAACTTTGGGTTTAAATAAGTAATAAAAGAACTGTAAAATCTTCAAAACGAAGTCCGTACCGACAAAGCTCAGTTATCGAAGAGTTCAATACACTTTATTTGTAATTGATTTATGAAGTGGTTTTTTCATAAAACTCGATTTTCTAAAGCACTTTTAGATTTTTTTTACGCGCCTTTCAGTTCGGAACGGTGTTTCTGTGTGTGAGAATTAGACGTTGTGCGTGTAGACTAGCGTCTAACTCATCACTGATATTAGCTCCGTCAGAAACGAGGCCCGGTGAGACAGCGTGCTTTTTGGCCATGACCACCAGTGAGTTCGAGCTCGCGACTAGTTCATTCTTAAGGGCCTTACAGAACCTAAACACAAAAAACGCAAGTTTTAGAAACAATAAAAGTATATGATCGACTACAGTAAACAAAATCAGAAAAATATATGATATTCTTCAAGATATATGCTAGGTAGATAGTGTGTGGAAAACATAATACAACTAATTTGATACGATAGAAAAAATCATGAAGATACCTCTAAAAACTTTCTTTTTACAATAAAAACTATACTAATATACATACAATCATTCTGATTTTTTGTCAGATTATTCTACAAGCAACATACTAAAATACTAATGTTTTAATTTTTTCGTCCAACCAATAGATTTTTTGTAATTAAATAATTGCTTCATATTTTGCAATAAATTACCAGCGTTGTGTCATCGCGCTTCTCTTTCTTTGCTACGCAGTCCCAATTTATCGCGCTCTAGGTCATGTAAACCCCTTAAAAAACAAGAGCGAGTCGGACTCGCGCACCGAGGGTTCCGTACCATCATATGTTTTTAAATTTTTATCGGTGAGGCCTATATTCGTCAGAGAATTTTAACACTGCACGTTGCGGTGTAGAATATTGCAGTTTTAGGTCAGCGCCATCTCTTGACCGATAGTGGAACTAATGTAACTTTTGTTGATGTGGTCTGAAAAAGTGTGTTATTTAGAGACTTTATTTTATTCTTCCTGTAATTTTTACATAAACTTCTATCACATAGAATAATTTCAGATTTTTCTCTTTGCAAACTTCGGAGATAAGGGGGGAACGGTATTTTTTTAAATTTTTCATCAAAAGTCGAAAACTCTGTGGCTTAAAAAAATATATGTTTGAGAATGTGCAAACTGCGCTCTTTCATATGATACCCCACATGCCCTAGTAGCCTCACTTCGAATTTTTCAGACCCCCTTTCAGTCCCTGTTGCAAAAAATATACATATATTTTTATTTCTTTCTTATTTGCAAAATAGTTGGGCAAATGTCATCTAAAACTGTTCCAAATTTCAAGTTGATAGCACTAGCAGTTCCTGAGATATCTAGCTGTGACAGACAGACAGGCAGACTGAGTCTCACCATAAGGGTTCCATTTTACCATTTTGGTACGGAACCCTAAAAAGGACATAAAATATAGATACAACGTAGTCAAAAGCCTCGTACTCAAGCATAAAAGTTGACAATATTGTCCATTGCTTGATGTCACAATTACAGTTTTTCATTACTTTACTTGAAAAAAAAATGTCGGTACGGTTAGCATGTGTGGACGTCATCGCGTTATGGCTTTTGTAGTGGAGATAGCAATCAAATGCTTTTAGATATTGACCTGAATTTGTTTGAAGGATTACTGTTTTTGTCGAAATTGCCTGCTGTTTCAAATGAATGCAGAATAGTAGATTGTTATACAAGGGGCTAAAATAAGGCGCCTCGTTCGAATGTTCTGAATAGAGAATCAGCCGAGTTGACTCAACCCTTGATGTAGAATTGTAGATGATCGTGGGCTAGTTGGGAGAATATTGATGCGTTCCGTGATACGCTGGGGTCAAATTTGTTTCTTTTCCTTTCTCTTTCATTTGCAAATTAGGCTCTCCATCCTCAGATAACATTTTCACTGTTGTAAAATAAATTATGGTCACCAATTTAATTTGCAATTAGAGAAACATTCTAAAGATTTCGCGTCAATGTCTTTTTTTTTAATTCTTCTGCAGCCACAATGCACGCATTCTACCGAAGAGATCGCCACTTTTAGTTCCATTTTCAAAAATAAAATGTTCTTCTTTTTTTATGAAACAGTAATATGTCGAGTCTTTATTCATGATTATTCTACTTATGAATAAAGACTTTTTCGTTTTTTGTTTTCGACAAAAATTAAAAAAAAAACTTGTTTCCCTAGAGGAAGATGTGTTATATTTTCCTCGCTCTGGTACGCTAAAATGACGGTCTTTTTGAGCAAGAGTGAAAACAGTATAACTTACCTATTTTATTTAGTCTATACTAATCCACCAGTCGGCGTAAACCGGTGATTGCCCCCTTCCAAAACCGCATAATCTGATGTGCGTTAAATATTCTGTTACTGGAAAATTTATTTCTTCAAGTTCACTGAGCCATCGATACAGAAATAAGAAAAAAATTATAGGCTGATTATGCTTATGTACCTATTGCACAAATGTAATAAAAGGTGTTTGCATAGAAAAACTATTTTAGAAACAAATACCTACACACATCTCACACAGAAAATTCTAAGAAGAAATAAAAATAAAAACTTAAATAGACTCAGATAATTTTTTCAGCAAGTATCACACAAATATTATAAAGGCGAAAGTTTGTGATGGGGGTGTGTGTGTGCGTGTGTGTGTTTATATCTTTGTTACTTCTTCACGCTCAAACGGCTGGACAAATTTTGATAAAATTTTGTATAGAGATAGCTAACACCCTGGATTAACATATAGGCTACTTTTTATCCCGATATTCTCACGGGATCGACATTTACGCGGGTGAAACCGCGGGACGCAGCTAGTAATTCATATTTTCTCCTGATTATATGGTGAATTTTGATGTGTGGCTGTCATCGCGTTATGGCTTTTGTGGTAGAGACGGAAATCAAATTCTTCTAAATATTGACCTGAATTTGAATGAAGGATTTGTGGCGGTATCTACAGCGCCACATGTGACGGGCGGCCGTCGCGATGTTCCCGAGCCCACCAGCCACGACACTCGTCGGAGGATCCTCCTTTTTAAGGGTTCCGTACCCAAAGGGTACAAAACGGAACCCTATTACTAAGACGTCGCTGTCTGTCCGTCTGTCCGTCTGTCTGTCTGTCTGTCACCAGGCTGTATCTCAAGAACCGCGATAGCTAGACATTTGAAATTTTCACAGATGATGTAGGTATTTCTGTTGCCGCTATAACAACAAATACTAAAAACAAAATAAAATAAATATTTAAGGGGGGCTCAAACGCGATTTTTTTGCCCTTTTTTGCTCGATATCAAAAATGGCAACAGGTAGGCACTTGAAATATTCACAAAATACTCAGTTGTATTTTAACTTTAATAATAAAATTAAAATAAAATAAATATTTAAGGGGGGCTCCCATACAACAAACATGTTTTTTTTCGGCGTTTTTGCCTTGTGGTACGGAACCCTTCGTGTGCGAGTCCGACTCGCACTTGGCCAGTTTTCTATAATATAGGATGAGTGAACTTTACACCATGTTCCTCATGCCTCTATACTGGTGACCCCGACGTGATATGAACCTTCTGAGTTTGAGCTATTAATCGAAATTGTGTGCTGTTTCAAATGAATGCAGAAGCAGTATTTACTCTATACTAATCCAGCAGTCGAGGTAAACCGGTGATTGCTCCCTTCCAAAACCGCATAATCTGCACTACAATGAGTTATGGCAATAAGCATTTTGCTTGAAACGAGAAGTTTTTCGTTTTGAGCTTAGCCAAACATGATGGACGGCCCACTCCCTCCCACAGAGAGGAGGTCTGTGTCCCAGCAGTGGGAACTTTATAGGCTGGTTATGCTAATAGGGCAGCACCCTTGTTGCGTAACACAGTTTCAATCACAATTTGATACTTTTGAAGGATATTTCTAAGCCATTGCTTCATACGTTTAATAAATTTGTCTGTTCAACAAGGTAAAGAACGCAATGAATGTGGCTGCACTGTCAAAATGAAAGGAAATGCGATCAACTGTCATTTTATTTGTGTTGCGTAATTACCCCCCGCAGTTTATATTGATTTTGACATGCGACTTACTGTACCTGAAGAACTATTACTGTACTATACAGGGTGTCTCTGGAAGTATGGATCAAATTGAATAGGGGTGCGGGTAAGGTCATTTCCAAACTTTTTAACCCTGAGAATGTCGGTGAATTTTCTTACTGTTCAGAAGTTATGACAATTTTTTTTTTTTTTTCAATCACTTCGCATAGTGCTCAAAGAAAAAAATTATTAAAAAATACTATCAGGTCTATCAATTTAATTTTTTTAGATAGCCCCGATAGTTTTTTTATGTTTTTTTATATTACTGTACTTAAGAACAGCACACTGCCTCGTTGGTTTGGTAGTGGGGTCCGGACTCAATTCTCTGGTTCGGGCAAATTAAATTGGGTTTCCCATTAGGAAAATCTCAGAAGCAGCCCGGATTCTGAATTTGTGCCCGGTTATTTACAGGCCTCGCTCCCTAGTTATTACAAGCATTTTAATTCATACCTGCCACAATAATGAATCGCGTACCGGAAGACGTAGCGTTGGAAGGCTTCCCCAAAAGATGGGCAGATGGCCTGCCGGAGGCCCCTGGAATCTGCTGGAACCGAGAAGCACAAAACCGATCGAAGAGGCGATGTTCGAGAGAGGCCTATGTCCAGCAGTGGACATCTTTCGGCTGTAATTATGATGATGGCAATAATTTAATTCGCTGCCTATCCCTTTTGAGGAAAACAGGCGTGTTTTTTTTTTATACACACTTTAAAAGAACATTTGAGTACAAAGGAAAACGACCTTTAAGTACAACGGTACTTCCTGCTTATTCCTTAAGATATTCCTTCCAGCAGACCTGAATTTTGTTCTAACACAGTCTCTCCTTGTTCCCAGGTTGTGCGTTTCCATCTCGGTGGCACGGGCGCTGGTTCCAGTCGGGCGTGATCCAGCCGATCCTCATCGAGGGAGACAGGCTGTCCAACAAGGGACGCTGCCTGTCCTCGGAGGGGGACAAGTTTCTTATTGTTGACGAGTAAGTTGCTATAATATGTATGTTTACAGAATTTATGGAGCTGCACGTCTGGTATTAAACCTTCTAGCTTTGAGCTTTTGGAGAAAAATGGAAAGGAAACCTACCGAAACGTCATAGAGTGTAAAGCACTAGACTTCGACTGTGGACGTTATCAAATTGACATCCCGGGAAAATATAAAAAAATAGGGACGCAGAAAAAGGTGACCAAATGATTTTTCCAACGCCAGATAATTTTATCTGAGGAATAATTTTGAATTTTTTACAGTTCTTTCATACAAAATCTGTCAGACTACAATTTTATTCCACGAATAAAAATTATCTGTCGATTTAAAAATCAGCCCTAAAAAGAGCAGTACCTACAATACCTAACGTATAGAAGAAGATAACTTTTGTTTTGCTACCTCTAAGTCACTAATTCAATAGTCCCATAATCCCATCAATACCGAGAAAAAATTAAAACGGTTTAACCCTTTAATTTTATACCTATTTCCTTAAAACCATGAAGACAAACATCGAGAGAAAACCCCCATGTCCTAGAACCAAAAATTTTAAGACATCTACCAACCCGCACTGAGCCCGCGTGGTGGATTACGGCCCAATCCCTCGCACCGAGAGGCCTGTATCCCAGCCAAAAAAATTTGTAAAATATAGGCTGATTATGCGGTACCTATTTGGTAGCGTTCCATTTAAATTCAAAACCGTCCCGATTACAGAAGACTGTTACGTTATTTCGAAAGAAAAATACAATTAAAAGAATTGCTCGGAAAAAGAAAGGGAAATTTTGTTTACCTCATGTTTTGAACACCAAAACTTTTCCACTTTCTGTTTCTCATCTTCGAATCCTCCTTTAATAAAACTTTTAAACGCGTGTTCAGTGCAAATCTCGATCATTTCTCTTTGCTATCTTTTCTCTTCCGTTTCGTTTGCGTCGCTTTCATTTAATCTCTCAATCTGTATGTCTTATCGATAGCGCTTAGCGCGAGTGATAAGGGTGGCTGGCACATATCCCCGTCGTTCTAATGTCCTTGCACAAGTAGGTTCTTACGATTACTTTTCTACTGTTCAAAGTACAAATCCTTCGTTTTACTTATGCGAGTTCAATTTTGTGTTTCTTTTCTGTACTCGTTTGACTTGCCCGTGAATTGATCGATATTGCTAACATTATTCTACCCACTTAGGTATAATATCAGTTTACCAAAAAAAATCGTTAATTTTTTTTCGTTGGATAATAAGGCATTCCTGACAAAAACAGCAAGATTTGGAACGGATTCGATACACAAAAACTCATTTGAAAAAAAAAATAGGAACTTTGGATATGAATGGATCGATAAAGTTAGGTTTGGCAATTAAATATTTACCTACATCAAACAAACAAACCCTACAAAATAAGTGAAAAAGTCCAACCTAAATGCACACCAATTTTGCAAAACTTAAGGGCTAAAATCGTGCGTTAAGTGTCTATTCTATCCTGCACCACCCCTCTGCAATGGTGCATACCTGTTCCGTGCCCCGTGCCAACAAATCTTCAATCCACCGCATTACCTGCTGACGCCCTATATTTCCTATATTACTACTATGTACTAACTGCCCACTGTAATAGATCTAGAATCTAAGACATGCAATGGATACTATGTACCTACCTGCAGTTTATGATGTGGGTCAAAGGTTTTGTGTATCAGTGCCACTGTTTTACAAGTTCGAAGAGTATCTGGGTTCTAATTGCAGTGACACAAGGTGCAGTTCCAATCAAACATTTCCAAGAATTTGCAGTTTCGTTCCAAGATTTTCCATCAAACTTAACCCCTTACTAATAAACGTTGTTTAGCGTCTGTGTAGTTACACAACGCTTTGTCTTCTTCTTTCGAAAGTAAAATTAGTGACGACTGAAAGAGTGAAATCAGTGTGTAACTATTCATCCATACAAATATTATAAACTAGCTTCCGCCCGCGACTCCGTCCGCGCGGATGTCGGTCTTCGCGTGGATGGTTTATTTCTCCATTTTGAGTAACTCTGACAATGACATCTTATAAATATCTATTGGACCCAAATACAGCTAAGCCTATAATAATTAAGGAGATCCCTCTATTGAGCTACTGCTGTTGAGCTCGCGTTCTGTAGTAAGTATTTTTTCCATAGTAATTCCGACCTTGATAAGTAGCATGTAGCAGTAAATTACTGACAGTGACGAAAAGTTTGCAATAATAAAAAAGTGATCGTGACAATGCGACAGAAAGTTAATTGAGAGCTTCAGCATACACAACATTGTTAGTGAGCTCGTCCGGAATATGAACATGAAGATTTCTTGGACTGCTCACACGGGAAAGAGCTACGTAAAGTTGCCCGTGTAAAAAACAACTCGCGGTAAGATCTACGCCAGCAACTCCTAGGGTCTGACCTTGAGCCTTATTTATTGTCATGGCGTAACACAAAGCTACAGGAAACTGTATTCTCTTAAATTGAAATGGAAAATTATCCACTACGGGTAATGCAACGTGTGTTAGCGGTTCTACAGAACAACGTCTATGAATAAAACCGAAAAATAAGATTTTTTTTACTACGTATTTTTCCAGGATAAAAAGTATCCTATTTTATGCCCAGGATAATAAGGTATAATTATACCAAGTTTCATCGAAATCGAACCGTTAGTTTTCACGTGATGCCTGCATATACAGACAGACAGACAGACAGACAAAAATTTTTTTAATCACATATTTGGGTTTGGTATCGATCGAGCAACACCCCCCGCTATTTATTTTTTCAATATTTTCAATGTACAGAATTGACCCTTCTACAGATTTATTATATGTATAGATTCGAAAGTAACTCTATCTGTCTGTATGTTACCTTTTCACGCCTAAACCACTGAACGGATTTCGATAAAAGTCGGCAGAGAGATAGATTGCATCCCAGGGTACGACATAGGAAAGTTTTTATCGACTTACCTCACGGGCGAAGCCGCGGGCTGAAGCTAGTTTGAAATAATACGTTTATTAGTAAGGGGGTTAATGTTTAACCCCTAACTTGGGTTCTACCTAATAAACGAATTCCCTGAATAAAAGAAAGAAATAAAAAGTATTTACTGGGACTCGCATCAGAAGAACACAAGCCAGTCAGTACAGGTAGGCAGTAACCATGAATTCTGTAATTGACTAGACCTGACTAGTGTCGGTTATCAAAAAAAATCTGCTGTTTCATAGAAAAGTGCAATACCCTTCGCAGTCATAATGTATCGAACAGCAATTTTTTTTTTATTACCCACGAATATATTCAAAGCCCCGGTTAGAATGAGAATCAATGAAAATTGAATGTAATTTCAATCAACTGAAATCATGGTAAGAGGTTACGCATCTATGTCCCTGCCATCCTGTAGTATTGACACAAATAGAAAAATCATCAACTGCCTAGCCTTTTCCCAAGTATGTTGGGGTCGGCTTCCAGTCTAACCAGAAGCAGCTGAATACCAGTATTTTACATGGAGCGACTGCCTATCTGGCCTCCACAACCCAGTTACTGGGCAATATGATACCCCTTGGTAGTCTTACCAAGGGGTATCACATTGCCCAGTAGCGACTGTCAAAAATCAGGAAATGACAGCCGGGACCAGCGGCTTAACGTGCTTTCATAAAAACCTTAATGTTACGCGCCACAATTAATGCCTGGTACATGGTAGCATTAGTTACCACTAGCGCCATCTAGTATCGAGAAGCAGAACTAGTACAGTCAAGATCTTTCTAGAAATATCGATGCTAGAACTTTCTGGAACTATCGACATTGGTCGGTCGGGCCGGTATGTACTCGAACATTCTAGAAGTTTCTACAGTAGAAGGTTCTAGAACGATCTGATTCATTGTACAAGGCCAATATGAGGGACGACCGGGGTCAGTGTTGGATAAGCGATACAAGCGAATACATCGAAAGCGATCTTCAAGTGCGACTTAGAGCGATCAGTAATGCAATTATGTTTCATAATTAGTGTGTTTGAGTTGTTATTGGTGTTGTTAATTAAACTGTAATTTTTTTGGTTATAAAATCCGCAGTTTTTATTGTCACGAACCCGAAGCTCGTAAGATTAATAAAAATCGCTAAAGATCGATCTTTTCACTGACTAACTCATAAAAAAACAAACACGAATTAGTCTGCACCAGCTTTTCTATTCTCAAAGAAAACTTTTTGTAAAGCATCGTGGCCGGCCCCTCTGCAATGCATAGCCAGTTCGTGTCTCGTGCCAACAAATCTTCAATCTATCGAGTTACCTGCTACCCCCATATATTTTACTAGTGGCCAGTCAGCTCTACTTGAAAAGAGGTTTAATATCAACCTTATAAACTACTTGTAGGTTTTTCGTTTTACATTTTGCTGCTTATATCGGTTTCAATCCGGTAGAAACTTTTTAAATATACCGATATTTCTGGTAGTAGTATTGGTAGGTGCTTCTTTAATTGCCGATACTGTTTATCAATTGTATGTGAAATACAAAGACCCTTTTGAGTCGATATCAGTAGCTGTTTCATGCCAACTTCAAAAATGTTCCATCTTTTCTCCTTTTCTAAATTTTGTAACAAAGCATTTGACTAATTCATTGTATCTTTCCTTTCAGAAAAGGCTGCTACCGCTGCGTTGTGATGCATGAAAAACATAAAAACGTTCTTCAGTATAAAGAAAGTGAGTAGATAATTATATTGTTTTACAATTGAAAAACTTGTAGACACGAAGATGATGCTAGCTCAACATAAACTAAGCTAATGGATGGATAATAGCACTATAGATCTACACCAGAAACTTATGAGTTCTACGTTATAAACTAACAAAAATTAGAATTTTCTCATTTTCGTATTTCTAAAACCATGTATTCCAATCATATAAAATAGGCTAGACGTCACTAAAAGCCAGACATCTAAAACGGAAAACCTCACTACATATACATATAATATACATCAAGTTTGGATGAGTTAACGGTGTCCCCACACTATACGGACTATCAGGGGAATATCCTGGACTCATAAACAGGTCGCCTAATTTTCTGGCGAGGCCCTCCTAATGAATTACATTACCATTTGCCTTTATTTAGTAAGTACTCGTAGTAGGTGCTTTGAGTAATGAGTTCTGGTGGCAGATACGCGGATCCGTATTAATATTAGTGAAACTTTTCTTTTGGCATTCCAAAAAAACGAAGAGAAGAAATGTTGTTTTTATTGTTTTTATTTTATTTATTAGAGTACAAATAACCATATTAAAAGTGTTTTGTATCGTTTATTAGAGTGTAATATATGTATAAGTTAGGATTTATACCCAGGTGTACCTAATATTCTAAATATTCGTATGCCGCTATTAGTGGCGGACGTCTCCTGAACTCATCCATATATACCAACCAACTTTGTACCTACCGTATCCAACGAATAAATGTCTTTGTCTTTGTGTATTAAATTAATTTAACAATATGTACTCGTAAAATGTGAGGAAACCGGCATGTCCCAGAACCAAAAATTCAAAGACATGTAACTTCTGCCAATCCGCAATGGGCCCGCGTGGTGGATTACAGCCCACTTACCCTCACAGAGGCCTGTGTCGATGATGATGATGATGGTGAAGATGAATAACGTTTTCCAACTAAGATCGTAGAATTCCGACTTGTAAACTATCAACATCAGCAACCTTCCTATATTCGTATAAAATAAGATTAAGATAAGACCCAAATGTCGAGTGTGGCAATAAACATTCAGAATATCAACGTTATGATTATGTCGCAACCAACTGGTTTAATTAGCCGTTTAGTTAACCGCCTGTAGATAGCGCCATCCACGAAGACACGCCCCACTCTTCTCCCTAATCGCTTACAGTACAAATTAGTATGGTTTTTATTGTAAAAAGAAAGTTTTTAGAGGTAGGTATCTTTATGATTTTTTCTATCGTATCAAACTAGTTATATTATGTTTTCAACACTATCTACGTTGCATTTAACCTGAAGAAAACCATATATTTTTCTGATTTTGTTTACTGTAGTCGATCATATACTTTTATTGTTTCTAAAACTTGCGTATTTTGTGTTGAGGTCCTGTAAGCTTTAATTAAACAGCTAATTTAACCAGTTAGCTGCGACAATTATACTTAGATTATCATGTAGATGAAAAGATAAATCATGCTACGATGAACTACGATCACCAGTATACCTACGATCGCAATTCATCATAGTTAACCACTGCACCTACGGGTCATTCCTGCATCCTTTTGACATGTTAATCTTTTATTATTTCTCTTTTATTTTCTTATTATTTTCCAACCATGGGAATGGAAAGAGAGTAGAGAGAGACTCATAGGTAGGGGAAGGCCGGGCAAGAAGCATAGTGCGGGTAAGAAGAATAACTGATTTTTCCATAAACATATAATAGATAGCGCTATTAACATTTTCTCTAGTCGTGACACATACGATCGGCAATGCCATGGCAGTTCAACCCAAACAATACGCGAGTGCATCTGTTGTGGAAGGGAAAAAAAAGGATTATCGTTGTTTTGTTACGATTTTTGTAAAGGTTTGCACACAAACTTTTTGTATTAGTCATCAGTTGTCTATAAAGATGTATTGTATATTCAATTGCACGTTTATTTAGGTATTATTTGTGATCGTTACTTTTTGTTTACCTACTAAAAACAATTCAAGTTTTCACTTGTTTCTAATATTAGAGTGTTGGGCAAAATGGATATGGGCAAAACGGTTAGGTATTCCGTTTTGCTCAGAGCAAGCATATTATAAGTATTAGTTACCACTACCATTACATATGCCATTTCTGAGTTAGCAGGCCCCAGAAAAACTAAAACTAAAATATCCTCAGTCAAATAACAAAACAAAAATCCGAAACCAGATTTTTACGGTTTAGTGTGCGCTGACAAATACACTGAACCACTAGCGAAAGATTGGATTCAGTGTAATCAGTGCATTTGGGCGCATAAAGACTGCACTTTATTATGTAGGAGTTGGCAGCTACTTCTGTGATGAATGCGAACACTGATCTAAGCTAGTTCTACTTATCCTTTTTGCCCGACCCCACCGGGCAAAACCGATAATTGATACCTTTTGTTAATGCTCAAAATTATTATAGAAATTGTTTAAGTTTTTGAATTTTAATGATTATTTTTCAAAGACGATTAAACATAGTACAAATTAAAAGTACAAAGAGTTCTATTGATTATTAGATTGTGGTTTTATTTGCAGTACCCCTTAACATATTCGTCTTGCCCGGGCTTCCCCTAGGCCTTTGCCCAGCAGTAAATGGGACACGACGGGCTTTTAATAATAATAACTTCCAACTACCTTTAACTCAATTTTTTTATCGTGTTTGACATATTCCTGATGCACCAGCACACACATTGATTTTCGTAGAACCTGGTAATAACCAGGTTTCCCTACCCTGAATTTAAACTAAAGGCTTTTTTTTAATTTCCAGCATTCTGCCACCGAAGAGACGCGCTACCCCACCTGTGTTCTTTAATAACGGGCGACGCGTTACTGTACTCAATGTTCAGAGAAAACGCCGATCCTGTCGACTGCCCGCTGAAAGGGCCGTTCTCTTTTACTTATAATAGGTAAGTGCAAAATTCAAAAATATCAGCGAAAAATTGAAACTTCGGGAAGGTCAGGTGCGTATTACTCGCAACCGGCGTGCGTGTATGAACAGATGTATGAATGTAAACGAGGCAAAAGGAGTATGTACAGACGCCAGCACATCAAGCTACCCGAAACTGTCAAATTTTCACAATCAACTTTGAACCATATGCTTTAGCGATAAAGTGGAAAATCTATTACAGAAATCTGACAGATTGTAGTAGGTTGATGTACTGGCGTCTGTACCTAAGGATCGTAACAGGTGACGTTCTGTAGTTTCTGCCTACCATCATGGAAAGAAAGCGTGAGTATATGAATGTTTCAACCAAACCTGTTTATAAAGCGAAAATTTTACCTGTTCCATACTGTTTCTATACTCAGTACATTGAGTGCATGCCACAATGTGCAGTGAAAGACATAAGCAGTAAATAAAAAACTGGCCAAGTGCGAGTCGGACTCGCACACGAAGGGTTCCGTACTACAAGGCAAAAACGCCGAAACATGTTTGTTGTATGGGAGCCCCCTTAAATATTTATTTTATTTTAATTTTATTATTTATTATTAATGTTAAAATACAACTGAGTATTTTGTGAATAATTCAAGTGCCTACCTATTGCCATTTTTGATATCAAGCAAAAAAAGGCAAAAAAATCGCGTTTGTTGTATGGGAGCCCCCCTTAAATATTTATTTTATTTTGTTTTTAGTATTTGTTGTTATAGCGGCAACAGAAATACATAACTTGTGAAAATTTCAACTGTCTAGCTATCGCGGTTCTTGAGATACAGCCTGGTGACAGACAGACGGACAGACAGCGAAGTCTTAGTAATAGGGTTCCGTTTTTACCCTTTGGGTACGGAACCCTAAAAATGAAAAAACATTGATCTGAACAATTTACTAACGGCATTTATTAACGGCATAACTATGTAAATGTCTATTAACTGCTCTCAAATTACGATGTTTAATTTTTATTTAATTATTATTATTTTTTTTTACATACTTTTTGACATAATTTCTTTATTATTTGACATCTCAGACCAACAAAAAAAGATAGACAGCGCGCCACGAACATTAAAACTGAAGCCACCTTTTTATCTATGTGTGTATCGAAGGCTTGCCATTTGTTAAATGTTTTCCCTATAATTTGGGGATATTTGTGCGAGTAGGAACTAGTATAATATTGTGCGAGTAAAATATTGTTGAGTATGGTATTGGTATTAATTGGAAACCCAAAATATTCAATAGGTACATAAAAAAGAAAATAGGAATATAACTCGAAGTAACAAATCATATTTTGTACATACATATATGTATGTATTAATCGAATGGGGAAAATTTAAATCGTATTATGGCAACCCCCGCACCTTATGTCACTACTTTCGTTCTTTGAGGTTTTTTGTTCCAAGTAATCTAAAATTTAATATTATAGAAACGATATTATTTCAAGTACTTACAAGTGAAAAGTGATTCCGTGAGACTTTTTATGTGATTTGCTGTTGTTTTTGCAACTTTTCACTGCGCAGGAAGGCATAATTATATTTTTTTAATCTTTGTTAACTTGAGTACGACTCGTGACGTACTAAGAGCGATGAGCATGGTTTTAGTGTAGGTGTGTGCGTGAGCGTGTATGTTTACTTGCAGGAGCACGGTTTTATGGCTTCACTTTTGATGTTCGCGGCGCGCCGTCTTTCTTTTTTTGTTGGTCTGAGTTTGACATTATATACAGACACTTGAAATTTTTCACCTCTTTATTTGTGGTTTTAATGAGAATAATAACACTTGGTTTTAGTAGGTTTTTATTATTATTTTTCTTTTTTTATTATTTATCCTTTTGATAGATTCTTATTTTGTAAATGTGAGGACTTTGTAGGCCTTATAGACTTTAGATCTGTAGACCATTTTCTATTTTATCAAGTACTTGGTACTTGTTGACAGGCCTGCGCTGTCCTCCCATACCTACTGTAATCTGGAAACATTGTAAAACCCAATTATTTTTAAAAAGAGTAACCATGGAGTTTCTTGCCGGTTCTTCTCCATAGGAAACGACCAATTGGAACCGTGCACCTAGCTTCTGACGTTTCATAAGTGCCCACGTAGGTTTATGTGAAATAAAACATTTTGATTTTGATTTTACTTACATTACAGTAATGGTGGTTTTCCTTTTTTTTGTTGTTTTTTCAGTAAATAATATTTTCAATCATTAAAAGTTACTGTTTTGTCTTTACTGTTTTACAAACATTTCTTCTTACTGTATAAAGTCAGTAGAAATTAATGTGGTGTAGTAAGAAATTTTTATTTTCAATGTAGAACTTGGGTGGTAGAAATACAAAGATATGCTCATTGTAGACCTTATCGAGCTCGAGTAGGAGAGAAAAAGAAGGCTTTAATTATATTATTTTGTAATAATTGATCGGTGATTCGAACCCATGCAGGCACTTTGCTTTGTGTAAATTATTTAATCACCATTGCTCTCAAAACGGTGAAGGAAAACATCGTGAGGAAAACGGCATGTCAGAACCTAAAATTCGAAGACATGTGACTACCAAATGCACTGGGCCCGCGTGGTGGATTACGGCCCACTCCCTCTCACCCACAGGAGGCCTGTATCCAGGAGGAATATTCTAGACTGATTGTGTGTTTTTCTGCAGGGTACGCTGGAACTGTTAATTTCCTAAATTCAGCCCTTGCGGTGTGCCCCGCAGATTACTTATTTAAAATGTCTCTGTCTTTAATGTCCTTGTGCTAGGTAGCACGTATCATAATATAAAGAATTGTGGCGTTTATGTGCTTTTGTTTTACTTATCGATCAAATATAATTTAGTGATTACCACCAACTACGTCAGCGTCGTCGACGTGACGTCAATTAACCAAAATTCGTAAGCGCTTGCTTACCATAATACTCGAAAGATTATATAATTCTCCAGTTCCTATAATACATGGCCACATTGTCGCCATATCACCAACGACTGTAGAACTGACCAGCAATTAAGACATGACACGCGTCACTCGGTGGGTGGCGAGCAACGAACGACGGCACGTAATGACGTGTAATTAAAAACCGTTGGTAATGCATTACCGATCGAGCGTCACTCAAAGTAGTCTGTAATTTGAATGGAATGCATGATTTGCGATGAGAACTCGATTGAAATATGGAAGTTCGAAATGCGTTAAACAGATTAAGCATATGCAATCGATGTCATATCAACTGATATAGTGGATGTATGGTTGGCACTTGCCAATACTGCACCGTATCAATACGGCTGCATTATATAATCCTCCTAAGTTATAAGTCTTGTTGCAAGTATCTAGCTTTTAATAACACTACTATACATATAAATTCAGACCATGAAGTCGTGTCACTAGATAGGGAACGTGAATGTTGTTGAAAGTTCGCTCCTGATTTGATAGAATTTGATAGCACTAAATCACCAGCTAATCCAAATTCTTACAATTCCAGGGGTCATGGTGACTGCAAGAGTCCGGTGTCTTCGATCGAGAGCTGCACGGAGGATTCAAGACTGCTCCTCAACTACCAGGCCTGTCCTGATGTTTATGGCTCTGAAAGCACGGGTGAGTTAATACGACTCTTGATAATAATTTGATGCTAATGTGTACAATGAAACATTGTGAGTTGGCGCGATGGGTCACACAGTGTGCTGGATTGGAGGGTAGAAATTCACATTTGACATTGACAAGACTCCTCGGATCCGACTTGTGCGATGGATCGCAGAGCTTCCACTCTTCGAATCCGGCTCGAAGGACCAGTCAAAACTAAAAATAAAATAATAAGTTCGGATACACGCCAGCACTTTAGGTATATGTATGTGTTTGATTAATTACAGTAAAGCATTTCATTGCCGCCATTTAAACGAAATAGAAACAAACATGAAAAAAGTGAATAAGGTCATCTTCCAATTAATTTTATACTGCAAGTCGTAAAACTAGCAAAAACAATGAACAACTTTTCCTATCCTTGACATTATTAGTAAAACTAAAACAATTTGTATGTATATTTGAGACGTTCAAGCTCGTCTTGTTAGACAACGGTTACAAATGGATCGGGCAGAGTTCCAGCATAGGTGTCAGGCATTGTTTAGTTTTAGTCCCGGCCCGCGACCCGTTAGAAATAACTGCGGTGTTAGGGACATATTGGTGACTCATTCCTTACTAATTTTGTGTTCAGACAATCGTCTACGTATTTGTAGAGATTTATTTAGCGAAATTGTCGTTTATGATGTTACTAGCTGCGCCCCGCGGTTTCACCCGTGTAAATGTCGATCCTGTGGGAATATCGGAATAAAAGTAGCCTATATGTTATTCCAGGGTGTCGGCTACCGCGATACAAAATTTTATCAAAATTGGTCTAGCCGTTTGAGCGTGAAGAAGTAACAAACGTATAAACACACACACACACAAACTTTCGCCTTTATAATATTAGTGTGATTAGGAAGTCGATAGACGTATTGATTTTGGACATCCCTCGAATTCGCAGTACTTAGCAAAAGCTTATGAAAAGTTGTAGTCGACGCGCAATGTTTGTGGTCAAAAGCCATTAAAGAATATCGAAAGGCCACTAAAAGTAAGTTATTGTAATTTGGCAAGGCAAGCACAAATTCAGCTGGAAGGATGTTATCGTGTTGGCATGACCATACTTCTTAAACATCCCATGTCTTAGTTCACAATAAAAAACAAAGGAAATTGTGCTCGCAAATAATAAACATAATTGCAACAATAAAAAACTGGCCAAGTGCGAGTCGGACTCGCACACGAAGGGTTCCGTACCACAAGGCAAAAACGCCGAAAAAAACATGTTTGTTGTATGGGAGCCCCCTTAAATATTTATTTTATTTTATTATTATTATTTATTATTAAAGTTAAAATACAACTGAGTATTTCGTGAATATTTCAAGTGCCTACCTGTTGCCATTTTTGATATCGAGCAAAAAAGGGCAAAAAAATCGCGTTTGTTGTATGGGAGCCCCCTTAAATATTAATGTTATTTTGTTTTTAGTATTTGTTGTTATAGCGGCAACAGAAATACATAATTTGTGAAAATTTCAACTGTCTAGCTATCGCGGTTCTTGAGATACAGCCTGGTGACAGACAGACAGACAGACGGACAGACGGACAGACAGCGAAGTCTTAGTAATAGGGTTCCGTTTTTATACGGAACCCTAAAAAAGCAGGAAAACGCAAACTTCAAAAGCGTAGAAAACAGAAATGAAAAAAACAGACAGCAAAAAGCATTTCTACTCAAAAAGGAACATTTCCGAGCAATTCCCATAGTAGGTACTTCCCCTTTATGCCGCCGGCGGTATATATATAAAACTTTATTTGTGCAGTCGTCTGTCACAATTGTCTACGTCAACGGCGAACTGTGCATCTATTCTTGGATGTAGATTTCGAACAAGAAGTTAACAGACTATGGGTGCTATTACTGGGCTAGCAAGTTCGACATTCTGATAGAGGTGTCGCTAATGAGAAGTTTTGTCGTTATTTATAGGGAAAATGTCTTCAATTTAGTTCTTTCTTTCTATGGCTATCTCAATGATCTCTTATTCCACTTTCGGTTAGATGAAATGAGTAAAATGGGCCTTTTATCAAGGTACCTACTAGATGCAAAATGCAAAGGCATCCAACTGATGTAGAACATTATCTTCTTTCTCTTCGTAGCACTCCATGTAGTTTTTTCTATGGGGTGATGTGATTCACCTCACGATTTCTCGCCCTCTACTCACGCACTCATACAAGGGATTGCACACTGCAGAATTAATTTGGTCAGTCTATCTCAAAAATCCGACATCATAATAAGATTGTTTGTAGCCATTTGTATTTTTGAGTTTCCAAATATTTTTTCTCGAAATTCAAACCTATTCTCTTCATCCCAATTTGTATCAATATTATCCACCAAACTCCAAACCTATCAACCTGAAACACTCATCCAAATTCCGCTTGCTATTTTCAGTTGAAGAGCTAGAATGCCTAGCGACGTGGAAGGAAGGCAGCCTCCGCTTCTTGGTGGGCAAGCTGCATCACAACCACGCGACCAGCAACGAGGACCGGTACCGCTGCTTCGTCTACGAGAAGACGAATGGTAACTACGAATATTTTATGTTGATTATGAAAAATCAGTAACTTTTTAGTTCAATTTCCTTTAACAATTGACTTGCTTGTCAAACTATTTGCGGTTGACCGCTTGCACGGTGACCAATTCAATACTTGATTTCTAAAGGTAATATTTAGCGAACAGTGGTAGCCCAGCGACTTACGTGTCGTAGGTCTTAGCATCGAACCCAGACTGCCGCTTTACTTTGTGTAAATTATTTTATCACCACTCCTCTCAAAACGGTAAAGAAAAACATCGTGAGAACCGGCATGTCCTAAAACTAAAAACTCGAAGACATGTGACATCTACCAACCCGCACTGTGGTTTACAGCTCACTTCCTCTGACAGAACAGGCTGAACATCACAGGCTGGTTATGTAATGTGATTTAACATAACAAATAAATATTACCATTCGATTTGGGAACAGAAGATGACTTTCCTAGACTTGATTTTAACTTGGAAATTTTGGTAGTTTAGAAGAAAAGTTTTTAAGAACTTATGGAATGCAAATAAATATATGAATATGAAACTTCTCTGGGATGTCAGAAATCAAAATTCAAAGATCCGTAACTGAATCGCATGTATGAGTTTTATTTCTAAACAACCCACTAATGGAACCAAAAAGACCTCCAATCTTTTTCCTTCCAACAGTGGTTTTCAAAAGCATTTTCCTCTCCAATTTTAGACTTACTTCTCAACACGCGTGTTACAGCAACCGGCGCAGTAAAGGAGCAGGTGGTCCCGCCGGGCGGCATTGAGTACAGGGTCGCGCAGTCAGGCGATGCCACCTGCAACGGACTGTTCAGTGCCACGGAGGGCTCCAGGACCATGGCTCTTAAACGTGGTGAGAAATCTTTATTAGTCTACTTTGGGCATAAACTTATCTTACATTCTCTCATCATAATTTGCCCTGACCTCTTCTCCAGGAAAGCTCGCCATATCTGGAGAATAGTCATACAAACCGTAACTTGGTTTTGATCAAAACTGGACTAAGTAGGTATCCGGATTGCCTACGCCTATTATTTTGGGGACGGGCGACTTAATTTACGTCACTTGGGATAACACTCTGTACTAGGGAGCTAAACAAACTCGAACCACAAGTACTATGGTGATGGTTGCCTAAGTAAACGCTGAAGAACTTGTTGGTATTTCTACAAAGTATATCAAAGCAAAAATAAAACACAACATCACAAGCTGCCACGACAATAATCTAGGAGGTCAAATTATTGGCCCGGCAACGTATCTGTTAAATGTTAATAATCCCCTCTCCATTTCTTCCAGTATCAGTCCGCTTCAACTGCCAGTTCCCATCGTGGATGACGTTCTCCCACACGTGGCACACGCTGGACTTCACCAGCAACTACACGTTCTACCAGCGGAACGCGACCCTGAGGATAACGAACCAGACGGGAGCGGACATCAAGGTGTACTGTGTTAATGTGAAGGCTAGCTCGCCGAGCGGGAACTCGGTGGCGTTAGTCGCGCATTGGCAGCATCATTGGTGAGTTGCTTATTGATTCACTTATGTTGACGATTGACTATCTAATTAGGCCCACCAAATCTGACAAGGCGAACCAAGCTCAAGATGCGTCCCAAAGGAGAGTAGCAAGAGTAGACCCTATCTTGAATAGACAAAATGGAACTATCAAAACGTTCACTGAGTCCACGACGTCCGTCAAAAGCGTGCCGATGGCAAAAAGTAACACACAAAATACATAATTCTTTATTGTATAATATAATTTCATCCAAAAACTGTCCATTTCTACCGCCATCACAACCACAGCAAAAATTCGTTCAAAGATTGGATCTAACCAGACTTAAGTCCCAGTCTTAGGCTGTTGAGCATGCAGGTTTACTTTCTTTGGATTCTTAAACCATGTTCTTTGTTCAATTCCCAGCGTGTCCCGCTACGTGTGCGTGGTGCTGTACCGGCGCGACACGTACATCGCGGAGCTGCAGCGCGGCACCCCCACGTCGCGGCCGGACGACGCGTGCTCGCCGCACCACTTCAATGCAGTCACTGCGCCTTACGTTACTTTAGTAGGTCAGTATCGACATCGACTTCTGAAACTAAGTTTACAGCCAGCCAGTCACAAGGTCCTAGTTAACAGCAGTTTCGTCACAACGGTCATAATTATGGCTGCGATGGCTCACCCCTATTATACTGGTAAGCTTTACTGTTTGAATCTGGGAATGTTTTGGGACTGTAATGATTGCATCTTCAACGTTGGCGACCTGTGAAAGGCCATTTCGTAACATCAGTTTGATATTGATAGAAAAATGTAGAACTCAAATTGCTCAGCACAAAAA
Organism: Mesoligia furuncula; assembly: GCA_916614155.1. Lineage (NCBI taxonomy): Eukaryota > Metazoa > Arthropoda > Insecta > Lepidoptera > Noctuidae > Mesoligia > Mesoligia furuncula. The sequence goes on along the minus strand of OU744800.1, from coordinate 27,113,905 downwards.
AATCCGTGCCGTTAGCTACTAGCCGAAATGTAGGATCAAAACTACACGTGGCCCCTCTAGGGCAGTTGCCAAGTTTAGGATATCTTAATCAGAGTGATTTAGTCTGGATAATAAGGACCAAAAGCTCTGCGGGAATCAGGTCACGACATTAACCAAGTTCTTCTTCTCTTTTCCAGCAAGCAATCCCGAATCAAAAGAGTGTCCCTACTCCGGAAAGTACGAAATACAAAACCGTCGCAGAAGAGACATACGATCTAGCGAAGATCATAGTAGTAAGCGAGAGAAGGCGATGCTTGAACATAATCGTAGAGTTAACGGGAGTAGATTGTTCAATTTTAGCGTAAGCAACATGTCCAGTGCTCCCATGTTGAGGAGTCGAAGGGAGTCGGACGGAGAAGTCTCTTGTGTGGTCAACAGCTACAACAGACTAGAGGTGGGGTGCAACTCTGTGAAGAATATGGAGTTCTATTCTACGTGTGAGAATAGGGAGGTGGTTACAGGTGAGATTTTTTTTTTTAATTCCTAATGACTGCCTCGTCGGTCTAGTGGGCGCAAGAGCTACTGCTGAGCACGAAGTCTTGGGTTCGACTCCCAGGTCGGACAAAGTGTTATTGGGATTTCTATCTTGAATTTCTCAGTAGCAGCCCGGAGTTTGGATTTGTGCCCGGCTGATGAAGACCTGCTCGCTTCCTATAACATGGGACTAAGACTTATACTTACTTAGCTGGCGAAATGTGGGTGTAAACCTCTATCCAACCCTTCGGGGATACAAGGCGAGATGTCTGATGATGAATGTATGAATTCTTAATTTGTTCAGAACAATCAAGCACGAATACCAAAGCTACCAAAGCTTCATATATCGTGCGTGCGTGTGTGTATTAACATCTAATGACTAAAAACGCCTGGAAAAGCTACTGGTCCATGAAGACGCTAATGAAGGGTGATCTGCCGATCTCCCTGAAGCGCAAACTCATCGACATGTGCATCCTGCTCGTCATAACCTAGGGTGCTCAGACCTGGTCGCTCACCGAGTCGCAAAAGTTCAGCCTTGGCGTTTGTCATAAAGCGATGGAGCGCAGCGTCCTGGGTGTAAAAAGACAGGACAAATAAGATGGACGGCGCCGCCGAGGTCAACCCAGAAAGCGGTGGCGAGATGACCTGGACGCGTACCTCGAGGGCTGGTTTGAGGAGGCGCGGGAAAAGAGTTCCTGGAAGGACTTGGGGGAGCCCTTTGCCCAGCAGTGGGAAAAATAGGCTAAACAAAAACAAAAACAAAAAACAAAAATTCTTTACATTTTGTTGCCTTTCAAAATGGTTATATTTTGAGACCCAAATAACATAGAGGTACGACGGTTAGTGAAAAGTGTAGAGAATCACGAATAGAATAGTGTAGTTGTCCTGACTCTGATCAGCAAAAAATGTGAAAAATGATATAGGACTTTTAGTCATGCGAGCGACGATATTATGTTATCCACGTCTGTTTTCCTTAGTGTCCGTTGTTTATTGTGAAAGATTGACGGTTTTATAAATCGGAGAACAACTCCTGCTTTTAACTGGAACCTACTTTGTCACCAATGCGCAATAAGTACGTGCGTTTGTACATGTGCACGTGTGCAATTTGCGGAAGAATACCTAAACGACACTTAATAAAACTTTCTGTTACTATTGGTAAACCTGAGTCCTGACATAGGTATATTTCAGGACTTGTGACGACTTAAAAATTGAGTCGCGTTTGAGAATTCCGCCGTTTTACCAATGTCATCACTGTAGTTTCTAACAATGTATAAACCCTTTCCATACCCTCAGCGTACACATGCCACGGCGGCTGGTACGAGAACGGCGCGTCGTTCGTGGTGACGACGCCGGTGACGCGCGACAGCACGGCGGCGCGCCGCTACTGCTTCGTGTCGCGCGACACGGCGCGCGGCGCGCTCGCCCTCGCGCGCTCCGCCACCAACTGCGACAGGAACGATCTCACGCCTGACCTCGTGTTTGATGCCACCGCTACTGGTAAGTGTGGGAAGTGCACTGTGTGACTCGCGATCGCTAGTTGTGTGTCGCGAGTTCGCTAGCTGTGTAAGCACCGCGCGTGTAGACAGCGAGCGTTCACGCGAATGCTCGCTGTTTGCCGTGGATTCGCTAATTCAAAAAATTAATTTAAAAAATAAAAAAACCCGACTGCGAAACTGAAAAGCTACAAACAAGCCCATTTTAAATTAAATAAAAGTTGGAAGCAGGCGGGACCCATTTGAATTTGAAGATATGATAAAAATGGTATGGGTCCCGCCTGCTTCCAACTTTTATTTAATTTAAAATGGGCTTGTTTGTAGCTTTTCAGTTTCGCAGTCGGGTTTTTTTATTTTTTAAATTAATTTTTTTATTTCCAGTTTTTTAGTTTACAAATGTGAAAGATTTCGCAAACGATTTAGTTCTTGGTACTTGTTTTTTACGTTTTGTCACTTCGAATTACTTTTAACCATATAAGTTATATATATTTTTGTAATCACCTTTTAAAACCCTTTATTTTGATACCCCACTCGATAGGTTTCGAGAATATTTTTTTTTTTTTTGAAAACATATTGCGCCATAAATCGGCCATTTTATTTTTTTTTCAATTTTAATATACCCAGTAGCACTCTCACAATTAAGACGAATCTAACGGCACCTCTCAAGCTGAAATCGATCAAGCCGTTTAGGCTACAGAGCGTGCCAAAGAAATATACATACATACATACATACATACATACATACATACATACACTCGAAAAACATAACCCTCCTTCTGACGCAGTCGGGTAAAAAATGAAGAAGTGGTTCACACTTCACATAGGTGCCTAACATCAAATAATCAAAGTTTTTTTTTAAATGTCAGTCTTAAATGATCTGGGAATTTGCAACAAAATGGACCGGATACAGCAATATCCCGACCATTAAACTGATCTGTGCACATTATTAATGAATAGGCACAAGAGTAGACAAACGGAAATAGGGCTACAACATGAAATTAGTATGTAAGTACTATAATTTAAACAAGCACCGACAACTTGAATCTTTTGGCGCTTGAATGACATTGACATTTTAGGGGCGCAGTTGGTACCTAAACAAAATGGCGGCATTAGTTCCGATTTTGCCCACGCGCCATTAGTTACTTGCACAACCTTGGCCCTATTAATTGCATATACAAGACCACCTTTAACAATTTTAACAATTCCTATGTTTGTTTCGCAGGTGAATGTCAAGATCAGACGAGCCACCAACCGGCGCTGAGAATAACCCTAACCTTTGTAATATGTCTCCCAGTTATACACTACATAATCCCGAGATGATTCCTAATAAACTAATAAAAATTAAGTCATTTCGGCCCCTCACCCTTGTAATTATAGCTACGACAAATAGACAGGCTTAGAAAACAAACCTTTAGTTATTAACACTTTGTAAACGTATACCAAGCTATTTTTCCCGTTATTTTTGTTATTAATTAATATTGTAAATCGTTTAAAATTGATATTTATCATATTATCATAGATAGACTCAATCGCCTAAAACGTAATATTGCCACATATTAAAATAGCTGAAATAACGTTAGCCGTTATTTTTAACTGTTATTTCATTATATTTAAATGTACAATTTTAGATAATAAATTGACATGATAGATGTCGTCTTGATTGCACAAATATGCACATATTTCTTGAATTTGTTCTGTGTTTATGATCGTTGCCTCCAAGTACACCTATTTATGATAAATTAAGTAAATTTAAGAAAGTGTTTCTATCCCCAGCCGCAAAATAATACCGGTAGCAACTAGTAATCGGTATCGTCTTCGCGTTATGTACAGTTTATAGGTTATTCGTTATTAATATTTTATTAACCTAGCTTCCGGCTTTAAAAATCATGATGTTCGGAGTGTAGCAAATCAGAAAATTCTTAAATTCGGTAATATAACTCCAGAAAGACTCTTGTACCTTATACTACTCATTTACTCCTCCAAAAGCGACAGTAAATTATTTTTTGAGTTGAATAATGCGCTAGATTAGTATGAACATACTTGGAGGCACATCAGTTTGGGTGTCTTGTGAATAGAACTTCTATAATAATAGTAAAATGTTATCCTTGGGCTAAAAGTTAAGGTAATATTTAGTTATAAGTATTTTCTGTAGCGGCTATTACGCCCGGTTTTTCGAACGAAAATCAAAACAAAAATTTTGTAACAAATTATCGAGCGCGCTTCAACAGCTGTGATTGGTTAGCTGAATAATCAACAGCCAATCGGCGGGGTAAATGCGTAACACACTATCAGTAGCAATGGGTTTCATTTTGACACATCAAAAACATTCATTGCTTTGTTTACGTTGCTGAGCAGACACATTTTTCGAACTTTTGAAGCAATGGATACCTATCCTTCGAAATGATTCAGATTGAGATTAATTGTGTTACGCAATTGGGGTGCGGATCACTTGACTTAGGTATAACGCGGTCACATTAACTCGACGCTTGGCGTTGATGACGTCATTTTGGTTTTTTGGTAATAAAGGTACCTAACCTAACCTAACCAACAGAAAACTAGCCAAATTATCGACACACGTATCGGTAACAAAGACAAAGACAAAGGCCTAACACTTGCTGTGCGGGCTAAGGAATGCGGGCCTCGCATTCCAGAGATGCGTCTAGTTAATGTGACCGCTTTGTATCTACTTTAAATTTTGACACGCTAACAATTTTCGCTCCACAAATCGGCTGTTAGAGTTATTTATCTAAAGGTTACAGTTGTGTAGTTTTTCCACAGTAATAATACGTTTCTGAATTAGCTATTTATCTATTTCTTATTCTTGTTACACGTATTAAACAAATTGGAAAATGATACAACAGTGTAACTACTATAATTGTTTTTCTTGTCCCTTTGAAATATAATAATTAGACTTCAACTTGTCCGAGGATAACAGAAATATTAGTTGACAAAATATGGTTGATAGATAATATGATGAGAATGGTTGTGAGATAATTCTTGTTGCGACAGTTTTATAAATGATAAAGAAACTTCCTCCGCCTTATTTCTTTTAATTTGCTTCAATCCAATGATTTTATTTAGCCTATTTATGTTGAGGCTTTGTGTACCTCTTCTGTCACTGTGTTCTTCCAAGTAGCATTTGCTTTTAGCAGTTTCTTATACGTAATTCAAGACGCATTTATTTAGAATTTAATTTATTTTATAAAAGTATAATGCTTAAATACGTACTTTGAGGCTGAAAATTACTATAACTATAATTTGCTCATCCATCCACCCCTAGCTTTAATTTGCAAACTCATTCAACTACCCTCCTTCGAAAATAAAATGGCATAGATTTAACCGTTATTTATTTTAATACACAAAAATATCGTCGGTTTTTACATTATACATAACAATAATCATAATACAAATTAGTACGTTCCCTACAAATATGAAGCTTCGAATTATGTACAAAATCATTGTAAAATGTTACTGAGTAGCTAGAATAATTTTACGATAGTTATTACGTTATTTTTATTTAAATGAATCGATTCTTACCTTAAATTTTGTATATTTTGATTTATGTAAATTAGAATGTAATCATAAGTTTCTTAGATGCATAATAAGCACAATTTTTGAAAGGCCCCATTTTGTTAGCATCAGCGTTTACATATAATTTATTTAATTTAAATCTACGTTATAAGATTGTTTTATTGTCATATCAGTTTTTTAACGTTTACAACTATAATTGTTTGGGCTACTGTATATTTCAATGTTTGCTTACCAATCGCACAATATCAACACTTCTGAAAAAATATGGTTCTTACATTTTCTACAGAACCTTCCAACTTCATTTTCCATTCTTATTTTTTTTGCTCCCAAAAGTAATAAGTAATTAACGCCTGGTCAATCTCAACTTTGCAGGAGCGTGTCATAACTACTCTAACGTTTACATATACATGCTGTTGATTTGCATCCTCGTCAAATTTCAGGAGGTTGTCATAAAAGACATAAATAATCATTTGAACTACGGTAGGGGGCAATAACTAGTAAGCGCTGCTTTTTTTTTGTTGTAGAAATTTAACAGTATTTCAGAATTAAACCCTTAATTCGATACAAATAAAACAGAATCACCCGACTATGCACACAGCGACAATGCATGCAGCTGCCATGTAATTCCCCGGCCGGCCGGCGGCCGTCGGGCCGCCGAGCGATGACCGGTAGCAATAATTTTACCTAATTTTATTTCGAAAATCACCTACATTATTGTCATAAATTTCACTTGATAATTAACTCATTTTTGAGCATCATTGGAATACGGAAATCTTACTAATGACAGTAATACTAGTGCGCCAAAGAAAAGTTCACTGACCTGTTATCAGATGATTAATAATATCCTTCAAGCTAAAGTTTTCGTAGTGTTTTTGTTTTTATTTGTGGATTAAATTGGTTGATTTGAAACTTTCCTTCCTACTTAACGGGCTTAGGACCGGCAATAATCCTACCTTTGTTGGTGATCGATCTACTAAGTCTAAAAATGTTTTCTACGTTTGATGGAAATGGAAAGACGTTCTAGTTAAGTGTAAGGACGTGGTATACTTTCGACTCTTATGTATTATTGGCGTAGGTAGTTAAAAATTTTAAATAACTTATTTACACTAATGAAATTGATTAAGCTAACAACGTATTTACAAAATGTACAAATAAATAAATTACCTACCTATGTTACCGGAGGTAAAGTTGCCACGTACTTAGGTAGTACGTACTGGTTTTCCTTCAGCTTAACAACACTAACACATTCGTTTTTAAAGTGTCGAAAACGACAAAATGTAATCCGCACGGCATTATCACCTGGGTGAATGTCTTGTGCCTTGGGGTAGTGGAACGGGTGTTGCAGTTCACGCTTCAGTATGCGCAACACTGGTGTGGTGCATAGCAGCCAGCATGACGCTGTGAAGGGGGTTCCCGATCGGGAAACATTTCCCGACGGACATCTCCACCGCGGACCATCTCCACCAGCTCGACATTTGAATTGAACACTTTGAACCTACGTCTCAACGATGTACCGAGAAGCGGAATTCGCAAAGCGCACGAACGCTGCGGCGATTTCAATTACACTGTTAGTTCCGGGGCAGCGGGGGCGTGGCTTAGGGTGCGCGGGAGACTAAGTACCCGGATCTCCTCACTGTGATTGGAGGATGGGATTGATTGACCTACGAATTTATCGAATGATAGATTCTCATCCGCATTTGAATGTGTGTGTACGTGCGCGCGGTTATAGGGCTAGTAACAGACGGGCCGCGTTTAAATACGGCTGGTTCACACTTACGGATTTCCGTAAATAAGAAAAAAAAATAAAAAAAATACCTACCCATTTTATTGTTGATTTGGGTCGAGAATCATTAGCATAATGACGTCCTTGAATTTGACTAGGATGCAAATCAACAGCCTGTATATAATTATTAATGCAACGTATCATTTAGTACCCACCTTATTAATATAGAGGGAATCGCGTTACGTCCGCTGCGCGTAGCGTCCGTTTATGGCCCTATCGTATTCTTGAAGGTGTTTTTTTTTCTCGGATCAGTCGCGTTACAGCCGTTCTACCTAAAAGTACGCTCAATGCTTGAACAGCTTGTTATTAGAAAAATAACACACAGACCAAATTAACATTTTGTGAAGCATGGTACTAGGCGAGACGACTTATCAGGAGATACTTTTTGTCACCCGCACGTGCCCGCACACACACACGCACATTTTTATAGGTATCTATATTGTATGTATCAGTGGCGTAGCGTGGGTGTCAGCCGCGCCGGGGGCGGAAGAAAATTATGCCGCCCTCTTATTTAGATATTTCAATTTAAAAGACTATTGTACCTACAGTCATTCTAAAGAACTTTTCTGCAAGAAATTTTGCCGCCCCCTAAATTGCCGCCCGGGGCGGGCAGCCTCTGCAGCTCTTGCTACGCTACGCCACTGGTAAGTATGTATGTTTATCCACGCATTTCTCCGAAACTATTAATCGGATTGTGAACAAAGCTATTGTGTCTTGGGATCCGTATTTTAGATTTTTGCCACCGATTTCTAAAATTAAAGTTATTTCATCATTCTGAGATCTATTTTTGGACACCATTTTATGTTTTTCATTTTGTATTTCTTTGTTTAAGTCTGCTCGCCTAGTACCATGCTTCACACTATCTTAATTTGATCAGTGGGATTTATTTCTAATCACAAGCACTTGTGGCGTTGAGTGTACTTTTAGGTAGAACGGCTGTAACGTGACTGATCCGAGAAGAAACCACCTTCAAGAATACAACAGGGCCATAAACGGACGCTACGCATAGCGGACGTAACGCGACTCCGTCATAATATCATAACTTTATTATATCAGAAGTGTTGTTACCTTCCAAATATTAATGCTCAAACTTATCTAGACTAGCAAATTATTTTCTATATATATGGATGGGGTCTAAATGATTGTTACAATGCACCATATAATGGTTGCTTCACTAACTTTGTACTATTGTATTTGTTACAACATTTTCACGAGAAAGCAATGTTTTCTCAAATCAAGCAATACTACTATAGGTAAGTTTAGATAAGACTAAATTTAGATAAGTAAAAAACGAATACTCATTTTGAGATCAATGTAAAATGTAATTAAGTTATTAGATAATAAAATCGCAACAGCAATAATATATTTGTATTTATAGCTATTGAGCGTTAAATTTTTAATAGTTAGTAGACAGTTGTGGATAATGGAGCTAGCGTTGTTGTTTTATAATGTGACAGAGAGATTATTTCTTTGTGGAAGCTAACTCGAAGCGAAGTCAGTGTAAACTAAATTAAATAAGGAAAAGGACTTTAAACTGATTTTCTTCGAGGTGATCATCGTTATGTTTCCATTGTGTGATATAGGTACATTGAAATTAATTAAGTATATAGTCGTCAGCATGGATTAAAATAAACAGCGAAATTGATTTTTACTCCTTTTATTTTCCTAGTGTAACCAATGAACCTTTTTATAGGCTACAAAGGCGGCAGTTAATTGAGATTTTAATCCTGAAAGATAGCTGCCATAATAAAAGTTTAACAGACTGATGAACCCATTATTGCGCTTACCAGCTCGTGTTGCGTACTGGCGTTGCCGTAGTTGGAGGTATTAGGTATTTCAGGTACAGTCGAGTCGACCGCACGTCAGTAGTGCCAATTTGACATATACAGTGGCTTCGTCGTAGCAGTCAGGCGATTTGTGATTTATGTGCGGTTGTCTGTACCATTTTATAGCTCTTACACGCCTTGCATGCCCTCTACCGGGTTTCAAGCCAATACTCAGAATCGTTAAAAAAAAAACAACTATTAAACTCTTAGTTGCAGTCCAGTAAATAAATCTTATTTACGGTGGCGACCGATAGATGGCGATTTAATAAACAACTTATGGCTGATTTTTCCATCGCCAGATAATTTTATCCGAGGACTATTTTTGACAGTTTTTTAAATGCAAAATCTGTCAGACGTCAATTTTATTTCACGAATAAAAATTATCTGTCGATTGAAGAATCTGCCCATATTCTAATTAGGTTGATGCAAGCCCACCACTGACCTTTCTATTACAGGTACATACTATATAGGTCAGTGAAGCCCACCTATCTGGGGTAGAAAAGGGTGGAGCTGGATTGTACTACACTACAGTGCTCGGAGACCGTAGATTTATCTGCTACGTATTAATATTTCTGTGAACTTTTCTTTATTTACCCTAATCACACAAATAATATGTAGCTATATTTAATTCATAACATATAAATGGCAGCTACAGAAAAGTTCACCCTGAACGCAGAGTTACCGCGCAACGATAAATATCGTAAATTATTTGTAAATAATAAAGCACACAACTAAACAGGATACAAATATTCACCAATAATAATTAAACCATAACATATCTAGTTTTTAATTTAGTATATTATTTAAAGATAAAAGGAAACGAATATTTCAAAACGTCAAACTTACGATAAGTCGATAACTGATATAACTACTATATCGTTAACCAAGAACGCGACCATAACGCAGTTCTACCAACATAACAAACCCAACTCTCGAATCAAAGCTGTCAACATTCTGATAAGTCATGTCATGTGTTGGTGTTGCTTGGCTTGCTTGCTTTCAGCTTTCTTTACTTTGCTTGTACGCGCGTCGTCAGTCAATTGGACTGTTTATGTGTAGAAACATCTATCGCATAACACACAAATCGTAACAACAAACTCGATTGTTAATAATAAACCGAAACAAACCCTGTACAGTGCCAATAACAAGAGGATATTTGGGAATTATGTGAAAGTGACAGTAGTAAAATCGACATAGTTTTTGTGTGAATATAATGTTATTTCGCATATTTTTGAGTACCGTCAGTTAGTGCATCGGCGTTTAAAGAGAAGATGTTGCACGTGAGGCATAGTTCTTGTGTAGTGGAGGACACTTGATCGGGAACACTATGTTCGAAGCGGGATAAGCGTACTGGATTATAGCACGATCAGCTATAATGCAACACGATTGTACGCAGGAGGGTGGAAGGAGCAGGTACGAGCGGCGGAAGCCAAGCAAGGTGCTGAAGATAGCAGAGAGTTTCACGAACTTGGACGAGACGGCAAAGTCGGGCCGTTACGTGCGGGGTCCACACTCGAAGTTGGGCCGGAGGTATCGGGATGGAGAGAACGGGAGCCGGACTAAGCGTGCGGTGTGTTGTGATGATGATTGTGATAAGGAGTCCGGTGTGAGTGAGGATTGTGAGAGACTGGGTGACCGCCGGGTGACGGGGTCGTCATGCACGGCCCTCAGGACTGCTGTGGCAGCGCTCTACCCTTTCGATGACTTCATACTGGAGAAGATTGGGACGGGGTTCTTCTCAGAAGTTTTCAAAGTAAGTGCTATTTGTATACCTGCTGTATTTTTTTACGCGCTGTTGATTTGGACTGTTTTGGTAGTTATTTTTTGTAAGAATAGTACATTGTTAACTACAAAGTTACATACACTTAATTTCCTAATGGGTAGGCATCATAATACTAAGATAAATTTTTAATTCGAAGATTACTACTTCTGCAGGTAGAAGAAAATTTTATAATACTTGCAAAAACAAGTTATTGATAACAAGATTTTTATTTGTCTACCGTAACAGTAGGTAGATGATTATAATTATCGTATACATATCACAATACATAAACTTGGCAAAACATGTGTCAAATAAAAAAAAACATTCCACAAAAAAAAAGCTAAAACTCAAGCAGCTGTTACTGTGAATAAATTAGAAGACTAGACACTTTCAACAATCTCTTTATAGAATTACCTATTGTTAAACAGAGTAAATATTCTAGAGAAAAATGTCTATCTACTTCATATTTAAGTCATCATCTGCCTGCCTTTCCCCAACTATTTTGGGGTGGGCTTCCAGTCTAACCGGAAGCACGTGAATACCAGTATTTTACATGAAGGGACTGCCTATCGGACCTCCACAACCCAACCACCCCCTGACAACCCCCAGGTACTGGGTAATACGATAGCCCTTGGTAAGACTGGTTGTCAGACTTTCGGGCTTGTGACTACCGGTAACAACTGTCAAAGATCTACGAATGACAGCCGGGACCAACGTGTTAAGGCACACACGGGTCTCTGTCTGTAAAGATGGTCAGATCAGATTCTTACATACATAGGGGTTTATTCATAAACATTGCTTAAACTTAAATAATGATTATTTAACCATACATTGTCGCCATTTAAATGTTTCTTAACTTCAACATTTATAAATAAACCCCATAAGACTCACACCTTCCCATGGGGGTAGGCAGGACCTACAGAACCCCACTTGCTATGATCCTTACATTCTTACCCCCTTACTAATAACTGTTAATAGCATCTATTGTATAGTTACACAATGCTTTGTCTTCTTCAAAATTCAAATTACTGACAACTGAAAGAGAGAAATTGGTGTGTAACTATTCATCTGATATAAATATATTTATTAGTAAGGGGTTATCAGTTTCTTATCCACAAGAATATACAGTGATTGCATTTGTTTTCTTTTCAGTACAAATAAATTATAATGTTAATTCAGTCTGTTGTAGTCATCCTGTTATAACTTAAAGAATGACACAATATCCACAAATAGGTACATATTATTGAATGAATAATTTCCTCTAATAGACAGATTTCTGTGAATGAATAGTATAATAATAATAAAGTTTCATTACTGGCATTCACAAATCAAGTATCTTGACTTGGCTCGCGAGGTTGTCGACATGTGGGATGTGGACTCAGCGATCATTGTGCCGTTAGTCGTGACAGCCAATGGGCTAATAGCCAAGAGCCTCAACCAACACCTGAGGAGGCTCTCGTTGGGCAGTTGGATCAAGGGCTTGATCCAGAGAGCGGTACTTCTGGACACGGCCCGCATTGTTAGGAGGTTTCTTTCTCTGGAGCCCTGACCGCCGGTAGCTTGGACCCTGTTCCCGATACCGGTGGGCTACTATTTTTAAATGTTTTTATGTTTTTATATGTTAATATTTAAAAATATAATTTATATGTACATACGATGAAATAAAGGAGAAAATAAAGTTTCAAATAAATGATATAATAAAAATATTTGTTACCACAGTTTTGCAACAGAACGTTTTCCTATTTTAAACCAGACATTCAGTATTGCTAAGCTGTCATATGAAATGTATTATGATTAAACATATATCTTGGCACTCCTTTCTCTAGTGAACTGTAAACAAACAAAACATCATACATCCTTAATTATGCCACAAATATCTTCAATTAATATTACCATTCCATTTGGCACCTTTTGTTACCTTACCATTTCACCGACAATGTTGGCACGGTGCCATCATTTTAATGGCCTTTTATAGTAATTTATTAGGCATCTAAATAGCTGCCCCTTGTACGTAGTCTCAACACTGTTATGATGCTGCATAGCTGTAATATTTCTGTCATGTTGATACATTAATACTGGCATTCCATTTAATACAAGTTTCATTTAATTTATTGATGTGAGAGAAACATTAATTGATTTCAGTATAGTCGTATTAAAATTAAATATCTAAAAATTCTAGTTGGATGGATTATAAATATAATAGTACATTAGTAGTAGTAGTATAATATTAGTACTTGTGTTTTTGGAAGAATCGGTAATAAGTACTTAATTATTTTTCTTTATCATATTACTTGACCAGTACTTGAGTAGGATGAAAACGTTTTAATCAAAATGTAAAGTTCAAAATGTATCATTCAAAAGTGATAACATTTATGACTCAAAGGATCACAAGCGATACGCCATATGAAGTGTGCGGAATATAAAGTAGTAACAAACAACCATTTAAAAGTTCAGACAGCCATTCACTAATATGATTGCTCCTATCAAATCCACGCAAGTGACCTCATTGTTATTCAATAAATGATTAAAGTTGTGACATGAATATCTATTTAATAAACTGTTCAATGTTTATAGTGTTTGCATTAGGGGAATTGAAGGCTGCAACCTTGGTAATGGCCTTGGAAACAATTTGAGCCATGAAGCCGAATAACCTGAATCGTAATTGTATGGTGGATTATCCTTTTATGTAATGAATGGTGTTGGAATGGTGTTGTTTGGTCATTTTTGTGGGGTTTTTTTTTTACTGTTGCCATGTGATAATTGCTATAGGAAAAACAATGTTGCAAAAAGTATTAAGTCTGCAGTTAGATACTTGATTAATTAAAATTGGGTATAGAAAACAATTTTTTATCACATGCTGTGGTTTTAATTACTAACTAGCCAACATAAATTTTTCTTTTTATAAAATAATAGAGCTGCAGGTGTTAGACTTCAAGCAAATATTTGAATAAAGCAAGTAGGTAAATGACAATAAACCGCTCTTTGCCTTAGTTTCTCCAAAATCAGACAATGCCATGCCATAATGACACCAAAATAATGAATATGCATACTAAATTGAATATCACGCAACATCACGGAATACCTAATACTCTTTGTTCTATATGGGTATATATGTAATTTTAATACAAGTCTCGGTCACACTGCATTCAGCTTATTTACACAACTGGCACCCTTAAGTGAAGTACATATTTCTGACACTGACATCATTTGTTAGTTATTGAATTGTCTGAAGTGTGGAATTTCATAATGTATAAAAAAATATAAATATTCTTTGCTAGTTAATGTGATATTGTATCATGTTGGTACCTAACAGATGAATCATATTTGTTTAACACATTCTGTGATTATAATTATGTTTATTTTTTTCAGTCTGAACATGTCAATGACCTCTGTGACGTCATAGATGATAACAATCTATATTTAGTTGTGATGTTTCAATTTTAATGTAAACAAACAAGCTAAGTACCAGAATCAGATAGGAAGTTTGCACAAGTATTGAGTTGGCATGTTTAAACCTAATATTTCGTCTGGTCGCGTACCTACCTGAAATCGTCCACCTGCTAATACAAGCTAATTTTCAGTAAATATGTAACGTAAATAGCGAAAGACTATTACAAGGTATGTTCTAATCAGCTGACACGATTTCGTCATCAAAATGCGTTTTGAAATGTAGAGTAAGCCAAGTTCAAATGGTCTTATCAATTAATTAGTTCTATGTAAAAACGGGTGCTTATGTAATTGTATAATTGTGAGCTACTTTCTTAATAGATTACAATTGAAATAATTAATTCAACAGTTGTCTAACCTAATAAGAATGACTAAGAAATATAACGCCATTTATTTACATAGCTATCATCATGTTAGTTCTATGTCATGATGCATCTACCACCATTTTCAGCGAGTGTCGATTACGCATAGACAAGACTTCAAGAGATGAGTACTGTAAAATAATATCTATTGTGTGCAAATCAATATTTTAGATTGCATTGAATAAAGAAAAGATTTTCTTCAATGGGTTAGTTTAGTTAGCTGCAAGCGACACTTGAAAATAACACGGGTGTGAGCATGCAAATGTTTACAAACCGTCACGAAAGACCAGGTAAAACGGTCCTAGCAATAAGTCTAAAGACACACTGGTTCGGGTCGGCATGATTCGGCACAACCAGACCGGGCGGCAAATTTGAATATTATCTACTACCGTTCGATTTTTGGTGAAGTGAGCAGTCATTCCATCTAATGCTGGGGATTGACACTAATGACAGCTCACTTCACCCGAGTTATCACGGTGAGATTTTTACAGAATAGCACTATAACTGTACTGGTATAATAAAGTAATTGGGTTGTGAAGGTTAGATAGGCAGTCGCTCCATGTAAAATTCTGGTATTCAGCTGCATCCGGTTAGACTGGAAGCCGACCCCAACATGGTTGGGAAAAGGTTAAGCAGATGATGATGATGATACTGATGTAATAAGGCTAAAGAGTTTGTTTTTTTTTGTATCAACGCGCTAATCTCTGAAACTACCAGTCGGATTTGAAAAATTCTAGTTGCATTTAGATAGCCCAATTCTTGAAGGAGGCCATTATACAATACCACGCTGCGACCCTTAGGAGCCGTGCTAAAAGAAAAAAGTCAGAAATAACGCTAAGCGAAAAAGTACTTGTAATAGCGCGGGCTGGCGATAATTTCACTCAGACGAAGTCGCGGGCAAAAGCATGTATAATATATTTTGACGGCCGGCAGTGCCGAACCGTGCGTCCCGTGCCAGTGTGTAGCGAGCCTAAGAAAACTAAAGTTCATTTCAAATAAACTTGCGATAAAGTTTGTTCACCTCCTTCTACTAATGTATCCCAATATTTCCAAACCATACGAAAAAAATGTATGGGCAGTGTCGGTAACACGATCAAAACATTGACTTACTCCGTGTTTGGTATTATGAAACTCAACCGATGCAATGTTAGCGACAGTTTTGTATGACGAACGATATCTATCGTAAGTTATTTGGACTTTTTGGTACAGGGTGGTTGAATGACATTTATCGCAAGTTTATTTGAAATACACTTTACGACTAAAAATGTATGTCTTACCCAATACGATTATGGTTATATCATTTACTATCGAAACTACATAACTTTAATTGACATCGGAATTTAATCGAGCATTGAGCCCATATAAAAGTCATATTTTAAAGCCTTCATAGTTTTTATAGCTCGTAGGTTATCGTAATCGTAAGTTTATATTTCCTGCGATTAACTACGACGAATCTAGAATCGTACGGAAAAGGAAATGTCGTCAGGAAATGGAGTAGTCTTAAGGCCTATTGTACTGCCAAGGTTGATGTCGCTGATTCCCTGAATAGTTTCGATGATAAATTGCATGTTTACTTATATTACACGCATGTGTTACTTCGTATCAAAAGACCAGCGCTTTGCCCGTGACTTCACCCGCGCGGAATCCTGCAACCTATTTGCGTAATCACAATCTGAATCATTTTAAAGGATATTGCTAATCCATTGCTTCATATGTTCGAAAAATTTGTCTGCTCAACAACGTGAATAACGCAATGAATGTAGTTGAACTGTCAAAATGAAAGCCATTGCTACTGAAGTGTTTTACACAATTATCCCGCGGATTTTACCACCCACCCAAGCTTTAACACCCCATTTTACTAAATAAAGGGGTAGATTTAACAAAAAAAAAGTAAGTAGGTACGAGTATGTCCTTCCTCAGGGTGCAAACTATCTCTTTACCAATTTTCAACAAAATCGGTTTAGCAATTAAGCCGTGAAGACGTAACCAACAAACAGACAGACAGAAGCAATTTCGTTTTATAAAATACTAGCTTCCGCCCGTGGCTTCGTCCGCGAGGTATGTCAATAAAAACTAGCCTATGTCCTTCCCCGCGAGGCAATCCATCTCTCTGCCAAATTCTATCGAAATCCGTTCAGTGGTTTAGGCGTGAAAAGGTACCATACAGACAGACAGTTCCTTTCGAATTTATAATTTTAGTATGGATACTAGCTACGCCTCGCGGTTTCACACGCATAAGTTTTGATCCCGAGGGAATATCGAAATGAAATGTATCCTATGCCCTTCCCCGGGACTCAAACTATCTCTGTACCAAATTTCATCTAAATCGGTTCAGCGGTTTAAGCGTGAAGAGGTAACAGACACGAACACTTAATAATAATAATAATACATGTTTTAATAGTTTTTTTTAATTTTATCATTGTTCCTCTCTTTTTTTGGTTGACTGGTAGAGAATGCCTAAGGCATTAAGTCCGCCTTTGTACCTTTTGTGCGAAAAGTTTAAATAAATTTGTAAACACTTTCGCATTTATAATATTAGCATGGTTATTAATCCATATCACATGGCATTATGAAAATTGATGGCGCTTCTGTTACTAAGAGGTAAAAATACTTGCAAGGCATGCGAAGTCTGAGAAATATTTTGTTGAGATAAAAGTGGGCCAAGCTCGCGACATTTTAAAAGAATTATTACTGGAAACGTTGACAATGTTAATTACCTGTGTTCTTTTCTAAAATTAACTCCAGTCTGTATTATTTTACATAAGATATGTTATACCTACGTCATCATCATCATTTCAGCCGAAAGACGTCCACTGCTGGACATAGGCCTCCCCCAAAAGGAGGGGGTTTGCCATAATCACCACGCTTGGCAGGTGGGTTGGCGATCGCAGTATGGTATGGTGGTGGAATACATAGAGAACGCTGCTGCCTATTCTCCGGTACGCCCCTTAGTCGCCTTTTACGACACCCACGGGAAGTATGGGGTGGTGCTATTCTTTAAGTCCGGCACCACACAGACAAGTTATACATCTAGGTGTAACTGGCTTAGAGCTGAGGTGGATAGCTCATAAAAGACGAGACAGATTAGCAGGATCGTAAAAGCTGGATATGAATATTAAGATGATAGTCTGAGCGGACTGTCTGGCTTCTGACAAAAAGGTTCTTCCATTTCCATATGTTTAGTGCCTGAGGACCATGTCAAGAGGAAAGACAGAGAGGGACAGAGAGCAGCCGGTTTATTCTTTAAAAATCTCATCGTGAAGACTTAGGTGAAGTGAGCTTGAAGTAAGCTGTCATTCTTCTTGATGCTAGGCATTGTCACTAATGGAGATAGATAACTTGAATCTCACTTCACCTAAGTTTTCACTATGAGAGTTTTGTGATGCCTTAGGTGAAGTGTGTCGTAAAAGGCGACTAAGGGTCTTACCGGAGAATGGGCAGCAGCGTTCTCTATTTATTCCACCATCATACCATACTGCGATCGCCAACCCGCCTGCCAAGCGTGGCGATTATGGCAACCCGGGTCGTGGAATGCATAGAGAACGCTGCTGCCCA
The DNA here is from genome assembly GCA_916614155.1 of Mesoligia furuncula. Lineage (NCBI taxonomy): Eukaryota > Metazoa > Arthropoda > Insecta > Lepidoptera > Noctuidae > Mesoligia > Mesoligia furuncula. Next base: position 27,095,633 of record OU744800.1, on the reverse strand, counting down.
TTCTCCGGTACGCCCCTTAGTCGCCTTTTACGACACCCACGGGAAGTATGGGGTATTATACCTACGTATGTACGCATAATTTACCAGAGAATTTTCCAGTACATCGAACTTGAGGTCATCAATCATAAAAACGCGGCGTTTGCGCAATCAAGGACCGAACTTAGTTTTTGTTTATTAAGAAATGTTTCGAGTAAAAAGTTAACGACTTCGCATCGAGATTGTTTTTGGTGCCTTTTAGAATTTTATTACATTTTGATAGCAATACATGTTCGCGATTTAACACGCTCAATGTGCCAAGTATTCGTTCTGAACTTCTACACGGACAATAAACGATAAATTCCTTTTTACTGAATAATAAACTGTTGGTCCTAAATCGTTGACAAGCAAGAAGTCGGAATTAAATGTAATGGGGCTTAGACAAGCAATTTTGCAAATGATTTGGTGAAAGAAATCATCATTCTCCTGCCCTTATCCAAATTTATTTGGGGTCGGCGCAACATGTCTTTTTCTTCCATACTTCTCTATTAGTCGTCATCTCGGTAGTCACCCCCTTTCTAACCATATCATCATTCACACATTCCATCCATCGTTTCTTTGGTCTTCCCCTACTCTTATAGCCATCGACATCCATACTCAAAACTCTCCTCACGACATTTTCCTCATTTCTTCGTAACACATGCCCATACCATGACAACCGATTCCCACGCAACTTTTCAGTTACCGGTGCCACTTTCAAACTTCCTCTTTATGTACTTCGTGATTTGGTGAAAGAAAATATTCTTAAAATAAAATGAGAAAGCCTATCTACCGAAGAAAGATATTCGATTGATGGTACAAGTAGATACTGCTTTTATTTGATGACTAGCTTTTTCCCGGGGCTTCGCTCGCGTGTTTGTACGACAACGTACTACTAAGTTTAATAGACCTTTTTAAAAAGGAGTAATTCCGTAATACATTGTTTCATTTATCTTTATTGGTTTACGCGGCGCTCGCCAGTAAAGCTCCCAGTCGGCACGATTTTTTCCGACATCTTCGACAAACATCGCATATTTCAGCCAATTTACACAAAACCTGCCACCAACCCGCGCTGGGCCCGAAAGGGTGGATTATGGCCCGCTTCCTCTTACAGCGAGGAGGCCTGTACCTATACAAGCAGTGGGAACATTATAGGCTGGTTATGTTACACAAAACCTTAATGAATTATACAGCCGAAGCTTCCTCATGAAGCACTCCGTTTATTGGTGACAACAGTATGAAAATCCGTTCGGTAGTTTTTGAGTTTGTCGCGTTCAGACAGACAGACGCGGCGAGGATTTATAAAATGTAGTGACTACTAGTGACTTACAGTTAAAGTAGAACTGTAGCACTCTAATCGGTTTCGTTTCAAGATTTAAATGGGGAACAGTATCGAGTGCATAGATTCTAGCTCTGGTCTAGACTTACTAACACAGAATAACATATTATTACTTTGCTTGACTTCAATAGCGCTGTCGTTAACGAACGGAAATAAATCGTTTACTGAAACTTCTCTTTAATCCATCGATTAACATTGCTATGATTAACTTAATGACAAATCATAAATCAGTTAATATGGTTAATAAAATACGAGCTAGATTGCATTTAATTGAAATCTGAATGATTTCAATACCATGATCATCAATTTTGTTATTCTATTTGACATTTTGTTTGAATGTGTTAATAAACACATTGAAATTAGTAGTTTTGCAACAAAAATCGAGCAAGGACACCTTGATGTGTTATGCCAAAATTAACACAACCTGTTTTGAGAATATTAACAACTTAAACTTGCTCAGTTGCACCGCTATTCCCCAGAATATTAAACAAAATTAAAAAGGCAACGTGTTTTGTTTCAAAATCGGTAGATCGAGGGTACCTAATTTGTAATTAAGATGTATACTTATTTGAATGCATGTGATGCATTAAAATATTAAATCATTAAGTACTTAAAGATTCACATTAAAATGTTAAATCATTAAATTTTGTGATGCTTATTGCTTTAAAAAACTAATCAAATACGATATTAAAATCACCGCAATGAAAAAGTTGTCGTTAATTACCAAAATCAAGGATATTGTCTGCAATGACCGAATGCCCTTAGCTATAAAACCACAGACTGCCTTTTTGACGAAAAACACCATATTTTTTTTATTTTTTTTAATCTGTTTGTAAACAACAACATACTAAGAGCAGTAACTGGGTCCTTACCTCCGTTTAAGCGATAATCTTTAATCTCAGACAATTGTCTACCATCTGCCACATTATAGTCTTGCAACATATCATTTTAAGTAATCACCTTAGACTACTATCTATTTACGACAATAAGTAGCCATGCCCTCCCGTGCGCGAGGAAGCAATGATTCATTCAAAGTCAGGATATAACCTTGATGCAAAACGCAAGGTTTTCGCTACTCATGCGGTTTATAAATCACTTAATTATAGTTCACCACGTGTGGTGCAGCTCTATCGATGGGCACAACAAATTCTTTATAGACCGAGAGTGGGGTAAGCATTTCTTTTGTATTCAGAAAACTTGATTACATATATTTTGGGTTATAAAACTTGCAATAAGTGATGGAGCTTAACTTACCAAAGACCTTACCTTATTATAAAAGAAACGTTTAGATAGATAGATAAACCATTTAAGCGGTGCACATAAAAGACATAGCACAGCACACAAAAGCACAATTAAATGATAACAAATTACTTGAATAATATAAAAACAAGACAACATTTAACATCAAAAAACTTTAAACTCGTTTTCACGGAACAAGTATTAAATTCAAATGAACGCCAACTAAGCAATTTTCCTAAGTAGCAAGAGTTAACTCCATGACAAAACAGATTGTGCTGAGCCAAGGACCAGAATCTGCATTTTAATGTAAATTACGAAACTTCTCCGACTTCCACTAATTTCTACTAATAAAGTGATCCTTAGTAGATCCGCATAATAAATACCAGTTTATTCAAATATAAGAAACATGGTCTTAAATCGTTGACTCAATACGAATACAAGAAAGTGACCGCACAATACTATGCGTTTTATTATGTAACATGAACTACATAATTGCTTACGTATTTCTGTTTTGGTAGTAACATTCACACAACGTATGTGCTAATTCAAGGAAACACAATTTGTACTAAGAAGATGCACGCGAATCTATAATTCAGTTTGTAATAGCATTTATCATTTAGCACGAGTAGTTCAAGTTACGCCTACGCAAGTAGCCAAACTATTAAATAAAACGTGTTTTTCACTAATACTTAAGTATTTTTTGTCAAAAGTTACGTGCTTAAGTCACGACCTTTGCTTTATTGTGGCTGTCATTTGCACTGCGCGTCTTTCAATTGGTTTTTTCTACATTTGTGCAAGCAATACGAAATTGAAAGCGAAAAAAATGTAATACGGCTTAATTTCCGGGTCGGCTCCCTTCTCACGTAATCTTTGAATGTGCTTCTAATAAGCTTATAATAAACGACTCAAATCCGTTTAAAGTAGGAATATTACGAGACAAAAAATGTCGGATCCAAATGAATCCTATGGCAAAGTATGCACGGACGAGCTTGATAAAATGTTCCAAAAAAAGATCACGAAAGTAAATCTAATTTACTCAAAAGAGCAAATTCCTACGCGTCCCAACTCCTGGTCCCAACTCAAGGCAAGACATAAATGAAATTCCGTCTAGGGTATCACCTTCAAGCAACCAACAGAACAGGTTCTAAATGCACAAGCAATCATAAGTGTTATGAGGACGTTACTAATTGCAATGACATTTCATACCACGCTTAAAACATGTGTTTATTACACTCAGCCCTTTTAATGTATCCCCTGTAAGGATTAGAGCTTGCGAAAAAGGAATATGCACTTTTAGTAGTGCATATTTTGCATGTTTAGAGATAGCTTCGATGCGATGTTTTTGTCTTACTTTTTTCTAGTTGAGCGTTTTCAAATTTCTACATAACGCCAACTTATTACCGAAATTCTTTGCGGTTACCGAAGTTTTTCATTCAAGTCTTCACTAGTTTGGGCAATGATATCTACGACTAATAAACCTACCTAATGTCGCTTGGTTTTGTGGAAACTGGAACAAGTCTTTAAGTCTTATTATTCAAGATTTAGACCCTCAGATGTTACAGTAACCGGTAATCATAATTTTCGAGATATTAATGGCCGTGTTATCTTTAGTGGCATCTGTTAAGGAGGGTTTAATTAGAAATGAGCAGCTGCTCTGCTATTGCTGCTATCAACGAATAGTATATGATTTCCGCTATTATTCTGAACTGTTAATACCAATTCGCAATTATGGAAATATAACTGGATCCTTCATCTTGTTGTATGCAATGCTGTTTCTGTTGTATTATTCGTGTCGTTAAAAAATTATACAACTAATAAATCTTCTCCAAAATTCGCACAACTAGTGTAACGATTAAATTTTGTCAATTAGTAATGCAAGTCTGCGAACAAAATAACCCAAAACAGCTAATTACTATGAACAGCGTCTAAAGTGAATTTTAAATTAGCTACGCCACTGTCACACCGAAACCTGAATCTTAAGTCAAGTTTGACAAGAAAATTATTTGCCGAATTACTCTCTATTTTTTTACTGATTAAAGTGTTATATCCAATGAATTAACATGAGCATCTGCATTAGAGTTCTCAAAAGTATCCTTTGCGGAACTAAAATGTCTTGCTATACCTATTTAAAAACTTCTGGTTAACGTAATTATCCAACGGTTTGAACTACATCCAATATGATGTTTTTCTGGAAATACGCTTTGCTCCCATCTTGACTGGACAAGCACCTTTAACCAAATCCTCATAGGCGATGGTTTTAGAAGCAGTCTCAAAATCCGCATCACCCTTTCTCCCTACCGCGTCCAATTTGACCGGTTTCTATCCGTTTTTGGGTTAATGTTGTTGCGCTTGTTGATATCGGATGTCAACCTTGCGTCGAAGGTTGTTCGTATTATCGTGTATTTTGATGACTGAACTGTCGCTGTTACGGTGACTTGGTCTAGGATAATGACCCATTAAGACCAGTTTGCCTTGGAACATCAGCTGGTTGGCTTCGCGTATTGATTTTTATCATTGAGGTGTGGTAGGTATCGTATCCGCTGTGTACCCACATGACGCGTCATGTGGTGAATTATGTTTTGGTCGCAAATGTGATTTGATCTTCAAAGTGTCGAAAATTGAGTCATAGTATTTACCTGCAAAAGCATTTTGGGTTAATACAAATTAACTATTTTTGTTAAACGTTAACTTAACATAATGTAACGAAAAAACGTCTCAACTGTAAGACTCATAGGATTAAAGCCGTACAATTTCGCCAAATTAGTTTTTCTGCAATCATTAGGTTTCCTTCCATTCCTAGGTAAATAAAGTATGTTTACCTTTATGACTGAACTAATTAACTGTCGGACATTCCACATGAGTTTGTTGTTTATTTTTCAGAAGTAATAATGCTAAAAGTTTTGCAGTTCAATGACAATGACAACAATCAATCAATGACTTTACTTATATTATTTAATGTATACGTTGTTGGTATGTAGTCCAAAATGAAAAGCTTTGTTTGATTCAGCAAATTGATAAATCCGAAACAATGCGTTCATATTGTGAAATTGGTCCTTCTGCTCTAACTTAAGTTTTAATCGTCCTTTTACTAATAATAGTACAACACAATCCCACATTCCGGCTCATAATACATGGACATTTACATCCCGAGAGCTTTCCCATGAAAAACGAGGCAGGATTAAGTCGTAACATTCAGAAGACCTAACACCGGTCAGCATCATGAATCACGCACAAATCTAGTAGTTTATCATTCAGCCCATAAATAGTTAATTGTTAATCTCGACGTCTAGAATAAACCAACTGGGGATTAGTCTAGACCGTTCCACGTTGCGACGTTCTCGGGCTGAATCATTCAGGTATTCAAAATCCATATTTATATCTCTGGCGATCGTCCACTTGGCTTATTGTGGGGATAGCATAAAACATTATCTTAATTCATGATGTCAACGAAAGAATGGACAACATCTGTTATTACCTAATTGTCGTAATAGTTGTTGTTTTCGTTGTTATTTTTAGATAGTGTATTTTGGACTGTATTCAAATAAGTCTGACCATCAGCAATGTTATCGCTGTAGTCTAATGTTTACCAATTTTCGTCACTGATTCTGGAAAACTTTTCCAAATCTTGATATCTGCACCGAAGTCTGTCGACTTTATATCGTCAATTAATTTTAATGTATCTTTCAGATTGTCCAAAGTTGATGATAACCGCCCAAGGAGTCCAATCGTGGAATTTGAAAATATATGTAAAGCAGTAAATCTGTCTTTATGTTTTCATCGTTAGACGTTGCTCCTCGAGCCCCATTTAAATTAGCTGTTAGTTTATTCTCTCGTTTACTTGCTCGTCTCGGTTTCGATTGCTTTGTTGTATCAAGATAATCTTCGCGAGATAATCACCTGTTTACTTAATGTTAATGTACATTTTCTCTACTCGCAGCCATGTTTACACGCTTATTCCTTATAAAACACCTCATCAACATAATTTCCAATAGAAGTTAATTTTTCTAGATAACACTGTCATGTAAGTACTCTATAACTCTTGTAACTCCATAAAACTTATATTTTATCATTATTAGGTGCTTTAGCGTCTATGATATTGTAGCTAAAGATGAGATGCTGGACAAAATATAAAATTCTATTTTAAGATTTTTCATTATCTCGCTCGCGTAGTTTGGTGTGCTGTTAAGATTTTTTCGTATTCTTCCAAGACAAAGCTAGTTGTAATTAGTTAAGGGTCATTAAAATTTCATGCGAGAACAATTTCCTAATTAGCCACGTGTGATATTTCTTAGGAAATTATATAACCTTGTATTTTAGAAGGAGCCGGCCAATTTTCTCTTGGTTTTCTTAAAATGGAAAGTGTTGCTCGACTATTGTTTTGCTGCATAAGTACTAAGTACGACGTAAGAACTTGAGTTCGCACCATAAATTGTACGTGTGTTATTTGCATTAACATTGGTAGTTCGTTTATTAAGTTTGTTGCTAAGGCACTACATATAGCTGAGTTAGGTTCCTATTAACCAATCTGCCATAGGCATTTGAGGCGTGACGATTAAAGTCTGAAATTACAAGTGAGGTTTAATAATGTGTTCTTTTCCTATTTAATATTATATTTATTACAAAACTTATTACTAAATTCTGTTTCTTATCATAACATAGCATTAGTTACAGCAAGCCACAATACAGTAGTTTTCCTAAGTGCTTTATCGGTACTTGAATAGTCCTAGGATTAGTGAAGTACTTACCAAGCGTCATTATGGCAGAGGTGTCATTAGCGTCAGAGTATTCTTCACACTGCATTTAACATTGAAAAGTTCACCTCTGCCATACGAATATAAGAGACCACACCGACCGGTTACGTTATTATTGTAACAGCTGACACATCATCTCGATTAAAAGCGTATTTACTCCATAAGGTGTTACATCCATTATTCAAGTTGAACATCAAACAAACAAGTCACAAAAAAACTTTCCTCAAGACCATGATTGTGCATGACATGGCTTGTTCAGTTTCGACTGAAGAATGGCCAAAGTAGGCACATTTATATTGGAAAGTTGTCAGCATTGATGGAAATCTCTCGCAGTGAAAGTAATGTTACATCTGGATGTTAAATTCTGTACTTAATTTTCCTAGTTTACTTCATATGATATGCGGAAACTGTAACGGTAGTGGATAGATAAGACCACGGAGCCACACGGAGCGGTTATCTAGTAAGAATGTGTGTAATGTTTGTAGAGGTGTGCGCTCCAAGAATTGTTCAGAGAATTTCAAACGATTGTAATCGCCATTCGTAATGTTTTAGTATGGCGTATTACGTTACAATGCTAAATAAATTGTATCACTTCGTTGGGATTGATAATAGTGGCTAACCTATTACAAAATTACCAATTAACTTTTTGCTCCAACTTAGAATCATTCCAAACTCCTCGGCTGTGTGGCTAAGAATGTTATACTCCCGTAACTTTCTTGATACTCTCAAAGGATAATCCAACGTAAGCCCTCTTCGCTCGTTCACGAGCCTCCACAGCGGTTAGCTTGTTGCCTCCTATATCTGGTTTCGCTTGATCCTTTAACTTTCCGCCAACAATGCCTTCAAAGTGATACATTTGATCGTCTTCTTTCCAAAGCACGCTATTAATTCTCCACCTGGTTTCCACCCTAAGATTCCAGCAAGAATATGTAGTTATTATTCAACCTACGCAATTACGCACAGGTTACATGTCCTATTACGTGTGCATGTACGATGAGTACCAGTTTTATTTTATTGCTTACCGCTCCGGTTGGTATGCGATAAGGTTCAGACGCACCTGATAGTAAATGTACCTACTATTAAAATTACTATTATGACTACTAATAGTATGCTTGAAACTATCTCGAATCGATCTACGGTCGTCCAACTAAGTTTTATTATATTCTAAAACTTGTTAATAATTGTAACTTCGACACCGTGAAGTCTTCAGGTATAAAAACCTCTCTATCTCTGGTAAAAAATTTGCGCCGCTTTCGCATAAATCTGGAGTTTTTCGTTTCTTATTAATGAACTTGGTAATCAAACGTTTCTACTGAAAAAGTCCATTATATATTATAATACAATTACAGAAGTTACGATTTTGATGAGTAATTTGTTGTTGTTGTTTCTTGGATTTTAGTGGGCTCGCTTCATTTGTGAGGGCTTCGTAATTTTTATGATTAATTAATATCTTTTCGGATAACTTGTTGAGCGTAATTTCTGCCAAGAGTATAACTTTTCATCAATTATTTAATAAACTCTCAAACTTTTGACATAGGAGCGGGTGTGGGCGGTATAAAGCTGCTGAGCAGTTGCTCAGGTCAGGTAGCAACTTCAAACTTTGATAATATCTTGTCCTCGTTTAATAAGAGGATACTTCCTGAATTGGGAACACAGAATACCATATTGTTTTAGCCTTGCTTTATACTTCATGTTCGGCTACTGGTTTTCCCTTTATTCACCGACCAACATTTCACGTTGAATAAAAAATCAATCTACTCAAGTCAAATGCGTTTGCTCCCAAACAAAATGCTTTTTTTCTTTGCCGAAAAAATCAGGGCTCCCTACCAGCAGCGTTCAATTACCTAAATTGATGTGTGCAGCACACAGATCCTGCTGAACGAGCCCGGGGCCCTTCGTCGGTTTAATTCAATCAATTTCACTACGACTCTCCACGTCACGTGTGTATTTTGCTTTTAATTGTGTACTAACCAGCTTATGTTTTGATTCTAAAACGCCCAAGGGAAATTGTCTGTCTGCAAAAGGGTCTTTAACAAGTTTTCTGGAATCAATTTCTTAATATTTCTGCAAATAAATTGATGTCGGGTCTAGGGATCGTAGGATTTTGATTGCTTTTCAATTTTAAGTTGTTTGAAAATATCTTTCAACTGCGTTATTGCTGTGAGTGAATACATATTCCGTTGCTAGTGCTTGTTTTTAGTGGGGGTGATCTGGAGCGAGCCTAAGAATTATCCAATTAAGCACACATTTCTATTCATAAGACTTAAATAATCATCTTTTGGAAATTTCGAAGTAGACAATAGTTATGTTAATTTGCGAATAAGAACCTAGTATTTACCTCTTACTTTGTAACTACCATTTAGTTTTCTTTTTGAATAAAGTTTTCGATTTATTTCAATTCGGTTTCGCCTTAATTATCTTGTCCAAGTACGTTCTAGTCATTCATCTTTCGCCTTTATAAGGTCGGAATGGGAACAGACATAACCTTATTACGTCGTAAAACCTCGGCAGAATCGCCATAAAACATGTTCGTCTCATCTCGGCTTCTTATCCGTGAGAATCTTACAACAATGGCGATCGTCATTAAATACTAATTGCTATTTAAAATGACAAGCTGAAATTAACTCTTTTGTTATCTCATTCATGGCTTGAATTAATGCCTTATTCTTCTTATTATTACACTTTTTCCTCAATTTCAGAACGTATAATTCCGTAATTTTTTGTAACGTTTTACGTAGTTCTTATGTTTTTAATTTAAACACGTTTCAAAGTCCTTGTTTTTGCAAAATCAATTGTTGTATTTAATTTGGAGGATTGTTTTTAAAATATTCATGTTACACCATTGTGTAAAAAATTTCAATGCCATTGCATTGAAACTTTTTGCTCTTGGCGATTTTGTAAATAAATTATGAAAATCGTCGCACCTTCATTGACGAACCTGTTGCTGGTGCAATTGTGATGGTAAGCCCGCAATTACTGCTAAATGTTGCTTTGATAGAGCATCGCTAGTCCAATTAGTGTTAGTGCTACTTGAAGCATTCTCATCCTATGCTTAATAAACTACCTTACAATACAGCCAGACAACTTCACTTTTCTCAGTTTCTACATTTATTTTCGCACTTACAACTCCAACCGTAGCTCTTACATTAATGTCGTAGCTAATGGCATTAATGTAAGAGGTGTCAACTGCTAAAATTACGTTTATACATTTATTATTTATTCTCGTAACGGGTTTAAACGCTAAGTTATTAAGTTATGCTACGTTGCGTTCGTAACTGTCACATAATTTCAAGTATTAAAGTTAAGCGGCCTTCATACATCAATCTGTTCAAATAATATTTTATATTTTGCAAATAAGTATATTACTTTTAATCTAAATGCAAATATACATTACTTATAGATACTCATCTAACAATCTACTTTGACGATATTTTTAATGTTTACCGTACATTATGGCAAAACTTTCATTCCATATTTCCATATCTAAAAGAAAAACAAGAAAACGTTGTTTTCTCTAATGCTCTCTGTATGTACGCCACAAATAAGCCAATAATGTTCACAATGAATAATAAAATATTTTCCATAACTAACATTATTCCTTACAAACCCTTATAAAGAGCAATGCAACGGTTTCAAATCATCAATCTACATAAACACGGTACACAAATGAAGTGATGCATTACACAACGCGTATGATCCAATAAACAATGTAATAGTTACGTCAGTCACTAGTGTCAAACGAAATTGTACAAGTTTTGGACCATCAATTTCCAGAATTCGTTAGTAGAAGTATGAAACCGCGACGGTTCGCGTGAGCAAAGACTGTCATTAGAGTTGGATCTTGAAGTTGTTTATCAAATTAGGAGGCAGCTACGAAATTGTTTGTGAAATATTCGTGTGCCCAATTTCTTGTGTTGTTACATTGATCAGATTTAATTTCAAGTTTCAATCCTAAAAGATAATATTTTGTTGGTATATGAACTTACTAAAAAACCATCCGAATAAACTGAATATACAATTGACGGACACTTACATATTATAATCTTACCACGACTTTTTATTAAAAACTTAATGCCCACAAATGTTCAACGAACCACAGTACAATGATCATAACCAACACAGATATTTGATTGGAAACTTAGCATGTTTAAGTCTTAACTGATGATAAGCCAAGGCGTGATCTAAGATGGTGCACGTAAAGGCGCATTCATTTGCAAAGCATACGTTTCTCCTTTGGCATTCGAATCTCGTAAAACAATTAGCAATTAATCATACTAGCATCTAATATTTATTTCATAATCGTTCAATAACAAACGATTATATCCTATGCATCAATTGCCTAGCTGATGTCACTGCCAACATTCCTCAAACACTACTGTCTGATACTGCCGGAACAATCAATATGAACCCTGTTTACCTTTCGATATTTGGCAGCTATGTGACCGTCGATAGGTTGATCGGAATTCCTGCCAGAGTCTGCTACGATAAAGCGATGCCAAAAGGAAGGGAATTAATCTCGTAGGGACTTAGTCTGCCTGTCTGCCACTCTGTGTCTCCTGTAAGTCGGGATATAGAGAACACACCAACGAAAACACCGACTAGTGACATTTGCAGCCTCAGAGACGATAAAATCTCTTTCAATTCCCACACATTTATATTTGCAGAAAAATAGAACAGGAAATCATTTTCAGGCGGTTGGACGACGTGAATTTTCATAAGTCTAGATTTTAATATTATTTTTCTACCGACATCGATGTTTGAGAAAAGAAAGAAGCTTTTGAAATGAGGTATGAATTTTCTTGGAGTCTGTTTTATATTTGCTATATATACGCTTTTGCTTACAAAACAATTGTACCTTTATTCAGAATAGTTAAGTAATATAGGAAATGCCCGACATTTTGTGCTTCGAAAAGCAAAGAAACTGGTCAAGACACACATTGGTTTCTTAAATGTACTTATGCATATCGATTGACCTCAATTAACAATACGGAATTCATTGTAACATCAAGACCTGTTGCGTTTTGGTACATGAATTTTATCAAGCTATCTCTATAATCAATCCTCTAATTGGTTGGCCCACCGCTTGCGAGATCCAATAGATATAAATGCTGTAACAAAAGCGACAATTTGTACGCGATTGCAAGAACATAGCGCACTTCAGCAAAAGTGGCAAAGTGAAGAAGACATTTAATTTGTGAGCTTTAATTTATGACCGGAGGAGGAAAACAATATATTAATAGAGGAAGTTTTAAAAATATTTTCGCACGAGATTCGTCTGCAACAAAAACGTGTACCTGCAACAGTTTCGCCTTTTTGTCTGCAGCATCATTAAATAATCGTTGCATAACATTAACAGTTGCACACAACAATTCCATATAAACAAAAATTACGACATCCTACAAAAGTTACATAAAAAATATTTACAATACACGTGGGACCCAACGTGTGTACGAAACTTTCACGCGACACTCTCGTTAGACTTTCGCCGGTAATTAAACCTGGCAGTAGAACAATAGCAAGTATAAGAAGCAGATCTCTAACGTACAGCCGATGTTGCTATTAATTGTCTATCGAATCGCCCACGCTTTCTAACACCGTACCATGTAAGTAAACTCACTACATTTTCACTGTAAGAAACTAAAACCCGTGTTAGATCGACACGAACAAATGAGATTGATGAGGCAAACGAGACTGCACACGATGGTAACGCAGGTGATGCTAAAAAATCAAGTGAATGAACAACGTGCACGTATGTAACAATGGCAATATTTTTTGCCCAAGGTTCGTCGGTAGAAAGTGTTTGAACGGCTTAAAGATTAAACTTTATGGCATCTCGTTTGATAACAATGGCCAATTTAGCTGGTGAATTGTGTTTTTCATTGAATTTTATTATGTTCGAGTGCCGAATTTAATGTAAATCGATATTTCGTCCACCAGTGGGGGGGACTTAAAGCCAAACCTCATCGAAGAAATTTTGTAGAAGCTCAACATTCTAAAAATATATAAAATAAAAATAAAAATAAAAATAAAAAAGCCTTTTATTTCCTACTAATTTACATTGTTTTGAGTTACTTAGCTAATTTAATTAATTTACTTCACCAAACTAGTTTTATCTTTGTTTGTTTTTCTTATTACTAATTTATAATACGCTTATCTAGTTTGGTTCCATTTACTGCTTTCTTATTAACTATTTTAACATAACATAATTATATAACCTAACTTAATTTAGTTTGATGGAGCAGTATCTGTAGGAACCCCATATTGGGTGAAGGCCTCCTCCAAAGATGCCCATTTGTCTCTGTCCTGTGCGATCGGTTTCCAGTTTGGGCCTGCTGTCCTTGCAATATCTTCTTCCCAACGTGTCAACGGTCTTCCTCTTCTCCTTTTACCTGAAGGACCCTTCCAAAATGTCACTTTTATGGTCCATCTCTGATCTTTAAGCCTCGCGACATGCCCTGCCCACTTCCATTTGAGTTTTTGTGCATAATTCAATGCATTTGTTACTTTGGTTATTGACCTTATTTTTGTGTGCCGTATTTTATGTAATTTATTTATTTTAAGCATGCTGCGCTCTAGTCCTCGTTGACAGGTTGTAATTTTATTTTTCAGTTTTGAGGTGAATTTCCACGTCTGGCATCCGTACGTCAAGCATGGTAGGAGACTGGAGTTCATAACTTTCGTTTTGATGGATATCGGGAGGTTACTTTTAAAGATTTCCTTTAAACTCCAGTATTTGTTCCATGTTTGTTGTACTCTTCTTTCGACTTCAAGTTCGTTATTTTTTTTGTCAAAACTAATTTGTTTTCCCAGATAGATGTATTTATCTGTGTATTTTAGTGGCTCTCCATTAATTGTTATTAAACTTCTTCCCCTGTTTGTCATTGCCATAGTTTTAGTGAGATTCATTTGCAATCCTACCTTGACACTAGCTAGATGTAAATTTTCGATCATGAGCTGTAGTTGGGAGCTGGACTCTGACAACAATACTAGGTCGTCTGCGAATCTCAAGTGGCTTAAGTAGTCGCCCTTTATACACAGTCCTACCTTGCTCCAATCTAATTTGCTGATTATAGTCTCTAGGATGGCTATGAATATTTTTGGGGATAACGGGTCACCCTGCCTTACGCCTCTTTCTATAGGAAAACTTGATCCGAGAGTTTCTAGCTTAATTCTACCCTTGTTGTTGTTATATACGCTTTTGATGGCCTTTATATATATGTCTTCTACTCCCTGCTGTTTTAAGCTTTCCCATATACTTATGTGTGTTACCATATCGAAAGCTTTTTGATAGTCGATAAACGCTAAGTATAGCGGTCTTTGTTGTTCTTGGTACTTTTCTATAATTAATTCAAGTGTGTGGATATGGTCAACTGTAGAAAATCCTTTTCTGAAGCCTGCTTGCTCTACCGGTTGTTTTGCTTCCAATGTACTACTGATTCTTTTGTTTATAATGGCGGAGAAGAGTTTGTAGAGGGTCGGTAACAAGCTTATCGGTCTGTAGTTGCCAATATCCTTCGGATCGCCCTTTTTGTAGAGAAGTATGATATTTGATTCGGACCATTGCCAGGGTGTTTCAGAATTTTGCAGTATTAAGTTAAATAGTTTCGCTAATGGTTCGGCTAATGTTGTGTGTGCTATTTTCAGTAATTCATTTGTGATGTTGTCGGAGCCAGGGCTCTTTTCTAATTTCAAATTCTTAATTGCTTCTATAATTTCGTTTTCGTCGACTAGTTTAATTGTTTTTTCATTGACGCTTTCATTTATAGTATTTGAGATGTTAGTCTTTTGGGCCTTATCGCTGTACAATTTCCTATAGAAGTCAGTTGCCACATTAATAATGTCAGTTCGTTTGCACAAAGATTTGTCTTGCTTGTCTAGCCCCTCTATCCAAGTCTTGCTTGTTTTGAGTTCCTTAAAGGCTCTCTTTGTGCTTCCTGTGCGTTGTAAGTGCCTTTCTATGGTATCTTGTCTATATTTAGTGAATAAAAACTAAAAATATATATCAGCATTTTATTTTATTCAAATGAGCGAAAGATTAAATACAAACAAATAGTTAAATTTTATCAGCCTAGATACTTACAAAGAATCTATTATCTAATCAACACTACAGCACGCATGATTAAAACCAGCTTGAATGTCCATTAATTTGTACTCTTTTCCCACAGTTGATTAACAGAGTCATTTCCATATCTCCCGGGCTCATATTAGATATTAGAACAAGGGAGTCAATATGGTCGTAATACAGAATACTGGTCAATGATCATAAATCACATTGCACAGACATCCTTAGATTACGTGACATAATGTACAGATAGTCAGGTTCTTTACTGAATATGTGCTATCTCTAAATAATTACATAAATCTATAGGTACTAATATTATAAAGAGGTAAAGTTTGTAAGTTAGTATGGAGTAATCTCTGGATATACCTGTCAGATTTGAAAAGATCTTTTTGTATTTGATAGCCCAATTCTTGAGGAAGGCTATTTAACATCACGCTATGACCCTAAGGAGACGAGCAAAAAAAAAGTCAGAAAGAACGCTAAGCAAAAACGAAGTAATATAGCACGGGCAGGCGATGAGATGCGACGGCGACAGGATGGGTCAGGAGAACAAGAAATTTCATGCTAGTTATATCATATTTTGCAACATAATTCCTCGTCGTTTCAGCCGAAAGACGTCCACTGCTGGACATAGGCCTCCCCCAAAAGGGGGGGGGGGGGGGGTTTGCCATAATCGCCACGCTTGGCAGGCTGGGGCGATCGCAGTATGGTATGATGGTGGAATAAATAGAGAACGCTGCTGCCCATTCTCCGGTAAGACCCTTAGTCGCCTTTTACGACACCCACGGGAAGTAAGGGGTGGTGCAATTCTTTAAGTCCGGCACCACACAGACACATAATTCCTCACCGGCGAATAATTCTTTTTCTAAATCTTATTAATCGGTAAATAATCGCTTCAGCTATATTTCAGGCGGTGCAAATTATGATAAAGGTTGCTTACGCAAATGGAACGTACACAAGTTAGTAGATTATGGGACAGAGTTTGCAATTGCAAAGTTTAAACTCAAATTATTATTATACGCATCTTATTAGTTAGAACAATCATTAATATCTTGATAGTATTGCCTAATGATGGTTATGTCATTCCGTGTGAAATCGTTGTTACTGAAAACGACAAGATGAGTCTTAAGTAGCCTATTAGCCAGTTGAAGACTAGGTTTCGTCGTTTAATGTTCAAAAATTTACCTCGAACCCTTTTGTTCTTTCTGTGATTCTATCTCTACACTCACAAACGCTTGAACTGGTCATATTATGATAGCAAAATAACAGTAATAAATAATGCGAACGTTACTATTAAAGATACATAAAAAGCATAGTGACTTCATTATGGCAAACGTTGCCAAATTATACCTATTATGAAAAGCATAAAATTAATATAAACCGGCTAATTTGCCACTGTTTAAACTGCCGTCAATAAATCATTAATAAGTATTAGTTTTTATACTTTCTCATGTGTTGCTTCCGTCAGCCGATTGACGAAAGTCAAATTGGCCATTTCCATGTTATTAATTTCGTTTTCACTTGCAATTATTTGTTCGCCATGTGTTTTGACGTATCACTTCCCTTTGATGTTTTAAAAGGCTACAATCAACACTTACAAAGATAATTCAACATATCCAAGAATATCGTCTAAAGATGGTGGCTGCCTGAATAGTTTGAAAAAGAAGATAATAATAATATTATCATAGATTCCAGATCACAAAATCCATAGATAAGGATAATTAAGTAAAGCATTCAATTTTCCTTAATAATTGATGAACCTAGTACTTTTAATCTAATCAGAAGTCGGACTTATTAATATTAGCAAATAGCATTTACGGTAGGCAGTCGCAGATATATAAATGAAGAAGGAAATGCTAGATAAACCATCGCTAATCTCTTTGAACTTGTGGTAGTGATATATTATGATATTGTCAATTAATAAGATAAAACTAAAGTACGGGCATATTATATCAGGTCTGGCTATGAACTGTAAGCGGTTAGAGCTAAATATGGGGACTCTTAATAGACGATAAGAATTCAAGGTGTCATTGATGGAAGATCTAAGTTCTAAGCATTGGAAGCTGCTTCCCAATATTTCTTTGTCTTAAGTTAATGATTTATGCTTCGCTTTTACGCAGGAAAACGGGAAGAGAGATATCAATTGTTAATTTAGGGAGCCGTAATAATGAATATAGCCCCAATATCTTCGAGTTTTTGGCGAAATCTTCCGCAAAGTATTATACAATATAGCCACAGTTGCCTCAGTCTCTAAGTTAGAAATCTCCTCGAGCATAGCTCATCTGATCTGATTTCCTCATTACTTACTAATTGAACTCATGGTTAGTAGTTTTTTACACTTCTTTCTAGACAGCATTGTTATTAAATCTGTAAAAGAAAATGTGGAGCGTACGATCTTCCGCAAGATGTAAAAACTGAGGGTAAGGAACGCTCACAATGTTTTTAATATTCCTGCAGTTGTTACGCCTAAAACGTTTTTGTTACTGCGCAAAAAGTGTGGTAATGCCTTGAACGCATTCAGTGGGTGATAAAAAGTTGAATTATCCATAATTGTATCTTCTTTATTCCGGGTTACTTCCCGATTTTTGCCTGAAGCTACTTGGTCATTGATGAGAAGTCATTGGGATGCCTCCTGATGAAGGCCTGTTAAATTTTACTGCATATTTTAACTATCGCTAAACACAGACCCACAGCCTCAGACTCAGCTTCACAGCTATCGAAGAAGATTCTTCTGCTTTTTCACTTATATTGTAACCTAGAAGTGTTGTCTCGCTTCATCATTATTAATGGTCTTAAGTTCTTTTCGATATTGATAGTTCATAACTCATGGGTATCATATATGTATATGCTTTTGTCAAAGATTTGTTGAATGTGCAACGGTATTGTGTATAATCTGTAGTGTAACTCGATTATCAGCTATGTGTATACGTGACAACGTGAGCGTAGACGCCAGGTTTGTTTCGGAATGTCCCGAAATACACACACATAAATCATACAGCGCCTTAATACACAACATCTAGAACGCACGATCTCCAAGTAGTACTTATCCTAAAAGCGTTTTATTGTATAGGGTGAAGATTATAAGAATATGAAAAATAACACGTGCAAATCACTGCTTTCAAAGCCGAGACCTCCATTTAATATTCCGTTTCTATTATAGCTTTATGCCTACAATAAAGCCGTCTTGGGTCTCGTACCGAACAAAATCAAATGTCATATTACTATATCTACTTTCTATTCATGCATATTCTTCAGTACAAGTGCTCTTTGTCCGGCAATGGGCACCAACCGGTCTGACTTCTGAAAGCACCTGATTTAATATAATTAAATCTGCTTGTTATTTCTTGCATTCAGCTGTAAAGTTGTGTTAAGTATTCTTTTTTTATTATAATTATATGTATAAAAAAAGGCTATTTTAATGGGGTAATTTTGCTGGTAAAGGTTTGATCCAAGAAAAATACCAAAAAGATTAGGTTAGGTTGTCTAAAACACGGAAGCCTCATTACATCTAGGTCTTAACTTCTTGCGTAAGCTGGTACCCAAAGTACTAGGTTAGTCATTTTGCGATCTGGCCTTGAAACAAAACATGAGCTTTATACTAGCATGGACCATAGACAACAATGGTTGCGCCGGCGCTTAGCCCGGGTCATTGACCGCTGCACGGGTCGAACCGCGAGTTTTCTTAAACCGATCCGCTTATTAGGCATTCTGTAGAAGCAAGCTGGTTTTGTGAACCCGCTCTATATTAGTTACGTGATTTTTCTTTGGTTCATTCAGTAAAGTTGGTTTTTGAGTGCCTTTTTGACCTTTGATTTGTACGCACGTGCTGTGACTGTGATGAATGAGCGCTTTTATCGAACCTCGCTTGAAGTTTCAGTTTTGAACAGCATCTTTCTTAGACAAATGGTTGCTGTTGTTTTGTTTTGAGAGGCATGAATGATCAAGACTTCAAGACTGACCGCTCGAGATGAAAAGTCAATCGTAATCGTGAAAAGTCAAAAGGAAGAATGCACCCTAGCAACAAGACCAATATAAAAGGAGAAAGAACTCGGTTCATTACAAAAACACTAAATACTATCTCTAGATAACATGAACTCTGTACATCCTCTAGAGGCAATAAAAAGAATTCTTATATTTATAGCTATCGCCTGGCCTTAGTAACCCCGGAGTCATAGCAACGAGTTATCAGCAGTAACCCTGAAATGCCTACATAGTACGTGTCTAATCATACCATACTGGCACAACAGTGGGTGTACGAACAACAAACTTATCGAGACAAAGTAGCATAGAAACACGTAAGTAATAAATAAAGGTCAGTGTTTTCAAGAACGATTTAACTGACAGCGTCTAAGTCAATGAACTTCATAATCTTTTGCACGATCAATAATCTGAAGACATGAACAGAAGATGTATTAGAAATATGAAAGGCATGAAAAAAGAAAGAAATTGTATTGAAGAACATTTTACTGAAGAAAGGGAACTAATGTAGGAACTTACAGACAAGAAAAAAGAAGCTGTTGAAGGGAGGCACAAACAGCCTAGCCTATGAGCGCTATAAATTTTAAAGTCAACACAGTAACTTCAAAGACAATTTATTTACATTTTCATACCAAAATGTGCCACGAAAGTACACAAATTAAAGCGAGAAACGTTCTAAAATCAATGTCACGGTGTTTCTCTACGCCTCCTTGGGTTCCATTGTCCCTAATCCAGATGGAAAGTTCAGTGACCTCGCCAGCAGATTCCTTACACCTCGTTGTTGATAATTTATTGCTGCATACTTAGCACATGGGCATGGGCATTACAGTCAACGAAACATGAATATTTATTAGAGGAATTTTGCTTTAGTATGTGCGGGTCTTTTGAGGATTTTGTGGGGATAATCTGAAGAGTAAATGGTGGGTAGGCGGGTTATTACTCATGTGCTTTGAAAGGAAAAGGGTACGGTTTTCCCTTTTTTCCAGGAAGTTTTCGTTTTTCGTCATCTTATCAAAGCAACATCAGATTAAGAGGAACTTTGTGTCTATATCGAAACGCGAGGTTACCACGTCCATCAATGCTAATCTCCTAGTTACATCTGTGCCAACATTCCTTAACAAGCACATAACTTTACCGTTACAGCATCATTCTAACAACAAACTAAACTAGCGACTAAATAATGTAATGTCATAAGGAACAATAGTCGCGTCTTCAAGTCGACAGGTTAAGCGAACTGCGTCCAAACAGGTCTGATCTCGGAGCCTCGTCTCTTGCCTCTCGACTTTCGAGCAAGTTGGACGCGAGCCCACGCTTTGTAAATTAATACAACGAATCAATCGAGGGTTACAAACGATTTATCATCGTTTGATCTAATGCTTCGTTGATTACAGCGTTTCCCAAAATTTGCTAGATGACCATTTTTGGAAAAATAGTCTTTCTTTTCGCGATCCTAAGGACCAAAATGGGGAAAGCTTTAAATGCTTTCTCTGATAACTAATTGTATCGTTTCCTCTGGATTATATCATTGCATATTGATATATCGACATTTCTCGTATGGTAATCCACTAAAAGCTTTAGCCTAGTAACAGGAAACAGTTTCGATAAGATAAGTTTATTTTCACTTAGAAGACCAACATTTCGATGGAAGTGTTTCTAAGTCACGCATGCGAATACATATTTCTTACTTATAGTAGTGTTATCTCGATCACAGTTTAGAATGTGCGTAAAGAGATATTTACCCACACGCACACGCAAATAATGCGAAGTACGAACAGACGCGCGAAATCAGCAAATTATATGCGTCTTCATGCCTAGCAAGATCTATCAGACGTAATGTTTTAATCATTATTTAAAATGAAATGGAATTAGCGACGTAGACAAACTCGAGTGAAAAGCAAAAACGTTGTTTGAATAAAAGCAACTGCGGATTACTATGGGAAAATCTGTTGTTAATTGCTATGCCAACTGCCTGTCCCCACTCCCCATCATGTATTCGTCCCTGCTGCTGAGGCTTGCGGTCTCCCTCAGATGATTAGCTCTTTGAAACGTAGGGGAGTTTGGTCTCCCACTTTGAGCATCACTCATCTATTAGTTTAAGTACTGTGAATAGAGGCCCGCTTTTCGGTTTCCGTACGGTTTATGAAGATTAAAAGCAATTTATACTATGTAGTTTATGTCAGTGGTATCACTCTTAGCGGTTTGATTGTTAATTGATGTTGTAATTATTTGCGGTGCCGACGTAATCGTCGTTGATAGCATTCGGAATTCTACTCAAATTGTCTTTATACAATAAACGATAAAATATTGAGGCAAAACAACAAAATAAAAGGTAGTTATAACGCGGTCACATTAACTCGACGCTTAGCGTTGATGACGTCATTTTGGTTTTTTGGTAATGTACTTACCTAATAAAAAATAGAAAACTAACCAAATTATCGCGCGCGTATAGGTAACAAAGACAAAGGCCTAACACTTCCTGGGCGAGCTAAGGAATGCGGGCCTCGCATTCCAGAGATGCGTCGAGTTAATATGACCGCGTTGTATTATGTATAGGCCGAAAAGGAATTGTTTTGAAATCATTCGCTACGATAACTGTATGACACAGCGGGCATAAATTGACACTAAATGCTGTTTATTATATCAGCACTGACAATTAACATTTTATTTTGACATTACGACCTACTTTAACCAAAAACGTAGCAAGTGTAACAACATAATAAACAAATAAACGTTTCAATATTGGTTATCCCAGCCTTTCATTGCGTGTTACTAAGTGCAACGCAATCAAGAAATCGAGACCCACTGATATTTATCTCGAGAAACAGTATTCTAAAGAAAAAAACCTATTAAAAACACCGTTATGTAATATCGATATATTACAGAGAGCAATTATTGCGTTTTATATTTATTTTTCGTTCAACGACAAGGTTAACCCATTGCCAGTTCAATGTAATTTGTTCTTTAGTAAGTACTTGAGTCAAGATACCAGCGGAGTAGATAGATTGCTATCTGAAAAAATATGAAGTTTAAATTATTTTTAAACGTTTTTATCCGATGTCTGCAGAACTTGATTCATTTGTGATTATATCGACGATTTTTTTTTCAGATCTGTTGAATCGGTTGTGAACCGATTAAAACGACAATGGAAAGATTGATATCAACATTCTCATAATAGTTACGTATTATATGATGGATGGATCAATAGATCATAGTAAGAGGACATCGTTGTGAAAGCGGGCAATTATTCTGAAAAATACAAACTAGAAATACTTGTACTCAAAGGCATGCATATGCATTGAACTCATTATTTTGCATTACTTGGCTCTCATTTTCCATATGTGTGAGTGTAGTACGTACACTTTCCTTTACTTGGCCTGGCCTTGCGCCAGAATAATCGTAAATTGATAAGACAGCGTTCTTCACAATTTTATTCGACTACAGTACAATATCGGAACTGCATAATGTTTAATCTTTCAATCGTGGACTGAATTCATTGTTACAGAAAGAAAGGGCAGTTTATATTATTTTTCATAATTTGTTTTCTGAAATGATCAATGGAAACATTGTGTTATTCATAAAAAGGTTGCATTGTTAATTGGTTGATGCATACTTTTAAAATAACACAAGCTCAAACAATACCTTTTTTGTTACACTTTCAAAAATTTTTAACCACTCTCTTATGACCAATCTTTTTATTCAATGTGGACGATGTTTTCATAACGAATATGAATTTTGAAGCGAGAAGCACAAAACCGGTCGAAGTGAAGGTGCTCGGGGGAGGCATATGTCCAGCAGTGAACGTCTTTCGACTGATGATGAATTTTGAGCAATGAATGGCGAGATAAGATTTGAATCGATAGATGAGAGTCAGTGGCAGCTAAATGATCGAAAACAATCCATGTACTACATCCAGTCCAAACATACCCACCATGACCACCTCGCATGACTTCAACAACGTAATATGTAATGTAGCACAAAAACGCAGCATCCCATCGCAATCTCTCACCACTTGCATCGCAACGTGTAACAGCTCGGTCAGGTAACACGGGTCGGTCGACTCCCCCGGCGACATTCCTCTCGCGACGAAATCGAGAGTCGACTCGTACGCAATCGTTACTCGACACTCGATACTCGTTAGCGAGTGGGATTACCGGAATCTATCGCGTTGGCGACTATGAGGTGAATGTGGGATTCGAGTTAATGGGCGGCGTAGAGGTTTCCTGGTCTGGATCTGTACTGGCTGATTCGATTTGGGTGCTAAAAAACTAGAGCCAAACGTCATAAAGATGTTCTTGGCGGAGACTGCAGGTGCAGGCAGAGGCAGCTCAACAACTTGGATCAGATTTGGCCAAAGCTGTTGAACTGGGGTCTCCCAAGTTAGGACACAGTATCATGCAACATCTTCAAAGTCACGCTCCCTAATTATGACGCAACACCTACGAAGAAAGAGCATCGATTTGAAAATGAATTTACAGAGCATTGATGAATGTGTCGGTTGGTTATCGAGTCCAAGTTGACAACTGTCAGTTGGGAAGACAAGTGCGCGAAGAGAAACGAGGACCAGTCTATTCACAAACAACTGGTTATCTAAGTATGATAGATATTCTTAAGTTCAATGCTTGCTATGGTTTCTAGCATTCGATTTTGAATGACTGGCTGGAAAAGCAATCGAATATGTTTGGCTTGGTCCCTGAATCTTGAAATGATTGGCAAATATTTCCATTATAAGAGTTATGTGGTCGACACCTTTCATTCTTAGTAACTGATGTTGATTTTTCTTTGATCTCCCAGTAATTACACATTCATTATTGATTGAATCGATCCATCGAGCTTCCGTCATTGCTCATCAATTTCCTCGTTGTTTAAGCCTCCCCGTCCAAAAGTCCCCTTCGTAGCTAAAACAATACCCAATACTTAGTCACCTTCATGTCAGTAGACACCTATAAATGATTCACTATGCCAACTCATTCAAATACCCAACGCATATCCGACGTGAAATATCTTGGGTGTTGAAATCGGGAAGCTTTCCGGACAGCGTGAGTTATGGATCAAGTTTTACGTCCGACATAATGCTTCTGCCTTGTGGACTTGGGCGTAAACGTGGGAGATGTTCCGTTAACTTTTAGGGGACATGGTATTTGCATATCGGTATTTTTTCTTTGACGATGTAAATTGAAAGGCGCCGTAATGGATTTGAATGGTTTATTAAGCTTTAGTCGTGTGTCTAGAGTTGGATGATTGCACTTCATTAGTGTGTTTCGTAAGACGAATAAAGGCAGCCGGCAGGTAGTTTGCACTAATATTATGAATTATTAGTATAAAACGTTTCTGCGGTCGCATATCCATCTTCCAAACGTCGTAAATATGGCTTATCTGGGCCAGCTCCTTTTGGGGATTCGACCGAGGCCTATGTTCAGCAGTTGACTTATAGGGACTGATATAATGTAGCATAGTCATAATTTATTATAAACGGCACATAACTCCTATATTTAGCTGCCATTACTCCTAATATCAAGTCTAAATGATACCATATTAAGATAATATGACCTGAAATGCGTGCACTTAAATCTTACGTATGCCTGTACAACAGGTTGATCAAGTTTCGCACATTTTAGCAACGAACTTGTTTATTCCATTTGACATAATCTGATGGATGAGTGTAACGAATTCATTCTTTCTGTTGCACGTCTAAGCGTGATGAATTGCTATTTTTCTGGAGCCTCGTGGAAATAAATCTTTTAAGAGAATACTCTTTTGAAAATGTCGTTTTTGTACTCTCACGTTTCGAAATTCCTTACAAAAGCAGTGCCAACGTGTTTTGCTGAAATATTTCGCAGACTCGTTTTTAAGATGGCTTCTTACTTGCTTTTACATAAAATGCTTTCATTTTCTTCTTAAATCTTGATTTAAAGGCGACCCCAATCCTGATCAATGAAAAGTGGAGTATCAGAAATGAAAGCCACTGAATCGATGTCAAGAATGACAATATTATTGAGGATCTTGCAACAGTTGCATTGCAACTTATTAAAACCTCCGGCCGAAAAAGGAAGGGGCGCCGATTGTATAATTTGTTACAAATTTTCAACATCTCTTATACAATTAACACAATGGTCGTTAATTCCTATACGTAATTACGTAAATGTTTACAACAAACGCTGCATGAATGAGGTGTTTAAATTTTGAAACCGCAACGTAACGAGGTTTAACTTTTCACACACGACCTGATATTATTAAACTTTGTTTCCGAGTCTTAGTAAATTGATGAATGACCTGCTTTTAGTTTATTTTTATATAATGTGGATGAAATGAATACGTCTGTGGAATTATTTACCGATGATTTAGTCGTTAGATGCGGTGTTATCTGTCTCAATCAGCGTGTGAGAAATTTGTCGGAAGTGGTTTTGGATTTCGTTTGTACTGTTCCTTTCCACGCTTTGTGAGTGCGAGAAATAGTGACAGGTGATTTTCGTCACCGTAATGCCCAAATTCCTTCCTCTCTATCGTTGATGTTCCACTTTGAAAACTGAATACTGTCTGTTTTATTTTCATTGAATTTTCGGATCGACAAGATATTTTAGCAATCACACATTGCCTAGTAACATAATTTAGTAAAAATTATTGCCTGATTAGTACTTACGTAAATGAGTTATCTGCTACTTGTCAGGCAACACCAAAACCGCAACCGTAGCTTTTGATAATGACGTAGCAGTTCCGTTTCCTGACCTTCTAACCTTAGTACAAACAAAATCCAAAAGAGTACATCACGTTTTGACAGTTACTTCCGCAAACATAAACAGCAGTGACTAACACACTCTGACATACTATTTGGCCAGTTTATCTTGAAAACTCATAAGTGGCGCTACGGCCAAGGTAACATCTCAGAGACGAACTAACATGATTAAGACTCCCTCAGACAGGTGCGACGCGACGGGCGACGCGAATCAGGTCGAAGCTTTTTTTGTGTGTTTATATTGAAGTAAAATAATTTATTCTATCACTACTTCAATATATAAACATATTGAAGTAGTGATAGAATGAATTAACGAACACTGCAATCCTTACTTCCTAACTAATATTATAAATGCGAAAGTAAGTTTTTGTTTGTTACCTTTTCACTCCTAAACCACTGGACCGATCATCCTGAAATTTTGCATATACGTTGTCAGGTATACAGAAACGGTCAACCTTTCATCCCGAAAAAAAGTGCTGTTCCCGAGGAAAACGACAATAACGTTATTATGATAATAGATGGCGCCATGTGTCTCTCAAATCAAAAACAGAACAACTTCAGTCGGGTCAGCTAGTATATTTACTTTTTTTCCCACCACAGGGTGTATCCCTGTGTGTTAGTTAGAAAGTTTCCCCTAAGTTTTTTCCTCCTTTCTTTTTTGTCGGTCGTAGACTCAGTGGTCACCAGGGAGACGATAAAGTTGTCTTAGTTTTAGACGGTCACAGTACTGTTAGCTGCTGACCAATGTGGTTACGATTGACAGAAGCGTAGATCGTCTCTATGTAAGTTACAATTCGGAAACAAAATACAACAGTGTAGTCATATCTATACTAACTAATAATAAAGCTGAAGAATTTGTTGCGCTAATCTCTGGACGTATTCCGAGACGATAAAGTTGTCTTAGTTTTAGACGGTCACAGTACTGTTAGCTGCTGACCAATGTGGTTACGATTGACAGAAGCGTAGATCGTCTCTATGTTAGTTATAATTCGGAAACAAAAATACAACAGTGTAGTCATATCTATACTAACTAAAAATAAAGCTGAAGAATTTGTTGCGCTAATCTCTGGACGTATTCCACATTGGGCACCCGCTTAAACGTCAATCTCTGAATTACCAGTTGGATTTGAAAAATTATTTTTGTTTTGATAGCCCAATTTTTAGGGAAGGCTATAGGCTATTTAACATCACGCTAGGACCCTTAGAAGCCGAGCTAAAAAGAACGCTAAGCGAGAACGATGTAATAGCGCGGGCAGGCGATGCAATTCGACGGCCACCCCGTCGCATTGCATCGCCTGCCTGCTGTCGTCGTTTCAGCCGATAGACGTCCACTGCTGGACATAGGCCTCATAATCGCCACGCTTGGCAGGCGGGTTAGCGATCGCAGTATGGTATGATGGTGGAATAAATAGAGAACGCTGCTGCTCATTCTCCGGTAAGACCCTTTTTTTTTTTTTTTTTTTTGCGGATGGGAAATCATCAAATGACTCCTCCCGCTCTGGGTGGAGCGGAAGGGAGTGTCAGACTCTTACTGACTAAAACCCACCCGTGTTCCTTCCTTAGCCCTTTATGTTCCGGGCCAGCGGTAACCCTTTCGGACAATCCCGCTGACCCGGCAGGCTTCGGCCCTAAGGGGCCCCTCCTCGATGCTGACATCTCTTTGAGGCGCGCGTGGAACACGTACGCGCCGTCCGGCACGGGCCTGGTCCTGATCGGGCGGTGAGCTACCCATTACTCTCCGCCCGCAGGCCCGCCGGTAAGACCCTTAGTCGCCTTTTACGACACCCACGGGAAGTAAGAGGTGGTGCAATTCTTTAAGTCCGGTAGTGCCTGCTGTCGGGGGAAGAAGAAATTTCACGCGGACGAAGTCTCGAGCAAAAGCGTGTTCAGTATATTTAACCTCTTCATCTTCGCTTCGAAAGTTTAATACACTGTGTATTAAACTTTGTTGGCCCAAAACATCGCCAATGCCGCGGCGTCTTCGGAGCTACTAACTAACCAAACTTTGTTCCATACATAACATAATCAGCCTTTTATGTTCCCACTGCTGGGACACGGGCCTCGTCTCTGTGAGAGGGAGTGGGCCGTAATCCACCACGCGGGCCCAGTGCGGGTTGGTAGATGTGACATGTCTTCGAATTTTTGGTTCTAGGACGTGCCGGTTTCTTCACTATGTTTTCCTTCAACTTTATTCCTTATGTAGCCGTATACCATACAATGGTCTATGAGTTACGCCAAATAATCACACTAATATTATAAAGGCGAAAGTTTGTGAGTGTGTGTGGGGGGGGGGGGGGGTTATATGTTTGTTACTTCTTCACGCTCAAACGGCTGGACCAATTTTGATAAAATTTTGTATGGAGGAGCTGACAGCCTGGATTAATATACAGGCTACTTTTCGACATTTATGCGGGTGAAACCGCAGGGCGTAGCTAGTAGTTAACTAATGCCTTGACATTTCCTAGCGAGTATGTAACACGTTGTAAACGTAGGTTGCAGTGATTACTCTCGGGTTATGCGAGTTTATGTAATAGAGGTCGTTTTATTCAACTTTCGTGTCATATTTCATGCTTGATTTTCTCCGCGGGTGTGCGTGACTGTACTTAGTTATGATTCATTGTTAGCTCTTAAAAGTTTGCGATAAAAAAATGCGTGTAGATTTGAGTGGACGCAAGAAGTGGTAAACTTTTTGGGGATTTTTTTCTCGCCACACTTCTTAACTGAATCCCGTTGGTCCTTAGAGGCGGAAATGCTCTGCAAAAATAAAAAAATACTTAACAATAACGTTCCTATCCTAGTAAATACATTAACTCTCGCCTTCTTCCCATGGGGGTAAACTAGAAACTACAGAGCGCCACCTGCGACGATCCTTACATTCACCTTTTGTTTCGTTTAAAACGTTCATACCACCAAACGGGGTGAATAGCGTGCAGGGGTGAATTGTGACAAAACTTTAAAATGGATTTTAGCTTTGAAATAATACAGTTTGTTGCCGAAAAGGACACTTTATCGTTAATTATATATAATACAATAACCACATTAGACTCCTTTTTGGCAACAAACTGTATTATTTCAACGCTAAGATCGCTTATAAAGTTTCGCCCCAATTCACCCCTGCATCCCTATTCACCCCGTTTGACGGTACATCTGCAGGTTAATTGCTTAACATACTATATAAGTAGAAATGGCTTTCATTACAACAACATTCATTGCGTTATAATTATGTTTATTTATTTGATTTACACGGCTTAAGAAACCAATTACCTACATAAATCAAAGTATATATAATAAGTACTAGCATAAAACATAAACATTAAATACTATTATTCTCACAAAAATGTAGGCACATAACCATTAAACTGGCGAATTTATTAGCGAACAGATCGCAGTCCGGGTTGGGCTCCACGAGCTTATTTAGTGCGGTCAACACGCGCGGTACGGGAGACGCAGCACGGGCCACAGTTCGACACGAAGGCACGGCTAGCAGTCGGATGTTTTCTGCGACAGAAATAATTATTCGGTGTGGGTGTGTGCTTGCTGAGAAAACGAAAATTTGTCGAACATATGAAACAACTAGCTGCGACCCGCGGTTTCACCCGCATAAGTTTCGATCCCGTGGGAATATCGGGATAAAAAGTAGCCTATATGTTAATCCAGGGTGTCAGCTACCTCCATCGAAATTTTATCAAAATTGGTCCAGCCGTTTGAGCGTGAAGAAGTAACAAACGTATAAACACACTCACAAACTATCGCCTTTATAATATTAGTGTGATGGTAATATGGTACAGGTAACAATATCGTTCATAATTATTCAGATCGAGATTGATAGTGTGTTACGCAACAGAAGGTGCTGTTCATACATGCACCTGACATTTTCACTAGGATAGGATTGTCTTCAGAAAATTTCTGTAAATCTATTTCATGAGTACGACCGTTCTATTTACACGTAGTTCCAATTGGCCAAGGCTGAAGAAGCCATTCCAAAAAAAAAACCACATGTCAAAACACGCAATTCTCTAAATCCGACATTCAGTCGTTGCGATTAATCGCAGCGATCAAATAGTTCAAGAGAATAACGCGTGGTAAAAACTAGCGAACAAGTGATAGGTATAAATCATTTTCCTTGAAGGCACAAGTATGTCTTGTCCGACAGGTACCGATGCGTGCTTTCTTAGGCATTTGTTGTTGTTTGATTTTCTATATTTATTTTCTCAATGCTATGAGAATAAGCGGAAGATTACATCCGTAGTTTGTTTTGTCATTATCTTGTGCTTAGAATTCAAAGATATAAGTAATTCCGTTTTCACTTACACTAGGTGACACCTAAATTGGAGGTAACTTTGGAATTTTTTTCTATCGAGAAAATTTTATGGAATCGTGTTTTCGTCTAACGTAGTACCTAGCATTAATCCTCAACTTTACCATATATTTATTTCAATATTAATGCTGCGGTATTTTCGACATAACGGAGGATCATGCTAAGCCATTTGAGGTAGTATAGGCTCTTAATAGGTTATTTAGGCTTTCGTTTAGATGTTTCCTAGTATTACTGAAAATGGGTATTATGTACAGTTGCAATTAGTTTTAGTTCAGTGTCCTGCCTTGGTGAAGTATATCGCAATGACTTTTCATATAAATAATACGTGTTTTATGTGTAGTAAAATAAAATAATTTAGATTAGCATAAACTTATTGGTTTATCGTCCACGTCGTTGATTTTATGATTAGTTATCGTAAATATATGAGATAGACAAATATATCAATAGTTTCGATATCTTTGGCTTATCAGTAAATCTTTTAGGCATTGACATTTTCAGCTGCTCCGATATTCAATTATTAATGAAGAGAAAGGTCTTCCATTAATAGATTTGAAGTAAAGCTAGAGTTTTATCAGGCGTTGAAGACTAAAAACAAACACCAAATAGCTAATTACTTTTTGTTTTTCTTGACTGCATCCCTCCCAATTTTAAAGAGACTAATCAACATACCGAATCACGTCTGCCCCAAAACAAACATACTTATAAATATGTTGAGCTTAAATCCTGTAATTACCTGCTTTCGTTAATTATAATTACTCATTTGTTTTAAAGGAATCCCATTACTCTGAAGGTCGTCCGGCTAATACAAAGTCCGCAACACGATATTGGGTATCATTGACCAAACGAAGCAGGTGAGTCCCAATCTAATTTTGTCAAATTATCGGCTTTGCCACTTTAATCTGATAATTCCCATTAATTTAATACCTAAACAAGATTTGCACACGTGCTGTCTAATTGAGGCTAAATATATTTTATGGCTCCCGCGTTTGACCTTGTCTACAAAAAAAGCTGATTTGTCTTTGGCGTATTGTAGTTTGGCGTTAGTAGTATTGTTCTAAACTCAAATCTTACCGCGAAAACTTAGGTAAAATGTGCTAGAAGTGAACTGTCAATCCACCTTATGCTATGGATTGACACTATTGACAACTCACTTCATCTAAGTTTTCACGGTGAGTTTTCTATTATATTTGGCAGATCTTGAAGATCCCAAACATTGATTAGAAATAGGGGCTTAGGAAGAAGATAGTTCTTCTTTTAGCCGTAGAGGTATACGTATCCACTTCTGCCGTCACCACGTCTGAAGTATATATAGTAATGATGACTTTTCAAACGGATAGACACACGTCAATGCAAAGACACGAATAAGAAATCTAAGTGGAGATGACATGGCTGATCGCGACGGACGATCTTGCGCCGCAAGGGGACTGTCACCTGTTCACTTGAGGATCTTATGACTACGTCAGTGAACGGAGTCCACGTGGCTAATTTTTAGGCTAAACGTAATATTTGAATTGTGACTGCAAACTTATTTGTCATGGATTCGCTAAGAAGGAGAATCAAAGTTTTTAAATTCGGATCGCGGCGTAAATATTAAGTAGTCACATAAATTAATTCACTTTCGTCTTGCATTAAAGTTATAACAATTTAAGTAAGAATTTTGAATATGTGTGAGTAGAGTTAGGTAACATTATGGCCCTTCACCGAGAGATTGATAGTGAGCAAGACGTTAATTTGTTCATTGTAAAAGACGAAAGTGCGCACTCTTTTGATTGCCCTGATGCAATTAAAGAAAACAGTAAGCAGGTACCCTAAATAACTATACTTTTACTTGGTCGTGCCGGAAGTTTCTTCGCATAGAAGAACCACATTTTTAAGTATCTTATTGGTCTTTGCAGGCTTCTCTACTTAGCTCAAAAGAACCACTGTTAAGCATTATAATCTCATAGGGTAGAATGAGAGGAATTTTTCATTTTTACAAGCTTTTATTTAACATGCACTGTTCGTATGTAATTATTAATCGCTGTTGTCATTAACAACAAAAACAAAATTTAAAAATATATTTATGTCAACCATCCCACGAATTCTAAAATTTTAACTGGGCAGTAAACATGTTCATATTCTTGACTTTTGCTTGTTTGTATTTTCTCTTCTTTGACCGTTGCTAGGGTCCGCCTTCTTTTCTACTCTTTAGAAAAAGAAAAACTTTTTTACAAAAAGGAACAAAAAAGTTTTTATTTTTCACTTTTTAGTTGTACCTGCCTACCTCACACAAATTCACCCCACACAAAAACACTAGGTACTAGCTATGAGAATATCAGTGACAGCTATTGAACACTCTGCGTACCCCTTTAGAGGGTTCAGGCGTGATGTTATGTTGTGTGTTTGCGTAAACAATGCATACATAATATACGATAGGAGCAATCGCGGATGATTTGCTGGCATTTATTGAAGAGTTCCGTTGTCTGTCTCCGAAACTCATCATCAGATCTTTACGAAATTTAAATGGGACCATTTAAATCGGAATAAACCTCTTTCGAACAAAAAAATAATTTCGCAAATCCGTCTATTTAAGCCGGAGTTATGGCCGAAAATACATTTGTTTTTTTTTTATTAAAAGAACATCCGAATTGAGAGCCTCTTCCTTATTAGAAGTCGGTTAATAATAAGTGTAGTCTACTCTGTTTACAATTTAGTGTTCACGAAGAAGAACGCAACAAAAATTAACATTAAAATGAATAATACACCGCATTTCCATTAAATCCAATGTAAACTTCACTAGTAACTAACGATAAACAGTTGATCATCTAAAAAAAACTCATTACAATGAGTATTACCGTTTTCCCAATACATTGGACAACGGTTTACTTAATTTTGAATATATTACCTCTAATTTGTCGGAATAGATACGTCGTTTATTCGTTTGTCACGAATTGGTCTCTGTTTTTAATCGTCACGTGAAATGCGGTAATTATAAAGGAATTCGCTGCGATTATATTAATAAGTGTAGTAGGCCAAGTGTATTGCGGTCAGTGGATGAAACTGTGACCTGATATTCTATAGGGTTGTTCCATTTTCCCTGTCCTTATTAAACGCTTTATACAACCCATCCCAGGACACCGCGGATTTTATAAATGTCTACAGTGTGTACAGAAAAACACAAATTACGATCTTTTTTTTTTCTTATTTATTAAATAAATATGGGCTTTATGAAAATATAAACCAGCGGTTTAATCTAGACAGATTATGCCACCCTCACCTTTACAAATCGACTTTTTTATACTACTGACTACTAAAAATGATCTTATACTACCTCTGCGATTAATACCAATGCTAACGAGCATGTACAGCATCCTGGTTGCTTCCGAATCAGGAGCAGCAAGAATGCTGTTACTTACCCCTATCTTTATATATTCTATATATTTGATTTGTTACTAGTACGTGCGTACTAGTAACAAATCTCGTCGTTCCGGCTCGTTCCGGACACACTCCATGATGATGCGATAAACGTCTTCAATTAAGTTGCGTTCCATACATTCCAATTTGGTTTCTCTAATTGGTACGCAGTCCTTTCTATCCAAAGCTCGGATGACTCGACTCTGAAATTCACAATTGAAGCTCTGAAACATGGTCAGCGGGATTGTGGTCAGCGGGATTGTCCGAAAGGGTTACCGCTGGCCCGGAACATAAAGGGCTAAGGAAGGAACACGGGTGAGTTTTAGTCAGTAAGAGTCTGACACTCCCTTTGCTCTGCCCAGAGCGGGAGGGGTCATTTAATGATCTCCCACCCAAAAAAAAACAGCTCTCAAACATGACTCAAAATCTGACTAACAATTCATGAATTAAATCATAGTACTTTAAACGTACCAACATGTACTAACATGTGTCCTCATAAACAAAACAACGCCACTAGGGCTGGGCAAGTTAAATATTCACAGATAACATCGAATTAATGAATCACCACAACTTAATCGCTCACGTATGAATCACGCATTACAATTCAAGCCACGCGAAAAGGGCCACAATAAAACATCATCTGTCGTAACTTGTAACTTGCAAGGTCGTAACGCAAGAATTTAAAATGGCCAAGGAAAGCAACTCGGAAGTATCGTGCTCGAAATACGTAGAAAGTGCAAGTCGGTATAAAATTTACTGCCCGCGCCATAACACTGTATGTTAATTGAAATCACCAATTACTCGACCGCTTTCTACTATAGAATCCCCATACTGTGTGTAATAACTTGGCGACACGCTATGCAACTGTTTGTTACGAGAGCGCTTAGATTGGCGTGGCGAACGTTCAAGAAGATTGCCTTAGAAATGCTTTTAAAGAATATCTTCCATAATAATTATGGAACTGACTAGACTATCTTGTACGCAGATCTGCCTGGGAAAGATTCCAAGTTATTCAAGAAAAAATGCAATAAGTAAAGTAAAAAAAATACGCCGTTACCTTCGGCCATCGGAACGCGAGTAAAAAGGGTCTAAGCCAATGAGGCATTTCTTAAATATTTTTATTCGCCGGAGAGATCTGGCGTCATAACATTGCAGTCATAACAGTCTCAATAACATATTAGTCATCTTAGCGGTCAGAGGTTATCGCCTTTGTCTTATATTATATCTATGACATTAATTAAGTGTCTGTTTGTAATGTCAAAATAACAGCTTTTTACTAAATAAATCTCTTTTGTCTGTGTGGTGCCGGACTTAAAGAATTGCACCACCCCTTACTTCCCGTGGGTGTCGTAAAAGGCGACTAAGGGTCTTACCGGAGAATGGGCAGCAGCGTTCTCTATTTATTCCACCATCGTACCATACTGCGATCACCAACCCGCCTGCCAAGCGTGGCGATTATGGCAAACCCCCCCAAAATTGGGGGAGGCCTATGTCCAGCAGTGGACGTCTATCGGCTGAAACGGCGAACGACGACTAAATAAATATGAAAGTACATACGGCATTTATAACAAAAAAAAAAATTTTTTTTTAAATTTTTGTCTGTCTTTTGGTTCCGGCTAATCTTCGAAATGGCCAGACTATGCTTAGGCTACTTTTATTTTAGAAAAAGAATAAGTAAAGCGACATATTTTTGTTCTCCGACATCCACGCAAACGAAGTCGCGGGCACAGCTACTTCTAAGCTAGCTTCATTCGACTAGCAACTTATCGACAAGCGATAATATCTCAAAATAGATAAAAGTAAATTGGTCAATTATTCTGCACCGCAGTTTAACAAGGCGTCAATGATCCGATGGGTTTTAAACGACTGTACCGATACCGTGACAAATAGTCTTTGAATTGAGATTAACTGACAATGAGTTTGACGATTAACGATTCATTCTGACCTAAACTTAAAACGTATTAACTTAATGGCATCTTATGAGGATTACTTAGATCCGTTAACAGGTAATTAGTATGTACAGACGCCAGCACACTACCCGAAACTCGAATTTTCTCAATCAACTTTGAACCTTATGCTTTAACGATAAAGTTGAAAATCTATTAAAAAATTTGACTGATTGTAGTAGCTTGATGTGCTGGCGTCTGTACTATTCACACAACAATATTGTGATGGCCCATTGGATAAGGCCTCGCGTCTCATGCCCGAGGTCCTGGATTTAAATTCGGGCAAGGATCAATGTGACTTCAACTAAATCCAGGAGTTTCTTGCCCGTTCGTTTTTGGTAACTACTATGCTTTAGAATGGGCAACTAGCTTCATCTTTCTGACTGACCGACCCTTGACAATTCAAAAGTGCCTGCAATTGTTTTATTTGAAATAAATGCTTTGAGTTTGATCCATAATTATGTACTTTCAGCTGTTTATTTTGGACATTACTGACGTCATTGAAAGAAAACATCGTGAGGAAACCTGGACTTATTGTTAACTAGCAGCGCCCCGCGGTTTCACCCGCATAAGTGTCGATCCCATGTCCTGATAATTCAATCATGATTCGAAAGACACTTGCGCCATCTATTATCATAATAACGTTATTGTTGTTTTCCTCGGGAACAGCACTTTTTTTCGGGATGAAAGGTACCCTATGTCTGTTTCTGTACACCTGACAACGTATATGCAAATTTTTAGGATGATCGGTTTAGTAGTTTAGGCGTGAAAAGATAACAAACAAAGTTACTTTCGCATTTATAATATTAGTTAGGATATATCCTAACTAATATTATAACGAACGAATGACGAATTGGCGATTTCAGACTTATAAGTCTGAAATCGCCAATTCGTCTTGAGCAATAATAGGCTGGTATTACTATATTCGTCGTTCCAGCCGATAGACGTCCACTGCTGGACATAGGCCTCCCCCAATTTTGGGGGGTTTGCCATAATCGCCACGCTTGGCAGGCGGGTTGGCGATCGCAGTATGGTATGATGGTGGAATGCATAGAGAACGCTGCTGCCCATTCTCCGGGTACGACCCTTAGTCGCCTTTTACGACACCCTCGGGAAGTAAGGTGCTATTCTTTTATTCTTTAAGTCCGGCACCACACAGACAATTATTACTATATTATTCACATCTTAAACCAACCCTTTTTAAGTGGCTTACATGACCTAAAGCGCGGTCACTGTCGGACTGCATAGAAAAGAAAAAGAATCGCGAAGACACAACCCTGGTAATATACAGGGTGTTTGGCACGAAAATGGTGGATAGGTGGGGTCATCTGCTAGTTACTCAGCCCTAATTTATGGCCCTGGCCCCCTTGATATTTCAAAAACAAAAATTTTTGCTTTCTTCTAGTTTCACCAGTTCCCTTTAAAGTGTAATTTTTTTTTTAAATGGTTAAAACAGGCAATATTTTTTTTTAAATCGTTAATGTTGGCAGATTCTTATAAAACTATTGCTTTATTCAGATGTTAGCTAGAAAAAAAGTTATGAGTCCTCAAACTTACAGAAAATGTAAATAATACTTAAATCTTAATTTCAACTTGCATTAAAAAAAAAGAAAAAATGATTGAGGAGTTCCAATTCTAGCAAAACATCCCTAGTGTGTGACCGTTCTAATGGTATGTAATTTGCTTTTATAATAGAAAAATTTAAGAGTTATTTCATAATTTTATCAAGTAGGAAATTTTTGACGAACTCTACCTTTACGAAAAGTGAAATGTTTTGCGAAATTTAATACTGCAAGGTTGGTAAAAATTAAATGATCGATTGAAATTATGTAAGTTCTTGAATTAAGTACAAAGAAAATAGCTGTACCAGATAGGTGCGTTAAACTAGAAGAAAGCAAAAAAAATTTTTCTTTAATATCCAGGTGGCCAGGGCCAAATAAATTAGGGCTGAGTAAGTTGCAGATGACCCCACCTATCCACCATTTTCAACGTTGTTCAACTTTCTGTCAAACACCCTGTATTGCAAAATATGAAGCAATTATCTATTTACAAAAAATCGATGGTTTTGACAAAAAAAAAATTAAAACACTAGTTCCTTAGTATGTTGCTTGTAGAATAATCTGCCAAAAAATCAGAATCATTGTATGTATATTAGTATGGTTTTTATTCTAAAAAGAAAGTTTTTAGAGCTATCTTCATGATCTTTTTCTATCGTATCAAATGTGTTGTATTATGTTTTCAACACACTATCTACATCTACTTATTTTTCAGATGTTTGTTTACTGTAGTCGATCATATACTTTTATTGCTTCTAAAACTTGCATTTTTGCGTTTAGGTCCTGTAATCCTTAATAGGAATTGTTTACGGACTCACATTAAATAAATTCTAGTACAAATCTATTCTTCGGTTGTCGTGGGCTTAAAGTTTTATTGCCCAATAAACGGACACTTAAATACATTAACACCAATACTAAGCAATTCAAATATTTAAAGCCAACATAGTAGTAGTAACAAAAATAGTGTAAAAAATGCAAAATGAGAATCGAGATGTTAAAAAACCTCCTCCTTTTTTGAAGTCGGTTAAAAATAGATTAGCACGAGTAAGCAGGTGCATAAGCCGTCGTCCTAGATGTTTTAGATTCTACCCTAGAACAAGTTGCTCGTAACGTTATTAGAGGTAAACTATGTTTCAGTAATTGGATTAATATCTTATACAACGAAGTTTTTTAATATAATTAAGTTACAGCGCCAGTTCACGCGATTAGAGGCTGAACATAAAATATAATTAAAAATTACTTCCTTCTCGAGTTGCTTAATTTAGAACTGGGAGATCTTGTTAGTGCACCTGTAGTATTTATTTAATACTATATGCACACAAATGTATAGAGGCGGACTTAATGCCATAGGTATTTTCTGCAGAGACAAACTGGTAGGTGTGGTTGGGAAAATTTAGGAATAAATATTTTTAAATATAAAGATACGCAAAACCTATTAAATTTGTAAATATAATTATACAGGTTGTTAGGCGAAGGATTAGCCCAGCTTGTTAAAATTTTGAAAATTCTTGAAAAAACTACAAAATGATTATATTAAAAACATGTGAACCTCAACTAAATAATGTATTTTCCAAATGGGTCTACCTACGAACCGCCCTTGTTTGGTTAAACATCGGCCTAACACCCTGTATATAGTATAGTTGTCTAGTAGTATAGTGTAGTGTATAGTATTCGTTTTGTTTGACTAATCAAATAGAAACTGTGTACTTAATTGCAAACACACTTTCGCACTAATCACTGACAGCCAGGTGCGGTGCCATCGCCACTCGTAAAAAAAAAACCAAACACGCTGACTTACTGAGCTACTAAGGAAAAAGAATTAATTAAAACTAACCCACTTCGGGCCAAAAAAAACTCGGAACCCATATATGCAAAAATTACACGCCCGAAGGTAAGGCAGTAAACAGTTAATTAACTATCGATCAACGAAGTAACAATTACCGACGATTTCCTAGTCATTTTACACGTCCCGTCGTATAAATAACGTAAGTACTACATTTGTAAGAAAAAGTGCAACACGCCACCGTGGAACATTTATTATTGCAGTGAAGTAAAGTTATCAAAATATCGTAGCAAAGTACTTATTTTATCATGCTACACTGGTCTCGGATTTAAAATAATCACTGCAACTGGTGCATCGAATGCTGAACCAAGTAAAACTTCAATTACGTTTCATACCAATATGTTGCAGGCGTTGCGTTGCAGGTCTAAGTGCGGTTTTCACCAATGAAACTGAACCCGATCAGAAGCTTAAGTGTGAGTTTTTTCACTCACGTTCGACTGCGAGCGCGTCAGAATTTTATATGGGAATAAGTTATAGCGCCACCTGGTGGTCACTAGGAGAAACCCAATTTCCCATAGAAAATACTAACGCGCTCACAATCGAACGTGAGTCGAAAAAACTCACACTAAGGCTAACTGCACTTCTAACGCTCGGTTCCTATAATCAAAAAAGAATAGTTTTGCTAACCAATTGAAATGGTAGCATTTTTTATTGCTAAACTGGGCATATAAATAGATTCGTGAGCTAATTTTACCTGTGATAGCTACTTCCATATAGGAGGGACTACTATGCAAAGTTATGAGGTCTTTGCTTAATTATTAGTAAAGGTACAAGTCTTAATTATTTTAACCAATAACAGTCCGTAAATTATAGGAATCGGCCATAAACCGCGTTCAACACTTGAACGCGTTTATGGCCGATTCCTAACTAAAACTGAACAGTACTTGAACTTCAAGTACTGTTCAGTTTCAATATTCCACAATCATTTTGACACTGACAGCTCTTGAACGCGGTTTAGATGGGCTGAATGCGTTGTTTCATTGGTGAAATTCGCCCTTAAAGTCAGAATATCGATAATCGAAATGTTGGTTAGATTTTTTTCGAACAGATAGATAGATAGATAAACCGTTTATTTGGCGCAAACAAAAAGACAACACAACACACAAAAGTACAATATTAGATGATTACCAAACTACCCACTTATAATATAAAAACAAGGTGCCGATATAAAAGCAAGATGAACAGCGAATCTTTTCGACAAAAATCTAACCAATTTTTTTAAAAACGCGAACCTGTTGTGTTCTGTTAGGAAAATCTATCGTTAAAGTGCTCGTGTGGGGGGCACCACTGTCTATTTGCGTCGAATCTTCGTCAGTCACTACTAATTGTGGCTTTGAGTGTAACGAATTATAATTAGTATCAGATCAGTCTATCGGTATCGCAGTTCTCGTACGTGAAGCTATAAATATAATTAGAAAAAAAAGTTTAATTAGTGTTCCCAATACGAACGTAAATGTGAATACCAGTTCTAAATCGATACTACTATACTAATAAATATACTTACAAATAACGCTAAAGAGTTTGTTTGTTTGAATGCGCTCATCTCTGGAACTACTAGTTGTATAAAATTTGAAAAATTCTGCATTCGATGGCCCCATTCTTAAGTGCTTGGCCAGACTGGCAGCGCGGGCGCGGGAGGCGTACTCAAACATAAGAACTTCATTTGAGTGTCCATAGTGGGCACGCGGGCGCGGTGAGCAGCGCGGGCTGCTAGGCACGGGGAGCGCGCAGGCAACTCACGCCATAGCTCGTTCATACAAGTGGCCGCAGTGGGTGCGCTCTCAAATCCGAACCGGAGCTTTTTTCTAGTAAAAGTAGGTCTTCATATTATATTTTGACAAGCAATGGACACGACAACACGCAGAAGCAGAACGCAGCTGTGCTCGACTGCGGACAGGCAGATCGCGCGCGTTCTTACACCCGCGCCGCTCCCCGGCCCGCGCTGCCAGTCTGGCCAAGCACTTAGGGGAAAGCTCTAGGTAGCCCGCGAAATTCAAATTTTCTTAATCGAATCA
Organism: Mesoligia furuncula; assembly: GCA_916614155.1. Taxonomy (NCBI): domain Eukaryota; kingdom Metazoa; phylum Arthropoda; class Insecta; order Lepidoptera; family Noctuidae; genus Mesoligia; species Mesoligia furuncula. The sequence continues at coordinate 27,054,448 of OU744800.1, read as the reverse complement.
CATTTTGTTCAACATACAACTTAACACTAGCAAAAAACGCAAGAAATTATTAATTTCTCGGACTACCTAGCGCATATAGGCTATTTAACATCATTCTACGACCCTTCGGAGCCATACAAAAACGGCGGTTGAAACCTCGTGGCACAGCTAGTCAAGAGATATCAGTATATGTATTGGATGTCGTAAGAACAGAACAAAGTGTATACTTTAAGTGGGCTGCAAGTGTAAAAACGTAACGCGTTCGACTCGGCTGACTTTAGCGACCCACTTGTGTAAGTAAAACTTGTAAAGGACTTGATAAGAGCAATGAGGAAACACTTGAATATGTTTTCTGCTTCATCCTTACTTAATATCATAAATTCGAAAGTAACTCTGCCTATCTGAGGTTTAAATGTGAGTTTTTTCACTCACGTTCGATTGCGAGCGCGTTAGAATTTTCTATGGGAAAAAATTATAGCGCCACCTGGTGGTCACTAGGAGAAACCTAATTTCCCATACAAAATTCTAACGCGCTCGCAATCGAACGTGAGTCGAAAAAACTCACACTAAGGCTAAGGCTACTGTATGTTACCTTTTCACGCCCAAACCACTGAACGGATTTCGATACAATTTGGCAAGACACTTGGCATCCTCATCTGTCTCCTTAATTCTTTATTTCTTACTCGGTTCCGTACCACAAGGCAAAAACGCCGAAAAAAACATGCTTGTTGTATGGGGGCTCCCATACAACAAACATGTTTTTTTCGGCGTTAAATACTTATTTTATTTTAATTTTATAATTTATTATTAAAGTTAAAATACATCTGAGTATTTTGTGAATATTTCAAGTGCCTACCTGTTGCCAATTTTGATATCGAGCAAAAAAGGGCAAAAAAATCGTGTTTGTTGTATGGGAGCCCCCCTTAAATATTTATTTTATTTTGTTTTTAGTATTTGTTGTTATAGCGGCAACAGAAATACATACTTTGTGAAAATTTCAACTGTCTAGCTATTGCGGTTCTTGAGATACAGCCTGGTGACAGACAGACAGACAGACGGACAGACAGCGAAGTCTTAGTAATAGGGTCCCGTTTTTACCCTTTGGGTACGGAACCCTAAAAACCTACTTACAGAAAATAAATAATTTATCATAAATTTTCATTTTCATATCCCTTACTTAAGAAATGCTGGGTTTCCCATAGAAACTTTAATCCCCTATATTAACCCCCATAACATTTTTGGTACAAAAAATGGCATTATGTCCTTCCTCAGGCAGGACCAAAAGTGTTTTTACCCACGACGGTACGGAGACGGTATATGCGTTTGGGGTGACAGTCTGTGTGTGCAAACCAATGTTGCCATTTATTTCCAAAACTACTAGTCCGATTTTGATGCGGTTTTCAGTGATGGGTTTGGATTTGATTGATGCATGTTCATAGATAGGTGTTACGGTAACAACTCACCAGGGGGCGCTGCAGTAAACATTTTGTCCCGGTAGCACGTTCCCGTGATATAATTTCCGACATCAACGCGGGCTAAGCCGCGGGCAGACGCTAGTCTTTTGATAAATAAGTCCATTGTTTTAGTTGTATTGTAGTGCTATGGTGGTAGCAAATGGACGATTATTGTATTGTCCTTGCGAGTGTCTATTGAAACATTTTTAATGGATTGTTCATTCCGAACAAAATCATTCCATATGACCATTGTTAGGAAGAGGTTTCTCTAATAACATAGGTCAGGGATGGCGACCTATAAATGTATGTATGGTACAGCCCGATTCAATGCTCCTACAAACAGGAGCGACACGCGATATAATCGCGCGCGACACAAAGGCACCGCTCGTTGCGCGACTAAAGTGTTTTTCAAATAAACTTGCGATAAATGTCATTCAACCACCCTGTACCAAAAAGTCCAAATAACTTATGATAGATATCGTTCGTCATACAAAACTGTCGCTAACATTGCATCGGTTGAGTTTCATAATACCAAACACGGAGTAAGTCAATGTTTTGATCGTGTTACCGACACTGCCCATACATTTTTTTCGTATGGTTTGGAAATATTGGGATACATTAGTAGACGGAGGTAAACAAACTTTATCGCAAGTTTATTTGAAATGAACTTTAGCGGTGCCTTTGTCTTTGTGTCGCGCGATTTTATCGCGTGTCGCGCCTGTTTGAAGGAGCCTTTAATCTTTATGGCGGCTCTTTTTTTTTTCGGATGGGAAATCATCAAATGACTCCTCCCGCTCTGGGTGGAGCGGAAGGGAGTGTCAGCCTCTTACTGACTAAAACCCACCCGTGTTTCTTCCTTAGCCCTTTATGTTCCGGGCCAGCGGTAACCCTTTCGGGCAATCCCGCTGGTTTATGGCGGCTCTGAAGTGCGCTACTCGCTGCGCAGTACCTCACTCCGCAGTACCTCACCCCCGCTGACAGGTGAATTTGTTACTGCGCAGCGACTCGCCTCATGTTCTGAGTCGCCATAAAGTTTAAATCGGGCTATAAGCTACATTAATTCTGGTCACGGCTGAATGCAATACTTTTTCGCTAATTTGGCATGCAGACACAAATCTTTAGTAAGGAAATAATCACTGCACTTTCTATTTTATCAATACTTATCTATTTTTGCAACAAACTTGACTTGGCTTGACTGCATCGTGAAAAGCAAAACCGATTGCACTATCAACACTCAGATACGCCATTACAAATTCAACACTTTCTTATCTGCAAACACAATGGGCGATCAAAAAAAGAATCGGATCAATCGAATTATCTCTCTCACTTTATTCATAAAAATCACAATAAAAAACTCTTTGGAATCACGACATGACCGAAGTCGCTTCCAATTTAATGGTCAAAGAATTATATTTAAAAAATAACCGGCGTGTCGGACCACGCATAGTGAAGGGTTCCGTATAGTTGAGACCGCGAAATTCAAATTTTCTTACGTTTTTTGCAATTTGCATGGTGGTTGGTGGTAGAAATCTAACTTAGAAAGATTTATTAATGATTCTAATTCTCTAAATATGTACCTGTTATTGTCGCGAATCATTTTGATCAAGATACAATCTGACACTGACCTGCAAATTGCAAAAAACGTAAGAAAATTTGAATTTCGCGGTCTACCACTATCCACTCACCTTAAATAATTTCCGTAGTTTGTATGCCGCAAAAATAATGTAGTATTTCTCGAAAAAAATTATGTAAGTAAACCAAAGTTAGTATTTCTGCGGTTGTAACCGAAAATATCTCCTATCTCAAAAACTAGCAGAAGCCGAGGTATGAAAAAGAATTTCAATGCACATAAGTGCATTGAAATTCTTTTTCATACCTCGGTAATATGTGTGAGAAGTGCCACTTTCCAATTTTCATCGATATAACAGATAGATTCCGAAAGTACCAAAAACGGCTGTGTATCCGGATAAACGGACATGACGAAATTATAAGGGTTCCGTTTGTCTACGGAACCCTAAAAGACCGTTTCAAAAAAAGAATTTCCGGTGTTGTAGTTGTAGTCGCGTGCTCCGATGGGAGACGCTTGCGCAACGCTCGGAAACACCGCAAGACGGGAACTGGATGTAGTGTAACTGTCTTTATCATCATGTTAATAGCAAAGCTATGCATGCAACGTTTCCGACGATTATAGTGCTTTTTGCTATCTATTGCCGTTTTAATTTATATGCTCGATTTAGCAATAGGTCATAATTTACCAAATTAGAATGTTATATGCGAATTTTATTTAAGATTTGACCTGTGTTAATATCAATTGATGTATTTCCAATCAAAAATATTTCAAAACGTTTTTTAGGGTTCCGTAGCCAAACGGCAAAAACGGAACCCTTATAGATTCGTCATGTCTGTCTGTCTGTCTGTCCGTCTGTCTGTCTGTCTGTCTGTCTGTCTGTCCGTCCGTATGTCACAGCCACTTTTCTCCGAAACTATAAGAACTATACTGTTGAAACTTGGTAAGTAGATGTATTCTGTGAACCGCATTAAGATTTTCACACAAAAATAGAAAAAAAACAATAAATTTTAGGGTTCCCCATACTTAGAACCGACTGTCAAATTTTTTTTTTCTTCAAACCCATTCGTGTGGGGTATCTATGAGTAGGTCTTCAAAAATGATATTGAGGTTTCTAATATCATTTTTTTCTAAACTGAATATTTTGTGCGAGAGACACTTCCAAAGTGGTAAAATGTGTGTCCCCCCCCCCTATAACTTCTAAAATAAGAGAATGATAAAACTAAAAAAAATGTATAATGTACATTACCACGTAAACTACCACCGAAAATTGGTTTGAACGAGATCTAGTAAGTAGTTTTTTTTAATACGTCATAAATCGTAAACCGCAATTTACCATTCATTCAATCAACTCAAAAATAAAAAAAAACATTTAATTTCATAAACATAAACCTTATGCATAAACCCGGATGTTACGGAACCCTCGGTGCGCGAGTCCGACTCGCTCTTGCCCGGTTTTTTTTTAAATTTGCAATGAAAAATATTTCAAAACGTTTTTACCAAAAATAAAGTCGGCATTATTACGAGCCATATATGTATATATGTATGTACATATATTATTCTACACTTGTGGTCAATGTAAGTGCATAAACTTTGACGAGCAGTTTCTTTTGTAATACTGAATAAGCATTAGCCATTGCTATCGAATTTATGTAAAGACTACATAAACATAACATCAATAATGGTGTGAAACCGGTGTGCTAGGGAGATTGTTGCGCTCACGTACAGACGCCAGCACTTCAAGCTACTACAATCTGTCAAATTTCTTTAATGGATTTTCAACTTTATCGCTAAAGCTTATGGTTCAAAGTTGATTGGAAAAATTTGACAATTTCGGGTAGCTTGATGTGCTGGTGTCTGTACATCATCACAATCAGCCTATACCTAATGTTCCCACTGCTGGGACCTTCTCTTCGAGAGGGAGTGGGCTATAATCTACTACTCGGGCCCACTGCGGTTTGGTAGATGTCATACGTCTGCGAATGTGGTTCTAGGACATGCCAGTTTTCTCAAGATGTTTTCCGTCACCGTTTTAAGTATGTGGAATAGGGTTTTACACTGTTTGGTATATGTTTCTTGACTATTTGGTCTAAGGAATACACGATTCAATGAATTTTTCTCGATACAAAAACATTGCAAAGTTATATAATTTTTTTACTTTTTTCGACATCACGGCGTAACTTAAGAGTTATTCAATGGAATTTACTTTAACACATACATAATTATCATATCAAAGTTTACTCAAAGTAGTTTTAAATTGAATTCATTTATTTTGTTAAAAAAGGAGTAAATTCGTTTTGGCACATACGTCGTTTTATTCCGAGCGCACGCACACTATAGCCATCACTCTTCTTTTGCGTTTCAAAAGTAATTGCATCACTTTCGCTCGCTTCGTAGGTTTTCGAGGATTTTATATTTTCGATGTAGCCCCTTAAACTGCGTTTATCCAATTCCGCTTAAAATCTGTATACATAACTGCATTACACAACGGAAGTCCCTTGTTGTATCCACTTTCATATTGAAATTCATATTACATGATACAACTAAATAATTGATCGAGTTATAAACATGACATTTCCTCATATTTATGTAAGTATAAGTAAGCCATATCGGTTTTTATGACATTTCAATACGCAAATCTGTTGGTTTATGGCACACTTTATGACGCAAAATGGCTTGATAGTCCATCGCGGAAGTGTCACCGTCACTATAAACGTATTTGTCAAAACGACCCACCAATGAAATATGAATATTTATCGGTGCTATTATGAAATCGATGTCGCGAATAATCAAATATATCATGCTGAACGCTAATGGTCTGCGACTACAACAGGTGTTTAGACTTGAGTACATTTACCTAAATGAAAGTGGGTGCAGATAAGAGTGGGAATGTACGCAAAGTCATCAAACTCGCGCTGTTGTCAGATGAGGGAAATTCGCGATGTGCTGGCGAAGTCTTAAGGTGCCACTAGTCGATATTTTTTCCATACAAATTTCGGGAGTGTATTACTCCACTGTTTGACATTGTGCATCGAAAGTTAAACATGATATCGTTTTGTCTTATTATTTATGTTGTCTGTACGGAAACAGATTAGTAAAATAAAAAGTCATTAATAAGTTATGAGCCAACAAAGATTCGTTTTTCTTGCTATTTTTAACGTTACTTTAGGTGTAAATAAGTAATAAAAGACCTGTAAAATCTTCAAAACCAAAACCGTACCGACAAAGCTCAGTTATCGAAGAGTTCAATAAACTTTATTTGTAATTGATTTATGCTATGATTTTTTCATAAAACTCGATTTTCCGAAGCACTTTTCGAATTTTTTTACGCGCCTATCAGTTCGGAATGGTGTTTCTGTGCGTGAGAACTAGACATTGTTCGTGTAGACTAGCGTCTAACTGCTCATCACTTATACTAGCTCTGTCGGAAACGAAGCCAGGTGAGACAGCGTGCTTTTTGGCCATGACTACCAGTGAGTTCGAGCTCGCGACTAGTTTACTCTTAAGTAATATTTATGTGATGGTTTATTAATCATAATTTGTCTTTATTTGTATTATGTCAGAAAACTTTCGACCATTTAGGTTGTTGATGTCCGCGCATATGGTGCTCAATCTTGCAAAAGAGCGTTTATTCTTGGTAGTTTTTTTCATAGACTTATTATTAATTTTAAATATTTGTTTTTGTCAGTACTTTTAATTCTGATGTAACACCTATCCGCTTAGAAACTGTTCATACTTCCCACGATTCTTCGAAAAAAAAGTACAGTTGGCAACAAAAATCTAGTGGCTTGCGTCTTCGCTAGTAAATCCGACACACCTTACAACCGCCTCGCAATCCGCAAAACATGCGCTGTCCTCAATTGTCCCCAATAGCTTAGCAAACATGTAACATTCTTGTTTAAATTTTCAACGACTAATCAGTTAGTTAATTTGTAGTGTTGGCGCGAATGTGGGTTAACATTCTAGCTAAAATAGAACGTCGCTACCGTCCGGCTGGCGGGAAACGAGAAGATGTGGATGCGGTTGTTATGCGGCCGGTATATTTTTACAGATAACACTTAGCAACTGTCATTCATCAATCTTTGACAGTTGTTACTGGTAAGCCCGAAATTCTGACAACCAGTCTTACTAAGGAGTATCGTGTTACCTAGAAACTGGGGTTTGGAGGATATAGATAGGCAATCGCTCCATATAAAATATTGGTATTCAGCTCCAAAAAGAAAAAGAAAAGGCTAGGCAGATCATGATGATGACTAAACAACATTAGATAAAGATTTAAATTAGTTCTACGATTGCCTGTGGAATGTGTGGCCTAGTGTTAACTTTCAGTATGCCTAAAAATACTGATACTTAGTGGTGTGGGTGGTGTGTGTGCTCAAGCCGGTTTTTTTTTGCGGTTTCCGTTCCTCATCGCATTAGGACAAATATTTGGCCTACAGATATTTCGGTGGGGTCAAATAACGCGTGTAGTTTTTTTTCGTAATGGCAGTCACACACAGGGAATCCTAGTGAGCAATGAGGATGATTCATTTTCAGTTGACTCATATCCAGTTGACAAATCTGAATTATGATCTCATGTTATGATCGCTCACTTCCCACAGTCCGACTTTTATTTTGTAATCTTTGAAATCTATCCAAGTCATGATCGTTTCTGAAGAAAAGTAAATTAATTATTTTTACATTCACATTGCCGATGCAAATGATATTCTGAATAATGTTTTCTTAATGACGGATCGAGTTATGTTTTAGAATAAAAGTATATTTATGAGAGAGTTTATTATTAACTTCCGTTGATTAACATCCTGATAAAAGTGACGATATTTATTTATATTTAAATAGAAAGTCTGTCTTGCTTACGATCGTTAGTACAGAAACTGCGAAACATGTTAGATTTTTTATCGAAAAATATCAATTGAGTAACCTCTTGATTGATGAGTTGAGTGAGACTAAAAAAAAACGAGTCTCCCTCCAAATCGACGACTGTGATAAACACCTGTTATACACACATTACAAATAAAAACTGGCCAAGTGCGAGTCGAACTCGCACACGAAGGGTTCCGTACCACAAGACAAAAACGCCGAAAAAAACATGTTTGTTGTATGGGAGCCCCCCTTAAATATTTATTTTATTTTAATTTTATTATTTATTATTAAAGTTAAAATACAACTGAGTATTTTGTGAATATTTCAAGTGCCTACCTGTTGCCATTTTTGATATCGAGCAAAAAAGGGCAAAAAAGTCGGGTTTGTTGTATGGGTGCCCCCCTTAAATATTTATTTTATTTTGTTTTTAGTATTTGTTGTTAAAGCGGCAACAGAAATACATAATTTGTGAAAATTTCAACTGTCTAGCTATCGCGGTTCTTGAGATACAGCCTGGTGTCAGACAGACGGACAGACAGCGAAGTCTTAGTAATAGGGTTCGGTTTTTACCCTTTGGGTACGGAACCCTAAAAACGATGTGCGACCAATCAGAATAATCCTACTAAACCACTTCTCGATTACTCATATCGATGTCAATCTCCACACCAGACACACTAACACACAAAAAAACACTATACATTAACAAAAAACTACTTAGCGACCACTTATTCAGCAAGACAGTGCAATATGCCGCGAGGTCAATGTTTCCTAGTTTCATGACAGTGCGTGCGCGCACGTTGAACTGGCTTCCGCCGTACGAAATACTTTATTATACTTAAATGTTATGTCACACGATACAGTTGAAGAGTATTATAGTATCTATGGAATTATACTATGTGTGGATTTTACGTCCGTGTGTGGCTTTAGAAAGGAATGTGTCAAAGCTTGTGTTTATTTACACTTTCGAGTAGTATTTTTGTAGCAGGGATTTACTTTGATTCATATGGGGTTAGAGGCTTTCCTAAAAGGGTAACATTATGTCAATGTACATAATCTGGGGTTAATGACCTCTGAAGTCTACTACAGAGTTTTAGTTTCGTAATTTGCGAAGGTGACTGTACTTGTTTGTAATTTGCATTATTAATGAACTATATTGCGTAGGTACTAATGATGTCTGCAGATTAATTACACAGTGGGTTTCGAAGCAGCTGAATGGTTCCCTAGAGATTCTCGAGCTTGAATATTCAAATTCGTCTGTTAGCTTACTGCAAATAATATTTTAACCGAATTTGCTTTGGACTCTGAAAGCTCAATTAATAAATCCTAACTAAAATAAACACTTCGTGCAAAGAAGCGTCAAATATAAAATCTAGTTCACAGGCACCGTTTTTTTTTTTTTTTGCGGATGGGAAATCATCAAATGACTCCTCCCGCTCTGGGTGGAGCGGAAGGGAGTGTCAGACTCTTACTGACTAAAACAAAAAAAAACAAAAAAAAAAAAAAGGCAGCGTATTTTCATACTGCCATTATTTTGATCTTTGAACACCGCGCGTTGATCTATAATAGCATCGAAATCATTACACCAGGAGGTCACGCAGCATGACGGATGGCACTCATCAGCGCTCACATATCTCGTATACATTTCAACCTACTCGGAAGACCGAACGATCTCTTAATAATAGGCGTCCCACTCCCCCAATTCACGCAATTATGTATGGTATTTTATTTCCCCGAATTGCACACTAACACTGTTTCGTGTTATGATTAATTAACGGTTATGTAATGGGTGTTAAATGTTTAGATAATTGTACTATTACTCAATGTAAACAACTCGAAAGTTGTTTTGAATTTGAAGATGATCGTGTGAACATTCGACGTTGTAAAGACAATTTGCCATAAAGAAGCGTGGACCAATACTTATGGAAATCGAAAAACATATTAGATGGAAAGGGAGAAAGATTGAGATGAAGAAGAGTGATAAAATTTTCTTATTTTATGTAGAAATCGAAGTCTTTTTTAGACATTAAATACCAATTTATAACACGATAGCAGTAACAGTAAAGTTGGGGAAATGGGTCAATGTGACGGTTGTATTTTTGTAAAGAGTTATACCGTCTTGTGACTTCCAAATATTTCAACAGTATTAAAGAGATACATACTGGCTGTTTGATCTACTGTTTGAACTATTAGATCAACAAAAAAAACATTACTTTAAATTCTTTTTGCAGTATCAAAGCAAGGTTTTACCAGTATACACTAATATTACATCATTATCGTACCCTCAATACTCCTCTTTCATTTGAATACCATAATTTATGTCCTACGTGTCCTGTCAGCTGCACGTTAAATCAACTGATGGACGCTAGAGATGGCGCCTAACACGTTGCCGAATTCTGGACTGAATCCATTTAAATTGCTATCGACACGCTAAAAATAAGAAGAAAACTAAAAGTCTCCGACCACATACCACGATTTTATTTTTAATATGCACTATCAATAAAATAGGTACCAACTGAAACACGCGAGAAAATCTTCTAAAAGAAACGCAAGCCATCCATCATCAAGAACCCAGAAGCTAAACAGTAAACGACCAACCAAGCCCTATCAAACGGAATAAATTAAAAAGTTTGGAGGTCACGACACACTCCCATGCCACTGGGCTAACCGAGCTCATCGTATGGCCAGGCAGGTGGAGGGAGCGCCAGTGGCGTCGCGTGCCATATGTAATGATCGTTAGGAAGTATATATTGAGTAGTTTTATACAAACTAGGCGAAGGGCTTCAGTAATGTCGTTTTTTATAATGGCTTTATTCTGAAGGGCTGTTAAATCTTTGTTCAATGGAAAATGTTTGAAGAATGTATGTACGACTGATTTATCAAATGTCTGTGTCGGATTCCTATCTCGTCTTTCCTGGTCAAGTAGTTATAATTGAGAAAGCCAATGAACTTCATCAATCTTAGTAATAAAATTTGCGAGAATAATGGGTTGCCAATCAGATCTCTGCACATTCTTGGAATCGGAATCAAAGAATGCAATCCCCGATATGTCACATTTCTACATACATTCATGATGCCACCGATCTATCCTCAGCATTTTATATACTTCTATACATATTACTAATGAATACCGTATATCAAAATCTAAAGAATTTCATACTACCAGTAGGAACGGGCCACCCATTGCGTGGCGATCACCCGTATCGTACCGATAGAGCCTTTATAGGGCACTATATCTTTGGAGACGGCGAAACCGGGAACTAAGTAGAAATGTATTGAATTAGACGTAGTGTGGCTTGCTACCCTTGTGAACAGCGCCCCCCATGAAGTGCCAGGGTATACTGGGCAAGCTGAAACTCGATACACACCGGTATGACATATAATCAGGAGTGTCGATTTCATTCCACTAAGTGTCCTTATGATTATGGATAAGTCGGTGTGTCTTTGGTCTTGCATGTTACTTATTTGACGGTATGGGAGGGTGGAGTTTGGATTCGAAACCTTATATTCCGATTGATTTCAAGAACCATTTGCCTTTCATTTTCATTAGTAAATCTGCTGTGTGCTTACAAATGGGTCGCGAATTCGCGATGCGACTTACAAATGGGTCATCTCGTCTAACCTCGTTGCATTCAAACGTCCATTGATACTGTTATCGATGCGCAGGTGGGTCCTATTGTGCATTCATCTACAAATTTTACAACAAGCCCAAATCTTATCACTTCGCTGCAAGCGGTTTTACAATTTCATACTCATCTACATATTTTCCTTAATCCTACAAACTACAAATATATCCTACAAACGAACCCCGGAAACACTAAAACTAGAAATACATATATCACTGTGATTTATCCAATATCTTCTTGATTACTTAATAACATATCCGCATCAAGCATAAATTCTAATTAGACAGCCGCTAATTGGCATCACTAACAAGTCAATTAAACGAAATCCACTGGTACTGTACCGAACGGGTTTGTTCTGTGGAAGTTAAACCGCTTTCTAGGTTTTGTAGCAGTGGCCGCATTCTCAATGTCACCTTACTGCCTTGCCCTTCCGTTGTGCTGTGCCGGTGTGCCATACCGAGGAGGCGCCAAGGTCACTGGAATGGCGTATTTAGGAAATAGCTATATAATTTCTTCGATTATAGTTTATTTTGTTCTAATTACATAAACTCATGCCTTCTTCCCATGGAGATAGTGGGTGAAGTGAGGAGCTTTTATGGTTACTTTAGGTTCATCAACTTTAAAGTGACGAGGAGCATCATTGAATATATCAACTTTCTCAAAGTCCGAACACCCAAATTTGGAACTACTCGTACAAATAAATAACACATGTTTTTCTTTTCATTACAGGTAAGCATTGAGGGCCAGACAAAATATGGTATCGTTACTTCGTGAGTATATTGTGCAGTATTGTCTGTGTTGCTTTGCTGTAGTATTAATGCAACTCTGCATAAAATCTACTTTTTCCTCCTTTCCAATCAATAATTTCACCGTTCAAATCGATTGACAGTCGAGAGCAGATACGAAACCATGTAATTCTCGTAAAAGCAGTTACAAGTTGCATGTGTAGTTGATACTGAAGGCGATAGTTGGAACTTGTTGTAGACGACCTTAGCAACTCGTTTTCTTCAGCACACTTAAATCTTGCGACAGATGGTAAACAGCTGATACTACAACATATTTTATTTCAACTCGCATAATAAACATACATGCATAGTATACTGTGTCTGTGCCTTTGGATGCTCGAAAACCACCTTCGATGTTTTCATCATTCTTGTTCATCGTATTGCCTTCCTCTCGTGATTATTTGTGATTCCTGGCAATATTGTCGTTTTCGGAAGAGTCATCTGTCTTATCACGGACTGCAATAAGTTCTTGATGATTGAATTTCACGTTCAACGGTGAAGTACAGATATTTTCTAAACGTTACTAAAAGCTAAGCAAGAATTTTGAGACCAGTCTAAATACTTAAATACAAACGTAAGCAAGGCCTTATTATGTAACTGTTGACAAAACCACGAGTTATTTACTCATCGCACGCTCCCGAAATAATCAGATAACAATGGAAGCTAAGTCACTTCAAGTAGAGACTACTATTTTAAACATGTCGGCCTGTCTGTATTTCTAGCTCAAGACATAAACACGCATTTAGATTCCTGTTTATTCTAGTCAGTTGACCTACAAAACTCAGGAGTTCTCTGTTTTCATTCCAAAGAGATTCCGATCGTATATGTTCCTGGTTAAAAGGATATTTACTTTCCCTGCTGCGGAATTCGGAAATGCCCAATAAGATTATCTAATCTTGGAATTCGGATGGTTGTATCAGTTGTCTGTTGATTGATATGTTCTGCATTAAGTGAATTTTAATTAAAGTTACTTGATTAGTGTTACTAACACCATTCTTTTTTGACTTTTCACACATATCTGTTGCACATCCGACAGGAACCTACAGTTTTTCCGTCTATGGATGCCTTTGGACGAAATATTATCTGAAATAATATCGTCTTATTGGTCTAACCAAAAGCTCAGTTTAATCTTCGCCATCCCTTTGAGAAGACTAGATTTTACTCGTACCAGCTTAGTAAAATTATTAATCTTCTCTGAATAGTCATCACATATTTCTGTTTGCATCCTGCTTTCAATTCATTCTGTCTTCATTATGTTAATCTACCATCTCAATGTGGCCATATTTTCAATTGTACCGTAGTGCGTTCTACCTCTCTTAGTAATCTACAGCGGTAATGCCAGTATGTATTACTTAACATTCGATCTAAATCGTCGCCGATGGTCCAGCTCGCCTAGTTTCGTGGCCAGGTAAGCAGTAGTTTCTCAACGCGACAGATGGCACGCTCGCCCACACGGCGCCAGAGACACGCGTGTACTTATAATACGAGTATTAAATTGTGAGGCTTCAGTTATAGCGGGGATATATTTACATCATTACAGGTTTAGGCTGTTCTAGTTTAGTTTTGCCTGCTCCCAAGAATTTCTTTCAAACGTTCATGTTTCATCAAGTCAATAGAAAAGTTTCACGTTCACAACAGTCTTGAAAATAAGCTGTCACGAGGAAAACGGGCGTTTTTATTCAAATATAACACTGGTCCTAAGCAAAGGCATGAGAGGCCGAAACCCAAAAAATGTATATAAAGGGCTCGTCGGAATATTAAGAAACTTTAGAGTGCTGCTTATTCTTCTTTATTATTAATTTCGCAACTCTCTTCTACTTTATTTTAGGAAGAATAACGGAGTATCGACCAACGGACAGATTTAAACACCCGCTTCTAATGAGTTCTTTTTATATTCAATTTGATGTTCAGGAATTTCTGACATGAAAGACTGTTTCGTGTTCATTTTCAAACCTATACGAGTATAAGTAAAGGCAAAATTTATCTACTATCAAATTTCGATTATGATGCTATCTTTATATACCTATGATTAAAAGATATGAGCCATGTCTAATTCTGAAACCTACGCTTATCGATTATATATCTATGTAACGCATCAATTCTTTGAAAATAGAGATAGTCCGTACGAAAAACTATTACTATATCAGCTGTTTATTAACAGCCTTGAGTCTGATAAGTTTCTATGTATGATAAGTAAACACGTTGAGGAAAATGCGACACGTGATGGACGGAAATAGAAACGGGCTTTGAACGGCTGGAAAACATGAAACGCGCACAATGTTTTAGTAAAAACTGGATTTAATGTAGAAATTGCACGTCAATTTCTTGTCATTTTGCTATGAGCTGTTACATCTTTTTGGAGTGACAACAGTGTGTCTTTTTGTGCAAAATATTGCATCAATGTCTTGCACAGCATTACTGCTTCACGATTTTAGTTTTTACGTGACTGATAACAACATTGTATAACACAATTTTGGCAACAATGAAATAATCTCATTTAAGTAATACTTTCAGGAAGTATTGTGAAGCATTTAAATTGCTTCATATTTGCGGAATTTGTTGTTGGTCTCATTATCATGATGTAGGTCTGAACTAAATATTCATAAACGTAATTTTTGTTACTAACTTAGATTTTTCCCTGATACGCTCACCATTTTGGTAACTTTGATGATTGTATTTGAAATCATAAATACTTAATTATTTTACTTTAAATTAAATTACGAAATTTTCTAGGATGTTGCTGATCGTGACTGCGTATTTACTATCAAACTCGAAAGCATTTATTTCAAATAAACCAATAACAGACACTTTTGAATTGTAAAGGGGTCGGTCAGTCAGAAAGATGAAGCTAGTTCCCCATTCTTAAACGTAGTAGGGAGGGACTATAGTAGGGAGGGACCAATAGAGAAGAACGGGCATGAAACTCTAAGGGGCCGGCGGAGCATGCTTAGTTCATACAAACGTAATACCAAAATAATTTGTAAATCTAACATATTATTCTTAAGGTAGTGTGTATTTATTCCGATTGGATTACAGAATATCTAGGTTCCCAAATATATATTTTGAATGGACATGGATTTAAAGACGAGTTAAAAATAAGTATTCTATAAAAATTTAAAATTCCTCATATTTTGTCTTTATATCAGAGTCCTTTCACAGTATATATTTGCGAACCTAGATATTCTGTAATCCAATCGGAATAAATACACACTACCTTAAGAATAATATGTTAGATTTACAAATTATTTTGGTATTACGTTTGTATGAACTACGCATTAGCATGCATAGTCGGCACCTTAAAAATACTTATGGATATAATGGCATTACATTAAAAAAAATCTGCTGTTCCCTACATTTATGGTCGTGTAACTCGTCAAAATGTAGGGAACAGCTGATTTTTTTTTCACGATTTCGAGTTTGGTCCCATAGTAAAAGTTGTTCATAATGATGAGTACAATGACCTCTTAAGAGGTTGTTAATGTTTTACCAATAACCCTGTATAATAAGATAATAAGATGAAGTTGACTGTATCCCTTAGTCGTCGCCGTTAGTTGTCCTCCACTTTCACTAGACAACCAAGCTTCTTTCTTCAAGACTAATATTAAAATCGTATATTTCCACCTGCATAATCGCCAACATAGTGACCACACCTCAACTGCACGATCGAGGCCGAGTTTTTACAACGGGTGTCGGTTTCACGCGTGTAGGCTGTTTACGCTCATACCTACGTGAAACATCTCTGGTCGTGTGCACTCACTATAATATCACTCGTGTGTATACGATTACTTAATTTGACGGTTAATATATTACAATAGTAGGTGTCGTTTACAAAAAAAGACAAAAGACGACGCACGCGCGCTTAACAACAATGAATCGAAAGGCGTTTGTCCATATCAGTTCAATTAATTAAGATCCTATAAGGACAAATCGTGCAGTTAATAGACCCAAGTGACCGTTTTATTGTCCTAATAGCTCTACAGGCATGATAAACAGGGGTTTGTCACATTTCGATATCGCAAAGGGCTCTTAACCAAGGAAAGCCGGTAACGTGTTCAGAAATGCGTCAATGCGTGTCGTCGTTATTGGCACCCAACAAGACCCAGAGGATAGTTGCATTGGTGAGCGAATATCACCTTTCTTTGTCTAATAAAATGTAGCTGAATAAATATTTGAAACTTCATATTCATTATGCCTTCTTCAAAAATAAATGTGTAATGGTATGGTTATTCAACTCTAAAAGAGATGTCAAAACCAGCCTACTGGACGGAAAAAATATGAAACAATTTACTGAAATACAAACAGTTTTTGGAACAGCTTAAGGCTACAGTTATAATGTAAATCAACGCTGCCATTGAATTTTCATCAGCTCACACGAAGTTAAGTGAAATAACAGCTTTGAAGCCATTTGAAATATTCAAAGACTTAGCAGATTTACTTGAAACTCCACAAAACTCCACGTGAACGTAAATCCCCGAAGACGGCTATATAAAACAAGCTACATGACTCCCTTAGGAAAACGGAACCTTAATTTTACATAGGCTTTGAGGCTAAACACGTGTAGCCTTATCCTCAGCTGTGTTAATCTTGAAATGAAGAAGAATCTTAAGCAGAGCCGTGGTGGCCCATTAGTACCGGCTGCGACTTACGAGTTGTAAGTCGTGAGTTCGAACCCAAATAGGCGCTTTGTGTATTAAATTTAATCACCACTTGTCTCAAAACGGTGAAGGAAAACATCGCGAGGAAACCTGCATGTCCTAGAACTAAAAATTCGAAAACATGTGACATCCACTAACACGCACTAGGCCCGCGTGGTGGATTACGGCCCACTCCGTCTCACAGGGAGGAGGCCAGTGTCCAAGCAGTGGGAACATTATAGGCTGATTATGCTTATGGTTATGCTTAAGCAGAAGTTAACTTTAAGTAAGATGCTGTCATCTTCAATCAACGTTACAAAAGGAAAGCAATGAGTTTCCATTTCTATGGAATCTACTTAGTCAGACGAAAAGCCCTAATTAATAAATAATGTAGATTCGTTTTACGTAGATCCTGGCCCAGATTTAAGGCTTATTTTTACAAGCTCCGAAATTCATTTAAAATATTTTAGAGACGCTTACAATAGAGTGATCGTATATATTCAAAAAGGATTTTGCTCCAAATTGGATTTGATGTAAGCTTTTGTTGAAAGTAATGAAATTAGGATCAAAGTATCCTTCGCGTTAAAGCCTGTCTTAATAGAAGAAGACAATGAGGTTCAGGGCTCGGGTACCTATACAGTTCGTTTTGGAAATTGATGGTTTGAGTTTCGCAATTAGGAGGTAGTCTAAAAGCATACCTGCCTATAGATCACCCAAAGAGTCACAACTCATTGGTTTCCTAGTAACTTAGCTTGCGCAGTTATAGTCCATGACGTTTCAATCCCAAAGTCGGAAATCATCTATGCTTGTTCTGTTAATGCTCCACCGAAAGATTTATTGATAACAGTTCCATAAGTGCTCTATTATCAAAAGTTATACATTTCCTTAAGTTATGCCTTCGTTCAATGTGAAACACCTGGAAAAATACGATAACAGTGCTCCTCTCTCTCTTGATAACTTACCTACCGCTTGAAAATGTTACAGTTGAGTCAACAATAACTCTCAAAGATAAATAAATATTGCATTACTTCCCAATCTTAAAGTCAGCAGCCGAATCTATGTCTTGGGGACACATTTGTTTCAGGCATCAAGGCCCATATAAACACATACAATAGAATATTAATATGACTTAAAAATACTATAAATACATACATTATAATTACACTAAAAACTAACAACTAAAAACTAACGCACACAAAATGTTTGCGTCGTGTTTCCGTGACTGGTGTCCTGTAACCGGCCACGAAACCGGCGGTACACAACACCCTTCGGCCAGAACTCTTCCTTGAGGAACTTCTCGAGATGCTGTGTTGGAACACGCACCACGAACGACTTGAAGTTCGTGTTGTGACGCGACTCCAACTTCTCGACCCTCAAAGTCCAGTTGGTCTTCACACGCATGTACTCCACGATCTCCTCAACCTTCGTTGAGTGGTGCAGTCTGGACACGTACAGCTGCGTCGACGGGATTGCTGGACGCAGCAGCATGTTGGGTCCTGCCTACGCGTTGCCGCACTGGTTCCGACAACGAGGCTTCTTCTTCTTCTCCACCTTAATGAAACCATTTACCATTATATACGCCAATTCTAAGAGAGCTTACGCACGCACTGTATCCGACTCGAATCTAAGAAAATGCGCTGCGAAGTAGTTGTTTTGGTTGAGGTGCTTACGCACTACATCCGAATTTTCTTAATACATCGACCCAAGTTTCCTTAAACCGTATTTTCTCGGATTCGGACCAGACGCAGTGGGTAAGCGCACGAGACTGTACTCTCAGTATTGTTTCGCAACTCAGACAAGAGACTATCTCGGCCAGATAGCGAGAAAGCTATGCACTTGTTTACTGTTACTTATCACTGCGATATCATTTATCATTATGTAAACAATTTAATATGTAACCGAACATTTTTATGGAAATATAATTGCCCTAAACATTAAGCCGACACAAGAGAAAATTTTGATAGTGATATAAGTAATCTAGATAGCAATAGTCATTGTGCTTTTTTGCCTAAATGGTTTTACGAGTTGGGAAATTTCATTGTTATCTTTAGAAATTACTTAACTACTTCAGGGGGATGCGCTAGGCAGCCCGCGAAATTCAAATTTTGTTACGTTTTTTGCAATTTACAGGTCATCGTCAGGTTGTATGCTGATTACAATATGATTCGCGACCGTAACAAATATGACTTTACAGAATTATAGTCATCAAGCTGCGCCCCGCGATTTCACCCGCATAAGTTTCGCACCCGTGGGAATATCGGGATAAAAAGTTGCCTATATGTTAATCCAGGATGTCAGCTACCTCCATACAAAGTTTTATAAAAATTGGTCCAGCCGTTTGAGCGTGAAAAAGTAACAAACATATAAACACACCCTCACACACACACGCACTCACAAACTTTCGCCATTATAATATTAGTGTGATACTCGTACAACCCTTTATTGCATATAGTCCTATTGTAAATAGTCATTCGATAAGATTATATGAACTTAGAGGGTTGTTTTGATAATTTAAATAATTATGATTCTGTAAATACATACGTGTTACACTCGCGCAAAAAACGAAGGAAAATTTGAATTTCGCGCAAAAACGAAATACCTAATGTAAAAATATGATCTCCTTATTTGCAATTATGATGTACCAAATTTTTACCAAGCTCAACGCAACTGCGTCAATGGAAGAAGATACACAATTTGCAAATGATAGTGAGATAGAACAATACTGCAACTTGTTGAATGTACGACCTGAAATCACAATCAAATGAACTCGTATCGTTTACACCGTTTGTAAATTTTAACGTGAAAATTGAATTACGCATGCACTTTCAATGCCGATACGGAGGTTAAAATTTTTTTATCAATCGTGTATAACGAAATTTTCCAGAGGAAACGGTGAATGAAATTGTATGTTGTTAATTAAAAGTGGATTAGTCATCATCATCATCATCATTTCAGCCGAAAGACGTCCACTGCTGGACATAGGCCTCCCCCAATTTTGGGGGTGGATTAGTATTTTATTGTTAATGCAGCAGCGGTGCAAGATGGTAGCCATAGTATTCGGACAGCCTAAGCTTGGAAAGGGGCCATTCAAGTATTACGTAAGCACTACAGGGGGGCGGAGGGATCTTTGCAATGCTTATTTTTGATGACATTGGGGATGGGGGCCTGGATGGTGATTACGTCAGCAGTATTTATTTTTTTACTTTTTTGGATTTTCTACAAAATTTAGTCGATTTTGGTTTGAACACATAATATGGCAACCCTGCTTGTCTATGCTTGATAACGAAACGCATTTTCAGGGATTCTCGAAAATAATGGATACGTTTACTCGCTTAGAACCGAGTAAAAGAAATAAAATGCATGTACCAATGTTTACGTAAGTAATGGAGGGGGGGAGGAGAGCTTTGCTTACTTTTACTGACGAGTGGGAGGGGGTTAATAATTGCAAAAAATCTGCTAACGTAATACTTAACGGCCCCAAAGAAAGGAATAATACGGTTTTCGCAGTATATACACATGTTGCTCTAGAATATAAAGCAAAACCGTATTTAAAGTTTTCAATTCAAACACATCTAAAGAACAACCTCAGATAATACCCAAACTCAAGGTGATTGCATACACAGAAATCTAAACTCAGATTTCAACAGAAAGAGATAAAATTCACCAAAGCGGAAACGAATCGTAAAGAAAATTTCTTTTCGGCTGGTCCCAACCGCTTGAATGTTCATAATGAAAGACGAAATTGAATTTTTATAGTGTAGTATATCAATTACGATTGCAACCACAGTCCATTAAACCCAGAGGATTCGCACGGCTGATTTTATTACCCGAATTATTTAAGGTCGGGCGAAAAAGTTCCTATATTGCAATGGTGATCTTGGTGAATAAGTGTATGTGATTTTTGACGTCCCGTGTCAATATTGGTTTTACATCTATTGGTGCTGCTGCCCAGCTTTTAGCATCCGATAGAAATATGTAGATACTGGACATATGCCATGTATGACACTCCTTCACTGTCATCCTCTGATGATAAGTTTGCAAAGCGTAGATCTATTTTCAGAATGGTTTTACCCGGCTAACTGCGAGACTTCAACCAAAACAGGACTAAAATCCTAACTATCGATATAGATATAGATCTAGCAATAAATTGGTTAGTATCTTCCTTGTGACTAACATCATTTCGCCATTGTCTACCCTTTCTCACACACAACATGAGTTATAGTTCCGCAAGGAATAAAAGCCAATCTACCTTAAAGTATTTGCGAATCTGAGATCGGAAGTCTGACATTTTATGATTCGGGCGCTTTGCTCGTTCGGGTCATTCGAGATTGTTATATGGATTTTATTTGCATTCTCTCTCTTTTAACATCGAAAAGTTTGTGCCACGTTTCACAGGCATTACCTACTTAATAACTGAACTAAGTCCTAATCCAATTAGCTCAGGAAGGCGTGATAAATACCGTTTCTCGCAAAAAATATGGACATACTACGAAGGTAGCGCTTTTAGTAAAATATTACGTTGTACGACTATATTTTATTT
This sequence comes from Mesoligia furuncula, assembly GCA_916614155.1. Lineage (NCBI taxonomy): Eukaryota > Metazoa > Arthropoda > Insecta > Lepidoptera > Noctuidae > Mesoligia > Mesoligia furuncula. Next base: position 27,033,003 of record OU744800.1, on the reverse strand, counting down.
ATAGATATGGCAACTCTAGGAAGCACGTCAGACCAATCCATCAAAATATTAGCCACTGAACTGACAGCGTATATTAGGATAGGGGCACATTGAATATGTTGGGTAATATGCGGCACGAAAAAAGAAATAAAATCTGCACATACATGCGATATTTTAAAATTGACTAATCGTCACACGAAAAAATAAATCGCTTGAGCACACTGCTGCCACATCATTGTGGACGCCTCTTAGTACAAAAAAGCGATAAATATGTTCTATAACCTAATAAATGATGGACGAGCATTTAAAAAGTTTACAATACCAACATTTGACTGCTATGTCGTGCTGTGCCATGTAAGTCTCATAAATATTGATGGAGCTTTAGGATTAGTTACAGGTTACTGGGTTTGAGTGCTTCAAAATGTTAGCTAAGGCAGTTGCTGCCGCCTTCATGCGTAGTGAATACTTGCCTGAGTATTATGTGGTATTATAGCCGGCATATTTTTTGTGTGCAAACCCTGTCAACAGCGTTAACCTTCACGTGTTTCAGGACTATTTTAGCATGTTTTACAGTTGTTTTCGATGTAAAACATCATTTAAAACCACTATGGTATTACAAAAATAGCGTAGATTCTTCAGAGTATTTCATTTTAGAACAAGATAATAACAAAACATTGCACCATTTCTTTTTATCAGTAAGATAAACAAAACAGAGCAGCCTCTCAAGGCGTATTTGTCAAAATAAAAGATCTCATTTTATCAGACTATCAATATCAACTACAGTACGATTGATCATTGCATGAGTCATGCCACAGTATTGTCGGGAAGTAACGTTTGACATTGAGCGGCTACCAACCGTGGCTTTGAAAAAGCCTAATCTGGTGCGAGGTGCCTACTAAGTACCTACGGGACTGGGTTTTAACATCGATAGAAAAATACGTACAGAAATCCACGTTGCTAACAATGAAAATTCATTTTATAGTCATGGCAGCGATGTTTTTGTTGTGAGACGTCGCAAATTAGCTATTTAGTCTACTGAATACGTTGTCAAGGTCAGACTTCAGTCGGAAACCGAACCTACTGGAGTGAGGAAAAGGCTAGGCTAATGACAACATAAACATGCTATTGTTTATGAAGGAGTAGGGTGTAGGATTGACGTTAGCTACTACCATTGACTGAGAACAATAAGGAATTTAGCTATGCAGTAGAAAAGATGAAGACAAACAAGGTATAGGGAATCACAATTGCTTTATTAACATAAGTAGATAATAAATAACATATGTGGTTATTTGTCGACAATCACTACAGTGAGTAACGCAAATGACTAGCTAATGACGCTAGAAGTTTTTCCGAGTTACTCATAAACAACGACTTTCCTTGTATTTTTAACAAACAACAAGACGTTTGAAATAAGATGAATTGCGTTCACAACGTCCTTCTAGCCTTATCCCAACTTAATCACTTCCCATAAAAACCAAGTGATGCTAAAAATAAAATAACCAAAAATCGCCTCGGCCTTCAACTTACCTAACCAGTGTCTTCGTTGAACTTAGGACGGCCTATGACGAAGATTTATATTCGCACGACAACCGGGACAAATACTTCGTGCCCGTCGAAGCACGAATAAACAATAGTGACATTAATTAATCATAACAACCGAATCTATCATTAGTAAACATTAAAAACGTCACCAGGCGCCGTTCAGCCGACGTATGGAACCGTCGCCGACGTATCTATAAATTCAATGACGCTAATTTACGACACTGCACGTTAATTGACGATAGTCTTTACGTCGTTTTAAGTGACCCTAAGGACATATCAATGTCAATAATTATAGTTTTGTTTTTGTATAAAATAATTTTATATACCTATACAGATGAATGAAATTAATTTTATTATTTGCGTCAAACAATAAAATTAATTTCATTAATTTCATAATAGTACTTACTCAAACAATTATTTCATTCTCTTCGATCACGATAACCTCAAAATGTTCAGTGAAAGTCCCATAAAAGTCCGTCCAGTAGTTTAGAGTGATGCGCACGCAAATAGCATACTATTGAAATTATTATTTTAGAACTATATTTACCTTGCAATTACTGCCATCAGAATTTCTACCGTTACTAACGTTTTCCATAATAGATGTTTGCTTGCCAAAGTAAAGCTGCTTCAATAGGGTTTAGTAAACAAAAATATAAAAACATGGCGTTAGACCGTGACCTTTCACATTCCATTCAGCCCTCAAAATGTGTACCGTTATGTACGTAAAATACTAGAGCCAGCGCACCTCAGACTTACTATAGAAAAGATAACTAAAGATAAAGAAAAGCAAAGTCGTGAATAGACAGATTAGATAGACGCAACGGCCAATAAATTAAATTGATTGTACCCAAAACCGCCATATCAATATAGGTATATTACCGATTTATTATGCACGTTATCCGAATGCATAATTGTTAAAAGACGCATATTTTTTTCACAATTGACAATTGGCAATGGACATTTTGCAATGCCAATTAGAAATGTTAGCCTACAAAATGTACGAGGGAGTGTTTATGACACGCAGAATTTTGAAGACAGTTGACTTTTATTGTGAAGATAATTTCATTAGATCTCTCAGATTGGATAAATTTAAGATAAAATAACGCCTAATCTTTACAGGAATTAGTACTTTGGTAAATATTTTGAAATTCGGGACTTTCAGAAAGCAGTCATCAAAATATATAAGTAAACCACGAACATAAAGTCACGTTTTGTTCGCGACAAGTTCAACAAAATAAATCTGATGCCTTTGACCCAGTCGCAAGCGCTACTAAGGCTTCACAATACCCTGTAATCCGATTGAAAAAGACTGTATCGTTTTATTGGATATGTTTCCATAAGACATCACATTGCTCGAGGTACGCATCGGATTTGGAAGATCGCTCCCTAAGCTCCGAACGATGGCGAATATCTGCCATTGAATCTATTTCCGGTATTTTATGTTGTTGTTTTCCTGCATACAAATATTCTGTATACTGTTTTAAGATTGTCCTTTGGCAAGGTTACACGCACATTTTCGCGATGGTTCCATATTGATAGCACCTACATTTGTCTCCTGCTCTGTGATCCATTTGTGTTCAAAGCACGTCCACTTCTTGACTTCCGAGGTCTTGCAAACGGTGATCTTTCACTGTCCGCATGCTCGATCATATTTATTGAGGAAGCCCTTTATTTCTTGATTTCTACAATGTCAAGTGCGATGTACTGTAATAATGTTTTGTTATTCTGTACACAAAATTATTATTGTGTTCCTGATAACAATAACCTTCGCACGAAGCGTTATGCACATTAAAATATCTAAGAGAAAAACGTGAAAACGCGAGCTCATTGCGCCAGGGGCCCCTTATCTCCGGCTTACAAAGAAGAGGAGATATTTCACTTTCATAGTTTAGATCAAGATAACAACCAAGCAGTATGACGGATGGGCGAGCCAAGAGGCGCGTGATTACATAAACGTGAAAGTATTATGTCGACCAATTGTAAAGATCATGATTTAAATACGCATTTCACTATCGCAACACTGACTTTGATCTGGCAAGGTGTGCTTACGTCAATTATAATATTGTACGTGGCCATGAAAAGAATTGAAAAGAAAGTTAATGTAGTTTACCACCGACATTCTTCAGAAAAATCCTTCACAATGCTCAAAAGACAGCTACTCAAGTGACTTGTTGCCAGGACGACGGAAAAATATAAGACAAATCTTTCAGGATCAAAGAGATTCATATCAGCATACAGAAGTTATAACAAACAATATTCTCGCACAGGTATCGTAGATACGTTGACATTATACAATACATTGTCAGTAAGATGAACATTATTTATGCTCAGTTGATTTCCTCATTACAGTACACAATAACTTTCATATATTACGTAGTTGAATTTATACCATTTAAATTAGTAAAACACAGCATGACTTTATAATTTCTTTGTTTTCATTGTTTGTACTTCTCTTTATTGTGCCTTCGGCAACATTTTGTTACTTTCATTTCGAATGGTAAACCACAGTATAAGAGTTTCTTTGTTTCTCCAGTACCCCATTTAAAAATACCGAGGTAAACATTTATTTTATGTTCATCATAACCCAAATCCAAAAATTCTTGAATCGCTTGCATGGCCATATTCATTTATACAATATTCAATTTCATAATGACCCGTTTGAATATCATTACTATTTCTCAATTGTTACCTATTAATTGCTAAATGATTTCATATATCGCTTATCATCAATACAATGGAAATCATTGACATTCAGAATCGAAATCACTTACGAGTCACTCATATAGAAATGATAACTTCTACACGAATGAATTAGAAATTGAGGTCCTAATAAGTGTCACTTGTCACAGTTGACACTGACACTCTTCTTATATTATAACAATACGTGACTTCAATGGATACGAGTACGATAAATGATAATCACTTCTGTTCTTGAATAGTTCTCTTGAAGAATACATAGTAAAAAACAATACAGTACAAGTAGACGCTACAAATCATGTTTTGGAGTACATTGCTCTTTGACTTCTTGAATGCTGTTAGAAATTTAATGCAATGGGGGTAATGAACGCAAAACAAACTGATAGTCCTCAAGTCCGCAGAGTGGAACTAATCGCGAACGCAATGGAATCTGTAACGAACACTTCTAACTTATCTATATCGATATCGGTATGCGAATGTACGTTGCGTGTACACATATGCAATTCAAATGGCACGTAAACAAGTGAATGTAGCAATTTGAGATTTTGGTGCTAGATAAACTTGATGTAGTGTTTAGATCTAAAAGTAATTGCAAATTGTACTGAGACGCGTGTCTCGGTTAATAACACAAACACAAACAAAAAATTTACCATTTGATTTTGACGAGAAGTGGTGTAGAAGTCCCGACGGCGAAAGAAAACCTTGATATAAAGAATAATGTTCATGAACAACATAATCAACATAAAAACACAGTTACCAAATCTCAATCAACTCAAAATTGATTGATGATGACTTTAAATCATTTTTATAATAACACTGACGGAACAGACGATTTAAAAAAACAACAAAGTGAACAAATCACGGAACAAAACAAAAGCGGATCCATGCAATTATCATGTTTTTATCGACAAAATGGAGCAATTCGATCAATTGATCGTAACGCAGGAAACGGAGTTAATTTTGCTTGTGAAATAGCCATGAATTATTCTAAAAGGAGAATCTTTAATCAGGATATCTTTACCGGTGAGGTCTGGAAAAACAGCTTCCTCCGCCGAAAACAAAGCTTCAAAATTCTACCGAAATAACCACGAGAATAATTTCTTGTGACTTGAAATCGGCTCTGTTGGCATACCACCCAGAACTACATCTTCGAAAGCACTTGAAAGCCGTATCGTTACTAGTTATTTATTGAGATAAAGCGAGTTATTTCGTCTGGGTGAATTTCTTGTCTTGCTCCCGGCGGTTAAATGATGATAAATTCCAATAAAACACTGAATATAAGCCCCATTTAAAGTTAGTTTCTTACCACACTTCGAGGGTTGATCAAAATTTAAAATACAGGCAATGTTCAAGTTGTCTCTGATTACTTGACAAAAGTCGACAAATTAAGCAATTGAAGCTGATCAATAGTGCAGCACCGAAAAAAAAGTAAACAAACAATCTATTACTTCATAATGTCTATTATCAAACAGCCAATGACCTTGCCACAGTTTGGCCAAACACCAAGTGCCGATGACTTCTCTGGCACTTTCTACTACTTTTTATTACCCACCGACTATCAAAACAATTCTATTGACCATCCGAAATTGGTTCTTATTCATCGATTGTTTTGTTCTTCGAAATATTGAAGGGTACAATCCGATATCAACAGTGTATGCTGTATTAGAAATATTGTCGAATTATGTTCGGATACTATGGTTTTATTATTGGGTTTCGTCATCGGTTGTCGTAATAGTTCATCATATTGTTTTCAACCTTTAATTACTTCATGGCGTTATCATTCGGGTTTTCAATGGGATATTAAGTACAGATAACCTATTTTTGATTCTCCGATATGTAAATTACTATCTTTGTATCGTTCTTTTTTGTAATAGTGATAAGTGGGTGAAAAATATTATTTTGACCTTGAAGGCTGCTTTCTATTTTGATTCGGTCCAAATTCCTTCTAATTGAATGCTTTATCAGAACTATTTACATATCTATTAATGTGTATTATGGCTTTTACTACTTCTTACGTCTATTGACTTATCTTTAAGCGGATAGTTAGTTTAGTTGTTTGTGTATAATTAAAATATCTTCCTTATAGAAACTGCACACAGTGCTCAAAGCGTTTGGAAATTCATCTGTGAGTTTACTGGTAGCACAAACTTAAACGCATCAGTCCGTCATCTACCTTAATTACTTACATTTTAGTGGCGGATTATATCTATCCTCGCTTAATTATATGCTATTATTTTTCAAGCATACCATGTACTTCACAATCTGTCTTCAGAAGAGATCATCAGATATTGCTCACGTGTACATAAAGTGTTCCATACTTATACCAAACTGCGTTAATGCAATTTGTATCATTCACCCTAACGACCATCTGCCGATAAACCAAATTGTATATGGTGCGTTTTCAACCCACGTTTTATTCTAATTCTTACCAAATGCACCTGGAAAGTGCTCAAATAAATATAGAAGCATCTAATTCAGTGGCAGATGTTAACGAAAATTAATGCGTTGGCGCACCTGCCTCTCGTTTGCAATATCAACGTTTCATTTGATACATAGACGTGTGGCGACGTGGGGTATTTTGACATATCTTCACACTAATTTCCCTCGTAAAGTTGGGCAGACCTCCAACTGCATATGAGAGCATTGGCACCATTCGGCCGTGCCGGGTAAAGGTCGTAATCTTCTAGTCAGGTTGTTAACTATAATGTTCTTATTCATTCATGCGATTCAAATAACGTCACTCTTAATCATTCATCTTGGAACCTCTCCTTTTTTCACATTGACATAGGCTCACGGCTTAGTTTTAAATTACAAAATGCAACCAGGAACTCATACGTCCCAGTCATGTTGCTGCTATACCGATTAAGCAATTTATTATAATAGTAATACCATTCCGGATGACATCCAAAATACTGTTTAGTCTATTGTTGATATTCTTACTTCTAAACATATCTCACATAATTCGTCGTCCTACATTGTATTATTTCATAATTACCTCGGCGTGCCAGATAGTCGTGTGAAATGCTCGCGTTTATCTCAGGAGACAGTTATATCACAGTAATAACATTGTCGCAATGTCTTACATGTATTCTGGTCTTATTTGATGAGCTGATAGTGATCGTGCTATATTTTTAGTAAATTTTTTACATGACGTCTATTTAGAGTTTTGCTAGGAATGGAATTTCGACTTGTGGGCGTAGTGAAGTATAGGATATCTTTTATTTAAAGTCAGATACAAAGTCAATAACAATCGTCCCACTTGAACTTTACGTAATCAGACTTATCATCCATTTGATCTACTCAGATTCTAGACTGTTGTCTATACTCAACCCAAAATCGAAACTCCTAGTTTCAACAGTAAGTAGGTAGAAGACTACGAACTCAAACACGGTGAATGATAATGTCAATTCACTCGTCAAATCCACAAGGGGCTTGTATAAAATGTCAATTTACCCTAGTGCCGACACCGTTATCAATGCCTTCGTGATTTCTAAGCGATTCATCGAGAACAACTCGATATTAGTACCTATTTTAATGATCCTTATTGATAGCGTGATTAATTCTTGAAGTATATCTTCCTAGTTTTTTGAATAAATATTATTATTTACTGTGAAATCTATTGACGTTACTGTTTCGTTTACATGCACATTTACCTTTATATGAATTATTGCTATTAGAAAATATGGGTGCGTGATTAGAAATCTTTAATAACTTTTATTCAAGTTCGTTTTAGAGCCTTACTTTTCAATCGATAAAAATAGATTCAAGAACAACCATCTTGCTAATACAATAAAATATATATTGTAAATATAACCTAGTGTAATAAAAATGTATCTAATAAAGAAGTTGACAATGATTGAGAGAGCAAAATAAACGATGCTATAACATTGAATACAGGAATCGAAACACTGATAAACATACCTGTTTACATTGTTCACCAAAACACCTCAAATATATTAACGTGGTCAGGTAATTTGGAGCGCAGAAATGCTCTCTCAGGTCATTAATTGCGTAAAATACTGCCATCACTAATGCCGATGCTCAATATAAACGGTAAACTTATGAATTCGATTCCCGTTCAAGGCAGCATTCGCAGTGTCCAGACACTGCGAAATTAGTTTACAAAAATAGAGCTGAAATAACATCGTAAGGAATCGAAGACTTTTAACAATATTATGCCCGTAAACATTGTAGGAGTTAAGATTACGAGTAATGTTGCCAAACTTCAAGGACTGGCGTTACGTCTAGAAAATAATCCAGACGCTATTTACTTTGGTCTATCCAATTAGGCCGATCGTTTACTTATTTATTAAAGCAATAAAGTTGTTCGTTGAAGTGGATAAATTGGAATTGGTTGTTTTACGTCAACAGTTGTATTTAGAATTGAAAGCTATGATCAAAGAAAAAAATTGTAATGATGATGTGGATTATAAGACAGTTTTATGAAAATATTTTGATGATAGTTGAACTAATGCATTTAAATCCAATAAGATATTTCAAATAATACAGTAAGTAGGAAGAACTAATGCAGAACTAGGCAATGCAAAATCGCTGTTTCGTCCATACACAATGACCCATAATAATTCGCATCGTGTTTCTTTGTTTGTCGGGTTGGAAACTTAAAAATTCATAAAAAATAAATAGATCTCCAAAAGTCTCGATAACCTTTGAAAAGACCCAGATCAAGATTTGCTGGATGGTATTACATCACCGAGTTAGTTTCGTGAGACGTTTGAGCGAATGCATCCACTTTCTTGAGAAAAATCACACGGATCGTTAGAACATTTCGTTAATCACTCTTCGGTAATACTTGTGAGAAAACTGGTTATTATGTACTGAAATTATGTTCTACTATTGAATCTATTTTGAGACTTTCAAAACAAAAAGTTTTAGAAAAACAAGCAATTATAGCATTTTGATCCATTGTCGTAGTTATAATTATTTTAAAAGATTGCATGTCACAAATTGAATCTTGTTCAAGCGAAATTATACTGATTTTAGTAGACACCTATAATGACATATATACAGTTTAGGTAAGTACACTCAATAAACCGTGATCTAATTTGTAAGGACGTGATTTAATTCTTACACATATTATGTGTCATGTCATCGGTTATCGTTTCTTCGTAACATAACCGCCATTCATGATACAAGGATTACATCACTGTAGTAAACTCTTTTCTGTTCACGAACTAATTCAATACGTATCGATTTGAATATTTCCTCCTTTTCCTTTCCTTGAAACGTTATGAAACTATTTGCGGAAGAACCGAATTCTTTCAACTCACGACATCTAACGATTTTGTAATCTTCTCCTGAACAAGCAAACAAAGAAATGATTGCTCCATGTTAGTCAAACAGTTGCATGTCCTGACGTAACAAGGCATCTCGAATTTCATCGGGTATCAATGTTAATCCGCTCCGTGGTACTTAAATGAAATGCTCTATTGATCGTTTGTAACGAGAAAAAGCATTGCTGAGATTCAATTACTCTGTAATTGCATGTGTTGAAAGTAAAATCGCATACGTCGATACGAAGAGCGTTATTAACTTTCCTGTGAAGACGGAGATCACAACTAAGATCATGTTTTTATAAATGATCGTTCGTATTCACTTCCTAGATGTTGACTTGCTAGAATCGTATCTGTCTTTGAAGAAAAAGTTCGTTGGACTGCCTCCAATTTTGCGCAACTTTGTCTTCTAGGATAAAGTAATTGGTGTTCTCTATGATGATACTGAATACCGCAACGTAGGTCCATTATATTAGAGTTGTTTGTAAACAACGGGTGAATCACGTAACTTCAGTGGTAATCGGTTTCATTTATCATCTTCAGTTTTAGATTACCACCGGAGACCGATTGCTTAACGGTTGCTGGTTAACTTATTACATATTCTGTGTACATAATAAAGTAAACAAAGGGTCAACCTACTGTTGTATCGTAAATTAAAACTTCTGACCGGTTCTTGTAAGCAATTTATCAATCCTACTCATATCTTCCCACATACTTCACAAATAACGATCAAAAGAGTTACAACAGTTTCCGAAGTATTCTTTCGTCAAGTAGGCGCAAAGGAAGTTGCATCAACAGCACCTTGCCAGCATTGCCCACGTACTGTCCCAGTTCGGGGTACTTCGGAATACTTCGGACCACGCCACGATTGGCCCTTCGTGGAGTTTTTGCTTCAATTGCAAAAAGGATCGAGCCATCGAGTGGTACTTTTTATTCATACGTTGTTAGGTCAGGTGCTATTGTTCTATCAAGTTATTGTTCTGGGCTAAAAAGCCATTTGAGATGAACGTTGTTTTGCGAATGCTGTTCAAACAAGTTTGCTATTGGCTTTTGCTTAGACTGGGAGTGCAAAAGCCCGATTTTTTTGTTGGCAAAGTATTAATTTTGTTTTCTTTTTCAGGTAAGTCCAGTTGGAGGTGTGAGTGAGTTGGTGAATATTTTTTTCAAAACGACGGACTAGTAGTTTATTTACTTTGTTTGTGTCTTTAAACTTCTGCAAAGCTGCTGCTGTTTTGTCCAAGATAACTTAATTCTTTAACCCAACTGCTTTTTACCATTGCTCAAATATTATAAATACCCAATTAAGGATTGCACACCGCACATTTTTCTCTTGCACTGTCACGCTCCCATAACCATGACAAATGACTTTACGCATTCCGCCAAGACAAAACGTATCTAATTATACCCGTCCATTAAGAAGCGAAGGACGAGAGTCCTGGACACGGATGCTCTGACGCATCAGCCCAATTCGTTCCACTTCACACGCCTGCACCACGGTTATGTGGCACCGTATTTATAACATAAGCCCTCCGGTATTTAGACTACGTGTGATATTCAGTTGGCAGTTGATCCTATTTATTTTGGTACACGCATCTCTAAATGTTCTAGCGAATTTCGCACTGGAGATTCGCAATTGGAACTGCAATTCGTGTGCAATTTCTTCATTCTTGTGTTTGTCACTGTAGTCGAGTCATTCATTGTTGTAGCGATATTTCTAGTTCATTCAGTTGAATTGAATGAAAGTCTGTATAAGTGTTTACAGATCCTTCACATACCTACGTTTAAATGAGGCTTTATACATGTAGAAATATCTGTAATATATACATATTAGGAGTTAAAACTATGTAATACAGTAGCACTTGTTTCACAAAATTTAAACAATCTGCTCACAAACATATTATGGGATTAAAGAAAGTTTATTTTGACATGTGCTCGAACTGCAGTTTTATTAACTTTTCAGTGTGACGTGTAAAATCAGTCGCGCATCGGTTTCATAGAGTAATCCACTTCGCTGACTATAATTAACTGTCGTTCGTCTGTATTTTATTATAATAATAATAAAATACAGACAGCTAATACTACAAAATTCTTAGGTCTAACAATCGACAGAAACTTAAATTGGAAAGCGCAGGCTCTAGCCAAAAAAATAAGTAATGGTGCATATGCATTATATAAATTATCACGTACTCTAAATATAGAAGCGCTATTAACGGCCTACTATGGTTTAGTAGAATCCGTCATTAGATATGGTGTTATCTTCTGGGGTAACTCAACCGATAGGGATATCATCATTAAAAGACAAAAGTGCTGCGTAAGATCTATGTTTAATCTTAAAACTACCGATAGCTGTAAAAATTATAAATATCATATTAACATTACGTTCACTTTATATATTGGAAATAGCAATGTTTGTAAGAGCTAATCCACATTTGTTTCCTCGTATGGCAGACAAATTTCCAATAAATAGACGTGATGATAGCAAACTATGTGTACATACATCAAAAACTGCACTTATGCGCAAGAGTGTTTTTTGCATGGCTCCAACTATCTACAACAAATTGCCCAAAAGTTGGAAAGAGCAAACTAAACCTAAACTTAAACACACACTGAAATTGTTTTTGGCGAAAAAAGCATATTATAGTATTACAGAATTTTTAAACGACTCATGGTGATTACCTATTACAAATAAATAAATATAATTAACACTATAGTAATCATGTTCATGTAGCGGTGGAGAACTTAAATATACCAAATAATTGAATAGTATTCTGCAATAATGGACAATGAAAATAAATAATTGGATAATGTAATTAATAGGATAATGTAAATAATTGAATATAAGAATGTGTGACTGATATTTAATGTTATAAGTGTAAAAGTGAAAATCATTGATTCAGTAATTATAATTGTACTTACCTAAAATATTTGCACGCCATGAAAAATGGCAGACATGTCGTGAGCCACTCTTATTTTAAGATCTTGCATGCATGTATTATTTATCAATTCTGTACCTATGTATACACACGTTCGAGCAAATAAAATTTCTTTCTTTCTTTCGTTCGACCTAACTTTTTATCGAGATAACTGGCCTTTGTGTGAGCCTTTACGCACTTTAATACAATTTTGATAGTGTGTATAACCCTTACCTGACCATTATTTTCACTAAGTAAGGGCTGATTTCTCAATCGACAGATATTTTTTATACGTGGAATAAAATTGACCTCTGACAGATTTACTATGGAAAAACTGTCAAAACTTCAAAATGTTCAAAATTGCTCGGATAAAACTATCTGGCGTTGGAAATATCAGCCCTTAGTCTAATTGAGTGCCAATCCTGGGATACTCTCATGTAAATTGCTATTGGAGAAGATTAGCTGAATCCGTTAACACCATTTTAACGCTAGGAAGCGGTCGCAGTGACGAGCATGTTATTTTGGGGATTGTAAATGGCTATCTTGCACAAATTAAATTTGATTGATTGATTCGATATATTTTCAGACTGATTGATAACTGGTTCCATAAGGCATGCGGACGTTAGATGGCAGTCGCTTTACGTAAACCCAGATATCCGCTATTACTATCACGAATGAAGAAACTATCAGTGCGCTTAGTTGTAAACGCACACTCAAGGTACCTATGAAACTACCGAGACAACCATAAAATAAATAAAATTTTGTATCGACGCTGATGAGAACGCTGTTTAACATGTCATAACTGCTAAAGAAAATTATAGACGACTTCCGACAGATGATGATGGTATAATAGTAGCAAACATAGAGAATGCTCAGACAATGATAACTCAAAAAAATATTGCAATGTCACGGAACAGTCACTGTCTGAAATTGTGAATCATGATATCTCTCACGGCGAGCAACAAACAAACTATTGATTTAACTCATTACATAAACAAAAAAGTTTCGTTTTTACCTAAGCATACTTATGCAACGAATCAATCGATGCATCGCTATCAAAAGGCTCTTAGTCGACATCAATAATTAATCCTACACTAAGCCAAGACATACTATTAGTTATTCTGCGGCTAATAGAACATTCTCAAATCAGTCAATACAGATATTGTTTGCGCCCGCATTGTATACAATCCGACGGGGGTCTCAATAAACAACACGATAATATTTACAATAGGAAATCGTCCACTTTGAAACAACTGACGTTATGGTTGAAGGCTTAATATTGAATGATTGGAACGGTTATAAAAGTAGTGATGTCATTGAATTCTTCAATAATCGATCGGTTGTTGCAACTCATGACTATTTCGTCTGTTAAGTAATGAGGGACAGGTATGCACCGTGCTGACCAGTTTTATCATGGAAACTATTTGTTTGCCTTTCATCGGCGCCGGCTATAGCTGAAATTGTTTTGAAATCCAGTAAATCTTTTTTACACACGCTTTCCTTCGGATTCCAGATCAGCGTTTATTTTATAAGATTTCAGATATTTAATCCTAGTTTCTATAAAATGCACATAAAATTAGTCTGAATCTTAGACATACATTAACGCAACATTCACGCACACTTAAACAAAAATGTACGTAACAGTTTTATTTTAACCAGGCAACATTTAAAAACATCTCAAGAATCCCCTGTCATCTATTTGTCATTGTTAACCCACTTTCGAAAATGTACTTTTAGACCCAGCTGACATGCTTAATGATTCAAAATGTCATGACACTTTTCGTGACTATTGTTGCCAAAAATTGTGTTTAGATCATTAAGGTGTGTTTGTTCGCTTTCTATGCTGTCTTGGAATTCTCTCATGAGAAACTGATTTCTGTTCCCATGCCGTATCTCCGTTTTAATCAAGCGCACTTCATTTTGATTACTTCGTCATGAGACAGATGTAAGTTATGTAGAAAGGGCACATATTTGGTCCCAGTCCCACACACGTCGTCCGTCTATATGTTATCAAAATACTACAATGGTCAACAATGTTTTAAACGTCCTAATTTATGTTTACAAGCTCATTATGCGGAAATACTTTGCGAAATGTTATTACAGTGTGGTAGTGTCCATCCTTGTACGGAGTTAGTTCAGCATCGAGAATGTTTGTAGGCGCTTTAGGGTGACTGGCCCACTTCTGATTCCACATGTCTCGCCAAATTCGATGCGACATTGATACTTTCAGCACCCACACATCTTGCCATCTGCTGCAGACACGCGTATATCGACGTTTATCTTGAAACGGTCGGCCTTGGTACAGATTCCGGGACAGTTAGTGTTACCGCACGTTCTCCATTAAACTGTCGTGTTACCGTTTCTACTGAAATTAGCCGCGGATGTGAGCTTGCGACTCGATGCGACTAACGGACGCTGCATTTGTGTCGTGTGGACTATTGCGCTTTGCGTTTCTCGTCACGACGCGTCATAAATAACTCGACTAATAATTATCGTTACGCATCATTAAACAGTAATTCAGAACGCTAACACTTTTTTTAAATATTGAAAGTAACCCAGCAATGTTTGCATTGAGTGGTGCTTATCGCGAAATTATAAGTAGTCTGGGTCTTCGGCTGAATGTCGGCCATCTATTTCAGCGTGTTGAGAGGCGACTATATCATTACCTACACGTGGTCAATATGTCTCATCTTAGAACTATATTTGTCGTATACTATAAATTCCATTTTAATCCATTCCACTCCAGCACGATAGAATGAATTATAGGTTGTAAAGGTGCGATATCTTGTAGTTTAGAATAACCATAAAAGTTAGTTATTCATAGCTACCATTCTGTCAATTGCTTTCATATGCAATAAAGGTTTTATGAGAAAATTAAGTTCCTGATAACGTGGTTTTAGAGAGCCGTTTGGATATTCTTTCTTTCTTAATACTCCTTCATTATTTATTGTCTTGGGTTCTAACTCAGGAAAGTATTACATGGGTTCGCTGCTGACATACCATTTTTTTTTGGTTTCCTGTTTATTGTCTAGATTCAAAGTATTGTTGCATTCATATCTCTGCTTTCCATCCAGAGTATATAACATATAGCATGTATTTTTACTTGTTACTAGTATCAACATAACATCCTTATTTTAACTGCCTCAACATCATGTTTTACGCAACCGGAAAAAATTTAAACCATTTCTCCGTCGAGTATATCGGTATTAGAGCCTATAATTTCACTTCTCACATTTTACGTTTAACGCCATCAATATATCACCGAATCTCATTTGGTAGCTCCATCTCTTTCTCTCCATCTCGATTACCTTGGGGTGAAAGAGATGGCTGAAATGTAGCGGTTGCTCGAATAGTTTGAATTCCGACTGTCACTTATGAACTTTACATAATAGTTTTAACGTTCTGTTGAACCTTAGAATTGCTGTTTATATGTGAAACAGGAAATCCATACCTCTTTCTAAATAAATTAGATGCGTCTGTCTGTGATTCTGGATTCAAATATGTTCATCTATCTTTAATGTTCTGTGAGGATAAGTATGGCTTATGTCAAGATGTCATTCAAGAAGGCAGTCGTTGTCTAGCACTCGATTTGTTTAATTCAATCTCAGCATCTAAGCTCATGCAAGTGCTTACACTTGTTCTGAATAAACAAGAAGCCCAAATCTGTTTTTAAGCCTTGTTCGTATGTTGAGAATGTGTGAGCGGAAATACTTCGAAGACATACCCCCACTAATCTGTACTAAGCCAAACCAATACAAGATTCGCTTTTTTCGTCTCGCTGATCGTAAAAAAAGCAAATGGCAAAGGAAAAAAAAATTGTTAAAAGTAGTTGTAACGTTTTTGATAAAACATTGTGGTAACCTTTGTTCCAGATAAGTTTGTGATAGACAAAGATGATGAGGTAGATACTTTCCCATCACTATTTTCCAAAAGAAAATCTCTTCCTCATCATAAAATCCACAAACGCAACCGCGAGCATGACTAGTATACAGGTGCAGTTTCGCAGCAAGACGAATAGATTACGTACGATGCGCACACGCTTCCCTCTTAAGACGGAATGCGTGTCTATTGACAGCGGGTCGCGTGCCACCTGAATTGTGATTGTACAACGGGATCTGAATGAGAACGATTCTCCAATACGGTTTATTTTACCTCGTCCGTACTAAAATTGTTTTATTTCCTGATCCAAGATTGTGAGACGGTTACCAAATTGATTTCAAAGGGAATGTCTTGGATTACGGTTATGATTTAGTTTGGCCTTCTGAGTTGGGCAAAAGACTTGCGTGATGGTACGTGACAATAGGCTTAGTATAAACTAAGCCTGGAGAAACGCCCATATCTGGCATTTGGAAATATTTGTCATCACAACTCTTAGCAATTGACTTGCTACTCGTAGGATTACTTCTGTTAAAGTCTTTTTTTTTTTTTTGTTAGGAACTTGGGGTTACCTTCCAGTCTTCCAATAGTGCGTTAGCTTTTGCATTGCTCGAGACACAGGCTTTAGAATAATAGTTTCATTATTTATCAAGAGAACGTGTTGAGTGATGAAGTAGATCTTAAGCTTATTTCAGTAATGACTATTAAGATTAAACATGTCACGACACGCCCCAATGCGGGGGCTGGCGCAACATTTAGAAACACTATCGCCGATGCAATAAACTCACAAGGCAATATATTTATAGTTCTTTCTCTTTTATGTAACGGTGCACGAGACTTGCATAACGAGATGCATCGAGATATCGCCCCATTAAAGCTTCACTTCAATTATCTATAGAATTATCTTTTGCATATTTTGTTCCTATGACTCCACATGGGGGTCAAACTGTCAAAAGTTCAACGTTAATTGATGAACTGGCTTCTAGATTCGAGTAAATATTAGCTTATAAAGTCGCCGACACTTTGGATCCGTAAATGAATAGACATAATTGCATCATGTCACTAATGGATAAAATAATCTCTGATCCGAATCATTACCTGTCCGAAAATGTCTCTGTGATCAAATCATCTGTAATATGAAAACATTCCGCACATTGACCCTCAATTAACCACTGCTTAGCCCAAATAGCTGTGCTAACTGTGATGAAACCCCGATGATCAAGTTAATTAAGTCTTCGATCACGAACCGCAAATTGGAGCGTTATGTCGAATCAGTCGAATGTGAGATTTCTAGGCCACACTAAAGCAGCATTGCAAATTTTTAAATACCATTTCGTAGGATAAAGAACGCATGCTATGTGTGCCGTTTACTTCTCCTACGGCCTTCGATGGAGTGAGGTTTCGAAAGAAAATTTTGATATACGGCGTGAATCCAATAACAAGATAGTGAAGTAAATGTTCCAGTGTAATGGCTACAAGTTTTGTTGCAAACGTTGTGACAAGCTGCTCAGATTTGCAAACTTAGCTGTCTTTGTGAGAAATCTAACTGATACGTCGTTCTTTGTCCAAAGCTTTTAAGAAAGTAATAGATCTGGGAGCCTCAATTGCCGTTGTTAGGCATTCATAGATAGAAAATAAAGTCTTTTGCAACGTTTTTATAGTTTGCAATGAAAAATAACACTAAAGTCACGATGGAAAACTTTAATAGAAAAATAGAAAATAGCCAATGGTGCCTCTGAAAGTGTTTGGCTTAAAAAACAAAGGTACGCAGCAAAACGCACACGATCCCTTCTCGTTTAGCACGGTGCATAAAAACTGCATTCACGACGGGCGGCGCTAAGCCGTCCACCATTATTTTTAGCTGGCCACAAATAGATGTGTGTCGCGCCCAACGCATTCGTATCGCCTTTATAATCGGCGGAAGGGTTACCACTCAAAATAAAAGCGGGAAGAGATTCTATTTCGGAGATGTTGAGCAGTTTTATATGATGTCCAGTTTGTGGGGAAATATAACGGTTTTCTCGAAAGAGATTTTTTTTTTCATTTGTCTCTACAGTACTGCTATAAATTTTCTTGAATTCGCGCAAGAAATGAATAACTTTTTTAATTTTTTGTACGTTCGCTGTCATTTGCAAGGAAATTAATTTCAGTTAAAGGAGAGTCTGAAACACGTGTCACAATTTTAAGTTCAGCCCCAACATGTGATGATGAAGAATGGCCAGGATGGCCTTAAACCGTTACCTTTCATTTCACATCAAAAATATTTAAACAAAGTGTTACAATATCCTTGTTAAGTATTTTATCAACTGCTCTTTTATCATTTCGTCATCCGATTAAATATTGACCTTTGAAATTAAGATAATATAATCAGCGGCTTGGAGAGAGATGTTGTCAAATATTTTAACAAAATATTCAAATTCTGTAGATCTCCTGCAGCGATGTCATCCATGACATTAATATTTGATTTAGGGCTGATTTTTCAATCGACAGATTTTTTTGTTTGTGGATTAAAATTGACGTCTGACAGATTTTGTATGGAAGAATTGTCAAAAATTCAAAATTATTCCTCGGATAAAATATCTGGCGTTGGATAAATCAGCCCTAAGTGTATTGATTTACTAATGGGTTGTTATCACTACTGTATAATAAAGACAGCACACGACACACTTCTTTCTACCGTCTAAGTTCGTCTACCTTCGTTGGTTTTCCTCGGAGGTCTTCGTGATTCATCAAGAAATACCACTTTACAAAGTACGCATCTATTCCATTCAAAATATTAGCACAAATCCCTACACCATTGCAAGGATTTCCAAGATTAATCTTATGGGGTTCAGAGTAATTTCTCAACGTGGCACCTTGGTGTGGTTTTGAAAAATGCGCTCTCTCGCAATTTGCGAGGGGAAGCTTATCGTACATCGACCGTCCGTTACTCGTTTGGAATACCGAGGGTATTGGTGTCCGATGCGGAAGCAAGTTCGGAAACTAACTTCCAAACGCGGCTTTGCTTATGAACTTTTCTTGTTATTTCATGCTAATTGTGATTTGTACATTGATAACGTTTCAAGAATGGGTTTTTAAATTTTCGCGTGGAAGCTTAGATTGCATTTCGGAAATTGGTTTAGATGTTTGTGAAACTTTGCTTTGTGTTTGCTTACCAATACAGAGAAACTAACCTTTCCGCGTATGTTGCAGATATACAGCAAAGCTAACCTTGCCAATGCTCTGGGAATAGGTAATGAAGTTTTCTTGAAATTCTCCTTGAAGCATTTTCTTGGGGAGAGAATTTTTCATACCAAGATTTCTGTTGTTGTTTTTACTTTGAACCACTTCTACAAAGACTTCTGCATCGTATTTCGGATTCGATTCGTAGAAACTTGACGCAGTTCCTTTAATTCAATAACGTTGAACTAAGTTCTGTGAACTAAGTCTAATCGATTCGTGTTTCTAGGCTGTTATCACAAGGTTAACTTACTCAAAATATTAGTTAGTTTATGTTTCTCATGCATGCATATTGTAAATACTAATAATAATCAGATCCTCCAAGGTTAACTTAATTATAGCAAAGAGATCCGTGCACTAATTTAAATGAAAATAGAAACAAAAGTCCGTTTTGCAATTAAGAGGCGTCCAAAATAAAACAAAGCTTGACATACCAAAATTCATTTCCACCCCATTTAAACAATTCCCGACGCGTACCTCGTGTTTGATGAACGCCGCCGCCGGTTTAACGTTTTTTACTCACAAACTTCCAGCAATTCTAAGTTTAGACCTAAAAAAAGTGAACGTATGTAAATAGTTTCCATAGAGACCTATCAGTCCGGTAATATATGGTAACGATCCAGGCGTGCAAATCTGGAGTCCATCTTCCTCCTTATATGGACCAGACATGCCTGCAACGAACGTGCATGTGTCTTCAAGACCACCACTTATTATATCTTCCTATTCGTGTTAAAATTGTGACTCACTCACATTTTATTTCTCGAGAAATCTCTGCAAAAGCGCAATAAATCTGCCAGTACCACTAAAATGAAAAACTTCAGAGAAAACTTGTTTGTCAACTTTTTTATAGTATTTCTCCGAGGTCAATAGTACTAACTATTGACCTCGGAGAAATACTATAAAAAAGTTCCAAGATAACACTACTGCCGACAAAATTCAACGATAAGTGTTAAAACTAACGAAATAAATGGTTGTGCGCCGATAGACGCAAAGTATCTGTCAAGACGTCTGTCACGACTGCGCAGTTCAAACATCCGAAACGTGTCTACCCATAAACCGAGAGCTGAATTACTTCTCATTGTTCCCAAAAATATTCCTCAATTTTTCGTAAAAAGTTTGCTATCCTAATCATAAAATAAAAATCTAACCGCTCTCGGGGCAAATTCGCAGCTTGGGATCCGGTATAACCCCAATTACTTAATGAAGCGATTGTATTACAAGTTCGTGAATCCATTTTCTTCGATCAATAAAACAATCTAAACATTCATGAACAACCTTCACTCGTTTGCTAAATATGCTCTCATAATTTTCGATATCTATGCGCGAATAATTTTCACATGCAATTGAACGTTGTTAACAAACGATTTCAACACAAATCTTCTAGCAACATGTCCAATTTGAGAGGACTCTTCAAATTGCAGCTGTAAATCCGTGCTTGATACTCGACCGTGCGAAACGCAAGATAGAATCTCCATTGTCCATATTTGTGCAGGGCACGGCCAGTTTGGGGTCAAAGTGAACCCTTATTATGTACGGCACTATCTTGTTGCTTTTCAAGCGGTCGCAATTATGGAAATTTTCTCTGGAAACGTGGCCGGATTAAATATGCTTTTGGACGCTCTCGTAGTTTAGGATAGTGGGAAATGTTCCGAGACTCGGTACATTAAGTTGAGTGCCAATTGGAGTTCTTTATGTTACATTGTTGTGCCTCCGGACCGATGGTTGTTAATTTATTGCGTATGTAAACTTGGTTTTACATAACTTTTTTAAAGGAAATGAAGCTTCACGCTGTACCAACATTTGTATGTGCTATTGCAGTTTAAGCTTTCTGCAGCAATATCATTTTAATATTTTAGCTGTGATTGCAGTGTGGTGGCACTGTGCCAACCAATATTAGAATTGAACTTTTCACCAGTTTCATCTATCTAGATTCTAGCACAACCCCGGGATGTTGATCAGCTGATATACTCCCCTTAATCACCAATCAACAGTGTTATTTAAATTAGCTTAAATTCAGGTTAAGTGTTCCCATAAATCTTAACTCAAACAAACCAGTTCTATCTGTGATTGTTCAGATATTCGGAACAGCGGCAGCGGAATCTAACAGCATGTATTTATTGGCTCCAAATCTCGATGCGTCCATTACAAAATGCAGTAGTATTATGAAGTTTATTGGAACATATCCAAGTCAAAGTTGCAGAAATTGTTTACGCCACAAAAAAAAATTTGTGATTTTGACAGTCGGCTTGGAAGAGAGAAATTGTTTGGTAGTCACTCAATCATATTTTATGGGAACGGATGCGAAAAGTTGGAACTGAGTAAATGATTTTTGTGGTAAACAATGTAAACTACACACATCAAAAGTGTCTAGGGATCAAGCATTTTTATGCGGATTTCTTGAGATTGAGATGTGGCTTTGTAATAAATTTATGATTTTATAAATTTATATGGATCCTTTTTGGTGCATTTCATAATTTGAATCAGGAACTGTGAATCAAATTCGAGTAAAAGATGAAAATCAGCTGTCAATATTTTCCCTATAAAAACATACAACGCATTGAAGACATTATTAGTGCTACTGTTTCCCTACTACTGATTAAAACCAACGTTATTATGGAGCGGCGACGTCATTTAAGCAGGGAAGAAATGCTCAGAGCCGTGGGAATGATAGAAGCTGGTTCCCGGCAACGTACTGTGGCTTTAGCTCTGAATACAAGTCAGAGTGTTATCAGTCGACTTTGGACACGTTACCGAAGCACTGGTACCGTGGCTGAGCGCCATGGAGGACGGTATAGCTGCACCACACGGAGACAAGACCGATACATTCAAATCTTAACTCGAAGAGCTCCAACAATAACCGCCATGATGTTAGCCGTGAGGCTTCATCACTCTTCAGGGAACTTAATTAGCGACCAAACAGTCAGAAACCGCTTGCATGAAGTGAACCTTCATTCCCGAAGACCGCTACGGGTACCACCTATAGCAATGCACAATCGTAGGATTCGATATCAATGGGCTCTTGAACACAGAAATTGGGCAGAAGAACAATGGCGTTTCGTGTGCTTTTCTGATGAGTCTCGTTTTGGTATGAGACCGGATACAAGACGTATACGACACTGGAGAACCCCTGGACGCCAACAGCGATTAAAATCCTGCCAGGAAGTCCATCCTTATAGTGGTGGAACCATCATGGTATGGGCGGGTATTTGGATCGGCGGAAGAACTGAGTTGATTTGGATCAGAGGCAACCTCAACGCTCAAATTTATGCTGAGACGATTGTATCAGACGTCATCGTTCCTCTACAAGTGCAAATCGGTCCCTTATTTCAGTTAATGCATGATAATGCACGACCGCACACCGCAAGAGTTGTAAGACAGACTCTCGCCGCAGCTAACATCAATGTCCTGCCCTGGCCTGCTCAGTCGCCAGACTTGAACCCGATTGAGCATGCATGGGATATGCTACAGAGAAGAGCTCTGCCGAATATGGAGGGTATCCAGTCGCAAGAAGACCTTTTTTTGTTGTTGCAACGAACATGGGCGGCCATTCCACAGCGTGATTTGGATGAACTCATTTTGAGTATGCCAAACCGATGTTCTTGTGTTGTTAGTGTTCGCGGTAGAAACACGGATTATTAATTGTTTAAGTTACCCAATAAAATTTTAAAGAAAACTGTTATTTCAGTCTTTTTTTCGAACTTTTGTGTTAGTGGTTCAAATGTCAAAAATCCCTTTATTAGGAAAATGGCAAATTTCTTTATTAATGCAAAGGTGACTTGGTTTATCGTTACTGTGACAAACGAAAACACTTTATTTGATGAATCCTTAAAGAAAATTTTAATTAATATCAATCAGGAGAAAAGTTATTGCAAAAATATATGTTGATCCCTAGACACTTTTGATGTGTGTAGTTTGTGACTTCGTGTCCTCAATTCATAAAAACAGATCAAGAGCTAAAAAAGGTTGATGGAAAAGTACTGTAGGCTAGAAAAATAGGCTAAACATGTTGTAAAATGCTTGGTCACGCTCTAGGTCCTGACGAAACGAGCCAAGCTGCGTGTTACCTTCCTATAAAATGAGTATGAATATTTCATTAGAAGGTGATAACGTAGCTTCTCTCAACACGATACTAAAATTCAAGTATCGTTTTCATCGGTTGCCAAAGATCAAAATGACTACCGTTGTCGTCGCATCGTAAATCGACGAGACGTTTAGCATAGCTCCCATAAATTTTGACCGATCAAATGTTTTACCTCGTCAATTTGTTATGTGAACCTTTTAGATGTTTAGTTTATTTATATCCAGTAAATTTTTCCTGCACATCCAAACATGCTAATTTGGCGTCATATAGTCCAGTACTTTACTTAGATTTCACTACAGTTTTGTCCTTTAAGACCTTCACTGTCGGTATAAAATTATTCTTATTTACCGAATAACAATTCTTCTCGCTACGATAATTTGTATCGATGGAAGCCAGAGTCTTTGTTATTGTGTAACCAAAATTAAATGAATTCGCATTCCACATCGGCGCATCTAAAGTGAACAAGTATAAAAAGGGGTTCCGATTTACAACGAAAGCTGGTGCTTGCGACAAGTTAGGTGTAAAAATACCAAACCCTTTTTAGGTGTTGGAATGCGTAAACACTGCTAAGAAACTATTGTTTACTTTGTCTGTATGTGTACAGTACGATGCCGATGTATAGTAATGCTAGTCTAGTTCTGATTTTATATATGGTCAGAGTTCGCTTTGTTGAAGAATAGTATGGTTTTCCTAGAACTATGGTATCCTGGCTTTGATGTAGTTGATGTAGTTGGCACTTCGGGCATACCTCAGAGTCAGACTCGTTGTCACCTTCAGTTACCTTCTGCATGAATGATCTTCATTCCATCATCATCATTACAAAGCCTAGAAGCTCAATCTCAACCTCCGCCCCATGCCCGTCTTTCTTATAAGTCCTACCTTATTCACATCACGTCAAATAAATTCCCAACTCATTAACATGAATAATTAATTTCACTACATTATAATATCCTCGTACAATATCATTACATTTTACAACTTCGTCCTCAGTATCAGCGCACTCTCTTATTGTGCGATAAGCTTATTTTTAGTCGCCCATATGTCATACAGTTTGACGTCGTGCATTGCGGATTTTTATCTTATCGTTCTACGCAAACATTGGCTTAATGTCGCGTTCTGTACCGACTGCATTGGTCTTGGAAAGAAGCCGACGAGCAAACATGCAGTATTTTGATTTAGTGTACCGGTTTTTACTTTGTATGAGCAAAGCTTTTAGATTATTATTCTCTTGGATAATATTTTTTCTTGCTCAGAACTGCTCCTTTAATAAATTACTTACTTGTTGAATATTGTTAGGATAACCTGTTCTGGGTGCAATCTGATAGGTACTATCTATTCTATACTCCGCTTCAGCGGAATTTTGCATGCTTAAATTAAATCATAAGTTTCAAATGCCCATAACCGCAACTAACCATTTAACAATTTATATCTCCTGTGCAATTTTCACATCATCACTTTTTGAAGCCATAAAAATTATGGACATGTTCTGAAAACGGTTATTACCTACTTGTAACACCGTCCGAACTGACGCCCGATCCCGTTTCCCATCGCTTCAATATCACTGGTATAATAACTTTATTTTTATAACCGGCTGTACGCACATGCCTTTGGCCTTACTTCTTCTTTTTCATTGCATGTTTTACTTGCGCGATGCAACGGGCGTGTTCCACGAAGAATTTTCAACATTCTTGCGTGCCAGGATTACGTGTTATCTTCAAGTCATGTAATAAAGACGAGATTAAGTTCTTTTTTTTATTCTTTCTTCGAAAATTGTGGGCGATGTTCGAGCACCATGGTTTCGCTCGTGGACTAAGATATTCTTACTTGTTGCAGAATAAAATAGAATTTGGATAGGAATTTCTTTAACATTGACGTCTTCGTTAAATTAGATGCGCAAGTCAATATCACGTGCAATCTCTTGCATTAGCCGCGACATTTAAGGCTATTGTGAAATGCTCATTAAAATTGATTGAACCGTTTATAAGCACCCATTATATTAAGTTTCATTACCTACTTATGCATTATTGCAATAGTCGTAGATGTATGTCTCAACTACCTCTTGTGTCACTTACTGTTTAGATATACATATAAGAACGTTTTACCGTATACCGTTGTACCGTATGCTTTGTGATTCTTAGTTTGAATAGCCTATCTTGTAAGCTTGCTTACCCTGATGCTACCCTTTTACCACAAGCAATCTCGTAACTGCTGGTATATCTTCAACTGCAACCACCTGTTGAACTCTATCTTTTATTCATATAACCCTAACTGTAGCCCTAAGATTTAGTCTGTTCCTATTTATTTCTGTGTATCAGTCAGCACATCGATCGTTTCTTTGAAACCTACCACTTTTGAGTAGTGCTGCACTTTTGCTTTCGTCGAATTAGAAAAGCTTCAAGCTCACTCAGAACGCTGGTTATCCCCTCAAAGTGTTACTCGTAAAGCGTCATCATCAGTTCGTTAGCGAGGCTGTGTCAAGTGTCCCGACGAGACCACTGACGGACAACCACACAAATCGACCTTATTCCTTTCAAATATCCACAAAATTTTCACCCTTATTCATGAAGCATCAAGACTGATAATTCGGTGCATTTTTCGGTAGCTCAAGGGACTGCTGCTGACAGTATCAGAGTCAATACGAGTGGGTGTCGAGTACTGTTAGTAGGTGCCACTCGGGATGAAAAAAAAAATGTTTATGCTTCTTATTAGACAGGTATTTGCTTTGGTTTATGGAACCGTGGGAGTGAAAATGCGGGACTATCAATAACCTTTTTTATTGCTTTGCGATCTTTTTGATGGTAGGTTTTACTACAGAATCACTGAATGGTCAGTTTGCATAAGGATATATTGGATGAGATGGTATTGCTTTTTCTACTCTGTTTTTGAGTTGGAGAAGTTAATCAATTAATTGGTAATTAAGATAATTTATCAGAGAAACTACTGTTATTTATCATGTTAAGGGTTCACCCACAAATAGGTCTGAACAAAAAATTGTGTCTGATTTTATATTCAAATAAGGATGAGCTTTCTCTGTTCCCTATCTTTTTGCAAAATCAGAAACAGCTAGCCTTTTGCATACAATATCTTGGAACTCCAAAGACACTCCCTATTTTAATTTTCAATTATTTATGGATACCCTCTTTTTCCCTCTTCGAACTACTGGCGTCGCATCCCTCAGACGTTTTACAGATCCGGAAATAGAATCCTCCTTCCTCCGCGTTTTCCGGTTGAGACTTTGCTACATCTCTCGCTACTGCATTTCCTTATGCCAAGCCAATCTTGAAGTTAGTCGGCTTTTTTATATGTATATGTAATCGATGTTGAGAAAGACTGGTAAGTACCTAGATTTTTTTTTAATGAAATCTTTAAGCGCGTTAGGCATTTTTTGAGATGAGAAAAAAGTTATTGAACTCGCGCCACTGTTACCGTAAGCGACACCGCGCGTGTTTTGTTCATACGACGATTAAAAAAATACCAGCTTCGGATGTGTTCGGCTGTCCTCGGGATGTACTCGGTTTTAATGTATATCCGATATGTCAGTGAGTGATGAAAGTATTTTGTATGTTTTGTTTTCACTTCTGTCAGCACTCCCGGAGTGCCACTGTATGTCAGTGAGTGATGGCAAAGTATTCTGTATGTTTTGTTTTCACTTCTGTCAGCACTCCCGGAGTGCCACTGTTTTTTTTTTTGTTAGCTTGTTTTGTCCCACTGCTGGGTAAATACCTCCCCCAAATCCTTCCAAGAACTGTTTTCCCGCGCGACCTCGAACCATAGCCACTGTAAAATATCATATCGAAATCACTTTTACACGTCACATTATAAAAAAAAACATTGGCACTCAAAGAGTGCCGACCTACAGAAGTGAAAACAAAACACAAACCGAATACTTTGCCATCACTCACTGACATATCGGATTTAAAACCGAGTACATCCCGAGGACAGCCGAACACATCCGAATGTAGCGCGGTGTCGGTAACAGCGACGCGAGTTCAATGGTTTCTTCCCCAAGTTTTCACTTCAAAAAAGCTAGATGAGGTCGGCGTTTGCCACCTCACTACTCTGACAAGAAAGACCGAAACAAACTCAGAGGTCACCGTCTCTTTTAAAGTTCTGACATAATCTTGGTCAGATCATGTGAAGACCATGTCTGAAATGGTATTTTGAGGAAGGACCTCACAGATTTGAGTGAACCAGATCAGTCAATGCAAGCATTGGTAGTCACCTCATTAAATAACTAAAACACAAATCAAACTATATTATCAAAATTATGAGTTTTAATCAGGATTGTTGTTACCTAGTTTAGGGGGCCTAAAAAGGCCACTTTGGAGAGTCATAAAAGGATAATATTATGAATTATAAAATGGCGAAGACAGTCCGTGATTTTCTTTTTTTCGCTGCACTACGTAGGTACAATCAAAGAGATTGGGATTGAATATGGATTGGATTGATTGGTATTTTAGCACAGACAAAAAAAAATAACTGAAAAATGCTTCACCAATGGGATTTGGTACGATTTACTTAACAGTTAACTGTCCATTCTGTTATCCTTTTCTGATTCTGCCAAAGTGGCCTTTTTAGGCCCCCTGTTCATGACTTATGCAACATCTAAATTAGTACCTACTTTGTGGCCAGGTTATACATATATTGGCTGCAATTTGTTTAGATGTGAATTGGACGGCCAATACACAGCCTTATAATAAATAAAAGTCAAATTAGTACCTCTTTACATACGAATAAAACCACTAAGTACAGAAACACAAGAGAGACCATTTCGAAATGAGCCAGGCATGAACAAACATATTGCCGTGACACTAGGACCTCTCATTGGCACCCTGACGAAATAATGAGCCTCACAAGATGTCGCAGGTTTATTATAACTTAGCGATAAAAACGAAAATCGTGTTTTGCGAGTAACGTTAGCCCGGCTTATTAGTCAGTTACTTTTAAATAATATTAATTTTTCTATAACAAAGTTAATTTATTTGTTGGCGAGTCGACAACTCCAGAAATATGAAGCAATTGGCACATTTTTAATGTTATGCAATAAAGTATAGAAAAAAATCGACCAAGTGCGAGTCAGACTCGCACACGAAGGGTTCCGTACCACAAGGCATAAAACGCCGACCGTTTCTTTTATACCCCTTTAAATTTTAACTTTATTTTTATTATTTGTTGTTATAGCGGCAACAGAAATACATCATCTGTGAAAATTTCAAATGAGATACAGCCTGGTGACAGACAGACAGACAGACGGACAGTGGAGTCTTAGTAATAGAGTCCCGTTTTTACCCTTTGGGTACGGAACCCTGAAAAGGATACCAGCGCACAAAAGTCATAGGAGTTAAATATTATAAAACGTTTCCGTTTTTCTAGTTCCCATTTTCGCACGGACGTAAAAATATCGCGGCGGGATTTTAACACGCACTGGATTTTCAACTCTCGGTGTAAAGGGGCTTACAGGACCTAAACACAAAGAACGCAAGTTTTAGAAACAATGAAAGAGTATGATCGGGCTACAGTAAACAAAATCAGAAAAATATATTATATTCTTCAGGATATATGCTAGGTAGATACAATGTTGAAAACATAATACAACTAATTTGATACGATAAAAAAAAATCATGAAGAACTTAAATAAACTTTCTTTTTACAATAAAAAGCATACTAATATGCATACAATCATTCTGGTTTTTTTGTCAGATTATTCTACAAGCAACATACTAAAATACTACTGTTTTAATTATTTAGTCCGAACAATAGATTTTTTGTAATTAAATACTTAATTGCTTCATATTTTGCAATAAATTGCCAGCGTTGTGTCATCGCGCTTCTCTTTCTTTTATATGCAGTCCGATAGTGACCGCGCTTTAGGTCATGTAAGCCCCTTAAGAATCCCAGTGCGTGAAAATCCAGTACACGAAAAAAAATCGCCGCGGGAAAAACGCGCTCGTACGTCCTGGGCTTACTGTCATGTTGGGATGTGTAGAATTATTGTAGTGTCATGTTTTTTAACAATAGGTTCTGCCTACTGAATTACAGCTACAGCAGGAACACAAATTACAGCGATTGACAGACGATGACTCGACATATCCCACCTTGTCAGTACTTATATAACTGACTAGCAGCACCTCGCTGTTTCACCCGCATAAGGGTCAAATCACACCGAGATGGCAGCGAAGCGGCGAGCAGTTTCAGTGTCATATAATTTTAAACTTTATAGTCATTACTATAACACATAGTATCGCTTGAGAAACTTGAGTCGTCGGAGTGCTCGCGGCGCCGCGGGCGGCCGCGCGCCTTTTCAAGTTTCTCAAGCGATACTATGTATTATAGTAATGAATATAAAGTTTAAAATTATATGACATTGAAACTGCTCGCCGCTTCGCTGCCATCTCGGTGTGATTTGACCCTAAGTGTCGATCCCGTGTGTATATCGGGATAACAACTATCCTATGTCCTTCCCGGAGATGCAATCTATCTCTCTGCCAAATTTTACCGAAATCCGTTCAGTGGTATAAGCGTAAAAAGGTAACATAGAGACTGATAGACAGAGTTACTTTCGAATTTATAATATTAGTATGGACTATATTTCTAGCAACCTCGCAATGCAATATTCTGTGAATCGTCCTCATCATCATCAGCCTTTACCAGCCCACTACTGGACATGGTCCTCTCCAGTCGGTATGCTATTTAACTCGATCCTCGGCTACTCTCATTCATATATGATCGATTGTTAATCTAAACTAATATTATAAAGAGAAAAGATTTGTATGTTTGTTTGTTTGTTACGCTAACACGCTAAAACGGCAGAACGAATTTGGATGAAATTTAGCACATGGGTAGACCATGACCTGGATTAGGATATAGGATACTTTTTATTCCGATATTCCCACATTCGACTATTATGCGGGTGAAAACGGCAGGGTGCAGCTTGTAATTATTATTCGCAATAACTATTTGGACTATTCTGTTAGGAACTCATTTTCATCAATGCACGTTTTTAATGTATTGACTAGTTATTATTCGAAAAGGACTGTCAATGTCCTACTGTAGCTGCGACATAGAAACCAGCGGTGCTATTCTGTAAAAGATACCGTGATAACTTAGGTGTAGTGAGTTTAAAGTAAGCTGTCATTTCGGAATTGACACTATTGACAGCTCAAGCTTAAGCTCACTTCACTTAAGTTTTCACAGTGAGATTTTTACAGAATAGCATTACAGTTGCATCATAATATTATCATCATATTTTACGACCACTTCAATCTTTACATTTATTTGTTTTGTTTAATAACTGGTCGCACAGTGTTGACAGAGCGAAAGGTCGTGTGAACAGATGTGGTCAATTGAACTTTCGAGTCGCCCATTCTTTGAAGAAATATGTGTGGCTTATATTCCAGTGATTTAGGTTTAATATCGCTTACAGAAAATTATCTGGTTTGTTTCTTTTTCTTTAAATGTTTTTTTTTTATACTTAATAGGTCTTGCTCTTGACCTCGATTACGCCTGATGGAAAGCGCTTGATGATGTCTATGATGATATTTTTACGTTTAGAAATAAATCCTCACTTTTTTATGATCATACACACGAGCGGTAACTGCAGCCGCATGCTGTTCGTGTGTATGTGTTAACCTAAGCTATTAACAATTCATTAGTTAACTATAATCATTATGACAATACCCCATAGAAGGCTTTCTCCGACTCCCTATAACCAAACGCACGTGAAGGATACCTCGATAGTGTCATAGAATGTATAGACATCATTAAAGTAGAACTTCTAAGAAATCAGTTTTATAATCTAATTAAATCCTTAATTTAACAGAAAATCCAATTATAGGCTTATACATAGACGTACATATCTAGCGATGTTTAATTAAAGCAAATATTCCGAGAAATTATATGTCAATAACACATGTTTCTGTTCAGTGAAATATGTATTTAAACGATTATATCATTAATCCTATTGATACAAATGATATTAGATTTGTAAATAGCACTACACACATACCTAGCTACAGTACATGCTTAATTACCGACGAATTTAGATTATTTGGACTAGTACCCCTTTTACTGTAATGAAACTGAAAACACGGAACACAATCTAATGAAGTAATATATATATATACAAACCAAAGGAAAGATAAACACTGACTTGGTGATGATACTCTCTTTCGACTAGCCACGCCATTCTCAAAGAAACTAAACAAAAGCTAAGAAAAACTCAAACGTAATAATATGGTAAAACTTATAACCCAACATGTAAAATCGACATTCCAAAACAGCCAATACCGGCTCCCCAAAAAAGACTTCCTTTCCAATCATAACTATCTAAATGGATAGGAAACTAGGAAATAAACACATAATATATCGTGTGTATAGTCGACACAATATAAATGGTTATTTAATGCGTCTTACCGTTACATAACCGAAGGGGACGTTAAATGATGTTGCGTTTTCTTGCTATACCTACGTGAAAATGGACTGAATGTTGGAAGCATTCCTTGTAAGGGGAAAACAGACGCCTTGAAAAACTATTCGTCAAAGGCACGAATCCCTCGGAGCATACCGAGAAAGTTTATTTGGTTGATGTAACATGAGTTCCACGAATTCGTTTAATATTTTTGATACATAATCACACAGATGAAGATGAAGACATTCATTCTTATGGGATAATAATGCATGCATTATTTTTTCAACTTTACAAGTACATCGTTGATCGCAGTCATCGCTTCCTATCTCATAATAGCTTATAAAAGCTATTCGTGTTATACCAACGGTAGGGTAATTTTCTTTCCCTTCTTATGCTTACTGGAAACATTTTCCTTACTCAGCTTATTAAATTTGCTCAAGTTCATTTAAAAAAGTATTGTTTGCAACATCAGCACCATACGAAGCTATATTTCAACTTATAATCAGATTCTTTCCAACAAATAATTATACTTGTGAGTCAGCTATCTTCCTTCATTTAAAAGTAATCTTTTGTTCTGAGTAAACATAATTATTCGCTTATTACCTCCGCGTGTCGGTCACGTCACCTTGGGTTCACATCTAGGTTTAATTCGAATAAACGTTCTGCACTTATCAACACTTGGATTTCTTCAGTTATATGAGACATAGGTCACAGTAGGTACAGTGGGCAGCATCAATTGGGTACCCCAGTTGTATGAAAGTTTTAATACAACTGGGGTACCCAATTGATGCAGCCCACCGTACATCTGTTCCAGTGAAGAAATGGCCTTCTCATTATGTACTGAAACTGGCTACAATACCTTCATGTTTGTTCCTTCCTGTTTTTAATTAACTTAAGCCCCTTTCACTTTCTTTCCCCGTTTCTTATGCTCAAAATTAATTGTACTACTTTAGTTTATGTTTACAAAAGTGCACATTACTAAATTGTTATTGTTATATATCCATACATTGACGGATGGATGACCCCTGTAACACAGATTTTTACTAGCATGGGGGTCATTGATCATCATTTATTTTGTGGCAAGCTATTTGCACGCTTAAATTAGGCGTCACCTTGTAGGTATCTGTGTACTTTTTATGTCAAATTTCTATACATATAATTCTAATAAACTATTTAGTCCGCATGTTACTCGTATTATGATTAAAAAAACAAATCTTCAAAGGAATTATCTTTCACCTTGAAATTCTTTGATATTGGCTAGAACAAACATGTTATATTGACTTATTTAACTGTTAGATTAGTACAAGTACACATAGATAATAATAACTGCTCTTTAAATTCTTTGTATGCATCAAGTAAAGAAACTTTGTAGATATGCATTTAAATAGTAATGAAGAAATTTTTAATGTGAATTTACTATCTTGAAAATGCTTCGCCTAAGTTTATTCAAAAGAAGATGAATACTAACGCACAACGAACTCTATATTGGCACAGATAAAAAGAAACTTACATCGATCGTTATATCAGAAGGCCAATTCTATTAATTTAAAACGTTCAAAATCTAGTCTCAGTCTCATCTCGGCGATAAACAAATGTCAAAAACTTGTCAAAATGTAGGTAGAGACTGAGATCAGACTGTGAAAGTTCTTAAAATTAGTAGAATTGCCGCTCTGGTTCATTACACGTATTAGCTTCGGAGCAGTTATGCTGGTCGGCTCAAAATCCCCTTATGCCACCAGCAGAAAGTAGCTTCAAAGGACTAATCCTTTGAAGCTTCTTTCTGCTGGTGGCATAAGTGGATTTTAAGCTGTCGCTGACCCAATCGGCAGATGGTGACCGCAGAACTACTAATAGTTCTGCGGTCACTATCTGCCGATTGAGCTGTAAGCGATTGCTTTACGTATTTGAATCGATTTTCACTTGTACTACCTACGTCCTTTTAGAATGCTAGTGACTTTTAACCAGAGAGGTTTTTTGACTCGATGTACTGGTTGGTGGACTATTTAAAGTTATAAAGTTTCTATTTCTGCTAGCTTTGGTTTCCGATATAAATACTCCAGTCACCAAAACCTCTTCGTTCTCATTGGAAATGTAGGACAATGTTACACAGCCTGTTGAAAAATGCATGCGGAGTCCAGCAAAAGAAAGTAACAGGCGAGTTTCTTCTCGTTACTGTTTTACTAGAAGATTACACAGACCTATTCTAAGACCAAACTGCATCGTAACGCACGCGTTACGGTTAATTCGAACGGCAGTCTAGAAAACTAGAAATCCAATCTAGTCTGGAGCACGAAGCGGCCTAGCCTACATACAAACACTTGCATTGTTTACGATATGCACGGAAACTGATGCTATGAACGTATCTTGATATGTGTGAAAACTGGGAAGACGGGGGTCATGGGAGTTAGTGGCTTATTGGTGTTAATTGATTTTTCTTGCTATTAATAGACTTGTGCTTAAACATTATCTCCGCTGAATCGTAATGCAGTTAAGAACGATAAACTGGAAGTAAAGCTTCTCTGATGAGAGCTAAAGATTCAGCACTTTTGGATTCGTTTGTAGACAGATTTCAAAACTTCAAGGATTTTAGTTTCTAGCAAATGCAAAGATTTATTAAATCTTTGAAGGAAACGAAAGCGGATCAGACTACTAAAGATAGTGCACACAGATTGCGTCCAGCAAACAACGTTCAAAGTTTTAATTGTACGGAAAATATTTACTTTGGTAATTGGTAATTGGTATTACGGGCTGGTTTCCGCAACTCCACGTCAATGCGCGTATTTTGCGTACGGGTGGGAAAATCGATTATTCGATCCACCCCAGCTCCTCAAGGAAGGCCAGCAACGCCTTGATGTTGCTGACCGTCTCGCGTAGGGTACCTGGGTTACCGAAGTACTTTGCCCTGTACGTGGTGATCACCGGGCAGTTTAGAAGCACATGTGCCGCTGTCTCGTCGTCCTCCATGCAGGCCCTGCACAGCGGACTGTCTGTTACTCCTATGACATAGAGGTGTTTATTAAATGACCCGTGGCCAGTTAAAGCTGCCGTAACTATACGCAGCTTTTGTTTAGTTAGACGGAGAACCTGTTTCGTGAGGCGGGGATCCAAAGTGGGAAGTGGGAAATATTTACTTACATCCTTTTATTAATACGAGATTCCTGTCATCATCATCATCGTCGTCATTGTCAGCCTTGTTCCACCTACTGCTGAGTATAGGTTTCCTCCCTTTTTTGTCATGTCTAGAGGGTCTCATCCAGGTCTTCCCTGTGATCTCGACGTGATTCCTGCGAATCTAGCGTGACGCCCTATCTTAAAAAAAAACTATCTTCACTAATTGACACTCCTACATTCTGCTTAACGAGGAACATAAAATCAAATCAGCTCCTAATTTCACTTAAATACTTGATGGTTTTCGCAAACGATGTCACGTAGGTCGATATTGACTACCAGGTTAATTGGCGTAAGACGTAATGACGTCATAAATGTGCTGCTGGGATTACGGGAGATACGAAATTTATGTGCTCTTGGTTGAGACTATATGGGATGGGTTTTTGATGATAAGTTATGGGTTCTGTTTAGAGATACTAAGTTGCTATGGAGTAATTGGTGCTGTTAGTATAACTTTTTGGTGAAGATCCATGTACTGGCTATTTCTTCTTCTTTTCGATTAAATAGTACATAATTACAAGAAAGCGTGAAGATGATGTTAGGGAGTGTGAGTGGAGAGTTGGATGTTAGGACAGATTAAAGCTTTGTTTATTAGATACTAGCTTCTACCCGCTACTTCAAACATGTCACTCAACAATAGTGTAGCTTTGTATCAGTGCAAGACTTTTGTAATCGGATCAGTATTTCCAGAGATTACCTCTTCACCTCCTTATAATATTAGTTTAGACTGAGGAAAAGTATGTGTAAGGAAGATATATCTTCAACAATTACAATTATATCGATTGACTACTGAAAGGCAACGCAACCCTTAGAAGCAGATACCAACCCTCTGAAGAACAGAATGTCCCACCTTACTCTGGATGAAACTAATTGTCATTTGTTTGTTCCAGGTGACGAACAAGACCTCAGGCAAAGTGATGGTGCTCAAGATGAACCAGCAGCGCGCCAACAGGCCCAACATGTTACGAGAAGTGCAGCTCATGAACAAGCTCAAACATCCTAACATACTCGGGTAAGTCTCATCTAATACATCAGCATTGTATTTGCTGTTATAAGTCTGGCTTGCTATGGATGGTAACACATTTAAAACTTATTTGGATAAAATAAAAAAACTGCAAATCAGATTCATGAAACTATTAGTAGATAAAAACACAAAAAACCGTTGTAAAAGTAGTGATTACGAAGAGTTATTTTTGTCCATGAGAGGGGTAGTGATGTCAGTAGCTTTGGAACAGTATTGTAAATGAATTTAAAAACAATATTATACGCACAAGATCTCAAAGGAACAATAATATGAAAAGATTTGTAGTGCCCACTTCTAATAATTATTATAGTCGAAAGAAAGTGTAGAAATTTCTTAGTCCCAACTATTTTTAATAACCTTCCAGTCGATATAAACAGTTGTATCACAAAAACCGCCTTTAATAAAATACATATATCTCTTTAATATTT
This sequence comes from Mesoligia furuncula, assembly GCA_916614155.1. Lineage (NCBI taxonomy): Eukaryota > Metazoa > Arthropoda > Insecta > Lepidoptera > Noctuidae > Mesoligia > Mesoligia furuncula. Next base: position 26,996,379 of record OU744800.1, on the reverse strand, counting down.
TTTGTCAAAGCATACACTGTAGACAATATCTAGAAATAAAATAAAAATGTTTTATTAACCTGTATGTGAAAAAGTGTCATTATAAAAATAAATATGTTAATATATATATACAAAAAAAACGGAGCTACGTCTGCCAACAAACTGCTTTGCAGTTTGGCAGAGGTAAATATATTTTGTAAAAAAATATTTCTGTGAATAACTTTTTCATTTTTTTTTGTTCGTCATCATCGTCATCAAGTCACGTTAATAAAGTCCTCCAGGCCGTATTTCGGCCTAGGTGGCCAATCTCAATACTTTTTGTAAATTATTTCATCACCACAGCTCTTAAAACGGTGGTGGAAAAGCATCGTGAGGAAACCGGCAAGTCCTAGAACCAAAAGTTTGAAGACTTGTGACATCCGCCAGCCCGTATGGCGCCCGCGTGGTAGATTTTGGCCCACTACCTCTCACAGAGAAGAGGCCTGTGTCCCAGCAGTGGGAACGGCTGAATATGGCCAATCTCAACGGGTACTAGCCTTCAGGTGCACTCTCTTCCCTCACTATCATAGTCCATTGGGACCTTGGGACGGCAATTCGACACGACCGGAGAGAGATCAGGAGCAGGACCCTGCTGTTGTACTATAGGCCTATTTGTAATAGTGACTGCAGAGCTGTCTTTAATTTAATGAGTCATTCCGGTCTGATCCCCTGAACCCCCCTTCACCAGACCCCCACCTCGATCCCCTCCTGGATCGTCTTCTGTTTTAATCTTTGTCTTATCCACATTATGTAAGTTTTACTCTTTATGACAGGTAAGTACTAGGGACCATTCAAGTATTACGTAAGCACTACAGGGGGGCGAGGGGTTTTTGCTTTGCTTATTTTTGATGACATGGGGGATGGGGCGGTCTGGATGGCGATTACGTCAGCATTATTTATTTTATTACCTTTCGGATTTTCTACAAAATTTAATCGATTTTGATTTGAACACAAATGACAACCCTACATGCTTGAAAACGAAACGCATATAATTGCTGCTCATGAATCAATAAAGAAACCAGAACACATTGAAAAATATATGTACCAATGTTTACGGAAGCATGGGTACTACTTTTGCTAACGAGGGGGGGGGGGGGTTTACAACAAAAATCTGCTTACGTAGTACTTGTACGGCCCCTTACCTCCGACATATTTAAATCGAGATTAGTAGAAAGTCTCGGAGTCCGTTACCCTGGGGACGACCATGGTAAAACAGTTCAAATAAATTGTATCCTAATTAAAATTTGCCGCGCTTGACTCGGTGGAACGCAGAGCTAAGAGGCTCATTGGCGACGTAGAACTGGTGGATGCCAAGCTTCACAGCTTGGCTCATCGCCGCAAGGTTGCCTGCTTGTCGGTCTTCTACAGATTGTACTTCGGTGAGTGTACCCAAGAACTCCACGACCTCATTCCACCGGCCCCCTTCTACCTTCGGTCATCCCGACGCGACAGCAACTTACCATCCCTGCCAATTTTGCTATTCCACCAATTCGCATTAAGCGTTTTCAAATGTCTTTTATAATGCGCACAGCAAAAGAGTGGAACTCTTTCTCCCTGCGTCTGTGTTTCCGAGCGCATACAACTCGAATCTCTTCAAAGTAAGAGTAAACAGGCTTCTTCTGGGTAAGCTCACTCCATCGTCGACTTTGTCTCTGTCACCTCTGACCTAGACTAGAATCAAGAGCAAATCCATTTCACATAAAAAAAACTTGGTCACTATATAAGCTTCCCTCAGGACAAATACCCGCTGTGTCGGAAACTTAGCTTGTGTTACTTAGGGCAGGAGAAAAGGATATCATGTGCTTCCCTTTTTACGAAACCAGACAGGTAATGGGATTTTATTCGCTAATGTTAATGCGTAGGCGCGACTTATTAACCTATATAATGTACCAAATAAGGAAAATAATTCTAGCCAAAAATTCGCACGCGGCGCCAAGGCCGCCAAGTCATTTTTGTTACAAAAAAGTCCATTGATACAAATAACGCTTTAATAAAATGTTAATTACAGAGTGTCACCGGAAACAGTTTGCATATAAATCAGACGTAGATATTAAATTTAATATCAAATTATAAAAGATCTCTCTGTGAGACAACAAAGTGTTTGTGTGTTTGTTGAAGTAACATTTGCTTAGTAACAGGAAACTTCTGACAAATATTTGGGCTTCTAAAGAATATAAAATGTAACGGTCAGGAGGGTGGCAGGCAGTGGAGCGAAGCCAAAGTAACATGTTGGAGGACTTCTTTGTCTAACGAATTTTTTGCCCCAGTGCACAATTTCAAGTGCTTCAATTTCATGTATTATTCAAATGTCGAATAATGCATGAAGCAGAAACTAGGTATTTTACAATTTTTGAAGATCCAAAGATTAATAAATAAAAACTAGTCTTTGTGCATTGAACAAAATCAGAAGAGGTTTCAGTTCAGAACTAACCTCCTTTGATACAAATACTCCAGAGGCGCGATGCAATTCATCTTCCAACGGTTAAATTGCATAAACCTGTCTATAAATCATCCTCTAATAAACTGCCCTAGATGATTAAACCTGTAAATACATCTATTCACAAGCCGAACCAGATAACAGAAGACTAGTGTAGTGCTCAAGTGATTTATGATATTTTCTACATTAAAGTTTAAACGAAATCGAGCGAAAATGATAACGATAAAATATATTTGCATACGTTAATTTATTTTATTATGTTTTAATGTCCTATTTTATACTACGCAGTGTGTTACTACACATGGCGACAAGGATTGGAGATAAAAAGAACAAACTGATTTTGATCCTTTTAGCTTGCTTGTCCTTAAAATAAAGACATCCCGGTTATATAAATAAAAGCTTCGTCTAATTTGAAGAACTTCTGCGCACAATCAATCTCTTTTCATCTACAACTCGGTGTACACCTTCTTTCAGTTTCTGAACGATCTGAAAAATGGCGAGACTGCAAACTTTGGAAAAATGTATCCAAAGAATCATCAATTTTAGATCCTTATTGGACTTAGACAAAGAAAAGTATAGACGGCGGGTAGCTCCATTTCATTTCCACAAGAAAGGGATAAAGCATTGAGTTATTATAAGTAACAGAAAAGGATAAAGCTATACTAGCTAAGCTAGCTGTCTCTCATAGCGTGCCAGTTTTTTCAAGGCATGTTAGTTAAGTTAGTTTTTTGTCTCATGTGTGGCCACGCTACCCGATGCTCTATAGCTTTCTTACTCTAAGTTATTGGAGTACATAGAACAAAGGCACCTTTGGGGCTTTATGTAAAGTTTTCAAAATTTCTTTGAAATTTGAAAGTTATCACAACTATGGAAACTATACCTTTGTAGCGTTGTTGGATATTTCGATATATTTTGCTCTTATCTGTTCCGTAGCCAACATTGTAAACGTGATACAAGACACTAATACCTACTAACATTACCATATATTTGTAAAGGTTAATAGCATCAAGTACAATGCAGATAGGGAGCAAGGTCGTAAAGATCAGTAATCATTAAATACATCATTAGCGTCTACTAAGGCGCTATTAGGAACCTTCGCTTTTACAAACTGGCGAAGACCTTTAGTAACTGATTCTTTGTTTATAGACGGAAATAGTATTAGTCCAAAAACTACTATTTTATTTGTTTTAAGGACATTCGTATTCCATGTTAACGTTTAAGTCCCAAAATAAAATCGGCAGAAGAAGTTTGACTCCAAATTAAGGATTTAATTACCAATCATATGTTCATTAATTTCCAAAAACAATCACGTTGTATATCAAAATTCAAACTTGATCCAAGGTTGAACCCATTTAGTGACGTATGCGCCGAACAAGGAACATCGTTGTAACTAATTATACTTATGACGTCAGTGGATCATATGTCTGACTGCAGGATTATTAAGACGCTGCTTTAAATAACTGATTTCTCTGGGGACTATTATATGGGATCGTCTTTGTCTGTATCACACTTAAGGGGCCGGCGAACTACGCATGCTAATGCGTAGTTCATAAAAACGTAATACCAAAATAATTTGTAAATCAAACATCTTCTTGAGGAATTTCAAATTTCTATAGAAAATTATTTTTCTCATAACTCGTCTTTGAATCAGTGTCCATTCAAAATATATAGGGTTATTGGTAAAACATTAACAACCTCTTAAGAGGTCATTGTACTTCAAAATGTAGGGAACAGCTGATTTTTTTTTCGCGATTTCAGGTTTGGTCCCATTGTAAAAGTTGTTCATAGTGATAAGTACAATGACCTCTTAAGAGGTTGTTAATGTTTTACCAAAAACCCTGTATATTTGGGAACCTAGATATATTCTGTAATACAATCGGAATAAATACACACTATCTTATGAATACGTTAGATTTACAAATTATTTTGGTATTTACGTTTGTATGAACTACGCATGCTTCGCCGGCCCCTTAACATCAGACCTTCAGTTTACAATTCACATTTGTATTCCATCCTACTTCCACATTTATACATCTTTTCATGCAATCAATCTGCCTAGCCTTTTCCCAACTATGTTGGGGTCGGCTTCCAGTCTAATCGGATGCAGCTGAATACCAGTATTTTACATGGAGCGACTGCCTATCTGACTTCCACAACCCATTTACTCGGAAATACGATACCACTTGGTAATACTGGTTGTCAGGCTTTTGAGCTTCTGACTACCCGTAAAAACTGTCAAAGATCGGAAAACGAAGTAAAAAATGACAGCCGGGACCAACGGCTTAACGTGTTTCTGAGGCACGGAGGGGTCTCGGTAGATGGTCAGTATGGTCACCCACAGACCAACTGCGGCAAGCGTAGCTTAACCTGACCTGTGCGGCTGTTATTAGCCAGGAGCCCCTCTATGCATATTTTCATAATGTAAACTTATTAGTTTCAAACATTGTGCCAGAAGTCTCGCCGTCTGGGAATGCGTGGACAACGTCATCTGTTTATAATAACATGCAAGTTATGTCTAACTTCATTCAGCTGAGAAATGCACAAGGAAATTGTTTTGTACACAATACGATGAAACTATTTCTTGCTAGCGTAATATTTTCATTCTGCTTCTCAAATGGGATTATGAAGTTATTTTATGTTATATATGTGTCGCATCACCGGGTGGCCGAGATGCGATACATCGGGTCTTCTTCACGATCCGACATAGTTTAGATAGGTGTGGGCACTACCGTGGGTACTCGAACGAAAAGATTATTTGAATTTACAGTAACTTTAATAAACTAGCTATTAACAACCGAAACGCACACGTGCGTCGGAAACAAACACGTGCGTTGGTATTGAGCGTTTGCCGAGACTGTCCGAGCTCGACGACTGTCCACTGTAGACTGTCGCAACACTCGGTCTCTCCACCAGTCCTCGCTGCATCCCCTCTACCGACGATCGTGTCCAAGCGGTAGGGCTCGCTTGCGTTTCCGATCACATGATTCTTCGTTTACCAAACAAATTGTTAGATGGCGCTGTTCACTATGCTGTGTTGCCATTTATCCACGACACGGCCATCCCTGACTAGCACCCGTCCTCGGGTGTAGTACCTGCGGACCAAAAATACTCACAGAGTAAACAAGCTCGGCTATCCTGCCAATACCTAATAACTAAGGTAACTCGGCCTATCCTGCCAATACCTAATTACTAAGGTAACTGTAGCTCATTGTTACTTTAATTTCTCTAGTCTTACTATTTACCAAAATCTGTGCAAAAGCACAGTCCAGAATCACACCAATGATTCTTACCAGATCAGTTGTCACATTTGCTACTGCACATAAGGTGCGGTTGAGACTAGTCACGACATGTGCTTCCTACACAACACAGACTAGAATCGACCCATTGATTCTCAGAAAAAGAATACTAGAACATGAAGCGGTCTGTGCACCAACACAGACAAGAATCGCACCAACGATTCTCAAAAATCTAACGCAATATGTGCTACAACACATGAAGCGCTCTGTGCACCAACACAGACAGGACTCGACCGACCAACAAGTTATACCATCACAATTGTTGTGACAAATCAGTTAGAATTTACCGAAATAAATATCATAGGCAATGTATACTCAACTCATGAAACTTTCATTGTAAACTGTGCAGCAACACAGGTCAGAATCGCACCAACGACTCTTTACATAGGTATCTACCGCCACATATGCTACAACACATGAGGGGCACTGTGCACCAACACAGAAAAGAATCGCACCAACGACTCTTTAGACATCTGCCGCCACATATGCTACAACACATGAGGGGCTCTGTGCACCAACACAGAAAAGAATCGCACCAACGACTCTTTAGACATCTGCCGCCACACGTGCTACAACACATGAGGGGCTCTGTGCACCAACACAGAAAAGAATCGCTCCAACGACTCCTTAGATATCTAGCGCAATATGTGCTACAACACATGAAGCGCCCTGTGCACCAACACAGACAGAAATCGCACCAACGATTTCTTATAGACCCATCGCCACATGTTACTCATGAGGTGGTCTTAAGTTTTGAGTTTGAGTGTACACGCCATTCTTAATCAGAGGTGGTTTCACTATTACTGTCCTCAACTATAACATCTAATTCTCGAGTAACTTGGTGATCGGGTACCCTCCTCACAAAATCATGAGAGTATTCTTAGGTTCGCTCAGTCAAGCGCCTTTAAAACAATCATTAAAAGCAAACTTAGAGACTAACTTTACTTTAGTCAAATCGAATGTTATCGTAATTGCATTTTTTGAAGACCCTGTGTCACGTGGTCTACTATCTCATCTAAGTGAATATCAGCCAACTCATCATCAGTTGTCACTAAGCTAAGCCAATACACTTTGACGCAACACAATCTTTGATGATAGAGCGACAGAGTCGTAATAAAATGGATGTGACTCACCCAGTATTCATCTGCTCGGATTGCTGACATAGCAAACTTGTACCGTATCACTCGCTACTAGCCGCTGCTGCAGGCGCTGGCCCGAAACCGCCTGAGCCTCCTCGCCCTACTGGCGATGGCGCCTCCATCATTGTTTCGTGGACATCTCGAAGCAAAATGTCTGCCGCATCGAGAACAGATGCGGTCTGAAACTGCCATCCTGCTTGCACTCGTTCTCGTGTGTTAATCTGTCAACAAACATACCCGCAAAGTATCACATAGCTCGGTCACTCCTGACCAAATATGGTACAGGCAAAAAACACAATGAAAATTTGAACAAACTAAAAAAATTGCAGTGTTCAGAGCATTACTCATTATTTGATTCCCAAATCTCAAGATCACAAAGTAAACAATCAACTAAGCCAATAAAATATCCTTAGAGCATCACAAAACACAAAGCAGGAATCTTATTCGTGGCCTGTGGCTTTTCATCAAACCCAACAAACCTCACGTTTGTTTCTATGAATTCCTCTGAATTCCGAGTCCCACGGACTCTATGGTCTCTACAAGACCCGACCTCCGCCAGTGCCACCCGCGCACCGCGTATCCACGGACTACTAAAAGCAGATACCGACTTCTAACGGACTACGGCTACGAAATGGCTACCTACTGGTACGGTTCCGACCAGCCGACCTAAGATTCACCACTATCACTCGACTTAATCTCTACTCTGTTTCATCAACAAGACTTTTACTTGGCTTTCCTTAAATTCGTTAGTAATACTCTGATTTTCTGGCATTTTTCGCAAACTCCCATATGAAGACTGATGAGATCATTAAACGGGACTCGACTCTTTAAAATCTGTTTTATCAATTTGCAATAAGCATTCAAATTAGAAATCAAAAATTAGGCTTTTTTTTTTTTAATCTAAGAATTTGAACTATCTAGTTTCGAGATTACCGAGACCAAGTACAACGTTTTCACACTACGTTAGTCAAAGAAAACAAAACCTCAGGTATCCCATTGATGGTCCCACACATTTGTCACATACGCACTTCCCGCAGGAATGCAGACCATACTACCCAGAGCTACTGCGTATACTACGTACTCACGATACTCTGGTACGGTCTCCGACCTAATGAACTGAGAACCTGAGTACACATACTAAAGTGATGCCAACTCATCATCCATTTCGTCTACAATCTCAATTGGTACTTGGCCCTCGAGAATCGCCCGAACACGGTCATAGAGCGTATTTGTAAGCACGCCCCTAAGACGACCCACTGACCAAAAAAAACATCAACCAGAGTCATGTACCATCGTTATCCACGTTACAACAATAATCTTTTTCACTAAGAGCCTTAGACACCTGGAAACCCACACACGAGTAAACCACTCTAACGCCACGGCTCTCCGGCCGACTAGCATTCGCATTGCTCTCACACATCCAGCGCATGGATCCGTGTGCATCACCCTGTGACTACACACTTTTTACTACGGCCGATAGAGAACCCCTACTCGTGTGGTTCCCACTACTTAGGCTTGCTCATCACCACTGTGATCACCATCTACTCCGATTGGTACATGACCTACTGGCATCATTCGTAATCTATAGTGAGCGTCTTTAAAAATTGCATTTTAAACTAGACTGAGCTTTACTTCTCAATGTAACTGTTTTTGCTGTTGTTTACAAGGGAAGCACTCAGTACCCGAGTCATAACAAAATGAAAACGACTCACCAGATTCGGTAGACAATAGATCTGTAGCTGGCTTAATGGTACAGACATTCACTCGCTGTCACTGCCTCCTTGGCAGAAATCGCGAAGCTTCTTGCACGGAAAACACCGTCCTAGATCAGCGATTATTCATACAGGAGATCCACAGAGTGCAGCGCTCTCACTGCCATTCTGCTTGTAAACGTCCGTGTGTGTTAACCTGTAACCACAAAAACAAACCAACAGCAGTGCATGTTCCACTTGGCCAATTCTGTTTACCAATACTGTTTACACATTGTTATCGAAACGCATTACTTAATTTTGTAAAAACGATAGCAATCATCGACAACAAAAGATTCCTCTAAGCCTTAGTAATAACAGGGACAGGTCAGGAACTATATCAATTTAGATCACATACAACGCTCATGGCCCTGCTGCCGCAGCAGCTAGTGACACTCATGCCACCCATATCGTCATCACCTCAAGTGATACGATCAACATACTTCATTTTACATAGAGTCCACAACTCCCAGGTCACTACAAGACCAACACAACAATAGTCTCCATTGCGATCCTGGTCCCCGCTGCACCACCAGCTGCCCATCGCTCCCTGAACAACTCACAAGCGAGTTCCTGTTTCGACTACAGGCAAGTGCTTACAGTGCGACCTAACCATGGTATGTGCTCTAACTACTCGGTGGAAGAACTCTCATCACCGTCTTCTACGTTTAAATCGTTAGGAACACTACTTAGAGGCATCTTTCGTATGCGACCGTGAGCATACTTGTAAGTACGGTTAGAATTTAAAGCTTTTAAAGTATGGGGTCACCGTCCAAAACATCAACTACCGTAAGCGGACCTCTGAACTTCCGATCTAATTCTGATGATCTGAACTTAGTATCTGATTTTGCTACTCAATAACACTAAATCGCCAATGTTGTTATAGCTGCCATTGTTCTATCATAATGTTACTTTGCAAGTAAATGTCGGGTAGAAAAATAAAACCTCAAGTTGTTGCTAGCTAATCGCAACGCTACACATGATTTGTTCTGTGCTGAATACACGCGTTTGACCAATGCCCGTCAACACAACAACGGTAATAACTCGTTTGCCACTTAATTTGGCTGCACAACTCGCTTTTCCTAACGAGCATTCAGCACCAGAATCGTAAACAAAACAATACAGCTCACCTTTATTTTGTAACGTGCCTGAGGGCAGATAAACGTCATCCACTTGCCCTTCACTACTTCCAGCACGTTGTCTACCATCAGCTTGGCTGCCACTACTCGTGTTTCTCACTTGCAGCATACGAAGGGTTTCACTGACGGCTGCGAGGCTGCTTGGCTCGATTCTCAAAGTCACTCCATGTCCTTATCCAAGTGAAATCCAGTCAAAGAAATATCGCACCGTGACGTCAACGCTCAATTCTCCATAATTTTTCAGCTCGAGTGTATCCCACTTCTGATGTCGCATCACCGGGTGGCCGAGATGCGATACATCGGGTCTTCTTCACGATCCGACATAGTTTAGATAGGTGTGGGCACTACCGTGGGTACTCGAACGAAAAGATTATTTGAATTTACAGTAACTTTAATAAACTAGCTATTAACAACCGAAACGCACACGTGCGTCGGAAACAAACACGTGCGTTGGTATTGAGCGTTTGCCGAGACTGTCCGAGCTCGACGACTGTCCACTGTAGACTGTCGCAACACTCGGTCTCTCCACCAGTCCTCGCTGCATCCCCTCTACCGACGATCGTGTCCAAGCGGTAGGGCTCGCTTGCGTTTCCGATCACATGATTCTTCGTTTACCAAACAAATTGTTAGATGGCGCTGTTCACTATGCTGTGTTGCCATTTATCCACGACATATGGATTCTTGGAACTCATTTTAAGTTATTTTGTTTACATAAGTTGGCTACTGCAACTACCACAGAAACGACGGAGTGGCTGTTTGCTGTATAGTCACACTTATTCTGGAAAATCCGTAATCCCATTACGGAGTGCACCAAGATTAGCCATTTGATTGTGCCAAGGCATCTCACAACTCACATGTAATATGAACACTTTGTTCTGCCAAGAAAGATAATCTTGAAACACATAAGATAAATACAAAGCGGCGTAAAAATCATAAGGATTCACACGTTCAGACAGTTAAAGCCAGATCACCTTGATTTTAAGCATTCTGGCAAGGAAATGAAAACGTAATAAGTCTGAATCTTTTGTATCCAAGTATCCAACCCATCATTGTTTTTATACACGACTCTGTAACCACAGCAATCAAGACTGTTTACGATTATTTTCTTAAGACAAGCCCCGTTTACCAAAATATTCGTATACAGTTTAATTGCTTGGGTTTACATAAAGGTGTGTTTTTTGAGACTGCTAATCATGAATGTGTTTAATGTTGTTTCATTAGTTTTATGATGAATGTTAATTAATTTGTTGTTGCAGCTCACCACAATGGCGCCGATTCTGTTGTTCACAAACTTAACTAAATTTAAGTTCATGCCTCTTTTTCTTTCTATTTCATTAAGAAAATGACAGAAGATAAATATTAGTTTAGTCCTGTCAAATTAAGATACTGCATAGACAACTTTAGACTAGATTAAAAAATTGGCTATTAAAAATACGTCAATTTACGTCAGGCGCTAACTAATTTGACAGGACTAAACTAATATTTATCTTCTATCCTTTGCTTAATGAAATAGAAAAAAAAAAAGATGCCTGAACTTAAATTTAGTTTAGTTTGTGAACAACAGAATTTGCGCCAATATTTCATGTAGCTCTATTCTTTCCATCCTGTACGACCTTCAGGCGACATTACAAACCTTTATCCCCCCTTTGTATTCTTCGTAAACTCAAACAAAAAAAGTATTCGCTACTGTTTCCCCGACTTTCCTAGGTAACTCTTTTGTTGTTCTCATAACCAAATTCAGTATTAACTTGTACGGCCATATATATTCAGCAGTTTAGTGTTACATTGCTTGCTTATGGCAAAACGTTTTGAGTAATTTTCACTCTTCACCAATTCTTTAATAATCAACAATATAAAAATTATGGTTCCTTTTCATTATAATAATGGCAATATACAGTTTGCCTACATAAAAGGTATTAACGCCAGATACCGTATTGCGGTTGGCACACTACCGAGATGTCTTCAAGCCTTACAAGACAAGTGTGAATTGCATTAAAGAGCCTATTGAGGGAATTATCACATTTAAAAATTTCTCGTCTTAAGTGTCTACCATCAATCATGGCGAAAATATTAACGGAGAGGTCAGCAAAGTGTTTTATGTCTTTGGGGTCGTATCCTTAATATATTCGTGTAATGTATGTGCTTACATTGTTTGCACTACACTGTCAAGTATTAAGAGGAATGTTAAAAGGATGGTGATAGTGGTACCCAAATTCGCGTGGTACTGGTAGACATCGATCGGGAACAAGCGTCATTGATTCTGGAGAACTTAATGAAAGAAGCTAGGATATCGACAACGAATGTCACCAAACTACAATGCCTCTCCTTCTACTCTCCTCCCTTAATCCATCGAAAGGTTGTCTTTAAAAAATCGCTTCGAGTGATGAGACCGCCCATTGTGTCACCCCTTGTAAAATTTCTACATTTATATCTGTAATTTGTATGGTGTGCATAATAAAATCTATTTATAATGCCATGGAGAAAATGGCTCTCCTGCTTTGTGAAACAGATTCTTATAGCCTAGGTAGGAAAAAGACGCGATATTTTTCATGAATAGCCAAATAAGCACATTAACAAATTGTTTGTGAATGGTGCCGAAAACCCTGCAGCGGGTCGCCGCCGCCGGTGGCACACAAATTCGTTGGTCCACCCTTTGTTCCAATGTTTGTTGACCAAACAACTGGGGCCGGTTGACGTTACGTCATCCACAGGGAGCTACGCTAAGTTTTATTGTGTTTACCGATGCTTTTTTTATTAGTATAAGTAAAATTGAAAAACATTTTTTATGTTGTTTTCTTTTGTCGTCACCGTGTGACGGTCTATAGAGATACTAGAAAATGGCTATTGAATGGCACATCCTGCAGATCGTTAAATTTAGAGACGACATGTTTCAGCCCTTGCAAATGTCGTTTCCAATTAGTGTTTTATCACTACCGGAGTATTTATTTATGGCTGAAATAAAAGTAGATACCTAAATTATTATCCTATTAAAAGGATGAAAATATATAGTCTTCCAAAGAGTCAAATGCATCAATTAGTCGTTGTTATTGGTTTAACTTTATACACCTTAGAGTAAGGGATGGTGCTGGTATATTCTTGACTAGATTTTTTTTTTTTTTGCGGATGGGAAATCATCAAATGACTCCTCCCGCTCTGGTAAGAGTCTGACACTCCCATCCGCTCCGGGTGGAGCGGATGGGAGTGTCAGACTCTTACTGACTAAAACCCACCTGTGTTCCTTCCTTAGCCCTTTATGTTCCGGGCCAGCGGTAACCCTTTCGGACAATCCCGCTGACCTTCTTGACTAGCTTCTGTTCACGACTTCGTCCGCGAGAAAATTACTACCCGCGTTGCTGGGCTCCTAATGGTCCTAGCGTGATGTTAAACAGCCTGTATAGCCTTTCGCAAGAACTGACTATCTAACAAAAAAAAAATCCGACTGGTAGTTCCAGAGATTAGCGCTTTCAAACATACAAAGTCTTCAGCTTTATTATTAGCATAGATTAGTAGTATATATGGGACATGTTCATTCAAATTATTCCACATCTACTGCCAAAAAACTCATAATCATCAGTAACATTGTCACTTTGTAAGTGCTCATAAGTTCGGATAATAAATATGATAATATGGCTTGATTCAACTATCAGTAAGTGAAACACGTTTTATTTTCTGAATTCACACAATACATTTATTTCACACGTACAATTGTCACTTCCTGGTCTTGTACATACCAACTCTGGCCATTTTTTTGGTTCTCATTGTTTATTTTTATATCACAGTTCGCGAACGGCATTTCTTATTCTTTCTTACCCTGAATTTGGCTTGCATAATATGTTACGAAATGGAAACGATGAACCGAACAATGGCACCCACTGTCCCCCATTTCGTTCATTTCCTGCTCGCTTATCTTCGGAAATAAAAACAATGCTTACACTGTGCCGATTGTTTGTCTTGCATTTTTTCTCGTCCATCTAGCGCAGCTGCTCTGTGTTTTCAATTACTCTTTTTAGTTTCACATCACCTAATGTTCAGAAGCCAACATCATCATCATCATTTCAGCCGAAAGACGTCCACTGCTGGACATAGGCCTCCCGCAATTTTGGGGGGGGGGTTTGCCATAATCGCCACGCTTGGCAGGCGGGTTGGCGGTCGCAGTATGGTATGATGGTGTAATGCATAGAGAACGCTGCTGCCCATTCTCCGGTCTCCCTTAGTCGCCTTTTACGATACCCACAGGAAGTATGGGGTGGTGCTATTCTTTAAGTCCGGCACCACACAGACACAGAAGCCAACGCATTTAAATAATAAAACATAGTTTACAAAACTGTATGAAGAAATCTCTAAAGAAGAGCCAAACGTCAAATTATACAAAAGCATTAAAAGCCACATGATTAACGGTTGAGCAGCGTGCCCGCGACCGCGCCTGCGATGATCATCTATAATTTAAGGCGATAACCAACATTAAACAAACTAAAAGTGTCAATTAACCTTAACTCTTGTATTCTTATTGCGTGCGTGTAAACACCGCTTCCTAGGAATAATAGACTAGCTTTCTCCCCGATTGTTGCTGTTTTTTGACCTTATCTTATTATCAATGGGAGTTTCATTATAATTAAGCCCTCTTTGATATCTCTGCACGCCAGGTTTTTAATTGGCAATTTGCATTGATTAAAAGATGATTACTCGGGGAAGCCTTGACATCTGTCCCATTGCGTGATCAATACGATAATCACCTCGTAACAGTGAGATTTTTGTGTTTTTTGTTAAGCAACTGCCTTTTATATTTCTTTGCGCTGCTGCTTTCGTGTTTCGAAATTTACGTCACAGTCCGATGAAAATTGTACAGAGAATAGTTCAACATATGAGGAGCATGGCTCTGCATTTTGATTAGTATTTTTGTCTGGTAACATATCATCGCCGGTCACGTCACTCTGTTAATGTAAAACACAATCAGCATAATAATGATGTGTACATGTGAGCTCGGAAAAATTTGTCGTGCCTGTCGTGCTCATGAATATATTTCAACAATGTTTCAAGTTCAAGTGTCTTGTCTATCTGATCTACCATATTTGTGCGGACAGTTCCAAATGAGATCACATCTATTTGTTCAGTTGAATGTACGTCAGGTTGATGGTCGCGTCAATGAGGCCATCTATTGTGGTCTCATCACTGGGAATCATCATTGTGGCATCTCCAATCTTTTCCCAATTACTTTCGAGACCATGCTCGCGCGACGCTCATTGTGTACACACTTTATTATGATAATCGGATTTCTAATCACCAGTGTGCATCGACCTTGATATTTCGCGTGGGAGAGCATTAACGGAATGCATCTCGTATTTTGATTACAAAATTAAAACTAGATTACACATCGGGTTAAAAGGCAAATCATTTATTATCCGAGAGGCCTTGAATGAAGTGTATAATTAATGCAAGATCATTTTTTGTAATGTCCTCATTTGTAATCATAACAATGGTGCAATCAATCGTCAGTTGATTACGGGTGCACTTCAATGGGTGCTTCTCTGTGGCTATGTAGTACATTCTCTACGCTTTCCACAGTTTTTCATGGCACATACACGTCTCTTTTTGTATTTGTATGAATAGGTTCACTTTCCCTCATTGAATGTGGGTTTTCACATACGTCGGCAATAATAATTTCTGTATATCGAGTGATTTAAATCAATACAATTAATAACATTCATTTTCTATAGCAACGCGGTGAAACTTAAGCGGGTAGATACTGAAATTAATGGGATTAGATACGTGTTCTCGCTTACAGATTATCTTTCCTCTCTAATTGCTGATTTATTGCTTAAGAAATTATGTTAGACCAGGCCACAGCGCTCACTAATATACATTTTCTCCTACAACAAGAGCAGTTGTCCAATCATTTAAAATGTAATTCTTTTATAAATCGCCCCATGCATGCTCAGCAGTCGTTATTAGCCTGGATACGATCCTCAGGTTGGGTAAAGTAATATTGGGCCCGAACTCGGATTATAAACCTAGTTGATAGCAATATTTAATTCTTCTAACTCCTCATCTCTTTTTTTTCACAGTTTCATGGGCGTCTGCGTGCACGAGGGTCAGTTGCACGCGCTCACAGAGTACATGGAGGGTGGTTCTCTCGAACAGCTGATCCTCAGCGTACCGCCGGAGCCTCTGCCGCAGCCCCTCCGGGTTTCCCTCGCAGCTGACGTCGCAGAAGGCATGATGTACCTACACTCCCTCGGTGTCTTCCATAGGGATCTTACTACTAAGGTGAGAAGGAATTTATTGAATTTGTGTCAATGTATGTTTATACAAAGGTCTTAAGGCGAAAGCGCCAAGATAGCCCGTGAAATTTAAATTTTCTTAAGTTTTTTGCAAGCTTGTATATTTGTCAAAATATGACAACTACAACACGACAAATTAACGTAGTTTGTCAAACTGCTAAGCGAAACAGCTTTTTCCTGACTGTACATTATGGAGAAATTGAGAAAACTCTTGTCTTGTAATTCTTTCTTTTTTATTTGCGATCGTTGACGATATTCTTCCTTGTGTCAATATCAATATGGCGATCATGTCAGACGAGTAAATTATGGAAAACTTAAAAAAAAAGTCCGAAGAATATGTATAGAACTAACGATGACGTGTGTAATGTGGTATGTGTACTGTAGAGGTCTGCACTGGACCTCTACAGTTCCTTCTTTATAATTAAAAGACCGTAGACTTGGAACTATTGTATTGATAAAAAGAACCTCACAGCTTTACAGAAAATATATGAATCATGACGTCTTATATCAAAAACTCAATCTTAAGATATCTGACATATATTTGTTTGAATCTTCGAATGGAATAACCATACAATTATAACCAGCCTGTCATACTAAACGTAGTGCTACACATAAAGCCTCTACAGTACCTATATGAACAGTTTCAACTTACCACAAATTGTTTTCTATTTTCAGAATGTATTATTAAGAAAGTACGGAGAAGGCGACTACATGGCCGTTGTTGCTGACTTCGGCCTCGCGGCCAGAATACCTCATCCTGTGTAAGTAGCTTACTTTTCATACCACAACAATTTCTTAGCACAATACCAATCATGTTTTACGACACCCAAGGGGGCATAAGGCAATAAATAACACTTGGAACTCGCAAGGGGTTGACAAATTTGAATCTGTAGCATTTCGTGCTCACAAATCATAAACCGGTTTCAACTTGAGAATGAAGTCATTAAGAAAATCACGGCGTCTTTAGTTAGGTAGTCACAGTACTTCAATTCGCAGTCACGGCATATACTCCATTACCAACTAGCGGTACAGCGGAGATGCCCGTAAAGAATCGATTACCTCTCGGAGGGTACTGCTGCCTTACGTGATCTCCGAATGAAGCCATTACAATATCAATGGAAACGTACGAGGGACAGTTGCTTATGTAAAAGCGGTCATTGGATGTAATTGTAATGTTGATTACGAAATAGTGAGCTCAGAGAGAGCACTCTGGTGGCTCACTGGTACGAGTTTTAGGTCGTGGGTTCGAACCCAGACAGGCGCTTTAGTTTGTGTAAATTATTTCATAAAATGATAAATGATTTATTTTCTGTAAGTAGGTTTGTACAAACACTTTTACACATCAATTATATTTTTTTTAACTAGATGAGGTCGGCGTTTCCTATCTGACTATTCTGAGAAGAAAGGCCGAAACAAACTCAGAGGTCACAGTCTCTTTTAAAGTCCAGACAAAATCTTGGTCAGACCATGTAGATTGGTGTCTGAAATGGTCTTTTGAGGAAAGAACTACACAGATTGAGCGGACCTGTCCAATCAGTGCACGCATTTGTCAAAAATCATGCAGCCCAACTCAGAACTTGAGGAGCTCAACGATTCGACACCATTCCGACCGATTCATTACCACTATACTTTCAAAACGGTGAAGGAAAACATCGTAGAACCAAAAATTCGAAGACATGTGACATCTACCATCCCGTTCTAGGCCCATGTGGTAGATTACAGGCCACTCCCTCTCGAACACTCTGTTCTCCTGCTACGATACGGCCTGTGTCCCAGCAGTGGAATCATTATAGGCTGACTAGCAGCGCCCCGCGGTTTCACCCGCATAGGTGTCGATCCCGTGGGAATATCGGGATAAAAACTATCCTATGTCCTTCTCGGGATGCAATCTATCTCTCTGCCAAATTTTATCGAAATCCGTTCAGTGGTTTAGGCGTGAAAAGGTAACATATAGACAGACAGATTTACTTTCGAATTTATAATATTAAAGAGAGATGGGATTGGATTTGGATCGGATTGATTGGTATTTAAGCACAGACAAAAAAAAATTACTGAAAAATGCTTCACCGACGGGATTTGATACGATTAACTTAACGGTTGACTGTCCATTACGTTATCCTTTTATGATTCTGCCAAAGTGGCCTTTTTAGGGCCCCAGATCTTTGTGGAGATCATCCGGAGAAGTCCTACCACCAAACCACTTTCTGCCGCCAAGTTCTACCTATCTCAATCACTAAACATTTAATCATAGTATCAGCAATAAACTTAACGCACGACGCCATCGTGGCAGGCCGAGACGTAGATGGCGGGACGAGCTTGACTCCTACCGTAAGGACTGACCGGCACTTGCAAAAGACAGAATTGTGTGGAAAAGGGAGAATAGAATACTCTTTATTATGTACACCATATTAATTACAGACATAAGGTATAGAAATTGTACAAAGGATGACACAATGGGCGGTCTTATCGCTAAAAGCGATCTTTTAAAGACAACCTTTGGATGGATTAAAAAGGGGAAGGACAGACAAATACTGCAGGTAGTCTGTGGTGTACCATTTACATAATACAATAAATACATACATAAAGTATTTTATACTAATCTAAATAAATATATACATATAACAATAAACATGAAACAGGAGCAAAGAAAAATATAATGATGATGTTTAAGGAGAGAGGAAGTGCTTTTTTATCATAATTTTAAAAGCGGACAAAGATTGAGCACGCCTTACCGACACGGGCAAGTCATTCCATAATCAGAGAGGGTGGCCTTTGCCCTGCAGTGGGACATTACAGGCTAGTTAGTTAGTCTCGGCAATTCAAAGAAAATAAATGTTTTAAAGTGAAAAGTTCTTTAGGCGCGCTGGGGATTTTTTGAGATGGGTATAAACTAATGAACTCGCGCCACTGCCACTGTTACCGTAACCGGCACCGCTTCGGATGTGTTCGGCTGTCCTCAGGATGTACAGTCACGAGCAAAAGTATGTATACACTTGGCTTTATTCAAATGCGATTTTCTCCTTTATTTTTGAATGAAATTTTATATTATTAGGAACATAGTATTTTTTTTAAATCCATAGGTTTCTGTAGTGTCGTATTTCAACGTTGCATTCGTTATTTTGTGAAAAAATCGCAATTGAAAGTTGCCAAGTGTTGACATATTAGTGCTCGTGACTGTACTCGGTTTTAATGTATATGCGATATGTCAGAGAGTGATGGCAAAGTATTATGTTTGTGTTTTGTTTTCACTTCCGTCGGTATTTTTGGAGTGCCACTTTTTCTTCTTCTTTTCGTTTCGACGGTAATAGGCGTGACGACAGTATCAAATAATCAAAAATTTAATGATGTTAGGGGAAAATACATATTAAAAGGATTTAAAACAGTGATTTAGTTTAATTTAAAAACTTGAGATTAATCGGATTTTCACAAAAATAAAAGATTAAAATACTGCAGTCGGCCATTTTGACTGAAACACCAATCACAGCGCATGACGTCACGGGTATGTAAACATCACTGTGGTTCACAGAGTACACTATAGATAGTATGCTGACAACATTTGATTTTTACCTAGGCGTGACATCAGATCCGACGCCATGACAATGTGAGCTGTTTTCGCGACCTATTGAAAAAATATTAGAAAAATGGCTTCAAACTTCGTTAAACTTTAGTTTATTACCGAAATATAGGTGTTTTCGTAAATAGTAAATGTGTACGTACATTACGGAAGAGGATTTGAAAATCATTCGTCATGCCTATTCTAAGTTACTAATAGTGTTTGGGTCCAGTAGGTGGCCATTTATTGCGGCGTCAGAGGCGACTGAAGGTATGATTCCGTACAACGCTGCACGCGGCAGTGCTGCTGCGTCACTACAGGTCGCCATACATTTTATATAGGTTTATATGAGATTACATTCCGAGCACAGCAGCAATGTGACGCAGCAATGTGACGCAGCAATGTCGCGCAGCATTGCTGCCGTGCTCGGAATGTAATCTCATATAAACCTATAATGAATCTATGGGGACCAGTAGTGCTGCGGCAGCAATGCTGCGTGCTGCGGAATCATACCTAACTATTCTGTTTCTTTTATTGGTCCAACCAGGCTGGAAATCAGTATAATTTCGCACAGGCCAAATACCGTCTGAGCCCCGCAACCCAAACCAATTAGTGGGGATACTGGCCAATTACGGGTTAATACCCGTAATTGGTGTAATCCTCCCCTTTCGGAGAAGTTTATACTCGATAAGTTATTTTGATTGACTGATCCCAAGATCCACCGAAACTACTGTCCGTATCGTCTACACTATTAACGCTGAGAATGGTCCTAGGATAGATTTCAAGGTCGGGCAAAATTTGGGTTTTCCCTTGTAGAGTTTCTCAATAGCAGCCCGGAGTTAGAGTTTTGGTCCAATGGCAAGGTTCGCCCCCTATAATATAAGTTTATTTATTTTCTCTCACAATGGTTTTGCAGCACTTAAGAGGAAATGCGGCTGGTCTATTCTCCATAGAAACGCTCTCGCCTGTTTTCTTTCTCGTTAATGACCATAAAGCAATGTTTTTTTACAGAATAATAAATATTAACTACTTCTATGTCCCTATGTTTTCCTTTTTGATGATACATTATTTTTATAAGCACTGAGGGTTCTCCTCAAAAAAAAGCCGATTTAAACCGCTGTCAACAGAGGCCTAGAGTACAAAGACAACTATTAATGAAACAAGAAAAACATAGGAACACACTACACAATATCCTTCTTATTCAATTTATGAAATATCTTTTAAGAGCGTTTACGCCGTTCGGCATTTCATACAAACTTTCAAGCCCTTGTTTTTCGAAATTAATGAACGGATTTTAATGAAACTTCCTAAGCATAAGCAGGATACAAAGGTCTAAAAAGTTAGTAGAGAACATTTTCGAAATGTCTTATATAAAAAAAGATAACTGGAAATATCTGTTTCTATGGAAAGTTTAAAATCGGTCTAATTTGGCTGTAACACTATTTTTCGAAAATGTTCTCTACTAACTTTTTAGACCTTTGTATTTTGCTTATACGTACGAAGTTTCAATAAAATCGGTTCATTCGCTTCGAAAAAAAAGGGCTTGAAAGTTTGTATGAAATGCCGTTCGGCGTATACGCTCTTAAATTGGTCCAATATTGGAGGAGGAAATAGGCGAGAGCCAAACCTCGACTTATGACTTTTTAATTAGACTTTTTCAAAAGTCTCTCCGACCGCATTCCCTCTTAATCGTTTTGAACTATACAACGTGCCGCTACAATGGCGACATTAATTGAACACACGGGTAGGGCTAGTGCCCATTAATCATATATATATGTATAGGTTAAAATAATTCGTAAATTGAAAAAAAAAATGTTTCTAACAAACTAAATAATATAATAGTAACTAAAATTGGGATCACCCTTGCAAAAATTCATTCATGAAATTACTTACCTACGCTTCGCGCGATCGTACTCGTCATAAGTCCGATTCTTTGTCGGCGAGCGAGCGAGCGGCGCGCGGCGCATGTAGTAGCTACATGCTACAGCGGGGGTGCTTAGTCTAACGTCACCCTCTCTTGTTACTATTAGTTATAACTATCATCACATCACTCATCACGTCATCACTAATCACTGCTTCTATTTGTCTCCTAGCGCTATAGCGGAGGCCAGTTTTGGGTTAGTCTTCGAAATATTGTAGCACATTTTGTCGTGTAGGCGGTCGATCTGGGCGTTGAGACCACTGGTCGGCTTTCGTGGATGCGCTGAAGAGGTCCTACAATAGTGCGAGGTTAGTAGGCATTGTTTTGAATCGCCATTATCTCTCGCGATATGTCCTTACCGCAAGGGCGGCATTTTGATGACATTCTCCATAAATTAGCATCACGTCCGCATATTCAGCTGCTGTGTAGTTCGGATGTGTATTTGCCACCACGATCACAAGTTTAAACAAGCACATAACCCAAATAAAACCGTCCCTATCGCACTATGAAAACGTACCTACTAGATTAGAAAACAAAGCAAAACGTCTTTAGCGCAGTACGAGTACCATAATCAAATTACTATCCTAATTACACAACAATAAATAAATAAAACAACAGGTAAGCGTCTTTTTCGCGGAAACATTCACAAAAATAACGACATAACTTTGCGCACTAGTTTGACGAAGTGTGTCAAGGACACGGGTTTGGCTACGAGTGCAGTGCGGGGGCGCGGGTGGAAGGGGGCGCGGGTCGCCTGCGCCGCTTGCCGCCGCCGCGCCGGAAGGAAGAGCACGCGCCGCTCGCCGACAGGGATTATATCTCTTTCCTTCAATTCGCCTACTCTTTGCATTTGTTTCATCCTAATAGTATTGCTTATTCGTTTTAACTTCATTGATGCGATGTTATGATCCGTGACCCCGGCAAATGACCCCTGCGCTACAGTTCTTTAAGTACAGGTTGCTCTAAGATGGCATTTTCTAAAATTTTAAATAAATCCGTAAATAATAACGTTTAATGGAAATATAATTGCTTCATGAAATGAAAATGTGAAAACGTATATGTGTGTTAAATTAATGTCACCATTGAAGCGCCACGTTGTATAAATTCACATTGAGAGCTGGTGCCTGATGTAGGTTTAGGAAATACCACTAGGCCCCACTTAGTGGCCTCATACTAATTAACAGAGTGGCAACATGTATTTCTACTTCTTCTTCTTAGCGTGTCGATAGCAATCTAAATAGACTCGGCCCAGAATGTGGCTACTTGTTTGGCGCCATCACCAGCGTCCACCAGTTCCTGTAACGTGCAGCTGACAGCACTCGCAGGACACGATATTAAGTGTCCCATCGTTTGTGGAACAGCACCACATTTACACTCCAAGGCGGAGTCGTCTATGAATCTCCACCTGAACAGGTTTTCCTTGCTTTGGCCAACCTGGGTCCGGAGTCTGTTTAAAGACTTCCAGGTTACCCAAGGTAACTCATGTCCAGGTGGGAGGTCTTCAGCGGGTGGGACGAACGGTTTGAGTAAGGAGGCACTGTCTCGCCACAGCTTCAGTCTCTCTTGTGATGGTTCGCCAGTGAGTGGGTCGACACACTTTAAAAAACTGTTTCGGCTTTTCAGCCTTTGTGGCACAAGGATGTTGTCGTGCAAAGGGTGTCGTGTGTTGGAAACTATTTTGGCTCTTTCGCTGGAGCTTGCCACCGCTCTGCGAACCACTGGTGGCGCTATTCCTGCTAGTGGTACAGCATTTCTACCGGGGTTGGTTTTAGGCAGCCAGTATTTCTACTAAAAAATTAAAACAAAAAATGAATAAATGAAAAAAAAGTAACAACAAATGCAGTCAAAGGGTTTGTGGTGAATTGACATGGGATAAGACTTAAAAAATAACTGGTGAATGGTGAGAATACTATGGATACTTACATCTCTGCTTACCTTTCCGTGAAATACAAACGCCCTGTTTTGATATAAAATGCTTTGAAGCTATCTCCGTTAAACATCTTAGTGAAGACTGTAGACACGCGATTTTTTTTCTTAGACAAAGCCATATTTCTGCCATTTGAGGAAGACGATAGATTCGTGTGTAATTGTGCCTTGTAAGCGACGTTCCGCTTGTGTGCGAGTGATTGCGCACACGCACTCGTCCTAACGTGTGCGGACACGCACCTTTACGAATATAAGCGGTGTTCATTACAATCAAATTTTTTATTTCATCAAAAAGACTTTAACAATATTCTTATTATAAATTTCTCATAACTTTCCCGTTCTGATAAAATAAACAATACAAGAATCCGTTCTGTTTGTATCAAGTGCTGTTCTAATTAAATTTCAGATCCGGAAAAAAATATTTAATTTTATTAAAAGCTCTATTAGTCATGGTGTATGTTTTGATGGATCAGCCCTTTGCGTTGGAAACTTTGTGTATCATGTCGACAAATATGAACGTTAAAGTCGCCAAGAATTATTATTGGTAAAACATGAGAAATATGGAATGAAATCGATAAGCCGTATCTAAACTAAATTGATACTTGTATGCTCCGAGCCTTACATACATAGGTGCGACTCACGCGACTAAATTAGAATACATAAAACGAAACGACATTGATATACGACTAAATATTACGTAAATAATACCAATTACCACATCTTATAGACGAAGTAAGTGGCAAAAATACAATATATTTTACAATTAAGCTGTCACGTGCTGTCTTGCGCACGCTTCGGTATTGCACACGCTACTTTGCGTGCAAAGACACGCCGATAGTCAACGTACAACATTCATTACTCACTCACTATAATATTTTACCCATGGAAATTGCGAAGTGAGCTATGTCCTAAATGACATATGGTCGGTCCCCTTGACACGTTTGGAAATTCATTAAATTAATCGTCATGTATTTTTTTTTTGTTGTATTTAAACTTGATCGTAGTTACGTGTTCTGCTGATGTTTCACCTTTTTACACCTTTTATCAAAAAGCTTACAGTGTCTCGTTTCCTAAAGCTGTCTACACACTCAACGCCAACAGTCATATGGGCTAAAAGTACAACCCAGAAATATTGGCGTATTCTCCAGGGCCAGCCCTATCGAATCGCCTTATAATATGCATGAAACGGTGTCTAGTCAACTATACACCGGCCCGTGAACACAAAGTACCTCGGTGTACAGTTAGTATACACCGGCGCTGAGTGTGTTAAAAGTCATTATCATCATCATATCAGCCGAAAGACATACACTGCGTGGGTCTACTCCCAAAACACGAAATCCGTAGTTCCGCCGTAGTTACGGCGTTTCCTACTCCGTATCTGCTACGAGCTTAAGATTAGTTCGGAACTCGAACTAAGAATGAAAAACAACACGTTTTAATAGTTGTCGCTACTTGCGATGCGTTTTAGCCCATTCGAAAAATTAAACTTGTCACTTATTTTGACGGCTCAGCTACTTCGGACGGGCCCGTATCTTTGTTGGTAGACTAAGAGACCTTCTGGACATAGGCCACCACTTTGATATAGTACTTTACAAAAATGACATATAAATACAGTGTGTTAGGTTAAACGAGGGACATACTTTAAGGGAGTGTAGTACCCATGAATATGAACAACTTTTAGTAAGAGACCAACACTGAAAACGAGAAAATAAAACCAGTCGCTCTATACATTTCTGTTCGCATAACTGGACAAAATGTAGGGAACAGCTGTTTTTTTTTTTCATATTTTTGAGTCCGGCCCCATATTAAAAGTTGTTCATTTTCATGAGTACTACACTCCCTTAAAGTATGTCCCTCGTTTAACCTAACACACTGTATATAAATAACGCATATGCAGCAATAGCATATCTATTATTAACTTAGTAAATGTTTACTCTTGCATCTACATATGCCGAATCTTAAAAGACTCGTGAAGATTTGTAAACCCTTCAGTTAACACCCCCTTTTACCCTACAGTGCTACACCCCTTACTAAGAGCGAATTTCACCAATGAAACTGAACACGATCACCATAGCTAAACCGCGTTCAAGAGCTGTCAGTATCATTTTTTTGTTACAGAATATTGACAATAGCTCTTAAATTCTTCATTGGTGAAATTCGCCCTAAGTTACAATCATAATTTCATCCAAAAGATGTCCACTGCTGGCCATAGGCCTCCCCCAAGCACCTCCCGGTTCTGTGCTTTTCGTATCCAGCGGGTTCCTGCGGCCTTCACCAGGTCGTCGGTCCACCTTGTGGGAGAACAAAGTTAAGTCCTAAGTTACAATACAGAGATCATAAAGTTTAAAGTCTTGTCTATCATTTTCCAGGAACGGCTACAGGCTGCCGAGCGTGGGATCCCCGTGGTGGATGTCCCCCGAGTGCCTGCGCGGGCGGTGGTACGACCATCGCTCTGACATATTCTCGTACGGGATCATACTGTGCCAACTTATCGCCAGGGTGAGTTCAGCAGCAGATTGAAATAGATCAGAAGGACAATTTCCGTCATTGAACACTTTCAAAATATAGTTACTTTCGTCGGAGCGACAATAAATGACAAAAACTTGTCAAATATGTATGTAAACTAGAGGGAATTTTTGCAGGCTGAGACTGATTAAAATGCGAACGTTCTTAAGAGC
The DNA here is from genome assembly GCA_916614155.1 of Mesoligia furuncula. NCBI lineage: Eukaryota > Metazoa > Arthropoda > Insecta > Lepidoptera > Noctuidae > Mesoligia > Mesoligia furuncula. The sequence goes on along the minus strand of OU744800.1, from coordinate 26,970,246 downwards.
GTTTAGGACGTACGGCATTTCATACAAACTTTCAAGCCCTTGTTTTTCGAAATGAATGAACCGATTTTAATGAAACTTCATACCCAAAACCAGGATACAAATCTCTAAAAAGTTACTGAAGAACATTTTCGAAAGGTCTTGTTTAAAAAAAGATAACTCGAAATCTCTGTTTCTAGGGAAAATTTAAAATCGGTCTAATTTGGCTGTAACACTATTTTTCGAAAATGTTCTTAAGTAACCTTTGTATCCTGCTTACGCATATGAAGTTTCATTAAAATTGGTTCATTCATTTCGAAAAACAAGGACTTGAAAATTTGTATGAAATACCGTACGGCGTAAACGCTCTTAAATATAAATATACGGGAATTACGCCTTTGATGAGGAGCCTTTTTTCGACAGAAGTTGAGGCAAGAAGAGCCAGCTTATTCGCACCGGTAGCTGGACTATTACTCACCGACTGGCTCATAGGACAGTTACGTTAAAGTGACCAGCTCTTGACTAAGGGATTCGTGTAGTTGTATAAATGGCTTTTCGTCAGATGCCTGAAAGATGACACCTGGTCGATCACAAACTTTTGCACTACTTTTGTATCTTTCATGTCAAATGTACTTCTGCGTATAGAAGAAGTTTAAAACAAAGTCGCTTTTCGTATCTGTGTGACCACTTAGATCTTCTAAACTTCACAATGGATTTAAATGTGGTTTTCACCATTATTTAGAGAATTTATTCCGGAAGGCTTATGTGTACAATACAATAATATGTAACTTAGATTTAGCACAGCAATCTCGATGTTCTGATATGTCGCTAGGGGTCCTGTAAAATACCGTTCGTTTCCAGGTGGACGCCGACCCGGACGTGCTGCCTCGCACGGACAACTTCGGCCTCAACTACATGGCGTTTGTGGAGCTCTGCGACGAGGACACCGTGCCTGACTTCCTAAGACTTACCTTCAACTGTTGCATCGTGAGTTACTTCATCTTTATCGTTTGCAACCTGACCTTACCCACTGTTGCCCACAGGCCGATTTTTGTTTCTGCTAATCCCCACACACTCTCGAACATGTATCATTCAGGTTCAACTGTCCCATCATCATCATTAGGTATCTTACTTTTATCCCAATTTATTTGAGGTCGGCGCAACATGTCTTTTTTAGGGTTCCGTACCTTAAAAGGAAAAAACGGAACCCTTATAGGATCACTCGTGTGTCTGTCCGTCCGTCTGTCACAGCCCCAATCTAATGGACCGATTAATTTGAAATTTGGTACACATATGAATCTCTGTGACCCAAACACAGACGTTTAACGTAAATAAATTTGGAGTTTGGAAGTTAGCGGTGCGACAATTCCGTGCCTCGGAAAGCACGTTAAGCCGTTGGTCCTGCGCCTGATCTCTCTCCGGTCGTGTCGGATTGCCGTCCCATCGGACTATGAGAGTGAGGGATGCGTCTGCGCGCACACTCTTGCACTATAATATCTCATGCGCCGAAGGGTAGTCTCCGTTGAGATTGGCCGCCGTGGCCGAAATACGGTCTGGAGGACTTTATTGTAATCTTTTTCGTTACAGTATGAGCCAAAAGCGCGTCCGCTATTCCCGGAAATAGTGAACAAGCTGGCCGAAGTGAAGGAAAGTCTCGACGACGCAGCCTGGGGCTCGCTAAATTCCAATAATTATGAGAGGTATGTATGACTGTGAGATAGCGTTATATGACTGCTGAGTGTTAAAAGGAGGGTAGATGTGACTTCTCTGTCTGTCTTCAACGTTAACTAAATCAAATGGACTTGAATGAAGATTGAAGGAATGAAGGAACACTGTTAACATGCAACTCGTGACATTTTGGCTCCAAAGTTGAGCTTTCTGTTGTGCGCATATTTCTGCTGTCGCAGATAATGTGCCGCGGAATCAAATCGTTAAGCATATTTAGGTGAATTTTTAATTGCGCTATTTATCTTTAATTTTGTTGACTGTAAACATTTAAAATGAAAATTATAATTTCTTAAAAATATCGTATCTTTTTGTTCCTGAAGTGTACATAGTACTGACAGTGTCCCGTGTGCCCGCAGCGAGGACGCGGACGCGTCGGGCCCGCGCTCGTGCCCGGGGCTGTCCGCCTGGCGCCGGCCGCAACGCTTCCGCTCCGAGGGCTCGCCGCGCCACGACCACGATCTGGGTGGGTAGCTACGGCTTGTGGTACTTGTCATTTGTGCTCACTGATCACTGATGTGCTGCTCCTGTTTTAAGGGGTGACAGTATAATTGTTTGGGGTGTGTTACGCTGCGAAATTATTTTTTTAATTTCGCAGTATCATGCTGAGATAAGAGACCTTTTCGCCTCGTAAAAGATTTTCTGTTTTTATATACTTTTGTTTTTTTATGTATTTAGTTTGTGTTGTTTTTTTTACATTTTTATTTTATTTGTGTAGCCCAGCACCGACGCTCGCTGTCGGAGCTGGAGTGGGGCGCGGCGGGCTGGGCGGGCGCGGCGCGGGCCGCGCACCGCTCGGCGTGGGCCCTGGGCGCGCTGGGGCCCGCGCCCGCGCCCGCGCCGCCCGCGCGCCTGCAGCGCCTGCACCGCCTGGCGCACATCATGCTGCTGCGCGACAGCCACGCCGCGCCCACTCCCGCGCGCCGCCCGCTCGACACCTTCCGCGGCGTCAAGAAGATCCTGGAGCCGCACCCCGGCTCCGCCTCGTGCGCCGAGCACTCGCCGCCGCGCGCGCAGTCCCGCGCGCTCGACCTGTCGGACGACGCGCGCGCGGCCTCGCTGCCGTCGTCGCCCACGCTGTCGCGCCGCGGCTCGCTGGACGCGCGCGCCGGCCGCACCGAGCTGCGGCGCCGCGGCTCGTGCGAGTCGGGCATCTTCTCCGTCGCCAACGAGGAGCTGTGTCCGCAGCGCGGCGCCGCGGGCCGGCCGCGCGCCGCCGTGTGCCCCTGCTCGCTGGTGGGCTGCCACCGCTGCTGGTGGTGGCGCCGCGACGCGAGCGACGGGGACACCAGCGCGGGCGACGCCTCGCGCGACGCGCAGGCGCCGCCGGCCGGCGAGGCGCGCGCGCGCCTGTGCGGCGAGTGCCTAGTGCAGTACGACCGCGCGCTGGACGCGCGCACGCCACGGCCGCGCGCGCCGGACGAGGAGGCCCCGGCGACCGCGGCCGGCTCGCTGCGCAGCCTGGACGAAGACGACGGGCCGGACGGCTCGCCCTTCCTGTGCGGCCGGCCGGACGCCGACCCGGACGCCGGCTCGGCCGAGCGCCTGTGCGAGTACCACATCCTGGCGCGCTGCTGCTGCGTGCGCGAGGCGGCGCAGGAGGGCCGCGGGCGCGCGGCCGCGGTGCGCACGTCCAGCGTGTACACGGACAGCTCGGAGGACGTGGCGTCGCTGGCCGGCTCCGACAGCCTGTACTGCGACGAGCGAGTGCCGCGCCACGTGCGCTCGGCGCAGATCAGCAAGATAGTGGAGTACTTCGAGCGCAAGGGCGCGGACTTCACGTGCGAGCGCTCGCGCGGCCACTCGCGCTACCGCCTGGCGCCGCGCGACGCACGCAAGTGTCCGCAGCAGCGGCTCATGGTGTGCGAGGGGGCCGTGCGCTCCAAGCTGCCGCTGTTCGACAAGAAGTCATAGCGCTAGGCCGCGCGGGGCCCGCTGCCCGAGCGCCGGCCGACGTAGCACGTGACGATGTGGTGCGCTACTGCGGCCCGCTGCTGGACATGGCCGCGCCGCAATAGTGACCGATGAGTGTGACAGACCCTCGCAGGCAGTGCCGAACTCATGTGTTAACTCACTCCGGGTCCACACGCCCGCAGACTGGTGACTTCCATAGTGTTTACAGAAGAGAATATTTTTGTCGCAACCAGCGCGCAGCCGCGAACGATCCATTATTCACGCGTTAAGAATATTTGATCACAATTATTATAAAATCAGTATTTTCCAAGGCTAGTGCCAATAATGTCCCGTTGAGGACGTAGCCTATGTTTCAGACGAGCCGTGCTGTACTCACGGTGAGTCATCGACACAAATTCACATTTGTTTGACTGATCGTAACTTCGTACTTTATTTATATTTATAATAAAGGCGGAAATTGAGATTACAAAGAAGGTTGTAGAGGAAATTAGTCGAAATGATCGGTGATATAGTCAATGTGTGGTTAAATAGTCCTTTATAACGTGGCCTATCCGTATATTATGAAGGCCTTTTAGTCGTTTTTAGTCTAAATATTATAGACTGCATCGCGTTCTGAACTTTGGTTTCGCTAACACATCAGAAGCAGTGTTGCAACATGTAAATAATATTTAATTTTAGGTTATGTTTCAATAACTTTATAATTTATTTTTATTTTTCCAGTATTAAATATTACTTGCCAGTTTACAGCTACTTTAAGTATGTACATAATTTAAATTTAAAGCTAAGTTGTCATAATAAAACAATTTATATGTTGGCTACGATAGTACTGAACTTAATATTTTACTTTAACAGTGGAATACTGATTGCGTTTAGGACCTAATTTATAATTTAACGATACAAAGATTCAATTGCTATATTTCGGTAAACTTCGACAAAGTCACATAATTATTTAAAAAGATTATTTACTTTTGAAAGAACATTTTTTATTTATCTTTACCTTACATCATAAAATATATGTATACTCTTAATATACGGGCAAAATACGTCCTAAAATTATATAATGATACAAAATAAACTTAGTGGCGTGTTGCTAGTCTTATATAACGCGTCATTTTTTGTCGAAATCCGTCGTATTAATAAATAGTAAAGGAAGGTGTAAAATACTTACGCGAAGATAACATAATAAGAAATATTATTAAATTCGAACGTACCTACTTTAAAAGTGCGTGCATTTTGTATTATACATTATTATATACTTAGAAAATAAATTCAATGACAGCTTTGCAAGTATGCCTGAAAGTGTACGCACATTTAGAATTTTAGAGGATTCATAGATCAATTTCGAGATCCATAAAAATGTCCCAATAAGAATCAATCCGAAGCCTTACGTTTAAAATCATTTTCGAACCTCGAGTGGAGATACGATAATGATCGCATCATATATAATCAAATTTTCTCGACTTTAATCTATGAACCACCGTTCATCCACCTTCCAGTTCCCTCTAAACAAAATATAATGTACAAATATGTGTCAAAAATCAGACCGAACTATAGAAAAATGTTTCGTGTTACCCGTTGTTTTGCTTATTACTAAAATAGTAGAAATATTCGCAAACTAGCGAATCCAAATGGTAGAAATTCGGTATGACGATAGCAAGTTTTTAGGCGAGTTTGCTCTATGATTATCAGCTGATATTAATTTTGTCAAAATAACGGGCAACACGAAAACGTTATAGTAATATCATATTTTTGTAAATACAGTATTAACATGGTGTATTTAAATATCATCGTCATCGTATAGTATATTTTACTTTAAAATCATGGTTATATTGTTAAATTCAGGGTATACATGGTGTAAATATTTAATGTTGAGATAAAATTATGAAATACTTGATCCGCGGAAGCGGTTTAGATGTCAGTGCCAAAAAATATTATTTCAATCAACAAATTATAAATTCACATGCCTGATTCACTGTGTCGTTTCGTTCCGAACAATACTTGACAAGCCCTATATGAAAATACAGGGTAACGCAGACCCTAATATTGTCAGGATCTACAAAAAACTGTGCCCTCACCAAGTCCTGTGTAGAATTAAATGGTCCGAGCCCTAACGTCTATTATGTACACTTTTTAATCGTTTCTTACCAAGAACACACTGTATAAGTTATTCAATTACTCACTGAACGAGACGACATCGTCGGTTAAGGCTAACAAAAACGTCGGGATATCGAATTAGTGTTGAAACTCGTTAATTTATATATGAAAGAGCAATTATGTGTCCGTCCATAATTAGGCGAAGAAATGCTTTGTATCCCTGGTAGCTTCCATCTTTCAATACACGCAGTTTTAAACTCTATTGTATTAGAAGAAAGAACGAGATTCGCGTGAAATTGACAGATGGATGGAACAAATTCTGTTGTTGCTAACATACCTATTAGATTTGAATGCATTTCTATCGATACTTCGCCCGTTGGTCCCTATCACGTAGCGATTGTCCTAAAAAGTACTAATGTGTACACTTTCCGGTACCTGATAGTGACCAATGGGCACTAATTGGACACTAAGACTGATAGTGGAACTACTTAGCAGCTTTTTTGCAGCCAATCTGTCCGAGACAGTGTACTTTAAGGCATAAGACAGTAGTTATTTATTATTTTTAAAACTCAGTGACGTATAGATGGCGCCACCAGTGATTGTGCGATTGTATAATATCACTACGTTTAGTGATTTCTTACTAGTAAAATAATTAAATTCACAGTTATTTTAAACTCACCAATAAAGTAGGCTTTGTATACGTACTCTTTAAGTCATAGTAACACTGTCTTATGTCTGGGTTGTCATAGATTTCATTGTAGTTTATATTGAAGCTATTTGTTGTTCTATATTCAAATCGTTGCTGTAAATATATACCATTGTTTTGTAGCCGATTTTATTAGTTAAATCCCATTTCACTGTAATAAACAAATGTCATGTTCGTGATTAAATGAATCGACACCGATTGAATGATGATTAAGTTCGTCTATCTGTAGTTGTATTCTGCCAAAAACGAAATATTATGGCATTAGTATATAACAAATTGTACCTAACTATTAATGTAAGGAAATAACGCATTTTTGGCGTTATTTCAATTCAATTTAAATCATTGTGATGTGAACATTTTTGTGAAAAAATTTCCTTCTTTTGTTTATCTTATCCGCGAACTCGAGCGTTCAATCAAATTGATGATCAATTCCTAGGATCTGATATGGCGTCTGAGCAAAATTATCTATAACTATACAATAAAACCTGAATTATACGCTGTGATTTAATTGTCTGTGGCATACCATAAGTTGAAACATCAATTAAGTTTGCACAAACACTATTTAGACGGTGCAAATCATTTGTTGCTTCAATTTTATTGTAGGTATTCCATAGGTAAGAACCATTTAGGGGTTTATTTATAAACGATGATTAAAGTTAAAGAGTCGTCGAAACATCAAAAAAACAGTTCTGTTTTTGCCATTTGGCTACGGAACCCTAATTATGGTTAAACAAGACTGTTTAACCATAATTAGGGTTCCGTCAATTAGGGTACTTTTAATTGTTTAACTTTAAGCAACATTTATGAATAAAGGGGGACATGTAAATGCGGCTTTAAGGGTGAATGCCCGATACAACGATAATGAAGATTGTAAACAAGGCAACACCTTGAGTTCGCCGATAAGATCTTTAAAAAATGTACGTTTTCGCCTTGCTGTTAAAATATTGAGTGAATTTGACTGTCAATAGTTTTGATAAACAACTTTGTATTTGAACAAAATATTGTAAAATATGTTCCAAATCTTTTGATTTTCGTATTAAATGTCTATCAAATTATAAAATTGATCAATCAGAAACGATTTTGCGCAATTGAAAACTCTAATTTTTTTTATGAACTAAGTATATTCGATAATATTTTGATTGGCAACACATTGCAACCTGTCATTTTTATACGCGCCATTTTATTGGGTCAGTTCATTCGAAATTAATGTCGGTATGGCGCGAAAGAGTTGTAAGATGGTAACACTTATTATAAATTTAAACATTGATTTGTGCTGACGAAGCTAGACTGGAGACCAGCCAATGTAAAAAGAAAAGTAATTATTAAAAAATGACAATCACTATACTTTCAAATATTTTAACGAAAATGCGAATATTTAAAACTTTTGTCACCTTAGGTGTAACTTTTCTCAATTATATTAATGAAAAATAATGTTTCAGCACTAATTCGGATCAGTGTTGCCAGTTAGTTATTTTTTGTAAGCTATTAAAAATATGTTTTTTTTACGAAAAGGGGACAAAGTTACACCGCAATAAGCATATCAGTTACAGAGTGTAGGTAATGGTTAGTTATTTTTATATATTATTTAGGTTTTAACAAGAATGCTGCACGACCGATTATAGTTATCTTACTAGCTATTATTCAATATTATTGTTTTTTATAGTGCCCTTGGGCCAGTAGACAGATTTAAAGCGAGAAGGAAATCGAAAGACAACATAATTATTTGACGCTAATTAACGTTACTTCTCTCCCTTGTTTTATTTGCAACTGTTAGGTAAGTTTCCCCGCAACATAATATTAATTAGTCAACTAAGTATATATTTTGTTTTCTACTGACAAAAAAAATACAATCACCCTTTCAATGCCCAAAATGATGCTTCAGATAACCCACTTGCAGGTTAAAACCTGTATTAAAAACCCTCACCGGGGAATTCCCCTAAAAGTATAACTTAGAAAAAGAATTTCACTGTATTGTAAAAAACTATATCGTTACAAAACAGTCCCTTTATCGTTTTACAAGTAAAACACGGTTCGTTACTTTATTGATAATACAATATCATTCTGTTCAACATTATCAGTATATAAGGGCACGACTTACGATAAGGAGTAAATTTAATCCTTATCGCATTTCGGCTTAAAAAATTTCTATAAAGAAATATTGTCTAAAATGGGGACACTTCTAAAAATAAAATCGTAAGAACTTACGGACATGTTACTCTTTTAGTAGGTAATAAAAAAGCTGTAACAAGTAATAATTATATTTACACCGATGAGATTGTCCTAATGCCCATAGACTGAAGTTTGATTTTCGATTTAAAATGTTACATATACGTCACGCTTGTTCGTTCCTTTAGAGGTAAGCAGGCTTGATGGGTTAAACTAATATAGTTAACAATAGTTTTAATAGTTGTTTATATAAACGCGGTACCTCCTCTCTGACAATAATTTAATCTCCTACCCAAGTTATATTTGAGCTAGCCCTCAAATAAATATAATCGGTCGTGGGAGCCTCATGTTAAGTATATAAGTTTGTGTAAATAGCTCCTAACGTTCCTTGTTTTTAAGGCGCTAACGGTTTAATGTAGAACATTTTCTTATACGGTTGTGTCATTTACAAGCCCAGACTTATTATAGTTATAGTTGAAGCCGATTAGGCAGTTACTGAACGAGAATTTGTAAAATGAAGATCGTATTAAATATATTTTGTTTCAAAATGGTGTTTCTTTTCCTAGTTTCAGGATATCTGTCTTTCTGTTGTTGATTTCTATACTAATATTATAAATGCGAAAGTAACTCTGTGGTACCTTTCACGCCTGGACTGAAAAATCCACCCTAAGGTGGATATTGCGGAAACACATATCCGAGTATATAAACGGAATCACCTGTGTGAACCACTGAACCCATCGTCATGAAATTCGACAGATCGGTAACCTGGGGCCTTAAAAAGGCTACTTTGGCAGAATCATAAAAGGATAACGTAATGGACAGTTAAATCCCATTGGTGAAGCATTTTTCAGTTATTTTTTTTTAGCTGTGCTAAAATACCAATAAATCCTATCCAATCCCAATCTCTTTGATTGTACCTACGTAGTGCAGCGAAGGGTTCCGTACCACAAGGCAAAAACGCCGAAAAAAACACGTTTCTTCTATGGGAGCCGCCCTTAAATATTTATTTTATTGTTTTTAGTATTTGTTGTTATAGCGGCAACAGAAATACATCGACAGTTGAAACACAATTTGAAATTTTCACAGAATCTGTGAAAATTTCAAATTGTGTTTCAACTGTCTAGCTATCACGGTTCATAAGATACAGCCTGGTGACAGACTGACAGTGGAGTCTTAGTAATAGGGTCCTGTAACCCATTTTTACCCTTTGGGTACGGAACCCTAAAAATGAGTTTGAATTAGGAAATTCCTTAGGCTATTCCTTATGCCTGCTGAACATAGGCAGTCAAGGAAACCGTTCTAAACAATGAAGAAAAACCAAATTTTTTACAGCCTAAGGTAATTTAGGAAAAGACAATATTTTAAAATGACAGTAAGTATCACTTAAATTTATTTTTTCTTTTTAGTTCGCGTTGTTCTTTCTTTTTAGGATACATTTTTATTTAAATAAAAGCTTGTTTTTAAAAACTTTTTTTTTTGTTCACATTTTATTTTTTAGGGTTCCGTATAAAAACGGAACCCTATTACTAAGACTTCGCTGTCTGTCCGTCTGTCTGTCACCAGGCTGTATCTCAAGAACCGCGATAGCTAGACAGTTGAAATTTTCACAAATTATGTATTTCTATTGCCGCTATAACAACAAATAGGTACTAAAAACAAAATAAAATTAATATTTAAGGGGGCTCCCATACAACAAACGCGATTTTTTTGCCCTTTTTTGCTCGATATCAAAAATGGCAACAGGTAGGCACTTGAAATATTCACGAAATACTCAGTTGTATTTTAACTTTAATAATAAATAATAAAATAAATATTTAAGGGGGGCTCCCATACAACAAACATGTTTTTTTTTGGCGTTTTTGCCTTGTGGTACGGAACCCTTCGTGTGAGAGTCCGACTCGCACTTGGCCAGTTTTTACTTTTTAGTCATATGGCTGATTTTTCAATCATCTGATAACTTTATTCGAGGAATTATTTTGAAATGTTGACAGTTGGTTCATATAAAAACTGTCAAACGTCAATTTTATTCCTCAAATAAAAGTTATCTTAAATAAAACTTAAAGATTTATTATTAAATATTTTTTTTCATTTTTTTAGCCATGAACGGTGGTCAGCTTGTTTTGTAAAACTTTTTTTAATCCATCATCTTGGAGCGGCTGTCATATTGAATTTAGTGTGATGTTACTAAATTTATCGTTTTCTACTCTTCATGCCCTTTCATTTGATACCCATGGTATGGCGGATGACATATTTTTACTCAACCCCCTTAATATGGATATCAAATGAAAGGGTATGAAGAGTAGAAAACGTACTTAATATGGATTAAGGGGGTTGAGAAAAAATATGTAATCCGCCATCTTGGAGCGGCGGCCATATTGAAATTATCACAATATTGAGTATTGCACATTGTATTGTTACCAGAACTAAAGGTGTATGCAAAATTTCAGCTTAATCGGATACCAACAAATGGTCGAAAAATGGTTTGCTTTGACGGACAACTTACATACATACATACACACGAACAGTGCAAGCTAAATAAAAGCTTGTAAAAAATACCAAAATTACTTATTATTTTAAAAATAAACATCTGTCTTTCACGGTAAATATTTATTTATGATGGATACAATTGTATGCTTGCACGTTGTATAGATAGATACCTTAGATTGGATACCTTAACATTTCTTTGGTGGAGTTGGTGGAGGTGGACATGACGGTGGCGGTGATTTAGGTTTAGGCCATTTCTGGAAATAATAAATGAATAAATACACTTCTGGACACATCTATTGGCCCACCTTAGAGTTTAGGTTTCGATGGCCCCTACCGAAATATGATTGCTAGATTGAACAAAAACTGTTGATGCAGTTTTAAACCGGATACATTTTACCATCTTTTTCGATCGTATTGTTTTAAATTTGAATTCAGAATACCATACGACATGGAGCTACGCCTAACAAGTCGGATATGCACCTTGTTAAAGGCAATTGATTTTTGAATAAAAAACATGTTTTATCAAATAAAGGTTTAATTTAATAACGCGTGTTGCCTCCATGGGCATCTACCACAGCTCTCATACGATTAGGCATAGAGTTTATCAACCGCTCTATGGAATTTTGAGGGATCATCTCCCATTCCTCTTCTATGGCAGTTTTCAACTCCTGCATCGTCTGGGCAACTGGCTGACGAGCCCTAACACGTCTTTTTAGCTCGTCCCACATGTGCTCAATGGGGTTCATGTCTGGGCTTCTGGCTGGCCAGTCCATAACTGTGATGTTCACATCCCGAAGATATTCCCTGACGATGCCGGCCGCATGGGCTCTTGCATTATCATGCATAAAAAGGAAATTTGGGCCCACATAGTCCGCGTATGGTATCACGTGAGGTTCTAAGCACTCACGAATGTACCTTTCAGCATTTAATGTTGGCAGCCGTGGTCCTGTAACAACCTCAAGTTGAGTTTTGCCGCTCGCGGATATACCGCCCCAGACAGTCCATGAGCCACCGCCATAAGCAACCCTCTCTTCAAAGCAGCACTGTGCGAAACGCTCTCCCTTACGTCGGTAGACCTTCCTTCCATCATTGCCATCTAAAACAATTTTAGACTCATCAGAAAAGAGTACACGGCTCCAATCTTGCTGTGTCCAATTTAAATGACTGCGTGCGAAATGAAGGCGCGCTGTTCGGTGGGCTCGCGTTAGTTTGGGCCCATTAGCTGGCTTGTGTGGTACCATATCGCGTTCTTTTAACCTTCTCCGAACAGTTCGAGCGCTCACAGATACTCCGTGGAAATCGCGAAGTTGGTTTTGTATCTCAATGGAGGTAAGGTGACGATTTCTCAAGCTGGTCGTCACGATGAATCGATCCTGCCTTTCAGTTGTGACCTGAGATCGTGGCCTTCCTTGGCGACGAACAAAGCCGCCAGTCTCTAGGTACCTCCGATAAACATTTCGGACCGCAGATCGACTTAAATTAAGTTGAGCACTCACGTTTCTTTGGCTGTGTCCGGCCTGAATAAGTGCCACAGCTTTGGCGGCGACTTCAGGTGAAGCATCCATAGATTATTGATAGAACCTCACCTTAATGTTAAGAATAAGTAATGTTTGTTGCAAAACCAAAGATATCAATCACTTTTTCAAGAATTAAATCCAAGTAAACCAATAAAACCAAGTTTTCTTAGTATTCGATTGTTTGATATCAACAAACAGGCTCCAAATTGTCTTTTGTTTCTTTAAATTCTGTGTTCGAAATTCAAAAAAAGACTATTGAATGAAATTGTGAATGTGCCAGGTTCAAAACTGCATAAAAACTTTTTGCTCGACCTAATATAAAATTTTAGCTAGGACCAAACGAAACTGAAAATACAAGGTGGGCCAATAGATGTGTCCAGAAGTGTATAATTATTATCGTGTACTTAGAAGGGGTAAAAATCGCCCAAAGGGCAATGGAGAGGAGGACTATGCTTGCAGTTTCCTGCGTGATGGAATCAGAAATGAGGAGAACCAAGGTAACCGACATAGCCCAAAGAATTGCCAAACTTAAGTGGCAGTGGTCAGGACACATTGCTCGCAGAACAGATGGCCGATGGGGCCGATTCGAAAGGTTCTGGAGTGTCGACCGCGTACCGAAAGACGTAGCGTTGGAAGGCCTCCCACAAGGTGGACCGAAGCCCTTGCGAAGGCCGCAAGGACCCGTTGGATGCGAGAAACACAGAACAGGTCGTAAGTGTAGGTGCTTGAGGGAGGCTTATGTCCAGCAGTGGACGTCTTTCGGCTGAAATGATGACTTAAATGGGTAAGATTCAGACCTGATGGAGCGCTGTGTTTGATGTTCCATACAAAGGTATGGAACAGCCGATTTTATCTTGCGGTTTCAATGGTCTCATATTTGTTCAGGTGCGCTTCGGTAAACTTCGTGCTCCCGAATCAGAACGAACGTCGCGCCACAGAGAATAGCGCATTGCGCATTCGTATGACCCTACGATCTTGCCGAAAGCTTGATTATATGAATACAATGTCATAGTCGCGCGATCAATCAAGTCGCGAGTATGTCATTATATTCATATAATCGAGCGCGACCATCACGTATTCGCACGACAATCGCTTCGGTTAGGATGCGGCCTGTAGCTTTCTATCTCTCCTAGCGATGACGGTTCATGACAAAATGGCGTGCCAACTCACAGCAGTGCAAACATTATTTCTAATAACGATTAAAGTTACCTGTTTCTTTGGATCGAGACAGCCTTCTGGCACTTTCTTAGGAACGAGCAAGTGTCCAAGGCCGAGTTTGCTGAGAATTGCGACGAACGGGTTCTGGTCCACAGTCTTCAATATCAATGCTGTTAAAGTGATAAGGACACCCAAGGATCCAAGGGCTATTTGCACAAGGCTGAAACTGAAAGGTGGGGGCGGGGGCTCGCCTGCGCCGTTCAGGTCTTCCTCGTCGCTCTCATATTCGCCCATCATTCGTCTGCGGAGGGCTTCATCCTTTCTCGCTCGTTCTCGAGCCCGTCGATCTCTTTCTTCGCTACTGAAATTATTCATACTTAAGGTGAATGCTCCAACCAGCCCGCGAAATTCAAATTTTCTTACGTTTTTTTGCAATTTGCAGGCCAGTGCTAGGTTGTATGTTGATTAAAATATTATTCGCGGTTGTAAGACATATGTAGTTACAGAATTATAATCATCAAAATCAACAATAAAACGCTCTAAGTTCATAAAGCTGTAGGAATTACTTTTTCTGTTTTTTTTTTGTTCTTACACCTTTATGAAGTTGGAGGGTTGTACCTATTGGTGATTATGATGATTATAATTCTGTAACTACATACGTCGTACAGCCGCGAATAATATTTTAATCAACATACAACCTAGCAATGGCCTGCAAATTGCAAAAAACGCAAGAAATTTTGAATTTCGCGGGCTGGTTGGAGCATTCCCCTTAACATACCATCGGTGGAACATAGGATAAGTTGGCAAACCTAGCCGTAACTACGTAACTACACTGAGAACCGACTCACTGGTACTTGTACTATTTCTGTGTCACTGGTTCAAATGCCATTTTCAATATGATTGTTGCCTCTAGCTATCCCCACTAACTAAATCGTAGGTAATCGATACATTATCAGCTCATAGAGCAAAACGTAAGAAACTGCTCCATTAGCCTGGGCCAGACCGACCAGCCTCGCGGGGCAAACGCTACTACAGTAGGTAAGTAGGTAAGTACCTACAGTAGGTAAGTAGGTACAGGTACAGTAGGTAAGTAGGTACCCTATTCTTGATTTCTTGTTGTACAATATAGATAGCCTCAAAAATCTAAAGGGACGAAATCGTTTATCGTGTACATAGATAATAAGCACTCACCAGTCACACATGATTGTATGATATTGTTGTGTTTTATATAACCAGCATGATTATGTAGTTGTAAAGCCTCCATTTATATTACATTATTATTGTAGAGCTCCATTTTGCTTGATGTCACTGTGTGACGGGGCCTTTGACACCCTGTTGACGTAACGCATTCTTCTTTGTTCCGAATAATAGAGGAATAAGTTTCTATGTCGCGTATTTATGAAGTTGGCACTGTAAAGAATATTATCAATTGTAGATCATTAACGCCCGTTTCTAATTATAATAAACAACCTTCGAACACTTGCAGGTTCGCAGGTTGTTTGCAAATTCTACCAAGGGGACCTCTATATTTCAAACTTGCTGTGCCCGTTTCACTCGCATAAGTGTCGATCGTCGACCGTGGGAACATCGGGATAAAAAGGAGCCTATATGTATATCAATCCAGGATGTTAGCTACCTCTATGCAAAAGTTTATCAAAATTGGTCCAGCCGTTTGAGCGTGTAGAAGTAACAAAGATATAAACACATACACACACTCACAAACTTTCGCCTTTATAACATTAGCGTGATTATAATTTATACAGGGTAAAACATTAACAACCTCTTAAGAGGTCATTGTACTCATCATTATGAACAACTTTTACAATGGGACGAAACCTAAAAACGCGAAAAAAAAATCAGCGGTTCCCTACATTTTGACGAGTACATTTGTGTTCGTATAACTCGTCAAAATGTAGGGAACAGCTGATTTTTTTTCGCGATTTTAGGTTTGATCCCGTCGCGTACCTAGTAAAAGTTGTTCATAAAACGAGTACCTCTTAAGAGGTTGTTAATGTTTTACCAATAACCCTGTATAATATAGTGTAAAATAAGTGCCAAATAAAGGCACTTTTGAATTGTCAAGGGGTCGGTTAGGTAGTCAGAAAGATAAGTTAGTTGCCCATTCCAAAGCGTAGTAGGTAGGTACCTATGGAGAAGAACGGGCAAGAACCTAGAAACTTTACAACTTAGTTTGTTTAAAGGTCTAAAGTTTAGGATATAAAATAAAACAGTAAAAAGCGATTTGTACGATACTCGTATGTACTTGATAAAATGTCATACGAGATCGTGTAAGACAAGTCTAGAACTCGTAGCAAATTAAAACCTTCTTACTACTTATATATTTCGCTGTCTAAACAGTCGCAGTAATTTATCGCTAGCGAATCTCGTATGACATAATCGTAGGCGAGAATTTAGTTCTTGCCTGTGTAAACATTATGATACAATAGTCTTATGGCGATTATTACTTGCGAAGTTGCGAAGTTTAGTAGCGTACGATTTCTCGCCAAGAAGCGTTCGAGAAACTCTCTCCATCTAAATGTCCCTTGAGTACTATTAAGTACAAAATAGTTTTTCTCAATATAACACTAAGTAGGTAGGTATATTAGTCAAATCAATGTTTCTAAACAAAGATGTTTTTTTCCTACCTGCTTGAACCAAATGACTCTTAGCAAATCAGCCTCTAATGTTCCCGCTACTGGAACACTGGCCTCCTCTCAGTGAGAGGGAGTGGGCCGTAATCCACCACGCGGGCCCAGTGCGGGTTGGTGGATGTCACATGTCTGCGAATTTTTTGTTCTAGGACATGCCGGTTTCCTCACGATGTTTTCCTTCACCGTTTTGAGAGCAGTGGTGATGAAATAATTTACACAAAGTAAGAGTTAGGAACACTTATCGGAAAGGAGAAAAGAGTTCCTGGAAGGATTTGGGGGAGGCCTTTGCCCAGCAGTGGGACAGCATAGGATAGCAAAAAAAAGAGGAATACGACCATCCGTTCCATCACAAAAATAACTAATGTCACTTGGAAAGCTGCCACGCTAAAATGGAACTGGGCTGGACACATCTGCCGCATGTCAGACGAACAATGGGCCAAACTTACGACCCAGTGGGTCCCTCTTAATGGCAAACGACATCGTGACATGGCCCAGACGGAGATGATGGGATGAGCTGGACTCCTTCAACAAGAACTGGTCCTTAGCAGCTTTGAACAGAGAGAAGTGGAAAGAGAGTAGGGAGGTCTTTGCCCCGCAGTGGGACATCACAGGATAATAATAAAGTGCCTGGCTGAGTTCGAACCTACGTCCCTACAACTCGTAAGCCGTGTCCGTTACCCCTGGGCCACGTACTTTTGTAAAAATCTACAGGATTGATTTTGCGCATAATTTTTGCCGGCAGTCATCATCACTATCTTCATTCTCCTGCCCTCATCCCAATTTATTTCTGGTCGGCGTAACATGTCTTTTTCTTCCATACTTCTCAATAGAGAACCACCATTAGTTTTATCAACTTTTAACAATTAGTTTAGATAACTACGGATCAAAAACCAGGCCCTAAGTACTTAATTACAGCCGCAACGGTCGATCGAAAGTTAAGCTACGCTTGCCCAGCTGTCCTTAATGGATTGATGGAATTACGTGAATATCAGGATGACGGGTGTACGTCAAAAACAGTGATTCTATACACATGAAAGAAATGTTCTAGCAATGTGAGGAATGTGCGTAAAATTTAAAGCAATGTGCTTTTATAAAATTATAGTTATTTAACAAAAAGTTAGTGAGCCACCAGCCTGATATCAGATTGACGGGTGCATTTTTAATCTGAGTAAATTACCTACCTACTTACTATCTAATTATGAAAGCATAAGCGTAGCAATGCCCCGGCAATGTGCTCGAATGTACCAAAAGCAGAAACAGATGCGGCAAAAGGTTTAGAGGTAATTTTTAAAATAAAAACGTACACCCGTCATCCTGATATTCACGGAATTACATATCAAGAATTCGAATTCGAGACCCCGCCGCGCCGTGCCGTGCCGTGTCGGAAAGCATAAATTGGTTAACATACTTTCAATCACAATCTGAATAATTTTGAAACATATTGCTAATCCATTGCTTTATATGTTCGAAAAATTCGTCTGCTCAATAACGCAATCAACGTTGTTGAACTGTCAAAACGAAAAACATTGCTACTAGGCAGCGGTAGCGGTAAGGTTAGGTTAGCTAGGCTTATCCGGGGCTCCTTCTGCGAACACGTCATGTGTGAAGACCCTCTCGCGGCGCCGCTCCAAAGGCGGAGGAGGGGTCGAAGAAGACGTCAGTATGACAGTCATCTCCGACTCCTCCCAGGTGGAAGCCAGCAGGCGACGGGTGCGCGGGCACCCTCGCCTGTATTGCACAGGCTTCCACCAGTGCCGGACGGGAATGGCCAGGTGTTCCCGGCCATTCCCGTAGCCCCCCAGCCGGGGAGACATGCGGGGTCCGCCAGACGGGCACGCGCCGGGGGGGTTGTGGACGCAAAGGCTGAGCCGGATTCCCATGACCCCCCCATCAAGGCGATCAGGGAACACCGCTGAAATTTAGTGGGTATACTGCCACTCTGACAGGGAGTCCTACATACTCCGTCTCGTCCCCCGACGAGCGGAAATGCGTAATGTCATTTCTCAGCAGAAAAAAAAAAGGCGAGGCGGCAAGCCTCCTTGCCGGACTGCCGCCATGGGATCTGGAGGCGATAGTCCTCGCGCGCCTGTATGGGTGGCGCGCGGAGGCACTACGCCGGGTGGAAAATCCGCTTCCGCGGCAAATCGCGGCAGAGCGGACGAATCTCCGAAGCGATCTCATGGCGACATGGAAAGAGCGACTGTCGCAACCCAGCGCAGGGCACGCCACGATAGCGGCGATAAGACCCCTCTTTGAGAAGTGGCTAGAGAGGCGCCACGGCGCCCTCACCTACCGCCTGACGCAGGTCCTCACCGGATACGGAAGTTTCGGGAAGTTCTTGCACATCATCAGGCGAGAGGTAACGCCCGGGTGTCACCATTGCCAGGATCGCCCAGAGGACACGGTGGAGGTCTGCCCCGCTTGGGCGGAGCACCGCCGTGTCCTCGTAGAGGCGATCGGCAGCGGCGGCGACCTCTCGCGTCCGGCCCTGGTGCAAGCCATGGTCCGGGGCGAGAGGGAGGCAGTCACCTCCTTCTGCGAAGCAGTCATGCTAGCGAAGGAGGTGGCGGGATGGATGAGGGAGAGAGCCTCCCGTCCCAGACGCCGCGGGAGACGCTCTGGGCGTCGGGAGCCACGGGACGACTCCCGGCCACCGTAGGCGCGGGCCTGCGGACGGAGAGTAATGGGTAGCTCACCGTCCGATCAGGGCCAGGCCCGTACCGAACGGCGCGTACATGTTCCGAGCGCGCCTCAAAGAGATGTCACCATCGAGGAAGGGCCGAAGCTTGCCGCGTCAGCAGGATTGTCCGAAACGGTTGCCGCTGGCCCGGAACATAAAAGGCTAAGGAAGGAACATGGGTGGGTTTTAGTCAGAAAGAGTCTGACACTCCCTTCCACTCCACCCAGAGCGGGAGGAGTCATTTGATGATTTCCCACACGAAAAAAAAAAGCGGTTAGGTTAGTGTGTTACGCACTTGTAGATCTTTGAAAGTCGTTACGAGTGCTCAGAGGGCCGAAAGTCTACAAACCAGTCTTACCAAGGGGTATGTGCTATCCCGTAACTAGGTAGTGACAGTAGCTCATGAAAATACCTACGGATATTCGGCTGCATCCGGTAAGTCTGAAAGCCGACCCCAACATGGTTGGGAAAAGGCTAGGCAGATGATGGTATATTCATAGATAGATACTTATAGGTACTTCCATGTAGGTATAGACGCCAGCACATCAAGCTACCCGAAACTGTCAAATTTTCCCAATCAACTTTGAACCTTAATGCTTTTGCGATAAAGTTGAAAATCTATTAAATAATTTGACAGATTGTAGTAGCTTGATGTGCTGGCGTCTGTACATTCGGCTGAACGTAGTTGGTACATCTAACACTGACTTGACATAGCCTGGCGCAATAGACACCGTATTATTATTAAAACTGTACGCGTACAGTTTTAATAATACGGTGTCTACATATTATATATACGCGTGCCATTCTAACATTTCTAAACAAACATTTTTGTACACGCAGCACATCAAGGCTGGCTGGCGTCTGTAAAATTAATAGTGGTAACCCAATGGTAACCACATAAGTCAGGCGTAATGCCGGAATGCAAGCCGTTATCTGCCAGATGAAACCGGGTCCTTCCCCGGGATATATCCCGGGGACGACGAACAGGAAACAGATAATGCATATACTAATATTACAAATGCGAAAGTGTGTCTGTCTGTCTGTATGTTACCTCTTCACGCTTAAACCGCTAAACCTAAAAAAATTTGGTAAAAAGCACTTTAATCAGTGTTCTTTTTTTGCTTGGATATCTTTAGTTAGACGTACTGAGCGCTGTGTTAAAATTTGTCCATCTAAGTATTTTAATGGGACCCTGTGCTGGCTGCTACGCTGAGCGAAGTTGCAAGTCTAAATTGTACTACGGTGAACAATGAAAAATTTTGTTACGTTACGTGTTTTATTCCTGGCCAAAAATACATTAATATTTAACTTAGCTATAGAACAGAATTCTTGATTTTTAGGGTTCTGTACCCAAAGGGTAAAAACGGAACCCTATTACTAAGACTTCGCTGTTTGTCCGTCTGTCCATCCGTCTGTCTGTCACCAGGCTGTATCTCAAAAACCGCGATAGCTAGACAGTTGAAATTTTCACAAATTATGAATTTCTATTGCCGCTATATCAACAAATACTAAAAACAAAATAACATACAACAAATACCATACAACAAACGTGTTTTTTTCGGCGTTTTTGCCTTGTGCTACGGAACCCTTCGTGTGCGAACAACAACAGCGTAAGGATGCCAGCACCTATAACCACCCCGGCAACCAAGGGCAGAATAATACTACTGTCGTCGCGGCGGTCGCCCATCACGCCCGCGAAACACTTTCTGCTATTTTTTGTTCATTTTCGCATTGTTGAGAATTTTTAAATTTACCTTTTATGTTTGATTCATCGACGACATTGAAGAGTTATGTCATCGTATTGTCTGGCTGACTTTTTTTTAAAGTAATGGTGAAAGGAGTTTTATCAAGATTTTATCGGTGCGCATATAGCGTGCAAGCACTATCCATAAGTACGACGGGGAGTATTAGGAGGTAGGGCTGGAAATACCGGTATTTTCGGCAGCTGGTACCCTCAAACCAAATAAAAAACCAAGACAGAGGGCTGTCAACAGTAAAGTGAAGCCGGTTTCGTAAACATGTGTGCACATAGTGAGGTGTAGTTTGATTGTAAATGTGTGTATTATATTGGAAGCAGCCTTTTAATTAAATAATTACAATATTAACTAGACAGAATCCATGGAGCACCGACGATAATTTTCATTTCCTATGATATCTTTCTAAAAATGGCAATATACAAGAAGTAGAAGCACACTTCTTTTTAATATGTCACAGACAATTTTATCCATAACACTCCCTCACGAAGATGACCTCTGGGTCTGAGTGACTCCTATTCCCATCATTTGTAATACCTAACTTTAACAACCTTGGTTGTGGCAGCGCCTGCCTTCGTTAAAATATCTGTCCAAGTCAGAATGACGGGTGTACTGTTACAGAACTGAATATGTTATATATGAAAGGAATGTACCAGCAATATACCTGAATGTACCTTTAATTAAATTCAATGTACCTCCAAGAAACAAGAACAATTGTAATAATAAAGTGAGCCGCAGTCCTGACAGTCAGAAAGACGGGTGAATACTAATAATGAATGTAATAGATATCTTATGGTAACCTAATATTTACCATAGGAATGTACCTTCAATGTACCTCATAAAAATATAATCTGAAAATATAATGCGACGAGTAATTAACGAGAAAATCAAGAAAAGAAATTTTGACGCCTACCAATTTTTAATAGCAATGTGAATATAGTGTTATTTGCTCGTATTGAGAATTGAACGTGATTATGAGAGGATACAAAAATTAACACTAATAACACTATACTCACATTGCTATTAAAAATTAGTAGGCCTTAGCCTTAGCCTTTCGTCTGTCTATTTCTCCGAGTGCATTGTATTTATATTTTATCATCAGTTTATTGTCTATCAAATTTTTACTTTCATCCTTGTGTACAATTTTCCAAGTATTATTTTTTAGGTGAGATTCAATTTCACTTATTATTGCATCTTCTCATTCATCACTATTCTATATTCTATATCACAGAGGAATAATTGTTCAGCATCCATCTCATAGTCCTTCTGCCAAACTGGTGGTTTTCTCTGTCGCTTTTCATTACTTGAAGCAGTCGCTTCAATTTCATTATCTGTACACATTTCTTGCCTGTGTTCATTGTCTATTTCGTCTGTTTCTGTAGTTGCATCAACAAATATATCATTAACGTCTAGTTCTATGTCTGATCCATTAATTTCATGTCTATTCGAGTCTTCATTTTCTTCTTCTGGAAAAAGTACAACTTCTATTTCATTTTTATCAACTACATCTCGTTTTTGATCTTCTTTTGTCTCATTTTCGTAGAACATTTTATCCAGTAGTTTGACATCTCTACTTATTATCACCTTGTCTGATTTCGGATTAAAGATACGGTACGCTTTGTGATTTTCCTAATAACCTACAAATATACCAGCAGTTGATCTGGCTTCAAATTTTCCGTTTCGTTTTCCCTTTTTTAGAACGAACGCCTTAGTCCCGAAAATGTGGAAATGCCTTACAGATGGAACTCTACATATATTCACCCATTTTTCAAATGGAGTCTCATTATTAATACTGTTGCAAGGACTACGGTTTGCCAAGTAGTTAGCTGTAGGTATTAATGGCTTCGGCCCAAAAAACTTCTTTCATATTAGTGTCCATTAACATGCATCTAGCTTTATCAAGCAATGTTCTATTTTTTCTCTCTGCCAAAACCCATTTTGTTCTGGTGTATATGGTGCAGATAGCCTTCTTTTAATGCCATTGTCTTTTAGGTATTTGTCGAATACACGGTTTATGTATTCCGTCCAGCTTTGATTAATTTCTATGTCCATTGTCCATATCTGCAAGCTTATCAACGATGTCCATAAACTTGTTCAAGTGATCCACTATGTTATCGTCTTCTTTCATTTTTCTTAAGATTAATTAATTCAAAAGACTTGCCTTTCGCGCAGGACCTTTGCTGGAGTAAATACCTACCCTCGAGTCTGTCCCAGACATCTTTGCTCGTTTTTTGTTATTTTATCCATAACAGTGTGCGTGTGAGCGTGTATTACGAGCGGAGGTGTAGTTTTTGCATGCTTCACAATGCGGTCACATTAACTCCACGCCAACACCTTCTCCTTGCCACCAATCATTAAAGGCCTTCAATAGCCGAGGAAGCAACCGTAGACAGGTGTTTCTGTTTACGTAATAATTGACAGTATAATTCAAATATAGCACTTTCAGTAGACAGTGGTGCTGATTCCCTTGTTCACAAACTAAACTAAATTTAAGTCCAGTGCATCGTTTTCTTTCTATTTCATTAAGAAAAGGACAGCAAAAAAAAACGACGGGTTGCACTCCGGGAGTGCCGGCAGAAGTGAAAACTTGAATATTAACAACGTTGTGCATTTTTGATATTTTGGAATCTTACGAATTTTCGATCAGGTCACGTGTCCTGACGCGAGTTTAACATTTTTTATCCATTACAAAAAAAAAGTGTACAACGCCGCTAAAGAAGTTAAAAATTAAATCCCCGACGCCTAATGTCGTAAAAAATATGAAAATAATTAGGTACTACAATATTTTGATGCATCTTGATGCATTTTGATGCATCTTGATGCATGAGACTTTTTGGTACGACTTTGGGTCAATCTCCTTTAATTTTTTTATTTTATTTTAACGAGTTGAAAGATGACAGATGTTCACCGTGCCGTCTTTTACATCTGTCTGTAACTGTAACCGTTACCGTAACCGTAACTGTCTCTGTCTGTAATTTGATCCTGTATACTTGTTTTCAATTTTTGATATTTTGGAATCTTACGAACTTTCGATCAGGGTCACGTGTCATCTTACAATCAGGGTCACGCCACGTGTCATCTTACGAATCTTACGATCAGGGTCACGTGTCCTGACGCGAGTTTAACATTTTTTACCCATTACAAAAAAAGTGTACAACGCCGCTAAAGAAGTTTTCACTTCAAAAATTTAGTTTAGTCCTGTCAAATTATCAGCGCCTGACGTAAATTGACGTAATTTTAGTTAGCAAGTTTTTAATCACGTCTAAACTTGTATGAAGTAGTGTCATACAAGTTTAGACGTGAGTAAAAACTTGCCTACTAAAATTACGTCAATTTACGTCAGGCGCTGACAAGGAACTTGTTGGGCGCTGATTAATTTGACAGGACTAAACTAAAATGGCCACCCTGTATAGGCATAGGTATCAATAATTTATTTAAATAAAGCTGTAAGTTAAATCATGTTTGCTGCTGTTTGATGGTCCAAAATAGAGAGGTCTGGAAGGAAAAGGTTTTTGCCCAGCAATGTGACCCAATGCAAGCTAATAAAAAGCAGTAAGTACTAAATAAATCTTTATTAAAATTAGGATACAATAATTTATAATAATCCTTTATAGATGCCTAACTTAATATTCAATGTCAATGTTATAACAATATAAGTCTGTGGTTATAAACTTAAATCTTAGATAACTAGGTATAAAAAATATTGTAAGTATTTCAAAGTAGGTACACGATATTAAATGCTTATTTCTTACGAACTAAAATAGAAGCAATAATTGAATACAAAGGTTGAATAGGATATGATTAATTTATATTTAATATTATAAAGAGGTATAGGCTATGACATCACGCCACGTCCTTTAGGAGCCGAACAAAAGGAAAAAAGTCAGAAAGAACGGTAAGCGAAAACGAAGTAGTAGTAGCAAGGGCGGGTGATGGGATACGACGCGCTGGGTCAGGGGCGGAAATTTCACGCGGACGAAGTCGCGGGCAGAAGCTAGTTTAGACTATATAAGGCCCCATTAAAATAGGTGGACAAACTTTTACGAATCATTCAGACCACCAAAACAAGGACGATGGTAAAAAAATATAAAACAAAACGCATAGATACTCACAAGAAAAATAAAATCAGCTAACGAAAATACACTAATGTGCCGGCAATTTATTATTTTAGGTCAAAATAAAATCACTTTAATCGGTGTTTTTTTTTGCTTGGATATGTTTAGTTAGACGTACTGAGCGCTGTGTTAAAATTTGTCCATCTATTTTAATGGGACCCTGTATTTAATTTTGGACTACAAGTAGCGGCACGTAAGTTGGCAAGAGTTTTTGTAGTGGGGGAAGTTTGCGCACGCACAATTTCATACATTTTTATATGCGCGAACTTCCCCCACTACGAAAATCTCTTGCCAAGTTAACTAAACCTACTGTGCACATACCGCCTATGTTCCTCCAAAAGTATGGTCAGCAACAAAATCGATTAACACTTCAGCATAATTATTGAGCACTATAATTTAATAACCTCCTCCGTTTTTGAAGTCGGTTAAAAATCGGAACAGAAGCTCAAATTAACTTAATCCAAAACAATCAAATAATTTTGTGTCTATTAATGTTGTAACACTAAGTCTGAGTTGCATCATCTGACTTTAACCGTAACTTTAACCATAACCGGTGATTTTTGTATGCAGTTTGACAGACTTTTGACGTTTGTTAAAGTTAAAGTAAGATGATGCAACCCAGGCTAATAGTTTCGACGATCGATCGACGAATAGAATCGACTTTCGTTGCTGACCGTACCTACTTACTTGAAGACCAACCGACATTCTTAACTAGGTATACGAGGATAAAAACAGATATTTTTCAAAGACAACAACGTAATTTTACACAATAATTCTATGCATTACACCAATTAATAATATTATCACAGGAATCTCACTATACCTTATTCGGGGTTACGAGATTGTGAAGAATTTGACAAGACACATTCAAAACGAATATCAACAATGAAACAGCCGGTCGATTCTGTAAAAATCTCACCGTGATAACTTAGGTGAAGTGAGTTTGTTTTTGCTAGGAATTGACACTATTGACAGCTCACTCCCACGCTCACTTCACCTAAGTTTACACGGTGAGATTTTTACACAATAGCACCGCAGGACGCGATCAACACTTAGAACCCGCGTTCAGTGTCGTCATTGTTGCGGAATGATGACACTTATTGTAGTCTGTGCTGACGCGGGTTGGACGCGTTCAGTTTAGTTGCATTGGTAAAATTCGCCCTTAATATTTCGGTTCGCCTATCATAATAATAAGTATAACAAAAAGGCCGCATTCCGAATTGACTATATCGCTCACAGCACTCACGTCATCTCGCATGCGTTCCGATTTAGATATTACGATTATGACAGCTGAGAGCTGTCAGCAATTCAGAACGCTCGTCAACGCGCTCACAGTGCTTACTCAATGTAAAAACGATATTATTACAGTATTTCTTTGTCTATACACCACATTTCTTCTTCAGTTCTTCTTCTTTGGGTAGGTGGCGACTGTCAGCCAGAAGCACAATTTCGAAAATGCCATGTTAGTTTAATATATGTACTTAAAGATATGATGCAACTCAAAACAAAACACACACTGACACATTCTCACACACACACTGTCATTTTTGACAGCGTTCACGGTGATATTATTATTAAGGCGACATGTCATGACGTCATCTATGACGATTCACGGGATATCGTTATCACGCTCAAGCTAATTCGGTACGAGTTTAAGCACGCTCAAATCAATTCAATTACATCCATTACATTCCCAACTCGGAACGCACCCATAATGATAGTCACTCACACGATATAAAAAATATAATGACCACCAGTCATTTTAATTTTACGTTCATCATGTTTTTTAAGTTTTTTTTAACAACTACTTTCTTCCTAACCTAATCTAGTTGCTACACCTAAATATCTACATAGCACCAAAATGCCCTGTGTGGAAATTGTAGGTTTATTTCTTAAGAGTAAGAGACAAGTAACAAACAAAATTATCTATTGAAACTTCACAGATGGGAACATGAAGGGTATCGATTCGATATCAATGATGTTAATGATTACCTACAATTTAAAAAAAAAATCTTTAGATTATCTGTGAAGTTTTGCAAAGTAATTTAATTTGTACTTCCTTGTATATTTTTGTATGTTAGTATACCTACGTAAGTTCAAATAATACACTAGTTATTAAGGGGGATTCGCTAAATACCCCGCGAAATATTAATTTTTTTACGTTTTTTGCAATTTACAGCCAGTCGATTCTGTAAAAATCTCACCGTGAAAACATAGGTGAAGTGAGTTTGTTTTTGCTAGGAATCGACACTATTGACAGCTCACTCCACGCTCACTTCACCAAGTTTTCACGGTGAGATTTTTACAGAATAGCACCGCAGGTCAGTGTCAGGTTGTATCTTGATCAAAATATGATTCGCGGCTATAACAGGTCCGTATTTACAGAATTATAATCATTAGAATCACTAATACATCTTTCTAAGTTACAATTAGATTTGTACCATAAGAACATGTCCTTAGTCCACCTGACCTCCACACCCAGTTACTGGGAAAGACTGGTTGTCAAACTTTCGGGCTTCTGACTACCCGATTTGATATTTTTATTTATTTGGTATTTGATTTGATTTTAATGACCATAATTATGTAAAATATATCTATTATAGTCGCGAATCATATTTTGATCAAGATACAACCTGACACTGTCCTGCAAATTGCAAAAAACGTAAGAAAATTTTAATGTCCCGGGCTACCACTGCGCAATCACCTTAAGAGCGTTTACACCGTACGGCATTTCATACAAACTTTCAAGCCCTTATTTTTCGAAATGAATGAACCGAGTTTAATGAAACTTCATACGCATAAGCAGGATACAAAGGTCTAAAAAGTTAGTGGAGAACATTTTCGAAATGTCTTATTTAAAAAAAGATATCTGGAAATCTTTGTTTCTATGGAAAATTTAAAATCGATCTAATTTGGCAGTAACACAATTTTTCGAAAATGTTCTCTACTAACTTTTTAGACCTTTTGCTTTGCTTATGCGTATGAAGTTTCATTAAAATCGGTTCATTCATTTCGAAAAATAAAGCCTTGAAAGTTTGTATGAAAAGCCGTACGGCGTAAACGCTCTTAAAAGCTGCATCTACGATAGCTTGCAGAAAATTAAATATGTAAAAACTTCGCATTGTAATCCTCAAATTCGGCACGTGTCAACAAATATTTTGCGACGCACTTGTATTGAGCCGGCTGGTCTAATATTATTAAAAGAGGCTGAAGTTTTGCCTTGTATTCATCCAATGTTTTCCTGTCTACAGCACCTATCAGGTTATTGCTCTTGTTCCAAAAGTAAGGAATGTTTCCCGTCACCAGAGCATCATATAGTTTCTTCACCATTACTTTGAACAGGGTTGCTGGGTTGTTTTTTTGCCAATATTCTGCGTTGTTGACTTCGACGATCTCCCAGAAGAATAGAGTTTTGATATAGTAGCTGGCTATTTTCTTCATGCCTAGCGAATCTCGGAGTTTTTTCACCTGAAAGAAGGTGTAAAATGAATTATCAGGGTTTTTATAATCATAACAATTCAAGTTTTTTATTTAATGCAATGTACAGATGCCAGCACATCAAGCTAATACTACAATCTGGCAAATTTCTTTAATAGATTTTCAACTTTATCGCTAAAGAATAGGGTTCAAAGCAGGGTTCGAAAGGATAATTATCAATGATAATTATCATGATAATTATCGTGACAATAACATATGGATAATTATCGATTGATAATAACAAAAAATGCACTCGTGAAAGTGAACTGTAAATGAACATTTCTGCACTTGCGTGTATCGGAACGCCAATGGAAATAGAATCATCATCGGACGAAGAAGATATTCCTTTGGCTTTACGTCATTCAATTTAATTTTATTTTATTATAATGTCGAAACTGACGGACACTGATTTTTACTCAATCTGCCTATAATTAATGGTACTGTGTGTTGGATATTAAATGAATATTATTTTTTTTTTCTGTGATAATTGCCCAAATTATAATGTATTTCTTATGTAACAATACAACAAATGAATTTCTAACACAGGTGATAATTATCGGATAATTATCAAAAAGCTTAATTATCTTGATAGGTAATTTTCAAAGTTGCCTGGTTCAAAGTTGATTTGACAGTTTCGAGTAGCTTGATGTGCTAGGATGTGCTTAAATTAAATATTATAATCGAGAATTCGAGATATTATAAAAAAAAACCCGGGAATCATCGTCTCTCTTCGGAAGTACGAAAGCGCGAAGATGAGACCTAATATAGAGCTGCTAAAACCATGGACGCATTTGCTTAATTTGTATTACCATGATTATAAAGTTATAGATTAACAACTCTATGCAATTCCAAAAAAACTTTTCAAAACTCTGTGTGACTATTGGCACAATCTGCGACCGGAGTTGGTAACCAGACTGAGAAGAAAACTTCATAAAAACGCGCAGTGCGCTAGTACAAAGTGCGATAGTAGTACAAAACTTAAATACTTTGCGTCTACCGGACGACGTTCATGCTAATTCGGAAACACCAAGGGTTCCGATTTTGTTGTTCACTATCTAAACTAAATTTAAGTTCAGAATAGAATAGAATAGAATAGAATACTCTTTATTATGTACACCATATTAATAAGTTCAGTGCATCTTTTTCTTTCTATTTCATTAAGAAAAGGACAGAACATAAATTTTAGTTCAGTCCTGTCAAATTAACCAGCGCCGGACGTAAATTGACGTAACTTTAGTAGCCAAGTTTTTAATCACTTCTAAACTTGTATGGAGTAGTATCAGGCGCTGATTAATTTGACAGGACAGGACTAAACTAAAATTTATCGTCTGTCCTTTTCTTAATGAAATAGAAAGAAAAAGATGCAAAGAACTCAAATTTAATTTAGTTTTTGAACAAGGGAATCGGCACCTATTGATTTAACTGTAGGTAGGTACTCACAAATCGGACGGCTTGTCGCAAGTTGTGCGAGTTGTGCATCAGCTCGCGCTCCTGGTTGTGCAGCGCGATCCGCCACGAGCGCGCCTGATCTTGCGGCACCGGTGAGGCCTTGTTAGGCTTGCCCACAACCATCCAGTAGTCCTTCTTACATTGGTAAGGGATCGCGCGGTAAGCCTTGCTGATCGGCCAGCGATTCTCCGGGAACTTCAGACACGGCACCAGGTCAACATCCAGCTTAAAGTTCCTGGACTTGTTACTAATAAACAGCGTCATTGCTGGTCCCGACTCAGACTTGTCGATGACGTACGGCACACCCTGCACGTAGACAATTGGACGTGAATTAGCATTCATCTCGAATTTGTTCAGTGCCTTGCTCACAACGCTCTTAAACCAATCAGAGAATTTGGAACGCAAAAGATAGTTGCTGTCGTCTTTCCATTCGTATGCGGCTTTGTTGTTGAGCCATTCCTCAGCATCCCTGTAAGGAAGCCGTAGGAACTGGACGCCCATCCGAAGCTCCACAAAACCTGGCGCCTTGGCGTCGATGGTGATGTCGCTTCCTTTTGGGTTCAATGCGTCTGTCTTGATGTTGAGAGGCAATCCGATCACTATGTCCATGTCAAATTCGTCCGGTTTTACGATACGCAAATTATCGTAGTGGCTGCCAGCAAATTGTACCTGAAAATATAATTAAAATAAATGAACATAAAATATCAATAGGTACTTACTTTTCTTATTATGAAGTGGCTTTAAAATAAGAATTATCATCGAAACCGCATCATCTACCGAACTTTCCTCTGAACATTCAAAGGGCAATTAGGTGCCTACAGATGTACGGGGCATAAAAGGGGCTTGGTGATCTTATATACTCGTAGGTATACAAGGTGGAGACGTCAATTAGACAATAAATTAAGCTGCGTAAGTATATCTGTGTATGTACAGTCAACAAAGGAGATAAGTATACAGGAGCGTCGGATATAGTTGAAGTTTACTAAGGAACCGATGGATGTTCTGGACTGAAATTTAATTTAATAAATGAGCTGTTTGTTTACTATTAATAAAATTAAATTTTATTCGAGAACATCCATCGGTTTCTTAGTAAACTTCAACTATATCCGACGCTCCTGTATACTTATCTCCTTTGTTGACTGTACCTATTTTAATTTAAATTTTATTTTTCATTATATTTTAATTTTAAATCGGACTGTATTTTTATATCAAATGCCGTTCCCAGTTGGAATACGATTTAATCAAATATAATAGTTTAGTCACTATAGGTAGTCAAAGATTGGCAAAACCAAACCCACAGTCGGCACATGACTGCTTTGTTTGGTCAAAAAAGTATATTTATTTCAATGCTTTCTAACTTTAATTTATTTGATTCAAGTTTCAAAATACTCATGTGCATTAGTAAGTACCTATTACCTAAGCATTAAGTCTTCACATTGTATAGAATACCAAGCCCGTTGTATGGTTTAGGATATCTTACCTATATAAAAAAAGTTTTAAAATACAGGTGAAAAGGACTGCCTATCCTCTTGAAATTATAAGTACTTATAGTTGTTGCATTTCACGAGTGCATGCCAGTCGTTGTAATTTAAACCTTATGGCAATGGCAATGAAACTCACTTTCATGACCTACGCTCGTGATTTGCAATGGTTATTCAAACGTCTGTTTTATTTTATATATATTTTTGTAGATATGTTGCAGCCAAACGGCTGCCAAAGTGCCAACCTGGGCAGCCGTTTAGTTAACTGCCTAGCCTTTTAACTAAACGGCGGTCGTTCAACTAACGGCCTGAATGATATTCAATTACCTATAGTTTAGGTTGGAAGTCTGTAACCAATAACGCGCGAGCCGAAGTGGTTGCAGTAACTAAGCCAGGGCACCCCAACCAAATGGGCTAGGTTAAGTTAGAATTGTGATCAACCGCGTGCGAGCCGAGAGAGCGAAGCGAGGCGAGCACTACTTCCAAAGGCCAGGCGGTTAACTAAACGACTAATTTAACGATACGCACCGTGCTTGAGAACTTCTTGTAGTAAGGATCTACTTCCTTCATCTTCTTATGCAGGTCTTGAAAGATGGTGTCGAAAACTTTATAGTGGAGACCAAACTCGCTTAACTTTATGTACCTCACAAAAATATCGGACAATAGTGAGTTGAGGTTGGTAATCACTGGGTTATCAGGAATATTTCTAATCTCTTCAATCGTCACGCCAGACGAGGAAGACCCTCCGCTAAAACAAAATTCACTCTAAATAAAATAAATGTAAAAGCAAAACCATCAATCCCCGTCACAGTTGACAGTCCGGTAATACGAAACCAGTCCAGTTGATGTGGCGACGCTTGGGGGAGGCCTATGTCCAGCAGTAGACAACTTTCGGCTCTAAACTTAAGATTAAGAGACTGAAAGACGTTACACAAACCAAATTCTTGGGTGTACTCATAGATCAAGACTTAAATTGGAAAGTTCATCTAGATAATTAATTGTGGAATAGAATCAATTTTACTTATGCTAAGACAAGTGACGAATAGAAAAAGGCATGGACCATGCGTAGGTAAACCAGCTCACTTTTTTTACTGTCTGGACAAAAACATGGTATAATTCCCATTTTGATTCTTTATAAGCTTCAACAGCCACATACTATCACTATCTATCATTGTAGCGTTGTAGATAAAGAACCTAAGCTAGGTATAAGAGTGGTGGAGTGGTGGTTGTTATTCACAGGAATGTCCCTCGTTTATCTTTTCCATGTATTCTATGTCCATCATGTCACATACATAGCTCTGACATAATCATGTATTACTGTTAAACAAGTAATATGCTTTATTAAGTTTGTTAAAAAAAATCTTACCGGGATGTATTCATTCTGCTCAACATGTCAGCAAGGTATGATGAGACTGAAGGCTGAACATGTGAATTACTTTCACTTGAGTTTTGAGCAGCAGACGTGCTCCTCGGGGTGGGCTTCTTCTTGGCAGGACTTTCCGTTTGTTGCTCAACGGGTTTCTCTTTGCTGGAGCCGCTCAACAAATATGCAGCACCACCAATTAGGGCACCAGCCAAACCAATGCCTGCTGCTGTAAGCCATGAACTTGATCCCCCTTCGTTATTGTTATTATTCGGATTATTCCTAGAATTGTTACTCATATTTACTACTGCAAAAAAAAATTGTGAAAATCATGAATAAAGTACCTACTTACTTAACTACACTTATTTATTTGTTCAAACATAATCCTTCTTGGCAGTCGGGTTTTAAGGACAAAGCATCGCTTATTATCTGTAGAAAAATGAAAGTGGTTTTTGATATTTTTTATATTAATTTAACTAATCTTTACCAACCTACTAAGTACAATCAACAAAGGAGATAAGTATACAGGAGCGTCGGATATAGTTGTAGTTTACTAAGAAACCGATGGATGTTCTGGACTGAAATTTTATTTAATAAATGAGCTGTTTGTTTTCTATTAATGAAATAAAATTTTATTCAAAAACTTCCATCGGTTTCTTAGTAAACTTCAACTATATCACATCTGACGCTCCTGTATACTTATCTCCTTTGTTGACTGTAGATACCTACCTAATAGAATACAATTTAGTTTAAAAAAACAATTACATATTACCTCACATCAAGCTACTACAATCTGTCAAATTTCTTTGATAGATTTTCAACTTTATCGCTAAGGCGTAAGGTTCAAAGTTGATTGGAAAAATTTGGCAGTTTCGGGTAGGTTGATGTGCTGGCGTCTGTACCTACTTATGTTTTAGAATTTTATTTATAGCTACAATAGTAATGCTTACATGGCGCTAAGTCTTCGTTAGGTGTCCCACTAGTCACAATTCAGCCTCACAGGTCTACGGCAATGTGGTTGAATGGTAAGCTGAACCAGAAAGTTCAGAAAAGGAAATTTAACAACAGGACTGCAGAAACAATTTATATTGCAATTCCAATGTAAACACTAATCGTAATCAAGCTGCTAAGATTGCTAACCTTGTGTACTCTGTGCTGATAAGCTAACTCTCGTCGATATATATAGCAGTCCGTGTTGATTTCAGTGATAACATACATACATACCTGAAATTCTTCTAATTATTTGACGTGGTCGTAGTTCCACTCGTTAAAATACCTAATTACGTGTAAATAAGAATATAGAGGACGCTCACAAAAGGGAATATTAGACTATAAAAGACTTAGATCGATTTAAAATGATGATATTATTTGCTTTTGAACGACTGTTTTTTCTTCAAATCACAAAAAATATTTTAGAAATAGTAGATTCGAGTTTAAGTGGCAACACTCAAAAAGGTCGGGAAATTCCCGCAATACGATGCTAAATACAATACATTACGGGCGGCGCCTATCTCCACAGAGTACAATAACTATCTCCAAATTGGAATCGGAAACACATGACGTGTTAATTTTCCCACGTTTAATGATTGTTAACAGACAAATATAAATTATTGTCTTAGCAAATATTTTTAGGCAAAGGCCTCCCTACTCTCTTTCCACCTCTGTCCAGACCAGAGCTACCAAGAGCCACTCTTTAGCAAATGAGGAGTCGTCATTAAATCTATTAATTACCGTTATTTTAATATTAACCGGTACCTAACTCAATCATATAAAGGAAACGTTACGATAATTTTACCGGTATTTAAGTGCTCTCATGAGAAGACATTTTGTGTTTTAACGAGGTACAATTCTCATTTTAAATGATTTTGTTATGGTGTTCATTTTTGTAAACATTTTCGTTTTATTTAGTATGAAAAAGCTGGTATCCAACACAATTTGGTAATAAAAAGTAAACTCATTCAATTTGACACGTTCAACAAGAGTTGCCAAAATTAAAAACTGTTCTTGATTATTGGGTAAAACCTAAAGTTCCATTATTAACCATTCTGTTACGGCTTGCAGATGTGGCACATTGCTCATACTGGGGAATTATTTTTTTTAGAGTGTTTCGTTTTTACGAACGAAACTAACATCAGTCTGCTCTCTGGGTATAAAAACAATTAGGGATGTCAAGTGATGGGACGGGAAGTTATTTTTATCTGTACACTTTATACAGCCACCAGCCAGTGGCAGTGGTCAACACTGGAATTTCATAACATGGAAATCCCACGACTTTACGAGTGTAAAAATAAAGTTTTGTATTGCCTGGAAATAATGGAACATTCCGCTTTCAACGTTAGCAGAATACAGGTGGCAGTGAAACAACCGGCTTCCAACTATTCATTTAATACCACTGTGTTACGTTTTGTGATACAAATCTTGTTCGAAAAGGGATATTCGCCACCTACACCGGTGAGTTTTATTTTTACTAAACTTTGCTCCCAGCGTGATTACAAACGAGAAGAATAAAATGTCATCCCTCGGAAGTAGGAAAAGTGTAGATTTCATTGTTTAAAACTGGTTAAAAGTCGGCTAACTGTTACCAGATCTTGTTGTCTTTTGCATGAAGCGTCATATAAACAACAACAACAATGTTTGTCCTAATATTTGATATGGAATCAAGAAATCATTTATGTTTTGATGTTCTCCATTTTTGAGTTTTACCTAAAATCAAAAATGGAGATAGTTTATCTGCTTTTTCTACACAATATTTACTAGGTAACTACTATTAACTTTATTTTTGAATTGCCTAACACTTTGCCAAGTAAGTTTAGTTTGGCAGTTTGCCATAATATTGTTTGGTAATGCTACTTGTAGGTATTATTACCCAAATAACAACTAGCCAGGCTCAAAAACCACAGTTATGTATGTTTTATATTGCCACTGATGGAATATTACAACAGAAGGCCAATTCCAATAATTAAAAATCATCTCAGCCGTCAGCGAGAATCAATGTCAAAAAAATTCCAAAAATGTAGGGAAATCAGGTATTTTTGACAGATTGAGACAGATCAGACTGCGAACATCTAAATATATAAAACTCAAAGGTGACTGACTGACATAGTGATCTATCATCGCACAGCCCAAACCACTGGAGGGATCGGGCTGAAATTTGGCATGCAGGTAGATGTTATAACGTAGGCATCCGCTAAGAAAGGATTTTGATAAATTCTACCCCTAAGGGGATAAAATAGGGGATGAAAGTTCGTATGAAACTTTGTCAATTTTAAACCGATCGGGCTGAGACTTCGCATGCATATAGCTACTATGACGTAGGCATCCCCTAAGAAAGGATTTTGATAAATTCAACCCCCATGGGGATAAAATAAGGGATGATGGAGGATGTAAATGTATTAGTTTTTTTTAAATAATATTTAACGCGAGCGAAGCCGCAGGCAAAAGCTAGTTCTTAATATTACTAGAATTGCCCGTCGGCTTTCATAATTTTAAATTTCACAGAAAATGGGTGAGCAGATTTGGTATTTTATTACATAATAAATACTAATACAATAAATATTAA
This sequence comes from Mesoligia furuncula, assembly GCA_916614155.1. Lineage (NCBI taxonomy): Eukaryota > Metazoa > Arthropoda > Insecta > Lepidoptera > Noctuidae > Mesoligia > Mesoligia furuncula. The sequence continues at coordinate 26,933,974 of OU744800.1, read as the reverse complement.
TTTATTCACCAAAACTCTTTGTTATTATCCATGACTAAAAACATAAAAAGCTAACCCGAGACAGAGTATTTAAATGACCTTTTATCTTTGTTAATGCAAAGAGAGCTAGGTGTAAGCTACTGTGAGGTAGGAGTCAGTGATTCTCTGTTGCAACAAAGCCATAACATTTGTAGTCATTTGTAAAATTTTAACAATAAATACCACAGCTTTTTGTTCTATAAGGACACATTATCTTATCGAACCTTGATTAATGAGATACAATAATAATTAGTAATCTATTGTTTGTGTCCGTCTTGGGAGGTGACAGGTCTCCTAAAGTTAATTCTGCTGAATTTGGTGATGCCAATACATTGGGAATGCCTCATTTGCTGTACATAACGTAACCAACACGCCTGTAATCCCCGGAGGTAGAGGCAGAGTAAGGCAGAGGTGTACCTATCTATAGGACACGCACATTCCGCCAGTTGTTTAAGTTCTATGTAATAGGGTGCAAGCTTACAGCCATCAACGAGACACGAATCCAGACACCAGGTTGCTTCTGAGAAATTTTTGATAGAAAATAACACTTTTCCCAACCTGGGAATCTTACCCCAGACTTCATTTAAAGGTCAAGGTCGTTAGGTAGAGGTGTACCTTTAATAAAGGTAGGTAATAGGTGTGTATGTTTTGGAGAGCTAATATCACTCCCCCAACTGCCTTAAGTAAAAGGAACTCAATAGGAGTTCAATAAATAAGACTGGAAATTCTGAAATTGACCTTTTTGTCTCCCTCAGGCTTAATTTCAAGGTTTGAGAGACTCCCCATTGTTGCAAATATAAACTAGTTATCACAACATAGTAAAATAAAAACAATCAATAAACAATAAATTACCTATGATTTAATATCTGATAAAGTGATAAGAAAGGTAAATTGTGTAAACAATATCAGTCTACTTCTTAGTTCTAACAATGATAAATAATAATTATATTTAATCATCATCTGCCTAGCCTTTTCCCAACTGTGTTGGGGTCGGCTTCCAGTCTAACCGGATGCAGCTGAATACCAGTATTTTACATGGAGCGACTGCCTTTTTTTTTTTCTTTTTTTTTCGCTGAGAAATGACATTACGCATCTCCGCTCGTCGGGGGACGAGACGGAGTATGTGGGACTCCCTGCCAAAGTGGTGTGACTGTTCCTGACCTACCCTAGGCTGATAAATTTTTCGATTTTCCTAACTATGCTACTTATTAGTGTTTAGGTCGGTTCCCCCGAAGGGGGAAGAGCCGCACCCCGCCACCGTGCGGCTCTGTAGAGTTCGTCTCCAGACGAACGAGGAACCGGTGGACACTCTTCCACCGATTGAAATGAATTCCAAATATAAAGAAGTCCAATGCCTTGTCTCATCAATAGACCAAGGAAAGGATTGAAAGTAATGCTAAGTAAGACTTAGGAATTCATAGTTATGAACGTAGATTGAATGTGGTTTTAGAAAGTTAGTAGTAATAGAGGGATCCAAGGTATATAATTATTATTAAGTTGTGAGTAACCCATACGCTAGCGTAACAGGTATTTGATCAGTCATTACTCACACGATACCTCACATCTATACCTGGAGTACTCAGAGCAACACTTCCATATAGTGACGCAAGCGGCTTTTCAGCGGCATTGCGTCGGCATCATACTCTTTTGGAGAAATGGTCCCTAGCAGTTCTTTCGAACTGATAAACGTGACGAAGCGGCTCTTCCTGCGGCAACCGAGCGACCGTCCTTGTCTGACTACGGAGCGGCTAGTTCCAGCGGCATTGCGTCGGCATCATGCTCATAAAGAGACAAGGTCCCTATCAGTCCTTGGACTGGTTATGATATGGTCACCCTAACTTTTGGAAGTTCACCCTTTGCACAACAAGCATATCTGCAAGACACGTGTTCATGTCAGTCTGACCGAATTATTGGTCTGAGATAAAGAATACAACATTCAAGAATTACTAGATAATTGAGTTGAGATTCGAAACTCACGAATCATTATTTAATAGAGTTTTGAATAATATCTCTTATAGCACTGTTATTGGCCGGAGGCAATGAATATAATGTTCAGGAATTATAGTACTAGAATTTACTAGTTAATAGAGTAGAGAATCACAAATTATGAACTAGGTACTTACTAATTAATAGAGTCGTGGACAACTCTCTTGGAAACTAGCGCAAGCGTACCGCATCGTCAGTCGGTAGCAGAATTCCTTACGAATTGCCTTGCTATACGCCGAAGTGGTTATTTTAAATCGTCACTTCACACTTCCCTTAATCTACCCAAGTTGGGGATGCTTGCAGTGTAATCGGCAGTCGTGCAATCATTCTTGTCTACCTAGCTATCTAGCAACGACGCGTTTCCACTGGGCATCCAAATTATGTGTCTCGCTAAATATTATTTTTTTGTATCAGTTGTGGTGGCCTACGTGGGCCGGGTGTGATTTAACGAGACACAATTTCTAACGTTCCTTAGAACGGCTATCAAACCAGTTAGGGGTACTTGGTGAAGCCTACCCCCGCTCCCGGGAAGTGTGCGTACATCAAGTACAATGTAAGATATCCTACAGTTAGTCGGTCCATAGGAGAAGGTAGCCATCACTAACGTTTGATTGGTTTGTGTCCGTAAACATGAACACCAGAATAAAAGGTAACACTATAATTCAAAATGGCCCTAACGAGTTGTAAGTTCGGTTCAGCCTTCCATAAGCGGGGTGACCCGCGTCAGTGTCAAGTTTTGGTTGTCTACTGTCGGTTGGTAAATGTCAAATCCCATAGAAGGCTTTCTCCGAGTCCCTAAAACCAAACGCATGCGTAGGATACCTCGAATTAGTCATTAAAAGGAACAAGGATGGATAAAATATTCAACACTCACCCAATCCAATCGTACACAAAAACTCACTGAGATCCACGCGCCTTTCACGCTACTTACATTATAGTAGACTAATATATCCTAGTCTAAAACAACTAAATTATTATTTAACGTATTAAATAGCACTCTCGCTCTCACGATCTCTAAATCAGGCACACAGTTTCATTGCTATTGCCTAAGGTCTAACTCTGCTCGTTTAGCCTACGTCAACCACTCACTCTCGTGGTCTTCTAGTGTTTCCTCAATCTCCTAACATAACTAGTCTGGACTCGCAAGTCCGTCTCCTAAAGCGGGTCGACCCCGACTGCCCCTCCGTCTCCCTTATAATTTCTCACATCCTATACCACCATGCTTACAGCCCAAATTCCCACACTTGCGCAACATCTGTTTATCGCCTTTTTTGTACAATTTCTCAATTGTTTCAAGGGTCCGTTTTGTGTTTGGGTCCTTCTTAGAATTCGTACAAAATACTGCATCTCAAGTGACATAAAATATTGGTTTCCACTGATGGCTGGCACAAGTACCAGTCTGTTGTCCATAAAATAGAGAATATATGTGTCTCCAAGTGACGGCGCCAAGTGCCGGTTTTAAAATAAATATCTAATATTTTGTTATTAAATAGGTGTAAGTGACACAGTCACAGTGGCAGTAAACCCACTAAAACTCAGCGGTGTTCCCTCATCGCCTTGATGGGGGGTCATGAGAATCCGGCTCAGCCTTTGCGTCCACAACCCCCCCGGCGCATGCCCGCCTATCTGGCGGGCCCCGCGTGTCCCCCCGGCTGGGGGGCTACGGGAATGGCCGGGAACACCTAGCCATTCCCGTCCGGCACTGGTGGAAGGCGAGGGTGCCCCCGCACCCGTCGCCTGCTGGCTTCCACCTGGGAGGAGTCGGAGATGACTGTCATACTGACGTCTTCTTCGACCCCTCCTCCGCCTTCGGAGCGGCGCCGCGAGAGGGTCTTCCTCCCGCGCGCGCTCCGCCATGGAGCGACTGCCTATCTGGGTAACACCATAACGTGGTAAGACTGGTTGTCAGACTTTTGGGCTTCTGACGACCCTTAACAACTGTCAAAGATCCACGAATGACGACAGCCGGAACCAACGGCTTAACGTGCTTTCCGAGGCACGGAGGGGTCTTGGTGTGTAAAGGGTCACCCATCCACGGACCAACCGCGGCAGGAGTAGCTTAACCTGATCGATCGACCCGTGCGGCTGTTATTATTTAGCCACAAGCCCCTCATAATAATTATTACATGTACTAGAATCTTGCATCAGTTGTATCATCACTACAAAACCCTGGAATAATGAATTACGACATGGTGTAAGTAGTCTGACGCTACATGATGGGTATTTTGAGGGTATTTCGTATTAAATGCGTCACATGCCTGCTTTTGGTAAGAGATTGCGGTTTATATTATGTTTATTAAAAAAAATACGTGTAATAATTAATTATTTCTTGTAGTTTTCCTCTCGATGACTATAGGTACAGTCAACAGCAAAAGTAGATGATCAAAATCAGAAATTCAATACTAATGAACGGATTTCGCGTCAGAACTGTGTGGAGTTGAAGTGATTCAAACCACTCAACGCCACATCAACGCCACACAGAAATCACTTCGACGCCACACAGTTCTGACGCGAACTCCGTTCATTAGTATTGAATTTCTGATTTTGATCATCTACTTTTGCTGTTGACTGTACCTACCTACTGGTCGTCTTACACTGAAATCCGAAACAACTGAACATCAACTCCCCTTAAAGTAAAGCATTGCATTAGATAAACTTTTTATTCTATGCATTGTGGCAAGGAAATGTGAGCTTTATAATATACTAGCAGCGCACCGCGGTTCCACCCACATAATTTTCGATCCCGTAGGAATATTGGGATAAAATGTATCCTATGTGTTAATCCTGGTTATAAACTATCTGTGTACCTACTTACCAAACATCCAAATCCGTTTAGGAGTTTGTGCGTGAAGAAGTAACAAATACAAACACTCACAAACTTTCGCCTTTATAATATTAGTGTGATCAACATAAACCTCAACAATACGAATTAAACGCCTAATTTATTAATCAATTATACACTCTTCTCTATGTGAGATGAATTCTGGTAACAAAAATAATTAGGAACGCTCTTCTTTTAGGAATCAAAGAAAATTAAAAAAAAAATATAAGTAGGTAAATCAAAAACAAATTATGAATTGTCACGAGCGCACGTGTTGCCGCGCAGTGAATTTTTAACTATGTAAGCTTTAATTTATTGCAAACTAGCTGCGCCCCGCGGTTTCACCCGCGTAAATGTCGATCCCGTGAGAATATCGGGATAAAAAGTAGCGTATATGTTAATCCAGGTTGTCAGCTACCTCCATACCAAATTTTATCCAAATTGGTCCAGCCGTTTGAGCGTGAAGAAGTAACAAACATATAAACACACACACACACACTCACACACACACTCACATACACACTCACAAACTTTCGCCTTTATAATATTAGTATGATGACTAGCTGACCCGACAGACGTTGTTTATTTATTTATTTTTATTTATTTATTTAAACCACTATTATAACACCTTTACAGAATTATCCAAGGCGATGTTATAAGTCACTTTAGTCTATTCGTTACAAAAATAAAATAAAATCGCCTGCCATGTAAGCAAAATTGCCACAACGGCGTAACGCTGCTGGAACCCCGCCCACAAGGCTTGCATGAATAATTGAAAAAGATCTGATATTACAATATCAGACCTTTTTCAATTAGGTCTGATATTATAACATCAGACCCCTTTCAATTACTAATTGTGCCTTTTGAATAAATCTCAGCAGGTTTTGCCCAAATATATCTTCCGATACTGTACTAATGTTAATAATACGTGCGGCTCGTGACATAGGGGCAAACTTGAGTAGGTTTGTCCTAGCCGCTGGCACGTCTAACAGAGCGGGGCGGCGGCGCGCGCCTACGCACCCGTCCGGCGCGCGCAGCCGCAGCGCTGCCAGCACCTCCGGGTGGTGCAGCAACCCTAGCAGTACGCTCGCCACGTACTTGACCAACGTGACGTCCCTTCTTACTGCCAGCCTGGTGTACCCGACCATGCCCAGAACGAACAGACTCTGGTACATCAGGGGATAAAAGGGATAAACCCCGTACTGCTTATGGTTAAGAAATCTAGCAAATTTGTTTTGATTTTTTTCCAACATGAGGCTGTATTTGGGCGAGGCCACAACACTGCGTTGCGGCGTCGTATCGCAAAAACGACGTCACAGCACAATGTGTCGTAAATACAATGCGTCGTAGATTTTTACGATGCGACGCCGCAACGCAGTGTTGTGGCCTCGCCCTTTCCCTTCATGCGGATTCCAAATGATTGCACTTGTTTCTAGATGGCTCCTCACAAGTGCATTCTATAAAACTTTAACAGCTGCAGTATCGGTAAAATCCTTACACTGCCTCAAGATAAAACCAAGATTTCTGAAAGCCCTGCCGCACATCTCAACTATGTGTTTGCGGAACGTCAGCTCAGATACCATCTGTACGCCCAGGTCTCGTACAAGTGAGACGCGCGGCATAACTTCGCTGTCCATCTCGTACTGATGCTGTAATGGAGCACGCGCCCGGCTATAGCTCATCACACAACACTTTTTAACATTGAAATGCAGCTTGTTGGATGTACTCCATTGGACTACGTTATCAATGTCAGACTGGAGCCGATTACAGTCTGCAATGTCCTCAACCTTTAGGAATAATTTTAAGTCATCTGCAAACAGTAGACACTTCGCCTTTTTCACAACTGTAGGCAGATCATTAATTATTAAAATGAATTCCAAAGATCCAATATTACTCCCTTGATTTACACCGGAAAACGTGTAATAAGGTCTGGATTCTTGTCCCCCAAACTCGACGTACTGTCGGCGCTCGCCAAGGTAACTAGCAAAGAACTTAAGCAAGTGCGTTGTGAATCCCATAGCAGAGAGTTTGCACAAAAGTACATCGTTATCCACGGTGTCAAAAGCTTTCCGGAAGTCAAAATACGCCACATCCACCTGCCCCCCGGCATCAATGACGGGCGACAGATAGTTAACAAATGACAACAAGTTACCCCCCGTACTGCGACCCGGCCGAAAGCCATGTTGAGCGTCTGACAGTTGTGAGCTCACTTGAGTATAAATACTCAAGTGAGCTCACAACTGCAGGCTCACAACTCTCGGCGTTCGCGAAGGAATCTGTGTTGCATTATGCAATACAGATTCCTTCGCGAACGCCGAGAGCACCGCCACCGGTCGGTAATTCGGTATCTACTTACGTCGTCGGTGCCTGCCCCCCCTTTAGGGACTGGGATAACACGCGTGATTTTCCACTCGTCTGGGTAGTGACCCTCCCGCAAACACAAGTTGAAAACGTGCAACAAGGGCTTCTCAAAAACCATGCGACAATCTTTGACAATGTAAGGTGGTATGCCGTCTGGACCTACTGAGCGTGTTTGGGCTTGAGACGCAGGAGCGCCGCGCGCAGGTCTCGCGCGCTGAGGCGCTCAACATGCACGCGCGCCGCCCCCGTCGCTCCGCCACCTGCGCACTCCGCGGTAGGCATGTCGATTCACTTTAAAAAATATCGATCTCCGATTCGATTCAAATTAAACATACTAGAATCGATTCTTGTTTAAATCGAGCGTTAAAAGATCGATTGTCGATTAATCGCGCCAATTTCAAACATGCCTAATTGCCTAATATAGATACAGGACATTATTGATGTCCATTTACCGCAAATAAAAGTAATTGGATAGAAGTATTATTAAATTAATAAACATAATATCACCCCCTTCGAAAGAATAGGTAGAGGTGGGGATCGAACCCAGGATCTTTTGCTCAGCAGTAGTGCTTGCGACCACTAAACTAATGTGGCAGTTTAAATTTCGAGTCTCGCCCGATTCGGGAGGTTTATGAATCGATTCATGGAATCGATGTAGGGTTCAAAATCGATCTGAAACATCTATTATACTTATTACTTAAATAATCGATTTTTCGATTAATCGATTTCAAATCGACATGCCTACTCCGCGGCTACCGGGTCCAACGTCGGCCGCTTCTCATTGTACACAGAATGAAAATAGGAGGCGAAACAATTCGCACACTCCTCCTCGTTCAGCAAGAAGCCGTCCTTTGTGACTTTGCGTTTATTGCGCCTAGATTGTTTATTCCTAATAAAGTTCCTGAACGATTTCCGATCCCCTCGTAGGTTCTTCTGAAGTCTGTTTTGGTAGACTTCATAGGTTGAAGCTATCTTTAATTTGACACGAGTTCGAAAACAAGAAAACATTTCATAATCACTCTGGGAGCCAGTTGATTTATATAATTTGTGATAACGCCACTTATGTTTGATATCTCTTATCAAATCAGATGTGTACCTATAATAATAATAATCGTTTATTCATAAAATGGGGATACAATACAATGAATTGCTTAACAAATAAAATAGCGCACAGTTGCTAATTTGCCTGAACTAGGTTGGACCTGTGCTTCAGGCTAGATAGAAAGTGCATATAAGTATTTAATGTAATAAATTAACAATCAGTATAACGTAAAAACTAAATTAAAACTTAGGTAAATAAAAGTAAAATAGCATGACGTTAGCAGTTCTATTTGCAGACAATAAGTAGGTCCTCTGTCTGTGTATAGTTGTTGGTTAATAAATATTTAAGAATAATTTGTTTACAGCTAAGTATAGTAATTTAGTTTATAAATACATAGTTTTCTATTTAATCTATTGTACAGGAATGGGCCTAAGAAAGTTATAAACCTTTCTACAAAGACATGTTTTGAGGTAGCATTAGATATGCATAAATGCATACTAAGTCATTCCGTCTCTTGTTAGTATTGTCGGCATTGTAGGCAAGCATGGTGTGCTGTTTTAATACTAAGTGCATAATGAAAAGCTGGCGAACAGTTAGTACATTGCAGGATTTATATAGCAGATCAGTGGGAAAAAAGAAGGGATGGAAGTTTGCTACCTTTAAAATTGCTGTCTGAGCTCTTTCAAGAGGAAGCAAGTTAGTTTTTGGTGCGCCACCCCAAGAAGTGATACAGTATTGAATTATAGATTGACATAGGGCCAAATATTTTAGGGCCAATTATGGATAACTAAACCTAGACCCATGCTTATTTTCTTTAACATTTTTCTTAGGAACGGTCTCGTCAAGGATCTCATTCACTATTTTATAAAAGTAAGTTAATGCCGCCTCGGAGTTCTGAATATTAAACAAAAACTCCCAATTTATTAACCTAAAAGAACTATACAAACCTAGAAAATCAGCGTTGTTGAAATTCCACTTGTGTCTATTGAGTGACGAAACATTTTCATTCTGAGAAAGGCCCCGGCTACCCTCTGGTTCCCGATGAGAAAGCCTGGCGCTAATGACCAGCGGCGGATGTTGTGTAGCAATATTAACTAAAGGCTCCTCAGAGAGTTGTAGGTACAGTCAACAGCAAAAGTAGATGATCAAAATCAGAAATTCAATACTAATGAACGGAGTACGCGTCAGAACTGTGTGGCGTCGAAGTGATTCAAACCACTCAAAGCCACATCAACGCCACAAAGAAATCACTTCCACGCCACACAGTTCTGACGCGAACTCCGTTCATTAGTATTGAATTTCTGATTTTGATCATCTACTTTTGCTGTTGACTGTACCCCTAAGTCACTTAACCCAAACGTAGACAATACCAAATCTAAGGCACGATTATTAACATTAAGAACATTATTTACCTGCCGAAATCCACCGTAGGCAATAAAATATTCCAAATAACTTTGAATTTCCACCGTCGTGGACGGCATATTAAAATCACCAATCACTAAAACTTTGTCATATTTAACACAGACGTTCTATATTATATGAAATAAATGCATATACACAGTAGCGTCACATTTTGGCGGAATGTAGAAATGTGTTAGAATCTTAGCCCAAATAAACAATAGAAAAAGCTGTAAACCCTGTTTCCTTACATATAAATTATTCACGCTTCCATGTATATACCAGACATACTTGAATGATTAACTAAAAATACAGACACATAGCCTCGCTCACAGACATTATACACAATTAGAGTTAATTAATTATAAGAATGTGCAAGCGTCAAAATGTTATGACTTAAATAATTAGATTTAATCCTACTTAATGATTGAAGGTAATTATGAATTTCAGTGTCGTTATAGTTTTAAATGTTTGCTAGTTAGCCCTCAAGTTTGCGATGCCTGGAAAAGGCCGCTAACCTGCATTTGTAAACAACACCAAAATGTACACTTAGTACCTATGCAAATAAATCTTTGACTTTGACTTTATATTTTCTGTATACCGTCGCACACACAATCTCAAATAAGGCCTTGTCCACATTTTCAACAGAAACGCGATTAAAACCAAAACGCGGGGAAGCCGCCAAAAATACTCCTTGTTTTCGACCGTCTACTCGATCACACCGTATTATGTTGAATTTAGTTGGAACTAGTTCTCCATCATAAATCCCTTTATTGAGACCTGACTCTGTAATTGCAAATAAATCATACGTCGATGCCAATAGATTAGAACGTACTTATTTGTTTTCGTTCGTAATCCTTGAACATTCTGATAGTACACACTTGAATGTACTTATTGCTGGCTTTGATTGCCTTTTGCTGATTTGCGGGAGTTTCGAAATCACACCCAAGAGCTGAATTGCGCATTTAATGGCCAACTATCCACGTTATTAAGCTTCTCAAAAAGTGGTTCCGGAACTCCGACCATAAATGAACGCATAGTCTCTTGCACTTTTCGGAATTATTTTTTCCACTTTAATATCTGCACATCCACAGATTCCCGCCACATGTTCACCTATCGCCTTCTCAGTTGTGTCTGGGTGTAGTGACTACACATGCAAAAACTTCTTACCAATACCCTCAGACCAAATTTTTTTTCTGTCTGAGCCAATACCATTTGATTTTTTGTCGGAAGTTCTCGCTATCCCACCCGTTATTTATCTACCTGGGGTTTTTACACATACAAACCAGACATCTTAGGGTGTATTTCAGAAAGTTATTGTGCATTTTAATTTTAACCGCGTAACAGAGCCTCGGTGGGTGGGTCAGTAGGATTGTGGGACATCTACAGCTTATTTGCTACACAACCTAACCAAAAATTTACATTATTTTCTTTCTTTCAGTGAATTATGAGCTGTAAAAAGAGAAGTTTGGACTTGTACTTAGGAGAAGTATTCAAGCAGTTTATTTCTATCAAAGATGACGACTTCAAAAAGTCTCAGGAAGTTTTCAAAAGCGTCTTCGAACAGGTCAAGCAAAAGATGGGTGAACAATGTAACTACTTCAAGAAATACAGCAGCCAGGTATGCCTTTCTTTAATTTCCTACCGTTCCTAAGTAGGTATTGTACAAAATAATATTTGTCAAATGTCATATACACTCACCATTTTTTGACTGAAAGCAATTTAATTCACTTTTTATTCATTGGAAGTCGTTGGAGCAAAATTCTATGCACGTTAAAAATTTACTTTCATAAAATATTTACCCTGCTCAGCACTTCATTTTGCTGCAACGATTTAGTCATAAATAGTAAATTAAAAAGTTTTCATTCTGAAACAATGTGTGTATATCGAGATTCGATCAATAGTATTTTCCATACAGCTGCAACGGAACTCCGTACCATCAACCGTGGTGAGAAGAAATTACAACAACTGCCCATCCACCAGATCATGTACGCTGGAAGCGTCTCCGATGGCATCAAAGTGGGGAGAATGGACGAATTCGACATGGACATCGTTATTCGTCTACCAATCAACTACGGAGATATTACAATTGAGAACGAAGAGCCAGGCTTTGTGAAGCTAAAGATCACGAACGCTTTCGACCATCTGGACAAGCAGCCTAACTGGGAGAGCTGCCACAAGGTGACCCGCGAATGGCGGGACGGGGATAAGTACTTCCTGCAGAACAAATTCCGTCAATGGATGCATAAGAACGTGCAGAGGGCGCTGAACCTCATGGACGGGAAGGTGACGGTGAACGGTGACGTGTACCTGCTGACGTACAAGGAATCCGGGCCGGCGTACACACTGAACATCAGGAATGACGAGGGCACTGACAAGTACGCCCTCGACGTGGATCTCGTGCCGGTCATTAAGTTCATGTACCCGCGCACGCCTGACGGTTACAGGTAAGTTGAATACTATACTTACCCCAAAATAATAGGCAAATAGGCTTAGAATTAAACTGTATAAAAAAAGTGTTAAATCTTTGAATTTGAGGGGTGTCGACAAAGTCTCTCGCTCATAAGAAGTGACAACTTCTGCTTTTTTTAAATGTCGTTCTGTGTAACACCTTCTATGCTAAGAGGTCCCCCGACTGCCATAAGAATGTATCTGTTTTAGTCTCGTTACCTAGATTCTTTAAGTTGGGGGGTTTTTAAATTATTTGATCGTTTTCCAATTACTACTTACATTTAATTTTATTATTTTTTTGTGTCAGGGGTTTTTTAAATATTTAATTTAAATTAATAATAAGACGGCTTGTGTGTTACGCAATTACGCCGCTGATGCCTATCTCACCGGGGGTGCCGGATTGCCGTCCCATCGTACTATGAGAGTGAGGGAAGAGCGAGTTCGTCTGTGTCTGCGCACACACTTGTGCACTATATTATCTCCCGCGCCGAAGGCTGCTCCGCTAAGATTGGTCGCCATAGACGAAATTCGGTCTGGAGGACTAATAATAACTATAACTTCAAGTCTCCATTGATATTTAAAATCAAAGATATACAAAGTCACGTGACCGAAGCCGCAGGCACAGCTAGTAAAAAAACAAAAAAAGTAATTTAAAAAAATTAAACCTACTTCAAAATGGAATGAAGTCAAAATTATGAATTAACTTTCAATTCGGAAGTCCGTGTCTTGGGATCTGTATTTTATAGTTTTAGTTTAGTTTTCTTGTAAATATTGCACTAGGCGAATTCGACCAAGGTTTTGAGATGTTTTCTATTTGATACTACACCCGTAGCTCGTATCAATAAGCCATTAGCCAGGCTGTCACACTTACCTACTCCATATCTTGAAAATGACTGAATCGATTTTGATGAAACTTGCACTGTTCCCCAAGTTGAAATAAATGAAAGCCAATAAAAAAAACTGGCCAAGTGCGAGTCGGACTCGCACACGAAGGGTTCCGTACCACAAGGCAAAAACGCCAAAAAAAACATGTTTGTTGTATGGGAGCCCTCCTTAAATATTTATTTTATTTTAATTTTATTATTTATTATTAAAGTTAACATACAACTGAGTATTTTGTGAATATTTCAAGTGCCTACTTGTTGCCATTTTTGACATCGAGCAAAAAAGGGCAAAAAAATCGCGTTTGTTGTATGGGAGCCTCCCTTAAATATTTAATTTATTTTGTTTTTAGTATTTGTTGTTATAGCGGCAACAGAAATACATAATTTGTGAAAATTTCAACTGTCTAGCTATCGCGGTTCTTGAGATACAGCCTGGTGACAGACAGACAGACAGACGGACAGACAGCGAAGTCTTAGTAATAGGGTTCCGTTTTTACCCTTTGGGTACGGAACCCTAAAAATGGTCACGATCCGATTAATAGTTGCGGAGAAATGCGTGGACAAACATACATACATACGTCTATAAAGTTTTGTATATTTGTTTGGAAGCCCTAATAGATTGTCATAATGTGAATATAATGCAATTCCAATAATAATTATACATACATACGTGTCGAATTGATAACCTCCTTTTTTTTGAAGTCTAGTCGGTAAAAAGAGATTTACACAGTTGAAAGCAAATACACAGCAAATTTTACCAGGCTAGGATTTTAGCAGGCTAACAAATCACAAACTTTTATAAGCGAAGATTATGCTAAAATACATAAGATCCATGCCATTCCAGGGTCATTGACGGGATCACAGCGAAGGATTGGCTCGTTGTGCCCAAGCCGAACAAGGCGTTGAACGACAACACGCTGAAGAACAGGTGCTGGCGCCTCTCGTTCCAAGAGCAGGAGAGAGAACTCATTAAAGACTGCAAGGCGTTGAAGACTACTATCAGACTGGTGAGAATTTCAAAACTACCTTACCTTTTTTTTTTCAGGGTGGGAAATCATCAAATGACCCCTCCCGCTCTGGGTGGAGCGGAAGGAAGTGTCATACTCTTACCGTCTTATTATAAAACGAGATCTTATAGCCAGTTACTCTATTTTGAACTTTATTCCGACAAACGTAAAGTTCCAACTTAGACTCGGGTTTAACGTCAGTTTTTGTAATAAGAACTTTAGCTTCGTTGGATTATAGTTCGAAATTTAAAAATGGCTGGATGGTTTAAACCTGGATCTAAAGATAAATCTTGTTTTGTAATAAGGCCGTTACTGACTAAAACCCACCCGTGTTCCTTCCCTAACCCTTTATTTTCCGGGCCAGCGGTAACCCTTTCGGACAATCCCGCTGACCCACTTCTTACCTTAGTTTTTCAAATTCATTTTGATAGTTCAACAACATTCATTGCGTTTTTGCGTTGTTGAGCAGACACATTTTTCGAACATATGAAGCAATAGATTAGCAATTAGGGTGCAGTTTCATATTTTGTTAAGTCATGTCAACTCATAAGATTTTAGTATAGCAAAGTTGCTGTACTGAAATCTTATCTTATTTTTGTGCAAGTGCACAGGGCACAAGCAAAGAGAGGCTTATGCCCAGTAGTGGGCAAAGTCGGGATGTCGACGGTGAAAGATTTGTGAATCAATTTGATTTGCATAAAATACGGCTGATAAAACGTGTCTTCATGAGACAAGTTCATAGAACCTACAACATTTAGAAGTTCTAATTTGACAGTCTAAGGGGCCGTTTGCACGAGCGCGAGAATAGCGGCGATATTATCGTCGTGCCATCAAAGTCAATAGAACTCTATGAATCATTCGCCACACGGCGATATCGTCGCGACGATAATTTGATGGCACCGCATGACTATCGCCGCGATTTTCTCGCCCGTGGAGATGGCGCCTAAGACCTTGACTTGGACTGTCAAATATGAAGTTTACCCATTCCTGCTAACACTACCCTTTTCACCACAAAACCGTGTTTAACAGCTGTTTAGCTTAGTTAGCATAATACATACTAATATTATAAATTCGAAAGTAACTCTGTCTGTCTGTATGTTACCTTTCCAAGCCTAAACCACTGAAAGGATTTCGATAAAATTTGGCAGAGAGATAGATTGCATCCCGGGGAAGGACATAGGAAAGTTTTGATCCCGATATTCCCACGGGATCGACACTTATGCGGGTGAAACCGCGGGGCGCTGTTAGTCAGCCTATAATGTTTCTACTGCAGGGATACAGGCCTCCCCTCTTCGAGAAGGGTTGGTAGATGTCACGTGTCTTCGAATTTTTGGTTCTAGGAGATGCCGTCTTTCTGACGATGTTTTCGTTCACCGTTTTGAGAGCAGAGGCGATAAAATTCTTTGCTTAGTTGAGCAATAGGTAAACACTGTTTTGTGGTATTAGGATACTTGTTTAATTAATTCATTCACTAATCAGCCTATAATGTTCCCAGTGCTGGGATACAGGCCTCCTCTCTGTGAGAGGGAGTGGGCCGTAATCCACCACGCGGGTCCAATGCGGGTTGGTAGATGTCACATGTCTTCGAATTTTTGGTTTTAAACATGTTTCCTCACGATGTTTTCCTTCACCGTTTTGAGAGCAGGTGGTGGTGAAACAATTTACACAAAGTAAAGCGCCTGTCTGGATGCGAACCTACGACCTACAAATCATAAGTCGCGGCCGTTATCACTGGGCCACCGCTGCTCCATGTTTAAAACCCTACTCAACCAAATTGTTTTTACACAATTCCAGGTGAAAAAACTGCGGGATGCTCTCGAGATGAAGGCTATTGCTAGCTACTACATTAAATCACTCTTCCTGAAGAAAGTCAACGACATGCAAGATAAGACGTACTGGCAGAACAAAATCAGCCTTCTCTTCCGCACGATGGTGGAAGAGCTGTACCTGGCCATCCAAAAGAAAGAGATCCCATTCTTTTGGAACTGTGATCACAATTTGATTGGTGGACTAAAGCCAACGCTCCAGAAGGTCTATTGTGACAAATTGAAAGATGTGCTGGCAAGTATCGATGCGAATGACATCGAGAAAGTCGTGTCTGCTTTACTGACTACAGAGGAACTGAGGGAGTTCAAAAAATCAGAATTCTATCAGAAGCAGGGGGAGTTGCCGCCTGTTCTTATGGAAAACCCATCCTCTGTTGAGTCATCTCAGACTGATAGCTCCTTGTCCGATCAAGTGAGGATGTTGAATGACGAGCTCGATACGCTGCGTAGCAAAAATGAGAAAGACGAAAAGTTTGAGGAACTGGAAGACAAAATGAACAGACTCGCCGAAAAAGTTACTTTGTTGGAATTTAGAATGGCCAAGTTGGAGAGGGCAGAGCGAGAGAGATGCGAAACAAGCATCACTGATATTGTTGTTGGAACTAATTCCATCACACTGGATAATTTGATCGAGATGGATTAATTAAAGCAAATAATTTGTTACAATTCAGTGCCGTGCCGGGACTGATTTTTTTATATTTTTGCGTGAGCACTGGTAGTACAATAGTTATATAAAAAAAGTACGGAAATAATGCATTACGATTCGTGTGACTTAGTAGTTCATTATTGCACGGCGCGTGGCATAGACTACTGAGTCACACGTATTGTATACTATTTTATAGCTCATGAGACCTAAACCTGCACTTAAGTCACGCTTTTCTGTGCAAATATGGACTACTTTTCACAATGTACATATACACAGTTATACGCTAGGCTTTAAGCCTAGCGTATAACTGTGTATATGTAGTCGGTACATGACCCTGTTAGGGCTCAGCAAGATTACTTAAAACTAATAATTTTGTAATGAGTATTAGTAGTAGTATTTTTTCTTTTTTCTCGGAACCATTGGGTCCCGGTCCTTTGGAAGGCGTACGAGGGGCCGAAGCCAACTCCCTTAGGAAATTTTAATGAAATGCGGCACCAACCGACGATTATCCCCGTATGCGCTATGCAAGTGCACCCAAGGATAACCCCCGGTTGGTGTAGGACTATTGCAGGATATGGAAAAATAAAAAGTTGGACTATGGGTTTGGGTGGCTAAAGTGGACTGGTTACCAAGAACTATGGAATAACTACGACCCCTGCCTGATCAATGTTTTATATATACACGGATAAAATGGCAGGGGGTGACTTGCACACTCAACAATGGGCCCCCGGAAACGGTCGCTAGCACATAGTGACGTAGCAACAAGGGGGCAACATGTCCTGAGCTGCTTATGAGGAGTGGAGAGGTATTCCACTATCAGGACAATCCCGGAAGTACGGTCAAGATCCCTACCAGCATCATACTGGAATACTTCCTCCGAGCACGTTTGCTCTTGCGAATCTCCACTCAAGCCGGCCAATAAAGGCAAGAATGAGGTGGGAGCTCTGTTCATCGTCATTGTTCACTCCAGCCGACCAATAAAGGCAAGCCAGAGGTGAGGAACAAGACTTCTCCCTGAAGATAGGGTCCGTGGGGTCGCTGTAGTAGTATTATTATTAAGTAGTATTAAACGTTTACAACGCTAAAATTATAATAAATCACACAATATACAATTATAAATTTTACACACATATATTTTAACTCTATTTTAACATTTTATCTTCCATAAATTCTTGAACACTAGTAACATTTGTTTAAGAGCAATGCCTTTAACCAAGCTTTAAATACACATGTTGTTTCCGTGGATCGTATATTTTCAGTAGGTACTTAAGTCACAGAAGTGCGGGTTTAGGCCACAGAATGCTATAAAATAGTTTTTACTCAAATCCCAAAATGAATTTTACGTAACGTGGATGTACCTACCACCGATTACTACTGATTGACTGAAAATTATGATGACATTGACAATCATCATAATTTTTTAATCCTGCCCCTTCCCAATTTATTTGGGGCCATCTTTTAGCCCTCATCTCAGTATTGACTGCCGTTTTAAGTCGTGAAGTTGTGAGTGGGCCATTTTATAATCATGATAATTATATTTTTCTAATAAAATATTATTTTATAAGCTGTAAATGTAATAATGCCTATGTTATCGAGACTTCCTATGAATTCCTGGCCTCTTAGTTATAGATTTTTTTTTTAATAAATATTATTCCTTTTATAAGAAAAGTCTCATTTATTCTCTTTAGGATTATGGATAATGTTGAAATTCTAGTCTATTACCTCACGGTGTCCTTGAGTTAGACATAATCAATCAGCCTACTACCTAGCCTATTCTCAACTTTGTTGGGTTCGGCTTCCAGTCTTAACCGGATGCATCTGAAGACCAGTATTTTACATGGAACGACTGCCTATCTGACCTCTACAACCCTTCACGATACCCCTTGGTAAGATTGGTTGACAGACTTGGGTTTCTGACTACCCGTAACGATTGTCAAAGACCTAAGAATGACAACCGGGACCAACGGTTTAAAACTAGGGCTTGAGGTTAGCCCATGTGCAGTAGTAATAATCTTAGTCTTCCGGTACAAGATCAACTAAATAATGTTTATTGTCCACATCGCGCGGTGCGCTCCATTCCGTGCGCAAGATCTTTCACCGCACGGTACCGCGCGGTCATATTAACTTAGCGTTAATCCCAGTTCTATCTGGGGTCGGGTCTTCTTGTACAGCGACGCCAGGACGACCTGTCCTGGGTTGTCAAAAGAGTTTAAGTATGTCGAGGTAAGATCGGCACTGTTATATACCGTATAAATCAAATTCCCACCTAATGTGTCGATGTTTTTAATGCAGTAATAAACATTGGTGTACTCCATCATTGTTTTTATTCTGCTGCGACGAAGATCAGAGCAAAATTTAATTTTGCAGGCGAAGAATTTGATTCCTACGGTCTGACCCGGCTTACCCCAGCAATGATCTTACCCCAACATACTTTAGGTTCTGCGCGTTTCATCTTCCTCTCGATACTGGAACACTATGTAGCGGGGTGTTTCTCTTCCCAGGCGTTTCGTAGGGATGTTTAGGGACTCTGTGTTTTTGTTGAAAAACTATCATCTCAGTAGTAATAATAAAACAGGATAAAATAAATAAACACTACTTGCAGCCCTTATGATATTTATTTCTTTGTTAAAAACAGAGTACAAACTATCGAGAGAAACTTCTTTTTGGAAATATACAACGCGTATTATAATACCTACATACAAATTTCAATACTACCCTCCTTCAGTACTTGTCGCATAGACACATTCATTTTGAATTCACAATGTAAGAAATTACTTTTTTAAACATTTCATTTATGTTAGGTATTGTATTTAGCAATTACATTGTATACTTTCCACAATTTTGCAATGTTCTATACAGTTAAAATAGATTACAATATATTATATAATATTCAAGTGTCCGCATTATGTTATCATACATTATCCTCATCATTTCAGCCGAAAGACGTCCACTGCTGGACAAAGGCCTCCCCCAAGCACCGCCACTTCGACCGGTTCTGTGCTTCCCGCATCCAGCGGGTTTCTGCGACCTTCACAAGGTCTTCGGTCTCCTTGTGGGAGGCCTTATCATACATATCTACATAACATTATGGATAGGTATCCGAGAGTGGATTCATAATCGCTGTGACGTCATCTTAATTATATCGTGTGTTGATTTATTCATTCTATGCACATTAATAAAGATAATTTAGGTAACGAACGCGCCACGCGTTGCTTGTAACATGACCTCGTAATTCATTATGTAGTCTGCTGATTAAATAATATTTACTTACATGCAATTTTGTTTGGAGAAAAGTACTTCAGGCTTTTGTGAAATACTAAAACTCGTTTTCCCTAAAACTTGACGACTCTTAAATGAGTGCCTAAATAAAAGCGCGCTGTTGAATTTTCAATTTGAGCGTTGCAAATTCAAAGCGCACTTTTATTTAAGCATTAATTTAGGTCTACCTAGTGATAGTGAAAATGGATATAACTGAGGATAGCTCATGCTTGATTGAAACATTGACCATAAAGCTATAAGTAGGTAGGTATTGATATTTAGGAATTATAATTTTATTTGCGACAAGTACTACTTTATCGGTCAACAATATTTTGTTTGAAAACAAATAGAATTTTATAAAACTACAAGAAGTTCATACATATTATACCTTTCTTTGCTGTACACAATTTGTAGCTTAGTAAAACCATTACCGTCTTATTACAAAACGAGATCTAATTTTAGACCTAGCCTAAACCTTCGAGCCAGTTACTCTATTTTGAGCTTTATTCCGACAAACGTAAATATCTTAATGCAAAATTGACAACTTAGACTCGGGTTTAATGTCAGTTTTTGTAATAAGAACTTTAGCTTCGTCGGATTATAGTTCGAAATTTAAAAATGGCTGGATGGTTTAAACCTGGGTCTAAACATACATCTTGTTTTGTAATAAGGCCGTTAAGGGGCTTACAGGACCTAAACACAAAAAACACTAAAAGTATATGATCGACTACAGTAAACAAAATTAGAAAAATATATGATATTCTTCAGGATATATGCTAGGTAGATAGTGTGTTGAAAACATAATACAACTAATTTGATACGATAGAAATAGACTAAAACTATCTTTTTGCAATAAAAACCATACATACAATCTTTTTTTTTGTCAGATTATTCTACAAGCAACATACTAAAATACTAGTGTTTTAGTTTTTTAGTCCAAACAATCGATTTTTTGTAATTAAATAATTGCTTCATATTTTGCAATAAATTACTAGCGTTGTGTCATCGCGCTTCTCTTTCTTTTGTATGCAGTCCGACAGTGACCGCTCTTTAGGTCATGTAAGCCCCTTATTAGAGAGGAGATATTAAAATAAGCCTGCAAAGCTTAAAATGGGAAAAAAACGTTGGAACCCCCGCTATATTTGCAACTGTGTTACTGTGAGCAAACGATCAGCAATCCCTTTTTATAAAGGCTATGAAAAAATAAGACACAATTTTCAATACATCTTTGCGTGTGGTATAATATTTTATAGTAAAAAAAGATAAGTTACAGCCATACAACATAAACGCACCGTTTATAAAAAAAATATAATTATAGTTGAACAAATACCACAAATAATTTTTAATGAAGAATGCTAAATTTTTAAGATCATTCATTTTTCCGGCGATGGCATTTACACACAATGACATGGCGTACACGCTAAAGCCATCGAGGACTCGAGGTACTTACTACCTAGTGAATTCCATTATAAGTCTCCTCATGTTAGGTTACCCTGTCTTTGTGTGTAAGAGCTAACAAATAAAGCCATGAATGCCAAATCTGTTAAAAAATAAATCGTTATCTAATTAGAGAGTTACATATCGCTACAACCTATCCAAAATTGATCTATCCATAATAATGTTTTAATATTAAAATGTAGGTACTGTTGCCAAGAACCTTCATTTTTATTTACCTGCGATGAGTGCCAAACATAGTATAATTTGCGTCACTAGGCATACTTGAGCATGTATGGTTACCATATAGGCATCAGTGCAAAGGAAAATATTTCAGTTATTGTCTCAGCAAAGTCGACAGAATCCGATACCGGAACGATTATATTATATCTAGATTCAAGGCGATTATAAATCTGATAAACCTATCGCGTACAAAGGTTATCAATTTCGTTGATTATTTGTCATAATATTTGAAGATTTTAATGATCGAGTTCTTAACAGAAAGTCTATAAAATACGAATAAAACTAATGTTTGGAGCAACTATTTGAGATAATCTTCCAAATATTTAATGCGTTCGTTAATAAAGTAACACTAAAAACACTGTTAACGCAAGACCCCGACATAATAATATTTTCTGTAAAGAGGTTGTATCCTGTTTTAGTTACAGAACACACCACTCATCAATGGCGCTAGTGTAGCGGTGCCTAAACTATTCAATTTTAAACTTTGGTTAGACATTACCGTGATTGGAACATAGAAAAAAATCATAATAAATTATAATAATGGTTACATAATTATTATTTCGGAAAGTTTTCCACGCAAACCAGCGCCGTATGATGAAAACTTCACTTTAATTGTCAAATCTATATATTATATTACAAGTTATAACTATATATAAACGTTTATATAAACATAATGTGCAGTCGAAGCGGGTTTTTAATTTCAATTAATTACACATCTAGTGACTTTTCTATATTCGACAAAACATTGCTAGTGTAAGAATAATTTTGTTGAATGATAAAAAATAAATAAGGATTATTGGTTTGAGTCATGAAGACACTATTTTACTGTATAAAATACTTTAATCTTTCTACTAAGATTTACTGAAAGCCTTTAATGTCCTACTTCTCTACGTTTGCTGCGTCCATTAGATTCTATGTTTACTCACACAACTTTTTATCAAGCACATTATCCTAATAAGGAGTCTTTTTCGTACGATTTCTTGGTCCTGGGATTGAAAATACTCGTAAAATATTGTGTCCATACCTCACATTTCACAAATTTATACATAAATTACATAAAGATCGTTTATGTTATATACAGTTTGCGCCTAACGTAACATACCAACAAAATTATTCACACATTAGATACTTTTAAACTTATTTTTTTTAGCTAACAATATGAGATAAGTATATTTATAATATATAACGCTAATATTATTAAGGAATCTAAATACTCTAACATGACAGCACTGCATCTAAAATATAGTAACTTTTAGATAAAATAATTTTTTGACATTTTATCAAAATTAAACTCGATACAATTGATATGTCCAGGTTTAATTTTTACATTAATCTAATGAAGTATCTACTATTGATGACTTACATGTGACGGCAGAAAGAATTAGTAAATATTTTAGGGCATGCCCCATCAAAAACGAGCAATTTATCTAAAAGAACCTATATTTTAGATGTTTGTGTACATTTCTAATGTGACAACATTATCTTTTCACATAAAAGGCTTCTTGCGTTTTAACAAATATTTGATGTAAATAATTAAATATATAACAAACGAAATTACAGCTTGGCACCATTTTCAAACAATGAAAACTAATTGAAGCCAATGGTTGTATTGTGACAAGATAATTCACCACATCATTTTTAGAGAGTGCATAACTCAAGCTAAATTTATTTATCACGACTCAAATAGCATGGAAATTTCTTTACAATGAATTACGTACGAAAGTGTTTGAATATAAGGCTTAGACTCACCGCGAGGCATAAACCTCGAGGCAAGGCAGACTTTCAAGGCGTACAAAAATAATATTCAACAAAATAATGTGCTATATTATTTACGGAGAATAGCTTTTCAAAGATACTGTACTCAGATATTAAGACACTGCCTCGCACATCGTCACATTCAACCATAAATTCATTGTGATAAAGCATTTCAACACCATAAAAGTCGTAACTTAGATAATAATGCAACAAGATCATCTCTTTTAACACAATCTCTAAGGCGCAGTTCATTTGTGTTCGAACTTTAAATCAATTTCAGAATTTTGGAGAAATAATACTAATATTTGTTACATTTCACGAGCCCGCATCTAATCGTTGCAATTCAACCTTATGCCATTAACATAAATGTCATATGATACGCGCTCGTGATTTGCAACGCCTATAGTAGTCATAAGTTTTGTTCATTCAATTCTTGTCATGTTGATTTAGTAATAAATTATGAGTATACTTGGATGTCTTGTCTCCTTAGGGGTCCTCATCAGTCTCATAGCCAGGTATACATAGTACTTATAGGCAACATAATCATCGAAGTTGTCCATCTCATAACATGTCAAAGTCCAATTTTTCTACATAAATAATGACGACTTTTCACGAGGCATAATGGCATAACATTTATGCCTCGTGAAAAGTCAAGTCT
The DNA here is from genome assembly GCA_916614155.1 of Mesoligia furuncula. Lineage (NCBI taxonomy): Eukaryota > Metazoa > Arthropoda > Insecta > Lepidoptera > Noctuidae > Mesoligia > Mesoligia furuncula. The sequence continues at coordinate 26,910,186 of OU744800.1, read as the reverse complement.
GTTTATGTCATTTGTGCAAAATTTAAACAAAATAAATTCGTTTCCGTCACAGCCCTACATGGAAAGTTCTTTTAAAGTCAAGGTAAAAGGTAAATACGGCCAAGATTTTGCAATCAAGTTTAAATAAGCATTTTTAGTATGTTTGCCGCCTGAAGATCTTGCTATGCGGGTCTAAAAGTACACAAAACTCAAGGCCTTGAGAATAAAGTTCAGGCAAAACTGCGCCTTAATTGCTAAAGATGTCTTGCACATAGAGTTGACATTCGTGTGCGATTAACGCGCGCTACCGGACTTACTGTGCGCGATGAGCCATTGTAGCGTAATGTCGATGTTGTCCTTCTCTTTGCATGAGATTGAGTAGCAGCAGATCTCACGGTCTTGAATAGCTGACAGGTTCCTGCGGAAGAATTGTTAAACGTATTTTAATAAAAGGAAATAAACTTCAAGTTTTTGCATATCAGAAACCTCCTATGAGAAGAAACCTTTTACAAACATGAATAAAAAATAAATGTGATTTTTAGGAATGAAACTTTAAAAAACAAACTATGAGGAAAAAAACAGTGCAAAATGACTTCTTTAGAATAGAAGACTTACTTTACTTTACGTACCTACTTACTTTACTTTTTTTTTGTATTTATACAATTGCTTAAAGTAAACATGCAGTTTTGGTTTTCAGGCTGACTTTACTGCTGTAAATACATGAGTAAAGTCAGTCTTCAGTACCTATCCTGTGGAGTTTTCGGTACCTCCAAAGAATAAAATGTGAAAGTTTGTATGTTTGTTACACATTAACTGTTGAAAGAATTTGGACGAAATTCGGCACGAAGATCGACCATTTCTTGGATGAACGCACAAAATACTGCAGGAAAAAGCCTGTTTGTTATAAAATACACACATCAAAAGTGTCTAGGGATCAAGCATTTTTATGCGGATTTCTTGAGATTGAGATGTGGCTTTGTAATAAATTTATGATTTTATAAATTTATATGGATCCTTTTTGGTGCATTTCATAATTTGAATCAGGAACTGTGAATCAAATTCGAGTAAAAGATGAAAATCAGCTGTCAATATTTTCCCTATAAAAACATACAACGCATTGAAGACATTATTAGTGCTACTGTTTCCCTACTACTGATTAAAACCAACGTTATTATGGAGCGGCGACGTCATTTAAGCAGGGAAGAAATGCTCAGAGCCGTGGGAATGATAGAAGCTGGTTTCCGGCAACGTACTGTGGCTTTAGCTCTGAATACAAGTCAGAGTGTTATCAGTCGACTTTGGACACGTTACCGAAGCACTGGTACCGTGGCTGAGCGCCATGGAGGACGGTATCGCTGCACCACACGGAGACAAGACCGATACATTCAAATCTTAACTCGAAGAGCTCCAACAATAACCGCCATGATGTTAGCCGTGAGGCTACATCACTCTTCAGGGAACTTAATTAGCGACCAAACAGTCAGAAACCGCTTGCATGAAGTGAACCTTCATTCCCGAAGACCGCTACGGGTACCACCTATAGCAATGCGCAATCGTAGGATTCGATATCAATGGGCTCTTGAACACAGAAATTGGGCAGAAGAACAATGGCGTTTCGTGTGCTTTTCTGATGAGTCTCGTTTTGGTATGAGACCGGATACAAGACGTATACGACACTGGAGAACCCCTGGACGCCAACAGCGATTAAAATCCTGCCAGGAAGTCCATCCTTATAGTGGTGGAACCATCATGGTATGGGCGGGTATTTGGATCGGCGGAAGAACTGAGTTGATTTGGATCAGAGGCAACCTCAACGCTCAAATTTATGCTGAGACGATTGTATCAGACGTCATCGTTCCTCTACAAGTGCAAATCGGTCCCTTATTTCAGTTAATGCATGATAATGCACGACCGCACACCGCAAGAGTTGTAAGACAGACTCTCGCCGAAGCTAACATCAATGTCCTGCCCTGGCCTGCTCAGTCGCCAGACTTGAACCCGATTGAGCATGCATGGGATATGCTACAGAGAAGAGCTCTGCCGAATATGGAGGGTATCCAGTCGCAAGAAGACCTTTTTTTGTTGTTGCAACGAACATGGGCGGCCATTCCACAGCGTGATTTGGATGAACTCATTTTGAGTATGCCAAACCGATGTTCTTGTGTTGTTAGTGTTCGCGGTAGAAACACGGATTATTAATTGTTTAAGTTACCCAATAAAATTTTAAAGAAAACTGTTATTTCAGTCTTTTTTTCGAACTTTTGTGTTAGTGGTTCAAATGTCAAAAATCCCTTTATTAGGAAAATGGCAAATTTCTTTATTAATGCAAAGGTGACTTGGTTTATCGTTACTGTGACAAACGAAAACACTTTATTTGATGAATCCTTAAAGAAAATTTTAATTAATATCAATCAGGAGAAAAGTTATTGCAAAAATATATGTTGATCCCTAGACACTTTTGATGTGTGTAGTTACATTCACTGAATGAGTGCTTGTTGCCCAACAATAGCACGAGGATGCCCGTCAGCTGCTGCTTCTCTAGGAGGCTGAGGAGCTCGTAATATACAGGGTTATTGGTAAAACATTAACAACCTCTTAAGAGGTCATTGTACTGATCATTATGAACAACTTTTACTATGGAACCAACCCGAAATCGCGAAAAAACATCAGCTGTTCCCTATATTTATATGGATCCTTGTTGTCCGAAAATAAAGCATATTATTATATTATTATTATATTTATGTTCGTATAACTCGTCTCTATACAGGGTTACTGGTAAAACATTAACAACCTTAAGAGGTTAACAACCTTAAGAGGTTGTTAATGTTTTACCAGTAACCCTGTATAACATAGAGGAGTGACATTCACTCGATGCGTCTGCTTGTTGCCCAGCACTAGCACAAGGATGCCCGTCAGCTGCTGCTTCTCTAGGAGGCTGAGGACTTCGTAGTATACAGGATGAATTTTCGATTTATATCAAAATCGAGCCCGCGACTCCTTTGAGTACTTTTCGCTATTCCTCATAGTTTCGGATTTGGCCATCCCCGCCCACTTCAAAAATTCAGCCTGTATAAAATACACAAGTATTTATCACCTATCTATCTAGTAAGTGTACGAAATTAAGTTATCAAAACTTAATTACTTAACATAAATTCCAAAAAAAAAAACTAACACACGTTTTTACATAATCACGAAACACCAAGTTTTTCGATTGCTTTCTTAGCTAACTGGTAGCAAATAACGATCTGAAAAAAATCCTAAATACTAGGCATGTAGTATATTAGTAAGTGTACGATTTATTTATTTTAAGTTTAATGAATTAGTACTTGTAAAAAAATGTTGACTACGCTGAAAAAACCCAATAAAGTCATGCGCAAAACCGTCGTCTACGCGTAAGAATTTATTGAAAATAACAAAAAGCGTTAAATATTTTAAAATTTGAGGTGTTTATCTACCAAACTCAATTTTTATATTTTTATTTTGACTACTAATTTAATTGTAGTAAAATATCTAAATAATGCCTTATAAACGATTTTTTTTATTAAGTAGTTATTAAAACTTAAATTCGTAGACTTACTAGATAGATAGGTGATAAAACTATGTATTTTAAAAAAAACTAGATAACTTAAGGATATTGTGAAATTTGCGCTGGAAAAAAATGATTTTTTCTGTTTTTAGTCCGCAAAACTGATAATAATCCCTTAACAACCTCTTACGAGGTCATTGTACTCATCATTATGAACAACTTTTACTATAGGCCCAAACCTGAAATCGCGAAAAAAAAAAAAAACTGCTGTTCCCTACATTTTGACGAGTTATAAGAACTTAAATGTAGGGAACAGCTGATTTTTTACCAATAACCCTGTAGTAGAGCACTGAGTAGTGACATTCACTCAATGCGTCTGCTTGTTGCCCAGCACTAGCATGAGGATGCCCGTCGGCTGCTTTTTCTCTAAGAAGCTGAAGAGCTCGTAGTATATTATAATAATAGAAAGTAGTTACATTCGCTCAATGAGTCCATGCTCGTCGAGGGCGTGCGGCAGGTCGCGCTTGTTGCCGAGAACTAGCACTGGGATGCCCGTCAGCTGCTGCTTCTCTAGGAGACTGTGGAGCTCGTTGCGAGATGCTTCGATCTTGTCCGGGTCTGCTGCGTCGACCATGTAGCTGTTGACATGAAAATTGTGGATCAACATCTAAATTGTACAAGACATTGAAGAAAAAGTAGTGAATGATAGCGGGACGGTTGACAGGGGAAAATGGAAGAAGAAAACCTGTTGTGCCGACCCCAAGTAGCATGGCGTGGGACAAGGGCAGGAAAATGATAATGATTTAAATTTGTACAAAGGAGATTGAAGATTTTTGCAAGGAGCCTGGTATACCTAAAGTCGCGCCATTTTGATTATTTTTCAAAATGGCGGCGAAAATGAAAATGGCGGCGGTTAATACCTTGGAAACGTGATATTTTACGGGGTTTGGTATTATTATATTTTCTGTTTGTATTGATGTCAGTTATTGATAGATTTATAAGGTGCGTGGGTCAAGGGCAGGAAAATGATGATTGAAGATTTTTGCAAGGAGCCTGATCGCGCAATTTTGATTTTTTTTTCAAAATGGCGGCGAACGTTAATACCTCGGAAACGTGATATTTTACGGGGTCTGGTCTTATTATATTTTCTGTTTGCATTGATGTCAGCTATAGATAGATTTATATAAGGTACATGAGTGGCCGCCATTTTGAAAAGAAAATGGCGGGCAGGTAGGTATGCTAGGGACCTTCAGTGCCCTTTGTATCAAAGCATAATATAATTGTTTAAATAGACGTCAATTCGACATTAAACATCTTCCACGAGTTTTTTTAGGCATTCGAGAATACCAACCACCACTTTCTGGAAGCCTGATTAAGGGGCAGACCAAATAATATGTAGTTAACACTGCGGGACACTAAACGCCCCCAGACATAATAACAATAAAACTTCTATTTTGTCTCGTTCAGTGTCTTTCAACCGAATGTCAAGTTGAAAATCTAAATAACAACAACCACGATCATGCAGATTTTATTTTGTTTTAAAAAATCTTGGGTAATATTTGTAATGTGAATTATAAAAAAAATACTTACACAATAGCATTGACACCTCGGCAATACCTCTCCCACATGGAACGGAACCTAGGCTGACCACCGATATCCCAAACCTGAAAGAAAACAAAGGATAATTTAAAAAACATTACCGAAAAGGCCCGGCGCGTAGTTACAAGGAAAAACGTAAGGAAAATGGCATGTGACGTTTTCTAGTATCTACCTACCCCCGTAGGATAATGCGTGAGTTTACTTATCTATATTTATTGAAGTGAAAACTTACTTAGTCGCGTTGGGCATTTTTTGAAATGGGAAAACCATTGAACTCGCGACACTGTTACCGTAACCGACACCGCGCTACATTTGGAATAGGATTAGTTCTATTGACAAATGGTTACAATTCGATCATAGCTGTGTGTGTCAACCATTAATTATTATGGACTGAAATCAAAATGTTGATGAAACAATTAGATACCTTTATAAATATCTAATAGCTTTTCCTCCTGTATTTTTCATTTTATTTTATTAATTGATTTCATTGTAATAATCTGATGATGTAAATAATGGTTCATTTGAAACACTCATCATTCATCATTTGCCTAGCCTTTTCCCAACTATGTTGGGGTCGGCTTCCATTCTAACCGGATGCAGCTGGATACCAGTATTTTACATGGAGCGATTGCCAATCTGACCTCCACAACCCAGTTACTGGGTAATGCGATACCCCTTGGTAAGACTGGTTATCAAACTTTCGGGCTTCTGACTACCCATAACGACTGTCAAAGAACCACGAATGACAGCCGAGACCAACCGCTTAAAGGGGGAAGCGCTAAGGTAGCCATTCATTTGAAACACTAATACCGTTAATTTTCGCATAAAAAAAAACCGGCCAAGTCGTGTGGGACCACGCACAATGAAGGGTACCATCATCATCATCAGCCTATAATGTTCCCACTGCTGGGGTGAGAGGGAATGGGCTGTACTCTTCCACGCGGGCATAGTGCGGGTTGGTAGATCTCACATGTCTTTGAATGTTTGGTTTTAGGACATGCCGGTTTCCTCACGATGTTTTTCTTCACAGTTTTGAGAGCAGTGGTGATGAAATTATTTACACAACGTCAAGCGCTTGCTCGGGTTCGGACCTACGACCTACGCTACGACTCGTCATGTATGTAAGGAAAAATTTACATCTTTTTAGTAAAAGAGGTGAAAGACATAATTATAGTACTAGAAATAGGGACCTATTAGTGCAACCAGGTTTCAGACTGGCTAAAGTAGATTCATCTTTTATGGGGTACTGTCTAAAATGTTATAATAAAATACCTCCCCACATTCTTCAACTGAATGAGACAAAATTTAAATCTTGTATAAAACGCACACTATGCAGTCAGGCATATTATAAGTTAGGGGATTACATCACTGACAAAAATGCCTGGCTCAATGCTAGTCCTGCTCCACAACTAATTGACTAACACTTGAAAATACTGTTGGAGCTGCTGAAGATTGTAAGACTATCCTTGCATTGTATAAACTCAATTTCCTTTGTATTGTATAATTGCATAGCACAGATGTGAGTTCTATGTAATCTATAGCTACCATTTACTGGGTAATAATATATCTTTCATTGACTTGAATATTCCCTGGCGGCTGATAGTGTGTCATGCTCACTCAAATGTCTCGCTGGCAGGTGGCGTGTATGTTGGATCATTTAGCTCCCTTCAAAGTGGTTGAGCTGAATGGTGCTGATATATACGTCATGTTCGTGAACGGGCGCCGTCAGTTGGGACTGGTCATCACTTAGCCGCCTGGGCTTATTTTAATTGTTTTAATTTTGGATTGTTGTTTTGTTACTATTTGTTGTATTCTGGACGCTCTTAACGCGGACATCTTTTTATTTTTTTTTACATCGTTCTCACATTATATAATCATAAATTCAAAAGAAATGATGTAACAAATGTTTTTGTAAAATGTAATTTAAAAAGAGTGTCCATGGAGTTTCTTGCCCGTTCTTCTCCATAGGTACCTACGCTTTGGAATGGGCAACTAGCTTCATATTTTATGACTGACCGACTTCTTGACAATTCAAAAGTGCCTGTTAAAGGTTTAATTGAAATAAATGCTTTGAGTTTGAGTTTGAGTTTGAGTCGTAAGTCGGGGCTGTTACCACTGCGCAGGGGTTCCGTAGCTGGGATGAATTTATCCCAAGAACAAACTTTATATTAAAAAAATGTTCTCTCAAGGTCCTCAGTCCGTCAATCCCGACCATCAGACATACAATGTCCTCTAAAAGTTACTTGACATTTTTCCACTTTTTCAACTGAAATGTAAGTTTGTAAAAGAAAAAAAAAATGTCATAAAACTACAATTTAATTAATTCCGGCCTTTTCCTTTACTTATGCTGTGAGACCTTGCTTCTTGCCAAATTTCATGGTCAATAGGAAGTATATTGATTATATGAGTTTTTTTTATTGCATTGAGCTTGAATTTTATAGAGTCCCAAGGGACCGTAGACGTACGTATTTCATATTAATTTCAACATGATTTCCTGTGAAAAAGGGTCTTGACACACAGATGGACGGACAATGAAGTGATCGTATAAGTTTTTAAGGTATGGAACCTTAGTGATATTCAAACAATATAACAAAGCAATTACCTTGATAGTAACATTTCCTTTAGTTATTTTGCGCATGTTGAAGCCAACTGTTGGGATCATGTCTTCACTGAACTGACCGGACTGTGGAAAGAGAAATAAAAACAATGTTAAAATCAGGAAGTAAAATAATGCTGAAAACATATATTTCAATATAAAACAATAATAAACAATACAATAATGAACTGATGATCACAATGGTAGCGTACGGTCCAGCAACAAAAGTCGATTAACACTTGAGTTTTTTTATACTTTGCAACCAGTCTTACCAAGGGGTATCGTATTACCTAGTAACTGGGTTGTGGAGGTCAGATAGGCAGGCGCTCCATGTAAAATACTGGTATTCAAGTGCATCCAGTTAGACTGGAAGTCGACCCCAACATAGTTGGGAAAAGGCTAGGCAGATGATGATGATGATGAACTGAGATTAAAAAAACTGAAGTGATAATATTTTGCTCAATAAGTGAGATTATAAAAAAAACTGAAGTGTTAATCGACTTTTGTTGCTGACTGTACGTAAATGACCATACATTTATGTAGGCTACCATTCTGATCAGTTCATTGTTGTTTTTATTGTGTGTATATACAGGCCCCTCGTGTCCATTGGGCACTCTGGGCAAGTGCCTAGGGCCCCGCGATCTTCGGGGGCCCCGGCCTGATGGCATAAAAAACATTCGTTGCAGCCACCGTTGCATTCTACGCAGTATTATTATGTACCCGATTCAATGACAAAATAAGTTATTTGCAGTGCGATTTACGTTAAGGTTCTAGCCTCCCAGTTATGAAAAATATTAGTATGTTTCTCTTATTGTCTCTTACCTACACAGGGGCCCCGTAACCCTTATGTGCCCAGGGCCTCCAATAGGTTAAAGACGGTCCTGTGTACAGACGCCAGCACATCAACCTACCCGAAACTGTAAAATTTTCCCAATCAACTTTGAATCTTGTGCTTTAGCAATAAAGTTGAAAATCTATTAAAGAAATTTGACAGATAGTAGTAGCTTGATGTGCTGGCGTCTGTACATATGTGCCAAATAAACAAATTTTCTTTCTTCACCATGTTGACTGGATAACATTTTTGCAAGGGCGTGAGTTATTTGTAAACAATTAATAAAACAAACATAAAAAGAAAACCAATTTTTTCACTCACGTTCGATTGCGAGCGCGTTAGAATTTTCTATGGGAAAAGGTTACAGCGCCACCTGGTGGTCACTAGGAGAAACTTAATTTCCCATACAACATTCTAGCGCGCTCGCAATCGAACGTGACTCGAAAAAACTCACACTAAGGCCACTGATCAGTAGTGGATGCTTTATATCCTATCCTACTTTCTACTGAGATATAATAAACGCGAAAGTTTGTGAGAATAGGGATGTTTGTTACTCTTTTACGCAAAAACTACTGAACGGATTTGAATGAAGTTTGACACACAGATAGTTTATAACCAGGATTAACACATAGGATACTCTTTATCCCGATATTCATCCGGGATCGAAACTTATGCGGGTGAATCCGCGGGGCGCAGCTAGTATTGTATAGAGTTGAACAAATATTATTAATCAACAATATATTATTATTTAAGTTGCTCCATTTATTGGTTCCTAGCTTGTAATTAATTATTGCCTTGAGATTGAAGTAATAATTGTTAATTAACACTTCATGCGTAATAAAGCTTGAATCAATATTGACCTTGATGTAATTCTATTAAAATATGTTGAACATCAGGCAGATTTTGTTGCATCTCCTATTACATAAAAATATATTCATGGAATGCTATCAAATGTTTCTGATAACAAGTTTTTTGGTATGGAAGTAAGTATGAATGGTTAATTTTTTAAAATAAAGCCACTATCTAGACTTTGTTACACTTTCACGCTCTAAACGGCTGAATCTAAGAAGGACCAAACCCAAAACGGACCCTTGAAACAATTGAGAAATTGTATAAAAAAAGGGCGATAAACAGATGCCATAGAATACTTTTATCCCGATATTCCCACGGGATCGAGACTCATGCGGGTGAAACCGCGGGGTGCAGCTAGTATATATAATATATATTTTATTTTTTAACTTCATAACAAATGTGGCTCAAGATGCTTGACAAAAAGAAAGTAAATATAATCAGACAACACTAGTAATGTTGCCTGGGTTGTTTACATTTTATATCTGTTATTAACTTTCATACTAATTTGCACAGACAGTAAATTTACACATCCCATGTATTTATTTTACTTCTCAAATACAGTGTGGCTGGGACATCGAACGCGCAACCTGTTTTCATGGATTCAGTACATCATTCATTCTGAACCCCCCTGCATCGAAAATTAGTCAGTTATTTAAAAAAAAATTGCTGTTCCATAAATATTGACCACATTGCCTATGTATTGCACTTTTCTCTGAAACACCCGTTTTTAGGGTTCCGTACCCAAAGGGTAAAAACGGGACCCTATTACTAAGACTTCGCTGTCTGTCCGTCTGTCCGTCTGTCCGTCTGTCTGTCACCAGGCTGTATCTCAAGAACCGCGATAGCTAGACAGTTGAAATTTTCACAGATGATGTATTACTGTTGCCGCTATAACAACAAAAACTAAAAACAAAATAAAATAAATATTTAAGGGGGGCTCCCATACAACAAACGCGATTTTTTTGCTCTTTTTTGCTCGATATCAAAAATGGCAACAGGTAGGCACTTGAAATATTCACAAAATACTCAGTTGTATTTTAACTTTAATAATGAATAATAAAATAAAAATAAAATAAATATTTAAGGGGGGCTCCCATACAACAAACATGTTTTTTTCGGCGTTTTTGTGCCTTGTGGTACGGAACCCTTCGTGTGCGAGTCCGACTCGTACTTGGCCAGTTTTTTTTTAGGGTTCCATACCCAAAGGGTAAAAACGGGACCCTATTACTAAGACTCCACTGCCCTGCCCGTCTGTCACCAGGCTGTATCTCATGAACCGTGATAGCTAGACAGTTGAAATTTTCACAGATGATGTATTTCTGTTGCCGCTATAACAACAAATACTAAAAACAATAAAATAAATATGTAAGGGGACTCCCATACAACAAACGTCTTTTTTTCGGCGTTTTTGCCTTGTGGTACGTAACCTTGTGCGAGTCCGACTCGCACTTGGCCAGTTTTTTTTTTTTCTACCTCATCTACCTCTGACCGACCTCACCTAGTTTAAAACAGATGAGTCGCAACATAAGGGTTCCTTTTTACCATTTTGGTACAGAACCTTAAGTATATGATTGATGTGTAAAAGTGTCCGTGCAAACCTACTTACAGAAATAAAATCATTTACGCTAGGATTACAATATTGGTCCCATGGAGAAAGTTGTTCAGTTTAATGGTCTTTACTACACCTTTAAATTTGGCTGGTCTTTGATAATAAGCCCTGTATACCTCAGACCAACAAAAAAGAAAGACGGCGCGCCGCGAACATCAAAAGTGAAGCCATAAAAGCGTGCTCCTGCAAGTAAACATACACGCTCACGCACACACCTAAAAAAAATACTTGAAGTTAAAAACTTGAAAATCTATTCAATTTATGAAAATATCTGAATAAGGAGAACCTAAAGTAACATTCAAACTAGGGATGCATCGATATGCCTTTTTGCCGATACGATACCGATACCGATACTCTTATAAAAATATCGTCGATACCGATACCGATACCGATACCAACGATTAGTGAATTAAAAAATTAAAATTAAGATAAAATATATAAAACACAAGTTTGGTTAAAGTTATTAATTTTTATTAAAAAATATAAACAGTCACAAACTTTGAATAAGATATTAAGAATTAAGGGTAATAATTAAATTAAAATAAATAACTGTTAATAATTAAAATTAACATTAATAAGATTTTTGTTTAAAAAACAGAACATTCTCATGTTTTGGGGAGAAAGCTGATTTCGCAAGTCGAATCGATAGCAGTTAAAAGCAAACTAAAGTGTCTAGCGAAATGGAATACGCGGGGACAAAGCGGGTGAGAGAGACGACAAACTGAATAAAACGTGGGGAATCCCCGAGCATAGATAGTCCGTGCCTCGTTTGCAACGAACTCGATCAAACAAGATGCGCGTTTACATTACTTATTTAAAGCGCGAAAGAAAAGTATCGTTGTATCGACAATAAAAATATCGCCGATGACGATATATCGGCAAACCCAAAGTATCGCCGATATATCGGTATCGGGATCGGTATCGGATGCATCCCTAATTCAAACTATTGGCACATATTAAAAACTTGCTATCTACCCATTTGACCTTTGTTAATGTAGATCAGATCAAAAACATTCTCCCTGGCGTAACAGAATTATGTTATGTTAAAAATGTTTATATCTTTATGAAGTGTTGTTATAAAAACCATTAAAAAAAATCCAGCATTTCAAAGCTATTAATGTAGCAATAAAAATATAAATATTATTAGATGTTTCCATAAACATATTTGTTTTTGTATAATGTAAAAGTATTAGCCATGTTTTATCAATAACCCTGTATAAATAAAGTGTAATCCAACAGTGTCCGCCTGCTACCATTCTTTTCATTATCGTAATTTTTTCTTTTTTGCCTCCCATATGTGACCGCCATATTCTAAATTCATTTAATTATGTTACACATCCGTGCTTTTAAGCTAAGGTAATTCCCCAACTAGTAAACAGGCATCTTTACTTACATTGCCACAATTTTCCTGTTTACAATAATACATATCAATAATACATGTCTAATCTAACAAAAGTAGTAAAAAATAGTCATGAGTATAGATGACAAACCAAAATGTGCCAAGCACGCCACGGTTCGACTACATGACAGACTTTGACGCAGCCGAGGGCACGTTTTTGATTTTTTGACGTGTGGCAGTCAAAAGGTTAAAGGGTTTTTGAGAAACTTGTAAAAATGAAATGCTGATTGTTGGAGAGCCCAACACTTGAGGGCACCTGGACCTATTTGGCTATTAATTGTTTTAAAACATTTGTAATAATTTGTCTGAATTAGGTATTTATGGAAGGAAAACTTGGAAAAGTTTTCTGGATCATTTTCAAAATCGGGAAATATCTGGTAATTTTGTATGAACTATTGAAATTTGAACAGGACAGTGTCTGTTGGGTCAGCTTATCCCACTAATATGAATTATAAAGGCGAAAGTTTGTGAGTGTGTTGTTACTTCTTCATGCACAAACGGCTGAATGGATTTGGATAACATTTGGCACACAGATCGTTTATAACCAGGATTAACACATAGGATAGTTTTTATCCCGATATTCCCACTGAATCGACACTTATGCAGGTGAAACTGCGGGGCGAAACCAGTAATAAACAAATACAAAATTATAATCTACCACATCATCCTTAAAAATACACGACTGTTTTTAATCTAATGCTGCTTACCATCACAATTTCTAATAGATAGGTTGATTAACAATCAAACATTTTATACATCAGACTTATCCATTTTAGGAGAATAAAGAAGGCTTAGAATCTTAAGCTAGAGATAAGATAAAAGGCAAATGAACTACAGTAAATAGTGCAATTATACTGACATTGGAATCGGGAAACAGATAATGATTGTTGATTGCAATGTGACCCTTTATGTTATGAGTAAATATATAGGTATTCATGTGCTGATTTGTACGTTGTAGCTATGTGATACGTAAGTCATTGCCTATGGAATTTTAATATTGATCCATACAGAAAAGTGATAGATTGTGGTTTCAAAGTTCTTTGTTCTTGATTTTTGAAAATAATATTTCTGATTTTTTTTTGAATACAAGAAGGAATAAAACAGATTTTTTTAAATTCAATAGACATTGAAGGCCACGTCGGTCACAAATGACAGGAAACATTGGTTTTTTATTGTGTCTGCTGCATGGCATTCAAATTACTAAAAAACGATTTTATTCCTCATTTCAATTAATTTATGATTTTTAAATCCCCTAGCAGATATCAGTAGGTAAATTTGTTTGATTAATTAAAAAATCTGATGTTACAACCCACTGCAAGAGAATTTTAATTGGATAAATCATAATTTGCAACTTTAAAGCTTTTTTATGTTAATTTAAGGTATGGTACTTTCAAATCTCGTGTAATATGTAAATCAATTCTAACTGTAAATATATTAGATTCCTTGGTATGTTCCTTTGTTATGAATGACACAGAAAAACAAACGTAAAGAACAACGTGTAGGAGGATCACATAATATTATACGCAGGCAATACACCTAATCATCAGAAATTATGAAAAAATATTTTATGAAACATATTACCGAATGAAATTCGATCGGCGAATCATTACGTTGGTCCATACATTGTACAAATCTGTATTATGACGGCGTAAAGTACACAAAGAGGATATTACAACACAAAAATATTGTTTTCAGAAAATACTAACGGCAATGACGTTAACAAAAGTTGTTTTTCCCGAGTACTGCAATCCGACTAATGTTAGCTCCATTTCTTCCTTCCAGAACAAGCTTTTAATCCAATCAAGGATACGATTGATTATAGCAAGCATTTTTAATGATAAAACCACTGTGCTTTAGGCAAAAAACGTAAAATAATGAACGCCTCTTCCGAAAATCTGCTGTACAATTTGATTGACAGATATCAATTTGCGTTTAGTTAGCACTTCGTGATGACGTGTAATGAGTCATGTCAAAGAAAATTTACAAAGTAATCCATTTACTATAAGAAACACCACTGGACTAAATATTTTTTATTATGTACCCCATCATTTACATAAATCTGGCGCACAATCGCAAAATATTTCCGCAGTATTCTGAAAAGTAACACAAGTAACTAAACGTATTCTCTGCTGTCAATTTATGTGTTGCCATTTTAATAAAATTTTGGTTTTTGATATCACTGCTGAACCGTTGGCTTTTCAGTTATTGTAAAATAAAACAATTAAGAATATTTTGTGATTGTTCAACTAAGATTACGTTTCACATTTTTTTAAATTCTTGTGACAACAATGTGCGTTCAGTTATTAGAACTAAGAAAGATGTTTGTGTGATACCGCACAAAATCTAACTGCATCACGCTGTGTGTGTATAAAGTTAACGCTAAGTTAGCTAGGATATACGTGTGTACCTATTTGTTCTAATAAAGTTTAAACGTTGGTCATTGTTCATGCACTGTTCATAAATATTTTTTAATGTATTTTCTACAACCATGATTTATAATAAGTCCATGTCTACACTTGTTTGTTTGTGGCTGCCAATTTCAAAAACTTTTATCATTTCTTTCATCATTCATCATACCATTCTGTTCCTCTGTATTTTTATCTTCGTAGCCAGACATAAAGTTATGTCGAGTACCTACTCGAGTCAGCATCTCAGCGACTAAAACCCACTGCACTCCTTTATCGGCTCTAACAATTTTCATCTAACATTTTGGCTCTTTTTAACTGACTTCAAAAAAAGGAGGAGGTTATCAATTCGGCGGATTTTTAAAATATTTTTTTTATGTTTTGTTACTTCAGAACTCCGTTATTTTAAGCCGATTTGCAAAATTCTATTTTTATTTTAAAGGATATACTTTCAGATTGTTCCCATAGAAATTTCATCAATATCGGTTTAGTAATTTGGTTTTTAAACCAAAATTACTGGTAGGTAAAAATTCAAGTAAACTAAGTTGTTTTTGTATGTATGTTACGCGATATCTCCGGCAATATTGTAAATCGATTTCAAAAATATTTTTTTTATAGCTGGTTTCGTCGGTGGCAAACAACCAAAATGCGGACCCAACGACACCGACTTCCGAAATTAAAGTTATTTTTCACTTTGCAGTGTCTTTTTTGGAAGTGGGTTGTTTTTAGGGTTCCGTAGCCAAATGGCAAAAACGGAACCCTTATAGATTCGTCATGTCTGTCTGTCTGTCTGTCCGTCCGTATGTCACAGCCACTTTTCTCCGAAACTATAAGAACTATACTGTTGAAACTTGGTAAGTAGATGTATTCTGTGAACCGCATTAAGATTTTCACATAAAAATAGAAAAAAAACAATAAATTTTAGGGTTCCCCATACTTAGAACCGAAACTCATTTTTTTTTTTCATCAAACTTATACGTGTGGGGTATCTATGGGTAGGTCTTCAAAAATGATATTGAGGTTTCTATTATAATTTTTTTCTAAACTGAATAGTTTGCGCGAGAGACACTTCCAAAGTGGTAAAATGTGTGTCCCCCCCCCCCCTGTAACTTCTAAAATAAGAGAATGATAAAACTAAAAAAAATAGATGATGTACATTACCATGTAAACTACCACCGAAAATTGGTTTGAACGAGATCTAGTAAGTAGTTTTTTTTTAATACGTCATAAATCGTAAACCGCAATTTACCATTCATTCAATCAACTCAAAAATAAAAAAAAACATTTAATTTCATAAACATAAACCTTATGCATAAACCCGGATGTTACGGAACCCTCGGTGCGCGAGTCCGACTCGCTCTTGCCCGGTTTTTTTTTTTTTGTATGAAAATTTTATTCACTAATACCTACTTTCTATTTTTTTCTGATGATTACATAATTAACTCTTGTGGCCCTGAAAATAAAGCGCGTATCAGATAAGCGTGTCAAAGGACAATGCCTAAAAATGTATGGGACTTGGTCCTTTATTGGTGTGGTACAGACCATCAAACTGGACAACTTTCTCCAGTGCACCAAATGGTAGGCGTAGCCGCCATATTTTTGGGTCGAGTATAAGTATAGGGTAAGGTATTGAAGTACGCACGGCTACACATCAACTTACGTATACGTAACCAGCATAAGCTGACCTCTGATTGTACGAAAATTCTATAAAACGCGAGGTCAGCTAAGGCGTGAATTATACAGAGACGGCGTAAGGGTAAAGTAATTATAGGAGGCACGGCTCCCTGTCGTTTCGGATGACGCAGGTGCTCTCGGGGCATGGTTGCTTCGGGAAGTACCTGTGTCGCATAAACAGGGAGCCGGACGCCCGGTGTCACCACTGCGTCGACTGCCGGGAGGACACGGCGTGGCATACGCTGGCAGAGTGTGCCGCTTGAGAGGAGCCGCGCCCTGCCCCTAATCTCAGAAGTAGGCAGTGACCTGTCGCTGCCGGCCGTGGTCGAGTCGATGGTCGGCAGCGAAGAGTCCTGATGAGATGCGGTGGTTTCCTTCTGCGAAACGGTCATCTCGCAGAAGGAGACTGTGGAAAGGGAGAGGGAGATCTCGTCCAATCCCAGCCCGCAGCAGGCGCATCGGGCGTCGGCGGAGGGCGGACAACGCCCTCTTCCAGCCCCCCTAAATGGGTCCAGGGTCCCCACACATCAAGACCCGAGGTTTCGGCCCGTAGTGTGCCACGCGCGCCCCTCTTAGACGTCGCGGGGGGAGTTCAAAAACCTCACTGGCCCTGACCCGACGAGGCCCGCAGTGGCGGGCCGGCACCAGTCGGGGGTTGCGGAAGCATCGTACGTTCCCGCGACCCCTGGCGTGGGTGTGAGATGCAACACCGGGGTGGTTTTTAGTCAGTAAGAGTCTGACAGACCCCGCCCGCCGCCCGCCCCAGGGCGGCGGACATCCATGAGGGTTTTCCACCCCGGAACTAGAAAAAAAAATGGTCATCACTTAGCTGCCTCGGCTTATTTTCAATTATTTTATTTTTGGATTGTTGTTTTATTAATATTTGTTGTACTTTGGACGCTTTTAGGCCTGAAACTGCGTTAAGCGGGCGCCCGCGACGGGCAACCGTCGCGTGTCTACGCGCGTGGACACGCGGGTGGGCTCCGTTGGAACGCGACGGTCCCCGTAGCGGGTACCCGTCGCGGAGACCGTTCAATTTTAACGGGTGCAAGTATATTCGTGTCGATGGAGAACTAGAAATTTTCTCCGAGTCAGTCAACGAGACAGTCTACCTGAACAAATAGGCTCCGACCCTAGCGTTCTTGACTGGACAAGCCCGTGCATGTTACCGCTTGCGGGCACCGCGCGTGCCCCCGCGACGGGTTCCGTCGCACGGAGGCGGGCCCCGTTGCGTGGGTGCGGGGCGCGCCACCCCGTGTCGGACGCCCGCGCAGGTCCCCGCGACGGAGCACTTTTGTATGAAACCGCGCGGGCGCCCGCTTAACGCAGTTTCAGGCCTTAATGCGTACGTCTTTTTTATTTTTTACATCGTTCTCACATTAAGTATATAATTATAAATTCAAAAGTTATGATGTGTACCTAACTAAGTAATATTTTTGTAAAATGTAATTTAAAAAGAGTGCCGTCCATAGGTACCTACGGTTTGGAATGGGCAACTAGCTTCATATTTTCTGACTGACCGAATTCTTGACAATTCAAAAGTGACTGTTAATGGTTTATTTGAAATAAATGGTTTGAGTTTGAAAACGTTTTCGTACATAATGTAGGAAGGCGATGTGCGCCTGCGCCTCGTCTTCACTACACCTTACGCCGTTTCACTATACTATATGTATAATTCACGCCTTAAACTGGAACAGTATAAAATTATAATAAGAAAAAAAAAATATAGGTACGTATGTTTGAATGTTCTCTTTCATTCTAAAACGGCTGAACGGATTTGAATGGAATTTGGCATAACTTAGATTAGGACACGGGATACTTTTTATCCCGATATTTAGAATTACGAGTATATCCGATCGAGACTTGAGCATGATTGTATAAATAAACTACCTACTAAACCTTTTAGACTTTATACATTTCAGTGGTTAGAAGAACAAAATGTTGTTACGTAATACAAAAGAAAGAGGGTGCCCGGGCAGGCTATTCTTTACTCAGTAGAAACCATGGTAACTTCAGAAACTCTATTTTTGGTATAACTTATATAAATAATATCTTGGAATCTAAATTCTGAACAATGACATCACTTCTATTGTTTTTTCTCTCGTATCGTCATGCCCACAAGTTCACAACTTTTGGTACCTACTCACGAACTACGCATGACAGCATACTATAATGTTTATATCAACAGCCCGACGACAAAACCCATTTGGCAGTATCGGGGTATCGGCTAGATGCAACACCCGCACGCACCGCACCCTTAGGGCGCTTGTGCACTACAAGGAATTTTACTGTCCGGCAGTCCGATTTTATTTTTTTATTATTGCGTGCTATATGGGACCGTAAAAAATCGGACTGCCGGACAGTAAAATTCCTTGTAGTGCACAAGCGCCCTTAGCGCCTGCGCCCACTGTCGGCACGGCACGGCAAGGGATTTTTGTGCGACGAATAAAAATGTAACTTGATTGTATGACAATAAAATTGAAATTTCAATGATAATCATCGTAGGTGCAAAACTAAAGTTAGGGGGTATCCGACATAACGTTTCATTGAAATTTAAATTTTATTGTCATACTGTTAAGTTACATTTCTATTTGTCGCATAACAATTCCTTGCCGTGCCGTGCCACCAATGGCCCTTATTGCGCAACACACTTAGTCACGATCGGGATCATTTTGAAAGATATTGCTAATCCATTGCTTCATATGTTCGAAAAAAATTGTCTGATCAACAACAATATCTACAACGCCACATGCGAACTACACGTCTTACTGACGTCACGCAAAATCGTGCATCTCGCAAGCAGAGTTTACCGCGCAACTAGCGTATATAAGGTCCCATTAAAAAAGATGGACAAACTTTTAGAAATCATTCAGACCACCAAAATAAGGTCGATGGTAAAAAATATATATAAGAAAAACGCATAGATACTTACAAGAAAAATAATGAGCAAACGAAAACACACTATGTGCCGGCAATTTATTATTTTATGTCAATTTAAAATCAATTTAATCAGTGTTTTTTTTTTTTTTGCTTGGATATCTTTGGTTAGACGAACTGAGCTCTATGTTAAAATTTGTCCATCTATTTTAATGGGACCCGGTATACAACGGCCCGACATTAACCATTGGGCAGTTGCCCGCCAGACACAATACCTACCCGTCTGGTCGGAGGATCCTCCCTTTTATACTATGGAGGATGAGTGAACTTTACATCCCGTTCCTCATACCTATAAACTGGTGACCCCGAACATGAACGTCAACGCAGCCTTCGTGCACCTACTTCAGCCTGACGTCATCATCACTCCCGCAAGCTTAAAGTGGCGAGTCGCCCTCCCAGCCGGCCAGCATCCACGGCTTTAACGGGTATCCTGACCACCAGCATGCAACGGCCGCGCATACCTGGTCATCACCCTCAGCCTCATCAGCAACCTCGGCACAGTACACTGCACTTTCGGCCGGTCCACAAGCAGAGCCCTTAAAAACCCTCTCCTGGTCGACGATAGCAGTCAGCCTCTACCCGGCGCTGTACGAGTTCCGACTCACCGTGAGCTATGCGGCAACTGGTTCCGACTCACTGGAACATCAGCTGGCCTGCAAGCATCGCAAGATACAAGACTCAGCCCACTATCGACCTCCGGTCTGCGGAGGGGAGTGATGTAGCGGTATCGACAACGTCACATGCGAACTACTAATCCTGCATCTCGTAAGCAGAGCTTACCGCGCAACTAGCTTACTAGCATAATTATATACAACGGCCCAACATGAATCATCGGGCAGTTGCCCGCCAGACACAATACCCGTCTGGTCGGAGCCCCTTTTCTATGGTGGATGAGTATGAACTTTACACCCTGTTCCTCTTACCTCTATAACGCAATGAATGTTGTTGAATTGTCAAAATTAAAGCCATTGCTACTGTTTGTAACGTAGTGTGTTATGTTTTACGCAATTACCCCGCAATTAGGACGGAGGGTCCTCCTGTTTCCATGGAGGATGAGGTACTTTCCACTCTATTCCAAATGTTCATGCCATATTAAGAATATGAACCAGCCAGAAAACTATAACCCGACGTAAGGTATCGTTACTGGTGGACGCTATCACACTAATAATAAAAAAAACTGGCCAAGTGCGAGTCGGACTCGCACACGAAGAGTTCCGTACCACAAGGCAAAAACGCCAAAAAAAAAACGTGTTTGTTGTATGGGAGCCCCCTTAAACATTTATTTTGTTTTAATTTTATTATTTATTATTAAAGTTAAAATACAACTGACTATTTTGTGAATATTTCAAGTGCCTACCTGTTGCCATTTTTGATAGGTATCGAGCAAAAAAGGGCAAAAAAATCGCGTTTGTTGTATGGGAGCCCCCCTTAAATATTTAATTTATTTTGTTTTTAGTATTTCAGAAGGCACAGCCTGGTTATCCATCCTAGTACCAAACAAATCAAAAGAAATCCGCTATAGAAATAATTCGTCACGCAATCAGAGAATTTTTTGGAAAATATAAATATCTGAGGGTAGACAAATATAAAATCATACAAAAGACAAAGCAGCAATGATCGTCGACCATTTGCTAGATTGTATTATAATGTAGAAACGAACAGTATAACTGTTAGGAAATAATAATTGTATAAACACTCACATGTATGATGTTTACAGCTTTTCTGATACTTATTTAAACCTCAAATAAATAGAGAATATAGATCATATTCTTTAGGGAAATATGTATTAGGGTTCGTGATTAAACCCTAGGCAGCGGGAAACAGAACGCCAAAGACTACAATATAATGCGGTGTCAGAACGCCAATATATTACTTTTCTCTTCCAATGAACAAGAGACTCGAACGCTGTTAGCGACGAGCATTGACATAGAAAAGTATGGACTGGAAATACCTACAAAAAAAGGGTGCATACCTACAACTCGTTTTGTCGCATAAAATGGCTGCCATTTCTAGGGTTGTGTTAATCAAGGAACATAGGTGTTACTATTATCGAGTATCGATACTAAATATGAGTCTTACTAGTTATCACGTTTGGATCATAATAACTTACTTAATTAAAGTCCGTTGTAACAAGGGTTGCCAACTATACTTTATAATAACGTATCTTACTTTATTTTCGATAAATATACTTTAAAGTTTTGCATAAAACTATAGTGTGCGAAAATACTTTATTTCTAATCTTTTGTGATGGGTAAAACGAAAGACTCATGGTTAATTACTGAACTATTTATCGATAGGTACATACAAGTCAAAAAAGAAAATCTTTTATTAAAGTTAGAATTTTCAGAGAAAAATATTATAGTTATGCTTAAGACAAACCAGTTGTGAAGACAAATGGCAATATAATAAGATACCTACTTATAAATGCATCTGATAGCGTAAGTACCAAATGTAAAAACAAAATATTTCTTTACTCTCTGTTACCGTCACTTCAGCTTTCACTGAGTTTTTTCGGTAATGAATCTGCAGTGGCGAGAAGAGAGAAACAGATAGTCCATAATTTAAAAAAAACGGGTTACTTATGTATTAAAATCGGTACCAGGTACTAAACAAATTAGAAAACATTGTAAAAGCCAATTATTTTTAAAAGAAACAACCAATTGGAACCGTGCACCTAGCTTCTGACGTTTCCAAAGTAGCCATGTAGGTTTATGTGAAATAAAAATATTTTAATTTCGGTGCTGTGAACCAAAGGCCGGACCTGGCAAGGTCACTCGGACTGAATAAGACACAGGATTATTTATGTTCACATCGCAGAATATACCGATGACGTTTCAGCGGAGGAACTAGTTTACGGAAACTATTACGGCAACGGTACAACCCTATTTCATTTGACATATTATTGTAAACAAACGAATGAATTAACAAAATGTACTAAAAAGGTCTGTTATACGGAAATGAACCCAAATATCAATACTTTAGCCATAAATTCATGATCGCGTTACAACTGTATCATCGAATGTGTATTATTATATGTATTATTGCATGAAAACCGGCTATTAACCTGTGCAAAGACATTAGAGGTTGATTTTCATTCTTTCTTGCACCACACTTCACAATACAACACACAGACATGTTGAATTGTTGTTTTCCAACATTTGCATGCAGTTTTAAAAGGTAAAATCCTTGTAATTTTCTCGCAAATCTCAATAACACAAAAACTAAACAACCATTTGACAGCAAAACTACCACGAAACTAGTCGCAAAAGATGGCTGCTACGGCACCTTAAGGGGAATGCTCCAACCAGCCCGCGAAATTCAAAATTTCTTGCGTTTTTTGCAATTTGCAGGCCAGTGCTAGGTTGTATGTTGATTAAAATATTATTCGCGGCTGTAAGACGTATGTAGTTACAGAATTATAATAATCATAATCACCAATACAACCCTCCAACTTCATAAAGGTGTAAGAACAAAAAAAAAACAGAAAAAGTAATTCTAACAGCTTTATGAACTTAGAGCGTTTTATTGATGATTTTCATGATTATAATTCTGTACCTATATATGTCTTACAACCGCGAATAATATTTTAATCAACATACAACTTAGCACTGGCCTGCAAATTGCAAAAAACGTAAGAAAATTTGAATTTCGCGGGCTGGTTGGAGCATTCACCTTAACTACAACTGTACTACGTCACGTCAAAATGTTGCCAAAATGAGCAACAACTTAAAATATTGTTGTCTCTTTTATCAAATACGATTACCTTATTAGAAAGAACGAGACAAAACGATATTTCGTATTCTGAATCATATTTCACTCATATTTGTATAAGCAAATGTATGTATAGAATAACGCGGCCTCTCCATGTTTTTCCTATCTCAATGGCGACGAGCCCCACCAGCAGGTCGATTCTGTAAAAATCCCACCGTGAAAACTTAAGTGAAGTGCGTTTGTTTTTGCTAGGAATTGCCACTATTGCCAGCTCACTCCACGCTCACTTCAACTAAGTTTTCACGGTGAGATTTTTATAGAATAGCCCGCTGGTGGTGAAAGAGAGGTGAAGGGCAAAGAGTAAAGTATTATAGTGGTGAAAGGTGAGGGATGTGCGAAAGAGAGGGATATATGGGGTAGAAAGAGTAGGGAAATAAGCGGGACCACAGTGTTGCTATCTCAAATAATTAAGCTTCGAATTTACGGTCAAGTTATTTAATAATAATTTATTATTTTAAGACTGTTAAGTTTTTAAATTATGTAAACACTTTAAATAAATTTAGAATTTAAATAACTTTATCTTGAATAAATAAGTCCAGTAGTTTTTTCATAATATCTATACTCCCAAAAACTGTTCATAAAATTTTACACGCTTGTTTTCGTTATAAAACATCGACTATTTCACTAAATATATAAACTAAATAGCATGGATTAGTGCAACCTTAATGAGTCTAGCCCAAAGTATTTACAATTAATACATAAACAGAAATACAATTTCACAACTTTCAATGACGGCGACTCACATGCGATTTCAAAATCTCTCGCCCACACATAGATTTTGATAGCTGGTTTGCCACAAGTGGCCACAAGCGATATGAAAACCTGTGCATGGACGTGAGATTTTGAATTAAATTCGCCAGCGAATAAAGTCGCTCTGTGTTTACCTAACCGCTACGCTACGGACCGAGCCATTGACCTCTTTGGACCGAGCACTCAGCAGTGCTGCCATCGTACGAGTGAGCTTTCAATTTTTAATTCCATTATGCCCACTTCACACGCTTGGCACTTGCTGCAAACTGTAAACCTCTACAAAAGCACAAACGTGTGGATGCATCGCGTGCTTTTCTTTGATTTGTTCACAAAAACCGAAACTCAATGGAATCGAATACGAGTAAGTCGGGCATTGGGAATCCAACAGAGTGCATACCAGTGCGTCAAAAAAATATACTAAGGTATTTTCAATCCATACCAAGCAGAGCGTTGAAGATCCAGTGCTCGATAAAAAACCGCCAGTGGATAGGTACGAGGGCTAATCAGAATCACACATCGTGATCGTACTTGATATGAGAAGCATAGATGGTGGCATCAACACTATTGTCCAGGCTACTATTCAAGCCAGGCAGCGGCCTTTCATGAAACAAAACCTGAGTCTTAACTTTAATAATATTGGTCATTTTCACGAAAGCATAAATTATATTTATTTTATTTATTAAAATCTCCCTTACAGCTATCATTACAGGTGCAGGTGTATGTACCCAACGCGACAATGTGGTCATTATACAAATCATAATAACATTAATAACTTGACATATTAATAACATAACTTATCATTTACAATATTTTAAATATTAAGTATATCTATTAAAATAAAAATAAATCGTGTTTGTTACACTATTTATAACTCAAGAACGGCTGAACCGATTTGGCTGAAAATTGGTGGGGAGGCACTGACTTCTTTAACTTGTATTATAGAGGTCAGTGTGGGGAGGTAGCTTAGAACCAGGAGACGGACATAGGATACTTTTATCCGGTTTTTTTTTAATACCATTATTTACATAGGAGTAGGGTAGGAGTGGGGTAGGAGTAGATAAGGAGTAGGGTAGAAGTAGGGGTAGGAATAGGGTAGGAGTAGGGTAGAGGTAGGGTAGGAGTAGGGTAGGAGTAGGGTAGGGGTAGGGTAGGGTAAGGGGATCGACACCACGCGAATGAAGTAGCGCCGGGCAGCTAGAAATAATTTATATGGCAAAACAACGTTTGTCGGGTCAGATAATATAATATATATAACTAAAACTAATAATCTAAAAAGTAATAGGAAAGGAGATGTCCAGAAATGGTTTTTTATTATTTAATAATTCTAACCAGGATAAGTTAAATATATTTGGATAGACATCCCAAAAATAAGTGGTTCTAACTATTTCACAGATTTTTAAAACCCTCCAATTTTGAGAAAAATATTTTTTTATTTTAGTGTGAATTTGCTCCTAAAACGAACGAACCTTTCTAATTATCTCGGATAATACAGTGAACGCACCCCAAAAAATTATAAAGTTGTCAAAATTGACAGTATTGACACATGGTACTGCCATTACTGACATTATACTGACAACACAGTATACAATAATAAATTATTATTTGATTTGCGAGTTTATCACAGACTACAATATAATATATTATTATGGAGTATAACAATGTGAACGAAACAAATATTATTTATAACAAAGATTATTTATTTGCCTCTGTAATATAATCTATACTAATGATAAAGCTGAAAAGTTGTTTGAACGCGCTAATCTCTGGAACTACCAGTCGAATTTGAATAATTCTTTTTGAATTTGATAGCCTAATTCTTGAGGAAGGATAAGGGCAATCGAATACATTATGATCATGCTACGACCCTCAAAAGCCGAGTAACGTAATAAGAAAAAGGTCTAAAGAACACTAAGCGAAAATGATGTAATCGTAACTCGAACGAAGTCGCGGGCAGAAGCTAGTAAGAAATGTTTTCAGTGAATGTGTAGCATAATTCTTTTAGAACTAAAGCGCATTCTACATGATTATGGCTATACTTCGAATGTTCATGTGCAAGTTGCAATATTTTACAAAGACCTCGGTTATCAAGAAGTGCATGTTTCAGCATACTCCACAGGGATGGCTTAGCAGGAATAAATGATAATAGTATCTACTGATTGAAATTCCTTTTTAATAATTTGGAATCGAGAGAAAAGCGTTTCGACAATAAATATGCTAATTGGATGCAAGTGTTACTATGTATTTTATGCATGTAGTTTTGTTATGAAATAAAACGTTTTTTTGGTTTTGAATATTCATTTATTAACTTTCTTCATTTTCAATATCTTCTCTTATTAAAATATTGTCGAGAAACTGAGCAGGTGGAGATATATCGTTTTGATGCCGAGCGCATCCAAGATACCAGACTATTGTCATCACATGAGCACCGCTTCCTATTACATGCCCAAGCATTAGCAGGGATCTGAAATTAAGTTTTAATTTATTGTGTGTTCCACTAATCAGAGATACAATAATGTACTATGTGCAATGTACTATTTAATTTACATATTAACCTGACGGGGGTTGATGATGCCAGCTATATAAGCCTGCTCAGGATGATCAACAGGTAAGGGACGAGAGCGCCTGCCTGTTCTTCTTGAGATAGAAACGCCACAACATGCACATACTGATTGATGACCCAGCTGTTGGTCACCTATATTGTGCTGGTTTCTGTTATTCAGTTCTATTAGTAAAAGGTTGATGCATTCTTGGCAAATGCGATCTCCATCTGTTACCTAAAACAAAATAATATTTTAAGAACACCGAATCGTTTATCTGCATCTTCTTTGAGCAAAGTAGTGCTATTTAATCTTTTTTAACATAAGCTATTAAGCCTGGTTACACATTATTAAAAAAAAACTTATAATGTAAGTTAAAGAATACATTACCTCTTGAGCATCCATTCTTCAATTATTGAGACTATCTCTGGGCTCATGTTAAAGCGTTATATTCATAGTGCTGATTTATAGCATGTACTGCTATATTGCAATTTATGCAGAGCCATAATCTGAAGATAGAAATGAAAGTTAATTTTTGCAGACTATCAGAGGTCGTAAAACAGGCAAAGGTTGTGCAAATAAAACCCCTAATGAGCTAAATATAAATAAAGAACAGTACTTACATACGGGGTTTTAAATCCAAAGTCCTAATCGCGTGCAATATCAAATAACCGTTAAGAAAAAGCAAAGTCGTCAGGGTTGAAGGTTCGTAAGCTATCGGTATCCTAATCATGTGCAAAGAAGAAGAATCCGTTGTGAAAAGGCCAAGTCAGTTAAATCAAAGAAAGCAAAGCACAAATTAAAATACGTTAGCATTGGATAACACAAAGGCACGAGCGAAAGTGTGACGTATCAGACATATTTGTTTGACATATGAATGGAATCTATCTGTCATTATGACATTTTCAAAGTATGTGGGAGGTTTCATTTGGGTTGCCATCAACAAATAATATACATGTACTAACATTAAATAATTTATAATTTTTCTCTTAAATGGAGGGCTCTAAAAATATTATTTCAGTGGTTCCAAGTTCCATATTTTAGTAGCTTTTATTTGGATGTAGTTTGATTCTGGTTAGATTTTTCTCGGAATAAAAAACCAGCGTCCATACAAAAAGCGGACATCTCCTTTAACACAATACCACACTAATATGCTACCTATGATACCTATTACATATTATAACATAAAATAAATAACTCAAATGACAAGTCGATATAAATTGCCCTGTCACAGGTCACAGGTATCTTGGCGAGTAGTGGTCCTGGCTGTCGGTACGGCCAGCAGTTGCGGGCGTCGCCGCCTCCAAACATAGTGGTCCGGTACGCAAAGATTCAAGCGCTGCAGCACTCCTGGATTATGCTCGATACCACGAAGTACGATACACGACAAGACAGTATAAACTCCCGTCGCACCCTCAATTCATTGTACCCAACAAGTACGCATGATAGAGGTCAGTGATTGTACCCGACCATACCCAGTACAAATAGAGTGGGTTATATCTAGGGGTAAAACGGATATACTCCGAGCTTCATATAAATTCTTTCGGTTTTTTAAATTCGGCTTTTTTTATTCATTTTGAAAAAGGAGAAAAGCCAAATAGTTTTTAATTGGAATCCATAGACTACATAGTAAGTCCTTATTTTAGAACGCATTCATAATTAGAATCATTTTGTCTATTATTCAATTGGAATAAAAAAAAACACAAAAATTTGTCTTTTAACTCTATTCATAAACAAAAAAAGTCCAAGAGGAATTACTTTTTGTAACAAAATGTTATAATTACTGTGTTAAAAGAATTATTAATTAAACATAAAATAATTATATTTAATTATAAATTATGTGACATACCCATGTTTTCGATTTTACAGTTCAGAAAATTAAGTTTTTTAAAATTCACTCATTTGACCGGAAATACTTAGTAGTTCGACATGTTTCATGAAACCCCGTTGTTTTGTATCAAGAAAATGCAATGGCCGCCATCTTCGAGTCTTGTGAATGTTTTGGTCGTAGTTACGGACTTTGAGGCCTATTTAATACGTGCTATGCAATTATTTGATGGAAATCGTTTCGCTACGTCCTAGGTGTTCTAAATTCGCTCATATACAGGTCAGTACAAGTTTCCTTCAGTATTTTCTCGAAAAGTGTTTACATCTGGATTTCATACTGCATATCTATTGTGATGTTGTCATTTTCTATAAATATTTAGTTTATTCTTTATTATAAACCGCAATTACACATGATATCGCTACAAGTAAGTCAATAACATTTTATTGAGGTGTTATAAATATACAAACCTCATTTTCGTATGTACTTATATTTCTCATGTCTTTGTTACTAAGGGGATTTAGTGGCGTTACATAGTTAAATATTTCGATTCTTTCATTATCCTACCGATATATTTCAGTTTAATTCCTCGGTTGAGGATAGTGTTTACTTTTTTGATGTTTATTACTGAGACATTTCAGTTTCCGTGCTACAATAATGGCGGCAGTGGATTAACCTATTCGCTTATTTTTCGCATTTATTCCATTGCTGTTACGTTTTTTATGCATTATTTTAGTGTTATTCTTTATATTTTCTCGTAGGGAACAAAATAAAGTGACTTTCAAATAGTTTTGTGGAACAATGACCTCGGCGGTCGTATACTATTTGTGGACTAAAAATATTTTACCAAGAACACTATGGTGTACATCGCACGTATCCCTGATCATTTTGAGGATATATGGGTAAAGGGTAGATTTTCGGTTGCAGTCACATGAAATAAAATTTGGGGGCCGAGGTGCACTCCAAGGCGTCATCTCGGGTTTGACCCAAGATGATAGTATATACAGCATGTCTGCTACATCAGAATACGAATCAGCGGCCCGGCAAGTGAGTAGAATGTATTTTCTAACATAAAATCCACCAACAAGGTCCCTGACCAGTCCTGCTGGCTTGGACACTTTGCCAGTCACATAACACTATATTTGTAAATATTATGATTTTGTTACCAATAACATCATGTTCCTACACTGCTTTCCTACTTCCTTTACCACTATTGTTACACAATTTCATAAATCCTGCTTACACCTGCTAATTGTCCCCACAGATGATTTGGTTCTGAGATAAAAATATAAATGAGAGGTGTGAACTTTTTTATTCAATGAGAAACTATTTACTTATGTGTGTTTTATAAATAGTAAAATAAATTATACTCCACATTACCCATTTTCAGGACCTTGACATTGTATTAAATAAAGTTTTGAAATGAAAGGTGTATTCATTGATATCCTTTTAAGTTTTTATTTTACAGCTTTTAGGTAAGTAATGTGAGATTGTTTTTAAATATATTTACAGAGGGAGTTATCACAAGTGTTATGAATGAGGGCATTTGATATGATTGTCATTCAGTGATTCCTGTTGATATAGTCTGCAAAATATCATCAATTTATTATAGGACATATTACAGGACATAGTATCAGTTATTACTGTATGTTATATAAAAAGTAAAAGGTCTAGTGGGTTTACTCATTCAAATCTCTTATTTTCATGTAATAAAAGTGCACTATCATAACTGGCGAACCTTAGTAAAATCAGTGGTTAGAAAACTAGTCAACAGTTTGTATGTATAATTTGAAATGTTTATTCATGCGCATTATGCAAAAGTGTCACATTTAATTACAAATTCGAAATTATATGCATCATCTGCATCAACTGAGTTCCACAAAGATTAATTTGATTTTGTTTCTTGTTATAGGATTACGGGCCGACCACCTCCAGTGAAAATGTTTACGAACATGTATTGGATCACAAATTAACGAATATGAATGTATCTAGTGTGAGAACTCCTGTATTGAGGGCCCTGCCCTTGTCTCCCACTGAAGGTGATCCTGAACCTGATTCCACACATCCTGAAAGTATCATTCAATCTGTGCACAAACTAGACAAAGAAGTTGAATATCACATTGCTGAGAAGCACTGTGATACAGATATGTCTGTGGACTCCCTCTCTGGCATTGTGAGACTTGAAGAGGCCATAGATAATGTTGGGCGCATAGCGTACCCCATATTACAAGATACAGAAGATTCAAATGATGGCAATTATGTAGATAACTCCACAACCCTCATACAAGCGCCACTGAGCACTGCAATTGTTCAAAACGTTACTAAATTGCCTCAGAACTTTACAATTAATGTTGATGCAGCTGTTGGAAACATTACATCTATACAGAATGTACAAGATGTATCTGGAAACCAGACCTTATGGCTGCCTACAATACTTGCAACCAGTGCTGCTACAAATGATCCTAAGATGGATGATGATAGATCACAAGCCGGCGTGTCACAAATCATTATCACCAGTGAAAGTTATGTTAATGATACCACACAAACAAGAAGAGCAAACATTGTTACAGAGACTAACTTCATAAGCCGACCCAAGACATCCAAAGTTCAGATTTTAAGTAATATATCTATTCCGAAGAATCCAAGCTATAACCAGCAATACTTAACTGGGAAAGAAATGGCTCCAGTATATGGCACTCAAAATCATGTTTACAAACTGAGTAACTCGGTTCTTTGCACTAAACCCCAGAAGAGTCAATCATTGATTGGCTGCTCCACCTTATCACCAAATGTTGTGAACAATAGCCCTATCAAGAATGTGCCCTACAGTCATACATTTACCAAAAGCACAAACTTAAATAAAACTTTGAATAAGGTTAACAATGGTGCTAATCTGAATGCCATGGTTGCTGCCTCCTCAGGCAACACACAATGCCATATTTTGTCTCGTGTTGTCTCTGGACCTAATAAGATGTCTGTACATTCTGGAAGAAAATCCGTCAATACTTTCAAGGGATCTAAGAGCTCTGGACAAGTTTCTAATCAGAAGAATCAGTCAAGGCCAATTAAAATAATACAACAGACTGGGTCAGCTAACAAGTCCGAGGCGAAGTCTTGGCCTGTCGCCAGCGTCACGTACAAGAGCCAGCAGCCAAGCTATGGAGTTGTGGACTCTAATGCATCGAAAATTATTCAGAAAGTCGGCAGTCCTACACATAAGAGCCAACCACTGTCTCTGTCGAAGTTCCCTCCTAAAGGGGAGCGTTTAGTACTACAGTCTCCTTGCGGCCCTGTTTTGATTTCAACTGCTCCAATTAGTACGAGTTTACCAAAGGGTCCCCACTACGTGCAATCAGGGTCTACTCCTAATTTACGATACGTTCAGACATATGGGCCTGCAGATAATCCAATATCCACAGTGTCACAAGTGTCTGCAAACCAGCAGCTGACAGCCCAGATACTGCAGTCACTGTCACAACCCAAGTTGATGTTGCAGCCGAGTCCCACGCCTATCAATCATATAACAACTCTACCGCCTACGCCAGAAGAACCAGTGGAGGTCAAACCTGTAAATCAAAAAAGGATTGTTGTGTGAGTATATGGAATAGAAAATATTAATTGATAAGGCACCTTGACCTATAAATATTAAATACTGTATTTTTTAAAATCAATATTGTACTTAATTATTATTTTCTTTGTTTCAGTGGCGACAAAACAACACTACTTACTGAGGATGACATAATCGGCATGGAGGAGAGACCAAACCTTTCAGAAGAACTAAGGAGATACTCTTTCCAGCCCTTAGCCTTCGTGATGCTGGACCACACATATGCCCAGCCTGCCCAGAAGCAGCCTACAGCCACGCCGCCCACAACACCAGTGTCCACTGGCCCGCCCCCCACCATCATTTCACCTACATTAACTACATCACCAATGAGTCCTTTAAAACGTAATTCACCTGTAATCATGTCCACTGCTTCTTACGAAATGCCTTTGACAGTGCCTACCAGTGTTATTGGAACACCTATACCAGTTTCTTCTATACAAATGGCGCCTGCAACATACAAGCCGGTGCCGCCACCGCCACCGGACGATGATACTGCTTCAGTCATATCCTCTTTAGATGGAGACAGGAATGTTAACAGAGGTGGTAGCGACACAGAGACCGCCCCTGAAGGCGAGGAGGAGGGCAAAACCCGATGCATCTGCGAGTTCACACACGACGACGGTTACATGATATGTTGTGACCGCTGTGGCGAGTGGCAGCACGTCGACTGTATGGGCATCGACCGGCAGAACATACCCGACGCGTACATGTGTGAGCTGTGCATGCCAAGGCCCATTGACCGACGTCACGCTCGTGCCATACAACTGAGGAAGAGAGAGGAACTCAGTGCTCTTGGAGCCTCAGATACCGACTCTTCTGAAAACAGTCGACCTCCTGGACAAAGAAGAAAACGATTACTGACTGTCACCACGTATACCAACACGAGTGGCTCATGCGTCACTACTTATAACTCCAACCTCCCAGTACTTCCACCATTACCGCAACCATCATTAGCGTTACCCAAAAGAGGACCCAAGAGACCGAAGAAACCGGAGGTCGTACGGAAAGGCACAAAGAGAAAACTATCAGAAAAACGAGTGAAACGCAAGAAAGAAATGTTGCTGAACAGGAGTAAATATAGCTCCACATTGTCAAATCAATCGCACTTCCAAGATTCATACGAATTAGCTGTAACAAACCATTACAGCCCAGAGTTGAGGGCTAAGATAATGAAGTACAGCAGTAAATTGGGCAATACTCCTAACATGGCGTATGCCATGAATGCGCATTTATGTACCACTGTGCCCCATGCTGGTGGAAAGATTTTAATTGCAACAAAGGACTTGAAAGAAAACACGCCTGTAATAGAATTACGTGGCAAGTATATGTTGTCTAACCAGCACAGACCACAACTACAAAATTCTGCTAGAGCAGGAAGCCAAAAGCCTGGACCCTTCGTATTCTTCTACAGACTTCCGAAAGACAACACGCAAATATGTATAGACACGAGAACGTACGGGAACGAAGCGAGGTTCGTTCGAAGATCGTGTAAACCCAATGCCGAATTACAACATTGTATAGTAAAAGGCACATTACATGTTTATTTAGTGAGTATTGGAGTTGTCCAGTCAAACACTGAAATAACTGTGGGTCACGATGCTGATGGCAGCAAACAGCCATGCGCTTGCGGTAACCCGAAACACTGCAAGGTGAACGGCCTCAACACATTAGCGTCAAGAAAAAGCGTCGACTACCCACCGAGGGAAAAGAGAAGTAGGAACAGATGCTTCAGTACTTCATCTCCAGTCTCACCACCACTCGTGCCTCCCGTCACCACACCAATCAAAGAATTCGCGCAACAAATTGTCGCAATAAAATCTGAAAAGAAATCGCCTCAACAAATAAAACACGAGTACCCGCCACTATCGCCTGTCAAAACAGCTGTAATGGCCTTGGACTTCGATGAACCGCCTAAACCTGAACCAATAGAAGATATAAAACCTGAAATAGATCTGATAGCCAAAGAAGAAATGAAGCCAGAAGAATTAGATGAAACAGATGAACCAGACTTCTGTAAACCAGAACCTGAACCAGAGCCTATTGAAGAGAAATTCGAGGAAGTAAGCCCTGAGCTTATTCCACTTCCAGTGGCAGAGGAGCCAAAGGCTGTCATCATCCCGAAAGTAGAAGTAAAGGAGATAATAAAAGAAATAAAACAAGAGAAAGAGCCTGTGTATTCAGATGAGGAGAAACCAGAAAAAGTAGAAGAGAAGAAACCTAAAGAGGAACCGAAAATAGAAGAAGATAGACCAGTGACAAGAGAGTTCATGGCTAAGTCAGCATGTCACGATAGATCATCACGATCCAGTCGAACGACTTGCGTGAACCAAGACTCTCTGGACGACAAAACAGATGATTCTCAGGACAAAATACATAATAATAACAAAGATAAGGATAAAGAAAAGAGGAAAATGGTTAGTTTGAAAAACTCAATCGAAACTCAACCACCTCCTAGCCTTGGAACTAGACAAAGTTCTAAACCTGTATCTAAATTACAGACGCGCGAAGAACGTAAGATGGAAGCTATAATGAAGGCGTTTGAACGCATGGAAAAAGCTGAACAGCGCAAACAAGAAGTCAAAGAAAGGCAGAAGAGACGAGAATCTGATCCTCACCCTAATGCTAACGATAAGGACGACGACGAAGAAGTTCACAACACTTCGAAAAAGAGGAAAAAGTAAGTTCATATTGTCTATAGTTACATTTCCCGCTTGCTGTAATTACCACCTTGAAATTTTTTTCTAAATAATTGGCATAATTCCAATTTTAAACAACTACTAAGAGGTAAATGTAGTGGGATTTATTTTTGGTTCAATAAAACAAATAAAAAGAAAAAATGCTGTTGCAGGTGCTTGATAAAAAATCTATAGATTGAATTGTGAATAAAAGGAATAAGCAATAAAGTTTCTTACTTTATGATATAATTTGACTGTAGATATTTTCTTCATAACACAAAATTGTTGCAATTAACATTTGCAATAATTTTATTTTGATGATGCATTCTAGTACGGCTTGATGCTCGACATAGCCCTCCTGATTTTCATATTTTTATTTTTTAATCTCAAATATTAGTCTTTAGATGCGATAAACGGTAGGTTATTGGCGAATCAAACTTATCAAGCCTTACTTTGAATACTCGTTATGTATTTTATACGCCATTTAAGTACATGCATATTACCATACTAGTGACTACAAAGTAAATTATAGAATTTTCTTGAAATCTCCCAACCAGCATCTTTTGCTTCATCCACCATCAAACATTTTTAAATACTTACGATAAATTAAATTGTTTGTAGGCGCAAAGGACGTGCCCGTACGACGTCGCAGTCCAATCGGCGTCGCCTGAACTCGGCTGACAGCGATATGGTGACGTCAGGAGACGAAGCACCGCTTACGCCCGTCACGCCGCCGAGGGCTGCGCCCGTGAGGCGGGACAGTGCCCTGCCACCGCCCAGCCTCGATCAGGACCGCACCAATGACCCGCCGCATGAGGCATGTCGGCCGGTATGTAGCGTCCTTCGTATTATTGTCGTCAATTTATTTTATCATTTAATAAATACATTATAAAATATTATTGTTAATATTTTAAGGTCTTACCTGGTATCTATTGTTAAAGTTTTATGTCAATTCCAATTGGATTCCATTTTGAATCAAATAAGATCTAATGGGAATAAGACCATTTCTTGCTGATCCAATTAAAATTTCTGACTTGTATAATAGTTTTCTACATATTTTTTATTTATTTACAGGAACTTGGGTTAAGCCTCATGCTTAACCCAAGCCCAGCATGTCTATTAGTCGAAGCAGCTGTTGGATCAGTGGAATCCGCCTTTAAATTACCAAAAACCAAGAAAACAATGGCAACGGAATGGATAGGGAGGTCGCCTGAACGGACGCCATCGCCTTATAGGTCCCCTTACAGACCTGCCTTAGTGTCCGCACCGTCCCTAGAAAGTTTAGTCAGAGTCGCTTCGACGATGATAGGCGATTTAAGTGGTGGACATGATTTAGACCACGAGGAAGATGCTAGAGCTTCTCCTCCTAGAACTCCCGGCAGAGATCGAAATAAGCCTCCGAAGAAAGCCAAGCGAATAACCAGGAGTACGCCGCCTGCGGAAGTACCCGAGGTGGTGCAGCCAATCATACCGCAACACAGTGCCAAGAAGAGGTGGTTGCGACAAGCCATCAGTGAGGAGAGTGACTCGCCTGTTGCAGGTTTGTATTTAAATTTCAATTAACAAACAGTTTTTTCTAATTTCTTTGAACAATGTTGTTCTATGTTGAATTTTAGATGTGTTTGTTTCAGAATCGTCTCCCAACGAAATGGTGACACCATTGAAGAAGAGGCGGTTAGCGAGAGAATCGCTATCTTGCGAACAGAACACTATTGTGCCTGTAAGTAGCTTTACAATTGTCTATTAGAGATTTTTGTCAGTAAAGTTACTAACCCAAAAACTTTATTTACACAGTGTAATGACGAAACTTCGCCTATTTTAACGTCAGAAGACTCGCCGGTCAAAGATGACACGCAAGCATTGACGAGGCAATACAAAGTGAGAAATATTATGGATAGTATATACGGTAGGGATAGAACTCGCTCGGACAGCGGCCAGGGATCCGACGACCAGTGCAATATAGACAATGACGTGTTAAACATGAACATTAAGAACCCTCATGACAGTGCAAACATTAGGAGAATAATAGGAGTGCCGACGCCTGAAGAAGAACTTCCGCCTGAAATACCCAAACCAGAGGACATCAAAAGTAATAATAATAATGTTGAAATAGATGAAAGTAATTATAACAAAGTGGTGCCAATGGAAATAGATACAACGATACCTGCACAGCCAAAAATACAGGAATCAGTCGACAGTAATATAGACGTGAAAGGAATAGAGAGCCCAAACGATAAACTGAACAGCTGCCAGTCAGCTGACACGAGTGGGAACTCGTCGCCACAACGCGACGAGATGGACGACATTCAGAAGAAAATACACTCCTTCCATACAGAGAACATACAAATACTAAAGAGCAGAAATAAGAAACCTAAAGAGAAACGAAAGAAAGTGAATTTAAACTTCGATCTCAACATGGTTGACGATCAGATCAGTGTTCAGTTGAGGACTGAAAACGACTCGTCAAACCCAATGGAGATCAATGGGGACATCCACGACGAAATTAACGATGTTCACGGTGACCTCAAAGTGCATGTTTCTCCTGAGAACATACCTCTGCCGCCCGTCGAGTCAATACCTTTGCCCAATCCGGAAAACATACCCCTGCCCGAGGAGCCGAGTCCGATGCCCGTAATACTGCCACCAGAAACGATACCCCTGCCTCAAGAACCTATGAAGCCGGTGAAGGCAACATGTCCTGTATCGCCCGTATTAGAAAAGCCCGAGAAAATTGACAAGCCCTTCTCAATCGACAGGCCGTCCGTGTTGGAGAACTCAACTCTACCTTTCTCGTCGCGTTTTAGTTCAACGGGACTCTTCTCCGGTATCTTCAGCAACATGTCGCAGTCTTTCAACATGGATAGGGACAGTTCAATAAACGAGAATGTACCAAACATGTCTATAATAAAGAGTGCAATAGATAGGACTACAAGTTTAGATAGTAGTTTGTTTGACAAGGACAGTATTACGCCTGTGGACGAACTGAAGAGTGTCCAGGAGATATTAACGCGAGTGAACAATATGGACTCAAATAACAGTGTGATATTATCGGGGGTGCTGAGCTGTTCTAGCAATGCGGGCCTCTTGGCTCCTTCGCCCAAGCCGCTAGCCAAGCCGTACTGCCCGCGGACCAACGACCCCAGACTGAACCCTCCGCCTGTAGAAAAACCTAAGCCTGTTAGAAGGAAGGTGAGTGCACTTTTATATTCCTATCTTTATTTTGCAGATTTAATACCTCTCTCTAACCAAAGTCACTAGGCAGGGCCAAACTGCCTCTCGCCAACTTATACTGGACAAGCAAGGTCTTATCTTCAAAAATCAATCTCCGCGATAGTTTTATAAGGCTAATCGTTACCATTACTAGATCAGAAAACAGTGAATGAATTTTTATTTACATACCTACAAATTGAATAGCCAAAACTGTTGTGTCAGAACACGTGAAACCAGATCAAGGTCACAGATTAGATAATAATAAAAATGATGTGATCGTGCTAACGAGGAGTTTTCTAAATAGCCTAGATTCAATGTGTTTGTATACAGCGAAATTATATAATTCATATCTAGTTATTTACTTATTTTAATCATTCTTATCTTCACTAAAGTTTAGAGGTTAGACTTTCGCTTGTGCGGCGTATCCGAACTCAAGTTATCTGCAGCTACACCACAGAGTATACATAATATAGAATATCCACTCTAGCTAAGTGACGAATTCGAGTGTTTCAAAACAGTGCATCGACCGATATGGCGACGGATGTTATTCTAATGCTACAGCACAGTTATCGGGGCTCGATGAGGATCGAAATGTCGCGATAAACTGCTGCTTTTCAATTAAAAACGCTGGTCTAAAAATGAACTAATTATGCTGGTCACACCTATTCTAACAACGAGTATGGTTTTTTACGGCTGGTAAGTTTTTCATTTGGAACTTAGCCAAGAATTGTGCTTGGCGTAGCTTTACACCTGAACTGGTATCGAACCAAATAAATAGTGAAAACAAAAAGGAGTACTCTCTGCAGCAATGCACCTATAGCAAACAATAGCATGTAAGCTTAAAAATAACTCCTATCTAACATGGCAGTGTTTATGCATAAGTTAGGCATGTACGGATGCAGAAAGTCCCGAATACACCTTATGTTACTTGCGACTAAAATATTGTGGACGTCAGATACGCAGTCGCTCCATGTAAAAAACCCTGTAAGACTGGAACTCTACCCCAACATAGTTGGGAAAATGAGAGGTAGAAGACAAGTGACTGCTGTTGATGTGCTTATTATAAATAAATTAATATGTTATGCAGCTCTCTATAACGGAGTACCGCAAGCGGCACAAAGGCGGGTGCGCGGAGGAGGGCGCAGGCTCGTCGTCCGAGGCGGGCGAGGCCGGCTCGGGCGGCGAGGCGGCGCCCGAGTGGTCCAGCGAGTCGTCGGGCGCCGCCTCGCTGTCGCCGCAGCGCCTCGACCTGGCCGCACAGGCCGCCGCCGACGAGCTGGAGCAGCGCCTGCACCGGGAACTCGTCGCCGACCACTTGCCTAAAGGTGAGATAACATAATCATCCAACTCAACTTCAAATCCACTCCCAATTGGTTTTCCGGCTCAAAGGACCATACATGTACCAGCACTTGCTAGCTAATACATATGGTAAGTTGAGATGTAAGAAAACAAATTTTGCTGACCTCTTGTTAAATGATTTATTAATAGTAACAAGGTCTGACCAGTGCCCTCATCTAGAATTACTAAAAACTGCCCTTTTCTTGATCATGAAAAAAAGACTACAAAGCGCACACATGAGTGAGTAACAACAAAAAAATCCGCTCAATATTATAATCAAGTCAATACAAGTCACAATATGATTATGGAACTGCAACATCGCATTGTGGACAATTATATAGTCAAGTGGAGCACGCTAGCAATTGATTCAATTGGTTGATTCGCCCGCGCACCGGTTACGTGCTGTCATAGACGATTAGCGTCGTGCCTTGTTACGCTTCCCTCGTGAATGCGCTTTCGAAAGGAAATGTGGACCATCAAGCACAGAAGTGTATCAGAAATCGTGTTTAAACTTCTCAAAATGTTGTAAGGAAAAGAACGATTTAATATGGAGTTTTGACTAAAACTCTTTGAAGGTGTAACTGTTCCAAAATTTTGATTACTACCATAGCCTACCCTACTTTGAGTACATTACTAAGGGATTTAAATATCAAGGGAATAAGCAGCATCAACTGGGATCATAAATCAGTTTGCTAATTATATTGTCATTATAATAATAATTATAATAGTCATTATAAAAAAAAAATAGAGGGGCGCGTGGATAAATAATAACAGCCGCACATGTCGATCGATCAGGTTAAGCTACGCTTGCCGAGGTTGGTCTGTGGTTGGGTGACCATCTTTACATAATATACCGAGACCCCTCAGTGAATCGGAAAGCACGTTAAGCTGTTGGTCCCACACCACCAGAACCACGAATGACAGCCGTCATTCGTGGTTCTTTAACAGTCGTTACGGGTAGTCAGAAGCCCGAAAGTAACAACCAGACTTACCAAGGGGTATCGTATTACCCAGTAACTGGGTTGTGGAGGTCAGATAAAATACTGGTATTCGGCTGCATCAGACTGGAAGCCAATCCTAACATAGTTAGTTGGGAAAATGCTAGGCAGATGATGACTGTCATTATAATAACCGTTTATTTCAGGCATTAGCATAAAATTACAATTGAAAACTTACATTATGACAATATCCAATGGTCGGCCCATTAATTATAGCGAACTATAAAAAGATCTATGTTTAGTATGGTGGTTCTACCTCTTAGTATACAATGATGTAGGTCTATCTAGGTTATAATGGGCTGTAAGTACGTTACTAGTGCATTCAATATGAGTTACGTATTCAGATTCTTATGCATATTTTATTAGTCTGTAGGCAGGTAGTAGGGTACTTTTCATTTCTCGTAACTCAAGCTAAGATAAACGGCTGTATAACTATATTCAACATTTATTGCCCCGTGGAATACTCTAGAAATTGAAGTACTTCTATTCATCACTGTACCCAGAACTATGAATACAAGTATACATATACCGGATAGTAAAGCGCTTTAGTACTTGCTAACTGTACATACAGCAAGCATGCTTTTGAACCATCTGTTGTATACCCACGTAGGTAACATAGGTATATAATAAATACATACACTCTTGTATGTTGCGACTGCGTTATGCAATAATCGACCCCAGTTTATCGATGGTTCGTATGTTTTTGTGTTAAATTCATTGATAACGGCGGTTTACACAAACATTGCTGTTGTTATGTTAAATATTTCCATAGCAACTTTGCGTGTGCAGCCTTATCTATATAAAATTGTGCACGTGTATTGTAGAGAGTAGCAATCTGAAGTGGTAAAGTTCTGTAGTTGCAATCATAGGCTGTGATAATCACGAGGAGAGGTTGCAATTAATACAGCGTTTAGATCCATGATGCATTCATATTATTTGTTAGCTTTATTCCACAGTTAAGAGCCTATACTACCTCAGCTAAAATTCACTTTTTACCTCGCTCGCACGATACTGCTCGCGGACTGTGTGAGAGCGAGACAGAGTGCGGTGCTGGGCGGAAGGCAGCGCCAATAGTTTAGGTATTTGCTTTTTACGGTGAAAATAAATGTAATAAAAAAAAACTTAATAACATAAGATCTGCTATAAAGTTAGTACAGTTAGTATGCAAAGTTTCATGATCTAATTTGAAGTATTTTTTGAATACTAGCGGTTTATTGTCCGATTTGGAGGTAACTTTGGATTTTTTTCCTATCGAGAAAATTTTATGGAATCGTGTTTTCGTCTAACATAGTACTTCAAAATTAATGCTGCGGTATTTTCGACATAACGGAGGATCATGCTAAGCCATTTGAGGTAGTATAGGCTCCTAAATAAAGATAGCTGGCAATATTATTTACAAGGCCGTTCGATTCGCACCAAAAGTTCTGCGTAATTAGAGAGGCCCTTCAAACAGAATTATGCTAATATTGTAAACAATGTGGCCTCTGTACCATAAAAACTATCTAAATGATATTCACATAAACAGGACATCAACTCAGCCAAGCATCTCAATAAAACTATCAGAAGCTCTGTTCAAATGATCAAGACAAAGCAATAACGTTAGCGACGCATATACGAGCGAGGATCTCAGCAATAAAGACTTAAATCATTACCGCAACGACCTTGACTACGAGTGTAAACACAATACTGCGCCGCACGGAATTCTAACTAATATTCATACAAGGTTTTTTTTTTATTTCACTCCCACATGCCAGCAAGCTGAGATAATCCGACACGTATATTATATCTACTTGTACAACATCTTATTGCACTCACTTATAATAATATGACGACGGTAAATTGGTTCGTAAAGTGCACCAGCACGTTATTTTTAGCCCACGATCGTGGTAAACGTGACGATCGTGGAATGGGGTTACTGTTTTCGTTTTTAGTAATTTGAGAATGTTTAAACTTAGGTTTACTGGAGTATTATGTTGTGATGCAAATGTTAGCTGTAAATCTACTAATGACAAAATCTTAGGAACATTTTAAAGTAGTTCTGAATTACACATCGTCCATAAAATTCCTATTGTGGGCTTTCTCGCCGCTACAAAGTAAAGGCGTGTGTAAATATTTATATAATCTACGCAGTAAGTTTCATTGGTGGTTGCAAGTATGCAGTTTTATTCAAATCAAAAATACTTTTTTCATAGGAATAGGCATAGCCCGCGTGTTTAATATTATAAACGTCGCACACATTGCAGCGACCTCCAAAAATAGAAACGTTATGTTAATACCAAGTAAATTATAATTTGACCTATTGTTTAAAGCATATTGTTGTTTGTGTAGGTGTTTTCGACGCCCAGCCGACAGCTTCGGAGCGCCAACGGGAGAACCTCAGCTCGCGGTTACGACGGGAGTTCGGACTTGCCTTACCCGACGACGAAGAGGCGAGACCACCTACCGAAAACACCGGTATGCCAACTTGGAGACATAAAGACATAATGGGACATGGTGCTGGCAGTATGACCCAACACGTATTTGAAGCCCCAGTGGGACATGACAGACCAACCCATATGGGCCATTTGGGACCAACTCCTGCCCCATCCAACTGTCATGAAGACCCTTGGGGACAAAATATAAAATCCTTGGAGCAAATGGGACACCCTGTCGATAACCAATGGAATAATAATATCTATAGTACAGCTTATGGGTACAAAACAGGAGTGAAAGGGTTGAAGTGGGGAAGAAGGGGTGTATGAATTCAATAATTGTAATCAATAGTATCATTAGATTTAGGTGATGGCCAAATCTTACTAAGTATTTTAATCAAGGATCAAGATTCTTGATTAAAATACCTAGTAAGATTCATACTTGTAGTTAAACTTAGGGTTTTGTACTAACTTACTGTTTAATATATAAAAATTATGAAACCGCTACAGTTATATTAATTTTGTACATAATACATAGAGATATTATGCTGGCATGTTGAATAAACTGTTATTTACGAGTATAGTGTTGTCATTTCTAAACGCTGGTATGCTTTGTCCGGCAGATGGCGCGGGCGGTGCGAAGCGGGGAGACAGGTAGTCGGCTGTGGTCTGGCACAGAATAACACATTATTTTTGTAAATCTCAGATGGATCAACCGTCGCCTGTATTATATAATAATTAGCATAAAGGAACTTTTCTATGAGTGTACGTTGGATGCGATGCGCGCATATTGTATATTTCCGTTTCACTTCTACGTTTTTATTTTCCACGGTTTTTCTGCAAGTACAAATTGTTTTTATTTCCCTTTGTACATATTGTATATAGGAGAGTTAAGATAATATAATATAGGGAACCTACTCGGTAAAGTATATATGTATAATGGTATGAAAGATTTTTATATATGTACAATGTTTATGTATCTTATTGATATATTTATTTATTATCGATTAATTCGATAGTGTGTTTAGGGAACGATGACTAGGATTTTTG
The DNA here is from genome assembly GCA_916614155.1 of Mesoligia furuncula. Lineage (NCBI taxonomy): Eukaryota > Metazoa > Arthropoda > Insecta > Lepidoptera > Noctuidae > Mesoligia > Mesoligia furuncula. The sequence continues at coordinate 26,866,606 of OU744800.1, read as the reverse complement.
TACGCATAATGTTTAAGTAAATTATAGTTGTTTTTATTATTTGTTTTTTCTAGCATACATAGGGGGTCCGAGGGCTCGTCCTAGTTCTAGGTCTCTTGGTAGTGTTAGAGGTTTCACGTGTACTTTAGAGTCGTTTCAATACATATACGCATTGTCGCATTAGCCATTTCTAGAGGTTAAATCTGTGTTATAATTTAAGTGGAGCGTACTGTGCAAAGATTTGTTTCTTTGGTCCATCATCACAAAGACGAATGTTGAGGCAGCTGGGTAATAGTGTCCCGAAACTGTCCACGACACCACTCTGCAGTTGCACTCTGCAGAGTTCGAAAGTGAATATTTATTGGTTATGTTTCAAGTATTATATGTGAACTTTGTTCATAATAAAAATATAAATTGTTTTATATTGCAGAGTTGCAAAGTGGTGTTGTAGGTAAAGACGCGTTTCGCGTGGCTTTTGCATCCAAATTGGATAAACGAGGTCGTGAATACTGACTGATATGAATTGCAATCACATTAGTACTAATAAATACCTGTTCGGTTTGACACAACAAATAATGAAAACAGATTCTAATTAAGCACTAATTACTTGTTAGTATTTTGTGCTATATGTTTATGAGTTCTCTTTTTATCCGAAATTTCAATGTGTTACAAATCAACGTCTGTAGGTCTTAATGAGATATGTACTGTGTACATTGTGTGCAGGAGGCAATTTGCATTGAGCAGCGACATGGTCGTTGAGATGTCGATTCTTGAGTTGGTTGTTATTTTGCTTTGTAACACATTGTTTACACAGCAAATGTTAACAAATGTAAAGTTGTAAAATAAACATTTTTAAACTCTGCACTTTATAGCTTTTATTACAGCTTACATTATTTTGTAAGAACTAAACTGCAGAGTTCAAAATGAAGTTGTATTATAACATTCTGCCATTTTATTAAGTATTTAAAGTTGTTTATAATTACAGTGACAAAGTTGAATGTTATGTACTAATATTTGCAATTGTTAATATACTGCCGACTGTAAATACTTCTATAATAACAACGAATCGATGTTGTGAATAACCCCGGGCTAAAATAGTGTTATCACCGAAGCACCCAGTGATCTAAGGAAGCTATGTGCAGGCACTTGCAAAATATTCTGTTTGTTATATTTGGGTAGGCTTCCGTAGGGATTCTAGTTTTAGTTTACAGCTCTACTGATAAGCAACATTTGCATGAAAAGCGGTGGAGTGCCATCTCCGAATTTGCTGTCTAATATTCGCAGTGCGATTGACGCCTTCAAATAATTCAATACAAAATAATATCTTTCTAATGTTTTGTACTCTGCGAGTATTAAACGAGTGTTGCGTGTTAAATTTGTAGTTAATGTCCAACGATGCGCTTCAGTGAATCATTTCTTCTTCCATGATTTTGTCTGGGACTTTGATCGCAATAATTAGCTTCTATGCAATAATGCTTTCGAAAGGGAACATATTTTTAAAGTTCCTTAAATAATGTTTCATACTTTTCCGATAAACAAAAGGTGCCGATATTTTAATAGTTGGTAACTATTTGATCGGTGTCTATTGGTGGAATATGCCCAATTTTTTGGTAAATCAATCTGTGGATATTGTTGCAATTTAGAGTAAATCTATGTAGTTAAACTACGTTTATAATGAATGCCCAGTGTCTGACGTTTCATCCAAATTATTGCTCAAATTTTCTAACATGGGTTCCAGAAATTTGGTGTTTAATTTGGAACCCCTTTATAATTAGATTGTGTGCTTTTTGCGGTCTGTAAAAATGTGATGTTCTGGCAACATTCGCTGCTTATTACGTGTCAATTACAGTCTCGATGATTATCAACTTAATGCACTTTTAATGTTGTCTTTTATTTTTCAAAGATAAAATTATTATCTTTAATTGAATCCAAGTGGGGCTGTGTGGCTAACAAGTACATATCGAAGAGTCGTCTCAATTAACTTGTTCTCTATCGTCTTGATTTCCTATTTCGTGCAGCCGTTTAGAAAGTTTCTATGTAGTTGCATTAAGCTTCGCTTACCCGCAAGTTCGGGTCGTCACTGAGCTACTACTTAAAAATTAAAGTGTTCTTTCTACGCATAATCTTTAAAACTTAGATTATAGTCAAATACGTTGCAATAATACGCCTTCAAGGCAAATACACATAGTTATTAACACACAGAAAAATATATTTTACCAGCTTTATTTAATCCATGATTTTATTATTTTTGTATTGTATAAAAAGAACTAGGAAGATTTTTTATGATTTTTTCTATTGAATCAAATGTAGATTAGTATGAAATATTCAGAATGTTAGCAGGCCGTCTAGAGCGACAATGTCGGGCTCGTGTCAAATAGATTATGTAAATATTTCGATCTGGTTTTAATAAACTGTAAATTTATTGCTTAATATCTTTCTGTTGGAATGCGTTCTGATGTGCATTTTTATAGAAAACAATACTTCCAACTAGATTTCTTCCTCTCAACGTTATAAGTAAATAAAATAGTACCTTTACGTAGGATTTCAAATAGTTGTAGATTTAAAACTCACATTATGGCAGCACAGCAAATGTATATAAATGAGGATTTATACGACAACAAAACGCAATCCAACATTTTAATGTTTCGGTAGTATATTAGATGAAATCTTTGTGATAAAATTTCTTAATTATATCAACCTGTAGAGGAGCGTCTGTGTATATATTATATTAGTTAATGTTAAGTGAAAGCTATATTTTGTTATGGTGAACAAAAAGCGCACTCTCTATCGTTTGCCATATTATGAAGCTAGTTGATTGGTACTTCCGACTCCTTGTAATCGCACCCACCTTCGGCTTGTCCCGCTCCCCCGTCGGATATGTTTTTATGTAAGGTATTCGATGTAACAATGGAATATTTTGCAATATAATATACTTATATTAATATAATTTTTTAACGATAAGTGGATCGTAAATAGAAAAGCTGTATATTATCCAGATGTTAAATATTATTATTTCTTCTCAATGTTTGAACTAAGCATGTAAAATTTAAAATAATACTAGAGAATAAAAGATGTTATGATAATTAATTACATAAAATCTTCGTTTGAATGTAGCGCCTTTCCTTTATTCCTAAAATCCAAACATGATGATGATAAAATAAAACTCGCGACTCCATAAAATATTTAACATTTATTTCTTAAACATGTATTTAGAAAATATAAAGTACTTAAACATTTAACAGACTATTTTTAAATGGTATCTAAAATTAACTTTACGTAAAACTTTTCACTTTGCACATTGAACTCTAACCTGCGGTACTTAAATATATTTTGAGTGAGAATCCAATGTTGAAACAATCATAGAAACAAAAATTTACCGCTAAATAAAAACCTCAGTCTTTATCTTGTCCACGAGTGAACACCACACCTTAATTTTATTTCCACCACTACCTCCAAACAAGAATTAAAAAAAAACGAAACAATATACAGCAACTCCCCATATGCCAATTCCGTATTCATAAAGCGCATATTAGGACTGTGGAATTTTGGTGGGAAAAGATGTCTTAAAAAATACAATTTAGTTTGGCCTTGAATCAGCTTAAAATAATGTTTCTTATTATGTAGTAATGTCTGATTTCTGAGGGGATTTATCATCAGTTGGTTTAACGGTGCGTCTGGATTATGTTATATAAGTATAACACATAAACTTATGTTATATAACTGTTTAATAACATGTTATGTTACACAGTGTGGACGCACCTTAAGGCTGGTTCTCCAGTTGATACTATAGCAGCACAATATTAAACACATTCATACACAAAATAAAAGCTAGAATGATTTTCTAACTTGCTGACACTTATTTTTTAAATCTAATTTTATATTGTACTGTTGTACTAATATAGCAAGTATCAAATGTCGAACCATCCTCCGCGTTCTGTTAATAATGCACCACAGCGGTCAGTTTATCTTGGACTACTCTACTTATCACAGCCGTAACTAAGAACACTGAAAACATAGTCCACACACCATCGGTAGTCTTTAAAAAAATGTTTATAGTATGCCAACGCCACAATTATGGGCATAACGTGTTCAAAGCTAAAATACTTAAAACTAATAATGTCCTTTTCTTTAATATGCCACTGAATAAATTATTTTTAACGAAACACTCGTCGATTAGGTATGGTATGATGCAAGTATTTACATTTGCAACGTTCCACATTGCTCTTTGACTCACATTTGACTAGAACAGCTGAAGATTATGCAAGTTTCAGGTTCAATTAGATATTTTAACAGCTGAACTAACGTTTTTTTTTCTTGGTAGATATGTAGTAATCTTCATATTATGATTCTGCCCCTGAACTCTCTTAGATCATAAGCAGTTTCCTTTGTTTAGGTATAAGTTTTACAATCTCAAAAATATTCAGCTGTTGTGATTACAAAAATATATATGAGATCTTCTGTTTGGGCCGTTTATTGCCGCGTCAAGGCGTTGTTCAGATATTTCAAATATAGCTTTGCTATATTCAGGCTTCCGACATTAATTTATGGAGTAGTAATTATCTCCTTTTCAAAATGAATTGTTATTTTAGAAATATTAGCTGTCACTTCAAATGTTGGCGCCATTATTGTAGCAATATGGCGACCTCAGCTCATCAGGCACTGGATACGTGTCTTTTGGCTTACACAGCTTGCCATTGGTCTCGCTCGTTCGGTTCCCTCTTGACGTGGTAGTTGAGACATGGCTGAAAGTTCACGTGAATCGTCACAGGATGCAATGGCGCAGCTAGGTGAATAGCTCTTGCGTCTAGCACATCGTAGGGGCCAAGGTGCCTTTGAAGGCACGCATAGTCGACACTTAGCGGAACATAGTATTTTCCTGCAAAAAAATAAAGTTTAAGGTTACTAAATAGGGTCAATGTCTACTGTTAAACTGTATGACCTTTTGGAAAAGCCATGCATCAAGTTATAATGAGTCACTTCATTAACTTACCGAGAGCATTCAATGCGAAAATAGGGACATACTGCGTTGGAGGAAGTGGCTTGTCATAGTGATGATGATGATGAGGCGATTCGCTTGACGTATCCTACAAACAGATTACAGACTTGTTTAGAAATAATTATGAGCAGCTTAGTTGTAGCTAAGAAATTTAAATATTTGAAGCAATTTTCTGTGAAGAAGGTTACCTATCTGAAAAGTGACAACGTACCTGTGGCGAGGTGTCCCTGGCATCTTCAGTGGAACCGGAGTTGGAGGTGGAGGTAGAAGGCGCAGGCTTGGCGGGGCGGCGGCGTTTGTGCGAGTACACCTTCCCGTGTCCGTAAGCCGTGCGGGCCAACATGTCGGCAGCCTGGATGGGGATTATCTAATCATCTTATTATAGGGAAACCACAAGGTTGGTACAGAGGGATTTAGAAACAGGCAGAGCCAACCTTTTTTTTCTAAAATTCAATGTGCCTAATAACGGTCGTGTTACAAATATTTCTTATCTTTAGTGCTTAATCTAGATTCTTTCGTAACGGATTTCTTTTACACAACTACGTGCGTGACCTGCTTATTTAGGAAGTAGTAGTATGACGCGAATATAATTCCCGATTAGTCACACCTTGTCGTCCACAGTAGTCGATCGGGAAAAAAAAGTTTCATTCATTCAGTGTTGACGAACAGGAATTCTTTTCGATTATTCCCGATCAGTAACACCACTGTCGGTAACACTGTTGACAATCGAGAAAAAAAAGTTATTTTTATCCCGATCGTACATAATTATGCTTGAATGAATTTAATTTTAAAATTCCGTGTCATCTTTAATTTAAATAATCGAAAAGCATTCCCGATATTCAACACTGTGAACGAATGAAACTTTTTTTCCCGATCGTCTACTGCGGACGACAAGGTGTGACTAATCGGGAATATTCGCGTTTTATTTTTCGAACTTAAGAAAATTCTGAAAACTTCAAAATGATTCAGATTGAGATCGATAATTTGTTACATAATTAGGGTGGTCGAAATCGGAACTAACGCCGCCATCTTGTTTTTACGTTACATTTCACAAAACAATAGTGCACAAAATATGTTTACCAGCAGCCTGCGCCGCTCTGTCAACGTCATTCGACCGACGCGAAGAGACCCATAACCATTATGTGGTCGGTGACATACATACCCACTATTTTTATATCCTAATTCCTATTTACTTACATCATTCCTACCTGCACGACTTGAACACATTTTATGATGTAAAGACATGTTGACCTCTGCTCAAGGATAAATTAAGGTAGAAAATCCAATAATCTTGTCAACAAAATGTATTTAGGTACCTCCGTGTCTTGTGACCTGGAAAATCGCCTTTCAATGGAGTTCTTGAACTTGTAGGAATGCAGATAGTCTTCGGTATGATCGGGCTTCCTCACTGCGCGCAGTGTGGGCTCCCTTTTGCGTCGCCCATCCAGGGGCAGGGGTTCTGCCTCCGACTGGCCTTCTCCTTCGCCGGCCATTGGCGTCTGCGCTACTGATACTGGAAAGAAATTACAGAAACATTAGCGTTTGAGATAAGATTCACTGTGACAAATGTCACCGAACTCTTGAGTCAAAAATTGCGATAACTCCGTAAATGATCTAGGTACTCTGTCGCGAACTCAGTCGTAGCTATTCTTACTTGCAATTCGTCTTGGTGCTCGACGTCGTCGTACTGTAAACTCTGTCGATTTATCAAACGCACCTGGTTGAGTCTGCGCGGAGTCTGCCTGATGGCAATAGTTCTTGAACCTAAGGTAATAAAACTAAAAATATAAATATTTGTGCTTTATCAACACCACATCGATAAAATAAATTAGATTGCCGCGATCATTACCCCCGTCGTCGGCGCGTCTAGACGATATCAACACGACGATGCCTCTGCTTCCGTCATTGGCTTTTATACCCGACTAATTACAAAATAAATTTACCTGCATCTGAAGACGTGATCGAAATCCTTGTGTGACTCATTGACAGCAACCGCTATCACCTTTGTCTGCTCTAAGCTTATTAGAATTTCTTCATCAACATTATTACCTCTCTCGCATTCCATAGAGTATGGATGTTGTTGAGGGCGCTCCTCGTAAGAGTCGGGCGCGAAAGGAGGCGGCGCGGGCGGCGGCGCCTGCGCGATGACACCCTGCTTCATCGTGTAGCCCTGGGAACTGCTGGAGGAACTTGTTGTTTCGGAGGACGAGCCAGGATGGGACCGAGGCTTTTCACGAGGTAGAGGCTCGCCTGGAAAAGTAAGGAAGAGGTTTACAGGTATTGTGCGGTACAACATTCGTCTAAGTTCTAAACCACAAGAGTCAAGAATAATCCTCCACACCAACACCATAGGTCAAAACTCTAAAGAATAAACTTTGGCAACTCTGAACTCCGGTGGTGGGACGAGTAAAGACTTGACATTGAACGAAATTACTTGATCAGTAGAATGGACATTAACGGCCTTTTGAGGAAAGTAAAAAAACGCCACAGGCATACGTCAGCAATCGTGAGCTCAACAGCTCAACCCTATGTTAGGAAGCTCAACAACCCGACAAACAACATCTACCTAGGATATATCCTGAAGAATATATTTTTTTCTGATTTTGTTTACTGTAGTCGATCATATAGTTTTAGGCACTATAAAACTGGCGTTTTTTGCGTTTAGGGACTGTAACTTACATTTTCCTATAATTAAGTAAGCAATGTTTTACTGGAAATTTAATTAGAAATAAAACGCCATTATTTTATAAAGCCGGAATAATTTTTAAACATACCTTTAGCAAGAGCCTCGCAGTGCCTCTGCATATGAGCTGCTAGTTGCACGCACAAGCCATCTCCAGGCCCATAGCCGTGCACCTCGACCAGGAAACGCATGACCTCGGCCACCGCGTCCTGGTAGCCTGCCCTGAAGTGCTCCTCGCCCATGCCCCGGTCAGCAGCTACAACAGAACCCCACGCGAAGATGGAACATCTTCCGGCGGGAACTCCCAACAACATTAGCGTTCTTCAGTGGTAATATGAGCGTATTCTTTTTTTTTTGTAAACCTTTGATGATAGATGGTGTTTTTAAGGTGAGGTTTTTTTAAAATGAGGTTTTGATTATGTTGGACTTATGAAGGATGTTGGTGTGTTGGAAAAAATGTTTGTTGGGATTTGTGCTCGGTAGAGGCTCGACCATAAACCATGTGAAATGTTTTGGTGAAAATTTGTTTCTTAAAAAGGAAAAATGGAACCCTTATAAGATCACTTAGTTGTCCGTCTGTCTGTCCGTCTGTCAAGACCCTTTTCCTCAGGGACGCGTGGAGTTATCAAATTGAAATTATTATCAAATACTCAGGGCTGCAATCCCTTGAAGCAGTGAAAAAATCAAACTTCTAAGTCAATATGTTCCGTTTATGTCGCATATTTTGACACTCGCAAGGGAATCAAAAACTTTAGAGAATTTCCCGTTGATTGTATGTGATGTAGCACAAGTAAAGGAAAAAATCCGAAAACCGTAAATTTTTTGTTACATACCTACCTACAAATTTGTACGGAACCCTCGGCGCGAGTCTGCACTTGACCGGTTTTTCACGTTAATAATATTTTTTCAATCAAAATTGTTTTATTAAAGTAACCAAGTACTTACCTAATATTTTTATAATTTTACAATTTACGAGTACAAACCTGCAAATCATTTTAAAAATAAATATGGTTTATGTGTGATTGTGTAAAGGAAAGTTAGTAGGTGGTTTGAAAATTGAATGGAAATTACCGGGCATCAATTATACAACAAAAAACTGTTGTTTACAGAGGAGTTCATTCCGATTTTCTAAAACGCCATTAATTTGATTTTTGTACATAATTTGCTTTCAATAATTAATAATTGATCAAGTAATGACATGTTGAATTACTAATGATATACCATTTATACCTAGCAATTATTTGATAGCAATGACGCAAATCAGAATATACTATATGATGGTAATACACGAGAACATAAATTCTGTATCAAAACGTAGAGGTCAAATATTAAACTTTTTCCTAATTTCAAAAAAATTCTGGCACTAGCAAAGCAAGACAATGTTATTTACGATTTCAAATATTTTTTTAGGCACTGCATGCAGTATGATTGACAAATATTTTTAACTTGTGTTGTTATTCATATTAATTGTATTTATTAATTATTACGTTATCAGTCTTCGATACCAGATTGATTAAATATTACTTTTATTTCATTTCATAAAGATTATTTTACCGTTGATGCCCTCTGTATTTTTGTAAGATCAGGCTTACAAATAGCTCTTGTTAAACAAATGTTACAACTTTAAACATTCAGAGATTATGCGGGAATACGAATGTAACATAAGTTATTGCAAACTTTGTCTTTGGATTGCTTTATTTTCCTTGTATTCAGACATCAATCTTAAAACATTTGAAAGCTTCTGAAGAAAACCATGTCACTAGAAGTTTTACCGGAGGCCTAACGGGTAATCGTTTCCTAGCAAGATTGATTTTAAAACACTGGATATACCAGAACTACTGAACTTGAGAATTTTAATTTTACTTTTCAGACTTTTTATAAGTACCTACTGTACAAAAACTAAAAACATTGGGTGTGGGCAAAATAAAAAATGATTTAAATACTCATTTCTTATTTATCACTGAAATATAAATAAGCCTTGTATTCACTAAGCCGCGCCGGGATAATTTTTCAGAGTTCCGTTTTTAAAATTGTCTTTGGCTGATAAAATCATATCTTAAACATATGCCTTAGTAAATACAAGACTTTGTTAGCAATAATTGAAAAATAAAAAATAAACCACTTGGGCTTGAATTTGCGACATTTCTTGTTTACATTTTCATTATTCACCGGCTTAATACAATTAACACAGTTACTGCAGTAACAGTTTTTCGCAAAAACAAGCCCGCATACAATTTGTATTAAATTTCAAACACTCCAACCAATTAGATCAAATAATTCAGATCTATGACGTCAAATATTTGAAAATAGTAGTAGCACCACGCCAAAAACACCCAACCTTATTTCCTTCATTGGTAGAATTTGGCCATTAGATATAATATACTGTATACCACTTTTTTCATTATTCACAGAACAGAATCAAAGATCTGAAGGGTTGGAGCTTAATCCAAAAGTACCGTCCTGTTGTTTTCCAATTATAACTAACGATTTTACCAAATAAGCGCGCTTTCCGTACGAACCGTTCGCGCGTTCCTGCAGGTACTTGAGGTGGCGTATTGCCATCTCGATGATTTCTGTCTTCTCGACTCTGCCGCGGCCTTTCTTCAGGTACTCGGGCGGTATGAGCCGCGAGAGGTCTGCGAGACAGTTATTCATTCGGTCCCGACGACGCTTCTCTATTATTCTGTGCGACATCGGATCTTGCTATAGGAGTAATAGGACGGTTAGATTTATGGTACCGAGTTTTGTAAGCTGTTGTGATGGTATTTTGAAGATTTGACTAACTTTTAAGGTAAATATTAAGAATAATTCTATTGAAACACTGTCTTTTTTCGATAACTACTTCCTAATAATATTTTTAGACCATCACATCAACTTCTGTATTAAATATTTACTATTTTTTGAGACAAAAAATAACTTTATTTGAATAAGTAACTGATAAGTAGTTTGTGGATGATCCTCGGTTTAATAGTAACTCGCCTTTAAATTCGGGGGATTTTATTTGGTAACAAACATTGATGTTGATTTTAATGGTAACAAAACAGTATTTTTTATGAAATAGACAAGTATCCTAATTAATATTTATTCTAAATTATAGGGAATCATCCACCACTAACAACGCATGCATTTGGAAATTGACACTCTTGTAACATAAACTTCAAAACGGGGTCTGCCATTCACGTCAAAAAAGTATAAAAATCGGGCATATTCAGTATGACTTGCCCTCGAGACCTTCCCCTTTTTCAAGTAGGCGCCTGGCGGGTATTCAGCCTCGTCCTCGGAGGGGGCCGTAAAGTTGAGCTGCTCGCCACCAACGCGGCCGAAGCCGTCGTTGGAATTATAGCTGTAACAAAGACAAAAGGAAGGTTAGCATATCTGTTGATAGTCATCATCAATCATCTGCCTAGCCTTGTCCCAACTATTTTTGGGGTCGGCTTCCAGTCTAACAGGATGCAGCTGAATACCAGTATTGTACATGGGGCAACTGGATTAACTTTTTACTATCTGTTGATACTTAATAAAAACTTGTTTTGTTTTTGGCATTTTTGAGACGATTGACTCAACATCATCGTATCGCGTTTCGCCTCGCCGTCAAACAGGCGTCAACCTAACGTAAGCACGTAACCAAAGCGGATCAGCAGCTCCAAAACGTCAACTCGGCTACGGCTAGGCGACGCCGCGCGCCGCGCTACGGCTCGCCGACCGCTGGTTGATGGTGCTGCAGGCAGGCCGCGGGAGGGCTGAGAGGGGCAAGGGTGGACGAAGAGACGTAAGCTCGTATACGGAGAGACGTAAGCGCGGGGACGACCGACGAGCCGTAAGCGCGGGAACTACAAGTTGACCACGCATAGCATCGCGGTGAGCTTGTCCCGAGGCGAGGCAATTACGTACGTTACGATTCCGATTAGTGTGCGTTGCAGTAGGGAGTTTCATACAAAGAATACTGCATGGCTCGAGTTGATACGGTGACGATCCTTTTCCGAGTTGAATATGTGCTGTGATCTTAAGAATGAAGAGATGAGATTTGTAGAGATTACGATTTGATTGTAAAGTTACCAATTGTATCAATACTTATACAATTGGTAACTTTACAATTGCGGGTCCGTAGGATGGCAACTGGCAACGTTTTCTATCGGTCTGTCTGGGAATGGGGTTGCATTCCCAAGCTAGTCTTCCCATAGTGACACGTGTGTGCGAAACGCCTTGGAACTCTGCAAACTGGACCCGTCTGGGGTTGAAATGTTAGCCGACATTATTGTCTGGTTAAGTTTCCTCCCTTCCCACAAAACGTTTTTCGTAAACCTTTCACCACAGGATTTTTATTAAGTCTGACGTAATGACGTAATGAATGTGCGGTACAAATGTTTGGTAACATCACTAGATTTTACTCCATACCTTCATACTATGAAACGAGGTCATAAAACTGCTTGCTATGATTGGATGAAAAAGTAGATACTTAAACAAGGTAGGTAGGTACATGTCGTCACGTGTTCGACCTACAAAACGCATCGACTCAAGGCCGTCGCGTCGCGCACTCGCGGTGTCACGCTTCTCTCGGCACCGCACCGCAACTCCATTCAACTTGAGAGTTTGTTTATTTCTGACAGTCTGTGGTAAGTGGGTTTCTTTACTTTCTTTCTCGAGGTGGGGAACTTTTTTACGAAAGGAAGGGGGACGATGACGTAAAGTTTTTGAATGGCTATTTTAATGTTAACGGGGGACTCTATTTTTGAATGTGATTCTTTTAGTTGGTTTTTCAATGAATGTGTAATTGTGAATGTAGCTCTTTGTGTAGATATTACGTGGTACAACACGTGGTTGAACATTGATGTAACAGCTTGATGAGTTGACTAAAATAAAGCGATTGTAATTTTTAAATGTCATTCAATTGGATAATTGCACTGCATAATCTCGCTTGCCATATTGCAAAAGAAAAGGTTCTAAGTAGAGATTTTTTTTGTATGACACCAGCATAGATATAGGTAGGTGCTTACCTAAGAAAGTGGTATGCTTGTTTCTATGGACACCAGTCTAGATTACCTACTAGATTTCTAGCTAGACTCAGATGCATTGTATAATCTGATTAAAATGCGAATGAGTGTGAAACATTAAAACTATCTTTGGGCTGAACATGTAGGAGCTAAAGTGATTTAGATTTTACCGCAAAACGAATAAATTAGGTAATGAACGGAAGACCTAAAAGTGTGATCTAATCTTTTTCTTTGTCTAATTAAGCGCTTACCATCTTTTTCGCAAGGTCAGCGATGCTTCGTGGTGTAAGAAAGCGAACTCCGAAACTTCAAAGTAGGTTTTAGTCTGTTTTTTTGTTATATTCTATCTGTGGTTTTAGTGAACGTGAGGAACACAGGATGCAGGAGAAAATCGTAAAGTCTGACAATCGCAAACTTGAAGAAAGAAAAAAAACCAAAACAAAAAAAAAAAACTTCATGGCTTCTCCATGCAGATGCGGTAGTTTTTGTATCAGTGAAAGTACCTCATGGCTTCCAATGCCAATTTGGATCACAGTCCCACAGGACATTTGGTCCTACTATTCAAATGAGCAGTTTTCATGTTGTTTGCTCCCCGATCGAAACGCAGTGGGAAATCCACAGGCAGTGCATATTTGATCCATTCTAATAACATAATTTATACTTCGTCCAGAACGACCTTGAGAATAATCCATATAAATTGAATCTCAAGCATTCTCGGACAAAGTGGATGGTAATCGAGATCGTGAAGTAGACTCAGCTGCGGAAATATTGAGAAAAGTTTGGCGGAACCTGCTATCTGCGGTCCGTGCGAGACAAGGGGAGCAGATAAGGATAGATATTGTTCAGGATTACGAGCATGCTAGGTTTGGGTTTTTTATGTTTTAGGTTTTCTAAGTTGAAAACATAATACAAATAATTTGATTACGATAGAAAAAAATCATGAAGATACCTCTAAAAACTTTCTTTTTTTACAATAAAAGCCATACTAATATACATACCAATCATTCTGATTTTTCGGTTCAGCGGTTTAAGCATGAAGAGGTAACAGACAGACAGACAGACACACTCGCATTTACAATATTAGTATGAATAAGTAAACAACGATATGGTCATACGATGCTCTGACAGATAAGCAATAATGTAAGTATATAGGTACGTACTCGAGCACGTGAAAATTATAACGTGACGTGGGGCTCTCTGCACGTGCCGGAGGTATTTTTAGAATACGCGGCTCCACATACCTACACCGAACGTCTTGATAAAAAAAACAAGATAGTTGAGAATGTTTTGTTTTTCATTACATTCTCGAACATTATGAAGCAGTGGATTGGCAATACCCTTCAAAAATTCAAAATGTTTCAGATAGTTATTGGTAGTGTTACTCAATTAGGGTACTACACCCTCCCTAATTGCGTAACTAATCTCAAACTCAATGATTTTTTTGAAGAATATTGACAATTGAAAAAACGTTCGAAAAATTTGTCTGCTCAAACACGGCCATCGTGATTGCTGAGTAGGAGAGAGGGATAGAGCTATACAAGACCTATAGCGCCATCCCTTTTTCGGGCTGGAATCATGATGGCTTTTTAATAATTCGTACCCGTCCATTCACAGTTATTTTAACTCTGATTTTGCACCACTGTCAATCTTTAGTCTCGTGACATTAGCTCAACTGTGACTAATGATGAGACACAATTGAATTTATATTTATAAATATAAATTCAATTGTGTCTCATCATTAGTCAAAATTCTAAATTTGATTTTTATAAAAATCAAATTTAGAATTTTCAACAGTTGAGAGCACTGACCTCTATGTATAATACAAGACTTGTATAATAAAAGACTTGTATAATACAGGTACTGTATTAGAGTAGTAGAGTAGGTAGAGTACTTGCTACCACTGTGTTGAGAGGGTTGGGTTGCTGCTACTGTCAAGTCTGTCAAAATCACAGTGATCTTTATTGTTGCTGTGATAAGGTTGCTGTTGGGTTGCAGCGTCAGAGGTAAAATAATTGTGACAGGACTGTAGTACTTCAATAAAATAATTGTGAAGTCTGTCATCTATTTTTAATTGGTAATAAAAAATCATCCATATTTTATTTTCACACTTTTTACTGTCGCAATTTTGGGGTTGCACTAGTGACTCCAAAATTTTGATTTAAAACATAGGACAATTTAGTAAAAAAGTTAAATGCCCGTTTATTTTTATTTGTTATTGAACTATTGCTGTTAGAGTTTTATACGTTTATGTAATTATAGTCCTCCATGGAATGTGGTACACAACAAAAAAAAAACGCCTTCCCTGGCGTTTCTTTTGTTGTAATAGCTTTAGTTATTTCTAAGACATGTTTGCTAATTTGCTTCATATGTTATTTAATAATCCTGTTGCATAAATCAAGTAGGTATTCATATTACATTTACCATTTCGAAAGAATATCGTATGAACAGACGCCAGCACACAAGCTACTACAATCTGTCAAATTTCTTTAATAGATTTTCATCTTTACCTCTAAAGCATTAGGTTCAAAATTGATTGGGAAAATTTGACAGTTTCGGGCAGCTTGATGTACTGGCGTCTGAACATAAAAGTTGCAAAACTATGTTGCTGTGGTTGCTGGATGTTTTATGTTTTTAGTTTCAACTTATTGCACAATATTATTCCACAGCTGGTATATGGTACTTATATATTTTCTTTTTATATTATGTTATACTGATTTTGTCAATTTGTTGTGTTTAATGATAATTATGCGTGAAGGAGTATTTGATTAAAGACATAAATATTAAGTTAACTTTATCAAATAGAATACAATAACTAACATTGTACCTATTAAAAACTTTTGAATTAACAATAACTTGTCTTTGGCTACGTTAAAGTAAATTCTAGAATTCAGCAAAATAGCTCCTATACGAAAATGTAGGGCATTATTAATTTCATTGGATTCCTTCGTGCTTCGAAAGTGACTCCTTTTACCCTACCGTCTCATGTCAGAGGTACTTAAGTGTCAAATGTTTTAAGAGGATCAAGACTAAACCGCTCCTGAGGGTCTACTATACATGGCTATTTCCTAGGGGTTATTGTCTCTAGTTATTATCCAATTTGGGAGGGGGCAATGTTCGGCTGCAGACTGCCATAATACTGAAACACTATGCCTTTTCCTCTTTACTACATTACATTCTAATTATTGTTTCAGCAAGCTTCCACTCAGTCCGTTTCCAAACATCCTGTAGGTAGAAGGAAGGAAGCAAGAGTCCTATTATCGGTGACCAGCACACACGCACACAGCAAGATTTATTATTTTTATGGGAGAAAGTTCTTATACGGGTTTTCTTACAAGTTCAAATATTTTTTCAATGCGCTAAGCTTACTTTACCTATCTATACCTACACTTTTCTTGTGTAATACGCGTGAAGCACACTCACTAATCTAGTCTAGATACTAGATATGTTATTATTATAGGTACATAGTTATCTCTACATCATTTATAAAGGCCACGTGAAGGCATAATATTTTTTTCAAACAATTAAAACAGCGACCTTCAACCGTCTTTATCTTCCTGCAACCTAAATGTTTATAATCAATGTTGTATACAAAATATTATTATTTTGTTGGTATGGTTTATAATTGTTCAGCCAATGCATTTAATAAAATTTAATACCAGCAGTTTACTTTCTCTTGTAAAAATAACATACCCAATTTAAGCACAATGAGCATGACAGCAATTTATAGTTCACAATTACAGCCTGCCAGCAGGACAAGTAAAGTGGCAAAGACAAAAATAACACTCTTCAAAAACTCTTTAACATGTCTGAAAGATAAACTCAAAAACACACTTAAAAACAACTAACACTACATCCAAATTCAATGTCAAATTGAGTCAATTAATCGATAAAATACCACCTCTTTCCTGTTCAACGTGAAACAGTACAAACACGAATACCTCTTTGCCACAATTAACTTGTCACAACTCACACTACAATTAAAAAACAAACACTTACGCCAGCAATCCTGGCAGATGGTCGGGCACACGAACGTCGGGCCTCGAATACGGCATCAACAAAATATTCATTACAATTATTTACTAAACGCGACAGGTGTGTACATGACCACTCTCACTACTAACACAGTGCAGCGTCACAGCGATACACTACATGTGCTTGTAGGTTCAATATAAGTGCAAGAAATAAGGGACAGTCCAAGATCGTTAAAACGGTTGAAGTTGAAACGCTGATAACACGTCCGTCAACTACGCACAAAACGCGATAGTGATGTGCTAAAATATGCTTTGTGTTGGTAGGATGGATATGCGACAGGAATTCTGGGGGATAGTCTCGATCTCGAAGTCGAACTAATTATTGTGTCGTTGAAAATGACAATCAAGTCGTAACAATTTATTGGCTGTTGTTGATACATAGTAAAGACTTCATATTGGAGCTACATACTTATAGTGTAATGTTCAATGTATTTTTTGGCGATACAGCAAACAAAATAATCATAAATAGAAAAAAGAAAGAAAAAAACTTCAATCTCGAATTTTAAAACTAAAAAGACGCTGCTTAAAAATGTATGTTTGATGAGTGCCAACAAACTCACGTGTGAGAACACTGACATCACGTTGTACTTGTATACTATCTTACGATAAGTTGATTAATATTAAGTTACTTAGTATGTCTAGTATGGACAAATGGTTTAATGTTCAAAATAAAAGCATAAAGATTTTACGTTTTTGTACACACAGTTTGCACGTGCAATAGTATAATAGATACTAGCTGACCCTGGCGAACTTCGTGCCGCCTCAGTCAGAAATTCAGAACCAATAAGAATCTATGTATGTATGAGAAAATGAATTATCTTAATTTTTTATTTTTGGGAATTTTCCCCCTGTTTTATTAGTTATTCTGCTATTCGCGGCGGAGACAAATCCAAAAAAAAATATCACAAAAATCAGTCCAGCTGTTCTTGAGTTATAGATGGTGTAATTAACCCGACTTTGCTTTATTTATACATAATACAAGAAGAAGATACTAGCTGATCCCAGCTAACTTCGTAGCGTTTCAGAATCAATAACTACAAAATGTGTGAGAAAGTGAATTATCTACATTATATTTTTTTCATGAATTTTTCTCATGTTTTAATAGTTATTCTGCTAATCGGGGTGGGCACAAATCCAACAAAGATCATAAAAATCCGTCCAGCCGTTCTTGAGTTATAAATGGTGTTACTAACCCGACTTTGTTTTATTATAGATAGAGGAGGTAGATACATGTGTTCAAAATTTTGATTCAACTAAACATGATTTTACGTTTTTGTAAATTGCTTTTATTTTCTATGAATAGAGAGAATCTATTTATTATAAAATTCAAAGTTATGAGTGACTGATATATCAACGCACAGCCTAAACTACTGGTCCTAGAGACATGAAATTTGCAGGACGTGTTTTTTGTGAAGAGTAGGTATCCACTAAGAAAGGGCTTTTCGAAATTCAACCCCTAAGAAGGTGAATGGGGGATGGTGAAATCTTACGCGGACGAAGTCGCGTGCAGAAGCTAGTCTTGTAAAAAGGAACAACGATTTATTTTGAAAAATAATTTTACCGAGACGCACCTCTACCTACTATCATTTTTACTGCATTCATAAACCAAATCTTGCGACTCAAAAACGTTTTCACGAAAACTAAAAAAAGTGTTAATGTAAAATCAACAAACACGCTGGTACCGCATAACTTCGACGCATAAATCTGTTTCGATCGCGCGAGGCGTCATGGTCACTGAATCTAAAGCACGTGTCTGGGCCGCCTCCCACACGATACTTGCGAAAGAATGAACCATGATTTATCCACTATTTATTAGAAATTGATTAAATTCCAGTAATCGTCCAATTTCCAATTAGAGAATTTGTTAAAAAGTTTACGAACTTATGTAACAAACGACGAAAATTTTCTTATTTTTTTTAAAATCAAACAGCTATTTTCTCTAATCTAGAAAATCGTAAAAATGTTATCGAGTATAAATAATAAAAACAAAATGAAGACATTGCCCGTTAAACATATTTTTTAAACGTTTTATTTAACTCTAGGATTTTCTCTAGCTGGCATTTTTGGCTCGCCATAGCATGTGTGAAACTATTTTTTTTTAATAAAATCATAACGTAAGACAAAACAATAAAAGAGATCCTGTCGTTTAAATGCAACGTATTTTATAAAAGCAACAAAAACATATTTTTCCTTTACTTAAGCTGTCTTATAATCCGAGTGTCGGGTATGTGTTTCATCGTTTTACATACGTATACGTGAATCATAAACCTAGAGACACCATGCAATTCGCTAAATATTTATTAAGGCCAATTCTCGTGATTTAAAACGTTCAAAATCTAGTCACAGTCTCATTTCGGCGACAAACAAATGTCTAAGGGAAATTAAACGTATTTTTGACAGATTCTGACTGAGATCAGAATGTGGACATTCTCTTAAATTTACGAGAATTGCCAATGCAACAATTTACTTTTATATATTCTCATTCAAAATGAAAACAGACTGTCCCGTTTACATAAACGTTATGGTCACTCTGGCAGAGGCACGTGTTTCACCGACGCGCTCACATACATACCTATGTATAACGTATAATATAGTATACGAGACGAGAAGACACATATACGGCTTGATTTCGAATGGATGAGTGACGCTCCTTTGAACGTGTCATCAGTAGGTTTGTCTACAACTGTCATAATCATAATAATCACGGGTGATTTTTTTTAAGTACCTACCTATCTATACATATTATTTCTACTACTTACAAGAACTTAGGAAATTGTAGTAAATTGAAATTAAATTAATAAAATTTAGAAATTGTGTTTATTTAGTTTAGTTAGTTTTTTTTTGTATTTTTTCTTTTTGTAAGGAATATAAAAGGCTTTTTTATTTTATTTATTAATATCTACTACGTAATTAATGATAATTTTCATAATCAATTGATAAGTATGGCTATTTTAGTAAAGTAGGTAGTAGGTACATACCTACAGCTTACGTAAAATCTATTTCAAAATCAAAACTTTCGTAATTTTCTTTTTACGTAACTCAATTAAGTAGTCAGTATGTTTGTTGGTTTATAAAATAACTGATAAAAATATTTTAATCAATCAGATATTTATATAAATTATTTAAGTAAAATTAAAATCTTATCTGTTATGTAGGTACTTATAAAACAGATAAGTAAGTAATTTTAATTTTACTTAAATAATGTATCTACTGGCAAAGTTCAAGTTTTTTAAAAGTGAGCAATTTATCAAATTGTCACCAAGAAGTTTTCAAAACTACGGACGTCATGGTCACCCGCCCTATTTTTTTGAGCAAAATATTATTCGATAGTAGCAAAACACATCAATTAGATTCGAGGTTGACGTGAGTAACGTGAGTTACAATTACAAAACGTATCACTAGTTCAATGCTCCATATTCGTTCAATCATTAGAATCGTTGCAATTGCAGCGCCATGACGTCAGCAGTCACGTGCCGCGGCGCACGTTCACGTGTCTGACGGCGGGTTTGAGCATGCGATTGGGTTGTAGAATGTCGATCCAGCGATTAATTGCCATTGGAAACTAGTTATTTTTAATAACATATAACTTAACATCAAACCTGTATTCCCCGAAGGGTAAGGCAGGTTCTACCTGTTATGTTTTAGTCCCATGTAGGGCGCCAGCCTATTACAAGTACCATGAACCAGGCACAAATCCAAACTCCTGGATGTTACTGAGAAATTCTAGATGGAAAAACCCACAACCCAACGCGCCACATTGGCCGAGTCGGGCACTGTGTGGCGCTTGTGGTCGAACTCGCAAGCGCTTGAGTGATTTTTATTAACTCATCATAAATTTTAACTATGTACTTACACCTTGAAATAACATGTACTAAAATACTTTATTACGCATAATTCCTTGTGATTCAGTCAGAAGGGTGTGGCAAGTTATTTAGGGAGAAAGTGAAGTGCCAATTTAGTATTGGCTGTCATACAACAATACAAGCGACAAAATAATAGTCACCCACCGGCCACCAGTGAAATCTACGGGAGGGATTTTTGATGCTTAAGTAAACAGGAAGGATTTTTTTAAATTTATACAGGGTAAAACATTAAAAACCTCTTAAAAGGTCATTGTACTCATCCATATGAACAACTTTTACTATGGGACCAAACCTGAATCATGAAAAAAAATCAGTTGTTCCCTGTAATTTGACGAATTAAACGAACATAAATGTAGGGAACAGCTGATTTTCTTTTTCGCGATTTTAGGTTTGGTCCCATATTAAAAGTTGTTCATAATGACGAGTACAGTTGTTATGTTTTACCAATAACTCTGTATATGGGAATTTCAGGTTTTATTACACAGTAGATTTAAAAAAAAAATATTCTGTTCAAGTGAAAATAATAGCTCCCTTTATCATTTAAGTTTCAAGTGAATCTTTAGCAAAATTATTTTTGCGGATAAGATGTAGGTAGGTATTCAAGTATTTTAATGCTACTCACGAATTGCGGAAACTGCTAAAAGTTTAAGAATAATATTAAGTATTATTAGTGTTGAGGATCATCTTGGATTCGTTATTTTTAAGTCATTCGTCGTTTCAGCCGATAGACGTCCACTGCTGGACATAGGCCTCCCCCAATTTTGGGAGGGTTTGCCATAATCGCCACGCTTGGCAGGCGGGTTGGCGATCGCAGTATGGTATGATGGTGGAATACATAGAGAACGCTGCTGCCCATTCTCCGGTACGATCCTTAGTCGCCTTTTACGACACCCACGGGAAGTAAGGGGTGGTGGTATTCTTTAAGTCCGGCCACCACACAGATTTTTAAGTATCAATCGATAAATAGATTTAATCATCGTGAATGTCTTTTATTTTGGGGTCTTTGCCCGAGTTAAGAGGAAATGCGGGTGGTCTATTCTCCATAGAAATGCTCTCGCCTATTTAATTCTTTTTGGTTAATGACCATAATAAAGCAATGACTTTTTTACAGAATAATAAATATTAACTACGTATATGTTTTGATGATACATAGTTTTTAAAGGGTCCGTGGCTTAGGCCCCCAGTGGTCGACGCACCTGTGGCCGACGCCCCCGATACGATTAATTTAATATCTTTTTTTTTTTTGTGCTTTTTCACTTAGTACAGTAAATGAGAAAAGTGTTTCACCCTATTAATAAAGTATTTTTCCTTGCTAAACAAAAGTTATCTATCAAATAGCAGAGAGAATAGATCGCGAACAATCAATATTAAGTACATTTAATATTTTTGTAAAACAATTTTTGTGCCTGACAGTACATTTGAAAAAAAATTACTTTGAATTAAATTAATCGAATCGGGGGCGTCGGCCACAGGTGCGTCAACCACTGGGGGCCTAAGCCACGGACCCTTTTTAAAAGCACTAGAACCCTCAAAAAATGCCGATTTAGACCGCTGTCAACAAAGGCCTAGTGTACAACAACAGTTAATGAAAAAAAAAAAACAAAGGGACACAGTATACCTAGGTACTTATAACCTTCTTATTCTGTTTATGAAATATCTTTTAAATTGGCCAATATTGGAGAAGGAAATAGCCGAGAGCCAAACCTCGAATTATGACTTTTTACTTAGACTTTTCAAAAGTCTCTCCGACCGCATTTCCTCTTGAAAACAAATACCTATGAATCCTATGATCCCAATTCCCAAAGTATGAAACCTAAAAGGAACAAAATCTGAATGTGTCATGTCATACATACATATTTATACATATAAATCGCATTTAAAATTGAACCTAATGCTTTTAGTTTTAGAGTGCAAATACTGCTGACAATTTTGCATATTTAGGTACTTCGTATTGCAGTTTGCGAACGTGAAGTCACGTGTGGTTACGTAAACAGAACTAAACGGGTGCATTCGCCGTTTGCATGGTAATGAATATGAAAACTTATTGCTTAAGTCATAGATTGCATTGTCGCGGTTACATGATGCGATCAATTGCAGCAGTCGCGTGACGTGACATAGTGCGCAATAGAATAACAAGTCTGGAAACAAATAGAAATTATTCCTTTTGGGAGTACCCAACGTTATAGCAAGGGACCAAAAAGGAGTCTCTTTTTTATATTTTAATTTATAATTTAATTGCTGATGCAAAGCTTGATTGCTTTTTATTTGATTTGTTTTTTTAGTTTTCTTTCCTTTTTTTTAATTGTTAAAAAAAAATTTCTTCGTTCTAGTTCTTTCAAATCGTCATTTAGTAGTACCGTAGGTAAAGTAGGAACAAGCAACAAAGAGAATATTGTCGTCGTTAATGTATTACAATTAATTATTCATAGGTAAACATAGACATATTTGTTACCGACTCAAACAAACAAGGGTTTGCTTTAAAATATTATATTCACGAGTGTCTTACACGTGGCCCATGGGTGATATTAAATCCACGTGTGTGAATACATTAGCCTCATTGCAGTCAGCTCGATACAAATGATACAACACAAAATACAAATCCACATAACACTACACATCTACAAAAGGCAAAATAAAGCCATCTTTATACAACTTTATTTTTAGTATATGCGAAACTCGAAACACGTGTCTAGTATTTTTAAGTAAAGAATCTAAGTACAAAATTTCAAAACTGTATCATGAAAAATCACAAAGTTATAAGCTTGTTAAGTTACCTGTTTGTCCGTACAAAAACATGCTCACCCGCGCCGCGCCGTCTTGCGCTCATTGATAATAGTACCTAGGTACCTAACCTAACCTAACCTAACCGTTCGGCGCGGAGATTGGATAACCTACTTTACTTAGTGTCGCTCGGTGTCCAGTTTTTAATCATTTTTAAATATTATTGGGACAAAATATAACATGGGGTAAAAATTATTGGAATCGATTCAGTTACTTATTCTGAACAAAATATATATTCAGGTTTCGCATATACTAAAAATAACGTTGTATAGATGTCCGTATGTGAGTCCGTAACGTGAACTAACAATATATTACAACAATACCATTATATATTTTTCTTTCAATCTTTAAATAAATCTATTTTAAAAGACTTGAAAAATTTCGAAAGAGAAAAGAAACCGTGACCCATTAGGGAAATCAACTTGTAGCTGAATCCCAATATCTTTTTTCAAACTTTCGGTTCTCTGAAGTTTATGCTAACATTCTAACTTGTGCTACTAAAAAATGTTTTAACTGGCTTTTTTTGGGGACCGGATGAGTGATAGAAGAAAACGTGACTCATAAAAAAGTATTTAAAACTGTCAAACAAAAACCGCATAAAAAATTACGCAAGAAAAATCTTTTTGCACGACTCTTAATGAAAGAAAATTTTGCCTCCTGCAGCTGTTTCTATTGTTATACTCCTGCTAGTATACAGAACCTAGATATTATATATTAATATATAATTCTCTACTATTCAAAAATTGATTTAATGCAGTAGAAACTAAAAAAACATCTAAATATTTAGTTCCAAAAAATTTCCCGCCAATCAAGTTTAGTGTGAAACCTGAAAACATTGTAGTTTGCGAAAAAATCAAATTTGTTTTTAATAATCCGTTTCACCCATAGGAGGAACCCTATTGAAAATTGCTCTTTTATTCAAAGTAGTTTATTTATAAATATAATTAATAAAAGACCAAATAATATAATATCTATACTTATGGTTTTTTAAACGATCAAATGAGCATTATGAGTCGTGCTCGTGCACTTTCGGATTTTACAATTTTTTTAAAAATTTCCCGTTGTTGGGTTACATTTTTGTAGTCCGGCAGGAATAAGGCTTTTGGGCTTTGAGGCCAAACAGTAATCACCTTTGTCCTGTCTAGACAAGCGTGGTGCCAGGCGAACTGAAAGTTCATTCGCCTCTTGTTTATGATACGCGACGCGAGGCACGTGACTCGATAAACGTGACAGAATCGAGCGAATATAAGAAAATAATTATGATTACGCAACAACCGGCGTTAAATTTAAATTTCACGTAATTTTTTTAAAGATGTTAACGTCCGAATAACAACTAAATGACAGAATAATGGTTAAACGGACACAACACGACTATTCAGCCAATGTGGCTGATGTTTTCCATTACCTACCTAGTAAATTCAAGTTTATTAGTAGAATGAAAACATTCTAGATTGAAACATAATATTTTTTTAATTAAAAGGACCACTTCTTAAACTGGGCTACGATGGAGATCGAGCCCCACTTCGTAATCAGTTACAATTTCAGCCATTTCCAAATCGGAACAGATAAAGAAGAAAATCAGAGTTGACGGATTTAACGATATGACGTAATGGAGAAATTCATGAAAAGTGGATAAGCACGTCCAAGTAATTTGATAGGGATCACATTATTTGACTTATAAAGTGAAAAGATAAACAGGATCCCTCGTAACAAGTAGTACCTAATAAATGATTCATCATGATAATGATATTATATTTTATAAAGACATGCAGATAATTCTGATGATGCGGACTTTGTAACAAGCCTTAATATCGAAGACAACGAAAGTAATTAATACATATAATGGTATCGATGTCGCGATGCAGGGATTTCTGCTAAAAAAGGACACAAATGGGCCAGGGAGCAACAAATCCGGAATACAATGATTCTCTAAATTATTAGAAGCATAACCTATGTAGTATATATGACAAGTTATACTAACAGCTGCGATAAAACCTAGTCGAGGCTGGCACAGACGTGTGTGGATTGGCAAAATCAAGGAGAGGCATATGCTATGTCCAGCAGAGCGTTAAGTGATGTGGATAATGATGATGAAGAGCTGCGATAAGAACTGTTGTCTAACGGGTAGAAGGTCGATCACAATAACAACCAAAAAACCTTGGAGGTAAATGGAAAAGTCCGTAGAACATGTAAGGAAATTTTTAAAAATAGGAAAAGGATAAAAGAATTTGGGAAAAAAGAAACAAAGAACACAGAACCAACAAAACATATTACATGAACAAAGTTCCTTTTTCTTCTTCAAGTAGGAGTTATAAATAAATAACACGTTCGTAAAAAACGAGTTGGTGATAATATAACCGAGGACAAACATGAGAGCCCCAATCTAAAAGTTTGTTTTTATAGACGGCAACTTGTTCTTTTTATTAATCTCGTTCATAACCAAGAAAACAATAGAATAAAAAGTTTCCCTTCATAACTTATGTGGTTTCGCGGAAATTCTGGTTTAATTTGGTAAAATTTCACCATCATAATACTTTCAAAGGTCAGGAAATTATTTTGGATTTTTCCTTGTTCTTAAAATATGTTTTCAACTTTTTGGTCGCGTTGAGTTTGGAAGAAAGAACTAAAAGAAGGTTAGTGATTGCAAGACTGCTTTAAAGGTTAAGAAGGGTATGTATGTATTTTTAGGTTTTTAATGTTTCTATAACTCTCTATTTCTAAAATTAACATCACAAAGATACGCGCACGTTTCGACTATCGTGAACATAGAATTTGTTGCGAAATGTTGATAAGAATGACACGCCTCAAATTATGTTATATTAGTATTTTATCGCGTTTTTTTTCGCAGAGTCAAAATTAATATTACAATAATTGCTTATCAGTTCATTATTGATGGAAACACTCGCTCATTCATTTCTGTCCCTGCTTAACGTTTATCAGAATTTTAAACCATATTATTTCTGCTAGCTAAGCCAATTTATTTTTTCTGTCTCACAATTTACTCTACTGTAAATCAGGCTTCATGCTTTATCTTTTCCTCTTCGTCTTTGATAACAAGTTCATTGACCCTTAGATTAGCATCCTTGGTCAACAACAAGCAAACAAACAACAAGGTCACACTTAGCTTGAGTAGAACTGAGCTAAGGTATCCGACACACCTCACTCCTTGTATTTACCCTTGCAGACTATAGGTTAATTAGTCCTTGCGATTCTTCTAAAAAAGCATATATTATGTAGATGATATTATGTTTAGATCAAAGTTTTAACTTCATGCCGCCAGTCTCTTGGGTACATTCTTATTATTAAGATTTCTGTGTTTGTACCAGTCGACAGCGATGCGGATAAGTTTCTGTAGCCCTAGCACGAATCACTATCGAAAAAACATTCGAATCGACAACGAAAGCATTTTGTATGGGAACTTGAACAGCGCCTCTGGTGTGCGTAAATTGAACTAATTTTCAGAGCACGAACAAATACATGTAAGTTTCGTATCGTCATCGTATCGAATACGAAACGTAACTCGAGCCGTTTGTATGAAGATAGCTAGCACGAAGGCATAAAATGACGGATCGTATCGTAATTGTCGACGGCTGGCTTACGAGTTTCACGAATATTTATTCACTTTAATTTTGACAGTGAAAAAACTTTCGTCGGAGTTTATTTTAAGAATAAAATTATAATTTAAGTGATTATTTTGATATATTTGGTTAGAAAATGTTTAGATTAACAAGAAGCACCCCACGACGTAGTACATTGTACTATTATCTTGCAGCGCGATTGATTGTTGAAAGTAGAAATGTACAAAGAGAAACAGGGTGAGTAATTTATTTTAGAACACTATATTGTTATAAATAAAAAACAAGTTATCTTTTAAATTTACTATTACATTTACAGAGAAATCTCAAGGAGAGCTTTACTCAGAAAGAATTTGGCAAATATTAACATTCATAACCTTAGCGACACAGAATTTAAAAATAGATTTCGTCTAAGTAAGGAAGCATTTTTGTTCTTGTGTCGCGAATTAAAAGAAAAATCCAGTCTAAAATCAAGTAAAAGGATCAGCCTGGAGCACAAAGTAAGTGTAATTTATAAGCTACATAAGTACCTTTCTAACAAAAATATTTTTATATTTTACTAGCTGTGCCTTGCGGTTTCACCCGCGTAAGTTTCGATCCCGTAGGAATATTGGGATAAAAAGGGTAGCCTTACGTTAATCCAGGGTGTCAGCTACCCCCATACCAAATTTTATCAAAATTGGTCCAGCCGTTTGAGCGTGAAGAAGTAACAAACATATAAACACACACCCACACACACTCACAAACTTTCGCCTTTATAATATTAGTGTGATTAGTGTGATACCTATAATGTGTACCCTACATTAACTGTGTGAGTATAATATACAGCTACACTATTAACTATTTAATATTTTTATTTCTAGGTGCTGTGTGCTTTGTCATTTTATGCTACAGGCTCCTACCAAAGAATAGTAGGAATGGCTAAATATTTAGGGCAAACTACAGTGAGCAAATATGTGAGGCAGGTTACTGATGCTCTTGTTAACCCTTTAATATTAAATAATTTTGTGAAATTTCCAACAACACGAGAGCAGCGAAATATTGTAAAAAACAAGTAAGTAATAATTATAATAACTATGTAGTCCAATAAAGACTAATTTAGTGCAGAATGTTAAATAGCGAAAGGAGGATCAACTGAATAACCACAAATATGATAGCTACCTAATACTAGAAAATTTTACTTACAATACCTACTTTATTTACAGATTTTATACAAAATTTGGCTTCCCTGGAGTAACAGGATGCATTGATGGATCTCATTTTCATATATTCACTCCAAAAAGAGACATGGAACACTTATTTTACTGCAGAAAGCATTTCTATTCACTGAATGTGCAAATGGTGAGATATTACTCGACTAATTTATACCTACTTATAACCTTACAATTACTTAAGATAACAATTAATTATTATGTTATACAGTTATACATTTTGTACGTTTTTAAATTGTAGATATGTGACAGTGAATGCAGAATTTTAAATGTTAATGCCAAGTATGGAGGTGCCACCCATGACGCTTTTATTTGGGAAAATAGTCAAGCCAATAGGTATATCCAAGACTTACACCAGAATAATGAACAAGTGTGGTTTTTAGGTACCTATTGTTTTTTACATGAAGTTTGTTCTAATTTTAAAATAAAGTGATAAAGTTCACTATTTTAAGATTACTTATTGTCTACTTAATGTTACGGTCTGTTGTAAGATTATTTAATTCAATATACAATCAAAATACATTTTCAGGGGATTCTGGATATCCGCAGAGGCCTTGGTTGATGACACCAATCACAGATGCTGCTGAAGGCACTCCAGAGGCAAAATATACTACCATCCATGGGAAGGCCAGAGTTGTGATCGAAAATACTTTTGGAAGACTTAAAAATAGGTGGAGATGCCTTTGTAAGGACCGCACATTACACTACACGCCGGAGAGGTGTGCTTCTATCATAATGGCATGTAGCGTTCTACACAACATAGCATTAGATTTTATGATGCCCTGATCCTGAAGATAATTTAATATATTCTTCAGAATTAGGTGTTTCAACCTTTTCTTCTCCAGAAGAAGTTTTTCGCGAAAGTGG
This sequence comes from Mesoligia furuncula, assembly GCA_916614155.1. NCBI lineage: Eukaryota > Metazoa > Arthropoda > Insecta > Lepidoptera > Noctuidae > Mesoligia > Mesoligia furuncula. The sequence goes on along the minus strand of OU744800.1, from coordinate 26,837,629 downwards.
TTCTAGTGATGAATTGATTCGCGGTAGAGCCATAAGAAACATGTTAGTAGATAGGATTAATCGGCTTCATAATGTAAATAATTAATTTCGGTTTTTGTGTAAGCATGTAGAATTCTATAATAAAGGTAGCTTTAGAGAATAAAAAATATACTATAATATGTTTGAAACAAATATGATGTTAGTTCTTTATAAAACAGAATCAAGTACCTTTAAGATATTACTTTCATGAATTTAGTTTCACCATCTCAGCCGTACGACGCCCACTGCTGGACATAGGCCTTCCCCAAGTATGATTATAGTTTAAGCCAAATAAATTAAATTCTAACATATACAAAATGTTTTCTTTTTAAGAAATAGAAGTGAATAGTGAACCATAATACAAATAAAATAAAAAATCAGACACTATTCACTTCTTTTCTCTAAATATGATTTTAATAAATCTAACGCCTCTTTCATAAACTCTAACCAGTGAGCTTGCAACTGAAGCTCTACATCACGCTGACGAATCCTCTCTCGTTCTAATTCTATCGCAATTCGGTCACGCTCCCTTTCATACTCCCTAGCATTCCCCTCACACTCCTTAAATAATTTTAAAACGGAGTCATCCGTCTTCTTCTTTTTTTTCGGCGGTTGCCACTGGGTTTGCACTGGAGCTGGTGGTGGTGTAAGTGCTGGTGGCTGCGGAGTAGGAGGAGGAAGAGGTGGAGCGACTGTGTGTTGACTGCTTGTTCCTGGAGTATTCCATTCATCTGGAAAAATTGTGATTCAACAATCAACGTAAATACTATTCTGCTAGCTTTAGTTATCAGGATCCTTTTTTTGTACTTTAAGTAGGTATGTGCTTTTCTGGATAGCTTCTTGACTAGTTTGTGTATAAGATCTTATTTTTAAATATTTTGTTATTACTAGTAGTTATATCAAACAAAAGAGTTATGAGTTAGTTACCAAGTTAATGATAGATAAATTTAAAATATGCCAACCTTCAGGAATTGGTGTATATTCATAAGGAACATCATCCACAGTCAATTCGTCTGCATTTTCTGTGGCAGGTAGTACCTGACCTGGCAAGCTATCTTCCTCCCCACCAACAACCTATTTTTATAAAAACAAAAATTGAGTATTAGTGCTTACTTATAATTTGTGAGTAAAGGTCAACTTTACTGTTTAGTATACCTACTATTTTTTTTAAACAAAATACTAATCTAGAGTAAGTATACCTACAGAAATCATGAATGCTCATAGAAACATAAAATTTAGACATTGTATATTAACAAAAATCATAATTGAAACATTATGTGGCACTCAAACCCCAGCCAGTCAGCCACACAAGAATTTTAAGTGTCTCAATACTAACAAAAAACTCGAGTGGTGACCCTTTTTTATTACTTACAGGATTAGGTAGGTAAGTTGCAGACAAGTTAAACTTTTGACCATATTCTGTCCCAATAAGGAATTAAATGAGATTACATTGATTGCTATGAAAATAAAAAAAATAGAGATATATTATCCTACATTACCTACCAAGCAAAAAATATCACACCTGTACAAATCCAGCTTCTTGTATAGGCATCCCAATAGCAGCCTGCACTCCAATTAAATTTAAAACCCTGTTTTCAAGGTCTGTTAAGGTCATCTGAATCGCTGGCCCACCGCCTGTACCCTGAGCAGACCTATTTATTTTTGACCACTTTTTCTTCACATTATTTTTGAAGTCACTCCAAACCTTAACAAACATGATCAATTGAATGCATGTATTTCTAATTGTGTGAAGTAAGTTTATTTCCTTAAATGTGCGTAATTAGGATTTAATAGGCTTACCTTCCGCCACTTTTCCTCTGTTCGAGAATCCCCAGTGCCATCACTATTGAGCATAACTACTAACTCCTTCCATTTTTGCTGCACATAATGTCTACCACGAGGACCCCCGCTGGGTTTGGATAAGTCTCCATGCCTAAAATAAATTTAACGTGAGATAAAGGACTGTGTGCTCCAATATTTATTTTAATAATATATGTTACCTTTCTATTTGATACGGACATAATTGACAAAAATTAATCACATAAGTACCTCAATTTTAGTTTTTATTCAACTTTGTTTTTACAAATTTCTCATGACTAGCGTAATACTTAATTTGACTTGAGTATACAAAGAAACTTTAGCTCCTTTAAACTCACAAAAATGTATTCCAAATATCCCATTGAAACACTATTAAAATCTACTCTATAGGTATGCATAAGTCAAAAAATCTTAAATGTAATACACTTACTTTTCCATAAATTCTATCATAATGGTGTACTGCGGGTGGCTGGTTCTCATTGTAGAACAATAAAGTAGTTCCAAACTTTTCACAAATTAAATCACAATACAACACAAGTTCACTTCAAAATTGCCTCCTGCTTTAAAACAAAGTTGGCCTTGAATGAGCTTCGAGCGTCCGTCGTTCGTTTAGGAATACAGTCAAACCAAACACAACGTTTTAGTAATCAGTTAAATTATTATGCCATTTTTCTAACTGAATATTAACTTTTTCTGCAGTTTCTTCGTATTGCGTTATAAATTAAACAGTATTAAAGTTTTAAATGCCCTGAAATCACTAAATTTTTAATTAACTAAATACGTACCCAGTTTCTGAACGGAACACTCATTCGATTGTAAGATCATTCGTTCTATTTTTCCCATCCTTACTTACGTTAGAATGACGTCACCAACGTTATCGTATCGAGCTCTCGATACTATTTCGAAAGTGCTTCGTGCTTCCGACTTTCGTTGTATTCCGTTATCGTATCGACAACTCGATACGTTTGCGATACGAAACCTACAAATATTCGTGCTAGGGCTACTGTATAGTTTTAGTTAAGTTAGAATTTAATTTTGTTATTTTTACCTGTCTAAATTGAAATAAATGCACATACACGAACACACACAGGGAAGTATTTTTCTTAAATCTTTGTATAATGAAAATTAGAAGAAACATACTGACTGTATCGTTACTTGCAAGGCTGCAACACTTAACTTCTCTAGGTCTAGTCATATTAAAGTTTGCCCTACGTTCTACGCCTTCAGATTTATATAACGAAACGTCTGCACGCGAGTAACCACGTGCCTCAAGTGAGTCTTGGGCTAGGTCACGGTTGTTCTAACCTTCGTCGATTGCCTAGGTACGTCACCTTCTGTTATCTACGTTTAATTCTATTTACTTATGATCCATAAGGATGTCTGTTTCAATATTTATAAGAAGTAATGCCAGTTACCTAAGACAACCTACATAGGTGGATAATGCTGGTATTTTTTGTAAACTGATTCGCTGCCGGGCCCTATGTTCCTTTGCTCATTCTATTCGAAAATCATCAGTATCTGCTTCGTTTGGTGCTAAAACAGCATTATCTAGTTGCTCAATAATTTTAGGAGGTTCGGGTTCACCTTCACACCAATCTATCAATTATAAATTTATAACAAAGCATCTTGCAAGCTATCTTACTTATCACTTACGTGAATTTGTTTGCATATATGTATTATTTACCTTTACGTAAAATCCTTAACACTGAAATAGACGCACGTGGACAGGGCACAAGTCTCGAAATCGATCTATTAGGTTTGCCTGCACTACTTAATTGACAAGCTAAAACGCCTACGGTAGAGTTTGGTAACGGTAGAGTTTGGTAACACATAAGAAACCAATTAAATAGTACACAGTATCCGAAAATGAGTGATTGGCCTATTTTTGGAATTAACCGCCGCGTGAGTGCAAACGTGATAATATGTGAAATGAACGAGTGGCACGTAACACGTAGCTACCGTATTATGTAGGTATGGTGTATAATTATCTGATGTTGACAGTGTGTTGATGTTGATAGTAATTTGACCGAACATGATAATGCTAACAAAGACTAAAATCCTAATGACTTGTTACTATTTGGCAAAGTACAATACGAAGAAAATCAACAAAATCTTCATGTAAGTAAGAAAAAGTTATTAAAGAACACGATGAATTAGATTACAAAGTATACGAATACACCTAGATACAAAGATATAAGAAGTTAGGTTTAAGATTGACGATGGTATTGTAATACATAATGAAGAATGTATTGAATTGGAAACGACGAAAGTACCTACTACCTAAATCGATACGATAATGACGCACCTACAATAGTTATTAGGAAGTTATATCCGTAAAGTTATTTACGTTGAAAATAATAAAAACAACGTCGAAGCAAAACACTAAATTAAGAGTCATTAGCATTACACAGCAAAATATAAACGAGACGCGGAATTTTCCTTTATCTATATCCATACAAATGTTTTCCTTTTGAGGAAGTATATGTATGTTCAAGATACTTTTTAAACGAAATGTAGAACAAAGTTCTTATTTTTACATCTAAATATCGGGATAGGACGGTTATTAATAATCAGTAGGTGTAGTGCGCATAGCATGGCCAGACACGTGTGCCAGCCGGTCACGGTGTTGTGCCCCGCGAGGAGCATTGCGCAAACTACAGAACAGACTAACCGCCTTCATAACGTTACGCAGACGATAACCAAACCACATTACGCGCCACTAGAAAATCAAACTTTATATCTCTAACAATAAATCATAAAATTGAATCATCGAGAGGCATTGTTAAGAATACCTTTACTCAGATACGACGGCAGGTCTCCGAAGAGAATGCATAACGAGGTAGGGTTGCCAACCACACTTTATAATAACGTATCCTAGGTACTTTGTTTTCGATAAATATACTTTATACTTTTGCATAAAAATAAAGTATGCGAAAATACTTTATTTCTAATCTTTTGTGATGCGTAAAACGAAAGACTCACATGGGTAATTACTGAACTATTTATCGATAGGTACTTATAAGTCAAAAAAGAAAATCTATTAGTAAAGATAAAGAATTTTCAGAGAAAAATATAGTTATGCATAGGTTTACATTTCTATGCTTAAGACAAACCTTTAGTGAAGACAAATGGCAATAGGTATATACTTAAAAATGCATAATGTAAAAACAAAATATTTCTTATTTATTCTCTGTTCCCGCCCCTTCGGCTTTCACTGAGTTTTTTCGGTAATGAATCTGCAGTGGCGAGAAGAGAAACAGAGAGTCCTTTAATAAAAAACGAGTTATTTATTTGCTTGTTTAAATCAATTTTTTCCTATTCAAAGAATTAAAAATTTAATTTAATTCTAAATTCAATGTGTGGTAGGTATTTAGATGATGGAACACTAGGAGGTGACGTAGACACCGTTTTAAAAGATCTTCAATTCCTTAAGCAGCAGTTCCAATCTATCGGCCTTGACCTCAACAACTCAAAATGTGAAATTTACATTTATGACAATACTGGCAGACAATCGACTATACAGAAATTCATTATAATAGCCCGAGACATCAAAGTTTTGGAAAAAAGTTCATTGCACCTCCTAGGTTCCCCAATATTAAAAGACTAAGAAAAAAATTAAACATTTTAACGATATTTCGGATAGGTTTTCTAAAATTAATTTACATCCGGCTTTCACCCTTATCAGATATTGTTGTTTCGGTCCAAATTGTTTGTATTTTCTCCGCTCTTCCTCTTTATGGAAGCACCCACGCCTTTTGGACAAAATTGACCATATTATTCGCAGTACTCTTACATCCATTTTAAATGTGGCTTTGGAAGACCGCGCGTGGCTGCAAGCCTCACTACTCATTCGTTTTGGTGGGCTCGGCGTCCGCAAAATTTCTAGTGTAAGCCTACCGGCGTTCTATCCTCGGTCCTCAGCACAGAAAAGTAAACCACACGAATGTTGATTCCTGCGCCGGTTGACTCTGAAGTGCTGTGTTTGACCGATTCGTGAACGCTTGGAAAGTGGCTTGCCCGGACACGGTTCAGCCCGAGAACCCGTCTTCCCAGAGACAGTAGGATGAGCCGCTCTGCAGGTTGGTACGGAATAAACTTATTAATACGTTCACTAATACTGCTGAGCGAGCCTGCCTACTGGCTGTAGGTGAATGGGAGTCGGGCCTCTGGTTTCAGGCGCTACCGTCACCCACCATAGGCACTATGCTGGGTGACACCACATTCCGGCTCGCTACATGTTTGCGTCTGGGCGCTCCTTGCGGAGCTCCACATCGCTGTCAATGCGGTGAAGCAGTCGACTGCCTCGGACACCATGGCCTATCCTGCAGCAAGAGCGCTGATCGGATGGTACGGTACGCCAGCATTAACGACATCATTCGTCGGGCTCTTGTCACCAGCTGTTTTAGAATCCAATGGCTTGGCACGCGACGATGGGAAGAGGCCAGATGGAATGAATGCCTTGGAAGTTGAGTAGGCCTTTGGTGTGGGATGCTACCTGTGTCGACACCCTCGCGCCATCACATCTTCCTAGCGCGGCTGTGCTGGGGTGGCTGCTGCAGGAGCAGAAAACCTCAAACGGCGCAAATATAACAACCTTATTGGGAGCTATATGTTTGAGCCGCTTGTGGTTGAAACAATAGGGCCTTGGGGTCCGAGTGCTCATCGAATATTTCGGGACATCGCCAAGCGGTTGGTTGACTCTTCACGTGACCTTAGGGCTGGCCTATTTTTACCCCCCTTTTTTTTTTAGCCTTTTGGGCACTTATGCCATTGACAGCGATGCGGTTGAATTTTTTGATGCCTAATGAACTCTTGTCTTTTTCTTTTTCTTTATTTTATTATATACTTGTATACATATAATATGTATATTTTAGTGTTAATATGTATTCAAAGTATTTGAAACGTTATTTTTCTCAAAAAAAGTTGGCAACCCTACAGAGCGTGCATGAAAATGTTTTCTAGCTAACATTGCTACTTAAGTCTTTCTGGAACAGTTATAAATTCATGTGCAGGATTTAATGTATAACCTTGCGATCACGTTTTTTATTGCACTTACTCGGATGGGTTAAAGGTCATGGGTTTAACTGCGGTAGTAGTTTTTTTTTGCTTAGTTAGATTCTTAATTCCTCCTTCTAATAGGTAGGTACTCGACTGTCATGATGACGTAGGTTGGGGAAATGATCTATTTATTTTTGACCGTTTTGAGTATCATGTCATTTTATCTTATAATAATCTTTGTTATCGTGTTGCAGTCTCATCCCGAAAATCATTAAAGATTACAACCAAACCTGAAATATTTAATTCTATCATACTGCCACAAAAACATAAAGCAAAACTAACTAACTTATGTTTAGAAACAAGGATACCGAAAATATGCATGCATTAAACCTACCGTATCCTGATTAAACGTAAATTAAATAAAAGTGTTACTAAACAAGTAACTAAAGAAGACGACGAAAATTTACCTAAACAAAGAGTTAGTAATAGTGAGGCACTTGCCTCGGGGTGTTCCTAGACCTGGCGAGAGCGTTTGACACCCTGTCGCCTAAACTGCTCCTGAAAAAATGGAAATAATTACGCATGATATAAAAACTTAGAAACTCTCGACTGGCTTAAAGATTTCTGAAAATAAATGTATGTCATTCTGAAAAGTGGTAATCAGGCTTTTTATATAACTTTATCGTCGGTGTTCCACGGGGTAGTATTTCGGGCTCATCATTTTTTGCTAGTCACATTAACGGAATATGAAGTCTCAGCTTAGTGTTAATATTGTAAAATTGATGAAGAATCTAACTCGAACAGGACCAAAACCAATAATGATAATAATATCATACATAATGCAATAAAATTCTATGATGCGAATGACACATGAAAACACGAACTTTACAATATTGTAAGTCCAAAATACTCCAACACACATTGGATTTAAAATATATCATATTTCAATATTGTTATCTACAAGCACATCGTTCAGGCACATGTCAGTTTTGCCTTATCATTATAAACGAAACACGTGAACTAGTTTATTTAAAGTAGACATAATGTATTGTTATTCCGTCTGAATGACTTCATCGGTCTTTTATTTTTTGTGGCCTAAAGTAGCTATGGCAAAACATTTTTTGCCCAAAAAGATTTCATTTTATATGGTTTTGTTTCCAAAGGGTGCCAACGGGACACTATTACTAAAGCCTCCGCTTTCCATTCGTCTGTCTGTGAACGGGCTGTATCTCATGAACCGTAAAAGGTAGATATTTAAAATTTTCACAGAGTGTGTCGCTCTCACTATTACTATTGTCGCTCCAACAAAAAATAATAAAAATTAAATGATGTTAAAAACTAAAAGGGGTTTGCATATAAGAAACGTATTTTTTTCGGCAATTTTTTGCACTACACAAGAAAAACAAAATTATGCTCGCGTATGTTAACAGAAAATCAATGTTTAAGTAGATATTTCTTGGTGATATTTAATTTTTTTTTGGGTGATTTACTAAAAATCCTGGAATATGTATTTTATTATTTATAACAAGGAGTCCCTATCCCTATATAAATTTTCAGACCTCTAGCATCAAAATTTGCGAAACTTCCATCCCCTAGATAAGGGGTTTGAGGGGTAAAAGTACCAAGCTGTAGATTTCTTTTTGTTTTTTGTGCACTAATACTAGCTTACATACCAAATTTTAGCTTAAGGAAGTACCCTAAGAATTTTGATAATCATCAGTGGGTCAGTGACGAAAACGGGGTTTTTAGGTATAATCAATATAATCTAAAGTATAAGAGCTATGCAATTGAAACTTTAACGGCCTTATTACAAAACAAGATTTATCTTTAGACCCAGGTTTAAACCATCCAGCCATTTTTAAATTTCGAACTATAATCCGACGAAGCTAAAGTTCTTATTACAAAAACTGACGTTAAACCCGAGTCTAAGTTGTCAATTTTGCATTAAGAACTTTACGTTTGTCGGAATAACGTTCAAAATAGGTTTAGGCTAGGTTTAAAATTAGATCTCGTTTTGTAATAAGACGGTATATGTTTAATAAGTCCACTATTGAGATTATATCCCGAGAATTTAATAATTCAAAGCCATGTTATGACTTATGAGGGTTCAAGAAACGACGAAGCGCTTCAGCGCTTCGAGAAAAGGTAGGTAGTGTCCTTCCGCTTCGCTTGGCTCGTCTTGGCGGATAGGTAGGTACATAACACTATTGACAAAGAGTCACGCGCCTCTGACACATCTCTAAAATAATGAAATTCGTTTCGAATCTATCATGAAATACAGTTGGGTAAGTTTAATAATGAAGTGTCTGAAATTCAGAATCAGAATTAATTGATGGATAACATTATTCCGTCCATCAATTTTAATTACCTACTGGCAAAATCTAGATTATATCAACTGTCTGTATTCATTAAATAATTACAGTATCGTTTTGTCAACCATAAACTCAAACTCAAAGCATTATTTCAGAATAAAAGGCAAGAAACTCAAAGGACACTATTTTAAATCAAGACATTCCAAAATCCTGGGTACATTTTATTCTTGTTGCTTCTATAACAATTTTAAAAAAATCAAATGAAGAAACAATTTAAAATATTATTTACTGTTACTTCATCTAGCTTGACATGAATGACATCATCTCATCCAAAAAATTGACGCTAATCTGGGTACAAAGATCAAAATCTTGTATGTTCAACTGTTCACTGTATGCCTTGTAGGCCTAACCCATATATATGTATAACCGCATATAGCTATTTTCCAGTTGTATCTGACTTCACATTGTACAGGCTTTGCGTGCAATGAGAAGTCAGCTTGTACTGGAAATGTATATCTTGATATGTTGTCGTGCGTACAAAACACATCATCTTATAAATCTACTATCTATACTATTAATATGAAGCATGACATTATATGACATTTAACAACACATATGACATGATAAGGTCACGTTTTCCAATTTCACATTTATCTAATTTCAGTTGATAATTATATTAGGATTTGATTTTTTTATTTTTTGGCATGGACGTCGACGCAACCTGGGCCTCAAGTCTGCTATTACAATAGTATTAGAATGGTCTATCATTGATTTCATAATTGTTGATTTTGACAAGTTTGGTAATCTACTAATATAATGGCGTCATTATGACTTTCCAATGGTCAACCACTGACACTCCATTGAAAGAAATGGCATAGAATGGTAATCTCGTACATAATGAAAAATGAATTACTGACTTAGTCGGTAATCTGCTAAAATTTTGACAGTTCTTTTGATCAGTGACCTACTATAAGAACGTCATTGTGCAGTCATTGCTTTTAAATCGTTACGAGTATCGTATAATTTCTGTGCCACTGACCGACCAATGATCAACCATTATGAATTTAGCAGATTACGAACTTTTAGCAAAATGACAATGGGATGGTGGTGGGATCGTGTTGGAATGACGAATTTATAAAAATAGCAGACTAGAACCCCTGTTACAATGAATTCAGTGATCATCATGGTTCTGAACCTCCTGCGTAGGAATGAATCGGTAATTTAAAAAGAATGCTGCTCCCTACATTTCGACCGCGTAGGTGTTGCACGTTTCTATGAAACAGCAGATTTTTTTATAACCGACTAAAAATGTCCACACTAGAATCATGGATAGTAATTAGCTAACCTAACAACATCATATAGTGACCATATCAATATTAAAAATGTTTTATGTTTTGACTTGGCAATCGCACTAAACGATCTAATTTAATATAATAGGTAAGTACGTATTACTTGTGAGATACCTTGTGTTTTCATGCGATGGCCAAGTCAATCATAGGTAGGGACTGAATAATTTAACCGACTTGGTATCACATGGATCTCACAACTTTTTACGGTAGAAGAACTGAGTTGCGAGACTTGGTTTTTTTTACAAGTTATGTTTATGATTGCTATCAAAGGCCAGAAAGAAAACAGGCGAGGGTGTTGTGTTTCTATGGAGAAAAGTCCACCCGCATAAGGGGGTAATTCTTCATTACTTAGGGGGTGATTCTATTAAATGTCATCTTTACCATCATGACAAATTGTTAGGTAGGTATTTCATAACTTCGTGATAACGTCGTCAATCAATTCTTATCCTTCATCATCATCATCTGCCTAGCCTTTTCCCAACTGTTATGTTAGGGTCGGCTTCCAGTCTAACCGGATGCAGCTGAATAGGTAGGTACCAGTATTTTACATGTAGCAACTGCCTATCTGACCTCCACAACCCAGCTACTGGGTAATACGATACCCGTTGGTGAGAATGAATTAATAATGATAATCAATTCTCATCCTTATCCGATACAATATTAAAATGATTTGCACTTTTAAAGATTGTTATCTGTGTCAATTAAGGTAATTTATTCTTAAAATCTTGACATGCTTTTAGATACATTTGTACTTACATTTAATTTTTTTTTGTTTGGCTCGAAATCTGAAAACTAGAAATACTTCTTTTTTGAAAATACTATCACTTTAAATATTATATTCTAATATACATAGTATAATATGTATAAGGTAACAGACTTAAATAATATTAATAAAATGTACCTGAATATATTTTGTAAAAACGCCGAAAAAAACACGTTTGTTGTACGGGAGCCGCCCTTAAAGATTTATTTTATTCTGTTTTTACTATTTGTTGTCATAGCGGCAACAAAAAATGTATTAAGTATGTGTTTCTGTTGCGACACTGAAAATTTCAACTATCTAGCACTCAACTATCTATCGCGGTTCATGAGATACAGCCTGGTGACAGACAGACAGACAGTCTCACCATAAGGGTTCCGTTTTACCATTTTGGTACGGAACCCTAAAAAAGAGGGAAAAGAATCGTAGGTCATCCAAAACAAGACCAGCCGGTGGTGTTGGATTGTTTGATCTACGTGCTACATACCATTTAAATTAGTCATAATATGTAATACAACAATTACAAGTATCAAATTAATTAAATAATCCAATAGGTCCTGTCATAACATATCATATTCATAATATGAATCACAATGTAAAGCCAGCTAGAAATCTATTACAGAAGTAAATTATTTTTATAAGCATCATCATCTGCCTAGCCTTTTCCCAACTATGTTGGGGTCGGCTTCCAGTCTAACCGGACGCAGCTGAATACCAGTATTTTACATGGAGCGACTGCCTATCTGACCTCCTCAACCCAGTTACTTAATGGGTAATACGATACCCCTTGGTAAGACTGGTTGTCAGACTTTCGAGCTTCTGACTACCCGTAACGACTGTCAAAGATCAACGATTGACAGCCGGGACCAACGGCTTTCCGAGACACGGAGGGGTCACGTCACGGTATGTAAAGATGGTCACCCATCCACAGAACAACCGCGGCAAGCGTAGCTAAACCTGATCGATCGACCTGTGCGCCTGTTATTATTTAGATAAGCAAAGAAGAATAGAATATTTGTAGTGATTTACTAATAGGGGGCATGGTACAGCTCTGCCTAACCCTTTTTTTTTTTTTTTTTTGAGGATGGGAAATCATCAAATGACTCCTCCCGCTCTGGGTGGAGCGGAAGGGAGTGTCAGACTCTTACTGACTAAAACCCACCCGTGTTCCTTCCTTAGCCCTTTATGTTCCGGGCCAGCGGTAACCCTTTCGGACAATCCCGCTGACCCGGCAGGCTTCGGCCCTAAGGGGCCCCTCCTCGATGCTGACATCTCTTTGAGGCGCGCGTGGAGCTCTGCCTAACCCTGCGGGGATGTTACTTTAGTTTTGTACCTAACACTTGTAATACTGCGTTTGCGATTTACTTGACAAAGTAAACAAATAGGTGTTATTGGAAAAATAGCTTTATTTCCTACACAATAAGTCAGTTTAATGTACGCTACAACTTCAAATATTTTTAAGATTTTTTAACTAATGGTAGTTACTCTGAAATCACCATAATTACCACTGAAATAAAGCTAACTAACTAATAATGTCAATTGCAAACGTAAAGAATAGACCTTATGATACGTGCATCTATGGCTGTTGCATACTTATCTTATGATTTCATGAGATAAGTACCTATCTTGAAAGTCCACACGTCCTTCACAACGATACAGCTCATGGGTTGCATCAATGAACAATTGTACAGATTTTTGCCATACCACCATAGATAATGGTAAAATATTTGGGTTGGTACCTTGTATGATGATCGCAGCACTACGCGGTCAAACGTATGGAACAATGAAAAATGTCAACGAATCCACGGAAAAGATGGCGCTTCGATGTCCCTGGCCGCCCTGTTTATACGAGCTACGTATTGCAGTGAAAAAAAAGAAAAACACGGACTGTCTTCGCCATATTCATAATGTTATCCTTTTATGATTCTGCCAAAGTGGTCTTTAATAGGCCCCCAGAAAGCGATAAGGCCGTCCATTGATTGTATGTTTTGCAGTGGAAGGCGATTGCTTCCGTGCGAGGAATTTGGCTCCGTTTCACGCACCCCGCTGCGTAATGCGGTGCAGTGTGCCAATCGCCTCAGAAATATTTTTTTGTTATGTATTTTCTAGTGTACAATGAAGTACATAATTTGTATACATATACATCATTTCAGCCGAAAAACGTCCATGCTGGACATAGGCCTCCCCCAAAAGGGGGGGGGGGGGGTTTGCCATAATCGCCACGCTTGGCAGGCGGGTTGGCGATCGCAGTATGGTATGGTGGTGGAATGCATAGAGAACGCTGCAGCCCATTCTCCGGTACGCCCCTTAGTCGCCTTTTACGACACCCACGGGAAGTATGGGGTGGTGCTATTCTTTAAGTCCGACACCACACAGATCGTATACATATACATATACAGGGTCACATTAAATTAGCTAGCGAAACTCTTTAGACGTGATGGGTATTGACTCCACAAAAAAAAACCTTTTACCATTTTTATAAATACCTACCTAAATAATACGCAAAGGTAAGTAAGACACCTAATAATGTGTGTTCTCATAAGCACAGTGCTGTTGACACAGAGATACGCCATGATGGCACCTATTATGATAGACTAGTGACGTCACCGCACACGTGTTGTTCTAAATGCATTGTTTGCAAGAGTTAGTGGCAATGTGGCTAATTACGACCATTTCTATTACTGACGTGTTCTATTCTGTTAACGTATGTGTCAATTCATCCATTTGATGATAGGGTTTGGGGACACTTAATGATAATTAGGTGACAGTGTGGGACTACGAAATTAGATTTGTTGGTAAAGGAGGACGCGCGGGCTCGCGAATGATGGAAGGAGTGGAGGGAGGCCTTTGCCCAGGGGTGGGACAGCGACGCCTAGAAAAAAAAAAAGGTCCGACTGTACTTTAGTACTAGAATAGATGATAAGGAATATACATAAATGAAAAAGTCCTCCAGACCGAATTTCGGCCATGGCGACCAATATCAGCGGAGGCCAGTCTTCGGCGCGGGAGATATCTACCCTCACTCACTCTCATAGTATCATAGTAGTAGTCATCGAAGGGAGATCGTGGAGTACGTGCGTGTGAAGACCAGCTGAAGTTGGAGTCGCGTCACAACACGAACTTCAAGTCGTTCGTGGTACGTGTTCCGACACATCATCTCGAGAAGTTCCTCAAGGAAGAGTTCTGGTCTGGCCAAAGGGTGTTGTGTACCGTCGGTTTCGTGGCCGACTACATGACACCAGTCAGCGAAACACGACGCAGACACTTCGTGTGCTTTAGTTTGATGTAATTATAATGTGTGTAGGTATGTATTTATAGTATTTTTAAGTTATTAATATTGTATTGTATGTGTTTTATATGGGCCTTGATGCCTGAAATAAATGGATAATAATAATAGTCCGATGGGACGGTATTCCGACACCCCCGGAGAGATATCAGGCGCAGGACCAACGGCTTGATGCTTTCCCTGGCACGGGGGTATCACACCGCCAACTTTATAACAAGTACATAAGGTCTATTCTTTACGTCTCCAATTTATGTTATTTCAAGTTAAACAAATATCAATTTTATTTCTGTAGTTATCAAGTTGATTTCAGAGTGACAACCATTACGCCTGCGTTTCCCAAGGAGGTAGGTAGTGGAGTATAGTAGTACCCACACTCCACAAGCTATTTTCATTTTCCAGCTTGTTGCAATTGCAATAGCAACCGCTCTGAATTTCACAGAAATATAAAATTGTGCAAATGTTTCAAAGATCTAATTGCATCACGTTTTTTTTTTCAATATACTTTTCCACTTTCGTATAAATTTTATGCAACAACGTGTACTTTAATTAACTCCACGTTTTCTTTATTTCTTTACAGTAGGTCCCAGAATAACTAAAAGTAAAAAAAATCTTACATAACCATCGCCAGCCCTTAACACCACGCCATGGGGGAAAACCTTCAATAAATTAAATGTACACGTTCTATAAAAACACAGTATAATAAATACTGTGATAAAAGGGCAGAACGTGTTTGTTGAGACATAAATACCCACTAAGTTAACCATGAGTCTAGGATTTTCCGGACTTTCTCGGAAATAGAGAGGGACAAGATGTAGGTAAGTACAGACTTTAATAAAATTACTATAAATACGTTTTTCAGTGATATACATCATTATTACGACACTTCGTACGGTGTACCCCGTGTACCGTAAAGTTGATCTTAGCTTACTAGATTTTCTGAAAACTACATCCCTAGTTTCCTTTTTTATGCTTTCATTCATCTTTGTCCAAAATCCATACCGGTCCATACCATATCCATACAAAATACATATTACGGTACTAATATTATAAATGCGAAAGTGTGTTTGTCTGTCACTGTTACCTGAACCGATTTAGATGAAATTTGGTATCGGATAGTTTGTCCCGGGAAAGGACATAGGACAGTTTTTAGATCGACACTTATGCGGGTGAAACCGCGGGGCGCTGCTAGTTATTCCTATATTTTTTGTTCAAATTACCTTTTCTAGCAAATATTTACAATTATGCATAATGCTAGTACTTACAAATAGTAAGTCGCCCACGCCATGAGTGGGAAAAACTAGAACGCTGCGAGGCGCTTCGACGTCAAGAATATAATTATCAGAAATACTCGTACAATCCGCAGTTTTACTTTTCTTCCTGGCAACCCTACTTGCAACTGTGTTGCTTGCGAAGTGCGTTCACAGTAAGTAAATGCTATTCACAACACGTGCTCACTGCTCCGTCCCGTACACGTGTGGCGATGTACTGCGATGAACTGGTGAGTAATGTGACTAATGAGAGCTACTTGCTGGTACAATGACCATTATGATTCAGATTCACTCGGCGAATTCAGTTATTGAGCAGTCGAGGGGTAAAATAACGGTGTTCCGCCGACTGGCCGTGAACTGTTTGTAACTATGGCAGCATTTGGACGGTTGTCGGTTTTTTTTATTACTCTTCAGAATTGAGATGGGGAAAAACGAATGGAATTTTTGTGAGAATCTTAGTTAGGGTGGAGATTATGACTACCTTATGTAATACCGAGCAATTCTTACATAACTGTACTTTTCAGAATTTGTATTGTTTCGTGCAAAAATAGAAACTTGCTATATGCGTTATCTGCGTAACCGTTCATAGGTTATTTTTATAGCTCAGTTAACGGTTTCGTGCTTCTAGGGTAATGTGCAATTAAATAAAAATAACTAATGGTAAAAGTTATAGTAAATTAACAGGCAGCGCCCCGCGGTTTCGCCCGCATAAGTGTCGATCCCGTGGGAATATTGGTATAAAAGCTATCCTATGTCCTTCCTCGGGATGCAATCTATCTCTCTGCCAAATTTTATCGAAATCCGTTCAGTGGCGTGAAAAGGTAACATACAGACAGACAGACAGAGTTACTTTCGAATTTATATTAGTATGGCTATGGATGGTCCTGAATTCCTGAAGCCTTGCCTAGTGCGCAGTTGCGCACTGTGCGCAGATTTTTTTTTTATTTGGTGGGTAGTTAGTCCGATTTTTTTTAAAACTAAGTATGTACTTCATACACTTCATAAATTAGTAGGTACTTTGTAATTCAATAACTACAGTTTTTTAATTTAGATATGCTTATTTTTTTTTAAGTGAAATTTTCTTTAAGCGCGTTGGGAATTTTATGAGATGGGAAAAAAACATTGAACTCGCGACACTGTTACCGTAACCACCGCGCTACCACAAAATACAGACAGTACAAAAGACAATCTACATACAAAGTGCGCTCGAGCAACGCACACATAGACACCGCTCACGGACACGTTATCTCAGACGGGTTGGGAGCAGTGCGAACGCGAGTGCCAGCCGCTTGAGACACGCGTCTGTGAAGTGCAAAAATGGAGCAACAAAAAATGCCTATCTAAGCTCGATTTATAGTTTCCTATTTTGAATCAGTATAAACAAAGTAACTTTTTTGTAAGGTAAATTCATGCCACCAACTATTACGTAAGTTGACAGTAAGTAGACGTACACATGATTTTTTGTTTGTGTAGATATTGTGTTGTTTTTAGTGTCATATGATAGGTTTTGGTCTAAAACGGATAGGGCAAAATAAATTGTGTAAATAGCGTAATCCGTTTTGAAGTTATTAGGGATTTTCTATAGGTAGGTAGTAAAAATTTACAAATGTAACATTTTATATGTTTTTGTTCTGTAAACTTTTTGAATTGTAATACTATGTTTATTGTTTTGTTTTAATATTTTAGAATAAGCTCAACAATAAATCAAACAACTAGATACGAGTGCCACTACCACGATAGTTTTTTGTGCATAAGCCAAAGTTGACAACCATAGCGCGACCGTCGAGCGTAGGTATGAAAAGTGAAGTACATACACGTGATTGACTTCTGTACTATCTGTATTTTGTGGCGCTAGGTACTGTCCTCGGGATGTACTCTGTTTTAATGTAGGTATATTCGATATGTCAGTGAGTGATGGCAAAGTATTCTTTGTATTTTTTTAATCGTCTTATAACGATTCAAAAAATACACACGTAGGTCAAGTTTTCACTTCTAGCGGCACTTCCGAAGTGCCATTGTTTTTTTTTAGCCTATACTATGCCACTGTTACACCCTGCATCAGAGTAGTGACATAAATAACTGATTCGTTTAAATCTTGTTACTTGTAGTGATTATGTGGCTTATTTATGAGAATGTCGAAATTACATTTTCTGCGGCATATTAATGGCCGTATAGTTTTTTTACGTTTTTCAGCCACATATTTTGACTAAGGTGTGGAGTTTGTGAAGCTCTACAAGCCCTAAGGCTTGTAGAGCTAAGATACTCCCCTCCGGCCGTTTTCCATAGACAACTTTAGAGGAGATTAAAAAATTGGCGATTAAAAATACGTCAATTTACGTCAGGCGCTGACTAATTTGACAGGACTAAACTAAAATTCATCTTCTGTCCTTTACTTAATGAAATAGAAAGACAAAGATGCACTGAACTTTTTAGTTTAGTTTGTGAACAACAGACTCGGCACCAATGTGTAATTCATTCCATGACTATGATACCTAGGTACGCTACTCTTCGTATTGTAGATTCTTTATACCTAGGTACCTACCTAGCTATCTACTTCTATGTATGCAGGTAGGTACATGAATCACGCGGCATCTACGTTGGTATGTCTTGCCAGTGTCTATAAAACGCATTATGCACGATATTATTACTGTCTTACATGCAAGGCAAACAGTATTACTTAGGTGCCTACTCACAAAAGCAAGCAATAACAAAGAAACAACTCGCGAAACCCTAAAACACCTCAAAACAAAACTTATTTTAACCTAATTCCAAATCCAGCCACAAGTTACAACTCATTACAGGCAACAAAAAAAAAAATACAAAAATACTTAGTTACTTACCTAATAGTTTAAAAAAAACTTCTAAAGAATTCCGAGGTCTAAACATACCTAATTCCTTTATGACATAACTTTGAATTAACAACGTGCCATTCATGAGAAAAAACCATATAAAAGAATCGAATCTTAAAACAGTCGGGTATACCCACAAATAGAGTCAGGCGATACGAACGTGAGCATTTTTGTGCGTGTATGCGTAGCGTAACGTTACGTATTTTACGTGGTGTGTGTGTTTGCGTGTCGGCTCGGTCACGTTTTGCGCGGCGTGTTGAGGACGCGGCCCTCCCCAGCCCCGCGCCTCCCGCGCTCCTGTCACGTGTTATCGAGGTGTTATTTTCGCTCCGCTTTCGCCACAAATCACAATATCTATTCAGATGTCGAATTAATCAATTGGGGATTTTCATTTTCAGTCTGTAGCTGCTTGTTAGGTACTGATTATTATTGAACCAATGTACCTATTTGAATGGTTATCTCAATATTTACGTAACGTTCGATTCATACGTTTTGTTACGTGAATTTATTTATGTACGGCAGTTAACCTACTGCAAGTAAGTACTTACCTACCTACAAATGTATTTTCTTTCGGCTTTGGGAGCGCACAGTGACCAGTGACGGAATGCGTAAAATCGCGCGCCGCGCCGTCAAAAAACAAATGGCTAATTGGCTATAATTATTCTCGATACAGAATCTGACGCACTATATCGATGATTAGCTCTGAAACATTTGTAGCATTGAACTCTGGTCTATAAATAGATTATAAACAAGTTTCTGTGACGTCACCTGGCTACAGGTGGCACAGATTTACAAACCGTGAAGCTAGCCACATATCGCAAAATCGCAATATCAGTAACATACCTATGCTATAACTTTAATACTTAAATATTTATAATTACTCATTAGTGCAAGCAGAAGTCAGCTTAATGTGCCTATGATGTAAAAATCCCTCATCGCTGATAAAAAGGACCAATTTTATCATGTTTAAATGCTATCTAACAGTTATAAATGTTAGCTATGATAATAATAGGTACAGTCTTTGTAAGAGTGAACAGGCTTCTTCTGGGTAAGCTCACTCCAACGTCGACTTTGTCTCTGTCACCTCTGACCTGGACTAGAGTCAAGAGCATTTCACATTTCAAATAAAAAAATAATAATAAAAGTAGTTAGAAGCTGTACACTACTACTTACATGGAATAAGTGTCTTAAACGTACCTAACGTTATACTTATCAGTTATTATCACCAATAGGCTTCAAGGCCCAAGGCAGGTAGGCACATATTTTTTTCACCTTACGTTAAAATGTATCGACTATTGCATACAAATACAATATGTCGTCAGTTATGCACACTTCAAGGTCTGTTGCTCCATTCGTCACAAAGTTTTAAACGTAAACAAAACAGTAAAAACTCCGTACTCAGACTCCAATCAGCGAACGTACAATTGTAAAATATTTACGCAAAGAAACAAGAATAGGTTTTACTCAAGGTTTTTCAAAAATGGCTGATCACAAATAACTGACCGTTTCTAAATAGCTTTGGTTAAAAATCACTGACCTTTAAACGAGTACTGTTTAATACAGGTCAGTGTTAAAAATGTTATGTACTGACGAAAAGAAAGAAACCGGGGAGAACTCAAAGAACATGAAAAACAGGAAAATGGCACGTATCTTTGGTTTCGGGAAAGATAAATATTATGCGCAGACATGAAATAATGAATTGCTTATCGTAGGGATTTTTTATGAAGTACCTACTTACCTACTATTATTAGCAACAAAAAAATTTGCTTATGTTTTGAAGTTATAAAGCTATGATTATGTATGACTTATGAATTGACGATTCTCTGAACTGGATTCGTATGATAAGCGGCAATACCTAATAGATTCGTAAAATACATTTCAGATGCTACCTGCATCTGAATTGTATTTTACGAATCTATTATTTAAATTAAAATACAATTCTTTAGTTTATTAACCCAAAAATAAAATTAAAATCTTTATATTCTCGGTTTTCGATCCGTAGGTAAACACGGCGAGACATCAAGCTATACATTTCCACTTTTAGCTGACTCACATTGTATAGGTTTTTCGTACAATCAGAAGTCAGCTTATACTGGTTGTGTATAGCTTGATGTGTAGCCGTGCGTACTATGATTTCGTATGCCTCTATAGTGTCTTGATATTTCCGATTATTATATGCCATGAGTATTTGTGAGTGGTTGACCAAAAAGGGACCTCAAGGGAAAATAAATTGATTTCGAGTAAATCGCGTTTGAAGTTTCGTATAGAAACAAGTTTCGACTGCTGCCTCGGCTCACAAAAAAAATCATAAAAAAAAAACTACGGCACCTAAAAATATTCTGGTTAGATCAAAACAAAGCTGACCACAGATTCAAAAATTCAAAAAAAGAAAATATCGGTTTCCAATCCCTCCAGGTCCCTTTTTGGTCAACCACTCACATTTGAATAGCATTTAGTGGATTGATAAAAAGACTGAAATTAGGCCATATCCATTACGATTGTTTTAGTACTAACAAAGTCATCACACGATTGTAACCTTATGTTAGCCAATTAAAGTTCTACTGCATTTGACCGAAATTCCTTGATAATTTAAGTACTGTGTCAGTATTTTAGTTTAGCCACTGGGTCAAGACCCAAGAGGTCACGAAATTGAGTAAGACACTTGATAACAAAGAGATTTAAGATAGGTACTGTCTTTGCTTGATAAAGATACAGTTGCATTTGTTACAAAGAAAACTTTAGTGCGTATTATCTGGGAAGGATTTCTGTAGCCAAAGGCTAAAGATTTTTGTAGAAGCTAGAAGAATCAGTCTCATCAGGACTGGTCGCCGAGAATAAACACGATTAAGAAGAGCACGCTCGTTCCATCATAAACATCCACGTCTTTCCATCAGGCGTGATCGATTTCAAGAGCAGGCCCATTCAGCAAAAAGAAAAAAAAGAATGTAGCATTGGTTATAGAAGTAGAAGCAGCCTGTCCTAGGAGTGAATATTTTTCAGTCCACAGCCCAGAATTGAAGTAGGATGTTAAAATATTCGAAGGAATAAGACGAATCTAATTCGTTTTACTGAAATGATGAGACGCCGTTTGACTCACTGGTGGAAACTACGTAAACTGTTTAGAGCCAGATCCCTAGTAACAAAAGTGATCGTTTTGGTCGATTCGTACAAATACATAGAAGTAGAATCTACTGTGATTTGAGAACATGCTGCTATTTTGTCCCGTTATAGTCAGCAGTTTACAATAATCCAGTAATTTAGTTCATAGACGACAGGCACCCTAATTGCGTAACACACTAGCAATCACAACCTGAATCATTTTGAAGGATGTTGCTAATCCATTGCTTCATATGTTCGAAAAATTTGTCTGCTCAACAATGTAAAAATCGCAATGAATTTTATTGAACTGTCAAAATGAAAATCATTTCCACTGATAATGTGTTACGCAATTAGCCCGCAGCTCCACAAGCCTGAGACCAGACCTAGAAACTGTTAGCAGAACGAATCTGTAAACAGAGTCAGGGTGGCCTTATTATTCATCCAGATAAGGGCAAGGGTCTAAGTTGAAATTGGCAGCCCCAGGGGTGCTTTCGATTTGATGGAAGCCCTGGGTCGTAAATCTTTGTACCCAGTCAAGGGCAAATCTTTGTATTTTGCTTACCGTACTGCACAATGCAAATGATTCAAAATCGCTCGACATTTCACATTACTTTTTTGACACTTTTTGTGTCAAATTTGGCATCCTTTAAAAGGACGTAAGTCTAAGTAGCCACTTTTGCAAAGTTTTTTACAGAAAAGAAAATGCTGATCTAAAATTTTGATAAGCCAAAGCTTAGTTTCTAAATAGAGTAGGTACTCTAAAAAAATGTTTAAGTAGGTAAATTTAAAAGGACAGGGCATGAGACATGTCCATCTCAGTCCTTAGTCCATACTGAACAAAGTGCCTAGACCAAATCTGTTTTCTCCCAAAATTGATATTGTTGCCCTAAACATCAAAATTGATATTCAAACCCTAAGCGTCATAATTGATATTAATGCCCTAAGCATCATAAGATCAAACAAAATATTTTTTTGATCCTTTTGTTTTTTTTTTGCAAATTACATTTCAACGTAACGTTCCACCGTTCCACGCTACCCACGCAGAGTCAGTATTTTTGAGTCACACCCGAAACACCTTCGCAGCTTCGTTGAAAGCGATTGGCGGGTAGGTAGGTACCTACACAATCAATTACCTATTTGCGTGTGAGAATAAGGTCAAAATTCTTGGACTAGCGCTGAAATTCCAATAGTAATAATGTTTAGCGCTTCTTTACATACCGCCGAGACCCCTCCGTGCCTCGGAAAGCACGTTTTAAGCCGATGGTCCCGGCTGTCATTCGTGGATCTTTGACAGTCGTTACGGGTTGTCAGAAGCCCAAAAGTCTGACAACCAGTCTTATCAAGGGGTATCGATTTACCCAGTAACTGGGTTGTGGAGGACAGATAGGCAGTCGCTCCATGTAAAATACTGGTATTCAGCTGCATCCGGTTAGACTGGAAGCCGACCCCAACACACCGGGAAAACTACCCACTGACCTGGAAAAGGCTAGGCAGATAATGATGCTTATGATCACCGTAACCAGAATTATTAGCACACACTAGAATTACAAAATGACCGGTCATTATGTTTACGAATGCCGAGAAAATTCATGAAAAGCTAATCAAAATACTTTGAACCCAATAAACGGCAGTTTAAAACTCCAAAGCGGAATAAATTAGGCAGTTAGGTGCCGAAAATGAGCGAAAATGTTAAAACGAGATGATTAATGATTTCCGGGGCAAGGTCGGCCATGAGAAAGTTTTTTTAACAAATCTAATAAATTATATCAACGTTCTGTAACGTATAGCCATTGATGAGCTACCTGGTTTGATAAAAACCTTATAAATTGTAAATGTGTGGTTATAAAAATTTGTAGGTAGAAACATAAAATCCACCCAGAACTCACGTGTGGAATTGATCGCAATCAGATCGTAATTGCCCTGTTACACTTAATGGTGTATTTAAACCATTCACTTCCTGTAAACACATAATTCACAATACAATCGTCTCAAGTATCTAGCCATTTTGATGAAGAAGAATCATAATAACGAAACGTAATGAATGTCCATATTAAACTTACTTGTCATACTTTACGGAGTGCCCGTTCTCCTCCCAATAAAGCCTTGTTTCCATATTCATTTGGAATCACAACAAAACAACAAACCACTGTATCACAAATTTGCAGATGATATTATCAAATACAAGTTCTGTTTACATTTTATTCCCGTAACGGGTAGGTTTATTCAGCACTAATCGCAAACTATAGCACCTAAGTTAAATCTCCGCAATCCATTTTCGATAAACGGTCACAGTAAATATAATTTGTTGTTATCGTATTTAACTGCATGTATAGAGCGTGTGGCAAACGTCGTTACCCTCGGAGCGTCGAGCGGCCACTCAGAACGGATGTACTCCAAACACCGGCCGGTTTCACTGTTTCAGTCATGTGACGCGGCGGCGGCGTCAAAATATGGACGGGGGGCGTCGGAATGCCGGCGCACATTCCGATGCGTGAACTCAAATTCTAGTGAAAAATGCCGATTGTTTGGTATTTTATAGGAGTATAATATGGGTATTGAGGTTGATTATTGTACAGTGCGGCAAGTGTGTGGATAGGGTATAATTATGTTCTGTGGTGTGGATGGTTTGCATAGGTTTTGCTGGGTGTCTGGCGGACTTGCCGCGGCTGCAGCGATGTCGCCCGGGCCACGCTTGCTCGCACGTGACTGCTGTGCCGATGACGCGGCGATAGCTCCGCCCTGAGAAACGCTTTGGGGTATACCCTATCGTTATAAATTGTAAGGCAAATTAAAAGTTATACGATCACTAAATATCTGCACTATTTTACTGCAATCCTGACGAGATAGAAAAAACAATAATGGACTAAACTTACCTAGTACTTATTTACACGTAGGTACACTGGGTTTTTTTAAAATAAGTACGTGTACCTACCTACTTTAAAAAAGGAGGAGTTTTTTTTTTCCTTTTTGGCTTCGCACGGTTTGTGCAAAAGGAGGAGTTTCTCAATTGGTCTGTTTACAAGGTTTGTATAGAGGATGTTTCAGAAATCAACGTCAAGTTGGAAACGGGTGATAGGCCAAGTCGTGACAGTTAATAGAAAAATATTTTTAAAAATCTTGGTCATGTTCAAAATAAAAGTAGGTACTTACTCAATAAAAAAAGGGAACTAATTTTTTGAGCTGTTATTTAAATATTCGAGATGTTATTATGATCAGTTGAAAAACATATTGAGCAGTTATTTAATTTAATGGCGGTTGATTAATTATTGCGACAGTAAAACATGGACAGTAATAAAAGATCAATTAGACTGTTATTTTATCATACAATGTCAATTCTAAAAATAATTGAGCAGTCCAATAACTAAATGAGCGGTAAAAATGATGGAATGGGCGGTTCGCTAAATAGTTCGGCAGATCATAGCGGATGCAAGAGCGAGCGAAGCGAGCTCGGGACTTGGGGCACCCCGACTCGGACAGGTTAGGTTCGAAGGGGATGACGGGGGCTCGAGTGAGCGAGCAAAGCGAGCGAACGAGCCCCCGTCATCCCCTTCGTGTTAGGTTCCTTTAAACCCTGTAGACAGAAATAGGGGCCCCGCGAAGCGGGGCTCCGTCGACTACACACCCAAAACTACTTTACCACCTCATTGTTTATAGAATTGCTTAGAATGAGATTTATTACCGACAAATTCCGATTTATTACTGCCCACACGTAACTGCCCATTCATTCATTTTTACCGCCCATTTAATTATTTTCCCACTCAATTATATATTCACTGATCCATTTCATTATTTTTTATTACTCATTTTTGTTTACTTTACTGCTTAGTTTTAACTGCTCAACAAGTTATTAAACGTGCCATTTATAATTTTTAACTTACCAAAACCGCTATTTACAACTGCCTCTTTAAATCAGTGCCATAAAAAAATAATCGGACTAACTGACAACCTGTGATGATCTTTCAAGTCCCGTGACTATAAATATTATGTCACTTGCTAGATTAGGTACTCGTGAATGGATGATAAAATATATTATTAGTACATAAATCATAAATAGATTTTAGTAGGTAGTGCGGGGTAAGCATCAAATAAAAAAACAACCGACTTAAAAAAAAATCCTACTTAGTCAAAAATAATTTAATTTGCTCTTTTTTTATAGTGTTCGTATTTCCTGTGGTTGCGTGTCCCAAATTAAATATTTTTCTTTCTTTATAATTTCGGAAGTCAGTGGCAAAAACCGAAAACATAGAACCATAGAGACATACCTAATAATAATAATAACCCCATCGCCGTATCTCTACGTTGTTGACGTCGTGGTGGGGCTTGCGCGCTCCGAACTAGGCCTGTGTCGGAAGAGTTTACTTTGCCGGAACAGGGCTAAGGTGAGCAGCCAGACCAAGAGAAACCCGCAGGGCAGCATGTGGCGAGCTGTTGCGCAGTAGCGACCCCACGGACCCTATCTACTCCTGGGAGAAGTCATGTTCCTCACCTCTCTGTTGCCTTTACTGGCCGGCTGGAGTGAACAATGACGAGGAACAGAGCTCGTACCTCATTCTTGCCTTTATTGGCCGGCTTGAGTGGAGATTCGCAAGAGCAAACGTACTCGGAGGAAGGAAGTATTCCAGTAAGATGTACCGTACTTCCGGGATTGTCCTGATAGCCGTGGAATACCTCTCCACTCCTCATAAGCACCTCAGGATATGTTGCCCCCTTGTCCCTACGTCACTATGTGCTAGCGAGCGACCGTTTCCGGGGGCCCATTATTGAGTGTGCAAGTCACCCCCTGCCATTTTATCCGTGTATATATTAAAACATTGATCAGGCAGGGGTCTTATAGTTCTTCCATAGTTCTTGGTAACCAGTCCACTTTAGCCGCCCAAACCATCATAGTACAACTTTTTATTTCGTATCGCAACAACGCGCAATTTTTATTTCGTTTCTGGCGTCGTACCTACCGCAACGTCAACTTCAAGGCGTCCGTGGTGCGCGTGCCGAATTGTTATCTGCCCGTCGCGTCGTCATGGAAGAAGACTGGCCGCAGGACGTGGTGCTCCGTCGCTTCCGCGGACAAGTACCACAGAACAGCACAAGAACAAGCTAGTGAAGTGAATTTCTATTTTATTATAATAATAAAAAACCGGGCAAGAGCGAGTCGGACTCGCTCACCGAGGGTTCCGTAACATCCGGGTTTATGCATAAGGTTTATGTTTATGAAATTAAATGTTTTTTTTTTATTTTTGAGTTGATTGAATGAATGGTAAAATGCGGTTTACGATTTATGACGTATTAAAAAAAAACTACTTACTAGATCTCGTCCAAACCAATTTTCGGTGGTAGTTTACATGGTAATGTACATCATATATTTTTTTTTGTTTTATCATTCTCTTATTTTAGAAGTTACAGGGGGGGGGACACACATTTTACCTCTTTGGAAGTGTCTCTCGCGCAAACTATTCAGTTTAGAAAAAAATGATATTAGAAACCTCAATATCATTTTTGAAGACCTACCCATAGATACCCCACACGTATGGGTTTGATGAAAAAAAAATTTTTGAGTTTCGGTTCTAAGTATGGGGAACCCTAAAATTTATTGTTTTTTTTCTATTTTTGTGTGAAAATCTTAATGCGGTTCACAGAATACATCTACTTACCAAGTTTCAACAGTATAGTTCTTATAGTTTCAGAGAAAAGTGGCTGTGACATACGGACGGACAGACAGTCAGACGGACAGACAGACAGACAGACAGACAGACAGACAGACAGACAGACAGACAGACAGACATGACGAATCTATAAGGGTTCCGTTTTTGCCATTTGGCTACGGAACCCTAAAAAAGTAATTTAAAAAATAAAAAAACCCGACTGCGAAACTGAAAAGCTACAAACAAGCCCATTTTAAATTAAATAAAAGTTGGAAGCAGGCGGGACCCATACCATTTTTATTAATTTTCAAATTCAAATGGGGCCCGCCTGCTTCGGGCTGCCTGAGTCGGGTTTTTTTATTTTTTAAATTAAGTACACCTACTTTTTTTATTTCCAGCTTTTTCCAGCTTTTATTTCCAGCTGAGTGTAATAGAGCATGTGGGGGTATCATATGAAAGAAAGTCTCTAAATAGCACACTTTTAAAAAAATCATCAATAAAAGTTACATTAGTTCCACTATCGGTCAAGAGATGGCGCTGACATAAAACTGCAATATTCTACACCGCAGTGCACAGTGTTAAAATTCTCTGACGAATATAGGCCTCGCCTATGCGCGTATTCACGCGTATGAATCCTCGGTGCGCGAGTCCGACTCGCTCTTGCTCGGTTTATTTACTGTTTGTATTCGAGGAGGTCTTTGCATGCTCAGCAGTCAGACAGGCTAGGCTAAATAAAAACAATAAAAATTCTTACGTGTCCCAAATATTTTTTTTTTCTTTCTTTTCGTTCCATGGTGTCCCAGTATCGAGAATGCCTTAGTCCTTTATTTCTTTCCTTATCAGAATCAGGGGGCTTACTCTCCAAACGAATTTTAATTCCAATGAAATGCCAATATGATTCCAATGTTAATTTTACAGTCACGTGATTCGGTACTCTTGAAAACAATATTGTCACCATTGAAATGAAATTGACATTGCTCCGCCATTATTTTGTTACACGTGAAGTTAGCTATGTTACGGGCTGCAATAGTGTTGTTCAACTCATTACGAAAAACCGGTAATAGAGCTTTAAAATGCTCTATCGTTTAAATAACAAGGCTATTAAATAAATATGATATAAATAGTTCTTTAATTGATTATTTATAAAGTATTAAATTCATTTGGGCATAAGAAAATGAATAAAATCATAAAATTAACCATGACTTTGGCTTTATGGGGTATGATCGTTGCCTACACTACTTACTAAAAGAAGAAGAAGTGAATTCGAACTGCAAGTTTGTTTGTTTATGACAATATTCTTCGCGTTTGGTTATTTTTAGTAAGAAATAATTACTGTCCGCTAAGTTACTTAACTAATTAGTATTACAGTATTATACAAATGGTACCAAGTAAATAGATATACAACTTCTCTATAGAGTAAGTAAATAATGTTTTTGTGACGAACGCCGACCGTGTTTATGTGAATAGTGAACATGACTGAGTTATATACCAGTGAAGTGATAAATAAGTTAGAATATGTAAAAGTGATAGTTAGAATAGGATAGTTAAGACCAAAAAGTACCTATCGTGGGCGTCGATATGTGCTACTACTGTTTTACTGAGTAAGATTTTGATTTTCTAATTAAATTTTAAGTGTTTGTATTGTTCTAAATAGCTTTCTAACTGGTTTTTATTAATAGTTTTCTTAGTAGAATCAGATATAGAATTTTTGATCATTTTAATTCACGAAGAAAAATGATAGAATAATTACGTAACTTGAAAACGAGGTTTTTTGTTTATAGGAATATTTGCGAGATTTTAGTGTCAAATGAGAGGATTATGTTTAAAACTAATATACTAGTTAGAATTATGTAAATCGGTCTACGGGTTTTACAGATAGAAAGAATTTTGTATAATGAAATCATGCCGAAGACCGATTTTAGTAAGATAATGTTCTAAAAAGTTTTTATTGTATAGGAGATAGGATAAAAATGTTGTTATGTAATACGAAAGAGGAGTCAAATCCTTGCCCACTCCGTAATTTGCTTTAAATTCGTATTCATTCATAGAAAACGCTTTGTCCGTATAACGCATCATCCGACGCTCATCTCGTCTTTGTTTCAGTTGTTTTTATGGGAATTACGTAAAACACTATATACTACTGCTTATCATGCCATATTATAATCCTATAACCCACAAAAAACCACTTAAAACGCAAAACAATTTCTAAAAAGTTACACTTTTGTTATTGGAAAAATCACTATCAACAAACTATCCCAACGCAATATTGACGCAATACACAGCTGTCAAAATACACTCAAGAGTACCGATTACCCCACGCCAAGCCCGTTCGCAATTCCATTTAGTTCCCCAAAATGGACACCCAATCTAAAAATCAATTGGCGCTAGCATCGAACTCAAGAGTACGAAACGTCACAATTCCAATGTCGATCTATCGGAATTAAACTCGAGAGTAAGCACCCAGAATGCTATAATTGTAAACTTAGGTCAAATTGAATGAGAATGTCCTGTTCAGCGCGTGCTGCGGTGCTATTCTGTAAAATGATAACCGAGATAACCTACAGCTCACTGCACTTAGGTTTTTACGGTGAGATTTTTCCAGAATAGCATTCCTGACCTGCACTTTTGAAGATCTAATGACGCAACAGACGGTGCTATTAAGTGACCTACTTTATTGGGGGCTCAACTAGTCTTAAAAACTGCCAGGTGCGAGTCGGCGGGCTCACACATAAAGGGTGCGTACCACCGTACAATATTTAAGTATTTAAGGAAAAAAGCACGCTTCATGTAAAATTAAAACAAATAGAAAACAAATACAAATATTAAAATTTATAACTTTATATTTATTTATTTTTTTGTTATAGCTGCCATAGTAGAACACACTCTGTGAAAACTTCCAGTGTCTACCTATTATGATTCAAAAAATACGGCCCAGTGACAGACTGATGGACGGACAGCGAAGCCTTAATAATACGGTCCCGTAGGCAGTTTTGCACCCTTTGGGTACAGAACCCTAAAAAGCACCACCGAGTAGAATACAAAACGAAAATTGGTTTGTTGGTTGTCTACTCTAAATTAAAAAAAATTATGTAAGTATTTAAGTTTTCAGTGGCTGCAGTGAGAGCCAGTGACCGTATTTCTCCTGTGGGTAAAAAGAGTCCATTTAATTTTCCGGGTTAGGTACCGCGGAAAATTAAACCTACTGCTCAGTATTACTTCATTTATTATTTCGTTATATATTCGTAAAAAGCAACACCCTCACACCCTCCCTTTTCAAATGCCAAATTATTTTACTTATGTCAGCTTTATTTATATTCTTTGCTAATCTTTGCTATTTGCATCATTCATTAAATGTAGTAATATTTGCATTAATTATTCCACCAAGTAATAAAGTAAATCAAAGTGTCTGCCTAGTCCAAGGAAAGGAAATAACCAGTGTTAGACCCTGTTTTATTGATATGTCACGACATTTTTAATGACACCGACCATTAGCTCCTAGAGTTTAGCAAATGGATTTTTCATTGCTTCCAGTTTTTATTACAGTCAAAGTCTAAGTACCTACCTACTTAAAAAAGTACGTACGGTCGTCAAAATTGGTAGGTAGGTGTGTCGAGATCATCATTATGTCATTGCTGACTGAACCTTCTGAATAATATAGGTAGTAAGTAGGTACCTGACTGCCTGCATTACTGTCGCAATCACCACGACTGACGGTTTTTTTTTAAATCAAAGATCATACAGCATCAAAGAGCTTAAAAAAAAAACCATATACATAATAATATGTTTTTAAATCATCGGCGAGGCCTACATTCGTCAGAGAATTTTAACACTGCGCACTGCGGCGTAGAATATTGCAATTTTAGGTCAGCGCCATCTCTTGACCGATAGTGGAACTAGTGTAACATTTGTTGATGATTTCTGAAAAACTGTGCTATTTAGAGACATCGTTTTATTTTTCCTGTAATCTTTACATAAACTTCAGAATTATTTCAGATTTTTCTCTTTGCAAACTTTGGAGATAAGGGGGAACGGTATTTTTTTTACATTTTTATGAAAAGTCGAAAACTATGCGGCCTACAAAAATAGAAAAATTTTTTTGAGAATGTGCAAACTGCGCTCTTTCTTATGATACCCCACATGTCCTAGTAGCGCCACTTCGAATTTTTTACCCCCTTTTAGTCTCTGTTGCAAAAAAAAATATTTTTTTTTCTTTCCTATTTGCAAAATAATTGGGCAAACGTCATCTAAAACTGTTTCAAATTTCAAGTTGATAGCATTAGTACTTCTTGACATATCCAGCTGTGACAGACGGACAGACAAACAGACTGTCTCACCATAAAGGTTCCGTTTTAGCATTTTGGTACGGAACCCTAAAAATCTGTGGAAATTATTCGTACTAAAAGTCCTTTCACCTAACAGCGACCTTAGTGTAACGAAAATAAAGTTCACTATGGTTTTGACAGACTTGTCAGTTATAGCACTTCCATAAAATGTACGGAAATACATGCACGTTTTAAGCTTTATCGTGGACGGAAATTTTAAAGCGTCTAGGTACACACAGCAAACTAGTTCGGTTTACATTTCACACACACGGGTTATTGTCACTGTGTGCGTAAATGAATGAGTCGGTCGGTCGGGTACGAATAGCAAACACTAAACTGTCTGTGTGCGTATGAGATACCCACATTTACCAATAACTAATATACCAATGTATAATAATCATCTGAATCAGTTCCAGTATTTCAATATTGCAAATATGAAGCCCATAGCCGGTTGGTGAAAGCAACTGGCTTAGATAAACTTCGTGTCGTAAGTTCAAACCCCGGCAGAGGAATAATATTGTTTTACAGATTTTTATTTTTTAACTTATAATTATTAAGACATCAATTTTGTGTCAAATAAAATTATTCAAACAGAAAATTATAAAGGTAGTTAAATAAAACCAATAAAATAAATTGAAATATTTTATTAAATAAATTAGGCGTTGGAATGCGGGCGTCTATTGTTCCATATCGCTTGGGTCATTAGCGAATGAGCCAGCTTGTTTCGACTATTATGTTTCTTACAATAGTTGGCTTATGGTTCAATTTGGCATGGGCTATAATTATGTTAGCAAATAAAAAACTACTAGTAATGCAAACTATTTTAAACATATTCCCAAACTTCACTGCAAACTAGTTCGGTTTGCAGGGCACACCAATATAGATGTTGATGTGCGTAAAATCAACTTCGCTTATTTATTAGTCAACCACCCACTAAATATGAACCAAAGAATATGAAGCATAAATTTAACGAGGTCACTAACTATCCTTGTGGCATAGGTGTGTAAGCGTACGCCTGGTGAACCAAATGTCTTAGGATCGAGTCTAGCCGCCGGCATCGACTTTTTGCATTATTAGAAACATTTTTTTTTTCATTTTGTTGAAGTATTATTATTGTAATTTATAATAAGAACGTTACTCGAGAAAAAATTTAATGGACGTAAAAATTAAACAATTTGTAATAAGAAATCAACAATAGGTATTTATTGACTAGGTTTTTTCTAATTATAATTACAAATTATAAAGTTTTGTGCATGAAAAATATTCTAAGTCGGACAAGAAATAACGTTATTTTTCATATTCAAGTGGGTAATTTATTTTTTAGTGATATGAATAAACATGTTAGTAAGTTAAATAGTAAGATACAGACCGTATCCTAAATTGTACTCTCACTAACAATAACATCACTCACATAAAACAAATTTAATCACCCCTTGATATTTTTATTAATAGCCAATTGGTGCGCCTTCACTATCTATTACTTGCTGCAATCGTGTCCTCATGCTAGCAACCATATTCCAACACAAGTCAGTGCCACGAAACGATTCCCATGTCGAGGTAACGACATCATCTAAATTAGATTTAGACCTCACTTCAGATGAGTCCCAGTTTAGCACCATATGACCCCATAGGTTTTCAATGGGGTTCAGGTCAGGACTTTTTGATGGCCATTCAATCACAGTAAAATTTTCTTGGACGTTTAACCAACTTTGCACAAGTCGCGCGCGATGCACAGCGCAGTTATCATGCACGAAGTAAATGTGTTCTTGCGGGTATGCAACGCGCACAGTTGGCAGTAGAGAATCCAATCCCGCATCAAAATCGCGGTCCCGCAAGCCTGCGGGATTAAGATCATCAATCCCGCGGATCCCGCGGGATTTGCGGGATTGATTTTAATTATTATTATTTTTGTTTCATGTAATTTAAAGAAAGAGAATACACACAAATATTTTTAATTATTCTTATCTACATGAAGCAAAGTTATCACTTATATTATAAATTAAATAAAATATTTTAAGACAATACAATATTCACAATATTTCACGTTTCATATTTAGATTTTTATTTGAAATAGAACATATTCATTGGTTTTAGAGGTATTTAAAATCAGCTTATTTTTTCTGAAAATACTTTCGAAGAAATGATAAAGTATCTAACGTTTCATCTTTTAGATTTGATCTTATCTTGTTGCATAAATAGCCAGCGGCGGAAAAAGCACGCTCGGCTTCCACACTTGTAGGCGGAATTGACTTTACATAAGTATAAACAGCTTCCAAATACTTTCCCCTATTCCCTCCACATTCAAAAAGTGTCATCTCACGTTTCAATATCAAATCAGTTGAATTATCTCGAGTGGGTACACGCACAGCAGCTCTAGACTCTGCCACCCATTCAGTACGGAGACTGCGCTCTAATTCTTCTTCTAGTGTATGTGAAGGCAGATTCGATAAAGGCATGTCTTCTTCACTGTCGTCATCTTGCTGGTTTTCAGTTTCAGGTTGCACGTCTGACATCAGTCTCTCAATTAAACACTTCATTTCAGTTCTTAGCGTAGCTTTACTTGGATAAAAGAATGGATTGTCCTCTACACTTGCAGACCTTGAATCTTTTTCTAGATATTTTTTTGGATTTTCCAAGTAAAGCAACACAGCAGTTATTGATGTGCGGCGTTCTTTTATCCGGCGAGACAGTGACACAACAAGTTCCTGGCTCAACCTGGTGTTTTGTAGATTCAGTTTATTAATCATGAAACGCAATGTGGTTTCTGCGGTAATTAATGTTGCATCGTCGCGGCATAAGACGTTTACAGCGAGCTTCACTGGCTCTAAAGCTTGTTCAATATGAGTCAAAGTCATATATTCTTCGTCTGTGAATGAAAATGAAGATGATGTCAGTTTAAGGTCAATAAGTGCTTTAGATATGCAATGTTTGACTTCGTTAAACCTCGACAACATTGATGCGAGACTGCTCCAGCGCGTTCGGCAATCTAAAATAAGCTGCAATTCTTTGCCAAATTCTGCTTTGATATATTGTTGCAGCAGATCATTTTTTACAGGAGATTTTGAACTAAAAACCTTGACAATTTTTCTCACTTTTTGAATAAGTTCTTTGTATTGTGGTAGCAACTCTTCTGCTTGGATTTCTTCCCCTACCGAAAAATTACCTTGCTCGTCGTTATCATCTTCACTTTCATTATCACTCTCATTATCTGGTCTGTTTCCGAGTACTTCAGCTTGCATTTCTTCTTCTTGTTGTTCTTGTCTCTTATTGTACAGAACTTCAAGTACAGCGAGTTGCAATCCATGTGCGAAGCATAATTGGTGGTGCGCTGATAATAATCTGCCAACTTTCTTCATGACGGCTGCACCATCGGTTGTCGCTGCGATCACATCTAGATTTAGGTCAATTTTAAAATCCTGGAGTTTTTTTTCAAGTGCAGTTACACAGGCTTCTGCAGGAAAACGTCCTTCAATTCTTACTAGCCCCAGGTTCCAAATGTTCGCAGTCGCAGCTCCACCGGTAAATAAGTGAAGATTTAAATTCAAATAGCGGCGATTTCTTAAAGATGTCCACTCATCATAAGTTAGTGTGAAACGCTTTTGCAATTTTTTCAGTGTTTCAAGTTCGCCGATAGTTTTCTTTCGAATGGATGCTCCGTAGGCCATCACCATAGTTTGTATCGTGCTGGCAGAAGAAGGCAATTTGTGGCCTTCCGATTCAAATAATTCGCGCAAATCAATTGACGTGATGAATTTTGAGAATGGGATTCCATCTTTTGCTACCATTCTGCACACTCTTTCTTCCATAGAAACTTTTTTTTCGAGTGGGAAATAATCTGTTAATTTCTTTCTTTTCGGTGGGACTGACACTGCCGAAGTTGAAGCACATTCGTCTAAACGTGAAGTAGTTGAACTAAACGAGCCAATTTGGCTTGCGCTGCTCGTTTCCATTCCCGGTGCTGGATTTTCAACGCTACTGCTGACGCTATCAACCAAGTTCAAATTCATGTTATGCTTTGTTCGCAAGTGGGTGTGAAGGCCTTTAGTAGAGCGAGCAGAGATTTTTAGAATAGCAGGACATAACTTACATTTAGCGGTTGATCCATTTTCTGCTCTTAAAAAATGTTTCCATACTTCACTCGAGCTTTTATACTCTTTATAAACTAAATTGACACTCATTTTTAATAATAAATTGTATTTTTTCACTCGTAACGTGCTCTTAGCACTTTGATAACTTGATAATAAAAAATAATAGTCTTGTCGTACGTTACGTAACCTTTTCACATCACAAGTAAGACGCAATAACATTCTTTGACACTTGACCGCGCGCAAAGGTAAATCCCCGTGCGCCGTAGGGGAATCCCCAGTCATAGAGTACTGGAACTGACATTGATTACGTTCCGTTCCGATAATAGTTCCGATCATCGTCTGAGCCTATTACGTTCCGTTCCGATAATAGTTCCGATCATCGTCTGAGCCAATTTTTCTTACTTTTTTTCAATCCCGCGAACGTGCGGGATCCCGCATGACTAATCCCGCATTTTTGATCCCGCAAAAAAGGTGCGGGATCCCGCGTTAGCGGGATCCCGCGTTTGCGGGATTGGATTCCCTAGTTGGCAGCATCACGTTTTGTAAAACGTCCAAGTAACCTTGACTGGAATTGCGACCCCCTACCTGCACTAATTCACCGGGACCCATTGATGACATCCATCCCCAATATCCCAAAGTAATGCGGCCACTAGATCGGCATGGAAGAATATTTTTTCTATTAAAGCGCTCACCATCTTTTCGCCACAAAATTTTGCGACCGTCCTTGTCCGACTTAAAACATTTTTCATCGCTAAATATAACTATGTTATTGCACCAATCGAAATCCAAATATTCTCTTGCGAAGCGTACCCGGTTTTGCCTGTGAATATCTGACAGTAAAATTTTCTTGGCTGGCCTACGACATTTCACACCAGCTGCACGCAAGTGGTTCCGTATAGTTTGTAATGACACGTCATGTTTAGTTGCTGTGGAACGAGTAGAGAGAAAGGGCTCAGCCATATGCGTAGCAACTATATCACGGTGCCGCGCATTGGCATCTGTAAATGCAAATCCAGCCTTTGGTCCCGGTCGGCGAGGATCAATGCTTCCCGAATCTGCATAACGACGGACCCACAATTGCACAGTTCTTCTCTGTGAACAATAATAAAATATTGTTATAAAAACAATAATCAATAACATGTGAATTATTTAATCATATTAAACTTCTAAACATAATAATAACATTTTGTTACTCACTGATATCTTTAAACGCCTCGCAATTTCACTGATTGAAACGTTTTGCTCATGCAAAATAATTATCTCAGCTCTTAAAAGTGTAGTCAAGTGATTCATATTGATTCACAAATAAAAGCACTTCTCAAAACAAGCAGGGTATAATGTCTAAAAACGTAACGAAAGCCCGATAGTCAATAGCATTATGACGATAAACATAAACTACTAACTTATAAATGCTTTGTCATTTTCAGAGGGTAGACAATTAATATATTCCAACTCAATTAGGTATACTCGTAGAGTGTAATTTTTTTACAAATTAAGATGAAAGGTAAAAAAATATATACTTACAAAAATTGTGGGTAGTTGTATCCAAAACGGTCAAAATAAATTGGCTGAGAATTCCGTGCTCATGTCTCAAATGTTGTAAATTACTCATATATTAAAGGGTCTAAAAATCGTTAGCGATTCAACTAGGTAATTAATGTTTTAGGAAAATTATGGTCAAAACGAAAATAATGTTTTGATCCCGAGGTTTGAACTTAAGACTTCTTGTTCACTAACCAGAGACGTTAGCCATCGTGCCAAACTTGTTACAATGAACTAATGCGAAATATTATAACTCATTCAATTACATAAATTAATTATACTATGCATTGGTATTATAGTTATTGCCTATTGGTGCGACATACCCACACTAATAAAAAATAGAGTAGTGAGTAATAGTTTGTGTGCGTAGCTATTCATACCGACATTACCGACACAGCTATCCGTGTGTGGGATGTAAACCGAACTACTTTGTCGATTGTACATATATTTCCATACATTTTACTTCCCTGTGTTATCGTGATGCCTTGACGTAGAAGTGGATGTCCACGATAATATCATCACGTTAGAAATTATAAAAGCGCACATTTGGTCATTAGCCACAATTAAATTAATTTAAGACATATTTTTTTTTTTTTTTTTTTACTACTATTAGGTTAAATAAGATCCATCAAGGGTCTTTTGAAAAAAAAAATCTCAGTAGATCCACATCTTGAAATCAGGATCCAATGAGAAAACATTCGTCACTAGATCCATCATGGATCTGGCCAATGGATCTTCTGAGATTGAACGCCTTGAGCGACTTTGAGCCCCCTTTGGTAAGCATATAAGGAATCGTTTTGTGAAACTGTTTGAAAAAACAAGATGGCGGCATTCGTACCGATTTTGGGTCAGTGTCCACTCGACTCGCTCAGACTCGACCTGAATAATATTTCTGTTTTGATAGGCGTAAAAACGTCGATGTACAGTCAGACAAAAAAGTGTCGATTTAACGCTTGAACCACGCGGGAGTGTAAAATTTAAATAATGTTT
The DNA here is from genome assembly GCA_916614155.1 of Mesoligia furuncula. Classification (NCBI taxonomy): domain Eukaryota; kingdom Metazoa; phylum Arthropoda; class Insecta; order Lepidoptera; family Noctuidae; genus Mesoligia; species Mesoligia furuncula. The sequence goes on along the minus strand of OU744800.1, from coordinate 26,799,291 downwards.
GGATAAATAAATTAATAATTAAACAAATAAGTCCTTATACTTTTTTAATATAGTATTAAGATTATTGTTAATTATCATTACAATCTTATAGCTAGTGGCACGGTGGTAGGTATTTATTGAATAAATCTTTAAACGTGATTATAATTATTAGGTTCACAAGTAGGACCTTCTAAGTTAGTTCCTATTCCTACTAAAATATTTAAATTTTACACTCCCGCGTGGTTCAAGCGTTAAATCGACACTTTTTTGTCTGACTGTACATCGACGTTTTTACTCCTATCAAAACAGAAATATTATTCGGGTCGAGTCTGAGCGGGTCGAGTGGACACTGACCCCCGATTTTGACCACACGTCAAAGGAAGCCTAGTCAACTAACTAATAAAGCTAAATTTCATTCTAAAACATCAATCGGTTTCTTACTAAACTTCTACTGTACCGGACGAGTCCGGTTACTTATCTCCTTTGGTGACCGTACTAGCTAGACTAGACAGAGCGGGGTAATTTACTAACAGTAGCAATGGCTTTTTTTTTTTGACAGTTCCACAACATTCATTGCGGTATTTACGTTGTTAAACAGACAAATTTTTCGAACATATGAAGCAGTGGATTGGAGATTCTGAATAATTTTGAAGGGCGATATGATTGATAGTATGTTTCGCAATTCGGGTGCGGCATAGATCACGTTCAGCACCACGAGAACAATTCTTTGAATAATGACGCAACTGTCTCACTCACGTCTGTCGACGTGTGATGATGTCATAATAACATGAATAGGACCAACTATTCGTTTGTTTAACAAATATTGAAATTGATCAAAAATCGTGTTGTCTGATAGAAAACCGTAAAATGTCTTTAGAGAATATGATCTTCATGATCTCCATCTATAGTCGGACTTGTAAAATGACAGCATAGGTGTTACATATATGACTGAAATTGGCGTATTTTTGTTTTTTCGCGGCCATCAACCAAATCTTGTTTTTCTATTACCGAATATTATAACAAACGAAACTTATTTGACATGCATAATGTGTCTAAACTCAGTCCGAAATGAGTTACTATGAAGTGTCATTTTACTGCAGCTAATTAAAAGTCAGAATTTAGTATTACCATTTGGAACATTTGAACCTTAGACAAAGAAAAGTATAGACGGCGGGTATCTCCAGTTCATTTCCACAAGAAAAGGATAAAGTATTGAGTTATTATAAGTAACAGAAAGGGATAAAGCTATACTATTTCCGTCTCTCAGTGCGTGCCAGTTTTTTCAAGGCAGCTACTCATGTAGCCTATGTTAGTTAAGTTAGTTTTTTGTCTCATGTGTGGCCACGCTACCCGATGCTCTATAGCTTTCTTACTCTAAGATTTGAACAGTCCTGACAAAAAGCCGGAGATTTGCAAAAAAGTCGGGGCTTTTCAATCTTCCTTTTCAGAATTAATTTTACACATTTTTATTTTCTGAAAGAAATCTTGGGTTGACAATTTCGGACAAATGACAAGGCCTGACAAAGACCGAACCCCGTTCGGTTCGGTTCGGTTCGGAACCAAAAACCGGACATGTTCTACTAAAATAATACCTACGGGCGGATGGTAACCCTATCTCCATCTGTCTCTACCAAAGAGATATAGGCTAAATAGTCTTTGATAGTCTTTGGTCTCTACGAACGATGATTTTTTAAATCACCATTGTGTTTCCTAATAGTGGTGATTATGTCTATACTTTAAGTTTACGGTTCGGTGAAGTCTTTGTTGCACAGTTTTACTTGTATTTATTTGCAATTTTATTACTGACTCGACAGACGTCCGTTCCAAATTTTAAAATCCCAAAGAAAAAAGGACATTAAGTTTTTCACAAAATTGAAAATTTTCCGGGAAACTTTTCCTATTTTCCTTTCCAATAAAACCTATTTCGGACTATTACGAACGTTTTAAAATAAATAATACTTAGCCAAAGCAGTCCATCCGTTCTCGAGTGATGCGCTTACCAACGAACAGCATTTATTTTTTTATACACTCCGGTGTTGAACTTTAAGAGCGGTTCTACACCACATCCGATCCGAATCCGAATTAAAGATCCGACTTCAATCCGAATTGGGAATGTTCTAAATTAGGACGGATAGAGTACGGATCTAGTGCACAAGTTGCACAACCCCTCATACAAAAAAGTTATTTAAAAAAATCAAAAAACCCGACTGCGGTAAAAAACTTAAGTTAAAAGAAACTGAAAAGCTAAAAACAAGCCCATTTTAAATTAAATAAAAGTTGGAAGCAGGCGGGACCCACATCATTTTTATTGTATTTTCAAATTCAAATGGGTCCCGCCTGCTTCCAACTTTTATTTAATTTAAAATGGGCTTGTTTTTAGCTTTTCAGTTTCTTTTAACTTAAGTTTTTTACCGCAGTCGGGTTTTTTGATTTTTTTAAATAACTTTTTTTATTTCCAGTTTTTTAGTTTACAAATTTGAAAGATTTCGCAGACGATTTAGTTCTTGGTAGGTGTTTTTTTTGCGATTTGTCACTTCGAATTGCTTTTAAGTATATATGTTGTATATATTTTTGTAATCACCTTTTAAAACCCTTTATTTTGATACCCCACTCGATAGGTTTTGAAAAAAAAAATTAAAAAAAAAAATTAATATGGCGTCCAGTAGTCGCCATATTGAATTTTCACTAACGTCATGTCTTTAGTGACACTCGCCGGACTAAGAGGAATCGATTAACGTACATCCTATGTATGTATGTACATACATACATACATAGGCTGATGAACACATTACCACTCCTTTGCGTCGCGCAGTCGGGTAAATAGGACTATGGTCACTTCGGACCAGGCGTTTCTCGGATTCGGATCGGATGTAGAGCAGAACCGCTCCAACTCTTCGAACGTCAAGTGTAGGTACACTATGTGTACCGATAACAATACAATTTCTATTGTGTTTGCTAATTAGACGCGCGACGGGACTAGGCTTGAAGAATTTATTAAAGAAACTCGTGAGTTTCTGACTTTAGTCATTATAGTCATTAGTCATTTATTCATGAACAATAAATTGTATCTGAATTTACATAATTAAAATCAATAATTTAAATCACAATAATAAGAAACACGTTAAATACAACAACAATACATAAATATAACATCAACAATCTATTGGATCCCCTTATAGATCATCAATTTTGTAAAGACACGGAAACTTTTGAGTTGCTTTTTAAAAGAGCTAGAGTACATAGCACTTTTCAAATTTATAGGCAATTTGTTAAATAAGATGACCGATTGATATTTGGGACTGTGCTTCACAATATTTAAATTAGGCTGTATCTTGTAATGTTTAATATCTTGTCTCCGTGTGCCTTCTCTAATCACTATCGTTCTTCTGCAGTCTCATATTCATGCATAAATTTGGCCATGTTAATTAGAAGTACAAATACATAAATGCTCGGCACTGTTAGTATCTTCAGATTTGTGAAGTGTTCACGGCAACTCTCCCTTTGCGGGATACGGAGTAATGTGCGAATTGCGCGTTTTTGTAACACAAAAGCTCTCCTTACATTATAATCATAGCTTTTTCCCCAAACCATTATGCTATACCTAATTCTTGATTCTACCAATGCGAAATACACCAATTTCAATTGCTCATTGCTAATGTCTGTTCTAAGGGCTCTTTAAGCGTAACATGCGGAACATACCGATGCATTTATCGCATTTAATTCTGTTTTCCAATTTAGATGTTCGTCAATGTGTACTCCTAAAAATTTGACTTCCCTAACGAGGACGATTTTGTCATCATTCAATGCAACATCCAGACTGTCCTTATTACGGGCTGTTGTCTTAAATAATAACAATTTGGTCTTTGCGGTGTTGATTACTAAATTGTTTACAGTGGACCACACATGAAAAGCTTGTAATGCAGCATTTACCAACTCTGTTAATTTATGTATGTCATTTGCTGCTACTATGGCATTTGTGTCATCGGCGAAGATTACTATATTATTGTCAGGTAACATTGAATTTATGTAATTAATTAAGTCATTTATAAATAATATGAATAAAATAGGTCCTAATATAGATCCTTGCGGGACGCCTGTAGTCATATTTATCGTGGCAGATTTGTAGGCCTTTTTGTAGCCACTTAGAGTTTTGTCAATTTCTACGAACATTTTTCTATTTTTCAGGTAAGAAGAGAATAGTTTGAGGACCTTACCTTTTATACCATAGTGCGCCATTTTTGCAAGAAGTAACTCGTGGTCTATACTGTCAAAGGCGGAACTTAAGTCAAGAAAGATCCCTGCTACACTCATTTTCTTGTTCATTTTTTCTATTACATCGTCAAGTAAAGTATAAATGGCGTCAGAAGTACCAACACCTTTCTGATAACCGAACTGTCTATGGTTCAGCACTTTATTTGCACACAAGTGGGATAGCAGTCGATTTTTAATAATTTTCTCAAATATTTTTGACAGAACTGGTAGCAAGGAGATAGGCCTGTAGTTTTTAGGATTAGTTCTACTGCCTTTTTTGTAGACGCGGGTATACTTTGGCTATTTTTAATTGCTCTGGAAAGATGGATTCCTCAATACACTTATTATAAAAATCACACAAGGGCTCAGCTAGAATTACGATATGTTCCTTAATTACAGATATTGGGATCTCATCATACCCGCAAGAATACTTGTTTTCCATTCTTCTTACTATATTTAAGACTTCAATGGGAGTTACCGAAGCAATTGTCATTTCGCTATTGATTTCGTATGTAAACTCATGTAAGAATACAGTATTTGGGTCTGTATCTGTTGTCCTAGTAGTGCATTTGTAGTCAAACTGTTTTGCTAAGATGTCAGATATTAACTCTGTATTTATTACAATTTGGTTATCGACTTTCAGACGAAAATCCGGTAGTATCGTTTTGTCTTTATTGGTACATTTACTCACTATTTTCCAAACTTCCATACTTATATTTTTGGAACTATTAATTTGTACCATTATTACTAACTACCTAGGTAATGTCAGATATTTATGTCGGTGAGCAACGTGATACGGAGGGAGTGCTAAGCAGTCCATATGATAGTACCTAATTAATGAGTGACTAACAACTAGGTACTGACACAAACTCCAGATACATTTAGCTCGGAAGTCGGTGCTGTTACAACAGGGTGGCCCAGTAGCTATGGACGACTTCGGAATTGTAACTTGATGCCCTACAATTCCACATAAGTTTAAATCAAATGAAATAGGAAAAGGTCGTTGCATAATATGTTTATTTAAGGTTTTCTCAGATTTTTCTTACGAAAAAAGACTTTTTCCCCTAAATAAATTATTAGCACATAAAAAGTTTTATCGGTAAACAAAAGAATCAGAACCATTGTGAAATAATTCCAGTTGAATTAATAGAAGGACAACCATAAATAGAAATACATTTACCCTGCAAATCGAGCCTGCTTATAAAACGGATTTTAAATCCAACACAAAAAATACAACAATGAAAAACTTTCCACGCGGAGGAGGCTCTTTTGTATAACTTATTTATTTCTGTAATTCAACTTGTCCAAATATAAAGTCTAAACAAATTCGAAGTTAGGTACTTGGAATGCCAATGAAACCCCGCAACCGTGGTTACGCGACAGGTTTATTTCCGTTCGCGTGTTCAATATAGGGGATTAGGTAGTGCTTTCAAACGTGCTCGGGTTTATTATAAGTTTAGGTTCAAAACGTGCTCGTTCGCGGCTCGATCACGGGTTGGGGAGTGCATTGTTCATTTGTTATGAATGTTTCGGTTACATGGAAAATGTAGGGTTGCACGTTTTGAGGCAGTCGTGAGTGTCGTGACGTAGATTGCCTAATGCTTTTCGTGCACTGGTGAATTGGTATTTGGGGATATTTTAGTACTTACAGCTGACTTTGACATGTGACGTGATTCACATGATTCAAACGTGTTACTAATAGGTACACGTTTGAATCGTTACATGACAAAGTCAGTGTTCCGCACAGCTTTGTTTCTGGTCGGCGCTGTAGCTTCTGATTTTCAGGAGTTGCTGAGGTGCTGTGGTTGGGAATACTGTGGCGGGTTTGTCCCCAAAGGAATCATTTCACATTAAAATTGTAGGAAGTAGATAAAAAGGAGATGGTGATTGGATGGAAGACACTTGAGACAGCTACATGATGATTGGATGGAAATATCCTCTGCCATCAACAGCCACTAAATATTGCCATAATGATACTTAAGGGTATACACCGGACTGGAGGGCTAGGTTAAATACATGACATAGAGGCGCTGCCAAGATGTCATGACATCCCGGGCAAAGGTTGGAATGTTGCCAAGGCCAATCGAGGTACTTACAGGGTTTGAGTTTAGCAATCGCCTTGCCTATATCCGGTGGGGTTAAAAAGCTGCAATACGAGATCACAGCGTGAAACTTGAGAACAGAGATGAACCAATGTAGGGATAATCCAGAGGTCCCGTTGTGGGTATAGCAGTTGATTATGATGATGATGAACAACGACATCCTCATTGTGCGTTTGAAATAAATGCCATCACCAAAATCACTAATTATTATAGTCTTGGGTGCCTAAAGAGTATATTCAGGCATTTACAATATTTTTATAACCCCGCAATAAAAATATAATGTTAAAAGTAAATAACTAGTTTAACGACGACGACGTCGTTATATCCGAACGAAAGGGTGTAAACAGTGTGTGTGTGTGTATGTGTGTGTGTGTGTGTGTTTACAGTGTAAACAGCAGTGGCAAAGATTTAAATCGTTAGATTCGCCCTACCGCATCAAAACTAGGTGAGGGCAAATCAAGCTATTTAAATCATTGGGGGGCGGGGTTTTACTTAATGTCAAATACTGTAAATTTTTTTTAAATTCTTTTTATTGGCAACGAGATGAAAAAAAAACTAATTTAAATTTTGAAATATTGTAATTATGCGGGTTTTTAATAATGTGATCAGTACCTACCTATATCAATCTACTCGGTAATGTATTCTCAACATTGGAAAACATTTTGAACTTTTTTTTTTTAAAAAAATTATGTAAGGATCTCGCCTTTCAAGGACGCGCCACGTTTCAGGTACATTTCGTTACATGAGGGAGAAGAGAAATAACTTTCTTACTCTCTCTGTCTCTCACACTAAATCTCTCTTATTCTTATAGGTATTTTATTATTTATCTCTTTATTTTAGATTTGTTCCCTAAGCACTTTTCCATAACAGAAAGGTGTAGGTATTAATGATTCTAATGATTATAATATGTAAATACATACCTGATATAGTCGTGAATCATATTTTGAACAAGATTCAACCTGACACTGACCTGAACATTGCAAAAAACGTAAGAAACTTTATTTTCGCGGGCTACAACTGCTATACCATAATTACTTACGTTACTTAATACAAACTTAACATAGTACAACATAAACACAAACATACTTTACTTACAGTTTGAAGAAAAAATTAAGTATTATTTTGCTTGTAGCATAATAATTATATATAAATAGTAATACCCTTGCGAATTCACTCACACAACATGTAAACACATCAATCTGAGTTTAAAGGTCGTTGATGGTACGAATAGCTCTGGTAAGGGTAAGGTGCTTTGGCAAGCAGGTTAGTTCTGGCTGTAGGTACCAGTAGCAGTGGCGGGCTGCGCCGCCTCCAAACGTAGTGGTCAGGTACACACAAACTCAAGCGCTGCAATACTCCTGGGTTACTCTCCACTCCACGAAGCACCTTCACCAAGTAGGCAACCTGCGTAAACTCCCGTCGGACATGCAATTGATTATAGCCAACCATGCCCAGGACAAACAGAGTGGGATACATTAGTGGGTAAAACGGATATACCCCATATAATTTCATGTAACAAATGGCGCGTGAACTAGTTTTGAACACGTGAACTTGTTTTGAACACGTGAACTTGTTTTGAACACGTGAACTTGTTTCCAACATTACAGAGTACTTAGCTTCATGTGGAGCCCATATGACCGCAATATGTTTCAGATGACTCCTGACTAGTGCATCATACAGGACCCTAACTGCTGTAATGTTTGTGAAGCTTTGTGTCTGTCTCAGAACAAATCCCAAGTTTCTGTAGGCCTTCTTACAGATCCTGGTTACATGCTCACGGAATGTCAGATCGGGGGTCATGAAAACACCCAAGTCTCGCACCTCCATGACTCGTTGCATTGGTGCCGCATCCACCTCGTACTCATAGAGCAGAGGTGCACGAGCACGGGTGAAAGTCAAAGAGCACTGATACGTTGAAGTACAGTTTGTTTTCATGGCTCCATTGTACTATTCGATCTATGTCTTCCTGTAGGCACCTGCAATCAGACTCGGACCTAATCTCTAGCAGCAACTTGAGGTCATCAGCAAATAATAAACAAGCGCCATGTCTTACGACTTCCGGCAAATTGTTTATCATAATTATTATGAATTCTAGAGGACCCAAGTTGGTGCCCTGACTTACACCCGACCAAGTGTAATATAAGTCGGATTCACATCCGTTGCAGTCCACATACTGCTGTCTGCCTTGCATTTAACTGGCGAAAAACAGCAATAGATGCTGGGTACATCCGACCTCTGCTAACTTCCGCAGTAAGATGTCATTCTCGACGGTGTCAAAAGCTTTTCTAAAGTCAAAATAAGCTGCGTCCACCTGCACCCCAGCATCCACCGCCGGCACCACGCGTCCCATGCAATGAAGGAGATTGGTAGCAGTGCTGCGCCCCGGCCGGAATCCGTGCTGCGCATCCGATAACTGTCCGCGCACTTGCTCTTGCACACAGTACATGGCAGACTCGAACACCTTTGCCGCCGTCGACAACACCGCCACCGGTCTATACCCACTGATGTCCGCTCCCGCCCTGCCTTTGGGCACTGGAATGACTCGCGTAATCTTCCACCGAGCTGGGACCTTCGCAGAATGAAGACAGGCGTTAAATATGTAAAGTAACGGTTTCGCGAGTAACTCTACCACAATCTTTAAAAAGAAACGCTGGTATACCATCTGGGCCCGCAGATCGCTTAGGCTTGAGGCGGTCGAGTGCACTTTTAACGTCCCTAAGACTTAGATTATTAATTCGCACGCATGCACTACCAGTGTTCCCCGCTTCCGCTGCTGCCGCTTCTGAGTCTAGTCGTGGCGGCGCACTACTATATACCGACTCAAAATAAGTCGCGAACTGCTCAGCACACTCCTGGTCTGACAGATACTGACCGTCCTTTATAATATCCTGTCTACTCATTGTACCTTTTCTGCGATCGTATGTATTGCCAAAATGACTTAGGGTCTTTCGCGAACTGACATTGAATCTTATTTTGATGTTGTTTGCGTGCAATTTCTATTGTTTTTTTTAATATGTGCGATAATTTTTTTAATATGTTTCGAATATTTGTCGTAATCACTATTTAATTTCGTTGTTTTATATACTTTATGTAGTCTTGCTTTAATTTTTAAGTTTTTTTTATTATATCGCTCGTATACCATTTGGGGTAAATCGCTGTTTGACAGTAAATGTTTTCCTAGGAACACTTGCATCTAATATATTAATATGGCGAGATGTTTATCCTATTCATACTTATACTTATAACTTAGGTGCTATCGCATAACTCCCTCTCTTTTTACTAATAAATGGTCTTCCAGCTAAATAGCCTGGACCCCATTCATGCGATCCGAATAAAGCATATCAATCGATTAATCGAGTCTGGTTTAACCACGCTGGGATCGGTGCAATTCATTCATTCATGCATTCAACATAAATATGTGAAGTATTCCACATTGGGCACCCGCTTAAATGGCACCTGAGTGAATGTGCCGCTGTGTGTCAGGTGCCATTTAAGCGGGTGCCCAATGTGGAATACGTCCAGCCGTTTGAGCGTGAAGAAGTAACAAACATATAGCCACACACACTCACAAACTTTCGCCTTTTTAGGGTTCCGTACCCAAAGGGTAAAAACGGAACCCTATTACTAAGACTTCGCTGTCTGTCCGTCTGTCCGTCTGTCCGTCTGTCCATTTGTCCGTCTATCTGTCACCAGGTTGTATCTCAAGAACCGCAATAGCTAGATAGTTGAAATTTTCACAAATTATGTATTTCTGTTGCCGCTATAACAACAAATAAATATATTCGACAACTATCACACAACGCCGTCTAGTCCCAAGCTAAGCAGAGCTTGTGTTATGGGTACTAGACAACTGATAAACATACTTATATATTTCTAAATACATACATATTATAGATAAATTACACCCAGACACAGAACAAATGATCATGCTCATCACACAAACATTTGTCCTGGGTGGGAATCGAACCCACGACCTCCGGCATAGCAGTCAGGGCCACTAACCACTAGACCAACGGGCCAGTCAATCAATCCTGGTAAAGTGCCAATGGCTCCAAAAACGTCTCGCCTCAGATCGACTAGCAGTTCATCCAGTAGTTCTAGTACTTACTTCATCGAGCTCTAATAGTAGTACAGGTAACTCGGCGAGCCGCAAACGAAGACGTGCAAGGCGCCACCGTCATAGAAAATCCAAACGATCTCGACGTACGGGCAGTAGGTACGATAAATTATCCAGTAGGTGCAGAAGTAGGTGAGCTTCGTGATTTACTTGCACGTAATAATACATGCAATCCTATAATTGCATGTATTATTACGGTCCTGTCGATTTTTGTAAAGAATCGTGTATAGACTTGAACGAAAGCCGCGAATAATTTTTTGATAATAAAGAAAGTATCGGTAGTTCTAGTGAAGCTGTTATAGAACCTTCTTTTGAGTTCGCTATTCAGACTAAATTAAAGGATCCGTCAGTTCCTGTAGCCCCTAATGACTTTTTAGCTACCTTAAACAGTATTCAGCATTTTGTAGTGGCTATTATAGCCACTGGTGTGAATAATCATTCTCCAGGTTTCGTAGAATTAGAAATTAACGATGAAATTAAAGCCTATGAGGCATCGCGACAATTGGCTCAAGCGGATAGGGCCTATGCTGCTCAAACCTTCTGTTTATTGAAATTTAGAGAAGCTCTGCGAGAGACGTGACGGCATAATGAAATTCATATGAGACCCTCTTATAAAAACGACTTTACGTAAAATTCCGCCTTCATGCCAACATATTTTTAATGCCGACTCCTTCACGGCTGCTCTCGAGAAAATCGGTGGGGTTAAGAAAGCACTTTTCCACCTAAATCAAATAACGCTAGCCTCGCCTCTCAAGCAGGCCCTAGCGGATCTATACCTAACAACCGCTTTCCGAAGGGAGCGGTCTATTACATTGGGCCTACACAGGTTAACGTACCCGGATGCTGTCATGTGCAAGCTGAACATCCAAGACACAATGCTCCTCCGAGAGGTAGCTATTCTCAATATCCTCCGGGGCATCTATCTAGGCAACAACAACTCGAGTCGACGGGGGACATCTAATACCAGGGGTTCCTTTCGATCACGAACGGGACACCAAAACTGGTCTGTCAATGGCCATTCCAAAAACACAACAATTCAGAGCGCATCCACCGGTGCCTCAAAAAATGACAATTTTAAAAACCGAAGGTATTGACTCGTGTCACAGGAGCACCGAGTTCAAAGCCGGTCAGTTATCCCAGTTTGTCCATCATTGGGAGAACTTGGGAGCTCCAGAAGTCCTCATCAAAATAATAAAAGGTTATCGAATACCATTTCTTCAAAGGCCTCCGCTAATTGTACCAAACTTGAAAAAGAGTAGCTTCGCTATTCCCATTTCGACAGAAATGACGGTTCTCGTAAATCAAATGAAAATGCAGGGTGTTCTCGAGATTGCAGATTTATCCCCAAGCTTTCTATCAACAATTTTCTTGGTTCCGAAAAGCGAAGGTTCCTTTCGGCCAATTTTCAACTTGAAAGCCCTAAACCTCAGCCTTAAACAAGTTTGTTCTCACAGGTAACAAACTTTCAATAATTTTAAATGTTAATGCTAATTCATTGTTTCATATATTTAAAATTTTGTCTGCTCAACAACATAAATAACACAACGAATGTTGTTGAACTATCAAGGAAATACTCAACCGCCACATTTTTATGCTTACCTAGATATTTTTTGTGAGCGTTTCTCTAACGTCTCTAACCGTTTTCTCAAGTAAGTATTCTTCATTTTTGCGAGAATCCGAATCCTTGTTGAAGTTCACCTTTATTGTAGTAAAATTAAGCAAAATGACCTTCTAGCGTTATGTAGGTAAAGTAACAGTCATAATTGGTTAAATGATGATCCACGTAGCTGTCTGTACCTGATGCTGCTCCCAAAAGGCAATATGGCAATAAGATAAGGGATATAATAGCGGACGCTGAACCCCCGCGCCGCCCGATGATAAGCTCTTCATAACCTGATGATGTTGACGTCACGCCGTGATTTGCTTAACACAACCGTGCGACCTAAACTTTACGTGCTTGTGTGTGATTCCACTAAATGAGTACACACTTGATTGATTACAGAACCTTAGGTCCACGTCACGTTTGAATCGCATTCACATTTATCTAGTTTTCATTTAATTTGTGATTGAAACAGTGAACACATATTCAACAATGGCGGTTTCTGGATGGACAACAGCGCTGCCACCTATGAAGAGCTTTCAGTTTTTAAGCCCCTTTGGTTTTCTCTTTCCGCGCCATAATACGCACAAAGGAAAAAAAAACTTCGTAGGCAACATTCTTACTTAGTGTCCGTCCAGCATGGGGCGTGGAACAGGCGCGGGCGCAGGCTGGGCGCGGGTGCGGGAACGCGCGCGGGCTGCCTGTTCGCACTAGAGCGCGGCTGCGTGCTGCGTGTTGTCGTATCCAGTGTTTGTCAAAATATAATTTGGATGAAAAAAACTTATTTTTACTAGAAAAAAGCTCGAACTAGTTTCAGAACCCCGGCCCCCCCACCACCCACTGCGCCGCGCCCGCGTGCCCACTATGGACCAAAGAGTAAAGTAACTATAGAAAGAAAAGAAAGTTGAATATGTTTGACTTCGCCGCGATGCGCCCGCCTCGTGCTCGCTCCCCAGTCTGGCCAAACATTTTAAATTAAATTAACCAAGAAATAATTTCCAGTATTTTTTCTTTTTTATACGATTTAATTATATAAACGCGAGTTATTATATAATTTCTAAATAAGTGAAAATAAATTGAAGCTGTATTCCGTTTCATAGGGCTGCTGTAGTCTGCATGAATGCATAATCTTGGAAGTTGGAACGGAACGACGTGGAGTGGCCGCTAAATGTCAAGCACACGTTTCTCAATTGAGGTTATGTTGTTGTGGAATTGTGGAATTAAATTATATTGAACAATTTTGTGCCCATTTCTTACTTCTAATTCATAATGACCGACTTTGTATTAAATGATACAGATTCGGAAGTTGATTCAGATGAAGAAGTAAGTATTTTTTAATGAAATTTGTCCGGGAAACGAAATATCTAATAATTTCTAAAATTTTATTCATTTGTGATTTGTAGTTGCAAGAAGCGTTTGCCAAAGGCTTGTTAAAGCCTGGTCTTAACGAAGAAATAGAAAGGATTGAGAAGAATTATGTAAATAACATTGCTGACTTAAAAGTGAAACTGAAAGATATTCAGCTAAAATTACCATGGATCGAGACTTTAGACCTCGTGACCGCTATAGCACCGATGGCACCTGACGTAGCCTTACAGATGCAAGAGACAGCACAGAGAAGAAAGTAAGTAGTAACCATTTTTGCTGGTAATATTGTTTTGCAAAATATTTCATATTCTTGCCTAATAGTTGATGTGGTTAAAATGTAGGGAATATTATGGGCTGATTTATTTTCATGATTTCATTAATTTTGTATATCGTCAGAAAAGGCGATAGCAACTATGTGGTATAATTTATTGCATATGTGTGGTTTCCATACTGTATAGTGGAGGTGAAAGCAAGAAGGAGAGGAGACATGGATGTCTACTCTCCTTCTAGAGCTCCCACCGCTGTGCTTATTTATAGCTGTAAAAAAAAAATCAACCCAATATTTCTAAAACACTTTTATTTTACAGGAATCTAAAAGAGAATAGCAAAGGACAACAGAATTATGACCCAACACAAGACCCGGTCCTCAATGAGTTCAAAAGAGAGAACCTCCTACATAGACAAGCACAGGCAGCCGTGTTAGAAGGCATCAAGAAACTGAAAGATCTTGGAGTAGCTACAAGAAGGTATTATAAAATTCATTTGGTATTTTTTTTTTTTTTTAGTTGGCTTTATTGTGGTAGAGCTAGCTGGATGCTAGTGGTGTTTCTCAGAGGGTTAGTACCATCCACAATTAAAAAAATCATCCAAATTTAGCTGAAATGACTCAGTTGACCCTGGTATTATAGAAAATGTCCCCAATCCATACCTTTCATAATGCAAAAATTAAAAGAATCCCAGTTCCCAAGATGCAGGACCGTGATCAATATTTAGATCTTTTATAATGCACTGATGCATTACCAGGCATCATTATAATCTTAACACATTTTTCATCCTTCCAGACCTGATGACTACTTTGCGGAGATGGCCAAGTCAGATGACCACATGCAGAAGGTCCGCAAGAACTTGATGGCGAAACAGGCAGCACAGGCTCGCACAGAGAAAGTTAGACAGCTCCGAGATCAGAAGAAGATTGCTAAGAGAGTACAGGTAAAGTTTGAACCTTATGCAGCAAAAATTTATATACAAACATTTGAAATGTGTATGCAACAAGCAGTGTGCAGTTTTAAATTAGATTATCTATGCTCGTGCGGTTCTGTTTACCTCACTGCCTTTTTGGTAGAGCTAGAGGAAAGACAAAAAAAAACAAATATTGTTTTTGTAGGCCAATTCTTTACAGCCATGCATTCCCAGGATTTGCAGTTCCAAAACTACAGTTGCAACAACTGTGCAAATAATGAGTGGTTGGTCATACAATGTTGAACACATCGTCAGTAATGTTGTATGAAAATAGCATTCTATATTTTATAATCAGTAGGTAAATAAAAACTTGAAATTAAATGATGAAATAAGAATAAGTATGCAGCTGTGAAAAGTTAATCTATTGTGTCGACACATGCATTGTCGTATCGCTACTGTATGACGCTAACGGTCTTATATCACGCGCGTACATAATCAAATATTAACTGGGTTTAAATCTTATTTATGATTAGAAGTTGAGTGAGATGTAATCACTATTTAAAAACTGGCCAAGTGCGAGTCGGACTCGCACACTAAGGGTTCCGTACCACTAGGCTAAAACGCCGAAAAAAACATGTTTGTTGTATGGGAGCCCCCCTTAAATATTTATTTTATTTTAATTTTATTATTTCTTATTAAAGTTAAAATACAACTGAGTATTTTGTGAATATTTCAAGTGCCTACCTGTTGCCATTTTTGATATCGAGCAAAAAAGGGCAAAAAAATCGCGTTTGTTGTATGGGAGCCCCCCTTAAATATTTATTTTATTTTGTTTTTAGTATTTGTTGTTATAGCGGCAACAGAAATACATCATCTGTGAAAATTTCAACTGTCTAGCTATCGCGGTTCTTGAGATACAGCCTGGTGACAGACAGACGGACAGACGGACAGACAGCGAAGTCTTAGTAATAGGGTCCCGTTTTTACCCTTTGGGTACGGAACCCTAAAAACTGGTTACTTTCCAGCTTCCATAAGGGACATTTGAATGCTTTATATGTATATTGGAATAAATTTTCCATTTCTAGTATGAAGAGAAATTTGTCTATGCAAATCACATTCCGTAAATTGGAATTGAACAGATGACTGATTACACTTTCATTGGCATATTTCTTGTAACTTCGAAAACCAGTCTTACCAAGAAGGGGTATTGGATTACCCAGTAACTTGGTTGTGGAGTTCTGATAGGCAGTAGCTCTATATAAAATGCTGGTATTCAGCTGCATCCCGTTAGACTGAAAGCCAATCTCAACATAGTTGTTTTTACTAATCAAACATCATATTTTCCAGACCGACGCAAGGCTAAAACAAGCAGCAGATAAGAAAGAAATGTTGGAACAATTAAAACGTGTACGAAAAGGAAAATCATCAGACCTAGGATTCCTAGATGAAAACAAGGGTAGCAACAAAGGAAATAATAAAGGCAAAGATGGCAAAGGACCACAGAATAAAGTCAACAAAAGGCGAGCAATGAAAGACAAGAAATTTGGCTTTGGCGGTAAAAAGAAAGGCGGAAAACTAAACACAAGGGAATCTTCAAACAATTTCGAAGGTTTTAATGGCGCCGCTCCTCAGAAAAGACAGGGTAATTTCAAAACTAAATCGTTCCAAGTCAATAGTAAGAAGAATTCTAGGCCAGGCAAATCTCAGAGACCCGGTAAATCGAAGAGGAAAAACAGTGGTAAAAGATAAGGATTGATTTAGTTTAATGTTCTAGAATAAAATTAAATGTTATGCTTATAATAAGGATGTTTGTTTTATTTCGAATACTTGTATTTTTCTTTGCCTATAATATGAGGGGATACAAAAACTTGGGCACAATTGATTCATAGACTACCTATCTAATTTAATAAAATTGTTTTACTAAAAATAGGATCTCCTTATTTAAACAGATCTGAGGGGTAATTCTCGTAATTTTAAGAACATTCACAGTCTGATCTCAGTCTCAATCTGTCTCCTAAAGAAAATTTATTGTTTTTCTTTTTATTTATTTGTTGGGTACTCAGACCAACAAAAAAAGATAACGCCACGACTGCCCCCGATGTTATAATTACAGTAAGGCACACATTACAGTAAGACGACTTACTGTAATTATAACATCGGGGGCAGACGAACATTCAAACTGAAGCCACCTTTTTTATGTATGTGTGTATCGAAGGCTTGCCATTTGTTAAATGTTTTCCCTATAATTTGGGGATATTTGTGCGAGTAGGAACTAGTATAATATTGTACGAGTAAGATATTGTTGAGTATGGTATTGCTATTAATTGGAAACACAAAATATTCAATACATAAAAAAGAAAATAGGAATATAACTCGAAGTAACAAATCATATTTATATGTATGTATTAATCGAATGGGGAAAATTTAAATCGTATTATGGCAACCCCCGCACCTTATGTCACTACTTTCGTTCGTTGAGGTTTTTTGTTCAAAGTAATCTAAAATTTAATATTATAGAAACGATATTATTTCAAGTACTTACAAGTGAAAAGTGATTCCGTGAGACTTTAAGTGATTTGCTGTTGTTTTTGCAACTTTTCACTGCACACGAAGGCATAATTATATTTTTTTAATCTATGTTAACTTGACGACGACTCGTGACGTACTAAGAGCGATGAGCATGGTTTTAGTGTAGGTGTGTGCGTGAGCGTGTATGTTTAGTTGCAGGAGCACGGTTTTATGGCTTCACTTTTGATGTTCGCGGCGCGCCGTCTATCTTTTTTTGTTGGTCTGAGGTTGGGTAGAAAACCCTGTAATGCATATTTAGAACAAACGTGCAAAGCCTTAACCTTTAAGTATGGACGTGGAGTCTCACAGGCTACTCGATGTTGTCGTTTTCTTAGTTTCACCTACTTTCCCCCACTCCTCGCGATTGAGCGGCTCAGTAGCTTTTGTTTTACATGTAAAACTACCAACGAGGGAGGAGGTTCCGACTTCCGATGAATATCACGTAAGTAATGACCATCAAAATATTGACCGGAGCCTGTCAGGCTACACGTCCATTGTTGCCCTATGATATATTTTATAAGGGCGATTATGTTTGTTTCCGATTTTGTAGTACAAAATCTCAAAAAACAATAAAGCCGGTAGTTCTAAATCAAAACGACCATCTACGAGTTCTGTTCAGGGCCCTGCGAGAAAAACTTTGCGTGCAGCAGATCCATCTTTCGAACAAAAATGAGTGAGTTGTTCTTAGCTTCGGATCAGTCTGACAATGAAGAGAATATTGAAGATTTTTTTTTATTGGAGTTCGAACTGATACAAAATCATGAAAGTGACAATCAGGACCAGGGCCAGGACCTAGGAGAAGAGTCAGGTAGTGATAGTTCGGACAATATTCCACTATCGGAGTTATCGAAAAGTAACTATTAGTTGTTAGTTGTCAAAATTTTTTATATTTGTTACCTGAAGTAGTTGTTTCGTGTTTTTGGTTTCTTATATATTATATTTTGAGAAAAAAAGACTCATTTTGTTAAAGGAATAAGTTTGGCTGTTTTTAATACCTAAAAATGTAACCTAAGTAGATTTAGACTGAAAAGTGCCATAATTTTTGATTTTTCAAATTTCTATAATTTTTGAAATAAAAGTTGATTATATCAGCCCGTTATTTTGTTACTAAATCCCATAACTTTAATATTCAAACAGTTTTAAAGCGATCTTATATCAAATTCCCCTAAAAAAAGGTGTGTGCATATAGGAGCCTGTGAGACTCCACATCCGCAGTAGTGTTAAGAAAAAATGACGTCCATACTTAAAGGTTAAGATACTTTTAATACATTCTATTGAAGATAATGAGAACTTCGTAATTCGTCATTGACGGCCATTTCTCAGGCAGTTTTGCAATCGAAAATAGAAAATAAATCGAAAATAGTTACCTATAAAATAAAACACCACACTGCTGGTTTGAAAAAAATTATAATATGTTCTTGTTCTACTACTTTCTAATGCTGCTGTTGTTTGCACGAATACGCACGGTCGGCTAGTTTGTCGACGCGCGAAATTATTATTCTTTGAGGACTGCAGGCACTGCGACACGACCTTCTCTTTCTGTCTTCAGTACTCATCTACATTACATGCAATGCATGCATAATGTTTAGACCGCTCGACCAAGTACACAGAATTACTAAAATTATTGAAAGAACACTAAGAGGGGTGTGCTCCACGGCCTTCCTTGATGTTGCACAGGCTTTTGATAATGTTTGTTATAATGGCCTCATAATAAACTATGAACTACTAGAACTATGCTGCCTCTACAATTTTCAGACATCATAGAGTCATCGTATTTCTCGAACAGATTGTTTTTGATAAGACAAAGAAACGCCTATTCAGACCTTAGGCAGATAAAATCTGGAGTACCTCAAGGGATTGTATTGGGTCCGGTCCTGTATCTACTATACACCTTTGATGTTATAGAAAACAATTCCATTGCAGCCTTTGCTGGCGACACGCCAATCATGGCTCAGTCAGTCACAATGAAGCTGTAGAAAAAGTTCAAGAGTCCATAAGTCACGTCTATGAATCGTGTCTTATACCAAAGGTACACGAATCCTGGATGCAAAACTGGGCTAGAAAGAGCATGTCAAAAAGAAAAGAGTCAAATTAGATATTCTAAACAAAAATGTATTTGCTACTTTGCATACAGTTGCCGTTATTAACATCGAATAAATTCTTGATATAAAAAATAAATAAATAAAATAAACCTACTTCAAAAAAAAAGTAATTAACTCAAAATTATGAAATAACTTTAATTTCGGAAGTCGGTGTCTTGGGATCTGTATTTTAGGTTTAGATTTTTGCCACCGACTTCCGAAATTAAATTTATTTCATCATTTTGAATTAATTTCTTTTTTTTTTGAAGTCGGTTTAATTTTTTAAAATTACTTTTGTATTTCGTAATTTTTAGTTTTAGGTAAAAACTGGAATATTTGTTTGTAATAAGTAGGTAATAGTTTTGTTGTAAATTTTGCACTAGAATTTGACCAAGGTTTTGAGATGTTTTCCCTTTGGCACTACACTCGTTCCGTATCCGTATCAATAAGCCATGCCGTCACACTTACACGTATTAGTCCATATCTTGAAAATGACTGAATCGATTTTGATGAAACTTGCACTGTTCCCTAAGTTGAAGTAAATGTAAGCCAATAAAAAAAAATGGCCACGGTCCGATTAATATCACAGACTGTGATACTTTAACTATACAACGTGGCGCTACAACGGTGACATTAATTTAATACACGGGTAGGGCTAGTGTCTATAAAATGTAAAAATTCGCACATTGAAAAAAAAAAATTCAAACAAACTAAATAATATAATAGTAGGTAACTAAAATTGGGATCACCTTGCAAAAATTCATTCATGAAATTACTTACCTACGCTTCGCGCACTGGCAACCGCGCAACGCGTCTCGTACCTCGTGATCGGTCCAATTCTTTGACGGCATTTATCAAAGAAACCGAGCGGCGGCGCAAGTGGTACCTACAGTGGAGGTGCTTAGTCAAACGCCTATCATATCACCCTCTCTTGTTAGTTTGTTACTATTCAGAATCACTAATCACTGCTTTTATTTGGCTCCTAGCGGAGGATAGTTTTGGGTTGGTCTTCGAAATATTGTAGCACATTTTGTCGTGTAGGCGGTCGATCTGGGCGTTGAGACCTAGGATTCACTGGCCGGTTTTCGCGGATGCGCTGAAAAGCTACAATAGTGCGAGGATTAGTAGGGCATTGTTTTGAATCGCCATATCTCTCGCGATATGTCCTTATCGCAAGGGCGGCATTTTGATGTCATTCTCCGTAAATTAGGATCACGTCCGCATATTCAGCTGCTGTGTAGTTCGGATGTGTATTTTCCATAACGATCACAAGTTTACACAAGCACATAACACAAATAAAAGCGCCCGTATCGCAAGAGATGCAAACGTACCTACTAGACTAGATTAGACAACGAAAACGAAGCAAAGCGTCTTTATCGCAGTACCATAATCTAATTACTATCCTAATTACACAAAAATAAATAAATAAAACAATAGGTAACCGTCTTTTTCGCGGAAACATTCACAAAAATATTAGACGACGTAATTATGCGCACTAGTTTGACGAAGTGTGTCAGGGACACGGGTTCGGCTAGCACTAAAAAAGCAAAAAAATAATTTTTCCAGTTCAGTGCGCCTCGCGCGGCGGGCGGAAGGGAGGGCGCGCGTCGCGGAAGGGAGGGCGCGCGTCGCCTGCGCCGCTTGCCGACAAAGGGATGTCTCTTTCCTTCAATTCGTCTACTCTTTGCATTTGTTTCATCCTAATAGTATTGCTTATTTGTTTTACTTTCATTGATGCGATGTTATGACCCGTGACCCCGGCAAATGACCGCTGCGCGACAGTTCTTTATGAACAGGTTGCTCTAAGATGCTATTTTCTAAAATTTTAAATAAATCCGTAAATAATAACGTTTAATGGAAATATAATTTCTTCATGAAACGAAAATGTGAAAACGTATACAATGTGGAGATGACAATATGACTTTAAATGAAAACACGGGCAATACTGGTTTATAGAAACATTTGTAAACTATCAAATATATCCGAACATCGAAATTAAAAAAACAATTTTTTCTAACAAACTAAATAGCATAAAACTGCAAACAAAATAAAACACCATTTAGAAAATTGGTACACTGACCTGCGGTAAGAATGGCAACGCAGCGAGGTTTCATTCATGATAAAGCGCGAGGTCGCGCGCGGCCGCTCACGGGGTTGCGCGGCGACGCCGACAACCGCCGAAGCAGCGACGTAATGTTTTGGCGCCATTATTGATAATGCTCAATTACACAAATCAAATCACAGATTATTAACCAAATAGTCGGGCATCAACCACCCGCGTGTTATTCACTAATCAATTTATTATTCACAATCACTTTTCGATCACTTAGATAAGTCGCCACTCATACATTTTATTATTTCTGTGTATGCCAGCCCACACATTGACAGCAAATCTGTACTGGTGCGAAGTCTCCCGTACTAGATGCGGATTCACGCGGCTCCAGTACCGAAGGTTCTGTCGGTTCCATAAACCATTCCTTGTGAATGTACTCTCGTCAGTCCACATCACATTGTACAGTCCAGTCAGGATTCTCGAGATGTTTGGTTTCCAACCAGCGCGGCAGCGACAGAAAGTTTCTCTTATTGGCTTATCTCTCGATAAAAATGCTTGTACTTTCTTGTACTTATAAGGTCTGCGTTTGTCACGTTTCAAAACGTTTTGAATAGTTTTGTGATTTACTCGAAAATGTCTAACTGCATTACGCAGACTGGACGTCGGATTGCGATCATAATAATCAATAACTCTTTCGTCTGGAATCACATTTGCACGTGGGGGAGCACCATCTACGTGCGGGATCAAGGATTGATTTTCCCGTATCCTCTGGACAGCTTGTACAATAGTCCGCCCGTGGGTCGGACACATACGAGTATTCCCATACCTCTCACGGTATGTCCGTACTGCTAAAGCGGCATTTCCGTGACACTCCCCATAAATTAAAATCATATCGGTGTACTCCGAAGCTGTGTAATTGTAACGAGGCATGATTATTTAATAATAAAACCCTTAAACACCCAAGCATTAAGCGTCTATTTTCGCAAAGTTTACTTAGCTAATTAACTAAGTACCTATGATACGTTATGTGTCCTGTCACTATTAAAACAAAGCGTCAAATTTCGCACAGCACAACAACAAATTATGTGTCCTTTCACTATTAAAACAAAGCGTCAAATTTCGCACAACACAATAACAAAGATACGATAACACTCGCGCGGCGACTTCAAGGAGCGCGGCGCAGGCGCATCCGAAATTCCAGAGCGGATAAAACGCGTCACAGGCAGGAAGTCCGGTGACACACTGACCGCGTAACCTCGACACGAGTAATTGCAGGTTTCGACAAGTAAGAAAAGTAGAAACAAGCAAACTTACCTATCTCTTTCGGACATACATATTTTGCGATTGACATGAGTGCGTAACAGAAAGTAATAACTTCCGCATGCATTTTTTCTTATCTAGTTGTGATGACACGCTTTATGACTCTTAACGCTCAGGCATAAAGTATAATTTGCATTGAGAAAATAAATTTTAAAGAAAAGTCATAGGTTTTTGAAGTAGCGAGCTGGCAACGTGTGTCGTGAACCTGTCGCGTGCTCTCCTGTTTACAATACATCATGTAGAAAATACTTAAAATGAAAAATAATGTCCTGTGGCTAAACTACTGGATATATTCATTTGATTTTTTGTGTGCAGGTTGGGCATATCATAACTTATACGAAGTTTAATTTATGATCATATTGTCCTCTCCACATTGTATATGTGTTAAATTAATGTCACCATTGTAGCGCCACGTTGTATATTAAAAAAAAAACCAGAAGTCAACTGTAACTATAAAGTTGATCCAAAAATACAGAGCGTGCCAAAGAAATATACATACATACATACATACACTCGAAAAACATAACCCTCCTTCTGGCGCAGTCGGGTAAAAAGGAAAAAACAGGTCGAGTTATAACAATGTTTTTAAGGGTCAATATAGTCAACACAGACCGTAAAAGAGCAAAAACCATAACAATATGAGATGCAACTCAGTTGATCAGTCTTTTGTTTTGCTTATGCACGGCGAATATGAGTCCCGTGTCAAAATTCAGCTTTTTTATTCTCAAGCGGAAAATGGTTTTATAATAAAACACCACACAGCTGATTTATAAAATATATTATATAATTCTTGTTCGACCAAAGCCCCTTGTCCTTCTTCTGCAGCTGTTGTTTGTCGACGACGGAGATTTGGAATGTCCTATATGCTTTGTACGTGTACTATAGGTGCACTTCTGCAGCCTAACGTGAAGTTATATGTGTATGTTGTTCTTTGAGGATTGTAGGAACTAGGGACATGATCTTCTCTTTCTGCCTTCAGTATTAATCTACAAATAAATAAAACAAAAGTAAAATATAAAACAGGCCCAGTTCCATCAATGTTTTTTTTTATGGATGAGCATGGTCAGCATATAAAGTTGTGAAAAGGCTAGGCAGATGACGATGAACAGCACAGACGCTGAGAGAGGCGACAATGAGAAAACCCATAAAAATAAATGAGAAGCAAACCAGTTGATGCAGTTCAGTCTTTGTTATTTTGCTTTATGACAATTATGAATAGGTATATAAGTATACCTAGTAGTTCCTCAAACGAAAATTACCTCCAAAAAAATCCACCCTTAGCCGGACCTTAAGGTGCATAAACGGAATAATATAAGTAAAGAATATCGCGATTGGTTGAATAATTTATCGACAGCCAAACGCAGCAGTTTACGCGCGTTTGACAATTTGTTCATCTTCAATAATTTTCGTTTGAGAAACTGGCTGTGAATTTTTTTTTTTAGCCTCAAGGGCAAAATGGATGTACTAGCTACATAATAAAACACCACACAGCTGATATATAAAACATATAATATAGTTGTTGTTCTACCACTTGCGGCCCTTGCCCTTCTTCTTCTGCTGCTGCTTGCGCGACCACGCGCTGTCGGCTTGCTTGTCGACGCGCGGCGACTTGGCGGCCGACGCGGCTGCCGTCGGGGTTGGTTGCTGCTTACTCATGTCGCTGGGGAAGTAATGGGATATTGTTACAATAGAAAAAACTCTTTATTATTTATCTCTTTTTTTTTCTCTTTTTTATTTTTTGGTTGACTGGTAGAAAATGCCTATGGCATTAAGTCCGCCTCTGTACATTTATGTGCTTGAAGTGTTAAATAAATAAATAAATATTATGTACAGTCAACAAAAGAGATAAGTGTGCAGGATCGTCGGATATACAGGCTGTTGATTTGCATTCTAGTCAAATTCAAGGACATAATTATGCTAATGATTCTCGACCCAAATCAACAATAAAATGGGTAGGTATTTTTTTAATTTTTTTTTTCTTATTTACGGAAATCCGTAAGTGTGAACCAGCCGTATTTAAACGCGGCCCGTCTGTTACTAGCCCTATAACCGCGCTTTCATGCACACACACATTCAAATGCGCATGAGAATCTATCATTCGATAAATTCGTAGGTAATCAATCCCATCCCCCAATCACCATGCGGCGAAGCGGGTACTTAAGTCTCCCGCGCACTCTAAGCCACGCCCCCGCGGCCCCGGAACTAACAGTGTAATTGAAATCGCCGCAGCGTTCGTGCGCTTTGCGAATTCCGCTTCTCGGTACATCGTTGAGACGTAGGTACAAAGTGTTCAATTCAAATGTCGTGCTGGTGGAGATGGTCAGGTGGGAATGCCATCAGTGGAGACAGCCTACGTGGAGTCATCCGAATATTCACGGAAATGTTTCCCGATCGGGAACCCCCATCACAGAGCGTCATGCTGGCTGCTATGCACCACACCAGTGTTGCGCATACTGAAGCGTGAACTGCAACACCCGTTCCACTACCGCAAGGCACAAGACATTCACCCAGGTGATAATGCCGTGCGGATTACATTTTGTCGTTTTCGACACTTTAAAAACGAATGTGTTAGTGTTACATAAGCTGAAGGAAAACCAGTACGTACTACCTAATTACGTGGCAACTTTACCTCCGGTAACATAGGTAGGTAATTTATTTATTTGTACATTTTGTAAATACGTTGTTAGCTTAATCAATTTCATTAGTGTAAATGAGTTATTTCAAATTTTTAACTACCTACGCCAATAATACCTAAGAGTCGAAAGTATACCACGTACTTACACTTAATTAGAACGTCTTTCCATTTCCATCAAACGTAGAAAACATTTTTAGACTTAGTAGATCGGTACACCAACAAAGGTAGGATTATTGCCGGTCCTAAGCCCGTTAAGTAGCAAGGAAAGTTTCAAATCAACCAATTTAATCCACAAATAAAAACAAAATCACTACGAAAACTTTAGCTTGAAGGATATTATTAATCATCTGATAACAGGTCAGTGAACTTTTCTTTGGCGCACTAGTATTACTGTCATTAGTAAGATTTCCGTATTCCAATGATGCTCAAAAATGAGTTAATTATCAAGCGAAATTTATGACAATAATGTAGGTGATTTTCGAAATAAAATTAGGTAAAATAATTGCTACCGGTCATTGCTCGACGGCGAACGGCCGGCGCGGGGAATTACATGACTGCTGCATGCATTGTCGCTGTGTGCATAGTCGGGTGATTCTGTTTTATTTGTATTGAATTAAGGGTTTAATTCTGAAATACTGTTAAATTTCTACAACAAAAAAAAAAAGCAGCGCTTACTAGTTATTGCCCCCTACCGTACTTCAAATGATTATTTATGTCTTTTATGACAACCTCCTGAAATTTGACGAGGATGCAAATCAACAGCTTGTAGTTGAAGTTTAGTAAGAAACGAATGAAATTTATTTTGATAAATGAGCTGTTTGTTTTCTATCAATAAAGTTTTATTCGAGAACATCCATCGGTTTCTTACTAAACTTCAGCTACATCCGACGATCCTGCATACTTATCTCTTTTGTTGACTGTACACCATATAAATTACAGATTACACTTAAGGGCGGTCTTATCGCTAAAAGCGGTCTTTTAAAGACAATCTTCGATGGACTAAACGGAGGAGAGAATAGTGTAGGTGGCCTGTGGTGTACCGTGTACCATTTACATATCATTTAGACGTCTACTGCTGGACATAGGCCTTCCCCAATTTTGGGAGGGTTTGCCATAATCGCCACGCTTGGCAGGCGGGTTGGCGATCGCAGTATGGTATGATGGTGGAATACATAGAGAACGCTGCTGCCCATTCTCCGGTACGATCCTTAGTCGCCATTTACGACGCCCACAGGAAGTAAGGGGTGGTGGTATTCTTTAAGTCCGGCACCACACAGACTAGTCACATAATATCATTTACATCACACTAATATTAAAAAGGCGAAAGTTTATGAATGTGTTTGTTACGTCTTTATGCAAAAACTACTGAACGGATTTGGATGAAATTTGGCTCACAGATAGTTTATAAGCAGAATTAAATTATATGATACTTTTTATCTCGATATTCCCATGGGATCGAAACTTACGCGGGTGAAACATCGGGGCGCTGGTAGTTTACATATAAAATAAATACCTACATACATAAAGCATACACTTTGACATTATTTCTTATTGCTATCAATAAAAAAAAAAACCTTTGATATTGAATGTGCGGTATAATCTTGGAGATTGACCTTGAAACCGGAAATAAAAATAACACAAAACATTTTGTAAAAAGCTCTGCATGTAATTTGTAGTTCGTCTAATAAACACTACATCACAAGGGTCGTAAGTACCTATCTAAAAAAAAACTAACGTACTCTAAGTTGCCAATGTTACCAACTTTTTGACTGGATAAACCTTATACTATGACTTACAGTCCTTTCAAGCTTATTTTATTTACCTCTGAATTTGCATCATTGTAAAAATCAAAGTGATCTTTATTTTCGTTACTATAAGGTTGCTGTTGGGTTGTTGCCACTGACTAGTCTGTCAAAATCATAGTGATCTTTATTCTCGTTACAATAAGGATGTAGTTGGGTTGCTCCTGTCACAGGTAAAATAACTGAAAGGACTGTACCTAGGGCTTTGATAGACACAGTCATAATACACATAATAATGTTTGTATACTTACTATTGATCAGTAGCCGTGGTGGACATGCCCTGGCTGCCCTTGATGACGTCACGCCGCACACCGCGACGTTTCCGATACGCGGTACGCTCGTACTTGGGCAGCCATCTGTGGATAATAAACGCAATTAGCATTAAGCATCTTTTGGTAAAGGTGAATGGATAGTGGTAGACCGCGAAATTCAAATTTTCTTACGTTTTTTACAATTTGCAGGTCAGTGTCATGTTGTATCTTGATCAAAATATGATTCGCGACAATAACAAGTACGTATTTACAGAATTATAATCATTAGAATCATTAATACATCTTTCTAAGTTAGATTTCTACCACCAATCACCAATCTCTTAAGGAAAAGTGTTAGTGGTAGAAATCTAACTTAGAAATATTTATTAATGATTCATCAGGTCTCTATTCTTCCAAACTTTTGAAAAAACCAAACCCTGGCTAGTCAGTGAGTGCCTTCGTTTTAAACAATGGCCAAAATCTGACCCCAACATAGAAATGAATATGACTGGTGGTGATATTATGATGTTAAAGTATTACCTTTCTGGATCCGGAGGTTTGGACAGGTCTGCGTTGGGCGGGAGCTTGGTCTTGCGCTTGCGCGTCTGTTTCTTCTTGCCGAGGAGTTCAGAACCAGGCGTTCTGTAATTATAGAAGAAATAGAATGATTTAAATCAGATAACACCGAGCGAAAAATTAATTGATATATCCGAGCAAATTATACAAGGTGTTGATTTGCATCCTAGTCAAATTCAAGGACGTAATTATGCTAATGATTCTCGACCCAAATCAACAATAAAATGGGTAAGTATTTTTTTTCTTATTTACGGAAATCATAAGTGTGACCCAGCCGTATTTAAACGCGGCCCGTCTGTTACTAGCCCTATAACCGCGCTTTCATACACAAACAAACGCAAACAATACATACACAACGCATACGCAACGATCATTCGATAAATTCGTAGGTAATCAATCCCATCCCCCAATCACGGTGCGGGTACTCTCCCGTGCACCCTAAGCCACGCCCCCTCGGCCCCGGAACTAACAGTGTGTTTGAAGTCGCGAAAAAAATATGTGGAAATAAAGAGAATTTTTGGTAATAGTTACCCAGGCGATTGTTCCTGCTTGCTTTGTACGGTCTTCTTCACAACCTTTGCTCCCATCATCCATTTCGATGATTCTAAAGCGTCTATGTCGATCTTGGTCTGAACAAAATCACACAAAAAAAATTAACACAAGTTCTGGGGTGTTAAAGATTTAGTAAATAAGTAAGTGGTTTCATTTATTTTTATAATGGATTGTTTGTTTTATTTTAGAGTGTTTAGAAGCCTAATTTTTGTATCGTATGTCATATTGCATAAGTATCTGGTGAAAGTCAATTCTTTTTTTCTTGATCACTTCTGACTGTATATTTTATGAAAACATTAAATACACCCTTATTTAATGTTTTCATAAAACAAAAATTTTCATCAAATCTGATATACTTTAAATTTTCACTTTTATAATATTTCACATCTACGAATATTTACATTAAAAAAAACATACAGTCGAATTTAGAATCTCCTCCGTTTTTGAAGTTGGTTAAAATTAAGCCACCATTACCATCATCTATCAATTATGTACCGTTTCATGAACTTTTTCCATATAATTGTTATTTTTTCTTTCTTTAAAACCCCCCAGCGGGCTCACCTCGAGCTGGTGCAGCGGCGGCAAGCTCTCGGCCAGCTGTCGCGCGCGCGCCGGGTCGTGCTGCGCCAGCGCTTTCACCAGGCGCGCGAGACTCTTCTTGTCGTCCGGAGCCGCGCGCGCCACCGCCTCATGCGCGCGCGCGGCCGCGGCGGCAGCGCCGGCACGCGCGTGCGTCTGCGCGGCGCTGCGCCACACGCTGATGAGGGACGCGAAGCGCTGCGGGGAGACAACACTCTTTATTATGTTACACCATACAAATTGCAAGTATACAGTGTGAATTTTTCAAGTGAGCGTGGATGGCTAAATCCGAAACTATGAGGAATAGCGAAAAGTACTCAAAGATTTTGATGAATACTAAAACTGCATTATTGAATTTTTGAAAAAATCAATATTTCTAGCCAGGAATCGAACCCGTTGATTTTGATTTAAACAAAACACACTATTATTACATTACTCGATAGTCCGTTCCCAGAATTTAATCCTTATTATCGGGACGATAATAAGGATCAAATTCTGGGAAGTAATGACATACGGCAAAATTGTATTTATACGCCTTTCAAGATGTCCGTTTCAACCGCGCGCCCACCTCATAATATTTGATGAAACTTTGCCAGGAATTAGTGCTAATTTGTTACTTTAAACACCTCTTTTCGTGAATTTGTAAAAAAAAAATAAGTCACTATGACAAAGAATAGTTAGCCGCTACAACCGCCACTTGCCGTAGTCATCGCTCGTGATTACACAGAAACTATTTAATGCAGATAGACGAATGATGCATCAAAAGAAAGGTCTTAATTTGTTCAATTTGTTACAAAAATAAAAAACGTCAAAACGTAAATAAACAAAAAGTTATGCAATATTTAGTTTTCAGGTTACGAGTAGGTAGGTATATCACCATAAATATCAAATTAATAGAAGCTAATATGTATGGACAATTAGTTACTAATTTGTTACAGCGAATAAACAGAAAAAAATACTAGAAAGTAGGTTCAATAATTTGTTAGAGTCGATTTTAGTTGGCCGCTCGGACGGCAATATGCCTAAAATACAATGGCGTTTATCTCGTTATTAAAAGTAGGTTTAAGCTTACTTAAAGGACTAATCGACGGGTAACGTGACCTAGTTTGGATAAATATGGCGAATATAACTGCAGCATTCATATTTTAGAAGATATTTACAGAAAAACAGTAGTATGAAACCGTATGAGAGTAGGGTGACCATGAATTTTCACAATGAAGTGAGACTGAATAGTGATTATTGGAATGTTCGATATTCATATCTTATTTTTTTAGAGCGAGTGCTTATATAAATACATTTTAAGTTAAGGCATCCTGTGGCATACTTTATAAAAGTAAAAGTCACAAATCGATTAAAATTTCTTTATTCAAAATCAACACAAAGGCAAAAAAATCAAGTAATAAAAGTCAACAAGATAAATATAAAATCTTTATAAACTAACATATAATATTTGTAAATTAACTGACACGAATATATGACACAGAATGTAGATATATTTTCTTAGAGGTACTTATTATTTCAATTTTAAAAGAATTGTCGTCGTAACAAAAATATGTAAGGTGCATTCGGGTAATGTCGAAAATCGGCATATTCCGAAAATTTAAATTTTCTACCAAACGCAACGATATTTTATATTTTGGCAACATTTACCTAGACGCTAACTTAACGCTTCCCCCGCTTCAGTTGACTCAGGTCGCTATTTGTTAATGTACGTGTCACAACGCCGCATTTCTCGCAGGGTGTCATTTTTCGCGCGTTTTCTGGTTATCGGAATTACACGAACATTCGTATCTCAGGAATTTGTTAAGTTATTTAACTGATTGTTTTTTTTGTCTAATAGATTTTTGTTTTTAATATTGTTTTTAATGGGTTCAGCGCATCCTAGGTATCCTTTTCTGTTTTATTGAAATTACCCGAAGAGGATAAATCCGAATGAAAATTAATTCGGATTTAGCCGATGTTGCTTTTCTATGGAGATTGTCAGTGGTTCTCAAATATTCTCAATCTATTATTATTTAATTAATAATTAATACCTATAATTCGATGTAAATTAATTCGGTCTAAATCTAAACGTGATATAAGCAGGTGGGTGTCATTCCACAATATAGGTATGATCGGCCGGCCCGCCTTTTGGTAGGCAAATGGTAGTCGGTTGCCACTCGGCTAACACGCTCGACACATCTCGCGTGTTTTTAAATATCTTATCGACAGTGATTTGCTAATTCTTTTTACTTTACATTCACTAATCAATGATTGAAGAGAAGAATAATAATGAAGACCATTGGCCCAAAACACGTTAAATGGTTTAATCAGAAAAATAAACAAACAAAAATATTTGCTCAATACATAAATTGGTACTATAGGTGGCAGACAGCTTTTAAGTTTAAACTGAACTGAAATGAACTAAACTGAACTGTTTAATGAGATCAGTCAGTGTAATAATAACAATAATAAATCCACAAAATGAACTAAATACTAAATAATATAGAAGAGAATCATATATATTCCTGCACCTGCACCTCTGTACCTGCTAAAAGATTAAGAACCACTTCACCCATCGGCGGGTAATTCCGAAATAGAAATTTCACAAAATCGTGTTCGGGTCATTCTATGACAAATATCGTGAATATTATTTTTGGATGGTAATTACGATAGAAAAAGAAATATGTAGTTTTTGTCAAAAGTGAATAAAGTTGTCTTTTAACTGTCATTCGGAATTGTCCGTACATAATTCGAAATTACACTAGAACAAAGAAAAAAAAAAAAAGTTTTTAAACACTTTTATTTTAAAACAACAACGATATTTACGAAAGATCTCCGAATAGAGCTCTAGGCTATACAAGATGTTGCTTTGCATCCTCGTCAAATTTCAGGAGGTTGTCATAAAAGACATAAATAATCATTTGAAGTACGGTAGGGGGCAATAACTAGTAAGCGCTGCTTTTTTTTTGTTGTAGAAATTTAACAGTATTTCAGAATTAAACCCTTAATTCAATACAAATAAAACAGAATCACCCGACTATGCACACAGCGACAATGCATGCAGCTGCCATGTAATTCCCCGCGCCCGGCCGTCGCGTCGCCGAGGAATGACCGGTAGCAATAATTTTACCTAATTTTATTTCGAAAATCACCTACATTATTGTCATAAATTTCGCTTGATAATTAACTCATTTTTGAGCATCATTGGAATACGAAAATCTTACTAATGACAGTAATACTAGTGCGCCAAAGAAAAGTTCACTGACCTGTTATCAGATGATTAATAATATCCTTCAAGCTAAAGTTTTCGTAGTGATTTTGTTTTTATTTGTGGATCAACCAAATCAACCAATTTATGGTTGATTTGAAACTTTCCTTCCTACTTAACGGGCTTAGGACCGGCAATAATTCTACCATTGTTGGTGTACCGATCTACTAAGTCTAAAAATGTTTTCTACGTTTGATGGAAATGGAAAGACGTTCTAGTTAAGTGTAAGTACGTGGTATACTTTCGACTCATAGGTATTATTGGCGTAGGTAGTTAAAAATTTGAAATAACTTATTTACACTAATGAAATTGATTAAGCTAACAACGTATTTACAAAATGTACAAATAAATAAATTACCTACCTATGTTACCGGAGGTAAAGTTGCCACGTACTGGTTTTCCTTCAGCTTAACAACACTAACACATTCGTTTTTAAGGTGTCGAAAACGACAAAATGTAATCCGCACGGCATTATCACCTGGGTGAATGTCTTGTGCCTTGGGGTAGTGGAACGGGTGTTGCAGTTCACGCTTCAGTATGCGCAACACTGGTGTGGTGCATAGCAGCCAGCATGACGCTCTGTGATGGGGGTTCCCGATCGGGAAACATCCGGATGACTCCACGTAGGCTGTCTCCACTGATGGCATACCCACCTGACCATCTCCACCAGCACGACATTTGAATTGAACACTTTGTACCTACGTCTCAACGATGTACCGAGAAGCGGAATTCGCAAAGCGCACGAACGCTGCGGCGATTTCAATTACACTGTTAGTTCCGGGGCCGCGGGGGCGTGGCTTAGGGTGCGCGGGAGACTAAGTACCCGCTTCGCCGCATCGTGATTGGGGGATGGGATTGATTACCTACGAATTTATCGAATGATAGATTCTCATGCGCATTTGAATGTGTGTGTGCATGAAAGCACGGTTATAGGGCTAGTAACAGACGGGCCGCGTTTAAATACGGCTGGTTCACACTTACGGATTTCCGTAAATAAGAAAAAAAAATACCTACCCATTTTATTGTTGATTTGGGTCGAGAATCATTAGCATAATTACGTCCTTGAATTTGACTAGGATGCAAATCAACAGCCTGTATATTCAAGAAGACGAAGTGACTTCTGTAGAAGGCATACAATCCACTGATTCTGCCTGGTTCATAAGAATACAAACATCCCATCAATTTGTCTGAAAATCATTCGGAATTACCCGAATGCACCTTATTGTTATTTAAAAAATGACATTTATAGTGGCCTATTTTTGTGCCTGGTATAAATTCTATAGTACCAACTAAGAAATAATAATTATCCTTAATGTTAATAGTAATCGTCAGTTCAGTGAGTAAAATTAAGTCTGCAGCTCCGATTAAATCAAATGTTATGATCTCGCCTAATTTAAGTTCACCTTTCAACTGTGTGTCACATTTTTTTTCACAACTTTTAAAAATAACAATACTTATTTTTGTTAAAACGACAATTATTTTAAAATTGAAATAACTACCTCAAAGAAAATATGTCTACATTCTGTGTCATATATCGTGTCAGTTAATTTATAAATATTATGTTAGTTTATAGAGATTTTATATTTATCCTGTTGAGTTTTATTACTTGATTTTTTTGCCTTTGTGTTGATTTAGAATAAAGAAATTTTAATCCATTTGTGACTTTTATAAAGTATGCCACAGGATGCTTTAACTTAAAATGTATTTATACAGGATTACTTTTCAAAGACCAGCCAAATTTAGTGTGGTACAGACCATCATACTGAACAATTTTCTCCATGGGACCAACATCGTAATCGCGTCACCCTACTCTCACACGGTTTCATACTACTGTTTTTTGTAAATATCTTCTAAAATATGAATGCTGCAGTTATATTCGCCATATTTATCCAAACGAGGTTACGTAACCCGCCGATTAGTACTCTAACTAAGCTTAAACCTACTTTTAATAACGAGATAAACGCCATCGTATTTTAGGCATATTGCCGTCCGAGCGGCCAACTAAAATCAACTCTAACAAATTATTGAAACTACTTTCTAGTATTTTTTTTCTGTTTATTCGCTGTAACAAATTAGTAACTAATTGTCCATACACATTAGCCTCTATTAATTTGATTTTTATGGCGATATACCTACCTACTCGTAACCTGAAACTAAATATTGCATAACTTTTTGTTTATTTACGTTTTGACGTTTTTTATTATTGTTACAAATAGAACAAATTAAGACCTTTCGTCTATCTGCATTATATAGTTTCTGTGTAATCACGAGCGATGACTACCGCAAGTGGCGGTTCTAGCGGCCAACTATTCTTTGTCATAGCTTCTTAGTTTTTTATGTAACAAATTCACGAAAAGAGGTGTGTAAAGTAACAAATTAGCACTAATTCCTGGCAAAGTTTCATCAAATATTATGAGATGGTCGCGCGGTTGAAACGGACATCTTTCAAGGCAAAACATACTGAAACTTTTTTTGTAATCGTTCCAACTGATTGTAAAGCTAAACGTGTTTTTGACAAATAAACAATCTTATCTTAAGGAAAATGTTGGATTTCAATAAACTGCTTCTTATTTTAAAGTATTCATACCGACATTACCCGTACTTTGTTAGAATGAATGCTCAATACACCCGCAGCGCACTCACCTTCAGATCATTATGTTCTAAATTCAAATTTTGAATGAAGTACAATCCATGATACGTCGAATTCAGCTATGTATTGAAAACAATGGTCATCATTTTGAACAATTAATGACTTAAGGTTTAAAGGTAGATAACATAAGAAAAATAAAAAGTATATTGTTAAAAATGAGCTCTTTTCTTTAGTTTCCCGTATGTCATTACTTCCTAGAATTCGATCCTTATCAGCGACACTATCCAATCTTTGAGTATTAAACCAACTGGAGGCGCCATTGTCAGGCGATCCCCGCTGCCAAAGGTACGAGATCGCCGGTCATAACGGTTATATAAAACTAGTTGCCGCGCGTTGTACATTGTGTGCGTATAGTTTATGCTTGTATTTGTTTTGTATGAGTGCGTAACAACGCGATCAAATTGCATTAGTGTATTATTACTACTTGTGTGCGTTCCCTCGTCACCCGCGATGAGTGACAGACTTATTTGCATAGATATTAAAATACTAAATATATAAAAATACACCACGTACTCGTGGCGTCTCCGGTTGGTTTAATACTCAAAGTATCCAATGGTGTAATAATACAGTGTGTTTTTTTTTCAAAATCAACGGGTTCGATTCCTGGTTAGCAATATAGATTTTTCTAAAATCCAATGATGCAGTTTTAGTTTTCATCAAAATCGAGCACGCGACTGATTTGAGTACTTTTCGCAATTCCTCAGTTTCGGATTTGGCCATCCACGCACTTGAAAAATTCACTTTGTATATAGAAATTTTACATGGGGTGACACAATTTGCGGTCTCATTGACGATGAAAGAGAAGAATCATAGTCGTGTTATTTAGTTATTTAAAGATAGTGACAGATGAAGTTGTTGCCATTGCAGTTAGAACCTGGACGAAACTCTCACAAGAAGAGATCAATGCCCAGCAACGAGGGAAGATGAGCTGAAGATAATTATGATGCTATAAGTTATTCTGTAATTAATCGCGTCAGTCTGTACACATTTGCAAAATTTTCTTTAAAACTATTATTATTTCATTTCAAAACAGCAGTGCGATTCTGTAATAATCTCACCGTGAAACTTAGGTGAAGTGAGCGTAGAGTGAGCTGTCAGTGTCATCCCACCTGATACAAGGGATTGACCAAGCATACATTTACAATCATAATCGAGATTTTTAATTGTACGCGGTATTAAGGATCCTCAAATTCGTGCTACAGCTATAAATGCACAATTAACTACTGAAACTGTTCGGTCTAAGCAACCGAACACCTGCTAACGCAGCAGATTACAACATTCACTGTACTTGTATCTAAGTGACAATTTTATAATACTTTAATTTCAGTGCATTACCAGGCATCGAACGGACCGGGTGCATTCATTAACATTTAACATAAAATTTTACTTTAAGACATTATACAAGAAACTTGAAGAACCTTTAATAAACACTCTTTAAATCCAAAACCAATCAGTGATTTAATATTACCTACGACCTTGCAACCCGCACAGAAACTATTGTGTATTTTTATGCCAATTCTATTGATCATTTTATATAATTTCGAAGCTAGTATTTTAGTTGTCAAAACATTACTATTTTATGGGATTTTTAAATAAAATAGCAAAACAGAAACTTAATCAGAATCTCAATGATTTTTTTCTTTTTTTTCCTAGACTTGATCTTTCAGAGCTTGATCTTTCTATAATTAAAATAAAACATTGACTAAAAAAATTAATATAAAAGATATTATTGAAATCTCGATTATGATTGTAAATGTTTGCTTGGTCAATCCCTACCATCAGTAGGATGACACTGACAGCTCACCCCACGCAAGTTTTCACGGTAAGATTTTTACAGAATCGACCGGCAGGTCTATAACCGTCAATGCATTGCTGAGGTAAAAACCAAAGTTGAAACTTTGTAAGATCACAACATATCTCTTAAAATTAAACCTTACAGGACTGCTTGCTGACAGAAATATGCATAACAGTAATACTTCCTCTATGTAACTTAGCATATGTATAAAC
Source organism: Mesoligia furuncula (assembly GCA_916614155.1). Taxonomy (NCBI): domain Eukaryota; kingdom Metazoa; phylum Arthropoda; class Insecta; order Lepidoptera; family Noctuidae; genus Mesoligia; species Mesoligia furuncula. The sequence continues at coordinate 26,762,371 of OU744800.1, read as the reverse complement.
CGCTTATAATGTTCCCACGGCTGGGATACAAGCCGCCTCTCTTTGAGAGAAAGTGGGCAGTAGACTACCACGCGGGCCCACTGCGGGTTGGTGACATGTCTACGAAATTTTGGTTCTAGGACATACCGGTTTCCTCACGATATTTTCCTTCACCGTTTTAACCATACCATAACTCTTTAAAATATAAAATGCCCTCTATTTTCATCAAAATAGAACCACGTAATTTAAAAACATACCTCATCATTCTTATAATGCTCATACACATCGGTGAAGAGTTGCGAAGCCTTCTCGAACTCGTTATCAGCACATAACAAGGTGCACAGTACGCCGATGACACCCGGACGATACTTGAACTCGCTTTCCTCTAGAAGTTTCACTGCGCCCTTGCGGTCACCCTGTAAACAAGCGATTTAGAACATTATTGGTATATTTTAATCGCTTGATCCCCGCTATTGAGACACAATTGATTTTCTACTGTAATGGGCCGCCAGAGGCCCGTGCCGGGACAGAGCGATTAATGCTACTGGATATGACTAACTTATCTAGCATATTATTTCAAAAAAACCATGTATTTGATGTGAAAACTTCTTTAGGCGCGTTGGGCATTTTTTGAGATGGGAAAATACCATTGAACTCACGAAACTGTTACCGACACCGCGCTACATTCGGATGTGTTCGGCTTACCTCGGGATGTACTTGGTTTTAAATCTAATATGTCAGTGAGTGATGGCAAAGTATTCTGTTTGTAGTTTGTTTTCACTTCTGTCGCCACCGCCTGTTGGCGCCGCCTCCCTTACCTGCGCCAACAACAGTTGCGCCGCAGCTAGCGTGAGCTCCCCTCCCAGCGCCACCGCGCGCCTCCCTTACCTGCGCCAACAACAGTTGCGCCGCAGCTAGCGTGAGCTCCCCTCCCAGCGCCACCGCGCGCCTCCCTTACCTGCGCCAACAACAGTTGCGCCGCAGCTAGCGTGAGCTCCCCTCCCAGCGCCACCTCGCGCCTCCCTTACCTGCGCCAACAACAGTTGCGCCGCAGCTAGCGTGAGCTCCCCTCCCAGCGCCACCGCGCGCCTCCCTTACCTGCGCCAACAACAGTTGCGCCGCAGCTAGCGTGAGCTCCCCTCCCAGCGCCACCGCGCGCCTCCCTTACCTGCGCCAACAACAGTTGCGCCGCAGCTAGCGTGAGCTCCCCTCCCAGCGCCACCGCGCGCCTCCCTTACCTGCGCCAACAACAGTTGCGCCGCAGCTAGCGTGAGCTCCCCTCCCAGCGCCACCGCGCGCCTCCCTTACCTGCGCCAACACCAGTTGCGCCGCAGCTAGCGTGAGCTCCCCTCCCAGCGCCACCGCGCGCCTCCCTTACCTGCGCCAACAACAGTTGCGCCGCAGCTAGCGTGAGCTCCCCTCCCAGCGCCACCGCGCGCCTCCCTTACCTGCGCCAACAACAGTTGCGCCGCAGCTAGCGTGAGCTCCCCTCCCAACGCCACCGCGCGCCTCCCTTACCTGCGCTAACAACAGTTGCGCCGCAGCTAGCGTGAGCTCCCCTCCCAGCGCCACCGCGCGCCTCCCTTACCTGCGCCAACAACAGTTGCGCCGCAGCTAGCGTGAGCTCCCCTCCCAGCGCCACCGCGCGCCTCCCTTACCTGCGCCAACAACAGTTGCGCCGCAGCTAGCGTGAGCTCCCCTCCCAGCGCCACCGCGCGCCTCCCTTACCTGCGCTAACAACAGTTGCGCCGCAGCTAGCGTGAGCTCCCCTCCCAGCGCCACCGCGCGCCTCCCTTACCTGCGCCAACAACAGTTGCGCCGCAGCTAGCGTGAGCTCCCCTCCCAGCGCCACCGCGCGCCTCCCTTACCTGCGCTAACAACAGTTGCGCCGCAGCTAGCGTGAGCTCCCCTCCCAGCGCCACCGCGCGCCTCCCTTACCTGCGCCAACAACAGTTGCGCCGCAGCTAGCGTGAGCTCCCGTCCCAGCGCCACCGCGCGCCTCCCTTACATGCGCCAACAACAGTTGCGCCGCAGCTAGCGTGAGCTCCCCTCCCAGCGCCACCGCGCGCCTCCCTTACCTGCGCCAACAACAGTTGCGCCGCAGCTAGCGTGAGCTCCCATCCCAGCGCCACCGCGCGCCTCCCTTACCTGCGCCAACAACAGTTGCGCCGCAGCTAGCGTGAGCTCCCCTCCCAGCGCCACCGCGCGCCTCCCTTACCTGCGCCAACAACAGTTGCGCCGCAGCTAGCGTGAGCTCCCCTCCCAGCGCCACCGCGCGCCTCCCTTACCTGCGCCAACAACAGTTGCGCCGCAGCTAGCGTGAGCTCCCCTCCCAGCGCCAGTAGCAGCGCTACGGCCTGCTGGCGCGCGCCTTCCTTCATCAGCGACGACGCCTCTACTAGCGCCGCGCGACGCTTCGCATTGAACTCGCGCACTAATTTCACGCAGCATTGCTTGCAGAAATCGGGCTGGAAATAGAATACAAGAAAATGGTTTTTATTGTGTTTTTCCTTTCAATACACAGCGTATCTTAAAAAATATTTCCTTGTAAATTATTTTTCAAGATAGGCTGGGAATAAAACATTTTTTTGTTGTTGTTGAGAATCGACATAATTACGCTACAATTTCAATATTGTAAAATATAATTGAAAAATATAGAATATTTAAAATGTTCTCAAGAAGTGACGCGCGCTTTACCGTGCCAACCAAGTGTATTGTAGAGGCTATCTATGTAGCCTAACCTTATATAGTGCAGGCTGGCAACAATTTAACGTAGATTTATTCGAACATTCAAGCAAGCTTAGAACGGGGTGTGTCAAATAACCAACTGAGTATGAATGTTAAAATAATACGTCGTAATTTGGCCGTGCGAGGAAAGAAAGGGATGGTTAATGACGTCGCAGATAATAAAATCAAAATGAAAATCCAAGATGGCGGCTGTATTTTTTTATATTTTTCATCATGGGTGTCGTTTTTATGGTTTTTGATGGTGCTAAAGCTGTCAGCGAGGTCAAAATAAAAATCCAAGATGGCGGCTGCGAACATTTTAAAAATTTTCTTCATGATTGTCGTTTTCATGGTTTTCGAGGGTGCTGGAACTGATAATAAAGTCAAAATGAAAGTCCAAGATGGCGGCTGTAACTTTTTTAATTTTTCGTCATGGGTATCCTTTTTATAGTTTTCAAGGGTGCTAAAGCCAATTGTGAGGTCAAAATAAAAATTCAAGATGGTGGTTGTATTTTTTTTAAATTTCTCATCATGCGTGTCGTTTTTATGGTTTTAACGGGGGCTGAAGTCGATAGTGAAGTAAAAATGAAAATCCAAGATGGCGGCTGCAATTTTTTCAAACTTCTCGTCATGGGTATCGTTTTCATGGTTTTCGAGGGCGCTAAAGACGATAGTAAGGTAAAAATGATAATCCAAGGCGGCGGCTGCGAACATTTTAAAATATTGTCATTTTAAAATTTTTACAGCCAACTTGAATTTTCATTTTGAACTTCGTCCCTGCCGGGGGTCCTCCGACCACAGACTTTTTTTTCTGATTAGTGACCGCGTCTGCATAGACTAGACCCGGTCAGTGCCGACCTATTCTGAAAACCAATGAACGCCACTGGCGTATCACACACATTCATAGCGTGTTTGTACACTTGGTAACCACAAGTAAAGCGCGCGTCGATTTGCAAGATAAAAATGCTGGTCCGACCTTTTTTCCGGTCAAAAATTAAAATGGTCGGATATTTAATCCATTTTAATTATCCAATATTTTTGTCACAAAATAATATTTGTAGTTAAAAGGTTACGAAAATGGTTTTTTTTTATTCAGTAATGCAGCCAAATCATCAGCTCATACCTGGTTAGAATAAATGGCGAGTATAGCCTGGTTGTAGGTGATGGAGGCGCGCTGTCTTGAGTTCAGTTTGTGTTCCAATCCGTCCGCTGTCGCCGCCTTCATGCGCTTGCGGGAATCGAACACGTTCGTGTCCCTGGAAAATGAGAAAAAGGTGGAAATTATAAGTTTCTATTTAAACTGCTTTATTTGATGATAATTACAACATAAAATGTATCATTGATTTGATCCTTATCAGTAACAAAGTTTATCGATGAAATAGATAGGACTTTGTTGTAAGTATTTTTTAAATTTTGACAAAACTAGTTACTTTTAAAAATGTTCAATCTCAGGAGTACTTTGAACGGTTCACTTTCATCTACCTGTTCCTTGTAGTATACTTTTTCCATTGCAGACCCTTTTAATTTTTATAGTCGTCCTCGTATTTCCTTTACCACCTCAAGGTTGAATGTCCCTAGCAAGTCAAAAAGACATGCTCTACTTGTTTATGTGACGGTTAGGCCCTTCTCCCATTACGATACGCCCAGCGACTCTAGTATCTTGCGGGTCTCGGAGACTAATCGTCGCGGAGTATCGCACATACATTTGTATCGGTGCTCGCTCACTACAGTTCGCGTATAACTTTGCCACTCTGAAGTAGGCAACAAATTACTGCACTGTAGTTAATCCTATGAATAAAAACGCAGCGCGCATGCGCGGCTAGCGAAAAGCCTAGCTTCAGAGCGGCAAAGTTATTTGACGCGAACTGTACACGGCCCGCCGTGCTGGTTGCCCGCGCGTCACCTATGCACCTCGAAAAAATGGCGCGGAGCAAGAAAATATTAAATTTGTGCAAGAAGTTGAAATACATCCTTGTTTATAACAGTAAATTACATGAGAAAAGATACAACAGATAGGACTCGTTGATTTTACGCTTCTTCGTCCCTGGAATCGCTCGACATAACGTCCGTTGATTAAAAAAGCACAAAACAAATGATGCATGCATTTTGTTATTTTTCAGTAGCGTAATGTGCGAACGTCGAGTTGCCAACAAGAATTCAGCTAGTATGCGACTTGAGTATCGTATCCTACGTGTTTCGTAATGGGAGAAGGACCTTAGATATTTTGAACTTTACTGAAGTTTCATTTTACTGGGCATTGTTTTCAAAACTGGTAAAGCATTAACGAGGCCGATTTTACTTTCAAGTTGTCATACAAAGATAATGCTGATTGTAAATGAAATAGTTACCTGTTAATAACAACAATATTGTTGCTAGCAATAGCAACAAGCGCTTGGTCGCTCGGCTTGTCCTTCAACACATTCTGGTAGATGGATACCGCTTCCTTCTCCTTGCCCATTTGTTGCAGACAGTATGCTTGTTGCACCCTGTTAAAAACAGCACAGATAATAGGTTAATAAAGATGACCTAACATATAAATCTGTTTGTATACTAGAGAATCTGTTATGCGCATTTTCACTAACACCTAAATGAATGCCTAAATAAAAGCGTTTTGTTGGTGTTGGATTTTCAACTTTCGGCGGTAAGTCGAGCGCTGTAAATCCAACAGCGTGCTTTTATTTGTGTGTGAAAAAACGCATTTAGCGCAAGTCATAGTAATGGGTAAGTCATAGATGCAGAAAAATAAGGAAATAAATGGTATATTCCCGGTCCTAGAAATGCATTAAAATCTGGATTTGAACATTGTCAGTTTTAATTAGAAACTGGGCAGCTGTTACTTAACTGATAAAATTACATTTTATTTGAATCTGTCAGGTTGGCTACTACATAATTGGGCACTTTGTTGTTGTTGTACGGTTGGAGTTATCTAAACTTGTTTTTGTTCATAACACATAACACATTTTCATGTTTTATAACATCTCAACTCACCTGATAATAGCAGCTTCCTCCTTCGCCTCCTCCTCAGTCCCTCCATCTTCAATGACACTCTCAGAGCAAGCATGTTCAGCCTTCTTGAGTACAGGCAGCGCTTCGTTGTACTTGCCACGCATGGCGAGTGTGCTGCCAGCATTGTATGAAAGCTCATAGGTTGTATCTTCGAATTGAGGGAGCTCTGATGACTGGAACAGACGATCTACGTTATTTATGATAGCAAATTTTTATTCTAAAAAGTGGTGGTGAATGTGTTCACCACCCGAAACTGTCAAATTTTCCCAATCAACTTTGAACCTTATGATTTAGCGATAAAATTGAAAATCTATTAAAGAAAGACAGATTGTAGTAGCTTGATGTGCTGGCATAGCTGTACAATAGCTGCACCTCTCCCTTACCCTTCAGGGAATACTGGCGTGAAGTCACCTGTGACTTACTCCCTACTTCTTGTGAATTGATGTAAACTTAAATTATTAATACAATAAATAAGGAAACTTACAGGATTAAATGCAGCAAGGTTAGCCACAACGGCAGACATGTTGGCCTTCCTCTCATCTTCATACTCATCGGTGGTATTCTTCACGATGTCACGGTACAAGTTGTAACAGTCCTGGTACTGTTCCAGACGGTATAGGATTTGAGCCCTGAAAAGGTATAAATTGAATAAACAAGAGATAAAATTCAACTGTTGGTAAGTAATATTACTGGCGAATTTAGTTACTTAGTAAGTAAAATTATATTGTTGCTGTCAGAATACAATTCAGAAATAAGTATACTTCAGGTTATACTTCAGTTAGCATTTTTAGTTGCATCTTTGTCAGACGCAGGGACAAGATGAATTTATTAAGTGAGGACATGTTATTTATGAGGTATGAGAGGATCTGGGGGCCTAAAAAGGCCACTTTGGCAGAATCATAAAAGGATAGCATTATGAATCATAATGGACAGTTAACTCAAAATTCAAAATTCAAAGCATTTATTTCAATTAGACCTTGTACAGGCACTTTTGAATTGTCAAAATTAAATAGTCTGTCAGTTAGTCCGAAAGTTGAAGCTAGTTGCCCATTCCAAAATGTAGATCTCTATGGAGAAGAACGGGCAAGAAACTCCATGGACACTCTTTTAAATCAAGATATTACAAAATCCTGGGTACATTACTCTTGTTGCTTCTATATGCGAGAACAATGTTAAAAAAAACAAGTGCGAGTCGGACTCGCACACGAAGGGTTCCGTACCACAAGGCAAAAACGCCGAAAAAAACATGTTTGTTGTATGGGAGCCCCCCTTAAATATTTATTTTATTTTAATTTTATTATTTATTATTAAAGTTAAAATACAACTGAGTATTTTGTGAATATTTCAAGTGCCTACCTGTTGCCATTTTTGATATCGAGCAAAAAAGGGCAAAAAAATCGCGTTTGTTGTATGGGAGCCCCCCTTAAATATTTAATTTATTTTGTTTTTAGTATTTGTTGTTATAGCGGCAACAGAAATACATAATTTGTGAAAATTTCAACTGTCTAGCTATCGCGGTTCTTGAGATACAGCCTGGTGACAGACAGACGGACAGACGGACAGACAGCGAAGTCTTAGTAATAGGGTTCCGTTTTTATACGGAACCCTAAAAAAGACACAAATGAAGAAACAATTCAAAATATAAGATTAAAAATAAGCATTGGCAGTTAAGAGATGACCAGTCTCAACCGACGGCGCCCGTTCACGAACATGACGCGTGGATCAGCACCATCCAGTTCAACTGTTCAGTTAATCGTATCAAATCCCATTGGTGAAAGATTTTGCAGTTACTTTTTTTGTTGGTGCTAAAATTCCAATCAATCCAATCCAATCCCAACCTCTTTGATTATACCTATGTAGTGCAGCGAAAAAAAGAAAAACACTGTCCTCGCCATATTATGATTCATATTGTTATCCTTTTACGATTCTGCCAATGTGGGCTTTTTGTAGGCTGACTGTGGTAAATGAGAAGACTTCCCCAAAATTGGTCAAAGTAGGTTACAGTAACATTTGAAGGACAGTTCCCGTATTTAAAAATGTTAAAAATCCAGTCGCAATCTCATCTCAGCGGCAATCAATGTCAAAAACTTGTCAAAACTGTAGGTAAGTTGGGTATTTTTGACAGATTGAGACTGAGATCAGCCCGTGAGTGTTTTTAAAATTACGAGAATTGGCCCTCTGATTTCTTTTACTTTTCTAAGTAAATGCATATCTACCTTAGTTCCTTTAAAGCTGGAGTCAACTCTGGCGCATTATCAACAGTTTGCAGCGCATCCTTGGGGCAGTTGAGACGGTACTGAGCGTAAGCCTTCTCAAAGTGCAGATCGGAAGCCAACGCAGCATTCTTGGTGTTGCAGAGCACTGCTAGAGCCTCCTTGAAGTTGTGCAGTTGGATGAGGCACACTATCTTGCATTGGAATGCCTTCTGCTCATTTGGAGCTATTTGAAGGACTGAAATGGTGGAAGGTTTTGCTTACTTATAGTATCTTAAAGTATGAGGATTTATATGGATCATCTTCTGAAATAGTCTACTGCCATTGTCTGATAGGTAAGCCAAAAATTACTACTTTGACATAAGAACTTCCACATTTTTATTACTAATAAAAATTTCGTCTCTATTTATTCCTCATTAGTTTTTGTTTGTTTTTCTGCACTGCTGTCCACTTTTATTACTAATAAAAATTTCATCTCTATTTATTCCTCATTTGTTTTTGTTTGTTTTTCTGCACTGCCGTCCACTAACTGAAAAGCCGTTAAGCCACAGTTGGTCGTTTTTCACTTCGGAAGTGATGGAATCATTAAAAATTATGTTACTTAACGGCCCAAAAGATCTTCATATCTTTAGAACTATTTATATTATAATAATGTTTCTTAGACAGAATGGAGAATCTTGAACTCTGTCATATTTTATTAAAACGTGAAAATTGACCATTTGAGAGAGAGAGACGATGATTATGTGGTTTGCATAATAAATGAGTAGTTAAAAGCAGCAGCATATGGAAAGGAGGAAATATAGACATGTATTTGGTTTTAGTAACTTTAAACCATGACATGAACTTCTGGAAACACCCAACTTTAAATTATTTACAAACATTCCAATAAGAGTATCGATCAAATATCACTTGCAAATCAAAATGACATTAAACTAAAGGCACATTTCTATAATTTGGATGAGAATTAAACAAGAAATCGATAGTTATGTGAAGAGATAGGGCTGGAAAGTGTGGTAATGTTATTTCGTCATTTATAAATAAACTGTCCATACTTTTTGGAAAATGTTACAGGGTTAGATTCCTTACCTTTTCCTGTTGCTTTTAACGCTCTATCATAGTCACCACTTTGGCAGAATTTATTTAATTCAATATATGCCTGAACAAGGTTATTTTCCTTGTTGGCTGACATTTTTTTGACAACTTGGCATGACAAACGTCAAATCGTCATCGGTTGGCTGTTGGTTGACTGCTGCCTGCTTGGCTGCGTTCAGTTTCACACAATGACATAGTTAAAAGAAAACCATGGTAACAAAACTTGGGCTTTTGGCTTTGGCTTATTTCACGGATTTATTAATAATTTAATTAAGAACGACTAACGGGCCCCTGCGAGTTGGCTTAGACCTGTCGTACAGCCCAAAGGTCTGGGACCCCATGGTCCCGTGAAATGTCAAGAAAAGTAAAATTTTTACATTTGTATAAATATTGACTATTGAATATTGTTTTTAATTTGTGGAATACCTATCCACTTCTCACCGCTGCTTGCGAGTGCCTTGTCACTATGTGCTAGCGAGCTGCCATTTTATCCTTGTAAATATAATTGGTCAGGCAGGCGCGAAAGTCTTTGCATAGTTCTTGATAACCAGTTCACTTAAGGGGACTACAAGACCAAAACGCCAAAACGCAAGTTTTATAATGCCTAAAAGTATATGATCGACTACAGTAAACAAAATCAGAAAAATATATGATAAGTATTCTTCAGGATATACCTATTCTAGTTAGATAGTGTATTGAAAACATAATACAACTAATAATTTGATACGATAGAAAAAAATATGAAGCACCTGTAAAAACTTTCTTTTCAAAATAAAAAAACATACTAATATACATACAATAATTCTGATTTTTTGTCAGATTATTCTATAGGCAACATACTATAGCACTATAGTTCGTTTTTTTATCCCAGGGACTAATCTGACATTTCTATCTAGTCAGTATCTATCAGTCTATTCTGTTCAACTTTTTTGAGGTTCTGGCTCCATCGGATAACGTTCGATGATTTTGCCAATGTCAAGGTATGAGAAGATAATGATCGTAACCTGTTGCACAACTTGATCAGTGTTTGTAGCGGTGGCATCCATAGATCCCCATGCTAAAAAAGGACAAAACATTTTTTGATTAGTAGATGTAAAACGTCACAAAATAAATGTTAGAACATTCACTAAATATATAATAAATAAATAGAAATATCAACTTTATCTGGATTTTAATGCTAATGAATTTATAAAGGATTCTAACTGCAGGGGTACTTATGGGCTAAAGATAATAGGAAAGGAATGTTAATTGGGCCTGGAACATCAGAAGGGAGTATATGTCGTAAAGGGGAGTGGTTAAACGAGGACAGGAAAAAACAATTGCTCCAGAGTACCCTCCTCCAGACCGCATTCACACAAAGAAGAGTCCCTCACGCGGATTTTGGCCAAAAAAACTGGTGTGCAAACAAACCCAAGTCGGAGCCTAATTATGACAGAGGTGGCTATTTTACTAGAAAATTTTAGTTTGCTGAACCAACATTTAGATGGAATAAAATGGTTGGATAGAGCCATAAAATTTACCCTTCAATAATCGAGTTTTTTGACAATGCTCATTCCAATCTTTCATCATCTCGGGTTTAATAAGACAGTGCAGATCTCGGGGATAACAAGACGGATGAGATTCGATCCCATTCCGAGTAGCCAGCTTGGCAATCGTATCCGCATTCTCATTATCAGCAATTCCAGAGTGTCTGGGGATCCGAGCCAGTGCAATCTCTATGCCTAAGCAGTGGCATCTTTATAGGAGTTGGTTTATCTTTATGATTTACATTTGAGTCACTTGTGTTTGCGTTTTTTTATTAATGAAGTTTGATATTACACGAGTCAGATTTGTCTCTGGGATTAAAAATCAAAAACCGGACAAGAGCGAGTCGGACTCGCGCACCGAGGGTTGCGTACCATCATATGTTTTTAAATTTTCATCGGTGTGGCCTATATTCGTCAGAGAATTTTAACACTGTACTGCGATGTAGAATATAAAAGTTTTATGTCAGCGCCATCTCTGGACCGATAGTGGAACTAATGTAACTTATGTTGATGATTTCTGAAAAAGGGTGCTATTTAGAGACTTCGTTTTATTTTTCCTGTAATCTTTACATAAACTTCTATCACATAGAATAATTTCAGATTTTTCTCTTTGCAAATTTCGGAGATAAGGGGGGGGAACGGTATTTTTTTCATCAAAAGTCAAAAATTGTGCGGCCTAAAAAAAAAGAAAAAATGTTTGAGAATGTGCAAACTGCGCTCATCCATATGATACCCCACATGCCTTAGCCCCACTTTGAATTTTTCAGACCCCCTTTCAGTCCCTGTTGCAAGAAATATACATGTTTCTATTTTTTTCTTGTTTGAAAAATAGTTGGGCAAACGTCATCTAAAACTATTCCAAATTTCAAGTTGATAGCATTAGCAGTTCTTGAGATATGCAGCTGTGACAGATAGACAGACAGACTTAGTCTCACCATAAGGGTTCCGTTTTTACCATTTTGGTACGGAATCCTAAAAATGAACTATAATGTTTTAATTTTTTAGTCCAAACAATAGATTTTTTGCAAATCCTTCATATTTTGCAATAAATTACCAGCTTTGTGTTGTCGCGCTTCTCTTTCTTTTCTATGCAGTCCGACAGTGACCGCGCTTTAGGTCATGTAGTCACCCAAAACTTATACTCCAATATCAATGTTTTCATATCCTTATATACAATGATATTTTATGTAAACACTTATATTATCATTGCTTAAATAGTCCTGCACCAACGAGGAATGTCTTTGAGTGTACTTTCATAGTGCATACTGGGTTAATCGTCGGTTGGTGCCTCATTTCATTAAGAGTGTCTGACGGGGTTCTACCCCTAGTACACCCTCAAAGTTCCAAAGGTCCGGGACCCCAGGGTCCTGAGATAGACAAGACAAGAAGATATTTTTTAGGGTTTCGTTGTAGGAACTACGGAACCCTTATAGTTTCGTCATGTCCGTCCGTCTGTCTGTCCGAGGTTTTGCTAAGAGACGTTAGTACTAGAAAGCTGTAATTTTGTAGGAGTGTGTATATCAATTACGCCGACAAAGTGGTAAAATAAAATTTTAGAAAATATTTTTTTTAGGATGAGCACCACTGGTGGTCGCATTTCGGTTGATTTCAGCGCCTCTCCCATGACGGCGCCCGGTGCCGTCGCACCGCGGCACCGCCCGCACCGCCCTACTAGGGCCGCTACTGAATGCAGCGTGACGCGATGTACGGCTCTATTGTCTTGCAGTTGTTCTGCATGAATCATGATGCACTAACACAATTCATTTTGAAGCAGGTAGGATAATGCAGTTTTCAAGTTAGGCGTTCCCTGATTTCCTTTAGGTATTCCTTTTTCATTGTATTCCAAAAACTTTGTCCAAAAATACACAGAATTTAAAACACATAAACGTCGAACGAACAAAGCGATGACAAAGTAAATTCTGCCGAGAGTTTTATTCAAAAGTATAAAAAGAATGTAAAGGAAGCATTGTGCAAGTTGGGGCGCTTACGCGGGCGGCGTGTGTCGAACTCATCAAAGTTAGACTTGCGGAAGTTCCAAGACCAGCCAGTTTGTTGCTAGTTTTTGAACGTCGAAAAATTGAAAATTGTTGCTGCAAGTTCTTGGAATGTGGGTCATGACGTGTTTGATATGCGGATGTGATTGGAAACGCGATCTGGAACTCAGATCAGAACCTCTTTTAACCTTGGTAGGTACCTAATAATCATTTGAACGCCGTTGATTGCGAGATGGTTAAGAGACCCTGAAGATCAGAAACCCAATGAAATTCGTTAGACTCTAGGTCTAGAGCAATGCAGCACTCCTAATGCTGTTGTTGAGTAAGTTATCCTAAGTAATCATCAGCCTGGGGAATTCAATCTGTTTTGCTGGTTTGTTCTTTTTCTCTCATTTGGTCACAGAGCCACAGCCCCTTACCAGCCCTGGCTATACCTATTTCATCTGTGTCTCTGAAGAAGAACCTGATCAGATATCCTTTAGCCATGATTGTTAAGCTAGATAGTCTACTTAAGTATCTGATTCTGTACCTACCTTACCACAGTACTTAAGTTCTGTTTAAGTAAGTACTTAATAAACGCTTCAACTCGGACCCCTAGCTCAGCGGGTGAAATCCAAACACAATCAAAATTCCCTGTTACACGATCCTAATTAATCAACCCAAACAAAAACAGTGAGAAAACTTCACCATAATAACGGCTTCAATGTCGCAGTCTCGCTGTCCGAGGATGTCGCAAGACAAACAACGTTAAAGTAACATCTATTGTCGCGTCCCACGACCAACTCGACTTTTAATCGCATTACTGGAAGTTGCCGCGAACTTCAACGCGAAGTTTCGTATTGCGATCCAGACGAAGTCGGCGCGATTGCGGTTTCTAAAGTAATTTCTATTAGGTGGAAGCTAGTAATGTTTAATCTAGCTGTCTTTAGTGGTTCATGATTTTGTATTAGTAGGTATTGGTGTTTTGTTTTCTGAGCTATTTCTGATCGTTGTGCCGAACCAAACCGCACCGAAAGAAATAGCTTCTTGACCTCCACATCTATTGAATCATGCTGTCAGCCTGCTTCGTTATACAATTTTGTAGCCCAAAATGAGATGATAGAACTCTTCGCTCTTTCTTTTCCTCAGAGATGACCCAACGCTTGTCTGTTGAAGTTTGCAGATATAGTGCACATGAAGTGTATGAACTAGATATGAAACAAAAAGGTTTACATACATATCATTCACAACAACCAATTTAACTAGGAGATCTTATTTTACGCGCTCTTCAAAAATCCATAACCATTAACCTCCCACGCGGAGCATCACTTACTAAATTACTCCACGCATACTCTTGTAGAATTAAATCGTTTCAAGGTGGAAGGGGGCCGTATTTTATCGAAGCCCCTGATAAATTGCGCGAAATTCAATTTAAACGGGTAATGTTTGTGTCCGTATTACAACGTCACTCGACGCCGGCCTATAAACTGTGCCGGTCCACTGAACAATTGAAATACTGTGCCTTCAGGAACCTTGGTCCATAAAAATATTGGAGTAACTGTGTGGGCCGTGGAACTGCGTCGTAAAATCTGTTAGAGTAATAGGTGCAGTTTTTGAGATAGTTTCATGATTTGTAGATTGTACCCAGACTTCCCAATCGGTTGGTATCTTTCTGAATTTTATTCTCAAGACGTCATCTGTAGAAGAGGAAAAGAAAACCACTTGTTTTCACCATCAGTTCCAGCGTTTTTCCAGCTGACTGACTTCTATGGTCCTGTAGTGCTATTCTGTAAAAATCAAATCTCACCGTGAAAACTTAGGTGATGTGAGCTTGTTTTTGATAGGAATTGACACTAATCTATTGACAGCTCACTCCACGCTCACTTCACCTAAGTTATCACGGTGAGCTTTTTACAGAATAGCACCGCTGTAATGCTATTCTATAAAAATCTCACCGTCAAAACTTAGGTGATGTGAGTTTGTTTTTGCTGGGAATTGACACTATTGACAGCTCACTCCACGCTCACTTCACCTAAGTTATCACGGTGATCTTTTTACAGAATAGCACCGCTGTAGTGCTATTGTATGAAAATCTCACCGTGAGAACTTAGGTGATGTGAGTTTATTTTTGCTGGGAATTGACACTATTGACAGCTCACTCCACGCTCATTTCACCTAAGTTATCACGGTGACCTTTTTACAGAATAGCACCGTTGTAGTGCTATTCTGTAAATATCTCACCGTGAAAACTTAGGTGATGTGACTTTGATTTTACTAGGAATTGACATTATTGACGGGTCACTCCACGCTCACTTCACCTAAGTTTTCACTGTGAGATTTTTACAGAATAGCACCGCTGATCTCTATATTGCTTCTCTGCTATTTACTTGTACAGGCTAGCAGGTACAGACGCCAGCACATCAAGCTACTACAATCTGTCAAATTTCTTTAATCGATTTTCAACTTTATCTCTAAAGCATAAGGTTCAAAGTTGATTGGGAAAGTTTGACAGTTTCGGGTAGCTTGATGTGCTGGCGTCTGTACATTGACGACACGCAAACTATAAACAATATGAATTCAGCACGTGATTTAGACCTCTAGCGTTGCAATTTCTCGTTGTTTATAAAAAAAAACTGCTGTTTCATAGAAAAGTGCAATACCCCCGCAAAATAAATGGAACAGCAATTTTTCGTCGGTCAGAATCATGTGCAGAATCGGTAACAGGTTGTGCGTCGACGTGGATAGATACCATCCTGCTGGGCCTCAAGTCTGCTATTACAATAGTGTCAGAATGGTCTATCATTGACAATGATATTTCTATTAGAATATCATTGATCATTGATTTCATAATTGTTGATTTAGACAAGTTTGGTGATCTACATCATCTATAATGGTGTCATTATGACTTTCCAATGGTCAACCACTGACACTCCATTGAAAGAAATGGCATAGAATGGTAATCTCGAACATAATGAAAAATGAATTACTGACTTGACGCGGTATACTGGAAAATTTTTGACAGTTCCTTTGATCAGTGACCTACCATTGTGCCATTGTGACCGACCAATGATCAACCATTATGAATTTAGCAGATTACGAACTTTTGGCAAAATGACAATGGGATGATGGTGGAATCGTGTTGGAATGACGAATTTATAAAAATAGCAGACTAGGGCCCCTGTAAACTAACTTTCAATACCGTGATTGATAATGGCGCCGATTCCCTTGTTCACAAACTAAACTAAATTTAAGTTCAGTTCAGTGCATCTTTTTATTTCAATTTCATTAAGAAAAGGACAGAAGATAAATATTAGTTTAGTCCTGTCAAATTAGTCAGCGCCTGACGTAAATCGACGTATTTTTAGTAGCCAATTTTTTTATCTCGTCTAAACTTGTCTATGGAGTATCTTAATTTGACAGGACTAAACTAATATTTATCTTCTGTCCTTTTCTTAATGAAATAGAAAGAGAAAGATGCACTGAACTTAAAAGTTTAGTTTGTGAACAAGGGAATCGGCGCCAATCTTATCCTACACAAAGAGTAAAGCTGATCCTACGGATTCTGTAACAAATGGTAATTTGTATTGATGGATATAATAAAATACCGTAAAGAGCTAATTACAGGATCCAATGCTAACATTTTATTGGTTCTGGTGCGTCTTTTACAGTTGTACTGATGGGTAAAGTCTTCATATCAATATAATTCAATACAAAGCTACTGCTATTTTATTTTGTTCGTGAAACTCCCATCTAGAGTCTAATTATTACCATTACCATGTTAATTCTAGCACTGACCATAGATAATAGTAGATTATGCACCGAGGGGCTAAAGTTGTGTCTTATGTCACGGGCGTCATATTGAATCTCGAGCGCAATGAGGGATTCGGGATTTAACTCCCGAGCGCAGCGAGGGAGTTAAGAGTTTAACTCACGAGCGAAGCGAGGGAGTTAATACAAGAATCCTGAATGCAGCGAGGGATTCAAGCTAGCCCAAGGCAAAGACACCTTTAGCCCAGAGGAGGATTCTCTACTTTTTACACCTACTGTGAGAAAATAATAGCAATAGTACGAAAATTCGCGCCTTTATTGCGTCTACCAATAAGTAGCCAAGACACGATCAATTCGATTTTCAAAAAAAAAGTCTCTTCTACGGTTTTGTCGTGTGTGTCTATTGATATCACTCTCATGGAAGTGGCGTTTGTGTAAACTAAGCTTTATACAGGGCTGGTAGAATGGTTTTGGATGATTGGCTGTATGCATTTTGAATTTAGAACGTCATTGGAGACGCTCGTGAAAATAGAGTATTTTTGATAAAATGTGATAAATCGACTGTAGTATAGATAGGTTTTATTATTTATTTATTTATTCACAAAATCCACAGCAATCTTAGCGCAGTTTACTTAAAATAAATTAACTAATGTTACAGCCAATTACTATTACGGTATAACGGCGCGGTACGGTATTTGTTATTATTAATGCCAGTTTTAATGTTAAGCCATTCCTTTTAAAAAATGGTTCGTAGTTATCTAATTATTCTTACAATATCATGTCTTCGAAAACATGGCAACGATATGAAGAAGCAGTCGTTATGATTTTGTAGGAAATCGAGAATATCATCCACGCGTAGTAAGGGTTTCGAGAATAGCTTTCGTCTTTCTGGCACCAAAGGGTGTTTGTTAGTACTATACTGCCAATTTAGCTGAGCATGTGAGATTCCAAATTCAAATTTTCAAAAGCAAATCAGATCATGGTTAATAGAAAACTGTTTCTATACCTTAAGTGAATTTTTTGACAATAAAACTTAAAATGCTGTAACTGCTCAGTAAAATTATAATGAGATTTAATTGTGATGTAATTTTAACAATTATATGGTTATTTTGACATTTATATGGTAATTTTGATATTTTATTGTATTTTTGACATTTATATTGTAAGTTTGACATTTGTATTGTAATTTTGACGTTTTTATTGCAACAAACATATCCAATATTTTGACACCTTGTGATATTGACATCCATATTGTAAATTTGATAATTATATTTTGACTTAATAGTTTGTAATTTTGACATAAATCCTCTAATTTTGACATATATATTTTATAGCTTTGACATTGTTGTTATTGTTTTCAATTACTGTTTTTAATTAATTTTGAATGTTGACATGATGGAGGTTCTAAGTAATAAATTTAATGTAATTGGAATTTCAGGTAAACATTTTGTGAAGTTTTATCATAATATTTTTTTTTTTTTTTAGTTTTTAATGTTATAAATATTTGTACGCCGACACTTACGGCTAAACATGACTGGTCTCAGACATTAATTTCAATCTTGCATGCTATTGTATGTATACCATGTTTACACAAATAAAGAATATTATTATTATTATTATTATTATAAATCACATTATTGACCAGCGGGTCATAATGAAATCCAGTACAACATTATTGACCGGCTGTGCCCCCGGCCACTAATGACTCACTTTAGGTTAAGGTTACTTGACATATAATTTGACATTTTCGAGCAGGTGGTGTGAAAAAATACTAAAACACTGACTCTACTAAACAAAAATACCTTATCAGAATGTTTGACACTTGCTTGAACGTTTGAATGGAACACGCCGGCAATTATAACCAGCCTGTATTGTTAAAGATAGGGCTACATAGATAATAACAGTATAGTCTCTACAGTACCTACTTTCCTGGTTTAATGAGAGATTTTCTTTTTCTTTTTTTTTTAACGCTTCCCTAGTCGCTGGATAGATGGCGCTGAACTTGGTAAGTTACTGCCAGGAACGGAACGTCACATAATTTTTTTATTAATTCACTTGGATGTAATTTTGAGATCGTAAAACGAAAGCAAACGAAACTGTCACTCATCGAGCGTATATGACGTGACGCAATGTTTTTTTTCCAAGCGTTTTGACTTTGACACCTAGTAACGTAGTCAGTTCAACGCCATCTTCAGGGTTCTTGGAAACTACCTATGTTTTTTTTTTTAATACTCAAAAGAAAAACCTCTCATTATAAAGATCTAAGCAAGAGCAAGTCGCATCTACAATGCTGCAATTGCTGCAGCAGTGCTTCTAGTTATTGTTAACTAGCTGCGCCACGCGGTATTACCCGCGTAAATGTCGATCCCGTGGGAATATCTGGTTAAAAAGTAGCCTATATGTTAATCCAGGGTATCAGCTACCTCCATACAAAATTTTATCAAAATTGGTCCAGCCGTTTGAGCGTGAAGAAGTAACAACCATATAAACACACACACACTTACACACTCACAAACTTTCGCCTTTATAGTATTAGTGTGATTTTTTTTTTTTTCTTTATTTATTTTAGTAGGTACTCAAATGCATAATCAGTCCATAATATTTCCACTGCTGGGTCTCAGGCATAGAAATGTAAAAAGCAACTTCTTTCTTATATTATGGACACAAGCCTTCTCTCTGTGAGAGGGGTGGGCCGTAATCCACCACGCGGGCCCAGTGCGAGTTGGTAGACGTCAAATGTCTTCGAATTTTTGGTTCTAGGACATGCCGGTTACCTCACGATGTTTTCCTTCAAATATCAGCTGCCTAAAGAAGCGTGGCAAAAGTAAGAAAGAATACAACTTACTTTTTACGACTCCAAACTGCTTGTCTCAAAATAGTACAAACGTAATGAAGCACACTTCAACTAATTGATTAATTATTGAATTCATAATACACAACACAATGATTAGTAATATAAGTCAATGACACAACAAGGATATTTTTGGGAAATGTCATAGAAAAACCAATTAAAATGCACAGGGCCGCACTGGGACGGAATTGGGTGCATACATTAATTATTATAAAAATAAACTCTATTTACGGAAACTAGATAATAAGTACCACATAAATACCAAAAAGCTCAATACAAACTTCACCAACAAAAAGTATATAAATTTGCATAGACACTTAAGTATTCAAATTACCCTTCATTTACTATACGAGTGCCCCCTGGATAATCTAATGGATTAATGTACAAAGTTTTGTGGTCTAGTTCGGCTTAAATTTCTTCATGACGCGCTATTAAGGTTTATTTATGTTCTCATAAAAATTGTAACCAAGGGACCAATGTACAACAGCTGTCATCCAACTTTATATGTAATTTGTCAATATAAATCCTCCTTCTACCGACTAATTTTCGTGCAATACGCAAAGGGGATAACAGATTAGAAAATTCCGTTAGTCTAAAAAAGGTTGACCCATTTGTTACCACGCGGGACACTTTTTTCCTGACAAATTGCCTGAAAGTAATTTTAAGCCCAAGACCAGTTATTTATGTACATTACTTTAGCTTTATGTTCGTTCAGCAGCGTGTAGATATTCATTTGTGTTCTCTAACAGATCGTTTGTTTTATATCTACGAAATGAAAATTGAAGTACCTACCTACCTTGCATGAGTAAAATTAATATTGAAGGAGCTGGTTAAGTAGTAAGCCTTGATTGAAGTGCTTAGGAGGTTCCTGCTTAGGATGCCTATGAGAAATTAATGCTTATTTAAATTATAAAGAGGCGAATATTAGTACCTATAGGTATTTCAATCAGCTTATAATAGCAGGTTGCCTGAGTAATAGAGTGTAATTCCAGGAATAGCGATTAAGTAAGCTTATTGCTTTTAAGACTTTACCTAGATAGAAACAGAGACGAGCAACCTGTAAGGGCTACATTAAGGCTCCTACAAACAGGCACGGGATATAATCGCGCGCGACGCGCGACACAAAGGCATCACTCGTTGCGCAACTTGCGGTGCCTTTGTGTCGCGCGCGATTTTATCGCGTGGTAATTCATACTATCAGCACATAAGTAGACAAACGGTCAGTAGCAATGGCTGTCATGTCAATTTGACAGATCAACAACATTCATTGCGTTTTTATTAACGTTGTTGACCAGACTTTTTCGAACATATAAAGCAATGAATTAGCAATATCCTTCAAAATTATTCAGATTGTGACAGTGTGTTACACAATGAGGGTGCTGTACGGATATAAATGATTATTTTTTCTAAGCATCTATAAAATCATTAGGACATGAACTATGTTGCACAGCATAGCCCTCAGCTCGACAAAGGTTCAAAAGGTTCATCTCTATTCCAAGTTTCTCAACAATACATCTAGTTGTTGGCTACCCTAAAATAGTTGTGACATAAATTATTTTTATCAAAAGTTTCCCCATTTTACAAACAGCCATTAACTTCAAATTACACTTTCCAAGGCACCAAAGTAAGTATTCGTATTTGGCTCAAAATTCAAGTATTTAATTTCATCCACGACATTTCTCGTCTCATTACAGTAAATGAAACGACATCGGATGCATGTGGATGATGATTTGACGCAAATTGGACAGGTGTCAGGAATGCCTGCCGGCGCGGAGACGAGACTGCGATCCTTAGATTCTACTCGTCGTTAGTAGTATACTAGACTTAACGAGTTTGGTTCTCGAGGTGGGATAGGGCTGGCATGCGAAATTGTGTTAGGTCTAATTTTTTTTTTTGAGTTGATTCCCTCTAGATAAATATCTGGCAGGAAGAGCTTGTAAGTCTACATATTTAATTGTAAATAGCAGAGCACAGATCTAGAGGGGCACGATAAATAAATGGCGTCATTATACCTAAATGACATAATATCCATCTCTAAATATTCAGAAATAAAATTATATAAGTTGCTTGTCTCAAAAGTTTATTTTCAAGCATTTAAACAATCAGCATTACTTCGTTAGCCAGGTTATTTTTGCTTTTTGGATTAAGAAATTATAGGAAACGTGTAAACGCTCAACGTTTAACAGCTTTAACCCACACCACACATACATATTAACTTATAAACGTACGAGTAGTACTAGCGCCACAGATTACTAGCAGGTCAATTCCCGAACTTCAGCCGTTGGCGTTAAACCCGTTCGAGGTTCCCCTGTGTTTGAATTGTGAAACAAACCCATCCGAATTGCCAATGGAGTTACAATATTGTGCATGAGTTCCGTTTATTAAAGCTGATATGTAATGGTAGTGCTGGAGCGCAAATGCACAAGCCTGAAGCTAGTGGCTGTTTTGTTAGTGAGAGTTGGGACGCCATGCTTATTTTGCTTTGTTGGTTGCCTAGTCTGGCAATAGAATTGTTTTCGTGTATTCAATATTTTGGTGAAGATATCATAGACAGAAAGCTGGCCAACGATCTTAAGTGAATTACTTTGTTGATTGAAGTTCTTTTTCTAACTTTGTCTTCCAATTTGAGACGCTTTAATATCCCACGGTCGCTGGCGAATTTTTAACGGTTTCGTTTATGGAAAAAGTCTAATTTGTCTTAGAAAAATCTGTTCCCACCTCGCTAACCCTATCGAGAATGGGATGTCAGTAAACCACCTCTAGAGTCGAGTCGACAACGATCGCTCGCTATTGCCTAATAAAGGCCCGGTCGTATGAGATTTCAATTTGGCGGCTCAACTGGGCTTCATTTTGCGAAGCACGACACGTTTCGAATATTATTAATGGGGTGGAAAGAGAAAGTACGAATAAGGGGCGTGAGATAAATTTTGTGCTAACAGAAATGCATGGGCGTGATTAGAATTTTTGGAGTAGTTTCTCACGTTCGTTGGTCGTTATTAGCATCTGTTGGGCTTTGGTTACGGTTCAGGTTTGGGGGTTGACGTCAGGCTGTGTAGTAGTGACATGCTTTTGGTGTTATGCGTGGTTGATTAGATGGGTTCCATTCCATCATCAGTAGAAGTGGTCGTGGGGAGTCTGGATTAGCCGACCCTTAGTCACAAAGGATACATGTTACGCTGCGATGTTGGAGACTTCTACAATTGTAGATAGGTATCCAACATTATTGAAGATTTATAAAGTTCATGGTCACATAATATAAATTGTCTCAATCGTGCACCAATATGTAAAGAAGATAAATCTTATTGTCGAGTCTAAAATGAACTGCTCACATAGTAAAGCCAAGATAAAGTATTGCTTGGATTTTGATTTAGGTAGACTATTTCAATTTCGGCCATGCTGACTTTTAACCCTCCATAAATCCTCATGTATTAGAAAAAGTATCAAGCTATTTTATTTTTATCTAATTTATTGTGGGCATCATGGACTATTTTATATATACCTATAGTGTGGCGATTAGGTTAGTTTTAGTTTTCATCAAAATCGAGCCCGAGACTCCTTTGAGTACTTTGCGCTATTCCTCATAGTTTCAGATTTGGCCATCCACGCCCACTTGAAAAATTCACCCTCTTTAAGGTTGATGTAAATATGGTTATTAAAACATTATCAATATGAACTAAGTGGAAAAATAGAACCTCCCTAGAAGACAGCACTATTATCTCGTGCTCACACAAATCCGTTGTTGTGAAGTAGGTAATACATCAAAACGCGACGCGTCAGCCCGCGGATTCTAATCAGCAGGAGATAATGAATCCCTACTAGTGTAGTGTGTGGTATGATGCAATTTATAGCTTTAGGTACAATCTGTATGGATGTAGGCTTTTATGTTATGTTTTAGAACGATGTGTTGAAGTGGGTTTTTTCCTTGAATATTTGGTAAGACATCACATAAGGTTTAATCAATAAAGGAAAAAGGTGCGGGGCCTTTGCCTAGCAGTGGGCTCCATAAAAGGCTAAGACAAAAAAAAGATTTTTGACACATGAAACATAGTTTAAATGTAGCTTTAGAGTAGGTTACGTTCCTCTAAAACTAGTTTAGACAAACTTGAGTAGTTATGTTATGATATTTCAGGCTCTTATCATTGACGTCAAATCTTCATGACGTCATTGTTTTAAACTTCTAACTTTTGAACAACAAGCAGATTTGTATCTTAGTACTAATACTGCTGCATAGGATGAACGATTGGCACATAGTATTAACAAGGAACTCTCACAGTGTCAAATGGTGGAGCCCAATAGAAAAAAAATCCTAATCCAGGTAGGTATTTATAAGATGCTGAATTTTGATGACGTTCTCATCCTCTTTATAGGGCTTAACAATCCCATCCCCAAACCATTCGCAGCAACGATTTAAAACAGACGTTTTCGCAAGCTCAACGAAAAACCTCTGGAATATTCGAAAGGCGCGCATTAAAGCACAAATCCTCATTGGAATCGAGCCTAACAGTTCAATTACAGAGATGGGCTCAGAGCTAGGTTCTTGATCGCCTACATCTAGATTTGATTCGTTCTAACTAGACATCACAATCCGTTTACCGCATCCGACTATTGAAAAGTTTTCTACAATGTGCTCACATTTTTTATGAGGTCCTATTATTTTTAGTAATATTTTGCATGTGTTTGATGTTGAAATAACGAAGGAATGGCTTATAAGTGCTTAAAATAACTAGTTATTGAAAAAAGCATGTCAAATTTAAAAACCCGTTTTTGACAAATAAAATTGCTTCCGAAGTTGAAGTTAAACAATAAACTCAGCGATTGTATTTATGGAGAAATTCAGTAGAAATAAAAATAATGTTTTAAAACACCACATACTTCTTTTAAACCGTATGCAATTTTTCTACGTCTACTGTGGAGGCGGCTCAGTGGGTTAATTTGGCCGATATCGTTGGTGCGCGGTGCACGGCGTTCAGTGGGCGATCGCACGGAAAATTGGTCTCCTTCGCCATTTGATTATGTACCAAGATCCCTTGCGAGAATTCAGACGATTCCCCGTGAAAAATAAATTGGACAATATGAGAGTCAGGTGGGGAACTTTTTAAAAGCTGTTTTTCGGTTAAAAATTCTGTACACGAACCTGTTTTCGCTACAGTGAGTAGACTCGTTTATAGAGATGATTAACAATTTTATAGAATCGAGAACTATTTTGTTTGTACCCTTGCTTACCTGTAGAGATGCATTGATGTAGGTAGTTGATTTGGGATTTAACAGAATAGTTACTTTAGTTAATCAGCAACAAATAAAATATTAAGTTGCTGACAAGCAAGTACCATAATCAATCCTTTTAGTAAAACAACACTTCCCAAATTCGTCAACCATTAATAAATTTTGTGTTAACCGTTAAAACATTGACTCACGCCAAATGTACATCACAGAATCCACTACTAAAACACATAAAGTTAATAAACAGCCGAAATCCCATTAATTCATCAACCGCCGGATAGTAACGGTACCGAATGTGTTTTTAAACTGGGTTTTAATTAAATGAAACGTCGAACCTTTCCGCGCTGTGAGATCGCGTTCAATCAATTACAGGGCATACCATTAGTTCTGCTCACACGCTTTAACTAGGACCTGTGGGATAGATCTTGGCATTCAAGGTTTTAAGTGCTTGTTGCTGCAGTCTACGAGTGTTCGTCGTAATAAACAAGACTAAGGATTGATTAGTAGAGCTCGGAGATTTTCATCTTTGACAGTTGTTGTGGAGGATAGAGTTAAAAACTATACAATCTATAAAAACATTCAAATAAATAAAATTGAAGTGTCTGTTTTTTACTAAATGCATATTGAAAGTAGGTATATATGGTACTTACAGAAAAAATAAACAATTTTAAATATTTTTTTCTGTCTGTCTGTTTGTTCCAGTCAATCTCCGAAATGGCTGGACTGAGCAGAAAAATAAAACCCGTGAGAAATATTCCGACATCTACACGGGCGAAGCCGCGGACAGAATCTAGTCTAATATAAATTTGTACTCGTACTGTCATACAACATCGCTTCATAAACTTTGTTACGTTTAAAATACTTGCCTTACATACTTTATAGCACATTATATTGTCGTTGTTAATTTACATTTCAAAAGAGCTTTAGGTAGATATCTAATAATTAAATGAAAAAAGTAGGTGGTACAAAATTATGAATTATTTTTATTGTCGCGGATAATGCACCCGGCTGCCTTCCTGGTTCGGCCCTGTTAAAATTATCGTTACATTATACGTCAGCCATATTGCATTATTGAGATTCATCATTATCATCATCATTTCAGCCGAAAGACGTCCACTGCTGGACTTAGGCCTCCCCCAAAAGAGGGGGTATGCCATAATCGCCACGCTTGGCAGGCGGGTTGGCGATCGCAGTATAGTATGGTGGTGGAATGCATAGAGAACGCTGCTGCCCATTCTCCGGTACGACCCTTAGTCGCCTTTTACGACACCCACGGGAAGTATGGGGTAAGTAATAATAATCAAATAATGTCGTAATGGCCATATAATTCACAATTATTTCACGTGTAAACGCAAAGTTCTGTGGGGTGAACCGATGACCTCGTGAAGGCCAAAGGATTGCGCTAGATGCGGGAAGCACAGAACCGGTCGAAGTTACGGTACTTGGGGGAGACGTATGTCCAGCAGTGGACATCTTGAAATGATGATGATGAAACGCAATTTGAGTGCAAGCGATTTATGAATCTAGGAGCACGGCATGCTCTGTAGCGTCTCCGCTTCTGCTGATACTGCGATGTCTCAGACGCCATGATGGGAACGCTTGGGATGGAGCGAATTTTCAAACAAAAAATACGTGTTTCATTTTTAGGGTTCCGTACCCAAAGGGTAAAAACGGGACCCTATTACTAAGACTCCACTGTCCGTCTGTCTGTCTGTTCCCGGAGGCTGTATCTCATGAAATATGTGATAGCTAGACAGTTAAAATTTTCACAGATGATGTATTTCTGTTGCCGCTATAACAACAAATACTACTTAAAAAAACAGAATAAAATAAATATTTAAGGGGGGCTCCCGTACAACAAACGTGTTTTTTTCGGCGTTTTCGCCTTGTGCGTTTTTGCTTCGTGTGCGAGTCCGACTCGCTCTTGGCCAGTTTTTTTAAGTAGCCTACTCTTAGCGGAGTACCCTATTCTGTGTCGGAAAATTTTTTCCTATTATTTTATTTCATAACTGCTCTGCTCGCTCCTATTCCGTCTCAACAACAATAGTGAGCTGGCACAAAGCTCCAACTAGGCAACAGACAGGTAACACGGTAAACAATGACTTTTGGAACAGTTAACAGTCGGGTAAGTTTCCCAATTAGCGGCCGCGTGATTATGACGAGCACGACCTACTCGTTTCGTAACGTGATAAATTGTTTTCACTACAATTGTGTAAATGAATTTGGTAACTTGTCTGTTCGGGATGTTTTGGATTTAGATCACAATGAGTAGTTTTGCACTGTTATCAGCTACATTGCAAATTGGATGAAAATGCTAAAATTACACGCGAAAAGCAGGCAATGGTATTTTGGAACGAAGTATTCAGGGTTTTCGAGGGTGCTGAAGCCGATAGTGAGGTTAAAATAAAATCCAAGATGGCGGCTGCGATTTAAAAAAAATTTCGTCATTTTAAAATTCGTTCCTGCCGGGGGTCTCCACACGTTTTTTTGCATGTTTCAATTTATGCCCGCTCATGTCACCTATCACCTACTTATGTATATGTTACTGTAAAAGCCCGAACTGCGGTAAATCTTAGGATTTACCGGTAAATCCTAAGATTTACCAAGTGTCACCGGTAAACGTCCGAATTGTTCTATAATAATCTTTAATTTCAAACTTTTGCCGGCGTTCAGTTGGTAAATCCTAGGTTTTACCGCAGACACCGGTAAATGTGAAATCAAAGAATGAAATACACTCGAGAGCAATGAATTAGGGTCACATAAAGATACCTGAAAGTCTTGGAAACTGAGAGTACTAGCTAAATGAAGTGAAGTTGAAGTTGACAAAGAAAAAAAGTGAGTCTTCGAAAAGTTTTCAGAAAATTCTATTTAATCGGAGGGCAAGGATTCAAAAAGTGCAACTGCCTTATAAAAAGCTCGATGAAGAAGTGCGCTTGCAAGTCATCAGGATTACTTTGTAATTCTAAATGCCATAATAGTTCACCATGTTGCAACAAGTAAAATCATTTTTTTAACGGATACTATTAAGAATGCTTAGCTTACTCGTACCTAACGTAAAGTAGGTGTTACTAGCTTCTGCCCGCGACTTCGTCCGCGTAAAATTCGTACTTTCTACATATAATTTTGAAAATGTATGTTTATGATTTTTATCATTTATTTAGATATAAATAAGTATTCGGGCCAATTTTTCAGTTTATAGCTCAAAGGGATCAGATTTTTCAAATAAACTGTATCCCAGCTTTTTACCCCCCAGGAGAGTAATTTTGAAAAATCGTTTGGGATGTGTTCATGACTTGACTCAAAGACCCATACCCACTCACGCGGCCATAACCACGAGCAGGTATTGAGGAAAATGTTACACTCGCTCGAAAACCAAGATCGGCCATTGGAAAAACTGCGACAGCAAGCATTTTCCACACCGCAGTATTTTATTTTTAGTAATTTTGTCTATGGGAGTATTGCTCACGTTCCAGGTTCTTTAGTCGAGTGGTTAGATGCAGTACATTTGTGCCAAAGGCCGTGTGGTTATATTGGCATTACGAAATAAGTTATCTGTAGTTGAAAATCTTTAAATAAACAAATGAGACGGCGATGACGCATGCGTAATTTGATACTCGCGTGATGTTATTGTTATTGTATATCAAAACTTTGGAACAACAATGGTATGTATTATATGTCATTCGATTCAGTATGAATGGTGCTATTTTTTAGGTAAATAAAAAAATAGGGTCATCGCTTTCGATTTTGAAATAATATTATTTTAATTTTTAATTGTCGTAATGTAAACAAACATTAAAAATAAACAATTATTTAAAAAAATCAAAGTCTCTTAAAGTTACGGAACAAGTTTTGTTATCTACACTTGTCTATCCACTTGAAGAAACAGCCATTAGTTTAACAGCGGTCCATAGAATTTTTTTCTGTACGAGTCGGCGCGTCGAAAAATATGTGCTAAAAACATACTTGCGTATAGAAAGGCGTTACCGCGGGGTACTTGCGCGTGAGTGGATACCCATTTTCGAGTTAATGGAAGCAAGCAGTAGAATTTTCCACTTTCGTAGGAGTAAATTTTTGAAAAACCCTATATCACTTTTTTTAAGTATTTTATTTGTTTTAGTAGTACCGAGTTTCGAGTTAATCCGACAGCGGGTTAAATATTTTTCTAATCCATCAACTTTGTCACCAATTCCTCTGTGAGAGATTTTTTAAACTAAAAGTGACAAACTTTATTATTTACTGACCCAAATATTGCCAAGTTTCTAATTTATTAACCAAATGAATAAGATTTTTCATATAAACTGTATCCCCTCTTTCTATCCCCATAGGGGGTGGAATTTCGAAACATAATCTAGATTATTTATACCAATTTTCCAGTTAATCAAGCCTCGTAATAAAATTTTGCCCTGTGAAATTGACTACCCCTCTTCACCCCATTAGCGGTAGATTTTCGAAAAACCCTGAACCACTTTATTATTTTTTATTTTGGTCTTAGATAGGTACTGAGTTTCGAGTTAATTGGACCGCGCTTTAAAAATTTTCCATACTAAATTTGACACCCCCAATCTTCCCTTTGGGTTAGTTTAGGATTCCAAAAAAAATCGAACTTTATAATTATTTGTGCCAAGTTTCAAGTCCAAATTCAATTGTACCATTTTTTTTTTGAGTTTATCAAGGCACTCATTAAAATCCCCTTATAAATCGAATTACCACTTTTTGTCCCGTCAGGGGTCAATCATTTTCGAAAACCCCATACACTTACTATTGATTCTTCATCTGCCTAGCCTTTTCCAAACTATGTTGGGGTCGGCTTCCCGTCCAACGGGATGCAGCTGAGTACCAGTATTTTACATGGAGCGACTGCCTATCTGACCTCCACAACCCAAATACGATACCCCTTGATAAGACTGTTTGTCAAACTTTCGGGCTTCTGACCACCCCTAGCGACTGTCAAAGATCCACGAATGACAGCCGGGACCAATGGCTTAGCGTGCTTTCCGAGGCACGGAGAGGTCACGGTATGTAAAGATGGACACCTATCCACAGACCAACCGCGGCAAGCGTAGCCTGCGTAACCTGATCGATCGATCTGTGCGGCTGTTATTATTGATTATTTTCTGTCAAAAGTATTAATACTGAGTTTCGAGTAAATCGGACTGCGCGTTAAAATTCTTCCACACACACTTTAACACCCCAACACAAGGACTGTTGGGGTGTTTTGATAAACGAATAATGATAAACTTTATTACTTGCTTAGGCAAGTATTCTTGCCAAGTTTATTAACCAAATGAATAAGATTTTTCTTATAAACTGTATCCCCGTTTTTCACCCCCACAGGGGTGGAATTTCGTAAAATTGTTTGGGATATGTTCATTACTTGACTCAAAGATTGTTTATACCAATTTTCGAGTTAATCAAGCCACGCAGTAAAGTCTTCCCCTATAAAATTAACTTTTCACCCCGTTAGGGGTAAATTTTCGAAAAACGATGATACACGTTATTCTTTATTTTCGGTCTTAAGTATAAATACTGAGTTTCGAGTTAATCGGACCACGCGTTAAAATTCTTCCATACAAACTTTGACACCTCCCAATCCTCCTGGGGGTAGTTTAGAAAAAAAGGCAAACTTCATAATTTATTTAGATAAGTATTCGTGCCAAGTTTCATGGTTATTCATGGTTATACCGACCAGCGTTTTAGGCTGTGCGTTGATATATCAGTCAGTCAGGACAAAATTTCATCCCCCTTTTCACCCCCTTAATGGATAAAATTCTAACAACACCGTTGTGTTAGCTTCCAATCATAAGCCTTGATACTAAATTTAGTGATTTTTACGTCGAAAATTAATGACTTTCTATACACAACTTTATCCCCCTTTTTAACCCTTCGGGGGTGGAATTATCAAAAACGCTGAGACACGTATAAATTAATTTTCAATTGTCAGCCTAAATACAAAATTAGAAGATCCTAACTTCAAAACTGTCGGACTTTCATATAAACTTCCATCCCCTACTTTAACCCTTTAGGGGTTGAATTCTCAAAAATCCTTTCTTAGTGGATACTTACTCCTCCCAAAGAACACACCTTCTAAGTTTCAAGTCTCTAGGTCCAGCGGTTTGGGCTGTGCGTTGATATATCAGTCAGTCAGTCAATCAGTCAGGACTTTGAATTTTATATATATAGATAAAGAAAATCGAGAAAAGAAATGCCTAACCTATACCAAATATAATACTTATAATATTTATATACATACCCTAAATATAAATTAAGATAAGTATACCGAAAATCAGGGAAATAAGTGCCTAACCTATAATAAATGATTACAATATTTATTTACAAACCCTGAATAAAAATTAAGATAATTAAATACCCAAAAATTCAGGAAAGAACCGCCTAAGTCAGTATTCAAGTGAATCGCAATAATCGAAAGCAACTATTCGCCTATACTCTCCAGGATACGTGCGTTCGCTGAATACCTTAACAAATGTTCGCCGTGATTCTTTAAATTGACATAACTTTTTTATTTATGAACCGATTGACATGAAATAAACACTAAATGTTAAGTGAAGCTTACTACAATATATTAGTGAAAACCGCATCTAAATCGAATAAGTCGTTTCTGATATTAGCGTGCACAAACACAGCAGACAAACAGACAAACAGACAAAAAAAAATTTAATTACAATTTCGGGTTCGGCATCGATATAATAACAACCCCTGCTACTTTTTTTTAATATATTTCTATTGTACAGACACCACTTTTCTACAATTTTATTATATGTATAGATTAGTGAAAAGTATTTTTTTTTGCATTTTATTTTTGTAAATCATGTTTTAGGACTTTAATAATAATAATGAGTGTACCGAATAACGAAATGATTATCAAAATACTGTTTTGTTTCTGATTTGTTATCTGCATTTTATTTTTTTAAGGCATGTTTAACATGTTTTAACACTTGACTAATAACAATATGATGATAGTAATAGTATTGTTGAATAATAGTGTGCATTGTTTTACTCTGAAAACTAACATTTACCGGTATCTGTAGTAAAACCTAAGATTTACCGACTGAATGCCGGTAAAAGTCAGAAAATGATGATTATTATAGAACAATTCGGACTTTTACCTTTGAGACTTACTAAATCTTAGGATTTACCGCAGTTCGGGCTTTTACAGTAACATATACACACATGTGTGGTGACATCCTTCACCATATCCTTACCTAAATAATAATATAATTCTAAAAAAATTTAAGTTATTTTCAAACAGCCGGCATAGAAATTTCTTTTTTTTTTCGTTAGCCTGTATTGTCCCCCATATTCTTCCACATTTCCTTGTGCTGTGCCTTCCCCGTTCAATCGGTTAGGAACTAGTACAAATCGTCACGCCAGCGTTTCTTAGGCCTGCCTCGGTGACGACGCCCGTCTTCAGGCATCCACTGTGTGACGACTTTGGCCCATCGGCATAGAAACTTAGCCACGCAAAATTTCTTAATCCTTTCACCTAGTTTCTCTATCCCAAGACGTCGTGTGGAGTGATAACCGGCCATGTAGGTTACCCTGTGGTATATCCATATCATCATCATCATCATCATTTCAGCCGAAAGACATTCACTGCTGGACGTAAGCCTCCTCCAAGCACCTCCAATTCGACTGGTTCTGTGCTTCTCGCATCCAACGGGTTCCTGCGGCCTTTACAAGGTCGTCGGCGAGGCCTTCCAACGCTACGTCTTCCGGTACGCGGTCGCCACTCCAGAACCTTTCGGTCCCATCGGCCATCTGTTCTGCGAGCAATGTCCTCTGCCCACTGCCACATGTTTTATATCCATATACCTACTAACAATAAAGCTGAAGAGTTCGTTTGTTTATTTGAACGCGGTAATCTCTAGAACTACTAGTCAGATTTGAAATTATTTTGTTTGCCCAATTCTTGAGGACGGTTGTAGGCTTCTTACGCTAGACCCTTAGGAGCCGAACAAAAACAAAAGAAGTCAGAATGAATGCTGCGCGAAACGAAGTAATAGTGCGGGCAGGCGATACGATGCGACGGAATGGGTCGGGGGAGCAAGATATTTCACGCGGACCAAGTCGCGGGCAGAAGCTAGTCATCACATCACATATATTCCAATCACATTCTGCCCAATTTCATATCCAATTTCATAAGTTCTGTACTAACCTTGTCCTTACCTCCAAAATGATATAATTCTAAAAATACAACATTATTTTTAGGGTTCCGTATAAAAACGGAACCCTATTATTAGGGTTCCGTATAAAAACGGAACCCTATTACTAAGACTTCGCTGTCTGTCCGTCTGTCCGTCTGTCTTACTGTCTGTCACCAGGCTGTATCTCAAGAACCGCGATAGCTAGACAGTTGAATTTTTCACAAATTATGTATTTCTATTGCCGCTATAACAACAAATACTAAAAACAAAATAAAATTAATATTTAAGGGGGGCTCCCATACAACAAACGCGATTTTTTTGCCCTTTTTTGCTCGATATCAAAAATGGCAACAGGTAGGCACTTGAAATATTCACGAAATACTCAGTTGTATTTTAACTTTAATAATAAATAATAATAATAAAATAAAATAAATATTTAAGGGGGGCTCCCATACAACAAACATGTTTTTTTCGGCGTTTTTGCCTTGTGGTACGGAACCCTTCGTGTGCGAGTCCGACTCGCACTTGGCCAGTTTTTAGTATATGCGAAACCCGAAACCCGTGCCTAGTATTTTTATGTAAAGAATCTATGTACAAAATTTCAAAACTGTATCATGACAAATCACAAAGTTATAAGCTTGTTAGGTTACCTGTTTGTCCGTAGAAAAACATGCTCATCGGCGCCGCTCGCGCCGCACCGTCTTGCGCTCATTGATAATAGTACCTAGGTACCTAACCCTTCGGCGTGGAGATTGCATAACCTACTTAGTGTTGCTCGTTGTCCAACTTTTAACATTTTTTAAATATTTTTGGGACAAAATATAACATGGGGTAAAATTTTATTGGAATCGATTCGTTACCTATTCTGAACAAACTATATTCAGGTTTCGCATATAATACTAAAAATAACGTTGTACAAGATTTTTACATACAGCCAGCATAGAAACGTAGTCACGCAAAACTTTTTGGTTCTTCTACCTATGTAGTTTCTGAAGCCCAACTAGGTTGTTTACATACAAAATCTTATTCAAGCTCGCTCACTAAGACATCGTGTGTAGTGCCGAGTACCGGGCTTACCTAATAAAGGACTGCTACTCTGTTCCGGTATGACGTTTCCGGATCACATTATAACGTTGAGATTCCGGCTCGCTTGCAAACAAACTCTCATCTCCTGTTTGTAACTAGGGTCCCTTACTATTTGTGGGTTACTCGAATTCGGGTTGCGATCGAGTTTGTGCAGGCAGTGTATAAGTAATTTAAAAGGTGATAAATATGCGAGAGGCATAACAGAAACACTTGAAAATACTGTTGGAGCTGCTAAAGATTGTAAGACTATCTTTGCATTGTATAAACTCATATTTCCTTTGTACTGTATAATTGCATAGCACAGATGTGAGTTGTATGTATGTACTTATACCTTATTTACCATTTACCGGGTAATATATCTTTTATTGACTTGAATGTGCCATGGCGGCTGATAGTATGTCATGCTCACACAAATGTCTCGCTGACGGTGGCGTGCGTGTTGGATCATTTAGCTCCCTTCAAAATGGTTGAGCTGATTGGTGCTGATCTATGCGTCATGTTCGTGAACGGGCGCCGTCAGTTGGGGCTGGTCATCACAAACTTATTTTTAATTATTTTATTTTTGGATTGTTGTTTTCTTTTTATTTGGTGTACTCTGGGCGCTTTAAATCTGTCAAATTTCTTTAATAGATTTTCAAATTTATCTCTAAAGCATAAGGTTGGTTGACTGGGAAAATTTAACAGTTTCGGGTAGCTTGATGTGCTGGCGTTACTATCTTGATTTTAGAAAATGAATGAATATCATCAGGACTACCGGATTAGTAGGTGTTCTTGAGATATTCTATTTTTTTGTTATCGAGGGTAGGTCGCAGTCTACATCGAAGGCGATAGACTTTTCCGTCTGAATCTAAAATATGTAGATGCCAGGGTGGTGCGTGGTGTACGTCCTTTCACAGTTATTTTACTTTTGATTTTGAATCACTGTCAGAATCACAGGGATGTTTATTCTCATTCTAGTAAGGTTGCTACCACTGACAAGTTCGTCAAAATCATTGTGATCTTTATTATCGCCGCAATAAGGTTGCTGTTAGGTCGCTGCCATGCTGGCAGAGGTAAAATAACTGTGAGCGGACTGTAGACAAACCATTAAGAAATAAGCAATACTCCGAGATTTGGCCGAACACCTCAGATTTCAGAGGGAGCATAGGTTATCATCCATTATTTCTTGTGGGTATTCAACAATACACAACTCTATATACAAGCGGTTCCATTTTCAAATCACATGGTAGTGGTCCTGGCATTTCACATAACATTACAATGCATAGTCTTTTGTCACTTTAGTGGGGAGTTACCCGAGAATTTGTACAAGTCGAGCGAAGTATTTGTGCTCAAATTATGCTAGCACAACAAGAAATCTGGATTTATTCAAAGACAAAACAGAGGGGCATTTGAAAGGGTGCTGACACACGATCACAATATTATGATGTCCGATGGGGAATCTAATGTAACTAACCTAATATGTAGGTATTTTAGAAAGTCGGAAAATTGATCCTTATCTCCACGTATTGAAGGACCATTTCCTTCGCCACAACATGTCAAACTAAGTAGGTATAATTTTTTACGAGACACAAGCAACAAGAAAAAAATAAGAAAATGCACACCTTCACCTTCCGAAAAGCTTTGCCAGTGGTATTTAGTTTTACTTTCCTTTTCATGGACCCTTATTTTCTCACCAAAATCAGGTGGACACATACCTACTTTTCGGGGAATTTCGGTCCAGGAAAACAGCAAGATATTTTCAAATACCGTACTATAACAATAGATTTACGACAGTCGGTTTTTCCTAAATAAGTGTTCTGAGAATTTCGAAAGAGGGAAAACAAAATAAACAGAAATAGAAAAAGATCATTTGCATTTCTTCCTTCTATTTGTTCATATAGTATGTCTGTGCTAAAGGCAATGGGTCGGTGGAATTAAAAAAAAAAACAGCTCTGAACGGACCTTCGTCAGCTGTCACCGCCGTGGACTCCCGTTCGAAATTTAATTTGCCGCCATATTACTTACAGGAGTTGCCATATAAGAGGTTGTACCTGAGTTGTGAGGTAGATAATAAATAAATGGTGTGAGTATATTTTTCCCTTGCACATCTACCCATTTAGATAAAGATATATTTATTGCATAACTGTGTGCATAAAGTTCTTATACATTACATTTTTTGCTTCAGTCTACGCAAGTCGGTTAAGCAATTTTAAGAAATTAGATACTTACAAATATTATTTTTCATCTATAAACTCATGGAGATTATTATGCTTTTTAGGGTTCCGTAGCCAAATGGCAAAAACGGAACCCTTATAGATTCGTCATGTCTGTCTGTGTGTCTGTCTGTCTGTCTGTCTGTCTGTCCGTCTGTCTGTCTGTCCGTCCGTATGTCACAGCCACTTTTCTCTGAAACTATAAGAACTATACTGTTGAAACTTGGTAAGTAGATGTATTCTGTGAACCGCATTAAGATTTTCACACAAAAATAGAAAAAAAACAATAAATTTTAGGGTTCCCCATACTTAGAACCGAAACTCAAAATTTTTTTTTTCATCAAACCCATACGTGTGGGGTATCTATGGGTAGGTCTTCAAAAATGATATTGAGGTTTCATATATATTTTTTTTCTAAACTGAATAGTTTGCGCGAGAGACACTTCCAAAGTGGTAAAATGTGTGTCCCCCCCCTGTAACTTCTAAAATAAGAGAATGATAAAACTAAAAAAAATATATGATGTACATTACCATGTAAACTACCACCGAAAATTGGTTTGGACGAGATCTAGTAAGTAGTTTTTTTTTAATACGTCATAAATCGTAAACCGCAATTTACCATTCATTCAATCAACTCAAAAATAAAAAAAAAACATTTAATTTCATAAACATAAACCTTATGCATAAACCCGGATGTTACGGAACCCTCGGTGAGCGAGTCCGACTCACTCTTGCCCGGTTTTTTTATTATTGTTTGTATAAATAATTAATTATTTAGACTAGGTACTAAATTAAATGACTGACTAACTAACTATACAAATAAATTCAAAAACAAAACGGCACATAAGCGTCGAAGTACTCGTCCGCATCGCTGTCATCCGAAAACGTGCCCAGAAGACTGACAGCATTGCGTTGCCTAAAGTTAAGTAGTGATAACATAATCAGCCTATAATGTTAAGTTTAGGACACAGGCCAGGAGGCCTGACGTGATAAGAGGGAGTGGGCCGTAATCCACGGTTGGCAGATGTCACATATCTTCGAATTTTTGGTTCTAGGACATGCCGGTTTCCTCACGATGTTTTCTTTCACCGTTTTGAGAGCAGTGGTGTTGAAATAATTTACACAAAGTAAAGCGCCTGTCAGGATTCGAACCTATGACCTACACCTCGTAAGTCGCGGCCGTTACCACTTGGCCACCACTGCTTCAGTAGTGATTAGTTAGCGACTGTTTAACCATACATTTTCGATATTAATCGTCACTTAACTTTAATGATCTTTTAATAAATAAATCCCTTTGTGGTGACAGACATTGGTAGGTATCTTAAAAATATTTTAAGGATAAAACTTTTAGTCTCTACTGATCTATAATCTAGATAAAAACTAACTTTGTCGAAGTTACTTCCCGACCCTAATTTACCTAAAGCATGCGAATGCAATCAATCATTCAAGACTTGAAAGGTAATTCTAATTCTCTGAATAATTTATTCGATTTGCAAAGTCTATTAATAGATAGGTAGACATGTGTACGATTTCTGCGATACATAGAACACATTGTTTTCAGGAGTTTTTCCTAGTCAAAAGAAAAAAAAACCGGTTTTACAAATAACAACCGACTTCCAAAAAATACACAACAAACACAAAGTGAAAAATAACTTTAATTTCGGAAGTCGGTATCGCTGGGTTCGCATTTTCGTGGTTTGACACCGACTTCCGAAATTGAAATTATTTTTAACCGACTTCAAAAAAAGGAGGAGGTGGTCAATTCGGTTGTATCTTTTTTTTATATTTGTTACCTCATTTAGAAACCGATTTGGAAAATATTTTTTTTATTTAAAAGGATACTTCCTGTATGGTCCGATTTTTATCAAAATCCAGTTCTGATGAATTGGAATTGAGGGAACTCCTCAAATAAGACTATATTGAGGACAAAAAGGCTTGGGATTGAGCTGCTCCAATAGGTTTAGACAGTGAATGTTATTTTGCAATTTTTTACACTTTAATATTTTCTTTTTTTTTTTTAAGTATCTATTTACTTACACAATGACATGTACATTTACTGTATAAAGTATTATATTATTTTAATTATTGTGAATGTGAGGACTATGTGGGTCATTGTGTACATCTTAATCGTGGTCTGGCAGTTTGAGTAGTTTATGCGGCCTACCCAAATGTCCTGTCTTTGGTATTGTTCGTCGAATCGTTGAGCTCCTGAAGTTCTGAGTTGAGCTGCACGGTTACTGACAAATGCGTGCACTGACTGGACAGGTCCACTCAATCTGTGTGGTTCTTTCCTCAAAAGATCTTTTCAGACACTAATCTACATGGTCCTCAAAGATTATGTCCGGATTTTTATATACACATTGACATTGATGAATTTTATTTAGACAATGACATGAATATTTACTTTGTAAAGTATTTTTTTTTTTCCTTTTCATTTAATTATTGTGAATGTGAGGACTATGTGGGTCATTTTTTTTTTTTCTGTGTTCCTTCTTAGTTTTAATCATGATCTGGCAGTTTGAGTAATTTACGCGGCCTACCCAAATGTCCTTTCTTTGGTATTGTTCGTCGAATCGTTGAGCTCCTCATTTCTGAGTCGAGCTGCACGATTTTTGACAAATGCGTGCACTGATTGGACAGGTCCGCTCAATCTGTGTGGTTCTTTCCTCAAAAGACCATTTCAGACATCAATCTACATGGTCTTCACACGATCTGACCAAGATTTTGTCTGGACTTTAAAAGAGACTGTGACCTCTGAGTTTGTTTCGGCCTTTCTTCTCAGAGTAGTCAGATAGGAAACGCCGACCACATCTAGTTTTAAAAAATATGATGACGTGTAAAAGTGTTTGTAAAAACCTACTTACAGAAAATAAATCATTTATCATTTATCATTTATTTATCAATATTATAGGCACACCTATAGCGATTTGGGTATTTCTTTATAGTGACTCGTGCATTTGCTCTCGGAAATCACCATTTGGTGAAGTGGAACTGATGAAGACCACAGATGGCCGCCGGAACTACTCAATAATAAGTATTTCTCGGGTTGCGATTCGATTACTTTAATATGGTTGCTAAGCAATTTATTCTCGTCACAATGCGAATGGTGAAATGGAGCTGATGGTGGAATACTAGGAGACCTCCTGCATTGGGAAAAGCAATATTTTGTAAAAGGCGATGGGCAAGTTACAATAGCCTAATTATTGTAACTTAGATACATTACAAACAGACCCACTAAAAGGCGAGAAATAAAAACTTTTTAACAAAAAAAAAACACAATAATAAAAACAACTGACTTCCTAAAAAGACATTACAAAGTGAAAAAATCTTTTTTACAAATAAAACCGAATTCCAAAAAAACACTACAAAGTGAAAAATAACTTTAATTTCGGAAGTCGGTGTCTTTGGATCTGTATTTTAATTTTTGTCACCGACTACTACGCCGTAGCGAACATCGCTGCTACGCCGTAGCGAACATCCCTGCTGCTACGCCAGTATACTCGTAGCTCATGGACGTTGTGCTACGGATTTTTTTACGAAATAATAATTTGAATCCTCACAACTTTGTAATCTGGGCTTGGGGGCACGGTAGACCCTCAGCCTATAGACAAAGCAGACATTATGAGTTTATTTTAAGGGTGAATCTTGAGAGGCTCAATTTATGATGTCCGGAGGTATAAAGTACCCGCAATATTGAAATAAAGACCCAAAGTATTTTTTTTACGTCTTATCACTATGGTATCTAATTGGTGCACAATAGTTACTCTTTTTAATTTGGGTGTAATTATCGAAAAAAAAAAAAAAACGTCACAAAAATTGATAACCCTGGCGCGTCCTTTACACATTTTTTAATGAAAACTACGCGAAGTCGCCAATTTAGAAATATAAAATGATCAATTTATGTAGTTTTTCAACAACTAGATTAGTATGTGTTGAAAATAAAAATATACAGTTTTTATTTTATCCCATAGTTTTAGATAGAAATAGATTTAAAGTTTTGTCCAGAGCTAAACAGTGATTCCTGTGGCGCGCTACATAACTAGACATAGATCGCTAGTGGAGCGGTCGCGAAGCTCAGTTATTCGCTCTCGTGCGAGCTCTAGTCGGGCTTAAAAGGCCGTGGTGGAAGGCAGCGTCTCACTTTGCCCATGGACGAAATTACGAAGGTAATTATTTGATTCCCCTGGTTTTGTTTCACTAGGTCATTGATTACCCTGACGGCATAAAAAATTGTATAAGTTTTTTCTCGGGTATATCTTTACTAATCTTTTTTATTATTATTACTAATCTTGTTATTATTGATTTAATAATCTTATTATTATTGCTTAGAACTTTTAACTTTTTACGTAATCGATAAAAAACAAACTTTTATTGATTACCTTGGCGTTTTTGCCAGGGTAATCAATATTTTCTAGTTCGTCTAGTACATTTATTTTTTCATTCCAAATTGCACGGTCTGCTCAGACAGTGCTGAGTGTTTTGTTTTGCCTGATTATCTAAGTATTTATTCAAATAAGTTAAAATCCGTTTGTATCGTATCTTTATGCGATTTATATCTATTGCACGCAGAGTTTACCAAAAAGGACCTACGTGTACCCTCTGATGATAGCTTCGGGGCAGAAGTTCCTTCAATAAATGAAAATCACTCATATTGACAGCTCTTCACGGCGAACATTCCAGTGCTAGTGATTCTGATTTTGACTTAAATATTTTTTAAACAATAGGTATTAAACAAGGTTGTGATTCTGATCTAATTACTATATTTTTTTAAACTGTGTCATCCAAAGAAAGGTTCCTAATTGTTGTTAAAATTTTTGATTATGTTTAAAAAGAAAAGTTTTAGTTTCAATTTTTATTATTTAGTATGTAGGTATGTACATTTTATCATTATTAGGTACATGGAATAAAGAGATTGATAATTAGGTGTAAAAGTGCCAATAACTGAGAACAAGAGACTGATTATTAAATAAATAGTATGTTTTATTACTTACCTTGGTTTTAATTTTGATTCCCTTGTCATCGTATTTTGATTCCCCTGGCTCAAAAAATATGTTTTCAAATATCTTTGTAATGCGTCGTTCAAAACTGACCCCTATTTGATAAATGTGTTTATAATTCGGCTAAAAATCATACTAAACTATAATTTGTAAAAAAAAATAATAATAAAAATGCGCCACGGGAATCAACTGAATATTCTCAATCTCAAGATTTACCCTTAATTATTATGAGTACTTTAACAAAAAGTTACTACATTTTTTACGATAAGGTTCTCAATTAATCTGCGTTCGCGATGTATTTGCCAAAAATGTAAACAAATATGAATTAATGGAAAAATTACTTTAATTCCTACACAATAAAGTTCAGTTAACGCTACAACTTCAAACATTTTTATAACTTTTTCAAGAGTGCTATTCACTCTGAAATCAACTTAATTGTCATTGAAATTAAGTTGATATTTGTGTAACTTGAAATAGGGTGAAGGGGTTGCAGCACTGCGCACTTTTACTATAAGTCGTACTATTCACCAATTTGAGGGCCGATTTTTAATAATAATTATTTAATTTTCTAATCAAATCTTTGAATAGGGGTTCCGTACCCAAAGGGTAATAACGGGACCCTATTACTAAGACTCCACTGTCCGTCTGTCACCAGGCTGTATTTCATGAACCGTGATAGCTAGACAGTTTAAATTTTCACAGGTGATGTATTTCTGTTGCCGCTACAAAAACAAATAAGTACTAAAAACAGCATAAAATAAATATTTAATTTAAACGCCGAAAAAACACGTTTGTTGTATGGGAGCCTCCCCATACAACAAACGCATTTTTGCCTTGTGGGACGGAACCCTTCGTGTGCGAGTCTGACTCGCAGTTGGCCAGTTTTTTTTTTTTAATTTTTAGCGGCACAGAATCTACTCATGAGGTTCCGGAATCTTTCATTGAAATGAAGAAAAAAGATACAACAATTTATCACTTTATCCAGGGCTTAACAGCTTATCCAATCTCAGTACAACCACCCGCCAAGCATTAGGCAGTATAACTTCTACTCAGCGCTAATTCGATATATTTCAGCATCCCTAGTACTTCGCCAAAGGTAGAGTAAATTAGACTATTTATCTACGGTGTAGGTGCCAACGGAGTTAAATCACGTCAACAGCTAATCCCGAACTAAGTCAATCTAGTCGTTTCCAGGAATTTACAAAATACTCAACTCCTTGATTGAATTTGGAATTTTCGAGTGATCTGGGTAACTTGATGTTTAAACACATAAAATTCTGTGAGGGACGCGGGTTAAGCGATGAGCGAGTGTTATTAGAGTTAATATTTTAATATATAAGTATCTACTTAGGTACGTCTATAATCACCAGTGATCGGAATAGGTAGAGATATTTAGGTTCATTGACCGCAAACATTGATGTTAATATGGGTATTCCACGGGATTCCGACTGATACTACGGGATTTTTACGGGATTTTATTGTCGCCAGAGTGACGCACCTGTTTTTGTCTCTTTCTGCGCCACTAGAATTTAATACTTTACCAACAGTAACTTCGAAACTAAACTTAACTTCGTAACTAAAAGGGAATATCCATATTATTCTAACCTTTGGCAAGTACATAAAACAGCTCTACCTATTCCGATCTATGATAATCACACTAATATTATAAAGGCGAAAGTTTGTGAGTGTGTGTGTTTATAAGTTTGTTACTTCTTCACGCTTAAACAGCTGAATGGATTTGGATGAAATTTGGCACACAGATAAGTAGTTTATAACCAGGATTAAGGCTACTTTTTATCCCGATATTCCGACGGGATCGACACTTACGCGGGTGAAACCGCGGGGCGCAGCTAGTATAATATTACAAATGTGAAAGTTTGTGAAGACCTTTGGATGTTTGTTACTCAATCACGCGTTAACCGTTGAACAGATTTGGATGAAAATTGGCACATAGATAGACCATTTCCTGGATTAACACATAGGATTTTTTATCCCGATATTCCCACGGGATTGACACTTATGCGGGTATTATAAATTCGACAGTACATCTGTCTGTAGGTATGTTGCCTTTTCACGCTTAGACCACTAAACGGATTTCGATAAAATTTGGCAAGGTGATAGACGGCATCCTGGGGAAGGACATAGGGTTACTTTTTGTCCCGGTAGCACTTAGTTTAGTTAAAAGAATGTAGATTTCTGCCATGTGTAAGTACTAGTAAAATTCTTAAAAAGTCAGAATGTGTCATTTAATTTGTTTGAGTGCACGTAAAAATTTCGCCAAGTTTTCGAAAAGATTCGAATTTAGAGTAAGACATGAACAATTTTTTTAACACTTTATGTTCTATTGTTTTCGTTAAGTTATAAGATTTCATTATTCTCTGTTATTAACTTAACATTTCAACTATTATTCCTGTCGTCAAATTCAAAAGTCGTTCAGACTACGAGTAGTACAGACGCCAGCACATCAAGCTACCCGAAACTGTCAACTTTTCCCAATCAACTTTGAATCATATGCTTTAAGCAATAAAGTTGAAAATCTATTAAAGAATTTTGACAGATTGTAGTAGGTTGATGTGCTGGCGTCTGTACCTAGTGGAGCGAATTTCACGATTTACACACATTGAGTAAAATCGATTAAAACCAGTCTACGGAGTGTAATACATTCTACGACTAGTGAAAGTTGTGTTAGGAACTCAGTTGATAGCCCTTTTGGGAGCTGAAGTGTATTAAAGTTTAAATTGTAAGTGTTTTTGAGTTTTATTTATGTCTTGGGCTGCTGCCACGAAAAGTTGTACTCCATTGGATCTTCTAAAGTTTAGATAAAGCAAGTTACGCGTCAAGTTAAGCAAGAGAGTAACAGTTTTAATTGAATCTAAACAATTGCATCAGCACATTTTACGACTTTGTAAGGAAATGTAAATAAAATGTGAAAGCTGAAAAGCCTTTGCGAATCTTTAACAATTGTTACGTTTATTTATGTATGTAATTCTTATGTAAGTAGTCTTCTGAGTTTTTATTAAAGAAGGATAAAAATGTGTACACTGGATAAACTTCTTATATTAAATAAACTAACAAACTATTAAAATAAAAATATAACGACTATGTAAAACTATTCACAAACTAATATAGAGTCAAAAAGAGCCAAGAGACTCGCGGTATCGCCACGTTGTATGGCAATGCTTAGCCTCTGGCCAAGGTAAAAGCCAGCAATTGGGTCATGAAAAGTATCAACCAGCCGAATGGAGATTTCGTTGAACAAACCATGAGAACTCGGACCCCACGGCCTGAGGGTTTCAACCTCAAACGGCTTGAAAATATAATTATTTATGAGGTTATTATTATAGCATGAGAGCAGTGGTGGCCAAGAGGTAACGGCCGCGGCTTACGACTACGAGTTGTAGGTCGTAGGTTCGAACCCAGACTGGTGCTTTACTTTGTGTAAATTATTTCATCACCACTGCTCTCAAAACGGCGAAGGAAAACATCGTGAGGAAACCGGCATGACCTAGAACCAAAAATTCGAAGAAATGTGACATCTGCCGATCCGCACTGAGCCCGCGTGGTGGATTACGGCCCACTCCCTCTCACCGAGAGGAGGCTTGTGTCCCAGCAGTGGAAACATTATTGGCTGATTATGGAAGGTTATTAATACTTCTATAAGGTATACTTTCGCCACCTGAGGGTTACCGCAGCTGCAGCAGCAGCGCCAGCACAGCACGCCAAGCCAGGAAGATGGGATGGCGCAAGAGTATCAACACACGTTGCGTCCCACACAAGGCCTACCTACCTTCCATGGAAATAAATACATGTAGCACGTAAGTAAAGTAAGTAAGTATTTAGTTATATAGTGATATTTTGGTGGTAGACATTACAGCTTACGCGCACAAAACTTTTTATATGTAGTCTAAAAGCAAACGTTCGAAAGTCGCGTCGAAAGCTTCAATCAGAGAACACGAGATTCAGTACGTTTCACGTGTCTTTGAAATCCGAAAGCCCCTGTAACTACGAACACCCGAAACCAGAGTACGCGACGACAGGGAGATGGCTTCAAATGA
Organism: Mesoligia furuncula; assembly: GCA_916614155.1. Lineage (NCBI taxonomy): Eukaryota > Metazoa > Arthropoda > Insecta > Lepidoptera > Noctuidae > Mesoligia > Mesoligia furuncula. Next base: position 26,717,524 of record OU744800.1, on the reverse strand, counting down.
AATATTCCCAGAATAATTACATTCACGGCGGCGAGTTTCCAAAGTCTCTGTACATTATTACACAGAGCGCAGTTAACACAAAATTATGCGCTTAACAGCCCTTCGGTAACGCAGGTTCTTATAAACACATCAAGCTAATCTGACTAACAGATCTCGAGTCTTAACTCGTTAATTCCACTCAGATTTGTCTAACCGCACAATCAGGAATTCAACAACAATTCTTGAGTTATAGCAATTACCATGTAAATTTGCGAACTTCGCGAAATAATTTAACGCGGTGTAGTCGCCGGATTCAAAACAATTTATATGTTAATTCTGTAGATATGGACTGGGCTCTGTACACAAACGAATTAGAGCCGAATGCTCCCGAACCACGAACAAGCCGGCACGATGTCAATCGTGGAATCATCTACTTTATTGAGATGAGTAGGTACAACACGATCTGTTTATTGCTATAGAATTTGTATGAACATTTGTACATACGCCAGCACATCAAGCTGCTCTGCACATCTGTCAAATTTCTTTAATAGATTTTCATCTTTATCGCTAAAGCATAAGGTACAAGGTTGATTGGAAAAATTTGACAGTTTCGGGTAGCTTGATATGCTGGCGTTTGTACAGACATATGCTGACGAGTCTTGAAAGAAACGACTACAAAATCCACACGAATCTCATTCAGAAAATGCTGCACGACGCCTAAAACAACTGTATCATATCCAACAGAAGTTGTACTTATCAAAACAGATAGTAAATGAGCTCACTTCAAAACAGTTCGTAAATACTCATCATCCACAGCCACAACTGGGCATAGGTCCTCTCTTTTCTTGTGCTAATCCCCACGCTCCTGTACCAGCCTCATCCAGGTTTTGCCCGCGAAGGCAACAATATCATCTGCGCATCTCACCCTATATATTAGTCTATGATCTCACCGCCGGACGACAGAAATCTCGTCTACCCTAAGTTCTAGCATCTGCATGTTTTAAAAAAGATTAAGTAAAGGTTTCATAATATTTGAGTCGTAACTTCATAAATTCAGCCCACAAAAAGGAAATTATCCATTTATAATATTCCACACGAAACTGTTTCCTGTTCGCGTGACAGTGACTATTTATGTCTAAGTTTGGACTAGTGTGGTAACACAAATTGTACTGGGTCAGCGAAGTTAGAAAATGTAGCTATGCAAGGTGTGTAGGTCCAGATTAAATCCGGGCAGAACAATAAGGTGCACTGGACGGGAGAGGAAATTCAATTTGGAAGCGTAACTAATACGATATTTTAATTATTTGTAAAGGACAACTTTTATGAAGCAAGTAATTATTAATGAATTTCTCTGCATAACTTAAATACTGAATAATACAGTATGAAATTGAAAACTTGCACCAAATCGAAATGGGAGGTGCAGTAAATGTTACATAATCATTATAAAAATTGTCATTTCCTAAATCTAAATTCTTGAAAAAAGACGCGTAATTATCGTCTTAGATAGTGCAAATTAAGTACCTTCAAGAATTACCGAGGTACCATTAAAAAAAAATTAAAAATTAAATTATTCTAACAGAGAAGAAATTGAAGTACTTATCAATTTTAGAGCGCGCCAGATAAGGAATCCATTCATCGCAGAGTTCACAACATGAAGCAACCTGGCAACGCGTTGAACCAGTTCAACGCGTCAAAATTAGATAAATACTACTGGCTGTATTGAATAAAAATAATAAAAAAACAACCGACTTCCAAAAAAAACACTAGTAGTGTTTTTTTTTTGGAAGTCGGTTGTTTTTTTTTTTTGTAAAAATGTTTTTATTTTTCACTTTTTAGTGGGTCAGTTTGTAATTTATCTAAGTTACAAAAGCCTAATGCCAACTGTTCATCACCTTTTACAAAATATTGCTTTTCCCGATGCTGGGACGTTAATTGTTGAGGAGTTCTTCCGGTAAGAACCAGGAGATCCTCAACAATCACTCGCAATACGCATTGTAACGAGCATAAATTGCTTAGCAACCATATTAAAGTAATCAAATCGCAACCCGTGAAATATTTGTCAGTGAGTAGTTCCGATGGCCATCTGTGATCTTCATCATCAGCTCCACTTTACCAAGTGATGATTTTCGAGAGCAAATGCTCAAGTTACTTTAAAAAATATCCAAATCGCTGTAGCTTTGCCTATAAAATTTGATGGTTGCCCTCGATTTCCATGGAATCCTCTCATCAGATTCCAACTTGATGATAATGGAACCACCTCGAGAGTATACCCTTTCAAATAAAAAAAAAAACTTTTGGAATCGGTCCAGCCATCTTCGAGTAATCGGTGAACATACACAAGGTAGCTACTGTAAACTGTTGAGGAGTTCCCTTAACTGTCCTTCGTCTTCATCATCAGACCCCTAATGACAGTCGCAACCCATCTAGGTGTAAAGTTCACATCAATACAAATTAATCAAGCCCAAACACAAGGTAACTGCTGTAAATCGTTGAGGAGTCCCCTCGACTGTCTTTCGGCTCCATCATCAGATCGACTCCAGGCCTTCATCAAATTGTAGTGCTTTAAAATACTTAATGAAAAAATTAACAAACGCACTAGTCACTCCTACGATTTTCGAAAGCTCCCCTCGATTTCACTGGGATGCCATCATCAGATCCTGGTTTCCTTATCATGGGACCACCCTTGGCATATCCCCTTTCCAACAAAAAAAGAATAATCAAAATCGGTTCATAAACGACGAAGTTATCCGCGAAAACACATAAAAAAAAAAATATATATATATATATATATGGTCGAATTGAGAAACCTCCTCCTTTTGAAGAAGTCGGTTAAAAATTATATTTATTACGTTGAATTAGATATTTTGTTTTGGGGCATCTATTGAATTTTCCGTCTGCCTAGCCTTTTCCCAACTATGTTGGGGTCGGCTTCCAGTCTAACCGGATGCAGCTGAATACCAGTATTTTACATGGAGCGACTGCCTATCTGACCTCCACAAACCGGTTACTAGGTAATACGAAACCCCTTGGTAAGACTGGTTGACTTTTGGGCTTTTGAAGATCCGTACCAACTGTCAAAGATCTACAAATGACAGCCGGGACCAACGGCTTAACGTGCTTCCGAAGCACGGAGAGGTCTTGATATGTAAAAAGGTCACCCATCCAGGGAACAACCGCGGCAAGCGTAGCTTAACCTGATCAATCGACTCGTGCGGCTGTTATTATTTAGCCACAAGCCTCTCTCTTATTTTCCGGTATAATCAGTTTATTGAAAGTTTTGAAGGTAAAATTCAAAGCTAACAAAACTTTATATCCTGGAAAACTCTACCACATTTAAGTTTAACAATATTGAACAAAGGAATATCGGTTCCGTGTCAACGAAACCGACCTAAATCGACAAACATGAATATTTTCGAGCCATTTGCACACCGATCAGCACAATAGATTAGGTGGAACGTTGCGGGTATACCAGGCTATACCACCAACGTTATTCGTCTCTGTTTGGTGAAAAGCTTTAGCGAGTAAGCTCATCAATTTGGACCGACAAAATCGTGTTGGTAATTGAAAACACAGGCGCTGGAACAGTGATAGCTCATACGAGGGGACACAAATATACTACACAGCATTTAATCGAATTCAAATCTGCAACTGCATTGCAATCGAGAAATCGCTGAATCAGAATCGATTAAGCTCCAAATTTCTCGTTAATCGATTTAGTCGGAATCTTGGGAGTTGTGGAAGTTCGCTGGAGTTAGTTAATATTCGTCTGATTGTATCGTATTGTAGGGTATCCGGTCTGACGCCGATAGATTTCGATGATGACTTGTTCGGAAATGGTTTTCTAATTTTGCACATGGATCCAGAATATTTCTACCTTCGCCGTGATTGAAGAAGGTCCGATTCTCTTATCTTTATAAATAATAATAAAGCTGAAGAGTTTGTTTCTTTGAACACGCTTATCTCTGGAACCGCCGGTCGTATTTGAAAAATTCTTTTAGCTTTTGATAACCCAGTTTTTGAGGAAGGCTATAGGCTATTAAATATCATGGAGGACACTCAGAAACTGAAAAAAAAAGAAAAAAAACGTCAGAAAGAACGCTAAGCGAAAACGAAGGTCGCGGCGTCGTCGGGGTGGGTCGGGGGAGCAAGTTTCACGCGGACGATATCGCGGGCAGAAACTAGTCTTCGATATTTCTGGAATGATTGAACCTTAAAAACAAAACATCTTAAACCCAGCAGTTTCAGCCGGTCCATTCTGTAAAAATCTCACCGTGAAAACTTAGGTGAAGTGTGTTTGTTTTTGCTAGGAATTGACACTATTGACAGCTCACTCCACGCTCACTTCACCTAAGTTTTCACGGTAAGATTTTTACAGAATAGCACCGCTGATGTTGGAAAGTTTTAGTTAAGCTCCTTCCCACTGGCTTGATATAACAAACAATTACAACATCCGTTCTTACAGTCTCGTGTGGTGTTTTGGCTATACGCCAGTCCTATATGCAATACATCAGGTCAGGCACATACAGTATGCTCCTTGTTCAAGGTATTTGGCGTTCATGCTAGTTATGATAAGCGTAATCCTAGACCTGGAAATTCCAGGGGCCCAAGTCTGCTATTTTTATAAATTCGTCATTCCAACACGATCCCACCACCATTCCATTGTCATTTTGCTAAAAGTTCGTAATCTGCTAAATTCATAATGGTTGATCATTGGTCGGTCAATGGCACAGAACATATACGATACTCGTAACGAATTAAAAGCAATGACTGCACAGCGACGTTCTAATGGTAGGTCACTGATCAAAGGAACTGTCAAAATTTTAGCAGATTGCCGCATAAGTCAGTAATTCATTTTTCATTATGTATATATTTCATGTCATTTCTTTCAATGGAGTGTCAATGTTTGACCATTGGAAAGTCATAATGACGCCATTATATTAGTAGATTACCAAACTTGTCAAAATCAACAATTATGAAATCGATGATAGACCATTCTGACACTATTGTAATAGCAGACTTGAGGCCCTGTAATGTTGCCTTTGCACAGAACTGCACACTAATTGCGTCACTATCAATCACAATCTGAATTATTTTGAAGGATGTTGCTAATCCATTGCTTCATATGTTCGAAAAATGTGTCTGCTCAACATCGTAAATAACGCAATGAATGTTGTTGAACTGTCATAATGAAAGCCATTCGAGCAGTTAATGTGTTACGGAATTGCCCAGCTGTGCTCATAGGTACCTAAATCCTTTTGATTTTTCATGAAGAAATATTACGACTAAGTACCTATAGTTGGAGGGGAGAAGCACAGTACCGGTTGAAGTGGAGGTGCCTATACCCCGCAGAGGATGTCTTTCAGCTGAAATGATGAAGTACAGACGCCAGCACACCAAGCTACCAGAAACTGTCAAATTTTCCCAATCAACCTTGAACCTTAAGCTGTAGCGATAAAGTTGAAATCTATTGAAGAAATTTGACAGATTGTTGTAGCTTGATGTGCTAGCGTCTGTACCCACCATCTGCTTACCCCTTTCTTTTTTAAACCAATTTGTTAAGGTTTCCAATTTGGTAAACCCTAAAAACATAAATCGTTTTATAAATTCCCCAAAGAAGGGCCGGTGCCCAGTAATTACATTTATTTTGAATATTGAATGACCCTTTTCAGTTTTTATTATTCTTTCATTAATATTTTTATCAACAGAATTCCGGAGAGATTTCATCCATGTCCGTAAATACTGAAGGGACTTAATATAACAAGGGAATAATAATAGTACGCGGCAAGAATTTTTTCACTGATGTTATAGTAATTGTTATTTTGTTTTTTTTTTGTTTGTGTTTTTTTTATGCGTCATGTTTGCAGCGTATAAACCTATTTTCTTCCTTTCTTTCTTCTTTCTAAATAAAAATCCAATTTTCTGTTCAATAAGTACTATGATTGCTTTATTTGGTTACTGTGAACAATCATCATCATCATTAGTTTTGACGTTGAGTTTTTATTTTTGAATAGTTCGCTAGGGATTGTCATTATTGACAGCTCACGTCACGTAAGTTTTCACGGTGAGATTTTTACAGAATAGCATTAGTGGGCTGCTTAAATATTCATTTCCCAAAATCCATTTGGTATAATATAAACTAAATCTTAACTATGTCTATGATAAATGCTATTAAAGCACAGGTACTTTCTGAAAAAAGAATTTATTAAGAAATAGTTAATATTTAATTGAATTATAAAGACTTAAATCTATATGAAGCCAAGTAACTTAATTCGTTCCTAACTCTATTTTTTATTAAATACAATTTTACTTAAGTGTCACGAAATATAACACACAGAAATGTTGAATATTGAATCAACAAACCGGCCAAGTGTGTGTCGGGCCATGCACAGTGTAGGGTTCCGTAGTAGCGTTATGTTATATTTTGTTTTTACAAGCTTTTATTTAGCTTGCACTGTTCGTATGTAAGTGTGTAGGTATGTATGTATGTCCGTCAAAATTTGTAAATTTTTCGACCATTTGTTGGTATCCCACCTTTAGTTCTGGTAACAATACAATGTGCAATACTCAATATTGTAATAATTTCAATATGGCCGCCGCCGCCGCTCCAAGATGGCGGAAGACATATTTTTTCTCAACCCCCTTAATATGGGTATCAAATTAAAGGGCTTGAAGAGTAGAAAACGATAAAATAAATAATATCACACTGAATTCAATATGGTTGCCGCTCTAAGATGGCGGTTTACACCGCTATAAGATGGCGGTTTACATTTCTTTCAATCGCCTTAATATGGGTATCAAATGAAAGGCTTGAAGAGTAGAAAACGATAAATATAGTAACACCACACTAATTTATACTAATTCAATATGACCGCCGCTCCAAGATGAAGCATAAAAAAAAGTTTTACAAAACAAGCTGACCACCGTTCATTGCTAAAAAAGTGAAAAAAAAATGTTAATAATAAATCTATAAGACTAAAAAGTAAAAAATTATATGAAAATAAAAAAAAGTTTTTAAAAACAAGCTTTTATTTGACAGTGTCACTTAAATTTATTTTTTGCTTTTTAGTTCGCGTTATTCTTTACGTTTTTATTTAAATAAAAGCTTGTTTTTAAAAACTTTTTTTTGTTTTCATTTTTCAATGCAAGTCTTTACCCGTTGTAAACAAGCAACTACTTCATCTTAGTCACTTTAAAGGATTGATACTAAGGATTTTGTATTTGGTACAAACTTATCTAACACCCAGGTTCAACGACTATTACTGCTAAACTAATAAATTAGTTATCTTAACCGCTATAATTTTCCTTTAGAGTTCATGAAATGCACTATCATCGTAAAATTTTCCAAATTTTTCAAGCCAGCAGTTTAACTTTGAGAGGAACGCCCTACTGGAACAACAATTTGCACTTTAAAGTTTAATATTTCGTAAATGGAGCATTAAATCGAAAAATAATTTTAGCAACCCCAAGTCATTTTAGAACACCTATTCAACGATACCCCACATGATGGGGTAGACGACGAAAAAAATATTCATCCCCACTTCACATGTAGGGGAGCTACCCTAAAAAAAAATATTTTCCAAAATTTTATTTCACCACTTTGTCCCGGTAATTGATATAAGTACCCACTCCTACAAATTTCAGCTTTCTAGTATTAATGGTCTCTTAGCAAAACCTCGGACAGACAGACAGACAGACAGACATCAGATAGACAGACGGACATGACGAAACTATCAGGGTTCCTTGTCAGAACTACAGAACCCTAAAAAAGATGTTACGTATTGATAAATCATTAAGACTAAAGTAAAAAAACCGGGCAAGAGCGAGTCGGACTCGCGCACCGAGGGTTCCGTAACATCCGGGTTTATGCATAAGGTTTATGTTTATGAAATTAAATGTTTATTTTTATTTTTGAGTTGATTGAGGTAAATTGCGGTTTACGATTTATGACGTATTAAAAAGAAACTACTTACTAGATCTCGTTCAAACCAATTTTCGGTGGTAGTTTACTGTTTACATGGTAATGTACATCATATATTTTTTTTTAGTTTTATCATTCTCTTATTTTAGAAGTTACAGGGGGGGGGGGGACACACATTTTACCACTTTGGAAGTGTCTCTCGCGCAAACAGTTCAGTTTAGAAAAAAATGATATTAGAAACCTCAATATCATTTTTGAAGACCTACCCATAGATACCCCACACGCATGGGTTTGATGAAAAAAAAATTTTTGAGTTTCGGTTCTTAGTATGGGGAACCCTAAAATTTATTGTTTTAAGTTTCAACAGTATAGTTCTTATAGTTTCGGAGAAAAGTGGCTGTGACATACGGACGGACAGACAGACAGACAGACAGACATGACGAATCTATAAGGGTTCCGTTTTTGCCATTTGGCTACGGAACCCTAAAAATAAAATGGAAATAAAAAAAAGTTTTTAAAAACAAGCTTTTATTTAAATAAAAATGTAACCTAAAGAAATCGGCAAGAGCGAGTCGGACTCGCGCACCGAGGGTTCCGTACCATAATATGTTTTTAACTTTTCATCGGCGAGGCCTATGTTCGTCAGAGAATTTTAACACCGTGTACTGCGGTGTAGAATATTGAAGTTTTATGTCAGCGCCATCTCTTGACCGATAGTGGAACTAATGTAACTTTTGTTGATGATTTCTCAAAAAGTGTGTTATTTAGAGACTTCGTTTTATTTTTTCTGTAATCTTTACATAAACTTCTATCTTAAAGAATAATTTCAGATTTTTTTTCTTTGCAAACTTCGGAGATAAGGGGGGGGGGGGGGGCATTTTTCATCAAAAGTCGAAAACAATGCGGCCTAAAAAAATAAAACATGTTTGAGAATGTGCAAACTGCGCTCTTTCATATAATACCCCACATGCCCTAGTAGCCCCACTTCGAATTTTTCAGACCCCCTTTCAGTCTCTGTTGCAAAAAATATACATATATTTTTGTTTCTTTCTTATTTCAAGGCTTATTGCCAAAGTCTGTACACGGGCAGTCTGTGGGTCAATTGTACTAAGAGATCGCTGGATGTCCTGCGCGTCCAATTTAATAATGCTTTCAGGATGTTGTTAAGACTACCTCGATACTGTAGCGCGTCGGTAATGTTCGCGCAAGGTTTCCATGCGATTTTACGCAAAAAAACTGCGTCGCTACTAAGGAGAGTGAGGGACAGTCGGAACAGCATCCTGAAAACTGTAGCTGAGAGCTTCGGCTCTCCGATTACTCAGAAGTTTATGCAGAGTTGATTTTTACTAACACTAGGCAATAAGTATTTTGTATTATTACTAACACTTTATGGATTTCTATGTCTGCAATAAAAATTATTATTATTATTTGCAAAATAGTTGGGCAAACGTCATCTAAAACTATTCGAAATTTCAAGTTGATAGCATTAGTAGTTCTTGAGATATCCAGCTGTGACAGACACACAGACAGGTGACATTTTCAAATTTTGATACATTTTAAAAGCTTGAGGCACTGATGTACGGTATCCGTTATACGTGTACCTACTAAACAATATCTTGCCTCAAGCATTTCAGAGGAGAGTAGGAAACAAGTGTATGGGGTCATTTCAGCCGAAAGACGTCCACTGCTGGACATACGCCTCCCCCAAAAGGGGGGGTTTGCCATAATTAATCGCCACGCTTGGCAGGCGGGTTGGCGATCGCAGTATGGTATGGTGGTGGAATGCATAGATAACGCTGCTGCCCATTCTCCGGTACGACCCTTAGTCGCCTTTTACGACACCCACGGGATACGGTATGGGGTGGTGCTATTCTTTAAGTCCGGCACCACACAGACTCCGGCACCACACAGACTAACATATTATTCTTTATGGATATTTATAAGGTAGAATAGTAATAATACATGTATTTCACTTTAAAACAAAAAAGATTTATTACTCGTCCTGGACATCCATGATAATTACATAATTTGAAAAACCCGCCGGGGCCACGAATGGTTGATATCACCCATCTCCTAGGTACCAAATCAAAGATATGGTGTGAGCGCAAGTTCCTATAGTTTGCCGTCCGGGCAAGCAAGAGCAATAATATAATATTGTGTTATCGCGTTTCTTCCAACTTGGTTTCGATCAATGAATAATATATTAATGACTATACACGACACGGTTTTTTTTATATTTTGCATTAGAAGCGACCGATGCGAAGAGACATGATCATATTTACGCATGTTTATCGAGGAAATCTGCATTCAGGTCATAAACTGAACACCCCACAATAAGAGAGTGCTCACCCTAGCGATTTGAGTACGCCAGTTACGGGTACTATCAATGTGCAAGCCTTCAAGTCAGTACCAAACGGAACGAAAGTACCATTGAAGAGAACTGGCGGCAAGGTTGTACCGTCTACCTTGCTAATACTACGAGGAGTGCCAATGATGATCGCCCCACTTTGTACGGTTTACGGCTACACCAAATCTATCAGCCCAGGTTTTTATGGCTATGAAGTCCCTATTTAATTTATCGATAGCGTCAGGTAATTCATCAACCTTCCCTTGATAGTACAACTGCAAGTCATACAGATGATACGCACGCTGAAGTTCGGAAGTTATAAGAACAATAAAAATAGAAACCAGTAGAGGAGAAAGTATACCGCCTTGAGGAACGCCAGTTTCTAAATTACACCTGCAAGAAGAAGAATCCCCAATATGAACGGACTCCTGACGTTCCTGAAGGTAAGAGGAGAACCATTCCAGTGCTTAGGGGTATAGTCTCTATAACATATGTGATGTCGTGCGTGACTGACCGTATTAAAGGCATTCGAGAAATCAACCAACACTAGAACATTAACTTTGGTGTCCTCCAGTTCTGCCCCTAAATCGCCAGTAGTAGTAGTGATACGCTGGTTCTGGCGCACCGATCTGAGGGCGGGTGTGCCAGAACCCCAAAACCTAAAAAAAAAAAAAAAAAAAAAAAAAGGTTTTGGGGTGCTCTGATCACGTTTCTGCGGTCCGTTTTTGCGTAGGATGCGCGGTTCCGGAGATGTGCAAATCAATTAGCTGATTTATCTAATTGATTTCCGGTGCTACGAACCCTCATTAGTGTTTCATTGTTAATCCTCTTATCTATTCAACCTCGTGCACCCTCATTAGCGATGCATTGTTCGCCTAATCCTTGCATTCCTTGGCGTTCTTATCTACTATTACTCATTGCTAACCCTCAACTGCTTTTCTGAATCATCAATAAAACACATTCCTTCATTTTATTACAACATTTTATTTCTTATTTTCTACAAAATATGTGCGGAACATTTCATCCACTAAAATATCATTGTACAGTGTGTTCCCCGTAAATATGTTCGTAAAACTATGCATTGAACATCCCTGAAACTTATATAGCAAATACATTAAGCAATATTCACCACACACTGAAGTCCAATCATTCTGAATCCTATCAACATTCCAGCCCCATCTTTTGCAATTCCTTTTTAAAAACTCGAGATAATATTGCGTAGGTCCTCGTCCATATGAATCAAAATATTGACCGATGCCCTTCGTATCGATATGTACAGCTACCCAGTGTGAGCCTGGTTTATCATCCGTATCCAAATTGCATATTATATACGTCGGTACATGGGTATACATAGGTAGTCTATTAGCAGCATAAACATTTTTTTCTAGACTGGGATGGATCTTTTTTAGATGTTGCTGTACTTCAAGTGTATCCATGATATTACTGCTATTAGCAGATTATTACAGTACCAATCTGTTCAATGGTTGCCATAGGAATGTTCAATTATAGTGATTTTCGTAAATATATCGCATTCTTTTGAATGACTCAGAAAACAAGCTGATGCCTGATGGGAACAATGTGCGATAACTTTGTTGACTCATAGAGTCACTATCAGTTTCGTTGAACTTAGGAATTTGCTTTAGATAAGAATGGTGCTATATAAGAGCGAACAGTTGCAGTCATGAAATCAGTCTATGGTCGTTTGACCACAGTGAATTGTATACCGATACTTCGTTTGTGGTACTTCAGCGCATCAATAATCATGGAGGTAAGTGTTTATTCTATTGACAAACTTACTTGTATATCTTTTGTTGTTCTTTTGTTATTTCCTAACGTGTGTGTGTGTGTAATCACAATGTAAACAAATTGATATTAACATGATATCTCTGTTGTTGCAGAGATCATTCAGCTTCGCAGACGATAATGAAAATACCTATAAACAGTATTACTACTCACCGCTCTCCCCTCAACATGAAGAAGAGGGCGATGATATCGTCATTAATAACACATGCGATGGTGGAAAAAGGAAATCGCAAGCGCAACCGATTGATAATTTTTTTGAAGTGATGCCAAAAATAAAAAAGAAGAAACAGTTATCGTCAACCGTGGCACGAGCCGCTAGAGATGGTGTATCATACATTTCTACTAATTCTGACGACGGAGCCCAAGCGACGCATCTCATAAAAATTGAAATGTACGATATGAAGAAGCTATGTAAGATTCCAACTACCGATCATTGGAAGCACGCTACCACGAGGATTAAATATTATGTAAAGAATAATAAGGATAGCATCTACGACAACACAAACGGCCTCGTATACAATATTACAAAGACAATAGCAGAAAGTGAAAACGTTAAAAAATACTTTTTTAACAATGATAGCCATTAGCTGATTAGTGAATGTGATTCTGTTTACTTAAATTACTTCTGTGTACTCATTAGATTCTATCTGTCTTTCTAATCCTTTGCTAGACTATAAATATTGAACATTATTTGAAATTGGGTATCATTGGTCTACCGACACTTAACTGTTACTTACTGTGCTCATTCGACAGTGAATTCGATCAGGAGATGTCAAAAGTTTGTGATGAAATGGAGAAGCGTGAACTGTTCGATTCATCATATGATGATGAGTTGTATAATCACTGTGCAATGGTTGAAACAACGTTGATGTAAGTATTAAAAGTACAAACTCAATAAGAAATATTATTGTAGTAATGTTTTATTTTAAGATTTATCTAATAATTTTCTTGTTTTTTGTTACAGTCAACCACAAGTTGGAAGAGGTAACAAACGAAGTATCACTACTGATGAAAATATGAGTACCAAGAAAACAAAATTTGATGAAGGAGCTTCTACATCATCGATTGAAACCAATAACGTGGACAACAATAAGGTGGAATGTGACACATGTCATGTTTTTATTAATAAAAGGTATCTAAATAACCATTTAAAAAGCAATTCTCATAAAAATAATCTTTTAAAATCACATAGTTCATTAACAAATGTAACAGTTGTTGAAACCGCTTTTGGTAACCGAATTTTAACATATAGAATTAATAGTAAAACAACTCAATCGATGCAATATTTTGAAACACCGGAATCGTTTTTAAATTCATTAAAAATTGATATCTTATTTTTGATAAATGAATGTATTCAACAACATACAATTCTTAAAATAAACTTCATATTGCATGCTGATTTCATACAACAAACTAAAGACATTAAGAATACATTTGATTTTCAAACGTTTAATTACATAATTTGTCAGGGTGACGACTTAAATATTTTTTATTCATCATTAATAGACACTGTAGTTGGTAAAATTTGTCAATTTGAAAAAAAAGATAGTGGTTGGAGTCTTAATCAAATTAAATACATAGACATGAATGTTAACAAATTCAACCCCCTACGTGGTAGTTCATATATCGATCTTCCTCAAGATATTAAATCAAAAAAAGCTGTAATCAATGTTAAAAATAATGATAATATGTGCTTCAAATGGGCATTACTCTCTGGTTTATATCCTGTATGTAAAAGTGTAGATCGGGTAACATCTTACACAATTCATGGAAATAAACTTAAATTTACTGGTATTTCTTTTCCGGTTAAAATTGCAGATATATCAAAAGTAGAGAAATTAAACAATATTAGTATAAATGTTTTTGGTTTAGAGTATAATAAAGAAAAAAAGTGTAATTCTGTTGTAGGTCCTTTATACTTAACAAAATGTCGTACCCCTAATCATATCAACCTACTATATATATCAAATGGTACTAACAATCATTACTGTTTTATTAAAAACTTATCGCGATTAGTTAGTTCACAAATATCAAGTCAACATCGTGCAGTTTATATATGCGATTCATGTTTAATTCATTTCCCATCAGAGGAAAGACTTAATAACCATCAACAATATGATTGCGCTCACATTTGTACGGAATTACCCAAAGGTGAAAATTCCAAAAAGGATTGGTTTGGTAACGCAACATCAAATAATAAATTAAAATTTGATAAATTCACAAAAAAGTTGGAAATGCCCTTTGTGGTTTATGCAGACTTTGAGGCCTTTTTGAATCCGATAGAATCATGTAGTAACGATCCCTCCAAGCCTAGTACAATGAATATTCAAAAACATGAAGTGTATAGTTTCGGATATTACATTAAATGTTCATATGATAACAGATTATCAAAATATGAGACGTATAGTGGACCAAACTGTGCACAAGTGTTTATGAATCGCCTTTGTGAAGATGTGAAAACAATAGTTAAAAAAAATAGCTTCCAAAAATGCCCCGTTCCATTATCAGATGAAGATAAAATTAAATTTTCAAATTCAAACATATGTCATATTTGTGAAACTGAGTTAAATGAAGATCCTTTTTACGATTTTGATTGGCACACTGGTAGTTTAAGGGGTGTTGCACATCAAGTGTGTAGTTCTAAGTTCAGAACCCCTCGTCATGTTCCAATATTTTTACATAACCTCAGTCACTACGATGCTCATTTTATTGTCCATGCATTAAACCTCGATGATGGCAAAATTGAAGTTATTCCACAAAATAAAGAACGATACATATCATTTTCAAAACAGTTAACAATAAATAATCAACCAGTAACTTTAAGATTCGTAGATTCATTGAAATTTTTATCGTGTAGTTTAGATCAACTAGCTAAAAATCTTAATGATGATCAGTTTACAGAACTAAAAAGAAACTATCCTAATAATGAAGATTTTTTACGTTTAAGACGGAAAGGTATTTATCCTTATGAATTTATGCGTAATAGTGATTGCTTGAAACATCCATCACTTCCTGATCAACACCAGTTTTATAGTTCACTCACAGATTCGAATATTTCAAATGATGATTATAATCATGCAAAAGATATTTGGCAACATTTTAAGTGTAGTAGTATGTCTGATTATTCCAATTTGTATTTAAAAACTGATGTTTTACTTTTGACCGATGTGTTCGAAAACTTTAGAAAGCTTTGTATTAAAACTTACGGATTAGATCCTGCCCATTACTATACTGCTCCAGGTTTAAGTTGGGACGCAATGTTAAAATTTACGAAAATAGAATTAGAATTGTTAACGGACTATGACAAAATTGCTTTTTTTAAAGCTGGTATTAGAGGGGGTGTATCTCAGTGTAGCAATCGTTTTGCTAGAGCAAATAACAAATTCATGGAGGATTATGATAGTGAAAAACCTAATTCATATCTAACATATTTTGATGCGAATAATTTGTATGGTTGGGCAATGTCCCAATCCCTTCCTGTTGGTGGTTTCGAATGGGTTAATTGTAATACGGATTATAATGTGTCGGATACGTCTGATTTTGGTTATGTTTTAGAAGTTGATTTGGAATATCCTGATGAACTTCATAATTTACATTCTGACTTTCCGTTATGTCCTGAAAACATATGTGTGGGTAATACTACAGAAACTAAATTAGTTCCTAATTTAAATAATAAAAATAAATACATCATTCACTACAGGAATTTAAAACAATGCATTGAAATGGGAATGATATTAATTAAAGTACATAGAATTTTAAAATTTAAACAGAGTTCTTGGTTAAAGAAATACATCGATTTAAATACTAGTTTGAGAACGTTAGCCAAATCAAACTTTGAAAAAGACTTTTTTAAATTAATGAACAATTCTGTCTTCGGTAAGACTATGGAAAATATTGAAAAAAGAGTAAACGTTAAACTACTAACTCACTGGGATAATCGTGGTAAAGTTTTAGGTGCTCAGGATTTGATTGCAAAACCAGAATTCCATAGTTTATCAATATTTTCAGAACATTTAGTCGCAATACAATTACGAAAAACAAAATTAATTTATGATAAGCCAATTTATTTAGGATTTTGTATTTTAGATATATCTAAGACCCTTATGTATGAATTTCATTATAACTACATGATTAAAAAGTTTAAAAATAAAATTAAGTTATTGTACACCGATACCGATAGTTTGATATATCAAATTTTTACAGACAATTTTTATGAGGATATAAAACCAGATCTACTTCACTATTTTGATACATCAGATTATCCAGAAAATAATATTTACGGTTATCCAAACATAAATAAAAAAAAGTTAGGTTTTTTTAAAGACGAGAATAATGGTAAAGTATTGAGGGAATTTGTAGGGTTGCGATCAAAAATGTATGCCCTGGAAGTAGAAGATAAATTTATAGCAAAGGCAAAAGGGGTTAACAAAAGTGTTACCAACAAAATGAATATGAAAAATTACAAATCGTGTTTGTTTAATAAAAATGTACAATATTGTAGTATGCTTCGATTTAAGTCAATCAAACACACTATTTTTACACAAAAAATAAATAAAGCATCTTTATCATATAATGATACCAAACGATGTATTATGGACAACAACATTGATACATTGGCTTGGGGACATTATAAATTACGCTAAGTGTTGATGTCAACTTTTTATTTTTATTTCTGTGTATGTACAAAATTTGTATCGATTGTAAAATTCTGATGTACTAATTGTGTTAGAGTTATAATTATTCGATTGTAAATAATGTTATATAAGTAATGATAAAACTGTGAACATACATTTGAGAAGATTGTAAAATTCTGATGAGTACTAATTGTGTTAGAAATAGTATGCGTATGAATAATAGTTTTTTTTCATCAATTTTATGTTTAATATAATTTTAGCAATATATACTTAATTTTTACAAAAACATTTTCATTTTTTATTTCATCCCTTTGAACTCCAGACGTGTGAAATGTTTCACTTTATCCATCCGTTTACTGCTATTGTGGCAGGGCCAAGTGGATGTGGGAAGTCAAATTTTGTAACAAATTTCATAAAATCAGTTAAAAAAATATGTAATTGTGATTTTAACCAGATCACATGGTGCTTTGATGAAATGCAACCTTTATATAATTTACCAAATGTTAACTATCATCAAGGAATTCCTAATCTTAATATGTTTGATGGTGAAAACCCACATCTTGTTATTATTGATGATCTAATGAGAGAGTCTGATGGAAGAATTGTGGATATATTTACAAAAGGTAGTCATCATAGGAATCTTAGTGTATTTTATTTAACACAAAATTTATTTCATCAGGGTAAAGGTCAAAGAGACATTTCTTTAAACTCAAGTTATATAATATATTTTAAAAACCCTCGAGATAAAACTCAAATAAGATATTTAGCACGACAAGTGTCGCCAGATAACCCAAAATTCATTGAAGATGCCTACAGGGATGCAACTTTAGAAGCGCATGGATATTTAATGGTAGATTTAAAACAGAATACCAATGATTTTTGTCGCATCAAGACAAATGTCTTCCCATTTAATGGACACTGTACAGTCTACGTCCCAACAAAAGAGTTTAAATACATCAAGAATCAAACAATTCAAATCATTTCTAAATGATGCATCGTCGACTCACAACGCATAAACATTTGCTAAGCGCTTTGCATACGCTTAAACCAAAATATCAAAAAGCGTTACTTAAAACATGTGATGAAGAAGAAATAAACTGTATTTGTGAATGTATTCATAACGTTTTACAAGGAAAAGTACCTCTTAAAGATCAAGATAAACAAAAATTGAATAAACACAAAAATATACTCCGTAAACTGGTGCATAAGTGTAAACATAAACTAAGAAAAAATATAATCATACAAAAAGGAGGGGCTTTCTTACCAATAATATTAGGTGCAATATTGAGTGGATTAGTAAGTGGACTAGCCAGTTAACATGGAAAATGCAAAGAAAATGATACTTATTGAACCTGGATTGATTGAAAAATTAAAACAAGAAAATAAGGTTAATAGTAATTTGTCTCGATTAGATATTGAAATGCAAAATATTATGAATAGTAAGACGGAAGACCGTAAGAAGTGGATGTTATATTTACAAACACTACAAAGATACCTTCACTTTACCGAAGAGGATCGACAACCACTCAGATTACCAATTTATTCTGATACATCTAATGAAGATCTAAATGAGTCTAAAATTGACTTTAAAAATAAAGATAGAGAACTAAAAAGTATAGTTGATGCTGAATCTTTGTTAGAGGAGAACGGATCCATGAAAAGTAAAGAAAATAACACAAATCCGCTTTACACACCAACTCAAATACTCAGTTTAATACCAAAAAGTTATAATAAAAAAGGTGAGTTATTATTAAACTTAGTTGGAACAAATAAAAGTAAAATACATTGGGATAATGAAGGCACAGTCATAATTGATAATGAAAAAATTCCTGGAAGTAATATTGTTGATTTAATAAATGATTCACTAAGACCCTTAAAAAGAAGTGATCCAGTTGGGTGGGATAGATTTGCTAAAGCATTAAAAGATATTAAAGTACCACTCACTTATATCGGAAACCCAAAGAGATGTGAGTTTATTAATCAGCTTCAAGCAAAAGATCTGAACAAAACCTCGGAGATTGAAGATCAAGAGTTTTCTACACCGAACAGTGGAGATAAAAAATTTATAAATAAAATACGTAAAAAGGTCGATTGGGAAAAATGGACCCCGTACTAGAAGAAATTAATAGAATTTATTATGACCCATCTAACCCCGCTGGTTTTAGTAGTATTGATAAATTATCAAAAGCCATGAAGGGTAAAATGGATAAAAAGCAAGTAAAGGAATGGTTACAATCACAAGAAACATACACTTTACATAAACCTATTCGGAAAAAATTCCCGCGTAATAGGTACATTCTATCGAATATTAATGAACTGTGGCAAGCTGATTTAAGTGATATGCGAACTTATTCTCAATATAATGATGGTTTCAACTACATACTTTGTGTTATTGATGTATTTAGTAAATATGCTTTTGCAAGATCAATGATTAAAAAAAACTCAGAAACAACTAAGGAATGCTTTGAAAGTATATTTACTGAAAGTAATTCAACACCTACTCACATACAATCTGACAAAGGTACAGAATTTGTTTCAAAAGATGTACAAAAATACTTTAAATCCAAAAAGATTAATTACTATACCACCAACAATCCTGATATTAAGGCCAGTATTGTTGAGCGATTTCAAAGAACTCTAAAAATGAAAATGTGGCGTTATTTCACTCATAATAATACTTATAGATACATAGATGTTTTACAAGATTTAATATACTCTTATAATCACAGCATTCACTCTAGTATTAGGATGTGCCCATCTGATGTAAACTCCAGCAATATTATGACAGTTTGGACTAATCTTTATGATAGGAGGTCAAACAAACTTTCTTTAGAACACCCAAAACCAAAATTTAATATGGGTGATTATGTCCGAATAACTAAATATAAACATGTTTTCCAAAAAGGGTATGAATCAAATTGGAGTGATGAAATATTTATTATATCTTCAATAATTGATAGATCTCCATGGGTTGTATATACAGTAACAGATTTACAAAATGAACCAATAGTTGGTACTTTTTATGAAAGAGAATTACAGAAGGTCACTTACAACCCCACCTCACAATATAAAATAGATAAAATAATTGACTCTCGTTATTCTGGCCACAGAAAAGAAGTATTAGTGAAGTGGAGAGGTTATCCAGATAAATTTAACAGTTGGGTTTTAGCTTCTAGTTTAAAAGAAATATGAATAAAGAAAGTTTTTATTTAACTTTGCTCAGCAATAGTTCAATGGACTACTTTCCTGATAACAAGACCACAAATTTTTCAACAAAATTACCAAAAGCTATTAAATTAGAAGGTGAATGGTCGGTTGGAGTTGTCGAGTTTCAATATCCATGTACAATGTTTACTGTTCAAGATCATGAAAATGTTATATACATTACAAAAACCATGTTAATGCCTACTGAAGATAAACCCTCAACAGTGTACTACAAAAAACATATTCCAGCTACCAACTATGATAACGTCGAGCATATTTTAAAAGCGTTAAATGGTATCAGAGAGAAATTAACATTTCGTCAAGATGAAATAACAAAATTTGTGTATGTTTCTGTTTTGGATAAAAATATAACATCCGTTACATTATCACCCAAATTAAGTTTACAACTAGGCTATGAACCAAATAAAAATCTCTTGGAAAGAAATTTTGGAAAGTGCCCTGCTAATTTACACTTAGGGTTACCATCTCAACTATTTGTGTATTGCGACATAATCGATCCTCAGATCGTGGGCGATGTCATGACTCCTTTATTAAGAATAATTTCATTAGATCCTTCAAAATATATTTATGGTGCAAATAAAATGTATGTTTTCTCTCCACCTCACTACTTACCTGTTATGCGAAGAGAGTTCGATACGTTGGAAATAGATATAAGATCGAGCACAGGACAAAAAATACCATTCCAGTTTGGAACCGTGTGTATTAAACTACATTTCCGAAAATTATAATAATGTATTCTCTTCGTGATCATCATAATTGTCCATATGAAAATTATTATACACATCAAGCTGGATCAGGAGTTGGAGTAATTTATAAGGGTTCACCATATCAACGCGGTCATGGTATTGGGAGCTTCTTAGGGGGTTTATTTAGATCAGTTTTACCTTTACTTTCAAGTGGTGCTCGAGTGATTGGTAAGGAGGCATTAAACGCTGGAGTTGGTCTTTTATCGGATATGGTTCAAGCGCGTCCTATGGAAACCTCAATAAAAGATCGTCTAAAGCAAGTTAGTACAAACTTAAAACGAAAGGCTGATGATAAAATTGATCGATTTAACATGACAGGATCTGGGTATATAACTAAAAGAAAACGACGGTCCCCGTTCATTCCACAATTAGCTGCTAAAGTGAAAGCTGCGAAAAAACTTGGTTTAAAACCAAAGAATATCAAAGATATATTTTCAAATTAAATATGTCTTTTCTTCATAATCATTCTTGTGAGTGCGCTAAGTCAGAATTGGATTTGTTTGCACTACCGTCTACACAAACAAGCATTGAAAGTGGATTGTGGATACACTATAAACCAATTTCATCTCTTGCTGATGATGGACCTATCGAGTTTCAAGTTCCTGGTACAGGCGATGACTACATAGATTTGTCTCATACATTAATCCACATAAAGGCAAAAGTATTAAATCAAGATTCAACTAACTTGGTATCGACTACAGTAGTAGCACCTGTAAATAATTGGTTGCACTCACTTTTTAGTCAACTTGATGTTTATTTAAACCAAAAACTTGTATCACCACCTAATAATACCTATGCCTATCGAGCATACATGGAAACCCTTTTAAACTATGCTCCTGCTGCTAAACAATCTCATCTTACTTGTAGTCTTTGGTATGAGGATACAGCAGGAAAAATGGATTCTACAGATGGTAAAAACATAGGATTTGTTAAAAGGCAAGAATTAGTTACTGAAAGTAAGGAAATAGAAATGATTGGACATCTTCATGGTGATATTTTCAATCAAGATAAATTTCTAATTAATGGTGTTGAAATGAGTGTAAAATTAGTTCGATCAAGAGAGAGTTTCAATTTAATTGCTGGGTCAAACGATGTAAAGTTTAAAGTTTGCATTACAGATGCAACTCTTATTGTCCGAAGAGCACGAATTAATCCAAGTGTATTACTTGCACATCAGAAAGTTTTGGCTTCTACTACTGCTAAATATCCTATTACTCGAGCTGAAGTCAAAGTTTTAACAATTCCTTCGGGTGTTCAAGGAAAAACTCTTGATAATATATTCTTAGGACAGGTACCCAAAAGATGTATAATAGGGTTTGTGAATAATTCTGCATTTAATGGTTCCCTTACTAAAAATCCATTTAATTTTGAAAACTATGGTATTAATTCTTTCAGCTTATATATTGATGGTCAACAAATACCTTCAAAAGCTTTGCAACCATCTTTTAATAATAGTATATTTACATCAGCATATCATACTCTGTTCTCGGGAACTGGTATCCACTTTCTTAATGAAGGAAATGCAATCTCTCATGAACAATATGCCAAAGGTAACTGCCTATTAGCATTTGATTTAACTCCTGATTTATCAGCTAACTCATCAACTCATTGGAATCTCATAAAGCATGGTAGTGTAAGATTAGAAGTACGATTTGAATCCTCACTAATACAAACAATTAACTGCATTGTTTATGCTGAGTTTGATAACATTATTGAAATAGATAAAAACAGAAATGTTACTGTAGACTATAGTAGTTAAGGTTATATGTTAAGGTTATATTGTGTGTTAGATTTATGTGTTATGTGTAATGCATGTTGTCTATGTAACTATGGGAAACATTATAAAATTAAATAAAACAAATTGTATTTAGTATACCATTTTTTATTTCTATAAAAACCTCCATTTAGTCTTATACAAAACACTGTCCGAGTTTAAACTTTACATAAGCACACTGACTAAACCACTGAACATGTTGTTGCCAAGGATCATCATCATCTTCCCAATCTTTTAAACCGCCACCACAATGGAAACACTTGACCCTGTCTCCGTGGCCGGTATAAAAGAAACCGGCCTCTGCAAGATCTTCAGGCTTCTGTAGCATAACGAGAGGCCAGCCTTCAAAACTGAGAAACCGTCTAGATTTTGAACTGAAGAATGGATATTCAGCTCTTGTGTACTGCATATTTTTCTCATTTTCTTCTCCACTCAGTGTTGTAGCTTTGCTATTCAATGACGTGTTCTGTACACGTGTACCACACTCATCTCTTCCTTCTGTTGTTGGCTTTCTCTCAGCATCACAAGACGACAGCTCCCTGTACACACCTCATTATTAATATAAATGAGTACACAGAAGTAATTTAAGTAAACAGAATCACATTCACTAATCAGCTTAAAAAGTATTTTTTAACGTTTTCACTTTCTGCTATTGTCTTTGTAATATTGTATACGAGGCCGTTTGTGTTGTCGTAGATGCTATCCTTATTATTCTTTACATAATATTTAATCCTCGTGGTAGCGTGCTTCCAATGATCGGTAGTTGGAATCTTACATAGCTTCTTCATATCGTACATTTCAATTTTTATGAGATGCGTCGCTTGGGCTCCGTCGTCAGAATTAGTAGAAATGTATGATACACCATCTCTAGCGGCTCGTGCCACGGTTGACGATAACTGTTTCTTCTTTTTTATTTTTGGCATCACTTCAAAAAAATTATCAATCGGTTGCGCTTGCGATTTCCTTTTTCCACCATCGCATGTGTTATTAATGACGATATCATCGCCCTCTTCTTCATGTTGAGGGGAGAGCGGTGAGTAGTAATACTGTTTATAGGTATTTTCATTATCGTCTGCGAAGCTGAATGATCTCTGCAACAACAGAGATATCATGTTAATATCAATTTGTTTACATTGTGATTACACACACACACACGTTAGGAAATAACAAAAGAACAACAAAAGATATACAAGTAAGTTTGTCAATAGAATAAACACTTACCTCCATGATTATTGATGCGCTGAAGTACCACAAACGAAGTATCGGTATACAATTCACTGTGGTCAAACGACCATAGACTGATTTCATGACTGCAACTGTTCGCTCTTATATAGCACCATTCTTATCTAAAGCAAATTCCTAAGTTCAACGAAACTGATAGTGACTCTATGAGTCAACAAAGTTATCGCACATTGTTCCCATCAGGCATCAGCTTGTTTTCAGAGTCACTCAAAAGAATGCGATATATTTACAAAAATCACTATAATTGAACATTCCTATGGCAACCATTGAACAGATTGGTACTGTAATAATCTGCTAATAGCAGTAATATCATGGATACACTTGAAGTACAGCAACATCTAAAAAAGATCCATCCCAGTCTAGAAAAAAATGTTTATGCTGCTAATAGACTACCTATGTATACCCATGTACCGACGTATATAATATGCAATTTGGATACGGATGATAAACCAGGCTCACACTGGGTAGCTGTACATATCGATACGAATGGCATCGGTCAATATTTTGATTCATATGGACGAACCCCTACGCAATATTATCTCGAGTTTTTAAAAAGGAATTGCAAAAGATGGGGCTGGAATGTTGATAGGATTCAGAATGATTGGACTTCAGTTTGTGGTGAATATTGCTTAATGTATTTGCTATATAAGTTTCAGGGATGTTCAATGCATAGTTTTACGAACATATTTACGGGGAACACACTGTACAATGATATTTTATTGGATGAAATGTTCCGCACATATTTTTGTAGAAAATAAGAAATAAAATGTTGTAATAAAATGAAGGAATGTGTTTTATTGATGATTCAGAAAAGCAGTTGAGGGTTAGCAATGAGTAATAGTAGATAAGAACGCCAAGGAATGCAAGGATTAGGCGAACAATGCATCGTTAATGAGGGTGCACGAGGTTGAATAGATAAGAGGATTAACAATGAAACACTAATGAGGGTGTCGGGGCACCGGAAATCAATTAGATTAATCAGTTAATTGATTTGCACATCTCCGGAACCGCGCATCCTACGCAAAAATGGACCGCAGAAACGTGATCAGAGCACCCCAAAACCTTTTTTTTTTTTTTTTTTTTTAGGTTTTGGGGTTCTGGCACACCCGCCCTCAGATCGGTGCGCCAGAACCAGCGTTTCACTACTACTGCCAGTCATTTTAAGGAGTGCGGAAACAGTGCTGTGCCCAGTCCTAAACTCACATTGTTGGTTTCAGGAAAGGCCCAAAATGTATGGAGCCTGAATAATGTCCTTAGTCTCGCAATAAATGTTGTTGAACGTTCAAACTGAAAGCCGTTGCTACTGTTAGAATGTTACGTAATTACCCTGCTGTAATAATAACCCCATATAGGTAACTAAATCCTTTTGATTGAAAAAATATTTGCGGCTACCTACCATCTGCTCCTACCTCTTTCTTTTTTAAAGCAGTTTCCAATTTGACAAACCCTAAACACAAATCGTTTTATAAATTCCCCAAAGAAGGGCCGGTGCCCAGTAATTACATTTATTTTGAATATTAAATGACCCTTTTCAGTTTTCATTATTCTTTCATTAATATTTTTATCAACAGAATTCCGGAGAGATTTCAGCCATGTCCGTAAATACTGAAGGGTCTTAATTTAACAAGGGAATAATAGTACGCGAGAAGAATATTTTAATTGATGATAAAGTGAATAAAAATTCAAAACCCATTTTTCAATACCATGATTGCTTTACTTGGTAACTACTCTAAATAATAATAAATAACTATATATTTTCGCTCGAACTTGGCTGTTCCTCTTCCGTGCATGTTTTTTCTAATTCGTGCTGTTCAAAAGTGTGTAGAAGCTGTAGCTGGCTTTTAATATCTGAAACAATTTAATTATTTATTTAAATGACGTAAATTAGTAGAGAATGGAGACATGGCTTAATAATAGGCTTATTAATAATAGAAAACGAAAGTATCAAATTGCCGATTTTTGATACTGTTTGAGAAGATCTTTACCTATCTTTCATTCTAGAATTACAAATTCAAATTAGTTTTATAATATAGCATGACATGTTGTTTTTACCGACTTAAAAAAAAAGGCGGTTATCAATTCGACACGTATGTATGTAACATTATTGGTATTGCATTATATTCACATAATTATTAAAATCTATTAGGGCTTCCAAACAAATATACAAAATTTTATAGACGTACGTATGTATGTAGGTATGTATGTATGTAGGTAGGTATGTCTGTATGTATGTATGTATGTATGTATGTATGTATGTATGTATGTATGTTTGTCCACGCATTCCTCCGCAACTATTTATCGGATCGTGACCATTTTTTAGGGTTCCGTACCCAAAGGGTAAAAACGGAACCCTATTACTAAGACTTCGCTGTCTGTCTGTCTGTCACCAGGCTGTATCTCAAGAACCGTGATAGCTAGACTATTGAAATGTTCACAAAGTATGTATTTCTGTTGCCGCTATAACAACAAATATTAAAAACAAAATAAAATAAATATTTAAGGGGGGCTCACATACAACAAACACGATTTTTTTGCCCTCTTTTGCTCGATATCTAAAATGGCAACAGGTAGGCACTTGAAATATTCACAAAATACTCAGTTGTATTTTAACTTTAATAATAAATAATAAAATTAAAATAAAATAAATTTTTAAGGGGGGCTCCCATACAACAAACTTGTTTTTTTTTTTTTTTCGGCGTTTTTGCCTTGTGGTACGGAACCCTTCGTGAGCGAGTCCGACTCGCACTTGGCCAGTTTTTTTAAATTGGCTTACATTTACTTCAACTTAGGGAACAGTGCAAATTTTATCAAAATCGATTCAGTAATTTTCATGATATGGACTACGTGTAAGTGTGACGGCCGGCTTATTGATACGAGCTACGGGTGTAGTGTCAAAAGGAAATTATCTCAAAACCTTGGTCAAATTCTAGTGCAATATTTACAATAAAACTATGACCTACGGCTACTTATCATAAACAAATATTCCAGTTTTTACTAAAAACTAAAAATTACAAAATAAAAACTTTTTTATTTTGTAATTTTTAAATTACTTAATTTAAAAAAAAAAAAAAAATAAGCAAGATTTTACAAGATTTAAACAAGATTTTTTTTTATTAAATTACTTTTTTCTAAATCAGTTGTCCATTTGTTTTCTCTATCGCTGTTTCTGTAACCATGGAAAAATCGAAATTGCTCGATATTTTCGAATACGAGTTCCGTCGGGGCTCCAACGCGGCACATACAGCACGCAATATTAACGACGTGTATGGACATGGCACGATCCGATTTTGGTTTGATCGCTTCCGTTCTGGAAATTTTGATCTCAACAATGAGCCCGTGGCCGACCGGAACAACGATGAATTGAAAGCCATTGTGGACGCAGATCCATCTCATGTTGGAACTTGCTGCAGCCTTCAACGTAAGTGATAAATCGATACTGATTCATTTCCTTCAAATTGGAAAGATAAAAAAGCTCGGAAAGTGGGTACCGTATGAACTCGCTGAACAAAAACAACAAAACAGCGTCGAAGCACCGCACAACCGGCCGTCTCAAAACTACAGGAGTTCCGACGGGAAAGTCTCCATCACTCACCATACTCACCAGACCTTGGTCCAACTTATTCCCATTTTTATTCCGAATTTGAATAACTTTTTATAGGGGAAAAATTTCAAATCCAACAAGGCGGTGAAAAACGTCTCTAAAGAGTTCATCGATTCCCGTCGCCAGGATTTTTATAGCAGAGCCATCAACGAACTTCCACTAAAATGGTAAATGTACATCTTCACTAATAACCAATACTTCGCCTTTTGACCGCCACAGTATGTACGTCAAAAAATCAAAAACGTGCCCTCGCCTCGGCGTCAAAGTCGGACCCTGTAGTCGAACCGTGGCGTGCTGGGCACGTTTTGGCTTGTGACTGTGGCGGTCAAAAGGTTAAAGAAACTCGAAATTTTCTTTAAAAAAATATTTATTCATTTTTCTACCTATTATGTAAAATGGCAATTTCATACTTTAACCCCTAATAATAACAGCCGCACAGGGGCCCAAGTCTACTATTTTTATAAATTCGTCATTCCAACACGATCCCACCACCATCCCTTTGTCATTTTGCTAAAGGTTTGTAATCTGCTAAATTTATAATGGTTGATCATTGGTCGGTCAATGGCAGAGAAATTATACGATACTCGTAACGAATTAAAAGCAATGCCACAATGACGTTCTAATGGTAGGTCACTGATCAAAGAAACTGTCAAAATTTTAGTAGATTACCGCTTATGTCAGTAATTCATTTTTCATTAAGTACGAGATTACCATTCTATGTCATTTCTTTCAATGGAGTGTCAGTGGTTGACCATTGGAAAGTCATAATGACGCCATTATATTAGTAGATTACCAAACTTGTCAAAATCAACAATTATGAAATCAATGATAGACCATTCTGACACTATTGTAATAGCAGACTTGAGGCCCAGGTTAATCGATCAGGTTAAGCTTCGCTTGCCGCGCTTGGTGTGCGAATGGGTGACCATCTTTACATACCGAAACCCCTCCGTGCCTCAGAAAGCACGTTAAGCCGTTGATCCCGGCTGACATTCGTGGATCTTTGACAGTCGTTACGTATAGTTAGGAGCCCGAATGTCTGACAACCAGTCTTACCAAGGGGTATCGTATTACCAGTAATTGGGTTGTGGAAGTCAGATATACAGTCGCTCCATGTATAATACTCGTATTCAGCTACATCCGGTTAGACTGGAATCCGACCCCGACCATTGTTGGGAAAACGCTAAGCAGATGATGATGTAAATTAGTAATAAACTGGACAGGTCCACTCAATCTGTGTGGTTCTTTCCTCAAGAGACCCTTTCAGACCCTATCTACATGGTCTTCACATGATCTGACCAAGATTATGTCTGTACTATAAAGGAGACTGTGACCTCTGAGTTTGTTTCGGCCTTTCTTCTCAGAATAGTCAGATAGAAAACGCCAACCTCATCTAGTTTTTAAAATACGATGGACGTATAAAAGTGTTTGTCTAAACCTACTTCGTTTCAGCCGATAGACGTCCACTGCTGGACATAGGCCTCCCCCAATTTTGGGAGGGTTTGCCATAATCGCCACGCTTGGCAGGCGGGTTGGCGATCGCAGTGTGGTATGATGGTGGAATACATAGAGAACGCTGCTGCCCATTCTCCGGTACGCCCCTTAGTCGCCTTTTACGACACCCACGGGAAGTAAGGGGTGGTGGTATTCTTTAAGTCCGGCACCACACAGACTAAACCTACTTACAGAAATAAAATCATTTATCAAAAGGAATGTTTAGTAACGAGAACCTGGCGGTTTTTCTGTGCAAATCTCACCGTGAAAACCAGTGAAACCTAAGGTGAAGTGAGCTTGAACTGAGCTGTCAGTGTCAACCCACCATAAGCTTCCCTTCCCGCGCTCGCTCACGGTTAGACGTGCTACAAGTTACTCCGTAAAATAATAGTTCTCCTACTTGTTTAAAGTGCTAAGAAATCTTGAAATTACTTCATATAAATTAATTAATCTATTTCTATAACCGAATTCCATTCCATATCCACATGGTTTAAATGTAATAACTATTATAAATGAACCATTCTTCTAAAACTACTTACGAAAAGCAAGTAAACGACTAGTGACTCAACGGCAGCAGCGCTCCTATTCGTCGATCGGCGGTGAGTCAGACATCGCACGACACAGCTCAAAACGTGCCCATATATGGTTACAAAGTATCACTCTGATGCTTAGGTAAATCCAAATCACTTAGTATATGGCCACCTATTTCGCCACTGAAGTAGCAAGCACGGCGGCGTAGTGTGAGCGAAGCGGTCGGTGGTGCGAAGAGTCCTAAGTTCGATCCCGACCGTCTGCAAGAATTTTTGTTTCTTTTTTTTTCTTTTTAATTAATCTTAAAAATGATGCATTCACCTCCAACAACTAAAACTGTGATACAATCTCGCTCTGACACGGATATTAACAAATTATGCGAAATCGAGCAAACTTTTGAGTCGAGTGCGCCTCATGTAACTCAAAGAGCCAAACGTCCCAGGTCCTCTAGTAATGACAGTCCGAATAAATATGACTTGGACCTCAGAACTGAGCTTAAAGACATGATGAAAGAGTTTATCTCAAACCAAAACGCGCGGCTGCTGACTCTCGAGGCTCACATCATGGACCTCAAGGAACTAACATCAAAAATAGATACCTCAAACACCGATCTAGTGAGCTCCGTGAACAATATGTCGGACCAATTTTTTTCTCTCGAATCTAAAATCACAGGGCTTGAGAAGGAGCGCGTCGAAATGTCATCCCAGCTATTACATCTAGATCAAAAAATAGAAAGTTTGGAACGTAACCTTATTAAAACGCACGTCGAAATAAGAAATGTTCCTCTACGCCAACGAGAATCTAAACAGGATTTATATACCACTGTTTCTCAGCTGTCCACTACTCTGGGTGTCAATATATCATCTGAAATACGGGATATATCTAGATTCCGTGTCGATAAGAAAAAGGATTCTTCGGCAATAAGTATTGAATTTACAAACACTCTTTACAAAGATAAATTCTTGGATTCTGTAAAACAATACGTCAAGAATAATCCACGAAAACTGGACTCTGCAAGCCTGGGATTTCAGTTAAAGGAACCAATGCCTATTTTCATTGCAGAACAACTAACCCCACAGGCTAGAAAACTGTTTTACTTGGCTAGAAATCTTGCTAAGCTGCAAAAGTATGAATATTGCTGGATATCCAATGGCCGTATCCTAATGAAAAAAACAAAGGAATCTCCCTATATAGTGATAAAGAATGAAGCCCAATTGAAAGACCTTTCTAATTTACCTGAAGCATGACTACTTGTACTAGATCTTAAATGCGATTTACGTTTGTGGGTACTCCCAAGTTGTTTAGCTTTTAAAATAATACTCATAAAATGTAAAACTATATTTTTTCTACTTTTAATGCATGCAAATTATTTATTAATTATAGTCATAAAACAGCTGCTGTACAAGTTCACTCACACTTACGCCATTCACTTCTCCACACTCACACTACAAACATACAAACTCAAACTATTTTCCTTCACATATCATAACACTTCACCTCACACCATTCAGCAAACCAAAAACCACGCTTTTTTGTTCTTATCCCCAAAATATTGCTTGGACTGTGTCACTTTACCTAATATGTTACTTATAAATAATAAAATTCGATAACATAGCCTCCCTTAATGATAATTTGGATACCTTTTCTGTATCTAACATTTACCAATGCTCACCGGAAGAATATTTGCCGATCATTAAGAACCCTTCTCCTTACCACAAAATCTTATCACAAAATATAAGATCTATTAATCGCAACTTCCTCAGTTTTGAAACCCATCTTACCCGTCTCTCTTTTGAGTGTGATATAGCCGTACTTTCCGAATGTTGGCTTCCTTGCTTAACTAACTCCAACTTACCACACCTTCAAAACTTTTCTTGTCACCACACCACTGAACATCAGAATCAAAGTGATGGTGTGGTTGTCTACATTAATTCAAAACTAGATCACAAAGTTTATGAACCAGAATTTCATGGCTCTGCTTCTGGTTTAATTGTTGAACTAAAGTCAGATGTAGCAATAGTATGCATTTACAGATCTCCCTCAAATGAGAATATTGACATTTTCCTCAGATCACTAAACGAAATTTTACCTTCCCTAACCAATTTTGCTACAGTTGTCATCACAGGTGATATAAACATAAACATAGATAGTTCTAATTCTCCTTTAGAAAGTCGCTCTCATGACTATCTCAACTGTCTCGCATTCCATGGATTTTTACCGACACATTGTCTACCTACAAGAGGAGACAATTGTCTTGACCACATTGTTCTTCGAACTAAACTACCGTCTTCTACCTTCATTTTTGATTCCACCATAAGCGATCACTGCTCAACTCTTCTTTGTATAAATTCAAATCCACGCCATAACATCCATATGACCACAATTACAAAGATCGACTATGCTGCCTTGGATCTGGCTATGGAAAAAACAGACTTTTCACATATATTATCCATGACTGATCCCAATGCAGCAGTGAATTCCCTAGTGCAAACTCTTTCCCAAAAAATCACCATAAACACAAAAACCAGTATTGTTCCAAAGCGTAATAGGATCCTAAAGCCCTGGATTACTCCAGGGCTTCTGAGGTGCATTAGAAACAGGGATGCCCTGCATAAAAAACAAAAACATTCTCCTGATAATGAACTGATTAAAATTACCTATGTAAGATACAGAAACTTCTGCAATAAAATCCTCAAAAAAGCTAAGAGACAGTTCGACTCTGAAGAATTGACCAAAGCTGGACGGAACACTAAACTTTTATGGCATACAATTAAGCGTATCACGAACACCAACACCACTACTCACATTCCCACAGAATTATTTTCTTCCTCCACATCCCCTCACCAATCCGTTAACGATGTTAATGCTTACTTTGCTAATATTGGTAAGGATCTTGCTGATCGTATTTCAAAAACCCAAGCCTCATCCTGCCTTCTGGGTCCCCATAAGTGCTCTACGTACACTAGTAGCTCTAACTCTTTCGCTATGTTGGGAACAAGCCCCGATGAGATAATTTCCGCTATAAAGTCTCTCAAACCTAATGCTGCAATAGGACATGATGGCATTTCCACGACATTTTTGATTAGGTACTGCATGCTTCTGTCACCTATCTTATCCCACATTTTTAACCTCTGTTTTGACTCCGGTACTTTTCCATCCTCCTTCAAATTGGCTATCATTCACCCTATATTCAAGGGGGGTGACCGTGGTGCTACAAATAACTATCGCCCTATCGCGGTACTATCTGCCTTATCTAAGCTCATGGAAAGACTTATAAATAAAAGACTCATCGATTACCTTGAGACTAATAACCTGCTTTCAACCAATCAGTTCGGATTTAGGAAAAATAAATCGACTTCTGATGCGGCCTTAAAATTGATAACCGGTATTGTTGACAAACTCAATAACCGCAAAAAATGTCTCACTGTATTTATCGATCTTGCTAAGGCTTTCGATACCGTTCCTCTCCCTTGCTTATTATCCAAACTCGAAAGTTTAGGCGTCAGAGGTCTACAACTTCAACTCTTTCAATCTTATCTCTCAGGCCGCTCACAGAGGGTCAAAATCGACAAATATTTAAGTGACGTGCTGCCTATTGCCTACGGTGTACCGCAAGGCAGTATCTTAGGTCCCACGTTGTTTTTGGTGTTCATCAATGATCTCTGTAATATGAAATTAAATTCCGGAAACATAGTTTCTTTTGCCGATGACACCGCCATCACCTTTTTCGACAACTCGTGGTCTAGTCTCCTAACTACCGCTCAGAAAGGATTTGATGTCGTACGTAGCTGGCTTATGTCTCACTCACTTACCTTAAATACCTCTAAAACTAAACTCATTACTTTTTCTATCAACATTACATCACAACCTTCGACTCCCGTAACTTTGAAAGCTCACACCTGTCAATTAAACACACCAAACTGCAACTGTCCATTAATTACATCTACTGATACAATTAAATACCTTGGTATTACTCTAGACAAGCACCTCAACTTTAAAGCACATATTACTCTCCTGACTGGCCGTGTCCGCAAACTGATTTACTTTTTTAAAACTCTAAGACACGTTGCCAACGTACATGTTATACGGTCCGTATATTTTGCAATGTGCCAGTCTGTTATTTCTTACTGTATTACAAGTTGGGGTGGTGCTGCTAAATCAATTCTTAAGCCTCTCGAGGTAGCTCAGCGAGGAGTCCTGAAGGTGGCCACTTTTCGACCAATACTTTATCCTACCTTTGTCCTCTACCAGAAATGCAAGGTCCTTACCGTCCGGCAAATGTTTATACTCAGCACGCTTTTACAACAGCACACTGACACTCCAATTGCACGTCAGCCGACAATATCCAGAAGAAGAAATAGGATATGTACTGTACCTCATCCATACTTTACTTTTACAAAAAGATTCTTTTTTTATCAAGGACCATTTCTATATAATAGAATAAATGCAATAATTCCACTGCAAACTTGTTGTAAGCTAACATGCAAACAGCGGATTACTGAATTTCTTTCTACCAAAAATTATGATGATACCGAATCCTTTCTTACAACAATGAAGTAACTCATAATACAGGAACACACACACTCTCTCACATACACACACATGCAAACAAACACACACACACGCGCGCTCGCACTCACAAATTCTTGTACTGGACTATTATTTTATTTGTTCAAAATGTTGTTAATAATAATTAAGTAACAGTCTAAGAAACACTCTTGTCCTATTTTCGGGAAATGAGGGCTGTTTGTCCTTAATACAGGCTACTAAGTAACCTAGCTAGGACATCAGATCGTAAAATTGTATTGTTACCTAC
Organism: Mesoligia furuncula; assembly: GCA_916614155.1. NCBI lineage: Eukaryota > Metazoa > Arthropoda > Insecta > Lepidoptera > Noctuidae > Mesoligia > Mesoligia furuncula. The sequence goes on along the minus strand of OU744800.1, from coordinate 26,683,414 downwards.
TCATCTCAGATTTAAACTATTCCTAAGTTGTCATCTACTTTGTAACAGACTGTACCACTTTTTTATGAAATAAATTATTATTATTATTATTATTATAAGCTGTGGATTGACACCACTTCAACTAGGTTTTCACGGTGAGCTTCTTACAGAGTAGATCGGCTGCAGTCTGCACGTTACTGGAACTCAACCATGTTGACAGCATAAATTCGATGTCCCAGACAAGGCCCTCTCTAACAATGTTCTTCGTGTCGACGCCCCCAGCAATAAGCCCCGCACGTTGATATTGCGACTGGCGGCCATCATAGTGACGTAGTCGAACTGTCAGTACCGTTCAGGGCTTACGTGTATGTGCGGTGTATGACGTCAAAATGACGTCAAAAAGCTGTTATTGTGACGAGGTTCCATCGCAATATCAACGTGCGGGGCTTTATATGTCGGTAATCGTAAAACTTAAACTTTACAGGAGAAATGTTTTTCTGTTTTTGATGAATTTCTTTTCAGTCGATATTTTTTAACCGACTTGTAAAAAGGAGGAGGTTATCAATACGGTTAAATATATATATATATTTTTTATGTTTCTTACCTCAGAACTCCGTTATACCGATTTTCAAAATTATTTTTTAATTTGAATAATATACTTTCAGATTAGTCTCATAGAATTTCATCAAAATCGGTTCAGTAGTTTGGTTCTTAAACCAAATTACTGGTAAAAGTCAAGTACCTATGTCAGGGGTGGGTAGTTTTAGAGTTAGCTTCAATAATACTTAACGTTTATGCCACTTAGTTTATATTGATGATGTTAAAATAATTTGCTGTCACTGACATAATAAGTTTTTTACTTTAAGGTTTTTTACTTTATGTTACCTCACTACTAGTGCGGTAACGCCACAGATAATAATTTACTAGCCGGAGATGTGCGCTTCTTTTAATCTCGTCAAAGAGACTTCATGCCAAAAGGAATCCGCCGGATATTTCACTTTTATTTTTAAAGCCTGAATTGTTCTTGGTCCCAAAATGAATTAAAATTTATTTACCTTAAATTGTCCATCCCAGAACCAAACGGAAAAGACCCTGACTGGCGTTCTATTGCGGATTCTCACTGAACTAATCTATATTTCTCTATCACTTTCTAATTCCATACTAACTATACAACAATTTGACATACCACACCACTACGATCAGTCTAAACATTATTTTGAGTTTATCATATTTTTATATAGGCTATTTAGCGGTTTTGATAGTGCCTTTATTTACACCTGCACGCGCATCGCTAGTGCAGCGCGCGGAAAAACAAAAGTTAATAACAATACAAGTCTGTTTTTTTGTTGCAAGTGTGTTGAAAAACGTCATATAAAACGCGTACGTGTGCATTGATCAAAGACTACAATATAATGTGGCATTGATCATTGCACCCGAGGCGGTACCTATTAATCGCGCGAGCCGTAGGTAATATACCTACTATTAATGTATTTAATACATATTCATAGTGATGTTCAGAGGATAGCCGTGGTCATATGCCACCATGGAAATATCTATGTATGCCACTTTGCCCTAAAGCTTGATCGCTTAACTACCTACTCTTAGAATGCATTTTTTTTCTATAGTTCATAACTTTATGTCCTATAGAGGGCGCCAAAGTCAATTGATGTTGATGACACATAGCTTATAACCAGCGGACGATCAAGACACTTCCAACGATGAAAATACATACATAATCATCTGCCTAGCCTTTTCCCAAACTAAGTTGGGGTCGGCTTCCAGTCGAACCAGATGCAGCTGAATACCAGTATTTTAAAATACATATATGTATATACATACAGGTCTAAATCATAACCCAAGAAGGGTTATGATTGTGCTCCGCCGTAGTCGTGTAAAAAATACAATAATATCTTCGCTTACCGCAATAAAAGTAGCCAGGGATATTTGATTGAAGGGTCCGGCTGTGAAGATGAATATCTTCTTAGTCGTGAGTCCTAGCAGCGCCACTTCCTGTTGTATCTTCTTGTTAGCTGCCGGCCAATTGCTTGTGAAAGTGCTGTAGCTCACAAAGGTGCTCTAAAATTGAAAATTAAATATTTTCTCTTATTTGCGAGATAGAAAACATAGCGAAGTCTATGTGTGTGTGGCATCTATCTAAAGGTTTTATGTACCCAGAGCCCCAGATGTTAAAGGAAGGCTACTTAAGTTTCATGAAGTAAAATCATACTGGGGTTTCCTTTGGTCCTTAATTGTCTTCATTCATCTTCACCTTCATTCGACATTATTATTTTGTATAATTACATTAAAAACTACTCTAGTAATAATAATCGATGATATATTAAGAAAACGATTTGTTATCGGAGATATACCTATACATATATCTGCCTAGCCTTTTCCCAACTACGTTGGGGTTGGCTTCCAGTCTAACCGGATGCAGTTGAATACCAGTATTTTATGTGGAGCGACTGCCTATCTGATCTCCACAACCCAGTTACTAGGTAACATTATACCTCTTGATAAGATTGGTTGTAAGATTGAGATTTTTTGGACTTCTGACTACCCGCAACTACTGCTATCGAAGATATTTTCGTTAATTTAAGTTAAACTTAAGAATGACTATACAAGTCTGTAGGGAACTGCAAAATTACCTCAACAGTGACTTCATTGGCGTACCAATAGAACAGCAGGAGTTGGATCAAACAGGCAACCACAAACACGATACTTGATACCAGCGTAGAGATGTCGTCATGGATCTGCACAGTGATACGTATTTAGTTATAGGGAAACAGTTATTAAACGTCACACAATCAGCACCCTAATTGCGTTAAATTCTGAATAATTTTGAAGGATATTGCTAATCCATTGCTTCATATGTTCGAAAATTTTGTCTGCTCAACAACGTAAATAACGCAATGAATTTTGTTGAACTGTCAAAGTTAAAGCCATCGCTACTGATAGTGTGTTACGTACGTAATTATGCCGCAGATTGATTATTTAAATTTTTTGAAGTACCTCACCTGAACAATCTGTATGATATTGACACCCAGGTTAACTGAAACAACCACCAGGTACACGAACATCACCGGCGATATCAGTGCGTTGAATAGACGCGTATTTCTGAAACAATATAAATGGCACAATTAAGTCAATCACCACGAATTTCCGTATCTCGACGAATGAATGCTTGATGATGGGTTGATCGCACGCAATCACCAAGTACCGTTTTTGACACTTGGTTATCAACGTGCATCCCTGTAGATTGCTTCCCATCGTCATCACATACCTTCTCTACTTCACGCATCGCACACATCACAATAACACCAATCGCACCTCCACACGCCCATTTCATTCAAAATGACAGATTTGAGAGGGGTCCTTTTACTTTTCGGGCTGCACGCCCGCTGAGGTTTTTGCCTCAATTGTGTACTTACTCGACCAAAGACGTATGGAAACGATGACATTCCGCGATTTTACGATGGCTTTTATTTGAGTTCGCAGGGTCGATCATCGTTCTACAATACAGACGGGTGATCTTCAACTGCCCAGCCAAGAATATCATTATAGAAACCACGAGAGTGTCCCAGCCAACGACGTAGGCACTAACAATGTTACCCAAGAATGTCTGGATCGACATAGAGATGTAGTAACCAGGAGGCTCCTTCCCAAATGGAGTGTAGCCATCAAATAAGTTCAAATAGATGCTGGTTCCATTCACATTTATCTGATTCTTCTTGTAAGGCTCACTGAAAATGCTGAAGTTAGAGAAAAAAGCCATAGCCCAAAATAAGTACGACACAATCCGATTCCTTTTGATATAAGCATGAATTATTTCGTCATGCTGCTTGTCATTTTTGGCCAGCTGGTTCCGTTCGACTGCAGACATGTAGCCGATGAGAAGTTGCCACTTCTTGTAATCCTTCTCAAAGAAACAGGCCTTTAGAATGCCCACATGAAAGGGAGCATAGTGTAGAATCAGGTTGAGGGAGCTAATATTGAAACTGATGAAGCATTTGATGTACTGGCTGAAGAAGAATGCTATGATCACGTAGAAAAGAATTTGCTTAAAATGTCCGGCAAGGGATTTGCGATTTGGGTGCCAAAGACCGGTAAAACCTAGCAGTTTTAGATGTGGCCCTATGGAAGGGTATTCAGGGTCTTCGAGAAATTTTAGAATATTTAGAATCGAACATTTCTTCGACATTTTGGAAACTTCTGATCACTCTGAAATACTTGTATTAAATAAATGATACTAAAATTCCGTATAATTGGCGTGAGAACTCCTATGTGAAATGCAGTTGTTATATGTATTTAGTAGCGAATAATAACAGGGTGCTTTTGCCGTTCAGATTTCCTATTAAGAATTCAGCTTTCGATGTATGTTATTTCATATTCCTTAATTACAATGTACGGAATTTCATTTCTTTGAATTTTATTAAATTGTTTTGAATATTTGCTTTGGGTGTTATTAAGTTGGTACAAAAAAAGTTAAGAATAGGAATTCAAAATGCGTTAATGATGTAAGAGTACCTACCTGCGGTGCTATTCTGTAAAAATATCACCGTAAAAACTTAGGTGAAGTGAGCGTGGAGTGAGTGAGTTGTCAATAGTGTCAATTCCTAGCAAAAACAAACTCACTTCACCTAAGTTTTCACGGTGAGATTTTTACATATATAGGATATGGGACAACTTTGTGAAAGAGCAAGACGCCGTCAAGGGTATTTGTAATGATGACCCGTACCAGTTTTTGGATCCGTTGCCAGAATCCTGTATGAAAGAAATAATGGAAAAAGAACAACCGAAAGTGACTCGGGAGAATTCTGAAAGCGAAGCTAGAGCGAAGGTACCTACAACAAATTATACATAGTGCCATAGTAACAATATTATGTAAACAATTGGCTAGCTAATACCTACAATTTTAAAGTTACGGCAGAGTCCGGTGAAGGCTAAGTACCTACCTACCTACCCAAGTAACACAGAAAGCATTATAACAAACGAATAGTAAACTTATGTACAACTTAAGATCCGTATAAACTCTTATATAAGTTCACCGAGCATCTTGACGCTTTATATTGGCATTTAAAAACCATTATGAAGCTTTACATTGTATAGCGGTTGGATAGTGGCTTATCAAAATGCTTTTGTAAAGCCTTTAGCTTTATTGCAGTAAACCACAATCCAGCTATACAGCTTTCAGCTGTTTTTAGTGCATTTGGATCTACAGTAGCATTTTTAAGTAGTAAATACATGCTTAATGCTGTTTAATAGCATAAACATGAACCATTATAATGCCACGTAAATCCGCTATACATCTTTCAGCTGTTTTTAGTGCCTTAGGGTCTAGCATTGCATTTTTAGGTAGTAAGATAATGCCTAATGCTGCTTAATAGCATAAACTTGTACCATTATAATGCACCGTAAATCCGTTATAAAGCTTTGAGCTGTTTTTAGTGCCCTTTGTTGTGTAATAGCACTTTAAAGTGGTAAGTAAATGCCTAGTACTGCTGGACAGCATAAACGTGAATCAATGTAATGCTTGCATTTTTGAAGATCAACTGAGTTCTGTTGTACAGCTAACAGCTCTTTAATCAAATAAAAGTGAGTTATTGTAAAGCGTAAAGTTGTATATACATTAAATTGTCTTCCATTTTTAATAATTCAGCTTTGGCAAGCTGATATATTTTATTTTGTACGGCATTGTATGGTTGGTACAAAAATTACTGAAAATAAGAAAACAACTATCGTAATAAATAGGTGATTGTTTTACTCAAGGATCCCCATGGCACTATTTCAGTCTACATCAAGTCTACTGGTATACCGGTGAACCCATATAAAACTACTTTATAGACAATGGCACTACACTGTTCATCAAAAGTCTTCTCTTTGGCCTCTGGCTTAATAATTGTTCACGTGTGAGTATTTATACTGCTGACGGCATTAATTAGCCTTTTTAAAGGCTCACCGGGCTGCTATAGACCGACACCATTTTGTAAATATTTTATAACCAAAAAATATTATCATTCGGACCTATTTATAAAAGCAATAGACCTATATAATAATGATATAACTTAATTTAATACTGCCCAACCAATAATATTATGTTAATTATGCAAAATTCGTTCTAAACAGGAATACACAATTGTTTTGATTATTTCACACAATATCTATAAATCACATTTTATATCAAAACCACAAAATATCGAAGGCGCGTGAAAATTCTCAATGAAACTTATATAGACATTTACAGTAAACTACATTGCGCAGTAATATTTGAAGGCATGAAATAGCAAAAGAGTCAAAAACCCAGTTTTATACATTTTGTTATAATGCAAACAAATTTGGTGTCACTCGGTTTTGACCGTCTTCGTCCATATTATGTTGCGATACAAAGTAGTTAAATTATAACGTTAATTGTATTATAACATTTGTACCGTATTAGGGATGTTTTTGCAATGATGTAGGGTTTATTTAAGTTCTAACTGTGAACACTTAAATAGCTCCAATCATTCTTTTACTACATTCTAATGCTAGTGTAATGCTTTTGTAATGCAATTAACATCTTCATTATCAATAATATTGCTAGTATAATGCTTCTGTAATGCGATTGGCAACTTCATTGACCGTAATAATTCTTCTTTAATGCGATTGGTAACTTCTTTGACCATAATAATGCTAATATAATGCGCCTGTAATGCTATTAAACAACTATTGTGCACCTATTTAGGATCTAAAGCCGTATAAATTGTGCCCAAATAAGCATTACAGTAGCCGTATAAACGTTTGTAATGTTACTATAGAACTAACTCAAAATGCGAAAACGATACAGAAATGCTTTAAGTCGGCCGTTATACTGCTTTGATGTGTTACTTGGGTAGGTACGACGCAAGTTTACTACCTAATAGGGTCCCGTTGGCACTCTGAAACGGAACCCGAAAAGCACCAATAAACTGAGTGCTATAATAAACATATATTAATAGGTTTAGACAGTGAATGTTATTTTTCTATTTTTACACTTTTTTTTTTTTAAGTAGGTATCTATTTACTTAAACAATGACATGTACATTTACTGTATAAAGTATTATATTATTTTAATTATTGTGAATGTGGGGACTATGTGGGTCATTTTTTTTTCTGTTTTCCTTCTTAGTTTTAATCATGATCTGGCAGTTTGAGTAATTTACATGGCCTACCCAAATGTCCTTTCTTTGGTATTGTTCGTTAAATCGTTGAGCTCCTCAACTTCTGAGTTGAGCTGCACGATTTTTGACAAATGCGTGCACTGATTGGACAGGTCCGCTCAATCTGTGTGGTTCTTTCAAAAGACCATTTCAGACACCAATCTACATGGTCTTCACACGATCTGACCAAGATTTTGTCTGGACTTTAAAAGAGACTGTGACCTCTGAGTTTGTTTCGGCCTTTCTTCTCAGAGTAGTCAGATAGGAAAAGCCGACCTCATCTAGTTTAAAAAATATTATTGACGTGTAAAAGTGTTTGTAAAAACCTACTTACAGAAATAAATCATTTATCATTTACAAAATCGAGCGGTAATTAAAATATCCACCGCAGGACACGCTTCCCAAACAAAATACCTACATAGTGGGATAATTGCGTAACACACTATAACAGTAGGAATGGCTTTCATTTTGACAGATCCACAGGATTCATTGTGTTATACAGGGTTATTGGTAAAACATTAACAACCTCTTAAGAGGTCATTAACTCATTATACTCATCATTATGAACAACTTTTACTAAGAAACCAAAGCTGCAATAGCGAAAAAAAATCAGCTGTTCCCTACATGTTGACGAGTTATGCGAATATAAATGTTAAGGGAACAGCTGATATTGTTTTCGCGATTTGGTCCCTTAGTAAAAGTTGTTCATAATGATGAGTATAATCTCGCATTTCGGTTTGTCGCATGTTTTCAATTTCACCTTGTGCATACCTTGTTGAACAGACATATTTTTCGAACAAACGAAGCAATGGATTATCAATACCCTTTAAAACGATTTAGATTGTGATTGATAGTGTGTTACGCAATTGGGGTGCTGTTATCACCGCGTTACTGGACAAAAGGACCAAACTTGGCGCGTTGCTAGACAAAAGGACCAAACTTGGCGCGTTGCTAGACAAAAGGGCCAAACTTGGCGCGTTGCTAGACAAAAGGACCAAACTTGGCGCGTTGCTAGACAAAAGGACCAAACTTGGCGCGTTGCTAGACAAAAGGACCAAACTTGGTAATACCTTCTGCGTAATAAAATTAAATACATCCATACTAATATTATAAATGCGAAAGTGTATGTCTGTCTGTCTGTTCCCTCTTGACGCTGAAACCGCAGAACCGATTTAGATGAAATTCGGTATAGAGTTTGAGTCTCGGGAAAGGACATAGGATAGTTTTTATCCCGATATTCCCACTTATGCGGGTGAAACCGCGGGGCGCTGCTAGTATTCCATATATCTGTGCCAAGGCAAACACATGGCATAATGTGCATTACTGTTCATACACATAAAGTACACAGTGGGTTGCCATTGCCAGAATAAACAAATAAAATAACAGATCGATGTATGGTAATATTGGTAATGACTGTGCTTGGATGGGACTCAATAATTATGACGATGATACGATAAAACTGCGGATATTATTAACGTATGATGCAGATGCAGCAATAAATTTAAAGATAGGTTATTTTGTTTTCTCGTGAGCAGCTGCTATTGTAGACTGTTCCGTTCATTTAGCGTCACTATGCCAGCGCCGAACCTGCAAGTCTTTACAGAGGATTTATTATAGCTTTCATCAGCGGTTTCGCTCGCGTAGAGTTCAGAAATCAAATCACACAAGATCGTACTACCAGGATTAAACAAAAGGATCCTATGTTCTAACCTAGGTCATGGTCTATCCGTGTGCCAAATTCCAAATCCGTTTAGCAAGGTAACATACCTTTTTACACAAAAAAAACCAGCATTTAGGCAGCTTGCCCATTACACTGGCTACAAGCTAAAGCGCATTGCAACGCCGATTTTCTGCACCCGCAGCGTGGACCACATCCATTCTAAAGGTACTATTTGGAACCGAGCTGCCAACTGCAACTGCCGACAGCACGTGCAGCGGCTCATGTCTCGCTCGTGTCTGGCTCGTGCAGTGGCTCGTGCCGGCATGCAGTTGCTGCACGTGCTGTCGGCAGTTGCAATTGGCAGCCCGGTTCTAAATAGTAAGTACCTTTACAATTACTAATATTTTGTCGGTAATATGTTGTCATTGGCTTCAGGAATTCTTCAGCACCGACCCCATTCCTGGGGTTCTAAATCATGCCCTAAACATTTTATAACTTTATTCACCGAGATTAACCGGTTGACCTTGAATTTCAGTACTGTATGATTGAGCGCTGCGCGTTCTCCGCCCTCTATCTCAAAAACGGTTGAGTGCATGAAAAATTGCTTGGAATAGAATTTGTCGCAAATTTTGTGCTCCACTATTTTATAATAGATGTCAACATCATTGGAGCTACAGACATCTAGATAATCACGAAAAACCGATTTTTGTGATCGTTGACCTTGAATAACTTATGATGCAGACACGTGATTTTATGAGACTTTTGAGACAACTGTTAGAATGCCAAAATGAAGGCATATGTAGTAACGTTTTTATCTTCTAGCTTCTTATCTCACATTCCGAGGTTAACCCCTTTTTTTGTTTATTTGACTGGACTATGGAGCCTAAGGCCTACGAAGACCGGGACGGCATCACGGCATGGCAAGGGAGTTTGCAGCGCACACTAGCCACTTAGATACCGCGGCATTCCAGCGGCTTCCCCGCTGTTTTACCCGCGCCGCCTCACCCCGCGATATGTCACAATAACGAGCGCCGGAGTCCTTGGCATGCCGTTGCCCAACCGCAGGACGCCACGGCATCCCGCCGCGGGAGCCCGTGGCGCGTCTTTCAATGCCGTGCAATGAAATCCCTTTCGATGCTACGGCATCATTTTAAAGCATAGCAATTTATGTCGTATTTCTATATCGATACGTTTGAATGTCCATTAGTAAAAAATTAAATCCCTTGCCATGCCGTCCCGGTCTGCGTAGGCCTCTACTATATCAGAAGCAATAAAAACAAAGATAATCATTATTAAACCTGTTAATAAATATTTTCCACCTAGGTACGTACTTTTACTCTTTAAACGACCAAACACTGTCCGCTCTCACAATATTTTAATGTGCATGCCATAAAATATACGTAAGTCCGAGGAATAAAATTAAGGTCCATCGATAAAGTCCCGACTGTCCGGAGGCCATTACTGCGATGACAAAGGGGTATTGAAAGATTGAAATTATGATATTGAACTGACCAGTTATACCTTCTCTCGAATGGGGTGTTAAAGATAAAAGGGCAGCAAAGTATAAATCGGTATAGTGTGTGTGGGTAGGTACAATTACCGGCACGTAACTTGGCAAGAGATTTTCGTAGTGGGGGAAGTTCGCGCATATAAAAATGTATGAAATTGTGCGTGCGCAAACTTCCCCCACTACAAAAACTCTTGCCAAGTTACGTGCCGGCAACTATACATAAATTAATCAAGATCAATGAGTAAAAGGAGTGAATGAGGTTTTGTGTCGTTGTTATGGGCCTACTTCTTGTTGTATTGTTAGTATTGCAGTGCCTACATTATTAAGTTACTAGTAGCGCCCCGCGATTTCACCCGCGCAAGTGTCGATCCCGTGGGAATATCGGGATAAAAACTACCCTACGGGGCCGTCTCCACGAGCGAGAGAATCGCGGCGATAGTCTCGCCGTGCCATCAAATTTTCGCCGCGATGATATCGCCGTGTGGAGACACGTTCTAAGAGAGTGTATAAAAATACGTGGCACGACTATAATATCGCCGCGATTCTCTCGCTCGTGGAGACGGCCCCTAAGTCTTTTCCCGGGATGCAATTTATCTCTCTGCCAAATTTTATCGAAATTCGTTCAGCGGTTTAGGCGTGAAAAGGTAACATACAGACAGACAGACAGAGTTACTTTCGAATTTATAATACCTATTAGTATGGATTAACCACTAACTTCTGCCCGCGACTTCGTCCGCGTGAAATTTCTTGTTCCCCTAAACCAAACCCGTCGCATCGCATCGCCTGCCCGCGCTATTACTTCGTTTTCGCTTAGCGTTCTTTCTGACTTCTTTTATTTTTGCTGCTCTCCTATGGGTCCTAGTGTAATGTTCAATAGCCTTCCTCAAGAAATGGGCTATCAAATGCAAAGAATTTTTGAAATCCGAATGGTAGTGCCAGAGATTAGCGCGTACAAACAAACAAACTCTTCTAGGTATTAGTATATACAGGGTTATTTGAAAAACACCAAAAACCTCTTAAGAGGTCATTGTGCTCATAATTATGAACAACTTTTACTATGGGACCAAATCTGAAATCGCGAAAAAAAAATCAGCTGTTATTTATGTTCGTATAACTCGTCAAAATGTAGGGAACTGCTGATTTTTTTTTCGCGATTTCAGATTTGGTCCTATAAGTAGTAAAAGTTGTTCACAATGATGAGTACAATGACCTCTTAAGAGGTTTTTGGTGTTTTTCCAATAACACTGTATAGATTGGTTAGTTGGTAGTTCAAGTTTCTCTAGGCCACCCGGTCAATCACGACTATTAGTCCAGTCGATCGTGAAGGCAAGGCAAAAAATATTTCCAACTACAAACCTGATTTTGCTAATCTAGCGAAAGATGCTCAAACGCAATGCTCACATTAATATAAATAAGTAGGTAGGTTACTAAGAATCATTTTCAGTTTTATATTTTTCCTCAAAAAATACTATACCTATTATAATTGTGTACTGAACTATGCAGTTTCATATAAGATTTCAAGAAGTATGTAATTAGTAGATCGCGCAGGGTGTCGTCAGTGAACAGTAGATCTTGGGTCTAACCAAGTTGGCCACCCCTGCTCTAGGCATACCTAAGTAGTGTACTTACCTTCATTTATACATTTTCATAAAATACATTCTATAAATTAATACTTATAATTTAGTACATTAACGCCTACGTTTTTACGGTTCCGTACCAAAAAGGTAAAACGGAACCCTTCTGGTGAGACTCAGTCTGTCTGTTTGTCACAGCTGGATATCACAAGAACTACTAATGCTATCAACTTGAAATTTTGAATATGTTTAGATGACGTATACCCAACTATTTAGCTAATAAGAAAGAAATAAAAATATAGGTATGTATATTTTTTGCTACAGGGACTGAAAGGGGTTCTGAAAAATTCGAAGTGGGGCTACAGGGCATGTGGGGTATCATATGAAAGAGCGCAGTTTGAATATTCTCAAACATTTTCTCTTTGTTTTTAAGGCCGCATAATTTTTGAATTTTGATGAAAAATGTAAAAAAAATACGGTTCCCCATTTTGTTCGAAGTTTGTACAGAGAAAAATCTGAAATAATTCTATGTGATAGAAGTCTATGTAAAGATTACAGAAAAACGAAGTCTCTAAATAGCGCACTTTTTCAGAAATCATCAACAAACGTTACATTAGTTCCACTATCGGTCAAGAGATGGCGCTGACACGAAAGTGCAATATTCTACACCACAGTGCACAGTTTTAAAATTCTCTGACGATTATAGGGCCTCGCCGATGAACATTTAAAAACTTATGATGGTACGGAACCCTCGGTGCGCGAGTCCAACTCGCTCTTTCCCGTTTTTTTTTAAAGCAAACATGTTTCTGTGCTGCCTTTTTTTAAGTCAACCAGACATTTTTTTCTGCCTTTAAAATCTTTCGGAGGTCTTCAACGAGGATCATCATATTATTATTTTAGACTAGCGATCCGCCCCTGCTTCGCACCGCATCAAAACCTGTTGCGGAGTTTAAAAAAACAATGATGTCAAACAGATATACAGGAAAAGCAACTTAAAATTTATAATACGTATAGTTAGAGATACCTAAATAAAATACAGTCTCATAGCCATGACTACATAAACAGTCTTTTAGAGAGGAACAATGAAAGTGTGTCTATTTCCGAAGTTTTAGTAAGAATCCCGGTTGAATGTTAAGGCTGTCGTTATGGGCAGATAAGATCGCTAGCGGAAATTAAGAGGAAATTGTATTTGTTTCTTATACAGCGACGACGATGTCACACTAAAGGCGATATCCTTGCGACGCTTTAAATAAATAGATGTTAATGTTCTATTACAATTATTAGCATAAATGGGTAGATAGTAGTCATAGTTAATCGGAAAGGGATTCTTTGTATTTTACATTACTTTATAACAGACTAATTAAGTAAATTTGAATGACTGTTATTAGCAATTGCTGCTATGTGACAATCTGTGTGACTACGAGTCGGTAATGATATTTTAGTACCTACCTAGACTACTTTTGATACTGACCGGACAAAAAGAAAATTGAATTTCGCGGTTTGCAGTTTGTAAAATTTTTTTTTTTCACCAGTTGATGCAACTGATTGTCGTTTTTAATATTCGATGTCATAACGTTAGTTATTTGATGTTTTTTATACTTTAGATCAGATAAACAAAATAATAACTAAGTAGTTATTATTTTGTTTAGTTAGTTAATCACAAAATATTCATAATATCTTTTCCATGCATTATGTGCAACGAAACGTAATATTTCTGACGCGGGCGCCGAACGCGTCTGTCAAGTCAATTTTAAAATTTGACGGTTACTTTGACTGTTACGCGAAAGAAAGATTTTCAAACATCGCTGTTTTTTTGAAACGAAGTTTTAATTATTTAATTAACAAGGCTTGTGATTCATGTGACGAAAAGGAACCGTTACAATTATCGTTTAAGTTGTGGGCAGTTTTGCTGGTCTTCGTTCAATGATAAATATTAAAAGGTTTGTGGTGCGTTAGAATGGTTAAAATGGAAAGAGCCCCAGGGCTAAATGGGGCGAAGAGTTCGTCCACTACCTTAGCACCATCGAAGAGTGGATCAACACAAAACATGGCTGCAAACATCAAGGTTGTTGTGAGAGTTCGGCCTTTGAACACCAGGGAATTAGAAATGAACACACGCGTCGTGGTAGACGTTGTGGACGATAAGATGCTGGTGTTCGACCCTAAAGAGGAGATTCGACCTTTTTTCTACCAAGGAGTCCAGCAGCCAAATAAAAACTTTTTAAAGCGCGCCAATAAGGAGCTGAAGTTTGTGTTTGACAATGTTTGTGGGTTGAATGCGACCAACAACGATGTCTTCGAGACTACTACAAAGGATATCCTGACTTCTTTGATGGAGGGCTACAACTGTTCAGTGTTTGTGTATGGGGCCACTGGCGCAGGGAAGACTTTCACTATGATTGGCAACAAAGAGCACCCAGGCATCACATATTTGACTATGGATCATCTTTTTTATACTATAAACTCTTTTGAAAATGAGAGGGAGTTTGATATAGGAGTTTCTTACATTGAAGTAAGTAGTTTCATGTTACTTTTGTGGTTTCTCAAACTAATTAACATAGTAGTTAGTTTCTAGGAACTTTTCCATGCTAAACTTGTTGTTGTTTTGTTTTCATTTACCATGCAAGTTTGACCTATAAACTTAATTGATAGTTGTGAACTAGATAACTAATTAGCTTGCTTGTCTCCTTTTGTATGTAAATCCACTTTATGAAAACATTATTTAAACATAATCATTACCTTTATTGATTCAGGGCTGAAGATGAATTCAATTTTAAACTTTCCTAATGTTTTATATATGAACACAAGTGTCACTAATGAGACAATTATTACTTTTTCTATTGTTACCGAACTTAATAAGTTTTACAAGACAAGGGGATAATTATTATCACATTTATTTGTTTACATCTTTATTAAAATTTCCTCTGCTTACTAGTCAATAAAGATGCATATTTTCCGAATGTCATACTGAACTTCGAAGTTCAAAATACCGATGTACTGTATTCATAAAGTTTAAAATTACGAATTACGTGAGTTAGAAGGTACGCTATAACGAATTACTTGATTTAGAATGTTCATGATCGCGATGTACGGAACTTCGAAAGTTTGTTATGACGAATTACTTCATTGAGAATGTTCATCATCGCGATGTACGAAACTTCGAAAGTTTGCTATGACGAATTACTCAATTTCGAATGATCATTATCGAGAACCAAAATGTAGGCACTGCATTTATGCACAATAGCAATTTATAATTTCGTAATTATTTATTTTTCGAATCCATTATTCAATTTTGTTATGCATATTATTAATACACATCAATTACTAACAAGAAAAATAGTGTCTAATTACGAAATTGAAAAATGATCATTCGAAATTGAGTAATTCGTCATGGCAAACTTCCGAAGTTCCGTACATCACGATGATGAACATTCTCAATGAAGTAATTCGTCATAACAAACTTTCGAAGTTCCGTACATCGCGATCATGAACATTCTAAATCAAGTAATTCGTTATAGCGTACCTTCTAACTCACGTAATTCGTAATTTTAAACTTTATGAATACAGTACATCGGTATTTTGAACTTCGAAGTTCAGTATGACAGTCATATTTTCCATTTTCCAGGTATACAATGAAAATGTATATGACTTACTTAAGCCATCAAGCACTCCACTACAACTGCGAGAAGACTCCAAGTATGGTGTCATGGTGGCTGGCCTGACACTAAACAATATCAAGACTGCGAGGGAACTGCTCAATATGCTGGAGAACGGCAACAAGAACAGGACACAGCACCCCACTGATGCTAATGCAGAAAGCTCCAGGAGTCACGCTGTCTTTCAGGTTTCTTATTTTATTATGGAGTCATAAGTGCTGCTGAGCTGTTTCCTTGCATACCTGGTCAAGAGTGTGTCCATTTGGTATCAAAAAAAGTACTTGGAAAAAGTATTCACAGTTTATGATCTTCTTTCATTAATTAGAAAGGACCTTCTGGATACTGTATTCTCTTCAGAGGGAGCGTTTGTCAAGCTTAAAGGGCAACTTAATATAACCTGCATTCGCGACTTATTTGCCAAAAATGTAAACAGATATGAGTATAGGGAAAAGTAACTTTAATTCCTACATGATAAAGAGCAGTTTACGCTACATCTTCAAACATTTTTATAACTTTTTCAATAGTGCTAGTCACTCTGAAATTAACTTAATTACCATTATAATAAAGTTGATATTTTTTTAACTTGAAATAGCACCACTTTCAAACAAATTTGAATAGACTTTACAACTGTTTGTTACTGCTATGTTTAACCACTAGACCATCGGGGCACCTGATCTCTATCCGGATCCACGTCCCATCCCTGTCGGATTGCCTCCCCATCGGACTAGAACATTGAGGCAGGAGAGAGTGCATCTGTGTCGATGGCTAGTTTCCACTGAGATTAGCAGTCATGACCGAAATTCACTACTATTATTATTAGTGCTGCTTGCCTGTCTAAAAGGTGTCACTTATGAAAATTATTATGTCTACCTAAAGTAGGTTGACATAACAATTTCCCAGCATGCAATATACAACATTATTTTTAGTATATGCGAAACCTGAATATAGTTTCCTTCCTCCAATAATTTTTACCCCATGTTATATTTTCGCTAAATAATAACAGCCGCACAGGTCGATCGATCAGGTTAAGGTACGCTTGCCGCGGTTGGTCTGTGGATGGGTGACCATTTTTACATACCGTGACCCCTCCGTGCCTCGGAAAGCACGTTAAGCCGTTGGTCCCGGCTGTCATTCGTGGATCTTTGACAGTCGTTACGGGTAGTCAGAAGCCCGAGTCTGACAACCAGTCTTACCAAGGGGTATCGTATTATCCAGTAACTGGGTTGTGGAGGTCAGATAGGCAGTCGCTCCATGTAAAATACTGGTATTCAGCTGCATCCGGTTAGACTGGAAGCCGACTCAAACACAGTTGGGAAAAGGCTAGGCAGATGATGATGTTATATTTTGTCCCAAAAATATTTAAAAAAGGCTAAAAGTCGGACACCGAGCGACACTAAGTAGGTTATCCAATCTCCGCGCCGAAAGGTTAGGTACCTATTATCAATGAGCGCAAGACGGCGCGGCGCGGCGCGAGCGGTGCAGGTAAGCATGTTTTTGTATGACAAACAGGTAACTTTTTTATCTTTGTGATTTTTCATGATACGGTTTTGAAATTTTTTACATAAATATACTAGACACGTGTTTCGGGTGTCGCTTATACTAAAAATAATGTTGTAGGTATATGTACATAATGCCTACTCGTATTTACTTATTGGTTGAATAGTCAGGATCCTCTAGCTGTAGGCAGTATTTTAATCTCGTGACCGCCACAGTTTTGACAAACCAAAATGTGCCCAGCACGCCACGGTTCGACTACATGACAGACTTTGACGCCGAGGGCACGTTTTTGATTTTTTGACTTGTGGCGGTCAAAAGGTTAAGCTACTCATGTCATCTCAACTAGCTGGTAACTTATGAACCTGCTTACTGTATTGCCTGAGCAATAAATATTTTCTATTTTTATTTTCTATCTGCAAAATCATTTCATAAACATTCTATAAAGGCCTATTTTTTATGTTTTGTGTAAAATCTATGTTTACAGGTTATCAGCATAGTACCTAATGAAAAATAGTACTAGATTCTAATAGTTGATTCACCTAACAACTTTTTCAACAGGTATACGTCAAAATGCGTTACAAGACAAGCAGTCAGCTCCGCATAGTGAAGTTGTCTATGATAGACTTGGCGGGTAGTGAGCGTGCCTCGGCTACTGGCTGCGTCGGCGACCGGTTCAAAGAAGGCGCTAACATCAACAAGAGTCTACTGTCTCTGGGCAACTGTATCAATAGGCTGGCTGATGGTAGCAATTATATTCCTTACAGGTAAAGTATAATATTATTTTAAGTTCCTTTCAGAAAATGGTGCAGACGCCAGCACATCAAGCTACTACAAACTCTCAAATTTCTTTAATAGATTTTAAATTTTATCGCTAAAACATAAGGTTTAAAGTTGATTGGGAAAATTTGACAGTTTCAGGTAACTTGATGTGCTGGCGTCTATGCTTAGGGGGAATAGCCAGCCAAACTTTGGGTGCTCAGCTCCGAGTATACTTGTAAACGGCGTGCCCTTAAGTATAGGATGGTCTGGAAGTATTGCTGTATTAGGATTCCGACCTTAAAAGAATAAAACTGATCATATAAAGCCCTTTATGAGGTCAGTTTTTCCTAACAATACCAAACTGTTAGTGTTGTTGGTGATATGAGGTATGAGGAACAGGGTGTAATGTTCACTCATCCTCCATAGAAAAGGGAGGATCTTCCGACCAGACGGGTGTCGTGTCTGTCGGGCAACTGCCCGATGATTTACGTTGGGCCGTTGTATCTATGCTAGTTGCGCGGTAAACTCTGCTTGCGAGATGCAAGATTTTGCGTGATGTCAGTATGACGCGTTGTTGTTGTGGTGTTGTAGATGTCGCTACAGTGATATAGCACTATTTTACTACCATACTAAAAAACCTTTTAGTCACGCTCTGTTATCTGCTGATTCAATATCTGTAAAATAACATAAAATTTAACCAAAATAAAATAATAATAATATCCCTTAGAGACTCAAAACTGACGCGCCTTCTAAAAGACAGTCTCGGCGGCAATTGCAAGACGGTAATGATCGCCAACGTATCCCCCGCAAGCATCAGTTACGAGGACACGTACAATACCCTCAAATACGCAGCTCGCGCCAACAAGATACAGCTCAGTATCAAGAAGAATATCGTCGACGGAGACATGAGGCTGTCGCAGTATGTGAAGATAAATGAGGAATTGAAGAAGAAGGTGAAGGAATTGGAGGCGAAATTGACGCTGTCTAGTGTTAAGATGGTGTCCAGGGAACCGGACTTGGCTAAGGAGAAAGGTGTGTTGAAATACAAGAGGATTATTGTTGCTATATTTATCAAAGTCAAAGCATTTATTTCAAACTAGCAGCGCCCCGCGGTTTCACCCGCATAATTGTCAATCCCGTGGGAATATCGAGATAAAAACTATCGTATGTTCTTTCCTGGGACTCCTATACAAAATTTCGTCTAAATCGGTTCAGCGGTTTAAGCGTGAAGAGGTAACAGACAGACACACTTTCGCATTTATAATATTAGTATGGAGAGTTACATAAAAGGCACTATTTAACTTAATAGTGTAACAACCAGTCTTACCAAGAGGTATCCTATTACCCAGTAACTGGGTTGTGGAGGTCACAAAGGCAGTCGCTCCATGTAAAATACTGGTATTTAGCTGCATCCGGTTCGACTGGAAGCCGACCCTAACATAGTTAGGAAAAGGCTAGGCAAATGATGATGATGAATACATACTGTTCCACCGCTGGACTTTAAGACGGTTCATACCATACGTCTTTATGTTGCCGTTTTGGCCCAGTCCTACAGAAATATATCTATCGCCTAAAGCATCCACAATACGACGACCAAAGCTCTATGCCCATTTGTATTGATGCATCAAACTCAAGCTACATATTTAAAAAAAAAACCTTTTTTCTTTTAGCAAAAAAAGAATGGCGTAAACGTATCTCAGAAGAAGAAGAGGTCTACAGCTTATTAGAGTGTAAGCTGCTGAGCTTGATGGCACGTCAGCGAGTGCTGGCGTTACGTCAGAGGCTGCGCACGCGCGCCTTCTCGCACGTCGCTGATCTGGCGCATCGGTCCTCCTCTGAAGCTATGGAACAGGTATTGTTATAGACTAATAATACTGATACAGTTCGATTAAAACATTATGGCTGTGAAGTGTGCTACTTGCTGCGTGGTACCCCCTGATCTCTGCTGAGAGACGAATTTGTTACTGTGTAGCGACTCGCTTCTTGTACCGAAAGTTACAAGAACTTAAAAGAAAGTTAAAAATTGCTTATGGTCAATTTGAGACTGGTTGACGAATCGTGTAGGTGTGGATATCACAGTTATCGAGAGTTCGGATCTCAATAATTTGCAGTCCGTCTAAAATTTTATGGTCTAATATTACTAATTTCCAATCCACTTGCTCTGAGATGCTTATATAATTTTGTTCTATTTCCAGTAGTAGGTGAACAGCAATGAGTATTTTGTGCTTAAATAATATGGTTTCATAGGAGAAACAATAAAAAATACCTAACCTACCTATAACTATATTTCTCTTTTCTTTTTCAATCTAGATGTGCACTGAAGAAATACCGCGACAGGAGCGCGCAACCGAAAATTACATGAAACAATCTGTACACCTAGACTCCAAAGTTATGACCACATGGACAAAATGGGACGAGAGCAAGAAGAAATTACACGTCATCTGCGAACAAGCACTTTCAGACTGTCCAGAATTAACAGACTTCGTTGACAAAGTACAGTTGCAGAGTGAACTACGACAGATCAAGGCCAGAGACAATCTGAGACAGAAACTACTGGCAATAGAGAATGACGAGATTGAAGCCTTCACAGAATATATGAGTGATATGCCTACTATGTTGAAAAAGTTGTACTTGACGCTAAAAGGGTACGACAAAGCCCCACCAGCATTGACGTCTGAATACCTTGATATTATGAAAAAAGCAAAGTCAGCGAAAGGCATCACGTGGTCAGACGATGGCAATGAAGGCGACGCCCACTTCAAGTTCATCTCAACTCTAGACTTACAAAAACCTTCCACAACATTAGAATACAGCATCTCCAAAAAAGATGATGTTAACGCTACTGAAGACATCATAACTGACAGTGAGGACCTAACAGACATAGAGAATAAAGAACCAATCAAATTATCAGCCAAGAAACGCAAAGGAACGCCTATAAAACTGCCTAACAACGAAACTATAATTATAAATGACTCCTTCGAGAGTTTGGACACGACGAGAAACTTGAATTCTGCAAAGAAGATCAAGAGGGAGTATGAAATTGCATCTGACGTTGAAAACTATGGACCTATTGACCCTAAGGACTTGAACTCGACGTTTGTGTTGACTGGCAAGATGGAAGCGGCGTTGAAGAAACCTATGAAAACAGAATTCAAGATGGAACATGTTCCAGTGAAGAGAGGATTGTCGGATAGGACCAATACTATGCCGCCGAGGACTATCAATTTTGGTGACAAGGGTATGTATTTACTATTTATCTATTAGAATCACTTCTTATCTTCGTAATTATGTGTTTACAGGTCTGAGCTACTGGAAGTGTCTTTAATGAATTGCATTTTTCGCGAAGTTAGCAACAATTTTGGAAAAAAAGACACGCTTTCCTAAACACTTTGTATCAATTCATTCTCATATCATTACTTATCTACAAAAGCTCTAATAATGTTACAAAAAAAAACGTAGAATATCATTTTCGTAGAACAATATTATAAGTAATGTTATAGGTATCAGTAACATTAAGCTTATCCGCTTGTAATAATGTTACAGATTCATTTGTAACATTATTCTTCATATTTTTTCGTCTTTTTCGTCATCTTTTGTGTCATGAAGCTGGCAAAGTTGACTATCAAAATGAATAACGTTATTATATCGTTATACTAATAACGATATATTGATAATATTGTTAGTGTCGTTTCAGCCGATAGACGTCCACTGCTGGACATAGGCCTCCCCCAATTTTGGGAGGGTTTGCCATAATCGCCACGCTTGGCAGGCGGGTTGGCGATCGCAGTATGGTATGATGGTGGAATACATAGAGAACGCTGCTGCCCATTCTCCGGTACGATCCTTAGTCGCCTTTTACGACACCCACGGGAAGTAAGGGGTGGTGGTATTCTTTAAGTCCGGCACCACACAGACGATATTATATTGTTAGTGAACAGTTTAAAATTTCGTTCCGTTTGTCAGTATCGTTATAGCCAAGGAATTAATTTTGTTACGATCCTGGTGGAACGGTAAAAATTATCGGCAGCGAAACTACGCGTAATCTTTCAAGTCCCTGATTCTAATTCACTGATATTGACCAATATTGGTCTGTGCAGCAAAAATCGCGAAGCCAGTAATCGGCAAAGCGATACCGTTCCGAAGGCCTCCGGTACAACCGAACCCTCCGCAAACGAGAAGCTACGGCTTCGGCTCCAGCGTGCCCAGAGATGCGCAGATGCAGAAGAACGTGCAAGGTACATGTCAATAGCAATCTTATAAAGTAGACTAATATATACAAATACATAAAACTGAAGTGTCTGTTTGTAATGTCAAAATAACTGCTTTTTATTGAATGCATATGATAGTATATACCAGGGGTGGCCAACTTGGTTAGACCCAAGAACTACTGTTCACTGAAGACAGCCTGTGCGATCTACCAATTACATACTTCTTGAAATCTTTTATGAAACAGCATAGTTCAGTACACAATTATGTAGTATTTTTTATTTTATTAAGAGGGAAAATATAAAACTGAAAATTATTCTTAGTAACTAGGTACTTATTTATATTAATGTTAGCATTGCGTTTGAGCATCTTTCGCTAGATTAGCAAAAAAGGCTTGTAGTTGGAAATATTTTTTGCCTTGCCACGATCGACTGGACTTAATAGTCGCGATCGACCAGTCGATCGCGACCGACCGGTTGGCCACCCCTGGCATATACGGTACTGATCTGTCTGTCGGTTTGTTCCGACTGAAACGGCTGGATTGATGGTGACGGGGCTTTCATTGGTAGATAGCTGATGTTATAAGGAGTAACTTAGGCTACTTTTATTTTAGAAAAAGAATTAGTAAAATAAAAATTCCCATTATTGTTCTTCGACGCGAACGAAGTCGGCACAGCTAGTGAATTATAAATTGATGAATCCCGCGAAAAAAAAGTAGCATTACTCGCTAGCCGGTTGCTAGCGAGTAATGCTACTTTTTTTTTTCACGCTAGCTAAAATTTTCGGTTTAATGACTATAATTCTGTAAATACATATCTATCTATTATAGTCGCAAATCATATTTTAATCAAGATACAACCTGACACTGGCCTGCAAATAGCAAAAAACGTAAGAAAATTTGAATTTTGCGGTCTACCTCTGCGCGTTCACCAACTACGGTGGAACTAGTCGCGAGCTCGAACTGACTGGTGGTCATGGCCAAAAAGCACGCTGTCTCACCTGGCTTCGTGTCCGACAGAGATAGTATCAGTGATGAGCAGTTAGACGCTAGTCTACAAGCACAATTCCAAGGGGCCTAAAAAGGCCACTTTGGCAGAATCATAAAAGGATAACATAATGGACAGTGAACTGTTAAGTTAATCGTATCAAATCCCATTGGTGACGCATCTTTCAGTAATTTGGCCCCCAGTTCTCACGCACAGAAACACTGTTCCGAAATGAAAGGCATGAAAAAAAATTCGAAAAGTGCTTTGGAAAATCGAGTTTTATGAAAAAAAAAACACTGTTTCATGTATCGGAGAGTTCAAAAATAAAGTTTTTTGAACTCTTCGATAACTGAGCTTTGTCGGTACCGGCTTTGTTTTGAAGATTTTACAGTTCTTTTATTACTTATTTACACCCAAAGTTACGTTAAAAAAATAGCAAGAAAAATTAATCTTTGTTGGCTCATAACTTTTTAATGGCTTTTTATTTTACTATTCTGCTTCCGTACAGACAAAATTAATAATAAGATAAAACGATATAATCATGTTTTACTTTAGATGCACAATGTCAAACAATCGAGTACTTAATACTTTTCCGAAATTTGTATGGAAAAAATATCGACTAGTACCTTAGTGATTTTTTCGTATTTTCATTCATTACAAAAGTTGATACCTTCTTTGATAGTCACACAACTGGGTGTCGTGAAACAGCCCATGACGTTTTTGTTTGTCCCTGTGCACACAGACAGCTGCTAGTTGTTTATTGAGTGTGCTACAACTGCCGCTCCCTATGAACACAGAGTGGCTAGATAGAGGCAATAACGACCTAAGTTCCTACCCCTAAGCCCCTAACGCCTACAACCTAGCTCTTACAATTCAATGCCTACCTGTCTGACTAGCCCTAGTACCCTGTCAGCCCTAACGCCCTAGCCCTAACATACAAACCATAACACAACGTACTAGTACTGTTGTGTGGGCAGGAAAGCCTGTTACCAGCGACCTAAGGCAACAGACCGGAGCGGGTAGGAAGGCAAGGTAAGTGTACCAGGTGCAATGTACACAGGAGGTGGATATCTCACTGCCGATCCCACAGACTCACAGGATCGATCGTACTGATGGCTAAAGGTGTCTTGGCCACAGTGAGGGGTAACTCGACGGAGAGGAATCAAACACGACTCCAGCTTGATGACTAATTTTATTTACAAAGTTTACATCTTATATACTAATTATAAACTAAATACACATAGATGCTTGTTTAGTGTGTGTGCCTTCCGTCATCCATGTGTGATGTTGTTGATGCAGCTATCTCTCGTAACTCGGTCAGACAAAGTGCTGATGCTGATCCGAACTTTGTACAATAAATGTTGTGATCCGTTGATTTAGCGATTAAGATGAAATTAGCTGTATTGCAATGTTTGGATTAGGGTTCCGTGGTGCTATGGTTCACTTGTGAACATTCTGGCCCTCTCAAAGGATGACTTACATCTGTTGTAATTCAACGATTTCGCTCAAATTAGCCGTTTGGTTACGGCGTGAATCTGGTTTTGGTCTTCTTTCTTCCTTCGGTATTGGTTGACTGTATGTCGGTTCCATGGAAACTGCTGACTGCAGCTGCCTGGGTGGTTTGTCTGGTGGCCTTTGGGTTGCTGCAACCTGTCCTTGTCCTCTGGCTGGGTGACCGGTTGGTTTTGCTGACTCTCCTCCTTTTGGTGTGTGCACGATGTTTGCTAGCCAACTTACTATACGTCGACCATAACAAGCTATAAACAATATAATTGCTAATATTACTATTGATGATACGAAACTGGTTAAATATGTGTGAGAGCTGATTTGAGTCCATACAGTATTATCTAAACTGGTTTGTAATGCATTCTCTTTATTTATTAAATGTTGAAAACTATCTGTTGAATCAGCCATTACTTCCTCCCTAGTTAGATTCACTAAGTTGTTAGCAACATTCTGAGTATTTACTGTGAAATCTAATTGTTTCGAGTACGACATAACTATTGGTAATGACACAGTTCTTTTTGCGCTTAGTATGTTATTAACCGTTTTCATGATACAACTATCTGATATTTGAATTACACCAACACCTCGAAGCTCTAACTCTTCTCTTTCTCCGTCACAAATAATTGACGTCGTAATGTAGTCGGGCACTATAAATAACCAAGTATTCTGCATATATAGTTGTTTCCATATAACTTTATTCGGTATATGAAACGTTTTGGACAAACATTTTGTATTTGTTTGATTTTTGAAGATTTGGTCAACAATGCAATTTTCGCTTAATTGCATGTTCTTCACCGCCCCAGGAAAACAAATAAAGTGAGCATATTTCTGCAAACAACTCTTAAATTCGTCGTAGTTTAATTCAAAATATAATTCGTTATTGTAATCTAATCCTATGTAAGCTTTAGGTATAGCTATAGATTGCACTGACTTATCTGTTTTTATGTTCGGAACGGGTGTAACGTACATTAACATGTATTTAGATATATCCTTTATAGGAAAATAGGCATATACTTGTATATGGGTATCGTTTTCTGATATCTTGGTATCTAATAATTGTTGCTGAACTATTTTTAAATTTGACGGCAATTTTTGGTTTGCTGACGATATCAATTCACTGACATTCCTTGGTGATATTACGCTATAAACCGTTGCCTTTGTCAAGTAGATTTGTAAAAACCCAGTGTAATGATCCATGACTTCTGATATATAATTAACTGCTAATTGATAAGTTTGCATAATGCGTATGCTTATGCTATTATGGTCAACTGTACTGAACCAATGGTTGTATGCGTCCATATAATCAATAACTTGGTTCAATTTATTTTGAAAACCTTCAAGTTTTAGCTTTATCTTTTCTTCTGTTTTATTGACTTGTGAAATAGTTGATATCATAAATTTGGTTTGGTGGTTGGCAGCTTCAATGAGTTTTTGTTGATTCATATTCAACGAGTCTATGTCTCGATAAACCTCATCATTTACGCCAAAGATTGATGTCAGTAATTGTCCTAAGATTCCTCTTTTCTTTCTAGTTTGATTTACTTCCATTAAATATTCTTTAATTCGCTCAAATTTCGATTCTTCTTCGATTAAATAATGGTGTAACTGTTTACAATGTGATGTGTCACTTAATTCTTCCGTGTTTGTACATAACTGCCGGAATTTTGACGTTACTGTCCTCACTCTATAGAAATCTTGTTCTAAGTGTTCTCTCTCAAAACTTGTTTCTATTCGGAATATTCCTCTATTTATACTTGCTGTACCGATTTCTTCAATGTAGAATCCTGATGGCACCTTTTTTACCGAATATGTTAGTGCAGCTGTTCCCAATATTTGTAACATTATTAGTAAATATATGAACCATTTTGACATTACACTACATTTCTTAGATTGATCACTTTTACTTCTATGGTTTCTAACCACGGTAATGCTATTAGTTCGTACCACATTTGTTATATTTCCATCATTACAGCTTCCATTTGTTTGAATTGGTAATGGAATTAACGTGTGAATTGACCTCTTAAGAATTGACCCCGATGATTTTTGAAGAGTCACGACTCTTGTTAACTTATCATTTCCTGCGTGTATTTCCTTGACTTTTGCAAGTGGCCAGTTACTTGGACTGATTTTTTCATCTTTTATGATTACTAAAGTTCCTACCGTTAGGTTTTCTTGATTAGTTTTCCATTTGTATCGTTGTTGTAGTTGATGTAAATAATCTTTGGACCAGGTGTTCCAGAAATCCCTCTTCATTTTTTGAATACGTTTCCATTTGTTTATTAAATCCGTATTATTGTCTGACAGTGGATCTGGAATTCCTACTGATTCCCGTCCTATCAAAAAATGGCTAGGAGTCAATATGACATTGTCATCAACATCTTCACTTAGTGGACATAACGGTCTTGAATTTAGGCAAGCCTCAATTTGGTGCAAAAATGTGCTCAATTCCTCATATGTAAGCGTTTGTTCTCCTATGACTCTTCGCAAATGATGCTTCATAGACTTTACTCCTGCTTCCCAAATCCCACCAAAATGAGGAGATGATGGCGGAATGAAATGCCATTGCGTTCCAATGCTGGCCATAGTGTTTTGAAACTTGCTTGATTGTGTTACTTCTAACATTTCGTTATGTAGAAAGTTCGCAGCTCCTACAAAGTTCGATCCATTGTCACTATACAAGTGCGACACTGGGCCTCTGCGTGCTATGAATCTTCGCAAGGCGGCTATGAATGTCTCTGTCGACAGATCACCTACTAGTTCCAAATGTATAGCCTTTGTGGCTAAACACACAAACACTGCAATATAGCCTTTGTAGGATTTATGCCCTCTGCCTTTCATTGCTCGAACCTGGACTGGTCCTGCGTAATCTACGCCAGTGTGAGAAAATGGATAAGACTCTGTTACTCTAGCTTTTGGCAAATTACCCATTTTTTGTGTGGCTGTGCATGATCTGTATCTTATACATTTCACACACTTCCTGATATAACTTTTCACTGCTCGTTTTGCTCCAAGTATCCAATATTTCTGTCGTGTATACGCTAAGGTTAAATTGTTACCCCCGTGTAATGTGTTTAAATGAGCGTCTTGAATCATCATTCCTGTTACGGGATGATCTTGAGATAACAGAATTGGGTGCTTCTGATCATACGTAAGTTCTGAATTATGTAATCTTCCTCCAACTCGCAATAATCCATCGCTGTCGATGAACGGATCTAAACATGTCAACTTGTTCCCTTTTCTTAATGATAATCCGTTTTTTATGGTTTCATATTCCTCAGAGAACATTGATTGTTGTATCAATAAAAGAACCGTTTTAGTTGTTCTGTTAATTTCCGTACAGCTCAACGGATCGTCCCTCCTTTCCTTGTGTATGAACCTATAACAGTATGACAATACTCGGACCATTTTTTGAAAACTTGAAAACCTGTCCCACACATTATTTTGTAGTTGGGACTTCGTTGTAATATGATAACAACGTTTAATCTCTTCGCAGATCTCAGGTATTGTTTTGGTACTGGGTATGTTATCCGTGTTTAGCCAATCCGGACCACTCCACCACCTGGTTAATTTTTCTAATTTATCGGGCGTAACTCCTCTTGTGATCAGGTCTGCCGGATTTTGAGACGTATTTACGTAATTCCACCTTGCTCGTGGTAGTATCCTCTGTATCTCAGACACCCTGTTTGCTACGAAAACCTTCCATCGTTCCGCTTCTCCTTTAATCCAGCCGAGAGTAATCATCGAGTCAGTCCAACAATATATATTTGTTACACTAATTTCCATGGCGTTTATAACTTTTTCCATTAACTGTGTGAGTAGTACCGCCGCACATAACTCTAATTTTGGTAATGTTGTCTTGTGCTTTTTCGGCGCTACTTTTGACTTAGCTTGTATCATGGTTATACTATATTCACCATTATTATCACATATACGACAGTATATTACTGCCCCGTACGCTTTTTCTGACGCGTCACTAAAGCCGTGCAACTCTATTTTACAGTCAGGCGACCAATGACACCATCTCGGGATGGAAATGTTTTCAATCGACTTCAGTTCTTTCTGTAAACCACTCCACCTTCTTTTAATATCGTCATCTACAGGCTGGTCCCACTCTGCACCGTTTGTCCAAAGTTCCTGAATTATAAGTTTCATGTTTATGATTACAGGTGCTAGCCATCCTAAAGGATCAAATATCTTAGCAATCTCCGATAAAATGAACCGTTTCGTTGGCTTTTCATTTTGATTAACCTTAATTTGAAATCTGAAACTGTCTTCGTGCGGTGACCATAACACTCCTAGTGACTTTCTAGTTTCATCTAGCGGGATCTTCATCATTTGACTAACTTTGTCTTCATCTAAAATATGGTCTAACAACTCTGCGTTATTAGCAGACCATTTCCTGAGATTGAAACCGCCTGTCTTCAGCATATGTATAAGACCTTTTTGTAACTCTTTTGCAGATTCAACATTGTCTTCCCCTGACAAAATGTCATCTACGTAGAAATCGTGAAGGGTCCTCTGACTGGCAACGGGATAGTTTGATTTCTCATCTAACGCCAGCTGTCGAAGTGTTCTAACTGCTAAAAACGGTGCTGACGCTGTACCGTAAGTCACAGTAGTTAACTCGTATTCATCGATGGTGTGTTTCGGTGACTTCCTCCATAATATGCGTTGGTATTTTAAGTCTTGCTCGCTTACGTTTATGAATCTATACATTTTCTCTATGTCCGCCATAAATACAATTCTATGTTTACGCCATCGTACCAGAATAACTGCTAAGTCTTGTTGCATTCTTGGACCCGTAAACATGTTGTCGTTCAGACTGACCTTGGTATCCGACTTACTCGATGCATCGAACACTACCCTTAACTTAGTGGTCAGTGAATCTTCTTTGATTACTGGTTGATGGGGAATATAGTATCTCCCTTGGTAATAATCGTTTTTAGGGACCTTCCTCATATGGCCCATTTCAACGTATTCGTTCAAAAACTCTTGGTAACGTGTGTGAAGATCCTTATTTTTTGCGAATTTTCGTTCAAGCTGCAGAAGTCTCGCCTTCTTGGTTCTTCTCGTCTCGAATTCTTGGTAGGTGTCAGAAACTTCCTCCAATTCCCAAAATTTATTTAATTGTTGAATTTCCCCAGTACGTGTCATCATACTGACTACCTTTACTGAGTTTGTACTAGTAGTATTACAACAAATTCCGGATAACATCCACCCAAACTCTGTGTCCTGAGCAATGACTCCGTCTTGAATTTTGTGTAACCCACTTAGTAATAAGTTGCTGTACTCTTGAGCTCCCAATATTATATCTATCGGTCCTCTTTTGTAGTACGTAGGATCACCAATTAGCTTGTTTCGTAGCCAATCTGACTGTAATTCCGGTAAGTTCTTGTCGGGTAAGCACCCAGTCAACCTTGGTAGTACTATCAGTGTAACTGGGAGTCTAAACTCACTCGGAAATCTTGGTTGTAGTTTGACATGTATAGCATAGTTGGAGGACTTTGGTTTGTCGTCAGCGATTCCGACAATTTCAGTTCTTATTTGCTACGCGGGTATGCCAATAGTTGCGCTACCTCCTCTGTGCATAACGAAGCTTCTGAGCCTTGGTCACACAACGCCCTTAGCATGTACCGTGTCCCGTCCGAAGCCTGTACATGTACCAACACTGTTGCTAGCAGTGTGGTTTTTGATACGTTTGTTTGGTTAACTGTAGACACATTTGACCTGGTCTTTACAGTAGACATACTTGTAGGTAACAAGTTGTCCTTTTTCGTAGTAGTTTTTTCATGCCGAGCAGTACCATTCTGGTAGCTGTCTCGATGTAAATAGGAATGATGACCTTTTTTATTGCAATATCCACACTTTTTCGTGCTTTGACACTTCTTCGTGTTTTCATGAACCAAACAATTCTTGCACATCCGTTTCTCGCTTACTGCCTTGTCACGATCCTGTACCGACAGCGCTTTAAAACTTGTACATTGATAAATGTTGTGTTCAGTAGTATTGCAAAACCAACAGTTATAGGTCTCTTGCTGTTTGTTCATAGATGGGAACGAGTCATCGCGCACTCTATTTATAGATGTGCTTTCTCTGCCGGTACTAGACGTTTCCAGACATTTAAACCGTTTTTCCAAGAATTGCATCATATCCGACAATTTTTGTAGCTTGTTAGGTTCTGTCACTTGATGCTCGTACCTGTCATCAGTCTCTGAGTCCCATACTCTACTGAGTATCCTTGTTAAAAACGGGTCCCATGACGATATATCGATGTTTTGACATTTCAACGCCTCTAGGTTCTCATTTATCGTATCATGCAACTGTCGCAAGGTCGTTGCATTGCCCCTTGTTATTTTTTGCAAGCTCAGTATACAGTCAATGTGCCTCGTAATGATTAACCTTTCATTTTTATATCGCTTCGTCAACAGATTCCACGCGGTTGCATAATTTGCGTCACAAACTGTTAAATGCTTAATCAGCTTAGCGGCGTCCCCGCGTATATGCGTTTTTAAATACTGCATTTTTTCCGTGTCACTCAACGATTTGTCTTCATGTACGATCTTCAAAAATAAGTCATAGAAAGAACTCCATGACTCATAGCTACCGCTGAATGTCGGAATTATTATTTTCGGTAGTTTCACTGTTGTTTTATGGCTCGTCTTTGCGGAGTTCTGACTGACCCTGGCTATTAATTCGTCAACCACGCATTCGAACTCCATTTGTGTTCTTTCAAACGTGTTTTCTCGGAAATAGCTGTGGTCTAGAGTGCTGTTTTCCATTAAAATAACCAAATGCGTGTCTTCAATTTCCTGCCACTGTTTTTGCAAGTTCGCCACCAAAGATTCTAAACACCACGTAGCTTTATCTTCCGACATTTGACGAGTTGCTGATTGTAGTTTCTTCTGCATTTGACTGATACGAAACAGTTGAACAAACAACTTAGGTGAGTTGATGTCGTCATCTTCTTGAGGTTCTATGTCTCCTGGTTCGTAGAGTTGTCCTACAACGACTAACCTTTTCTCACACTTTACTAGATACTCTAGGGCTTGCTCGTAAAGTTTTTTGACGCCGTCAAAGTAGTTGGCAGTGATGTACTTGTGTTCAGACATCACATCCTGACTCTCTAGTCGTGTGTGGTTAATTGACGTTCTGGTAAAAATTTCTGTGAGTCGCGCTTTCCTGTCTGCGATGTATTTGTGAGTTTTTCTCGTCGCCGAGTCTTTCTTGATGTTGGTGAATATTTGTCTAATTTCATTGTAATCCGCTTCCTGGCTTCTTATGATTCCATTTATTTCTTGTGCGTCCATTCTTCCCTAACTGCCCTAGCCTTTTCTCAGGTATAGGACACTTAGCTGCGATCTGTACCCTCGTTGCGATAAGTGCGACTTCTCAAAATACCGGTGAGACCCGCTTGTGGGAGGTCGGTTTCCGATCCGCTACCGCACGAATGGCAGCTAAGTGTCTCACCTACCCCCGAACCCTGGTCTGGTAAGTCTGTCAGCCGACCTACGGGAATGAAAGGACTGCGGTTATCCGGGAAAATCCGGCTCGAAGGACCAAAATGTGCACACAGACAGCTGCTAGTTGTTTATTGAGTGTGCTACAACTGCCGCTCCCTATGAACACAGAGTGGCTAGATAGAGGCAATAACGACCTAAGTTCCTACCCCTAAGCCCCTAACGCCTACAACCTAGCTCTTACAATTCAATGCCTACCTGTCTGACTAGCCCTAGTACCCTATCAGCCCTAACGCCCTAGCCCTAACGTACAAACCATAACACAACGTACTAGTACTGTTGTGTGGGCAGGAAAGCCTGTTACCAGCGACCTAAGGCAACAGACCGGAGCGGGTAGGAAGGCAAGGTAAGTGTACCAGGTGCAATGTACACAGGAGGTGGATATCTCACTGCCGATCCCACAGACTCACAGGATCGATCGTACTGATGGCTAAAGGTGTCTTGGCCACAGTGAGGGGTAACTCGACGGAGAGGAATCAAACACGACTCCAGCTTGATGACTAATTTTATTTACAAAGTTTACATCTTATATACTAATTATAAACTAAATACACATAGATGCTTGTTTAGTGTGTGTGCCTTCCGTCATCCATGTGTGATGTTGTTGATGCAGCTATCTCTCGTAACTCGGTCAGACAAAGTGCTGATGCTGATCCGAACTTTGTACAATAAATGTTGTGATCCGTTGATTTAGCGATTAAGATGAAATTAGCTGTATTGCAATGTTTGGATTAGGGTTCCGTGGTGCTATGGTTCACTTGTGAACAGTCCCGTCTTTGTGTTTGTTGTAGAATAATTTGTGTGTACTATTAAAAATATTCGTATTTACTGGAATTTTCTAACATTTTAATCACAGATTCAAACAGTTATGTAAGTTAACCACCTAATTCTAACACTGTGAATGTTCAAAATGTTAACCCACTAACAATTCCCTTACATGTTCGTGTGTGTGCCGTATAACAAACTAATAGACTCGATGGCTCGTGGGAAGACGAATGTAACTCAAAAATCAGTCGGTTACAAAGCAGTGAGGGCGCGCGACAGGTTCCAGTCACACCCCTACTCCAGACCACCGCCAGCCACCAGGAAATGACGGGACCACAGACAAGAAGAGGACTGGACAAAGTAGGTTAGAC
This sequence comes from Mesoligia furuncula, assembly GCA_916614155.1. Lineage (NCBI taxonomy): Eukaryota > Metazoa > Arthropoda > Insecta > Lepidoptera > Noctuidae > Mesoligia > Mesoligia furuncula. The sequence goes on along the minus strand of OU744800.1, from coordinate 26,650,253 downwards.
AACAAAGGTTTGTGCTGTCGCCGAGTTTTTATTAATTAAGGATTTCGTTTGATACTAAGCTGATTTTTAGATACCTATTAGATTTATAATCCTGTTGTGTAAATTAAGATTTTATTAAATTAAAATGTTTAATTTACTGCTATTCCAGGATTGGTTTAATTAAAATATAACGTGTATATTTGAAATGGAGAATGCTCGTTTAATATCTTAGACAACGTCTCAGTCACGAATTAGGCAAGAAACTATAGGTAACTAATTAATTTGTAACAAAAACGTCTCTGAAAGCCTCGAAATTTCAAATAAACATTGTCTATAGAACTTAAAGAACTAATTAATACATGAGTCGAAGTTTGTTGTTAATTACAGTTTATACAAAAAGCAATTTCACACAGTGGTTGATGTTAGAAATTCAAATAATACTACTTACTGCAAATAATATGTTTCGGACTTTCAATATGTACTTACTTACACTTGATCGTGTGTAGACACGATTAAATTTTAGTTCTAAGTTTGCGAATGTAGATTCGCAAAGTTAGGACTAAAATTTAATCTAAGTCGAAACTTCGGTATTGGGTACGTCAGAATTATTAAGCGTGCCGCTTTGATTGGTTGCTCGTGTTAAACGCTCTATTTTGTCCACTCGGGATTGCTAACGCTTTGTGGGAAATATACTCTCACGTACAAATAACATTCAACTAAATGTAGGAAATTGCTTCCAAATTGAGTTTTGAAAAGTTGACATTTTAACATATTGAAATTTATTAACTTGGTACGAGCACATATTGACATCAAAATGAAAAATTTCACGTGATATTTACTCAAATGAGCTTCCATGTGCGTGTATGCTAATTTTTGTACATAAAAATGTAGTTATTACACATTGCACGTGTCACTCAAATAAATAAACATGTGTCGTTTTTTGGCATGCGTTTGTATTTTCACTCGTATCAAATTTTCCTACCGCCAAATTTAATAACTTTTATAAAATAAATTTCTTTGGTTATAAACATTATTTGTATAGGATTTAGTGATAAACCTTCGACTTATCAGATAATAACGAAAAAAGCCATTCCGATACTACTGAGTATTCTTTCGTTTTCTGGACGTCTTAAAAAACTTCGTTTCTATGATTTTTAAGTGTAGTTTTAACACTAGTTTTAAAATATTGCTTTAATATTTGTAAGGATTTGTAAATGTATTGATGTTTATCAAATGTATTGTATAGGAATTTTGCTTTTTTTATAACTTATTGTAATTTACTAGACACTTATGTAAAGACATGAATAAACTGGATTCCAAACTGCAAAACTAACCCGTTTTCACGTAATCCTAGGCGACACCTGGGTGAATGCCTAGTGTTAGTGAGACCGGGCATAAATGTTGAATAAGGTATTAATATTTCCATCTGATAAGCTAAGACTTAATTAATGCGAGATATCCACAATACCATTCAACTGACATTTTTAATTCCATCTTAGTGTAAGGGAACACAAAGAAATATATTTTAGTGTTTCATTTTGTATTACATTGAACTTTCCAACCGCTATTTCTATTACTTGCTTTCTAAAGTATCGCGGCGACTCCGCAATGAAATCGAAACGAAAGTATTTCATACTTTAGCAGATTCCGATAACGTTTTAAATGACGTCACTAAAGGAAATGATTCTTGTCGATACTACTTTTGTATGAAATTGTACTAACTTAGATTACTTTTGATACATTGATTGTTTTTTCTATATTAGCTTTACATTTACTAGGTTTTTGTAAATGAAAAAATTCTAGTAACCTCTACCTACTAAATATCTGGTATTTAGTAAGTAAATAATAAATTAATAACCCGTATATCAGAATATTGTAACTAATGTTTAGAATTTTAATATATCATGTGTATAATTATTACTAATGACTGAATTATCTTCTAGGCGTATTGTTTTCTAAGATTTAATTTTGATTAAGAAAATGTGGAGGATTAATTAAAGAGATTTGAATTTTATGTGTTTATTGTTTTTTTTTTTTGTTATTCTAATCGTCATTTAAATCTATAAGTACAAATAAATAATAAAATTGAAGTTTCTGTTTGTGTATCAAAATAACAGCTTTTTATTAAATGCATATGAAAGTAATACGCTACTTATAAAAAAAAACATCTTTTGAATTTTTATCTGTCTGTCCGTCTGTCTGTTTGTTCCGGCTAATCTCTGAAACGGCTGAACCGATTTTGACGGGAGTTTCACTGGCATATAGCTGATGTTATGGAGTAACATATACGCTACTTTTTGTCCCAGCAGCATATTTCCGTGGGATAATTTCCGACGTCCACGCGATGATTTTGAGCCCCATTAATCGCCCATTGTCTTCTAATGCCGTTCGAAGGGTACAACCCATTTGCACTAGGTACATATTTCATCTTACTAGGGTAAGTGCACAAAAGCTGAGCGAATCCGCTTCGATGTTTCGTTCTTTGTTACAAAGATCATTTTGTGGTATAATTTTTTAATTTGGCCCGTGGCTAAATAACAGCCGCACAGGTCGATCGATCAGATTAAGCTACGCTTGCCGCGGTTGGTCTGTGGATGAGTAACCATCTTTACATACCGTGACCCCTCCGTGCCTCGGAAAGCACGTTAAGCCGTTGGTCCCGGCTGTCATTGGTGGATCTTTGACAGTCGTTACGGGTAGTCAGAAGCCCGAAAGTCTGACAACCAGTCTTACCAAGGGATATCGTATTACCCAGTAACTGGGTTGTGGATGTCAGATAGGCAGTCGCTCCATGTAAAATACTGGTATTCAGCTGAATCCGGTTATACTGGAAGCCGACCCCAACATAGTTGGGAAAAGGCTAGGCAGATGATGATGATTTTTTTTTTGAGTTGAGTTGAGTTGATTTTGAGTTTGAGTTTGAAGCAACGCAACGTTTATAAATAAACCCATTTGTTGTTGCCAGGCATGTTTTTGTTTAATTGAAAACAACAAGTTCCTTTCCCTGTTTCATTGATGCGCGATGACTCGACAGACTTCCTTTTTAGAAGTGGAAAAAAATCTTGTAACCGTATGGCACGCGACATGTCGAGAGCACCTGCTTTACCCCTTGAAACTTGAACCCAGTCAGTTCCTCTTCACGCAGTCTACACTCTACACGTGACACTCAACACCCCACAGTCCTATGTATGTTAATTTATTCGTATTTTTCACTGCGTTCCTCTCCACTGTGATCTGACCCGTATGCAGACCCCATTAGATCCCGGTGCACTCCGGTACAGGAGTCTAATTACGACGGGTACAAATTGAAGGCTTTGAAATACACCCCGGCTTTCTACATGCCACCCGTACCGTGCAGCTAAGTTCAAATGAGATATTCGATTACAAAATTTGAACATACCTACACAACTGAATTTAGTGGAATGCGGCGCAAAAGTGAGCGCTTTATAGTTTTCGTATTTGGATTGAATTGAATTTTTTTTGTGAATAGGAATCGCATATTTCAAGCTTCCTAGTTTCCTACTCGGTTCTGCTTTTGTTGTAAAGCTGTGTCAGTAGTTTTGTGTTCTGTGGTGTTTCGCATACAGTGTGATAAGAAGAGAAAAAACCGTTTCTTTAACTACGAGAGTGAGAATGTGTGTGTGTGGCTCTCCTCCATGATCCGTACCTATCACCAACCAATTATCAATTTAATGACTACTAGGCACTAATACTTACATTCAAATGCGTAGAATTTAATAAATACAAGGACAGTTTTTCTTTTCCTTACCAAGTATGAGCTAATGAGCTAATTAGTCCAGATAAAAAGGAATCGCTCAGCAACATGGTACCCATTAATAAATTAAAATCGATGTCACGCCTCGATTCATTCCGCGCCAAGTCCCGAAGGTAGGCTGAATAAAAAATCAGGCAAAGGTGTCAACAAAAACGCGTCGAACCCTAAACGAACCGCAAATGAATTGATTCGACGCAATCAATTTTTTCCCGCCCTTCTAGCTCAGGGAGCTGGGGTACACCGACTCATTCACTCCCGCTCTGATTATCGGTCAATCATTCGGTCTCACCGTTCAGTTAACTGGAAAATTGGTAATTAGGTATAGGTGATAAAATGTGGAAAGTGTGCTGTTCGGAGATAAGAACGGTCAAGGGCGAGCATCCAAGTTAAGAATAGTTATTTTGTACGTTAGTGAGGGTATCTAGAAGATATTATTCACGAGCCCGGGAGGAAGAATGATTAAAAGTATTGCTTCTTGGTTAATTAATAATGTTAAATTTGTACCTAATCTTAAGTCACATCTAGTGACGTCCTTGTGAACAAATCCAGTCCGAACCAATGACGTAATAATAATAATAATCTTTATTTTTTTGGGCCCATTTTGGGCCCCTAATGGTGTGGCAATATGTATGTTAACTTTAAACCTTATGCTTTAGCGATAGAGTTGAAAATCTATTAAAGAGACAGATTGTAGTAGCTTGATGTGCTGGCGTCTGTATCTATACAGCGTGTGTCAGAAAGGTATGGTCAATTTTAAGGGTGGTACAGACCATCAAACTGAATAACTTTCTAGGGACCAACATCGTAATCGAGAAAATATAATCAGCCGTCCCATACATTTGGGTCAAATAGGTACCTATTAAAGTTTTGTATGGGACTTGATAATTTTTTCGCGATTACCACGTAGGTACCCATGGACAAAGTTGTAGGTACAGTTTGATGTTCTGTACCACATCCTTTAATTTGACCTCACTTTTCATAAACATGCGGTAGGTATGCATACTTGCCTAAGATAGGTACCTCTACTTGCTATTATACAATTCTTTGTAGCATTGAGAGTCGGACTTCCCGGGGGGCCAGTTTCGTCGTTCACAGATCACTACCCCCATCTGAAAGTAAACTTCCCGAACTTTGGTTGTTTGGATTCTTTTTTTGCACGTGTGGGTTTGTTGTTCTTTCCAACTCGGATAGAATATACGGGTTTAGGAGGAGTATCAACTTTTTAGTTTTTAACGTCTCTGAGGTGTGGTTTGCTGGACAAGAAGTGTAAGTACATGTATTAGTTACCTACTATGTTTCCTATAAGGGCGTGATGTCTGAGCGCTTAGCTGTCGCTATAGAGCACGCTATCACCTTGCTTGTGCCTTGCACTCGCGAATATGGCTTGATCTATGAGTCAGTTTGTTGTCATAGGGGCGGACTCGTAGGAGTTGGAGTATACGCTTACGGGCACTATACATAAGCAGCAAAGAAAACAAATTAGTTAAATGTTCGCAGTTTTATTTTGGTGGTTTTTCGCTCCAACTGAGGCTGACCTATTTAAGAGGGAACAGGGCATGCGTTTCTCCATACAAATGTATTCCCCTTTTTTCTTTCTGAATGATGCCTCCAGAACAATATTTTTTTTTCATAAAATCAAGGTCTGCTGTAAATACGTCCCTCTCATTTTTTTTTAGCAACTAATTAGTAAAGAAAATATGACCCTCTAAAAATTACAAAAAATGCCCATTTGGACTAGGTACCAGACAAATTAGAAAAGTTTTTAACATAAAAATTAAATGTTAGGAACCTAAACATATTCTTTCTTAAAATGTTAATGTAAAAATTAATTGAATCGGCTCAGTTTTCGAGGAGAGAAAAGGGTAATACGAAACGTCGATCTCGTCAAAATTTTTGTGATAATTTCGGTCTGAGCTGCAGCGCCTGCAGCTGTCCCTAACACACTACGACGGCAATAGTTTCTTCAAATACCTATTTTTCAAATTCCTCGCAGGCCCCGTACCCTCTTAATTCCTTTCAATCGTGTCGGTACGAGAGTAGAAGAAGAACAGATGACCGTAGCCCGCCGTAGATCTGGGAATTTGTACGTTAGAAATCCGCGCAGAAAAATAATATTAAGAAAGTATGGTCTACAAAAAAAAACTACTTGTTGACGGAATAGGTAATGACTCTTGACCCTTAGGTCCCTTTGTAACTGCTAATCTATTCAGAGTATTAATGATGCGCTAACTATAAGAAAACCCGGCAAGAGCGACTCGGACTCGCTCACCGAGGGTTCCGTAATATCCGGGTTTATGCATAAGGTGTATGTTTATGAAATTAAATGTTTTATTTTTTTATATTTGAGTTGGTTGAATAAAATTTATTTGAGTTGGTTGAGTTAAATTGCGGTTTACGACAATTTTCGGTGGAAGTTTACATGGTATTGTATATCATATATTTTTTTTTGTTTTATCATTCTCTTATTTTAGAAGTTACTGGGGGGGGGGGGGGGGGGGGAGGCAGACATTTTACCACTTTGAAAGTGTCTCTCGCGCAAACTATTCAGTTTCGATAAAAATGATATAAGAAACCTCAATATCATTTTTGAAGACCTATCCATAGATACCTCACACGTATGGGTTTGACAAAAAAATAATTTTTAGTTTCAGTTCTATATTAGAAACCTCAATATCATTTTTGAAGACCTACCCATAGATACCCCACACGTATGGGTTTGATGAAAAAAAAAATTTTGAGTTTCGGTTCTAAGTATGGGGAACCCCAAAATTTATTGATTTTTTTCTATTTTTGTGTGAAAATCTTAATGCGGTTCACAGAATACATCTACTTACCAAGTTTCAACAGTATAGTTCTTATAGTTTCGGAGAAAAGTGGCTGTGACATACGGACGGACAGACAGACAGACAGACATGACGAATCTATAAGGGTTCCGTTTTTTGCCATTTGGCAACGGAACCCTAAAAAGCCTTGTCCAAATGGCCAAAGTTGAAAATGGACACATTACCTACAGTAATGAACAGAAATGGCCACAATAACCAACAGGCGTACCTACAGATTTTTGTTCGCAAATTGTTTTTACTGCTGCCTTATATTCCTTGTCCATCCTTTACAACGTTGATCAAAAACTCCATAAAGACGGTGACGTGGTGGAGTGATCGAGTGACCCATTCGCGAGTGCCAAGTAGGTAATCACCACTTTGAAATTACTTCATCTCGGGCTTATTACAAAGGACATTATCCGTAACAAGAGAATCATCTGGAAAGGAAGAGGAAATAGTGTTGCGCCGATCCCAAGTAATATGATCTGTAACAGATTAAAATTATTCTTACCAATCTCCACTGTTAATTTTTTGGGATATAAATATGACATACTTACCTAGGTATTATGGGGTGATCAACATGAACTCCGTTCAAGAGAAGAAATATATTTCACATAGTTTAATATTTCGACCTGAATTTTCATCTTAGTAACTCACCCTGTAGCTTTTTCATGTCAATATTTAACGTTCATCAGTACGTACGAGCCTTTATTTATAATTAACTAGTAATGGAAAACGCATTAAGCCGTTAAAGCGTTAAACAGATTTTAATTGATCTTATGACAGAATTTCCAACCAAATAATACATATCTTAAAACACAAGAGTCCAAAGCGTTAAAATCTGCAACATCGCTCCGTGCGCGTCGATGACACAATCATGTCAAATCGGAATAATTGTCAAAGTAGGGACTGCCATCGTGCTGTGCCGCATCCAAAAAGCCGATTAGTCTACGTGTAAAGTGGTTCTTACTGAAATAATTTCCATTCCAAGTAAATAATATAGGTAAGTGAGCCAATAAGTATGAAATAATTTAGCTAGCGACCTCAATGTTTTGTCTTTGAGGTTGTATTCTGTCAAAGGTTAGGTTAAAATTAGGCAAATAGGTAGGTATGTAACTGCTGTTGAATAATCCTAAATAAACGTGCTTACAAAATTCACGGTTAATTCTATTACCAAGTAAATAAACTTGTTTTGTCCCATTCAATAAATTCAAGTCGCTTTTGATACAACTAGTGGCATCTATTAGAGTTTCTCGTAACTAGGTAAAGTTTTCCGCGGTTTTCACGAGTGTTCGGCTTTTCTAAAAATATTGGAAAGTATTTTCATAGTAGGTATTTTATGCTCCGATTGAAATTCTTAATCTTATTCAGTGCCGTGTAAGAATGTTGTATTGTCGCCGATACATTATTTTTTATTTAAAAACTCGGCTTTTCCCTAACTAGCACTTTAAATTGCTTAATAAATGTATAAATGGCTTGGTTTATATATTGTTAGAAAAAAAATAATAAATTTAAAACCGCTTACACGGCGCGGCAAATCTTTGAAACGGCCTGCATAAATTGCATCATGCGGCGTTCATAATATCCACGTAGATACTGCCGAAGCGAGTAATCATCGCTAAATTATATTAGAGTAGCGTACTCGGGAACTTTTTAGGTCAGCAAACTAAATTATACCGTCCAAATATACACACACGTGAAAAGTGTTAACTAATTTTAGCAAACCAATTAGTACCATTTTTATGCCCTTTATTCGCGCGTTTCATTCATCGTTTTAATTTGTACCTGTTATTAAACATTTGCATAGTGCATTCAACTATCATTCAAATAGATAATTACGAATGGCGCTGATTGCAATTTGCTATGGGATTCGCACGTCATCGTTTTCGCGGGTAAATCTTCATGACGTCAGAATTTACGTAAACTTGTAGACAAATCCTTGGAAATGCAGTTATCAATTAATTTTATCAATTTACCTTTGTCTTCATTAAGTGGTAATTTGCTTCCTGATTTTCCCGTAATTGCGAAAACTAGGTAGTACCTAGGTAGGTACTTGTTGAACTTATCTTTGAAAAGTGCGTTATCGTGCGATTCGAAATTAATTCGTGTATGAAAATTGCAACGTGTGAAACGTTGCAATTTTCATACACGAATTAATTTCATGCAATATGCAATAGACGTTTTAGCAACACTTCATTTGCAAATTATTGCAGTAAGTAAATACACTTATTCATTGAATAACTTATCACGTTATCGCCGTAATTAAAAACCGCCAAAGGAATGTACGGCACTCTTTGGTCAAAAAGATAAAGCCGTTATTTTTTTTTTGCTCAATTAACAAACATATTATTATCTCTTCTTTATTCAGCCAGAAAGATGTACAAAAAAAAAATCCTGGTTCAAATCGTAATGGTTTTATAGCGACCCAAACGCACGATCATAAAAAAAAACTCAATTTCTTTGATATAAGCATATTAAAATAATCTAGCTGACCCGACACACGTTGTCCTGTACAAATTACAATAGCACATTAAAAAAAAAAAACATAGAAAATAGGGCGTTTAGTTTATGCCCAATTTAAAAAAAATCGGGATCTTTTCCAATGTTTCTTACCGTAAAAACTTGATTCGTACTATTACGAAAATTTTAAAACAATCGGTCCATCCGTTCCCGAATCCCGAGTGATGCGCTTACCAACGAACAGCATTTCATTTTATAAATGGTAGTAGTAGGTAATTGATTCAATGCACTTGTCCGATAAAACTAGTTTTTATTTGCACGCGTTACGATTTTGCAGACGAGTTCGATACAATGTTTTTGAACACGAATTCACCGAAATATAATAGTACAAGAAGCTTTCAACTTTAATTTATACGTTTTTAGTCACTCTTTGCGGCGTTGATATTTGTAGGTACCTATGTGTTGCTGTAGATTTTTAAGGATCCATAAGGTCTTTGATATTCTAGTCTCTATTGGGTACGTGTCTCCTCGATGCGATTTCCACTGTGCAGTGGACTTGTCTGACTTGTGTGTCATCACTTGTGTCATACGAAGTGTTACATCGTGAATTCGTGACGTTAAGTACGTCAATTCTTTGTTGCTATGGAATCAGTAGCAAAGAAGCACGCGTAATTTCGATAGTCTGTGTTTCTTTCGTCCGAAATCCAGCGAGAATACTCAGCAGCTGTATTATTTTTCCTCATTAGATTTAGTCAAACGAGTTTCCGGATTTCAAAAACGTAAACTTTGTACCTGGTGTCATAGACAATACGCACATTTATTTTGTTCTGTCTAATTACAAGTAAATGATGTGAATGCAACACAGATTGCATCAGCGCTTGTAGAGCCGATTATAATGCACCAGGGAAGTCCCTGATCTCGAGTTAAATATAGATAACTACTTAGGTGTTGCCGTTACTTAAATAATAATATATTGTAAGTCGAAGTCGAGTTTTTTTAAAAATGAAATTAAAGTTCCTTGTTGCAGTGATTACTTATTAAAAAACACAAACACACAGAAATGTTCTAAAACGCTGATGTGGTATATAAAATTAGCCTTGACTTAACGAAGCGGGTCACGATTAAAAAGGCAGTAAAAGATCTGCCGACGTGTAGCTAATCTTTGACAAAAACACCTGAATGAACTGTCTGTGTTTGCCTATTAGACCTCCTTTACATTCAACTATTTGTATAAAATGTGTTATTCGAAGACGTTTCGACGTACCTATTCTGAAATAGTGTAAGGCCAAAAATATATACATATTATTTTTATTCCGAATTCGTTATCGGCATGCCACGGGTTTATATAGTCAAGTTCAGTGTCAATGCTTATGATAACATGATTTATTTTTAGACTTCAAATAAATAGGTACTTATAGCACATAAAAAATATACAGGCTGGCCGGGAAATCGACGCACAACTTGTTACCATGGATTCAATACATGATTCTGGACACCCCTGCGTTGAAATTTTTCGTCGGTTATAAAAAAAAAAAAACTGCTGTTCCATACATTTTGACCGCGTAGGTTTTGCACTTTTGTAGGAAACAGCAGATAAAAAAAAATTATCTACTAAAAATTTCAACGCAGGGGGGTCCAGAATTATGTACTGAGTCCATGGTTGCATTCGCCGGTTGTGCGTCGATGTCTCTGCAGCCCTGGATTAAGAGACATCCGGGACACGGTGACCTAATTTCTTAATAAAAGAATGGTATAAATGACCTACTTTATTTAAGTTCAGATAATACGTCGTGTATCTTGCAATTTAGATAACAGTGCAATTTGAATATTGTTCCCCAAATATTAGGTACTCTTCGGAAGACGATAACGCGGTAAGTAACCGATTACTTTCCAGTAGACAGTATTTAAGCTGTTTGGTTGATAAGGAGATTTATCACCCAACAACAACTGACAAAGCAGACACTGTCTGAAATAATTATGATATTATGTAACGCAGTTTTGACTAATACTCAAGATAATTCGACTATGAATCGGACCTTTGGACAGAGGTTTTCTTGCGCAGCACCCCTGATTCAAATCAACGCCACTGGCCGAGTGTAACCCAATTTCATAATAGAATTTGGACGTATTTAACTCCCGAATCTAGTGGCCCAACCGACACTTCAATTCCACAAGTAATATTTGAATTAAACCGGAGACGATTCAACGCCCCTGGGGAACAGTGTCGCCAAAATAGGGTACTGGTCTCCGAAATGGGCTGGCGGCCTCAACACGGCCCGTCTTGTCAGGGTTAATTGATTTATGTATTCCACTCCCGTAGGCTCAGATTAATAGATTTGTTGCTTAAATAATAATCCGTGATGAATTTAGAATTGGCAATTTAAGTTAGTATGGAGATTCGACGTTATTGTTGTTCCAGATTTATTATCCGGGAATTGGACGAGATTTGTTGGTGAGCTGGTCTTTGTCAATTGCTTTTTGATGGATTGGTTTATTTCATAACAAGGGTTATTAAGATTTTCATTGTAGCCCAAGCTGTAATAAAGTTATACTATTAAGAATTCAATTCTCGACAGTAAGGATAAATTGAGTAGCACATTAAATATCAATAGGGATTGTTTTATTGTATCTTAACTGTGTATGACAATGTCTGAAACATCATTGTATTCTATTTATGCAATATTTGTATAACGTTGCTATTTATTAAGAGCGTTTACAACGTACGGCATTTCATACAAACTTTCAAGCCATTGATTTTCGAAATGCATGAACCGATTTTAACGAAACTTCGTCCGCATAACAAAGGTCTAAAAAGTTACTTAAGAACATTTTCGAAAAATAGTGTTACAGCCAAATTAGATCAGTTATTAGAGAACATTTTCGAAATATCTTATTCAAAAAAAGATAACTAGAAATCTTTGTTTCTATGGAAAATTTAAAATCAGTCTAATTTGGCTGTAACACAATTTTTCGAAAATGTTCTCTACTAACTTTTTTGATCTTTTGTATCCTGCTTGTGCGTAAGAAGTTTCATTAAAGTCGGTTCATTCATTTCGAAAAATAAGGGCTTGAAAGCTTGTATGAAATGCCGTACGGCGTAAACGCTCTTAATAGTTCGGAATGCTGTTTACTTCAAACCCCTGATAGAAATTAATAGCAAACAATTCACACCCCACACTATTTTCAATTTGCGGTAACAAAACACACAGTTGGGCTCTTTGTTAAAAGTGAATCAATGCTTTTAAAGTGAACGTTTAGTAACTCTGAGTTAGCCGACTCATCCTTATCCTAATGCTCTCGTTAATGGTTCAAGTTTCAAGTTAAATTTGGTTGCTTAATTAACTCTATAAGTTATTGGTTCTCGGTTCATTGTAAAACTAATGCAATCTTCGGGTTTTGCGGGAGAACGTTAGTAACTTCATTTGCGACTAGTTTGGGACAATATTTCAGATTTTGTACCTTCATTTCATCGTATTGTAAATGTGAAACCAAAACACGTTGAGCTGCTCAGTTGCTTTTGCTACGTCGGGAGCTGTACGACAAACTTTTTGTGTACTAGACTATTAACGCTAAAACCCATAAACTTGTTCTTCTAGCAAAAAACAGGCTTCTTCAAATAACTTTGCCGAAGTTTATTTATTAGCTAGTGTACGGGACTTCATTAAAACTTTCTTTAGCCTCTTCACTGCATAATACGTCGTTAAAAAAGTAGTTAATCGCTTTGAATAATTTCCTATCCATTGACTTAGTAATTTGATAGCTTTACCAGGTAAAGTCTCAAACTGTTTCGTGTTGACAGGATAATGACAGGAAATTTGCTTAATAATATTTGTTCGCAAACACGAGGAGTTGACGCCGGACGGTCGTTGAATTATATAATAACATACTATGAATAATATCGCAATATAATTACTTTGTCTTTAATTTCAGATCCAAAATGTGTGGAATTTGGGCGTTATTTGGCGTGAGCGAAGACTTATGTCCACTATGTACGGAGAGCTTCGTGTCGATCCGTCACCGCGGCCCTGACGCGTGGCGCTTCGAGGCCGACGCTCGGGAACCATTTGCGATATTCGGTTTTCGACGACTGGCCATTGTTGACGGTCTTCACGGCATGCAGCCGATGAGATTGCATCTCTATCCTCGCACAAACCTCATTTGCAATGGAGAAATTTACAACTGCAAGCGGCTACAAACACAGTTCAAGTTCCCATATGAAACAAAGTGTGATGTGGAGGCCATCACACATCTTTATCACAACTTTGGGTTCCAAAAAACTGTGAAGAACCTCGACGGTGTCTTTTCATTTTGTCTAATGGATGGTGAGAAGAAGAAAATCTGTGTTGCCCGTGATCCTTACGGCGTCCGCCCTCTTTTCGAATACTGGGATGAAGAAAGAGGCATCTTAGGAATCTCTTCGGAAGGCAAGGGTCTGATTAAGTTAAAACAAAACGGCAACGGCAGTGCCACGCTAAGACAATTCCCGCCAGGCCATTACGCGCAATGGAGTATCTTAGACGATGGTAAAGTAAAACTTGACTTTATCGAGCGATACACGTCGCCTGGTATGCCACCAAACTTCCTGCCGTATGTTCCGGAGGCAGATTTAGAAGGCAAGAGCATAGAAGAGAAAACCGCGCAACTTTTAGAAGCCGCGTGTGAAAAGAGGTTGATGTCAGACAGACGTATTGGATGTCTACTTAGCGGTGGGTTAGATTCTTCCCTTATTGCCTCCTTAGTCGTGAAGCTTGCTAAAAAACATAACTTGCCGTACAAGATACAAACATTCGCTATAGGTATGGGCGATTCTCCAGATCTGATAGCGGCTCGATCAGTCGCCGATTACCTGGGCACAGAGCATCATGAAGTACAATTTGACGAGAATGATGTTAAAGAAGCATTGGACAATGTGATATATCATTTGGAATCTTTTGACATAACTACAATACGTGCTAGTTTGCCTATGTATTTGCTGTCGAAGTATATCAAAGAGAAGACAAACACTACTGTAGTGTTCAGCGGGGAGGGAGCAGATGAATTAGCACAGGGCTATATTTACTTTAGGGATGCTCCTTCTGAGAATGTTGCACACGAAGAGAGCTTGCGTTTGCTCTCGGATATTTACCTGTACGACGGTCTCCGGGCGGACAGGACTACTAGTGCATTCAGTTTGGAGCTCCGTGTACCGTTCTTGGACATTCAGTTTACTAACCACTATCTCAGCGTTGATCCAAAACTGAGGCAACCTCAAAACGGCATAGAGAAGCATTTGCTGAGGAGTAGTTTCGCTAAAAGTGGATTGCTGCCGGACCAGATATTGTGGCGTCACAAAGAGGCCTTCAGCGACGGAGTTGCGTCTGTAAAGAAGTCTTTATTTACTATTATTGGGGAAGTAATCGCTGAAAGGTCGTTCGAGGAAAATGCTGTTTATCCAGGAGTACAGCCAAAGACAGCCGAGTCGAAATATTATCGGTACGTGTTTGAGAAGTCGTACCCGGGCCAGCATGTATTTACTCCGTATTATTGGATGCCGAAATGGGTCGCCGGGGTGTCCGATCCCTCTGCGAGGTTTATAAAGCATTATACGGCTAACTAAACCAATTTCGTGGCAAAGTTGTAGAAAAACCTAATTTGCGGCAACCGCTTATTTATGTTGAGCATAGCTCTTACGATAAGGTTTTTAACATTTAATTTGTACAGTCAGCAACAAAAGTCGATTAAAACTTCAGTTTTTTTTAATCTCAGTTATTGACCAAAATATTAACAATTTTTTTTTAATCTCAGATATTGAGCAAAATACTGTGCAAAATAGCATTGTACTTCTGCTGCAATTTTGAACAAATATTTTGCTCAATAAATGAGATTAAAAAAACTGAAGTGTTAATCGACGTTTGTTGCCGACCTACTGTAGGTGCCTACCTACATAATATAATTTATTAAGTCAAACAATTTCCGATTTTATTACGTTACCTTCACGGAAGGTTTAGTATCAATCTACTTGCAATTCTTACGTAACTTCAACTTATTTTTTCAACACCAACGACACTTTTAAATACAATATAATTGTGTATGATTTCTAAATCTATTTCTATATCTATTTCTATGTGGAAGATACAATTGAAGTGTAACTGTAACAAAGTGTGTTAACCCAATAATTGCCTTGCGGCGTACCGAACAACTTGGCTCTCATTATTCCCAGGACGATCTCGAGCCTCCCCAGTTGGTCTTAGAGTAAAAATAATATACTTTTAATGTAAATATAATATAATCGTTCGGGATGTTATTGAATGGGATAGCTGTAAGCATTTGTTTTGTTTTTTGTACACATTTTATGTACATAGAAAGATATATTTAAAAAAAACGTAACCCTCCTTCTGGCGCAGTCAGGTAAAAATAGTAAACATACACGAATGTACTACATACCTTCGTGTATGTTTACTATTTTATTGGTTCTTAACCTAAGTGTACACTGGTTCTCTGTGTGCAAAATCAAATAATTAAATTATTAATTGATTTTAGGTATAAGTGAAAAAACTTACATTTACCCCATTATTTATAAACATTGCTTAAAGTTAAGTAATGGTTAGCGACTGTTTAACTTTTGACGTTTAAACTTTAAGCAACGTATTTAAATAAACTCCTTGATCTGTACGTAAAAAGTGTTAAAACCAAAATGTTTTATTAACAAATTGATTTGTTTGACAATTGAAATGTTACGTTGGTCATATTGTGATCTTACCTAAAAGAATTAAAAAAATTGCGTGAACTGCTAACTGTGTATTCTTTTGACTTTTATTAAATGAATTAATTTGCCAATAACTTTTTTCTCTATGATTTTAGCCAACCATCCATTACCCGAATATCCTAACCAACTTACGACTAAGTAGGTTAGGTTCGGTTAGTTAGTCACATCACATTGTGAAACGACCGGAAAGGCTATAAAATGAACCTTTTAGCTAAATTAAATGCTGTTATTGAACAGTGCATCCAACCTCCGCACAAGAAAATTTTGAGGCTGCAATCATTTCTAAAATGTTTGACCTAAATACCCAAAGGCGAACGTATTGTATGTGATGGGATTAGTTTTATTACGATAGGACAATTCATTCGGGAAAGGCTTTTGCCCAGCACTGGGATGAAGCAGGCTAACAGTAGCAGTAGTCGTGGGACAATTCAAACTCAAAAGCATTTCAATTAAACCAATTACAGGCACTATTGCATAGTCAAGGAGTCGGACAGTCAAAAAAAGAAGCTACATAGTTGCCCATTCCAAAGCGTTGTAGGTTCATATGAAGAAGAACGGACAAGAAACTCCATGGAGACTCTTTTAAGGATAAATACTGATGACGGTAAGACTGTTTTGTTAAAGCCGTTATCGAGAAAATTATGCTTGAATATTTTTTGACATTGCGTCAAATTATCTGCAAATCGGTTCGTATGTATTAATAGCAATAGCAAAATTAAGAAGTGTGGAACGTCTGTGTTCCCTTTCCTTCAAATCAAGAGTGAACAGGCATCTTCTGAGCACGCTCGTCCCATAGTAGACCTCATCCGTCGCTTTCCGTCAGGTGAGATCGAGGTTAAGGCCCATTCCGCAATAAAAAAAACTATTTACCCGACTACGGTGCAGCAAAAAGGAGGGTTATATAATTTTGACCGGTATGTACGTATGTTCATCTGTTCCCTCATAACTTAAAGACTTATAATAATTTGACAAATGAGGTATCGTTAGAAGCGCCTTGGCCGCCCGCTGGTTATATAAAAAAATGTTACAATGACTTACAAACATTATGTTAGGTACCTACCTACATGGTAAAGAATTGGAACCCCCAACGGGTTACCTACAGTAAAATGTAAATAAAATCATTGTAATTTCAATAGGTAGCACAAAATACGACGACTACAACGACAACTACAACGACAACACAAAATTAATAAATGAATGAATGAATGAACGATCACCAAAATTAAAGTTAGGTATCCTAGGTAATTGACGAAACCAGTCTAAGGCGATTGGCACACTGCACCGCATTACGCAGCGGGGTGGGTGAAACGCAGCTAAATTCCCCGCACTAAAGCGCATTTTTGCGCGGTGCAGTGTGTGAATCGCCTTAATCCCAAAATCCACAGCTAATTAATCCCTATATTGGCTAATCAAAGAAATCAATGAACGACACGCAGACACGTTAATAAGAAAATTAACAGAATTCAACGTGGAATCGCAGTCCGGAGACTCACTAAAGAATCCGGCAAGTTTCCCGGGCTAATGGAACGGATTCCTATAAAGGTCGGAAGCAATCCGGTGTCGGATGCCGACCGGAATGCCGATAGACCGGCGTAATTAAAACTGCCACGTATTTTAACTGATATCCTGCCACCTGGATTGTTAGACCGGGAGATATCTTTTGTGAGATATTATTTAATTTGTGCTAAATTTGAGTTTTTATGTTATCTTCGTGCTTGGATTAGGTAATTCATGAATTAATGATAGTTAAATATTAATTAAGTAATTATTAATTTAAGTAAAATCTTAGACGAAGTTTTTGTAGGGGTACCAAAAGGGTGCCAACGGAATTCTATTGCTAAGCCTCCGCTGTCCGTCCGCCTGTCTGTCATCGGGCTGTATCTCATGAACCGAAATAGGTAGTCAGTCGACATTTTCACTTGCCGCTATAACAATAAATACTAATAAAAATAAAATAAAGTTAAAAATTAAAAGGTCTCCATACAAGAAACGTGTTTTTCTGCGTTTTTGGCTTTGTGGTACGGAACCCTTCGTGTGCGAGTCCGATTCACATTTGGCCGGTGTTTGCCGTCTAATCCATAGTAAAGAATACAATCTTCATATGGTCATTGGTAGATATAGGCAACTATAAAAAAGTCATCAAAGTATGATGCTCAATAACTGAGATTAAAAAAAAACTGAAGTTTTAATCGACTTTTGTTGCTGGCCGTACCTAGTTCATAGGACGAATCTTAAAATTCTTAAATTTTGGCAGAATGGTTTCTGGGACCCATTGTCACCATTCAATTGTTATCTATACCTACAACTAAAAATAATGGAAAACAAAATTGTAAGGTTACCTTACAATGCAAAACTTACGTCATGCATTAAAATTAAAAGAGAGACGAGTTGTGAGTAAAGGGCTCTTCGCATCTCATAACTACCGGCATACTTACTGAATATAATGCTCTGCGTACGGTATCTGCTTTAAAAGTAAATATATTCACAGCTATTAAGTTTTCCAATGAAGAAACGCTTATTTCTGCAGTCGGTACAGCTGAAAATGGGAACTGTACCTAAGTACTTGAATAAATCCATAGGGTATGGTTCTGTACACAGTTACCTACGTAGTTACGTTTTCATGCAACTCGAACGAAGTTGAGTGAAGTGAATGTCTATGTAACGAAGCCTTTTTCAATTTTCTACTTATCTTTTCTTATGTGATATTTACTTGATCGTGAATGGTAGGAGGGTAGTAAGAAAGGTATTTTTTTAAAGCGATCTTAAATTCTATCAAACAATTACAAAGAAATAAAATTTGCAAAAAAAACAATTTTGAGTAATAATAATAAAATCATCCTGCCTAGCTTTTTCCCAACCATGTTGGGGTCGGCTTCCAGTCTAACCGGTTGCAGCTGAATACCAGTATTTTACATGGAGCGACTGCCTATCTGACATCCACAACGCAGTTACTGGGTAATAGGATACCTCTTGGTAACTGGTTGTTAGACGCTCGGGCTTCTGACGAATGATCCATTCATGATCCAAAGATCCACGAATGACAGCCGGGACCAACGGCTTAACGTGCTTTCCGAGGCACGGAGGGGTCACGGTATGTAAAGATGGTCAACCTGATCGTATCGACCTGTGCGGCTGTTATTATTTAGAAAATAAAAAAGTATCGTTTAAAAACCAATTCCTAGCTCCCTGACTACCGAAGAGTTTCTTCCTCTAGGAATTCGGCTCTATCGCGCTACCGAATAGTTGTCGAACATTATTCGGAACAATTGGAACGGTGAAATAAATCATTGGGACAAGTATTTTTCTTGTTACATTCATAATTTTAATTAATTAAAGGATCGAGGATAGGTACTCAAGCTCTTTGGTTATTTGATTAATTTGTTTGAATACTTTTAATTAATTGCATTAGTTAATTCGTTGGTTTTGCCTGTGTTGAGCAGTGTTGCCGTCCTTACGAAAAATGCAATAACTCGAGTTTTGCCCCAAATTGAGTGCATAATTGGAATCTGAAGAATGAGATCTAATATTCTTTTTAGACACTTTTTACGTATCCATGACGTAGCCGGTTTTAATACTAAGCATAATATAGTGATGGAGATACAAACAACGAAAAACAAAAAAATAATCTAGCCCAGTGATAACGGCCCCGACTTACGAGATAGTTTTTCTTTTTATTCAATTTTTGTAATAAATAGATACCTACAGGGTGGCAGGGGCAGGCATTGATGAATTCAGCACAATAGACGTAGAAATTTTTCGTCGATTATAAAAAAAAATCTGCTGTTTCATCGAAAAGTATATCTACGCGATCAAAATGTATGGAGCGGTATATATTTTTTTAATAACCTTCGTAATAAGCCCCTTGCGTTGAAGGTTCACAATCATGAACTGAATCAAGGTATCAGGTTGCGCGTCGATGCACCTGCACCCTGTATGATAACTTTGCTTACAAGTTTTATTTATTGTACAGTAAAGAGCTCCTGAAGCTTTACACAATGGACTTTGTACCGTTCTTATTACAATCATCGTAGAGGTAAGACTCGCACAACAAGTGTAAAGCTTTATGTCTTCTTGGTTGTACCTACAATTCATACTTCTCCCATCTTCCATACCTATATATCAACTTGCCCCCCCTCCTGGGCCCTCGGCTGGTGACGCCCTTGTAAGTACCTATGTAGGTAAAGCTCACACGCTCTCTTGCACCCACCGAAATAGGGATTTATTTTCCAAGAAACACGTTTCCAACTACTAATAAGTATGACCTTCGCGTCCTACAAGATTTTACGCGAACGTTTTACCGCGTTACGAAGATTAGATCAATTTTATATCACCACCGTTACCCGGGTGACACCTGGCTTGCTCGTAAACCATATGTCGTATTCACTGACCGACATTTTCAAACTGTTTTATGGTTCGAGCGGTGCCATTTTTTTTCCGTGGCCGCGATATTGCGATATTCAGCCGAGAATTGTTTTTTTTTCGGTTTTTTCGGATTTGGCGCAGATGTTTTAGTTTGATGTGTAACAGTTCTGTATTTTTTTTACTTTAAATATTTTTCACTATCAGATATCCTTTACAAAATATTGGGACCTCTGCTAAAAATGTGTTTGCTATAAAAAAATATGACGTGAATTTGTTGATATGAAGCAAAAAAATGTCTACGAGAGCTCTAAATTCAGTTGACATTGTTAAGAGCTATTTACGCTTTCTTCAATCTTTTTTTAGACTACGAAAACGATTTTTAAGCATCAAACAAACAACTGTCTAGCCAAGTAAGTTTTCTTCAAAAATAGAATCCCAAATGTACAAAAGAAAATGATACCTACACGAACTGATCTGTCAAACGCACTGTAGATTGATGTTCGATGTAACACCCCTTGTGGATTGGGAGGAAAATTTGTCTGAAAGTACTGAGACCAATGTGTGTCGTCTTACACCTCCGGGACATACAAACTTTCTGTAATAAATGCGTGTAAAACAGTTTTTTTTTTCTTTTAAACTTTCTTTACGTTGCTTACGTAGGTAATGGTATGAAGGTTTTTAACAGGTAGTTCCGTAAAAAGGGTACCTAATTCCGATTTTCTTCCCTATTTTATTATGAATATCTTAGGCACTAATTACTCCAGTAATATGAGCGGACTGATCAGAGAAATAAGGCTAGTTACGAAGCCTGGAGACTAATTAGGAGTAGGACAGCTTTGGTAAATATTTTGGTAGGATTTTACCTATTTATTTTGCAATATATTGGAGGGGATTGTAGCTCAGAAATAACAGCCGCACGGTTCAATCGATCAAGTTAAGCTATGCTTGCCGCGGTTGGTTCATGGATGGGTGACCATCTTTACATACCAAGAGCCCTCCGTGCCTCGCAAAGTACGTTAAGCCGTTGGTCCCGGCAGTCATTCATGGATCTTTGACATTCGTTACGGGCCGTCAGAAGCCCGAAAGTCTGACAACCAGTCTTACCAAGGGGTATCGTATTACCCAATAACTGGGTTGTAGAGGTTAGATAGGCAGTCGCTCCATGTAAAAGACTGGTATTTAGCTCCATCCGGTTAGACTGGAAGCCGACCCCAACATAGTTGGGAATAGGCTAGGCAGATGATGATATTGATGCGATGATCACGACCGGTGCTAAATTAAAAAAAAAAGTAAATTAATATAATAATAATAATATATTCGACAACTATCACACAACGCCGTCTAGTCCCAAGCTAAGCAGAGCTTGTGTTATGGGTACTAGACAACTGATAAACATACTTATATATTTCTAAATACATACATATTATAGATAAATTACACCCAGACACAGAACAAATGATCATGCTCATCACACAAACATTTGTCCTGGGTGGGAATCGAACCCACGACCTCCGGCATAGCAGTCAGGGCCACTAACCACTAGACCAACGGGCCAGTCAAGTCAATCCAGTCAGTAATTATTGTAAGGGTATGTACCACATCCAAAACTGGAGTGTAGTTACCTACTTATTAATCATCTCTGGTAGCAGTACATTATTCCGTTTATGTTGTAATCCTTTCACAATTTAGTATGTGAGATACGAAATTTGCTAATGGCGCATGAAGTTTGCAAGTAATTAACGAATTTTATCGAAGATAACTAAGCGTGTTGAAGTAGATTTTGCCTATAAACCTACCTACTTAATACCTACCTATTTGTTCCGTCAGAAAGAGCATAAGTATGTATACACTTGGCTTTATTCAAAGGCGATTTTCTCCTTTATTTTTTAATTAAATTTTATATTATTACGAACATAGTATTTTCAAACCCACAGGTTTATGTAAAGTGTTGTATTTCAACGTTGCATTGGTTATTTCGTGAATAAATCGCAATTTAAAGTTGCCAAGTGTTGACATATTAGTGCTCGTGACTGCACTCTATTATCCAATCAATATTAATTTATATCAAACACAAATTTGTTGTACCTACAACAAGGCTCAAAAAAATAGGTGGCTCGTTCAGATGCCAATGTATACGCTTTTATAATAAGCTACCAAGCCACGTTCAAGATCTAAGCCTCAATAAATTCAAATCATTCATTAAACGTAAGTTGTGCCAGAAAGCCTTTTATACAGTTAAAGATTATATTGAGGACAAAAAGGCTTGGGATTGAGCTGCTTCACATTTCTGCATTTGGAACGTCCTTTTTTTTTATATACACTTTGACATTAATGATTTTTTTATAAACAATGACATTTGCTTACTTTGTAAAGTATTACATTATTTTATTTATTGTGATTTGTGAATGTGAAGACGATGTGGGTCATTTTGTTACTTTTATATAATTATTCTTTCTGTTCTGTTTTTTTTTTCTCTTGGTCTGGCAGTTTGAGTAATTTATGTGGCCTACCCAAATGTCCTTTCTTTGGTATTGTTCGTCGAATCGTTGAGCTCCTTAAGTTTTGAGTTGAGCTGCACGATTTCTGACAAATGCGTGCACTGACTGGACAGGTCCTCTCAATCTGTGTGGTTCTTTCTTCAAAAGACCGTCTCAGACATCGATCTACATGGTCTTCATATAACCTGACCAAGATTATGTCTGGACTTTAAAAGAGACTGTGACCTCTGAGTTTGTTTCGGCCTTTCTTCTCAGAGTAGTCAGATAGGAAACGCCGACCTCATCTAGTTTTAAAAAACCATGATTGACGTGTAAAAGTGTTTGTACAAACCTACTTACAAAAAAACACTACAAATTGAAAAATAACTTTAATTTCGGAAGTCGGTGTCTTCGGTTCCGCGTTTTCGTTTATTGACACCGACTTCCGAAATTAAAGTTATTTTTCAATTTGTAGTGTTTTTTTTGGAAGTCGGTTGTTTTTTTTTTGTAAAAATGTTTTTATTTTTCACTTTTTAGTGGGTCAGTTTGTAATTTATCTAAGTTACAATAGCCTAATGCCAACTGTTCATCACCTTTTACAAAATTTTTCATTTCCCGATGCTGGGACGTTAATTGTTGAGGAGTTCTCCCGGTAAGAACCAGGAGATCCTCAACAATCACTCGTAATACGCATTGTGACGAGCATAAATTACTTAGCAACCATATTAAAGTAATCGAATCGCAACCCGTGAAATATTTGTCAGTGAGTCGTTCCGATGGCCATCTGTGATCTTCATCATCAGCTCCACTTTACCAAGTGATGATTTCCGAAAGCATTTGCTCAAGTTACTTTAAAAAATATCCAAATAGCTGTAGCTTTGCCTATAAAAAATAAAATGAGGGTTTCCCTCGATTTCCATGGAATCCTCTCATCAGATTCCAACTTGATGATAATGGGACCACCTCGAGAGTATACCCTTTCAAATAAAAAAAGAACTTTTGGAATCGGTCCAGCCGTCTTCGAGTAATCGATGAACATACACAAGGTAGCTACTGTAAACTGTTGAGGAATTCCCTTAACTGTCCTTCGTCTTCATCATCAGACCCCTAATGATAGTCGCAACCCATCTAGGTGTAAAGTTCACATTAATACAAATTAATCAAGCCCAAACACAAGGTAACTGCTGTAAATCGTTGAGGAGTCCCCTCGTCTGTCTTTCGGCTCCATCATCAGATCGACTCCAGGCCTTCATCAAATTGTAGTGCTTTAAAATACTTAATGAAAAAATTAACAAACGCACTAGTCGCTCCTACGATTTTCGAAAGTTCCCCTCGATTTCACTGGGATGCCATCATCAGATCCTGGTTTCCTTATCATGGGACCACCCTTGGCATATATCCTTTCCAACAAAAAAAGAATAATCAAAATCGGTTCATAAACGACGAAGTTATCCGCGAACACACATAAAAAAAAAAAAAAAAAAAAAAATATATATACGGTCGAATTGAGAAACCTCCTCCTTTTTTTGAAGTCGGTTAAAAATAAAATCATTTATCATTTATCATTTATATTTCTCAATTATTTTATGTTTTTTGTTGTTCGCATGAACAAACAATTACATTAAGCCATAAACGCCAGTAGGTATGATTTCAATGAATTTCAGTCAATTCCCTATCGGGCCCTGAACGAGGGTTCCAACTTGAAATATGGACGCTGAAAGTGATTTTAAATGGTGGCCATATTTTTTTCGTTATTTTGTCCCTTAGGAAAAAAGGAGGGGATTTTTGTTAGTAGTTACCTATATGCCTCTCCCTCTTCTATAATCGGTCTCATTGTGATGTATGTGTGTGGTCACCATTGCCAGATTTTGCCTCGGGCAACGCGGTGTTTTGAAACATTTTAAGGAAAAAAAAACCGGGCAAGAGCGAGTCGGACTCGCGCACCGAGGGTTCCGTAACATCCGGGTTTATACATAAGGTTTATGTTTATGAAATTATTATTTTTTTTAATTTTTATATTTGACTTGATTGAATGAAAGGTAAATTGCGGTTTACGATTTATGACGTATTAAAAAAAAACTACTTATTAGATCTCGTTCAAACCAATTTTCGGTGGAAGTTTACGTGGTAATGTAGAGGAGAACAGGGTAATGGGAGCCTACTAAGGAAAAATTTTCATAAAAACCACATTTGTTATCTTTTTTATAATTTTTATTTAGGTACTCTTACATTCATTATTAAAGTATATTTTAAACACTGTTATAATCAATTATCGTCTTGTATTAAGGCACAAAAACGATTTTACAAAAAAAAAAACAGTCGCTCCCATTACCCGACTCATGCGGGTAATGAGAGCCCGCTTAACGCCCATATGGGAAATGGGAGCCATCATTTATTCTTTCCCGAAAATTGAGCTAGACATACTTTGAAATATGTGATCTTAGTAATTAATACAAAGAACTATTTATAACACAAATAAAAAATCAACTTGGTAAACAAAACAAAAAATTAAGATAATAGAAATATGCTAGGCTACCATTGCCCGTCGACTACCATTTTGAAAAGTAATAACATAAATATATAATTCTACTTTCAATCTCAATTTAACCAATTGGGATTGTTAGTGCATGAATCTAAGGATATAATAAGCATAAACATAATAAAATAAAACATAATTTCATGCTTACCTCGGCACTGGCAATCAGCAATTTTTTATAAGCTTGGAGCGAAAAACACATAATCGTCTCTTGTGACACAACGCATGGCACTAACGGCTCGTGCTCGTCAGGCGAAGTTTTTCGATGGTTGACAAAAGCGGCCGAGTGTGTGATCGCGTAAATGTAC
Organism: Mesoligia furuncula; assembly: GCA_916614155.1. NCBI lineage: Eukaryota > Metazoa > Arthropoda > Insecta > Lepidoptera > Noctuidae > Mesoligia > Mesoligia furuncula. The sequence continues at coordinate 26,624,789 of OU744800.1, read as the reverse complement.
CTACTTTCCGTTCAATCACCATGGCTCCCATTAACCGTAGGCTCTCATTACCCTGTTCTCCCCTAGATCATATATTTTTTTAGTTTTATCATTCTCTTATTTTAGAAGTTACAGGGGGGCACATTTTGCCACTTTGGAAGTGTCTCTCGCGCAAACTGTTCAGTTTAGAAAAAATATATATTAGAAGCCTCAATATCATTTTTTAAGACCTATCCATAGATACCCCACACGTATGGGTTTGATGAAAAAACATTTTTGAGTTTCAGTTTTAAGTATGGAGAACCCTCAAAATTTATTGTTTTTTTTTTTCTATTTTTGTGTGAAAATCTTAACGCGGTTCACAGAATACATCTACTTACCAAGTTTCAACGGTATAGTTCTTATAGTTTCGGAAAAAAGTGGCTGTGACATACGGACGGACAGAGACAGACATGACGAATCCATAAGGGTCCCGTTTTTTGCCATTTGGCTACGGAACCCTAAAAACGGGATTCTTTTCGAAAGTGGACTTATCATTAAAAGAAAAAACTTTCTTTATTTTTTACTCCCCCTTTTATTTGAGTTGGAAATGAAGATTACGAGTACAATGGTGATATTTAACCACATAATTATGATGTATTTTAATGAAAATACGTTACTTTTATACACTACCACTACCTGGTTTATTATTATATGGATTCCTCTATATAATATAAATGAGTTATATACGAATAACTTATTTATTTTTTCCATGCCCGAAAAGCGGGACTGAGCCAATACCGCGCAGGACATTTAGTTTTTGGCTAAGAATCGGGACGTCCCGCCAAAAATTAGGACGTGTGGCAATGCTGTAGGTACAAGTCATTTAGGGCTGATTTTTCAATCATCTGATAACTTTATTCGAGGAATAATTTTGAAATGTTGACAGTTATTTCATACAAAAACTGTCAAGCGTCAATTTTATTCCTCCAATAAAAGTTATCTGGCGATGGAAAAATCAGCCCTTAGTTGGTACTATAAAATGGCATGTAATTACATACTTAGTTGTTATTTTTGCTTAATCCGATGTCTGGAAGTTTCATTCGCTTACAAAATATCCGAAAATAATTAATTAATTTTAACTATTCACTATACTTAATGTTCAACTGATAATGGTAAATTGGGTTGTAATTTTACCGATGTTCAGCGGCAAAACCTAGTGTGCTAACAGTATTTTGGATATTTTCAATATACTTAAACGATATTTTGTTTTATTTCTTCAGTCAAACTTATAGCTAGCATAAGTACCGAAAGTAACATTATCTATTAGTAAAGGAAGATAAATAAAGAAATAATAAATAAATATCTTTATTTTCAAAAAATACAGATAATATTGTACTTTAAGGGCTGATTTTTCAATCGACAGATATTTTTTATTAATGGAATAAAATTGACGTCTGACAGTTTTTGTATGGTACAACTGTCACAAATTCAAAATTATTCCACCGATAAAATTATCTGACGGAAAAATCAGCCCTTAGTTTACAATTTTTAAATTTATAATAGTGAACATTTGTATAAAACATTTGGATGCTGAAGAAATCAGTACCTACACAATAGATTAAACTCTGTCTCTTAAACTAGGGAGATATTGTTTATATTGGAGTGAATTAATATCAACGGCGAAGCGATTTCTTCTCTTCCATTAATATTAAATACCAAACAAATTGTAGGCTTGTTTTGAAATCTCTGGTCTTGTCGTAATTGTTTAAACATTTCTGCCGCCTGCCATATGTCGCCATTTTGTCCAAAAAATATAAAAAGCGAATAAACAGGTTTCCTCATACGATATGCCTAAACGAATTTACAGATAAATATAAATGTCTATAGATAAGCCAGTTTGATGTTAATTTAGGTTGTTGAATGTGCTATATGTACCCTTCCAAATAGGTTTATTTTTTTGACTTTGATATGATGTAAAATCTATATCGGTAGGTACAAACGATATAGATTTTATATTTATCTATTTACATACGTTACATTTATCATTTATCGATCTACCTAGTATGTTAAAAAGTTGTATACACGATCGACTATTAAATAACGAGCTTTATAAAAAGCTTTAAGATTCTGACATATAGGTACTCATAACTAGCTCGAAATAGTAATAAATATTAATAGTAATGAGCAATTTTGCATTTTTAACATGATTTCTATGACAACATTGAAATTACCCTACTTCCTACTTATTATTATACACGCGAAAGTTTGTGAGGATGGACGAATGGATAGATGTTTGTTACTCTACCTCGCAAAAACTACTGAACGGATATTGATGAAACTTTACAGTAATATAGCTTATACATCAGAATAACACATGGATACTTTTTATCCTGATATTCCCACGGGCTCCATACTTAATCGGGTGAAACCGTGTGGTGCTGCTAGTTTAGCATAAAAAAACTGCCACAGTTCGGCCGTCGAGAGAATGCGTTCCCGAGGGCCTATTCTCTATGTCTGTCAACGAAGATACGGGCCCGTCCGAAAGTAGTTGATCTGTCAAAACAAGTGACAAATTCTATTTTTCGGACGGGCCAATACACATCGGGCTTAGGGACATCTGACAAGTCGTGTTGTCATTCATTCTTTGTTCGGAAACTGAATTATATACGCCTACCACTTAACTAAGACAGTTCCTGAGGTAGCAGGACGGTACGGGAGGGGTGTCAGTTGTCACAAGTTGACGAATCACTGAGCTCTCGCATCACGTCACCACACCCCTCCCGCACCGCGCTACTACCTCAGGCAACGTCTCAGTTAAGCGGTCGGCCTTTATCTAATATTTTCTGAAACTTTCAAATAGCTAGAAATTGAATTTTTACAATTTTATTTACCTACGAATCTTTTTAAACCCTACGCTTTATTTGGTAATCTTGATCCCCAGTAAAATAAATTGCAAACACCTCCACACTCAAAAACCGTATGCGCCGCGCTAAATAAAATGTAACTCCCACCGCGAAACGTAACAAAGTCGGTAAATCTAATAATTTATTTTTCCGTGTAGCCACAATCCGTTATTTTATTAGCTTGCAACACTGCCGCCGTGAGGAATTAAAATATTTATGTTCATTGCCTCGGGTCCGTTTAGGGGAACATGGCCATTGGAATTATTTTACGGTTTTAAGTGGCCCTTCCATTTTAGTATTCAGTGCGTTCGGGTTATGATTAGCTCTTACACTCAGTGCCTCTCTTGAGGTTTGATTAGAGGAGCTTCTATCGGGTTTATTAAAAGAAGGTTTGCAAATTAAAGAAAGAAAGAAAACACGTTTATTTGCGGTAAACATGATGGAGAATAAATCAGAGAAAGGACACAAACATAAACAACAAATGGTCGAAAAATGGTTTGCAGATGACGGACAACTTACATACGAACAGTGCAAGTTAAATAAAAGCTTGTAAAATGAACAAGTTGGGGGCAAATATGCGTCCCATCCGCGCAAAACGGCCATCGCTCAGCATAATGCTGCCCAAAAAAAAAAAAACAAAACACATTAATTTCGTTTTAAAGTTTCGCATATAACATTTTTTTTTTAATGATATTTGTCATTTGCCAGGTTGGGCAAAATTTTCCTATTGGGTTTTTCTATTAGGACATTCTCAGTAGCAGCCCGTAGTCAGGATTTGTTGCCGCTTGCTCCCTAATCCCTATCAGTCAATAACGTTCCCATTGCTGGGACCTTAGAAATATTGCTGGGACAAAGGCCGCGCTGTGAGAGGGAATGGGCCGTAATACACCACGCAGGCTCAGTGCGGGTTGGTAGATCTTACATGTCTTCGAATTTTTGGTTCTAGGTCATGCCGGTTACCTCATCAAGTTTTCCTTCACTGTTTATTTATTTATTTAGGGACACAAAGAGCAGTGTAATAATAAGTAAACATAGGTTTAGAACTTAATAATCGTCATCATATCATATTCAGCCTATAATGTTCCCACTGCTGGGATACAGGCCTCCTCTCTGGGAGAGGGAGTGGGCCATAATCCACCACGCGAGCCGGGTGCGGGTTGGCGGATGTCACATGTCTTCGAAGTTTTGGTTCTAGAACATGCCGGTTTCCTGATGATGTTTTCCTTCACCGTTTTGAGAGCAGTGGTGATAAAATTAAAAACACAAAGTAAAGTCCTGGTTTCGAACTCACGACCTACGCTTCGGGCGACCTAAGTCAGGGCCGATACCACTGACGAAAACATAATTCGCGAAATCTGGATGTACAGACGCAAGCACATCAAGCTACTACAATCTGTCAAACTTCTTTAATAGATTTTCAACTTTATCGCTAAAGTATAAGGTTGAAAGTTGATTGGGAAAATTTGACATTTTCGGGTAGCTTGATGTGCTGGCGTCTGTACAATAGGTACACTTCTGCCTAGCTCTTCGGGAATTATGTTATATTCCCATTTCTATCCTAATTATCAGGTTAAAATCACTGATAGTTGAAGTAACTAAACGCAGTGTAACAACAGTAAGTTTTTCAGTGTTCTGAAAACAAAACTGGCTGATATCTTCTAGTGCAAGTTTCAAGAGCTTAGTGTCAGTCGTCGCGAGTCGCGAGTCCTTGCGAAAGAGTTATAACTGTGCTCCTCAAGACCGTCTGGTCAACAACTTCTATGTAAGTACTCCTTTTGATGCTCTACGAAAATGTGGGTACTTGTAAAAATATTGGATTGTGAGGCTTTTTATACACACACGTTTTTCTTTCCGTGAAAAAGTACGGTTTATTCGCCGTGTATAGGCATGGTCGTCATTATTGTAGAATAGAATAGATTTATTTGCTTTAAAACATGGTACATTAAGGTCTTATAAATAAAATTATGATCTTACTATGTTTCGCCATGGACTGGCATACAAATATTTAAACATGTTAAATGTAACAAATTTAACACATTAATTTGTTAAAATTAAAACATTTTTAATAATATTGGGTACGAAATCCTAATGGGTTTCGTATCTATTTGAATATATGTATAAGAATAATAGGTATATAAAGTAATTTAATTAAATCTCAGCATTATAAATCTTATATTTTTCTGCTACTTTTTTATCAAAAAATTCTTTTACTGATTTTTGTATGGATCAGTATTGATCGCTATGGAAGCTTGTTGATGGACACGTTTTTTCTATGGCTTGGTTTATACCTACGAGAAACCGTGTCGTGTACAAAGGGCTTTACGTGCATTTTTTACACGACATTCCATTTTTCCGAAATAATTGAATGACAAATAGACAAGAACATTTTTCATCCCAATTTTTATTTGCGCAAAACTTTTTATTGATGTGTTAATAAAAACGTTTTACTAAAAAGCGCAGTGGTGCTTAATTTCGTTTCAATTATTCCGTTTTATGTAAACATCGCAATAAAACAGAGCCGTAAAATGAAATATGGGATTTTTACCATCTATCAACGTTATATAAATGTATACAGGTGTTAAGATACTTTAATTTACATTCCTCTTTTAACGGGTGCAAGTTAAGACACCTCAAGGAAATAAAGAGGTTACTCGAGCGAGTTATCTCACTGGAAACGTGATAAAATGCTGATTATTTTATAAAAGAACTGATTTATTCCACTTTATCCCACACACAGACCGCATTTTGAAGTCGACGACGTCTTCGCACAAACTTTTCGCGGTTAAAATTAAATTATTTATGTGCGCTGGCAAAACGAATAATATATATTTTTTGTCTCTGGAATTTAATAATTTTCATTTTAACGTGTTTTATGAGTCGCTCTTATTGAATTTTGTTGCTGCGTTATTCTTGATTAAGCGGTACGCTTTCCCCGCGACTCGAGCTTGTGAAATTTTAAATATTCGGTGTGGGAGCATTTTGGCGCGGAATTTTCTTATTTTATTCATTCGTACAGGTGTGTTTGTTGAGATGTTATGAAACGCTGCACTCTGTACGCATATTTTCGTCGGCGACGGTATTATTTTTGCTGCTGGAATATGCATATTTTTTTACTTAAAGCTTTTTGGTTTTTTGATGAATGCGCTGTTTGTTTATCTACGGTTGTTTATGCATTGTAAGGAAGCATGAATATTGTTGAAACTACCTGTATTGTAGGGTATTCCAAAATCCATAGTTGTCGATTTTAAAATACACAATATGGGGGTAGTTTCAACTTTTCTTTAACAAATGCTCGTAAACGGTACCTAGTATTTTCAATATTTTTAGGCTAAAACCTTGTCACAGAAAGCTTATATAGGTTTAAGCAATGATATTATAAATGTAAAAATTAGAAACATGTAAACCCCCCAGCACCGCAATCCGCGTACTTGCAAATTACCTTTTAAAACAACTCCATAATTGATCCAACTGCGTAACTCCAACTTCCACATCAAACTTGATATTATTCTCTCGTAATTCCATAACGAGTTTCATTAATACGGTAATGGATTACTTGAGTTTCCACAAAGGATTAAATGTGACGTCACGTTCGATCGAGATGTTAATTTCCGTAACTTTTGTTGCTTGAGCGTGTACCCTTTGTTTTTCAATATCCGGCCCTGTCTTTAGCGTATAACTATGCAAATATGCTCGGTTTTCTTTTAAGTTATTTTTGTAACATGCGCTGAGATAATGAACTTGTTTTAACGCTCTATTTCTTGAGAAACCGCGCAATATACGGCCTTTGATAGCGTAGCCTATTCGATACTTGTCTATGTTCCGCAGCGCATGTTTATAGGCGGATATTTACAGCCGTGAAAATTGTATCCAATGTATTTTGAACTTTGAATCACACTAATATTATAAAGGCGAAAGTTTGTAATGATGTTTTCATGTTTGTTACTCAATCACGCGTACAGTGTTGAACAGATTTGGATGAAAATTGACATATAAATACACCATTTTCTGGATTACCACATAGGATACTTTTTATCCCGATATTCCCACGGGATCGAAACTTACGTAGGTGAAACCGCGGGCCGCTGCTAGTTCTTAATAGGTATTAGAGTCCCACACTGTTTGGTTTTTTGCCGAAAAGAGCTGCTATGTAGAATTATAGACCGTACGATACAAATAAGCAGAGTAGTACGACAAACGTGCGGATACAGGAGGGCAACGGGTGCAGTTGCCCCACCCTGGGTTTCGACCAAACTGAGTCTAAAACTCCAAATGAAACATAAACGTAGTTTAATAACTTATATTTTTACTTTGTATACAGTATAATACTAAGAAATAGATTAGTAGTAGTCTTCCTCGAAAAGGGGGGGAGGGGGGGGGGCACATTCTTGAGTTTACGGAAAACAAGTGCCGAAGGTTTCTTTTAAAAGGCTTGAGAAATCCCCGCTCTCTCGGAGATAAATATTTGCTCCCCTTAAACGAAAACCTAGATCCGCGCCTGATACGACACACGTAGCTCATGAAAATAATATAATACAAATAAAAGGGTGCTTTATTAAAACCTCATCAAATAAACAAATAAAACGTTGAGGTAAGAATTCACACCTTTATTTCTAACCCGGGTCACATACAACCGCTTATTTTTGTTACCCGATTAACTTATCAGAGGTTTTGTACAAAGGAATCACCCTCACCTTACCTTCAGGGTGAGAAATCACCCTTCGCCTTTTTTCTTAAGCGAGTCGAGTTTAATTACATTTGTAAATTAAGCAATGGGACGGGGCGAACGTGCGCTGATTCCAGATAGGGTTTAATACAAGAAATGGAATCTTTTGTTCTTATAGCGCTCGGATAATTTGGTGCGAGACTGGAGTGATTATGGTCGAGTCATTAAAGAATTGAGGCGAGACTCAAATACTATCGGTTTTGTGAGGGTTTTACAAATAGGGATTGTATTTTTGGGATGATGTCGAAATTTAAGCGAGGTATTTTATGTCGTTTTTATTTTGTTATTTTTTATTTGGAATGTGCGTTTTGTTTGTGCAGAATAAACAATTTTTATTTCTTTCTTCTTTTTCTTGGTATTCAAAGATTTTAAGCCCATCGCAGATGTAGCTGTAATATAATTATATTGGTGTGCTGTGCTATAATATTTATTATACCAAGCTACCACACACGGAGACGGTGATATAATATAAATTTTGCCTTCATTTCATTGGTGGTCGGCCTAGCTATAATATAAATTACAGTATAGGTTGGTTACGTCACACAAATATTATATTACAGCTGTGTGTGCGGTCACTTCGTATCGTAATATGCTATATAATTATGATTTATTAAATATATATATATTTTTTTAATATAATACGTTTTATATGAATTTATACGAGTATCATAGCTGCGTCTGTGATGGGCTTTGTGTTCACGTATATTGTTTCCAGTAGGTATTAGAGCTAGTAGCTGTAAGTGCAGACACAAAACTATAATACCGGAAGGAAATCGTCTGAACGTCCTTGTCGTATTTTAGCGTAGGCAGGAATCTCCTTTAGTTCTATAATTATCTTCTGTCCTCTCTCGAGTCTTGTTCGTATTGATACTGCTCTTCTAGCGCGCTTGAAGATATCTTCTTATTCGTCAAACAATCATAGTAGCGATGATTCCTACCACCAGCAAAATGCTTATAACGTAGTTGCCGATGTCGTGGACACTTAGGTCGTTAGGTAGGCTCTCTCGCCCCTTTTGTATGGTTATCTGGTCATCTAATATTCTGTGTTCATTAGATAACTTTAGTTTCGGTAGCACAATTTTTGTGTTTTTGTGCGTATTCCACATATCATTTGGTGAGTTAATAGTAGGTTCCTCCGAGGTAATTCCAATATTGGTACTACTACTAAAAACTTTGTGTGAATAAATTGTAGCGTCATTGTGCTGAACAATGCAAACCTTGTTTGTATGCATACTATGCCTTTGTTATAATTGTTGTTGTAATTCTGTTTTCGCATACAATGCGAGCCGTACTCTCATTGATGCAATTATACAACCATATATTTCCACCGCCAAAAATGACGATCTTCCTTTAAAACTTTCATCCATTATTTAATCCTTTTAGGGGTTGAATTTTCTAAAATCCTTCCTTAGGAGCACTAAAGAAGGATTTTAGAAAAACCTTCGTTATCTATACCTATAAGGAACTCATGAAATATTTCATCCTTCTAGACGTACCGGCTTAGGTAGTGCATCGTCTGTCAGTGAATAAATTAATTTAAGATTTTTATTAAGCAGATAAGAACTGTCATCATAATCCAAACTGAAATATGTATATTCTTAACAAAATCTTTAAGAAAATTCTTAAACCAATAACAAAATACGTACCTATGCCCAAACCAAGTTATAAAATTCCGAAAATATCTTGAAACCGGAAAGCCGTCGCCTTTCTCCCCAAGGTGTCGTTCTGTTGACAAATTCGTCGAAAGCTACGAATTATTTTTGGGGTCGATCGATCAATCAGAAGAATTCTGCATGTACCTACACTATGTAGTTTGTTGGCTGTTCCTGATATATGTGTTTCAAAACATCGCGCCTGTATCCCCTAGGGGGTAAACAGAGATATACCTTACCTAATATACATATCTATTATGGATTTGTTCCTCAGAAACGTCAGATGCGTAGTATTCGCAACCGGCGTGCGTGTTTGAAAGAAACGAAGCGAAAGGAGTATGTAAGGATTGCAGCAGTTGGCGTTCTGTAGTTTCTGCGTATCCCCGTGGGAAAAAGGCGTAGGTTAATGTATGGATTTGTTGAACATTTTCGCCAGTTAGATATGTTGTGGCGGGATCTACATCGCCACATGCGAACTACGATTCACACTGACATCACACGAAATCCTGCATCGCGCAAGCAGAGTTTACCGCGCAACTAGTATAAACAGGATATTTTTTATGCAGTGCACACATTTTTACACTATGTTCTACTCATGAATATGAACAATGGGAGGAACTCTGAAATCACGAAAAAAAAAATCTGCTTTTCATACAAATGTTCTACGCCTACTCGACCAAAATGTATGAAACAGCTGATATTTTTTCGTTATTTCAGACTTGATCCCATAATAAAAGTTGTTTTTATTCATGAGTAGAACATCCTGCCCAAATTTGCGCAATGCATAAAAAATGTCCTGTATTCAACGTCCAGAAACGTCCCGTCGGTCGGAGGATCCTCCCTTTTCTATGGAGGATGAGTGAACTTTACACACTGTTCCTCATACCTCTATAATGTTATTTCCCGTGAAATATGGGGGCAAGTCTGACACTAACCGGGTACGAAACCAGACCCACATACACAGTCCACACCACACTCCACCCAAATTCCGTCTATTACGATCAACTACCATGAAAAGAGGTGGGCCATATTTGCCATTAACCGGGCAAAATCCAGAACCTGGGCTGGTTTTGAGCTATTCCAAATTATTCCTATTTCCTAATTAAAGCAAACATTTGAGTGTTTTGGCTTTTTTTCTGTTTCGTTTTTTTGAGTCTGTCCTATGTTTGTCTATTAGCTCATTCCGTGTTAAAAACAGTCGAGAGGTGTCGTGGGACACCCGGTAGGCACGAATTTCCTTTCGCCTTTGCACACTTGGCGAATGACAGCTATACCGAAAAAAGTGTAACATTTTGAACATCACGATGGAAGGTGTCTTTAAAGTCAAAATTTTACACCTTTTTTTGTCTGCAGGTGTGCATAGCATAACGTGCAATAAGGAACTTCGTTCCAAAGTATTACTCAACCAGCAATAAGGTGATATTACGAGGAATGATTCAACAAGGCTATCTAACTAACTTTTTCTAAGACGACATTTATACCACGTACTGTAAGTTAGTGACTATTTCAATATATAATTCACCAGCTTCCGCCCGCAGCTTCGCCCCCGAGTCCTTCCCCGGGATGCAGTCTATCTCTCTGCCAAATTTTATCGAAATCTGTTCAGTGGTTTAGGCGTAAAAAAGTAACTTAAAGACAGAGTTACTTTCGAATTTATAATATTATTAGTATAGATTATTTTGTCACTCCATGTAAAGTACTGGTATTCAGCTGTTACTGGTTTCACTGAAACCCCAACAAGGTTGGGAAAAGGTAAGGCATATTAATTTCAATTCATTCTTTTGTTCTAATTCTGTTCACGTATAAAATTTAACATTTGGACCATCACTACAAAAACTGTCGTGACAGTCAAAATGTTACACTTTTTCGTTCAGCAGTGTGCTCAGTATAAAGTTCGATAAGAAACATCGCTCCAAAGTATTACTCAATCAGCAAGGTGATAGCCGTTGAAATTGACTTCCCCAGCCAATATTGTCTAATGCTCTTATACTTACCTCCAATTACATTTCCAGAAAACACAAACCGATGACAAGCCGGGCACAAAATAAAAACAATAATATCTACAAACGTTTGACTCCAGTATTTTATTTTATTGGAAGTAATGCGAAGACAGATCACTGTCGATACGGATCGTGTCATTTTCGCAAAAGATAATGTTCTCCGTGTTTATGTTCGTGTAGTTGGGTGACGAATCGATGGCTCACAGTTAGTAAAAGGGCGGAGGTTACTTGTGTGGTATTTTGTCAGTGTATATGACATCGTGGGGAAGATAATTTGGGATTATTTTGCCTGATATTTATAGCTAGCCCCTACTAGCTATATATCAGGCTAAATAATCTAGGCTAGAGGTCGTCCTTTACATATTGAGACACCTTCGCATTAAACCGGTCTGGCTGTCATTCGTAGATCTTTGTCAGTCGTTACGGCAGGCCTCCGTCACTCCATGTACTTGCGCGCTATAATTACCTACCGCCCGGTCGAGCGGTCTCGGGCCGTTTGCGGACCAAATTCAGTGCGGTTGTCGCAAGCGAAGCGCACGCGCGTTGTTCAATTTTGATCGTCCCATTTGTTTGTATGCGTACCTACGATGCCATCTGGTGCCTTATGTGCAGTAGATGGGTGCAAATCAAGTAAAAGAAGGGATAAATACCTAACATTTTTCCATTTACCTGTCAACGAAGATGTCATGTCATGTTTTAGATGTATTGCACAGTCAGCTCAGCACCAATTTATAAAAAAAAATATTTTATATATGATACAATTTTAAACTACCACCTATAGTCAGAACATATTCACAGTTCTCAATAAAATAGACACAAATACCTAGTTATGTTAATTTACTTTTATCGAAGAGGCAGCCCTGCGATTGCTGTGGGATCGCGCAGTGCGAAGCAATCATAACTGTACGCTTGAGCATTTAGGCACATTTTAGCATGCAGCTGTTGCTGACGCGATGGAGTAGGCTATTATAGCAGTAGGTATTGGAAATTTTCTGCCGAGTGAAGTATCTGTTACGTAGTAAACTAGTAACTATTTAGTAATCGTGGTTACGGGTAGTCAGAAGTCCATAAGTCTGACAACCTGTCTTACCAAGGGGTTTCGTGTTATCCAGTAACGGTTGTGGAGGTAAATGGACGGAGGATAGTTGTGCGGTATTTTGTCAGTCTATATGCTATCTTTGGGAAGATGATTTGGCATTATTTTGCCTGATATTAATTAGTAGCTAGTAGATCATCGGTTTGTTTACTGATGGTTCTCCCTCCTACCATTAACTTGATGAATGAAAATTCGTCAATATCAACCTACCCTTTCCCAAGTATGTTGGGGTCGGCTTTCAGCCTAGAGAATATAACCATATGACCTAGTCTTTGGCTTTCAGTCTAATCGTGTTAAAATATTGATAGTCTGTGGTAAACTTCGCGCCTTTTTGTATTATGTCTTTTGCCTGCTACTCTGTGAACACCGCATTATATTGTAGTCTTTGCTGTGAACGTTATTGAATAATTTGTTACATTGTTATAAACTATTTTAATAAGAAGCAATCTCCCTGTTTCATTGCAATATTGCATTAGTATAATAGGATAAGGGCCCAGGAAGCCTGTTAAATGTGGACACAGTGTAAGAATAGTGTAATAAGTAAAAACATTACATGCCGGAATAAACATAACCTCAAAGTGAGCGCCGGTTTTACAGATTGTGAAATATAATTCTGTTCGTCAAATTTTCGCTTAAATGTTGTTGTCAAACAATCCTCTCGTCATGATCGAAAAGTTAACTGGTCGGGAAAACTATTCCACATTGAGATTCGCACTCAAAACATATCTCCAACAAATCGGATGCAGCTGAATACCAGGGGGCCTAAAAAGGCCACTTTGGCAGAATCATAAAAGGATAACATTATGAATCATAATATGGCGAAGACAGTCCGTGTTTTTTTTTCCCTGCACTACCTAGGTATAATCAAAGAGATTGGAATTGGTTTGGATTGGATTGATTGGTATTTTAGCACAGACAAAATAAAAAAATCCTTCACCAATGGGATTTGATACGATTAAATTAACGGTTATCTGTCCATTATGATTCATAATGTTATCCTTTTATGATTCTCCCAAAGTGGGCTTTTTAGGCCCCCAGTATTTCACATGGAGTGACTGTCTATTTCAGGGGTGGCCAATTTGGTTTGACCCAAGATCTACTGTTCACTGACGACACCCTTTGCGATCTACCAATACTTCTTGAAAGTATTTAAAACTAGCTGTGCCCGCGACTTCGTCCGCGTGGAATAGTGACTTTTCGGGCAGCATATTTTGAATTACATATACCGTCTACAGACCGGGCATTTGCTGTCCGAACCCTCTGAGAACTCAGGCGAATTTCAGTGAAAGTCTCAGACTCTAGTGCTTGAGCTTCACGATCGGCAGTGAGACGTATTTCTCGTTCTTCCTGTGTTTCCTGAGACCGAACATTTGCTGTCCGAACCCTCTGAGAACTCAGACGAATTTCCCTATCAGTGAAAGTCTCAGCCTCACGCGATAGTGTATGAGCTTCACGATCGGCAGTGAGACGTATTTCCCGTTCGTCCTGTGTCTCCTGGAATCGAGCATTTGTTGTCCGTACTCTCTGGGAGCTCAGGCGGATTTCCCTGACAGCAAAAGTCTCAGACTCACGCGATAGCGCGTGAGCTTCGTGATCGACAGATAAACGTGCCTTTCGTTGTTCCCCGTTTTCCCTATTTCGAGTTGTCATCATTCGAGAACGATTTGAACTCAGTCGAGATTCTCGCTGAGTCGAAGTTTCTGCAGCACGAAACCTAGCCTGGTGCAGAGAGCCTTTTGCCTCACGACCTTCCTCAGATTCCTGTGATCGAACTAATCTCATCCTTTTAGCATTTCTGCTACATTGGGAGAGGTTGGATCTTCTTCGAGGCATTCTTACAATAAAATAGTACTTACTACTTAACACACAGTTATTTAGTAAACACGTACTATCGTAAACAATTAAATTATAAATACTTACAGATTATTATACAGTCTAAAATTATCACAGTTTAAGTAATAAGTGTTAAGACGTGTAAACCAAACGTCATTATCATCATCATTTCAGCCGATAGACGTCCACTGCTGGACATAGGCCTCCCCCAATTTTGGGGGGGTTTGCCATAATCGCCACGCTTGGCAGGCAGGTTGGCGATCGCAGTATGGTATGGTGGTGGAATGCATAGAGAACGCTGCTGCCCATTCTCCGGTGAGACCCTTAGTCGCCTTTTACGACACCCACGGGAAGTAAGGGGTGGTGCTATTCTTCTACACAGACAAACGTACTAACTTTATAAAACAAAAGAATTGCTAGAAAAAATAATTACTAACCTAAGCTAATGAACTTATACTTAATAAAGAAAATCAAGAAAAGAAATGCCTAACCTATACCAAATACTTATAATATTTATATACAAACCCTAAATACAAATTAAGATAAGTATACCGAAAATCAGGGAAAGAAATGCCTAACCAATAATAAATGCTTACAATATTTATTTACAAAACCCTAAATAAAAATTAAGATAAGTAAATACCCAATAATCAAGGAAAGAACCGCCTAACCTATACCAAATACTTACAAAATTTTAAAGAAAATTAAGAAAAAGAACCTAACCTACAAACCCTAAAATATAAATAAATGAAATATGCAAACAGTCAGTATTCAAGTGAATCGCAATAATCGAATCCAACTATTCGCCTATACTCTCCAGGATACGTGCGTTCGCTACGAATAACTGAATCCTTATGGCAGCGGCGCGTTTTCTTTTGAAATGGTCATCTCGCAGTTCAACCTGAGGGGTTGTCGACTGCTTAACCTGGCTTTCCTGTGGATGCCTCAATAAATTAAGGCCTCCAGCCAGGGCATAACACACAACTTAACTACACAATATAAACTTAAAAACTAAGCGACTACACGCTAAGGGCACCCCCTGTGGGGTACGGACCTCGGCTTAGGGCGTCGCTGGGAGAGGGCAGCAAGGGACAGGCTGGATCGGAATTATGGCAGCGGCGCGGCTCTCAGCGCGCTTTATATAAGGTGTAACGGAAAGGGGGTATCAACCCTGAAGGAGGTGAATGTGCTCATGAAACTGAATAAATTTCCCCAAAGAACATAGGTCGAAATATGAAAAAAAATTTGGACCTCCCATAGTAATAGTAAATCATTGATGTGCTATTACTATGGGAGGTCAAAATTTTTTTTTTTCATCTTCATTCACCTCCTTCAGGGTTGATACCCCCTTTCCGTTACACCTTGTATATATAGCCACGGACGCGCAGGCGCGAGGCGTTTACGTACTCTGATAGAATACCTTAACAAATGTTCGCCGTGATTCTTTAAATTGACATAACTTTTTTATTTATGAACCGATTGACATGAAATAAACACTAAATGTTAAGTGAAGCTTACTACAATATATTAGTGAAAACCGCATCTAAATCGAATAAGCCGTTTCTGATATTAGCGTGCACAAACACAGCAGACAAACAGACAAACAGATAAACAGACAAAAAAAAAATTTAATTACATTTTCGGGTTCGGCATCGATATAATAACAACCCCTGCTACTTTTTTTTAATATATTTCCATTGTACAGACACCACTTTTCTACAATTTTATTATATGTATAGATAGTTCAGTACACTATTATTCAGTAGTTTTTATTTTATTAAGAGGGAAAATATAAAACAAAATTATTCTTAGTAACTACTTATTTTTTTTATTAATGCGTGCAACAGTTAGCGATTAGGTACAGACGTCAATATCAAATTTCTTTAATAGATTTTTAACTTTATCAGTAAACCATAAGGTTCAAAGTTGATTGGGAAAATTTGACAGTTTCGGGTAGCTTGATGTGCTGGCGTCTGTACGTTGCGCAGTCTGTTCTACGTATTTATATTTTTTGCCTTGCCACGTTCGACTGGACTAATAGTCGCGATCGACCGGTTGGCCATCCCTGATTTGAACTCCACAACCCAGTATATAACTGGGTAATACGATACCCCTTGGTAAGACTGGCCCTGCAGTGGGATAATACAGGCTAGAATAAATAAAAGTAGGTATCAAGAAAACTACAAAAAAAGTTGTATAGGTAAATCCGAGGTGCCCAGCTTATAGTTCCTAAGTTTCAGCTACTCTGATCACCCGTCAACAGCTGCCCAGCTTAACATTGAAGTTAAAACAAGCCTGCCCATACTCTACCTTGTTTCCTTTAATTATAACAATAAGAGTCCTTAATGAAGAGCTCTCAATTAGTGTCGATGGCGGCCGACAAACATGTCGGACACCCTGTTCACTGTTCAATTCTAGTTAAGAGCGGCCCGCGCGTTAACTCTTGTAACTGAGATCTTATCATGTGGCCTCTAAGTTAGCGGGTGATACGATTTTATTTATTCAATATAAAATTGATGAACGGAATTAATGATTTATTAAAATAGTCACTTACTTACAGTACGCGGCATAGAGTCTTAGAAAAAGTTAGTTAGATAACCTCTTTCAATAATTTCGTGTTTCATGTGGCCAGGGGGCTAAAAAGGCCACTTTGGCAGAATCATAAAAGGATACCATTATGAATCATACATGGCGAAGACAGTCCGTGTTTTTCTTTTTTTCGCTGCACTACGTAGGTATAATCAAAGAGATTGAGATGGGATTGGATTTGGATTGGATTGATTGGTATTTTAGCACAGACAAAAAAAAAAATTACTGAAAAAATCCATCACCAGTGGGGTTAGATACGATTAACTTAACAGTTAACTGTCCATTATGATTCATAATGTTATCCTTTTATGATTCTGCCAAAGTGGCCTTTTTAGGCCGCGTAGGTTTGATTGCACTTTTCTATGAAATAGTAGATTTTTTTTTTTCATAACCGACGAATAATTTCTACGCTAGAGGCACTCATTAGAGCACTTGGCACTCGCTAGAGGTGCTGAGTTCATGGTTCAGTCGACAACATCCATCGGTTTCTTACTAAACTTCAACTACACACATCAAAAGTGTCTAGGGATCAAGCATTTTTATGCGGATTTCTCGAGATTGAGATGTGGCTTTGTAATAAATTTATGATTTTATAAATTTATATGGATCCTTTTTGGTGCATTTCATAATTTGAATCAGGAACTGTGAATCAAATTCGAGTAAAAGATGAAAATCAGCTGTCAATATTTTCCCTATAAAAACATACAACGCATTGAAGACATTATTAGTGCTACTGTTTCCCTACTACTGATTAAAACCAACGTTATTATGGAGCGGCGACGTCATTTAAGCAGGGAAGAAATGCTCAGAGCCGTGGGAATGATAGAAGCTGGTTCCCGGCAACGTACTGTGGCTTTAGCTCTGAATACAAGTCAGAGTGTTATCAGTCGACTTTGGACACGTTACCGAAGCACTGGTACCGTGGCTGAGCGCCATGGAGGACGGTATCGCTGCACCACACGGAGACAAGACCGATACATTCAAATCTTAACTCGAAGAGCTCCAACAATAACCGCCATGATGTTAGCCGTGAGGCTTCATCACTCTTCAGGGAACTTAATTAGCGACCAAACAGTCAGAAACCGCTTGCATGAAGTGAACCTTCATTCCCGAAGACCGCTACGGGTACCACCTATAGCAATGCACAATCGTAGGATTCGATATCAATGGGCTCTTGAACACAGAAATTGGGCAGAAGAACAATGGCGTTTCGTGTGCTTTTCTGATGAGTCTCGTTTTGGTATGAGACCGGATACAAGACGTATACGACACTGGAGAACCCCTGGACGCCAACAGCGATTAAAATCCTGCCAGGAAGTCCATCCTTATAGTGGTGGAACCATCATGGTATGGGCGGGTATTTGGATCGGCGGAAGAACTGAGTTGATTTGGATCAGAGGCAACCTCAACACTCAAATTTATGCTGAGACGATTGTATCAGACGTCATCGTTCCTCTACAAGTGCAAATCGGTCCCTTATTTCAGTTAATGCATGATAATGCACGACCGCACACCGCAAGAGTTGTAAGACAGACTCTCGCCGCAGCTAACATCAATGTCCTGCCCTGGCCTGCTCAGTCGCCAGACTTGAACCCGATTGAGCATGCATGGGATATGCTACAGAGAAGAGCTCTGTAGTCCAGTCGCAAGAAGACCTTTTTTTGTTGTTGCAACGAACATGGGCGGCCATTCCACAGCGTGATTTGGATGAACTCATTTTGAGTATGCCAAACCGATGTTCTTGTGTTGTTAGTGTTCGCGGTAGAAACACGGATTATTAATTGTTTAAGTTACCCAATAAAATTTTAAAGAAAACTGTTATTTCAGTCTTTTTTTCGAACTTTTGTGTTAGTGGTTCAAATATCAAAAATCCCTTTATTAGGAAAATGGCAAATTTCTTTATTAATGCAAAGGTGACTTGGTTTATCGTTACTGTGACAAACGAAAACACTTTATTTGATGAATCCTTAAAGAAAATTTTAATTAATATCAATCAGGAGAAAAGTTATTGCAAAAATATATGTTGATCCCTAGACACTTTTGATGTGTTTATATCCGACGATCCTGCGTACTTATCCTTACCTTAAACGTACAACAAAATTTGAGATTGGAGCCTCCTTTTAGGCATCTTTTGCTTAAAAGGAGGCTCCAATCTCAAATTTTGTTGTACGTTTAAGGTTATCAAATAAACTATTTTTTTTTTATCTCTTTTGTTGACCGTAGTTGATTTGGTAACTTTGCTCACAACACAACATACGCGCTTCGTGGTCCATGTTTAATTTTAAGTGTCTTATTTTAACAAAGCCTAAAAAATGTCCACTAAAATTTTCGCTCCATTTAGCTAGGCTTACAAATGCGTTACTAAGCAAATATTAAGTTTGGTTTTCGCTGATTTACCAAATAAAGGAGTTACCGACTTAACTAGCAGAGTCAGCAAGCTGAAGAGAATCTGGGCTGGCCATGTTTATCGAAGGACCGAAGGCCGATGGAGCAGATGAGTCCTAGAGTGGAGACCGCGTACTGGCAAGCATTGTGTGGGACGCCCTCCAGCTAGATGGACCGATGACCTTAAGAAGGTGGCTGGGACGGCGGAGAACATGGTGCCGTGGCGCAGCCTGGGAGAGGATTATGTCCAGCAGTGGACTGTGATTAGTTAAGTTGATAACCACTACCTTGTCTTGCCTGAAAACGTTTTGAAAACGCGTATGCCTTTTCAAAGATCATGCTACAGCAATTAACAGCAATACTTCAGCACTTCTCGTGGCCCCACACGGCTAGGGTTCAAGTCATCTGAACGGAGATAATGTGTCGGATCACTGCTTGATTAATTTCGTCCCAGCAGACACCCGACGTGCTATGTAAACGTTGTGACACACTAATTAATCTGCCCTCCGTTTTATACGTAATTATGTATAAAGAATTTTCGGAATGATGGGTGGAAGGCAAATGTTTGAGCTGATGATGGGAGAATGTTGATGATGCTTGGTTGAATATTTTCCTTTGTATGATTTCGTGTAATGTGTTTTGATTTATTTTAATATGTACAGTAAACGATCAAAAGCGTTAAGGATCATATTGCTGTGAACACGCCGTACAGGCCGTACCTACATATGTGAGTATAAGCGATGAATCAACCCAGAACGCACACCTCAGATTTCGAACACAGCTTTTGAACACTGTACAGTCACGAGCATAAGTATGTATACACTTAGCTTTATTGAAAGACGATTTTCTCCTTTAGTTTTGAATTAAATTTTATGTTATTACGAACAAAGTATTTTCGAACCAATAGGTTTGTGTAAAGTGACGTATTTCAACGTTGCATTCGTTATTTCACGAAAAAATCGCAACTGAAAGTTGCCAAGCGTTGACATATTAGTGCTGGTGATTGTACACATTAAAATAAATCAAAATACATTACTATTACATAATAATGTATTTATTACATAATATGTAAGCGGGCACGCCCTTAACCCTTAGTATGTCGGAACGCACTTGTGTCTGTAATTCTTTAGGCTTTATTTAGGTATTAAGTTCTGTTTACGTTTTTATTATTTATTTCTGTTTGAGGATCGTTTTTTTATTTTTTTGACATATGGCCAATAATTTATTGTTTTGTGTTTTGTAATTTTCATTTCTTACTATTGTTATAGAATCAAGTGCTGCTTACTGAACAGACAGCTGCGCCAGCTGGGGAGTTTGTTGCGCCATTTCTTCTTCCTAGCTAAATAACTTTGAAGTGGTGAAGGGTGGGCGTTTATGAGGACTGTCTTATGTCATTTTGACGTTCAAAAGGTGTTGATTCCCAGCCTAGTAGAAAAATCTCTCATGGATTACACCAGTTTGTCCGACCAGCCAGGACCATGCATGCTCAAGGCGCTTGTGACCAATAGACCAACAAGACATTACAGGTCTCCCAAAGTGATAATGCGCATAGAAGTGATAATGCGCATAGAAGTCTTCGTCACTGTTCGGCAACGGTCGTATGCCCCGAGCGTCGGAAGACGATATGTATATAGAGTGGTTAAGTACATTTTCTTTATGCATGTTTAGGGCTCTTACGATTCAATGACTCGGGTGTTTCCGGGAATACGACAATTAGCGAAGATCTGCATGCGCATTATTAATTCGGGAATGCTGTATCTATGTGAATAAAATGTGTGGGCACGACTTGCCTATATCCCCCCTATGACGAAGTCAAAACACTGTATGATTATTGGATCAAATCGTGTTCGTCTGACCAGATCATTCCTATTCCAAGTTTAACTCCGTTCCAATATCCACAAAATCTGAACACTATCTTAGTTTCTAAGCTGACTAGTACTTATCATGAAACTTTATGAAGATTACTCACCCTCTAAGCCTAGTTCTGCAATATCCATAAAACGGTTTCTGTGAAAGTAAACTGATCAATGTAGACCGCACTAAACAAAGCAGGTATCCTCCGGGGGGCTGTTTGTATGAGGGATAGGTTGCCAGGATTCTGTGTGCCAAGGTTTGATGGGGTCACGGAGCGGGAAGATATAGAGGAGGTATACTCATAGTAAGAACAAGTACAAACTCAAGCATTTATTTTAATTAAACTTTTGAATCGTCAAAGGAGTCGGTCATTGAGAAAAATTTACAAATATACGAGCGTTTTCCTAATGTCATGCAAATTAGTGGAACGTAGGTAACCTTCTTGAATGCATTACGGACTGGGCTCTGGAAACAGGCCTGGTCGTCCTAAATCGGGGTTCTGTTCCCACGTGTGTGCGGATGCGGGGTGAGTCCGTGGTGGACATCTCGTTCGGCAGCCCCGCTCTGTCACAACGCGTCATTGACTGGCGCGTCATGGAGGGGGTGGAGACCTACTCCGATCACCGGTATATCCGGTTCGACGTCTCCGCCCAGACCTCTAGCGCGCTAGTCCAACAGGCCCCGAGTGGTCCGCGGTGGGCGCTGAAGCAGCTGGACCGGGAGCTCCTCCTGGAAGCCTCGATCATGCAGGCCTGGGTGTCATCACCGGACAGGCCTGCCAACATCGACGATGAGGCGGAGTGGTTCCGGGAGGCCATGTCCGAGATTTGTGACGTGGCAATGCCCCGAGTCCGGCCAGGACGCGCCCGACGTCAGGTGTACTGGTGGTCGCAGGAGGTGGAGACACTACGCAAGGCGTGCGTCGATGCGCGACACCTTTACACCAGGCACCGCAGGCTCCGCATTCGCCCTCCGGATGCGGAAGCCACGGAGGCGGAGCTGTACGAGGGGTACAGAGCGGCGAAGACCGCCCTCCAAGAGGCTGTCCAGCGGGCCAAGGATGTGGCCCGTGAGGAGATGGTGGAGACTCTGAACAGAGATCCGTGGGGGCGCCCTTATAAAATGGTGCGGAATAAACTCCGCACCTGGGCCCCCCCGCTGACGCAGAGTCTCCGCCCCCAGCTGGTGGAGGAGGTGGTGAGCGCTCTGTTCCCTTCACGGGGGGAGCACACTCCCCGCCCATGGCTCCGCCAATTGCGGTGCCCGAAGCGGACCACGCGGATGACGACGACATCCCTGCTGTGACCGGGGTAGAACTGAGAGCGGCGGTAGGAAGGCTGAAGGCCAAAAATACCGCCCCAAGACCCGACGGCTTGCCAGGTAAAGCCTGGGTCCTGGCCTCGGGGGCTCTCGGGCCTCGACTGGAGGCGTTCTTAAGCGCATGTTTGGAGAGAGGCCAGTTTCCACGCCGTTGGAAGACGGGGAAGCTGGTCCTCATTCGGAAGCCAGGGCGCCCTGCGGACTCTCCGTCCGCATTCCGGCCCATCGTGCTGCTCGACGAGGTCGGCAAGCTCTTTGAGAGAGTGATTGCGGGCCGCCTCGTCGGGCACCTGGTGAGGACGGGGCCGGATCTTGCGGACAGCCAGTTCGGTTTCCGCAAGGGGCGCTCGACGGTGGACGCCATCATGCGCGTGAGAGCCCTCACGACGGGGGACGCGGTGTCCCGGGGTGGGGTCGTCGTGGCGGTGTCACTCGACATCGCCAACGCGTTTAACACCCTGCCCTGGAGCACCATTGTGGAGGCACTCCGGTATCACCGGGTGCCGCCCTACCTCCGTCGAATAGTCGAGGCGTATCTGACGGAAAGAGCCGTCAGCTACCCCGGTCGCGATGGGGAGTGGAACCGGCGAGAGATGTCGTGCGGTGTCCCACAGGGATCGGTCCTGGGGCCGCCTCTGTGGAACATCGGGTACGACTGGGTGCTGCGCGCCGACCTCCCTGATGGCGTTAGCGTGGTTTGCTACGCTGACGACACGCTGGTCCTGGCGCAGGGGAGGTCGCATCAGGCGGCGGCCGACGCGATGACACGCGGGGTTGCGATAGTCGTGGAGAGGATCCGGCAATTGGGTCTCGAGGTGGCATTGCACAAGTCCGAGGCCATGTCGTTTCATGGGCCCCGGAACGCGCCGCCATCGGGATCCCAACTAACGGTAGGAGGGGTTCACATCGGCGTCGGGATGACGATGAAATACCTGGGTCTCGTCCTCGACAGCCGGTGGAACTTCGTGGAGCATTTCCGACGTTTGGCCCCCAAACTGGAACGGGCCGGGGCCGCCTTCAAGCGGCTCTTGCCCAACCTGGGGGGGCCAAACGCCTCCTGCCGGAGGCTTTACGCGGGGGTCGTGCGGTCCATGGCCATATACAGGGCCCCGGTGTGGGCGCGTTCACTGCGGCGGCGAGCCGCCCACTACCTGAACGCGCCCCAGAAGGTGGTAGCCATAAGGGCTATCCGGGGCTACCGCACGATCTCTGGCGAGGCGGCAAGCCTCCTTGCCGGACTGCCGCCATGGGATCTGGAGGCGATAGTCCTCGCGCGCCTGTATGAGTGGCGCGCGGAGGCACTACGCCGGGGGGAGGATCCGCTTCCGCGGCAAATCGCTGCGGAGCGGACGGATCTCCGGCGCGATCTCATGGCGGCATGGAAAGAGCGACTGTCGCAACCCAGCGCAGGGCACGCCGCGATAGCGGCGATAAGACCCCTCTTTGAGGAGTGGCTAGAGAGGCGCCACGGCGCCCTCACCTTTCGCCTGACGCAGGTCCTCACCGGACACGGAAGTTTCGGGAGGTTCCTGCACATCATTAGGCGGGAGGAAACGCCCGGGTGTCACCATTGCCAGGATCGCCCAGAGGACACGGTGGAGCACACGGTGGAGGTCTGCCCCGCTTGGGCGGAGCACCGCCGTGTCCTCGTAGAGGCGATTGGCAGCGACGGCGACCTCTCGCGTCCGGCCCTGGTGCAAGCCATGGTCCGGGGCGAGAGGGAGTGGGAGGCAGTCACCTCCTTCTGCGAAGCAGTCATGCTAGCGAAGGAGGTGGCGGAACGGCTCAGGGAGAGAGCCTCCCGTCCCAGCCGCCGCGGGAGACGCTCCGGGCGTCGGGAGCCGCGTGACGACTCCCGGCCACCGTAGGCGCGGGCCTGCGGGCGGAGAGTAATGGGTAGCTCACCGCCCGATCAGGACCAGGCCCGTGCCGGACGGCGCGTACGTGTTCCACGCGCGCCTCAAAGAGATGTCAGCATCGAGGAGGGGCCCCTTAGGGCCGAAGCCTGCCGGGTCAGCGGGATTGTCCGAAAGGGTTACCGCTGGCCCGGAACATAAAGGGCTAAGGAAGGAACACGGGTGGGTTTTAGTCAGTAAGAGTCTGACACTCCCTTCCGCTCCACCCAGAGCGGGAGGAGTCATTTGATGATTTCCCATCCTCAAAAAAAAAAAAAAGGTACCCTAGATGGTGTAAAACGTAATATAATACTTTGGCGCGCGTTGCTAAAAAGAATACGAGGTCATACGCACAACGACTACGGCGTAGCAGGCACGATGCTACGCAGCAGTGACTGCTATGTCAAAATTGTTAAAAAGGATACGCGGTCATACGCACAACGACTACGACGTAGCAGGCACGATGCTACGCAGCAGTGACTGCTATGTCAAAATTGTTAAAAAGGATACGCGGTCTTACGCACAACGGCTACGGCGTAGCAGGCACGATGCTACGCAGCAGTGACTGCTACGCGGTCGTAGCATAATAATTATGAGCTACGCTTGTTCACGTCTTGTGATTTTGATTTCTAGGAGATTTCTTCAAATACTTAATAGAATGATTTACATCAATTGTATTTTTCTGGTTACCTGTTTGATTTCTATGTCAAAATTGCTTTCTAACAAAAACTCATCAAAAAAAGGTTATCAATTCGACACGTATCTATGTAATATTATTGGAATTGCATTATATTCACATATGACAATCTATTAGAGCTTCCAAACAAATATACCAAATTTTATAGACGTATGTATGTATGTATGTCCACGCATTTCTCCGCAACTATTAATCGAATCGTGACCATTTTTTTTATTGGCTCACATTTACTTGAACTTAGGGAACAGTGCAAGTTTCATCCAATTCGATTCAGTTATTTTCAAGATATTGGCTAATACGTGTAAGTGTGACGGCCTGGCTTATTGATACGAGCTACGGGTGTAGTGTCAAAGGGAAAACATCTCAAAACCTTGGTCAAATGCTAGTGCAAAAACTAAAAATTACGAAATAAAAAAGTAGGTTAAAAAAATTAAACGACGAACCGACTTCAAAAAGAAATTAACTCAAAATTATGGAATAACTTTAATTTCGGAAGTCGGTGGCAAAAAATTAAAACTATAAAATACAGACCCCAAAGACACCGACTTCCGATATTAAAGTTATTTCATAATTTTGAGTTAATTTCTTTTTTCTTCTATCATTTCTTACAACCACCTCCAAAATCATCCTAGTTCCTTGTAGAAAGGCTGTATATTTTTAGTTTGATCCATCGCATCTCCCGTAGGCTCAATCTGTTGAGCGGACGAGGGTCGGCATCGCAAGCTTTAACATAACAAATTGGCGAACTGATCCGACGGCCCATGTTCCACCCCTATGCTGATTTTTCAGCACTCTGACTTTGTATTTATTTATTGGTATATTAATATGATTCAGTAAATTATTGGTTGTTGTTTTATTTTTCAACCCAAATTGGGAAGCATTCTGTAAAAGTGTTTTTATTTATTTATTTATTTATTTAAGGAAAAACAAACAATAGCACAATAAGAAACATTCATAAAATCTTAAGTATAACATTTAAAACAATTATGCTACCCACTACGTTCTCCACAGATTACAATTTAAAGTACTTAAAACTAGCTAGTAACACAGATACATTACCTATATAACAGTCATTGCCCTAGAACTCATACTTATCTGGATTTTTTAATTAATAAAAGAAAGAAATTAATATAAAGTAAATTTTTGTGTGTGTTTTTGTGGAAAGTCTTTCAGTAAATGCCCATTCATTATAGTATTCTGGAATGACGAATTTTACAGCGTAGCAAGTAGCAAAGTAAAGGCTTTCCGTGTATCTATTGATACTAAATTATAAACACCAACAGCTTCTGTATAATATACGAGTATATCTTAAGAGCGTTAACGCCGTACGGCATTTCATACAAACTTTCAAGCCCTTATTTTTCGAAATGAATTAACCGATTTTAATGAAACTTCATACGCATAAGCAGGATACAATGGTCTAAAAAGTTAGTGGAGAACATTTTCGAAACATAGTGTTGCAGCTAAATCAGACCGATTTTAAATTCTCCATAGAAACAGAGATTTTCAGTTATTATTTTTTAAATAAGATTTTTCTAAAATGTTCTCTACTAACTGTTTAGACCTTTGTATCCTGCTTATGCGAATGAAGTTTTATTAAAATCGGTTCATTAATTTCGTAAAATAAGGGCTTGAAGGCTGCTCTTAAGTACTATAGGTAACAATAGCCTCGGCCTTACACAGTCGCCAATCACAAGTCAAACAGCAATCTCAGAAATAGGTGATAACACAAAATAATAATAAAACTAAAGGCGCTTGTGGCAAAATACTTATTAAACTCAAGATTACGATAACTTAAGATACTTGAAACATATGAGATCATAATGGAAGTAAAGTTTCCAACCTTACAAATGATCAGGGGGTCTAAAAAGGCCAGTTTGGCAGAATCATAAAAGGACAACATTATGAATTATAATGGACGGTTAACTGTTAAGTTAATCGACGTTTAAATCCCATTAGTGAAGGATTTATCAGTTTTTTTTTAGTCTGTACTAAAATACCAATCAATCCAATCCAATCCCAAACTCTTTGATTATACCTACTTAGTGCAGCGAAAGAAAGAAAAATACGGACTGTGTTCGCCTTAATATAATTCATAATGTTATTCTTTTATGATTTTCCAAAGTGGCCTTTTTAGGCTCCCAGATTGTGTTTTTCGGGAATTATATTGAAACCATTTTGTTGTAAAGAAGCATGTTTTAAACGAAACAGCGACGGGTTGCAACGGAATTCACAAGCGATTCAACGCTCAAGTAGAAATAAATTGAAAAAATTTAAGCGCGCGCGAATTCACTAATGAAAGTTTTAAATGACCGACGAAAAACAAAAAGTGACCTCGTTATTACGATTACAATTTTTTGTTTGCAGTTGAAAAAATATGTTGTGCACCATTTAAGTTGCTAGAACTGTTGGGATAGAGCGCAGCGTCGAGTTTGTGGTGTTTTGTGGACGAGGGAGCGGGCGACGCTTGCAAGAACTTTTTTTAAAGTTTTTTACAAATCCGGCCAAAACAATAGCCCGCGAATTTCATAAAAGGGCCCCAAAGCGTCAACAACGTCCCGCACAATGGAGCGCGATTTGAACAATTAATCTTCGAGACGAATCGAACTTTACCAAGTTGCTCGTGATTATTAAAACGCTGTGGTTCGTTTTTTGAAAATGTTTTCGGATATTTCTTTTACAAGGAACGATGAGGGTAGAAATTAGAATTAAATTCGTCATATCATAATATAATCAATCATCTTCGATGAGGAAGTGGAAGTTTTGGATCAGAGAAGTTATGAATAAAGTTAATACATTGTTAACGAGAAGGGGCTCGAAAGTAACTTGCTTTTATTAACGACTCGCCATTATTTGCTCAAAATATTTGAGTCAGTAATAAGATAAATTTATCGATGAAATCCGTGCAGCGCATCGCAGCAATACTTGAACATTACACGAGATTTTGCAAAGTACTACACAAGCAATACTTGACTTTACGAGATTTTTCGAACAACGAGGTATTCCACTCAGAGCACTGATTTGAACAGCACTTGGACGAACCGCACCTGAGCACTTCCACTAACCGCACTGAAACAAAATTTTGTAACGAGCGGTAAAAAAAAAAAAGTACTAAGCCTACATGGGAACTTATGAAACGTCAGAAGCTAGGCATTTCCAATTGGTCGTTTCCTATGGAGAAGAGCCGGCAAGAAACTCCACGGTTACTCTTTTAAGGGGCTTACAGGACCTAAACACAAAAAAAAAACAAGTTTTAGAAATAATAAAAGTATATGATCGACTACAGTAAACAAAAATATATGATATTCTTCAGGATATATGCTAGGTAGATAGTGTGTTGAAAACATAATACAACTAATTTGATACGACAGAAATAAATCATGGAGATACCTCTAAAAACTTTCTTTTTACAATAAAAACCATACTAATATATACATAGAATCGTTATGATTTTTTGTCAGAATATTCTACAAAGCAACATACTAAAGCACTAGTGTTATAGTTTTTTAATCCAAATAATATTATTTTGTAAATTGATAATTGTTTCATATTTTACAATAAATTACCAGGGTTGTGTCGCGCTTCTCTTTCTTTTTTATGCAGTCCGTCAAAGACCGCGCTTTAGGTCATGTAGTAGACTTAAAAATAATTGGCTTTACCAATGTTTTCAAATTACAGTGTTAATAGGTATGGGAAGTAGTGTATGCCTGTCAACAAGTACCAAGTACTTAATAAAAGAGGAAACGGCCAGAAAATCGAAACATCTATTAGTCTACAAGACCTGCAAAAAAACTACATACGAAAAACAAAATCACCGCAGTGATAAACAGAAAATCCTGTTCTAAAACAGATTAAACATTCCTGGACCCTTATATGTCCCACTAGGATGGCCCATGTCCAGCAGTGCAATTATTTGCGCCGTACGAAAGTGGGATCAGGACGGACCCAACTTGAATACGAAATAATGTAAATGCGAAATTGAAATTATATGGAAATGTATAACGGAGGACTTGGAGGTCGGGTTGTGAGGAACGAGGTTGGTTTTCATTAATAAGTTTTGACTACTGTGAGATATTTAGTTGTAATTCAAAAATTGTAGTTTTTATTGGTAAAACATTAACAACCTCTTAAGAGGTCATTGTACTCATCATTATGAACAACTTTTACTATGGGACCAAACCTGAAATCGCGAAAAGAAAAATCAGCGGTTCCCCACATTTTGACGAGTTATACGAACATAAATGTAGGGAACAGCTGATTTTTTTTCGCGATTTCAGGTTTGGTCCCATAGTAAAAGTTGTTCATAATGATAAGTACAATGACCCCAAGAGGTTATCCATTAATTACCGGACACCCTGTAGGTAAGTTAGACGATGTATTACGCACATAAACCTTCCGGAATAAAATCTCTAATTGATGGTAAAAACCACATCAAAATCCAGCAGAACAACGTGGTCACGATCATAATTTATAATATTTATAGATACTCTACTTCACAACGAGATTGAGTTGTGGTGTCGTTCTTGTTGATAAATTCGAAACAATACGAATACAATTATCGATATACCTCAAACAGCTTTTGCCTTTTGATCTTCTTAAATACATACCTATTTGATTTTCGTTGTGTGCCTGTAGATATTCCTATCAAAATATCTATTCTACGCAAAACGGAGCATATCAAAGCCTCTCCATTGAAGCGAATTGAAACTGAGACTCGATCGCCCAATAGAATTACGATGTTCTCTATAATCATCTATGTGACGGGATAATACTAAATTATTTATGCCATTGGTCGATTTTTGTTGAACAGACAAAAGGCGGTTTTAGCCAGACAAAAGAGCATCGAATATACATAGTATAGGAGCCTTTTGGTCTCGTATAGGACTGTCTGTTTCATTTTACTTTTGTTACCTTTTTTTTTATATAAGTATCTTGGATTTTTTTTTTATTTTACTGTGTTTAGTTTAGTTTGTGATCTTCTGGTACGAGTCGCAATAAATACTTTTCTTTCTTTCTTTTTAGTATAATCAGCCTAAAATGTTCCCACTGCTGGGACACAGGCCTCCTCTCGGTGAACGGGAGTGGGCCGTAAGCTACCACGCGGGCCCAGTGCGGGTTGGTAGATATCACATGTCTTCAATTTTTAATGGTTCTGGGCCATGCCCGTTAACTCACGATGTTTTCCTTCATCGTTTTGAGAGCAGTGGTGATGAAATAATTTACACAAAGTAAAGCGCCTGTCTGGGTTCGAACCTACGACCTACAACTCGTAAGTCGCGGCCGTTATCGCTGGGCTACTCTGAATATGCTCGAATATGCATAATGTAATTAGTTAATTGTTTTTATACGTTACACAAACAACATGAGAGAACCATTTGCTGCAGACAGCAACTCTTGACGTACAGTCATCCACTAAAATCTCTGGCGTTATTAATGTCTTAGTTGTAACTAATGTACGCCGTGATTACAAAGTCGCTTGTATAATTAATTTGTCTGAGTGTACCTGTCGTGTGACTTATGATTAATTGTAGGGTGTGTTTTATTGTAATTGTAATAAGTAATAGTTATTTTTGTCGTCCTCTTTATGTCATAAGTTTAAGGAGTTTTTGCGATTATGCGGAGTGTAATTTCTTTTTATATTGCTGTGCTAAAATCAAGTCTGACAACCAGTCTTATCAAGGGGTATCGTTTTACCCAGTAACAGGGTTGTGAAGGTCAGATAGGCAGTCGCTTCATGTAAAATACTGGTATTCAGCTGCATCCAGCCAGACTGGAAGCCGACCACAACATAGTTGGGAAAAGGTTAGGCAGATGATGATGGTTGCCGTGCTAGAATACACAGGTGGCTTGAACCGAGCAGGTATCTGAAAGCTTAAAGAACATAACTATTAAAATGGTGCAAAGAAGGACAGCCAGACAGACAATCAAAGGAGGGAATGACAGTTTCAGACATTTTATTAATGAGGGATTTTCTTTTTTAACTCATCCCTAGTCGCTGGATAGATGGCGCTGAACTTGGTAAGTTACTGCAAGGAACGGAACGTCACAACATTTTTTGATTATTTCAATTGGATGTAATTTTGAGATCGTAAAACGAAAGCAAACGAAAGTGTCAGTCAACGAGCGTATGTGACATGACGCAATGTTTTTTTTTCCAAGCATTTTGGCTTTGGCACCTAGTAACGTAGTCAGTTCAACGCCATCTACAGAGTTCTTGGAAACTATGTTTTTTTTAATACTCAAAAAGAAAACCTCTCATTCAATCCGAAATAAAAGAATGTTGTCGAAAAGTTATAATGCTACTACACCGTCGATTTCCTCGTATCTCTACATTTGAATGTGCGCATATCAAAAGTTTTGACGTCCCCCAAAAGTTACACAATACGGACTCGGGAATTTGATGTCGGTGACAATGGTCAGGACACATTGCCAGAGAATTATGTTTTGTAATGGGTTATGAAAGGAGCTATGTGTCGATTTTATTACGGCTTATCTTTTTGGACCTTTAATATAGAAAGAGATTATTAGGTTAGAGAAGAGATCTAGCCAGAACTAGCTTGAGCTTCCTGACTGAACCGACTCCTTAGACAATTCAAAAGTGCCTCTAAAAGGTTTAATTAAAACAAATTCTTTCCGTCTTATTACAAAAGGAGTTTCTATCTTTACACTTTGCCCAAACCTTCGAGCCAGTTACTGTATTTTGAACTTTATTCCGACAAAAATAAAGTTCTCAATGCAAAATTTACTTTACCCGAGCTTATGTTAGCTCGGGTTTAACGTCAGTTTTTGTGAAAAGAATTTGAACATTGTTGGAATAAAGTACGAAATTCAAAAATGGGTTGACGGTTTAAACCTGGTTCTAAAGACAAATTTTGTTTTGTAATAAGGCCGTTTGAGTTTGAGTTTGATCTAGAACATAGATATCCGATATGTTTTGTTGGTTTAACAATTCTTTATATATACATAAACTCACGCCTACTTCCCATGGAGGTGGCGTTCTGGAGTTCCTCCTTACAAACTCCTTTTTAACCGACTTCAAAAAGGAGGAGGTTCTCAATTCGATTGTATGTTTTTATTATTTTTTATGTTTGTTAGGCGATATCTCCGGCAATTGTAAATCTATTTAAAAAAATCTTCTTTCAATGGATAGGGTATGTATGCCACAGGGGTAGTCCCATATAAATTTTATTAACTTATTACTTATATTACTATAACTTATATTTTATATGTTGATGGCATGAATAATGAGATAAACACATTTCACTATTTCATATTTAGAACATTAAAAAACTGCCGGTCGATTCTGTAAAAATCTCACCGTGAAAACTTAGGTGAAGTGAGTTTGTTTTTGCCAGGAATTGACATTATTGACAGCTCACTCCACGCTCACTTCACCTAAGTTTTCACGGAGAGATTTTTACAGAATAGCACCGCTGGTGAGAAGACCACAGACTACAAAATTTATAATATAGGAGATGACCGAGGGCGTCTTGATAGGTAATTTTGCGTACGCGTCTTGATGTAAAAATGTATATTGAAGTATAGAAATAATTTTTCTATAATACTAAATACATAATCAGCCTATAATGTTCCCACTGCTGAGAAACAGGCATCCTCCTCCTTTGTTTTTTTTGTTGTTTGTGTTTTCTTTTTATTTTTATGCCTCATGTTTGCCGCAGATAAACGTATTTTTTTTTCTTTCTTTTTCCTTTCGGTGAGAGGGAGTTTAGTGCGGGTTGGTCGATACTAAATACGCCTTTTATTATTTGACCATTATTTGGCAATATGAGGGCGCGGAGCATTAGAGTTCCTACCTACCTATTCGTTTCATTTTCTTGCGTAACTAGAACGCCGTTTTGCTTTATAATAATCTTAACATAACTATGGCCTATTCTAAGATAATTACGAAATTGTAATAAACATCCGTTTTCCTACCCGTTTCCCAAAACAATCTGCCCATACATACATACGTCCATGGTCACGACGAACTGGGTTTCTGCGGTCGTGCGAAGTATAAAGTTTGGAGGGTCCCCCGGAGGTCGGAGCGAGGATAACTAAAGACATATCGACTCTTATTTAGTTTATTGGACGGGTTTTCTGAACGTAAACTTAGTTTGGGATAACATAAGGCTCTTGATCCGATCTTCTTGTTTGTATTTTTAGTTTCTGCTGTTCTGTGTTTATTTTTGATGCGGGGCTGAGCTTTGTTACGAAACCATACTTTAATACGAATATTGTAAATGCGAAAGTAACTCTGTTTGTCTGTTACTTTTTCACGTCTTAACGGCTGATCGGAATTGGATGAAATTTAACTCACAGACAGACGAAGATCTGAGTTATGACATAGGATACTTTTTCACCCCGGTTGTACGTTTCTGTGGGATAATTTAAGACCTCTACGCGAGCTAAGCTGCAAAAACTGGTAAAAGCTAGTATTATAGTACTTATTTATTTATTTCTTTAAATACTTTATTGTACACCACAAAAGTACATAACAAAAATAGATTGAACAGTACAAAGACTAACGAACTTATGGTAGGTAAGTCCACATAACATAACCAGTTCCCCACTCCCCACTGCTGGGCCTCAGGCGACTTCACAAGATCACAAAATTGAAATACTTGCTTTTTAGACTGATATCTGTCGAAAGAAACAAGCTATGTCAGTTCAAAATACTACAACCACTGGAAATCTTCGGCGTGAAATAAACCTCTTTTCTATTAGACAGCCAATTGATTAGCACAGTGTTGCCACACAATAAAATTACCTAGTGACCGAAAATAATATGAAACCGAGTTGCCAGTGTTGCCAGTCATCAATTAACTTGAACAACATAATCAGTGATTCCAATTACAAATAAAGCAACAGAATCAAGCAGCTTTTCAATTTTAAATGAGCTGTTATTTCACGGTTCCGTATCAATTGATAATGACGTAATAATTAATTATTTTAGTTGACAGCGCTGTCCGTTTTGTTATTAAATGAGATATTTGAATACAGTGTGGGTTGTTACTGAGAGAGAGAGTTACTGTCATAGCTATTGCGATAAGGCATCCAATGCGACCGAGCAATGGCGGCCCAGTGGTATCGGCCCGACGAGTTTTAGGTCGTGAGTTCGAACCTAGGCAGGCACTTTATTATTATTATGAGCCTGTTATGTCCCACTGCAGGGCAAAGGCCTTCTAAGGGGAATCTTTCCATTTTTCTTGTCTCTTGCTATATCTGGCCAATCCTTTAGATAGGCGTCCAATTCGTCCCGCCATCTTTTTCTGGGCCTACCGCGTCGCCGATTCCTGTTATTCGGAATCCAGTCAGTGGCTACTTTTGCCCAATTCTGTTGCGACATGCGGCAGATGTGGCCTGCCCAATTCCAGTTTAGTTTGGCGGCTGTATTGCCCACGTCTGCAATTTGTATTTTGGAACGAAGTATACTGTTCCAAATGCGGTCTGTGACTTTGACTCCAAGAATACTTCGTTCCATTGCTCGCTGGCAGACCCCGAGTGCGGACTTTTGGCATTTCGTTAACGACCACGTTTGCGCTCCGTAGGTGAGGATGGGAAGATTGCACATGTCCATGAGTTTCCTTTTTAGGGAAAGTGGAAGGCACTTTACTTTGTGTATTTAATTTCATCACCACTGCTCTCAAAACGGTGAAGGAAAACATTGTGAGGAAACTGGCATGTCCTAGACCTAAAAATTCGAAGACATGTGACATCTACCAACCCGCACTGGGCCCGCGTGGTGGATTATGTATGCCCCACTCCCTCTCACATAGAGGAGGCTTGTATCCCAGCAGTGGGAACAATTTAAGCTAGTTATGCTATGCTAATTTCTGCATTTATATCTGTAATTTATATGATGTTGTACATATTGTACATAATAAAGAGTTTCGTATCGTAACCCACTTTGCAATATGGAGGCTTTTTTTTTTTTTGGAATGGGTAATCATCAAAGGACCCCTCCCGCTTTGGGTGGAGAGGAAGGGAGTGTCAGACTCTTACTGACTAAAACCCACGCGTGTTCTTTCTTTAGCCCTTTATGTTCCCGGCCAGCGGGAACCCTTTCGGACAATCCCGCTGACCCGGAATATGGAGGCTTTACACGTTGATTGTAAAATTGTTAACTCACGAAGCTATGCGCGCTTTAGTTGTGGTTATCAAGTGTACAAACACACTGTGAATGTGAGTGTAAGCGCAGGAGCTCTCAGACAATGGCGTCAGACAGGTTGCGAAGTTGGAACTGTGTGTGTGTGCGTGAGTGTGTTAAGTGCAATTTTTTTTTAGTAGTGTCTGCTGCCACTGCTGGGCAAAGGCCTTACTATTATTTATTGCTTATTCCTGATATTTCTTGTTACGATTAAATTAATATCAAAATCGCTGTCAGCTGCTCCGCGCCTCGCCCCACCAGAATATAATTGAATGGGGTATTACTTTACCTAAAATCGGGTTTCATTAATTAGCCAACTATCCTTTGTCTCATCGGGTTTAACAATACGCATTGACGGCTGAATTAATTAATTGTTATTAAGTAAGACGCGCCGTTTATCATGATTTTCATAAAACTCTATATTACACAATAGGGTTGTTGCTATAGAAATGTTGTCTTTTGTCTGGATGTTTTGTCTGTTTGCTGTAAATATTAAACGGTCTTGTTTAACTTATCTGATTTTGAAGGTTGTATAAATTGAATCAATGAAATCGATATTCCTCTATACTAATAATAATGCTGAAGTTTGTTTTTGTTTCTTAATTTTTTTTTAAATTTATTATTAATTTATTTATTCAGGCTAAGCATCGCCATACAACGTGGCAATGCCGCCAGTCTCTTGGGTACATTACCAGTCGACAGCGATGCGGATGAGTTTTTCGACGCTATTTTCTAGTTTCTGTATAGTTTTAGTTAAGTTAGAATTTAATTTTGTTATTTTTACCTGTCTAAATAAACAAAGTATTTATTCAGTAGTACACATATATTTTATACATTTAAGTAAGTGCCAACATAAACTCATTAGATTTTTACCGTGCACCAATATCATCGACTACATAATTTAGAGAATTATAACCACTTAAGTAGGTACAGCCCAACCCGCCTGCCAAGCGTGGCGATTATGCCAAACCCCCCCCAAAATTGGGGGAGGCTTATGTCCAGCAGTGGACGTCTTTCGGCTGGAATGATGATGATGATGAAGTAGGTACAGCCACGAGCATAAGTATGTATACACTTGGCTTTATTCAAAAGCGATTTTCTTCTTTATTTTAGAATGAAATTGTATGTTATTACGAACATAGTATTTTCGAACCCATATGTTTATGTAAAGTGTCGTATTTCAACTTTGCATTCGTTCTTTCGTGAAAAAATCGCAATTGAAAGTTGCCAAGTGTTGACATATTAATGCTCGTGACTGTACATACTTAGACAAAAAGTAACAACAAAAAAATAAAATTACAACGGGTATAAGCGAAATATTAGCTAAAATAACCAGTGCACATCAGTGACCAATCCAGCCGTCCATCCTTAGAACTGAAACAAAATGTCTGTGTGGTGCCGGACTTAAAGAATAGCACCACCCCATTATTCCCGTGGGTGTCGTAAAAGGCGACTAAGGGTCGTAGCGGAGAATGGGCAGCAGCGTTCTCTATGCATTCCACCACCATACCATACTGCGATCGCCAACCCGCCTGCCAAGCGTGGCGATTATGGCAAACCCCCCCCCCCCCCCCTATTTGGGGCAGGCCTATGTCCAGCAGTGGACGTCTTTCGGCTGAAATGACGATGATGATGATGATCCTTAAAACAAATAGTGGTGAAAAGTTTTTGAATTGATACAGGCTGTTCCTAAAAGTACCTATATGTTTTAGTAATAGTTTGAACGCAGTAATCTCTGGATCTGCCAGTCTGATTGGAAAAAAATGTGTTTTTATTTGATAGCCAAGTTCTTAAGGAAGGCTATAGGTTATTTAACATCGCGCTATGACTCTTAGGAGCCGAGAAAAAAATAAAAAAGTCATAAAGAAGGCTAAGCGATAACGAAGTGATATAGAGGGTAGGTGCGATGCGACGGAATGGGTCGGGGGAACAACAAATTTCACGCGGACGAAGTCGCGGGCAGGAGCTAGTAATATTATATTTCTCAACTGCGAAGGTAAAATATGACATAGTTTGTGACACTATACAGGATCCCGTGCCGGACGGCGCGTACGTGTTCCACGCGCGCCTCAAAGAGATGTCAGCATCGAGGAGGGGCCCCTTAGGGCCGAAGCCTGCCGGGCCAGCGGGATTGTCCGAAAGGGTTACCGCTGGCCCGGAACATAAAGGGCTAAAGGAAGGAACACGGGTGGGTTTTAGTCAGTAAGAGTCTGACACTCCCTTCCGCTCCAGCCAGAGCGGGAGGAGTCATTTGATGATTTCCCATACGCAAAAAAAAACACTATACAGGATTATCGGAAAAACACCAACTTGTACCTACTCATCATTATGAACAACTTTTACTATGGGACCAAAAATAAAATCGCGAAAAAAATCAGCTGTTCCCCACATTTTGACGAGTTATCATCTGCCTAGCCTTTTCCCAACTATGTTGGGGTCGGCTTCCAGTCTAACTGGATGCAGCTGAATACCAGTATTTTACATGGAGCGACTGCTATCTAACCTCCACAACCCAGTTACTCAGTGTTCACAGTTTACTGGGCAGTAGGTACGATACCCCTTGATAAGACTGGTTGTCAGAGTTTCGGGCTTCTGACCACCCGTAACGACGGACTTGCTTTCCGAGGCACGGAGGGGTCTCGGTATGTAAAGATGGTTACCCATCCACAGACAAACCACCAGCGTAGCTTAAGCTACGCTACATCGCACAGGTCGATCGATCAGGTTAACCTGATCGATCGACCTGTGCGGCTGTTATTATTTTGACGAGTTATACGAACATAAAAACAGCAGATTTTTTTTCGCGTTTACAGGTTTGGTCCCATAGTAAAAGTTGTTCATAACGATGAGTACAATGACCTCTTAAGAGGTTGTTTGTCTTTTTCCAATAACCCTGTATATAATTCGTTTATATTAATATCTGTAATTTATATGGTGAATAGTATTTACAACGCAGACTTGAGTGGAAACGCTGGGACGGCCGAAGGACATTATAGTGACCTTATTGGTGACGATCGTTCTTCAGAAAGCTCAGGTGCGTAGTACTAGCAACCGACGTGATTGTATGACCTTGGGGCCTAAAAAGGCCACTTTGGCAGAATCATAAAAGGATAACATTATGAATCATAATATGGCGAAGACAACACGTGTTTTTTTTTTTCGCTGCGCTACGTAGGTATAATCAAAGAGATTGGGATTGGATTTGGATTGGATTGATTGGTATTTTAAGACAGACAAAAAAAATAACTGAAAAATCCTTCACCAATGGGATTTGATACGATTAAATAAAAATAAATAAAATAAAAAAGCCTTTATTCTACCATAAATACATAGAACAATTTAAGCATATTATTATTATTATTATTATTTTTTTTTATCATTATTATCACATTCTATACTTACTACACATTTCATTAGGTATCATTAACATTATTGTTTATTATTTGAGTTCAATTCATATTATTTATTATTATTGTATACTTGTATATTTCATAATGTGTTTATAAGCTAAATATAATTTAAATATATATTATAAAATATCAAAATATTAATATTGTTAGCATGCACGTTAAAATTATTTATTTATGGAAGTCGCCTCTGCGGCGTAGGCCTCCCCCAACTTTCTCCATTTTTCCCTATCTCTAGCTTGTCTCCTCCAGTCTGGTCCACATCTTTCCTTAAATATATCTTCCCAGCGCTTCCGCGGCCTTCCTTGTTTTCTTTTTCCATCTCTAGGTACCCATTCTATGATTTTCTTTGTCCATCTTTCGTTTTCCATTCTGCAGATGTGCCCTGCCCATTTCCATTTCAGACTTCTTATTCTCTCTACTATGTCAGTTATTTTAGTTTTGCGCCTAATTTCCTCATTAGTAATTCTGTCCGATAATTTAATACCCAGCATGCTTCTCTCCATTTTCCTTTGCATAACTCCGAGTTTGTGTTCTTCTTTTATCCGTAGGGACCATGTTTGGCATCCATATGTAAGGCATGGAAGGATTGCTATCTCATACAACTTTGTTTTCAAAGTCATGTTTATCTTTCTGTTCTTCATGATTTCTTTAAAACTCCAATACTTTTTCCATGAAATTGCTATTCTCCTGTTTATTTCTTTTTCTGTTTGATCTTCGAATGAGATTGATTGTCCCAAATAAACGTATTCTTTTACATATTCTATTTCCTGTCCATCTATAACTATTGCTACTTCCGATCCGTTTGTTAAAATTTTGGTTTTTGCAGCGTTCATAGTCAATCCTACCTTCTTACTTTCTTCCGCCAGCTCTTGCAACATGTTCTCTAATTGTGCGGACTCTTGTGTAAACACAACGATGTCATCTGCAAAACGTAAATGACTTAAATATTCACCGTCGATTTTCACGCCTTTGTATTCCCAGTCCAGGTTTCGAAATATTGTCTCCAGAACAGACGAAAATATTTTAGGTGACAGCGGGTCGCCCTGCCTGACGCCTTTTCTAATAGGAAAAGTTGGTCCCTCTAATTCTAACTTTATTCTTGCGGAATTTTTAGAATAAATGCTATGGAGTAGCTCTACATACTTTATGTCTATTCCTTGTTCCACTAGTGTCTTCCATATTGCACTATGTTCCAGAGAGTCGAACGCCTTAGTGTAATCGATGAAGCATAAATACAGAGTTTTGCCATATTCTTTGACCTTCTCTACTATTTGTGTTACCACTTGGATGTGGTCAATTGTTGAGTAGTGTTTACGGAATCCAGCTTGTTCACGAGGTTGATTCTCATCTAGAGTAATTGTAAGTCTATGTAATAGTATTTTTGAGAATATTTTATATATGTTTGTCATGAGGCTAATTGGTCTATAGTTACCGAGGTCACATCTATCTCCTTTTTTGTGAAGAAGAGTTATCGACGATTCGGACCACTGTATTGGGGTTTCTCTTTTTTCAAGAATGTTATTGAACATGATTTCCAGTGGGTGTTGTAAGGGTTCTGATAGAGACTTCAATATTTCGTTCGTTACCTTGTCTTCTCCTGGTGCTTTACCTTTCTTCTGAGTTTCGATAGAAAAACCAATCTCTGATCTCAGTATTTCAGGCAGTGGTTCGTCGACATAGACTTTGCCTCTGACGTGTTGCGTCAAACTGGATCTTTCTTGTGACGAGTAAAGATTCTGATAAAAGTTAGTTGCTTCTGCTATTATATCTGAGCGTTTCGAAATAATCTTTCCTGTCTTGACCACCATGTTTGTTGCCCATTTTGTTGTACTTTGAAGATCTTTGTATGCCTTTTTAATAGCTCCCTTTTTTGATAAGTATTCCTCAAATACATTTTGCCTGTGTTTCTTTCTGTTGATAGATATTTCTTTGTTTATTTCCTTACTTATTTGAGCGATTTTCGTTTTTATTTCCTTTGTTCTCTTTTCTTTGTACAGTCGTTTTCTATCATCTAGCAGTTGACGTGTGTGTGCATTTATAGGGTATTTTTGTTTGTATGTCTCGCATGGTATTTGTGTTAATAAATGTTTCATACCTTTCTGGAAGTTATCGTATTGTGTTTGAACTTGTGAGGATGTTTTGATTAAATCAATAAATATATTTTCCCAGTGCATCCCGTCTTCTCTTGTAACTATTGACAAGTTTCTTGTACATTGTGCGTTTCTAGATTTGGTAAAGCTTCTTTTTTTAGTGTTTTTCAAGTTGATTTTGCATCTTATCATTCTGTGGTCAGTGTTAAAATTAAGGTTTTTAATTATGTCAAAAGCAAAAATATCTTGACCTTTGTTTGTTAAAATGAAATCGATTTCATTATGGTATTCTCCATTCGGCGATACCCATGTCCATTTTTTATTTTCCTTTGTTTTAAACATACTATTTATGAATTTAATGTTTTTTTCTAGAGCAAACTCTATCAACTTCTGCCCGTGCTTTGACCTTTTGCCGTGCGAGTATCTGCCGAACACACTTTCCTCGCCTTGTTGTGCTGTCCCAATTTGGGCATTGAAATCGCCCATTATGATGAGGTTTCTTGCGTTTAAGGTCTCTATAGCGGTTTCTAAGGTTTCGTAGAACTCGCTCAGCTCATCTTCGTCACACAATTCGGTGGGTGCATAGACTTGTACTATAGACCACAAGCTATTATCGGACATGTTTAACTCTAGGGTCGCAATTCTGTTTGAATAGCAGTTAAAACCAACTATGTTCTTTTTTAGGTGC
Organism: Mesoligia furuncula; assembly: GCA_916614155.1. NCBI lineage: Eukaryota > Metazoa > Arthropoda > Insecta > Lepidoptera > Noctuidae > Mesoligia > Mesoligia furuncula. The sequence goes on along the minus strand of OU744800.1, from coordinate 26,583,546 downwards.
TTCTTTATAATAAATCCTACTCCACACCTCCCTTTTGTTGCCTTACTATTGTACAATATAAAATCAGGGTATTCTTCTATACATTCTTCGCTTCTTCTTGTTTCGCATAATCCTATAACATCCCACAGTATATTCTCAGTAGCATGATTCAGCTCTGTAATCCTTGTCTCAGAGAGTAAAGTTCTAACGTTTAAACTCGCGATACATAGGTGGCTAGATATTTCCTTTTTTCTAGGGTTATTTCTTGAGGGGTTTTGGTCGTAATTCTCCACGGGGACCAGCCGGCTTGGAGAATAAGTAGAGGGGGAAATTAATTGTTAATCTTGAGTTGGTTTTGATAAGTAGTCGAGCATATTTCTAGTGTTTGGTTTTTTTGTAGTTTTTGGTAAATTCATTGTATTTTCATTTAACTTGTTGTGGTTTTGAGTCGTCATCGGGGAGACTGAATCTTCACGTTTCCGTTTATCACGATTGATACTGTCTTTCACAACTAGTTTGTCGTATTTTATGTATGCGATACGACCTTTTTCTCTTTCCTCTTTCAGCTGAGACTGTAGGTTCTTTCGAGTCTCTAATACCTCTTTTGAAAAATCTTCTTGAATGTATATGTCTTTAGGCAGCTTCTTTTTATTTTTAAGAACTTCATTTTTCTTCCAGTTTGTAGTTAGGCTTACCAAGATTGGACGCGCATTGTTTTGCGTTTTCTTTCCGAGTCTATAGGTTTTGTTTATTTCCTGTGGGTTAATTTTAATGCCCAAGTTTGATTGGAAAAGATCTTCAACTACTTCTATAATGTTTATTGTTGTTTCATTTTGTTGTTCCTGTATGCCAGATATTACAATATTATTTTTCTTCTTCTCTTGCTCCAAAACTTTAATCTTTTCCTGCAGGGTTTTTATCTCGGTCTTCATAATTTTATTTTCTTCTATAACTGAAGTTAGTTTTTCATCCAATTTTTCGAAGACATTTTTTGTTACAGTTTCAGATATAATAAGCGTTTGTTGGTCAAGTTTTTCTTGTATTTTTTCAAAAAAGGATTGCATTTGTGCTTCCATTTCCGTATTAATTATTATTTTTTGCTGAATCGTTTCGTGATCGTGTTCTTTGAAAAGGTTTGTTTACCTTTGATGGCAAAATCATGTAAGTAGTGACCTCTGCTGTTTAGTTTACAAAGCTGTGGTAAGTATTTGAAGCTTCTGACACTTCTGGCACATCGGGTCGATTCTATTGACGTATTGAAAAAGTTTGATAGATGGTGTAGCGCAATGTTAATAGATGGCGCTGTTTCCAATCAGTTTGCGATGATTATGCAAATTTTGACTATTTGTTCCTTGATTTTTATTTATTTCCACTGATGCAATTGTGCACTGATACAATGTGTTTTTTATTTCCTTTCAAGTTCTTTCCACAACACTCTTTAATTTCCATTTAGTTCCGTTTAATCACTAACATAACTTCACACAATTTTTGTTTTAACTGTCAGTTTTGCACGTATCTGAGTTCCACTCTAATTTCACATAGTCCACTTGTGCTTAAGTTCAATCTATTCTAATAATCACTTTTCCTTGATTGTATCTTCACTTCAGTAATAATTCAGCGCGAAATATTCACCTTTAAACATTTTTAAACAATTACGAAACACGGAACCGATGTAAACTCTGTCACCGTGGCGCCCTCTTCCTTCTTTGATACGATTAACTTATCAGTTAATAACTGTCCATTATGATTCATAATGTTATCCTTTTATGATTCTGCCAAAGGGGCCTTTGTAGGCCCCCTGATGTAAGAACGTAAAGTAAGCAAAAAGAGTACCTAGGTATGTAAATGTAAGGATCGTAAAAGAGTATGTAAATGTAAGATGGCATTCAGTAGTTTCTGCCTTGCCCCATGGGAAGCCGGCGTGAGTTTATGTACTTAAGTGTGTAAAGTCTATTCAAACTTATGTTTCAAATTAATACTATTTCATGTTAAACAAATATCAACTTTATTTTAATGTTTATTAAGTTGATTTCAGAGTGACTAGCACTATTGAAAAAGTTATATAAATGTTTGAAGTTGTAGCGTAAACTGGACTTTATTGTGTAGGATTTAAAGTTATTTTTCCTTAAACTCATATTTGTTTACGTTTTTGGCAAATAAATCACGTATGCAGTTTAGTTATGTAGGTATACAGGGCGGCGAAACTCATCTACATCTACCCAGCCTTTTCCCAACTATGTTAGGGTCGGCTTCCAGTCTAACCAGATGCAGCTGAATACCAGTATTTTACATAGAGCGACTGCCTATCTGACCTCCACAACCCAGTTACTGGGTAATACGATAATAATAATAATAATAATAATAATAATAATCTTTATTACACAAGAAAGTGGTTACAAAATAGTGTGAAGTCCCTGACTCCTGTGCTAGGTGATAGACCTGTGTTACAAGAGCCAGTGCCCTCTCCCAGTAGGAGATAGTACAGAATCTTATGCAAAAAGATTAACAAAAATAAAAAGAATATGGTAAACAACAAAAAAGTAAGATAAACTAAATGCGGTTAAAAGAAGCCTGTGTGTGTGTGTGTGTATGTGTGTGTGGGTGAGTGTATATGTGTGTTTGTCAGTGGTTGTTTAGGAGTGGTTTTAATGTTACGAAATAGATATGATAAGTTTCTCTACTTCGTCATAGTTCAGCGACAGTAGCCATGGCTTAAGTGTCTGCTTGACTTTATGTAGGGTTAGTTTATAAATTGAAAGTTTTTTGTTTATTTTATTATACATTAGTGCGCTTTGGGCAAGATAGTGTCGTCGCGCAAGTGCTGTACGACATTGGACAGAATCACAGATAGGAAAGCCAGTCCGCCGATTACATAGTTTGCCGTCTAGTGGCATCGCGGAATGTCGGCGCAAGATAGAGCGAAGGACGTATAATTTTCTCACCGTTAGTACTTGGGCTTCTGAGTACAACTGCGCTGTGGGGTAGTCCCTTTTACGGAAATACATAATTTTGAGTACAGCCCGCTGAGCTCGTTCCACCCTAAGCATCACTGTTTTGAAGGTACCGCCCCATACCGGAATACAGTAAGAAATTATCGACTCGCATAGTGAACGGTATACTAGTAACGCTGTTTCAATGTCGGCAGCATGTCTGAGCTCTTTAAACACATAAATTAGTTTACGAAGCCGGGAGCATAGAGTATCCGTATGGGTGCGCCAGTCCAGCCTCTCGTCGATATAAACACCTAGATATTTGATACTTGGGACCATGTCGAGGCAATTGCAATTGCAAGGAGAGGAGACGTGACAAATATGTGCTATTATTTTATCCGAGTTTATTGACGGTTTAGGTGAATTTGGTGGCTTAAACTGAATTACCTTGGTCTTTGAAACATTAAGCGTCAGTAGATTAGTGGAAAGCCAGTCCATAATTGTTCGCAAGGTAAGTTCAGTGGTTTTTTTAGCCCGGTCCCAGGTCACGTCGGATATTAATAGAGCTGTGTCGTCGGCGTAGGTAAAAATATCACAATGGGAAAGGGAAAGTTGGCAGAGGTCATTTATGTATATTTGAAAGAGCGTGGGACCCAAGATACTGCCCTGTGGTATACCGTAGCTGATAAATTCTTCGTCACTGAGAACAGAATCAATTTTAACACATTGGGTACGCCCACTGAGATAATCTTTGTAAATATCCAGAGCCACACCACGCACTCCCATATGCTCCATTTTGGCCACCAGTCTGGGAATAGACACCGTATCAAAGGCCTTAGTCAGATCTAAGAAGATACCATAGCATTTAAGGCGACTATCCAATCTATCAATCAGGGTATTGGTGAAATCAGAGACAGCATCTTCTGTGGAAATTCCTGACCGAAATCCGTATTGATTTTGAGCAATTAATTTATTTTTACAAAGAAATTTTGTAAGATTGGTGTTGAGGATTCGTTCAAGTATTTTAGATAAGGAGCTAAGGACTGAAATTGGCCGATAATTGGAAACGTCATCCTTAGCCTTGCCTTTGTACACTGGATGAACAATAGCACGCTTGAAAGCTTTTGGGAAAACACCCGAATTGATGGCACAGTTACAGATATGAGCAATGGGAGCAGCCAGATACCCCTTGGTAAGACTGTTGTCAGACTTTCGGGCTTCTGACTACCCGTAACGACTGTCAAAGATCGACGAATGACAGCCGGGACCAACGGCTTAACGTGCTTTCCGAGGCACGGAGGGGTGACGATATGTAAAGATGGTCACCCATCCACAGACCAACCGCGGCAAGCGTAGCTTAACCCGATCGATCGACCTGTGCGGCTGTTATTATTTAGCCACGGGCGAAACTGAAAGCATGAATTCAATTCAGCACATGGTTCTAGACACAGAAATTTTTTCGTCGATTATCAAAAAACATCTGCTGTTTTATGGAAAAGTGCAATATGTACGCGGTATGGGACGGAATTTTTTTTAATTAAGGGGCTTACAGGACCTAAACGCAAAAAACGCAAATTTTAGAAACAATAAAAGTACATTATGATCGACTGCAGTAAACAAAATCAAAAAAAATTATGATATTCTTCAGGATATATGCTAGGTAGATACTGTGTTGGAAACATAATACAACTATTTTGATACGATAGAAAAAATCATGCGGATACCTCTAAAAACTTTCTTTTTACAATAAAAACCATACATACAATCATTCTGATTTTTCGTCAGATTATTCTACGAGCAACATACTAAAACACTATTGTTTTAGTTTTTGTAATTAAATATCATATTTTGCAACCGTCAATTTAATTCCTCGAATAAAAGTTATCTGGCGATGGAAAAATCAGCGCTAAATTGGTTTGCAGGAAAAAAAAAGTCTTTTATTCTTTACTAATTAATTCTGTAAGGGCTGATTTTTCCATCGCCAGATAACTTTTATTGGAGGAATAAAATTGACGTTTGACAGTTTTTGTATGAAATAACTGTCAAAATTTCAAAATTATTCCTCGAATAAAGTTATCAGTTGATTGAAAAATCAGCCCTAAAGGAGAAGGGAATGACTCCATAGATTCCTGGGCCCAGGTGTTAACTGAATCAAACTAGCCTTATTTGTAAGAGGATATAATAACAAGGCCTAACTGAAAATTTGGTGAAATTTGGCTATCCAGGAACCAAGTTATATGAATTATAGTAAAAGTGAGGTTATATTATAACATTGTAGTTTTTTATGTTATGTACGAAATACTTTGAATGGCTTTGGTTGTGTAATGGTTTTATGTATGGAGCGTGTGACGTGTCGAAGATCTGACACGTTTGCCTCTCCCGCGCCCTGGACAGTCGCTACAGTCGAAGACAGGTTTCTGTGTCCAATATCCTGTAACCTAGAAGCAGTAGGCACCAACCTTTTAAAAACTAAAAAAGGGAGAAGAGGAAGTAAAATAAAACACCAATACATGTAAAAAACATGCATTATTCATCTTGAATAATTATGAGAATATCATCTAAAAATTGTGCAGGAGGTACGAACACTGGAATGACCAACTTGGGTTGGTGCATCGATCGCACGTCTCCCGAGAACCACATCTTAGGTCAAGTCCCAACATCCTTGGCAACTGATAAAATCGCCGCATCTTCCAAGACTCTTCTACCAATAGAGTTACTGCGACCAGTCGCAATCGTACAATTTACACAGCGATCCATGTCGTCAATATCCAATCGATAGGAGTAAACAGTTGTCCAAAATAGAGAGCCAGGTAATTTAGAGTAGCAAGATCCGTCAAATAGTCCGTTACAATGTGCAAAGCCGAGGTCGTGGGGTAAACAATAAAACAAGGAAAATACGTGTACACTTAGAATGAAAGAAAACGAACGAGTGCATCTGTCAGTCAGTGACTGACGATGTCAGGCACAAGTGTCGCCAGAAGAAAAAAATCACTGTGAATCTATTCAATCGATTCCACTTTACATGCACTTGTCAGTTGTCACTCGATTTTCATACATATTCTCATATTTTACCGATTTATTCATAATCGATTAGTAGTAATTCAAGAATTATTTAATCGATTATTTATGTTTCATTAACTTAATTTAAGTTTTCTCGCTTTCTAGGTAGAAACATGGTCCCATACTTTGTGATTTCCTTTAGAAAAATATAACGGTTTTTTTAATATACGTTTCAACTAGTTAACTGCTGGGCCCAGAAGTCCCCTTCTCCTTTAAATAATAAGTAAGCAAATAAAGAGTTATTCCGTTCTGACCCCCTGAAACCCCGTCTACCCCGCCTCCTTGATCCCCTGCCAGTTCTTCTTCTGTTTTAATCTCTGTCTTATCCACTATAAACTTTCTCATTCCGGTTTGACATAATTAAGGAATAAAAATAACAAAATTAAATCCTAACTTATCTAAAACTATACACAACAGGACAATGATCATGTTTACAGGCCAATGAGATATTTTGTACTAGGTACTTTACTATCGAACCAATGGTTTCTACATATGATATTATTTATTAATGTTAATATGAGATGAAGACAGGTAAAAATAACAATATTAAATTCTAACTTAACTAAAACTATCTACACAGAAACTAGAAAATGGCGTCGAAAAACTCATCCGCATCGCTGTCAACAGGTAATGTACCCAAGAGACTGGCGGCATTACCACGTTGTATTAATGGTTTTACATGTTCGACCTAATACTCATACACTGATATCGCATGTTGTGGTTGTTATTACACAAACGCACATCCGAACCGGAACAAACATCTGCGCTGTGATTTTAGAACATAATTAGGTAAAGTTGGCATACCACCAGGGGCCGTATTCTCTACAGAATGAACAAAACCGCATGAAATGAACGCGAGGTTGACGTGATAAGCTAAGGAAGTTACGTGGTTGAAGTAAGGAATCATTGAGTGGTCATAGAGACTTAGGACCCAGGATCAGGGGGCCTAAAAAGGCCACTTTGGCAGAATCATAAAAGGATAACATAATGGATAGTTAACTGTTAAGTTAATCGTATCAAATTCCATTGGTGAAGCATTTTTCAGTTATTTTTTTTTTTTGTCTGTGCTAAAATACCAATCAATACAAACCAAATCCAATCCCAATCTCTTTGATTGTACCTAAGTAGTGCAGCGAAAAAAAGAAAAACACGGACTGTCTTCGCCATATTATAATTCATAATGTTATCCTTTTATGATTCTGCAAAAGTGGCCTTTTTAGACCCCCTGATCCTTTGTTTGAAAGCTATTAATTGTGTGTGTATGTAAAGGTTCGACTTTCGATCCTGAAACCCCGGGCCCAAAGAAATATTATTAAGCTTTCCCTTAAGGAGCTCTCAGTAACTTCCTGGAATCTGGTTTTGTGTCCTTTGAGCGGCAATATGCTCATCTCTTTTCAAGAGAAATTTAATGCACAGGTGTACAGACGCCAGCACAACAAGCTACTACAATCTGTCAAATTTCTTTAATAGATTTTCAACTTTATCGCTAAAGCATAAGGTTCAAAGTTCATTGGGAAAATTTGACAGTTTCGGATATCCTGATGTTCTGGCGTCTGTAAATTACATAGTACAGGTCTGCCACCTCTCTTTTCCGCTAGCTATCATACACAATAGCTTTACGTATTATCATAGATTTTGCTCGTGGTTTCGACCGCATGGAGGTTGGAAATTATGGCACGGAAACGTACCTGCTACAGCATTAAAAGGTATATTATCCTATGTCCTAAGTCAGTTCATGGTCTACCCATGTCCATGTGCCATATTTCATCCAATCCGTTAAACCGTTTTGGCGTGAAAGCGTATAAAAAAACTGGCCAAGTGCGAGTCGGACTCGCACACGAAGGGTTCCGTACCACAAGGCAAAAACGCCGAAAAAAACATGTTTGTTGTATGGGAGCCCCCTTAAATATTTATTTTATTTTATGTTTATTATTTATTATTAAAGTAAATATACAATTAAGTATTTTGTGAATATTTCAAGTGCCTACCTGTTACCTATAATATTGATATCGAGCAAAAAAAGGCAAAAAGTGACGTTTTTGTATGGGAGCCCCCCTTAAATATTTATTTTATTTTAATTTTATTATTTATTATTAAAGTAAAAATAAAACTGAGTATTTTGTGAATATTTCAAGTGCCTACCTGTTGCCATTTTTGATATCGAGCAAAAAAGGGCAAAAAAATCGCGTTTGTTGTATGGGAGCCCCTCTTAAATATTTATTTTATTTTGTTTTTAGTATTTGTTGTTATAGCGACAACAGAAATACATTATTTGTGAAAATTTCAACTGTCTAGCTGTCGCGGTTCTTGAGATACAGCCTGGTGACAGACAGATGGACAGGCGGACAGACGGACAGACGGACAGACAGCGAAGTCTTAGTAATAGGGTCCCGTTTTTACCCTTTGGGTACGGAACCCTAAAAAACCAATTCAACATTTATATATTAGTACCTAATCCTAAGTAAATATTAGCATAATACTAATACATCGTTTGCCCTCTGCACAAGCTGCTAGCTAGACACATGTAAGTGCAGTTAGTTTATGTAATTAGTGACGTACCTACCGATATTGGCATACCTACCGCCATTTCAGCGCTGGGGTCCCTATTAAACTTAAAATATCCAAACATTTGGCCCTACGTTAGCGTCCAGATGTTACTTTGTGGTCTAAGTTACAAGAGGTATCGGGCTGATTTTAAAACAAAAAAGGTAATACTACTCGCTGTAGGGCGAATCCCACCAATCTTTTATACCTAGAACAAGTCTTAACCTTAGAATATTTTTTGAATTTTTGACAGATTTTCCTTAAAAAAAAAAAATCTAAATATTTTATTTCACATAAACCTACATGGGCACTTATGAAACGTTAGAAGCTAGGTGCACGGTTCCAATTGGTCGTTTCCTATGGAGAAGAACCGGCAAGAAACTCCACGGTTACTCTTTTTAGGGTGCCGTTGCCAAATGGCAAAAAACGGAACCCTTATAGATTCGCCATGTCTGTCTGTCTGTCTGTCTGTCTGTCTGTCTGTCTGTCTGTCCGTCTGTCTGTCTGTCCGTCCGTATGTCACAGCCACATTTCTCTGAAACTATAAGAACTATACTGTTGAAACTTGGTAAGTAGATGTATTCTGTGAACCGCATTAAGATTTTCACACAAAAATAGAAAAAAAACAATAAATTTTGGGGTTCCCCATACTTAGAACTGAAACTAAAATTTTTTTTTTCATCAAACCCATACGTGTGGGGTAGGTATCTATGGATAGGTCTTCAAAAATGATATTGAGGTTTCTAATATCATTTTTTTCTAAACTGAATAGTTTTCACGAGAGACACTTCCAAAGTGGTAAAATGTGTCCCCCCCCCCCTGTAACTTCTAAAATAAGAGAATGATAAAACTAAAAAAAATATATGATGTACAATACCATGTAAACTTCCACCGAAAATTGGTTTGAACGAGATCTAGTAAGTAGTTTTTTTTTTAATACGTCATAAATCGTGAACCGCAATTTACATTTTATTCAATCAACTCAAATATGAAAATAATAAAAAAAAACATTTAATTTCATAAACATAAACCTTATTCATAAAATCGGATGTTACGGACCCTCGGTGCGCGAGTCCGACTCGCTCTTGCCCGGTTTTTTAAAATAATTGGCTTTTACAATGTTTTCAAAATTACAGTAAGTATGGCAGGACAGCGTAGGCCTGTCAACAAGTACCACTACCAGGTAGGTATCTACTTGACAAATAAAAAATGGTCTACAGAGCTAAAGTCTACAAGGCCTACAAAGTCCTCACATTTACAAAATAAGAATCTATCAAAAGGAGTCACGCGTGCCTTACTAGAACTGTCAGACGTCAATTTATTCCACTGATAAAAGATATCTTAATTTTGTAAAATCAGCCTTTATATGAATAAAATAAAATAAAGATGTTTTATTTCAAAATCAAAAAATAAAATCAAAATGTTTTATTTCACATAAACCTGCATGGGCACTTATGAAACGTCAGAAGCTAGGTGCACGGTTCCAATTGGTCGTTTCCTATGGAGAAGAACCGGCAAGAAACTCCATGGTTACTCTTTTTAAAAATAATTGGCTTTTACAATGTTTCCAGATTACAGTAGGTATGGGAGGACAGCGCAGGCCTGTCAACAAGTACCAATTACTTGATAAAATAGAAAATGGTCTACAGATCTAAAGTCTATAAGGCCTACAAAGTCCTCACATTTACAAAATAAGAATCTATCAAAAGGATAGATAATAAAAAAAGAAAAATAATAATAAAAACCTACTAAAACCAAGTGTTATGATTCTCATTAAAACCACTAATAAAGAGGTGAAAAATTTCAAGTGTCTGTATATAATGTCAATTAATAAAGAAATTATGTCAAAAAGTATATAATGTCAAATAATAAAGAAATTATGTCAAAAAGTAAGTAAAAAAAAAAAAAAAAAATAATGAAATAAAAATTAAACATCGTAGTTTGAGAGCAGTTAATAGACATTTACATAGTTATGCCGTTAATGAGAAGCCAGGGAAGCCACATGTGCAAAAGGAAAAGGAAAGGAAGACTAGCTTGTCTTCAACGTAGTCTTTAATCTTATAATATGCTTTTTTGATAAGGACACGTTTGATGAGGGTTTTGAACTTTCCATCGCTAAGTTCTGTAACCGGCTTTGGCAACTTGTTATAAAAACGGATGCTGTTTACAAGAAATGACTTGCTAGTTTTAGTCTCATAACGTCCATTTGGCTACTATACTATACAAACGACTTACAAACTAGTGTTAATACTCGTACTTATCACAGAATTAACACAAACTATATTTATTATTATGCCACAGTGGCATGTAGGCGATCCAATATTCCAGTATGGGTCTGTCCCACTTTTCTGCTATAGCATTCAGGATGCTGTTGGGGCTGGCGCGTACTCAGCGCATGATTGAGGCGCATGGCTTGCGTATGATGGCGTGAATCAACCTTCTTTTTTCTAAAATATCAATTCAATTCATTTATTTTGAAAATAGGTTACAATAGGTGTTACAGTCAAGTATATTATGATCTCTATGTCCTACCACTTGGTGGTGTACAAATAATAATATCAATAATTAATCACGATTACAATTAAAATAGCAGGAAATGTTAGATAAAAGCATTATTTTTTTGTATTATTTCATTTATTTACATTCCACTTGCATTCAGTTAGCTGAATGCAAGTTTGGCCATTCAATAATTGCATGCTATTTCTGTTTACACCAAGGCAATCATTGCATGCATTTTTGCATCGTCTAAACTCAGAACTCTGTGTTTAGATGAGGCAAAACTTGTAGAGCTTGCGACGCAAAGTGTCATTCGTGGTTCTTTGACAGTCGTTACGGGTCGTCAGAAGCCCGAAGGTCTGATAACCAGTCTTACCAAAGGGTATCGTATTACCCAGTAACTGGATTGTGGAGGTCAGATAGGCAGTCGCTCCATGGAAAATTACTGGTATTCAGCTGCATCCGGTTAGACTGGAAGCCGACCCCAACATAGTTGGGAAAAGGCTAGGCAGATGGTACGCCACAGGCAATAAACTTGCACCGTGTCAATATGGAGCTTTAAGTAAATGTATGAATTTAGGATTTTTTGTTTATCATTCAGCCAAAAGATGTCCACTGCTGGACATAGGCCTCCCCCAAGCACCTCCACTTCAACAAGTTCTGTGCTTCTTGCATCCAACGGGTTCCTGTGGCCATCGCAAGGTCGTCGGACCACCTTGTGGGAGGCCTTCCAACGCTACGTCTTCCGGTACGCGGTCGCCACTCTAGAACCTTTCGGCCCCATCAGCCATCTGTTCTGCGAGCAATGTGCCCTGCCCACTGCCAGTTAAGATCTTGATTTTTTGTTAGTAGAAGATATTTGAAGATAAGTATTGTACCACACAACAATGTCCGTAGACAAGTTGCGGACTAACTACGGCAGCTGCAGTTGCGTCGATATATTTGGATTTTACATCGATACAATAATATATGATGAAGGAAGTATTGTAATTATTATAACAGTTTAACTGAAAATGGCTGAAATTCAGCGGAAGGCCAATTCGCGGACTTAAAAAACGTTCAAATCATCTCAGTTAAAATGTCAACATTTTTAGAAAATGTTCGTAATTTTGTTTTAACATTGAGATGACGTTAAGATTAAGATAAGAATAATAAAAAAATCTATTTATCGAGGAAAACAACAATAATGTTATTACGATAATAGATGGCGACACATGTCTTCCGAACGGGATCGATACTTATGCGAGTGAAGCCGCGGGGCGCAGTTAGTTTAATATAAAGGCGAAAGTTTGTGAGTGTGTTTGTATGTTTGTTACTTCTTCACGTAAAAACTACTGAACGGAGTTAGATGAAAATTGGCACACATCTTATAACCAGGATTAACACATACGATACTTTTTATCCCGATATTTCCACGGGATCGACACTTATGCGGGTGAAACCGCGGGGCACATTAGTACCTAATAAATTAGATTACCTAAGTTTCTTTTTATATGTCGGAGTTGGTTCTCAATTATTACCATTGTGTGTAGTCCACATAATTTGTTATGATTTGTTGTTATTGTTATAAATCTAAGCGATTTTACTATCAATTATTGTCTAACAAATTGGAACATACTTTATTGAGTACCTACTCGATGTACGCACTAATTTATTTTGGCAACTTATCTTGATAATTGTAACCGATGGTTTTGTTCAAAACAGTTGATGAGATGTTACTTTGATTTTAAAATGATTTACTTTGTGAAATCTCCATTGTTATAGTTACCGGCACGTAACTTGGCAAGAGATTTTCGTAGTGGGGGAAGTTCGCGCATATAAAAATGTATGAAATGGTGCGTGCGCAAACTTCCCCCACTACAAAAACTATTGCCAACTTACGTGCCGCTACTTGTATTTACGATAATTATTATTGTATTATTTGATTACTTATAGTAATGTCTTATTAGATTTATCACATTTTAGTGTTTTGTATCAACTCAAGTACTTCCACACATGTTGACGTATATACTTCCGTGCGTCATCGGACAGAGTTGTTGTGGGGCGAATGCGTGGTGGAGACAAACCCTTTATAACAGCGCATTCGTTTGTGCTGGCGGAGACGGTCTTCAGACCTGACTCCTTAAGCTGGCTTCCCACGGTGCGTGATTCTGCGGATTATCGCGCAGGGCCGACGACTACGGACTACCACGCACCGCACACAAGGCTCTTCCACCGGTACGTTTCAGTCTGTGTGGGTCTTGAGAGATTCGAAGCCATCTTGTCATTCCACAATGCAAAGTATAAAGGCTCGTACACACAGGCGCGACGCGACAGAGCGACGCGATTCTGCGATATATCCGTAGAACAATTTCTATGGAAACGCGCGCGACACTTCACACTGGAGCGACTTGTCGCGCCGCGACGCGGTTGCGGCGCGACGAGTAGCGCGACACCGTGTAGCCGCGATATCGCCGCGACACCATACTAAATGTTCATTTTGTATGGCGTCGCGCCGCGATTCGCGTCGCGCTTGTGTGAAAGGTGTTGCGGCGCGATAATATCGCAGAATCGCCACGCGACAAGTCGCGCCTGTGCGTACGAGCCTTAAGAGAACGAGATTCATTCTCTTTCACTCTTCATCGAGCTCGCATCGCACATTTCGCACCCTTCGCGACCGGCGCACCGCCACAGACGTCCTGTGCTCCCACCGTGTGTCGTGCGAGCTGGTCCGCGTCCGTCCGCGATATCGCGGACCGTGGGAAGCTAGCTTTACAGAGCACTAGCTCCCGACAAACCTGTCGGTTTACTAAAGTTCAACCTTATACCTGTATACTAAATACGCTATATCTGTCACTATATGAACAGTAATCGATCCTACGAGTTGTTCGCAATTACTTTGTTACTGTACATAATTATTTTACTGTGTATCTAGATGTGTCATGTACCTACAGTGTGTGAGTGGGCCGAACGACCCCTAACCCGTGATTTACTAGTGTGATTAAATGTTCATGAAATTATAAATCTGATTTGAACTGCAAAAGTGCAAACCGTTTTTCTATTGCGCAATAACCAACACATACCCACACTACGGCCACAGCAGTAATTCAAATATGCCTGATAACGAGACAAAATACCTACCTGCTCCGATATTTTTTTTTTTTTATTATAATTTAAATTGTTATTTCTAAAAGGGATACATTTACAGTTGCTTATTTGCCTGAAATAGGTGTGGAACCATTTAAGTTAAGTAATATTAGTTTATTTAGTTTAGGAGTAAGTTTGTATTCCTAAAAGCATGATGGGATCGTCTCATATGTGTACAAAAATCCCTTAAATAAACACATATTAAAAATAAAAAACTACTGTAGGTACGCAACATTGATTTTATATTCGAACATATTTTCGTAGGTATACAATACAGATACCTGAATAGTTACTAGCCTGAACTGTTTCGAGATAAGGATGGTATGGCCGTGCCGCTTTTTGCTCGACTTGGCGGGGGCACTGCCGTGTGCCAAAAAAATATCAAACAAATTTCAGTAAAAAAATCTAGAAGTAACTCGACAAGTTTAGAAAAAATATAGGGTTCTTTACATCGCAAAAGAAAACTTCAACACCACCGTGCCGCGGGCGCTGGCACTACATTTCTGCACACAGCGAATAAAATAATGACCTCAAAAGAAAAAAAAACAAATGAATACCAGATTAAAAATTGCAATTAAAACTACACTCGTTTCCTGAATAAGTTTTATTAGATCTCATATTTACATAGCTCGGCTAAATGGATGTTACGATACGTTTTTACCCTGGTAACAGCCCAGTTTGAAGCCCGTTAGTGCCTTTTACTAAAACAATGGAGCCTTTTATGCATAAAATACGAATTTTTGTTTGTAAGTTTTTGACGTAACATCCCGTTTTCGGAGCTTCAATAGACAAAGCTGAATGAAAAACATGTAGGGTGAAGGGACTTGTTGTCAGCCACCGTAGTCACTAATATTTAGAACTAGCTATGCCCTCGACATCGTTCGCGTGGATGTCGGAAAACTCTAGTGCATCTCTTAATTTATTTTTTCTACAATATAAACTAGCCTACGTTACTCTTTTATAATATCGGCTATCTGCCAGTGAAAGTCCCGTGTCAAGATCGGTCCAGCTGTTTCGGAGATTAGCGGGAACAAACACACAGACAGACAGAGCAAAAAAAAAAAATTTTTTATCTATGTTCCGTATAAAGAATAAACATTATGCATTTAGTAAGAAGTTGTTATTTTGACATTACAAACAAACACTTCAATTTTATTTATTTATACCTATAGACTATAAATAGGACTATAGGTTTAGAGGTCTGTGTGGTGCCGGACTTAAAGAATAGCACCACCTCATACTTCCCGTGGGTGTCGTAAAAGGCGACTAAGGGTCATACCGGAGAATGGGCAGCAGCGTTCTCTATGCATTCCACCACCATACTATACTGTGATCGCCAACCCGCCTGCCAAGTGTGGCGATTATGGCAAACCCCCCCTTTTGGGGGAGGCCTATGTCCAGCAGTGGACGTCGACGGCTGAAATGATGATGATGATAGACTATATACTATCCCGCCTGCTGCTAGCATCTGCTGCTGGGGAGTTTGTCGCGCCACTTCTCCCCAGCAAAAGCACAAGGAAGTGATGTGATGATGAAGGACGGGCGTTTTTTGGGGGACTTTGTTTTTTGTAATTTTGACGTTCGAAAAGTGCTGATTCTCAGCCTAGTTTGAATAATAATTACTTTTGATTTTGATCTCCTTTAACGGTATCGTGTATTTATCACGCAATGCGTATTGACGAAGTTAGAGAATTAAAAGAGTGCGTGTCCTTCAAGATACTTTCTTTCACAGAGAGTCAGTCGGTCAGGTCGTAGATAATTAAGATAGAACATTTTAATTGTAAGAAGGCCATGCCTTTTTTTGTTGAGTGGGAAATCATCAAATGACCCCTCCCTCCTCTCCTCTGGGCGGAGCTGAAGGGAGTGTCAGACTATTACTGACTAAAACCCACCTATATTTCTTCAGTTGCCTGTGCCACGGGCCACGGTATCTCTTTCGAACAACCCGCAACCCTGGCGGGCATCGGCCCTAGCGGACCCCGTCAGTTAGTGCTGACACTGCTGACATCTCCCCGAGGCGCGCGTGGAACACAACGCGCCGTCGACCCGGCCTGGTCCTTACCGGACGGCGAGTTGCCCATTGCTCGCCGTCCGCAAGCCCGCGCCTCTACGGTGGCCAGGAATCAGCTACTGATTCCCGACGCCCGGGGCGTCTCCTGCGGCGGCTAGGGACGTGAAGGGTTGCCATGCAAGTCCATGCCTGACACCGACAATTCTAGTAGATAATAAAGATCATATTCGCAAAACGCTTACTCGTTTGTATAAAATTGACAGGTGTCACCAACGCTTTCTCTCAACGGCCGGACTGTAGGTACTGAAACTCCTCGACCTTCCGTGACACTAATTATGCATTTAAAACGTTCTAAATTAAAAATAGGAAAAAAAGCTTTAAAAGTGACAACGCCAGCAATTAAGTTAATTATTGTGATGGGCACAATTGAGTTAACATTTAAATTCTTAATGGAATGCTCTTTTTTAAGCGACTACTTTTCCTTGGAAATTTAGAGCGATAAACTTCACAATGTATTGTCCTGTTTCAATGTTTGGGTAAGCAAGACGAATAGGAATACATGCAGCATCAAGTAGTATATAACAATCTATCTTACAAATAATATGTCTTGAGAGAAAGAACTAGCCGACCCAGAGCAGTGGTGGCCAAGTGGTAACAAGTGGTAACAAGTGGTAACAAGTGGTAACAAGTGGTAACAAGTGGTAACAAGTGGTAACAAGTGGTAACCAGTGGTAACAAGTGGTAACAAGTGGGAACGGCCGCGACTTACCAGCAGACAGGCGCTTTACTTTGTGTAAATTATTTCATCACCACTGCTCTCAAAACGGTGAAGGAAAACATCGTGAGGAAACCGGCATGTCCTAGAATCAAAAATTCCAAAACATGTGACATCTGCCAACCCACACTGGGCCCGCGTGGTGGATTACGGCCCACTCCATCTCTCAGAGAGGAGGCCTGTGTCCCAGCAGTGGGAACATTATAGGCTTATTATGATATGATAGCTGATACGGCGAACTTTGTACCGCTTCAGAATCAATAACTTTTGTGTTTCCCAATTTTTCCCGTGAAATTTTCCCATATTTCAATAGTTATTCTGCTATTCGGAGTGGAGACAAATCCAACAAATGAAAGATTATTAAAATCGGTCCAGCCGTTTTTGAGTTGTAAATGGTGTAAGTAACCCGACTTTGTTTTATATACTTAGATAGATTTTTACGTGTTCTGGACAATATACATAAACTTCGACCAGATGTTCAGACCATGAAAATAAGCATTTTTCACACAGCATTTTTCATTATGGACACATTAATTAATTCTTATTTTTTTGTTAATTTTCATACAAACTAAATACCTTGACGTAAATCACCCGTTATGCATGCTTCTTTATCCGGATTGGCAACGTCAATCGTATTTTCATTCACAAGATTTGACGGGTTGAAACTTGTCAAAACTAAGTTAAGGTGAATGCTCCAACCAGCCCGCGAAATTCAAATTTTCTTACGTTTTTTGCAATTTGCAGGCCAGTGCTAGGTTGTATGTTGATTAAAATATTATTCGCGGTTGTAAGACATATATAGGTACAGAATTATAATCATGAAAATCATCAATAAAACGCTCTAAGTTCATAAAGCTGTTAGAATTACTTTTTCTGTTTTTTTTTTGTTCTTACACCTTTATGAAGTTGGAGGGTTGTATTGGTGATTTTGATTATTATAATTCTGTAACTACATACGTCTTACAGCCGCGAATAATATTTTAATCAACATACAACCTAGCACTGGCCTGCAAATTGCAAAAAACGCAAGAAATTTTGAATTTCGCGGTCTGGTTGGAGCATTCCCCTTAAGGCCCTTTCTTAATGCTTAGCTCAATTAAATTAATTGAAATTAGAAATATCTTTGTGACTAAGCCTTTTTAAGTAGGTACTACTACTTTGTTAGATTTGATTTGTAAAAGCTATAGAAGCGTTTGCCAAAGTTTATGGATAACGTGAACAACACGGTGTATAATGCAGGGAAGCCTTATTTAGTCACACAGCCTTGGGGGAAAGAGCCTCGCGTCCCAGCCGCCGCGGGAGACGCTCCGGGCGTCGGGAGCCGCGTGACGACTCCCGGCCACCGCTTGCGGGCGGAGAGTAATGGGTAGCTCACCGTCCGATCAGGACCAGGCCCGTACCGGACGGCGCGTACGTGTTCCACGCGCGCCTCAATGAGATGTCAGCATGATCAGAAGGGCCGGGCCAGCGGGATTGTCCGAAAGGGTTACCGCTGGCCCGGGACATAAAGGGATAAGGGAGGAACACGGATGGGTTTTAGTCAGTAAGAGTCTGACACTCCCTTGCGCTCCGCTCAGAGAGGAAGGAGGGGTCATTTGATGACTTCCCACCCAAAAAAAAAAACCATACATGACGATATTGCTTAGAAATAGTGATCATAATAAATACCCGTCACGCGTCCTATATTTGAAGCTGATTAACCTTTCATATGCCATTGGAATGTAGATCCACGGCAGACACCGTAGCTTTTTAGAGTTCCGTACCCAAAGGGTAAAAACGGGACCCTCTTACTAAGACTCCACTGTCCGTTTGTCTGTCTGTCTGTCACCAGGCTGTATCTCATGAACCGTGATAGCTAGACAGTTGAAATTTTCACAGATGATGTATTTCTGTTGACGCTATAACAACAAATAATAAAAATAAAATAAAGTTGTAATTTAAAGGGGTATAAAAGAAAGGTTTTTTTCGGCGTTTGCCGTTTGTTTTGCCTTGTAGTACGGAACCCTTTGTGTGCGAGTTCGACTCGCAGTTGGCCGGTCTTACGACATTCAATCGGTAATTACGACATTCAATCGGTTAAACAGAAGCCATAAGTCTAGCAGAACCGTACTAACCTTTAGAAACTAAAGGAAATTAATTAATACTAGGTGCAAACAGCAACTGTCAGTTCCACCCTACAAAGTGAAACTATAGCCCCTTTGAATGCTGACTGTGCTGTAGGAATTTTTGATTTTATTTCTGTATGAAGTGAACAAAGCGCTGGATTCACGTATGAGCAAGTTTTTTTGTTGTTTTAAACAGGGTGTTTGTTTTCAATAAGTGGGTCACAGGGGTCGGGGGTCAAGGAATTTTCTATTACAATTTATGGATTTTTACTTGTTTTATTGGAGGAGCTTGTGGCTAACTAATAACAGCCACACGGGTCGATCGATCAGGTTAAGCTACGCTTGCCGCGGTTGGTCCGTGGATGGGTGACCATCTTTACATACTGAGACCCCTCCGCGCCTCAGAAAGCACGTTAAGCCGTTGGTCCCGGCTGACATTCGTGGATCTTTGACTCTCGTTACGGGTCGTCAGAAGCTCGAGTCTGACAACCAGTTTTACCAAGGGGTATCGTATTACCCAGTAACTGGGTTGTGGAGGTCAGATAGGCAGTCGCTCCATGTAAAATACTGGTATTCAGCTGCATCCGGTTAGACTGGAAGCCGACCCCAACATAGTTGGGAAAAGGCTAGGCAGATGATGACTTGTAGTGCATGTTTTGGTGAAGAAAAAAAATTGTATAATTATAATCGTCTTCTTCCGTCCATGGTCCCGTTGGGGTCGGGTCTCCTCACTTTTCCGCGCCAAGTTATTCTGTCTAGGTCTGTCGGTTCAGGCAATTGGGCTTTTTGTGGTCTCTTTTCATACTTATTTGACCACCTGAGGCAATTCTCGTAATTTTAAGACGTTCACAGTCTGGGGTCCTAAAAAGGCGACTTTGGCAGAATCATACAAGTATAATAATACATTCATTTATTTCAGGCAAAGAACACCCATTATCACACGACATAAATTCACAGAAAACATAATACTTAAATAAATAAAATAAAATTAAATCCAAATTAGAGTACATCAAATCAAATAGGTAAAATGATATCAATATAAATCAAACTAATATAAACAAACGAAATTAACTTAAAATAAATCAAAATAACTCGAATAAAATCAAATCAAATTAAAAAACAAAAAAAAAACTAAAAAAAATAACATTATTAGTCTCAGTCTCAATCTGTCAAAAATACCTCTAGTTTCCCTACTTTTTTATTCTTTTTTGACATTTGTTTGTCGCCGAGATGAGATTGCGACTCGATTTTAAACGTTTTTGATTACGAGAATTAGCTTTCAGGTTAATGGCGGGTGGCCTCTGCCTCTCTTCTGTTCTGGTAGATTTAGTGGAATTTGTACCACAACATGATCTTCATAGCGACTTTTAGTGTATCCCATCATACCATCTTAGGCTTTCAAAAATGTTATAATTAAGTATTATGGTGGACCGACGGCCGTGTGAAGGCCGCAAGAACCCGTTGGATGCGTGGAGAACAGAACCGGCCGAAGTGGAGGTGCTTGGGGAAGGCCTATGTCCAGCAGTGTACGTCTTTCGGCTGAAATGATGTAGTTTTATGGTTATGATAAAAGAGTGCCCACGGAGTTCCTTGCCCATTCTTCTCACTTGGAACTACGCTTTGGAATGGGCCACTGGCTACATTTTTCTGACAGACCGACTTCTTGACAGTTGAAGTGCCTGTAAATGGTTTAATTGAAATAAATCATTTCAGTGAAATAAATGCTTCGAGTTTGAGTCTATGTAATCGCCTCTGTCGTCCGGTTGTTCTGGCTTCATAATTCGGGTTGCCCAATGTGTGTTGGTTGGTGTCTCTAATAAAAACTAGCGCAAAGAAGTAATTTTTTCTATAAAATTGGACGATTTTCACTCTCCGCTAAATTATCTCGGCTAAATCTTTGGAAGCAAGGGTCTTTTTGTTTAGTAAAAAATAAAAATTTGATGCATGCCAGACGTGAGGTCTTCGTTTGTCCCCTTGTGTCATATAAACACGTTGCAGACAAGGCAGAAAGCGTACTCTTAATAACACGTTGTAGGTACTTTTAAATTCATACGAAATTTTCTAATGGCCGTTTGGAGACTGCATATGATTTTTTTTTTCGAAATATTTATTTCCAACGATGAGTTCAACGCAAATGTACTTGTTACCATACCGTTATGTAATTAATATATTGTATATTCACAGAATTAAATTTTTTAACTGGCCCATGTTTTAAAAGATCAGCCTTTAGCACAAAAACGCCTATTTTCAAGCACCTACTACTTGTCAACTTAGTTCATTTTAGTGCATAAAAGTTTTCTTGATTCGCAACTAGTTGCGAACAAAGAATAAATATTCTTAATTCGCAACTGGTTGCGAACCCCAGTTGCGAAAACGGCCGGAGGGGCTCTTACTACCTAATTATTTGAGTTCTTCAGAAAGGGTGCATAGTACTCGCAACGGCGTGAGTGTATGACCAGGGGGCCTAAAAAGGTCAATCACTCATAAAAGGATAACATTATTCCTAAAAAGGTCAATCAATCATAAAAGGATAACATTATTAATTATACTCGTAATATGGCGAAGACAGTCCGTGTTTTTCTTTTTTTCGTTGCACTACGTAGGTACAATCAAAGAGATTGGGATAGGATTAGGATTGGATTGATTGGTTGGTATTTTAGCGACAGACAAAAAAAAAAATAACTGAAAAATCCTTCACCAATGGGATTTGATACGATTAACTTAACAGTTAACTGTCCATTATGTTATCCTTTTATGATTCTGCCAAAGTAGCCTTTTTAGGGCCCCCAGGGCTAGCATGGCCGGAGAAATTTTATCCACGGGGAGAGGAGAAAATACTATTCCCCTCTGTCAATTTTCTCCACCCTCCGAGCATGGCGACATGGGTGGATAAACTATTCACGGTGGCAGTAAGCACGAGACATTTTTATAGTACAATTAATTATATTTTCTCCAAGAGATATACTTAAACCCACCATCTAAAGACGAGGACAAATTTCTCCCTTTGTTATGTCAAAATATCTGTAATTTTCCTCTTCCACTAGTCGCCATGCTATAGGCGGGGGGTGAGTATCCACGTCTAATGTCAAAAAGTGATAAAATTCTCTTTCCCCCTGTTGCCGTGCTTTGGCAGGTGGATAAAGTAATTTTATTCCTTGTCTGTGGAAATAAACGGTGGAGAAAAGTTTTATCCCCAGCCCATGCTAGCCCTGCTGATGTATGAACGTAAAAGAGTCAAAAGGAGTATGTAAGGATCGTAGCAGTTGGCGTTCTGTAGTTTCTGCCTACTCCTATAGAAAGAAGGCGTGAGTATTATGTAATTATTTGATTCGCCATCTATGTAGAATCTTATCAAGTGAACCTTCTCCACGTCTACTTGTCGATCATAATAACTTCGTTAGCAAGCTCTCACTTCGCTAATTTAATGAGGAAGCTGTCTTGTGTCAGGCACAGAGCATCTTGACGAGTATGTAGCTGAAATTTCAACAAAATGGCTGTATTTTGCACGAAGTTCGGCGAGTTCGGCGGTTTCAGTTATGGCTACCTGAAAGGCGTCAATTAGGTAGTAATACAAACTTTACCCATGTTTTACAGGTGCTCTGGCATTGATTTTGATCTAGCTCAGCATAAGGCTGGCTTTCCACCAGAGATGAGCGAGGATGCGTAGCGAGAGATGTGTGTGAAACCAACCAATAACATCGCTTCATTTTTATAGCTTGGACTAAAATAGCGTACGTACTGGACCTTTCTGAAGAACCAGTAAGGTCACTATACACCTGGCGATTCACATTTTTTTTATTTTAATTACATTTAATATCATCATCATCATCTGCCTAGCCTTTTCCCAACTATGTTGGGGTCGGCTTCCAGTCTAACCGGATGCAGCTGAATACCAGCAATTACATTAATTACATTTAATATATTTTATGTTAAACATCTATAGGTACAAAGTGTAATTGTAATAACTAAAACTTCATAAGGGGTCACTGTACTCATCATTATGTAGATTTTCTTCGGATAACCCTTAAAATCTCGAAAAAAATCAGCTGCTCCACGTTAATGATCACATGACTCACCTTGTATCAAAATCCTATGAGTGGGATAGGATCAGGTAGGATATATTTTAAGCAAAAGACTTTTATAATTGGTTTATTAATGATGATTTCTATTAAGGAAAATTGGATCCAATTACAACAACTTATTATCTAGTGTGAGTACCAATCATCCTCCACACGAATTGCTTTACAAATTATAGAAAGGCCTTTTTAGGCCCCCAAGCCTGAAAATCATAAAAGGATCTTTCATTGGCAGAATCATAAAAGGATAACATAATATGGCGAAGACAGACCGTGTTTTTTTTCGCTGCACTACGTAGGTATAATCAAAGAGATTACTATTGGATTTGGATTGGATTGATTGGTATTTTAGCACAGACAAAAAAAAAATAACTGAAAAATCCTTCACCAATGGGATTTGATATGATTACGAATCATAATGTTATCCTTTTATGATTCTGCCAAAGTGGCCTTTTTAGGTCCCCAGAAACTCTACTATTGGTCCTCTGGGGCCGTATTACGAAGTATTACTGCCATCATGATTCCAGTGCCAAAAAGGGATGGTGCTGTCGGTCATATACAGGGTGTTATTGAATTAACCCAAAACCTCTTAAGAGGTACTCATCATTATGACCAACTTTTACTATGGGAACAAACCTGAAATCGCAAAAAAAAAATCAGCTGTTCCCTACATTTATGTTCGCATAACTCATCAAAATGTAGGGAACAGCTGACTTTTTTTTCGCGATTTCAGGTTTGGTTCCATAGTAAAAGTTGTTCATAATGATGAGTACAATGACCTCTTAAGAGGTTTTGGGTTAATTCAATAACACCTTGTATAGCTCCGTCTGTCTCTCATACTGGAATCATGATGGTATTAAACCGTCATAATACGGCACTAGGATGCTGTTGCAGCACCTGTCTCCGCCTCTCCTCAGTAGTGAAGCTGTTTTATTAAGTGGACCTGCGGGGTAGTTGCGTAATACACTTACAGTAGCAAAGGCTTTAATTTTGACAGTTCAACAACGTTCATTGCGTTATTTACGTTGTAAAGCAGATAAATTTTTCCAACATACGAAGCAATGGATTAGCGATATTTTTCAAAATTATTCAGATTGAGATTGAAAGTGTGTTACACAATTAGGCTGCAGTTTATTAAGTTTGACTTAAAGTACAGACGCCAGCACATCAAGCTACTACAATCTGTCAAATTTCTTTAAAAGATTTTCTAATTTATCGCTAAAGAAGGTTCTAAGTTGATTGGGAAAAAATTTCAGTTTCGGGTATCTTGATGTGTTTGGCGTCTGAACAATTACTATTAATAAAAACAACTAGAAATGTGTGAAGATAACACTAATATTATAAAGGCGAAAGTTTGTGAGTGTGTGTGTGTGTGGTTGTGTGGGGGGGTGTGTATATGTTTGTTACTTCTTCACGCTCAAACGGCTGGTCCAATTTTTATAAAATTTTTCACCCTGGATTAACATATAGGCTAATTTTTATCCCGGTATTCTCACGGGATCGACATTTACGCTGGTAAAATCGCGTGCAAAAATTCGTTCTCCCTTCCGTTGTTTAAAAAAATAAAGTAAAAGAACAAGACATTAGATATACATTACATACTTTCATAGGAATACAAACATGTGCATAATAGAATAGAATAGAATACTCTTTATTATGTACACCATATTAATTACATACATAAGGTATAGAAACTGTACAAAGGGTGACACAATGGGCGGTCTTATCGCTAAAAGCGATCTTTTAAAGACTACCTTTGGATGGATTAAAAAGGGGAAGGACAGACAAATACTGCAGGTAGTCTGTGGTGTACCATTTACATAATACAATAAATACATACATAAAGTATATTATACTAATCTAAATAAATATATACATATAACAATAAACATGAAACAGGAGCAAAGACAAATAATAATAACTAATTTGCGTATATCTATTTTAAACTGTATATACCAAAAGCTTACGTGGACTGAGTAGCATCCACGTAACATATCATCTGCTAAGCCTGGTGATTATGGGATTATACTGCGAACAAACTTCGACGGAGTTAGTTGAGCCAATTCATGGGACTGATTAGTAACTTACTGGCTACATTGTTGCAACTTACTCAAAACTTGTTACAAAACAATGTGCATGAATGTGCAGTGAATTCACTTCGAACACTTTAATAATTCAATTATTTTTACTGATGGTGATGACATACTAAAGAGTCCTACAAAGGGGCCGTCTCCATGACCGAGAGAATCGCGGCGATATTATCATCGTGCCACGTATTTCTATACACTCTCTTAGAACGTGTCTCCACACAGCGATATCATCGCCGCCAAAATTTGATGGCACGGCGAGACTATCGCCGCGATTCTCTCGCTCGTGGAGACGGCCCCAAAGAGGCGCGACACGCGATATAATCGCGCGACACAAAGGCTCCGCTCGTTGCGCGACTTGCGGTGCCTTTGTGTCGCGCGTGATTTTATCGCGTGTCGCGCCTGTTTAAAGGAGCCTTTAAGAATTTAGTGGACGGTTTATGTAACGAAAATCAGTTCCATTGTTTAACATGAATAAAGGGTTCCGTATCACAAGGCAAAAACGCCGAAAAAAACACGTTTGTTGTATGGGAGCCCCCCTTAAATATTTATTTTATTCTATTTTTAGTATTTGTTGTTATAGCGGCAACAGAAATACATCATCGGTGAAAATTTCAACTGTCTAGTTATCGCGGTTCTTGAGATACAGCCTGGTGACGGACAGTGGAGCCTTAGTAATAGGGTCCCGTTTTTACTGTTTGGGTACGGAACCCTATAAATGAAATAAAAAGTGTAAAGTGTGTAGAGGAGTAACACCCAAACGATTGTCAATGCGATACCAACTTGAGAAAAAATTTCAGATACACGTAACTATAAGGTTTTATGGTTAACTTTTCAATCAATACAAAGCAATGCTGCTCGGATATACCTAATAGGAATGGTAGTAGGACTACTCTGGACGTACCTAAACTTTCACTAAGAACACTGACTTCTACTTCCTATTACTTAAATATAAACTACTCCTTAACCTCAGGCCCCAAAGCATTATCAATGCCGGTATAGACAGTAGCACACACTTTGTTGCACCCTCGTTTGAACAGCATGACAGATTTGCCCAACACCAGCAGTTTCTGTGTCTTCCGGTGCTCGCTCGGCGGTGGTTCACGACGGTTTTTAGAACGGCGGTGAAGCTGGATCTCCACTGCCAAAGCTATTGCTGTAAAATAAATGCGTTATATAAATGTGTTATGTAAAATAAACCTACAGGTCGAAAGTCAGGGCCGATACCACTAGGCTACCCCTCTCCGAAAAAATCAGCTGGGTAAAAATCAACTGGGTGAGAATCAACTGGGTAAGAATCAACTGGGTAAGAATCAACTGGGTTAAAATCAACCGGGTAAAAATCAACTGGGTAAAAATCAACAGGGTAACAATCAACTGGGTAAGAATCAACTGGGTAAGAATCAACTGGGTAAGAATCAACTGGGTTAAAATCAACCGGGTAAAAATCAACTGGGTAAAAATCAACAGGGTAACAATCAACTGGGTAAGAATCAACTGGGTAAAAATCAACTGGGTAAGAATCAACTGGGTAAAAATCAACTGGGTAAAAATCATCTGGGTAAAAATCAACTGGGGATAAATCAACTGGGTAAAAATCAACTGTGTAAGAATCAACTGGGTAAAAATCAACTGTGTAAGAACCAACTGTGTAAAAATCAACTGGGTAAGAATCAACTGGGTTAAAATCAACTAGGTTAAAATCAAGTGGGTAAAAATTCAACGGGGAAAAATAAACTGGGTAAAAATCAACTGGGTAAAGTCAGCTGGGTAAAAATCGACTGGGTAAAAATCAACTGGGTAAGAATCAACTGGTTAAAATTCAACTGGGTAAAAATCAACCGGGTAAAATTCGGCCTATCTAAATATGACGTTATCATTAACAGTTGTCGAACTGTCAACGATAATGTCACATTTGAAGGTGGCACCTTAGTCGGCTAGTGTTATAACATGAGAGATAAATTTTAATGGAAAATAATCTAGACTATAATGTTTTATAGAGAAAATATTGATTTTTTTTGTTTGTTTGTCACGCTTTCACGCTAAAACGGCTGAACGGGTTTGTATGAAATTTTACATATGGGTAGACTATAGTCTGGATTAGGAAATTGGATACGTTTTATCCAGATACTCTCACGGGATCAAGACTTATGCGGGTGAAACCGCGGGGCGCTAGTTTGTTATAAGGGAACGGGTGTATCTGTTAAAACTAAAACTTGCATACCGTAATGGAATTTGCATGTTGTGTGAGTTTACGTTAACGGTGACCATTAGTTTTATTTTATAGGTACATAAATGGAAGGATTTCCATCAGATATTTAGCTTGAAATGTATGCTACGTGAAAAGATTTATACTGAATTATTCGCAAAGCATGAGTCAAATAAGTCATTTCGAATAATAATCGCATATACTCATGTATAAGCGATTATTATACGAAATGACTTATTTATCAATAAGTTACCAAGTAACTGGGTTGTGGAGGTCAGATAGGCAGTCGCTTCACGTAAATAACTGGTATTCAGCTGCACACGATTAGCCTGGAACCCGACCCCAACATAGTTGAGAAAAGGCAGATGATGATTTATCTATTAATAGTTTTCCAAAGGTCAAGAGGGGCTTGTGGCTAATTAATAACAGTCGCACGGGTCGATCGATCAGGTTAAGCTACGCTTGCCGCGGTTGGTCCGTGGATGGATCTTGTACATACGAAGACCCCTCTGTGCCCCGGAAAGCACGTTAAGACGTTGGTCCCGGCTGTCGTTGATTCTTTGACAGTCGTGACGGGTCGTCAGAAGCCCGAAAATCTGACAACCAGTCTTACCAAGGAGTACCTATCGTATTACCCAGTAACTGGGTTATGGAGGTCAGACAGGCAGTCTCTCCATGTAAATTACTGGTATTCAGCTGCATCCGGATAGACGGGAAGCCGACCCCAACATAGTTGGGAAAAGGCTAGGCAGATGATGAGTTTTCCAAAGGTCCATATTGGCTCAGGATTGAATTCAGTGGAAAAACGAAAGGGAAGCCTTTGCCCTGCAGTGGGTCAATACATTTATTATTTCCATTTATTTAATTACTGTACATACAAATTATATTTTTAAATATCTATATTATATATAAAAAAAAATCATAAAATTAAAACCGCTGGTCCTAGAGACATGCAATTTGGAGGGTGTGTTCTTTGTGAAGAGTAGGTAGGTATCCACTAAGAAAGGGTTTTTCCAAATTCCATCCCTAACAGGGTGATGGAGGGAGGGTGAAATTTCACGCGGGCGAAGTCGCGGGCAGAAGCTAGTTAGAATATAAAAAACATTTAAAAATATTAATATTTCCAAAGCAGTTTTGCTTTGTATGAAATTAATATTCACGTTAAAACTACCTGCTAACAGATGTCCGATGCCGAGCAAACAGAAAGCGCCTCTCAACATCCTTAAGGAGACGGGCTGCAAACCTTTTGTGGATTCCCCTTGTGGCTGCAAACACAAACTTGGATAATAAATCAACTACAATTCAAAACTTATTGTTTAGTAAACTCCTGGAGGTTATTTTAAGATCAATGCCACATCTAAGATTTAAGATAGAAGAATTGAGATAATTCCTTCATTGTAACCCGCCGAATTTAGTATTGCCGTGTATCGAATTTTGATCAACATTTTACGACGTATACCAGCGCTTTAATTTAAAGAAACTTAAAAAATAAGTATTGAATTTTGTGGTCTTTATTGACGAATTCCCTTAAATTCGTCAATAAAGCCCACAAAATTCAATTCCTGTTTCTTCCCTTAAAGAAAAAAAAGATTCAGAATGTACAATATATTTATGGTCGATATATTGTAATAGGATCATATCCTATATCGCTTCACAACCTGTATATTCAGCCAACCAAGGAGAATTTAATTAAGAATTTACCAAAACTAAAATATTCGAAGTAAAATATGGTAATATTATTTTCATCGTCGATTAATTTACGAGTACCTACAAGTATCCGTAATTGTTAGGTTAATTTACTGTTAAATTATTATTAAGTACATGAAAAACTTAATTTTACAAATTAATCAACTTTGCTAATATATAATAATAATATATATACTATATACAAGTATTTAAACAAAAATTAAAGAATTAGGCAGGAACTCATTGGGCATCAAAAAATTCGTCCGCGTCAATGGGATAAGCTGTTGGTTTTTCATCGTCGACTCTTCACGTGACCAGAGGGTTGGCCTATTTTTAGCCCAAAAACTCAGCATTGCCATCCAACGTGGTAATGTTGCCAGCCTTTTGGGCCACTTATCCCACGGAAAATTTAATATTGATGTTTTTAATTTTAACATGGAAGAGTTTAACCAATTGTTTATTCGAAGGTATTTTCTGATTTAGCTACTTCCACGTATACAGAAAACAAAATAACCAATGCGCAAACTGTAACCATGCCTTCAGCATATATGATTCTAGACGTAGCGTAGTTTTTCGTCGGTTATAAAACCGAATCACTGAATCAGTTTATCGCTATTCTCCCCTGTATGTATGTATTTAACGATCACCACATGAATAGGTTTCTCAATATTGATACATGTAATTAATGAGTCACTTAAACCTGATTGTTGTAATAATCAACATATATGAGGAACTTTGGCTCTTCAGATACAAGTATCCTTTTAATTAGTTCAGGAGCCAGCTGTTCAACTTGCCTCTGCCCACTGCTTGTACAATCATGTTTAGTGTATGTCTAACCTTGTGTGTTTGTCTTTGTACAATAAACTTATTATTATTAATTGATAAGGTAATTATATTTTTTTTACGTACGGCTTGTGATGAGGCAGTTGTAGACTCTCCCATCACTTCACCGCCCTGTTTATCACTCTCGGTAACGGGGTCCGACCTTCTGGCTTGTTCTGGAAGATTCTTGTACTCATCTGTTGTCATCTTAGCTATGATGCCTGCTTCGAAGAGAGTCATGACGCTGGAAAAATATAGATTTTTTATTGCAGTAGCATTATTCATACATGTATTGTTCATCGTCACCTGTCTCGCCTTTGCAATACAGACACTGTTAATAACTTGATATTATGTTGTTACACGACTCCAAGTTATCTTAAGATACACAAGAAAAAAAACATACGTTTTTTTGCGGTAAATACGAGACGCAGAGAAAGAACAAAATCACAAAATAGGACAAGTTAGGGGAAAACATGCGTCACATCCACGCAAAACGGCCATCGCTCAGCATAAAGCCAAGACCCTACGCGAGACAGAGCCCCCAGCACTGGATTTCAGCAAATTACAAAAACATATTAAGTACATCATATGAAATCTAGTCAATCAATATATCGAGTTCAGTGAAAATAATAAGTTCACTGAAGTAATGTTTTAAGTCAGCTGAATCTTTCCAACATTTACCTCCTTATTATCATATCAGATGAATAGTTACACACCGATTTCTCTTTTTCAGTCGTCAGTAATTTGACTTTCGAAAGAAGAAGACAAAGCGTTGTGTAACTATACAGACGCTATACAACGCTTATTGGTAAGTGCATATTTTTATGCGTATACAGAATAGCTGGGACACCGACGCGCAACCTGTTACTACAGATTCAGTACATGATTCTGAACCACTCTACGTAGAAATTTTTGGACGGTTATTTAAATAAAAATTAGCTGTTTCATGAATTTTTCCGCGTGGGTTCCATACTTTTTAACCGACTTCAAAAAGGTTCTCAATTCGACTCTATGTCTTTTTAGGGTTCCGTACCCAAAGGGTAAAAACGGAACCCTATTACTAAGACTTCGCTGTCTGTCCGTCTGTCCGTCTGGCCGTCTGCCTTTCTGTCCGTCTGTCCGTCTGTCTGTCTGTCTGTCTGTCTGTCATCAGGCTGTATCTCAAGAACCGCTATAGCTAGGCTGTTGAAATTTTCACAAAGTGTGTATTTCTATTGCCGCTATAACAGCAAATACTAAAAACAAAATAAAATAAATATTTAAGGGGGGCTCCCATACAACAAACGCGACTTTTGCCCTTTTTTGCTCGATATCAAAAATGGCAACAGGTTGGCACTTGAAATATCCACAAAATACTCAGTTGTATTTTAACTTTAATAATACTTAAATAATAAAATTAAAATAAAATAAATATTTAAGGGGGGCTCCCATACAACAAACATGTTTTTTTCGGCATTTTTGCCTTTTGGTACGGAACCCTGCGTGTGCGAGTCCGAGTCGCACTTGTTTTTGTATATTTGTTATCGTTAACGATATCTCCGGGAATCGTAAATCGATTTCAAATTTTTTTTGAATTTTTTTTGCGGTTGGGAAATCATCAAATGACTCCTCCCGCTCTGGGTGGAGCGGAAGGGAATGTAGAAGAAGACTCTTACTGACTAAAACCCACCCGTGTTCCTTCCTTTGCCCTTTATATTCCGGGCCAGCGGTAACCCTTTCGGAGAATCCCGCTGAATTGTTAGGGGCCTATGGGTGGTCCCATAGGGGCCTATGGGTGGTCCCATATAAATTTATTAACTTTGCTTGGGTATTTTATACGAATTTGTGTGGGGTAAGTACAACTTAAAAGTGAAAAATTAAAACTTTTACAAAAAAAAAAACAACCAATTAACTTTAATTTTGGAAGTCGGTGGCAAACAACGAAAATGCGAACCCAGCGACACTGACTTCCGAAATTAAAGTTATTTTACAACAAAGTCTTTTGTGTAAGTAGGTGGTATTTTTTTTAAAGTTTTGTATTAGGAAACTGCAGGTTTTTTTATTGATAACCGACGGAAAAATCTACACTAGGGGGTCTAAAATCGCGTCGACGTTCTGTGCCACCCTGTATTATACTTACACGTTGTTGAAAGTTTCCAAATAAGGACATCCGATTTGTAAAGCGATCGCCGAGTATCGTGTGTATAGTTTTTCGCTCAAGTGGAAGTTGTGGGATCCTGAAACAATTTTTTTTAAATTTTACTTTTTTTGTATTATAGGTAAGTACAGACGCCAGAAAATCAAGCTACCCGAATCTGTCAAATTTTCCCAATCAACTTTGAACCTTATGCTTTTGCGATAAAGTTGAAAACCTATTAAAATTTGATAAATTATTGTAGCTTGATGTGCTGGCGTCTGTACATCTTTGCCTATGCCTTCAGGGAGTATAAGCGTGATGTTATCGTTTCTCATTGGTCTTTAGTTGTCTATCTAAACTAATATTATCGTCATCATCATCATCATCATTTCACGAACGACGTCCACTACTGGACATAGGCCTCCCCCAATTTTGGGGGGGGTTTGCCATAATCGCCACGCTTGGCAGGCGGGTTGGCGATCGCAGTATGGTATGATGGTGTAATGCACAGAGGACGCTGCTGCCCATTCTCCGGTCTCCCTTAGTCGCCACCCACGGGAAGTATGGGGTGGTGCTATTCTTTAAGTCCGGCACCACACAGACAAACTAATATTATAAAAGGTCAAATTGTTTGTGGTGATCTGTGTAAGGTACTGATCCAATTACATAAAAACTGATAGAAAGCCGTTTATTCCTGAGTGCCATAAGATATTATAGTTGATCGATAGTTGACTTCCGCCTGAACGGAAGTCGCGGGCAGAACCTAGTCTAAACTAAGAAATATTTGATTTTTGTATGTTTGTTTGTTATGCTTTCACGCTAAAACGACTGAACAGATTTGGCACATGACCTGGATTAGGATATAGGATACTTTTTTCCCGATATTCCCACGGGATCGAGATTTATGCGGGTGAAACCACGGGGCGCAGTTAGTTTATTTATAAAATAGTACATACCGAATCTCTCTGTGTCGTAGTAGAGTGTCTCCCTCCCACCTAATACTGCCACTCTCCTATGGGACAGCACTAGTCGTACGCCCACCTCTACGTTGCGCACACGCTGTATTCGCTGTCGACGCATCAGATTCGCAAGTCGACCGTATACGCCTGTGCCGTTCTGAATTAAAAAAAAAACTTATCACTTTTATGATTTCGGTAGGATCGGCAAAGGATTACGTCATCATGTGCTAGATAGGGATAAGAGGGGCTCGTGGCTAATTGATAACAGCCGCACGGCCCGATTGTAGGGTTGGTTCGTGGATGGGTGACCATCCATTACACATCGACACCGTTGGTCCCGGCTGTCATTCATCCAAGCTAGTTGCGCGGTAAACTCTGCTTGCGAGATGCAGGATTTTGCGTCACGTCAGTATGACGCGTCGTTCGCATGGGGCGTTGTAGATACCGCTACACAGTCATTACGGGTATTCAGAAGCCAAAAGTCTGACAACCAGTCTTACCAAGAACTATCATGTTCCGGAGTAACTGGGTTGTGGAGGTCAGATAGGCAGTCGCTTCATGTAAAATACTGGTATTCAGCTGCATCCGGTTAGACTGGAAGCCGACCCCAACATAGTTGGGAAAAGGCTAGGCAGATTGATTGTGCTAGATAGGGATACACAAAACAAAGACAGATATACCTCAAGATTTTAGACAATGATAAATTTGAAGATTTAAAAAATATTTAAATCGTATTAGACCAGGGGTGTCAAACTCAATTTTGCAGAGGGCCATATATTAGATTTAGAATGTGTAGGCGGGCCAGGTTCAAATTAGAATACTAAAACATACTAAATTATTTTAACATCTTTATTAATTTAGTTATATATAGTTGTTACAAATCATACCAAAAGTAAGAAAGAGGGTGAGGGAGGGGCGCAGTATGCGTTAGCTGCACGGACGAAATAGAAAACGACTTCCCGCGCGCACGAGAGAGAGAGAAAAGCATAACTAACACTCTCTCACTCGTCTTGTCAGGCGCTACTCTTGAAATTACTTTTAAGTAAAACGCGCGTATTTTTAAATCTGCGTAGAGGCATTGAGTGCAGTCTAAAATCTCAAAAAAAAAGATTCATTATCTGTGATATATTGTGATCGCGGGCCGTATTGAAATGGCCCGAGGGCCGGATTCGGCCCGCGGGCCGTATCTTTGACATGACTGTATTAGACAATGATAGCAAAGATTTAAATCGTATAGATTCGCCCTTCCGCGTCAAAAGACGTTCGCATTTCTGTTTCGTTTTGACACAATGTCGCAGATACTTGACTTGATTATCATGGAAACGTCATTTCCCCTTTTTTTGGGAGTCTGGTTTTCTCAGTTTGGACCATTTATGTACACAAATACAAACAAACAAGAAGAAAGGAACAGAAAAACACGTACAAAGGGGATGCTTGTTTTTAAAGAAATCTCTTCCAGCGATAGGAAAATAGATAAAAAGAAAATAAATACAGACAACGTGTGAAAAAGTAGAAGGTAAAAAAAAATCAAATCAAAAACAATTATCTAATTTAAATATAAACATACTATATGAGAATATACTTTTACATGCATAAAAAAAATGAAATGTGTATAATACAGGTATTCAGCTGCATCCGGTTAGACTGGAAGCCAACTCCAATATAGTTGGGAAAAGGTTAGGCAGACGGAAAAATATTACTAAAACTTTGAATAAGGTTGCGAAGCGCCTTCAGTCATCAGTCGATGAAGAAAGTGGGTATTCGGAGCACAATGGGTGTTGAACTAAATAATTGAAAAGGACTCGCATTTAGCACAAACCACAGACTATCATTAAACATGCGGTAACAGAACATTAGCTACCATTTCAATAGTATTTATGCTAAGTGAAAATTTATCATGAATATTCAAATAATATATAAGTAATATCTGTTCATTTAATGGATATTTTCATGAAGGCCTTTATCCAGCATTATTTATATCGGATCTAGTATCGTGTTATGAAGCATAAAAATACGTAAACCTGAAATAACAAAAGCTTATCGCTCGCTCGAATTTGCACGAAATCATAACATGCATGAATATAATAATATTTACTGTGAAACAAATGCAGGGTATGGTGTATTCTCATACTACCCGTAAAACCGGTTATATTTTACTTCTATACTATCCCAATAATTTGTGTATTGCATTATTTATTAATAATAATAAATTTATTTATTTCAGATATAATTCTAGTCCATAGTTTCAAACTCATACTCTATATTAAAATTACTTATAAAATATAATTTTAAATTCAAAACAGATAAAAACCCAAAATAAAATTGTGATCAATTAAAAATAAGAAGTAATTAAATTTGACAAAAATAAAAATGTCAGAATTGAATAAAAGATAAAAATAAATAAAATTTACACATATACATAAACTCACACCAAAAGGTGTCCCATTGGGGTAAGCATGAAACTACAGAACGCCACCACACACACAACCTCAAAACATGTCTTTGTAGAAAGATTTTTAACATTCTTAGGCCCATTCCTGTACAATAGATTAAATAGAAAACTAAGTATCTATAAGCTAAATTACTATAGTTGTAAAAAAATTATACTATATTTACTAACCATCGACTATGCACAGACAGAAGACCTACTTTGTCTGCAAATAGAACTGCTAACATTCTATTTTACTTTTATTTACCTAAGTTTTAATTTAGTTTTTACGTTATACCTGGTTGTACCCGGCTAAAACTAAGTGTAGCCGCACATGGGCCGGCTAAAACTAGGTGTAGCCGCACTTCGGCTAGAATCCGTGAAATATATACTCCTTTTGCCTTTATAAATGCGATTATAAGCACGTGTAGGTTTATTAATAATCGAACAGAATGATAAATGCTTATAAAAAGCCACTGACTTCGGTATCATTTGAGGAGAATGGCCACCGTACTATGGGTTTCTGCCCTATAGCCCTAAGATATATACCAATAGACACAGCTTTTCAAGTAGAACCTTTGTTACTAACACGACTTTTGGCAGTTGTTGGTTAGTTCGGATTTGATGACCTAAATAGGTAACTACTTGGGCACCGAAGTTTAGGAATGCTCTTGGCGCCCTTCGTCGTGTTATTAGCGAAGGATCAAAGGTTCCCCATTGAAAGCTCTCTTCATTGGTGTATATCATAAGGCTATTGAGCGCCAAGAATTCCTTAACTTCGGTGCCCAAGTTATCACCGTTTCAGGTCATTCACTCCGTACTGACTAACAATTGGCAATAGTCGTGTTAGTAACAAAGGATCTCCTTGAAAGCTTTTCAGTGGTATATAATTATCTTAACGCTATTGGGGGATGTCGCAGGCTTAACGTTGTGTCCGGCTGACTGAATCTTAAAAACATTGTTTCTAAAACGGCATCTAGTATGCCAATGTTTTAAAATGTCCGTTTTTAAGCTTAAAAGCTGATGTTTGCAAGACATAGAATTAATTAAAGTTAATTAATTGTCTATATACAGGTGGGCAATTTGGAGGTATACAACTTTTTTTGCCGCCATTTTGTTTTGACAGTTGTTGCATGAAAATTATTTTGTTTAGATACGCAAATTTTTTACGGAGCGTTTGACGACCGAACAACGTGTTTTAATTATTAAAACATTCTACTCAACCCAATCATGTATTGCGAAAACTCTCACTTGCCTTCGCGGCTAACAATAACTCGTTTAGTGAATAAATGTAAGCAGCATGGCATTGTAAGAGATAAAGCAGTTCCTCGTCGAACAGATAAACCAAGTCCTCGTCGCTTAGAAAACATATGGTGCCAAGGCCAACAAGACGGGGCCACATGTCATACGGCACGAGACACAATCGAGACATTGAAAAGAACGTTTCTCGGGTCGATTAATTTCGAGACACGGTGACATTGTTTGGCCCCCCAAGATCCCCGGATTTAACAGCTTCTGACCTTTTTCTGTGGGGCTATCTAAAGGGAAGTATTTATGGTAACAGGCCAATTAACCTTCAACAATTAAAACAAAATATCTGAGACAGTCACTGAGATATCGAAGGAAATGTGTGAAAATGTCATGAAAAACGCAATGAAAAGGGCTCACATCTGCCATGCTGCTAGAGGTGGACATTTGTCTGACATTATTTTCCATACTTAATTGTCGGCCCTAAATACTTTAGTTAAAAAAAAAACTTTTTTATATTTCATATTTCTTTTTTATTTTATTATTTTTTAAATTTTTTTTTTAGATTAAACTTTAAAAAATAAAGTGTATAGGTAACCGTTATTTGCCCACCCTGTACCAGAATTTCAATAATACTTAATTATTCACATTTACAGCTCTGAGCTCCTTACGTACTAATAATCAAGAGAAATCGTCATAATAAGAAATACTCTCCTTGGTGAGTACATATCAATAGAAATCAGATCAGTCACAGTGTAGATCTTTCGAAAGTACGTTTGTTTGTTTGTTACCTTTTCACTCCTAAACCACTGAACCGATCATCCTGAAATGCATATACGTTTTCAGGTGTACAGAAACGGATATAGGGTACGTTTTTGTCCCGAAAAAAAGTGCTGTTCCCACTGTGAAAACAACAATAATGTTATTATGATAATAGATGGCGCCACGTGTTTGAAAGACAATCATGATTTAATTGTGAAACCGCGGGGCGCAGCTAGTTCTCCATAATAATTATTATTTTTATTTATTTTAATTCAGATACTGATCCATATTAAAAATTATGTTAGTAAACAAAAATTAAAAATACATGCCACAATTATAGGTACTATTATAAAATATATAAAATCAAAATTCTTACAATCTTTAAAACCAATTACTTCTTTAAATAATACATACTAATCTGAAGTTGCAAAAAATCCTATAAAATAAAACTAAAGGCGTTAGTTTGAAGCGAGAAACAGTATGATAATTTTTTATTCAAGCCATTTGCAAAGGAAGAAAAAAAATGCAATATAATTCTAATCCTGGAATTCTGAAGATGCAATTCCAATACTGCGTTGTTCATTAATCAAAATAGTTTTCAAGAACTCACTTCTAAAATAGCCAGTGACGAGCTATGGCTTTCCACCACCAGCTCGTACCCGTAGTCCCTCATAGCTTCTTCCAATGCAGGTAAGGTTCCTATGGGGCGTTCCCTCGAAGGCTTGGCTATCAGACTGGTCAGGTTGGCGGAGTACATGTCACCGATGACGTAGGTAGCTCCGAGAGAGATTAACACGGAGACCAGGCGGGCCTTGTGGGTGCTGGATGGCTCTTTGCTGGATGCTGAAAGATATCATTATGATGAGGAGCAACCGGCCTAAGCACTGCGGGCATTTGTCTCATGAGCAGAAAGAGTATTTGATTAGGACGTTCCACAGAGCACCGCCTTTCGAATCAGCATCATTTGTTTGCAACCGAATGCTCGCGATAGAATGTTTTCGGTGGGAACGCAGCCTAACAGAACAGGTTGGCTGTCCACGAAGCAGACGCAATAGTTAACAGTGAACGGGTTTAAGATCTTAAAGAAATATTATGAGGTAGTCATAGGTAGTGCATTATCTCATTTGCCAGTGTACTCTTCGAACCAATGAAATTAACATGAAGTGCTCCCCACATTGTCTCAAGAACAGCGTCGTGGTGAACCAGCAACAGCTATTGAACAGTCCCAGCTGATCACATTTACGTCTTTGCCATAGCGACGGGGCTGCAATCACTATCCAGAGCGCTGGGCCGGTCACGAGCAAGGTTGCCAAGACTAGAGGCCACACCTGAAAAAAAAAGAGATTTTTATTACTATTCTAAAAACAAAAAATTCTTTCTTTAATGTAGAGCCAGTTTCTGAAAGATAAGATTGAAAAGCTGACTGTGAAGAACCCCGCTGGACTTTTTCGTGTGGGGCCGGGCCAAGGAACTGGTGTATACGAATGTTGAAATGTCACGCGACATTTCAACATTAAAGTAAAGGAAAACGCGATTTTAAGTGATGTGTGAAACATGCTGTTACACTTGGTTTCCATAAAATTGTTGAACCAAGGTCATAACATTTTTAAACACTGTTATGTTGCTCGGTTGTGTAAGTTGTATTCCGAGTCAATGATTATTTTTATAGGATTAAATTATTCACAACTAGCTGCGCTCCGAGGTTTCACCTTCATAAGTCTCGATCCCGTTGGAATATCAAAATAAAAAATAACCTACGTCCTAATCCAAGTCATGGTCTACTCATGTGCCAAATTTCATCGAAATCCATTTAGCCGTTTTAGCGTGAAAGCATAACAAACAAACATACAAAAATCAATTCTTTATAATAAATATTAGTTTAGATCTAAGACTTTTAACTTGTCCTAAATAAAAAATAAAAGATCATGAAGATTACCTCCCACTGAAAAGGCCTTATAATAGCCAGGGTTTCGCTCAACTTTGCTGGAGCATGTGTGAGGAAAGCGCCAGAGTCTGCCAGAGTCATGAACGAGAACTCGACCGCTTGTAGGCGCTCCCAAGTCATTGTCACGTCGCCTAGGAAGAAATCTGCTTGCTGAAAAGAAAGTCTTCTTGATAAGCTCAGTTGGTCAATGACTTCTTCATCCACACTCAAAAATGAACATCCCAAGATGTCGACGTTGTTTTTAGGTGTAGTTGTTTTGAAAATGCTAATATGAATGGTTTTGTAAGGAAGGAGAAGTTTTGTCCAATGGGGATATGACGGTGGATTTTTCACTAACCGTCGAACCTCCATGTTATTTGGATCTAAAAATATAACAATTTTGAAAGGCAACAAAATGTAAAGAATCTCGAATAGAATAATGTAGTTGTCCTAACTCAAATCAGCTAAAAATTAGATAGGACTTTCAATCATGCGCGCGACGATATGAAATATTAGTATCTTGTACGTTTAACCAAAGGATTTGTCTCTGTAAACGTAATAACGTATCAAAGATAAGGGAAATATTTCAGGATCAGCTGAAGTTTAATGTAGAAAATTTTCTCGGCCTATTTGTCATCTCTACAACTACACCAGTACTACTGCAGCATAAAGATAGCGTCTAAAGGTCATAGCACACATATCAACTCCGAAAGGGATCGTCACCGTATCAACTCGGCCCATTTAGTATTCTTTGTATGAACTCCCTACTGCAACGCACACTAATCGGAATCGTAACGTAATCGCCTCGCCTTCGGACAAGCTCACGAGCCGCGGTGCGATGCATGGTCAACTTGCAGTTCCCGCGCTTACCGCTCGTCGTCCCCGCGCTTACGCGTCTCCGTACCCGAGCTTACGTCACTTCGTCCACCCTTGCCCCTCTCGCCTCTCCCACGGCTTGCCTGCAGCACCATCAACCAGCGATCGATGAGCTGTAAGCGCGGCGTCGCCTATCTCTGGTTACGTGCTTACGTTAGGTTGACGCCTGTTTGACGACGAGGCGAAAGGTGATAATGACGATCCCTTTCCGAGATGATATGTGTGCCCTTTAATTAATCATCTCTTTTATTTTCCCAAAAAGTAGGAAACATACCTAGAATTGGCAATTGAATGTACCGTATTGTT
The DNA here is from genome assembly GCA_916614155.1 of Mesoligia furuncula. Classification (NCBI taxonomy): domain Eukaryota; kingdom Metazoa; phylum Arthropoda; class Insecta; order Lepidoptera; family Noctuidae; genus Mesoligia; species Mesoligia furuncula. The sequence continues at coordinate 26,543,021 of OU744800.1, read as the reverse complement.
TGTAAAGACTTTATTCCTTTGAGAAATTATTTTCATAGTATTTTAGCAAAACTTACACGTTTCCAGATCAGACCTAGAGTACCCTTGAAAGTTCCGTTACTTGAAATACTTGACCCCTGGCTCCGGTCTGGAGGGTCGTAGTACTGATACCTTGGAAAAACAAACTCTAAAACTTAATCAATAAAGTCGAAATTAGGTTGTTGCTATGTAACTTTTAAATGGCCTTGACCAGCTTTAATTAGGGAGAAAGTGTTAAAGGTAAATTCGTGCAAGAATTTAATTTGTATCGTAAATAACTTCACGATTGTAATTGCTAATGTTTGGAGGTGTGTTGGTGCATTAAGGCATGTAATTGTATCGTAAAATCCGCCTGTTTCAGACCCCAAATAAATTAGTTTTCGCTACCCATAGACATCTGCGGTCAACAGGTTTGCCGATGCATTTCAGACCTAGCCTGGATGTAGTGCTCGAAGGACGGTCGGTGCGCTGATCGTGCGCACAAATTTTATCGGTGGTGACCGAGCGTTTAGTGCTTAAGAGCGTTTACGCCGTGCGACATCTCATACAAACTTTCAAGCTCTTATTTTTCGAAATTAATGAACCGATTTAATGAAACTTCATACGCATGAGCCCGATACAAGGGTCTAAAAAGTTAGTAGAGAACATTTTCGAAATGTCTTATTTAAAAAAAGATAACTGGAAATCTCTGTTTCTATGGAAAATTTAAAATGGGTCTAATTTGGCTGTAACACTATTTTTCGAAAATGTTCTCTACTAACTTTTTAGACCCTTGTATCCTGCTTATGCGTATAAAGTTTCATTAAAATCAGTTCATTCATTTCGAAAAATAAGGACTTGAAAGTTTGTATGAAATGCCGTACGGCATAAACGCTCTTAACTGACGGCAAACTGAGTGCTCACAAGAGAGGTCACAACACAATAAATATTGCATACGCGACTCGTACGGTCGGTCGCTCGGTCAGCGTCGGACTAAAAGCCCGTAACCCGCATATACCGACATAGCGCGTCAGCCGAGCGACGTACGCCCGACCGATGGTCCTCGTCAGCGCGGTGTAGCTGTACGCGCATAGAAAGAAAAAAAAAAGTTTATTTGGACACAGCAATTCGTCATGGCTGTATTGTTGTTCACAAGTTTTCATTGATATAACTACGTTCGACCAATGTCAGCGCTGACCCTCGGTCGAGCACTAAATCCACCCTTGACCAAGTCGAAATGACTATCGTCACAGTAATTTCATTGGCTACTGTGACCTTCTAACAAAAGCACAGCAATGCTTCTTGACTGCCTAGAAAGACATAGTGGTAGAAACTTTCCTTAACGAGGCCGTATTTAAGGAGCTTTACGAGGAAGTGCTCATATGCACTAGTGACACGCGTCAACGGTAGAGGTCACCACCGTGTTGGCGGCTGCCGTCGACAACATGGCGCTCGTGTATTTGAGCGGGCGTCGACGGGGACGGCTTTTTTTTTTTGGATGGGAAATCATCAAATGACTCCTCCCGGTCTGGGTGGAGCGGGAGGGAGTGTCAGACTCTTAGGTACTGACTAAAACCCACCCGTGTTCCTTCCTTAGCCCTTTATGTTCCGAGCCAGCGGTAACCCTTTCGGACAATCCCGCTGACCCGGCAGGCTTCGGCCCTAAGGGGGCCCTCCTCGATGCTGACATCTCTTTGAGGCGCGCGTGGAACACGTACGCGCCGTCCGGCACGGGCCTGGTCCTGATGACGATGATGATGACGGGGACGGCTTTAGTTGCCTCTGACGTTCATGCATGTCGCTCGTGTATGAGCACTAACTAAGTACTACTAACAATTAATATTGAATGCCCTAGATGATTTTAGCGAGAGATTTCTCCTTATGACGTCATATTTTATTTGTTTGTTACCTGAAATTCAGCTTCTTTGCAATAAGCGAGAGCAGTTTGTCGTCACGTCCTCCGGTAACAGTGATCGTGTTATCGTTGTTGTACTTCACGAAATGCCACGGAGGTGCCTGTGGAAGCATTATGAATAGTTAGGTACATAATAATATCGGTACATGTTTGGATTCCATCGAAGCGTTATATGAAACCTTTATACGAAGGCTTTTAAAATCTATATCTATGTTACTGTAAAAGCCCGAACTGCGGTAAATCTTAGGTTTAAAAAATACAGTGATATCCATAATATAAATACTAGAAACAAACATAAATTTGTTGTACCTACAACAAGGCTCAAGAAAATAGGTGGCTCGTTCAGATGCCAATGTATACGCTTTTATAATAAACTACCAAGCCACGTTCAAGATCTAAGCCTTAATAAATTCAAATCATTCATTAAACGTAAGTTGTGCCAGAAAGCCTTTTATACCGTTATAGATTATATTAAGGACAAAAAGGCTTGGGATTGAGCTGCTTCCAATTTCTGCATTTTGAATGTTTTTTTTTATATACATATTGACATTATTTAATTATTTTTTTATAAACAATGACATTTGCTTACTTTGTAAAGTATTATTTATTTTATTTATTGTGAACGTGAAGACGATGTGGGTCATTTTATTAATTTTATATATATTTTTTATTATTCCCTCTGTTCTGTTAGATTTTTTTTTTATTGATCATTGTCTGGCAGTTTGAGTAATTTATGTGGCCTACCCAAATGTCCTTTCTTTGGTATCGTTCGTCGAATCGTTGAGCTCCTCAGGTTTCGAGTTGAGCTGCACGATTTCTGACAAATGCGTGCACTGACTGGACAGGTCATCTCAATCTGTGAGGTTCTTTCCTCAAAAGACCATCTCAGACATCGATCTACATGGTCTTCATATGAAGACCATGTAGATCGATGTCTGAGATGTCTTTCAGAGACTAGCGCGTTCAAACAAACAAACTCTTCAGCTTTATTATTAGTATAGATGGTACTGTAAAAGCCCGAACTGCGGTAAATCTTAGGATTTACCGGTAAATCCTAAGATTTACCAAGTCTCACCGGTAAAAGTCCGAATTGTTCTATAATAATTTACAGTCGGTAAATCTTAGGTTTTACCACAGATACCGGTAAATGTTAGTTTTCAGAGTAAAACAATGCAGTTAATAAATCAGAAACTATTTAATCAACAATACTATTACTATCATCATATTGTTATCAGTCAAGTCTTAAAACAACATGTTTTAAGACTTGACTAATAAAAACAACCTTAAAAAAATAAAATGCAGATAACACAAATCAGAAACAAAACAGTCTTTTGATAATCATTTCGTTATTCGGTACACTCATTATTATTATTATTAGTCAAGTCCTAAAACATGATTTACAAAAATAAAATGCAAAAAAAAATACTTTTCACTAATAACACCTACTTTACGCTAGGTACGAGTAAGCTAAGCGTTCTGTTAAAAAAAGGATTTTACTTGTTGCAACATGGTGAACTATTATGGCATTTAGAATTACAAACTAATCCTGATGACTTGCAAGCGCACTTCTTCGTCGAGCCATAAGGCAGTTGCACTTTTTGAATCCTTGCCCTCCGGTTAAAGAGAATTTTCTGACAACTTCTCGAAGACTCACTTTTTTTCTTTGTCAACTTCAACTTCACTTCATTTAGCTAGTACTCTCAGTTTCCTAGACTTTAAGGTATCTTTATGTGACCCTAATTCATTGCTCTCGAGTGTATTTCATTCTTTGATTTCGGACATTTACCGGTGTCGGCGGTAAAACCTAGGATTTATCAACTGAACGCCGCCGGTAAAAGTTTGAAATTAAATATTATTATAGAACAATTCGGACTTTTACCGGTGAGACTTGGTAAATCTTAGGATTTACCGGTATATCCTAAGATTTACCGCAGTTCGGGCTTTTACAGTACCATCTATACTAATAATAAAGCTGAAGAGTTTGTTTGTTTGAACGCGCTAGTCTCTGAAAGTACCAGTCGAATTTGAAAAATTCTTGATAGCATTTGACTACCCAATTCTTGAGGAAAGAGAAAGAAAGAAAATACATTTATTTAGCACAGACTAAAAGACACACATAGATAATAGTCGTACATCAGATAAAAACAAAAATAAAAATCTAAAGTGCAAAGTCCGATGTAAGAAATTAGCAGGAATGTGTGCCTCACGGCTGCGCCAAAAAGGCCCAGTTCAGCAAAAAATCCCAGACAACTAGTGCCTGACGCTGGTTTTCAACTGGACCTGATGTGTGAGGTGACGGATGTAAATCAGTTTTATACTGCAACGTGACATGTGTGAGGAAGGCTATACGTGCGCCAGAAGACGAGGTACACACCGAGGGTGCAGTTACTGGAGTCGCACCGCAACGTCAATTTCAAGGCGTTCGTGGTGCGCATACCAACGTGCTACCTGCACCTGGTGATGGAAGAAAGTTTTTGGCCGAAGGATGTGGTATTCCGCCGCTTTCGCGGACAAGTGCCACCAGAACGCACAAAGACTTAGTGCTACTAAGTGATACTAACATAGTTATTAAGTTTTATTTACTAACAAAATTGTTACTATATTATTATATATACTTAGGTTAAGGTATGTATCTATGGGTCTTTGTTACCTGATAATAAATGGTTTATTATTATTATAGGCTATTTGACAACACTCTATGACCCTTAGGAGCCGAGGAAATAGAAAAAAGTCAGAAAGAACGTTAAACGAAAACGAAGTTGGTCCGCACTATTACCAACTTGCAGGTGATGCGATGGACGGGGTGGGTCGGCCGGAACAAGAAATTTCACGCGGGCGAAGTCGCGGGTTGAAGCTAATCAGTTAATATTTCAGCGTCTAGGGCATCGAAAGGCCTCGAAGGTATTATGTTAGCCTACGAAGAAATTCGATGCCAACCTAACCTTACAATAAAAATGTATAACTTACATGCAGCACAGGAACTTCAAAGACCCTTCCTTTGAAGTCTGTGTAGACCTTGTCCGGTGGAGGAAGCACAGGAGACTTGTACAGGGTGCCTGCCCACCAGTTCACCAGGGACAAGTGGTTCAGACGATCCGAAGTCCCCTGGTTGTAGTAGATGCGGAACCTAACGAAAAAAAAGGACTTTAGGCAGCCCTTCATACTGTCACTAAATCTCCTAGAGATCGGTAACAATAGAAAAAGTAATCGTGTCTCATTATTATTATTTTTGTCGTTGTAATTGGTAATACTGTTTTTGCAATAATTTCTTCTCAGAATATCACCATTACCATTCAGCCGAATGAAGTTCTCTGCTGGACACAACCCTTCCCCACCCGTTGCCATTTCGTGCTTCTTGCGTTCATCGGATTCCTGCAATCTTTACCTACCAGGACATCGATAGGTCTGGTAATAAAAACCAAGCTTGGGTAGACAGAACTCTTTATTGTACTATTAAAAAAACAACATGAAGATTACAGATGGCAATATAGAAATTTTACATTTTACGCTGACACGATGGGCGATTTGGTTTTTCATCAGAGTTTAATTATTCGTGGTTTTCATTATGAAAATGAAAATGTTTATTTGTCTCAAAACAGTTACTACATGGATTATAAATGAGACATCCCCAGTAAGTAATTGATAATACTTGTGTTGGGGCTATCCCGCTCTTTCCCTTAATTATTACAAAATTGAGACGTTTTTTACAAAAGGTGACTAAAAATAAAATATAAAATTTAGGAATAAAAGGCAAATGACTTATAAACTAGTTTAGCATTATAATGAAGGTCTAAAAATACTTCTAAATTGACACTAACTGTACAAAAGACGTTAATCTCACCAACTAAAACTGAATTGAAAACAAACCTTATTGAACAACATTTCCACGTAAACCCAGCTCGTACCGAAATGAAGAATGACAGCTTCGTTGTGGTAAGCTAATAAAGTAATAAGTCTCTCAATGTTTTCTTTGGCACTTATAAAATATCGTGGGCATTTGTGGGCCAAGTCTCAATCGGCATCCCAATCGAGTTACAAGTTTACAAGGCACGTGATTGTCCAAGACTTTGTATTCGTAGAGCTATTGAACTTCAGAGGGGGGAAGGGGGGAGAAATGTAATTTTTAGACATACCCCTAGGCGGTGGTGGGGCAATCAGCCGGTTGGAAGTACTGGTGGAGACAGAAGGGTTCTGGATAGTAAATACTTCAATGTTGTTGTTCTAGATGACTTTTTTTATTGGCTGTGTTGAACAATGTATGGTTTGATAGTGTATTCTTCAAGTAGAATGTAATAAACCGTCGTCTCATACTATTAACTATTTTTTTTCATGGTCTGGCTGTTTGAGTAATTTATGTGGCCTACCCAAATGTCTTTTCTTTGGTATTGTTCGTCGAATCGTTGAGCTCCTTAAGTTTTGAGTTGAGCTGCACGATTTCTGACAAATGCGTGCACTGACTGGACAGGTCCTCTCAATCTGTGTGGTTCTTTCCTCAAAAGACCATCTCAGACATCGATCTACATGGTCTTCATATAACCTGACCAAGATTGTGTCTGGACTTAAAAAGAGACTGTGACCTCTGAGTTTGTTTCGGCCTTTCTTCTCAAAGTAGTCAGATAGGAGACGCCGACCTAATCTAGTTTAAAAAAAAAACATGATTGACGTGTAAAAGTGTTTGTACAAACCTACTTCCAAAAATAAAATCATTTATCATTATTAACAGTGTAATTTGAAAATATTGTAAAAAAACGATTATTAAAAAAAAAAACTGTGGAGTTTCTTGCCGTCTGTTCTTATAGGAAACGACCTATTGGAACCCTGCATCTAGCTTCTGACGATTCATAAGTGCCCAAGTGTAAATTCAAAATATATTATTTCACATAAATCATTAAATCTTAAAATTAATTGCGCTTAGTTATACAGGGTTATTGGTAAAACATTAACAACCTCTTAAGAGGCCCTTCTACTCATCATTATGAACAACTTTTACTCTAGGGCACCGGAAATCGCAAAAAAAAAATCAGCTGCTCCCTACATTTATGTTCGTGTAATTCGTCAAAATGTTAGGGAACAGCTGTTTTTTTTTCGCGATTTTATGTTTGATTTTTTGTTTTATTTTGGTTTTTTTTTTAATTTAACTGATCAATTAGAAAAATATTGCTTAAATAGTGCTTTTAAAATAATATAAAATCAAAACCGGACAGAAATTACTATTTGGTTAAATATCACGCGTTTCGGTTTCACAAAACCGAACTGTACTGTGGTTTTGTAAATCGTGGCTGAATTTATGAGTTTATTTCTGATTCGCAATTTTTAATGAACATTTTAGTGCGTATACAATGTGGCGATTAGGTTATCACAATAATTGAAACCACGAATTCTACATAACGTATTTTAAACATGTGTAGGTAAATCATTAAAATAATGAATCACAGCTAACATTCTAGCCGTGTGACCTTTTTTTTTCGTTTGAGTACCTATCTATCAACATCAAACTTGTTTTGTGATTATTTGGTAACAATTAACATAAAGTTTGTTAAAGTTAAAATTCTTGATACCATCGCCCCGCGCGTGTCTACAGCCTTATTATCAAGGGTGATGATGTCGTGTTGATTTTTAAGCAATTTATTTTGTTTAAAAAATTTCGTTTTCTATTTTTAACAGACTGTAATAACCGCTGTACTGTGCTGTTTAATGTACTGTTTAATGTGATAACCTAAGCGGCCCTCGGTATATAAAATATATGTAAAACACTAACAGTGCCCCGCGGTTTTACCCGCACAAGTTTCGATCCAGTAAGAATATCGAGATAAAAAGTATCCTATGTATTAATCTTGGCTATAAAATATCTGTGTTCTAAATTTCATCCAAATCCGTCCCGTAGTTTTTACGTGAAAGAGTAACAAACATCTATCCATCCATCCTCACAAACTTTCGCGTTTATGATATTATTACTATCTGCGCCCCGCGGTTTCACCCGCGTAAATGTCGATCCCGTGGGAATATCGGGATAAAAATAGCCTATATGTTAATCCAGAGTAACAGCTAGCTCCATACAAAATTTTATCAAAATTGATCCAGCCGTTTGAGCGTGAAGAAGTAACAAACATATAAACACACCCTTACACACGCACACGCGCACTCACAAACTTTCGCCTTTATAATATTAGTGAGATTATAGTAAGAATTATGGTAGGACGTAGATTAAACAAATGACAATAAACATACTTCTGTCACAGTCTGTACGTAAAGGATCCTAAGAGCCAACTTTCATATCGTGCACGTATTCTCTCAGACACACTGTATTGTGTCGACTGTTTACTTCCTGAAGTCGCATGCTCCTTCCGTGGGAATCAAGTTTTATCTGCTTGGACACTTGTGACTTATGGCCGATGCCTATAATTTACGATAAAAAAATTTAATCATATTAATTGGTTAAAATTAAGAATGACTAAAATTAAAAATAAGGTATGTAAATAAATAAACGAAATAACGTGTTGATGTAGAGGATGGTGACGAGGCTATATCCGTGAGTCCCCAGTGCAATGCAAGATTGAGGAGCGCTTTGGAGGATGCTTTCTGTGAGTACCGCTCTGTTCTGCCTGGACTTAGACCACGTTTACCTCGTTTGCCCATGCACAAGAAAAACAAGCCGCTGGTTTGTGCTCTAGACTCGCAACTGTCAAATTATTTTAACGACAGCAAAGACCTCACCGATACCCATTCAATTTTGTACTGTGCAGCTGTGACGAAAGTGTGGAGGTCGAGGCTTTTTAAACGCTAAGACTCTCCACAATCGCGAGATATGCAGCCTCAGGGAATATTTCCTAGAAACCGACGTGGGGATGCATCGGGATGTAGTCGCGGTGGACAAGGGCCTCACCCCGCTCTCCGTAGGTAAAGAGAACTGGCGCAAGCCAGTAGTGCTTGACACTAATGATCGCATGGAGGTATGGCAGAGTAAGGAGCTTCACGGACGCTTTTTCCGGGCCCTACATGGACCCGATGTAGATTTACTAGCGTCCGTAGCCTGGCTCCGTTTCGGTGACCTCTTTGGAGAAACCGAAGGTTTTGTCTGTGCAATTATGGACGAAGTTATGATGACGAACAATTACCGGAGATTTATTGTGAAAGACGGCACGGTTGACATCTGTCGGGCATGCCACCGGCCGGGGGAATCAATCAGGCATATTATCTCCGGGTGTTCTCGTCTAGCTAACGGAGAGTATTTGCATAGACACAACCTTGTAGCCAGGATAATCTATCAGCAACTTGCTCTGAAATACAGCCTTGTTGAATCGGAGGTACCGTACTACAGGTATGTGCCCGACCCAGTTCTCGAAAATGGAAATATCACATTGTACTGGGATCGATCCATCATCACTGACAGGACTATTGTTGCCAATAAGCCTGACATAGTGGTGGTGGATCGATCAGAGTGTCGCGCAATGATTGTTGACATAACCGTCCCGCATGATGAGAACCTCGTGAGGCCGAGAAAGATAAACAAATTAAGTATCTTGACTTGGCTCGCGAGGTTGTCGACATGTGGGATGTGGACTCAGCAATCATTGTGCCGATAGTCGTGACAGCCAATGGATTAATAGCCAAGAGCCTCGACCAACACCTGAAGAGGCTCACGTTGGGCAGCTGGATCAAGGGCTTGATTCAGAAAGCAGTACTTCTGGACACGGCTCGCATTGTCAGGAGGTTCCTCTCTCTGGAGCCCTGACCGCCGGTAGCTTGGACCCTGATCCCGATACCGGTGGGCAACTATTTTTTATATTTTTAAATGTTTTTATATTTTTTTTATACTAATATTTAAAAATATAATTTTTATGTATTTAGTTGAATAAAGGAAATAATAAATTTATTTAGCTAAGATTACATTGAGTGAATTGAATTCCTAGATCTCACACTAGGATTCCCTGTGTTGTGAGATCCAGGCTCCTTCGTTCCGTTAACAATTTAATGTAAAGAAAAAAAAAAACCGGGCAAGAGCGAGTCGGACTCGCGCACCGAGGGTTTCGTAACATCCGGTTTTATGCATAAGGTTTATATTTATGAAATTAAATGTTTATTTTTATTTTTGAGTTGATTTGTTTGGTAAATTGCGGTTTACGATTTATGACGTATTAAAAAAAAACTACTTACTAGATCTCGTTCAAACCAATTTTCGGTGGTAGTTTACATGGTAATGTATATCATATATTTTTTTTAGTTTTATCATTCTCTTATTTTAAAAGTTACAGGGGGGGGACACACATTTTACCACTTTGGAAGTGTCTCTCGCGCAAACTATTCAGTTTAGGTAAAAATGATATTAGAAACCTCAATATCATTTTGGAAGACCTACCCATAGATATCCCACACGTATGGGTTTGATGAAAAAAAAAATTTTGAGTAGTGGTTCTAAGTATGGGGAACCCTAAATTTTTTTGTTTTATTTCTATTTTTGTTCGAAAATCTTAATGCGGTTCTCAGAATACATCTACTTACCAAGTTTCAACAGTATAGTTCTTATAGTTTCGGAGAAAAGTGGCTGTGACATACGGACGGACAGACAGACAGACAGACAGACATGACGAATCTATAAGGGTTCCGTTTTTGCCATTTGGCTACGGAACCCTAAAAACAGAAAAAAGGTACATTATTAAAACTTAAAATAGGAAACTTAAAAATAAAAATAGGCTTATAGAGTGTACGTATACATGGTGGTGTACTTATGCTATGAAATTTTCTGTCATATCGTAGTGCAGTCCATTATGACCGATATAAACACTGTTCACTGCAAGTGTTTAATAGAAGTACATTGCTGGCTAAGTAGAATAACTACTTGCGATATGTTTAAAGTTATTCTAACTACTCGGCAATGTATTTCTACTTGCCCTTAAAAATGTATAATACCGTCCATTAATATAATTCAATGCCTATAAATTATGTGTTAATTTGTGGGTAACGTCGATTTTAATCTTTTTTACAGGTTGCTCTCATTTTCGGTATAAGTGGTGCTTGCAGAAGCTCTGAATTAATGAATATCACAATTGACAACATCGAAACACATAACCAGATGCTGCTAATTAAACTTATGAACACGAAAACAAAGAAAGACCGTCAATTTGTAGTACCTACGTGACGAATTTTTAAATGTAGTGCAGAAATACATGGCGCTGCGTCCAAGCTCTAAAAACACAAAGCAGTTTTTCTTAAATTACCAGAATGGAAAATGCACAAAACAAGCCATCGGCAGAAACAAATTTGGAAAACTGCGTAATGAAATTGCTAGTTATCTGAAGCTACAAAACCCGGAAGCCTACACTGGGCGTTGTTTCCGCCGAACGTCAGCAACGCTGGTAGCTGATTCCCGTGCTATATAATTTGACTACGCTCAAGCGTCATGGTGGATGGAATCGGATCAAGTAGCAGAAGGTTACATAGAGGAATCGATACAAAATAAAAGTAAAATCACTCAAAACATAATGGAATCAATTCATTTGCACCGATCAACATCACCATCGTCCGTCGTCGTCTACTTCTCATGGAAATAATTTGAAATTGAGCCCGCGTCTACCTCTATTGTCTGATTCTGATGATAATAATTATTATTCAAAAATAAACCAAACAAATACTACAATAAATATTCCAAGTAAAAGTGCAAATTTCACTTTTCATAACTCATCATCATCTGCCTAGCCTTTTCTCAACTATGTTGGGGTCGGCTTCCAGTCTAACCGGATGCAGCTGAATACCAGTATTTTACATGGAGCGACTGCCTATCTGACCTCCACAACCCAGTTACTGGGTAATACGATACCCCTTGGTAAGACTGGTTGTCAGACTTTCGGGCTTCTGACTACCCGTAACGACTGTCAAAGATCCACGAATGACAGCCGGGACCAACGGCTTAACGTGCTTTCCGAGGCACGGAGGGGTCACGGTATGTAAAGATGGTCACCCATCCACAGACCAACCGCGGCAAGCGCAGCTTAACCTGATCGATCGACCTGTGCGGCTGTTATTATTTAGCCACGGGCCCCTTCACTTTTCATAACTGCACATTTAATAATTCTAAGTTTTAAATGTTTGAGGAGAAGATGAATTAAACTTTGTTTTCATTATCTTGAGTTTTTATTTTGAGTAGGTAGCAGTTGAAAGAAAAGTAGATTACGCACCTTGCTAAAGTGAGTAATTAATGCACTCGTGTTAATTTAGTGCCCTCGCGTGCGCTCGGGCACCAACATGACACTCGTGCAATACTAACTTACTTTGCGCTCGATGCAACAATCTACTATTATTTGACACGCCCACAGGAAATACAAATAGTAAAAAAGGAGCATTTAAAACTAACAGAGTTACATTAAAAACAACCATAAAAATAAAAAAGTTAAAAAAAAGATCCAAAAGGCCAAAAGGCTCCCATCTCAGCATAATGTTGCGATATTTATAAAATGTAAGTACCGCAGCTCTGGTATTCTGCACCCTAATTGCGTAACACACTATCAATCACACAGTCTGAATCATTTTGGATGGATAATCCATTGCTTCATATGTTCGAAATATTTGTCTGCTCAACAACGTAAACAACGCAATGAAAGTTGTTAAAGTGTCAAAATAAAAGCCATTCCGACTGTTAGTGTACGCAATTACACCGCTGATAGGGCCCGCTGTGATGCCGCGGACACACGACTCTTGTACCTTAACTGATAATGAAGCAAAGACCCCATAACATTATAGCCTATTAGACCCTACCATATGGAAGTCGCCATCACAGGTTAAATTAGCTTGAGAATCTATTTATATGCCCAGTTTGGCTACCATTGGTAAGCAAAACGATCCTTTTTTTTATATAGAAACCGAGTAGGTATTAGTAAATCGAGGTAGGGCTGATCGTCACTTCTTTTTAAATAGTTATTTTTCGCGCTTTTCAATTATTGTTATCACTGTGGTGTCGAATGTTTACTTTCTGTAGTCGCATGCTCCTTCTATCACTGAGGACCAAGTTTTATCTGTTTGGGCCTTCGATCAACAATAGTTCTAGATTTCCGACGAGCGCATCAAAAAACGGCTGGAAAAATAATATAACAAATAATATTGTGGTCTTATTTTGCAACATAGTTTTTTCAAGCATGTTTGAAGCTTGTTTCAAACGTGCTTAGAAATTATGTTAGTTTTTTCCATAAATATTTTTGTTCTTAACGCATTGAAGGACACTGAAGACACAGAAGTTTTATTGTTAATACGCCGAGGGGCGTTAAGTGTCCCACAAAGTGTTAATAAAAAAAAACGTTTACATTTCAATCAAAGTAGTAACTATATTGCAAACGGTAATAAACTTTATGTTTGAACCAGCTTCTGCCCGCGACTTCGTCCGCGTGAAATTTCACCCTCCCATTCACCCTCTTAGGGGTGGAATTTTGAAAAACCCTTTCTTAGTGGATACCTACTCTTCACAAAGAACACACCCTCCGGATTTCATGTCTATAGGACCAGCCGTTTAGGCTGTGCGTTGATAAATCAGTCAGTCAGGACTTTGAATGTTATATATAGATGATTAAGGTTTATATTCAAGTTATATACAATAGCGGGCACTTGGAGCGATGTGATTTTGTTCCTAATCCTTAATTTGATCGAATTTTTGGACACTTGCAACTTAGTAAACGGAGGTAGGACTGATCGTTCGTTCTTATTAGAATTAAGGGCACTTTTTAATTTGTTGTTTTCAGCGCTTTTTAATGGTTTCCACTGAGTTTTGTTTTTTTTTTGTGTCGACTATACTGAGAACCAAGTTTTATCTGTTAGGACACTTGCGACATGCTTGCGACCATAGATGTAAGAAAGAAGGAGATATGCCTCTTAGTTGAAAATGTATCGGAATCAGTGTCTCCACTCCAGTGTCCCCCTTCCTGCACATGTAATTCACTAAAAGCAATAGATACGAAGTCGCGCACACACTCGCAAATATTTCTATGCTTGCGACTTAGTAAATGGAGGTAGGGTAAACCGTTTTTTTTTTTAATTTAACGTTTTTTAAATCACTCTTTTCCGCGCTTTTCAATTATTTTCACGGCGGTGTACCAGCACATGAATCAAGCTTTTTCACGGCGGTGTACCGGCACATGAATCAAGCTTTTTCACGGCGGTGTACCGGCACATGAATCAAGCTTTTTCACGGCGGTGTACCGGCACATGAATCAAGCTTTTTCACGGCGGTGTACCGGCACATGAATCAAGCTTTTTCACGGCGGTGTACCGGCACATGAATCAAGCTTTTTCACGGCGGTGTACCGGCACATGAATCAAGCTTTTTCACGGCGGTGTACCGGCACATGAATCAAGCTTTTTCACGGCGGTGTACCGGCACATGAATCAAGCTTTTTCACGGCGGTGTACCGGCACATGAATCAAGCTTTTTCACGGCGGTGTACCGGCACATGAATCAAGCTTTTTCACGGCGGTGTACCGGCACATGAATCAAGCTTTTTCACGGCGGTGTACCGGCACATGAATCAAGCTTTTTCACGGCGGTGTACCGGCACATGAATCAAGCTTTTTCTGCTTCGACACTTACGACTTGTTATGTGACAGTAGGGTTGATCGTCAGTTGTTTATTAAATGTAAAGGCCTTTATAAATTGTTCTTTTCCGCGCTGTTCAATTGTTTTCACAGTGTATTGTGTCGGCTGTTTACCTTCTTTGGTAGCGTGCTCCTTCAGTGGGTACCAAGTTATTAGTTTTATACGCTCCAACACTTACGACTTGGTAAGTGAAGTAGGGCTGACCTTTACTTGTTTACGAGATGTCAGGGCCTTTTAATTTTTTTTTTATTTCTTGCTTTTCAATTATTTTCACACTGTATTGTGTGAAACTGAATTGAGTGTTGACTTTTTATTTTCTTTAAAAATTAATCGTGTGTTCCTTCACTAGGAACTAACTACCTTTTGTTTGTTACTATGCGGAGGTAGGGCCGATCGTCACTTGTTAACGTGATCGTTTAAATTTTTTGTTCTTCATGCTTTTTAATATTTTATTTGGAAGTTTGCGGTCCGCAGCCAGCTTCGGAAAGCACGTTAAGCCGTTGGACCCTGATGTCATTCGTAGATCGTTGGCAATCCTTACGGGAAGCCCGAAAATCTGCCAACCAGTCTTAATTACCGTATCGTACTACCCAGTAACTGGGTTGTGGAGGTCAGAAAGACTGCTCGAAAAATACTAGTGTTTAGCTGCATCCGGTTAGAGACGAAGCCGACCCCAACATAGTTGGGAAAAGGCTAGGCAGAAGACGATGAGTCGCCTTCGGAGTTGTATCTTAAGCAAGCTGGCCTAGCTCATTATCAACACACACAACTCTTAATGAGGGTGTGGCTCATTTTACATGCCGTAATGAGGGTGAAAATATGTCCTGTGCTATAATTTAATTTAACATCTTGTGTACCCACCACATTTCAGGCAAAGTAATAAATAAATCTATTTATTTATTAAAACTTTATGCACAAGTAAAAACTGTACAAAGGCGGACTTAATGCCATGGGCATTTTCAAAATCTATCCATAATTTCTTTGCGCCAACTCCACATTCAAGCTCAAACTTTTTCTTCGAACCAATATCTTTCTTTCCTCTGCATAAAATGCTCATACCATGAAAGCCGACTTCAACTCAACGACAACGACTTTTTCAATTCTAATTCCATCTATTCGCGTAACATAATTTATATTATTTTACTATATTTAGCGTTATGACAAGCTAAAACACTAAACAATGGTCCATCCATTATTATTATTAAAACGTCAATATGTCAAACCTTTAACTCGCACGTTTGTTAACTGAGCTGTGACGTCACACACTTTTTTCATGTAGACTAGCGTCTAACTGCTCATCACTGATACTAGCTCAGTCGGGCACGAAGCCAGATAAGACAACGTGATTTTTGGCCATGACCACCAGTGAGTTCGAGCTCGCGACTAGTTTGCTCTTAAGTGTAGCAATCAATGATATTACCTACACTTATAACATCATTGGTAGCAATACAAAGCATTTGTAGTTGTTTTAGGTATTTTTGGGTTGAAAGTTAAGAAAGAAGGAAGAAGTGAAAAACTGGATATCATGAAGGGAAGTAAAATTAAGGAAAAGGAATATTAGAAGAATGAAAAGGAATATGATTGGTGATTCGAAGATCGCGACAAAATGAATAGTCAGAGAACTGGGTATCAATAAAAAGTTAGTGGTTTGCACTTTTAAAGCTCTAAAGCAATTTATTAAAATTTGCTGCGGCCCGCGGTTTCACCCGCATTAGGCTCGATTTCGTAGGAATATCGGGTTAAACAGTATAATTTGTCCTAATCCAGGCCATGATCTACTCATATGCCAAATTTCATTCAAATCCATTCAGCCGTTTTAGCGTGAAACGTAACAAAAAAATTTAATATTTTCTCTTTCTAATGTTAGTTTAGATAACACTTCAATGATGAAGTGTTATCTAAACTATGATGATGATGACATCATCCACATCCCGTCTTTATCCACTGCTGGCCATTAATGCCTAGCAAAGAGAGGCCCTCTTTGCTAGGCACTGTAAAAATGCCAGACAACGAGTGCCTAGCAAAGAGGGCCTCTCTTTGCTAGGCACTAGTTGTCTGTCATTTTTGCTCAATTGGGCCCTTTTGGCGTAGCCGTGAGGCACACTTTCCTGCAAATTTTTTGCATCGGACTTTTTACTTTTTTATTTGTTTGTAGACTCCTTTGGGGAGTTCTTGGAAGGACTTGGGGGGACGCCTTTGCTCAGCAGTGGGACATATTAGGCTAAACAAAAAAAAATTATAGTTATTTGTTTTTATCTGACGTATGTATATTACATTGTGAGCCCTTTTTGTAGATAAATGTATTATCTTACTTCTTTCTTTTCTTTTTAACCGACTTCAAAAAGGAGGAGGTTCTCTAATCGTCGGAACCTTATTTTTTATTTTTTTTAATGTATGTCCCCCGATTGCTCGAAGATGGCTGGACCGATTCCAAAAATTCTTTTTTTGTTTGAAAGGGTATGGTCTCGAGGTGGTCCCATTGTCACCAAGTCGGAATCTGATGAGGGGACCCCATGGAAATCGAGGGAAACCCTCAAATTTTATAGGCACACCTATAGCGATTTGAGTATTTTTATAGTTACTCGTGCACTTGCTCTCGGAAAGCACCATTTGGTGAAGTGGAACTGATGATGAAGACTACTGATGGCCATCGGAACTACACAATAATAAGTATTTCACGGGTTGCGATTCGATTAGGTACTTTAATGTGGTTATGGTTACTAAGCATTTATGCTCGTTACAATGCGTATTTTGAAGTGGAGCTGATGGTGACTTCTCAATCAGCTCCAGTTCTCCTGGTTCTTACTAGGAGAACTCCTCAACAATTAACGTCCCTGCATCGGGAAAAGCAATATTTTGTAAAAGGTGATGAGTAGTTGACATTAAGCTATTGTAACTTAGATTAATTACAAACTGACCCATTTTTACAAAAAAAAAAAAAACAACTGACTTACAAAAAACACTACAAAGTGAAAAATAACTTCTCACTTTGTAGTGTTTTTTGGAAGTCTGTTGTTTTTTTTTTGTAAAAAAGGATTTATTGGTAAAATAAAAGTTAATTATTTAAAAAAGCGCTTACCAGCACCCTAATTACGTGACACACTACCAATCACAATCTGAATTATTTTGAAGCATATTGCTAATCCATTGCTTCATATGTTCGAAAAATTTGTCTGCTCAACAACGTAAATACCGCAATGAATGTTGTTGAGCTGTCAAAATTAAAGCCATCGCTACTGTTAATGTAAAAATAATAATAAGTTCAATTACGGGCCCAACCTCCTTAACAAACATCTTTTCAATATAGGCGCCACAGACAGCCCCCTTTGCAGGGGCTGCCTTGACGCCGAGGAATCAGCCGCCCACGTCATGCTGGAATGCGAGGCCGTGGCTTCTCAACGTGAAGAAATCCTCGGAACAATGAGGTCGCTCCGCGAAGCCTGTGAAGCTCCCAGGAAGCTTTTGTGCTTTTGGGCGGAGCTAGGCTGGCTCTGTTAGCCAGAGTCCCCACGCACAACGGACCGAATGAGAGTCTAAGTGCGGAAAAGGGAGTCCCATCATAATCATCATCATATTGTTAATGTTTTACGTAGTTACCCCCCTGGTAGGTACGTTTTTCTCCTCAAAAATTCATAATGAACCTCTCGTTAATTTTTCCGCATTCCATTGTCAGCATGCGTCGGCGCGATGTGTATCGGTAACCCAATTACACGGAGGTAGGTATCTACTTATTCAATTATTTCATTATCCATTAATTATCGCTTCATCAGTATTCCCATTATGTTCTAGTGCAGGGGTGGCAGGAGCTTTTAAAACTCGTGTCAAGTTTAAACGTTTATGAAATGCTTTACACCGTATTAGGGTGTTGATGTACGTATAGAATAATTAAAGAAAAGGCAACCGTTTTAACCACGTACGGGTGGTGATAAAGAAATTATCAGGAAAAGAACCGGAGTTACCAGGACCCGCGGGTCCAGTTCGAGTGGGTCCAGTTGACCAAAGACTTATAGCTTGCAGAGTAAGCAAACTGAATTGGCAGTGGGTTGGGCATGTATGTCGAGGGGCCGATAGCTGGTGAAGCAGACGAGTCCCGGAGTGGAGAACTCGTAGTGTGGGACCCCCCAGCTAGATAGACCGACGACCTAAAGAAGGTTGTTGAGACAGACTGGATGCGGAAGGCGGGGGACAAGGTGCCCGGGAGAGGCCTATGTTCAGCAGTGGACTGCAATCTGGACTGAGTTGGTTGGGTAGTGACAACACCACCCAATCAACACACAAAAACACAGCAAAAACACGGGCAAATACACGTCATATGCAGATAAGACGTGTTTTAAGTTGGCCATTAGTTCAACGATAGACCATCAGATGTAACGCCATTAGTGACAAATTTAAAAAGTCTGATGTGTGTGTGCCAGTATTATTAATTGCCATGAATAATAATTATATTACTTGGCTAAGTTGGATACTGCTTGACCCAACACCCTAGTACTGTAGTAGGTTAGGAATCCAGAAGTGATATAATGGCTGACATTAAACCACCGCATCTCAAAAATGCGGCGATGTCAGCTAAAGAGTTAGAGAGAGACCGAGAGCAATGGATGTGGCCCAGTGGTATCGGCTCCGACCCACGCAGGCACTTTGCTTTGTGTATTAAATTTCATCACCACTGCTCTCAAATCGTTGATAGAAAACATCGTGAGAAAACCATGTCCTAGAACCAAACATTCGAAGACGTGTGACATCTACCAACCCGCACTGGGCCCGCGTGGTGGTTTATGGCCCATTCCCTCCCACTGAGAAGAGGCCCGTGTCCTACCAGTGGAAACATTACATACCATAAAAAAAAATTTATAAAACATGAGCTGTAGCAAGAGTAGTATAATAAGTAGGTTAAGAGTTTCTTGAGTAAATTCTAGAAGTTTCTGCGTTGTGATATCGCATTAGTTTTATGTGAGTTGGCACTAAAAATAAGCATAATTATTATGGGGCTTACATGACCTAAAACACGCGGTCACTGTCGGACTGCATAGAAAAGAAAGAGAAGCGCGATGACACAACGCTACCAGCGTTGTGTCATTGCGCTTCTCTTTCTTTTATTATTGCAAATTTGCTTCAATTATTTAATTACAAAAAATTTATTGTTTTGACAAAAAAATTAAAACATTTGTGTTTTAATATGTTGCTTGTAGAATAATCTGACAAAAAATCAGAATGATTGTATATATTAGTAGGTATGGTTTTTATTGTAAAAAGCAAGTTTTTAGAGATATTTTCATGATTGTTTTCTATCATATCAAATAAGTTGTATTATGTTTTCAACACACTATCAACCTAGCATATATCCTAAAGAATATCATATATTTTTCTGATTGTGTATACTGTAGTCGATCATATACTTTTATTGTTTCTAAAACTTGCGTTTAGGTCCTTTAAGCCTCTTAAGAGTTAATCTTGCAGTGGGGTGATATGTACTCGTAGACCAGTTACGCATTGATTGGTCATGTTGCAGCCTGTTTGCTGCTGCACAAATTGCAGCCAACCCTATCGTTGTATTTAAAACGCCTGTATATTTATTTTTACTCTGTTTATCGTTGAATGATTTATCGACTTAATACAGGTTAATTATGGTAATGTGTGCAGTTAATGAAAGTGTACAAGTCAAATACTATGTAGGTACTGGCTAGATCAGATTTGTTGTTGAACCGCATTGCTTTGAGGCAAAAGTAATCGGTACCCCTAATTTAAGTCAGTGGCTTTTATTTTATGTTATTTTTATTAAGAGCGTTTACGCCGTACGGCATTTCATACAAACTTTCAAGCCCTTATTTTTCGAAATGAATTAACCGATTTTAATGAAACTTCGTACGCATAAGCAGGATACAAAGGTCTAAAAAGTTAGTAGAGAACATTTTCGAAAAATTGTGTTACAGCCAAATTAAACCGATTTTAAATTTTCCATAGAAACAGAAATTTCCAGTTATCTTTTTTAAAATAAAACATTTGCACAAACAAACACAACAAAATGTTCTCTACTAACTTTTTAGACCTTTGTATCCTGCTTATGCATATGAAGTTTCATTAAAATCGGTTCATTAATTTCGAAAAATAAGGGCTTGAAAGTTTGTATGAAATGCCGAACGGCGTAAACGCTCTTAAGAGCAACAGCAAACAGTTACATTATGAAAACTTAAAACGCCTTTAACAATATTTGCATTTTGCTAATAATATAAAAAAAAACAATAATCACGAAGGGTGAAAAAAAAAGTAAAAAATAATAAAAGAAAAATGATAAATAAAAAGTATACAACCAGGACATATTTAAAACAATAATTTGAAGATTACATCTGTATATCGACGGTTAACCGTCAAGACCTCCTATCTAAAAATTCAGTCTTTTAAAAAAGTGTAATTTTTTTCTATCTTACCTAGTCATTTATTGGAACGAAGTAGGTACAGAAATAAAATCTTAATATTGTAAGTAATTATATTTAAAACTAACTATTGTTTTGGTTTACTCAAATTTACATTCGTATCAATGTTACAAGATTTTTTGCAGCTCCTGTAAAATTTTGACATTTGGGTTAGGAGGTTTTGACGGTTAACTGTCGATATGTAGGTTTGGTAATACGGGCTGGTATCCACAACTCCACGTCAATGCGCGTATTTTACATTTATATTATGTGTAAAATTTTCAAGAGTTTTGAAGATAAGGCCTTTGAATTTTCCTGTTGGGCTATTGTAGATGTCAATATTTACAAAAGTTTTATTGTACAATTTGGGTTCACTCGATTACGGTTCCAAGCTAAGGCTAAGGTTAGTTAAGGCTCTTCCTAGCCGTAAGTTGTCTATATGACTAGGAAGAGCTTTAAAAATGTAGGGAAGGGTAGGTAATTGATTGATTTATTGATCACTTTCATTGCAGACAACGCTTAGTTAGGTACTGATAAATGATTTTATTTTTGTAAGTAGGTTTGTACAAACACTTTTACACGTCAATCATGTTTTTTTAAAACTCACTCAGAGGTCACAGTCTCTTTTAAAGTCCAGACATAATCTTGGTCAGGTTATATGAAGACCATGTAGATCGATGTCTGAGATGGTCTTTTGAGGAAAGAACCACACAGATTGAGAGGACCTACTACTCCATATTTACATATTATGACGCCTTTCTCCCTATAAGGTTTGGGCAGAGGTTGCCTATACCCACACCCACCCGCATTTTGCCAGTTATGTTTAAGTCCCATATAACAGGGGGCGAGAATACCATCAACCAGGCACGAATCCAGACTCCGAGCTGTTACTGAGAAATTTCAGATGGAAAAACCCAATCACACTTTGCCCGACCTGGGTGTCGAACCCAAGACCTCGTGCTCAGCAGTAACGCTGGCCACCACTAGACCAACGAGGCAGTCACCATATTTATGATATTGTTGCGCGCCACAATTAATGCCTGGTACATGGTGACAGTAGTTACCACTAGCGCCATCTAGTATCGAGTAGCGGAACTAGTAGTGAAGACCCTTCTAGAAATTTCGATGCAAGAACTTTCTAGAACATTCCCGAACTTTCGACATCTGGACGATCGGGGCCTGTATGTACTCGAACATTCTAGATGTTTCTACAATGGAAGGTTCTAGAACTCTCTTTGGCGCTATATAAGGCCGAGACGCGCCGCGACCGACAGTTTGGATAAAGCGATCGAAGTGAAAGCATCGAAGCGATATTCAAGTGCGACTTAAAGCGATCAGTAGTGCAATTGTGTTTTGTAATTAGTGTGTTTGAGTTGTAATTAGTGTTGATTATTAAAGTGTCATTTTTTTGGTAATTAAATCGGCAGTTTTTATTGTCACGAACCCGAAGCTCGTAACAATTGGTGTCAGAAGAGGGGATTAAAAATCATGCCGGTTTTACCCAAAGACGACACGGAGGGTATCCGTACCCGGAGTCAACGCCAGCAAGAGACGGACCAGAGGCGATTTGGTGGAGCTACGCCGCAGAGGTCGGAGGGCCAGCTACCGACCATGGAGGCCGGCCCGTCCACAGCAGCTCCAGCATCAGCAGCACCAGATTTGGCTGCTCTGATGATGATGCTGCAGGAACAGGCCCGCCGACAGGAAGAACAGGCTCGTCGATTGGAGGAACAGCTCCAGCGGGACAAGGAGGAACAGGCCCGTCGACAGGAGGAACAGGCCCATCGACAGGAGGAACAGGCCCGCCGGCAGGAGGAACAGGCTCGTCGGCTGGAAGAACAGCTCCAACGTGATAAGGAGGAGCAGGTGCGCTGCCAGGAAGAGCAGATGATCATTATGAAGGACCTTCACGCTACCTTCGGGAAAGACATGAAGGAGGTGAAGGATAAGGTTGCTCAACATGACAACCGCCTGTCGGAAGCTGAAACCCGAATCGACCAAGTAAATAATCGGGTTGACAACGTGATGGCTGACGTGAAGAAAACGCTGGATCACCTCAAACTTGGGGATGGAATCGCAGCTCCCGTAGCTACAACACCTTCGCTACGTGGATTCAAAGTGCCACCGTTCGACGGAACTTCTTTCTGGGCCGCCTACAAAATCCAGTTTGAGGCTGTCATGAAGGCTAACGGGTGGAATAATAGCCAGGCCATGACTGCTCTCACCCTAGGCCTGCGCGACCAACCCTTAACTGTCCTGGAAGCTCTCGGTAAGGAAGTGACTTACGAGCAGCTCCTTGAGGCATTGGAGGCTCGGTATGGCGACGCTCACCTGGAACACGTGTTTCGTGCGCAGCTCAAGGATCGCGTGCAACGCAGTAACGAAAACCTGCAGCAGTGGGCCCTTGAAGTGGAGAAGCTGGTTCGTAAAGCTTACCAGTCCGTACCTGCGCTTATTGATGGAAACCTGGTGCAGGCATTCATCGACGGCATCCGCGACCTTGAAGTGAGAGCTGCTGTGAGGCTCGGGCACCACGGGACGCTTAAGGATGCCTTGGCCCATGCACTGGAGGTGGAAGCTGTGCGGCAGGATCATCGTTCCCATCGCGTCAGGGAGGTTGCAGCAGCTACAGTTCGCGAACGCAATAAAAGATACAGCCCTAGGTGCTACGGCTGCGGGGAAAAGGGCCACCTTCGATCCAGTTGCCCTAAGCGAACTGAAAGAGAAGACGACCGATCTCCGGAGGGCAGTGCGGCTAACAGCACCGCGCAGCACCAGCAGCAGGGAAACGAGTAATAGCCAGGACTGCGGGGCGGGTGCTGGCTGATGTTCAAAGAGCCCCAAGGGTTTCGATCACACAAACCCATGACGGGAACAGCCTAATCATCAAGGGCGAGGTCAACGGAACGCCGTGTAAGCTGACCATAGACACTGGAGCTTCTCGCACGGTTGTCAGTTCCCAACTTACAAGTCGGTCCCTTGGGGACTCCGCATACAACCGGGAACGCATTCATTTGGTAACAGCCACCGGTCAGCGCATACCCGTCCATGGAGAGAAGAAGATGGAGTTGAAGCTAGGCAACAGAATCTACCCACATAATGTCATCGTGGCTGATATAATGGACGATTGCATCCTAGGCCTTGACTTTATGAGGAAGAATTGTTGCGAGATTGACGTCAAGCAAGGCGTTTTGAAATGTGGACAAGAAGAACTTTTCGTGGAAGGGGCGTTACCAGGAAATGTGTACAGCCATAAGAAGATTGTTCTTCCGCCGAGATCGGAAACGATTGTGCCAGTTAGTCTTCCTCGGAATCCTGGGCAAACTCATCGTTGTGTACTCGTGGAAAGGGTAGACAATGACCTTCCATGGAAAGTGGCACGGACTTTGGTCAGAGCCACTGACATCTCAGGGGTACGTGTGCTGAACCTTTGTGATCAGGAACAGATAATAGAAAAAGGCACACTTGTTGGTACTTGCGAGGAAGTGGATTGGTTGCGTCGATGCCAACATCTATCGACTGGGACCCTCAGCAAGGATGCACAAACAAAAGTGACCACACTTTTAGAAGACTGCCGCAGCGCTTTGTCCCAAAATGAAATAGTCAAGGCGAAGAAGATGTTATTCAAGTTCGCCGATGTTTTCTCGTCAAACGAGGCTGACATCGGGAAGACTGGCTTAGTTCAACACAAAATAAACACAGGAGAAGAATTGCCTATCCGTCAGCGGCCAAGGAGATTGCCGGTAGCACGTGAAAAAGAAGTGGAAACCATGATTGAGGGAATGGTGAAGGATGGTGTTATTGAACCTTCATCTAGTCCATGGTGTTCACCTGTAGTGCTGGTAAGAAAGAAGGACGGCAGCATGCGGTTTTGTGTTGACTATCGTCGTCTGAACGACGTTACAAAGAAGGACAGCTATCCTTTGCCAAGAATTGATGACACGCTGGACATGCTTACTGGAGTAAAGTGGTTTAGCACGCTGGACCTGAAAAGTGGCTACTGTTGAAATTGATCCTAACGACAAGGAGAAAACTGCATTCTCGACAGGAAAGGGTCTGTGGCAATTTAAAGTTATGCCGTTTGGATTGTGCAATGCTCCGGCAACATTTGAGAGGTTGATGGAACTTGTACTTACCGGACTAATTGGCGATGCCTGCCTGGTCTACTTGGATGACATCATCATCGTAGGCCGCACGTTTGAAGAACACCTTCAAAACCTGGAACGCGTGCTCATGAAGATCCAGAGTGCCAACCTCAAGTTAAGTCCAAAGAAGTGTTCACTATTCAAACGACAAGTTAGCTTTTTGGGATATGTAGTGTCTGAAGAAGGTATCCGCACGGATCCAGAGAAAATCGCCGCTGTCAAGGATTGGCCAATTCCAAAAGACAAGACGCAGGTCAGAGCATTTCTGGGTTTGTGCTCCTATTATCGGCGATTTGTCAAGAACTTTGCAGATATAGCCAAACCCCTGCATAAACTAACCGAGGAGAAGCGACATTTCTGCTGGGATGACAGTTGCGACATCGCATTCCAGGAGCTAAAGGACCGTCTGTGCAAAACACCTATTTTAGGGTACCCTGATGCGGGCAAGGAATTTATAGTTGACACAGACGCAAGTGACATAGGACTTGGCGGTGTATTGTCTCAACGTAATGGTGATCAAGAGGTTGTGATAGCGTACTTCAGCAAGTCATTGTCAAAACCTGAAAGGAACTATTGTGTTACGAGACGGGAACTGCTTGCTGTGGTAAAGTCATTGCAGCACTTTAGCAAATATCTTCTGGGGCGGAAATTCCACCTACGAACTGACCATGCTGCACTGAAATGGCTGTTGCAGTTCAAAAATCCAGAAGGACAAGTTGCGAGATGGATTGAACTACTGCAGGAATACGACTTCGAGGTCGAACATCGCAGCGGGAAATCTCATGGCAACGCAGATGCATTGTCAAGAAGACCTTGTCCTGAAAACTGCAAGCATTGTACTAGGCAAGAAAGTAAAGAAGTCGTACCTGTGAGGATGCTCAAGACAGACCTCAGTAACGAGTGGAAGGAAAGCCTACAACGTGCACAGCAGGAAGATTCGGACATCAAGCCGATTCTGGAGTGGGTGAAGGCCAGAGCTCCTAAGCCCAGGTGGAGCAACGTCTCAGCAATGAGTTCGATCACAAAAAGCTATTGGGCCCAATGGGACAGTTTGGTGATTCAGGATGGAGTCCTGTGCCGTAAATGGGAAAACGCTCGGGGAGACAGCTGTCATTTGCAAATGGTTGTCCCTAAAGCTCAAGTACCGGACGTTCTACAGCTGTACCATAATGGTTGTTCAGGAGGCCATCTGGGAGTAAAACGGACTCTATTGAAGATACGAGAACGGTTTTACTGGGTCCACTGTCGGGACGATGTCGAGGACTGGTGTCGCAAATGTACAAGTTGTGCAGCTGTAAAGGGACCTCAGACTCGTAGTAGAGGTGCATTGAAATTGTACAATGTTGGTGCACCATGGGAGAGGATAGCCCTTGACGTTGCGGGGCCGTTTCCGGAAAGTGATAGTGGTAACAAGTATTTCATGGTTGTGATGGATTACTTCACTAAGTGGCCGGAAGTCTTTGCCATTCCAAACCAAGAAGCTTCAACAGTTGCAGATAAACTGGTTCATGAAGTCTTCTGCCGTTTTGGAGTACCCTTGGAGATTCACAGCGATCAGGGAAGGAATTTTGAGTCCCAAATATTTCAGGAAACTTGCCGAGTAATGGGTACTCATAAAACGAGAACAACTTCTTACCACCCACAATCGGATGGAATGGTGGAACGATTTAATCAGACACTGGAGAGGTACCTGGCCAAAGTTGTGGAAAATCGGCAACGAGATTGGGACAAGCACATACAACCGTTTTTGTTGTCATATCGAAGCGCTGTTCACGAAAGTACATCGGTGACACCAGCTTTCGCAAACTTTGGAAGAGAATTACGGCTGCCTGCAGACCTGATCACCGGAATACCACCTGATGCCCCACGCAGTATAACCGAGTATGCGAACGACTTGCGGAACAAAATGAATGACATTTATGAGCACGTCAGACAATCGGGCCAGCAAATGTCTGAAAAGATGAAAACCCGTTATGACCGTAAAATTAACAATAAAGGGTTCGACGAAGGTTCACTAGTGTGGTTGCACAATCCAGTCCGCAGCAAAGGGAAATCTCCTAAGCTTCAAGCTAAATGGGATGGACCGTACCGGATTGTGACAAAGATCAATGACGTAACCTACCGGATACAGAAAGGTGCAAGAGGTGCTCCTAAGATCGTCCACGTGGATCGACTGGCGCGTTATTATGGGGCCGATAATGCTCGGGACGAGCATGTCTTAGGAGGGGGCAGTGTTGCGCGCCACAATTAATGCCTGGTACATGGTGACAGTAGTTACCACTAGCGCCATCTAGTATCGAGTAGCGGAACTAGTAGTGAAGACCCTTCTAGAAATTTCGATGCAAGAACTTTCTAGAACATTCCCGAACTTTCGACATCTGGACGATCGGGGCCTGTATGTACTCGAACATTCTAGATGTTTCTACAATGGAAGGTTCTAGAACTCTCTTTGGCGCTATATAAGGCCGAGACGCGCCGCGACCGACAGTTTAGATAAAGCGATCGAAGTGAAAGCATCGAAGCGATATTCAAGTGCGACTTAAAGCGATCAGTAGTGCAATTGTGTTTTGTAATTAGTGTGTTTGAGTTGTAATTAGTGTTGATTATTAAAGTGTCATTTTTTTGGTAATTAAATCGGCAGTTTTTATTGTCACGAACCCGAAGCTCGTAACAATATACAACGCGGTCACATTAACTAGACGCTTGGCGTTGATGACGTCATTTTGCTTTTTTGGTAATATACCTAATAAAAAGTATAATTAAAACAACAACAGAAAACTAGCCGAATTATCGACGCGCGTATCGGTAACAAAGACACAGACAAAGGCCTAACACTTGCTGGGCGAGCTAAGGAATGCGGGCGTCGAGTTAATGTGACCGCGTTGTACAATTAACAAAGTAAAGAACAGTTTCATACTATAGTCCGCGCGGAACTAGTTGACCGCGCCTTAGGTATGTGAGCGGTGGGACGGAGGGGCGGGGGCGCCTTGTCATTACTCAGTACGTGCGTTGCGAACAATAGGCAACCCCGCCGTCCTCACCTCCGTCCCCACCCAAGGCGCGGCCAACTAGTTCCAGGCGGACTATAATATAAGCAAGACACATATAAGAAAGTAAGATATTATATAAACACAAGCATGGCAAACTGACACACTTCACAAGTTTTGTCTATATTTTAAGATACCTTATAGCTTGAGAGGCTGGGCTCACCCAATTCATGTAGGTACATGTGTATTGAATTTTATGGGCTTTAGTGACCAATTTCCCTTAAATTCGTCAATAAAGCCCACAAAATTTAACAAATACAGTCAACAAAAGAGATAAGTATGCAGGATCGTAGGATATAGTTGAAGTTTAGTAAGAAACCGATGGATGTTCTCGAATAAAATTTAATCATCTATATATATAAAATTCAAAGTCCTGACTGACTGATTGACTGACTGACTGATATATCAACGCACAGCCCAAACCGCTGGACCTAGAGACTTGAAACTTAGAAGGTGTGTTCTTTGTGAAGAGTAAGTATCCACTAAGAAAGGATTTTTGGGAATTCAACCCCTAAAGGGTTAAAATAGGGGATGGAAGTTTATATGAAAGTCCGACAGTTTCGAAGTTAGGATCTTCTAATTTTGTATTTAGGCTGACAATCGAAAATTAATTTATACGTGTCTCAGCGTTTTTGATAATTCCACCCCCGAAGGGTTAAAAAGGGGGGTGAAGTTGTGTATAGAAAGTCATTAATTTTCGACGTAAAAATCACTAAATTTATTATCTAGGCTTATGATTGGAAGCTAACACAACGGTGTTGTTAGAATTTCGTCCATTAAGGGGGTGAAAAGGGGGATGAAATTTTGTCCTGACTGACTGATATATCAACGCACAGCCTAAAACGCTGGTTGGTACCGCTGGGTAGAGAAATTACTTTTGGAGGGTGTGTTCTTTGTGAAGAGTAGATATCCACTAAGAAGGGGTTTTTGGAAATTTAACCTTTAACACGTTGACTGCCAGATACCAGACGCAATAGAAAATGTAGTGTTCGCGGTCACCGGTGACCGCGGTGGCAGTCAATGCCTTATGGGGTGAAAAGAGGGGATTTTGTTTATATGAAAAATCTTATTCCTTGAGTTAATAACCATGAAACTTGGCACGAATACTTATCTAAATAAATTATGAAGTTTGGCTTTTTTTTTTAAACTACCCCCTGAAGGGGGATTGGGAGGTATCAAAGTTTGTATGGAAGAATTTTAACGTGTAGTCCGATTAACTCGAAACTCATTATTTATACTTAAGACCGAAAATAAAGAATAACGTGTATCATCGTTTTTCGAAAATTTACCCCTAACGGCGTGAAAAGTTAATTTTATAGGGCAAGACTTTACTGCGTGGCTTGATTAACTCGAAAATTGGTATAAACAATCTTTGAGTCGAGTAATGGACACATCCCAAACAATTTTACGAAATTCCACCCCTGTGAGGGTGAAAAACGGGGATACAGTTTATAAGAAAAATCTTATTCATTTGGTTAATAAATTTGGCAAGAATACTTGCCTAAGCAAGTAATAGTTTATCATTATTCGTTTATCAAAACACCCCAACAACCCTTGTATTGGGGTGTTAAAGTTTGTGTGGAAGAATTTTAACGCGCGGTCCGATTTACTCGAAACTCAGTATTAATACTTTTGACAGAAAACAATTAATAATAACAGCCGCACAGACTGATCGATCAGATTACGCAGGCTACGCTTGCCGCGGTTGGTCTGTGGATAGGTGTCCATCTTTACATACCGTGACCTCTCCGTGCCTCGGAAAGCACGCTAAGCCGTTGGTCCCGGCTGTCATTCGTGGATCTTTGACAGTCGCTAGGGGTGGTCAGAAGCCCGAAAGTTTGACAACCAGTCTTATCAAGGGGTATCGTATTTGGGTTGTGGAGGTCAGATAGGCAGTGGCTCCATGTAAAATACTGGAACCCAGCTGCATCCCGTTGGACTGGAAGCCGACCCCAACATAGTTGGAAAAAGGCTAGGCAGATGAAGAATCAATAGTAAGTGTATGGGGTTTTCGAAAGTGATTGACCCCTGACGGGACAAAAAGTGGTAATTCGATTTATAAGGGGATTTTAATGAGTGCCTTGATAAACTCAAAAAAAAAATGATACAAATAAATTTGGACTTGAAACTTGGCACAACTAATTATTATGTTCGATTATTTTTGGAATTCTAAACAAACCCACAAGGGAGATTGGGGGTGTCAAATTTAGTATGGAAAAATTTTAATGCGCGGTCCAATTAACTCGAAACTCAGTACCTATCTAAGACCAAAATAAATAATAAAGTGGTTCAGGGTTTTTCGAAAATCTACCGCTAATGGGGTGAAGAGGGGTAGTCAATTTCACAGGGAAGAATTTTATTACGAGGCTTGATTAACTGGAAAATTGGTATAAATAATCTAGATTATGTGTCGAAATTCCACCCCTATGGGGATAGAAAGAGGGGATACAGTTTATATGAAAAATCTTATTCATTTGGTTAATAAATTAG
Source organism: Mesoligia furuncula (assembly GCA_916614155.1). NCBI lineage: Eukaryota > Metazoa > Arthropoda > Insecta > Lepidoptera > Noctuidae > Mesoligia > Mesoligia furuncula. Next base: position 26,512,443 of record OU744800.1, on the reverse strand, counting down.
AAACGGCAATATTCGGGTCAGTAAATAATAAAGATTGTCACTTTTAGTTTAAAAAATCCCTCACAGAGGATTTGGGGGGTGACAAAGTTGATGGATTAAAAAAATATTTAACCCGCTGTCGGATTAACTCGAAGCTCGGTACTACTAAAACAAAAAATACTTAAAAAAAGTGATTTAGGGTTTTTCAAAAATTGACTTCTACGAAGGTGGAAAATTCTACTGCTTGCTTCCATTAACTCAAAAATGGGTATGGGTCTTTGAGTCAAGTTATGAACACATTCCAAACGATTTTTCAAAATTACTCTCCTGCATGGGGGGGTAAAAAGCTGGGATACAGTTTATTTGAAAAATCTGATCCCTTTAAGCTATAAACTAAAAAATTGGCCCGAATTAACGAACGAATGAACTTATTTATATCTAAATAAATGATAAAAATCATAAACATACATTTTCGAAATTATAAGAGGAAAGTACGAATTTCACGCGGACGAAGTCGCGGGCAGAAGCTAGTATTAATAGAAAACAAACAGCTCATTTATCAAATTAAATTTCAGTATACTTATTTCTTTTGTTGACTGTACAAACCTTGTGGTTACAGTATAATTATATAGTAATTGTCTTTACTCTTATGCCAACCAGTTGTAATCCGTCTTATACCTAATTTACCGTAATAACATGTTTTTCTCGTCTGTAACTTATTTGAAATAAATAAATTATTCTACTATTTTTTATTTTATTATTCTACTGCTACTCGCGAAAAATAGTTTGGTCGGCAGGCATGGCCTGCCCAGTCTGATTTCAGTCTTGTAGGGTTTCGAGTTCCATCGCCGAAAATCTAGGTAAACGACTAGAATATTGGGGACGTCTCGTAGAATTGAATTAAATAAATAAAGTAAAACTTACACGCTCTCCCTCGGGTTGGTGATGACAGCGACCCTCATGGCTTCCTTGATGGTCATCAGGAAGGTCTCGCTCACCGGACCGTAAGGCCAGTAGAAGAAGTACAGTATCATGCTGTGGATCAGGTTGTTATCTGTCAACTGAAAAAAAAAAAATTGAAGAAGCAGATTCAATTAACAGAGATATTTATTTCAAATCCATAACATGACAAAATTTACATTATTTGTTGTATATATTATATTGAATATGAGTCATTGTAACCTGAATTAATATAATATATTTAAAAAAATTGCACCATGCAATCCTTTTGAAATGAGTGACAAACCCTTTTCATTTAAAAATCCAAATCCAATAGTCGATAACCTACCTATTCACAGCCTGAAAGCCAGCTCAATGAGCTTAAAATCCAAGTAAATTAATATTCTCAATAAATATTGTTTGTGTTGTAAATTAAAATTGTGTGTTGAATGGCCTTACAGTTTCAACTGCAAGCTTTTAATAATGCTCACTCCCGTTAATAAATTCAAATAGAGATACAAACAGTGATTTATGAACGCAGTCAACGCCATCTTTTTAATTAATGAAAATTTGGGAAATATTAATTATGTATACACGGCTTTTATTGACTTCCGTTTGTTGTTTTATCACAGAGAAAAAGATATATAGATTATGCTTATTTTTTTTTATAAAGCTTCGTGTATTGTACGGAATCCGCAACAATGTCGATTGAAAAAATAAGAAGTACTTACTAGTAATCTATACAATAAATAAATAAAATTGAAGTGTTTGTTTGTAATATCAAAATAGCAGCTTATCACTATATGTAAAAGAAAGTATGTACGCTACATAAAACAAAAATAGAGACAAAACTAAAAAAAAATTTGTATGTCTGTCTGTTTGTTCCGGCTAATCTCCGAAACGGTTGAATCGATTTTGACGTGACTCTCACTGGCAGATAGCTGATGTTATGGAGTCCTGGGAGCACGTTCCCGTGGGATAATTTCCGACATCCACGCAGGTGGAGCCGCAGCAGAAACTAGTCTAAACTAATATTATATAGTGTTAAAATGGTCTGAATCTGTGGAAGGTCTGACCAGCGGGGTAATTATGTAACACACTATCAGTAGCAATGGGTTGACGTGACTCTCACTGGCAGATAGCTGATGTTATGGAGTCCTGGGAGCACGTTCCCGTGGGATAATTTCCGACATCCACGCAGGTGGAGCCGCAGCAGAAACTAGTCTAAACTAATATTATATAGTGTTAAAATGGTCTGAATCTGTGGAAGGTCTGACCAGCGGGGTAATTATGTAACACACTATCAGTAGCAATGGGTTGACGTGACTCTCACTGGCAGATAGCTGATGTTATGGAGTCCTGGGAGCACGTTCCCGTGGGATAATTTCCGACTTCACGCAGGTGGAGCCGCAGCAGAAACTAGTCTAAACTAATATTATATAGTGTTAAAATGGTCTGAATCTGTGGACGGTCTGACCAGCGGGGTAATTATGTAACACACTATCAGTAGCAATGGGTTGACGTGACTCTCACTGGCAGATAGCTGATGTTATGGAGTCCTGGGAGCACGTTCCCGTGGGATAATTTCGGACATCCACGCAGGTGGAGCCGCAGCAGAAACTAGTCTAAACTAATATTATATAGTGTTAAAATGGTCTGAATCCGTGGAAGGTCTGACCAGCGGGGTAATTATGTAACACACTATCAGTAGCAATGGGTTGACGTGACTCTCACTGGCAGATAGCTGATGTTATGGAGTCCTGGGAGCACGTTCCCGTGGGATAATTTCCGACATCCACGCAGGTGGAGCCGCAGCAGAAACTAGTCTAAACTAATATTATATAGTGTTAAAATGGTCTGAATCTGTGGAAGGTCTGACCAGCGGGGTAATTATGTAACACACTATCAGTAGCAATGGGTTTAATTTTGACAATTCGACAACATACATTGCGTTGTTTATGTTGCTGAGCAGACACATTTTTCGAACATATGAAGCAATGGTTTAGCAATATCTTTCAAAATGATTGAAATTGAGATTGATATTGGGGTATGCAATCAGTGTGCCGATTACTAAAATTCTTTCACTGATAGAAAGCAACACTATTGAGATGTCAGCCTATAATGTTCCCATTCATCATCATCATCATTTCAGCTGAAAGACGTCCACTGCTGGACATACGCCTCACCAAGCACCTCCACTTCGACCGGTTCTGTGTTTCTAGCATCCAACGGCTTCCTGCGGCCTTCACAAGGTTGTCGGACCACCTTGTGGGAGGCCTTCCAACGCTACGTCTTCCTGTACGCGATCTCTACTCCAGAACCTTTCGGCCCCATCGGCCATCTGTTCTGCGAGCAATGTGCCCTGCCCATTGCCACTTAAGTTTGGCAATTCTTCGGGCTATGTCGGTTACCTTGGTTCTCCTGCGGATCTCCTCGTTCCTGATTCGATCACGCAGGGAAACTCGAAGCATAGCCCTCTCCATTGCCCTTTGGGTGACTTTTAGCCTTCTTATGAGGCCCATTGTTCCCATGTCCCTTTTGCTTCCCAGCAATGGGAACATTATAGGCTGTTTATTAAGCTGGTTCGTAGCTGGTGGTAATGGGCCGGAATCCACAACGCGGGCCCAGTGCTGGTTGGTGGATGTCACAATGTCTTCGAATTTTTGGTTCTAAGACATGCCGGTTTCCTCACGATGTTTTCCTTCACCGTTTTGAGAGCAGTGGTGATGAAATAATTTACACGCCCCCTTGCCACTTCTCCTGTTTTTTTTATATTTCTTTGGATGTACTGGTATAGTTTATTTCCATACGGCAGACGCTAGTATTATAATAATCATTATTCACCTCATACAGAATATTCTCACACTCATACGGCTCACAGAGTATGAGGCTGGTTCTTTGATCCGACACATCCAAAGCTTTTCGCAGAATCTTGTAATACTGAAACATAATAACAGCAATATTAGGTTTAGTGTTTGGCCAGACTGGGGCGCGGGCGCGGGTGCGGAAACGCGCGTGGGCTGCCTGTCCACACTGGACCGCGGCTGCGTTCTGTGTGTTGTCGTGTCCAGTGTTTGTCAAAATATAATATGGATGAAGAAGACTTATTTTTACTAGAAAATAGCTCGAACTAGTTTGAGAACCCCGGTCCAAGCGCGGGCCGCCCGCGCGCGCGTCGCGCAACCATTGCGGCCACTAGTATGAACGCGCTATGGCGTGAGTTGCCCCGGTTGCCCGCGCGCTCCCCGCGCCGATCAGAACGCGCCGCTCACCTCACCCGCGTGCTCAATATGGACACTCAAAGGAAGTTCATATGTTTGAGTTCGCTGCGTCGCGCCCGCGCTTACAGTTTGGCCAAGCACTTAGACTTAAGGCACCGGCCCCACCGCGCACCGCCCGACGAGGAAGTGACTATTGCTATCAAAAGTTTTATATATCAACATAAACTCACGCCTCCTGCCCCTGGGGGTAAACAGAAACTACAGAACACCCTGCTAAGATCCTTGCAAGCTTAGATGGTTTGGTTATGTTGACAGGATGAATGAAAGGCGACTAACAAAAGGTATTTTAAGGCAGCTATGACTGAAAACGCCGGGAAGATACGCCCTAGGACGACATTATATATTTATTATACATTACATATTCTACTTTAAGAAATACTCTCGCCTTCAAAATGGTTGTTTGCTCCCTTGGCAAATAATCTTCAATTTTTTTATATTTGTTTATTTAGTCTACACTGTCCCACTGCTGAGCAAAGGCCTCCCTCAAATCCCTCTAGGCATCCTTTTCTAGAGCCACCTCGATCCAACCCTTGCGGTGCGCATCTAGTTCGTCTCTCCACCTCTTCCTGGGCCAAAGTGTAAATAAAAATAAATCCTTATTCGTTTGTCTGTTTGTCTGGATGTATGTTCCGGATTGGCGCAAAAACGGCTGAACGGAGTGGGACGAGATTTGGCACACAGACAGTTTATAACCTGGATTAACACATAGGGTACTTTTAAACCCTAACAACAGCTCGTAATATCAAAATATACATTAAAGATGACATTATAGGTTTGATCTTTAAGGATTGTATTGCAAAGCATAATATCATGTCATTTCCTTAGGTAAAGAAACTATAAAGAATAAATAATAATAGAAACATGAAACAAGTTTCACAGAAAACAACTCCTGTATGTGGCTTATTCAATTTGCCTTTTTACCATGAAATATTTTTCTCGGAAAATATCATTTGTCGTGCCTTCTTGGAAAAAAACCGGGAATAGGTATTTACCTTATGTTTGTTTTCTTTTGTTGCGATGTCCAAATTAATAGTCAGTACGTTGTGATCACTCAACATACAGAGCAGCTCAAACATATCTTTTGATCTGTAACAATATTAGAGTACTTACAGTTCGCGTCAAATAGAGGGGCCCGTGGCTAAATAATAACAGCCGCACAGGTCGATCGATCAGGTTAAGCTACGCTTGCCGCGGTTGGTCTGTGGATGGGTTTATCTTTACATATCGTGACCCCTCCGTGCCTCGGAAAGCACGTTAAGCCGTTGCTCCCGGCTGTCATTCGTAGATCTTTGACAGTCGTTACTGGTAGTCAGTAGCCCGAAAATCTGACAACCAGTCTTACCAAGGGGTATCGTATTATACCCAGTAACTGGGTTGTGGAGGTCAGATAGGCAGTCGCTCCATGTAAAATACTGGTATTCAGCTGCATCCGGTTAGACTGGAACCCCAACATAGTTGGGAAAAGGCTAGGCAGATGATGATGATGATGACAGTTCGCGTCAAATAACTTTGCCGCTCTGAAGTAGGCAACAGATCACTGCGCAATAGTTAATCGTATGAATAAAACAGCAGCGCGCATGCGCGGCTAGCGAAAAGCCTAGCTTCAGAGCGGCAAAGTTATTTGACGCGAACTATACTTGTATTTTGAACGAAAGTCGGCAAACGCCGATCCGCACATCGACTTTATTAGAACATGTAGGTACTGCACTTGCAATGTCGTACCATGTATCGTATACATGGTGTGGAAAAATCATTGGTGTGTGTGGAAGTGTGGAAGCAATAAATATATTGAGTATTGAGTTTTGAAAGCGACTTTATCTCGCCTACGCACAACATAAAGGCGAACTTTTAGAGCATGAGAAGTGAAAAATGTATTTTCTTTCTTTACGTATTACCCTATAACTGGGTTGTGGAGGTCAGATAGGCAGTCGCTCCATGTAAAATACTGGTATTCAGCTGCATCCAGTTAGACTGGAAGGTGGCGATTATGGCAAACCCCGGGGCCCCAAAATTGGGGGAGGCCTATGTCCAGCAGTGGACGTCTTTCGGCTGAAATGATGATGATGATGAGATGATGATGAAGATGATTTTAATGGTTGATGGCAATAGGCTTGCCCCCTATTAGATGGGACTTAAACATAACTGGCGAAATATGGATGTACAGACGCCAGCACATCAAGCTACTACAATATGTCAAATTTCTTTAATCGATTTTCAACTTTAACGCTACAACATAAGGTTCAAAGTTGATCGAGGAAATTTGACAGTTTCGGGTAACTTGATGTGCTGGCGTCTGTACTATAAGTACCGTACACCTCTACGTAACCTGTCGGGGAATATACACGTTGTGTTATGTTACTTTTGTAGCTTTAATATAAGGGATAATCTCGTGTAAACTCTTACCCGATATTCGTGGAATTTCCCCGCACTATTGTTATACTCCTCGTGGGTAAAGCTTCTGCAATATCTTTGACGGCTATAGAGAAGTCTTTCGGCAGTTTCGTCAGCATATCTGACGTCACATCTCGGATATCAACGAAGCCGAAAACCGTGTTTACGAAAACTAATATGAGCAGTATTTTCTGAATTAGTTTCATTTTTATAGTTGTTTTTTGTGTTCTTACAGTTGTCATGCAATATTAGATTATTTTGGACAACGCGTATGATGAAAAAAAAATCCATAAAAGAAGTTATTTCTCTAAAAACTTCGTCAAAAGATGCTTTAAAAGCTCATTTCTCAGGGAAACTTGAACACAATGAAATACATAATATATATGACTCTCATACAGTACAAAGCAATAATGTCGACTCAATTGAATGCCGTCTCCAACGATTGAGTTCGATGGACTGGCTCGCGACTAATTCCTTCTAATATCTTATGATATTACTTTATAAGTTATATTTTAGACAAAGAGTAAAGTTGCAGATAGGACATGATTCTCGCATCTACATATTTACTTGTTCTGTTGACGGAAGAGTTGCAATTTGGGAAAAATTGGTGGGCTTGTAGCTAAGTAATTGTAGCGGTGGGTCCGTGGATGGGTGACGTACGTTAAGCCGTTGGTCCCGGCTGTCAGTCGTGAATCTTTGAGAGTTACGGGTCGTCAGAAGCCCAAAGATGTGACATCCAGTCTTACCAAGGGGTATCGTATTATTACCCAGTAACTGGGTTGTGGAGGCCAGATAGCCTATCTGGCAGTAACTCCATGTAAAATACTGGTACTCAGCTGCATCCAGTGAGACTGGAAGCCGACCCTAAAATAGTTGGGACAAGGCTAGGCAGATGATTAGTTATTGAATCCTTTACAAATGTTTTGCCTGGCTTTTAACGTATTAGATTATGGTTAAAAAGCACTTCCTGTCTCCTTAAACATCATCATTATATTTTCTTTGGTCATGTTTCATGTTCATTATTATATGTGTATATTTATATGTATTAGTATAATATACTTTATGTATGTAAATGGTACACCACAGACTACCTGCAGTATTTGTCTGTCCTTTCCCTTTTTAATCCATCCAAAGGTTGTCTTTAAAAGATTGCTTTTAGCGATAATACCGCCCATTGTGTCACCCTTTGTACAGTTTCTAGATATATATGTCTGTAATTTATATGGTGTACATAATAAAGAGTATTCTATTCTATTCTTGATAGTTATGGGCAAGGTTATTAACACATTGAAGGACACTGAACGCCTATAGACGTAATAACAATAAAACTTCTATTGTGTCTCGTTCAGTGTCCTTCAATGTGTTAATAGATTAACCGTTGAGTATGAAATTATCATTTCAGTATAAAGATCAGTATGTTGAAGCGGAAGCCTAAGTAGGTACCTACGCGTGTTCCGCACCTTTGCGAAATGTGTACCTAACAATGATTAATGGCAGGGTGCCGAGATGTAAATGTTTCGTAGGCATGATAAATAAATTCATGGGTGTCGAGATGAAAAGGTGCCTAAATGGGACTAAACCAATGCGACAAGTTTAAATAAAAGGCGTTCGTGGTGCGAGTACCTACATGCTACCTGCACCTCGTCATGGCAGAGGACTTTTGGCCGCAAGGGGTAATGTTCCGTCGCTTCCGCGGACAAGTGCCACACGATCGCACAAAGACAGTGCTCGAGTGAAGTGTTTTACTAACATAGTTTTAAGTTTATACACTAACACACATTGTATTATTATAATATATATGTTAGTCTGTAAGGTATTCAAAGAGTAAACTTACATAATGTGGATAAGAAAAAGATTAAAACAGAAGACGATCCAGGAGGGGATCTTTGGAGGGGGGTTCAGGGGATCAGACCGGAATAACTCGGGCCAAAGTAGCCTGGAAATAAAGGTATTATTATTATTACATTAATTACAAAAGGATTATTTTTCTATTGCTGTTAAGTTTCTGGGGACTCATCTGCCTAGCCTTTTCCCAACTGTGTTGGGGTCGGCTTCCAGTCTAACCGGATGCAGCTGAATACCAGTATTTTACATGGAGCGACTGCCTATCTGACCTCCACAACCCAGCTACTGGGTAATATATGATACCCCTTGGTAAGACTGGTTGTCAGACTTTCGGGCTTCTGACTACCCGTAACGACTGTCAAAGATCCACGAATGACAGCCGGGACCAACGGCTTAACGTGCTTTCCGAGGCACGGAGGGGTCTCGGTATGTAAAGATGGTCACCCATCCACAGACCAACCGCGGCAAGCGTAGCTTAACCTGATCGATCGACCTGTGCGGCTGTTATTATTTAGCCACGGGCCCCTCTGGGGACTGTGTCTATGATAAGCATTTTATTTTTATTTCAGGTTTTTTTTTTGATCTCCTAACTGACCAAGCTTCTCTGTCACCTCTATTATTTAGCAACTCTTTGCGCCCGTGCAACGAAGTATATCGGGTCCCCTCCCCACGGACCGGCTTGGATTGGCGTTTGACGAGTAAAGTGGCTACTTTTCATCGGAAGGGCCCACATGACCGATGAGTTGAAAGCTTTACCGTGTTGCCTTCCACATTCAACACCTTTGGGTTCAGGGATGACGTTATGTGCGAATGACGCATTGCTGTAATATTGTCATCTAAGATTGGATTTGGTGATTTGCCCGTCCTCGAATAGCCATCATTTGATAATATCATGAAGATTTTGCTCATAAACCTTCTTCAACAGATATCCTATGAATCTATTCGTTTTAAGGCTGATTTTTAATGATCAGATAACTTTATTCGAGAAATAAATTTGACAGTTATTTCCTACAAAAACTGTCAGACGTCAAATTTATTCCTCGAATAAAAGTTATCTGGCGACGGAAAAATCAGCTTTTAGTGGAAACATTAAATAAAAATATTTACTTTTAAGTACCACAAGAGGAAAAAATCAGAACCTTTAGTCTAGGATCACTGTGTTGTCCATCTATCAAGAGGTACCCTATTTTCTCAGGAACGGGTAGATCTTCCATTATCCTTCTTTTGGGAAAATACCTCCTTCCATTCTTTCCACTCAGAAATTAGCGAGATGAATTCGCTGAATCATGACGACTTGCGAAAAAAAAGCCCACTACAAACAAATATATTCCTTGAAATAAAAAACACAAATAAAATTCACTTAGATGAAAAATGAAAATATTTACGATGTCATATTTAATTTATTCCTTGTTATGGTCTACATTAAATTTGCCTGCCTAGGGAAATCACAAAGTAAAATTTGTTAAGTTGCCCACAATATTTCATTGTGTTTTTTTAACTTAAGGTCCGTTGAAACTTATTCTTGTGATAAACAGCCGTAAGAAGACAGTTTGTTTCTTTTTTCTGAATACTCCTGAATGTTCCTCTTAAGTGTAACAGTAGTAGTAGTGCCCAAAAGGCAAGCAGCCTTGCCCCGTTGTATGGCAATGCTGATTCTTTGGCCAAAAAATAGGCCAGCTTTCTAGTCACATGAGGATTCGACCAACAGCTTGATCATGTCTCGAAAAACTAAGTGGGCATTCGAACCCCATAGCCTTAGAGTTCCAACCCCAAACGGCTCGAACCCTGTAATTGGGTAATTTTAAGCAACTAATGGATAGTGCGAACATTAGATACTGTGACAGTTTGCTATCAAACTGTTGGTGTATTTAAAGAGGTGCCACGAAAGTGCTAAATTATAAGGGACAACGCAGCATAATCTAGAATCAAAATTAGCTCTGCCTTTTGTTAGATCGCCATTTTTTTTATGACTGAGCTTTTTTGTAAACTTAGAAAGAAAAAGATGAGAAAGAAAGAAAACACATTAATTAGCGGTAAGCATGACGCAGAGAAAGAAAAAAAAATTTAATATTGGCATTTGTATGTTTTGTAGTAATAATCGTACTTTTTGTTATGCATTTTCTTGAGTAAAATAAAGTATATACATAAGTACCTATTATAATTTTAGTATAACAAAAACATAATTTTAGTTTTAGTGCGCCAAATTAAAACATCTAATTCAACGTGTTATAAAGAACATTTAGATCATGTCATCAAGGAAAGGGATGCACATACGTGCGCGTAGGCAAGCGATTTGGCAACGTCGTCGCGTGACCTTTTCTTCTTCGTAGAACGAACGGTCAAAATTAGCGGTCATTTGACCGCTAGTTCAACGCATTGCCAAGTTGTTCATTGTGTGTGCGATGAATGGATTGCCCGCCGGCTCGGTACTGGGTCCTATTGGACCCAAGAATGATGACATACGACACCATACATTGATTATGTAAATATTTATTATGCTACCCATCAAATCTTATGAATGTGCGGTAATTAAGAGAGTTGTATAAAAATTCATCTCTTTTATTTTCCCAAACAGTAGGAAAATAACTTAGTTTGCACTATCCAAGACGAAAAACACGACTTTTTCAAGAAATTTAGATTTGGGAAATGACAGTTTATAATGATTATGTAACAGTTACTGCACCTCCTATTTCGAGTTGAACCAAGCTTTCAATTTCAACCTGTACAAGACGACTAGATGAAAAGAGGTATACTTCTAACCAAACACACTTAAAGTTGAACATAAGTTAGATGGTATAACAAGGCATTGAGAGATTGTTAGCATATCGTTTGTACTACACTGTACGTACGGGCACTTACATTTCCCTAAGTCGACTCATACAAATTGTTTTAAACGCGAACTGACGGGCCGCGACTTACGAGTTGAAACTCGTAGATTCGAATCCAGACAGGCGCTTTACTTTGTGTAAATTATTCCATCATCACTGCTCTCAAAACGGTGAAGGAAAACATCGTGAGGAAACCGGCATGACCTAGAACAAAAAAACTCGAAGACATGTGACAATCTACCAACCCGCACTGGACACGCTGGTGGAACCCACTCGATCTCACTAAGAGGAAGCCTGTGTACCAGCAGTGGGAACGCATACTTTTGTGCAAGTTACAGGTATGTGTATCCCGGGCTTTATGAATTAATATTTAACAAAGAACAAAGTAGATATTTAGTTTTTGGAAAACTTGAAGGCAGTAGAAGTAAACTCAGGTTCTCACTCAGACTATGCTCCACTTGCTGGAGTGCCCTAAGTGCCCGTTCACCGTACCTTGGATGACTTAATGATTGCCACAATCAACGTGTCCACCTACTAGGCCCACAATATAAAATATCGAAGAAGAGTACCAGAGACACGAGGGGCCCGTGGCTAAATAATAACAGCCGCACAGGTTGATAAATCAGGTTAAGCTACGCTTGCCGCGGTTGTTCTGTGGATGGGTGACCATCTTTACATACCGTGACCCCTCCGTGCCTCGGAAAGCACGTTAAGCCGTTGGTCCCGGCTGTCATTCGTGGATCTTTGACAGTCGTTACGGCTAGTCAGAAGCCCGAAAGTCTGACAACCAGTCTTATCAAGGGGTATCGTATTACCCAGTAATTGGGTTGTGGAGGTCAGATAGGCAGTCGCTCCATGTAAAATACTGGTATTCAGCTGCATCCGGTTAGACTGGAAGCCGACCCCAACATTGTTGGGAAAAGGCTAGGCAGATGATGAGTACCAGCGACACGAAAGAAGAAAATCAGTCATTCGCAGCCAATTAAATCAAAACCTCAGTTCAAAGCCAACACGATCTGACATCAATTAATTATGATTAATCAAAATGAACTGCTCACATTCCATCATTACATGCAAATGAAAATATTTAATAAATTTTTACGTTATATCCGATAACATCGAAAGGCTATTGTATGCTGCAAATTAATTAATTCCCGAGACCATATTAAAACCTTTTGATATCCCGAATTTATTTATTTGGGGGTATTTGGACGGTCTGCACATTTTTGCGTTTCCGGAAATGGTATGTATTTTATACTAGGTGTTTACATTTTCATTTAAACGCTATTTAAAATGTTTTATGAGTTTAAATGATTCATCACAATAATTCACATACCGATCACATTGTAACTTGTTTAAAAAATATTTATTGGGCTAGGGAGGAGGAGGGGGGGGGGGGAGGAGGAGGACCCTAGGTCTCCGGTATCCACGGAGTTTGTTCTGCAAGCCAAAACTTCCAGAACGAAAACGTTGGAACCAAAACGTACCGTGTTTTCTTTTACAGTAGCTTCACCATACACATAATTAATCCTTCGAGCTATTTCTACAACTCTGGTGGAACTCGTTTTCGTTTCCACATTGTGAACAAAACGATGTCAAAGAAAAATCAAATGTCGCGAAAACAAATGAATCGCTAAATTCGAAACACATAAGCCTAAATTTAAAATAAATTTGAATTTGGAAATCCTAACCAAAAGCCAGATATTTGAGATCAAAGTGGCCAGTTCGACAGTATAAAGAATTGAGGAAGGCTTTACCACAAATAAGTGTAGGTAAGTGACTTTTGCATCGACATCCACCAAACATCAGAGGGGCAATTCTTGTAATTTTAAGAACGTTCACAGTCCGATCTCAGTCTCAATCTGTCAAAAATACCCCTAATTTCCCTACATTTTGACAAGTTTTTGACATTTGTTTGTCGCCGAGATGAGACTGCGAATAGATTTTGAACATTTTGAATTGCGAGAATTGGCCTTCAGGTCAATACATAGGTAGCTATAGTACATCTTTAGATACTCCTTTTGTTTCGTTTATATAGGTAGATATAGTAGTGTCTGAGAAAAACAGCCGCGAGACAGACAGATACCAGATTCTGGGGTCTAAGCCCTGAACATGAAATCCGTAGTTTTGTCCGGAATCACGGGCGTTTCCTAGTCCCTATTAATTACGGACTTAAGATTAGTTCGGGGCCCGAACTAAGAATTAATGACAACACGATTTGACAGTTGTCCCTAATTCCGATGTGTTTTTGCCCGTCCGAAAATTTTAATTTGAAACTTGCTTTGTTGGAGCTTCTACTTTCAGACGGGTCCGTATCGTCGTTGACGGATTAAGAGAGTAGACCCCGATTTCTGTCACCCCTCAAAATTATATAAGTTCATAAATATGAAATGGACAATCACTTCTTTAAATAACGTTCCTTTACAAACAACTAAAACCTTTTTAAAAGCACTTTAAAAACTACAATAAAATTGTTTATTCACTTAATGAAGTTGTAAAAGAAAGGTGTCGGGTAGATCGTTTATTCTCGCCTGCAATTTAACTGTAGCGTTGGAAATGGTGTAGGAGGAGTTGATAGGCTGGCTATCTGTCAGGCGAGCACTTGTTGGAAGGGAATGAAATCAACGCCTGTATGATACGTTTTTTTTTTTGTGAGAAGAGTTTTAGCATTGTAACAATAAAAAGACACAGAGGACATAGATCAACAAAAGAGTTAAGTATGCAGGATCGTCGGATGTAGTTGAAGTTTAGTAAGAAACCGATGGACGTTGTCGACTGAAATTTAATTTGATAAATGAGCTGTTTGTTTTCTCAAAAAAAATCAAATCAAAATCAAAAATGTTTTATTTCGTTATTACACGTTGTTAGTATACAGTGGTGGCGACTTCTTTTAAGTATATAAATGCCTGTGCCAGGAGGCGCCGCTCTTTTATATCGTGCAATTAGTGTAACATGCAACGAAACAAAGGTTTATGAATTAATTATTTTAATTTATTACTATTAGTCTGATGGTAAATGTGTGTGTGTATTTAAGCGTGCGTGCGTGTATATGTGTGTGTATGTGTATGTGTACGTGGTTATTTTATGCGGAATCGGTTTTACCTTATATTTACTAGAAGATTCTCTACTTCATCATAGCATAACTTATTTATCCACTTAATCAGCAATGATTTGCATTCTTTAAACGGTTTAGTATGTATATCTATTTGTTTATTTATTTTATTATATAAGAAAGACGAGCGTTTATCGTACTGAATATTTGCGAATTCTGTTTTTACAAAAGGGGTGGAAGCAATATTGTGTTTCCTTCTTCTTGCTATCAATATATTGTCTATTAATAAAATTAAATTTTACATGAGAACATCCATCGGTTTCTTAATAAACTTCAAGTATATCCGACGATCCTGCGACGAAGTCGCACCACGTCCGCTACGCGTAGCGTCCGTTTATGACCCTATTGTATTTGGAAGATTCATTTTTTTTCAAACCGATCGCACTACGGCCGTTGCCCTTCATATTTTACGATTATAGTCGCTCTGCGTCCGTCAGTCCAGGGCAGTCAAAATGCAAAGTAGCTCTTTTGTTGACTGTACGTTTTTGTCCATTTATGGGCTTTGTTTGTGCTTTGAGTCATATGTGGGACAGGAAGTTTATGAAGTAGCTTTTTATCCATACCACATCAGACATTGGCAAAATTGTGGAGATTGAAACAATTGCCATAAAGAAAAGTAGTATAGAACAGGGGCCTTAAAAAGGCCACTTTGGAGAATCATAAAAGGATAACATTATGAATTATAAAATGGCGAAGACAGTCCGTGTTTTTCTTTTTTTCGCTGCACTACGTAGGTAGGTAGGTACAATCAAAGAGATTGGGATTGGATTTGGATTGGATTGATTGGTATTTTAACACAGATAAAAAAAAAAATAACTGAAAAATGCTTCACCAATGGGTTATGGTACGCCTAACTTAACAGCTATGATTCTGCCAAAGTGGCGTTTTTAGGCCCCCAGAAGTCGCTTCCTTCGAATGAAACCCTAATATAGAATTTTACAGTCAACGTTTGATACCTCTGAAATTGGGTAAGGACAAACATCGGTAGGAAACCCCGACTTAGCGGTCTGAATACACCAATCAAGAAGCGGATGCCCAGTGTATGAAAATTGACGGCCGCAGCCTATCGTAGCGTGGCCGAGCTGTAAAAACAATTTTAATAAGAATCAGACTATCTCACTTCTATTATAAGGGCGAAAGTTTGTGAGCGTGTGTCATCATCATCATCATTTCAGCCGAAAGACGGCCACTGCTGGACACAGGCCTCCCCCAAAAGGGGGGGGGGGTTTGCCATAATCGCCACGCTTGGCAGGCGGGTTGGCGATCGCAGTATGGTATGGTGGTGGAATGCATAGAGAACGCTGCTGCCCATTCTCCGGTACGCCCCTTAGTCGCCTTTTACGACACCCACGGGAAGTATGGGGTACGCAAGGTATGCGTGTGTGTGTGTTTATATGTCTGTTACTTCTTCACGCTCA
The DNA here is from genome assembly GCA_916614155.1 of Mesoligia furuncula. NCBI lineage: Eukaryota > Metazoa > Arthropoda > Insecta > Lepidoptera > Noctuidae > Mesoligia > Mesoligia furuncula. Next base: position 26,496,650 of record OU744800.1, on the reverse strand, counting down.
AACGGCTCGCGTGGGTGTGTGTGTTTATATGTCTGTTACTTCTTCACGCTCAAACGGCTCGCGTGGGTGTGTGTGTTTATATGTCTGTTACTTCTTCACGCTCAAACGGCTCGCGTGGGTGTGTGTGTTTATATGTCTGTTACTTCTTCACGCTCAAACGGCTCGCGTGGGTGTGTGTGTTTATATGTCTGTTACTTCTTCACGCTCAAACGGCTCAACGGGTTTGGATGAAATTTGGCACACAGATAGTTTATAACCAGGATTAACACATATGATACTTTTATCCCGATATTCCCATGGGATCGGGACTTACGCGGGTGAAACCGCGGGGCGCTGCTAGTTACTTATAATTCACTGAGATTTTTAGTTGAGAGGCAGTACCAACATTTAAAGTTTTAGTTTACCTAAGCCTGATAATCACGGCTCTTTCCTTTTCTATGTAAGATGAAAATATAAATAAACAATAGTTTTGGACTTAAATCTTGATTGATACAGTTTATACGATTTATTCCGGAGTGATCCCCTGAAACCCCCATCCACCCCCCAGCGGGATTGTCCGAAAGGGTTACCGCTGGCCCGGAACATAAAGGGCAAAGGAAGGAACACGGGTGGGTTTTAGTCAGTAAGAGTCTGACACTCCCTTCCGGTCCACCCAGAGCGGGAGCAGTCATTTGATGATTTCCCAACCGCAAAAAAAAAAAAAAATCCACTCCCCCCCCTCTTCGATCCTCTGCTAGTTCGTCTTCTTATCCACTTTATCTAGGTTACTCTTTTTGACAGTTAAGAGAAAATAAACGTTTCATGTTCTTTGTCTGATTTCGCTGATTTTGTATATTGGAGTTTTTTTTATCGTTCTTCTCCCTATGAGCTTACTAAGTAGGTACGCTTTGGAATGGAATATTCGAGGTTCTTGCCCGTGTTACTCCATAGGAACCAACGACGCTTTGAAATGGGCTTTTGACAATTCAAAAGTGTCCATATGGTTTAAGAAATAAATGCTTTGAGTTTAAGATCCATAGTGTATAACGCGGTCCTACCTATCACATGTCACATGTTGTCGAGTTGAGGGCTATCGGCCCTTGAATTATTAATATAAGTACCTATGCAATACCAAAATGTAGCCACTTATCATCCGTCTAGAATATCATAGTTCAATGTCACACATAATATCGAGAATTTACGATTATGTAGGGCCGTTTACACATTATGCCGCAGCTGCTTGCATTATTATGAACCTCCTACACACGGCACCGCGGCGGTGGCGGCGAGTTTTGATGGTAGTTTTGATCGGTCTTATTAAAACTCGCCGCCGTCGCCACGGCGTCATGTGTAAGGGTTTATACAAATCCAAGAGTAACTAATACAGCGGCACCAAGGGTTACTCCCGTTTGGTAACGCTACACACACTTATATATGTATAGCGGTGTATCGCATGCACCAGGTACAGTCAGTATGTTAATATAATTTTTAAGGAATGTATATATTTGTTTGAAATAAAATAAGTAATTTAAGATTTTTGTAGTGTAAGTATACCTATTTATTATGCTTTAAAAGTTTAGAGTGTTTAACATGGACATACTTAAGATTTAGTTTACACTAAATGGATTTTGAAATTGTTAATTAATTAATTTTTTAATTTAATTGTTAAGTTTACTTAATTTTAATAATAATAAAAAAAATATTGTCATTTAATATATTTCAAAATATTGTCATTTGTATTCGATGCAGTACTTAGTCATTAATATGGTAGTTTTAAAAGTACAAAATAAAATTAATATGAAATAAATTCGGCACACCATAACTTTTTACTCTGACTGTATTTTAAGGTGTGTGTTAGGTAGCGTTACCAAACGGGAGCGTTCCCAAACGGGAGTAACCCTGCAGCTACGGCATAATGAGTAAACAGTCTTACGGTTTTCCATGCCAAGTTTAAAAACAGCACGCTAATTTCGTAACACACAATCTGAATTATTTTAAAGGATATTGCTAATCCATTGCTTTATATGTTCGAAAAAAATGTCTCTTTTACAACGTAAATAACGCAATGGATGTTGTGGAACTGTCAAAATGAAAGCCATTGCTAGTAAAAATCGCAGAATGTCGCAGGGCTATAGTTTTTACTAGCATGATGTAATATAAAAGTTATTGAATGTAATGTCTAGTAACTTTTTACTAGACATTTTTTTTAGTTGATTTTTCTATTTTTTATTTCAATTTCATTCATTAACTTTTATATTACAAAAACACACAAAAAACGCACAAAACGTCTTCACTTATGAAGACTTTTTGTGCTTTTACAATTCTAACGTTACTTTCTTTTTGCTGTCCTCGCTTCTGGACAGAACCAATGGATAATCTAAATCTATACATTTAAAAGTCCGTTTACGTGTCTCTGTGACCGCAGATCTTCTAAACTACACAACGGAATTTGATGCGGTTTTGATCATCATTTAGATTTTTTTAGAAGGTGTAAATATCGCTAATTAATTAACAAATATATGCAAATAATCAAAACTCATATGCAAAATTTAAATCTTCATGTTGTAAAAACCTTATGGAGCAGGGGCTTTGTCCCTAGTAATATAAAATGAGCCAATGACGAAATAAGAGCCAATGACAAAATAATAAGAGCCAATGACGAAATAAGAGATAATGACCAAATAAGCACCGTCAGGCACTAGTTGTCTGGCATTGTTGCTGAACTGGGCCTTCTTGGCGCAGCCGTCAGGCACACTTTTCTGCTAATTTCTTACATCGGACTTTACACTTTTTTTATTTGTTTTTATCTGATATAAATGTCTCTGGTATACTGTACTACTGTGTGTCTTTTAGTATGTGCTAAATAAATGTATTTTCTTTCTTTCTTTCCTATTTAAGACAATCTGAGAATCACTGTAGTATCCTAACTCTCGCTTGAATTCTAACTCTCTAGTCAAAGCTAACCTATAAAACTAACTATCTATCTATGCAAATTCCGCCTAACATACCCGAACATATTCCCCGTATTAGCAACACATCCCAATAGATCTCAAGCCGCCATTATGCATAACTTGAATATGTAAGCTCTAACATACACCCTGCATTACCTGTTGTATCACCGCGTGCTGGGTGCCGCAGGAAACTGAACACCGCTGAGGCTAGTTCCTTAGGTGTAGGCGGTTGTGTAAGGGAAAAACCGCCAGCGGTTTTAGAAGAAGGGCCGTCTTTGAAAACAGCTACTTATAAGGTCATAGCATACGTATCAACTCGGAAAGGGATCGTCACCGTATCAACTCGAGCCATTCAGTATTCTTTGTATGAAACTCCCTACTGCAACGCACATTAATCGGAATCGGAACGTAATCGCCTCGCCTCGGGACAAGCTCACGAACCGCGGCGCGGTGCGTGGTCGTCGTCCCCGCGCTTACGTCTCTCGGTACCCGTACCCGAGCTTACCTCTCTTTGGGTGGGTGGACCCCTGCCCCTCTCACCCCCATGGCCTGCCTGCAGCACCATGAACCAGCGGTCAGCGAGCCGTAAGCGCGGCGTCGCCTAGCCGTGGCCGAGTCGATGTATCGGAGCTTCTGATCCGCTTTGGTTACGTGCCTACGTTAGGTTGACGCCTACTGTTTGACGCCGAGGCGATACGGTTACGATCCCTTTCCAAATTGATATTATGTGTGCTATGACCTATATTCAGCGCGACCATGCAGCCGAAGGTTTTATTTGTTACTAGCTGCGCCCCGCGGTTTCACCCGCATAAGTTTCGAACCCGCAAGAATATCGAGATAAAAAGTAGCCTATATGTTAATACAGGGTGTCAGCTACCTTCATACAAAATTTTATCAAAACTGGTCCAACCGTTTGAGCGTGAAGAACTAACAAACATATAGACACACACACACCCCCACACACGCTCACAAACTTATGCCCGTGGCTTCAACAGCGTGGAGGTCTTAAATTATGCCACGGGAACGTACAACCGGTACAAAAAGTATCCTATGTCCTAACCCAGATCTGTCCGTGTGCCTGTTTTTATCCAAATCCATTTTGTCGTGAAGGCGTAAAAAGCTAACAAACAGACATAACTGTCTGTTTGTTTTCGCATTTATAATATTAATTATTGGTATGAAGAGTTTAGATTTTGTGTTATTGGGTACCTCACACGTATATTATACAAATGCCTCTGAAACGCTAACCTTTTAATGCAGACGCCCCTTCTTGTTTAGACGTCCAATAAAAGAGTACTCTGGGTATTCAACTTTGCTGGACTTTCACCATTAAGGTATGAGCCTGCTATCCTGGTACAGTTTTTCTAGTTTGTGCCAAAACGTGAAAACGTTCAGTTAAGTTTTTTTAAGAAAATTGTGAGTATCATCGGTGGGGCCTAATTTCACGAAAAATTTTAACTAAACCTTTCTCACGAAAGTAAGAATATCCCATAGGAAGTTTGTAATATTTAAATATTTAAACAATTTTCGCTTTTCAATTGCACCATATCCAGTACCGGTTACATGAATTTCTTCCGTGTTGCCTAAATTATAAAGTCGGTTTCACAACACCAGTCTCACTCGATATTAATATTACAATGTGGGGAGCATGTGGAAAGCGTATAGTGATAATGTTTTTCGAGTATATTGTTAGGTTAAACACTTAAAACATGTAGCGGTACAATTTTTTTGGTATTTCTTTATAGGCTTACGTTCTGAGCTATTTTCGTTAGCAGACTTATATTGAAGCGTGTTTACTGAAGTGTTATTTGGATGGTCCTAATATATGAAATATGGTTTTCTTGGAATATGTATTATTGAGGTTTTCACGTTCAAACATAATAACGTAGATGCGTAGCACATTTTCTATCTCAAAGTCATAAGTCATAAGTAAGTCATAAGTAATTTATTTCTGAACAATATACATTGTGTAGAAATTTTGTAAAATAAAATAAAACAGTACCATTCAAATATAACAAACCAAAAGAAAAATTAAAAATAATAAAATAAACATGTCAAAGATAATAAAAATAACAAAATCAAAACGATAATAATCCATATTAATTTTAAAATAATTAATAATGATATAAAACAAGTAGGTAGTCAAAATAAAAAGAAAAAAACGAAAATCAAATTAGTAAGTATAAAAAGATCAAGATCAGTGATTTATGACATCCAATTTTCTAAGAATATTGTAATAAAATAAAAAATTGTGTAACAAGATTAATAATATCATCAAATTTTCGGTGAATAATCAATAATAAAAATAGAATGTCAAATATAAATAAAAAGAAAATAAAAACAAATTGTCGTACAAATGTCAGTAATAATATGTCATATAATTGTAAAATAAAGAGTCACAAGATAAAATTTGTAATTATACTGGAGATATTATGTCATTTAATAATCTAAGATAATACAAAAACATAAAAAATTTAAAACAAGAATAGTCAACATATCATTTAAAATTAATTCCAATTATAGAACAATAATATTACGATTGTCGCTTATTATCTAGGTACTCATCGACGCTGTAATAGCCCTTCCTCAATAAATATGTCTTCAATTTGTTTTTAAATAAGTTTGCGCTATTTATGCTTTTAAATTCTAAGGGAAGCTTGTTGTATAGAAATACTGATTGGTACCTAGGACTGTGATGGACCACGTTCATTTTCGGTTGGATTCTGTTAGGAAAATCTTTCCTGCGTGTATTAACTCTAACTTGTCGTTGATCATCAGTTTCAGATTTGTGCAAGTTTTTTACAAAACTGGTTAGCAGCACCAGTATATAAAGACATGGCACTGTCAAAATTTTAAGACTTATAAAATGGTCTCTGCACGAATCCGTCTGTTTTAGGCGGAGCATTGTCCTTAGGGCTCTTTTTTGAATTACAAATGCCGAGTTGATATTGTACTTATAGCTATTGCCCCAAAACTCAATACTGTATCTAAGCCTAGACTCAACCAAGGCAAAGTAAACCATCCTAAGCTGGTCCAAGGTCAGTTCTTCCCTCAGGCTTCTGATTGCATAGCATGCTGAGCTGACAGACTTCGTTACAGACGATGTCTCCACCTTCCAGCTCAACATTGCATCAATGTGAACACCTAGGAATTTGACATAGTCAACTACTTCAACTTTGTTGCCACATGACAAAACCTCAAGACTAGCGTTGTTCCGCACGTTCGACTTGAATAGTACACATTTCGTTTTATTTACATTGAGCTTAAGATTGTTAGTAGCAAACCAGTGTTCAAAAGCTTTTAATAAGTTATTAATTTTGAATTCTAAATCATTTAAGTTATTTGCAGACACTATTGCATTAGTGTCATCCGCAAATATAACGAGCCTAGTGTCTGTAAAACGTTTTTTTATGTACTCAATTAAATCATTAAGGAAAAGGATGAAGAAAATTGGGCCCAGGACAGATCCCTGAGGGACACCTCGAAATACTGTCATTAAATTGGAGCTCAATATTTTTTGTTCCTCATCCACTACCGTCTTTATCTCTACAAATTGACGTCTATTATGTAAATAAGATCGAAATAGCTTCAGAACGTTATCCCTTATACCATAGTGTTCCAACTTGGCCAGCAAAATTTCATGGTCCACCGTGTCGAAGGCAGAACTAAGATCCAGAAATACACCCGCCACCTTATGTTTGTCATTAAGATGGCAAATAACCTCATCGACTAATGCCTCAACAGCATCGGCGGTTCCCAATGATTTTTGATAGCCAAATTGTTGTCCATTTAAGATCGTATGCATTCGTAAGTGTTTCATAAGCCTATCCTTCATAATCTTTTCAAAAATCTTTGATAGAACCGGCAATAGGGAAATCGGCCTGTAGTTGCCTGGATCTGTTTTTGAACCCTTCTTAAAAATTGGAATTACTCGTGCAATTTTAAACTGATCAGGGAATAGGCCTTCCTCAATACAGTTATTATAAAGTGATGCTAGTGGAGTTGCCAATATGTCAATATTATCTTTAATGATACTCAGGGGAATTTCATCATAGCCTGTAGACGATTTATTGACCATCTTTTTAGTTATGTTGAAAATTTCAAGGGGTGTGACTGCCTCAAAACTCATGTTAGAGTTTACTCTGCTGACACTTTCAATCAGATATGTAACTGCCAATTTATGATCACACGCTTTAAGGCGGACATTGTTGTCGAAAATTGTTGAAAAAATGTTTGCTACGTCTACAGCATTATTAATAATTGTATTGTCTATCTTTAGGATAATTTGGTCATTGTCAAGGTTTTTCGTAGCATTGCGCTGCCGATTGACTATTTTCCAAATCATCTTACTAGAATCTGATGCCATTTCTATTTGTTTTCTGACACTGTTCCTTTTTGCACAACTTAACACTTTCCTATACGTTCTAATATACTTGTTACGATATTCAACAACCGAATTGTCGCATTTCGTCTTATCCAGTGTGTTTAGGAAACGTTTTACTTTGCTAGCTATTTTAATTCCGTTAGTTATCCATTTGGAACATTTACTTCTATTAACATTAACCCTCACTTTGTGCTTTTTAAAGATAGAAGAGTGTAATTCCCTGAATTTACTGATAAATGTGTTAATACCTGTGTTCCAGTTAGCCTCTAATACATTGTTCCTAAACTCACCTATTTTCTCGTCATTATATTTTCTTTTCCAAAGACGAAGGTGATTTGTCCGCTTCTTATACTCAACCTTTTCCAGACTTAGTGTGCAGAATAAACCCGCATGTCCGTCTGACAACCCATTGTGATCCACATTAGTGTAGTCTATGACACTATCAGGTAGGTTAGTCAAAATATTATCTATACTTGATTCAGAATTATTTCTTTTGAACGTGGGTGAATTAATTAAATAGCGGAAATTATAGCACGTCAATAACGATAAAAAAGCATTGTGTCTCACGTCATCTTTTAAGACATTAATATTGAAATCTCCACAAATTACACATAGTTTATTGAGGAAATGCTGTAACAGTTTTTCAAGGCTATCCATAAAGTTATCAAAATTACTGTTTGTAGGAGTCCTATAACAGCAAATAACACACAAATTTGTCTCAATATCTTTGACTCCACATACTTCGAAATAATCGGTTTTATATAATTGCTTACACACTTGAAGTTCATCCACGTTTCTATCGTTAAGTGTTAAAATCATTGAGCCTCCCCTATTCTTTTTTACTCTCGTGTTATAAGATCCCATTTTGTAATTAATAAAATTAAACTGTTTTGCGAGAGCATCATTCAGAAAATGTTCAGATATGCATATGAACTCAAGTGTGTTTGATGATTCGCTTACATATATTTCAAGGTCTTCTTTTTTATTGTTAAGCCCACATAGATTTTGATGAAAAATATTGATATTTGTGTATTGTTTAGAATGTTCATTCTCGAAAAAAATTTTGGGAATTACTGTCATTGTGTTCTTGATTAACGGTATGTATAACATAATATTTTAAATTATTAAATATATTCACCATGCCGTAATAGTTAATTGTTCCATTATGCTTAAACATGGAACGATCAAATGTCAAGTCTAGATTAGTGTCAAACAGTATAGCATAGTTATGAGTATAAATGTCAAGATATAGTAAGTTGTTAAAAGTTTCAATTCGTGAGTTATACATAATAGTAGAAGGGTCATTTTTATAGGTCGGTAGGCATATTATAACATTAGTGTGTTGCACAGTCATTAACATCTGTCTAATATAAATAGTTAAGTCAAGATAGTTGTTAGTTTGTCCAAAATCTTCGTCTCCAACAAAAATGATGCAGTAGTCGTCTCTTGAGAAATCAGCTAATTTCATAGTGATGTTACTAAACAGATTTTTAATTCCTCTGTTAGGCAGAAGATAGTGACATATTTGTGTCTCTGCAAACGTGTTTTCGGCTAGTGACAACACATTATTCACGTTGTTGCTACTTATGATGCATAATTTCGATTTTTTGTGTACTGGTTTGTCCCTCTGAGATATTATGTGTGCAGTCTTATTTGCCGATTCTGCTCGTGTTGAAATGTTTTTGTGAGGCATGTTATTTCCAGTACATGACATAGTTTGCTCTGTTTGGATATCTATAATTTTATTTGTTTGTTCACATCGAGTGGTAGTTGTAAAAAGTTTTGTTTTATTTTGTGTGTCGGTAGTTTCATTCACTGTATGTGCAGGTGAGGATGTAAACGTGTGTTTGCTATTTGAAGCTGGCGTTGTGCCGGTTCTTTGTTTTTGCTTACGTTTCTGACCAGTTCGTGGTGTACCATTTTTGTTATTTGTGATACTTAAACTTTTGTAGGTATCTATGACTTTCAGATATTTTTGTAGGTCTGATTTTAGTCGAGAGTTTTCAGAGTTTAGATTCTCAATTTCTTGGTGCGCTATTAACAAATCATCAGATAATTTCTTGATTTTATCATTCAGGTCAGTTTGACTTGAGTTTAAGGATGTGTTAGGTAAACTCATCATAGTCGCATCAAAAAGCGCTGAACTATCTTTGGTGATGTCATTTAATGAACTGGTTCGGTGAATTTTACGGTAAGTAATATTGTTACATTCCTCCATTTTTTATTAATATGTCTTATGCTATCTATGGTTAATGGAACGCAATCTCAAAAGACCGGTATTCAAGTATAGCAAGTTAAGTTTCTGGACGAAGATGTTGCTGTCAAATTAGTGAGCTAATTGGTAATTGGTCGAATGAGTCATCTGTTCTTAGTTTATGTTGAAAAATTCTGTCTTTGAATTTACAACCGTTAATTATGATGATTATGATGTTATTTTTGTTGTTGTTGTGCCGTGTTTTATGGTGTACTGTCGACTAATTGTGTAGAGTAATTTATAGCCAACCTGATTTTAGGGCGTTTAAACTGCTGGTGGTCCTTAATCAGAATCACTGTTGAAATCACTCTCACCCTGACACCGCCTTATCCACGAATGTTATGTGATTTAAGCCCGGATAACACTGCCACTGTATTAACCACTCATTTCGGATGTAACTATTGAATATCAGGAAATATTTATAGAAATAATACATTAATTCTTAATTGATAAGGAACGAGATGTTTGACGTTTGACAGCTGATGGCTGAATGACAGCTGATGGCTGAATGACAGCTGATGGCTGAATGAAATAAATATCTATATATTAATAATAAATCTGAAGAGTTTGTCCGTTTCTTTGAACGCGCTAATCTCAAGAATTACCAGTCGGATATAATAAATATGTTTTGTATTTGATAGCACAATTCTTGAGGAAAGCAACAGGCTATTTAACATCATGCTATGACTCTTAGGAGTTGAATAAAGAGAGAAAATGTCAGAAAGATCGCTAAGCGAAAACGAAGTGACACGGGCGCCTAGGCAATGCAATGCGATGCGGCGAGTCGGGGAAGAAGAAATTTCAGAAGAGAGAGGCAGAAGTGATTTATTCCGGTCTGATCCCTTGAACCCCCCTCCACCCCTCCCCCCCGATTCCCTGCTAGTTCGTCTCCTGTTTCTCCTTGTTTATCTCTGTCTTATCCACTTTATCTAGGTTTACTCTTTTGGACAGGTAAGTACAGTCAAGAGAAGATAAAAGTTTCATGGGTCCATCGCCAGATAACTTTTATTCGAGGAATAAAATTGATGTTTGACAGTTTTCGTATGAAGTAACTGTCAAAATTTCAAAATTATTCCTCGAATAAAATTATCAGATGATTGAAAAATCAGCCCTTACAAAATTAAATAAAGATTTAAATAAATTATAATTTTCACCTGAAATTGGCAACTTGAAAGTTTCTTCATCTTTACCATAATTATTATAACTGTCTAACTTTGTTATTTTCACAGTCAGTTTAACTGTTAACAGCCTAATCTAGTTAGAAAAGAGTGCGATAAATAAAATTAATATTTTATTTATGTTCATCCACGTTTGTCATATTCAATGAACATAATTTTGTGGCCGTGACTAATGTTCCTAATTCGTAATATTATTTGGTATGACAGACTACGTGGGGAGGCATTGCTGACTGCCTCGGGCGGTAATTAGTAAATGTCTCATATAGGCACCTATTTTCTATAACAAATACAGGTTGTAACAAAATCCATCACTTAAGGATGTTTTCCACAAAACGGCTCGCATCGCATTGGATCGGAACGGATTTTACAATCTTTATACGATATTAAACCGTGTACACAGTATTTAAAGTCTACATTATACAGCAGCTTGTCCGTGGGCGTCTTCCGCGATACGCGATCGTAGCCGAAATCATGCTGCGACGCGCGATCGGCTCCGTTTGCCTGTCGTCGTATCCGATCGAATCCTTTCGGCTGTCGTCCAAATTTTTCTTTTCCTCTTCTGTGTTTTGTGATTATTTTTTTTCTTCTTCCAATGCAATAGCCATCAATGCTACGTCAACTTCAATCATTTTCATTAATTAGAACACCTCAACACGGTAGGAAGAAAACTATTTGACTAGACGCAGAAACAGATACGTTTGCAAGCGAGGGTGCGGAGCCGATCGTATGCGTCGACATGTTGCCGGACGCGATCGGCTGTCGCCGCATCCGTTCGTACCCTTTCCAATCCGATGCGATGCGTTTGGTGGAAATCACCCTATAGTCAACAACTACGCATTCTCTACATCAAACTAAGAAAAAAAAAAGTCGTGGGTGTATTTAAAGGTACAGTCCGGCTTTCGATATAATGCGTTCTTGATACCTGTCAGTTTCACACAAACGTACGTTGTTAACTAACTATTGTTGTTAATTAACTACGTGTTTTGCGAATTTGATCTTTATTAGTTAAGTACTAGAGTTGTCGCACTGCCGTAAGTTATAACATCTCAAACTTGTATTCGTAAAACAACGATTTTTTTTTGTATGTATGTTAATACTCAATACTCAATCATTTATTGCATTCCACAATGTATATGCTTAGGTGGTAGGTAACATTTTGTTGTAACAATCGTGGACCCTGTCGGGCACAGCAAAACAAAAATTTTTAGGAAGAGGACTTATGTATACATGCAAACTAACTTAATCTAAGTATAATTTAAGGAAACATTTTATTAATTATTAATTTAATCTAAAATAAAAAATAAATATATAAACTATTTATTTATATTATTATGTTAGTTCTATGGATTTGTCAATTAAATATTCATTTATGCTATAATAACATTTATTTAGTAGTATTTTTTTTAATTTATTTGTAAAAATATTAATCTTTTTCTCATTTCTGAGTACCTCGGGTAGTTTATTATATATTTTTATCGACATGACTAGTGGACTAGATGAGTGCATTTTCAATCGGGATGTCGGTAGGTTTAATCGTGTTTTGTGTCGGAGTGTGTATCTTGTTTGAATGTCTTCTCGTTTAGTGTAAAAGTCTTGGTGTGTGTGTGCGAATTTACAGATTTCCAGTATGTATATAGAAGGAAGAGTAAGAATGTTCAGTTTTTTAAAATGGGGTTTGCAGCTATCCGTTTGTTTTAAATTAACTAAAATACGAAGTAATTTTTTTTGAGTTGTGAACAGCGCCGGTGCGTCTGTGCTATTTCCCCACATTATAACACCGTAGCTAAGCCATGCATGAGCATAGGCATAGTAGGTGACCAGAGCAGTTTGCAAGTTTGTGGTCTTTTTTATTTCTCGAAAAGCGTACAAAAATTTGGAAAGTTTGGATTTTATTTTCTGTACGTGTGGTTTCCAATTGATGTTTGAATCTATAGTTAAGCCTAAAATCATGTTCATCGAATACTCCGCCAATTGTCGACGGATTTTCAAAATTCTTTTTTTGTTCGAAAGTAGATAGTTCTGAGGTGGTCTCACTATCACCAAGTTAGGATCTGATGATGGGATCTTAGAGAAATTGAGGGCAACCCTCAAATTTTATAGGCTCACTTATTGTTTTTCGCATATTTACCGACTTCATTTATGAAGTATCTTGTGTATTTGCGTATGGTTGTCACCATCTCAGGTAGCTGGGCTGATGATGGAAAGTAGAACTCCTTAACAGTAAGAAGTTACTCGAACAGGCAAGGACTGTTTTAGTAAATTGTTTACCGACTTCACAAAAAGGAGGAGGTACTATGTTCGAATGTTTGTATGTTTTTTTTTTGTTTGTATGTTTGTTCATCGAATCTCCGCCAATTGTTGACGGATTTTCAAAATCCTTTTTTTGTTCGAAAGTAGATAGTTCTGAGGTGGTCCCACTGTCACCAAGTTAGGATCTGATGATGCGATCTTGGAGAAATTGAGGGCAACCCTCAAATTTTGTAGGCTCACTTATTGTTTTTCGCATATTTACCGACTTCATTTATGAAGTACTAGCTGCGCCCCGCGGTTTTACCCGCGTAATTGTCGATCCCGTGGGAATATCGGGATAAAAAGTAGCCTATATGTTAATCCAGGGTGTCAGCTACCTCCATACAAAATTTTATCAAAATTGGTCCAGCCGTTTGAGCGTGAAGAAGTAACAAACATATAAACACACACACATACTCACACACACACACTCACACACACACTCACAAACTTTCGCCTTTATAATATTAGTGTGATTTTGTGTATTTGCGTATGGTTGTCACCATCTCAGGTAGCTGGGCTGATGATGGAAGGTACAACTCCTTAACAGTAAGAAGTTACTCGAACAGGCAAGGACTGTTTTAGTAAATTGTTTTGATGTTTGATAGGGCATTTGCCACATTTGGTCTCATGATCATCAAGTCATGCCCTGATGCTGCAGTCAGGATAGTCTGCAGAGTACCTACCTCCTCGACAACTAACAGCATATATATTGTGTTTAGGCTCATTAAAAAGGGCTCGATGTGTGGATTAACGTACTGTTAATGAGGAACACCGAAGTACATAGAGACCTGATGCTGAAGCCAGGAGCATCAGAAAAAGTACAAACCTTGAAATTACAGCACCGTAGTCGTGTTTGGGCTCATTTTAAACAGGACTAAATTTTAAGTTCAATGAAATGTTGACATAAGTCTGGCCTGATGCTGCAGCCAGGATTATCGGCATCTAGTCTAAAAACTAATAAATACTTCATAGTCAAATACTTTTGCGAGTTTCTCTTCTGTATAATTATCCTAACAAAGGTTGCCGGTAGTGGCTGGATGAGAGAAGTGGAGGACCGTGAACGTTGACGCAAACTTGGGGAGGTCTACGTCCAGCAGTGAACTGCAATAGGCTGATGATGATTTATAAAAGCCTCAATCGTTGCATTTCACGCAATGCCTTTTCGTGATGTGGTCTATTTACAATTTGGTAGGTTCCAAGTCGCATAATACAATGCCATCCAGCGTCTTTACACGACTAAGCGCAACATAAACTTGGCCCTTAGCAAAATTTTTCTTGCCTAAGTCTATTATTAAAGTAACTTGAGCATTTGCTCTAGGAAATTATAATGTGGTAAAGTGGAGCTGATGATGAAGACCACAAATGGCCGTCGGAAATACTCAATGACAAATATTTTACGGGTTGCAATTCGATTACTTTAATATTGCTGCTAAGCAATTTATGCTCATTACAATGCGTATGGTGAAGTGTAGCTGATGGTGACTTCTCAATCAGCTCCAGTTCTCCTGGTTCTTACTAGGAGAACTCCTCAACAATTAACGTCCCTGCATCGGGAAAAGCAATATTCTGTAAAAGGTGATAAGCAGTTGACATTAGGTTATTATAACTTAGATAAATTACAAACTGACCCGCTAAAAGTAAAAAATAAAAACTTTTTTACAAAAAAACAACCGACTTCCAAAAAACACTATAAAGTGAAAAATAACTTTAATTTTGAAAGTCGGTGGCAAAAAACTAAAATACAAATCCAAAGACACCGACTTCCTAAATTAAAGTTGTTTTTCACTTTATAGTGTTTTTTGGAAGTCGGTTGTTTTTTTTGTAAAAAAGTTTTTATCATACCTTCGCTTGGCGGTCGCGCTATGGTTGTCAACTTTGGCTTATGCAAAAAAAACTATCATGGTAGTGGCATTCGTATCTAGTTGTTTGATTTATTGTTGAGCTTATTCTACAATATTAAAACAAAACAATACACAAATTATTACAATACAAAAAGTTTACAGAACAAAAACATATACTTAAAATTTTACATTTGTCAATTTTCACTATCGAAAATCCATAATAACTTCAAAACGGATTACCCTATTTACACAATTTATTTTGCCCTATCCAAACGGATAGGGCAAAATAATAGACCTAAACCAACCACCACAATCACAATGACACTAAAAACAACATAATATCTACACAAACAAAAAATAATGTTTTCAACTTACGTAATAGTTGGTGACGTGAATTTGCCTTACAAAAAAGTTACTTCTTTTATACTGATTCAAAATAGGAAACTATTATATAAATCGAGCTTAGATAGGCATTTTTTGTTGCTCCATTTTTGCACTTCACAGACGCGTGTCTCAAGCGGATGGCACCCGCGGTCGCAATACTCCCAACCTGTCCGAGATAACGTGTCCGTGAGCGGTGTCTATGTGTGTGTTGCTCGAGCGCACTTTGTATGTAGATTGACTTCTGTACTATCTGTATTTTGTGTACTGACTCTGCCGGCCGCAAGACACTATACTAATCATTACCAACTGACCTCTATAATACAAGTACTTGTATATAGAGGTCAGTGATTTGACCAGTACAGCATTTTCGATTTATCTCGGTTGTCAAAATAATGCTCGAATTTCTAAGCATATTTGAGTAAAGAATTTATTTAATTACATATCTTTCATGAAAACACAAAACGTCATTGTGTCTCTCTCAATCCTTTGAAGTTGACAAAGGCGGAATAACATTACCGGCGGATTGTTTACCTGGATTTGATTGTTTTTACGTGCCCTTTGCGCAAGTGGGCCTAAGATGCTATTATACAAGGTGTAACAGAATAAACGCAAGTCATGAAAGTAGTTTGTTAATAAATAACTACTGAATCTATTTCAGTAACTTTTGATGTAGGTATAGGTATTTTTTTTAGAAATTATGTATTTTGCCATACTGAAACTGACCGCCAATTGAGTCAAAGAAAATTAAAATCTTATTTCAAGGCAATAAGACTCAATTTTACGAGTAAATGCATAAAGTAATGAAATCAAATCATTTTATTTCAGGTATTCACCCATACAAAATTTATCCGGATTACAAATTACCATCAAAACTTAAAAATTATCAAATTATTACAAAACAACCCAACAACAAAGTGTTACTGCCGCTGGAATATTAATTGCCATATACGAAGAAATAGTTTACCTCGTATATGGCCCTCAATATTCCATTGTCAGATTTGTGTATACGGTTCATATAGGGTGGCCTGTGACTTTCACTCACATGACTGCGTAAAAGTCATCAACCCTGCTTTCGGCAAACATGCCGGACGCACTACACCGCCAAGGCAGCCCCAGTATGCTTCTGAATGCGTTGCTATATTGAACACGCAACGTGTTAAAAGCACGCTGCGTGTATTTGTACCATAGGGCACAGGTGTAAAGATTCCAGCAGTATGCGTTAAACAGAGTGATTTTCACTTTTTTTTTTGGGGATCAATCATCAAATGACTCCTCCCGCTCTGGGTGGAGCGGAAGGGAGTGTCAGACTCTTACTGAATAAAACCCACCCGTTTTCTTTCCTTAGCCCTTTATGTTCCGGGCCAGCGGTAACCCTTTCGGACAATCCCGCTGACCCGGCAGGCTTCGGCCCTAACCCGGCCCCTCCTCGATGCTGACATCTCTTTGAGGCGCCCGTGGAACACGTACGCGCCGTCCGGCACGGGCCTGGTCCTGATCGGACGGTGAGGTACCCATTACTCTCCGCCCGCAGGCCCGCGCCTACGGTGGCCGGAAGTCGTCCCGTGGCTCCCGACGCCCGGGGATTTTCACTTGACTAGAACATTTCGCAAATCGACGCGCCAGCATATTACTCTTGGCAGCGAGCGAACGTACGTTAAAAAATAATGCTGGGTTCAACACGATTTTCTTAACAATAATAGTAAGCTTTAAAAAAATAGTTTTATTTAAAGCTTACTACTATTTTTTTAGTCTTGCGTTAATTATGTTACATATTGTATAAACCGCTAGTTCCTTTACCCTGTACATCATGTCATGCTATAATAAAAGAAAAGTATTTATTGCGACTCGTACAGGAAGACTAAACTAAAGACGGTAAAATAAAAATCCAAGTTATATAAAAAAAGTAACAAAAGGAAAATGAAACAGCAAGTCCTATACGAGGCCAAAAGGCTCCTATCTCAGCTTGATGCTGCGACATTTAAAAAATAAATATCGCAGCGCTGGTATTCTGATCTAATAATCAGCTTATAGCGTTCCCATTGCTGGGACCATAGAAATATAAACTATACCTATGGCTGGGACACAGGCCTCCTTTCTCTGGGAGCGGGCTCAGAGCTGGTTGGCTTCAGCCTGTGTTAAGGAAGAATAAAGAAAAACTCTATGCTACTATCCCATGGAACGAGGTTAGAGCAAATATACAACGTGGAACGTTAAATGCGCAAAACCTCTTAAGAGTTCATTGTACCCATCATTACGAACAACTTTTACTATGGGACCAAACTTGAAATCGCAAAAAAAATCTGCTGCTTAGTACATTTTGACGAAGTTTGCGAGCATAAATGTAGAAAAACCGGGCAAGAGCGAGTCGGACTCGCGCACCGAGGGTTCCTTAACATACTGGTTTATGCATAAGGTTTATGTTTATGAAATTATTTTTATTTTCGAGTTGATTGAATGAATGGTAAATTATGGTTTACGATTTATGACGTATTAAAAAAAAACTACTTACTAGATCTCGTTCAAACCAATTTTCGGTGGTAGTTTACATGGTAATGTACATCATATATTTTTTTTAGATTTATCATTCTCTTATTTTAGAAGTTACAGGGGGGGGGACACATTTTACCACTTTGGAAGTGTCTCTCGCGCAAACTATTCAGCTTAGAAAAAAATGATATTAGAAACCTCAATATCATTTTTGAAGACCTACCCATAGATACCCCACACGTATGGGTATGTTGAAAAAAAAAAATTTGAGTTTCGGTTCTAAGTATGGGGAACCCTAAAATTTATTGTTTTTTTTTCTATTTTTGTGTGAAAATCTTAATGCGGTTCACAGAATACATCTACTTACTAAGTTTCAACATTATAGTTCTTATAGTTTCGGAGAAAAGTGGCTGTGACATACGGACGGACAGACAGACAGACATACATGACGAATCTATAAGGGTTCCGTTTTTGCCATTTGGCTACGGAACCCTAAAAAAGGGAACAACTGATTTTTTTGCCGCGAGTTCAGCTTGGGTCCCATAGTAAAAGTTGTTTATAATGATGAGTACAATGACCCCATAAGAGGTTTTGCGCATTATCGTTACACCTTGTAGATGGAGGATATTATTAGGTATTAAAAAACATATTGTGTTGTGGAGATAAGCAGACGACACTTAGGGCCGATTGGTTTCAATCGGTTGGGTTACGTAACATATAGAGATTACGTCAAATAATAACGAGTACGTAATCGTAATTATTTGACGTAAGTCAAGGCCATAATTTTGTAATTTGAAACAACGCTTTTTTTGGTTTGACAAAAGTTAGCGCCATTTTCGACGTACCTATCATACGCGTGCGTCAAATGGACGTGAAACAATTGAAACAATCCGCCTTTAGCAGGTACACCATTCAATATCTACTACAGGATGACACATAAATATCTGGTGCATCATATGTAGGTATCGTATGTTGCACCAGATATTTATGTGCTTAAACTAGGTGTATTACACAAGGTAAGTTTTCGAGCAAGGATCATTATGGAACTACGTTGCGCTAACTTTGAGATAAAGCTGGAAATAAAAATCCATAGAAATCCATCTGCAATTTTTCCAGATCCAGTTGTTAATGATGTTGGTTGGCAAACAAGCATAATGTGCTCACCATAAGATGGGCACAATGGCTCACCTTACGGTTAGTGGTCATCGTCACCTGGCTACACTACGAGACGTGTCACAGATGCAATGTTATTCCGAAAACAAAGGCGAAATATCTCGTGCCTAATTGCACAGACGCCCTGCAAGCAGCAACGCAATCAATCCCAAGACCGTGAGCAGTAGTCGTATTTGCAATCACTCGACCAACGCGTTGGGCAACGAGGCGATCTCGAAGTTTGTATGTTCTATGTACTTACAACAGGTGTAAAAAGACGCTTAACGAAGCCATTATGATATTTTTGAAGTGAAAACTTCTTTAGGCATTTTTGAGATGGGAAAATACCGTTGAACCACAAAATACAGATAGCACAGAAGGCAATCACATGTATGTACTTCACTTTTCATACCTACGCTCGGCGGACGCGCTATGGTTGTCAACTTTGGCTTATGCACAAAAAACTATCGTGGTAGTGGCACTCGTATCTAGTGGTTTAATTTTTTGTTGATGTTATTCTACAATATTAAAACTAAACAATAAACATAGTAGGTAAATAATAACAATACAAAAAGTTTATAAGTAGTACAAAAACACAAAATTTTACATATGTAATTTTTACTATCGAAAATCCCTAATAACTGCAAAACGGATTACCCTATTTACACAATTTATTTTGACCTATCCGTTTTAGACCTAAACCTATCAAATGACACTAAAAACAACGCAATATCTACCCAAACAAAAAATCATGTTTTCAACTTACGTAATAGTTGGTGGCGTGAATTTACCTTACAAAAAAGTTAAGTACTTCGTTTATACTGATTTAAAATAGGAAACTAATATATAAATCGAGCTTAGATAGGCATTTTTTTGTTGCATCCATTTTTACACTTCACAGACGCGTGTCTCCAGTGGATGGCAAACGCGCTCGCACTACTCCCAACCCGTCCAAGATAACGTGTCCGTGAGGGGTGTCTATGTGTGCGTTTCTCGAGCGCACTTTGTATGTAGATTGACTTCTGTACTATCTGTATTTTGCGGTTAGTATGATAACTCTTATCTATCGTGTAATTTAAAAACGTAACGAACGTTTTACTTCCAAACATGGCAACCAAGGAGGTACCTACATAATCATCCAACATAACAAAGATTTTATTTAAATTTCGAACTGGCTTGCAAAAAGAAAAACAAATGAATATATGGATGATGTTGGAGCGTGCTAAAACTATTGTTTTCATTGATTCTGGAATTTAATTAAGTCAAAGTAAGTTACTTAAGTTAGTTAATTAAGTTGTTATTATTATTGTTTGATAATTAATTATAGGTAACTAATTAATTCTTAATTTATTACTTAGTTTGAATATCTGCATATTATTTGAGAAAAGTAATCACACTAATATTATAAAGGCGAAAGTTTGTGAGTGTTGTGAGGGGGTGTGTGTGTGTTTATATGTTAGTTACGGCTTGTATACGGCTGGACTAATTTTGACAAAATTTTGTATGAAGGTAGCTGACACCCTGCATTAACATATAGGCTATTTTTTATCCCGATATTCCCACGGGATCGAAACTTATGCGGGTGAAACTGCGGGACGTAGCTAGTGTATAATAGGAGTACAAGCCTTGGCCGCAGCCATGCATTGATGGACGTCCGTATATCAGCAATCGCATGACTACAATCATATCTATATATATATATATCTCCTTTTACTCCTTTTTTAGCTGATTTGAATTAGGACAACTACATTTTTCTATTCGTGATTCTATAATAATACCTATAATATAATATCCTACTTCCTACTAATATTATAAACGCGAAAGTTTGTGAGGATGGATGGATGTTTGTTACTCTTTCATGCAAAAACTACTGAACAGATTTTGATGAAACTTTACAGTAATATAAGCTTATACATGAGAATAACACATAGGATACTCTTTATCTCAATATTCCCGCGGGAGCGACACTTATGCGAGTGAAACCGCGGGGCACTGCTACTAATATTATAAACGCGAAAGTTTGTGAGGATGTATGGATGGAAAGATGTTTGATACTCTTTCACAAAAAACTACTGAACGGATTTTGATGAAATATGGGACACAGATAGTTTATAGCCAGAATTAACACAAGGATACTTTTTATGCTAATATTCTTACGGGATCAAAACTTATGCGGGTAAAACCACCGGGAGCTGCTAGTCAAGAATAAATAAATTAGAATAAAAAACAAGTTTATAACAAAGTTAAAATAAAAACAGTAGTTTATTCATCATCATCATCATTTCAGCCGAAGGACTTCCACTTCTGGACAAAGGCCTCCCCCAAGGTGCCATAATCGCCACGCTTGGCAGGCAGGTTGGCGATCGCGGTATAGTATGGTGGTGGAATGCATAGAGAACGCTGCAGCCCATTCTCCGGTACGACCTTTAGTCACCCACTTTACGACATCCACGGGAAGTATGGGATGGTGCTATTCTTTAAGTCCGGCACCACACAGACACCCAACACATAAGGTTTTAAAACGGAGTCTGATTGATCCTATTCTCTCCAAGATGGAGGGCATCGGCCGAAAAAAAAAGATAAAGTCAGATTCTAACGCTCACCATTCCCTCAAGAAGTTATTTCTAGAGTTACTGGTAAAAGAAATGTTTGTTTTAAAAGCTTATTTCCCGGTAGCACGTAGTTTTAGTGACCGCAGGCGTTTCGCAGATTGGCTCCACCGCACACCGACCACGCCTTTTTACAAACAATTACTGTTCCCTAGACTTATTGTTGAGCTTTTCTTGGAAATATAAAGTTGTGGGTGCTAGTGCTATCAAGTGTACATATTCTTAGAATGTATTGACAGTAATGGTTAAGAGGTACTGTAGTGTCTTGTGTGTTCCGGCCTTTAGCAGAAAGGTCTGGCTGGATATAATATTCCATTCGAAGATTCAGACGAAGATGACTTATAATATTGTTTTTTTTGATAGAGTCATTCATATATTTTCTGTAAAGCTGTAATGTTTTTTTCAACAATATAATAGTTCCAAGTCTACGGTCTTTTAATTATAAACAAGGAACTGTGGAGGTCCAGTGTAGACCTCTACACTAGACCTCTACACTAGTACTAGGGATTTTGTCTAGGGGGGCCGGCCGTCCTGCTAAACTAACCAGTCAATGAATGAGTCATCTTGGTCAAAATGTACGACTTTTATGGGTTTTCCATCTTTTCCTTTTCAGGTACAGAACCCTGATAAAAAGCGATTAAAGAGTACAAAGCGGTCACATTAACTCGATGCATCTCTGGAATGCGAGGCCCGCATTCCTTAGCTCGCTCAGCAAGTGTTAGGCCTTTGTCTTTGTTACCGATACGCGCGTCGATAATTTGGCTAGTTTTCTTTTGTTGTTTTAATTATATTTTTTATTAGGTATATTACTAAAAAACCAAAATGACGTCATTAACGCCAAGCGTCGAGTTAATGTGACCGCGTTGTAAGTACTTCAATACTGTTGCTTTTTCTAGGGTGGGCAAAGAAGTTTCTAGAGTGGGCATTGCCCCTCTAGCAATGTCCCCGGGTACCTATGAAACATAATAGTGATCTGCTATATAGGTATTTCTAGTGCAGACACTATTGTCTCTCACAAACTTGTGTCATTTGTTTCTAAGCTTGTCTAAATTAATATGATGCCATTGTTTGTAATGAGAAAATAACTTATTTGAATCACACTAATATTATAAAGGCGAAAGTTTGTGAGTGTGGTGTGTGTGTGTGTGTTTATATGTTTGTTACTTCTTCACGCTCAAACGGCTGGACCAAATTTGATAAAATTTTGTATGGAGGTAGCTGACACCCTGGATTAACATTAGGCTATTTATCATCCCGATATTCCCACGGGATCGAAACTTATGCGGGTGAAACTGCGGGGCACAGCTAGTTTTTAAGATAAACCCTTTAGTTGAATGTACATTCAACACACACACACACACACACATACTAGACACACACAAATAAACACAGACATAGACAGAGACATTCCTACACATAATAGTCTCTCTCAAACTAGTCTCAATAGTTTCAAAGCTCGTCTTAATTAATATGATGCCATTGTTTGTGATGAGAAAATAAGTTATTTGAATTTGATAATAATACCAGCATATTTGTGTCTAACTGCAGGGCAAAGACCCTTCTCATACAGAGAAGGCACAAGCATTGATCTCCACGCTTGCTCATGATGGGTAGACGATTTCAGACTTAAATCTATACTCATATTATAAACTAGCAGTGCCCCGCGGTTTTACCCGCATAAGTGTCGATTCCTTGGGAATATCGATATGAAATAGTTTTCTTCTCGATGTTCCCACGGGTATAGAGATAGTTTGAGTCCCGGGAAATGGCATAGGATAGTTCCTATTTCATTTCCCAGGACTCAAACTATCTCTATACCAAATTTCATCTAAATCGGTTCAGCAGTTTAACGGGAAGAGGTAACAGACAGACAGACACACTTTCGCATTTATAATAATAATATTAGGAAGGATATCCTAGCAGCGCCCCGCGGTTTCACCCGCATAAGTGTTGATCCCGTAGGAATATCGGAATAAAAACTATCCTAAGTCCTTTCCCGGGACTCAATCTATCTTTATGCCAAATTTCATCTAAATGGGTTCCGCGGTTTAAGCGTGAAGAGGTAACAGACAGACACACTTCGCATTTATCATATTAGTATGGATTCAAAAGTAATTCTGTATGGTGACTTTTCACGCGTAAGCCCCTGAACGAATTTCGATAAAATTTGACAAGGAGATAGATGACATCCTGAGGAAGGACATAGGCTACTTTTTGTAGCACGGTAGAACGTCCCGTGGTATAATTTTCGACATCAACGCGGGCGAAGCCGGGGGCAGAAGTTAGTTAACTATAAGTCTTGGTATGCTCACGATGTTTTTCTTCGAGGTATTATTATAATTTATTTATTTTTAGCCTATGTTGTCACCACAGATAAAGATACACCTAGATAACGCAAGAGCAACTACTTCGCGTGCCAAAAATCGCACCAGCTTACGTACAAAAATCGTAAGCCGCCACTTTCGCGCGGGTGTACTATGCCAAATCGAATGCCAAATAATCGAATATCTATCGATCGACCACTATTAATCGAACGTCTAAAAACTCGAACGTTCATAATATCGAACGGTTATTAAATCGATTTGATTTTCCCTTCACTAAATAGTGCTTGTGACGTCATAGTAGGTAGTCAAAAAATAGCACGTTTGGTTTTCATACAGATCGTGATACTTCCGTTATCTAAGTTCATCTATTTCTGTGGTTGTCCCACTGTAGGACAAAAGCCTCCCTTTCTCCTTTCCCTCCTCTCTGTCTTGAGATAGGGTGGATCAATCCAGTTTGAAGGAGTCAAACTCGTCCCGCCGTCTTCTCCTGACGATGTCGCCGGGGTATGAAGGATGCTAAACATTATAGCCTAATTAATTAGCAGTAATATCAGAGACTAAGCGTAGGCAGAAGTAGGCTAAAAATTCTTTTGTTGTTTATTTAATTAGTATGCTAAAACTGATTAGGCAGGTTTTATAATTAGAATCAAGCAAATTGATGTTTCCAAAGTGAGTTTTTTTTTATGTTTGATAATAAGATTACTACGCCAAGTTTCCATTTGAAATTGAGGTATCTTTTTAAGACTTAAGTATTTTTTAATCACAAAATGTATTTGTAAAGTATTATTTAAATGTTAATTTAATTTGAGTATTTGCTAACAACCATATTTTTGAAAATATTAAAAATTTATGATTTATTTTTATTTTATAGGTATGTAGTTACGTTATTAGGTAAAATGTACATATATGGATTCCTCGCAACTGTAGCATCTGATTTTTGTACCTACATTATTTGCAATTAAATATTTATATTCTATTCTATTACATCGAAAAGTCGTGAAAATTAATATTTTGTGTTTCTGTTGCACAATAAGTGTGGAAATATCATGTAGTTATTCATTTATTTTTATTTTATACCTAAGGGCTGATTTTTCCAGCGCCAGATAATTTTATCGGAGAAATTATTTTGAATTTTTGACAGTTCTTCCATACAAAAACTGTCAGACGTCAATTCTATAAAAATTATCTGTCGATTGAAAAATCAGCCCTAAGTCTTATAAATTTCATGAAAAATCATATTGCAGTTAGGCTATTTTGGCTACCTCCGCATTTTTTTGTGGTTACGCTACATAAGAATTACGCAATGCACCTGACATCACGCAAATCCTCACGACAGGCACGATTTACGTATACCTACAACCTAGAACTTAGAAACCCGTCAATAACCGCCCGGCAGTAGCTCACCAGCTCACCAGACTCAACACCCGTCCTGCCGGAGGATCTTACCTTTTCTATCGAGGATGAGGCATTTTCCACCCTGTTCCTCATACCTCTATGATTGTACCTATGTTGAGCAGACTTGTAAGAGGAGATAAAACAAGCTTTGCTCAGTTAGGTAGTGGGACTAAAACCATCCACCATCTGCCATCTGCCTAGCCTTTTCCCAACTATGTTGGGGTCGGCTTTCCTTCTAACCGGATTCAGCTGAGTACCAGAATTTTACATGGAGCGACGGCCTATCTGACCTCCATAACCCAGTTACTAGGTATTACGATACCCCTTGGTAAGACTGGTTGTCAGACTTTCGGGCTTGTGACTACCCGTAACGACTGTCAAATATTCACGAATAACAGCCGGGACCAACGGCATAACGGTATGTAAGGATGGTCACCCATCCACAGACCAACCGCGGCAAGTGTAGCTTAACCTGATCGATCGTCCTGTGCGGCTGTTATTACTTAGCCACGGGCCCGTACGTACGTAGTGGGACTAAAACGCGTCTCATTAATGTACTCGTTCCATATTTTACAGGTAAAATCGTAATAATGTTTAGTTTATTACTCAATCACGTTTCACGGGATTACTATGTGAAATTCAGAGAGACCATGCCCGAGATTAACACAGGTACAAAGTAAGGTAGATACGTCAAAGATTTTAATCGTTAGATTTCCCTCGTCGTACTTTTGTCACGCGAGAAGTGTCACTACCGAGAATTAATAGTGAGCTCAAACATCCCGTATAATTACGATGTTTTCATGGCAGATTATGATACTGGGCCGGATGGAAGGACCACCGGTAAGATGGTCAGACGCGATCAAGAAGGCTGTAAGTTGAAGGTAGCATTTATCGAGCGGTCCACATTGCAGAAGACCGGACTTGGAGACGCGTCGTATGTGGTCGTGATCTTCAGCATCGAGAGAACGACAAAAGAGAAGAAGAAGAAGAAATTCCATGGCTTCATGAGACATTATGTGATAGGGCAAATCTAACGATTGAAATCTTTGAGATACGTCGTTTAATCTAGGCACACACAAAGTGGTTCTCCATAGGATATAAGTCAAACTGCAGATAAAGTCTAGAAAAAAATAGACAGTATTTGCTTTAACATTCATAGGATAAACACACTAATATTATTAATTCGAAAGTAACTCTGTCTGTCTGTCTGTCTGTCTGTCTGTCTGTATGTTACCTTTTCTGTTACCTTTTCACGCCTAAACTACTGAACGGATTTCGATAAAATTTGGCAGAGAAATAGATTGCATCCCGGGAAAGGACATAGGATAGTTTTTATCGACATACCTCGCGGGCGAAGCCGCGGGCGGAAGCTAGTGTCTTTATATAATTGTTTGCCTAATATTCTGTAACATCTGAGTTTGAGCGTGGGCCGACTGAGCGGCTAGAGGGCAGGCTTTTTGTATTTTACAAAATCATTTGTAGAGTAGACATGTTTTTAAAATTAGATTCAACAAGATTGATGAGTATTTTTGTGTTCGTTAATAGGATTACTACGACTTTCATTATTCGTAGATTACTACATTACATTTTAATTTGAAATTGAGGTATGTTTTTTAAGACTTGAGTGTTTTTAAACTACAACATAATTATAATTACGAGAGTATCCATGTGTAAGGTAGCAGGCTTTTTATTTTTAACCTTCAAAAGTAATTTTAAATACTGTGTTTTCTTTTTAAATTAATATGTAAATTGTAGTAGATTGGTTGGGTAGTATATAGTAAATTGGTTTTTTGAGTTAAATTCTTTATTTATTTAGTTTTGTTTTTTTTACCCAACCTTTCTTAGGATGCCTAACGGAACGTTAGCGGAACGTTATGTAACGGAACGTTACATGACTGTTCATTGTTTTATTATTAAATGTCAAACGTATGCTACGAATGTTGTTCTTTGAGGGTTTACGTCTCGGAACGCAGCGGTATGGAGTGCGGGGAGTGTTCGTTTCATATATGTGACTAGCGCGCCCGCGCACCGCGGCCAGTCGCTTCTAGACTGATCTCTGAGTAGACGTATTGCATCCTCATACTACGACCTCTCGAGCGCACTAGCCGAGACAATCGTAATTTTTTTTGCGATATTCGTTTATCACACGTAATCCTTTCTTAATAATAAATAATTCCTCGGTGGAGTGTAAGTGCCTGTTATTCCCGAATTAGGGTAAGTTTTGAATAGCACACAAATCGTATAATTTCATATCATTTTCTAAGCTGTTGTGTAACTATTTTTAGCAGTAGAACGCATTAAGTATTGCTGTATTCTATAGTTCTAGTATAACTGCTTTTACTAGTATGCACCTTTTCAATTCTAAATTGCTAAATTCTACATTTCTGGCCGTTAAAAAATATTTCTTCTTCTACCTTCAATTTTTTATTATGAAACAATTTAAATATTTTATGAAAATTTTCAAATTCTAACCGCTGCTGCTTAATTTATTTTTTTACCCGACTGCGGCGTAACCCTAAAGAAGGGTATTGTGTTGGCTCTGTATTTTCTTTTGTGTACCTATTCGCTTAATTATTTATGTAAACTCCGTTCTGGTCAGTTCCGTCACGTCAATACTACTACGCTATTGCATAGGCATTTCCTTCGGTGACATAGGAGGACCTAGACCAGGACGGAGGCTATAAGGGCCCATACTAAGACCCGTGAAACCATGGTTTCCAGGATCTACGGCGAGTTTACATCGCACATTGTTGGTGTCACCGTGCAAGCCAGACAGCCGCGTCGCCGTACGCTTCAAGGTCATCGGCCACCTACCATCCCCGGCCTGGGCGTCTTCGGCGGAATTCTGCAGGGGAGTGCCTATCTCTGCAGGAGTGACAACAAACGGGCCTGAACCCACAGTTACAAATTTGTGTGCCTCCATTAGAGCCTGCTGGGTATTAAACTTTTATTTGTACACGCTCGTTTTATTCAAATATCCATTAGGATAAAAACGAGTGTAGCCTCCACCCGTTTTTATGCAGAATTCCGCCGAAGACGCCCAGGCCGGGGATGGTAGGTGGCCGATGACCTTGAAGCGTACGGCGACGCGGCTGTCTGGCTTGCACGGTGACACCAACAATGTGCGATGTAAACTCGCCGTAGATCCTGGAAACCATGGTTTCACGGGTCTTAGTATGGGCCCTTATAGCCTCCGTCCTGGTCTAGGTCCTCCTATGTCACCGAAGGAAATGCCTATGCAATAGCGTAGTAGTATTGACGTGACGGAACTGACCAGAACGGAGTTTACATAAATAATTAAGCGAATAGGTACACAAAAGAAAATACAGAGCCAACACAATACCCTTCTTTAGGGTTACGCCGCAGTCGGGTAAAAAAATAAATTAAGCAGCAGCGGTTAGAATTTGAAAATTTTCATAAAATATTTAAATTGTTTCATAATAAAAAATTGAAGGTAGAAGAAGAAATATTTTTTAACGGCCAGAAATGTAGAATTTAGCAATTTAGAATTGAAAAGGTGCATACTAGTAAAAGCAGTTATACTAGAACTATAGAATACAGAACTATACAATACTTAATGCGTTCTACTGCTAAAAATAGTTACACAACAGCTTAGAAAATGATATGAAATTATACGATTTGTGTGCTATTCAAAACTTACCCTAATTCGGGAATAACAGGCACTTACACTCCACCGAGGAATTATTTATTATTAAGAAAGGATTACGTGTGATAAACGAATATCGCAAAAAAAATTACGATTGTCTCGGCTAGTGCGCTCGAGAGGTCGTAGTATGAGGATGCAATACGTCTACTCAGAGATCAGTCTAGAAGCGACTGGCCGCGGTGCGCGGGCGCGCTAGTCACATATATGAAACGAACACTCCCCGCACTCCATACCGCTGCGTTCCGAGACGTAAACCCTCAAAGAACAACATTCGTAGCATACGTTTGACATTTAATAATAAAACAATGAACAGTCATGTAACGTTCCGTTAGAAGTGATCTTTTGCTTTCGTATTTATTTGTAAAGTTAGTCATTTAATTTAGTACCGACACCCTTGCGCCATCCCATCTTCCAAGCACGGTGAGCTGTTCTGGGGCGGCTGCTGCAGGTGCGGAAAACTCTCTTTGGGACTTACATGTTTGAGCCGTTTGGGGTTGAAACACTAAGGCCATGGGGCCCGAGTGCCCACTTAGTATTTCGAGACATCGCCAAGCGGTTGGTCGACTCTTCACGTGACCAGAGGCCTGGCTTGTTTTTTGGCCAAAGAATCAGAATTGCCATACAACGTGGCAATGCTGCCAGCCTTTTGGGCACGTTTCCTATTGACAGCGATGCGGATGAATTTTTTGATGCCCTTTGATCATTTCTATCCCTCCTTTTTATATACTTGTACATATTATTATTTTAAGGCAGCTTTTTAAATTATGTTAACACTTTAAATAAACATTCCTAATTTAGTACCTAGTGTAAATAGTTAGTTATGTTAAATATTGTATACTTATATGCACATTTATGTTTATAAAATAGGTACCTATTTACATTCTTTATCAAGTCAATTAGAAAAGGGAGGGGTTAAGGTTAAGGGTAGAAAATGCCCAAGGCATTAAGTCTGCCTATGTACAGTTTTTACTTGTGCATAAAGTTTTAATTAATAAATAATTATTAAACTGTGAAACAGTTTCCATTTCTCCTATGCTTTTAAGTTGTAATCCCGGCCTATCTGCGCCCCACGGTTCACGCATAAGTCTCGATCCCCTGGGAATATCGGAATAAAATTATCCTATATCCTAATCCAGGTCGTGGTCCACTCATATGCCAAATGTCATCCACATCCGTTCAGTCGTTTTAGCGTGAAAGCGTAACAAACAAACATACAAAAAAAAATATCTTTATAATAAAAACTAGCTGCGCCTCGCGTTTTCACCCGCATAAGTGTCGATCCCGTGGGAATATCGGGATTAAAAGGAGCCTATATGTTAATCCAGTGTAACAGCTACCTCCATACAAAATTTTATTAAAATTAGTGTAGCCGTTTGAGCGTGAAGAAGTAACAAACATATATAAACACACACACACTCACAAACTTTCGCCTTTATAATATTAGTTTAGAAAATCGGGTACCACAACAACGAAGTAACAAATCTTTATTAACCCGTGCCTCGTTCAGATTAGTTTGTAGTGCATCAAAACAATCGATAAACTAGAAAACGGGCAAGTTGGTGCAAAGTTGTCGAATCTTTCAGTTTGTTTGTTTAATTATAAAGTTGTTGTGGGCGGCAGCTCTGCTGTGTTCCACACATGTTTACGGTATGAACAACAACATTGTTGCTATTGCTGTGTAGGAGGGAATTAGGTGATTAGAAAATACAATCCCGATACTCTAATAAGATTCAAGGATTTTTACTTGCTTTTCGTCATAGAATTCAGGGATTGTTATTCTGTTTACCTACGTTTAATATGGATAAGATTTTTTAAATTCTGGACGGGACTGGAAATTGACCATTTCAGATTCTCGAATGCTCGAATTTTCTTTCAAAAGAGTTATCTGCTTTTCAACATTTAATTCGTTCATTGCGTTAAAGAATGAGTTGCTCAATTTTAATTTATTTCGTTTTTATAGTCCTATACAACATAACTTAGACCAGTGTCATTTCCTAGGTTACAACGAGTTATTCCGGTCTGATCCCCTGAACCCCCCTCCACCCCCCCACCTCGATCCCCTCCTGGATCGTCTTCTGTTTTAATCTTTGTCTTATCCACATTATGCAAGTTTACTCTTTATGACAGGTAAGTACAGTCAAAAGAAATTAAAAGTTTTATGATTTACGAAATTAAATAAAGATTCTTTTTTTAAATGTCTCATGCGTGCTCGATGGGAATTGAGGCCACGGCAATACAAATGTTTTCTCCAAGTACTCTCTGGTGCCCCGGTACCATTTCTCCCATAGTTTTATGTTTTATCCTGAAAATTCGGCCAGCCATTTCTTAATAACGAACAACAGCTTGACTGTAGCTAGAGTATAAATTAATTAGTATAATAAAAAGTGCTATCACATTTAAAAATAATGATATTCTTGTTAAAAGTATTTTAACCTTTTTGTTTACATAGATGCCTGAACTAATTGATAACCCCTTTCCTACCTATTTGTATGCGTGAGAGGTACCCAATTAATAAAAGCATTTAAATAATAAAACCCTCATTTCACATAAAAATAAACCCTTACAAAGAGTTCAGTTAATCAGCAATTATTATAACAATGGCGGTAATGAATTAGTCGTTAAGTCTAACAACTCGTGAGACAATTATAATGCTGGTTAAACCTGCAAATTAGCAAACGTTAACTAAATGATTGTGTCATTAAGTGAGCGCCTCAATGGGCCTTTGTTTTAATTGTACGATTCACGTGCGAATGAACGATACGTGAACACGAACAGAAGTTATGGAATTGAAAGAATTTGTTTATGTATAGCTTTGTTTTGTATAGGTATGTTCCTTAATATAATTATATACCTATTTTATGAAGAGGTTACTTTTTTATATTATAGGTTTATAGGTTTTCACCAAAAAAAATGTAGCAATTTGGTACAGACGCTAGCAAATCCAGCTACCCAAAACTCAAAAATCCCAATCAACTTTGAACCTTATGCTACAGCGATAAAATTGAAAATCTTTGTAGTAGTTTGTTATGCTGGCGTCTGTACCTAAGTATGTCCGTGTATGAGTGTGAGGGTACGTGTGTATGTGTGTTTAATGTGTGTGTTTGTATGTGTGTAGCAACGTATGAAATTAGAATTAAATACCATCCACGAATGAATATGCAGTATTGGAACCTGAATACTCAATGATCAGCCCTGTTACCAACCATGCCGCTACTCTAAGCACAGACGCCAGCACATCAAGCTACCCGAAACTGTCAAATTTTCTCAATTAACTTTGAACCTCATGCTTTAGCGATAAAGTTGAAAATCTATTAAATAAATTTGACAGATTGTAGTAGCTTGATATGCTGGCGTCTGGACATAGTATCTTTGAATGATTCAGTAGATAGGAATCCTTTTTTTACTTCACCCTCATCATCAGGCTACAATTGCACGCGATTCAGCTCGATTCTCGGCATTTCATTTTTTTGGCGCATCCTGGACAGTCACACCCAACACCTTATTCGACTAGCAAATTCTTCTCTTGTGGTGGTAAGGCCAACGCCCGCCTGGTTTGCGACCACTCTCCCACCGGAGTCCGGCTTCTAGCAGCCTGCTGTGTTTCGTCGATGCGTGGGAGTTTCAGTGCCTTAGGCATCTTCTGGGCACGCTCGTTCCATGATAGACCTCATCCATCGCTTTCCGTCAGGCGTGATCGAGATCAAGAGCGAGCCCATTCAGCAATAAAAAAAAATTCTCATCCAGCTGCTACTAGTCACCCTGCAAAGATCGTCGCTCCACCTATATCATCATCATCATCATTTCAGCCGAAAGACGTCCACTGCTGGACATAGGCCTCCCCCAAAAGGGGGGGTTTGCCATAATCGCCGCGCTTGGCAGGCGGGTTGGCGATCGCAGTATCGTATGGTGGTGGAATGCTTAGAGAACGCTGCTGCCCATTCTCCGGTACGCCCCTTAGTCGCCTTTTACGACACCCACGGGAAGTATGGAGTGTTGCTATTCTTTAAGTCCGGCACCACACAGACTCCCGGCACCACACAGACCACCTATATATGAGCTATAAATTCGAAAGTAACTCTGTCTGTCTGTCTGTATGTTACCTTTGGACGCCTAAACCACTTAACAGATTTCGATAGAATTTGGCAGAGAGATAGATTGCATCCCGGGGAAAGACATAGAATAGTTTTAATTGACATACCTCGCCGTTTCGTTAATACAAGAACTATTGTATAACATAAAAGTAATGAACAGTGAATAAATTATTCACCTTATGCCCATGTGATTGTAGCGAAACGGCCAAGCCACATATTTTGACTAAGGTGCAGAGTTTGTGAAGTTAGGGCTTGTAGAGTTAGGGCGCGTAGAGTTAAAAGCTTGGCTCTACAGGAGATCTGATAACTTTTTGACAGTGCGAGCCATATGTGGTCTCGTCTTGGCAACATTTTACATGAAAATGTTTTTGGTAGGATTTCACATCTTTTGGAAAGTTGCTTTTGATTTTTTTTTAAATTTTTATGTTGGGGTGATTTGAAAAAATCCTGAAATATGTATTTTATTATTTATAACAAGGAGTCCCTATATCAATTTTCAGTCCTCTAGCATCAAAATTTGTGGAAGTCTCCTACAAAAGTTCCATCCCCTAGTTTAAGGGGTTGGAGAGTAAAAGTTCCAAGTTTTTTAATTTTTTTGTTGTTTGTGTACTAATATTAGCCCAAACCCCACATACCAAAAATCAGCTTTCTAGGACTTCAGGAAGTACCCTAAGAGTTTTGATGATCATCAGTCAGTGACGAAATCGGGGTTTTTTAGATATGTAGGTATCAATAAAATAAAATAAAAATAAAGTATAAGAACTATGCAATTTAAAACTTTATAAATGTTTAATAAGTTCACTATTAACATCATATCCCGAGAATTTTGTTTATCTGGTATATAATACGAACCCAAGATAAGAGGGATAAAAAAAAATACGAAGTGCTATGAGAAAAGGTGGGTAGTGCCCTTGCGCTTTGCTTGGCTCGTCTTGGCGGGGGCACTCCCGTGCCCCAAGATAAAAAGACATAAGACATAAAAATAGGGTTGTCATTAGTGAAAAATAATAAGTATATACCAGACCACTTGTTCAGCGTGGACGTTTGTGATGACGTATTATTAATAATAAGAAATAGAAGTACCCTTTCAGTATTTCAGATAATATATCTGATGCTCCCAGTTCTCCACACCGGAAAGAATGAACGAATAGCGTCCCATTCTCATAAATGATCGCCGTGTTAAGTGAACTATTATGTCATTAATTGAACGCCTCATTGAGCTTTCGTTTTAATTATCCGGCCCGAGTGTGGGTGTATGAATGGAGGGTATTGTTGAAAAATAGTCATGAGCTCATATTACTAAACTGTCTAGGTATGTTGAAGAATGGGGCTGGAATTAGGGCTCTTCCAAAAATAGATTAATAGACGTCCATAAAAATTATTATAAATTAATTTAATTATTATAAAAAAATTTAATTTAATTATTATAAAAAAAAAAAATATTGCTAGAAAGTTTTTATTGGGACTAAAAGTTTTTAGAGACACAGGAATATCATAAAAGAAAATAAAAACAAAAAGTCCTGTACGAGACCAAAACTATCTCAGCATGATGCTGCGACATTTAAAAATAAGTGTCATTTAAAAATGAGTGTAATTAAATAGTCTTTTATTCATTAATCCTGGTACAGTTAGCATCTCTCAGATGCATACATACATATACACACATACATACATACTTATTTTGATCGAGAAGCAACAGCGATGTCTCCAGTTTTGACGGGATCATAAAGCCTCGTATCCACTAGGCAACAATTGACGAGCAACACGTGACGCTCAACATGTTCGGCAACGTTGCACAACAGCGCGCGACGTTGCCAGCTGGCGCGCAATATGACGCACGGCTTGTTGTTTGTTTCCGTGCAACATGCAGTTGAGCATCAAAAGTTGTCGAGTGGAAACGTCACGCGCAGAAATGTCCGTGTTTTGTAACGAACGAGTGCTCATTCGGGTAAAAATCGTAAAAGATCCATCAACCACACGGAGATCACTAAATACATTTTCTTTATTTTGTACGTAATTCCTAACCCACCAACGTAGTTTTCTTTCTTTTTTACGCATTTTTCGATAAAATTATAACCACCGCCGCTGAAATCAACAATAGATTCTCTGGCGACATGTTGTCGATGACTGATCATGCGTAGACAGACAACCTTACTAAACAAAAGTTTCGCGCTAACTTTCAAAATGTTGAGCAACATGTTGAGCAACATGTTGTGCAACATGTCTCGCGCCAAATGTTGCTTAGTAGATACGAGGCTTTACCTAGGTTGATGTTGAAATTAGTAACGAGGCCTTACTTAATTCTACTACTCCTAAAATGACACTGTTCCCCGGTATCGTGTTACTCCGTAAGTGGGTTGTGGAGGTAAAATGTTGGTATTCAGCTGCATCCCGTTAGACTAAAAACCAAAACGTAATTGGGAATAGGCCAGGCAGATGTTGATGACATTTTTAAGACGACGTGGCCTTAAAAAACTCAGTAATAGACAGAGATTTCTGCATTTTGGCTTACAACAGGAAGTTAATAGTTTTCTCACTGTCATATAAAAAGTGCAAAGGAAAATGTTACTTATCTACGCCAAGAAACTAACAACGTTCGTAAAAAATTTGTAACATTACGTCTTTGATGTATCTATAACACGCAGTTTCACCCGCATAATTATGTGTCGATCCCGTAAGAATATCGGGATAAAAACTATCCTATGTCCTTTCCCGGGACTCAAACTATCTCTATACCAAATTTCATCTACATCAGTTTAAGCGAGAAGAGGTAACAGACAACACACTTTTGCATTTATAATAATTAGTATGGATTTCTTTAATGTCATGAGGAAAATTTTGAGTGTTAATGTCGATGGCTATAACAGTAGGGGAAGACCAAAGAAACGATGAATAAACTGTATGAATGATGATATAAGCATATTATCATTCACACAGTCCATTCATCGTTCTTTCGTTCATTCTGTATTAGTCGCCATCTTAGTCCTTTCTAATCAGAAAGAATCAAGATGGCGACTCATCATCATCACAATCATCCTATTACGTTCCCACTGCTGGGACACAGGCCTCCTCTCTGTGAGAGGGAGTGGGCCGTAATCCACCACGCGGGCCCAGTGCGGGTTGGTAAATGTCACATGTCTTCGAATTTTTGGTTCTAGGACATGCCGGTTTTCTCACGATGTTTTCCTTCATCGTTATGAGAGCAGTGGTGACGAAATAATTTACACGCCCCCGTGCCACATCTCCTGTTTTCTATATGGCGACTAATAGTGAATTATGGAAGGAAAAGACAAGATACGGGCAGGAGAATGATGATTACGTCTTTAAAAAAAAAAAAACTTATTGTACTTAAAAGGCACTGACCCCGTTTAGTATTCTCCCGAAGTGTTTTAAAATTAACTTATTCCGTTGCAGTGTAACTTGGAGACCACTTAACGTTGTTACTAACTTGTGTCTTCGATGGTCTAAGAAACAAAGAACGAATTATGGTTGAAACATTGTTTTAAAGCTGTGTTTTAAAATGTATTTACTGACTGGTGCCTCCACCAGTATCAAATGTGATAAATGTGTGACTTTCGCCTTTATAATATTAGTGTGATTAATGAATCACACTAATATTATAAAGGCGAAAGTTTGTGAGTGTGTGTGTGTGTGTGTTTTTATATGTTTGTTAGTGCTTCACGCTCAAACGCCTGGACCAATTTTGATAAAATTTTGTATGGAGGTTGCTGACCCTGGATTAACATACAGGCTACTTTTTATTCCCACGGGATCGACATTTACGCGGGTGATACCGCGGGGCGCAGCTAGTAATATTATAAAGGCGAAATTTTGTGAGTGTGTCGTAGATCAAACGAAATAGGGAGATAAAGGAGGTCATTTCCAACAAAAAAACTTTCTACAGCATGGCCAATTGGCCATAATTCAATTGCCCTAAAAGTTATGAATATTTTTGTATACCGAGTTCCTTTACAATTAGACTAATTTAAAAAAAATGTGATAGGTAAAAAACAATAAAACAAACAGTGTTGTATTATTACTAGATAATAATGTATCAGCACTACAAAAGTTCTATTGCGGCTCTGGGTACCAAATTTCAAGAGCAATTAATTTTTTTCCAAAAATATTGAAGCGTCACCAAAATTTTTCATTTTAAAAGCGTTGGGAATTACCTATTTTATTTCCCTATTTCGTTTGATCCGCGGATCAGTCGACCTATGACCTTTATTTGGCTTTGTTGCTGCTGCGTCCTCATCATTTGTGGAAACCGGCAAAGGGCTGATCTCGGGGAATGCCCTCTCGATGACCCCGTTAGCTGTTTGGATGCTGGCCACTCGGGGTATGCCGTCCTTCCCTGGGAACACAGACAAAATTCTTCCTAACCGCCACTTCAGCGGTGGCAGATTATCTTCTTTTATTAGCACCAGAGTGCTAGGTGCTAAAACTATAATAATAATATATAATAATAATAATGGTGCTGCATTTCATTAAAATTTCCTAAGGGGCCTCTGCGAGTTGGCTTCGGCCCCTCGTACGCCTTCCAAAGGACCGGGACCCAATGGTTCCGAGAAAAAAGAAAAAAGAAAATAGAATAATAATCTTTATTGACATAAAAATATTACAACCATACATGTGAAACCCCTGACTCCTGTGCTAGCTAACCTGTGTTACAGGAATCAGTGTCTTCCGCCTTAGATCAATACACATTTCAATTTTTATAACTCCTTTGGTCTCCTTCCATGTTGTGCGGGTTTTGCAGCTCTCCAATGTACTAAGCTGACCATCGCCTCCAGAAGTGCTGCCTCAGTTGTTCCATGCGCTTGTAGCGCGATTATACAGGATGGTCAAAATGTCGTGACTTTTTGACCATCCTGTATAATTGCGTCTGTATTCCCCCCCACATTTTGCAAGTTATGTTTAAGTCCCATATAATAGAGGGAGTCTATTGGCATCAACCGAACACAAGCCCCGACTCCTGGCAGCTACTGAGAAACTCTAGATGGAAAAGCCCGACGTGTTGTTGGGCTTTTACCCAACTCGGGAATCAATCCTAGGACCTTATACTCAGCGCTAGCGCTTGTGACCACTACACCAATGAGTCAGACGAGTCAGTTGTTAAATCTTTGTGCGGAATTTGTGATTTGGGTAAGTAGTCTTTACTCCTTTGGCTTTTTCAAGGCT
Organism: Mesoligia furuncula; assembly: GCA_916614155.1. Classification (NCBI taxonomy): domain Eukaryota; kingdom Metazoa; phylum Arthropoda; class Insecta; order Lepidoptera; family Noctuidae; genus Mesoligia; species Mesoligia furuncula. Next base: position 26,458,481 of record OU744800.1, on the reverse strand, counting down.
AAATAACTTGTGAGCAACCACATGAAGATTAACAGTCGACTTAGAATTGCATAAGTAATGATGCTTACGAAAGGCGAGGATAAGTAATTGGAAATTGATAAAGCATTGATTGATAAGGCATTAAGTCCGCCTTTGTACAGTATTTCTTTTACTAGTGCATAAAGTTTTAATAAATAAATAAATAAAACGGGTACAAAACGAAACTTCTATAATCCTCGTGCTTTTTTTTTTCGTTAACGTTTGTCTTACTGCTGGGCAAAACTCGTCCTTAGGACATTTTTATTTATTTTCAACTTAAACACAAGTTCGAAGAAATAATTGTTTACGTAAAGCATCTCCTCATTTATAATTCCCGTATCACAATAGCAACATTCCAAGTCCCGCTTAACTTAATTCTTACGAACAACACACTTCTGAAAAATACTCGAAACTTTATACAAAAGGGACCCTTAAAAAAGTATTTATGTCTAACGTTTTTATACCGAGCGATCGATCGTTCTAACCGCGGAGAGCTGTTTTTCAATGGTCAGGATGAATTGAATTCTACCCCATTCTACCCATTCCACCCCCCATTCTTCCCTCTTTTGCCCCCATTACCCGTTACTAGTTTGAAAAAAGTCGTTGAATACAAACCTATTTTAAAACAATAGTTCAGAAAGTTTGCGCAAGTATTTTTTTAATCTGAATTTTTTAATTAAAAGATTTTAATATGACGAATCTTTGTGGTGTTTCTTTAGGGATGGCATACCTACCTAGCGACTTTTTAATAAAATGTAATTTATTTGTTCATGATGTTATTACTTTTGTGTTGATTTGAATGATGGATCTAATAAAGATGGTGCCATCTGCTGTGCTTATAAATTAAAATATGTTTTTTATTCAAATATTTATCGTTACGAAATTAAATACTAATATCTTATTACCGTTGCGGTTTAGCGTAGCTGTAGACATACCTGCATTTCGTACGAACCAAACATCATAACTAAGAAATTAGAATAACCTACACAGACTCGCAACTTTCATTCACCACGAGCAAACAAAAACCAATCGACCTTCCTTACAGTACATCACAGTACAAAAAGCCGACGCAAACACAATAAAACAATTGACGCATTCGTTGAACAGTCACCGTTCGCTTTGTATCGTCGAAAGCTTTTAGAAGATGAGACCGTGGACCTAGCGGGCCCTTACGTTGTGCTGATGCGCTCCGATGACCAGGGCATTGTTTATTTAGTTAGTAATATTGAGTAAGAGAAGGTGAGTTGTGTTATGTGTGAAAGGTTGATCGAATCTAAAGCTGTCATGTCCAGTTACTTGATTTGTGATTTTACACAAGACATCAAATAATTACAGCGTTAAAAGAAATAATTTAACAAGTGGCCTAAATCGAAACTAAGGCCGTCATTTTCGTTTTTCCATACAATATGTCACTGTGACATGTCATTTCAATGTTTACCAACAGCGTCCCCCCTGTCAACGCCAGTCAAGTGCCAAGATCCTTGTAGCAGTGTTATAATATTGACATTAATAACTAGGTAAAGAAAGCCTTTGTTTCGCATATTCGCATTGTAAATGGAACTATACACCCATAAGTGAAAGTATTTGACGTTTTAAGAACCATACTTATTAGGAACGCTTGAGGGGCCCGTGGCTAAATAATAACAGCCGCACAGGTCGATCGATCAGGTTAAGCTACGCTTGCCGCGGTTGGTCTGCGGATGGGTGACCATCTTTACATACCGTGACCCCTCCGTGCCTCGGAAAGCACGTTAAGCCGTTGGTCCCGGCTGTCATTTGTGGATCTTTGACAGTCGTTACGGGTAGTCAGAAGCCCGAAAGTCTGACAACCAGTCTTACCAAGGGGTATCGTATTACCCAGTAACTGGGTTGTGGAGGTCAGATAGGCAGTCGCTCCATGTAAAATACTGGTATTCAGCTGAATCCGGTTAGACTGGAAGCCGACCCCAACATAGTTGGGAAAAGGCTAGGCAGATGATGATGACTTATTAGGAACGCTTCTAGAAGATGATACCTAGCGGGCGCTTACGCCTGTGCTCGCTGACATTTATCCTGACCTCATCATCATCATCATTTCAGCCGAAAGACGTCCACTGCTGGACATAGGCCTCCCCCAAAAGGGGGGGGTTTGCCATAATCGCCACGCTTGGCAGGCGGGTGAGCGATCGCAGTATGGTATGGTGGTGGAATGCATAGAGAACGCTGCTGCCCATTCTCCGGTACGACCCTTAGTCACCGTTTACGACACCCACGGGAAGTATCACGGGAAGTATGGGGTGGTGCTATTCTTTAAGTCCGGCACCACACAGACACCGATGACCTGCACATTGATTATTTAGTTGGTTATATTGAGTAAGGAGAGGTGAGTAATGGTATAAATAATAATACAATTTATTCAAAAATATAACGACTAACGTTAAATTCAGTTTTCTTAAATCTATGTCGAGTTCACCCATGATTTGTGTCTGAACTAGGTAATCCTGTCTTCAGGCGATTGGAGGTAACATTAACCCCTAGTCTGAAGGAACGTAGATCTACGCGAGACACAATAGCTTTTTAATTGTGTCTGTAATTACGGCGCACAAGCGGTTAATTGATTAAATAATCACATACTTATAATATTTATCTTATTGGTACATATGTAAAAAGAGGTATACAATTATATAATACGAACAATATTTACTTTAGCACAAGTAATTACTTCTCTGTATCATAGTTTGAACGACATAGTTTGAAGTGCCTCCAGGATTTCATCGGCTTCGAAAATATTGATCGAATCTACAGCTGTTAAGTTATTTGATTGGTTGTTACTGGTCAAAAAATCATTCTATCGTTGTCATGGCTAAATTAAGGGGCATATAAAAAAAAATCTACCCCTCGGAAAGCACATTAAGCCGTTGGTCCCGGCTGTCATTCGTGGATCTTTGACAGTCGTTACGGATAGTCAGAAGACCGAAAGTCTGTCAACCAGTCTTACCAACGGGTATCGTATTACCCAGTGACTGGGCTGTGGAGGTCAGATAGGCAGTCGCTCCATGTAAAATACTGGTATTCAGCTGCATCCGTTTAGACTGGAAGCCGACCCCAACATAGTTGGGAAAAGGCTGGGCAGGTGGCAGAAGGTGGATGGTTTTAGCCCCACTACCTAACTGAGCACAGCTTGTTTTTAACCTCCGACGCAAAAACGACGGGGTGTTATAAGTTTGACGTGTCTGTGTGTGTGTGTGTGTGTGTGTCGGTTTCCAGTCTAACCGGATGCAGCTGAATACCAGTTCAGCTGCATCCGGTTAGACTGGAAGCCGACCTCAACATAGTTGTGATAAGACTAGACAGATGATGATTAAAAAAAAAACTACCCATGTTGTGTTTAACGAGAAAACCCGAAATCTACATGGTTGAAGACACAGGCAAGCCGTTATGTTTCTTAACAAGTTACGTTGGTATTCTAATAAAAACAAGAAATAATAAAATAGCGCTCTACCAAAGTCAAATGAAGGTGTTCTTTCTATGTTTCAATTTCTAAATTAAATTCTTTGATCACAAGGTATTCGCATAAATATTTAGGTAGTATATCAAGTTACATATCGTCCAATTTAAATATTTACAACACAATTTTCGTTTAATTTTCTCATAAATTATTAAGTTGTTTCTATATAACTGCCAATCTGACTACAAGATCAAGCAAAGTTCCGAGAAAACTATTTAAATTGTAAATGGCCTATACTATGGTTTCTTGTTCTTCGACTTAATTTATAATAAGACTACAAAGACGAAACCTTGTTACTTACGATGGGTATTAAAACATTCTACGTGAAGAAAGTTGTAAAAAGAAACGTCTGTGATCGACAGGCAAACGAACGCAAAGTCGATCTTAAATAGGTAATATTTCTTTGGTTTTCCATTTAAATTACGATTTTTTGATGCCCTTTCATTATTTCCCCTCCTTTTTATATCTATACTTGTACATATTATTATTGTTATCTTACGACTGTTAGCTTTTTAAATTATGTAAAAATAAAACAGCATTAAATTGTTACCAACCCTATGGTCTCCTGTTTGAAATAAAAGTATTCTATTCTAAAAAAAATTACGAGTATTGAGTACCTACATGCTTATTTCTACATACATACTTACTTTGAGGAAGGTAAAAATTACTGGTAAAGCACAAGCTACTCGCTACGCAAGCGTAATCTGTCCCACTCCTGAGAACAGAGGGGCAATTCTAACTTTAAACTTTTTTTAGTAACTTTAAGAACATTCGTCTCAAAAAAAAAACTCGAATTGCCCTAGTTTATGACATACTTACATGTCATAAACTAGGTAAAGTTTAGTAGAAGTAACACAGACATTTTGTAACTCTCGTAGCGATGTGATTGAATAAATTAGGTTACAAACAAACGTGAAGGCACTTGCTTTAAATGTTTTAGTCTATTTTAATGTCATTAAAGTTGTAGCAGAAAATTGAGATGATCTTTCCTCAAAATACCATTTCAGACAACAATCTACAAGGCCGTCACATGATCTGACCAAGATTATGTCTGGATTTTAAAAGAGACTGTGAGTTTTCCTCTGAGTTTGTTTCGGCCTTTCTTCTCAGAATAGTCAGATAGGAAGCGCCGACCTCATCTAGCTTAAAAAAATATGATTGACGTGTAAAAGTGTTTGTAGAGACGCCAGCACATCGAGCTCCTACAATCTGTCAAAGGAGACGTTCCATAAATGTATGGGGCTTGGTACTAAAATAATTGAAAATTTAAACAGCCTTCTGAGTTTTATAGGCCGAAAGAGGGTAATTATTTTGATGTGTTTGGGCATTTAATTTTCTTACAGCCACCCTTTTTTTTAAACAATTGTTGAAAAATAAAATGCTTGCATCACTAACTACAAACGTTTTTTTTAGGGTTGGCAGCCCTGTGGCAAATGACGTGACAATGGCAATGACAATTGAATCCACCTCGCGGATTGGACGGTGTTTTTTTATTTCAACGTCATTCTGACATTTACAGATTTGACCTTTTTTCGACACGTTTTGATATTGCGTTGTCATGATAATTAATATTTTGTGTCTTATATTATGATAAAATCTCAAAGTATTTAATAGAAACGGAAACTTTAGCCACATTTAAAATAATTATATGGCATAAAAATTAATAAATAAAGGCTATGTGCGTTTTGTTGTACTGAAACATTTTTCACTTTTTTACAAAAACAGCCTGAAAAAATCATATTTAACTATAATCGAGTAACTAAATAAATAAGCTTCCTAAGAAGATACATCACATTAGCGTTTTAAAATCTTCGGAATATTGTACCACTTTCGACCTCTGCTTTCTTTAACAGATATTCAACTTTATCGCTAAAGCATTAGGTTCAAGGTTGATTGGGAGAATTTTACAGTTTCGGGTAGCTTGTGTGCTGCCAGTCTGTACAAACCTACTTACAGAAATAAAATCATTTATCATTTGTTTTACGGAATAACAACGCAATCAAATTGATTACCTCAGCGTTTATATTAAGTTAATATTATTACTGAAACGATTTGAAATCGCCTTAGTAAAATAATTAAACATCAAACAAGCCAGACGATATTCCGAGTAAACGCTCTATGGTAACAATAGTTCTACCTAACGGTCCTACTGGCCCATTGTTGTTAAAATTGAGCACAATGGCCAAACCTTTTTTCATGTACCGTGACGTAATCACCATCCGACCTTTTACATTTAAAACCGAACCTTATCTAAGAGCTTGAAAAATAAATACTAACAGGTATAATGTTAAAGTTACCTCTAGTTTTACTAGTAAAAGGCTCGGCTCGGTCGCCGTCCCATCCGGAGTCAGGTGCTAAAACAGTGAGATAAACCGACCAAGGCCGGAAGCTGGCACCGCAAACGACGCCACCCCAAATTCTAAAGCGCTCTCAATTCGGTATGGTTATACCTTGCGTTGGAACCAAGGAGGATTGCAGTTTTAATTAAAACCTTTATGAAGTATTGTGTTTATTTTTTAACTCATTTCGTATCATAGTTTATGTTAATTTTTCTACAGCTGTTTAACGTTGGGACTAGTTTTTATAAAAGAAAAACAGGGTGTTTTTAAAAATTATGAATTGTTTCTTTTTTATCTTGACCTGCAGCAATTATGAGTTTCTGTTAATGAAGAGAGAACAAGACGGTTATTTGAATGCTTACGAACCCTTGACATAACTGTCGCTTGTCTAGATCTCTCTGTGTCGTTGTGGTTACCGCTATCTGCCATTATTAATCGAAAGACTTTTAATAGTGTTTTGTATTGTTTATTAGAGTACTAGCTGCGCCCCGCGGTTTCACCCGCATATGTTTCGATCCCGTGGGAATATCAAGATAAAAAGTAGTTTATATGTTAATCCAGGGTGCAAGCTACCTCCGTACCAAATTTTATCAAAATTGGTCCAGCCGTTTGAGCGTGAAGAAGTAACAAACATATAAACACACCCCCACGCACACGTACTCACACACTCACAAGCTTTCGCCTTTTCGGATAAGTAGTATATAAGTTAGGTTTTATACCCTCGTGTAACCTAATATTGTAAATATTCGTATGACGCTAGGTGTTAGCAGCGGATGTGTCCTGAACTTATCCAAATATACCAACCAAGTTTATTTATACCTACCATATCCAACGTCTTTGACATTTGTAGTCCGCCTGCCTTCAAGAAAAGGCTCGACTTCTTTCGAGGGAATTTCTACCAAGCACTCTTTCTCAGTCTCAGAAAAGCGTCATAACAAACCGGCAAGATGTCTTTCGACGAACTCTCTACCGTCTCCGTAAAATAAAACCGTGCAAACATTATTTTTAAATGAACAATATTTTAAAACTACGCGGCCGACAGTAAGTGTAGACAGCCCAGCCTCCTAGTCTCTTCACTGGCTCTAGTAAAGGAAGCTCCCAACTTGCACCTCGCGGCGACGTAAACAGACTTATACAACTATATTAGAGACAGTTTATCGACGCTTTTTACTACATCCTCCATTGAGTTTGGTTTAAAAGGATCTTGTTCAGTGGACCGTTGTAAAGGATACACTGAAATCTGTGTTAATAGTCGCGTCGGTAGTGCGCTGGCTTAAATAGGGTGTTCTGTACCTTTCAGTGGCTGTTAGGGATTATTTCAGGTGGATTGGGAGTGTGTTCTGGTTTTAACGTGATATGGTAGCTTTGAATCTCTTCGTGAGGTGATTTTATGATGTGAATTTTAGGAGGAATATTGGTGTATTGGCAGCTGAATTAAGGTCATAGCACACGTATCAAATCGGAAAGGGATCGGCACCGTATCGCCTTTCGCCTCGCCGTCAAACAGGCGTCAACCTAATGTAAGCACGTAACCATAACGGATCAGAAGCTCCGATACGTCGACTTGGCTACGGCTAGGCAACGCCGCGCTTACGGCTCGCCCACCACTAGTTGATGGTGCAGCAGGCAGGCCGGAGGGGTGACAGGGGCAAGGGTGGACGAAGACACGTAAGCTCGGGCTCGAAGGGACGTAAGCGCGGGGACGACGAGCCGTAAGGTACCGCACCGCGGTTCGTGAGCTTGTCCCGAGGCGAGGCGATTACGTTACGATTCCGATTAGTGAGCGTTGCAGTAGGGAGTTTTTATGCAAAGAATACTGAAAGGCTCGAGTTGATACGGTGCCGAACCCTTTCCGGTTTGATACGTGTGCTATGACCTTAAAAGTGATCAATATTATCAGAGTGAAAAGAATATTCAGAACGAAAATACAACAACGCTGTGATTTATTACATACATCGGTGCGACGACACTCGGTAGATACCTATCTACGTAAAGGGTTAAATTACGCAAACGCGATCAGTATCGATAACAGACTAAACATGATGAAACAAAAAAATAAATTAATATAATGAGTTTTTTGTGGGTGAATCGCAGTTATTGGAGTCACTTGAAATCATCATCATATGCCTAGCCTTTTCCCAACCATGTTGGGGTCGGCTTCCAGTCTAACCGGATCCAACTGAATACCAGTATTTTACATGGAGCGACTGCCTATCTGACCTCCTCAACCCAGTTACTGGGTAATACGATACCCGGGACCAATGGCGTAACGTGCTTTCCGAGGTACGGAGGGGTCACGGTATGTAAAGATGGTCACCCACCCATGGATGGTCATCCATATACCAACCGCGGCAAGCGTAGTTTAACCTGATCGATCGACCTGTGCGGCTGTTATTATTTAGCCACGATACGCCAACTGTAGTCACTTGAAATATCAGATTAAAAAACTTTTTTTTTTGTGTAAACTTCATAGACGTGACGTGATGGATTTCGATAACTAAACACGATAATATATAAGAAAAACGTTTTTCTCAATTCTTACTTCAAGTAATAACAAGCTGTTATTGACCTCCCAAAAAAAATCAAATCTTTTTTTAGGGTCCCGTAAGTAGGTACCCAAAGGGTAAAACGGGACCCTATTACTAAGACTGCGCTGTCCGTCTGTCCGTCTGTCACCAGGCTGTATCTCATAAACCTAGTTAGACAGTTGAAATTTTCACAGATGATGTATTTCTGTTGCCGCTATAACCAAATACTAAAAACAGAATAAAATAAATATTTAAGGGGGGCATACAACAAACGTGTTTGTTTCGGCGTTTTTGCCTTGTGGTACGGAACCCTTCGTGTGCGAGTCGCGAGTCCGACTCGCACTTGACCGGTTAAAACAAAAATGTTTTATCGTGTTTAGCTCAAACTCAAACCATTTATTTCAATTAAACCTTTAACAGGCACTTTTGAATTGTCAAGAAGTCGGTTAGTCAGAAAATATGAAGCTAGTTGCCCATTCCAAAGCGTAGGTACCTATGGAGAAGAACGGGCAAGAAACTCCATGGACACTCTTTTTAAATTACATTTTACAAAAATATTTGTTACGTCATTACTTTTGAATTTATGATTATATAATGTGAGAACGATGTAAAAAATAAAAAAGACGTACGCGTTAAAAGCGTCCAGAATACAACAAATAGTAACAAAACAACAATCCAAAATTAAAACAATTAAAATAAGCCCAGGCGGCTTAGATATCGATAAAACAAAAACGTCCGCGGACGTTTACGTTACGCTAGCTTATTTAATTTGACTCTGTACAAGGACATTGCAACGATAAAGTTGCCTTACAACGCAGCGGTGACATTCTGTAAAAATCTCACAGTGAAAACTTAGGTGAAGTGAGCGTGGAGTGAGCTGTCAATAGTGTCAATTCCTAGCAAAAACAAACTCACTTCACCTAAGTTTTTACGGTAAGATTTTTACAGAATCGACCGGCAGGTTTTTCGATCCATTTATTTATTTCAGGCATCAAGGCCCATATAAAACACATATAATACAATATGAATATAACTTAAAAATACCATATATACTTACAACATTATACGGTACACAACGCCCTTCGGACAGAACTCTTCCTTGAGGAACTTCTTGAGATGACGTGTCGGAACACGCACCACGAACGACTTGAAGTTCGGGTTGCGACGCGACCTCACCTTCTCGACCCTCAAAGTCCAGTTGATCTTCACACGCATGAACTCCACGATCTCCTGCATCACGATCTTTTGCATTGAGCTTGCGTTATTCGGTGCCAACTTTCTCGCTACGGTACAGACGCCAGCACATCAAACTACTACAATCGGTCAAATTTCTTTAATAGATTTTCAACTGTATCGCTAAAATATAATGCTCAAAGTTGATTGGGAAAATTTTACAGTTTCGGGTAGCTTGATGTGCTGGCGTCTGTAAAAAACTCACTGATCTTATTAAAAGAGAGCATAGCAACATTCATTTCCTCCCATCATTTACAAAACAGTGAATCGATACACCCAAAAGCGTTTCTCCATTATTCGTTTGACCTTTAACAGTGAAATGGGCTCAATGAAAATATTTTTCAGCCGGATACTTCTTAAAATACTTCGTCATTTACGATATTAGGCTGTTTGTCTGTTTGTTCAGGACAAGGTCGAGATGTGAAACTAGAAAGGTACTTAACGGGATCGGATTTAACGTTAAGAGGGAACCGTGACGGCGGAATAATTAGATCCGGATTAATTAAATCGGGTTAGTACTGATTTTGGGTAAAGAACAATATTGTGAGGAGACCTGGATTTGATGTTTTAATCATCGAGTAATTCTCGGTCCTTCTTTGAACAAGAATAGGTCTTTGGGTGACATTAACGTTTAATATACGTTTAGGGACACATCACACTAATATTATAAAGGCGAAAGTTTGTGAGTGTGTGTGTGTGTGTTTATATGTTTGTTACTTCTTCACGCTCAAACGGCTGGACTAATTTTCATAAAATTTTGTATGGAGGTAGCTCACACCCTGGATTAACATATAGGCTACTTTTTATCCCGATATTCCCACGGGATCGACATTTACGCGGGTGAAACCACGGGGCGCAGCTAGTACTTAATATTTATTGGTTGATTTTTTGAAGTGAAAACTTCTTTTGGCGCGTTGGGATTTTTTTGAGATGGCAAAAATCCATTGAACTCGCGACACAACCCACACCGCGCGTGTTTTGTTCATAAGACGATTAAATAAATACACACGTAATTGTTCAAGTTTTCACTTCTGGTGGCAATCCCGGAGTGCCACTGTTTTTTTTTTTACAGAATTTTGATTCAGTCGAGATTTATATTGGTTTGGTCTCAATACTTGAATATATGCGTTGTCAAGCTCACCCTTTCGGCAGTCAGGCCCACTCGTATAGCTGGTGCCAAAACGAGGGGAGGAGAATACAAAATATATTTTTTTTTGTCATGAATCGGGGTAATTATTTTAATAAATCAATCATTGAACCTAACATAAACCTACTACATATACAGGGTCAAATTGAATAAGTTAACTAACAGTCTTAAAATAATAATATGTATTGTTTGTACAATTATATACATACAAAGGAATCGTAGAGCATCAGAATATTCGTCCGCATCGTTTTGTCAACAGCAAATGCGCCCAAAAGATTGGTGACTGCCACGTTGTAATAATAATGACAATGCTGATTCCTTAGCCAAAAATAGGCCAATTCCAGGTTACTAGAGTCGACCAACCACTTAGTATCGAAAAACTAAGTGGGCACTCGGACCCCATGACCCTAGAGTTTCAACCCCAAACGGCTCAAACATATAAATTTCAAAAATATTGGAAATTTTAATAATATTTCCATAATAGAGTCAAGTTCTTTTGCTATTTGACCCTTTTTCCACCAAAATAAACAAGTACTGCCTCGAAAATTTATTCAGGCCTACCTGGTCAAGCGTGACCCTCTTTAAAGCGAAGACGTTTCCACCAGCCGTCGGGCAAACATCAACAAATTGATCAATGTTGCCACTATATTGCGTAGCTCTCGGGTTGTCGCACACTTTGAATACCAAGTGGCACGGATTTATTTTACTATAGGCCCAAAGCATACGCTGTGAGGCACTTCAGAAGTAAAGACTCGAGGATTTTAAGATTGTGGCCCAGTGGATACGGCCGCAACTTACGAGTTGTAGGTCGTAGGTTCGAACCCTGACAAGCGCTTTACTTTGTGTAAATTATTTCATCACCACTGCTCTCAAAACGGTGAAGGAAAACACCGTGAGGAATCCAGTATGTCTTAGAACCAAAAATTCGAAGACATGTGGCATCTACCAACCCGTACTGGGCCCGCGTCGTAGATTACGTCTCGCTCCCTCTTACTGAGAGGAGGCCTGGTCCTATAATGCTCCCACTGGAGGGACCTCCAGTGGGAGCATTATAGGCTGATTATCCTAATACTTGTGATGATTGGTCATTCTGCGTCACGCTTTGCTCATTTGCGTCAATTACCCTTATGGTGCGCTTAATTACCTTAATAGCTTTCCATGCGTTATGAAGCTATAGGTATGTGAGTACTTACGTATGTGGCTTGAACTACTGTCATAACAGCAGAAAGCTTCTTGTTTTGTAATTAATCTCTTGGTGATTATGGCAACATTTCCGATAGTAGATGATGTTAAAAGGCACCGTATACTTAAAGGGGCGAATAGCGCGCTTCCTTTTCTTGCAAGGGAGTTTTAAAATGTTTACAATAAGTAGATAAATAAAGTTGTGTTCTTTATAAATATACTAGCATTGGCCCGAGGCTTCGCTCATGTGGAGGTCGGAAATTATCCCACGGGATCGTACTGCTGCGATTAAAAGTATAGAATAGAAAACTCTTTATTACTTCTACTTCTTTTTTTTCTCTTTTTAGGGTTTCGTACCCAAAGGGTAAAAACGGAACCCTATTACTAAGACTTCGCTGTCTGTCCGTCCGTCTGTCTGTCACCAGGCTGTATCTCAAGAACCGCGATAGCTAGACAGTTGAAATTATCACAAATTATGTATTTCTGTTGCCGCTATAACAAAAAACACAAAAAACAAAATAAAATAAATATTTAAAGGGGGCTCCCATACAGTAAACGCGATATTTTTGCCCGTTTTTGCTCAATATCAAAAATGGCAACAGGTAGGCACTTGAAATATTCACGAAATACTCAGTTGTATTTTTACTTTAATAATAAATAATAAAATAAAAATAAAATAAGAATTTAAAGGGGACTCTCATACAACAAACATGTTTTTTTCGGCGTTTTGCCTTGTGGTACGGAACCCTTCGTTAGCGACTCCGACTCGCACTTGGCCAGTTTTTTTAAGTATCTTATGAGTTAATCCAATTTATAAACTATCTGTGTGCCAAATACGTTAAGTAGTTCTTGCGTTATTGGGTAACAAAAATCTAAACTCTTTTTTACTTACACTATATGTTGTAGTTTTTTATTAAGTTTATTACAAACTATTTACACTAGAATACTAAATTAAATGACTAACTAACTTACCATAAAAATAAATACAAAAACAAAGGACACTTAGGCGTCGAAGTACTCGTCCGCATCGCTGTCATCCGGAAACGTGTCCAGAAGACTGGCAGCATTGCCACGTTGAATGGCAATGCTAATTCTTTGGCCAAAGAACGACCCAGCAATAAACATAGTTAATATCTAAACATAGTTATACGTTTATAATATTAAGGACTGATTTGTCAGACGACAGATTTTTTTTTTTTGGATTAAAATTGACGTCTGACAGATTTTGTACGGAAGAAATGTCAAAAATTCAAAATTATTCCTCTGAGAAAATTATCTGGCGTTGGAAAAATCAGCCCTAAGTAGGTCAAAGGGTTATTTAGAACAACTTATTTTTATCAGAATGCACATAACATCATTCGAATATTAAATTATTATTTTTTTCTGATGGAAGTCTGTCGTCTCCGTTCATCGCTATTGCTTTATCGTATCCTATCGCTAAGTCTAGCACCCTGTGCTTTGGGCCACACGCACGGCGCCATCGCACAGTCAGCGTGCACGCTTTTATCGCCTTTGTGGTAAAGGCGGCCATATCTTAAGGTCAGGCCTCTAGAACCGCGAGATATTGGGGATTAGAATACATTTGTTTTATAAGAGAGCCCAGTGTTAGCTTTTTTGTGGAAATCTGAAAGGTTTGTGGTTTATTGTAGATCTAGATATTTTGGTTCGGAATGGCGTTCGGGGAGCGAGGTGAGTTTATAATTCTGTTTTGTTTTTGATGATTATTATTTGTTGTAAAGCTTTGGCTTGCTAGGAATGGTTCCGCCTTATTACAACGGCTGCTGTGTAAAATCACAGTCATTTAGACTTGTAAGTCAAACCCCGCTGCCAAAGATTTTAATCGCTAAATTTGCTCTCACCGTACTTCGTCACGCAAAAACTGTTCATACTGAAAAGAGTGAGGTTTGCCCTTTGTAAAATTTCTATATTTATGTCTGTAATGTATATGGTGTACAGACGCCAGCACGTCAAGCTACCCGAAACTGTCAAATTTTCCCAATCAACTTTGAACCTTATGCTATAGCGATAAAGTTGAAATCTATTAAAGAAATTTGACAGATTGTAGTTGCTTGATGTGTTAGTGTCTGTACTTACAAAAGTAGGTATGTCATGCATTCCGACAATTGATCAATTAGATCATTAGAAATCATTCTGTATTTGTATTTATTTATTTATTATGATGGTTGTTCCGAAAACGTCGAAAACGCCAGGAAGAGCTATTGGTCGATGAAAAACCTTTCGCATGAAAGGAGACCGACCAATTTGCCAAAAAAAACGCAAATCAATGGACATGTGTATAGTCCATAGGGACTATACACATGTCCATTGATTTGCGTTTTTTTAAAGACCAGGTTTGAGCGCCGTTTATGAGGATAGCCTCATAAACGGCGCTCAAACCTGATCTTTGAGAGTCCAGCAGAGGTTCAAGCTTGAAGTTTGTCAGTGAGCAATGGGGCGCAGCATTCTTTGTGTTAGATTAACGGACCGTGTTAGGAGCACAGTGCACTCCAAAACACAAATTGTGTGAGTGGGACTGGGCCGGACAAGTTTTTCGCATGTCGAACGAGTCATGGGCCAAATCTACTACCATCTGGGTCCTAGAAAACGACCAGCGACATCGAGGCAGATCCAGGAGAAGGTGGTGGGACGAGCATGACGCCTACAGACAGGATTGGTCCACACTAGCTCAAGACAGAGAGAAGTGGAAAGAAGAAAGGGAGGCTATTGCCCTGCTGTGGGACAATATAGGATAAAAATAAATATATTAAATAATAATAATGGAGACCGCGAATTGGTAAACATTATGGTGGGATGCCCTCGTGAGGTGGAGTGACGATCTTCTCAGGATGGCTGATAGAAGCTGAATGAGAGTTACCGAAAATCGAGTTGAATGGCTTGTAATAGGAGAGGCCTATGTCCAGCAGTGGACTTCTGTAGGCTGTTGATGATGATGATAAATAATAATCACTCACTTAGCTGCCTCGGCTTATTTTTAATTATTTTATTTTTGGATTGTTGTTTTGTTAAGTACTATTTGTTGTACTCTGGACGCATTTAACGCGTACGTGTTTTTTATTTTTTACATCGTTCTCATATTATATAATTTTAAATTCAAAAGTAACTAATGTTACTAATATTTTTTTTAGAGGAAGTTTGAAAGTGGCACCGGTAACTGAAAAGTTGTGTGGGAATCGGCTGTCATGGTATGGGCATGTGTTACGAAGAAATGAGGAAAATGTAGTGAGGAGAGTTTTGAGTATGGATGTCGATGGCTATATGAGTAGAGGAAGACCAAAGAAAAGATGGATGGAATGTGTGAATGACTATGGGGGTGACTACCGAGATGACGACTAATAGAGAAGTATGGAAGATAAAGACATATTGCGCCGTACCCCAAATAAATTGGGATAAGGACAGGAGAATGATGAGTATCCATGGAGTTTCATGCCGTTCTTCTCCATAGGTACCTACGCTTTGGAATGAGCAACTATCTTCATATTTTCTGACTGACCTACTTCTTGACAATTCAAAAGTGCCTGTTAATGGTTTAATTGAAATAAATGCTTTGAGTTTGAGTTTAATAATGGTCGTTCCGCTGCTACTCACACAACTCGCTGCCTCCCTGGCCCAGTCCTAGATCTGTTGCATCAAACATCCGGGTAGCGTTTACGGCTTAGTAAATGTTCTGTAGTACATTTGTTTACCACAAAAAGCTGTTTTTTCCACTAAGTCTTCTGTAGAAAGTGCTCTTCTTCTTGTAAATAAGACCTGAACACTTGAAAGCTTTCCATTCGTAGTTCTGACATGGATTCTGAGATTTCCGACTTTTGATAAATGGTTTGTCTTATTTTATAAGTCTATGTACTTGAGAGTTAAGCGTTTTACTGAGCCTTCGAGTTTATAGCTAAACTTTCGTAGAAATATTATACTTATATGTTCGGAGAAATAGATTCAAAGTTGTTATTACCATTTTTTAACCCTCGACGCAAAAACGACGGGGTGTTATAAGTTTGACGTGTCAGGGGATCAGAACGGAATAATTCGGGCCAGCGGGATTTTCCGAAAGGGTTACCGCTGGCCCGGAACATAAAGGGCTAAAGAAGGAACACGGGTGGGTTTTAGTCAGTAAGGGTCTGACACTCCCTTCCGCTCCACCCAGAGCGGGAGGAGTCATTTGATGATTTCCCATCCAAAAAAAAAAGTGCCTGTCTGGGTTCGAACTCGCGACCTTACAACTAGTAAGTCGCGGTCGTTACGACTGGGCCAGCACCGCTCACATGTGCCGAAACTTCGTTAAAAAATCTCTTAGAATATCAACACGTTGGAACCATGGAAAAAAAGATTAGCAGAAAGTCCCCCGCTATTTTCGTCACAGGAATAAAAAAAAAAAGAATTCCGTAAAGGAAAAGCCATGGTGGCCCCGAGCTAGAAAATTTGATTATAGCCAATCCGAGGTGGCGTGAGGTTCCATAGGCACGTTTGATTGGCTAACGCGTTCTGACTGGCGCCGTCGGATCTGTTGCACACTCTGAAAAGCTAGAAGAAATACGTTTACAGTTAGTGAACTAAAAAGTGAGATAAAATGGTTTTTTTTTTGTGATGGCTCGTTTATTCAGAGCAACTGGGATAATCAGGTTTCTCCGCTGTGCGTTTGCAGAGCTACTAGAGTTAAATATAGAACAGAATATTATTTAAAATATTTTTTTCTAATATCTCTATAGACTTCTACGCCATGGCTATCCTTTTTACCTGCGCGACGCAAAGGACTGGTAATGTGTTCATCAGCCTATGTATGTATGTATGTATGTTTGTATGTTCCTTTGAAGCACTATACAGACCAAACCCCTGGGCCGATTTTTATGATTCACACGTTAATCGATTCCTCTTAGTCCGGTGAGTGTCACTGAAGACATGACGTTAGTGAAAATTCAATATGGCGACTACAGGACGCCATATTAAATTTCTTTTAAATTTTTTTTTTTCAAAACCTATCGAGTGGGGTATCAAAGTAAAGGGTTTTAAAAGGTGATTACAAAAATATATACAACATATATATTTAAAAGCAATTCGAAGTGACAAATTGTAAAAAAACACCTACCAAGAACTAAATCGTCTGCGAAATCTTTCACATTTGTAAACTAAAAAGCTGGAAATAAAAAAAGTTATTTAAAAAAATAAAAAAAACCCGACTGCGGTAAAAAACTTAAGTTAAAAAAAAAACTGAGAAGCTAAAAACAAGCCCATTTTAAATTAAATAAAAGTTGGAAGCAAGTTTTTACATCGTTCTCACATTATATAATTTTATTCAAAAGTAACTAATGTAACTAATTTTTTTTAGAGGAAGTTTGAAAGTGGCACCGATAACTGAAAATTTGTGTGGGAATCGGCTGTCATGGTATGCCCCATGTGTTATGAAGAAATGAGGAAAATGTAGTGAGGAGAATTTTGAGTATGGACGTCGATGGCTATAAGAGTAGGGGAAGACCAAAGAAAAGTTGGATGGAATGTGTGAATGACTATGGGGGTGACTACCGAGATGACGACTAATAGAGAAGTATGGAAGATAAAGACATGTTGCGCCGTACCCCAAATAAATTGGGATAAGGACCGGAAAATGATGAGTATCCAGGAGTTTCTTGCCGTTCTTCTCCATAGGTAACTACGCTTTGGAATGAGTAACTATCTTCATATTTTCTGACTGACCGACTTCTTGACAATTCAAAAGTGCCTGTTAATGGTTTAATTGAAACAAATGCTTTGAGTTTGAGTTTTTTAATTTTTTTTTTCATTCGTTTGCCTTAGAAGCCAGATATTGAACGAGTTGTATGTAATGCTAGGTTCTGCCCGCGATTTTGTCCGTGTGAAATTTCTTGCTCCCCAACCCATCCCATCGCATCGCCTGCTCGTGGTATTACCTACTTCGTTTTCGCTTAGCGTTCTTCATATTTTTTCTTTTTGCCCGGCTTCTAAGGGCTCTAGCGTGATGTTCAGCATATGCTGAACAGCCATCTTCAAAAATGGAGCTATCAAATGCAAAGAACGAAAAAAAGATTTCTTCAAATCCGACTGGTAGTGGCTAGGATTAGCGCGTTCAAATAAATTCTTCAGCTTTATTAGTAGTATAGATATATAATTGAAACTATATTACTGTTTCATTCGTTTTTAAACAGAAATAGACCTTGACGTTTTATGACATGCAAGTGATATCCTTAGGATGGTAAAGCATTTACAAGGTCGACTATACAAAATTCTTCTACAGACTCAATTCTTAATCCCTACAACTCTACTCACCCCAAACCTCAAACACACACAGCATTATAATTCAAATGCCAACACAATAATTATGAATAGCTCCAGAGACGGGAGGACCTCAATTAAATCTGTCGCGTACTTTTGATCCCCTTCTAATTACTCCGACACGTTCGTCAGATCTTCCATTTAAAACTGCGTACGTCTACTAAGGTGTTATCAAATAAGATTTTGGGAGGGCTCCAAGTTTGAAAACGGGTTAAATTTAGAAGGCCTTGTATTAAATTATAGGGTTTGGTGGTGGGGTGAAATTTCGATCAAGATCGACTATGTATTTATTTTATTTCAGCATTTTTAGATTTCATTGTTTTCACGACTAATTTATATCCAGGTTTTCATAAAATATTTGCCTACACCGTTAGTCAGAGGTGTCTACGACCGACATAACGTTCTAACAACTCAAATCATTAATTTATTTCAAGGGGAAGAAATTAGCCAGATTTGATCATTAGGAATCACCCAAAGAGGTGGCACGCAGTGTTCCATCCGCGTCTTTATCAGAGAACGTGCGGTCGGTATCTCCCGGGTCCCGTACTCATGCAGTAAAAGGAGCAGTGGGTTTTACTCGGTAGAAGTCCGACATAAGCCTTCGTTCTCCCTAGACAGAGGGTCTCCATGAGGATTTAGCCACGGAAATAAAAATTGCACCACGAATCAATAAATGCATAAAATTTACAGGTACTGACACACATGCTTATAAAAAGGCATGTTTCTAAGCATGCTTAAAATTAGCATGCTCTGCAGCTGTTTACATTTGTTAGAAATCGTGTTAGTTTTTGGCATACTCTTAAATAAGCGTGTGCAGACGAGCTTATTTGAGCATGGTCAAAATAAGCATGCTCATTAGTAGCAATGTTTCGACACACGTGCTACTAAGTAGCAATTGCACAATAATGGCATGCTTTCGTGCTAGTAATAAGCATGTGTATAAAACGCATGTACACACACCTTAACGCAAAACGATTTTTCAAATTCGCAAATCGAATTTAGTAATTTGTGCTGTAAGAGCACCTGACATCTAAATAAATTAAGTTTCTTACTAACTTTCTCTAAACTCTCTTCCACAACTCTTCTTCTTCATCTTTACTTTTCTTTCTCAACTTTCTTTCTTTCTTTTCATCTTTTTTTTTCTTTCTTTTCTCTTTCTTTTTGTAAGCAACTTCTAAGGTCAATTTAATTTGCATAGACCTAGATCCAGAATTTCTAGACGGTAAATAAATAAAAGGTTACGTGTGAAATGTAAATAAAACCTTTACGTAATTAGTGGGTGGTGTAAGACTTGGCAGAACGTTAATCCAGGCTGAAAGGCTTCAAGGATTTCGTATTTAAATTGAGGTGTATGCTACTTTAATAAATGTATACTCTTTGCTGTAAGCCTCCATTATGGTTCTTTGTGAGGAATGGATACAATTCATGTAGACTTTTAAGAGGCCACTTACTTATTCTGTAAGTAATATAAACAGAACAGTGCGTGTTGCCAGTGATGACTTATGGCACTGACACGTGGTCGCTTACAATGGGCCTTACAAGAAGGCTAAAAATCACCCAAAGGGCAATGGAGAGGGCTATGCTTGGAGTTTCCTTGCGTAATCGAATCAGGAATGAAGTGATCCGCAGGAGAACCAAGGAAACCGACATAGCCCGAAGAATTGCCAAACTTAAGTGGCAGTGGGCAGGGCACATTGTTCGCAGAACAGATGCGATGGGGCCGAAAGTTTCTGGAGTGGCGACCGCGTACCGGAAGACGTAGCGTTGGAAGGCCTCCCACAAGGTGGTCCGACGACCTTGTGAAGGCCGCAGGAACCGTTGGAGGCGAGAAGCACAGAACCGGTCGAAGTGGAGGTGCTTGGGGAGGCCTATGTCCAGCAGTGGACGTCTTTCGGCTGAAATGATGATGATGAATATAAACAGGATGGCATCCCAACATCGACGCGGACACTGAAAGAAATAAGCAGTAAATAAAAATGAAAAAACATTAATCTGAACTGCTTTAAACAGTTCCCTATGAGCCTAACGTTCAAAACAGTATTTTTTACTGATCCGAAAACAGTTGTAGCTTGAGGCAAAATGTTACTGTCATGACAGTAAACTTTAACGTTTTAAGTAGCTAAAAGGTCACAAAATTAACTGGTTTATTCCTTTGGTGATATCGTTCAAACCATTGAAATTTACTTACATTACAATAATTATGGTTTTCTTTTTTTTTTGTTGTTTTTTCCAGTAAATAGTATGTTCGATCATTAAAAGTTACTGTTTTGTCTTTTGCCGTTTTACAAACATTTCTTCTTAATGCATAAAGTCAGTAAGTCTTAATGAAAGCGCTTTAATGTTCTGTAGTAAGAAATTATGAATATAGCACATGATTTTAGACCCCCAAGAGTTTAAAGTTGTCGTCGGTTATAAAAGAAAATCTGCTATTTCATAGAACAGCAATTTTTTTTTTATTAACTGAGGAAAAGTTTCAACTCAGTGGGGCTCAAAATCATAAATCCATGGTATCACCCAATTATGGTTAATCCATGGTTCCGTTTCGATGTCCCTGCTATCCTGTATGTGGAAGGCGTTTTTCCCGTTTTTGTTTTAGTATCGAGTAAATTATTTAATTCCTAACAGTTTTAATTCGAATACAGTTTCGTGACAGCTCTTAAATAAGTTTTCGAAATGTATCATAACAAACATTGGAATGGGTAAAATCGAATAATCTTAAAAAAATTCTTGTTTTTTTTTTATTAGCATGTAATTGTGTATTGTCCCTAAGAAATAAAATTAAACTATATCCTGACCACGTATAATAAGATCGGTTTCGCACTACATCCGATCCGAATCCGAATTAAAAATCGGACTTCAATCCGAATTGGGAATGTTCTAAATTCGGACGGATAGAGTTCGGATCTAGTGCGCAACCCCTCATATAAATAGGACTATGGTCACTTCAGACCGGCATTTCTCGGATTCGGATCGGATGTAGTGCGAAACCGCTCCAACTGTCACCAAGACCCTTTCCTAAAGCAGTGTTTCGGATTGACCAAGACGTGCCTCCTAACCAACTGCCAATTTCCGTTGCAAACTACCAATTGGATCTGATTGTTTGATCTTTAATGACCCGCAGGAGAACCAAGGAAACCGACATAGCCCGAAGAATTGCCAAAATTAAGTGGCAGTGGCCAGGGCACGGTGGGTTGCTCACAGAACAGATGGCCGATGAGGTTGAAAGGTTTGCGTTAGCGTTGGAAAGCCTTCCACAAGGCGTCTGATGACCTTGTGAAGACCACAGGAAGCCGGATGCGAGAAGCAGAGAAACGGTCGCAGTGGCGATGCTTTGGGGAGGGAGGCCAATGTCCAGCAGTGGAAGTCTTTCGGCTGAAATGTTGACGGTGAATTGAAAACTTCAATTTAAACAATGCCATATAAATGTGAACATTGGCATTACTAATTACGAAGCTCCATAATCATAATTCACCCCGTTTTATAAACGAAAACATTGCAAAGATAAACATGTACTCATTTATACGCACGTTCTACGATAATAAATCGTGGACGTTTGAGTGTCAAAATTAAATGTGTTACAGAAATATGAGCTTATGTTGCGCTGGTATATGAGACTGGCCACAATGTTTACACTCCATAACCCTTTACGTAAGTAATATGTATATGCTGACGTGTTTCTGCTGTTAAATATGACGGAATAGTAATAGTAACGTTTATTAAGACTCAATAACATATAGTCTAAATACAGTTAAATTCCTAAGAACTAGGATACAATTAATAAATGTAAGTAAGTAGACTAAAACTATATGAACTCCTGAATTCCAAACTACGTAAAAACCTGTATCTTGGAAATATTGAATATTCTTTAAAATCGTGCCTTCTCTGTTCTTTTAAGAGGCCTTTAGCCTGCAGTGGGAAAATAATAGGCTGTTATCGTTATATTATTCTTTAACTGCCCCGTTGGTCTCGGGTCGTAAGCGCGACTGCTGAGCGTGGGGTCCTGGGTTCGATTCCCGGGTCGGGCAAAGTGTTACTGAGTTTTTTCAATAGGAATTTCTTAATAGCAGCTCGGAGTTTGGAAGTTGGCGGTGTGATAGCCCCGTACATCGAAAAGCACTGTGCCTGATCTCTCTCTGGTCGTGGCGGATTGCCGGATGGCAATTACCCTATGGGATCATCGGACTCTGAGAGTGAGGGAAGAGGGACTTGTGCACTTGTGTCTGCGCACACACTTGTGCACTGTAATATCTCCCACACCGAAGGCTAGTCTCCTTTGAGATTCGCCGCCGTGGCTGAAATACGGCCTGGAGGACTTTATTTATTATTCTTTAAAATAATATTTTTTTTAGCCCGTATTTAGGCAGTGGCTCCATATAAAATACTGGTATTCAGCTGTATCCGGATAGATTTGCAGCCGACACCAACATAATTGGGAAAAGGCTAGGCAGATGATGATGATGATGATTTTGAGCCCGTGTTGTCCCACTGCTGGGCAAAGGCCTGCCTTTCTCCTTTCCCTCCTCTCTGTCTTAAGCTAGTGTTGACCAATCCTGTCTATAGGCGTCAAGCTCGTCCCACCATCTTCTCTTGGGTCTGCCTTGATGTCACTGGATGTTTTCTGGGACCCACATGGTCGTAGATTTGTCCCATGAATCGTTCGACTTGTGGAAAACCTTTGGCTGCTGCAGCACTGTCTCCTAACACGGTCCGTTAATGTGACTCCAAGAAGGCTGCGCTCCATTGCTCGCTGGCAAACCACACGCCTGAACCTCTGCTGATCTATCAAAGACGAGATAGGCTTATTACATGATTAAGGTGAGATAAAAAACTGGTTGTAGATACGCCAGCACACCAAGCTACCCGAAACTGTCAAATTTTCCCAATCAACTTTGAACCTTATGATTAGGCGATAAAGTTGAAAATCGATTAATGAAATTTGACAGATTGTAGTAGCTTGGTGTGCTGGCGTCTGTATTGAACAAGCATGACATTAAGATGAATTCGAAGGGTATTTTTTTTTGCGTATGGGAAATATCAAATGACTTCTCCCGCTCTGGCTGAAGCGGAAGGGACTGTCAGACTCTTACTGACTAAAACCCACCCGTGTTCTTTCCTTAGCCCTTTATGTTCCGGACAATCTCGCTGCCCCGGCAGACTTCCTATTTATTTGTTTTTTTTTTCCACTCACAAACAATGCACCGTGTTAGATTGCATGTTATCTCTCCACGACTCTTTGACTGGTAGAGAATATCTAAGATATTAAGTCCGCCTTTTTACCTAAACAGTGCACAGACTTTATCAAATAAATAAATAAAATTATCCAAACGAATGTTCATAACACCTAACATATTTAAAAATAAAAATTCAATTAAACACTTTACGAACCGATAATGAAAGCTTTAAATAGATTTTCAATAAAAATCCCGCCAAGTCAGTGCTTATCATTTCATTCCGAAATCCTATCCGGATGTTAGCGGTTTTGGAAAGAGATTTATATCGATTATTCATATAAAGTAGAACCATTAAAGTTGCCAAAATAAATAATGGCGAATACAGTTGTATGAAAACAATATTCTCGACACAAAATATTGCGTATATTTTGCAGGTGATGTCCCTTAGTATAAGGAATCTATTTGTACCAGACACAGGTTCTACTTCGAACTAGAAAAAATAAAAAATAAAAACAGATTTAGGAAAAACTATTTTTTTGTGGGTTGTATTGTCATTTTTGTTTAAATATAAATGGGAAAATATGCGCCTAGAATTGCTTCATAAATCTGCAATACAAACAAAACTCATTTTTTATATACAGTTTTTAATGTACAAATTAAGTTCAGTATTTTGACCTTAAGGTCACGAAAACTTTAAGATTAAAAAAAAATAGAGTATATTAAATTGGCACCTGGGAGTTCTACTCGTGCATTTTTATTAAACTATTGAGTAGAAATATTCAATAAAAAATTGATGTCACTTTTTTGGGCCAATAAAAACACTGTGCATTGTACCAGCATAAATTAATCGCTATTTAGAAGTCAAATAAAGTCATCGCGTGTGCGTGCAATCTGCAATGAATCCTCACTTCCTGGTTGAGCACGCCTCAACAATGTCCGAGAGTTCCAATTCAAACGCCGTCCCTCTATAACTCAGCAAACAAGCCCAGTGAATCAACTTTAAACTAATTTATTAACATCGAAGACGTTGTTATTAACACCATTGAGTGGCTCAACAAACAGTTACTGGCGAAGGAACACAGCTTTCTAACGTCATTATTTAGTCCAATTTGCAGAATTAGCCTGATAAATGTGTTTGAATTAGCGTTTTCGTAGACCGATGCGCGCGCCGTAGCTCGTAGCGACTGCTACGGTGCTACGAGCTCAGTGTTACCGCGCCGGTTGAGATAACCGCTACGTTCGCGCCGCGTTTCACAATCATTTACGTATTAAGGAACCTTCGTATGATTTGTGACGATATCTGTGATTCGTTCTTGTGTTGTTAGTGTTGTGTTATTAGTGACTGTGAGTTTTTACGAGGTAAGTTTTATCGATAAATTCTGTGTTGAAAAAATAAATTTTTTTTTTTGGTGTTAGATTAAATTTTTCTTTTATTTTAATCAATTCATCTGTAACATTTCGTGTTCTAAGGAAATATCGTTGAAATTAAAAAGTATGATTTTCGGAACTGTGATTTTAGTATATTTTCCTCGTTTGTGATAATATTTTCCTGATATCAAAATTGAGGAAAAAGGTTATAAAGGGATTTTCATTAACATATTTGTACCAATTTACTTTTATTATTGGTTCCGATAACGAACTGGATATAAATTAACTAATTAATATTTTAGAGAAATATTTAACTCATTAATTACCGCGAGACTTAAAATTTAAGATAGGGAGTTAAATTATTGAATCCTAATTATCATCCTCAAAAAAAAAGTAGCAAAACAATTATTTGAGTGTTTTGTCTAAAATATGAATCATCCCCTTATAAAATACACAGTTACGGAAGTAAATGTAACACAAATCCTAGAAACATGCAAGGCGAAGACAACAATAAATTAAACTGCGTAATAACGTTCCCAATGTACATACGAAGATTCAGTCAAATATATTATCCATTTTTTTAGTCACTATAGCTAGTCAAAGATTGGCAAAACCCGTAATAGTCCCATCACTACTATGTATTAAGTTTTTTGAAAAATCACCAATTTTTATTTTCGATGCTAGGATTTATTTGGCAGAGTTTTCATTTATTGCCGTATTATTATCTCCACATTGTATAAGAACACAATTAGACGTCTTCCAAAATTGAATCCCGCGGAATCCCCCCGGGGATTACACCAGGTCCATCGGGGGGAACGAGTCATAAAATTGATTTTGATGGGGATTACTGAAAAATGGCAGTATAACTCAACAGTTTCTTTACTGTATAAATTGATTTCAAAATTCAAGTTTTTAAAGAAAACACTGCAGCTTCGATGTAAGTTTTTCGTGATAAATGATGTTAATACAATTGATGTAATGGAAAGCAAGCCTTGCTAACTGAAGAATAGTGATATTCCACAGTCAATGATAAATGATTTTATTTCTGCAAGTAGGTTTGTGCAAACAAAGCTTTTTTATCTGACTACTTTGAGAAGAAAGGCCGTAACAAACTCAGAGGTCACGGTCTCTTTGAAGTCCAGACAGAATCTTGATCAGATCATGTGAAGAACGTTTATTCTTTATTGATTTATTCATAGATATAGATTGGTGTGTGAAATGGTCTTTTCAGGAAATAACCACATAGATTGAGTGGACCTGTCCAGTTGGAGCACGCATATTGTCATAAATCGTGCAGTTCAACTCAAAACTTAAGGAGCTAACTCAACGTAATTCTAAATTAATTTTTTTGAAGTATATAGAAGCATGTAAAACAGGCTGAAAATACATGCAAATACTAGTAGCAGCCTTGGCTAAGAAATTAACAACGTACTGCGATCAGTAATCTGTTAGCTAAGGATTGTGTTCATGGCAATATTTACTCAAGACCATTTAGCGGTATATGACGAAACGAGCTCAGTAAATAATGGATCTAACATTATTCATTGAACATCAATATAAAATAGTTATATTCAGTAGTTTTGTCGATTATGACTTGGTGATTTTATAATGATTAAATATTAAGCAGGTGGGAAAAATAGTTTTTATGCAACTGTTGTATAATAAGGGGATATTAAAACGCGAATGTAGGTTTATCACACGAGACGAAGACCACTCATGATATGAACCCTCTATAAAAGGTTTTGAAACCATAGGGTGTTGTACAGTGTTGTAAGAACTCATGGAAAGTTTAATTGCTGAGTATCAAAGCTTGTATCAATCATTGTTGTAAACAACAAAGTAATAATTTTTTGCAATACTAATATCGAACAAAAATGGCGGGATACGACGTGAATTCGAATTACCTATAAGTTTTTATTTTAAATTACGGCGCTGTGGTTGTGAAACGCGCCTGCATGAGAATGTTATTTTTTTGAAATTCATAAAGATACCACGGATTGAGTAGTAATAATGTGGCTGTTTGATGAGTAAGGAAGGGATCGAAAAGCAAAGAAGTTGCATAGTGAACTTTAGTACAACATTATAACACTCGTTTGGATGATATTATGGTTACTAAGACACTGGTTGTTTTAATGTTGGCAATAAGCTAACTGTTTCAGAGATTTTTATAGAGGATTTATAGCATGGGTGTAGATAAAAGGCGTTGTGAAACTACGTAAACGTTATACCCCTAGGTTCTGGGTGATATCTACTTACACACATACATATATAAAGTCACGCCTTCTCATGGGGGTAGGCAGAAATTACAGAACGCCACGACATTCATCCTACCTAAACATTATCATAAATTATTAAAGTCGCTATCCGTGTCTGTGTTCGTGTGGCTGTCTGCATTGTTCTTCTATACAACGCATCGGATTTTGATGCGGTTTTCACCATCATAATTATAGAGAATTTTGTCAAATACATTAATGTTAAACTGACAAATAATTAAGAAATTTCGGCATTTTGTCGAGTCGTATATACGATGCGAAGCAGGTAGGTTGCTAGTTCTTTAAAATTAGGTTTATTAAACACACGTTTGGAAAATAACATCAAAGACAGAATAACGTTTATAGGCAACTGTCTATAAACGTTATTCTGTCTTTGATGTTATTTAATTATATTTGATTTGTAGTTACACATCAAATATAATTATGTAAATTACCAACCAAATATGAAAGAAGTACCTTTTACAGACTAATATTATTTTATTTCAGAATTTATTTATATGTAAGAATGTAGTTTTACATATTAGAGGGGCTCGTGTCTAAGTAACAAAATCAGGTTAAGCTATGTTTGCTGCGGTTGGTCCGTAGAGCATCTTTACATACCGAGACCCGTGCCTCGGAAAACACGTTAAGCTCAAAGTCCCGGCTGTCATTCGTGGATCTTTGACAGTCGTTACGGGTCCTCAGAAGTCCAAAACTTTGACAACCTGTCTTACGAAGGTGTATCGTTTTACCCAGTAACTGGGTTAATAGGTCAGATAGGCAGTCACTCATAAGTCCAATATCAATTATTATAATTATAATTAGCTAATAGTTACTTTAAAATCAATGTCAAAATTAAATAAATGTCATCTTAAATTTTTACAATTTGCCATAATTTCGCCAATGTTTTGAATGCCAATGCCATTTGCGTATTATATCACACTAATATTATAAAGGTGAAAGTTTGTGAGTGTGTGTGTGTGTTTTTTGTTACATCTTCACGCTCAAACAGCTGGACCAATTTTGATAAAATTTTGCATGGAGGTAGCTAACACCCTGGATTAACATAATTATGGCAATTTTTTATCCCGATATTCCCACGGGATCGACATTTACGCAGGTGAAACCACGGGGCGCAGCTAGTTTCTAATAATTAGGAAATCATTATAGACTAAACACACATAATTATCTATAATATCTATATCTATTTATATAAAATAAAGTCAGATTTGTTACACCATTTATAACTCAAGAACGGCTGGACCGATTATTATGATCTTTGATTTGTTGGATTTGTCTCCGCCCCGGACAACAGAATAACATGGTAAAGACACGAAAAAAAATGAAGATTTTTGTTTCTTATACATTCGTTCTTATTGATTCTGATGTGGTGTGAATTCGCCGGGTCAGCTAGAATTACATAATATTATATATCATAAACATATGTTTACATAAACGGTTGGAATCGACCCATTTTGCGACTGAACGCCTTGATATTGCCAGAATACTGCTATTTGGATAGGTATGTAAATAAAACAAAAATAAAATAGATAAACAGTAACTCACTTCAACGAGTGAACAACTCAATGAGAATTTTCCATTTATCAAAAAAATATAAGCGAACGGTTTTCGGAAGGAAATCGCTTTGCTTACGGAAAGGCGAGGAGGCGAGTTTGAAACTGTAATAATGTATTTAATTTAATGGCAATACTAAATTTACGAGTGTGGGTATAATGTAGGAAGTTTATACTAGGAAAATGTATACTCATTAGTAACAAGAGTTCATTTTTATATAGTCTGTATTACGTAGTGTAATTGTGTTGAGTGTTGATCATTGTTCATCATTTGTTGACCATTCGGTTCCCTACAAAATGGTTGAGCTGGATGGTGCTGATCCACGCGTCATGTTAGTCAACGGGCGCCATCCGTTGAGACTGGTCATCTCTTAACTGGCAAGGTTTATTTTTAATCTTATATTTTGAATTCTTTCTTTATTTGTGTCTTTTTTTTACATTATTCTCACCTAAAGAAGCAACAAGAATAATGTAACCAGGATTTTGTAATATTTTGATTAAAAAAGAGTGTCTATGGAGTTTCTTGCCCGTTCTTCTCCATAGAGATCTACGTTTTGGAATGGGCAACTAGCTTCAACTTTCTGACTAACTGACAGACTATTTAATTTTTTGACAATGAGGGATTTTCTTTTTTAACTCTTCCCTGGTCGCTGGATAGATGGCGCTGAACTTGGTAAGTTACTGCAAAGAACGGAACGTCACATCATTTTTTGATTATTTCACTTGGATGTAATTTTGAGATCGTAAAACGAAAGCAAGCGAAAGTGTCAGTCAACGAGCATATGTGACGTGACGCAATGTTTTTTTTTCCAAGCATTTTGGCTTTGGCACATAGTAACGTAGTCAGTTCAACGCCATCTACAGAGTTTTTGGAAACTATGTTTTTTTTTTAATTCTCAAAAAGAAAACCTCTCATTCAAAAGTGCCTGTACAAGGTTTAATTGAAATAAATGCTTTGAGTTTGAGTTATTACAAGTCAGCTTATTTTTAATGGTGTGTGGGACGTAGGTATACAGGGGTGTAGGGACATCGACGCGCAAACTATATCCATGAATCAAGTACATGATTCTACACAGCGTAGAAAATGGTTCTAAAGATATCAAAAAAAAAAAACCCAAACAGAATACTTTGCCATGCCCATCACTCACTGACATATCGGATATACGTTAAAACCGAGTACATCCCGAGGACGGCCGAACACATCACACATTTTTGAATAGTCTTATAAACAAAACACGCGCAGTGTCGCTTACGGTAACAATGGTTTTTTCCTATCTCCAAAAATGCCCAACACGCCTAAAGAAGTTTTCACTTCAAATCTGCTGTTTCAAAGGTAATTACTTTAAAACCTACGCGGTCAAAATGGCTCCGCAGAAAGCAAATTTTTTAGTTAATAGATAAACGATGAAAAATTTCTGCCCTCGGGGATCTAGAATCATGTGTGCTGA
Source organism: Mesoligia furuncula (assembly GCA_916614155.1). Classification (NCBI taxonomy): domain Eukaryota; kingdom Metazoa; phylum Arthropoda; class Insecta; order Lepidoptera; family Noctuidae; genus Mesoligia; species Mesoligia furuncula. Next base: position 26,428,437 of record OU744800.1, on the reverse strand, counting down.
TTTCAAGATTACGGTTTACGTGTCATGCCACATTGCGTATTTTATTGTTTCGCCTATTCTAAATTTACTGAAGTGCAAGTCTGCACTTCAGTAAATTCATAATTCATTAATTCTTTTTTATAGGACAACCAGTCGGTTATCCTATAAAAAAGAAATTAGTACTAATCACTCAGTGCAGCAGCAGAATGTTCAAGATTTTTCATATGAATTTATCTTCTTAGTGGATGGTGTATGTTCAGATTAATTACATTATATGTGAATTGATAACAGAATTATTACAAAACCTCTGGCGTTTATGAAGTAATACGTAACCTTCAGGCCACCACGACATTTTTCCTTATCCACCAATAATTTATTCTCGTACATAACATTCGTAGGCTGTACGCTACATTTACCCTAACACGAGTATTCGAGTCAGTTGGCGGGAAAACAGACAGCTGTAGGGTTTTGTTTTATTTTAATTTACGCACGAAAAATTAGGTTTGGGAGTCGTTCGAATTTGGAACGTTTTGGGACTCACAGGTGGTCTTATAGCGAGTGTGAAACCCTCACCCCTTCCTAGTGTGGGGCCAAGTTAAAAAAAAAGTACAGCAACAACATTAGTTACTACCCTAAGCTGGTTTGTCAGAAACACTGATATACACGAGCACTTAAAAATACCAACAGTAAAAGAAGAACTATGCAAAACATATAAACAGAGGAAGGAACTGAGGAAGTACAGCAATGTTTTAGCCAAGAACCTTCTTAACACACAAGGGATATAATCCGCCTAAAGAGATGGCAAATCCAGAACTTGGACTAGAGACAAAGAAAAATTTAAAATTAATGTAGTGCTGCACCACATAATGTGAATGTTCAATGGAATACCACAAAAATAATCTCACACGAAGACCTCATCCGATTATGGTTAGAGAGCCGATCGTAGAGAAAAGGAAAACAAAAAAAAATATTGTTACGACCGACTGGCCCCTGCTTCGTGCTTTTTATTTTATCATCATCATTCTCCGGCTCTTAATCCCAATTCATTTTTGGTCGGCGCAACATGTATTTTTACCCGACTGCGCCTGAAGGAGGTTTATGTTTTTCGAGTGTATGTATGTATGTAGTTCATTCATACTTCTCTATTAGTCGTCATCTCGATACTCACCGTTCTAGCCATATCATCTTTCTAACCGTATTTTTTATTTTATGTAATTTTTATATAAATGTATAAGCAGCGCCCCGCGGTTTCACCCGCTTAAGTTTCAATCCTGTACGAATATCGGGATAAAAACTTTCCTATGTGTTAATCCTGGTTATAAACTATCTGTGCCAAATTTTATCCAAATCCGTTCAGTAGTTTTTGCGTGAAAGAGTAACAAACATCCATCCATCCTCACAAACTTCCGCGTTAATATTAGTACGATTAAACACATAAAACTTCCGGAATAAATTCTCTAAATGATGGTGAAAACCGCACCTAAATAGTGTATCATAACAATGTAAGTAGTTAATTAGTTGCGTAGTTTAGGAGAACAACACAGCCACACAGATAGACACAAAAAGTTACATTATTTTCCCTTTTGATAACTAGAGAGTGAGCCTATAGCATTGAACGGGTACCGATTCCGACTTTCAGGCTGATTCCGAAAATTTCATAATGGAAAAATACAGTAACAATTTGTTCAACCGGAGTCAAAAACCAGGACAAAATCGGGTAGCAGTCAGCATGTGGAAAAAACAGGCATCTTCTGGGCACGCTCGTTCCATCATAGACCTCATCCATCGCTTTCTATCAGGCGTGTTCGAGGTCAAGAGCGGGCCTATAACCTAATCCAAAATTGTGTTCAGATACCTTCTACTTTCTCATTGATTGATTAGTCAGTCTAGACAACAACATTATTTTCATATCAAGTTTAAGTATTCTTTGTTTCGATAGAAACTATAATTCAATTATCCCTCACACGTCTGGCCGCCCGCCTGTCGAAACGCCCCAAGTGTCAGCGTACTTCGACTTCAGAAAAACTGAGAAATCGGCAATTTATAGCCATTATCATGGTATAAATTATACCTTCCTGGCTTCGTTATGAGTTTATCTTACTATTTATACCATTCAATAAGCAAATCAAACTGACCTTACGTCGCAGTGATGTGATATGTTTTCACTCGAGTCGTGACGTTATGTACATACGCTGTACCGTTGACACTTGAGGGGTAAGTATTTTATCATCTCAGTTGACAGCTATCAAAATTATTATTCGATTAAGTGCAAAGTGTAATTCAGTCTCAAGATTTCATCAAAATACTTTTAAAGAGCCACAGAATAGTGGGTTTAAATAATTCATTAATTATTATTTAAACCCACTGTACTGTGGCTCTTTCGAACGAAGACCATTGTATTCGTTCGATTATTCAGTTGTAACGGCTCCGACTTACGAGTTGTAGGTCGTAGGTTCGAAACCAGACAGGTGCTTTACTTTGTGTAAATTATTCATCACCACTGATCTAGATGGTCTTCACACGATCTGACCAAGATTTTGTCTGGACTTTAAAAGAGACTGACCTCTGAGTTTGTTTCGGCCTTTCTTCTCAGAGTAGTCAGATAGGAAACGCCGACCACATCTAGTTTAAAAATATGATGACTTGTAAAAGTGTTTGTAAAAACCTACTAACAGAAAATAAATCATTTACCATTTATAAAAAAAACGAGGACATGTGATATCTACCAACCCGCACTGGACCGTAGTGGATTACGGCCCACTCCCTCTCACAGTGCCAGCAGTGGGAACACTATAGGCGATCGATTATATGCGATTATTCACTCGATTGATTGAACCCGAAAAACATTAGTAAGGGCGGGCGTTTTGGGGGGACTGTCTTATGTAATTTTGACGTTCGAAAAGTGCTGATTCTCGGCCTGGCCGATCGCAATCTTTTGTCAACAGAAGCATTTTGACGTTATCATCTCGCAGCGGATCACTTTAAGGCCTGCACAGACCGGGACGGCATGGCAAGGGATTTAAATTTTTACTAATGAACATTCAAACGTATCGATATAGAAATACGACATAAATTGCTATGCTTTAAAATGATGCCGTAGCATCGAAGGGGATTTCATTGCACGGCATTGAAAGACACGCCACGGGCTCCCGCGGCGGGAAGCCATGGCGTCCTGCGGTAGGCAACGGTATGCCAAGGACTCCGGCGCTCGTTGTGACACACCACGGGGGTATAGAAGCGGGGAAGCCGCTGGAATGCCGGGGTATCTAAGCGGCTTGTGTGCGCTGACTGACGGCAAAATCCCTTGCCATGCCGTCTTTAACTTAGCTTTCAACTTTAGAATAATTTTGACAGTCCACACGCTCCTTGTCACGTCATGTGGTGCAATTTTTACACAGAAGTCATGTAACGATTGTTGTTGTTATTCGTTGCTTTAATTACTATCAAGATACTGTTAAAACAAACACAGATAAGTAGCTCCACCAACATTCCTTATTTCCTTCAGGCTAACTAATTACGTATGTGTTAGCGCTAGGTTCACCACAATAGTTTAACTTCGTACTGGATAGTTACGCAAACTATTATGCTACATAATTCCCCCACTAGTTACTTTGTGTTAAAATAATTAGGTAACTACTTAGCAATACAAACAAAAGTTCTTGGCTCTATAATAAGGCTTAATGATATGGGCATTTGAGCTCCTGGAAATTTTTTGAAACGGTTTTCAATACTGTCAGTGGTATTTTAATTTAATGAAAATTCAAATGTCAAACCCAAAGTATAGATTTGCCTTAAAATGTAGGAGCATAATTATGCATAATTATCCTATAATGTTCCTAATGGTACTCTCGGTGAACCTCGCGGGCCCAGTGCGGGTCATGTCTTCGAATTATTGGTTTTAGGACATGCCGGTTACCTCACGGTGGATTTTCTCCTCCGTTTTAAGAGTAGTGGTGATGTAACACAAAATAAAGCGCCTGTTTGGCTTCGAACCTACGACCTACAACCCGTAAGTTGCGATCGTTACCACTGGACCACCACTGCTCTTCAAGCATGATTATGATCCTGTATAATTTTACTTTCAAGGCATAAATACAATACAGTCAAATAATTAAAAAGTAAGCATATACAGGGACTAATAATGTAAGAAAAGCATGCTGTTCATGCAATTATCAAGTCAAGATTTATCACATTTAGGGCTGACTTTTCCAACGCAATAGATGATTATTTAAATTTTAAGCAGACATGATGTCCCTATAATATAAATTTACTAACACTTCTTTAAATTATAATTATTGACATTATTTATAAACCTAAACAATAAATTGATGAACTGTGTTGACTGTGAGATATATAACATAATAAACAAATTTCATATATTTTTTAATGTAGTGTGTAATTAATATTAACGAAGCAAGAATGTGCATATTATTATGATTATGATGTGTATGACTAATGAATTACTAATGACATTGATGTAATTTCACGATATTAATTCATGTACTAGAAATATATGCACGACTGATAAGTCGAATATAGTGAGACTAAAATTATTTTACCATGCTACTAAATACCTATATTCTGGCAAATAAATAAAATAAATAAATAAACGCCAGATAATTTTATCCGAGAAATAATTATGAATTTTTGACAGTTCTTCCATACAGAATCTGTCAGACGTCAATTTTATTCCATAAATAGGAATTATCTGTCGATTTAAAAATCAGCCCTTAATTAGTAGTAGTATTAGTGATATTCCTCGTTGAATTCTGCATTTTGAGACAAGCGTTATCCAATCATTGCGTGTAGGAATCCAAAGCTCGTTCGATTTGGCGCTAATGTGCTCTCCAAAATTGATGTGGCGCTGAGCGATTTAGCTTTGTAAACCCAACATTGCTTAACATTGCTTATGGGTGATGTATTTTGTTTTATACAGTTAATAAAATATACATGGCAATATTTACAATAAACTGTTTTAGAGTTAATCCGTTTAATAAATAACCAATACACTTATGGTTAATGCAATCTAATATTACAGGTTAATACAAACAGTCATTGTTTGATTCTGATTAAAATGATTAATAAATTATTGGCTCTCGTTTTATAATAATAAGTAGTTACCTATTCAGTTTATTTAGTTAATAAATGCTATTAGTTTTTGGTTGTTATTTTAGTAGGCGCGGACGATCATTCCATTAACTCCCATTTACTATCAATACTTTTGTACGAACCGGTGTAATTCATGATTTTATTCACTACTAGCTGTGCCCGCGACTTCGTCCGCGTGGAATAGTGACTTTTCGGGCAGCATATTTTGAATTACATATACCGTCTACAGACCGGGCATTTGCTGTCCGAACCCTCTGAGAACTCAGGCGAATTTCCCTATCAGTGAAAGTCTCAGACTCACGCGATAGTGCTTGAGCTTCACGATCGGCAGTGAGACGTATTTCTCGTTCTTCCTGTGTTTCCTGAGACCGAGCATTTGCTGTCCGAACCCTCTGAGAACTCAGACGAATTCCCCTATCAGTGAAAGTCTCAGACTCACGCGATAGTGCATGAGCTTCACTATCAGCAGTGAGACGTATTTCCCGTTCGTCCTGTGTCTCCTGGGATCGAGCATTTGTTGTCCGTACTCTCTGGGAGCTCAGGCGGGTTTCCCTGTCAGCAAAAGTCTCAGACTCACGCGATAGCGCGTGAGCTTCGCGATCGAGAGATAAACGTGCCTTTCGTTGTTCCCCGGGCCGTTTTCCCTATTTCGAGTTGTCATCATTCGAGAAGGATTTGAACTCAGTCGAGATTTTCGCTGAGTCGAAGTTTCTGTAGCACGAAGCCTAGCCTGATGTTCCCGAGTTGCAGAGAGCCTTGCCTCACGACCTTCCTCAGATTCCTGTGATTGAACCAATCTCATCCTTTTAGCATTTCTGCTACACTGGGAGAGGTTGGTTCTTCTTCGAGGTAAACACGTAGGTACTATCGTAAACAATTAAATTATAAATATTTACAGATTATTATAAAGTCTAAAATTATCACAGTTTAAGTAATAAGTGTTAAGACGTGTAAACCAAACGTAATAACTTTATAAAACAAAAGAATTGCTAGAAAAATTAATTACTAACCTGAGCTAATGAACTTATACTTAATAAAGAAAATCAAGAAAAGAAATGCCTAACCTATACCAAATACTTATAATATTTATATACAAACCCTAAATACAAATTAAGATAAGTAAATACCCAAAAATCAAGGAAAGAACCGCCTAACCTATACCAAATACTTACAATATTTATTTACAAAATTTTAAAGAAAATTAAGAAAAAGAACCTAACTTACAAACCTTAAAATATTAATAAATGAAATATGCAAACAGTCAGTATTCAAGTGAATCGCAATAATCGAATCCGCCTATACTCTCCAGGATACGTGCGTTCGCTACGAATAACTGAATCCTTATGGCAGCGGCACGTTTTTTTTTTTTTTTGAAATGGTCGTCTCATAGTTCAACCTGAGGGGTTATCGACTGCTTAACCGGGCTTTCCTGTGGATGCCTCAATAAATTAAGGCCTCCAGCCAGGGCATAATACACTTATAAACTTAACTACACAATATAAACTTAAAAAAACTGGCCAAGTACGAGTCGGACTCGCACACGAAGGGTTCCGTACCACAAGGCAAAAGCGCCGAAAAAAACATGTTTGTTGTATGGGAGCCCCCCTTAAATATTTATTTTATTTTAATTTTATTATTTATTATTAAAGTTAAAATATAACTGAGTATTTTATGAATATTTCAAGTGCCTACCTGTTGCCATTTTTGATATCGAGCAAAAAAGGGCAAAAAAAATCGCGTTTGTTGTATGGGAGCCCCCCTTAAATATTTATTTTATTTTGTTTTTAGTATTTGTTGTTATAGCGGCAACAGAAATACATCATCTGTGAAAATTTCAACTGTCTAGCTATCGCGATTCTTGAGATACAGCCTGGTGACAGACAGACAGACAGACGGACAGACGGACAGACGGACAGACGAACAGACGGACAGACAGCGAAGTCTTAGTAATAGAGTCCCGTTTTTACTCTTTGGGTACGGAACCCTAAAAACTAAGCGACTACACGCTAAGGGCACCCCCTGTGGGGTACGGACCTCGGCTTAGGGCGTCGCTGGGAGAGGGCAGCAAGGGACAGGCTGGATCGGAATTATGGCAGCGGCGTGGCTCTCAGCGCGCTTTATATAGCCACGGACGCGCAGGTGCGAGGCGTGAACAGTCAGTATTCAAGTGAATCGCAATAATCGAATCCGCCTATACTCTCCAGGATACGTGCGTTCGCTACGAATAACTGAATCCTTATGGCAGCGGCGCGTTTTTTTTTTTTTTTGAAATGGTCGTCTCATAGTTCAACCTGAGGGGTTATCGACTGCTTAACCGGGCTTTCCTGTGGATGCCTCAATAAATTAAGGCCTCCAGCCAGGGCATAATACACTTATAAACTTAACTACACAATATAAACTTAAAAACTAAGCGACTACACGCTAAGGGCACCCCCTGTGGGGTACGGACCTCGGCTTAGGGCGTCGCTGGGAAAGGGCAGCAAGGGACAGGCTGGATCGGAATTATGGCAGCGGCGTGGCTCTCAGCGCGCTTTATATAGCCACGGACGCGCAGGTGCGAGGCGTGAACGTACTCTGATAGAATACCTTAACAAATGTTCGCCGTGATTCTTTAAATTGACATAAATTTTTTATTTATGAACCGATTGACATGTAATAAACACTAAATGTTAAGTGAAGCTTATTACAATATATTAGTGAAAACCGCATCCAAATCGAATAAGCCGTTTCTGATATTAGCGTGCACAAACACACAGACAAACAGACAAAAAAAAAATTAATTACAATTTCGGGTTCGGCATCGATTTAATAGCAACCCCTGCTACTTTTTTTTCATATATTTCCATTGTACAGACACCACTTTTCTACAATTTTATTATATGTATAGATGAAATATGTAAACAGTCAGTATTCAAGTGAATCGCAATAATCGAATCCGCCTATATTCTCCAGGATACGTGCGTTCGCTACGAATAACTGATTCCTTTAGGCAGCGGCGCGTTTTTTTTTTTTTTTTGAAATGGTCGTCTCATAGTTTAACCTGAGGGGTTATCGACTGCTTAACCGGGCTTTCCTGTGGATGCCTCAATAAATTAAGGCCTCCAGCCAGGGCATAATACACTTGTCTTATAAACTTAACTACACAATATAAAATTAAAAACTAAGCGATTACACGCTAAGGGCACCCCCTGTGGGGTACGGATCTCGGCTTAGGGCGTCGCTGGGAGAGGGCAGCAAGGGACAGGCTGGATCGGAATTATGGCAGCGGCGTGGTTCTCAGCGCGCTTTATATAGTCACGGACGCGCAGGTGCGAGGCGTGAACGTACTCTGATAGAATACCTTAACAAATGTTCGCCGTGATTCTTTAAATTGACATAACTTTTTTATTTATGAACCGATTGACATGAAATAAACACTAAATGTTAAGTGAAGCTTATTACAATATATTAGTGAAAACCGCATCTAAATCGAATAAGCCGTTTCTGATATTAGCGTGCACAAACACACAGACAAACAGACAAAAAAAAAATTAATTACAATTTCGGGTTCGGCATCGATTTAATAGCAACCCCTGCTACTTTTTTTTCATATATTTCCATTGTACAGACACCACTTTTCTACAATTTTATTATATGTATAGATGAAATATGTAAACAGTCAGTATTCAAGTGAATCGCAATAATCGAATCCGCCTATATTCTCCAGGATACGTGCGTTCGCTACGAATAACTGATTCCTTATGGCAGCGGCGCGTTTTTTTTTTTTTTTTGAAATGGTCGTCTCATAGTTCAACCTGAGGGGTTATCGACTGCTTAACCGGGCTTTCCTGTGGATGCCTCAATAAATTAAGGCCTCCAGCCAGGGCATAATACACTTGTCTTATAAACTTAACTACACAATATAAAATTAAAAACTAAGCGATTACACGCTAAGGGCACCCCCTGTGGGGTACGGATCTCGGCTTAGGGCGTCGCTGGGAGAGGCAGCAAGGGACAGGCTGGATCGGAATTATGGCAGCGGCGTGGTTCTCAGCGCGCTTTATATAGTCACGGACGCGCAGGTGCGAGGCGTGAACGTACTCTGATAGAATACCTTAACAAATGTTCGCCATGATTCTTTAAATTGACATAACTTTTTTATTTATGAACCGATTGACATGAAATAAACACTAAATGTTAAGTGAAGCTTATTACAATATATTAGTGAAAACCGCATCTAAATCGAATAAGCCGTTTCTGATATTAGCGTGCACAAACACACAGACAAACAGACAAAAAAAAAATTAATTACAATTTCGGGTTCGGCATCGATTTAATAACAAACCCTGCTACTTTTTTTTCATATATTTCCATTGTACAGACACCACTTTTCTACAATTTTATTATATGTATAGATGTAGACTGTGAAGTAGGTATCACGCGATAAAATAAATCACCCTAAAAAAATGAACCTTTTTAACAAATTAGTGAACCCTCTCCCGACTGCATCAATCAATCTCCTAGCCTTGCCGTTTCCCAACTATATTGGGGTCGGCTTCCTGTCTAACCGGATGCAGCTGAATACCAGTATTTTACATAGAGCAATTGCCTAGCCTCCACAACCCAGTTACCGGGCAACACGATAACCCTTGGAAAGCCTGGTTGTCAGACTTTCGGACTTCTGACAACCCGTAACTGTCAAAGATCTACGAATGGCAGCCGGGACCAACAGCTTAACGTGCTTTTAGGGGCACGGAGGGGTCTCAATATGTATTGAATGATCACCCATCCACGAACCGACCGTGGCAAGAGTAGCTTAAGAGCGTTTACGCCTTACGGCATTTCATACAAGCTTTGAAGTTGTTGTTTGTGTTTGGAAATGAACGAACCGATTTTAATGAAACTTCATACGCTTATGCAGGATACAAAGGTCTAAAAAGTTAGTAAAGAACATTTTCGAAATATTTAAAAAAGATAAATGGAAATCTGTTTCTGTGGAAAATTTAAAATCGGTCTAATTTGGCTGTAACAATATTTTTCGAAAATGTTCTTAAGTAACATTTTAGACCTTTGTATCCTGCTTATTATAATAGTAATAATTTTTTTATTTTGGAAGAACATAGGAACCACTTTTGTTAGTACCTACACACCTTAAATACTACAACTTATACACTAGGGTTAGTAACAAACTTTAGGGATGAACTCTTAATGAGTCATGTATTTACGAGGTATTTCATGCGGACAATGATTTCGCATGAGATGCCTCAGCACAGGAGCTCTCGGGTCCTCAGCCACGACCCTCAGGATGCTATTGCTACTCCCTCGAATCCTCCTCACAAACGATGCTACCTTTTCCCTGATGTTTGCATGGAAACTTCATTAAAATCGGTTCATTAATTTCGAAAAACAAGGGCTTTAAAGTTTGTATGAAATGTCGTACGGCGTAAACGCTCTTAAGCTACTCTTATATTATTTAGCCACGAGGCCCTCCCTCTCACGATTGATATTAAGAGGTACGAAAAACTCGTCCCCCAAAATATTACGATGTTTATTATTCACCGACCTATCAACTAACACCGGTATCGTTTGCACAGGACGACACGTATGATTAATTTCAGGAGTCCGCATAACTCCACAGTTACCTGCGGAACCCGTAGCGAATAACTCGCATCAATCATGCCAATGATGTTCCTGTTTGTTTGCAGAGAAATAATGACGCTTTAGGGCAGTTTTAAAGTTTGAGATGAGGGTATTTATACCCATAAGCAACGTGGAATATAAATATTGGAATTTTTATGAATAGGTGTGTCAAACTCAACTCAAACTCAACGCATTTGTTTCAATTAAACCAATTTCAGGCAATTTTGAATTGTCAGGCAATTTCGATCAGTCAGAAAGTTGACGCTTGTTGTCCATTACTAAGCTTAGTAGGTTCCTATGGAGAAGAACGGGCGAGCAACTCCATGACATTTTTTAAAATCAAAATATTGTTACACATGGTTATCATTCATGTTGAAATTGTACATGTGAGAAAGATCACGTATGTAATCTATATCAGGCGGCCTAAAAAGGCCACTTTGACAGCATCATAAAAGGATAACATTATGAATCATAATATGGCGAAGACAGGCCGTGTTTTTCTTTTTTAGCTGCACTGCGTAGTAATCAAAGAGATTGGGATTGGATTTGGATTGGATTGATTGGTATTTCAGCACAGACAAAAAAATATAACTGAAAAACCCTTCACCAATGGGATGTGATACGATTAACTTAACAGTTAACTATACATTATGATTCATAATGTTATCCTTTTATGATTCTGCCAAAGTGGCCTTTTTAGGCCCCCAGTTTATCTATCCACATATGACTGTGTATGTACATAATTATAAGTTAAAAGTCGTTTTTCGTGTCTGTCAATGTATTGTGTGTATATTATTTATTTAATTAACATAAAACAGCCAAGGCCAGTAGCATTAGTTAAGACAAAAACGATAGTAAATAGTGTATTTTATAGTTATTATCGTGTTATTTATCCCTTTTTTTTTGGATGGGAAATCATCAAATGACTCCTCCCGCTCTGGGTGGAGCGGAAGGGAGTGTCAGACTCTTACTGACTAAAACCCACCCGTGTTCCTTCCTTAGCCCTTTATGTTCCGGGCCAGCGGTAACCCTTTCGGACAATCCCGCTGACCCGGCAGGCTTCGGCCCTAAGGGGGCCCCTCCTCGATGCTGACATCTCTTTGAGGCGCGCGTGGACACGTACGCGCCGTCCGGCACGGGCGTTATCAGAATCTATCCCTTACAAGGATATCGAGGGATATGTCATGGAGGCGTGGCACATGTCGCCTCCATCCGATCAAACTGACCAAAAATCTAATTGCATACACACAATCAGTAGCAATGGATTTTGTCAGTTCAACGACATTCATTGCGTTATTTACGTTGTTGAGTTGACACATTTATTCGAACATATGAAGCAATGGATTAGCAATATCTTTAAAAATGATTCAGATTGAGATTGATAGTGTGTTACGCAATGCAGAGTTGCATGTGTGCATTCAGTGACTGTATCTATACATAGAATAGAATAGAATACTCTTTATTATGTACACCATATTAATTACAGACATAAGGTATAGAAACTGTACAAAGGGTGACACAATGGGCGGTCTTATCGCTAAAAGCGATCTTTTAAAGACAATCTTTGGATGGATTAAAAAGGGGAAGGACAGACAAATACTGCAGGTAGTCTAGTGCCCGCCCCTTTTGAGCATGTGTACAATAAGATAGCACAAAAGTGTTACGCCTACTTTCTTGCGTGTGTGCCAAAAAAATGAGCATCATGTGGGCCGTACCTATTCCTTTTGTTTTTGTGTGAGTTTCAGGAGTGGGAAAAAGGTGGCGACATTTGAACTCGAACAAATATAGAGTGAAGGCGGATATCTATGATCACGGATATCTATGATCCCTTATGTTGCACCTGGCATGTGTCCTGTCTGCATGACCCCAAGGTTGACTGGTAGAAATAAATAAAGAATTCGAAAATGCACAAGTGCACATCTGATCGTATAAAACCATTGATATAGATAATTATTATATTAGTTGGTTTTGTATTAATTATAATTAAACTACAGCTAACTAAGCCATTTTCAATAGAGTTCCTCCCACGGGTGAAAAGAATCTATTAAAAAAATTACTCAATTAATTGATTTTTTTGCATGTTAAACTGTTTTCAGGTTTCACACTTGATTGACGGGATTTTTTTTCGAAATATTTTGATGTCTTTTTCGTTTCTACTGCATTAAATCAATTTTTGAAAAGTACAGAATTTATCTCCGTTAAATTATCTATAAAATGGTATATAAATTAAGTAAGTTCTGTCTACTAACAGCAGTATAACAGTAGAAACAGTTGAAGAAAGAAGGCAAAAAAAATTATCGATCGTAAGGCTCTGTATCTAGGTGGCGGGACGGATGAGGGAGAGAGCCTCCCGTTCCAGCCGCCGCGGGACACGACTCCTGGCTACCGTAGGCGCGGGCCTGCAGACGGAGAGTAATGGGTAGCTCACCGTCCGATCAGGACCAGGCCCTTGCCGGACGGCGCGTACGTATAACACGTGCCTCTCAAAGAGATGTCAGCATCGAGGAAGGGACCCATTAGGGCCGAAGTCTGCCGGGTCAGCGGGATTCTCCGAAAGGGTTACCGCTGGCCCGGAACATAAAGGGTTAAGGAAGGAACATGGGTGGGTTTTAGTCATTAAGAGTCTGACACTCCCTTCCGCTAGGCCCAGAGCGGGAGGGGTCATTTGATGATTTACCACCTCAAAACAAAGGCTCTTTATCTCCAATGCTTCGCATTATGAGTCGTGCAAAATTTTTTGATCTTATGAAGCAATGGGTAAGCAATATCCTTCAAAATCAAATAGGTTGTAATTATACGTGTTTTACTCAATTAGGGTGCTGATACGACTATATTTACCTACCTATCGGAAAGATGAGAATGTATTACAATTATAGAGGTATGAGGAACAGGGTGTAAAGTTCACTCATACTCTATAGAAAAGGGAGGATCCTCCGACCAGACGGGTGTTGTGTCTGGCGAGCAACTGCCCGATGATTCATGTCGGGCCGTTGTATCTATGCTAGTTGCGCGGTAAACTCTGCTTGCGCGATGCAGGATTTGTGTGACGTCAGTATGACGCGTTGTTCGCATGTGGCGTTGTAGATACCGCTACACAATCCACACTCCAATATTAAAGTATATCATTATTCAAGCGTCAATCACACTTGTATAAAATAAGAAATTGCAATTAAGTAACAAAAATATACCCTTATCGCAATATTATATTCGCTTTTGTTTTTATATTATAGCCTCAGTTACTTTTGTGACGTTGATGTATGGAGTTACACCTCATTTGTCACAAGCTGTTGAGGGGTTGAAAAGAAAATGGTGGTCACTCGTTTGATTGTACACCTTTTTTATTTTATTACTTGCTTTTGCTCGCGAAATCGCTCGCGTGGATGTCGGAAAATACCTATCCCACGTGAACGTACAGTCAGCAAAAGAGATAAGTATGCAGGATCGTCGGATATAGTTGAAGTTTAGTAAGAAACCGATGGATGTTCTCGAATAAAATTTAATTTTATTAATAGAAAACAATCAGCTCATTTCTCAAATTTCCCTTAAACCTTCCTCATTAATCACTCCGTCCATTGGTGAACATTGTATGAAAATCCGTTCGGTAGTTTTTGAGTTCATCGCGTTCCGATAGACAGACAAGTGCGGCTTTGTTTTGTAATATGTAGTGATACTCGTATGTATCAAACTTTAAGAGCGTTTACGCTGTACGGCATTTCATACAAACTTTCAAGCCTTTGTTTTTCGAAATGAATGAACCGATTTTAATGAAACTTCATACGCATAGGCAGGATACAATGGTCTAAAAAGTTACTTAAGAACATTTTCGATTATTAGTGTTACAGCCAAATTAGACCGATTTTAAAATTTCCATAGAAACGGAGATTTACAGTTATCTTTTTTAGGGTTCCGTACCCAAAGGGTAAAATCGGGACCCTATTACTAATACTTCGCTGTCTGTCCGTCCGTCGGTCTGTCTGTCTGTCACCAGGCTGTATCTCAAGAACCGCGATAGCTAGACAGATGAAATTTTCACAGATGATGTATTTCTGTTGCCGCTATAACAACAAATACTAAAAACAGAATAAAATAAATATTTAAGGGGGGCTCCCATACAAAAAAAACGTGTTTTTTTTCGGCGTTTTTGCCTTGTGGTACATAACCCTTCGTTGGCTAGTTGTTAAATAAGATATTTCTCTTCTCTTTAACAATTGTATATACCAAAGAACCTTTTAAAGGCAAGCTGGTCCAATCTTTTGGCATTTGGTGTGTAAATACCGACGTTCGTGGATTTGCATGGTAGGTAATCTGCATGGTACGTCTAACATTTAATTCCCCAGTGTTTGACTTGGGGTTTATTCGAGATATCATAGGGTTGTCTACATGCATTATGTAAACAAGTGCATTCAATGTGAACCAGTGTAGTTCACGCGGTTTTGCCAATGTACTCGTATATTAAAGAAAAAAGAAAGAAAATACTTTTATGTGTGATAAACATCATGACGCAGAGAAAGAACACAAACAAAAAAACCGGTCAAGTGCGTTCCGTACAAATTTGTAGGTATGTAACTACAAATTTACGGTTTTCGGATTTTTTCCATTACTTGTGCCACATGACATTGCTTCTTGCCAAATTTCATGATTTTAAGTCACCGGGAAGTATACCCTATATATTTTGATTTCCTTGAGAGTGTCGTAATATACGTTTTTTGCGGCATAAACGGCCGTATCTTTTTTTAACTTTAACTTAGAAATTTTATTTTTTAACAGCTTCAAGGGACTGTAGACTTGAGTATAGGGTTTTAATTTCAACTCGATACCTCCACGTGTTCCCGAGATAAAGGGTCTTGACAGACAAAAAAGTGATCCTTTAAGGGTTACGTTTTTTCCCTTTGAACCGGAACCCTAAAAGGAACAAGTTGGGGGAAAATATGCGTCACAACCACGCAAAAGGGCAATGGCTCAGCATAATGCTAAGACCCTATGCAATACGGAGCCCCAGCGCTGGTTTTCAGCGACCGACGTTGACGAGATGACGCCTGTGCGTGATGGCGCGTGTGTTGTCTAAGGCTTTCATCCCGGGAATCTCGGTCTTGAAAATTTCGAGAGTCACGACAGTATTTTGGTATTTTCGAGACTCGAGAATAGCATTTTCGGTCACGGGAATAACGAGACTTTTAAGACATGAGACACGAGTTACTTTTGTAATAAAATTAGGTCCTCTCCGTCTGAAATCACATTAAACGACCTTTGTTTCTTCCGTGCCCACTACAAAAATTAAAAAAACTTCAACAAATAATTTTTTAATGTTTAATTTGCGTTTGTTTAGTAAAGTACTTGATTAAAATATCTTGTTTTGACTGCCTAATTACCTAAACCTAGGATTGACATAGTCTCAAAAGTCTCGTTTTCCCCGGGAATTTCGCGACCACATCGAGTCTCGTTTTTTTTTCCGGGACTCAGTAATGCATCGAGACTGAAAGCCCTTGTAACCCTGTGGTGGGCACAGGTTTGCGCAAAGTGTTACGTAGTGCTACACAGTTATAATATGACTTAATTCTGACAGGAATGGGAGAATATTTCCTAACATCGTTTAAGAAACTTGGTGTACAGCATGCCAAACCGCATAACCGCAGTGACAACAACACGTGGGGTAATACAAAGTACTAAAACTCAAGAAAATTTTTAAAGTGTTAAAAAAAATTACTTTTCTATTTTTGTTTTAAAATGAGATTGGTTATTTTTTTGGTTATGTAATTTTTTATGAATATAATACAAAGTGACACATCGATTTTATTACTTTAATTTAAGGAAAATTTAATGGTCTATTAAACACAGTTTATTTAATTAAGCTAGTATTCTTAGTTTGTGAGACTTTCAGTTATCAAATACAAATACTTAATACTTTATTTGCATTCCACAATGTGTATTTAGGTGGTAAGTTCAAAAAAGAAAGAAATTATGTTAATTATGGACCCTGTCGAGCACAGCAAAAAAAAAAAAAGAAAACTAAACACAATTTTTTTTTTTTAATAAATACAAATATTTTTTATTTGTTGAACATAGTCGAGGGTTAGGTACAGATATTGTAATGATTAAAGAACGCTATGTATAGCCGTCATCGGCGTACAAATTTATAATACAAATATATTTATTTATTTGTGACCCTAATTCATTGCTCTCTAGTGTAACTGCTAATTACTAGCTTAATATAAATCTGATAATCAACCGAATTCGTCTTCTATTCATTTCTTATTAACATTACACGTTCCGCAAGTCTGTGCTCACCACTAAATCACAGCTCGGAACACATTCCTAAAAAGAAACCGATTGTGTTCGACTCAATTTAAAAAGTTCTTAAAACCTACACCTGGTAAGAACTATCGGATTTTCTTAGCGCAGGTCTGTAGCAGTTCGTCTGGGCCACATAAGTGCTTCCCCAGATGTGCATTTCGTTTATGCTCCAGTGGATTACACTCACTGAGGTGCAATACGGTTTTATCAGTTTTTGCGAACTTGTTCTGTAGTGGAGGCGTGTGTTTTCAGACATACATTGTCTGGTAGGCCCAGATATGAACGTTGTAGCGATGTGATTGTAACTTTATGCAGAATGTATAAAGCATTTTTCTGTGTAGGTATCACACTAATATTATAAAAAAAAACCTGGCAAGAGCGAGTCGGACTCGCGCACCGAGGGTTCCGTAACATCCGGGTATATGCATAAGGTTTATGTTTATGAAATTAAATGTTTATTTTTATTTTTGAGTTGATTGAATGAATGGTAAATTGTGGTTTACGATTTATGACGTATTAAAAAAAAACTACTTACAAGATCTCGTTCAAACCAATTTTCGGTGGTAGTTTACATGGTAATGTACATCATATATTTTTTTTAGTATTATCATTCTCTTATTTTAGAAGTTACAGGGGGGGGGGGCACACACACATTTTACCACTTTGGAAGTGTCTCTCGCGCATACTATTCAGTTTAGAAAAATATGATATTAGAAACCTCAATATCATTTTTGAAGACCTACCCATAGATACCCCACACGTATGGGTTTGATGAAAAAAAAATGTTGAGTTTCGGTTCTAAGTATGGGGAACCCTAAAATTTATTGTTTTTTTTTCTATTTTTGTATGAAAATCTTAATGCGGTTCACAGAATACATCTACTTACCAAGTTTCAACAGTATAGTTCTTATAGTTTCGGAGAAAAGTGGCTGTGACATACGGACGGACAGACAGACAGACAGACGGACAGACAGACAGACATGACGAATCTATAAGGGTTCCGTTTTTGCCATTTGGCTACGGAACCCTAAAAACAAAAATTTGTGAGTGTGTGTGTTTATATGTTTGTTAGTTCTTCACGCTCAAACGGCTGGACCAATATTGATAAAATTTTGTATGACACCCTGGATTAACATATTTTTATCCCGATATTACCACGGGATCGACACTTATGCGGGTGAAACCGCGGGGCGCAGCTAGCATTTAAATATAGTATAAAACACTTTCCGTGTGTGTGTTTTTCGTGTCTGGTTTTTAACCGACGATGGTTAAAAAATGTGGCTGGTCGTGGTCGTGAGTTGAACTGAAACAGCTTACGCTCGAGTGAACGCTAAATATGCCGAAAATGCAGTGAAGCCGTACTGGCATTACCTACGTCACTTTTCTATGTGTTCGAAGATTCTTAGCTTTCGAAAAATTTATGTAGGTAGATTAAATCTACTTTACTACTACAATCATCATGACATTTTCATGATGATTGTAGTAGTAAAGTCAAAGTTTAGTGTATATAATTCGTGTAAATGACACTACCTAACTAACAACGCAAATCGTGTAAACTAAAAACACATATCGTAATATTGCCAATATTATGATATGCATTTTTAGTTTTAGCTGTGATGTTTTTTTTTAAGGGTTCCGTACCCAAAGGGTAAAAACGGAACCCTATTACTAAGACTTCGCTGTCTGTCTGTCTGTCACCAGGCTGTATCTCAAGAACCGCGATAGCTAGACTGTTGAAATTTTCACAAAGTATGTATTTCTGTTGCCGCCATAACAACGAATACTAAAAACAAAATAAAATAAATGTTTAAGGGCTCCCATACAACAAACGCGATTTTTTTTCCCTTTTTTGCTCGATTCAAAAATGGCAACAGGTAGGCACTTGAAATATTCACAAAATACTCAGTTGTATTTTAACTTTAATAATAAATAATAAAATTAAAATAAAATTAATATTTAAGGGGGGCTCCCATACAACAAACATGTTTTTTTTCGGCGTTTTTGCCTTGTGGTACGGAACCCTTCGTGTGCGAGTCCGACTCGCACTTGGCCAGTTTTCTTTCATGTGGGCAGTGCTGCGTTGTTCAATGTTATTTTTTTTATGTAGCATCATAGCATAACCATCCTATAATGTTCCCTCTGCTCGGAAACAGGCGTCCTCTCCGTGAGAGTTAGTGGGCCATAATCTACCGCGTGGGCCATAATCTACCACGTGGGCCCAGTGCGGGTTGGTGTTTGTCACATGTACCATGATATGGCGCCGAACAAGGACTTACCGGTTTCCTCACGATGTTTCCCTTCACCGTTTTTAGAGCAGTGGTGATGAAATTATTTACACAAAGAATAGTGCTTGCCCGGGTTCAAACCCACGACCTACAACTCGTAAGTCGGGGTCGTTACCACTGGGCCGCCACTGCTCCATGTTTCTTTATGTGATGATTTGTAATTGGCTGACAGTTACACGTATTTACTATTTTTATTCTGAAGACCAGGGGCCCTAAAAAGGCCACTTTGGCAGAATCATAAAAGGATAACATTATGAATCACAATATAGTGAAGACAGTCCGTGTTTTTCTTTTTTTCGTTGCACTACGTAGGTACCTATAATCAAAGAGATTGCGATTGGATTGGATTGATTGGTATTTTAGCACAGACAAAAAAAATACTGAAAAATCCTTCACCAATGGGATTTGATACGATTAACTTAACAGTTAACTGTCCCATATGATTCATAATGTTATCCTTTTATGTTTCTGCCACAGTGGCCTTTTTAGGCCCCCTTTTAATTAAAAACGTTCAAAATCTATGTATCAATGTCAAAAACTAGTAAAAAATGTAAGGAAATTAGAGGTATTATTGATAGATTGAAAACGTTCTTAAAATTACCAGAATTGTCCCTCTGTTGTGTTTAGCTGTAAAGTCTTCCAAAGAGCTTAAATAAATAAAATGGCCCTTATTTACGTCTATTTAAAACCGTGATTTAAGACTATATTATACTCATACAAATAACATCCACTTCTGATTAAATCTTCAGCTAGTTTAATTTCATTTCGACACTAAATAACGTTTGCTCTTATTAAAATAGATTTTGAATTTAATTACGGCGTCATCAAAGGGGCTCTCGACCGAGTTTCATTGAGAGTTTGTCTATACAAGTCAACATTGACTTGCTTACTTGTGATCGGACTGATGTCAAAGCTGTAACTTAATTACAATTAAATGTCGAAGTTATTTTGTTAGATGTAACTTTAAAATTGTGGAGTAAACACGGCGAAATGTCTCATGATTCAATTTAAGTTAGAAATGGAATATTTGTTAGATGATATATATATTTGACACTACTTTTCGCCTCGCTGCTTCCCTACGACTAGGCACTCCTTGCTGTTCTCCCCATCGCTGTCACAGTGGCGCTGTCAACAGCCTCGGACACCACGGCCTGTCTTGCAGCCGAAGTGGGGGTCGTTTAGCGCGGCACGCGAACATTAATGACATCATCCGACGAGCTCCTGTCACCGTCGGCGTTCCAGCTGTTTGGGGTTGAAACCCTTGGGCCGTGGGGTCCGAATACTCATGGTCTTTTTAAAGAAATTTCGAAACGGCTGGTTGATACTTCCCGTGACCCAAGGGCTGGCTTTTACCTTGGCCAGAGGCCAAGCATCGCCATACAACCTGGTAATGCTGCCAGTCTCTTGGGTACATTACCAGTCGACAGCGATGCGGATGAATAACGACGCTATTTTTTAGTTCCTTTATAGTTTTATTTAAGTTTGGATTTCATTTTGTTATTTTTAGATTTGGTTAAAGTGAAGTTTTCCTATTTTGTAAGAAGATAATTTATTGCATTAGTTTTAGACACGAGTCAAGGCTCCGGGCTGCTTCTGAGAAATTCCTCAAAACCCAAAAACACTATGTTCGAATCAAGAATCGAACCCATATCATGATTTCATGCTCAGTAGTGGCACTTGTGGCTATGGGACTATTTGTATCCAGAATCGCTTAAACATGGTCCCGGCTGGCATTTGTGGATCTTTGGCAGTCGTTACGGGGTGTCAGAAGCCTGAAAGGCTGACAAGCAGTCTTACCAAGGGGTATCGTGTTACCCAGTAACTGGGTTGTGGAGTTCAGATAGGCAGTCGCTTCATATAAAATACTGGTATTCAGCTGAATCCAGTTAGACTGGAAGCTGACACCAACGTTGTATTTAGAGCAAGGATTTAAATCGATGGATTTACCCTCACTGTACATAATCGCGCGAAAAAGTATCCAGACAGGGAAAAGTGAGCTCACACAATATTAGTGACGTTTCCATGACCATCGCGTTAAGACACTGTGTTAGAGATGTTAAAACGCAACAGAAAAGCGACCATCTTTGAACAGGGCGAATCTAACGATTTAAATCTTCAGTCTAGGGTCCACCAAACAATATTACTACCCGACCAATGGATAGGGCGGATAAATAATAGTAATATTGTTTATTTAATTTGACTTTATGGGTAACTTTGTCGCACAGTATTTAGTTAGACCACAATTGAGTAAAAACAAAACATTAATCTCGTATTTTCTTTTCCTAATTCCCACCATATTGTAGATAAAGCTTCTTAGCGAACGTAAAAGAAATAAATCAGACGAAACAAGTCGAAGATAAAGTCTGACACACCCTTATGTCGGGGATAGTTATTGTACACAACACACACACACACTTATACTCCCACACAGCAATGTATCTAATTACTTTGTACCGACATATTGCTCCACGCTGGAAAAACCACTAAAGTGCATTGTGTTCTTCAATTCTATGTAATTTGAACTACACTGTTTAAGGGGCTTACGTGACCTAAAGCGCGGTCACTGTCGTACTGCATAGAAAAGAAAGAGAAGCGCGATGACACAACATCATCATCATCATCATTTAAGCCGAAAGACGTCCACTGCTGGACATAGGCCTCCCCCAAAAGGGGGGGTTTGCCATAATCGCCACGCTTGGCAGGCGGGTTGGCGATCGCAGTATGGTATGGTGGTGGAATGCATAGAGAACGCTGCTGCCCATTCTCCGGTACGCCCCTTAGTCGCTTTTTACGACACCCACGGGAAGTATGGGGTGGTGCTTTTCTTTAAGTTCTTTAAGTCGGCACCGACATAACGCTAGTAATTTATTGCTAAATATGAAGCAATTATTTAATTACAAAAAATCTATTGTTTGGACTAAAAAATTGAAACTATAGTGTTTTAATATGTTGCTTGTAGAATAATCTGACAAAAAATCAGAATGATTGTATGTATATTAGTATGGTTTTTATTGTAAAAATAAAGTTTTTAGAGGTATCTTCATGATTTTTTTCTATCATATTAAATTACTTGTATTATGTTTTCAACACACTATCTACCTAGCATGTATTATCCTGAAGAATATCATATATTTTTTCTGATATTGTTTACTGTAATCGATCATATACTTTTATTGTTTCTAAAACTTCGTTGTTTGCGTTTAGGTCCTGTAAGTCCCTTAATTGATGTAAAGAAATAACTTATAACAAAAGATGATACAATCTAATACAGTAATATAACATGTAACAATAGATGATAAAATCTTATTCAGTAAACGTAAGCAGTTATTTAAATAACATTTCGTCGTTTCAGCCGATAGACGTCCACTGCTAGACATAGGCCTCCCCCAATTTTGGGAGGGTTTGCCATAATCGCCACGCTTGGCAGGCGGGTTGGCGATCGCAGTATGGTATGATGGTGGAATACATAGATAACGCTGCTGCCCATTCTCCGGTACGATCCTTAGTCGCCTTTTACGACACCCACGGGAAGTAAGGGGTGGTGGTATTCTTTAAGTCCGGCACCACACAGACAAAATAACATTTGATTGCCATTTATTCTTGATTGGTTCTCGATCTCGCGAATTTCAATAAGAAACAAAATCGAAAGGCTTTGTTTTATTAAAGGTCCTCTCAAGGTTTATGAAGTTTTAAAAACAATATACCGGGTCAAATTAAATTAGCTAGCAAAACTGTGCAGACGATCGTTATATAAATACGATAAAATACGATTTGATGTTTTTTCTTAGGGGTCAACAACCGCTGGTGTGTTATTACTTGAAGTGCGAGTTGAGAAAATGTGTTTTATCATTTTTAGATATCAATACCAACCAAGTCTGTCAGTTTTCTAGTGAACTGATATTTCAAGTAGAAGTAGGTAAATACACTAACAGCGGTCGATGACTCCACAAATAAAACATCATATTAATTAATTTTTTATTTTATTATGTTTTAATTTTGTTGTCCAAACCATAGATTTTTTGTAATTAAATAATCGCTTCATATTTTGCAATAAATTACCAGCGTTGTGTCATCACGCTTCTCTTTCTTTTTTATGCAGTCCGACATTGACCGCGATTTAGGTCATGTAAGCCCCTTAAGGCGGGGTAGACAGCAAAATAGCCTAACTTAAGTATGATTTTTAATGAAATTGATAAGACTTAGGTATAAAATAAAAATAACATGAGAAACTACATGATGTTTCCACACTTATTGTGTAACAGAAACACAAAAAAATAAACTTTTCTAGATAAAAAAACATCACGAAGTTACCTCCAAATTTCACGACTTTTCGATTTGTACATAATATCCTTATGACTACTAGAATACAAATTTGATGATTAATGTAATGTAAATAACACAAGGCGACAAAAATTGTGGAAGCATTTTTTTATTCCTTTTATTTGTGGTTTTATTACGATGACAAGCTTATAGCACTTACGACGTTCTTAGTTCGTGGAAGAAATCATCTTCCGTCACACATTGCGGGAACTGTTTTCGTCGTGTATGATGAGAGGGGGCACGGGTGAAACTTGATTTTTTGCTGGCTTTATGCGCCCCCTTAAGGAAGGATTTTGTGATTCCACGATAAGATCACAGTCCTTCCCAATTTGACAACACAAAAAAACACTCCACAACATTAATTACAGATACGATCCCCCCAACCTTGACTGCTCCAACACACCCACACACACACTTACACCCCTCATTCACACAAGCACACCCACACATACTGAAGCAGTCACCAGTGTACCCCACAACTAATATTAAAGATGTTCGATAAGGTAACGTGTGTCCTATCAAGCATCTTGTTCCATTGTTTCCGCAAGGCGTCTCCTTTGAGCACGGGTTCCAGTAGTGAACGATGAAGACAATTGGATATACGTATAAAGACATATGGCCTTTGTTCGTGTACGTATGTAGTAGTCGGTTTTTAAAGTGGCATTGAAGAGTAACAGACGTTTGAAATTGAAGTATTCTAGTGTATATACACTTGAATCCATACTAATATTATAAATTCGAAAGTAACTCTGTCTGTCTCTCTGTATGTTACCTTTTCACGCATAAACCACTGAACGGATTTCAATAAAATTTGGCAGTGAGATAGATTGCATCCCGGGGAAGGACATAGGATAGTTTTTATCGACATACTTCGCGGGCGAAGCTGCGGGCGGAAGCTTGTACTTCATATGTCGCAGCCAACTGGTTTAATTAGCTGTTAGTTAACCGCCTAGCCTTTTAACTAAACGGCGGCCGTTCAATTATTAACTATAATTGAATATCATTCAAGTCGTTAGTTGTAGGTTGGAAGTCTGTAACCAATCACACGAGAGCCGAATTGGTCGCAGTAACTAAGCCAAGGCACCCCGACCAAATGGAATAGGTTAAGAGCGTTTACGCCGAACGGCATTTCATACAAACTTTCAAGCCCTTTTTTTTCGAAGTGAATGAACCGATTTTAATGAAACTTCGTACGTATAAGCAAAATACAAAGGTCTAAAAAGTTAGTAGAGAACATTTTCGAAAAATAGTGTTACAGCCAAATTAGACCGATTTTAAACTTTCCATAGAAACAGATATTTCCAGTTATCTTTTTTTATATAAGACATTTCGAAAATGTTCTCTACTAACTTTTTAGACCTTTGTATCCTGCTTATGCTTAGGAAGTTTCATTAAAATCCGTTCATTAATTTCGAAAAACAAGGGCTTGAAAGTTTGTATGAAATGCCGTACGGCGTAAACGCTCTTAAATTAGAACTGTGATCAACCGCGTGCGAGCAAAGAGAACGAAGCGAGGCGGGCACTACTTCCAAAGGCCAGGCAGTTAACTAAACGGCTAATTTAACCAGTTGTTCTGCAGATTTCGCGTGGAAACTACATAATATCCTACCTAGGATACACCTAAATTATTTATTTATTTAATACTTCAAGCACATACTCGTAAATGTACAGAGGCGGACTTAATGCCATAGGCATTTTTGGCACAACCTTTGGGTGATGCAGAGACAAACAGTGGTAGGTGCAATCATGAAAATTGAGTAATAAATATTTTAAATATAAAGATACGCATAAACCTATTAAAACTCAAATTACTCGGTAATAGAACAGCAGTTTAAAACCAGCTTACCAAACCAACCACAAACCCAGCGAAAACCAGCGTCAGGCATTAGTTGACTGACATTTATAGTGAACTGTGGCCTTATAGTGTGTGTTTTTTCGACACACGTTCGATTGCGAGCGCGTTAGAATTTTGTATGGGAAATTAGGTTTCTCCTAGTTCCCACCAGGTGGCGTTATAACTTTTTCCCTACAAAATTCTAACACGTAGGCCTCTGGGCCTATTTGCCGCAGCCGCAGCCGTGCCGTTTAAGTTTTGTTTTGTTTTTGTGTGCCACAACCTGGATCAAATAAATTTGTTTTCTTTTCTTTCTTTCATCAGTGAAATAATTTCCGTACCCTAATTGTGTAACACACAAAATCAATCAGGATCTGAATAATTTTGAAGAATATCGCTAATCCATTGCTTCACATCGTCGCTAATCTAACTAAGTGACGTAACTGACTCGAAGCATATTTTACAGGGCAAGCTATTTGCAGTTAAGGGTTACCTATGATTGAGGGCAGCTTGCTCTATATAAATTTTACTGATACAAAATTGAGCACGTGTGTAGTTCATTAGTAGATTTGCCTTTTAATACATTTAAAGCTCAAATAAAATCCAACCTTTGTTCAAAGGCATACTATTCCATCAACGATTACTTAAACGATAAGAATAGTTGGCCGCCCTGATTAACTCAAGACAATGTTTATGTTCTTTCTCCAGAATTAGTTTACTGACAAGTTATATGAGTTCATATAATTGTTTACTATTATTATTTTTAATTCTATTAACCTCTTGAATAAATTGCAAACTATAGTTTTGTATAATTTAGAAGCATTTTTTAATTTTGTAAATGTAAGAACTATGTTTCCGTTTATTATGATTTTTCTTTTTGATGTTGACTTGAAAGAGCATGGCAGTTGAGAACTTATCATGCTCACTTAAATGTCTCACCGATGGTGGCGCGTGTGTTGGATCATTCGGTTCCCTACAAACTGGTTGAGCTGGATGGTGCTGATCCACGCGTCATGTTCGTGAACGGGCACCGTCGGTTGAGACTGGTCATCTCTTAACTGCCAATGCTTATTTTTAATCTTATATTTTGAATTGTTTCTTCATTTGTGTCTTTTTTTTTACATTGTTCTCACATATAGAAGCAACAAGAAAAATGTACCCAGGATTTTGTAATATCTTGATTTAAAAGAGTGTCCATGGAGTTTCTTGCCCGTTCTTCTCTATAGAGATCTATGTTTTGGAATGGGCAACTAGCTTCAACTTTCGGACTAACTGACAGACTATTTAATTTTGACAATTCAAAAGTGCCTGTACAAGGTCTAATTGAAATAAATGCTTTGAGTTTGAGTTTCAGTTTTACGGGAATTGGTATTCTGTTTTATATACTCTGTATCTATGTTAGGACTGCTTGTGCCATGATTTCTGTGTTGCTCAATATTATCGTCAGTACCAGAATATTTGATATCACAGCATGCTTACCACAGAGCTAAATACTTTAAGGTGAATGGATAGTGGTAGACCGCGAAATTCAAATTTTCTACTAACACTTTTCCATAAGAGTTTGGTGGTTGGTGGTAGAAATCTAACTTAGAAACATGTATTAATGATACTTATGAATATAATTCTCTAAATATGTACCTGTTATTGTCGCGAATCATATTTTGATCAAGATACAACCTGACACTGAACTGCAAATTGCAAAAAACGTAAGAAAATTTGAATTTCGCGGTCTCAACTACCCATTCACCTTAACTACTTACCATATCAGTTCTCTTCAAGAATTTAACAGGTCGTAACCATAGTCTTGTCCATGTTCAAGTGTAACAAATCTACTTTTAACTCAGTAAACACTATCACAAAAGAGCAGCGTACAGTTTACCTACACACTTAGTCACGTACTGCTACAGATGTTATCGCTTTTCTTGAAGTGGACTGCGGGACGTATGCTGAGGAGCGAGCAGATTTCCCTTTTTGTACTGTTCTTTGATTTGATTGTGTGTAATGCTGTTTTTGCCTGCTGATTTAGATAGATTTTTCCCTTCTTGCGGTCTAGGAAATTTAGTAGGTAGCCTGAAATGCACTGATTCGTTCCTGAGTTTGCAATACTCTAATATTTAAAACTTAATGTTTGTTTGTTCGTATGTTATGCGCTGCTATAACGTTAATAAAACTCAAAGCATATATGTACATACCTATATAAAATTTAAAGTCCTGACTGATAGATATATCAACGCACAGCCTAAACCGCTGATCTTATTAGAGACATGACATTAGGAGGGTGTGTTCTTTCTGAAGAGTAGGTATCTACTAAGAAAGGGTTTTTCGAAAGGGTGAATGGGGGTGAAATTTAACGCGGACGAAGTCGCGGGCAGAAACTAGTTTCAAATGAACCAATTACAGGCAGTTTGGATTAATTGTTAAGGGGTCGGTCAGTTAGAAAGATGAAGTTAGTTGCCCATTCTAAAGCGTAATAGGTACCTATGGAGAACAACACGGCAAAGAAACTCCACGGACACTTTTAGATCAAAATAATATGGTTACAAAATAATGGTTACATCATTCATGTTGAAATTAAGAATCTGATTGCGTTAAAACTATGTCAACATTTGCGCAAAGGTTTTTGGGATTAAAAAAAAAGAATATGTTGACGAAGTCGCGGGCAGGAGCTAGTAATTAAATAATAATAAGGAGCAGGCCTCTGTCTACATAGAGGCCTATTGAGGAGTAGGCCTCTATGTAGACGTAAGTCTAGTACTCCTCGTAGTAGAGGTACTACGAGGAGTACTAGACTTAAATATAACTGGTGAATTGTCGAGGTACTATACGTACGTATATAATCCGTGACCAACATTGTCTGACCCACCCAAAATTGCCTGACCCACTAAAAGTAGCTTAGATAATGTTGGCCACCGACTGTACCTCGACAATTCACCAGTTATATATAAGTCTTCTCTGAGCTGTAACTTAGAATACCATAAAGAATAGAATATCAATATCATCACTCTACGAGGAAACTCAATAATACTCCTCGACTTGGGAATCGACCGCAAGAGTCCCAAGACATTTGTGTTTTCGTTTGGGTAACTACATGCTCGTGTGCTTGATCTATTTCTGGTCGTGTCGGATTGCCGTCCCATCAGACTATGAGAGTGAGGAAAGTGAGCGTGCACCTGTGACTGCGGGAAGACTTGTACACTATAATATCTCACGCACGAAGGCTAGTCTCCGTAGAGATTGGCCGCCGTGGTCGACATACGGACTGGAGGACTTTAAGGGTCAGATCACAGTTTTCAAGATAGCAATACAATTATAGACCTTATCGATTACACAAAAAGAGAGGCCCGTGGCTAAATAATAACAGCCGCACAGGTCAATCGATCAGGTTAAGCTACGCTTGCCGCGGTTGGTCTGTGGATGGGTGACCATCTTTACATACCGTGACCCCTCCGTGCCTCGGAAAGCACGTTAAACCGTTGGTCCCGGCTGTCATTCGTGAATCTTTGACAGTCGTTAGGGGTAGTCAGAAGCCCGAAAGTCTGACAACGTCTTACCAAGGGGTATCGTATTACCCAGTAACTGGGTTGTGGAGGTCAGATAAGCAGTCGCTCCATGTTAAATACTGGTATTCAGCTGCATCCGGTTAGACTGGAAACCGACCCCAATATAGTTGGGAAAAGGCTAGGCAGATGATGATCGACTACACAAAAAGGTACACAACTCAGTGGGGTGGGCCGTGTGGCGCCGCGCGGCGTAGGTCGAAGTAGTAGACACTGAATTGTGTACCTTTTAGTGTAGTAGATAAGATCTATAATTGTATTTCTATTATGAAAACTGCACGTTGCGTCGCGTCGCGGTGTGCACTGACCCTAAAATGCTCGTAACTATATGTGCATGTATTCATGTATCATAAGTGAGATACGTACAGGTGGAGGTAGAGGTGCCCAAACTATTTTTACCCGACTACGGCGAAGGAAAAAGGAGGTTTTGACCGGTAGGTATGTATGTTTGTATGTATGTATGTTCATCTCATCATCATCATCATCTCAGCCGAAAGACGCCCACTGCTGGACATAGGCCTCCCCCAAAAGGGGGGTTCACCATAATCGCCACGCTTGGCAGGCGGGTTGGCGATCGCAGTATAGTATGGTGGTGGAATGCATAGAGAACGCTGCTGCCCATTCTCCGGTACGCCCCTTTTTTTTTTTTTTTGCGGATGGGAAATCATCAAATGACTCCTCCCGCTCTGAGTGGAGCGGAAGGGAGTGTCAGACTCTTACTGAATAAAACCCACCCGTGTTCCTTCCTTAGCCCTTTATGTTCCGGGCCAGCGGTAACCCTTTCGGACAATCCCGCTGACCGGGCAGGCTTCGGCCCTAAGGGCTGATGCTGACATCTCTTTGAGGCGCGCGTGGAACACCTACGCGCCGTCCGGCACGGGCCTGGTCCTGATCGGACGGTGAGCTACCCATTACTCTCCGCCCGCAGGCCCGCGCCTACGGTGGCCGAGAGTCGTCACGCGGCTCCCGACGCCCGGAGCGTCTCCCGCGGCGGCTGGGACGGGAGGCTCTCTCCCTGAGCCGTCCCGCCACCTCCTTCGCTAGCATGACTGCTTCGCAGAAGGAGGTGACTGCCTCCCACTCCCTCTCGCCCCGGACCATGGCTTGCACCAGGGCCGGACGCGAGAGGTCGCCGTCGCTGCCAATCGCCTCTACGAGGACACGGCGGTGCTCCGCCCAAGCGGGGCAGACCTCCACCGTGTGCTCCACCGTGTCCTCTGGGTCCGGTACGCCCCTTAGTCGCCTTTTACGACACCCACGGGAAGTATGGGGTGGTGCTATTCTTTAAGTCTGGCACCACACAGACATCATGTTCATCTATTCCCTCATAACTTCAAAAGTACTCACTATAATTTGACAAATGAGGTATCGTTAGAAGCGTCTTGACCGTCCGCTGGTTATAGGCTATGTGACTTCACACTAAATTCAATATGGCGCCCTCTAGAGGACATAAAGTAATTAATTTAAAAATAAATATTTTGGGATGGTGCCTTGTTGGGTATCAAATGAAAGGGCTTAATTAGCACATATAAAAATATAAGTATTACTGAAATAAGCCACAAAATAATTAAATAAAAATTAAGTTTAAAAACTAAAACCCTACTACTAAAAAGTATGAAACAAGAAAGTACCTTTCCATGGTCTCATGCTTATAAGTATGTTAGTACAGCGGCATGCGACCACGGGAAGATACTTTCTTGTGCCATCCTTTTCAGAAGTCGGGTTTTAGTTTTTAAACTTATTTTTTTTATCTCAACAAACAGTGCCACAAAAGCGCAGCGCACATCGTACCTACACACTCAGTCACGTACCGCTACAGATGTTATCGCTTCTCTACAAGTGGACTACGGGACGTTTGCTGACGTAAGGGGGACTCACAAAGAGAGTTCCATCCTTCAATGAAGACTACTGTTCTTCGATGTAATGTAATCATGATTTTTTTAATGTAATTAACACAGATATAGATATACCTAGATAACGCAAGTATCACGAACTGTATGAAAACCAAGCGTGCCATTTTTTGACTACATACTATGACGTCACAAGCTCGCGCTCTCACTCACACTTACCCAGCCAGCAGTACAAAGGACTGAGCGCGAAAGGGGCGGCTTACGATTTGTAATCATAAGTTGGTGCAATTTTTGGCACGCGAAGTAGTTACTCTTGCGTTATCTAGGTATATCTATATCTGTGGTAATTAAGTATACGTATACTGAACTTTATTGTGTAGGATTTAAAGTTATTTTTCCATAAACTCATATTTGTTTACATTTTTGGCAAATAAATCGTGAATGCAGATTATGTATAAACTAGCTGCGCCTCGAGGTCTCACCCGTATAAATGTCGATCCCGTGGGAATATCGGAATAAAAAGTAGCTTTTATGTTAATCTAGGGTGTCAGCTACCTCCACACAAAATTATATCAAAATTGGTCCAGCCGTTTTAGCGTGAAGAAGTAAAAAACATATAAACACACACACACAAACTTTCGCCTTTATAATATTAGTGTGAAGTACGGGTGGTGGGGTTGCGGCAGTACGTTGATGATCGCTTCGTTTTTTTTTAAGTTTATTTTTACCTCTACAAACTTTAGTCACGTACTACAAAAGAGGTTATCGCCTCTTCTGAAGAGTACTTACTCTGTGAACGTTTGCTAACATAAAGGGGAAGGAAATGGCAAAGGAAGGATTTCCTGAATGTCTGGTCTCAATGTTATCATGTTGTTTTCTAATTAGGACAGTTATTTATAGATGAAGTATAATAGGATGATGTTGTACGTGTGTGTGTTGTTGTTTGATAAATGATTTATTTTTGGTAGGTCGGTACAAACACTTTTACACGTTGTAGCTGCATCATTCATCATCTTAGTAACCGACCGCGGAGCCTGTAGCTGCACCGCGGAGCCCTTAGCCCTAGCGCTCTGCTATCGCCACCGCGATAGTGGCGCCCCTGTTGAGAGCTCAGCGAACTACAACCTCAACGTGTCGAGCAGTGATTGGGCAATATGTGCTCCGCACCGATTGGTTGTTAAACTCGCAAGTTTTAAAGTGCCCACTATTATTTTTTGTTATCTTAGGAATTTGTATAAGTAGTTGTTATTTTTAGAAAATAGAACATTACCGTTTAGCGTCTCGAACCCGTTGTTTCCTTTAAACCTGCATATTCCATAGTGGTGACCCCGAACTAAACACACCTGAAGAAAATGTCAATCACACCGCAAGTAGATACACAGTTTCTCATCAGCGAAATAAGAAAACTATCGCTTGAAATAGCCGAGCTCAAATCAAGACCATCATACAACAACAACCATCGCCGCAGCCGCTACCCATCTCGTCACCGTAACACATCAAGATCACGCACTAGAGAAGCATCGCCATCACCATTCTGTTATTATCACCGACGTTTCAAAGACCAGGCTACGCACTGCACATCGCCTTGTTCATTCAAGAAACAAAATACGGAAAACTAGACAGAACGTTGGCAGAGGCGGACACCGGCGTTCAAGAAATATCTCACCGCCTATACATCACCGACAGAAACTCGAAACTATCATTCTTAGTCGACACTGGAGCTAACATATCCGTGCTACCGAGAACAAAGGGTCGAGTAGAAATGCCGCTACCATTTCAACTATACGCTGCGAACAACACTAAAATAGCTACGTATGGCGAGAAAACATTATCTCTCGATTTCAATCTACGACGCCCTTACAAATGGAAATTCATCGTAGCTGACGTTTCAAAACCAATACTCGGAGCCGATTTCCTCAAGCACCATCAACTCACAGTCGATTTAAATAACCGAAAACTAATCGACGGTGTTACAAGCCTAAAGGTAAACGCCCCGGTACGAGCATCGAACGTGCCCACCGTACGCAGCATTGACATGTCGCAATCATACCACGACATCCTAGCTCAATATCCCGGCGTAACAAGATTGACATCGATGCAACTAAACTCAAACATCAACGTGCAACATTACATCGAAACTCGAGGACCACCCATACACTGTCGCGCTCGACCAATTGCACCGCATCGTTTCGAAACAGTCAAGAAAGAATTCGAAAACATGATCGAACAAGGATTATGCAGACCTAGTAAAAGTCCATGGTCATCACCTCTACACATCGTCCCCAAGAAGAATGGCGATATTAGAGTCTGTGGTGATTATCGCCGACTCAACTCCATCACCATACCAGACCGTTACCCCGTTCCACGCATCAAAGATTTTACTCATCACCTAGCTGGGAAAACTATCTTCTCTACAATAGACCTCAACCGAGCATACCAACAACTGAGCGTAAGAGAAGAAGACATTGAAAAGACAGCTATCATCACACCAATGGGATTATTCGAATTTCCACGTATGTGCCCTGGTTTAAAAAACGCGGGACAAACGTTTCAACGATACATCCATGAAGTACTACGAGGATTGGATTGTGTTTTCCCATTCATCGACGATTTATTAGTAGCATCAGAAAACGAAGCTCAACACCGTAAACACCTTCATATGGTACTGTTATTACTGCGCGGGGGGGGGGGAAGGTAGCCGAAAGACACAACCAGTACGTTCAAGCTCGTTTATTCGACTGGCGCAACAGTCGGACCAAACACACATTAAAGGACATTACCCACATTGTTGCAATATCAGTGTTACTATAACATTCCTCCACCTTTATTTAAAAAACTTCCTATAATCTACAGGGGTTCTTTGGCGTTTAGACCTAGCAGTCGACTCATTCTGGAGTGTCCTAGGCTTATCGCTATCAGTGATCACGGGTGGTGTCTGCGTGAGTGTCCGCGCCTCAGTTGTCCTGGAGTCAGCGTCTTCAGCAGCGTGTGCTGGCCTTACAGCTTCAACCTCTCTCGGTGACTGATTGCCAGCTGCAGACTGCTCGAGACTGATGCCGGTTGTAGCGTCTGATGCCGGCACTATGAATGCAGGAACGATATCTTCCTCTCCCTTATATTTCAGCAACTGATTAGCGTGCCTTTTTACCGTTTGATCACTGTTACTTATTTGTATTATATAAATTGAGTTGCCTATTTTCTTGACTACTGAACCCCGAGACCAATAATGTCTTTGTTGTTTGTATTGTTTCACTAAAACGTTATCACCGATACTGAACGACACTTTTCGATTCCCGCGGTAATGGTTACTCTGCAAACACTGTTTAATTTTAACAACTTTATCAAGTGCCGGGTCGGAAGGTGCTGAAATGGTAGGTTTCAATAAATCCAACCTACATCTTAATTTGCGGCCAAAAAGTACCTCAGCAGGTGATCTGTTCGTAGTGGAATGAATGGAATTCCTATAGCATAATAGAAATTCTAATAATCTAATATTTATGTCACGAGTAGTTACACCTGTTAGCAAAATTGATTTTATTGCTTTCTTAATTATTTTCACATAACTCTCTGCTTGGCCATTACTGGCCGGATTATACGTTGGTGATGTCAGATGAGTTATGTTATTACGCAAACAAAATTGTTTGAATTCGTGAGACACAAATGCCGTACCATTATCTGAGCATATTGTATGAAACAATCCAAATCTAGCCATTACTTCACACAGTTTTTCTATCACAATACGTGAACTAGAACCTGACGACACATCAAAGCATTCGACCCACTTGGAATACGCGTCGACTGCAACTAAATATGTTCGACCATTAATTGGCCCCAGGAAATCTACATGCACGCGATACCAAGGCTGTGTCGGATAGGGCCACGGAGTAAGTGGGGCGCGCGGGGGTGAGGCACGCAGCGATGCACACACAGTGCACGCGCTGACAAAATTCTCGATCGCGACAGACATACCCGGCCACCAAAATCTGTTGCGAGCCTCTTCTTTCATTTTGGTTTCCCCTAAATGACCTTTGTGCAATTCATCTAAAACTTTTTTTTGTAAACTCCGGGGTATAATTAATTTATGGCCTCTTAAAAGACAACCGTTTTCAACTAATAATTCCATACGGTGGCTATGAAAAACTTGAATTACAGGGTCGCATATTTTACGCGGCCACCCATTTAAAACATGGTCGACGACTGATGACATTACGTCATCACGCGTAATAGCCTCTTTTACGCCCTCTAATGAAAGAAACTGTTCTCCTTCGTAAACAAAATGTACGTAACTCGACATATCCAATGATGAATCATTACTCACTCGACCCGACCGTGCAGCGGCCGGCTCGCCACTTGCCTCACTCACTGATCGACTTAGATAATCTGCGCTATTATGTACACTACTAACGTATTCGATTTTATAATAGTATGCTGACAGGAAAATCGCATATCTCTGTAACCGGTTCGCAGATATTTCAGGAATGCCTTTGTCTGGATTAAATATTGATAGTAATGGCTTATGATCAGTTCTTAGGGTAAACGGTACCGTCCGCCCATATAAATATTGGTGAAATTTTTTTATACCAAAGATTATAGCTGTAGCTTCCTTCTGGATCTGGCTATACCGTTTCTCAGCTGCGTTAAGTGAGCGCGACATAAACGCGATAGGCTTCTCTAGGTTGTTTTCAATTTGTGACAAAATTGCACCAAGACCGGTCGGTGACGCATCTACCGTTAAAATCAGCTGTGCCTCTGGGTTAAAGTGCGCTAACGTCGTGTCTGAGGCCAACTCACGCTTAATAACCGACACTGCCTTAGCGTGCTCTTCGGTCCATAGCCACGGCTCATTTTTTTGCAACAGGTTATGGAGTGGCTGTAATATTGATGATGCGTTACGAATAAAATTCCGGTAATAGTTTACCATACCTAAAAAAGATTTTAACTCTGATACGTTCGTGGGAACTCGGGATTGTAAAATCGCATCAACTTTTTCTGGGGATTTATGAATACCATTGCGGTCTATTACAAAACCTAAATAAGAAACTGATTCTTGAAAAAATGAACATTTATCCATTTTTAGGACTAGGCCCGCGTTTTGTAATCTGTTAAATACCTCCTGTAACCTTTGTAATAATTGATTTTTGTCTACCCCACAAACTAAAATATCATCTAGAAATAGGAGTGTTCCATCTAACCCTGCAAGAAGAGACTCCATGGTCCTTTGAAAAATTGCCGGTGCGCTGGCCAGACCAAACACTAACCTTGTAAACTTGTATAACCCCTTATGTGTGTTGATACACGTAAGCATTTGTGATGACTCATTAAGGCATAACTGATTATGAAGCCTGAGAAAGATCCAATTTGCTAAAATATTTACCACCATGAAGTTTAGTAAATAACTCCTCATATCTAGGTAAGGGATATGTATCAACAAGCAACTGTTTGTTGATAGTTACCGAATAATCGGCACAAAGACGAATAGACCCGTCACGCTTTAAAACTGGTACAATTGGACTTGCGTAGTCCGAATACTTAACTGGCTCAAGAATACCTAAATTTACTAATCGGTTTAGCTCATTCTCCACACGATCACGAAGCGCAAACGGTAGCGGTCTTGCTTTATAATAAATTGGCCTTGCATCAGGTTTAAGAGTTAAGGTGACGTCTACCCCCTTAAAACAACCTAATTGGTCGGAAAACAGTTTAGGATATTTTGAAATAAGGGTTTGTCCGAAATCATTGCAACTGTTTACTGAACAGATTTGCATATTAAAACGGGAGAAAAAATCTCTTCCTAATAACGGTGGCCCCCCACTTCGCACGACATATACATTAATATAGTTTGACTTACCGTTGTAAGCAAAAGAAAGTTTTAATTTACCCATAATGTTTAATCTATCGCCACTGTAACTATGCAATATGAGATCACTGGCTTCTAATGTGATATTTGAAAAATATTGTTTATACATTTGCTCAGAGATAACAGTAACTGGCGAACCCGTATCTATTTCAAAAGTTAACTTTATTTTATTCACTACGACAGATTCCTGCATCGGTTCGCCGCGCTCGGTGCGAATATTACAACATAAACACTCACCATCATCATCATCCGCACAGGACTCGATAAAATGTTGCACTTTATGCGTTTTCTTATTACACATTCGTTTTAGGTGTCCTTGAATGCCGCACTTTTTGCATTTATATCGCGCAAAACGACACGACGATGCTTGATGCCCGGTGTAGCCGCACGCCGAGCACCCGTTGTTACTGCCGGTACGCTCCGCGCTCGCAGACTGTGAGCCCGCTGCGCTCTGCGCCGGCGCCGGCGCCGCTGCTGAGCGGCGCTGCGAAGGTGCCTCTGCCGTCGTTACCTTCATCACGTGTAATTGTGTAGTTCCCGGACGCTGTACTGTCTCCTGGGCCCCGATGCGGGCGCTGCGTACTCCTTCTGCTATTTCTATAGCTTTGCTTAAGGTCAGCTCTGACATGTCTTTGGTGAAAAGCTTGTCCCTGTCCGGTCCGGATTCCATTCCCAACACAAATCGATCGCGAAGCTGCTCATCCAGATGTTGAGCCACGAATCCGCAGTGCATTGCTAGACCGCGAACTCGCGCCGCCCACTCAGCTAATCCTTCGCCAGCATGCTGAGTCGCGCTGTGGAATCTGTATCGTTCCGCAAAGGTGCACTTCTTTGGCTTAAAATGCCCATCCAATAGCTCGACCACTATATCATAGCTAATTGTACCGACTTGACGCGGTAAAGCTAAATCTCGAACTAATTTAAACGTGGACTCGGCGAGATTGCTTAGTAATATAGCCCGACGTTTACAACCGGCTTTGTCAGAATCCACCCCAATGTCGTTGGCTAGAAACCATTGTTCCAATCTTTCTTTGTATATGGACCACTCCTGTACTTCATGGTTGAAAGTAGATAAGGTGCCGACCGTTAATTTTGCCATCTTGAATCCCATCCTCGTCGCCACTGTTATTACTGCGCGGGGGGGGGAAGGTAGCCGAAAGACACAACCAGTACGTTCAAGCTCGTTTATTCGACTGGCGCAACAGTCGGACCAAACACACATTAAAGGACATTACCCACATTGTTGCAATATCAGTGTTACCATAACAGGTACTAAAGAGATTAGAAGATAATGGCATCACTATCAACCCCGCCAAATGCAACCTAGGACAACCAGAAGTTCAGTTCCTAGGATACACCGTATCATCAGAAGGCATAAAACCACCGGAACATAAAATTCAAACTATCACGAACTATCCCAAGCCGACTACAATCGAAGAGTTAAGAAGATTTCTTGGTATGATCAACTTCTATCGCGAACACATACCCAACGCCGCATCCCTTCAAGCACCATTGAACGCATACCTACATAACGTCAATAAGAGGGATAAAACTCAAATCACATGGACAGACGAAGCAACTCAAGCGTTCGAGCAATGTAAAGCTAGCATCATACAAGCAGCTCTACTCGCTCACCCATCACATCATGCTACACTTGCTTTGTTCTGCGACGCATCCGACAACTCAGCTGGTGCCGTACTACAGCAATATATAGACGAAACATGGCAGCCGCTCGGATATTATTCCAAAAAATTCAATGACGCGCAAAAGAAATATTCCACTTACGATCGAGAGCTACTCGCAATCTACATGGCAGTCAAACATTTCCGCAAGACATTTGAAGGACGCCACCTCATTATATTTACGGATCACAAGCCGCTAACATTCGTAATGACAAAAACGCAATCGAATACAGAAACCCCGAGACGAACGAGACAACTTTTGTTTATCAGCGAATTTACCACAGACATACATAGTCACGTGAGCGGTAAACAAAACATTGTCGCCGACACACTCAGTCGCATAGAAACAATCACATGCCCATCTACAATAAACTACAGCGACATAGCCAGCGCGCAAGAAAAGGACACCAACATCGAACAACTATTATCACAAAATAACATCATTCTCAAGAAAATAGTGATACCTAACACCAACATCGAATTATACTGCGAAGCATCTACTCCTTATGTACGCCCGTACATACCCGAGCAACATAGGAAAGAAATTTTTGACAACGTGCACAACTTCAGTCATCCTGGCACGCGCACGACTCGCAAACTTATCGCTCAAAAATACTTCTGGCCATCAATGAATGCAGACATCAGCCGTTGGACGCGTACCTGCATACATTGTCAAAAAAACAAGATACAACGACACACATTCTCGAACATCGCATCTTTCCCGCCAAGCGAGCGATTTCAACATCTGCACGTCGATATCGTCGGACCGCTACCTACAACAGCTCAAGGCCATCGGTACTTAATAACAATGATCGACCGAGCAACTAAGTGGCCCGAAGCAATTCCGACCGACGAAATAACAGCTGTTCGAATAGCCGATGTCGTATATCAACATTGGATCGCAAGATTTGGATGCCCGACCACACTAACCAGCGACCAAGGTCGTCAGTTCGAGAGTCAACTATTTCAAAACCTAATGAAGCAAATGGGAATAAAGAAAAATCGCACAACACCCTATCACCCGCAAAGTAACGGTATCGTCGAACGATGGCATCGCACTCTCAAGACCGCATTACGCGCGAAACTCACCAACGCCAGTACATGGATCGACGAGTTACCTACCGTGCTACTGGTACTACGAGCCGCCTTACGCACAGACACCTGCGTGAGCGCCGCCGAACTTACCTACGGATACAATTTACGTTTACCTGGAGAATTTTTCACTGCAAGCACCTGTTCACCTACCATAGATTATAACTACGTTGAAAAACTTCGTGATATTATTCAAGCAAACAAACCGCAAATCGACACCGAGCATCACAGCAAAAACAAAAGTTTGTTCGTTCATCAAGATTTACTCAAGTGCAGTCACGTATTTATCAGAACAGACGCAGTAAAAAAACCACTTCAGACTCCATACGAAGGCCCCTATCGAGTTATAAGCCGAACAGATAAAGTGTACACCATACAACTACCCAATCGGCAAACCAATATTTCAATCGATCGATTGAAGCCTGCATATGTTGTCATAGAAGATACCTTACCATCACCTAAGATTACCACACCCATGAACAGTACCATTCCAGCAGTTACCAAGCAACAAACCGATGTACCTCCGGCCAGCATGACGTCACAGCCCGCCAGCAACATGACAACGCGCACGGGCCGTGCCATCAAACTGCCGGTACGCTTCGCTTGAGGGGGAGTACTGTAGCTGCATCATTCATCATCTTAGTAACCGACCGCGGAGCCTGTAGCTGCACCGCGGAGCCCTTAGCCCTAGCGCTCTGCTATCGCCACCGCGATAGTGGCGCCCCTGTTGAGAGCTCAGCGAACTACAACCTCAACGTGTCGAGCAGTGATTGGGCAATATGTGCTCCGCACCGATTGGTTGTTAAACTCGCAAGTTTTAAAGTGCCCACTATTATTTTTTGTTATCTTAGGAATTTGTATAAGTAGTTGTTATTTTTAGAAATAGAACATTACCGTTTAGCGTCTCGAACCCGTTGTTTCCTTTAAACCTACACCTACCAAAACGTCAATCATATTTTTTTTAACTAGATGGCGTCGGCGTTTCCTATCTGACTGTTCTGAGAAGAAAGGCCGAAACTCTTTTCAAGTCCAGACAAAATATTAATCATGTGAAGACCATGTAGATTGGTGTCTGAAATGGTATTTTGAGCAAAGAATCACACAGATTGAGCGGACCGATATGTGTGTATGTATGTAGTTTAGGGCCTATTCAGTTGATGTTGCAGACATAGTTGATACATAAGCTGTTTGATTAAGTCATCATCATCTGCTTAGCCTTTTCCCAACTATGTTGGGGTCGGCTTCCAGTCTAACCGGATGCAGCTGAATACTAGTATTTTACATGTAGCGACTGCCTATCTGACCTCCACAACTCTGTTTGATTAAGTTACATCACATAATATAACGACATAATACTCCGGGAGTACTGACAGAAGTGAAAACAAAACACAAACAGAATACTTTTCCATCAATCACTGACATATCGGATATACATTAAAACCGAGTCCGTCTCGAGGACAGCCGAACATTTCCGTAGCGGGTATTTTTTGAATCGTCTAAAAACAAAACACGCGCGGCGTCGTTTACGGTAACAGTGGCGCGCCTAAAGAAGTTTTTACTTCAAAATCCAAATTATGGGCTGTTGATTAAGTAGTTACACTTGGCTAAGTAATTAGAGCCGCGCGGGTCGATCCGTGGGTGGTCCGTGGATGGATGACCATCTTTACATATCAAGACCCCTCCGTGCCTCGGAAAGCACGTTAAGCCGTTGGTCCCGCCTGTCATTCGTGGATCTTCGGCAGTCATTAAGGGTCGTCAGAAGCCCGAAAGTCTGACAACCAGTCTTACCGTGGAGTGTCGTATTACCCAGTACCTAATTGGGTTCTGAAGGTTGGATAGGCTTCATGTAAACTACTGGTATCAGTTAGACTGGAAGCCGACTCCAACATAGTTGGGCAAAGGCTAGGCATATGATTACTTAAACTACTAATTTCCAAAAAAAAAACTGCCAAAAATCTGACGCAAAATTGAGCTCACAGATAAAATACAAATATTGACCTCAATAGACTGAAAGCGGTGCCCAAAACAAACACGGAAAAGGTTAGGAAGAAGATGAATACACGGTGACCATGCAGTATCAAACTAAAGATATGTGCACACCTGATGGGGCCGTCTTAATCTGTATTTAATGTTTACCGAAAAGATACCGATACCGGTGTCAATTTTACCTCTCTGTTTGGTTTGTATTAGACATAATCCTGCCTCGTTGGTCTATTGATTGTATGCACTACTGTGGAGCCCATACTTCCCGTGGGTGTCGTGAAAGGCGACTAAGGGAGACCGGAGAATGGGCAGCAGCGTTCTCTATGCATTACACCATCATACCATACTGCGATCGCCAACCCGCCTGCCGAGCGTGGCGATTATGGCAAACCCCCCTCCCAAAATTGGGGGAGGCCTATGTCCAGCAGTGGACGTCTTCCGGCTGAAATGATGATGATGATGACTACTGTGGAGCGTGCAGGTTCTTGGTTCGATTCCCGGGTCGGGCGAAGTGTTATCGGAAGAAATAAAGAAAAGATAGAAAAACTGTTTATTCTGCACAAAAAAAACGCACATTGCAAATAAAAAAATACAAAAAGACTTTTTGGGTTTTCCCATATTATGGAATTTCTCAGTAGCAGCTCGGAATATGGATTTGTACCCGGTTGATGGCAATAGGCTTGCCCCCTATTTCATGGGACTTAAACATAACTGACATAATGTGAGTGAGTGAACTATAGGTACATCTCTGTCGAACCTTTCGGGAAATACAGGTGTTGTTTATGTGCGTTAGAAAGAATACGGGGGTATTCGGTGAGACTGATTGTTATTTTTCGGTGAAGATAATTTTTTGAAGTGAAAACTTCTTTAGCGGCGTTGTACACTTTTTTTGTAATGGGTAAAAAATGTTAAACTCGCGTCAGGTCACGTGACCCTGATCGTAAGATGACACGTGACCCTTATCGAAAATTCGTAAGATTCAAAAATTGAAAACAAGTATACAGGATCAAATTACAGACAGACAGACAGGCAGAGGCAGGCACAGGCAGGCACAGACAGTCACAGACAGTTAATATTCAAGTTTTCACTTTCGCCGGCACTCCCGGAGTGCAACCCTTCGTTTTTTTTTATAGCGTTGTTTCAATACCTTGACTATAGTTTTGGTGAAACATTGTAATATTGAATTGTTTAATTTAAAAAAAAACGTCTCACGCTATAATTGATTTAGGCAATATGTTCCAGTAGTAGGTACCGGTTGATGTGTAGTTCCTCTATACACCACAACTACACAATTTTAACAATGCTGGTTGGTAACAACAAAATATTTTTATATTTCTCTAGATAGTTCTCGGTACCGAGTAAATAGGGAAAACCGATACCGCGCTTACAAGTGGGAACCGACCTTAACAGTGTAAGTGTTCACTAAAAATAGATATATAATGGTGCACATAGAAGGATGTCGCCACTCTACACTCAGCTGTTATTTTAAGTAACTG
Organism: Mesoligia furuncula; assembly: GCA_916614155.1. Taxonomy (NCBI): domain Eukaryota; kingdom Metazoa; phylum Arthropoda; class Insecta; order Lepidoptera; family Noctuidae; genus Mesoligia; species Mesoligia furuncula. The sequence continues at coordinate 26,385,483 of OU744800.1, read as the reverse complement.
TAGGTTGATATAATATTTATAAGCGAGTGAATGCTGTTCATTTGTAGGAACGTGGGCGTTGAATGGGCGTGTTCCGCTTTTTATTTATTCATTTACCTAATTCCACCGTGTTTAGAACAGAGGGGCAATTTTCGTAATTTTAAGAACGTTCACAGTCTGGGGGCCTAAAAAGGCCACTTTGGAGAATCATAAAAGGATAACATTATGAATCGTAATATGGCGAAGACAGTCCGTGTTTTTCTTTTTTTCGCTGCACTACGTAGGTATTATCAAAGAGATTAGGATTGGATTTGGATCGGATTGATTGTTACTTTAGCACAGGCAAAAAAAAAAAAATCTGAAAAATGCTTCACCAATGGGATTTGATACGATTAACTTACCGGTTAACTGTCTATTATGTTATTTTTTTATGATTCTCCAAAGTGGCCCTTTTAGGCCCCCTGATCTCAGTCTCAATCTGTCAAAAAAACCTCTAATTTCCCTACATTTTGACAAGTTTTTGACATCTGTTTGTCGCCGAGATGAGACTGCGATTATTTAATTAATTTGTGTTGTCTGGTTATTAACAATTTATCCCAATAAATATATTGTGTTGTCCTTACAGGCTACTCAAACAGATCCAGTTGTAATTAAACCGTACTTAAGGCAGTATAACCGGTATCGGCGGCGGCGATCTCTCGCGTCCGGCCCTAGTCCAGGCCATGGTACGGAGCGAGAGTGCATGGGTGGCTGTCGCCACCTTCTGCGAAGCAGTAATGCTCGCGAAGGAGGAGGCGGAGCGCTTGAGGGAGAGGCAATCTTTGCGCCCTCACGCCCCTAGCTGCCGCAAGAGACGCCCTGGGCGTCGGGAATCGATAGCCGATTCCCGGCCACCGTAGGCGCGGGCTTGGGCCCGGGTCGACGGCGCGTTGTGTTCGACGCGCGCCTCAAAGAGATGTCAGTATTAACTGACAAAAACTAGCTTCAACTTTCTGATTAACTGACAGACTATTTAATTTTGACAATTCAAAAGTGCCTGTACAAGGTTTAATTGAAATAAATGCTTTGAGTTTGAGTTTGAAGCGCAAACTGTAACCGTGAAAAAGCCCATGGTTCAAGACCACCTAGTGTAGAAATTTTTTGCCGATTTTTTTTTTACTAGCCTACACTGTCTCCCACTCCTGGGCAGAGGCCTCCCTCCACTCCTTCCATTTTTTGCGAGCCCGCGCGTTCTCCTTCCAATTTTGACGGAACCTATCCAGCTCGTCCCGCCATCTCATCTACGTGGTCTGCCGTGACCCAGCTTCACTGTCTCAGGGCACCAATTCTGTGCTATTTGGGCCCACAGTTTGTCTGGCATGCGGCATATGTCCTGCCCAGTCCCATTTAAGTTGGGCAACCTTTTGAGCCATGTCAACTATCTTTGTTTTGGAGCGAAATATTTGTGTTTCGAACACAGTCCGTTAATTTAGAGCTTACCTAGTAGTGTTGCGCGCCACAATTAATGCCTAGTACATGGCGACAGTAGTTACCACTAGCGCCATCTAGTATCGAGTAGCGGAACTAGTAGTCAAGACCCTTCTAGAAATTTCGATGCGAGAACTTTCTAGAACATTCCCGAACTATCGACATCTGGTCGATCGGGGCCTGTATGTACTCGAACATTCTAGATGTTTCTACAATGGAAGGTTCTAGAACTCTCTTTGGCGCTATATAAGGCCGAGACGCGCCACGACCGACACAGTTTGGATACAGCGATCGAAGCGAAAACATCAAGCGATATTCAAGTGCGACCTAAGGCGATCAGTAGTGCAATTGTGTTTTGTAATTAGTGTGTTTGAGTTGTAATTAGTGTTGTTAATTAAAGTGTCCATTTTTGGTTATTAAATCGGCAGTTTAGTAGCGTTAGTTTGGTTTAGCACCGCGCTTACAGCTCGTCGTCCCCGCGCCTTGCGTCTCTTCGTCCACCCTTGCCCCTCTTACCACTCCGGCCTGCCTGCTGCTCCATTAACCAGCGGTCGGCGAGCCGTAAGCGCGGCGTCGCTTAGCCGTAGCCGTGTCGACGTATCCGAGCTTCTGATCCGCTTTGGTTACATGCTTACGTTAGGTTGACGCCTATTTGACGGCAAGGCGAAAGGCGATACGGTGCCGATCCCTTTCCGATTTGGTACGTGTACCTTTAAATAAATAAATAAACATGGTGGGTTGTATAATTTTGTGAAATTTAATAGTAACCGTTCTATAATCTAATTTAAAACGACAGACATAGATAGAACGGTCTAGTTTCTCCTTTTTTTACTTTTTAATGTCTAACAGTAGTTATAAGCTAAACCTTTCCTTGCCTATGGACTTTTTTGTCTGAAATAAATGTTTTTTTTTTGAAGTGAAAACTTTTTTAGCCGCGTTGGGCATTTTTTGAGATGTGAAAAAACCATTGATCTCGCGACATTGTTACCGTAACCGACACCGCGCGTGTTTTGTTTATAAGACGATTAAAAAAATACACACGTTATTGTTCAAGTTTTCACTTCATCGGCACTCCCGGAGTGCCACTTTTTTATAGACCTACATAAAACCTTACCATAAATATTCAAACAACATTTTAATATCCCAAAATTATCCCAAACCATCCCAAAACCCAGAAACCGTCCCACATTAGACGCAGTCCTAATTATTTTCAAGAAGGAACCGGCGCCCCTTGACTCAGTTCCCTCCGTAACGAGTGTACGTCCCAGTCCAATGGCCCTCTTGTTAAAAATGCATGGAAACGAGGCGTAACATGCTGTAACTACCTCCCTTTAGCACGCCCTACGAGTGTTCGTACGTATCTCTTTGGAATTCAGCTGTGTTTCATCGGTTTTTGATGGCTTATTTTTCGTGAGTTGTTGTATTTATTCGTGAGTTGTGGTTTTTGATGGCTTATTTTTCGTGAGTTGTTATAGTTATCTACCAAAAAACATCCGTACCCAATCAGGGTACGGATGTTTTTTGGTAGATAGAGAAGTTAAATTCATTTTTTCTTATACTAGTTTGGGTGACATTTTTTGTTCTCCTACCCACCCCACCGCATCCAATCGGCCGCCAGCGCTATTATTTAGTTTTCGCTTAGCGTTCTTTCTACCTGTTTTTCTTTATCAAATTCAAAAATATTTTTCAAATTTTTTGGAACAAAACCTTCAGCTTAATTATATGTATGTATAGACTACTATGTATAGACTGATCCGGCGAGCTTCGTACCGCCTCAGAATTAAATAATGTGACAAAGTTCAATAACTAAAAATTTACAGAAAAAAAAACAATACGGCTATTATCATTATCTGTGTCTCGTTGCTCAGTCATCAGTGCGGCTAGCACGTGACGTTATTACCTCCGTATTATTTTATTTCTGAACGCACCCTGTTTGACAGGCACGAACAGTTTGTATGGAATAATAAAGTTCTTGCTTTTACTGTTTTACTTACAACTTCTTCATATTTTCTCACCTTTTAAACCTTCCTTGGACGTCTACAAATATTTCAAAACCAAAATTAGCCAAATCGGTCCAGCCATTCTCGAGTCATTTCATTTTTATAAACAACGTTATTTTTTAGTATATGCGAAACCTGAATATAATTTGTTGAGAATAAGTAACTGAATCGATTCCAATAATTTAATCCCATGTTATATTTTGTCCCAAAAATATTTAAGAAAGGTTAAGAGTTGGACACCAAGCGAAACTAAGTAGGTTATCCAATCTCCGCGCGGAACGGTTAGGTACCTAGGTACTATTATCAATGAGCGCAAGACGGCGCGGCGCGGGTGAGCATGTTTTTGTACGGACTAACATGTAACTTAACAAGCTTATAACTTTGTGATTTTTCATGATACAGTTTTGAAATTTTCTACGACTCTTTACATAAAAATAGTAGACACGTGTTTCGGGTTTGGCATATACTAAAAATAATGTTGTATACTTAAAGAAGATGGAAATTACTTGATAATTTAAAACCAAATCAACAATTTTTGGATCAATCAACTTAGCCTATGTCGTAGGCCACTGCTGGATAAACTAATTTTTGGTATCATTGAAGAAAATTATTGATAGAATTAGAGCTCGTTTTCTCATAGACACGGGTTCTCATAGACGGGTCATACCTGCAAGGGTTATCTAAATTGCAAATATCACAATAACTTACAGCTTAATTTATTTTTCCATATCATTTAAATAACAATTAATCAACTCCAGTCGCGTATTTCCAAAGACCACAGACGCAATTCCTACATTTCGCACCCTATCATTACATGCAAGTCTTCAGCCAAAGTCGCAGTCGTTCTGTGCAATTGCATAGCGTTTTGTAGATAAAGCCGGGCTCACAAAGCCGACGACAAAGGGCAGACAGTCTTTGTGTTCTCGATATTGTCGACAAATGACGCATACCTACCATTGCCTTTTGAAGGTAATTCTGTTGTCATGAACGTTTGTTTTGTCTCCGTTTTGAAAGGTTTGTGAATTGTGACGTAGTCTGTTCTGAGCCTTAAAGAATGGGAAGGAAAGACTGGATATTTTTAGGATTTGCATTCTATGATACTGTTACTGAAGTTATAGAAGATTTTTGAAATGTTGTATCGCAGTTAAGCTAAAAATGATGTTGTATTTTAGTTACTTTCGACGAAACGAAGACTACTTTCTACGGTCTGTATTTTTGTCGTAAGCTATTTTCAAAGAATATTTAGTGGATTATTGCACAGTCTGTTTTGATAGTCTATTTGGATTGTTCCAAACAAACGGCTCGTCCTTTCTGCATGACACTTAAAACATAACTTGCGAAATGTATGTACAGACGCCTGCACATCAAGCTACCCGAAACTGTCAAATTCTCCCAATCAACTTTGTGGCTTATGCAGTAGCGATAATGTTAAAAATCTATTAAAGGAATTTGACATATTGTAGTAGCTTGATGTGGTGGCGTCTGAACATTATGTTGTTTACAATTCTGCTTATCCCTTCGAGCAGTGGTGGCCCAGTGGTTACGGCGCCAAATTACAAGTTTATAGGCCGTGGGTTTGAACCCAGACATGCGCTTTACTTTGTGTTAATAATTTCATCGCCATTGCTTTCAAAACGGTGAAGGAAAACATAGTGGGGAAACCTGCATAGTCCAGAACTAAAACTTCGAAGAGACGCGATATCTACCAACCCGCACTGGGCCCGCGTGGTGGATTACAGCCCACTCCCTCTCGAAGAAAGGAGGCGTGTCCCAGCAGTGGGAACGTTATAAGTTGATTATGCTATCCCTTTAGAGAATAACCGTGATATTATACTAAATTCTTTTCCATAATCCATCATCATCATCATCATTTCAGCCGAAAGACGTCCACTGCTGGACATAGGCCTCCCCCAATTTGGGGGGGGGGGGGGTTTGCCATAATCACCACGCTTGGCAGGCGGGTTGGCGATCGCAGTATGGTATGATGGTGTAATGCATAGAGAACGCTGCTGCCCATTCTCCGATCTTAGTCGCCTTTTACGACACCCATGGGAAATATGGGGTGGTGCTATTCTTTAAGTCCGGCACCACACAGACAATTTTTATATCCTGTTCCATAATCCAACTGCCCTTAATTCCCGTGTACATTCATCAAAAACTTTTAAAAGCTAAGTAAATGCAACTCTATTTATAAATGTACAAACTGTATTTAAAAAGTAATTATAACAAACTAAATTACGAGTAGTTTGCGGTGGATTATGAACGTTATTATCAAGTAATGCGTGATTTTTCCTGAAAGCATTTAATTTTAATACTCCGCTCCACATAATTGTAGTTTGTACCGTTTACTCTGTATTTAATGTACAGTTGGAAACATGCGATATGAGTAACATGTAGCTTTAACTTAATAATATTGTAGCTACGAGTTACTTATTGTTATTTGTTTACTAGCTGTGCCCCACGGTTTCATCCGCGTAAATGTCGATCCCTTGGGAATATCGAGATAAAAAGTAGCCTATATGTTAATCCAGGGTGTCAGATATCTCCATACAAAATTTTACCAAAATTGGTCCAGCCGTTTGAGCGTGAAGAAGTAACATACATATAAACACACACACACACACAAACACACCCACTCACAAACTTTTCGCCTTTATAATATTAGTGTGATTATTTTTATTACTAGCTGTGCCCGGGACTTCGTTCGCATGGATGTCGGAAAACAATAATGTGTCTTTTTTCTAATGTAGCCTACGTTACTCCCTAAAACATCAGCTATCTACCAATCAAAGTCCCGTCAAAATCGGTTCAACAGTTTCGGACATTAGCCGGAACAAACAGACAAATAAAAATTTTAAAATGTTTTTTTTTGTTATAAGTTCTGTATGTTACCGGCCAAACCCGATTTTAGGATGAACTAGTTTCACCTAGGCCAAACCAGTTCACCGGCGACGTAGGATACAAGAGCGAGCGAAGGGCACCCTGAGGTTAGGTTTGGTTAGGTTACTTTAAACCCTTTACACAGAAATAGGAGTCCCGCGAAGCGGGGCTCCGTCGAGATAGGATGCAAGAGCGAGCGATTGAACTGGTTTGGCCTAGGCGAAACTAGTTCATCCTAAAATCGGGTTTGGCCGGTAACATATATACTTTCATGTACATTAGGTAAAAAGCAGTTATTATGACAATAGAAACAGACACTTCAATTTTATTTATTTGTACAGGTTTCCACACAGTACCTAACGGACTTACCTCAGACAATTTGTATTACAATTAATTAATTAGGTATTATCAACCAAATCTAACTCACCTTACTTTTCTGAGTATTAACTCATTCTATTTTATACCTGTACTTTAACCTCAATCTGAAACTGGGCTAAAAGAGAAAAATATTAGAACAATTCGAAAACATATCAAGAAATTTATGCACATACATTATGGCTTATCTGAAGTATGTAGAATGTAGATAGATACTAATATGGACCCGAGAGTCGGATTTGAAGGCATTTAAGCGCATAATAATATTCAATAAATCGTTCTAGAATACTTGATGCTCGAAGTGTTAATCTCAAATTAAATCAAACAGTCATTGTATCAAATCTCTACCCAAATCAAGTTTTCAATCGAGATTCATCACCTGCCTAGCCTTTTCCCAACTATGTTGGGTTCGGCTTCCATTCTAACCGGATGCAGCTGAATACCAGTATTTTACATGGAGCGACTGCTTATTTGACCTCTACAACCCAGTTACTGGGTAATACGATATCCCTTGGTAAGACTGGTTGTCAGACTTTCGGGCTTCTGACTGCCCGTAACGACTGTCAAATATCCACGAATGACAGCTGGGATCAACCGCTTAATGTGCTTTCCGAGCTACGGAGGGTCTCGGTATGTAAAGATGGTCACCCATCCACAGACCAACTGCGGCAAGCGTAGCTTAGCCTGATTGATCGACCTGTGCGGCTGTTATCATTTAGCATGGGCTTTCAATCGAGATTATTATCATTCAATGTGGATGTATTATAGGTAAGTACACCTTTGTCTAACCCCTCAAGGAAAATGGGTGTGACTGTATGTTATTACCTATTATTAAAAAAGGTAGGTACCTCACTGTAACATTTACAAAAAAAAAAAATTACTTTACGATTTTTTTAAATATTTTTTGTTTCCATTTTCAGTGAAATTGAAAAGAATAAATGGAGGCAATGATAGAGCAAAAATATCCTCTCTGTCGGATACCATTTAATTGGACGTCCTGCTCTTATTCATTACTCAAAAAAGTTCCACTCTGTATGTGCAATTTTTAAAAATAAAATTTATAGACTCGCAAACGGAAAAAGGAAAACGGTGTTACATTTTATCTTTTCAGCACAAGGAAATATGATAATTTCGGTGAAAAAGGAAAAATTATCTGCCTCCTTTCCTCACAGGAAAAGAAAGAAATATTTCTATTTGGCAGTGCAATAAATGGTGGGAAAGAAAAAACCTACCCTTAGCCTAATCAGCCTTTAATGTGTCCACTGCTGGGACACAGGCCTCCGGAGGTGAGCCGTAATGTACAACGCGGGCCCATTGCCATTGGTTGCTAGATGTCACATGCTGGTCCTGCTCCACAACCACAACTCACTAATTGATTAACACTTGAAAATACTGTTGGAGCTGCTGAAGATTGTAAGACTATCTTAGCATTGTATAAACTCAATTTCATTTGTATTGTACATATAATTGCATAGCACAAATGTGAGTTCTGTGTAAATACTAGTCAATGAAAGACATATTACCCGGTTAATGGTACATATACCATCTACCGGGTAATATGTCTTTCATTGACTTGAATGTGCCCTGGCGGCTCGAGTATGTCATGCTCACAAAAATGTCTCGCTGACGGTGGCGTGTGTATTGGATCATTTAGCTCCCTTCAAAATGGTTGAGCTGAATGGTGCTGATCTATGCGTCATGTTCGTGAACGGGCGCCGTCAGTTGGGGCTGGTCATCACTTAGCTGCCTCGGCTTATTTTTAATTATTTTATTTTTGGATTGTTACTCTGGACGCTTTTAAAGCGTACGTCTTTTTTTACATCGTTCTCACATATAATTATAAATTCAACATGAATGAACTAATATTTTTGTAAAAATATAATTTAAAAGAGTGTCCATGGAGTTTCTTGCCCGTTCTTCTCCATAGGTACCTAAGCTTTGGAATGGGCAACTAGCTTCATATTTTCTGACTGACCGACTACTTGATAATTCAAAAGTGCCTGTAAATGGTTTAATTGAAATAAATGTTTTGAGTTTGAGTTTGAGTCATGACTTCGAGTTTTTGGTTCTAGGACATGCTGGTTTCCTCACGATGTTTTCCTTCACCGTTGAGAGCAGTGGTGACAAAATAATTAACACAAAGTAAAGCGACTGTCTGTTTCCATTCTTATGAGGGTCTATTGTTTTGTTGTTCCAAATAAATAAAAAGGCGATAAAAAACTATTAGACTATAAAACAGGACTTAAAACGATCTACGCCTTGTTGTGAGATCGACGTTTCGATCAAATTCAGTAAATACAGCTGAGGCGGCCTAGAGGCGAGAATAAATAAGATGCTGTTAGTAGAATATTTAAGTAAAGGAACTAGAGAGACTTCTCTTGAGTTTTTATGTGAGTTTCTATTTATTTACACCTTTTAAAGGCATGACGAACATAATATTGTGAGACAGAAGGAAAATAAAAATAATTTTAAACATAGACATTTGCTATTCAAGTGGCTAGGCTTACATTTATAGGTACTTTACTAGCTGCGCCACGCGGTTTTACCCGCGTAAATGTCGATCCCGTGGGAATATCGGGATAAAAAGTAGCCTATATGTTAATCCAGGGTGTCAGCTACCTCCATACCAAATTTTATTAAAATTGGTCCAGCCGTTTGAGCGTGAAGAAGTAAGAAACATATAAACACACACACTCACAAACTGTCGCCTTTATAATAATAGTGTGATGTGATTCATATTCGTATTAAGAAATCATGAAATAAACGCTGACAAAGTCGCGGGCAACAGTGTTATAAAGAGTCTATTATCAGAAGGACAATTCCTGTAATTGAAAACGTTAAGAATCTAGTCGCTATCTCATCTCAGCGACAATCAATGTCAAAAACTTGTCAAAAATATAAAAAAATATAAAAAAAAATATATAAAAAAAATATATATATATATATTAGAGGTATTTTTGACAGATTGAGACTGAGATCAGACTGTGAGCGTTCTAAATATTACGAGAAATACCCCTCAGATAAATCATGTTTTAATTACTTAGACCGTGCCTTTCACGCGACTTTAGCAAGTGAAAAGTCAACATTAAAATTATCGCACACATTAAAATTATGTCAAAAACAACCTAAAAGAAAACCTTATACAGGGTTATTGGTAAAACATTAACAACCTCTTAGGAGCGTTTACGCCGTATGGCATTTCATACAAACTTTCAAGCCCTTGTTTTTCGAAATGAATGAATCGATTTTAATGAAACTTCGTACACATAAGTAGGGATACAATGGTCTAAAAAGTTAGTAGAGAACATTTTCGAAAAATATATAGTTATACAGCCAAATTAGACCGATTTTAAATTTTCCATAGAAACAGAGATTTCCAGTTATCTTTTTTTAAATAAGACATTTCGAAAATGTTCTCTACTAACTTTTTAGACCTTTGCATCCTGCTTATGCGTATGAAGTTTCATTAAAATCGGTTTATTCATTTCGAAAAATATGGGCTTGAAAGTTTGTATGAAATGCCGTACGGCGTAAACGCTCTTAAGAGGTCATTGTACTCACCATTATGAACGACTTTTATTAAGGGACCAAACCTGAAATCGCGAAAAAAAATCAGCTGTTCCCTACATTTATGTTCATATAACTCGTCAAAATGTAGGGAACAGCTGATTTTTTTTTCGTGATTTCAGGTTTGGTCCCATAGTAAAAGTTATTCATAATGATGAGTACAATGACCTCTTAAGAGGTTGTTAATGTTTTACCAATAACCCTGTACATACATATAACGTATCAATTTCAAAAACGATCTGTACTAACGAAAATTACGATACTATATCACTGCCTGTATATAACAGTGGAGAGCAGTGGTGGCCCAGTTGTCAAGGCAGTGACTTACGAGTTGTAGGTCGTAGGTTCGATCCCAGACAGCCGCTTTACTTTGTGTAAATTATTTAATCACCACTGCTCTCAAAACGGTGAAGGAAAATGTCGTGAGGAAACCGGCATGTCCTAGAACCAAAAATTCGAAGACATGTGACATCTACCAACCCACACTGGGCCGGCATGGTAGATTATAGCCCACCCCCTCTCGAAGAGCTTGTGGCCCACCAGTGGGAACAATATTGGCTGATTATGGTGATATCATTGGGTGAGGCTGCCTCAAGGCACAAATAAATAAGACGTTGTAAGTGCCATACTTTATTGAACGTAAACTTCGTGTAAATGTACCTAAATAATATTCCCCCGAAAGGTAAGGCACAGGTGTACCTGTAGTACAGCCACGGGCATAAGTATGCATTCACTTGGCTTTATTCAAAGGCGATTTTCTCCTTTATTTTTGAATGGAATTTTATGTTATTACGAACATAGTATTTTCGAACCTATAGGTTTATGTAAAGTGTCGTATTTGGACTTTGCATTCGTTATTTCGTGAAAAAATCGCAATTGAAAGTTGCCGAGTGTTGACATATTAGTGGTCGTGACTGTACACCCACACTTCGCCAGAGCGTTTACGACGTACGGCATTTCATTCAAGTTTTAAATCCCTTGTTTTTTGAAATGAATGAACCGATTTTAATGAAAGCAGGATAGAAAGGTCTAAAAAGTTAGTAGAGAACATTTTCGAAAAACAGTGTTACAGCCAAATTAGACCGATTTTAAATTTTCCATAAAAACAGAGATTTCCAGTTATTTTTTTTTTAATAAAAAAAAATAAAAACAAAATATTTTTTTTAGGTCATTACGTAATGTCCGCTAGAGTCACACGTCACATAAGCCTATAACCAGCGGACGATCAAGACGTTTCCAATGATACCTCATTTGTCAAATTATGAAAATTAGTTTAGAAGTTATGAGGGAACAGATGAACATACATACCTGTCAAAATCATAACCTTCCTTTATGCTGCGCCGCAGCTGGGTAAAAACTCAATAACACTTTGCCCGACCTGGTAATTGAACCCAGGGCCTCATGCTAAGCAGTGGCGCTTGCGACCAATAGACCAACGAGGCAGTCAAATAAATAAGATGTAAGTGCCGTACTTTATTCAACGTAAACCTTATTTATACGTAACGTAAATAGTAATTGGGTAGGAAACCGGCCAGGCCTTGAAGTTCTGTCATTAATTTTATCTTATCCCAGCTTATTTTGGGACAAAAGAAAAACATGAGATATCCTAGACTTGTTTCTTAGCTTTACTGTTGTTTTAATGCGGATTTCACCAATCTATAAAGAGCTGTCAGTGTCAAAATGGGGCCTCCCATAAGGTAGACCGATGACCTTGTGAAGGCCGCAGGAATAAGTTGGATGCCGGAAGCACAGAAATGGTCAAAGTGACGGTGCTTGGGGGACCCCTATGTCCAGAGTGGACGTCTTTCGGCTGGTATGATGATGATGATGGTTGACACTGACTGATCTTGAACGTCGTTTAGATGTACTGATTACGTTCAGTTTTGTTGGTGAAATTCGCCCTTACTAACATAACTTTTAACTGGATGTTGAATTAGAAATAAATTCAAGTTGACTATTTTAATTCTTAAAATCAAAAGTATTTTTTCATCTCTCATACTCGGAAAGTAGTGTTTTTTTGATCCGAATAGCGGGTGGAAAAAGCTGCTTCCCACCCTTGGGCGGGAAATATTCATAGAAATTGCTTCCCTCCCTAGGGCGGGAATGGAATTTGAAAATAGAACTAAATTTAGTTAGGTAGTCAGCTCAGTCAGACCATACGACACCCTTAATTGATTATGTAAATGCTTTATTATGCTACCCATCAAATCTTATGAATGTGCGTTAACTAGGAGAGTTGGATAAAAAGCTCATTATGTTAAAGCCATTAAATCATTCATATTTAGCGCACAAGTTAATAATTTACCTTGAATAAATTCAACATACTTAAGTACGATAATCACCATTTTGATGTCAGTTGTGGTCGAGGCTAAAAAACATAAAAATTGGGGATTTCGAACATCCTGACTTTAGTATATGGGGCTGTGAATATACATCATTTAATTATTTGACGAATTTATCCATAGTTTAAGATAAATAAGTAGTGGTAATTAAATTTTTTTGATATCTAATGTCGAAGTTTCGCGCTAATCGTGTGTGTTTACATTTTTACTTTTCACAAATTTCACACACACAGATGTAGATAAGATTTAAAATGTGACAAATGTTATTGATAATATTATAAACAACACGAAAATGCCCAGGTTTTAACGTAATATTCAAACATAGGTTCAATAATACGTAAGTACTATTCATTACCACTACTCAATTTTTGTTCAGAATCGCTGACAATTATTGTTTTTTTTTTATTGCAATGATGTGTGAAAGCGATTATTCCAAACAATTTTTTTTTAAATTTCGATTGACTCGAGTACCTAATTAATATGACGAATGTAATCGATATTTGAAAATAAAATAAAATTATTTTAAGCAATAAATACAACAAGCATTGTTTATGATAATGATTTATGCTTTTCTAATATCATTTCAATCTCTTCTAATATCATGTCAATAACAGACTAGCGGACATAGGTACCTCATTTACTGAATTTCGCGCCGAAATGCTTCTATAATTGAATTTATATTCGGAATGCGCTCGCTGCCCGTTAAAATTATTTTAATTTAGGACAATTATTTATTGTGGATTTTATTTTTGATAGTTACTTCCTAATAGTTTACTATAGAATTCCCAGTAAACATTTTTTAGGTACGCTTTCCAGAAGTTTTTTTTGAGAATGATGATAATTAATTAATTCTATAGATTGAATATTCTGCAAACACTTTACATTTCAATACATTTTGTTAGTTTAGAGAGTTTTTAATCAGTTTCTAAAATTTTTTTTATTGCGAGTATCGATTAGGCTGTATGCAAGTTTTGAATCGAAATAAGAAAGTTGGGTGGACGGTCAGCACTAAAAAGTGTCACGTCGCAACACAATTTTTAGTAATTTTTATCAAGATTATCGTGTTTTCTAAGTAATTTATGAATAATGGTAAAAGTAAGAATGCAGACAGAATGATAATAATACGGGCCCTAGTAAGTGGGACGGCCCGCGGTTGTGACACAGAATCTACTCATGTGGCGGTGACGTGGTGTGTTCCATACTTCAAATTTAAAAAAGACTAATAAATAGGTACGTACTAACCCCACAAGATCTACAAAGTTTAACTGTATCATACATATATATACTATTTTTTTTTTTACATAATCCACACTTGCTTTTCCAATTCACTTTTGACATTGGCAGAATAGTCGACATCGGCTTTACTTGCCATAATTAAAAATAGAATAGAATAGAATAGAAATAGGTACCTATTATTAATGTAATTATTATTAATAAATATTTTAGAAAAACTACTAGTTTTTACTTTCCTTAAATTCGAAATGAAAAGTAGAGTGTTTAACGCGGGTGAAAGTCATCAATTCCCACTCGGACTATAGCCGCCCTCGCTGCGCTCGGGCGTCTAAATGCCTCGTATGGGAATTGATTCCTTCCGACCCTTGTATAACAATCTACTATTTTCAGACTAGGCAGAGAATCAGCAGTTTTCAAACGTCAAAATTACATAAGACAGTTCCCCAAAACGCACGTCCTTCACCACTTTCTAGTGCTTTACCTGGGAACAATGACCTCTGTAATACAAGTTGTATTATAGAGGTCAGTGCCTGGGAAGAACAAGTGGCGCACTAAACTCCCTAAGTTACGCAAACTGAGAAATGATCTTCATTTGCCAACGTTACTATATACAGGGTGAATTTTTCAAGTGGTCGTGGATGGCCAAATCCGAATCTATGAGTAATAGCGAAAAGTACTCAAAGGAGTCGAGGGCTCGATTTTGATGAAAACTGAAACTGCATCATTGGATTTTTGAAAAATCAATATTTCTAGCCAGGAATCGACCCCGCTGATTTTGATAAAAAAAAACACATACTGTGTTATATGTATGTCATTACTTCGCAGAATTTGATCCTTATTAGGGACACTATCGAGTGGTGTAATAATACAGTGTCTGTTTTTTTTATCGAAATCAACGGGTTCGATAGAAATATTGATTTTTCAAAAATCGAATGATGCAGTTTTAGTTTTCATCAAAATCGAACCCGCGACTCCTTTGAGTACTTTTCGCTATTCCTCATAGTTTCGGACTTGGCCATCCACGCCCACTTGGAAAATTCAACCTGTATCTATTCTAATATTATAAAGACAGAGCGAATTCTGCGAGCTTGTGTATTTATATGGAGGGTAAGCTCCGAAACAACAGCTCCTATTTGATCAATTCTTCCACCATTTGAAAGGTTGATTATTTCATTTCTATGATGTCCCACAGTAGGGCACAGGCCTCCCTTTGTTATTTGTATATATTATATAAATACATAGTACTTAATAACACTAATGAAATACTATTTTAAATTCATGCAAGCCATTTTTGTTAGGATTACTGCTCAGAACTTGTGCACGACGTGTCGAGAACAGAATTCTTGTCTTCACATGTAAATTGGAAGTCAGGGAGAATCGTTAGTAAATATCAATATAATAATTAAGCTCACGAATCTTAATGCAAACTCAAGAGTTACTAGTGCGGATGAGGCCTCCTCCATAACGGTTTTCTCATAACACTGAGATTAAGAACAAAACAATCACAATTACGTAAAACCAAAGCAACAAGCACCCAATTCAAGAGTTATTCCAGTCTGATCCCCTGAACTCCACCACCCCTCCTCGATCCCCTGCTAGTTATTCGTCTGTTGTAATCTCTGTCTTATTTGCTATAAAATTTCTCACTAATAACTAAGAAGACCACAAAGGTTTTACGATTAAGCTGGATACTGTTTAGAATTTTCATTCGCAGATAAAAGTTTCCGGCCTAATCCCTTGAACCTCCCCTCCACCCTCTCTCCTCGATCCCCTGCTAGTTCTTCTTCTGTTTTAATCTCTGTCTTATTCACTATAAACTTTCTCAATAATAACTAAGAAGACCACAAAGGTTTTACGATTCAGCTAGATAGTGTTTACAATTTTCATTCGCAGATAAAAGTTTCCGGTCTAATCCCCTGAACCCCCCTCCATCCCCTCTCCTCGATCCCCTGCTAGTTCTTCTTCTGTTTTAATCTCTGTCTTATCCTCTATAAACTTTCCATTAATAACTAAGAAGACCACAAAGGTTTTACGATTAAACAGGAAACTGTTTAAAATTTTCATTCGCGGATAAAAGTTCTGGAGACAATTCATAAAGTGACACAAAGAGCATTGAGACATCGCAAATGGTTCTGTTCAGGAACTCAGTCTATTGTATCTCATGAACCTTTTGTTATACTGCTGAATAAGCTGGTGTCAGTTTTGATGCTGTGTTCTGTGTGGCTTTTTTGAGCGAATGTGTCATTGAGTTGAGGGTGTTAGAGCTTTTTGACAAGTGGCTGGTTGACTCGGGAAATTGACTTAGATTTTGAAAGGACGAATATATGTTTATTTGCGGCATACATGATGCAGAGAAAAAACACAAAAAAATAACAAGTTGTGGGAAAATATGCGTCACATCCGAGCAAAACGGCGATCGCTCAGCATAATGCTGCGACCCTATACGAGTTAGAGCCCCAGCGCTGATTTTTGGTGCACCTAATCTTTTCCTTCACTCGTGTTGTTGTTCGGCTTTCAAAACGGTGAAGGAAAATATCGTGAGATAACTATCACATGTCCTCGAACCAAAAATTTGAAGACATGTGACATATATACCAATCTGCACTCGGCTCGCGTGGTAGACTACAACTCCCCCCCTCTTGAAGAGAGGAAGCCTCAGTCCCAGCTTCCACTGCTGCATTATTGGCTGATTGAATCATTATTGGGTGACCAGTTTGGGCTATAATTATATATAGTCCCAACTAATATTATAATTATTTATATTATATCTATTATAATAGTCGGTATCACAATCACACTAATATTATAAAGGCGAAAGTTTGTGAGTGTGTGTGTGTTTATATGTTTGTTACATCTTCACGCTCAAACGGCTGGACCAATTTTGATAAAATTTTGTAAGGAGGTAGCTGACATTCTGGATTAACATATAGGCTACTTTTTATCCCGACATTCCCACGGGATAGACATTTACGCGGGTGAAACCGCGGGGCGCAGCTTGTAATATATTAAGGCGAAAGTTTGTGTGTGTGTGTGTTTATATGTTTGTTACTTCTTCACGCTCAAACGGCTGGACCAATTTTGATAAAATTTTGTACGGAGGTAGCTGACACCCTGGATTAACATATAGGCTACTTTTTATCCCGACATTCCCATGGGATCGACATTTACGCGGGTGAAACCGCGGGGCGCAGCTAGTGATAGCCCAAACTAATATTATAATGATTGGTAACCCAAACTAGTCCTTTATTAATTTCAATATTAGTATAACCTTTGTTCAGTTCAATAACACTTAGTTATATTCGGAACTAATTGGGTGTTACTATTATTAGCACCGACAATTTTTTGTCTTCGTACGTAACTTTTCTGTAACGCTCAAGACGTTACAGAAAAAGTTACATATGTATATAAATTATATATATTATCCCTATTTAGGTAGGTACATAGAATTGACGTTTTCATTAAACTTCATTAAACGGATGAAAGCGAAATTAATAAAGTTTTTGAAACAGGCTGAGTTATTGTATTTATGATATTCTAATTGAGTCAATATAAACGAATAACTTTTTCAATGAATTTAGGAAAACGTCGAAGTAGTCAAATTGTCGAGTCCAGGGGAAATCTTACATTAAATTAACTGTCATTTTGAACAGGAAAGAAATTTACGATTATTCAGGTTGGCTCACATCGACACACAACCTGTTACCAAAGGATTCATTAAATGATTCTGAAAACCGACAAAAAATTAATATTTCGACGTTCGTCGAACAGCTAATGCCAGACGTTTTGATCGCCTATTTGACGCGTTTGTACACTTGGTTATCACAAGTAAAGCGCGCGTTGTTTCGTTAGATAAAATACTAAAGATAAAGATAATTTATTTGTCAAACATGCGTTTACATACAAATAAAGCATGCAAGATCTTAAATACAGGTAACAAGTCCGTACATGTTTTGCCTGACGAGGCGTACAAATTATTTTTTTAAATAACAAACAAATAATTACTTCAATAAAGCAAAGACGGGTTCAGTAAAATCCATTATTACATTTTATGAGAATAATATTAGTACAGAAATAATAATATAAAAGTTCAAGCATGTCAAAAGGTATCTGTCAAAAAGTCATTTACTAGCTTGTTATACATAAGTTATTCATAGCTACATAGATTGCTCGTAGGTATGTATATGTTCGCATTCCACCAAACTTGTAAACACAGAATAAGTCTTAAAATGAGAGAATAAATTTTAAATTTCTGACAGTTATTTCATGCAAGAACTGTCAGAGATGTCAATTTTATTCCACGGATAAAAGTATGCTGACTTTGGTAAAATCAGCCCTTAGAAAAATAAATAAAGAAATATACTTAGGGCTGATTTTTCAATCGACAGATAATTTTTATTCGTGGAATAAAATTAACATCTGACAGTATTTGTACGGAAGAAGCAAAAAAAAAACATATTCAGATAATTTAATCCGAGGAATAATTTTGAATTGTTGACAGTTGTTCCATACAGAATCTGTCAGACGTCAATTTTATTCCACGAGTAAGAATTATCTGTCGATCAGCCCTTAGTGAAATATACAGAAATACACGATAAAGGCTTACTCAGTTCACATCGAGAGCCCATGTAAAGGATTTAGTTCGCTACAAGAAACTTTTATTGAGGTCAACGCTTAAATTAGACACAAATGGTATATTGTATTAGGTATATGTGCTTATATTAGGAAAATACTTTGATTTCGTTGGCAATTTTATTGGTAACGGTCTTGGTTTAATGAAAGGTTATAGCCTACAATTAGGTTTTCCATTTGACTTTTTGTGTGGGTGTCAGTAAAAGAAAATGTGGTCTATTGAGTACGTGAATGCGTAGCAGAATTAATTAGGGCACTGTTAAGATGTAGGTAGGTACTTTAAGAACAACCAATGTTTTGGTAACGCTTAGGCATCTATCACACCGTCGCGTACGTCGTCGACGAGGAAGATTTTCTGGCTCATGAAACGTGCAAAAGATTGTAGGTACCGTGTAAGCTGACTGTTAACACCACCGATGAGTACTCGTTCTTCGCAGCAACAAAAAGTTATTCAAGAGAATACTCGCTCAGCGACACTCTCTTAGCGGGTAGAACACTAGTTGAGAGACTTGACTTACGCTTGGTAGGTAGGTACATACTAGTGAGTAATACATAATAATAATTCATGCTAATCGCCGTCGTCTGTCGAGAGGCTTATGGCTAAGTAATAACAGCTGCACGGGTCTATCGATCAGGTTAAGCTACGCTTGCCAAGGTTAGTCCGTGGATGGGTGACCATTTTCACATCGTCGTTTCAGCCGATAGACGTCCACTGCTGGACATAGGCCTCCCCCAATTTTGGGGGGGGTTCGCCATAATCGCCACGCTTGGCAGGCGGGTTGGCGATCGCAGTATGGTATGATGGTGGAATAAATAGAGAACGCTGGTGCCCATTCTCCGGTAAGACCCTTAGTCGCCTTTTACGACGCCCACGGGAAGTAAGGGGTGGTGCAATTCTTTAAGTCCGGCACCACACAGACAACATTTTCACATACCAAGACTTATCCGTGCCCCGGAAAGCACGTTAAGCCGTTGGTCCCGGCTGTCATTTGTGGATCTTTGACAGTAGTTACGAGTCGTCAGAAGCCCGAAAGTCTGACCACCAGTTTTACCAAGGGTATCGTATTACAAAGTAACTGGGTTTTGGAGGTCAGATAGGCAGTCGCTCCATGTAAAATACTGGTATTCAGCTGCACCCGGTTAGACTGGAAGCCGACCCTAACATAGTTGGGAAAAGGCTAGGCAGATGGTGATAGTCGCCGTCGCGCACTCGTTGCTCGTCAACTCGTTTCTCGCTTCTCGGTAAACGCGGACGGTAGGACAGGTGACTTAGAACCTTAATATACACTGGATGGTACGGCCCGGGGTGGTTGATGCGCTTTTGTTCTCTTACATGCTGTTTCATAAAAATTGTTGTGATACCAAAGGGATACTCACGAAAGTTCGAGGGGGATACAAAACAAAAGAACAACGGTCACGCCTGCGCCGTTAGCAGCACCTAGCTAGTATTTTTCAATCGCCTTAAAAGGAGGAGTTTATGCATTCGAGGACTTTTGTTATCAAGCATTCCAAAGTTTGCATTCAATTGAGCCAATATTTCGTTTGCGAAACACTTAAATCTTATCAAATCATTATAAGTTACTGATTAGATTAGTATGCTCGTTGAAACGTCCCTGACCAAATAAACCTTATGCCTGTAGACGAGCTTACATTGCTCGGTTTGCATGCCCTCTGCTCAAATGCTCACACATCGCGAGTGCTCACCGTGTGGACGCACCTTTAGAACGAAGGCCCATCTTAACAATGTTATATGCAGCCTATACGCAACACTTTTCATCTATGTACAGAGGGAGTGGGAGGCAGTCACCTCCTTCTGCGAAGCAGTCATGCTAGCGAAGGAGGTGGCGGGATGGATGAGGAAGAGAGCCTCCCGTCCCAGCCGCCGCGGGAGACGCTCCGGGCGTCGTTGGGAGCCGCGAGACGAATCCCGGCCACCGTAGGCGCGGGCCTGCGGACGGAGAGTTATAGGTAGCTCACCGTCCGATCAGGACCAGGGCCATGCCGGATGGCGCTTACGTGTTCCACGCGCGCCTCAAAGAGATGTCAGCATAAATTGAAGGGGCCTCATTTAGGTCTGAAGCCTGCCGGGTCAGCGGGATTGCCCGAAAGGGTTACCGCTGGCCTGGAACATAAAGGGCTAAGGAAGGAACAAGGGTGGGTTTTAGTCAGTAAGAGTCTGACACTCCCTTCCGCTCCACCCAGAGCGGGAGGGGTCATTTGATGATTTCCCATCAGCAAAAAAAAAAAAGCCTATACGCAACACTTTTCATCTATGTACAGATCAGATGCAAACAAAGTGAACACAATTTAAGTTCCAGTGACCTAGAAAATGCGATACCGAGTTTCAGGAACTTAGAATTCAATTTTGTTGCAATTTTATTATTCTTCAGCAATTTGGTAGCAACATTGTATTTAGCCGTAGTAGTTTTAGCTCTATTGGAAAAGCTGGATCAAAGGCTTACAGGCTTTCCAGCTTGGATACAGTACTTTAGATAATGTTGCTTTTGCTACCTATTTGTTACATTTGAATTATGAAATAATTACTGATTTATTATAGTATTTCACTGCTCGTACGGGTATTTCATAAACGTATATGCGTTTACTAGCAGTGCCCTGCGGTTTCATTCACATAAATTTCGATCCTCTGGGAATATCGGGATGAAAAGTATCCTATGTGTTAATCCTGGTTATAAACTACCTGTGTGCCAAACATCCAAATCCGTTTAGTAGTTTTTGCGTGAAAGAGTAACAAACATCCATCCCCACAAACTTTCGCGTTTATAATATTAGTAGGAAGCTACTAGTAGGATCTTAGCTATAAAAAGCTGTAAGCTGAACTTCTTCTTCATCTTCTACACGGATACCATACATCGTATCAACATCAAACCGAGCGAAATGGCGTTTCTCCAATCGATTTAGAGCTGATTTTTCAATGGACAGATAATTTTTATTCGTGGAATAAAAATGGCGTCTGACATTTTTAAATTATTATTATGTATATATTTATTTAGATTAGTATAATATACTTTATGTATGTATTTATTGTATTATGTTGATGGTACACCACATACTACCTGCAGTATTTGTCTGTCCTTCCCCTTTTTAATCCATCCAAAGGTTGTCTTTAAAAGATCACTTTTAGCGATAAGACCGCCCATTGTGTCACCCTTTGTGCAGTTTCCTATACCTTATGTCTGTAATTAATATGGTGTACATAATAAAGAGTATTCTATTCTATTCTATTCTAATTATTCCTCCGATAAAATTATCTGGCGTTGGAAAAATCTGAAGGCCAATTCTTGTAATTTAAAACGTTCAAAATCTAGTCTCAGTCTCATCTCGACGACAAACAAATGTCAAAAACTTGTCAAAATGTAAGAAAAGTAGTTATAGTCGGATTTTTAATTAGCTGGAGTAAAATGACAGCTTATGTCAACTTATGTGTTACTTAAATGACTGAAATTGGCGTCTTTTTGTTTTTTCGCGGCCATAAACCAAATCTTGTTTTTCTAGTACAGAATAGTGTAACAAACGAAACTTATTTGACATACATATCTCTAAACTCAGTCCGAAATGAGTTATTAAGAAGTGTCATTTTACTCCAGCTAATTAAAAATCGGACTATAGTTATTTTTGACAGATTGAGATTGTGAACGTTTTTAAAATTACCAGATTAATTTCCCCTCAGCTCTAAGTCATATTTGGAATGATCTGGTTGCTCAGATTCTAATAACGTGATTTATCGATGGATAAGATAAAGAGGCTTATCGATATTCAAGTTCTCAGTGATAATCACCCACAGTTATGATATTTAGAATATTCAATATTCTAAATATCATAACTGTGGGTGATGGTCCTGTAGACCTATTCTAGATTATATAGGTAGCCCTCTTCATTGTATCCAGCGCCAGCGGCCAAGACTAATTGTTATTCCTTACGAGCTCTCTGATGACTAGCAAAACCCGTCTGGGAAACCCGGTCAGCATTATTGTATCTACACTACATGTTGTAAGATGGTTGAAGTCTTCAACTATCTTCTTACGACATATGAATATACAGGCTTTGGGCGACGTTTCCGTAATACTTTTCTTTTCTAGATTAATTTTATATTTTATTTGAAATGGGTTTGCTCTTGACTCTAGTCTAGGTCAGAGGTGACAGAGACAAAGTCGACGATGGAGTGAGCTTACCTAGAAGAAGCCTGTTCACTCTTACTTTGAAGAGATTCGGGTTGTATGCGCTCGGAAACACGGACAAAATTTTAATTAGATTAAATTTTAATCTAGATACACGAAAGAATCTTTCCAAAACGCGAACCAAAGGCTTACAAATTAAAATTATCTTACAACATTGCCAGTTGCTAAGTTATTCTATCTAATATTATTCGTACGAGAGTCGATTACTCGTCGACACGACTCGCTACGCTAAGTGGCTCGACTACGTTTGTCAAAGTCAAATAGCTGCAGACTAGAGTAAATGTAGAAACTATATGTTTGACATAGTTATAACATAGAGCATAGTGGCATGTTACGGTTTCTAATTTGAGAAGTTGTTCAACGACTAAAGTGAGGGAG
Source organism: Mesoligia furuncula (assembly GCA_916614155.1). Classification (NCBI taxonomy): domain Eukaryota; kingdom Metazoa; phylum Arthropoda; class Insecta; order Lepidoptera; family Noctuidae; genus Mesoligia; species Mesoligia furuncula. Next base: position 26,362,437 of record OU744800.1, on the reverse strand, counting down.
AATTGTCATTTGAACAATCGTTTACTTTACTAGTAGAAGTCTTTGTGAAGGAGCTTGTCTAGGCAACACTACTTACACGTATATATTTACCGTCAATACCAATATAGATATTTTATAATATAGATATAGAGGTATGAAGAACAGGCTGTAAAGTTCACTCAACCTCCATAGAAAAGGGAGGATCCTCCGACCAGACGGGTGTTGTATCTGGCGATTCATGTCGGGCCGTTGTATCTATGCTAGTTGCGCGGTAAACTTTGCTTGCGAGATACAGGATTGTGCGTGACGTCAGTATGTCGCGTTGTTCTCATGTGGCGTTGTAGATACTGCTAGAAAGGTTCCAAAATTTAGCTCCAAGAACAATCTCAAGCGCGTTGCTTTGTCCGAAACACCGAAATACACGAGCACTTCAAAATACCAACAGTGAAAGAAGAACTATGCGTCTACTACTAAGATAAGTACGTAGTGCGTAAGAGTCTGAGGAAGTGCAGCAATATTTTAACCAAGAACCCTCTTAACACCACACAAAGGATATAATCCGCCTAAAGAGATGGCAAATCCAGAACTTGGACCAGAGACAACGAAAATTTAGAGTTAATTTAGTGCTGAATCACATAATGTATAGGTATGTTCAATGGAACACCACACAATAATCTCACACGAAGACCCCCATCTGATTATGGCTAGAAAGCCGATTGCAGATAAAAGGAGAACAAAAAAAAAATCCGTCAAGCTGTAGAACTGAGTTTTTCTACATGGATCTCACACAGGTATATTATTATATACTAGCTTCCCCAAGCGGCTTCGCCCGCATGGTATGTCGATAAAAAGTAGCCTATGTCCTTTCTCAGGGTTCAAAGTATCCCCATAGCAAATGTCATCAAAATCGTTCTCGTGGTTTCGAAGTTTAGCGGAACAAACAGACAGATAGAAGAAAACATTACAAATTGTTTTTTTTATATAAGTACCGTATATACCTTCAGATTCATAATTGTAATTAATAAAAAGCTGATATTTTGACATTACCAAACGACTCTTCAATTTAATTTAGGTATTTGTAGTAGGTACAGATAACAAGCTGACTCAACAGAGGTTGTCTTGTCCAATACAAAAATCCTATAGGAAAAAGGACTTTCAGTTTTTCCCGAATTTGATGAATTTCCGGGAAACTTACCAACGTTTCTTTTCATAAAAACCTGATTCAGCCTATTACGAATATTTTAAAACCAAAAATAGCCATAATTAATTTTTATTATTATTTTAAAAGAAAATGACATCTAAACAATATTTGGTAACAAAATTTTTAAAATTTAAAAAGAGTGCCCATGGAGTATAATACCCGTTCTTTTTCATAGAAACATAATAAACTTTGGGAACCACCTTTATCTTTCTGACTGCCCGACTCCTTGACTATTAAAAGTGCCTGTAAATGTTTTAATTACAATAAATGCTAGGGTAATTTAAATGCACCTGCAATGGCTCCTGGCATTGCAAGATGCGTAGGTACTCGTATTGTCCGCGGTGACTAACAGATGCGATCGCTTACTATTGATATTTGAATTAAATACTACGACTTTACGATTAACTTCACACGCCTACGGGTGGGTTTACCCTATATTGGTAATTCAAAGTTTGAAATTGTGTCGTTTTAAAATTCTTTCCTCCAGAAAGTTTTTTTTCTGCTGATTAGAATCAGAAGGCTTAATCATGAATTATTTTGATGACTTAGCAGATTAAGCTACATGCTTTTGTTTTATTCCTAGCCCCTTATTAAAGAAGCACAAGCATTCATTCAAATACTCCGTCCATTTTTTCAATTGACTTAACTCTGCAAGTTTCCCCTTCACTCCGAGGTGGCTGAACATACATTGTGGATTTACATTTATTCGCTATACGCATGTAAATGCTCGGGGGTTTGGTCCATGGTATTTGTGAGTCACAGTTGATGGCTGCAACAATGTAAGGTTTTGCGGAATACAAGATGGCCGATGTGGAATGCAGATTCATTTGACGAAGGATGAGGTACTGTGTAACGGGTTTGTTTGGTTCAAATTTTAATCTAGGAGAGTTGCGGAATGAGTCTTTTGGTTTCAGTAGTTTTGATTGAGTAAAATAAGTGAACAAATAGAATATAGGAAAGTGAAGTTCTAAAACGGAAAAGTTTAAAATAGAAATAAGCGACTGATACATTACATTTTCATTATGACACATAACTATGGTTAGATGAGTAGGAAAGTGTAGAATAGAAAACTGCAATTGGTGAAGAGTTAAGAGCGTTTACGCCGTAGGGCATTTCATACAAACATTCAAGTCTTTGTTTTTCGAAATGGATGAACCGATTTTAATGAAACTTCATACTAATAAGCAGGATACAAAGGTCTAAATAGTTAGTAGAAAACATTTTCGAAAAGTCTTATTTAAATAAAGATAACTGGAAATCTCTGTTTCTATGGAAAGTTTAATATCGGTCTAATTTGACTGTAGTTATCTATTTTTCGAAAATGATCTCTACTAACTTTTTAGACCTTTGTATCCTGCTTATGCGTATGATGTTTCATTAAAATTGGTTCATTAATTTCGACAAACAAGGGTTTTGATATTTTGTATGAAATGCCGTACGGCGTAAACGCTCTTAAAGAGACTCACTAAAAAAGTGATGAATATAAATGTTAGGGAGGGAGAGGAAGGCTAAAGAAAAAATGGATGGATTGTGTGAGGAATGTTACGAAAGAAAGGGGTAGGGATGTGACGATTGACAAGGGAGAATGGAAGAACCAAAACTATTGCAGCGACTCCAAGTAAAAAAATGAGACAAGGACAGGAAGATAAAGAGTTAAAAAAAATTTACACGGAGCAGAGAAATTAATATTTCTTGAGTAACACTGTCTAGAACAGATGCAAAAAGGCCAAGATAACAAAGACACAACCAAAAATAATTTAATAACCTACATGGTAAATAATTTAATTACTGTAAGGTTTACAAACACTTTTACACTTCAATCATACTCGTATTTAAAAAAAACTTAATGTGGTCGGCGTTTCCTATCATATATCAAAACAAACTCAGAGGTCACAGTCTCCTTTAAAGTCCAGACATAAACCAAAAGCATATCCCACAAATAACTAACCAACACCTGAAACCAACTCAGAGCTGACCGCAAACCAGTTACAATTCAAGTTAAGACTAACTTACAGTAAGCAGTGACTAAGTTAAATTCAAGATTACAGCGCCAACTTGGTCCAGGCGTTGCTTAATTCAATTCTAAGCATGGTCTAAGCACGGTTTAAAACTTACATTCTGGATCTAGTTTGGACTGCAACTGTTACAGATGTATGTAATTGTAATTTAAGTTTGATTCAGTTTAAATTGAATTGTTTTGTAATTCATCTGTTTGGCAACTGTGTTGTAGGGCACGGTGCACATTTGAGTATGTCGTATGTTTGATATAACATGTAGCATAATTACCCTATAATGTATGTTCTCACAGCTAAGACACAAGTCTCCTCTCAGGAAGAGAGAGCCACGCGGACCAAGTGCGTGTTGGTAGACGTCACATGTCTTCGAATTTTTGATTCTAGGACATGCCAGTTTTCTCTCGATGTTTTCCTTCACCGTTTTGAGAGCAGTGGTGATGAAATAATATGTAATATGTGATTGGACAGATATACGCCGTGTTCCGGATGATATACATGAACTTCGACCATATGTTCAGACCATGGAAATAAGCATTTTTCATTATGGACAAATAAATGAATTCTTATTTTTTATGTTTTGTTAATTTTCATACAAACTAAATAACTTGACGTAAATCTTCCGATATGTATGCTTCCATAACCGAATTGGCAACGTCGTATTTTCGTTCATAAGATTTGACGGGCTGAAACTTGTCAAAACTAAGTTAAGAGCGTTTACGCCGTACGGCATTTCATACAAACTTTCAAGCCCTTATTTTCCGAAATGAATGAACCAATTTTAATGAAACTTCGTACGCATAAGCAGGATACAAAGGTCTAAAAAGTTAGTAGAGAACATTTTCGAAAAATAGTGTTACAGCCAAATAAGACCGATTTTAAATTTTCCATAGAAACAGAGATTTCCAGTTATATTTTTTTAAATAAGACATTTCGAAAATGTTCTCTACTAACTTTTTAGACCATTGTATCGTGCTTATAAGCATGAAGTTTCATTAAAATCGGTTCATTAATTTCGAAAAATAAGGGCTTGAAAGTTTGTATGAAATGCCGTACGGCGTAAACGCTCTTAAGACCCTTTCTTACTGCATAGCTCAATTAAATTTTATTAAATGAAATTACAAATATCTTTGTAAGGAAGCCTTTTTTTAAGTACTACTACTTCCTTTGTTAGATTTCATTTGTAAAAGCTATAGAAGCGTTAGCCAAAGTTTATGGATAACGTGAAGAACACGTTGTATAATGGTTCTTATAACATAATTGTGATTTGACTTCTGGTACTATTCCTGTTACAGTAAGCCTGTATCATCCCACTGCTGGGCAATGGTTTCCAGCTCTTGCGATCCAGGGCTAACGTGTACCCGTCACACCGTCACCGTCACCGTCAGCCGTCATCTTCTACGGGATTTCGGGGGTCTGGGGTAGTTGACCTCTACCTACTATACCTAAAAATATTTTGGCGCTCCTCACAAAACTACCAAAAATACAACATACAAATACCTACAAACTATTTGGCTTTATAAAGCGAGCACTTAATACTTGGAAACTAGCGCACAACTTTATCCGTTACGACGAAACTCGGGCAAAACAAATAATTCACTATCTAATTGCCGTTTTTGCAACAAGGAAATGTTACTGCAATCACTAGAGGCGCTGTTTATAGGGAAACATATTTGGCCAATACGTATAGACAAGAAATATGGGGAAGGGCTTGTTTTTTATTGGGTTTTTAGGGTTCTGTACCTCAAAAGAAAAAACGGAACACTTAGGTATACGATTGGTCACGGATAGACAAGAAATATGGGGAAGGGCTTGTTTTTTGGTGGGTTTTTAGGGTTCTGTACCTCAAAAGAAAAAACGGAACACTTAGGTATACGATTGGTCACGGATAGATAAGAAATATGGGGAAAGGGCTTGTTTTTTTAGTGGGTTTTTAGGGTTCCGTACCTCAAAAGGAAAAAAATGGAATACTTATAAAATCACTTCGTTGTCCGTCTATCTGTCCGTCGGTCAAGACCCTTTTTCTCAGGAACGCGTGGAATTATCAAGTTGACATTAATGTCAAATATTGAAGGCTGCAATCCCTTGAAGCAGTGAAATAGAGCATCATAATATAGTACTGTCACTCCCTTTCTAGCCATTTCATCTTTGACCCGCTCCGTCCATTTTTCTCATGGAATAATATTTAGGAACTAATGGTAGGTATATTGATAACTTTAAACAAGGATTAGTGGATTACCTTAGGACCGAACCTAAACCGGGGCAGCAAACAGTCTTCCCAAATTATGTTAGCAGCTGCGCAACAAGAGCTGTAGATAGATTTGGGGCAAATCATTGCTCATAAGTTAAAAAGAAGGAAGCTATAAAAGTATTATGACGTCAAACCATAAAACAAAACAAACGCTCCATAAATTAAAAGTCCCATAATAAGTCACTTGGCAACCTCACAATGTTGCCAGGAACAAATATTTCTCTACCTAATTGCCCTTTTTTGCAACAAGGAAGTGCCGTTGCAGTCACAAGTGGTTCCATTTAGCGGAAAAAATGCTGGGTTACGTTCAAAAGAGGCCGCATTATACCGCTCGTTGCAACAATTAAATTAATGTCTTGGCCCGACGGGCCTAATTAGCGCCCACTACGATTTAATTGGCCCTCTTTACTTTTTTAGAAGACCCGCCGGCAATTTGGCGAGCGTTTTAAATATTGTTTGGCTTAAAATTATGGTTTATGTAGCCAAGAATGAAAAGTGTTGTCGAGTATTCCATTTATTATAGCGGATATGGCCAAACGGTTAAGTGGGGGACGAAAGCAAAATTGCCAATAGTTAATAATTCGTCACTGGAAAGGATAAAATGCTAAAGCGCCATTTGGGCCAAAAATAAGTTTTATAATATTATTTTATTATCATTATTATTTATTTATTTATTACATAAATACGCTACCATTACAGTGTCCCAATTCGGTACCTAGGTAGTTTGTAGTTAATTAACAGATCATGGAATAGTTTACAGTGTAAGCTTTACAAATTACAAACAAATATCACGTATACCTTTGCGGACTCGCTCAGTGAAAAATTGAGAAAATATCTATTCTCTCAGCAACTAAATTTAGTGTCCGCATTGTTCGCGTCAGAGAGACGCTATCCAACAGTTTATTAGTTCGTAATATATCTTTGGATTAGATTTTTTTTCTGCGTCGATCTGTTTAGGTTTGTTGTTGTTGTTGTGAATCCAACGATCCAAACTAATATTATAAATTCGAAAGTAACTCTGTCTGTCCATCTGTCTGTATGTTACCTTTTCACGCTTAAACCACTGAACGGATTCCGATAAAATTTGGCAGAGAGATAGCTTGCATCCCGGGGAAGGACATAGGATAGTTTTTATCCCGATATTCCTACGGGATCGACGATGCGGGTGAAACCGCGGGGCGCTGCTAGTATATTATATAACTCATTTTGGCCCAAATGGCGCTTTAGCATTTTCTCCTTTCCAGTGACGAATAATGATTTTTCATGAAATTGATAAGATTAGGTATAAAATTAAAATAATATGAGTAACTATATGATATTTCCAAACTTTTTGTGGCACAGAAAACCTAAAATAATAAAATTGTCTCGATCACTTTTTCTACCCATTTTCGTATGTTAAAAACATTTAGGATGCAAATTTAATCATATTTACTACAAGACGAAAATTTTGTGCAAGAGTTTGTTGAGTAGTAGAAGTATGAGTTTAGAAAATCAGCTTTTTTTGTTATCTGTTGTTTAGATATCGATACTTATCTCATCTGTAAAGTTTATAAAAAAAAAAACAACACGGAATTATTAAAGCATGAAAAAAACGTCAAATTAATTTTTTTTTTTGTTGTTGTTTAATCGTGTTTAGATGTCGAAACAAATCAATTCTGCGGAGTTTCCCTAGAATTTGAATTTGACCCCGTATTTTATCCACAGCGGTACCTAACGAGAACAGAAGGCCAATTTTCGTAATTTCAAACGTTCAAAATCTAGTCTCAGTCTCATCTCGGCGACAAACAAATGTCAAAAACTTGTCAAAATGTAGGGAAATTACAGGTTATTTTGACAGATTGAGACTGAGATCAGGGGGTCTAAAAAGGCCACTTTGGAGAATCGTAACAGGATAACATTATGAATCATAATATGGCGAAGACAGTCCTTGTTTTTCTTTTTTCGCTGCACTACGTAGATATAATCAAAGAGATTGGGATTGGATTTGGATTGGATTGATTGGTATTTTAGCATAGACAAAAAAAAATAACTGAAAATCACCAATGGGATTTGATACGATTAACATAACAGTTAACTATCCATTATATTTTCCTTTTATGATTCTGCCAAAGAGGCCTTTTTAGGCCCCCTGACTGTGAACGTTCTTAAAATTACGAGAAATTGCCCCTCAGTTTAGAGAGGGATGCGTGTAAGGGCGACATATTGCCGGCCAGCCGCATGCAAGCACAGCATTAACTTGAATGGGCGTCCCATTCGCCTTAATTGACTCCTATAACTTGCATGGTTTTACAAGCCAGCGAATTGCTACAAACCGTTTTTGTTCTTTTCTGATGTGCCGTGAAAGAGGAATAAATATTTTAGTTTTCTCTTGCTTTTTCTGTTGTTGTACGGTCAGCAACAAAAGTCGATTAAAACTTCGGTTTTTTAATGTCAGTTATTGAGCGAAATATTTGTTCAAAATTGCAGCAGAAGTACAATGCAATTTTGAACAAAAACTTTTGCTCAATAACTGAGATTAAAAACTGTACAGATGCTAGCACATCAAGTTACTATAATCTGTCAAATTTTTTTCAAGTTTATCGCTACAGCAAAAAGTTCGAAGTTGATTGGGAAAATTTGACAGTTTCGGGTAGCTTGATGTGCTGGCGTCTGTACAATATTTGCATTTATTAAAATGACAATGGACTATGATATTCAATAATATGACAATCCTGACCGATTGGACGGAGAAGGTGTAGCATGAAAAAAATAGTAGAAACATTTTGTGAAAAGAAAAATTTTTCTACTTTGTTTGTGTTTGTTGTTTCCATACTCTATATATTAGTGGAATTAAATGTGTGGTTTTTTACTACGCAACCAATCAACCAACCAATCGCTATCAATCAACTCGCTGTCCACTGCTGGACATAGATCTCTCCCAGGCTGCGCCACAACACCCTGTCCTTCGTCTTCCACATCCAGTCCATCTCAACCACTTTTTTAAGATCGGCGATCAACGTAGCAGGGGGGCGTCCCCACACTACGCTTACCGATACGCGGTCTTGACTCCAGGATTTTTGCTTATAAATCATCATCTGCCTAGCCTTTTCCCAACTATGTTGGGGTCGGCTTCCAGTCTAACCGGATGCAGCTGAATACCAGTATTTTACATGGAGCGACTGCCTATCTGACATCCACAACCCAGTTACTGGGTAATACGATACCCCTTTGTAAGACTAGTTGTCAGACTTTCGAGCTTCTGACTACCCGTAACGACTGTCAAAGATCCACAAATGACAGCCGGGACCAACGGCGTAACGTGCTTTCCGAGGCACGGATGGGTCTCGGTATGTGAAGATGGATGGATTATTGCTTACAAATATTGTTTTCCAAAACTAAAATACACCTATGATCTGAATTTTTACTACTTTAAGATCTTCAAAATTAGAGTTGCAGCTATGCAGTATCTTGGTAATTACGTAGTAATTACACAAAAGAACTATCTACCTACCGTATACTTTTTCAGAATTGCAAAAAATACACAATAATGTTTATCATTCCTCTGTGCCCATTACCATACATAACAAAAACTTATTCTATTATCCAGTGACCCACTTACAAGTCCACAATAAGCGTTACTCCTGATTCTTGCTCCGTTTCGCATTAACATCTGCAATCTTAATCTAAATAAACGATTAAATATAATAATATGTTCGTTCATTACGACGAAAGTTTTGCGAGGACCTTCCTGTTTGTACAGTCACGAGCATAATATGTATCCACTTAGCAAAAATCAAAAGCGATTTTGAGGATTTCTTTCATAACTACTAGGTTATCATCATCATCTGTTTTAGCATTTTTCCAACTTTGTTGGAGTCGGTTTCCAGTCTAACCGAATAAAGCTGAACACCAGTATTTTACACGAAGCATATCTTTTAAGGGTCCGTAGGTACCTAAAGGGTGCCATCGAAACCCTATTACTAAGTATCCGCTGTCCGTCCGTCCGTCTGTCAGCGGCTGTATCTCATGAACCGTAATAGCTATACAGTTGAAATTTTCACAGCGTGTGTTTTTCTATTGCCGCTGTAACAAAAAATAATAAAACTAAAGTTAAAAACTAAAAGGGTCCGCATAGAAGAAACGTGTTTTTTTTTGGCGTTTTTAGCCTTGTACTACGGAAGCCTCCGTGTGCGTGTGCGTGCTCGACTCGCACTTGGCCGGTTGTTATATCTTATTTTCTATAAAAGTAGGTATCGGTCAAAAATGCATTATTCGCATGTAAAAAATGTTCATATAATTATGTTTTTCGACTGAAAGATATATGAAAACTTGGAATTACGACCACCAAACAGGACTAGGGCTCGGAAAAGAAAAATCGCTTTTGTATTTGTTAAGTGTACACCAACACGCTTTATGCTTGTGACTGTATTACGATACGGTAATGAAAGGGTTAAGTTAATGATTCTGGATATTACATTCCGCGTTATTTTATATAGTTAGTGAGGTGCCAAACTACTCTGAGTAGTAATTTTAATTAGTGTTTTGGGTACCCGAATGTTTAATTATAGTGCAGAGATTTAGGGAACTGCTTCTAATAGGTAAGTATAAAAACTGGAGTGAGAGCATAGAACTATTATCTAGGGGCACGGGAGTGCCCCCACCAAGTCGAGCAAAAAGGGGCACGGCCGTACCATCCCTTTCTCGAAGCAGTTCGGGCCATTTTCGACACCCTATAACTTCGTTGTGGATAAAACTAGAGAGCTGATTACTTATACTGGACGGACAGTTCATAGCCAGCGACAAGTCCTACGAGCTCACTGACAACGAGACCGTGTCGGTTAAGGGGCTTACATGACCTAAAGCGCGGTCACTGTCGGACTGCATAGAAAATAAAGAGAAGCGAAAATTACCATCGAACGCTGGCAATTTATTGCAAAATATGAAACAATTATTTAATTACAAAAAATCTATTGTTTGGACGAAAAAATTAAAACAATGGTATTTTAGTATGTTGCTTTTAGAATAATCTGACAAAAAATTAGAATGATTGTATGTATATTAGTATGCTTTTTATTGTAAAAAGAAAGTTTTTAGAGGTATCTCAAGATTATTTTTCAATCGTATCAAATTAGTTGTTTTAATGTTTTCAACACAGTATCTACCTAGCGTATATCCTGAAGAATATCATATATTTTTCTGATTTTGTTTACTGTAGACGATCTCAAACTTTTATTGTTTCTAAAACTTGCGTTTTTTGTGTTTAGGTCCTGTAAGCCCCTTAAGGTGAGGTTATGGGACACAGGTCTCCATTCGGTGAGAGGGAGTGGGCCGTTATCCACCGCGCGGGCTTTCAAAATTTAGCATGTTATTGAGCAACGTGACTTTCATGTCATTTTGTAGCGCTTATCATGGTTATATTTGAGATATAATAGTCTTTAAATCTGTACTTAGCATAATCAGCCTATACCTAACGTTCCCACTGCTGGGACGCAGGCCTCCTCTCGGTGAGAGGGAGTGGGCCGTATTCCACCACGCGGGCCCAGTGCGGGTTGGTAGATGTCACATGTCTTCGAATTTTTGGTACTAGGACATACCGGTTTCCTCACCATGTTTTCCTTCGCCGTTTTGAGAGCAGTGGTGATGAAATAATTTACACAAAGTAAAGCGGCTCTCTGGGTTCGAACCTGTCAACCTACAACTCCTAAGTCGTAGTTCTGTACTTATGGTGGGGGAAGTATGGCGGTTAGAAATTGCTAGCACTCAGTGAACAATGAACCTGGTAATCAATGATGGTTAGATTTCTATAAAAAGCTTTCAGCAGTTGGAAAAAAAAACCCTTATTTCGTCGGCTAAAAGTTAAGTGACTCAGCGTTCTGATGCTATCACATCAAGATGCAATACATCACATCCACAAGTTTACAATATAGACTTTGGCAATATAGAGAATATTACACAACTGATGTACTGAAATCAACCATTGTTGCTTAAATTCTCCTTAATAAACATACACAAACGAAATTTCTCCAATAAATTCCAATATTTACAGATGTAAATGTAAAATATGGTCCAATTACCAAACGAAATTGGATTTTAATTGATAATAACACTCAAATGAGTGGGTAATACGGCCATTTTATTCTACGTACACTCCCCAAATAATGCCATCAAGCGTTTTAAAAGAGGGACATCAAATAAATTGTCGATCCTCACAAAAGTGACTCGCTTATAATGTTACAGTTACATGAAAAATGGACTCGTCCTGAACAATGGGGTGAAATATAGGCCAGAGGTAGAATCGGGGATTTATTGTTTTTATTTAGTCCGTAATAAGGCTATGGAGTGAGGCCATTTTTCGTTTTATGTTGAATAATGTAGAACCATTCAAAACAAATAATAATTAAGTAGGCGCGGTTCTAGTACGCTCCGATTATTTTCGTGTATACTTTTGGTCCATCTGTAACCTAACCTAACCTAGCGAGAGGTTTTTGCTCGACACTGCCTTTTTTAGGCTCATCGCATTCCTTATGACGCAACATAAGCATAATTGACAGCACGGTTGGCGTTTAAATAAGACATTTCGAAAATGTTCTCTACTAACTTTTTAGACCTTTGTATCCTGCTTGTACGTATGAAGTTTCATTAAAATCGGTTCATTTATTTCGAAAAATAAGGGTTTGAAAGTTTGTATGAAATGCCTTACGGCGTAAACGCTCTTAAGACTACAAACTATCAATAATTTCAGTGTAAGCTTTCGCCTCCTGAAACTTAATAAGGTCCAGACTTAAGTCAAACGCCTTAAGGCATCGAAACTTCGTAAATACATGTGTACGCACGTGTTTTCTCTTACGCGTGAGTAGGACGCCTTCTGAAGAGAGAATAATATAGGTAGGGTCAGCGAAAAAAGTTTAAAACACTTGTAGCGGTGTCTACAACGCCACATGCGAACAACGCGTCATATTGAGGTTACGCAAAATCCTGCATCTCGCAAGCAGAGGTTACCGCGCAACTAGCATAGATACAACGGCCCGACATAAATCATCGGGCAGTTGCCCGCCAGACACAACACCCGTCTGGTCGGAGGATCCTTCCTCCCTTTTCTATAGAGTATGAGTGAACCTTACACCCTTTCATCATACCTCTATACACTGTTACTTTTGTAATAATACGACATCGCTGTCCCATTGCAGAGCACTTCAGTCAGTTAGGTTAACATGCTTACCATGCTTTTCGAGGCATGAAGGGGTTCCGGTATGTAAAGATAGTCACCCATCTATAGACCGATTGCGGTAAGCATAGCTTTGCCTGATCGATCGACCCGTCTGGCTGTTATTACACTAAAGAGACTAATTATATCAACAACAATAATTACACAATTGCAATATAAATGCAGCATAGACGTGCAATAAAGCTCTTTCACACAGGCAGGTAACAGTGTTACTTTGATACAATTATGTTGATGAATCCAAACTCCGCTGAAGTTCTCAGGCGTCTGAAGTTGCTCTCGATTGTTCTGTCAACTGCTTTGTGTAAATCCTGTTATTTGTATTAAGCAGGGAATCTGTAGGTATTTTACTTTGGGTTGTTCGTTAGTATGGTATTTATATCTCACGAAGCGACGCGGGCTATACTTGTGATTATCAAGAGTACAAATATGCTGTGAATTTGTGTGTAAGCGCAGTAGTTCTCGCCGGTCTGAGGCAATGGCAAAGTAGACGTGTGTGTGACAAGTGTGTGCGTGTGTGTGTTATGTCATATCGCTGCTTGTCTAAACGCACACATTGTCAGTGTGTTTGTCCACTTGGTTACCACAAGTAAATCGCGCGTCGCTTTGTGCGATAAAAATACTGTAATTAGTTAGGATCTAGATGATTAACATCCGGTTTCTAATTTGAGAATTGGAAGTTGAGAACTTTACACTTCCTTCTTTTCAAAAAAGTAACAATTTCTAAACTTGAACTCGGCCAACATTGAAGGAATCATCTGTAATGCATTAATCACGTAAACATAACGCAAAGAAAGAAAACAAACAAATAAACTGGCCAAGTGCGAGTCGGATTCGCACACGAAGGGTTCCGTATCACAATTCAAAAACGCCGAAAAAAACACGTTTGTTGTATGGGAGCTCCCCTTAAATATTTATTTTAGTATTTGTTGTTATAGCGACAACAGAAATACATAATTTGTGAAAATTTCAACTGTCTAACTATCGCGGTTCTTGAGATACAGCCTGGTGACAGACAGACGGACGGACCGTAAAACGAGACCGGAAAACGAGACCCTATTACTAAGACAGCGAAGTCTTAGTAATAGGGTCTCGTTTTTACCCTTTGGGTACGGAACCCTAAAAACACAAGTTGGGGAAAATATACGTCACATCCACGCAAAACAGCCATTGTTCAGCATAATGCTACGATACCATGCGAGACAGAGCCTCAGCACAGGTTATTAGTGAGGAAGAAAAATTGAATCTAATAATTAGCATGACAATAGTGAAGGAAACAAAAAAAAATTTGCATCGGACAGAATCCATAATTGGAACAGGTAGTAGGTAGTTCAGACTAAACATCGGTGCTCATACAACTACATATCTTTCCACGAAACTGGTTCAGAACAAATACGCTCAAAGATATATCGAAGGTCGGGCATCGGGGCACGTGTCAGGACTTAAATTAATCAGTAGTCAGATCCTTTTTAGGGTAACCTAATCCCTACCTGAACTAGGGACCCAACACGGGGCACGGAGGGGTGTCGGTATGTAAAGATGGTCAGCTATCCACAGACCAACCGCGGCAAGCGTAGCTTAACCTGATCGATCGACCTGTGCGGCTGTTATTATTTAGCCACGGGCCCTCAAGTGTAGCTTAGAATTAAGTTAACTTGAACTCAACCACAGGCCTGGTAATTACGTCCCTATAAGACTCCAGCTGCAGCATATATCCAAACAAAGCGTTGATTCCTACCCTTAATTATCACTTTCACTAAGCTTATTCTCCAAGAAGAATACTAAAACACAGAAACAAAATAAAAACCCGATAGAAAGAATCTTATATTTCCTTATCTGGTATAATGTCACGACTTTACTGACTCTATTTTGCGACGAGGCAGTAGGATATTTATCAATAAGGCTACTTGACCGCGGCCCCCTGTCAGTGAGACAATCGTAAATCCATCTATATTTTTATGTTCATTCTTTTATATGACACCAGGAAAGCTAAGGGCTTGAGATGAATGGATTTCGTGCGAAAATAGATATAAATTGGGGTACAAAAGCGAAAAAAAATGAAGGTGGAAATAGTTTCCTTCATTTGTTTATCTGACACTTCTTTAGGTCACTGCTTTTCAACATTAATTTTTCACTTGTATTGCTCAATTTTCCTTTTCTCAATTAATATAGCTACCAATTCTGCGATCCATATATCATTAATCCAAGTAATTCCTAAATTATCATTGGCAAATTTCGGGTCCCATCAGATTTATCGTTTAGCTGATTATCACGCATATTTATGTCGTCACTGAAGCAATAATATTTCACCAAGACATCAGAGAGCCTCCCATCCGGGCACAAGTTACCGTGGCCTACTTGGAAAGCCTTAAATAATAATAATAATAATTGGAAAACCTTAAATAGTCTTCGTACCCAAGTAGGCCGCAGCTAGAACAACCTCCACAAGTGGGGGTTTATGATTCCGGTCTGTATGCAGCGTCTCACCGCAGAAAATGGCTCACTTCCCATCTTGCACCGCATGTCCTGTCACCTGCATACGTGAGGACCTAATGACTGCGTCAGCGAACGGTATTCGTGTTCCTGAATTAAGGGCCAAACATTAATATTATTGTGAATGTGAGGACTATGTGGGTTTGTTTTCCTTCTTATCTAGTTTTAATCATGATCTGGCAGTTTGAGTAATTTAGGCGGTCTACTCACATGTCCTTTCTTTGGTATTGTTCGTTGAATCGTTGAGATTCACGATTTTTGACAAATGCGTGCACTGACTGGACAGGTCCGTTCAATCTGTGTGGTTCTTTCCTCAAAATACAATTTCAGACACCATGTAGATTACATGATCTGACCAAGACTTTGTCTGGACTTTAAAAGAGACTGTGACCTCTGAGTTTGTTTCGGCCTTTCTTCTCAGAATAGTCAGATAGGAAACGCCGTACCTCATCTAGTTTAAAAAAAAATGATTGACGTGTAAAAGTGTTTGTACAAACCAACTTACAGAAAATAAATCATTTATTTTCTGCCATCGACATGCTAAGAAGAAGACCAAAACATCGACTGTTAGTAGTTTCGTCATTCCGTCTCCATTTATAAATCTAGAACCGTGTAACTTGATACGGTCTGTAGGATATTTTCAATATATCTTCGCTCGACTTTTGGCACCGTCAATGAAGCGACCATAATTTCTATATCTACATGACTAGTCTGTTTGAAAACGTCTGGCGTCATAGACGCAGACCCAGAAGAAGATGGCGGGACGAGTTTGATGCCTACATACAGGATTGGTTCACACTAGTGAGCTAGTGTGAACCAATCCTGTCTGTGAACCAATCCAGACAGAGAGGAGGAGAAAGGAGAAAGGTAGGCCTTTTGTCTTGCAGTGGGACAACTTAGGCTAAAAATAAATAAATAACATGTGTAATAGAAATGAGGACTTTTCTGAGAGCCTAATCAAGTGTATGATCAGGACACCTGCTAGCAATTTCGTGGTTGGTTAATCAGAACCACACCAATCATAATAATATCTATGTATTTTAACACCATGTTTATTCAAATAGAAGTCTAGAAAACCGAGATTAAAATAAAATTCTTGAAAACCTGTGAATGCCTGGAACACGTACCTACCTGATAATAATTCCGGATTGGAGACTGATTAAAAGTGGTCTTTGAACCAATAGCGATACTTTTGTGGTATTTCTGTGGGGATCATCAAAATCTGAGTTTTGAGAAATATAACATTTTAGAATACCTACATATTTTTTTGTTATATTTTTATTTTAATAACGTTTTAACGGGTATTTCTGACTTTATAACATTTAATTAATGTGTTTCTCTGCTAGACAAGGCACTTGCCACCTCAAAAGTACTGAATTTCACAATTTTTTTCGTTTTTAACCGACTTCCAAAAAGGAGGAGGTTCTCAGTTCGCCGGAATGTTTTTTTTTTTAATATTTATGTTCACCGATTACTTGAAGACAGCTGGATAGATTTAGAAAATTCTTTTGTTTTAATGGACCATGGGAACACTTGGTAATTATACACTATCAAACAAAAAAAACAAAAAAACAAATTTGACTAAAACCACTGCTACATTTCTCACATGTACCCAGATACATAAACCATGAAACCCTCATATTATCACCGCCATGTTGTGACGTAGGTATCTGCAGAATATTATCAATAAGGCCACTTGACCTCCCCACTGCCAGCGAAACAATCTCTTTATCCTCGCATTAACATTCCGTTCTGGCCTGTAACCAACCGTGAGCACGCGTAGGCCTAAGAGTCAGTTGTTCTGAAAATAAATACGTTTGGTGTACTGGGTAGGTGGAAAACAGAAGGTTAGGAACCTAGGATGTCATGTCTCATTAACTTGTTTAGCTTTGAAATTGGCGTAAACAACGTGTGTTGTTCCGGGAGGCCCTTTTGAGAAATGGAATTTCCTCGTCTAGATTTTGTCCTGTTTATCAGAGAGATTTCTATCTAACTGAGTCCAATTAGATAGAAATCTCTTTACATCACCACTTAAAATCAAAAATATTATTATTTGAATAACATTTTCTTGGCAGAACGAACAGTTGAGAACAGGACATGATAACAACATGGGAATAGGGCATGCTGTAGCAAAAGTATGCGTAAAGCGGTAGCAGGGCTAAATGCCCAGAGTGAGAAAGGTAGATCCGATTTAAGGTATTCGTATCAAACCGGAAAGGGATCGGCACCGTATCAACTTGAGCCTTTCAGTATTCTTTGTATGAAACTCCTTACTGCAACGCACACTAATCGTAACGTAATCGCCTCGCCTCGGGACAAGCTAGCGAACCGCGGTGCGGTGTGTTAAGGCTTGTCATCCCCGCGCTTACGGCTCGTTGTTCCCGCGCTTACGTCTCTCCGTTCCCGAGCTTACGTCTCTTCGTTCACCCTTGCCCCTCTCACCCCTCCGGCCTGCCTGCTGCACCACCAACCAGCGGTCGGTGAGCCGTAAGCGCGGCGTCGCCTAGCCGTAATCGAGTCGACGTATCGGAGCTTCTGATCCGCTTTGGTTACGTGCTTACGTTAGGTTGACGCCTGTTTGACGGCGACGCGAAAGGCGATACGGTGCCGATCCCTTTCCGATACGTGTGCCTTTATTCCGGTCTGATCCCCTGCTAGTTCGTCTTCTGTTTTAATATCTGTCTTATCCACTTTATATAGGTTACTTTTTTGACAGGTAAGTACAGTCCAGAGAAAATAAACGTTTCATGTTTCACAAATACAAGTCAAGAAAGCTATTTTCATGCACAAGCATGTGTTATGCAGCGATAGCTTTCAACTTTGCAATACTGACTTCATTGACCCGTATGCTTGTACCCACTAGCAGATACTCTTATTCGGTATCGGATTTCGACGTTCTAGTATCCATAAGCAATATGTACAGACGCCAGCACATCAAGCTATCCGAAATTGTCAAATTTTCCCAATCAACTTTGAATCTTATGCTTTAACGATAAAGTTGAAAATCTATTAAAGAAATTTGACAGATTGTAGTAACTTGATGTGCTGACGTCTGTACATATTGCTTATCTACCTTACAATCTATTTAACTATACAAGCTTATACCACGTGTACACAAATATACATTTGAGTTGTGCCAAATAATGATTAGTTTGGTTGCTATATCACTCATGAATCTTTGTGATGAAAAAATACTTTCGTGAGATCGAAAGTGGCTACTGCCGCTACGGTCATACGCAACTAGCAGAAGTCTTATCTGCACATCCAAGAGACAGAGGTGTTTAATGTGACTGTGAGTGCAAAGAAAGACGTAGCGTTGGAATGCCTCCCACAAGGTGGACCGATGACCTTGAGAAAGCCGCAGGAATCCGGTGGATGCAGGGAGCACACAACCGGTCGAAATGCCGGTGCTTAGGGGAGGCCCTTGTCCAGCAGAGAATGTCTTTCGGCTGAAATGATGATGATAATAAGTTAATAGGCTTATATACCTTAGTTTGTGGGTAAATAAGAGTTCAGCAGTGGACATGTGACTATACCTACATTACCCTGATTGCGTTACTCTCTTTCAATAACAATCTGAATCATTTTAGAGGATATAGCTAATCCATTGCTTCATATGTTCGAACCATTTGTCTGCTCAGCAATGTAAATAACGCAATGAATGTACATAGTTGAACTATAAAAATGAAAGTCATTCCTACTGAAAGTCTGTTACGCAGTTATCTCGATGGTTGAGTTGACGACAAAGACTAGATAAACATTCATCATCTGCCTAGCCTTTACCCAACTATGTTGAGGTTGGCTTCCAGTCTAACCGGATGCAGCTGAATACCAGTATTTTACATGGAGCGACTGCCTATCTGACCTCCACAACCCAGTTACTGGATAATACGATACTCCTTGGTAAGACTGGTTGTCAGACTTTCGGGCTTCTGACTACCCGTAACGATTGTCGGCTGTTATTATTTAGCCACGGGACTAGATAAACATTATGCATAGGTATTAAAGACGAATAGACTAACTAGGAAGACATCAATGTACTCCAAAAGAATGTCAAATGACGATAAGAAAACATTAGAACGAATGATAAGATTAAAGAATGGAACGGGAGTAATTTACGCGCGATTACGCGCCGTTCATTCGCGTCCTTCATTTCACTTTGCTCCAGTATTTCATGTACTTCACTCTTCACTCCGTCTCGCGTAATTCATTTGAATATTCTGAATTTAACCTCGTTCGTTGTCATGCGACTGTGGATGTGTGTCAACTAACTCCGTTTGGGATTTAAGGAAAAACGTACTCATTTGGTGGAGCAGTGGTAGCGCAGTGGTATCAGTCCTGACTTACGAGTTGTACGTTATGAGTTCTAAACGAGGTAGACACTTTACTTTGTGTGTCTATTTAAGAGCGTTTACGACGTACGGCATTTCATACAAACTTTCAAGCCCTTGTGTTGCGAAATGAATGAACCGATTTTAATGAAACTTGATACGCATAAGCAGGATACAAAGGTCTAAAAAGTCAGCATAGAAAATTTTCGAAAAATAGTGTTACAGCCAAATTAGACCGATTTTAAATGCTCCCTAAAAACAGAGATTTCCAGTTATCTTTTTTTCAATAAGACATTTCGAAAATGTTCTTAACTAAATTTTTAGACCTCTGTATCCTGCATACGTATAAAGTTTAATAAAAATCGGTTCATTCATTTCGAAAAACAAGGGCTTGAAAGTTTTTATGAAATACCGTACGGCGTAAACGCTCTTAATTTCATCACCACTGCTCTCAAAACGTGTGAAGGAAAACATCGTGAGGAAAATGACTTAGAACCAGATATTCGAAGACAGTTGTCTGTGTGGTGCCGGACTTAAAGAATACCACCACCCCATACTTCCCGTAGGTGTCGTAAAAGGCGACTAAGAAGCGTACCGGAGAATGGGCAGCAGCGTTCTCTATGCATTCCACCATACATACTGCGATCGCTAACCCGCCAGGCGATTATGGCAAACCCCCCCCTTTTTGGGGGAGGCCTATGTCCAGCAGTGGACGTCTTTCGGCTGAAATGATGATGATTCGAAGACATATGACATCCACACCCTCGCACTGAGCCCGCGTGGTGGATTATGGCCCACTCCTTCTCATAGAGAAGAGGCCTGTGTGCCAGCAGCGGGAAGATTATAGGCTGATTATGTACCTACTTATTTTAGTCTCCGAAATTTTGTGATAGGTATTTATTACATGGGACTGGCTTGTGTCATGCTGAAAATTTTCTCTAGTCTGTAAGGTTGGTAGCGGGACTACGACGAACTTGAGTCGGACGCACTGAGTATTTTGTTGTTCGTGGAGTTTTGTTTAGGAACTACTATCTGCGCCCCGCGGTTTCACCCGCGTAAATGTCGATCCCGTGGGAATGTCGGGATAAAAAGTAGCCTATATGTTAATCCAGGGTGTCAGATGTCCCGTAGGAATGTCGGGATAAAAAGTAGCCTATATGTTAATCCAGGGTGTCAGATACCTCCTTACAAAATTTCATCAAAATTGGTCTAGCCGTTTGAGCGTGAAGAAGTAACAAACATAATAAACACACACACACTCACAAACTTTCGCCTTTATAATATTAGTGTGACTAATTAACGTCATCCGTCTGTTTCTTTTCTTTATAGTCATCCGTCTGTTTCTTTTCTTTATACTCGATATTTATTCAATCCCTGTAGAGCAGGGTTTCTTAAACTTTTTGCAGTCACGAACCACTAACCGAATTCAAAAACCTCCACGGACCCCTGTCAAAGAATATTTTAGGAAAAAAACAAACATTTTATGCATTTTATTAAGTAGTTTTATTGCACAAAAGACTTTTATTGGTATTTTACTTACACTTAGGCTTATTAATACCTAATTAGGTAAAACAAAACTAAATTAGTGAGAAGGATGCTCTTGTTTGGCCTCAATAAGCACGTTAAATTGTGGACTTGTCTTCGACAAGGCAAGGCGCATGTCATCTTTAACCTTTTAACCGCTTGTGTCGCATTTATGCGACACATATTTCCGTGCCCCTACTGCTCGTGTCGTATTTCTGCGACAGAGAAGATGCATGATTTTTTCGTTCTATTCAACGAGTGCTCCTCCTATTTGTTGTAGGTATTATTTTATCGATTTAGGTATTCAGCTGCATCGCGCGAATTCATACGCGAGATACTAGGCGCCAATACATCGCGTCCACAAGCATCGCGCGAATTTAAAATACGCGCGTAAATCGCGTGCAGTTCGCTAGACTCTCGACTCGCGCTTGCTTCGCGCGTATTGCGCGCGAGTCGAGATACTAGAGACTCCTTGTTGCGTCCAGTTGACGCGCGAACTTCAGAGCGTTCAACTCCATGTTTTCTACTGTCAAATGAAATTCGAACCCAAATACTCGCGCGTTGGTACGCTCCTTGTGGACGCAACACTCGCGCGTAATTATCGCTCTTTCTGGACAAGCTCTAAACGAGAGGCCGCGCGCCGGGCGACACTTCCGAAACGCGCTATGTTTGTATTAGTGCGTTTCGGAAGCACGTGCACGCGCACACAGACGCGATCAAACAAGCGATGCGTGAGTTTACTGATTACTGCACAATTTTCTGATAAATATATTAATGTTTACTGAGCTGCTGCGGACCCCTGGCACTCATGTTACGGACCCCTAAGGGGTCCGTGGACCCCACTTTAAGAAACCCTGCTGTAGAGGTATTTCTCATTCGGCTAGCTAGAAGATAGAACTGAGTGTAGAGGTAGGTAGTTATAGAGAGTAGAAGTTGTGCAAATATCTTTTAGTGTTCGGTTCACTTCAACTTTGTGAATCATACCAAACTGCATCAAACCCAACGAACACTGAAGCAGCTGTTTTCCAAACCACATTAAAATAACTTCAGAAGAAAAGTTCATAAAAATGTGACATTCTCGTCGCATTTCAAAGAAACACATGTGCATATTGTTTGCATGCTTCGTACAAACTGAAACTTCTGTCATACCATCTATTCTGTGTCACCGTTGACCTAAAACTCCACTATCCAAACTTATCTGCGTAGTAAAGGATGCTAAGGAGCCATGTGGCACTACACGACCAATTTCAACTGTAAGCTTTTGATTTAGAGTCCATTTTCGTGCATCAAGTTTCAGTAATAGTATATTCGGGGTTGCTGTTTCTATTCCGGAGCCGATCTTTGATACGATCGAAGGCTAGGCTGTTTTGTTTCCTTATTTCAAGCAATACCTATATAAAGGATGAGTGACACTTTGCTGGATTAATTCAGTGTTAGGAGCTCTTGAAATACGTTAGATCGGTCCGAGATTTAGGATTTAGTGACCTGTTGGAATAGATAGTTTACTCGTGCCGAGTAATTTAGTAGAGTCTGTGTAATTATGCCCTGTAGGTATTGTTATGGAGACAATAAGCTTGCTGATTGTTTTGTCTTTAGATATTTTAAGATGGTAGTGATGAGGGTAGCTATTGTTCGAGTCTGCTACTGTCTCTAAGACCGATGCTCTATTGAAAAGTGGATTTTCTATGAATGTTCTATTCAACATTACGTATTGAAGATCAGAAGAGAATTTCAATTTCAAGTTTGAGTTCTTATAGTAATAAAAGGTACGCCTTTGTCCAGATACATCATTATATTCGTGGTATGTAATTCAGTTATATTGTGACTTTTTGTTAGGTAATTTTAAATCGTGCAGTGCCGGGATCGGTGAGACTAGGGACGAAGCCAATTTGTACTCACAAATTACACCCATGTTTTGGTTTTCTACGATGAAAACTTACCCATCGTCGTTTCAGCCGATAGACGTCCACTGCTGGACATAGGCCTCCCCCAATTTTGGGAGGGTTTGCCATAATCGCTACGCTTGGCAGGCGGGTTGGCGATCGCAGTATGGTATGATGGTGGAATACATAGAGAACGCTGCTGCCCATTCTCCGGTACGATCCTTAGTCGCCTTTTACGACACCCACGGGAAGTAAGGGGTGGTCGTATTCTTTAAGTCCGGCACCACACAGACGCCTTACTTACAGAAAACTTTCCTATACCTCTGTGCAAATCCTTGAAATATCACATAATAATATAATATACATAGTTCTTGCTAAACCCGTTAAACTATTATTGCTAGATTTGCTGCCTCGCGGTTTCACCCGCATAAGTGTCGATTCCGTGGGAATATCGGGATAAAAAGTAGCCTATATGTTAATCCAAGGTTACAGCTACCTCTATACAAAATTTTATCAAAATCGGTCTAGCCGTTTGAGCGTGAAGAAGTAACAAACATATAAACACACACACACACACACACTCACAAACTTTCGCCTTTATAATATTAGTGTGATAAAGTGACAGTGAGTGTGTGTGACATTCTTGAGCATTGATACCTACAATTACAAGGCTCATCTTATAATGATTTCTGAAATATATGAGATTTGGAGTGGAAACCGCGTATCGACAAGCATAGCATGGGACGCACCCCCAGCTAGATGAAGAAAGAAAAAGAAAGAAAGAAAGAAAGAAAGAAAAAAAGTTTATTTGGACACAGTTCATGAAACACAAAATACAAAATTAACAAAAAATAAAAAAAACAACAATAGTATAGTATGTGCCTCACGGCTGCGCCAAAAAGGTTGGACTAACGCCCTTTAAAACGTGGGCCGAGGACAGGGTGTTGTGGCGCAGCCTTAGAGAGTCCTATGTCCAGCAGTGGACTACGATAGGCTAAGTTGATTAATATAATAAAATATAATAAAAGAGAGTGACGTCACGGATGTCAAGTTAGCCCGTGCTTCTTGCGGTCGTTCTATAGTATAAAAATAAAAATAACACCTTTATAATATACGCGCCGCACTATGTAGGTACCATTTTGTTGAAACTCAGATGTGTTTTCTCGACATCCGTATGTCACTAACGGGATGCAGCAGAATACCAGCGTCAGGTATTGTACCTGGCATATGCTGAGCTGGACTCCCATTTGGTGCAACCATGAGACACACACCGCCCAGTAGTGATCGACCGTTATAGATGTAGGTACATGAGCTAGGTGTCTATGGTTCAATTTATCATTTTAATGTTTGTTTATTTTTTTTTTCTTTCACCTGTTTTTGATGTTTTTTAATACCTGTATTGTGTATTTTGTTGCACTGAATAAACGTTTTATCTATCTATCTAAAATTATTAACAAGGTAGCCGTCAATCATCCTCCACAATTTATTAAAACGTCATAAACTTCATACTTCATCACTCATCCCTCCTCTATTAAATTCACCCAATTTCATCAGCGTCCTGCAATCCTGCAGTGTATGATTTGCATCGCCGATTCACTAGTAATCAGCTTAACTTGGTTCGGATGAAAAAAGGTAATGGAGTGTAAAAACGGGGATGTACCGTGACCGGGTGAATTTTGATTCGGCGAAGTACTTGAATGAAACTATAGGTTTTTAGGGGTGATGGCGAAAAATACCTACTGTGCTTCGTGCGATTTTGTATTTTCTTCTGGATATAATATTGTTTTTTGTAAAGAACCTTCTGTAGGTTATAGATTTGTATTTTATGATATTATCTTGATAAATTGGTACTTTTTGGTAGAAAAAGAGTCCCTTATAGAAAAGGAGTGGTAGTAGGTAGGTATGACGATATGATTTATGAGCCGCACGGGTCAATCTATCAGGTTAAGCTACGCTTGCCGCCGTTGGTTTGTGAATGGGTGACCATCTTTACATACCGTGACCCCTCCGTGCCTTGGAAAGCATGTTAAGCCGTTGGTCCCGGCTGTAACCCGTAACGACTGTCAAAGAACCACGAATGATTGTGGATCTTTGAAAGTCGTTACGGGTAGTCAGAAGCCCGAAACAACCAGTCTTACCAAAGGGTATCGTATTACCCAGTAACTGGGTTGTGGAGGTCATATAAGCAGTCGCTCCATGTAAAATACTGGTATTCAGCTGCATCCGGTTAGACTGGAAGCCGACCCCAACATAGTTGGGAAAAGGTTAGGCAGATGATGACTGGATTAGCCTGTGTTTAGTAGGGATTCAACCTAGGCTAACACAGTAAATTAAAATGTAAAAAAAATAGCAATAGTGAATTCAAATCTACTATTCAGGATAACACCAGCAACGTGCTGTTCTTATCCTGAATGGTAGATTTTAAGATACTCTTCCTGCACGTCAGACGCCTTTCCTCCCGGTAAACTTATTACTACTAGTTACTACTACAGTTGCTACAGACTCACACACACACACTCGCTCATTCTTCACTTACCTACTTATTATTAAAAAAAAAAAAAAATTTCTTTACATTTTCTTCTTTATTACTAACTTATTTCGTTTTATTTATTTATTTTTACCATTTATATACACATGTAAACAGACAAGAAAAAAAAACAGAACAGAAAAACAGGTACAAAGGTGATGCTTATAATATTATACCTACGTAATTTTGTGACGTAATCAACGAAGCACAGTGACATAGTTTGTCAGTATTTCAGCGTAAACTCATCCAATTATTGAAAACTAGAGGAGTTAGCAACACAAAACTCCAAGCCAACTTTCCCCCTAAATCGAAGTCCCCGTAAATACGGGGACACCTACTATAAATAAAGAAAGAACTAACACCCGCGTAATTGTCGCCGTCTACGTAATTAGAAGTTATAGCGATTGCAACCAACAAACAATGCTTTTAGCTAATTTATCGTCAAATTTCGACAATTGCCGTTTGGTACTTAGCGACAGTTTAATTTATGGCCGTATAGCGACTTCGATGGGAACTTTTAATGTTATATTTTAATGAACGATAGCTGTTATGTGATTTGATAAGTTTAGTTAAGTTTGTAAGTGATAATTGAGTTTCATTAAAATGTTTGGACGGGGATTCGAGAGGATTTTACTTTTAAAGGGGCTATCCCAGGGTAGCAGGATAGTCATTCAATAACCCTATTGAATGACTATTTGACTATTGAATGGTTATATGAATGTTGATTGTATCGACGCTCGACCTTGTGAAGGCCGCAGGAACCCGTTGGATGCGGGAAGCACAGGACCGGTCGAAGTGGAGGTGCTTGGGGGAGGCCTATGTCCAGCAGTGGACGTCTTTCGGCTGAAATGATGATGATGATGATGATGATATCGACGCTTGAATGGCAAAATTGACTAAGCGACATAGGGCTTCTATGTCGCTTAGTCAATTTTGCCTTTCAAGCGTCGATATGAATTATCAGCGGCCCGCCCCAGCTTCGCATGGTTGCAATTTTTTTTCGAATTTCTGATATTTTCTTGCATACAAACCTTGTCCTGGCAATACCAAACACAACAAAAAAATAATTATCCAATTTGGTGCAGTCATTCGGAAGTTATGCGCGTACAGACATTTTGGCGTCTTTGTTATAATATACTATGTAAGGATAATCAATTATCAATTGAATTATAATCATTGAAATCATCAATACAGCCTACAGAAGAACCCAACTATACCCGACGACCCTGATTACTTATCTCTTTTAGTGGCTGTACAGTACGCCTCAAAAGTGCTTAGGCGTGCTATGGTTGAAATTTCTGTGAACATGCTTCGCGCCGTCCCCGCGCCCGCGCCGCAGGCCCGTATTTACATCTGTGTGTGTACACTTGCTAACGTCAAACGAAACAAAACATATCGTCATCGCTTTTTCACACGCGCGGCGTAATTACGTATGACCTTGGTTGGTTCATACCACTGCTAAAATTCACAACTTCATAACAAGTGCTGCTAGCGGATAACGTAGCGTATAGGATTAGTAAACACGTAGGCCTGGGTTCGAATCTCGAGATGGAACTTTGAATTATCTTTTCAACAATAATCTTATCTTGTTTTATTATTCGATAAATTAATACACGAGAATAATAATGTAATATTTGTTTTATTTGTATTATTATATTGTTATTGAAATATGCGGGGTAAAAAAAAAAAAAAAATTAAGTGATTTCAAAAATTTTATTCGTTATAATTTGATAAATAAACTTTTAAAACAGTTTATTTTCTCATAAAGAACAATTTATTGAAGTAAAGCAGGTAATCGGTGAGCTACGACCATTAGACTTAAAATATTGTAACTATCTTAGTAATAAAATAATATTGTGCTTTAATTGCGGATATAGCTTAAGTATTCATTTTCAAAATTCATTTTGAAAAGAAGATTGAAACTATAAACCTCAAAATAATCCTTATTACGGATATGACACAATAATATTTTATTTAATATTACTAAAATCAATTTGTAATTTATAACTTAATACGTTGTATAACCCCCATTATTATCCATGCTATCAAGTAAACGCTGGCGTATGGATCCTGTAATGTTTAAACATATATCTTCATATTTCCTTGCAATGCAACTTCATCTGGTAGGTCTTTGGTTGGTTAAAACCACTTTGTTTCTTATTCACTGACTGTACTCTTCCTTATATCTTTTGACCCTCCGACTCACAGTAGGTAATTTCTCTAAAACAAAAAAGGAATATTGTAAGGCTACTAGCAAAATTATAAAATATTAAGTAGATACCTACTTATTACTTTTTTAAACAAAATTATTTTGAAAATAGTTCAAATGTTACAAAATAATTATATTATAATTTATACATAATGCTATATTCATCATTCCAAAAGTAAATAAATAAACTCTTGGAAATATTATTTTTTTCTTCTATTTAGACCCTATGGTAAATACAAAACGTTTAATAAAATAACTACAAGGATCAGCAGTTAAACTTTAATTAGCTAAATGTTAGATATATAAAATAATTAAATTATAATACTCACAGTCAGTCCGGTTTCATCAATTATTTGTGATGTAATAATATATTAAAACCACTTTTACGCTGCGCGATAATATCCGCTTTCATCTCAAAGCTTACATTTCAAAATGAACTATTACACAGCTATTATAATAGATTAAACACACGTCACTAACCCACAATATCAAAAATCAATCAAGAACGAACAACATTCTATTAGGCGCGGTGAATGAGCCGTAAGTTACCTGCATCTGTCTACCATACCTAATTTATTTATTTAGATTTCTGTGGGTATACTCAAAAGTTTTACGAATTATGTGAACAAGACGAACATGACACGGAACTATATTCAAAAGCGTGATTATTCGAGTAATATGCGGGTGTGTGTGTCAAATTACTCATTAAAAGAAGGTCGTAAGTCAAACTAAACGTTAAGCAATTAGTTTTGAAGTTGCGTATGGACTTTTGGCGTGGATAGTACCTATAGATTACTTCAGTGGGTCACGTGCACTATTACACAACTAAGAATACATCTCCCTATTTTAGTTAAACACATCGCATCACTAAGTCGCCATTTTGTTTCGACAATATCTTTTAGTCTAGATATTTGATAGACCAAACGTACTAGTGTATGCTCTCAAAACGGTGAAGGGAAACGTCGCCGTCGTGGGGAAACCAGCATGTCCTAGAACCTAAAAGTCAAAGACATGTGACATTCACCAACCCGTATGGAGCCTGCCGTGGTGGATTATAGCCCTCTTACAGAGGCCTGTGTCCCAAGAGCGAAATTAGCCTTCAGCGTTGGGAACGTTGTTGGCTAATTTTGCTTATCCTTAAACTAACTTTAATTAATTAATTAATAATATTATAAATGCGAAAGTAAGTTGTTTGTTACCTTTTTGTTGCCTAAACCACTGAACCGATAATCCTGAAATTTTGCATATACGTTGTCAGGTGTAGAGAAACGGACATAGGGTACCTTTCGTCCCGAAAAAAGTGCTGTTCCCGAGGAAAACAACAATAACGTTATTATGATAATAGATGGCGCCATGTGTCATTCAAACCCTTAGAGTAAGAAAGCTATAGAGCATCGGGTAGCGTGGCCGCACATGAGACAAAAAACTAACTTAACTAACATAGGCTACATGAGTAGCTGCCTTGAAAAAACTGGCACGCACTGAGAGACGGAAATAGTATAGCTTTATCCTTTTCTGTTACTTATAATAACTCAATACTTTATCCCTTTCTTGTGGAAATGAAATGGATATACCCGCCGTCTATACTTTTCTTTGTCTAAGTTCAAACCGAATTGATTGTCAAATTCTAAATTAACGCAAGTAAAGCTAGTACTAGATAATTACAAACATAAATCAGTTCCTTGTAAAAAAATCATATTTATTATATGACCACCCAAAAAAATTTTCAACAAAGTTGCCAATATTAAAATATATTCGCCATTAACCGGCTATTTCGTTCAATTGACGTTATTAAAGTTATTTATGCAGTCGATTAAGTCTGATTAAGTGTCGATTCACACATCAGCGGCCTGCGGTGCTCTGATATTGACGACCGTTAAATGTTGTTCCATTTTACATTCGTCGGACGTTGTGTAAAATGACTCGACTGATCAACTCCATCGCTTGCCGTTGAAATAAGTCGGGAGTTAAATGAGTTTTCATTATTTTTACAAGTATATTATAATAAAAAAATGAAGGAAGGACGACCTGAATCAGGGTATCGTATTACCCAGTAACTGGGTTGTGGAGGTCAGATAGGCAGCTGCATCCGGTTAGACTGGTAGCCGACCCCAACATAGTTGGGAAAAGGCTAGCCAGATGATGATGAGGATGAAGGAAGGACGACCAATGATATTATACCTTTTTACTTATAATATCATTTAGGACGACCTGGTAAACAACGGATGGGTTGTGTAAAAGAGCGATGGCTAGAAAGAGGGTGAAATATACTGTTACTGTGATGACAGCTGACAGAGATATGTCGGGGTCTAAGAAAAAGACATGTGGCGCTGACCACAAAATAATTTTTCAACGGACATTGTGTAAAATGACTAAAAATTAAAAGTCATTTATTTAAATTATGCTTACTCGACTGATCAACTCCATCGTTTTGCTGCTAAATGAGTCGGGTGTTAAATGAGTTTTCATTATTATGACTGGTAATTATGTAATAATAAAATACAAAAAAACTGGCCAAGTGCGAGTCGGACTCGCACACGAAGGGTTCCGTACCACAAGGCAAAAACGCCGAAAATAAACACGTTTGTTGTATGGGAGCCCCCCTTAAATATTTATTTTATTCTGTTTTTTAGTATTTGTTGTTAAAATTTCAACTGTCTAGCTATAACGGTTCATGAGATACAGCCTGGTGACTGACAGGCAGACAGACGGACAGTGGAGACTTAGTAATAGGGTCCCGATTTTACCCTTTGGGTACGGTACCCTAAAAAGGTAGGAAGACCTAGTAAATAACGGATGGTTTGTGAGAAAGATGATAATATGGATAGAAAAGGGAAAACTACGGTAAAGGTAGTTCTTTAGACCGAATTTTGGGCATGGCGACTAATCCCGGCTCGGCTTGTGTGCGCCTCTTCGTCGCCTTACGAGCAATTTTAATAAGAACTTCTGTAGTTTGGATCAAATTTCAACCCTTATGCAATCTCTGCAAGGGGATGATTTTTTAAAAATCCTTCTAACTTACGAATAACGAAGGTGAGAACTTGGTAATTATAAGGAACTCTTGTGAAAAATTTCATTTTTCTTGACCCAGCGGTTTAGGCTGTGTGTGGGCCGTTTTAAGTAGATGCGACGTATGTTATCTCCCAAATTGTTATTTTTATTATAATTGTTATTTTGTTTTTTTTTTGATGCGTCATATTTGCCGCAAATAAACGTATTTTCTTTCATTGTCTGCCAGTGAATATGACCTCTCAAGCTCCGTTAATGAGACATAATTGATTTTCTATTGTATCGTGCTGGGTACTCGCGGAGCTCGACCGGTTAAAATTGTAATTTCTTCACACCAACCCAAAACTGAGTGGGCCCAACTGTGCCGTTCCCAACACCAGCGGGTCAAAAAGGAACAGATTATTTTATTTATTTGGGAAAATAAACGGTTACCTTCATACTACAGTATTACATAATATTCGAGCTAAAGAGTCAGTAAATGTATACCCACGACATTTTCCACATATTATAAAGATTATATCTGCTTATGTTATATCTGCGTTTGTTTATTTACCAATGATAAACACCGTGTTGATTTCGTTTATTTTAATTGGGGATTTAAAATCCATACTAATATTATAAATTCGAAAGTAACTCTGTCTGTCTGTTTAACTGTATGTCTGTATATTACCTTTTCACGCCTAAACCACTGAACGGATTTCGATAAAATTTGGCAGAGAGATAGATTGCATCCCGGGGAAGGACATAGGATAGTTTTTATCGCGATATTCCTACGGGATCGACACTTATGCTGGTGAAACCGCGGGGCGCTGCTAGTTCTTTATAAGGTTTTCATTGCATCAATTAAAATAGAATGAAGAATGTCCAATTTCCCGAAATAGTTTACAAACGTGATAATATCTCCATTTGTAAGATTACCTACTGTTTCCAAATATAATACGAACATTCTCATTCACCACACAACCCCACACACAAAAGGGGGTGTTAATGGGGATAACCCCTATCAATCCATTGGGATTATTGTTCATTCATACTATGTTGATGTATAACAATGTGAGAATGGGGTATTGAGCTATACAATTAGGTATCTATCTGTATATGAACAGTTAATGTAAGTTTAATAATGAAGATTCAGTGTGGTTACGGGATCGTGATAGATCTCCTTCAACCATGGGTATTGTTATTTAAGTAAGGAAGAAATTACCCCCAGTTTTGTTGAAAAATATTTAGTTTAGTTATTCAAATCTTAGGCAGAGGAATATGATTTATTATGGTCAATTAATAAAAGTATCTATTATAAAGTTTTAATTTGTAAAAAAAATACAAAAATGTAGGCAAGTACCTACACTTTTCTTTACCGACTTCAAAAAAAAGGAGGTTATCAATTCGACACGTATGTATGTAATATTATTGGAATTGCATTATATTCACATATGACAATCTATTAGGGCTTCCAAACAAATATACAAAATTTTATAGACGTATGTATGTATGTTTGTCCACGTATTTCTCTGCAATATCAGTGGTATTAATCGGATTGTGACCATTTTTTTTATTGGCCTACATTTACTTCAACTTAGGGAACAGTGCAAGTTTCATCAAAATCTATTCAGTAATTTTCAAGATATGGACTAATACGTGTAAGTGTAACGGTCTTGCTTATTGATGGGAGCTACCTGTGTAGTGTCAAAGGGACAACATCTCAAAACCTTGGTCAAATTCTAATGCAATATTTACAACAAAACTATTACCTACATAATACAAACAAATATTGGAATATTTGTTTGTATTATGTAGGTAATAGTTTTTACTTAAAACTAAAAATTACGAAATAAAAAATTAATTTAAAAAAATTAAACCGACTTCAAAAACAAATGAACTCAAAATTATGAAATAACTTTAATTTCGGAAGTCGGTTGCAAAAAACTAAAACTAAAATACAGATCCCAAGACACCGACTTCCGAAATTAAAGTTATTTCATAATTTCGTGTTCATTAGTTTTTGAAGTCGGTTTGATTTTATTAAATAACTTTTTTGTTATCCTCTCTTTGCCACTGCTGGGCAACGTCCTCCCGTTTTTCCTTCCAAACCTTCTTGTCTTGTGCGATATCTGGCCATGTTGACTCTGCAAACCTTATCAGATCATCACACCACCTTCTCCGTGGTGTACCTCGACGGCAATGTCCTCCCTGCCTCAGGCATCCTTGACGATCTTTGTCCGTCTCTCCGGGTGCATTCGTGCAACGTGTCCGGCTCACTGCCACTTCAGCCTTGTGGTTCTGTCTCCAACATCTGCTACTTGAGTTATAGAGCGCACAAATGAATGTAAATACAAGGTTATTATTAACAAAATATATTGAGTGATTGGCCGAAACTGACAAATTTTCCCAATCAACCTTAACCTTATGCTTTAGCGATAACGTTGAAAATCTATTAAAGAAATTTGACAGGTTCTAGTAGCTTGATGTGCTGGCGTCTGTACAATGGAAAAGTACTTGATACATTTTGAAAACATTCGACCATTTTAAGAGTCTTTGGTCAACTGGACCCACTCGGAACTGGACCCGCGGGTCCAGTTGACGTAATGCCTCTACCTAGTAATTACAATAAAATACAGCAGATTTGCATTACTGAGGTTTTTTTTTAACAGCGGTTTTTTTTTTTTAATTGTGTGAACAGTGACCGTTTTGGCTCTTGTGATACAGGACCTCCTAGTACAAGAGCCAGGGCTACACTGATGTTTGTGTCTTGAAGTGAAAATAAATAAATTATTATAAAGTGAAATAGGTAACAATCAAATTCCTAGGATCCATTATTCCCAGCCCACCGAAATAAATTAAAATGTGTCGGGCCTCAAAATTGTGAAAAGAGTTAAATGGATTTTCATAGTGTTAAATATTATAGGTACTGTCACTCATACAAAGAGAATATCGGTCGGATGCGAGGATTTTTTTATTCTTTTATTATTGGAAAATAGCCCTGTTTTTGACCTAGATATCCCATGATGGAAAGCGATGGATAAGGTCAAAGATGGAACGAGCGTGCCCAGAACAGGCATCGTTCACTCTTGCTTAGGTTCCTGGATATGATTTTTTTTTAACTGTGTGCAACCAAAAATATGCGTTTACTGAAAGACATCACTGACTTTCAGTGAACGCACCCGCGATGTAGGAAGACATCAATCATACCAAGTTACCATGTGTTTTTATGTAGTTATTGTGCCTTTTTCGGTCAGATTGATCGGTCCACTGTCAGATCCTATAAAGTTTATATTAGAATTAAGAATTTGAGATAATTTTTAAGTCATGGAACAACAAACTGACTGTCAAACTTAACAAAGTTCAAAGTCCGTTGCGACCAAAACTTATTAGGATCTTTTTGTTACAGCTAATGGTCACTCAAAAATCAACTTAGAATACATTTCACTAAAGTAGATAACTGATTATGTGGCGATGGAATGTAAATTATCTGAGATTATGAATACTGCTATAGTTGAATTGACTAACTATACATGACATTTGACAATAGAAGGTAAATAAGTCTTAAAATTCAAGCCGCAATCTCATCACAGCACAATTTAAAAAAAATCTATAATTTACCTACGTAAATTGATAATTTACCTACGTAAATTATACATTTTTTGATAGATCTCAATCTGTCTGACTGAGATTCGAATGTAAACGTTTTAAAAATACTGAAATTGCCCCTCTGATTACATTGCTCAGGCTTCTAAGGCTTTCACAAACCTAAAACTTCTTCAAAGAAACAACACTTCCATGATATCAGCCCTAAAACAGTGCGTTAACACCCCTCCATTAAACAGTGTAACAATACGAGAAACATAGCTAAGTCTGTGCAATAATTCAGCAAATTTTCAAGTAGTGCCGGCCATATTTCATTTTACAACATTTTATCTCGAGACCGTCGGCGCCTTACATCTCTGACTTTGTGTCGTCTGAGCTCAAGAACTCCTGTTTATAATCCGCACCTTAAAGTTTATTTTCTCTTACGACTTGGGAACTATTGCAGTTTACTTATCTGCTTTAAAATGTAAGTTTAGACCTTGTTGTGAAGGTATAAAATGTTTTTAATATACACAATGGAAAGCACTTCCTTTTATGTAGGTATATAGATTTTTTACTATAATATATACATCCATACTAATATTATAAATTCGAAAGTAACTCTGTCTGTATGTTACCTTTTCACGCCTAAACCACTGAATGGATTTCGATTTTGGCAGAGAGATAGACATTCCGGGGAAGGACATAGGATGGTTTTTATCCCGATATTACTACGGGATCGACACTTATGCGGGTGAAATGATCGTTCGATCATAGACCTCATCCATCGTTTTCCATCTAGCGTGATCGAGGTCCAGAGCGGGCCCATTCAGAAATATATATTTCTTTAATTAAAAAATTTTGGACGTCGGAGCGACTATCATAAGATCCACGTGGCCGCTTTACCCGTAGATAAGCCGAAGTCCTAAGGCTACGCTTAAAGTAGAACTGGTAGCCAAGCGGTTTGGGTTCCCAACTATACCGTACTCCCGTAAAAGTCCCGTACAACTGCCAGAATAACATTAAGTAACTAAATAATATCAACCCAATCGCCACTAGATTCAATAACTCAATAAACCCAACTACATTACCAATAAGCCAATACAATCACTTGCCAATACAGCCAACAAAGTAAAAGAAACATTTGCAATCAATCACCGAATCAGTCATTCTTTTCTTACAAACTTATCTTTAGGAAAATGTCAGGGCAATTTTACCCATTCATGAATTTACGACATAGAAACAAATCAAAACACGGTACAAACAATGGACTATAAATCTTGCTGGCAATTTCAGATGCGATCTTGTGAATCGGGGCAGGTACCGTGTTATCGCGCACAAGTGACGTATTATTTGTTTCAAATGGCCCTCTAATAAAATACACGAGCTGTATAGTTTTGATTTATAGGGGCTTTGTTAAGGGCAGACGGAAGGCAGGGAAGTTACTTTAAACTTATTGATTTGGTTCTGATTATTAAGGGGCTTACAGGACCTAAACGCAAATAACGCAAGTTTTAGAAACAATAAAGTATATGATCAACTACAGTAAACAAAATCAGAAAAATAAATGACATTCTCCAGGATATATGTGCTAGGTAGATAGTGTATAGAACATAATACAACTAATTTGATACGATAGAAAAAATCATGAAGATACCTCGAAAAACTTTCTTTTTACAATAAAAACCATATTAATAGGATACATACAATCATTCCGATTTTTTGACAGATTATTCTTTAAGCAACATACTAAGACATTAGTGTTTTAATTTTTAGTCCAAACAATCTTCTCTCATCTTTCAGCCGAAAGACGTCCACTGCTGGACTTAGGCCTCCCCCAAAGGGGGGGGGGGGGGTTGCCATAATCGCCACGCTTGGCAGGCGGGTTGGCGATCGCACTATAGTATGGTGGTGGAATGCATAGAGAACGCTGCTGCCCATTCTCCGGTACGACCCTTAGTCGCCTTTTACGACACCCACGGGAAGTATGGGGTGGTGCTATTCTTTAAGTCCGACACCACACAGACTCCGACACCACACAGACCAAACAATAGATTTTTGTAATTAAATAATTGCTTCATATTTTGCAACAAATTACCTACGTTGTGTCATCGCTCTTCTCTTTCTTTTCTATGCAGTCCGATTGTGACCGCACTTTAGGTCATGTAAGCTCCTTAAGGTGGGATGCCGCGAGAAGTATCTGCAGGGCTTAGGAGAGGTTTATTTTATAAGAGAAATTAACTGTCTAGTATTCCGCGGTTCCTGTCAAATGATAAGCCTAAGTTATATCACACTAATATTATAAAGGCGAAAGTTTGTGGGTATGTGTGTGTTTATATGTTTGTTACTTCTTCACGCTCAAACGGCTGGACCAATTTTGATAAAATCGGCGGATTGGATGGCACACAGATTGTTTGTAACCTGGATTAACACATAGGGTACTTTTGATCCCGGTAATACGTTATAGTATCCAACTTCCACGTCCACGAAGCCGCGGGCTAATGCTAGTCACACTAATATTATAAAGGCAAAGGTTTGTGAGTTTGTGTGTGTGTGTTTATAAGTTTGTTACTTCTTCACGCTCAAACGGCTGGACCAATTTTGTATGGAGGTAGCTGATACACTGGATTAACATATAGGCTACTTTTCATCCCGATATTCCTACAGGATCGAAACTTATGCGGCTAAAACCGCGGGGCTCAGCTAGTTATTTAATAATACAAGCTTTTTTCCGCAGCTTCACCCTCGTGGATGTCGAAAATATCCCACGGGATACGTTCCCTACCGGGATTAAAAGTACTCTACGTGTTATCCAGGTTATGAACTATCTGTGTGCCAAAATCCGGAACATACATTCAGACATACAGACAAACGGACAAAAATTCTAAAAACTATATTTTCGTCATCAATCATTCGCACACTTTGTAGCAATTACTTTTTATTTTAATGCTAGCTGTGCAACGCGGTTTCGCCCGCGTAAATGTCGATACCGTGGGAATATCAGGATAAAAAGTAGCCTATATGTTAATCCAGGGTGTCGGCTACCTCCATACAAAATTTTATCAAAACTGGTCCAGCCGTTTGAGCGTGAAGAAGTAACAAACATATAAACACACACACAAACTCCAAACTTTCGCCTTTATAATATTAGTGTGATTCAATGTACAGTTTTGAGATTGAACCTTTAAACAGCATGTAGGTAGATATACCGTCAGCGTTCCCTGTCCAAAAACCTCGTTCAATAATATATTGGATAAAACGAACTCAAACATACATATTATTATGCAAATTTCTCCCAGCACATCGTTTTGTAAAGCACTGTAACCTATTTGGCAAACCGGTACACATACATAAAAACGTTCTTTGAACTCCAACTCTCAAAGCGTAAGAGATTTCTACTCATTGTAAAAATTTTACTAGTACAACACAATTTTTTTGCGTACAAAGTCGTACACTTGCGGGACATTCATGTGGCCGCAAGTGTCACACAGAATAAAAATATATACAAAAGAATCAAGAACAATTCGGGTGGTGCATTTAAACTGAACACAGGTAGATAGTGTCAGTGGCAATCGCGTAGCCTGGAGCGCTCAACTCGCAGGTGCACGCCGAATTATACACATAGAAGGTGGAAAACATCGCATTGAGGCGAGAATTTTGTGCGAATTTCGCCGCGATAACGCCCCGTCCGATTGTCCGCCGCTGACGTCTGGGGACAATTTTCGCTGTTTTATTTTTGTACATGTACATTGTTCTTTTGTAATGAAGTGTAGTGTGCAATCGCGTTTCATTTACTGAGGGAATATTGCTGTGGATTTCGCCCTGTATTATTAAAATCTTTCTTTAGTATCGAAGTTCGAGATAAGGTCCTCTGAAAAGGCTTCTTGGGAAGTGGCGCGTTTGGGAACGGTGATTAAACTAACGGAATGTCTTTTCTTCAAGCCTATATTCATTTCTGAAATCTTTATTCGAAGAAATTACTCGGATAAATAGGTCCTATTGTGCTTAAGATACTGTTTGGCGGACTGTCACGTCCACACTAACATATATATAAGGAACACCAAATGCTATTACCAGTGTGCGTATTTTTATGTAATGTGAAGGACCTTTAGCATTGCCCGCAGAGATATCAAATTATATAAAGAGAAACATTATGAAAAAACAGTGGAAAAATGTTGAATAGGAAAGTAAAATGTTTGTGTATTTTACGTGTAGGAGCTACAATATGGTCCATACAGAACGGCGATATTGTTCGTGCTTTAAGATATGGTTTTCCTAACAATTTGACTACGGGAGGTTTTTTGGCACTGATGTGTAAAATGGGTACAGACGCCAGCACATCAAGCTACCCGAAACTGTCAAATTTTCCCAATCCACCTTGAACCTTATACTGTAGCGACAAAGTTAAAAATCTATTAAAGAAATTTGTCAGATTGTAGTAACTTGATATGCTGGCGTCTGTACAATTGTAGTAAATGTTAGATTCATTTGTTTATGGTTTACCTAACAATTATTTGACTGTGGTAGGTTTTTTGGCACTGATGTGTAAAACGGGTACAATTGTAGTAAATATTAGATTCGTTTGTTTGTTGAAGTTGAGATTATACTTGACGGCGCGTCGAGAGAATTGGTTCGGCGATACGAACTTCTTTGATTAAGAGCGTTTACGCCGTACGGCATTTCATACAAACTTTCAAGCACTTATTTTTCAATATTAATGAACCGATTTTTATGAAACTTCATACGCATAAGCAGGATATAAAGGTCTAGAAAGTTAGTAGAGAACATTTTCGAAATGTATTATTTAAAAAAAGATAACTGTAAATCTTTGTTTCTATGGAAAATTTAAAATCAGTCTAATTTGGCTGCAACACTATTTTTCGAAATTTTCGAAATTTTTAGAAGATGTACTGAGGAGGCGGGCGCCATATGGAATAACAAAAAAAAGTGGGGGATACATTCGTATGTATTGATCGTAAAAGACGGACGGACGTATTGGAGGAATTAAATTAATATTAATTGCCGCTGTTAAACCCGTGATAGTTTGTGTGGTATGTTTAATTGTTCAACAAATATTTGTAACTGAATTTTTAATTTGTAAACATTTAAAAATAAATGTTATATTCGAATGTTTTTTTTTATAATGACGTGAAATATGAGTTTGTTATTTTATTCCTTGAAGCTGTAGTATTACTAATAGCTAAATATCGTTCAAACAAATTTTTTGAAGCTATGCTATTACTAAAAATGTACTGTACGCTGGTGCTATCACTTTCATGACGACTGTCACTGCGGCCGTTACATGGCGACCGCCGCTTTTCAAGAGAACCATAGCTTTAGCACTCACAATAATAATGTCACTGCTTGAAATAAAGCCTTGTGGAATCGGAGGTGCCGAAAATACTGTTGGAGCTGCTGAAGATTGTAAGACTATCTTTGCATTGTATAAACTCAATTTCCTTTGTATTGTATAATTGCATAGCACAGATGTGAGTTCTATGTAACCTATAGCTACCATTTACCGGGTATATATATTTCATTGACTTGAATATTCCCTGGCGGCTGATAGTGTGTCATGCTCACTCAAATGTCTCGCTGACGGTGGCGTGTGTGTTGGATCATTTAGCTCCCTTCAAAGTGGTTGAGCTGAATGGTGCTGGTATATACGTCATGTTCGTGAACGGGCGTCGTCAGTTGGGGCTGGTCATCACTTAGCCGCCAGGGCTTATTTTAAAAGGGCTTATTTTAATTGTTTTAATTTTGGATTGTTGTTTTGTTACAATTTGTTGTATTCTGGACGCTTTTAACGCGGACGTCTTTTTTTGTTTTTTACATCGTTCTCACATTATATAATCATCAATTCAAAAGTAATGATGTAACAAATATTTTTGTAAAATGTAATTTAAAAAGAGTGTCCATGGAGTTTCTTGCCCGTTCTTCTCCATAGGTACCTACGCTTTGGAATGGGCAACTAGCTTCATATTTTCTGACTGACCGACTTCTTGACAATTCAAAAGTGCCTGTTAAAGGTTTAATTGAAATAAATGCTTTGAGTTTGAGTTTGAGCCGTACTAGAGGTATGTGCCCGACCCTGTTCTCGAAAATAGTAACATCACATGGGATCGATCCATCATTACTGACCAGGACTATTGCTGCCAATAAGCCTGATATAGTGGTGGTGAATCGATCAGAGCGGCGCGCAATGATTGTTGACATAGCCGTCCCGCATGATGAGAACCTCGTGAAAGCCGAAAAGATAAACAAATCAAGGTTCTTGACTTGGCTCGCGAGGTTGTCGACATTAGGGATGTAGACTCAGCGATCATTGTGCCAATAGTCGTGACAGCCAAGAGCCTCGACTAACACCTAAGGAGGCTCTCGTTGGGCAGCTGGATCAAGGGTTTGATTTAGAAAGCGGTAGTTCTGGACACGGCCCGCATTGTTAGGAGGTTTTTCTCTCTGGAGCTCTGACCGTCAGCGTCCCGTTTCCCGATACCGGTGGGCTACAATTCTTAATATTTTTTATATTCTAAATGTTTAAAAATATAATTTATACGTTTTTTTTTAATGTTTACACTAGGGATTTCTCCTGTATTGTGAGTGCGTTTACAAACATTTAAACTCATGTGAGTTTAAATG
Source organism: Mesoligia furuncula (assembly GCA_916614155.1). NCBI lineage: Eukaryota > Metazoa > Arthropoda > Insecta > Lepidoptera > Noctuidae > Mesoligia > Mesoligia furuncula. Next base: position 26,321,614 of record OU744800.1, on the reverse strand, counting down.
TTCACACAAACAGCCAGACTCGGAACAACTGCTTGTAGGTCATACAAATATTTGTTCCGTGCGGGCATCGAACCGGCGACACGCAGCGCAGCAGTCGATCGCTTAACTACTGTGTCAATCGTACCGTTTATAATGAAATAAAAGATACAAATGTCACTGCTAATACTTTTTGACTCGCTTGTCAGTTACTGCAGTACTAAAATGTTCGAGTGTTACTGCTATCTTACTATCGTCAGTTTTAAGGAGTACGTAAAATAAAATCGCAATAACATTACAAAGTCGGATATCTTGTTTTGTGTGAAGAGACATTTAGAGACATGACTTTGTTTATTACTGTGTCAGACAGTTTTAGTATTCAATATAAAACTGTAATTCGTCGTTTCAGCCGATAGACGTCCACTGCTGGACATAGGCCTCCCCCAATTTTGGGAGGGTTTGCCATAATCGCCACGCTTGGCAGGTGGGTTGGCGATCGCAGTATGGTATGATGGTGGAATACATAGAGAACGCTGCTGCCCATTCTCCGGTACGATCCTTAGTCGCCTTTTACGACACCCACGGGAAGTAAGGGGTGGTGGTATTCTTTAAGTCCGGCACCACACAGACACAAACTGTAATTACACTATGAATTTTATTGCCAGACCACTTGGTTAAGAAATCACAATTATTCTTCTAGGCTGACACAGTTCACCTTCCTGTAATGTTTCCACTAATGGCACACAGGCCTCTCTTCGAGAAGGAGTGGGCTGTAATCGACCACGCGGGCCCAGTGCGGATTGGTAGATAACACATGTCTTGGAAGTTTAGGATCTAGGACATGTTTTCTCACAATGTTTTCCTTCATCGTTTTGAGAGCATTAGTAATGAAATTATTTATACAAATTAAAGTGCCTGGCTGGATTCGAATCCGTCTTGGCGGGGGCAATGCCGTGCCTCCAGATTGTCTGGACATTGTCTGTGAGTCTGGGTTATGGATTTCAGATACGCAGTAGCTCCATGAAAATACTGATATTCAGCTGCAACTGGTTCGACTGGAAGCCGACCCCAATATAGAAATGTATTTACTTCACTTTATATTTACATAATTTTGCTGTAAGATCGGCGCCTGCGACCATTTACTTGTCACAGCTATGCCACAGACACACCAGAGTGCCTCTAGCAAGACAAGCGCTCACGGCATAGACAAGTAATAAGGTTACGTCTGGCGCAGATTATAAAATTAATTTATTTTATTTTATTAAGTATTTGCTAATATTTTACTTAGTTATTTATTTATGTTTCTGTAACTGCCCGTGACATCACAGCGGGCCCTATCAGAATACCAGCGCTGGGATATTTATTTTTTTAAATGTCGCAGCATCATGCTGAGATAGGAGCCTTTTGGCCTTTTGCCTTGCCTTCCTTCATGTTTCATTTTTTTTATATAACTTGGTTTTTTATTTTAATGTGTTTAGTTTAGTTTGTGATCTTCCTGTTCGAGTCGCAATAAATACTTTTTCTTTCTTTCTTTCTATAGTTACTTTACGAGCACGCTTATCAGTCACCTTCACAACCTCGACACCAACCGCTACAGTTTTTCTAATTAAAATGTCCCTTTTTGTTCAATCTACCCACCAAATGAAGTACCCAACAGGCTTTATAAAAAGATTCAAAAGAGCAAGATGTAATGAAGTTCAGAAAAGAGTTGGTCAATAGGGGTGCGACATTCATGACCGCTCTATTCAGTTTTATAAAACATAGAGGGGTGCTCTCTAGCAATTTACTCTAGTTAAGGAAGCTCTAAATGAAGTTGCATCAAAGCTTTGAAGAGTACGCGTTAAAAGGTCTTGAAAGTAGATGACATTTTTTGGGATTGCGCTTTTAATAGGTACTCGATAGTGAGAGAAAGAGAAGTGAAAGACTCGGAAATGGTTATTGCTTCTTGGCTAATTGAGTATCCTTTTTGGGACTTTTCATCCCTAACAATGTAAGGGCTGACTTTTCAATCGACATATATTTTTTATTCGTGGAATAAAATTGACGTTATTTTTTTCGTCGAATAAAATTGACGTCTTTTTATTCGTCGAATAAAATTGTAGTTTTTCTATGGAAGAACTGTCACAAATGCAAAATTATTCCTCTCTCGGATAAAATTATCTGGCGTTGGAAAAATCAGCCCTTAGTAATTTTTAGATTTTTCTACAGTATTTATTTTTAATAAACAAAATTTAGTACTTAGAGAATCCCCAGCATAGGGGATCGTAGTCCCCTGGGGGACTGGTCTAGGGGATTTTAGTGGAACGAGCGAAATATACAGGTTGGCATGGACAACGACCCGCAACTGTTACCATGGACCACGCATGGACTGAGTATACTGAACCTCCCTGCGTTTCGAAATTCTTCGTTGGTTATTTAAAAAAAATAGTTGCTTCATACATTTTTACCGCGTAGGTAGGTATTGGACTTCTCAATGAAAACGTTTTTTTATAACCGATGAAAAATAATTACGCGGGGGTGTTCAAAATAATTACGCGGGGGTGTTCAAAATCATGTGCTGAATTCATGGTTACAGTTTGCGCGTCGATCTCCCTGCCACCCTGTATAAGCTAACAGACGAATTTTTTGATGCCCTAAGATTTCTTTTCCCCCCTTTTTATATACATGTGCAATAATGTACATATTACTATTATTATTTTAAGACAGTAAGAAATAGTAGATTGTTGCATTGAGCGCAGAGTGCATTAATTATTCACTTTAGCAACGTGCATAATCTACTTTACTTTCAACTACCAATTTACCTACCATGATATAATACAATGTGTTGATTTGCATCCTAGTCAAATTCAAGGACGTAATTATGCTAATGATTCTCGACCCAAATCAACAATAAAATGAGTAGGTATTTTTTTATTTTATTTTCTTATTTAAGGAAATCCGTAAGTGTGAACCAGCCGTATTTAAACGCGGCCCGTCTGTTACTAGCCCTATAACCGCGCTTCACACACACACACAAATGCATACCATTCATGCAATTCTCATTCGATAAATTCGTAGGTAATCAATCCCATCCTCCAATCACACTCCCGCGCTGCTCCTAGCCACGCCCCTTTTCCCCGTCTTTCTGTCGGCGCGGCGCGCGGCGCCGGCGCCGACAGTGTGTTTGAACTCGCCGAAGTTTTCGCAAGTGCGCTTTGCGAATTTCCGTACATCGAGACGTAGTTACAAAGTGTGATGACGGACAATTACTCAAATGCCGAGTTGGTGGAGATGGTCGCCATCAGTGGAGACAGCCTACGTGGAGCCATCCGGATGTTCGTGGAAATGTATCCCGATCGGGCACAAGACATTCACCCAGGTGATAATGCTGTGCGGGTTACATTTTGGTCGCTGGTTCCTGGAACACCAAGACGCCAACATCCTGTGGATGGACGAGTGTTTACCTAAGAGTTGAAAGTAAGTACACCACGTACTTATACTTAACTAGCACGTCTTTCCATTTCATCAAACGTAGAAAACATCATTTTTAGACTTAGTAGATCGGTACACTAACTAAGGTAGGTATTATTGCCGACCCTAAGCCCGTTATGTAGCAAGGAAAGTTTCAAATCAACCAATTTAATCCACAAATAAAAACAAAATCATTTAATCATCTGATAACAGGTCAGTGAACTTTTCTTTGGCGCACTAGTATTACTGTCATTAGTAAGATTTCCGTATTCCAATGATGCTCAAAAATGAGTTAATTATCAAGCGAAATTTATGACAATAATGTAGGTGATTTTCGAAATAAAATTAGGTAAAATTATTGCTACCGGTCGGGTCATTGCTACGCGGGGAAAAACAGCTGCATGCATTGTCGCTGTGTGCGTAGTCGGGTGATTCTGTTTTATTTGTATTGAATTAAGAGTGTAATTCTGAAATACTGTTAAATTTCAACAACAAAAAAAAAGCAGCGCTTACTAGTTATTGCCCCATAACGTACTTCAATTGATTATTTACGTATTTTATGACAACCTCCTGAACTTTGACGAGGATGCAAATCAACACATTGTATACCTTCTCAAAATAAAAACTCAAGTTAATGAAAATAAAGTTTTCATAAGCTTTTAAATATTTACCCCGCGACTTTTGCGGCAAAAGGTTATTAACAATTTCCTTTGCAGCTGTTTTTATACTTTCTGGAGTTGAATTCATTTCGCTATCGCTGTCTATTTCCAGTTTTTTAGAACTTTTCTTGCTAAATGTGAAGTATCAAAGTTTTACTATGGTACAAAATGCGCGCCATTTGTTTATTTTTTTTTCCTCCAAGTCAGTTTTATTCAGCCGATTTTTATTTTCAGTCAGTATCTTTTTGATCTAATGCATACATTTTCTATATTAAACTTAATGGGAGACATTAAACCTCTATGGTAAATTTATAACTAAATAAAAAAAGAGTGCATTCATGAAAAACTGTGCAACCATGAGATTTTATATTACATTTGGAACTGTTTTGGTTCTAAGCAAAAAATACGTCCTTTGTGATCGGTTTTGTAGTGATTAATGATAACATTACTGCGTAGTTGAAAGAAAACATGTTTATCCACAAAGACACAACATTTACACTAACGCTAACACTAAAATATATAACATATTATATACAAATCATCAAAATCATCTACAAACACATAATAAAAATATTAAAGAAAAAGTCAGGAGCTCATTGGACACCAAAAAATTCGTCCGCATCACTGTCAATGGGATAAGTGCCCAAAAGGCTGGCAGCATTACCACGTTGGATGGCAATGCTGATTCTTTGGGCTAAAAATAGGCCAGCCCTCTGGTCACGTGAAAAGTCAACCAACTGCTTGGCGATGTCCCGAAATATTCGATGATTATATTATTATTATTAGACAGTAAGTAAGTTGATTTCAGCATACTTCAAATATAACTTTCCCATTTCGAACACAATTTGTATTGTGTACGGCACGTTTTCACGGCCAAATGGACTGCATTGTTGTTCAAGCTAGTATTTGATTCCTGGAAATACTAACAAGGTGAGCTGAGGGACATTGCAAGGAGATAGTATGGGTAACCTTATATCTAAACATTTTCTTCTTACAAGCATGCATGGAAATAATATCAGGTTACAACTCATCATTATTTTATTCAACTACCATAGTATCCGACTGTATTTTTACCCGTCTGTGGTGCAGTTTATAATTGTGGTAATGTTTTTCATGTACCAATTTTTTTTACATTCCACAGTTATACATATTTACTCGTATATTATTATAGCAGTGCCTCGCGGATTCAACCGCATAAATGACGATACCGTAAAAATATCGGGATAAAAACTATCCTATGTTCTTCCCCGGGATGCAAACTATCTCTCTGCCAAATATAATCGAAATCCGTTTAGAGGTTTAGCCGTGAAAAGGTAACATACAGACAGAGTTACTTTCGAATTTATAATACATATTAGTATGGATGTAATAATGTACATAACATTAATGAATAATTTGCATTCTAGTGTTTTGTATATGGGTGTATACCTGAAAAGAAAATAATGGATATTAAAAAAATACTTGATACTTAATAACTTTCATATTAATTATGCACAAGCTGAGAAATCTATAGTAAACCTGCACAGGATCGTCATTATAGTCTCCTAACATATTTCTTTAATGAAAATTTAATCATCACCATCATAATCAGCCTATAATGTTCCCACTGGCCTCCTCTCGGTGAGAGGAAGTGGGCCGTAATCCACCACGCGGGCCCAGTGCGGGTTGGCAGATGTCACATGTCTTTGAATTTTTGGTACTAGGACATGCCGGTTTCCTCACGATGTTTTCCTTCACCGTTTTGAGAGCAGTGATGATGAAATAATTTACGCAAAGTAAAGCGCCTATCTGGGTTCGAAAAGTCGCGGCCGTTACTACTTGCACTGCTTAAAATTTAATAACAGTCCACAAAAATGTAACCAAGAAATTTAAAAACCTAATACTTACTTACTGTTATTAAAACTGCCCGATCGGTGTTCGGTCAAGCGTCAGAGGGAACTGCTCTAAAGCTTTTAATCTACCCAATAAAGTTGAAGATTCCTTATAAAAAATATTATTGCTCTCATACTTCAGATGAGACCGGCCGAGCAAGCCCCTAGGCTATAAGAATCGATGTCAAATGGATTTTAATTATCTATCCATTTGTGAGAGAAGTTAAAAGTTCAATTGCTTGTAGGTTTTGATTCTTTTTTATTTTTAGTTGGTATTGAGAGTTGATTATTGAATTGTTATGGTGATGAGCAGCGGTGGCCAAGTAACAGCCGCGACTTATGAGTTGTAAGTCGTGGGTTCGAATCCAAGGTGGCACTTTTACTTTGTGTAAATTATTTCATCACCACTGCTCTCAAAATTATGAAGGAAAACGGCATGTCCTAGAACCAAATATTCGAAAACATGTGACATCCGCCAACCCGCACTGAGCCAACGTGGTGGATTATAGCTCACTCCCTCTCACAGAAAGGAGGCCCGTGTCCCAGCAGTGGGAACAATATGGGCTGATTGTGCTATTATGCTTATGCTATGGTGACGTACAGACGCCAGCACATCAAGCTACCCGAACCTGTCAAATTTTCCCAATCAACTTTGAATCTTATGCTTTAGCGATAAAATTGAAAATCTATTAATGAAATTACCATTTTTCGCATGATTGTTATGGTTTGAGCTAAAGTATGGTATAGATTCTGTCTAGCGACCAATATCTTAAGATCGGGAATAAATATTGATTCAGAAAAGCCTGGAGCCCCAGGTGGCACACGTACACACATGTTGCCTTTATTTACGGGTTGATGGAAAATATCGCAGTCCACTACTGGACATAGGCCTCTCCCAAGCTACGCCACAATACCCTGTCCTCCACCTTCCGCATCCAGTCTCTGCCACCCACCTTCATCTAGCTGAAGGGCGTTCTACCCTACAATTGCCGATACGTGGTCTCCACTCTAGGACCCGTCTGCTTCATCGGCCACCAGTCCCTCAACTAACGTAGCCAACTATCACTTCAGCCGATGAAAAACGATCACAAGAATGAGTTTTACAAAAAGTTCGACTCTATAGAGCGTCATCTCTGTTACTCTAACTGGTGACACAATCTCTTTCTAAAGCTCGATCGCTAATAGGGTGGAACATTAACAAAAGGTGCAAAATTTCCAACAGCCAAAAAACACGGTTAAATAACAAACTTCACCGTGTCCAATTATCTAAAGAAACCGCGGTGGCCCACAATACACACAGAATCGGCATTCAGGCATCACTCGGCGAACGATTGAAAAATGTCGTGCCAGCTAACAGACCTATTTAATTAACTTTCCCGAGCATTATGACCGGTTTATACCCGGTTTTTATGCCCGACCCGAGCATTGTGTGGACTCAATATCGGTTGCTTTATTGTCGACAGTTCGAGTCGCAGGACTCTTTGTCAAGTAGCCGGTGGTTCGGCGACATTATAAGGTCGGGTAGGTCGCTATAACCGGAATGTAGATCCGGGTAGTCGTAAATGGTAGTTGTTGCCGTTTAAGCCGTTAACCGATCGATTTGGAGGTAAACAATAGGGTATATGTACGAGATACGATGAGATGGGTGGGGTTTAGTAGTTATTATCTTTATTGAGTGATGAAAGTGATGTTGTTGTTAGGTTTTCTTAGTGTTTTGTTTGTTTTCTCTGTCTGAGGAGGAAATATTTGCATGTTTTATGTTCCTACATAAGGTGGTATTTGCCTTACAGCCCACCATAACAAATCAAACAAATTTCCTGATAGATATGCAACACAAGCTGCGCCCTGCGATTTCGCCCGCGTAAATGTCGATCCCATGGGAATATCGGGATAAAAAGTAGCCTATATGTTTATCCAGGGTGTCAGCTACCTTCATACACAATTTTATGAAAATTGGTCCAGCCGTTTGAGAGTGAAGAAGTAACAAACATATAAACACACGCACACACCCCCACACACACTCACAAACTTTCGCCTTTATAATATTTGTGTGATTACCTAATAGTTGTCTAAATAATTATATATTAAAATGTCTTTTGTCATACTTCGTCTGTACATATTATAAATATAAAGTAGCTTTTTGTGTGTCTGTGTGAGCGCGTTATTTTTCTAAGCTTCGCAACCGATTTGGATGGGATTTTCACCATCTTTTGTGGAATTTATTCCAGAAGGTTAATGACTTTTATATTAAACTTACGAATAATAAAGAAATATCGATGTTTGGATGTCATAAAATCCGTGCGAAGTAGGAATGGGTCGCTAGTATGCACAGTCAACAAAGGAGATAAGTATACAGGATCGTCGGATATAGTTGAAGTTTACTAAGAAACCGATGGATGTTTTCGAATAAAATTTTATTTTATTAATAGAAAACAAACAGCTCATTTATCAAATTAAATTTCAGGCAACAACCTCTATCGGTTTCTTACTAAACTTCAACTATATCCGACGATCCTGTATTCTTATCTCCTTTGTTGACTGTACATAAATTAGGTTGTCTTTGCCGTACAGCCCTTCATAACATTTTAATATGAAACAAACTTTCTGATACATATGCAACATTACCCAATGATATTCTAATAAACAGATATGTTATACACTTACAAAACAACAGAAAAAAGTGTTCCGCGCCGAGAGGCAGCACACATACACACTTTTCATTCATTTTACATTTCACTACAAGTAAAAACGATAGAAAAAGGATAGCTTGATAACCACCAATAAGAAAAAAAGTGACAGCTAGATGTTGTCAATTGCGCGTGAATGTAAACAAACATTATTCGGGCTACCAATCACCGCACGTTGGCATCATAGACTAACAAATTAACTAGGCAGAAAGTACAAACCGCGTGTACAGAATTTGTAGTCGGGATTTGTGCCTATGCAACGAATAAACACTATTAAAAGGTAGGTAGGTGAAAAATAAAACACGTTTTTTTAAAAAGAAAGAAATACAATTGTAAAAATAATCATACACCTTCGAAAAGATTTAATTTTAATCTCAATGGTAGGTTTATTTTAACAGTATCTGTGACATACTATGGTAACGATAAGCTATTAATATTTTCTTTTCCTACATATTATGACATGTTTAATTTATAATTAAATATATCAAACAAAATTATAAAGAAAAGTTATTAAAAGGGAAACTAGAACTCTGCTGTAAAGATGACTTTACTGCCTAATATTCGCATCGGTACTTTTATTCTATGTCCGGACTGCTCGCATCCTTGTCGTTCTTATGACAAAAAATGTATTTTCCATCTCTTTCTTTTTCCTAACCTCCAAATATCAGAATATTAGGAAAATAATTGAAATAATATTAATAAATCGAAGTACAATGTCTACTTTCGTGTGGTATGAGATTCCTTGTGTTTTATTAACTTTGGTATCATAATTGGTACACTTTCTAAATACACAAAATGGCATTTTGGATGGTAATTACGTAGCTGCGCGCACCGTCTCACTCGTAGACTAAAGGCAATACGTCCCAATTAGGACGTTTTCTAGTCTTCACGATTTGCGCGCTCATAACATATCTGTTTACTAAAATATCATTGACATTACCTGAGAGTTGTCTGAATAATTACCCAAATGATAACTTCATCTATACTCATCATCTGCCTAGCCTTTTCCCAACTATGTTGGGGTCGGCTTCCAGTCTAACCGGATGCACCGGAATACCAGTATTTTACATGGAGCGACTGCCTATCTGACCTCCACAACACAGTTCCTGGGTAATACGATACCTTTTGGTAAGACTGGTTGTCAGACTTTCGGGCTTCTGACTACCCGTAACGACTGTCAAAGATCCACGATAGCCGGGACCAACGGCTTAACGTGCTTTTTGAGGCATGGAGGGGTCACGGTATGAAAAGATGGTCACCGATCCACAGACCAACCGCGGCAAGCGTAGCTTAACCTGATCGATAGACCTGTGCGGCTGTTATTATTTAGCCACGGGCCCCTCATAACTACATCTACTCGTATATACTAATAATAAATCTGGGAAGTTTGTTTGTTTGAACGCGCTAATCTCCAGAACTATCAGTCCGATTTGAAAAGTTATTTTTGAAATTGTTAGCCTATTTCTTAAGGAAAGCTATAGGCTATATCACATCACGCTAGGACTTTAAGGAGGCGAGCAAAAAGGAAAAAGAACGAAGTAATAGCGCGGGTGGGCGATGCGATGCGAAATAACACAGAAATTTCAAGTTGACGAAGTCGCGGGCAGAAGCTAGTATAGAAATATAGGGGAATCCCCCCGTTTTGTTCGATATTTGTTTTGTGTTATAAATCTTCATCTTTTCAGCCGAAAGACGTCCACTGCTGGACATAGGCCTCCGCCTATGTCCCGCCTGCCAAGCGTGACGATTATGGCAAACCCCCCTCTTGGGGGAGCCGAATCGCGACGCTTGGCAGGCGGGTTGGCGATCGCAGCATAGTATGGTGGTGGAATGCATAGAGAACGCTGCTGCCCATTCTCCGGTACGACCCTTAGTCGCCTTTTACGACACCCACGGGAAGTAAGGGGTGGTGCTATTCTTTAAGTCCGATACCACATAGTCAACAGTTTTATAAATAATTGGGATATAAATAAATATTACGTATCTCAACACTCACTCACTTCCGTACTTGGCTCGGTTCGAAATACTCAACGAGGTCGCGATTTGAGCTCGCATCGTGAATGAAACCCACACAAACAATACTGAACGATTATCATTCCCTTTACACCCGATACGGATACGAACGTGTTGAACGTTGGATGAAATGACGCCATCTTCACTTCTACAAAATGAAATACCTGATGTCACAGTTTTCTTGTTTTCAGCTCCCTTCAAACATTAATTTAAATACCTACTTTATAAACTTTTTAAGAACTAGGTCTATAAATACAGGAATTTAGGAGGATTTTTTTGGGTGTGTAACGTTTGATATAATAACAAAAGTTCTAACGATCAAAAGACCTAATTTCATTTAATATATATTTTTTTTATTGTAACGATCAAATGATATAATGAATTATTGACATAATTTCATTTTACCTAATTTCATATGATGTAATGAACAGTTTATATAATGAACATTTGAAATAATATTCACATAATATAATATTCAGTTGGTTATAATTAGGAAATTCTACTTTTATTTTTGCACAAATTGATTAGATTTTAAACGCCTTTTACTTTTGTGAATCAACCAAATTACAGACAAAAAAAACGCAAACGCATAGTTTTTGAGACAAAAAGATCTTAAAGTTACAGAAAATTCAACATATTTACATTATAAAATTGACATTTTACCATAGATAATGTACGAATTATACTTCTGGGTCGTTCCGTTTTAAGTTCAGACAAAGTGACGGTAGATTTTAGTGGTTTTTATTATGAATACAGTAAGTTTTTTAACTTTAATCCATTTTTAACTGGGTAACGAAACGTAATCGAATGTAAGTGAGGGACGTTGACGTTTGACAGTTGTCATTCGTCGTTTTAAATTATTTTTGTTTTCTTTTTGTGTTTCCGATTACACTTCACACTAAACCAACATAATATACAAAAGTAACACATTTGTAATGACAACTTAGGATGCAAGAGCGAGCGAAGCGAGCTCGGGACTTGGGGCACCCCGACTCGGACAGGTTAGGTTCGAAGGGGATGACGGGGGCTCGAGCGAGCGAAGTAAGCGAGCGAACGAGCCCCCGTCATCCCCTTCGTGTTAGGTTCCTTTAAACCCTGTAGACAGAAATAGAGAGAGCCCCGCTAGAATGCAAGAGCGAGCGAAGGGCAGGAAATTAGTTAATATGAATGTTAGGTCAAATGAACATTATATAAAGGGAGCATTATACGATATGAAAATTGTATGAAATGAACGTTATACTAAATGAAATTAGAGAAAAAGCAAATTATATCAAATATAACATCATATGAAATTAGGTTAAAGGCATATAAAAATGATATCATATGAACGGTATGTCAAATGAAATTAGACTATCTGTTGTTATACCAAACATTACACACCCGATTTTTTTATTACCATCCAAATTTTTACAGGGTGTTCTACCCATGAATATGAACAACTTTCACTATGGGACCAACTCTGAAATCACGAAAAAAAAATCAGCTGTTTAATTTTGTGAGTGTGGGTCTGTGTTTTTGTGTGTGTGTGTGTGTGTGTGTGTTTATATATTTGTTACTTCTTCACGCTCAAACGGCTGGACCAATTTTGATAAAATTTTGTATGGAGGTAGCTGACACCCTGGATTAACATTTAAGCTACTTTTTATCCCGATATTCCCACGGGATCGAAACTTATGCTGGTGAAACAGCGGGGCGCAACTAGTAATTCCATAAAGTTTAAGTTGTACTCTTTGCAAATCACGAGAGAACATTTTAGGACTTCGAATGGACTTGCAGTCTTGCTATCTTGAGAATCCTCCAAACATAGCCTTCAGTCACTACTGAAGGCCTTACTGTGTGTAAATAATATTGCTTAAAAAACGGTGAAGGAAAACATCGTGAGGAAACCGGCATGTGTTAGAACCACTGCCGAACCCGCACTGCGCCCTCGTGGTTGATCTCAAATCGTTTATTGTAATCCATAATGTACAATTACAGGTGGTAAATAAAAAATAATGGAAACAATTATGGACCCTGTCGGGCACAGCAAAATTTTAAATATGTAGAGAGAGGAAGAGCGCTTTATTAATTTTCCTTGCTACTAAGTTAGAATTATTTTAAACTAGCTGCGCCCCGCGGATTCACTAGCGTAAATGTCGATCCTGTGGAAATATCGGGATAAAAAGCCTATATGTTAATCCAGGGTATCTGCTACCTCCATACAAAATTTTGTCAAAATTAATTCAGGCGTTTGAGCGTGAAGAAGTAACAAACATATAAACACACACATACACACTCACAAACTTTCGCCTTTATAATATTAGTGTGATCTTATTATTACTATTCACTTATTCTATTAATATTTTATAAGCAGGTCTATTAATTATGTCCCACTCCCCTAGAGAGGAGGCCTCAAACTCAACCTCAAACTCAAAGCATTTATTTCAATTAAACCAATTACAGGCACTTTTGAATTGTCAAGGGGTCGGTCAGTCAGAAAGATGAAGCTAGTTGCATTCCAAAGTGTAGGTAACTATGGAGAAGAACGGGCAAGAAACTCCAAGGACACTCTTTTAAATCAAAATAGCCTGTGGCCCAAGTAGGAACATATAGGTAGTCTAATTATGCTATAGTCTTCCAGAAACCTACAACAAAAAGCTTTCCAATACACCTATTTCTCTTTCAACTCCACAAACATCGATTATATCAGTTACCATTAAATTGATACCATTTCCTTCAATACTCTAACATTTCCTCGAAAGGTTAGTGAGGGAACATTTTTTATCACGTGCTTCGGGCGTGGGCGATCAATCATTTATGTTAGACGCGGCTACACGGGTGCCGAATTACGTCATAGCATGTTAAAATGTTTTACTGATTTTAATATGAAATTGTGTGCAAGTGCCTTGCCTGTTACAAAATATGTGCGTTTGTTTGCTACTAGTAGGTAGCTACTGTAGCCTCAATTTTACGATATGGTATTATTTTCTGGGGAAATTCTACTGATAAAGATATCGTTTTTAAGGCACAAAAAATATGCATAAGATCAATGTGTGGTCTGAAAACTGATGTTAGCTGTATCATCACCATCTGCCTAGCCTTTTCCCAACTATGTTGGGGTCGGCTTCCAGTCTAACCGGATGCAGCTGAATACTAGTATTTTACATGGAGCGACTGCCTATCTGACCTCCACAACCCAGTTACTGGGTAATACGATACCCCTTGGTAAGACTGGTTGTCAGGCTTTGGGGCTTCTGACTACCCGTAACGACTGTCAAAGATCCACGAATGACAGCCGGGACCAACGGCTTAACGTGCTTTCCGAGGCACGGAGGGGTCACGGTATGTAAAGATGGTCACCCATCCACAGACCAACCGCTGCAAGCGTAGCTTAACCTGATCGATCGACCTGTGCGGCTGTTATTATTTAGCCACGGGCCCCTCTTGATGTTTGCTGATGTTAGCTGTGTACCATTCTATAAATCGCTGAAAATACTTACCTTACCCTCATTATGTATGAGGAAAACAACAATAACGTTACCTATTATGATAATAGATGGCGCCACGTGTCTTTCAAAACAAATTGATTATCAAATTCTAAATTAACGCGAGCGAAGCTGCGGGCAAAAGCTAGTGTTATATAAAAAAAAATCTCGTTAGTTACACCATTTATAACTCAAGAACGGCTGGACCTATTTTTATGATGTTTGATTTGTTGGATTTGTCGCCGCCCCGAATAGCAGAATAACTACCTATTAAACAAGAAAAAAAATCACGATAAAAATTATAATGAAGATAATTCATTTCCTCATACATTTAGGCGGTATGAAGTTCGCCGGCTCAGCTAGTTTTACATAAAACGCTTGTCTATCTGACCTCTACAACTGGGTTCTGGTTACTAGGTTCTGTAGCACTCACGAGAACCAATAAATATTAAAATACCTATTATGAGCAAGATAAATCTCACTACAATAAACAGCGTGAACATAAGACACGAAATAAATTCATAAATTACTTAACGTTTATCATCATCTCATCTGCCTAGTCTATTCCCAATTATGCTGGAGTCGGCTTCCAGACTAACCAGATGCAGCTGCATACCAGTATTTTACATGGAGCGACTGCCTATCTGACCTCCACAGCCCAGTTAATGGGTAATACGATACCCCTTGGTAAGACTGGTTGTCAGACTTTCGGGCTTCTGACTACCCGTAACGATTGTCAAAGATCCACGAATGACAGCCTGGACCAACAGCTTAACGTGCTTTCCGAGGCACGGGGGGGTTTACTTAACGTTCATTTTCTATTAACTTGCGACTCAATATTAATTACACTTACCGAAGTTGTTAATTGTCTAAGGCAGTTTATTTTTGGATTTAAGCTTGAGTTGGGAACGACCGAACTTTAGTATTTCAATCGCGGAACTGTCATTTGGAGGCAAAAAGAAAGTTTAAGGGAGTACATTTTGTTCGAAGTATTGTCTTAACGAAATGGACTCTCAATCTGACCATTTTAGAATGCATTCACTTATTGCCAGGGTCTAAATTCGGCTGAATTTTATGTACATTAGAGTCTCAAAGCTCAATAAGCAAAGAAAATAAACCGGAGATACATTTTTTTCAACTCTGACATTTACATTCTGCGGCTACGCCGTAGCATAGTCTACACCTTACTACGGCGTAGCCCCAAAATGCCGTCATTCGTAGCTGGTCTACGTAGCTACGTGATATGCTACGCTACTCCTTTCCGTTCTATTTTTATATACACATTCTTACGTCTCGTAATTGAAAATAACTAATGATAGAAGATCTTATCTTTAGAAGTTTGTCATAACTTTGTTGCTTCTTAAAATATCTTTATTATTCTTGGCTAGATATTCTGTGGCATGTTGTTTCCCACGCAAATAGAATGTGTATTTTAATCTTACTTATGAAAGCAAGATTAAAATACACAGAAAATTTGCGTCAAAAGTCACCAGACTTTTGTTATTATAGTTACCTATGCATAGATATTTAAGTTCACAGCTCCAACGTAAGATTTATAATAAAAAAAAAAGTTTTTAGAAAAAAATAAAATAAACATGTTTTTTTTTTGTTTTTTTTTAAACATATTTTTTTATCGACTAAAGCTTTTATTTTGTAAGCTCCGTCTACTACTTCAACAGTTATATTACATCGCACTGCTTCTAAATAACATTTTATTTCCTTATGAAACTTGCATCGGATTACTTTCCAGCAAAAGAAGCGTTGCCGCATTATTAAATGTAATTTACACTGGTCATTTGTGCTTCCATACTATCAAGAAATATGCTAATACTAATCACTTAATATACACCTCGTTCTGTATGTTAATACGAGTATAAACATGTAAATTAAGCGACTAATAGCCGGACGGTTATTGTCTTGAATCTTGCATTTTTTTTGCAAAGAGGTTGCAGTCAAGACGGCGGCAAAAATAGTAGATTATTTGCCAAGGGAGCAAATAACTATTTTGAAGGCGAGAGGTTTCTTTGAATCCAAAGTGGAGTGCGCTCGGTATTCAAAGTAGGTTATTCAAGTATAAAATAGTGTTGCTCCCGATGTGGACACTACTTTTTATCACCCTCTATGAAAAAATAAGTAAGTGCAACTTATGAATAAGAACAGTACGTTTATTTATTTACATACAATCACTTGAGGAAGACATACTTATTTTTTATAAAACTAAGTAAAATCCTAATTTGAGTAAACAATTACGAACGAAGGCAGAATGCTTTTCGCGCGTTTTTTATTTTTTCACATTTTTTTATTTGGCTTGCGCGCGTTTTTCTTTATCATACAGCCTGTTACTTGTTCATACAATGTTCGTGATTGATCTCCTTGGTTATTGGAACTTTTACTAACAATTTCCACATTCCAAATTTAAATCACTTTTAGACCCTAGAGATTAAAGAGCTATTTTAGTCCCTGATTACGAAGAATACACTAGTTCTTTTTGAATAGATGTGATAAAAAACTATATTAGTACTTAGGTTAAGGGTTAACCCTTCCTGAGAAAAAGGGTCTCCACAGACTGAAACAGATAGATGGACAACAAAGTCATCCTATAAGGGTTCCCTATTCTCCTTTTGAACCCTAAAAACAAGTGTTTCATACCGCGTTGAATATGTACTTAATTGAATTTCTTTGTCTTTTTTTTTGTGATAATAATATATATTTATTATTTTATTTAATATATATTTAATCTATATATTTTTTTGTGATCTTGCCTATACGCATTTTGGTTAAATTGTTAGCTTAGCAAATATTTATAAGAAATTGGTAAAAGATTTGGTAGCTGCAAACTAATATTAAAATTATATCACAGTTTTTAATTAGAATCCTCAAAGGAGACGCAGTGCCCAAATCAACAAAAAAATAAAGGTTGCAGTATCCGAAAGCAATTTTCGCTTCAAGTTTAACGTTCACTAATTTCAAATAGTAAATAACACTTTGGGCACTAAAATGAATCCCGACTAACCCACAACCTTGCCCGGTTATAAAATAAACATTTAGAGCCCCTTCTATAACTAATAAACTATTTCGAACAAACATTTTATGGCCCTAAAATATTTATCCGAAGTAGTTCCGGCTTTCCGAAAGATATTTCGTGTAATTTACGTAAGCGAACCCTCCCTTAATTAAAATCTATGTTCTTTGTTCCAGGTGTTAGAACATTCTGGAAGCTGTGACGTCATGGAGTCTCCGTTCTGATGTGAGCGCGAAATTATTTTAATTTCGGAGTGTTGTGATGCCAGTGATGAGACTTTAGATGTGAAGATGGGGACGTTGAGTTTTGGTGTTTCGTTGCTCGTTTGTTGGATATCCGGTAAGTTATATTTTAAAATACCTACTCGTGTTTGTATGTTTCCTAACTTGTGTGGGTCAATAAATTGATTATTATTTGAATTTATATATCTCGGAACCTTGGGGTCCCGGTCCTTTGGAAGGCGTACGACGGGCCGAAGCCAACTCGCAGAAGCCCCTTAGGAAATTTTAATGAAATGCGGCACCAACCGACGATTATCCCTGTATGCGCTATGCAAGTGCACCCAAGGATAACCCCCGGTTGGTGTAGGACTATTGCAGGATATGGAAATATAAAAAGTTGGACTATGGGTTTGGGTGGCTAAAGTGGACTGGTTACCAAGAACTATGGAATAACTGTGACCCCAGCCTGATCAATGTTTTATATACACACGGATAAAATGGCAGGGGGTGACTTGCACACTCAATAATGGGCCCCCGGAAACGGTCGCTAGCACATAGTGACGTAGCAACAAGGGGGCAACATGTCCTGAAGTGCTTATGAGAAGTGGAGAGGTATTCCACGGCTATCAGGACAATCCCGGAAGTACGGTCAAGATCCCTACCAGCATCTTACTGGTGATTATTATTATTATTATTAAAAGACAGTACATTAATAAGTAGGTTTTTAGACCAAGAATTTTTGTTGCTCGTAATTTCGAACGTATTTAACTCCAAAGATGCTGTAGGTTGAATGTAATATAAGATTTTGGCTTACGGTTCGTTTTGTGACGAAGTCGATAAGTACGGTTTTGCTCAGTATTGCGAAATTGTACGCATGGGAGCCGTATATCCTGATATTATTTTCATTTTATATGAACCCAAGGAACTTCGAACCTTGGCTACAGTAAAAAAAAAAACAAAAGAATTAAAAAGTGGCGTTCCTTTTTTAATAAATCAATCTCGTTTCTCTCAGCTCCGGATAAAAAATACGTTACACAATCCACAAATTGAATCCAGAATTCGAATTCCGAAATTCAACTCCGACTACCCTAATTAAGATTTAAAAAAAAACTTGTTCAAATATCCATAAATTAACTCGTTTCTTAATTCAGGAATTAAAAGAAGGCTTTTAGTTGATTAACTTTTCAGCGGGCACTGGAGGTTCCACGGGAACATAAATCAAGCATAATACAATTACAGTAATGTTTGATTAAATACGGCTGGTTGGTACGTCGGGGCACGAAGTTAGCGGGATGTTGGCACTACCGGTACGGCGCGGGGGTGCCAACATTATACCGAAGTATAGAGAAAACCGTTGAGCTGATTAAAACTTGTTTAGTAATTAGCTGATGCTGTCGAGTGGTGCAGGTTTATACTTGGTCTGAAAGTAGTGTTTGGTCTACGTAATAATTTTCTTTCAAGCGTTTTAGTATTGTATGGTTTTGGACTACAAGGTAGTTTAGATACCCGTAAGGGTCTTTGCACGGTTTATTCGCCGTGTGGAGGCACGGTCGTCAGTGATGTATCATTTACATGGTACAGAAGCGATCAGTAGTGCAATTGTGTTGAGTTGTTATTAGTGTTGTTGATTAAAGTGTCTATGTTTTGGTAATTTAAATCGGCAGTTTTTATTGTCTCGAACCCCAAGCTCGTAACAATAACAATACGATACGAGTAAGTGACTTTTAGAAAGATACTGTCATGTGAGTCAAAAGTCTGATAACCAGGGGTACCGTATTATAACCCAGTTACTGGGTTGTGGAGTTCAGATAGGCAGTAGCTTTATGTAAAATACTGGTATTCAGTTGCAGCCGGTTAGACTGAAAGCCGATCCCAACTTAGTTTGGAAAAGGTTAGGCTGATGATGATGATGACTGTCATCATCATTTCAGCCGAAAGACGTCCACTGCTGGACACAGGCCTCCCCAAAGCACCTCCACTTCGACCGGTTCTGTGCTTCTTGCATCCAACGGGTTCCTGCGGCCTTCACAAGGACGTCGGACCAACTTGTGGGAGGCCTTCCATCGCTAGGTCTTCCGGTACGCGGTCGCCACTCCAGAACCTTTCGGCCCCATCGGCCATCTGTTCTGCGAGCAATGTGCCCTGCCCACTGCCACTTAAGTTTGGCAATTCTGATCGTCATACAAGTATAAAAGATGATCTCTACAACGCCGACATTTTTCGGAGATTCGATATCCCATATTAACGGCCGCGTACTGGTGTGTAAGAAAGAGATTGAACTATACGTGACGTATAGCTCCATCTCCTTCTATCGCTAAAGTAAGATTAAAAAAAAGACTGCTATGAGAGGTGGTCGTAGGTCCCCTGTAGGTAACTTCATACGAGGAATTGTTTGTTCCACTATCTCTCACTTTGTAGCCCCAACATAGTGTTGTTTCAGCCCTCATAACGAGATTTCGACTTTCAGCATATTTATCGTTCGAAGTTAATTATGAGCGTGTGACTTGTGTACGTGTGAGTTACCTATGTCTATAACAAGTTCGTGTTTAAAATGGGGGTGCAAGTACTTTGAAAATACCGATCTATAACCTATTTATTTATTTACTCGCAGCGCCCCGCGGTTTCACCGGCATAAGTTTCGATCCCGTAGGAATATCGGGACAAAACTATCCTATATCCTTTCCCGGGACTCAAACTATGTCTACAGCAAATTTCATCTAAATCGGATCAGCGGTTTAAATGTGAAGAGGTAATAGACAGACAGACAGACACAATTTTGCGTTTATAATTATTAGTATGGATTTATGTATTGGGTTGAATTTATTGTTTCCATCACCTGCCTCGCCTTTTCCCAGCTATGTTCGGGTCAGCTTTCAGTCTAATCAGATGCAGCCAAATACCGGTATTTTAATCACAGACTGATAGTGTCTTTGATTATTCTTCTAATACCTTTTTTCATCGCATCATCGATAATGTCCCTTTTCAGATCCCTTTCAAAAACATGCCACGAAAAGGTTATTAATAATGTCCTTTCTTAATACTACCTAACCAACCAAAACTACCCAACGAAAATCACATTGGAACTGGCAGACGTTGAAAAATGCTCCCACGAATGTTCATATCGAACCAATATCTACGAATAGAACCACCGACCCAAAAATGCGTCCAGACGACAAAATGATAGAAGCATCGGTCATATACAGTTCAGTACGCGTTAACATTTGTATACAAAGCATATCATTCAATTTGGACAAAAATCAAATCACACCGGAAGAGAAATTTTCGGGACCCGAAAAATATATTCCGGGGAAAGTCCGATATGATTATTCGTCTTCGGAGAATCCAATAATTCGTTATATTGAAGAAAGTTCCCTTCTTACAAAGTTGCCAGTTCAATATGATTTTCTTTGCCTTCTACCCAGCTCCAGCCATTATTAGTATTATTCTTCGTTGCCAATATCACGATTGCTTTTCGTGCCTAAATGTCAATTCTATTAACTGTTTGTTTTGGCCGATGAAAGGGAATATTAAAGTTGGCAAATCATTGTGTATGGAGTCTATTTGTATAAGGAAAGGTAGAATAGAATAGAATAGAATAGGTACTCTTTATTATGTACACCATATAAATTACAGACATATAAATATAGAAACTGTACAAAGAGTGACACAACAGGCGGTCTTATCGCTAAAAGCGATCTATCGAAAGGTAAGTTGTATTGCTGGTTGAAACCAAAAAAAAAAGATTTCTACATTATATCTCGTAAATGTCGCATCAAAAAATAATGTAAGTACTAAAAATGTGCATCAAATATAGGTAAGTATCATTATTAGTAGGCTGGGGGCTTGTATGATACGTCACGCATGTTTTTTTTTTGTTTGTTACATCTTTTATATCTTTTTACACAGCCAGAGTTAAAGTTTGATAACGTCTTGTTTTTTTATATAATATAGTAATCTGTAGAAAATGTTGTGGCTAGTGTATTTGTTAAGTTTAATTTTAAGACAACACTGTTTATATTTAACTAGCTGCGCCCCGCGGTATCACCCGCATAAATTTTGATCCCGTGGGAATATCGGGATTAAAAGTAGCCTTTAAGTTAATCCAGGGAATCAGCAGGTAGCTGATTCCCTGGATTAACTTAAAGGCGAAAGTTTGTGATTATGTTTGCTACTTCTCTTCTCGTTCTGCTGGACCAATTTTGATAAAATATTGTATGAACCTTCATACAATATTTTATCAAAATTGGTCCAGCAGAATATTAGTGTGATATACTACTGTTTGTTATCCCAAATGTAATAAAAAAAAGGCTTTAAAGGTAATTAAAAAATTGAGCCAAAGCATGCAACAGCAGAATAATCAGCATTTAATGTTCCCACTGCTGGGACACAGGCCTCCTCTGTGTGAAGTGAGTGAGCCATAATCCACACGGGCCCAAATGTGGGTTGGTCCCAAAAAGAGCAAAAGCATCCCTGCTGCTGATGACAAACATGGTAATACTATTATTCTGGAAAGTCAGTACTTTCCAGAATATATTAATGAAGATCGGCTAGGCATATAAATACAGTTATTTATATGCCTAGCCGATCTTCATTAATATCTATTGGGAGTCGCTTATTTCAGTAGTTAAAATTATCATCCAACCTTATGAAAAATGAAACGTTAAATGCACTCGGCATAAAAAAATATTGAAAATTGAAGAAAGAAGTGTAAACGCACGAGTGAACAGTGATCGGACCAGTGAACGTACCATTGAACTAATGAACGAACTGAACATTCACTTAACTTGACTGAATGATTACTCTAGGGACACTGGTTTTAATCGTTCATGTAGTTGTGAACTAAGATGTGTGTACAAGTTAATTCTTACATTCAACTGTGTACTTTTTAATCTTTTTTTGGGTTGTTTTTGACATTGCATATCATCTCGATTTTCACCTAGGTTAAGGCGAAAGCGCCAGGGTAGCCCGCGAAATAATTGCAATTTGCTGGTCAGTTAAAATATGATTCGCAACCGTAACAAATATGTATTTACAGAATTATAATCATTAAAGTCATCAACACAACTCTCTAAGACCAAGTAATCCTATTGAATGACGATTTCATTACATTTTGACATTTAGGATTAGACTAACTTAACAAGTTGTATTACTGATTTTAATGATTATAATACCGTAAATAGATATTTGTTACAGTCGCGAATCATATTTTAATCATCGTACATCCAGACACTGAGCTGCAAATCGCAAAAATCATAAGAAAGCTTTAAAAACTTAGCGCTTCTCCCTTAAAAAAAATATATTATTATCTTGATTAAATAAATTTATCGAAGAAAAAAAACAGAAATAATAAACCAAATGTAGTTTAGTGTTCTAAGCCTGTCCAAGGCCAAATAGCACTGAGTCAGCTTTAAAAGCGCATAAAAGTACAAAGATTTAAAACCAAAACATACTTTCCATACGTGCACAGGAACACGGCCGTTCAAAAACTCAGCTGAGCCGTTTAGTTTAAACATTTCGAAGCTACTGTAGGAACAGATTGCCCGTAGGGACGGGGCAATTGTTTCACTTGCCTCCTGCAACTTGCACTGCATAGTGAACAGTTGATGCACGGCTTTACATTCACTCTTACAGTTTTATTTCCTTCCCCTTTAACATGTAAAATGGGGTAGGGAATAGGGATCACAGTTTCAAAACCTATTTCAGTTTTTTGGGCACGGAAACTGTTGCATTGGAATTTGAATGGAGGGTCTCGTTTAAAAAAAGTAAGGATTGTCATGAATATTAGGTTCATCATAAGTAAAGGCTTGTCTGTGTGGTGCCGGGCTTGAAGAATAGCACCACCCCATACTTCCCGTGGGTGTCGTAAAAGGCGACTAAGGGACGTACCGGAGAATGGGCAGCAGCGTTCTCTATGCATTCCACCACCATACCATACTGCGATCGCCAACCCGCCTGCCAAACTTGGCGATTATGGCAAACCCTCCCAAAATTGGGGGAGGCCTATGTCCAGCAGTGGACGTCTTTCGGCTGAAATGAAGATGATGATGAAGTAAAGGCCAATATTCTCGTAATTAAAATCTTTCAAAATCTAGTCACAATATCATCTCAGCGGCAATTCTCATGTCAAAATTTAAGGAAATCAGAAGTATTTTTTGACAGATTGAGACTGAACAGACTCTGAGCGTTCTTAAAATTACGGGAACTGCCCCTCAGATCAAGTGGGGTTTCATGGACGACTCTGAACTCCAGTGTGTATGTGGAGGCCCCTCCACAGACAATGGCTCACTTCCCATCATCCACCGCATGCCCTGTCACCTGCACTCGGGATGACCGTAACGGCTTCGACAGCGAACGGCATTCGCGTTGCTGAATTTTGGGCCAAACTAATTTAACCTTTTGACCGCCACACGTCAAAAACGTGCCCTCGGCGTCAAAGTCTGTCATGTAGTCGAACCGTGGCGTGCTGGGCACATTTTGGTTTGTCATATTATATACATAACCGTGGCGGTCTGTGTGGTGCCGGACTTAAAGAATAGCACCACCCCTTACTTCCCGTGGGTGTCGTAAAAGGCGACTAAGGGTCTTACCGGAGAATGGGCAGCAGCGTTCTCTCTGCATTCCACCATCATACCATACTGCAATCGCCAACCCGCCTGCCAAGCGTGGCGATTATGGCAAACCCCCCCAAAATTGAGGGAGGCCTATGTCCAGCAGTGGACGTCTATCGGCTGAAATGATGATGATGAACCGTGGCGGTCAAAGAAAGAACTTTATATTTTTTCGTGTTATTTTAGCCATCGGCACGCTATGAAGAAGAAGACTAGATCAGAAAACAAGATAAGGACTTCTAATGTGTATACAAAAACGCTTACAAATAATTAGCTTATAATGTTCACTGCTGGGCCACAGGCCTCTTCTCAGTAAAAGTGAGTGGGCCGTAATCTACCACGCGGGCTCAGTGCGGTTTGTTCTCACATGTCTTCGAATTTTTGGTTCTAGGATATTTATCACGATGTTGTCCTTCACCGTTTTGAGAGCAGTGGTGATTCAATAAATAATTTACACAAAGTAAAGCGCCTGTCTGGGTTCGAACCTACGACCTACAACTCGTAAGTCGCGGCCGTTACCATTGGGCAACAAGTGGTCACAAAAAGACGCAAAAAAAAAAAAACGCTTGAAAGTGTTAACATTCATAATGAAACGAATGACACCATGAAATCGGGGTACCATATTAAATGAGTTTATACATTATAGATGTAACCGACCGAAAGGCTAATCAACAACTGCCTAGCGTTTTCCCAACAATGTTGGGGTTGGCTTCCAGTCAAACCGGATGCAGATAAATACCATTATTTTACATGGAGCGACTGCCTACCTAATCTCCACAACCCAATTACTGGGTATTACGGTACCCCTTGGTAAGACCTGTCAGACTTTCGGGTTTCTGAGGACTCGTAACGACTGTCGAAGATCACGAATGGCAGTCGGGACTAACAGCTTAACGTGTTTCTCGAGGGGGGTCTTGGTATGTAAAGATGGTCACCTATCCCTCGGCTAACCGCGGCAAGCGTAGCTTAACCTGATCGATCGACCCGTTGGAAGTCAAAAATAGACATACGAACAGACAGACATTGGCTTTAAAAATATATAGCAGTTCTCGTTCTTTCCGATCAGAAGTCTACATCGTTAATATAAAATGGTAAAAAGTATATTTTATTTACCTTTGAACATAACAAGAAGCACTTTATATTTCCTTTTACCAGATCTGTATGTAAATTCACTTTTGAAACTACCGTCCATAATCTATACAGGGAAGAAAATATTATTCCGTTCAGTCCAATCGGCCTTTGAGCCACGTCGGGTATAAATTCGTCTCGAAGACTCTCGAGTACCTGATAACGGTTAAGTTATGTAGATGTTGTGATGTTCTTTTTTATGAATTTTAAAGCTTATTAAGTATCACAGTTTTCTTGTGTTTAGGAGTTGGGTTTAACTTTAGCGGCCTTATTACAAAAAAAAGGTTTATCTTTAGAGTCAGGTGTACCATTGAGCCATTTTAAAATTTTGAACTATAATCTGACAATGTTACAGTTCTTATTACAAAAACTGACGTTAAACCCGAGTCTAAGTTGTCAATTTCGCATTAAAAACTTTACGTTTCTCGGAATAAATTTCAAAATACATTAACTGGCTCAAAGGTGTAGGCTAGGTCTAAGTTAGAACTCGTTTTGTAATAAGATGGTAGAGGTTCCAGGTTTTTTTTTTTTTAAGAAAAAGTTAAATTGATAAAAATTTAAGTTTATGTTTTTAGCTAGTAGTGATTATTATCACCTTTTACTTAAATAAGCATTGAATATTTACATATTTTTCAAAACATAACTAAAGACAAATATAATTGTCACGTTACAAATGTCAGTGCTACAGTCCGGCCGTCAAGAGAATGCCTTTCTGACACCTGTCATTGTGACATTTCTAGTAGCTAATAAATATCAAATTCGCAAAACACGTATTCTTTTGTAGGTAAATACATATGAAACTGACAGGTGTCAGGAAAGCATTCTCTCAACGGCCGGACTGTAGATAGTAGTACAACACTACAACCCATTATTTTAGTGTAGCAGCTGGCGTTACTTTTTTAGGGTTCCGTACCTTAAAAGAAAAAAAAAACGTAACCCTTATAGGTTAACTCGTGTGTCTCTCCGTCCGTCTGTCACAGCCAATTTGCTCCGAATCTAATGGACCGATTAAGTTGAAATTTAGTACACATATGAATCTCTGTGACCCAAATACAGGCGTGTAACGTAAATAAATGAGTTGTGAATATGGGGGTCAATATGGGGGGCAAATAGAAAACTAAAAAAAAAAGTTTAAATGAAAGGACTTGTGAGGATCTCAAATATGTTTTTTCATAATTTTAAAGTAAATTCTATTAAAGTTATTTAAGAAAATAGACGAAAATTGATCATTCCGTTATCTCCGAAACTAATGAACCTAAAATTTTGAAAAAATACAAAAATCATTCTATACCTATTAGATTACAGGAAAACCTAAAAGAACTCTGTGGTCTTAAAACAAAATGGTAAATCTCTCAATATTGTGCGTACAAACTTACATTTTCAGTTAGAATGTATGGGAGAACATGTTTTTCAAATACAATTTTAAGTTTGTTCTTGGAATAAATTCATTCCAACTACAGAACCCTTCATTGTGCGTGGTCCGACACGCACTTAGCCGGTTTTTTTCGCTTGGCTACTAATTTAAAATCGTCAATCTATTTGCCTAGCCTTTTCCCAACTATGTTGGGGTCAACTTCTAGTCTAACCGGATGCAGCTGACTACCAGGCGACTGCTTATCTGGCCTCCACAACCCAGTTACTGTGTAACACGATACTCCTTGGTAAGACTGGTTGTCAGACTTTCGGGCTTCTGACGACCCGTAACAACTGTCAAAGATCCAAGAATGAAAGCCGGGACGAACGGCTTAACGTGCTTTCCGAGGGGTTTCAGTATGTAAAGATCACCCATCCACGGACCGACGGTTTAAAGCGTAGCTTAACCTAATCGATCGACCCATGTGGCTGTTATTATTTAGGCAGGAGCCCCTACTACAACTACCGTAAAAAAGTATTGCAATAAAAGTAAACTTTTACTTACCTACTTGTGGACTTTATATTTCCTGATCTCCCAGAAGCAGTTTTATCTACAGCCACTCCTAGTGGAATTCATCCGGCACACGACCCGGCAATATTCCCGATCAGTAACACCTTGTCGTCAACAATGATAACGATCGGGAAAAAAGAGTTTCATTCGTCCAAAGTGTTGACGAACGGGACTTTTTCGATTATTCCCGATAAGTAATTCCACTTGGCAATCGGGATAAAATCCGTTCGTTTACACTTACAGTGTTGACGAACGGAACCTTTTTTCGCGATAGTTCATTTGCTTAGTTCAAGAGACAATGGTCCCGATTCTGTTGTTCACAAACTAAACTAAATTTAAGTTCAGTGCATCTTTTTCTTTCTATTTCATTAACAAAATGACAGAAGATGAATTTTAGTTTAGTCCTGTCAAATTAATCAGCGCCTGACGTTTTATTACAAGTCAATATACACACAAGTCTCATCGCTCAAGATGTCCCACATAAATTTGCGACCATTTGCTTC
Source organism: Mesoligia furuncula (assembly GCA_916614155.1). Lineage (NCBI taxonomy): Eukaryota > Metazoa > Arthropoda > Insecta > Lepidoptera > Noctuidae > Mesoligia > Mesoligia furuncula. The sequence goes on along the minus strand of OU744800.1, from coordinate 26,294,088 downwards.
CGCGTCCAGTGTTGTTGAAATAGTGCCAGATTTACGTCCAACGCCTGCAATTTCTGTTCTTGTATGTAATAAATTGAATATTAGAAAATACGGCACGAAAAAACAAGTGACTTATGGATTGAAATATTATTTTTGAAATCGATCCCGTTTCTCTGCTGGGTAGTGGCCTCACCTGTGTTTCTCTGTTACATATTATTATGGCATGTTGATGTTAATATCGAAAGCTTCAGCGAGGAATTGTTGTCCTAAGGCTTTAAGCACTTGTATTTTAATATGGGCTTGTCGTAATCTTGTAATAATCCATAATAAAAATAATAATACTAACACCTGAAGAGGCTCTCGTTGGGCAGCTGGATCAAGGGCTTGATTCAGAAAGCATTACTTCTGGACACGGCTCGCATTGTCAGGAGGTTCCTCTCTCTGGAGCCCTGACCGCCGGTAGCTTGGACCCTGATCCCGATACCGGTGGGCATTTTTAAATGTTTTTATATTCTAATATTTAAAAATGTAATTTATATGTATTTATTGAAATAAACGAGATGATACTAATAATAAAATAATATGTAATGTTGTACATATAATGTAATATTAACATGGTAGGTATGACATATGTGTGTGAGTATGTGTGTGTGTGTGTGTTGATATGTAATGTTTATAATGCTGAAGAGTTTGTTTGAATGCGCTGCGCTAATCACTGGATCTACCAGTCGCATTTTAAAAATTAATTTTCCTTTTTTATAGCCTAATTTTTGAGGAAGTTAATCACAGGCTGTTTACTATCACGCTACGACCTTTAGGAGCCGATCAAAAAGAAAAAAGTACATAACGCAAAACGTGCCCGCGCTAGGGAATGATGCGATGCGACAGGATGGGGCGGGGAACAAAAAATTTCATGCGGACGAAGTCGCGGCCAGAAGTTAGTACAAAATAAACGTGCTTCTCCTGATGTGATAATGATCCTGAAAGACATAAGAAAATGTAAAGTGCCCGAGAAATCAATGGCGAAACTGGCCGCATCTGAAGTGTTGCCATGATAGGTGAGATAGGTCTAGTACTGCTAAGAATTGTACCAGAAGCTGGCACAAAAGGATGCAAGTAACTTGCATGTCATTAGGGTATTAACCAATCAGCTTGCATTCCGTTCAACAACTTCTGATTGGTGACTACCATAATAATAATAATAGTTTCCCCGACCGTTTTCGGTCACGGTGTCCAATCTCAATCGAGATTAGCCAGGTACGCAGGAGATATTGTAGTGCACAAGTGTGTGCGCAAACACAGGTGCACTCTCTGTTCCTTTACTCTCATAGTCCAATGGGACGGCAATCCGACACGACCGGGGAGAGTTCAGGCGCAGGACCAACGGCTTTACGTGCTTTCCGAGGCACGGCGCTATTAAACCGCCAACTTCCAAACTTCGGACTGTTACTAAGAAATTCCTAATGGAAAACCCAATAACACTTTGTCCGACCCGGGAATCGAACCCAGGACCCCACGCTCAGCAGTCGCGCTTGCAACCACGAGACCAACGGGGCAGTCAACCATACTGACTCCCATACTGGTATGCCAGCTAATTGCGTACTTTTGTGCAAGTTACAGGCATGTGTGCTGACGGCTTTAAGTCCCCCAAGTAACATTTAATTCGGGCCTAGGTTGTAAAAAATGCCTTTAGGTTTTATAAGGGTCGTACAAAGGTTAATGCTTTGCTATCTGGTCATATTAAGTACTTGAGAATGATTAATAAGTCCTAAAACTAATTGTTTATTATTACAACCTTGGAGCCGATGCCAAGAGTTTAAATTAACGTTATTTTGACTTGGGTTTCAAGAGCATATAGTCCTAGGATCTTATAGTTGTGGTAGACTCCTGATTAAGTTCTGGAAAGGCTAGCATTATTCTAAAGTGAGATCTAAAGGTTTAATTTTTAACTTTGATATAACCATAAAGTTATGGAATGTTGAAATCGCTTATTAGTAATTTCTAAAACCTACTTTAAACTTTTAGGCTGTATTAGAGTTGTCTAGGTAAACAAATTAGGACTGTGTGACCAATAAGCTATTTTTATGAGCTGAAGGCATGCTTAAAGTCCTACAAGAATATTTTAAAGCTTTAGATGCATCCTCTAAAAATGTTAGTGTTGTCCGCGACTTCAAAGCATTACGTTGTCTTGCAAAATGAACCGACACAGATTGTTATCAAAAAAACGGAGTGGAAGTTTCAGCACTCTTGTCGAACCGTCGAACGCACGTCCTCCTACAACCAAAACTTAAAAGCAAACAATTGTGCGTAGAGGTTTTTTTCGCGACTCGCAACTCTTGAAGGACTCCTGGAGATAAACTTAAAGCTGCGAAAACAGCTTTGTCGTTTTAAGTAGCTCCGCGAGATTACCTTTAGCTCTTATTTTCGTATACAATAAGAGCTTTTAGCTGTTACAGTTCTGAAAAGGTTAATTGTAATGCTTTCTAGTAATTTCCTAACGCCAGCCATTTTGTTCACTGAAAAAAAAAAATCTAAACAAAAAGCAATATTTTAAGTCAATAAGGCAAAATTAAGTAACGTGTGCTATGTGATTTAAAATATATGATTTTTATATGAATAGAAGTTTTATTTCTAATGCAACTTACTACCAACCACCTAATTTTATAATTTTTATTTCATTAAAATATCTTCTAAATTTTTTACTTTCGGAAGGCCCGTCTCGTATACAGCACTATTATCCTAAAGTGTCACGATAAAGTGCCAGTCGCAATATTTTTTTGATTTTCCCTGACTTCAGCGAGCTATTTATTACTTTTTTATATGATTATAACACTTACTTACATCTAGCCATTTTGAAACTTGGTATAATGACAGCGAATGGCGCCATAATAAATAACTATATAAATCCACGATTGGTGTTTCTGTGTAGAAAAAATCTTACACAGAAACATTTTAAAACCTGAGAATCCTGGAAAGGCATTTATTCATGTCCATCAAAAAGGTTTTAAGTTGTGATTGAGTTACATCCATGACTAATTTAGAACTTAAAAGCTGCCTTACAAGGTTATATTAACGTTAAATTAAGGTTGTGAAGGTTATATTTGGGTTCTGTGTAAGTAGTTCGAAAGGTTCTGGATTTGAGCTTTAGGTTTTGCTGTAGCTCCCAGAAAGGTTCTAAAACCTGGGCCCTTTTTGCACTCTGGAGGTTATTATAAGGTTAATATAACGTTATTAAGTCTATTAAGACTTACGAGCAGATGTCCATACAAAGGTTCTAGAACCTTTTCAAAACCTTTCTAAAACCTAAAATGTTACTTGGGCCGGCCATTAGATACAAGTATCTTACGTAACAATTCTTGCTCACCTTTCTCGGTGCATTCTGCACATAAATATGACCTGTATTTAACAGGCTTGCAGCTAACACAATGAGACAGACGCCTGTTAACTGAGGAAATGTCTATCTGTACATACAAATAAATAAAATAGAAGTATCTGCTTTCAATGTCAAAATAACAGCTTTTTTCACATGCTTGTGAAAGTATACACAGTATATTGTTTTGGCTTAATCTCCGAAAGGGCGGTTCCGATTTTGAAGTGACTTTCTGGTAGATAGCTGATGTTATAAGAAGTAACTTAGGTTACTTTTATTTTAGAAATATAATTTGAGTTCCGCGCATAAAATAAAATCCATGAAATTCAAGATGCACGCGAACGAAGTCGCGGACACAGCTAGTACTACAATATAAAAATGACTGATTCTAAATTTGGCAAAAGTTGCCCCCGACGGCTGACTTCGCATGTCGAGAACCGGCCACGTCTGTCCGCATCTACGTCAATACATTAGTCTCCACTGCGGAGCTGACTACAACAGAAAATGATACATGCAAATAGCCACAACACAGATATCCAATCCTACCGTTCACTTCGTACAATCGCTCTCGAACAGCTCACTCACTCATTCGATTGCGTGTGGGATGGCGCTGTACACGTTCACGGTTTCACACACGCTTAGATCTTCCGCGTAATTGTTGTCTATGTATGTGTAGAGATTGAAATACGTGTAGAGGTGAGGTGTATTTGTGTGCGTGAGTGAGTGAAGTGTTTTTCTCCGTGGTGTGCGTCCAGCCAGCGTGACCCATATACGGTTCGTTGTGGCAACATAAATTATGGGACCAATTGTTTCATATATGCCTATTGTGTCTTCCATGCATTTATTTAGGGGCTATTTTGTTAAAATGACACTCGGCCATTACTCTTTTTGTGTTTAAAATAAAAGTGATTTTTATAAACTTTAAAATTTATTGGGTACGTTTAGGTAATTGGGACGTTAAACCGGGTTCTGTGGTTATGGTATGTTTTTCGCAATTTAACATAGTGTGTTGATTTATTTTATGTGTGGTTTAGTTTTATTTATGGATGGTGGTGAATTTATGGTTCAGAACCAACTAGATCTAATTAACTTCGATCCAAAGAACAGAACACCAGCGCTGGGGCTCTGTCTCGCATAGGGTGACGCATATTTTTACGCAACTTGTTATTTGTTTCTGTTCTTTTTCTGGGTTATATTTACCGCGAATAAACCTGTTTTACTTCTGTTTTAAACATTAAGCTACTTAGTAACACTATCAAGTTCATCATTATAAATAGTCCTAGCAAAAATAATCAAAATGAAAATATAAACAAGAAAATAAATAAGCAACAAAATAATATCGTATACTCTTCTAAGCATCTCCATAATTCGTTTTGGAAGCTAGTTCAGAGTCCATAAGAAAATAAAACCACACACGGTATATATTTACTCGTTATTTATGTATGTAAATGGCAATTTCGCGACCTATTTGTCTCCCTTCACTATATATTCCCGCGACGGATCGCATGGCGCTGTTTCCGCCCGCTGCCCCTTGATGGAGTTAAAAGTCATACTAGAAGGTACACTAATAAAATGACCTCTAAGCTTATAGACTTGAATATACATTACTTATTTTTGCAATCAGTGAACTTCAGAGCAGTCTTTATCTAGGCAGAGAGCCTAAAAGTTGTGCTTCCCTGTGTTTGGAAAAAATTCTCAACCTTTTTTATTGCTTGAGTTGCACGACGCTTTTGGCTACTAGATATGTATGTGTGTATTTTATGTTGTTTTTTTTTTGTAATATGCATTTTGTTTGTGCAGAATAAACAATTTTTCTTTCTTCCCTTTTTACTGCGTTCGTGTGTCAAACATTACCCTAATTTATTACATGTTATATGTCTTAAATGAGTCATATAGGACAACATTTCGTAGACTCCTACATGGGCATAAATGTAAAGTTCCTTTGATAATAAAATCAAGTTTACGATGCCTCTGAGAAAAGAAAACCATTCTTCCCTCTGTCTCTCGCTATTACATACTGGCTGACAATAAAAAGAAACATGGTTTGGTATACCATAAACAATCCTCATGTTCAGTGGCCGCCAAATTATCATTTGCTATATGAAAAATAATAAGTATACACCTCAGCTCAACTATATACCCACATTCGCTATCTTTTACGAGAATCTATTTCAGAAATTATGGGATCATAACAATGTCGACGAAAACATCCTTGGCGTGCTTATTTGCGTCTTCCAGTATTTTTTCGTGATCATACGCGATTATTATCCTGTTGACGTGTTGTGGCCAACAAAGTGATGCATGGGCGTAGTCCGCGATTGTTTTGATACTAACAACCTCTTTGTTCACTATTTTGGTTGGTGTTTTTTTTTTTTGTCTATATGCTGATGTAGTGTTTAGTGTTTTAGTGGTTGGAATGTCAGCTCTATTTCTTTTATGTGTGATCGGGGTTTTTCTATTTGATTCCTTTCAAATCCATACTAATATTATAAATGCGAAAGTGTGTCTGTCTGTCTGTTACCTAGTCACGCTTAAACCGCTGAACCGATTTAGATAAAATTTGGCATAGAGGCAGTTCCTTTAGAGGGAGTGCTTCCTTTTACTCTACTTGACAACGTGCACAAAAAAATACACATTTTATGGGTGAAAATAATATTTTTTGCTGCAGTAAAAGGGCTTATGTGACACAATTTTAAACGTATAAAGGCCACGAACATATGTGTCATAATATCTGTGCAAAGTTTCACAAACATCAGTTCAAGCACGTAAAAAATATATCAAATTGAAACTTTGAGAGCCTCTATTGAAAAGTTGTTAATTTGCACATTGGCCCTTATGCATAGGACCCATCGAAATGTGTGTGATTTGTAAATATACCACAGCATTTAAAAAAAATGGTTATTATAGTCTAGTAAAGTTCATGTTATAATTTTGTATCGGTAGTCTTAAACAATAAGCAAAAATGTTTTGATTAGTGTCTCGTTGTAGTATGTTGTACTCATGTCTGTGGTCCTATTTTGGAAAATATGAATCGTATTAATATTAATTTTATTCCTAGTGATCCGCCACTGCTTCGGACTGTATTTGCGACTTTCAAAATATTCAGATTTCTTTGTTATGTAAGTTTAATATCTATGAATGTAACATACACATAAAAAGCCTTCCGGAATAAATTCTCTAAATGTTGAGGAAAACCGCTTCGAAATCTGTTGAGCAGCTTATAAGAACAACGCAGTCACACGAAAATAAACTTTAATACACAAAGAATTAGAATTAGTTTCATGCATATTCAACTGACATTATTTTTACGGTTTTGCGGCGACAAATTATATCAATTAACTTTGACAATGAGACAAGACTTATTAATCGCGACTAAACCAAACAATAAGTGAGACGTGGTAAGGTCACAAAGGTATTAAAGTTATGATGAGCAGCTGATCATAATCTACTGTTTGATGTCGGCTTACCAGAACTCGGTTGGCGTAGGTACCAGGGGGTAAGTATATAGGATTATCTACTTCAAGTGAATGCAAGAGGGCATATAATGTTCAAAGGTCGTTATGAGCTTGGGTAAGCTTAAGAAAGAAAGAAAGAAAAATGCGTTTATTGGCATTACAGCAAAATAAATACAACTTAAAACTATAAAAATATAAAACAAAGATTATATTGCCAAAAGGGCCTTTTTTTTTGGATGGGAAGTCATCAAATGACCTCTCTCGCTCTGGGCGGAGCGGAAGGGAGTGTCAGATTCTTACTGACTAAAACCCACCCGTGTTCCTTCTTTAGCCCTTTATGTTCCGATGCCTCAGGGGCCTCAGCTCAGCATAATGTCAGATGACAACACAAGGTGTACCACCTGATGCTGATTTTCAGCTGCAACCCACGAGTGCCATAAGCTGGAATAACAAACACAAAGGGATGTGTGTCCGTTTAAATAAATTAAGAGAATTAATTAAATGTGATATTATATAAATAATAACAGTCACACAGGTCGATCGATTAGGTTAAGCTACGCTTGCCGCGGTTGGTCTGATCTGCCTAGCCTTTTCCCAACTATGTTAAGGTCGGCTTCCAGTCTAACCTGATGCAGCTGAATACCAGTATTTTACATGGAGCGACTGCCTATCTGACCTCCACAACCCAGTTACTGGGTAATACGATACCCCGTGGTAGGACTGGTTATCAGACTTCCGGGCTTCTGACTACCCCTAATGACTGTTAAAGATCCACGAATGACAGCCGGGACCAACAGCTTAACGTGCTTTCCGAGGCACGGAGGGGTCTCGGTATGTAAAGATGGTCACCCATCCACAGGCCAACCGCGGCAAGCGTAGCTTAACCTGATCGATCGACCTGTGCGGCTGTTATCATTTAGCCACGGGCTCAGTGGTTTTTTTGATTATTTTTGGACATTAAAATTAAACGAAAGAACTTACCTATATATTTTTTTGCACCGCTGCACAAGATCGTTGGTATGAATAAATGTTTGATGCCGATCGCGGCAGCACGCAGCAGTGCTGCCGCAGAACTACTGGTATAGAGAATATATGGGGATATATTCTCTATAGATTTATATGAGTTTACATTCCGCCGGCAGCAGCAATGTGACGCAGCAGTGTCGCGCAGCATTGCTGCCCTGCTCGGAATGTAATCTCATATAAACCTATAGAGAATGTATGGGGACCAGTAGTGCTGCGACCGCACTGCCGCGGCAGTACTGCTGCGTGCTGCCGAGATCGGAATCATACCTTAAGTTTGTATGCTATTTTTTTATCAGTTATTTTGGTATTTACTCATAAAAATAGTGGTGATAACAACTTATTCTATCTCTCTTTGAGAACAGTCCTTCCACGCCTGGTCTCAAAACGGTGTAGGAAAATGTCGTGAGGAAACCGGGATGTCCTAGAACCAAAAATTCGAAGACATGTGACGAACTGGGCCCGCGTGGTGGATTACGGCCCACTCCTTTGCACAGAGAGGAAGCCCGTGTCTCAGCAGTGAGAACATAATGCTGATTATGCTATGAGAACAGTTTCTTTGTTTTTATGGAAATAATAAATAATACCTTCAAGCTGATGAATTAAAAAGAGGTACCGACGCCAGCACGTGAAGCTACTACAATCTGTCAAATTTATTTAATAGATTTTTAACTTTATCGCTAAAGGATAAGGTTCAAAGTTGATTGGGAAAATTTTACATTTTCGGGTAGCTTGATATTATGCTGCCGTGTGTACAAAAAAAAAAGCAAGGATTCTATTTACGTTTTCCTGATAAATAAACATTTCGTGGCAACAAACACTCCTTTTAAAGGTCAAAATTACTTTTTTTTTGGCTTTTTCGTTCGACAAAGATTCTCTTTGATGCCTCTGATCGACGGGAATGTCGTAAAAGAACATTTTCATACAGTTTCCTTTATTATTTTGTGTTTTGAAAAAAAAAATGCTGACTTTTTGAGATGGCGCGTATTAAATCAATCTGTAGCTGCGAAGAGAGATTTTTTTTAAAGGCAAGGATAAAAATAAAGGATTTAAAATAATAGAATTATATTATTTTTTTAGCTAGCTCTAGCTTAGGACAGAGAGTTCTGGAAACGCGAAAGGGAGGCCGAGGAACTTCAGGGCGACAAAATAGGCTAATAATTATGTTTAAAAGAATTACCCCGGTTTTTAGGGTTCCGTACCCCATGAGGAAAAGACGGAACCCTTTTAGGATCACTTGGTTGTCCGTCCGTCATTCTGTCTGTCAAGACCCTTTACCTCGGGAACGCGTGGAAGTATCGAGTTGAAATTAAAATCATATACTCAAGTCTGCGGTCCCTTGAAGCTGTCAAACAATCAAACTTCTAAGTTAACGTAAAAAAAAGAGACGGCCGTTTATGCCGTAAGCAACGTATATTTCGACACTCTTAAGGGAATCAAAATGAGAAGGGTACTTCCCGTTGACCTAGAATCATGAAATTTGGCAAGAAGCAAGATCATGTAGCACAAGTAAAGGCTCCTTTAAACTGGCGCGACAGGTGATAAAATCACGCGCGACACAAAGGCACCGCAAGTCTCGCAACGAGCGGTGCCTTTGTGTCGTGCCCGATTATATCGCGTGTCGCGCCTGTTTGTAGGAGCCTTAAACGAAAAAATCCGAAAACCTTTGTACGGAACCCTCGTTGTGCGAGTCCGACTCGTTCTTGACCGGTTTTTTTGTAATATGATTGTTTATCTTCTTCTTCTTTTTTGCTTCACTTTTCTGCTAATTTTTTATTCTTCTTCTTTCTTGTTTTTATCGAGTATTATCTCTGGTGTTCTGTGTATTTTAGTCTGTGCTAAATAAATGTAAGTATTTTCTTTCTTTCTTTTGTCTTTACTTAGGGCTGATTTCTCAATAGTCAGAAAACTTTTATCTCAGCTCTCTTTGACAGCTTTCGTAATAGAGAATTTAGTCAAACTGTCAGATTTATTATTTAGATTAAAGTTATTTGAGCATTGAAAAATTAACCCTTACTTAGTTAATTAAATTGTCTAGAAAGTCGATTCTATTGTAGGTTATATTTTAATGGACAGTGTTGCTCAATTATGAAACACCTGCTTCATCACCGTCAGTGGATTCCTATGCTAATGAAGATTGACTATCACACACAACAGTATTTGGCGGCCCAGTGCTTCTGACCTGATTGATGACCTGATTTCAGCCGAAAGACGTCCACTGCTGGACATAGGCCTCCCCCAAGTTGGGGGGGTTTGCCATAATCGCCACGCTTGGCAGGCGGGTTGGAGATCGCAGTATAGTATGGTGGTGGAATGCATAGAGAACGCTGCTGCCCATTCTCCGGTACGACCCTTAGTCGCCTTTTATGACACCCACGGGAAGTATGGGGTAGTGCTATTCTTTAAATCCGGCACCACACAGACACAGTGCTTCTACTGCATGGTATTACCTACGTCGAAGAAAACGTACCGTTGAAGTCTACGTCACGGCATCACGATAACACAGATATACTCGTAAAATGTATGGATATGAAGACGCTTTTGAATGTCCGTCCGTGATAACGTTTAACATGCACGTATTTCCATATATTTAATGGACATGGCTGGAGATATCCACAATAATATCGTGACGTTAGTAATGATAAAATAACAGCTGCACAGGTCGATCTTTCAAGTTAAGCTACTCTTGCCGCGGTTGGTCTGTGGATGGGTGACCATCTTTACATACCGAGACCCCTCCATGCCTCGGAAAGCACCCTGTTGGTCCCGGCTGTCATTCGTGGATCTTTTACAGTCGTTACGGATCGTCAGTAGCTTGAAAGTGTGACAACCAGTCTTACCAAGGGGTATCGTACTACCCAGTACTTAAATGGGTTGTGGGGATCAGATAGGCAGTCGCTTCATGTAAAATACTGATATTCAGCTGCATCTGGTTAGACTGGAAGCCGACCCAACGTAGTTGGGAAAAGGCTAGGCTAGTAATTATAAAAGTGCACACTGTGTTAACACGGTACATGGTACTCTATATCATTAGGTTTAGTGAAACGGTATAAAATTCCAGCGCTTGCGCTATACCAAATCATCATCTACCTAGCCTTTTCTTCCTAAGTTGGGGACAGCTTCCAATCTAATCGGATGCAGCTGAATACCAGTATTTTACATGAAGCGATTGCCTATCCGACCTCCACAACCAGTTACTGGGTAATACGATACCCCTTGTTAAGACTGGTTGTCAGACTTTCGGTCTTCTGACGACCCGTAACGACTGTCAAAGATCCACGTATGACAGCCGGGACCAACAACTTTACGTGCTTTGAGGCACGGAAGAGTTTTGTTATGTATGGTCACCCAATCACGGACCAACCGCGGCAAGCGTGGCTTAACCTCATCGATCGTCGCATGCAGCTGTTATAACTTAGCTTTAAGCTCCTCCTGCGCTATATCAAATCACCCAAGAAATAAGTGAGCGAATATTTCTTGACCCCATTAACTAATTACATGAAAAACGTTGTCATAAAAGCTTTTATTACAAAGTCTCCTGAATAAAGAATGAATGACATAATTTTGCGGAAAAAAATGTTCTGACATTTTTAGCACCTAACTAAAAAGAATGCTAAGATGGTTTTTCTCGCTTGCACCGGTATGCAATTATTATAAGACAAAAAAAAAAACATTGTTTGAAAACTGTGCTTAAAGGGCAACGGTAAATTTTATAAAGAGTAAAATATGTTTATAGGACGACAGTAAATTTTATAAAGAGTAAAATTTGTTTATAGGACGACAGTAAATTTTATAAAGAGTAAAATATGTTAAATTTTATAAAGAGTAAAATATGTTTAAAGGGCAACAGTAAATTTTATAAAGAGTAAAATATGTTTATAGGACGACAGTAAATTTTATAAAGAGTAAAATATGTTAAATTTTATAAAGAGTAAAATATGTTTATAGGACGATAGTAAATTTTATAAAGAGTAAAATATGTTTATAGGACGACAGTAAATTTTATAAAGAGTAAAATATGTTAAATTTTATAAAGAGTAAAATATGTTTAAAGGGCAACAGTAAATTTTATAAAAGGTAAAATATGTATAAAGGGCAACATTAAATTTTATAAAGAGTAAAATATGTTTAAAGGGCAACAGTAAATGTTATTAAGAGTAAAATATGTTTAAAGGGCAACAGTAAATGTTATTAAGAGTAAAATATGTTTAAAGGGCAACAATAAATGTTATTAAGAGTAAAATATGTTTAAAGGGCAACAGTAAATTTTATTAAGATTAAAATTTTTGAGGTCAAAACCTTTTTTTGATAGCGTGTATTGTTATGGTGTACCAGAGCCACCGCAACTTACGAGTGGTGGTGGCTGCAAACCCAAGCAGGCACTTTACTTCGTGTAAAATGATTTCATGACTGCCCCCAAAACGGTTACAGAAAAAATCGCGAGGAAAGCGGCCCGGAGAACCAAAAATTCAAAGACATGTGACATCCACCCCGCAATGGGCCCGCGTGGTAGATTATGGCCCACTCCCTTTCACTGAAAGAGGAGGACTGTGTCACAGCAGTAGGAATATTATAGGTTGATTATGCACTATGCACTCGAGTATTTGTACGTCATCATCATCATTTCAGCCGAAAGACGTCCACTGCTGGACATAGGCCTCCTCCAAGCACCTGCACTTCGACCAGTTCCGTGCTTCTCGCATTCAACGGATTCCTGCGGCCTTTACAAGGTCGTCGACCACCTTGTGGGAGGCCTTCCAACGCTACGTCTTCCGGTTTACGGTCGCCACTCCAGAACCTTTCGGCCCCATCGGCCATCTGTTCTGCGAGCAATGTGCCCTGCCCACTGCCACTTATGTTTGGCAATTTTCGGGCTATGTCGGTTACCTTGGTTCTCCTGCGAATCTCCTCATTCCTGCGTGATCGATTGCCCTTTGGGTGACTTTTAGCCTTCTTATAAGGCCCATAGGCCCGAGTATTTGTTGCTTGAAGTGAAAGATTATCACTCACACACATCGACCGATTTACACGACCGATTTACTAGAGCAACATCGAGCGAAGAGCCTTCAAGAATAACCATACGAAGGTTGCACAGTCAGCGCAGCTACCAAACTGGTTGTCACTCTTTTCAAAAGCGGAGAAGAATTTACGTAACAAAGCAGAACACCGGAAACAAAAACATCCTTTGTACAGATGCCTGCATATCAAGCTACCCGAAACTGTCAAATTTTCCCAAACAACTTTGAACCTTATGTTTCAGCGATAAAGTTGAAAATCTATTAAAGAAATTTGACAGATTGTAGTAGCTTGATGTGTTGTCGTCTGCTACCGCCTATAGCGGTATGTACAACGCCACATGCGAACAACGCGTCATACTGACGTCACGAAAAATCCTGCATCGCGCAAGCAGAGTTTACCGCGCAACTAGCATAGATACAACGGCCCGACATGAATCATTGGGCAGTGGCTCCTCTGGTCGGAGGATCCTCCCTTTTCTATAGAGTATGAGTGAACTTTACACCCTGTTCCTCATATAAAAGTTCCATACTATTAAAGAAATTTGACAGATTGTAGTAGCTTGATTTGCTGGCATCTGTACAAAAACCAACATAAAAATTAACATACGCGCGGCGGCGCTGATACAAGTACACGTAGTAAGCTCGTTTCCTCAAAGCATAGCTGTGAATGCTCGTCACTCGATATATCCCGCCGTCATCCGTCACGGCTCTAAAATTACGTTAAAGCGCGCGTCACATAGTAAGCGGGGTTGTCTTGTTTTGTTATGAGTGTCGGGTGAAAAATTTCGTTTTATATCGTACTAGGTTAGAACTATTCTGGGTCAGAGGTTTTATGTTTCCATCACATGAGTATAAGTACATCAAATAATACAAAAATGTATTCTATTCTATTCTATCACATAATAATATTCATTTAATACATTTTTAGACTTTCGTACCTCAAAAGGAAAAACAGAACCCTTATAGGATCACTTTGTTGTCCGTCTGTCTGTCTGTCCGTCAGGACCCTTTATCTCAGGAACGCGTGAAGGTATCGAGATGAAATTAAAGCTATATACTTAGGTCTACAGTCCCTTGAAGCTGTGAAAAAATCAAACTTCTAAGTTAACGTAAAAAAAAGATACGGCCGTTTATGCCGCAAAAACGTATATTTCGACACTCTCAAGGGAATCAAAAATAGGGTACTTTCCGTTAACCTACAATCATGAAATTTGGCAAGAATCAGTGTTATGTAGCACAAGTAAATGTAAAAATCCGCAAACAGTAAATTTGTAGTTACATTACATTAAAAAAATCCCGTGATAACTTATTTACATACCTACAAATTTGTACGGAAACCTCATTGTGCGAGTCCGACTCGCACTGACCTTTTTTTTTTAATTTATTTTCAGTTCAAGACACAAACATCAGAGTAGCCCTGGCTCTTGTACTGGGAGTTCCTGTATCACAAGAGCCAGACCTCGCAATTTTCAGTGAAGATGATAAAGAAGCGCGATAGACAAAAATGAGATGCGTTATAGTTATAGCACGCATTAAAAGGTAGGTTTACAAATATACAAGAGAATAGAATAATTAAAAAAAAAACAATGGCACTCCGGGAGTGCCGACAGAAACAAAATACAAACAGAATACTTTGCCATCACTCACTGACATATCGGATATACATTAAAACCACTGACCTCTATAATCTTGTATTATAGAGGTCAGTGATTAAAACCGAGTACGTCCCGAGGACAGCCGAACACATCCGAAGCGGGTATTTTTTTAATCGTCTTATAAACAAAACACGCGCGGTGTCCTAAAGAAGTTTTCACTTCAAAAAAATTGGTAGTACACAGTGGCAATGGGCAGGGCACATTGCTCTCAGAATAGATGGCCGATGGGGCCGAAAGATTCTGGAGTGGCGAGTGGAAGACCTCCCACAAGGTGGACCGACTACCTTGTGAAGGCCGCAGGAACCCGTTGGATGCGAGAAGCATAACACCGGTCGAAGTGGAGGTGCTTGGGGGAGGCCTATGTCCAGCAGTGGACGTCTTTCGGCTGAAATGACGATCATGATGATGAGGTAGTATCATCATCATCATTTCAGCCGAAAGACGTCCTCTGCTGGACATAGGCCGGACCAAAAGGGGGGGGTTTGCCATAATCGCCACGCTTGGCAGGCGGGTTGGCGATCGCAGTATGGTATGGTGGTGGATTGTATAGAGAACGCTGCTGCCCATTCTCCGGAACGCCCCTTAGTCGCCTTTTACGACACCCACGGGAAGTATGGGGTGGTGCTATTCTTTAAGTGCGGCACCACACAGACAGAGGTAGTATACAGCAGAGGAACCCCTGGCTTGTGTTGAGAGAGAGTTTTCTAGTTACCCAACTGCGTCGGCCCAAAAGGAGGGTAATAATATATTTTTTACTGAAATGATTGCTAAGCTTTCTATCCCTTGCGGTAAAAGAGTTGAAATAGGAACGACTAAATATTTATGAATCCACAACTTTAATTGCATACGATTATCAAGTATCTTTGCAGTGTGCAATGAGTGTTTTGCCGAAGACTTTACCTTTCATTATGTTATGTGCATGTAATAAACTATGTCCTTTCATTGTCTTCTTTATTTTTTTTTAAATAATAATGTGCAGTCTTGTAGGTATAACACGTTGAAAACGAATTAAACTCAATCCGATCGAGTCAAAATCAATAAAGGTACAAGAGACGAAAACTTGTACCAATATTAAATGAATGAACCAGTTGAACAAGCCGATACCGCAGTCCCCTTGGAAGTGTGAATCTCTTCAGAGCTGTTGAATCGTTTCGGCACCAGCAACTATCTAGTGTTCCTCAATAGTTTGCGGAACGATTTGAAAACGTTCTCTCGTTCGTTCATAGATGTGTGCTGCCTGTGCTGCGTACCCGTGCTCTAGTTTGTCGTATAAAATTGATGTCGCTGCAAAATGTTTTTACTTTTATTGTTTCCTAGTCTCGGTATAAATAACAAGTGCGAGTCGGACTCGCACGCGAAGGGTTTCGTACCACAAGGCAAAAACGCTGAAAAAAACATGCTTGTTGTATGGGAGCCCCCTTAAATGTTTATTTTATTTTAATTTTATTATTTATTATTAAAGTTAAAATACAACTGAGTATTTTGTGAATATTTCAAGTGCCTACCTGTTGCCATTTTTGATATCGAGCAAAAAAGGGCAAAAAAATCGCGTTATGGGGCGGTATGGGAGCCCTCCTTAAATATTGATTTTATTTTGTTTTTAGTATTTGTTGTTATAGCGGCAACAGAAATACATAATTTGTGAAAATTTCAACAGTCTAGCTATCGCGGTTCTTGAGATACAGCCTGGTGACAGTCAGACGGACAGACGGACAGACAGCGAAGTCTTATTAATAGGGTTCCGTTTTTACCCTTTGGGTACGGAACCCTAAAAAAATATATATATGCGAATACACATTATCTGAAGTGACAGCGCCTGTAAGATGTCTGATTGATTTGAAGCGGAGCTGATTCATGAGTGAATGGAAAAGGAAATGGGCGATGCTTTTTGTAAGAATGACAGCTCTGGTGATAATATTTGTTTTTATTTTCGGTATTTAGTAGAAAATTACTCTAAAAATTTGATTCGATATAACAACACCGTGGAGTACATGCGTGTGCAGACCAACTGGACTCTGAGGGTCGAGAACTTGGAGTCGCGTTACGACACGAACTTCAAGTCGTTCGTGGTGCGTGTTCCGATACATCATCTCGAGAAGTTCCTCAAGGAAGAGTTCTGGCCGAAGGGTGTTGTATACCGCCGGCAAGAGGGGCACACTTAACACTGTCATCATTTACTCAGACGACAGCGACATCTGAAGTTTGGTGGGTTAAAAAAACTTGGCAGTCATCTTGTCTTGTTTTTCAAACAAATGTAATTGTCGCCGGGCATCCAGTGTTACCAACTTAGTGAATTGTCCACTAACACTGATGGTTTCGACCCCACTTTTAGTGGCGAAATATTGCTTTTAGTGGCTGGTGGTTTTTCTAGTAGTTTAGTAGAATTCAGTTTCAATTACTGAAAATGCTATCACTCACCCACTAAGCCACTAAAACGTTATGAAATATATTATTTTTACTTTATTTAATTTTCAGAAGTATTTACTTTTACTGTAAATTTAAGTAAATAGTTAATTGTAATTTAATTTTAAGGTACATTCTAATAAAAGTACTATAACAAATCAGTACCCAAGAATCATAATTATAAATGTGAAACCGATGATGGTGCAGACAAAAATTCATCTGATAACGAATTTTAGAATATCACTTTTTTATCCTAGTTGTTGTTCTTATTGAATAATGAAAATGTTCCTCATCTTGACCTTGTTGATTTACTGATTTTAAATATTTTATTACGTAATAACTAATAATAAAGATTAAGACTACTTTAATTACTGTTTCCTTTTGCAAAAACCAAAAATTTATTTAGTGGAAATTTTAGAGAATTTTGTAATAAGACCGATTTTTGTTAGTGGTTTTCGAAGTTGAATCTGGTGGGGAGCTAGTTTATCTGTTGGCAACACTGCAGTCATCCGCCATTGTCAATTCTGGCTTTCCCGACGTTGATGCGCTTCCTGAAATTCCGAGTTTATCTCAGTTATTTCTGTTTTAATTGTTACTGTTATTTGTTTTGTTAAGTTTTGTTGCTACTCATAGTAAGTAAGCGTGCATATTACTATGAGTAGCGAGTCAGTATACTAGGGAATATAGGAGATATTATGCATTGCATATCTATAGGTAGGTGCACATATCTTTACTTCGTAGGTGTATAGCCTTAGTTCACCCACCAAACTCAAGGTGGCAGCACTTTCCATACATGCAAATTTTTCCTCTATAGTTACTTTACTCTTCGACCGCCGATTTCGTGGCTGGCTACATGACACCAGTCAGCGAAACACGACGCAGACACTTCGTGTGCGTTAGTTTTTAGTTGTTATAAATGTATGTATTTATAGTATATTTAAGTCATATTAATATTGTATTGTATGTGTTTATATGGGCCTTGATGCCTGTAATAAATGGATAAATAAATAAATAAAATCTGTACACTGCACAACTTCTGTTACAATATCTTGTCAGTTACATAGACTTTGAAACGTGACTAGCTGCCATTCAACCTATACTAGGAATAGAAAGAATGACAAATATTTTGTTTGGGACACACACAAAAAATACAAATAGTAAAAAAGGACCATTTAAAACTAACAACGTTACATTAAAAACAAAAAAAAACTGGCCAAGTGCGAGTCGGACTCGCACACGAAGGGTTCCGTACCACAAGGCAAAAACGCCAAAAAAAACATGTTTGTTGTATGGGAGCCCCCCTTAAATATTTATTTTATTTTAATTTTATTATTTATTATTAAAGTTAAAATACAACTGAGTATTTTGTGAATATTTCAAGTGCCTACCTGTTGTCATTTTTGATATCGAGCAAAAAAGGGCAAAAAAAGCGCGTTTGTTGTATGGGAGCCCCCCTTAAATATTTAATTTATTTTGTTTTTAGTATTTGTTGTTATAGCGGCAACAGAAATACATAATTTGTGAAATTTCAACTGTCTAGCTATCGCGGTTCTTGAGATACAGCCTGGTGACAGACAGACGGACAGACGGACAGACAGCGAAGTCTTAGTAATAGGGTTCCGTTCTTACCCTTTGGGTACGGAACCCTAAAAAAAGACCTATGTGATGCCAAAAAGGCTCCTATCTCAGCTTATCACACTAATAATATAAAGGCGAAATTTTGTGAGCGTGTGTGTTTATGTTATTTCTTCACGCATAAACGGCTGAACGGATTTAAATGAAATTTGGCACACAGATAGTTTATAACCAGGATTAACACATAGGCTACTTTTTTATTTTTTTATATAAAAAAATAAATAAAAAATATAATAGCAATAAAAATATTAAAAACCAAAATAAATGAAACATGAATGATTCTACTGATCCGCGTTTTCTCCAAATCCGCCTTCAATATGACGCTTGCCTTTCGTACAACTCTGTTGACTCTTTCAAGTTGTGTGGGATAACAGGCAGCTGATATGCCTTGTTTTTCTTTCATTACGCCAATTTAAGGCAAATATAGCTACAGACGTTATAATCTTCCTTTTGACTTTACGTCTCATTAATATCACACTAATATTATAAAGGCGAAAGTTTGCGTGCGTGTGTTTGTGTGTTTATATGTTTGGTACTCACGCTCAAACGGCTGGACCAAATATGATGAAAATTTGTATGGAGGTAGCTGACACCTTGGATTAACATTGGACTACTTTTTATCTCGATATTCTCACGGGACCGACATTTACGCGGGTGAAACCACCGGGCGCAGCTAGCTCTTCTTCTTGTATTCGTGATAATTCAATTAGGTAGAGAGGCCAGCACATCAATCTATCCGAAACTGTCAAATTTTCCCAATCAATATTGAACCTTAAGCTTTAGCGGTAAAGTTATAAATATATTAAAGAAATTTGACAGATTGTATTAGCTCGATGTACCTACTGGCTGTACTATCCACGTTCATTATAGTGTTACATACGTTTATTTTAGTAGTATTTAAGAATTTGGAATATTTCGTGCATAAGTAGCCTCTAACCGTATGTTCCCACTGTTGGGACACAGGCCTGCTCTTTCTATGAGAGGGAGTGAGCCATAATCCACCACTCGGACCCAGTGCGGTTTGTTGGATGTCACATTTCTTGGAATTTTTGGTTTTAGGACATACCGGTTTCCTCACGATGTTTTCCTTCACAGTTTTGAGAGCAGAGGTAAAACCCTCGTGACACCCTGATCTTACACAGATGTTCTCAAGAGGCCAGGAGACCTAATTAACTTCTGGAGGGAGGTGGGATGGTTGAACCACCGACGGCCGCCATGGCCCACGCCCAATGGTCCACTTGAAGGACTAAGTGCGGAAACCAAACCCATAACATAGAACATAGACATAGAGAGCATTGCACGAACAGCGTACACTGACTGGACAGGTCCACTCAATCTGTGTGGTTCTTTCCTCAAAAGACTATTTCAGACACTAATCTTGGTCACCATGGTCCTCAAAGATTATGTCCGGATTTTTTTTTATATACACATTGACATTGATGAATTTTATTTAGACAATGACATGAATATTTACTTTGTAAATTATTTAAAAAAAAATTAATTATTGTGAATGTGAGGACTATGTGCGTTATTTTTTTTTCTGTTTTCCTTCTTAGTTTTGAGTAATTTACGTGGCCTGCCCAAATGTCCTTTCTTTGGTTCTTTGGTATTGTTCGTCAAATCGTTGAGCTCCTCAAGTTCTGAGTTGAGCTGCACGATTTTTGACAAATGTGTGCACTGATTGGACAGGTCCGCTCAATCTTTGTGGTTCTTTCCTCAAAAGACCATTTCAGACACCAATCTACATGGTCTTCACACGATATGACTAAGATTTTGTCTGGACTTTAAAAAAAACTGACCTCTGAGTTTGTTTCGGCCTTTCTTTTCAGAATAGTCAGATAGGAAACGCCGATCTCATCTAGTTTAAAAAAAAATATGATTTACGTGTAAAATTGTTTGTACAAACCTACTTACAGAAAATAAATTATTTATCATTATTATTCATTTATCATTGGTAATGAAATAATTTACAAGTAAAGTGCCTGGATCGATTCGAACCTACGACCACTCGTAAGTCGCAGCCGTTACCGGGCCACTACTGCTCCTGTGATTAACAGACGGGACGACAATAAGCTCTTTTTATTTATTGGGGCTCCTGGATATTGGATATTCTAAATTTTTATCAAATATTTTTTGTCTCTTTTTTGTCGCCGTTATAAAATCAAAATATTTTATTTCACATAAATCTACATGGGCACTTATGAAACGTCAGAAGCTAGGTGTACGGTTCCAATTGGTCGTTTCCTATGGAGAAGAACCGGCAAGAAACTCCACAGTTACTTTTTTAAAAAATATGCTTTTACAATGTTTTCAAATTACAGAAGGTATGGGAGGACAGCGTAGACCTGTCAACAAGTACCAGGTACTTGATATAATAAAAAATGGTCTACAGATCTAAAGGCCTACAAAGTCCTCACATTTACAAAATAAGAATCTATCAGAAAGATAAATAAAATATAAAAACCTACTAAAACCAAGTGATATTATTCCCGATTGTTATTTTTCTCATACATCGCGATGTTATTATCGTTATTCCAGATATTCTAGAGAAATACCTCTTTAACCTAGACTAAATATTATAAAGAAAAAAACACATCTTACGAATTCTCAAACGTAATGCAATAAACTGTACGTGACGAGGCAAAAAATATTTTGCGAAGAAAAAATAATGTTTGTCACCTTCACTTGTTTTTGAGGCAAGACGTTATTTTTTTGATGAAAAATAACAGGACAGCCAGAAAAACAGAAAAGACGTTCAAAACAAGTGAATACAGGGCGTAGAATAGTATCGAATTTCGTTGGACAGTGGAACATTCTAGGTTAGGACTAGAACTAAAATGTTTTGCGAAAGCTCCTTGAAAGATAATCGAATGTAAGGTCCACATAGGTAGTCTGGGTTAACTATACCTACAACATTATTTTTAGTATTTGGGAAACTCGAAACACGTGTTTAGTATTTTTATGTAAAGAATCTATGTACAAAAATTCAAAACTGTATCATGAAAAATCACAAAGTTATAGGCTTGTTAAGTTAGCTGTTTGTCCGTACAAAAACATGCTCACCCGCGCCGCTCGCGCCGCACCATCTTGCCCACATTGATGATAGTACCTAGGTAACTAACCGTTCGGCGCGGAGATTAGATAACCTACTTAGTGTCGCTCGGTGTCCAATTTTAACCTTTTTTAAATATTTTTGGGACAAAATATAACATGGGGTAAAAATTATTGGAATCGATTCAGTTACTTATTCTGAACAAACTACATTCAGGTTTCACATATCTGTAGATATTGCCTTCAAAAATGTTGACGTGACGAGTTTAAGTGACATAAGACCAATCCATATTATTAATATACTATTATTATAAATTCGAAAGTAACTCTGTCTGTCTGTCTGTCTGTATGTTACCTTTTCACGCCTAAACCACTGAAATGATTTCGATAAAATTTGGCAGAGAGATAGATTGCATCCCGGGGAAGGACATAGGATGGTTTTTATCCCCATATTCAAACGGGATTGACACTTATGCGGGTGAAACCGCGGGGCGCTGCTAGTGATATTATAAGTGTAAAAAGGTGCATAAGATTTTGTCAAAGTTATTAAAATAAATGTTTTTTCTCATTTCGTCAATTTTGGTCGAAAAACGTTCACGTCTGGACATAGTCCTCCCCCAAACACCGGCACTTCGACCGGTTCTGTGCTTCTCGCAACCAGCAGCTTGTGGCTATCATCGTGTCATCGGTCCACCTTGTGGGAAGCCTTCTTGGGTGACTTTCGGCCTTCTAATCTTCTTAGCGTGTCGATAGCAATCTAATTGGACTCGGCCTAGAATTCGGCTCCTTGTTTGGCGCCTTCACCAGCGTCCATCAGTTCCTGTAACATACAGCTGATAGGACATGCAGGACACGATATTAAGTGTCCCATCGTTTGTGGAACAGTACCACATTTACACTCCAAGGCGTAGTCGCCTATAAATCTCTACCAGAACAGGTTTTCCTTGCAAAATAAGGAACTTGCGAAGCAAGGAAAACCTGTCAGACAGACTCCGGAGTCTGTTTAAAGACTTCCAAGTTACCAAAGGTGACTTATGTTTGTAGTTCATGCCTTCTAATGAGGCCCATTGTGAATAAATTCAGCAATACCATGGTAATCCAATCATCTAGGAAAACAGAAACACCTTATAAATGTTATTGTTTATTTTTTTATCTCAGTCACAACAATTAATCAATTAGGTGCCCATTACCGAACATCAAGAACTCAGAAAGCCAATAATATTGCGCATCTAACGAATGCCCTGTAATTACTCGTCTATTTCTACGAAGAATAGACACAGCTCCTTCTATACAAAGTGCCATTTCGTTTCTCCATTTTTGACATCGCAAAGTAGAAATCCTTCTACAATCTGTCATTTTGTCTTTTGTTTCTAACGATCTTTGTCTAAGTCCTTTTTTATGTAGACTATTTCAGAAGAAAATTTTCTATCCCAAATGTCAAAATCACTCTGACAACTGTCAGTTGTCGAAGGTGAAGAGATCTTGTAATCGCTAAAGACAGTAGAAAACTTTCTACTCGACGGCCACAAATTATATACGGTTATCTACAAAAACCCACAAAAAAAGAAACAAAATTCCCAAAGTTCCACTGTCAAAGATCCACGAATGACAGCCGGGACCAATGGCTTAACGTGCTTTTCGAGGTACGGAGGGGTCTTGGTATGTAAAGATGGTCACCCATCCACAGACCAACCGCGGCAAGCGTAGCTTAACCTGATCGATCAACCTGTGCGGATGTTATTATGTAGCCCTCCTTATAATGTGACTCATATAATTACATTATACTCATATAAATATAATAATGTGTCATATAATATCATATAATATAAATATAATACATTATACTCATTCTACTTTACTTTGCTGCCGTCGTACTGTCTACACGGAACGTCATCTTTGTCTACTCTTCCGTCGACAAACCGGTGCTCATGCTACGCGTGCTGTTATTCGACCTGTAATCCTATGGCCTATAAAGGGTCCCGGACCATTGGGTGGGCCGCAAAGATAAATCACCAATACATTACTCGTAGGCGAAGAGACATGAGACGTGTACAGGTAGAGAGAGACCGACATATAGGGACGAAAGAGAGGGTGCGTGTATGTAACATTCTATTCGTTAATTGGGTTGGAGATTGGTTGAAAGCTTTACCGATGGGTATGGCTTTTGGGAAGTTGATATGATAGTTAAATTATGGCGGAAATTGATGGGAAAAGCTGATATTTAAACAAAATTTGTTCAGGAAATTTATAAGCCAAGGGTTGTGAAATTAATATATGTACTTAATTAATTTTGAACATGACTGTATAAGTGTACTGCCGATGTTAATTAATTAATTAATAATATCACATTATTGTGGATTCACCAGAGCTTTACCAGTTATGTTTTAGGATCGGACATAAATTCCGTATTTAGCACCCTATTGTGATAAACACTTCAATCACAATCCGAAAGATTTCAAAATTGCTAAACCTCAACAACGTTAATAACGTTTTGAATTTTGTTCAACCGGCAAAATGAAAGCTTTGCCATTGTGTGTTAAGGAATTACCCCGCCATTTGTTATAAAAGCGGCCAAGTGTAAGTCGGACTCGCACAATAAGTGAAAAAAACTGGCCAAGTGCGAATCGGACTCGCACACGGTTTCCGTACCACAAGGCAAAAACGCCGAAAAAAACACATTTTTTTGTATGGGCAAAATATTTATTTTATTCTGTTTTTTATTATTTGTTGATATAGCGGCAAAAGAAATACATCTACTGTGAAAATTTCAACTGTCTATATAGCTATCACGGTTCATGAGATACAGCCTGGTGACAGACGGACAGACGTACAGTGGAGTCTTAGTAATAGGGTCCCGTTTTTACCCTTTGGGTACTGAACCCTAAAAACGACGAAAAAAGCACATTTATTGTATTTTTTAACTTTAGGTTGTTCAAGTTTCTACCTACTATGGTTCAAAATATACAGCCCTGTGACAGACAGACGAACAGCGAAGCCTTAGCAATAGGATCCCGGAACAAGCAAAAACGGAAAAGCATAAAATACAAAAAAATATTCGTACGCTCATCGCTTCGCCTTGAATTGAACACAACTAAAGCGAAAATAACAAGAAAATCACCATTCCTTTTAATAAAAATACAGTCAGTCCACTCGACTTGCGCTATTGAAAACAATCGAAGCCGACTTGCTGGACGAGCGATTGGCAAAGCGCAGCTTCAGGCAGACAATATGTCTTTTGTCGCTAACTGTACATAGTCGAGCGTTCCATTGTAATGCTAAACTGTGCTAGATTGCGATGCCGACCAACATTGCCCCCTGAGATTATACACGTACTGTGCTCGACTGTACCGCGTAGATAGGTGAAGTGTGCTGTGAGTGTACTCTGAGGACTGTTTGATTGAGGTGTAAACGCTCATTGACTTGACTCCAGTTTTTGGGAGAGTGATGGACTTACTCGCAGTAGCCTGCCAATAAAAAAAAAACTTGATACGGCTTAAGGAACGAGCAATGGAAAGAGACATCACACGGGTAAGAGTAGCAGAGACGAGAATCTACAAATCCGAACTTTTTCTTAAATCCGATCTGCCAATATATAATCTAACTAACAGCACCCCGAGGTTTCACCCGCATGTGTCGATTCCTGTGGGAATATCGGGTTGAAAACTGTACTATGTCCTTACCCGGGTCTCAAACTATCTCTATACCAAATTTCATCTAAATCGGTTCAGCGGTTTAGTCGTGAAGAGGTGACAAACAGACACACTTTCGCATTTATAATATTAGTATGGATGGGAAATATTTCATCGATCCTCTAAAAACTTACTATCTTTCTAATGATGTACGCTTTTTTAAATAAGAAAGAAAATACGTTTATTTGCAGTTGGGAGAAAACATGCGTCACATCCACGCAAAATGGCCATCGTGCTTATTAATGCTAAGACCCTATGCGAGACAGCGCCCCAGCGCTGCAAATGAATGAACCTCTGAATACTTTATACTTATGATGCACTTTCTAGGGTTCCGTACCAAAATGGTAAAAACGGAATCCTTATGGTGAGACTAAGTCTGTCTGTCTGTCTGTCACAGCTGGATATCTCAAGAACTACTAATGCTATCAACTTGAAATTTGTAATAGTTTTAGATGACGTTTGCCCAATTATTTTGCAAATAAGAAATAAAAACATATGTATATTTTTTGCAAAAGGGACTGAAAGGGGGTCTGAAAAATTCGAAGTGGAGAAGAAAGAGCGTAGTTTGCACATTCTCAAACATTTTTTCTTTTTTTTTAGGCCGCATAATTTTAGACTTTTGATGAAAAATGTAAAAAAAATACCATTCTCCCTAAGAGGGGGGGGGGGGGGGGATCGGTATTTTTTTCTTCGCAAACTTCGGAGGCTACATCCAAGTTGGTCGCATTCACATGGCTATTTAGTATTTTTAGGACACCAACTTTTTTACAGGTTCACAAAAAGAGGTGTATTCATTATAATTATTAGAGTTTCAATTAAATACATGCCCATAGGACTAACATTCGGCTACTGTATACAGGGCAGGACATCGACGCAACACCAGAGGTGCTGTTCTGTAAAAAGATCACCGCGATAACTTATGTGAAGTGAGCTTCGAGTGAACTGTCATTCCACCTGATGCTGACCGATTGACACTATTGAAAGCTCCCTTCACCTAAGTTTTCATGGTGAGATTTTTACAGAATAGCATTACTGTTACACTACCGCCGAAATATCTTGGCAAGTCTGAACATAGGCACTAAGAATTTTCGCGCATGTACACTCTCTCACACTCGCCTCATGACACCATTTGGTTCCTAAAAAATCTTACTGCCCAGCCTTCTGCGCGAAGTTCAGACTAGCAAGGATAAATTGGCCGTACTTTACCGTGGATTGAATACATGTTTCTGAACACAAGCGCTGAAATTTTTCGTCAGCTATTAAAAAAAAAATTGCTGTTCTGTACTACATTTTGACCGCGATAATATTGCACTTTTCTATGAAAAGGCAGATTTTTTTGTTTGATAACCGACGAATAATTTCAAATCTGAAATCATAGTAACTGTTTGCAAGTCCCTGTCACCCTGCATACCTCCTTTTTAGGGTTCCGTAGTCAACTAAGAACCCTTATAGTTTCGCCATGTCTGTCTGTCCGTCCGTCTATCTGTCTGTCCGTCCTCGCTTAATCTCTGTGACCGTTAGCACTAGAAAGCTGACATTTTGTAGGAGTACGTATATCAGTTACGCAGACAAAGTGGTAAAATAAAATTTTGGAAAATATATTTTTTTAGGGTAGCTCCCCTACATGTGAAGTGGGGATGAGTATTTTTTTCATCATCTACCCCATCGTGTGGGGTAAATAGGTCTTCTAAAATGGCTTAGGGATTGCTAAAATTATTTTTCGATTTAATGCTCCATTTACGAAATATTAAAGTTTAAAGTGCAAATTTTTGTTCCAGTAGGGCGTCCCCCCCCCTCTAAAAGCTAAACTACGGGCTTGAAAAATCTGGAAAAATTCTCGATGATAGTGCATTTCATTAACTTTAAAGGAAAAGTATAGCAGTTAAGATAACTTTATTAGTTTAGCAGTAATAGTCGTTGAACTTGGGTGTTGGATAATTTTGTACCAAATACAAAATCCTTAGCATTAATCCTCTAAAGTGACTAAGATAAAGTAGTTGCTTGTTTAAAATGGGTTAATACTTGCATTGAAAACCAAAATATGTGTTTTTTACCTATTCAGAATAAAGAACAATAGAATCGTACTAACTACATTGTGATAACGGGCTACTACGGAACCCTACACTGTGCGTGGCCCGACACGCACTTGGCCGGTTTTAGAAAATATTCATATTCAGACCTACGTTATCTTAACTGTGTACTACAAAATTGACTGATCTTCAACTGCAACAGTAATGTCACTAAACAAGATAGGTGAGCGCTCGGTGTAAGGAGAGTAAATCCGTCTGTGCATTACTAATCAAAGATACGCACTCCATCGAGCACTGTGGACGTGTAAACGGAGCATAAGGATGTGCAACCGATGTGTGTCTCGAGTGTTAATACAGTTGCGGAAAGCTTCCCTGCGACATTGTTGGAAGTAAGAATGTTTTGCTTGACGCAAAAGGAAGATTGAATGTTTGTTTTGTGGCTTCAGGAAAACAGTCTACGCCCTTTAGTCTAGCCTATCTGGGTGACGTAACACTGAAGTATTTATTGCCATGAGCGTCACCGTACCAACTCGAGCCATTCAGTATTCTTTGTATGAAACTCACTACTGCAACGCACACTAATCGGAATAGTAACGTAATCACCTCGCCTCGGTGCGGTGCGTGGTCAACTTGCAGTTCTCATGCTTACGGCTCGTCGTCCCTGCGCTTACGTCTCTCCGTACCCGAGCTTACGTCTCTGCATCTACCCCTTACGCCGCCTGCCTACAGCACCATCAACCAGCGGTCTGCCAGCCGTAAGCACGGCGTTGCCTAGCCGAAGCCGAGTCGACGTATCGGAGCTGCTGATCCGCCTTGGTTACGTGCTTACGTTAGGTTGACACCTGTTTGATGGCTAGGCGAAAGGCGATACGATGACGATCTGTGTGCTATGAACTTTATTCTAATGATTAACGATACGTTTTTAAAGAAAGGGACACGCACAGGAAATAAAAAACAATAAAAAAGATTGCTTCCCCGACGGATTGTGCATCAATAGTAGGTAGACCTCCATATTACGTCAGTTAAAGATGAAAGTACCACAGTGTGTGACATTACTCATGAGTATCTACATAATGTCACACACACGCTAGTCTATACATAAAATAATTTCAAATCCAATCGCACGAGCCTTTCAGCGCACAATACCTGAAACCACAAAAATACATCATCAAATAACATACCAGGGTATGAATACCAACTATTTTCGCTATCGCATATTATCGAAGGGGTCCAAAACTCCAAACATTATTGTGTCACAAACAATGGACCCGTCCGAGTCGTGCGAATGAGTAAACGTGTTTAATATGTGGTGTGAATGTGTAAATTTAATGGTAAAGAGAGATAGTTCAATAAATCTTCGATATTAGCAATTTGCATGCAGTATCGGATGAAGCGAGTGATGAATGGGGGGTTTATCTGCTCACGTATTTTCGAATAGGTTTTTTTTACTGCCTCTTTGGTCTAGTGGTCGCAAGCGTTACAGCTGAGTATGAGGTCCTGGGTTCGACTCCCAGGTCGAGCAAAGTCTTATTGGGTTTTTTCTAAATTTTGTATGTACCTCGGACCGCTACTCTATAATAGGCTTTATGATAAAGGAAACATGTACCTACTCCTTAAATCATAGTAACTGCAAGAAAATCCTTATGGAGGCTCTTCAAACTATGTCCTATGAAGATACAGTGAAAATATTACTTGTGCTAAAGTAAATATTGTTCGTATTATATAATTTTACTAGCTGCGCCACGCGGTTTCACCCGCGTAAGTGTCGATCCCGTGGGAATATCGGGATAAAAAGTAGCCTATATGTTAATCCAGGTTGTCAGCTACCTCCATACCAAATTTTATCCAAATTGGTCCAGCCCTTGAGCGTGAAGAAGTAACAAACATATAAACACACACAACACCCCCACACACACTCACAAACTTTCGCCTTTATAATAATTATTAGTGTGATACACCTTTTTACATATGTACCAATAATATGAATATTATAAGTATGTGATTGTTTAATCAATTAATGTTACCTCCAATCGCCTGAAACAGGATTACCTAATTCAGGCACAAAACATGGGTGAACTCGACATAGATTTAAGAAAAACTGTATTTAACGTTAGTCTTTATATTTTTGATTAAATTTATTTATTTATTTAATAATTTATTTATTTACTAGCTTCCGCCCGCGACTCCGTCCGCGCGGATGTCGGTCTTCGCGTGGATGGTTTATTTCTCCATTTTGACTAACTCTGACAATGACATCTTATAAATATCTATTGGACCCAAATATGACTAAGCCTATAATAATTAAAGAGATCCCTCTATTGAGCTACTGCTGTTGAGGTCGCGATAAGTAGCATGTAGCAGTAAATTACTGACAGTGACGAAAAGTTTGCAATAATAAAAAAGTAATTGAGAGCTTCAGCATACACAACATTGTTAGTGAGCTCGTCCGGAATAGGAACATGAAGATTTCTTGGACTGCTCACACGGGAAAGAGCTACGTAAAGTTGCCCGTGTGAAAAACAACTCGCGGTAAGATCTACGCCAGCAACTCCTAGGGTCTGACCTTGAGCCTTATTTATTGTCATGGCGTAACACAAAGCTACAGGAAACTGTATTATCTTAAATTGAAATGGAAAATTATCCACTACGGGTAATGCAACGTGTGTTCGCGGTTCTACAGAACAACGTCTATGAATAAAACCGAAAAATAAGATTTTTTTTTCTACGTATTTTTCCAGGATAAAAAGTATCCTATTTTATGCCCAGGATAATAAGGTATAATTATACCAAGTTTCATCGAAATCGAACCGTTAGTTTTCACGTGATGCCTGCATATACAGACAGACAGACAGACAGACAGACAGACAGACAAAAAATTTTTTAATCACATATTTGGGTTTGGTATCGATCCAGCAACACCCCCCGCTATTTATTTTTTCAATATTTTCAATGTACAGAATTGACCCTTCTACAGATTTATTATATGTATAGATTTATTTATTTATTATTCTATATGGAATTTCTCAGTATCTGCCCGGAGTCTGGATTTGTGCCCGATTCAGGGCAATAGGCTCGCCCACTATTACATGGGACTTAAAAAACATAACTGGTGAAATGTAGGTGTACTATAAGGTTCACCTCTGCCATACCCTTCGGGGAAACAAAGCGTGATGTTGTGTGTGTTTTGTTTAACAGCACTTTTGGTTTTGATAGTTTTCAGGACTTGAAATTCATTCTTCCAGCCTTTCGACTCTGTAAAAATCTCACCGTGAAAATTTAGGTGACGTGAGTTTGGTTTTGCTAGGAATCGACACTATTGACAGCTCACTCCACGCTCACTTCACTTAAGTTTTCACGGTGAGATGGTTACAGAATCGCACTGCAGTTTATAGGAAAATACTTCAAAAAGAAAATATGTGCGTTCACCTGACGAGATTTTCCTCTTTATTCACGATTTGATTCGTAAAGTGTGAAGAAACTCGAATTAATCTCAATTATTTATTTTCATCACATCTATTCAAAAAGAGCTAGTGTATTCTTCATAAACAGGGACTAAAATAGTTCTTTTATCCCTAGGGACTAAAAGTGACTTGAATTCGGAATGTGGATATTGTTAGTCAAAGTTCCAGTCACCAAAGAGATCAATCACGAACATTGTATGAACAAGTAACAGGCTGTATGATAAAGTAAAACCGCAAGGGTTGAATAGAGGCGGGAGGTGGCTCTAAAAAAGGAAGTCTGGAAGGATTTGGGGGAGGCTTTTGCTCAGCAGTGGGACAGCTTAGGAAAAAGGATAACTTATTTTTATCGAAGTTTGCTTGGAATACATTTTATCTCAATTTCTGTTTAATTGACTCATACATTTTCAATTGATATTGAGATAAAGTCCAGACAACAGAGTCCAGTAAATAATGATAATGTACTAGCTGCGCTCCGCGGTTTCACCCGTATGTCTTGATTTCGTAGGCATCATTATTCCATTGGATAAAAAGTATCCTACATCCTAGTCCAGGCCATGGTCTACCCATGTGCCAACATCGAAATTTGTTCAGCCGTTTTAGCGTAAAGGCGTAACAATAACATACCAACAATAAAAAATACGAATATTTATTTTTATTATTTTTTTATTAGATATTAGTTTAGGAGAGCAATGAAGTGATTATGGAATCATTGAGCTGGAAATGACATCTTCGGTACACACGAGCACTCATCTATCTGCGAACGTTACGCGACAAAAGGCCATAGAGTACAAGAAGACAACAGTAATTTTTGCGAGTTCAAATGGTTGCCTTAGGTCTGATATTTTTACATCGTCAGAGAAATTTTATCTGACGATAAAAAATATTGTTTGGCAGCTTTTGTATAGAAATATGCCAAACCACATGTTTGTTCTATTGGATTTTGTAATATCTTGACTCACACCCGGTTTCTGAATTGGCAATTTGAAGTTGAGAACTTGACAAATTCAAAATCTCAATTCAGAAACCGGGTGTCAGTCAAGATAATTATTAAAAAATCCTGTGCTCAGGATTTTGCCTATAACCCACTCTTTGACAATTCAAGGTAGACATAAGCCGTCTTATTACAAAACGAGATCTAATTTTAGACCTAGCCTAAACCTTCCAGCCAGTTATTCTATTTTGAACTTTATTCCGGCAAACGTAAAGTTCTTAATGCAAAATTGACAACTTAGACTCGGGTTTAACGTCAGTTTTTGTAATAAGAACTTTAGCTTCGTCGGATTATAGTTCGAAATTTAAAAATGGCTGGATGGTTTAAACCTGGGTCTAAAGATAAATCTTGTTTTGTAATAAGGCCGAAAAGGTTTAATTGAATTATATGCTTTGAGTTTGAGAACGTGATTGCATTTTAGTTTCTAGTATGTTTTGTGTTTGTGTTTTACAAAGCGAAAGAGAATGCCTCTTTCACTTTCGCAAGTCTTTTTTTTTTTTGCAAGAATCTTAATAATGTTTTTGTACAGACGCCAGCACATCAAGCTACTACAATCTGTCAAATTTCTTTAATAGATTTTCAACTTTATCGCAAAGGCATAATGTTCAAAGTTGATTGGGAAAATTTGACAGTTTCGGGTAGCTTGATGTGCTGGCGTCTGTACTTCACCTCCATCGTATTGCTATCTGCTCTGCCTAAATCCAGGTTTTAACAAGTTCTTTACAAAACGTTTAATAATAAGTTGGTTCTTAGCTGAGTTTGACTTCTAAATGGTTCGAGACTGTGTAGAAGAAAATACGTGTAATTAATCATAGCTTACTGGAATAAATGGATGGTTTTGTGTGAGAGGGTTACAAGAAAGGATTATTCGATTGGAATCATTTGTACCTAGTTGATGTTGGTAGGTACCTGCCTATAGTTTGAAGGTGATTAGTTAAATGTCTGGGAAACTTTATTGTTGTGTTGATATTTTAATATTAGGTTTTTTAAATAGTTTCTATGCTTAAACAGTATCAGACTAATATTATAAAGGCGAAAGTTTGTGAGTGTGTGGGGGATGTGTTTATATGTTTGTTAGTTCCTCACGCTCATACGGATGGACAAATTTTGATAAAATGTTGTATGGAGGTAGCTGACACCCTGAATTAAAATATAGGCTACTTTTTATCCCGATATTCCCACGGGATCGACACTTATGCGGGTGAAACCGCAGGGCGCAGCTAGTTATAAAATAAAAATAAATAAGAATACAACGGAAAAAGTTTTTTGTATGTGAATAATAAACCTTACCTCAAAAAAATCAGTATCTAGGTATATGTACCTAGGTACTGATTTTATTAAAGTTAGGTTTTGCTATAGCAAAAGACGATTTACTTATTCCAACGTAAACAATAAATTCAATCAAAATGTTCATGCTCACATAAATTAGAATAAATTTCATCAAATCAGAATGAAATTGATGGAATTGAATTTTGTTCAATACCTCCTGCGAATTTTATTAAGAGATAGGTAAGACTAATCCATTTATTGACGATTGTGATGTGATCCGTGCACGACCACTCGCTTAGATAATAAGCGTGTGAGTGAGATGCTTGTGAGCGTCGACTGGTCACCGGCACTCGATTATCAATGCCCTGAACACATACTAGATTTTATTTTAGACAAATTTAAACAGATTTATAAGGAATGTAGAATAACTATAAGTAAAAATAACATTTATAAACTTAAGAAATGCGAATGGGTTAACAATAAAGTAAAATTTATGTGCAAAAAAAGAAATAAACTTTATAAAATTTGGAAAAGTGAACCTACTAATTTAACAAATAGAATTCTATACAATAAATATCGAAATAAAACAAATAAATATATTAATTATGTAAAAAATAAATACTATAAGACTGAAATTAGCAAAAACTTCCGGAATTCCAAAAAAATTTGGAGTATCATTAACACATTATGTGGGAACATTACTAAGTCAATAGAAGAAGTCGTTTTCAAGGCATTTAATCGTAAGGAAAAAGACTTAGCCGATACCTTTGCAAATGAATTTCAACAAAATGTCGACAAGATCACAAAACCTTGCAACACCACCATATTAGACCCGCTGACGTACTCAAGGGACTGCGGTATGTCACTGCGAATTAACAAAATATCATACGATCAAATTTACAAAATTATAAATAACTTAAATATAAATAAAAGTCCTGGCTATGATGAAATACGAGTCTCCGACTTAAAATATGCATCACAAAAAATTTCTCCAGTCATATCACATCTTATTAATACTAGCCTAAAAACCTACACTTACCCTGATAAACTAAAAATAGGTACTATTCGCCCCATCCATAAAAAAGGATCCTTAAAGGACTACAACAATTATAGGCCTATCACAATTTTATCAAGCATTGACAAAATAGTTGAGCGTTGTATTGGTGATAAAATAAACCACTTTCTATGCGAGAATAATATAATAAACAAAAAGCAATTTGGATTTCAGAAAGACCGAAGCGCCGCTCAGCTATTGTGTCAATTTAGCAATGAAATCAATACATACCTTAATGATAAAAAACATATTTTAATAATTTTTATTGATTTTAGCAAAGCTTTCGATACACTTAATTATAATACACTTTACCAGAAACTAGAATGCAGTGGTATAAGGGGTCCTCTACTTAAGTGGTTTATGAGCTACCACAGCAACAGATATACGACTGTTAAGCTAGGAAACTCTTATAGTGACATGAAATTAACAACTAAAGGCACGGCACAAGGGTCAATAATCGGGCCTACTGAATACCTACTCTACGTCAACGATATGTGCAATACTATAGAGGTAGGCTCTGTATACCAGTTTGCTGATGATACCTGCATCGTGGTGGCTGATAAAGATATTGAAGAGGCCGAGCGTCTTCTTCAAATTAACTTTGACTTACTATGTAAGTGGTCGCATGATGTTGGTCTCGTCATAAATGCCGACAAAACCAAAGCCATGCACATACATTCTTCACATAATCAAGCCACTTATACACCATCCATCAAGGCGCATAACCATACCTGCCTACATGCAGTATGTACCGATAGTTGTAGCTGTGAAATATTAGAGTTCGTAACGGAACATAAATACATTGGTCTCATAATCGACTACAAATTTAACTGGGTACCACACATTAACTACTTATGTGATAGACTAAGATCTATCCTGGGTCGAATAATCGTACTGAAACATAAAATGCCATATAAAACTTTAAGACTGCTATAGACCTAGCCCTAGCTGACTCCATAATTGGTTATGGTCTCAGTAGCTATGGGAGAACATATAAAACTAATCTAGATAAAATTTACAAACCACAACAACGAATCCTCAAAAATATTGTGCCACTTAAAATTAAAACAAAATACCAAAATGATTACTCTGAACTATTTAATTATTGCAACATTTTGCCAATACAAAACATGACTAGACTTTCAATACTAAAAGACGAATATATAAATATAGATAACTTAATTAGGAGGACACGTCATCCTAAATTAAGAACTTTACCTAACATAAAAACCTTTACCCTGCCTAGATGTAACAATACATATGGTAGGAGAACATGCACTTACATACTACCAAAAATAATTAACGAACTTCCTGTGGACATACAGAATAAATACCTCGGCAACCCTAAAAAAGCAAAATGTTTAATAAAAAAGCATCTTCTGCAAACTACAAACTATGAGTATGTACTTTAGTTTGATACACTTACTACCATTTTTATTTGTGCTACTATTTATTATATTATTGAATAAGAGAAGACTTAAAATATTCTTTGAATGTAATACTTACAAACTTACCGTCTAAATTAGTTTCTTTACTTTTGTTTTTGTAGTACTAATATTAAATTGTACCCTTTGAATGTTAAACTTCAAACTTACCGTCTAAATTTATTTACTTTATTTTTGTTTTTATAGTACTAATATTAAATTATATCCTTTGAATGTTAAACTCACAAACTTACCGTCTAAATTTGTTTCTTTATTTTTGTTTCTGTAGTACTAATATTAGATTGTATACTTATCATTATTTCCGAACTCACTAGCCATGTATAAGCCATCAATGGCTTCTGTGGCTTTTCAGTATGTTAGATCATAATTTAAACTCTGCGATATTTTTTTGAACATTAATAAAAAAAAAAAAAAAAAAAAAATGTAGTGTAAAAAAACATAAAGTACATGTCTAAACATTTCAAGTAACAAATAAGATCCAAACCATTTATTTTATAATAGGTGCGAGATATAAAATGCAAAGCCATATATACAATAACGTAGTAACATTTGAAACAAAATGACTCTAATGACTGACTGCAGTATGATTTTTTATCGCTGCTTGGCGCTAAAGAAGGTAATCCATATTAATATTATAAATTCGAAAGTAACTTTGTCTGTCTGTATGTTACCTTTTCACGCCTAAATCACTGAACGGATTTCGATAAAATTTGGCAGAGAGATAGATTACATCCCGGGAAAGGACATAGGTAAGTTTTTAACGCCATATGTCTGAATCTTCAAACCCCTTTGTCAAGTTCTCAACTTTTAGTGATTTTTCTTTTTCTTCGTAGCACTCTTGTCAGAGCAGTCAAGTGATTGTCCTCATGTAGTTTCTTGTCTAGGGGCTGATGAGATTCGTCTCACGATATCTCTCTACCGATTTCTGGTATTTTTAGTGTACCCCTACAAGGGATCGCCCATTGCGGATTTAATTTAGTCAGTCCATCTCATGCGATCGCGTGGTCTAGTGATTACTAATCACAAAAAAAGTATCCTAGTAGTCTATATTGAAGTACAGTTTGACAAGGTCTCAACATTGGACCCACGTGCACTCCTAACTACAAACCTACATCAAAAGTATTGTGTGTCAAAAATAAAGTCCCAGGTAAACAAAAAACGACTTTGGGAGCAAACAAAACTCCATACAACGTTACAGGCCACTTTGTATTCCGAGGAAGGCAGGCAACGTCACACATTCGATAGCAGCTAAGTCAAACGTTGTAGACAGATCGGGAATACTCGTATAGTTCACAGCGTGCAGACTTATTTTTTCTGTTTTTTCATAGCTTTAGTTTTTATACGCGTGCTTTGGATGTATTTATATATAGGGCTCGTAGCTAAGTAATAAACAGTAACACGGGTCGATTTTCAAGGTTAAGCAACGCTTGCTGCGGTCGGTCTGTGGATGGGTGATGTGGATCCATAATATACCAACCGAGACTTTTCCGGGTCTCGGAAAGCATGTTAAGCAGTTGATGCTGGTTGTCATCCGTAGATCTTTGACAGTCATTAAGCGTAGTGAGAAGCCCGAAAGTCTGACAATAATAATCTTGCCTAGGGAATCGTGTTACCCAGTAACTGGGTTGTTGCGGTCAGATAGTCAGTCGCTCCATCAAAAAGTACTGGTATCCAGCTGCATCCAGGTAGACTGAAAGTCTACCAACATAGTTGGGTAAAGGCTAGGCGGATTGATTGCTTTGGATGAATTCAATATTGATTAGGCACTATCGTAAATATAAAGCCAAAACTAAATAGTTATGTGAAAATTATCCGGGATCGTATCTTATAATAAACTGGAAACGTGTGCCCGAAACTCCACGTGTGAAATTAGTTTTTAATTTACTAGTATTAAACTGACTCTAACCAGAATTTCATTAAAACTGGTTTTGTTGTTTAGCCGTGAAAACGTACAGCCAAGTGTTGACATATTAGTGCTCGTGACTGTATCAGACAGAACCAGTTTTGTATCTATAAGTCATCATCTGCCTAGCCTTTTTCCAACTATGTTGGAGTCGGCTTCCACCCCAACATAGTTGGAATAGCTGAATACCAGTATTTTACATGGAGCGACTGCCTATCTGACCTCCACAAACCAGTTGCTGGGAAATGCGAATGCAGCTGAATACCAGTATCTTACGTGGAGCGACTGCCTATCTGAC
Organism: Mesoligia furuncula; assembly: GCA_916614155.1. Classification (NCBI taxonomy): domain Eukaryota; kingdom Metazoa; phylum Arthropoda; class Insecta; order Lepidoptera; family Noctuidae; genus Mesoligia; species Mesoligia furuncula. The sequence goes on along the minus strand of OU744800.1, from coordinate 26,256,359 downwards.
CTCCACAACCCAGTTCCTGAGAAATACGATACCCTTTGGTAAGACTGGTTGTCAGACTTTCGGGCGTCTGACTACCCGTAACGACTGTCAAAGATCCGCGAATGACAGCTGGGACCAACGGCTTAACGTGCTTTCCGAGGTACGGACGGGTCACGGTATGTAAAGATGGTCACCCATCCACAGACCAACCACGGCAAGCGTAGCTTAAGCTGATCGATCGACCTGCGCGGCTGTTATTATTTAGCCACGAACCCCTCAGTTTTGTCTATAAGTAAGGAGAAAAAAATCACAGTGTTTTGGTTTACTTCCAAAACATTCACCCATTTCAACACATACATAGTAGATAGAGCCATCATTGAATCCTTCCATTCAAATGAGTCCAAACCCCGGAACACACACAGAAAAACTTTCCCGATTATTCATACCTCGATAAGGCCGCAATATCCGCGGAGCTAACGCTTAAGATCCACGGGGGACTGACATTTAAACTTGCCGAATTCCTTCCCCCAAGCCCCCAACAAGGTCCGACGTTACTCTCCTTATCTCCAACGTTGTACATTTACAAAGGTTTTACATATAAATTGCTTCCATAGAATGCACGGGAGAAAAACTGTGATAGCTCGCATGGGAGAGACCTTTCTGAAGGCTAGACAAAGATGCTGAGCGGACAAGATATTTATCGCGTGGTTTTCGGTTATTTTATTGGAAGTTAGTTTTGGGGATTTTCGTGGGGTTCGCTCGTTATGCTAAATTTGGGCGGTTGAGTTAATTAAACTCATTAATTAAAGGGGGTGGTGTTCTCCACTGTAAAACGGTAAGTTTTTTGGCGTTTAAAATGGAATCTGAAACTTTTATAACTAGTATGTCACGTTTAGTCAGGGAAGCACGTGCATCTAATTAAATTGAAACTGTCACCCAGAGGCTAACTTGAAAATTTTAGATATTTCCCGTAATCAGACCCGTGAAACTGATGACGCAGGTCTACAATGAAAGGACTTCTTTCTTCTTTTTAGGGTTCCGTAGTCAACTAGGAACCCTTATAGTTTCGCCATGTCTGTCTGTCCGTCCGTCTGTCTGTCTGTCCGTCCTCGCTTAATCTCTGTGACCGTTAGCACTAGAAAGCTGAAATTTTGTAGGAGTACGTATATCAGTTACGCCAACAAAGTTGTAAAATAAAATTTTGGAAAATATTTTTTTTTAGGGTAGCTCCCCTACATGTGAAGTGGGGATGAATATTTTGTTCATCATCTACCCCATCGTGTAGGGTATCGTTGAATAGGTCTTCTAAAATGGCTTAGGGGTTGCTAAAATTATTTTTCGATTTAATGCTCCATTTACGAAATATTAAAGTTTAAAGTGCAAATTTTTGTTCCAGTAGGGCGTCTCCCCCCCCTCTAAAAGCTAAACTACTAGCTTGAAAAATCTGGAAAAATTCTCGATGAAAGTGCATTTCATGAACTTTAAAGGAAAAGTATAGCGGTTAAGATAACTTTATTAGTTTAGCAGTAATAGTCGTTGAACTTAGGTGTTGGATAATTTTGTACCAAATACAAAATCCTTAGCATTAATCCTTTAAAGTGACTAAGATGAAGTAGTTGCTTGTTTATAATGGGTAAAGACTTGCATTGAAAACCAAAATATGTTTTTTTTTTACCTATTCAGAATAAAGAACAACAGAATCGTACTACATTGTGATAACGGGCTACTACGGAACCCTACACTGTGCGTGGCTCGACACGCACTTGGCCGGTTTTTTTATTAGTAGAACACGGCAAAGAATTTTAAATAACACAAGTCACCCTTATAACGTCTTTAGGCGCATAAAAATTAGTCCAACGAACATTAAAATACGGAATATTTTTTATCAGAATTCGCTTGAGTGATTTCTTTACAATTCACGCTCGAAAAAAGGCAGTCAAAAACCTTTGGTTAGCGTCAAAGACCACTTTATTTCGGTCACGTACCCTTCGTTAATGAAAATAATAAGTCCGTCATAGAATTAGGACGGGGCAATGTGCCTTTTTGCTAAGAAAGTGTGTGGTAGTGTATATATTATTATCTGTGCTTATCTATGAGGAAAAGATAGGAGTTTCTTGCTGAACAACACACTTTGTTTCCACTAATTGATTTGAGACGTGAATTGTGTAGATGTCAGAGTTCAATAAGACGCGCGTGTAAGCAATTTACGCCTGCTATCTGAAACACAATGCTTCAAACTGCTGTAAATTTCCGTTTCTTTGTATGGGTGTCAGCGAAATATCTATATAAAGTGTCGAGTCATTTTCATCAGAATTGGCTGTGTTTTTCATTCGGCAAATGAAATGGCAAAGAAGGCAGCATGGTAGTTGTTAATAGGCATACATTGTCCGCCCATACCTATTAATAGTGTAATTTAAGGAGCTTACAGAACCTAAACACAAAAAAAAACTGGGCAAGAGCGAGTCGGACTCGCGCACCGAGGGTTCCGTAACAACCGGGTTTATGCATAAGGTTTATGTTTATGAAATTAAATGTTTTTTTTATTTTTGAGTTGATGGAATGAATGGTAAATTGTGATTTACGATTTATGACGTATTAAAAAAAACTACTTACTAGATCTCGTTCAAACCAATTTTCGGTGGTAGTTTACATGGTAATTTACATCATATATTTTTTTTAGTTTTATCATTCTCTTATTTTAGAAGTTACAGGGGGGGGGACACATTTTACCACTTTGGAAGTGTCTCTCGCGCAAACTATTCAGTTTAGAAAAAAATGATATTAGAAACCTCAATATCATTTTTGAAGACCTACCCATAGATACCCCACACGTATGGGTTTGATGAAAAAAAATTTTTTTGAGTTTCGGTTCTAAGTATGGGGAACCCTAAAATTTATTGTTTTTTTTTCTATTTTTGTGTGAAAATCTTAATGCGGTTCACAGAATACATCTACTTACCAAGTTTCAACAGTATAGTTCTTATAGTTTCGGAGAAAAGTGGCTGTGACATACGGACGGACAGACAGACAGACAGACGGACAGACAGACAGACATGACGAATCTATAAGGGTTCCATTTTTGCCAAGTTTTAGAAATAATAAAAGTAAGATCGTCCGACAACCGTAAACAAAATCAGAAAAATATATGATATTGTTCAGAATATATGCTAGGTAGATAGTGTGTTGAAAACATAATACAACTAATTTGACACGATAGAAAAAAATCATGCAGAGTACCTTTAAAAACTTTATTTTTACAATAAAACCATACTAATATACATAAAATCATTCTGATTTTTGGTCAGATCTATAAGCAACATACTAAAACACTACTGTTTTAATAGTTTAGTCCAAACAATAGATTTTTTGTAATTAAATAATAGAGCCGTTGTGTAATGGCGCTTCTCTTTCTTATCTATGCAGTCCGACAGTGACCGCGCTTTAGGTCATGTAGTCGCCTTAAAAACATTGTAAGAGTCAATTGTTTTTAAAAGAGTAGGTAGACCTAACCGCGTCTTGCCTGCTCTTCTCCATAGGAAAGAATCGAACCGTGCACCTAGCTTCTAACATTTCATAAGTGCCCATGTAAGTTTATGTGAAATCAAATATTCTGAATTCGAATTTGACCTTGTCTCACGGCGATAACAACTTGCTTACTGGCATCGTTCTACTACGACTAATAAGCAACATAGGCACTATGCTGGGTGACACCACCTTCCGGCTCGCTATCTGTCTACGTTTGGGCGCTCCTTGCGGGGCTCCGCATCGCTGTCAGTGCGGTGAAGCTGTCGACTGTCTGTCTCGGGCACCATGGCCTATCCTGCAGTAGGAGCGCAGGCTGGATAGCACGGCACGCCGTCATCATCCGTCGTGTTTTTGTCACCGCCGGGGTGCCAGCTGTTTTAGAACCCAACGGCCTGGCACCCGACGATGGGAAGAGACCAGACGGGATGACCATAATGCCCTGGAAGTTAGGCAGACCTTTGGTGTGGGGTGCAACATGTGTCGACACCCTTTCGCCATCCCATCTTGCTAGCACGGTGGGCTGTGCTGGGGCGGCTGCTGCAGGTGCAGAAAACCTCAAACAGCGAAAATATTCCAACCTGATTGGGAGTTATATGTTCGAGCCGTTTGAGGTAGAAACAGTAGGGCCATGGGGTCCGAGTGCCCACTTGGTTTTTCGAGAAATCGCCAAGCGGTTAGTCGACTCTTCACGTGATCAGAGGGCTGGCCTATTATTTCTTGGCCAAAGAATTAGCATTGCCATTCAACGTGGCAATGCTGCCAGTCTTTTGGGCACTGTTCCTGTTGACAGCGATGCGGACGAATTTTTTGATGCCCTATGATTATTTTACTTATTTTTTCATATAAATGTACATATTATTTTAAATATTAGCATTGATTATGTAAATATTATTTAATAAATATAAGTTGTACTATATCCATCTGGTAATCGGTTGTGCCTTGATGTTCCTGCCCCGTTTAAGTAGCTCATGACAACAAGAGAAACCAAAAATAAATTACAAACTGTATTTAGATTCTTTCCCTTTTGAGAGAGATGCTGAATTAAAACCTTTATAGACACATAATACCACCACAATGCACACTTCTATAAAACACCTCACAAAACCGGTTTCAGACAACTAATTAAATTAACTATGAAGGTGAATTGTAAAGAGGATTACACGTTCCTTTTGTGGAGTTCTCGTTTAACTTGTAAGCTTCAGTTTAACGATCCCATTGAGGTTAACTATGCAACAAAGCATGCCTTACCAGGGAGACCATCGCCTTTCCCCTTCTTTAATTAAAATATGGTAGGTATGCTAGTGTTTAAGAGCATCTCATAGTGCCTAAAGACTAAGCCTGACTAACTGATTACATACAACTACCGGCACGTAACTTGGCAAGAGATTTTCGTAGTGGGGGAAGTTCGCGCATATAAAAATGTATGAAATTGTGCATGCGCAAACTTCCCCCACTACAAAAACTCTTGCCAAGTTACGTGCCGGCAACTATACCCGTAATTAATGGATAACCTCTTTAGGGGTCATTGTACTTATCATTATGCACAACTATTACTATGGGATCAAACCTGAAATTGCAAAAAAAGAATTAGCTGTTTCCTACATTTTGACGAGTTATGCGAACATAAAAGGAACAGCAGATTTTTTTTCGAGATTTCATAATTGGTCCCGTAGTAACAGTTGTTCGTAATGAATAACACAACATTAAGTAATAAACAACAGCCGTAATAACATACCGCTAAGTATAAAATAGGTCCGTTTTTTCTGCAAGATTATAATTACTCAGTTACTTGAATGAAATTAAAAAAAATACTGAGTGTGAGTCGCGGGTAGGGAAAATATTTTGTTAAGTTACCTACGTATGCTAAGGCTGCTAATTAATGTCCTGGGTACAATATGAATAAATTTTAGAAAAGTTAAGTAATTCTAGTCTAATTAAAAATATTTTAAAGAATTAATTAACATTTTATCAGAATATTTATTACTACCGTAAAATACATAGGTAATTAGTAGTTATAATAGTGTATTTGCAAAACTCATTTTGCCTTTTTCATTATTCAGATGGAAGAAAACCATTTATCGTTTGCAAAGATAGCAGTAGGTACCTACTGTATGTAAAAGAAATTGTCTTATATCCATACTTACTATAACATTATAATGCCTTAAAAATTAATTCTTATTTTTATTCTATAAAAAAATTAGATTGTATATTAATATTATAAATGCGAAGATAATAAAATTGTATCTGTCTGTTACCTTTTCACGCCTAAACACTGAACCGATTGTTATGAAATACAGATAGGTAACCTGGGACCCAGAGAAGGACATAGAATATTTTCGTCAAAACAGACACAGACGAAGTCGCGGCCAACCGCTAGTGTTAAAATATCAACGGTCCCTAAAATTCTCTAAAATCCGATCCGATCTAGTCGACCACAGCACTCATTGCCCTCGCGGTCAAAGAATGACATCGCTTTGTTTCCAACCAACAATAAAGCACCCACGGGGGCTCGCGTCACCAAACATTATTCTCTTTTTGTGCACACTTCCACACATAGTTCTGTGTTAACCACTGTGGTATTTGTGATGCACTGTGGTCGGCGTTTGTTGGTTGCAGTGTTTAGAGTTCGACTTTATTGATGAGGTTTTAGGATTTTTGTTAAACGATTGAAATTGAAGGGCGTAAAAATTCAGACACATGTAGGTATTTCAGAGAAGATGCTCAGTAAGGCTGTTTGTCCATCGCCATCGTCAATGGGAAACGAGATTAATAGAACCAAACGTGACGTCCCGCGGCTGTGCCGGTGGTGGCGTGCGGTGAACACGCGGCCATATTAGATAAATGTATGTGTCACCGTATGATTGTAAACAACGTTAGTTTGTAATCTATCTCGTGAGATTGTAAACAAACTGTCGATAAATTGTGAACCGTACCATACTGCTTACAATATATTGTATTAATTCTCGATAGTTTATAATCTACTAGCAGTGCCCCATGGTTTCACCCGCATAAGTGTCGATCCCGTGGGAATTTCGGGATAAAAACTATCCTATGTCCTTCCCCGGGATGCAATCTATCTCTCTGCCAAATTTTATCGACATCCGTTCAGTGGTTTAGGCGTGAAAAGGTAACATACAGACAGACAGACGGACAGACAGACCTGGCATCAAACTTGCATCAAACTTGAATGCGACGGAACGCACCTTGCGCGCTTATTGGTTGAACGCGCCGCTATCCTTGGCTGTCATTCGCTGAACATTTATCGACAGTTTGCAGTCTTGCGAGAGAGGTTATAAACTAACGGTATTCACAATCATACAGTGACATAATTCCGCTACTTGGGCGCTGTCATCTCGTTTTCGTTGACGTACCGTTGATGGTGCCGGTGGACAAACGGCCTAACGCCGAACTTTCGAAAAAAAGACTCGTGAAGGAACACTACTTGTTGTTGTGATCATGTCGTCCTAACTGCAATGGACTACTGTCTTCTTTTATTTTCGTTGCTTATACAATTTAGTATGTATGTATTTATGTATCTATAATTTTGGATATGTATATATCTGTGTATCTATTTTAGTGTATTGTATACATAATATTTGCACCAACGACAGCCCCATTTAGTGTCCTGGAAAATCACTGTCCATTCCAAGGTTGCCTGGAAGAGATCGCAGAAAGCGATAAGGCCGCCCATTGTATATTTTGTAGTGTTTGATGTATCTTTTTCTTGTTATGTATTTTTGTGGTGTACAATAAAGTATATATAAGTAAATAAATAAATAAACTTTTCCTCAAACTCGATGCACTATAAATTATCTGCCAGGAGGCCTAGAAAATGGCAAACGCTTTTAAAGCATTTCGTATACCTACAACAACTCTCAACCGAATTGGTATAAGCTTGTCTGTTGCTTTTTCGACTTTTCCATCATTACTCTGTCTAGGCCTTCAGGTAGGTAATCTACTACCACCGTAGGCGCAGGCTTGCGGATGGCGAGCAATGGGCAGCTCGCCGTCCGGTAAGGACCAGGCCCGTGTCGACGGCGCGTTGTGTTCGACACGCGCCTCAAAGAGATGTCAGCAGTAATTGACGGGTCCGCTGACGCCGATGCTTGCTAGTGTCGCGGGTTGTTCGAAAGAGATACTGTGGCCCCTGGCACAGACAACTGAAGGAACACGGATGGGTTTTAGTCAGTAAAAATCCGTCCAGATCGAGAGAAGTTATTTGATAATTTCCCACCTAAAAAAAAAGTAGGTTATCTACTATCCTTCTGTCCAAATAACCTACCTATTAAATCTGTATAGATATAATGATGTTTCTTCCCTTTTTGCTAAGCTTTGTAATGTAAGTTAGTGAATTGAAATGGTTTCATGTAGAACATTTTCCTCTTAAACTTCCCGGACCTCTAAAGAAGAAAAGTTAGTGGAAGCCTCGAGGCCTCGGCAACTTTGTATACAGTTTGTTCAGTCTGTTTTTATATTTTTATTAACTGTACCCACGACTTCGTTCGCGTGGGTGTCGGAAAACAGAAACGAAACGAAACAGAAAGGTTTAAAAAATAATAGTAATGTTTCTTTTTACTTTTTCTATAATAAAAAAATGTCTAAGTTACTCCTTATAACGTCAGCTATCTGGCAATGAAAGTCCCAATAAAATCGGTCTAGCCATTTCGGAGATTAGCCGGAACAAACAGAAAGACACAGACAAAAATGTAAGAAACACGTCTTTTGTTATATGTACCGTATATACACATATACCTACATTACTCAACAAATACTAGGGAACGAGGGTATTAGTAGTACTTGGGTAATTATTTTAATTTGAACAATTTTAATGTAACATGCCTACTGAAAAGAAGCGTACTTAATTTAATCCAAATTTTAATTGTTTAATGAAATAAAAGGGTTGCTAGTTAAAAAATAAGAATCTATTATGAAAATCTAAAATGATACAAAAGAAAAACACTTTTTGGTAGATAAAAAAAAAACTAACGCCCAGAACATTAAATAAAAAAATGAAAAATACTAGCAAATTTTTTTTTTTTAAATTTTAGAAATCCTTAAGTAGAATCCCAGTCTCAGAATCCCTAAAGTAGTGACCATGCATCTTCCTGGGTGACGTTCAGCATCATCTCCTGTAGCCCATAATCGGCAATTACGCTTGGGTGCGTGAGAACAGAGTCCGCAGTATCACGTTGACCGCACTCTTCTTCCAGCATATTCACGGCTTCAGCATCTCTTCCCGCATTCAATGACGACATGACATAAAGCTCTAGAGTCACCACAGTTACAAGAAAGCAGCAAAAATGGTTTACACAAGAAAAAAAACCATTTTTCTTAAATAAGTTGATATAGTCACAGTCGGAGTTTTAATTAGCTGCAGTAAAATGACAGCTCATGTGTTATTTAAATGACTAAAATTGGCGTCGTTTTGTTTTTTTTACGGCTATCAACCATAATATCTTGTTTTTCTATGAGTAGTACAGAATAGTGTAACAAACGAAACCTTTTTGACATGCATATCTCTAAACTCAGTCCGAAATGAGTTATTAAGAAGTGTCATTTTACTGCAACTAAAGTCGGACTATAGACTTTGTTGAGTAGTGTACTTTCATACGCATTTAGTAAAAAACTGTTATTTTGACATTACAAATATACACTTCAATTTCATAATTATATTTGTATGTATAGATTGCAAGACCTGCAGGTGCTAGGCGGGCTTGAAAAGTCATCGCATGCTGTCGCTGTGGCCGAAATCGGCTAGAAGGCATAAATATCAATAATTTTTATGCTGTTGAAATTCTAATTATCGCTAAATATATTTTTGGCCGATAGTTTAAAAGGTTATTTAAAGAAAAACAAAAGGAATTTTTCCACATCAAAATCTTCATCAGACAACACAGTTATGAAGATTTTGATGGTGAAAATTCACGCCAAGATGGCGCCTTACAAACCGAATTAACAACGATACAATCTTAACACCGCCACAGAAAGACAGCTACACAGTGTCGACAAGTAAAACACGTACATTTTCACACCATTGCGACGCTATACAATGTAACATTATGAAATTGACGCCTTTAGAGGTAATTGTGCTCTGCATTGCAGGAAATAATACTGAACAATGTCGCCCGTTCCTCTTTCGAGAATTTCTTACAAATTGCCGTTAAGGAATTTTAACTCATTCCTTTCAGCTTTTGTTTTTTTTTTATTAATGTGTAAATTGCGTGAAAATTTCTCATTTTTTCGTGTTTTTGTGATAAATAAGATGCTCGTGTAGACTGTGGTTTGCGGTATTTGGTGGTATAATTGTTTTGGGTTGGGTTTTTTCATTTTTAATCTGAAAACGAAACATTCAAGTTTTTTAATGTTTTAATCTAGTGTTTTTTCCGGTTTCATTCATTATTTGCGCGATTAAATCACTTTTCTCATAATGAGTGTTATAAGGTGGATGTACATTTTTTTATTTCGGTAATTTAAACACAAACAATAAGACGGCAATAATGTAGGTAATTCCTGCCCATTCTAACAACTTCACACAACTGCAGAACATTTAAAAAGGTATAAAAGTATTACGCAAAAATATTGTAGTTGTTAAAAAAAAAAGAATAGAAAATGAAATAGGAAAACAGAGAGATATGACGAGCACAAAACAAACGGGCATTCAATCTAGATCGTCGCGCGGCATCCGAAGTGTGGATGGCGGGTGACCGCATATTGAGTGCAGGTGAAAACTACACTCTACAAGTTATGGAAAAACCATAAAGGAAAACATTGAGATGGAACCAGCATATCGAAGAACCAAAAATTTAAAGACTAGACATCCATAAACCCACACTGGACCCGCATGGTTGAATACAGCCAAATTTCAGCACACTCCCTCCACAGAGCACACACAGTCACGCTCGCACAGTCTGAGCTCCAGCAGTGGGGAAATTATAGGCTGGTTATGAGTAAAGCAAATACACCAAAACCAACTGCCCACAGTCAAAACATTAAAAAAATGTTGTATTTTAAAAATAGAATAGAAAAATATGACTGGCATAAAACAAACGCGTTCAATCTATCTGATAGTCACGCGGCGTTCGAGGTTTGGATTTCGTGTGACCGCATAATATTGAGTGCGGGTGAAAACTACGAATGAATACGACGTTATAGAGGAAAACCTTGAGAGGAAACCTGCATATCCGAAAGCCAAAACATCTGAGATAGCCATCCAACCCGCACTGGCCCACGCGGTTGTTAACGACATACTCCACATGCTGTACAAACATTTCGAAACCTTCACTATTAAAAGTACAAATATAGTACTTTTAAAAATAGAACAGATAAATATGACTGGCACAAAACAAACGTGTTCAATCTATCTGATATTCGCGCGGCATTCGAGGCGTGGATGACGTGTGACCGCATAATATTGAGTGCGGGTGAAAACTGCGCGGTGCCTGAATTGTTTAGACGTTCCGGATTTTTGTTGTCGAATTGCATTGGGTTGAAGGTTTATTGTTTAGTGATAGCTTGCAAGTAATTGAAACGGAACTTTTACCTAGTGATGAAGAGCAAAATGGTCATTAACTCATTAGGTATTTGGTTTTTGTCTATAGTCAGCCTTTGGAAGGCACCATTGAGAAAATACTGGGTTTATCCATGTCAAGGACCACTGTTCATTAAATCCATACCGAAGATTTTCTTTGTAAATAACAGAATACCCACTGAGAAGAAGACTGGAAAGTGTAACAGAAGATTGGAATCAAGACTTTCAAGCGCCTTGTCTACGATAAAGCAATATGGATATCAAATACACGAAATTGGATAATCTTGCTCTTGTAGCACTAAATACATACATACATAATCAACCTATAATGTTCCCACTGCTGGGACACGGGCCTCCTCTCTGTCAGAGGGAGTGGGCCGTAATCCAAACGCGGACCCAGTGCGGGTTGTTAGATTAGATATCACATGTCTTCGAATTGTTGGTTCTAGGACATGCCGGTATCCTCGCGATGCACTAAATAGCACTAAATAGACTGTTATTAAAAAGTCGCTATGAAGTTAAGGTCTCACAGATGAAGAGTTCCTTTTGAGAGGAGTTTCTTTGAAGGATAAAATCAGGAATGAAATTATCTGGAAAAGCACCAGAGTAACCGACGTACATTGCAGAGTAAGCAAACTGAAGTGGCAGTGGGCTGGCCATGTTTGTCGAAGGACCGATGGCCGGTGGAGCAGATGAGTCCTGGAGTGCAGACCGCATCGGCAAGCGTAGTGGTGGTAAAGAAGATGGCTGGCACAGATAAGATGCGAAAGGCGGAGCACAGGGTGTTGTGGCGCAGTCTGGGAAAGGCCTATGTCCAACAGTGGACTGCGATACGAAGAGTTGATAGACGAAGAGACGGAAGCATATTTAAAACAGACATTTGACAAGTAAATTCTTCATTCATACGGAAGATCAACCTTTCATTGTACAAAAACCGAAAAACGTGAACAAATCAAATTAAACAAATGAACGAAAGCCAATCGGCGTTTCCGCGGTTTTCACGGTAAACGCAGGAGGCGAGCATGCAACCGCGGGTTCCGCAGCAAATTAACATAAAAATCACACTGTAAATGCTGATTTAAACGAAAGAATGGAAGCCTGCTCGAGTGGAAATGATGTCGAGTTTTTCGTGTGTTAAATGTACCTACGTGTGTCGGCCATGTTTTTCTGTGTTCCGGGGGAAAAATAATGTTTAGTTAAAATTTTCAGCTATAAAATATACGATGTCTGTAAATACTTACCCGATTATTGGCAAAAACGAACGAGAATCGATCGTCACACATGACAAATTAAATAAACCTTGTGTTTTCCTTGTGGTAAGTAGGTGGGACCTGTATTCTACACTTAAGTTGGTGGTGTCTTCAATTAATTTAGAAAGACATTTCAAGTATCATACCAGTACAGACGCCAGCACATCAAGGTACCTGAAACTGTCAAATTTTCCCAATCAACCTTGAACCTTATGCTTCAGCGATAAAGTTGAAAATCTATTAAAGAAATTTGACAGATTATAGTAGCTTGACATGCTGGCGTCTATACATTAATTGCGTAACACACAATCACAATCTGAATCATTTTGAAGAATATTGTTAATCCATTGCTTCATATGTTCGAAAAATTTGTCTGCTCAATAACGTTAATAAAGCAGTTTGCTGAATTGTCAAACTGAAAGCCATTGCTAATGTGTTATATTGTGTGTGTGTGTGAGAGTGTGTGTAGTGTGTGTGTTAGTTTGTGTTTCGCAATTACCCTGCCGTATAAATACCAAGTAAAAAAAATAAAAACCATCAAAACCAATTTGTTTTCCGACATGCCCGCGAATGAAGTCATCAGTACAGCTAGTAGTAAAAAAGAACTAACTAAAAAAAGAACTTTATTTCAATGACAATTAAGTTGAAGCACTATTGACAAGGTTATAAAAATTATTGAAGTTGTAGCGTAAACTGAACTTTATTGTGTAGAAATTAAAGTTAGTTTTCCATTCATTCATATTTGTTTACATTTTTGGAAAATAAATCGCAAATGCACGGTAGTTTCACAAACCTTGCAACTAATCCCTTATGTTAAACCAAGTCGGTTAATCTCTCCACGGGGTACAGTTAAGGGCTGTGGCACTGTTAAAATAACAAAAACACCGCAAAACAACATTAACATAGAAAGAGTGATTTTATAAACCGCGTGCGTGTTGTCTCAGTGAACGCGAGGGAACGTAGGGGTGTCACACTTGTAAATTAGCAAAAGGAATTATGTTCGTAGCTGGAGTGTAGGTGAGTCGTAAATATTTGCGGGTAATTTTTTTAAACGAAATAATAATGCTTGTAGCGGTATCTACAACGCCACATGAGAACAACGCGTAATACTGACGTCACGCAAAATCCTGCATCTCGCAGGCAGAGTTTACCGTGCAACTAGCTTAGATACAACGGCCCGACATGAATCATTATGCGGTTGCCCGCCAGACACAACACCTGTCTGGTCGTTAGATCCTCCCTTTTCTATAGAGTATGAGTGAACTTTACACCCTGTTCCTCATACCTCTATTTGCTAAATGCTGGAATGTTGGGAGGTAAAATGTGACCAAAAATGAATCAGCACTCTAATTGCCTAACACACTATCAACCATAATCTGAATCATTTTAAAGGATATTGCTAATCCATTGCTTCATATGTTCGAAAAATTTGTCTGCTCAACAACGTGAATAACGCAATAAATGTACAACTGTCAAAATGAAAGCCATTGCTACTGTTAGTCATCTCTTAGGAAAAAAATTAATTTAAAAAATAAAAAAACCCGACTGCGAAACTGAAAAGCTACAAACAAGCCCATTTTAAATTAAATAAAAGTTGGAAGCAGGCGGGACCCATTTGAATTTGAAAATATGATAAAATGGTATGGGTCCCGCCTGCTTCCAACTTTTATTTAATTTAAAATGGGCTTGTTTGTAGCTTTTCAGTTTCGCAGTCGAGTTTTTTTATTTTTTAAATTAATTTTTTTATTTCCAGCTTTTTAGTTTACAAATGTGAAAGATTTCGCAAACGATTTAGCTCTTGGTACTTGTTTTTTACGTTTTGTCACTTCAAATTACTTTTAACCATATAAGTTATATATATTTTTGTAATCAGCTTTTAAAACCCTTTATTTTGATACCCCACTCGATAGGTTTCGAGAAAAAAAAAATTTTTTTTGAAGACATATTGCGCCATAAATCGGCCATTTTAATTTTTTTTCAATTTTGATGTACCCAGTGTCACTCTCACAATTAAGACGAATCTAACGGCACCTCTCAAGCTGAAATCGATCAAGCCGTTTAGGCTACAGAGCGTGCCAAAGAAATATACATACATACATACATACATACATACATACACTCGAAAAACATAACCCTCCTTCTGACGCAGTCGGGTAAAAAGGGAAAAACAAAAGAACTTTACTTTTGCTGCGTTTAGGTAACACCATTGACCATTTTACTTGCTGAAATGTTGGTTTGCCACATGACCTTTTAGTGCATCCCTGTCATTAACTGATAGCTTCATCATCATCATCATTTCAGCCGAAATCGTCCCGTTCTTATCTTTTGGGTATGGAACCCCCCAACACATGAAGTTCAGTGAACCTAATGAGCAGAACAGTATCGGTTGGTAATGTCCGTCCTGTATACCTATGAAGCAGCGAATTATTTTTCGGACTTCCGATTTTAGGACTGATCCCACAGTACAAGTTATTCATAATAATGACCTCTTATAGGGTCATTATTATGGTTTTTTTTTTGTTGTCGGGGGGAAACCTTCAAAAGGCACCCGACCTCCGGGGAGGGAGGTCGGGGAGTGTGGGATTTTTACCTCACTAAAACCACCCCGGTGTTCACCGTCAGCAAATAGGGGTGGTCCCGGTTCCTCTTAAAAGACCAATTCCAGAACCCCCCCGTGCAATGCCTGTAAGGCTTATCCTTGGGGTGACTGCAAAAGGGGCCTCCCCTGAGCCTCGCTATGCACGGCAGCACGTGACCACTGTGCCACCGTCTTCCCTGGGGTCACTTTGGTCACAAGTCACACCTTATACCTAGAGGTTTTTGAAACCGCTTTATCATGCCAGTAACAATGGCTCACCTCCCATCTTCCACCGCATGCTCTGTCACCTGTGAGGACCTAATGTCTTTGTCAGCGAACGGTATTCGCGTTGCTGAATTTAGGGCCAAATAAAATTTAAAAACTATTATATTTTTTCGTGTTATTTTTGCCATCGCCACGCTAAGAACGCCTTTACGTAAGATATCTTTAAAACATTCTCAGCCCCGCGCCAACCCTAAAAACCATATAGGTGACAATGATATCTATGTGTGTGTAAGCCGTATATTTTTACGCGTTCCTTCGTAATATAACATAAGCGTCTCTTTATGGAAAACTAGCTCTGTGACCCTTTTTCTACCGTTTCTGTCGTCAAATAAGACTCATACCATTCTCTTGATGGACGCGGATTTCGGAACTGTTTTTCTTCCAATCTATGTCTGGCAAATAAGGCTGATAGTTTGTATTTGATTGATACACTGGTAGATTGTTTGGTTATGCGTTTTATGGTAGCAGTGGGGGGGAGCAGGGAAGTTATAGCGTGTATTGGGTGGTTAGTGTTTTGTTTTGTTGTATGAATATAAGTTGCGAGGTCAGATAAAACTGGAAATATATAGCTGGATGTGTCGTCGAGTGTACCTACTGTATCTACAGCGGTGCTATTCTGTAAAAGCCTCACCGTGAAAACTTAGGTGAAGTGAGCGTGGAGTGAGCTGTCAATAGTGTCAATTCCTAGCAAAAACAAAATCACTTCACCTAAGTTTTCACGGTGAGATTTTTACAGAATCGACCGGCTGATAATGGAACGATGCAAGGCTTTCATATTTAATCTGATTTTTAACTTTTTATAAAGCTTTGTCTAAGTTATTATAAGTTTTACTCATTGTTACTTGCGTTCTCTGAAAGCCAAGTTTTTTTTAAGCTGCTGTCAAATCACATAGATTTTTTTTTGCTGATGGGAAATCATCAAATGACTCTCCCGCTCTGGGTCGAGCGGAAGGGAGTGTCAGACTCTTACTGACTAAAACCCACCCGTGTTCCTTCCTTAGCCCTTTATGTTCCGGGCTAGCGGTAACCCTTTGAGACAATCCCGCTGACCCGGCTGACTTCGGCCCTAAGGGGGCCCCTCCTCGATGCTGACATCTTTTTGAGGCGCGCGTGGAACACGTACGCACCGTCCGGCATGGGCCTGGTCTCGTCCGACACAGGCCTGGTCCCGTGCGGCACGGGCCTGGTCCCGTCCGGCACGGGCCTGGTCCCGTCCGGCACGGGCCTGGTCCCGTCCGGCACGGGCCTGGTCATCTCATTGATATTATAGTGATTTTACATAGTATAAGTTTAAGTATGTACAATCAGCCTATAATGTTGCCACTGCTGGGACATAGGCCTCCTCTCTACGACAGGGAGTGGGCTGTAATCTACCACGCGGGCGCAGTGTGGGTTGGTAAATGTCACTCGTCTTCGAATTTTGTTTCGATGTAAGGAAAACAATTTCTGAAACAACACAGATAAATAAAATAAATTAATAGTTTATAAACACTAGAAAAACACACGTGCAAACACGACTATGATACGATATTCTATCATGGAATGCCAGTGCCTATCTTCCGGCTTCATCATCAGATCTTGAAACCTAATCGTGGTCAAAGTTCATTACAAGAGTTTTCTAAGAAATCCAAAACAGCTTTGATACGATTTTCCATCATGAAGTTCCAGTTCATATCTTCCGGCTCCATCGTCAGATTATTGTATTGTCATCGGAACTACATACAGCTGCCAATTTTCATTACGCTACGACCATTGGAAGATGGTTAAATTAGTTACCTTAGATTCCATTACATAGTTAGTTACATATAGGTCGACCTAATAAAAGCGTGTTACAAATAAATTGTTAATTCAAGTGAAATTATTTACACACTATGACATAAAAATATACTTACCTAAAACGTGTCCCTAATTTCCAATCAGTATTAACTGAAGCACAATTGTGTTAGACCAAAATAAGTCGTCCGAAGCCGAAATACAATAAATTAAAACAATTTACCTAAAATTTCACTACACGAACATCAATTACAATCACAGTCTAATTAATCCAGTCACATTTTAATTAGTACCAAGCACTGGAGTACTTATATAATTATCATTCAGTTGGTTTATTCTGACACCCGACCGTTTTCAAATAAACAAGTTGAGTATAAGTCAAACGATTTAGAAAGTAAATTGAGTTCTTAGAACCCCGAAGGGAATGTATGACTTCCAATTCTGTTGGATAATCACGGGCGTGTGGGGCTAAAATGTTTCGCAAGCTTTTATTGTTTCTTTTCCTGTTTAAGATTAGATCATGTATTATTAGAACTCTGTTTACATTCTGGGGGCCTAAAAAGGCCACTTTGGAGAATCATAAAAGGATAACATTATGAATTATAATATGTCGAAGACAGTCCATGTTTTTCTTTTTTTTGCTGCACTATGTAGGTATAATCAAAGAGATTGGGATTGGATTTGGATTGGATTGATTGGTATTTTAGCACAGACAAAAAAAAATAACTCAAAAATGCTTCACCAATGGGATTTGATAAAGTTAAAGCCGGATTTACATTACTGTGTTGTGTCGCTTTCTGACGCAGTTTTAGCCAATCAAAACTCCTTGTGATTTGACGTAATCCTGTACAGAGTCGTTTGATTGTAACACTGCGTCACGACACAACACAACACAGTAATGTAAATCCGGCTTAACTGTCCATTATGTTATCCTTTTATGATTCTGCCAAAGTGGCCTTATTAGGCTTTTTTTTAGGTGTCAGAATGTAAACAGAGTTCTAATAATACATAATCCTAGCTTAAACAGGAAAAGAAACAATAAAAGCTTGCGAAATATTATAGCCCCACACGCCTGTACCTTTCGTAATCTGTCGGTCGATTCTGTAAAAATCTCACCGTGAAAACTTAGGTGAAGTGAGTTTGTTTTTGTTAGGAATTGACACTATTGACAGCTCACTCCACGCTCACTTCACTTAAGTTTTCACGGTGAGATTTTTATAGAATAGCACCGCCGTAACCTTTCTTTGTGTATCTCACTTGCTCATTCGTGTAAACAATATAATCAGCCTATAATAGTCCCACTAGTGGGGCACGAGAGGGAGTGGGCTAATAATCTACCACGCAGGCCTAGTGTGGGTTGGTAGACGTCACGTGGCGGTTTCCTTACGAGTTTATCATGAGGACATGCCAGTTTCCTCACGATGAACTCGTAAGGAAACTCATGTGTATTTTCTAATTATAACAGCCGTGCTATTCTGTTAAAGATCATCGTGATAACCAGTGATCGGAATAGGTAGAGCTATTTAGGTTCATTGACCGCAAACATTGATGTTAATATGGATATTCCACGGGATTCCGACTGACACTACGGGATTTTTACGGGATTTTATTGTCGCTAGAGTGACGCACCTGTTTTTGTCTTTTTCTGCGCCACTAGAATTCAATTCTTTACCAACAGTAACTTCGAAACTAAACTTAGCTTCGAAAGGGAATATCCATATTATTCTAACCTATGGCAAGTCCATAAAACAGCTCTACCTTTTCCGATCTATGGTGATAACTTAAAGAATTCAGCTTAAAGTGAGCTGTAACTCCAGCTGATGCTAGGGATTGACACTATTGACAGGTCACTCTAAGCTCACTTCACTTAACTTTTCACGGTGAGATTTTTACAGAATAGCATTACTGCATTTAACTTCATTCATCACCGAGTTGTAAACATAACGTGACGTCATCATCTGAAAGGTTAGACAGACGTGTACCTACGGTAATACCCACATTTTGCCAGTTACGTTTCTAGTCCCATAAAATGTGTGAAGTCAGAAAAACTAAGTGTACCTAAGGGCTTATTTTTCCATCGCCAGATAACTTTTATTCGAGGTATAAAATTGACGTTTGACAGTTTTTGTATGAAATAACTGTCAAAATTTCTAAATTATTCCTCGAATAAAGTTATCAGATGATTGAAAAATCAGGCCTAAGGCAAATTGATTACCATTCTAAATTTTCTGTATATTCAAATTACAACTGTCATTCTTTGAGAGTTGTATGAATGGTTGCAACAGGGTAAAAGTTGACGTAGGATGTTAATTTCCTTATAAAATATTTTTTGTGACTGCACCTAATCATGCCTTCTGCAAAGTTCGGTATACTAAAAGTTTCCAGTTTCGGTAAATTATATATTGCATAAGCTCCACGAATTGTAAGCTCTTGGTTTTTTTTAAAGCTTCTATTAGAACCTCTAAACTATAAGCTATGAAACGAATCTTGGCACTGTTCAAGATGAAGCTCTACAGTTACTCTCCTTCTGCCCTACCAGTAAAAATAAATAACACTTTCACAAAAGCGACGTCCATTCCAACTCAAAATATAATTATATTACGTCCGCGAAAACCTACTAAAATATACATCAACAACCTCTTTTATCTGTTTGTCAAAAAATGAGCAACATTCGTTAAAAATACTCTTCAGAATCCGTAATGACGTATTTCAACTACACAGCACCGTGTCATAAAAGTTCCTGTAGTGTATTCGAAACTGTTTATAACCACACCCTTAGGCCCCTCGTTACCCCACTGTGCATTGAAATGAAGTTGTCGAGTATTTTGAACAAAAAAGATTTTTGAAACGACGCCATAAATATCAACAGATACCACACAGTGGTTTAGGAAAATTCTCCGGGACAAAATGCGACACGGAAGGGAGTTTCGAAAAATGTTGGTGGATAAATTAAAAATTTCGTGCGCTTTTCCTGTGGTGCGTTGTTGTTTTGTTTTTTAATGAAGTCGCTTGTGTCACATGGTGCAGTAAGATAAAACTACGTTGGCCATCATCTCTATAATTTTTTTGTAGTTTTTATACTTACTTTTTTGTAAAGAACATTCAGAGGTTTTTATTAGTTCGTGTACAGAAAAAGCAGTAAATATTATAGAAATATTATACCTTCAGGCTGCTTGAATTTACGCTGTTTATCAGCAGTCTGTTCAACAGTGTCCTTGGTAGTTCCGGTAATTCAGAAAGGGAATCCAGTGGCACAACATTATTACACATGCGTAACAACTATCTAACAATGAAAGTTATGCAAGTTACTCTACACACTTCCTAGCAACTAGAACCAAACCTAATTTCCAACCTAACTTTACGGTAATCTCATGTGTATTTAAAGTCAAACAAGAATAAACAAAGGATATACTTATACATAGTTTCCAAACAGCCCTTAGAATAACACAGAGCCATTAAGAAAACGTTGTTCTTGCTTACTGCACCCATTAGGCGTATAAAACTATCGTTAATTCCGCCCTTGACCGAAACAAAACCAATTATGCTTTCAATAAATCTCTGAACGTGTCTAATGGTCAACCCACGTAGTTTATATGTACTCTTACAATTTCCTGCTCTTCAAATTGCACCTTAAAGAGTAAATCACAATATTGAAAATTCGTTATTATTAAAATATAATTTATATCCTTATTGTTCTTACAATTTTGACTACAAAAATTATCTTGCGCGAACACTGGGTGCTGGAATTTCATTTTAAATGCTATTTCAGCCCATTTTTTTTCTGATAAGGTCGACACTTCTTTGACGCTTCAAATATTTATTCGTGCTGCCAAGGGGAATCTGATGAAATGAAAAATGACAAACATTTCCTGCCTCTAGTACCCGATGTTGATTGGTGATGTTTTAAATTAAAAGTTGGGTATTTCGAATGTCAAGTCTTCGCCACAATGACGGACAGATGTGGCAATATATTTTTAATGGGTTTTTGAACGTACTATCTGGTATGTCTGTGGTCACAATTTGCGTCCGTTACACTCTTTAATAAACGGCAGATAATGGTACGCAAAATGGTTGGCTGGAAATAAAGTTAGGCGTTCACCGACCTGTCAAGTTTTATATTTATTTTTTCTTTTTTTATATCTCCTGTCATAACCATATTCCATTTTGTCCTCAAAATGCCATGTTCTAATTCGGTTAAGAAGGAAAGTCGGTAAAGAAGGAGTCTTTCAAAACAATCTGCATCAGATCAAAGGAACCACAAACACAGATCCCGGGGAACGGTGTATTTGTTCCAAGATTAGGGGTAATGGGGAGGGGGGAGGAACAAAAACAAAGAGTTACTTATCTTCCCCAGTGAGTTGTAACCGTCAACTAATGGAAATTGATTGTTATGGGCTCTGCAGCTATTGGCTACATCTTGTCACTGGCCAGAAGGAAGAGGATTTGGTACTTTGAATTCAATATTCATTCTGAGATTGATATTCATTTTGTGCTTAGGTACCTATTGATAGATTGGAAACATGGGGCGAATCGTTAGCTTTGAGGCAATCTACTGCTAAATTATAGTTCAACACTAAATTGGCATTACACTGGGGTGTAAAAAGATTAAAAGATACAGTATAATAGATCGAATATTTCGATAGATACAGAACATTTATGCAATAATTATTTTGACTTATAGTCCGCGCAGAACTAGTTGGCCGCGCCTTAGGTGGGGACGGGGGTGAGGGCGGTGGGGTTGCCTATTGTTCGCAACGCACGTACTGAGTAATGACAAAGCGCCCCCGCCCCTACGTCCCACCGCTCACATACGTCAGGCGCGGCCGACTAGTTCCTCGCGGACTATAACAATTTTTAAGCCTATATTGTGGTCCATTGGCTTCCCTTTTTCCCTTCCTAACAATGTCTTGTGCGATCTCTGGCCATGTTGACACTGCCAATCTTTGCATAAACATAACATTATATAATGGAACTCCACTACCTGCACTTAACCAACCACATGTGAAGCTTGCAAGAGACAGTATCAAAACCATTGTATTGGCACCAATGAGTCCATTCGAACTATTGACAGGCCGAACAATCATCGCCTGTGTGACTGTGTCAAAGGCATTGACAGTTTGATATCCAATAAATTGGAGTGCCTCCGACTGCCCCCGAATACTCCCGAATGATTCCGATACACCGCTTTGATGTGCGCACCGCTTCCCAACTGTCATTTTATTTGTTCCATGTTCAACTTTGTTTGTTTTCTAGTAGAAAATTCTGCGGACATGGGATGGCCATTTAAAATATTGGCTGAGGTTGGGTTTCGGACGATATTAAAGTTGGGACGTGTTGGTGACGTTGGTTTCGTTACTTTTCTATAGAAGTGTTGATGTGGTTTTCGAAACTTTAAAATATTCAGGGTTATTGGTAAAACATTAACAACCTCTTAAGAGGTCATTGTACTCATCATTATGAACAACTTTTACTATGGGAAAAACCCTGAAATCGCGAAAAAGAATCAGCTGTTCCCTACATTTTGACGAGTTATAAAAAAAAAAGTAAAATGTACAGCTGTTTTTTTTTTTCACGATACACTTAAATTAAGATTTATTTTTTGTGCTAGCAACTGTACACTCTCACAAAAAAAATTACCATGGGACCAACTCTGAAATATCGAACAAAATATCTGCTGTTTCATACAAAAATACAATCTCAATCATAGTATTTATGTATGAAACAGATGGGAATTCTTTTCCGCTATTTTTAAGGACTCTTAGCATAACTTCTCCATATTCCAGAGTAAATTCAATACAGCACTGGCCGATTACAATCAAAACCGAAACCACACACTTGTGTACCCAACCACAACGTATTACGTAACAACTGCTGGCAAACGTAGCGATCTGTGACCAAGGCGCGGTGTTTGAGATTAGCCCCAGTGACAAACGGTTATAACAAAGGAAGTAATGCGGCCGGACGTGTAAACCTAGCCTTAGTCCCCAGTGCGAACCCGGTCTTAGACTTAGGTCCGGGCTAAATTGAATTTACGGACGCCGCGCGTAATTAAGATTTGGGATTAAGGGTGATATTAGAACGTGATCGTTTATGAAATATGCTATGGAATAAGGAGGTTCGGTATTATGCCAGTTGTTCTCTTGATAATTGTTTTTGTTTTGTTCTTACTGATTGTATGATTACAGTTAATAAGCTTATTGCTTATAAATAATAATTCATTCATCATAAGTATGTCTTATGATGAATGAATAATAGTTGTTTCTTTCATTTGCTTGACCCCACCAGGCTCCACAGAAAATACCGAGACCACTAGAAAAGGGGAAGATGATGAAGATATTGGTAAAGACAAAAGAGAAAAACAGCGTATTCTACAATTCTAGGCTATTGATGAAAAAGAGGAAGTCAGGCCTTATTTAATCTACACTAATATTATAAAGAGAGACAACCCTGGTAATTTATTGCAAAATATGAAGCACTTATTTAATTACAAAAAATCTATTGTTTGGACTAACAAATTAAAACACTAGTATTTTAGAATGTTGCTTGTAGAATAATCTGACAAAAAATCAGAATGATTGTATGTATATTAGTATGGTTTTTATTGTAAAAAAAGTTTTTAGAGGTATCTTCATGATTTTTTCTAAAGTATCAAATTAGTTGTATTACATTTTCAACACACTATGTACCTAGCATATTTCCTGAAGAATATCATACATTTTTCTGATTTTGTTTACTGTAGTCCATCTTATACTTTTATTGTTTCTAAAACTTGCGTTTTTTGTGTTTAGGTCCTGTAAGCCCCTTAAATACGTACCTAATAATTAGTACCTGTGTGGTCTGTCGTTGTGAAATCACTCTTGCATATTATTATTAAAATTTCCCACTATACTTTTGCAAAGCCAAGGTTTGTCCTGATTCTCTTAATACAACCAATATCTTGACTAAACCAAACTTCAACACACTCAACAAACTTCACTTTGATCAAAATAATTAATTTCCGTTTTTAATAATTATTATACAAAATATGTTAAAAAGTGAAATAAATACTTAAGCTATTTTACGACAAGAGCCTACTTATGTAATCTCTTTAATCTAAAAGAAAAAATCTATTACAATATACTGGATTTTAAAACAAAAGGTACTTACAGAAAATATTTTTTAAACGTCGTTAGGTATTCACTGATCGGGGGCCTAAAACTTTAGCAGAATCATAAAAGGATAACATTATGAATCATAATATGGCGAAGACAGCCCGTGTTTTCTTTTTTTCGCTGCACTACGTAGGTATAATCAAAGGGATTGGATTTGGATTGCATTGATTGGTATTTTAGCACAGACACAAAAAAAAATAAGCGAAAAATTCTTCACCAATGGGATTTGATACGATTAACTTAACTGTTACTTAAATCGCTTTTCTGGCAAAATCCTAGACGTGGAAATGTTAATAGATAAATATCATATGGATATCTTATGTTTTTGTGAAACTTGGTTAAAACTGGATAGAATGTTGTTTAATGTCAATAATTTTTCAGTTGCCAGTGCGCACAACAGGTTCTCAATAGGGGGTGGTACTTTGATATTATGTAATAGTTCTTTTAGGTATAAAGAAAGAAAGGATATCACTGCTTGCTCTGTTGATCGCTTATGTGAGGTAGCATGTGCAGAGGTTGAAGGCCATACTTTCTTATGTGTTTATAGACCACCAGCCTCAAATTTGTCATCATTTTTGATCATAATGGAAGAAATACTTAGTAAACTTTTTAAAGATAGTAAATTTGTTTTTGTTTGTGGTGACCTAAATATTGATCTATTAGTTAATTCACCAGAAAAATGTAAGCTAATATCATTGTTTAAATCATTTAATTTAAAATGTATATTTAATGAAGCGACTAGAATAACAGCAACTTCAGCTTCATGCATCGACAATGTATTTACTAACTGTAAAATAAAAGACTCGTCCTTAATTACTGGCGTCAGGTCTGACCATACTGGTCAACTTGTATCATTTGACTTAGGTAAAAGATTACACATAGATAAATCCATTCAATTAAGACCTCTAACTAAAAATAAATTGAAAATGTTTAATAATAATGTTCTTAGCAATCTTTCCACAGCTAGTTTTGATTCACAAGACCCCAACATAAACTATGGTACATTATTTTCTACAGTATGCCAAGAATTCAATAAAGCATGTCCTGTAAAAAAAGTTACTATAAATACTAAACCAAAATTTAGCGAATGGGCCACTGCTGGCATTAGAAAAAGCAGAGATATTTTATATAATCTGTATCACGAGAAATCATTAACTTCTGATCAAGCCCTTCATAATTATGTAAGGAACTATTCTAAAATATTCAAAAGAGTCTGCGCTGAGGCAAAATCTAAATTAATTAGTAACAAAATTAGTATGTCTAATAATAAAATAAAAGCTGTGTGGCAGGTAATAAACAAAGAAACTGGAAACACAAAACAGCGAGATCAGAATGAGTTGTCCCTAAAAATTGATAATGAAACCATTTCAGATAAGTTAAAAGTTGCTGAGACACTAGAAAATTTCTTTACCAATATCCCAATAGAGGTTACAAAGTCTCTCCACTCATCACCTATATTAGCTGAAGCCCTTCTTAAGGAAAATTTTAATAGGGAAATTCCAAGCTTCGAATTCAAGCCCATTTCTGTTAACACAATTAAAAAAGCATTTAAAAGTCTTAACATAAAAAACACTGAAGACTTATGGGGGATTTCTGTTAAGGTTCTTGGAGATATTATTGACACAATTGCCCCAGCCCTAACAGGCATATTTAATCAATGTTTAGACAGCGGTACGTTTCCTGACTTAATGAAACATAGTAAAGTAGTACCGATATTCAAATCGGGTAGTAAGTTTGATCCCTCCAATTATAGACCTATATCTGTGCTACCAGCATTGAGCAAAATCTATGAAAAAATCATGCTGGACCAGATGTTGTCACATTTTAATTCAAATGGGATTTTACATAGTCGCCAGTTTGGTTTCACGAAAGGTAGGTCGACGACAGACGCGGGAGTAAAACTCATCAGTCACATTTTGGAATCCTGGGAGAAGTCCCAGGATGCAATTGGCATTTTCTGTGACCTCTCAAAAGCTTTTGACTGCGTTGACCATGATACACTGATCTGTAAATTATACCACTACGGAATTCGTGGACAAGCTGCTGATCTTGTTCTTTCCTATCTGTCAAAGCGCCAGCAAAAAGTAAACGTTAACGGGGCGACGTCTTCGGGGTCTCTAGTTAAGATGGGCGTGCCTCAAGGCTCAATTCTTGGCCCTGTCCTATTTCTAGTTTATATTAATGACCTTCCTTACATGATGGCTAACTTATCGGATATCATTTTATTCGCTGATGACACTTCCCTTATTTTTAAAATAGATAGAAAAGATACGGATGTCTTACATGTTAACGATAGTCTGGCTGTTCTCTCGAACTGGTTTGCAGCTAATAATCTTTTACTTAATGCGAACAAAACTAAATGTCTTAAGTTTTCATTACCAAATGTACCTCAAGTGGGTCTGAATTTAGAACTTGATGGCAAAAGACTAGATGCTGTTACGGAAACTGTATTTCTAGGAATTACTTTAGATTCAAAATTACAATGGGGCGCACACATTAGAGCTCTCTCAAGTAGATTAAGTTCAGCTGCATATGCAGTAAGAAAAATAAGGCAGTTGACAGACATAGCCACAGCTAGGTTAGTATACTTTGCTTATTTCCACAGTATTATGTCTTATGGTGTTCTGCTGTGGGGATCGGCAGCTGACGTAGATTCAATTTTCATTTTACAGAAGAGGGCAATCCGCGCAATCTATAAAATGGGTCCTCGCGAGTCTCTTAGAAACAAATTCAAAGAAATTGATATACTAACTCTGCCTTCTCTTTATATTTTAGAAAGTATTTTGTATGTTCGCAAAAACTTAGGACTCTTCAAAATAAGAAGCGATTTCCATAATATAAATACACGTAGTAAAAATGAAATTGTGTTACCTAAATTTAGATTAACTAAAACTAGCAAGTCATTTCTTGTAAACAGCATCCGTTTTTATAACAAGTTGCCAAAGCCGGTTACAGAACTTAGCGATGGAAAGTTCAAAACCCTCATCAAACGTGTCCTTATCAAAAAAGCATATTATAAGATTAAAGACTACGTTGAAGACAAGCTAGTCTGGCAATAATTCCTTCTGCACATGTGGCTTCCCTGGCTTCTCATTAACGGCATAACTATGTAAATGTCTATTAACCGCTCTCAAATTACGATGTTTAATTTTTATTTAATTATTATTATTTTTTTTTACATACTTTTTGACATAATTTCTTTATTATTTGACATTATATACTTTTTGACATAATTTCTTTATTAATTGACATTATATACAGACACTTGAAATTTTTCACCTCTTTATTAGTGGTTTTAATGAGAATCATAACACTTGATTTTAGTAGGTTTTTATTATTATTTTTCTTTTTTTATTATCTATCCTTTTGATAGATTCTTATTTTGTAAATGTGAGGACTTTGTAGGCCTTATAGACTTTAGATCTGTAGACCATTTTCTATTTTATCAAGTACTTGGTACTTGTTGACAGGCCTGCGCTGTCCTCCCATACCTACTGTAATCTGGAAACATTGTAAAAGCCAATTATTTTTTAAAAGAGTAACCATGGAGTTTCTTGCCGGTTCTTCTCCATAGGAAACGACCAATTGGAACCGTGCACCTAGCTTCTGACGTTTCATAAGTGCCCATGTAGGTTTATGTGAAATAAAACATTTTGATTTTGATTTTGATTTTTTGATTTTGTTAACTTTCCGTTATGGTTCATAATGTTATCCTTTTATGATTCTGCCAAAGTGGCCGTTTTTAGGCCCCCAGCTGCTGTTTAAAAGTAATGTAAGCGTGTTATAAATAAAAAAACGAGTCATTGTTTAACAAAATCATTCATAGTGAAATTAATGCCTTAAAGTTGAGAGCACTCTACATGGCATCAAAAGACCTTGACTTTGATGTTTGACATAAAAAACTATAGTTTACAAAAAACTACGACTTACGTTTCTAAAAACCCTATTACACTACACGATACCCTTTCCCTGAATCTGAATGGTTTAATAAGAGAAAAGGAGTCTTCCTCCCTTTCTCTTAAGGCCTACGCAGACCAGGACGGTATGGCAAGGGAATTAATGTTTTACTAATGGACATTCAAACGTATCGATATACAAATACAACATAAATTGCTATGCTTTAAAATGATGCCATGGCATCGAAAGGGATTTCATTGCACGGCATTGAAAGACGCGCCACGGGCTCCCACGGCGAGATGCCGTGGCATCCAGCGGTAGGCAACGGCATGCCAAGGGACTCCGGCGCTCATTGAGACATACCGCGGGGTGAGGTGGTCGGGGTAGAGAAGCGGGGAATCCACTGGAATGCCGCGGTATCTAAGTGGCTAGTGTGCGCTGACTGACGGAAAAATCCCTTGCCATGCCGTTCCGGTCTGCGTAGGCCTTAATTAGGTACACCATTCAGATTCCCTATTATAAAAACTTTTTTACAAAAAAAAAAAACCAACTTCCAAGTAACTTCCAAGTAATAAGGTTTAACAATCACGCCATCATGTATTGATTCTACCAGCCTGTAAGTTCACGCTAAGTTTCGTCTCCGCCTTTAGCAGAGTTTATACTAAAATGCATTATAGGCGACTTTCTCTGACAACGAATACGTCCTACGCACCAAAGGCCTAATTTCTTTAATGTTTCGTAGATAGATAGATACTTATAACGTTTATTCAGTGCAACAAAAGACACAATACAGGTATTAAAAAACATTAAAAACAGGTGAAAGAAAAAAAAAACAAAGATAAACAAATAAATTGACCCATAGACACCTAGCTCATGTACATCTATCTATAACGTGTCGGCGGTGTGTGTCTCATGGTTGCACCAAATGGGAGTCCAGCTCAGCATATGCCAGGTACAATACCTGACGCTTGTATTCTGCTGCATCTCGTTAGTGACATACGGATGTCGAGAAGACACATCTGAGTTTTAACAAAATGGTACCTATATAGTGCGGCGCGTATATTATAAAGGTGGTTGTAAATCAACCCACAGTTGATTTGCTTTTAAAACCGACAGAAAGAAAGATTTTGAAATTATAAACTTACTAGCTGCGCCCCGCGGTTTCACCCGCGTAAGTGTCGATCCCGTGGGAATATCCGGATAAAAAGTAGCCTATATGTTAATCCAGGGTGTCAGCTACCTCCATACAAAATTTTTTCAAATTCGGTCCAGCCGTTTGAGCGTGAAGAAGTAACAAACATATAAACACACACACACACTCACAAACTTTCGCCTTTATAATATTAGTGTGATTAAAGATTTGTGTAGTGTCTACTGGATTACTTGATTATCATAGTGTAGGTAATAAATATGTCATCGTATAGGCAACTCATACCGAACCGAGAGTCGACGTACCAATCCACAACACAGTCCAATGTAGTGATCCTGACCCCATCAAAGCGTTTCAGACCAGTCGACACTTTACCACGATACCGTTGCATGTTTCCAACGATGTAGTTGCACCACAGAATCGATTAAAAAGAAATGTAGTTCGAAGGGATTCGATTGAATGGTCGCGCGAGCTTCGATACAAACGCAATGGAATTTCCTGGATGGACTTTGTACTGTGCAGGTTTCAGTGTGAACGGCACAAAAGTGCGTTAAAGGTCTTGTAATATTGGTGCATACTGTAATTGACCTAATTACGTGCCTCGGAAAGCACGTTAAGCTGTTGGTTCCGGCTGTCATTCGTGGATCTTTAACAGTCGTTATGGGTAGTCGGAAGCCCGAAAGTCTGACAACCAATCTTACCAAGGGGTATCGTATTACTCAGTAACTAGATTGTGGAGGTCAAATAGGCAGTCGCTCCATGTAAAATACTGGTATTCAGCTGCATCGGGTTAGATTGGAAGCCGATCCCAACATAGTTGGGAAAAGGCTAGGCAGATGATGTATTCTATTACCATTTGAGAGCAGTGGTGATGAAATTATTTACCTACATAAAGTAAAGTGCCTGCTTGGGATCAAACCCACGACATATAAGTCAGGGCCATTACTACTCCTCTACTTACATGTAGATGTTACTATTTGATAATTTCGGATATTTAAAAAAACTACATTCTTTTTTCCAGAACCAGGCAAATTACATTTACAATGGTTGAAAGTTTAGCCTTGGAAATACACCAAAAAGTCAGACTTTTGTCAGTCTAACATCACTACATAGTATAAAATAAAGTCGCTTCCCGCTGTCTGTCCCTATGCTTAAAACTACGCAACGGATTTTGATGCGTTTTATTAAATAGATAGAGTGATTCAAGAAGAAGGTTTGTATGTATAATAAATGCATATTATAGTAGAGAAAAGCCGAGAAATTCAAAGATTTGTAATGTGATGTCGTTACAAACATATTTTTGTACGCTTACATTGCAAACGCTGGCTAAACCTTACGAGATAGATCAAATTAATGTACTACAGAATTGTATATCTTAAAAATATCAATAAAAAAGTGCCCGATGGTATATGTCTATCTCCTAAGGATAACCCACAGTAACCATTTTTTTATTTTACATATTACAAAAAAATGATGGGTCATTTACCAACCTATTTTAAACAATACAGTATTATTCCTTATCTAATTAAATACATAAAATACGTTGTGCTTTTTATGGAGATCAAAATTGTCCTTTAAAGCATATCATTAAAATGAATATCTTAGAAGATATCAGAGATTTAAAAAGCGGGGGCAGAGCGGCTGGCGGGGCGGTACGAGGTTCGCCAGGTCAGCTAGTACTCTCTATACTTTACGTACTTTTCTTGACGACGCATCTTCATAACCGACCTAGGTGTCTTCAAAACACTTCATACCTTAGATAGATAATTCTCAAGCCTTATCCTAGCAACAGTGTTGTTCGATACAGAAAGCAGTACCGTATGTCTCCGGTGTCCAATGTCGCAGGTGCCGTTAACTATCGCCTCTCCGCCACTACGCGCGCAATTTATCGTTAATGTGTGGAGGCCTTAGCAAGTTGTTGTGTCTCAGAATAGGCTGTGTTTCCTGAGCGTATCGTGAAGTATCTTAATAGTATATTAACGTTGTTGCAACTGTAAATTGAGCTTTATAACCAATTTTATATTAACCAAACATTTTATTGGTTTAAAGGACGATGACTAGTGTCCAAGTAGTTTCTTGTCCGTTTTTCTCCATAGGATGCTAGTAAGCTTTGGAAAGGGCAACTAGCTTCATCTTTCTAAAACAAAAAACTGGCCAAATGCGAGTCGGACTCGCACACGAAGGGTTCCGTACCACAAGGCAAAAACGCCGAAAAAAACACGTTTGTTGTATGGGAGCCCCCCCCTAAATAATTATTTTACTGTGTTTTTAGTAATTGTTGTTATAGCGGCACCAAATATACATCACCTGTGAAAATTTCAACTGTCTAGCTATCACGGTTCATGAGATACAGCCTGGTGACAGACGGACAGTGGAGCCTTAGTAATAGGGTCCCGTTTTTACCCGACTGCGCGACGCAAAGGAGTGGTAATGTGTTCATCAGCCTATGTATGTATGTATGTATGTATGTATGTATGTATGTATGTTTATATGTTCCTTTGAAGCACTATACAGACCAAACGCCTGGGCCGATTTGTATGATTCACACGTTAATCGATTCCTCTTAGTCCGGCGAGTGTCACTAAAAACATGACGTTAGTGAAAATTCAATATGGCGACTACTGGACGCCATATTAAATTAATTTTTTTAATTTTTATTTTCAAAACCTATCGAGTGGGGTATCAAAATAAAGGGTTTTAAAAGGTGATTACAAAAATATATACAACATATATACTTAAAAGCAATTCGAAGTGACAAATCGCAAAAAAACACCTACCAAGAACTAAATCGTCTGCGAAATCTTTCAAATTTGTAAACTAAAAAGCTGGAAATAAAAAAAGTTATTTAAAAAAATCAAAATACCCGACTGCGGTAAAAAACTTAAGTTAAAAGAAACTGAAAAGCTAAAAACAAGCCCATTTTAAATTAAATAAAAGTTGGAAGCAGGCGGGACCCATTTGAATTTGAAAATACAATAAAAATGATGTGGGTCCCGCCTGCTTCCAACTTTTATTTAATTTAAAATGGGCTTGTTTTTAGCTTTTCAGTTTCTTTTAACTTAAGTTTTTTACCGCAGTCGGGTATTTTGATTTTTACCCTTTGGGTACGGAAGTCTAAAAAGAAGAAATTTGCTCTTATTATAAAAGTCATTTCTTTCGAAAGTTTATTCGGATTATTGAACAGTGTTGTCTTGTATGTTGTCTGTGTGGTGCCGGACTTAAAGAATAGCACCACCCCATACTTCCCGTGGGTGTCGTAAAAGGCGACTAAGAGGCGTACCGGAGAATGGGCCGCAGCGTTCTCTATGCATTCCACCACCATACCATACTGCGAACGCCAACCCGCCTGCCAAGCGTGGCGATTATGGCAAACCCCCCCTTTTGGGGGAGGCCTATGTCCAGCAGTGGACGTCTTTCGGCTGAAATGATGATTGAACAGTGTTCTTATCAACAGGAACATCACATATTAATCAGCCAATATCGTTCCCACTGCTGGAACACAGGCCTCCTCTCTTCGAGAGGTAGTGGGCTGTAAACCACCACGCGGGCCCAGTGCGGGTTGGTAAATGTCACATGTCTTCGAATGTTTGGTTCTAGAACATGCCGATTTCCTCACGATGTTTTCCTTCACCGTTTTGAGAGCAGTGGCGATAAAATTGTTTGCACAAAGTAAAGCACCTACCGAGGTTCGAACCCACGACCTTGACTCGTAGTCTGGGCCGTTACCAGAAGAAGCATCAGCATCTGCCTAGCCTTTTCCCAACTATGTTGGGGTCGGCTTCCAGTCTAACCGGATGCAGCTGAATACCAGTATTTTACATGGAGCGACTGCCTGTCTGACATCCACAACCCAGTTACTAGGTAATACGGTACCCCTTGGTAAGACTGGTTGTCAGACTTTCGGGCTTCTGACTATCCGTAACCACTGTCAAAGATCTACGAATGACAGCCGGGACCAACGGCTTAACGTGCTTTCCGAGGCACGAAGGGGTCCCGGTATATAAAGATGGTCACCCATCCACAGACCAACCGGGGCAAGCGTAGCTTAACCTGATCGATCGACCTGTGCGGCTGTTATTATCTAGCCACGGGCCCCTCTGTTACCACAAGAATATCCACTTCATTAAAAAGCCACATTAAGACGAAATTTCTATAACAGCGAAAACACCTGACTCCCACCCTCACAATTCACTTGACTTCTCGAAAATACATAAATCATATCCACAAAGTTGTAACTCGACCACTTCCATTTCTCTGTAATTTATGTCTTCACACTTGTATTTTTACTGGACTGCCCTAGAAGGAGGGATGTCTTTTTCGAATATAATATGTAGGTATGTTTTTCTGTCTCGGCTTGTGCCTTCTTACCCAATTGCCCCAGAAAGTTTTTTTTTTAATGGCATCTCGAAATTCAACCTATGAGTTGGTCGTGTGCTTAACCGGGCTTGCCTGTGGATGCCTCAATCCAGGCAGGGTTTAAAAAACTTAAAAACTAAGCGACTACGCGCTAAGGGCACCCCCTGTGGGGTACGGACTTGGCTTAGGGCATCGCTGGGACAGGGCAGCAAGGGACAGGCTGGATCGAAATGGAAGTTGTTAATGTGTTTTTTTTATTAGATATAACCCGCTCTGGGTCCGTGTGGTGGATTACGGCCCACTCTCTCTCACAGAGAGGAAGCCCAGCAGTGGGAACATTAGAAGCTAATTATGCTATGTTTTAAGTTAACTTCCGTGAGTTAGTATGTTA
Source organism: Mesoligia furuncula (assembly GCA_916614155.1). Classification (NCBI taxonomy): domain Eukaryota; kingdom Metazoa; phylum Arthropoda; class Insecta; order Lepidoptera; family Noctuidae; genus Mesoligia; species Mesoligia furuncula. The sequence continues at coordinate 26,222,496 of OU744800.1, read as the reverse complement.
ATGATAGATTTAGGTAATTAATAAATCTTGTGTTTATTTCGTGCTTGCCTGGCTATTTTCATACTCAAACTCCTAGTTTATCACGCGGAGAGTAGCAGGTGAGTATGAAAGTTTTGTGCGTATTGTAAAACATTAAAAGAAACTCGTAAGTTATCAGATTAAATAGTAATGAAATCTCGAAAGAGCTGGTTGATACTTCTCGTGACCCAAAGGCTTGCTAATACCTTGACCAGAGGCTAAGCATTGGCATACAACGTGGCAATGCTGCCAGTCTCTTGCTGTCAACAGCAATCAAATCAATCAACTCAGCCTATCGCAGTCCACTGCTGGACATAGGCCTCTCCCAGACTGCGCCACAGCACCCTGTCCTCCGCCTTCCGTATCCAGTCTACCCCAGCCACCTTCTTTAGGTCGTCCGTCCTTCTAGCTGGGGGCGTCCCACACTACGCTTGCCGATACGCGGTCTCGTCTGCTCCACCAGCTATCGGTCCTTCGACAGACATGGACAGCCCACTGCCACTTCAGTTTGCTTACTCTGCAAGCTATGTCGGTAACTCCGGTTCTTTTCCGGATAATTTCATTCCTGATTTTATCCTTTAAAGAGACTCCGAGCATACCTCACTCCATAGCGCGGCGCTGTCAACAGCGATGCGGAGGAATTTTTCGACGCCATATTTATTTTGTTAATAGTTTTAGTTGGGTTTGGATATTATATTGTTATTCTCATTAATAAATTATGTATAAGTTGTTAGTTTTGCATAATATATCATTTGAATTCTGTACAACTAATGTTAATATTAAATTAATTCCAACAGTAATCAAATTATCGACTTTCGATTCAAGTAATACAGCTCTAAAATAAATCATTTGTTTTATACATGTGTCACATCCATCACCACAGTAAAACAGAGTAGGTAGGTACCTACTTATATAATGTATTGTGTAACCTATTTCCCAAGTAATGTGAGGGTATTGTTTCCGAAGCTAAGCGTCTAGCTCATCTAGTTTGTGACGATAACTGGGACAGCCGCCTGTGTGGAAATACTAATTAGCCAGGGAGATGTGTTGGCAGTTTTAGTTCAAGTGCAAGTAGAGAGGAGGGGGTGTGGAAAAATGAAGCATTTACGTGCTGTCTATTGATGCACGAGGCATGTTGATGTTGACGGTTAATTAGACGTGCCAAAGCTAGTGGAGCAACGTTGATTTACGCTTTTTTAGTGACAACCAATGGAATGACGCTGTGAAACGCGATTCTGGTTATTGTTCAATTTTAGCTTGTACCAGTAATGTGAAAAAGAGTCGTATTACTAACAATAATCTTAAAAACCTAGCACCTATTCGGAAAATTCAAGACCTTAAGGTTAAACTGTATAATACTTCTTCTATTGATATCGCTCCGGTAAGGACCGCTTACTATAGGCCGACCGCTTAACTGAGACGTTGCCTGAAGTAGCAGCGCGGTGCGGGAGGTGATGTGATGCGAGAGCTCAGTGAATCGTAAAGTGACAACTATCAGGCAACATCTCAGTTAAGAGGTCAACCTATAACCCGTAGGCCAGACGAGGCTTTAGATGACCTAAAATAATGTTTTTAATTCATTTTTTTTTTTTTCTTTTGCATATGTGCACTGCATTTTTTTAAATGTTTTTAGTAACTATAATCAAAAACTTTTACTCGTTTATTTTTGTGTAAGTATGATGATTGGGATTTTATATCCTTAAATACTATTGAATGATAGACCTGTAATTATAATAATTATTAATAAATAAACTATTTTCATCCTACCACTCTTCTGAAATAGTCGAATACACACAAACACATAAAACACACACAAGATAAAATTTTCCTACATAAATCTTTACAGTACTTTACAACCTCAAGTCTCAACACAGAAAACGCAATACCTACCCCAAACTATGAAGTAAACGTTTCATACCAATAAAATCGACAGCACTCGATCACGTTGCTCGCAAAATATATTAACGGTGTTCATATAAAAAGGCTGAGGTCTTATTGGCACGAAGCAGCCGTTTGAGGCAGGGTCAGCCGTATAAATATGGATTAACAAGAGGAAATATGAGAGAACATAGCAGGAATAAACCCTTGTTAGCCCTGCAGTACAGCGGTGGTAATATGCTAAGAGTCGGGGCGGTTTTTCGTGTCGAGGAAAAAGGGAGTTAATTGTCATAGCATTAACGATTAGCTGGATGAAGATTTGATTGGTTTTAGAACTGTCCATACACGATGAAAAATTTTACTTCTGTAAGTAGGTTTTTACAAACACTTTTACAATCATACTTTTAAAACTAGATGAGGTCGCGGGCGTTTCCTATATGATCACTCTGAGAAGAAAGGCCGAAACAAACTCAGAGGACACAGTCTCTTTAAAAGTCCAAGTCCAGCGGTGCTATTCTGTACAAATCTCACCGTGAAAACTTAGGTGAAGTGAGCGTGGAGTGAGCTGTCAATAGTGTCAATTCCTAGCAAAAACAAAGTCACTTCACTTAAGTTTTCACGGTGAGATTTTTACAGAATCGACCGGCTGTACCTACTGGAACTTAATAGGAAACTTGCTCTAAATAACAAAATTTGTTCTTTAAATACTTAGCATTTAATGGTCTTTAAAAAAACGAGGTGAAATTGCGTTACACACTAACAGTGCTTTTCATTGTGACTATTAAACAACATTCATTGCGTTATAGCAATGGATTGGCAATATGCTTCAGAAAAATTCAGAATGTGATTTCAGATTGAGATCTGCACCCTGATTGCGTAGCACCATTGGGGTGAAGATCTCACAAAGTGTTCTACTCTTCGTGCCCCAAAACCTCTACTGACCTCATTATCTGACAAGGTCGAAAAAATAGGGGTACTCAATACGGTCAAATTGCTCATGAAGAATAAAGTGGCGACGAGAAAAGTACATTATTATGAATGGAAATGTTTTAGGTTATGTTTTTTTTGTGTTTTTTAATCTACAACATTGCTTAATTAACTTCTGGGCCATGATAATTAACTACTATATTTTTCTGGGTTTACCATAACTTACTATTTCCCATAGAAATTCGTATTGGCACTGTCACCATCGTCATCATCGAAGGGGCTCGTGGCTTAATAATAACTGCCGGATGGGTCGATTTTCAAGGTTAGGCAACGCTTGCCGAGGTTGATCCGTGGATGGGTGACTATCCACAACATACTGAGACCCCTCCGTGTCTCCGAAAACCCGTTAAGCCGCTGGTCCCGTCTGTCATTCGTACTTACATCTTTGACAGTCGTTAGGTCAGAAGCCCGAAAATCTGACAACCAGTCTTGCCAATGGGTATGGTTAATGGTATTACCCAGTGGGTTGTGGAGGTCAGACAAGTAGTCACTCCATTTAAAACATAGTTGGGGAAAGGTTTGGCAAGGCCTCCCCCAAGCGTCAACAATACAGACAACAAAATAACCATACCTCTTCTCAAAACATTCTAAAAAATTCAATTTTATGAGCGTCAAAATAACGAGGAAAGAACTAACGCGTGAGTTCTTGTTCCACCTAGCTAGACGATAAACGCGACACAGAATTATTCGGTTTACTCAGAGTCTCACTTGCAATTTGTACAAATGTCACTAACAAGGAGTAAGTTTGAAAGTTGAATTTGTTGAATGTTGCCAAGAAGTGGAGGTAGGGTTAACAAAGTCAGATAAGTTTCTGGATTATTATTATTATGTTTGCAGGTGTTTTTTGGAGTTAAAGTTTGACTGTATTGAACAGGTTTAGTTCAGTTCTTTTTACATACCATAAGTATTTATAATCACGTCTTATTTCCATGGGGGTAGGCAGAAACTACAGAACGCCACCTGCCCACCGCCACCTCGCCACTTTACATACTCCTTTCGCGTCCCTTACGTTATTTTTCCTTTCCTAAAAAATCATTGCCAAGTCCCAAGCCCATTTTTTGTACAACAAAAAGGACCCTTAAATCAATCCCACCTTCATCACTACCAGTTGATACCCAAGAAAAAAGGGATACCCAATAAAATAACTAGCCATACATTCTACTTCCATTCACGACGAAAGCAACCCGGCCGGCGTAACAACCCGAAACCGACGCTAACGTGTATAAATAAGAACCCCCAAATTCTCCAATTTATTTTGCGTCACCCCAAACCCGGGGTGAGTAAAATATTCTAGTTGATGCCCGTTGGAGCGGCACCGACCACTACAGACCGGATTAGCTTATGTGCTCCTGGTACTAAAAGGATTTTTCTTTTGAATTTTCTAGTTTCTGTCCCTCAGGTTTTGTGAATTTTTGAGAGCGTCTGTAGCCAATGCGTCATATTCGACAATAAATGCTCTCTAGACAGATTTAAAGTATGGCTTTCACCAGTACATAAGTGGCCATTGCTAAGCCTGGGTCTTCTGAAAGGGTAACCCCTCACTATTCTTGTGCTCAAATCAACTCAATCAAATTCAAAACCAGTCGGGTGTCCGTGAAATATGTTCGTGAGTTGAACACATATAAAACGTCTGATAAACGTATTCTATCCGATATTGGGAGTCTAACATTAAATACAATACTTTCTTGTCTTTAACCTTTCATATCAAGTGAATTGACATGACATTCGATTGTCTTATTAACATAACCTACGTCGAAATATAAAGTTGATCCGATTGGCGGTTGATTGTTGGCTCTCGTTAAGGTAAGGTTTCACAACAGGATAATATTTGTACAGTGTACACCCATATTATTCTCCGTACGTATTAGTTCGGATAAAAGCCCCGACGCTGTAGATAATCCTGCCGTGGGTGTTATGAATGCAAAGCGCTCTCATTGAGAAGTTTTCCACCTTTGTGAATAAGAATAGCTTCAATAGCTTTTCCTTGTATTAGATGGCGCTGAGGATACGACGATGTTTAATGAGACCACGTATTCTATGATGCGTTTGAACTCGATTCTACTAGGTGGCCTTGTAAATATTGTTTTTCCATAAAAGTTGATCAAGATTCGATCAAAAAATTGTTGTTAGGCACACATGCGGCGGATCTAAACTAGGATTCAATTTGCATTTTAAAAACCAAACTAGAGAACGATGACAGTATGAGTCCACGTCCAAAACCGACCAGAATACCTTGAGCCTTACATTGACCATTCCGTCTCCCTTTAAGTTCTGCGTTACAGGGATGGAGGGGGGAAGGGAAGGTTTGTTTATCCTGGATGTAGTTTAGGCACTTTACGGACGTTTATCTAGATATACGCAGATAGGTCAGAGACATATGTGGGATGGATTTCATATTGAACGTGCATTTTAGGGTTTCGCGCCCATGGGGCTGATGGGATGGAAATGGAAGTATCTAGTTTTTGAATATAAACTGACTTTCAATACCTTGAACGAGGTTCCCTATTTCATCTAGTTCTGTATGCGTAGGGACGTCTTTCAAGGGCTTTATATTCTTTTGTAATTTAACATCGTAGTGTCGTAGTATTCTATTCTATATGAGAAGTTACTGCCTTCAAATAATGTAAGTTCTCAAAATAAACTACTGCAAGAATAAAGGAATGCCCACTTTTATGACTTCATGAAATTCAAAGGTTGAGGAATGGAGGCCCCAGTGGTAACGGCCGCGACTTACGAGTTGTAGTTCGCAGGTTCGAACCCAGGCACTCGCTTCACTTTGTGTAAATTATTTCATCACCTCTGCTCTCAAAATGATGAAGAAAAACATTGTGAGGAAACCGGCATAGCCTAGAACCATAAATTCGAAGACATGTGACTTCCACCAACCCGCACTGGGCCCGCGTGGTGGATTACGGCCCACTCCCTCTCACAGAGAGGAGGCCTGTATCCCAACAGTGGGACTGTTATTGGCTGATTACGCTACTGAAAGGTCACATTGATCCGGACATAGCAGCTGCCTACAGAACCCGCACTAGCTCGCACTTGACCACTTTCATTTGATATTCTGAATACATCAAATAGACAAAAATAAACCGGTGTGTGATGTTGACAGGTTCTTTTAGAAAACTCCGTTTCATGTTAGCTCTTTGTTTTGCAATATAGCAGTTTCTTTTAGAAATATTTTCTAAAATTGACTTTGGTTTGTGTTTTACCGACTTCTAAAGGAGGTGGGTCTCGATTCTGATGTTTATATATACACCCTTACATTTTGATCGTTTTAATCCTTAAAAGGGGCCATTGTAGTCATCATTATGAACAACTTTTACTTTGGCACCAACCCTGAAATCGTGAAAAAAAATCAGCTGATCCATACATTATGGATCAGCAGATTTTTTTTTCATACCTACATATATTTTTTAATGTAGGTAAGTCAAAGTCAAAGTCAAAGTCAAAGCATTTATTTCAATTAAACCATTAACAGGCACTTTTGAATTGTCAAGAAGTCGGTCAGTCAGAAAATATGAAGCTAGTTGCCCATTCCAAAAGCGTAGGTACCTATGGAGAAGAACGGGCAAGAAACTCCATGGACACTCTTTTTAAATTATGTTTTACAAAAATATTAGTACATCATTACTTTAGAATTTAAAATTATATAATGTGAGAACGATGTAATAAATAAAAAAAAAGACGTAAATCGTTAAAAGCGTCAAGAGTACAACAAATAGTACTTAACAAAACAACAATCAAAAATAAAATAATTAAAAATAAACCGAGGCAGCTAAGAGATGACCAGCCCCAACTGACGGCGCCCGTTCACGAACATGACGCATAGATTAGCACCATTCAGCTCAACCATTTTGAAGGGAGCTAAATGATCCAACACACACGCCACCGTCAGCGAGACAATTGAGTGAGCATGACATACTATCAGCCGCCAGGGCACATTCAAGTCAATGAAAGACATATTAATACTCGGTAAATGGTAGCTATAGGGTACATAGAACTCACATCAGTGCTATGCAATTATACAATACAAAGGAAACTGAGTCTATACAATGCAAAGATAGTCTTACAATCTTCGACAGCTCCAACAGTAAGTGTTAATCAATTAGTTGTGGTTGTGGAGCAGGACCAGCATTGAGCCAGGCGTTCCTATCAGTGATGTAATCCCCTAACTTATAATATGCCTGACTGCATAGTGTGCGTTTTATACAAGACTTGAATTTTGTCTCATTCAGTTGAAGAATGTGAGGAGGTATTTTATTATAACATTTTAAACAGTACCCCATAAAAGATGAATCTACTTTAGCCAGTCTGAAGCCTGGTTGAACCAAAAGGTCCCTATTTCTAGTACTATAATTATGTCTATCACCTCTTTTACTAAAAAGATGTAAATTTTTCCTTACATACATGATGTTTTCATAGATATATTGACAAGGCACCGTCATGATGTTAATTTCCTTAAAAAGTTCCCTCAGAGAATCGCGTCTGCGGAGATTATATATGGCTCTGATGGCTCTTTTCTGCAGAATAAAAATAGAATCGATGTCTGCAGCTCGTCCCCAAAGCAAAATACCGTAAGACATGATACTATGAAAGTAACTAAAATAGACTAGTCTCGCGGTATCTACATCAGTAAATTGACGGATTTTTCTGACAGCATAAGCTGCTGAACTTAGCCGTCCTGCAAGAGTTGTTAAATGAGGACCCCATTGTAGCCTTGAGTCGAGCGTGATCCCTAGGAAAACAGTTTTATCGACGAATTCTAGTTTCTCTTGATTCAATATTATCTCACAATCACTACCCTTGACATTTGGTAAAGAAAATCTTATGCACTTAGTTTTATTTCCATTTAATACTAAATTATTAGCAGTGAACCAATTTTGGACCTGCAGTAGGGCATTATTTACGTCGTCAAAATTTGTAGCACGTCTATTTACCTTAAAAATTAAGGAAGTGTCATCAGCAAATAACACCATTTGTGGTTGATTTTTTAATAAATGGAGTAGATCATTAATATACACTAAAAAGAGGAAAGGACCCAATATCGAGCCTTGTGGCACACCAATTTTTACTATTAAACCAAGTGAATTGACTCCATTTATTTGAACTTGTTGTTGTCTATCATTTAAATAAGAACTAACTAAACTGAGAGCAAGTTTTCCAAGTCCGTAATGCTCAAGTTTCAAAAGCAAGGTCTCGTGATCGACGCAATCAAATGCCTTGGAGAGGTCACAAAAGATTCCTATGGCGTCTTGGGCCTCTTCCCACGCTTTAAAAATGTGTTTTAATAAAGTTACACCGGCGTCGGTCGTACAACGTCCTTTAGTGAAACCATACTGTTGATCGTGTAGGATTTTATTCGTGTTAAAATGATTGAGCATTTGATTAAGCATTATCTTTTCAAACACCTTGCTGAAAACCGGCAAAACGGATACGGGTCTATAATTATTGGTGTCTTTACTGTCCCCGGATTTGTAGAGTGGTATTACCTTACTGTACTTCATCAAATCGGGGAAGACTCCTTGATCCACGCACGAATTAAATACTAAGGCTAAGTAAGGCGCAATAGTCTCAATTATGGAGGTACAGACCTTAATTGACATTCCCCAAAGATCTTCAGTCAATTTGATCTTAATTTGCTTAAAAGCTTTAATTACTGTTATAGGGTTAATATGCCTAAAGTTAAATTCACTCGGGCAGGCTGAAACGTTCGCCCTGACTAAATCAAAAGCGAGCGAAGGCGACGAATTTAAGGTTTCAGTTGTTTTAAGTGGGATACTAGTAAAGAAATTTACAAATTCTTGAGCCACTTCTTTGTTAGCGCAAATGAGACCGCTTGGCGTCTGCAGTGTGTAATCAGAATTATGCTTTTTATTCCTGTTCGTTTCATTATTTATAATTTTCCAAACCGTCTTTATTTTATTGTCGGCTGATTTAACCTTGTTGCTAATGTAGAAGGCTTTAGCTGCCTTACAAGCGTTCTTAAAAGTTCTAGAGTAAGTAGCAACATACTTATTAAAAGTTTCCGTGTTAATATAAGGCTTAAGGCCATACAGCTCGAAAAGTCTCGAAAGGTATGTTCGTGCATCTCCGTCATATACAGGGTTATTGGTAAAACATTAACAACTTCTTAAGAGGTCATTGTACTCATCATTATGAACAACTTTACTATGGGATCAACCCTGAAATCGCGAAAAATAAATCAGCTGTACCCTACATTTTGGCGAGATATACGAACATAAATGTAGGGAACATCAGATTTTTTTTTCGCGATTTCATGTTTGGTCCCATAGTAAAAGTTGTTCGTAATAATGAATACAATGACCCCATATGAGATTTCGTGTATGAATAGATAGACCTTATATAGACCGATTTGCAAAATTCTTTTTCAAAAGAGATTTTGTATATTTTTTTGTTACGCTTTCACGCTAAAACGGATTTGGATGAAATTTGGCATATGGGTAGATTTATGACTTGGAGAGGGACGTAGGCTTTTCATTCTGGATCGCAGACGAAGTACTAGCTGGTGCCCGCGGGCACCAGCTAGTACTTAATGTAGGCGAGATGGATTGATTGATTGATTTAGCAAACAAGTATATGACCTTTCAGATGAAAACTAATCACCGTCTACGCATAATCACTTGAAGTAGATAGATTCTCTTTCGGAACAGTAAAAAAATACGTTTTTTTTTCAATAACATTTTTGATATTTGCGAGCTATTGAGTTCCGTCTTGATGGAAAGCAAACTATCTGTCTGTCACAGTAATTCAGCCTATAGTGTTCCCACTGCTGAGACACAGGCCTCCTCACTTTGAGATGGAGCGGGCCATAATCAACCACGTGGGACCAGTGTAGGTTCGTCTGTCACAGAACTTTATCTTTCAACTGTAACGGAATTTTTCACGGGATACGTGTAGCTTTGGCTTCTATATACTCTTTCTGACCCAGGTTTTCTATTTCCACTAGCACTCATTCATAATAATTTTATAAATTTCACGCCTTAACCATTGCACCGATCGTTACGAAATTTGAAATATAGATAGCCTGAAACCTGGACAACGACATAGGCTATCTTTCGTTGACAAAGTCGCGGGAAAAAGCTAGCTCTCAATATTCAAATAGACTATCGAAATCCAATAATTACCAAATCATTATCCTCCCTCTATTCATCTTAACAATTCAATTCAACCCGACTCCAATCCCAGTTACTTTGTTTTCCTTGGTTCATGTGATTGAGTAATTAAGTCCTGCCACTTGATTGCCTGTAGGTTGTCCAACATCAAGTCTTTAAGGGTCGTCTTTGGGGGTGAAGTACTCAAACCAGGACGTTAAGTTTAAGTGGAAATAAATAGGAGTTAGGTTTTATTGTGTACTTTAGTTTAGAGGTCATGTTAGTATTGAGTGGTTTTAAATGAGTCACGTAATGCTTTCGATGTTTTTATTTACTTACTAGCTGTGCCCGCGACTTCGTCCGCGTGGAATAGTGACTTTTCGGGCAGCATATTTTGAATTACATATACCGTCTACAGACCGGGCATTTGCTGTCCGAACCCTCTGAGAACTCAGGCGAATTTCAGTGAAAGTCTCAGACTCTAGTGCTTGAGCTTCACGATCGGCAGTGAGACGTATTTCTCGTTCTTCCTGTGTTTCCTGAGACCAAACATTTGCTGTCCGAACCGTCTGAGAACTCAGACGAATTTCCCTATCAGTGAAAGTCTCAGACTCACGCGATAGTGTATGAGCTTCACGATCGGCAGTGAGACGTATTTCCCGTTCGTCCTGTGTCTCCTGGAATCGAGCATTTGTTGTCCGTACTCTCTGGGAGCTCAGGCGGATTTCCCTGACAGCAAAAGTCTAAGACTCACGCGATAGCGCGAGAGCTTCGCGATCGACAGATAAACGTGCCTTTCGTTGTTCCCTGTTTTCCCTATTTCGAGTTGTCATCATTCGAGAACGATTTGAACTCAGTCGAGATTTTCGCTGAGTCGAAGTTTCTGCAGCACGAAACCTAGCCTGGTGCAGAGAGCCTTTTGCCTCACGACCTTCCTCAGATTCCTGTGATCGAACTAATCTCATCCTTTTAGCATTTCTGCTACATTGGGAGAGGTTGGATCTTCTTCGAGGCATTCTTACAATAAAATAGTACTTACTACTTAACACACAGTTATTTAGTAAACACGTACTATCGTAAACAATTAAATTATAAATACTTACAGATTATTATACAGTCTAAAATTATCACAGTTTAAGTAATAAGTGTTAAGACGTGTAAACCAAACGTCATTATCATCATCATTTCAGCCGATAGACGTCCACTGCTGGACATAGGCCTCCCCCAATTTTGGGGGGGTTTGCCATAATCGCCACGCTTGGCAGGCGGGTTGGCGATCGCAGTATGGTATGGTGGTGGAATGCATAGAGAACGCTGCTGCCCATTCTCCGGTGAGACCCTTAGTCGCCTTTTACGACACCCACGGGAAGTAAGGGGTGGTGCTATTCTTCTACACAGACAAACGTACTAACTTTATAAAACAAAAGAATTGCTAGAAAAAATAATTACTAACCTAAGCTAATGAACTTATACTTAATAAAGAAAATCAAGAAAAGAAATGCCTAACCTATACCAAATACTTATAATATTTATATACAAACCCTAAATACAAATTAAGATAAGTATACCGAAAATCAGGGAAAGAAATGCCTAACCAATAATAAATGCTTACAATATTTATTTACAAAACCCTAAATAAAAATTAAGATAAGTAAATACCCAATAATCAAGGAAAGAACCGCCTAACCTATACCAAATACTTACAAAATTTTAAAGAAAATTAAGAAAAAGAACCTAACCTACAAACCCTAAAATTTAAATAAATGAAATATGCAAACAGTCAGTATTCAAGTGAATCGCAATAATCGAATCCAACTATTCGCCTATACTCTCCAGGATACGTGCGTTCGCTACGAATAACTGAATCCTTATGGCAGCGGCGCGTTTTCTTTTGAAATGGTCATCTCGCAGTTCAACCTGAGGGGTTGTCGACTGCTTAACCTGGCTTTCCTGTGGATGCCTCAATAAATTAAGGCCTCCAGCCAGGGCATAATACACAACTTAACTACACAATGTAAACTTAAAAACTAAGCGACTACACGCTAAGGGCACCCCCTGTGGGGTACGGACCTCGGCTTAGGGCGTCGCTGGGAGAGGGCAGCAAGGGACAGGCTGGATCGGAATTATGGCAGCGGCGCGGCTCTCAGCGCGCTTTATACAAGGTGTAATGGAAAGGGGGTATCAACCCTGAAGGAGGTGAATGTGCTCATGAAACTGAACAAATTTCCCCAAAGAACATAGGTCGAAATATGAAAAAAAATTTGGACCTCCCATAGTAATAGTAAATCATTGATGTGCTATTACTATGGGAGGTCCAAATTTTTTTATTTCATCTTCATTCACCTCCTTCAGGGTTGATACCCCCTTTCCGTTACACCTTGTATATATAGCCACGGACGCGCAGGCGCGAGGCGTTTACGTACTCTGATAGAATACCTTAATAATTAATGTTCGCCGTGATTCTTTAAATTGACATAACTTTTTTATTTATGAACCGATTGACATGAAATAAACACTAAATGTTAAGTGAAGCTTACTACAATATATTAGTGAAAACCGCATCTAAATCGAATAAGCCGTTTCTGATATTAGCGTGCACAAACACAGCAGACAAACAGACAAACAGACAAACAGACAAACAGATAAACAGACAAACAGACAAAAAAAAATGTAATTACAATTTCGGGTTCGGCATCGATATAATAACAACCCCTGCTACTTTTTTTTAATATATTTCCATTGTACAGACACCACTTTTCTACAATTTTATTATATGTATAGATTTTATTTTTTTGTACTTATGTCCAAAAACAGTGCTGCAATGGATAGGATGCTAGGATATAGGGTGCTAGGATGGATGATATAGTGTTTAATAGTCTTTTTAAAGGAAGAGCAAAGGCATCTTCTATCTACAGACCTACCAAATATACACAAAAAAAATCATAAAATCGGTCAAGCCGTTTCGGAGGAATTCGATAACAAACCCTGTGACACGAGATTTATATGGGTGTACTATGCCAAATCGAATGCGAAATGATCGAATGGATAGGTCATACCTATGCTATTTTTTATATATTTTGTTTTTATATCTAGGTGATAAGGTTGGCCCTCTCCAGATTTTTTTTGGAATCGAAACTTACGCGGGTGAAACTGCGGGGAACAGCTAGTATTATATAATATTCAAAGCCAGCACGGCCTAAACCGCTGGTCCTAGGAGACATGAAATTTGGAAGGTGTGTTCTTTGTGAAGAGTCCAGCTCCACTAAGGGTTTTTCGAAATTCCTCCTCTAAGAGGGTGAATGGGGGGAGGGTGAAATTATACGCGGACAAAGTAGCGGGCAGAAGCTAGCTATAGTATAAATATGAGGACAAGCATAATCAGTTTATCATGTTCCCACTGCTTGCACTGGCCTCCTCTCTGTGAGAGGAAGCGGGCCATAATCCACCACGCGGGTTTCGTGTGGGTTAGTAAATGTCACATAATATGTGACTCCATTATGAGTTATCATAATTTAAAATCTGCCAAAACTATGTCCTTGTTTGAATTCAGAATAAAATTATGATTGTTACTCGAAACGGTCAAATTATGTGAGTAGTTATTGCAGTACCTCCTGACACAGCTTTACAAAATCTCCTTTGTGGTACAAAGGGACAGAAGATCCAGCATAGCGTCCCAACAAACCACTCTGGGAAGTTTGAAAGCCTTTGATCTTAGATTTGTCTCTCACGAAATATGAAGACTTGGTCATCTAATCAAGAGAAGTGCGAGCTTTCTTGGCCATTAACTACTTAGCAATGGAACATGACCAAACCATCTAAGGGCTGATTTTTCAATCGACCGATGATTGACGTTTGACAGTTTTTGTATAGGTCGAAGAACTGTCAAAAATTCAAAATTATATCTCCGATAAAGTTGTCTGGCGTTGGAAAAATCAGCTCTTAGGGCTGATTTTTCCATCGCCAAATAACTTTTATTCGAGGAATATAATTGACGTTTGACAGTTTTTGTATGAAATAACTGTCAAAATTTCAAAATTATTCCTCCAATAAAGTTATCAGCTGATTGAAAAATCAGCCCTAAGTCGCCTAAAGGCTGATTTTTTATTCATCTTTATATAATTTAATTATAATTTATATAATTTTGAAATTTTGACAGTTATATCATACAAAAACTGTCAAACGTCAATTTTATTCCTCGAATAAAAGCTATCTGGCGAGGGAAAAATCAGCCCTTAGTCTCTTTTCACTCATGAAAGGTAAATAACAAAAGGTTTACAGCCGGTCGATTCTGTTAAAATCTCACCGTGAAAACTTAGGTGAAGTGAGTTTGTTTTTGCTAGAAATTGACACTATTGACAGCTCACTCCACGCTTACTTCACCTAAGTTTTCACGGTGAGATTTTTACAGAATAGCACCGCAGATCTGAGAAGAAACGCCTGGAGGGGACGCCCTAGAAAAACATTATAGTGATGTTCTTGTAAGACGTAGTATTGCATCATTTATATCATTTTTTATGTTATATAATTATTATCATTCTACTTATCGACAGATCTGCGAGGTTCATCAAAAAATCTCTGCAGCAATGTCTATGCAAATAAAACTTTCCTCTCGCAAAATAAATTTCATTTCAGGAATATTAAATGCCAAAGACTATCACTACTTTGAAATTAAAAATAGTTTTTCTTAACCCTTTCAGTTTTTCCTTTAGATTAAAATTCTTGGCAATTTTGCTTGTTTTTTTTTTCAGCAGTCTCATCGTCTCCTTAGCATTTATGCTTTGGCCATACTGGGGCAAATCCCGCGCGGGATGCGGGACGCAACTGCATGCGTGATCGCCTTAGGCCCCGTTCACGACCTCGAGCGATGCGTCTGCAGTCCTTTCACAGTTGATCTTTATTCTCATCATAATAAGGTTGCTGTCATTGACAAGCCTGTCAAAATCATTGTGATCTTTATTCTCGTCACAATATGGTTGCTGTTAGGTTATTGCTGTCTGAGGTAAAATAATTGTGAACGGACTGTAGCCAAGCGACTTGCGTCAAGCGACATGTGCTCACGTCACCAGAAACCGTTCGCCGCTCCGCATGTCGCGTTTCAGTGACTCGTGGCATGGTCTAAACAACTTCTTTCATTTGTTTCCAATACAGACACTGTCGCAAATGCATGAGCGTGTAGCTCGTGGCCACGGTGGTAATGATCAGGAGGTCACTTAACTATTCGCATCAGTTTGAACACCTCCATAAAAGTTAGTGTGCATTCACACGAACGACACGTGGCGATGGCAGAGGCACCTGCAGCCGTCGACAACATGCCGCTCGTGTATTTGAGCATCGCACTTAAAAACACGAGCGAAACGTTGTCGACGGCTGCCGTCGACGTGTGTTAACGGATGCAGTCGCCTCTGTCATCAACGCGTGTCGGTCGTATGTATGAGCACTTAGTTGAATTTTGTTCCGTATCCCGCGCGGGATTCGCATCAGTTTGGCCAGAGCTTTACTAGTAATATGTTTTTTTTAAATAAACTACTTCATATTGAATTATCACTCGTCCCTTATGATACTGTGATCCGACACCGTCATTTGCAAGGATATCGGTATCCAAAGATAATCTTCCGGGAATTGCATGCGCGACGGCATGGGAAGATGGGGGTAATACAAGAAGGCTGTAAGCTGCTAGCTGATTTATATTAAGGGCGTATACTACCTCAAGTAGCTTAGCATGATCCGCCGTAAGTATTGGAGCATTTATTTTGAAATAAATATATGGTAGAGTAGAGGATTAGTGTTAAGTACTATGTTTGGCGAAAACAATTCCATAAAATTTTCTCGATAGAAAAAAATTATAAAAAAAAATCGGAGAAGGCACAGTATAAGGAAATGTGGAAGGAAATGGGGGAGGCCTTTGCCCAGAAGTGGGACAGAACAGGCTAAAAAAAAAAAAGAAAAAAATTACAAAGTTACCTCCAAACCGAACAATAAACTGCAAGTATTAAAAAAATACTCTAAATTAGATCATGAAAATTTGCATAACAACTGAACTAAATATAAAGCAGGTACTAAGTTTCTTATTTTTTAACCGACTTCAAAAAGGAGGAGGTTCTCAATTCGTCGGAACCTTTTTTTTTTAAGTTACCACTATTTTCACTGGAAAAAGCATATACCTGAACTATTGGCGCTGCGTGCCGTTTAGCACCGCACTCTGGCTCGCTCTCACTCAGTCCGCGAGCAATATCGTGCGAGCGAGATAAAGAGTGAATTTTAACTGCGGTAGTATGGGCTCTTAAGTTACTTAACTTTATGGAAATAAACTTGAAGTTATAAAGCAACTGCTTCAATTAGAGCATGTTTTTCAAGATGGCCAGTATGTAATATAGGGGAAGCCCGGGCAAGACGAATATGTTAAGGGGTACTGCAAATAAAACCACAATCTAATAATCAATAGAACTCTTTGTACTTTTAATTTGTACTATGTTTAATCGTCTTTGAAAAATAATCATTAAAATTCAAAAACTTAAACAATTTCTATAATAATTTTGAGCATTAACAAAAGGTATCAATTATCGGTTTTGCCCGGTGGGGTCGGGCAAAAAGGATAAGTAGAACTAGCTTAGATCAGTGTTCGCATTCATCACAGAAGTAGCTGCCAACTCCTACATAATAAAGTGCAGTCTTTATGCGCCCAAATGCACTGATTACACTGAATCCAATCTTTCGCTAGTGGTTCAGTGTATTTGTCAGCGCACACTAAACCGTAAAAATCTGGTTTCGGATTTTTGTTTTGTTATTTGACTGAGGATATTTTAGTTTTAGTTTTTCTGGGGCCTGCTAACTCAGAAATGGCATATGTAATGGTAGTGGTAACTAATACTTATAATATGCTTGCTCTGAGCAAAACGGAATACCTAACCGTTTTGCCCATATCCATTTTGCCCAACACTCTAATATTAGAAACAAGTGAAAACTTGAATTGTTTTTAGTAGGTAAACAATAAGTAACGATCACAAATAATACCTAAATAAACGTGCAATTGAATATACAATACATCTTTATAGACAACTGATGACTAATACAAAAAGTTTGTGTGCAAACCTTTACAAAAATCGTAACAAAACAACGATAATCCTTTTTTTTCCCTTCCACAACAGATGCACTCGCGTATTGTTTGGGTTGAACTGCCATGGCATTGCCGATCGTATGTGTCATGACTAGAGAAAATGTTAATAGCGCTATCTATTATATGTTTATGGAAAAATCAGTTATTCTTCTTACCCGCACTATGCTTCTTGCCCGGGCTTCCCCTAGGTGTGAGATGACGACTACTGGAGAAGTATGGAAATAAAAAGACATGGTTGCGAGACCCCAAAAAATCACATCACATCACATCACACTAATATTATAAAGGCGAAAGTTTGTGAGTGTGTGTGTGAGTGTGTGTGTGTGTTTATATGTTTGTTACTTCTTCACGCTCAAACGGCTGGACCAATTTTGATAAAATTTTGTATGGAGGTAGCTGACACCCTGGATTAACATAAGGCTACTTTTTATATTACATTCCCACCCGATATTCCCACGGGATCGACAATTACGCGGGTGAAACCGCGGGACGCAGCTAGTTAAGAATAAAGTCAATAATAAATAAGGTCTAGAATCTTCTTTGCCCACCCTAGAAACATCGACAGTGTTGAAGAATTACTAAAGTAACTGTTTAACCGCTTCTCCATATAGAATCACTTTGTTATCCGTCAGTCTGTCTGTCAGACAAGCAAGATCTTTTTAGGGTTCCGTACCCAAAGGGTAAAAACGGGACCCTATTACTAAGACTTCGCTGTCTGTAGGCTGTATCTCAAGAACCACGATAGTTAGACAGTTGAAATTCTCACAAATTATGTATTTCTGTTGCCGCTATAACAACAAATACTAAAAACAAAATAAAATTAATATTTAAGGGGGCTCCCATACAGCAAACGTGTTTTTTTCGGCGTTTTTGCCTTGTGGTACGGAACCCTTCCTTCGGGTGCGAGTCCGACACGCACTTGGCCAGTTTTTTTAGAACGCGTGGAGGTATAAAATTGAAATTAATATCCAATACGTAAGGATTTCTAAAAAAACATGTTTATTGTGGGATTATGTATTACGTCATATTATAAGATCGCTCATTAAATGTCTGGTTAGTTCAGCTGGAAAGCTGTCCTCCCTAGACAAAATCCCTACCTACACCAATGATAATAAGGTATATTATATAATGTAAGTGTGTTCTACATAGTTATGTATGTATATACATAATGTGCCAGAAATCTCATCTACAGTCTCTGAAAGTAGAAAAGAAACTTATTTAATGTAGTTACTGGTACATTTAGTTACAGTTTCTGTCATTGTTAAACAATGACTCGTAAATTTACTTCTTATAATAATGAAAACAAAGCCAGCCAAATAATAATAATACGAAACACTTGAAACAATTAGACAAAACATTAATTTGATTATAAACCTCGTGGTTCAATTAACTGACGTGGAAATTATAAAGCTTTATTGTCACATAAACTTGAAACAGAAATGGTAATTAGAGCGTACCTTCCTCCAATTTAAGCGAGCTGTTCCGTTTCTCTCTTTACCCGACTTCGACAGAAATACAGGGTTATGTTTTTCGCGCGTAGGTGTGCGCTGGGGATCTGTCTTGCATAGGGTCGCAGCATAATGCTGAGCGATAGCCGTTTTGCGTGGATGTGACGCATGTTTCCCCCAACCCTTTCTTATTTTTTTTTTGTTTATGGTCTTTACTAGCTGCGCCCCGCGGTTTCACCCGCGTAACTGTCGATCCCGTGGGAATATCGGGATAAAAAGTAGCCTATATGTTAATCCAGGGTGTCAGCTAGGTACCTCCATACAAAATGTTATCAAAATTGGTCCAGCCGTTTGAGCCTGAAGAAGTAACAAACATATAAACACACACACACACACTCACACACACACTCACATACACACTCACAAACTTTCGCCTTTATAATATTAGTGTGATAGTGTGATTGCGTCATGTTTTTTTTTTTTTTCCGTCTTTTACAATTTGTAAAGTGACGATATTATATCGTCTACGTCCATAATTTTTTTGGAAATACGTGCACGTTATCGCAGTAGCAAAAAGCTGCAAATATTTCCATAGACTTTACTTCGCTGTTTTATCGTAATGCCGTGACGTAGACGTGAAATTCCACGATAATAAGGTTAGAGATGCACTATACATACTAATATATATATATATGTTTCTACATAAGTGGATTTTTGAAGAGAAAACTTCTTTAGGCGCGTTGGGCACATTTTGAGATGGGAAAAAACCATTGAACTCGGGCCACTGTAACCGTCTGCGACACGTAGTCAACGACGCGTTTTTAAGACGATTAAAAAAATACCCGCTTCGGATGTGTTCGGCTGTCCTCAGGATGTACTCGGTTTTAATATAATATATCAGATATGTCAGTGAGTGATGCCAAAGTGTTCTGTTTGTGTTTTGTTTTCACTTCTATCGGCACAAGCATCGTAAGGGCTTGATGGATTTTAATACATATGGTGTCTATCGACTCGTTTAGGTCGTGGGGTCCTTAAAGGCTAGATTTTATAGTTATATATTCAATAATTATGTTGTTGTAAAGATTTTGGTACCCCACATGGTCATGGCAATATTTTTTTCTCAGAACATATTCTGAGAAAAAAAATATTGCCATGACCATGTGGGGTACCAAAATCTTTATTTTGGTACCTCACATGGTCTCTTGACTATGACTCAAACCCTTTTTTTTTTGTGGGAAATTATCAAATAACTTGTCTCCCACTCTGGGCGGAGCGGGAGAGCGTGTCAGACTTTTACTGGCTAAAACCCACCCGTGTACCTTCAGTTGCCTGTGCCAGGGGCCACGGTATCTCTTTCAAACAGCCTGCGACCCTGGCAGGCATCGGCCCTAGCGGACCCCGTCAGTTAGTGCTGACATCTCTTTGAGGCGCGCGTGGAACATAACGCGCCGTCGACCCGGGCATTACTCAAACCCTTACACTAAAAGGTTGAAAATAAAAATAAATCATTGAGAAATCCGACTGAAACTATTAAACTCAAACAAGTTCACTTTTCAAGCAGTATGAAGCAGTTGGTGACAATCTAATCTGAGATTGAACAAAAATAACGCATCTTGTTACAGATTAAAATAATTTAAAATGTTAATTAAAGCGTACCTTCTTCTAACTTGAGTAACGAACTTAAAGACGTTCCGTTTTACTTTTAAATGATTTTAATTCGTAGGAAGATTCGCAGCGCAAAGCTTTGAGCTCGTTTTAATTGATAGAATGCATGCCATGTGGCACTGTGGAGGTAATTGTCTTTGAGGGTTGTAGACAAAATGAGATCTTAGCGAATGGGAAACAAATGGGCATCGTTTTAATAAGAGTTAGAAAGTTCAACGAAGAGTTATTTATTTATATATACTTTATTTTCCATCAGAAGATACATAACAAATAATACATTTAATAAAGAAAAGTATACAATGGGCGGCCTTATCGCTTTCTGCGATCCGTTCCAGGCAACCTTGGAATGGACAGTGATTGCGTGGACATAAAAATGGGGTTATCATTGACCTGCAAAATAATAAGTACATAGATTTAATAGACTATAATAAATACATAATAATGCAAGCTCCATTTTTTTTGTGTCCGCTAGTAGATATGCTATTAATTTGCCCACCTACTAGGCAAGTAAAGTACCATCGACTCTAAAATAAGAAAAAGTTTCCACCAGTAAACCCTGTATTAAAATGTTGGATTCAATCATAAACAACACAAATCAAATACCAAACCAGACGATGGAATTATGTTAACATTTTTTGTAAATATCACGGACCTTGTTCTTCTCTCTCTTCGGGTCTGCTTCTTCTTCTTCGTGTTGATGGCAAGCAGTGAGTTAGATTTTGTAGGCCCAAAACTTCGCCACTACCCCATCGTCGGTTGCAGCGACGATGCCGTGTGGCAGTTGACCTATTGTTAAACCAAGGTATATAATAAGATGAAGTGAATATAACTTTACATCAAACACCAGACTTCTATTCCGTAGAATCGTTAAAACGAACGCAAGCCGAAGTCTTACTCTCAGAGTATATTTTAACCTTTAAGGTACGGATCACATACATCACCCTCTAATAGTGACCTTTAACAGAACACGTGATAGAATTGACACATCCTAATATATATTATTATAATAATATTATAAAAATGTGAAAGTTTGTGAAGATGTTCGGATGTTTGTTACTCAATCACGCGTAAACCGTTGAACAGATTTGGATGGAAATTGGCACATAGATAGGCCATTTATTGGATTAAAACACAGAATACTTTTTATCCCGATATACTTACGGGATCGAAACTTACGCGGGGGAAACCGCGGGGCGCTGCTAGTAGATCATAAACACATCCAATACACAATACAACACCATTGTCCACCTCGCACAAGAATATATTCGTATATCAAGTATACATTATAGTAAGGCAACCTGTCCATTGGAGCGGGGCGACTGAACCGAGGAGAGCGAGGAAGAAGTACGAAGCAGCGTAGAAGTATGATAAACAGGGTGTAAAGTTTACTCATCCTACAAAGAAAAGGGAGGATCCTCCGACCAGATGGGTGTTGCGTCGGGTGGGCAACTGCCCGACGATTGATGTCGGGACTTTGTATATACGCTAGTCGTGCAGTAAATTCTGCTTGCGCGATGCAGGGTTTTGCGTGACGTCTTTGTAATAAGTAGTTTGCATGTGGCCATGTAGAGGCCGCCACATAGCCAAGTGTCGCTTACCACATTTTTCATAACAGACCGCAGCGACACTACTGGTTTCTATGTAACTCCTTCCGATGATTGCGACATTGCAGCTTCTGCTGCGGTCAAACGGCGACTGCAGACGGCATACCAGTAGTGCGATCAGTAACTGTCACTGACAGAGCCACAAGACGTATTTTTTCGTTTGGCAAATGACTTTTGCGAAACTGAAGAAGAGAAGTGCCACTGACATCGAAGCTGTGATGTCGCGTTACGAATTAAAACCGCAACGGCACTCGCTTGCGGTTATTGTCAACTGCAGTCTGCGGTCTGTGGTCCTCACCTTCGGAAGTGTACCGTAACGCTTCGCACCGCTTCGTCTTAATGGAGTTTCAGGAGCCTTAAGGAAAAGCGCAAAAGACGCGTAGGGTGATAAACGCGTAGAGGCTATAGCCCTGTCCACTAATGCGAAATGCAAAAGACGTTTTTGATTCTTTTGTTTAACTTTTTGGCCGCCACACGTCATAAAATCAAAAACGTGCCCTCGGCGTCAAAGTCTGTCCTGTAGTCGAACCGTGGCGTGCTTTTGGTTTGTCATCTATACATGACTGTGGCGGTCAAAAGGTTAATGTTTTCCTAGCGTGTCTCCGCTCCAGTGGCCAGGCAGCCTTATAACCCTGGCTTAATTGAAATCAGGGAAAACTTATAAGGAACCGTATTGGATCTGCCGTTGTGCCAGCAAATAATATATGTTGACATTTTTTTTTGTGTCGTGGTTGTGTATTATTTGTACCGACTAAAAGCCTGCGAGGTAAACTCTGGCGGATATTGAGTTTGTTTGGTACCTTTAGGGAAAAAGTTTACACGTGTAACCTTGATAGGCAAAAATATTTTAATTACAGTCAAAGCATTTATTTCGAGCACATAAAATACACTTTTGAACGTCAACATTTACAATAAAATAGAATTGATTCTATTTTATTGTAAACTGAGAAGAATGGGCAAGAAACTCCACTGTTACTCTCTTTTAAAATGTTTTGCAATATTTTGTATTCATTAATACAAAACCTAATCCTGACTAATATGATAAATGAGAAAGTAAGTTTGTTTGTTTGTTTGTTACCTTTTCACGCCTAAACCACTGAACCGATCATCCTGAAATTTCGCATATACGTTGTCAGGTGTACAGGAACGGACATAGGATACCTTTCATCTCGAATAAAAGTGCTGTTCCCGTGGAAAACAACAATAACGTTATTATGATAATAGATGGCGCCACATGTCTTTCGAACACGATCGACACTTATGCGGGTGAAACCGTGGGGCGCTGTTAGTAAGAACGATGTATTGATGATGTATGTGAGAACGATGCATCTAGAATAAAATTACTATACCACAAAAGGTATAAAGAATGAAAAACGAAGCAATGACAGATAAATTAAATATGTGATAGAGATATGGTCCTCACATATTTACAAACATTGTAAAAGTATACAATTTTCCTAAAAAAAATAACAATTAATAAGCCAGTGTGTGAGTTAAAGTATCCACAAAATGTAAATCACATTGTTAATGTTTGTTAGTACAAAAAAACAAAGATTTGTACTCTTACAAGATGTAAGCGTAGACGTCTTGTAAGGTTTCCCTGCGTGATCGAATCAGGAATGAGGAGATCAGAGGAGAACCACGGTAACCTACATAGCCCGAAGAATTGCCAAACTTAAGTGGCAGTGGGCAGGGCACATTGTTCGCAGAACAGATGGCCGATGGGGTCGAAAGTTTCTGGAGTGGCGACCGCGTACCGGAAGACGTGGCTTTGGAAAGCCTCCCACAAGGTGGTCCGACGACCTTGTGCAGGCCGCAGGAACCCGTTGGATGCGAGAAGCACAGAACCGGTCGAAGTGGAGGTGCGTGGGGGAGGCCTATGTCCAGCAGTGGACGTCTTTCGGCTGAAATGATGAACGAAAAAACGTTGCGCTATTTCGCACCACGCCCTGTGTGGAGATCCTCTCTCCAATATAAATTATAAAATAGCACTATATCCATTGACCGTTGATAATAAATAAGCGAATAGAACGTGCGGTTATAAAACGCAACGTATCTCGGTTTCCGTTAAAACAAACGCAACCACAGCGCGGTTCGGTCGCTGATATTTTGGCTAATAATAATCTACCATGATTTAATAGCATGCCTAACTAATAATCCTATTATTATTTTGATTGCTACTATCTATAGAGGGCTGAAGGCAAAATGAATTGATGAATTATGTAAAAAATCGTTCATTGCGATCAGCCACAGACCCTAAGTGAATGGAAAAATAAATGAGTATACTTAAAATTAAACCCATCAAAGACGCAACTATAATAATATATTAGGGGCTTACAGGGCCTCAATGCGGAAAATGCAAGTTTCAGAAACAATAAAAGTACTTATATGATCGACTACAGTAAACAAAATCAGAAAAATATATGACATTCTTCAGGATATATGCTAGATAGTGTGTCGAAAACATAATACAACTAATTTGATACGATAGAAAAAATCATGAAGATACCTCTAAAAACTTGCTTTTTACAATAAAAACCACACTAAGATGAATACAATCATTGTGATTTTTTGTCAGATTATTCTACAAGCAACATACTAAAGCACTATAGTGTTTAAATTTTTTAGTCCAAACAATAGATTTTTTGTAAATAGTTATTATTGCTTCATATTTTGCAATAAATTGTCATCGCGCTTCTCTTTCTTTTCTAAGCAGTCCGACAAAGACCACGCTTTAGGTCATGTAGTTGCTACCACACATGGATATATTTATTTTGCCTTCATTTCTTTGATGGTCGGTCTAGCTACAATATAAATTACAGTATAGGTTGGTAACATAGAAACATAATATATTATATCTATGTGTGCGATCACTTAAGGATAGTATTGAAAATATATCGTAATATATAGCTATGATTTATATTAATATATTATAATAAAATAATAATATATATTATAAATTATATTGCACTCAATATAATTTATAATATATATTATTATTTAAATGTATTTTTCCTTTTTTCAAGAACTTTGTGAGTGATTAAAAAAGAACTAGATGTTATTAGCAAGTCATTTTGATTTCCGTAGAACCATAAAAGAGTAAACATTAGAATTAAAATGAAATTTCAAGGCTATAGTCATAACTGTTTTTAAAGTTTAAGCTTAAATGCAGTTATGGTTAAAGAAATTTATTTCTCAATAAGAAATTACAAAGATTTCACTTACTTGAGAACATTTTTAAAACTTACTAATATTAATAGAACTTTGACACACAAACTAAGCAGCTATTGTTTTCCTTTACAAAAAATCATTTACGCAATATTATTATATTGTTTTTTGTATTGTATTTTTCTAAATAAAAATCAAAAAGTCATAGTAAAAAAACCGGTGTAACAAGGAATGAGTTACTAGACCTTAAGAGATAGCAAATGACCTCTCCTTTCGGTCAATTCCATTTGGCAAACGATGCACCAAACACCCTGTATAATTATGGCTACAGTTGTGATGGGTTTTATATACCCTTATCTAGTTATTGGATATTGAAGACTGTGATGATATTAATATTCTAATTTTATAATAAAATTGATCCTGACAGAGGTTAGCCAAAACTTGTTCAGGTGGAGATTCATTGACGACTCCGCTTCGGAGTGTAAATGTGGTGCTGTTCCACAAACAATGGGACACTTAATATCGTGTCCTGCGTGTCCTGTCAGCTGCACGTTACAGGAACTGATGGACGCTGGTGATGGCGCCAAACAAGTAGCCGAATTCTGGGCCGAGTCCATTAAGATAACTATCAACACGCTAAGAAGATCAAATTGATGACACAAAAACCAGTCTAGTCCACCAATACAGTCTTAATTTTAGATTGTTTAGCGGCAAAATTATGACTGTAAGGTCCAGAGTTTGAAATCAGCACTAACTATTGCTTCACTTTGAGCATATTTAACTTAGTTCCCGGCTAACGAGAAAACTTTGTTATGCATCACTAATTTTAAAGCTTTTTATAAAAGCGCATGTAACTTACGTAAAAGCATTCATAAAATTTGTGGGAGCATTTTTATTTCCTAGGTATTTTATTAAATAAAATATTTTGTTAGCGTTGCGGTTGTGTTTATGGGGGAAGTTTTAGAATTATTATGTTTTAAGAGTTCGCTGGATCTCTGAAACGATGTTTTCTTTTATGTGGTAGTTCTCCAACCATTTTCAACGCTAAGCAGATGGGCAGGTATTTTCTCATGTTTGTTAATAACTACTGCGATCACCATTCCATCTGCAAGGCGTAGTATAGTAGTTGTTATCTTGTAGTTGTTGGGAGACCCATGTTCAGCAATGAACTATGCCTTGAAAAAGTTGTTTTCCAAGTAATTTTATTCATAAAGTTGTTCATGGGAAACTCTGGTTTTATTTATTTAATAATTTATGTACACACATAATTATCGTCGCTCGCATGACTTAAAGTCTTATCTCATTTTTTAGCTGATTTGAGTTAGGACAACTACATTATTCTATTCGTGATTCTTTACATTTTGTTGCCTTTCAAAGTGGTTATACACACATCAAAAGTGTCTAGGGATCAACATATATTTTTGCAATAACTTTTCTCCTGATTGATATTAATTAAAATTTTCTTTAAGGATTCATCAAATAAAGTGTTTTCGTTTGTCACAGTAACGATAAACCAAGTCACCTTTGTATTAATAAAGAAATTTGCCATTTTCCTAATAAAGGGATTTTTGACATTTGAACCACTAACACAAAAGTTCGAAAAAAAGACTGAAATAACAGTTTTCTTTAAAATTTTATTGGGTAACTTAAACAATTAATAATCCGTGTTTCTACCGCGAACACTAACAACACAAGAACATCGGTTTGGCATACTCAAAATGAGTTCATCCAAATCACGCTGTGGAATGGCCGCCCATGTTCGTTGCAACAACAAAAAAAGGTCTTCTTGCGACTGGATACCCTCCATATTCGGCAGAGCTCTTCCCTGTAGCATATCCCATGCATGCTCAATCGGGTTCAAGTCTGGCGACTGAGCAGGCCAGGGCAGGACATTGATGTTAGCTGCGGCGAGAGTCTGTCTTACAACTCTTGCGGTGTGCGGTCGTGCATTATCATGCATTAACTGAAATAAGGGACCGATTTGCACTTGTAGAGGAACGATGACGTCTGATACAATCGTCTCAGCATAAATTTGAGCGTTGAGGTTGCCTCTGATCCAAATCAACTCAGTTCTTCCGCCGATCCAAATACCCGCCCATACCATGATGGTTCCACCACTATAAGGATGGACTTCCTGGCAGGATTTTAATCGCTGTTGGCGTCCAGGGGTTCTCCAGTGTCGTATACGTCTTGTATCCGGTCTCATACCAAAACGAGACTCATCAGAAAAGCACACGAAACGCCATTGTTCTTCTGCCCAATTTCTGTGTTCAAGAGCCCATTGATATCGAATCCTACGATTGTGCATTGCTATAGGTGGTACCCGTAGCGGTCTTCGGGAATGAAGGTTCACTTCATGCAAGCGGTTTCTGACTGTTTGGTCGCTAATTAAGTTCCCTGAAGAGTGATGAAGCCTCACGGCTAACATCATGGCGGTTATTGTTGGAGCTCTTCGAGTTAAGATTTGAATGTATCGGTCTTGTCTCCGTGTGGTGCAGCGATACCGTCCTCCATGGCGCTCAGCCACGGTACCAGTGCTTCGGTAACGTGTCCAAAGTCGACTGATAACACTCTGACTTGTATTCAGAGCTAAAGCCACAGTACGTTGCCGGGAACCAGCTTCTATCATTCCCACGGCTCTGAGCATTTCTTCCCTGCTTAAATGACGTCGCCGCTCCATAATAACGTTGGTTTTAATCAGTAGTAGGGAAACAGTAGCACTAATAATGTCTTCAATGCGTTGTATGTTTTTATAGGGAAAATATTGACAGCTGATTTTCATCTTTTACTCGAATTTGATTCACAGTTCCTGATTCAAATTATGAAATGCACCAAAAAGGATCCATATAAATTTATAAAATCATAAATTTATTACAAAGCCACATCTCAATCTCAAGAAATCCGCATAAAAATGCTTGATCCCTAGACACTTTTGATGTGTGTATTTGACATAGAGGTACGACGGTTAGTAAAAAATGGAATGAATTACGAATAGAAAAAAATGTAGTTGTCCTGACTCAAATCAGCTAAAAAATGAGAAAAATGTGATACGACTTTTAGTCATGCGAGCGATGATATATAAACAGACAAGAAAAAAAAAGAAGAACAGAGAAATAGGTACAGAGGTGATTCCTCAATCAATCTCTTCCAGCTTACCTGCGATAGGAAAGTAGATAAAGATTATGTAGACAGCGTGTATAATACAAAAAAATAAAATACTCAAACTCAAAGCATTTATTTCAATTAAATCTTGTACAGGCACTTTTGAATTGTCAAAATTAAATAGTCTGTCATTAGTCAGAAAGTTGAAGCTAATTGCCCATTCCAAAACGTAGATCTCTATGGAGAAGAACGGGCAAGAAACTCCATACAATCAAAAACAATTCACAAACAAACAAATATTATGAGAATATACTTGGTTCGGTTGCTAAATATTGATAAGTACACAGAAATAAAAAAAAGAAAGATAAACATAACGTCAGCATTTCCCAAAAGGGCAAACGTGGTAGGCAGAGATTTTGCAAGTTATGTAAAACGTCCCATGTAAAAGGGGGTGAACCCATTGCCATTAACCCTTAGTCTGTCGGAACGTAGATCTACGCGAGGCACAATGACTTTTTAATTACGGCACACAAGCGGGTTAAACGACTCCGGTCTGCTATTGAACATAAACTGCTGAAAATAAATATTTATACTTGTGAATACCTCCCATTGAATCCCTCATATTATTAACCTGTAACTCTCCATCGAAACCAATAACTCTCAAACCCATCTTGAAAAAACAAAGAATCAAATACGAAAAAAAGACCATTTCTCTTAAATAAGGCACTCGTGGTCTATATACCTTTCTTAATCCGAAATCACTTTGTGAAGGAAACACAATTGACCCGGATAACCCAACAAATTGTAAGTGAACGAAGGTCAAGTTGTACTGGTTACTGTCGTGATCCGTCCATTACCTAAATAGCCTGCTCGGTCCGATACGAAACCAATTATGTTTTATATAAATCTTTACAGTACATACATTCGATTGAATTGTTCGGAAAATGTTTCCAAAGGATTTCCTTGTGCGGTCTCTTTTCGTTGATGGATATTTATTTATTGAATTCTTAAATAAATGATTTGTGTATTCTTTAATAAATGACTGTAGGTACATTCGAGGAATGAGAAGGTTAGGAAACTTTAGATCAATTTATTATTAGAACTATACGTACAAGACATTTCGAATGAAAATGAGAGTTCGAAATTTTAACGATGACGTCACGTGAATATGAAGAAAGGAATGTACCGACGACGCCAGCACATCAAGCTACTGCAATCTGTCAAATTTCTTTAATATATTTTCAACTTTATCGCTAAAGCATAAGGTTCAAAGTTGATTGGGAAAATTTGACAGTTTCGGGTAGCTTAATGTGCTGGCGTCTGTACTTAAAAATTCTTGAACCTTTTTGTTTCGTGGCGTACGTAACCAATGAAAGTACTTACGTTTTCTGCTAGGTCATAGTATAATGAACCTGTAATGTTCCCACTAGTGGGACCAAAGTGGGACACAGGCCTCCTCTCTTCGAGAGGGAGTGGGCTGTAATATACCACGCGGGCCCAATGAGGGTTGGTAGATGTCACATATCTTCGAATTCATGATGGCATTCTCACGATGTTTTCCTTCACCGTTTTGGGAGCAATGGTAAGGAAACTATTTACACAAAGCGCCTGTCTAGATTCTAATCTATTACCTACAACTCGTAAGTCGGGGTCGATACTACTGGGCCCACTGCTCTCTTAACAAAATAAAGGTGAGTTTTTATGAACGCGTCCCAATTTTTTTTTAATTTTAATGCAATGTCACGTTGGTTAAAATCATTCTACTGTCACAGATAGCATTGTCATCTGTTCTGCATCCGCGATTTATTTGCCAAAAATGTAAACAAACATGAGTTTATGGAAAAATACCTTTAAATCCTACACCATAAAGTTCAGTTTACGCTACAACTTCAAACATTTTTATAACTTTTTCAATAGTGATAGTCACTCTGAAATCAACTGAATTACCACTAAAATAAAGTTGATATTTGTTTAACTTGAGATCAACATCAATTGGAAACACACATTTGAATAGACCTTAGATCCTGACATCTATGGTTTCAAAATTCAAGCCATCTCCCTAATAGAGACTCATGTGTAACATATGATGCAATGTAATTAGTGGTGTCTCATTACACGATACGCAACACGGGCAAATTAGTGCTGGATTGTGTTACGTTACACCGTTGTTCAGATTGCACCGAAGGATTGCGGCGTTGCGGGAGCCTGTGCAAATGTGAAATGCCTGTGATTGTAACCATATTCATTGCGTTATTAAGGATTCTGCTTATTTTAATCATTTTATTTTTGGATCGTTTTTTTTTTTGTTTCTTGTTGTTGAGTTCTCTGGACGCTTTAAACGTGTACGTCTTTTTTACATCGTTCTCACATCACATCACACTAATATTATAAAGGCAAAAGTTTTTAAGTGTGTGTGTGTATTTATATGTTTGTTACTTCTTCACGCTCAAACGGCTGTATCAATTTTGATAAAATTTTGTATGGAGGTAGCTGACACCCTGAATTAATATATAGGCTACTTTTTGTTCTGATATTTCCACGGGATCGACATTTACGCGGGTGAAACCGCGGGGCGCAGCTAGTATAATTATAAATTCAACATTAATGATGTAACTAATATTTTTGTAACAATATAATTTAAAAGAGTGTCCATGCAGTTTCTTGCCCGTTGTTCTCCTACTACGCTTTGGAATGGGCAAACTAGCTTCATATTTCTGCCTGGCCGCCTCCTTGACAATTCAAAAGTGCCTAAAAATAGTTTTATTTAAATAAATGCTTTGACTTTGAGTTCGAGCACACGAATTTTTCAAACATACCTAATTATGAAGCCCGTGGCGCCCGTGGCTAAATAATAACAGCCGCACAGGTCGATAGATCAGGATAAGCTACGCTTGCCGCGGTTGGTCTGTGGATGGGTGACCATCTTTACATACCGTGAACCCTCCGTGCCTCGGAAAGCACGTTAAGCCGTTGGTCCCGGCTGTCACTCGTGGATCTTTGACAGTCGTTACGGGTAGTCAGAAGCCCGAAAGTCTGACAGCCAGTCTTATCAAGGGTTATCGTATTACCCAGTAATTGGGTTGTGGAGGTCAGATAGGCAGTCGCTCCATGTAAAATACTGGTATTCAGCTGCATCCGGTTAGACTGGAAGCCGACCCCAGCATGGTTGGGAAAAGGCTAGGCAGATGTCCTAATTATGAAGCAATGGATTATGAATTTCCTTCAAAATCCTTGGAATTGATTGCAAGTATGTTAAGCAACTGGTGTGCTGCATGGTTTAGGAATTTTTTTTTAGTGTACTTAACTACAATAGTGTTTTTTTTTCTGAAATTCTTGTCTACATTTTTATTAGTTTAAGGGACTTACATGACCTAAAGCGCAGTCACTGTCAGACTGCATAGAAAAGAAAGAGAAGCGCGATGACACAACCCTGGTAATTTATTGCAAAATATGAAGCAATTATTTAATTACAAAAATCTATTGTTTGGACTAAACAATTTTAAGACTAGTATGTTAGTATGTTGCTTGTAGAATAATCTGACAAAAATCAGAATAATTGTATGTATATTAGTATGGTTTTTGTTGTAAAAAGAAAGTTTTTAGGGGTATCTTCATGATTTTTTTCTATCGTATCAAATTAGTTATATTATGTTTTCAACACACTATCTACTTAGCATATATCCTGAAGAATATCGAGATACCATATTACCATATATTTTTCTGATTTTGTTTACTCTGTTCTTCTTCTTCTTAGCGTGTCGATAGCAATCTAAATGTTCTCGGCCCAGAATTCGGCTACTTATTTGGCGCCTTCACTACCGTCCATCAGTTCCTGTAACGTGCAACTGACAGGACACGCAGGACACGATATTAAGTGTCCCATCGTTTGTGGGACAGCACCACATTTACGCTCCATCCTTTTTTTGTTTACTGTAGTCGATCATATACTTTTATTGTTTCTTAAACTTGCGTTTTTTGTGTTTAGGTCCTGTAAGCCCCTTATGGTGTGCCCTGTGCATTGTTTGTCAGTTACAATTAGTCGCAATTAAGGTTTCATAATGTTTAAGTAGAGTATATAGGATACCTTATACAGTCGCCAGAAATCTTCTGCACCCCAATTGCGTAACACACTATCAATCGGAATCTGAACCATTTTAAAGCAAATTGCTAATCCATTGCTTCATAAGTTCGAAAAATTTGTCTGCTCAACACGTAAATAACGCAATCAATGTTGTTGAACTGTCAAAATGACAGCACACGCAGTTGACGCAGTTTGTTCCGCCAGTTACTCAACTGAACCGAGCGTTCAGCGCATCCTGGATAGTCACACCCAACACCTTATTTGACTGGCTAATTCTTCCCTTGCGGTGGTAGGGCTAGCGCCCGGCTGGTTTACGACTGGACACCGGAGTCCGAAGTCAACCAGCCTGCTGTGTTTAGTCGATGCATGGGAGTTCCAGTGCCTTAGGCATCTTCTGGGCACGCTCGTTCCTCCATAGACCTCATCCATCGTTTCTCATCAGGCGTGATCGAGATCAAGAGCGGGCCCATTCAGCAATAAAAAGTAAATGAAACAGGATTATTCACAAATAATAATAATTAGCCTGTGTTGTCCTACTGCAAGGTAAAGGCCATCCTTTCCTTTTGGCTTGTGTTTAAACGCCTACCAGAAAATTACCTCTTTCACTACCAAAAAATTCGAAATACCTGCCAAAATGGATAGATGCTCGCTAAATTGTGTTTCATAAAGTATTGTAGAAATGAAACTATTTACCTTTTTATTCTATGCCACATCCTATGTCGACGGAGCCCCGCTTCGCGGGGCCCCTATTTCTGTGTAAAGGGTTTAAAGTAACCTAACCAAACCTAACTTCCGGGTGCCCTTCGCTCGCTCTTGCATCCTACGTCGCTAATATTTTTCATTTTGGGTATTAATGTTACTGTTTCAGGGAAACAAGATTTGGTGAGTATTTATCCATTTTGGTAGGTTCAAAAATTATTGTGGGGGGCATTTGAATTATACCCTTTCCTTTTTGCACTCATCTCGATCCTGTGTCAATATGAACCATTCCCTCATAAGCGTCAATTACGTCCCGCCAGCTACGCCTGGGTTTTCCGCGAAGTCGTTGGACGTTTTCAGAGAACCATGCTGTCACAAAGGTCTCTTAAAAAATATTAAAATAATTTGTAGATCCCTAAACGTGTTTTTCTTTTTCAAGAATTGTATAATCTACAACTACGCTTAAACTTTTATTCTCGTCATGTTTTGTTTAAAGACAAAAAATAAAGTTTGTTTATCGCAAGTTTTACTCCAACAATCCAGGGAACTTCTATCAAGACGAACATTCTGCTACTTCAAATATACTCTTAAGCTCTGGTCAAACTGAAACTGGAACTAGCGCGGGATGCCGGACGAATTTCTTTCGTGCGGATTCTGTCAACTAACTTGTTTATATTATAGTAACATAATTCAAATTATGTAAATATTATAATATTTCCATAATTTGAAAGCTGACAGTCTTAGAATACTAATAATAACATGTAGGTACTGCATAAAAAAGGGAAGGAAAAGAATCATAGGGCATCAAAAAATTCGTCCGCATCGCTGTCAACAGGAAAGGTGCCTAAAAGGCTAGTAGCATTGCCACGTTATTCTTTGGCCAAAAAATTGGCCAGCCCTCCGGTTACGTAAAGAGTCAACCAACCACTTGGCGATGTCTTGAAAAACTAAGTGGGCACTTGGATCCTAGCCCTAGTTTTTCAACCCCAAACGGCTCGAATAATTAAGTTCCAATAAGATTCGAATATTTCCGCCGCAGCCATCCCAGCACAGCTCGCTGTCAAGGCCAAATCGCTGAATTAAATAGGTATAAAATTACAATAGACTAGTGACTACTTACAATATGCACAATTACATCAATTTAATAGTATCATAATTAAGTCATGACCCCTAACTAATTACTATTCAGTTTCATGCCGATACTCATTTACTATCATGTAACACCATACTCGTATCCTGAAATGCCTGTGAGACTATTCACCACAACACACAAGGGACTAATATTAATACCGGCCTCCCCCGAGAGCATTGGTGGCCCAATGGTATCGACCGGGGTTTACGAGTTGTAGGTCGTAGGTTCGAACCAAAACAAGCGCTTAACTTTGTGTAAATTATTTCATTAGCATTGCTCACAAAACAGTGACGGAAAACATCGTGATCTGGGTGGTTGGTTTCAAATATCTGAGGAAATGCGCATCTGTCGTGTTGCGTGTCTGCCGAACTGCGTGTCTATCGAGTTCCGTTTTTGAAAAGTTGCAACTCTATCCTGCGAGATGACGAAATGCGTATTTGACCACTTGAGTTTCTGACGACATGCTAGTAATCCGAATATCCTAGAACCAAAAATTTGAAGACATATGTGACGTCTACCAACCCGCGTGGTGTATCCCACTAGTGGGAACATTAATAGGCTGGAAGCTATGTTTTCCTTCAAGCAAAAAGCTTCTTCTCATACAGAAGAAGTACCCTTTCGGCCACTGGTTTTCAAGTTCAGGTTTTTCAAGGACAGAGTCAAAACTGTATCTTTCTGCTCGACATACCCTTCCCTTAATACCTACAAGCCATCGCACAATGTTCGGCTTTCTCTCACAATCCACAAGGGAAAAATCCATGATAATTCTAAGCACCAGTTTCTCCGATATTCAACACAGTTTACAAATTCTGACTGTCCCTACGAAAGATAAGAAAAGACACGGATATTTCCCGAAGTTTCCCTTCGACGGAACAAGTCTCTTACTTAATTTATCGCGAGGATTCCGGGTTTCCGTACTACGGCGTACCGTTACATCACAAATTAACTTTTTCCTGTTATGACTTATTAGCTGCTACTGTTTCCGACTATTGATTAATGTTTGGTGGTTGTTCGGATGATTCTTATTTTATGTCGAAATGATATTTGATCTTTATGTTCTGTAAATGGTTTGCTAGCATGATTTGGAGAGTTGGACGTACTTATGCAAAAGGGAACCAACTCACACATTGACAGTTTCGAGATAAAACGATTTTTAACAAAATGTTGTAAAGAAAGTAAACTGTTCATAATTTTAATAGGTTTTTTTTGCAGTATTGTGTAAGATAATGCATTTTATGAATCTATGTAAAAAAAAAAAGAGTTTTTGGTGTAAAAAGTGTCTTTTTTTTAATAAATTATCTCTGGTTCCTTGTTGCAAAAACCCTAAAATGTGGGTTGGTTCCTTGTTACAATATATAAACATATGAATATTATTGATGAAAATCAACAAAAAATCAGGTTTTTTAAGGAAATTTTATTGAAAAATTACTTGGATACCTAAATACTTACATAATCGGCTGAACTCGCTCCAGATGGAGCGAGTTGTGGAACCAGATTGGTCAAAATTTGTAGCTTGTGAAAGCTACTAATTTTATTATTTTCGCTCATCTGGTTCATCTACCTCGAAATCAGGTTGCCCTGAAAAACCTTCCAGATCGTCCTCAATTCTATCGTCTCCTACAAGATTAATATAAAAGCCATGGGAATCTTTAGGAATGAGGTGCAGAAGGCTCTTCAGGCCTTTTACCTTAGCCTCAGGAACAGGCTTCCCGTTTGGCCAAAGAGGTTCCATTATCTCCCTCGTAAGAACAAAAGTTGGCCTACCGCGTAATTTTTTTTAATGTTAACCTTTTTTATAATCCTCGGTCAAATTAGACCTCATAAAAATTGTGAACATTTCCTCCTATTTGAGCATTATTTCCTTTGCGTTAAGCCAAGACACTTTAAGACCATCTACAGTTTTCTTCCTATTTGTTATGTTTTTTTCCAGCTTCAATGAAGACAAGAATAGGGAGCAGTGGTGGCCCAGTGGTAACAGCCGCGACTTACGAGTTGTAGGTCGTAGGTTCGAACCCAGACCACAGAATAAATAGTACAAGTCCCAGACAGTTCCGCTTTACTTCGTGTAAATTATTCCATCACCACTGCTTTCAAAACGGTGAAGGAAAACATCGTGAGGAAACCGGCATGTCTCAGAACCAAAAATTCGAAGACATGTGACATCTACCAAGCCGCACTGGGCCCGCGTGGTGGATCACAGCCCACTCCCTCTCACTGAGAGGAGGCTTGTGTCCCAGCAGTGGGAACGTTATAGGCTGATTACGTTACGTTACATGATTGTAATCATCAGCTGTGTATAACATGTTGTTTTTTTAAGGAAGATTAAATTTTTCCGAAATCATTGTTGTTGGGAAGAAAGCTGTGTCCCGATTCTACAAATTGTATAAGGCACAGCTTTTAGCATCAAAACCAATTTTATATTACGGTTTTGGTCACCGCACGAATTACTCCATAGGATTGGGCGTTTCACGTTGCTCCCAATGCTCTCTAAAATATACTTGATTAGACAACAGCCTTCCTCTTGAGCAAGGTGAAGCAGGCCGCGGTGCTCAAGAGGAAGAAACCTGGGTAGAAACCCAAAGACAACTTTGGGTATACAATTTAGGTATTCACACCGGAGCAATGATGAAGCTCATTGCAATGTGTGGGTAGAAGGTGAAGCAGGCCGCGGTGCTCAAGAGGTAGGCTCTTGTATAATCAAGCATGTTTTAGAGAGGCTGGTCATAAAGTGTCTTGGCTTGACACAAGGGAAATGATGCTCAAAAAGGAGGAAATTTTCACAATTTTTATGAAGTCTAATTTGAGCGACGAATATAAAACGGTTAACATAAAAAAAAAATTACGCG
This sequence comes from Mesoligia furuncula, assembly GCA_916614155.1. NCBI lineage: Eukaryota > Metazoa > Arthropoda > Insecta > Lepidoptera > Noctuidae > Mesoligia > Mesoligia furuncula. Next base: position 26,185,639 of record OU744800.1, on the reverse strand, counting down.
GTAGGCCAACTTTTGTTCTTAAGAGAGAGGTAATGGAACCTCTTTGGCCAAACGGGAAGCCTTTTCCTAAGGCTATGTTAAAGGACCCGAAGAGCCTTCTGCACCTCATTCCTAAAGACTCCCATGGCTTTTATATTAATCTTGTGGGAGACTTGATGATGATCTGGAAGGTTTTTCAGGGCAACCTGATTTCGAGGTAGATGAACCAGATGAGTGAAAATAATAATAAAATTAGTACTTAGCTTTCTCAAGCTAAAATTTTTGACCCATCTGGTTTCTCATGTATGCCCAAAAGGCGGGACATAGCTGATCAACATCACTGTAATTCTTAACACCTGTATCTATTTCTGTACCTATGATCCACAATAAACATGATTGATTGATTGATTCTCAACTCGCTCCATTTGGAGCCAGTTGAGACGATTATATAAGTATTTAGGTATCTAAGTGATTTTTCAATAAAATTCCCTTAAAATCCTGAGTTTTTGTTATTTTTACCAATAATATTCAAATGTTTATACATTTTAACAAAGAACCAACCCAAATATAAGGTTTTTTGCAAGAAGGAACAAGAGATAATTTATAAAAAAAAGACTTTTTACTTTCTTCACAACATTCTGTTACAAATCGTTGTCTCTCGAAACTGTCATTGTGTGGATTGGTTCCCTTCCCAAGGAACCATGTGATATGAATCTCATAGACTAACGTCAATTTTATTATGCAAATTGGGACCAAACCGCATGATTTCTTTTGTAAATTAAAATAAATATGCTTTATGTGGAACCATGTGACATGGTTCTTTGTCAAAGCTTAGGCTAACGGCAATTTTATTATGCAAACTGGAACCAAACCGCATGATCTCTTTTGTTAAATCATATAAATATGTTTTATGCGGAACCATGTGACATGGTTCTTTGTCAAACAATATAACCACAAAGACTTGCATTTTTTAACATTACCATACAGCATGGGTCTTTTTATTTTATTCGGAAACTGCAAATATATGAGTTGGTATCCTTGTCGACATAATGTTTTGATATGAAAGAGTAATCAGACAACTATGATATTTACAGGGCCGATAGAAGGTGCAATTTAAAAGGTTTCTGTATACTTAACTCAATTTTGACCAACTTGTGGGTTGGTTCCCTTTTGCATAAATACGTCCAGTTTATATCGGATGATCTATCTATTAAGCACATAGAAAATATATCTATGAGTAAGCTAATCGCGTATCGGCAATCGTAGTGTGGGACGCTCCCCAGCTAGATAGGCCGATGTCAAGCGCGAGAGATGCAAAGGAGTCATCTTTGGAGTTGGGCAAAAGGAAAACCACTGCAAAGGAATGACAACAATTACTTGCAGTTGTGTCTACAACGACTTCAAGTTCCAAACGTTTGTCTTTCTTCCTAAGGTGGCTGGTACAAACTGGATACGAAAGGTGGAGAACAGGGTGTTGTGGTGCAACTTGGGAGAGGCCTATGTCCAGCAGTGGACTACGATAGGCTGAGTTGATTGAATCTATCACATTTTATGGCTGAATAATGAAGGCCCTTCGAGATTCTCGCGCAATCGTTTGTGGCCTAGCATGGATAACTTTTCCGTATGGCCGATCCAAATGACATTTCAAGTCCTCGTTAGGTCCAAAAACTAATGAAAAGACAAGACAAATCGAAAGATATTAAACTTTTTAAACTTTGTTTTGTAGCTATGACTGACTTATGTTATGACTATCACACTAATATTATAAAGGCGAAAGTTTGTGAGTGTGTGTGTGAGTGTGTGTGTGTGTGTGTGTGTTTATATGTTTGTTACTTCTTCACGCTCAAACGGCTGCACCAATTTTGATAAAATTTGGTATGGAGGTAGCTGACACCGTGGATTAACATATAGGCTACTTTTTATCCCGATATTCCCACGGGATCAACATTTACGCGGGTGCAACCGCGGGGCGCAGCTAGTAATATCTAATAGTGAACTCAATCTGATAATACCAACCACGCCGTAAAGACGGTTGTACAGTCGATAGCACGTCGGTGGTGGTTTTATATCCAGCAGGCATTTTTTTTGTGCGCGGAGGAAATCCTCATGGACTTCCTCCATCGTGGGGGTGACAGAGGGGCATGCCGGACTCTTACCGGCTAAAACCACAGCAGTGTTCCACCTCAGCCTTTTGCCGGGGGTGCGGGTTTTTCGTAAGCAATAACCGTTCCCCGATGGGCCTCTGCCCGCTGTTCTTCAGCGGGTCCTACCTCTGTCTGTGTCTTTTAGCCTGTGCCAAATAAATGTAATTTCTTTATTTATTTCTATCTATAATATCACATATATATCTTACACCCACGATATAGAGTCTAAGAAAATTTCCCAGAAAACCAATATCTTAGTGGTAGGTTCTTGACCGATTTTTTGCCAAAGTTTCTCCGACAGTAAGTTGCGTGTTTTGATGAATTGCACCCCGACACGCGCATACGATCACTCATACCTTCTGTCAAATGTTTCTTTTTATGTTCCCCCGGTGCTAGTTTTTCTGTATATTGGTTTTTTTCGGTGTTAATATATTGCCGAAGGAGAAGCCAGTCTCTGGAGGAAAATTTATTTAATATCGAATTGTTTGAAGGTACAATGTTATCGTTATTTATTATTTACTAGTTGACCTGGCGAACTTCGTACCGCTTCAGAATATGAATCATCTTATTTTTTTGAGATTTTTCCCATGTTTTTAATAGTTATTCTGCTATTCAGAGCGGAGACAAATCCAACAAATCGAAGATCATAAAAACCGGTCCAGCCGTTCTTGAATTATAAATGGTGTCACTAACCCGACTTTGTTTTATTTATATATAGATTTTTAAATTAATTTAAACTTTTCGCACAAAAAAAAAAAACAAAGGCGGACTTAGTTACTTAGGCATTCTCTACCAGTCAACCGAGGGTGGTGAAGAGATTGGATGGCAGATGCTTTGGTTGAGAGGAACAATGATAAAAAAAAACTTTATTCATTTGTGATGTACCTACAGATGTAGTATTAAATATAGCACCTAGAGTATTAGTGTTCTGTGAGTGAGTCACGCTTTACCCTCCGTGGCGACTGGACGTGTCCTTTGGGTTGTTGTGTACTTACTGATAATCTGTTAGTTTTACTTTAAACCCTAAACCCCTAATAAAAGATCATAGTGAACACCACATTATTCATACACATTTACTCACTGAAAGGCTTCAAACTAATTCAATTTTTTATTCAGAGTAGAACAGCTGTACTTTATCTTTTCTGCGGGGTAATTGGGTAACACACTAACATTAGTACAGAACCCAGCATATCAAGCTACTACAATCTGTCAAATTTCTTTAATAGATTTTCAACTTTATCGCTAAAGCATAAGGTTCAAAGTTGATTGGGAAAATTTGACAGTTTCGGATAGTTTGATGTGCTGGCGTCTGTACTTTCATTTTGACAGTTCAACAACATTCATTGCGTTATTTACGTTGTTGAGCAGACAAATTTTTCGAACATATGAAGCAATGGATTAGCAATAGGAATATCCTTTAAAATCATTTAGATTGATGATTGATAGTATGCAACGCAATTAGGGTGACCTGTGTTTAGTGTAATCATCGAAGAAAATAACAAATTCAGATGTCTTTCGAAATCATTTTCATTTTCAAATATCTTAAGCTACATTAAATTATAATATATAGGCAGAAGCATGGTGGTCAACATCTTCGCTATAAGGATATGTTCAAGAGCGAGCGCTTGCGCTATTGATCCAACAGGTTGGGAGAGGCTCGCTTCACATAGTGTCCTGGCGCTCTACTGTCTACAAAAGTTATACGCGATTCAGGTGCGTGGGTTGATTGCCGTTGTGGATATAGTCAAAATGAAAGAAGCCGGTTTATGTTAAAATAATAAAGTTTATATTCAAGTCACAGGTAATACACAATAAACAGTTCACATAGGTCACAACAGTCATTCTTACATGGTATAACAGCTAATCGGCTTTCACAGGACCGAAATAGTACGTACCCGGCTATCGAGGGATCACAATTATACGGTAGGCCCTTATACTGGTCGAGCACTTATAATTAACTATTAACTGATTACACAGGGCGGAGCGCGACTTGAGTAACACGTATACAGACGGGGGCTCTGTCGATACGCGGCGCGACAGAGACTACGTGCTACTCCGGCGGAGGTTGGATGAAGGCTACTGAAGACTAATTTACTGACTGACTAACTTAAAAAGGGGCGGGTCTATTTATAGACCGCGCACAATAGCGCGCCTTGCGGCGTGGGCGCACATTATTGATTTAGCCTTTACCCAATCGCGCCGGGGCGTTTGGAAACGAGGGGTGTTGAAGGGGAACGGGGGACGTGGTACAGAGGCGGGGTGCGGGAGGTGGGGAAAACCCTTTGTTCTACATGTTTTCTTTCAGGCGCGTACATATATGCCTGCGAGCCCTATGTAAATACTACATCTCGTTACACATGGTTAGGACTCGCAGGAATACATGATTTATATATCTCTAAGTAGCTTGGTTTTGGCACAAAACCACATTTAAAATAAGGGATTCTAGTACTTAGGATTTTTCTAGTCGCGACCACTTTCTGACAGGTTCCGACCTGCCCGCTCTTGTGAGCAACATGTCTCTACTATTCAATTTACTTGTAGTTACATCACAATATCTCTGTACTTTCACGATATATACCCTACATAGGCACAGCTGTTTACATAGGTGGCTGTGCTTATTAATACCTATGTTATATCGAGGTATGAATTACATTATTATATCTAATTAGGTTGCTGTGCTCGCTAACAATCCCACCCCCAGTAAGAGGGTTCAACCGATTACAGTCCCGTCTGTAGGGAGCACAACAACCTTTACAACGGGCCGACGCAGGACCCCATGATTGGTTCTTACGTCTATGACTCTTATTACTGAGTCTGCACCGGGATAAACACTTTTAATGACCCCTTTGGTCCACTGGTTACGGGGTTTGCACTGGTCTAATATTAACACTACGTCACCCACTTTTACGTTTGGCACATCACTTGTCCACTTGTGTCGTTGTTGGAGCGTGGGCAGATACTCGCGCAGCCAACGCCTCCAAAAGAGGTCGGCCAGCGCGTTCACCTTCCGCCACATGCGGCGGGAGTCCACGTCGACGGCGTGCCCACGTGTGCACGGGGCATCTCCCGCGGCAGTGCCCAGCAGGAGATGGTTGGGGGTCAACACCACCGGATGCTCGACGTCGCTGCTCACGTACGTGAGCGGCCGGCTGTTGATTACGAGCTCGGCCTCAGCGAGGAGGGTGTAAAGAACCTCCTCGCGAGGGGCTCGTTCACGAAGCGTCGCTTTGAGTGCGTTCTTCACCGAGCGCACCAGTCGCTCCCAGCACCCGCCCATGTGTGGGGATGCCGGGGGGTTAAAGTGCCACGCGATACCGCGGCCGGTCGCCTCGCTTTCCACCTTGTCGTGGTCCATGTCGCGCAAGGCGGCGCGCAGTTCTGCGTGCGCACCGACAAAGTTGGTGCCTCGGTCGGAGTACATGTCCGAGGGTCGCCCGCGGCGCGCAATAAGGCGCCGCAGGGCCAGAATGGCCGAGTCAGCGCTCAGCGATGACGCCAGCTCCAAGTGGACGGCGCGGGTGGCGAGGCATGTGAACAACACGCCCCACCTCTTCTCCCTGCGCCGACCGATGGCGACCTCCATGGGGCCAAAGTAATCGACCCCACAGTGGACGAATGCTCGTCTGGTGATCTCCAGCCTGGCGGCCGGGAGGTCACCCATTTTTGGGTTCACCGGCCTAGCCTTGTTCAGGCGGCACGGTTGGCAGCTGGCGGTAACCGCCTTGACGGTTGACCGCAAGTTGGTCACCCAGTACTTCTCGCGGATTCTGTTTACCACGAGTTCTTGATTGGCGTGCAGAGCCGCCGTGTGGTACCCATATATGAGGCGGCGCGTGAGCGCATGTTTCCCATCCAGGATGATAGGATGGCGCTCTCCAAACTTGAGCTCGGCGCAGGCGCCCAGCCTGCCTCGTACCCTGACCAGCCCATCCTCGTACAACATAGGATCTAACTTACGTAGCTTGCTGTCGTTTGGTAGGGGGCGGGCTTCTCGTAGCGCCGCGATGTCTGTCCCGTAGCTCTCGGCCTGGATAATTCGTAGCAGCCGCGTCTCCGCCTCTTGTAAATCTGCACCGGTCACGGTGCACGACTGACGTCGTTTGCGACAGCGATCTGTAAACACAAGAATGCGCGCCACGACATACAGGGCGCGCGTCCACGTAGGCAGCCTCTCGTACCGTAGCAGTGTTTCAGTCGGGGTGCCCGTCGCGTGTACGCGTTGTACTCGCTCGAGCTGTGCTTCAGCCACCCCGTCGAGGTCAGCGCTCGCCGGCCACTGCTCCTGTGGAGTACAAAGAAACGAGGGGCCCGACAGCCACTCGTCACCGTTATTGGGCCAGTCCATTCGGGTGGCTTTGTCAGCGGGGTTCATCGCCGAGGGAACCCAGTGCCAGTCCGCCCTCTTCGACCGTCTGTCGATCTCGGCCAGGCGGTGCGATACGAAACGTTGAAATTCTGTGGCTTCCGAATTTATCCATTTCAAAACAGTCTTACTATCTGTCCATAAGTACTTGTTGTCTATCGTCATATCTAAACGTAGCTCGTTTTCTATTGTATCGGCTAACCTACAGGCCAAGACGGCCGCTTGTAACTCGAGTCGCGGCACTGAAATTACCTTCTGAGGCGCTACCCTAGCCTTCCCGATAACTATGGCGACGTCCCTACACCCTTCCGAGTTAATTCCCGCTAAATACGCCACCGCGGCGTATGCGGATTCGCTAGCGTCGCCAAACACATGAAGTTCTAACCCTTCTAGCTTCAGACCATACCATCGGGGAATGGTCAGGTCGGTTAAGTGGTGTAGCTTGTGTAGCCACTCAAACCAAGTGTTGGCCTCCGCTTCCTGTAGCTTTTCGTCCCACTGAATCCCCGTGTGCCATACCCTCTTCATCAGTATACGGGACTGTATGACACACGGGTATAGGAAACCTAGCGGGTCAAATATTGACATTATGAATCTAAGGAATTCCCGTTTGGTCGGCACAGTTTGACCCTCTACTATTTGTTTAGGCAATCTCTTAAATGACAGGTCGAATGCCAGCTTATCTGTGTTTGGCGACCAAATCATGCCTAACGTGCGTTCTGTAGCACTTTCATCTTTTTCAAACGCTACCCTGTCTGGCATCTCTAATTGCAGTCTGTCGCGCAAGTCCGGAGCGTTGGTGACCCACCCCCGTATATTAAACCCGCCCTTGGCGTGGACGTGGGTCACCTCCTCAATCAGCCTGCCGGCTTGTGCGACAGACCACGCACTGTCTAGGTAGTCGTCCATATAGTGTTTTCTGTTTATGGCCGCTACTGCCTCAGGGTACATATCCTTATGCTGAGCCGCGTTTTTATTAAGAATATAAATGGCCGATGTCGGAGACGACACGGCACCAAAGATCATTGAATTCATGACGTATACGTCGGGCTCGTCCGTGCCGTCAGAGTTCCATAAAAATAGCTGCGCCCCTTTGTCTTGTTCTCTGACTTTCACTCTAAGGAACATGTCCGCTATGTCCCCAGAGAACGCGACGGGCCCTATTCTGAATTTAAATAACACACCTAGAAGAGAGTTTAACATATCAGGTCCTGCGAGCAAGTTATCATTCAGCGCAGTTCCGTGGAAGGTTGCTGCGGCGTCGAACACCAATCGTAGCTTGTCCGGTTTGTTGGGATTCTTTACCCCGAAATGGGGTAGGTACCACACCGGGTCAAAGGTGGTCGCGCCGTCTACTTTACTAGCATACCCTTCCGATATTAACCTATCAACTTGAGCTCTATAGGCGGTAGCGTACACCGGGTCTTTGTTTAGGCGACGCTCAATGCCAGCCAGTCGCTGGCGCGCCTGTTGGTAATTGTCGGGCAACTGCGGGTTGTCTCGACGCCACAGCAACCCCACTTCCCAGGCGCCGCTCTCATTTTGTCGGCTAGTGGCCTCCAGGATGGCTTTTGCCCTTTCGATATCCTGGTGAGTCCGAGGTACCTCGGATATACCGATGGCCTCTAGCTCGAACTGTCGTTTGACTTCGTTGTGTAACTCACTATTTAATTCTACTACACAGTTTATATTTTCTACACTAGTGACAGTATTTCCTACGGGTCCGTGCACCACCCACCCTAGACTAGTCAAAGAGGCAACTGGCTTACCTGACTTTCCTCGGCGAGTCTCCTGGCTGGCAAGCAACTCCCAGTTGTCCTGCCCCAGCAACAGCAGCGGCCGGGCACCTCTCATCTCCTCGCATCCTAAGTGGCGAAGGTGGGCGTGCTCCGCCATCAGTGTGGCGGGCACGGTTTGCGCGGGTAGGTCGAGACGCGTTATTGTTCGGCACTTGATATCGTGTGACTGACCGCTCGGTCCACGCACTGATACACTGATCACACGCGACGTGTCGTCCGTTGTTTCTTGCCCGCGCGCACTCCGTAACACTAGTGGTACTCGTTCTCCTTTGACGTCTTTTGCCAACGAGTCGTCTATTAGTGACACGGTGGCCCCATCGTCCAGTAGGGCATGACATTGCTTGACGTCACCGTTCACCGTCACACACACAGGTAATATTTTCAATAACGCCTTTCCATTGTAGTCGCTGACGTTAGTGACACTCTCCGTTTTTCTGTCGGCATGTAACAATGTGTGGTGCGCGTAATCACATGACGAGCACCTACTTGCACGACAGAAATTCTTACTATGTTTCTTCAATATGCATTTAAAACACAGCCTATGTTTCTTCACATGATCCCATCGCTCGCTGACTGTTAAACCGTTGAACTTTACACATTTGGTAAGTTTATGTACCTGTCCACACAATGTACATGAATCTGATTCATTGTTGTTTCGTTGATCATTATCTGTAGTTACATGTACACGTTGGACATTTCTCATTTGTTTGAGCGGCTGTACATTGCCTCGGGGCTTATTAGCGTTAGTCGATGTTGTGGGCAAGTCTACATTCATTTGTACATAATAAGATGTGGCTCGGGCTAGATGATTTAAGAATTCCGCGAGCAATTCTAGACTTGGTGATACTCGCACATCTATACCCTGGCTTGCTTCCATGCCCATCGCAAAGTCCCCATATTGAGCGCGTTGTACAGGAGTAAGTTTACTTAACAATTCACTTACCAGCTGTGGGTTGTTCAGGTATCCGTTAGCATGTACACTTTTCAGGAGCGATACACAATTACGCACTGTTGTCGAAAACTTCCTAAGTTCGCGCCCACTTTCTGTCACCTTAGGTAACGCGCGCACTTTTCTTAAGGCACATTCGAGCACTAAGTTTGGATGCCCGAACTCTTCGTCCAGTGTCTTCATAATTTCCGACGGGTTGGTACAGGTACGTAATAGGTCCTCCACTGCTATCTTGGCGTCTCCTTGCAGCGATGTTTTCAGGCGAGCTAGGTTTTCATGTGCTTTGAAACTGTATAACGTTGTCGTATCAAAGTACATGTTTTTGTACGACAACCATTCTGCTGGGTCCCCGTTGAAATGCGGTAACTCGTACGCTTGTCTTGGTACAGGCCGCGGTCGCGCCAACTTAGTTATGGCGTCCGCTAACTGGTCGATTTTCCTATCTCGCGACCTACTTCTGTCCGTTTCATCGGCGAACGTATTGTCCCACTCGTGTCTTTCTCTTGACGGTGCTCGCGGCGGTCGCGTGGTACCGGTCGTCGCGAAGGCGGGCGTCTCGTGGTACGGGGGCTCGCGGAAATGCACGGACGCGGGCGCGCACTGTTGATACGCGGGGGTAAGCACGGGCGGCGGTACTGACCTTTGTTCGTCGCGGGGATTCGCGGGCTCGGGCTCCGGTTGCGGCGGCGGCGGCGGCGGCGTCACTGTTGTGACTACGGGCGTCGTTTCTTCAACCCATTCTTCTATGCGCCGCGCTGTCCCTTCACCGTCCGAGCATGAGTCATCTTCTGCAGCCGCGTCTATCTCTGCGAGGTCAACTTGAAGCTTCTTCTTGACCAGGTTTTCCTTCAGTCGCACTAACTTGAGTTCTGCCTCGTATTCCACCCTCCGCCGAAGATAGTCGGCGCTTCTCTGGCCGCTCTTCGAGGAGGCGAGACTCGTTCCTGTTCTGGCCTTCTGTACTATATCCGATCTCGCTGGCGTGACATTTTCACGATGGTCGATGACGCGACCGGGGCCAGCCAGCGGGATCACAGGGGCGGGAACCGACGATGTAGTAGGTGCGATTGAGGGCGACCCGGGGGCCATTTCTGACGGCACCCCTGAATCAGCTTCTACACCTCGACGCTTATTCATTTCTGCTTCCAACTTCCGTATCTTGCTCCGTGTTGTGACTGTGCTGCGCTCACTCATGACTATTCCACAACGAATCCGGCTTTCGAAGGACCAAAATTATACGCGATTCAGGTGCGTGGGTTGATTGCCGTTGTGGATATAGTCAAAATGAAAGAAGCCGGTTTATGTTAAAATAATAAAGTTTATATTCAAGTCACAGGTAATACACAATAAACAGTTCACATAGGTCACAACAGTCATTCTTACATGGTATAACAGCTAATCGGCTTTCACAGGACCGAAATAGTACGTACCCGGCTATCGAGGGATCACAATTATACGGTAGGCCCTTATACTGGTCGAGCACTTATAATTAACTATTAACTGATTACACAGGGCGGAGCGCGACTTGAGTAACACGTATACAGACGGGGGCTCTGTCGATACGCGGCGCGACAGAGACTACGTGCTACTCCGGCGGAGGTTGGATGAAGGCTACTGAAGACTAATTTACTGACTGACTAACTTAAAAAGGGGCGGGTCTATTTATAGACCGCGCACAATAGCGCGCCTTGCGGCGTGGGCGCACATTATTGATTTAGCCTTTACCCAATCGCGCCGGGGCGTTTGGAAACGAGGGGTGTTGAAGGGGAACGGGGGACGTGGTACAGAGGCGGGGTGCGGGAGGTGGGGAAAACCCTTTGTTCTACATGTTTTCTTTCAGGCGCGTACATATATGCCTGCGAGCCCTATGTAAATACTACATCTCGTTACACATGGTTAGGACTCGCAGGAATACATGATTTATATATCTCTAAGTAGCTTGGTTTTGGCACAAAACCACATTTAAAATAAGGGATTCTAGTACTTAGGATTTTTCTAGTCGCGACCACTTTCTGACAGGTTCCGACCTGCCCGCTCTTGTGAGCAACATGTCTCTACTATTCAATTTACTTGTAGTTACATCACAATATCTCTGTACTTTCACGATATATACCCTACATAGGCACAGCTGTTTACATAGGTGGCTGTGCTTATTAATACCTATGTTATATCGAGGTATGAATTACATTATTATATCTAATTAGGTTGCTGTGCTCGCTAACAAAAGTGTAAAAACTTTTGAAAAAAAAACGAAAAACGCCAAATACGTGAAGAGAGACCTAAGCCCTCCTACACCTATACCTTTAACTCTGTCGGCCAACTCCATTGCATTAGTTGTGATCGTGTATTTAAAACTAAATTCAGTCTGGCGAATCATAAAGCTAGGAAATAATAATATTTTAAAGGGTCGCCGTTATCGAAATCGGTAAGGAGGACTATAGGCAATTTATGAGGCTAATGATTCACCTTTCAAAGCTTATGACATATATGTAGTTTAAACTGCTTACAACATACACTTTACACACAATAATCATGGGTATATGATGACACATATGCAAACTATTTAGTTATAATTTACTGATTGCAAGGTCTTTCGAAATAACTTGAATGATAAATTATTTTATTTTTGTAAGTAGGTTTGCACAAACACTTTTACACGTCAATCATGTTTTTTGTAAAACTAGATGAGGTCGGCGTTTCCTATCTGACTACTCTGAGAAGAAAGGCCGAAACAAACTCAGAGGTCACAGTCTCTTTTAAAGTCCAGACATAATCTTGATCAGGTTATAATTATGCAGACCATGTAGGTCGATGTCTGAGATGATCTTTTGAGGAAAGAACCACACAGATTGAGAGGACCTGTCCAGTCAGTGCACGCATTTGTCAGAAATTGTGCTGCTAAACTCAATAATATACCTTCCATATTTTGGAGGAACCGCTACTCTTTGTTTACCTACGAAGTTGTACCATGTAGGAACAGTTTCACCCTATTAACGATATGTTATTCGTACCACTAATTAATTAACTGCTTGTCCCAGCTAATCAGGTAAATTAGCCCTACACCTGGTTACAGCAAGTGGGTGTAACGATAAATAAATCGGGCGTGTGTCTTGTAATTGCGTTAAGCGCAGGCGTCGCTTGATGTAATGTAATTGTTTGCGGTCAGAGCGACCCACTGGCGCGGTGGGGTTGAGGTGGAAGCGTATAGAGGGTTGAATACCGATTTTGTGTAGTGAAGACGACAAAAATTTTACCGAATGTCATAACAATATTAATATTCTTGTACCTTAACCGTTATAATAATTTTGTGGAATTTTGTCGACAACAATAAAGTAGGTTAACGTTCTCTAGAAAAAAACTGAAATGATTTTCCAAGAAAAACTCATTTCGCTAACTCAAGAAAATTCATTCGTCAAATTGTGTTCGTTGATACATCTCAAACTTAGGAAATATAGGGAAATATCTTAATATTCTTTCGAATAAGACTAAAAATATAGGAGAGAAATGTTCCCTTTCTTTAGATTCTTCGAAAATAAACACTGGGAATCGGTAATTTGTCGATGAATTAAATCATTCATTGACCTTATACAAGGGTAATGTCCCAAAAATCTCTTTAAAAACCGGAAAACCTGCTTCGCTTAAGAACCGCTACCCACTTTGTCTCGTACCACACATCTCGATACACACCGCAAGATGGCGGCTATAGAAAAAGAAGAATATACGTCATTGGAACAAATGCTTCTGTACATTACTTCGCTAAATTGATTTACCGGTATCAGTTGCTAGATTGGAACCGAGTACCTACATACGGAATCAAATGGTATTTACAGCAAAATGAGGGAAAATATACTTTTTTTCTGATCTTTTGTAAAAGTGTGTGAGTTGGTTAGATATAATTTTGTTGTGGGGTGTTTTAGGGTTCCGTACCCAAAGAGTGCCAACAGGACTATGGGTCCGCTGTCCCTCCGGTTATCACAGGGCTGTATCTTTTGAACCGTAATAGGTAGACAATGGAAATTTTCAGAGGTCGCTATAACAACAATTAATAACAATAAAATAAAGTTAAGAATTAAAGGAGGTTCCCACAAGTAACGTGTTATATGTAGTAGAACCCGCCTGAACCGCTTTTTTTCATTTGAATAAATGACTATTGGATTTCGGTTGCCGTTTTCAGGTTGTTCAAATTTCTATGCGTCTGAAATTTCTCAATGATTAGGTACAATAACATACTTTTCTATACACAAAAGTCTAAAGTCTGCATAAATTATAAGAGTTCAATTAATTAAGTTAGTTCTCAAAATAATCAAATTTAAATAGTAACTTGAAATTCAAAGAAATAAATTGCTTCTGAATTTCAGATTTAACTTCAGATTCTGATAAGAGCTTTATATTTCAATTAAACTTATTTTGGTAAGAAAAACATTTTATTATGTACCTACATTTAACGCTCAAATAAATAACAGAACTTTGTAGGAATGTAAACGCGTAGGCATTTATAAAGTTATAACGTATAATTGTAATACAAATAGAGAACTCAAGTATAAATTAGAATTTACTTATTTATGTTAGGTATATGAATGTTATCAACCATCCGTCATAGTCCGGTATGAGAAAGTTTATAGTAGATAAAACAAAGATTAAAACAGAAGACGATCCAGGAGGGGATCGAGGTTTGGTGGAGGGGGGGGATCAGGGGATCAGAACGGAATAACTCGTCAAAACGCAGTGGTGGCCCTGAGGTATCAACCCGGTCTTACTTGTTAGGTCGTGAGTTCGAACCCAGCCAGGCACTTTACATTGTGTATTTAATTTCATCACCAATGCTCTCAAAACGGTGAAGGAAAACATAGAGAGGAAATCGGCATGTCCTAGAAACAAAAATTTGAAGACATGTGTAATCTACCAACCCGCACTGGGCCCGCGTGGTGGATGGATTATAGCTTGCTCCCTCTTACAGACCCTCTCACATGCCTGTGTCCCAGCAGTGCGAACGTTCTAATCGATTACGCATAGTGCAAAAAATTATTTTAAGTTCTTTTATGTCGATCGTGTACTAATTATTTCCTAATTTATGTTATTAGATAATTTCATGAAAATCATCATCAATAATATCGAGTTATTTCGATAACTCGATATTATTGATTGTGATTTTCATAAAATTGCTTGAGGTTTATAAACTCACACTCGTGTTTTGATACACGCAAATACGTAACGGTTTCATAAATTAATATTAGATATCATATTCACTACAATTTTTTTTTAATAATAAACATTGCCCCCACACTAGGAATTTCTCCTGTATTGTGGATGCGTTTACAAATATTTAAACTTATATACACAAACAGCCAGACCCGGAACAACTACTTGTAGGTCATACAAATATTTGTTCCGTGCAGGAATCTAACCCGCGACACGCAGCGCAGCAGTCAATCGCTTAACCACTGCATTTGTAAAAGACAGGCTTTTCCTGAAATAATGAATAATTATTATTGACGAAAACCAAGCGAACCTATTGTATCAGACTTGTATTAATCGCTTGTGTGCCGTAATTTCAGACACAATTAAAAAGCCATTGTGTCTCGCGTAGATCTACGTTCCGGCAGACTAAGGGTTAATATCCTTTTCTCCTTGTTTCAGACGCCATTGCTCTCCGGGACGTCCAACTGATAGCACCATCGGCCGTCAAACTTGGTGACACCGTGCTACTAGGCTGTAAATGGACTCTAGAAGGAAACGAAACGTTGTACAGTGTAAAGTGGTACCGAGGGAGGCAGGAGTTCTTCAGTTATCTGCCTAAGGAGTACCCTTTTACGAGGATCTTTGCGCAGCCTGGGATTGATGTTGATGTGAGTAGCTTTTGATTATTATACCTACTTAAGTGGACTACGAGATTTAAACGCAAAAAACGCAAGTTTTATACTTAATGCCTAAAAGTATTTGATCGACTACAGTAAACAAAATCAGAAAAATATATGATATTCTTCAGGATATATGCTAGTTAGATAGTGTGTTGAAAATATAATACTACTAATATGATACGATTGAAAAAAATCATAAACAACATATTAAAGCACTAGTGATTTAGTTTTTTTGTCCAAATAATAGATTTTTTGTAAATATATAATTGCAATAAATTACCAGCGTTGTGTCATCGCGCTTCTCTTTCTTTTCTATACATTCCAACAGTGACCGCGCTTTTGGTCATATAGTCCCCTGGGGTAATAGTTTTTCTAAGAACTCCTCTCAAGCCACACACACATATACAGGCAAACACACACTAGCATATGTATGACTGTTTCCACTGCTGTAGGCCGACCTCTTAATGGAGACGTTGCCTGAGGTAGCTGAGCGGTGCGGGAGGGGTGAAAGTAATCACAAGTTGACGAATCACTGAGCTCTCGCATCACGTCATCAGGAAACGTCTCAGTTAAGCGGTCAGCCTATAGCAGTTCTGGATTTTTTTTTCTCCCATACACATGTTTTTATTAAACCATCATGGATAACCTAGCGTGAATGGGTGCACTAAGGTAGCTCACAAAAGAAAAAAATTCTTAAGTTTTTTGCAATTTGCAGGTCATTATCAAGATGTATGTTGATTGCAATATGATTCGCTACCGTAACAAATATGGCTTTACAGAATAATTATTATTGTGTATTTAATTATAATTATTATTTAACGAGTTGTGTTGCTGATTGTAATGATTATAATCATTACAATCAGCAACACAACTCGTTTCAGTTCCTCAGTTCTTAGAATGTTTACCTACACAAACTTTTGCTTACCACCAGTGTAAAAAATATCGAGGTAACAAGAAGTGCAAAAATCATACTAGGAACTTTCGAGCGCATCATAAATCTCCGATGCCGCGTCCTTTAATCCGCAAACAGGCAAAAACACTTAACTCATCTAAGTTAACCTACATACAAACCATAATTCGATGGCGTTACGCTATCTGCGACCGACCAACTTTTAACTTAAAGTTAAGTTCCGACTTCAACGAGTTAAGCAATGGCGGTCGGGTATAATAATTTTTAAAATTGTGTTATTTCGCTGAGTCGACTTCTAGTTATTTTAATGAATAACCCGCCCGGATTTTTATGGGTCTGCTGAAAAACTTGGAAGTTTGTGAATTATTTTAAGTGGTTCGTCTGTATTTATGGTCGTTTTCACGTGTTTTGTTTAATAGTCACAGGGGAAAATGATGAAGAAATAGGAAGCCTTTAGGTTATTTTTTTTTTTCATTTAATGATACAATAATAATCAACGTATTATCATTTGTTGAAAATAGGAAGAATAGAATTTTTTAGGTACAATAGTGCGGAGTTTCTTGCCGGCTCTTCTTCATAAGAAACGACCCATTGGAACTGTGCACCTAGCTTCTGAAGTTTCATAAGTGCCCATGTAGGTTTATCTGAAATAAAATATTTTGATTTTGAATAATTTAAGTACAGACGCCAGCACATCAAGCTACTACAATCTGTCAAATTTCTTTAATAGATTTTCAACTTTATCGCTAAAGCATAAGGTTCAAAGTTGATTGGGAAAATTTGACAGTTTCGGGTAGCTTCATGTGTTGGCGTCTGTACATAGTATCAATAGTTACAGTTAGTTGTAGGTATATGGATAACATAAAGTCCTTAGCAAATACTGGTCGAAGTGGCGGTGCTTGGGGGAGGCCTATGTTCAGCAGTGGACGTTTTTTAGCTGAAATGATGACGATGATGACGAAAGTATTTAGTAGAGATCCTTGTGAAAGAATATGGCCTTGAAAGTTGCAAATCAAAAGCCGACCGGGTACAGGTAAGAGAAACGTGTTGGTGTATGAAAGTATCACAGCTAATCAGGGTACCTTATTATATGTTTTCTCATACTCATAGCATAATCAACCTTCAATGTTCCCACTGCCGGGACACCGGCCTCCTCACTGTGAGAGGGAGTGGGCCGTAATCCACCGCGCGGGCCCCGTGCGGGTTGGTAGATGTCACGTCTTCGAATGTTTGGTTCTAGGACATGCCGGTTTCCTCACGATGTTCTCTTTCACCGTTGTGTGATGTAATCATCATCATCATCATCATTTCAGCCGAAAGACGTCCACTGCTGGACATAGGCCTCCCCCAAGCACCTCCACTTCGATCGGTTCTGTGCTTCTCGCATCCAACGGAAACGCGCCCCAACGCTACGTCTTCCTGTACGCGGTCGCCACTCCAGAACATTTCGGCCCCATCGGCCATCTGTTCTGCGAGCAATGTGCCCTGCCCACTGCCACTTAAGTTTGGCAATTCTTCGGGCTATGTCGGTTACCTTGGTTCTCCTGCGGATCTCCTCATTCCTGATTCGATCACGCAGGGAAAGTCCAAGCATAGCCCTCTCTATGCCCTTTGGGTGACTTTTAGCCTTCTTAAAAGGCCCATTGCGAGCGACCACGTTTCTGTGCCATAAGTCATCACTGGCGACACGCACTGGTGAAAGACTTTCGTCTTGAGACACTGCGGTATGTGGGACGAGAAGACATTGCGTAGCTTCCCGAACGGGCAGCGTTCGGGAAGCTACGCAATGTCTTCTCGTGCCCTTTGGGTGACTTTTAGCCTTCTTAAAAGGCCCATTGCGAGCGACCACGTTTCTGTGCCATAAGTCATCACTGGCGACACGCACTGGTGAAAAACTTTCGTCTTGAGACACTGCGGTATGTGGGACGAGAAGACATTGCGTAGATTCCCGAACGCTGCCCAGCCGAGTCGGTTTTGATGATTGACCTCTTTGTCGAAGTTAGACCTACCTAATTGGACAGTTTGTCCTAGGTAAACATACTCGTCCATGACTGTGTGACGTGTGAGACAGTCTGTGTGTGATGTAATAATTTACACAAAGTAAAGCCTGTCTGGGTTCGAACTTACCACCTACAATTATTTTTATCACAAAATAAAATAAGTCGCGGCCGTTAGCACTGGGCCATGAGTGCCCCTCCTCCTCTCTCCTTCGTTTATTATAAGTGTGAAGTTACGAAAATCATCATTATCATCATTTCATCCGAATGACGTCCATTGCTGGACATAGGCCTCCCCCCAGCACCGCCACTTCGACCGGTTCCGTGCTTCCCGCATCCGGCGGGTTCCTGCGGCCTTCACGAGTTACACAAATACAAAACGAAATAACAGAAAAATGATTCCATAAATAATACAACATGTCGAAACAATTTATTTATAAAATGTTGATTTATTCGACACCAAGAATAAATTAGGAGTGCGATCCAATATGGCTGGTCGTGCGTTGTTTTATAAAAATATATAGGTATAACCTAATTAAATTCCTTGGCTTTTCGGGTGAACTAAGGTTGGATTACATCATTAAGAAAATGTTTCGGCTATGTAAAAAAACAAAAATCTTAATAAAGAAACCACATCGGTCGTAACACAAAAAATATGGAGAGAATTATGGTTCGTTTCAGCCGATAGACGTCCACTGCTGGACATAGGCCTGCCCCAATTTTGGGAGGGTTTGCCATAATCGCCACGCTTGGCAGGCGGGTTGGCGATCACAGTATGGTATGTCTGTGTGGTGCCGGACTTAAAGAATACCACCACCCCTTACTTCCCGTGGGTGTCGTAAAAGGCGACTAAGGATCGTACCGGAGAATGGGCAGCAGCGTTCTTTATGTATTCCACCATCATACCATACTGCGAATTATGGTTAAATTTCATCAAATGAAAAGATATGAAATAATAAAGATGATGATAAGTGTCTGGCTTTATCTTTTATTTTTTATACTAACCATACTTGTAAACAAAGGGGTTTCTTGTTGTCTTTGAGGCTTAGAAACAATAGGCGTTGAAGTGGATACTAAATTCATCATCATCATCATCATTATTTCAGCCGAAAGACGTCCACTGCTGGACATAGGCCTCCCCCAAGCACCTCCATTTCGACAGATTCTGTGCTTCTCGCATCCAACGGGTTCCTGCGGTCTTCACATGGTAGTCGGACCACCTTGTGGGAGGCCTTCCAACGCGACGTCTTCCGGTACGCGGTCGCCACTCCGGAACCTTTCGGCCCCGTCGGCTATCTGTTCTGCGAGCAATCTGTCCTGCGCACTGCCACTTAAGTTTGGCAATTCTTCGGGCTATGTCGGTGGACTGATAACTTAAACCAAGAGAACTTTTAAACGTACAGTCAGCAACAAAAGGCCTAGATAATTAATTATTAAGATAAATCCATGATCGGTTATTATTCATTTTAAAAAAAACGGTAAATTGATTGCTAACAACACCCTAATTGAGTAACACACTATCTAGTCTCAAACTGATTCATTTGAAGGATATTATATTGCTTCATATGTTCGAAAAATGTGTCCGCTCAACAATGTAAACAAAGCAATGAATGCTGTTAAACTGTCAAAATAAAAGCCATTGCGTCAACTGGACTAGCGGGTCCAGTTCGCATGGGTCCAGTTTACCAAAAACTCTTAGTGTCTTACGCAATTGCTCCGCAGAAAAGATAAAGTACAGCTGTTCTACTTTCAATAAAAATTGAATTAGTTTGAAGCCTTTCAGTGAGTAAATGTTATTAGCGAGTAAATGTGTACGAGCGATTTTTAAAATATTTTTTTAAGATTAAACTCAAACGTCTTCATAAATTCACTTCAAGTCGCTCAGTTTACCGTTTAACCCCAAAGATTTCCACCAGAAAAATTCGCCAACACACTTTTAGACCGCTTTCACATTTAGGCGACTTTAGCAGCGCGACAGTCGCGCGACCGTCACCCGTTCAGAATTTCATAATAAAAACAGAAGCGCACCAGCCGCGCGTCCGCTGCGCTTCTGTTTTTATTATGAAATTCTGAATGGGTGACGGTCGCGCGACTGTCGCGCTGCTAAAGTCGCCTATATGTGAAAGCGGCCTTAATGCTAACTAAACAAAATCTTCCCACAAACTGCTATTCACAAAAGATTATAACCCTCTAACCACGGCATAGTTTTTCTCTCGCAGGCCAATTTATTATGCAATCTTGGTCCGTTTACTTGGTTGAGCGGCACCACCGAACTTACCTTGTAGAGGAAACTTAGTGAGCGAATGTACACAAGTAAGGTTAGGAATACCTCGAGAGAGTAGCGGGGTAAGTGATGCGATGTATTAGATCAACGTTTGCTGAAATACATGTTTACCGAAACAAAATAGGATTATGTTATTTTGTTTGTGATTTGGCCCTATTTTATTTGGTCTTTTTTGGGATTGAGTCTTTTGGTCTGTTCTGTAGCATTTATTAGAAAGAAATATAATTAATTCGGCCTAGATTAAGGCATACAATACAGGGTGAGGGACGTCGACGCACAACCTCATCATCTGCCTAGCCTTTTCCCAACTATGCTGAGGTCGCTTCCAGTCTAACCGGATTAAGCTGAATACCAGTATTTTACATGGAGTGATTTCCTATCTGAGCTCCACAACCCAGTTACTGGGTAATACGATACCCCTTGATAAGACTGGTTGTCAGACTTTTGGGCTTCTGACTACCGGTAACGACTGTCAAAGATCCACGAATGACAGCCGGGACCAACGCCTTAACGTGCTTTCCGAGAAACGGAAGGCTCTCGGTATGTTCAAATTCAAATTCAAAGCATTTATTTCAATTAGACCTTGTACAGGCACTTTTGAATTGTCAAAATTAAATAGTCTGTCAGTTAGTCCGAAAGTTGAAGCTAGTTGCCCATTCCAAAACGTAGATCTCTATGGAGAAGAACGGGCAAGAAACTCCATGGACACTCTTTTAAATCAAGATATTACAAAATCCTGGGTACATTATTCTTGTTGCTTCTATATGTGAGAACAATGTAAAAAAAAAAGACAATGAAGAAACAATTCAAAATATAAGATTAAAAATAAGCATTGGCAGTTAAGAGATGACCAGTCTCAACCGACGGCGCCCGTTCACGAACATGACGCGTGGATCAGCACCATCCAGCTCAACCAGTTTGTAGGGAACTGAATGATCCAACACACGCGCCACCATCGGTGAGACATGTATGTGAGCATGACAAGTTCTCAACTGCCATGCTCTTTCAAGTCAACATCAAAAAAAAATCATAATAAACGGAAACATGGTTCTTACATTTACAAAATTAAAAAATGCTTCTAAATTATACTTACAAAACTATAGTTTGCAATTTATTTAATCAAAATCAAATCAAATCAAAAATCATTTATTTCAATCCATTTAAGATCATATGTTCTAAGCACATTTAAAATAAAATAATATAAAAATTGAAAAATTAAAAATTAAAAGTTAAAAATTTTAATCATAATAAATACATATAAAAATAATTAATAAAATAATATAAATGAAAACAAATATTATAAAACAAAATTAAAATCATAAAATAAAAAAATAAAAAATGATTAATAATACGCCTGCCTTTGAGTCATTTGTTTGTTTGTCATTACATTAATCATATAACAATGGTTAATGTACTGACAATCAAACCTGTTCGCAAATACGCTCAGGATGGTGTTGGAGGTGGTCCGGAGCCTGCGCCCCAGAGATGTGCACCGCTTTCGCATCGTTGTGTAGAAACAGTCGACACGGGCATCGGCGAACATCCCCGACGCGCTGCAGTGCCGGGGCAGCCGCAACAACACCACTTTTAAGAGGTTAATAGAATTTAAAAAAATAATAAAAAACAATTATATGAACTCATATAACTTGTCAGTAAACTAATTCTGGAGAAAGAACATAAACATTGTCTTGAGTTAATCAGGGCGGCCAACTATTCTTATCGTTTAAGTAATCGTTGATAGAATAGTATGCCTTTGAACAAAGGTTGGATTTTATTTGAGCTTTAAATGTATTAAAAGGCAAATCTAGTAATGAAGAAGGTAGCTTGTTATAAAAGGTTATACCAAGCCCAACAAATGAGTTATGAACCTTATGAAGCCGGTGAAAGGGAGCACGTAGTTTGTCCTTATTTCTAGTGTTATCATTGTGAATATCACTGTTTTTAGTATACAAGTGTATATTTTGCCTAATATATAAAATGTTGGCAAAGATGAACTGTGATGCAACCGTAAGAATTCCAATATCTTTAAAAAAATCTCTTAGAGAAACTCTGGCACCTAACTGGTATATTGCTCGAACAGCTCGTTTTTGTAGGACAAATATATTTTGTATATCAGCGGCTTTGCCCCACAGCAGAATACCGTAGGACATAACGCTGTGAAAATAACTAAAATAGACTAAACGAGCTGTATCAACGTCAGTGTATTGTCTTACTTTCCTGACGGCGTAGGCAGCCGAACTGAGCCTTCCTGCTAGACTTGATATATGTGGTCTCCACTGAAGTTTGGCATCTATTATTGGACATAACGCTGTGAAAATAACTAAAATAGACTAAACGAGCTGTATCAACGTCAGTGTATTGTCTTACTTTCCTGACGGCGTAGGCAGCCGAACTGAGCCTTCCTGCTAGACTTGATATATGTGGTCTCCACTGAAGTTTGGCATCTGTTATTCCCAGAAAAACTGCCGAGTCCACAGTTTCAAGCGCCTCTTTATCTAAGACGATGTTGGGTCCTAGATTTCTAACATTCGGTAAGGCGAACTTTACACATTTCGTCTTCTTGGCATTGAGAACTAGGTTATTTGACGTAAACCAATTCGTAACTATTGAGAGCGCAGTGTTTACGTCGTCAAAATCTTGTCTGTTCCTATCTACTTTAAAAATAAGAGAGGTATCATCTGCAAACAGTACAACGTCACAGATGCCCTTCAAATGGAATGGTAAATCATTGATATATACTAAGAACAAGAAAGGACCTAGTATTGAGCCTTGCGGTACACCTAACTGAACTGATAGCCCGGAAGATTTCACACCATTAACATCCACACATTGGAACCTATTATGTAAATAAGAATTTAATACGTTGAGAGCTTCGTTTTGGACACCGTAATGACATAGTTTACGTAAAAGCGTGTCATGGTGCACGCAATCAAAGGCTTTGGAGAGATCACAGAAAACTCCAATAGCATTTTTCGAATTCTCCCATGCATTATATATGTGTTTCAGCAAAGCAACACCCGCATCTGTAGTCGAACGACCTTTTGTAAAGCCATATTGTTCATTATGAAGGAGGCTATTTAAATTAAAATGTCTTAGCAACTGCTTGAGTATTAATTTTTCAAATATTTTGCTAAATGCAGGTAAGATGGAAATAGGCCTGAAATTGCCAACGTCATTTTTATTACCTGATTTAAATAATGGTATGACTTTACTACTCTTCATGAGGTCAGGAAAAGTTCCTAAATCAACACATTTATTAAAAGTAACAGCTAGATAGGGGGCTACGATGTCTATTATATTACTTAAAAGTTTAATGGAGATGCCCCAGTAATCCCCGGTGTTTTTAGACTTAAGTGTTTAAAAACATTAACTACATCACGCGGGGTTACATGTTCGAAGCTAAATAAGCGACTACATTTAGGTACACTGCTATGCAAAAGGTTTTCAGCTTTAGACGGGGAGGAATTTAAGGAGCGAGTCGTAGTTATAGGTATGTTGGCAAAAAACTCATTAAATGCCTCAGCTACGTCAGCTGCTTTGTTAACTAATTTGTTGTCGACCAAAATCTCAAGTTGTTTTTCTTGTTTAACCGATTTACCAGTTTCATTTTTAATAATTTTCCAAGTTGTTTTTACTTTATTATTAGAATTTTTAATAGTATCGCTTAAAAATTTTGATTTAGCAAAAGCACTAATCTTTTTGAATAATTTTGAATAATTTTTAACATAATCTAGGAAAGGAGTGTCAAACCTGTATTTTTTCAAACCATATAACTCGTATAGTCTCGCTCTACTTTTATAAATACCTGGAGTAGCCTACTGGTTAAAGCCAACCGAGGAGCCATTAATGTTAATGGTTTTGGTCTTGAAAGTAGATTGGTACTCTTTTTGCACAACATCAAAAAGGGCACCATAAATTTCATTAGGATCCTCTTGTTCTACTATAGAAGGTGTAATTCTATGAGCTATATTATTTTTAAACATTTTGCAACGACTAGCTGTATAAGGCCTGCATTCAAGTTTATGCGGCTTTTTATTTAATGGCATGGGGAAGCTAGCTAATAAACCACAGTGGTCGGACATTAAGTCAGTTAACACTAATTTATTTTTGGCATCACAATCACTAAATATATTATCAAGACAAGTTGACGAAGATGCCGTGATCCTGGTAGGTTCAAAAAACAAGTTAACTAAATTATAAGACCTAAACAGATTGAGAAGTCTAATACTTAATGGAGTAACATCTAAAATATTAATATTGAAATCTCCACATAAAATAATACTTTTGTTACTTGATTTCAACCTATTGAGAGAATCCTCCAGAAGGTATGTAAAGATGATCACCCATCCACAGACCATCCTCCAGAAGGTATGTAAAGATGATCACCCATCCACAGACCAACCGCGGCAAGAGTAGCTTAACTTGATCGATCGACCTGTGCGGCTCTTATGATCTAGCCACGGGCCCCTTCAGTGTACGATTCTGAATTCTCCCTGCGTTGAAATTTTTCGATGGTTATTAAAAAAAAACTTAGCTCTGCAGTACATTTTGACCGCTTTTCTATGAAACAGCAGATTTTTTAAATGGCAAACTGTTATTGGGTTTCCCTTCAGGAATTTCTAAGTAGCAGCCTGGAGCCCTGATTTGTGGCGGTTGATGGTAGGTGCGCGGCAAATTTGCATTCAACCGCACATTCAAGTTCGTAGCACTGTCCAAGCGGGCCCGTAGCACTCGTAGCACTGCTACGCTCTTCTACAGATTTTCGTAGCAGCCACCCAGCTACGTGTGTAGCACACAGATTCTTATAAAAGCATGTGGAGCGTAGATTGTTTCACGAACTTGCCAAGAATGTTAATTAAATACTTTGTAAATAATTTAGCGCCGTTGGTGTAGTGGTTGGAAGGGCGACTGTGTACTTTGAAGCTTAGTTGTATACTAGTTTGAGAAAAGTGTTGTTTGAATAGTTTTCATTATTAGAAAACAGTAACTTCATATTGAATTATGCTGGCCATTGACAAGATTCATTTAGTAAGACTGGAACCCCTAATTCAGAGGTGTCATGCAATGATACTACAGTCGATTTTTTTTTCTTTTTTTTATAATCCCATAACAACTAAAATCGCACTTTCAATTCGTTTTTCATGCTGTTTTTGTTAAAATAAATTTGATTTACATGTCAAAACTCTAACGTTTGTATAACCCATCAGATTTCAAATCCACCATATCTCTTTCAATCCATTGCATGTTATATTGGGTATCTACCAATGTTCGTGAAAAAACTGCTAAATCCTAAAAACAAATCCATGTGTCCCAAAACTTCACAAGCAATTTTTTGTTTATTTCGAAATCTATTGGTTTCTGGAAACTATCTCGTGGATGCTGTTAAAGGTAACTAAATGGTTTCCTCAAGAGGGCCAGTCCATCTTCTTGGTTCATTTTTTTTTTTGCGTTTCAATTATGTTAATATTCAGTATAGTCCGTTCACAGTTATTTTTCCTCTGACAGCAACAACCTTATTGTAACGAGAATGAAGATCACAATGATTTTGACAGACTTGTCAATGGCAGCAAGCCAAAAGCAACCTTATTGTAATGAAAATAAATATCACTGTGATTAGGACAGTGATGCAAAATCAGAGGGAAAAAAGCTTGTAATAAAAAATATGTTTGGTTTTGTGTTGTGTTTGTTAAAGATTAGTATTTTGTTATCGCATAATCCGCCTATAATGTTCCCACTACTGGAGACACAGGCCTCCTCTCGGTGAGAGGGAGAGGGTCATGTTATTACTTACATCTATTTGTAAGAATCCTTTTGCTCCTTGAAAAAAGTTTCCAGAATTTTAAAAAGATATTATCTCAGTTTGGATAGACACAACAACAAAAACAAAACAATAATCACTTTTATTGTTCCACGAAGGTGATCAAAATTCCTCCAATACCATAGCCTGACCTATTCGCAGTCCGATTTTGTTTAAGAACGACCAATAAACAGGCTTTATAGGCCGTTAACGCACTTTTCATGTTTTATTGTCAACCATTGTTAAGAACACCGCTTTACGACCGTCACTAAAAACCTTACCGTTTCAAATAAATAAGTAACTGCTGATCTAACATATATTTATTTATTAGTTGTATTTTTACGAAGATTTTACTACACGACTCTTGTAAAATGGACCTTAAGAACATCTGGTCCTTACGCCATTTTTATGTTAGTCCTTCATTCATTAGTAAGCAGAAGTATGAGTTCAAAGGTCTTAAGCGACGAGCGCGATTAAGCCCCATTTAGAATGGTATAAAATATTTTATATATGTGCATGTATTGTGTTTCGTGTTCGGAATATAAATGTAATGGTTGTTGCGAATAAAGGGCGCGTTGCTCTTTATACTAAGGCTAGGTTCACATGATTGTGAGGCACGATTTTGCACGATCATGTTAACGGTTAATTAAGATTGTGCAGACGCCAGCACATCAAGCTACTAAGTTCTGTCAAATTTATTTAATAGATTTTTAACTTTAGCGCTAAAGCATAAGCTTCAAAGTTGATTGGGAAAATTTGACAGTTTTGGATAGCTCGATGTGCTGGTGTCTGTACGTTACGAGTTGTAGATCGTGTGTTCGAACCCAAACAGGCACTTTAGTTTGTGTATTTAATATCATCACCACTGCTCTTAAAACGATGAAGGAAAACATCGTGAGGAAACCGGTATGTCCTAGAACCGAAAATTCAAAGACATGTGGTATCCGCCATGCCTACGATGGTGGATTATGGCCCACACCCTCTGACAGAGAGGAGGCCCGTGTCCCAGCAGTGGGAACGCTAGACTGATTATTTATGTATGTATTTCGTAGACTGATTATTTATGTATGTATTTCGGTAAGTACCTATAGTTTAAATGGGAGTAGAGAGGCCTTATATTACCTATCCTTAATGTCTTATGGATTATCTATGGTTAGATCTTTAGATATTCTTACAACTTTTGTTTTTATTACTACTCATTTGTTTCTAGCTTATTAGCCACAACAATTATACCGTAGCACAGGTATGTATGAGTAGTACCAGGCCACTCAGAAAGTATTGCGAAAAAAAGTTTTTATGTATGAGAGACTGGCCAGTTATAACCTATTTTGTAAATATGATTATTTTTAAGTAAAAATAGGTACGTTCCAATTTCAAAGTGTGGCCTGAAACCGGACGAATCATACGATAGACTTCAAATGGCATTCACGGATGAAGGCCCTTCTAAGGCAACCGTGTATCGTTGGTATAACGGATTCAAGCGCGGTCAACTAACTTTGGGGGATGAAGAAAGAAGTGGTCGCCCTTTGACGGCTGTTACGGAAGAAAACGTGCTAGCAGTGAACAATTTAACACAAGGCATTAGGCGAGTTACGTATCAAGACATTCAGCATATACAGCAGGTTGGATCGGGAAGCCTTCACGAAATTCTACATGTGCAACTTCGCGTGAGGAGGATAGTTTCACGCTAGGTGCCGCACAACCTCACCGATGCTCAGAAGCAGGCCATGGTGGAATGGTGCCGTGCTATGATAAACAAATTTGAAGCAGGCTCGTCTCGGCGTGTTTACGACATCATTACAGGTAAGGAGTCTTGGATTTATCAATACGATCCAGAAACAAAGCGCCAGTCGACGGTTTGGGTGTTTCAAAACGAATCAACGCCTACCAATGTGAAGCGATCTAGAAGCGGGGGAAGATTTTGGTTGCGAGCTTTTTCAATTTGACTGGCTACTTTGTGGAGCCAAAAAAGCTTCAATGCTTAATGGTATACAACCAAATGCTTGGCACATTTCTCTGTTGTGAACACCAAGTGACCAAACACAGGGCTCCGCGGGCTACTGCTCCACCACGACAACGCCGGACACCGCGTTCAAAACGAGGGACTTCCTGGTCAGCACGCCATCGCGCTCAAAATGAGGGACTTTCTGGACAGCACGCCACCGCGCTCAAAACGAGGGACTTCCTGGACAGCACTCCGGTCAAACTCCTGTGTCACCCTCCTTATAGCCCTGACCTAGCACCGTGTGACTTCATTTATAAATTTTTGAAAATTAAAAATCAACTCAAATGGATACAATTTTCGTCGCCGGAAGATGCGCTGTTAGCGTTCGAGCAGGCTGTGAACGAGGTGTCTGCGGCGGACTGGGAAAAGTGTTTCTAAAACTGGTTCAGACGCATGAAACTTTTTATAGTGGCTAGCGGAGAGTACATTGAAAATATTTATTACTAGCTTCCGCCCGCGACTCCGTCCGCGCGGATGTCGGTCTTCGCGTGGATGGTTTATTTCTCCATTTTGAGTAACTCTGACAATGACATCTTATAAATATCTATTGGACCCAAATACGGCTAAGCCTATAATAATTAAGGATATCCCTATATTGAGCTACTGCTGTTGAGCTCGCGTTCTGTAGTAAGTATTTTTTTCATAGTAATTCCGACCTTGATAAGTAGCATGTAGCAGTAAATTACTGACAGTGACGAAAAGTTTGCAATAATAAAAAAGTGATCGTGACAATGCGACAGAAAGTTAATTGAGAGCTTCAGCATACACAACATTGTTAGTGAGCTCGTCCGGAATATGAACATGAAGATTTCTTGGTCTGCTCACACGGGAAAGAGCTACGTAAAGTTGCCCGTGTGAAAAACAACTCGCGGTAAGATCTACGCCAGCAACGCCTAGGGTCTGACCTTGAGCCTTATTTATTGTCATGGCGTAACACAAAGCTACAGGAAACTGTATTCTCTTAAATTGAAATGGAAAATTATCCACTACGGGTAATGCAACGTGTGTTCGCGGTTCTACAGAACAACGTCTATGAATAAAACCGAAAAATAAGTTTTTTTTTTCTACGTATTTTTCCAGGATAAAAAGTATCCTATTTTATGCCCAGGATAATAAGGTATAATTATACTAAGTTTCATCGAAATCGAACCGTTAGTTTTCACGTGATGCCTGCATATACAGACAGACAGACAGACAGACAGACAGACAAAAATTTTTTTAATCACATATTTGGGTTTGGTATCGATCCAGCAACACCCCCCGCAATTTATTTTTTCAATATTTTCAATGTACAGAATTGACCCTTCTACAGATTTATTATATGTATAGATAAAAAATATTTACCTATAAAACATTTTTTTTTATTTTCGCAAAATTTTCTTGGGCAACAATGAGTGAAAATCGTAGAGTAATCCCCAGTAGTAAAATCCTGTTGCGCAAATCACAGAATTTTACCACTCACTTAGCGTTTATAAAATAACTAGCAGCGCCCCGCTGTTTCACCCGCATAAGTGTCGATCCCGTTCGCAAGACACGTGGCGCCATCTATTATCATAATAACGTTATTGTTGTTTTCCTCGGGAAAAGCACTTTTTTTCGGGATGAAAGGTACCTTATGTCCGTTTCTGTATACCTGACAAAATTTCAGGATGATCGGTTCAGTGGTTTAGGTGTAAAAAGTTAACAAACTTACTTTCGCATTTATAATATTAAAAAAACCGGCATTTTTCAATTTCGTAATTAGACACTATTTTTCTTGTTAGTAATTGATGTGTATTACTAATATGCATAACAAAATTGAATAATGAATTCGAAAAATAAATCATTGCGAAATTATAAATTGCTATTGTGCATAAATGCAGTGCCTACATTTTGGTTCTCGGTAATGATCATTCGAAATTGAGTAATTCGTCATAGCAAACTTTCGAAGTTCCGTACATCGCGATGATGAACATTCTCAATGAAGTAATTCGTCATAACAAACTTTTGAAGTTCCGTACATCGCGATCATGAACATTCTAAATCAAGTAATTCGTTACAGCGTACCATCTAACTCACGTAATTCGTAATTTTAAACTTTATGAATACAGTACATCGGTATTTTGAACTTCGAAGTTCAGTATGACAGTCTGTAGGGTTCCGTAGTAGCCCGTTATCACATATGTAGTACGAATCTGTGGTTCTTTATTCTGAATATAAGTAATGGTCAAGATATTAGGAGCTAATGGTTATAATAACAATATTACTGCTAAACTAATAGTTATGTTTTCCTAGCTATAATTTTCCTTTAAAGTTCATGAAATGCACTATCATCGTGAATTTTTCCAGACTGTTCAAGCCAGCAGTTTAGCTTTTAGAGGGGGGGGGGACGCCCTACTGGAACAAAAATTAGCACTTTCAAGTTTAATATTTCGTAAATGGTGCATTAAATCGAAGAATAATTTTAGCAACCCCTTAGTCATTTTAGAAGAGCTATTCAACTATACCCCACACGATGGGGTAGACGACGAAAAAAATAGTCATCCCCACTTCACATGTAGCGGAGCTACCCTAAAAAAACTAATTTCCAAAATTTTTACCACTTTGTCGGCGTAGTTGATATACACACTCCTACAAAATTACAGCTTTCTAGTACTAACTGTCAAAATCAAAATCAAAATCAAAATCAAAATGTTTTATTTCACATAAACCTACATGGGCACTTATGAAACGTCAGAAGCTAGGTGCACGGTTCCAATTGGTCGTTTCCTATGGAGAAGAACCGGCAAGAAACTCCATGGTTACTCTTTTTAAAAATAATTGGCTTTTACAATGTTTCCAGATTACAGTAGGTAAGTAGGTATGGAAGGACAGCGCAGGCCTGTCAACAAGTACCAAGTACTTGATAAAATAGAAAATGGTCTACAGATCTAAAGTCTATAAGGCCTACAAAGTCCTCACATTTACAAAATAAGAATCTATCAAAAGGATAGATAATAAAAAAAGAAAAATAATAATAAAAACCTACTAAAACCAAGTGTTATGATTCTCAATAAAACCACTAATAAAGAGGTGAAAAATTTCAAGTGTCTGTATACAATGTCAATTAATAAAGAAATTATGTCAAAAAGTATATAATGTCAAATAATAAAGAAATTATGTCAAAAAGTATGTAAAAATAATAATAATAATTAAATAAAAATTAAACATCGTAATTTGAGAGCAGTTAATAGACATTTACATAGTTATGCCGTTAATGAGAAGCCAGGGAAGCCACATGTGCAGAAGGAATTATTGCCAGACTAGCTTGTCTTCAACGTAGTCTTTAATCTTATAATATGCTTTTTTGATAAGGACACGTTTGATGAGGGTTTTGAACTTTCCATCGCTAAGTTCTGTAACCGGCTTTGGCAACTTGTTATAAAAACGGATGCTGTTTACAAGAAATGACTTGCTAGTTTTAGTTAATCTAAATTTAGGTAACACAATTTCATTTTTACTACGTGTATTTATATTATGGAAATCGCTTCTTATTTTGAAGAGTCCTAAGTTTTTGCGAACATACAAAATACTTTCTAAAATATAAAGAGAAGGCAGAGTTAGTATATCAATTTCTTTGAATTTGTTTCTAAGAGACTCGCGAGGACCCATTTTATAGATTGCGCGGATTGCCCTCTTCTGTAAAATGAAAATTGAATCTACGTCAGCTGCCGATCCCCACAGCAGAACACCATAAGACATAATACTGTGGAAATAAGCAAAGTATACTAACCTAGCTGTGGCTATATCTGTCAACTGCCTTATTTTTCTTACTGCATATGCAGCTGAACTTAATCTACTTGAGAGAGCTCTAATGTGTGCGCCCCATTGTAATTTTGAATCTAAAGTAATTCCTAGAAATACAGTTTCCGTAACAGCATCTAGTCTTTTGCCATCAAGTTCTAAATTCAGACCCACTTGAGGTACATTTGGTAATGAAAACTTAAGACATTTAGTTTTGTTCGCATTAAGTAAAAGATTATTAGCTGCAAACCATTTCGAGAGAACAGCCAGACTATCGTTAACATGTAAGACATCCGTATCTTTTCTATCTATTTTAAAAATAAGGGAAGTGTCATCAGCGAATAAAATGATATCCGACAAGTTGGCCATCATGTAAGGAAGGTCATTAATATAAACTAGAAATAGGAAAGGGCCAAGAATTGAGCCTTGAGGCACGCCCATCTTAACTAGAGACCCCGAAGACGTCGCCCCGTTAACGTTTACTTTTTGCTGGCGCTTTGACAGATAGGAAAGAACAAGATCAGCAGCTTGTCCACGAATTCCGTAGTGGTATAATTTACAGATCAGTGTATTATGGTCAACGCAGTCAAACGCTTTTGAGAGGTCACAGAAAATGCCAATTGCATCCTGGGACTTCTCCCAGGATTCCAAAATGTGACTGATGAGTTTTACTCCCGCATCTGTCGTCGACCTACCTTTCGTGAAACCAAACTGGCGACTATGTAAAATCCCATTTGAGTTAAAATGTGACAACATCTGGTCCAGCATGATTTTTTCATAGATTTTGCTCAATGCTGGTAGCACAGATATAGGTCTATAATTGGAGGGATCAAACTTACTACCCGATTTGAATATCGGTACTACTTTACTATGTTTCATTAAGTCAGGAAACGTACCGCTGTCTAAACATTCATTAAATATGCCTGTTAGGGCAGGGGCAATTGTGTCAATAATATCTCCAAGAACCTTAACAGAAATCCCCCATAAGTCTTCAGTGTTTTTTATGTTAAGACTTTTAAATGCTTTTTTAATTGTGTCAACAGAAATGGGCTTGAATTCAAAGCTTGGAATTTCCCTATTAAAATTTTCCTTAAGAAGGGCTTCAGCTAATATAGGTGATGAGGGGAGAGACTTTGTAACCTCTATTGGGATATTGGTAAAGAAATTTTCTAGTGTCTCAGCAACTTTTAACTTATCTGAAATGGTTTCATTATCAATTTTTAGGGACAACTCATTCTGATCTCGCTGTTTTG
This sequence comes from Mesoligia furuncula, assembly GCA_916614155.1. Classification (NCBI taxonomy): domain Eukaryota; kingdom Metazoa; phylum Arthropoda; class Insecta; order Lepidoptera; family Noctuidae; genus Mesoligia; species Mesoligia furuncula. The sequence goes on along the minus strand of OU744800.1, from coordinate 26,152,539 downwards.
TGTTTCCAGTTTCTTTGTTTATTACCTGCCACACAGCTTTTATTTTATTATTAGACATACTAATTTTGTTACTAATTAATTTAGATTTAGCCTCAGCGCAGACTCTTTTGAATATTTTTGAATAGTTCCTGACATAATTATGAAGGGCTTGATCAGAAGTTAATGATTTCTCGTGATACAGATTATACAAAATATCTCTGCTTTTTCTAATGCCAGCAGTGGCCCATTCGCTAAATTTTGGTTTAGTATTTATAGTAACTGTTTTTACAGGACATGCTTTATTGAATTCTTGGCATACTGTAGAAAATAATGTACCATAGTTTATGTTGGGGTCTTGTGAATCAAAACTAGCTGTGGAAAGATTGCTAAGAACATTATTATTAAACATTTTCAATTTATTTTTAGTTAGTGGTCTTAATTGAATGGATTTATTTATGTGTAATCTTTTACCTAAGTCAAATGATACAAGTTGACCAGTATGGTCAGACCTGACGCCAGTAATTAAGGACGAGTCTTTTATTTTACAGTTAGTAAATACATTGTCGATGCATGAAGCTGAAGTTGCTGTTATTCTAGTCGCTTCATTAAATATACATTTTAAATTAAATGATTTAAACAATGATATTAGCTTACATTTTTCTGGTGAATTAACTAATATATCAATATTTAGGTCACCACAAACAAAAACAAATTTACTATCTTTAAAAAGTTTACTAAGTATTTCTTCCATTATGATCAAAAATGATGACAAATTTGAGGCTGGTGGTCTATAAACACATAAGAATGTCTTTTAGCAAAACCTCGGACAGACAGACAGACGGACATGACGAAACTATAAGGGTTCCTTGTCAGAACTACGGAACTCTAAAAATATATTTAGGATACTGTATCAATAATACTGTACCTTTTTATTACCAGACTACCAGACGCACACACCGACGACTACCTATGTAACACGAGTTTACACGGGCCATTCAATTATCTACCCACCTACTCTGCAATCAAACGCAATCAGTTCTTATGATTTTAACGAGGAGACCCGCGTCCATTGCGGCATTAATAGCTCATTTCAAATAAAGACATCGCTAATAAAAAGCAATGTTAACGTAATTGCCAGATATTATCGTATCCAATCAGATAATCCCGTTCCGTTTTACGACATTATTTTTACGTACGGTCTTTGCGAAATTGAATTTTTCCGGTGTCAATAGAAGGGAAATTTTTCGTGAAATTCAAATTGGATGATTGATTGCTTTCTTGTGCAGGAGTTATTTTTTTTGCTAATTGATTTCTGAAAATAATATTTTTTTTCTTTCTTTTAAGTAATTTTCCTGCGGTAAAAACAAATCGTTCGCATTTTATTCACATTTTTTACGTATAAACTCTTTGCGAATCCTCTTTGTCAACTCAACTCACATAGAAGAGAAGAAAACCTGGTCAGGTGTTCAGTCTGCGTTGGTATGTAAATGTGATGCTGTTCCACAAACAATGGGACACTAAATAATTATCCTGTCCAGTGGCCTGCAGGAACGCGTTACAGGAACTGATGGACGAAGACAAAGGCGCCAAACTCGTAGCCAAAGTGTAGGTTCACTCTATTTGGATTCCCATCGACACGCTAAATGCACGCCTGCCGTCGACGCGCGCGCTGCAGTCGAAAACGTGCCACCCATGTATTTGAGTACGGTGCTGAAATACATGAGCGGCATGTTGTCGACGGCACCCACAAACGCGTTGACGGCTGCCGCCGACACGCGTTGACGGTTGCCGCCGACACGCGTTTCAGTTGCGTTTGCTGTTGACGCGTGTCACTTATGTGTATGCACAAAGAAGAATACCGGCGAAAACGCTATCTGGGGGCACGGCAGTGGCCCCGCCAAGTCGAACAAAAAGGGGCACGGCCTTACCATCCTTTTCTCGAAGCAGTTCAGTTCATTTTCGACCTATAATTTACAAAAACATAAAAATAAAATACATTTTCCAAAATCGTAAAAATAAACAAATCTATTGAAGTGCAAATGATAACTTTTCAGTTTAATTGCTCAAACGCGAAAAAACGAAAACCTAGAAGCAATAATAGGATTTTATTATATTTTACACCCCATGGTTTTATTCTCGAGATAAGTATTCCTAAGTGAACCGTGATTTGATTTCAAATCCTCTGTTAGGAACGGCTTTTTGTGTCCAAGGAGTGAATAGGGACTGAGATAACAAATTCAATTTGTTTTGTAGTCTTAGGTACTTAATCTAAATGTTATTTATAATGTTTCTTAAAGCTTATTTTACTAATAAACGGGTACTTTTATGTTGGTTGGTACGTAGATTGTTAGGTCAATTATATTAAGGAAAGGGATGACAGTATAGAATGATGATTTAATTTTTATCTATACTAATAAATAATAAAGCTGAAGAAATTTTTTGGAACTCTGGAACTACCAGTCGGATTCAAAATCTTGAAGAAACATCACGTGAAAACCAGCAGGAGCCGAGCAAAAAAAAAAGCAGAAAAGTATTAGCGCGTGCAGGCGATGCGTTGCGACAGGGGTGGGTGGGATGAATAAGAAATTTCACACAACAAAATGTCGGACAAAGTTACGCACAAATGTTTATAAGTAATGTACTTAATTTTTCTTTTTAACGAATTCCTTGGATACTAAATATTAGGATGACATAATTTAGGAATCAGCACGAATTTGTCTGTGTGACTTAAAGAATTGCACCACCCCTTACTTCCCGTGGGTGTCGTAAAAGGCGACTAAGGGTCTTACCGGAGAATGGGCAGCAGCGTTCTCTATTTATTCCACCATCATACCATACTGCGATCGCCAACCCGCCTGCCAAGCGTGGCAATTATGGCAAACCCCCCCCAAAATTGGGGGAGGCCTATGTCCAGCAGTGAACGTATATCGGCTGAAACGACGAATTTAGGAATATTTAACTTCATATGTGGGTCAATAAATACTAATGTCTTTTGACAGTTCTTCTCCATACGAAAACTAACTTTTGGAATGGGCGACTAGAATCAATTTTATTTAGTTGTAATTTTTGAGGTTCAAAAGTGCCTTTAATGTGTCTATTTGAAGTAAATGATTTCACTTTGACTTTGACCTTGAAAATGACCAAAGTTGATCCACGGCATTGACATTTATTGGTTTAGTTCATCAAGGTCTAAGTTTTCATACAAACGTGTGGTACGTGCCAGCAGTCGAAACGCGTCGATGGCAGCTGCTGATGAGGGTGACTACCGCCGTCGACGCGTCGGCGCCTACCGTCGACAGCTTGCTGCTCGTGTATTTGAGTACGGTGCTCAAACACATGAGCGGCACGAAGACGTGTTGACGGCTGCAATTGCCTCTACCGTTGACGCATGCGGCTTGTGTGTAAGCAATTTTTATTTTTTGTTAGCCTAACTTCGGTTCCACTTCTGGTCAAAGGCATCCCCTTGTTTCTTCCAAACATCCCTGTCTTGTGCGATATCTGGCCATGTTAGCCCTGCAAATCTTACTGAATCGTCGCGACGGCCATATCCTACCTCAGGCCTCCAGTGAGTGATCTTTGCCCATCGCTCCGGGTGCATTCGTAGAATGTGTCCGACCGAACATAAGCGCACTAAGGTACAAAAAGCAACATTATCATTTTTGAAAAAAAAAAAAAAAATCTAATGTTAACATTGTAATCGAAAAAAACAGTGGTATTCCGGGAGTGCCGTCAGAAGTGAAAACAAAATACAAACAGAATACTTCACCATCACTCACTGACATATCGGATATACATTAAAACCGAGTACATCCCGAGGACAGCCGAACACATCCGAGGCGGGTGTTTTTTGGATCGTCTTATAAACAAAACACGCGCGGTGTCGCTTACGATAACAGTGGCGCGAGGTCAATGGTTTTTTTCCATCGCTAAAAACGCCTAGAGAAGTGTTCACTTCAAAAAGGATTAAGTAAATATTTCGGAAAACCTAATAATAATAAAGACCATTTATGATTGGGTTGATTTTTCTCAAAATAGGTCAAATAAACATTTAATTATGAGTTTTCCTAGTGCTTCCTACCTATAAGTAAGTACCTACTTATTTCTCGTAGAGAGAGACACAGCAATAGTATCAAATATAGGAGCTACACCATATTCAGGTGATTATGTGTAGTCGACGAATTTTCGGTCACCCCAGGGATATGCCTTACAGGCGTTGCACGGGGGGGTTCTGGACCACCCCTATGTGCTGATGGTGATCACCGGGGTGGTTTTAGTGAGGTAAAAATCCCACACTCCCCGACCTCCCTCCCCGGAGGTCGGGTGCCTTTTGAAGGTTTCCAAAGGACAAAAAAAACCGGGCAAGAGCGAGTCGGACTCGCGCACCGAGGGTTCCGTAACATCCGAGTTTATGCATAAGGTTTATGTTTATGAAATTAAATGTTTTTTTTTATTTTTGAGTTGATTGAATGAATGGTAAATTGCGGTTTACGATTTATGACGTATTAAAAAAAAACTACTTACTAGATCTCGTTCAAACCAATTTTCGGTGGTAGTTTACATGGTAATGTACATCATATATTTTTTTTAGTTTTATCATTCTCTTATTTTAGAAGTTACAGGGGGGGACACACATTTTACCACTTTAGAAGTGTCTCTCGCGCAAACTATTCAGTTTAGAAAAAAATGATATTAGAAACCTCAATATCATTTTTGAAGACCTACCCATAGTGAAAAAAAAAAATTGTGTTTCGGTTCTAAGTATGGGGAACCCTAAAATGTATTGTTTTTTCTATTTTTGTGTGAAAATCTTAATGCGGTTCACAGAATACATCTACATACCAAATTTCAAGAGTATAAGTTCTTATAGTTTCGGAGAAAAGTGGCTGTGACATACGGACGGACAGACAGACAGACAGACAGACGGACAGACAGACAGACAGACATGACGAATCTATAAGGGTTCCGTTTTTGCCATTTGTCTACGGAACCCTAAAAAGGTACCTAACGTAACAAATATCCGTCGGGGGCTGCCAACCTTCGCCGTTTCATATTGTATAAAAAATCCCCAAAATACCATTGCCCTTAAGAACTTATATCATGACGTCATCATATCTCCCGAACATGCAAAACCAGTCACGGCCTTAGCGTGACCTTCAAGTAAACTTTCCCACAATCAAGTTTTACGACAAGATAAGTGGATAATGTATCATCCTTGCCTGTTTTCTCAGCCCCTACCAGCATAACATGCCCAGGATAATCTTTAGTCCAAGTTTTCTATACAGTGCCAACTGAAAGTCAAACTATTTTTTTAGATAAAGGGGCTCATGGACTAAATTATTGTTCGCAACCCAGTCCGGGTCAACTGTCAAAATGTTTCGGAGATAAATGGTTTAGTTTTTTTACCATAGTAAATTAACTGCCCTGTAGGGCTCTCGGTCGCAAGTGCGACTTCAGCGCGTGGGGTACAAGGTTGGATTCACGGTTGGGGTAGTTTTATTGGGTATTTCTATTAGGAATTTCTCAGTAGTAGCCCGGAGTTTGGAGGTTGGTGGTGAAACCCCCGTGTTTCGGAGCTCATAAAGCCGTTGGTCCTGCGCCTGATCTGTCCCCGGCCGTGTCGGATCACCGTCCCATTGGTCTATTAGAGTAAAGGAACACAGAGAGCAACACAGCACACACAGAGAGAGCAAAGAGGGCTCCTGTGTTTGCGCACACACTTGTGCACTATAATATCTCCTGCGAACTTGGCTAATATCGACTACCTATCTGGCCTCCACAAACCAGTAACCTACTCGGTAACAACCTCTTGGTAAGACTGGTTGTCAGACTTTCGGACTTCTGACGACCCGTAACGACTGTCAAAGATCCACGAAAGACAGCCGGGACCAACGGCTTAACGTTCGTTCAGAGACACGGAGTGGTCTCGGTATGTAAAGATGGTCACTCATCCACAGACTGACCGCGGCAAGCGAAGCTTAACCTGATTGATCGGACCATACGGCTGTTATTAATTAGCCCCGACCAAACTGCAAAATTCAAAAAAATAAATGATCGCATTACATAGTTTTTGAAAACCTTAACACAACAAGACTATGCCAACTCCGCATTAATTACGAAAAGTATAGTTCTATATCCATTTAGCAGATAAAGGCATGCATAGCGCGGCACTTCGTAAGATAACTTTTGTCTAATAAGTCGATAAAGTTGCCAACTATCGTACAACTTTGCAAATTTAATATCGAAACTCATTGGCCCGAAAAAGAGGCCGAGGGTTTACGCTATGGTCGAGTAAATGGGTAAGCAAAATACTTTTTACCTAAGTGGATACCAGGGACTTGGCTGTATCGATATTGGAGATTTTTTACGGTGAGAAGAATGGCTTGTTTTGTATTTTTACAGAGTTCATAGTAAATAGAAAATACGCCTGGTTCTGAAAACAGATAGGTATTGAAAACAAACGGTTTATCGTGAACTTATCTGAATTTGTTTTAGGTATTAGACTAAGGGCGAATTCCGCCAAACTTTTATACCTAGAATACCTAAGTCGTATCCTGAGAATAACTTTGAATTTTTGACAGTTTTTCCAAACTAGAACTGTCAGACGTCACTTTTACACGGATTAAATATATCTTTGGTCAAATTAGCCTTAAATTGTATATCTTAACTGTGGTATGGATTTTCGTTATTGCACCTACCACTGTTTGCCTCTGCATCACCCAAACCTTGACTAGTAGAAAATGCCTATGGCATAAGTCCAACCCTGTAGTTTTGTGTGCTTAAAATATAAAAATAAATAAATAAATACGTACCTACTCGAAAGGGCAACTCTATGAATCGATTAACATTGTAAATTGACCAGCTTATCGGCACATCTACATTTTTGCTGAATCAAAACTACGTCGAAACAGCAATAAATATCACGGAACAATACAACCGTTTACATTTCCATGCCATAAAAATGGCATCGAAAAATATTCATGAATCAACATAAATTGTCGCTAAACAAACGCCGCAAACAAAACGCATCAACATCCCACCAACCATATCCGAATGATCGAATGATCATATCGATAATATCGAATCCCGATTGTAAACATAACAGGCATGCGTAACCGATTGTAAATCGGATTCGATTCGAATTGAAACGATTACTGTAACACCTTCACCGTTGTTATTGCGTGTTTATTAGATTCGAGTCGGTTTTTGTCCGGAGGTAATAGGCCTGGTTTTAATGGGAATCCGGTGTAGTGGACGTTGTCTTTATCGTAATGTTGTCGTATCCCCTGGTATGAGAAGGTCGATAAGTGGTGGAATGAGATTAGATGCTTTCGTGTTGCCTTAATTTGGAAGAGGTTATTATGATACTGTTTTCGTGCGAAGTTGTTTGGAAGAAGGGAAATTATATAACCTAGTCTGTGTAGGTAGGAGACAAAAGTCTCAGTATCTCTTTGGCAAATAATATTAAAAAAAAAAACAATTTTTTCCTTCTTCTAAAGTAAATGGAATAAAATGTTTTGTTTTGAAATACAATCTAAAAACTAATTGTTCAGCTCCTTAGTTTTTGTACTTAAGATTTTAAAGGACCAACTTTTCCTATGACGACCGCCAAAATAATTAGATGGCAGAAAGCTCAAACAACGTTTCTAAATTCAGTTTTTTTCGTCTTGTGATTTCGAATTAAAAATACTCAAAGGGCAAGATTTTTTTTCTCATAAAATGCTACCGATCCAAATGTTTATATCGAAAACACGTTCCTTTTTCACCATATACCTAGTAGTTCTCAAGAAATATGACATACCTAACATGAACAAGTAATTAATGTCACTAACAACACTCACTCTCGTAAATACCTGTTCATTTTGTAGGTGGAAACCAATACACACAGAAGTGGTTTACGCATTGACGCTTTATTTTAAAACATAAATTGACAAGAGGGCGAGGCTTATATCATCCTGACAATTTGTGTCACAACAATTCTTCTCTTTGAGTATGACACACAATTTTGTTTCAACCTAGCACAAAATAATAGTTTGTAAAAAACATATCGAGCCGAACACAACACCCTATTTGATGCAACCCTGACGTTAAACCTTAAAACGTCAAAGAATTCTCTTTTTCGTCATCCATTTCTGCAGAAACTGTGAACTACAGTAGTTGATGTCCCTAGTTCACTCTCTCTTCCTTCGTTCCAGTTTTTTTTACCACCGATCCAAAAGGTTATATTGAAAATACTTCCCAAGAAATATGACATACCTAACATAACCAAGTAAATGTCACTAACAACACTCATTCTCGTAGATACCTGAGCACTCAGCGCCCAGGATGCTATTCCATGGACCATAATCGGCTCAGGATGGCTCACTACACCTGACCACAGGCGTTAAACCAAATTAACAATGTATATACGCCCTAATTATACACAGGGTTGCCTGGAAACCATTTGGGTACGGCTTTATCTGAAGGTGTAAGGGTTTTGGGTGGATAAAGCTGTTCGTATTAATGATCCTGCTTTGGAAGATGTGGATTTGTTTTGATTTAGTTTCGCTTTTGAGGCTGAAGAATACCTGTTTTAAATGATAATAATACGCTATACCGTACCTTCTCAGAAGTTGTCAACAAATGTATTTCAGGATGTTGGGATGATAAGGGGACTGACTACATGACCTAAACCGCGGTCACTGTCGGACTGCATAGAAAAGAAAGAGAAGCGCAATGACACATCGCTGGTAATTTATTGCAAAATATGAAGCAATTATCTATTTACAAAAAATCTATTGTTTGGATTAAAAATTAAAACAGTATTGCTTTAGTATGTTGCTTGTAGAATAATCTGACAAAAAATTAGAATGATTGTATGTGTATTAATATTAGTATGGTTTTTATTGTAAAAAGAAAGTTTTTAGAGGTATATTAATGATTATTTTCTATCGTATCAAATTAGTTGTATTATGTTTTCAACACATTATCTAACTAGCATATATCCTGAAAAATATCTTATATTTTTCTGAATTTGTTTACTGTAGTCGATCATATACTTTTATGCATTATAAAACTTTCGTTTTTAGCGTTTAGGTCCTGTTGTCCCCTTAAAATTTTGCGAAACTATTTTCGATTAGGCCACAGATAAATACCATTATAGTATTATCTTCTTCAAGGTCGTTGATAGTCTGCTAAATTAGAATAGTTAGTATTTAAAAAAAAACTGGTCAAGTGCGAGTCGGACTCGCACACGAAGGGTTCCGTACCACGCCACGCAAAAATGGCAAAAAAATACACGTTTGCCTTAAATATTTATTTTATTTTAATTTTATTATTATTAAAGTTAAAATACAACTGAGTATTTTGTGAATATTTCAAGTGCCTACCTGTTGCTATTTTTGATATCGAGCAAAAAAGGGCAAAAAAATCGCGTTTGTTGTATAGGAGCCCCCCTTAAATATTTAATTTACTTTGTTTTTAGTACTTGTTGTTATAGCGGCAACAGAAATACATAATTTGTGAAAATTTCAATTGTCTAGCTATCGCGGTTCTTGAGATACAGCCTGGTGACAGACAGACGGACAGACGGACAGACAGCGAAGTCTTAGTAATAGGGTCCCGTTTTTACCCTTTGGGTACGGAACCCTAAAAAGAGAAATGCTATATTTTTAGGCTTCAATTATTGATAACTAGTAAACGAGGTTTTGTAGATAGAAAACTTTCAAAAAAAGCCGAAACAATAAAAAATAAAAAAATAGCTTGACGAAGAAACTCCTACATGTTTAAGGCCTCGACAATATCGTATCTTTTTGTAAACCCTGTGCTCAATTTCTAAATTGTATCAGCCCTAACCATAGCCGTTATTGGGAAGACATGTGAAATATTTAAATAAGGTCCGCATCCCGGTATACGGGTCAACTAAACGCAATCTGTAAAGGTTGCGGTCACTTTATTGAAATGTAAGTTTCTGAGAACTTTTTGACGCACGATTGGATGCTCTTTTGGGTTCTGTAGTGAAATAGGGAGTTATTTCAGTTTCGTATTGCCTAAGGAAAGGTGTGTATAGATCTACCAGAATCTCATGGCAAAAAAAAACAGAAAACTTTGTGGTTTTCATACATTTGACATTGCCAATGTTGCCAAATGTATGAAAACCACAAAGATTTTTTGTTTTCTTTTTATGCCATGAGATTCTGGTAGACCTATATACAGCATATTTTCGGTATTTGTGACAACAGTCCGGACGTTGAGAGAATGCCTTGCGACAATATTCTAGTAGCTAGTTAATATCAAACATGCAAAACACCTATTCGTTTGTATAAAAATGACAGGTGTCAAGAACGCATTCTCTAGTCGGTCGCGCTGTTATATTGAACGTATCCGAAGACTGAAATATCTACATAATAAATTGAAAATTCAATTAAAAGTAGACAGTTAAAAATTCATGAAGGATACAAACATATACAATTGTAGCCCTAAGCACACAATGGTCTACTTCAAGTAGGATATTCTAGCACTTCTCTTGAGGTCTTTCTATGAAGGAGATCTCTTGAACACAACACAATCTACCACTACGAACTGACAAAACATTTGCATAAGATCTTGTAGTCTAGTTGTAAACCTTGTTTTCTGGACACATACCGAAAGACGACAAACTCAACCAAAAGCAAGCAAATGTTTGCACAGTACAAAAACAAAATCGACGAAAAACATCAGTACATTTATTTCATCCATATAATATTATGAATTCGAAATTAACTCTGTCTGTCTCTCTGTATGTTACCTTTTCACGCCTAAACCACTGAACGGATTTCGATAAAATTTGGCAGAGAGATATATTGCATCCCGGGGAAGGACATGGGATAGTTTTTATCGACTTACCTTGCGGGCGAAGTCGCGGGCGGAAGCTAGTAATCTATATGCTGCAAGTAGAGAGCAATGGTGGCCCAGTGGAAACGGCCGCGACTTACGAGTGCAGGTCGTAGGTTCAAAGCCAGACAGCGCTTTGTGTAAATTATTTCATCACTATTGCTCTCAAAACTGTGAAAGACATCATCGTGAGGAAACCGGCATGTCTTAGTCCCAAAAATTCGAAGATATGTGACATCTACCACCAACCCGCACTGGGCAGGCGTGGTGGCTTACGGCCCACTCCCTCTCACAGAGAGGAGACCTGTGTCCCGGCAGTGGGAACATTATAGGCTGACTAGCTTCCGCCCGCGGCTTTGCCCGCGAGATATGTCGATAAAAACTAATCTACATCCTTACCCGGGATGCAATCTATCTCTCTGCCAAATTTTATCGAAATCCGTTTAGTGGTTTAGGCGTAAAAAGGTAACAGACAGACAGACAGAGTTACTTTTGAATGTACGAGTATAATATTAGTATGGATTATGCTATGCGTAGGAGAAAACATGACACTTTCCACCGCTCTCACGTTTTTGTTACCTGTTCCGGGGCATCTTTTGATTTACAACTTTCAGGCCGTATACTTTCACTAGGATCTTTACCGAGTACTTCCACAATCATCATCATCGGTGGCCCACTACGTCTCACAGAGAGAAGTCCTGTGTCCCAGCAGTGGGAAGGGAACATTGCCTGATTATGCATCATTATGCATGCTGCAAACGTGCACCTAACTGTCATAGAAAATCAGGAGCAATCAGTACATTTCATATCGTATGTCCAATACTATTAAGCCGGATAAAACAAACTCAAAGCAGTCTCTATTTTTGCATTCTAAACAAAGCAATCTAATGAACGACTCGGATATCCACTGTCGTTCCTATCGTAAAAGATATCCGACAATGGACATTCATTCTTTCTGGATTTTATGTCTGTCGGAGTATATTCTGGCGAGGTGGACAGAGATTAAAAATATTAGATCACTGTGCCTGCCTTTCTGATCAATGTACTTTTTTCTTTGGATACAGTACGCTTGGTTTTTGCTGCAGTGGCTGTGTGCAGTTGTCAGCATGCAGTAGCATCACCAGAAATGTCGTGCGTTCTTAAACTTTTGAATCGTGTAAATGATCTGGGCTTTACGTGTCAATGTTGCCGATTCTGTCGTTCACAAACTAAAGGAGATTGGCGAGTTGGGTACCTCATCAAAATCCAAACGTTTCAAAATCTAGTTAGATGCAAATTATAGGTTTTATATCCGTAATTATTTACCAAGCTAAAATGTTTAAATAGTTGTTGGGAGTAATTAAAAAAATCATGATTTTAGGGTGCAGCCCCGTTACGGAAATAAAACGCACTAATGCAAAACAAAACGCATTAAAAATATCCAATTATATTATTATACGTATAACGCGCCAGTGTTTGTCACTCATGTCAAATACAAAAAAATATTTATCTAATAGCGTCATTGTCATGATATTTTTCTACTTCACTTTTGACATTGGCAGAATGGTCGACATCGGCTTTGCTTGCCACATTATGAAATAGAATCGTCATGATATTTTTGTAAATGTATGATCTGTGAATGTTGTTCATGCTATAACAATGTCGGCAGTTGATCTTCGGTGTATATACTGTAATTGGCGCTTATCACGCCTTCGGCTTCGCCGGCATTGTCTTGTCTGCCGAGGATGATAACCTGAGGCCTGAGGTTATATTTATATCAATTTAATATCCCCAAGTCTAATGTATGTCTTACCATTACATATTTTGATAGACTCTATTGTAGCATTCAAATCCATATATTCATTCTCTGAAACGGTAAGCCTGAATGTGATACTGAAAATACCAATCAAAATACCAAGTCTCTGCCAATCTCCATTAAGTTCAGTGCATGTTTTTCTTTCTATTTCATTAAGAAAAGGACAGAAGATAAATTTTAGTATAGTCCCGTCAAATTAATCAGCGCCTGACGTAAATTGACGTAATATAAGTAGGCAAGTTTTTAATCACGTCTAAACTTGTATGGAGTAGTGTCAGGCGCTGAATAATTTGACAGGACTAAACTCAAATTTATCTTTTGTCCTTTTCTTAATGAAATAGAAAGAAAAAGATGCACTGAACTTAAATTTAGTTTAGTTTGTGAACAAGGGATTCGGCAACACTGTATAGTATGTTTTAGAAAATGGTCTGAGCCTTGTTTGTGAAAGAGTAAGTATGTCTCAGGATGCTTATTGATGTTCTTATTTGTACTTACGCTGTCAAGTCATAGCATTAATTTCAAATAGGCACATAAAAGGCACCTATGAACGTCAACATCCATACTAATATTATAAATTCGAAAGTAACTCTGTCTGTCTGTATGTTACCTTTTCACGCCTAAACCACTGAACGGATTTCGATAAAATTTGGCAAAAGGATAGATTGCATCCCGGGGAAGGACATTGGATTGATTCTAGTCATCCCTTCTAAAAGGTAGTTTCGGATGGATAAAAATGGGCAAGACACTCCACCGTTACTCTTTTTAAAATGTTTTTCAATCATCAATATTTAGTACCCCCACCTCCTTACTAATAAACGTTGTGAGTGAATTTCAACAACTATGATTTGTTACCTAATTTTGGTGGAAAAGTTTATTTCTGGTTTTTTTAATAATCTAAGATGTTGATAAGCAAGAGATACGTATTCAGGTACATAAAATGTGAGAGATTTTTATTTATTCCTGAAAACTTCTAATATATTGTCGACACCAGAATTAGTACGACACCAAAATTGATATCTGACACCAAAATTAGAAATATTGACACCAGAATTTATTTCTGTCACCAAAATTACACCAAGTCTAGCAATAAAAATCTTATTTATAGTGAATAAACGTTTTAATAAAAAAATAACATAATGAAATCAATAAAAAAATAACAATCAACAAATACAACTTTCTTATTTTTCTGTCTTATTCATTTTACAGTTTTTAATTTAAATGAATTACAATCACCTCCTCTAACCTCTATTATCATCATCATCATCATCATCGTGATTATTTTTAATTTTTTTAAAGTAATTTTTTAACATTTTATTTTAACATAATTATGTAATGAGATCAATTTTAAAAATTAACAATCAACTAATCAACTTTCTTACTATTCTAAGTCTTGTCAATTCTTCAGTCTGTAAATTAAAAAATATTCAAATCATCTTCGCTATCATCACCATCATGATCATTTTTATAAGCTGTTTTATCCTCTTCTGTGCATTCATATTGTGATAGTATTTCACTATTGATATTATAAAAAAAAAAGAAACATTTGGAGTTTGAATTTGGTCATAGTCTGCCATACTAACCAAATCATGCGAAGGGCCGGTTTGTTGGATTTGGTTTGGTTTTTTCAAAATAAATGGTCTAGATGCTGGAAATCTATATATTTGTGGTGGCTGAACATCGGAACAGGCATTTGTTATTGACGATGACTGTTTCGAACTTGTAAGTAACACAACATCCCGTATTGTTTCGACTTCTTCCTGAACATTTGTCTCAGTTGGCAATTCAGAAAAAAAAAGCAAAAAGCCCACATGCTTCCAATGGCAGCATCGAATCGTATCATAAAGACAACCTGGCTCAACACAAGATAACGAACGCATTGCCAAGCCGTTGGTAGAAGTCTTCGTCCAAACAATTTGGTGAACTTTCATTGATCCAGGGAAAGGTTTAAGATTTTTTGGCAAAAGCTCATCTTTCTCAATGACTTCATGTGTATAATATACCCCGGTGGGTTCCCGCATTGTCGAGGCTCAGTAACCGTGGCTTGGTTACCCACGGTGAAACGAAGAGGGACCCGAGGAGGGGCCGCTCGTCAGAGCTTATGCCGATAAGACGACGACGTAGCGGCCAGTAGGTAGGTTGCGGTGTCGCTTGGGCGACATAGCAACTGAGGAGGGCCGCGCTGTCCTATGGGAGGCATCGCGGCTGAGGGTTGGAGGACGCGGCGGGAGAGGAGTGCCGGTGTTGCAGTTCGCCGCTCTCCCTACCTTCCGTGGCCTTAACGGGGTTGCCGCCATCTGATGGCGGACGGGGTGGGGCCACAAGGGAAGAGGAGTGTTGGTATGACGTTGGCCGCTCTCCCTATCTTTTGCGGCCGAAAAGTGGTAGGCGGCGGGGCCACTGACCTGACTCGCCGCAAGGAAAAAGGGGACCAAGGGTGCCCGGACACAGGGTCATCTGGCGCCCATGTGCTGTTTTGGTCCCTGGGGTAGTCACGGCGTGCATTGTGTTCTAGTGCGCCGGTGATGGGGGGTAATCCCCAGAGGAGGGTCCGGTGACGGACAGCCGCGGCGGGTTCGCGGATGAGTGCTAACGCGTGCCCGTGTTCCCGCCATAAGCGGCAGAGGAGGACACCGTGGAGTTTTAGTGGGTTGGGGTCCTACATAACTGCACTATCTCCCTGTGGTAGTGCAGTATGCATGAGCATTTCTCCACGGAAAAAAAGGTATAATATAGGTTTTGTACTTCCAAACCGAGTTATCTTATTATCGTTCTGTTTTCGTTTGTCTGTGAGTTACGTAACTCTAACTAATTTTGGTGTAACTAAGCAATTTTGGTGATTGGTAAAATGCCACCAAAACCACCAAAATTGCACCACCAAAATTAGAATCTTGTTGAATATGTTTATTTGAAAAAAAACTACTAAGAATATACTATTTATATTTGTATAATTTTGGAAGCATGCCAAACCTTTTTATTATAAATTTAAATTACAACACCGACTTAGTCTTATAACGTTTTTAAAACATTACACCAAAATTGCAGGTTTTTTGTCCGATTACTACGAAAAGACTTACTTACGTTTTTGGCGGGAAATCAAAACAGGATGGCACACATCTGTAACTGCTGCGCGTGAGCGCCTGACGAAATGAAGTGAACGTTGGTACCGTCGTCCATCTAGGCTTTGTCTAAATGAGTCACTTAATGATTAGATTACTCCCACCAAAATTTAAAATTTTGCGCGGACAGTCCTTTTCGATTTTCACTAGGATAAAGTATTGCCCTAAATGTAAAAATAATACTTTCATTAGGTAGAAAAACTAATACTGAATACAAATAAATTTAGTAATTTCTAGTAAACTGGTGTAATTTTGTTTAAGCGGTGGTCATCCCCAGAAAAATAGATTGTGGACGCGCCACCAAACTTAGAATTATGCTAAATAACAAATTTTTTTTTCATTACCAAAATGTTATCTACTAAAATATTGACGGCCTGATCAAGATAAGTACGCCTTCTTTCTTAAAAAAAAATAACTTTCTTGTACGTTTAGTTTAAGATAATATTTTCAGTCGCGCCGCCTAAATATTATGCTTGAGAAAATCACTCTTGTATAGCGTCTGTATAGTTTCACAACGCTTTGTCTTCTTCTTTCGAATGTCAAATTACTGATGACTGAAAGAGAGAAATCGGTGTGTAACTATTAATTTGATATAATACGTTTATTAATAAGGGGTAATTATATAATCAAATGTGAAGATGATGCACTTAGAATAAAATGACTATACCACAAAAGGTAAAACGAATTTAAAATAAAGCAATGACAGGTAAATTCAATATGTGATGGATACCTACCTGATGGTGCTCATATATTTTCAAATATTGTAAGAGTAGATGATGAGTTCAAACTTGTCTGAACTTACCTTATTATACCTGCATTCGCGATTTATTTACCAATGAGTTTATGGATAAATAACTTTAATTCCTACACAATTAATTTCAGTTTACGCGACAACTTCAAACATTTTTGTTACTTTATCAATAGTGCTAGTTACATTGAAATCAACGTAATTACCATTAAAATAAAGTTGATATTTGTTTAACTTGAAATAATATTAATTTGAAACATAAGTTTAAATAGACCTTACGTACATAAGCTCACATTTTCTGGCCATGGTGGTACGCAGAAACTACAGAACGCCACCTGCTACGATCCTAAGGGCTTGTACACAAAACTGCGAATCGGCGCGATGCGAATTCGCAACGCAGAAAACTGCCACGCGAATTGTTGCGATGCGATTTCGTGCGGCAAGGCGTCTCCCTTCCACGATTCGGATGACCATTCCTTCGACGACCGTCAACCATACTGAATGTATTTTGTAAACTAGGTTGTGACATGGATCGTAAAAAAGAAGCGCGCACTTCTGTTATTGCTAAGAAGATATATCTAGGATAAAGAAACAAAGAAGATTTTGGGTTCATCCATTTATTACTATTATGAACGCCGATGGGAACTGTTTTCGTCGAAAATATGAAGCTTTAAAAACCGACCTAAAATTTTTTTTTTCATTATTTTAGAATGAGCATATTATCTTCATTCGAAGAGCTTTTAAGTTTATTATCTCTATATCTGCAGAAACGCTCGTAGAAGGGGAGAATTCCTGTTATGAAATGGCGTCAATAAGTGTGACGCAAAATCAAAGGAATGCGCGATGCGAATAAATTCGCAAGTTCTTGCGATGCCTCGTGCGAGCTCGTAGATTTTTACGATGCGACGTCGCAACACAGTTTTGTCTACAACCCTTTACATACTCCTTTTGCTTGATTGAAGTACATACATAATTATGAAAAGTTTTGTTAAGAAAAGGCGTGATGTTTTTCTACAGTCTTCTACTGAAGTCCTGGGCGTTACAAACACAAGTAAATTCTCAAAAAGACACGCTCAAGTCGCATCGATCTTCTTACTTTACTAGCTTTTTCTCGCGGCTTTGTTCGCTTGCCCTTTGGGATTACGCGAAATTTTATTGGCCAGACTAGAGACGTGGCGCGATAAGACGTGCCTTAATTGGTTACTGTGCCCAGAGAACGGCGACATAGAATCCTTTTGTAATGCAGGAGATTTTAGAAGGGTTTTATTCAAATAGACAAAGGGTTTTATGTTTTTGAGGTAGATTGTGCTATGCTGGTTGGCACTGTTTTGGTTTTTCAAGCTTATTCCTATTGTAAATTTAATGGTGAGATTAAGTCCTTATTTTACGTGATAGTAGTAGAGGCAGGCCTAAGAAACGCTGGCGGGACGATTTGGACTCGTTTCTAAACGATTGGTCGGAGAAGGCACAGGACAAGGAAATGTGGAAGAATATGGGGGAGACATTTGCCCAGCAGTTGGTCAATATAGGTTATGGAAAAAAAAGTAGTACATATGTATTTAAGATGCGGTCGTAGAGACTTTTTGAAAAAGCCTAAGTAAAAAGTCATAATTCGAGGTTTGGCTCTCTCCTATTTATTATTTTTTCTGACCGTGGTTTTATTGTTGTTATTAGTAATAACTTGTTTACATATTCTACTTCGATGGTCTAGTTTAACATTTGTGACTTCAAGTGACAGCACCCACCTGGAGGCTTTTATTTAGGTAGTAAGTTTTAATTTTGATTTTTTTTTGGCTTGAGTACGTATAGATTTGATTGTATTTGTTGGTATATTGGCATGGCTAGTTAACATACGGCAAATCATTTATTTTAATGTTCTGTGTCCTGTAATGTTAATAACTTTGCTTGTATTGTATACATTCAAGTATTTTCTAACTGAACAGACAGCTGTGCTGCTGGGTAGTTTAGAAAGCGCTAGAAAGTGGTGAAGGGGCGGGCGTTTTGGGGGACTGTCTTTTGTAATTTTGACGTTCGAAAAGTGCTGATTCTCAGCCTAGTTTGAATAAATGACTTTTGATTTATTAATAACGTTGTTTTTCCGTCTACCTGTGTGTTGATTAAATTTCATCTATAAATAGTATAAGATAAAGTTGTTTTTGTGTCTCCGCGTTGTTTTTCGTTACGCAAAGGAAGTTGATGTGGTTTACACCATTATTTAGATTTTTTTTTCCGGAAGGTTTAATATTTACCTTACATATTATAAAGACATCTCGATGTTTTTTAGGCCGTAAAGTCGTGCGAAGCAGGGGTGAGTCACTACAATCTGCTCAGGATGCTTTACCTGATAGCATCTTGCGCAGATGGTAGTGACCCATTGCTGAATTACCCTGACAGCTCAACCGCAAAAGGTGAGGAGGATATTATTTGCGGTTGAGCTGTTAGAGTATATAACAACAGAGATTTTTTGCCCAGGATTTTTTTACTACTTCTACGAAAAAATCTCTTAGGACCAAAAATGTAAATGAGCATCGATTTTTCTCGTGCAACGTTTCACATCATATTTCACAACAGCGAATGGACTTTGGATGGGAACCCGTCTGGCAGTGGCTTGCCAAATCACCTAATATCAGTGCAATGGCATCCGATTCAGTATACTTTAGGTCGAAGTATAGTGTGAAATGTAAGCTCAGACACAAATAGAAAAATAACCAGAATAACAAATGTAAGGAGTGCAGGGGAATAGATTCTTTATGTATTTCTAAAGTGGTTTAAAGATGGAGTGTCGGTTCTAGTCGTATTTTCTTTTTTAAAGACGGAGTTCTACTGACCGAAATCCCTTACTCAATACTTTGTTTGCATTCCACAATATGTACTTAGGTAACCTAAAATTATATGTGATCATTATGGACTCTGTCAGGCACAGCAAAATAGTAGAAGAGAGGATGCTTTGCAAACTTAGCTTATCAGTCTTCTGAACTAAATCTAATATTATTAGGGTTCCGTACCCAAAGGGTACAAAACGGAACCCTATTACTAAGACTTCGCTGTCTGTCCGTCTGTCCGTCTGTCTGTCTGTCTGTCACCAGGCTGTATCTCAAGAACCGCGATACCTAGACATTTGAAATTTTCACAGATGATGTATTTCTGTTGCCGCTATAACAACAAATACTAAAAACAAAATAAAATAAATATTTAAGGGGGGCTCCCATACAACAAACGCGATTTTTTTGCCCTTTTTTGCTCGATATCAAAAATGGCAACAGGTAGGCACTTGAAATATTCACAAAATACTCAGTTGTATTTTTACTTTAATAATAAATAATAAAATTAAAATAAAATAAATATTTAAGGGGGCTTCCATACAACAAACATGTTTTTTTCGGCGTTTTTGCCTTGTGGTACGGAACCCTTCGTGTGCGAGTCCGACTCGCACTTGGCCAGTTTTTATATTAGGTGAAGGAAACATCATGAGGAAATCTCGACATCTTGTAAAAATTTAAAGATATGTGACATCCACCAACCCGCACTGGGCCCGCGTGGCCCACGGCCCACTCCCTCTCACAGAGGGGAGGCCTGTGACCCAGTAGTGTGAACATTATAGGCTGATTATGCTAGGTCTTTATTTTATAAATGGTATGGCTGCCATGGTATTGTTTTTTAAGATAGAAAAAACTGCAGGGCAGATCAAGTTGCCAGTTATTAGCTGCATATGGTTCAAAATCGCTTGATACTTCTTAAGACACTTCATATTTTGTTATAAGACCAACGGGGCAATTGCGTAATACACACACACACACACATTTTGGCAGTTCAGCCACGTTCATTGCGTCGTTTTAGTTGTTGAGCAGACGAATTTATTAAACCCATGAAGCAATGGATAAAAAACTGGCCAAGTGCGAGTCGGAGTCGCACACGAAGAGTTTCGTACTACAAGGCATAAACGCCGAAAAAAACACGTTTGTTGTATCGGAGCCCCCTTGAGTTTTTAGTATTTGTTGTTACAGCGGCAATAGAAATACATCATCTGTGAAAATTTCAACTGTCTAGCTATCACGGTTCATGAGATACAGCCTGGTGATAGACGGACAAACAGACATGGAGTCTTAGTAATAGGGTACCGTTTTTACCCTATGGGTACGGAATTCTAAAAAAGAAAGAAAATACGTTTATTCACGTTTTCCGTTTTTCGTTTCTTCCACCTTATATCAAGAACCTAAGTCTTTTCCTCAATCTTCGGCGGATGTGACTTCCCTCCTAGCCCATGTTGCCCAAGTTTTAAAGTTCTTTCTTTTTCATGATTTTGTTAGATTCAATGTTCTTTTTTTTCCCAAATAAAATATGTTTCTTTCCATGTTGACAAAAACTATGTAGGTTTAGTCGTCCAGCGACTTTTATCTATCTATATAAATAAAAATCAATGTTTGTATGTTTGTCCTCTATGCGTTCCGAAACTATTGGTCAGATTGTGATGAAACTTTGGTAGGGTGTTCTGGGGACGCCCGTGAAGGCTCCTAATTATTAAAACATGGGAAAAAATAACAAAAAAACTGGCCAAGTGTGAGTCAGACTCGCACACGAAGGGTTCCGTACCACAAGGCAAAAACGCCAAAAAACAACATGTTTGTTGTATGGGCCCCCCTTAAATGTTTATTTTATTTTAATTTTATTATTTATTATTAAAGTTAAAATACAACTGAGTATTTTGTAAATATTTCAAGTGCCTACCTGTTGCCATTTTTGATATCGAGCAAAAAAGGGCAAAAAAATCGCGTTTGTTGTATGGGAGCCCCCCTTAAAGATTTAATTTATTTTGTTTTTAGTATTTGTTGTTATAGTGGCAACAGAAATACATAATTTGTGAAAATTTCAACTGTCTAGCTATCGCGGTTCTTGAGATACAGCCTGGTGACAGACAGACGGACAGACGGACAGACGGACAGACGGCCAGACGGACAGACGGACAGACAGCGAAGTCTTAGTAATAAGGTTCCGTTTTTACCCTTTGGTTACGGAACCCTAATGAGCCGTTCCCTACATTTATGTTCGTTTAACTCGTCAAAATGCTGAAAAGCTGATTTTTATTTCGCGATTTCTGGTTTGGTCTGGTAGTAAAAGTTGTTCTTAATGATGAGTACAATGACCTTTTAAGAGGTTGTTAATGTTTTACCAATAATACATTTAACTTATCTACAACGAGAGTATAATAGATAAAATTGAACAAAGAATTTCAAGTTTATTATTCTTTAAGGAGACAATAGTTTTGTTTTCACAAATACGTCAAGTAAAACAAAGTTAAAAATAAGTCCCTATACTTGAAGCGTTTTAAAAGTTTCCTACTGTGTTCTGAAGTGTAGGGTGTCGGCGATATAAAGGACTTCTCTCAACTCCCGTTTAAATAACAACCTGAATTGAGTCGTGAGACTTCCAACGTAAAGTTTGAAATCGCTAAAAAGTATATTTTGTGGATTTATTGCACCAATGTTTTATATTTTAGTATGCATACAGTTTGATTAGTTTGGGATGTTCATGTAGATTGGTTAAGGCTCCGTCAGACTGGCGCGACGCAACGGTGCAATGCGATTCGGGTAGAACAATTTCCATGAAGTATTTACAGAAATTGTTCTACTACAGCCGCGTTGCGCTGTTGCGCCGCGCGTGTCTGTGGGAGCCTTTATACAGGGTTGTTGTTTATATATATATATATTTTAATTATTGTTTTTTTTTTAACGCGATCTAAAATACCTGCCTTTTCCGTTCCGATTTCAATGTGAAAATCAATTGAAACACTTGAAACATACTTCAAAAGGTAATAATAAAAGGTATATTCTTGTATACTTTTGTGTATGACGTTATTTTCTGGCGTATTAAAATAAACAGCCTGAGGTTACTTTTAGCAAATTACCTACGTTGGGCTCCGGAATTTAATAATGTTTGTTTCGGGTCATCGGGGGAATGAATGAAAAATGTACTAAAGCGTATTAGCTTAGGCCTCTGTAAGTTATTTACTTATCTTTTTCAGTAGATAATTTTTTCATTACATATTATAAAACTTTTATCTAAAAGGAGATAAATTGGTTTTCTACTCGAACTAAGTTCCAAATTATTTGTGATTTTTTTTTTTTTATCCCTTATTGAAAAGAACCAGGTTCTTAATCGTCGTTCGTCGTTTCAGCCGATAGACGTCCACTGCTGAACATAGGCCTCCCCCAATTTTGGGAGGGTTTGCCATAATCGCCACGCTTGGCAGGCGGGTTGGCGATCGCAGTATGGTATGATGGTGGAATACATAAAGAACGCTGCTGCCCATTCTCCGGTACGATCCTTAGTCGCCTTTTACGACACCCACGGGAAGTAAGGGCAGGTTCTTAATAATTAATTACAATCTAGCCTATAAGACCAATAAGCAATTTAATCTAACTTAATTTTTTACGTGATAATTATTTTAAAACTTAGAATAAGTAGTGTTTATTGTACTTTACACAAGTCCGTTCCACTTTCTTGTGAATTTATGAGAAGGCTCGGCAATTTTCTTCGATAGTCTTAAGAAAAAAAATGTGTAGCTAATACAGTCCAAAGAATTCCGTATTTTTTCAACCAAAAAATAATCCTATTATTTTTAGGGCAACATACAATTATCCCAATAAGGATATTTCCCAATAAAAATCAGTATTCCGAACTAGCGTAGTAAAATTTTATCGCGTAATAAAAATGGAGTGTTCGAGTTTAGTACGAATATCGACAATGCAAGAAACGAAGGTCTTGGTCCCAACCCTAGCCGGAACAACTGACAAAATAAAAAGCGACAGAAATCGTGGTAATCTCACTGATTCCGATACAATGGGAATTTTTATTCCGCCGTTCGGAAGGGGAGATTATGAAGCGAGCATCGTTCGAACAATGGACCGCTCAACTCTTCCTGTCATCAGATATAATAAAGGGAAAAATATCGTGAGAAATTAAAATGAGCTCGGCGCTTAGTCAGTAAACAAGAGGTGGAGGCTGGCAATTTTATTTTCCAATATCGGATCAATAAGGAGAAGTGGGACACAGGATATTGCTGGACATTGAAATGGAAAAAAAAGTGTTTTAATTACGCCCCCGTCGCTTTGAAGCGCACTAGACGCTGGACTTGTGTTGTGGCTATTCAAGCGTTTATTGGACACTGCTTTTTTAAAAGATTCTGCTGCATTTGTTTTAGTGATTTTTTCTTTTGTTTTGGAGTGACTTGCAGCTTCTTAAGTCTCTGGTATTTTTAAGCCTTATTTAGGTGCACGTTGCCAGTTTATTGCCTGTGGCATACAATCAAATTGAAGCTACAAATTACATGCATCGTCTAAACACGGTTTTTACGGTGCAACTCTTATTTTTTAGAGCATTCGTGGCCCAGTGGCATCGGCCGCGACTTACGAGTTGTAGGTCGTAGGTTCGAACCCAGACAGGCGCTTTAATTTGTGTAAATTATTTCATCACCACTGCTCTTAAAACGGTGAAGGAAATCATCGTGAGGAAAGCGGCATGTCCTAGAACCAAAAATTCGAAGACATGTGACATCTACCAACCCGCACTGGGCCCGCGTGGTGGATTATGGCCCACTCCCTCTCACAGAAAGGAGGCCTGTGTCCCAGCAGTGGGAACATTATAGGCTGGTGATGATGATGATGATGAACTGTTATTTTTGTTTCAACTTATTATGGTTTAAAAATTAAATTGCATTGTTTATAAATTGAAATGTTGGGTCAGCGAAATTAACATGAATTATTTAATTTAAGACTAGGCTCTATTTGTTTTATTTTGTGTGGACGTATTGTATTCTCAATTCCATTGTAAAATTTAATTGTAATCCAACACCATTCATTTGAGTTAGAATCACAAAATTTTCTTAAATTCCATACCTACACGTGTCTCGTTTTACGCCGAGCCAATTTATGAATAGCACTCAAAATATTAAATACATGCATAAAGGCTTATGTACCCCAACATTTAAAGTTTATAGTTGGGTGATTCAAATCATGCAAATGGGCTTTAGTTTGCGATTTTATTTTAATAAATTGATCAAAATGTATGCAGTATTTACAACACAGAGGGAGGTAAAATGTCAGAGCGAAAACTGATGAGATTTTGTTTTCAAATTCATTTATTAATTTTGTGAACATAGGGTACAATTATACAGATGTTATACAATAAAATGTTGGTCCATGCTCCAGCCAAAAGGCATACAAAATATCAATTAACAAAATAAAAATAAAGTCAATAGGTACGTAGATGTCACAATTTCATGCAAGTTAATATAATATGTCAATAAATAAAAAATGGCACATAAACAAATAGCTAATAGGTAATTAGTCACAATTTCGTATACAATAGTAAATGCAATAAAAATGTCAATAAATATTATCATTATCTTACGAAAGCAACATTTTAATTTTAGACAGTTATACCGACAATTATACAACTATTATTTTAATTTGTCATTAGATATTCATTAACAGAATAATACGCCTTGTCATACAATAATTTAAGAAGCTTACGTTTAAACTCATTCATATTGTTGCTTGATATTTTAGACAGATATACCTACAATTATACAACTAATTATTTTAATTTGTCATTTAGATATTCATTAACAGAATAATTGCTTGATACAATTTGATTAGGTAATTTGCTATAAAGTTTTGGAGCCATTGCAAATATACTATTGTAGAGAAACTTGGTTTTAGTGCGTAACGGGTGCAACTTTTTTGAGCGCCGTTGACTTTTGATAAATTCAATTCATACAAAGACATGTTGTTTTTTACAAAGATACAGGCTTCATACACATAAAGTGATGGTACAGTCAATATTTTTAAGTTTAGGAAATGTGGCTTGCATGCATCCGTTCGTTTGATTTTACATATAGCTCGAATACACTTTTTCTGTGCTATCAATACCTCCTCTACCTTAGTCGCATTGCCCCAGAATATAAGGCCATACCGCGAAGCAGAGGCGACATAACCGTGATAAGCTGCTAGGAGCGCTGCCTTATTCACAATTTTGCCTAGCATATAAAGAGCATAGGAGAACTTACTGAGCTTCCCATATACATTGTCAATTTGAGTCCTCCATTTTGAGGTCTTCATTGCTGGTTAGATGGTAACAAGGTGGATCAGCTGTAAAAGAAAGAGAATCTACCTATTGTTCGGGGTACCATAGTCTATTTGTGAGCAAAGAAATTTATTCCTAAACTTTAATATAAAGTGTACTCCTGAGACAACATCTATGATCCCAGATTTCGGTCCTTTGAGGCGCCTTTCTGAAAACATGCGTAGATCATAAAATGTCATGGTGTGATGATTCTGTTGTTACGAGTCGTCAGAAGCCAGAAAGTTTGACAACCTGTCTTACCAAGAGTTATCATATTACCCAGTAACAGGGCTGTGAAGGCCGGGTAAGTAGGCGCTCCATGTTAAATACTGGTATGCAGGTGTATCCGGTTCGACTGGAAGTGGACCTCAACATAGTTGGGAATAAGGTTAGGCCTAGGCATTCGATAACAGGTGGTATCTAGGAAATGGGTGTGGTTAGTTCGACGCCGTAGCTGCGTGTAGGTACTCTGTGTGTTAACAATATACCGAACTCAGTACTATATATTTTCACATCTTTTTAGAACCATTAATAACAGTAATATTGTTCCTAGGTGTCGAGATCAACGTCCCAGCAAGTGGTACTCCGCGAGGCGACACGCGCGTTAGCCGGCAGGTACCGATGCGAGGTGTCCGCAGACGCGCCCTCGTTCCACACACAAGTGCGGTCAGCATACATACATGTTGTCGGTAAGTGATACATACTAGTTTAACATAGGTTTAAGCTTTGAATTTAATTATTATTGCGACGTGGTTAAGGTCGCATTTATCTTTAATGATAGGATTTCTGTTTAAATATTACGATTCGTTACTTAATTGTAATTTTGTGAGGGTACTTATTTGATATTTGTACGCCTTTAACAGCAGAACATAGACGTATCTGTACCTATATTATTTATAACACTTATTTTAAAATGTTAGACCTATCTGTAACAAATAAAAAAACTTTAACTTTGACTTCATCAATCGAATTTAGACAAGTTTTCTTTGTTTTCATTGGCCTGATTCACGCCCATCCAGGACATTCATCTTCATTATCAACATTTCAACCGATAGATGTCCACTGCTGGAGTTAGGCCTCTCCCAAACGCCACTACTTCGCCTGGTTCTGTGCTTCCAGCGGATTCCTGCGGCCTTCACAAAGTCATCGGTCCACCTTGTGAGAGGCTTTCCAACACTACGTAGTACAATTATATTTTTTTTATTGTGTTTATTGAGTTTTTCCATTAGGGATTTCTTAGTAACAGCCAGGAGTTTGGAAGATGGTGGTGTGATACCCCCGTGCCTTGGAAAGCACGTTAAGCCGTTGGACCTGCGCCTGATCTCTCTCCGGTCGTGTCGGATTGCCTTCCCATCGGACTATGAGAGTGAGGAAAGAGGGAGTGCATCTGTATCTGCGCGCACACTTGTGCACTATAATATCTCCCGCGCCGAAATCTAGTCTCCGTTGGGATTGGCCGCCGTGGCCGAAATACGGTCTAGGCTTTTATTTATTTTTAGTTTTATTATTATTCAGGACTTTATTATTATTAACTTTTCCATAAATTTCACAGAGTCTATTATGACTTTTATGTGTTCAGCCTCAGCGTTCATAATAAATAACAAAACCGGTTTAGTAAGAGGCACTATGAAGGAATGAGGTCATAACCCTTTTAACTGTTTTCCTTTTATAAAAATCCCTCAGTTTTATATTCTCATTCCACCCGCTTACTTAATAGTCAATTAGAATTTTCTTTTCGCGCAAACAACACTTTCTTCTGTTTTCCTTTTTAATTAACTGCGTCCCGGGCAAGTTTTAAGATGCTTTATTATTCTCGAGAGGCACGATAGTGTTCTCCATTTTATGACGGTGTTTTCGACAGGTAGTACAAATATCGTATCTACTATACTACCGTCTCAAAGAAAAAGAAAACTAACATTTTTTTCAAAATTGAGTTATATAATACATATTTGGAATCAGAAAAAAAGGCCCATATGCGTTTCTTTACTCAACTTTGGAAAAAAATTTAGTTGTGCCCTTTTTCTTTATGACGGCAGCATAGTTTTCTTCATTTCTGCGTGCTGAAAGGCCTCGAAGAACTAAAATCTTATCTTCTTCTTTTCGTATCGATGGTACTTTTACTCGTTGTTTTCTTATATAGGTAGTTTAGGCCCAGGAGGTGACCACGGTGATTGCGGCATCAGTGGAATTATTTAGGTCTTCCGAGGTGCAGGTGTACGGGCACTTAGGACACTCCAGCAAGTGGAGCATGTTCTGGTCAAAATCTTATATGATGATTGAATTCTTTCTGCGCTCACTGAATATAAAACCATTTTATTGTATTATTGACAAGTTTTATTTCGTAGGGTTTTCTTCATTTCTGTGTAGTTACTGAAAGGGGTGCCTCAAAAGACCAAAATCTATAGGCCGACCGCTTAACTGAGACGTTGCCTGAGGTAGTAGCAGGGCGGTGCGGGAGGGGTGTGGTGACGTGATGCGAGAGCTCAGTGATTGGTCAACTTGTGACAACTATCACCCCTCCCGCACCACGCAGCTACCTCAGGCAACGTCTTTGTTAAGCGGTCGGCCTATAAAATTATGGTGAGTGAATTGTTTCTGCGCTCAATGAATTTTAAACATTTAAAAAATTACTTTTTCAACCAGTTCTTTGCAAAGTCTGCTTTTGGCAAAACAAAATAATCTATTCGATCAGCTAAAACTATTGCTTACCCAAGAATAATAACCACAACCAATTGTTGAAAATTCTTGCTCGAAGAAATGTTACGAGAAGCTGGTCCAGTAAAAGATAAGTGATTTTATGTCTGTATTTTCCTACTTAGGTTTATACAAACATTTTTACACGTCAATCATATTTTCTAAACTAGATGAGGTCGGCGTTTTCTATCTGACTACTCTGAAAAGAAAGGCCGAAATAAACTCAGAGGTCATAGTCTCTTTTAAAAGCCAGACCTGATCTTGGTCAGATCTTGTGTAGACCATGTAGATTGGTGTCTGAAATGGTATTTTAAAGAAAGAAAAAAAATACATTTACTTATCACAGACCAAAAGACACATAATACACTACGGAGTCAAAAACAAAAACAACATTAAAAAATTAAATCGACTTCAAAAAAAAAATGCTTTTTTTTGAAGTCGATTAAATTTTTATTTTTTTATTTCGTTATTTTTAGTGTTAAGTAAAAACTGGAATATTCGTTTGTATTAAGTAGGTAATACTTTTATTGTAAATATCGCACTAGAATTTAACCAAGGTTTTGAGATGTTTTTTTTTCCTTTTGTTTTCCCTTTGACACTACACCCGTACTAGCTCGTACCAATAAGCCAGGCTGTCACACTTACACGTATTACTCCATATCTTGGAAATTACTGAATCGGTTTTGATGAAACTTACACTGTTCCCTAAGTTGAAGTAAATGTAAGCCAATAAAACAAATCGGTCACGATCCGATTAACAGTTGCGGAGAAATGCGTGGACAAACATACATACATACATAAATCTACCAAATTTTGTATAATATATTTGGTTGGAAGCCCTAATAGATTGTCATATGTGAATATAATGCAGTTCCAATATTATTACATACATACGTGTCGAATTGATAACCTCATATTTTTTGAAGTAGGTAAAAAGTAAAGAACGAGGAAGAGTACTATCGACACGAAAAGAAGAACATAAATATAATTAAGAAATATCAATGTTTTGTCAAGTCGTAAAAACCTTGTGAAGCCTAAGCTTATAGCTAGTAAGGAATAAATTGTATAAATCTCAACACAATTTGTAGGTAATCGCATATATTTGCAAGTAAATATCGTGGCGCCGTAAAAATAGCGACTATTATCATATACACAATGCCTTTAAGCTATTGATGGAGACCTATTTGCATGGTGGGATGGGTGGTCATCGATCCGACTTCCTTATTTGGCAGAATAAGGGCGAACGCAGTAGTTCTACTCGTTAAGAGCGTTTACGCCGTATGGCATTTCATACAAACTTTCAGGCCCTTGTTTTTCGAAATGAATGATCCGATTTTTAATGAAACTTCATACGCATAAGCAGGATACAAAGGTCTAAAAAGTAACTTAAGAATATTTTTGAAATGTCTCATTTAAAAAAGATTATTGGAAACCTATGTTTCTATGGAAAATTTAAAATCGGTCTATTTTGGCTGTAACACTATTTTTCGAAAATGCTCTGAAGCAACTTTTTAGTATCTACGGGTGCTTCATTTACTAGTAGATAATTTAATTTTTTAAATAGACACTTAATCAAAACGGCCAGATTATATTATTAATTGATTAAACATAAGATTATCAATTTGAACTATTATACCATCCTAATCAAGAAACCCTTGCATTAGTTAATCAAATAAACAAGCAGACATGTCAAGGGC
This sequence comes from Mesoligia furuncula, assembly GCA_916614155.1. NCBI lineage: Eukaryota > Metazoa > Arthropoda > Insecta > Lepidoptera > Noctuidae > Mesoligia > Mesoligia furuncula. Next base: position 26,122,542 of record OU744800.1, on the reverse strand, counting down.
AAGTTGTTTTGTCCGTAACAGATAATGATAATGATATTTACTATCGCTATCCGTAGTCAAAGTCTGACAACCAGACAATATCAAGGGGTATTGTGTTATCCAGTAACTGGATTGTGGAGGTCAGGTAGGCATTCGCTACATGTAAAATACTGATATTCAGCCGTATTCGGTTAGGCTGGAAGCCAACCCCAAGCGGATGAAATATTTTGCGGATGAGTAGTCACCTAAGTCAACGCAGTTGGGAAAAGGCTGGGTAGATTGATATTTTTATCGCTATCCATAATAAATTCGAATCAGAAATGAGGAGATCCGCGTGAGAACCAAGGTAACCGACATAGCCCGAAGAATTACCAAACTTAAGTGGCAGTGGGCTGGGCACATTGCTCGCAGAACAGATGGCCGATGGGGTCGAAAGGTTCTGGAGTGGCGACCGCGTACCGGAAAACGTAGCGTTGGAAGGCCTCCCCCACAAGGTAGTCCGACGGCCTTGTAAAGGTCGCAGGAACCCGTTGGATGTGAGAAGCACAGAACCCGTCAAAGTGGAGGTGCTTGGGGGAGGCTTATTTCCAGCAGTGGACGTCTTTCGGCTGAAACGATGATGATGATGATAATGAAATTAGCTATAAATATTTTGTTAACAGATCTGTATATGCAAAATTACAACTGTATCGAATTACGTGGTGGGCCGACAAATTTGTAACATTGATTTGTTCAACTGAGTGTGTATATAACCAGCTAAATTTATCCCACTGCTGGAACACAAGCCCCCTCTCTGTGAGAGGGAGTGGGCCGTAATCCACCACGCGGGTACAGTGCGAGTTGGTAAATCTCACATGTCTTCGAAATTTTCGTTCTAGGACATGCCGGTTTCCTCAAGATGTGGTCCTTTACCGTTTTGAGAGCAGTGGTGATCAACTCCATACTATATAATATTATAAATGCGAAAGTGTGTCTGTCTGTTACCTCTTCACGCTTAAACCGCTGAACCGATTTATATGAAATCATCATCATCATCATCTGCCTAGCCTTTTCCCAACTATGTTGGGGTCGGCTTCCAGTCTAACCGGATGCAGCTGAATACCAGTATTTTACATGGAGCGACTGCCTATCTGACCTCCACAACCCAGTTACTGGGTAATACGATACCCCTTGGTAAGACTGGTTGTCAGACTTTCGGGCTTCTGACTACCCGTAACGACTGTCAAAGATCCACGAATGACAGCCGGGACCAACGACTTAACGTGCTTTCCGAGGCACGGAGGGGTCACGGTATGTAAAGATGGTCACCCATCCACAGACCACCGCGGCAAGCGTAGCTTAACCTGATCGATCGACCTGTGCGGCTGTTATTATTTGGCCACGGGCCCCACCGATTTATATGAAATATGATATATAAATAGTTTGAGTCCCGGAAAAGAACCTAGAATAGTTTTTATCCTGATATTTCCACGGGATCGACACTTATACGGGTGAAACCGCGGGGCGCTGCTTGTAATTTATACAATGTAAACCTAAAAGTCCGAGTTTGAACATACAACGACTCATAAGTCGCGGCTGGCATCACTGAGCCATCACTGCTCTTTGACTGGCTGAATGTATTCATAAAACCACAAAAATAATAAACAAGTGATCCTTCTGTGTTCCTTCCCAAACATGTCTGGTCTCATAGCACAACGTAAACATGTTGGTTTAACGTTTTATCCACAGCCGATGTCCGTTATACAGAAACTCTTCAATATTCAAAGTACATATTGGGATTCGGAATGAGGGGAAGCAAAAAATAGTATATGAAACTTTTCGGAGTTAAAAACGCGGTCAGGTGTTCAACGCAAAATGTTTTTTGTATCGAAAATTGCTGTGTATTATATTGGTACGTTCCATGAAGGCTTGTGGACGCTGTAAGGAGTACGTATAAAATGTTGATAGGTATTAGGTACTCAGTTCCGTGTATATTTAGGGCAGTAGTCTGCGATCGGTTTTATGAATGACCTATTTTCGGGCTGATACCACTTTTGGATGTTCGTGTGTTTTATTGTGATATTAAAAACGTGAGAGGAAACTTTGAGCTGTACTCGGATCTGGAACAGGATCAAAGATTAGTAAAATAACATCCATTGAAACTATCTATCCATCTGTCTCATCATCATCATTTCAGCCGAAAGACGTCCACTGCTGGACATAGGCCTCCACTTCGACCGGTTCTGTGCTTCTCGCATCCAACGGGTTCCTGCGGCCTTCACAAGCTTGTCGGACCACTTTGTAGGAGGCCTTCCAACGCTACGTCTTCCGGTACGCGGCCGCCACGAAACCTTTCGGCCCCTTCGGCCATCTGTTCTGCGAGCAATGCATCCATCTATCTATTCAGCCCGAAATGTCCCGCTGCTGGCCTTCCTTTCCCTTTTTTAAACACGTCTGTCCATTGCCTTTGTGGGCCAGCCCTCTCGGTAGGCGTCAAGTTTGTACCTCCATCTTCGTCTTGGTCTGCCGCGATGTCCTTGTGAACCTTAATGGGACCCAATTAACATTTGCAACAACATTGCAACAGTATAAATCTATCAAACTCGGGGTTGCCCACAGCCCGCTATCAAAACTAGTCTTAGCTGAAAATACAGTTACATATACTAAGTAGGTACCACTGTAGGCTTAGGAGTTTCTAAGTAGCAACCCAGAGTCTGGATTTGTTGCCGATCAATGGCTTGCCCCCATTAAAGGGGTCTTATAATACAACTGGCAAAATGTGGGCGTACGGTGATCAAAGGAGATAAGTAACCAGGGTCGACAGATATAGTTGAAGTTTAGTAAGAAACCGATTGATGTTTTCGAATGAAATTTAATTTGATAAATGAGCTGTTTGTTTTCTTTCATTAATTAAATTGAATTTTATTCGAGAACATCCATCGGTTTCTTATTAAACTTCAATTACTATATCCGACGACCTGGTTACTTATCTCCTTTGGTGACAGTACATACTATACACGTTTACTTAGCCCCTAGGAGAATAAAGACTTAATGATAAATTATCGGTTTATGTAAATCTTCCCATCAGGAATTTCTCAGTAGCCTGGAAACTGGATCTGTGCCTCCTGGGTTTGATTCCCAGGTCGTGAAAAGTCTTATTGGGTTTTTCTATCAAGAATTTTTCAGAAGCAGCCCGGAGTCTGAATTTGTGTCCGGTTGATGGCAATAATAATAAAATTATATATAATAATAATTATATATATTTTTATAATAATAATAATATCTTTATTCATCAAGTAACATGACTCAGTTGCGTTAATAACAATATTCCTTACCCCTATGTTAGGATTCCTATTCTAATCACTTAGCCTAAAACTATGAATACATATGTATCACTGCCACACGCTTAACACCGAGGTGGACAGCTTGCAGCAGCGACTCACATTATAAACAATCGAGTCTGCTCGCCACTCAGCGCAGAATAAGGTTAGGGCCGGCCCGCACGCGGTGCACTAGGAAAGCGCATCGTTTGTTTTCTCATCGTTGTATAAAAACAGTAGACTCGAGCTTCAGCAAACATCCCTGAAGTACTACAGAAGCGGGACAACACCATCAAAATCCTGAACGCATTATTTTATTGAACGCGATGGACAATGGGCTCGCCCCCCCTTTTATATGGAACTGAAATATAACCTGTGAGATGTGGCGCACTATTGGTACACTTCTGCTTAGCCCTTCTTTTTTTTCAGGATGGGAAATCATCAAATGACCCGTCCCACTCAGGGTGGAACGGAAGGGAGTGTCAGACTCTTACTGAATAAAACCCACCCGTGTTCCTTCCTTAGCCCTTTATGTTCCGGGCCAGCGGTAACCCTTTCGGACAATCCCTGCTTAACCCTTACGGGAAAACAGGCGTGATGTTTCAACAACGGTTACCCAATATAAATAAAGAGAAAGAGTGCTAAGATAATGCGGCATTTTACTTTTTTGTTCTCGTGATTTAACTCCCCACGACACCCAACGGAAATCTGACATAATCTTGGCCGGCGTCTACAAGAACAATTCATTTTCCTATTACAATAAAAAACTTTGCCATAGTACATGATAGGATTTCAGATAAACGTTCATGTTCAAGTTTACACGATCATGAAATCTCTCGAACAGTATATTCAATGAAGATGGAAAAACATTTATAAATTATCCGGTATACGAGTTCTTGGCACAAGATGCAGGTACACAAAATGCCAGGAAACTCTAAGCTTTAACTTGATATTGCAGTGCATCTATGTATAGTATATTTAAGAATATTATGAAGTTTCAAAACCATTTATATCGCTTAGAGGTAAGATAAAGCTTCTGTAGTTGTGACCATAAAAAGAACAATGTTTATCTATCTATTTTAACAGTAAATATAACAGAGGAGCTTGTGGCTAAGAAATAACAGCCTCGCGGTTCGATTGATCAGGTTAAGCTACGCTTGCCGCGGTTGGTCCGTGCATGGGTGACCATTTTTACATAACAAGACCTCTCCGTGCCTCGGAAAGCACGTTAAGCCGTTGGTCCAGCTGATCATTCGCGGGTCGTTGACAGTCGTTACAGGTCGTCAGAAGCCCGAAAGCTGAAGAGCTTGTTTTTGTTTTTTTTGTTTTTTTGAATGCACTAATCTACCAAAGATTAGTGCATTCAAAAAAACAAAAAAACTGGCCAAGTGCGTGTCGAGCCACGCACAGTGTAGGGTTCCGTAGTAGCCCGTTATCACAATGTAGTACGATTCTGTTGTTCTTTATTCTGAATAGGTAAAAAAAAAACATATTTTGGTTTTCAATGCAAGTCTTTACCCATTATAAACAAGCAACTACTTCATCTTAGTCACTTTAAAGGATTAATGCTAAGGATTTTGTATTTGGTACAAAATTATCCAACACCCAAGTTCAACGACTATTACTGCTAAACTAATAAAGTTATCTTAACCGCTATACTTTTCCTTTAAAGTTCATGAAATGCACTTTCATCGAGAATTTTTCCAGATTTTTCAAGCTAGTAGTTTAGCTTTTAGAGGGGGGGGGGGACGCCCTACTTCACATGTAGGGGAGCTACCCTAAAAAAAAATTTTTTCCAAAATTTTATTTTACCACTTTGTTGGCGTAACTGATATGTAAACCGGGGTTACTTTGATCAATATTGAACTTTCAAGGTCCATATCTTTTAAATCTCTGGTTGTAAAAAAATATATAATCGGTCTAATAATCGGTTTTGTTTAAACTCGCGATTTCTGTAATAATAAATAAAAAAATATGGCTAGATTTTGAAAAAAATAAATAAAAACTGTCTGATCAAAGTTATACGTAAAATGGGGTTATATTGATAAGTTTGGGATTACGCAATAAAATAGGCAATTTTATTGCGTAGTTACAAAGCTACCCCAATTATAATGCCAATACAATTTTTAAAATCAAAATCTGCCAACGGGAAAAATAATTATTGTCATTTTTGTCGTATGGGGGTAACTTTGATTATGAAAAGTTAAATTAAAACTAAAAAAGAATGCTTAATTTTCCTTCCACTATTTGACTAAGGGCTTCTTCTATTCGCGGTTTTGTATTCACGGGACCCGAAAAATCCCGATTAATCTCACACCATATACCCTATCAATGACACCCCGCATTAAACAAACTCAAGTTATTGCATTAATTTTGACGTTAGAAAAACAATAATCACTGTATTGGTTAATCGATAATAGGCCACATAAGGAGTTTATCTAGAAATATCATTATACCATCACAATGATTAAGTTCACATGAAGTTTTGCAGCACAGTTATGTAGCTATAAATAGAGAATAACTTAAAATTACATATTTCAATTTAAATGGTTGGTCAATTCCCAGCGTGTCCTCAAGAAAGGATTCAACAACTCTTCAATTTTGCTAACGTAGAAAAAAAAACGAACAAATTGCCTTTCGTTTTAAACAATTCGCGATTTTATATGAAATGGAAGTTTTGATCAAAGTCACCCCGCTATTCAAAGTAACCCCGGTTTACCGGTACTCCTACAAAATGTTAGCTTTCTAGTGCTAACGGTCACAGAGATTAAGCGAGGACGGACAGACAGACAGACGGACGGACAGACAGACATGGCGAAACTATAAGGGTTCCTAGTTGACTACGGAACCCTAAAAAGAACTAAACCATAACCATAATCAGCCTGTAATGTTCCCACTGCTGGGACTGTTCCTCCTCTCCTCAAGAGGGAGTGGGCTATAATCTACCATGCGGGCCCAGTGCGGGTTGTCAGATGTCACATGTCTTCGAATTTTTGGTTCTAGGACATGCCGGTTTCCTCACGATGTTTCCTTCACCGTTTTGAGAGCAGAGGTGATGAAAATAATTTACACAAAGTAAAGCGCCTGTCTGGGTTCGAACCTGCGACCTGCAACTCGTAAGTCGCAGCCGCCACCACTGCTCTCCGGAACTACCGGTTGGATTTAAAAAAAAATATTTGAATTCGATAGCCCCCATTCTTGAAGAAAGCTAAAGGCTTTACAACACCCTAGGACAATTAAGAACCGAGCATAAAAAAACATTGTTGGAACGAACGCTAAGTAGAGACGGGGTGGGTAAGTCGCGGGCAGAAGCTAGTTCATAATAAAAACAATCATAAATAATCAGCCTACGACGTCCCCAATGCTTGGACACAGGCCTCCTCTCCGTAAGAGGGAGTGGGCCGTAATCCACCACGCGGGCCCAGTGCGGGTTGGCAGATGTCATATGTCTTCGAATTTTTGGTTCTAGGACATGCAGGTTTCCTCACGATGTTTTCCTTCACCGAAAAAAAAAAGAACAATCATGTTAGATCATAATTATATTGGGTATGTAGGTACTTACTTGAGCAGTGGTGGCCAGTCCGGCGCTTTACTTTGTGTAAATTATATCATCACCACTTTTCTCAAAACCGCGAAGGAAAACATCGTGAGGAAACCGGCGTGTCCTAGAACCAAAAATTGACATCTACCAACTCGCAATGGGCCCGCGTAGTGGATTACGGCCCACTTCCCCCACAGAGAGGTGGCCAGTGTCCCAGCAGTGGGAACTTTATGGGCTGAGTATGTAGGTACTTACTTAATTTTTAGCGTTAAAAAAGTATTTTTTGATATTCTATTCAAGCTAAGATCAGCACCGAGGCACAACCCTACTGCAAAGAAATATCAATAACAACGGAACGGACCATTTATCAAAACGTCAGGAACAAAATTATTATTACAGCAACTTATAAAGGTCCTTTTATAACATGGAGGTCGCAAAATCCTTTAGCACTTTTTCGTCCGGCGGTCAGCCATTCCCCCCCTATTTTTTACTGACAACCGCGCTGCGTACAAATTGAAACGTCTTCCTTTGAATATGGTTAATTTAGTGGAGTCCGAGGACGGATTTTTTTCCTAAAGTTTTACGTATAAAGTTAGGAAAATAAAATGGTATGGTTGTGCGAGAGTGTGGTCTTATATGTAAATGTGTGGTGTTCCAGCGACGAGATGAATGGTGGTCCTAATATACGGAAAAAGATGAGTGTGGTTTGTATACTGGTCATGTTTCGGCATGGAAATGAAAGAGCGAACAGGCGGTGCGTTTTGATTTGTATGGCGTAAAGGAATTAGATTAGTACGGTTCAGATTTTACCTACGTTTTTCAATTTGGTTGTAATTGGATTCCAGTGGTATGTGTCCTCAATAATTGCTTAGACATAATTATGTGAGGTTTTATGCATATCAATAATGACATGACGTAGCAGATACTTAACAGTACATAATTGTTTTTTTACTTTTCAAAAAGAAGGAATAGTTATCATGAAAATTCTATGCCAGTACCATGCCGAAGAGTGTGTACTCAGATGTGGTTAAATCTTAACTTATATCAACAGCAAGGTACCGCAAGGTATTTCGACAAAAACTATCCTATGTCCTTCCCCGGGATGCAAGCTATCTGTCTGCCAAATTTTATCGAAATCCGTTCAGTGGTTTAGGCGTGAAAAGGTAACAGACAGACAGACAGACTTACTTTTGAATTTATATCATTAGTATGGATGTTTTTTTACCAGAAATACGTCGCCGGCGAATACAAGTCCATTATTCAGTCTCTTATCCAACTGAAATACCATAATGAAATCAAAACAGTAGTTTAAAAACAAAATGGCGACTGTTAAACGACAATATTGTTATTGTGTTTCAGTTCAGTTTTATTTTTTAAACTTTTATCCTTTCCAAAGAGAATTTTATAGTGGATTTTATTAGTAATTTTTCGTTTACAGCCTTTTAAAAAAGCCGGGATTGATGTAGCTATAAATTTTGTGGCTACTTTTTAAAGCAGATTTTATAAGTCCGGTATTCGGTCTGGCTTTTAATGAAAATGTGGTTTTTTATCATCAACCTGTGGTAGTCGAGGCAATGGGTTAGTGACTTATTTACCTACCTCTGGAGTATTGTATTGTGTGTTTAATGCTAAGCTCTGTATTGTCATAAAATATTTTATAAAGAATATTTTTTGAATTAAAAGTCTGAAAGGCATTTAGCATATAGCGGTATTTAGGTCGGTTGTCCAAAAATTTTAATCTACCCACAGTCAGAAACAACAAAAAGCTAAATTTGCTGAAAATGCCCTCATTTGTAATATAGTGTAGTTAAACAACCAAAAGATATGATATAATAAAAAAAAAAGAAATAAAAAAAAATATTAAAAAAAAACAATATTTGGTTACGTTATAACTATTTATTGAGTTTCCATTAACAATAATTCCCATAAAATAGTATAAACACAAAATCCATAAAACAGTCGGGTATATACCAAAATGTACGCTTTTAAAAATATAATATGATCCAATCTCCGTACGACGTTTATGAATATTTCACAGCGAAGTGTATACTCGATTACTATAGGAGTAAACGAGAGAGCCCGAGGGCGTAATCACGTATAGGTATTTTATAACGTTATTTGACCGACCGTGGGTAGAAAAGTAAATTAGCTTGTTGCTCCGCGATGCGGGGGTTTTGGAAGAGAAAACTTGCCCTTTTCATGGTATTTTTGTATTGTTTTAGGATCAAAACTATTATTATGTAAGTTTAGTGTAATAGATTCGATGTTTTAGCTAAAAAAATTATATGTATATTTTGTAACCTCTGAACCAAAAATTCGAAGAGGTGTGATGTCCATCAATCCAGTGCGGATTCGCGGGCTCGCGTGGTGGATTACGGCCCACTACCTCTAACAGAAAAGGAGGCCTGTGTTTCAGCCATGGGAACATTATAGGCTGATTATATGAGTATTACGTACAGTCAGTTATAGCAATTAGCTGACCCACCTTTGCATAAATGGTTGAGATTTTTTAGAATACGAATCGATAGAATTTTGTCATTCCTTTATATTTTATTTACAAATCATTTCGTGATCTTAAAATGATTTTTGCGATTGAAATTGATAGTTAAGATGTCATTTCCCTCAGATCACCGAGGAAAGTCTTCTCTAATAACATTAAAACTAATGATATTATAACGGAAAGATACGCTTCGTTCATACTGAGCGATATTCTGTATTGTTGCGTTGTTATTACAAAGTACTTACTGCGATAGATAATACGGAACGTGTGACACAGAAAGAGATAGCTATCTGTAGTGTGTTGCTCGCTGCTATTAGCGGATTAAATGAAACTACAACAATTGTCTGAATATGTCCAATTTGCGCGCGCTAGTGCCATATCTACCTCTTTAATATAACATCATTGATTGAAACCCTCAAAATTTAATCCTTTCCACTGACAAACTCCGGACCCACCCAATCCTCTTCATTCCAAACTATGTAAGTACCAATACCGATATTAAAAACAATAAATAAAGCCTAGCACACAATTTTGGCTCCAATAGAACCCTAAAAATTTACAGGCTGCCCTTTTCACTCGGCGATACAACTTTACGTCGTATGGGTTATGAAAATTTTCACCCCCAGCCGGAATTGACAATGGTCGCACAAAAGTAATGTTCAGGATTATTATTTTTTGGCCCGTTTTTTTACTGTCTGGGTTACTCTTAGTCTTTTTTGACTTTTTGGAGTCGTGTGTTCTGTTATACGTATGTGCTAGTTATGAAAATTTGAGTAATTTTCTTACGATCACATTGTAAAAGGTAACATGCTTATGATAGTTAGCATATAAGTTCCCACTGCTGCTCCTCTCTCTGAGAGAGAGTTGGCCATAATCCACCACGCGTGCCCAGTGCGGGTTGGCGGATGTCACATATCTTCGAAATTGTGGTTCTAGGATATGCCGGTTTCCTCACGATCTTTTCTTTCACCGTTTTGAGAGCACGATCACATTGTAAATAAAAAGATGTAGGTACTTATTATAACAGGAATATAGCAGATAATAGATCATTATCATCATCTGCCTAGCCTTTTCCCAAATACGTTGGAGTCGGCTTCCAGTCTAACCAGATGCAGCTGAGTACCAGTATTTTACATGGAGCGACTGCCTATCTGACCTCCACAACCCAGTTACTGGGTAATACTATACCCCTTGGCAAGACTGGTTGTCAGACTTTCGGGCTTCTGACTACCCGTAACGACTGTGTGTAACGTGCTTTCCGAGGCACGGAGGGGTCTTGGTATGTAAAGATGGTCACCCATCCACAGACCAACCGCGGCAAGCGTAGCTTAACCTGATCGATCGACCTATGCGGCTGTTATTATTTAGCCACGGGCCCCGTAGTTATAATAGATACCTTACCAAATCATTAGTATTGTTACTGATAAACTAAATCTGAAGAGCAAATCGAATATTCCGGAAAAATAACAGGACGAACTAGAAATAAATATTCAACTCTTCCACTGCAAAGAATGCAGAAAAAACTCAATCCCTTCTCAACTACCGACATAAAGAGCACCAGAGAAGATCACAATGGGGGCCACGTTTTCATAAAGAAAGAACTCCTTTTCAACTGAAAAAAACACTACTCCCGCCCCTATACTTCCTCCTTCAACAAAAAGCTACGCAATTAAGTAGCTATTAATTCCTTATTTTATTTATTTTCCAAGCTATGTTGAACGTCAAGTTCATGCAAAAATAAGCTGGTAGCGAGGAAAATAAGCCGCTTGGTTGCCCGTGAACTGTTCACAATCGAGACAGCTTTGTTTGTTCGTGTTACGGACGCTGTGTGGTAGCTGACTGTTTTGTAAACATTTTATTAAATAACAGCATGTTTATGCCAATGTCGTTTTGATTGCTTTGAACGTTGGCTAGAGAAAGCTTTTGTGGATGTTGAATGAGCTAGTAACTCCAGACGTGCTTATTATTCAGTAGTTAACGACTTAACAAGATTGTAAAAGCAATCCATATCCATACTGATATTATAAATTCGAAAGTAGCTCTGTCTGTCGTCTGTATGTTACCTACTTTTTCACGCCTAAAACACTGAACGGATTTCGATAAAATTTGGCAAGAGATATATTGCATTCCGGGGGAAGGACGTAGGACAGTTTTTATCCCGATATTCCCACGACATCGACACTTATGCGGGTGAAACCTCGAGGCCCTGCTAGTACTTTATAAATTCGAAAGTAACTCTGTCTGGATGTTACCTTTTCACGCCTAAACCACTGAACGGATTTCGATAAAATTTGGCAAGGACATAGATGGCATCTTGGGGCAGGACATGGGCCCTTTTTGTCTCGGCAGCACGTTCTCATGGGATAATTTCTGAGAGTTTTATCGTAAAAAGGACTAGTTCAATCATCATGTCAGCAGAAGATGTTCATTGCTAGACAGAGGTCATTCCCAAGGATCTGTCCTTCTCGCATCCAGCAAATTCCCGCTAGTTACATTACTAATAGCAAATCTTATGTTCTTAGCTTCATCAATTCCTTTTAACCTCTGGATATTGAATACAAATTCTCAGAACTTTCTACTCTAAAACTAATATGGAAATACATCAAAATATCATAAAATTCTCGATGAATATTGCTCATCGTAAGATCGCAGTGAAATCTTATTGGTTCAAGAGAGCGTAAGATTCTTTATGCAAGAGGGATTTTTATCGGAACCACTCCTAAGATGTGTTTATCCAGGTGAAAAAAAATTATGGGGTCTCCCTTGAGTTTTAGGGGGATCTTTTCATACTTAAGTGGTAATTTAATAATGTATTTTCACGCTTTTTGTTCTTAACTGGGGATGATATAGACCAGACGACAAAAATGTGTAATGTTTACCCATGAATAATGTTACTGTTATGTATTTTTTCTTATATATTTTTTTCACATTTCAATTAGCTGTTTTTATTGCTGAACACACTTTAGGGTTGTCAGATCTCTTAGAGGTACTTAGTGTCAATAAAATATTCATAGATTTTTGTCGATTTTGTCGTCATTATTATGACTATTCTTTTCGTGGTTCATGAGTTTTTACGTGTACTTAAACATATTTGTATAACTTGTGTTTCTATTTAACGTACAGTCAACAAAAGAGATAAGTATGCAGGATTGTCGGATATAATTGAAGTTTAGTAAGAAACCGATGGATGTTATTGACTGAAATTTAATTTGATAAATGAGCTGTTCGTTTTCTATTAATTAAATTAAATTTTATTTGAGAATATCCATCGGTTTCTTACTAAACTAAACTATATCCGACGATCCTGCATACTTATCTCTTTTGTTGACTGTACTTAACAAATAAAATGTTGTAAGTTTTCCAATAAACAGCTACTTACCACGACCCAGCCAGCCTTTGCTCAGCTTGAGCCTTTTATTCTTTCGCTTGTTTTTTACTCTCCATTCTTACTGTACATGCAAGCGGTCGCAAATCCGATTTGTGTATCTCCAGGCTTTGAATCGGACCACTGGCATTGTAGTTTTAGATAACTTTGTTCTGTTAAAATGTACGATCAATACCCTGGGAGAACTGATTTAATCAGACCTAAGTAGGATTTATTTGGTTGGCACGGATTTAAAAGGCAATTAATTTGCTGTCATTTCGTTTTTGTACAGTTTCTTTTAATAATGTAACGGTTAAAGGGCTACGGTTGGGATCGCAAGGACAATTTCGAATTAATAAGGGTATAGCAGTATGAGGAAAATGGTGTAAAGTTCACTCATTTTCCATAGAAAAGGGAGGATCCTCCGACCAGACGGGTGTCGTGTTTGGTGCACAACTGTCGAAATAATGATGTCGGGACGTTGTATATATGCCAGTTGCACGGTAAACTCTGTTTGCGCGATGCAGGATATTGCGTGACGTCAGTATGATACGTACTTCACATGTGGCGATGCAGATGACGCCACTATGGTTTATTCCAGAAGATATCATTATACAACTCTAATAAGTCACCACAGGAGTAGCATGACCCTTTCTATTTCTACGAAGAATAGACATAGTGCTTTCTATACAAAGTGACATACCGTTTCTCCATTTTTGAAATCGCACCGTAGAAATCCTTCTACAATCTGTCATTTTGTCTTTCGTTTCTAACGATCTTTGTCTAGGTCCTTTTCTACGTAGACTATTTCCGAAGAAAGTTTTCTATCCCAAATGTCAAAATCACACTGAAAAATGTCAGTTGTCTTAGGTTGTGAAGAGATTTTGTAATCGTTAAAGACAGTAGAAAACTTTCTACTCGACGGCCACAAAGTATATACGGTTATCTACGAAAGTCCACGAAAAAAAAAAACAAAATTCCCAAAATTCCTTTGTCAAAGATCCACGAATGACAGCCGGGACCAATGGCTTAACGTGCTTTCCGAGGCACGGAGGGGTCTCGGTATGTAAAGATGGTCACCCATCCAAGGACCAACAGCGGCAAGCGTAGTTTAACCTGATCAATCAACCTGTGCAGCTGTTATTATTTAGCCACGGACACTTTAATATCAGTAAAAATTAAGAATCAAAAAGAAAAAACATTCTATGACAAAACAAAGAATTCTGAGTCGAATTATGTAAAAGAGTGAATTTCGTAAAAAGTACAGTTGACTCTTTCTACTTTGCTGCCGTCGTACTGTCTACACGGAACGTCATCTTTGTCTACTCTTCTGTCGATAAACCGGTCCTCACGCCTGCAGGGTTGCTTTAATTGGTGGTCTTCTAAGTAGGTAGGTATACCTATCAAAAACAATGTTGGCTGGAGTATTAAATTTAGAACAATAAAGATCGAGTATAGTGAAGTGACTTACGCTTTGTAGATCGAGGGTTCGAACCCAGGTAGGCGCTTTACATTGTGTGAAAGAAGTGAGCAGTGGTGATGAAATAAATATTTATCACCACTGCTCTCAAAACGGTGAAGGAAAACATCGTGAGGAAATGGGTAAGTCCTAGAACCAAACATTGGAAGCCATATAACGCCTACCAACCCGCACAGGGCCCGCACGGTGGTAAAGCCCACTCCTTCTCAGAGTAAGCCTGTGTCCCAGAAGCGGGAACGATAAAGGCTGATAATAAATGGTAAACTGGACCCTGCCCTGCCGATATTAACAACGCTGGACAAAAATAGGTAGCAAGACGCACCCATTTATGTAGGCACAAATAATATTATCATAATTATATCTACAAGGCAGGCTCACGTTCTGCAGCAGACAGCTCAAGCTAACAGAGCCTAATAATTCAGTAGATGATATCACAACGTACAGAAACCAACGGTATCATAGAGGTCACTGAGCAAACTGCATGCTTGTCCAAGTCCTACATATTTACTGCAAGCAAACAAGTACAAAACATTCTCGAAACAAACTGAGTAAACCTCGTCAGTACAAACTGACCCAATTATAGAAGTATGTTTATGGGTGTGCATACGTGTGTATTTCGTAAATACTTGGACGTGATCCTTGCGTCCTTACTTAGAGCTATTCCTGAAGGATTAGTTTGAGCATGAGAATTATATCGGTTATTTTAGAAAATTCAACTGTTTGATACAAATGTGCAATAGGTACCTGTAAAATGTATCACACTCAATGATATTATATTAAAGAGGTAGATATTGCACTAGGACGCGCAAGCTGTTGCAGACAAATTCAGACAATTGTTGTAGTTTCATTTAAGTCCGCTAATAGCAGCGAGCAACACACTACACATAGCTATCTCTTTCTGTGTCATACGTTCAGTATTATCTATCGCAGTAAGTACTTCGTAATAACAACGCAACAATACAGAATGTCGCTCAGTATGAATAGCGTATCTTTCCTTTATAATATCATTGATCAAACTAATATTATAAAGGCGAAACTTTGTGTGTGTTTATATGTTTGTTACTCACGCTCAAACGGCTAGAGCAATTTTGATAAAATTTTGTATGGAGGTAGCTGACACCTTGGGTTAACATATAAGCTACTTTTTATCCTGATATTCAAACGGAATCGAAACTTATGCGGGTGATACTGCGGGGCGCAGTTAGTAAAACATAACCGAGGAACCATTTCTACGCTTGAGGTCATGTGTTGAATTCTAGGTAACAGTTTGCGCAGACCCGGTATGAATGAGGTTTGGTTTTTAGGTTGTCCTATTTCGCTATCTTTTAACGAGGCTCAGTAACCATACAGCAATTATCATCTCATTATCTTTTCAATTATCTTTCATTAAAAACTTTGAACTGTAAAAAGTAGGAAAATAGCGAAAGAGCTAACCAAATACCTCTCAACTTCAATTCCACTTATCACTGTTTAAATCTGATAAGGACCATTCTGAAGGATAATTTTTCCATTAATCTTCCTCAACAGAGCTACACTCTTGTCAGTACACTTTCTACATCTATCTATTGAAAACCAGCCGGTCGATTCTGTTAGAATCTCACCGTGAGAAGTTAGGGGAAGTGAGCTGTTATTCCATCTAATGCTAGGGATTGACACTAATGACAGCTCACTTTAAGCTCACTTCACCCAAGTTATCACGGTGAGATTTTTACAGAATAGCATTACAGCCCACTCCCTCTCACTGAGAGGAGGCCTGTGTCCCAGCAGTGGGAAAATTATAGGCTGATTATGGTATGGTATGGTAGCATTACAGCCGGTCGATTCTGTAAAAATCTCACCGTGAAAACTTAGGTGAAGTAAGTTTATTTTTGCTAGGAATTGACACTATTGACAGCTCACTCCACGCTTACTTCACTTAAGTTATCACGGTGAGAATTTTACAGAATAACACTACAGCCGATCGATTCTGTAAAAATCTCACCGTGAAAACTTAGGTGAAGTGAGTTTGTTTTTTCTAGGAATTGACACTTGACAACTCACTTCACCTAAGTTTTCACGGTGAGATTTTTACGGAATAGCACTGCAGTTCCTTGACCTACATTATACAGTACTTTGTTTCCTCTTTGACGCGTTTAGAACATTCAAATAAGGTAAACTTAAAGTTTTCAAATGTTGTTGCAATTTATTTGGACCAAGAAACAATATTTAATTTTATTTATTTAAGTCACGAATGCACCCCGAGAGATGGACAAAGATCGTCAAAGTCAAAGTCAAATCATTTATTTCAAATAGGCACATTAAAGGCACTTTTGAACGTCAAAAATTACAACAAAATAGAATTGATTCTAGTCGCCCATTCCAAAAGGTAGTTTTCGTATGGAGAAGAATGGGAAAGAGACTCCACCGTTACTCTTTTAATACGTTTTACGAGGTACTATACATCGTTACTTACTGGACGCCTGAGGCAGGATATCGCCGTCGAGGTAGACCAAGGCGAAGGCGGTGTTACGATCTAATATCATTTGCAGGGTGAACATGGCTAGAGATCGCACAAGACTGGGAGGTTTGGAAGGAAAAAGGGGAGCCCTTTGCCCAGCAGTCGGTCACGATATAGGCTACATAAAAAAAAAGATAAAAACTCATGAGGAAAGTTTTGAGTTTTTTGTATGTTTTTTTTTTTGAGTAGGGGAAGACCAAAGAAACGATGTATGGACAGTGTAAATGAATATATGGTTAGAAAGAGGGTGACTACTGAGATGATGACTAATAGAGAAGAATGGATGAAAAATACATGTTGCGCTGAACCCAAATAAATTGGGATAACCGCAGGAGAATGATGATTAAAGGGGACTATATGACCTAAAGCGCGGTCACTGTCGGACTGCATAGAAAAGAAAGAGAAGCGCGATGACATAACGCTGGTGATTTATTGCAAAATATGACGCAATCACATATTTACAAAAAATATATTGTTTGGAAAAAAAAAATAAAACACTAGTGCTACTAAAGCACTAGTGTTTTATTTTTTTGAAGCGCCATTACACAACGCTGGTAATTTATTGAAAAATATGAAGCAATTATTTAATTACAAAAAATCTATTGTTTGGACTAAACAATTAAAACAGTAGTGTTTTAGTATGTTGCTTGTAGATTAATCTGGCAAAAAATCAGAATGATTGTATAATCATTATATATATCATATATATATCATTATATATATCATTATATGTATATTAGTATGGTTTTTATTGTAAAAGGGAAGTTTTTAGAGGTATTTGCATGATTTTTTCCTGCCATATCAAATTAGTTAAGTTTTCAACACATTTATCTAACTAGCATACATCCTGTAGAATATCATATATTTTTCTAATTTTGTTTACTGTAGTCGATCATATACTTTTAGACATTATAAAACTTGCATTTAAGTCAGACGCATGTGATCCATATTTACATTTATGTTAGTAGGTATATTAGAAAATTATTTTAGTAACCAAAATACATGCCACAATAATACTAATATAATTGAAATATAACTGAAGTGCATAAAACGAAATTAAAAAATAAATTCATAAGTCACATCGCAATAGTCTTAAAATTCATTAAAATCTTTTACATCTTCTAATATATTGATACAACTGAATTTATGCTACCTATGTGAAAATTCCCTTAGGTGAGCGATGTAATTTCACAATTTTATAGCGTACCATTAAACATTTATCTAAAGATTTATGGACCAAATGATGGGTTATGGAAGTAATTTTCCAATTTTATAGTGAAAATTATTACCTACTTTAAAGTTAAATTACCTGTGCCATCAACTTGGAACACACTTCTTTCATACGTCGTGTTTATTATGAAACTTATTTAGCGACGTGAAACATTTTACTGCTCTTTTATTCTACGGTTGTTATAACTAAATAATTCACAAACTCTCAAGTCCCATTCTTATATTCATGTCAAAATCATATTCGTAGATGAAGTGACGAATGTCCTCACAAGTTTCGCCACAAAAGCCAGTGTTGGTGAAAAACGTTCCCACTTTTCCAATAAAACAGCGAAAACTTTTGTTACTGGTTGTCTGTCATCACAAATCCATGGTGGAATCTACTTGGAATCTTTTGTAGGGGATTTCTTTTACCCCTTGATTTATGTTGGTATGCTTTTCCCCTAGCCTTTATATGGGGAAGTAGGGCTGTAAGCCTTATTATTAACTCGTTTTATTTGTTCAATTTCCATTTACGAGTCTGATTATAAGGGATGACTGCTGTAGTCTTGTGTTTGTGATTTTCTCTTGGAACAAAGTTTTTGTGTTGGTTCCATGATGAATGTTCGTTTGAAAGTTGTTGGGATTATTCTTCTCTTGGGAGCTGGAATAGTTTATTAGTAGGCTTTGATGCCCCCGTCTGCGTGGACGAATGGAATTCGGCGTTCGTTCTAGGATTACGATTAATGTTGGATTAAGACGAAAATAGGGTTCAATTAATGGATCAGTCAGTACCTATCGTAAAAGATTAAAGAAAAATAGTGATTAATCACTTAGATTCTCACTAGTCGTAACATTTACGCCATGTATATTGTCTTTGGTTTCTGACCCTGAAATCAAGCAGCGGACAAAATTATCAAACTTTAATTGGTTGAATACGAGGCTTTTGGCTAGTTTGTATGTGTGAATATTATGTCTTTTTTTTTGTAATATGCGTTTAATTTGTGCAGAATAAACAATTTTTCATTCTTTCTAAGTCTTGCGCAATCCAAGACCAGCTATGCATCCTTTTGTGCGTTGTTATAATATTTACCTATCTTTTCTTAGGTAATAGGTAATACGGGCTGGTGTCCGTAACTCCACGTCAATGGGCGTATTTGGCGTTTTTAGGGTTCCGTACCCAAAGGGTAAAAACCCCCATTACTAAGACTTCGCTGTTTGCCCGTCCGTCCGTCTGTCTGCCACCAGGCTGTATCTCACGAACCGCGATAGCTAGACAGTTGAAATTTTCACAAATTATGTATTTCTGTTGCCGCCATAACAACAAATACTAAAATCAAAATAAAATAAATATTTAGACGCCGAAAAAAACACGTTTGTGTATAGGAGCGGGCGGCTCCTATACACAAACGTGTTTTTTTCTTGTGGTACGGAACCCTTCGTGTGCGAGTCCGAGACTCCGACAGTCCGACACTTGGCCAGTTTTTTATCCATTGCTTCATGGTTTAATAAATTCGTCCGCTCAACAACTAAAACGACGCAGAGAACGTGGCTGACCTGCCAAAATGTGTGTGTATTACGCAATTAGCCCGTTGGTCGATATTTTGACAAAATATGAAGTGTCTTAAGAAGTATCAAGCGATTTTGAACCATATGTGGTGCACCTAATAACTGGCAACTTGACCTGCCCTGCAAATGATTATAAGTATTTTTTTTTCTTTTTTCTTTTCCATTTTATCTACAATCGGCTGTTTAGCCATGATTAGATGTGGTCTACTAGTGTGGAATTGTTTTGATGGCCATTCCAATGAATAGTCTCAAATCTACATGTGGGAACACTTCAGTTCCTTTGATCGAGTTCCAGTATGTGCCATCTTTTGAGGCGTTTTATATTTTTATTTTATTTTATTTATTTGGGAAAATAAACAGTTACACATTACAATATTACATAAAACATGATCTAAGAGTGAGTAAATGTATAACCCACTACATTTTCCACATATTATAAAGAAAAGTTATAAAACTAATGCGATGTGCGCTTACAATGTGATTACAATAGAATTACATAAGTGTTAATGATAAAACTAAACACTATGTTTATGCATGCAAAAAAATAAATAAAAAAAGGTGAAAAAGAAATTATAAATACAGTCTAAGACTTAAGAATGTTACGGAACAATATCCAAAATAGTGTCACGAACAAGGCCTCTGAATTTACTGGTTGGAAGAGCGAAGATGTCAATATTTTGAAATTGATTATTATATTGACTGGTAAGACGCCGTAGGGGTGCTCGTAAGCCTGCATTCGTACGACTAGAAGGTACTGCAAATAGGGGTCGTGCGCGCACCCCACGGCTTATGGTTGTTCTAGGTACCACGTAGCTAATCCTATTAGTGATATCCATACAATCACATTCGTTATTACACAGACCGAATAGAAACATTGTGTCTAAAATAATACGTCTGGCCTTAAGGTTATGTAACTTATACTTATTCAGAAGATCACCATAAGATACATAAGTACGAAAACAACGGAAATGCATGGCTTTCAATAACTTACTTTGAACTTTTTCAATCGCATCTGAGTATTTATTATAGAAGGGATTCCATACCGCAACAGCGTACTCTAACTGGGACCTGATTAACGATTTGTAAAGATATAAATATGTATATGGCCGGACAAACTCTGTGGTTGATCTCATCACAAAACCGTACATACGGAAGGCATTATTTATAATTTTACCAATATGAATGTCAAGATGTAATTTATCATCCAATAGAACTCCAAGATCGCGCACTAGTGTTTCTCTATATGGTCTATGTCTTGGAGTAGATCTCTGGCTAGCGAGTTGCTGTGGTTGTTCAGTCTGTCTTAGTACTTTTTGCTATAGTTATTTACTCTTTCTGTAATGGTCGGCATTTCTAGGTATTCGCGTATTTCCGAGTTTCTTACAAACCAGTGTGCGCTGGAGATAGTTCTTAGTGCTATATTTTGGAAGCGCTGGAGTATTTCGAGGTTGGACTTGCTAGCCGATCCCCAGAGCTCTACTCCATAGGTCCAAATTGGCTCTATGATGGCCTTGTAGACGAGCAGTTTATTGCTCAGCGAGAGCCGTGATTTTCGGCCCAATAGCCACGAAAAATTCTTAAACTGTATATTTGCTTCTGTTCTTTTGGCTTTAATGTGGTTTGCCCATGTCAGTCGTCTATCTAGGTGTAACCCTAGGTATTTCACCGTGGTGTTGGTTGGCAAGGTTCCTCGTTCCATGCAAACAGGTGCGCAATCCCCCTTTCTAATTGAGAATGTGACATGCGTGGACTTTGTTACGCTGGGCTTGATTCTCCATTTTTAGGGTTCCGTATAAAAACGGAACCCTATTACTAAGACTTCGCTGTCTGTCCGTCTGTCCGTCTGTCCGTCTGTCCGTCTGGCCGTCTGTCCGTCTGTCCGTCTGTCCGTCTGTCCGTCTGTCCGTCTGTCCGTCTGTCCGTCTGTCCGTCTGTCCGTCTGTCCGTCTGTCTGTCACCAGGCTGTATCTCAACAACCGCGATAGCTAGACAGTTGAAATTTTCACAAATTATGTATTTCTGTTGCCGCTATAACAACAAATACTAAAAACAAAATAAATTAAATATTTAAGGGGGGCTCCCATACAACAAACGCGATTTTTTTGCCCTTTATTGCTCGATATCAAAAATGGCAACAGGTAGGCACTTGAAATATTCACAAAATATTCAGTTGTATTTTAACTTTAATAATAAATAATAAAATTAAAATAAAATAAATATTTAAGGGGGGCTCCCATACAACAATGTTTTTTTCGGTGTTTTTGCCTTGTGGTACGGAACCCTTCGTGTGCGAGTCCGACTCGCACTTGGCCAGTTTTTGAAGCCACACGTCAATCTTATCCAACTGTGCCTGCAGTTTAGTGGATGCCTTTACGGGGTCTGTATCGCTTGCGAGACACGCAGTATCATCTGCATAGGTCGCTGTAACTACATCAGCAGTCTCAGGCAGGTCTGCCGTATATATGGAATAAAGTACAGGGCCCAGCACGGATCCTTGTGGTACAGAAGCTTTAATTTGACGAAGCTTTGAGAATTCTTCTTCGTATTTTACTTGCAACCATCTTTGTTCCAGGTATGATTTTAGAATCATGTAAAGCGAGTTTGGAAGCAGAGTTTTAAGCTTGTATAACAGTCCCTTATGCCAGACTTTATCGAATGCTTGCTGGATGTCTATGAATACAGCAGAACATTACTCTTTTTTCTCAAGGAGACTGTCTGATTTTGTGCACTACTCTGTGCACTTGCTCGACCGTAGCATGCTTCTCCCGGAATCCAAATTGGTGATCTGGGATTATCTTGCGCTTTGCCAGCACTGGTTTTAGTCTGGACATCAAGATTTTTTCAAACAGCTTTGACAGAACTGGGAGTAGGCTTATAGGCCTGTATGAGCTGGGTTCAGTTGGTGGTTTTCCCGGTTTGGCCATCATGCATATTGTAGAAATCTTCCATAAGCTTGGATAGTGGTGCACTCTGAAGATCGCGTTAAATAACATTGTTAAAAATACTATCGGTTTTTTGGGCAGTTGCTTAAGGATTTCTCCCGTTATCAGATCAAACCCAGGTGCTTTTTTGTTTTCTAGCTTGCAGATCGTTCTCCTAAGTTCCCTGGGAGTTACAAGTGTTAAAGGTAGCGGCAGTTGCTGATCACTCATGAGTACCTTGTCTATTTCATCTTCAAATTTCGTCATAGATGATTCATTTGGAGTAAACACTTCACTTAGGTGTTCAGCAAACAATTCTGCTTTCTCGTTTTCGCTTTTGGCCCACGGTTTATCGATGTTTTTTCTTATAGGTGGAATGTGGTTTTGTGGTCTTTTGAAGTCTTTTATTATTTTCCATAGTGAATAGTTGTCTTTTTTATGGGTAGAGAGAGTTTGCAATTTCTGTTGAAAAGTTTCATTTTCATTTTCCTGTATGAGTTCTTTTAGCTCTCTTGAAGCTTTGTTGTATCTTGTGCTATCTGTTTGGTCTCTGCCTGTTTGCCATTGATTATA
Organism: Mesoligia furuncula; assembly: GCA_916614155.1. NCBI lineage: Eukaryota > Metazoa > Arthropoda > Insecta > Lepidoptera > Noctuidae > Mesoligia > Mesoligia furuncula. The sequence goes on along the minus strand of OU744800.1, from coordinate 26,099,613 downwards.
AGTATGGGGCTTTTTTTTTTATCGTGTAGAAATGCTCATGCATTCTGCATTACCGAGGGGAGATAGTGCAGTTATGTGGGACTCTAACCCACTAAAACTCCACGGTGTCCTCCTCTGCCGGTTACGGTGGCAGCACGGGCACGCGTTAGCACTCAACCGTGAACCCGCCGCGGCTGTCCGTCATCGAACTCCACTGGGGAGTACTCCCCATTACCGACGCACCAGAACACATAGCACGCCGTGACCACCCTAGGGACCAAACTCGCACATGGGCGCCAGACGACCCCGTGTGTGGCACCCTTGGTCCCCTTGCGACGGGTCAGGTCATTGGCCCCGCCGCCTGCCAATTTTCGGCCGCAGAGGATAGGGAGAGCGGCCAATATCATACCAACACTCCTCCTCCCCTGCGGCCCCAGCGCGTCCGCCATCAGATGGTGGCGACCCCGTCAAGGCCGCGGAAGGTAGGGAGAGCGGCGGTGCACCGTAATACCGGCACTCCTTTCCCACCGCGGCCTCCAACCCTCAGCCACGAAGCCTCCCATACGACATCGCGGCCCGCCTCAGTTGCGATGTCGCCCAAGCGGCACCGCAACCTACTTGTTGACCGCTACGTCGTCGGCTTACAGGCAAAAGCCCTGACGAGCGGACCCTCATCGGGTTCCTCTTCGTTTCACCGTGGGTGACCAAGCCACGGCTATAGAGCCCCGCCCGCCTCGACAATGCGGGAACCCACCGGGGGGGAAGTAAAAGACTTAGTCCAATAAGTAGTACCTGCGTATTTCCTGCAGTCAAATTACTATCCAAACAATATCATGACAATATTTACTTATTTTATTTAGGTACCTAAGAAATAAAGTAATCCTAGTAAGCGGATTTCTACATTGTTTTATTACAACACAAACAGTAGCGAGTAAGAAAAAAAAATAGCCTTCGCCAAAATAATGAGCTATCAATATATAATCAGCCTAAAATCTTCCCAATGCTGGGACACAGCCCTTCTCTCTTCGAGAAGCAGTGGGCTGTAATCAAAGAGATTTAAGTTAGCTGTAATCTACTACGCGGGCCTAGTTCGGGTTGGTAGATGTCACAATGTCTTCGATTTTTTTGGTTCTAGGACATGCCGATTACCTCACGATCTTTCCTTCACCGTTTTGAGAGTAGTGGTGATGTATTTACACAAAGCAGGGTTCGAACCCACGACCTACAACTCGTAAGTTGGGGTCCATACCATTGGGCCACCATTGCTCCCTCAGGCAGGAGCTTACAAAGTAAATATTATTAAAAAAAATCGCTCCATATCAACATTATTTTATATCAACTTTTTACAGGCCATACCCACACTTTCGATTTTCCAGAGTTGCCTTAGTAAAAAGATACGTACCCTTTGCCTACGGAGCCTTAAAAAACGCTTGTTAAATTCAAATATAAATTGTCCAATTTAAATCCAATGTACAAATGAATGCGGCATCCCTTTTGATTGGATATAAATGACCTCTCGATGTCAAATTGCCTCGAGGACATCCATTAAATTCGCGCAAAAGGTATTTTATATTGTACGTATTTCTACGTTTGTAAATGAAAATAAAATACGTATAAATATATGGACACTTTATTAAATTAAAAAGTACGTGCTATCCGCTTTAAATCCTTTGTATCTGTTAACTGGAACTCTGTAACCGACCAAACTAATCTACATTCGCGATTTATTTGCAAAAAATGTAAACAAATAAAAATAAAAACTTGAAATCTTACACAATAATGTCCAGTTTACGCTACAACTTTAAGCATTTTTATAACTTTTGCAATAGTGCTAGTCACTCTGAAATCAACTTATTCACCATTAAAATAAAATTGATATTTGTTTAACTTGAAACATAATTAGTTTGAATAGACTACATTGTAACATAAAACATACTATAGAAGGGTTACCGCTGGCCCGGAACATAAAGGGCTAAGGAAGGAACACGGGTGGGTTTTAGTCAGTAAGAGTCTGACACTCCCTTCCGCTCCACCCAGAGCGGGAGGAGTCATTTGTTGATTTCCTATCCGCAAAAAAAAAACATACTATAACATCCCACTTGAATTTCCCGAATGGCTAGGCATAGATGCACTTATAACGCACCCACACTTCGATTCACGTTTCAACTTTGTATTTCCCGAATAGCTAGGCATAGATGCACTTATAACGCACCCACACTTCGATTCACGTTTCAACTTAATTTTGTTAAGAGCGCTTACGCCGTACGCCATTTCATACAAACTTTCAAGCCTTTGTTTTTCGAAATTAATGAACCGATTTTAATGAAACTTCCAACGCATAAGCAGGATACAAAGTTCTAAAAAGTTAGTAGAAAACATTTTCGAAATGTCTTATTTAAATAAAGATAAATGGAAATCTCTGTTTCTATAGAAAGTTTAAAATCGGTCTAATTTGGCTGTAACACTATTTTTCGAAAATGTTCTCTACTAACTTTTTAGACCTTTGTATCCTGCTTATGCGTATGAAGTTTCATTAAAATCGGTTCATTCACTTCGAAAAACAAGGGCTTGAAAATTTGTATGAAATGCCGTTGGGCGTAAACGCTCTTAAACACAAAAAGGTTTCTGACGACATTCTACTTAGATTTTATAAAGACCTTATACTTTGAAGTTAATATAGTCAATCAAAGTCAATCTTTGGAACTCATAATATATTATCATGTTTGAGCCGTTTGGGGCTTAAAAACACTAGGGAAACATCTTCAAGCGGCTGGTCGACTCTTCACGTGACCTGGCCTATTTTTGGCCAAAGAATCAACTGCCAGCCTTTTCGGCACTTTTCCTATTGACAACGATGCGGACGAAGTTTTTGATGTCCTTTGATTATTTACCCTTCCTTTTATATACTTGTAGGTACACACATTTTATTACAACAACAACACAACAACATTTTATTTCAGAATACTTAAATTAATTTCGGTTTAAAGACATTTATTTCTCAAAAAAGAACATAACGGTTCACTTAGGTACATGATGAGAAATGTATAAAAAATATATAAAAAAGTAGATACAGTCTCTGTGATCACATACAGTTATACAAAACAACATAATTAAAAAAATAATTAGAAAGGCGACATTCAGGTTAACACCTCAATGTCACCTAATATTTTCTTAAATTATTACTTTGTCCTACCGTATTCTTCTAGGGCTTTTTATATGTATGACATCTGTTACTGTTAAACACATCATCAGGTATTTCATTATAAAGTTTTGCTCCCTCATATATTATACTTTTCCTACCATAGTTAGTTCTAGGTTTTCTTAATTCTATTCATATTCATTCCATACATTATTAGTAAATAATACTTATAAATTGTTAGTAAAATGATTAATACTTTATTATTATTATTTACAACTAGCTGAACTTGGTACCGCCCCGCCAGCCGCTCTGTCCCCGATTTTTTAAATCTCTGATATCTTCTAAGATACCTATTAATTTTAATGATAAGCTGTAAAGGATCATTTTGATCTCCATGAAATGCACAACGTATTTAATGTATTTAATTGGATAAGGAATAATAATGTATTGTTTAAAATAGCTTGGTAAATAACCCATAATTTTTTTTCAGTATGTAAAAGATAAAAATGGTTACTGTGGGTTATCCTTAGGAGATAAATATATACCATTGCGGACTTTCTTATCGATATTTTTAAGTTATACAATTCCGTAGTACATTAATTTGATCTATCTCGTAAGGTTTAGCCAGCGTGTGCAATGCAAACGCACAAAAAATGTTTGTTACGACATCAAATTAGAAATCTTTGAATTTTTCGGCTTTGGTCTACTATAATATGCATGTATTATGCATACAAGCCTTCGTCTTGAATCACTCTATCTATTGCTGAACTGCATTAAAATCCGTTGCGTTGTTTAAAAGATCTAAGTTAACAGGAAGCGGGACCGACTTTGTTTTATACTATGTAAAGATTATTACGCAAAATACGCGCATTGACGTGGAGTTGCGGACACCAGCCCGTATTACCTATTACCTATTTACAATTGCGCTATTTATCATTTTAAAGGGCAGATCCAGATCCGTGTACGGTATTCCAGTGCCCCACAACCGGGCAATCAAACCTTCCCAATATGGTGTTCAGAGGGCTGTAATAAAACATCCAATTAAAAATGTACCTACATCATAGAATACGACAAAACTTTACTAAAACACACAAACTGCTTACAAAATGATGCTAATTAACAGCCATTACGAAAATTAAATTCGAATATGGAATCAGTGAAGGCGCGAGTGCGCTAATCGTTATTAAATCGATATTAATGATCACTCGAGTCGATGTCAATTCATCGATACTCGAGGGAGCTCGTGCACGCATATAGAAAATGCACGACGAATAACTGAAACCATTTATTATTCGACGACGTGTGAAATACGTATGCGTCTAGTGACGTGAGTTTTCCCATTTTTTTGTTATTCGATTTTGCGAAAAGTTGTGAACTTGCCAATGTTACTGTTTCGTTACAAAAATAACAGAAAAACTTGTTTTTATATCAGTTTCGCACTGTTCTGAAAAGCTAAAAACCATATCCGGCGTGAACAAAAATGCTTGTTCAAAACCACAATTTGTGCAAAAATGTTTGGTTTTATTTGCGGTTCCACCGTGTTGCGTAGCTTGAATGATATCATCAAGAAACAAATGGATTTATAATTGACCAGCCCATTATGGTAGGTCCACTAGGTAACAGTAGTACTTAGCATTATTGTTTTGCTTAAGCTAAAGCTACAGCTACGGCTAGAAAAGCGGTGGCCGCCATATATCGGCTATCATGAAAATAATGGTAACGGGGTTTGACTTTACGGTGTCATAAAAACGGCCTCTAGAAAAAAACAACAATTACATAAAGTTTCAGTGACGTTATTCTCCGGTAAACTACAGACGCTATGTGGTCTCCGGTGTTCTAGAAAACAGTAACATTAGTACTAAATTTGATCGTATTAAATTTCGTTCAGTAAACTCTAGGGACATTATTATCTAAATACTTACCTATCAATTCGTACCATACCGAACAATTACTACAACCATTTTCATCTCCAAAGTCGAATAATATGTTAAATGATAATAATTTTGTAATATTTAACATCCAAAATTACAAGTAATTTATGCGAAATAAGGCCGGGGGGCGGGGGAGTAGGTTCGCGGGTCGTGAAAATCCAATTGACTCGCGACCCCACGATTGAAATCTATTATTGATAGCGAATTCAAAATGGCGACTATTCATTAGTCCCTCGATACGTGAGCTTTGTACGTATACGATTCGAATCGATTTCGATGACACGAATATTCGATTTCATATTTAATGAGAATCCAGTGATGTTTACATTAACGTATTCAAAATTACGTGATAATGTAGTTTTAGTAGTAGATACTATGGATCTTTGTTTGGTTAGTTGGTTGTTGTTATGAAAATGCACGCGGTTTTCATGAGCACGAGTTTATTATCAACAGATTAAAGGATTACGTAGTTTTAATATTTCAACGAATTTTCGCCACCATTTGTAACGTGTTTGTTTTCAAGTACAAATATTATTATCATATTAACCGGAAACCAGATGAGTTTTATATGGATTGATTAAAATTTAATATGAAATCCGGCTCGAAGGACCAAATATTAACTACTTTAATAATAATGCGCCGATACTTTTGTTTTACTACCAAGAACCAGCGCATTATTATTAAAGTAGTTAATATTTAGGCTTCCTAGAAATCTTTGAGCAAAAACTGATCAATTATAAGGCACATAAATACAGGATGGCTGGGACATCGATGTGCGCGTCGTAAGGTAAAAGGTATAATATGGTAAAAGGTTCCGACCTTTTACCATAGATTTAATACAAGAATCTGAACCCCCGTATTGAAATATATCGACGGTTATTAAAAAAAATAACTGTTCCATCCATTTTGACCGCGTAGTAAGATAAGGCTAAGTAATGACAGCTGCACGGGTCGATCGATCAGGTTAAGATACGCTGGCCGTGGTTGGCCCGCAGATGGGTGACCATCTTTACATACCATGATCCGTGCCTCGGAATGCACGTTAAGCCGTTGGTCCCGGCTGTCATTCGTGGATCTTTGACAGTCGTTACGGGTCGTCAGAAGATCGAAAGTCTGACAACCAATCTTACCAAGGAGTATAGTATTACCCAGTAACGGGTTGTGGAGGTCAAATAGGCAGTTGCTCCATGTAAATTACTGGTATTCAGCTACATCCGGTTAGACTGGAAGCTGACCCCAACATAGTTGGGAAAAGGCAAGGCAGATGATGGGCATTTTGACTGCGTAGGTTCACTTTTCTATGAAACAGCTTTAGACGACAAACTTCTACGCTGTGGGGTCTAGAATTATGTGCTGAATTCATGACTAGTTTGCACGTCTTTGTCACCCTGTTTAATAGAACCTAGATGATGATGATGATGATGGGAACCCCCTTTTCCGCACTTAGACTCCCATTTGGTCCGTTGTGCGCGTAATAGAACCTAGACACTCTAGACAGTAATAAACTACCACCCACCACTCTCCACCGGAGTCCGACGTCAAGCAGCCCGCTATGTTTCATCGATGTGTGGGAGTTCCAGTGTCTTAGGCATCTTCTGGACACCCTCGTTCCATCATAGACCACATCCATCGCTTTCCGTCAGGCGTGATCGAGGTCAAGAGCGGGCCCCTTTAGCAAAAAAAAAAAAACTAATTTAACTTAAAAAAAATGTCTAGCCTTTTTGCCTTCACTTAAAAGCATCAACGTCATTATAAAGCATTAACGAAAATTTAAACATGCTAAATAGCTTAAACTATAAGCTCGTAAGTTCAAGCAAAAATTACATACAAACAACTCCAGAAAAACTATTTCCAGGCGGAAAATAAGCTCATATATTTTCAAACAATGTAGCAATCTTTCAGTTCCGACAAACTGGCGCTTAAACTCGACAAGTCTCTGGCAGGTGGCGCCACCGGCGTCCCCGGAAGTGGCGGTAACGGCCTACTTCCGGCACGTCGACGCCTCGGGCCTACACACCTTGTTATGTTGGTACTACATGGGAATTAGACCTCCTTTGTTTTGCTTTTAAATAATGGTAATTCTTTAAGTATTAAGTTGATAAGGTTGGTACTGAATTTGAATTGGGATTGTTGTGTTTGATAAGATTAGCAAGCTTCAATATCGTCGCTTAGGTAACAATGCCGTGCAAGTTAAAGTGGATTGAAGATTTTATTGATTTTGAGAAAAAATATTATTATGCAAAATGGCGACCTCGCATGCTATCCTACTGTTTGCATTGATGTCAGCTATCGATATAAACAGGGTAATTGGTAAAACATTAACAACCTCTTAAGTCACTGTACTCATCAGCTGTTCCCTACGTTTATGTTCGTATAACTCTCGTCAAAATATAGGGATCAGCAGATATTTTTTTCGCGACTTTTGTTTTGGTCCCATAGTAAAAGTTGTTCATAATGATGAGTACAGAGGTTGTTAATGTTTTACCAACAACCCTGTATACCTATTATTATTTATTTACCGATACTTCGATCAAGAAAAAATTTCTCTATGAATGATTTAATTATATATTTTTTGGGGTCAACGACCTCTGGTAGTGTATAAGTATCCTTGCAGTATGAGTTGAGAAGAACAGTTTTTTTGTTTTATTGTATTCAAATTAAGGAGGGGCCCGTGGCGAAATAATAACAGCCGCACAGGTCGATCGATCAGGTTAATATAATAATAATAATAATAAACCATTTATTTTCAGGTAACAAAGACCCATAGATACATACCTTAACCTAAGTATACATAATAGTATAGTAACAATTTTGTTTGTAAATAAAACTTAATAACTATGTTAGTGTAAAACAGTACTTCACTAGCTAACTCTAGAGCAATTCTGTGGTACTTGTCCGCGGAAGCGACGGAACACCACGTCCTGCGGCCAGAAGTCTTCATCCATGACGATTGGCAGATAGCAATTCGGCACGCGCACCACGAACGCCTTGAAGTTGACGTTGCGGTGCGACTCCAGTAACTGCACCCTCGGCGTGTACCTCGTCTTCTGGCGCACGTACTCCACGATGTCCTCCGCCTTAGTGGTGTAGCTACACTTGCCGCGGATGGTCAGTGGATGGGTGACCATCTTTACTTACCGTGACCCCTCCGTGCCGGATAGCACGTTAAGCCGTTGGTCCCGGCTGTCATTCGTGAATCTTTGACAGTCGTTACGGGTAGTCAGAAGCCCGAAAGTCTTACAACTAGTCTTACTATTAACTGGGTTGTGGAGGTCAGATAGGGAGTCGCTCCATGTAAAATACTGGTATTCAGCTGCATCCGGTTAGATTAGAAGCCGACCCCAACATAGTTGGGAAAAGCCTAGGCAGATGTGATGTATTCAAATTACGATATCCATCACGTCTGTGAAGTTTACACAAAAAAACTAATTAGTTAACTAATATTTCAAGTACCTACGGCCGTTGACCCCAAAAAAATATATCTTTATATATAAAATTAATAAAGCCGTGATAGTTACACTATTTATAACTCAAGAACGGCTAAACCGATTTGGCTGAAAATTGGTGGGAGGTAGCTTAAAACCAGGGGACGGACATAGGATACTTTTTATCTTTTTTTTTACTTATAGGAGTAGTGTAGGACTAGGTTAGGAGTGGGGTAGGAGTAGGGTAGGAGTAGGTTAGAAGTAAGGTAGGAGTAGGGTAAGGAGTAGGACACAACGCGAACGAAGTAGCGCCGGGCAGCTAGATTATATAGCAAAACAACGTTTGCCGGGTCAGCTGGTAGGTAATTAAATCATTTGTTTATGTTTTATCATGTTCAGATACAGACCCATCACGTTTGCGGAGTTTCGCTAGATAATTTAATTTCACGCTGTATTCCTTCATGTTGCCACCTTCACGGAAAATCCAAAGGCTTGAAACTTAAACAGAATAGCACTGATTTATCGCACTAATATTGTAAAAGCGAAAGTTTGTGTGTGTGTGTTTATATGATTGTTACTTCTTCACGCTCAAACGCCTGGACCAATTTTGATAAAATTTTGTATGAAGGTAGCTGACACCGTAGATTAACATATTGGCTACTTTTTATCCTGATATTCCCACGGGATCGAGACTTATGCGGTTGAAACCAGGGGCACAGCTTGTTCATACATATGTGTTAATAGAAATTATGCATTGGCGGAGTCTATTGTTCGTACTTAAATAAGTACGAACAATAGGCTCAGCAATGTATTATTCTCAAATAAATCAATAGAACTGAATTCTAACTAAATTAAGACCCCTATTCACAGCGCCGTCAGCACATGAGATACCGCATAGATCTCACAGAAGTCAGAGTTCAAGCCGAATCTTGACCAGTGAGAGAGGACATTTATAATTAATACACGAATGTAACTAGTGATTTATTATGGGCAAAGTTGTAAGAGGTCCACGACCTTTTGACAGCGTTAATGTTTCATTGTATTTGGCAAAGTTACGATGTTCTATAAAGTTCAAAGATCATTTTGAAAACTTCCAGCTTCAAGTTTTAGTACTTACTTTAAGCTGACTTAAACATAGTTTAGTCTGGCAACAAAATTGATTGGAAATAAATTGTTTATAGGCCAACGCCTACTGGAGTCCTCTACTGGTGTCCTAAATGGAGATTGAGGGATCATTTTGAAGTGTTGAGTAAACGGTTTTCTTTTAGCTAATAACAACACGCGGCGATCATCTGTTAAGTAAGATGAATAATCCATTCTTTACTAATCTACTATTATGACTTTTCAGTGTTGTAAGGTGCTCAGAGGTAAATCAAAATCAATTTAAAAAACATTTATTTAAACAAGGCTGAGAATCAGTACTTTTTGGGTGTCAAAATTACATATATCTCAATCTGTATGGTTCTTTCCTCAAAAGACAATCTCAGACATCGATCTACATGGTCTTCATATAACCAGACCAAGAATAATCTTGGTCAGGTTATATGAAGACCATGTAGATCGATGTCACAGTCTCTTTTAAAGTCCAGACATATGTCTGGACTTTAAAACTGACCTCTGACTGACACTGAAACTGAAGACTGTGACCTCTGAGTTTGTTTCGGCCTTTCTTCTCAGAGTAGTCAGATAGACTTCATCTAGTTTAAAAAAAAAACATGATTGACGTGTAAAAGTGTTTGTACAAACCTACTTACAAAAATAAAATCGTTTATCATAAGTCCTCCAAAACGCCCGCCCTTCACCACTTTGTAGCGCTTTAGCTCGGAAGAAGTGGCGCAACAAACACCCCAGGACAGCTGTCTGTTCAATTAGAAGAACTTGATTCTATGCAATAGAAAGTAATTAGCGTTACGAAACACCAAACATTAAGTTAAATTACTTGCCATAAGTCCGCTAGCACAAGCCAATATACCAACAAAGACATTGAAAATTATATGTCATGCTCACTTAAATGTCTCACCGATGGTGGCGCGTGTGTTGGATCATTCGGTTCCCTACAAACTGGTTGAGCTGGATGGTGCTGATCCCCGCGTCATGTTCGTGAACGGGCGCCGTCGTTGAGACTGGTCATCTCTTAACTGCCAATGCTTATTTTTAATCTTATATTTTGAATTGTTTCTTCATTTGTGTTTTTTTTTTACATTGTTCTCACATATAGAAGCAACAAGAATAATGTACCCAGGATTTTGTAATATCTTGATTTAAAAGAGTGTCCATGGAGTTTCTTGCCCGTTCTTCTCCATAGAGATCTACGTTTTGGAATGGGCAACTAGCTTCAACTTTCGGACTAACTGACAGACTATTTAATTTTGACAATTCAAAAGTGCCTGTACAAGGTCTAATTGAAATAAATGCTTTGAGTTTATACTCAAGCAGAAATAAATACTTAGTAAAATTGTAAATGGAACTTAATTTAACTAACATTCTACTGTCAAATGACATGTCATCGTTAACTGGACAAAATCCGTAAACTCTACGTTTTATAGGTCAGAGACAATCGATTTTTAAAAACGTGCGCTCTCCGTGATTTCCCGCAATATGCAAAATTTCAATCGAGAATTCTTTGAGAAGTTTCAAATAAGCGTTTCTCGACTTGCCACGCTTTCCGCTCACAGTCCGTCAATTTGGGTACCCACGTAGTGTGAAGTTTAGTTCGAAAAGTTTCACAAAGAATAACTTTTCACACAGTATTCTTAAAAGCTTTCTATTGATTCATTTTCTAGACATTTTTGCTACGGGAAATAACATACTTTTAGTCGCTAAATGACGGTTATTTTCTTAGAAAATAAATGGAATGAATGTATCCGGTGTTTATTTTATTTGGGAAACTTATGGCTAATTTATACAGTGTTCTTAAACAATATGTAATTGAAGGCCACTTACACTAAAATAAAAACGAAAACAATAAAGGTCGAAGAGGAATGAGGAGGGCAGGTGTTTCTAATATGGCATTTATTTTAAGTACTAAATGTTCTCAAGTAGGTAAGTGAAATCCTTGCAATTTCTTATTGAGAAATAATCATCATCATCATTTCAGCCTGGAATCACTCACTGCTGGGTAAAGACCTCCCGTTTTTCTGCCATACTTTCCGGTTCCGTGCGTCCCTCACAAAATACAGATAGTACAGAAGACAACCACATGAATGTACTTCACTTTTCATATCTACGCTTGACGGTCGCGCTAGGGTTGTCAACTTTGGCTTATGCACAAAAAACTATCGTGGTAGGTGGCACTCATATCTAGTTGTTTGATTTATTCTTGAGCTTGTTCTACAATTTAAAACAAAACAATAAACATAGTAGGTAATAAAATACAAAAAGTTCACAGAACAAAAACATATAAAATTTTACATTTGTTAATTTTCACTATCAAAAATCCCTAATAACTTCAAAACGGATTACCCTATTTACACAATTTATTTTGCCCTATCAGTTTTAGACTTAAACCTATAAAATGCTACTAAAAACAAAACAATATCTACACAAACAAAAAATCATGTTTTCAACTTACGTAATAGTTGGTGGCGTGAATTTACTTAACAAAAAAGTTACTTCGTTTATACTGATTCAAAATAGGAAACTATAACATAAATCGAGCTCAGATAGGCATTTCTTTGTGGCTCCATTTTTGCACTTCACAGACGCATGTCTCAAGCGGTTAGCACCCGCGCTCGCACTACTCCCAACCCGTCCGAAATAACGTGTCTTTGAGCGGTGTCTATGTGTGCATTGCTCGAGCGCACTTTGTATGTAGATTGACTTCTGTACTATCTGTATTTTGTGCGTCCCTCTTCCAGATGTTTCTCGCGACTTACGATATCATCATCCCAACGCACTTTTGGACAGCCCTGGTTTCTTAGCCTAACCTTGGCCACCATTCGGTCACAGCGTCACTCCATCGGCCATCTCCTCGTCTAACTTGATGTCCTGCCCAACTCCACTTGAGAAATAAATGTCTTTAACAATAATACTATGGAGAGGCTTGAAGTTTCCCTGCGTGATCGAATCAGGAATGAGGAGATCCGCAGGAAAACCAAGGTAACCGACATAGCCCGAAGAATTGCCAAACTTAAGTGGCAGTGGGCAGGGCACATTGCTCGCAGAACAGATGGCCGATGGGGCCGAAAGGTTCTGGAGTGGCGACCGCGCACCGGAAGATGTAGCGTTGGAAGGCCTCCTACACCGACGACCTTGTGAAGGCCGCAGGAACCCGTCGGATGCGAGAAGCACAGAACCGGTCGAAGTGGAGGTGCTTGGGGGACGCCTATGTCCAGCTGCAATGATGATGATTTGATTTTTAACTACACACATCAAAAGTGTCTAGGGATCAACATATATTTTTGCAATAACTTTTCTCCTGATTGATATTAATTAAAATTTTCTTTAAGGATTCATCAAATAAAGTGTTTTCGTTTGTCACAGTAACGATAAACCAAGTCACCTTTGCATTAATAAAGAAATTTGCCATTTTCCTAATAAAGGGATTTTTGACATTTGAACCACTAACACAAAAGTTCGAAAAAAAAGACTGATATAACAGTCTTTAAAATTTTATTGGGTAACTTAAACAATTAATAATCCGTGTTTCTACCGCGAACACTAACAACACAAGAACATCGGTTTGGCATACTCAAAATGAGTTCATCCAAATCACGCTGTGGAATGGCCGCCCATGTTCGTTGCAACAACAAAAAAAGGTCTTCTTGCGACTGGATACCCTCCATATTCGGCAGAGCTCTTCTCTGTAGCATATACCATGCATGCTCAATCGGGTTCAAGTCTGGCGATTGAGCAGGCCAGGGCAGGACATTGATGTTAGCTGCGGCGAGAGTCTGTCTTACAACTCTTGCGGTGTGCGGTCGTGCATTATCATGCATTAACTGAAATAAGGGACCGATTTGCACTTGTAGAGGAACGATGACGTCTGATACAATCGTCTCAGCATAAATTTGAGCGTTGAGGTTGCCTCTCATCCAAATCAACTCAGTTCTTCCGCCGATCCAAATACCCGCCCATACCATGATGGTTCCACCACTATAAGGATGGACTTCCTGGCAGGATTTTAATCGCTGTTGGCGTCCAGGGGTTCTCCAGTGTCGTATACGTCTTGTATCCGGTCTCATACCAAAACGAGACTCATCAGAAAAGCACACGAAACGCCATTGTTCTTCTGCCCAATTTCTGTGTTCAAGAGCCCATTGATATCGAATCCTACGATTGTGCATTGCTATAGGTGGTACCCGTAGCGGTCTTCGGGAATGAAGGTTCACTTCATGCAAGCGGTTTCTGACTGTTTGGTCGCTAATTAAGTTCCCTGAAGAGTGATGAAGCCTCACGGCTAACATCATGGCGGTTATTGTTGGAGCTCTTCGAGTTAAGATTTGAATGTATCGGTCTTGTCTCCGTGTGGTGCAGCGATACCGTCCTCCATGGCGCTCAGCCACGGTACCAGTGCTTCGGTAACGTGTCCAAAGTCGACTGATAACACTCTGACTTGTATTCAGAGCTAAAGCCACAGTACGTTGCCGGGAACCAGCTTCTATCATTCCCACGGCTCTGAGCATTTCTTCCCTGCTTAAATGACATCGCCGCTCCATAATAACGTTGGTTTTAATCAGTAGTAGGGAAACAGTAGCACTAATAATGTCTTCAATGCGATGTATGTTTTTATAGGGAAAATATTGACAGCTGATTTTCATCTTTTACTCGAATTTGATTCACAGTTCCTGATTCAAATTATGAAATGCACCAAAAAGGATCCATTTAAATTTATAAAATCATAAATTTATTACAAAGCCACATCTCAATCTCAAGAAATCCGCATAAAAATGCTTGATCCCTAGACACTTTTGATGTGTGTAGTTTTACTAATTAAAGGTACGATTTTAGCCGTCTCAAGGCATCTTTTCCTTGATTTTTAGACACTCTCTTTAAAGGTTAGGTCCAAGAACAATATCTTTTGTGCCGTCGACAACATTGAATAAAGACTTCAATATAAGAAGGAATCTACGGAAAACGATTACAGTACCTGGGTAGGTACTTATTCTCTACGGCAAGCAATTTACTACTTCACAATGCAATTCCTTTCCTCTTGAACGAGCTGATGGACAAGATGCTTTTTATAAAACAGGAACAATCTGAATCGGTACCAGTCTTGTAGAATACATACTATTGGAATCGGTGTAAAAGCAATTTCTGTTGGTGTACCAATTCTCGTACCTAAGTACATAAAGAACGGTCAAATTCAAGTCGGAATTTCATTTCAACGACAATCAATGTCTTAAATTTGTTGATTGAGAGGTTTTTGGCAGATTGAGTTTGGGATTAGAATGTTAGTGTTCCTTAAACTACGGAAAATACCCATTATATCTGAGCTGGTTTTAGCGTTTAGGCTTTTTCCTGAATCGTGGATTTATATAAATTTATCTGCATTTAAGCTGAAATTTCAAGTAAAGTGCCTGCCTGGGTTTGCACCAATGACCTACAACTGGTAAGCCGGGGTCGGCACCACTGGGCTACGGCTTTTCTAAGATGTTATGATAGAAGAAGCAACAAACACACTGGGTAATTTTTTTTCATAACTACCTGCGCCCCGCGGTTTCACCCGCATAAGTTTCGATCCCGTGGGAATATCGGGATAAAAAGTAGCCTATACGTTAATCCAGGGTGTCAGCTACGTCCATACAAATTTTTTTCAAAATTGCTCCAGCTGTTTGACCGTGAAGAAGTAACAAACATATAAACACACACACACACTCACAAACCTTCGCCTTTATAATATTAGTGTGATTACTAGCGTCCCACCCCTGCTTTGCACGTGTTTACGACTTGAGAAAAATCGAGATTTCTTTAAAAACTTAGTTTAATTTAAATTTGATGCTTTGTTGTAATATAATGTGTGTCTGTTGTTGTGTTTAGTGTGGACACACCGATTTAATTGTGTGGAAAACCCTTCCGGAATAAATTTCTCTAAAATATAGTGGAAACCGCATCAAAATCCGTTGCGTAGTTGAGAAGAACAACGCGGTCATACAGACAGATAAGAAGAGCGACTTTAATTTGTTATATTTGTTAGAAAGTTGTTGTTGTTCTTGTCGTGGCAACACCAAATAAACTATAGCTGTTAATCTTCAGCTCTATAGAATAATTATTGTGTCTTGTTTATGTTGTGTCTAATAAACGTTAAAATTAATTACAAACTGTCATTCGTTTTCACAGAGTTTATGTCATTTCTATTTAAATATGCCCATTATCCTACTAGTATTATAATCGCGAAAGTTTCACGCAAAAACTACTGAACGGATTTTGATGAAACTTTACAGTCATTTATGTAGCTTATATATCAGAATAACACATTTTTATCCCGATTTTCCCACGGGATCGACACTTATGCGGGTGAAGCCGCTATATGTAGATACAGATTACACATTTATTCGAGTTGGGAAAAGATAATCGCGTAAAAAAGTTCCCAGCATACCACAAACAAACATTCATATTTTTTTGACAAATAAAGCGATGCATTTCAAAGGAGAACGCAAACAAAATGCAAGCGATACATATTGAATGCGTGTGTCCCAATACTCGCCAAAACGCGATCGTGCTCAGTTTAAAGCCGCGACATAGTTAGTATTGGAACGGCCGTAGCAACCGAGCGTTGACCGGTGTACCGCATACGGAATTGGTATAAATTGGTATATCTGCCTACCCGCAGAGATGAAAGGCTTTAGTAATGATAGCGAGGCATCACAATAGATCAGAGGATCGGTACTTTATAGGTGACGTTTTGAAGGTATTCTTAGGTGAGATGTCAGCACTAAAGCTGCGTTTCCATTATGCAAATGACTTGCATACAAGTTGCAAGTTGCATGCAATTTGTATAGTAGAAACCACAGCTTGCAAACAAGTTGCAACTAGTATGCAATTAGGTTTAAACTTGTACACACAACACTCAAGTCAGCTCATTTGCATACAAGTTGCAAGCGCATGCGCAGGTGTATAGATTATGTGCAGGATTATTACTTGTATGCCACTAAAATCTTGTATGCAAGCTGCAAGTTGAACAAATTCCTGTTTTCAATTCAAATCACTTGCACACAAGTGTGACGTAATAGTTGCATGCAAGACTTGCCTAATGGAAACGCGGCTTAACTGACGGGGTCCGCTAGGGCCGATGCCTGTGACACCGTGAGATACCGTGGCCCCTGGCACAGTCAACTGAAGGAACACGGGTGGGTTTTAGTCAGTAAGAGTCTGACACGCCCTTCCGCTCCTCCCAGAACGGGAGGGGTCATTTGATGATACCCCACCCAAAAAAAAAAAGGTATTCTTAAGTTGATATGTTTTTCTAAAAACAATACATAGAAAATATTTGTGTCAGCATTAAAAAAAAAACATGAGAATTCTAGCTCAAACTAAAAATAAACAAATAGAAAGTGATAGACTGTATTGAATGCGTGTAACCCAATACTCGCCAAAACGAGTTCGCGATCAGTCTGAAGCCGCGACGCAGTTAGTACTGGAACGTTTTCGAAACCGCAGCGACCGAGCATTGACTGGAAATTTTCGTAGGACGGACGGAAGATTATTAGTGACATTTAAATATAATTAAACCTCTTCTAGTTTGATATGTTTTTCTGAAAACGATGCATAGTAATCCCAAAACAAAAAGAAACAAAAAGCTAGATACATACTGAATGCGTGTCTCAATGCTTGCCAAAACGAGATCGCGCTCATTTTGAAGCTATGACGTAGTTAGTATTGTATTGGACCCTTTGTAAAATCGCAGCGACCGGGCATTGACCGGATATTTTCGCTTGAAAGCAGAGGGCTACTATTAGTAAAAGTTTAGGCAACAATTTACTTGTGGCCCTGCTTTTTACGCAAGCTGTGATGACTTTGTGGCTTGAAAACGGACATGAGTATCGGTACATTTAAACTAACTCAAACCCTTTCTGGTGTTTTTAGGGTTCCGTTGCCAAATGGCAAAAAACGGAACCCTTATAGATTCGTCATGTCTGTCTGTCTGTCTGTTTGTCTGTCTGTCCGTCTGTCTGTCTGTCCGTCCGTATGTCACAGCCACTTTTCTCCGAAACTATAAGAACTATACTGTTGAAATTTGGTAAGTAGATGTATTCCGTGAACACAAAAATATAAAAAAAAACAATAAATTTTGGGGTTCCCCATACTTAGAACTGAAACTAAAAAATTTTTTTTTCGTCAAACCCATACGTGTGAGGTATCTATGGATAGGTCTTCAAAAATGGTATTGAGGTTTCTTATATCATTTTTTTCTAAACTGAATAGTTTGCGCGAGAGACACTTCCAAAGTCATAAAATGTGTGTCCCCCCCCCTGTAACTTCTAAAATAAGAGAATGATAAAACTAAAAAAAATATATAATGTACAATACCATGTAAACTTCCACCGAAAATTGGTTTGAACGAGATCTAGTAAGTAGTTTTTTTTTAATACGTCATAAATCGTAAACCGCAATTTACCTTTTATTCAACCAACTCAAATATAAAAAAATAAAAAAAAAAACATTTAATTTCATAAACATAAACCTTATGCATAAACCCGGATGTTACGGATCCCTCGGTGAGCGAGTCTGACTCGCTCTTCCCCGTTTTTTTTTTTCTAAACGATGTGTAGAAAAACATCTGTAAAATGATATTATACAAAGCCTTTATAAACATCAGACAGCTCATACTAAAAAAATCGGGCAAGTGCGAGTCGGACTCACGCACTGAGGGTTCCGTAACATCATATGTTTTTATATTTTCATCGGCGAGGCCTATATTCGTCAGAGAATTTTGACACTGTGCACTGTGGTATAGAATATTGCAGTTTTATGTCAGCGCCATCTCTTGACCGATAGTGGAACTAATGTGTTTTTGTTGATCATTTCTGAAAAAGTGTGCTATTTAGAGACTTTGTTTTATTTTTCCTGTAATGTATACATAAACTTCTATCATACAATTATTTCAGATTTTTCTCTTTGCAAATTTCGGAGATAAGGGGGGAACGGTATTTTTTTTTACATTTTTCATTAAAAGTCGAAAACTATGCCGCCTACAGACCCCCTTTCAGTCCCTGTTGCAAAAAATATACATATATTTTCATTTCTTTCTTATTTGGAAAATAGTTGGGCAAACGTCATCTAAAACTATTCCAAATTTCAAGTTGATAGTATTAGTAGTTCTTGAGATATCAGCTGTGACAGACAGACAGACAAAGTCTCACCATAAGGGTTCCGTTTTTACCATTTTGGTGCGGAACCCCAATAAACTTTTGATACATATTGAAAACGTGTATCCCAATGTTCACCAGAACGTTCAGTTTGAAGCAGCGACATAATAGTGAAACGTTTGTGAAATCCCTGCACCCGAGCTTTGACCAGTGTTATAAAACGGTGGTATTCAGTAAAAGGTTAGATTTGTATGGCCAAACAACTGTGGCCAGTCGAAACATCGTCAAACCATTACAAAATGCCAACGCATTTTGTGATGTTTTGACAATGTTTCGGCTCTCGAACTCAGTGAATATTGTGTGGCGTTACAACAGCCATATGAATTTGTACCGTAGTTCTGACATTTGTGTATATGATTGCTGACAACTCTTTATCACTTTCGGTAGGATCACTTTCTGTATAAATCGGCTCTCTCCTGATTTCAACATGCTAAAAAATGTATTGTCATCGTATTTTTTTCCACATAGAAAATGCAATTTCAGTTTTCCCGAATTTTCAGGTTCCTTTAGGTTTTTCCTAACTTTCGTTTTTTCCTAAACCACCCATGAATTGAGGCGAGCATGACAATAATTCAAATCGGTTGAGTCACTTTCGAGTCTTTTGCAAGGCTTAGCACAGCTATTAATTTTTACATACATAGGCCTCCAAAAGTTAGTTGACGTTTCCACTTTAGTTGTGATACTACCTTATGAATTAAATATAAATAAAAAAAATCGGGCAAGAGCGAGTCTGACTCGCGCACCGAGGGTTCCGTAACATCCGGGTTTATGCATAAGGTTTATGTTGAGAAATTAAATGTTTTTTTTTAATTTTTATATTTGAGTTGATTGAATGAAAGGTAAATTGCGGTTTACGATTTATGACGTATTAAAAAAAACTACTTACTAGATCTCGTTCAAACCAATTTTCGGTGGAAGTTTACATGGTAATGTACATCATATATTTTTTTTAGTTTTATCATTCTCTTATTTTAGAAGTTACGGGGGGGGGGGGGACACACATTTTACCACTTTTTAAGTGTCTCTCGCGCAAACTATTCAGTTTAGAAAAAAATGATATTAGAAACCTCAATATCATTTTTGAAGACCTACCCCACACGTATGGGTTTGATGAAAAAAAAAATTTGAGTTTCAGTTCGAAGTATGGGGACCCCCAAAATTTATTGTTTTTTTTTCTATTTTTGTATGAATATCTTAATGCGGTTCACAGAATACATCTACTTACCAAGTTTCAACAGTATAGTTCTTATAGTTTCGGAAAAAAGTGGCTGTGACATACGGACGGACAGACAGACAGACATGACGAATCTATAAGGGTTCCGTTTTTTGCCATTTGGCAACGGAACCCTAAAAACCGGTCAAGTGCGGGTCGGGCTCGCGCACCGCGGGTTCCGTACAAATTTGTAGGTATTTAAATAGATTATCACGGTTTTTTTTTTGTAATGTATCTAAATTATTTTTTCCTTTACTTGTGCTACATGACATTGCTTCTTGCCAAATTTCATGATTCTAAGTCAACGGAAAGTACCCTACAAATTTTGATTACCTTGAGAGTGTCAAAATATAAACGGCCGTAGGTATCTTTTTTTACGTAAAGTTAAAAGTTTGATTTTTTCGCAGCTTTAAGGGACTGTTTATCTATTAATATATATATCCCTGAATACCTATTGGGAGGTAACTCGACAAAAACTGTCGCAATATAAAAGTTACTATCTCACTCACGTATAAAACTTATTAACTCCTACACGCCAAGTGATAATGATGTTTCTTTAAGTGCTGGAAGAAAAGTATTCATTATAATGGTAGGTGGATATTAAAAGAAGAAAGACTCGTGGCTAAATAATAACGGCCACGCGGGTCGGTCGACTTTGGTACATATGGGTGGATCAAAAATCGTGGATCAAATTAAACAGAGCCCCAGGGGTTATTTGCAGTAAAAAAAAAACAAAGTGTCATCACTACAAAAGTGCTTTTAGGACAGTGGGTACCATGATTTATTAGTATTGGAACTTTTTTCAATATCTTTTATGTCTCACGAAAAATTATTTGTAACTTAAGAACCTTACTGTAAAAAAATGCACTACCAAAAAATTACCCTGTATTAAAAAAACTTGCCTATTTAATGACGATTAAAACGAGGGTACCCATTTTACTCTAATCGCCTATTTATTACAAATTTTGGCAATTTCTTAAAAAAAAACACTCAAATTGTCATAACTTTTAAGGAGATCAGGTTAGGGCTCTGCCACACATGTATTTTTTACTGCAAATAACCCCAACTATCGCCGTGTTTCGTTTGATCCACGATTTTTTACCCACCCTGTATAGTTTCTAACCTGGATTAACAAACAGGGTACTTTTAATCCCGGTCGTACGTTCCCGTGGGATAATTCCCGACATTCACGCAGGCGAACCCGCGGGCAAAAGCTAGTCACTAATAAGTATACCGAGAAATATGTTCATTCGTGATTTTCTAAGCTTTATAAAAACATTTATCTTCTTCCAGGTGCTATGAAAAGTCAGTTTTCAATGCGCGTCTGCTACATTAATTAAAAGTTGTTGTAACCAGTTTTTGGGATCTAAAATCATGCATAAATTCACCAAATGATAGACACATTTCGCATCTCAGCTTCAAAACAAAACGTGGCAACACCAGCCGGCACGCAAAACAGTCCGTAGTGTATGTATAACAATAAGTTGCAACTTGAAACATTTCACCTAAGTTTAATGCGTGCATCGCAGCACTGGCAACACTGCAAGCTGCTGTAATGAGCCAAATATACGTGCTTGTTTTACTAAATATTTGTTTGTTGAATTTGAACAAATTGTTGTTATTTGTAAACTAATTAGGGAAAATAAGAACACAAATAAAACATTAGAGGGGCGATTCTCGTAATTTAAAAAAACGTTCAGAGTCTGACCATCAATCTGTCAAAAATACCCCTTATTCCCATTGTTGACAAGGTTTTTGACATTGATAATCGATGAGATGTGATTGCGACTAGATTTTGAACGTAAACACGTTCAAAATAAAAAAAAAATACAGGAATTAGCCTTCTGTTGTTTGAGTCCATACAGTGCTAAAGCTAAATAAGCTGTATTAAAATCAGAAGCGATTCTTTTCGTTTCTCTTTTGTTTCATTTACGTAATTATAATCTAAAGGCCCATTTAATGGAATCATTTATTTTCCCGTATTCCATAGAAAATTAGATAATTTGTTGCTCCTAAATGGGGCTTCGTGTGCCTCAAATTATGTACAAGTTTACATGCTTGTACAGATACAACCTGTTTATATATGAATGAAGAATTTGAAATAATTTTCAAGTTGTAGAACAACAAACTGAATAAAAAATATAAATAAAATAAATAATAAATAATACAGATACAATCATAAAAATAGTTAAACGGTGATAACTGCAAAAGTTAATAACTGTGGCGCAGAATGTTCTTAACAAAGTTCAAATTCCATTGCAACCAAAAAGTTATTAGGACCACTCAAAAATCAACTTAGAATGCATTTAGCTAAAGTAGATATTATAACTGATTAAGTGGCGATGGAAAGCAAATTATTTGAGATTATGAACACTGCTATAAAAGTAATTACTTAGCTTATCTGTTGCTTTTCACCATGACGCGTCGTCGCGTGGACAGAATAGGACAAACCAAGCATTGATTTAGAATTGAGAAATTACTTTTTCCTATAGAAAAGTTTACTCATGAACAGAATAGTATGTATTTGTCTTTAGTCATCATCATTCTCCTTATCCCAATTTAATTGGGGTCAGCCACAGATATAGCTACACCTAGACAACGCCACTTCGCGTGCCAAAAATCGCACCAGCTTACGTACAAAAATCGTAAGCCGCCACTTTCGCGCTCAGTCCTGTGTACTGCTGGCTGGGTGAATGTGAACGCTGGCGCTAGGCCCCGGGGGTGGGGCGAGACGGGTGCTGCACGCGGTGGCGTCTTTGATTCGATTTGATTGTCCCATAAAAAAAATTTGATAAATTCAAAATCCAACAAAAAATAAAGTCAAGAAGAAGCAGTTTGTGACAGCTCATTTTAAGGGCACGCCCCAAATTCTGAAAGGGATTTTAAGACCTTCATTGTGCTTGTATTTTTAAGGAAATTGTTTTAATGTGTTTTAGAGGCACCAGAGTTGTGGTCCCATAAATAAATAGTGCTTGTGACGTCATAGTAGGTAACTAGTCAAAAAATGGCACGGTTGGTTTTCATACAGATCGTTATACTTGTGATATCTAGGTCTATCTATATCTGTGGGGTTAGCGCAACATGTATTTTTCTTCCATATTCTCTATTCGTCGTCATCTCGGTAATCACCCACTTTCCAGCCATATCATTTGTATAAATGAACTGAATCTAAGGATTGAAATTAGACTTTCAGGATACCTAGATGAAGTACTGAAGAAAATCCAGGTAACAGGAAACACAACTTTATTCGTCCACTCAACCTTTTTCTACAATTCCTCAAGTCAGAATGTTTAACCGACCTTTTCCCACTTCCCAGGTTTTGATGATTTGCGCGGTAAAGTCAACGGTTTAATGTCATCAATGAATCAGAAGCATCCAACGACCAACTGACAAAGTAAAGTGTTGCCAGTATAAAATATTCGAATCACATAGTTACTGGCCTGGAAACTAATCTTTTTGCGTTTAAATTTAATGAAATAAAAATGTAAATTAGCGAACCCTAACATTTGTGACACAGTCCATCCATCGTTTCTTTGGTATTCTCCTACTTTTATCTATCTGTCTTCAGTAGGTATACACACATAAATAACATCAAGCGTTTATTTCCCGAAGGGTAAGGCAGAGATGTACCTAGAGAACAACACACACCTTTCCAACACATCACAACACTACACTTCTCAAGTCAACACAACACAACACTATACAACACAACACATGAAATAACACTAAACAGATGGTTTTTCTCTTTGATTAGTTTATTTTTGTTTTTGTATAAATTAAATAAAATAAAATATATTTTTATTTTTCTGTCTTGTTCTGATCTTACACTATGAAGTTCCGAACTTATATTTGACTACCTGGTATTAACTTGAGAGCCCTGACACCCGTAGCACATGTTCAATCTTAGCTTGCGTGTCGGAGGTTTATAACTCTCTATAAACCTAAAGTTTATAAGACAATATACCTAATGGCATGATAAATGAAGTGGTAAATGTTAATTGTTAAACTAAAAAATAAAGATTTTATAGTAGTTTCGATCCCGTGGGAATATTGATATAAAAGTATCCTATGTCTTAATTCAGGAAATGTTCTATCTATGTGTCATTTTTCATCCAAATCTGTTCAACGGTTTACGCGTGATTAAGTAACAAACATCCAAAAATCTTCACAAACTTTCACAGATAATATTACTAGCTGCGCCTCGCGGTTTCACCCGCGTAAATGTCGATCCCGTGGGAATATCGGGATAAAACGTAGCCTATATGTTAATCCAGGGTGTCAGCTACATCGATACAAAATTTTATCTAAATTGGTCCAGCAGTTTGAGCGTGAAGAAGTAATAAACATATAAACACACACACACACACTAACAAACTTTCACCTTTATAATATTAGTGTGATAGTAGGATTAGTAGGATAATTAACTACATTTCGCAATTTCATTTGGGTCAGTTTCTTCAGACTTATATCAATTATTATCAGATCAACCCTAAAGTTTAGTCCATTGAAGCAAAAATGCCTCGACTTCTTAACTCACGTATGGTACACCAGAAAAAATGTTAGGCCTATGTGGGAATCATGTCTCCTGTAATTAGACGATACATTTTCTGGGGAACACATTAACCTAAATGGCCGCATTTTTTGTCCCTTTCCTACGGCCGAGCGGAAAAATAAAGGCCACTCACAGTGTGGCGTAGGAAGCGGTTTGTGGGTAGTTTTTAAGATGTGTCAAAAAGGCGTTTAGGTGGATTTAGTGAATACTTTAATCTGTTTGACGAACACTGAACGAGGCACAATAGCAGTTACCTTGTTATTGTTGTTTGTTTAATTGTTTTGAATAATGGATAAATTTATGATTATTTGATGTTTACCTATTTATATTTGTGCAAAACTTATCTGTGATTTAATTTAATGGCACATCTTGCTTGCCATGTGTGTATACTACTTGTCATCTTTTGGACAAATAAATTTATCGTTACTGCTTTGGGCGTTGTGTCCCTCAAAGTTTTAATTTATGATTAATGATGTAATTACATTTTAAACTTTTTGAAAAATTCAAAGCAGGATCCATATCGACCTTGAGTAATACCTATATGGGACCTAAATTAAATTTAGATGATTTATTTTTTAAATTTAATTTAATTCTTGGGGAAACTTACAGATAATAATGAACAGTGTTCTTAAATACACTTAAAACAAAAAGACCACAAAAAAGTTCGGTACAAAATACCTAGATACATTATAGAATAGAATGGCTTTTTATTTTTCTTACCAGAAATTACAGCTTACAGTTAAATAGTCTACAGATACAATTATAAATTAGGAAATAAAATTACGACTAAAACACGATCGACTAATACAAACTAAAAAACATTTAGAATGCAAACAACACATACAATTAACAAATGCTTAAGCCGAGAAACACTGATATTAAAAATGTCCAAATCATGAATTAGAATTCACAACTAATGTATTTATTTATTTGTTTTATTGATTCAGATTGAGGGCTGATTTTACCAAAGTGAGATATATTTTATTCGTGGACTAAAATTTAAGTCTGACAGTTCTAGTATGGTAAAACTGTCAAAAAATCATAATTTATTCTCAGGATACGATGTCCCCGTTGCCCATAAGGACATAAGGGGGACAAGGGTAAGGAAATTTTATGAAGTCTCGTTGTCCCAGTGACGGGGACACAGATTACGGGGACAACGGGTATACCTACATAACGTGATATCTTAATTGTCCGTTGTCCCCGTTGCCCATACGTCATAATAATATGAGGGACAACGGTAAGGAAATTTTGTGACCTCCCGTTGTCCCGTGACGGGGACACAGATTACGGGGACAACGGGAATACAGAGAACGTGAAATCTTAATTGTCCGTTGTCCCCGTTGCCCATACGTCATAAGGGGGACAACGGTAAGGAAATTTTATGACGTCCCGTCAGATTACGGGGACAACGGGAATACATGGACTTATCTAGGTATAAAAGTTTGGTGGAATGCGCCCTGAGAGTGATAGTGTGTTAAGCAAATAAAGTGCTGGATACTTATATGTTAGTTTACATCGTTTTATTAATGTGTCGTTGATTGAATGGTGTTGAAACTAAGCGAATTCAAACTCTGATGATAATAATTTAATAAAATCTAATAATAATAATTTAATTAAAACGCTTCCTACACTATGTACTCACCCCCTCTGCCTTAGCTAATGGTAATTAAATTGAATTTTTGCGGTGCAGTGTGTACGCAATGAAATGATAACAATCGTGTTTTTGTTTCAACAAAAAAAACAGATATAAAAATAGGGTAGCAGTATTTTTGGCTGTGTGTTTTAATTTTACAAAAATAAGCGCAATTAACCCTTGGTAATTAAATGTTCTTACATTGCTCGCTAAGGAGCAGTGGTGCCGCAGTGGTAGCGGCCTTGGCTTAACGAGTTGTAGGTCGTGGGTTCGAAACCAGACAGGCGCTTTACTTTGTGTTAATTATTTCATCACCACTGCTCTCAAAACGGTGAAGGAAAACATCGTGAGAAAACCATGTCCTAGAACCAAAACTTCGAAGACATGTGACATCTACCAACCCGCACTGAGCCCGCGTGGTGGAATACGGCCCACTCCTTCTCACCGATGGGAGGCCTGTGTCCCAGCAATGGGAACATTATTTTTATACTGATTATTTAATTATGTAATCAGAGAGAGTATTTAATTATGTTATCCGAGGGGCCCGTGGCTAAATAATAACAGCCGCACAGGTCGATCGATCAGGTTAAGCTACGCTTGCTGCGGTTGGTCTGTGGATGGGTGACCATCTTTAAATACCGAGACCCCTCCGTGCCTCGGAAAGCACGTTAAGCCGTTGGTCCCGGCTGTCATTCGTGGATCTTTGTAGTTACGGGTATTCAGAAGCCCGAAAGTCTTAGAACCAGTCTTACCAAGGGGTTTACCAGTATTACCCAGTAATTGGGTTGTGGAGGTCTGATAGGCAGTCGCTCCATGTAAAATACTGGTATTCAGCTGCATCCGGTTAGACTGGAAGCCGACCCCAACATAGTTGGGAAAAGGCTAGGCAGATGATGATATTTAATTATGTAATCCTGTTGCCAAGTGCTGTTTTTATGATGATTTTCTCATGCTATGTATATAATAATAATAATAAAATAATAATAATAAATGTTTTATTCAGTATTAAAATTGGTAAAATTATTACATAAAGTCTTAGAAATTATTTACAAAGGTATACCTAATAATGTTAGATGCCTGTACTAGGATAAACCTGTATCACAGGTATGTTTCAATGTTGAGGCCTGTGTAACATGGGTAACATTATAACCAAGCAAAGCATAGATAGCTAAAGCTTATGAGAAACAGAGGAGTCATTCAACCAACTTCTATAAAGGAGGTTACCATTCGATTCCTATTCATTCACGCTTATCGCTCGCACACACAAAGTAAGGCGAAGACCACTATTATATGGGAGTTGATTGGTAAATGAAAACCGTCTCTCCCATACCAGTTATTCACTCATGTATTTCTGCTATCTATTGATATGTTTATTTTCAGCACCACTCACTAATGAGCATAAACTAATTTCAACAAAATAAATTGCCTTTAAAAACTACAACGGGAAATATTTAACTGACCCCTCTCTAGGAGACCAAAATATGAATTACTAGCTGCGCCCCGCGGTTTCACCCGCATAAGTTTCGATCCCGTGGGAATATCGGAATAAAGGTGCGGGCCTATCGCGGCGCACGGAGAGGCTACGCATGTGTATTAAGCTTCGCTTTGTAAGAAAATGTATGTGGTTGTGTCCACTGCAACCCACGGAGAGGCTACGCATGTATTGACGTCATGGATACATGCGTGGCTTGCTCGAATAGGTGGTTACATAGCTCAACGCTGTCGACGTGGGTCTACGTTTCCACTGGAGTACACGAATATGACCCACGACTATATACAGCTCGCTTATCGCAGCGCAGTTTTCAGTCATACACCTTGTGGAACGGACTCGTTTCATGTCAGTGGCACGTGCGTAACCTCTCCTTGCGCCGTGCCACGCTATACATAGTCATGTACTCCAGTGGAAACGTAGACCCACGTTGTCAAACAAATTAATACACGCAGCTAAAATGCGCCGCGTGCCCGTGCACAGCATGTGCCGCGGTGGGCCCGCGCCTTAAAAAGTAACCTATATGCTAATCCAGGGTGTCAGCTACTTCCATACCAAATTAATTTATCAAAATTGGTCCAGCCGTTTGAACGTGAAGAAGTAACAAAATATAAACACACACACACACCCACTCACAAACTTTCGCCTTTATAATATAAGTGTGATTTGATGTTCACAAAAAGACGATTAACATAATATGGCAGAGAGATTAAAAAGATGTTGAACACTCTAACACATATTATAATTATTGCGTCATTACATTAGAGTGTTCAATAATATTTCTAGGGAAGTAAAATGGGAATTATTTTATATATATGCCCATTAAAAATAATCTGGAAAAGCTTATGTATTATTAGGTATTTTATTCCACTCTTACAACGAGCAAAAACAATGCTAAAGATAGCCCGGACACATTCTTCCTTAACAACGTTCTGAATGTCCAAAGTTTATCCCATCCATTCCTACACCATGTATATACATATGTGTGTACGTTCCCTCAGATAGTTCCGACGCACGGCTCACAAACGCAACACAAATTAAATCGGCTACTTGGATTACCAGGGTAAATGGTCCAATTAGTGTTTCGGTGGGTCGACGCTTCGGAGTCAAGACAAACGAGATTGCCTGCTACGGCCACCTGCTTCGCTGTTTACGAAATTGAATTTTGTTCCGTCTTGATTGTGGTCCGCTCTATTTAAGTTGTGACCGGCCGACAATTGGGCGTCTCGCCCTAAAATCGGGAATGAATAGAGTCGAGTTATTCTGTTGTTTTAGTACTTAGTTGCTAAGGAAATTCGTTGGGATTACTGTTTTTGCAACGATGTCGATTCCTAGAAAAAAAATTAAAAGTACCCACTATAATATTTTTATTACATTGCCATAAAAATGAATTTCTATGTATCCAGGAATACAATAGAAACTAGCTTCTGCCCGCGACTTTGCCCTTGTGAAATTTCTTGTTATCTCAACATTTGCATTGCATCGCCTGCCCGCGCTATCACTTCGTTTTCGCTTAGCGTTCTTTCGATATCCGTGGTTCTTTCTGACATTTTTCTTTTTGGTTCACTCCTAAGGGCCCTAGTGAGTGTTAGTATCTTATGGCTTTCCTCAAGAGGAAGGCCATAAGTTACTATATAAGGCCATAAGTTACTATATAAGGCTATAAGTTCTGTATAAGGCCATAAGTTACTATATAAGGCTATAAGTTCTGTATAAGGCCATAAGTTACTATATAAGGCCATAAGTTACTATATAAGGCCATAAGTTACTACATAAGGCCATAAGTTACTATATAAGGCCATAAGTTACTACATAGGGCCATAAGTTACTATATAAGGTCATAAGTTACTATATAAGGCCATAAGTTACTATATAAGGCCATAAGTTACTACATAAGGCCATAAGTTACTATATAAGGCCATAAGTTACTATATAAGGCCATAAGTTACTATATAAGGCCATAAGTTACTACATAAGGCCATAAGTTACTATATAAGGCCATAAGTTAAAATTCGTTTTGCATTTATCAGCCCAATTCTTAAATTGGGCTGTCATGCAAAAAAAAAATGTAAAAAATTGTAATAAATAATAATAGTGTTGTTGTGTAATTTAGTTTGTATGTATTTTGTTTTGTTTTTGTGTGTGTGTTTGTTTGTTTGTTTTTGTGTGTTTTGTTTTGGCAGTTTCAGAGATTAGCTCGTTAAAAGAAACAAACTCTTCAGCTTTACTATTAGTAAAGATAGATATGGATGGCAGCTTATGTAAACGAACATACTGACCGGGATAATGCAAAGCTGGAGCAACGAAAAACAGAATATCAGTTGGTCCACTGCTCGCTAAACACATGCCACCAAAGCAAAACATACTTTAAAGTTAAACAAACAACATAAGTACCGTTCGAAAACTATCAAACGTACAATGCACAAATTTAATGCTCCAGGCTTTATCACAAAGCAATGAAATGACATAATTGAAAAGCCTATTTGGCGGAAAATTCAGAATGTATGCAATGGTAATTTGCATCGAACATTAGTTCATAGTGGGGGCTTCCAAAACGGTGTAATTCCGGCATTATAATCAACCGCAATTTTGATACTTTAGGTGATTTTACTGGACATGTATCTGGTTTACGTGCAGCAGGATATAATTTAACTTTGATGGATTGGTATACATGGACCAATATTCAGAGTGGCTGAGATAGGAGCCTTTTGGCCGCGTAAAGGACTTTCTGTTTTATTTTTCTTTTTTCTTTTATATAATTTGGTTTTCTATTGTTAACTGTGTTCAGTTTAGTTTGTGATCTTCCTGTACGAGTCGCAAAATACTTTGTCTTTCTTTCTTTCTTTCAGTGACATCGACGCGTGAACAGAAACCATGATTTTAGTACATATGATTTCTAGACCCCCTAAAGTAGAATTTTTTGGTCGGTTATCAAAAAAAACCGGGCAAGAGCAAGTCGGACTCGCGCACCAAGGGTTTCGTAACATCCGGGTTTATGCATAAGATTTATGTTTATGAAATTAAATGTTTTTTTTTTTTATTTAAGTTGATTGAATGAAAGGTAAATTGCGGTTTACGATTTATGACATATTAAAAAAAATCCACTTACTAGATCTAGTTCAAACCAATTTTCGGTGGAAGTTTACATGGTAATTGTACATCATATATTTCTTTTAGTTTTATCATTCTCTTATTTTAGAAGTTACAGGGGGGGACACACACATTTTACCACTTTGGAAGTGTCTCTCGCACAAACTATTTTGTTTAGTAAAAAATGATATTAGAAACCTCAATACCATTTTTGAAGACCTATCCATAGATACCACACATATGGGTTGATGAAAAAAAATTTGAGTTTCAGGTCTAAGTATGGGGAACCCCTAAATTTATTGTTTTTTTTCTATTTTTGTGTGAAAATCTTAATGTGGTTCACAGAATACATCTACTTACCAAGTTTCAACATTATAGTTCTTATAGTTTCGGAAAAAAGTGGCTGTGACATACGGACGGACAGACAGACAGACAGACATGACGAATCTATAAGGGTTCCGTTTTTTGCCATTTGGCAACGGAACCCTAAAAATGCATTGTAATCAACCGCAATTTTGATATTTTACGTGATTATACTTGATATGTACACACCACTAATTTTTAATTAGTACAAAATATAGTTAAATGGCTTATTAGAAAAGGTCTTGTTATTATAAATGTAAAGTCTCAATAAATAATATTCATAAACAGCAAAGTTATTAGCGTTTGTTCATATCCCAAAATGTCACTCAATTTATGGATATTTTGTTCAGGCATAGCAGTGTTCATTAATCGTATTCTCTCGCTCTCGCGTTTGCGTGCTTTCAGCCTACAATTACGATAACAGCTGTTATCGTAATTGTAGGTAACTAAAACGCATCTATATGCTTTACGATGGAAAACTAAGAAAAAGTAAAAAAGGCAAACTTCAATTCAATTCAAACTTTTCCTTTGTACTCGTACTTTAAAATTATCAACTTTTTACAATTAATTATTGTGAAAATAATTAGATAACTAAAGTAAAAAGAAATCAAACTAAATTAAAGCTTTAAAACTTGTAAAAAAGTAATTTTGGCGTATTTGAAAAGTTTGAATCAGTTGACATTTACAATAATTTACGTATTTGCAAAACTTAAAAAAACTTACAGGTATTTTAACTGTCCTTCGAAATGTCCACCACTATAATCAATATAAAGACGGGCACGTTTAATTAAATGGTTTTCTTAACGATAAAAGTATTCTTCGCTCACTTTTCACTTCGTCAAAAGCGTCCAATACCACAGTCCGAAAGTTCGGCTGGCGAGCATTTGGGTACTCTGTACATACGTACAGCGGCACTCGCGTTCTCACCAGACAAAAAGTACTTACGTAACATAGCCGTATACTCCCGAGGTGAGAACTGGTAAGCCATCGCGACAGTAAAAACGTAAACAAACAATTTAGGTAAAAGAAATATGCGCAAATTTTCGTGGACAATTTTGGGATTTAGTTTTTTGGACTTTTGACTGCACAAATATGAAACCGCTGCTACAAAAAAAATTGTGGTGTATGTGATTGGTGGTATACACCGTGTTATTGAATTAACGCAAAACCTCTTAAGGGGTCATTGTACTCATGATTACGAACAACTTTTACTATGGGACCAAACCTGAAATAACGAAAAAAAAATCAGCTGTTCCCTACATTTACCATAACCATAATCAGCCTATAATGTTCCCACTGCTGGGACACAGACGTCCTCTCGATGAGAGGGAGTGGGCCGTAATCCACCACGCGGCCCAGTGTGGATTGGCAGATGTCACATGTCTTCGAATTTTTGGTTCTAGGACATGCCGGTTTCCTCACGATGTTTTCCTTCACCGTTTTGAGAGCAGTGGTGATGAAATAATTTACACAAAGTAAAGCTCCTTTGCCTATATTTATGTTCGCATAATTCGTCAAAATGTAGGGAACAGAATTTTTTTTTGCGATTTCATCTTTGTTGCCGTAGTAAAAATTGTTCGTAATGATGAGTTCAATGACCCGTTAAGAGGTTTTGCGTTAATTCAATAATACCCTGCTAAAATCATGGTTACAGTTGCGTATCATTGTCCCTATTACCCTGTATAAATCGAAACAGAATACCGGACAAACGTACACAGGTTATATTACCCTAGGTACAATCACCAAAAGAGATAAGTAACCAGTGTCGTCGGATATAGTTGAAGTTTAGTAAGAAACTGATGGAAGTTATTGAATGAAATTTAATTTGAGAATAGAACTGCTTGTGTTCTATTCATTAAACAAAATTTTATCGGTAAACATTCATCGGTTTCTTACTAAACTTCAACTATATCCGACGACACTGGTTACAAACCTCCTTTGGTGGCCGTACATACTCATAAAATAAATGTGATCAACTTTTACTATGGTACCAACTATGCACTTTTGTAAGGAAAAGCAGTATTTTTTTACAAAGATTTGGTAATTGTACTGACTGCCTTTTAGTTTTCCCACTTCTGCTTCTTGCAGTTCTCCATCACACCATTTCCCCTCTTGTGCTTCATTTATCCCTACAAAATTGAAAGAAAAGAAAAAAAAGATGTTTGTTTGTGGTAAACATGACGCAGAAAAAGAACACAAAAAAAAAAAACGAGTGTGCTTATGACCACACGACTGAAGTGAAACTTAAAGAGAGAAAGAAAATGTGCGCGCGCACTGCTGTCTCTTGCTTATATCCCCCACTTAACTTCCGTTCGCCTTGCCCGATCACACTTTTCGTAACGCTTACGTCACGCGTTCGCCAGCTTACTCCCCAAGTCAAGCGTGCGTAAAGAAGTTTCACTTCAAAAAATAACAAGCTGAGGTAAAATATTCGTCACATCCACGCAAATCGTTGCGTGGATGTGACGCATGTTTTTCCCGTTATTATTATCTCCTTTATTTCAGTAAATACATATAAATTACATATTTCAATATTAGAATATAAAAACTTTTTAAAATATTTAAAAAATTGCCCACCGGTATCGGGATCAGAAGAGAGGAACCTCCTGACAATGCGAGCCGTGTCCAGAAGTACTGCTCTCTGAATCAAGCCCTTGATCCAGCTGCCCAACGAGAGCCTCTTCAGGTGTTGGTCGAGGCTCTTGGCTATTGATTTATTATTATTAGCCAGCGATGTTCCACTGCAGGACAAAGGCCTGTTTAATTGTTTCATGTTCCCCGTACCTTTTTTATTTTATTTTTTGTGTTTATGTCCTTTTTGTGTCATGCTCACCGCAAATAACTTCATAATGCTAAGACCTTATGCGAGACAAAGCCCCAGCGCTGAAATTCATAACTAAACAAGAGAACCAAGGAACGACTGCTAAAATAAATAATCATGTATGTGTATTTCTACGCATTGCATGTTGGAACGTGGTAATATAATTGTACATTTGGAATAACACAACAACAATTAAGAAACTTTATGAACATGAAAATAATAATAAGCGAGACCTCTCCGTGTCTTTTCGTAATGTTCTGGTTTAAGGGCACAATTTCCTTTCCTTGTAATTGGGTGCTTAAAAACGTTAACCTAACACTAGAATAAGATACTTCTGAGATAATGAGGAAATAGAGTGGAGAGTTTGCACGTTGATGTCCCTGCCAGTCGGTATTTTTGATTACTTATTATTTAGGTAATCAAACTTATTATTTCCAATTTCCTTTCCTTGTAATTGGGTACTTAAAAACGTTAACCTAACACTAGAATAAGATACTTCTGAGACAATGAGGAAATAGAGTGGAGAGTTTACACGTTGATGTCCCTGCCAGTCGGTATGTTTGATTACTTATTATTTAGGTAATCAAACTTATTATTTCCAATTTCCTTTCCTTGTAATTGGGTGCTTAAAAACGTTAAACTAACACTAGAATAAGATACTTCTGAGACAATGAGGAAATAGAGTGGAGAGTTTGGACGTTGATGTCCCTGCCAGTCGATATGTTTGATTACTTATTATTTAAGTAATCAAACTTATTATTTCCAATTTCTTTTGTCTTGTAATTGGGTGCTTAAAAACGTTAACCTAACACTAGAATAAGATACTTCTGAGACAATGAGGAAATAGAGTGGAGAGTTTGCGCGTTGATTTCCCTGCCAGTCGATATGTTTGATTACTTATTATTTAAATAATCAAACTTATTATTTCCAATGTCTTTTCCTTGTAATTGGGTGCTTAAAAACCTTAACCTAACACTAGAATAAGATACTTCTGAGACAATGAGGAAATAGAGTGGAGAGTTTGCGCGTTGAAGTCCCTGGCAGTCCATATGTTTGATTACTTATTATTAAACTATCACTAATAGCTGTCACTAATAGAATTAGTAGATATCCTTATAAATTGCATATCCCGTACCAACACACCAAAATGTATAGAGTATGTAAATTCGTACTGTATGGCTATTTGAATTTATAATAAATTACCAAATGGCTTAAAATGCCTTAATCTAAAATGTTTAAGCGCAAACTCTTTGATTTATTACTAAATAAATGTACGTGTGCGTGTTTGTGCGTGTGTGTACGTTCGTGTGTAATGTACCTGTAATGTGTGTATGTGTTATGTGTGTATGTATGTGTACTTACTCAACAAACGAGTTCCTGACTGATAAAGAATTATAAAATACTAGCTGCGCCCTGCGGTTTCACCCGCGTAAATGTCGATCCCGTGGAAATATCGGGATAAAAAGTAGCCTATATAAAAATCCTCCTCCATACAAACGTTTATCAAAATCGGTCTAGCTGTTTGAGTGTGAAGAAGTAACAAACATAAACACACACACACACCCCAACTTTCGCCTTTATAATATTAGTGTGATTGTTTAAATTTAGCTTTAAGTAAGTATTTGTACACCAGAAATGGTAGAATGTATGAGACTATGACAATCGCAACACCTTATTGTACTATATTCTTACAAATATGCTGTTCTTTCTTTCTTTAAAAAAAAAACTAGCTGCACCCCGCGGTTTCACCACCTTTCAATCCCGAGGAAAAATCGGGATAAACAGTATTCTTTGTGTTAACACTACTACCAGCGGTCATTGACCCCAAAAAAAAACAGTGGCACAGTGAACAGTGCCGACAGAAGTGGAAACTTGAAAAAGCATAATCATTTTATAAATATGTTTGAAGGTCATTCTTCCCAAAGAAAATGTCCGCGCGTTGATGTCTTTATAATGGCCAAAACTGAAAACAGAGGTGTCGGTTACAGTAACAATGTTGCGAGTTCAATGGTTTTTTCCCATCTCAAAAAATGCCCAAAGCGCCTAAAGAAGTTTTCAGTTCAAAAACCTAAATATATTCATTTAATTTAATTTTATAATGTTTAGATATCGTTTTGCTAGCTAATTTAAATTTGACCCTGTAGAGTGGATTCTATTCAGGTAAACATATTGCTCTGTGGTTATGAAACCAAACCATTTTAATATCAAGTTTTACTAGATACCAGCTAGAAATCCGACCAATGACAGAAGGAATAGCATATCATAAGTCACGATTTTCAAACGATTTATCTGACGATTCCAACTAACGATCTTTTAGACTTTGTAGGCGATTTGGGGTGTCACATTTTTCACAAAATTTGTTCATATGCGAAGGATCTAAATGCATCATGGAAAGAATAAATTGTAGGTGATAGGTGACAAAGCGATAGATTAATCTGCGCTACACAACTACGAATTATCACTGTCTTCAGCCAAACAACAAGATTGTTGAGGAGCAATATAGATGGAAATTTGCGGTATCTGTATCCATGTTTTGCGTTGTGGTAGTGCAATATGCAAGTTTTGGTTCTGTTTTCTTTTAATAGATATATATAATTATCATTCTTACCCTTATCCCATTTTATTAAGGGTCAGTGCTACATGTTTTTTCCTCAATGCTTCTCTATTAGAAGACAGAAAAATTGTTTATTCTGCACAAACAAAACGCACATCACAAATAATAAAAAACTAGTCTTCATCTCGGAAGTCACCCCCTTTCTAACCATATAATCATTCACACAGTACAGACGCTAGCACATCAAGCTACCCGAAACTGTCAAATTTTCCCAATCAACTTTGAACCTTAGGCTTTAGCAATGAAAAATCTATTGAAGCAGTTAAAAATCTATTAAAGAAATTTGACAGATTGTAGTAGCTTGATGTAAACATCTATAGTTTGTTTTAACAAATAGTATAGTGTATATCGGCCAATATCTTGTTTAGCTCTGACCTGCTGCTCTAGTGGTCGCGACTGCTGAGGCAAAGTGGCATTGGATTTTTCTATCACCAATTTCTCAGTAGCAGCACGGGGTCTGAATTTGTGCGCGGTTGATGGCTAGGCACGCCTCCTATTACATATTGGGTACTACAGGTACCTCTCTCCTTAACCCTTCGGCGAATATTAGTGTGATGTTATGTTATTTTGTTTACTCGTCTGTCTTTCTTTTCTCGTCTGTTGAATAAAGAGCCACATTCCTCATTTTTCTCCACTTTTCAGTATCTACCATAATATATCATCTGCAATTGAAAAACGACGCCACCAAAAAACCCACGTTCAAGCAAGCTCAGTAATTACACTCGAAACTAAATTACTAACGACATCTGTCGGCAAGTTGGCAGTGTCACACACATTTCTTTGCCGTCTAAACCGTCGACAATTGGCAAGTTCGGGCTTGTTCAAAGATTAGCTTAGCTGGCATAATGCCACTGTGACGGTTGACCTGCACATATTGAGCAGTATATAGTGCTTAGAACGGGATCGTTGGCCTAGATCTAGATACACCTAGAGTGGGCTGTGGAGTGAACGAAGTTTGATAGTGAAGGATTGAGGGATCTGTTTGAATTTAGAAACGATTTGGCTAGTAAAGTGGGCTGAGAGTTTTGCTTCCATATTTATTGGGTGAGCAGTGGGGGCGCAGTGGTAATGACCCCGATATAAGTAATATAATCGAGCCGAAGGACGTAGGTCGAACCTAGACAGGCGCTTTACTTTGTGTAAATAATTTCATTACCACTGCTCTCAAAACGGTGAAAGAAAACATCGTGAGGAAACCGACACGTTCTAGAAACATAAATTTGAAGACATGTGCCAACTACCAACCCAAACTGGACTCGCGTGGTCTACCACGTGGGTCACAAACACCCAGGGAAACATTAAGCACTGACCTAGAAGAGAAAATCCAAGCAAAAGTAACCCTTACCGGTTCGGAAGAAAAAGATAAATTTATGGAACGATTTTCAAACTTCAATAAAATGTTAAGAGTAACTTACCTATTGTAGAATATTTGGAGAGGGAGTGGGATCTATCCCATTTCCTCTCCAGGAGAGGAGTGTCTCAACAATGGGTATATTTTAAGCTGATTATATTGTATTGCTAAATTATGTGAAACAATTTGCATCTGTGGTTCTCCAATGTTCCAATACATACATATGAGCCAAATACCAAAGACAAGGTGTTTTAAGGCAAGTGAAAGTGTGTATTTAGAATAAGGCGCTACCTCAAAAATAAAGCGTAGCGACTGATCTACTAAGGGAGCGAAAGTGATGCAATTACTTTTGAAACGCAAAAGAAGAGAGATGGCTATAATGTACGTGCGCTCGGAATAAAACGATGTATGTGCCGAAACGAAATTACTCCTCTTTTAACAAAATAAATGAATTTAATTTAAAACTACTTTGAGTAAACTTTGATATGATAATTCTTTGTTTTAAAGTAAATTTCATTGAATAACTCTTAAGCGTTACGCCGTAATGTCGAAAAAGTAAAAAAAAATAGATATAACTTTACAATTTTTTTTGTATCAAGAAAAATTCATTGAATCGTGTATTCCTTTTACATGATAGACTAAAGAGCCAAAAAACATATACCAAAATTTTAAATCCCTGTTTCACATACTTAACAAGTTACACGAAATAGAAAAACCACATTTTTTTCAATATATTATCACCTTAAAGTGAAGGACACATGGCTCAAGTAAAAAAAAAGAACCGTTAAAAAATTATTTATTCAATTTTTGTATAAAATATAATTATTATCTTTATAAGAATAAGGTAAGAACTTACTTATTCTTGTAGTATGATTATATCGTAACTTTTCAATATTCAGATATTATCAATGTATAAAAAAAAACTTCTATAAAAAAACTTCTTTGAATTTTATAAAACATGAATTAGTTGTCTGAAGAAAATTACGTTCAACTTTTTAAATTATTCGTCAAAGAAAAACTTTAGTTCAAAGTAATATTTCTGTTAAAAATGAATTAAATGAACGCAGAATATTCAAAGATTCTTTCTATATGGCACACAAATCAGAACGATTATAGGTCCAAACCAGGACAAAGTTGGCTGAAATCAGTAAGCAAGCGTGTCTATAATATAAATGCTGGTTCCTTCGACTTATGTTTGAGAAGAACCGTTGCCCGAGGGTGGATACAAATGAGGTTAATGCTAACACAGCTTTAGCTGTTAACATAATAAACTAAATCTTACCCGTGTTACTACTGAAGTGAAAAAACTCAAAGTACAGACGCCAGCACATCAATCTACTACAATCTGTCAAATTCCTTTTATAGATTTTGATAATTATTTCTCCTTTTTGGAGAGGAACTAAATCTTACCCGTGTTACTACTGAAGTGAAAGAACTCAAAGTACAGACGCCAGAACATAAACCTACTACAATCTGCCAAATTTATTTTATAGATTTTCAACTTTATCGCTAAGGCTTAAGGTTCAAAGTTGATTGGGAAAGTTTGACAGCTAAGTAACTGAGTAGCTTGGTGTGCTGGCGTCTGTACAAGTAACAATGGTTACAATAATCTCTTCTTTTTAGGGTATCGATGGCAAAAAAGGGGGTGTGTGTGTGTTTATATGTTTGTTACTTCTTCACGCTCAAACGGCTGGACCAATTTTGATAAAATTTTGTTTGGTAGCTGACAGCCTCTTCTTATTCCGATATTCCCACGGGATCGAAACTTATGCGGGTGAAACCGCAGGGCGCAGCTAGTAATGATAATAAACCTTTATTATCAGACCACAGTGAATCCATACAGTAGTGGTAGTAAAGAAAACTAAAAACTAATCACATTGCTACAAATATTACTAATCTTCTTAACATCACTTTACTTACAAGAAGAATAAAATAGTATGATTTCTAAAGCTACATAATACATAAGATAGCGCAGTACTTAGATAAGCTATCACCAGACCACACTCCCAAAAGCCTAATATATTATATTAAGCGGTTTAGTTCAATTGTCGCGAACTCTGACCACATTTGGACTGTGGTCGCCGGGGACAATTATCGAGTCTAAATCCAGGGCATTAATAACCCAGATAGCCATGCTCTTGACTTGTGGTTAAACGATTGCATAATACTGTCCTCGGCAGCGTTCTAGATTTGTGGGGTTTTAGAAAAATAGATATGTGCTAATTTTCAGTTGGGATATGAAATGGGCAGTTTTTTTTTCAGAACGGTTGTGTGGGACCTTCTTATTTATCTTGCGAGCCAGCTATTGTGTGTTGGATTAATCTTTGAATCCTCGACATCCTGGTTCCACCTGGCTGAGCATATTCGCTTGTGCCAATGTCCACGTTCTTGAGCCAGCTTATTCCAGGTCTTATCCGCGATGGCAATAATGTCGTCTGCCCTGTGTCTATGGATCAATACTTTTTTTTTATAACAAAAAGTGTGTACGGATGTTTGTGACTCGTTCACACATAAACGGCAAAACTAATTTTAATGAAAATGGGTACATTATATGGCTGATGTCTTTGACTACCACATTTGACACTTTTTATCCGGATACATGAAGATTGTTTTCCTTGAGTGCGTGTGAAACTAGGGATAACAGCTAGACAATTATAAAAAAAAATTATTGAGCTTCTGGTTTTGTAATTAATACTTTCTGGATTTTCATTGAATAGAAAATTAGGTTCCACAAAAGGTATGAATAATAATTCGGTTTTTTAGTAAAAACTAATTATGATAATTTCAGCAGCAGCGGCTTTATGTAAACTCAGGTGTTTTGTAGATTGTGTTGAGATTTTATGTTATTATAATGAAAAACGATGCGTTAACAAAAATGAAACGAAACAAAGTTGTGTTTAATGAAAAAATTCTGTATTCACAATCTTTCTTTTACAACATTCAAGGAGAGCGGAACAATATCCATACTTACTAGCCGTCGGTTGAGACTGGTCATCTCTTAACTGCCAAGGCTTATTTTTAATCTTATATTTTGAATTGTTTCTTCATTTGTCTTTTTTTTTACATTGTTCTCACATATAGAAGCAACAAGAATAATGTACCCAGGATTTTGTAATTACTTGATTTAAAAGAGTGTCCATGGAGTTTCTTGCCCGTTCTTCTCCATAGAGATCTACGTTTTGGAATGGGCAACTTCTTCAACTTTCTGACTAACTGACAGACTATTTAATTTTGATAATTCAAAAGTGCCTGTACAAGGTTTAATTGAAATAAATGCTTTGAGTTTGAGTTTGACTAATATTATAAATTACTCTGTCTGTCTTTCTGTCTGTCTGTCTGTATCTTACCTTTTCACGCCTAAACAACTAAACGGATTTCAATAAAATTTGGCAGAGAGATAGATTGCATCCCGGTGAAGGACATAGGATAGTTTTTATCCCAATATTCTCACGGGAGCGCTGCCAGTTTTAAATAAAACCAATCACTGTCGAGAGATTAGTATGGTGTAGCGAATGATATTCTTCTTTGCCTCGAGATGTCGCTTTCAGTGCTGGGATGAGTGTTTAACCGCTTGTATGCCGTAATTACAGACACAATTAAAAAGCCATTGTGTCTCGCGTAGATCTACGTTCCGGCATACTAAGCGTTAAGGAGCAGGAGTTCACAACAATAATATTTTCGTAGAATTTAATTGCATTGCTCTTAGTGACCTACCGCATACCTACGTAGATGACGTTGGCATTCTACATCAAATACCGCGGATGCATGCAGGTGACTCCTGATTGAGCGATTGCATAATACTGTCCGGTACAACCATTCGTATTATTTTGAGAGAAATTTCTGCATCCAATTTCTAA
This sequence comes from Mesoligia furuncula, assembly GCA_916614155.1. Lineage (NCBI taxonomy): Eukaryota > Metazoa > Arthropoda > Insecta > Lepidoptera > Noctuidae > Mesoligia > Mesoligia furuncula. Next base: position 26,057,846 of record OU744800.1, on the reverse strand, counting down.
TTAAGATAAACCCATTCGTATTATTTTGAGGGAAATTTCTACATCTATTTTCTAATTAAGATAAACCATTCATCATTATTTTGAGAGAAATGCCTGTATCTATTTTCTAATGCCTTTATGTTGTAATTACAGACACAATTAAAAAGCCACTGTGTCTCGCGTAGATCTATGTTCCGGCATACTAAGGGTTAAGATAAGCTTTGCTTTTCTTTCGACAGCGTGGCTGGTCTCGCTGGGCCTAAACATTTTATGGATTGATGGTCCCAACATCATAAACGCGATTGTCGACAAGGACAAGGTGAGGTTCTTGTCTAATGACAACATTGATTTGCATCTGACTATTGACGAAGTGAAGATGTCATCATTCTCCTGTCCTTATACCTACCAATTTATTTGGAGACGTTCATACTTCTCAATTAGTCCTCATCTCGGTAACCCCTTTTCTAGCAATATTATTTTTCATACAGTACAGTTTCCCTACTCTTACGGCGTCAATCAATCAACTCAGCCTATTGCAGTCCACTGCTGGACATAGGCCTCTTCCAGACTGCGCCATAACACCCTGTTCTCCGGCTTCCGCATCCAGTTTACCCCAGCCACCTTCTTTAGGTCGTCCGTCCATCTAGCTGGGGGGCGTCCCACACTACGCTTGCCGATACGCGGTCTCCACTCCAGGACTCGTCTGCTCCACCAGCCATCGGTCCTCCGACAGACATGGCCAGCCTACTGCCACTTCAGTTTGCTTACTCTGCAAGCTGTGTCGCTAACTCTGGTTCTTTTCCGGATAATTATCTGTTATAGCATAATTAGCCTCCTCTCAGGGTTTGGACCCGTGACCAACAACTACCAAGTCGCGGCCACTACCATTGGGCCACCACATGCTCTACTGCCTACTCGAATAGGCATCCACATTCATACTAAAAACTTTTCTCACGACATTTATTTTTTCTTTCCTCAAACATTATTATTATTATGAGCCTGTTATATCCCACTGCAGGGCAAAGGTCACCCTTCCGTCTTTCCATTTTTTCCTGTCTCTTGCTACATCTGGCCAATCCTTTAGATAGGCGTCCAATTCGTCACGCCATCTCTTTCTGGGCCTACCGCGTCGCCATTCCTGTTATTCGGAATCCAGTCAGTGGCTACGTTTGCCCAATTCTGTTGCGACATGTGGCAGATGTGGCCTGCCCAAGTCCACTTTAGTTTGGCGGCTGTGTTTCCCACGTCTGCAATTTGTATTTTGGGACGAAGTATACTGTTCCGAATACGGTCTGTGACTTTAACTCCAAGAATACTTCGTTCACTGCTCGCTGGCAGACCGGCCGGGTGCGGATTTTGATGCTTTTTATCATAAATAGTTTTCTTTACTCTGAAGTACTACCTAATAGAGCAGCGCTGGCCATACTAGCAAAAACACTTTTAAATAATTTTATTTATATAAAATCTCTTACCTATGAAATTCATCTTGAATTTTATAGCCATAGTTACCCCTTTATTGCATCACATACAGCTCGGTTCAGCTGACCTGGATAGCACAATATTGTTTTACGTTAGAAGTAAACGGCCGGTGCATATCAATTCAATTTATCGGCAGCTTTTGAAGACGTTATTTACGCTATGACATAATGTAGTGTGGGGAATGGTGTGGGCTATCATAAAACAAACACAATGGAAATATTTAAGCTCAGTGTAAAATACAGTAAATATTCTGACGATTTTCTGAGAATTGTGTCAATAAACGGGTGGGTTTTAGTCGGTAAAAGTCCCGCTCCGCCCAGAGCGGGAGAGGTTATTTGTTAACTTCCCACACAAACAAAAAAGGTCATTGACGTGCAAACTGTAACAATAAATTCAGTACAATGATTCTAGACCCTCCAGCATAAAATTGTTCATGGATTATTAAAAAAAATCTGATGTTTCATACAGAAGTGCAATACCTATACGATCAAAAAGTGTGGATCAACTGTTTTTTTTTTTTAATAAACAACAAAAACAAAATCATTGGAATGTAAAAAAATCGGTCAAGTGCGAGTCGGGCTCGCGCACCGAGGGTTCCGTACAAATTTGCGGTTTTCGGATTTTTCCCTTTACTTGTGTAACATGACCTTGCTTCTTGCCAAATTTTATGATTCTAGGTCAACGGGATACTACCCTATACATTTTGATTCCCTTACGAGTGTCGAAATATACCTACGTATTTTGCGGCATAAACGGCCGTATCTTTATTTAACGTTAACTTAGAAGTTTGTTTTTTCACAGCTACTAGGGACTGCAGACCTAAGTATATGGTTTTAATTTCAACCGATACCTCTACGCGTTCCTAAGATAAAGAGTCTTGACAGACAGACAGACCGACAACAAAGTAATCGTATAAGGGTTCGGTTTTTTTCCTTTTGAGGTAGGTACGGAACCCGAAAAATAAACGATTCCAAAAATAATAGACCCAAATTAAAATCACAGACCACAATAAAGCCCTAATTCGCGCACATTCAAGACGTCAGAATCAGCGTGCATTTTTCACCGAATTTTCATAAAACTCAGTAACAGTATGCGAGGCACGAACACACCGAATGCTATGCTCGGTCAAATAAATTAAAATTCCCATTGCAAGTGGCGAGTGGAATCGTGAGGAAACTGCCGGGCCGTCACCATGTTTTTCTGTACAGAAATAACATTTTAACGAAACACCATTATTTTTTCGTGGGTGCCTGCAAATTATTTTTGCGTGTGCTCTTTTGTTTTTCTTTTTTTTTTTGAATTCTGCTAAAGTTTTGACGAATTGGGTAAATATATTCAAATAGCGTTTTCTTGTTTTTTTTTTTAATTTGGTGGCATTTGAAAAGGTCTTTAGCATTTTAAATGAAAAAAAAAAAATCCAAAATATACAATATTGTCTCTATTTATACGAATAACTAGAGGTACTTAAGGATTGTGTTCACAAAAATCAAGGGGCACGAAATACAAATTTTAATGTCACATATGGGCGTTATTTCGGATTCGAGAGCCTACGGGTTACACGACCGTTATTTCGTAGCATTTTCGTAGCAGTGCTACGAAATAGCTACGAGCGCCTACGAAGACCACTTGCTAAGGAAAATACAAATTTAATATAACAAAGCCACAGCAAAGCAGTAAACCTAAGTTAATATAAGCTAAAGTTACGAAATTCTTTGACAAAAGAGTCATACTCGTATCCAGTGAATATATGGAATAAGAATTACTTATTATCGCTGAGAAATACGTACGTTTTATGACACCAAAGCTACGCTCCACTTAATACGTGCGTAATCTCCTTACGTATATAATAAAATATACGTCAAAAGATAATAAGTCAGGTCATCAAAAAGTTTTATATCACAAATTATTAATGTTAGGCGATGAAAAAGTTTTGATTCGATTTTATGAGAAAGCTATCGTGTTTGTTGGTCGGAATAACGCGGTATAAGCATTCGAGATCCGATCAACAGATAAGATGTTGTAAAAACTTTGTTAATCAGTGTTGTTTTATTAAGTAGCCGATTTTTGAAGAGATTTCAAGTTGGGAGTAGTCGAAAGTTTCTGAAGTATCGTTGTCTGTATTTTATGAAGGATTTGTTTGGTGTCGGTATTTCTGTATTTTGTACGGCTGAATTACGTTGGGGGGAAATAATATTTGAATGAGAGGACTGTACCATAACCATAGTGATGTTCCCACTGTTCTCCTATAATGTTCCCACTGCTGGGACACAGGCCTCTTCTCTTTGAAGGAGAGTGGGTGTTATATGGCCCAGTGCGGGTTGGTAGATGTCACATGTCTTCGAATTTTTGGTTCTAAGACATGCCGGTTTCCTCACAATGTTTTCCTTCTCAGTTTTGAGAGCAGTGGTGAAAAAATTATTGCTTATTTTGAGAGGACTGTAATAGATTTATTTATTTTATTAGGTTCACCAAGAAATGATTACACTATACAACCGCATAATACATTTTGAAAAGTAAAATAACAGTGCATCAATTACTTATAGATAAACACAACATTCATAGAACAATGAATCTGAAAAATAAGCTAGAAATATAAGCTAGATAAAAACTTTCATTTTATTTTCGAATAGAAAAATCTAATAACACGGTTCTTACCCAAGTCTTGGCTTTACTATCCATCAAATAAACCTGTTATAACACATAAACTTTTAAGGTTCCACCTCGACGCTCTGACACCCCTCTTCAATTTTCTCTTCCAACATATTTTTTAATTCCTAACCATTATGACGATAATAAAACAGAATTAAACAGTGCACCGTCATTATACGGGACGTGTTAATTGGCCGCGCTAATCACCTGTTATATCCGAATATCCGCACGGCGGTATATCCGCGGGTATCCGCACGACTAACTGTTATTGCTACTTTGAATGGTTTATTTACTATGCACAGCTGAATTTATGAGTGTGTCCTAGCACTAGTTGAGTGATACTTTTTTTAATATCCGAGTTTTTGGTTTAGAAAGATATTTTTGGACGCGTTTATTGAATAAAAGACTTCGTTCGGAGAAAAAACAGTATTTCTTTCTTTCTAATTAATTACATTTTTTGATGCCCTATGATTCTTTTGCTTATTTTTTCTTATACATGGACATATTATTATTTTAAATGTTAGCTTATAAATATTATGTTGATTTTGTAATTATTTGAGTGTATATATACCTTCGCACAAACATATTTGTCAGTATGTAAATATTGTTTTCTTTCCTTTGATTACGTATTTATATTTTGTAGGCAGGTATTTAATTATAAGATGAAAAGTAGGAAAAAACGCTATCCCACAAAAACATTTCATGTTAAATGTTGCCAAGACGAGACCATGTAGCTCGCACTGTCAAAAAGTAATCAGATCTCATGTAGAGCCAAGCTTCTAACTCTACACGCCCTAACTCTACAAGGCCTAACTTCGCAAACTCTACACGTTCGTCAAAATATATGGCTTGGCCATTTCGCTACATTCACATGAGCGTAAGGTGAAAAACTCTCATACTGTTAATGGTTCTTGTAGTAACGAAGTAGAGTTAGCGAATTTAGGCCTTGTAGAGTTAGGGCCCCTAACTCTACAAGGCCTAAATTCGCAAACTCTACACCTTAGTCAAAATCTAAGGCTTGGCCGTTTCGTTACTACAAGAACCATTAACAGTATGAGAGTTTTTCACCTTACGCTCATGTGAATGTAGCGAAATGGCCAAGCCATATATTTTGACGAACGTGTAGAGTTTGCGAAGTTAGGCCTTGTAGAGTTAGGGCGTGTAGAGTTAGAAGCTTGGCTCTACATGAGATCTGATTACTTTTTGACAGTGCGAGCTACATGGTCTCGTCTTGGCAACATTTAACATGAAATGTTTTGTGGGATTTCATTTCTTTTTGTAAGTTGTTTCTTTTTGTAAGTTGCTTATGATATTTATACGAGTATTTTTTCTGTTGTTCATTTTTTCTTTCTTTTTTTGGGGTTTATTTATAACAAGGACCCCCTATATACATTTTCAGACCTCTAGCATCAAAATTTGCGGAAGTCTCATACAAACTTTCACCCCCTAGTTTAGGGGGTTGGGGGGGTAAAAGTTTCAAGTTTTAAGATTTTTTTGTTGTTTGTGTACTATTACTAGCTTACATACCAAATTTCAATTTTCTAGGACTTCAGGAAGAACCTTAAGAATATTGATGATCATCAGTCAGTGAGTCAGTGACGAAATCGGGATATTTTAGATATCAATAAAATCTAAAGTATAAGAGCTATGCAATGGAAACTTTATAGGTTTAATAAGTCTACCACTGACGTCATATCCCGAAAATTTTGTTTATCTGGTTTAATCCAAACCCAAGTTAAGAGGGTTCAAAAATACGACGAAGTGCTTCGAGAAAAGGTAGGTAGTGCCCTTGCGCTTCGCTTGGCTCGTCTTGGCGGGGGCACTCCCGTGCCCCCAGATTTATTAAAATTACTCATAACGTTCACAAACATAAAAAATCACTCGATAATCAATGACAGACGGGTCTGTAGATAGACAACGACCGCTAAAGCTTCATAGATTCACGTTCCATATTCCGGCACATAAATATTCATAAAGAAAGGGGAGTATTTTTAGAGGAGAGAAAAGTATACAAAATAATGTACCGCTTTACGCCCTTTACGCTCGAGAAAGCTTTAGGGGAAGGGGGGTCGAAGTGGCACCGTCACGATACAATTACCTCCTACGTGCCGATGGGGGCTCCCTGCGAATGACAACACCCTAATAACCCAACCAAACAAAAAACAATTGAAGAAACCCATTAAAACTATCCAACCGATTCTCATCTAACTTTCTCAGATTTTCCTGATTTACTTGATAAACCAATAAATCATACTTTACTACGAAAAATATGAATAAAATTGAGTGAATCAGAATAAAGCGAACCGTAAGAAATAATATTTCATTCCAACGCCGATCAGTAGGTACATTTAGATGAGACAGAATAAGTAGTGAGAATAAAAGAGCGAATACTGAATTTATGAATGCGATGAACCGTGAGAGTAGTGACGATGAGTGGGAGGGGTGAGGGGGCTACATGCATATTTGATTCCGTCATAAACTCAATTTACAGCTAATCTCATCTCAGATTGTCGAAGAAATAAAATTTCACACGCCGTTGGTTCACTCGTGAATGTAAATAGGGTAGGCGCGAGGACGTGAGTGGAGCACGTCAGTGGCGGGGCGGGGCGCGGGGGGGACGCTAATAAAATATACTCGGCTGAGTTCACGGCTCATTTAGCACGAGACGCCCGCGCCGGCAAGAAGCTCGGCGACAATTTAATATTTCGCCTTTAATTCCAAACACTAAATTAAACACCGGCCCGTAATCTCGAGCTGCGCCGTTAAATTTTTGTCCCCGTGATCAGTATCGGCGTGTGATCGATTTTACGGGCCTACCGGTCTCGCGTTTCGTACGGTTGTAACTTTTTAGTGCTCCTTTTATTACGACAAACGATTTTAATCAAGCGAGTTTTTGTTCATGGCGGACGCCATTAGCGCCCCGAGTCGGAATAAAATTCGAAGTTAAGTCGCAGTCGAGACTCGAGAATTTGCTTTTAAGTTCGTTTGATAGGTCGCTTCGGCTGCGTTTAGTGACCTTTACTTTACTCTATAAAATAAATCTATACAAACTGCTATTTGAATTTTCAATAAAGAATCCGCGGGAGCTCAGTGATTCCACAGTTAATCGTGGTCTTATTCTGAGAGAGTTTACGGCGTTGAAAAGGTCGTGGAAGTCCGATGTGCTGCCAAAGCATCGTCGGAAAGTTTTTAAATTCAAGGAAATCACTCGTGAAAGTCTCATTCGTGTCTAACTATCCTCAAAAAGCGCTGTAAGAACAAAGTTGAGCAAGCTCGGGCTCCCGCGGCTTGTACTAAACTAAACTTGTCACGAGAAAAATCTCGTAAACCTTTAACAACAACATCATCTGGTAAAACTTTCCGGCAATGCTCAATAATGCGAGATGCCTAACAAGCTCTATTGTTTTAAATTTAAAGCCTTTACCAATTAGAAATATTTAGAAAAAAACTAACAAAATTACTATTATAATTAAATGTTATGAGCTGATTTTTTTGTCGATAATTTACCATAATTAAAACTTTTTTAGATTTAGTCCTCGTAAGTATTTGTACAGCTATAATGCCCATAATATTTTTGCATTCCTTTTTTTTTTTGGGTGGAAAATTATCAAATAACTTCTCGCGCTCTGGGCGGAGCGGGACCCGTGTCAGACTTTTACTGACTAAAACCCACCCCTGTTCCTTCAGTTGCCTGTGCCAAGGGCCACGGTATTTCTTTCGAACAACTCGCGACCCTGGCAGGCATCGGCCCAAGCGGACCCCGTCAGTTAGTGCTGACATCTCTTTGCCTTACATGCGTTGCATGCCTCAAAGGCAGAATGTACAAGAAATCTAACATTAATAATAATAATCTACATTCTTTGCAAAAAAAAAAATTCTGTTCTATAGTAAACGGCGAATAAAACTAAAAACTGGCCAAGTGCGAGTCGGACTCACACACGAAGGGTTCCGTACCACAAGGCAAAAACGCCGAACAAAACACGTTTGTTGTATGGGAGCCCCCTCTTTTTTTTTTTGAGGATGTGAAATCATCAAATAACAGGGGTCATCTGATGATTTCCCGCTCTGGGTGGAGCGGAAGGAAGTGTCAGACTCTTACTGACTGAAACCCACCCTTGTTCCTTCCTTACCTTCCTGACCTTTATATTCCGGGGCAGCGGTAACCCTTTCGTACAATCCCGCTGACCCGGCAGGCTTCGGCCTTAATGCCCCCTTCGCTGATGCTGACATCACTTTGAGGCGCGCGTGGAACACGCACTAAATATTTATTTTATTCTGTTTTTAGTATTTGTTGTTATAGCGGCAACAGAAATACATCATCTGTGAAAATTTCAACTATCACGGTTCATGAGATACATACAGCCTGGTGACAGACAGACAGACGGATAGTGGAATCTTAGTAATAGGGCCCCGTTTTTACCCTTTGGGAACGGAACCCTAAAAACAATTCTCTTCACAGATATGAATGATTAGAGTACCTTTTTTCAATTTCATTACTTACATCACTTCAATGTTTTATTCCAAGGTTTATTGAAATTCAAGAGGAGAGTTTGAATATTAATATTTTTAGGGTTCCGTCCCTCAAGAGGAATCCTTATAAGATCACATCGTTGTCGGTCTGTCTGTCCGTCTGTCAAGACCCTTTTTCTCAGGAACGCGTGGAGTTATCAAGTTGAAATTAATATCAACCCTTAAAGCAGTGAAAAATCAAACTAAGTCAACGCAATCAAAAGTTACGGGCGGTTATGGTCCATTTATGCCGCATATTTTGACACTCGCAAGGGAATCAAAACTAGAGGGTACTTCCCGTTGGCCTAGAATCAAGAAATTTGGCAAGAGCCAATGTCATGTAGCACATGTAGTAACCGTAAATTTGTAGTAACAGAAAAAAAAATGATTGTGGTGATTACAAACTTATTTGCAGTTGGTAAACTAACCGCCGCCTATGTCGATATATGAGGACAATAATTTACTCACGGCAAAGTTAAGTTTGTCCCTCAATCTAGTTTATATTTTCGTTAGAGCAATATTCAGTGCATTCTTCTTCTCCTTAGCGAGCGAGTGCATTCATAGTTTATGAATTTCAGTAATGTTAGCTAATTATTTTGATGAATGTTGCTGTAAATTACCTAACTGTTTACACTGTTATACGATTATATAAGTACATAGCTTTGTCAAACGAAAAATCGGGCAAAATATTACCGTGACGTATCACGGTAATATTTTGCCCGATTTTTCGTTTACTTATAATTTTTAGGTATGTAAATAGTAATTTACATACCTAAAAATTTGTACGGAACCCTCAGTGCGTGAGTCCGACTCGCACTGTTTTGACCGGTTTTTTTCTATATTTTCAAGTACGCTTCCATTGAGGAGACTTCCAGAATGGAGTAAGTAGTTCTTTAAAGGCTCCTACAAACAGGCGCGACACGCGATATAAGCGCGCGCGACACAAAGGCACCGACCGTTGCGCGACTTGCGGTGCCTTTGTGTCGCGTGTCGCGTCGCGCCTGTTTGTAGGAGCTTTAACGCGGCTTGCGGTGAGACTAAACTGGCATACTCTTAAAGTACCACCAGTCAGAGTTCTACCAGTTTAGTCTCACCGCAAGCCGCGTTAAGGCTCCTACAAACAGACGCGACGCGACACGCGACACAAAGGCACCGCAAGCAAAAGCGTTATGCTCCATGTGCCTTTCTATATTAGAAAGAGACAGAGAGAAAGAGAGATAGTTTTCGAGGGTGCTGAAACCCATGAGGGTGCTGAGGGTATTTTCGAGGGGGTGTCGTTTTGGTCGCCGGTCGGGTGTGGTCTCTGCCGCCATCTTGGCATTTCATTTTGCCCAGACACACCCGTCTGGTCAAAATGAAAAGCCAAGATGGCGGCAGCCAATGTTTTGAAATGTTTCATCATGGGTGTGGTTTTCATGGTTTTCGACCGTGCTCCGTGCTAAAGCCGATAGTGATATTAAATCCCAAATGGTGGTTACAAATTAAAAAAATATGTATAAACATCCAATTTGAGAACCTCCTGCTTTTTTGAAGTCGGTTAAAAATTATTACATTACCTACTACAATAACGCTAGCTTACATACTTTAATCGTCATTTATTTTCGTTGTTTGTATGTATATTTAGTATATATCTATTTATTTATGTATCTAATATAATATATTATTTTGCACCAATGACAACCCCATTTTTAGGGTTCCGTAGCCAAATGGCAAAAACGGAACCCTTATAGATTCGTCATGTCTGTCTGTCTGTCTGTCCGTCTGTCTGTCTGTCTGTCCGTCCGTATGTCACAGCCACTTTTCTCCGAAACTATAAGAACTATACTGTTGAAACTTGGTAAGTAGATGTATTCTGTGAACCGCATTAAGATTTTCACACAAAAATAGAAAAAAAACAATAAATTTTAGGGTTCCCCATACTTAGAACCGAAACTCAAATTTTTTTGTTCATCACACCCATACGTGTGGGGTATCTATGAGTAGGTCTTTAAAAATGATAATGAGGTTTCTAATATCATTTTTTTCTAAACTGAATAGTTTGCGCGAGAGACACTCCCAAAGTGGTAAAATGTGTGTCCCCCCCACTGTAACTTCTAAAATAAGAGAATGATAAAACTAAAAAAAATTAATGATGTACATTACCATGTAAACTACCACCGAAAATTGGTTTGAACGAGATCTAGTAAGTAGTTTTTTTTTAATACGTCATAAATCGTAAACCGCAATTTACCATTAATTCAATCAACTCAAAAAAAAAAAAAACATTTAATTTCATAAACATAAACCTTATGCATAAACCCGGATGTTACGGAACCCTCGGTGCGCGAGTCCAACTCGCTCTTGCCCGGTTTTTTTTTATACCCACGCCCACGCAATCACTGTCCATTGCAAGGTTGCCTGGAAGAGATCGCAGAAAGCGATAAGGCCGCCCATTGTATGTTTTGTAGTGATAATTGTATTTTTTGTTATATATTTTCTGGTGTACAATAAAGTATTTTAAAATATAAATAAATAATAATCTAGATTAGCAATTTTTTTTAATTAGCAGTGAATTCAGTGACCTATCGAACACCGCTGTTATTATTTTATCACCTCAATAACTTAGTTTTCATAAAGCTTATTACAAAAGCAGTTGGACGACACAAAAAACTATAAAATGATCGTAAGTTTGTCACATATACGAGTAATTTACATATTCACAACGTAAATCAAACAAAATCACGCTCGCATTGCCAACTTTATAATGCTCACACCAGTGGATCTGATTATGACAAAGTACCTAACTCCAAATTTCAGCTAATTAACACACCAAAACTCCTCTCCAGGAAATGAAAGTAGAAACTTTGTCAAAATTCGATTGTGGGAAAAAATCCTTTATTTTGCAAACTTTTTATTTTTCTTCAAGGGCTGAGTTCGTTCTCAAAACTTTTCATGGTCTAAATTCCTTTTCTTAGTTCCTTTGCAACTGTTTCCTCCGAATCGTAATGCTCGTCTAAATTCGTACGAGCCACATATTGTCGGTATTTCGAAAGAATGGTTGTTAGAATTTTCTTTTCTTAAAGTTTAGAATGAAAACAGAAGCTTGGTGGATAGATTTTGTAGGCGAATTTCAGAGTTTTCTAACATGAAAGTAGTATTATGATATCGTTGAATATTTCATTTCATTGTAGAATATTTTTTGCCGTGCCTACCAAACCCTAGTTTTCAACAGCTTATATCATAAGCACGACTTTTAAGTGAATTATTCTTAAACAAACATAGAGCTCCTTAAGATCTGAGTTCAGTTATACGATTACTGACAAATGCGTGCACTGACTGGACAGGTCAAAAGACCGTTGCACACACTAATCTACATGGTCTTCACATGACCCGACCAAGATTATGTCTGGACTTTAAAAGAGACCCTGACCTCTGAATTTGTTTCGGCCTTTCTTCTCAGAGTAGTTAGATAGGAAACGCCGACCTCATCCAGTTGTAAAATACTCGTATGATTGACGAAGTGTAAGAGTCCCCTAGTCAAGAAACCTACTTACAGAAATAATATCATTTAAGGCCTACGCACCGGGACGGCATAGCAAAGGATTTAAAAGTGACCCTGACCTCTGAGTTTGTTTCGGCCTTTCTTCTCAGAGTAGTCGGATAGAAAACGCCGTCCTCATCTAGTTTTTAAAATATAGTTGCTGTCATGTAAAAGTGTTTGTGCATATCAAGCTACTGCAATCTGTCAAATTTCTTTAATAGATTTTCAACATTATAGCTAAAGTTTAAGGTTCAAAGTTGATTGGGAAAATTTGACAGTTTCGGATAACTTGATGTGCTGACGTCTGTACAAACCTACTTACAGAAATAAAATAATTTTTAATATATCAAACATGTTTTCAACAAAAATAAAGGCAAAGAAGGTATACACGACTCTGAGGGCGGAATTCTGAGTTACGAGAACGTATACCGACGAACTCCTTCATTTAGTCAATTTAACATGCAAACTTTATACACTAGAAAAATGGTACAACACGGGATCCTAAATAAACCAAGTGCAAGAGCAATAACAGCATAAAATAATAAAGACAATTTAGGGGTGTATGTTTCGTAATATAAACACAAGCGAGCTTCAAAACGTACAATTTAATTTATAAAACCGCGCAGAGAAGACGAATCTACATTTTTCTATGAAACAAAAACTGTAGTGCGATACGGGTATGAAACAGTATTTTGTACAAATTACATAAATGCTTACGTATATGCCTTCTTCACATGGGGGTAGGCAAAAACTACAGAACGCCACCTGATACCTGTTACCTGACCTTGCAAACTCCTTTTGCTTCCTTTACGTTCATTTACATCAGAGGGCCAATTCTCGTAATTTTAAAAACGTCCACAGTCTGATCTGTCTCAATCTGTCAAAATTTCCCAACATTTTGACAAGTTTTTGACATTTGTTTACGTACGACTAGATTTTGAACGTTTAAAATTACACGCACATACTCTTTTCAATTTCTGTCACTACATCTGGACTATCAAAAGACCGAAGATTTGCTAAAATTTACTGTGTAATCCATGATCTCTGTCACCCACACACACACACCCTTACACATAAACACTCACACGCACACACACCCACCCCTTCATCTTATTCTAATCCTTTAAAATTATTAAATAAAATATTCACATTCACAACAAATATACCTAAAGGCACCAAATAGTAACACTTTCCACGGCTGAACGCTGTGTCCCAAAATACAAGCGATAGCTTAGTTTGGGAACCATGTACCTTTTGTTTAGAAATATTAATTTTGTGAATGCTTTTCTGTAACAATAAACAACTTTTTTTTCTTTTTTTTAAATCTTTTAAACCGCAACGTAGCCTTATATTTACCCACGTAGTAACTTCTAAGACATACCAGTTTCCTCACCATGTTTTCCTTCACCGTTTTGAGAGCAGTGGCGATGAAATTTTTACACAAAGTAAAGCGCTTGGCAGGGTTCGGACTTATGAGTTGTAGGTTTCCCAGTGGCCACCACCAACTAAATTATTCGGAAATTCTAATAACCTAAAGTAAAATAGTTAGATTTGATGATTTATTTAGGCACGTTCTGTCTAATGGCACAGCAGTCTCTTTGTGAAGTCAAGAAAATTAATTGTTTATCAAATCGACTACCTACCAACTTAAATTGAAATCAAATCTTTGACAGTTGTGAGAAATGGCTATGACAGGGCAAATTGACGTACAGTCCTTTTACATTTATTTTACCTCTGACCATTTCAACCAAACAGCAACCTTATTACAACAACAATAAAGTTCACTGTGATTTTAACAGACTTGTCAGTGGCAGCAACCAAAATAACAACCCTATTGTCACGAAAATAGAGATCAGTGCGATAATGACAGTGATGCAACATCAGAGGTAAATAACTGGAAATGGAATGTAGTGTGTCAATGATAATAATGCCATAAATTATAAACTCTGACTGTACCCCAGAAAAGGTCGCTTAAGCGGAATCACAAATAAAATTCAAACTATTAATAATACTCAGATAGTCTTTATTAATTATAAAACTGTAGTTGTTTACCTATCAAATCAACATTAATTATTATATGAGATCAATCAACATTTATTAAATTTCAATCAAAAACAAAACCTATATGTCCGTAATTACCCTTAGTTCTTGGGGTAAATACGGACCTGCATCTCTGGAATATAGAAATATTGCTATAGGTTTTGATAGATAATGGGGTAATTACAAAAAATAATTACGTAAGTCCGTATTTACCCAAGGCGTTTGGCGGCCACCCAAACGAGTTAGAAAAAGTACAACAACAAAATTTTTATGTTAACAAAATTTATTAAGGTAAACGGTTGTACTATTTTTTGAGGGGCCCGTGGCTAAATAATAACAGCCGCACAGGTCGATCGATCAGGTTAAGCTACGCTTGCCGCGGTTGGTCTGTGGATGGGTGACCATCTTTACATACCGTGACCCCTCCGTGCCTCGGAAAGCACGTTAAGCCGTTGGTCCCGGCTGTCATTCGTGGATCTTTGACAGTCGTTACGGGTAGTCAGAAGCCCGAAAGTCTGACAACCAGTCTTACCAAGGGATATCGTATTACTCAGTAACTGGGTTGTGGAGGTCAGATAGGCAGTCGCTCCATGTAAAATACTGGTATTCAGCTGCATCCGGTTAGGCTGGAAGCCGACCCCAACATAGTTGGGAAAAGGCTAGGCAGATGATGATGAAACGGTTGTACTATTTACTCGTCGATAACATCGCAATCGACAGAAAATATGACTTTTTTACTGACACTTATTCTTTTTGAATAACACTCAAAATAGTTAATACCAAAAATTACATTAAAACCACAAAAATGTAAAATTTCAATTACCTTGAAACGTGTGCGCAGCCGACTGTCGGGAATGTTTGGTGGGCACTAAAACCTAAAGATAAAAACCTAAAAAACCTAAAAACTAAAGATGGAGGAAAGCGTGGCGGGGCGCGGGCGGCGGGGATAGAGTAGATATATGTTAGTCCGTATTTACCCCGCGTCCGCAATTCCCCCATCGTCCCCTACATGGTCTAGAAAGCCCATTGCTAAGGTATTCGAAGGCCTGTTTTCATTAAAAAACATGAAGCTACTTTTAGTCTAAAAACCTTTGTGTATAAAATACTAAAAATGGTACACCTCAAAGAAGTGTGGTGTCCCAGAAGTGTTACAAACACATTTACCTCTGGCAGAGTCGGCTCATACAAATTATGCTGTCGCATTCAAAGAGCTCCTGGCAAATTGTTAGCATACCCAGCTTACGTTGCCAACATAACTAATACTTGCATAACAAAGAAGATTGTGGCTGCATATTTTGATGCTGTGAGGTTTTATGAAAAATCCATATGCTAAATTATCGGGGCTTTTTGAAGGTTCTTTTTAGGGTTCCGTTGCCAAATGGCAAAAACGGAACCCTTATAGATTCGTCATGTCTGTCCGTCTGTCTGTCGGTCTGTCTGTCTGTCTGTCCGTCCGTATGTCACAGCCACTTTTTTCCGAAACTATAAGAATTATACTGTTGAAACTTGGTAAATAGATGTATTCTGTGAACCGCATTAAGATTTTCATACAAAAGTAGAAAAAAAACAATAAATTTTGGGGGTTCCCCATACTTAGAACTGAAACTCAAAATTTTTTTTTTTCATCAAAGTTACGTGTGGGGGGGGTATCTATGAATAGTTCTTCAAAAATGATATTGAGGTTTCTAATATCTTTTTTTTCTAAACTGAATAGTTTGCGCGAGAGACACTTCCAAAGTGGTAAAATGTGTGTTCTAAAATAAGAGAATGATAAAACTAAAAAAAATATATGATGTACATTACCATGTAAACTTTCACCTAAACTTAGTTTGAACGAGATCTAGTAAGTAGTTTTTTTTAATACGTCATAAATCGTAAACCGCAATTTAACTTTCATTCAATCAACTCAAATATAAAAATAAACATTTAATTTCATAAACATAAACCTTATGCATAAACCCGGATGTTACGGTACCCTCGGTGCGCGAGTCCGACTCGCTCTTGCCCGGTTTTTTTTTTACTTTGGTTGGGATACAAACCAAATTCAAGAAATAAACTTAAGTATATACAGCTATGAGCCTTTTGGGGTCGAAACGCTCGGGTCAAGGGGCCCGAGTATGCGTCTCCATTTTAAGGAGATTTCTCGCCGGCTGGTCGACACTTTACGTGGCCAGAAGGCTGGGTCGTTCTTTGGCCAAAGAATTAGCACGTTTCCGGAAGACAACGATGCGGACGAGTACTTCGACGTCTAAATGTCATTTTGTTTTTATAGTTATCTACAATTTAATTTAGTACCCAGTGTAAATATTTAGTTATCTATACATACAATAATGCTACCGCTCAATAAAAGTATAGGTACAATTATGTGTAAAGCTACAACAGTATCAAGATACAGTTTCCTCATGTAACTATATCTACAACTAAATATATATATTGGGTGTCTTGTTACCTATTGAGTGCTTTGCGTGGATAAGGAAGGAATCCGAAGAAAAGATCGGTGACCTAAATTAGGTAGCAACGGCGGGGTCTTTTGTAGGTACAGACGCCAGCACATCAAGCTACCCGAAACTGTCAAATTTTCCCAATCAACTTTGAACTTTATAATTTAGTGATAAAGTTGAAAATCTATTAAAGAAATTTGATAGATTGTAGTGCTGTATGTGCTGTAAAGTGAGATTTTGTTCTTCACCTCCTCATTTATTAATAGTCGTTGCCTTTAAAAACCATAGTGGCAAAAGCCAAGAAAAAAATTTGGGATAAATTTGAAAAAAGAAATCAAAATGCCTTGTTGGTTTAGTGGTCACAATCGCTACTGCCATGAGGTCCTGGGTTCGATTACAAGATTGGGCAAGGTTTTTCCCTCTGGAATTCCTTTTGCCCGCAGTCTGGATTTGTGCCCGTATAATGGCAATAGGCTCGTACCCTATTACATGGGACTTAAACACAACTGGCGAAATATAGATGTACTATATGCTGGTGCACCTCTGCTTAACCCGTCCGAGACTACAGGAGTTAGTTCTGTTACCAAAATATGAGCATGGAGCACAGTTAATTGCGCATTACGTAAGGGTTCATAAACTAGTGCAGTGCTGATCTGGAGCCGCGTATCAAATTGGCCACGTAATCCCTCTGGCGTGGAGCCCGACACAAATAGGTGGATGGAATTCGATATGGTAGGGATTCTGAGGACGGTGGAGAAACGGTATGGAAACGATTCGTGGAGGTTTTGAGCAGATACTAAATAAAATAAAATGGAGGGCCCGTGGCTAAATAATAGCAGCCCCACAGGTCGATAGATCGGGTTAAGCTACGCTTGCTGCGGTTGGTCTGTGCATGGGTGACCATTTTTACATACCGTGACCCCTCCGTGCCTCGGAAAGCACGTTGAGCCATTGGTCCCGGCTGTCATGCGTGGATCTTTGACAGTCGTTAGGGTAGTCAGAAGCCCGAAAGTCTGACAATCAGTCTTATCAAGGGGTATCGTATTACCCAGTAATTGGGTTGTGGAGGTCAGATAGGCAGTCGCGCCATGTAAAATACTGGTTTTCAGCTGCATCCGGTTAGATTGGAAGCCGACCCCAACATAGTTGGGAAAAGGCTAGGCAGATGATGATGACTAAATAAAATAAATACCTATAGTCCTCCAGACCGTATTTCGGCCACGGCAGCCAATCTCTCGGTGACTAACCTTTGGCGGGAGATATTATAGTGCACAAGTGTGCGCGCAGTCACAGGTGCACTCCCTCTTCCCACACTCTCATAGTTCGATGGGACGGCAATTCGACATGACCGGAGAGAAATCAGGTGCAAGACCAACAGATTAACGTGCTTTCCGAGGCACGGGGGCATCACACCGCCAACTTCCAAACTCCGGAGTGTTACTAAGAAATTCCTAATACAAAGCAAGATACTAACCAGCAGATACTAAGTAAGATTTTGTTACATGCTAGTTACATCTATTCTACTTATAATAAAGCTAAAGAGTTTGTTTACTTTTTTGTTTGAACGCAGTAATCTCTCGAACGTCCAGTCGGATTTGAAATTTTTTTTTGCATTTAATAGCCCAATTATTGAGGAACGCCATAGACTGTATAGGCTATTATTGACATCACCCTCGGATTCTTTGGAGTTAAACAAAAATAAGAACGAACGAAATATTGGGCAGGTTGGCATTCGTGATACAGGGTAATCCTAGTACGAGTGCCTAAGCACTCCTTTGACACCTAAGTGCACATTACATAGGAACTAATTTGTTTGTTTTTAAGGAGATTTACTGTACCCATTCTTCTAGTAATAAAGATTTTTATTATTTTATTTATTATTTACTAGGTGATGCGATGCGACGGGCTAGGTCGAGAGAACAAGAAATTTCGCGCGAAATCGCTGGCAGAAAGTACTAGATAAATCGCTGGCAGAAAGTACTAGATAAATCGCTGGCAGAAAGTACTAGATAAATCGCTGGCAGAAAGTACTAGATAAATCGCTGGCAGAAAGTACTAGATAAATCGCTGGCAGAAAGTACTAGATAAATCGCTGGCAGAAAGTACTAGATAAATCGCTGGCAGAAAGTACTAGATAAATTACCATAGATAAAGTTACCTATTTGCTATTGATAGTTTGGCAGACGTGTCCATAGTTTTATGTGCTAAAACGCTTTCACTAGGCGGTACCTAAATAACAGCGCGCCGCTAAACGCCGAAATCTAAAAATTCAACAGCGGGCTTTTATTTAGGCATTAATTTATTGACGTCTAGTTTTAGTGAAAACAGGTATTCGTGGCTAAAACAATCACCAATCCATTTTCCAGCGAGTTATAATTAAAAACGAGAATGACTTCCAATTTAGACTTCCGTTTTGTTTTATTTTAGCGTGGGTGTGTCTGGTAATGTAACGCGGTTTTGCCTAGTTTAGATTAAAGACAGCCCATGCCCTACGGTTTAATAAAAAAAAACATAAAGAAAAGCTAAAATAAAATACTTACGCAACACGTCCAGGCGTAACTAAATTTTCAGATCTTCTTTCTTCTAACTCAAAAAAACCTTAAAACGAACAATCGTCACTGATAGACCAAAAAAAAAGATCCTAAAACAACCAGCCAAGTGCGTGTCAGACCACGCACAATGAAGGGTTCCTTAATTGGTATGAATTTATCCCAAGAACAAACTTAACATAGCTGTTGAAAATCATGTTCTCCCTTAGATTCCAACTGCAAATGTTTGTTGGTCGACTATGACTCGTTAACTTGTAAGGCGTAGTTAGTTGTGTTTTTCTTTTATTTAAGTTCGTTCTCATATATTACTGCCGAGGGGCCCGTGGCTAAATAATATCAGCCGCACAGGTCGATCGATCAGGTTAAGCTACACTTGCCGCGGTTGGTCTGTGGATGGGTGACCATCTTTACATACCGTGACCCTCCGTGCCTCGGAAAGCATGTTAAGCCGTTGGTCCCGGCTGTCATTCGTGGATCTTTGACAGTCGTTACGGTAGTCAGAAAGCCGAAACTCTGACAACCAATCTTACCAAGGGGTATCGTATTACCCAGTAACTGGGTTGTGAAGGTCAGATAGGCAGTTGCTCCATGTAAAATACTGGTATTCAGCTGCATCCGGTTAGATTGGAAGCCGACCCCAACATAGTTGGGAAAAGGCTAGGCAGATGATGATCATATATTACTGCCGTGATTTTGTTCACATATCCTGTAAACCCGGAACGGATCCCTGAATCGGAAAATGGAAGGGATTGACGAGAAAAAAAAATCATCTCCATTTACATGATTATTGGCCTGAACCATGCAAAATTACAGCTTTCTAGTACTAAGATTCTCTAAGCTAAGAAGCGGACAGACAGACGGGCATAGCGAAACTATAAGGGTTGCTTAATGACTACGGAACCCTAAAAAGAGCTCGTGTGCCAATTTACTGTCGAGCAAAAATATTCTTTGTCTCGACTTTCGACCGGTTCTCAAAATGTGTCCTCTCAAATAGCAATCCAGTTAGGCATCGCAGGTTTACCGCCCTGAATAACATCCTCTGCTTCGGCCGAAATGTGACTGAATACCAACGGATTGAGCTGTAAGCGACTGCTTTGCGTACTTGAACTGATTTTTACTTGCTTGTAGTATGTCCTTTTAGATTCGTAGTGAGTTTTCGTCACAGAGATTTTTCACTCGATGTTCTGGCTGTATCTATGCGTAAAAGTTTTCTCGTTCTGCTGGAATTGGCTTCTAGTTTTTTTTTAATTATTTATTCTCTTTCGTGTCTTTTGTATTGTTTTTGCTGTTTCATGACCCACTTCCGATATACTCTAGTCACCAAACCGTTCTCATTGGAAAATGTAGGACCAAATTATAAGTAGCCATTGCGAACTCCTCATTTTCCATATTTTTACTGCATTGGCAGTTTTTGCACCCAGTAAAAGACCCCCAAATTGTTTCTTTTTAAACTCACATACCCAAAAATAACCCATAATCAACCCAAACCGCCTCATCATAACCCAATCAGCTAATGCGATCCCTTTTCAATTCCCAAAATTTTGCATGCCACCCCACGACCTCTAATCCGGGGCAAAGTAAACCAGACATTGAAATAGCTAAAAGATTGCAACGCGAAATCGTTTCTTAAACCCAAAACGCACGATTTAACACCAAAGCTTTGGTAAGACGAGTATTTCGGCAGCCGATTGCCCATTACGGCGCGACGATACACGAAATTTCAATAAAACGCAATAGGCGACGGTATAGGAGCGTAGGGAGCGAGGGATCGCTAAGCAAGTTTGCTGGTTATCGCTGATAGTTCGACTGGTTCAACGAGGTGAATTTTGTACTTTTTTTCTTGTATACAGTGTTTTGTTTGTTCTACGTTTGTTTGATCCTTTCTTTTTACGTCACTATGGTGTGCGATGCTTGACAGAACTTTCAGCAAGGTTATAAAAACTTACTTCCAACAACTGGAGAACTCGGATTTAGGTACAGTTGTTTGGTGGATAGTGTCAGTGATAATAGTGATACCTTAGTATATCATCATCATCTCCCTATCCTTTTCCCAACTATGTTGGGGTCGGCTTCCAGTCTAACCGGATGCAGCTGAATACCAGTATTTGACATGGAGCGACTGCCTATCTGACCTCCACAACCCATTTACTGGGTAATACGATACCCTTGGTAAGACTGGTTGTCAGACTTTCGGGCTTCTGACTACCCGTAACGACTGTCAAAGATCCATGAATGATAGCCCGGACCAACGGCTTAACGTGCTTTCCGAGGCACGGAGGGGTCACGATATGTAAAGATGGTCACCCATTCACAGACCAACCGCGGCAAGCGTAGCTTAGCCTGATCGATCGACCTGTGCGGCTGTTATTATTTAGCCACGGGCCCCTCTGTTACCTTAGCATAATCAGCCTTTAATCTTTTGACCGCCACAATCATGTACAGATGACGTACCAAAATGTGCCCAGCATGCCACGGTTCGACTACATAACAGATTTTGACGCCGAGGGCACGTTTTTGATTTTTTGACGTGTGGCGGTTAAAAGGTTAATTAATGGTCTCACTGCTGCGACACAGGAGTCCTCTCTTTGAGAGGGAGTGGGCTCTGATCTACCACGGGTTCCCAGTGTGGGTTGGTAGATGTCACATGTCTTCAATTTTTAGTAACAGGACATGCCGGTAGTGATATCTTTCTATTGTCTAACCATATGCAACCCATGGAGCTCCAAAGAATCTAATCACCAGGAAAAGCCGGTAGCATCTTCAAATTCAAGTTGCTCTTAAAAGAGGGGAGTTTTAACTTAGTAAAAGTGAGGGGCTCCAATCAAGGGTAACCCTAATGTCCTGAGGGCTGTGATTTGATGTACTGAACACATTATTGAATTCTGTGATTATCGTTAGGGGTGATTTTTGGAATTGCTTATTTTGTCTAGCGGGGTGAAATAAATAGTGAATAATTTTTTTCTAGATTGAATAATATCAAAGGTAGAATTGTGATTCTAAATATGCACGGAGATAATGTTCAATACAGGCTGGCAGGGACACCGACACGCGTCCTGTTAACATGAATTTATTCAGAACATGATTCTGAACCCCCCTGCTAAATAACCGATGAAAAATTTCAATACATGGGGCGTTAATATTTTTCGATGGTAATTTTGTTTAAAATTTGCAGCAAATTTCCATACACTTTGACCGCGGGGGCGCACTTTTCTATAATACAGCTGACAACCGACGAAAAATTTCTACGCTGCACTGGGAGGGGGGGGGGGGGGGTCTAGAACCATGTGCTGAATTCATGGGTATAGTTTGCGCATCCTTGTCCCTGCCAACCTGTATGATGTGGACCTGTATGATGTGGACCATGACCAACCTGTATGGCTTGACCTCCTTAACCAAACCGAAGCTCAGTGACACACAACGTATTACATGTATGCTGATCAATACCTACGTGTCGTCCCGCGTCCGTCTTCATTGGTGACTAGACGTAGGTACAGACGCCAGCACATCAAGCTACTACAATCTGTCAAATTTCTTTAATAGATTTTCAACTTTATCGCTATAGCGTAAGGTTCAAGGTTGATTGGGAAAATTTGACAGTTTCGGGTAACTTGATGTGCTGCCGTCTGTACCTTTGGCATATAATAAGAGGTGTAAAAAGATGCTTAATGAAGCAGAGAGTCTCTTGGTCTTCCCGTCTTTGTGTTTTTTTTTTGTACTGAACTATTCCTGGGAACCTTCTGGTAACGCAGGTATTGAAACGAAAATAAGTTTTAAATGCTATAACTTAACTTTAATACTCTCAAGATCCCAAGCAAAATTTTTAGCGCGTATTATATTTCGCACTAGTAAAACTACGGTATCCTAAAAGAGCGGTACGCGGCGGGCGGTTACTAGTGAATGACGTCACTGAAACGTTATCTTTGAAAGTAAGTTGATGTGTTTTCCTAGACATTTTTGACACCGTAAACTCAAATCCCGCTGCCAAAAGATTTAAATCGCTAGATTTGCCCTCACCGTACTTAGTAACGCGAAAAAGTTTACATACTAGAAGAGTGAGTTCGTACATCATTATAAAGCGTTTCGATGACAATCAAGTCAAGTCACTGCATCAGAGGTGTCAAAATGAAACAGAAACGCGACTATTTTTTTTTTTGGGTGGGAAATCATCAAATGACCCTCCCGCTCTCCGGACCCCGTCAGTTGGTGCTGGCATCTCCTTGAGATGTCAGCACCTTGTAAAAACCTCCTTGTAAAAACCTCGTAAGTGTAAAAGAAGTAACTTTTCAGGAGGAAGAAAGAACTGCGTGCTGTAAAAATTTTTCTACGGCGTCTTTTTTTTTTAACCGAATTCAAAAAAGGAGTTTCTGTATTCTTATTAATTAATATGGAAAACCAAGATAACCGACATAGCCCGAAGAATTGCCAGACTCAAGTGGCAGTGGGCAGGGCACATTGCTCGTAGAACAGATGGCCAATAGGGCCGAATGGTTCTGGAGTGGTGACCGTGTGCCGGAAGACGTAGCATTGGAAGGCCTCCCACAAGGTGGTCTGACGACCTTGTGAAGGCCGCAGGAACCCGTTGGATGCGATAAGCACAGAACCGGTCGAAGTGGAGGTGCTTGGGGGAGGCCTATGTCCAGCAGTGGACGTCTTTTGGCTGAAATGATGAAGATAATGATGAATATGGAAAAACCCGCTTTTATATCCAGAACTGTTCGATACTATTAAATTGTCCGAAATGCAAAAATGCTACTTACGAGCAATTTACATTCCTGAGGTTTTCACTTTTTGGCGATGATTTACTGGTTTGAATATTTGCCGCTGTCATCATTTTCATGACAATCGTCACTGCAGCCGTTATGTGCCGTCACCGCTTTTCTAAGAAACTGTAGCATTAGTTTGATGCACTCGATGCGTCTGTGTGGTGCCGGACTTAAAGAATAGCACCACCCCATACTTCCCGTGGGTGTCGTAAAAGGCGACTAAGGGAGACCGGAGAATGGGCAGCAGCGTTCTCTATGCTTTACACCATCATACCATACTGCGATCGCCAACCCGCCTGCCAAGCGTAGCGATTATGGCAACCCCCCCCCCCCCCCAAATTGGGGGAGGCCTATTTCCAGCAGTGGACGTCTTTCGGCTGAAATGATGACTCGATGCGTAGATGCTGACGACGTCGTGATAGGCTTTTTGAGATCCTATTATGTAGCTAAAAGATCTTGGAATTTACAGGCTCGTCGGATCACAGAACAAATGAAAACATCCTTCCAAAAGTACATAACGCCCCTTTACACATATTCCGGCTGCCGGAGAACCATTGCCGGGTACCCGTAGACGAATGTCCCATACATTTGTCACCGACTACCCGGAACCGGGCAACCGAAGCGTGTGAAAAGGCACTTATCGTCTACTAAGGAATACTTCAAAAAACTCGGTTCAATTCTTTTCCATTGCAATTCAGTAATTCTCATAACTAAGTTAACCGCTACAATAGCGAAAGTCGCGTGTTAACAGTTTACTAAACTTGTTAAAAATAGGACAAAGGACTCACAAAGCGGTTCGCGTGAATATAAATCATAAGAGCGCTGTCGTTCAGTCGCAGTTCGGGACTGAGATATATGTGGTCCGTTATATTTATAGCCCGACTATCGCCGAAGAAAATTGTCTTTTTCGATCAAAAATGTATAGATAATGTATTGATAGATTGTTTCGCATTGGGTTTTCGTTTTTTATTGGGTGACTATGTATCATGTGTGACGTATGCTTTTGCTGTTTGAATGCCGATTTTCGAAGGTCGTTTTACCTATTTGCCATCCTTGCTATTTACAATTTAATTTCAACGTGTGGATCTCGTTTATCTGTAAAATAATTAAATTCATATTAATCTATATTAATCTATATTGCAATTCATAATGTACACATCATAGGTGGTAAGTATAATTAATAAATATAAACAATTATGGACCCTGTGGTTCACAGCAAAATTATTATTTTGAATAAGTAGGGAGGGATAGTGGGGAGGGGTAGAGCGCTTTAAAATTTGTAATATCCTTACTAATATTATAAATTCTAAAGTAACTCTATCTGTCTGTTTGTATGTTCCCTTTTCACGCCTAAACCACTGAACGGATTTCGATAAAATTTGGCAGAGAGATAGACTGCATCCCGGGGCCTTCCCCGGGATGCAGTCTATCTCTATTTTATATTAAAACTATCCTATGTCCTTACACAGGATAGTTTTAATCGACATACCTCGCGGGCGAAGCCGCGGGTGGAAGCTAGTCAACTTATAAATGTCACAATGCAGGGCAAAGGCCTTTTCATTGCCTGTTGACGCTTTCAGTCTTTTACTCTTATTGCGTGACACACTGTCAATCACAATCCAAAGGATTTTAAGGAAATTCTTATACCATTGCTTCATAGGTTTGAAAAATTCGTCGGCCCAGCAACGAAAATAACGCAATGAACATGGCTGAACAGTTAAAATGAAAGACAACGCGATAAATTGTCATTTTATATGTGTCACGACAAGACAGTAGAGTCCAAGTTAAGCACATCAAGCTACCCGAAACTGACAAATTTTCCCAATCAACTTTGAACCTTATGCTTTAGCGATAATGTTAAAAATCTAATAAAGAAATTTGACAGATTGCAGTAGCTTGATGTGCTGGCGTCTGTACCTACATTGCGATTTATATCATCTAAAATATTTTCATGAGACTGACTAAAGCCCTGTTACAATCGCACTGGTAGCCAGGTTTCTCCCTGACATAAACACAGAACTCAAATCTTATTACAAAAACTATTCAATAAGGAGACAATAATACCACAGTAAATAAAAACACTGGCAATACTGATGCAAAAGAGTATTTTGGAGCTCGGTATCTTTCGACTCATCGAAATTAAAGAAATTATTTTTTCAAACAGACTAACTAGTATGACCGACAATGGGTTTTGCCAATCTTTGACTAGCTATACAGGTTGTCCCTGGAAGAATAGTTCAAATCGAGTAGCATACCATAACGTTAACGTTAGCGTTTTTAGCCCTGAGAATCTCGGTGAATTTTTTTACGGTTTTTGTGTTTTTCACATAATGCACAATGAAAAAAATCATTAAAAAAAACTATCAGGGCTGTCAATTGTTTTTTTTATGATTTTTTTCTTTGAGCACTATGAGAAGTGATTGAAAAAATACAAAAATTGGTCATAACTTTTGAACCGTAAAAAAAATCACAGACTTTCTTAGGGTTAAAAAATTTGGAAATGACCTTGCCCACGCCCCTATTCAATTTGATCCATACTGACTGCGACACTCTGTATAGTGACTAAACTATCCTTAGGTATTTGATTGAATTTTCGTATACAGACTGGGAACGGCATTAGATAGTGCACTACTGGACATAGGACTCCCCCAAGAACCTCCACTTCAACCGGTACTGTGCTTCTTGTATTCCGCGGATTCCCGCGGCCTACACAAGGTTCACCTTAAGGGAGGCCTTCCAACGCTACGTATTCCGGTATATGGTCTCTATGTGCCCCATCGATCATTTGTTTGTCATTAGATATACCTGATGTTGTTTGTGCATTAGATATATTATGCTGTTCAATTTATTGTCGTCTACCACCTCATCATCTGCCTAGCCTTTTCCCAACTATGTTGGGGCCGGCTTCCAGTCTAACCGGAGCGACCGCCTATCTGACCTACACAACTCAGTTACTGGATAATACGATACCCCTTGGTAAGACTGGTTGTCAGACTTTCGGGCTTCTGACTACCCGTAACGACTGTCAAAGATCCACGAATGACAGCCGGGACCAACGGCTTTACGTGCTTTCCGAGGCACGGAGGGATCACGGTATGTAAAGATGGTCACCCATCCATGGCAAGCGTAGCTTAACCTGATTGATCGACCTGTGCGGCTGTTATTATTTAGCCACGGTCCCTACTTAGCAATTATTATTATTATTTTTTTTTTTTTATTATTCCACACTGCAATTGCTTAATTTTTTTTCAGTCTATCCTTGCCGTTCACACAGCTGATAACCCCTATCTTCTATCACTCACGTATACAAAAGCCTCGTAATAACAAGGAAGCTTCACCGATATCATTATTCTTACCTTAATTAGGTTTGTTTTCTTTGTAATGTGAGTGTAAAAGACGCGCTGCTGTATTTTACGCGATTTCGGAGTACGCAACGAAGATGAATGGCTCTTCTGAATTATTAGGTGCGAGTACGTTGTGTTCTTGAATTTTGCTTATGTTTGTTTTTTATTCATTTATTTGATGACTAGCTTCTGCCCGCGACTTCGTACGCGTGAAATTTCTTGTTCCCCCGGCGATGAGATGCGACGCCACCCCGTTGCAGATGCAAAACCGAAGTAAAAGCGCGGGCTGGCGATCATCGCCTGCCCGCGCTTTTACTTCGGTTTTGCTTAGCGTTCTTTCTGAACTTTTTTTTGTTTTTGCTCGGCTCCTAAGGGTCATAGCGTGATGTTAAATAGCCTATAGCCTTCCTCAATAATTGGGCTATCAAATACAAAAATATTTTTTCAAATCTGACTGATAGTTCTAGAGATTACCCCATATACAACGTGTAACGGGAGGGGGGTATCAACCCTGAAGGAGGTGAATGTGCTCATGAAACTGAACAACTTTCCCTAAAGAACATAGGTCGAATTATGAAAAAAAATGTTGGACCTCCCATAGTAACAGTAAATCAAACTTTCCCCAAAGAACATAGGTCGACATAATTATGAAAAAATGTTGGACCTCCCATAGTAATAGTTCCTATAATAGACCTATGTTCTTTGGGGAAAGTCGTTCAGTTTCATGAGCACATTCACCTCCTTCAGGGTTGATACCCCCCTTCCTTTACATGCTGTATACAAACTTACTTTACCTCATTTTATTATTAGTATAAATGGGAAGTATACAGGAAATAAAATTTATATAAGTAATAAAAGCCGCACGGTTCGATCGATCAGGGTCCGTGGATGGGTGACCAACTCTACATACCAAGACCCCTCCTTGCCTCGGAAAGCACGTTAAGCCATTGGGCCTGGCTGTCATTCGTGGATCTTTGACAGTCGTCACGGGTGGTCAGAAGCCCGATAGTCTAACAACCAGTCTTGCCAAGGGGTATCGTATTAGCCAGTCACTGGGTTGTGGAGGTCAGATAGGCAGTCGCTGTATACAGCTACATCAGGTTAAACTGGAAGCCAACTCCAACATAGTTGGGAAAAGGCTAGGCAGATGAGTGTGTTTTATGTGTACCTATTAAATACTAATTACTGTGATAAACAAGCAAAGCATTGAAAACATTTGTTTACAAACACAATCTTTCCTAGATACCCGAGCACGCATGGGACATTTAAAAAAAAACTAGGTATTTAATTTCATAAATCATGAAACGTTTATTTTCTCTTGACTGTACTTACCTACCTGTCAAAAGGAGTAACCTAGATAAAGTGGATAAGACAGAGATTAAAACAGAAGACGAACTAGCAGGGGATCGAGGAGGGAGGATCTTAGGGGGTGGAGGGGATCGGACCGGAATAAATCTTATCATTTGCTTCTTTTGTTACATTACTATATTTGATACGAGTTTCCGGGAATATTACTGCAATCAAAGAAACTCGGCTACTTTATCATGTCAGTCCCCGATATAATAGATCAATCTTAACGGAACGAATGTATGAATCGCAGTGGTAGGCGGACGGTTAGGTTCCTTTGATATTTTAGGCTTAAGTTCACCAAAATTCAAACCAGCCGGTTAAGTATTTAAACGGTTGTTTTATGTCAAATTTCCTAAGGAAATTTAAAAATAATATAGAACTGTTTAAATATTTAATCAGTTGATTTAAATGTTGGTGAACACAAGGCTTAATGTCGATTACATTCAAATATCAAAGGAATTGATATTTGAATGTAATCGACATTAAGACGAATTGGACGCCTATCTAAAGGATTGGCCAGATGTAGCAAGAGACACAAAAATTGAAAGACGGAAGGGGGAGGTCTTTGCCCTGGAGTGGGACATAACAGGCTCATAATAAAATAATAAATCAAAGGACCCTAACCCGTAAACGGCGACAGCTGAACGTGGGAGTCGCAATCAGTTGTTTTGTATTTATTTGCCGAGAATAACTTATAGATACTAACTGGAGAAAGCGGAAGGATATTAAATTTTAGTCAGTAGGCGTCGAAACGCCTACGCGCCGACCTAGCTCTGGAGTCAGTATTTCGCATTTTTATTTTGTAACCTTTAAGCCATTAAAGATTTTTTTAATTATACACGGTGGTGTGGATAGCGACACAAAACCTGTTATCATGGACTCGGTACAGACGCAAGCACATCAACCTGCCTGAAAATGTCAAATTTTCCCAATCAACTTTGAACCTTGTACTTTAGCGATAAAGTTGAAAATCTATCAAAGAAATTTGACAGATTGTAGTAGCTTGATGTGCTGGCGTCTGTACATGATTCTGAACCCCATGCATTGAAATTAGCTGTTCCATACATTTTGACCGTGTAGGTATTGCAGTTTTCTATGAATATGCACTTTTTTTTTTTTTTAGGCTAAGGTGTCTAAAATCATGTGCTGAATCCATGGTTATAGTTTCCCTGCCACCCTGGGCCTGCAGTCTCGACAAAGATAGCGATCGCTTTACGACAAAATTCGGTCGCAAAGCTATAACGATGCGGATTTAAGTTGGTAGCTAATACCGGCGGGTCGCGTCCGGCTCACGTCCACCTTAAATCCGCATCGTTATAGCTTTGCGACCGAATTTTGTCGTAAAGCGATCGCTATCTTTGTCGAGACTGCAGGCCCTGTATAGTTATCGCTATCCCCACCACCGTGTATAATTAAAAAAATATTTAAGGAGCTTACAGGACCTAAACATAAAAAACGCAAGTTTTAGAAACAATAAAAGTATATGATCGACTACAGAAAACAAAATCAGAAAAAATATATGATATTCTTCAGGACATATGCTAGATAGATAGCGTGTTGAAAACATAATACAACAAATTTGATACGATAGAAAAAAATCATGAACATACCTCTAAAAACTTTCATTTTACAATAAAAACCGTGCTAATATACATACAATTATTCTGTTTTTTTGGCAGATTATTCTACAAGCAACATACTAAAATACTAGTGTTTTAGTTTTTTAATCCAAACAATAGATTTTTTGTAATTAAATAATTGCTTCATATTTTGTAATAAATTACCAGCTTTGTGTCATCGCGGTTCTGTTTCTTCCTATACAGTCGACAGTGACCGCGCTTTAGGTGGCATAAAGGTTACAAAATAAAAATGCGAAAAACTAATTCCAGAGCTAGGTTTGCCGCCTACTGACTAAAATTTAATATCCTTCCGCCTTCTCCAGTTACTATCTGTAACTTATTATTTTTAAATTGTACTGTCACACTGTTTTCACAACAACACTGTCCGAATGTTATAGTGATAATGGTATGATAGTTTTTCAAACGAGTTATGCTATGAAAAATACTCTCGCTAGCCTGCGGTGTATCGCCACCCTAACAGTCAGCCAAGCAAAATGAATTGTTGTGGTGCTGCAGGGCATAAGCCGGCAATCTGTCACCGCTTATGCGCTATTTACTCTTATCTTTATCCGCGTAACGTTATTGTGAAATGTCTCCCGTGGCCTATCAAGCATAGCGTTCAGTTTCCTGTGTTGTTGAAATAATAAATCAGAGAAATTTTATTCACATAAAGTAATAGACTATTGTGAGTAAGTTATCATCATCATCATCATTTCAGCCGAAAGACGTCCACTGCTGGACATAGGCCTCCCCCAATTTTGGGGGGGGTTGGCGATCGCAGTATGATATGATGGTGTAATGCATAGAGAACGCTGCTGCCCATTTTCCGGTCGGAGTAAGTTATACATCTTGTTAGCCTGCTAAAAAGGTTATCTCGCTATTATGCTAATCTGTGTACCTAAATATTATGACAAAACCTCTTATATACATTAACGTTAGTAATTCTAAGACCAAATAAGACTACCTACCTACCGACCTACTCCGATCACCGGTATATCCGGTTTGTCGTCTCCGCCCAGACTTCTAGCGCGCTGGTCCAACAGGCCCCGAGTGGTCCACGGTGGGCACTAAAGCAGCTAGACCGGGAGCTCCTCCTGGAAGCCTCGATCGTGCAGGCCTGGGTGTAATCACCGGGCAGGCCTGCCGATATCGACAATGAGGCGGAGTGGTTCCGAGAGGACATGTCCGAGATTTGCTACGTGGCAATGCCCCGAGTCCGGCCAGGACGCGCCCGACGTCAGGTTTACTGGTGGTCGCAGGAGCTGGAGACGCTACGCAAGGCGTGCGTCGATGCGCGACACCTGTACACCAGGCACCGCAGGCTCCGCATTCGCCCTCCGGATGCGGAAGCCACGGAGGCGGGGCTGTACCAGGGGTACAGAGCGGCTAAGACCGCCCTCCAAGAGGCTGTTCAGCGGGCCAAAGATGTGGCCCGCGAGGAGATGGTGGAGACTCTGAACAGAGATCCGTGGGGGCGCCCTTATAAAATGGTCCGGAATAAACTCCGCACCTGGGCCCCCCGCTGACGCAGTGTCTCCGCCCCAGCTAGTGGAGGAGGTGGTGAGCGCTCTGTTCCCTTCACGGGGGGAGCAAACCCCCCCGCCCATGGCTCCGCCACTTGCGGTGCCCGAAGCGGACCACGCGGACGACGACATCCCTGCAGTGACCGGGGTAGAACTGAGAGCGGCGGTAGGAAGGCTGAAGGCCAAAAATACCGCCCCAGGACGCGACGGCTTGCCAGGTAAAGCCTGGGTCCTGGCCTCGAGGGCTCTCGGGCCTTGACTGGAGGCGTTCTTAAGCGCATGTTTGGAGAGACGCCAGTTTCCACTCCGTTGGAAGACGGGGAAGCTGGTTCTCATTCGGAAGCCAGAGCGCTCTGCGGACTCTCCGTCCGCATACCGGCCCATCGTGCTGCTCGACGAGGTCGGCAAGCTCTTTGAGAGAGTGATTGCGGGCCGCCTCGTCGGGCACCTGGTGAGGACGGGGCCGGATCTTGCGGACAACCAGTTTGGCTTCCGCAAGGGGCGCTCGACGGTGGACGCCATCATGCGCGTGAGAGCCCTCATGACGGGGGACGCGGTGTTCCGGGGTGGGGTCGTCGTGGCGGTGTCACTCGACATCGTCAACGCGTTCAACACCCTGCCCTGAAGCTGCATTGTGGAGGCACTCCGGTATCACCGGGTGCCGCCCTACCTCCGTCGAATAGTCGAGGCGTATCTGACCGACAGAGCCGTCATCTACCCCGCTCGTGATGGGGAGTGGAACCGGCGAGAGATGTCGTGCGGTGTCCCGCAGGAATCGGTTGTGGGGCCGCTCCTATGGGACATCGGCTACGACTGGGTGCTGCGGGCCGACCTCCCTGATGGCGTCAGCGTGGTTTGCTACGCGAAGCAGTCATGCTAGCGAAGGAGGTGGCGGGATGGCTCAGGGAGAGAGCCTCCCGACCCAGCCGCTGCGGGAGGCGCTCCGGGCGTTGGGAGCCACGTGACGACTCCCGGCCACCGTAGGCGCGGGCCTGCGGACGGAGAGTAATGGGTAGCTCACCGTCCGATCAGGACCAGGCCGGTGCCGGACGGCGCGTACGTGTTCCACGCGCGCCTCAAAGAGATGTCAGCATCGAGGAGGGGCCTATCTATTTAAATCTACAAGTGATAATCATTTTTTCTATTTAGGGCTGATTTTTCAATCCTAAACATTTCGAAATTATTTAACTTTATTCGAGGAATAATTTTGAAATTTTTACAGTTATTTCATACAAAAACTGTCAAACGTTAATTTAATTCCTCGAATAAAAGTTATCCGGCGTTAGAAAAGTCAGCCCTTAGATCTACACATTATTTGTTCTGTATACGTTTTTAATTTATATTTTAATACGTCATGAAAACGATCCCTAAGCTCCAAGAAACACAGGCTATTATGAAAAATTCCTTCAATCAACTAAAAGATGAGGCTTAATAATAATCCCGTACAAAAACAGAGCTCAATCTTACAAACCACAACAAGCGCAAAGAGTTAAACCCATACCTAATTTCACTTAACTTTTTCATTATAAATCCTTCCTTTCAATTCCACTTCCTCGTATTTGGGCGGAAATTAAACCGGGTGAAACAAAAAGTCTGCAAACTTCTTTGTCTGAAAACAGTCCTATAAAATGTTTGAGCCGTTCGTTTCTTGTAACCCCTAAAAAAACTTTATACTATGCAAATGTTTTTATGTCGCGATCGATTGTGATGGGTTCCGTGTCACTGTACAGTTAGCAGGCTATTTTATTATGGGCTGCGACGATAAGAATCGGGTTAAATGTACCGCGTCGCTTGCATAGGGTTAGGGTTGTTGTTTGGTATGTTGCAGGTTTTTTTTTATTGACAGGTTTTTGTGCTGGTTAGGTGGCTAAGTAGTTGAGTACTAGGACGGTACCTGCTGCGATATAATCTGACTTTGTTGATGTTTTAAACCGTTGCATTTGCGGGAGCTGAGTTGGTACAATAATGATCTAAGGGGCAATTCTCGTAATTTTTAAAACGTTCAGTCTGATATAAGTCTCAATCTGCCAAAAATACCTGTAATTTCCGTACATTTTTGACATTTGTTTGTCGCTGAGATGAGACTGTGACTAGATTTTGAGCGTTTTTCATTACAGGAATTGCCATTTTTTTTTTTTGTGGTCGGGAATTCATCAAATGACTCCTCCCGCTCTGGGTGGAGCAGAAAGGAGTGTCAGACTCTTACTGACTAAAACCCACGTGTTCCTTCCTTAGCCCTTTATGTTCCGGGTCAGCGGTAACCCTTTCGGACAATCCCGCTGACCCGGCAGGCTTCGGCCCCTTCTCGATGCTGGCATCTCTTTGAGGCGCGCGTGGTACACGTACGCACCGTCCGGCATGGGCCTGGTCCTGATCGGACGGTGAGCTACCCATTACTCTCCGCCCGCAGGCCCGCGCCTACGGTGGCCGGGAGTCGTCACGCGGCTCCTGACGCCCGGAGCGACTGACTCCCGCGGTGTTTGGGACGAGAGGCTCTCTCCCTGAGCCGTCCCGCTACCACCTTCGCTAGCATGACTGCTTCGCAGAAGGAGGTGACTGCCTCCCACTCCCTCTCGCCCCAGACCATGGCTTGCACCAGGGCCGGACGCGAGGGGTCGCCGCCGCTGCCGATCGCCTCTACGAGGATACGGCGGTGCTCCGCCCAAGCGGGGCAGACCTCCACCGTGTGCTCCACCGTGTCCTCTGGGCGATCCTGGCAATGGTGATACCCGGGCGTTTCCTCCCGCACAGGAATTGCCTTCAGTTACCAGTTTCTGTGCCACATACTTGTGTCGGTTGTTTCGTCTCGCTGTCATATCAGCTGTCGTGAACAGTGCGCATCGCGAATTCAATGTTTTGTACTATGTATAATTTATGGACAAAAAACATTTGTCGCCGTAAATTACAAGAGACAGTCCCAAACATGCTTCACCCTTTAAGTACCAAACGCCTTAGCAACAAACTTAAAGTTAGGGTAGTTACATAAATCTCACAAAATAATGACATAAGGAAAAGTTTTACATACATACATATAAACTCAAGCCTTCTTAAAAGGAAGAAAGAAAAAGTATTTATTGCGACTCGTATAGGAAGATCACAAACTAAATAAACTAAACACAGTAAAATAAAAACTGGCCAAGTGCGAGTCGGACTCGCACACGAAGGGTTCCGTACCACAAGGCAAAAACGCCGAAAAAAACATGTTTGTTGTATGGTAGCCCCCCTTAAATATTTATTTTATTTTAATTTTATTATTTATTATTAAAGTTAAAATACAATTGAGTATTTTGTGAATATTTCAAGTGCCTACCTGTTGCCATTTTTGATATCGAGCAAAAAAGAGCAAAAAAATCGCGTTTGTTGTATGGGAGCCCCCCTTAAATATTTATTTTATTTTGTTTTTAGTATTTGTTGTTATAGCGGCAACAGAAATACATCATCTGTGAAAATTTCAACTGTCTAGCTATCGCGGTTCTTGAGATACAGCCTGGTGACAGACAGACGGACAGACGGACAGACGGACAGACGGACAGACGGACAGACGGACAGACGGACAGACAGCGAAGTCTTAGTAATAGGGTCCCGTTTTTACCCTTTGGGTACGGAACCCTAAAAACCAAGTTATATAAAAAAAAAGTAACAAGGAAAATGAAACAGAAAGTCCTATACGAGGCCAAAAGGCTCCTATCTCAGCATGATGCTGCGACATTTAAAAAATAAATGTCACAGCGCTGGTATACTGATAGGGCTCGGGATTCTTCCCATGGAGGTAGGCTAAAAACTATAGAACGCAATCTGCTACAATCCTTGTATTCTCCTTTGCTTCTGTTTACTCACGCCAGTTCCGAGTACTAAGCACATGAACTTTACTTTTTACACATACTTCCAAACTAATATTATAAATTCGAAAGTAACTCTGTCTGTCTGTTTGTTACCTTTTCACGCCTAAACCCCTGAACGGATTTCGACAAAATTTGGCAAAGAGATAGATTGCATCCCGGGGAAGGAAACAGGTTAGTTTTTAATTTTTTATCGACATACCTTGCGGGCGAAGCCGCGGTCAAAAGCTAGTAATATTATAAATTCGAAAGTAATTCTGTCTGTCTGTCTGTATGTTACTTTTTCAAGCCTAAACCACTGACCGGATTTCGATAAAATTTGGCAGAGAGATAGATTGCATCCTGGGGAAGGACGTAGAATAGTTTTTATCGACATACCTCGTGGACGGAAGTCAGTTACCAATAAGGTGAAAACATCATCATCCATCACATAGCCGTCAACTACGCATTTATTATACGAGTATCAAACTAAGTAACATTGGCACAAAAATAATAGCTGGGAAACGAGTTTTATTTTTGGCATGCAACGGTACAGGGGTCGTGGGTGTATTTAAAGTTGTTTAATAACATTAATAAAAACTAGTTTTCAATATCTCCATAACCAGAAGGTTCCCAGACAAGGTCCACTACAAAAACATTATTAAAATGACGGGGAATACAACCCGCCTGCCAAGCGTGGCGATAATGGCAAACCCCCCCCCCCCAAATTGGGGGAGGCCTATGTCCAGCAGTGGACGTCTATCGGCTGAAACGACGAACGAATGACAGACGCCAGCAAATCAAGCTACCCGAAACTGTCAAATTTTCTCAATCGACTTTGAATCTTATGCTTTAGAAATAAAGTTGAAAATCTATTAAAGAAATTTGACAGATTGTAGTAGCTTGATGTGCTGGCGTCTGTACAACTGACTCTTGCTTCGTTATGTGTCTTTTTACACCCATTATTATATCCTTTTAGGGCGTCCCCCCTCCCGGCATTTCCACTCACATCTGCCAACCAAACCAGCGCTGGGGCTCTGTCTTGCATAGGGTCGCAGCATAATGCTGAGCGATAGCCGTTTTGCGTGGATGTGACGCATGTTTCACCCAACCCTTTCTTATTTATTTTTTTAGTTTATGTTCTTTATTGCGTCACGTTTACCGCAAATAAACGTATTTTCTTTCTTTCTTTACTTTCCTTGTAAATACTTATAGAAAAGAGCTTTACTAACACAATTAACCGTCATAATTGAACAATACATCGGCAATCAGTAATTGCTTCCAACCATGAGGCAAAACTAAGCCGCTGGAGAAGTATTGCGTCGCAATGGATTCTGACACTCACTTCCAATCAGTCTTTGAGGCTTTGGCTGCGAGGAAATTGATTATCCACCTTCAAGTTTGATGAAATCCCAGCGAAGGCAATCAATAACTGGGGGCTTTAAGTCGAAAGCGTAGGTTTTATGTGCCAGTGGGTTTAGGCTTGTGAGGGGAGTTTTTTGTATGGACTTAGAGAGAATTAAAGCGTACATGTTACTTTGCAATCATTTTTTTTGATGTTGCAATGCTTTTAGCTACTTTTTACCCGACTGCGCCAGAAGGAGGGTTATGTTTTTCGAGTGTATGTATGTATGTATGTATGTATATTTCTTTGGCACGCTAAAAGCTGGAAATAAAAAAAGTAATTTAAAAAATAAAAAAACCCGACTGCGAAACTGAAAAGCTACAAACAAGCCCATTTTAAATTAAATATAAGTTGGAAGCAGGCGGGACCCATAGCATTTTTATGAAGCAGAAGCTGCTTTGACAGTCAAACAGAGCAGACGTGTTACTAATTTACTCCAGAGAAATTATTTTCATTGTACGCAATAAGAACCCATAAAGTAACAGTGTTAAATACAGAAATTAGCATACATCGAGTGATACGGTAGTGACTTATTGCTTCTACACTTCGGCGCACCAGCGGCGCGTGTACCCCCCGCGCGCACCTCGAGTAAAAGAGACATCTGCATTTTTCTTCTCGCTCGCGCGCACGCGCCTACGCATAACACGCAGGTATACTACAAAACTTTTAATTATGAGTGATCACCGCCTGCCACAATCCAGAAACGTACCAGTGGGCCAATCTTGTTCGAACTCACAACCGGACTTATCAAAAATTTGTGATGATGATGCGAAAAACAATGTTAGCTGCCGGAAAAGAAAAGAAAGAGAATGTTGCGATGTGCTAACTGCACTCAATGACTTTCGGGCGGAGATGATCTCAATATTACAATCAAACTTGAAACCTATGCGTGATGATATATCTGCAATGAAAGATCAGATAAATGATATTAAAAGCTCAACCAACACATTGTTAGCAGAACACAAAAACATGAAAGAAAAAATCTCAGTACTTCAACAAAACTGCGCAAACACGGAATCGAAAATATCAACGCTTGAAGTTGAAATCGAAAATATTAAATCGACCACTTCTAAACCAAGCACATCTGATATTTTTGCTGGTGAAAAAATCATTTCTGAACTCCAGGAAAGGAGTAACAGAAGTAAAAATGTCATAATTGTTGGCCTGCCAGAGCAGACTCTGGCGGATAACTCTGCACGTCAAACTGAAGATGTGAAGGCTGCTCAGACTGTCCTGCAAAATGTAGTTTCGGAAATTCCTAAGGTAGTCAAGGCTATGCGACTTGGTAAATACGCTCTTGGAAAAAATCGTCCGCTAAAGATATGCTTTAAAAGCTCTCAGGAAGCAAAGGAAATATTGCAGAATAAAAATAAAGTACCAAGCAACATCAAATTATACTCAGATCAGACCCCTACTCAGAAGAATATAATGAAGGAAATGAGCCAAGAGTTGGCTCGACGTAAAGAAAACGGGGAAAAAGACCTGATTATTAAGTATATTAACGGCACTCCAAAGATCGTAGAAATGCCTTCAAAAAACCTCAATCCCTAATCTCGCCTATCTTGCAAAACCAAACCAACGAAACTATTACCTATCAACTATGTCACACCTACCAGGATCTACACACATCAAAAGTGTCTAGGGATCAACATATATTTTTGCAATAACTTTTCTCCTGATTGATATTAATTAAAATTTTCTTTAAGGATTCATCAAATAAAGTGTTTTCGTTTGTCACAGTAACGATAAACCAAGTCACCTTTGCATTAATAAAGAAATTTGCCATTTTCCTAATAAAGGGATTTTTGACATTTGAACCACTAACACAAAAGTTCGAAAAAAAGACTGAAATAACAGTTTTCTTTAAAATTTTATTGGGTAACTTAAACAATTAATAATCCGTGTTTCTACCGCGAACACTAACAACACAAGAACATCGGTTTGGCATACTCAAAATGAGTTCATCCAAATCACGCTGTGGAATGGCCGCCCATGTTCGTTGCAACAACAAAAAAAGGTCTTCTTGCGACTGGATACCCTCCATATTCGGCAGAGCTCTTCTCTGTAGCATATCCCATGCATGCTCAATCGGGTTCAAGTCTGGCGACTGAGCAGGCCAGGGCAGGACATTGATGTTAGCTGCGGCGAGAGTCTGTCTTACAACTCTTGCGGTGTGCGGTCGTGCATTATCATGCATTAACTGAAATAAGGGACCGATTTGCACTTGTAGAGGAACGATGACGTCTGATACAATCGTCTCAGCATAAATTTGAGCGTTGAGGTTGCCTCTGATCCAAATCAACTCAGTTCTTCCGCCGATCCAAATACCCGCCCATACCATGATGGTTCCACCACTATAAGGATGGACTTCCTGGCAGGATTTTAATCGCTGTTGGCGTCCAGGGGTTCTCCAGTGTCGTATACGTCTTGTATCCGGTCTCATACCAAAACGAGACTCATCAGAAAAGCACACGAAACGCCATTGTTCTTCTACCCAATTTCTGTGTTCAAGAGCCCATTGATATCGAATCCTACGATTGTGCATTGCTATAGGTGGTACCCGTAGCGGTCTTCGGGAATGAAGGTTCACTTCATGCAAGCGGTTTCTGACTGTTTGGTCGCTAATTAAGTTCCCTGAAGAGTGATGAAGCCTCACGGCTAACATCATTGCGGTTATTGTTGGAGCTCTTCGAGTTAAGATTTGAATGTATCGGTCTTGTCTCCGTGTGGTGCAGCGATACCGTCCTCCATGGCGCTCAGCCACGGTACCAGTGCTTCGGTAACGTGTCCAAAGTCGACTGATAACACTCTGACTTGTATTCAGAGCTAAAGCCACAGTACGTTGCCGGGAACCAGCTTCTATCATTCCCACGGCTCTGAGCATTTCTTCCCTGCTTAAACGACGTCGCCGCTCCATAATAACGTTGGTTTTAATCAGTAGTAGGGAAACAGTAGCACTAATAATGTCTTCAATGCGTTGTATGTTTTTATAGGGAAAATATTGACAGCTGATTTTCATCTTTTACTCGAATTTGATTCACAGTTCCTGATTCAAATTATGAAATGCACCAAAAAGGATCCATATAAATTTATAAAATCATAAATTTATTACAAAGCCACATCTCAATCTCAAGAAATCCGCATAAAAATGCTTGATCCCTAGACACTTTTGATGTGTGTATATACATCAAAATCCACCTTAAATTTATTTTACGCAAATGTGCGAAGTATACGCAGGCGAGGAAAATTTGACGAACTGAAATGTTCCTTACAATCGATTGAAAACACAACCCATGTTATCCTACTCACGGAAACATGGTTAAGATCTAAAGAGGATGCGGAATCATTTCAGCTACCCAACTATACACATTATTATAATCTCAGAACAGACTCAAGAGGCGGTGGGGTTTCTATATATGTGCATAATAATATAAATCATAGCTTGAACGAAGAAACCTACACCGGAGGTATAAACTACCTTTGGGTAAGTCTAGAAAAATATGCACTGAGCATAGGTTTAGTCTACAACCCTGGAACTACCAACATAAAAGAGTTTCTTGAAGTGTACTCATCACAATTGATTAGCAAAAAGCGAGCTATTGTCTTTGGTGATTTTAACATCGACCTATTAACAAAAAATAGCAACAGCAAACAGTATAGAACTGCCGTCCAAGAATCTGGGTACGAAATTATTAATCATATCAACGAAGACTACTGCACACGTGAAACCACTTCTACAAAGACTATTCTCGATCACGTATGCTCAAACTTGAAACATAAGGGCTTTCACATGGCAATTGTTGACTCACCCATGTCCGATCATAAGCAGATTTACCTATCAATGAAAAAGTGCAAATCACCACCTAGAAAACGTGTCAAGTATGATGCAGTGGACTACGAAAAACTCTTCGAATATATCAAAAGTACAAATTATCAGTCAAATGACAACTACTACAACAACCTCGAACAGTATATAAAGTGTGCAATACTTGAAAGTAAAGTTACTAAAAGTAAAGTCCTAAATCCACCCCAACAAGACTGGATATGCAGAGATATAATAACAAAGATTCATGAAAGAAATGTAGTTTGGCATAAATTGAAGCAAGATCCAGAAGACGAGGAATTAAACAAACAATTTATAATAGAAAGGAACAAAACTACAGAAAAAATTCAACATACTAAAAAAAAATACTACTATGAAACATTCAAGAAATACTCAGGAAACCCAAAGAAGATGTGGAAACTAATTAACACACTGTCCAACAACAAGGTCAAAACACATTGTACTCCTCCAAATCTAGTAACCAAAGATGGTCCAGTAACCGATGGTAGCAAAATCTGTGAGACTTTTAACATATTCTTCTCAACTATCGGTTCGACACTCGCTAATGCTATCCTAACGACACAACAAAAACACAACGTAGACACAACACAGACAACAGATTATACTCATCAACTAACTACTTTTACACCATGTCAAACGGACGAAATCTCAAAAATAATCGTTAGTCTTGATTCTAACTGTAGTGTAGGGATTGACGGGATAACCACAAAAATAATTAAATGTTTAAGAACCCTAATATCAGATAAACTGACCACTTGTATTAATGAACACCTTGCCGAGGGAACGTTTCCAGATGCTCTGAAATCGCAAAAGTTACCCCTATCCATAAATCTGGCACAAAAAGTGACCCGAACAATTACCGGCCTATCTCCGTCCTTCCTGTTGTGTCCAAAATTTTTGAAAAAGTTATTTATTCCCGATTAGACAAATACCTCACCTCTATTAACTTCCTTTACAAACGACAATATGGGTTTCGTTCTCTGTCCAACACATTATCAGCCACAGCAGACCTAATAACAGCAACACAAACAAATATTGACCAAAAAAAGATAGCACTAGGTCTTTTTATAGACCTAAAGAAAGCTTTCGATACCGTTAGCCACTCAATATTACTACAAAAGCTCAGTAACATAGGTGTTTCAGGGGTGGCACACAAAATGATTGAGTCATACCTAAAGAATAGGCATCAAATAGTAAAAATCGGGGAATACCAAAGTAAACCACACAGCACAGGCTCATTCGGTGTGCCCCAGGGATCAGTTCTTGGACCACTATTCTTTCTTATTTACATCAATTCCGTGCACGAAATTTCATTACATGGACATGTTTCCCTTTATGCTGATGATACCTGTCTTTTTTACTATGGCACTTCGATTGGCGACATGATCAAGCAAGCGCAGGAAGATTTAAACACATTATCTATTTGGTTCCAACAAAACCTGCTTACAATTAATGCTGCTAAGACTAGTTATGTCATTTATAAACCCAAAAATAAAAAAATACCAGCTCACCCCCCCTTGACCATTGATAATCAAATAATACAGCAAAAACAGTACGAAAAATACCTTGGGCTAAGAGTAGACTGTCAGTTAAACTGGAAAATACAAATTGAGCACATCAGATCCAAGCTATCCTCACTTTTGGGCTCATTGCGCAATGTTGTCCATTGCCTTCCTCATCGAGTGCGCCAGACCATTTATAACTCGTTAGTGAAGCCACACCTGATGTACTTAATAGAAATATGGGGCAACGCGCCAAAAACTAACCTAAAGGACCTACAGATCGCTCAAAATAAAATTATTAAACTATTGTTCCACTATGACTACCTTACACCTACAAACCAAATTTACAGGGAAACGAAGCTCATGAGCATTAAACAACTTCATGCATACTGTACCAGCATACTCATAAGAAAAATTCTG
This sequence comes from Mesoligia furuncula, assembly GCA_916614155.1. Lineage (NCBI taxonomy): Eukaryota > Metazoa > Arthropoda > Insecta > Lepidoptera > Noctuidae > Mesoligia > Mesoligia furuncula. Next base: position 26,015,092 of record OU744800.1, on the reverse strand, counting down.
AACAAGTCCATTCACACACAAATACACTTCACTAAAATACATCAAGTACATAATCGTAGCAGTCGTAGGAAGGATCACATTTTGCTACCGCGAGTGCGGACAGTCAATGGCGAGAGAACAATTATTTTTGCGGGAGTACAACAGTATAATAAACTACCTAAAGAAGTAAAGAATGCGAACTCGTTTAATATTTTCAAAGCCAAATTAAAAAATCACATACTTAATAATCAAACATTACTACCATGAATAGACTTGCCCTACTGTTGCGTTGCTTTGTTGTGGCACCGGGTTCGCATTCCTTATCTATTATGAATATTTGCGACCATAGTAATTATTTCTTTTGCGGGTGGATTGAAAAGTTTAAAGTTTTGTACTCGTTAATGTTACTTACGAACCTACGAAGTGAAATGTTATTAACTTAAATAATATTGCGTAAATGATTTTTTGTAAAGGAAAACAATAGCTGCTTAGTTTGTGTGTCAAAGTTCTATTAATATTAGTAAGTTTTAAAAATGTTCTCAAGTAAGTGAAATCTTTGTAATTTCTTATTGAGAAATAAATTTCTTTAACCATATATTATATTTTCAAATTCTAATGGGTCCCGCCTGCTTCCATCTCTTATTTAATTTAAAATGGGCTTGTTTGTAGCTTTTCAGTTTCGCAGTTGGGTTTTTTTATTTTTTTATTAAGTTAGGTGTTTTACCACACCGCTTATTATAAAGCGGTGTATTTTGTTGTTTCCGACCTTTGATTTTGAGTCCACTTTGAGCAAACTTAATCTGTTGAACGACCGCTGAACGGAAAACCTCGCGTGTCATCGTTTCGTCGCGTATCATTTCGTATCATTTCTGCTGTAAGACGTCCACTGCTGGACATAGGCCTCCCCCAAGTACCTCCACTTTCGACCGGTTCACAGTATGATAAATGCCTCGAAAAACGGACATCGCTTTTTTATTCTTCTAATCGATAGTATACACTGTTTTGAATGCTAGAGTAGAACTCCCAGAAACCAATTCAGCTTAGAACCAGAGTTATATTTTTTTCAATATTTTATTCTGGTTATCCATAGAAATCAATAGAATTGTATTATCTTATTATGTATGCAACGTTTTTATGTTTTAATTATAGTATGTGATAAAGCCAATTATCTGCTATTTTTAGAAACAAAAAAATATTTTTTAGATGTTATATAAAGCAAGCTACGTAATTTTTTCTGTAATTTTGAAATTAATTTTTTGCGCAGGTTCTATAAGGTAGTAGCATTTTATTTTCACACACATTATTGTTTAGTGTTATGATAACCTGCCTGTAAAATATCAGATGCATATCACGAAGGAATTCGGATATTTCGAGTTTAGATTTTTTGTTGCTAGGGTTTTCACAAATCAAAAATCTGAAAGCAAAAATATTATAATTTTTTAATTCTTAAAATGAAGTAAGTATTACTCATTAAGTATAAACAGTAGGTATAGAGGTACCCATAGGAAATTTAATGGCTTATAAAGTTATCTTGGCGTAAAATAATATTGTGAAGTTCAAAAATTGCCCTTAGTGGCTGTTTGTAGGTATACTTTGTAAAGTTTATTTTGTTTCACGTGTATATTTGTTCGTTTAATATAAAACCGTTAGATTTAAAAATATTTTTTATAGATTTACATAATTTATATTTTTTTGATGAAGGGGTAAATGTGGTATAGGAAAGGGGTCCGCCCTCATCAGGTTATAGTCTCAACAGAAAGTATTTAAGTATTTTTTGTGTTCTGAGAGTGACAACCCTATTATCAGAGAAAAATTTGAAAACCATAGAATCATCATATCTTCGATTTCCTGATAGATTTGCATCTGATTTTTTTTTCAGTTAATAGTACAGATCTAAAGAATATTTTAGGATAAATATTAGGTGCTACTGACAAAAGATGTCCGAGGAAAAAAATAAAAAGGAATAAAGATAAAATCAGGCATATTTATTTTTCTATTATAGTGAAATCTTTTCTGTTTCGCCTATATAATACCTTGCATATAATGTCAATAAACTTCAAAAACAAATGTTCGAATATTTTCATCACATCGTTTATTTTTGCGTTATTCTGGAAATCCAAAAATATCTAATAAAAATTATAACTCTGTTTTAAAGTACACCTAAGATCCGGGAGTTCTACTCTCGCATTCAAAATAGTTCATACTTTCGATTAATAGAATAAAAAAGGGATGTCCGTTTTTTGGGGCATTTATCATACTGTGCGGTTCTGTGCTTCTCGCATCCAATGGGTCCCGGGAGTCGGGACCCGGTGTCATTTACTTTAAGCAATAACAATCTGTGAACATGTGAATTTAAGAAATATAATGATGAGTGTTGTAGTAAAAAAAAAATATAGGTACAGGATGGTAGTATCAACGCGCAAACTGTAAACATGAATTCCACATGATTCTCGACCCCTCTTTTTTTTTGTTTGTGGGAAATCATCAAATGACTCCTCCCGCTCTGGGTGGAGCGGAAGGGAGTGTCAGACTCTTACTGACTAAAACCCACCCGTGTTCCTTCCTTAGTCCTTTATATTCCGGGGTAGCGGTAACCCTTTCAGACGATCCCGCTGACCCAGCAGGCATTCTAGACCTATAACGTAGAATTTTTTTAAGGGTTATCGAAAAATAATCTGTTGTTTCATAGAAAAGTGACCTACGCGGTCAAAATGGGCCAGCTATTTTTTCCCACCCTGTTGTTTCCTTAACCTAACCTTCCAGGTTACCAAATACGAGAAGGTAGTGTGCCATTAGTTTATGATGCACCCTTATTTATTTCCATTCAATTTCTTTCTTTCATTCTACAATAAGCCACAAACCATACCAACTATTTCATTAATTAAAACCTGCGCTCCACATAGTATATGGCCCACTATTACTCTCACAAAATTATCCACAAAGTAACACTAATTTATTCTCTTTCCTTTGTTTCAGGTAAGCAGCTGTCACACTTTATCATCTTCATGTCGGTTTTCAAGTTAAGTTATAACAGCTATGAAGTATACTTAAGTACCTATTTTTTGTAAAAACACACACCACATTGTAACAAGAAGATATGTTTTTTATGCCGTGAAAAACTAGCTACGGTTAAAGGTCATACACGTATCAAACCGGAAAGGGATCGCACCGTATCAACTCGAGCCGTTCAGTATTCTTTGTATGAAACTCCCTACTGCAAAGCACACTAATCAGAATCGTAACGTAATCTCTCGCCTTGGGACAAGCTCACGAACCGCGGTGCAGTGCGTTACGGTTCATTGTCCCCGCGCTTACGGCTCGTCGTCCCCGCGCTTACGTCTCTCCGTACCCTAGCTTATGTCTCTGCGTCCACCCTTGCCCCTCTCACCCCTTCGGCCTGCCTGCTGCACCATCAACCAGCGGTCGGCCAGCTGTAAGCGCGGCGTCGCCTAGCCGTAGCCGAGTCGACGTATTCTTATAAGACGACTTCTGATCCGCTTTGGTTACCTGCTTATTTTAAGTTGACGCCTGTTTGTCGGCGAGGCGAAAGGCGATACAGTGCCGATCCCTTTCCGATTTGATACGTGTGACCTTTATACGCCGCGTGTAGGCACGATCGTCAGTGTTGTATGGATCACTATGGAAGCTTGTTAACAGACACGTTTTTTGTACGGCGCGGTTTACGCCGTACTGTAAAGGAACCGTGCTGTGTGGGCTTTATAGGCTCGCCATATTAGTAAAGTGTGAATTCACAATAACAATTACAGCTATCTGACCACAGATTTTATAAACTTGATCAGTCGTTCGAAATAACAATGAGAGGCAATTGATCAATAGGAGGTCAATAATAAATAAATAAAAAAGCCTTTATTTCTTATAAACTTAAAACTTTAAAAAGTACCTTAATAAGTACTTATTAAGGCACTTTTTAAAGTTCTAAGTAAAAAAAAAAATAAAATAAATAAATAATATTTTGATTAAGGACTAATTTTTCAATAGACAGATAATAATTGACGTCTGATAGTTTTTGTATGGCAGAACTGTCAAAAATTCAAAATTATTTCTCCGATAAAATTATCTGGCGTTGGAAAAATCAGCCCTTAGTCAATACTGGACACTTATAATTTTATCACAAAATCACAGCCTCCAAAAAACCTTCTAAAAAACACACCTTCGCTTTTCAACTTTCCTAAGGTGAGACCGCCTTTGTCCGATACGTGTGAAAATGGCCTTATACATAAAAGATCGAACGATTTGAGTGCGGTCGAGAGTTCGATGGTACAGTGTTAGTTTCTCCTAAGACGAGCTCCGCAAATAGCGTCTTCACCTAGTAATCTCTGCGGGGCAAAGATCTGGAATGATAGTCTACTTTGTTGAAATATTCTCGGTGAGGCAGTAAATATGGGTTGTTTAGAGGGTTTGGGGAGAGAGTGGGGTTTAGTTAGGGCGATGCTGGTGCGAAGGCTAAATAGAATACCTATACCTACGGTAGCTCAGTTATTTAGTATTTGTACATTATTGCTTCTGAGAAGATAATACTAGTAGTTGGCACAGTGACAAGTTATAGAGGGCCAGAATATTTTTTACAGAAAATGCTATTGACATGAATGCACCGCATTGCATTTTCAAAGAACGGAAAGCACGCAATCTACACCAGAGGTTATTTTGGGTTATTATTACCCCATCATATACAACATTGTTTCAAGTATATGCGAAACCCGAAACACGTGTCTAGTATTTTTATGTAAAGAATCTATGTACATAAAACCCACCCGTGTTCCTTCCTTAGCCCTTTATGTTCCGGGCCAGCGGTAACCCGTTCGGACAATCCCGCTGACCCGGCAGGCTTCGGCCCTAAGGGGGCTCCTCAATGCTGACATCTCTTTGAGGCGGAAAGTTATAAGCTTGCTAAGTTACCTGTTTGTCCGTACAAAAACATGCTCACCCGCGCCGCTCGCGCCGCGCTGTTTGCGCTCATTGATAATAGTACCTAGGTACCTAACCGTTCGGCGCGGAGATTGGATAACCTACTTAGTGTCGCTCGGTGTCCAACTTTTAACCTTTATTAAATATTTTTGGGACAAAATATAACATGGGGTAAAAATGATTGGAATCGATTCAGTTACTTATTCTGAACAAACTATATTCAGGTTTCGCATAAACTAAAAATAACGTTGTATATATCTGTTCCTTTTTTACCTTGGAGAAAACAATACTGGCGGTTGGGATAGTGACATGCAACCATGGGGAGTTACAAAGAGTTAATATAAAATCATTTTAACAGAAAATACTGTTGAAATGACAATACTGGACACTAATAACAGCACTGCAATGCATTTTCTAAGCACAGAAAACGGACAATCTTATAACACCAGAGGTCGTTATGACCCTCATCTAGTGTTAAAATTACCCCATCTATTGACATCTTTCTACCACTCTCAACAATGCCTTATAGACAATATGGTTATAATATATCTATCAGTTTTCTGCTCACGAACAGGGCACTATTTCATAAACATGGCAATCTGTATCGCCAAACTTGGAACCCGGCTTCCAAAACAGCAACTTTGTTGGGAGCCTAACAGACATAAATGCCCAACTTTGTTTTATGGCTGCATTTTATTCAATCCTATGACGTCATTCCAAAACCTCTTATAGTTTTCGATGCAGTAGGGTATTATGGTGTAGAGAAGGTCGTGGGGAATAGTGAGCGGTAAGTTCAACTTATAGGTGAGGCTATGCTGTGGTTGTCGCAACTGGGGGCCTAAAAAAGGGCACTTTGGCAGAATCATAAAAGGATAACATTTTGAATCATAATATGTCGAAGATAGTCCGTGTTTTTCTTTTTTTTCGCTACAGTACGTAGGTATAATCAAAGAGATTGGGATTGAATTTGGATTGGATTGATTGGTATTTGAGCACAGACAAGAAAAAATAACTAAAAGATGTTTCACCAATGGGATTTGATACGATTAACTTAACAGTTAACTGTCCATTATGATTCATAATGTTGTCCTTTTATGATTCTGCAAAAGTGGCCTTTCTAGGCCCCTGATCTGCTGATTGATTCATTTTATACAGATTTTTTTTCCGTATTAAAATATGACGACGCCGCAAGTGGCACTGTCTAGTTTGGTTACAAAGTACAGACTCTAGCATATCAAGCTACCCGAAACTGTCAAATTTTCCCAATCAACTTTGAACCTTATGCTTTACCGATAAAGTTGAAAATCTATTAAAGAAATTTGACAGATTGTAGTAGCTTGATATGCTGGCGTCTGTACCACCGAAGAAATCAAAAATAAACAAATGAATAAATGATTTATGACTTAAGTCGGATAAGAGTGACACTGACTGATTACTGTCAGTCTAGCAGAGCGTCACAGCGAAGGTTGCGTCAGGGGAGCCACTGTCATATACCTCATACATGACGAAATGCTTTATTCTGGCACAATTCTGATGATATTGACGCTGCTGGACCACTAAGACACCATAACAACTTTCAATATGACCACTTCCGGTAAAGGCTATCCTGCGCCGTTATATAGAAGTATTACTTTCAACAGGCATTATGACATATATACACAGAATACGTAATTCCAAAAACGGACATTTGATAACTTTTATTGTCAATGATATTAGTAACAAGAGGTTGTTAGGTTATACACATTCCGCAAGTGCCACGTCAAAATTTGGCTAATTAGCCTAGTTGCCTGTCGTCTTGTCACTTTTACACTCCCGATAATTACAACATACCGTCCTACTTCCACGTGTCATCTTATAGTATGGCATTGTGCCGTTTTTGAAGACCGAATGTTGGTTAAGTAACCTATCCTACCTCGTTTTACTTAGAATATCATTGGTTGTAGTCTACTCTATAAATCCATGCTTTATTATTGCTTTTGGTATTTTAGACGCATTATATTATGTTTGTTTTCTAATTTTAACTCGGCTTTGAGCTGTTTCTTTAACACAATCCACTCCCAAACAAAATACCACTACATACTGCAGAATTTGTGAAAAGCTAACGAGAAAGACGTATCGTGAAATATACGGTAGATTCAAATAGCTAGGAGAGCCGTTGCCAAGAGTGGCGCTGCAAAGGGAGGGGTAACGAAGGGATTCGGCCGTGTACATAAATCCTTTGATTGACGCACTTAAGCATGGGTTGACCTAGATGGTTCTTGGGCAACGTACGAGCATGTGGAGGAAATTCGCTAGACAGAGATAGTGAAGTCAATTTGGCTATATTGAGGTGAACATGATTAGACTATTTGAAAATATACTCTTGGAAAAAGGTTTCAGTTTAAAGAAGTTTTATTTCTCAAAAAAGAACTCACCTATTGACTTGAGAAACTTGACGAAAATAAATAAATACGGAACATAAACCTCAAAACTTATAAAAGTTATATAAACATGAACTTTAGAAACTGAGACTGTTGTTGACATTTCAGATTTTAGATCAGTAAAATGCACGATAAAATGAGATAGTAAGTTCGTTGTATTGCGTCGATATTTGGCGTTAGAATGAGCAATAATATTATAGTCCGAAATTCCTTTCTGAGAACACTTTAACGCATGATTTATGAGGGGTTGACAAATACGTTTAATTTAAACATTAACAAATTAGCATTGTTTCGACATTTAGAGAGTTTTTATTAGAGGAGGTCTATGTTGAAGGACAAGCTGTTTAAAGCCGAATGTAGATTTGGAATAAAATAATTTTGAGAACATTTAGAATATATTATGTGGAAAAATCTTGTATAAAAATGGAAGTAGAAGTAACAATTGGATCAAGGCTTGTTTTATAACTAACAATGTAACGATAAATGTCCGTCTGTTTGTATTCTTATTTATTTTTCAAATGTATTGTTCCGACATTTAACTTAATAATTGATACCAAACACTCTGTTAAACCTTATGATTACATATTATGGTATAGATTGCTGAAACGTAACATGAAATGTAACGCACGTTCAAATGTGAGTACAAATTCACCTTGTTGTTGTGTTTCATTTGATGTTACATTGCATAAAGGACGGCTAATTTGTGCTACATGTATGTTACGTTTCACCAATTTGTACCCAGCATAAAGGCTCTCGTTTTACAAAACAGAAATCAACAAATCCGACAGCACATCAAAACAAGTTCTTTCCCTTTGAACGTCCTGACAACTCTATACACCTTTTAAAAGAGCAAGCAGCATTGTACTCGAGATCACAAACAAACGTATCTGTTGTTTTACTTATGAATATTAATACAAGGGAAAAAATTCCATTATCTTCCACGATGAGGGACCCTCTTGAATACATTACGGAGAGTTCTAAGTGATATATACTACTTATTACGGTGTGGTGATAGATATTTTCTTCGTTCTTATGACGTTTCCTTCGTTGGATTGGAGGTTAATTTTTCTAACATATACCCCTGTATATCATAGTAAAATGTCAAGTGGCGGAAACATCGTCGCGCAAACTGTAACCATGCATTCAGAAGGAGGTGACTGCCTCCCACTCCCTCTCGAAAGGATTACCGCTGGCCCGGAACATAAAGGGCTAAGGAAGGAACACAGGTGGGTTTTAGTCAGTAAGAGTCTGACACTCCCATCCGCTCCACCCAGAGCGGGAGGAGTCATTTGATGATTTCCCATCCGCAAAAAAAAAAAAAAAACCATACATTCAGCACACGATTCTATACATCCCCTAGCGTAGAAATATTTCGTCGGTTATAAAAATAAAAAAAATCTGCTGTCTCATAGAAAAGTGGAATACCGACGCGGATTTTTTTTGTAAGTAAATAAAATAAAAATTGCAGGAATTCAGGCCTAAACGCCCTTGTATTTAGGCCTGAATTCCTGTCACACTGACATCGGTTGCGTACGGTCCACGGATAACAACCATAGATATCCAACAACATACGCGCCGCTGACGTCAGCGTCGCAGTATGGGTGCTATATATAACACAATGAGTATTCACACGAGCGACCGACTGACGACGTCAGCGTAACAGGAATTCCGGCCTTAGAATCACGGTTTCGCATCAATGTCCCTGCCACCCCGTATAGACACCCTCTTGATGTGTTTTAGCAGAATCTGGAAATGCTAATTTTACGAGCTTGAAGTAAGAGCTAATCTTAGTAGGTGCCTATATGCATGTTTCAGCTCTTGCTGGTAGGTATTTGAAATGTATAGTAAAATTATTTAACGCTCTTTGCGACTTAACATATTATTATTATATAATTAATGTATGCAAAATATTGTAAAGCATTTTAAAAGAGTAACGGTGGAGTTTTTTGCCCATTCTTCTACATACGAAAACTACCTTTTGGAATGGGCGACTAGAATTAATTCTATTTTGTTGTAATTTTTGACGTTCAAAAGTGCCTTTTATGTATGTGCCTATTTGAAATAAAATGCTTAGAATTTGACTTGACTTTGACTGGGTGCCCAGCAAATTAAAACTATTCGTAGCTAAAGATAAGTCATCTGAAAGAAGTCAACAATTTTTAAAAGAATTTTCAATTCAATGTCTCATCTTTTAAACGAAAAAAGCAGAACAGTATGCACACAAGGAATTCAAAGAAAATACACCACCAATTCATTCAATCTCAAATTATGAAAGGAAAATAACTGACCCTGACAACCCGCACTGAAATTTGAACCTTACCACTTCACGTCAAAGTCCATCTTTCCATACCACTGAAACTAATAAGCAATAAGTGGGTTCGCCCTGGATTACAACTTAATATCAAGTGCCTTATCTTTAGAGAATTTACTTTGTTGTCGCTTATATACCACTAGGGCCCCACTTTAACCTTTTCAAGCCGTTTTACCTTCTGGGTCTTGAAGTGCTTAACCTTACTTATCTAGGTGAAGTCGCTCATAACGACCCTGAGATTATATTTAATTTGGCCGTCAATGAACCTGTGTGAACATTTTGGCCGGTAATTTGTATATTAGGTCGGGAAAGAAGTTTTTTCGTATTTTATAGCCTGTATAAAGTTGTAGTAAAATCTTTTTGGCTGTGCTGTGTGTATCTGGCTGGTTTTGATACCATTAAATAGATGACAATAAAAAAAAAAGTAAAAACGATTTCCCGCCTTTTTTCAATTGTTTTCCTTTCCGCCGAAACGCGTGAAATTCGATACATTTTGATATTTTATTACAAAAGAGGAAAAAATGGAACACAAGCTGCGAAAAAAAAATGTGATTTCTATGGACTTAACGCAGTATCCGTAAGAGTAACACAAAGTTGGATCAAGCGTTTTCAATCCGTGAATTTTGAAGTCAAAGATGCAGCTCGCTCTAGTCGCCCTGTTACGGAAAAAGTAGATGCCATTTTTGAAAAAGTGGAACTAAATCGGCATATTAATAATTACGATAATTAGGTAAAGAGTTAGAGGTTGACCATAAAACAGTTTTGACCCATTTGAAAAGGTCTGGGTATGCAAAAAATCGATATTTGGGTACCACACGAGCTCACTGAAAGAAAACTAATGAATCGTGTTCTCATTTGCGGTTCTCTATTGAAACGTAATGAAACTGAAACATTTTTTAAAAGATTGATCACTGGTGATGAAAAGTGGATCTCCTATGACAAGAACTTGCGAAACAGACGATGGTCAAAGGGCAGTCAAGCTCCACAGGCTATAGCGAAACCCAGACTAACTCGCAATAAGGTGACACTCAGTGAATAGTGGGATTGGAAGGGCATCGTTCATTATGAGCTTTTACCGCCAGGAAAAACCATCGATTCGGATCTCTATTGCCAACAGCTGATGAGACTCAAGCAAGAAATTGAGAGAAAACGGCCGGAATTGATCAACAGAAAGGGTTGTGGTCTTTCATCATGATAACGCCAGACGACAGACATCTGTAGCCACTCAGCAATTTCTATGTGTTTCGGTCTCTTCAGAATTCTTTAGGAAGTGCAAGAGAGGACTGTCAAAGCTACTTGTTGCAGTTTTTTTGATCAGAAGTCTCAAAATTTCTCGAGTTTTATTCCTGGAAATAGTATCCTGCGTCGTTATTAAAATATATATCAATCATTTTTCGCCGAAAATACTCCAATAAATCTAGATCCGTTGAAATGAAAAATTGACTTTGAGGAAAAGAGAGTTTAAAAATATGAATGAATAAATTTGAACGAATCCAATTTCCGCGAAAAAGGTAGATATTCTTTATTTTACGTTTTACAGTTATTCCTTAATTAAAAAATATAACAAATATGTTCAAATTAAGTGTTTAAAAGATACTTTGCTGTTCTCATTTTAAATTGACTGATTTAAGTATAGGGGTATGAGGAGTTTGAGGAGCAGCGTATAATGTTCAGTCATCCTCCGTAGAAAAGAGAGGATCTTCCGACTACACGAGTGTTCTGGCTGGTGGGCCCGACGATTAATGTCGGGACGTTGTATATTCTCGCCGCGCGGTAAACTCTGCTTTCGCGATGCAGGATTCTGCGTGACGTCAGTGTGATACGTAGATCGCATATTGCAATGTAGATTTACAGACTTTTGCGTTCCGCGAGATTTTAAAACCTTTACTACTTGTGACCTTTAGATATTCTACCTTCTGTCTCATACAAGAACAACAACTAATTTCAACATCAAACATTTCATCAAAATCTTGATACTCACAGTATTTTCGCACAAACATCCTTAACCTGTAACCGAATGGAATCCCTCGAGACAGTCGCGTGCAACTAACAATTCTTTCGACTTTTACCTCGTAAATAAAGTTACCAAGTTGGTCAGAAGCGGCAAAATTTATTAAAAGGAACAAACATAGCTAAGAAGTACGGTAATAAGATTTATTAGTTCACTGTTAACATCTCAGCTAACTTTGGTGTCAAAAAAGGGGACTAAACGTCCCCTTTTTAGGGTTCCGTACCCAAAGGGTAAAAACGGAACCCTATTACTAAGACTTTGCTGTCTGTCCGTCTGTCCGTCTGTCTGTCACCAGGCTGTATCTCAAGAACCGCGATAGCAAGACAGTTGAAATTTTCACAAATTATGTATTTCTGTTGCCGCTATAACAACAAATACTAAAAACAAAATAAATTAAATATTTAAGGGGGGCTCCCATACAACAAACGCGATTTTTTTGGCCTTTTTTGCTCGATATCAAAAATGGCAACAGGTAGGCACTTGAAATATTCACAAAATACTCAGTTGTATTTTAACTTTAATAATAAATAATAAAATTAAAATACAATAAATATGTAAGGTGGGCTACCATACAACAAACATGTTTTTTTTGGCGTTTTTGCCTTGTGGTACGGAACCCTTCGTGTGCGAGTCCGACTCGCATTTGGCCAGTTTTTTTTTAGTTAATGTGTCCTTTTTTATAGAATAAAGTATATAAGATCAGATCTTTGTTTGAGTAAAGGAAAAATTACTTATAGTCATCGACGGATTATGTAAGCATTGTAAAAGCCAATTATTTTTAAAAAGAGTAACGGTCGTTTCCTATGGAGAAGAACTGTCAAGAAACTCCACTTTCTTGCCGGTTCTTCTCCATAGGAAACGAGCAGTTGGAACCGTGCACCTAGCTTCTGACGTTTCATAAGTGCCCATGTGAAATAAAATATTTTGATTTTGATTATGTTCTGGGGAATTGTACTTGTAACATATTATTATTATGTTTTAGTTAGATTTTTCCAGCATAAGCATAAGCATAGTATAATTAGCCTTTAGTGTTCCCCCTGCAGCAGCGTTCTCTATGCATTCCACCACCATACCATACTGCGATCGCCAACCCGCCTGCCAAGCGTGGCGTTTATGGCAAACCCCCCCCTTTTGGGGGAGGCCTATGTCCAGCAGTGGACGTCTTTCGGCTGAAATGATGATGATGATGATGTTCCCCCTGCTGGGAAACAGGCCTCCTCTTGAGAAGGAGTGGGCCGTAATCCACCATGCGGGCCCGTGCGGGTTCGTGGATGTATTATGTTATTGAATTTTCGGTTCTAGGATATGCCGGTTTCCTCACGATGTGACTTTGTCGTTTTGAGGTGATAAAATAATTTGCACAAAGTAAAGTGCCTATCTGGGTTCGTATTCATAAGTCACAGCCGTTTTCAGTGAGCCAGCACTGGGAGCCTAAAAAGCCACTTTGGCCGAATCATAAGAGGATAACATATGAATCATAATAAGGCGAAGACAGTCCGTGTTTTTCTTTTTTCGCTGCACTACGTAGGTATAATCAAAGAGATTGGGATTGGATTTGGATTGGATTGATTGGTATTTTAGCAAAGAAGAAAAAATAACTGAAAAATCCTTCACCAATAGAATTTGATACGATTAACTTAACAGTTAACTGTCAATTATGATTCATAATGTTATCCTTTTATGATTCTCCCAAATTGGTTTTGTTAGGCCCCCTTATCTTTGTTTGAGTAAAGAAAAAATTACTTATAGGCATCGACGGCTTAAAGTCGCATCCGTTTCCAGTGAGCCAGCACTGCTCTTCGGATTCAAATTTTTCAGATAGAGAGACAATTGATATTTGATTATACCTCAATGTTACAGCAAATATTATGGTAGGTCCAAACAAAAGGTATATGAAATACTAGCAGCGCCCCGTGGTTTCACCCGCATAAGTGTCGATCCCGTGGGAATATCGGGATAAAAACTATTCTATGTCCTTACCCGGGGCTCAAACTATCTCTATACCAAATCGGTTCAGTCTGAAGAGGTTACAGACAGACAGACAGACACACTTTCGCGTTTATAATATTAAGTACGGATTTCTTCAACAGCTTCGCGTTTTGTCCAGTCCATGATGCGGAAAAAAAACCGATTGCGCTTTTCCTACATATTTATAATGCTATGAACTCTCAAATTCACTCCGTTTCTCAATTTACCATTAATACGTTCTAGTTGCGTGTTTGATTACATGCAAAATGAAATAAAAACCTCTACCTTTCAAGCCCTCTAAGATGATTATTTGCCTATTACTAGAGACGATCCCTTTTAGGCTACAAAGTACGTATATACCAATATTCTAAAACTGCCTAGTCTATTCCCAACTATTTTGCTTGCTTCCAGTCTAACCGGATGCAGCTGAATACCAGTATTTTACATGAAGCGACTACCTATCTGACCTCCACAACCCAATATCTGGGTACCATGATATCCCTGGGAAAGACTGGTTGTCAGACTTTTCGGTTTGAAACGACCTGTAGTGACTGTCAAATATCTACGGGACAGCCGGGGACCAAGACTTTAAGAGCGTTTACGCCGTACGGCATTTCATACAAACTTTCAAGCCCTTGAAGAAGAAGATACTCGAAACAGCTGTATTCGTTCATAACAACCTGAATTATTTTACTCACGTACCCTCACACAGTCAACGTCGTGACAATAGTAGACTTTGTACCCAGCCTGCTAAAACAGCACTGTTACAGAAAAGTGTAGTATGCAGAGCTCCACTAATTTATAACCACATACCGAACTCGATAAAAAAATTGAACGCCAATAGCTTTAAAAGTACCATAAAGAAAATTCTGATTAAAAAATGTTACTATCATGTACAAGATTTCCTTAGTGACAAATGTATTTAATTGAAGATGAAGGATGACATTTAAATTGTAACACATAATAATAATTCTATATACGACTTATTAACTGACTTAATTTGTAAATTGTTTTAGACTTTATTATTTCATGACATTTACTATTTAGATATTTCATTTTGACATTTACTATTTAGATTCATTGCATATAATAATTAATATTTGTACACCAGTCGTGGTAAAACATGTTGATACAATCGATAAATAATGTACCATCTATAGTAAACATCCATTTTTGCATGTATTATTATGATCTACACATGTTTTGACAAATAAAATGATCTTTATCTTTATCTTGTTTTTCGAAATCAATGAACCGATTTTAATGAAACTTCATACGCATAATAAGCAGGATACAAAGGTCTGAAAAGCCAGACGAGAACATTTTAGAAAAATAGTGTTACAGCCAAATTGAACCGATTTAAAATTTTCCATAGAAACAAAGATTTCCAGTTACCTTTTTTTGAAATAAGACATTTCATTCATTTAGAAAAATAAGGGCTTGAAAGTTTTTATGAAATGCCGTACGGCGTAAACGCTTTTAACGTGTTATCCGAGGCACCAATATCCAAATCTACATAAATCTTCCTCAACAAAGACAAGATGTTCTCGCCGTAAAAAGTAACAGTACTCATTAAGAATAGATGTTAAAAACGTTTAAATCATCCCAAACGCTTGACGTAATCAAATAAAATCGCTGTCTGGATTAAAGGAGCTCCTTGGCTCTTGATTTAACATAATTTGTTCCAAGGAGATTTCGTTTTATTCTTTTCACTGCGTCGCACTGATTTGTGACGTCAGTCTTTTAAAGTTATGTCATTAAGCTTAATTGGATTTCGGATACTGTGGATGTGGTTTCTTTTTATACAGGATGAAATCAAACTAAATCAAGGTCGTGGTCGTCGTCAACTAATCGTGGTCGTCGTCTTCGCCGTTTTGTCTTTCGAAACGGTGAAGGAAAACATCGTGGGGTAACCGGCATGTCCTAGAACCAAAAATTCGAAGACAGGTGACATCTACCAAACCGCACTGGGCCCGCATGGTAGATTATAGCCCACTCCCTCTCGAAGAGTGGAAGCCTGTGTCCCACCTGTAGGAACATTATAGGGCAATTACGCTTAATTATGATTGAAATATTATTTATTTATTTATTTTATAATTTATGTACACACAGTAAAATACATAGAGATATGACATAATTATAATTTGAGTACAAAGGTACTGCTTATTTCTTAAGAAATTTCTTCCAGCAGACCTGCGAAAGGAGAAGTAAAAAAAGAAATGTAGACAATAGTGTGTGAGAACAAGAAGAGAAAATATGAATGTGTGAAGTCTAAAACTAGAATATTAAATAAACCTACACAAATAATGCAAAATAATAATAATAACATAAATATACTTAAATAAATACATAATGCTAAAATATATAAACATATATATATACATATAACATATATATATACTCACAGTATAGAGGAAAGGTAATGCTCTTTTAATCGACATTTAAATAGAGAAATAGTTTTTAAATCACGAATGCTAGGCGGAAGTGAGTTCCACAATCTTACAGCATGGACAGAGAAGGAATAAGAATAGTAGCTTGTTTTATGAGGATGAGATTTATTAAATATTAAATATATACTTAATTACGCTTAATTATGATGCAACTGGCGAAACTTTACAAACATAATTTGCGGTCCTTTGCGAACTTTACAAACATAATAGTTGTCACTTCAGTGAAGTTTCGCTTTATCCTTGTATATTTGATAAACTTGACCACTATCTCTCTCGAGAAGTCCGGTATTTTTCGGTCTAATCTCAGTCTCAATCTATAAAAAAAATCTAATTTACCAACATTAAAAAAGAAACTGCCTCTGAATGCCTAACCGACTGCCTCTTTGATCTAGTGGTTGCAAGCGCTACAGCTGCGCATGAGGTCCTGGGATTCCCAAGTCGGATAAAGTCTTAGTGCTTGGCTAGACTGGCAGCGCGGGGCGGGGAGCGGCGCGGGTGCGGGAACGCGCGGGTTCGGCCTCTCCGCAGTCGAGTGCGGCTTTGTTCGGAGTGCTGTCGTGTCCAGTGTTTTTCAAAATATACTATGGAAGAAGAAGACTTATTTTTACTACAAAAAAGCTCGAACTAGTTTGAGAACCCCGGTCCCAACGCGGGCCGTAGTTGAAATGAAGTTCTTATTTATTTAATACTTCAAGCACATAAATGTACAGAGGCGGACTTAATGCCATAGGCATTTTCTACCAGTCAACCTTTGGGTGATGCAGAGACAGACAGTGGTAGGTGCAATCACGAGAATTGAGGAATAAATAATTTAAATATAAAGATACTCATAAACCTATTAAAGTTATGAATATAACATATACCTAATTACATATTAATATAAGCACAAATAAATATATATAAATACATGAATACACTTACTAAAAAGAAATAAGGCAAACAATGAGAACATATTACCGTTGTCAGATCGTGCCAGCTTCTTGCGAATGTGGTCGCGAACTTTAACTTTAAAGGATAATCGGTTGGTTGCCAAGTTCTTATGTTTGAGTACGCTGCGCCGCGCCCACCCCGCGCCCGCCTTTGCGTCTGGCCAAGCACTTGTTGGGTTTTTCTATCAAGAAAATCTCAGTAGCAGCCCGGAGCTTGTAACTGTGCCCAGTTGATGGCAATAGGCTCCCCCCCATATGGAACTGAAACATAACAGGCGAAACAGGGGTGATGTAATGTTATGTATGTTATGTAAGAAGAGATTGCGACTTGAATTTGAACGCTTTTTAGGGTTCCGTACCTCAAAAGGAAAAACGGAACCCTTATAAGATCACTTCGTTGTCCGTCGGTCTGTCCGTCGGTCAAGACCCTTTTTCTCAGAAACGCGTGAAGTTATCAACTTGAAATTTACATTAAATACTCAGGGCTGCAATCCCTTTAAGCAGTAAAAAAATCAAATTTCTAAGTCAACGCAATCAAAAGATACGGGCGTTTATGTTCCGGAATCAAAACCTATAGGGTACTTTCCGGTGTCCTAGAATCATGAAGTTTGCACAAGTAGCACAAGTAAAGAAAAAATCCGAAAACCGTAACCAACATAAAAACATTTTTCCCGTGATAAACTATTTACATACCTACAAATTTGTACGGAACCCTCGGTGCTTGTGATCTTACGTAAGACCTATCAAGACTGAGCGAGAATGTCCGAAAGGGTTACCGCTACCCCGGAACATAAAGGGCTAAGGAAGGAACATGAATGTGTTTTAGTCAGTCAGAGTCTGACACTCCCTTCCGCTCCTTCCAGAGCGGGAGGGGTCATTTGATGATTTCACACCCTCAAAAAAAAAACCCTCGGTGCGCGAATCCGATTCGCACTTGACCGGTTTTTTATTTAAGTACGAGAATAAATTGGCCTTTTAAGGGTAATCGATGGTGCGGTAGACGATGTTGCACACATACCTAGAAGTAACCTCCTCACTTGATATTTGAATTGACTGCCGCAGTAATGTTAATGCAATTTCGGTTTATCATATTGATTATCTAAATAATTAAAGCGATGATGAGATTCTAATCGGACAATCCGAAGTGTATATTAATTCCTAATATTGCATTGTTAACTATTTCATTAAACGTATGTATATTGAAATTAGCAGCGCCCTGCGGTTTCACCCGCATAAGTGTCGAATCCGTGGGAATATCGGGATAAAAACTATCCTATGTCCTTTCCCGGGACTCAAACAATCTCTATACCAAACTTCATCCAAATTGGTTTAGCGGTTTAAGCGTGAAAAAGTAACATACACACAGACAGACAGAGTTACTTTCGAATTTATAATATTAGTATGGATACTATAACGTGACAATGATTCGGCCATTTTGGATTTGTCTTTTGACTGATAACATTTATGTATCCAAAGTCTAAAGGAATCCGCTAGATGCGAGAAGCACAGAACCGGTCGAAATGGCGGTGTTTGAGTGAGGCCTATGTCCAGCAGTGGACATCTTCGTGCTGAAATAGAAAGAAAGAAAAATATGTATATGTGTATGTATATGTATGTGTGTATGTGTGTGTATATGTTTATTTGTCACAGAAACACGTGCATACAAAAAGATAATTATTTCTAATAATAAGGAAAAATAAAAACAAAATATATCTATATTCACGAGCACAAAGCAGAAATAGTCGATGGCTGCACCTCATGACTGTGACAAGAAGGCTTCCACTCAGCATGATGCTGTACTGGAGGACCCACAGCACTGCGCTGAGTTTTCAGTGGTTACCCGAAAAGGACATACGGAAACCAAGTCAGACCAAATGATTCGTATTATAAGGTAACAAAATAAAATAAAACAAACAGTACTTATAATATGAAGCAACTACATAAACAACCATTGATATGAATAAATTATTACTAAATAACATACAATTTAATTTATCCACACAGGCATCACCGTGCGTTCTTAAAAATAAAAGTTCCCACCCAAAGCATTTATTACACAAGAGTATTCAGTGTTTGGTGTTGTGTCTCGCTCCCACCCAACTTAAGTAGAACAGTCAATAAATTCTTTAAAAAAAAAAAAAACGAATTAAGAACCTCCTACTTTTTTTGAACTCGGTTAAAAATCTATCTCGCCGTGACAACTAACGTGTCAATAGTGTCAATCCCAAGCCATCCATTAAATGGAATGACAGCACACTTCATGCTAACTTCACCTAAGTTTTCAAGGTGAGCTTTTACAGACATCAAGTTACTACAATCTGTCAAATTTATTTAAAGGATTTTCAACTTTATCGCTAAAGCATAAGGCTCAAAGTTGATTGGGAAAATTTGACAGTTTCGGGTAGCTTGTTGTGCTTGTGTCTGTAGGTACATACAATCTTAGTGGCGAAGGCACTCTCAAATATTAAACTTATCGAATCGGAGCAAATGCATAAAATAAAATCCTTAAACACTGATTCAAAAATAATAAACGTAACTATGAAACAATTTACTTACATTTTGAGTTGCTTTCAAAACAAATGGTGGTGATTTTCATGGCTTGCAAATGGGTCCTCAAAGATGGCCGCTATGTGCAGGGCGGACGTTTTGGGGGACTGTCTCTTAAAATTTGGACGTTCAAAAAGTGCTGATTCGCAGCCTATTTCGAATAAATTACTTTTGATTTACACAAAAAATCTTTACGTTAAAACTGGTTCTTCTCAGAGCGAAAACTATAAAGATTTGTCTTAATCAAAGGACAACTGAATATATTACTTTGAAATGTTATTCAAGTAGAAACAGCTCCGTCACTGTGGTTACAAGTGATTAATTAATCGATTGATTTATAGCTGAAGCCGTGAGTTTCTTGGATACAAATCAGACGAGAATAAAACCGTTTTTTGGTGAGAAATAGAATGGATCTAACAAAGGTAATTTCGTGGTAGGTTAATCAAAGGAGTGACAATTGAACGTGCGAAATAAGGAAAGGTAGATAGTTTTTTTTCTCCTAATAAAATACTATACCTAGTAAAATGTTATATTGATTTCAAACGTTTGTTCAGTTGTAGACGTACACGAGTTAATATTGATAATATTATGATGACGATTGTGATCTAATTTGGGTGTACCTAGTGTAGCGAAAACAGATGGAAATAAACACTTTTCGCTATTAAATACGTATAATTTTCGTTTTTAAAAAAAATCCGAACATGATAAAATATAAAAAAATAAAAAATGAACAAGTAAGAAAATGACAGAAAAACTTGGAACCTGTGACGATAAGACGATACTTTAGGATAGTGTATGTACAAAGATTTAGTCACGCGACGCGATTTTTAAACGTGATTGCAATCATAAGTTCCGCGCGCGTGGAAGAAAAAAAAATCCGCTTGAAAGAAAAAAGGGTAACACGCGCCTGCCGTATTAGATATAAAAATACAGTGGTTCTTTTCTTTAAAAAAAGATTAGACTACAACAAACTAGGTAATAAAAGAATAGAGAAATAAAAAAGTATCAGTTTAACACGGGCTCCTGTCCGTTGGCGAATACGACCGGCTCAGCTCGGCTCTGCTCGTCAGTACGAATCGGCTGTTGCTCCGGGGAATTGCAGAATTACTTATTGGCAAGAGACTGGGTAGTAGGCGGAAAGCCGAGTGTATCGGCTTGCAGAAATTTCGGGCCACCTGGGGTAAAATTTATCCATAAGAACCCGTGAAGCAAGCAGAATCTCATATAGCCCAAAAAACAGCATAGAACAATTATTACGTACCAAAGAAGGACAAAAAAAAACCATAGTTCATCAGCAGTGGAGACTCATTCAGTGAACCACATCTTGTAGCGAGGAACCTTGAATCCACGGAAAATTCTACACAATTTAACTGTATTATAGAACAATAACAAATTAAACAGGTAATAATATAACTTTTTAGATTTAGGCGTTAGTTTCCAAGAAAAATCTTTCAACTCGTCACAAGTTTTTTATCAAGTGAGCCAGACGTATCAACGATTCATAATTTAAAAAATTAAATAGATACCTAGACATTTCCGGCCTTATTACAAAACAAAGTTTATCTTTAGACCCAGGTTTAAACCATCAACCCATTTTTGAATTTCGTACTTTATTCCGACAATGTTAAAGTTCTTTTCACAAAAACTGACGTTAAACTCGAGTCTATGTTGTAAATTTTGCATTGAGAACTTTATATTTGTCGGAATAAAGTTCAGAGTAGAGTAGCTGGCTCGAAGGTTTGGGTTAGGTCTAAAGTTAGAACTCGTTTTGTAATAAGACGGTTCTGGTTTGGTTAATCCATGGCCTGTATTAAAAATTAAGTTGGATATCAACTCCAAGAAGGATTGATGACAAAAAAAATAATGCAGGATTTGTTAATGCTGCACTAGGTATTTTTTTAACCGACTTCTAAACAGGAGGACGTTCTCAATTCGGATGTTTCTATTTTTTTTTTATGTATGTTCGTTTTTTTTTTCCAACGGGGCTTATTCCGAAATGGTTCCATTTAAATTTCGTAAAGATCTGTTGATGAGTTTCGGAGACAGACAACGGAACTCTTCAATAAAGGCCAGCAAATCGACCGCGATTGCTGCTATCGCATATGAATGCATTGTTTACCCAATCACACAACATAACATCACGCCTGCACCCTTTAAAGGAGTAGGCAGATGTGTTCAATAGCTTCTTATCACTGATATTATTTATTAACATAGCAAGTAGTGTTACCGATATGAATTTGTGTGGGGTAGGTAAAAGTGAAAAATAAAAGAAAAATTAAAAAAAAACATAATTTTGAAAGTCGGTGTCAAAAACGAAAATGCAGAACCAACGACACCGAATTCCGAAATTAAAGTTATTTTTCACTTTGTAATGTTTTTTTTGGAAGTCGGTTGTTCTTTTTCTATTGATTATTATTGGTAGACAAGCTGTGTTTTAGGGGCATTTCCTTTCGGCAAAAATGACGGACTTCCATACTTTTATGCCCTACTTAACCCCGATAAGGGATGAATGTATTTATTTATTGCCAAAACAACGAAGGGTTCGACGAAGAAACTTATGCAAGATTTCATGGTTCTAGACCCCGGTTGAGGGTGTGCGTTATCTGTCAGTGAGTTATTTTAAGATTTTCAGAGATGAAAATTAAACTTTTTGGATAAGAAAATAGCAAAATTCTCGGCATAATTCTGACCGATGTAACTCAAGAAGTTACGTTGTTGTTCTGAAGTGTCGTTTTGAACATAGGGTTATTTTAAATTGGCTAGCTAAACTCCGCCGACGCGATATCTAAACACGATTAAATCACACTAATATTATAAAGGCGAAAGTTTGTGAGTGTGTGTGTGTGTGTTTATATGTTTGTTACTTCTTCACGCTCAAACGGCTGGACCAATTTTGATAAAATTTGGTATGGAGGTAGCTGACACCGTGGATTAACATATAAGTTACTTTTTATCCCGATATTCCCACGCGATTGACATTTACGCGGGTGCAACTGCGGGGCGCAGCTAGTAAAAGATAAAAGGATTTGATTTTTTTTTTTGGGAGGTCGTCGACCGCTGTGTATGTTGTTATTTGATGTATGAGTTGAAAAAAAAATTGTTTTCTTATGTTTTATTGTGTTTAGACATCGATATTCATCACGACGCCTGTGAAGACAACATAAAAAAAAAGTTTTTTTTTTAACACATTTTTCAAGTGTTTACAACAACTGCGGTCAAATGACCACACAAAGAAAATCACGAAAATAATTTATTTTTGGTTTTATCATGATTAAATACTGACACCCATCGTATCGGTGGAGTTTACCTAGCCAATTTAAAAGAACCCTGTATATTGTATACATCTGCAATCACATTGGTTCAATGTGATATTACAACTTTTCACAAATTCAATCGATACGGTACAAAAAGTTCCATTTTGATTTTCTCTAGGTACCTCCTCTTTCCACACGTGTTTAATTCTATCCCCTATCCTTATCTCGCAAGCTAACCACGTAACTATTACGGCTTGAGTTTAAAGTAACAAAGTAAAATGTATTAAGGCGAATAGCTCCCGTGCATTAGCGGTGAAGGCGATAAATGTCCACTTGCCATCAGGTTGCATAGTGAGCGATGTTGTAGTGTAGTCAGCAGAGTTCCAAGTGGATGCTACCTACTTTTTGTGTTGTAATATAGTTGGTGTACATTCTCTCTAGAAAAAAACGTTAAATATGGAATCACCTGGGGATAATGGACAGTTAACTGTTAAGTTAATCGTATCAAATACCATTGGTGAAGGTTTTTTCAGTTATTTTTGTCTGTGCTAAAATACTCGTAACAATCAATCCAATCCAAACCCAATCCTAATCTTTTTGATTATACCTACGTAGTGCAGCGAAAAAAGGAAAACACGGACTGTCTTCACCATATTATGGTTCATAATGTTATCCTTTTATGATTCTGCCAAAGTGGCCTTTTTATAGGCCTCCTGTTCAAATGTTTATGGGGTGAATGATTCTTAGTGCGCGAAAAAATGTTTGGTATTTTCTAAGAAGATTTTTGAAAAGAATTTATTTTAATTATTATCGTTATTCTATACTGCGTTCACGTTCTTTTCTATTTATAATAATAATAGACCATTTATTTTCAGGTAACAAAGACCCAAAGATACCTTAACCTAAGTATACATAATAATACAGTAACAATTTTGTTACTAAATAAAACTTAATAACTGTTAGTATCACTTAGTTGCACGAAGTCTTTTAATTTTCGTTTACTTTGGTTGCATTGACATTTTTATTTTTATTTTAATTCCATGACCTTTTTAATTTGTATTCGTTAATTCATTTTATTTGTATTAATTGAAACTTTATTCAGAGGCATTTTATTTAGACAAATTTTATTCTGTGGCAGTAGGAATTGTAATATTTTAATTTAACTTTATGTAAATATGGGTCTTGCCTGAATTAAAAAAAAAAAAACATATTTTAATTTTATTTATTTTGTGTGTTCTGGTGGCACTTGTCCGCGAAAGCGGCGGAATACCACATCCTGCGGTAAGCTTTCTTCCATCACCAGGTGCAGGTAGCATGTTGGTATTTGTTTATTGGTTGGTTTTGTTGGTGTTGGTATTTATGTACCTATATTACGAAGATTTTTACGCGACTGTGCTGGATAATAAAGCACAACTGCGGGTAGTTGCGTAACACGCTATCAGTAGCAATAGGTTTCATTTCGACAGTTCAAAAACATTCATTGCGTATTTACGTTGTTCAGCAGACACATTTTTCGAACATATGGAGCAATGGGTTGGCAATATCCTTTAAAATGATTCAGATTGAGATTGATAATATGTAACGCAAGGGTACTGTATTATGGGCGTCGGGAAGTGACAGCCGATTCCCGGTCACCGTAGGCGCGGGCTTGCGGACGGCGAGCAATGGGCAGCTCGCCGTCCGGTAAGGACCAGGCCCAGGCCGACGGCGAGTTGTGTTCCACGCGCGCCTCAAAGAGATGTCAGCACTAACTGACGGGGTCCGCTAGTGCCGATGCCTGCCGGGTCAGCGGGATTGTCCGAAAGGGTTACCGCTGGCCCTGAACATAAAGGGCTAAGGAAGCAACATGGGTGGGTTTTAGTCAGTAAGAGTCTGACACTCCCTTCCGCTCCACCTAGAGCGGGGAGGGGTCATTTGATGATTTCCCAACCAAAAAAAAAAAAAGGCGGGCGTAAGAAACGCACGCGTGACGATTTGGACTTGTTCCTGACCGATTGGACGGAGACAGCATAAAGAAAATGGAAAAATATGGGGGAGACCCTAGCCCAGCAGTAGGACAACATGGGCTATCAAAAAATACACTGGATTATTATTATTAATAAATATCAAGGCGGAGTACTTCAGGTATCATCGATCGCTAAGACACAATGGAGGCATTGTGTCACTCTTTGTAAAATTTCTATATTTATGTCTGTAATTTATATGCTATACATTCTGACAAACTTCTTTTATAGATTTTCAACTTTATCGCTAAAGCTTATGGTTCAATGTTGATTGGGAAAATTTGACAGTTTCGGGTAGCTTGATGTGCTGGCGTCTGTACATAACTAACAGTCATCATCTGTCTAGCCTTTTCCAAACTATGTTGGGGTCGGCTTCCAGTCTAACCGGATGCAGCTGAATACATCTGACCTCCACAACCCAGTTACTGGGTAATACGATACCCCTTGGTAAGACTGTTTGTCAGACTTTCGGGCTTCTGACTACCCGTAACGACTGTCAAAGATCCACTAATGACAGCCGGGACCAACGGCTTAACGTTTCCGAGGCACAGAGGGGTCTCGGTATGTAATGATGGTCACCCATCCACAGACCAACCGCGGCAAGCGTAGCTTAACCTAATCGATCGACCTGTGCGGTTGTTATTATTTAGCCACGGGCCCCTCTGTAGATAACAAACAGTATTCTATTATATTCTATTCTATCATTGATAAAAAATCTTGATAGCTCTTTTCAAAATTGGGGTAATCCGCTCTCATTCTAGAACAAGTAATTTACATAGGTACCAACCAAAACATCCATGTCTCCAACAGAATCGATAAATCTCAAAACTTGTAAAGAAAAGATCGCCAATAAGTGATAGGACCGTCACCTGTCACTGAGGGTCGGAACTCGGGCCAATGCGGGCGGACCCTAGAGTAATCCCTGCGATTTAACCGCCGGTTTGATCCCCTGATTCCGACCGCGGGGGCTCGGTAATTAGTTCCTTGTTTGACTGATGAAATTCTTCAGTATTAAGGAAGGTGAGGGAGATGGTGAGACGTTGGAACGTTTTGTTTTAATAAATTTGAGTCGAGGGAAATGTTTGGTACAGTATTGTTGTAAGCCTAACCATCCTTCAATGCGGACTGCTGGGACGTAGGCCTCCTTGGTGAGAGTGAGTGGGCCGTAATCAACCACACAGGCCCAGTGCGGGATGGTTGATGTGACGTCTTCGAATTTTTGGTTCTAGGAAACACGTCCTAGAACCGATGACTCACGATGTTTTCCTTCGCAATTTTGAGAGCAGTGGTGATGAAATAATTTACACAAAGTGCCTTTCAAGGTTCGGACCTGCGACCTACAACTCGTACGTCATTTGGTTACTTTTGACAGCTTTTTGACCAGTACAGTTTTGGCTTTAGCATGACACATCGAGCTTTTCAAAAAGGACTGTCCCACAGGTGTCTATAATTGACAGCGGCTCAATAAATCTAAATTTAGTTTAGTATTTAATTAAAATAGCTCCTTCTTGTTCTGGCGAATTGGCACCAACTAATGTAGTAGTCCCTTCAATTTAACCGCCGTTTTGATCCCCTAATTTCGACCGTGAGGGTTGGGTAATTAGTTACTTGTTTGACTGATGAAATTCTTCAATGTTAAGGTGAGGGAGATAGTAGAAAGCGTTTTGTTTTAATACCTAAATGGAAATTGGGGCTTAGGGTCGAAGGAAACGTGTTACTGGGCTCAGTGTTTAGCTTGAATTTGTTTGTTCTTTCTCCGTCTAACATTTACGTATTTAGATTTTTATCATGAATTGTGTTCAAATCGTATTATCAGAGCCTGTCTTGAATGCAGCTATCTTATTTTATAAAATAGTATATAAGTTTTTGAAATCTGAATAGTGTAAAGCTTTTATTGGGTTAGGTTATAATGGGGCTGGCATGATGGTGTTGTGACCAAAAGCCCCTAAATTTATAATAGATAATAAAAAAAAAATCATGAATTGTTTCTACTTATCGATATAAACTGTCGATACGTGGTTTATGCTGTGGTAAAAATGTGTCGATGATTAGGTCGACTTTTTGAAAAAAACCACTAATAATTTTACAAAAAATACAAGCTAATAAAAATCCTATAACGGGACAGCTATAACTTAAGTGGCAGGGGGAAGGGCGCATTACTCGCAGGTTGGGCCGAAAGGTTCTGAAATGGCGACCGCGTACCGTAAGACGTTAGAAGGCCTTCCTCAAGGTGGAGAAGGCGGCGATGATCGTGTGAAGGCTGTAGGAAGCTGGATGCGAGAAGCACAGAACCGGTGGAAGTGGCCGTGCTTCGGGGAGGCCTATGTCCAGCAGTGGACGTCTTCTGGTTTGAATGGATGATGACAATGATGAACACGACAATAAATCACAATCCTCAAAGAAACAAATTTTCCACCTATTTTAGACAGTGATTAGACAATGCCATTACTTCGCACTCCGCAAAGGAATAATTACTATTGCAATGAAATCCAGCCCTAAATATACCGCTAACACGATTAATATTCACAGAGACATAAACGTGACAGGAGCTATCACTCACACGTACGCAGACAGTTGTAGCTTTTACACTGATGACACAGAGTACCAACCGACAGAGGACCCACTTTTGGTAACGAACGAATTAATGTACCTAGCTTAGTATGTCAGGCACTGGAACAAGATTTATTAGAGTACATTGAAAAAGAATCTATGAGTAATAGAACTTAAAGTGTGTCAGGTGTTTCCTTGTCAAGCTGCGAATCTTACTGATTGGTCATCCTTTTACTTCTGAATGCGCTAGGAGAATATTATGTGCTGACACAAGAATAAAGGGAATGCGGACCTATCTATCTGCACGCTGGTGGTAATTTCAAACCACAAAAAGATTATCAAAACATTATCACTAAAACCTTTACTAGATGCAATCAGACATGACAGCGACATGTTATGTTACAAAAAAAAAAGTAATTTAAAAAATAAAAAAACCCGACTGCGAAACTGAAAAGATACAAACAAGCCCATTTTAAATTAAATAAAAGTTGGAAGCAGGCGGGACCCATTTGAATTTGAAAATATAATAAAAATGGTATGGGTCCCGCCTGCTTCCAACTTTTATTTAATTTAAAATGGGCTTGTTTGTAGCTTTTCAGTTTCGCAGTCGGGTTTTTTTATTTTTTAAATTACTTTTTTTATTTCCAACTTTTTAGTTTACAAATGTGAAAGATTTCGCAAACGATTTAGTTCTTGGTACGTGTTTTTTACGATTAGTCACTTCGAATGACTTTTAACCATATAAGTTATATATATTTTTGCAATCACCTTTTAAACCCTTTATTTTAATACCCCACTCGGTAGGTTTCGAAAAAAAAAAAAAAATTTTTTTGAAGACATATTGCACCAAAAATCGGGCATTTTTTTTTTCCAATTTTGATATACCCAGTGTCACTCTCACAATTAAGACGAATCTAACGACACCTCTCAAGCTGAAATCGATGAAGCCATTTAGGCTACAGAGCGTGCCAAAGAAATATACATACATACATACATACACTCGAAAAACATAACTCCTTCTGACGCAGTCGGGTAAAAAACACAAAAATATTTTTGAGGACAAAAAATACAAAAACATGGAAAGATGATTATAAGAAAAAAGCCGTGTGCCCGATGAATAATATCCCACAGAAAGAAAGTACCATGCACAATGGTCCATTTGAAGGACTAAGTGCGGAAACCAAAGCCATAACATAAAAGAAAGAAAGAAAGAAAAAGTATTTATTGCGACTCGTATAGGAAGATCACAAACTAAACTAAACACAGTAAAATAAAAATCCAAGTTATATAAAAAAAGTAACAAAAGGAAAATGAAACAGAAAGTCCTATACGAGGCATTTCAGCATGATATCAGAATACCAGCGCTACGACATTTATTTTTTAAATGTCGCAGCGCTGGTATTCTGACTGGCGGGCTGTTACAGAAATAAATAAATAATGAAATAGGTTTAGTAAGTAAAATATTAGCAAATTAAAAAAAAAATCTGCGCCAGACGTAACCTCATTACGTTGGCATAGGCTAAAAGGTAAAGCCGTATGGTAGTATGGTTTTTCAAAAATTATTCCATAATGGCCATTTTTGTTATATTTATGAAAAAAATTTGTGCCAAATTTTATGCTTCTAGACCCAGCTGTTTAGGCTGTACGTTGTCTATCAGTGAATTCAGAAATTTAAGATTTTTATCAAGAAGAAAATGTTGCAGCGCTTCCTCACAATTCTTACCTTTTAAACTAACAGTTACTTCAAGAAAATACTCGCAGTCGTAAACTGCAAGTGATATTCTTCTGCTCAGCGTCTTATTTGTGCTGACGCGTGAATGAAGCTTCTGTATCCATTATACTCTGTGTAAATAAGATTACCTACATAGTGCTAGAAACCAGAACTATTCCTAGGTTATACTGCCACATAGCATCCTCATTGCAAGTGACAGAGCGAGATGGCAATCTACATATTATTCCAATATGTGCGCATTAGAATGAGATAGCATTAGTCTCAAATTCTCGATGACGCTTACAGTTCCCCAAGTATTTCATCAACGCGTTTCAAGATGAAGGATTTCATAATAAAGTTAATTATGTTGATGGTTTGTAATCAGTTCTTGAGATATTTTACGATTCACCTTCGCGTGTGAGTACTCTATATTTTATTACAGTAATTTCAGAATTTCATGATCGTATAATAAAACCAACATTTTACTTTGATGGTTAAATTCTTGTTTTATTAAACAAATAAGTACCTGGTTTTATAATCATTACTTTTCAATTAGTTGGCATTTAATTATTAACTTTACTAGCTGACCCGGCAAACGTTGTTTTGCCATATTAATTATTTTTAGCTGCTCGGCGCTACTTCATTCGCGTGGTGCCATACCCCTTACCGGCCCTACTCCTACCCTACTCGTACACTATTCCTACCCTACTCCTACCCTACTGCTAACCTACTCCTACCCTACCCCTACCCTACTCCTACCCTACTCCTAACCTACTCCTACACTACTCCTACCCTACTCCTATAAGTAAAAAAAAAATATAAAAGTACCTATGTCCGTCTCCTGGTTCTAAGCTACCTCCCCACCAATTTTCAGCCAAATCGGTTTAGCCGTTCTTAAGTTATAAATAGTGTAACTAACACGACTTTCTTTTATATATATAGACTAGCTGACCCAGCAAACGTTGTTTTGCCATATAAATTATTTCTAGCTGCCTGGCGCTACTTCTTTCGCTTTTCCTACCCCTTACCCTATCCTACCCCTACACTTCTCCTACCCTACTCCTACCCTACTTCTACCCTACCCCTACACTACTCCTACCCTACTCCTATAACCAAATAAAAGTATTAAAAAAGACGGATGAAAAGAATCCTATGTCCGTCTCCTGGTTCTAAGCTACCTCGCCACCAATTTTCAGCCAAATATATAGATATAGATTTATTCGGCACTCCACAAAACTTACGAATTCTTTCCTCGAGTCAGCTCGGGCTGTACTAGAACCAGTAATTAGGCCAAATTTCCCCAATGAAACTAAACGCGGTCAGCATATCTAAACGCTTTCATGAGCTGTCAATGTCATCATTGTTGTGGAATATTGATACTGACAGCTCGTTAATGGTGGTTTAGATAAGCTGACCAGTTACAGCGGTGAAATTCGCCCATATATTGTGGTAAAAAGTTTACCCAGTCACTGACAGTAGAACGGACTGGCGATATCTGACACTGTCCAGGGGGCCTAAAAAGGCCACTTTGGCAGAATCGTAAAAGCATAACAGAACGGACAGTTAACTGTTAAGTTAATTGTATAAAATCCCATTATATTTTTTTTGTCTGTGCTAAAATACCAATCTATCCAATCCCAATCTCTTTGATTGTACCTACGTAGTGCAGCGAAAAAAAGA
This sequence comes from Mesoligia furuncula, assembly GCA_916614155.1. Lineage (NCBI taxonomy): Eukaryota > Metazoa > Arthropoda > Insecta > Lepidoptera > Noctuidae > Mesoligia > Mesoligia furuncula. The sequence continues at coordinate 25,984,353 of OU744800.1, read as the reverse complement.
AAAACACGGACTGTTTTCGCCATTTTATAATTCATAATGTTATCCTTTTAAGATTTTTTAAAGTGGCCTTTTTAGGCCCCCTGAGGGGTAGTTGCGTAATACACTATCAGTAGCAATGGGTTTCAGTTTGACAGTTCAACAATATTCATTGTGTTATTTACGTTGTTGAGCGGACACGTTTTTCGAACATATGAAGCAACTAGCTGCGCCCCGCGGTTTCACCCGCGTAATTGTCGATCCCGTGGGAATATCGGGATAAAAAGTAGCCTATATGTTAATCCAGGGTGTCAGCTACCTCCATACAAAATTTTATCAAAATTGGTCCAGCCGTTTGAGCGTGAAGAAGTAACAAACATATAAACACACACACACACACTCACAAACTTTCGCCTTTATAATATCGGGTTAAAAAGTAGCCTATATATTAATCCAGGGTGTCAGCTACCTCCATTCAAAATTTTATCAAAATTGGTCCAGCCGTTTGAGCGTGAAGAAGTAACAAACATATAAACACACACACACACACTCACAAACTTTCGCCTTTATAATATTAGTGTGATGAATTAGCAATTTCCTTCGAAATGATTCAAATTCAGGTTGATGTGTAACACACTTGTTACGCAATTAGGGTATAGGTTGCGATGAGACCTCTAACTACCGTCTATTATAGTAATTTGAAAGAAAGAAAATACGTTTATTTGCGACAAACATGACGCATAAAAATTAAAAAAAACACAAACAAAAAAAAAAACAAAATAACAATTTGGCAGAAAATATGCGTATCATCAAAATTTATTTATGGTCCACAGTTTTCTTCTTTCATATAAATTGCTTTCACTCAACGTCTTAGTAAAAAGTATCGTTACTAATGAAGGCTATTGAATTTTACTTTTATTTTAGCCTGTGTTTTCCGACTAATAGAAAAAGGAGTAAAAGGCAAAGGCATTCCTTTCTTCTTTCACTTCTCGCTATTTCCTACAAGCATATTACGTACTAGAAAATATCCATTAATTACCTCGACAGCTTCCGTACCAAAATGGTAAAACGGAACCCTTATGGGGAGACTTAGTCTGTCTGTCTGTCTGTCAAAGCTGGATATCTCAAAAACTACTATTGCTATCAACTTGAAATTTGGAATAGTGATGTTGTTTGTCCAACTATTTAGAAAGAAATAAAAATGTATGCAATTTTTTTGCAACAGGGACTGAAAGGGGGTCTGAAAAATTCGACGTGCTAGGGCATGTGGGGTATCATATGAAAGAGCGTAGTTTTCACATTCTCAAACGTTTTCTTTTTTTTTAGGCCGCATAGTTTACGACTTTTGATGAAAAATGTAAAAAAAAATACCGTCCCCTTATCTCCGAAGTTTGCAAAGAGAAAAATCTGAAATAATTCTATGTGATAGAAATGTATGTAAAGATTACGGGAAAAGTAAAACAAAGTCTCTAAATAGCACACTTTTTCAGAAATCATCAACAAAAGTTACATTAGTTCCATTATCGGTCAAGAGATGGCGCTGACATAAAACTGCAATATTCTACACCGCAGTGCACAGTGTTAAAATTCTCTGACGAATATAGGCCTCGCCGATGAAAATTTATAAACATATGATGATACGGAACCCTCGGTGCGCGAGTCCGACTCGCTCTTGCTCGGTTTTTTATTTAATCGCATCTCCACATAGGACGTTACCGCAATACCTTCATTACAATCTAGTAGAAGCTCCGTCATTGTTGACCATCCCTTACATATCGAGAAACCTCCATGCATCGGAAAAACTGTTAACAACGTTTACGCCATACGGCATTTCATACATACTTTCAAGCCCTTGTTTTTCGAAATGAATGAACCGATTTTAATGAAACTTCATACGCATACGTAAAATACAAAGGTCTAAAAAGTTACTTCAGAACATTTTCGTAAATAGTGTTACAGCCAAATTAGACCGATTTTAAATTTTCCATAGAAACAGAGATTTTCAGTTATCTTTTTTTTAAATAAGTCATTTCGAAAATGTTCTTTACTAACTTTTTAGACCTTTGTATCCTATTTGTATGAAGTTTCATTAAAATCGGTTCACTCATTTCGAAAAACAAGGTCTTGAAAGTTTGTATGAAATGCCGTACGGCGTAAACGCTCTTAAACTGTTAATCCCTGTTTTTATTTTAAGATCTTTGACTGTCGTTATATGTCAGAAGCCCGGAAGTCTGACAACCAGTCTTAGCAAGGGGTATTACTCAGTAACTGGGTTGTGGAGGTCAGATAGGCAGTCCCTCCATGTAAAATACTGGTGTTCAGCTGCATCCGGTTAGATTGGAGGCAAAAACCACCAAAGTTGAGAAAAAGGCTAGGCAGATGATGATTTTATAAATGGAAGAATATAATATTATTTGCTGATAATAAAATATTTTAAAATATATTATGCGTTTATAATTAAATAAAGGAAATAATAATTGTAGTAAAAACAACACAACATTAATGGTATTTACTGGTAATTTCTGGTACTTAAATCAGCTACATACTCCTGAAAATACTGGTCTACTAACATAGTTTTTAAGTTTTTAGGTTCCTTTTGTAATTATGGAATTGTATTCTGAAATAAAGAGATTATTAGTTTATTAATAATCAGACCTAGTTGAAAACCAGCGTCAGGCACTAGTTCTTTAGCATTTTTGCTGAACTGGGCCTTTTTGGCGCAGCCGTGAGGCACACTTCCTGTTAATTTCTTACATCGGACTTTTTACTCTATTCTAATTTTTTTAAATCCAATGTACAGTCAACAAAGGAGATAAGTATACAGGAGCGTCAGATTTAGTTGAAGTTTACTAAGAAACCGACGGATGTTCTCGAATAAAATTTTATTTTATTAATAGAAAACAAACAGCTCATTTATTAAATTAAATTTCAGTCCAGTCCATCGGTTTCTTAGTAAACTTCAACTATATCTGACGCTCCTGTATACTTATCTCCTTTGTTGACTGTACCTATGTACCGTGTGCCTTTAGTCTGCGCTAAATAAATGTATTTTCTTTCTTTCAAATGAGCTCAACAACTAATTAATCTAATGAGAGGTTTTTCTTTTCAGTATTTAAAAAAAAAAATAGTTCCCAAGAACCCTGAAGATGGCGTTGAACTGACTATGTTACTAGATGCCAAAGTCAAAACGCTTGAAAAAAAAAACATTGCGTCACGTCATATACGCTCGTTGAGTGACAGTTTCGTTTGCTTTCGTTTTACGATCTCAAAATTACATCCAAGTGAATTAATAAAAAAATTATGTGACTTCCGTTCCTTGCAGTAACTTACCAAGTTCAGCGCCATCTATCCAGCGACTAGGGAAGCGTTAAAAAAAAAGAAAAGGAAAATCCCTCATTAACCACACGTCAATGTTACCAACACTCACCTCCCACATAGGAACGTTACTGCAATTCACTATAATCTACTGCGACGGACGTAGATGAAGCAGCGTCATTAAGCCAGCTCGCTTGCCTGACAAACCGTTTGTTTTAACGCTAAGATACAGGAGAAAGAACATCTATTACCAAGGGAAAGTGGGTTAAAATGTTGTGTTGTAAGGAAGGGAATAAATATAACGCTAATTTACTCCTAGAAGTACAGTAATTTTATTTTAGGTCCATCGTTTTCACATATTATTAAATAATTAATGCATGCAAAATATTGTAAAACATTTTAAAAGAGTAACGGTGGAGATTCTAGCCCATTCTTCTCCATACGAAAACTTCCTTTAGGAATGGGCGACTAGAATCAATTCAATTTTATCGTAATTTTTGACGTTCAAGAGTGCCGTTTATGTGCCTATTTGGAATAAATGCTTTGACTTTGACTTTGAAGGCACTGACGCTGACTTTAACAATTTGGCCAGTTATGTTATTCAATCAGCCTATCGCAGTCCACTGCTGGGCATAGACCTCCCCCAGGCTGCGCCAGAACACCATGTCCTCCCTCTTCCGCATCCAGCCCGTCCCAACCACTTTCTAAAAGGCCGTCGGTTCATCTAAAGTACTTGTAAAAGTGTACAGTGCTGCACAAACCCTATTTCAAGTTAAACAAATATCAACTGTATTTTAATGACAATTAAGTTGATTTTAGAGTGACTAGCACTAATGAAATAGTAATAAAAATGTTTTAAGTTGTAGCATAAACTGAACTTTATTTTGTAGGAATTAAAGTTGGTTTTCTATTAATTCATATTTGTTTACATTTTTGGCGAATAAATCGCGAATGTAGATTGCAGGGTGGCTTCACACGCTACGCTTGCCAATACGCGGTCTCCACTCCAGGACTAGTCTGCTCCACCGGCCATCGGTCCTTATGTTATTAGTCCCACGTACTAAGGGCAGTGTTGTACCCGGACTGGGAAAATCCAATAACACTTTGAACCCAAAATCCCTTTTGCCCCGTTTTTGAACAAGCTGAACAGTTTTGCTTCTTGTTCTGTTTGAGTCGATGGGATAATGTACAGACGCCAGCACATCAAGCTACCCGAAACTGTAAATTTTTCCCAAATAACCTCGAACCTTATGATGTAGCGTTAAAGTTGAAAAGCTATTAAAAAAAATTGACAGATTGTAGTAGGTTGATGTGCTGGCGTCTGTACACGATCAAGTAATTTATTGTTAAGCAATGTCACACCGTACGTCAATTTGCCGAGTTCATACAACTATCAGAGAATGACAATTGTGATTTGAATGTACGGACATTTGGACGTAGTGTAGCAGAACGGACTCAAGAAAAAAAAAATGCGTTACTCTGTGTAATACAACTTGACTTATGAAAATATTAGTCTAACCATAGATAACAATATTTCAAATAATTCCAGATACAACATCATTGCAGCAATACACACTTAAACTTATAACCTCGATAACTCAAAAATAACTTTTTGTGGGGTTGAGTCCTTTCTGTTAAACTACGTCCAAACTGTCTGTGTGGTGCCGGACTAAAAAGAATAGCACCACCCCATACTTCCCCGTAGGTGTCGTAAAAGGCGACTAAGGGAGACCGGAGAATGGGCAGCAGCGTTCTCTATGCATTACACCATCATACTATACTGCGATCGCCAACCCGCCAGCCAAGCGTGGCGATTATGGAACCCCCCCCCCCCCCCAAATTGGGGGAGGCCTATGTCCAGCAGTGGACGTCTTTCGGCTGAAATGATGATGATGACGTCCAATTTAAGTTCAAAAGTCGAGTCAGACAAAACGATTATTCTAAGAAAGAATTTAGTATTTATACTTTTCCAAAGAATTTTAGACCAGCTACAAATCGCCAGCAACGTAATCGCGCAACTGTTGAGTCTTTAAATGAAATCGTATAAAACCGCTAATTCGGGATTTTGTGGATTTGCGGTTTTAATGCCCAGGCTGAAATGGAAAGTGAAATAAAACTGAGCGGATTTTGCTGTTAATGTAGATGACTATCAGAATCTGGCAACAGCATTGTAGTATTTCGAAATAATTGAATGCTGAGCTAAATAAATGGGTAACATTTACGCCTGCTTCCGAGTTAATAACCCGTACAATATCAGTGGTAATTTATAGCAATATTTATTTATTTGAATTTAAAATAAAAAAAAAACATTTTATACCATAGATTTGTAGTAGAATTGAAAACAATAACGTACAAAACATAATCTGTTAAGCCTTGTAGCTGTTGCTACGGCGTAGCTGTGACGACATCGTCACAGCTACGCCGCTAGGGTGTCGTAGCAAATAATCGCACTCACCATTGATCGAAGTACAAGGTTCAGATGAGTCCCACTTAGTATTCTAAACCACCTTTACATTCTGTCATATTCCATAAAACCGTGAAAATTCTAATAAAATAAATAAATAAAATGTTTTTGTATTCACCGTAGACACTGCGCCTAAAGACGTAACAAAAATAAAAACAGTTTTCTCTACTCTCTAATAAGTATTCTGGGTGTTGTCTGCTTCTATTCAATAAAACGAACGAACGACTTTGAGTAAATTCACTTTTACGTTATTTATTTCTTCAGATACATTTAGTTTTATATCTATGTACTATAATACTACTTAGATTTGTATACGAAGTCAATTCAACATTCATGTACTTACATATTAAATTGATTTTGCTGATAGATCTTGACAGAACATTTCAATGGAATGTAATTTATAAAATAACACGACCAGACATCGAGAAAGTACTTACATAATAGTACTTGTAAATTCAAGAAAATAATCGGCATAGAAACAAACATTACCAGAACTAAAGGTTTTGTTAGATACCTGTTACGCCCACAGGCATAGCTTTTGTTCTTTAATGTATGATGAAGTACCTACCCAGCAAAATTTCACCGAAATTGTTTAGTAGATGTGTGATATGTGTGTGTGGACGTGTGTTATTGTGTGTACGATTATTAGTTTGTTATTAGTTGTTTAACTGCCCCGTTAGTCTCGTGGTCGCAAGCATGGGGTCCTGGGTTCTATTCCTGGGTCGAGCAAAGTGTTATTGAATTTTTCCATTAGGAATTTCTTAGTAACAGCCCGGAGTTTTTAAGTTGGCGGTGTGATACCCCCTGGGCCTTGGAAAGCACGTTAAGCCGTTGGTCCTGCGCCTAATCTCTCTCCGGTCGTGACGGATTGCCGTCCCATCGGACTATGAGAGTGAGGGAAGAGGGAGTGCATCTGTGTCTGCGCACACACTTGTGCACTATAATATCTCCCGCGCCGAAGGCTAGTCTCCGTTGAGATTGGCCGCCGTGGCCGAAATACGGTCTGGAGGACTTTTTTGTAATATTAGTAATCATAACATAACATCACGCCTAAAATTCCCGAAGAGTTAGGCAGAGGACTTTACACCCATATTTAGCCAATAATGTTGCCATCAACATTAGGGTCTATATTAGGGCAAAGAAATTAAGCAAACGTTAAGCCGTTGGTCCCGGCTGTCATTCGTGGATCTTTGACAGTTGTTACGGGTAGTAAGAAGTCCGAAAGTCTGACAACCAGTCTTACCAAGGGGTATCGTATTACCCAGTAACTGGGTTGTGGAGGTCAGATAGGCAGTCGCTCCATGTTAAATACTGGTATTCAGCCGCATCCGGTTAGACTGGAAGCCGACCCCAACATAGTTGGGAACAGGCTAGGCAGATAAAATATAAAAATAAATAAAACAAAATTTTATTGAAATAATAAGTTTACAAAAAGTGAACATATGGTTCAGTAGAATCAACTTAAACTATCACAGTCCACTGCTGGATATAGGCCTCTCCCCGGCTGCGCCACAACACCCTGTTGTTCGCCTTCTGCATCCAGTCTTTTCCAGATATCTACCTTCTTGAGGTCGTTGGTCGATCTAGCTGAGGGCGTCCCGTACTACCCTTGTCGATACGCGGTCAATTAGTTGCCATATTACAAAAAAGATAAAGGTAATCCAAAACAAATTCTTGTGTGTAACCTACCTTCTTCTGATTTGTTTATTTTGTACTTGTTATGCTAAAACGATGTATGTTAAGTCGAAGTATTATTGTAATATTAGTTTTAAGATACATATTTTTTTTTTATCTAAGCTTACTGGCAGATAACATTGTTCTAAACATGTTTATGTTTTCGCTCTAAGTGAATTGTAATTCTTTTGAGAAAATAAATATGTTTAACCGTTAAATACTACCGTAATCAGGCTATTGTTATCAACAACAAAAACGTAAGAGCTAGGTACTTTATTCAATCATCATTTTGTCAACGCCATATAAATAAATAAAAAATATAAAATGACGCAGTAAACTCATAAATAAAACGGGCATAATTTTGCAGGCACAACCCAGCGACTATATGACAAAATAACAGTCTCACAAATATTGCCATAAGAAAATATACGCAGCTCTAAGAGTGGTTTTTATTAGTTGCATTATTCGGAATCAGTGATGAGTGTGGTTCAGATGTCTCCTTTATTTACGAATAATCCTCTATTTGCGAACAAAACCTCTATTTTCGTGGTATATTTGTAAGCTTTGTTACTTTGGCTTTCTTTGATGTTGCCATCAAATAATGTAGTTGGTTTTTGTTCAGAGGATTTAGGTTTAGAAGCTTTATTGTTGGCTAGGTTTTGTGTTTTATGAAATAAACTCAAACTCAAAAACTCAAACTCAAAGCATTTATTTCAATTAAACCTTTAACAGGCACTTTTGAATTGTCAAGAAGTCGGTCAGTCATAAAATATGAAGCTAGTTGCCCATTCCAAAGCGTAGGTACCTATGGAGAAGAACGGGCAAGAAACTCCATGGACACTCTTTTTAAATTACATTTTACAAAAACATTTGTTACATCATTTCTTTTGAATTTATGATTATATAATGTGAGAACGATGTAAAAAAAAAGTAAAAAGATGTTCGCGTTAAGAGCGTCCAGAATACAACAAATAGTAACAAAACAACAATCCAAAATTAAAACAATTAAAATAAGCCCAGGCGGCTAAGTGATGACCAGTCCCAACTGACGGCGCCCGTTCACGAACATGACGTATATATCAGCACCATTCAGCTCAACCACTTTGAAGGGAGCTAAATGATCCAACATACACGCCACCGCCAGCGAGACATTTGAGTGAGCATGACACACTATCAGCCGCCAGGGAATATTCAAGTCAATGAAAGATATATTATTACCCAGTAAATGGTAGCTATAGATTACATAGAACTCACATCTGTGCTATGCAATTATACAATACAAAGGAAATTGAGTTTATACAATGCAAGGATAGTCTTACAATCTTCAGCAGCTCCAACAGTATTTTCAAGTGTTAGTCAATTAGTTGTGGAGCAGGACTAGCATTGAGCCAGGCATTTTTGTCAGTGATGTAATCCCCTAACTTATAATATGCCTGACTGCATAGTGTGCGTTTTATACAAGATTTAAATTTTGTCTCATTCAGTTGAAGAATGTGGGGAGGTATTTTATTATAACATTTTAGACAGTACCCCATAAAAGATGAATCTACTTTAGCCAGTCTGAAACCTGGTTGAACTAATAGGTCCCTATTTCTAGTACTATAATTATGTCTTTCACCTCTTTTACTAAAAAGATGTAAATTTTTCCTTACATACATGATGTTTTCATAGATATATTGACAAGGCACCGTCATGATGTTAATTTCCTTAAACAGTTCCCTTAGAGAATCGCGCCTGCGGAGATTATATATGGCTCTGATGGCTCTTTTCTGCAGAATAAAAATAGAATCGTTGTCTGCAGCCCGTCCCCAAAGTAAAATACCGTAAGACATGATACTATGAAAGTAACTAAAATAGACTAGTCTCGCGGTATCTACATCAGTAAATTGACGGATTTTTCTGACAGCATAAGCTGCTGAACTTAGCCGTCCTGCAAGAGATTTTAAATGAGGACCCCATTGTAGCCTTGAGTCGAGCGTGATCCCTAGGAAAACAGTTTCATCGACGAATTCTAGTTTCTCTTGATTCAATATTATCTCACAATCACTACCCTTGACATTTGGTAAAGAAAATCTCATGCACTTAGTTTTTTTTCCATTTAATACTAGATTATTAGCAGTGAACCAATTTTGGACCTGCAGTAGGGCGTTATTTACGTCGTCAAAATTTGTAGCACGTCTATTTACCTTAAAAATTAAGGAAGTGTCATCAGCAAATAACACCATTTGTGGTTGATTTTTTAATAAATGGAGTAGATCATTAATATACACTAAAAAGAGGAAAGGACCCAATATCGAGCCTTGTGGCACACCAATTTTTACTATTAAACCAAGTGAATTGACACCATTTATTTGAACTTGTTGTTGTCTATTATTTAAATAAGAACTAACTAAACTGAGCGCAAGTTTTCCAAGTCCGTAATGCTCAAGTTTCAAAAGCAAGGTTTGGTGATCGACGCAATCAAATGCTTTGGAGAGGTCACAAAAGATTCCTATGGCATCTTGGGCCTCTTCCCACGCGTTAAAAATGTGTTTTAATAAAGTTACGCCGGCGTCGGTCGTACAACGTCCTTTGGTGAAACCGTACTGTTGATCGTGTAGGATTTTATTCGTGTTAAAATGATTGAGCATTTGATTAAGCATTATCTTTTCAAACACCTTGCTGAAAACCGGCAAAACGGATACGGGTCTATAATTATTGGTGTCTTTACTGTCTCCGGATTTGTAAAGTGGTATAACCTTACTGTATTTCATTAACTCGGGGAAGACTCCTTGATCCACACACGAATTAAATACTAAGGCTAAGTAAGGTGCAATAGTCTCAATTATGGAGGTACAGATCTTAATGGACATTCCCCAAAGATCTTCGGTCAATTTGATCTTAATTTGCTTAAAAGCTTTAATTACAATTAAGGGGTTAATATGCCTAAAGTTAAATTCAATCGGGCAGGCTGAAACGTTCGCCCTTACTAAATCAAAAGCGAGCGAGGGCGAGGAATTTAAGGTTTCAGTTGTTTTGAGTGGGATACTAGTAAAGAAATTTACAAATTCTTGAGCCACTTCTTTGTTATCGCAAATGAGACCGCTTGACGTCTGCAGTGTGTAATCAGAATTATGCTTTTTATTCCTGTTTGTTTCATTATTTATAATTTTCCAAACCGTCTTTATTTTATTGTCTGCTGATTTAACCTTGTTGCTAATATATGAGGCTTTAGCTGCCTTACAAGCGTTCTTAAAAGTTTTAGAGTAAGTAGCAACATACTTATTAAAAGTTTCCGTGTTAATATAAGGCTTAAGGCCATACAGTTCGAAAAGTCTTTCCCTACTTTTCCTAAGCCCTTTAGTTGCCCAGTCACAAAATAAAAACTTGGGGCTGATACTTTTAGTGTTCTTCTTAAAATAATTATTGAACTCGGTTTGGACTACCGAGAAGAATTCATTATACAAAGTATTAACATTGTTCACTGTAAGGTTCTGATTACTTAATTTACAAATTAAAGTGCTATTAAATTTATTTAAATTAATTGATGTTATTGGTCTGGATTGGATCTGCACTTTTTGTATTGGCATGTTGTACTCAAAAGTTACAGTTTGACCACTGTGATCAGAAGGGAGATAATTAACAACGGCTTTATCTAAATAGTCGCAGCAACAAAAAACATTATCAATACATGTTGCAGTAGTCGTAGTTGTTCGGGTTGGTTCTACAAACACATTTGACAAATTGAATGATTTAAACAAATTTAATAATCTACTGGTATTGAAATTATTTTCTAAAATATTAATATTAAAGTCACCACAGATAATTACTGATCTATTACCAGTCGCAAGTTTTGCCAAAACATCTTCCATTACTGATTCAAATATAGAATAGTTTTGATAATTTGGGGGTCTGTAAACGCACACTATAACATGCTTATCTAGCTCAACACAAGACAGCTCAATGCTATGTTCAACTGATAGTTCAACTATGTCTTTACGAGGTTTGAATTTAATACAACTTTTAATTAGGATTAGTGAACCACCACGCAGCATTGAACTTCGATTAAAACAACTGGCCACACTATAATTGTCATAGTTAATTAGCATTTCAGAATCTTTTAACCAATGCTCAGTTATACAAATAATGTCAAACATTGTTTTTTCTAAAAATAACTCAATTTCCAATTGTTTGGAAGAAAAACCTTGAATATTTTGATGAAATAATTTCAAGGATTTCTGCTTAGCCCCTTTTCTGCAGTTCACTATTTTATAGCCAGAAAATACCTTTTTGTTATTAAGTGTAGCTATACTGTTAGTGGTACCTTCTGTTGTCTTACAAACTAGTTTAAAATATCTGAGCTAACCAACTTAACATTAGTACTATTACTAATTATGGTGCTAATTATGGATGACATTTGGTACCGTCTTTATTCTAGATTTTTCTAGCTTTTCTTGTAAGTCACTTTCGTAGTTAATCTGAAATACAACTAAATTACTGTCAACAAAAAAATGTGGCAAGTTCACATTTTTTTTTTGCCGGTTGAATGCCATAATTACAGAAACGATTAAATAGTCATCGTGTCTCGCGTGGATCCACGTTCGATACGAAGAGTTAATCGTCTGGAATCACCTATAACGTGCTGTGTTTGATGTTCGTTTCTTCTCTGTATATGATAAGAAAAGAGAGAAAGAAGAAAGGAAACAACAGAAGTGGAACCTTTTAAACGATAAATAATAAGAGAGATTTTGTATCTATCACAATCTGTGCCTATTACATAGTCATTGCTTTATTTATATTTATTTTTACCTTTTGTTGTAGAATATACTTGTTGTAGGTGTGTCACATAGTTGATTTACCTGTCATTGCTTTATTTTTATTTATTTTACCTTTTGTGGTAGACTATATTTATTCTAGGTGCATCGTCTTCACATATAAATGAATGTATGTACAAAACCTTGTAACTCCACTGATACTTTTTTAAGCATTATAGGGCTGATTTTTCAATCGACAGATAATTTTTATTCGTGGAATAAATTTGACGTCTGACAGTTTTGTACGGAAGAAATGTCAAAAATACAAAATTATTCCTCCAATAAAATTATCTGGCGTTGGAAAAATCAGCTTTTAATAGAGTAACGGTGGAGTTTCTTGCCCATTCTTCTCCCGAACACTACCTTTTGGAAGGGGCGACTAGAATCAATTCTATTTTATTGTAATTTTTAACGTTCAAAGTGCCTTCCAAGTGCCTATTTGAAATAAATGATTTGACTTTGACTTTACTGTGAGAGACAGAGAGGGATCTTTATGCTCGCTCATGTAATGAAATGTGCCTAAACGTGACGCGTTCTTGAAATTTCACTTTCAATTCTCGTTATCGAATCGCCGTCTATGAAGTTTCACCAAAAAATAACGTATTTGCTTTATTAGGACAGTTACTTATTTATCTTGGGAGTCTGTTTTGCGTCCTAGCAGAACCGAAACAATTGAATACTGCAGCAAAAGAAAAAGCGGTTCAAACCGGTATGAGAAAGTTTTTTGTGGATAAGACAGAGATTAAAACAGAAGATGATCTAGGAGGGGATCGAGGCGGGGGGGGGGGGGGTGTGGAGGGGGGGTTCAGGGGATCAGCACGCGTAGCATGAACACTTCTATCTCTACGAAGAGAAGCCACATTGCTTTCTATACAAAGTGACATTTCTTTTCTTCATTTTTGACATACCACCTAGAAATCTTTCTACAATCTGTCATTTTGTCTTTCATTTCCAACGATCTTTGTCTAGGTCCTTTTTTATGTAGACTATTTCAGAAGAAAGTTTTCTATCCCAAACGTCAAAATCACAATGACAACTGTCAGTTGTCTAGGGTAGTGAAAACATTTTATAATCGCTAAAGACAGTAGAAAACTTTCTACTCGACGGCCACAAAGTATATACGGTTATCTACAAAATCCCACGAAAAAAAACAATATTCCCAAAATTCCAATGGCTTAACGTGCTTACCGAGGCACGGAGGGGTCTCAGTATGTAAAGATGGTCACCCATCCACAGACCAACGCGGCAAGCGTAGCTTAACCTGATCGATCTACTTGTGCGGCTGTTATTATTTGGCCACGGACACCTCCTTATAATGTGACAAAAAGAAAAAAAAAATCTTATGACTAAAAGAATTCTGAGTCGAATTAAGTAAAAGAGTGAATTTCGTAAAAAGTGCAGTTGACTCTTTCTACTTTGCTGCCGTCGTACTGTCTACACAGAACGTCATCTTTGTCTACTCTTCCGTCGACAAACCGGTGCTCATGCTACGCGTGCAGAACGGAATAATTCATATTTTCAGAGAGTCAAAAAACTTGCTGCATTGCTCAATTTGGGATTTTCCGTTTCTAATTTATCTCAGCTTCTTTAGTTTATCTATCTTGCTCCAAGGCGCTGCAGTCTCTTTGATTCAATAAACCGTCTGCTTTTAAAGTCATTGGTTTTTTTTACAAAAATATAGGTAGGTACAGCTTTCCAAAGAAACGTACGTGCTTCGAGAATCTTTGTCTATGTTCTGGAATACGAATGCACGATGATGAGATCTAATATACAACGCTATTTTTAGTAGGTATATGCGAAACCTGAATATAGTTTGTTCAGAATAAGTAACTGAATTGATTCCAATAATTTTTACCCCATGTCATATTTTGTCCCAAAAATATTTAAAAAAGGTTAAAATTTGGACACCGAGGGACACTAAGTAGGTTATCCAATCTTCGCGCCGAACGGGTAGGTACCTAGATACTATTATTAATGAGCGTAAAACGGCGCGGCGCGAGCGGTGCGGATGAGCATGTTTTTGTACGGACAAACAGGTAAATTAACATGCTAATAACTTTGTGATTTTTCATGACACAGTTTGTGAAATTGAAATCAGTGAAATTTTGTACAAAGATTCTTTACATAAAAATACTAAACACGTGTTTTGGGTTTCGCATATACTAAAAATAAAGTTGTATAGATGTTACAACCATGGTAGTACCTAACTATTTTGTATTACCAATTTACCATATTGAATGAATTGTAGATTAACAACTCTATGCAATTTCAAAAAGCTTTTCAAAACTTTTGAGTGTCAAATGACGACCTGAGACCAGAATAGGTAATCCGATAGAGAGAAAACTTCATACAAACGCGCAATGATAGGTGAACTACTACAAAGCGCGGTAGTACAAAACTTGAAGCATTCATTGCCTGAGTGGGTTTTACTCTGTGGAGCGACGTGCGTGTTATTTCGAAAACACGAAGATTACCGAAGCGCAAAACTGTTCTGGTTCACCTGTAGGTACGTGGGTTGAAATAAATGGCATAGATGATAATGTAGGGTGATATCTAAAAATAAACCTTGTGCAAGTTATTTTATAATCGTACTTTTTTAATTATAAAGTGAAACATGAAACTGTTTTAATTAATGACACCGAGTTCTTAACTGATGTCACGCAAATAATCATTCTACTACATATTCTATACATTTCAATCTATCAATCACCTGTAAAATTTTACCATCAGTGTTGCCAACACGCAATAATACAGCCGTCCATATTATTTCACATGGCAACATAACAAGTATGACAGTATAATTTGCAGCACCATGATGATTGATGTCGCTCATAATGCGTCGCCTGAACATTTTACATATCAAACGATGATTTACGATGTACTGAAGTGGTATATGCGCACTTCGTGATAAGGGTAGTCAGGAGCAATGAAACACGAGTTGAGGTAAGTAGAGGAATGAATCTTAAGTTTAATTAGCTCGGCTTATATACAGAAATAATATTTAATAATAATTAAGGATCACGCCACTTTGTAAAAACGGTTCGGACTTGACCGTGTCCTAATGAGGGGGCGTCAACATAATACAATAGATCATCGGCGGCCATACTGCGCGCGCGCCGCTCGGACAAAGGGTGACGTAGTGGAGGTGTGGTCTATTTTGTTTACTCCGCCTAATCACCTCATGTGACGTAGGCGATCATACGATGTTGTGCTGCGTTGAGTCGTGGGCGAGTACTTGCCTACTCGCTACAGTACCCTTAATAATTGTAGTTTAATCAACCAATTTTAAAATATTGGGCAGAGAAATGAACGAGTGTAGGGTGATGATTTTTAACCGACTTTCAAAACGGAGGTTATATTTATTATGTTCGACTTTAGGTATGATTTTTTTTTGTGTGTTCACCGATTTCTCCGTCAATTGTGGAACTATTTTAATTTTTTTTTTTGAAGGGTATGGTCTTTAGATGGTCCCATTGTCTCCAAGTCAGAATCTGATGAGGGAATCCCATGGAAATCGACGGAAATCCTCAAATTTTATAGGCACACCTATAGTGATTTGGGTATTTTTATAGTAACTCATGCATTTTCTCTCGGAAAGCACCATTTGGTGAAGTGGAACTGATGATGACGACCACAGATGGCCATCGGAACTACCCAATAATAAGTATTTCACGGGTTGCGATTCGATTAGGTACTTTAACGTGGTTGCTAAGCAATTTATGCTCGTCACAATGCGTATGGTGAAGTGGACCTCTGGTTAATAAAAAAATATTATTCTGTAAATAATCATTGCTCTATGGTCCAGAAAGAAAACTGGCGAGGGCGTTTCTATGGAGAAACATTCATTCACCTCGTCAGATAGAAAACCACAGATATACACAAGTAATGATACTAATTTCCCGGGCCAACAAAGTAAATTTTCCTCGAACAACACCAAAACAGCCATTCATAAACAAAAATAACTTTCAAAAGACACAAACATACTACAATTTGCATCACAAAAACAAAAGCGCTCGTTTAACCCTACGAAGGGCCGATGAATCAGTGAAAATTTGCCGAAAAATACTTATTCCCCTTACATTAGCCTCGAAAATTGTTGCTACCATAAAAAAACGACCGCCATAACGTGTGGGGGTAGAATTATTATAAATCTTCATGATATTACCATAGACCAACTTAGGGAACTTTGCTCTCTGCCGAAATTCGCTTGGTAAGTGGGCTGTTAGTCATCCTGCCCTATATGGTAGCTGTTGGATAGTACTTCTTGTTTACGATTCTGTATCGTACGTTAATATTGCCAATGTTTTTTGGGGAGTTCGAGTTACTTACGAACTTCAGGAAAGTATGCGCAGGATTTTTTTGCGTGTATAAAATGTTGTGGGAACACACGCTAATGGTTATACTAAGTTTGCTAGCAGCCATTTTTAGGGTTCCGTACCCAAAGGGCAAAAACGGGACCCTATTACTAAGACTCCACTGTCCGTGTCTCTGTCACCAGGCTATAGCTCGTGAACCGTGATAGCTAGACAGTTGAAATTTTCACAGATGATGTATTTCTGTTGCCGCCGTATCAAAAAAATACTAAAAACAGAATACAATAAATATGTTATTATGGGGGCTCCCATACAACAAATGTGTTTTTTTCGGCGTTTTTACCTTGTGGTAAGGATACCTTCGTGCGCGAATCCGACTTGCACTTAGCCAGTTTTTTTTTTTACTAATGGGGCAGTAGTGAGATATATTTTGTTATCATGAATCATACCCATTGGTGACGTTCTTCAGAAAAATTAGGTGTGTAGTTTTCGTAACCGGACTACGGTCCACCGGAGAGGTCTTCCTGTGCAGGTATGCCTGCGCAGGTTTACCGGAGCGTGTGTGAGAATAGACCTGTGCAGTTTTTTGAACCTGCGCAGGCGACCGGCGCAAAGTCGAAAACCAATTCTTTCGAGCGACACCGTACGGTGTACCTGTAAAAGAACTGAAGACCGCTTCGGTTCACTGGAACGTCCCCTTACACGCTACCGACGTGTAGTTGACCTGCGCAGGCAAACCTGCACATGTAACCTCCTCTCTTCACCCAAGTTTTCAGGGTGAGTTTTTTTCCCGAATAGTATGGCTGATGTATGAATGTAGTCGAGGCAAAAGGAGTATGCAAGAATCGTTGCTGGTGGGTTCTGTAGTTTCTGCCTACCTCCACGGGATGGTGTGAGTTTTTTTTTATTGCTGAATGAGCCCGCTCTTGACCTCGATCACGCCTGATGGAAAGCGACTGATGAGAACGAGCGTGCCCAGAAGATACCTAAGGCACTGGAACTCCCACGCATTGACGAAACAGAGCAGGCTGTTTGACGCCACCGGACTCCGGTGGGAGAGTGGTAGCAAACCAGGCGGGCGTTAGCCCTACCACCACAAGGGAAGAATTGGCCAGCTAAATAAGGTGTTGGGTGTGACTGTCCAGGATGCGCTGAGCGCTCGGTTTAGTTGAGTAACTGGCGGAACAAACTGCGCTACACGAGGAGACTTCTTCATGCCTCCCAAAATATGTTTATGTATGGGTGTGTATGAATCGTACACACTTGTAAATGACAACGACATGAGATTATGTCAATTGTTTTCTAACGCTGTTTATAAAGTTCGTTCAAGTTTAGCTAAACTTACCGCAGTGTTACAAACTAATCCTATGAAAAGCTGTACTTTATTCTAATTATGTTTTGATTTACGACGACGCTCTTAACATTATACATACATAAATTAAAAATTATAGTCGGTTTTCGTGTTTGTCTACGCAATGGATTTCAACATAATGTATAGAATGTATTCGGGATGGCTCTGTGTTTAATACATGCATATTAAACTTAAATATATTAAACAAATCTCAATGTTTTGTCCAGTCGTAAAACCGTGCGTAGCTGGAGCTGGTCTGTAGCGAATTAATTATAATTCGTAAATAGCATTAGCTTTTTATGAGTATTAGTATACAATTTTAATGCAACAGCTGTTAAGTGATAATGTCATGACAGGACTGAATGTTAACCAAGTATAATCTACTTATAATGTTCCCACTACTGGGTTACAGGGCTTCTCTCTGCGAGAGGGAGTGGGCTGTAATCCACCACGCGGGTCCAGTGCGAGTTAATGGATGTACACACACATGTATTCAAATTTTTGGTTCTAGGATATGCCGGTTTCCTCACAACGTTTTCCTTTACCATTTTGAGAGCAGTCGTGATGAAATAATTTACTCAAAGTTAAGTGCCTGCCTGGGTTCAAACCCGCAACTTACAAATCATAAGTCACGGCCATTACCTACCTCTGGGCCACCATTGCTGTGCTGCTGCTGCTGGAGGGTCGGCTTCTAGTCTAACCGGATGCAGCTGAATACCAGTGTTTTACATGGAGCGACTGCCTTTCTGACCTCCACAACCCAGTTTACTGGGTAATACGATACCCCTTGGTAAGACTGGTTGTCAGACTTTCGGGCTTCTGATTACCCGTAACGACTGTCAAAGATCCACGAATGACAGCCGGGACCAACGGCTTAACGTGCTTTCCGAGACCCGAAAACACGGTATGTAAAGATGGTCACCCATCCACAGACCAACCGCAGCAAGCGTAGCTTAACCTGATCGATTGACTTGTGCGGCTGTTATTATTTAGCCACGGGCCCCTCCACTGCTAAAAAATCTATAATAATCTCACTGCTGTAAAGCATAATAATATTATTAATATACATTTAATAACTTGTAATCCAGTATCAACCCTAACGAGTTAACAAACACTTTCACAAATAAATAGTTCAGTGAGTTTCTCTGGTACGGGCCGTGGAACGTTCGTCGCCAACTATTTTTGTGGGGTTACAACTGAGTTATAACGCGAATGTCCCCGTTGAAAGGTAACGACGAGGTAAAAGTATGTTATTTCTATATTTACACCAATATAACCCTTATTACTTTGTGTTGCTATGTAATTTTGGCTAGCAGTACCTACCTAGATTGCATAGCATTGACGTAAAAACAGTGTACTACTTACATAAGCAAGATTGGCAACGTCAAAATTGGGAAAAGAATTCCACAGCTGGGAAAATAATACCCGTCGTTCGTGTTCACGATCATTTCTCTGCTAAAGTTGTAAAATTGTACTTAGGTATGTCTTCTTTGTTTCTTTATTTACACTTCAAGACACAAACATCTGCGCAGCCTTTTTTTTTTTTGGGAAATTATCAAATAACTTCTCCCGCTCTGGGCGAAGCGGAAGGCTGGCGGAAGCGTGTCAGATTTTTACTGACTAAAACCCACCCCTGTTCCTTTAGTTGTCTGTGCCAGGGGCCACGGTAACTCTTTTGAACAACCCGCGACCCTGGCAGGCATCGGCCCGAGCGGAACCCGTCAGTTAGTGCTGACATCTCTTTTGAGACGCGCGTGGAACACAACGCGCCGTGCGTCGACCCGGGCCTGGTCCTTACCGGACGGCGAGCTAGCCATTGCTCGCCGTCCGCAAGCCCGCACCTACTGTAGACGGGAATCGGCTCGTGAATCCCAACGCCCAGGGCGTCTCCTGCGGCACCTAAGGGCGTGAGGGCGCAAAGATTGCCTCTCCCTCACGCGTTCCGCTCCCTCCTTCGCAAGCATTACTGCTTCGCAGAAAGAGGTGACGGCTTCCCATGTACTCTCGCTCTGTACCATGGCCTGGACCAGGGCCAGACGCGAGAGATCGCCGCCGTGAAGACGCGGCGGTGCTCTGCTCAAACCGGGCAGACCTCGACCGTGTCCTCCGGGCGATCCACACAATGGTGACACCCGGGAGTTTCCTCCCTCCCGCCTTACACGGAACAGAAACCTCCCGAAGCAACCATGTCCGGAGAGTACCTGCGTCAGGCGAAAGGCTTTTGTACTAAGAGTTCCTGTAGCACAAGGGCCAGGATAAGGGCAATAAAATTAAACATGTCTATACTGAAACAAAATTCAGTTTCTTTCCTTTTTTCCACCTTAAAATCAGTAACAACCAGCTTTACACCGACCATAAACACCAGCTAATCTTTCTAATCGCCTAAAAACCGAACTAAACCTCACCACACATTCTTCACGCCAAGACACCAGCCAACAAAAAACCTTCCTCGGTTCGGAAGCCAGTGATTAGCATTGCAAATGCAAGGACAGTCCCCCAGAAGGATCCGGTTCCCGCATGTAAAGTAAGTGATATTTCGGATTTAAATTGCAAAAACGTGTTGGGAATCACTTAAAAAAAGGCACCCATATGTTATGTTGTAGAAATAAGTTTGAGTGCAAGTGTTCGGTCTTAAGTATGTACGTGTTATGGGCTTGGAGGGGAAATGATTGATTTTTATGACCGTGTCTCAGAGTGCACGTTTTATCAGCCTGGTTGTTATACGTAAGCAATAATGTAGGTAGGATCGTTGTTAGAAAGCAAGAAAGAACAATTGTTTGTGCTCATTCTGCACTATTAAGACGCACATTATAAAATAAACATAAAATCAAAATCAAAAGCCATTTCATCAAATTAAGCTAAGAATCAGCATTTTTTAAACTTCAAAATTACATAAGACAGTCACCCAGAACATCCGCCTTTCACCACTTCCAAGTCCTTAAGTTGGGAAGATGGTGCAACAAACTCCCCAGGAGAGAAATAGGACCTCAACGTCACGTCGCCGCAACAGGAGAGGCTGAAGTCTTAGAAATAATATAGAATGTAGGTGTTAAACTATCACTGGGTTATAAAGGTCACTGTCTTTTAATCTTATGGCGGCACCTATGACACCACATACGAACCACGTACATCCGACGTCACATAATTCCTATATTGCTAAACCAGAGTTATGCGCGGGATTACAACATCACACTAATAATGTGCTAATATTATAAAGGTGAATGTTTGTGAGTGTGTGTGATATGTTTGTTACTTCTTCACGCTCAAACGGCTGGACCAATTTTGGTAAAATTTGGTATAGAGGTAGCTAACACCCTGGATTAACATAAAGGCTACTTTTTATCCCGATATTCCTACGGGATCGAAACTTATGCGGGTAAAATCGCGGGGCGCAGCGAGTAATTCTATAGCTCGACAACAACCTTAGGGCAGTAGCCCGCCAGACACAATCCCCGTCTGGTTGGAGGATCCTCCCTTTTCAAAGAAGGGTGAGGAGATTTCCAGCTGTTCCTCGTACCTCTATAGTGGCCTACCCAAATGTCCTTTCTTTGGTATTGTTCGTCGAATCGTTGAGCTCCTTAGGTCTTGAGTTGAGCTGCATGATTTCTGACAAATGCGTGCACTGACTGGTCAGGTCCTCTCAATCCGTGTGGATCTTTCCTCAAAAGACAATCTCAGACATCGGTCTACATGGTCTTCATATAACCTGACCAAGATTATGTCTGGATTTTAACCTTTTGACCGCCACAGTCATGTATAGATGACAAACCAAAACGTGCCCAGCATGCCACGGTTCGACTACATGACAGACTTTGACTCCGTTTTTGTTTTTTTGACGTGTGGTGGTCAAAAGGTTAAAAAAGACTGTGACCTTTGAGTTTGTTTCGGCCTTTCTTCTCACAGTAGTCAGTTAGGAAACGCCGACCTCATCTAGTTTTAAAAAAACATGATTGACGTGTAAAAGTGTTTGTACAAACCTACTTACAAAAATAAAATCATTTATCATTTGACCATAGATATCCGACATTTGACTGTGATCTGTACATGGATATCGAGATCTGTAAAATAATTTGATGCTAAACTAAGCAGCTTTTTTTATTTGTAAGTAGCACTTAATTATTTTCTTCAGATAATTTGCTTCTGCTTTCAAAACAATCAATGTGGGACCTGGACCCCTGTTCCACATTTATTGAGTGTTTTAACAGCAGAAGAAAAGAATCTGCTTTAACTTTACTTACTTGTAATAATGCTAAACAACCCCTTCAGTAGGTATGAACTGTTCACGGAAACAATAAAGTAAGATAACAAAGAGCATGAAATGAAAAATATTTTGTAAGTATATCAAGTAATATCAAAACCGTGTAAGCATAAAGAGATAAAGCGAACATTTCTCCTGAATTATAGAAAAATACATGCCATTATATTGTAGTACTAGCCTCTCTGCAGTTTCCTAGCTCGAGAAGAAACAGACTTGCATGAGATAAATTCCCAAGGAATTTTCTTGTATCAAAATTCCAAATAAACCTGCGACTCCGTTCTACACTTTACGCAGTCCACGTAAGGTTCAATTTGGGAAATGGACTAAATGATGGAAACGAACATTTGTCAGTGTGAGGGTAATCTGTTTGTCTGTCAGTGCGTCAACACATCGCCCGCTTGACGCAAAGTCGGTGATTCTTCTTTGTGATACTGATTGACTGGTTGATAAGCGAAATTCTACTTTGATTCGAAAGGCTTACGGTTAGGAATCGCTTGATTGATGTACAGTGAAACGACGGACGACAAATTAGAAGTTTGAACAGAGATAAGTGGGTGGGTCTTATTTTAATACGTATTTAAATAAGAACTTTATAGAATGGTAATGTCAGCTGGTCTGTTTCCGAAGGCATTGTTGATAAGTGACATATTATGTTGAAAATTAAGTCGTATTTTGAATGCCACAAAGATGAAACTTTTATTTTAAATGGGAAATAAGGATAAGGCTGAAAAATATGAGTAAGTTAGCGGAGGCATACATTTGGCAGTGGATGAATGTGGACAGATAGAAGAAAATAAGGAACCGTGTCTTTTTAATTAATGTTTTTAATAAATTTTCAAGGAAAAAAGCCTTTGGGAGTTATTTCAAAAGGTAGCTTTTTAACATATACCTTTTAAAAAAAAATCTCGCGGTTGCATAGGAAGCCACAATACGATGTTTTATTTTTTAAATGTAGAGCGCGTCTTAGTAAAATATATGAGGATGGAAAAGTTTTTATGATTTATATTCGGGGAATGTTTCATGTTTTTGTTTGGCATGCATACAAAAGTCTACACGGTTTATCCGACTATAAAAATAACGAAATTAATTTAACCGCCTCAAAGTCTAGTGGTTGCAAGCGCTACTGCTGAATATGAGGTCCTTGGTTCGGTTCCCGGGTCGGGTGAAATGTTATTAGGTTTTTCCAGCTGGGATTACTCAGCAGTAGTCAGGAGTCTGGATTCGTGCCCGGTTGATGGCATAGGTTCGCCCCCTATTTCATAGGACTTAAACATGACTGGCGAAATGTGGGTGTACCTAACCCTTTGGGGAATACAGGTGCGATGTTATGTTATGAAATTAATTCAACTTTCGCAAAACTCGAAACACAAATCGTCTGTACCCGCCTTTATACCCTCACAAAAATTGCAACCAAGTAGCGCAAAGACAAAATGCTATTAATCTCATAAGACAGGGTGCACACGCGCGTCAAAGGAATCGCGCGTGACTTTAGCAAATATTTCGTACGCGAAACTCGAATCGGGTAGAGAATGCCGCGGATACAATCGACGGATTTATCGGATAGGTATGCGAAAACTGACAACTGTAGTTCGGACATTTTACTGTTCCTCGAGTACAATGTGTATTGTGCTTTAGTGATATCGTACGGCTGATAACTGAAACAAAGCTTACGAATGTAAATTCTAGGAAATATTTCAGTGGGTTGTTAAAAAGTCAGCGTCCATTTTTATTAATACTAACATATTTTATACTTTTGTTTACCTATGTTCTACAAATAAAATATTTAAATTCGAAAATGATCATTGAAATAAAATGAAAACCTACCATACGATTTCATAATTGAATGCATGGAAAAAAGTAGCAAAGTTAGTTTAATAAAATAATGAATTACGATTCCAGAAAATATTAAAACCTTTACTCTTAAAATGAAATAGACCCTTTTCTTGCTAATACTTTTTTTCCGCACAACTGTACTCTTTCACAATCCAACAACGACTAGCTTTGCACTATATTTTACCATTTTAAAACGACATTTGCCCCACCCAGAAACAACGCTCAGTAATATCATCGCCGTTATTTCCAAGTGTTGCCAAAGTAAAATAATACATTTAGTTGCCATAGTGGAAATACATTTTAAAAGTTTGTTACAATATTAATAATTTGTACTTTGATAGTGTTGCCACAGTGGATATTATAATGCGGTATTAAAATAATGCATGTTTTTTTTTAAATTAAATCAATGAAATCACGACAACTCGGCCATCCGACGGCGTGCTAACTCCGAAGCACGCGCTAATCACGACCACTGAGGCAATATATCAAATAGCAACAATAAGTAACTATACAAAAAGACAATAAAATACCTATAATTAAGACACTTTATCATTATACAATATGTAACACAATTAACGCAAGACCTCATACAACCCCAATTAGAGTATCGAGTTAAAAGCATAATACAATGACAAAAACTATTTTTTTTTTCATTCCAATCATAAACATTGGCGTATTAACTATCTTAGCTATCGCTCAATATCTTGGGATCTACTATCAGGGTCAAAATCTGGGACTCATTGCAGCATATCTACATGGCTTATTAACAGCACACAAATGGCTTACTAACAGCACACCTACATGGTTGCATAAGATCACATTAGCGCCTACGTTAAACTCAGAACTACCGTTTTGAACTACAGCTCACTTACATGGCTGCGCAAGATCACATAAGTACCTACGTTAAACTTTGAACTGCAGCTCACCTACATGGCTGCATAAGATCACATAAGTACCTACGTTAAACTTTGAACTGCAGCTCACCTACATGGCTGCATAAGATCACATAAGTACCTACGTTAAACTTTGAACTGCAGCTCACCTACATGGCTGCATAAGATCACATAAGTACCTACGTTAAACTTTGAAGGGCAGCTCACCTACATGGTTGCATAAGATCATATAAGTACCTTCGTTAAACTTTGAACCGCAGCTCACCTATATGGCTGCATAAGATCACATAAGTACCGACGTTGAACTCTGAACTACCGGCTCACTCACATGGTTGCAACAAACTATACGCATACCTCTCCCATGATTGAACTAGAGTGTAAGCCGCATAGAACTCTAAACTATTCTCCTATATCTTTATTTTTAAAATCTGAACTACAGCTCGCTTATGTGGCTGCTATAAACTATACGCATACATCTCCATAAATCTCTCTTACAAGGCTGAACTAGAGTGTAAGCCGCATAGAACTCTAAACTATACTCGTACATCTTCATCTTTAAATCTGAACTATAGCTGGCCTACATGGCTGCAATAAACTATACGCATACATCTCCATAAAGCTCACTTACATGGCTGAACTAGAGTGTAAGCCGCATAGAATTCTAAACTATACTCGTACATCTTCATCTTTAAATCTGAACTATAGCTGACCTACATGGCTGCAATAAACTATACGCATACATCTCCATAAAGCTCACTTACATGGCTGAGATAGAGTGTAAGCCGCATAGAACTCTAAACTATACTCGTACATATTAGTCTTTAAATCTGAACTACAGCTGGCCTACATGGCTGCAATAAACTATACGCATACATCTCCATAAATCTCTCTTACAAGGCTGAACTAGAGTGTCAGCCGCATAGAACTCTAAACTATACTCGTACATCTTCACCTTTAAATCTGAACTATAGCTGGCCTACATGGCTGCAATAAACTATACGCCTACATCCCCATAAAGCCCACTAACATGGCTAAACTAGAGTGTAAGCCGCATAGAAATCTAAACTATACTCGTACATCTCTGAACAGCTCACCTCGTGGCTGGACCCGAGTGCACGCCGTATAGAGGTCTAAACTATACTCGTACATCTCTGAACAGCTCACCTCGTGGCTGGACCCGAGTGCACGCCGCATAGACAGAGGTCAAAGGTCAAAGTCACTATACTCGTACATCTTTGAACAGCTCATCTCGTGGCTGGACCCGAGTGCACGCCGCATAGACAGAGGTCAAAGGTCAAAGTCACTATACTCGTACATCTCTGAACAGCTCACCTCGTGGCTGGACCCGAGTGCACGCCGCATAGAGGTCTTAACTATACTCGTACATCTCTGAACAGCTCACCTCGTGGCTGGACCCGAGTGCACGCCGCATAGACAGAGGTCAAAGGTCAAAGTCACTATACTCGTACATCTCTGAACAGCTCACCTCGTGGCTGGACCCGAGTGCACGCCGCATAGAGGTCTTAACTATACTCGTACATCTCTGAACAGCTCACCTCGTGGCTGGACCCGAGTGCACGCCGCATAGACAGAGGTCAAAGGTCAAAGTCACTATACTCGTACATCTCTGAACAGCTCACCTCGTGGCTGGACCCGAGTGCACGCCGCATAGAGGTCTTAACTATACTCGTACATCTCTGAACAGCTCACCTCGTGGCTGGACCCGAGTGCACGCCGCATAGATAGAGGTCAAAGGTCAAAGTCACTATACTCGTACATCTCTGAACAGCTCACCCTCGTGGCTGGACCCGAGTGCACGCCGCATAGAGGTCTTAACTATACTCGTACATCTCTGAACAGCTCACCTCGTGGCTGGACCTGAGTGCACGCCGCATAGACAGAGGTCAAAGGTCAAAGTCACTATACTCGTACATCTCTGAACAGCTCACCTCGTGGCTGGACCCGAGTGCACGCCGCATAGAGGTCTTAACTATACTCGTACATCTCTGAACAGCTCACCTCGTGGCTGGACCCGAGTGCACGCCGCATACAGGTCTTAACTATACTCGTACATCTCTGAACAGCTCACCTCGTGGCTGGACCCGAGTGCACGCCGCATAGAGGTCTTAACTATACTCGTACATCTCTGAACAGCTCACCTCGTGGCTGGACCCGAGTGCACGCCGCATAGATAGAGGTCAAAGGTCAAAGTCACTATACTCGTACATCTCTGAACAGCTCACCCTCGTGGCTGGACCCGAGTGCACGCCGCATAGAGGTCTTAACTATACATTTTACTATACATATGCATACTCATACAGTCATTAGACATTACCGCAACCAACATGATCAAACTTTTAGCTTAGCTATCAAGCTTTATATACCTGCTCAGAAAATCCAATGAACGGAACAGACCTCTAAAATATCATTGTTCAGAGTGAATCTTGTAGCGAAATTCCCAACATTTACTTCAAGTTGTCCAATGCAACGATAACTCTATCGAGGAGTTGCCCCGACCAAGAGTAACACGTGCACTGGCTCAACTATTGACTTATTGTTTATAATTAGTCCAAGGCCATGATAACCCTATCGAGGAGTTGCCTCGACCAAAGGTACCATGTGCATCGGCCCAACCATTTACTTATATAATTATGCCAACACAGCTACAACCTTATCGAGGAGTTGCCTCGACCAAAGGCAGCACGTGCGTCGGCCCAACTATTTACTTATTATGTTATTATAATTAGTCCAACGCAACGATAACCCTATCGAGGAGTTGCCTCGACCAAAGGTAGCACGTGCATCGGCCCAATTACTATTAACTATGATTTAAATATTAACCGTCTGGGAAATACGCCACAATGATTGCTACCGAATCAAAAACTACGTAACAACCACACTTACC
Source organism: Mesoligia furuncula (assembly GCA_916614155.1). Classification (NCBI taxonomy): domain Eukaryota; kingdom Metazoa; phylum Arthropoda; class Insecta; order Lepidoptera; family Noctuidae; genus Mesoligia; species Mesoligia furuncula. Next base: position 25,956,578 of record OU744800.1, on the reverse strand, counting down.
GCTCACTGAACTTATCTGGGACTAAAACAATGAAGTAAGGTAAAGAATTCATAAGACTACTTACGATTTTGCCGAGACATGGCTCGTGGTCCATAGCACTTCTGAATTAAAATGAAATAGACCCTTTTCTTGCTAATACTTTTTTTCCGCACAACTGTACTCTTTCACAATCCAACAACGACTAGCTTTGCACTATATTTTACCATTTTAAAACGACATTTGCCCCACCCAGAAACAACGCTCAGTAATATCATCGCCGTTATTTCCAAGTGTTGCCAAAGTAAAATAATACATTTAGTTGCCATAGTGGAAATACATTTTAAAAGTTTGTTACAATATTAATAATTTGTACTTTGATAGTGTTGCCACAGTGGATATTATAATGCGGTATTAAAATAATGCATGTTTTTTTTAAAATTAAATCAATGAAATCACGACACTCTCGAAACTGTTTAAGCTCTCTGGATAGCTTTAATTGAGTATTTTATTACTGAACAAGTATAATTTTAAATAATCACATCTCAATCTCATGCTCTCTGTCGCATTGGATCGCTGATTTGTAATGGTAGTTGTCGGTAAGATTTGCATAAATGAATAAATCATGGCCACTCGTATATTTCTTTAGTAATCCACAAATTATATAAAAAACAAACGGAAATCCTTAGAAACGTTATTGTTATACCCTACCCAAAACTTTTCTGCCGACGCTACAAAAAAGTGAACGAAATTGCATGACAATATTTGCCCCTCAACCGCGGTACGGCCAGCAAAACAATATCAATTATTAAAACGAACAGCGACAACTTCATCGGTGTTATTTCCCGGGAGTTCGGTTTTCGCGCTCCATTTCACTAGAACTAACCGGTTGTACTCACCGGTACGGTTCGTATTACGTTGCGGTACAAATTAGACTTATCACTGGTTTTAAATATAGAATGTTGTATTTGAATATGGATATACCCTCTTATTTATGATGAAATGAAATAAAAATATTATGTTTATTTCTGTAAAGCCTCCTCTACACGTCGACAGATTCATCAGCAGACGGCCATCTGCGAATGCCTCCGCCGACGTGTAGACGGGGTAATTTGCTAGTCTGTCATCTGCCGCCAATCCGTTTGTTGTCGGTTTTTGTGGCACGGATCAAAGGGTTTCAACGCCAGCGCCCGGCGTGTGTCCACACGTCTGCCGATGCATCAGTATTATCGTAGTCGTGAATGAGAGTGCACGCGTGCTTCTTGAAGTTTTTTTCTCGTTTACCTATTAATCTCGTTCGCTGAAATGGCTAATATGAGCACAGACTAAACATTTCAATTCCTTGAGTTGTATCAAGGAGAAAACTGCATGTGGAATCCGAAAAACAAGTACTACAAAAATAAAAATGTTGTAAGTTTAGATAGGTCTAAACTTACAACATCTTTATTTTTGTAGCACTTATTTTTTTTAATCGATTAATTGAAATCATAAAATTATTGTATAGGTACAATTAATTAAAATAATTTAACTATTTCAACTAATTGATTATGTTGAGGCTACTGTAAATTGGATACTGTAATTGCAAATTGGATATCTAACAGAGCATGATAGAGTCTAAGTAGGTAATTTTTATTTCGGTTGGAATTAAAATAACTTAAATACCTACATGACATACTATGCACTCTCAAAAGTAGTTAAAAGTACTAAATAAATAATTAGCTGCCGCAGCTAGTTGTGTGCGTACGAGTTGCGTCTGTCGAGAATCAACACAGACTGAACGACCAACAGACGTGTGGTCGGCTTGTGGTGATTCATCTGCTGATGCATCTGTCGACGTCTGCGCACGCGTCTGCTGACGTATAAAGGAGGCAGAGAGATCTGTCTGATCTTTTATTTAAGGCACTTTTACACGCCAAATGTTTGTAAATATTTTAAAACTAGATGGCTCCTAGCTGACTGATGCCTGAGAAGAAAAGCCGAAACAAATTCAGAGGCTATGATCTTTTTTAAAGTCCAAACATTATATTATTACGATTTTTTGTGAGTCTAAGTACAAACGTGTCTTGTACACATAAGGTTTTCTTGCCGTGAAAAACTCCGGTATAGTCGCAGTGTTGCACGGTTCATCAGTGTTGTATGGATCACTATAGAAGCTTGTACAGACGCCAACACATCAAGCTACTACAATCTGTCAAATTTCTTTAATATATTTTCAACTTTATCGCTAAAGCATAAGGTTCAAAGTTGATTGGGAAAATTTTACAGTTTCGGAAGCTCGACGTGCTGGCGTCTGTACACGGACATGTTTTTCGGTCGTCGCAACGTTGCGTTTGAGATGCGGCCGGCCGCTGGTGCGCGGTCTTACTGGTGGTTGCGTCGTGGCTGGGATGTGGTCGGTACCGCCCACACGGTTGATTTTGACGGCCAAATGTGGTCCGCGTAAAAAATGTATTCATTTTCATACAAATTAGCGCCCATCCACGTCGTAGCAGTTGTGGTGTGATTGTGGTAAGAAAAAAATAAAATATGTGGTACCTTTATTTACGGTAAACATAACGCAGAGAAAGTACTTACATAAACTCAAAAAAGAAAAAAAATGGGGGAAATACAGAGTGGTGGCCATTATTCGTGGATGTGACGCATCCACGAAAAATGGCCATTGCTGAGCGTAATGCTACGACCCTATGCAAGACAGAGCTCCAGCTGCTCCGGCTAGCTGGTGTGATCAGGTCCTTAGCCGCCATCTTGGTAGTCACTAATTCACTATCATCTTATAAACAGTCCATCCATCGTTTCTTTGGTCTTAAATTTTCCCAGAAAACCAAAATATCATGACCATCATAACATTATTCGTCTGTCGACATTTGATAGTGAAAGTGTACGTATCATTAAACGTGATATGCTACCCTTGTAAATGGTAGAAATTGGGAAAAACCGTAAACACGCCGGTTATCTATAATAAACGTTCGTGGGAGAATAGCGGAAGTTGACCCTTCATAAATAGTAGTTTATGACTGCAGTACCGGCTTTTTTTTATAACAATGTCGCTTATAACTTTTGCGTAGTCAACTTCGCTATAACATTTTGTTTTATTTAAGAACTAGCTTCCGCCCGCGACTCCGTCCGCGCGGATGTCGGTCTTCGCGTGGATGGTTTATTTCTCCATTTTGAGTAACTCTGACAATGACATCTTATAAATATCTATTGGACCCAAATACGGCTAAGCCTATAATAATTAAGGAGATCCCTCTATTGAGCTACTGCTGTTGAGCTCGCGTTCTGTAGTAAGTATTTTTTTCATAGTAATTCCGACCTTGATAAGTAGCATGTAGCAGTAAATTACTGACAGTGACGAAAAGTTTGCAATAATAAAAAAGTGATCGTGACAATGCGACAGAAAGTTAATTGAGAGCTTCAGCATACACAACATTCTTAGTGAGCTCGTCCGGAACATGAACATGAAGATTTCTTGGACTGCTCACACGGGAAAGAGCTACGTAAAGTTGCCCGTGTGAAAAACAACTCGCGGTAAGATCTACGCCAGCAACTCCTAGGGTCTGACCTTGAGCCTTATTTATTGTCATGGCGTAACACAAAGCTACAGGAAACTGTATTCTCTTAAATTGAAATGGAAAATTATCCACTACGGGTAATGCAACGTGTGTTCGCGGTTCTACAGAACAACGTCTATGAATAAAACCGAAAAATAAGGTTTTTTTTTCTACGTATTTTTCCAGGATAAAAAGTATCCTATTTTATGCCCAGGATAATAAGGTATAATTATACCAAGTTTCATCGAAATCGAACCGTTAGTTTTCACGTGATGCCTGCATATACAGACAGACAGACAGACAGACAGACAGACAGACAAAATTTTTTTTAATCACGTATTTGGGTTTGGTATCGATCCAGCAACACCCCCCGCTATTTATTTTTTCAATATTTTCAATGTACAGAATTGACCCTTCTACAGATTTATTATATGTATAGATGTTTAGTGTATCCATACTATCAGTATATACTAGAGGCATGTGGCCAAATAATAACAGGCGCAAGTGTCAATCGGTTAAGCTACGCTTGCCGTGGTTGGTCTGTGGATGGGTCCGTCGGACCGTGCTGGTCTCGGCTGTCATTCGTAGTTATTTGACAGTCGTTACGGGTTGTCAGAAGCTCGAAAGTCTGATAACCAGTCTTACCAAGGAGTATCGTGTTACCCAGTAACTGAGTTGTGGAGGTCAGATAGGCAGTCGATCATCGCAGAAGACTGGTATTTAGCTGCATCTGGTTAGTCTGGAAGTCGACCTCATAATAGTTAGGAAAAGGCTAGGGTTATGTAAACTCTGATACACTCTGACCGTTGATAATAATAATGTGAGTGTAACCAATTCAAACGATGCATTATTTAAGAAAAAAAAAAAAATAGGCAACCATATGCAACCGCAAGCGCATTACTATGTGTAAATTATTTCATCACCACTGCTATCAAAACGGTGAATAAAAACATCGAGAGGAAACCGGGATGTCCTAGAACCAAAAATTGGAAGACAAGTGATATCTACTAACCCGCACTGGGCGTGGTGGATTACGGACTACTGAGAGGTGACCTGTGTCAACCGTGGGATTATTATTGGCTGATCATTCTTATTATGGTCTGTGTGGTGCCGGACTTAAAGAATAGCACCACCCCTTACTTCCCGTGGGTGTCGTAAAAGGCGATTAAGGGTCGTACCGGAGAATGGGCAGCAGCGTTATCTATGTATTCCACCATCATACCATACTGCGATCGCCAACCCGCCTGCCAAGCGTGTCGATTATGGCAAGCCCTCCCAAAATTGTGGGAGGCCTATGTCCAGCAGTGGACGTCTATCGGCTGAAACGACGATCATTCTTAAACTTACGCAACCGCTAAAGTCCAGGACATCGTTCAAAAGCTAACATGAGAATCAATGACGCTACTATTACGCTCCCATATTAGTACTCAAACAGTCTGCCACACCTCATTTTTAATTTCACCGCGAAGCGCAAGCGTTCAATAAAAAAATAATCCCCAAAGAAATTCATATCGCGAAAAGTTGCAACGCAATCGTCACGGCCCGCCACAAGCCTTAATAAAAGTGAAGCGAGCTACATATATCGATTATCGTAATCGTCGAACCGAAGCGATCCGATGGAATCGGTCCGATAAATCACACGGCTCATACCGAATCGAATATGCTCGCGAGTCGCGATAAATGATCGCGTGCTGATGCGCTTGTGTGTCCACGGACTTAGGAAGATTGATGGAGTTTATTGTTAAGTAAATATTTTTATTGAAATATGATGTTAGATGCCTGGAAGGTGTGAGGGTCGGTGATAAATCTGGACACTTCGTAAGGGGTCATTTATGAGGTTATTCTTAACACAATTGTGATTGTTTCGAACTGTTGAAGATTTTTTTTTAGAAAAATGTATAACAAAGTGCAGGCTAGCGTGGAAAAACGCTAACACATTTGCAACGATGAACTTAATGAGAGCTAAAGTTACATTTAGATATGATACACAAATCAAACATCACTTCCTGACTAATAAAACTTCACTACCAATCACAAATCCCGAACGCCAAAACTGTAACACCAATAGCCAACGGTACTGAAACTTCGACCACACACAAAGGTACGAGCTACAATACTATCGACTAGATAAAGCCAGTCCGACCAGCTATCATGATGACAGTTAAGTGACATAATCACAACTGTCATCGACTCAACTCGGTTTGAAATCGGAATCCCACTCAAGTTAAATCGAACCGCTCGATACTGTAGCTGTGGGACGAAAATATCGAATTACGACGGTTGTAATTGGTTCGCTTGATGTACTTACATTTATTTAAAATATTTATGTTTACTGGTCGCTTTTTATTTGTTAAACAATGTGTAAATTAATTAATGCATATTATGAAAGTAGTTTGTTCAGAATCGTTTATTTACTGAATAGATTTATTTCATTTTTTAATAGTAATTTTTTATCTACAAAATAATTAAAACTACGTAAATTACTGTGACACTTCCGCTGTATACTCAAAACAAGCTAAAAAGGATAAAGAACCTACTACGCTAGACCCACAGATATAGATACACCTATATAACGCAAGAGCAACTACTTCGCGTGGCAGAAATCGCACCAGCTTACGTTCAAAAATCGTAACCCGTCACTTTCGCGCTCAGTCCTGCTGGCTGGGTAAGCGTGAGCGAGAGCGCGAGCTTGTGACGTCATAGTAGGTAGTTAAAAAAATTGCAAGCTTGGTTTTCATACAGTTCGTGATACTTGCGTTATTTACAGCGTGATATTTGCGTTAGCCACAGATATAGATAGACCTAGGTCTATCTATATCTGTGGCTAGGTCTATCTATATCTAGACCCTTTTATACGTGTGCGACTGTGTGCATGCGTAGATTTGTGACGTGACCACTATTTTGTATTATTTAATAAAAAATCATAATAAAAATTCAGTGTATGTATTAAAGTTATAACATTATATTATAATTGAGGTGGTATGCATTCATTTTGGGACATATTGTATAGTACCTATCTTCATTGGGAGGTTTTTTAATTATTAAGTAATTGTAGACTGAATTAAGTTAGTTATTATAATCATGGATCTACTTTTTAAAGTAGGTTTCTAGTATAGGAGACCTACCTGTCTCATGACAGGAGCACCTTGTGGGGTATTCCTCGCGAAACGCACCAAAAGTATTCCTAAGGCAAAGTGAAAAAGTGACTCACACAGTGATTTGAATTTAAACTGTCGCGCTGACCTGCCTAATCAAAAGAAAAAACATCTGCTGCAATAGGTCGACAAATTTGACCAGTCCGTGTAATGTGCAGTTGGCGTAGTAACTAACGCTTCGACTTTTGCAGTTTAACTAGCCTCACACGAGTGGTCGCGGGTTCAAACCTCAGTGACTGATTCACTTTTCGTAAGTTCCAAAATTCATATTTGGAATTTATAAAGAAACTAGTACAACAATTATTGCAAGATGGCAGCACTAGTAACATGTCATAAATGCAAAAAACTAGTAAACATAAAAAGTACTGCTTTGTGTTCTGCGTGTGATAACCGGTATGAATTGGATTGCGACGGTTATCCAGAACATACGTATCGCCTCAAAGACGCGGAATCAAGAAAAAAGTGGAGATGTAAGGTATGCATTAGAAGCAAAAAATACGCTAATATACCGACTGTACACCCAATATTACCGTGAGGAAAAAAGTAACATCGAAGAAAACAGTCTCACCAACCGAACAACCACAATAAGGATGAAGTACGTGATGATTCGTTTAAACGTCAATCTGCGGTTCTAAATACTGCAGATTTACTTGATTCCCACATATTGACTGAGTGCGAAACATCTATTGAATCGCATAGTACTCCCAACAAATTGTCAATGAGTGTTGACGGTACTGTGTCTGACTTAGTGTCAGCCTCAGAAATGAAGGAGATAATTGCACAGCTCACATTAAAACTCGAAATTACCGAAAACGAACTGGGAAATATACTGTTGGAAAACACAGATCTACACAAGCAAATAAACAAGCTAACTACAGAAAACAAAACATTAAAATCTTTATGCCAGTCGCCCTCTATATTTTCAAGTCCGGGTCCAAACACTAAGAAAAAGAGACCAGCTCTGTCAACTCCATTCGACATCCTTTCTACACCATCCTCTTTACCATCATCATCCAGAAAGTTGAAATCCAAACCCGGTGACAACGCAAATGTGTCATCCCTGGAACAAAAAATCGTAACCTTACAGCAGCAATTAAACGTTGCACAGCAGGAGATTTCAGCCCTGCATGAACGCATTGCAATCATAATGCAAAGTAGTTACAATGTCTGTGAACCTGCCGTAAGTCAAGAACTGAAGCGAGACACTGTGACCACCGCCAGTGCTCAGACATGTGTTGCCATAGACGGAAATAATATCCCCGAAAAGAAGATATTTATCTTCGGCACTCAGCGTTGCGTCGGACTAGCAACAGCCATCTCACACTCAAGGACTAATACGCAGTATGAAAAATACAGACTCGTTGCTGAAACAAAGCCAAATGCGCCTAGTAACGAAATTATAGCAAACTGCAGAAATACTAAATTGACCACTGAAGACAAACTTGTGATATGCATAGGTGAAAATGACAACAACCCTAACCTGTTGTTGTCTCAATTGCAAATTGTATTAAATACATTTATAAATAACACTATTATTGTGCTAAATGTCGTCAATAACATGTACCTCAATGTCCGTAAGTTAAACTACTCTATGAAAAATGTTTGTAATAGTTATAAAAATTGTCACTTCGTAAATCAAAGATCCACGAATCTATCGGATGTTTGTAAGTCGATAAATTATCTTATAGATTGTTGTGATTATAGTAATAAGTATTTAAATCCGAGCGAAATACGAAAAATAATAGCGAGTAACAAATCAAGTTCCAAACTAAAAGTTCCTACAGATAAACCCAAAAAAGGGACAATCCCTTACTACTTTGGTCGTATTGAGGTTACAACGCCCCACGAACATAGTTCCTCTTTGCAACACAACTCAAAAGCCCAAATAGGGACCATACCTTATTACTTTCCTGTGTTAAACAAGCGTGACTCTTTTTTTCGTATCTCAAACTAATAAAACACACCAGTTTAGAATACTCCATCAAAATATAGCGAGTTTATTATCTAAACAAGAACTACTAGAAATTACTATTCAGGAGTTAAAAGAAGCGAATAATGATCCCGATGTTATATGTCTATCTGAAACCTTTGTAAAAAAAAGTTATGAAAATTATGTAAAGATCTGCAACTATCAGTTGGCTACCAACTACTGTAGAGAAAAGCAAAGAGGTGGCACATGCATATTAGTGAAAATGGGTTTACTTTATAAAGAGCTATCATTTGTGAAAAACCATGCAACTCAAAACACGTTTGAAGCTTGTGGCATAGAAATTATACATAATAAATTAATAGTGATATGTGTTTATAGAACACCACAATCAGATCCAAATCTGTTTTTGACAAAATTACACAATCTTTTGCACGATTTGTCAAATAAATATAAGTCTAAAATAAATATAGTTGTGGCCGGTGATTTAAACATAAATACTCTTAAAAAAGGTAACATCACAAATGGATTGCAAGATTTATCTAACAATCATAATTTAAAAATCCACATCACTGTACCAACTCATAAATTGACTTGTATTGACCATATTTTAAGCAACATTGCCAACGCAACTGCCACTGTACTGCCCCTGTATCTGTCTGATCACGACACAGCACAAATGTTAAGTTTTCCAATAAAAAAGAAACCACAGAAATCAACAATATACTATATTTACAAAAGAGACTATAATGTAGATAACATCCGAAAATTTAAAGAATGTCTGGAAAATCTTTCGTGGTCCGATATTTATCTCAAAACTGACACTAACAGTGCATTCAATGATTTTCATGAGCTATTGTGTCTGTTGTATGGTCTCTGTTTTCCGAAAGTAAGAATTAAAATCAATAGTAATAAGGAAAACAAACAACAGTGGATAAGTAAAGGTTTGAGACAAAGTTGTAAAACTAAACGGAAGCTACGGTTTGGATATTATAAAAATAAAAATTTAATTAATAAAACTAAATATAAAAACTACTCCAGTCTGCTAAATAAATGCATTTATTATTCAAAAAAGAGTGCAAATATAAAATATATTCATAATCATGATAACAAGTGTAAAGCCACATGGAATGTCATTAAAACCGAAATAAACAGTAACACTCACAAATATAACATAAAAAGTATTAAATACAATGAAACAATAACTACAGACCCTGTAGAAATGGCCACTATATTTAATAACAATTATGTTAAATTAACGCATGTGCAAGAGGAAAAAAGCACAAATCATAACCGCTTCAAAAGTACGTGTGTCAACTCTATGTTTCTTAGACCAATGGAGGTTAACGAGGTTAGACAGGAAATAATGTCTCTGTCCAACACTAGGTCGGAGGGCTATGACGAGATCAACACAAAAATCGTCAAAGACTGCTGCAACGAACTGACTGGTATTCTGACTCATTTAATAAACATGTCATTTTCACAAGGCACCTTTCCTGAAAAATTAAAACTCAAGAAGGGAGATAAATTTGACATCAACAATTACCGACCTATAACTCTTATACCCATATTGTCTAAAATTTTTGAAAAATGTATATTTAAAAGGTTAACTGACTTTTGCAATAAATTTAATATTATAAGTGACCAGCAGTTTGGATTCCAAAAGAACAAATCCACATCGTTAGCTATTTTTTCCCTCATGCAAGCTATACTTTCAAATATTAATAATAATTATATAACTACAGGCCTCTTTTTTGATCTATCGAAAGCCTTCGATCTGGTGTCACATGAGATATTGATACAAAAATTGGAAGCTGTTGGTATTAGAGGACTGGCACTTCAGTGGCTGTCGGCCTATTAAAGCAATAGAAAACAATGTGTCATAATCAATAAAAAAAATGAAAATAATGTAATAATATCCTATTCATCGGAATATAAACATAATAAACACGGCGTTCCACAGGGAAGTGTGCTGGGCCCAATATTATTCCTCATTTATATAAATGACATCGTAAAAATAACTAACCATAAATGCGTATTATTTGCTGACGATATTTCTATTATAGTGACATCTAATAAAAAACTTAATACCATTTCAGAACATGAACTTGACATTAATAATACAATTGACAAATTATTGCATTGGCTTGACATTAACCATTTGATGATAAATTTAGACAAATCCGTTTACATCCAATTTAATCGATCAAATAATTCCAAAAATGACATTAAACTTAATATTAATAAAATCAATGAAGTAACGTTTACCAGATTTTTAGGTGTAATAATAGATAAAGACATTAACTGGAAAGAGCACACAGACAATGTTAGCACTAAAATTAATAAATTTGTTTACGCATTAAAACAAGTAAAAAATTTAACTAATATAAAAACTGCTTTAATGTCATACCACGCGTACGTCGAATCGTTGTTACGTTATGGACTAATCATGTGGGGTAACAGCACTGACTTCCAAAGAGCGTTCATTGCTCAAAAAAAGTGCATGAGAGCAATTTGTGGACTTAAGCCCGACGACTCATGTCGACCAATATTTAAAAGACTTGGTTTGTTACCGTTACCGTCGCTTTACATTTACGAAATATGTGTGTTTGTTATGAAAAATAAGCAACTATTTAAGACTGCAAATGATGTCAATCCTCGGAACCGACGAGATCCATATAAACTAGTGTTAAATGATTTGCCTAGACTGTCTAAATACAATAGTAACTGCTTGGCAATGTGTGTGAGCATTTATAATAAAATACCAAGGCATTTCAAAGCTTTAAATACAAAATTATTTAAAATTAAATTTCATAAGTGGTTACTCGAGTGTAGTTTTTATAGTTTAAAAGAATTTATAGATAAAAAATGTTGATGTTTTTTAAAAAAAAAAAAAAAAAAACGATTCTTGTTGTTTAACTTGTCTTTTAAATTTTGCATGCTATGTTTTATCCTAGCTAAACATGCTTGTGCCTCAATTTGTATTTAACACCCTTGTATACCATGTTTTACGCAAATAAATATTCTATTCTATTCTATTCTATTCTCGCCAAAAAAATAAAATTAATAAAAATAAAAATATTATAATTTTATTCCTCGAAATGCAGCAACGATGAAATATAGAGAAGAGAGCATGAAGGATTCGTAATAAATGATATCAATATACATTTCATTTGGTGTGTTTCGAGGAATACCCCCACCTAGTAAATACATAAATAAACAGTAGGTATCGCCTTTTGATTGCTCATTGGATCTATTTTTTGGGGATTTACCGGCATCTAAAATGAGAGATGGAATATGACATTATTATGGGAAGCATTTTCGTTTCATCTCATAAATAACTATTTGGTACAAATAACCTTCTTTGAAATTGACGATGTAATAGGAGTAGACTCGATTGCTATTAATAAGATAAGCATAATCAGCGTATAATGTTCCCTACTACTGGAAGACAGGCCTCGTCTCTGTGAAAAGGAGTGGGCCATAATCCACCACGTGGGCCCAATGCGGGTTGGCGGATGTCTTCAAATGTTTGGTTCTAGGACATGCCGGTTTCCTCACGATGTTTTCCTTCACCGTTTTGAGAGCAGTGGTGATGCAATAATTTACACAAAGTAAAGTGCCGGAGCGATGGGCAAAGATCGTCACTCATTGGACGCCTGATGGAGGATGTCGCCGTCGAGGTAGACCACGGCAAAAATGGTGCGACGTGCAAGGTTCGGAAGAAACAAGGGGAGGCCTTTGCCCAGCAGTGGGACACAATGTAAGCTAAAAAAACAGTGGCACTCCTGGAGTGCCAACAAAAGTGACAACAATACACAAACAGAATACTTAGCCATCACTCACTGACATATCGGATATACCTACATTAAAACCGAGGACATCCGAAGCAGGTATTTTTTAATCGTCTTATTAACAAAAACACGCGCGTTATCACTTACGGTAACAGCGCATGTTCAATGACTTTTTCCCATCTCAAAAAATTCCCAACGCGTCAAAAGAAGTTTTCACTTAAATATAAAAGTGGCAAACTCACGACCTACAACTAGTTAGTTCGCCGCGGCTGTTACCACTAGGCCACCATTGCTCTCGCTATCAATAGGGCGCTCCCAAACTCCGGACATGTTATAACATATAGGTAACTATTTTATGAATATGGAGCCGAGAATCGATATTATTAATGAAATGCCATTCACCCTGACGAGAGATGAGAGTAACACTATTGGCTTCCGTACACGAATAGCCCTTCATACGCTCTACTGAAACACACAGCAACTATCAAAGTTTGAAGTTTAATAGACATATAGATAGATAAAACGTTTATTCAGTGCAACAAAAGACACAATCGTCGTCGTCGTTTCAGGCGATAGACGTCCACTGCTGCACATAGGCCTCCCCCAATTTTGGGGGGGGGGGGGGGTTTGCCATAATCGCCACGCTTGGCAGGCGGGTTGGCGATCGCAGTATGGTATGATGGTGGAATAAATAGAGAACGCTGCTGCCCATTCTCCGGTAAGAAAGACCCTTAGTCGCCTTTTACGACACCCACGGGAAGTAAGGAGTGGTGCAATTCTTTAAGTCCGGTACCACACAGACAACGACACAATACAGGTATTAAAAAGCATCAAAAAAGATGAAAAAAAAAACAAAGATTGAAAAGATAAATTGCCTCCTTGTGCGAAGCAGTAATGCTAGCGAAGGAGGTGGCGGGACGGAGGAGGGAGAGAGCCTCCCGTCCCAGCCGCCGCAGGAGACGCTCCGGGCGTCGGGAGCCACGGGACGACTCCCGGCCACCATAGGCGCGGGCCTGCGGGCGGAGAGTAATGGGTAGCTCACCGTCCGATCAGGACCCAGGCTCGTGCCGGACGGCGCGTACGTGTTCCACGCGCGCCTCAAAGAGATGTCAGCAACAGAGAAGGGGCCCCCCTTAGGGCCGAAGCCTGCCGGATCAGCGGGATTGTCCGAAAGGGTTACCGCTGGTCCGGAACATAAAGGGCTAAGGAAGGAACATGGGTGGGTTTTAGTCAGTAAGAGTCTGACACTCCCTTCCGCTCCACCCAGAGCGCGAGGAGTCATTTGATGATTTACCATCACAAAAAAAAAAAAAAAAACCCATAGACACCTAGCTCATATACATCTATAACGGTCGATCACTACTGGGCGGTGTGTGTCTCATGATTGCACCAAATGGGAGTTCACCTCAGCATATTGCCAGGTACAAATACCTGACGCTGGTATTCTGCTGCATCCCACACGGATGACACACGGATGTCGAGAAGACAAATCTGAGTTTCAACAGAATGGTACCTGCATAATGCAGCATAGTTTATAGTTTAGGCGGGGTACGCCAAATAAGGAACTTTTTTGGATGATTTTTTACACTTTGGGTCCGAAAAACCCAAATATCTTACGGTCCCCTATTTTTTCTAAAATAAAAAATAGCCTATGTTACTCGCAGATAATGTAGCTTTCTAATGGTAAAAGAATTTTTTAAATCGGTCTAGCAGTTTTTGAGTTTATCCATTACAAACAAACAAAAATACAAATTTTTCCTCTTTATACCTAATATTAGGGTAGATAGTTATATTACTGGATTATAATAATTAAGCTATCATTGGTTTCGAACAATGAGTGAATTGTACGTATTCGATTTCAAAGATAGTGAGTGCGCAGTGTCTGTTTGTAAGCCTCCTCTACACGACGTCATTTAGCCTCTGCCGACGTCAAACACCTACTACAGACTAGCAAATTACCCCGTCTACACGTCTGCGGAGGCATTCGCAGATGCCATCTGCTGATGAATCTGACGACGTGTAGAGCGTCCTCTTTAAGCCTCCTCTGCCTCTTCTGCGAATGACCATAGCTCTTTTCTATTTCAAAAGATGAAAACTTAGCTCCAAAGGTTATCAAAGTATCAGAAATCTCCAATTCTCGAGGTTAATAAAAACGGGGGCGTGAAAATCATATTTTTATCGGTGTGCTAAAAAATTCGATTAGTTCTCGAAGCCAAGTAGTTAGGACAGTAGTTCCAGATAAAATTCTGACAATCCAAAGTCTAATAAAAAACTGGCCAAGTGTGAGTCGGAATCGCACACGAAGGGTTCCGTACTACAAGGCAAAAACCCCGAAAAAAACACGTTTGTTTAAATATTTATTTTATTTTGTTTTTAGTATTTTTTGTTATAGCGGCAACAGAAATATATAACTTGTGAAAATTTCAACTGTCTAGCTATCGCGGTTCTTGAGATACAGCCTGGTGACAGACAGACGGACGGACAGAGGGACAGACAGACGGACGGACAAACAGTGAAGTCTAAAGCTACTGAAACACATGCTCATTACTAGCATGCTCAAACCAATCGGAGCACGCGAAAATCAAAGTCACGTGAGTTTCGCGTGCTCCGATTGGTTTGAGCATACTGGTAATGAGCACGTCTGTCAGAGTAACTTTAGTAATAGGGTCCTGTTTTTACCCTTTGGGTACGGAACCCTAAACACAGAAGAGGAACTACAAATCACTTAAGCTTTTCAATTTCACCCATAACCTGGCTGGCACCTGTCCCAAAAAATCCAATGTAAAATTTTATTTCATTTTCGACAACAGATTTCTTAATAACCTTCCGACCCTCGCATTGTACGCCAACTTGCAAATTAAATTAATCCAGGGCCGGATTCAATATCGTCGCAGATCGGGCCATCAAAGTCGGGCCATAAACCTCTGAGATCACTGGGCCATTGAATTCTCCGGCCGAGGCGAAAGTTTTCACTTGCCACAAATGTGTTTTTCTTGTTGGATCTAAGTGTATGGCTATGATTTTAGCGATTTATTGTCGGTTTGGTAGTTTCATGGTATTATCAGTGCTACTTACCAACTAATGGTGCTTATTTATTGAGCTGAGAAAGCTTCTGACCAAATGATCTTTTTAAAAGAATTATGGTAAAGTTTTGTTTGTTACCGCTGGTTTAAAAAACTGTATATTACAGCAGAAGCTAATCATAAACATTGAATCACATAATACTACACTTTGTATATTTAGCGATGAACTACTAGCTACCTACCTACTACTACTACTATATAACTACTTTGTATCTTTTTGTACACAGGGTTGTTGGTAAAACATTAACAACCTCTTAAGAGGTCATTGTACTCATCATTATGAATAACTTTTACTATGGGACCAAACCTGAACCTGTTTTACCAATCAGCCTGTATAATGAAAGCAAAATCATTGTCTACTGATTCCCCAAATGGCTGCTATTATTCTGATATTCCTTCTCAAAATTGTATAAGGCGCTGCCTAAACGCTTTACGCCTGACTGTGGGAAAAAAACTGAAAAGGCTATCGCAGAAATAAAGAAATACTTGAAAAGTATTTCGCTAAGGGCTGATTTTTCAATAGACAGATATTTTTTATTCCTGGAATAAAATTGGCGTCTGACATATTTTGTATGGAAGAACTGTCAAAAATTCTAATTCCGTAAAAAAATATCTAGCGTTGGAAAAATCAACCCTAAGAGGAATTACACCAAACTGTTATACCTAGAATAAATCTTATCCTGGGAATTAATTTTGAACATTTGACAATTTTTCCATAGAAAATCTGTCAGACGTCAATTTTATTCCAGGAATAAAATATTCCAGGACTTTGGTAAAATCAGCCCTGAGCCGTACATTTATTTTTAATTTAATTAAAACTGCAAAATTACTTTTATTTTGGTGGTCATTTGATTCAACTAACATCAAACGCATCCCTGTTATGAACCTTACTAGCTGCGCCCCGCGGTTTTACCCGCGTAAATGATTATGTAGATTTCGTGGGAATATCGGGATAAAAAGTAGCTTTTATTTTAATCCAGGGTGTCAGCTACCTCCATACAAAATTTTATCATAATTGCTCCAGCCGTTTGGGCGTGAAGAAGTAACAAACATAAACACACACATACACCACGCACACACACACACTCACAAACTTTCGCCTTTATAATATTAGTGTGATATATCCTGACCAACAACCGAAACAAAGATGAACTGCATTTTGACACTCGACGTCGCTATTCTGTGTTAGAATGCTATGCAGCAGTGCCTGTCTGTTGTCACCTCATACATATATATCGTACAAGCGAATATTACGTGACTTATGAGTGTGTGCGGGTTCCGCGTCAACCATTCCTACGGCGTTTTAAGCTACTTGATTTGCATAAGTGAGTTTGGGAAGTATGTAGCTGTCAGTTGGTAGAGTATTGTGATTTAACGCGGGGAGCCACGCTGTTACGGAATAAGGGTTTTGACCTATTGAATTCTGCTGTACGATTTTTACTTTTCAACACGTGTACTTTTTTATGTTTTATACTTTTGATATTGACTCATCATGACTTGTTTGTCTTCTATAATTATAATAATATATTATAACTATCTTCTGCCCGCGTAAAATTTCTTGTTATAACATAAAATATATTCTATGTTACATGGCAATACAGTAGCTTCCCGTTAGTAAAATAATTTTCAGATTCGGATCAGCAGTTCCGAAGATTAACCCCAAATACTCACAAATTTTACCTTTCGATATTATTAGTATAATTATCAATATATTGAAACTATTTCTGTAATCCAAGTCATACTACTCAGTAAAGGACTTTTAGATGACAAATCGATTGCAAAATACATTTTTTTTCTCTCAAAAACACCAAGCATTATGAAATATATATAATATAATATGGAATATAGAAAATCAAATATAGATAAGAAAATATGAATACATAAATAAAATATAGTTCAATAATAATAAAAATAATTTTAAGAATTTCATAATAATTTCTTACATTATTTTTACGTAATACTTACATAAAATAACTAATATGCTATACCAATACACACGAACCTAATCACACTAATATTATAAAGGCGAAAGTTTGTGAGTGTGTGTGAGTGTGTGTGTGTGTTTATATGTTTGTTACTTCTTCACGCTCAAACGGCTGGACCAATTTTGATAAAATTTTGCATGGAGGTAGCTGACACCCTGGATTAACATATAGGCTACTTTTTATCCCGATATTCCCACGGAATCAACAATTACGCGGGTGAAACCGCGGGGCGCAGCTAGTAATATATAAATATACATAATTATACACCCAATTAAGCACATCTAATAATTTATAATAATATTGAATTGCTACTTAGCCCTCTTCCTCTCTCCTAATTTTGCTGTGCCTGACAGGCTCCATATAGATTTACTTTGTAATACCTACCGTCTATGTAATACATATGGAATGCAATAAAGAATTGAGTATTGAAGTATTTTTATGCTAATCCAGGTTATAAACTATCTGTGTGCCAGAAGTCATTCAAATCCGTACAGCCGTTTTTGCGTGATTGAGTAGCAAACATCCAAACATACAAACTGTCACATTTTATAATATTTAGGGCTGATTTCTCAATCAACAGATAAATTTTATATATGAAATAAAATTGACGTCTGACAGATTTTGTATGAAAGAACTGTAATAAATTCAAAATTATTCCTCGGATAAAATTATCTGGCGTTGGAAAAATCAGCTTTAAGTGGGATAATTTATTATTTATATAACATCTGTACGACATTTAATGCACCTTACCTTATCGAATTTCCCGGAATTTGGCGCTCTACCAAAATGTGAAGGTAAACGCGTTTAATATTTTCTTACATCACTAAACATAATACGGCAGGTATTTCGCATAGCGTTTATTTAGTACCGAAACGAGTACAGTCACGAGCACTAATATGTCAACACTTGGCAACTTTCAATTGCGATTTTTTCGTGAACTAACGAATGCAACGTTGAAATACGACACTTTATACAAACCTGTGGGTTCGAAAATGCTTTGTTCGTAATAACATAAAATTTCATTCAAAACTAAAGGAGAAAATTGTCTTTGAATAAAGCCAAGTGTATACATACTTGTGCTCGTGACTGTACAAGAAAGCTTATTTCGGTACCAAAACCGGTATTGGCGTAGTTTACCGGTACGCTCATTTCATCGCCACATAATAAGTTTGATATTTCACCTATTTTACATTCACGAAAGGCCCGCTGTAAAATGTCAGCCAGGCGCCAACTTGAGGCAATATTATAATATCGCCACATGAGTTTAACACGGTTTTAATGTAAAAAAAATGGGGAAAATATTTACATACGTATTTTAATGTGGCGGGACTAGCTAAACTCTAAGCAGCCGGTCGATTCTGTAAAAATCTCACCTTGAAAACTTAGGTAAAGTGAGTTTGTTTTTGCTAGGAATTGACTATATTGACAGCTCACTCCACGCTCACTTCACCTAAGTTTCCACGGTGAGATAGTTATAGAATCGTACTGCTGTATCGGTACTTTTACGTTCTAAATTAATTAATTTATCGGCATAAAATGAATGTACAAGATGTGACGGATTTCGTTGTAAAAACTGATTTTCAGTAGTCCAGTCTCTTGTAACTTCTTTATTAAACTGGCGTTGTCGTTGGCCCCATATGACCCAGCGATTATTCATAAGAAAAAACTCTTTTTTACAAAAAATACAACCGACTTCAAAAAAAAAACAGTCGGCGTCGTCGTTGGTTCCGTATTTTCGTTTTTTGACACCGACTTCCGAAATTAAAGTTATTTATCACTTTGTAGTGTTTTTTTTTGAACTCGGTTGATTTTTTTTTTTTGTAAAAAAGTTTTTATTTTCCACTTTTTAGTTGTATCTACCCCACACAAATTCAATTAACACTATTGCATTGAAGAATTGAAGACACCGACTAGAAGAATCATCAAAATTCGCATAGATATGCTGGAGATGTAGTCCATTTATGCATATAAGTTCGTACATTAGAATAATTACCTAATGTATTATAATATACTAAACTCTTTCTGAAAGTATGTAGATCACATTAATGAAAAAAATATTAAAATTGCTTCATTGGTTTTTGAGAAAATCGCGGACATACAAACATACTACGGGTCGAATACAGAACCTCCTTTTTTGAAGTTGGTTAAAAATACACTCTAAACTACATTACATACAATCGAGATCACCATAAGAGCGCTTACATGCAAACGGCTTCTAGTAGGCGAATGTTTAACGGGTTAATTATAATGCAAACTTCCTACTATCCTACTATAATAATAATAATCCTACTAATTGGCTTCGGCCCCTCGTACGCCTTCCAAAGGACCGGGACCCCATGGTCCCGAGATAAGTAAAATCCTACTAATATTATAATTATGAAAGTTTGTCAAGATGTTTGGGTGTTTGTTACTCAATCACGCGTAAACCGTTGAAGAGATTTGGATGAAAATTTACACATAGATAGACCAATTCCTGGATTAACACATAGGATAATTTTTATCCCGATATTCCCACGGGTCAAAAAGAAAAAACCAAGAACTCTGCATATTAACCTAGAACTCTGTTATCACACGATCGAATAATAGAACTGGAAAAAGCATTAACACATAAAATACGACATAATAGGTTTATCAGAAGTTCGGCGCCTCGGAAATAACATAGAAGAATACGAAGAATTTATTCTCTGAAGTACAGGACAAACACAAGGCAAATATGGAGTCGGTTTCTTAATACAAAAATATCTGAAACAATATGTGAAAAGTTACCTCGGTGTCTCTGAACGCGTGGCCCTGTTAAATCTGAAAATACCAGGGAAGAAATTCACCATTATACAAGACGAAGAAATAGTAAATAGTTTCTATGACACCGTCTATGAGGCAATGGACAAAGCATACAAAGATTTTATTTTGATGGGTGATTTCAATGCCAAAATTGGTAAACCTCAAAAAGTAGTAATGTAATGAAACAGTATGGATATGGAACAAGAAATGCACGAGGGCAAAGACTTATTGACTTTGCGATGGAAAACAAGCTAGCTATCATTAACACCTTTTACAAGAAAAAAGAGAAAAGAAAATGGACATGGCAGTCTCCGAATGGTCAACATAAAAACGAAATAGATTTCATACTGTCTAATCACCCTCATTCATTTCAAAACATTGAGACATTAAGTATAAACTTTACATCAGACCACAGACCACTCAGAGCCAAAATATCATAATAAACCAATGAAAACACGACCAAGGTTCGTAAATAAACAAAACAGTATACTCAAAAACGAAGAAGAAATACAAAAACCAATGAAAACACGACCCAGGTTCGTAAATAAACAAAACAGTATACTCAAAAACGAAGAAGAAATACAAAAACCAATGAAAAACGACCCAGGTTCGTAAATAAACAAAACAGTATACTCAAAAACGAAGAAGAAATACAAATATTTAAGGAAAACTTGAAATCACAAATATCTTTACTCCACACCGAGCCTAACGTGACAGTACAGGACTACTACAATAAAATAATAAATCATATTACAGACGGTTTACAAGTCGCACGAACTTTACATTCAACAAAAGTGCGCAGTGCACTCACAGAAAATACAGAAAGACTTTTAAAACGAAGACAAGAGTTACAAAGGACCAAGAATAAAACGCGAACAATGAAAAATGAGCTCAAAGCACTATACAAGTTGATAAGCAAAAATATAAAAAAGGATTATAAAAACCATAGAATTAGTATCCTTCAAAAACACCTAGAACAAAGTGGAGGTTTAAAAAAGGGATATAAAGAATTACGGACAAATAAAACATGGATTGATGGTTTGAAAGAGTCGGGAGATACTGCATACAACCGAAAAGACATAATAAACATTGCTACAAATTTTTATAAGATACTATATAGTACATCAGACCTAGCCAGAGACACAAACCACATTGAAAATGATGAAATAGATATCGAAATACCACAATCCCACATAGAACCAATAGATTGTACAGAAATTATCGAAACAATAAAAATAATGAAACCGGACAAAAGCCCAGGATCAGATAACATCACTAACGACGCCATAAAAATCGCCTGCTTCATGCTAGCTGCTCCACTAACAAAATTAATTAATTTTATATTTGAAACTGGTGTCACACCCTCTCAATGGTCGGAATCCAATATTATCTTGCTATACAAGAGAGGCCTGTAGTTGCTGATGTCTCTTGAGACATCAGCAACTACAGGCCGATAAGCCTTTTACCAAGTATATATAAACTTTTCTCTACAATAATCAATCAAAGAATTAGTACAACATTAGAGAAAAATCAAACTATTGAACAAGCGGGATTTAGGAAGAATTTTTCTACTATAGACCACACACGTTATTATATAAGCGATAATTGAAAAATATCAAGAACAATAGAGACCGCTGTATATCACATTCATTCATTACCAAAAAGCTTTTGACACAATCTCACACGAAAGTATATTGAACACTCTAAAAGCCCAAAATGTAGAGCTAAAATACATAGTAATACTCCAACACCTCTACAGTAATAGCTCAAGTAGAGTCAAACTAGAAACCATTGGCCCAAGCTTTCCAGTCAAGAGAGGTGTCAGGCAAGGAGACCCCTTATCCCCAAAAATGTTTATTGCGATATTGGAATCTATAATAAACAAATTAGACTGGAAAAATTGTGGTTTATACATCCAGGTTAAATACCTAAACCACTTACGATTTGCGGACGACTTGGTTTTACTATCAGAATCGAGCCTACAACTACAATATACAGGGTGTTTGGTGCATCGTTTGCCAAATGGAATTGGCCGAAAGGAGAGGTCATTTGCTATCTCTTAAGGCCCAGTAACTTATTCCTTGTTTCACTGTTTTTTTTTAAATGACTTTTTAATTTTTATTTGGGGAAATACAAGAACTCTGCATTTAAGCTTAATTTTCTTTTAAAGTTATGAGTATAGCCTTCAAATTTTATTTTAATTCTTATGTTTACTCTTGTATGGTTCTATGAAATTAAAAATTTACTTGCTAATAACATCTAGTTCCTTTTTAATAACTCCCAAAGTTTTTGAAAAAAGGAAAATGACACTTAACACTCAACTTTAAATTGCTGTAAAAAAAAACTAAAAGGCGATCGGGATCTTCGAATTCTTTTAAAAGGTTCTCTAGTTCGTCCCCTTTCCAACGGTGTGCAATATACCAAAAAAAACGTTTAATAACTTCAGTAATTCGCTAAATTTGTAATCGAGACACATCAGGCTGATATTCGATATTACGGTAAGAACACTAGTTTTCACATAAATAACATTCTTTGAGTAAGTGGATAGTGTTATCTCACTCTTATGCAGTCTCTTATCTATTTCTAGGGTTCTAACTTTCCTCGAACTTGAAATAAAAAATAAACTTTTATTTAATAAGTACCTAATTATAAATTTTGTTCAAATTGTCCTCCACTATTGCGTACACACGCGCGACATCTTCTTATTACACTCGGACGTGGATGATCCGAACTTTTTAAAAATAATTTCTACAATCAGACTTACCCTAATTATTAGGTCAGCTACCAATTTTCAGTGAAGACCTGTCTTTTGTTTTTCATCAAAACGAATATCCCGCTCACTGGAGATTAACCGCCAGGGAGTACAACATCCAAATGTTCCATTCCCAGAATCATGGATTGGGAGGGATAGCCCTATTCCTTGACCTCCGTTCCCCAGACCTGACTCCGTTAGATTTTTACATCTGGGGATGGCCCAAAGAACTTGTTTACTCCACGGAAGTTGAGACTAGGGATGATTTAATCCAACCCATTGAGGCGGCTTTCGTCACTATCAAAGCAGAAATACGTTTACACACCACTACAGTCGAGATAAGACGAAGATGTCGCGCGTGTGTACGCAATAGTGGAGGACAATTTGAACAAAATTTATAATTAGGTACTTATTAAATAAAAGTTTATATTTTATTTCAAGTTCGAGGAAAGTTAGAACCCTAAAAAGAGATAAAAGACTGCGTAAGAGTGAGATAACACTATCCACCTACTTAAAATATGTTATTTATGTGAAAACTAGTGTTCTTACCGTAATATCGAATATCAGCCTGATGTGTCTCGATTACACATTTAGCGAATTACTGAAGTTATCAAAAGTTTTTTTTGGTATATTGCACACCGTTGGAAAGGGGACAAACTAGAGAACCTTTTAAAAGAATTCGAAGATCCCAATCGCTTTTAGTTTTTTTTTTACAGCAATTTAAAGTTGAGTGTTAAGTGTATTTTTCCTTTTTTCAAAAACTTTGGGAGTTATTAAAAAGGAACTAGATATTATTAGCAAGTAAATTTTTAATTTCATAGAACCATACAAGAGTAAACATAAGAATTAAAATAAAATTTGAAGGCTACACTCATAACTTTAAAAAAAAAATAAGCTTAAATGCAGAGTTCTTGTATTTCTCCATATAAAAATTAAAAAGTCATTTAAAAAAAAACAGTGGATCAAGGAATGAGTTACTGGGCCTTAAGAGATAGCAAATGACCTCTTCTTTCGGCCAATTCCATTTGGCAAACGATGCATCAAACACCCTGTATATATGTTAGACACTCTACATAAAGCAAGCAGACAAGTGGGATTAGAAATGAACATCACAAAGACCAAACTCATGACCAACTACAAAAAAACAAAAATAATAATCGAAAATGACCCATTAGATTATGTGGATCAATATGTATACTTGGGAATACAAATTGGATTCAACAGGGATAGCAATGAACTAGAAGTAGAGAGAAGAGTCAAACACACTTGGAATAAGTATTGGAGTTACAAGGAGATATTTAAAATCGAAATGCCTATCAAGTTAAAGAAAAGAGTCATGGACTCTTGTCTCATTCCTTGTCTGACGTATGCATGTCAAACATGGAAGTTTACCAACAAAATAAATAATAAAATCAACACATGTCAGCGAGGAATGGAACGCAGTATGTTAAATATCAAGGAAATACAAAAAATAAAACACACGAAAATAAGATCTAAAACAAAAGCGATAGATGCTCTCAGCTATAGTCAAAAGCTAAAGTGGAAATGGTCCGGTCATATAGCATGTCTTAAAGATCATAGATGGACGAAAACAGTTACGTTATGGATAGGCCCACCTGGTAAACGATATAGAGGAAGACCGTTAACTAGATGGGAAGACGATATTAAAAAAATTGCTGGTCCACAATGGCAACAAATAGCCCAAGACCGAGAGCCCTAAAAATATAAAAAAACATATTCTAAGTAGGTAGGCACTTTAACATTATTCCACTGGAACCCCCCTCAGGTAAAGGCCTCGGCCTTTACCTGAGGGGTTATCAGGTGATTGAAAAATCAGCCCTAAGGTATATGGTAATTAAAAAAATTTTAAGTATATAGTAAGATAGGTTACATATATATTAATTTCTCTATTTTATAATTATTTTGTAAATTTAAAGGTGAAAATATAAGGCTTTTTTATTTTTTATTTTTCAATCACCTGATAACCCCTCAGGTAAAGGCGAGGAGGCCTTTATTTTATTAAATATTTTATTGACGTGAGTAATTATTTTCCTGAAAATACAAATTCGATGTATAAATTACTAGCAGCGCCCCGCGGTTTCAGCCGCATAAGTTTCGATCCCGTGGGAATAAAATAAAAAATAAAAAAGCCTTTTATTTTCACCTTTGAATTTACACAATAATTATAAAATAGAGAAATTAATATATATGTAACCTATCTTACTATATACTTAAATTTTTTTTAATTTTGAAATTTTGACAGTTATTTCATACAAATAACTGTCAAAATATCAAAATTAATCCCCGAATAAAGTTATGAGATGATTGAAAAATCAGCCCTAAAAATATAAAAAAACATATTTTAAGTAGGTAGGCACTTTAACATTATTCCACTGGAACCCCCCTCAGGTAAAGGCCTCGGCCTTTACCTGAGGGGTTATCAGGTGATTGAAAAATCAGCCCTAAGGTATATGGTAATTAAAAAAATTTTAAGTATATAGTAAGATAGGTTACATATATATTAATTTCTCTATTTTATAATTATTTTGTAAATTTAAAGGTGAAAATATAAGGCTTTTTTATTTTTTATTTTATTCCCACGGGATCGAAACTTATGCGGCTGAAACCGCGGGGCGCTGCTAGTAATTTATACATCGAATTTGTATTTACAGGAAAATAATTACTCACGTCAATAATAACATTCCTCAAAAGGTTAGGCAGAGGTGTACCTATAGTACACCCTCATTTCTCCAGTTATGCTTTGTTGGTAATTGATGATGATCTCTGTAAACGCAATCCAATGTTGCTGACTTCGTAAACGTGTTAAACGTCACTATGACATTGACTGTCATCTGTCATGGTCCCTTTTATATGTCTTCTTTTTTTTTCTCTAAGCTTTTGTTGAGAGAGTTCCTCTGGTTATTGTGTATTAAATATCCAACTGAATCTTATACAGTACTTTTCTTTTATGCATCTTCCATCATGTTTAAGTGCGCGGGCCTGCGGGCGGAGAGTAATGGGTAGCTCACCGCCCAATCAGGACCAGGCCCGTGCCGGACGGCGCGTACGTGTTCCACGCGCGCCTCAAAGAGATGTCAGCATCGGGGAGGGGCCCCTTAGGGCCGAAGCCTGCCGGGTCAGCGGGATTGTCCGAAAGGGTTACCGCTGGCCCGGAACATAAAGGGCTAAGGAAGGAACACGGGTGGGTTTTAGTCAGTAAGAGTCTGACACTCCCTTCCGCTCCACCCAGAGCGGGAGGAGTCATTTGATGATTTCCCATCCGCAAAAAAAAAAAAAATCATGTTTAAGTCCCATTTAATAGGGAGCGAGCCTACTGCCATCAACCGGACTCGAATCTAGACTAAAAGCTGCTGCTGAGCAACTGCAGATGGAAAAACCCAATAACACTTTGTCCGACCGAATCGAACCCTGGACTTCACGCTCAGCAGTTGCAGTTGTCACCACTTGACTATCGAGTCAGACAATAATGATTGCGGCACACAACTGTATTACCTTACCACCCTCACGCTAAACACCCTGGCTGCCGCTATACCTACATGACTTACCGCCCTGTATGGCCTAACACTGTCTCCTAAGATACAGGACTACCTAGTTTAGGGGACAGGGTTACATGATCTGTTTAGATTTATGTAGATATACCTTGTTACTTTGTACTTCTGTTCTTGTGTACCATGAATCTGTGTGTATTATAATAAAGATTATTATTATTATTATTGCGTTCCAAAGCACCATCCCTATCTCAAAACCTAGACCCGAATCAATAATAACCGTTCAACTTAAGGCTCTACTTCAAAATAATCCCCCATACCTATGCTAATCTTAACGCGATCTCGTTTCATAACATCGTATTACAGGCTAACGAGGGTGCACCCCCAAGTGATTTTCTTGTAAAATTTTGACATCGCACGTTATACAGATTACTTCGGTGTAATTATAATTGCGTAATCATGTCTTCCGGTAAATTACTTTACTTTGAAATTCATACCAGGTGCGTTAGGGTGTTTTATTGGAATTATGTGGAAGATTTTCCTTTGTGTGACGGTTTTTTTTTTAAAGAGGAAAGAAACGATTTTCAAGGGAGTTGTTTTGAAGTGATATACAATGTGGAGACAAAAATACAACAATAAATGAAAACATTGGCAATGAAAACTAATGCCTAGGATTATTTTGGAACTATCAATTTAATCCTAACACCGAAATAACAAAAGGGATGTTTTCAAACAAACTTAATAATAGTGATGGGACGAGTATG
The DNA here is from genome assembly GCA_916614155.1 of Mesoligia furuncula. Classification (NCBI taxonomy): domain Eukaryota; kingdom Metazoa; phylum Arthropoda; class Insecta; order Lepidoptera; family Noctuidae; genus Mesoligia; species Mesoligia furuncula. The sequence continues at coordinate 25,929,301 of OU744800.1, read as the reverse complement.
GGTTTTGCCAATTTTTGACTAGCTAAAGTAACTCAAAGTCAAGAGCATTTACGCCGTACGGCATTTCATACAAACTTTCAAGCCCTGGTTATTCGAAATGAATGAACCGATTTTAATGAAACTTTATACGCATAAGCAAGATACAAAGGTCTAAAAAGTTACTGTAGAAATTTTTCGAAATGTCTTCTTTAAAAAATGATAACTGGAAATCTTTGTTTCTATGGAAAATTTATAATCGGTGTAATTTGGCTGTAACACTATTTTTTGAAAATGTTCTTAAGTAACTATTTAGATCTTTGTATCCTGCTTAGGTGTATAAAGTTTCATTAAAATCGGTTCATTTATTTCGAAAAACAAGGGCTTGAAAGTTTGTATGAAATGCCGTACGGCGTAAACGCTCTTAACTATTGGATTGATTAAATTTTCGTTTGCAGACTCGGAATATCATTAGATATACGTAGTTTAATATTTATTGTCATAGTGTCTCTCCATTTATACGCATTTATACATTTTGGCAAATTCAAAAAAGAAAGTTCGTAACATTTTTATGACTCTTACAATAACTGAAAGTTATGTCCCCGGCATTGTATTTGATTAACTTTTTATGATAGCAAAGGGCGATCTAATTTTAACAATTGTAAATCTCTGATTTTCCAGAACCTTTGTCAGATCTGGCACAATATTTATTAATATACAACATTATTTTTAGTATATGCGAAACCCGAAACACGTGTCTATTATTTTTATGTAACAAATCTCTGTACAAAATTTCAAAACTGTATCATGAAATATCACAAAGTTATAAGCTTGTTAAGTTACTTACTTGTTTGTCTGTACAAAAACATGCTCACCCGCGCCGCTCGCGCCGTGCCGTCTTGCGCTCATTGATAATAGTACCTAGGTACCTAACCGTTCGGCGCGCAGATTGGATAACCTACTTAGTGTCGCTCGGTGTCCAGTTTTTAACCTTTTTTAAATATTTTAGGGCCAAAATATAACATGGGGTAAAAATTATTGAAATCGATTCAGTTAAAATAACGTTGTGTACGCTGACAGGGACTTCGATGCACAAACTCAAACCATGAATTCAACCCATGATTAGACCATATACATAGACCCTCCTCCCTAGCGCAGAAAATTTTCGTCAGTAAAAAAAAAATCTGCTGTTTCATAGAAAAGTGCATTAACTACCTACGCGGTCAAAATAAACCCATGGTAACAGTTTGTGCGACGATGTATATCAGCCTGTAAAAAAGTTGTCTCTTTAAAAATCCCTGTGGGTTCTTAACAACATCTAAAATAACATCTAAGCATCCCACTATCATGTTCTCTTATAACCAACTTTAAACTAGGTACCAAAACACTAAAGCAAAACGGTACAAGATAAAAAAAAACGTTAGAAAATTTACAAAAATAGCTCGTTCAAAGTCAAAAGCATTACTTCAATCTAATATTCCGCAATTTAAATATCGCATCGCCTTAACGGGCGTACCAGCCGCGTATTGTCAAATGCCATTTCAACACGGGCATAACATTAAGCGAGATCAGGAAAAAATCTCCAAAAAAACACATTCTTGTGTGTAGGTATCTATAACGATACAACACTGGTACGTAGTATACTCGAATCTATTTATTTGTAGTAATAACGTCAGGATGTTTCACGCATCGAAAATGCTTTCAAAGTAAAAACTCTTTACATGCACAAAAAACTTAACAACGATGCACATCATCATCTGCCTAGCCTTTTCCCAACCATGTTGGGGTCGGCTTTCAGTCTAACCGGATGCAGCAGAATACCAGTATTTTACATAAAGCGACTGCCTATCTGACCTGCACAACCTAGTTACTGTGTAATTTTCGGGCTTCTGACAACACGTAATGACTGTCAAAGATCCACGAATGACAGCCGGGACCAACGGCTTAACGTGCTTTGCGAGGCACGGAGGGGTCTCGGTATGTAAAGATGGTCACCCATCCACACACATCATGCACACAATACGAATAATATTGCGATAAGTTAAGCATTTTGCTTTTACGTCGATCATGCAGTTTATAAAGAATTATTTCATTTTATTCTAACACTCATAACAGAACCGAGTGCCTACATGGTAGACTACAACACTTTCCTTGCCAAACGCCCTATAGAAACCCTAACCCACCTCGCCTCACCTCACGGCCGAAGAAGCATTTCTATTTACGCGTTGGCCGGATTTGAATTACAAAGTCGACCGCGCCTTCCCGTGTCGCTACCTCGAAATATGAGGTTTGCTAACTAAAGTGCCTGCTGCCTTTGAGTGCGGCCCTGGTTTAATAATGCGTCTTATAACGCCTTTAAATCCGGTAAATAGTGAATTATATCGCTTCGCTTTTGCTTTATTTCGGGAAATAGGATTAGGTTTACAATGTATATTGCGATTGTTAGTTGTTTCATATTGGCTAAGTTTTGTAGCTGTTGTAAGTCTTGTTGGGGTGTTGTTTAGTTTCTGTAATTGAGCATTATCTTGACCATCCTGGTTTTAGACAAAATACGTCCACTCCTGACAATATCTTCCTCCAAGAATCGACACAACATTAATTGTGATGTCTATCAGTAAATACGCTTCCATAGCTAAAATATAAAAATATTAGTTTAGTCCTGTCAAATTATGATACTCTATAGACCAGTTTAGACGTGATAAAAAAATTGACTACTAAAAATACGTCAATTTACGTCAAGCGCTGACAGATTTGACAGGACTAAACTAATATTTATTTATCTTCTGTCCTTTTCATAATAAAATAGAAAGAAAAAGATGCTCTGAACCTAAATTTAGTTTAGTTTGTAAACAATAGAATCGGGGCCAAAAAACATACCTGCCCATTCTCCTCACAGATTTAATCTCCAACCTTCCAAACTGTCCTAAAATTCTAAATTAATTACTCAAAATATTTACCTATTCAAAACAGCTTTATTACAAAGCTCAACTGACCTCATAGCTCAACCGCTCTCAAAATCCCGTTTTAAATCCTGTGATAGTTTCCCGGTTAATTTTATAATAGTTTCTAAAGGGATCAGATGAGGTTTATTAAATGAGTTTCTGATACCTAGTCTTGTTTGCGGGCATTGAACAAGATTATTCCTGGTTCGGGCTTACGCTAACAAGGATTAGGTGGCAAACGAAATTATGAATAATTTTTTTTTTGCCTCTATTTATTTTTTTCATTGTTTTGCTGTCTATAAGGTGTCAAATTAAATGAGCTAGCAAGGCTCTGCACACATGTTAGGTATTGCTATCTAAAAAAAATGCAAACAAGAGCGAGTCGGACTCGCGCACCGAGGGTTCCATACCATCATATGTTTTTAAATTTTCATCGGCGAGGCCTGTATTTGTCAGAGAATTTTAACACTGTGCACTGCGGTTTAGAATATTGCAGTTTTATGTCAGCGCCATCTCTTGATCGATAGTGGAATTAATGTAACTTTTGTTAATGATTTCTGAAAAAGTGTGCTATTTAGAGACTTCGTTTTATTTTTCCTGTAATCTTTACATAAACTTCTATCACATAGAATAATTTCAGATTTTTCTCTTTGCAAACGTTATCTAAACCTTTTCCAAATTTCAAGTTGATAGCACTAGTAGTTTTTGAGTTATCCAGCTGTGACAAACAGACAGACAGACAGACTGAGTCTCACTATAAGGGTTCCGTTTAACCATTTTTGCACGGAACCCTAATTATGACAATTTTATATTAGGGTCAACGACCGTAGGTATTGTAGTTACTTGAAACATTAGTTGTTTTTTTTGGGTAAACTTCACAAACATGTTAGTAGGTATCGTTATATAAATACGATGATAGAAAAAGAATAATTGTTTTAAATATGACGTCTGCGGAGTTTCACTAGTTAATTTAATTAGACCTTGAGTTGCACCTCGACGAGTAAATACCTATTATTTGGTACCGGTATTGTTATTCCAGACTTTAACTACTTTTTAGGGTTCCGTACCCAACGTGTAAAAACGAGGCCCTATTACTAAGACTCCACTGTCCGTCTGTCACCAGGCTGTATCTCATGAACCGTGATAGCTAGACAGTTGAAATTTTTACAGATGATGTATTTCTATTGCCGCTATAACAACAAATACTTAAAACAGAATAAAATAAATAATTAAGGGGCTCCCATACAACAAACGTGTTTTTTCGTGTTTTTACCCTTCGTGTGCGAGTCCGACTCGCGCTTGGCCAGTTTTTTTTAGTATTGGTATGTTGGTGTTGCTTTCTGGTTCTACATGCTCGACAAAATGTACACATTAATAATGTATTACCAGCGCTGTGGCTCTGTCTCGCATAGGGTCTTAGCATTATGCTGAGCGATGGCCGTTTTGCGTGGATGTGACGCACGTTTTCTCACAACCTGTTATTTATTTTTGTGTTTGTGTTCTTTTTATGCGTCATGTTTACCGTATTTTAAACGTATTTTCTTTCTTTCATATCATCGTTTCAGCCGATAGACGTCCACTGCTGGACATAAGCCTCCCCCAATTTTGGGAGAGTTTGCCATAATTGCCACGCTTGGCAGGTGGGTTGGCGATCGCAGTATGGTATGATGGTGGAATACATAGAGAACGCTGCTGCCCATTCTCCGGTACGACCCTTAGTCGCCTTTTACGACACCCACGGGAAGTAAGGGGTGGTGCTATTCTTCTACCACACAGACACTCTTTCATATAAACATTAAGTAAAATACTAAAACGATACTAAATTAAACAAGGTTATGTGTTGCGGTTGAAATTAAAACAAAAAAGGTTTGAAGTTATCGATGAATTCTGCTGAATTTAATCAAACCTATTACCTATACGACTGATTAATATTTTATTGGAGTCGCAGCCAATATTCAATTAATTAACAGGTCATCTCGTTCGAATCAATCAATATTTAACATTCAATTTATCAGTCTCATTCAATCAATTGCGACCTTTCAATTAATTTATATGCATCGCCTGAAGATCGCCTGAACATCCAATTATCAAAACATATATCGACGGCGAAGTGCCAATACCTCATAACTGACATTTTTTGAGAAATACACTTTTTTTATTGTTTTAATTTAAAAGCGTTATTCGCGTTTTAGTGAAATCGCCTAAGTGTATTTTTAGTTGCAACAGCATTTAATTAAAATGTTGAAATGTGTACCTCCCGACTAAACCAACGCTACGTGGCTATTTTTGAACGTTTTTTTCAGTTTGCGTAAATTTTTGATTTTGTCAGTTAGGAGGTATTGGGCACTTCGCCGTTGATATCGCAGTATTTTTAACCGATTCCAAAAAAAGGAAGAGGTTCTCAGTTCGTCGGGATCTTTTTTTTTTATATCACGAAGCGTCGAGCGCTTTACGTGTGGTAACCATGTACTCTTGGTTATCACAAGCAAAGCGTGCGTGCGACATGCTGTAAATGTCTGCGTGAAGACGAGTAGCGTCAGCACATAACACACACACTCACACTTCCGACTTCGCCATTTTCTCGGTCTGTATACCGAGAGGTCCTGCGCTTACACATCGTGTCATACTTGGTAACCTTTTTTTTTTGGGTGCGAAATCATCAAATGACCCCTACCGCGCTGGGCGGAGCGGAAGGGAGTGTCAGACTCTTACTGGCTAAGACTCACCCGTGTTCCTTCCTTAGCCCTTTATGTTCCGGGTCAGCGGTAACCCTTTTGGACAATCCCGCTGACCCGGCAGGCTTCGGCCCTAAGGGGCCCCTTCATATGATGCTGACATCTCTTTGAGGCGCGTGTGGAACACGTACGCGCTGTCCGGCACGGGCCTGGTTCTGATCAGACGGTGAGCTACCCATTACTCTCCATCCGCAGGCCCGCGTCTGCTGTGGCTGGGAGTCGTCCCGTGGCTCCCGACGCCCGGAGCGTCTCCCGCGGCGGCTGGGATGGGAGGCTCTCTCCCTCATCCCACCACCTCCTTCGCTAGCATGACTGCTTCGCAGAAGGAGGTGACTGCTTCCCAGTCCCTCGTGCTCCGGACCATGGCTTGCACCAGGGCCGCACACTTGGTAACCTTAAGTGGCCTAATATGAATCACACTAATATTATAACGGTGAAAGTATGGAGTGTGTTTGTATGTTTGTTACTTCTTCACGCAAAACGTTCTGATCGGATTTGGATGAAATTTCGCACACAAATAGTTTATAACCAGGATTAACACATAGGATACATTTTATCCCGTTATTCCCACGGGATCAAAACTTATGCGGGTGAAACCGCGGGGTGCTGCTAGTATGATATACGCTAGGAAATAATAATTTAAAGAGTCGCCGAAGGAGAACTAACTAAGTAAAGACCGCGTCGTTTCGTAAGATAAAAATACTATAATTGTAAGTCAACAATCTAATATCGTCGTTATCGTATAAAAACTGGCCAAGTGCGAGTCGGACTCGCACACGAAGGGTTCCGTACTACAAGGCAAAAACGCCGAAAAAAACATGTTTGTTGTATGGGAAAATATTTATTTTATTATTTATTATTAGTCTAGCTATCGCGTTTCTTGAGATACAGCCTAGTGACAGACAGACAGACGGACAGACAGCGAAGTCTTAGTAATAGGGTTCCGTTTTTACCCTTTGGGTACGGAACCCTAAAAAGGGTATTTCCAGTCACGAATAACAATTTTTTTTGTCTACACTAAAAATGCCCGAAAACTAAAACGTGGTCCTTTTGCACACATTTTGGTCCTCGAGAACCCTCAATAAAGTACAGTCGCTACCCACTTATCAACTCGACTTAGTGTCTCCTAAACGAAGGACATGTGTCACGCACGGCCTGACTAAAACGAATGAACTACGCATTATTGCCAAATAAGCAGAGGCAGAATAATGTATCTCTTCTGGATATTAGCGGTTTCCCAATGTTTTTGTGGTCCTAGTTTTGTCAGCGTTTTTTGTGACCGACTGTATGGATTTTAAACAAGTTTGGGTTGGGCTCTGGCCTTTTTGTTTTTGTTTTATGTTTTACTGTGTATCCTAACTAATATTATAAATGCGAAAGTAAGTTTGTTGGTTGACTTTTCACGCTTAAACCACTGAACCGATCATCCTGAAATGCGTATGCGTTGTCAGGTGTACGGAAACGGACATAGGGTACCTTTATAGTGCTGTCAGGCTTCCGTCAATCCATGTACTTGCGCGCTATAATTACCTACCGCCCGGCCGAGCGGTCTCGGGCCGTTTGCGGACCAAATTCAGTGCGGTTTTCGCAAGCGAAGTGCACGCACGTTGTTCAATTTTAATTGTTTCATTCTTACCTTTGTATTGTATGCTTACCTACGATGCCGTCTGATGCCTTATGTGCAGTAGATGGGTGCAAATCAAGTAAAAGAAGGGATACTTAAACATATTTTTCCATTTACCTGTCAATGAAGATGTCATGTTATGTCATGATTTAGATGTATTTCACAGTCAGCACCAATTTATAAAAAAAATATTATATAAACGATACAATTTTAAACTATAGTCAGAACATATTCACAGTTCTCAATAAAATAGACACAAATAATTAAATTAATTTAATTTTATCGAAGAGGCAGCCCTGCGATTACTGTGGGATCGCGCGGTGCAAAGCAATCACAACTGTACGCTTGAGCATTTAGGCACATTTTAGCATGCAGCGGTTGGTGACGCGACGGAGTAGGCTATTATAGCAGTAGGTATTGGACATTCTCTACTGAGTGAAGTATCTGTTACGTAGTAACTATTTAGTAATCTGTGGTACTGTTTCTGAGGAAAACAACAAAACGTCATTATGATAATTTATAGAGGGCGCCACGTGTCTTTCAAAACGAATTGATTGTCAAATTCTAAATTAACGCTAGCGAAGCCGCGGGCAAAAGCTAGTTTTATTTATAATTGGAAGGGGATTTTTTATCTGAATTTAGTTGTAATTTGGTGTTATTTCAGAGAAACTTGTACCTACATAACTAAGTTGTAAATCTAGGTAGAATAAAAGAGTTTCGGAGTCGTTTTAAAAACTTAAAAAAACTGGCCAAGTGCGAGACGGACTCGCACATGAAGGGTTCCGTACCACAAGGCAAAAACGCCGAAAAAAACACGTTTGTTGTATGGGAGCCCCCTTAAATGTTTACTTTATTCTGTTTTTAGTATTTGTTGTTATACATATAGCGGTAACAGAAATAAATCATCTGTGAAATTTTCAACTGTCTAGTTATCGCGGTTCTTGAGATACGCCTGGTGACAGACAGACGAACGGACAGACAGCGAAGTCTTAGTAATAGGGTCCCGATTTTACCCTTTGGGTACGGAACCCTAAAAAACGACTAAATTAAAATAATAATTCATAAGTTGTAGTTTAAACCATCAGTGTATGGTCTGGTCAGTGTACGTTTCAAATTGATGTTATTTCAAGTTAAACAAATATCAACTTTATTTCCTCGGAAATTAAGTTGATTTCAGAGTAACACTAGTATTATTTAAAAAGTCTTAAAAATGTTTGAAGTAGAATCGTAAAGTGAACTGTATTGTGTAGGAATTATAGTTATTTTTCCAATAACTCATGTTTGTTTACACGTTTGGCAAGTAAATCGCGAACACAGATTATACTGAATCTTACACATAACATCACGCCTGTATTTACCGAAGGGTCAGGCAGAGCTGTACCTATATAATAATAATATTAGGTCCTTGCCTATGAAATTGCCGATTTTTGATACTGGCTATTGTGAAGATAGACATTTTTCATTCTATCTAGAATTCCAAATTCAAATTAATTTGATAATAAAGCATGAAATTTTGTTTTTCAAAATCAGTGTATAATTAAATATCGATAAAAAAAAACTTACCCCCCTACTAATTCTCAAAACTCAAAACTCAAAGCATGTGATGACCGGGGTTCCAAGTAACTGAATAAACAAAGAAAACATAGGTAGTCTCAACCAATATACTCAACTAATGGCTTTAAATTACTAACACCTTAATTACTAAACACAAATAAAATAAGTAACAAAATATAAAACAAAATATGCAAAAAAAAACAAAATAAAAATAAAACAAAGTATACAAAAAAACAAAATAAAATAAAACACGGTATACAAAAAAACAAAATAAGAATAAAACAAAAATATCCTTAGGCTGGGATCGAACCCACGACAAGTAGTTTTGTACCCGGCACTATGCCTCGAGACCAACTGGCTTCTTGTAAACCGTGGCGAATATGTCGATCACAATCTCGCGATGGATCAAGACTACGCAGCTTTATCAATCAATCGAAGCCGGATCACTTATGACTGAACGGTAAGGGCGTTTCTGCAAGCTGAGGACAAGTTGAGAATAGTCAGCCTTGCAAAACATCTCCTATTACCCAAGCTACACTTCGTTAAATTGACGCAAACACTTACCCCGTTACTTCAATTACTCGCACACACATTCACAATATTGCACCAACTACTATGCAAATGCGTAAGTTTATTCTGTAGATAGTACTTAATATCCGAATCATTATGACTTTACAGAAATTATCCAAATAACTACGGAGCAACCGTTAGATTTCTCTCTTCCAACATTGATATGGCATCACCCCCGTTTTCTTATTTTTGCCGCTACCGTCACTTGCCCGCCGTTGTCCAATATTATGTCTTTAAAATTATTGCGGCGAACCTAGTAACGCCATCTAGTATTGGACTCGAGAACTAAACTATCGATCATTACAATATCCCCTCTCCTCTAAAGAATCCAACCGGATTCAAATCAAACGTTTAAGGTCACAAGAATGCCATTTTCCTAAATCTTTGCCTCTGAAACTCTTTAATCTGTAAACGTCGCCTGATATCTTTTCTGCTATAACTGCTTTTTCAAACTTAGGGGCCAATTTAGACATAAAGCCCTTATCAGCATTTGATAGGAGTTTAGTGCGTTTCCAAACCAGGTCACCAACTTTATAGTTACATATGCGACGTCTCTTGTTGTACTGTTTGCTGTTGGTCTCATGTGACTGCCGTATCCTTTCACTAACCTCGTCATAAATCTTACTCCTGAAGGCTATATTTCTTTCAAATTTCCCTTTGTCGAAGGTAATCGGTTCCTCTGGTTCAAAGCTATAGGGTTTCATGCCCTGGACCATCGTCTCGCGTCCAAAAAACAAATATGATGGTGTTTTTTCTGTCACTTCATGAACCGATGTTCTGATTGCATGTCCTATGTGTGGTATATATTTGTCCCATTCTTTGTGATTATCTTCAACGTAAGAAGCTATAGCCGAGCCAATGACTTTGTTTACCCGCTCAGTGGGGTTGGCCTGAGGATGGTAGTAAGGGGTATACCATAGTTTTACACCGTACCCTGAAACTAGATCCTTAAACTGGTTGGATACAAATTGCTTTCCATTGTCACAAACTATTACACTAGGGGTTCCAAACATTAAAAATATCTGTTCCTCCAGTATTTGAGCTATAGTTGAGGACTTTCCATTTCTGAGTGGATATAGAAAACAGAATTTGCTAAACCAGCATGTTATGACAAGCAGCATAGTATTGCCGTGCTTAGATTTTGGAAAAGGTCCCATTAGGTCCATAGATATTATTTGAAAGGGTTCTGTTACCTGTCGTTGTTTTCCCATTAGTCCAGATGGCCTACTTTGTGAGTGCTTGTATTTTGCACACACTTCACATTTCCGTACGTAGTTTTTCATGTCCTGGATCAATGTCGGCCAAAAATATTGCTGTCTAGCGCGGTTGACCGATTTTTTGACACCAAAGTGACCAGCTGTGGGGTCATCATGACATTCCTTTAGGATTCCTTGACGAAGCTTTTCTGGAATCACAAGTTTCCAACTGTCATTTTCATTGGGAAATTGTTTTAATTTCATGTATTTCCACAGTTGTCCTTGACTGACTTCCCAATCCGAATCATTCTTCCCAGACAGCACCAAGTCCTCCTTTGATTTATACCACTCATCTTTATCTTCTGGTTTTATCTCTATCAGGTTAATTTCTTCTTCAATCGCTCTAGATAAAGCATCCGGCACAGTGTTATATTTACCTTTGCGATGGACTATTTCGTAATCGAATTGTTGTAAGCGCATAGCCCACCTTGCCAAACGCCCATGAGGGTCCTTATTTCGGTGTAGCCACTGAAGGGCACTATGGTCCGTAATGACCTTAAAATGATTCCCTTCAACATATGGACGAAACTGTTCCACAGCATGCAGAACACTTAATAGTTCTCGCTCAGACGCTGAGTACTTGCATTCTCTTTCCGACAGTTTTCTGCTCGTGTAAGCAATGGGAACCTCGAGGCCATCGGCTATTTGAAACAAAACTCCCCCAGTCCCCCTGTTAGAAGCGTCACATTGAATAGAAAAGGGTTTTGTAAAGTCTGGCACTTTTAATACTGGTGTCGAGGTCAGAGCAGTCTTTAGATTTAAGAAAGAATCTTCAGCCTCTTTATTCCATACAATGTGTTTAGTCTTCTTGCCTCCCTTAGTTAGTTCATGTAGTGGAGCTGCGACAATGGCAAAGTTTTCCACAAACCGCCTGTACCAACTAGCTAGACCAATAAAACGCTTTAGCTCCGTGTAAGTTGCTGGCCTGGGATAGTCGAGTATAGCTTTTACTTTATCCGGGTCTGTACGTAACCCTTCCTTGTCTACAATATAGCCTAAGTATTTTAAAGATGGTCTCGCAAATACGCATTTCTCCAGATTGATTGTTAGTCCTGCTTCCTTAAGCTGATTTTTTACATGTGACAATGACGATAAATGACCGTCAAAACTGTCGTCACATATGACGATATCATCCAAGTAAGTGAACACTCTGCTTTCAAATTCCGGCGTGAACAGGCGATCCATCAAACGTTGTTGTGTTTGAGATGCATTACTTAGTCCAAATGGCATGACTTTGAACTGATAAAGTCCTTTTCCAGCGAGTCCGAAAGCAGTCTTTTCCTTGCTTGTTTCTTCGAGTGGAATCTGCCAGAAGGCTGATCGTAGATCAATAGTTGACAGGAACCGAGCATTTTTTAGACTGTCTAAGATGGTGGTAACCCTAGGCAAAGGATAAGAGTCTTTTACTGTGACCTTATTTAACTGACGGCTGTCGAGACACAATCGATTCTTACCTGAAGATTTCTTTACCAGTAATACAGGAGAACGCCATGAACTGAAGGAGGGTTCTATAACATCATTGTCCAGCATATCTTGGATTTCCTTCTCAAGTTCTGCCATAATTGGAGGCGCTAAGGGGTACTGTCTGTGTTTGATGGGCAAGCTGTCCCCGGTGTCAATTCTATGCTTGATTAATGATGTTCTGCCTAAACCTTTACCAATCTCTGCTGCCATTTCCTCTAACAATTTGTCCAGGCGCTCTTTCTGTTGAACAGAAAGTTCATCCCTCGAAATCACTGGTTGGGAGACGTTAATTTCCGTAATGTCAGCAATCAGTTTCCCTTCTCCTACCACTAAATTAAATGACTCAAAAAAATTCATACCTAATATGATATCATGTTTTAAGCAGTTAATGATATAAAAATCTACCACATTGTATTTTCCCGTAAACTCAATGGGTAAATGAACAATGGAATCCATTGTGTGGTAGGTGCCATCAGCCGTTGAGATCATTTCCTTGTCGACTTTATGTTCTGAAAACCCCAATCCCATAATTTTCATTGCAAATCTCTGTGAAATGACTGAGACAGTAGCTCCCGAATCCAATAATCCCACAAACGGCTGATTTAAAATCTTTATTTCAGCATAATACCGATTGTCTTGACTGTGCTTATTAATATTACAAATCTTTCCTGTTTTAAAAAAACTCGAAACTGTATGTAGCCATTGCTGCCAGTCATCCGAGGTAGAATGACTTAGTTTTTCGGCGTACGATCGGCTGGCATCGACTCCGAATTGTCGTTTCCCTTATCGGAAGCATTGCATGAACATTTATTTGTCGTTTTCCCGAAACGTCCACATCTGTAGCAGAAGAGTCTTTGTTTTGGCAATTTACAATCCCTGAAACGATGCCCTGGAGTTCTGCAGTTCCAGCATTTTGTTAAAAGTACTTCCTTGTTATCTATTGCTGCCACCTCAGTCGTGTTTTCATTTCGTGATGTCTTCAAAGTACTTCCCTTGAATGCTAAATCTCTTTCTAGAGATTGATCACTTTGAGTAGGTTCCTTAAAATTATCACAGCTTAACTTGGTGCGTTCAATAATCCTTAGAACTGATGTTAATTCGCTCACTGAATCGAAAGTGTCTCGGCATATGGCTTTCTGAAAATAGGGTTGTAAATTCCTTCTAAGTATCATCAATTTTTGCGTTTCAGGAATGGGAGTGGGTAGCCGATTAAACATATTCTGCATGATAGCTATGTAAATCAAAATGCTTTCCTGGTTGCTTTGGGTTCTCCGTTTAATCTCCTCCAATAGCTCCTCTTGGTAATACGGTTGCTGAAACGTGTCCAACAGTAGCTTCACTAATTGACCCCAATTTGCTACTGCACCTTTATTGGCCCTAAACCATATTAATGCCTCTTCTTCGAAGAAGTCTATGGCATATCGAAATAAGTCTTCATCGGCAGCATTCCGCGCCTCTTTAAGTTCCTCGATCCTTTCCAAGAACGCGTTCACACTTACGGTACCCTTACCACTAAATTTGACACCCCAATCTTTAACGGGAACCAACTTCCGTTTGTGGAAACCATTATCAAATGTGGAAGACCTTTGTAAGCCTGGATGCCGTGTGGAAAGACTAGGTCTCTCTAAGGTTGTTCGTGGTATGTCAGCGTTGACAACAGTGGACTGTGAGGCACGATTTAGGTGTATTTCCGTGTCACCATCCTTTGGTAATGAAGTTTTTTCTAAGTTTCGGCACTTTTCCAATTGTCCCATTATATGCATAGCCTCTTCGCCCAGAGATTTCTGTAAGATGTCTTTATCATGTTCGGAAATTACATCTTCTTCCTCACCTTCTTCTTGCTCAAGCTGCCTTAGTGACGACAAGGTATCCTGGATGTTCTTCAGCAATGTCAAATGTTTCTCAATGTCACTAGACTCCGAAGGAATAATAAGTTTAGCACGGTTCGATAAGTGTGTCAAACGAGAGTGTATGCGTCTAAAAAATGAATGTTCTGGGGTGTGCGATACTTCTGTTATAAGTGAAATTATTGCCGATAATTTTTTTTCACAAATCAATATTTCATTATTCGGGTTATCAATGCAGGATTTAGGAACCTTAAAGGAAATTGTCGACTCGCCCGACTGTTCTCGAACTAAAATTTCCCGCAAAAATTTCCGCATAGTCGCCACGGTCTTACAATCCGAGATCCCTCGACAAGCCAATTCAAACTCAAGTTCATCTTTATGCAGTGCATTAACATCCATGATCAAAAACAGTAATACAATTTCAATAAACAATAGCAATTTTAAAATAAACCGTTAAATAGGTTTCTATTCCGAATCACAGATATGCAATTATGCTTGTCGAACTTACGAAACCACTTTGACAAAAGTGTGTTAGTTACCAACGTTCGTCCAGATTATACCCTCAAATACACTGAAAGACCATAACCGTTATAAACCTTGTTTATCTTTCATTCAGTTAACCCGTGGGCGCCACTGTGATGACCGGGGTTCCAAGTAACTGAATAAACAAAGAAAACATAGGTAGTCTCAACCAATATACTCAACTAATGGCTTTAAATTACTAACACCTTAATTACTAAACACAAATAAAATAAGTAACAAAATATAAAACAAAATATGCAAAAAAAAACAAAATAAAAATAAAACAAAGTATACAAAAAAACAAAATAAAATAAAACACGGTATACAAAAAAACAAAATAAGAATAAAACAAAAATATCCTTAGGCTGGGATCGAACCCACGACAAGTAGTTTTGTACCCGGCACTATGCCTCGAGACCAACTGGCTTCTTGTACACCGTGGCGAATATGTCGATCACAATCTCGCGATGGATCAAGACTACGCAGCTTTATCAATCAATCGAAGCCGGATCACTTATGACTGAACGGTAAGGGCGTTTCTGCAAGCTGAGGACAAGTTGAGAATAGTCAGCCTTGCAAAACATCTCCTATTACCCAAGCTACACTTCGTTAAATTGACGCAAACACTTACCCCGTTACCTCAATTACTCGCACACACATTCACAATATTGCACCAACTACTATGCAAATGCGTAAGTTTATTCTGTAGATAGTACTTAATATCCGAATCATTATGACTTTACAGAAATTATCCAAATAACTACGGAGCAACCGTTAGATTTCTCTCTTCCAACATTGATATGGCATCACCCCCGTTTTCTTATTTTTGCCGCTACCGTCACTTGCCCGCCGTTGTCCAATATTATGTCTTTAAAATTATTGCGGCGAACCTAGTAACGCCATCTAGTATTGGACTCGAGAACTAAACTATCGATCATTACAAGCATTTATTTTAATTAAACCTTGTACAGGCACTTTTGAATTGTCAAAATTAAATAGTCTGTCAGTTAGTCAAAAAGTTGAAGCTAGTTTCCCATTCCAAAACGTAGATCTATATGGAGAAGAACGGGCAAGAAACTCCATGGACACTCTTTTAAATCAAGTTATTACAAAATCCTGGGTACATTATTCTTGTTGCTTCTATATGTGAGAACAATGTAAAAAAACTGGCCAAGTGCGAGTCGGACTCGCACACGAAGGGTTCCGTACCACAAGGCAAAAACGCCGAAAAAAACATGTTTGTTGTATGGGAGCCCCCCTTAAATATTTATTTTATTTTAATTTTATTATTTATTATTAAAGTTAAAATACAACTGAGTATTTTGTGAATATTTCAAGTGCCTACCTGTTGCCATTTTTGATATTGAGCAAAAAAGGGCAAAAAAATCGCGTTTGTTGTATGGGAGCCCCCTTAAATATTTATTTTATTTTGTTTTTAGTATTTGTTGTTATAGCGGCAACAGAAATAATAATAATAATAAATGTTTATTCAGTATTAAAATTGGTAAAATTATTACATAAAGTCTTAGAAATTATTTACATCATTTTATTTACATATTATAAAAAATTGTTTGTTAAAATGTACCTTATGTTTGGTTTTGAAAAAATATTTGCCTGTCTTAAAATTTGCATGCTGATTATAAGGCGGAACATGAAGAACCATGTACCTACCTATTGTATTTTAAGATCTGTACCACCATGTTTCAAGCAAATAAAATGATTATTATTATTATTATTATAAGGTATAATAATGTTAGATGCCTGTACTATGATAAACCTGTATCACAGGCGGCATGAGCACACTTAATGGTAATTGTAGGACTATAAAATTCTTAACAATATTTAACATGTAGTCTTAAAATAATGACAAAATTTTACTAATTAATTATTTTATACCTAGTTTACTTAAATACTATTTACCTTAAAGATAACACAAAATAATAACAAAAAGTCTTATTGTATACGAATAATTGAGTCAGCGTAAAATAGTTTCTTGCACTTCAAAACTTAGCTAAACACATATGATATGATTTTGCGTCAGCAGAAATTGGTAAGTGGGTTAAAGTCATTGTTGCACAAAATTAAATCACGTTCGAGGCAATGTGTTTATTCGATTTTTATTGCGGGCGACTTATGTGCTTCAACATCAACAAAATCGAGGGTTTGTATGTCAGTGCAGTGTTTTGTTGAGTCAGCAGCAGGCATTAAACCCGGAAGTCTGGTATGACGTTGACGTTCTAGTAGTTCTAGGCGCCCTCGTAGTCGATAGAGTTGATGTACCTGTATTCCGCTATTTTCCTAGCTGGGCACTCAGCATCTCCCGTTTTGTGGTTATTGGGCTTTTTAAAGCGTGAACAAGTTGCACATTTCGGTGTGTCAGCTTTCTTTGCGCACTCTGACATCGAGTGTCCTTCTTCACCGCAGTGACCACACGTAGATTTTAGCTCTCTGCATGTTTTTGCTGCATGACCATATTGTTGGCATTTGTAACATCTGGATCTGGTGACCAAAGTGAAGTCCCTGACAGGGCATGACGTCCAATTTATAAAAAGCCTTGATTGTAATAATAGGGCTTTACGTATATTGGCTGTAACTTCAATGACGTAGTTACAGGTCGACGCATCTTTCTTCCCAGATTTCTGGCTTAATTTAACCACGCTCGAAAAGGACTCCATAGGCATTGCTGGAAACTTATCGGCTACGTTCTGTTCATAAATGCACCTGAAGACTTCAGTTTCAGCTAAAGTAGTTGGCACACCTACAACCACGATCCGAGGTTTGCGCTTGTATGGTTCGTCGGCGGTAAGTCCGGATGTAGATTGCTCAACTGCGTGCTTGAGCTTGTCTGCATCACATTTCGTCTCTGTACTAATAATAACGCCTCCATTTTTGGTCTTTCGGACACCACGTACATGCAGCTTCATTTTATCAGGGCGAATGATGTTTTGCACGAGGTCTTTTGTTTCATCACTTGACTTTAATTTATCGTTGGGATAAATAGCTACAGAGCTTAAATTGTTCGGTCAAACGAAATCATTTGCTGCCTTCTTCACCATATCGGCAAACGAAACATTTCCTGCAGAACCAGAGTCCTTAATCGTCTGCTTGAGCTCCGAAATATGTTCCGTCAGGTCACGCTTTTCCTGAAGGGCATCAACCGCGTTATACGCGTGAATGGCTTTCTGCTTCAGCGACTGGTATAGAACTGCCATTTGTGAGGTTCCAGTTCCTACTTTACGGCACAGGGTAGAAATTTTTAGTTTCTGCTCCGAGTTGGGCTTGCCATCCGCGGCAATAGAGCAAACTTCATTTAAGTGCTGTTCGATGGCTGACATCCCGGGCGTTGAAATAACATCAGCCGTGACCGACTCAAGGGCTGGGTTCCGCGTCGTCATCTTCGACGGGGAGGCGGAGGGGTGCACTGGCCGTCTTGGGTTAAAGGGGCTGTTATCCATTTTGTATTTTGACGA
This sequence comes from Mesoligia furuncula, assembly GCA_916614155.1. Classification (NCBI taxonomy): domain Eukaryota; kingdom Metazoa; phylum Arthropoda; class Insecta; order Lepidoptera; family Noctuidae; genus Mesoligia; species Mesoligia furuncula. The sequence continues at coordinate 25,911,341 of OU744800.1, read as the reverse complement.
GTTCAATGATTCGTGTCCATTATACACTGAAACTACACACTAAGCAAAATTACAGTTGCATTACGTTGGTAATGCAGTAAAGGAGGTCACTACTATTTAAATAGGTAATTATTAAATATTGCTAACGAGCACGTCTGTACACTGCGAATGACCACGACTCAAAATCAGAATGAAATACATCATGTGTGAAAATTTCAACTGTCTAGCTATCGCGGTTCTTGAGATACAGCCTGGTGACAGACAGACAGACAGACGGACAGACAGCGAAGTCTTAGTATAGGGTCCCGTTTTTACCCTTTGGGTACGGAACCTTAAAAAGACAAATGAAGAAACAATTCAAAATATAAGATTAAAAATAAGCCTTGGCAGTTAAGAGATGACCAGTCTGAACCGACGGCACCCGTTCACGAACATGACGTTGAACATTGACGTTAATAAACGTTGTATAGCATCTGTATAGTTAGACAACGCTATGTCTCCTTCTTTCGAAAGTCAAATTACTGACGGCTGAAAGAGAGAAATCGGTGTGTAACTATTTATCTTACACATAATACGTATTATTTCAGGCGTCCAGTGAGTGACGATCTTTGCCCATCTCTCCGGGTGCATTCGCGCGACGTGTCCGGCCCACTCCCATTTTAGCCTGGGTTTTTTTAGGGTTCCGTACCTCAAATGGAAAAAAACGGAACCCTTATAGGATCACATTATTGTCCAACCGTCCGTCTATCAGTCAAGACCCTTTATCTTGGGAACGCATGGAAGTATCGAGTTTAAATTAAAATCAATACTCAAATTTGCGGTCCCATAAACCTGTGAAAAAATCAAACTTCTAAGTTAACTTAAAAAAAAGATACGGCCGTTTATACCGCAAAAAACGTATATTTCGACACTCTCAATGGAATCAAAATACATAGGGTACTTCCAGTTGACCTAGAATCATGAAATTTGGGACGCCGGATACTAAATGTTACAAAGACAAAAAATCAATGGGCAACTTAGTCCTATTGTCAAAATGTACAAAAGTCTTAATGTATTATGAATGTGCGAATGACAAAAAATAATTGTGATATAATGCGTAAGGGTCTAATTGTTAGATTGTTAGATTGACAAAAAAAATAAAAAAAAGATTTATAAAATTTTGTTACAATTATTCAAACAATAGCTCAGTCTGACAATCCGTGCATTAATAAATACACTATGGAACCCTGTCATATTAAACAAATTTACCACCACCCAGTACAATATTTTGAATGAAATCTTACTAACTTATTAACAAGGTCCCAAAGTGCAGGCGGGATGTGCATATACATATATTTATGCACGTGACTGTACGTATGACCTTTTTACCCTATATCAATTTTATTGTTCATTACAGCTTTAATGTATTCTATCATAGCAGCATTTGGGCAAAATGACATTTTGGCACTAGGCAATTTGTACAATTGAACATTACAGCTTTAATGTATTCTATCATAGCGGCATTTGGACAAGATGACATTTTGGCACTAGGCAATTTGTACATTTTGACACTAGGACTATGTTGCCCATTGGTTTTTTGTCTTTGTAACATTTAGTATCCGGCGCGAAATTTGGCAAGAAGCAAGGTAATGTAGCAAAAATAAAAGGAAAACATACGAAAATCGTATATTTGTAGTTACATTTAAAAAAACCGGTGATAAACTATTTACATACCTACAAATTTGTACGGGACCCTCGGTGCGCGAGTCCGACTCGCTCTTTACCTGTATTTTCTCTAACTTTCGCTTGGGTTATTGAGCGCAGCGTGGTGTTTCTGATTCGTCCCACACGCCCAAGAAATACTAACCAAAAGAAGGACACGAAACAAAGCTGCTGAAATTTAAATAAATAAGAATAAATGAATTGGTGAGAAATAAATATTCAGCTCCGCTCGTTAAATCGCTAGCTATGAAAAACTGAGTGGCTCATTATATGGTAATAAAGTCGATTTTAAAGGCAAACGTCGTATTTTTATCAACATCCCGACTTTTGTGCGGAGATTTTCAACGATCCAAATTAAACTTTCGCGGTTGTACGAAATAATGAAAATTTATTTTTGTAATTTGCGGACTGCAAAGATTTGGTCCTCATGTACGCGTGTGATCTTTGTAGGTATTAGAGTAATTACTTTGTATATTCATACTAATATTATAAATATGAAAGTGTCTGTCTGTCTGTTACTTTTTCACACTTAAACCGCTGTACCGATGTACCTAGATGAAATTGGGTATAGAGATAGTTTGAGTCCCGGGAAAGGACATAGGATAGTCGTAGATAGGCGAAGAAGAAAACGTTAAAATTAAACGTTATTTTTAAAGAGTATAAACATATCTATTCATTCAGTGGTGGCCCAGGGGCACCGGTCGTGACTTACGAGTCGCAGGTCAGGGGGCCTAAAAAGTCCACTTTGTAGAATCATAAAATGATAATATGAATCGTAATATGGCGAAGACAGACCATGTTTTTATTTTTTTCGCTGCACTACGTAAGCATAATCAAAGAGAATTGGGATTGGATTTGGATCGGATTGATTGGTATTATAAGAGTACAGAAAAAAATAATGAAAAATGCTTCACCAATGGGATTTGATACAATTAACTTAACGGTTATGATAAATGATAAATGATTTATTTCTGTAAGTAGGTTTTTACAAACACTTTTACACGTCATCATATTTTTTAAACTAGATGTGGTCGGCGTTTCCTATCTGACTACTCTGAGAAGAAAGGCCGAAACAAACTCAGAGGTCACAGTCTCTTTTAAAGTCCAGACAAAATCTTGGTCAGATCGTGTGAAGACCATGTAGATTTATGTCTGAAATGGTCTTTTGAGGAAAGAACCACACAGATTGAGCGGACCTGTCCAATCAGTGCACGCATTTGTCAAAAATCGTGCAGCTCGACTCAGAAATGAGGAGCTCAACGATTCGACGAACAATACCAAAGAAAGGACATTTGGGTAGGCCGCGTAAATTACTCAAACTGCCAGATCATGATTAAAACTAAGAAGGAAAACAGAAAAAAAAATGACCCACATAGTCCTCACATTCACAATAATTAAATGAAAAGAAAAATAAAATAAAAAATACTTTACAAAGTAAATATTCATGTCATTGTCTAAATAAAATTCATCAAAGTCAATGTGTATATAAAAATCCGGACATAATCTTTGAGGACCATGTAGATTAGTGTCTGAAAAGATCTTTTGAGGAAAGAACCACACAGATTGAGTGGACCTGTCCAGTCAGTGCACGCATTTGTCAGTAACCGTGCAGCTCAACTCAGAACTTCAGGAGCTCAACGATTCGACGAACAATACCAAAGACAGGACATTTGGGTAGGCCGCATAAACTACTCAAACTGCCAGACCACGATTAAAATGTAAACAATGACCCACATAGTCCTCACATTCACAATAATTAAAATAATATAATACTTTATACAGTAAATGTACATGTCATTGTGTAAGTAAATAGATACTTAAAAAAAAAAAAGAAAATATTAAAGTGTAAAAATTGCAAAATAACATTCACTGTCTAAACCTATTGGAGCAGCTCAATCCCAAGCCTTTTTGTCCTCAATATAGTCTTTTACAGTATAATAGGCTTTCTGGCATAGTTTTCGCTTTATAAAAGCTTTGAATTTATTTAGGCTTAGTTCTTGAATGTGGCTAGGAAGTTTATTATAAAAATGTATACATTGGCATCTAAACGAGCCACCTATTTTCTTGAGCCTTGTTGTAGGAACAACAAATTTGTGTTTGTTCCTAGTATTTATGTTATGGATATCACTGTATTTTTTAAACAGATTAATATTTTTATGTGCATACAAAAGATTATCATAAATGTACTGAGAAGGCACAGTCATTATATTAATCTCTTTAAATTTGTCTCTGAGGGAGTGTCTAGGACTTAATTTATAAATAGAACGAATTGCCCTTTTTTGTAAAATAAAAATTGTCTGAATATCGGCGGCATTTCCCCACAACAGAATACCGTACGACATCACACTATGAAAATAACTAAAGTAAACTAAACGGGCTGTCTCTAAATCAGTCAAATCACGAATTTTCCTAACGGCGTATGCTGCAGAGCTAAGCTTTTTTGACAATTTATCTATATGGGGGCCCCATTGAAGCTTGGCATCCAACGTTATGCCTAAGAATACTGTGCTATCTTCGGGTTTTAACTCTTCATCCTTAATGAGAACACTAGTTTCTACTTGTCTAACGTGGGGTATCGTAAACTTAATACATTTCGTTTTTTTTCCGTTAAGAAGTAGGTTATTGACATTAAACCAGTTAACTACTTTTGCAAGGGCGTTATTTACATTGTCAGTAACCAGCTGCTGACGTTTGATTTTAAACAAAAGAGAAGTGTCATCTGCAAACAACACTATATCATGATTATCCTTTATGAGGTACGGCAAGTCATTGATATAAATAAGGAACAAGAAAGGACCAAGAATTGAGCCCTGGGGGACCCCCATTCTTACTACAGATCCGGGTGACCTTTTTCCGTTAACATCAACTCTCTGAATCCTATCACTCAAGTAAGAAGTAAGAAGATCCAGAGAGGCGTTCCGGATTCCGTAGTGGTGCAGTTTCCTGATTAATGTGTCATGAAGAACACAATCGAATGCCTTGGACAAATCGCAAAAGACGCCCAAGGCATCGCATTTGTCCTCCCATGCATTATAAATATGTCCTAAAAGTTCAACTCCTGCGTCGGTAGTCGAACGACCCCTTGTAAAACCGAACTGTTTATTATGCAGTAATTTATTGTTATTAAAAAATCTTTGCAATTGATTCAAAATAAGTTTTTCAAAAATTTTACTAAAGGTAGGTAGTACTGAAATAGGTCGATAATTAGTAGGGTCTGATGTACTACCCGATTTAAACAACGGTATTATTTTACTGTTTTTCATAAGATCAGGAAACTCACCACGGTCAATACAATTATTAAATATAACAGCTAAAGTAGGTGCTACAATGTTTATAATCGACTTAGCAACATCCACAGAATTACCCGATAGATCTGCGGTCTTTTTAACATTTAACGTGTGAAAGGTTTTAATTATATCGTTACAGGTTACATATTCAAAGTGAAATTCAGAACAAACTGAAACGTTTTCTTTAAGTAAAGACTCTGCGGCAGCGGGTGATGAGTTAAGAGATTTAGTAGTTGATACTGGAATCTCTGCAAAGAAATTTTCAAAGGCCGCGGCGACTTGAGAATCTGATTTAATTATATTGTCATCAATAGCAAGGCTGTAGTCACTACTTCGGGTGCATGACCTTCCCGTTTCGCTATTAATGACATTCCAAGTCGTTTTAATAATGTTGCTACTATTTTTAATTTTTGAACTCAAATAACGTAACTTGGCAATACTACAAACTTTTTTAAATATTTTAGAATAATTCTTAACATATAAATTAAAATCAGCAGTGTTTATAAAAATCCGTTCTTCATATAATTCATAAAGTCGTTTTCTACTTTTATGTATACCAATGGTGGCCCAGTCACTGAAGGAAGCGTTACTATTAACCGATAATCTTTTTGAAATAAAAGTGTTATCAAATTGTGTGCAATACATATTAAAAAAATCATTATATTGTTGATTAGGGTCATCATTAGTGAATAAAAGTGGTAATTTACCCAAGAGTTTAGTTTTAAATGTTTCCAAGCGATTAGTTGTTTTTGGGTTAACAGTGATATCTTTTTTAGTAACTTTTTTGTTGTAATTTGGAATACTGATCAATTGTCCGCAATGATCTGAGTCTATTAAGTTAATAATTTCTTTGTGGGTCGGTATAACATCTGTATAAATGTTATCTAGGCATGTGGCACTAGTAGGAGTTATTCTAGTGGGCTCTAAAAATTGGTTAGCAAGATTGTATGACTGAAACAAACTTATAATTTTAGTACTTAACCCAGAATTTTCTAACAAATTAACATTAAAATCACCACAAGTGATGATAGACTTCTTTGTATTACAGATTTTGTGCAACACTTCATCCATAACTTTTTCAAAACAATCATACAATCCTGAAGGTGGTCTGTATACACTTAATATAATGAACTGCTCCAATTCTATACAGGCTATTTCAATTGTTCGCTCAACAGAGAGGCTTACGATATCCTTTCGGTCCTTAAACTTAAGCTGGTTATTTATTAAAATTAATGAGCCACCATGTATAGCATTTACTCTGCTGAATGAACTACCAACCTGGTGATTACTAAAATTGAACATGAACTGGTGGCTTTTAAGCCAATGTTCTGTCAAACAAAGAATATCTATATTGTTACAATTCAGGAATAATTCTACTTCTAAGTCTTTGTTTAAAAATCCTTGAATATTTTGATGCACCAGATTGATACTATTTAATTTTTTTACACTTTCATTTGACTTATTATTTGCCTTAGTTACATTTTTGCAAGAGGTTGCCTCTATTGTCTTAATGTCTAATTTAAATGGTGATTAATGTCATTAATTTTGACCAAATTATTGGCAGAATACTTTAAAAAGTCATTGCATTGCTCAATAGGAGCAATTTGTTTAGCCAAATGTTTGGCTGAAATTGAAAAAAAATATGATAACGACACAGCTATCTGTCTTTTAAGATAGTTAGAAAGATAGTACATAACAATATTGTATCTATCTTTTGTCAAATATAAATTATTACTAACATAATAGTTAGTATCAATTAACTGGAATTGGTTATCATTATATGTCAAATTGTGCAATGTCATGTTCATATCAAATCTTAAGTTATTTTCTTCCTGTGGCAAACTGTTACTGTAAGGGAATGTAAACAATACAATTTTTCTTAATCTAAGGTTGCACAATGTTCGATGATATTGGAGCAATTCTCCTTTATTTAAGTTACCCCTATTAACTGTTAACTGTCCATTATGTTATCCTTTTATGATTCTGCCAAAGTGGCCTTTTTAGGCCCTGGTGCTAAAAACGGTAAAGGAAAACCTCTTTTTTTTACATTTTTCATTCATAAATAATAAATACAAATAATAAAAATGTGCTTTATATCACTTGACATTGTATAAAAATTGCCAATTTTTCATCTGAACTAATTTATAATTATATTAATAGGGATATATCTTCTTCTTAGCGTTTCGATGACAAACTAACTACTATGATTATATTGTTGCGGCCTAGAACTTGGCCACTTTGACTTTGTAAGTTAATTTTAATATTTCTACAGCGGCATTGTTGTGCATGTGAGACTGTTTAATATTAAGATCTTAATGTACCATATACTCAGAAACAAATAAATCTAATGTAACCTATCTAATCGTGAGGAAACCGACATGTTCTAGAACCAAAAATTCGAAGACATGTGACATCTACCAACCCGCACTGGGCCCGCGTGGTGGATTACGGCCCACTCCCTCTCACAGAGAGGAGGCCTGTGTCCCAGCAATTGGAATATTATAGGCAGATAATTTATAGACAAAATCACGTATTTTTAGGGTTCCGTAGCCAAATGGCAAAACGGAACCCTTATAGATTCGTCATGTCTGTCTGTCTGTCTGTCTGTCTGTCCGTCTGTCTGTCTGTCTGTCTGTCTGTCCGTCCGTATGTCACAGCCACTTTTCTCCGAAACTATAAGAACTATACTGTTGAAACTTGGTAAGTAGATGTATTCTGTGAACCGCATTAAGATTTTCACACAAAAATAGAAAAAAAACAATACATTTTAGGGTTCCCCATACTTAGAACCGAAACTCAATTTTTTTCATCAAACCCATACGTGTGGGGTATCTATGGGTAGGTCTTCAAAAATGATATTGAGGTTTCTAATATCATTATTTTCTAAACTGAATAGTTTGCGCGAGAGACACTTCCAAAGTGGTAAAATGTGTGTCCCCCCCCCTGTAACTTCTAACATAAGAGTATGATAAAACTAAAAAAAATATATGATGTACATTACCATGTAAACTACCACCGAAAATTGGTTTGAACGAGATCTAGTAAGTAGTTTTTTTTTAATACGTCATAAATTGTAAACCGAAATTTACCATTCATTCAATCAACTCAAAAATAAAATAAAAACATTTAATTTCATAAACATAAGCCTTATGCATAAACCCGGATGTTACGGAACCCTCGGTGTGCGAGTCCGACTCGCTCTTGCCCGGTTTTTTTTCATGTGTAAACATACCAGATATAGCTTAAAATTTAAACTAATTCAAGTTAGGTATCGTACAAGCTTTCCCTTAAAATCTCCTTAATGCTAATATTATGGAACTCCACAGACTATTTAAATTTCAACCCACGAATACGAGTGTGAAATATGGTAGGTATCCACGATCACGGGGTGGACGTGAGACCCTAGCTGGTACTCCGGACAGGACAAAGTTGGATGTAATTGGTACAAGAATCACGAATCGAATATCTATAATAATTATATATTTTTATAGATATTCGTAATGGATTTTATTTATATGTTAATTTTTGAGGTAGTGTTAAGTTATAATAGTATTATAATAATATGTATTGTTTCTGCTAATTGGTATAAAAACTACATTAGACCTCAAAAAGGAATAATAATATATTTTTAAAGGTCGCATCGGTCGGTCGGCATTTAATCAGATCAAATCATTTATTTGTTTGCAAACACGAGTAAATGCACCTATGTCTGTACTAATTAGTACAGACGCCAGCACATCAAGCTACTACAATCTGTCAAATGTCTTAAATAGATTTTCAACTTTATCGCTAAAGCATTTAAAGGTTCAAATTTGATTAGGACAATTTTACAATTTCGGGTAGCTTGATTTGCTGGCATCTGTACATTAAAGTTTTAATATAAGAGTTCTCCATGTTCTACCGTCACATGGGCATGCAAATCATATTATTATTAGTTAGCATTATCTACTAGATAACGCGTGTTTCCTAACCGAGTGTTCTGAGAAGAAACAAACACATGGGTTACAGTCTCTTTTAAAATCCAAAAGTTATCTTTGTCAGATAAGTAAGGAGGCTGGCTGGCTGGAAGATAAAAAAAAAGAAAATACAACTATTCGTGTAAAATTTGGCCGCCCGTTGTATATTTTGTAGTGTTGTTTTTTTTTTTTTTAAGACTTCTTTAGGCGCGTTGGCACTGTTACCGTAGCCGACACCGTGCGTGTTTTGTTTATAAGGCGATTAAAAAAATACACACGTGATTTTTCAAGTTTTCACTTGTGTCAGCACTCCCGGAGTGCCACTGTTTTTTTTTGTAATGTATTTTTCTGGGCTATATTTATAAAAAAATCTATATATCTATAACATTATTCCTCACATAAAGATACTTGACGATTGAAAATTCGTTTCTAACGCTATTTAGCCCCTGAAAATAAACCGTGACAATATTCACACGAGTGCCAATAACCAAAAATGCTACATCAATATAAAACAAAACACTCCACACTCATAAACCAATTTTTACATCGCAAACATTCAGAATTTTCGCTTTATTTATTTTACCGTATCTATAAACCATTTTTACCCAATCCGACATGTACCCACCTCGTACATAATACATTCATCCTAAGTCCTTGCATCCGGGTGAATTTGTTTCTTTGTAAAGGAACCTTTGAAGGGTTTTACGTGTTTCCAGTGTATAGTAGATCGTAATGCCAGTATTATTTCGGATTGTTTCGTCTGTATGCCCGATTACCCCTGTCGTGTTTCGGGGACAATGTTCGGTAAGCAGTTTAGTTTCATGTGTCAGTTTGACGTTTTTTTTTTTTTTTTTAATAATTTCGGGGAGCGATGTGCAGGATCGAGATAAGATACGAAGGATAAGGAATTATAAATGTTAGATTCATGTTCAAAACTAGAAATATTGGTAAATAATAGAATTAACGTTATTTCATTTAGTGTCAATTGCACAAGTGATTTGTTTTTTTTTTATAATGTAAAAATAAAGCTACAAATCCATTAAAAATCCTATTTGTATATGCTCAAAGAGGTTAAATTTTATTACAAAAGTACCTACATTCATAATCGCTTCAAAATACTGTCCAATTTTATTTGAATTTTTGTAATCCAATTTATGTCAATACAAATTGGTCCCTGCAGGCGCGAAAATTTTCACAATTAAAAGGGTTTGCTCAGTCAAACCCTCTGGGTATTTTTAACTCATTCACAAAATGTCCCTTATTTTGGAAATTTAAATAACTACGGGAGTTTTAATGGCTTTCGTTACAAAGCAAAGTAAACAAGGACGATAAGGTTAATTTATTGTCATTAGAATGTTGTTGAGAAATAAGTTATTCACAATTTATTTCTAATCTTTTTATTTGATAAAAACATTAAGGACTGCGTATAGGTACAGATGAATTTTTCAAGTGGGTGTGGATGGCCAAATCCGAAACTATGAGGAGTAGCGAGAAGTACTCAAAGGCGTCTCGGGCTCAATTTTGATGAAAACGAAAACTGCATCATTGGATTTTTGAAAAATCAATATTTCTAGCCAGAAATCGAACCCGTTTATTTAAAAAAAAAACATACTGTATTATTACACCATTCGATAGCGTCGCTAGTAAGGATCGAATTTTGGGAAGTAATGAGACACGGCAAGCTAAAGAAAAGAGCTCATTTTTACCGCTATAGTTTTTTTTTATTTTTCTTATGTTGTAACATGAAAAATAAAAAAAGCTCTTAAAATCTGACAAAAAATCAGAATGATTGTATGTATATTAGTATGGTTTTTATTGTAAAAAGAAAGTTTTTAGAGGTTTCTTCATTATTTTTTCTATCATGTCAAATAAGTTGTATTATGTTTTCAACACACTATCCTGAGGAAACCGGCATGTCCTAGAGAACCAAAAATTCGAAGACATGTGACATCTACCAACTCGCACTGGACTCGCCTGGTGGATTATGGCCCATTCCCTCTCACCGAGAGGAGGCCTATGTCCCAGCAGTGACAACATTAAAGGCTGATTATGTTTATGCTAACCCAAACGAAATGGGAAGAAATTTTTAAAATTAATAGTTTGTTGATAAACTGTCAGACATTCATCTGACTTTCAAATTAATGTCATATCAAAAATTAGGCTTTTAGGTCTCGACATACTAAAGAATAACCTCAAGCATAAAAAAGAACAATGCAATCACACACATCCAAACCCCAAACAAAACTTCCCGCTTCACATAAATCCAGCCATCATTATCATACATGAAGAGCATGCTTCTTCACAGATAAATGTGAATTATACTCTCAAAAACGAATTAGGGCTGTTAGGTTAATAAGGGCCTAAGGGTCTAAAAAGTCTGACAGTCATTTGACTTATAAATGTCAGATTAGGCCTCGACATACCAAAGAGCAATCTCAAGCTTAACAAAGAACAATGAAATCACAAACCCCAAACAGAAATTCACGCTTAACAAAAATCGTGCCATCATATTCATCTATAAACTCAAACATTACCAATTCACTCTCAAACACTAGGTATGTGTTCAAAAAAAAAAAAAACGATTGCTTCGTTCCACGTCACCCGTTATGCTTCACAAAAAAGTAAAACATTGCCTCTTGAATCCAACGAACTGGCAAAGTCAATACACTCAACACGAGGGCAAAGCCAGGCTAACGAGCCCATCACTGGGGAGACATGGCAAATATTATTTCGAGACGGAACGTAGATTGAAAAACTTGAGTGTATTTAAGTTTTTGTATCTTTTGTTTCTGAGTGGATGTCGCTTTAGTTCTTAATCTGGATTAGGGATGGGAAATGTATGGTTTGCCTGTTTGGGCTTACTTGAGGAACATTGAAAAATATATGTCGCAGTCGGATTGCATAATCCGCCATATTACATTACGGCTAGTCGTTATCAAAAACAGGGCCGTTTTTAAATTCAACGATTAGCCGGATTGAATGCATCTGAATAAAAAACCGCCGGAATGTATTCGCCGCCATGCGTTATTCAACACGTCTAGCCATAATGTAATACAGCGAGAAATTAGCCGCCTCTTTGACAGGTTTTAGTTTCGATTCTTAACACTCATGGCACTGCGTGACATAACAACAACAATGCCGTCGGAACTACGTCGACATAGGATGCAAGAGCGAGCGAAGGGCACCCCAAGGTTCCGTTTGGTTAGGTTACTTTAAGCCCTTTACACAGAAATAGGAGCCCCGCGAAGCGGCGCTACGTCGACATAGGATGCAAGAGCGAGTATGGTCCCCCTACAATCTAAGTAGTAGTACGATGCAGCTAAACGTGGTCCGCCTTATTGAAGAACGTATCGCAATGACAATCCGGCTAATCGTTGAACCGCCGCATTTCAAAACGGCCCTGTTTTTGATAACGGCTAGCCGTAATGTAATATGGCGGATTATACAATCCGACTGTGACATATACACCACGTATCAGAAAGATGTGGTAATATTTATGGGTGTGAGTAAATAAATAAACCACAGACCATCAAAGTAAACAACTCTGTCTATGGAACCAACAAAGTATTCGCGAAAAAATAATCAGCAGCCGGTCGATTCTGTAAAAATCCCACCGTGAAAACTTAGGTGAAGTCAGTTTGTTTTTGCTAGGAATTTACACTATTGACAGCTCACTTCACCTAAGTTTTCACGGTGAGATGGTTACAGAATCACACTGCTGTCCCATACATTTGGGTCGAGAAGGTATTGAAGGTTTTGTATGGGACAGCTAGTTATTTTTTCGCAGTTTCGGTATAGGTCCCATGGAGAAAGAAAAAATGGGTATGTACCCACACCCTTAGATACCTTAGATATTCCCCCTTAGATATCACCACACTTTTCTAATACTTGCTGAGTTGCTGTATGTCAGTAATTCCAAGTGGATAGGTTGGTGTTCGGAACGGTATTAAATGAGCGTCATGACCAAGATAAGGCTCATGTCTATAAGTGGAATATACACCGTGTTCCGGACGATATACATAAACTTCGACCAGATGTTTAGACCATGAAAATAAGCATTTTTCACTATGGACACATTAATGAATTCTTATTTTTAGGGTTCCGTAGCCAAATGGCAAAAAACGGAACCCTTATAGATTCGTCATGTCTGTCTGTCCGTATGTCACAGCCACTTTTTTCCGAAACTATAAGAATTAAGTTTCAACTATACTATTGAAACTTACAGATGTATTCTGTGAACCGCATTAAGATTTTCACACAAAAATAGAAAAAAAAACCAATAAATTGTGAGGGTTCCCCATACTTAGAACTGAAACTCAAATTTTTTTTTCATCAAACCCACACGTGCGGGGTATCTATGGATAGGTCTTCAAAAATGATATTGAGGTTTCTAATATAATTGTTTTCTTAACTGAATAGTTTGCGCGAGAGACACTTCCAAAGTTGTAAAATGTATGCCCGCCCCCCCCTGTAACTTCTAAAATAAGAGAATGATAAAACTAAAAAAAATATATATGTACATTACCATGTAAACTTCCACCGAAAATTGGTTTGAACGAGATCTAGTAAGTAGTTTTTTTAATACGTCATAAATCGTAAACCGCAATTTACCTTTCATTCAATCAACTCATATAGAAAAAAACATTTAATTTCATAAACATAAACCTTATGCATAAACCCGGATGTTACGGAACCCTCGGTTCGCGAGTCCGACTCGCTCTTGCCCGGTTTTTTTTATTTTTTTGTTAATTTTCATACAAACTAAATACCTTGACGTAAATCACACGTTAAGCCTGCCTCTTTATCCAAAATGCCGACGACGTATTTTCATTCACAATATTTGGCGGGCTGAACCTTGTCAAAACTAAGTTAACAGCCTTTCTTACTGCATAGCTTAGTTAAATTTCATTAAATGAAATTACAAATATCTTTGTAACGAAGCCTTTTTAAATACTACTTACTTTGTTAAATTTTATTTGTGAAAGCTATAGAAGCGTTTGACAAAGTTTATGGATAACGTGAAGAACACGGTGTATATATCTTTATTCTTTTTAATTGTATATCTTTGTATGTCAACTAATAACACTAGAAGTTAAGTAAAATTGTTACTAACCCTATGGAAACCTATCTGAAATAAAAATTCTGTTCTATAAGGCCTCAACAGAATGTAGACGAAGAGAAAGTTGTGTAGAAAATTATGTGTTTAATTTAACATTGTTTCTCTTTAACCAGATTTTTTTTGCATCACTTTGATATCGAAATTATTTAAAGACAGCGTGTGACCATTGACTTATACTTTTAAAATCATTGCCTGTGACGTAGAACGGCGGCCATGTTCGGGCAAAAACAAAAAATAGATTATTCGTAAACTTTGATCAGTATATGACATACTCCAACTATTCAACCTATATAACTTCGTAATCCCTAAAGACTGACTTCAAAGCCCCGATTTATAAACTAGATCAAAAGATATGTGAACTTATAAACAGTTTCGATTCTTAGAACCAAACTAAGGTCTAAGTCCTAACATCTGTTGTTAATAACAATTCCGATGCCTTGCCCTGAACTTTCTTAATACGATTTATAAACATTTATAAATTTAATCTGCGCCAGTCTAGACGTATTTAGTTTGAAAACTATGAAGATGGCTTATGTCTATATATAAGTAAACCTTTTGCCGATCGACGGGTCTATGAAATATATAATGCTAAACTTGTCTTTGACATAAATCTATTTAGACAAGGTTAATTTAGATGTAGTTTAGTAAGAAATGTTAATTCCCAAATATTTAATACATTTTGTCTCTAAATGCTTACAGATTAATATTTAACAGTCTTAATTAGATTTTGCGAATAAAACACACATTTATCTGTGGGTGTGTTTCAATCGCTTGTGATTAACTACATATTATAATATTATTACGAAATCAAGTTGTAAATCAAAGAGTTTAATATTATTGCAATAAAGACTTCTAAAACTTACAGCGATTGTCCCCGGAGACTCAGACAGAAATGGGACACAAATTAATTAAAAAAAAAGGCGCTCCTAAATACAGATACCTACACTAATTTACTTTGGAAAATCCTCATGGATGTCCGCCGCCCCAGTGTTCCATCTGACACCGTCCACAAGGTCCGTTGCAGGGGGACCAACGGTGTCCAGACAACTGCTGGTTTGGTCCCTGGGGTGGTCACAGCGTGCTATGTGTTCTGGTGCGCCGGTGATGGGGAGTTCCCCAGAGGAGGGTCCGGTGACGGACAGCCGCGGCGGGTTCACAGATGCTAACGCGTGCGCCTCTTCCCGCCGTAAACGGCAGAGGAGGACACCGTGGAATTTTAGTGGGTTAGAGTCCCACATAACTGCACTAAGTCCCCGTGGTAGTGCAGAATGCATGAGCATTTCTCCACGATAAAAGAAAGTCAGGATACCTACACTAGCTTATTTACTGCGACCAACAGTGAAAAAAAGGCCAGAAAGTAATAAGGGTGTTAAAGTACATGAACATACAGAATTTGTTCTCCAAAACCACACTCATAATTCTTTTGAGCCCTGCTATCCATTATTGGTTAGGTTTTCGGAAGTCCCATCTCAAAACCCTGTATATTTATCAAACCACGATCACGAAGTACCTACGGCACACCCTTAAAGTTTCCAAGTCAACCAAAGTTATTTATTTTTCATCGCCAAACACGAAATCTGCGAGTGACATTAAAAGGCGAAGAACTACAGTCCCGCCATTGGAAACTTGGTACAATTTAATTGAATTATTGAAGAGTAGGAGAGCGAGGATTACTTAAACATTTTTTCAACAAAATTCTAAATTTTATTCGAAAATACCTCAAAGGAGTTTTTGCATCGAAGGAATCTTTAGATGAATTTTGATCGGATTTTTGGAAAGGTCTTGAATTCGGGGTGGACATAGAGTAGACCGGTCTTAAGTTACCGTTTCCTGAAAGAGTGGTTGCAGCCTGAAAATGAAGGCACCGGGGTTTTTTGACTTTACGTTGTCAAAAACGCTCTCTAGG
This sequence comes from Mesoligia furuncula, assembly GCA_916614155.1. Lineage (NCBI taxonomy): Eukaryota > Metazoa > Arthropoda > Insecta > Lepidoptera > Noctuidae > Mesoligia > Mesoligia furuncula. The sequence goes on along the minus strand of OU744800.1, from coordinate 25,895,393 downwards.
ATAAAACTTGTATTCCCGTTGTCACCGTAATCTGTGTTTCCGTTAAAGGGGAAAAAGTGAATTTAATAAAATAATTAAAATTACTGCCCGTTGTCCCCGTACGCTGTCCTCGTTAATTTATTGTAATATATACTTTTCAAATTATGCCCGTTGTCCCCGTTGCGTTAAAATTAGAAGTGAGAGGAGAGTGTCTTAATAGAGAGAATATTATACCTATAGGTACAAACACCAACTTACTTTCATAACTACTACAGTTCTACACACTACTTACTTGATTACTTACTTTTTCTTAGTTTTATTAAAAAACTAGCTAAAACTTCCGTACCTCGGAAAGCACGTTAAGCCATTGGTCCCGGCTGTCATTCGTGGATCTTTGACAGTCGTTACGGGTCGTCAGAAGCCCGAAAATCTGACAGCCAGTCTTACCAAGGGGTATCGTATTACCCAGTAATTGGGTCGTGGAGGTCAGATAGGCAGTCGCTCCATGTAAAATACACCAGTATTTAAGTCAGCCATTTATTCAAACTAGGCTGAGAATCAGCACTTTTTGAACGTCAAAATTACTTAAGACAGTATCCCGAAACGCCCGCTCTTCATCACTTTCCAGTGCTTTGTGCATTATGTTGTCAATAAACTCGCATAAGCTCCTGCATAAAAACGCTTGCCCGTTTTCCTCTATATTTTATAGATACTACGAAGTTTATCAATAACACTCCAAAAAATCCTCGAATAAAGAAGAATACGTAAAATTTCGCTAGTTCATCACCCACAAAGAACAACTCGTTTCAAACTTCAAGTCTTTCAACTTGCACGGACCGAACAACTAATTCACTTTATTTTCCGCTATTCTTACAACTGACTGGGAATCTTGGAAATATTCAATGTTTTGTTTCTTTATTGACCGATTTAAAAAAAAAAAAGAAGGAGGTTTAAAGGCGATCTACAAAAAAAGGTGGTTTGCTACACTAATCGTAGCAAACCTCCTTTTTTTTTAAATCGCGATTTCTTTTTTTTACTTCATGCTTATGCGTAAAATTGCATAGTCAGCCTAAAATGTTCCCACTGCTGGGACAACGTCTTCCTCTCTACAAGAGGTACCGGGCTGTAGTAACTTTGGTGTTTGTTTCTAAATCAGGTAAAACTAAATTATAATAGTTTATTTATTACTTTCCTGCCCTTGTCCTTTGTTTCATAGGTGCACAGAATTGTGGACAGTTTGGACAAGAAGGAAAAGTGCCTGGGATTATTTTTAGACCTCAAAAAGGCTTTCGACACCGTCTCCATTCCGATTCTTATCACTAAGTTGGAGAGAATTGGCGTAAGAGGAATGGCTCTCAAATTATTTAAGGACTACCTGACTAACAGAACACAAGCGGTGAGGATTGGAGATTGCATCAGTGGGGACGAAGGGTTGGCGTTTGGTGTACCTCAGGGGAGCATTTTGGGGCCCCCGTTGTTTACAATCTATATAAACGATCTCTGTGAACTAAAATCTCCTAATTGCCAAATATTTACCTACGCAGATGACACTGCACTTTTTATTCACGGCCCCACATGGGTTGATGTGAAAGCTGATGCAGAAACTGCTTTGAGAAATGCCATGTGTTGGTTGTCACATAACCTACTAACGCTCAACATCAATAAAACCAACTACATAACTTTCGCATTGAAAACCTCTGCTCTCCCACCTCTGAATGCTTTCTTTATTAAATCCCATGTTTGTCATGAGCCGTCCTCTAACTGTGATTGTGTAGAAATATCCCGAGTCACCACTATAAAATACCTTGGAATCAATATTGACCAATTTTTAAAATGGCAATGTCATATTGATGCCCTGACCTCACGTGTTAGAAAGCTAATCTACGTTTTCAAATTGCTCCGTAATGCCGCTGATTCGGAAACCCTTATGTTGACCTACCTTGCGCTATGCCAGTCAGTACTATCTTACTGCATCACGACTTGGGGTGGAGCAGCAAAGACTATTCTCTTACCATTGGAGAGGGCACAAAGAGCTGTTCTCAAAGTTATGACTAAAAAGACGTTTCGATACCCAACCGCCAAACTTTATAGTGACACAGCTACTCTGACCGTGAGACAGCTCTTTATACAGCAAACAATAATTAGGAAACACACTACACTAACTTCCCAGGTAGCACAACTAGTTATTATAAAAGCCATGAAAACGTATTTATTACAACTTTTGTCTGCAGTGATTATCACATAATGGTATATGTAAGCTTCTATACAGCTTCTATACGGCCGGTTTGGGCGCACTTTATATAGCTTTTCTCTGCTGCATGACAAGCTGTAAAGTAGCAAATTAATCGGCTTTTCAATTGTCATATAATTGTTTTATACGCAACTTTTATTTGACTCCAAATTATATAGATGTTAGTTTTTGCAACTTGAAGTAATTTAATTAATGCTAAAACAAAATGAATCTAATTATACTACTGTCAACTAATCCACAATTGTAATACTTGTCAACTTTAATGGCGAATATTTATTAAAATGTTGAAGGTGATTACACTTATAACAAGCGTAATTTCATATGCAAATCAAATTTTACTGATAATTTATACTCATGTTTTATGTAAATTTTTAATGCGCTGTTAATATTCTGCTATTTTATGAAATATATATAAAAAATAAAAATTGATAAAAGCAGTAATTATATTATTTATCAGTAAAGGCGTAAACAAACGTTTTGTAACAGCTATACAAAACTATGGGTTAACAAAACACAACTTTTTTAGTAGTAATTACCAAGGAAAATGCATTTTAATATTGTTCAATGATTTACTCTGCAAATAGACTTTACAAAAAAACATGGCGTTGATGTTTATATTACAAAAAAGTGTTTTATACTGTTTATTGCAATGAAGGATGCTAAATTAGAGCACTTACATTTCTCTTAGCCACAATATTTGCATTTATGTTGCTGTTAGCAAGAAAAGAAGCTACTAAATTGCTGTTATCTTTCATTAGCTCTTTCGTTAGCTCTTCATTATTTTCAGATGTTGTGTCTCCATAATTCTTTAAAATATTACTCATTTCATTCTGCACCTTTCTCCGGTAGCCACCACTTCTTTTAAATATTGTCCATTGATTGGTGTCCATTTAAAAAATATTTTCGACAACAGTAAACGCGCAGTTACGTCTCACGTGAACGCAAGCACTTGAAGCTTTATAAAATATTATCTAGGTAAAGCATTTTAAGAGTGTTTTATTGCTCTAGAAGTAACAAATTTGTTATTTTTATAGCTGCCCGCAAATTAGTGACAATATTAAAAACTTTTAACCGATTCCACGTTGCGAAAAGCCATTTAAATGAAATTTAAGGTGCCTTTTTATGATAATTGTATGAAGCTAAGTATCCGTGATTATTGTTATATGTACACTGTTATATGTACTTAAAGCTTTATAAAAGTAAATTACTCAACGTTTATACAGAAAATAATAACTTAATGCCTGCGTAAGAAGCTCTTTTACGATTGCTTTTTAACATTGACATAAGAACGTTTACATGGCTTATTTCGAACTCTGTTAAATGGCAGCAATTTAAAAACGCTATTTAAACGTTTACACCGCTATTTTATTAAGCTTACGATGAAAAAAGATAAAGAACCATATATTATGTCTCTATACGGCTACATCTTTTATAAATTGCGGCTACACAACCTTTTTATGATTCAATGCTATATAAGACAAATCATACACAGCGTTTGTGCTACCTGGGTTATGACCCTTTAATTTATAAATGCAAACGTCGGTCGGATATAGTCTGCCCCCCAATCAGACACAGAACGACAATGGCTAAACGGCATTACAAAGTTATAAGTTGTTTCCTGTACAATAAAATTAACAAAATTCTAAAACTGTACCCCTTAAGAAAAATGGAGTCAAAAAGAAAATTAAAATCATGGCTACTAAAGCTAAATTACACAGCTACTGAGGACCTCCTTAACCAACACTAATACAATTTTAAGGAATCAATCGCTAATTCTACCATAACAAAATATTAAAAAGTATGAAAAAAAAAAAAAAAAAAAAAAAAAAACGCGCCCTCTACATTAAATAATAGCCGAATTGAATTAATCGTCATCTGTTACAAACACATAACACAAACACACTCATAACAGCACACCCTCACCTGCACTTACTCTCTCACACTTAGTACACCCGTGGTTCACACCGACACACATACCCCTGCACGTCGTGAATGTGGCACATTCATTCTTTTTATATTCTTGTATTTTAGTACCTAATTTTATATGGATTCCCTATATACAGGCATGCCTAAATTGGGAATCCAGTAACTCAATAATTTTTTTACTACGGACGTTTGTGGTTATGTTTCTAGTGAGATGGTGGAGCGGCCCTAGTGTCCGTAACACAGGTTAATTCCTAGCACGGAACTGGGTTTGCCTCGCTATCCACCATGATATTCCTATACGTCGCTCATGATGTAGTATCTAAGTTACCCTGTACTTGAAGTTGTTTGTTGAAATAAAGATTATTATTATTATTATTATTATAGTTTAATCATCAACCCTAAAATAGCGGTAATAATAATAATAATAGACTGACTGACCGCCGGTAGCTTGGACCCTGTTCCCGATACCGGTGGGGTACTATTTTTTATATTTTTAAATGTTTTTATATTTTTTATACTAATATTTAAAAATATAATTTATATGTATTTAGTGAAATAAAAGAATAATAATAGTACTGAATGACTATTATTACTTTAATTATTTTTTTATTGATTTTTTTGTTTCGATCTGGAGACCGATTTTCGGCCAATCTCAGTGGAGACTAGTCTTTGGCTCACATAGGTGCTTTCCCACTTCCCTCACTCTCATAGTCCCATGGGACGGCAACCCGACCCAGCCGGAGAGAGACCAGGCGCAGGACCATTTCGAAGCACGGGAGTATCACACCGCAAACTTCCAAACTCCTGACTGCTACCTACTAAGAAATACCTAATGGGAAAACCCAATAACACTTTTCCCGACCTGGGAATCGTACCCAACGCTCAACAGTCAATAGTTCTTGCGACGACGAGACCAACGAGGCAGTCACTAGTGGTTGTGACGGCATCTTCACCGCCATGCATCACACTGACGTCACGCAAAATCCTGCATCGCGCAAGCAAAGTTTACCGCGCAACTAGCTTTGTCCCGACACCAATCGTCGGGCGATTGCCCATCAGACACAACACCCGTCTGGTCAGAGGTTCCTCACTTTTCTATGGAGGATAAGAGTACACTTTACACCCATTTCCTCATACCCTCTATAACGGTGATATGCAGTAGTAGAAGTACAATCACCATAATCATCATCTGCCTAGCCTTTTCCCAACTATGTTAGGGTCGGCTTCCAGTCTAACCGGATGCAGCTGAATACCAGTATTTTACATGGAGCGACTGCCTATCTGACCTCCACAACCCAGTTACTGGGTTATACGATACCCCTTGGTAAGACTGGTTGTCAGACTTACAGGTTTCTGACTACCCGTAACGACTGTCAAAGATCCAGGAATGACAGCCGGGACCAAAGGCTTAACGTGCTTTCCGAGTCACGGTATGTAAAGATGGTGACCCATCCACAGACCAACCGCGGCAAGCGAAGCTTAACCTGTGCGGCTGTTATTATTTAGCTACGGGCCCCTCAATACAATTATTCAGAAGGAAATCAAATACAATTACAAAACTCGCTTACTGATAGCTATACTTGTCACAATTGTAACGAAGCTGAAGATACAAAAAACCCTTTTTAAACAAAAAAATAAACAAAAAGCGACTACAAAGTGAAACATTATTTTTCTTTGTTTTTAGGGACATGAGAGTTGGCGGTTTTCCTTATATGCCATAAGCAATCATCTGAGGAAGAGGGTCTTGCGACTACGTGAGAGGACTCACTCTAACGTTACAGCTTTACTTGTTCCGAAGCTTAGAGGTATACGTGGAATCACTAGACTGAAGACGGTATAAACTGACTGATACAAAGAGGAAGGCTGTACAAGGTACAACTTTAGATAGGGAAGGAACTGATATTATCCATATTACCATACTAATATTATAAATTCGAAAGTCACCTGTCTGTCTGTATGTTACCTTTTCACGCTTAAACCACAAAATGGATTTGGATAAAATTTGACAGAGAGATAGATTGCATCCCGGGGAAGGACATAGGATAGTTTTTATCCCGATATTCCCACGGGATCGACACTTATACGGGTGAAACCGCGGGGCTCTGCTAGTATTATTATATGTAGATTAAGTAATCATCAACACTGTCTACTCACTATTTTACCTATAACTTGAGACAGTAATTTTTTTATGTTTTCAACGTGTTTGCTGTAGGTTACGATATTGCGATTAAAAAGAGTGTCCATGGTGTACCCTGTAGTGAGTGTCACATAAATATGACACGTTTGTAAACACGGAAATATTACAAAAAGATCATGTGCGTGTGGTGTGAGGGCCACTTTGTTAAAACTCTTTGAAAATGTGCTTAAGATTTAGTGAACATTCCCAAAGAATTGTGAAAGTTGGAATCAGATTTTGTGAAAGTAAAATAACCGAGACATGGAGTGTAAAGTTGGGCCCTCAGTTCTCACATAGAGGATTGAGGGCCCACTTGAACCTGATAAACTATGGACACTACAGAAAAAGTGTTTATGCCAAAATCTAAGCTAATGCCAAACAAAATTTGTGAAAACAAAATATTATCGCAAAACACTGTGCTACTTTGTATATCTTCGTATAAAAAGGGCCCTCAATTCTCATACACGTAAAAGTTTATAACGCAAATAAAATGAAATCATTAACTTACAGCTACTGTTTGAAATCCTATATGCTACTAAATAAACTGTGAAAATTGGTGAAAGCAAGAACAAATGGCTTTAAGAACAAGTGGTTTAATTGAAATAAACGAAAGAAAGAAGATAGAAAATACGTTTATTTGCGGCAAACATGACGCATAAAAAAAAAACACAAACAAAAAAAAAATCAAGATAAGGAGACAACGGTCTGTGTGGTGCCGGACTTAAAGAATAGCACCACCCCTTACTTCCCGTGGGTGTCGTAAAAGGCGACTAAGGGTCATACCGGAGAATGGGCAGCAGCGTTCTCTATGTATTCCACCATCATACCATACTGCGATCGCCAACCCACCTGCCTAGCGTGGCGATTATGGCAAACCCTCCCAAAATTGGGGGAGGCCTATGTCCAGCAGTGGACGTCTATCGGCTGAAACGAAGGAGACAACATGCGTCACATCTATGCAAAACGGCCATCGCTCAGCATAATGCTAAGACCCTATGCGAGACAGCCCCAACGCTGGCTTGGATGGTTTGAGTTTGTTATACAGTAAGTAGTTTTGTTCATCGCATCCGTTTTTTAGGGTCCCGTACCCAAAGGGTAAAAACTGGACCCTATTACTAAGACTTCGCTGTCTGTCCGTCCGTCTCTCCGTCCGTCTGTCCGTTCGTCTGTCCGTCCGTCTGTCTATCACCAGGCTGTATCTCAAGAACCGCGATAGCTAGACAGTTGTAATTTTCAACAATTATGTATTTCTGTTGCCGCTATAACCAAAATAAAATAAATATTTAAGGAAAGCTCCCATACGTGTTTTTTTTCGACGTTTTTTGCCTTGTGGTACGTGTGCTAGTCCGACCCGCACTTGGCCAGTTTTTTATGTTTTGGTATGAACTCTCTAATAGGCCCGCGTGGTAGATTACAGCCCACTCTCTCTCTAAGAGACGAGACCTGTGTCCACTCAGTGGAAACATTTCAGGCTGATTATGTGAAGCTGTGTATGAATTCCAGGTCGATAGGCATGTTACAATATTCACTTATTACCACTGAAATAAAGCATATTTTTGTGTGTTTAACCTTCTAAGCGCTTGGCTAAATATCAATTGCCGTGCCACTACAAATCGATAAAATAATCATCATCATCTACCTAGCCTTTCCCCAACCATGTTGGGGTCGGCTTCCAGTCAAACCGGATGCAGCTGAATACCTAAATCGATAAAATAATACATACAACAAATAAGGAGAAGCAATCGTTGAATAGAACGAAAAAATCACGCATGTTCTCTGTCGCAGAAATACGACACGACCGGTAGAGGCACGGAAATATGTGTCACATAAATGCGACACAAGCGGTTAAAAGGTTAAAACGTAATTGTACAAAGCTTGAGCAGAAAGAGTTTAAGTTAATAAATTACCATTAATTTGTAGATCATATCGTGGTCGTGCGGTACTAAATTTTGGTCAAAACATTACAACGTAATTTGAAAAGGTTTAACTTAATTTTACAACAGATTAGATTGTGGTCCAGCAGGGTGTACAGTCACGAGCACTAATATGTTAACAGTTGGCAAGTTTCAATTGCGATTTTTTCTCGAAATAACGAATGCAACGTTAAAACACGACACTTTACATTAACCTATGGGTTCGAAAATACTATGTTTCTAATAATATAAAATTTAATTCAAAAATAAAGGAGAAAATCGCCTTTGAATAAAGCCAAGTGTATACATACTTATGGGTGAGACTGTACGGTTCGAGTCTGTAAAATATTGCAAGTAAATAATTTCCATACTGAATAATTGCAAACTAGCGTTTGCCAACGGCTTTGTCCGCGTGGATGTCGGAAAATATGTCACGGTAACGTATTACTGGGATTAAAAGTATCCTAGAAGAAAACTTTAGATTGTTTTCATATATATTTATCGGAAGTAATACGTCATTCGTTTGACTATTCGGAACGTTGGCGCCATCCTAGCCTGAGTCCGTGGGGGGGTCAAGGAGAGCCAGCAGCGAGGTGCAGCGTCTGACTTGACCATTGGACAACATGTGCTCAGAAACTGTCGCGCGTTCCGTATCGTTGAGTGTGTACCTAACAGTGTGTGATTCGCTAGTGTAATTAAACTGTTCGTGAAATTATAATCTGATTTAAACTGTAAACGGTTTTTCTATTGCGCAATAACCAACACTACCCATAGTACGCCCGTAGTAATTAAAATATGCCTGATGATAACGAGACACACTATACCTTCTCCGTCATATTGATTTACACGGTGCACATTAGTGAAGCTCTCAGAAGGCATGATTGTTTTTTTTCCGTTTTTTTCCGATTAAATTGGCAGAAATATGACAATGATTAATGAAGATCATTAATCATCGTCATATTTCTGCCAATTTAAAAAAACATTAATGAATTAAACACTTAAACCGTCCTCATGTACCACTCTGTCAATGGTGAAAAGCGCATGAAATCCGTTTAGTTGCAGTTTTTGAGTTTATCACGTTCAGACAGACAGACGCGGCGGAGGGACTTAGTTTTATAATATGTAGTGATAATTGTTATATTATTTTCTCCTCATGATTTACGTTTAAATAAAATCTGGAATGTTTTTGGGTACTTTCTTTTGTGTGCTATTAAACCATATTTTTTATCCTGACTCGAATTATTTCGATCCTTATCTTTCCACAGTGAGCAGTCATACCTACCTTATCCTCAGAAAACAAACGATTTTTCTTCTGTAAACTGATCCAAAAAGCCAAAACCAGTGCCTATCTCTTTGTTATATCCTCTCTAGCACTGTAACGGAATAAATTTGCCTAAAACCATTTATCAAAAGTTTTCATAATTCCTTGGTTTTGCCGCAGAAAGCCTAGGATTATAACGTACACGTTACATGTACTGTTGCTGTAACAGTAACTGTTTGATTACATAAAACCTTATTTGTTTATTGTATTTATTTATTAAAACTTTATGCACAAGTAAAAGAAATACTGTACAAAGGCGGACTTAATGCCTGAGGAATTTTCTACCAGTCAACCTTAGGGTGATGCAGAGACAAAACATAGTAGGTGCAACATATGAAATGATTATAAAATACAAGACTACATACTAATACATACATACATACATACCATACATACTAGGATGGTCCGTAATCCTAAGAAAAATATTGTTTTCTTTAATTTCGCGGGGCACCACGTAATTTGATTACATACCATAAGAAAATATTTCAGTATTTTTTTTGAATGTTTTAAATTTTTTAAATGAAATTTAGAGGTCGCTACCAAGGTCTGAATTTTAAATAAAAACTCAAAATCTGTATTTATTAGATTCTTTTATTATTATTTCCAGGACATAAAAATGATTTTAGACATAAAAAGGATGTCAGTGCGCACGTGTACGTCTTAAATTGTACGTCTTACGGCTTATGTTTTTGATTGTGTGAACGGTCTAAATCTCGACGCGTCGGTTCAGAAGAGAGAGAGAGGTCGAGGGGAGGAAGGGATAAGAAGCGATTGTCTATGCGAGTTTCACTTGCATGGAAAAAGTGATTTAAACACTTAAATAAAGAAAACATTTAGCGACCTCTAAATCCTAACAAAAAAAAAAAAACAAAAAATTTATTTCATATTTAGAGGTATATAATCAAATGAGAAAGTGGCCCGGCGATAATTCAAAAGTCGAAAAATAAGTACCACCCTAATACATACATACCTACAATACATACATACATACATGCATCAATATTTTGGGTGCTGAACTGCATACCTAGTACAAAGAATTCGGCCAAAAGTAAACAAGAAAAAAACTCTAAACAAGACTAGACTGACGGCGTTTGTCAACCGCCGCCGTCAGCGGGACGTCACCGAGAAACGAGATTATTCGAACCGAACGTGACGTCCCAGTGACGGCGATAGTGTATCCACCGCGATCGCACTCAGCATGATAGACAAAACCAAAACCGGGCGAATGTCGCGTTGCGATGGCCGTATGTGGATCAAACGTGTTCTGTATTGCCAGCACATCGGCCCCTACGGCTACTTATTACATTGCAATACGAGAAATAGACGGATGAGTAGCTTATGGCCTCAATTCAATCATCAAAAACAATATTTATATCGCCTAAACATCCAAAAACAATATACAAAAGGGTAACCTCGTATTGAATATAATATTTACTATCCAAACAACAGCAAATAACCGACATAAGTTAGTCAAACATACCAAATTGTTATGCAACACGCAACGCAACATGTAACGTTACGCAACGAGTTTGTTTGTATATAATATGCGGTAGACATCGGTAACGCTAATACTTCGACCTTAGCTTGGAGCACGTATGTTTACAGATTTACTTTACAAGTTTAGACCTAACAGAGATATGATGGCAGATTATGTACCAAATGGATTCTTGGAATACGGGATTTGGGGAATAAAATGTGTCCTTGTGAGTTTCCGTTTTAGGTTATGACAGATTTTTCCTGTTTTGTTGTTGAGTGAAGGTTTCTTGACTAGGTTTTTTTGCGCTTCAGGTTTTCGTTTTCAGACCTGACAAAGGTCGAAATTAATATTTTTGAAATATTTTTAATTTGAATTTATTCTTGTCACATTAATATTTGCTAATATTTCATAGTTATTTGCCACGGTGAAATTACCAAAAGTGTGCCAATAATTATTCAATTTTGTTGCAAGTAAGTGTATAACAATGCTGTGAATGTGATCCAGTAAAAGCTTGAGATTTGCATGCCTCAGGGCGTAATATGGTTGAACTATGCTTTATTTTTTTTAACAACTCTATGTAATTACCCATTATAGCAAATAAATTATTTTGAATTTGAATTTTGCTCGATAGAGGAAAGTTCCCTCTCTCACTGAGAGGAGGCCTGTGTCCCAGCAGTGGGAAAATGTTTAAATCAATCAATCAAAGCAGCCTTTCGTAGTCCACTGCCGGACATAAGCCTCTCCCAGGCTGCTCCACAACACCCTGTCCTCCATCTTCCGCATCCAGTCCACCTTCCAAGCCACCAAGACCAAGTCCGACCAAGCTACTTTCTTTATGCCGTCGGTCCATCTAGCTGGGGGGCGTCCCACACTACGTTTACCGATACGCGGTCTCCACTCCAGGACTCGCCTGCTCCACCGACCATCGGTCCCTGCCACTTCAGTTTGCTTACTCTGCAATCTATGTCGGTAGAATAACATGCTGGGACCAAATGAAGGTACCAACTGTCGTTATTCTATTCAACGTTTATCAATTAAGTTGGTGCGGTAATTATCTGCCCTATGACATGCTCACACGCCGTATCAAGTTCAGTCAACCACAATATCAATAATTGGCTTAAGGTAGACCCTGCCACAAGCCAGGATTAATTACACCAAGCCCCCATATCTACTAATATATGTACGTATTATATCAAATGAATAGTTACAGACCGATATCTCCCTCTTTCAGTCGTCAGTAATTTGACTTTCCAAAGAAAAAGACAAAGCGTTGCGTAACTATACAGACGCTATACAACGTTTATTAGTAAGGAGGTTATTAGGTAAACAAAAGACGCGCATTTTACACATCTCACCAAAATTCAATAAAGAAGCACATCCTAATCACATAACCAAGTAACTACCCTAATCTCTTAACGAACTAAAATCAAATTGAGTTAATTTAATAAACTTTATCCCCCGAAAAGAGGGAATTCGTGTCACATTCGTATCCCCGAGGGCCTAAATAATTCCCCTGGGGACTTGGGGCACTCCCCATATTTCATCTTACTTATAATTGCGCTACGTTTAGATCGTTGTAATTGGGAGCTTGGGGGCTCAAACGATGTCTATGTAGATTGCAGAAACATGTATTAATCAATTGTTGCGTGTTATTTAGGATGTGTTTTAAATTAATTATGTTGTCAGTTATCAGTGGTGAAATTGTTTGTATTAGAGTTTTCGAATTTATGGGAAACTCTATTGATGTGCTGTAAATCTTTTTATAATTAAAAATATTTTTAATTGAATTACAACATTGTAAACACTGTAATTTTTACTTTTAACGATAGTGATAATGTTATGAACCTAAGCGGTAAAGCTAAGTTGTTTATAATATTGTAAATCAATTTCCATTCGTTAGTGTCGCAAAAACTAAAAAATGGCGCCAGCCATTTTTTGTGATGAAAGTTTGGCAAGTTGTTATGTGGGCTCCGGAGAAGGTCCTAACAAAAAAATTAAAAAGGCATTGCAACGCATGCGGATTATTATTTAGTTCTGAAATAAATAATTATTTGATGGTTTATTTTTGTTTTATGTTATAATTTTTATTTATTGATCCAATTATATCAACCTGTAGAGTTTTGCGGTTGAAATGAAATTTTAGATTTCTAGAATTTTGATCTAAAGTAATAAATAATAGGGATAATGTTTATTACAACCCAAAAATTGTATAAAAATATATAGCAAAAAACTAAAATTTTTACAAGCTTTTATTTAGCTTGCTTGTATATGTAGGTATGGCCCCTGAATTAAAACCACTTTGTCTTATCCCACGGAGTCGAAATTTTACCTGCTTGCATTCAGTATACAGAATTTAAATTATTATATCGTATTATTTCCCAAGGGACTTTTACCAACACCAACCCTATGACCATGCACTTTCAACATCAACTTTTCCCATACTTACCCTCTTATCTCTTGTCCACAGAACTGCCTCCAGAGAAGCCATCGATAAAGGCAGAAAAGGGGTGGTACGCATCTGGTGACTCCCTCAGAGCACAATGTTCGTCACCAGCGGCTGATCCTCCAGCCAATCTGACGTGGCTGCTGAATGGAAGAGATGTGAGTAGAAATAATAGTAAGAGGCTAAAAATTTTGTCCCAGGATAATATACTCATTGTGAGCAGTGGTGGCGCAGTGGTAACGGCCGCGATTTACGAGCTGTAGTTCGTAGGTTCGAACCCAGACAGGCACTTTACTTTGTGTTTTTAATTTCATCACCACTGCTCTTAAAACGGTGAAGGAAAACATCGTGAGGAAACCGACATGTCCTAGAACCAAAAATTTGAAAACATGTGACATCTACCAACCCGCACTGGGCCCGCGTGGTGGATTACAGCCCACTACCTCTGGAAGAGAGGAGACATGTGTCCCAGCAGTGGAAACATTATAGGCTGATGCTTTAATATACTCATACAGGGTGTACCAGTAAGGCGTCGTCAAATTTAAGGTATGGCACAGACCATCAAACTGAGGGGGCAGTTCCCGTATTTTTAAGAACATTTGCATTCTAATCTCAGTCTTAATCTGTTAAAAATACAATGAATTTTTTAATAAAAGTGCGCAGTGCTGCATACCCCCCTCCCTATTTCAAGTTAAACAGATATCAACTTTATTTCAATGACAATTAAGTAGATTTCAGAGTGACTAGCACTACTGAGAAAGTTATAAAAATGTTTGAAGTTGTAGCGTAAACTGACCTTTATTGTGTAGGAATTACAGTTATTTTTCCATTAATTCATATTTGTTTGCATTTTTGGCAAATAAATCGCGAACGCAGATTACATACATATTTGACAAGGTATTGAAATTGATTGTCGCTGATACGAGATTGTGACGTTTTATAAGTAAGAGAAACCTTCTCACCAACGGGACCAACATCGTAATCGCGGTAAAATTATCAATTGTCCCATAAAAAGCTTTAATACCTACTCGACCCAAATGTATGGGGGATGGCTGCAAAATTTTCCGCGATTACGATGTTGGTCCCACAGAGAAAGTTGTTCAATTTGATAGTCTACCGACTATATAAAAATTAAAAATAATTAATTAAATAATTAATAAAAAAAAATATTATTAATTATAATTCATTTAAGTAAAATTTAAGTAAAAGTTAAAAATTGTGAAACATTTTAAATATCTGGGTCATCTGGTCACGGAGGACTTAAAAGATGACCCAGATATAGAAAGAGAACGCAGGGCGTTGGCGGTTAGGAGCAATATGCTGGCCCGTAGGTTCGCTCGATGTACTAAGGAAGTAAAGATGACACTTTTTAGGGCATATTGTCAATCTTTTTACACGAGCGGCCTGTGGGTTCGGTATACGCAACGAGCCTACAACGTCCTGCGTATTCAGTATAATAATGCGTTCAGAATGCTGTTGGGGTTGCCGCGGCACTGCAGTGCGTCGCAAATGTTCGCAGATGCGCGAGTTGACGGTTTCCACGCTGTAATGCGTAAGAAAGTGGCGTCATCATTGCAAAGACTGCGCGGTAGCACCAACAGCATTTTGCAAATGATTGCGTCCCGTTATGACTGTCCCATACAGGCACACTGGGTGGGAATAGTAACGGGAAAATTGTAATGTTTATGTTTTTTGTTTTTAGTTTACTTTGTATTAGAAACCTACTAACATAGATCTTAAGAAAATTGTTACTAACACTTATATGGATTCTGTCCGAAATAAATGGAATTATATAAGTACCTAATTATTTTTTGAGGTCATTAAACTCATCATTATGAGCAACTTTTACTATGGGACCAAAACTGAAATCGCGAAAAAAACAGCTGTTCCCTACATTTATGTTCGTATAACTCGTCAAAATGTAGGAAACAGCTGATTTTTTTTAGTAAAGATTGTTCAGAATGATGAGTACAATGACCTTACCTATAACGTCTGTGGAGTTTCGCTAGCTAATTTAATTTGATATTGTATAAACAAACTTTGCGGCTGTTGAATGGTTCTACTTACTTCCAACTCGAAGTAAAAACGTAAATGACATTGTAAGTAGGAGCACTATACATATTTGGACAACGTCTCCTTAACATAATAAAATACAGCGAACAAAGATAAGATGCTTGTATCACTCAAGGTTATTTAAGTACCTATATTATAATTATGTTCTTTTTTACATTAAACAGAACACACTAACAACCCCTCAGGACTATATTACTAACATCATTAACAACAACTTTTGTTCTATGACTTGTAATAATTCATCAGACTTTCATATAAAAATAAAAATATTTCAAGCCAACGCTCTAACTGTAACGAACTGTACGCAAAGCAAAAGAAAGTGCTAGATAAGTAAACAAACTGCCGTGTCTAGTACAAAACGCGCTTGGACTCGCGTTGGTCGGCTATCACGCTAGCATCGTTGGGCACTCGGCAGAATACATATCTAATATTAGAATGCCGCGCATAGTGCGTTCCCCTCCAGCAACTGCTGCTAATCATAATGTTTTGCAATCGTCTGAGCCTGTCTTAACACCGACCAACCCTGGCAGTAGCAGTATCACTGACGCAACGAGTAATGTCGCTGTAAGGTCTAAGCGACCACGTCCGAACGACTCGCTAAACAGCGACGGTGCAGACGATGAAACCGTAGAGGAAAGCTCAACCGGCCTGGCTCCGGCTACTCAACCTCAGAAGCTAGATGGAGCGACAATTTCTGAACTCCGCAAAGAAATTGAGTCTGTTATGACTGTGCATTTGCAGGCCTCATTGAAATCGTACTTTTCGGGTGAATTCCTCGAGTTAAAAAAAACTTTGCAAGGACTGGAGGCGTCGGTCGAGTTTATGAGTACAAAATATGATGATATGAAGACTGAATTGGACCAGAACAGAAACGTCATAGATCATCTAAAAAAAGAGAATGAAGAATTGAAAACCTGTGTTTCTGACTTATCAGTTAGAATTAACATTATAGAACAACATTCTCGTCAGGACAATATAGAGATAAATGGAATTCCTGAAAACCAAGCTGAAAACTTATTGAGCACCGTGGTCCAACTGGGGAAAGCTATCTCATGCAATATCGAAGCTGATGATGTTTCGTCAATAACTCGCGTCAAAAAACTCGATTTGCAGAATAGCCGCCCGCGCTCAATTATCGTCAAACTTAAAAACACGAAAAAGCGCGATGAAGTTTTGGCATCAGTAACGAAATTTAACCGGGCTCATGTTTCAGACAAACTTAACTCTAGTCATTTAGGCTATGGTGGCACCAAACAGCCTGTCTTCGTCTCCGAGCATTTGTCACCCCTGAATAAAGCCATACATGCACAAACTAGGAAAATGGCGCGCGAGAAAAGTTATAGATATGTCTGGGTCCGCGATGGCCGCATATTGGTCCGTAAGGAAGATGGAGCACGGCCCATACACATAAAGAGCCTACACGCTGTCTCTTTAATGTAAGAGAGAAGGAGCTGAAACCCGTAAGGAAAACATTAAAATTCACTGTTTACTACCAGAATCTCCGTGGAATGCGAACAAAATTAAATGACATCAATATTGCGGTCAAAGTCAATAAATACGACGTGATTGTGGTGACTGAAACATGGCTAAATGATAACATCATCGACGGAGAGATATTTGACGCCCGTTATAATATATACAGGAGAGACAGGGAATCCAGCTCACTTGCAGGGAAGGAAGGGGGTGGCGTACTCATTGCTGTGTCTAAGGCATATGATTCTGCGCGGGCTTGTCAGTGGGAAACCACTGCAGAAGACCTCTGGGTGCGCGTTAAGATAAATGAGGGGAAGAAAATAAACATTTGCGCTGTCTACTTACCACCCCCTGTCACTCAACAGCATTTAGATATGTTTCTCAGTTCAGTCACAAGTGTTAATGAAACTGCTGGCGAAGAAATAATAGTAGTAGGAGATTTTAATCTTGGCTTCATCGAGTGGAAACAGGACCCGAGTAACTTGTATGTAACCTCTACTATTCCGTCAAACTATACTAACAACCTAGGATACTCTCTTATTGATTTTATGTCCTTAAACAGTCTGTTGCAATATAATGTTATTAAAAATACTAACAATAGAACATTGGACTTGGTGTTTTCAAATATGCAAGGTGCAGTTGTCAGGAGGTCTGTTTTACCTATTTGTAAAGAAGACTGTCACCATCCCCCTTTAGAAATTAATTTCATTGTAAAGGCACATGCGCCATTAAAACGTGTAAAATTACCGTCATTTAATTTCAAAGCAGCTAACTATGAATTAATCAATTTAAAATTAAGAGAAGTATGTTGGAAAGAGCTACTGGAACCTTGTGTGGATGTTAACGTTATGTTGAGGGTATTTTATGAATCCGTTCAAGCTATAATTGAAGACAACGTCCCTAAAATTAAGCATGTAAGCCAAAACTTTCCCCCATGGTACTCTAAAACCTTAGTGAGAGTTCTCAACGAAAAAGAAAAGCATACAAAGCGTTTTAAAAAATACGGAAACCCACGTGACGAGATTGAGTACAGACTGCTCGATGAGAGAGCACGGTTGATTATGAAAAACTGCTATAGGAAATATGTTTACTCTGTGGAGAATAGCATCCATACAAACACTAAAGCTTTCTGGTCCTTCGTTAAAACCAAAAACTCCAAATCCAGCTCTATTCCGTCCGAAATGACACTAAACGATTCAATAGCTACGACAGGTGACGATATTTGCCAACTCTTTGCTACTCAATTCTCGTCTACGTTTTCTGTCACTAGCAGAATGTCCCGAGCTCCAAAAAATTCCCAAATATTCCCTCAGTTTATTCTCAGTAAAATTGCTTTTACTGAGAGGGAAGTGCTTAAAGCAATAAACAGAATCGATGTTACCAAAGGAGCTGGGCCGGATGGGTTGCCTCCACTTTTCATAAAAAAATGTTCGCGTAATTTAGCATATCCCCTCACCCTAATTATTAATAAATCGCTCGAATCATCTACATTTCCTATGGAATGGAAAAAGGCAAACGCAGTGCCAATATTCAAAAAAGGTGACTGTGCAGATGCTAAAAACTACAGACCAATTTCTATCTTGTCTATCTTCTCAAAAATCTTTGAATCAATGATTTGCCCAATATTAACATCCCATGTAAAACCACAACTATCCTCGAAACAGCATGGCTTCTGCACCAACAAATCTACTGTCACCAATTTGGTTTCATATGTTGACGAGATCTGTATGAACATTGACTCTGGCCAACAGATCGACGCCCTCTACACGGATTTCAGTAGCGCTTTCGATAAGGTCGACCATGAAATTCTTCTGCTGAAACTACGTGTTCATGGTGTACACGGACCTTTACTGGAGTGGTTCAGATCATATTTGTGTAAGCGAACACAAAGAGTGGTGGTAAATGGTTATCAATCCCGCGAATACGTTGCAACCTCTGGTGTGCCCCAGGGATCTCATACTGGGCCTATCCTCTTCATTGTGTTCATCAATGACATAGTGAATTGCATCAAACATAGCCAATGCTCGTTGTTCGCCGATGACCTTAAAATATACCGCAAAATAAAAACCCAAGAAGACATAGCCCTGCTCCAGTCCGATCTGAACTCAATACAGAATTGGTGTGTGGTAAATAGGATGGCTCTAAATGCCAGCAAATGTTATCACATAACATTTACGCGGAAAAAGCACCCCCTGCTATCAACTTACTCCCTCAACGGAACATCCCTGCAACAAGTTAAAAACATACGGGATCTAGGTGTAGTGCTTAGCAGCGATCTTTCATTTGCCACACATATCAATAACGTTATAAAAAAAGCAATGAAAATGGTTGGGTTCATCAATAGAGTTGGCAAGGAGTTTCAGGGAATCTTGGCCTTGAAAGTGCTCTATAACTCCTTTGTGCGCAGTCTCATAGAGTATGCATCTCCAGTCTGGAATCCGACTTACAATGTCCATAAAGATCGTCTTGAGCGCGTTCAAAGGAAGTTTACCAGGTGCTTGCGGTTTAAAGACCACAAATGCCCTTACAGAGCCGATTACGCAGAACGGCTAAATTATTTTGAGTTAGACTCATTGAAGCGACGAAGGGTCCTAAATGATGTGACAACATTATATAAAATTGTTAACGGGATGACTTCAACCCCAGATTTGCTTAACAAAATCAGTCTAGACGTACCTCGTCACTCTCACCTCCGGTCGAAGCGTACTATTAGAACGTTTGCAACTAAACCGTGTCGCACAAACCTGGGCCGCCATGCTCCCCTAAACAGAATGTTGACCTCCTACAACAAAGCTTATTCCATTGACAGTAGCATTGGCATATTCGCTGACAGTCTGCCAAAATTTAAAACTAAAATCATTAAAATCGACCTGTGATTCGGCCCACTTCTACTGTTTTAATTCAATAAAAATTTAATTTTTTTAATTTAATTTTTTTTTTTTTTTTAATATAATTATTTTTATCAATTTAATTCAGAATAATCATATCCCATTGTATTGTAACTAATGTTCAATTGTTCACTTTAATAGTAATGTTTTATTATTTTTTTTAATGTAATTTCTTTCTTCGTTATTAATACTTAATTTAATTTAAATTTAATGTACAATGTCAATGTAGTTATTATTCTCGATAATTATTTCAATTGTAATTCAGATTCGTCCTTTTTTTTGTGAATGATGTGCATGCCTTTAAGTAACTTATTTACACAGAATCCCATCGTAAATGTCTGTATATATTTTATTTGTAAATAAGTTGTTGGTGTGCCTATATCAAATAAATAAATAAATAAAACGCAGCAAAGGAGAGCGGGGGTAGGATTGAACAACGAAATCTTGAAGGTTTGTTTTTGGAAAATGTATTACGTAGGTATTACAAATATTATAAATTCGATTCGATTTTGTCTGTCTGTCTGTTTGTATGTTACCTGTTCACGCCTAAACCACTGAACGGATTTCGATAAAATTTGGCAGAGAGATAGATTGCATCCCGGGGAAGGACATAGAATAGTTTTTATTGACATACTTTGCGGGCGAAGCCGCGGGCGGAAGCTAGTGTATTATGTTTTGTAAAAAGTCATAGAACAAAAGTTATCGTTTATGAGGTTAATGGTAATACAGTCCTAGAAGGTTGTTTGTGTTTTACCTAGTAGCCCTGTTTAAGTAGGCATATTTAATATTTTAGTTTAAGACGTCACAAAATCAACACTCTCTTCACATGTCACACACTGTTGTCATCATTCCTTTTTTTTTTCATTTCTCCTTTCGCAGGTCTGCTGGACGAAATTTATTAAGAAATAAGCAGTACCTTTGTACTCAATACTAATATGTCATATCTGTATCAGTTTTACTGTGTGTACATCACACTAATATTATAAAGGCGAAAGTGTGTATGTGTATACGTGTGTGTGTATATGTGTGTGTTTATATGTTTGTTACTTCTTCACGCTCAAACGGCTGGACCAATTTTGCAAAAATTTTGTATAGAGGTAGCTGACACCCTGAATTAACATAAAGGCTACTTTTTATCCCGATATTCACACGGGATCGACAATTACGCGGGTGATATAGCGTCTGTATAGTTACACAACGCTTTGTCTTCTTCTTTCGAAAGTCAAATTACTGACGACTGGAAGAGAGAAATCGGTGTGTAACTATTCATCTGATATAATACGTTGATTAGTAATTGGGTTAGTTTCTACGTTTAAAATTATATCCAGACATTTCGCTAGTAATAAATTTTAATAAAACTGAATTTGTGCTTCGTTGGTGTAGTGATCGCGAATTGAAATATTCGATTTTCTGTTACGAATTCTACGCGAAGCAAAAAAAAAAACTGGCCAAGTACGAGTCGGACTCGCACACGAAGGGTTCCGTACCACAAGGCAAAAACGCCGAAAAAAACACGTTTCTTAAATATTCATTTTATTTTGTTTTTAGTATGTGTTGTTATAGCGGCAACAGAAATACATAATTTGTGTGTTTTGAAAATTTCAACTGTCTAGCTATCGCGGTTCTTGAGATACAGCCTGGTGACAGACAGACGGACAGACAGCGAAGTCTTAGTAATAGAGTCCCGTTTTTACCCTTTGGGTACGGAACCTTAAAAAGCACTAGTTAGGTATACTTAGTACAAAATTCAGCGGGTCTTTAAGAAAGAAAATACGTTTATTTGCGGCAAACATGACGCATAAAAATAAAGACACAAATAAAAAATAAAACAAAATAACAATTTGGGAGAAAGTATGCGTCACATCTACGCAAAACGGCCATCGCTCAGCATAAAGCTAAGACCCTATACGAGACAGAGCCCCAGCGCTGGTTTTCAGCGACAGCCGTCGGCCAGCAGGTTTGTTTTTCGTAAGTAAATGTACGCTATTGCCGAGTATAAGGCTCTGGGTTCGATTCCCTGGTCAGGCAATGAGGTATTAGGTTTTCCATCTGTAATTTCTCAGTAGCAGCCCGGAGTCTGGGTTTGTACCCGGTTGATGGCAATAGGCTCGCCCCCAATTATATGGGAATTAAAATATATCTGGCGAAATGTGGGTGTAATTGATAAATGATAAATGACTTTATTTTTGTAAGTAGGTTTGCACTTTTACACTTCAATCATATTTTTTAACCGACTTCTAAAAAAGGAGGAGGTTCTCAATTCGGATGTTTGTATTTTTTTTTATGTTTGTTTGCGCATTACTCTGCCGCTTGTCAACCGATTTGAAAATATATTTCTTTACTAGCTTCTGCCCGCGGCTTCGCCCGCGTGGATGTCGGAAATTGGCCAGGTCCTTCCCTAGGATGCTATTCTATCTACTTGCCAAATTTATCGAAATCCGTTCAGTGGTTTAGGTGTGAAAAGGTAACATACAGAAAGAGGTACTTTCGATATGGCTCACTATTTACGGCTTCCACATAAAGGTAGATTATATGCTGTCACGGACATTTATTTGAGATGCCAGATACTCAGCGTGTTGTTGACGCCGATCTTGGGACTGTTCCGGTGTTTCAGCAGCCCGTTGAGACACCAGATAATCAGCATGCTATTGGAGCCGAACTTGGGACTGTTCCGGTGTTTCAGCAGCCTGTTGAGACACCAGATGCTCAGCATGCTGTTGGGGCCGATCTTGGGACAGTTCCGGTGTTTCAGCAGCTCGTTGAGATGCCAGATACTCAGCGTGTTGTTGACGCCGATCTTGGGACTGTTCCCGGTGTTTCAGCAGCCCGTTGAGACACCAGATACTCAACATGCCATTGACGTCGAGGTTGAGACTGATCTGGAGTTTCAGCAGCTCGTTGAGATGCCAGATACTCAGCGTGTTGTTGACGCCGATCTTGGGACTGTTCTGGTGTTTCAGCAGCCCGTTGAGACACCAGATACTCAGCATGCTGTTGGGGCTGAACTTGGGACTGTTCCGGTGTTTCAGCAGCCCGTTGAGACACCAGATACTCAGCATGCTATTGGAGCCGAACTTAGGACTGTTCCGGTGTTTCAGCAGCCTGTTGAGACACCAGATGCTCAGCATGCTGTTGGGGCCGATCTTGGGACTGTTCCGGTGTTTTAGCAGCCCGTTGAGACATCAGATACTCAGCATGCCGTTGACGTTGAGGTTGAGACTGTTCTGAAGTTTCAGCAGCTCTTTGAGATGCCAGATACTCAGCGTGTTGTTGACGCCGATCTTGGGACTGTTCCGGTGTTTCAGCAGCCCGTTGAGACAACAGATACTCAACATGCCATTGACGTCGAGGTTGAGACTGATCTGGAGTTTCAGCAGCTCGTTAAGAGGCCACATACTCAGCGTGTTGTTGACGCCGATCTTGGGACTGTTCCAGTTTTTCAGTAGCCCGTTGAGACACCAGATACTCAGCATGTCGTTGACGTCGAGGTTGAGACTGTTCCGGTGTTTCAGCAGCCCGTTGAGACACCAGATACTCAGCATGCCGTTGACGTCGAGGTTGAGACTGTTCTGGAGTTTCAGCAGCTCATTGAGATGCCAGATACTCAGCGTGTTGTTGACGCCGATCTTGGGACTGTTCCGGTGTTTCAGCAGCCCGTTGAGACAACCGATACTCAACATGCCATTGACGTCAAGGTTGAGACTGATCTGGAGTTTCAGCAGCTCGTTGAGATGCCAGATACTCAGCGTGTTGTTGCCGATCTTGGGACTGTTTTGGTGTCTCAGTAGCTCTGTGTGCCGCCTCACGCACCGCCTACTCAAACCCTTGAAGCTCAGTTTGTTGAGACGTCTCGTTAAGTTTAGCTATTTCAAAGCTCGAGCTTAATTAGAGCTTTGTGGAATATTAGATTTACGCTTTCGCGTCATTATTGTGAGTACTATTTAAAAAATCACAAAATCGGTAGTAATTTTCAAACTAACTAAAACAATTCCAATAGGTAATTAAGAGGAAAACGAATCTATCTTCTCTACTTACAACAGAACCTAAACCTAAAACTATACGTTATCCTTAAACTCACAAAAAAAAAACAATTGTAATAATCTAATTAATGAAAACAATAACGAATCCATTTAGGTACTTAATACTTACAAATACAACCTGTACCTAACTAACTAAAAATTAAATTAATAACGAATCTATATTTCTACTTAAAATATACTACCTAAAAATTATAATTATGCCTACTGTAAGTTACTCGTAGTAATAAATCGCTTCGCAAAATGAACACAACCGTCAACGACGTCTGCCGGTCTGCCCTCACGCCCAGTAGGTATTATAAAAAGTTATGCGTGGTCATACTTTTAAAAAAAATATACGCGTCGACTTGAGAACCTCCTCCGTTTTTTCGTCGGTTAAAAAGTGCACGCTTCTGCATTGCCTACGTTCGGGGCTTGGTCGCGCACTCGGCAATGGCGCGCGTCATTGCCTCATAGGCGCTCCACTCAGGTCAATCTTATCGTGATAACTTTTAAAGTATTCGTCCAAATTGCTTAGTGTAAAAGACAAAGTTTATCTACATTAAATATCGAAAGCGATAAATGTATTAATTTTGATAAGAACTAACTAAGAACTCTAAAATATGCATTATAAAAAATGTAAAAAAAAGTATCCAATTTAAATGTATTTATATCTCACTATTTTGGATATAATGACTTCCACATAAAAGGTAGATATATGCTGTCGCGGACTTTTATTTGGAACTATTTAAGACAAACATTCCCACGATACATTATCTTCGGGTAACTTTAACGGTTTAGGCAGCGCACGCCAAAATAGTTCTCAGAGGGCAGGAATTTGCCGACTTACTTGATACTTATCGTTATATTATGGCCAAATCACACAAAATCTTTATAAATTGTAGCCTATGTGTTATTCTGATGTATAAGCTATATTACTGTGAAGTTTCATCGAAATCCATTCATTAGTTTTTGCGTGAAGGAGTAACAAACATCCATCCATCCTCACAAACTTTCGCGTTTATAATATTAGTAGGATTGGAAAAGGTATACTTCCCAAATGGTCCCATGAAAATTTTATCGAAATCGGACAAGCAGTTTTTAAAAAATCAACAAAAATGTAAAAAAATATCTACATTGTCTACATTAACAATCTTTTCGTTTACTCTGCATTGCGTTTTTTGTTCGCGCATAACTCCGTCATTTACGAACCGATTTGGAAAATTCTTTTTTTTAAGTAAATTGAGCATTTGCTCTCGGAAATCAACATTTGGTAAAGTGGAGCTGATGATAAAGACCACAGATGGCCATCGGAACTACTCAATGACAAATATTTCAGTAGTTGCGATTCGATTACTTTAATATGGTTGCTAAGCAATTTATGCTCGTTACAATGCGTATGGTGAAATGGAGCTGATGGTGACATCTCATTCAGCTCCAGTTCTCCTGGTTCTTATTAGGGGAACTCCTCAATAATTAACGTACCCGCATCGGGTAAAGCAATATTTTGTAAAAGGTGATGAGCAGTTGACATTAGGCTATTGTAATTTAGATAAATTACAAACTGGCCCACTAAAAAGTGAAAAATAAAAACTTTTTTACAAAAAAAAAACAACCGACTTTCAAAAAACACTATAAGGTGAAAAATTCCGAAATTAAAGTTATTTTTCACTTTATAGTGTTTTTTGAAAGTCGGTTGTTATTTTTTTTTGTAAAAAAGATTTTATTTTAAACTAGATGAGGTCGGCGTTTGCTATCTGACTATTCTGAGAAGAAAGGCCGAAACAAACTCACAGGTCACAGTCTCTTTTAAAGTCCAGACATAATCTTGGTAAGGTTATGTGAAGACCATGTTGATCGATGTCTGATGTTTTGGGGAAAGAACCACACAGATTGAGCGGACCTGTCCAGTCAGTGCACGCATTTGTCAGAAATCGTAAAGCTCAACTCAAAACTTATGGAGCTCAACAATTCGACGAACAATACCAAAGAAAGGACATTTGGGTACTGCCGGTCGATTCTGTAAAAATCTCACCGCGAAGACGCAGGCGATGTGGGCTTGATTTTGCTAGGAATTGACACTACTGAAAGCTCACTCCACGCTCATTTCACCTAAGTTTTCACGGTGAGATGATTACAGAACCGCACTGCTGTGTAGATACACCTCTGCTTAATCCTTTGGAAAAAATAGGTGTGCTGTTAAGTTTATGTCTAAAATCATTAATAAACAAGCCATAAATTTGTTAAACCATTATCATTTCAGCCCGGAATCACCCACTGTTAGGTATATACCTCCCCTTTCGTCTGCCACACTTGCCGGTTCTGTAGGTCTCTCATACAGGTGTTCCCCGCGACTTTGACGATACCGTCAACCCAGCGCGCTTTTGGACGGCTCTGGTTTCTTTGGCCGAACCTTGGCTACCATTCGGGTACAGCTTTACTCCATCGGCCATCTCTTCGTCTAGCTAGATGGCCTGCCCAACTCCACTTGAGGCGCACCGCTCTGTCACCGACGTAGACTTTCGAACGACGGGCGACGACGGATTTCGGTGTCCGTCTAAGAATCTCTGGTGTCTAGTCATCCTTCAATTATCCATACGCCACTACATCTGGGAATTATTCGGTATCCTAAGCTTTGATATCACTTGCGATCTCAGAACCGATGCAGCGATATGTTGTAAATTCACAACTGATACAATAGCGATCGAAATCATTTCAAGGCTTGTGTTTTCATAAATATTTATCGCGTTTTACTTTCTTGCTCATTCAATCACAGACAACACGCAGTTTAAGCTGCTGAATTTAGAAGCATGATTTGCAAAATAATTTTTTTATAATGAAAGGAAGGATTTTTGAAAATTCTTTCCCTAAGGGGTCTGAAAGTTTCTCTCAAAGTTCGCCATTTTTCCGATGGGTTATCTCGAGCGCAGGCTTATATAAACATAAAAAAATATTTTATTACAAAGATACTAACAACGTAAAGAACATCCGACCCAAATCTTGCCATCCCTCAAGCCCTCCAATAAACGTCACTATGATGACGTCATAACACCGGCTCGTTAGCGTCGCCATCAGCGTACATCCTTCGCGACGCCACCGCCGAGTTAATTAATGAGCAATGAATCACCGACGTTAGCATCGATCGCTGGGTTGTGTGTAACCGCTGCTTTAGTTATGAGCGCCTGGTACATTGTCATACTGTTGAGGTGACAATTTCTTCAAGCAGAAGCATACTCGTACATAAGTTGAGTTACTGATAATATTGGGTCATGTTTGTAACCACTACATTCGTGATGAGCCCCTAGTAACATTGTCACTATGTTGAGCTACTTTCCATTACTCAAAACCAAATTAAATGAGTTGACATAACAATGTTTGACTGTAGCACGAAAAATATTTGACTGGTTGATGTCTTTCTTTGTAGCACGAGATCCGGTAATAGAAGTATATCAGAATCAGAAATCATTTATTTGCAAAGAATGTAGGTAACAAAACATAGTTTTGATGGCGTAAAAAAGAAAAACAATTGGATCCAGTACATTCTACCGTAAGGCATGCAACATTGTAATAGCAATAAGTATTACAACAACATAATCATAAGTATTGCAAATCTATCTTCATCAACAATTGTCAGGTAATAAGTTTTCAATGTCATATTCTTAATATCTCATTTTATATTTTTAATGATGATTGTATGTTTTTTTTTTAGTATGTTTGTTCATCGAATACTCCGCCATTTGTCGACGGATTTTCAAAATTATTTTTTTGTTCGAAAGTAGATAGTTCTGAGGTGGTCCCACTGTCACCAAGTTAGGATCTGATGATGGGATCTTAGAGAAATCGAGGATAAAATCAAATTTTATAGGCTCACTTATTGTTTTTCGCATATTTTATGAAGTATCTTGTGTATTTGCGTATGGTTGTCACCAACTCAAGTAGCTGGGCTGATGATGGAAGGTACAACTCCTTAACAGTAAGAAGTTACTCGAACAGGCAAGGACTGTTTTAGTAAATTGTTTTGATGTTTGATAGGGCATTTGCCACATTTGGTCTCATTTTCATCAGGTCATGACCTGATGCTGCAGTCAGGATAGTCTGCTGAGTACCTAACTCCTCGACAACTAACAGCAGATATCGATATATCTGCTGTTACACGATTGCTAAACACGATTATTTAGGCTCATTGAAAAGGGCTCGATGTGTGGATAAACGTACTGTTAATGAGGAACACCGAAGTACATAGAGACCTGATGCTGAAGCCAGGAGCATCAGAAAAAGTACAAACCTTGAAATTACAGCACCGTAGTCGTGTTTGGGCTCATTTTAAGCAGGACTAAATTTTAAGTTCAATGCAATGTTGACTTCTATGTCTATGTTCTATGTTACGGGTTTGGTTTCCGCACTTAGTCCTTCAGTGGACCATTGTGCGTGGGCCATGGCGGCCGTCGGTGGTTATTCCAACCAGCCCACCTCCCTCCAGAAGCTGATCAAGTCTCCTGGTCTGTTTAGAACATCTGTGTACGATCTGGGTGTCCCGAGGGTTTCTGATCTTATCTGGGTAACGCCTGTGCACTCAAAGAGCACATGCGCAATGGTTTCATCAGTCTCCATGCAAGCTCTGCACAGGGGACTGTCTGTTATGCCCAGTGTGTGAAAGTGTTTATTTAGCGAGCAGTGTCCCGTGATGGTCCCCGTCATCAGGCGCAGGCCTTTCCTGTCCAGTCGTAAAAGGCGCCTGGTTAGCCTGCCGTCCAGTGACGGCATGGCTTCTTTGGACTGCCTGCAGCCTGGTGACGACGACCACCAGCTTTCTGCTTGTGTGTGGGTGTGCTCCTGTAGCCACCTGCGTAGTTGGTTGAAGGGGATGGGCACGATAGGTTCCGGTCCACAAACTGACATGCTGGAAGCCCTTCTGGCCAGCTCGTCAGCTGCGTCGTTGCCTAGCGATCCACTGTGTCCTTTTATCCATTGTAGTGTCACTGAGTTGCGGTTCGATACAGTAACCCGCTCAAGCGCATTGTGACATTCTAGTATTAAGTTCGATGTGATGCATTTTTTATCTAAGGATTGGAGGACCGAGGCGCTGTCGGAGAGTATGCGAACATGGGTGTTCGTAACTCTCCTGGCCGCTATGGCATAAGCCGCCTGCAATATGCCCACACACTCTGCTTGGTAGACCGTGTTGAGCAATCCCAGCGGTTTGGATATTTTTATGTTGAGATCGTGTGAGAAGACTCCGACTCCAGTTCCGCAGTCGGTCTTTGAGCCATCGGTGTAAATTCTCAGTTCTTTCGGTCCTGAGTGATCGCACTGCTCCTCTTCAAGCACTATGTTATAGTGCTTTTGGAGGCAGTACTGTTTCGGGGCTTTGTCGCAAGGTGATGCCATCATTGGCTGCCGTTTGATCGCATCTTCTTTTAAGCGTGTGTGTTTGACCCTAGAGTCATTGCTCAGGGTCCCTGATTTGGAGAGCCTAAAGGCAGCCAGGGCCGCCTCCTCCCGCACTATGAGGTGTAGAGGCGGCAGTCCAAGCATAGCTTGTAGGGCAGCAGTGGGTGTAGTTCTCATGCAGCCAGTGATTGCCACACACGCGAACCGCTGCAGCTTTTCAAGGTCTTTTTGGGCTGTGCTCAGGTCTGTTCTGGGCCACCAGACTAGTGAGCCGTATGTAATTATCGGTCGGATGACTGTAGTGTATAGCCAGTGAGTGACCCTGGGGCTTATCCCCCAATTCTTGCCAAGCATTCGCTTGCATTGCCACAGGGATATACTGGCTTTCGTAGTAATGTAGTTGGTGTGCTTTGCCCAGTTCAGCTGTTTGTCCAGAAAGATGCCCAGGTATTTGGTTTCAGTTGAAAGGCTTAGGGTTGTACCAAAGAAGCGTGGTAGTTGTAATGTCGTCAGTTTCCTCTTTTTTGTGAAGAGAACCAATTCGGTTTTTGTGGGGTTCACTGATAGTTGGTGTTTACCACACCAGTTTTCTATTATTTTCAGGGCCTGGCGCATTAGATTGCACAGGGTGTTTTCGTGGGTGCCATTTATTATTACGGTTATGTCGTCGGCGTATCCTACGGTATGGTAGCCTTTGTCGTTGAGTTCTTTTATTAGACTGTCTACGACCAGGTTCCATAGAAGCGGCGACAGGACGCCCCCTTGCGGGCAGCCCTTCGCCACTATGGCCCTTGTGGTGTCGTTTACGGTCACTTGTACTGCCCTCCGTTTGAGCATGTTGGTGATCCAGCCGCTCAGGGACGGGTCTATGTTGTGTCTCTCTAGGGCCGTGCAGATGCTGTTGAAGGTAGTTTTGTCAAAGGCGCCCTCGATATCAATGAAGGCTGCCAGTGCTGAGCATTTGTGGTCCACTGCGCATTCAATTTTGGATACCACGCTGTGTAGCGCAGATTCCGTTGATTTGCCTGTGGAGTACGCATGCTGTTGTTTGTGGAGTGGCTTTGCCCGAAGAGGTCCATCTCGGATGTGTCGATCACAGAGCCTCTCTAGGGTCTTTAGTAAAAAGGATGTGAGGCTTATGGGTCTGTACGCCTTGGGTTGTGTGTAGTCAGCTTTGCCCGGTTTTGGTATAAAGATGACTTTCACTTCGCGCCAGGCCAGGGGTATGTGCCTGAGTGCTATGCAAGCCCGATAGATTTCTACCAGGCTTGGTGTGATGAGGTCAACTCCCCATTGTAGTAGGGCTGGGAAAATGCCATCTAGTCCTGCGGACTTATATGGCTGGAAGGTGTTGATGGCCCACTTTACTCGGTCTTCTGTTACCAGACTGTGGGCGCTGGACCAGTCTTGTGCCGTTGGAGTCCAATCTGGCTCAGTATCCCAGGTCCTGTCCTCCAAGAGTTTGCAGTCCGGGAAGTGAGTCTCGAGTAGGACCTTGCTGGTTTCATGGTCTGTTAGTGTGTATGAGTTGTCGGGTTTCTTCAGCGCGCCAAGGGTTCGGTCCTGATCTGTTGATAAGATCTTCCTTACTCTTGCGGCTTCATTGTTGGTTTCGATGGATTCACAGAATTTCCGCCATGCTGTCCTTCTGGCAGTTCTGATTTGCTTTTTGTATGTGTATTGGGTCTCTTTGTATAGCTCCCAGTCTTCCGGGAGTCTGGTGTTTTTAGCTCTGTTAAATTGCTTCCGTAGTGTGTTTCTGAGTTTACTAAGTTCGGCGTTCCACCAGGGATTCCTCTCACTGTTGGTTCGTGGTGCCCTTAGTTTGCAGCATGCATGGTATGCTTCGGTTAGGTATTCTGAGAGCTTTGTCACAGTGTATTCAAGTTGTGCAGGTTCTCTTATGGTTATTTGTGATAGGTGCCTAGCTAGTAGGGCGGCAAGGAGGCGCTTGAACCCGGGCACATCGGTGCGCCGTGGGTTTCGTCTCGATATGGGTTTCCTTATATTGGTAGTTAAAGTGAAGCGGATTCTTCTATGATCTGAGCAAGAAGGTTCGTCCGATACGTGCCAATTTGTTATAAGATTAGTCGCGTTTTCTGTAGCAAGTGTTAGATCAATGATCGTTTGTCCTCGGACTGTAACCCAA
This sequence comes from Mesoligia furuncula, assembly GCA_916614155.1. Lineage (NCBI taxonomy): Eukaryota > Metazoa > Arthropoda > Insecta > Lepidoptera > Noctuidae > Mesoligia > Mesoligia furuncula. The sequence goes on along the minus strand of OU744800.1, from coordinate 25,863,917 downwards.
GTGGGTTCAGAGCCTCGGTTAACGATGTTAAGGTTAGTAGAGAATAAATAGGTGGATAGTACCTCTCCTCTGGAGTTTGATGCGTCGCTGCCCCAGAGCGGGTGATGAGCGTTCGAATCGGTGCAGATGATCAGGTCTAATTTGGTGCTCTCGCAGTGCTGTACCAGGTCGGCCATTTCTTTCGGCGGGCAGTCTGTGTCCTCGCCCGGCATGTACACCGAGGCCAGTACAACGTCTGGGAGTTCACCTTCGGTCTGGAGCCTGACAGCTGTCAGGTCTCTGGAACAGAATTGAGTGAGTAGCGTGGTAGGGATATCTTTGGGTATATAGGCGCAGGATCTGGGTTTGTCTGAGCTGTGTGTGTTGAGAATTAGCTTACCTCCGATGTTACTGAGACCGCATATCCTGTTGTTCCTGATCCACGGCTCTTGGATCAGTGCAATCGTTCGGGGGTTAACCTCCAGTGCCCTGCGTAAGCTAGCCGTAGCAGTTTGGCTATGTTGGAGGTTAGTTTGGATAATGTTGAGTGTTGAAGATGGTGATGAGGGGGGGGGGTTAGTCGGTGATGGATCCATCGGACAGAACCTCCGCCTCCTCTCTGTACTGGCCTTCGTGATGTTCACACGGCGACGATGCTAATAATTGCTCGTTCCAGCCGGGAGATGCGGGTGGTATACTGGCTACGTCATCAGCCATCGCCGCGCGGGCCATGACCTCCTCTAGTTGGGCGATGTCTGTGTCGTCCGTCTGTGTCACTGTCGGTGTCGTCGTCGGGTCCGTCTTGTTGTCCGAGGGCTGGGTCGTGGGCCAGAAGCGCACGTATATCGAACCCAGCAGGTACGATATACGTCGCTCCCGCCCCATGACCTTTTCCACTTCCTCCGGTGGCACACCTAGGGTCAAATAAGCACCGTAGTTGTCACCACCGACGGTAGTTGCCCTGTATAAGGACCATCTGGCAATGTCATACCACCTGTTCTGTCGAATCAGTATGCTGTGGAGCTTCTGTATATCACCTCTATAGCGAGGGACGAAGAGGGAGGCTCTGACGCGGGTGGGCACGTCTGACTGCCTGAGCACTGTCAGTGTACGGTCGGTGTTGGGGATCTTAAGGAGGGGTACATTTTTGGTCAACCAGGTCAGGGCGTCGTCGTCCTCGCACCATATTTGTACTGTGCCCTCCGCTACCCGTGGGTATCCGCGGAAGGCAGGGAGTGGTGCTGTCGAGTCCGTGTCCATCATTAGATTTTCCAGGCCTGCTTTAACAAGCTCGGCCTCGTCGTTTGTCAAGTCTCTGGAGGGGGGAGGGAAACAGATTGATACGGCGAGCCGCGCAGGAATGTCCTTTGTGGCCCGCGCGTAGGTCCTCGGCTCCTCCTGGGCGGCGTGGACCCGTGCACGTTTGGCATCCCCCTGGAGCGTGCTCGGTGAAGCCGAGTCATCGGGACGATCCCTCTTCGCCGGCCCTGTACCACTCGGTCCAGGTTGCTGGTCTGGGTGCACGGATCCACCTCGCTTACCTCTGTGGTGTCTGGGTCGGGAAACGTCGTGGGATGTGTCAGTGTTAGCGTGGTGGGGTCGGTTGGCGCCCCCGGCAGACTCTGTCGTGTGCAAGGGTTTTTCGCGCCGGGTTTCCCCTTCGCGGACTTGCCCCTGCACGCGCGGTTCCGCGTCCGGCTGCTTTTCGCGCTGGGTTGCCCCTTCGCGGACTTGCAGCTGGTCGCGTAGTCCCACGTTTGGCCGTTTTTCGCGCTGGGTTTCCCCTTCGCGGACTCGCGGCTGTTCTCTTTTTTCCGCGTCCGGCCCTTTTTCGCGCCTGGTTTCCCCGTCGCGGACTCGGGGCTGGTCGCGTACTACCTCTTCGGCGTCCGATCGCGCTTCGCGCTGGCTAATGCCTTCGCGGGTGCTGCGCTTTCGGTCGCCTACTTTCCTCCCCCGGGTGATTTTTCCGCGCTTCTTCAGCAGTCGTACTCTATCAGCCGGGAGAGTGGTAGGGTCGCCAGGTTCGTCATCCTTCCCCAGCACTTTCTGTCTGTGTCTGTCAATGTCTGGGTTGGTGATGCTATTCCGCACGATGCTCTGTTGCCAGAGGCTCGAGGGAGGCATACACGTCGTTGTGGGTATTGGCGCGTGAGTCGCAGCCGTGGTGGTGGTTGTTGGCGCGTTGGTCGCAGCCGTAGTTGAGTTAATGGGCGCGTGAGTCGCTGCCTGGGTAATGGGCGCTAAATCAGCAGCCGGCCGTGCTGAAGAGCACGGCAATGTTAAGCAGTTGGTTGCCCCCCCCAGAATACGTTGGGGGCTGACCGCCGTAGCGGTGTGGGATTCCCCGGCTTGGCCGGGACCCACCTGGGTAATTTCTTTTACCTGCTGCATTATTTTCATTTTTTAGGGGGTGGGCTTTTTTGGAATCGAGGTTACCCATCCTCTGGGACCGATGGGATGATGTAGGAATAGGAGGGAGGGTGTTTGGTGGTAGGGTGTAGGTTGCTGGGGGGTCACCCTAGGTCTGGGATTTGGCCTAGGGATTTTAGGGATTGACGGGATTTTATGGATATGGAGGGGTTGGGATGATCAGGATTATTTGGTACATAGGATAAGGTATGTGGGTTACCCTAAACCTGGGACTTGGTGTTCGGGCACTTCTCTTGTCCGGGATCTTTTCTAAGATGCTCCGGGTGCGAGATCGGCTGTTTGCAGTCGGTCCCGCAGCCGGAGTTGGGCTATCCGCAACCTGCCCACCCGCTCGGTTGCAGGAGAAGAAGTGCCCGGCAGTCTGGGTCGCTCCACCACGGATGTACGTATACATTCGCGTTGGTTCGGTCCAGCTAGCCCCGAGGCAATGTTGACTTAAGTCTGGCCTGATGCTGCAGCCAGGATTATCAGCTTCTAGTCTAAAAACTAATAAATACTTCTTAAATTGAAAGTGAGTTTTTCTTCTGTATAATTATCCTAACAAAGGTTGCCGGTAGTGGCTGGATTCGAGAAGCGTGCTCATGTTGTTCGGGAATCTCATTACTCAACCAATCTCGTATAACACCGAGTCGGTGATCACGTTGATCGGGAGTCTCATTGCTCAACCGTTCTCGTATAACACCGAGTCTCGTCACTCAATCGTTCTTGAATACGATAGAGTCGACAGATCCTATCATTTGGCGACTCTTGTGATAATTGAGAATGCCTGAAATTTCTCATATGAGATAACCTAGCGTGACGAGCTAACTCTGATTCTTGGGAACGGGACATAGCGCTCCGTTTGCGACACTTAGTTAATCGTTCCTTATTTGCAGTATTAGTTTCTTTAATTCTGTTAGCCCTCATGCGGGCGGCCCCCTTAGTTGGTCTGCCCATAGTGATTCTTAACAAAGGCAAACATTCTAATTACACAAAAAATGGAAAAATAAAAAAACTTAAAAAAAAATTAACCGACTTCAAAAAAAAAAGCAGAGTACTACTGTGCTAAAAACCAAACTAAAAAACACTTCTGCAATAAAAAGTGAAAATTCAAAAGTAAAAATAAAGCACACTGCACTAAAAAGAAAAAAATAAACTGAACTAGATATTTAATCCAAAAGAATGCTGAGAAAAGTATTATATTGGATGTCTAATTTTTTACACTATATTCGCTTTTCAAATCAATGCTAGCTATTAACTTAAATAAATAAAATACTATTATAATTATTGGCTAAGTATCTATTCATCTGTTTGAAGTCGGTGCCAAGCCCAAAAATAATAAGAAGCAACAAAAACTACAACACTTCCTTAATTATAAAAGAAAGACAAGACAAGACAAAATAAAAGAACAAATAACAACAACACAAAACAAAATTAAAACAAACAAAAAGACTAGATAAAATTAACGACGAAAAAATAAATTCTATTGAAACTAAATACTTTTAACCGGACCGGTCGAAGTGGAGGTGCTTGGGGGAGGCCTATGTCCAGCAGTGCACGTCTTTCGGCTGAAATGATGATGATGAAATACTTTTAATATTTTACAAAAACCAAGTTATGTACAATCCCGTGTGAATCTGACCAAAATGAATTAAATCTGTTACAACAATTTTATTACATTTGAGACGACCGTCAATGTCGTCTGCCCGCATGTGTCTGCCCGTTTGGGTTAGTTCGCTAGACGCGAGGCCGCGTGCACCCCTCCGCGTTTCACATTCCGCGGTGTCCTCGGCGTTAGAGTTTCGCGGTACGCACGCAGTCTACCAATCCTCTTTACTTGGCTTGGCACCGACTTCAAACAGATGAGTAGGTACTTAGCCCATAATTATAATAGTATTTTATTTATTTAAGTTTATAGCTAGCATTGATTTGAAAAACGAATATAGTGTAAAAATTAGACAACCATTATAATACTTTTCTGAGCATTCTTTTGGATTAAATATCTAGTGCAGTTTATTTTTTTCTTTTTAGTACAGTAGTGCTTTATTTTTACTTTTGAATTTTCACTTCTTATTGCACAAGTGTTTTTTGGTTTGGTTTTTAGTACAGTAGTACTCTGCTTTTTTTATTTAAGCTGTTATTTGACGATGCCAAAGTCTATATAAGTTAGATAATATATATGTTACCGCTAATGTGCGTATTTACGCACTAGAGATTAGACGCGCAATTAGAGTGAAAATTAACTTGTTAATCTGCAGATTATCTGGTTGAGTCCGTTAATGTGGAATAAAATGTCTGTTACCAGCCAAACCCGGTTTTAGAATGAACTAGTTTTGCCTAGGCCAAACCAGTCCTTCCTGCTCGGGTTGCATGGTTGCGGCCGGTCGATAAGCAACGTAGGATGCAAGAGCGAGTGCAATGAAGGGCACCCAGAGGTTAGGTTTGGTTAGGTTACTTTTATCCCTGCACACAGAAATAGGAGACGTGTGTCTCTACACTCTCTAGGTGACGTGTGACTATGTGGACGGAGCCCCGCCAAGCGGGGCTCCGTCCACATAGGATGCAAGAGCAAGCGAATGAGAACTGGTTTGGCGAAACTAGTTCATCCTAAAATCGGGTTTGGCCGGTAACATAATTCACACTTTAACGGATAATACCTAATACCCGGTAATTTGCAGATTACCTAGTAAAAGGGCATATTAACGTACTCCTTATTCTCACGGTAACATATACATTGATAAATTTCAAATGGGTTGCCCAGCTAAATCGCGTACCGTTACCTGTTAAATAATATAAATTCTAATTAACTTTTTAAACTAACCAACTTCCCCTGACTCATCAACATTTTTGATATTCATAAAAATCGAGCATCAGCTGAGAGCTCAACTATAAAAAAAAAAGAAAATACATTTATTTGCGGCAAACATGACGTATAAAAATATAAACACAAACAAAAAATAGAACAAAATAACATTAAAAGTAAAGTTGCCAGGTATAAACCGATGAACAAGCGTTGTTAATATAACCTCCTTAGTTATTTAATTGTTATATCTGGCAGCAGCCTTAGGCATTACAAGCTGTTCCACTGTGTGTGAAGAAGACAGATAGTGGAACAGCCTATAGACTATAGACTTATACGTGTCTATAAGTGATCAATACAAGAATTATAAACAGTGCGAAAGTTATATTTCAAATCCGACTAGTACTTCTAAAGGAACACGGGTGGGTTTTAGTCAGTAAGAGTCTGACACTCCCTTCCACTCCACCCAGAGCGGGAGGGGTGATGATTTAAAAAAGCTTTATTTTACATGGAATGACTGCCTATTTGACCTCCCCAACCCAATTACTGGATAACGCGATACCCCTTGGTAAGACTGGTTGTCAGACTTTTGGGCTTCTGGTTGTAAAAGATCTACGAATGACCGCCGGAACAAGGGCTTAACATGCTTGCCGAGGCACGGAGGGGTCTCGATATGCAATGTATTGTCACATTCACGAACCAAATGCGGCTAACGTAGCTTCGATCGATTCGCGCGGTTGTTATCATTCAACCACGAGGCCCTCCCCGATACTGCAGAACATTTTTTTTTTGTTAGCCTGTGCTGTCTCACTGCTGGGCTAAGGCCTCCCCCAAATCCTTCCAGGAACTCTTTTCCCACGCCGCCTCAAACCATCCCTCACGGTACCCGTCCAAATCATCTCGCCATCTCTTTCTGGGCCGGCCTCGGCGGCACCGTCCATCTTCAAGCACCCATTTTTTTTTTTGAGGATGGGGTATCATCAAAATGACCCCTCCCGCTCTGGGTAGAGCGGAATGTGGAGATTTTTGCCCAGCGGCACACGGCTGATGTAACCCGCCCAATCCCATTTGAGTCTGGCAGCCTTCTTTCCTACATCCAGTATGCCCGTTTTGGAACGCAGCGTGGTGTTCCGAATTCTGTCCTGTCTTTTAATACCCGGAATGCTGGGTTCCATCGCTCTTTGGCAAACTCCAAGGCGGAACTTTTGCGACTCGGTGAGCGACCAGGTCTGAGCACCGTAGGCTAGGAGGGGCAGGATACACATGTCGATGAGTTTGCGCTTCAGGGAGATCAGTTGATCACCCTTCATTCATAGACCAGTAGCTTTTCCAGGCGTTCAGAACAATAATACAAAACGAAAAGTTGACAGAAAGACAACATACCAACAATAATGAAATCAATTTGTGCTGTCCCGACGTCACACTTCGTCGTTGTGTGTCGCGACGCTTGATAAATGACACCGAACAACTAGTTCACTTGTTTTATCTCATAATGCTGTTCCTATGTGGAGTATTTCCTTTATTTGGTCCTGTATTTTTGTTTCGCGGATAGGAATTTCTCCGAATTCTGTGTGTCTGTGTGATCTCAAATATTACCTACCTAAGGCACGCTGACCTGGGGCTTATGTAATAAAACTGACAGGTGACAGGTAACAGGCGACAGTTACTAGTTTCCTTTCACAGTTTCAGTGCTTTATTAAACAGCACCTGTCGTGAAAATATGTCAATTTTGTTATTTTGATCAATATTGCATCATTCCTCATCCGCCTTATCCAATCACACAGCCATTTTAAGCTTCGATGTAATCGATTAAAATGTTTGACGTTCAAAAAGTTCTAATTCTCAATTCTCAGCCTTTTTTTTTTTTTTGAGGGTAGGGTATCATCAAATGTTGATCCCCACCCTCAAAAAAACCCTCAAAAATCCCACTCTGGGTAGAGCGGAAGGGAGTGTCAGACTCTTACTGACTAAAACCCACCCGTGTTCCTTCCTTAGACCTTTATGTTCCGGGGTAGCGGTAACCCTTTCGGACAATCCCGCTAACCCGGCAGGCTTCGGCCCTAACGGGCCCCTTCAAATGATGCTGACATCTCTTTGAGGCGCGCGTGGAACACGTACGCGCCGTCCAGCACGGGCCTGGTCCTGGTCGGACGGTGGTCTACCCATTACTCTCCGTCCACAGGCCCGCGCCTACGGTGGCCGAGAGTCGTCACTCGGCTCCCGACGCCCGGAGCGTCTCCCGCGGCGGCTGAGACGGGAGGCTCTCTCCCTGAGCCGTCCCGCCACCTCCTTCGCTAGCATGACGGCTTCGCAGAAGGAGGTGACTGCTTCCCACTCCCTCTCGCTCCGGACCATGGCTTGCGAGAGGTCGCCGCCGCTACCGATCGCCTCTACGAGGTCACGGTGGTGCTCCGCCCAAGCAGACCTCCACCGTGTCCTCTGGGCGATCCTGGCAATGGTGACACCCGGGCGTTTCCTCCCGCCTGATGATGTGCAGGAACCTCCCGAAACATCCGTGTTCGATGAGGACCTGGGTCAAGCGGTAGGTGAGGGCCCCGTGGCGCCTCTCTAGCCACTCCTCAAAGAGGGGTCTTATTGCCGCTATCGTGGTGCGCCCTGCGCTGGGTTAAATTCTCAGCCTTAGTGGAATAAATGACTTAGCACAGTAGCTAATCGCTTTGCTGATGGACTAAAGGTGCCGTCTGTCGTTTTATCTTTCTCATTTCACAAGTAATTAATTTTCGTGTATTAAGTAATTATTTTGTATCTAAAGCAGATTCAATTAAAATATTCTTTTCTAAAAATAGAAAGCTTAAGAAGTAATTATCTTGATAAGATTTTCTCTGATAAAATGAGTTTGTAATTGAATGTCACTCAATATGATTAATAAAATAAATAAATGTTTTATTCAGTATTAAAATTGGTAAAATTATTACATACGAGTAAAGTCTTCGAAAATATTTACAATAATTTATGTATAATAATGTTAGATGCCTATGCTAGGATGAATGATAATGATGATTTCGTATCAAGTTCAAGATACTTCATCTCATATTCGATAATAGGATTAAATTTTCGTTTTTGCATCATTCAATCTTTATTCAATGATTTATTATACTTTAATTAATTTTCTTGGTATGGCGAACAGTGGTGGTCCAGTGGGAACGGCCGCGATTACGAGTTGTAGGTCGTAGGATCGAACCCAGACAGGCGCTTTACTTTGTGTAAATTAGTTCATCACCACTGGAGGACCACAAGGAAATCATCGTGAGAAACCGGCATATCCTAGAACCAAAAATTCAAAGAAATGGGGCATCTACCAACCCACACTGGACCCGCGTGGTGGATTACGGCCCACTCCCTCTCACAGAGAGGAGGCCTGTGTCCCAGCAGTGAGACTGATAATGAATAAGATTAATGTTTGAGAGCTGATGCATTCATTTCGTATCAAATTCAAGATACTTCTATTAAATTCTCGTTTTCGCATCATTCAATCATTATTTCATTGATGTATTATAATTTAATTAATTTTCTTGGTATGGCGAGTATTTTGACTATCAGGCCGTGTTCTAACTGGTACACGAACGCGGCGATCGCTTTCTTTTAGGACGCGGCCTTATTCAGGTAAATGATCGTGTAATTGCGTATTCGCGTTTAGATGCCAATGTATACGTTTTTATAATAAACTTCCTAGCCACATTCAAGAACTACGCCTTAACAAATTCAAATCTTTTATAAAGCGAAAACTATGCCAGAAGGCCTATTATGCTGTAAAAGACTATAATGAGGACAAAAAGGCTTAAAAGGATTAAGCTGCTCCAATAGGTTTTGACAGTGAATGTTGTTTTTATTTTGCTATTTTACACTTTATTTTTTCTAAATACCTATCTATTTACTTAAACAATGACATGTAAATTTACTGTATAAAGTATTATATTATTTTAACTATTGTGAATGTGGGGACTATGTGGGTCATTGTTTCTGTTTTAATCATGGTCTGGCAGTTTGACTGAGTAGTTTATGCGGCCTACCTAAATGTCCTTTCTTTGGTATAATAGTTCGCCGAATCGTTGAGCTCCTCAAGTTCTGAATTGAGCAGCACGATTTTTGACAAAGTCAAGTGCAGTGACTGGACCGGGCCGCTCAATCCGTGTGGTTCTTTCCTCAAAAGACCATTTCAGACACCAATCTACATGGTCTTCACATGATCTGGCCAATATTTTGTCTGGACTTTAAAAGAGACTGTGACCTCCGAGTTTGTTTCGGCCTTTTTTCTCAGAATATTCAGATAGGAAACGCCGCCCTCATCTAGTTTAAAAAAAAAATGTGTTTGTACAAACCTACTTAAAGAAAATAAATCATTTATCATTTAACACACGACAGTCGCTTTCGGTCTGTCTGTCTGTGTGGTGCCGGACTTAAAGAATTGCACCACCCCTTACTTCCCGTGGGTGTCGTAAAAGGCGAGTAAGGGTCTTACCGGAGAATGGGCAGCAGCGTTCTCTATTTATTCCACCATCATACCATACTGCGATCGCCAACCCGCCTGCCAAGCGTGGCGATTATGGCAAACCCCCCCAAAATTGGGGGAGGCCTATGTCCAGCAGTGGACGTCTATCGGCTGAAACGACGAGTCGCTTTCGGTTAGGACGCATGGTCCTAACCGAAAGCGGTGGTGGTGATCTGCCGAGTCTTTTCCCAACTATGCTGGGGTCGGCTTCCAGTCTAACCGGATGCAGCTTAATACCAGTATTTATAATCTTCTTTACATTATTCTTAAAAAAGTAACACACTTTCAACAAATCCCTTTTTCTATAAACTGTTAGCAAATCAAATCCGATCATATAGAGGCTTTTTCAGCGTTCTCTACAATATGCTGGAGTTTGAACAAATTGAATCGAATCGAACAAAATATTGAGTGCTACCCGCCTTCAGCGAAGTGGGATTTCACTACTCAAATATGCACCTCTGTATCGGTTGGATTAAATGTGCAGTTTACGTTTTCCAAGTTAAAAGGCTGGCTTTGAAGAGGCAGGATAAGTGTTTTAGCGCGGAATTTTATTGAGATTTGTGATGTAACATGCTGAGTATTTTAATGCGGGTAGCTTGATATTAAGGTCAGTAGTGTGCACAAAGCCTACTGCTTAATGTCCTATACAGGGTTATTGGTAAAACATTAACAGCCTCTTTAGAGGTCATTGTACTCATCATTAAAAACAACTTTTACTATGGGACCAAACCTGAAATCGCGACAAAATAATCAGCTGTTCCCTACATTTATGTTTGTTTAACCCGTCAAAATGTAGGGAACAGCTGATTTTTTTTCGCGATTTCCGGGTGGATCATAGTAAAAGTTGTTCATAATGATGAGTACAATGACCTCTTAAGAGGTTGTTAATGTTTTACCAATAACTCTGTATATTAAGAAGTAACTAAGTATTTTTTTGGATTATCACAAAAACATCATCGGCAACAATAGCCGCTTACAGTAGTATCAGGTGTAGGCGGCTATTTCTGGCCATTCACATCTTGTTTAACAAATAAATGTTTGCCAGGCAAATAAACAATTATTTCGACGTAGGTACTTCATTTAGAGACTGGGCAAAAGTGGTATATGGACCAATAGCGATACGGTTTTGATATTTGTGTGGGGATATCTTTTCTTAACCATCATCCTGCCTAGCCTTTTCCCAACCATTTTGAGGTCGGCTTCCAGTGTAAACGGATGCAGCTGAATACCAGTATTTTATATGGAGCGACTGCCTATCTAACCTTCACAACCCAGTTACTGGGTAACACGATACCCCTTGGTAAGACTGGTTGTCAGACTTTCAGGCTCCTGACTACCCATAACGACTGTCAAAGATCCACGGATGACAGCCGGGACCAACGGCTTAACGTGCTTTCCGAGGCACGAAGGGGTCACGGTATGTAAAGACACCCAAAAAGGTTGGTCTGTGGATGGTCACCCATCCACAGACCAACCGCGGCAAGCGTAGCTTAACCTGATCTGTTGACCTGTGCGGCTGTTATTATTTAGCCACGGGCACCTCTTTCTTAACCCTTGTGTAAAATGGCATCAAAATCTGACCCGGTAATCTTTAGAAAATACTTTTATAATAAACAGGATTTACCGTACGTAACTGTTGTAGCTACCCCATTATATCGCTATTGGTGCATAGGCCACTTCCCATATAAATTCCCAGTCTCCTTTACAGTGATCCAGAAATGAGTTACCAATTTACGGACGAGAACCACACAAACGTATTCGACTGAGTGCAAGTCTCAGTGAAAACTATCTTTAGTCAGACTCCTGACTCGGAAAAAAATCATGGAGTGAAACACGTCTAAAACCTGTTAAAAAATAGTTTTAACTGAAGGCAAAACATTTTACACAATTGCCTGTGTGGTGCCGGACTTAAAGAATAGCACCACCCCATACATTCCCGTGGGTGTCGTAAAAGGCTACTAAGGGGCGTACCGGAGAATGGGCAGCAGCGTTCTCTATGCATTCCACCACCATACTATGGTATGGTGGTGGAATGCAGTATGCTGCGATCGCCAACCCGCCTGCCAAGCGTGGCGATTATGGCAAACCCCCCCTTTTGGGGGAGGCCTATCCAGCAGTGGACGTCTTTCGGCTGAAATGATGAAGACAAAACTGTTCTACCTACAAAGACGAAACTATATTTATTTGTTGGCATTTTCTCCAAAATTACATCTTTTTATTACGCCAAAAAATATTTAACCAAAACACGTTTACACACGATTCTTTTCACCCCTGTATAAGCGAACCTAGCCGCGGGCAAGACTCGTTTCAAAATATAGCTCACTTACTTCGTTTTAGTGTAAACAGAATTTTAAAAGCGTGCATTACTGGGGCAGTATAGCGCGGCTCGTAAGTGAATATCGGCTGCGGCTATAAATAGCTATTACCATTAATATGGACTATATTGGGTACTTATCTCCTCGCGTTGCCGTTTTTGAGCTATTTTTAAGCAGGTATGTAGGTGTTGAAGCTTATTATGTGATTATATTAAGCTTTTAAGTAAGAATGGTCATGCTTCTTTAAACTTTCTGCGGACCGGACTATATTTGTTATTTATTTGAGTTCCTACTTTCTGTCGTCATCGTTTTTATGAGAATCGGAATTTGTAACAATGTAGATAGCTTTAATAGTAAAGCTTTTGTTGGTATTTTTATCTTAAAAGTTCTGTGTTAAGTCTCAAAATATTATTCAAACTAGGTAGCTGCGCCCCGCGGTTTAACCCGCCTATATGTCGATCCCGTAGGAATATCTGGACAAAAAGTAGCCTATATATTAATCGACGGTGTCAGCTACCTACAAATTTGTATGAAAATTTGTTTCAAAATTGGTCCAGCCGTTTGAGCGTGAAGAAGTAACAAACATATACGCACACACACACATACACACACACAATCACAAACTTTCGAATTTATAATATTAGTGTGATGTCATTCTTAATTAAATGCAATAAAATAAATTTAAAATTTACGCGTATCTATTTTATTATCAATATGAGGCAATAAAGATATGGATAACATGTTAGGCTAAAAAAAGAATAGCATTTTATTTGGGACACGCACAGAAATGTCTGTGTGGTGCCGGACTTAAAGAATAGCACCACCCCATACTTCCCGTGGGTGTCGTAAAAGGCGACTAAGGGGCGTACCGGAGAATGGGCAGCAGCGTTCTCTATGCATTCCACCACCATACCATACTGCGATCGCCAACCCGCCTGCCAAGCGTGGCGATTATGGCAAACCCCCCTTTTTAGGGAGGCCTATGTCCAGCAGTGGACGTATTTCGGCTGAAATGATGATGATGATGACAGAAAATACAAACAATAAAAAAGAACATTAAATCTAACAAAACCATGAAGACAATAAAAAAAAAGAACATTCAAACACAACAACACACACAAAACATAAAATAGAACATTACAGCCTGTTTTTTAACACCTGAAAGGCAAACAGAGGAATCGTATCCTCGATTAAAACCATGACGGATGGAAAACATCCAGGAAAAACTCAGTAAATTAAAAAATGCTGAGAAATGAACGTCAAATATTTTAGTATGGATTTTTAAACGGTCGGTATACAAAGAACTTTTGCTCTGATCACGAGAAAAACAAGCTTGGGCGACGTCCGAGTTTCTGATAAAGTGATCCGAGCGCACAAATGTTCGTCTCGTAGTTTGTGCCTTGTCTGCGTGGAACATTCAGGTTTTTTGGAAATTATTTTCATGGAAAATTGTTTTTTTGAATACTGGGCTTTTGGCTCTTGGCTATACCTATTTGTTTTGGTTTTACCATGGTACCTTTTAGTTGGCGATTTTTCCTGCACTTTTACATTAAATGTTTTCCAAACTTGTTTCTATCTTTACTGGTTTAGGCTGTACCATAGATATCCGAATGTTTCCTCACAGACTACCTTAAGAAAAAATTCTGAAACAAACTCAGAGGTCACAGTCTAATTCTTTTTAAGTCCAGACATAATATTGATCAGATCGTGTGAGGACCATCTAGATTAGTGTCTGAAATAGTCTTCTGACGAATTCTTTCCTATCGTGAAAAAAATATCAACTGTCCCATAGTTGTCTATCAATCTGTCACGAAAAGTTTTGTGTGCCAATATGAGATGATCTAGCGATTTAAAACGGGAAACTTTTACCTGATCTTCTGAAATATTTTTGACCATCTCATGATGCACACTTTTTTAAATAATTAAGCCTCTTTTTAACTTTCTGACCTTTTGTCACAGTTGGCCGCAGTGACTAAGCTAGGACACCCCAACAAAACGGGTAAGGTTAGGTTGAAACTGTGACCTCCTCGGCTCCAAATTAGAATGGTTTAACTTCACAAAAAAGGAGCAATAATTACATTTGAGTATTCAATAAGATTTTTAAAAAAACAAGATGAGAATAATTATTTGTGGTTCCATTAATAATATTAATTAATACATTCCATTTAGAAGTGTGTTCACCAAGCAAAGTATTTTAGCCCAAGATGCAAAACGTTAAGTACGTTGAACAAGACATTAATATCCTCTAACGATAATACTACTAGTCAATTATATATAACGACCAGCAAATATTTAAGTATGGCCTCTAAGCGGTAACAAACGGTTGGTATACAAATAACTGAGCTCGAGCGCGAGAAAAACAAGCTTAGGAGAAGTCAAGAGTTCCTATAAAGTGACCTAGAAGTTGTAGGTAGGTATAGTATCTTGCACAAACTAAGAATGTTCTTGTGGCTGGTCTTTGTAGAAAAATATAGCATTGCCGTTCTTCTGAATTGATTATTATTAAAAGGCCTCTCACTGGTATCAAAAAAATGTGATGTTCCCTAGACTTGTCTCTTAGTTTCCATGATAGAATTATTTCCCCATTTAATCGTTTAATTTCAGTGTTAACCAAAAGACTACGTGATTACCTAAAATGCGATTTACTCCCACTGGGGCGTGGCAAAACGCATAAATAGCATTTTGTTTTCTATTTAAGGGAACCAATCGTACTCGGTTTGTGATTTGAAGCTTCAATTAAATAAAAAGAAAAACAAATTGTATATCTGTTATTTTAAAAGTTTAGTGTACATAGTTATATTTTATTTGTAACAAAATCGTGTAATTAATCTGTGATTTACGACTCGTATCCTTCCAGAAACAAATAAAAAATGCACAAAAATAAAATGTTTGTAAGTACGTTTATTCTAAGGTGCCAACCCTAGTGGGGCAGAATCCAACAAAATTTTAGAGTAGTGGAATCTGCCCCACCAAATCGAATTAGTGGGGCAGATTCCACCGCAAAATTTTAGGCATTCCACTTTGCCCCACCAGTGGGGCGGCTCGGTGGGGCAAAGTGGAATGATTCGTCGCTCCAACTAAGATACTGGTATTCAGTTGCACCCGGTTAGGCTGGAAGCCGATCCCAACAGGGTTGGAAAAAGGCTAGGCAGATGACTTATGATAAGAACCTTTCTTTACGTACAAAATATGTAGCCTATGAATAGCTCATATTATTATAGCGAATTAAAAAAATAATAAGCGCACATAACTGGAGAAATGTGGGTGTACGATTTGGGGGTGGGTATACCAATGTACACCTCTAACTAACCGTTCGGGAAATACTCGTTCAGGCTTGACGTCATGTTTGTGTTCGTAAAAAAATACAAAATTAAAAGAACGTCGGTGCACAATAAGTTCATACTACCGCTCTTTTAAAAATAAAACAAAAGACGTAAAACACAATACTTTAAGAAGTATAGGTGCCTCTCTCTTCTATAACTGGCCGCATTATTCTTTGCGTTTGTTTTTATTTTCCTAGTTACTGCTGTACCAGAGTCGGGCAATACTTCTTCAATTGCTTCGTTCTCTTACAAATAATGAGCTAAACCAACAACCATTATTAGTTGATAGCAGGAAAGTATTGTACTTGGAACATTTTCAATTGATCGAACTTGAGATCAAATGTTGAGGTAGGTTTGTTATTGTTTGTAAATAACATAAAGGATAAGAGACATACAGGAATTATATTCCGAAGGCTTATAATAAAGAACAACAACAATGTACTAAAGCTATATTAAGGTAAAATGTACTCTAACGTATGAGGGCCGCGTTGTTAAATAATAAAAGTCACACGGGTTGATCGGTAAGATTAAACTACACCTGCCGCGGTCAGTCCGTCAATGGGTGACCTTCTTTAGATACCGAGACCCCTCCTGTTGATCTCGGCTGTCATTCATGGACCTTTAATTCGTTACTGGTTGTCTGAAGCCCGAAAGTCTGACAACCAGTCTTACCAAGGGCGGCCCCCCGCCCTGTGTGTCTATTGTGTTGCCCAAAAACTGGGTTGTAAAGGCCAGGTAAGCAGTCGCTCCAACACGGTGGAGGTCTGCCCCGCTTGGGCGGAGCACCGCCGTGTCCTCGTAGAGGCGATCGGCAGCGACGGCGACCTCTCGCGTCCGGCCCTGGTGCAAGCCATGGTCCGGGGCGAGAGGGAGTGGGAGGCAGTCACCTCCTTCTGCGAAGCAGTCATGCTAGCAAAGGAGGTGGCGGGACGGTTCAGGGAGAGAGCCTCCCGTCTCAGCCACCGTGGGGGACGCCCCAGGCGTCGGGAGCCGCGTGACGACTCCCGGCCACCGTAGGCGCGGGCCTGCGGGCGGAGAGTAATGGGTAGCTCACCATCCGATCAGGACCAGGCCCGTGCCGGACGGCGCGTACGTGTTCCACGCGCGCCTCAAAGAGATGTCAGCATCGAGGAGGGGCCCCTTAGGGCCGAAGCCTGCCGGGTCAGCGGGATTGTCCGAAAGGGTTACCGCTGGCCCGGAACATAAAGGGCTAAGGAAGGAACACGCGTGGGTTTTAGTCAGTAAGAGTCTGACACTCCCTTCCGCTCCACCCAGAGCGGGAGAAGTCATTTGATGATTTCCAATCCAAAAAAAAAAAAAAGCAGTCGCTCCACGTAAAATACTGGTAACCCCAGCTGCATCTGGTTAGATTGAAAGCCGACCCCAACATAGTTGGGAAAAGGCTAGCCAGATGATGATTCTATTCTAATCCCAAAAAGCCATAAAGGACGTCAAAGAGACACAGAAGATGTATTCAATTAGGTACTCTCTCAAGGGTCAGCTCCAATAGCCTTAAAAAAAACAGTGACACTCCTAGAGTGCCGACAGAAGTGGAAGCAAACAGAATACTTTGCCGTCACTCACTGACATATCGGATATACATTAAAACCGAATACATCCCGAGGACAGCCGAACACATCCAAAGCAGTATCGGTTACGCTAACAGTGGCGCGAGTTCAATAGTTTTTTCCCATCTCAAGAAATACCCAACGCTCCCAAAGAATATTTCACTTCAAAAACTCGTCATGATCCCGAAGTCCCACCATATGTTTGCCATACAATTTAAAACAAAAAACAAACACAACACACAACCAAAAAACCTCCCCATATATCCTTCATCATCCAAATTTGACGTAACAGCGTAAAAATATAATTAACCATCCACTTCTCTGCAACCTTCTTCAAATGAATTCGGACGTCCGGAAATTATTGTTACATACACGTCGGTAATTGTATTTTAATTCGGCAGGCTTCGGAGATACTCCGCTGATAAACCCGACCTATTTAATAAACCTTTCAACCCTTTATCGCGATGGGAGTGTGGAGTCCCATCGCGGGTCCTTTGTGCCGTTTATGTCACTTTGTTTGACAACCTTCCACGATTTAGGTCGAATTTCTGACGCTTCTCATGATAAATGGTGGAGCAAGTTTTAGACTGGGTTTTGCGAGTGGATTAAAACGGACGTGTTTTAGTTTATGTGTCTTTGTTCTATTTTGTTCGTGTAACGTGTGTTATCCATCTATTAATTATATCTTTGGTTTGATTCATAACTAACGTTGTAGAAGGGAAAGCAAAGACAAGAAAATACCCAGCAAAATTTAAATTGCGTATTAAAATGTCACTATTTGTGTGCAATGACAAAATGAAATGACACTATACATGCCCGTGTGGTAGATTACATCCCACTCCCTCTAGAAGTGAGGAGGCCTGTGTTCCACATTTTTTTTTTCACGTTCCTGAAACCGGTATGTCCTAGAACCAAAAAAAAAATTAGAAGACATGTGACATCTGCCAATCCGCAATGGGCACGCGTGGTGGATTACTGCCCACTCCCTCTCACCGAGAGGAGGCATGGTCCCAGCAGTGGGATATAGGCTGATTAATTATGCTAAGTATTTAATTTATAATTAAGTGATACCGTACAATGAATAGATCAGTTTGATTAACATCATCTGTAAATATAAAATTCAAAGTCCTGACTGACTGACTGATATATCAACGCACAGCCCAAGCCGCTGGTCCTAGGGACATGAAATTTGGAGGGTGTGTTCTTTGTGAAGAGTAGGTATCCACTAAGAAAGCGTTTTTTTTCAAAATTCCACCCCTAAGACGGTGTATGGGGGGAGGGTGAAATTTCACGCGGACGAAGTCGCGGGCAGAAGTTAGTCATATCATAATCATAATCAGCCTATAATGTTCCTACTGCTGGGACACGGGCCTCCTCTCAGTGAGAGGGAATGGGCCGTAATCCACCACGCGGGCCCAGTGCGGGTTGGCAGATGTCACATGTCTTCTAATTTTTTTTTGGTCTAGGACATGCCGGTTTCCTCACGATGTTTTCCTTCACCGTTTTGAGAGCAGTGGTGATGAAGTAATTTACACAAAGTAAAGAAGTAAAGAAGTGAAAGAAGGAGATATGTATTTTCAACTAACGGTTGAAAATACATCAAAATCCGATGAAGCTAGGTTGGCCCCACCACCGCGCCACTACTACACATGTAGTTCAGTAAAAGCAATAGATACAAAGTCGCGCACACACTTGCATAAATCAGAACGTACTAAACAATCAATTATAAACCTTAACTCATCAAACACAGCGTGCATTTACCACCGCACCGTACAACTTACTCACACAAAAACATGTATCCCTATCGTTGCGCTGTGCAAAAGTCATTTATTTTACATATACGCTAGTGAATTACTAAGGGCTGATTTTTCCATCGCCAGATAACTTTTATTCGAGGAATAAAACTGACATTTGACAGTTTTTGTATGGAAGAACTGTCAAAAATTCAAAATTATTTCTCCAATAAAATTATCTGGCGATGGAAAAATTTGTCTTAAATCGGAAAGTTATCGATTCTTCCATTAATTATTGTATTTAAAAAAAAATTGGGTCATGAAAATAGAATAAATAAAAAACGATATGTCCAGAACATATTATATTATAAATCAATAAAATGTAGCTAAAAAAATAATGGGAGTAAATAAAAAAAAAATAACATTATTTTACATCTTCTCAAGGGTCTACCAACCGGATTTAAACGTCATCTTTTCAGATCTTCTATAAACCGGGTTAAAACGGTTGACAAATTGAAAATTTAACTATAATAGCAATATATTCGTTGCGGAATCGATATTGTTGTCGATAGACTACGTTAGTGGATCTTCACAACCTCATCACTATCTCGCCGCAAGACACAGCAGCTGTACCACGCGCTCTCCGCAAAAAAAATAAAGTATCGTTTTGTAATTTTTACATTGCTTGTCTAGTCACTTAGCGACATACTTAGGTATTGGATAAGGAGCAATGTACCTATTTGCTGCAAAAATAGTACAACCGCTACGATATTTGAAAACAAAAATAACGTAGTAAAAGCATGAAATATTTTATGATTTGTTATTTTTCATGATTTTAAAGACAAATACAGTAAAATACTTTTACTTAAATATGGTAAGTGATTCCGTTAGATATGAAGTATTTATTTTGACTTCGCTTTTTACAGGAAACCACTGAACAACTCGGCATTTTTATTATTTTATCACGATCACGGTCGAAATCGCACTAACTCGCAGTGACGGCCATTTTTTCAATAGCTGATCGGAACGCTCAGCACCAGGTGGTCACCGACACGCCCCCTTGCCACTTCTCTCTTTTTAATATTTCTGTGGTTCGAACCTACGACCTACAACTCGTAAGTCGCTGCCGTTACCACTGGGCCAACATCCGCTCATTAACATCACGATTCTCAAAACGTTCTCACCTTGAGTAAATTGGACTCCAAAATCCATCATACGTTCCCTACACCCAATAACTTCCCCACCTGTCTGTTAGGCCACCTTGTTATGATCCGGCCCAACATAATAGCGGAAATGTAATTAAATGCCAGATTCTGGCAGGATCAAAGGTTTAGCTAAACCCATTACGGAACGCTCACGCACATTTTGTTCCGGCTCTGTTGCCAAGTAAAGTACGGACCACAGAACTTGTTAACCAACGGCACGTGTGTGGTAAAGGATATGTGTCGTGTTAATGGTCAGGTATTCATTAGAAGTTTTTAATTGGTAGGCTGTGAGGATATTTTTAGGGCTTGAATTTGTCAAAGGTTCAAAGAAAACGGTTTATGTAGATTTGGGTGTGTACTTTTATGTCTTGTGGGTCAATCATGGTCGGACCGTTGGCATTGCCGCCAAAACTGAAAGGTACTTTTTAAAATTTAATCATTTACCTAGCCTTTCCCAACTATGTTGGGGTCGGCTTCCAGTCTTACCGGATGCAGCTCTGAATACCAGCATTTTACATTTAAAGTTTGTTATAAAAAAGTGTATCGTCTTTCATAGCAAAAAAATAAATAAAGGGTATACAATGGCATTTGTAATAACTTCCCCGCCCGTCTGTTAGGCCACCTTGTTATGATCCGGCCCAACATAATAGCGGAAATGTAATTTGACAGGCAACAATTATTTTACTTTCCTTCATCGCTTCCAGGACCAGAAAATGTGTTAGACATAAGCAAATAAGAAATGAAATATCATAAAATATTTATTTGGGAGCACAGTAGTGCCCCCGCTAAGGCGAGCCACGCGAAGCGCAAGGGTACTACGGGCACTACCTACCTTTTCTCGAAGCGCTTCGTCTTTCTTTGAACCCTCATAACTTGGGTTTGTATTATACCATTCGTATAATACGTACTTCACAAACTCAACACCGTAGTCAAAATATATGGCTTGGCCGTTTCGCTACCGTCTCATGGCCGTAAGGTGAAAAAATTCACTGTTCATTACTTTTGTGTTATACTATAGTTCCTATAGAAATGAAATAGCCAAGCCTCATATTTGACTGAGGTGTAAAGTTTGTGAAGTTAGGGCGTGTAGAGTTAAAAGGTAGCTTGGCTCTACACGAGATTTGATAACTTTTTGACAGTGCGAGCTATATTATGGTCTCGTCTTGGCAACGAAAATGAAAATGTTTTTGGTGGGATCTCGTTTTTTCTACATGCCGATGTCATTAAATTAAAAAAAACCGGGCAAGAGCGAGTCGGACTCGCGCACCGAGGGTTCCGTAACATCCGGGTTTATGCATAAGGTTTATGTTTATGAAATTAAATGTTTATTTTTATTTTTGAGTTGTGAGATTTGTAAATTGTGGTTTACGATTTATGACGTATTAAAAAAAAACTACTTACTAGATCTCGTTCAAACCAATGTTCGGTGGTAGTTTACATGGTAATGTACATCATATATTTTTTTTAGTTTTATCATTCTATTATTTTAGAAGTTACAGGGGGGGGGACACACATTTTACCACTTTGGAAGTGCCTCTCGCGCAAACTATTCAGTTTAGAAAAAAATTATATTAGATACCTCAATATCATTTTTGAAGACCTACCCATAGATACCCCACACGTATGGGTTTGATGAAAAAAAAATTTTTGAGTTTCGGTTCTAAGTATGGGGAACCCTAAAATTTATTGCTTTTTTCTATTTTTGTGTGAAAATCTTAATGCGGTTCACAGAATACATCTACTTACCAAGTTTCAACAGTATAGTTCTTATAGTTTCGGAGAAAAGTGGCTGTGACATACGGACGGACAGACAGACAGACAGACAGACAGACGGACAGACAGACAGACAGACAGACAGACATGACGAATCTATAAGGGTTCCGTTTTTGCCATTTGGCTACGGAACCCTAAAAAGAGATTTTATACCTTCTGGCTGGCTCTAACAACAAGACTTATCAAGTTACCCTATCTTTCAAATCGCATCGACTAGACAAACCACAGGATGAAATTGAATAGGTGCGCCAAAATAAAATATCTAATTGAACGTCATCATCATCATCATCATTTCAGCCGAAAGACGTCCACTCCTGGCTTGGCACGGCTTGGGCTTACGTTATCAGCCGAATGATGGACTGATTAATAAACGAAACTCTACACTTAAGTATACAATAGGTGTGTGTACTCAAGATGCTTAGGCCCGTATTAATAAACGTTCCTCAAGGACGCGACGGAAGCTTTCTTGGGTAGAAAACCACTTTATATCGTAATACAGCGCTATTCATTAAAGTTTTAACATCATCATCATCATTTCAGCCGAAAGACGTCCACTGCTGGACATAGGCCTCCCCCAAGCACCTCCACTTCGACCGGTTCTGAGCTTCTCGCATCCAACGGGTTCCTGCGGCTTTCACAAGGTCGTCGGACCACCTTGTCGGACCTTCCAACGCTACGTCTTCCGGTACGCGGTCGCCACTCCAGAACCTTTCGGCCCCATCGGACGATGACCCGGCCCACTGACACTTAAGTTTGGCAATTCTTCGGGCTATGTAGGTTACCTTGGTTCTCCTGCGGATCTCCTCATTTCTGATTAATTCAACGTGTTATAAAGAAAATTTAGAGCATGTCATTAAGGAAAGGGGAGCACATACGTGCGTGTATTTTAACGGTATGGCAACGTCGTCGCGCGCCCTTTTTATCGTAGGAACGGGGTAAATATTACTTAGGTAAATACCACTAGTACAACGCGTTGCCAACTTGCTTCATGTTGTAAACTACTTTGCGATGAATGGATTGCTCATCGGGCGCGCGGTAAATTTTATACTTTAATTATCTTGTTTTGATAATTAAAATAAAAATATATTTTGAGTGAAACGACGATAGTTCGTGTCTACTTCAAGGCAATAAGTTAATTTGCACTATCTAAGACGATAATTACACTTTTTTTTTCAAGAATTTAAATTGGGGAAATTACAATTTATAATGATTCATCATCATCATTTCAGCGTAAGACGTCTACTGCTGGACATAGGCCTCTCCCAAAAGGGGGAGGGTTTGCCATAATCGCCACGCTTGGCAGGCGGGTTGGCGGTCGCAGTATGGTATGGTGGTGGAATGCATAGAGAACGCTGCTGCCCATTCTCCGGTTAGACCCTTAGTCGCCTTTTACGACACCCACGGGAAGTATGGGGTGGTGCTATTCTTTAAGTCCGGCACCACACAGACGATTATGTAACAGTTACTGCACCTCCTATTTCGATTTGAAGCAAGTGTTCAAATTCATTATGCTGTAGTAAAAATATTTACCAGTCAGCAAGGAGGTAGGCGAGGTTAATTGCAAAGTTCCCAATCGGTCAACCAATAAGCCAACCAATTCCTAGCTTCCTTATAAAACTGCAGTGCGATTCTGTAACCATCTCACCGTGAAAACTTAGGTGAAGTGAGCGAGGAGTGAGCTGTCAATAGTGTCAAAAACTCACATCACCTAAGTCTTCACGGTGAGATTTTTACGGAATCGACCGGCTGTCCCTGAGACAGTTTTCAAACTAGCTACAAATAAACAGTACATCCACAGTAACTACTTGAAATGTACAAGTGCCCTCGGACAATAAATTCCTTTATCGTTAAATAGCAGCTTTTAGAAACTTTGTTAGGCAAATAAAAGTTGGCAGTTTAAAACACAGTTCCTTTTGTCTTAGTATTGTAGTTACAAACACTTTAAAACGTGTTATTTTATTAGTTCAAGCGAAGTTTGTATTAAGATTAAGTTAACTTGGTTTGTTGTTGATTGTGTTTTCATTGATTAAAATGGAAGTAGCTTCCTTTTGTGTTAGCCATGCATTTTCTTACAACTAGGAGAAGTCTGGAGAAAATCTTTATTTAATCACATAATTTTGCCTACAAAATATAACCCACTGATTAGGTTTTTATCGACATACGAGCCGTAGGTCGAGGGTACGAACCCAGACAGGCGCTTTACTTTGTGTAATTTATTTTCATCACCACTGCTCTCAAAACGGTGACGAAAAACATCGAGAGGAAACTGGCATGTCCTAGAACCAAAAATTCGAAGACATGTGATATCTACCAACCCGCACTGGGCCCTCGTGGTGGATTACAGCCCACTTCCTCGCACAAAGAGGAGGCTTGTGGCCCAGCAGTGGGAACTTTATAGGCTTTTTACGTGTTATGTGATTGAGTTTTAGTTGTGTCTTGTTTGGCAATATTGCAATTACAATATTGTGCTGAATGAAATGTGTAGAGCGCTAATATGTCAACACTTGGCAGCTTTCAATTGCGGTTTTTTCACGAAAAAACGAATGCAACGTTGAAATACGACACTTTACATAAACCTAGGTTTTCGAAAATACTATGTTCCTAATAATATAAATTTTATTCAAGGAGAAAATCGCCTTTGAATAAAGCCAAGTGTATACATACTTTTGCTCGTGACTGTACTTTCCATATTTGCCATGATCAAGGTCATAGCAACACGTATTCTGTGAACAATTGGCTACCTAAGCTGTGATAGACAGACGGATGGACAGACAAATTGTACTAAAACCTAACGTAAACATAGTCGCACAAAACCTTTACCCAACCAAAACTAAACAAAACCTCTACACAAGCCTCTGTTGAAAAACCTCTTTTTGTATTCCCCGGGCGCGGTCAAAAGTGATGCATTATTCCGACATGCCGACAGATTTTGGTCTGACTTTATAGAATTACTGATAAATCAATAAATTCATAAAATAAGCCAAGATCAACGTAACGTAAACATAAACGCACAAAAACGTAGGTAAACCAACCAAAACTAAACACAACCTCTACACTACACAAACCTCTGCTGAAAAACCTCCTTTCGTAATCCACGGGCGCGGACCAAAGGGTTGCATTAATCCACCAGTCACTCAGGTTTGCGTCTGACTTTATAGAATTACTTATTCGATATGTGTCACAGAACAGCGTGAACTATTAACATATACATCAATTAATCGACAACAAGCGCAACGCAGACTCGAAACTATTAGCTATTAGGTACCATTTGCCATGGAAAAGGTCATAACAAGACTTATTCTGTGAATTACTGGCTACCTAGGCTGTGGCGGACAGACGGATGGACAAACAGACACAACTAAAACCTAACGTAAACATAAACGCACAAAACAGTAAACCAACCAAAATTAAACAACCTCTACACAAACCACTGTTGAAAAACCTCCTTTCGTATTCCCCGGGCATGGTCCAACGTGTTGCATTATTCTGCCAGTCCCTCAGGTTTGCATCTGACTTTATAGAATTACCTATTACAACTAGGTACTTGATTTATAACAAGAGCGAGTCTGTTTCATGCTTTATAACTCTATATTTCCGAACCATCAAAAGTAGTTATTTTTCCATAATATAGGCCACAATCACACTAATATTATAAAGGCGAAAGTTTGTGTGTGTCAGTGTGTGTGTGTGTTTATATGTTTGTTACTTCGTCACGCTCAAACGGCTGGACCAATTTTGATAAAATTTTGTATGTAGGTAGCTAACACCCTGGATTAACACAAATGCTACTTTTTGTCTCGATATTCCCACGGGATCGACATTTATGCGGGTGAAACCGCGGGGTGCAGCTAGTAACTTATTCTGTGGTATAATTGACAAAAAATTACGGTTAATAAGTTATAACCTTGTGACAGACGAGAGAGAGATCTATCTGATCTAACTAAAACCTTACGAAAAACTGATCGCATAAAACCCTAAACTAACCAGAACTAAACAAAACCTCTACACACACCTCCCTGTTGTAATTGAAGTAATTCTATAGAATAGAATAGAATACTCTTTATTATATACACCATATTAATTACAGACATAAGTGTAAAAACTGTACAAAGGGCAATGGGCGGTCATTCTATAGAATTACTAACAAATCAATAAATTCATAAAATAAGCCAAGATCTATCTAAAAGCCTGACATTAAACTGATCGCACGCAACCATAAACTAAACAAAACCTTTACACAAACCTCTGTGGAAAAACCTCCTTTCGTATTCCCGGGGCGCGGTCCAACGTGTTGAATTATTCCGCCAGTCCCTCAGGTTTGCGTCTGACTTTATAGAATTACTTATTCGATATGTGTCTCAGAACAGCGTGAATTATTGTCTTGTTTACACCTAGGGCTGTCTCTTCCAATTATGGAATGGACTTGAACCTGGGATTGGTTTATTCTGTATTTTGCTGGTTGGGATTTAGGGTTGTCACTGGTTTTATAAATGTCAGGAGGTTCAGGTGTTAAATAATCATTTGTATCGCAAACTTCACTGTGTTGAATATTGTGGTTTGTGCTTTGCTATATTATGCTTTTGCTAATGCAAGTATTTATCGGTATGTTGCTCCGGGATTTTGATCATCATCACAGATAATAAGCTCGCTACTTTTCATTGACATCATCATGGTAGCTAGATTTGTGATATTAACTAACCGTTTGCCATAGTTCCCTTTTTTAAAGACTAAAGTACTTGGGCAAGAGAAAGTATTGATAGGCATATTTTCCAAGACAGTGTACTTTTAATGCCATTCCCTTAAATTAAACTAAATAAATTTTGTCTAAAAAAATAGTCATCTAGTGCAGACTGGCAGCATAATTTACGCATATTTAAACCATTTTAGCCGCTCCCCTCAAAACCAAGAGGAACGCAGAAGGTATGCCAACCCTGAACCACAGGAATTGAGAGGAGGGGAATATGAAATAAAATTGATTAGAATGAGATTTCCATGAATATCAATGATGTTAATCACGTATCTATTATAATAATAATGTATCGTATCACAGATACTGATAACACTCGTGACACGGTTTATAGAAGTGGTTCATAATCACTACCTACATAGTATACAACAAAGTCGCTTCCCGCTGTCTGTCTGTCCTTATGTATGCTTAGATCTTTAAAATTACGCAACGGATTTTGATGCGGTTTTTTAATAGATAGAGTGATTCAAGAGGAATGTTTATATGTATAATACATGCATATTGTAGTAGAGAAAAGCCGAGAAATTCAAAGATTTGTAATATGATGTCGTAACAAACATTTTTATGCGCTTGCATTGCAAACGCTGGCTAAACCTTACGAGATAGATCAAATTAATGTACTACGGAATTGTATATCTTAAAAATATCGATAAATAAGTCTGCGATGATGTATGTTTATCTCCTAAGGATAACCCACAGTAACCATTTTTATCTTTAACAAAAAAATTATAGGTTATTTACCAAGCTATTTTAAACAATACAGTATCATTAAAATACATTAAATACGTTGTGCATTTCATGGAGATCAAAATTGCCCTTTACAGCATATCATTGAAATGAATATCTTAGAAGATATCAGAGATTTAAAAAGCGAGGACAGAGCTACTGGCGGGGCGCCGGGCGGTACGAAGTGTGCCAGGTCAGCTAGTTTTCTATATTGTGTAGATGCGAGACCACTAACCTTTGATTCTTTGTTACACAATCATTTCATCATCTATCTGCCTAGTCTTTTCCCAAGTAAGTTGAGGTCGGCTTCCAGTCTAACCGGATGCAGCTTAATCGTCGTTTCAGCCGATAGACGTCCACTGCTGGACATAGGCCTCCCCCAATTTTGGGGGGGTTTGCCATAATCGCCACGCTTGGCAGGCGGGTTGGCGATCGCAGTATGGAATGATGGTGGAATAAATAGAGAACGCTGCTGCCCATTCTCCGGTAAGACCCTTAGTCGCCTTTTACGACACCCACGGGAAGTAAGGGGTGGTGCAATTCTTTAAGTCCGGCACCACACAGGCAATGCAGCTTAATACCAGTATTTTACATGGAGCGTTTAGCTGTCTGACCTCCACAACCAAGATATTGGGTAATAGGTACGATACCGCTTGATAAGACTGGATGTCAGACTTTCAGGCTACTGACGAACGAGCCGTAACGACTGTCAAAGATCCACGAATGACAGCCGGGACCAACGGCTTAACGTGCTTTCCGGGCACGGAGGGGTCTTGGTATGTGAATATGGTCACCCATCCATGGACCAATCGCGGCAAGCGTAGCTTAACCTGATCGATTGACCTGTGCGGCTGTTAATTACTTAGCCACAAGCTATTCTTAGTTATACAAAATGGTAGAAAATATATTAAGAGAAAATAAGTGCAAATCCATAAGGTAACACCATTGACTACAAAACTTCCCCCTTTTTTGAGTCGGCTTAAAATCCCTTTGTTTACTTAGTCAAAAGTCAGAAAATGAGATAAGACGATGATGCCGCGCGTGTGAACGCAATAGTGGAGGACAATTTGAACAAAATTTATAATTAGGTAGGTAAGTACTTATTAAATAAAAGTTTGTTTTTTATTTCAAGTTCAAGGAAAGTTAGAACCCTAGAAAGAGATAAGAGACTGCGTAAGAGTGAGATATCTAAATATCTATCTAAATATCGAATATCAGCCTGATGTGCACCACATTTAGCGAATTACTGAAGTAATTAAAAGTTTTTTTTTGGTATATTGCACACCGTTGGACAGGGGACAAACTAGAGAACGTTTTAAAAGAATTCGAACATCCAGATCGCTTTTAGTTTTTATTTTACAGCAATTTAAAATTGAGTGTTAAGTGTATTTTTCCTTTTTTCAAAAACTTTGTGAGTTAAAAAGGAACTAGATGTTATTAGCTAGTAATTTTGAACTTTATAGAACCATTCAAGAGTAAACATAAGAATTAAAATGAAATTTGAAGGCTACATATAAATGCAAAGTTCAGTATTTTTCAAAAAAAATAATTAAAAAGTCATAAAAAAAACCCGGTGTAACAAGGAATGAGTTACTGGGCCTTACGAGATAGCAAATGACCTCTCCTTTCGGCCAATTCCATTTGGCAAACGATGCACCTAATACCCTTTATAATAGTAATATAATAAGAAAGTATGTAAACTTAATAAAAATTTGCAGGCAGAATACAATGACACTTAGGTTATAAGATCTTACCTTTACCAAAACAATGTATTTCTAGCAAATAAACGTTTGATTGATTGATAAGACAGTCCCGAAAAACGCCCGCCCTTCACCACTTCCTGTGTTTTCGCTGGGACGAAGAAGTGGCGCAACAACCTCCCCAGCAGTACAGCTGTCTTAGTCAGTTCGAAAAACTCTCTTATTCAAAGTGCTAGAGACGAAACTATATAATTGAAGATGCCGCTTACAATTAGAAAGTTTCCTAATATTCTTCTTCTTCTGGTCTCTGGCACGACTGTATTTTAAATATTGTTTTCCAAACACTTTGCCACTTCCACGGCGTTATCGGTGGAAGCGCAGAGGTCACTTTGACTTTTGACTTTGACATGTTTTGGGACACAGAGGGCAGGATAGGAGGTGGAGCATGGTTCGTGACATAGCTCCACAATCACACCCTTATGCCGTTCCGTCAAGGTAGCCCCACTTTACCAGGTTGGACTTACATCTTCCATGGCCCGCTTGGAAGTCTCTGAACCGTTTTCGGATACAAGTATCCTAATTATTCTGGCCTTTGAAAATAATAAAATCCTCTTATTTCTAGAAATGAATAATATCGGTAAAGTTCTTAATAACTGATACTTCCAAGAATTCGTCAAAATAGATACATTTTATTACTTGGAAAGATTTCTTGGAACCGATTCGTGTATCCACGAGTGCCAAAAATAAAATAAATTGTTAAGTAATAACTGATTTATGCTTTACTTTTTCTTTTCATCTTCTCGTCCTTCTCTTCGTTTTTATTTAAATTTCCAAGAATAATTAGATATTAATGGAGTACTCCTTTGAAAACTGAGGCTTTTTATGTATTCTATACCCTAGTATTTTTATCCGACTGCGCGATAACAAAGACGGGGTTATGTTTTTATCTCTGTCGTTTCTATTTTTCACTATGCGTGGCTTATCTGAAGACCACCACCAACTTCTGCATCAGTCACTGGAGTCATAATTTCTATGATCATCATCATCATATCAGCCGAAAGACGTCCACTGCTGGACATAGGCCTCCCCCAAGCACCTCCACTTCGACCGGTCCTGTGCTTCCCGCATCCAACGGGTTCCTGCGGCCTTCACAAGGTCAATTTCTATGATAAATGATTTTATTTCTGTAAGTAGGTTTACTCGTACATGTCCACGTCGTTTTAAAGTAGATGAGGTCGGCGTTTCCTATCCGACAAGTCGGAGAAGGAAGGCCGAACAAAACTCAGAGGTCATAGTCTCTTTTACACTCCAGACAAAACCCCCTCCCCCACTCCACCCAGAGCGGGAGGAGTCATTTGATGATTTCCCATCCGCAAAAAAAAAAAAAAAAAAAAGAGGTCATAGTCTCTTTTAAAGTCCAGACATAATCTTGGTCATATCATGTGAAGACCATGTAGGTTGGTGTCTGAAAAGGTCGTTTGAGGAAATAACCACAAAAATGTAAGTGAGCTTGTCAATTGTGCAGCTCAACTCAGAATATAAGAAGTTCAACGATTCGATGAACGGACATTTTGGTAGGTGGTATAAATTACTCAAACTGCCAGACTATCATTAAAATTACTTGAGAAAATAAAAAACAATGGCCTAGCACATTTATAAGACACAATAGACGATCTCCGAACAACCAATCATTTGTTTAATCTTTTTCTACAAAATCTTCATGCTAGTAACCCCACGAACAAGGTGATCAAGAAAAAATCTGTTTCTGACATCACTATTCCCAAAAGGCAATTCTCTTGTACCAAAATAAAAACAGAAAATTATTTTTCAAAGATTTCCTTGGAAATGACTTCATGATAAACTTTTACAAACTATACTAAATAAACTCTGGCTAACTAACCTGTCTGTGAAAGTAACCAAGGTACTATTTTTCTTTCCTTTTAAACCGCTGCTTCATTAAAATGTATTCATAAAAACCGCGTCACATTTTTTAGACTTATCTAGGTTTAGGTAATAAATTTCAAATGTATACGATGAGTTTAAGCTAGGACGCATATGACATAGGATAGAGTTATGAGTAAAACAATGGCGTCAATGTGTGGTATTTAAAAAGTTATGCTCGTAATGTGAATGAAACTGACTTTTTTGCTTAAGATTGATTGCATGATCCTCCATACTTAATAGTATAAATTCGAAAGTAACTCTGTCTGTCTCTCTGTCTGTCTCTATGATACCTTTTCACGCCTAAACCACTGAACGGATTTCGATAAAATTCGGCAGAAAGATAGATTGCATCCTGGGGAAGGACATAGGCTAGTTTTTATCCCGATATTCCCACCGCGAAACCGCGAGGCGCTGCTAGTCAGCCTGTAATGTTCTCACTGCGGGGACACAGCCCTCCTCTATGTGAGAGGGAGTGGACCGTAATGTACCTCGTAGGTCCAGTGCTCGTTGGTGGATGTCCCATGTCTTAGAATTTTTGGTTCTCGTACATACATGACATGCCGGTTTCCTCACGATGTTTTTACTTCATCGTTGGTGACAAAATTACATACACAAAATAAAGTGCCTGTCTGGGGTAAGAAGCCAGGCAATCGCTCCATATAAAATACTGGTATTCAGCTGCATCCTATTAGACTGGAAGCCGACTTCAACGTACTAGAAAAAGGCCAGGCAGATGATAATGACTTCAATAAAATCCCTTTAAATTAAGTCATTCCTTCTCTCCCTCCCCTCGTAAACTAAAATCAAGATAGATGCAGGACAAATCAAAGGATTAATTTAAACCCAATCACAACGAAACAAAGATGAACATACCGGATAGCACAAAGGCTTTCCCAGACAGACGCGACACGACGCTGCGACACTATTCTGGTACAACGATTTCAATGAAGTTTTCATCGAAATTTGTCTACTAGAATCGAGTCGTGCTGTCGCGACGGGCCTGTCTGCTGGGGCCTTAAAACGAACATTCCCAAACATTTCCGGCGATAAATTATTTGTACACCATCCAACGCTTAGGGGTAACACCTCCTTTTTTATACAAAGTTGGTTCTCTGCTAATTTCGCTGTGGCGCCTGTGGCAAAGGTACAAAAGTCATGTATGAGAAATTTATTCCACTCGCGTCCGCGGTTGCCTCTTTGTGTTGCTAATTCCATTTATTCTTTTCTATTCTGATGTCATTTACCTCGGAGGCACGTCGTTATAATATTCAACGGGATCTTGGTGAAATCCTGTGTAGTAGGTAATCTTTTTTTTATTTTTTGATGAATGGCCGTTTTTTGTTTGCTGTTTGGCGGTGTTAATTGTGTTAAGAAGTTCTTTTTGGTATTTTTTATTAGGATCTTTGTGGAACATTTTGTTCCGTAAAGTGTATTTATTGCTTTGGCACTTGTTCCTATACAAATTAGAACCAATTCAGAACATTATTTTATTTTTCTTTGGGTTAGTAATAGAATTTTTTTTTCCGGTAAGTATCTAACAATGTTACTGTAACAACTTCTAATTTATAAAACAACAATACAAATATTTCAAAACAAGTTATTTTTAATTTTATTCAAACATTTTAAGCACAGCAGTTTTTTTTTATAGCAGCGACACAACAATATTTACCTACATCAAAACTTTTACAAATAATCGACTTATTTTCACTTCAAACATCGATAAAATGTTCCAAAACATCAAAGTAAATAAACATTATATTTTCTAACAAAATAATATCGGCACACTTTTTTGGCTGTCAGATACTTTTCGATGAACACAAAAAATGAGGACATTTTCTTTGATATAAAAATTGACAGCGTCTTCATTGTATCGTGAGTTCAACAAAGCGGGCATCGGTCAATGTTTTCTCAATTTAAGTTTGTCCAAGTAAATGAGATATTTTTAAAGGAATAATATTAAACAGACATTATTTTTTTGATGCTTTGTAATGTTATGGACAATGTATTAAAATTTACTACAGTGATGCCGATGAAACCAGGCGTAGGTACTGTAGAGGCTATCTGTGTAACTCTAATAATACAGGCTGGTAATAATTGCCGGTTTGTTCCATTCGAACGTTCAAGCAATTGTCAAGTTTTTAGTCTACATAAATGATTTTCCGAAAAACGTCACTATCCCTATGGTTCTTTTTGCCGATGATAGTACTTTAATTATAAAACATAATAAAAATAGAAACCACGAATGTGACATTAAAGATGCATTACAACAATCAATAAACTGATTTGAACAAAATAACTTTTAATAATAATATAATTGAAGAAGTAGGACATATTAAATTTTTAGGATTGACAATAGACTCTAAACTGACGTGGAAAGAACATCCATCCTAATTAAAAAATTAAGCAGGTTTGCTTTCGTTCTTCACAAACTAAAAAAAAATTGTAGGTAAATCAGGCAGCTGTCGTAACCGCGTATTATGGCTCTCCATACTACGTAACGGAGTCATTTTCTGGGCAAATTCATGCGAAAAGCATGACATCTTTAAAGCACAAAAGAGGTGCATTAGGTCTATATGCAATCTTAAATCAACAGATAGTTGCAAACCCCATTTTACTTCCCTCAAAATACTAACGCTGCCTTGTCTTATTTATTTAAAAAAGCTTCAGAGCAAAGTTTTCGATCTATAAGACCAACATACCGACATGTACTGACTAAGCTGAGATGCCTAAGAAGATCAACAACCGCCCTTATGTACAAGAGCATACTTTGCATGGCTCCGAAATGTAGGTGAAATATAAGCAGAGAGTCTACAACGTCCTGCACGTACAGTATTATAATGGATTTAGGATGTTGAAGGGGCTTCCGCGCTTCGCAGATGTTCGCGGAAGCCCGTGTTGACGATTTTCATGTTATTATGAGGAAGAGAAGAGTGTCAATAACGGGTAGGTTGTGCAGAAGCTCCAACAGCATCCTAAAAACATTAATAGATAAAGTAGACAGCCCCTTTATAAGATACCGGCACGGTATAATTATTTCTACAGTATTCTATTCTTCATAAAAACGGTCGGAACGCGAGTCATACCTACGCGCCTCGAGTTCGGTTTACACTCGGTTAACAAACAGTCTCGAATGCTCCGCAGTGACACGGACGCCGAACGGTGTCATGGTTTTGTAAGCAGTAAGCCTGCGATTTGTGACAAATATTCATTGAAATAAGTAGGTACAGCTGCTTACTTAAAATGGCAAAGAGCAATTATAGACCATATTATGCTGTTTTTGGTTGTTTGAATTCGTCAATAAGTTTTTTATTAAATCTAATACTTATTCAAAAAACACAACATGTATTTTTATTGAACTCTTCCTATTTAATTCACAACTAATTTAATTTTTTTAAATAAAAAATTATTTACCTATTCAATCACAAAATTAGAAAGAAACTGAAGTAGGTTGATGAAATTAAAAGTAGGCGCCTGCCTACTATCGCGTGTTTACGTACCGCGCGGCTGTAGGTAATTATTTCTAGAACAGGGCCGAGTCACAATACTAATTAAATCTTAAAAAGTTCTTCATTTACGAAGAAAAAAGGTGTCCTGAAAAACATTTCAATTACAAATTCAATAACGGTTCCCATCTAATACAAGTGCGGTCAGTGACGTCACGCTGATCGCATCATGCTCACGACACACGCGTGACACCGTGACAGGGACGGTTTACAATAAAAGAAAAAACATCCTCCGTGCATGTCACATGCGCCGAATCAAACGGTGCACGGCGGAACAAATCTATTGCAACGTTCGCTATTGCGACGCGCGACGTGGCGAAAATTTTAAAACAAGTTCTTTTTAGGGTTCCGTAGCCAAATGGCAAAAACGGAACCCTTATAGATTCGTCATGTCTGTCTGTCTGTCTGTCTGTCTGTCCGTCTGTCTGTCTGTCTGTCTGTCTGTCCGTCCGTATGTTACAGCCACTTTTCTCCGAAACTATAAGAACTACACTGTTGAAACTTGGTAAGTAGACGTATTCTGTGAACCGCATTAAGATTTTCACCCAAAAATTGAAAAAAACAATAAATTTTAGGGTTCCCCATACATAGAACCGAAACTCAAAATTTTTTTTTTCATCAAACCCGTACGTGTGGGGTTTCTATGAGTAGGTCTTCAAAAATGATATTGAGGTTTCTAATATAATTTTTTTCTAAACTGAATAGTTTGCGCGAGGGACACTTCCAAAGTGGTAAAATGTGTGTCCCCCCCCCCCCTGTAACTTCTAAAATAAGAGAATGATAAAACTAAAAAATATATATGATGTACATTACCACGTAAACTACCACCGAAAATTGGTTTGAACGAGATCTAGTAAGTAGTTTTTTTTTAAAACGTCATAAATCGTAAACCACAATTTACCATTCATTCAATCAACTCAAAAATAAAAAAAAAACATTTAATTTCATAAACATAAACCTTATGAATAGACCCGGATGTTACGGAACCCTCGGTGCGCGAGTCCGACTCGCTCTTGCCCGGTTTTTTTTGTTTGTTTATTTTGTAAACTATAACCCCTTATTACAAGACAAGGTTTTGTTTAGGTCAGTTTTAAGCCACGGAGCCAGTTATTGAATTATGAACATAATCGTTAAAGAAATGTAGTTCTTTATACAAAAATGACAGCTTAGTTCGGTGCTAAGTTGTTATTATAGCACCTATTATAAGCATTTACGTATTGCATTTCATACAAACTTTCAAGCCCTTGTTTTTCGAAATAATTAAACCGATTTTAATGAAACTTCATACGCATTAGCAAGATATAAAGGTCTAAAAAGTTTCTAAAGAACATTTTCGAAATGTCTTATTTAAAAAAAGATAACTGGAAATCTCTGTTACTACTTATAGAAAATTTTAAAATCGGTCTAATTGGACTGTAGCGCTATTTTTCGAAAATGTTCTTAAATAACTTTTTAGACCTTTGTATCTTGTTTATACGTATGAAGTTTCATTAAAATCGGTTTATTTGTTTCGAAAAACAAGGGCTTGAAAGTTTGTATGAAATGCCGTACGGCTGTTAAGAACGTTGGCCAAATAGAAATAGGTACAGTTCAAAATGCAAATACTGACTCAAACGTTTTGGCTAGAACTAAAGTTAAATTTCGTTTTGTAATTTTGAATACAAAGAAATAAGGTTGCAATCTAAGCTTGAACTATAATTCTAATTCTTCTTCTAACGATAAAGCACTCTCGTAAGAAGGCTCATTGCATTGCATTTTTTTTATTATTCGATAGATTAATAAACGAGAATAATAATGTAATAATTATTATATTTTTATTATTATATTGATAAGTTTAAGTTTATGGGATTAAAAATAAAAAAATACAAAATGTTTTATACGTAAGTGATTTCAAAATGTTTATTCGTTATAATTTTAGAAATAAATTTTTAGTTAAAACAGTTTATTTTCTCATAAAGAACAATTAATTGAAGTAAAGCAGGTAATCAGTGAACTACGACTATTAGACTTTAAATATTGTATCTTAGTAATATAATAATATTGTGCTATAATTACTACCGTTACTCCAACAAACCACGACTAGCAAATCTGCGCACGTGAATAAAAAAAAGTGCGGACTCCTTCACAATATATAATAATAATAATATAATAATATATTCGACCACTATCACACAACGCCGTCTAGTCCCAAGCTAAGCAGAGCTTGTGTTATGGGTACTAGACAACTGATAAACATACCTACTTATATATTTCTAAATACATACATATTATAGATAAATTACACCCAGACACAGAACAAATGATCATGCTCATCACACAAACATTTGTCCTGGGTGGGAATCGAACCCACGACCTCCGGCATAGCAGTCAGGGCCACTAACCACTAGACCAACGGGCCAGCCATATATCACAATACAATTAAATTACTCAGTGGTACTACTTTTTTTATAGTACTGCCAGTGCACTATCTTAAACATCAAAGTTAACAAATCGTACTTATTAGGACTTATTGCGGTTATAGCTTAAGTATTCATTTTCATTATGAAAAGAAGATTGAAACTAAACCTCAAAATAATCCTTATTACGGATATGACACAATATTATTTTAATATTACTAAAATCAATTTGTAATTTATAACTTAATACTTTGTATAACCCCCGTTATTATCAATGCTATCAAGTAAATCCTCTATTATTTAAACATAATATATTTCCATGAATGCAACTTCAACTGTTCATCAGATCTCTCATTCCGTGCTTCCCATCACTGTATCTATCATCGCTGTATCTTATCGCAAAATGTAAACGTTCTTGTTTATGATTTCCAATCAAATATGGTTTTTGAGCTGGTTTTCGTTTGCACGGCGAACGCTTTGTGAAGACGTGTCGAATAATTTGGCATAATATCTCGTTGCACTTGTTTTATGTTCACTGACCAGCTGGGGCCTTCCACTACGCTTTCGACTGGCAAGTGAAGACTTACCCTCTTCCCTCTTCCTTTGACCCTCCAACTCACAGTAGATAATTTCTCTAAAACAAAAAAGGAATACTTAAGTTAGGCTATAATTTTGCTAGTAAATTATAAAATAATAGTACCTACTATTTGGAAACAAAATAATTTTAAAAATAAAAATGTTAAAAATAATTATATTATAATTATACTTAATGTTTCATCATTCCAAAAGTAAACAAATAAACTTATGGAAATATATTTTTTTACCTTGAACTTGTGGTAAATACGATTAAAAAATAACTACAAGGATCAGCAGTTATACCTACTTTAATTAGCTAAATGTTAGATAATTAAATCATAATACTCACAGTCAGTCCGGTTTCATCAAATATTTGTGATATCATATTAAGTCCACTTTTACGCTGCGCGATAATATCTGCTTTCATCTCAAAGCTTACATTTCAAAATGAACTATTACACCGCTAATAGATTAAACACACGTCACTAACCCACAATAATATCAAAAACCAACCAAGAACGAACAACATTCTAGTCGCGGTAATGAGCCGTAAGTTACCTGCATCTGTCTACCATACCTAATTTATTTATTTAGATTTCTGTGGGTATACTCAAATAAAGTTTTACGAATTATGTGAACAAGACGAACATGACACGGAACTATATTCAAAAGCGTGATTATTCGAGTGATATGCGGGTGTGTGTGTCAAATTACTCATTAAAAGAAGGTCGTAAGTCAAACTAGACGCTAAGCAATTAATTTGTAAATTGCTTAAGGACTTTTGGCGTCGACCGTACTTTTATTTTTCGCCGACAAAAACGGGTGTTGAATACCAGTATTACCAAAAACCAATACCAAACCAAAAACGCATACCAAAAACGGGTGAAGCAGCTGAATACCAGTATTTTCCATGGAGCGACTGCCTATCTGACCTCCACAACCCAATTACTAGGTATTAGGATACCCCTTGGTAAGACTGGTTGTCAGACTTTCGGGCTTCTGACGACCCGTAACGACTGTCAAAGATCGACGAATGACAGCCGGGACCAAAGGCTTAACGTGCTTTCCGAGGCACGGAGGGGTCTCGGTATGTAAAGATGGTCACCCATCCACGGGTCAACCGCGGCAAGCGTAGCTTAACCTGATCAATCGACCCGTTCATACTACTTAGCCACAAGCCTCTCCAGAGGTTCAAAAACATCAAAATTTAAAATATCAACTGCTTTTGAAGGCCATATGTATCTGAAATACAAATACCGTCTTATTCCCAAACAATGAGATTTTCCCATCCCTTTTTATATCACGAATAATAGAGAGGTTCACCTTTATTTGATTTAGGGCTGATTTTTCAATCGACCGATAATTTTTATTCGTGGAATAAAATTGACGTCTGACAGTTTTTGTATGGAAGAACTGTCAAAAATTCAAAATTATTCTTCCGATAAAATTATTTGGCGTTGGAAAAATCATCATTTGAGGAATAATTTTGAAATTTTGACAGTTCATTCATACAAAAACTGTCAAACGTCAATTTTGTTAATTGAATAAAAGTTATCTGGCGATGGAAAAATCAGCCCTCACTATAATTATTTAGTTTACAATTAAACAGAACATCGGAAATGGTATTTATACGAAACTTATATTAATAAAACAATAATATTATTGAAACAACAAAACTTATCCCCGAATTAACGAACAAAAACCTTTACTAAAATTAATAAATCCGATA
Source organism: Mesoligia furuncula (assembly GCA_916614155.1). NCBI lineage: Eukaryota > Metazoa > Arthropoda > Insecta > Lepidoptera > Noctuidae > Mesoligia > Mesoligia furuncula. The sequence goes on along the minus strand of OU744800.1, from coordinate 25,824,978 downwards.
CTCATTTTTCACTTCGCGGTTCATTACGGCTTCCAACGGAAGCTACATAAATAGTATCGTAGCAAAATAGCAATGGATGACAAAACAATGTTTCACAGCACAGTAGGCTCTTGAAACTGAAATTTATGAGGCAATTGGATGTAATAGGCATCCGATGACAGTTCCGTTCATAATAAACCCCAACATTGCTCGCTTGATAACTAGTGATGGATTTAGTCGTTATCGATAAATATTTGTGAATAAATAAATCATGGGCAATTATTATGTTATTGTTAGTGGATGTCGATTTATAGGGTATTTATTTTGATGTTGAGCGTAATTTTTGTGGCGCCTTTGGGAAGTATTCTTCAAGAGTATGTTTCCTATTTAAGATTATGTTTTTTTTTTATTTCTTTTATAGTGAGATGTTCCTTTATGGGAAGCCATCAGTAAGACAGTTACATAAAAAACACATTAACATATTGGTATTGTATAAGACCAAAAACCTAGTAATTTGCTGTTAAGCTTTTAAAATAAAGTTGGCAGACGATAACCAACATAATTAATTATATCAACTATTAAATTATAAAGATTGTTTCATTAACCTCATTCAGAACACAGTGAGGTAATGGATGCATGTCTTTTGTAGGCATTAAAACAAAGTTAATTTTTAATACATCAAACCATAGCAGCAAGAATCGAATTATAATTTAAGAACGTAAATAAAACACCTGAGATAAAAGAGGCATTTTCAATTCAAGCTACTCAATAATATTTAACACAAAATAAAAGCAATCTCATGTTTTACGATATATAACATAAAATTCTACTCTCTGTTCGAAATTGCTTAAATAAAATATTTTATATCAAAATGAGATTCTTCAAGTTTATCGATAAAGGTAATATCCCCTCTCTATCGGTAGAGCATTCTGTCCGCAATGAGCGATGTAACGCTCAATCATCGCCGCATCTCTATCGTCGCTATCTAGAGACGCCTGGACTCTATATAACGCTGACTGATCACCGTCTAGTTGCAAAGGGTTTTTATTCTATTGTAGAGAAAGATGGGTATTCGAAGGAGAGCAAAGTTTTCGTGAGGTTTAGGCGAAGAAAGAGATTTTAAAGTAGGATCTTGCCTTGTTTTTCGTCGAAAGCATCCCTAGGCTCCAACACCCACTAGGCCCGCATATTGGAGATTTATGCCGGTACTATCCCCTGAACCCCCCTCCCCCCCTGCTAGTTCGTCTTGAACCACAGCAGATTAAATGTTTCTGAAACCGACTGATGTTTGACAGTGTTTCTTCTAAGCCTAGGTATACATAATCAGCCTAAAATGTTCCCACTGCTGGGACAGGCCTCCCCTCATCTCCTAGGGATGCTTTCGACGAAAAACAGGAAAAATAAGGCAAATAAACGCCTTAATAACACACCTTTTCTGTAAATTATCTTATGGTCGTAAGTCGAAAGTGTCAAAAGAAAGACCTCCTTCTTTTGAAGGCGAAGAAAAACTATTCAAAATTGCAAAATTAATTTTAGAACCAAAAGTCTGACCTTTATTACTGCGACTAAAACATTGTTCTAATAATAAAGCACCTTTAACTAAAGCAAACCCAGACACCCTCAAAATAATCTTCAATAATTATCATTCAAGCTAAAACGACCTCTACCTGCCAGCAATCAAAAACAAAGGTGAAACTCTGAAACCATAATTAAAACTGAATCATTATTAACGCTGACTGACGATCCTGTATATTATAACAAGTTTGAACCAATTAATTCTTCTATAACTACTTATTGAACAAAGTTTTAATTTAAAAGTACGCAAAGGACGCTAGCCAAAGTATGTTCCGGCGTTACGTCAACTTGATAGTTAATTAAAACTAGCGAAGTTTCCTGTAATATTTTTTGTTGGACGATAATGGTTATATTATAGTTAGAGCTACTTTATTATTACATAGTTGTCACTCTGTTATAAAGGGGGAGCTCCAAAATCCAAAAAGGAGTTAAGTCAATTCAGTTTTTTGGTTATTTTACTTGCTGCTGGAGTTGACGTTTCTTATCTGATTGTCTCTTAAAATCCAGTCCAAACGCCTAGGTCAGCTATTTCTTTAAAAGTCTTGCTTTGAATGTTTACTTGCTCTTGAGTGTTCAAGCCACCAACAATATAAATAACTTAGTCATTACATAGCCCCAAAGGGTTAAGCAAAGGAGCACCTATCATTCATCCACATTTTGCCAGTTATGAGGGACCTGTGGCTAAATGATAACAGCCGCACAGGTCGATCGATCAGGTTAAGCTACGCTTACCGCGGTTGGTCTGTGGATGGGTGACCATCTTTACATGGTACCGGCTGTCATTCCTGGATCTGTGACAGTCGTTACGGGTAGTCAGAAGTCTGAAAGTCTGGCAACCAGTCTTACCAAGGGGTATCGTATTACCCAGTAGCTGGCTTGTGGAGGTCAGATAGGTAATCGCTCCTTGTAACATACTGGTATTCAGCTGTATCCGGTTAGAATGGAAGCCGACCCCAATATAGTTGGGAAAAGGTTAGACAGATGAAGATTTCGCCAATTTTATTTAATTTCCATATAACAAGGGACGCACCTATTGCCATCAAACGAGCACAGATCCAGGCTTCTGGCTGCTACTGAGAAACTACAGATGGAGAAACTCAATAACACTTTGCCCGACCGGGGAATCGAACCCTCGACTAACGAGTATGAGACAGACCAACGAGCCATTTGACGTGGAATAACGTGAGATTGCAATATTTTTTCCATTTTCATGGGGAAAGCCTTTTACTTCGTTCCGATAAACTCCTTTTAGATGTTACAAACGTACAGATGGAATATTTAAACGTTTTCTTGTAACTCTCGCCTACAAACGCGAGTGGGATCACGTAGCCATCTTCGGAAAATAACAGCTACTTTCAGTAAGGGTCAATTTTTACCCGACTGCGTCAGGAGGGTTATGTTTCTGTGTGGTGCCGGACTTAAAGAATTGCACCACCCCTTACTTCCCGTGGGTGTCGTAAAAGGCGACTAAGGGTCTTACCGGAGAATGGGCAGCAGCGTTCTCTATTTATTCCACCATCATACCATACTGCTATCGCCAACCCGCCTGCCAAGCGTGGCGATTATGGCAAACCCCCCCCAAAATTTGGGGGAGGCCTATGTCCAGCCTGCAGTGGACGTCTATCGGCTGAAACGACGACGAGTCGGGTTTTTTATTTTTTAAATTACTGTTTTTGTAAGACGTAATCCGGAGTAGATATCTTCAATCTTCTTCTTATCAAGTTTGCCCCCTTATCACACGCCATAAGATTGTTGAATATTATTTCAAATGAGGTAGATATATTTCACTGCAGCCTTATGAAGTTCACAGAAGTAGCAATGAAGTGCATTGAAAATGTTGGGAAGTGATTTTAATTGTATTATAGTACTTATTTGTATTTTTAATTGTATTCTATTTGTGGTTTTTATTTGTATTTTTTTTTATTGTATTTTATATTGTATCTAAGGTTGTATTTTTAATTGTATTTTTGGGGTACCTACTACCTACTCAATGTAAGTTAGATGTATGTGTATCTTTGTGGTAGTAACATTGCATTGGCGTTTTAGCTATTATGGTGTTATTTACGAAATTTTGAATAAATAAATCTTTAATAAGATTATAGGTATTATTTGTCTGTAGAATAGTGACTGTGCCATTTTCAAAGAGGAGCCGGTAGGAATCGAGTTGTACAGAACCTACGCCACTACTACTTACCTAATTTCAGTCACTCTGCTCAGTTTGAGCTAAATTATTTTAAATATTTGTGATTGTCTAGCTGTTGCCCGCAAATTCGTCTGCGATCCACGATGAAAAGCACTGTATCCTTCTCCAGGTCTACCCATGCGTCAAATTTTATCCAAATCCGATCAACCGTTTCATCGTGAAAGCGTAAAAAACAAACAAACTTACTTATGCATTTATAATATTAGTTAGGGTTAGGATTTCCTTAGAAAACACGACTTTTCTTTTGCGGATCTCGTGGCAGTATTATTTTCAACGAAAATTAAGTTGTACAGTCACGAGCACTAATATGTCGACTCTTGGCGACTGTCAATTGCGATTTTTTCGTGAAATAACGACTGCAACGTTGAAATACGACACTTTACACAAACCTATGGGTTTGAAAATACGTTGTTCGTAATAACATAAAATTTCATTCAAAACAAAAGGAGAAAATCGTCTTTGAATAAAGTCAAGTGTATACATACTTATGCTCGTGACTGTACAATAATATACCACAAACAGTTTTTCATCATCATCATCATCATTTCAGCCGAAAGACGTCCACTGCTGGACATAGGCCTCCCCCAATAAGGGAGGGGTTTGCCATAATCGCCATGCTTGGCAGGCGGGTTGGCGATCGCAGTAAGGTATGGTGGTGGAATGCATAGAAAACGCTGCTGCCCATTCTCCGGTACGACCATTAGTCGCCTTTTACGACACCCACGGCGGGAAGTATGGGGTGGTGCTATTCTTTAAGTCCGGCACCACACAGACCGTCCGGCACCAAACAGTTTTTGTGTTTAGTATTTTTTATCAGACATCATCATCTTCCTGCCCTTATTCCATGTTACTTGGGGTCGGCGCAACACGTTTTCTTCTTTCATTCTCCCCTGTCAACCGTCACGCTATCATTCACTCCCTTCTCTTTCATATCATTCCCCACACAATCCATCCATCTTTTCTTCGGCCTTCCTCTCCCTCTCCATCCATCAACATGTGTATTTATCATCATTCTACTTTTTGTGTTTAGTATTTTTTATCAGACATTCATGTTACAACGAGACCTATCGGCGTCTACATTATGTTCCTCGTTGATTTTTTATAAAGGTGGTGGCACATAAGTAGATACCTAGGTTTATGATTCAGTCATCATCATTTGCCTAGACTTTTCCCAAGTATGTTGGGATTGCCGACCCCTGGCATTCAGCTGCATCCGGCTAGACTGGAACGGCTTCCAGTCAAGCCGAATGCAGCAATACCAGTACTTTACACGGAGCGACTGCCTATCTGACCTCCACAACCCCAATCATTGGGTAATACGATATCCCTTTGTAACACTGATTGTCGACTGACAATCAGTCATGGCTTGACTGATTGTCGGTCGACAAGCCAGAAATACTTTTCTGGCTTCTGACTACTCGTAACGACTGGCTATGATCTACAAATGGCAGCCCGGACCAACGGTTTAACGTGCTTGGTTTAAGTTTGTGATCTAGTATCGTCATCATCATCATCATTTCAGCCGAAAGACGTCCAACGCTTCACATAGGCCTCCCCCAAGCACCAGTATTCCGACCTTTTCTATGCTTCCCACCTCCAGCGGATTCTTATGGCCTTCACAAGGTCATCGATCCACCTTATGGGAGGCTTGATCTGATCTAGTATATGTTAATACAATCATTGCACTTTATTTAAATGATTTTCTTTTCACAGATCCAAGGCAAGCCAATAATCCAGCAGAGAATTCTGCCCAGTCCTGTGGTGTCCATCGACGCCCCCCACACATACAGGAGTACAGCAACTCCTATCGATGATCACAACAACATTATATTCAGCCCATGGAAGGCTTTCGGGCCCTTTGTTGACACCATACAGGTACGAAATATTTTTACACAAAAAAAACAATATACCAAAAAATGTAGACAGGTATTCCCCTTTGGATGGCATGGTAAAAAATGTGTAGTTGAAAAATGTGGTTTAAAATCATTTTTCTTTTTCGTGGTTGAATATTTTGTCAACACCTGGCGTGGTAACAGTGGTGGTACAGAGTTAGTTGGCCCGACTCCCTCACAACAGAGAAGGAAAATATCGTGAGGAAATTTGCATGTCCTGGAACCAAAATATTCAAAAACATGTGACATCCACCAGCATTGGGCCCAGTGGTGGATGATGGCAGTCTCTCTCACAGACTGTCCCAGCAGTGGGAAGTTGTAGACTAATTATGCCTGTGCTCCTTGTTACTGGCAAAAGTAGGTAAATCTAGGCTTAAATAATAGAAGTTAATAGATTCGATTTTTTTTCTTATTTAATTTTTTCACACTCACCGAAGAGTAAAAAAAAAAATGTATATTATATCAAGTGTAAGAAGAGCAATTATAGATATTACAATTCTTAGAGCTGGTTTTTCAATTATCTGATAACTTTATTCGAGGTATAATTTTGAAATTTTGACAGTTATTTCATACAAAAACTGTCAAACTTCAATTTTATTTCTCGAATAAAAGTTATCTGGCGATGGAAAGATCAGCCTTTAGCCAACTAAAACGTTGAATATCTAAGTTAAAGACATTAAATCCTAAGTAAATAATGATTATAAGCCGCTGTGCTAAGATTATCCTACAATAAAGAGGTAGAGTATTCAGAATCAAAGATCTACTATCTTTTGATACCTACTCGTTATTCTATTTCCAGAAAATATTTTATCCTGAAAAACCTCATTAACAAATAAGTACCTACTTGAAATAATATGAAATAATAATAAGCATTTGGAGATGAAGCTTACGTAGATATTAAGAAAATAAGTTTTTTTATAAACATTTCGCTTGGTAATTTTGTAAGATGAGTGGACAGCGTAAGTCATATTGAACGAAGTGGAACAATATTTCTGATTTGCTTGTTATTGTTTTAATTAGCGTTTAATTTGATGATAGGTACTAAGAAATTATTACAGTGGTGGCCCAGTGGTATCGCCCCGACTTACAAGTTGTAGGTCGTCAGTTCATATCCAGGCAGGGCTTTACTTTGTGTATTCAATTTCATCACCACTGCTCTCGAAATGGTGAAGGAAAACATCGTGAGGAATTCGGCATGTCTTAGAACCAAAAATTCGAAAACAATTTGACTTCCACCAACCGGCACTGTGCCCGCGTGGTGGATTATGGCCCACTCCCTCCCACAGAGAGGAGGTGAGTTCCAGCAGTGGGAACGTTATGGACTGGTAAAATAAAATCAATTGTGAATGGAAAAACACTGAAAATTTTCCATGACTTCTATGAAAAACCGTACAAAAATGTAGCTCATACCTACTTTGGTTCAGAAATAAGAAAATCATTGTGCATGATTTTTCAAGGCGCCCACAATATTTAAAACTGACCAAGTGCGGGACGTATTCGCACACGAAGGGTTCCGTACCACAAGGCAAAAACGCCGAAAAAAACACGTTTGTTGTAAGGGAGCCCCCCTTAAATATTTATTTTATTTTAATTTTAATATTTATTATTAAAGTTAAATACAACTGAGTATTTTGTGCCATTTTTGATATCGAGCAAAAAAGGGCAAAAAAATCGCGTTTGTTGTATGGGGCTCCCATACAACAAACGCGATTTTTTTCCCCTTAAATATTTATTTTATTTTGTTTTTAGTATTTGTTGTTATAGCGGCAACAGAAATACATCATCTGTGAAAATTTCAAATGTCTAGCTATCACGGTTCTTGAGATACAGCCTAGTGACAGACAGACGGACGGACAGACAGCGAAGTCTTAATAATAGGGTTCCGTTTTTACCCTTTGGGTACGGAACCCTAAAGATAGCGACATTTCAATACGCAATTTTGCCGACCCAGCAGTCAATCACTGGATAAATGGGCTGTATAAATCTACCAACATTGAAATAAATGATGGGACATTTTTCATAAAAACAACATTTGACAACAGGATTATATAATCAGCGTAAAATGTTTCGACTCCCTGTCACAAAGGGAGGCCTGTGTTCCAGCGAACACAGGCCTCCCTTTGTGACAGGGAGTGGGCCGTAATTCAGCACGCAAACCCAGTGCGGGTTGGTAGATGTCACATGTCTTCGAATTTTGTTTCTAGGACATGCCGGTTTCGTCACGACGTTTTTCCTTCACCGTTTTGAGAGAAGTGGTGATGAAATAATTTACACAATGTAAAGTGGGCGTCTGGGTTCGAACCTACGATCATCGACTCGTAAGTCACGGCCATTGCCACGTGGTCAGCACTGCTCGGCAACAGGATTACTGTTCACAAATTGTTGTTACTACCTCAAAAGAGGATGCTACTGTCATTCTGTCTGCCGTAATCCCTCAGTTGCCTTTGGCGACACCTACGGAGACAGAAATAGACCTGCCAATCAAAAACAGCAAATCCCCTGAGTGGAAACCCTAAATGTGAGACCTCATCGCAAATCCATCCCAAAACAACTCAAGATTATCATGCAATCAGCTTAAGGTTACCAAAATTGATATTTTCTTTAGAAAACAGAAACCCTCCCAACAAATATTGCTCTCTAATTGGTTTTTGACACTGATTAATTATGTGATGAAGCACCCTGGGCACCCCCAATCGTCTCGCTGCCGCGAACATATTCATTATGGAGGGTGAAATCGTAGTATTTTGGCAACGGTTGGTCGGTTAGACAAAAATTATTGTTTTTGCCTGGCAATTAATTCTTGGATGATTTGCAAAACATCTTAATAATTTTTGTCGTAACATATGAGAAGTTTATGTCCGACAGAAAACTGCTATGGGCAAAGCCGATCAACTCCATAGCATGATCAATTTAAACACTCTAACAGGAATGCAATTTCTGTTTTGCCTATTTCAAGATAAAATTCAGAGTTGAAAGCATAGTTTACGCACTTCAGGTTTTTTTAGAACACGGACAACTTCTAAGAAAGCCATATTAATCACAGTTGTCGCAAGTGTTTCCTATGTTCATTAACATATTATTATTATGTTTACAGGAGGGAGAACTCCTGCCAAGTCAAGACACAGTGGTGTTACCATCACCCAGGCATCACGACAGTTCGATAGACGAGGATGCTACAGACCCGATGCCCACCGCAGAGACGTCCAATAAGGTATACATTTATAATATTAATATTTAAATATATTTTGAATTACATTACAACATTGCATACAATATACGGGTACACAGGTATACAGAGATCCTTTATGTAATAAATATGAGAAATGACTTTCCACCTATGGCAAACAATAAATTAATTTGAGTTTGAATTTTTAACAAAATTTAAGCAGGTTTTTTTACTCTGATAAAACACTCGAGTGTCACACAAAATTATTAAATCAAAGTTACTTTTTTATCATAAACTTTGCGAAATGATTTCTACGAAAAATCCAGCGCCAGTGCCCTACAAATCAATAACTAACATCATTTATCGCATGTAAGAGGTTAGCATCCAGCGTCCGCCCAAAGCCTTATTTTTAAGAATCAATGTAAAGGAGAATTAAAAATTTACCTTCACTTCTACTTGTTTTTTTTAAACCTATATGAAAGAAAAATAAGGAGACCGAGGCTCAATAATAACAGCCGCACAGGTCGATCGATCAGGTTAATCTACGCTTGCCGCGGTTGGTCTGTGAATGAGAGACCGCCCTTACATACCGAGACCCCTCCGTGCCTCGGACAGCACATTAAGCCGTTGGTCCTGGCTGTGTTTCGTGGATCTTTGACAGTCGTTACGGGTAGTCAGAAGCCCGAAAGTCTGACAACCAGTCTTATCAAGGGGTATCGTATTACCCAGTGATTGGGCTGTGGAGGTCAGATAGGCAGTTGCTCCATGTAAAACATGTAAAATACTGGTATTCAGCTCGGACCCCGACATAGTTGGAAAAAGGCTAGGCAGATGATGATTATGATGAAAGAAAACTAAGCTAACAATCAACAATAAAATAGGTATGATAAACAGAGTTTAAAGTTTACTCGTCCTCCATAGATAAAGGAGTATCCTCCGACCAGACGAGTGTTGTGTCTGGTGAGTAGCTGCCCAACGATTGATGTCGGGACGTTGTATATGTCTATGCTAGTTGCGCGGTAAACTCTGCTTGCGCGATGCAGGTTGTGTGACGTCAGTGTGATGCATTTTTCGCATATGGCGATGTAGATGCCGCCACATCCACAAGAAATAAATATTAACCTTCACTTCATGATAGAATCAATTTTTACTGCCAAATGAACAATGTAATTTTTTTCCAGGTGGCATCAATAAGCCAGCTGTCCTTCATGGTGAGGCCTGACAGCTTCGAGCGCGGCCAGCTGAGGCTGACCTGCATCAGCACGGTTCACTCAGTGTACAGCGAGCAAGCCGAGCTGGTCATCAATGAAGAGCGGCCGCAGATAGCGAGTGTCCTTGGGACTAGAGATGCGGCGGGAGGTAAGCGATAGTCGAATACAAGGGTGGATTTTTGAGACTGGGCCGTTAGGGCAGGTACCGTTCTAAGAAGACTTGTTGGGTATTTTAGTATTGCAACACCAACATTATAAATGTATCTGTGGCAACACGCCCCTTCCAACTGTGACACTGGTCCAATACACACGTAAATTGATTTGTCCGCCATTTTATTTATTCTTCCGTGGCACCACGCTACCAGCACCATAAGTAACCAACACCATTTACACCACTGCACAAGACTGTGCCTACTTTTTGAATAATTGTTAACTTTTGAATAATTGTGAAAAATTGTTAACTGAATCATAGATTTTGCAAAAATGGTACAGTCAGCTAGTCAATTCTCACGTTTTATTTTTATGCTGGCAAATGCCAATCGTCTTCGATCAACAATTGCACTAGAAAAAGGATTAGGAACAAAAACACATCGCTCTAGTGGCGGCGATTTGCATATAACTTGATTATAAACCTTAACTTTCAAACATAAAGTTTACTATAGCTTGCAATATATTACGAATTTTATTAAAAAGTAGGTAAACGTATATTTTAAAATAAGAATTAAGATATTTATGGAAAAATAATACTTACATAATTTCTAAGCAACAAAATTGAAAGAACTATGTCACAAAATAAGACCACAGTATTATTTGTGGTCTTATTTTTCCGGCCGGTTTTGATGCGCTCATCTGACATCTAGTATTATTGTTGATTGAAGCCAAATTGGCATCATCAAAAAGTATTTTCGTATAGGTATTATAAGACTCCTCCAGACCAACTGAGCTACTGACTAAAAAGCTACAAATCAGAATCATTCGATCGACACTCATTCGATTCACTAATTCGATTTGGTGGGCAGATTCCACTACTCTAAAATCTTGTTGGATTCTGCCCCCTTGGGTGCCTTAGAATAAAAGTACAATTTTTTATTAGGGTTCCGTACCCAAAGGGTAAAAACGGGACCCTATTACTAAGACTTCGCTGTCTGTCCGTCTGTCCGTCTGTCCGTCTGTCTGTCTGTCTGTCTGTCTGTCACCAGGCTGTATCTCAAGAACCGCGATAGCTAGACAGTTGAAATTTTCACAGGAACTTGAAATATTCACAAAATACTCAGTTGTATTTTAACTTTAATAAGAAATAATAAAATTAAAATAAAATAAATATTTAAGGGGGGCTCCCATACAACAAACATGTTTTTTTCGGCGTTTTTGCCTTGTGGTACGGAACCCTTCGTGTGCGAGTCCGACTCGCACTTGGCCAGTTTTTTCAAATTTTTATTTCCTCTTTGCTTCTGGAAGGAAATGGGTTGTAAATCACAGATTTATTACACGATTTGTTACAAATAAAATATGACTACACAAAACTTATCATGCAGTAAGCAATTTGCTTAACAAATTAGAAACAGTCTCCTGATAACGATTTGTTGTAGCTACAATGGTTACGTTTCTTGCCCTTACTGTCACATCTCAAAATCAACCTTTGTAAAATAAGTATATAGTATGGGATTGTGAAGTTCGAGAGGATCAAATTAAGTTTATATGGATTTACTAATGCAAATGTCTGAAAACAATCTACTACAATAAGAAAACATGAGAAGAAATTAATATATGGTTAGAAAAACAGAATAAAAGACGTCATTGTAAACGACGTGGCCAGATTTCCGCATATCAGCGACGTCGTTACAAAGCCTTCATTTACTTACACATAAATAAACTGACCTCTTTATATCTAATCTAATCTAACTAGTCTGTAGTGTCCCACTGCAGGGCAAATCTCCGTCTCGCTATAGGTCATAGCTGTCTTTTGCGAGTGCCGAGTCACCTCTTTAAATAATAGCTTATAAAAAAGTACATTCCCTGAAGAGCAATTATTACCGCTACAAAAGAAACCAATAATATCGACATCGTAAAAATTATGAATTCATAAGTAACAACTGAAATGCCTCCAGCAATCGCTTTCACAGGTAGAACACGCTGTGAAAGTTAATCCAAACTCAATATCAGAAAAGCAATAAAAGTGAAATAAATTGCGATAAATACTATTATTACTGAACGTGGAAAACACTCCGATTCGTATAAATCATTGCTTTTATCGAAGCATTTAAAACGTTTTTCGACATTAATCACGAACGGATCGAAAGCTTTCACGGCTCGTCACGGTCCAATAAACAACATTATGCAGTACCTGGACCCGGCAACTGGAAATATACTAGAAAATTGGCCTCATTCAACACGAACAAGCCGAACCAATATTTTGAAAAATGAGAATTTTACTTTGAGATTTAGACTTGGGATCTCGGCTGAGTAGCAAATCGCTAAGAATTTTTATTTCTCGGTGTAAACACAACGTTTGAATACGTAGAAGGCAAACCAATCCCACTCTACAATTCAAATATTTGTAGCAGCCGACTTGCACTGCAATTTGCCACGAGAAGTTTTCCAGAACGCTGCATCTTGGCAAATAGGTATATGAAAAATGTAAAAAATACATTGTAAACATAATTATTTTGCTGATGGAAACTATTCTTAGGGAATATGAAGACGAGGATTGCCGATAGCTCCGCCATTATCGCTGCACACACTTACGTAAACGTTTGAAATAGTTGAAAACAGCGCTTTATTCCGATAGATAGTTTGCTAGCGTGTGTGGAACGATGCGGTATCTAAAGAAAAATTAATTAAGGAACCTCGTGTTGTTGTTTATCGTTTCTTAGAAGCTGATCAGTGAACAACATTAAGAACAAAAACATGAAATAAATAGCAAATCACTAAATAAACACAATATGTAGATGCAACAAATTATGGCAAACTCTTTGTCAAAATAAAAATACCTAATGAACTTATTGAAAACAAAAATGTAATCAATAAAATTCATTGTCACCAAAACCCTTTATCACGTACCACTAAACATTCTAAAAAACTTTAGAAGACTCCATAAAACCGCAAAAAGATTGCCTCTAAAGTGGTGCTCGCATTCAGATTCACTCAAAACATGGATATTGGTGTTCGTCAATATCCGGGTATTACTAGTACACGGAACGCAGAATCGGCAAATCCTTATATATGTAGGCAATCACTCAAATATTTGCCAGTGTTGGCTTCTAGCATTGAGGCTGTTTGTCGACTGCCAGCGTTCCGGTCCACTAGACAAAGGTAATGTTTAGCGTTCACTGCGTTGTAGTCTCTTGTTTGTGTGCGAGCAAATACTTCGGATCTATCTACCGGCACCCTGGATTATCACATATTTGCATATATGGAACTTGGCTTATAGGTATAGTTTGGAAGTTTATCGATGCTGAAGTTACGGTTAGACTAAAGGTCAGGGCAAAGTTTTAGAGAACAATCCTTCAACGGATAAAGACAGAACCAATGCGTAAAAACACTTGTTAAAGTCTGAGATTTCTCGAAGGCTCTTCGAGATATGTTAACCAGAAGGAGGCGTTTTTCAACCTTTTCCAGTTCAACGTTATACAAATTTTCTGTTTTGATTATTAAAAAAAAAAATATCGGAATATCCGTACTGGGCTCGCGTGGTGGATTACAGCCCACTCCCTCTCACACAGAGGAGGCCCATGTCCCAGGCGGTAGAAACAATAAAGGCTGATTATGTTAAAATGCTATTAATCGGAAAATTTGTTATGTTATGTATTGTTAAGACACATATTGGATAAACCTGTACCTATAGTTAGCGGAAATGACGTTTGCTATCGAAACAATTTTTTTATACTTTACATTATGCTGTTTCTGTAACAAATAAATTTATTTTTCTTTCTTTCTTTGTAAATATTTTACATTTTGCTCCTAGAATTTATACATATAAAATTCAAAGTCCTGACTGACTCACAACAACGCACAGCCTAAACTGCTGGTCCTAGAGACATGAAATTTGGAGGGTGTGTTCTTTTTGAAGAGTAGGTGTCCACTAAGAAAGGGTTTTTCGAAATTCTACCCCTAAGACGAGAGGAGAAGAGGGTTCTTAGGGGTAGAACTTCGAATGGGGGAGGGTGAAATTTCACGCGCACGAAGTTGCGAGCAGAAGCTCGTATTCTCTAGTATTAAACTGAAAGGATGTTTTTTACTGTAAGTAGATCTTCTGAGACACTTTAGCAATTAAATTTTTTGCTCAGTTTTTCAAAAGTTACTTAAGAAAATTTTCGAAAAATTTGTGTTACAGCCTAATTTGACCGATTTTACATTTTCCATAGAAACAGAGATTTACAGTTAACTTTTTTAAATAAGATATTTCGAAAATGTTCTTAAGTAATTTTTTAGACTTAATGCGTATGAAGTTTCATTAAAATCGGTTTATTAATTTTGAAAAACAAGGGCTTGAAAGTTTGTACGAAATGCCGTACGTCGTAAACGCTCTTAATCATGAAAAATTATCAGCATTATTTGTCCCATACAAAACTTCAATACCTACTCGACCCGAATGTATGGGACGACTGATTATATATTTTTGATGGCCCCATGGAGAAAGTTGTTCAGTTTGATAGTCAGAAACACCTTTTTAGAAACACCTATTTGGTAAACCCTGTATATCCTGCAGGTATACAGTAGTACCTACCTAATTCAGTATATCTCCTTTATCTTGGTACCCTCGTGCTTTCCAACCATTTGGGTTGTTTGAATCCACTATGAATATTGCATTGAGTACAAGAGTATTGAGGTAAACTCTGCCATCAGAATCAGAAACACCAGTTACTCCAATTAATAGAGTAATCATGGAGTCTCTTTCACCACAGCGAACGACTAATTTAAACCGTGCGCTTAGCTTCTCGCGTTTAAGGGCCTGATTACCAGAGATGAGCACGTTTAAATAAAAAAAAAACTCTTCAGCATTATTATTAGTATAGATTATAGATAAATCATATCATATCATTATGGATAAATCCAAATTCTACTACAAGTTATACTCAAGAAGATTAGCCAAGATGTTCCACGTCGCCGAAGCTGAATAAAACATCAGAACTCGTATTATTGTTGTCTGTCGAAACATGGTCAAAACGTACCTATGTGATACGAGGAGCGAGACATGTCACACTGTACGACTGACATTGGTATATTACTTTGTGTGAATGTCAATGTCGAAGGTTAGGTATAGGGAAATAAACTAAAACAACGAAATATTGGATACATAATCAGCATTCGCGATTTATTTGCCAAAAATATAAACAAATATGAGCTTATGGAAAGATTACTTTAAATCCTACACAATAAAGTTCAGTTTACGCTACAACTTCAAACATTTTTATAACTTTTTCAATAGCGCTAGTCACTCTGAAATCAACTTAATCACCATTAAAATAAAGTTGATATTTGTTCAACTTGAAATAATATTAATTTGAAACATAAGTTTGAACAGACTTTACATAAACTCACGCCATTCTTCTCCCATGGGGGTAAGCAGAAACAACAGAACGCCACCTGCTACGATCCTCCCATACTCCTTTTGGCTTTTGCTTTTGGTGTTCCTTCAGTTGCCTGTGCCAGGGGCCACGGTATATCTTTCGAACAACCCGCGACCCTGGCAGGCAGCGGCCCTAGCGGACTCCATTCAGTTAGTGCTGACATCTCATTGAGGCGCGCGTGGAACACAACGCGCTGTCGACCCGGGCCTGGTTCTTACCGGACGGCGAGCTGCCCATTGCTCGCCGTCCGCAAGTCCGCGCCTACGGTGACCGGGAATCGGCTATCGGTTCCCGACGCACACCGTGTTCTCCGGGCGATTCACATAATGGTGACAACCGGGCGTTTCCTCCCAGCTTATCCGGAACATGAACCTCCCGAAGCAGTCGTGTCCGGTGAGGACCGGCGTTAGACGGAAGGTGAGGACGCCATGGCGTCTCTCTAGCCACTGCTCAAAAAGGGGACTTATCGCCGCAATTGTGGCGTGCTCAGCACTGGATTGCGACAGTCGCACTCTCCATATAGCCATGAGATCCCGCCGGAGCTCTGTCCGCTGTGCCATGATTTCTCGCGGCAGCGGAGTTACGCCCCGGAGTTTTGTCTCCTCGCGCCACTCCCATCTTTAATCACCTGTAACCACAACGGGTTAAATGCAAAAAAAGTAATGAAGGTTTTTTGAAGGTGAAGGTACTTTTTTGCATCTAACCCGTTGTGGTAAGTTGCTACAAAGTTGACAGTTGTTCCGACCGGCCGTCAACATTGACAACTCGCCGCGCCCACGCCCCCGGCAACTAATAGAATTGTTGCGCTGTTCGCAATAGTTTACAAACTACAAACTTCGTTATAGCATGGTTTCATTACCTATTTACTTTGTAATTGGTTCTGTGTTTGGATACAAATTGACGGTTTAGGAATTGGAATATTGAAAAGAAAAATCATGGGGTTTTTAAATTTATAAATGGTAAGTTTGGTTGTTTGTTACTCAATCAAGCAAAAACGGCTAAACGGATTTGGATAAAATTAAGCACACAGTTTATAACCTGGATTAACACATGGAAATACTTTTTATCCCAGTAATACGCGCACCCACGCGGTTGAAGCCACGGACAAAAGCTAGTTTATAAATAAAATAACTATTGAACGGACTTAATTCTCCATAATTACAGTTTTCGAAAATACTTTCAAAAATACTTTCGCACACATACACAAAAATTTGCTTAACTATGATTTTCATTGGTCATTGATCCGTCTAACAAAGGCAATAACAATAATTTTCACGTTCTATAAAAATAAACGGAGCCACTTATTTTCATGCTTATTTCTTTAAATAAACAACTTTGTCCTGGATGTCTAGACGTCGTTCTCAAAATACAGAAATACAAACAAACGAAGATCGGAACTCCGTATTTATGTATCGAATGGTAACGTTGAACTTACACAGGGTGACTTTTTGAACGGGGATCACAATGGTAGCTAAGCCAGATAGAAATAGGATGAAATGATATTTGAAATGAACAGACGCCAGCACATCAAGCTACCCGAAACTGTCAAATTTTCCCAATCAACTTTGAACCTTATGCTTTAGCAATGAGGTTGAAAATCTGTTAAAGAAATTTGACAGATTATAGTACCCTGATAAGCTGGCGTCTGTTCAAAGAGTTTTTAATTTTAAACTACATTTAACGGTTTTTGGGTGAACCCCTAAAAAGCCTCTGCCTGTGTTGCTTGAAGGGTTAAGTTCCAGATGGATGTAGTTTAGTAAATATACCCTTATAAAGCCCGAAGAATTGCCAAACTTAAGTGGCAGTGGGCAGGGCACATTGCTCGCAGAACAGGTGGCCGATGGGGCCGAAAGGTTCTGGAGTGGCGACCGCGTACCGCAAAATGTAGCGTTGGAAGGCCTCCCACGGGGTGGTCTGACGACCTTGTGAAGGCCGCAGGAACCCGTTGGATGCGTGAAGCACAAAACCGGTCGAAGTGGAGGTGCTTGGGGGAGGCCTATGTCCAGCTGTGGACGTCTTTAGCCTGAAATGATGATGATGATGACCCTTGTATAGTGTGCACAGTTCAACTACCTTTCGCCAATTAATTATGTTTATATCCCATGTCAGACTCCGAGCAGCCACTGAAAAATCCAAAATTCATGGGAATTCATGGGAAAACCTATAAATCGAACCCAGAACCCCAACCTCAGCTTGAGATTAGAACAAGGAGGCAATTTTAAAACCTTTTCATGAAAAGGCAAAAGCTGTTTTGGCATAATCAAATCATCATCATCTGCCTAGCCTTTTTCCAACTATGTTGGGGTCGGCTTCCAGTCCAACCGGATGCAGCTGAATACCATAATCCAATCAAAAATCATTCATTCAAACTAGGCTGAGAATCAGAACTCTTTGAACGTCAAAAATACATAGGACAGTCCCCAAAAACATCCACCCTTCACCACTTCCTAGTGGTTTAGCAGCAAAAGACAGAAGTCTTTGATCATTGCAGAGCACATTGCTCGCAGAATAAATGACCGATGGGGCCGAAAGGTTCTAGAGTGGTGACTGCGTACCGAAAGACGTAGAGTTTTTTTTTTGCGGATGGGAAGTCATCAAATGACTACTCCCGCTCTGGGTGGAGCGGAAGGGAGTGTCAGACTCTTACTGACTAAAACCCACCCGTGTTCCTTCCTTAGCCCTTTATGTTCCGGGCCAGCGGTAACCCTTTCGGACAATCCCGCTGGCCCGGCAGGTTTCGGCCCTAAGGGGCCCCTCCTCGATGCTGACATCTCTTTGAGGCGCGCGTGGAACACGTACGCGCCTGGTCCTGATTGGACGGTGAGCTAACCATTACTCTCCGTCCACAGGCCCGCGCCTACGGTGGCCGGGAGTCGTCACGCGGCTACCGACGCCGGGGGCGTCCCCCGCGGCGGCTGAGATGGGAGGCTCTCTCCCTGAACCGTCCCACCACCTCCTTTGCTAGCATGACTGCTTCGCAGAAGGAGGTGACTGCCTCCCACTCCCTCTCGCCTCGGAACATGGCTTGCACCAGGGCCGGTCGCGAGAGGTCGCCGCCGAAAAAAAAAATTGACCCTTTGCTACTGTTACCCAGTTGGCATAGTGATCCCTGTTCAAAACCTCATCTTGTATACGGCGCATAGATTCCCGTGTCTAGACGGAATACTTACATTAAGCCAGTCGTTCAGTCATTATCGGAGCTATGCAATATCGAGCGTATACAGTTAAATCGGGTGTATTCGAGAAATTATTGGTTATTGCCTCGCTAGTTAGTCAGGACTTGCTTTTAGTTCTAGACTAGTTTAATGTTATAGTTTTTATAGAATGGAAACACTTAGCGTGACTGTTGAATGGCTAGGAAAATGACGGTAAGATAATTTTCAGGATCATTGACTTCTGCAGTTTTCATAACGAGTAACCTTTTTTAGGGTTCCGTACCAAAATGGTAAAACGGAACCCTTATGGTGAGACTCAGTATGTCTGTCTGTAACAGCTGGATATCTCAAGAACTACTAATGCTTCCACTTGAAATTTAGAATAGTTTTAGATGACGTTTGTCCAACTATTTTGCCAATAAGAAAGAAATAAAAATATATGTACCTATATTTTTTGTAACAGGGACTGAAAGGGGGTCTGAAAAATTCGAAGTGGGGCTACTAGGGCCTGTGGGGTATCATATGAAAGAGCGCAGTTTGCACATTTTCAAACATTTTTTTTTTATGCCGGGCCGCATAGTTTTCGACTTTTGATGAAAAATATAAAAAAAAAATACCCTTCCCCCCTTATCTCCGAAGTTTGCAAAGAGTAAAATCTGAAATATTTCTATGTGATAGAAGTCTATGTAAAGATTACAGGAAAAATAAAACGAAGTCTCTAAATAGCACACTTTTTCAGAAATCTTCAACAAAAGTTTCATTAATATTATAAAAACTGCAACGTTCTATACCGCAGTGCACATTGTTAAAATTCTCTGACGAATACAGGCCTCGCTGATGAAAATTTAAAAACATATGATGATGGTACGGAACCCTCGGTGCGCGAGTCCGACTCGCTCTTGCCCGTTTTTTTTTTTAGTTGGGGATTTATCAAATAACTTCTCCCGCTCTGGGCGGCGCGGGAGGGTGTGTCACATTTTACTGACTGAAACCCACCCGTGTTCCTTCAGTTGCCTGTGCCAAGGGCCTCGGTATCTCTTTCGAAGAACCCGCGACCTTGGCAGCCTATCGGCCCTAGCGGACCCCGTCAGCTAGTGCTGACATCTCTTTGAGGCGCGCGTAGAACACAATGCTTACTTAGCCTTAGTCAGAATTTACTTTTAGTTTTAATATTTATTGTTATAGGCTTTATAGAAAATAAGTTAGTGTGACTGTTGAATGGCAAATTACAGTTAGATAATTTCAGGGTTATTGACTTGAGTTATTCCGGTCTGATCCCCTGAACCCCCTCCTCGATCCCCTGCTAGTTCTTCTTCTGTTTTAAGCTCTTCCTTATCCACTATAAACTTTCTCATTCCGGTTTGATCCGTCAGTTCTTTATTTATTGATAACGCAAACCGAATTACAATGTAAATATAATTAAATATTGCATTATATTATTATAAATACAGCTGAAATATGTATATCCATACTAATATTATAAATGCGAAAGTGTGCCTGTCTGTCTGTATGTTACCTCTTTACGCTTAAACCGCTGAACCGATTTAGATGAAAGTATAGAGATAGTTTGAGTCCCGGGAAAGGACATAGTATAGATTTTATCCTGATGTTCACACGGGATCGAAACGTATGCGGGTGAAACCGCGGGGCGCTTCTAGTTCTAAATAAACTACAAATTATTCAAATAGAATTATAATAAAAACTAAAATATTGCGTCGAAATATTCCTCCCCATCTCTGTCGACTGGTAATCTACCCAAGAGACTGGCGGCATTGCCATGTTGTATGGCGATGCTTAGCCTCTGGTCAAGGTAAAAGCCAGCCCTTTGATCTCGCGTAGTGTCTTCCAGCCGTTTAGAGATTAATCAGTTCTTATTTCAATAACGAGTTGCCTTGCCTTTCAGCCGTAAATTCAAATAATGTCCTTTAGAAAAGTCCTTGATGGATACTCATAATCAAAATCAAAAGTAATTTATTCAAATTAGGCTGAAAATCTTCACTTTTCGAACGCCAAAACTATCTAATACTAATAATAACTTGGGTAGAAAATATGCTAAAATAGCCCTTAGACTTAGATTCGGACACTATCCATCAGCAAAGTTTGCTTTCTTAATGAAAAAGTCTGATTCTCCCAATTGTTAAGTTTGTAATAGAATTGAAGATGTTCAGCATTTGCTGATGGAATGTGTCCGGAATAAAGATGAACACGACTTGCTACTGAACGAATTAAAGTTAAATAGGCTGGATGTAGATCTGAATCAAAGCATTTTAGCAAACCCCAAATCGGAGGCAGCTAAAAAACTATGTAGTAAGTTTGGTATTAGTCGTTCAGCAGTGAGCAGCAGCTTTTTAGTATTACTATAATGTAAGTTTTTTTTTCGTGTGTATTACGTTACTAAGTGGATTTACTTTGTTATAAGGTATGATTGGATTGACGTATTCTTAAGGGACAAAAACCCCCAAATGTATTAAAAAAAAAACATCAAAATTACATAAGACTGTCACCTCACCGCCCACCCTTCACTACTTCTTAGCGTTTTTGCTGGGAAGAAGACGTGGCGCAACAAACTACCAGAACACCTGTTATTATGTCATCATCATTTCAGCCGAAAGACGTCCACTGCTGGACATAGGCCTCCCCCAAAAGGGGGGGGTTTGCCATAATCGCCACGCTTGGCAGGCGGGTTGGCGATCGCAGTATGGTATGGTGGTGGAATGCATAGAGAACGCTGCTGCCCATTCTCCGGTACGCCCCTTTTTTTTTATTTTTCATCATCATCAAATGACTACTCCCGCTCTGGGTGGAGCGGAAGGGAGTGTCAGACTCTTACTGACTAAAACCCACCCATGTTCCTTCCTTTGCCCTTTATGTTCCGGGCCAGCGGTAACCCTTTCGGACAATCCCGCTGACCCGGCAGGCTTCATCCCTAAGGGGCCCCTCCTCGATGCTGACATCTCTTTGAGGGCCGGTACGCCCCTTACTTGCCTTTTACGACACCCACGGGATGTATGGGGTGGTGCTATTCTTTAAGTCCGGCACCACACAGACAACTGTTTTTATATACTTTTATTGAACTTGTAAATTCGTTTATACAGGGTGAAATTAAAAACATGCGATTAATCGAAATGGGAGATTGTACCCATCATTATGAACAACTTTTACTACGGGACCAAACCTGAAATCGCGAAAACAAAATCAGCTGTTCCCTACATTAATGTTCGCATAACTCGTCAACATATAAGGAGCAGCTGATTTTTTTTTTGCGATAGCAGCTTTGGTCCCATAGTAAAAGGTGTTCATAATGATGAGTACAATCTCCCATTTCGGTTTGTCGCATGATTTCAATTTCAACCTGTATGTTAAAAGGTTCCCTAAGCACAGATTTGAAGGCGCTATTTTTAAGGGTCCGTACTAATAACTGAGCCCACTTATGACATAGTAATCTGATATTTTCAAAATACACAAGATTGTTAAAGGATGATGCTTATTTCGATACTGACTTTTCTACTTCTCTAACCTCTATTGGTCCAAAAGTGTCTTTGAATTCTTATACGAAACTGCATCGATTGGCAACATAATAATAAAATGAAAGAATTAACGTTTTTCTAGCTGACTGTACCATTTTTCCAAAATCTGTGAATTCACGTAGCAATTATTCAAGAAGAAGTTATGTACAGTCTCATAAGAACGTTTTTCGTCTAAACTTTCACCCTGTATTACTCACACCGGACAAGGAATCAAGATCATTAGAATTCTTGTACTATATTTTAGAGTCTGTGTGGTGCCGGACTTAAAGAAATCCACCACCCCTTACTTCCCGTGGGTGTCGTAAAAGGCGACTAAGGATCGTACCGGAGAATGGGCAGCAGCGTTCTCTATGTATTCCACCATCATACCATACTGCGATCGCCAACCCGCCTGCCAAGCGTGGCGATTATGGCAAACCCTCCCAAAATTGGGGGAGGCCTATGTCCAGCAGTGGACGTCTATCGGCTGAAACGACAACTATATTTTAATACCTTTCAGTTGATATTATTATACAATTTTTCGGCATCATTCTTTGTGACAGTAATAAAAAATACAAAATTCTCATCCGGATAGAACTTAATTTCAACTTGGTATCTAGCTAATAGCATTCCGGCATTACACTAAATTCCTATAAAAAACAAAATAACATTATGAAACAAAGTAATCTAATCTCAAAAGGAGTAGAAAAACGTGTAAAGTAATGAAATATCATTATCATCTAATTATTATTATTATATGAAATAATTACGTTTATTATTATTTACGATTAAAAAAAGAAACAATAATTAAATATTCATTACGAGGAATTAACGCGTTTTCTTTCTTTTCGATGAAAATTCACGAAAGCCTTGGCACATTTTTGTTAAGTGAGATAGGCCGGATTACTGGGCTCAGGTAGATTTTATCGATATCGATATTCCATTCTTTACAGCCTTTATTTTATTTTTATTGGTGACACGTACATAAATAATCCTTTTAACGCCTTTCTTTATAGCAATAACGTGAAATTGAGTTTTAAAGTAATTTCATTTTGTTCTTCAAAAGAATGATTTTGTGTTGTTAAGTTTTTCGTTTAGCTTGTTGCATTTCGAGTTCACACAGAGACTTGTAAAGTAATTTTAACACTCTCAATTTTTCCCCGAGAAACTCGAAAGTCTGACAACCAGTCTTAACACGGGGTATATATCTTGTTACCCAGTAACTGGGTTGTGGATGTCTGATAAGCAGTTGCTCCATGTAAAATACACAATTCAGCTGTAACCAGCTAGACTGAAAGATGGGTATTGTTTTTTTTCCACTCATAAATTCCTACTTACTTGTGTGTTCATTCATTTACTCATAGAATTAATATTTTACGTTGATACAAGGACCTGTCAATATGATCTATAACCCAAATTTTCAAAATTAAGACTTATTTTTTTCATCTACCAGGATGTCGTAATACTTTTTGTTGAAAACTATTTAAACGCATTGTCTTACGAATTATATTATCTTCGCCAAAATCCACGTTTGTGATAGTTACCACAGTAATTTGACCAAGGAGGCTAGAAAGGTTACTTTTTATATCAAGAAAGTGAAAATTATCGATATTTTTCGTCAAGTCCCATCTCTAGTGGAGGCTCCCCATTAACGCTATTACGCTAATGATTCGCCGGAGCAGGACGCCCCCCTAATTACAAAACAAAGCTGTTTAATAAAGATATTTCTTTTAACCGTCCAGTGTCCTCTTCTGGGGGGCGACGACTTTGACTTTTGTATTGTTTTTAGATCGTTTATTGAGTAATTAGTTCTATTTGAGATTTAAACGCGTTTAGGGAAACAAAATTGGTTGGGAACAACAACATTTTATAGATCTGAGGGATCTCGTAATTATTGTAAGAACGCTCACAGGCTGATGTCAAAAATACCTCTAATTGGACTTCTTTAACAAGTTTTTGACGTGCTGAGATGAGATTGCGACTAGATTTTAACCGTTTTTAGGGTTCCGTAGTTCCTACAAGGAACCCTTATAGTTTCGTCAAGTCCGTCTGTCTGTCTGTCTGTCCGAGGTTTTGCTAAGAGACCTTTAGTACTAGAAAGCTGTAATTTTGTAGGAATGCGTATATTAATTACGCCGACAAAGTGGTAAAATAAAAATGTTGAAAATATTTTTTTTTAGGGTAGCTCCCCTACACGTGAAGCGGGGATGAATATTTTTTTCGTTGTCTACCCCATCGTGTGGGGTATCGTTGAATAGGTCTTTTAAAATGATTTGGGGGTTGCTAAAATTATTTTTCGATTTAATAATCCATTTACGAAATATTAAACTTTAAAGTGCAAATTTTTGTTCCAGTAGGGCGTCTTCCCCCTCTAAAACCTAAACTGCTGCTTGAAAAATCTGGAAAAATTCACGATGATAGTGCATTTTATGAACTTTAAAGGAAAAGTGTAGCGATTAAGATAACTTTATTAGTTTAGCAGTAATTGTCGTTGAACTTGGGTGTTGGATAAATTTGTACCAAATACAAAATCCTTAGCATTAATCTTTTAAAGTGACTAAGATGAAGTAGTTGCTTGTTTATAACGGGTAAAAACTTGCATTGAAAAACAAAATATATATATATTTTTTGGCTTCAGGATAAAAAACAACAGAATCGTACTACATTGTGATAACGGGCTACTACGGAACCCTACACTGTGCGTGGCCCGACACGCACTTGGCCGGTTTTTAATTACAGGAATTGGTCTTCTAAATTGATTGAAATTGGGTATTTTTCCAATAGGAAGTTATCCTCAAGCACGTTTTTCGTGAATTTCCCATTGCCATAGCTCTACTTAAATACCATAAATACGTCCACCAATCCAATACTGAATACCAAAAAAGATTAAATACGTAGCGGACCAGCCTTCAGCAATAAAAAACCAATTAAAACCGAGTCATAATTCAACAAAAACTCATTTCTAAATTGAACAATTCCAAATTCAAACAACAGTCATGGCCGCCATTGAAACCGAAAAAAAAGTAGTTGTAGCTTTGTAACCCTGCGAATGCGCTCCTCCGAAAAATTAAAAAAAAAAAACAATTGCCTCGCACCGCCCATATATAACCCAGACAATAGTTACAAGAAATATATGAGGCATATTAACAATACACGCAGACATTTTTATACATTTTTGTTCTACCAGCACCGACGCGCTTAAACGGAAGCAATAACCTAACAGCCCGGACGTTTACGCCATTTTATTCATATAAACTGGCAATAATGCCAGTGTTTGCATAGCGAGATATCAAAATTATTCAATTTTTGTTTGTGGATTTTTTTTCACACTTCATCTGACATGTTGATTGTCAAGTTGTGTTGTTAAATAAGAGATTTCATTGTTCAGGCGGTAAAAACGGGCTGTGAAATGCTTAATGGGAGAAATATGTGAGGTTTTTTTTTTGTTGTTGTCATGTTTTGATGGCGCGTTACTGTTGAGCCTTACGTTATGTTATGTAGGTACGTAGGGACACAAGTGAAACTACTGACAGCTAAAAGCACACTGTTTAATTGGTAGGTTAGAGTAAGGCAGGGACGCAGCCCATGCACACATACATAATATCGACACACACATATATAACATTTCCTCCCCTTATTTGACCATAAATGTTAGTAATAAACAAATACCTACATAGGTACCAAGTTATAGAAAAGGTTTGTAATCTACCCTGGGAATGTTTCTCAATAGTCTGTCCGGGTTCCTTGAAACCGGATCCGACACTGTATCTGCGTCTGCAGACGGTGGTGATTGCAGATTTGCCTCATTAGTTTCCTCCCCCGCGGGGCTCTGTACCTGAGGGTTGCATGTTGACGACTCGCTATGACGGTTGTCAAAGTCGTCGAAGTCATAATGATGTTGCGGCTGTTGTGAAACATTACCCTTGCCCCCTTTATATAATATTATTTGGTTCTTATGTTTTTTAACATCACACGACGAACTCAAATCCTGTATAAGGTAAAGTACTTTTCCCAGTCTTTTTTTAATAATACCTCTGCACCAACGGAATCTTAGACTATTTAAAAACTTTTTGTACTGTATCTCATCACCTGGCTTAAACACTTGATTATTATATCTTCCACATGATTTAATTTGCGAACACTGTTGACGATTAACATTATTAGCGGGGGTTGTGAGAGAGGCCGCCGGCGTTTTCGGATTGATTATATCTAAGCGTGACCTCAACTTGCGGCCAAACACTAGCTCAGCAGGTGAGAACCCTGTGACAGAATGTACAGAATTCCTATAGTCAAAAAGGTATTTTAATATTTTTAACTTGCAATCACTTTTATTGCACGATGAGATAACACATGATTTAATGCCTTTTTTTACGATTTTCACAAAACTTTCCGCTTGCCCGTTACTTTCTGGATTGTAGGCTGGTGACGTCAGATGGTCGATGCCGTTTCTTGGACAGAAATTCCTAAATTCAAGTGAAGTAAACGCGGTCCCATTGTCACTTACTATTGTGTGGGGTAGGCCGTACTTGGACATAAAATCGTATAGTTTTCCTATTACGTTTGTGGAAGTTGTAGACATAGTAACATCGTACAACTCCACCCATTTAGTGTGCGCGTCTACTACCACGAAAAACATCTGATTATTTAACGGGCCTAGGAAATCAATGTGTAACCTATAGAATGGCACTGGGGGGTACCGCCACGGAGCAATCGGCGTTCGCGGCGGGGACGGGCGCAACTGTTGACAGATATCACACGAGTTGATCATTGCCTCCAACGCCGCGTCAACCCCCGGGAACCAAAATCGTGATCTTGCCTCAGCTTTGGTTTTCACGATGCCCAAATGCGAATTATGTAACTCATGTAAAAGTTTTGAGCGCAATGTTTCCGGGATAACTACCTTATGTCCTCTCATTAGACAACCATTTTCATGTGACAATTGTGTCCTACACAAATAATAGGGCTTTATACTTAAATCCGAAAATAATTGTCTAGGCCAACCTTGATGAATGTAGTTAATTACTTTCGCTAAAATGATGTCCTCGGCTGTTTCTTTGCGCAATTCGTCCAGTGTCACTGGCAGACTGCCTTCAACCACAAAGTTAACATAAGTAGCCCGGTCGATAGGCGCCGCGGCTGCAGCCGCGTGAGTGCCGCTGTCGCTGTCCCCCCGCTCCTCTGCCTGTTCCTGCTCGTGACGTAAACTCGCTCGTGACAAATAATCAGCGTTATTATCGGCACTTCTTACGTACTCAATCGTGTAATTATACGCGCTTAAAAACATTGCATATCTTTGTAGTCTGTTTGCCGATACCTCTGGTATGCCCTTATAGGGACCAAAAATAGAAATCAAGGGTTTGTGGTCGGTACGTAATGTAAACGGTTCGGATCGGCCATATAAATATTGATGAAATCGCTTGACACCAAATATAATTGCTGTAGCTTCTTTCTGTATTTGCGAGTATCGTTTTTCGGCTGACGCGAGCGTGCGGGACGCGAATGATATAGGTCGTTCTAACATGTCACTACCTACTTGCGATAAAATTGCGCCTAACCCGTGTGGAGAAGCATCCACTGTTAATATTATTTTAGAATTTGGGTCAAAATGTGCTAAAACTTGTTCCGACGTTAAACATTTTTTAATTTCATTGAACGCATTCTGATGAATTGCTGTCCAGTGCCACTTAACTCCTTTCTTTAATAGATCATACAAAGGACTAAGTATGCTTGATGCTCGAGGAACAAAATTCCGATAATAGTTAACTAGTCCTAGATATGATTGTAAGGTGCTTACATTAGTAGGTACGGGAGCGTCTACAATAGCCTGCACTTTAGACGGATCTTTCTTTAGCCCGTTCTTGTTAATAACATACCCTAAGTAATTTATTTCGTCTTTAAAAAATTCACATTTGTCCTTACGCAATGTTAATCCTGCGTCCTGAAGTCTCTTAAGTACTATGTGTAGTTTTTCAATATGCAAGTCTTCCGTTTTTGCCGTTATTAACACGTCATCTAACAGGCATAACACTCCGTCTAATCCGGACAAAACGGTTTCCATCGCCCGCTGGAAAATAGACGGTGCGCTCGACAAACCGAATACAAGACGTGTGTATTTAAATAATTCCCGTGGAGTGTTAATACAGGTTATGTTTTGTGACTCATCATCGAGCAGAAATTGATTGTAGGCCATGGACAAATCAATTTTCGAAAACTGCTGGCCACCGTGTAATTTTGAGAATAATTCGTGAACCGTCGGCAAAGGATATTGTTCTACTACTAATTGTTTGTTAATGGTCACAGAATAATCCGCACACAATCTGACGGAACCATCACGTTTGAGTACGGGCACAATTGGTGATGCATAATCCGAATGTTTAACCGGTTTTAACACTCCTAGGTTTAGTAATCGTTCTATCTCCTTATCGACTTTGTCGCGCAAAGCAAATGCAATGGGACGCGCTTTAAAAAATACCGGTTTTGCATCATTATTTAGTTTTAATTTTACCTTATAGTTTTTGAAAGCGCCCAACTTGTCTGAAAATACTTCAGGGAACCGTATTTGCAACCGCTCAATTGCACTTTGACTGTCATTTAGAAAGTTAACTCGTGTTAATTTTAATTTAAATATTGATATGAAATCGCGGCCTAGCAGCGGTGGGCCGCCGTGACGTATAACAAATACATCAAGTGTATGTGTGCGCTGCATATATGTTATTGCCAAACGCACATAACCTACACACTGCATCTTGTTTCCCGTGTAACTATAAAACTTTTTGTGAGACGTATGCAATGGTATACTCGCAAACAACTTTTTGTATGTACCCTCAGATATGACTGTCACAGCTGATCCACTATCTATTTGAAATACTATATTCTGGCCATTTATTGTGACCGTTTCTGTCATGGGTTCCCCCCGGGCTGAACAAATGTTATAAAGTGACTTACCATCGTCGTCCTCGCTCACATCCCCCGTTAACACGTAGTTAATTTTATTGCACATTCTACGCAAATGCCCTACTGTGTTGCACTTTTTACACTTATACTTTGCGAACCGACATTGAGACGACTTATGATTAGCACGACCGCACACCGAACACTTTTCTTTCTCGGCACTATTAATCGGGTTGGCACTTTTTTGTCCTTTCGCGATCTTGAACACCTGTACTTGGTCTGTTGATGTAGAAGCAGTAGCGGCAGCGCCCGCGCGGGCGCATCTTACGCTCTCTGCTAACTCCACCGCCTTCGCCAAGGTCAAGGTCTCCAAATCCCGCGCAAACAGTTTCTCCCGTTCAGGACCCGCTACCATCCCCATCACAAATCGATCACGCAACGCCTCTTCCACATTGCTAAATCCGCAATGCACCGTTAGTCCGCGTAGCCTTGCTGCCCATTGCGTATATGTCTCACCCGGCTGCTGCGTAGCTGCGTAAAAGTTGTGCCGCTCGCTGAACCCGCAACGTTTTGGAGTGAAGTGGTTATCCAATAACGTCACTAGATCCTCATATGGCACCTCTTGAACGTCTTTGGGCAGGGCTAAGTCTGCTGCCAACTTGTAGGTACTATCATTGAGTGCGCTGAGTAGTATGGCTCGCCTTCTGGTTCCCGCCGCATCATTTTTCGCATCGATGTTATTTGCGATGAACCACTGCGTAATACGACCTTTGTATGTCTTCCAATCATTGACATTATGATCGAAAATTGATAAAATACCACAAAATGACTGGGCCATTTTTCAACTATGGATTTATTTTACGATTGTGGGTAAACTCGTCGCCACTGTTATGTAGGTACGTAGGGACACAAGTGAAACTACTGACAGCTAAAAGCACACTGTTTAATTGGTAGGTTAGAGTAAGGCAGGGACGCAGCCCATGCACACATACATAATATCGACAAACACATATATAACACGTTATTTATGAGCACCGGACGAAAAAGCCGTTTGAATTTATGGAACTCATCAATAAAATTATTATTGTTGGTCACTCTCATTCTATTAGGTAAAGATTTTAACTTAGAACTAATTTTTTTCAGTGCGCATTTGCACAAGTAAAAAAAAAAGAAAACAAAAAAAAGAAAAACAAATAAAAAGTGTAAAGTGGGTTGTGAGAAATTAGCAGCAAAGTGTGCCTCGCTGCTGCGCCAAATAGGTCCAGTTCAGCAAAAATGCCACACAACTTGTGTCTGACGATGGTTGCATTCATGTGCAAGAGTTCCCACATACAATTTGCAATAAGATTTAGAATTTCTGCTTAACATCATTTCAATATAAATTAGGTTACGATAGGTTTTAATTCATTAAAAATATTCTTTGGAGGTTTTTTTTACAGATTGCATAGACTAAGAGAGCAGTAGTGGCCCAGTGCCAGCGGCCCCGACTTACTAGTTATAGGCCGTGGCTTCGAACCCAGAGAGGCGCTTTACTTTGTGTAAATAATTTCACCACCACTGCTCTCAAAACGGTGAAGGAAAACATCGTTAGGAAACCGGCATGTCCTACAGCCAAAAATTCGAAGACATGTGAGATCTACCAACTCGCACTAAGACCGCATAGAAGATTATATCCCACTCCCTCTCGAAGAATAGCCATACGTAAGGGTAATGACACGGCGAAGATGCTTCACTGTGATACCTCGCGATCGCAGTTTAGCCGAGTGTCTGATCCCCTGACCCCCCCCTGCTCGATCTTCTGCAAGTTCGTCTTCTGTTTTAATCTCTGTCTTATCAACTATAAACTTTCTCATTCCGGTTTGATCCGCTTTCTCGCCACCTCGATGTCACCTCACGTAAAACAGATGCATGCTAATAAACTCACACGCACATTCCGAAGATACATGGCGGGCTGCTTGGGGGTTTACCTCGATGCCAACGTGAAAACAAAATATTTTTTAAAATTGGTCAAATCAGTTCCACTTTTTCTCCTGGAGTGGGTAGAGTAAAGCACAAATACAGGATTGGGCAACTGAGCATTCAGGTCCGACTGAACCGACGTGTTCATACCTCTATCCATGTAGAAACAGCGAATATCGACATCGAGGTTTCGAGATAGGGACCGTGATCGCAAAAATCTTCGGCATGTAAAAAAAAAAAAATGCATTACAGCAAAATAAATATCAAATAAATATATATATATAAATAAATATTTCCCCTCCTTTTTATGTACTTGTACATATTATTATTATTATTATTTTAATACTGTTAGCTTTTAAAAATAAAAATTACATTATTCAAATAAATATCTCTTATAACTATAAAAACAGAAAACATAGCATATAATGTCAAAAGGGCCTCAGCTCAGCATAACGTCAGATGACAACACAAGGTGTACCACCTGACGCTGATTCTCAACTGCAACTCACGAATGCC
This sequence comes from Mesoligia furuncula, assembly GCA_916614155.1. Classification (NCBI taxonomy): domain Eukaryota; kingdom Metazoa; phylum Arthropoda; class Insecta; order Lepidoptera; family Noctuidae; genus Mesoligia; species Mesoligia furuncula. Next base: position 25,793,355 of record OU744800.1, on the reverse strand, counting down.
ATACCCTGGAATAACAAACACATAGGGAAGTGTGTGTCCGATAAAATAAATTAAGAAAAATATTTTTTTAAATTGCCCTTTAAACAAAATCAGTAATTCAATAAATAATCTGTTTCAAGTACAAAATGTATTCGAATATTGCTTAAGAGAGTCAAAATTAACATGGCTTGATAAAATTAATAGTCTACTATCAGATAATACAAGTTCGTAATTAAATACCTAGCGAACTAAATTAATAAATACATGTACCCACACATATACAGACGCCAGCACATCAAGCTACAACAACTATCTGTCAAATTTATTTAATAGATTTTCAACTTTATCGCTAAGGCTTATAGTTCAAAGTTGATTGGGAAAATTTGACAGTTTCGGGTAGCTTGATGTGCTGATATCTGTACCTCTATCATGTATTTAATAATTTACCTTCATGTTACAGTCGCGGTATTTCATCGCAGTGGAACATTGCTTCAGAGATCCGTTTGACATATTATATTCAAAAGGAATTCGAGAGTTGCTAATCAGTATTTATAATGTACTAGTTTCTGCCCGCGACATCGTTCGCGTAGAAGTCGTAATATACACAATACTCGTAGGTACTTTAGTACCTATAGGCATTGTGTATCTTCATCATCATCATCATCATCATTTCAGCCGAAAGACGTCCACTGCTGGACATAGGCCTCCCCCAAAAGGGGGGGGGGGGGGGCTTTGCCATAATCGCCACGCTTGGCAGGCGTGTTGGCGATCGCATGGTGATGGAATGCATAGAGAACGCTGCTGCCCATTCTCCGGTACGACCCTTAGTCGCCTTTTACGACACCCACGGGAAGTATGGGGTGGTGCTATTCTTTAAGTCCGGTACCACACAGACAATTGTGTATCTTACGACTGTTATTTTAATAATACTTCAACGTTCCAAGCAAATCCAAACGGTTCAATCCACCATTACGGGTCCCATTTGCAACTACTAACTGCAGACAAAATGTAAATATGCGTGTAAGTAGGTATTTTAATAAGGTGTGCAAACAGTTTGAATTTGATCTTTTTAAAACGAGTGTGACCTCGGCAAAAAAGTGCTTAGCAACGAATTTCTTTAGAGATTGAATTCTTCAGACTTTTATTTTCTTTTTATAAAAAAAAAAAATAACATCTTGGTTTGATGGGAATTAACCTGCCGCAGCAAATTTTTATTTTTATTTTGGCAATGTTTGCAGTGTGTATATTTTGTTCCACAGTACTTTTATACCATTGTATTTAGCTGTAAGTCTTCCAAAGTACTAGTTATTTATTTATGGAAACAATTTTAAAAGCTAACAGTATTAAAATAATAATAATATGTACAAGTATAATAAAAGGAGGGGAAATAATCAAAGGGAATCAAAAAATTCATCCGCATCGCTGTCAACAGGAAAAGATGCCCAAAAGACTGGCAGCATTGCCACGTTGTATGGCAATGCTGATTCTTTGGCCAAAAAATAGGCCAGCCCTCTGGTCACGTGAAGAGTCGACCAACCGCTTGGCGATGTCGCGAAATACTAAGTGGGCACTCTGGCCCATGGCCCGAGTTTCAACCCCAAACGGCTCAAACATTAGTTCCAAAGAGATTGGAGTATTTGCGCCGTTTGAGGTTTTCCGCACCTGCAGCAGCCGCCCCAGCACGGCTCACCGTGCTTGGAAGATGGGATGGCGCAAGGGTGTCGACACACGTTGCATCCCACACCAAAGGCCTACCAACCTTCCAAGGCATTATGGTCATTCCGTCTGGTCTCATTTTCATTAACCTTTTGACCACCACACGTCAAAAAATCAAAAACGTGCCCTCTGCGTCAAAGTCTGTCATGTAGTCGAACCGTGGTGTACTGGGCACATTTTGGTTTGTCATCTATACATGACACTGTTAAAAACATGTTAAACTCCCCGTCGCTATTACTAAGTTTTCGCGTAGCGTTCTTTTTGACTTGTTTTCTTTTTGCTCGACTCCTATTGGTCATAGCGTGGTGTTAAATAGCCCATAGCTTTTCTCAAGAATTAGGCTATCAAATGGATTTTTTTTTTAATCCGACATTTAGTTCCAGAGATTAGCGCGTTCAAGCAAACAAACTCTTCAGTTTTATTATTATTACTAGCTGACCCGGCAAACGTTGTTTTTCCATTTAAATTTTTTCTAGCTGCCCGGCGCTACTTCGTTCGCATGGTGTCCAACCCCTACCCCTACCCTACTCCTACCCTACTCCTACCCTACTTCTACCCTACTCCTAACCTACTCCTACCCTACCCCTACCCCACTCCTACCCTAATGCTACCCTACTCCTAACCTACTCCTACAATTCAAAAAAAAAAATCCTATGTCCGTCTCCTGGTTTGAAGCTACCTCCCTACCAATTTTCAGCCAAATCGGTTCAGTCGTTCTTGAGTTATAAATAGTGTAACTAACACGACTTTCTTTTATAAATATAGATTAATCTATATGATTATGATTAATATATGATATTTGTTTAAAATAGAACCTGCCCCCGTCGATATTCTAATAAAGCAGAAAAGAAAAATATAAACTTAAATAAAAAATATCTTTTTAGCAGCTTTTGAAACCAAGCAAGTTTAACAAAGTAGACATGTGAAAAGTGAATAATTTTGCATCCCACTCATATTATTATTTCTAAGAGGATTTCTTTCCTGTTCTGCTTTTTCTCAAAGAGCATGAAATTAACCATCCGATTAAATCCATACCAATCCTAACTAATATTATAAATGCGAAAGTAAGTTTGTTTGTTATCTTTTCACGCCTATAGGTACCACTGAACCGATTATCCTGAAATTTTGCATATCTGTTGTCAGGTAAACAGAAAACGGACACAGTACCTTTGATCCCGAAAAAAAAGTGCTTTTCCCGAGGAAAACAACAATAAAGTTATTATGATAATAGATGGCGCCACGTGTCTTTTCAATCATGACTGAATTATATTAGATTTATGCGAGTGAAACCGCGGGGCGCAGCTAGTAAAAAAAAATATATATAAAAATGCGAAAGCGCGTCTGTCTGTCTGTTACCTCTTCACGCCTAAACCGCTGAACCGATTCAGATGAGATTTGGCATAGAGATAGTTTGAGTCACGGGAAAGGACATAGGATAGAACCCACCGGGGGGGATCGTAACCAATAACCTAACCTAACTCTACAGGTTTTTATGTACCATATTCTACGAATCAAGATAATATTCTATTTTTGCTCTATCTAATTACACATCAAAATAAAAACGGAAAGAATACCAAGAAAAACATAATCCGGAGTTTTATCTCAAACATCCCAAGAGAGTTTTAATCTAAAACGCTCTATAAATAAACGAAAAACTAAATCCACACAAGACTTGAAAATTAACTTTTTCAACCACTTGCGAAGTGCTTGCTCGATGCACTCTGGATAATTAATAAAACGTGCATTACTTTTATTTACGACGCTGAGAGGGTTATGCCTGCATAATAGGTTCAAAGATAATGTCTATAAGAACCGTTTTGCATATTTCAGTGGCACTAAGGCTGCTCCGTAACTTTTGCACCAGCTCGACGTCAGTTTGTTTTCTTTATTTCTTTAGTAGGTAAGTTCGTTTATGCAGTTTTTGATGGGTTCAGTTAAGTTGTAATGTCTTTTAAATATTTATGGAACGATGGTATTGATTTTTGAATATTGAGTCAGAATTGAAGTATTTCTGATTGAGCTTCGAAAGTTTCTTAATCCGAATAATAATAATAATAACATGAACGATAATTAATGATAATAACAATAATGAACTATCTTATAAACAATGAATCTGCAAATACATTCATAGAAAATACATATTTATATGTATAATTTTACTCAAGTGTTCAAAGACAATTGATTAACATTAAAATGGTTCAAAAAAGTTTCAAGTGTAACTAAATAATAACGGGTATAAAAGTCACTTGTTCTTCCTTTCATTGTGATATTTTTTATTGTTTTGAACGACACCTGGTAATCTGCTGGGTACAGAGATATTTGGAGATATCTAACCTTGTTTTAGGATGTTACTTAGTTTGATGTATAGAATACATAGCTAACGGCTATGTTACTTTCTACACCCTGGATTAGGTAAACGAATCCACAAAATACAGATAGTACAAAAAGCAATCTACATACAAAGTGCGCTCGAGCAACGCACACATAGACACCGCTCACGGACACGTTATCTCGGACCGGTTGGGAGTAGTGCGAGCGCGGGTGCCATCCGCTTGAGACACGCGTCTGTGAAGTGCAAAAATGGAGCAACAAAAAAATGGCTATCTAAGTTCGAATTATTATAATGGTTTCCTATTTTAATCAGTACAAACGAAGTAACTTTTTTGTAAGGTAAATTCACGCCACCAACTATTACGTAAGTTGAAAACATGATTTTTTGTTTGTGTAGATGTTGTGTTGTTTTTAGAGTCATTTGATAGGTTTAGGTCTAAAACAGATAGGGCAAAATAAACTTTGTAAATAGGGTAATCCGTTTTGAAGTTATTAGGGATTTTCGATAGTGCAAATTGACAAATGTAAAATTTTATATGTTTTTGTTCTGTAAACTTTTTGTATTGTAATACTATGTTTATTGTTTTGTTTTAATATTGTAGAATAAGCTCAACAATAAATCAAACAACTAGATACGAGTGCCACTACCACGATAATTTTTTGTGCATAAGCCAATGTTGACAACCCTAGCGCGACCGCCGAGCGTAGGTATGAAAAGTGAAGTACATACATATGGACTTCCTGTATACCTTCCGTGTACCTTCTGGACTATCTGTATTTTGTGACGAATCCCATCACACCAAAACAAACTGCAAGTTTGCAACCACTAATTAATCAGTTACAGTTCAATCATTATTGATGTGAATGATGGTACACTCGGTGGCCAACATTATCTGACCCACTTGAATGATAGCGAATTTGAACCTTATCGTGAACATTTGGAATACTCCGTGCAAGCATTTCGATAAATGATGTTGTTAGGCGATTTTAATCATTATATTGTTGTTGTTAAGGTTGAAAGGCTAATGAGTTTCAAGACTACTAAAAAAAAAAACCAAAGCGAGGGTGGATGAATAAAAAAAAATATCGCGCATCAGTAACATTTTAAAGGTGTCTACGGTTAATAGCTAAATTCCGTGATTCATTTTAATCGCTGGTTGTGATTGTGCGATAATGAACTTTATGAAAATATACGATATGGTTCCAATTCTTTAGAATATTGCGTCTGTCATCACAACTAAGATCGAATTTCAAAACATATTACAAGAGTTGAGTTGGTCTCGTGGTCACTAAGGCAGCTCGATAATCATCGTTGTCTGCGTTCGAAACCAGGAAAACATAACAGTTTTTTGTTAGCAATGTTTTGTTTTTAATTATTATCTATTTTTTTACTTTTTTTTTACGAACGAAGTCGGGAAATATCTTTTTAAATGGGCAGTTTGTATAGAAATGAAACAAAATCATTGCAAGTAATAAAAATGTTTATTAATTCGTTAAAATATACATAAGTAAGATAAAGTAAGTAAATGCTCTTTAGTTCAAAATTAATACATTTGATAATATCATATTCAAACCTAACCATTTATAAACATTTAAATAGTGAAAAAAAAGTCATGCTAATGGTAATTGCTTGGAAGTGTGTTATCGAGAAAACATTGATGTATAAATGCGAGAAAATAATGAATTTGTGAAATGTTTTACAGATTTATAGCTAAGTATATGTAGTGAATCAACATGTTATTTAAATAGAAAAATGCATTTCCATTTATAACAATAACATCACCACAGAATCTTACATTTTAATGGTTTAGCATTCATTCAATTGAGCATTTACTTACATAGTGTGTTTCAAAATACTTATAAGTAGATTAGTTAGTAGCGAAGTGGCGCACCGTCTCCTTCTATAACTTGCTGTAAGCGGCTACGCATACCGCACACCATGTTCCAACACAAATCTTTTCCTCTCATGTGCTCCCATGTCGATGACACGATCTCAGCCAAATTGTTTTTATTTCGCACTTCGGATGTGTCCCAATTTAAAACCATTTGACCCCATAGGTTTTCTATAGGGTTCAAATCGGGAGTTTTTGATGATGATGGCCAGTAAATAACAGTTACACCTTCTTGAGCAGCTAACCAATTCTTCACAATGCCTGCACGGTGGATGGAGCAGTTATCTTGCACGAAGTAAATATCTGTATTTGGATAGGCAATTCGCACAGTCACACAGTCGCACAGTCGCACAGCAGGACGTCTCCATCCATCCAGCAATGTTTTGTATAGTCATTAAGTTGCGACATGACGCTATGATTACACCAAATTCATTAAAAATACTTTTCACGATTTACGTCAAACGTTTTAGAAATGTTTGTGCGCCGCAGTCACTGTTTAGGCGTAGGTAGACTGACTTTTGTCACTTAAATCAATTTAGTATCCATCTACCCTACGCCGTAAACTTTTACTTCGTCCTACTTATTTGAGGACTTATAGTTTTTTTTTATTTACCCACTTGTTTTCCAGAAAAGTTGTTAGGCAAAAATCATATTGGTCGTTCTATAATAATGCAAGAAATATTGTAGAAATCATAAATGAAAACAAATAAAGAAAAATAAATTATAAAGAAATTGATAAAAGGTGGATTGTGTTTTCGAACCCACATGTTGTTCGTCGCGGATCCAGCATCGAACCGCGAAGCCACAATGACTGGTTGAGAATACGCGAAATTAAAGATTAGGTAGTAAGTAGGTATGGCCGTGTTATTTAAAAGCTTTTCAACTTTAACGACAAGAAGATAATGATTAAAATGGCTTAACAAGATATGCCGGTGGGTCAGTCAATGTTGGGTGGGTCAGACAATGTTGGTCACCGACTGTACCTATACCAGAGAGTCAATTTGCACAGGCAACCGCTAACTGACAATATATGGCAATAATACAGTAATGTAGCGATGATAGAACGACATAGCAATATTGGAAATAATACATTTTATCATTAATTGTCATTATGTTCGTGGAATCATTGTAATTTCAGCCATTGAAACCGTTAATGGTGGTAGTTGATTATTATTATTTAAGCATGAATCGAGTTATAAGCAAATAAAATTAAGCTCATGGGCAGAATCTTCGATTCATTTCTGTGATAATATCTATACTGGTAAAAATAAAAGCACCCTCTCACAAAAAGAAATTTAGAAAAAGGCAGTTGAAAACTTAAACAACGTGAAGTTTCAAAAAAACCGACTTCCAAAAAGACACTACAAAGTGAAAAATAACTTTAATTTTGGAAGTCGGTGGCAAAAAACTAAAATACAGATCCAAAGATACCGACTTCCGAAACTAAAGTTATTTTTCACTTTGTAGTGTCTTTTTTGGAAGGTGGTTTTTTTATTGTTAAAATGTTTATATTTCTCGCTTTTTAGTGGGTCTGTTTATAATATATCTAAGTTACAATAGCCTAATGTCAACTTGCTCATCACCTTTTACAAAATATTGCTTTTCTGGGACGTTCATTGTTGAGGAGTTCTCCTGGTATTTCTCCATCAGCTCCATTTCACCATTCACATTGTGACGAGCATAAATTGTTTGGCAACCATATTAAAGTAATCGAATCGCAACCCGTGAAATAATTATTATTGCACTTCACTATTTGGTGCTTTCCGAGAGGAAATGCGCGAGATACTATAAAAAATACCCAAATCGCTATAGGTGTGCCTATACTATTTGAAGAGTTCTTTCGATTTCTCCAGGAACCCATCATCACTTGACCTGATGACAATGGGACCACCTGGAAAGTACACCGTTTAAAAAAAAGGGTTTTTTCAAATCGGTCTAGCCGTCTTCGAGTAATCGGGGAACATATATAAAACAAAAGAGGATTCCTACGAACTGAGAGCCTCCTCCTTCTTTTGAAGTCGGTTAAAAACAGAAAAAAGAACTGCCAAAAAGAATACATATAGAAAATGTAATAGCAGTCGCATACTTACACCATCATAACAAAATATTACCAAATTCAAAACCGTTCCTTTGAAATACCAGTATCACTTATACCAGTACCTCTTACAAATACAAACAGGCAAGCACACATCGCGATGTGAGCGCGTACATTATAATATCCTAGTCCGCAGGTTTCATTTCCATTTCGCGATGGATTCCCACGATTCCCACCAGTGTTTGACTTTGAAACTCAACTAATATTATATTGAAATTTAATGGGATTTGAGGAGCTACATCGGCAGTTCGGGGTGCCGTTAGGTGATGCATACACGTAGCAGTGTTTGGTTTGTTGTTACTTAGCTAATGTTGGGAATAGAGATTATGCATGTATGGAATAGTTTGTGCCGTTATCGATTTCTGTTGGGGATTGATGGCGTATATATAATGGTGTATTGTTGTTCAGTTGATGTAATGCGAGTCTATCTAAAGTAAAGTTCATGAAGACATTATAGTTTTTGGTATTATTTTAATCCTACTTCCTACTATAATATTATAAATGTGAAAATTTCTGAGGATGGATGGAGGGATGTTTGTTACTCTTTCACGCAAAAACTACTTAACGGAATTGGATGAAATTAGGCACACAGATAGCGAACCAGGATTAATACATAGGATAATGTATATCCCGATATGACCACGTGATCGAGATTTATGCGGGTAAAACTTATTTTAACTAATCAAATACTTAATATTTGTATGCTTATTCAATTTGAAAAAGGTTATACTTAAAGGTTAAAAAGGTTAACGGTAAATAATTGTGCTTTACCAAGACAGTGCTCAAAATCCTATAGGTAGGTAAGCATTTGAGGAATAAAAGAGCATTTTCAGTTAAATTAGTCAATAATCTACACAAACTAAGATCATTAAACACATCGAGTGTGGCCTAAAGATACTTCCTTGCAGCAACCCTTAATTAATTAGTACAATATTTTTTTCAATATCTTTATTTATTTATATATTTTCAACAAACAATCCATTTCTGTGTAGGTACTAAACCGACAAACTCGATTACAAAAGTAACTAGGTATTAGAAATGCTCCCGGCAAAACGACGACATGACATACGCAATCAAACGCTCGATGTAAAACAGTTTAACTAACATTCGACAAATCCCGCCGAGAATTAATTTCCGATGTGGATGATAATGAACAGGCTGTACGGGTCATTTGCATCGATATACCGATGTCGTTCATCGAAATGAGCGCACACTGCAAATTTGCCGAACGAGCCCGCAAAACCAGTGTGAATTGAGGCCTACTGCAGTTACTACATGATATAGAGAACTGTTTGTGCTTTTGTTTGGGAATTTCATATTTCTGAGTGAATTTTGGTGTGCAACATAGTTTTCTGTTTATTTTAGGTTCCCGGGAATATTGGCATTGTGGGTACTGCTATTCCAAATTGATTCTTGTCAACAAAAGTTTGCAAGTCATTTTATAACAAAGGACATTAATAACAATAATATGTTTATTGTACAAACAGAACACACAAGATTGAACATATAAATATGATTGTAATAATTATTACATTGAACCACGAACAAACAAAGAAGAAAATTGCACCAATCATTATCATTCTGAAATCGCCAATATAGATAAGCAATCAAGCAAAGACTTCGTTGAAATTTCGATAACAGAATATCGATAGGCCTTTTACAGTACGCGCCGGTGGAAACCAGTTCGAGCCGGATATTGCACGTCCATTGTTGTAAAATTCATAGAGGCATATTTACTTTTTGCATGTAAAGTGCGTGATTGATATCCGATTGCTGGGGGCTATGCAACTGGCAATTAGATTTAATGGCGTTTCAGTTTTGCAATATATTAATATTGTGTACGATTTAAATGGAAATAACGATTTTGTTAGGCTAAAGCATGATGAAAATTTCAAAGTCTAATAATTATTAAGTACTGTGGTTTTTTCTTGAATTTTCAGAATCCTGTAATTGCAATATTTTAATCCCCACTTGAGGGTTTTATAAATAATATATTGTTTATAATAAACATGTATCCAAGTAGAACTAAAGAGACTAACGATTTTACTCAAACAATGAACACTTCAAAAAATATAAACCAATAACAAATAAAAGAAAGATGACAACCAACACAATGAACAACAAAGATTACTTCAGAATAACTAAAATAGAAGTAAACTCTGCCACATCCCCTAGCGACCTTCACAATGCTCTCGTGCAGAAGGAACTGCGCACAATGACTGGCACATACCGAACACGTAGGTAATTGCATGACATTGCAACTGCCTCCCTCCGATATTGGAACAACCAAAGCTGTTGGTGTAACGCTTCTAAGTAATTTTGATTTTCATGCAAATTTCGGTGTAGGAGAAAATTTGGAGCCGAGTTTTGGTTAAGAAACAATGATCTCTGCATCATGTCTACCGAAATTGTATGTTAATTACATTATATTTTTCGACGTTGCATTTGCTGTAGTATAATAGGTCAAAATTAATTGATTCTTGAACCAAAGGATCTCATAATTTATTATGAGAACAGTATAAGATTCAGATCCCAGATTAAATCATTCCTTTGTCCATTTTTCCATCTTCATCTTGGTTTGTTGTTAGGGGTTGCTTTCCTTTTCAGTATTCTCCACTTAACTGTCTTTCGTATTTTCAAGTGAGGTCAATCAATGGCCCTCATGCGTTCTCCAAAAATGAAATGTTACGCATACAGAAATAATAACGATTTTCTTGCTACACATCGTTTTTAGAATATACGATTTTGTAAGTCAAGCCGCCATCTTTGTTTCTGCTGAATCAGCTGGGGTGAGAATATATCAGACTGTAATGATGAATGTACGAATGAAAATGAGAGAGGGATTCATTCAAATAAGGTCCAGTTTTAGTTTTTCTGCCTACGATGGGCCACATGTATTTAAAATCGGTTGATGAGGCTTTGATACTAAACATAACATTTAATAGCCGTATTAAACCAAAAATAGTGCGTACTAATTCACGAAATTACGGAAGCTGTTTTGTAAAACATTCAATATTTTAATATTTTTTTTGGCCTCGCTTGGTGCAAAGCCCGTCGAACCGTCTGACACACATCATATAAAGCAGTAAAACGACTAGTTGGTTTGAAGCCGTGCTCTTCGTATTGTAGAACCATATCAGTTATTTGCGCGGCGGCGCGGCGCCGTCCTGAAATGCTTCTATGATCAGTTATTTGCCCTTTTTCGCCATGACGCCGTATCCAAAATCTCACAGTGAATGGAGATATACTGAGTTCTTCTGATAAAGCACTAATATTCAAGTCATCTTCGTATTGAAATAGTATTTCAGCCCTTTGTTGCGATTTTATTTCGGAGGAGTGGAAAGGAGAAATGAGCTTTTGCCTTGGAGTGTGACAACGTTAGCAATTTTTTTTTATCTTTTTTTAATTAAATCAACTTTAAAATCACACTTAAATTTTTTGATAAATCTCATTGTAACAAATGCAATTAGATAATTATGTCAATGTGTCAACTTTTAAATTAAGAAATGAGTTTCATCATCAAAAAGTTATTAATAAAAAGTTATCTTTTTGGTACAATAAATGCTTCCCAACTATTAAATAGGTAGTAGATAAGTTCCTAGATATAGCTGCAGCATTTGAGCCTTCACTGCTTATTTGAAAATTGATAAACACTTTTAGACCGCGACTGGTACATATTTATTTTAATACTTTAAGCACACCAATGTACAGAGGCACATTTAATGCCATAGGCATTTTCTACCAAACACACCTACATATGTACATATCTATTTCATCATGATCTAATTTCGTACGCTTGTAGCCATAGTAACGGTATATTGGCAAGCGGATTTTGGTAGCAAATCACAAATTATGTTGCCAAGTAGAATAAAAATATAATATTTATTATATAAAGAAAATCTCACAAGGGAAGTTCCGACTAAATGTAAATGAGAAAAGTGTACAAATTAACGAATAAGTATAAACTAGCTGAAATTACGTGACAGAAATTCGGCGTGCTTTTAATACATCAATAAACCTGTAGATAGGTAATTACTTGCTCTCAAAACTGTGAAGGAAAAAATCATGAGGAAACGGCATGTCCTAGAACCAAAAATTCGAAGACATGTGACATCTACCAACCCGCACTAGACCCGGGTGATGGATTACAGCCCACTACCTCTCAAAAAGAACTTTCACCAGGTCATAAAAATGAAGCGCACTGGAACATACAATTCTCGTCCCAGCTTTTTCTCCTCGTCACAAATATAAAAAATAATCAATTTTTTTTCCCCCTAACCACCGTTTTCGCCACCAACAAAAGTGCAAGTGCCAACACGGCCGCGCAATTTGTCACGCAATCTCATGACGTGACAACTGACACTCATAGCCGCGACAGGCGACAGTCATGGCCTCGTAAGACCGTGTTACTTGTCACGCTCCCACTCTAGCTGGTTACAGCTCTAATATATGCCCTGCAAGACAGCCTGACGCACTCGGTGCTACTTTATATTATATTGCGGAGTGAAATAAAAACAATGCGGTTTTAGAGGAAACTTTCAAAGGGTGACGTCCTCGGTAAGTTGTTTAAGTGTGTAAGAAAAGATTATCTTGTTTTTGTGGTTTTTCATTTTACAGTTGGGGTTCGTCTCTGGTATTTTCCAGATTAGCATAATCAGCCTATTATGTTCCCAATCCTGGGACCCAGGCCTAATCTTTCTGTGAGTGGGAGCGAGCCATAAAGGCTCCTTCAAACAGGCGCGACAGGACACGCGACACAAAGGCACCGCAGGTCGAGCAACGAGCGGTGCCTTTGTGTCGCACGGGATTGTATCGCGTGTCGCGCTTGTTTGTAGGAGCCTTAATCCACCACATGAGCCCAGTGCGGGTTGTAGGATGTCAAATGTCTTCACAATTTTGATTCTAGGACATGCCAGTTTCCTCACGATGTATTCCTTCGCCATTTTGAGAGCAATGGTGATGGTGGTTCGAACTCACGACTGCTCACCACCACTGCTCACCACTTTGTGGTAACAAATACAATGGCTCAGTAATGTTATGGCTACATTGTCGCGGTATTGTCAACTAGGTACAGTTCACGCGCTCTCTGGCGTACAGCGAGAGGTCGAACGGTGTGCGAAAGAGAGCGCGCAAAGTTTAGTTCACGTTATCGCGACAATGTAGCCGTAGCATAAGAGTCTTTTTTTTTCGAATTTCGAGCTTATTACACCTAAGTCATACCCTGTAATACGTTGAAAATTGAATAAAGATCGAACATGTTTCCTTATCATTGGATTATTAAGCACAATCTATCAATTCTATGCTCATTAAATAACAAATTACGAGGACATGCCAAATTCATTCTTAGACATAAAACTCGTACAAGATAAGGAATGTAATTTAACTAAGGTTATTCTTTATATTAACCTTCTCGTCTCTAGTTCCAACAAAATATTACTCACATAATGTTACTGTTAATTTCGTCGAAAAGAATGTTAAAAATCGTCGGATTAAGGTCTTAGCACACGTACCAAACCGGAAGGGGATCGGCATCGTATCAACTCGAGCCGTTCAGTATTCTTTGTATGAAACTCTCTACTGCAACGCACACTAATCGGAATTGTAACGTAATCGCCTCGCCTCGGGACAACCTCACGAAGCGTGGTGAGGTGCGTTACGGCTCGTCGTCCCCGCGCTTACGTCTCTCCGTACCCGTCCTTCGTCTCTTCGTCCACCCTTGCCCCTTTCACCCCTTCGGCCTGCCTGCTGCACCATCAACCAGCGGTCGGCAAGCTGTAAGCGCGGCGTCGCCTAGCCGTAGCCGAGTCGACGTATTGGAGCTTCTGATCCGCTTTGGTTACGTGCTTACGGTAGGTTGACGCCTATTTGGCGACGAGGCGAAAGGTGTCGATCCCTTTCCGATTTGATACGTGTGCTACATTTGTGTATGACCTTTAACTCAAACTCAAACTCAAACCATTTATTTCAATTAAACCATTTACAGGCACTTTTGAATTGTCAAGAAGTCGGTCAGTCAGAAAATATGAAGCTAGTTGCCCATTCCAAAGCGTAGGTACCTATGGAGAAGAACGGGCAAGAAACTCCATGGACACTCTTTTAAATTGTATTTTTAATAAAATATTAGTTACATCATTAATGTTGAATTTACAATTATATGTGAGAACGATGTAAAAAAAATACGTACGCGTTAAGAGCGTCCAGAGTACAGCAAATAGTAAGAAGACAACAATCCAAAAATAAAATAATTAAAAATAAGCCGAGGCAGCTGAGTGATGACCAGCCCCAACTGACGGCGCCCGTTCACGAACATGACGCATAGATCAGCACCATTCAGCTCAACCATTTTGAAGGGAGCTAAATGATCCAATACACACGCCACCGTCAGCGAGACATTTGTGTGAGCATGACATACTATCAGCCGCCATGGCACATTCAAGTCAATGAAAGACATATTACCCGGTAAATGGTAAGGAAGGTATACTTACATAGAACTCACATCTGTGCTATGCAGTTATACAATGCAAAGGAAATTGAGTTTATACAATGCAAAGATAATCTTACAATCTTCAGCAGCTCCAACAGTATTTTCCATTGTTAATCAATTAGTTGTGGTTGTGGAGCAGGACCAGCATTGAGCCAGGCATTTTTATCAGCGATGTAATCCCCTAACTTATAATATGCCTGACTGCATAGTGTGCGTTTTATACAAGACTTGAATCTTGTCTCATTCAGTTGAAGAATGTGGGGAGGTATTTTATTATAACATTTTAAACAGTGTCTGTGTGGTGCCGGACTTAAAGAATACCACCACCCCATACTTCCCGTGGGTGTCGTAAAAGGCGACTAAGGCGCGTACCTGAGAATGGGCAGCAGCGTTCTCTATGCATTCCACCACCATACCATACTGCGATCGCCAACCCGCCTGCCAAGCGTGGCGATTATGGCAAACCCCCCCCGTTTTAGGGGAGGCCTATGTCCAGCAGTGGACGTCTTTCGGCTGAAATGATGATGATGATGAAACAGTACCCCATAAAAGATGAGTCTACTTTAGCCAGTCTGAAACCTGGTTGAACTAATAGGTCCCTATTCCTAGTACTATAATTATGTCTTTCACCTCTTTTACCAAAAAGATGTAAGTTTTTTCTCACATACATGATGTTTTCGTAGATATATTGAAAAGGCACCGTCATGATGTTAATTTCCATAAACAGTTCCCTTAGAGAATCACGCCTGCAGAGGTTATATATGGCTCTGATGGCTCTTTTCTGCAGAATAAAAATAGAATCGATGTCTGCAGCCCGTCCCCAAAGCAAAATACCGTAAGACATGATACTATGAAAGTAACTAAAATAGACCAGTCTCGCGGTATCTACATCAGTAAATTGGCGGATTTTTCTGACAGCATAAGCTGCTGAACTTAGCCGTCCTGCAAGGGATGTTAAATGAGGACCCCATTGTAGCCTTGAGTCGAGCGTGATCCCCAGGAAAACCGTTTCATTGACGAATTCTAGTTTCTCTTGATTCAATACTATCTCACAATCACTACTCTTTACATTTGGTAAAGAAAATCTTATGCACTTATGCACTTACCATCGTTGATATACCAAGATAGGGTGTGTATATTATGACTCGTAACTTATAGCAGTTGGTACCTGGATACTGCACTGGTTGTCAAAATTGGAGGTTATTATCCCGCCCTAGTTTAAAGAACGTGTGACAATACTGAACCAGGCAGTCACCATTACCATTTTCAACATGACAATTACTTACATAAATACATAATGTTCCCACTACTGGGACACATGTCTCCTCTCGGTGAGAGGGAGTGGGCCGTAATTCACCACGCGGGCCCAGTGCGGGTTGGCAGATGTCACATGTCTTCGAATTTTTGGTTCTAGGACATGCCGGTTTCCTCACGATGTTTTCTTTCACCGAATGACAATTATGTAATTTTAATGTGACAAGAAAATATTCAGATAAAACGCGGACTGAATCATTCAAAATCAAAATCAAAATGTTTTATTTCACATAAACCTACATGAGCACTTATGAAACGTCAGAAGCTAGGTGCACGGTTCCAATTGGTCGTTTCCTATGGAGAAGAACCAGCAAGAAACTCCATGGTTACTCTTTTTAAAAATAATTGGCTTTTATAATGTTTCCAGATTACAGTAGGTATGGGAGGACAGCGCAGGCCTGTCAACAAGTACCAAGTACTTGATGAAATAGAAAATGGTCTACAGATCTAAAGTCTATAAGGCCTACAACGTCCTCACATTTACAAAATAAGAATCTATCAAAAGGATAATATAAAAAAAAAAAATTAAAACCTACTAATCATTTGCGGGATAGTTGCGTAACTCACTAACAGTAGCAATGTGTACGTGACATTGGCTAAATGCACAAACCGTGCGAAGCCAAAAAGGAAAAAAAAAACAGTTGGAATGACTTTCATTTTGACAGTTCAACAACATTCATTCCGTAATTTACGTTCGCGTTCGCAGACAAATTTTTCGAACATATAAAGCCATTAATTAGCAATATCCTCCAAAATGATTCAGACTTTGATTGATAGTGTGTTACGCAATTTTATTAGGTTGCAGCGGTGCTATTCTGTAAAAATCTCACCGTGAAAACTAAGGTGAAGTGAGCGTGGAGTGAGCTGTCAATAATGTCAATAAGGTCAAATCTCACCGTGAAAACTTAGGTGAAGTGAGTTTGTTTTTGCTAGGAAGCAAAAACAAACTCACTTCACCTAAGTTTTCACGGTGAGATTTTTACAGAATCGACCGGCAGATATTTATCACAACATTTTTGTTAAGAATAAGCGTGGTGATTAATTCTCGTTTATCTATGCATGAATCAGAATAATTAAAATCGGCTTGTGTTTAAGCGCCTACCAGAAAAGTACCTATTTTACTACCAAAAAATTCGAAATACCTGCCAGAATGGATAAAATGCTCACCAAATTGTGTTTCATAAAGTATTGTAGAAATGAACCTATTTTCCTTTTTACCCGACTGCGTCAGAAGGAGGGTTATGTTTTTCGAGTGTATG
Source organism: Mesoligia furuncula (assembly GCA_916614155.1). Taxonomy (NCBI): domain Eukaryota; kingdom Metazoa; phylum Arthropoda; class Insecta; order Lepidoptera; family Noctuidae; genus Mesoligia; species Mesoligia furuncula. Next base: position 25,776,285 of record OU744800.1, on the reverse strand, counting down.
TAAATATGTATGTATATTTCTTTTTATTCTATGCCACATCCTATGTCGACGGAGCTTCGCGGACCCCTATTTCTGTGTGCCCTCGGGGTGCCCTTCGCTCGCTCTTGCAGCCTACGTCGCCAATATTTTTCATTTTGGGTATTAATGTTACTGTTTCAGGGAAACAAGATTTGGTGAGCATTTATCCATTTTTGTAGGTTCAATAATTATTTTGGTAAACATTTAAATCGTACCCTTTAAAATCTAGCATGATATTATGTGCATATTGCTAACTGATAAATCCAAAATCAACATTCCACATATTGAATCAAACAAGGACCCTGCAATCCCAACCGATCTATAATCTAATTTATCCAAAGATGCTTCTATATTTTTCTAATACAGTAATATTCTTAGACTACGCCATGCTTCCCTAAAAATATTATCATATAAGCCCAATAATATTTTATCGTAGGGGCTAAATAATACGTTGGCAACATTTGGTGGTTATATTGTTACGTGTGGCCCGTTATATACCGACCAACCGATATTTGCGGGGTCAAAGGTTTCATGTAATGAAAAGATTTATATTTAGGCTCGATAATGTGAAATAATATATGACTAAAATGAATGAACGAAAAAACGAATTGATTCATTTTAAAATAAAGTGTAATACATTTTTATTAATGTTAAGTATAATGTAAATTGTAATAATTAGAATCAATATTATAATATAATGTAATTCGATATATTAAATTTGCAGTCCCCTTACAGGGTCTTAATACTGTGTCATGAAATTTGAATGCATGACTACTATCCAGTGTTTTACCTGTTAGCAACTAAATAAATCATGTTTTAATATGTACCTAATTTATGTCTAGATAGATACATATTGAGACGGAGACGTGGCTAAATAATTACAGCCGCACAGGTCGATCGATCAGGTTAAGCTACGCCTGCCGCGGTTGGTCTGAGGATGGGTGACCATCTTTACATACCGTGACCCCTCCGTGCCTCGGAAAGCACGTTAAGCCGTTGGTCTCGGCTGTCACTCGTGGATCTTTGACAGTCGTTACGGGTAGTCAGAAGCCCGAAAGTCGGACAACCAGTCTCTTCAAGGTGTATCTCTAATCACGTGGCTAGGACGCTAGATAGTAAACACAAGTGCCTGGGAATTTTCCTTGATCTGTCAAAGGCATTTGACACCGTTTCTGCCCCAGCCTTATTGAGTAAAATGGAAAGCATTGGAATACGTGGACACCCATTGAAAATCTTCGCAGACTATCTCAGCGATCGTACCCAAATTGTAAAAATCGGCCTATACGAAAGTGACGAGCTTCCAATGACATACGGGGTTCCACAAGGCAGCATTCTAGGGCCTACTCTCTTTCTCATTTATATAAATGAACTCTGCAAACTGCCTCTTGAAAATTGTAAGATATACACATACGCGGATGACACTGCCCTTGTTGTAGATGGTTATGACTGGCCCCAGACATACCAACACGCCGAGGCTGCGCTGTCCCACGTAATGAAATGTCTGGCTAATAACATGCTCACTTTAAATGTCGATAAATCGGTATACGTTCCCTTTGCAATTCGGTCAAATCTGTGTCCCTCAAATGCCCTTACCCTAAAAGCACACACTTGCGGTTCCTCAACGCAGTGTAGCTGCCTCTGCCTTGCCAAATCCACTTGTGTAAGGTATCTAGGAGTACTCATTGACGAGCATCTCAACTGGCACCCCCATATAGTCAAAGTCACGTCCCGCATACGTAAGCTAATATACGTATTCAAGAAGTTGAGAAACTCTGCTGATAACGACACGCTTAAACTAGTATATTTTGCCCTATGCCGATCTGTTCTAACGTACTGCTTGCCCGTTTGGGGTGGTGCCACCCAAAATGTATTTATCCGCCTTGAGAGAGCCCAGAGAGCTGTCCTTAAGGTAATGCTCTCTCGTCCACGTAGATACCCCACTGTGCAGCTCTATTCCGATTGCAAGGTTCTCACAGTAAGGCAACTTTATGTGCTTCTGGCGACCCTACGCAAACACTCTGTCCGCCCTCCAAAGGAACCGACTGGCAGACTTAAGCATAACGTTTTCCCTCATGAACGCCACAGAACTGCCTTTGCCAAACGCCAATTCTACGTTAATAGCATTAAAATGTACAACTTCCTAAATAAAAAGTTAAAAATTTATTCGTGCCCTAAATACCAATGCAAAAACTTACTTAGAGATTATCTCCAAACACTGAGTTATGATAACACTGAGGATCTTCTACTGGGTAATTTACAATGAAAATTAACTACCTAAATCGAATTTTAACCTTAAACGGATATGCAGTGACTACACCCCACTCTTCTCACTACACCCACCCTACACCTACTCACTACATTTACACACATACATCCTACACTTACTCACTACACACACTCAGACCTTACATTAATTCGCCACTCCACACAGTTAAACGTCCTTCTTTAGTGTTTCCCTTACATAAATTTTATACTGTTTTTCTTTTACACCATTTACTTATTGTTGAAACGTCCCGTTTTAGTATAATATGGCTTTGTTTGTAACGAAGAATCACTGACTCCTAAGACACAGGCACCTACACCTAGTTTAGGAGTCAGAGTATTTAAATTATTGTGACCTAGTTATAAGCCTCTACGCTCTTTTGTCTTTGAATATTGTTATGAATTGGCTTTTGGTGAAATAAAGAATTTATTTATTTATTTATCGTATTACCCAGGAACTGGGTTGCGGAGGTCAGCTAGGCAGTCGCTCCATGTAAAATACTGGTATTCGGCTGCATCCAGTTAGACTGGAAGCTGATCCCAACATAGTTGGGAAAAGGCTAGGCAGATGATGAGACAGGTACATATTGAGACTTTGCGAGATAAATATTGACTGAACACCTAGTCTCCATTTGAATAAGACTATAGAGGTATGAGGAACAGGGTTTAAAGTTCACTCATCCTCGATATAAAAGGGAGGATCCTCCGACCAGACGGGTGTTGTGTCTGGCGGGTAACTGCCCGATGATTAATGTCGGGCCGTTGTATCTATGCTAGTTGCGCGATAAACTCTGCTTGCAAGATGTAGGATTTTGCGTGACGTCAGTATGACGCGTTGTTCGCATGTGACGTTGTAGATACCACTTCGAGACTAATGCTCGGTTTTTATAAACAAAAACGAATCGTTTTACTTACTGCAGCGTGCATTTTTTATTGCCAAACTGGGCATAGAAATAGATTCGTAAGCTAATTTTATCTGTGATAGCTGCTTCCATAAGGAAGTGTCTACTGTGCAAAGTTATGAGGACTTTGCTTCATTATTGGTAACGATACAAGAGTCTTAATATTAACCAAGAACTGTCCGTAAATTATTGGAATCGACCATTAGTTAGTTTAGTATTCACTCGTTTATTTCCAAATTCGTTATTTCCTTATTTGAATCCATATTTTCATATATTTCCCCACACAACAATGCGTGAAAACATTTTGGGCGCCAAATTAACCTGAGAAGCCATCTTTATTGCATAACCTTTTTAGAGAATAAATTAAAAACAAATTTTCGTAAGCTGCCAGTTTGAAGGCAAAACAGAACTTTTTACCTCATCTAACTTTAATAGCATTAGACCTTCATAATCTGTAATTAATTTATATTCAGTGTATTCCGAAGTACGTTTTATCTTCTGTGGGAATTAGAGGTTTTAACCCCAAGCGGGAAAAAAGAATGTTGTCGCTTTTCGAAACTTGGAGAAAAAAGACGGAACCTGAATAAAAATCACTACATTTGTCACAGCATAAGAATTGGAATTAGACAAATTCGTCCGTTAAATTAAGGCCATTCCGGATGGGGAACGGAATTCGATTTGGGGTAAATCTCCCACCCGGCTGGGGAAATGGGGAATTTTCCTTTACCGCGCCTCGCGAACTTAAGCGATGCTCGGGATCGCACGTGATTGGATAAAATAGAAAGTGTATTTACTTCTAATTTGATTTTAAATTGGATACAAATGGATGGCGATTTTTTTACTTAATCCGCCAAAGAACGGGCGTTCCGAGTAAATTATTTGGCTTAGAGACTCGAGACGTGAAAATTAAATCGATCAATCCTGGACCGTATTCAAATAAACAGTACTTTCAGCTCACTGATAAATATTTAAACAGCTTTTCAATTAAGACCAGACTAACTAATACTCTGAAGTACATCATGGAGTACATTTTAAAAAGGGAACTGAATATTTTCATTCAGCTACCTACATATAATTGGAATTCTTACATTAAAACATACCAACAAAAACTGTGTAAAATGTTTTGTTTACTCAACCGTTTCAGTTCGGGGTATGTGCTGTTTTAATTCTACGTAAGCCACTCCATGAACATCGTTTTCCATTGATTACCTACGTTTATATGACTGTTTTTATCTTAGCCTAACATGTCATTGCTCGCAACTTATTTATTTTTCTTCTCCAGTTTATCTGATCTGCCATTATTAAACGGAAAACCCTTGTTACCTTATTAAGTATATATTTGTACCTTATTTTCCTTTGTTTTTCCTTTCGACGGTGCATCCGTGCTTCTTATGTTTGGGTCCAACCAAAAGACCACCAAGATGACATTTATTGCAGCGTCAGAGGCGTTGTCCTGATCGTCACTTATTTACCTAAACTAACTAATATACTTACTATATTAATAAATTAAAAAGATCGGTGCTTTTAAATCTTTTCCAAGAAAAAAAAAATCTTAATCGCTACCGCTTATGCCTTAAATGCCCGAAATAGTCACTCACGCTCCAAGCTTAAAGTCAATTAATTTTTTGTCTTAAGTGGATACCTTCAAACCCTTGTTACCTTATTAAGTACCTATATATATATTTACCTTATTTTCCTTTGTTTTTCGTTTCGACGGTACACCCGTGCTTCTTATGTTTGGGTCCAGTACATGGCCACATTTATTGCAGCGTCAGAGGCGTTGTCCAGATCGTCACTTATTTACCTAAACTAACTACTATACTCACTTACTATATTAATAAATTAAAAAGTTGCCGTGCTTTTATATTTTTTCTTGAAAAAAAAAAATCTTAAACGCTACCGCTTATGCCTTATATGCCCGAAATAGTCACTCACGCTCCAAGCTTTAAGTCAATTAATTTTTTGTCTTTAGTGGATACCTTCCGACCCTTTGCTCATTATCTTTGACAGTAATTCCTGTTCCAGGAAACTCGATAAGCAGAGGAAGTTATGTTTATTTAATTTAGTAGGCACCTGCCTAACTTTTATAGGAACGGATAATTACCCTTGTAAAGTTAGGGTAAGCACAGCAAATTGACACACTACTGTGTCAATTTGCTGTGTTATAGCCATTTCAAAAAAACTGTCAAACAATATACGGACAGTATAAGTTGCTAGTTTAATTTTGCTAGATTTAGGAATATTTATAGGCTGTGTGTGTGTGTTCCTCTATCATATTTAATTAATACTTATACAGGGTGAATTTTTCAAGTAAGCGTGGATGGCCAAATTCGAAACTATGAGGAATAGCGAAAAGTACTCAAAGGAGTCTCGGGCTCAATTTTGACGAAAACTAAAACTGCATCATTGAATTTTTGAAAAATCAACATTTCTAGCCAGGAATCGAACCCGTTGATTTTGATATAAAAGACACCCTATATTATTACACCATTCGATAGTGTCCCTAATAAGAATCAAATTCTGGGTAGTAATGACATACGGCAAAATAAATAAAAGAGCTCATTTTAACAAATTACTATTTTATTTTTCTTATGTGGCCTATCTATTAAACCTTAAAAATATAAAAAAAAAAATAGTCCTCCGGTATCGGGAGCAAGGTCCAAGCTCCCGGTGGTTAGAGCTCCAGAGACAGGAACGTCCTCACAATGCGAGCCGTGTTAATGCCTTCTGAATCAGACACTCGATCCAACCGCCTAACGAGAGCCTCGAGAGATGTTGATCAAGGATTTTGGCTATCAGGAATTCATTAATATAAAATATGTAAACATAAGATTTCTTCCGAAATAAATTGTGTAAAATATGATGGTGAAAACTGGATCAAAATCCTTTGTGTAGCTTAGAAGAACAACGCGGTCAGACAGACAGACGCGACATCTCTACTTCAATGTTTTTTTTTTATTATTATTATTTATTCAGATAACAGAGATCCATTGGGTTAGTAACAACTCAACTAATAACACCGACAACGTACAGGTGACAAGTGACCTCACAAAAGGGGCTGTCATATCTCCCGGCCATAGCACTCAGAATGCTGCTGGGGCTGCCACGGAGTCTGTTTAGCAGCGAGAATAGAATAGAATACTCTTTATTATGTAAACCATATTAATTACAGACATAATACCGAGGCCGCTCTCTTACGTCGTACAGCATTGAAGCAGTCGGTACGTGCCTCAGCGAAAATAGATGACGCGCTACAGAACCGAGGCAGACGCAACAGCACTCTAAATTCGTTATTATACTGGATCCACAGAGCATCGTAGGCCTTTTGGGTGTAGCTGAAGTATATAACTATACTCGGCCCCCCGAGTACAGTGACATGCAATATGCTTTAAATACGCGTTCCAGTTATTCGTTTATGTATCATACATCTGTCTAGCCTTTTCCCAAATATGTTGGGATCGATACTGAATACCAGTATTGTACAGTCAACAAAAGAGATAAGGGTACAGGATCGTCGGATATAGTTGAAGTTTAATAAATAATAAAGAAGACATACTTAGATCAGGAATGAGGAGATCGGCAGGAGAACCAAGGTAACCCACATAGCCCGAAGAATTACTTAAGTGGCAGTGGGCAGGGCACATTGCTCGCAGAACAGATGACCGATGGGGCCGAAAGGTTCTAGAGTGGCGACCGCGTACCGGAAGACGTAGCGTTGGAAGGCCTCACACAAGGTGGTCCGACGACCTTGTGAAGGCCGCAGGAACCCGTTGGATGCGAGAAGCACAGAACCGGTCGAAGTGGAGGTGACTTGGGTGAGGCCTATGTTCAGCAGTGGACGTCTTTCGGCTGAAATGATGATGATGATGATGACTTAGATTATAACACATTACATAATCAAGATGCTTCCAAATTTCGCTAAATATCTTTAAGTTGTGTTTTCACTTGTGTTGTAGATTATACTGTCCCATAAAACTTAGTTTAGAACACGATAATTTCTCAACCACTGGGAATGGTTAGCGCCTTATGAAAAGCCACGAGCAATAACAACACTACTGAACAAGTAACGTAAAACTAAGGAAATTTAAACATTAAAAGCTTGTTTATATGCTCTTATTGTCCAACAACACAATAAAAGTTTTCGCTAAACCTGTTTTTATTATCCGAGATAATACTACAAATTATAATAAGTTATTTTATCTCAAACCAGCTGACCCGGCGAATTTCGTACCGCCCCGCCAGCCACTCCGCCCCCGCTTTTTAAATCTCTGATATCTTCTAAGATATTAATTTTAATGATATGCTGTATGGGGCAATTTTGATCTCCGTGAAATGCACAACGTATTTAATGTATTTAATTGGATAAGGAAATGCTTGCTAAATAACCCATATTTTTTTTGTAATATGTAAAAGATAAAAATGGTTACTGTGGGTTATCCTTAGGAGATAAACATATACCATCGGCGACTTTTTTGTCGATATTTTCAAGATATACAATTCCGTAGTACATTAATTTGATCTATCTCGGAAGGTTTAGCCAGCCAATAATAAACTGGCTTGACATGCACCATTTGAAATTAAATTTGGACAAATCCGTATACATACAATTTAATCAATCTAATAATAATAAAAACAATATCAAACTTAATATAAATAAAATTAAACAAGTACCACATACAAAATTTTTAGGAGTAATAATTGATCAAAATATAAACTGGAAGGAACACGTAAATAACATTAGCGGTAGAATTAATAAATTCGTATACGCCTTGAAGCAAGTCAAAAATGTAACGAACATAAAAACTGCTATTATATCTTACCATGCATATGTTGAATCGTTACTACGCTATGGTCTTATAATGTGGGGTAATAGCACTGATCTAAATAGAGCATTCATCGCTCAAAAGAAGTGCCTAAGATCAATTTATGGACTTCAGCCGGATGATACATGTCGACCAATATTTAAGAAACTTGGTTTGTTACCGCTTCCATCTCTCTATATATACGAAATGTGTGTGTTTGTGACAAAGAATAAACAATTATTCAAGAAAGCTAGCGATGTATATCCTCGAAGCAGACGTGACCCTTATGGACTGGTATTAAATGATTTACCAAAGCTATCCAAATATAATAAAAGCTGTCTAGCAATGTGTGTGCGCACTTATAATAAAATACCAAACAAGTTCAAACTATTAAATGTAAGATTACTTAAAAACAAATTATACAGATGGCTAAATGAATGTAGCTTCTATAGTTGGAAAGAATTTATGAATAAAAAATACTGACATTATAATTTCTGACATTATGTACTTAACTATAATTACCTTGTAACATTAAAGTTTTGCATGCTATGTTTCATCTTAGCTAAACATGCTTGTGCCATTCTAACCTATACTTAACACCATTGTATACCATGTTTTACGCAAATAAATTATTTTATTATTTGTAAGCGCACAAAAATAAGTTTGTTACGACATCACATTACAAATCTTTGAATGTCTCGGCTTTCCTCTGCTATAATAAGCATATAATATTATACATATAAACATTCCTCTTGAATCACTCTATATATTGTTGAAAACTGCATTAAAATCCGCTGCGTATTTTAAAAGATCTAAGTTAACAGGGAGCGGGCGCGACTTTGTTCTAAACCATGTAAAGAAGAAGAATAAGAAGGTGCTTGTCTTGCACTATATAACTCTTGATTAGCTATATTATATTAGCTTTATGCTTTTACTATTGCTTTATAAGGAAAACACACATGAACATTATAATACAACATTATAACCTTATTGGAGATGTTCTTTAGAAAGGTCAGGTGCGCAGTACTCGCAACCAGCGTGCGTGTATTACGCACCATATAAACGGGTTTTTGTCAACGGAAGAACAGACAGACAAAGAGGCAGATTGTCTATCTGTCATTTTGTCTATTCTATATATAATTTTGTCTATTTTATCTGTCATTTTGTCTATTCTATATGTCATTTAGTCTATTCTATCTGTCATTTTGTCTATTCCATATGTCATTATGTCTATTCTATCTGTCATTTGGTCTATTCTTTGATCGACAAATCCCATTTCTATGGTGATCATGCTACACGTGCTGATGTATAACCGTAAACCAAGCAAAAGGACTATGTAAGGATCGTAGCAGATGGCGGACTTCAGTTTCTGCCTACCCCCATGGGAAGAAGGCGTGAGTTGATGTGTGTGTATGTGTTTTTAAGAAAAAGTGAATTAGAAAAGTATAAAACACACTCACACTCACAATCCCGCTGAATGCATTACGTATGTTTAAGAGGAAATGCGGGTGAGCTTTTCTCCATAGAAGCGCTCTCGCCTGTTTTCTTTTTAATTAATGACCATAAAGCAATGATTTTTTACAGAATAATAAATATTAACTACTTGTATGTCCCTATGTTTTCCTTTTTGGTGATACATTTCTTTTATAAGCCTCCAAAAATGCCGATTTAAACCCCTGTCAACAGAAGCCTAGTGTACCAATTTGACGACTATTAATGAAAAAAGAAAAACAGAGCCACATCATCATCTACCTAGCCTTTTCCCAACTATGTTGGGGTCGGCTTCCAATCTAACCGGATGCAGCTGAATACCAGTATTTTACATGGAGCGACTGCCTACCTGACCTCCACAACCCAGTTACTGGGTAATACGATACCCCTTGGTAAGACTGGTTGTCAGGCTTTGGGGCTTCTGACTACCCGTAACGACTGTCAAAGATCCACGAATGACAGCCGGGACCAACGGCTTAACGTGCTTTCCGAGGCACGGAGGGGTCACGGTATGTAAAGATGGTCACCCATCCACAGACCAACCGCGGCAAGCGTAGCTTAACCTGATCGATCGACCTGTGCGGCTGTTATTATTTAGCCTCGGGTTAGCCCCAAAACAGAGCCACATATCCTTTTTATTCAGTTTATGAAATATCTTTTAAATTGGTCCAATATTGGAGGTGGAAATAGACGAGAGTCAACCCTCGAATAATGACTTTTACTTAGGCTTTTTCAAAAGTCTCTCCGACCGCATTTCCTCTTAATATCTTTTAATTATCTTCAAGTGAATTCTTAAAAAGCCCGCACTTAGACCGGGGTAAGTTCTGAATGCATTACGTATGTTTAAATAATTATACCTTTTAAATCTCTTCAAGTGACTTCATAAAAAGTCCGCACTTAAACCAGAGTAAGTATAAACTAGGTAAATGAGTGTAAAAGCTAGCGAAGTATTTACAAAAGTCGGATATAGTGCTGTTTCCCTGCATTTGTAGCTTAGTGACGTCTGGAGAATAGTAATGGCTTAGTGCGGTTCTAGTGATAGGGGCTGTCGATACCAGAAACTGACTTTTATCGGTATCTGAGCGCCAACAAAGTACCAGGTTAACACTTATTATTTTGTTTTCATTAATATCGGTATTTGAAAGGCCCACTTGTATAGTTACTGTAGATTAATTACGTGTCTGTTTGTAAGATGAAGAGGTGTCTACTGTGTCTAGGCACTGGTCGTTTTATATCGTCACTAATTTAGAAGAGAGATCTAAGATCAGCTGCTTCATATGCTATTAGATATAGTCAGAGAGAGGACAGATATTGTACGATGGGTATTATTTAATGGCCGGGTATATTATTAATTTTACAACTTCAACAATACAGATATAAATTAGCTAGGGAAACGTGGGTATCGATACCTAAGCATGTTATAACGAAAAATAATTTAATTTAATGATTTTTTTGTGTAGGATCGACCGCAGTTGGTGTAGTCACTTGAAATATTAGGTTTATAAAAAAACTGTTTTTTTTTTAAACTCCACAGACGTAATCAGCATAGGTATCTAAAAGAGGCTTACAGGACCTAAACACAGAGAAACGCAAGTTTTAGAAACAATAAAAGTATACATTATGATCGACTACAGTACACAAAATCCGAAAAATATATGATATTCTTCAGTATATATGCTAGATAGTGTGTTGAAAACATAATCGTCGTCGTTTCAGCCGATAGACGTCCACTGCTGGACATAGGCCTCCCCCAATTTTGGGGGGGGTTTGCCATAATCGCCACGCTTGGCAGGCGGGTTGGCGATCGCAGTATGATATTATGGTGGAATAAATAGAGAACGCTGCTGCCCATTCTCCGGTAAGACCCTTAGTCGCCTTTTACGACACCCACGGGAAGTAAGGGGTGGTGAAAACATAATACTTACAACTAATTTAATACGACAGAAAAAAATCAAGAAGATTAAAAACTTTCTTTTTACAGTAAAAACCATACTAATATAAATACAATAATTCTGTTTTTTTTTTTGTCAGATTATTTTACAAGCATCATACTAAAATACTAGTGTTTTAGTTTTTTTAGTCCAAACAACAGATTTTTTGTAATTAAATCATCATCATCATTTCAGCCGAAAGACGTCCACTGCTGGACATAGGCCTCCCCCAAAAGGGGGGGTTTGCCATAATCGCCACCCTTGGCAGGCGGTTTGGCGATCGCAGTATGGTATGGTGGAATGCATAGAGAACGCTGCTGCCCAATTCTCCGGTACGCCCCTTAGTCGCCTTTTACGACACCCACGGGAAGTATGGGGTGGTGCTATTCTTTAAGTCCGGCACCACACAGACAATTAAATAATTGCTTCATATTTTGCAAAAAATTAGCAGCGTTGTGTCATCGCGCTTCTCTTTCTTTTGTATACAGTCCGACAGTAACCGCGCCTTAGGTCATGTAAGCCCCTTAAATAAAACAGATTATCTCAACTCGAACCTACTTTAAGTAAGAACACTGTCAGCGGTCGTTGACCCCAGAAAAACATCTTTTTTTTCATCGTGTTTAGATAGGTATCCATTCACATCACGTATGCAGTTTCGCTAGCATATATAATTCGACCCTGTTTAAACATAGGATATAAATTATGCGCGTATTGTTGTTACTGTTCCCGCTATATTTGTACACTACACGTTTGTTACGTCGACACTTGCACTAGTTTGAATAATATTTAGAGATAATGTTTTGTTTTGTTTGAGCTTATTTACATAATTCTGGTACATAGAGTTTCTGCATTATTAGCCTAAATAATAATAGCCTCGAGGTACACGTGTCATATTGTATTAATTTGCATTATTGCTTGACATATTTCATGTAATACAATAGAGTACTCTATAATTATGTACACCATATAAATTACAGACATCATCATCTGCCTAGCCTTTTCCCAACTATGTTGGAGTCAGTTTTTAGTATAACCGGATGCAGCTGAATACCAGTATTTTACATGGAGCGACTGCTTATTTATTTATTAAAACTTTATGCACAAGTAAAAGAAATACTGTACAAAGGTGGACTTAATGCCAGAGGCATTTTCTACCAGTCAACCTTAGGGTGATGCAGAGACAAAACATGGCAGGTGTAACATACGGAATAAATAACTAGGAAATGACTATAAAATACAAGAATAAATACTAATACATAGATAGATACATACATACATATAATAATAATAATATATTTTATTTCGAGCAACAAGACTCATAGTGTTAGTAACAATATACTTACAAACTATGTTAGTAATACACATACAAAAACAAAAACAGATTGTGACATCACTGCTGCGCGGTGACAGGCCCAGCCGAAACCTTGCAACAATGGTTCACAAACGCACAATCAAGCCTACTTGCTATCATAGACAGGATGCTGTTGGCGCTGCCCCGCACCCTACGGACCAAGGATGCACACCGCTTCCGCATCACTGCGTAGAAACAGTCCACGTGAGCTTCAGCGAACATCCCTGATGCGCTGCAGTACCGGGGCAACCCCATCAACACCCTGAGTGCATTATTGTATTGAACGCGAAGGGCGCCGTATGATTTTTGATTATAATGAACCCACAGACTGCAAGTGTAAAAAGAGTAGATATAAACAAAATGAATTGTGAGGAGAAAAAAATTATCGGTAGAGGAGAAAACGAATCCAGCAAATCAGCGCTGAGATGCTACGGCCAACTTTTGACGGATATGTTCACGTGCCTTCACTTTTACGTGACTGGTTGCCGTCCTGATGTTCAGAGGGAGCGCATTCCAAAGAAAGGGTGGCTTATCTGACCTCCACAACCCAGTTACTGGGTAATACGATACCCCTTGGTGAGACTGGTTGTCAGACTTTCGGGCTTCTGACTACCCGTAACGACTGTCAAAGATCCACGAATGACAGCCGGGACCAACGGCTTAACGTGCTGTCCGAGGCACGGAGGGGTCACGGTATGTAAAGATGGTCACTCATCCACAGACCAACCGTGGCAAGCGTAGCTTAACCTGATCTATCGACCTGTGCGGCTGTTATTATTTAGCCACGGGCCCCTCCCCATATAAATTACAGACATAGAGAGATTTTACAAAGGGTGACACAATGGCCGCTTTTATCACTAACAGCGATCTTTTTTGAAAATTTGATTGGTTTCTGCCTATAAATCAATATTAGTTATGGCACGTTTTAGAGTGAACGATAAAAAAACTGACCCACTATTTTGCACCATTTCTACATCACACAATCCCAATGTTTTCAGCGGGAAAGGGTTACCGCTACCCCGGAACATAAAGGGCTAAGGAAGGTACACGGGTGGAGTTTAGTCAGTAAGAGTCTGATACTCCCTTCCGCTCCACCCAGAGCGGGAGGAGTCATTTGATGATTTCCCACCCGAAAAAAAAACAAAATACCCTTACAACATATACTCTTACAACATTATTTAGGGATGTATTTTTCACCCTATGATTGTGAATACCTTTAGTTTATAATCTATCTCGCGAGATTGTGCATCATCCTCCTCATTTGATGCCCATTGTCAAAAAAAAACAATGTTTGTACGTAGGTATGTTGTGACAAAAGAGACAAGAGCATATTTCTTAAGGCCTAATACAAGATAGAATAAAACAAAATTGACGACGTCATAAAAATCATGTGTCTCTAAACTATTTCGACAAATTGGTATCGGTACCTGAAAAGCTTTCACATCACTAGAGCAATAGACGTTTGAATCTTGGACATATTCCAAAGTATTTCAGTTTTATCCCCGATGTCTCGGCGGGGCATAAATTAAACGATTTTCATACGAATACAGTTATATTCTGTTGTTCAACTCGAATTAAGGCTTTATTTATACTCATTGGGTTGTTGTACAAAGTGCAACTGTGAAAGTTTGGACCCCGGGTGGTATATTCGATTAGATGTTAGTGGTCTGGCTTCGATGTGGAAGTCGGGTTTTAGAGAACAATTTTAAATCTAATTGAAGTAACTACATTGACTTGAATCGTGATTGACGAATTCATCATCTGCCTAGCCTTTTCCCAACTATGTTGGAGTCGGCTTCCAGTCTAACCGGATGCAGCTGAATACCAGTATTTTACATGGAGCGACTGCCTATCTGACCCCTACAACCCAGTTATTGGGTAATACGATACCCCTTGGTAAGACTGATTGTCAGACTTTCGGGCTTCTGACTACCCGTAACGACGGTCAAAGATGATGAAATGACAGCCGAAACCAACGGCTTAACGTGCTTTCCGAGGCACGGAGGGGTCACGGTAAGTAAAGATGGTCACCCATCCACAGACCAACCGCGGCAAGCGTAGCTTAACCTGATCGATCGACCTGTGCGGCTGTTATTATTTAGCCACGGGCCAATCGTGATTGACGAATTATGCACCGAAAATCCTCAGGGTCCCTAGTCTGGATTCGAACCCGGTTGATAGCAATAGGCTCACCCCCTATGACATGGGACTTAAGGGCCTTTCATGACCTAAAGCGCGGTCACTGTCGGACTGCATAGAAAAGAAAGAGAAGCGCGATGACACAACGCTGGTAATTTATTGCAAAATATGAAGCAATTA
Organism: Mesoligia furuncula; assembly: GCA_916614155.1. Classification (NCBI taxonomy): domain Eukaryota; kingdom Metazoa; phylum Arthropoda; class Insecta; order Lepidoptera; family Noctuidae; genus Mesoligia; species Mesoligia furuncula. The sequence goes on along the minus strand of OU744800.1, from coordinate 25,761,209 downwards.
TTTAATTAGAAAAAATCTATTTTTTAGACTAAAAAATTAAGACACTAGTAATTTAGTATGTTGCTTGTAGAATAATCTGACAAAAATCTGAATGATTGTATGTATATTAGTATGGTTTTTATTGCAAAAAGAAAGTTTTTCGAGGTATCTTCATGATTTTTGCTATCGTATCAAATTAGTTTTATTATGTTTTCAACACACTATCTACCTAGCACATATCCTGAAGAATATCATATATTTTTCTGATTTTGGTTACTGTTGTCGATCATATACTTTTATTGTTTCTAAAACTTGCGTTTTTTGTGTTTAGGTCCTATAAGCCCCTTAAACATGGGGAATTGTCTACTATGTGCACCTCTGCCCTATAAGTACATACAAGCGTGATATAATGTTATAATCCTACACTACTTATTATTTAGGAACCAGGGAACGAACGCACATTAAAACGCCCTCAGTGTTAAAAATACTCAAAAAAATTACATGAAGAAAGATCATTGCTTTCTCGCCATTTTATTTGTCAGCACATTATGTCGTAATTTACTATTTCCATAAAAAACTGAAACACACAACACATTTTAATGTTAACCCACTTTAAACGCGCGACATACGTAACCAGCGCACAGTACTTCAACACTAATTAAACTACTTAGAACCACAAAGGCCAATTTGTTTCGCAATATAAACAAGTTGTCTTTCCACAGGACTAGTAAGGACTCGTCCATATAAGACGATAGACATTTCTTTTAATTCATACATTTATATACTACATATTTTCAGGGACCACCATGGATTCAGGAGATTCTGAACCTCCCTGTGCTGAAATTTCTTGACGGTTATAAAAGAAAATAATTGGAAAATCCTGTTAAATATGTATCAAAAGAAACTACTTAGTACAAGCTCCATCTAGTATTTACTAGTGTACCTAAACTGTGTGACGTATCTGGAACATTCTAAAATAAATGACGGTCTGTTGTAAGCCACTCTGAAGTTTTATTAGGTTATGGGCCCAGACCCGCAATTTTAGTTTTTCGACAAGTTTTACATAGTGCACAGTTATAAAATGGCAGGCAATTACTCGGTTAACGTTACCAAGTTAAAGGGGCGTGAGAATTATGATGATTGGGCGTTTGCGGTAGAAAACTATCTCATCTTGGAAGGCGTCGATTTGAACAGCGAGCAACCGCTAGATGAAGCAAACGACAAGAAAGCCAAAGCGAAGATTATTATGACCATCGATCCATCTCTTTATGTCCATATAAAAACTGAAAAGACAGTGAAAAGTTTATGGAAGAAATTAAAGTCATTGTTTGACGACTCCGGTTACACACGCAAGATCAGTTTGCTAAGGAATCTTATTTCTATTCGCTTGGAAACGTGTGAGTCCATGACAAGTTACGTCACGCAAGTCGTGGAAACAGCGCAGAAACTTAAAGGTACCGGTTTTGAGATAAATGACGAATGGATCGGGTCGTTACTTTTGGCAGGACTCCCGGAGAAGTTCAGCCCAATGATCATGGCCATTGAGCATTCTGGTATAGCTATAAGTGCAGATGCTATTAAAACCAAACTATTGGATATGAATACAGATTTCGAGGTGAAATCAGAAGGAGCGTTCATCGTGAAAAGTCATTATAAACGAGTTGGAGGAAACAGTAAAACAAATTCAAACTCCAAGCATAGCGACAACGAAACGCATCGTCAGGCGTCAGCGTCAACAAGCAAAACGTCAAAAGTTATTCGTTGTTACAAGTGCAAAGAAATTGGGCATTACAAGAATCAATGTCCTTCAGGAAACTCGACAAAGGCGAAGATGAACGCATTCAGCGCGGTATTCTTAACGAGTGAATTCAGTCAATACGACTGGTACGTTGATTCAGGCGCAAGTACTCATTTAGTGTCGGACAAAAATATATTGACAAACGTTTCGTATCAACCAAAAACTAAGGAAATAATATTAGCTAATCGAACAAGTGTACAAGTAGTATGTTCGGGAGACTTGCAAATTACGACTGCAGTTGGAAACAAGCAGTATGATATACAGGTTAACAATGTATTATATGTGCCTAACCTCACAACGAATTTGATATCGGTTAGTCGTATAATTGGAAGTGGAAACAATGTGACATTTACTCACAAGGGATGCTTCATATACAACTCACAGAATGATTGCATTGGTGAAGCAAGGTTAGAAAACGAAGTATACAAATTAAACATTGTGAAGTCTCAGCAATTACTAGCGGCGGCAATTAAAGCTTCAAGTACGACGTGGCACAGACGATTAGGTCACATAAATCTTAATGACCTATGCAAAATGCAAAATGGAGCAGTTGAAGGCGTAAAATTCTTTGACAAAGGTGGTGAAATTGACAAATCCAGCTGTACGGTATGCTGCCAGGGTAAACAGACAAGGTTACCATTCCCTGTGAGTATGAGCAGAAGTCAGGATGTGCTGGAATTGGTCCACACGGACCTATGTGGACCAATGGAAAATAAATCACTTGGAAAGGCTTCTTATTTTCTGATTTTTGTTGATGACTACAGTCGAATGAGTTTTGTGTATTTTCTTCAGTCAAAACATCAAACTTTCAAGTACTTTAAAGAGTTTAAAAGGTTAGTCGAGAATCAGCAATCCAAGAAAATAAAAACATTACGTTCGGATAATGGCGGTGAGTTCTGTTCAACTGAAATGGAGGACTATTTGAAAAAAAGTGGTATAGTACATCAGAAAACAACTGCATATACTCCTGAACAGAACGGGGTCGCTGAGCGGTATAACAGGTCTATTGTTGAGAAGCCACGCTGTCTCCTATTTGATGCCAATTTTGAAAAAAAGTTCTGGGCGGAGGCTGTTAATACAGCTGCATATTTGAAGAATAGATCGCCAGCTGCAAGCCTAGATAGGGATATTACACCCTATGAAATGTGGACGGGCAGAAAGCCAAATGTTAGTCATTTGCGGATCTTTGGCAGCCCAGTGATGGTCCATGTGCCCAAAGACAAGCGTAAAAAGTGGGACAAGAAGGCAAACAAGATGTTCCTAGTTGGTTACTCAGATAATACCAAAGGTTGCCGTCTATTTGACCCACAGTCACAGAAGATCATTGTTGCCAGAGATGTGATAGTCATGGAGGACACCAATGGCAGATCGTCAGCAACTGTACTAATAGAGGACCAACAGCCAGCAGAGTGCACAGAGAACAGTAAGTCAGATAGCACAGATGTGATAGAAGATGATCCGAGTGATGCAACTTACGTTCCTGATGAAACATCAAGTGAATCAGAAGACAGTTTTCATGATCCTCTCACACCGGCTGATACAACTGTTGTGACTCAGTCACAGGTTTTGGATCTTCCAAAGAAACGTACCATAAGAAAACCAAATTACTATGGTTATTCCAATATGTGTGTGGAAGATGTGACAGGTGAGCAGATTTCACTAAATGAAGCTACTAGTGGACCTGAGGCAGTACAGTGGCAATGTGCAATGAAGGAAGAGTTGAAATCTTTTAAGGACAATGACACTTGGGAGCTTGTGAACAGACCAAAGGATGGTACAGTGGTTAAATACAGGTGGGTGTTCAAGAAGAAATACAATAGTGATGGTGAAGTGCGGTACAGAGCAAGGCTGGTTGCAAAAGGTTTTACTCAGAAGAAAGGTATTGACTTTACTGAAACTTTCTCCCCTGTATTAAGGTATTCTACCCTTAGATTACTTTTTGCTTTAACTGTTAAACTAAACCTTAATATGAATCACCTTGATGTACCAACAGCTTTTTTGAATGGTTTTCTAGATGAAAATGTATTTACTGAAATACCTGAGTGCTCTTCATTTGAGAATTGTCATAATAAAGTGTTAAAATTAAAAAGAGCAATCTATGGTCTCAAACAATCTGCTAGGGCCTGGTATACTAGAGTGGAAGATTGTTTGATAGGTTTAGGTTACAGAAAGTCTAAGTATGAACCTTGTCTCTTTATAAAGTATAATAATAATGTCAAAGTGTTTGTTGCTTTATTTGTGGATGATTTCTTTGTGTTCTATGATTGTAAAAACTCTTATTTACAGTTATAAACTGAACTTATAAATAAATTCAAAATAAAGGATTTAGGTCAGATTAAATAGTGTCTAGGCATGAGAGTTACTGTTAAAAAAGACTGTATTACTGTTGACCAAGAGCAATTTCTATGTAATATTTTAGATAAATTTAATATGACAGATTGTCATTGCTCAGATACCCCTATGGAAGTTAATTTAAAGTTAGACAAAGATGTAGATAATCATTGTGATAAAAAATACCCTTACCAACAGTTGATTGGTAGTCTAATGTACCTCTCTGTGTCAACAAGACCAGATATAGCTTATAGTGTTAGTTATTTAAGCCAATATAATAATTGTTTTAAAGAAACACATTGGAAACATTTAAAAAGATTGTTGAAATATCTGCAGAAAACTAAAAGCTATGGTTTAGTGTATAAGAAAGAGAGTGATAGTTGTTTACATGGTTTTGTTGATGCCGACTGGGCATCATGTACTTTAGACAGAAGGTCTTATACCGGCTTTTGTTTTGTTATGTCAGGTTGTGTTATCTCTTATGAGTCCAGAAAGCAAAGAACTGTAGCTTTGTCATCAACAGAAGCTGAATACATGGCGTTGTCTGAAGCCTGCAAGGAGGCTATTTATTTAAACAATTTACTATGTGATATGTTAGAAATAAATGAAAGGATACCTGTAAGCCTTTATAGTGATAGCCAAAGCTCACTAAGTTTAGCTGCTAATCCGTTATTTCACAAACGGACAAAGCACATAGATGTTCGACATCATTTTGTTCGTGAATGTGTATTTCATAATAGAGTCAAGCTTGAATATGTATCTACCTCTGAAATGCCAGCTGATTTACTTACAAAAAGTCTTTGTAGCAATAAACATTATAAGTTTCTAAGTTTAATGGGTGTTGAGAAGGTATAAGTTTTGTCTCAACATAGTTTTATATTTTATTTATGTTAATGTTTGTGTAGTTTATTTTGTTACGAGAGGATGTTAAATATGTATCAAAAGAAACTACTTAGTACAAGCTCCATCTAGTATTTACTAGTGTAGGTACCTAAACTGTGTGACGTATCTGGAACATTCTAAAATAAATGACGGTCTGTTGTAAGCCACTCTGAAGTTTTATTAAATCCAAAAGTGCACTACTCATAATTAATTATTGTTAAATTATCTATTGCGAGTAACCATGAGACTCATATAGAGTTAGTAACAATAAAATAAACTTACAACTATGTCAGTGATACAATTACAACAATTATACAAACACACACAACAAAACAATCACTGCTTCCGCATTCCAGCTGAGATACTGGAGCAACAACTTATAATACAGCAGTCCAGCCTATCAGCAATAACTCCCAGGGTGCTGGTGGAACTGGCTCGCATCCTGCGCACCAAAGACGGACATCTTTTACGCATTAATGCATAAAAGCAACGCAATTCCGCAAACATCTCTGATACGCTTCAAAAGTGAGGTAGCCCTATCAACACCCTGAAAGCATTATTGTATTGCACGCGAAGGGCACTGTACGAAATCTGCTTAAAATGTACCCACAGGTTACATGTGTAAAATGAGGAATAGAAGGCTCTAAAAAGAGTTTTTTTAACAACCGTAGAAGCACGTTTAATCCTGCGGACAATCATATTCGCTCTGACCGACAGCGGCCTCCGCTCTCTCTCAATATTGTATAATAAAAGTCCCATACAGCGATCATTTTGTAGTTAACTGCGAACACATCCATACTCTTTACTTGAATTTCCTATTAGAAAAACCAAATGACAGTTAGCTTCTATCCTGAGGAACCCCATGACCGTTGCAACGACTAAAACATCGAGACCGATAGTCTTACAAAGAAAATTGGCATGATTGCGACACAGCGCGTACCTACCTCACGTAGGTACCACCACATGAAAATTCAAAGACATGCGACATCTACTAACCCGCACTTGGACTGCGTGGTTGATTACGGTGCACTCCCTCTCACAGAGGATAGACCCGTGTCCCAGCAGTGGGAACATTATAGGCTGATCATGCTTATGCTTTAAGGTCATAAAACACATATCGACTCGGAAAGGGATCGTCACCGTATCGCCTTTCGCCACGCCGTCAAACAGGCGTCAACCTAACGCAAACACGTAACCAAAGCGGATCAGAAGCTCCGATACGTGGACTCGGTTACGGCTAGGCGACGCCGCGCTTGCGGCTCGCCGACCGCTCTGGTTGATGGTGTTGCAGACAAGCCGCGGGAAGGGTGGACAAAGGACGACGAGCCGTAAGTGCGGGAACTGCAAGTTGACCACGCACCACACCGCGGTTCGTGAGCTTGTCCCGAGGCGATTACGATACGATTCCGATTAGTGTGCGTTACAGTAGCGGGAGTTCCATACAAAGAATACTGAATGGCTCGAGTTGATACGGTGACGATCCTTTTCCGAGTTGATACGTGTACCTTTATGGATTCGATATCCTGCGTGACAAGACTTAAGTAAGAATTTTTTTGATTATGTTGAATCGGGTACGTATTTGAATATCGAAGATTAAAATACCTACGCTTAAAATACCAATGTTCAAAACATCGAAAATTTAAACATCGATCATATCAAAATGTCGAAAATTGTTATACCTTCGCTTAAAACGTCGAAGATTGAAATGCCGAGTGATTAAAATTTCGAATGATTCAAAATATCGAATGACATTATGCCTAAGTTCAAAATATCAACATTTAATACATCTAAGTTCATAATAGCTACGTTAAAAATACCTACTAGTTAAAATACCGAAAAAAAAAATTATATAGGCAGTATGAGTGTATTAATAACTGATTACCATCTAGCAAACAAGCATGCAGCAATCATGCAACATGCAAGCAAGCATGGTTTCTGTCACGGCTCCGGCGCTGCAGGGCTCCGGCAGTTCCACGCGAGCTTAACGTCGCAGATGGTCTAAACGCTCACCCTGCTCCTCAGCTCGCGGGCTGCCTCGCCCCTCCGCGCCTACGCGATTTTAAATTACACTCTAGGGGTAGGGCAGACAAGACTACGTGGAGTCGGTTTTGCAGCGATACGTTTCTGTCACTAACTTTAGTAGCACAACATATTGACGTTCAAGAAAATATTTTAATTTAAAGACCTGAATAATACCTTCACGATTGACCTATGCTTGTACTCTGGACACTGATTTTCATGGATAAAATAGGTCGAAATTGCTCCAAAACCGAATTGGGGCACCCCGAATTTACATAGTCTTTTGGCTGTTACCCCTAGAGTGTATATAAAAATCCGAAGGCGCGAAGGGAGGGCAACCCCCGCCCGCTGTAGCCCGCCGCGCCCCGAAGGGGTTGCACTTCCCGTAGCGCCGGAGACGTTGCAGAAGCAACCTTTTTCCACTCATACTACTTATATCAAAATTTGTTCGATATTTTAACTTGTACGTACGTACTTGTGGTACGTATTTTTAGGGTGAATTAATGAATGTATTTAATGTTGAAAATTAACCCATTTTTACACGTAGGTATATTAATTGTCGATGTTCAAATAATATATGTACCCATCGATATTTAGGACGTTCGATAGTTTGTACTTCGATATTTAGGACGTTCGATAATCTGTATTTCGATATATGGATTTTTCGATGTAACTTTTGTAGATATTTAGATTTTAGATATATTGGACGTAGGATATTTAACCATTCGATAATATAAACTTTCGTTATTTTAATTTTCGGTTTTATGGTCGTTCGATATTTCCATTTTCGATGTTTTGAACATCGATATTTTAACAGATATTCAAATACGTACCCGTTGAATCTCTTTGACCAGCTGAAACCAGTGTAAACCAGGCCCAACACAGCAAAATGTTTAACATTTTTGTTTAAATACAAGGCAAATATTTTAAGACTCTTAGTTGTTAGGTACTTTAAATAGTTAAAAAGTTTCACTTCATGCTCCGAATACTGCTGGACAGTTTAAACAAGATAATCGTGTTGAAACATTTAGTATTTGTAGAAGTATCTTACTTGAATATTAAGACTAAGAGGGTAGGTAGTTATATTGTTTGACATTCAGGACTGAATTTTCAAGGAACGTATATTTATTACAATAATAATACATTGAGGGCGCTTGTACACGGTAAGAAAATTTACCGTGTCTGCGGCAGACAACACAAATTCTTCGTGTACACGACAAGAATTTTGTCTGTTCCACACACGAAAACTTTTCGTGTCTTCCGCAGACAAGACCAATCGGAACGCGTACACGACACGATTTTTTTCGTGCAGTCATCAGTCGGGCGTAGGGCGCGCAAGTAATAACAAGTTTGATAATCATTTTCGTTTATTTATAAAAATGTTAACTACAAAGCAAAAAGGAATGATAATTGCATACTTTTATTATAACAAAATGAAAAAGGAAACAAAAAAAAAGTAATTTAAAAAATAAAAAAACCCGACTGCGAAACTGAAAAGCTACAAACAAGCCCATTTTAAATTAAATAAAAGTTGGAAGCAAGCGGGACCCATAGCTTTTCAGTTTCGCAGTCGGGTTTTTTTATTTTTTAAATTACTTTTTTTTATTTCCAGCTTTTTAGTTTACAAATGTGTCAGATTTCGCAAACGACATTAGAATTATTAGACATTTTTAGTTTTTGGTACGTGTTATTTACGATTTGACACTTCGAATTACTTTTAACCACATAAGTTATAGATATTTTTGTAATCACCTTTTAAAGCCCTTTTTGTTGATATCCCACACGATCGGTATAGAGAAAAAAAAAAATTTTTTTTGAAGACATTGCGCCAAAAATCGCCCATTTTTTTTTTTTTTTTTTTCAATTTTGATATACCCAGTGTCACTCTCACAATTAAGACAAATCTAACGGCACCTTTCAAGCTGAAATCGATCAAACCGTTTAGGCTACAGAGCGTGCCAAAGAAATATACATACATACATGCATACACTCGAAAAACATAACCCTCCTTCTGACGCAGTCGGGTAAAAACAAGAGACTTTACTAAGTTCATCCAATTATACAAGAGAAAAATGAGATTGGTGGGTTCATTACCCTTTACCGTGTAATGCGACAACATGAGGAAAAATTTGTGGATTATTTTCGCATGAAAATGTCTACGTTTGACAAGCTTTTGACAACTATAGAAAATAATATACGACATGAAAATACCAAAATGCGAGAAAGTATTCCTCCATACATTAGATTGGCCACTACTCCGCCCCCCACCGCTCCGCAACAACGTTCGCCGCGTCGTGTCTTGCGCAGACAAGATTTTTTTCGTGCACCGCTGCGAACTGTGTACACAGTTATTTTCTAGTTACGACACGAATTCTTGCGTAGGCCCGGCGTATTTTCTTACCGTGTACAAGCGCCCTGAGGTGACAAACAGCGTTCAAGAGCTGTTAGTGCCAATATTCCAGATCATTAATGACACTGACAACTAATGCATAAACATGCATAATCAGCCTTTAATGGGGGAATATAATGGAGGGGCCCGTGGCTAAATATTAAACAGCCGCACAGGTCGATCGATCAGGTTAAGCTACGTTTACCGCGGTTGGTCTGTGGATGACCATCTTTACATACCGTGACCCCTCCGTGCCTCGGAAAGCATGTTAAGCCGTTGGTCCCGTTTGTCAGTCGTTACGAAGCCCGAAAGTCTGACAACGAGTCTTACCAAGGGGTATCGTAATACCCAGTAACTGGGTTGTGGAGGTCAGATAGGCAGTCGCTCCATGTAAAATACTGGTATTCAGCTGCATCCGGTTAGACTGGAAGCCGACCCCAACATAGTTGGGAAGAGGCTAGGCAGATGATGATGAATCAGCCTATAATGTTCCCATTGCTGTGTCTCTCTTTCTTCTCTTTGTCATCTTCCACGCTGTCCCAGTGCGGGTTGGTAGATGTCACACGTCTTGGATTTTTTTATTCTAGGTTAAGCCGGTTTCCTCACGATGTTTGCTTGGTTTTTTTTTTTTGAGAGCGCTTCTCAAAATTGCGATGGCGAAATGTGATGAAATTATTTACACAAAGTAAAGCGCCTGTCTGGGTTCGAACCCAAGTGGGCGCCGATACCATTGGGCCCCCGCTGCTCTGTCTGCTCCTGAACGCGGTTTAAGGGGCTTACAGGCCCTAAACGCAAAAAACGCAAGTTTTAGAAACAATAAAAGTATATGATCGACTACAGTAAACAAAATCAGAAAAATATATGATATTCTTCAGGAAGCATTTATCCTGAAGAGTTTGATAGTGTGTTGAAAACATAATACAACTTATTTGATATGATAGAAAAAAATCATGAAGATACCTCTAAAAACTTTATTTTTACAATAAAAACCACACTGATATACATACAATCATTCTGATGTTTTATGAGATTATTCTACAAGCAACATATTTAAACACTAGTGTTTTAATTTTTTAGTCCAAAGAATAGATTTTTTGTAATGAAATAATTGCTTCATATTTTGCGTGTCATCGCGCTTCTCTTTCTTTTCTATGCAGTCCGACAGTGACCGCGCTTCAGGTCCTGTAAGCCCCCTAAAAGTGTTGGTCGCATTCAGTTTCATCGGTTACCATTTCATCATACACTAAAACTTTAGGTAGAAAAAGCAGTAAGTTAACGACAAATAATTTGCCAGGTATGGATGCAATGGATAAAAAAATATTTGCCTTGAACATTTCATTAAGATTTCATGACATTTTTTTATTTTTTATATTGGTGCACCAACAATTGTTTACACAGGTTCTATGCTAAGGATAACATGCAAAAATGTGTATGCAAAAGTACAACCATCACTTACAGGCAAACTCCGCATGCATAAAAAGTCTAGTTTTAGATTATTTACTTATGTTTATCCAGTCAAACACAATGTCTGTTATCACAACGAAGCTAGGCCTAGGACATTGATAGAACTTATTACCTTATCCCATCGATCCCACGAATACATCAAGGGGGACACTAAATCCAGCAATACATCAACACGTCTTGATCCGACGTATCGTTTGACATCGAAAAAGTAATATGTCTCCTCAAGCTGTATATAAAACCTTAGCGAAATGAAACTGGTCCGCTATCAAGCTGCGGCCCGTCAATCTTATTGTCATTCAATTTGAATTTCCGCTTAGGACCGGTTTTTTGTGAGGCCTTACGAGAGGCCATACGAGAAGCGGAATCAGGGGTGACTTTAGTACTAGATGAATTTTGGACTAGTATAGGAGGTGTAAAGCTCATTAACGGCATGACAATGTAAATGTCTATTAACTGCTCTCAAATTACGATGTTTAGTTTTTATTTATTTTTCACTTATTTTTTTGACATAATCGTTTTATTATTTGACATTATATTCAAATTTTTCACCTCCTTATTAGTGGTTGTATTGGCAATCATATCACTTGGTTTTAGTAGGTTTTTATATTTTATTCATCCTTTTGATAGATTCTTATTTTGTAAATGTGAGGACTTTGTAGGCTTTGTAGACTTTAGATCTGTAGACCATGTTTTATTTTATCATTTTTTTTACTTGTTGACAGGCCTACGCTGTCCTCCCATACCTACTGTAATTTGAAAACATTGTAAAAGCCAATTATTTTTAAAAGAGTAACCATGGAGTTTCTTGTCGGCTCTTCTCCACAGGAAACGACCAATTGGAACCGTGCACCTAGATTCTGACGATTCATAAGTGCCCTTGTAGGTTTATGTGAAATAAAATAATTTGATTGTGAAATGGTTGTTCCCATGGTAAAAATAGTAATGATGAGTAGTACAATGACCCCGAAATAGATTTGCAGTTATTTAAATTACACCTTGTTTTGTATTATGATCATTATACTCTATAAGAAATTCGTAATTTCTAGTAGCTATCCCCACGAACTAAATAAGAATAGCTTGTGCAGTAGTTAAATGATTAGCAGGATGGTCTTGGGGAGATTGCTCAGGCCGCTAGTAAAATCTAAATAGTAGCTAACGAGAGATAAAATAGTCACCACTAGTGGCAATACTATAATAAATATGTATGTAATAATAAATATTTATTTACTATTACATACATATTTATTATAAATATTTTTATTTATTATTATTACATACTTACCTACATATTTATTATAGTATAGCGGCCCGCCCCAGCTTCGCACGGGTGTTTTTTTTTTCGAAATTCCGAAATTTTCTTTCATAGAAAACTTTTCCTGGCAATACCAAACAACAAAAAAGAATTAGGTATCCAATTTGGTGCAGTCATTCGGAAGTTATGCGCGTACTGATATTTTGGCGACTTTGTTTTATACTATGCAAGGATATTCTTTCGATTCGAATAATTTTATACATGTTACGAACGTTAATCGTAGATTTCAGCTCTCGTCAAGGATTAATTGAAACTCGAAAGCGGTAGTCCCACGTTGGGCGCCAATTATAAATTGTTATTTAGGCGGTTTTGAAAAAAAAAAATATCTGAATAGTAAAACTACCCTTTTGTAAAAATAAAAACCGTATCATCATCGTTTCATTTTAATATTTTATTGAAAACGTAATATTTCGTACTAAGTACCTACACGGTTTAATTTTTATGTAAAATTAAGTTCCACACATTTGGAAAATCGTTGATACGTAACTAATAGATACTTTTTACGTGTCAGTCTCAGTAAATAATTTCACGGCACTTAAACTTGGTTTTTCTAGGAAAATGGTCATTAAAATCTGCCATTTTTACCAGTATTTGAAATTAAAGTGTCAAAAACGCTCTGTATTTAGACAGCCATTAATGTGTGACCATTCACCGCTTTCTTAGGAAACCAAAGCTTTGGTTATTGCCAACTGAAGTGCAAAGTCACTCAATCTAGCGTTTCAAGCGGACTAAAACTATTCAATCTTCCACGCGTTCTTTTCCGCAAAATTTGTGGCCCGACATCCAGTCTACCCGGGTGCCGAGGCCGAGAAAAACCTAACATTTGTCACTGCATCGGAATCTGTTGAATTAGACGCTTCAAGGGTTCCCCCGGATGGGAATTTGAGCTTATTTTTTGTTTCTGTTCCATATTATAGAGCATTCGAGAACATTCCCTGCGTAATGGCGTTGCTGTATCGCAATAACGTATCTGAAACGAGGGTAGGATGCTTTTTTCTCGCTTTACGATTTTTAGTTGATGGCTTGATATGATTCGGTTTAACTCGGGTATTACTTACGGTTCGGAGTTCCGTTGCGCACGGAATATTAACTCCGGATTTAGAGAAAAGGGTTCGGAAATTTTAACGGTTTTTGCTTCCGATTTATGCCAATATTTTTTTGTTGTTGTGTTATTCGTTTCTGCGGATGATTAAGTGGGTCTTTCTAAAAAATGGTAGGTACTTTGTTTTCTTTTGGTTGGATTGGTAGGTACTTCCGGATGTCGCAAAACCAGCGCTGGGGCTTTGTCTCGCTTATATTATCTGTGGTCTCGCATAGAGTCATAGCATTATGCTGTGCTATGGCCGCTTTGCCTCCATGTGACGTATATTTCCCTCCAGCTTGTTCTTATTTTTGTGTTTGTGTTATTTCTCTGTGTCATATACCTAGACCGCAAATAAACGTATTTTCTTTCTTTTTCTGTTTTCGCCAAATATCATTTTTAAGTTTTTAATTTTAAAGGAGGAGGATTTAACTTATTGTACTTATTATTATATTAAACTAGCTGACCCGGCAAACGTTGTTTTGCCATATAAATAATTTCTAGCTGCCCGGCGCTACTTCGTTTGCGTGGTGTCCTACCCCTCACCCTACCCGTCCCTACTCCTACCCTACTCCTACCGTAATCCTACCCTACTCCTACACTACTCCTACCCTACTCCTACCCAATCCTACCCTACTCCTACCCTACTCCTACACAACTCCTACCCTACTCCTTATCTATTCCTACACTACTCCTACCCTACTCCTACCCTACTCCTACCCTACTTCTACACTACTCTTACCCTATTTCTATCCTACTCCCATAGATATATTAAATTTTTCTCTGCGAAAGAACCATCCTCGTACTTTAAGGAATATTCTAAAAAAAGAATTAGCGAAATCGGTTCAGCTGTTTTCGAGATTTGCGCTTAGCAACACATTCAGCGATTCATATTTATATTATAGATAATCTCCACCTCTTTGACAATTACTGGAACGTTTAAATTTTCCCTTAATCTTTCAAAACAAAAGACTACATCTAATTCCTCATAATTTTCCTTCGTAAACATTATGCGAAACCTACTCGTAAACAAACAATCATAAGATCTCTCCACAAAGCTCGAGTCTGTCCGACGATACGGGACCCTTGACAAAGACGAATGGTTGTCTTCCCAATAACATGGGAAACGTCGAACGCCTAATGAAAGACGTTCACGTGTTTGGGAAAAGAATTGCGGCTCGCAGAAATTAATGTGTTGTTCTGTTATTCTAATACCATTGTTTTTAAAACATTATTTTCACTTTTTTATTTTTATTTTGTGTTTTGCGAACTGTGTCCAAATAAATGTTATTCTTTGTTTAAACGTTTTTTTTTTAATTAGGATTTTTTCTTAAGTTTTTTTGTTTAGTTATGGAAGATTCACCACCTTTTAAAATCATGTTCAGCCAATAAAAGAGGTAAGCATACAGGATCGTTGGATATAGTTGAAGTTTATTTAGAAACCGATGGATGTTGTCGACTGAAATTTAATTTAATTTGATATATGAGCTGTTTGTTTTCTATTAAATTTTATTCGAGAACATCCATCGGTTTCTTACTAAACTTCAACTATATCCGACGATCCTGCATACATATCTCTTTTGTTGACCCTGATCATTCTGACAATAGGCTTGCCCAATTATATGGGACTTAAACATAACTGGCGAAAGGTGGTTGTCATAGGTACGTAACACCTCTGCTCAACCCTTCTGCGATACAAAGCTTGATGTTATGCTCCTAATCATCCCATCTTTGGACGAATAGATGCATAAACTTAAATAATGTCAAGAGATTAATTCACTAAACAAGGATATGAAGGGGCCACCTGGAGTGAATTCTGCATTCCCAATTAATTATACCAACAAGGAGTTCAGAGGGGCTCGTGGCTTATTAATAACAGTCACACGGGTCGATCAACCAGGTTAAGCTACGCTTGCCGCGGTTGGTCTGTGGCTGAATGACCATCGTTATATACCGAGACCCCTCCGTGTCTCGGAAAGCACGTTAAGCCGTTGGTCCCGGCTGACATTCTTGGATCTTTGACAGTCGTTACGGATAGTCAGAAGCCCGAAAATCTGACAACCAGTCTTACCCAGGGGTATCGTATTACCCAGTAACTGGGTTGTGGAGGTCAGGTAGGCAGTCGCTCCATGTAAAATACTGGTATTCAGCTGTATCTGGTTAGACTGGAAGCCGACCACAATATAGTTGGGAAAGGCTAGGCAGATTGATTGACCAACCAGGAGTTTAAAGGTTGGTATATAGTTCAGTAAGCGTGCTTTGGAGATCATGCAAAGTAGGTACCTATTGGCCACACACAGTCTTATACATAAACTAGGTTCTAGTGGCGTCTAGCCGACCCACCGCGTTGCATCCCACCACCCACCCGCGTTATTACCTCGTTTTCGCTTAGCATTCTTTCTGACTTTTGTTTCTTTCCGTTCGGCTCCTAAGTGGCGCAGCGTCACCTCCTTCTGCGAAGCAGTCATGCTAGCGAAGGAGGTGGCGGGATGGCTGAGGGACAGAGCCTCATGTCCCAGCCGCCGCGGTAGACGCTCCGGGCGACGGGAGCCGCGTGACGACTCCCGGCCACCGTAGGCACGGGTCTGCGCACGGAGAGTAATGGATAGCTCACCACCCGATCAGGACCAGGCCCGTGCCGGACTGCGCGAACGTGTTACACGCGCGCCTCAAAGAGATGTCACCACCAACGAAGGGGCCAGTTAGGGCCGAAGCCTGCCGGGGCAGCGGGATTGTCCGAAAGGGTTACCGCTGCCCCGGAACATAAAGGGCTAAGGAAGGAACACGGGTGGGTTTTAGTCAGTAAAAGTATGACGCTCCCTTCCGCTCCACCCAGAGAGGGAGGGGTCATCTGATGATTTTCCATCCTCAAAAAAAAAAGGATCGCAGTTTGATGTTACAAGAACCCTTCCTCAAGAATTGTGCTCACATGCAAAAGTATTTTTTTTTATCAAACTGATATTTCCATAGATTAACGCGTTCAAACAAATTCTATAGCTTTACTATTAGTAAAAATTGATCTCCTATTTATTACTTTACTAAATGAGAATCTTAATCTCTAATAATGAATTAATCAGTACTTCATCCAACAAGCTTATCACCCTCTTTCACAGCCAACCGCTTTCATTATAATAACTTTATTTTTAATACATTTTAAAACACTTTTTATACGATGCCGAACTTTTGGTAACAAACAACAAGAGCTCAGAGGAGCTTGTAAATAGAAAAGTACATTAATTTTGTAACGATGTTAAGCTGAGGGTCGATAATTAAAATGGAATTTAATAAACAAAGTGACGGCCTGAAGAATTATCCACTTGGATTAAGATGGCGGGAATTCAAATTACTTGTAATTGCGTATAGAAGTAGTAGTTTAAAAAATAAGTATTTTTTTTTTAGTTAAACGGTTTTTATGAACCAGTCAACCGCTCATACCATTATAAATTAATTATTAATTATTGTTAATATATTATGTTAGTCTGTAAGGTATTTATCTATGGGCCAAAGTAGCCTGAAAATAAAGGTTTTATTATTATTATTATTTCTTTTATTTCACTAAATACATATAAATTATATTTTTAAATATTAGTATAAAAAATATAAAAACATTTAAAAATATAAAAAAATAGTAGCCCACCGGTATCGGGAACAGGGTCCAAGCTACCGGCGCGGCGGTCAGGGCTCCAGAGAGAGGAACCTCCTAACAATGCGGGCCGTGTCCAGAAGTACCGCTCTCTGAATCAAGCCCTTGATCCAGCTGCCGAACGAGAGCCTCCTTAGAGGCTCTTGGCTATTAACCCATTGGCTGTCACGACTATCGGCACAATGATCGCCGTGTCCACAGCCCACATGTCGACAACATTATTATTATTATACCTGCTATTTACATATATTGATGATGAAAGTGGTGTGATGACTGGTACCTAGGACCTACCGAATTATTTTTTAGCTTTTAGTACATTATCTACCTACATCATTATTTTCATAAAAACCACATCATCTGCCTGCCCTTATCGGCGGTCGGCGGAACACGTTTTCTCCTTTGGTATTTTCATAAAAACCTTTTAACTTAAAACATTTTTTTTTACTTATTTTATTTTCGTTTTTAGTTTTTTTTTCCATGCACTCTAAAGCCCTTTCAAGTGATACCCATTACACATATATAGAAACAAATATAAAATTAGAAATGTTGAAACAAATATGAAATCTGGCATTTTGTGGCGGTCATCTTAAATGTTTCATAGTGTACAGTATTCTACAAGTTGAGCCCTTTCATTTGATACTACATATACTATATAATATATGTATATACTGAGGGAGTTGTGAAAAAATATGTGATCCGCCATTTTGTAGCGGCGGACATCTTGGAGTTTAAGCGTGAAGAGGTAACAGACAGACAGACACCAGTGGATCTTTGCAGAGCGTGTGATGCTCGAAAACTGATTAGAATTTAGAAAAAGTGTAGACAAGGGTTGTAGAAAAGTTTATTAGCTTTCAGCTCCCTCCCACCAACTGAGAACGCAGCTAAACAGCAGTTAAACAGTTATAGAATTTATAAAAAAGGGTATAAGACAATGCAGTCTGCATTGTCTTATACCCTTTTTTGTAAATTCTAAACAGTTCGCGAGCATCACGCGCTGAAAAACTCCGCTGGTGTCTGTCTGTCCGTAACCTCTTCACGGCTAAACCGCTGAACCGATTTAGATGAAATTTGGTACAGAGATAGTTTGAGTCTCGGGAAAGGACATGGGATAGTTTTTATCCCAATATTCACACGGAAAACTTATGCGGGTGAAACCGCGGGGTGCTGCTAGTACATAGATAAAAGTTTCGATGACTCAACGGCTAGTGAACGGATTTGGATGAAATTCGGATTTAGATTACTTTTTATCCCGAAATAACGCCGAAGTAGTAGGCAACAGCTAGTGTTTGATAAAAGTCGTTTTATAGAAAATTTTCACTTTTCCGGAACGTGTAGTTCGAAAATGGGTAGGAATTCGAAGAAGTGTGTAAGATAAAAGTTGTAGAAAATTGTATAAGCTTTTATTACGTAGAAGATATTTTTTCTCTACGCCACCATTTTAAAGATATTAGCGAAAAACTCAAAAGTGGGAACTTTTATCCCCCCCCCTCCCATTTTGGCTTACCTCCTAGACGCGGGGAGTTTTAGTATGTTTACTCCCTAAGCACCCTGAACAATTTTCTGAAGAAATCGCTTAGGGCCCAGATCACGCTCTCTACAACTGCTTTGTTAAGTGGACTATATTGTGAACAATCCTGAAAAGTCTAGCATAGCGCATAGCGTTGGTTTTCAGCGACAGCCGACCTTGACGTGATTTGGTAAACTGGTGTAGCATAAAATAAGAAACAACAATAAAATAAATACACAACACAAGTTATAAATCTTTATATAAATATAATATGTAAATGGCAACATTCCATTCCGTCGGCTAAAGTTATCTGTGCGCACAGCTGTCATAAATTGTCTCTTTTAATTACCAGGACGTGTTACATGCTCTGTCTTACTAGGTAACATTGCCAAAGAAACGATGGATAGATTTGTCTAAAAAATGATATGGCTAGAAAGGTGAAAACTGATACGACGGTAAATATAATTGTATATAATAGAAAGACATGCTGCGCTGACTCCGAAAAATAGAGGCCGCACACGAAGGGTTCCGTACCACCGAACAATATTTAACACTACACATTTTTTTTTAATCCTTTTTGTTTATTAGCCGATATTGTCAAAGAGCGATGAAACGCAGCACAGAATGCTGCGGTGTTAAAAGTCGAGACAGAATTCGGTACACCACGCTGCGTTCCAAAACGGGATACTGGATGTAGGAAAGAAGGCTGCCAGGCTCAAAGGGGATTGGGCGGGTCACATCAGCCGTATGCATGATGACCCCTGGGCAAAAATTTCCACACAATGGGTGCCTGAAGATGGACGGCGCCGCCGAGGCCGTCCAGAAAAAATGCCGAGATGACCTGGACGCGTAACGCGAGGGCTGGTTCGAGGTAGCGCAGGAAGAGAGTTCCTGGAAGGATTTGGGGAGGCCTGTGCCCAGCAGTGCGACAGTATATGCTAGCAAAAATAAAACAGTGGCACTCCAGGAGTCCTGATA
Source organism: Mesoligia furuncula (assembly GCA_916614155.1). Classification (NCBI taxonomy): domain Eukaryota; kingdom Metazoa; phylum Arthropoda; class Insecta; order Lepidoptera; family Noctuidae; genus Mesoligia; species Mesoligia furuncula. Next base: position 25,741,826 of record OU744800.1, on the reverse strand, counting down.
GAAGTGAAAAGTTGAATAACCATGGTAATTTTATAAATATGTTTGAAGGTCCATTCTTCCAAAAGAAAATATATCGTGCGTTGATGTCTTTATAATGGCCAAAACGTAAAACATAGGTGTTGGTTACGGTAACAGAGTCGCGAGTTCAATGGTTTTTTCCCATCTCAAAAAATGCCCAACGCGCCTAAAGAAGTTTTCACTTTTAAAAAAAGCCTATATTGTCCCACTGCTGGGCAAAGGCCTCCCCGATATACTTCCACCTTTCTTTGTTTATAGGTACTTTAGTAAACAAAAAACAATTATTGTTTATGATTTGTTGTTATAGCGGCCATAGTAGAGCACACTGTGAACATTTCAACTGTATACCTCATCCTTTCAGCCGAAAGATGTCCATTGCTGGACATAGGCCTCCCCCAAAAGGGGGAGTTTGCCATAATCGCCACGCTTAGCAGGCGGGTTGGCGATGGCAGTATGGTATGGTGGTGGAATGCATAGAGAACGCTGCTGCCCATTCTCCGGTACGCCCCTTAGTCGCCTTTTACGACACCCACGGGAATCATGGGGTGGTGCTATTCTTTAAGTCCGGCACCACACAGACAAAAACTGTATACCTATTACGGCTCAAAAGAAGCCCTGTGACAGTCTGACGTACGTATGGACGGACAGCGGAGAGGCCCTTTGTACACACAAATTTATTGCCATGAAAAACTACGGTTTACTCGACGTGTTTAAGCACGGTCGTCAGAGTTGATGGAACACTATGGAAGGTTGCTGTCAGACACGTTTTTTCTACGGCGCAGTTTTTTCGCCGTACCGTAAGGAAACAGTGCCGTGTACCTCAGAAAGAGGGTGCCGTTGGCTCCCTTCGGGTACGGAACCCAAAAAAGTATGATTACTGTTACAGATTGATAATATAGCTATATAATTTTCTATGAAAACCCGAAAACTAAGGCACATAATAAATGTTCCCGTTTTAGCGACTATTAAACAGTTTGAGTTTCATGAAACATTTTGCATATTACATCAGATTCAATTTGCGAGTCACTTCATTAGTGATGCAGTGATGCTCGCTTGAAGGTGTAACGAACCGTAGTCAGTTTGAAATGTTTTAATATTAATATGTTCCGTTTGATGCTAGCCTAGTACTCCTGTACGTAAAGCACGTAATTGATTTAGACTTTTGTTACAAACATAACATCAGCTGCCTCGTTGGTCTGGCGGTCGCTAGTGTTACTGCAGAGCTGAGCATGAGGTCTTGGGTTCTATCCCCGGGTCGGACAAAGTGTTATTGGGTTTCACCATCTGGAATTTCTCAGTAACAGCCCGGAGTCTTGATTTGTGCCCGGTTGATGTTAACCGGCATGTCCTAGAACCAAAAATTCGAAGACATGTGATATCTACCAACCCGCACTGGGCCCGCGTGGTGGATTAAGGCCCACTCCCTCTCACAGAGGGGCGGCCTGTGTCCCAGTAGTGAGAACATTATAGGCTGATGATGATGATGATGGTAATAGTCTCGCCCGTGATTACATGGGACTTAGAGCGTTTACGCCGTACGGCATTTTACACAAACTTTCAAGCCCTTGTTTTTCGAAATGAATGAACCGATTTTAAAGAAACTTCGTACGCATATGCAGGATATAAAGGTCTAAAAAGTTACTTAAGAACATTTTCGAAAAATAGTGTTACAGCCAAAAGAGACCGATTTTAAAAGAAACAGAGATTTCCAGTTATGTTTTTTTTTAAATAAGACATTTCGAAAATGTTCTTAAGTAACTTTTTAGATCTTAACATTAAAATCGGTTCATTCATTTCGAAAAACAAGGGCTTGAAAGTTTGTATGAAATGCCGTACGTCGTAAACGCTCTTGATCATAACTGGCAAAATGTGGGTTTACTATTATTTATAGATACACCTATGCATAACTCTAACATGACTCTTTATTCAGTTATATTTAGTCAGAAGCCCGAAAGTCTGACAATCAACCTTACCAAGTGGTATCGTGTTTCCCAGTATCAAGGCTGTGGAGGTCTGATAGGTAATCGTTTTATGTAATATTAGTATTTATCCGGTTAGACTGGAAGCCGGAAAAAGCGAAACATACGATAATGATCACCTTATCCATAGAGGTAGCGTAGCTGTCTAGAACACTCATATTTCACCAGGGGGCCTAAAAAGGCCACTTTGGCAGAATCATAAAAGGATAACATAATGGATAGTTAACCGTTAAGTTTATCGCATCAAATCCAATATGTGAAGCATTTTTCAGTTTTTTTTTTGTCTCTGCTAAAATACAAATCAATCCGATCCAAATCCAATCCCAATCTCTTTGATTATACCTACGTAGTGCAGTGAAAAAAAGAAAAACACGGACTGTCTTCGCCATATTACGATTCATAATGTTATCCTTTTATGATTCTCCAAAGTGGCCTTTTTAGGACCCCAGATATGTTACAACTTCCAGGTCATGACAATTTAAACTCCAGACTGATAAGTACTGCGAAATTTCTAATTGCTAACCCTAATAACACTCCCGGCCCAAGAGTGGACCCTTGTGAACATTAAACCAATGCTAATGACTCAGTCACTTGTGACACAGTTTTTTTAAAAAGCATAAAGACTTATTTAAAAAGGCAGAGGATGGATATCCTCGAAACCTCTCTCAAGACTTTTATTCCAGAGAGAGAGTCGCTATGTAAAGTAGGTACCTATTACCTTATTACATTACCCTTCTAAACGTGTTGCACTGACCCCAAGTAACATGGGATAAGGGCAGAAAGGTGATGAAGATGATGATGACCATTTCCAACTGGAAAAGAAAGAAAGGAAGAAAGAAAGAAAATAGAAATACCAATTTGCGACAGTGACAGGTCCTGTCGCTTTCAACCAGGTTGACGGTCTACCTCGTCGGGGACCTACCCACGTAGCATAGCACCTTCTGGTACGCGACCTCCACTTCAGCATCTTAAGTATGTAATACGCTTTCAATCACAATCCGACAATTTGTAAAGAAAATTGCAAATCCATTGCTTGTTCTTGCTCAACAACGGAATGTTGTTGAAATTTAAATGAAAGGCATTGTTATTGGAGTATGTTACCCAATTACCTCGCCGAACCATTTGTCCTCGTCGGTCATCTGTCGGTATAGAAAATGATATTTTCAACAAATGAGGATTTTCATTATAAATGATAAATGATTTTATTTTTGTAAGTAGGTTTGTACAAACACTTTTACACGTCAATCATGTTTTTATTTTAAACTAGATGAGGTCGGCGTTTTCTATCTGACTACTCTGAGAAGAAAGGCCGAAACAAACTCAGAGGTCACAGTCTCTTTTAAAGTCCAGACATAATCTTGGTCAGACCATGTAGATCGATGTCTGAGATGATCTTTTGAGGAAAGAACCACTCAGATTGAGAGGACCTGTCCATTCAGTGCACGCATTTGTCAGAAATCGTGCAGCTCAACTCAAAACTTAAGGAGCTCAACGATTCGACGAACAATACCAAAGAAAGGACATTTGGGTAGGCCACATAAATTACTCAAACTGCCAGAAAACGATAAAAAATAAATAAAAATAAATGCATGTCACCAGTTGGCGCCATTTTGACAACAGGTCTTCTATTTAGACAATGAATACAAAATATATAATGATGTTCATCATTCAGTCACGACTAAAGAAAATATTGGCGCTTTGACACTTTTGACAGGCATCTGTCAAACGTGTCAAAGCTCCTATATTATCTTCAATTTCCATGAAAACCCTCATTTGCTGAAAATATGCTGTGTTCTAGTTGACTATCGACGCATGGACGATGAGGGCGAATAGTTTTTTTTTTATTTTTATTGGGGAAACTTACAGATGCAATAACAAATATAAATGTATACAAATAGTTCTACACATTAAAGTTAAAGTTTACAGAATAAAATTATTATTATTTAAATTTCGATGCCAAAACATTTCTTATATAAAATTTGAATTTGGGTAGAGAAAGGTGAAAAATATCTAAATCTTGATTTGCTTTTAATGAAATTGTGTCGTTGTACAGACGACATGCTCTTTTAATAAAAGTATTCTTACCATAATTGGTTCGGGAGAAACCAATTTGGAATTTATGCGGGGCTTAACCAATGCCAATGCCTTTAATTTTAACATTTTACCAACACTCATTGCGTTTTACGTTATTGAGCAGATGAATTTTTCAAACATATGAAGCAATGGTTTAGCATTTTCCTTCAAAATCGTCAGACTGGGTGATGGACCGCGTAACGGAAGGTACTGCATGGGTATGCTTACCACAAGAGAGCCTGACGTTTCACGTGCTGCCGCACTTTATTTCAGAAAACCCACATTAAACAACCTATTTTTAATTATTCCAGTCAGAATGAACTGTACATATTTTGATAACTTAATTGCTAATTAGGATAAAAGTTGAAGCGCCGTTGCTGACATTAACTTTCGTACAGACAAAACAATTATTGTATTACTAAGTTTTGCTCAGTATTTGTATATAGAAGTAAGCGTTCAGTACTTACACTCGGCTGGCTGTTACGCTGACTTTTCAGTGTTTCTGTTTGACTCCGAGATATTTGAAAGTTAAATTAATGTTGATAACGTTTGTCTTTTGTTGAAGATTTTGTAGGTAGTCTGTTCTTATAAAGAGGGACTTAAAATTGTTGTCTGTGTAATAGGGTGCACAATAGGGGAACAAGCTGTGTTTAAGCCTTTCTATATAAAGGGTGGCAGGACCATGGACGCACAACCGCCAGTAAAAAAAGCAGCTGTTTCATAGAAAAGTACAATACCTACGCAGTCCTAATGTATCATCATCATCATCATCATTTCAGCCGAAAGACGTCCACTGCTGGACATAGGCCTCCCCCAAAAGGGGGGGTTTGCCATAATCGCCACGCTTGGCAGGCGGGTTGGCGATCGCAGTATGGTATGGTGGTGGAATGCATAGAGAACGCTGCTGCCCATTCTCCGGTACGATCCTTAGTCGCCTTTTACGACACCTAATGTATGGAACAGCTATTTTTGTTTTCAATAACTGACGCAAAATTTCAACGCAGGGGGTTTGTGGTCATATACCGAATCCATGTGGTTCGAGGTTGCGCGTCGTATAACATTATAAATTCAAAAGTAACTCTGTCTTACTGTCTGGCTGTCTGTATGTTACCTTTTCGCGCCAAAACCACTGAACGGATTTCTATAAAATTTGGCAGAGAGTTAGTACGCATCCCGGGGAAGGACATAGGATAGTTTTATCCCGATATTTCTACGGGATCGACACTTACGGGGCGCTACTAGTTTTGTATTTATTTGGTTGTTTAAGTCTGGATAATATCTCCCGTATGTGATAACAAATCTCAACATAGTCGACGAAGAGAAATCCATAATCACGAAAAGGCTTATAAAAATTATAACATTTATAAAATTATTTTCGGGATGCATGAAGAACCCTCCTCGTGTAGCGCAGTTTGTTCCGCCAGTTACTCAACTGAACCGAGCGCTTGGCGCATCCTGGACAATCACACCCAACACCTTGTTTGACTGGCCAATTCTTCCTTTGCGGAACCACCCTCCCAGCGGAGTCCAGAGTCAAGTAGCCTGCTGGTCGATGCGTTGGAGTTCCAGTGCCTTAGGCATCATCCAGGCACGCTCGTTCTACCATAGACCTCATCCATCGCTTTCCATCAGGCGTGATCGATATCAAGAGACATACAGCAATCATCATCACATCACCTCAGCCGAAAGACGTCCACTGCTGGACATAGGCCTCCCCCAAGAGGGGAGGTTTGCCACAATCGCCACGCTTGGCAGGCGGGTTGGCGATGCAGTATGGTGGTGGAATGCATAGAAAACGCTGCTGCCCATTCTCCGGTACGACCCTTAGTCGCCTTTTACGACACCCACGGGAAGTTTGGGGTGGTGCTATTCTTTAAGTCCAGACCACACAGACTCATACAGCAATAAAAAATAAAAATCTTATTAACCCGGATTTCAAGATTTAACATCAAATAAATCATGCATTTTGAAATGATGAACAGCTTTTAACACTATGGACTTACGTCTGAAATAAAGAATTTGAATTTGAATTTTGAATTTTTTATCTCAGTAGATAATAAAACGGATGCATAAAAATAAAGACAGAAAAAACGTTTATTTGCGGTAAACATGACCCTTAAAAAAATAACTAGTTGGGAGACAACATGCGTCACATCTACGCAAAACGGCCATCGCTCAGCATAATGCTAAGACCCTATACAAGACAGAGCCCCAGCGCTGGTACAAGAACTTACGAACCGAGGTCTTAACACAAGAGAAGTTTTAGTTAACGAAAGCTTTAATTTCAAACCAATAACTCCCCCTTTCTTGTGTGGTCACCTGTTTAGATTTACAGGCAGATTTCCGTCTAAACTACAGTCATTAAGATGGTGGCGTATCGGTGATTTAGTTCCGATACGATGCCTTGTACCTGTTATTAATCGCCCGAGAGATTGAGGGCGGTATTGAGACGTCTGTGGTTAGGGAGCTTCGGGCAACTGTCCCACCACCGAAGAGAAAGCGATTATAGGCCGACCGCTTACAATTATTTTCTCGCTCAAGAAACAAAGAATAGATTATAGGTCCCTTGTAAGCATAAGTGATATAAAATAAGTATTAATAGTTGATCGCTGACTGCGTTCACCACTATAATCTGATCCAGCCAGTCCTCCCCCAGCGACGCCCTAAGCCGAGGTCCGTACCCCAAAGGGGGTGCCCAAAGCGAGTTGTCGCTTAGTTGTTAAGTTATTAAGCCCTGCCTGGAGGTCTTAATTTATTGAGGCAACCACAGGCAAGCCCGTTGAGCCGATAACCTCCCAGGTTGACCTGCGAGATGCCATATATGTAGGATGTCAATTCGGAACGCATCATAATTTTTAGAAAAACAAATTGAATATGAACGCAGTGATGAGTGAATGAGAAAGTAGGTGTGGGAAGGAGAAAGGAAGAGGAAGCAAGGTGGCGTGCGAGCTAAAGGGATAAGACGTTTTGTCGTTTTATAAGAAGTTATTAAAAATATATTTAAAGAAGTTTCAAGAAGTGAACAACCTCCCAAGTTGACGTGCGAGATGCCATTAAATATAAAAAAAAAAAAATTCGCACCGCTGGTGAGTGTCGCAGCGACAAGAGCTATCAAAATGAGTACTCGCTGAGAGACTCACGTGGACTCACGCTTAGTACAGACACCAGCACATCAAGCTACCCGAAACTGTAAAATTTTCCCAATCAACTTTGAACCTTATGTTTTAGCAATAAAATTGAAAATCTATTAAAGAAATTTGACAGATTGTAGTTGCTTGATGTGCTGGCGTCTGTACATACGCATAATAGCGAGTAATCGCTCGTCGACTAGTTGTTAGTTGCTAGCTTTACTCGCCTGCGGTGGGACAGGTGCCTCATGCTTCCGAACTATGGGCTGTATTGCTATAGTAACGTGTTTCCTTGCACTGTTATAATAGTAGGTAGTTGCACCCAGCAATCGACCAACTGCAGGCCTAAGGAATTTATATAGGGAAGGAATAATTGAGTTCAATGAACGCGTACTGAGTTATGCTGAGTTTGCATCTACCTACTACGCTACACTTGCTCCGGTTGGTCCGTGGATGGATGACTATCCTTTACGTAATAAAAATAATAATAATGGGAACCTCGTTAAAGCCGAGAAAGTAAACAAGTCAAGTATCTTGACTTGGCTCGCGAGGTTGTCGACATGTGGGATGTTGACTCAGCAATCATTGTGCTGATAGTCGTTGGAGTCGTTGGAGTCGACTCAGTAATCATTGTGCCGATAGTCGCAGCCAATGGATTAATAGCCAAGAGCCTCGACCAACACCTGAAGAGGCTCTCGTTAGGCAGCTGGATCAAGGGATTGATTCAGAAAGCAGTACTTCTGGACACGGCTCGCATTGTCAGGAGGTTCCTCTTTCTGAAGCCCTGACCTAAAACCGGTGGGCTATTTTTTTATATTTTTAAATGTTTTTATAATCTAATTAAAAAAATATAATTTATATGTATGTATTTACTGAAATAAAGGAGATAATAATAAGGTTTATTTGCCAAAAACAGTGTTTACGATTCCTTAGTCTACATTAATAATAACTAGGATTACAAAAAAAAACATAAGACGCAAAGGAAGCATTTTGCTTATGAACTCCACACTAGGTCAAGCCTGTCTCGTGGGGTCCATGAATAGATATTCCTCCTCCTTCCTTTTTCCTCCACAAACCAGTTATTCATTTTGAAAGATATTGCTAATCCATTGCTTCATATGTTCGAAAAATATGTCTGTTCAACATCGTAAATAACGCGATGGATGTTGTTGAACTATCAGAATGAAACCCATTGCTACTGATACCCTGCAGTTACATAATGAGGCTTGATTATACACTTGGACAATAACGCCTTTCCTTTTCGATATCATTAGATTTGGCAGAAAAGTTAAATGAGACTTATTTCGATATTGAACTTATACAATTATCAGATCTGTACCGACATAAATAATAACACGTCAACCAATCATTTGAAATTGGACCTTGTAACTTGGCGCGAATTTACATTTTTCATTGGAACTTTTGTAAATTCTCTACCAAAGTTATTGTAGCCGCTTGTTTATAAAACAAACAAAAGCGGGAACTTATCGGGAATAAATGAGAGCAATCGGTTAAACTGTGATCGTAAACAAGGTGGGTTCGTAACTCGAGTGTGGAGCACACGGGTACCCGGGTACCCGGAAACTTGCTTTGTAAATTAAAAATTGTAGTAAATTGGTTTTGTGAGTTGTGTGTCGCCTACGTTTCTTTGTTTAGTGGAGCGAGCGATTGCGCAAAGGTATTGTGTATGTGAATGTATGCTTGTTGTGTAAACGTATATTCCGTACAGTTCGACGTTACCTTTGGGGACAGGTCGAGTTATTTACTTGATTGTCAGTAACATAAATTATGTGTTTTTCTGTTTTGCATTTTTATGTTGCGATGATTAACAGTGTTGACTATCTTTAAAATTCTCTTCAGATGAAACGAGCGTGCAAAACACAGTCAATATTTGCTCCATAATCATAATTAGGCCAACAATTTTGTTAAAGACTGTTAATGCTGAATGAGCGTTAACCTCCTCTATTCCTGATTTCAATTCCAATATGGCGGACACGCATATAATGACATTCGATTTTCAATGTAAACCACACTCCACACGTGACGCCACACGTCCAATCATAACCTTCCATATTCAAAAATACAAAAGGCATCCTCGACCCAGCTAGGTGTCAAGTAGATCCAGAAACTTCGGAGATTATCGCTGGCCAGCTTTTTGAAACTTTTAATAATGTAGGTAAGTGAAAAAAAAAGTAAAACTTGGGCAATAATTCAAGTGCTGCGGTACAGGTGTTTGTAACGGCCCCCAAATGATTCAGTCGTGAACTTGCAAAGTGTTAAAATTTTTCTACTTGAACTTTTTAAGGCTTTATTAGGTGAAAAAGGTCTTCAATTGGTTTTGTTGTGCTTTGTTCCAAATGCGTTTCGAGAAAGGTAGATACTTAAATAGGAAACTGGTTTTATGTTTCTTTTCAATTGGTATAAGTTTAATTTAATTTGAACAATATTACTTCTAACAAGAAAGAACAATCTTTTTACGTTTAAATGAAACCCAATGATGATAAAATTGTAATTTTAAACACGCCCTGCGGTTGTCAAGTTTTATTTTTCACTCAAGTCGTTTGTCAACTCATGTGCTCAAGTACCCTTGTACTCGTATGTAGGTGTCATTATTTTCAATGCTATAGTACATCTGTAACATAAAAATCGAAATCACTGACAAATATTACCATTCCAACCCCAAAAAACCCTCGATTTGGCAACAGCCAGAGGTGAATTATAAAAAACAACCGATTCCGTGTTACTTCGCTGGCTTCCTTCCATTTCCATTAGTGGATGTTTAGCCAAAGTGTTTCCCAAACTTGCTCCCATTAGGAGCAGTCCGTTTTGTCTTTGCCCCCTAACTTTTTTTCATTTGCTGGTCCCCCACTTTGGCCATTAAGTGGATTTTTTCTTATGCAAGTTTAGGAGTGACTAGTGAATAAGTTTTGGTGATATATGGCTGTTTCTGTGTGGTGCCGGACTTAAAGAATAGCACCACCCCATACTTCCCGTGGGTGTCGTAAAAGGCGACTAAGGGGCGTACCGGAGAATGGGCAGCAGCGTTCTCTATGCATTCCACCACCATACCATACTGCGATCGCCAACCCGCCTGCCAAGCGTGGCGATTATGGCAAACCCCCCCCTTTTGGGGGAGGCCTATGTCCAGCAGTGGATGTCTTTCGGCTGAAATGATGATATATGGCTGTACTTGTATACGATTAAAATGACGGTTCAATGAACTGATATTTTAAGACTTCGTAGCCTTAGATTCACATTTCTTTAGAAAATAATAACAATCTAGATTTTAGGTATTCTGAATCTGACAATGGCGCCGATTCTGTTGTTCACAAACTAAACTAAATTTAAGTTCAGGCATCTTTTTCTTTCTATTTCATTAAGAAAAGGACAGAAGATAAATATTAGTTTAGTCCTGTCAAATTAGTCAGCGCCTGACGTAAATTGACGTACTTTTAATAGCCAATTTTTAGGGTTCCGTAGTTCCTACAAGGAACCCTTATAGTTTCGTCAAGTCTGTCTGTCTGTCCGAGGTTATGCTAAGAGACCGTTAGTACTGGAAAGCTGTAATTTTGTAGAAGTGCGTATATTAATTACGCCGACAAAGTGGTAAAATAAAATAAAAAAAAAATTTTTTTTAGGGTAGCTCCCCTACACGTGAAGTGGGGATGAATATTTTTTTCGTCGTCTACCCCATCGTGTGGGGTATCGTTGAATAGGTCTTCTAAAATGACTTGGGGGTTGCTAAAATTATTTTTTGATTTAATGCTCCATTTACGAAATATTAAACTTTAAAGTGCAAATTTTTGTTCCAGTAGGGCGTCCCCCCCCCCTCTAAAACCTAAACTGCTGGCTTGAAAAATCTGGAAATATTCACGATGATAGTGCATTTCATGAACTTTAAAGGAAAACTATAGCGGTTAAGCTAACTTTATTACTTTAGCAGTAATAATCGTTGAACTTGGGTATTGGACAATTTTGTACCAAATACAAAATCCTTAGCATTAATCTTTTACAGTGACTAAGATGAAGTACTTGCTTGTTTATAACGGGTAAAGACTTGTATTGAAAAACAAAATATGTTTTTTTTTTGTATTCAGAATAAAGAACAACAGAATCGTACTACATTGTGATAACGGGCTACTACGGAACCCTACACTGTGTGTGGCCCGACACGCACTTGGCCGATTTTTTAATCTCATCTAAGTTGTCTATGGAGTATCTTAATTTGACAGGACTAAACTAATATTTATCTCCTGTCCTTTTCTTAATGAAGTACCTAGAAAGAAAAAGATGCATCTACTTAAATTTAGTATAGTTTGTGCACAACAGAATCGGCGCCACTGTCTAAATCTAAAACTATCTATACCCATACGAATACGAAAAGCGACTTTCTTTTATACTATGTGTATAAAAGAAAGTCGCTTTTCGTATTCGTCTGCATGATCAAATAGTTCTTCGAAACTACACAATGGTTTTTGCTGAGATGTCATCATCATTTAGAATATTTATTACGTGAGGTTATACTTGATACCATTGGGCCCGTGGCTTAATAATAACAATAACCGCACCTTAATAATAACCGCACCCGTCGATCGATCAAGTTAAGCTACGCTTGCCGCGGTTGGTCTGTGGATGGGTGACCACCTTTATATACCGAGACCACTCCGTGTCTCGGAAAGCACGTGGTCCCGACTGGCATTCGTGGATATTTGGCAGTTGTTACGGGTAGTCAGAAGCCCGGAAGTCTGACAACCAATCTTACCAAGGCTGCCGTCTTAACGAAAAGTGCAATAACTAGGTTAAACCTGATTTCGAGAAAAAAGTGGGTAAAGATTTTTTTTTGTTTTGTTTGTATCTCCATCACTATATTATGCTTAGTATTAAAACCGTTTTGTTTGTGCAGAATAAACAATGTTTCTTTCTTTCTTTCTTTATTCTGCAGATTCCAATTATGTCACAATTTGGGACAAAACTCGAGTTATTGCACTTTTCTTAAGGACGGCAGAAGGGGTATCGTATTACCTAGTAACTGGGTTGTAGAGGTCAGATAGGCAGTCACTCCATATACAATACTGGTATTCAGCTGCATCCGGTTAGACTGGAAGCCGACCCCAACACAGTTGGGAAATGGCTAGGCAGATGATGACCATTGATTAATCTTAAGACCATAATAATGTACCATATTATTCTGATAACTTAATGTTTATGATTATGATGATTAACTTAGATATAGCACCAAAATCTCTATGTATTGACATGTCGCCACATCAGTTACGTTGCATACTTGCGAAGCAGCGGTGGAGCTTCAGTATTTACAATAACATGATGTGAAAATACTATAACCATTTTCAAAAAAGGTTATCTTACTTACTCCTTATTGTTATTTGCCGCAACAGATTGACTGCTTCAACTGTACTCTGAGTGAATTCACACGGGCCGCATTTTGTAAGATTACTCTTGGTTAAGACAACTACATGACCTAAAGCGTGGTCTTTGTCGGAATGCATAGAAAAGAAAGAGGAGCGCGATGACACAACGCTGGTAATTTATTGAAAAATATGAAGCAATTATCTAGTTACAATAGTAGATTGTTAAACAAGGGTCGAAAGGAATCAATTCCCATACGAGGTATTTAGATACGAGATATTTTTGGCAGCGAGGGCTGCCACGTTGAATGGCAATGCTGCAAAGAACGACCCAGCCCTCTGGTCACGTGAAGTGTCGACCAGCTGGCGAGAAATTTTCTTTAAAAAGGAGACACGCACTCGGGCCTGACGCCTGACTGATCTGCAACATTTTTAAAAACAGTGGCGCCGATTCTGTTGTTCACAAACTAAACTAAAGTTAAATTCAGACATCTTTTTCTTTCTATTTCATTAAGACAAGGACAGAAGATAAATATTAGTTTAGTCCTGTCAAATTAGTCAGCGCCTAGCGTAAATTGACGTATTTTTAGTAGCCAATTTTTTTAATCTCGTCTAAAGTTATCTATGGAGGATCTTAACCCTTAGTCTGCCGGAACGTAGATCTACGCGAGACATCATGGCTTTTTAATTGTGTCTGTAATTACGGCACACAAGCGGTTAATTTGACAGGACTAAACTATCTTCTGTCCTTTTCTTAATGAAATAGAAAGAAAAAGATGCATGAACTTAAATTTAGTTTAGTTTGTGAACAACAGAATTGGCGCCAGTTTCTTTTTACACAGTATAACAATTTATGTTAATATTATCTCGTCGACCTTCAGTAGGTGCTCTTTGGACCTAAAATGTAATAGTTTCCCTTTTAGCGATAGGCCGGCTCGAGCCTGGTTACCCTTACCTACCCTCCATTTTAACGTTATAACACCCTTTATAATTCGGCCGTTAGGCGCTAGTCTTTTATTCATCAGGCGACGAGCGCCTGAGGGCTGTATGTCTTAATATTGTCTTTAAATACGGGATAAAGGTTACATGGTATATCTTATTATGTATCTAGGAGTAACATTTAAGTCTGGAATACACTAGGGGGCAAATGAAGAAACATGTTGCGGAACATATCCCTCAACAACTACGTGAAGTATCCCGAGACAATTGTTGCGGAACATTTTGCCGGCCACACTAGTCAGTGCTCACAGTCACTAGTTTAGTCAGTGCTCATAGACATGTCGCACGAGGAGGTTGTGGCTATTAGTGCTGCGTACATAGTAATTGTATCGAGTTTGTTGAAACGTAAGAGAAAGAGAAGGTGGTGCATGCCTAATTTCTTACTACAACGAGAAAGAAGAGTTAAGAGGAACGTTGCGTACGCGACTACACTCGGTGAGAAAGTGCGCTCGCTCTCGCGGCGGGAGCAAGCAAAATGCCCCGCGTTACGTACAATGTTGCGGGGCATGTTCCAGGACACTATGCAACGTTGCAGCGTCACGTATATTGAGTGTTGCGCATCATGTTGTGGGACAAAATGTTCCCTAGTGTATTCTGCGCTTAAAACTAAATTAGCTGCGTCCCGCGCTTTCAACCGCGCAAACGTCGATCCCGTGGGAATATCGGGATAAAAAGTAGCGTATATGTTAATCCAGGGTGTCAGCTACCTCCATACATATTAAAAATTGAGCGTGAAGAAGTAACAAACATATAAACACACACACTCATAAACTTTCGCCTTTATAATATTATATAGTGTGATAGTGTGATATTAATTATGATGATTTTGGATAGCAGTAAAAAACGTACGGCGGAAGGGTGTGGATTTAAAGCTATGTCGCAAACTATGCTCCACCTCCTACCCTGCCCTCTGTGTCCCAAAACATGCTGTCAAAGTGACCTCTGCACGGCCACCGATGACGCCGGGAAGTGGTGAAAAGTTTGGGTCAACAAGATCGTATAGTCCCAGCAACACGAAGAAAAATAAGTAAAAACTGGCCAAGTGCGAGTCGGACTCGCACACGAAGGGTTCCGTACCACAAGGCAAAAACGCCGAAAAAAAACATGTTTGTTGTATGGGAGCCCCCCTTAAATATTTATTTTATTTTAATTTTATTATTTATTATTAAAGTTAAAATACAACTGAGTATTTTGTGAATATTTCAAGTGCCTACCTGTTGCCATTTCTGATATCGAGCAAAAAAGGGCAAAAAAATCGCGTTTGTTGTATGGGAGCCCCCCTTAAATATTTATTTTATTTTGTTTTTAGTATTTGTTGTAATAGCGGCAACAGAAATACATCATCTGTGAAAATTTCAAATGTCTAGCTATCGCGGTTCTTGAGATACAGCCTGGTGACAGACAGACAGACAGACGGACAGACGGACAGACGGACAGACGGACAGACGGACAGACGGACAGATGGACAGACGGACAGACGGACAGACGGACAGACAGCGAAGTCTTAGTAATAGGGTTCCGTTTTGTACCCATTGGGTACGGAACCCTAAAAAGGTCTCAGAAAACAGTAAACATTCGGCTTAGGTTTATTTACAATGGCCCACCTTCCATCTTACACCGCATGACTTGTTACCTGTCCACTTGATGACCGTGTAACTGCATTAGTGAGTGCAGTTCTAGTATACGGTTAAACAGTAACAGTTACTTTTAATAAAAATATTCACGCAGAAAGGTGTACTATAGTCCACGCAGAACTAGCTGGCCGCGCCTTAGGTGGGGACAAGGGTGAGGCGGGTAGCCTAGCATTCGCAACGCACATGAGATTAATGACAGCAAGGGCCCGGGGACCCCCGTCCCCACCGCTCACATACTTGTGTAGTATGTGTCCACTATTGCGTATAATGTTAATCATGTTTATCCTAAATATATTTAGTGTATCTCAACTGGTCTTTCATTCCACTCGCCTCACAATACATGGCGACCTTGCCAGGATCTCATCTTGTTGGTTGGCAATGTCTCACCGATGGTGGCGCGTGTGTTGGATCATTCGGTTCCCTACAAACTGGTTGAGCTGGATGGTGCTGATCCACGCGTCATGTTCGTGGACGGGCGCCGTCGGTTGAGACTGGTCATCTCTTAACTGCCAATGCTTATTTTTAATCTTATATTTTGAATTGTTTCTTCATTCGTGTTTTTTTTTTTACATTGTTCTCACATATAGAAGCAACAAGAATAATGTACCCAGGAATTTGTAATATCTTGATTTAAAAGAGTGTCCATGGAGTTTCTTGCCCGTTCTTCTCCATAGAGATCTACGTTTTGGAATGGGCAACTAGCTTCAACTTTCGGACTAACTGACAGACTATTTAATTTTGACAATTCAAAAGTGCCTGTACAAGGTTTAATTGAAGTAAATGCTTTGAGGTTTTTTGAGTTGGGCGCGGCCAAATAGTTCCGCGCGGACTCTAATGCACGCCTTTCTGCGTGAATATTTATGACTAGCTTCTGCCCGCGACTTCGTCCGCGTGAAATTTCTTGTTCCCCCGACCCACCCCGTCGCATCGCATCGCCTGCCCGCGCTATTACTTCGTTTTTGCTTAGCGTTCTTTCTGACTTTTTTTTCTTTTTGCTCGGCTCCTTAGGGTCATATCGTGATGTTAAATAGCCTATAGCCTTTCTGAAGAATTGGGCTATCAAACACAAAAAGATTTTTTGAAATCCGACTGGTAGTTCCAGAGATTACCCCCTACATACAAACTTACAAACTTTACCTCTTTATAATATTAGTATAGATAGATGTTGTAATATTTAACAGTCGTTGCTCTAGTGGTTGCAAGCGCTACTGCTGTGCGTGAGGTCCTGGGTTTGTTTCCCGTGGTGGGGCAAAGTATTATTGGGTTTTTTCATACGGAATTTCTCAGTTGCATCCCGGAGTCTGGATGCTCGGTTGATGGCAATAGGAGCGCCCATTGTTACAACATAACTGGCGAAATGATGATGATGGATGTTACTGTAGGTACACCTCTGACTTACCCTTCGGGGAATACAGGCGTGTTATTATATTATGTAAAAAACATTAAATCTATAGACAAAAAACTCATATCTGTACAAACATTTCAAATTAGTTTAAATTTCTTTATCTCTCCAATTCTTTCCTCCTCCATTTTTTATTTTAATCCCACTTCATTTCGTTCCTTTAATTTTTTATCATTGTTCCATTCCATAAAGTAATTAATTCGAAAATAGAATGTTTATTACTTTTTGAAAAGAGAACGTTTGAGTTATTACATTTCTCATTGAGTTTGCTGAATCATGAGTTTGAAATAGTTTGTTTTTTGTAAGAAATGATAGCTAGCAAGTTTAACCCAAGTTTTTGAAAATTTGTTTTATTCGCATTCATCATAATTGAAATATTTTGATGTGTTCTACGAATTCTGAAGGTGAAAGAATTGATACTTACCTAATTGTTTAATTAATACGAATTTGATAAAATACGAAATGTTTTTTTCAAACATGCTTGGAAATTCGAGCATTATTTTGACAAGCTTCTTCGAGATAAATCGAAAATGCTGTACTGGTCAAATACATGCGAGCAGCGGCCGGCAATGTTGTATGAAATTCCATATCTGACGTGTTTAGCGGCCGAATAAATTACTTTGAAAACATGTCTGTCGTGTAATTCAAAAATGGAACGAACTTTTTACTTCAAAACATGGCAACCAAGGATGAAACTTATCAAAGATTTTATTTAAATTTCGATCTGGCTTGCAAATAGAACTGTTTGAAGGAAAAAAAAGAAACAAATGAAAAAAATTGGCGCGTGAAAAAATATCATTGTTCTTCATTGATTCTGGAATTTATAATTAAATTAGGTACCTACTCAGTCCGCGCATTATTTGAAAAAAAATTGGCCAAGTGCGAGTCGGACTCGCACACGAAGGGTTCCGTACCACAAGGCAAAAACGCCGAAAAAACACGTATGTTGTATGGGAGCCCCCCTCAAATATTTTTTTTTTTTGTTTTTAGTATTTTTTGTTCTAGCGGCAACAGAAATACATAATTTGTGAAAATTTCAACTGACTAGCTATCGCGGTTCTTGAGATACAGCCTGGTGACAGACAGATGGACGGACAGACGGACGGACAGACAGCGAAGTCTTAGTAATAGGGTCCCGGTTTGGGTACGGAACCCTAAAAAGTACCTACTATGTAAGCTTTGGCGGTAACGGCATTGATGGACGAACGTGAAAATATGGGCAGAGGTGAAACCGAGGCACACATACTCAATGCTCCTTTTGCAGACTGCTTGTAATGTACTATTATACTATACCTGCTCGGAAAGTACAAACGCCAGCACACCAAGCTACCCGAAACTGTCAATCAACTTTTCCAATCAACTGTTTTTCCAATCCACTTTGAACCTTAATATTTAGCGATAAAGTTGAAAATCTATTAAAGAAATTTGACAGATTGTAGTAGCTTGATGAGCGGGCGTCTGTACCTTGTTACTTTTTAAAAATGAGGCAGAATGTATTATCTCCATCATCCCTTTTTTATCCCCATGGGGGTTGAATTTATCAAAATCCTTTCTTAGGGGATGCCTACGTCATAGTAACTATATGCATGCGAAGTCTCAGCCCGATCGGTTTAAAATTGACAAAGTTTCATACAAACTTTCACCCCCTATTTTATCCCCTTGGGGGTAGAATTTATCAAAATCCTTTCTTAGCGGATGCCTACGTCATAACATCTACCTGCATGCCAAATTTCAGCCCAATTCCTCCAGTGGTTTGGGCTGTGCGTTGATAGATCACTATGTCAGTCAGTCACCTTTGAGTTTTATATATTTAGATTATGAACTTTCTCTGATTTGTGTCTTTTAAGGATCTCGGGCACACTGTTCGGCAAACTTCATTATAGGTTTTAAGGTAAAGTCTTCTTACAACAATAATAAAATGGTCGTATTTTTTCTCTAAAATTAGGTGTGTTTTGGGTTTACGAACATAACATTAGATTAAAATTACTTAACTTAAAAGAGAATATTACATGTTTATCAAAAACTATAGACTAACAGATGATATTTAAAAAATAAAGTAAAAAAAAACCGCTGTTTTTGAGAACACGTTTCCATTTTACAATGCGAGAAATAAAATCTGTCAAAACTCGTGACGTAACAAAATTTTTGTCACACAGCGTAGTGCATACTAAGCGTGGCCCGAACGTACCAAAAATTGTCAGACACGTGTCGCGGTTTAAAAATAGTTAAACGACCGTCAATCTTAGTTTAAAGAAACCTAGTTATATTGTTATATTATTACACCAGATTCCGGCTCCATTTCAATTCTCTTTCTACCTCTCTACAGTCACTAAGTCACCATAATATATAACCTAGCAGAACTGCCAAAGAAGAAATTACAGTTAATGCTAAAACTTTTGAGCTATATAATAATAGGTATTGTGTAGATTATGATTTGTATGGTTTGTGGCATGCAAACTTTTTGGTAAGATGACAACACGAATTGAGAAAACAGAAAACAGTAAGAAGGAAAAACCGGTCAAGAGGGTCAGACTCGCGCACCGAGGGTTCCGTACAAATTTGTGGGTATATAAATAGATTATCACGGTTGTTTTTACAAATTTATGGTTTCCAGATGTTTTCGTTTATTTGTGCTACATAAGCTTGCTTTTTGCCAAATTTTATGATTCTAGGTCAACGGGAAGTACCCTATACATTTTGATTCTTTTGAGTGTCGAAATACACGTTTTTTGCGGCATAAACAGCCGTAACTTTTTTTACGTTAACTTAGAAGTTTGATTTTTTCACAGCTTCATGGGACCGCAGACTTAAGTATGTGGTTTTAATTTCAACTCGATACCTCCACGGGTTCCCGAGATATAGGGTCTTGACAGACGGACAACAAAGTGATCCTATAAGGTTTCCGTTTTTCCTTTTGAGGTACGGAACCCTAAAAATTAAAAAAAAAACATGAAACGTTTCCATAATAAGCAATTATTTTACCTGAAAAATATTGTTTTATTGATGTACAGCACCTACGCATACATCAGAAATTTCAAATAATATAAGCCCCTTTGTAAATGTTTTCCAGTTTATATAACTTTATTTTTGATCTTCTCTTACATAAATCATGCAGCGCATACTAAATGTGGAGCCAGCACCAAAGATTGTCAAACACGTGTCGCCGTTAGTCGACAGTTAATCTTAGTTTAACGCGAGCGTGCCCTCAATTCTGGTGTAATTACAAGTCATGCACTTGCATAAATGTGGCGTATTGCTTGATTTCGTGACATACTGGCTGTTTTTGGTAGCATTTCACTTAAATTTAGATAAGTATTTTATGTCAAATAAAAGTAACCAGTATGTTAATTGGGGGTGGGTTACGTGGGGTTCAAGGTTCTATTCCCAAGTTAGGCAGTGTTATTGGGTTTTCCATTAGGAATTTCTTAGTAACAGCCGGGAGTTTGGAAGTTGGCGGTGTGATATCCCGTGCCTCGGAAAGCACGTTAAGCCGTTGGTCCTGCGCCTGATCTCTATCCGGTCATATCGGATCGCTGTCACATCGGACTATGAGAGTAAGGGAAGGATGCACTTGTGTCTGCGTACACATTTCGCACTGCTAACACAAGACTGTATCAACTCAAAAAAGACACATTCGAGATAACTCATTCTTCTTATGTTAAATTTAATTCTCTACGCGTCAATAAATCTCAGAAATTACTCATAATTATAGAAACCCCTTAATTTTATCCCTAATTTTAAAACAGTGTTAACTTTTTTACAATCGTTAACAGGAAACGAGTAATCAAATTTCCATCATTTCTGAAAAAGCTTCATTTTGAGTTGATACAGTCTTGTGTTAGCAGTGCGATTTGTGCACTGTAATATCTCCCGTATACAACGTTATTTTTAGTATGCGACACCTGAATATAGTTTGTTCAGAATAAGTAACTGAATCGATTCCAATAATTTTTACGCCATGTTATATTTTGTCCCAAAAATATTAAAAAAAGGTTAAAAGTTGGACACCGAGCGACACTAAGTAGGTTATTCAATCTCCACGCCGAACGATTAGGTTAGGTTACTATTTATCAATGAGCGTAAGACGGCGCGGCGCGAGTGGCGCGGGTGAGCATGTATTTGTACGGACAAACTGGTAACTTAACAAGCTTATAACTTTGTGATTTTTCATGATACAGATTTGAAATTTTGTACATAGCCTCTTTACATAAAACTACTAGACACGCGTTTCGGGTTTCGCATTATACTAAAAATAATGTTGTAGATGGCTAGTCTCCGTTGAGATTGGCTATCATGTTCGAAATTCGGCCTGGAGGACTATTATTATTATTATGCTTAGATGGTTTGGTCATTGTCCAGCAAGCTCACGGGCGCCCAGCGTCCGTCGCCGAATCTCTGGATGCTTTTTTTATATATATCAGATTCGCATTATATATTAATTAATTCTTGGTAATAAAAGATGTCTTTTTATTCTGAGTCGTCATACGTCACTCCATTTATTCTAAATACAATTTTACCACACAGGTTTCGTACGCAAGTAAAACCTCAACAGTCATGACATTTTAAACACTCACAAAACACATTTTCAAAAATCACTACCGCGAACTGTGGAGCGTGCGCGGGACTACTGAGACGTCTGTAGAATCGTCATTCATTCATTTTAAATACTTGACTGGGGTTTATATCATCCTTATTCTATCTCCTACACTCTCAAGAACGATATAGTTTTCTAAGGATATTTGCGTCAAAACCACTGCAGTGACGAGGCACCCGGCGCGGGCGTCATCACATCTACTAGTCTGACATGTGGCGGGCAAATCGGGCGTCTTCACGGAGGAAGGAGAGGTTGAATGAAGGGCGACTAACAATAAGAGAGGGGACGTCCTAGAAGGGCACACAGTGGTCTTACTGGTGATGTACTTCAAAATGGTCAGGTGCGTCATACTCGCAACCAGCGTGCGTGTATATGTCGCAGGTTTTTCACAAAATTAGGTTTTTGATCAAAAACCTAGGATTTGATGAAAAACCGGAAGATGACAAATTTTAAACTCAATTTCATCATAAACCTGTTACAGTCCAGATTTTTGATCAAAAACCTGAACTAGTATAGGTTTATGATGAAGTTCTGGGCAAAATTGCTTTGTTTTATGACAAAATCAATTTAAATGAAATAAATAAAACAATCTATCATCATTTGTAACTTAGTAGAAAGGAAACAATTTTCTATTTATCAAAATTTTACATCCATGATCCAATCAATATTCTCGTTCTTCAATCTAATTATGATAATGTTTCAATTTTACCTGATTTTTAGTTACTATTAAATACGACTAAACAGAGTCAAATTAAAAAAAAAAATGTAATAAAGAAAAGTTCACCACGTGCTTGCTTTTTTATAAATCTCTTATTATAAATTATTTATTATGACAGTTGATTGTGGTAGCCGGATCTCTTCCGGGGATTCTTAGCTGTTGAGAGAGATCGAGAGGTTCTATGGACAGTTATACACGTCAACAAATAACCCCGCTATGAATCTGGCAAACGACCCAAGAGCTAGATTGACCCGGCACTATACCGAAGACATCCGGGACGTCAGCCTGTACGAGATTAGAATGGCTCTGAAGCTGCTCAAAAACAACAAGGCACCGGGTGATGACGGAATTACGGCCGAGTTGCTGAAGGCCGGCGGAAAACCCGTTCTGAAGGCCCTTCAGAAGCTGTTTGGTTCCGTCATACTCGAGGGCAAAACACCACAGGCATGGAACAGGGGTGTGGTGATACTTTTCTTTAAGAAGGGCGATAATGCCCTCCTTAAGAATTATAGGCCCATCTCACTCCTGAGCCATGTCTACAAGCTGTTTTCGAGAGTCATCACGAACCGTCTCGCGCGCAGGTTTGACGACTTCCAGCCTCCCGAACAAGCCGGATTCCGTAAAGGCTTTAGCACCGTAGACCACATACATACGCTGCGACAGGTTATACAGAAGACCGAAGAGTATAACCTGCCTCTCTGCTTAGCGTTTGTGGACTACGAGAAAGCCTTTCATTCGATCGAGACATGGGCTGTGCTGCAGTCTCTTCAACGGTGCCAGATTGACTATCGGTACATCGAAGTGCTGAAGTGTCTGTACGAAAACGCCACTATGTCAGTCAGACTCCAGGATCAGGCCTCGAAACCTATCCTTCTGCAGCGAGGTGTGAGACAGGGAGACGTTATCTCTCCGAAACTGTTCACCGCTGCACTGGAGGATGTCTTCAAGGTTCTGGACTGGAAAGGGGCTGGCATCAACATCAATGGCGTGTACATAACTCACCTTCGGTTTGCCGACGACATCGTAGTCATGGCTGAGACTATGGAGGACCTCAGTACAATGCTCGATGACCTCAGTAGAGCCTCCGAAAGAGTGGGTCTTAAAATGAACATGGACAAAACGAAGGTCATGTCAAATGCCCATGTAACACCCACTCTCATAAAAATCGGAGACGCTACACTCGAAGTCGTGGACGAGTACGTTTACCTAGGACAAACCGTCCAGTTAGGTAGGTCTAACTTCGGGAAAGAGGTAAATCGACGAATCCGACTCGGCTGGGCAGCATTCGGGAAGCTACGCAATATCTTCTCGTCCCACATACCGCAGTGTCTCAAGACGAAAGTCTTTGACCAGTGTGTGTTGCCAGTGATGACTTATGGAACGGAAACGTGGTCACTCACAATGGGCCTTATAAGAAGGCTAAAAGTCACCCAAAGGGCAATGGAGAGGGCTATGCTTGGAGTTTCCCTGCGTGATCGAATCAGGAATGAGGAGATCCGCAGGAGAACCAAGGTAACCGACATAGCCCGAAGAATTGCCAAACTTAAGTGGCAGTGGGCAGGGCACATTGCTCGCAGAACAGATGGCCGATGGGGCCGTAAGGTTCTGGAGTGGCGACCGCGTACCGGAAGACGTAGCGTTGGAAGGCCTCCCACAAGGTGGACTGATGACCTTGTGAAGGCCGCAGGAACCCGTTGGATGCGGGAAGCACAGGACCGGTCGAAGTGGAGGTGCTTGGGGGAGGCCTATGTCCAGCAGTGGACGTCTTTCGGCTGAAATGATGATTATGACAGTTTGTAGACTTGTGACATCTAGAGTTGCATAAAACATTTTTTTTTTTGCATGCACATCGATTAGTCTTGCAGCGTACTTTAGATTTTTCACACGAGCATTTCTTAATTAAAACATTGACCTCCGAATAAAGACATCTTTGAAGCAATTTCACGCAAACTCAGTTCATTGGTCGATACAGGTTCGTTAAAGGCAGTAGTTGATGTTTGAATAGAATTTCGAGGCAGCCAGTCCTTTAAAACCCCGGCTGAAGTACCAATTTTGAATAAATCGTTCTTCTTATCAATTACCTTTCCTATAATGTTACTTGCATCCAGTGGCCCTCTATCTATTTTCGGCACATCAACTAAAATTGTAGCACCAATATCAATTTCTCCAAATTTTTCTGAAGAAGCTGCTTTCATTTTTTTTTGCTGACTGTCTTAAATTTTTAACGGCATGTTCCCTTTCGATAAGTATGTTTTGTTCTTTTTGACATAAATCACACAGAATCCTTGATCCATATCCTTCATTTTCTTCTGATAATGTCTTCCCGCAAATTTGATGAACTGGGTTGTTACAAACGCCACAACGATGTGCTCCAGTGGATTCCTTTCCACAGACAAAGCAAAATATTCGTGTTTCATCAATAAGCATTTCCTCTGTTTCAATTATTTTACTTCCTGATTGATCACTGATCACCTCACCCTCAGTAACAGTAGCACAAGTAGCAACAGTTTCTAATGTTAATATATTTTCTTGTATGGATGCTGGAGGATCTATAAGAAGTTCTGTAGCCGTTTCCATTTCCTGCTGAGAGGTTGAAGCGCTTACTTTGTCTGATTTAATACTGGTTAGGGGCTTTAAATCCTTATCTGAGTCCATTTCCGGAGATGGTTCAATTATTTCATCAAAAATCCTCCAAGTCCTCTTCCGTAATAAGTTTGTCTAATAAATCTGCTGGAATGTGTGTTTTCAGTCCTATTTTAGGTTCTGTGCCAAACAAAGCCTTATATGGTGTTCTTTGAATGGTTCTATGAAAGGAAGAATTTTTTTGGAATTGGATAAACTAACATCCCATAGACCATTTCTTACAGTTATTATCAACTAACTAGGCACGGAGCATAGCTTCTACGTCTTGGTTTGAGCGCTCAACAGAACCTTGGCTTGCTGGATGTCTGGGTCTGCCATTTACAATTTTGCAAGTTGGCCATATCGAAGTCAATTCTTTTATAATTGTAGCAGTAAATTCACGGCCATTGTCACTTTGAAGTATGGCTGGACAACCTACTTCTAAAAAGATCTTTAACAACTCTATAGCCACTTCAGCGGCTCTTTTTGATGTCAAAGGGCGAAGGAAACTAAATTTTGTTGTATGGTCCCGATAATGCAACAGCCATTTCCATTGCCCATCTGGAGTTGACTGCAAGTCTATAAGGTCCACCTGACCGCGGTTGTTGAAATCACTAGAGAAAATGGGGCGGACAACAATTCCCTTTTGGGGAAATTTCTTCTTGTTCTGGCACACCGTACATAGCTTTACAAATTCTTTCACCACGGAAACTGGAATAACATACCTGGACTTTAAAGCATACATCAATTTTTCTCTCCCTCCGTGGTCAACAGACTGATGAATTTCGCATAATATCCCATGAAATTCTTCTGGAGATACTACTTTGACTATAGGCTCAGATTCAGATTTCCGTCTCAAGATCAAAAATTTTTGAGTACCTACCTTTAAAATATCATATTTTTGTCCATAGTAGTAGTCTTTATTTTGTAGACCTCGTCCACCTGATGATGAAGATCTGGATTTATATTTTTCAATATTTTTAATAGCTTCTTTTATTCTCTTCTGTGTCCACAGTGGTTTCTCTCTATTTTTTCGGCCTTCAAACAAAGTAGTAAACGCTTTTTCAAAATCTTCTTTACTTGCAAATTGCTTATCCACTTGGTTTCCTATAGATGCCATTTGTAGTAAGCACTAGCACAATATTACCTAATGTGATTTATTCACTCAATAATATTTTACGTTTTTACGAAATTGTTTGTCGCAAAAATGAACGTGGGTTGCCCGTCTGAGTTGTGTTTTGTGACTGAGGTAACGGGGAAAGTGCGGGGCGCGCGCGAGCGCAGGCGAAACAAAGCGGGGGGAAGTCCCTAAGTCCCGGTCAACTCAAATGTATTTCAGATTGATCATAAACCTAAATTAGTTCAGGTTTTTGATCAAAAATCTGAACTTTTACGGGTTTATGACGAAATAGAGTTTAAAATTTGTCATCTACCGGTTTTTCATCAAAAACCTAGGTTTTTGGTCAAAAACCTAATTTTGTGAAAAACCTGCGACATATGTAAGGATGTATGAACGTAAACGAGACAAAAAGAGTATGTAAGTATCGTCACCGTCCGATCAGGACCAGGCCCGTGCCGGACGGCGCGTACGTGTACCACGCGCGCCTCAAAGAGATGTCAGCATCATAGAAGGGTGCCCCTTCTATTAGGGCCGAAGCATTCGGTCAAGCAAGCGGTCAGCGAGATTGCCCGAAAGAGTTACCGCTGGCTCGGAACATAAAGGGCTAAGGAAGGAACACAGATGGGTTTTAGTCAGTAAGAGTCTGACACTCCCTTCCGCTCCAGGGAATCAGACCGAAATAAATCATCTATATCTGTGTCTAACATCAAATAAGTTCTAAAACTTTCCAAAATAGGTATAATTCATTGTTTGTGAACAAAATAGTGTCTCATTTACTAAATATTACGTAATTTTCACTATACAAAGCCTTGTGTGTGTTTGATTAATTAAATTATAAACATTAATAAGTAGAATACATGAATTTGCTTTTAATTTTACCAAAAATTTCACCACCAACTTTACTCATTTCACCATAATTAATCATAAAACGAAAATGATCGAGAAATCCTCCACTGAAAGCTGACTAACCCTCGTTCCGCTGATTTACTTGCCAATATCGTATATCGTTTCCAAGACACCTAAATAACTGAATAATTAGTGGAAAACACCCGAGGCGTTAAAAGCAAATAAGTTTTGTAATAAATTATAATAAAAGTGTAACCTGAAACTCCATTATTCAGCCGAAGGGAGTCGGTATCTGTCTGATAAAGGCGAGTTCAGATACGGCAGTTTAAAAATAATCTTTTGATTTAAAATTAAAGTTAAAATTGAAACCTAAGGACCGGTTGTTTCAAACGGTGGGTTAACGTAACATACGTACGTCAAATAATAACGATGAGGTACTCGTTATTATTTGACGTACGGCAAGGCCATAATTTTGTTATTGTAATTTGAAACAACGCTTTTTTTGGTTTGACGATAGTTAGCGCCATTTACGCGTGACTCAAGTGGATGTGAAACAACCCGCTATAACTTTTCCTAAGGGCGTCAACAACCTTGTCTAAGGTTGAACCTCACCAACGCGAACTGAACCAGATGAGGGGTCGTATCATGAAGAATTAATGTCATTAAGATTCCAGTCCTTAAAAGGGATGGTGCTATCGGTCCCACACGCACACAACAAAACCTAGTCTCATACATCACACAAGTGCGCTCCTTCCTTTTATATTTCCTTTTTACTTTATTTTTCTGTTTTATTTAAAGTAGATTGTTTTTTTTTTTTTGTTTTTCTTGGTTTAGTTTATCAATTGCATACCTGTTATTCATGATAGTGGAAGAGCGGAGTTCATCTAACACAAGCATCTTCTTGCTTAAAAGGTGATCTCCAACTCATTGTGTGTTTTCAACGTATGTAAATTGCAATTAACATTTTTTTTATTTTATGTATATGTAGCTCCAACTCTCTCTCACACGAGAATCATGATGGCATTAAAACGTCATGATACCGTCATGATAAACTTTGTTCAAGAGCTGTCAGTGTCATTGTTGTGGTATAATAACACTGACAGCCTTGAGTGATGTGTTGATTGCATTCAGTTGGATTGGTGAAATTTGCCCTAAGGTGAGCAACGCATCAGCAAGGTCGTATGGCATTGCATCATCAGCCTATAATGTTCCCACTACAGGGACACAGGCCTTCTCTCTGTGAGAGGGAGTGGGCCGTTATTAGGGACACACTGACCCAGAGCGGGTTGGTGGATGTCACGTGTCTTCGAATTTTGTCAGCGGGGCGTTTACAAACAATATGTCACATCACCGGGTGGCCGAGATGCGATACATCGGGTCTTCTTCATGATCCGACATAGTTTAGATAGGTGTGGGCACTACAGCGGGTACTCGAACGAAAAGATTATTTGAATTTAAAGTAACTTTAATAAACTAGCGATCAACAACCGAAACGCACATGTGCGTCGGAAACAAACACATGCGTTGGTATTGAGCGTTTGCCGAGACTGTCCGAGCTCGACGGCGGTCGACTGTAGACTGTCGCAGTACTCGGTCTCTCCACCAGTCCTCGCTGCATCCCCTCCACCGACGATCGTGTCCAAGCGGTAGGGCTCGCTTGCGTTTCCGATCACATGATTCTTCGTTTATCAAACAAATTGTTAGATGGCGCTGTTCACTATACTGTGGCATCATCTATCCACGACAAATATAACAATGTTTGCTTTCATTTTCCATAAAGATTACTTACAAATATTTTCTGTTCAGAAATATTATATGATTTGACATCCAATGCTCAAGGCTGAAAGAAACTCTAGCTCTCTTGATCTTGAGAAACATAACGATTTATCTATCATTTGACATCTAATCCACAAAGCTGAAAGAAACTGTAGCTCTCTTAGGGAGGGTTGTTTCACGTCTGTATCGTTATTATTTGACGTACGTATGTTACGTTAACCAACCGTTTGAAACAACCGGCCCCTAATCTTTATAGACCTAAAAAAAATTCCTTTACGTCTACCTAAAACCTTAAAAACAGGCCACTCCATCGAAAAATATCCTCTAACATAACCATTTACGAGCCCATTATAGCTCTTAAAATAACATGACTTTTTAAGAAGGCTTAAGATGTAAACTCAACATTAAGATTTTACCAAGACTTATTAGCTAAAAGCGTCAGGTAATTAAAATTATTTATAACACTTTCAGCGTTGCGTCGTCGCCTTCGCTTTAACGAATTGATCATCTGGCCCTTCCTTATCCTTAAAATAATTATTTCTTGCTTGTACCTTCCGGCCTATTACTATGTTTTATTTTTAAAAGAAAACCGCACACCTTACACTTTCTTTGTCATTATGGATAACACATTTAGTTTCTTTTGCCATCCCTTACCAAGGATCAGATCGGAAAGTCGACTCCATTCAGGTATTTTTATTGAAATGCATACTAATATTATTTTAAAAGTAATTGTTTGTCTGTCTGTATGTTACATTTTCAAGCCCTTTTTTTGGTGCACGGTGGAAATCCTCACGGATTTCCTCCATCGTGGGGGTGACAGAGGGGCATGCCGGACTCTTACCGGCATGCCCCTCTGTCACCTCTGCCTATGGCGGGGGTGCGGGATTCGTATCAGCATTCACCGCTCCCCCGACCACCTACCAACCCCCCCGAGCGGCTCATAATGGCCGCACCCACTCTCGCGTGGCGCCGCGTGGAACACTGCGGCGCCAACTCGGGCCTGTCTGGTCGGACGACGGACGACCCTAGTCCGCCGCCCGCAGGCCACCACACATTGAGGTCTCAGATCGTTTTGTGCCCTTCTCGAGCGCCCGGTGCGTCTCCTGCGGGAGGGGAGAGAGGATGCGGATTCTCTCTCCCGCTCGGCCGCCTCCTTTGCAGACATGACATTCTCGCAAAAGAAACCACTAAACGGATTTCGCTAACATTTGGCAAGGACAAAGACGGCATCCTGAGGCCATCCTCAAAAAGAAGCCTATGTTCACATAGGCTACTTTTTGTCCCAGTAGCACGTTCGACATCAACGCGGGTGAGGCCGCGGGCTGAAGTTAGTATAACATATGTGTAAAACTGATTCCGATATTCTAGTTAAAGAATAAACAGTTTCATTTCATATCATCTCATTATATGGTTGCTCTCTCTTAGCTCTCAGTGCTTGGCAAGTGGGTTGGTATTGTAACATCTCTATGCAAATGAGTAATTGATTGCTGGATTTCAAGTTTTTAGACATGCGCCCGCGTTTAAACCGCCCGTACTTTAAAGAAAGATTTTTTTTTCGGACACACACTAAATTCAAACAGTAAAAAAGGAGAATTTAAAACCACAAAAAAAATGTTGTTTAGTTGTCTTTCTGGGCCGGCCTCGGCGGCGCCTCCCATCTTCAGGCATCCATTATGAGGAGACTTTTGCTCAGCTGTCATCATGCATGCGGCTGGTGTGATCCACCCATTCCCATTTGAGCCTGGCAGCCTTTTTCTTTCCTACATCCAGTATGCACATTTTGCCGAACGAAGCCTGGTTTTCCGAACTGTGTCCCGTCTTTTTACACTCAGAATTCTACGTTCCATTGTTCTTTGGCAAAAAAGAAGGCGGGATGACCTGGACGCGTACTGCGAAGGCTGGTTTGAGGCGGTGCAGAAAAGAGTTCATGGAAGGATTTCGGGGAGGCCTTTGTCCAGCAGTGAGACAACAAAGGCTAACAAAAACAAAGAAAAGAAAGATAGAATGAAATTATATTTAGGTGAAAGTTAACTGGATTCTTTTCTTCTTTTCTTTATTTTAGAAAACACTGTTTTGAAATAACTCATCACTTGCTTCCATAGTTTTGAAAAGAGTTTTGTTGAATTTTGTTAGTTCTATTTAGATAGTTAAAAGTTTTGTAGGTATTTTTATAGTTTAGATTTTTATGTATTGTGTAAAGTGCTTTGTATTTTTAAAGTTTAGATTTTTTAAGTTAGTAAATAAGTTGATTTTTCATTTTATTTGGTAGGTATGTGTTTGCAAACCACTATTGTATTGGGGTCACCCTGTAGAGATAGTGTGTGTAAGTTTAATAAATAAATTATTAAATAAATAAATAGCAAAATAATCCAAAATACAGTTATACTTAAAACTTAATATCCTTCACACTTAACTTAAATCTCGTCTGAACACGTCCCAATTCAACATCCACGTTAAATTGAATTAAAACATAACGATAAAAGTGTAATTACCATAAAAACTGCGTGTAGATTAATGGGGGAGAGACGGGGAGGAACTGGGAGGGCGAGGGAGGATAGCATAATTATGTACGAGCCTTTCATCTTACCCCATAATTATGTTTGAGTTGAGGGTCGCGAGTAGTGAAATGTATTACGGATAATGTTCTGGCTGATCTCTTTAAACCAATTTATGAAAACCGGTGTTTTGGTATGGTTGGTAAAAGCCAGTTTAATCACCCTTTATGAATGAATATGTCATCGTCTACATATCACTAATAAACTAGGTAGGTATCTAAAATTAATACGTTATATTGTAAGCAGTATGGTACAGTTCACAATTTACCGACAGTTTACAATCTCGCTAGATAGATTATAAATTAACGGTATTCAAAATCATACGGTGAAAAATACATCCCTAAATATGTTGTAAGAGTATGGGTAGGTCTTGTTGCCTCAGACTGCCTTGATAGTTTTGTGGTCGCAAGCGCATGAGGTCTTCCTAAAGAACTTATCGTGCCAGCGGAAGAACCCAGGAGCCCAAACGACATCACAAATTTTGTCACGGAGTT
Source organism: Mesoligia furuncula (assembly GCA_916614155.1). Lineage (NCBI taxonomy): Eukaryota > Metazoa > Arthropoda > Insecta > Lepidoptera > Noctuidae > Mesoligia > Mesoligia furuncula. The sequence continues at coordinate 25,710,502 of OU744800.1, read as the reverse complement.
GAGGAGCCAAATGGAATTTTACGTCCAGTACCAGCCTCACGACACGCTCGGCCGGGGCAGTGACTGACCGGAAAGCCGAGAGCAGCTCGTCGTAGTATTAATTTACCTACAAAACATTGAAGTCGTTACCAATTTCGTCAGTTCACAATAAAAAAGGCTTTAAAATTCAATGAACTTTAAGCTCTCTAGGCCTATTAAGAAAGTTCAAAATAAAATCAACTCAAAATCACATCTTACATTTTTAATTGAATCTTCGTCAAGTCACGCAAAATTAAAGTTTTAAAACTGTTCAAAATTATATTATTGTGTTTAGACTTAAATCTGATCTGGGACATTTTAATTTGGAATGACTATCAAAAGTTATTTAAAGCTAGAATAATTAAATGAAATCTCATCAAGGCATTGCTTTCAAAAAGATATGTAAATATATAAGTAAGATAGATTAAAATCTGTTGAACTCTTAGATTAAGATTGATGTTTTGTTTTGATAATAATATACCTATACATATATCGCTCTCTTCACCGTATCCGTTGACAGCGACTGAGACTAATTTTTATTACTTGCGTGATCTCTCTAATGACTTGCAAAAACAAATTTAGTCTTGAAAATCAGGTTACACGTTGTAAAGAAGAGCTGATGATCAGCATCATTGTATTTATATAATTATGTTACGGCTAATAGCCGAAGTACGGCTACACATACTTTTATTTAACCCAACCTAACCTTGGAGTGCCCTTCGCTCGCTCTTGCATCCTACGTCGACGGAGCCCCGCTTGGCGGGGCTACTATTTCTGTGTAAGGGTTTAAAGTAACCTCATCATCATCATTTCAGCCGAAAGATGTCCATTGCAGGACAGAGGCCTCCCCCAAGTTGGGGGGATTTGCCATAATCGCCACGCTTGGCAGGCGGGTTGGCGATATAGTATGGTGGTGGAATGCATAGAGAACGCTGCTGCCCATTCTCCGGTACGACCCTTAGTCGCCTTTTACGACACCCACGGGAAGTATGGTAAAGTAACCTAACCAAAACTAACCTCGGGGTGCCCTTCGCTCGCTCTTGCATCCTACGTCGCCTCATGAAGTACACACGAACCGCATGTGGCCTAGTTGTACCCGACTAAAACTAGGCGTACGCGCACTTCGGCTATTAGACGTGACATATATATATGAAGGCTTTTGGCGACTTTTGCGTTATTGGCGCTTCTTGTCTAGGTCTTCAAGATGATTTGTTTCAAAACAATCAGTTGCTTTGTGGACTGAAGTCCGCCACCTTTCCCGGTTTCGAGGAAGCTTCTACCACTGACCAACGGGTATGCCACAAAGACTATAGTAATATAAATTAGGGTATATAATATAGTCCCCCCAGTCCGAATTTCTGCCGTGGCGGCCAATGTCAAAGGAGACTAACCTTCAGCAAAGGAGATACTGTCACCGGTGCACTCTGTCTTCCCTCACTCTCATAATTCAGTAGGATGGAAATCCAACAACCCGGAGTGAGATCTCGCGCGGGACCAGCGGCTTAACTTGCTTTCCGTATTCGAGGGTAACACAAATCAACTCCAAGTCAAAGTCTCTTTTCAATGTCCATAAAATTACATTGTAATTTTAAGACCGTGTGAGGAACATGTAAGTTAATATCTAAGGTGGTCTTTTGAAGAAAACACTAAACAGGTTTGAGTGGACCTGTATAGTGAAGCCTTCTTCATAACCTCTCGATGGCAATCGAAATAGAGTCAGTCCAGAATTTGGCTACAAGTTGTCCGCTGTCCAATGTCTAAGTCCAATGAAGTAGTAACATAACATTGCTGGAAACCACACTGAAACAGAAAAAATCCTTTAAATCAAATCATCATCTGTCACCATTTTTCCAACCTAACCACAGGTAAAAATCACTTCAAAATTCATAACCCAAAAATGTTTTAGCAAAAAAATTTTATACGAGCGTAATTCCGGTCGTATTTTAAACGGGACTATAAATTAACTGAGCACAATACATGGTGGATAAATCGTTGTCACATAAGAATGCCGCTATGGGACAACGGGGATAGGGGAGGGGGGTAGTAGGTGGGAAGTAATAACTGGGGTACACGGGCACACCGCAGTTAGCTCGGCGACTTGTTATTGCGTTGCATTATTTATGTGTGTGTGACGTGCTTTAGTTGAGTGGTTGGAATGCTGGTGGAATGGATAGGGTTAAGTGGTGAAGGTGTTTTCTGAATAGTTATGAGAAAGATGTAGCACTTTTTTCATAATCATAAGCTGTAACATCACTGGCTTTTGATGATCGAAGACATTGGAATATTCTCTGAGCCGGCCCTTAAACACATATGCAGAGGATCTGCCTTTTTATTCTTTGGTGGTATTTTAACCAACTCAAAGAAGAGACTATGCAGAGTATAGGGCAGTGGTGGCTCAGTGGTATCGGCCTCGACTTAAGAGTGGTCGTGGGTTCGAACCCTCACTCTCGATCGAACTCAGGCGCTTTATTTTGTGTAAATTATTTCATCACCATTGCTCTCAAAACGGTGAAGGAAAACATCGTGAGAGGACCTTGATGACTTAGAACCAAAAATTCGAAGACGTGTGACATCACCAACCCGCACTGGGCCCCAAGTGCAAGGCCAGTGTCCCAGCAGTGGGAACGGTATAGGCTGATTATGCTATTTATGTGTGTGTGACATGCTTTATTTGAGTGGTTGGAATTCTGAGTTACTCTGGTCGGATGAGCTGCTTATTTTTATGTTTTAATTTTTGACTTATCTACTATAAACTATGTCATTTCGGTCTGATCCCCTTACTCTTTTCATTTTGTTGTTGGTTCCCCCCGCATTTTTGTATTTTGACACTGACTTTCGAAAGTAAAGTTATTTTTCTCTTTGTAGTGTTTTTTTTTAAGTTTTTGTTTCTCACTTTTTAGTTGTACCTACCTCACACACATTTATTCAACACTACTTACTTGCTATGTAAACATCAGGGACAGGAAGTTATTAAAACATCAATATAAACTAAGTAGAAAAAAATTGTATCACTGAAGCTAACTCAAAAACTACTCAAGCAAAGTTAATGAAATTTATATGGGACCACCCTTGAGGTATATCCTATACATTAAAAAAACAATTTTGCAAAGCCGTCTATATAATAATACAAGCTGTTCCCCGCGGTGTCACCCGCTGCTAAGCGCCTAAAGGTCATAGCGTGATGTTATATGGCCTATAGCCTTCCTCGATTAATAGACTATTCAACACAAAAATAATTTTTCAATTCTAACCAGTAGTTCCTGAGATTACCGCGTTCAAACAAACAAACTCTTCAGCTTTATAATATTAGTATAGATGACGGGGTTATGCAGGCGAACATAAATAAAAAAAATATAGACATCCGAATTGAGAACGTCCTCCTTTTTTGAAGTCGGTTAAAAAACATCACTACAGTTGTGTGTGGAATCGGTTGTCATAGTGTGGGCATGTGATACGAAGGAATGAGGGAAATGTCGTGAAGCAAGTTTCGAGTATAAATGTCGATGGTTATAAGAGTAGCTATCAAAGAAACGATGGATGAATTGTGTGAATGATAATGGTTAGAAAGTGGGTGACTACCGAGATGACGACTAATAGAGAAGTACCTATGGAAGAAAAAGACATGTTGCGCCAGACCCAAATAAATTGGGATAAGGGCAGGAGAAAGAATAAATGATAACACATCACTACACAGTATTGGATATATTTTCATACAAAAACGTACCAAACACCGAAAATTAATGTTTCTGCACTCTATCCGCCGTCCTTAATTAACTTTTTAATTGTGTTACAAAGAAATTACAATGTCAGTTGTCAGATTAAACACGTCTACGAGTTTTGTAGGAAACTCCGCTAATTAATATTTAGTAGGATTTCTGCAGGATTAAGATATAAAGTACAACTTTGGTAATAAATTGTACATCCTAGGTCAGAGATCGTTGTGTTTTAGTTTTATTAAGGAATTTATAATATTACTAGCTTTTGTCAGCGGCTCCACCCGCGTGGTTGTCGGAAATTATCCCGCGAGGACGTATTACCGAGAAAAATCCTTTTTGTACAGGTTATAAACTATGTGCCAAATTTTATTCGAATCCGTTCAGCCGTTTTTGCATGATTGAGTAACAAACATCCCATACATACCTACAAACTTTCACGTTTATACTATTAGTAAGAGTAAAAAGTAAGATAGTGAGAAGTAAGATTTTTGCGATGTAGCTTTAATGTACCTATGTTCAGGATAAAGAATTTCCAGTCTGTATGAGATTAATGACTATTCCAAATTATTTGAGAGCCCGTGGCTAAAGAGGGGCCCGTGGCTAAATAATAACAGCCGCACAGGTCGATCGATCAGGTTAAGCTACGCTTGCCGCGGTTGGTCTGTGGATGGGTGACCATCTTTACATACCGTGACACCTCATTGCCTCGGAAAGCACGTTAAGCCGTTGGTAACGGCTGTCATTCGTGGATCTTTGACAGTCGTTACGGGTAGTCAGAAGCCCGAAAGTCTGATAACCAATCTTATCAAGGGGTATCGTATTACCCAGTAATTGGGTTGTGGAGGTCAGATAGGCAGTCGCTCCATGTAAAATACTACATCCGGTTAGACTGGAAGCCGACCCCAACATAGTTGGGAAAAGGCAGGCAGATGATGAGAGAGATACACAGCATAGAATAGGTTTTTATTCTACTTCAATATCATTAAAAATTCATTTCACATTTCTCAAAGGAAAGTGAACAAAAATCTAAACTGTCGCAGGCAGATTCTAGCAAAAGTCTTTGAGTAATAAATAAAATAAAAACTGATTGATGTTGGAAGACAAAGATTTTGAAATTTTCCTTTCTATATAAAAGACGGAGAGTAACGTACAATATGTCTCACTTTAACTTGAACTAAAGTTATTTAATTTATTCATCTGTTTTCTAATGTTTCACAAAGGAGGCTCACGAAAATGTATTCCAAGTTTCTAGTGGAATGAAATGATCAATTTTCATTATTGATGTGCGTACTTTTATGAAGGAAAATGTGAAATATTTCTAATTTGTCTTTCGACCTGTTAGTATTCTTGTCTTTGTTTCAAAGACATGAAACAAAAAAATACCTGTTGTTATTGTCATCAAAATATCAAAAGAAACAGCCGTCAAATTATTATAAGCTGATGCCTCATCATCATCATTTCAGCCGAAAGGCGTCCACTGTTGAACATAGGCCTCCACTTCGACCGGTTTTGTGCTTTTCACATCCAACGGGTTCCTACGGCCTTCACAAGAACATCGGTCCACCTTGTGGGAGGTCTTCCAACGCTACGTCATCCGGTACGCGGTCGCCACTCCAGAACCTTTCGGCCTCATCGGCCATCTGTTCTGTTTCACTTCACTTAAGTTTGGCAACTCTTCGGGCTATGTCGGTTACCTAGGTTCTCCTGCGGATCTCTTCATTTCTGATTCGATCACGCAGGGAAACTCCAAGCACAGCTCAGCATAGCTGATGCCTATTTTTTATTATCCGTGACTCGGAAAGAACGTTATACCGGTGGTCCCGGCAATCATTTGTAGATCTTTGACAGTCGTTACGGGTCAAATAGAAGCCCAAGAGTCTAATAACCAGTCTAACCAAGGGGTATCATCATCATTTCAGCCGAAAGACGTCCACTGCTCCAGCAGAGGACGTCTTTCGGCTGAAATGATGATGATACTAAACTACTATGATAAAATGATGATGATACTAAACTACTATGATGAAATGATGATGATAGGTCTCCCCCAAGCACCTCCACTTCGACCGGTTCTGTGCTTCTCGCATCCAACGGGTTCCTGCGGCCTTCACAAGGTTGTCGGTCCACCTTGTGGGAGGCCTTCCAACGCTACGTTTTCCGGTACGCGGTCGCCACTCCAGAACCTTTCAACCCCATCAGCCATCTGTTCTGCGAGCAATGTACCCTGCCCACTGCCACTTAAGAGCGTTTACGCCGTGCGGCATTTCATACAAACTTTCAACCCCTTTTTTTTCGAAATTAATGAACCGATTTTAATGAAACTTCGTACGCATAAGCAGGAGCGAAGGGTCTAAAGAGTTAGTAGAGAACATTTACGAATGTCTTATTTTAAAAAAAGATAACTGGAAATCTCTGTTTCCATGGAAAATTTAAAATTGGTCCAATTTGGCTGTAAGACAATTTTTTGAAAATGTTCTCTAATAATTTTTTAGATCTTTGCTTTATGCGTATGAAGTTTCATTAAAATCAGTTCATTCATGTCGAAAAGTAAGGGCTTGAAAGTTTGTATGACATACCGTACGGCGTAAACACTCTTAAGTTTGGCAATTCTTCGGGCTATGTCGGTTACGTTGGTTCTCCTGCGGATCTTCTCATTCCTGGGTATCATGATATCCAATAACTGGGTTGTGCAGGTCAGTATTTCACTTAATCTAGGCAGATTGATACACAAATTAACGCTATCTACAAAAAACGAATGACCCCTATAAATCCTATATGTTCTAAAAAAACAACATTCTAAAACGTCAACGTAAAAGAAACTCAACACCAAAAACAAAAACACTTTCGGAAAGCAATCGATCGTAAAGCAATTAGTCGAAGCAAATTCTCGCTGTTTAACGAAAAAAAAAAGCACTTAATTAATCACAAGAGCTTTACTAAGCAGAAAAGAACTTACAAGAAGTTTTCCCGGAGAAATATTTGAGTTTATACTTAAGGCGCTGTCCTACTGCAAGCGAGGAAGTGTCGAAGAGCGATATAAAATGTTCTCCGTAAGGAAAACAGCAATCAGCAATCAATCAAATAACTTCAAGTAACGGCGCGGTCCTTTATTAAGGAAAGACAGTAGAATTTGTCATACAAAATCACAATACTGTCACAACCGTACCAACAATATCACGGAAAATTATACGGCGACGGCTACAACCGTATCCGTATATAGCGTTGTGGATAAAATCTGTTTACGTGTGGGTATGGTACACATTGAGAGCACGTACACCACCTGTTCTTTAGAGCAAATCGACATGATCTCAACCTTATTGCTTTAAGCATAAAGTTTATACAATAAGCAAACAAATTTTACACTGCGGTAGCCTTGTTTGGCGTAATGAAAGTACCAAATTCTACGGCTATCGCCGTACTCTCATTCCATGTTCTTTTAAAATCCGGTTACAGCCGTTACCGTGCCGGAAAGTATAACACGTTATATTCGCGAATTGCGCGGCTATAGCCGCTGCCCGTTTTCCGCTATGAGTTCCCAAACTCTCATAGCCAACGAAGTATTGGCATTCATTAAACATGCCATCGACTACATGGACGAGAACAGCATCTTGCAGATCTGAAAGTCATCGTACAAGGAGGAAGAGATTAGCAGTGCCAAGTTGCTGCTGTTCACGACGCTTGGCAAAGTCAGCCAGATGCCGTCTCGTAGAAGGGACGGTACAGTGAAGAGTCTCCAGGAGATCGTTACGCTGATGAAGGAGACCGACCCGGATGACGTGCCTGAATTCGTGGCGAAGGATCTGCACAAGCTGCCTCCCGTCACGTTTGACCACGTAGACATCACCAGGCTGCTGAAGGACATTACATTCCTGAAGCAAAGCCTGGCCGAGATGCAGCAAAAGCTGGAGGTGTCCAACAACACCATCAGTGATCTACGGGCAGAAGTAGTGCTCTCGCGCAACACAAATTCTGCAAGTAGGTCACCTACCGACGCTGCAAATGTGAGCACGCGTTGCGGAGCACAAAACGCTTCCATCTGCAGTTCCGAGTCGGCGGACTCGAATGCGTCACCAACTGCCGAGAATGCATGCGTTGCAACGCGTGCCATAGCCGTCCCTGCCTCGACACAGGTGGAGACAACGACGTGTGTAGGTTCGTCGAACCCCAAACGAGCCTACGCTGCAATAGTAGCTGCTAACAAGCCTGCCGAGTCGCAAAAATCGCAGGTAAAACTAGCGGAAACACCAAAAGGGGGTAAACGGAGCCGGTCGAAACCCAACAAGGTTTTGAAAAGACAGGATCCAGACAAAGACACGTGCGATAAGGATGGTTTCATCAAGGTGGAGAAGAAGAAGAAGAAGAAGCCTCCTTGTCGGAACCAGTGCGGCACCGCGCTGGCAGGACCCAACATGCTGCTGCGTCCAGCGATCCCGACGACGCAGCTGTACGTGTCCAGACTGCACCACTCCACGAAGGTTGAGGAGATCGTGGAGTACATGCGTGTGAAGACCAGCTGGACTTTGAGGGTCGAGAAGTTGGAGTCGCGTCACAACACGAACTTCAAATCGTTCGTGGTGCGTGTTCCGACACATCATCTCGAGAAGTTCCTCAATTAAGAGTTCTGGCCGAAGGGTGTTGTGTACCGCCGGTTTCGTGGCCGGATACATGACACCAGTCAGCGAAACACGACGCAGACACTTCGTGTTCGTTAGTTTTTTAGTTTACTTAATTATAATGTTGTATGTATTTATAGTATTTTTAAGTTATAATATTGTATTGTATGTGTTTTATATGGGCCTTGATGCCTGAAATAAATGGATCAAAAAAAAAAAATCTCTATAACATAATTCGCTTTTAGCCAAGTGACAAGCTACAGAACGATCGCGAGTAGGCAACTAAACACTCCCTGCTTTAATTAGCTTTACTTTCGTCTCGCTATCCGCCGACGATGTAGCGCCTGCCTTACATTGTCCTCTGCCTGATCGGTCCATGTTTACACTATGCTCAAGAAATAAGATGAGATAAAACCGTATTTATAGCGAAAGAATCGTATTTGCTGTTATCATAAACCGTTTTGTTATTTGTTGTGGTTTGTTGTTTGTGAAAGATATTGTTGACATTGTCGATTATGGACTGTTGCGGTTAGGTTAGAATTCTTTTATTAATTTTATTTTGAACCTTTGTCCGTCGGGGTTACTTTGTGCATATGTAAACTGAAAGCTTCATGTAATAATACCTTTTGCTGTTTCATTTTATGTTATTTTTTTATTCAACCGACTTTTTTTTTTTTCATTTCGCCGTTTCAGCCGATAGACGTCCACTGCTGGACATAGGCCTTCCCCAATTTTGGGAGGGTTTGCCATACTCGCCACGCTTGGCAGGCGGGTTGGCGATCGCAGTATGGTATGATGGTGGAATACATAGAGAACGCTGCTGCCCATTCTCCGGTACGATCCTTAGTCGCCTTTTACGACACCCACGACAAGTAAGGGGTGGTGGTATTCTTTAAGTCATTAGGTAATTTGGGAGTAGGTAATTTTCTAGTTTAGTCATTTACAAGAGTTTTTAAAATGTTTTTTGTCATTACCTTGATCTCAATCTTAACTAATATTATAAAGAAGTAAAATTCTAATTGAAGACGAGACAAGAAAGTCGAAAGTCGAATCCTATGCTTGGAAGACCTAGACTAAAATCACCTAGACTAAAAACCCGATCTAGACTAACGAAAAAAAAATTTCAAACTCAAAGCATCTACTTAAAAAACCTATACAGGGTTATTGGTAAAACATTACCAACCTCTTAAGAGGTCATTGTACTCATCAGTATGAACAACTTTTACTATGGGACCAAACCTTAAATTGCGAAAAAAAAATCAGCTGTTCCCTACATTTTGACGAGATAAACGAACATAAATGTAGGGAACAGCTGATATTTTTTTGCGATTTCAGGTGTGGTCCCATAGTAAAAGTGATTCATAAGGATGAGTACAATGACCTCTTAAGAGGTTGTTAATGTTTTACCAGTAACCCTGTATAATAAAATAACAGGCAATTTGGAATTGTCAAGGCTCGGTCAGTCAGAAAGATGAAGCTAGTTGCCCAATCCAAAGCGTAGAGTTACCTATATTTGTGTGTTTGTTAGAGGTCTCTACTCTCTGGAAATATTGATTCGATTGCAAAAAAAAACTCTTATAGAAAACTACACTATTACTGAGTTCCATAGTATATTTTATTGTATACTTCCAGATGAACGGAAGTCGCGGGAAGAAGCTAGTCGGTAATAATACAAATACATTTGAAACATCAAAAGATCTTTAATTTTCCTCAATCGTCTGTTTAAATTTTTGGAGATAAATGTGATACTGCTGCAGTAGCGAAGGGACAATTTTTGTAAGAGTAAAGGCCTACGCAGACCGGGACGGCATGGCAAGGGATTTAAATTTTTTACTAATGGACATTCAAACGTACCGATATACAAATACGACACAAATTGCTATGCTTTAAAATGATGCCGTGGCATCGAAAGGGATTTCATTGCACGGCATTGAAAGACGCGCCACGGGCTCCCGCGGCGGGATGCCGTGGCGTCCTAAGGTAGACAACGGCATGCCAAGGACTCCGGCGCTCGTTGTGACATACCGCGGGGTGAGGCGGTGGAGGAAGCCACTGGAGTGCCGCGGTATCTAAGCGGCTAGTGTGCGCTGACTGACGGCAAAATTCCTTGCCATGCCGTCCCGGTCTGCGTAGGCCTTTAGCCGGAGAATATATGTTCAATATGATTATATTATTTGTCTATAGAATACTGACTGTGCCATTTTTCAAAGGGAAGCCGGTAGGAATCGAGTTGTGTGGAACCTTCACCATTGTACTGCGGTATGCTGTGATAGGATTTGATATTGAAACTCTGACAGCCTGTCCGTTTGGGTAGCGGTATCATCTAGTGCAGGGGTGCGCGACTATTAGCCCAGTCGATCGTGGCAAGGCAAAAAACATTTCCAACTACAAACCTGATTTTGCTAATCTAGCGAAAGATGCTCAAACGCAATGCTCACATTAATATAAATATTATAATAATTAGAATCTGTCTGTGTGGTGCCGGACTTAAAGAATTGCACCACCCCTTACTTCCCGTGGGTGTCGTAAAAGGCGACTAAGGGTCTTACCGGAAAATGGGCAGCAGCGTTCTCTATTCATTCCACCATCATACCATACTGCGAACGCCAAGCGTGGCGATTATGGCAAACCCCCCCCAAAATTGGGGCAGGCCTATGTCCAGCAGTGGACGTCTATCGGCTGAAACGACGAATAATTAGGATTAGTTTCAGTTTTATTTTTTTCCCAATTAATGAAATAAAAAATACTACATAATTGTGTACTGAACTATGATGTTTGATATAAGATTTCAAGAAGTTAATGGGTAGATCGCACAGAGTGTCTTCAGTGAACAGTAGATTTTAGGTCTAACCAAGTTGGCCACCCCTGCTCTAGTGGTTGGGTTGCCGAGTTCAAATTACTGAAGCTCCGAGCAAAATACTGATATTCGACTGCATTCAGAAAAGGATTGAATGGTCATCATTTACATACGTCACTTGTACCTATTGCGCAGAAACTCATGGTCTGCACCCTAATTACATAACAGACTTTCAATCACAATCTGAATCATTTTGAAGTATATTGCTAATCCATTGCAGCGTATGTTCTAAAACTACTCACTAACATAAAAAAAATAAAAAAAAAAAACAAAAAAATTTTTTTTTTAAATGAAAATTAAATGAATGAATAAATGAAATGTTGTTGAACTGTCAAACTGAAAGCCATTGCTACTGTTTGTGTTACGCAACTACCCCGCTATTTCTCTACCTCCTGGCGCACATCAAGCTACTACAATCTGTCAAATTTCTTTAATAATGGATTTTCAACTTTATCGCTAATTATTTATTAGGTTCAAAGTTGATTGGGAAAATTTGGCAGCTTCGGGTAGCTTGATGTGCTGGCGTCTGTACGTTCTGGTCTACATATCTGGTATATTATAAACGTTACCGTTTTTTACCTTTTATGTAGTTATAGCCCGTAAGTCTGACACCCAGCCTTACCATGGAGTATCTTGTTACCCAGTAACTGGGTTAAGCTGCATTCGCTTAGACTAGAAGCTGACTGCAGCATGGTTAAGAAAAGGTTAGCCATTGCTTGATTTTGATGTGGAATAGACACTATATTCAACTGATACATCCATATGTATAGACACTATATTCAACTGATACATCCATATGTATCAGTTGAATATAGTGTCTATTCCGAACACAGAAATCCATACAAATGAACGTACCCTGTTATGGAATCTTACGTCCTTGTATATATTTCTTCGTCCCAAAACAAAACTAATGCCTCGGCCACGAAAATAACGCCACGCTTGAGGCGTCAATCCGCTACAAGCGTTATTTCTAAGCGTCAGAAGCACGGCCACGAACTTCAAATATTCGCCTGTAGCGTATACGTGGGTGGGAGAATGAATCAGTTCAGTACAGAAAAAGGTAACATGCTCTGTGAGTACAGAGTAAGTACGCGTCAACATTATAAGTGAAAATGTTGCTGTCAAAAATACCTATAATTATATTGTTAATACAATTATAATTTCTTCCCACAATTTTTTTACAACATTCCTAAACTTATGTTGCGGATGTGAACTCATCCATAACGCAGGTCGATTTTGGATTGCAGTGATAAATTCTTCAATATTCATATTAGATTAGTTACTATAAACGCGAAAAAAACAAAACAATTTGTTTTAGACGCTGACGCGCGGAGCGACCGCTTCTATCGGAGCGCGTGGAGCGTCTGTTTCGTGTACACTGTGGAACGTTCTCATACAATTGTTTTCGACGCTCATAAAAAACGCGGGTCGGATCATCCAACGCTCGTGCAAATTCGCTCGTAGCAAATTTCGCTGCTGCTTGCAGCGCTACTTTGTGGCCTTGTCCATAATAGACAATACATTTGTTTTTGACGCTCGACGCTGATGCTTGCAACGCAAGGCGAATTCGCTTGCAGCGTCGCATTCCGTGGCCTTCGGGTTACGGACAAGCGATTTTTTGCCTGAAAGCCAGCGTTACTAGCAACGGAGCTCGCAGATGACGACGCCGAATCGCACGCAGCGTTTATCACGGCGGCGCGCAGCGCACGCAGCAGCGACACCTGTGGCGGCGCCCGCGACGTCGTCACTCGCGCTACGCCCGCGGAGCTTTCTGCCAGTTTAGTTTGGATTATCGCACAATGTAGACGCGCTCTCCGGCGCGAGCAACGCTTACACGCTACAGGATTCACCGCGGGCACCGCTACTCCTCGGGCAACGCACCACGCCCCGCATCTTCGTAAATACACCTATACATTGTAATCTGTTTGTCAACGCGCCGCGAGACGTCACGCAACACGCGTCGCACGACGCACCGTGTCTCCGTAAATGAGCCGACACTCCTACTTGGGTTGGCATTATCCGGCACAGCCGAACAGCTAAATGGAATATTATCTATGTTTATAACTATTATGTTCGGGAACTTCACTCCTACCGAAAGGACTGGCCCGCAATGGCAGTGGACATACGTGTGTGGAAATGGAAAAGCGAGGCATTTGCCCAGCCGTAGCTAGATAGATATAGATGTTCAGGAAAAAGCAGCTCGGCTTAGCTCGAATTGAGTCTATATGATTAACCATATGCTGAATGGAGTTTGCCAACCGGCACGAGCCGAATGAAAACCGAATATGTGTAGTGATTAATTGCTTCGGGTCGATTTTGTTGTTCAACAAATACTGCCAAACTATAGTGTCGCACTCCTGAGTTTGTTTCACCATTTCTTTTCAGGGATACCGACTGCAACTAGTTTTTAGGGTTCCGTACCCAAAGGGTAAAAAACTGGCCAAGTGCGAGTCGGACTCGCACACGAAGGGTTCCGTACCACAAGGCAAAAACGCCGAAAAAAACATGTTTGTTGTATGGGAGCCCCCCTTAAATATTTATTTTATTCAGTTTTTAGTATTTGTTGTTATAGCGGCAACATAAATACATCATCTGTGAAAATTTCAACTGACCAGCTATCGCGGTTCTTGAGATACAGCCTGGTGATAGACAGACGGACAGACGGACAGACGGACAGACAGCGAAGTCTTAGTAATAGGGTCCCGTTTTTACCCTTTGGGTACGGAACCCTAAAAACGGGACCCTATTACTAAGACTTAGCTGTCTGTCCGTCCGTCTGTCTGTCACCAGGCTGTATCTCAAGAACCGCAATAGCTAGACAGTTGAAATTTTCACAAATTATGTATTTCTGTTGCCGCTATAACAACAAATACTAAAAACAAAATAAAATAAATATTTAAGGGGCTCCCATACAACAAACGCGATTTTTTTCCCCCTTTTTTGCTCGATATCAATAATGGCAACAGGTAGGAACTTGAAATATTCACAAAATACTCAGTTGTATTTTTTCTTTAATAGTAAGTAATAAAATTAAAGCAAAATAAATATTTAAGGGGGGCTCCCATACAACAAACTTGTTTTTTTCGGCGTTTTTGCCTTGTGGTGCGGAACCCTTCGTGTACGGAACCCTTCGAGTCCGACTCGTGTTTCTGGCACCCTATTTACAGAATAAACAAGTTCATTTCATTTTCTAACGATCTAAAAATCTATCTGAAACCAAAAGTCAAAAATAAAAACCTCACCCGGACAAAAGCCTTTACCAAAGTACCCTAAATCTTGTACAAACGCTGCACGCTTCACAATATTATTAAATTCTGCTTATCCGAAACACCGCGAATTGGCCTGTGTCAATAGCGTCCAACGGCCAGCCATTTGTTATACGGAATTCTGTTTTCGATGTTGATAAAAACCCGGGGCCTGATCGATAGAGATATTGTGACGTCGACAGAGGTCACTTTAGGGCTGGCCCGGGAGGAAATAGTTCTGGGAAATTAGGAGTGGTCACTCTTATTTGCATTTTAACGAGAATTACAGTAGACGCTATTTAAAGATTTCATCGGTAGCAATAATATTGCTCATTTATTTTATTCCACGCACGAAATATTTAATGTTATGGTTGACCTTGTCCAAGCCAAAGTTCGTTCAAACTGAAAACACATAAGCTGAAAAATGTGGAAACCACTTGTTAAATTTTCCAAATGCTTGATATTTTGTACAAGTTTTTGCTAAGCTTCCGTCAGCGACAAAATACATACAAAGTAAATTATCGAAAATCAAAACATTAAAAGGGAATCCAAATATGGCGTCCCTATATGTATTCTCACGATATCCCACGGGTACGGGTCGCCCTGCTCCTAATACGCTTCTTCTAGCCCCAAATCTATTGTTCATTTGATCTAGTTTATTAAATAAAGATCCTTTTGGCAACATGTGGTTTGGGAAAAAGTAATATTACTCTGTCCACTGTCCGTCCCGTCTCTAACAGTTTTTGCATTCGTTCAATTTTAACGCTCTGTATTTTTTCGTGAAATTGTTTCTCTGTTATGATTTTTGGTGACCCTAATGTTGGTGACGTATGGTTTTGATTCAGTTATAAAAATAAAATAATGTAAAGATCGATAGAATGTAGAGACCTGACCTGAAATCGCAAAAAAAATCAGCTGATCCCTACATTTTGACGAGTTATACGAACATAAATGTAGGGAACAGCTTTTTTTTTTCGCGATTTCAGGTTTGGTCCCGTAGTAAAAGTTGTTCATAATGACGAGTACATTGACCTCTTAAGAGGTTGTTAATATTTTACCAATAACCCTGTACAGATACATATATTATGATAAAAAAAAATCGCATTTGCCGTGCCTACTTGTATAATAACAAAAAAAAAACCTAAAGTGAAAAGTCTACTTTCCTCCTCGATTCAAATTCTCGACTTACCAACTGAATTTCGACAAAAATGTCTATAAAATACTGCTTTAAATACTCTCAGATACCTACTCTCTCTACGACTAACCCAAATAACCGAGTTATTACAAAACTACGTAATAATATTTTCTCCTACTTACGATGAAGCAGCCATGTATTTGTACTAACAATATCTGATATTTTCCCCGTATTCCGAGTCGAATACAGTGTGGCCTGTTATCATGTATTGTTTTCTTAGAAAACAAATATGGAATTAGTTACTTATTAAGGGCAAGTTGTTCAAGCTAATTAGCTGATTCGCCTTGTCACGTCTACGTTATGGAGAAAATATCGTCAAAGCCAAATTAGAGGAACTTTTAGTAATATATCGGGCAAAGAGAAATTTGTGAATGGGTAATTGAAAACAGCCGATCAGCCGCCTAAAAAGGCCACTTTGGAGAATTATAATAGGATAACATTATGAATTATAAAATGGCGAAGACAGTCCGTGTTTTTCTTTTTTTCGCTGCACTACGTAGGTATAATCAAAGAGATTGGGATTGGATTTGGATTGGTTTTTTTTTTTGCTGGTTAGAAAATCATCAAATGACTCCTCGCGCTCTGTGTGGAGCGGAAGGGAGTGTCAGACTTACTGACTAAAACCCACCCGTGTTCCTTCCTTAGCCCTTTTTGTTCCGGGCCAGCGGTAACCCTTTCGGACAATCTCGCTGGCATTTGGATTGGATTGATTGGTATTTTAGCACAGACAAAAAAAAATGGAAAGATAAGATAAGATAAGATAATGCTTTATTTCTCACCACAATATATAAGTACATCAAAAGATCAAGAACAATACATAATAGTTTAAATTATATTGTGGGAGACTGGTGCCTAAGCTAGGCGTAAGGCCTGTATTTCAGGACACCAGGTCTCCACCCCTTCAGAAGCAGTTACATTCAAATCGGATTATGTACTCGCACACAAATGCGGTAAGTTATAAAAGCAAAGAGAAAAGGAAAAAAAAAAATGAAAATTAAAAATATACAGAATGCACTATTGATTAAAACTTATTTTAGGGTTTTAGTATTTAGTGTGTGTGTTACGGTGTGTGTGCGTTTGTATGAGGGTGTGTGTGTGTGGTGAGTGTGTGTGTGGTGAGCGTGTGTGTGGTGAGTGTGTGTGTGGTGAGTTTGAGTGTGGTGAGTGTGTGTGTGGTGTGTAAGCGAGGTGTGGATGCGAGGTGTGTTTGGTAGGGGCCTGCGTAAGAAGGTGAAGATCTGAATGCACGGAATGGTGATGTACATAAATATACACACATGGCATATATTAGTATTCAAACAAGCAAGTTATACTGGGGCAGCCAGAAGTTTTTCCGTATCATCATAACTTAATTCCTGGAGCCAGCTCTCAACCTTCATTTTACACCGAGTTTTGGTAAGATGGTAAATGGAGAGCGTCCTATTTATTTTATTGTAGAGGAAGCGACCAAGGTAACAAAAGAAACGTTTGGAGAACATTGTAGCAAGTGGCTTACCATGGCGGTCTACTGGGTCAAAACGTCTTTTACCTCGTAAAAGCGAGGAGTTGAAGTTAAGGAGTCCATGCTGTTTTAAAGCCGTTTGTAGAACAAACAGCTGACGTACAGTTAGGACTTTAGTCTCTTTATATAAGACTGTTGTGGGATATCGAAAGGGTAGAAGAAGAATGCTTCACCAATGGGATTTGATACGATTAATTTATCAGCTAACTGTCCCATATGTTATCCTTTTATGATACTGTCAAAGTGGCCTTTTTAGGCCCCCTGTTCTGTAAAAATGTCACCTTGATAACTTAGATGAAGTGTGCTTGAAGTGAGCTGTCAGTAGTGTCAATGCCTGTCATCAGACTGATGGAATGACAGCTCACAAAGTTTTCACGGTGAGATTTTAATAAAAAAAAAATAATCCCCTGACCGATTTCGATTTGGTCACGGTGGCCATTGGACCAATCAGTCGTAATTTTAAGAACGTTCACAGCTTGACTCTCAACTAAATAAATGTAGGTAGGCACCTACATGGTAACAGACTGCCAGACTGAATAAACCCTGCTTGCGGCATAAAATAAAATTGAAGCAACAAATTACTTGCATCGTCTAAACACTGTTAAGAACTGTAGACGATGCACTTTGTATTGTCGCTTCAACTTTTGGTATGCCATAGGCAAATGAAATCAAACTGTGTAAATCGGGCTTTATAATATAGTCTGTTGTGGTGTGTATTATCTATGCTCATTTGTTTTTTTTTGTTCTTTCCCAGGTCCAGTGGCAGCGTCGTTGCTACTTCTGCTCGTCAGCAATACTTTTGCCATGTGGGACGTCATGCTTAGGTAAGTCGAAGGCTTGACACACAAGAAACAAAATAAGTTGCGCAACTGTTGCCATCATTTTGCAACGCTATTATTATCTTGTCCGTTACTTTATTGAGGTGTAATTTTTTCTGAGAAATTAATGTTAACTATTTAGACAACACGTGAACCACACCCTTGAATTTGACTATACCTTTAGCTGTAGCGGAATTTATAACAAAATAAATTATAGAAGTACCGTGTCATATTTATTTACTCGAAAAAACGCCACGTATTTGGGTTACGACGTTCATTTATTCATTTTACTAAAATTGTCGGACTGATTTCATCGAAATATACTAATTTATTAAACTTTGTTTGAAAGTTTCTTACTTATTAATGTCGCCTCTTTATTTCCAGGAATATCCTGCGATGATGTCTGGCTTCGGACGACTGGGCTGCTCCGATTTTTATGTAAATAAGAGGGAATTTTTAAAATAATAAACTGAGTTTTAAGTTAAAATATAATATTACAATGTAGGTAACCGTTACACGTATACGGTAATGTCAGCTACACACGTGGTTTTTATTTACCTTTTGTTACAGAAACCGAAAAGTAATTAAAGGTTTTTTTATTAATCTGGGAAACTAACTAATTGACTGAAACTAACTAACTGAACTTTTTTATTAGTTCAATACTGCAATCATACAGTGAAACTCCATAGACTTGACCGGTATAGATATCTCAACATTTATAAAGAAACAATTACCAATTTCTTTTCCTTTTCACGTTTAGATGTCGATACCATTATACGTCTGTGGAGTTTTGCTAGCTAATTAAATTTGACCTTGTATAAAAGTATGTAGGATATACTCACTAATACCACAAAATACAGAGAGTACTAATACTCTGAGCCTAATCAGATGAGAAGGCTTATCTCTTCGGATTAAGAAGCATGTTATATCATCGTCAATTCCTACGTCTGAGCTAAACTACACAACATATTAGGCTGAAGGTTGAACGTTAAGAGGGCTTCACTATCATAAGCCACGCTGTGACTAAATCTTATTATTGAAGCAAATCCTGCCAGTTAGCCGGGCTAATGCTTAATGGGTTTATGCATGATAACATTATAATAATGTTCAAACTATGCAATTATCTTTAACCCTATCAGATTATGGATGACGACACTGTCTGTAGCAATACACTGGTATACAAGGTGGAGACAACAATGCGACAATAAATTAAACTCTTACCATCATAAGACAAAATGAGTTCTAACTTAAAGGTGAGTATAGACTACAACATTTACTTGTAACAGAACAACGAGCCGCTCTATGATATGTTCTAGTGTATCATCCTTTTACGAACTAAACGTCGAGCACGCTCGCCTCTTTGTTACAAACCAACGAGCATATTGGTGTAACATTTCGTCGAGCACGCAAGGTACAACGAAATGTTGGTAAATGCACACTCGCTCGCTGTGAGCATTTACCCGTAACATAACGCCGAGCATTCGCAGGAACGTTACATTACATGGAAATGCTTTGGAAACTGAGCTTTTGCCTGTATTGTACCATTCGTAAGAACGTTACATTACACAGAAATGCTCGAGAAAATGTTGTAGTCTATACTCACCTTTAGGCCTAACCTAAACCTTCGAGACAGTTACTGTATTTTAAACTTTATTCGGACATGTGTAAAGTTCTTAATGCAAAATTTACAACTTGGACTCGGGTTTAACGTCAGTTTTTGCAATAAGAACAGGTATCTTTGTCGGATTATAGTTCGAAATTTACAAATGGCTCGATGGTTTATGCCTCGGTCTAAAGATAAACCTTGTTTTATTATAACATAATCAGCCTATAATGTTCCCACTGCTGGGACACAGGCCTCCTCTCGGTGAGAGGGAGTGGGCCGTAATCCACCACGCGGGCCCAGTTGCGCGCGGGCCATTGGCAGATGTCACATGTCTTCGAATTTTTGGTTCTAGGACATGCCGGTTTCCTCACGATGTTTTCCTTCACCGGTTTGAGGGCAGTGGTGATGAAATAATTTACACAAAGTAAAGCGCCTGTCTGGGTTCGAACCTACGACCTACAACTCGTAAGTCGCGGCCGTTACCACTTGGCCACCACTGCTCTCATTTTGTTATAAGGCCGCTTATATCTAATGACGTTCCTAGTCTGCATACTGAAAAAAACAGTGGCACTCTGGGAGTGTCATCACTCACTGACATATCGGATCAAAACCGAGTACATCCCGAGGATAGCCGAACGTATAAAGCTTAAAGAAGTTTTCATTTCAAAAATCAATCGAATGTAGCCAATAGTCACTATAGCTGGTCAAAGATTGGCAAAATCCATAATCATCCCATCACTACTATTTAATTTGTTAGAAAAAATCACTTTTTTTCATTTCGACACTTTTTTCAGATAAATACTCCATGCGTTAGTATTGTCGTATTGCCATCTCCACGTTGTATATTAAATGTTCTATGGGAACAATAATACCAGTCTATCATTGTCCCACTGCAGGACTCTTCTGATAGAGAGAAGGAACGAGCATTGATCACCATGCTTGCTTGAGGCATCGTCCTAATAGAACGCGAATGCGCGGTCTTCGCGCGAGTAATCGACGCGACCATCGCGTGTTCGCGTGATAGTGTCCTAATAGAACGCGAATACGTGATCATCGCGCGAATTTACGACGCGAGCGACCGTGGAGTACCTAGTTTGGCACTGGCACGGTCGGTACCAATAACCAAGGACGTCAGAGACGCTAAATTTTTGCTGTTGGGAAATATTTGGATGACCTATTTTGCGGGTTTAGGTGGAAATGAATGCAAACGCGCGAATAGATTTTCAAACAATTGGATCGCGCGTCCGCGTCTTGCGATTGTCAGTTAGGACACCTATTCGAGTTCAACATGTTTGATCGCGCGTTCCTACGAGTAAAATTTGCGCAAACCTACGATGAACGCGCATTCACGTTCTAATAGGACGATGCCTAAGACGGATAAGTGATTTCGGGCTTATGCTAACTATACAACATGTCTCAGAATTAACGCACACTACCAAACACCCCAATAATAGAACATTATGTTGTAATAATAATGCAGCCACTGAATGTTTACTGTTTTGTATAAAACATTGTTTATTTATTAAATAAGTTATACTGATTCTAGGAGAAAATAGTGTTCGCATTACAAATCTACGCACGCACACAGTAGCACACGTAGGGTCTAGCGGTATTAGGTACATCGTTCATTTTGGTTTGTTTTGACTGTACAGCGGGGTTAAAAATTATCTATATTAAAAAAAAAAATACAAAAATCGATTCAGTAAACGATTCCAAACAAACTACTTTCATAATGTGCATTAATTCAGTTACACGTTGTATAAGTTCAGGTTTTCTCACGACATTTCCCCTCAAAAATGTCAGTAACGTCCAAGATAAACCCAAAGTACATTATGAATTTTAAATGTCACATTGGTACAGATGACAGCACATCAAGCTACCCGAAACTGTCAAATTTTCCCAATCAACTGGGAACCTTATGCTTTAGCGATAAAGTCGAAAATCTATTAAAGATATTTGACAAGTTGTAGTTGTTGTTGTTGTATGAGAATCGTCAACAATTTATGACATTAGCTTAACAGAAATGACAGTCATTCTCAGACACTATAAAATTTCAAGCAACTATTTCATAATTATTTGGCTGAAGATATCAAAAGCACTCTGTTAAATTCCAATTACAAACCTGTACAAAAAAAATAAATCACATCGCATACAACGAATGTTTCACGTCTATAATTTATAGTTTTTCTTACAAACACGTTTATTGTAGCATTTGTGAGAAACCACGTAATTAAGGAATGTATATAGTTATGTAATATATAAGTGATAATAAATTCATGGATGTCCTTGTAATAAATTGTGTGATCCGTAGAATTTAGTAGATAAATATTAGCCAAAATAATTTAAAGTGTAATTTATCACTGGATGTGGACAAATGTGCCACTCGTTTAAGATCTTGACACACGGCGCAACTTTTGCAGACTGCCTAAGTCTGCAAAAAAGTTGCGCAATTTTTATGTTTATTTTGTACAAAAATATGTGTAGGTATCCTGTTACTCTTCATTGAGCTTAGAGAAAGTTACTGATAATTATGTTTAATTATTAAATATAATTAATTGTGAATCGCCATGGCTAAGATAAAATTGTAATATAAAATAATCGGAAATCTTAAAACTCATACAGCTACTACAGACATCTATTGTAAAAATGTTTTCTAAGAGAATAAGACCTTTTGAGATTCTTTTGAGCGTGAGTCTTTTTTTTTTAACAAAGTAAATTATAAATGTTATTGTTTTGTAAGAAACGGTTTATTTATATTAGCTTCATTTTGTAATCGTTGTAAAGAATTTTTCATAAGGTCTTCGTAGGTATATTTGTGATAGATTAATACCCTTATATTATATATTAATTAGAAAACCTTGACAAAAACTCGCGATATCTCTAAAACATGCCACTCTAAAATCAATGATAATTGTATAGAAAAAATAAACAGAACGAATATTGAATTTTATTAAATATTAATAATTGTATTCAATAGCATGTGGATAAAATGATGATGTGTAGAATTACGCAACCAAAATGTTGCTCATAGGATCTTCCAGTGTGTAAGCTTCCTTTTCAATTAAAGGCTGTCCACACACTCCAATTTTGATTGATCAAAAATGTTTTGCGCTCCTTGTGCAAATCGATATAGGTATTCGGCTCAAATACACAGCATTCACTTGTTTAATTGGCATATTTGATACCTCAGACATTACAATTTTATTTGAGGGATATGTCATTTTCTCATCAAGGTGGTTTCATATTTAATTAAACTGCAACTGGGGCAGTAATTATTCCGAACAACAATTTTATTTATGAATAAAATATGTCTCGAAGACTGTATTCCTTTTGAATACGAAACGCAAAAGTGTTCCAAATATTTTCCTCTTAATTTAAAGATAACGCGAACACAAGTAAGCATTATGTCTTATAATAAATCGTGAAACACGCAAAATATGCCCAAAGAGTAACTTGTAAACTTGCCAAGTTTAACATTAGCATAAAAATGCCAAAAAACTTCTGAACGCTGATAAAATCTTTTTTACGCTTAAAATAAAATAATATATCGTTACTGTTACTTCGGAAAGTGTAGTGTGTGAGCGGTCTAAGGCTGGCTGCACACCTCGCCACAAAAATGTAAGAAAATCTCTTAGAATGAATTGATATTATGATGCGGCTTATAATCGTATTATGTGGCGCTAACTAATAAGTTGGTGTTTGCGCAATCATTTGATTAAAACTGAGAGATATGGTTGAAAGAAGTGATTGGTTTAAGTATATTTTTTTATATATAAAAATGGGTTTTACGTTTTTATCCACACGATTGTAATGTAAACTTACGACTGTGGCCGAGTATACCCGAATCAGCTTCACTGACCAGCCGTTCTACTTATTCTGTAAAAAAAATAGGTGAAGTGAGCTTGACATGTGCTGTCAATAGTGTCAATTACGTCGAATGACAGCTTCTTTCACCAAAGTTTTCACGGTAAGATTTATACAGAATAGACAGACTGTTTCGTTTTCTATTCAGAAAGGGCGCTAAGTGCTCCTAAAGAAGTTATCTCTTCAAAATGTTATACTTTTCATTGAATCAATCACTTGTTTCACTTATAAACTATCTACTGCCTAAGGCCGCTTTCACATTAGGACGTTAGAAGGGCATAGTACCGCTGCAGAAATAGATGCCTTCACATTATAAGAACAGCCGCGCGATAATAGTGCGGTTGCTGCGCCGCAATTTAGATCAGTGTGGAGCACTTCATTTCAAAAATGGATTCCGACAAGGAAACATTGTTGCTCCTACTTTGCTTTGGCACATAATTATTGCCAGTTTTTATTTTTGAAGGTCCTATTGTTATAATCGACCCTTCTTGAGTCCCACAAAACAGCACCCTAATTGCGTAACACACTATTACTATCAATTTGAATCATTTTGAAGCATATTGCTAATCTATTGCTCCATATGTTCGAAAAATGTGTTTGTACAACAACGTAAATAACGCAATGGATGTTGTTCAACTGTCAAAATGAAACCCATTGCTACTGATAGTGTGTTACGCAATTACCCTGCGGGGGCCCTAAATTCAATTCCAATAATAAATCGGTCGGTGTCAAACTCGCTCATTGTGCAGTCTATAAACATGTGCGCTTGCAACACTGGCTCATCGCCAACTGCAATTAGGGCACGCATGCGCTTTTTTGTTTTTTTTTTTCCTCATGGGAAATCATCAAATGACCCCTCCCGCTCTGGATGGAGCGGAAGGGAGCGTCAGACTCTTACTGACTAAAACCCACCTGTGTTCCTTCCTTAGCCCATATTCCGGGCCAGCGGTAACCTTTTCGGGCAATCCCGCTGACCCGGCAGACTTCGGCCCTAACAGGCCCCTTCATTGATGCTGACATCTCCGGCACGGGCCTGGTCCTGATCGGATGGTGAGCTACCCATTACTCACCGTCCACAGGCCCGCCCCTACGGTGGCCGGGAGTCGTCACGCGGCTCCCGACGCCCGGAGCGTCTCCCGCGGCGGCTGCTGGTTTTGTTTATAATACTGCCTGGGCGACGGTCGCGCGTCTGTCGCGCTGCTAAGGTCGCCTAAATGTGAAAGCGGTCTAAGTAAATACATCAACACATCACCTTAAAGATAACTGTATGTATTAAAATGATGTAGACAATATTAAATTCGTGTAAGAAATCTATTGAAAATAAACATTGATAAAATAAAGAATTGTTAGAAAAACGTGTCTCTGAAATATTTGTTTATATGAAAGTTTTATTTATAATGTAGCTATTAGAAATAGTGATTATTTCGTTAATATAAATTTTATACGATGAAGTTCCATGTTCTACCGTTGATTTGCTCAATGATGTTGTCATTTTCATTTGATGAAGTCTGTTAAATAAATTATATAAATAATATATTTTTTTTGTTTTATTGCTCCATTCATCACCCCAGCCGAAAGACGTCCACTGCTAGACATAGGCCTCCCCCAAAGGGGGGGGGGGTTTGCCATAATCGCCACGCTTGGCAGGCAGGTTGGCGATCGCAGTATGGTATGGTGGTAGAATGCATAGAGAACGCAGTTGCCCATTCTCCGGTACGACCCTTAGTCGCCTTTTACGATACCCACGGGAAGTATGGGGTGGAGCTATTCTTTAAGTCGCCGGCACCACACAGACGTTCATTGTTTTATGCAAATTCCATGATTTTAACCATTACTGATTTATGGTACAGTCCGAGGAATCAATTGTTATTCAAATTGACAAACTCGTTAAATTGCCGAATTAAAGCCATTTTATACAACAGTCAAAGAATGACATACACACAATCCATAATTAACAACACAACTTGTTAATTACGGACAATTGTAAAAAGTTGGTTATCAATTTGCTTAACAACTAATTTCTCAGACTTTACAAAATCACATAAAATTCATAAAGTTTTCTACGCACAAAATCAAAACTCATATTATTTTATTCAAGTTAGGCTGAGAATCAGAACTTTTCGAACGTCATAATTACTTATGACAGTTCCCCAAAATTCCCGCCCTTCGCAGACACTGACCTCTATAATACAAGTAGGTACCTTGTATTATCTATAGAGGTCAGTGTTCGCAGAGGTTCAATAAGTGTTACAGATTGTCAGTAGCTCTACCATGAGTTTGCATAGCCAAAACTCGCTAGCGTCTCCGTAAATAATGGGATCCCGCCGTTTTGCCGAAAAGATTTTGCCAAAATTTCACTACCCAAATAAATTTTAGCAACCTTTTTTTTATACAAATGCAATGTTTGGAATGATTTTAGTACGCACATTTTCATTTGGTCAAATTTTTACTTGGCAGAATATTATCAAAGATAATGTCATTTAGGCATTCGGTATTTAATCAAATGATTTATTAGCAAACAATCTTTAGACAATAAACATTTAGTCAAAGTTGTTTTGAAAAAAATATATAGACATTTTTTTTTTGGGAATTACATGGTTTTACTTACATAATTACTTTTTTAATTACATTGCGTGGTTGCGGTCGGTCGATAGGCGACGTAGGATGCAAGAGCGAATGAAGGGCACCCCGAGGTTTGGTTTTGTTAGGTTACTTTAAACCCTTTTCACAGATATAGGAGCCCTGCTTCGCGGGGCTCCGTCGACATTGGATGCAAGAGCGAGCGAATGAGAATACAAATACCTTTACCTCATATCATATTAAACAGGGCCAATTGAAATCATAGGCAGAAATAGGGGCCCGACGGTACTAAATATTTGGCTTTTTTTATTTTGCGTAAAATATGTTACTTATACCAACTGAAATATTTGACTTAATTAAAATTGGTAAAAGTGCTATATGGTAAGCAAGTTATTGTCTAAACGTTCACTGCACGCACATTAGGTTTGCGTTACAATTTTTTGTGAAAAAGTTTATTTGCTAAGTAATGATTTGGCAAATGAAATTACGCGGAAAATTGTTTGGGAAGTGATAATTTGGTAATTTCTTTTTGATGAAACAAGGGAGACCCTTTAAAAAAATCGCCGTGAACCACACAATTTCAACAAAATTACAAATTGAAAACAACTCCGTCAACCATTTAGTTGGATCATTGCTTATCAAAACATTTTAAGCATAGGCGATAGAACTACATTTTGAGCATATAATTATGCCGTACTCTCTTCTTATTACTGAGAAAGAAAGAAACAAAACTTAAGGAAGTGACGTTACATGCGACACGATCTATCGAGTTCACCTTAGCGCCAGCGTAAGACTCCGTAAAACTCATGGTGGAAGCATTATGGAAATCTATTCGATCCACGTTAATACGCTTGCGAGTTTAACGCTAGCGAGTAAGTTTTCGATAATAACTCGTGGTAGGGGTACAGAACTTTTCAAACGTCATAATTACTTATGACAGTTCCCCAAAATGACGGCCCTTCGCAGACACTGCGATCCCTACTGACCTCTGTAATACAAGGTACTTGTATTATAGAGGTCAGCATTCGCAGAGGTTCGATAAATGTTACAGATTGACAGCAGCTCTACTATGAGTTTGCATAGCCAAAACTCGCTAGCGTCTCCGTAAATACTATGTATGAAATATTGTACAGCGCCCCTAGCGGTCACAGAAAGAATTAAAATTCGTACCATGAACACTATAGATGTCGATAGTTAAGAAACATAACGTAATCTATTCGATAGTCACTAACGTTTTTTAGCTGTCGCCATACAAAACAGCATTGATTAATATGATAACAAAAACCGTACGCAAAATACGCGCATCGACGTGGAGTTGCGGACACCAGACAGTATTACCTATGATAACAAAACATAACAGCACGCCTATATAGCCCAAAGGGATGATGATGATGCAGTGGTGCACTCATAGTACACCCACATGTCACCCTGTAATAGGGGCTGACTTTATTGCCATCAACCTGGCACGAATCCGGACTCCGGGCTGCTACTGGGTAATCCCAGATGGAAAAACCCAATAAAACTTTCTTATTTGTTTTGATCAAATATAAACTTTATTTTAATGACTTTTAAGTTGATTTTAGAGTGACTAGCACTATTGAAAAAGTACAGAACATTAACAATAACATACATACATATTAAACAAATACAAACTATTTAAATAAAACTTTGCCTGACCCGAGAATTAAACCCAGGATCTCCTGCTCAGCAGTAGGGCTTGCGACCACTAGATCGACGAGACGAATAGTAATAACTAGCAAGGCCCCGCGGTTTTACCCGTATAATTGTCGATCCCGTTTGAATATCGGGATAAAAAGTATTCCATGTGTTATTTTGATGGATAGGTAAGCTATATGACTGTAATTTTCATCAAAATCCGTTCAGTAGTTTTTGCGTGAAAGAGTAACAAACATCATTCGTCCTCACATACTTACGCGTTTATAATATTAATAGGATTATTAAAATATTATTATAATACTTATGAAGGAAGTAGGTTAAGATAGATTATAATTAGAAATAATGGCAAAACAACATAATGGTGCCGGTTCCCTTGTTCACAAACTAAACTAAATTTAAGTTCAGTGAAACTGTTTCTTTCTATTTCATTAAGAAAAGGACAGAAGATAAATTTTAGTTTACTACTGTCAAATTATACAGCACCTGACACTATTCCATACAAGTTTAGACGTGATTAAAAACTTGCCTTCTAAAATTACGTCAATTTACGTCAGGCGTTGATTAATTTGACAGGACTATAAACTAAAATAGGATGAAAAAGATGCACTGAACTTAAATCTAGTTTAGTTTTTGAACAAGATAATCGCCACCAATGCCTGACTAAAATACATATATCAAAGCCCATGTGTCGTTAAATCTCGACACAAAATGTGCTGCTCATTAGTTTTATAACAGTCCCGTAAATTGGAACACAGACACACTATTAGTAGCAACTGTGCTAGTAAATGTGCTAATTAATTCTCATGAGAAAAATATAATAATTGACATTGATCTAGAACAGACTAATTATATTTTCGAAGATATTAGACATAAGTTAGACATCTTTGTAAAAGTAAAATAAATGATCCCCTGATAACATGGTGACTAGTTGGAAAATAATGTCTAATATAAAATAAACAAGTTGAAATTATATGTAGGTATCATCACATGATTTACGGCCGTACCCACACTGAAAAAAATAATTTCTTTCTACACCACATTAAAGCCTTACTGACTTTATACAGTAAGAAGAAATGTTTGTTAAACCGTAAAAGACAAAACAGTAACTTTTAATGATTGAACATATCTATTATTTACTGACAAAAACAACAAAAAAAGGAAAACCATCATTACTATAATGTAAGTAAATTTCAATGGTTTGACCGATATCACCAAATGAATAAAATAGTTAATTTTGTGATCTTTTAGCGGCTCCGCAGCTTAATACCAGAATCGCTAAATACCAGATTCGCAAATTACCAGACTCGCAAAATACCAGATTCACCATAAACCAGATATGCAAAATACCAGAAACGCAAAATAACAGATTTTGTACAGTTGAAAACAAATTTTAATTGAAAAAATATATATTAACTAAAGTAAAGAATAACAGAATCACTAATTTAACAAACTTATTTTATTGATCTTCTTTTAATTGATCCTACAGAAAGACAAGCATATCTATTAATAAAAAAAATAAAAAAAAAAAGATAAGAAGATGAAGACGGGAAGTTTAATTAATATTAGTGATTCCTTATTAATCATCTTTCATTTTTTTCTTTCAAAGCAAAAGTGGCCAGTGCAGTTTATAATTAGGTCACCACCTTTTTTGTATAATGATCTCATTTTATTCATCGAAGAAATAGTTACTAATACAGGATCACTGACCTCTATATTACAATTATAGAGGTCAGTGTACAGGATAGTCTATAAACAGAACTCAATTGTTTAGGACTGTACTTTTGGTATTTTGCGTTTCTGGTATTTTGCATATCTGGTTTATGGTGAATCTGGTATTTTGCGAGTCTGGTAATTTGCGAATCTGGTATTTAGCGGTTCTGGTATTAAGCTGCGGAGCCCTTTTAGCTACTTAAAAAGTTAAAGTTTACCTACTGTCATGACGGTAACATTTTGCCTCAAGCTTTAACTGTTTTCGGATCAGTAAAAAATACTGTTTTGAACGTGAGGCTCTTGTGGAACTGTTTATTTACTGCTTATTTCTTTCAGTGCAGTTATCTATATATCACCAGTTTTGGCATACTGGAGATAGAAAAACCTATCTATCTCTGGTTTTAACGTTCCAATAAACTATATCAGTAGCGATCTGTATGATTATATTATACTGGTAGTTATGATTATATTGGCTACCATCAGAAGCGATCTGTTTTTAACCGACAATGGGTTATTGGGTTTGGCCGTTAGAATGCAAGACATATAAGATAATTATGATGAGCACAGTGACAGATCATGCAATAGCCAGAAGGCATTTGATAACTAAGTTACTTTAACTATATACGTCGTAATGCCGCCCAGTCTCTTTTCAGTACCAGTCGACAGCGATGCGGATGAATTTTCTCGACGCTATATTTTAGTTTGTGTATAGTTTTAGTTTAGTTAGGATTTAATTTTGTTATTATTAATGAACTAGCAGCACCCGCGAAAATGTTGATCCCGTGGGAATATCAGGATAAAAGGAAGCCTATCAGTGTCAGCTACCTCCATACAAAATTTTATAAAAATTGGTCCAGCCGTTTAAGCGTGAAGAAGTAACTAACATATAGACACACACACACACACGAGTCACACTTACAAACTTTCGCCTTTATAATATTAGTATGATTAGGTGGTCATGGAAGAAGACTTCTGGCCGCAGGACGTGGTGTTCTGTCGCTTCCGCGGACAAGTACCACAGAATAGCACAAGAACAAGCTAGTGAAGTGAAGTTCTATTTTATTCGTCGTCGTCGTTTCAGCCGATAGACGTCCACTGCTGGACATAGGCCTCCCCCAATTTTGGGGGGGGTTTGCCATAATCGCCACGCTTGGCAGGCGGGTTGGCGATCGCAGTATGGTATGATGGTGGAATAAATAGAGAACGCTGCTGCCCATTCTCCAGTAAGACCCTTAGTCGCCTTTTACGACACCCACGGGAAGTAAGGGGTGGTGCAATTCTTTAAGTCCGGCACCACACAGACAATATTTTATTACAATAAACATATGTATGTTTAGGTTAAGGTATATATTTATGGGCCTGCGTCGCCTGAAACAAATGAATAAATAAATAAAAATAAATAAAATTATCCCAAAAGGGTTATGCAGAGGCATACCTACATATATAGTATATCCATATTTCGCTAGATTGAAATCAACCGGGCATAAATCCAGACTCCGGCCTAATTCATACATATACGACCCTAATTCGATCCCAATTGTAACAATAACAAACACAGAACACCACTGATCCTAACTTAGAGTAAGAAAGCTATAGAGCATCGGGTAGCGTGGCCACACATGAGACATAAAACTAACTTAACTAACATAGGCTACATGAGTAGCTGCCTTGAAAAAACTGGCACGCACTGAGAGACGGAAATAGTATAGCTTTATCCTTTTCTGTTACTTATAATAACTCAATACTTTATCCCTTTCTTGTGGAAATGAAATGGAGATACCCGCCGTCTATACTTTTCTTTGTCTAAGGATCCGAACAACCCTTTAGGTACCTACTGTTAGCTCTCTACGAGCTAATGGTGTCACGATTCAGGCGCGACACAAAGGCACCGCTCGTTGCGCGACTTGCGGTGCCTTTGTGCCGCGCGCGATTTAATCGCGTGTCGCGCCTGTATAAAGGAGCCTTAAAAGACGATTTACTTTTATATAGCGTAATAATTTTAATCTTTAAATTAATAATATTTTATATTAAGACATACGGTTGTCATCCCTTCGGCTGACTATTAAATATTTTCTTCTATAATAAAACAAAGTCGGGTTCGTTATACCATTTAAAACTCAACGACGCGCGACGGCCGGACCGAGGGGCCCGTGGCTAAATAAAAACAGCCGCACAGGTCGATCGATCAGGTTAAGCACGCTTGCCGCAGTTGGTCTGTGGATGGGTGACCATCTTTACATACCGAGACCCCTCCGTGCCTCGGAAAGCAAGCTAAGCCGTTGGTCCCCGCTGTCATTTGTGGATCTTTGACCGTCGTTACGGGCAGTCAGAAGCCCGAAAGTCTGACAACCAGTCTTATCAAGCGGTATCGAATTACCCAGTAATTGAGTTGTGGAGGTCAGATAGGCAGTCACTCCATGTAAAATTCTTGTATTCAGCTGCATCCGGTTAGACTGGAAGCCGACCCCAACATAGTTGGGAAAAGACTAGACAGATGATGACGGCTGGACCAATTTTAATATTGTTTTGTTTATTGGATTTGTCTCCGCCACAAATAGCAGAATAACTGTTAAAACATAGGAAACATAATGAAGATAATTCATTATCACATACATTTGTTCTTATTGATTCTGAGGCTGTACGAAGTTCGATGGGTCAGCCAATTATAAATATGATGTTAGTCTCGTAACTATGCCATCAACTTATCAAAATGTGCATAAAGGTTGCATTTAAGAAATTTTTTTTTCCGTGTCGACTCTTCACGTGACCAGAGGGCTGGCCTATTTTTTGGCCAAAGAATCAGCATTGCGATACAATGTGGCAATGCTGCCAGTCTTTTGGGCACGTTTCCTGTCCTTTTTATTTCCCCTCCTTTTTATACATATACTTGTACATATTATTATTTTGATACTGTTAGCTTTTAAAATTATGTTTCCACGAATAAAAATTTTAGCACCGAACAGGCTATAATCTCTACAGTACCTACTCGTACCAAAACAAAAGAAAATCCTAAACTCAATTAAAAGTAAATACAACACTTTACAAGATAGCAGCATACAAAATCTTACACGAATCTCCTTCAGACGCCCGCTCACAAATATTGCCTTGTAGAATTACAGGTTTATCAGCCGGAATTACAGTTATTACAGGTGGAATTACAGTTGTAACAGGGCGGATATAACAGTAGATTATACGATGTTGACAGACAATGTGGTGTTAGATTTTCTGGGCTAGTTTTTTCGGTTGGGTTTAGGATTTTGTTTGTGTTTTAGATTCAGATGGCCTTAAACCTTACGACTCAAAAAAAAAAAATACCAGCCTATACAGAGTAGGGACCGATGTCCCTGTATTGCAACTTGTTATGATGTATTCAGTACATGATTCTGGACACCATCATAAAAATTTTAATGATATTAAAAAAAATCCGCAGTTTCATACAAAATCGCCAAACCAACTTACGGGGTAATCGCGTAACACGCTATCAGTACCATTGAATTTCATTTTTACAGTTCAACAAAATTCATTGCTTTATTTGATGGCACGGTTGGCGCAGTGGTTAAGCGATTGACTGCTGCGCTGCGTGTCGCGGGTTCGATTCCTGCACGGAACAAATATTTGTATGACCTACAAGTAGTTGTTCCGGTTCTGGCTGTTTGTATATGTGAGTTTAAATGTTTGTAAACGCACCCACAATACAGGAGAAATTCCTAGTGTGGGGCAACGTTTCTTAACCAAAAAAAAAAAAATTGCGTTGTTTAGCAGACACATTTTTCGAACATAAGAAGCAATAGATTCCTTCAAAATGATTCAAATTGAGATTAATAGTGTGTTCGGCAATTAGGGTGTCGGACAAAATGTATAAAACAGCTGTTTTATTTAAATAACCGACGGGTATTTTCAACGCAGCGGAAGTAAGCTAATCCATGCCTGCCGGGTCAACGGGATTGTCCGAAAGGGTTACCGCTGGCCCGGAACATAAAGGGCTAAGGAAGGAACACGGGTGGGTTTTACTCAGTAAGAGTCTGACAGTCCCTTCCGCTCCACCCAGAGCGGGAGGAGTCATTTGATGATTTCCCATCCGCAAAAAAAAAAAAAAAAAGTAAGCTGATCCATTGCTTCTTAAGTTCGAAAAATGTGTCTGCTCAACAACGTAAATAACGCAATGAATGTTATTGAACTGTCAAAATGAAAGCGGTTGCTAACCCCGCAGAATCTTGTCCTGAAACCATGATAACAGGTTACTTGTCGAAGTCCGTGACACCACCACTGATTTTACCCACTTCATTATCATCTCATCATCATCATTTCAGCCGAAAGACGTCCACTGCTGGACATAGGCCTCCCCCAAGCACCTCCACTTCGACAGGTCCTGTGCTTCCCGCACAAGGTCATCGGTCAAGGGTAGGCGGGTCGCCGGGTACTAGGGGCCTAGTGTTTTTTGTGCTTGTCATTATTGGGGGGGGTTTGCCATAATCGCCACGCTTGGCAGGCGGGGTGGCGATCGCAGTATAGTATGGTGGTGGAATGTATAGAGAACGCTGCTGCCCATTCTCCGGTACGACCCTTAGTCGCCTTTTACGACACCCACGGGAAGTATGGGGTGGTGCAATTCTTATCATTTTCCGTAACCCGTGTTCATTATCATCTACATCATCTTTTCCGAACTATGTTGGGGTCGTTTTTTTTTGTATGTTCGCAAAAACTTAGGGCTCTTCAAAATAAGAAGCGATTTCCATAATATAAATACACGCAGTAAAAATGAAATTGTGTTACCTAAATTTAGATTAACTAAAACTAGCAAGTCATTTCTTGTAAACAGCATCCGTTTTTATAACAAGTTGCCAAAGCCGGTTACAGAACTTAGCGATGGAAAGTTCAAAACCCTCATCAAAAGTGTCCTCATCAAAAAAGCATATTATAAGATTAAAGACTACGTTGAAGACAAGCTAGTCTGGCAATAATTCCTTCTGCACATGTGGCTTCCCTGGCTTCTCATTAACGGCATAACTATGTAAATGTCTATTAACTGCTCTCAAATTACGATGTTTAATTTTTATTTCATTATATTTTTTTATTTTTTTTACATACTTTTTGACATAATTTCTTTATTATTTGACATTATATACAGACACTTGAAATTTTTCACCTCTTTATTAGTGGTTTTTATGAGAATCATAACACTTGGTTTTAGTAGGTTTTTATTATTATTTTTCTTTTTTTATTATCTATCCTTTTGATAGATTCTTATTTTGTAAATGTGAGGACTTTGTAGGCCTTATAGACTTTAGATCTGTAGACCATTTTCTATTTTATCAAGTAATTGGTACTTGTTGACAGGCCTGCGCTGTCCTCCCA
This sequence comes from Mesoligia furuncula, assembly GCA_916614155.1. Taxonomy (NCBI): domain Eukaryota; kingdom Metazoa; phylum Arthropoda; class Insecta; order Lepidoptera; family Noctuidae; genus Mesoligia; species Mesoligia furuncula. Next base: position 25,675,750 of record OU744800.1, on the reverse strand, counting down.
TACCTACTGTAATCTGGAAACATTGTAAAAGCCAATTATTTTTAAAAAGAGTAACCATGGAGTTTCTTGCCGGTTCTTCTCCATAGGAAACGACCAATTGGAACCGTGCACCTAGCTTCTGACGTTTCATAAGTGCCCATGTAGGTTTATGTGAAATAAAACATTTTGATTTTGATTTTGATTTTTGTCGGCTTCCACTCTAACCGGATGCAGCTGAATACCAGTATTTTACATGGAGCGACTGCTTACCTGACCTCCACAACCCAATTACTGTGTAATACGATACCCCTTGATAAGACTGGTTGCCAGACTTTCGGGCTTCTGACTACCCGTAACGACTGTCAAATATCCACGAATGACAGCCGGGACCAACGGCTTAACGTGCTTTCCAAGGCACGGAGGGGTCACCCAAGGCACGGAGGGGTATGTAAAGATGGTCACCCATGCAGAGACCAACCGCGGCAAGCGTAGCTTAACCTGATCGATCGACCTGTGCGACTGTTATTATTTAGCCACGGGCCCCTCACTTCATTATCATCTACAAAATGAGACAAACAGGAAAATAGGCGCAGGCCGCAATAACCTACAGACCACAAACCTAATCAGTATGGAAAACCAAGCCATAATCAGATTTCAAGTATCAGTAGCCGACTCTGTTTCGATAAATGGTCTTGGTTTCGGTCTCGTCTTGGATTTCAAACTTCGGTAATTGAATACAGCCGAATGGTAAACCACAATTGATGGCTCAATGCTGATATTAATTACACTTTTCTCTGATACTAGAATAATTATTATAAAATAATAGTTGCTAGTTTTGTTTTGTATCATCATCATTCATCATAATTTCAGCCGAAAGACGTCCACTGCTGGACATAGGCCTCCCCCAAGCACCTCCACTTCGACCAGTTCTGTGCTTCTCGCATCCAACGGGTTCCTGCGGCCTTCACAAGTTTGTCGGACCACCTTGTGGGAGCCCTCCCAACGCAACGTCTTCCGGTACGCGGTCGCCACTCCAGAACCTTTCGGCCCCATCGGCCATCTGTTCTGCGAGCAATGTGCCCTGCCCACTTAAGTTTGGAAATTCTTCGGGCTATGTCGGTTACCTTGGTTGTCCTGCGGATCTCCTCATTTCTGATCCGATCACGCAGGGAAACTCCAAGCATAGCCCTCTTCATTGCCCTTTGATTGACTTTTAACCTTCTCATAAGGCCCATTGTGAGCGACCACGTTTTAGTGCCATATATGTTATCACTGGCAACACGCACTGGTCAAAGACTTTCGTCTTGAGACACTGCGGTATGTGGGTTATTTTGTGTATTGTTAGACAATTAATTCAAACTCAAAATATTTTATTTTTTTATTTAGTCTACACTATCCCACTGCTGAGTAAAGGCCAAATCCTTCCATGCATCTTTTTCTAGCTCCACCTCGATCCAAAGTGAACGTGAAACAACCCACACAGATACATTTCACATTTACGGTAGAAAGTCTAATAATAATATTTGAACAACCATAGGGAATATAATATCATATTATTTACTTTGTCGCACAAAATATTTTGTTTAATATGACGTCATGCTCCTGTTCAAAGGTCAACGTAACATCAACCTTGGTATTATATGAGGATCCTTTCCTTTCAATGTATCCCTCATTACTTCCTTAGAGTATCGGAAAAGGGGACTCTAGTGGGTCGAATGTGAAAAGAAATCTATTGGAAAGAAAATATATCTTATATCCATGAAATCATTTTTGTTGTGCCTACCTCATCAAAAAATCGCATGGTAATTTTCTATTGAACTTGAGAGAGCACACAGCTATCAACTCGGAAAGGGATAGTCACCTTATCAACTCGAGCGATTCAGTATTCTTTGTAAGAAACTCGCTACTGCAACGCACATTTATTGGAATCGTAACGCCTCGGGGCAAGCTCACGAACCGCGGTGAGGTGCGTGGTCAACTTGCAGTTCCCGCGCTTATGGCTCGTCGTCCCCGCGCTTACGTCTCTCTGTACCCGAGCTTACGTCTCTTCGCCCAGCCTTGCCTCTCTTACTCCTCCCGCAGCCTGCCTACAGCACCATCAACCAGCGGTCGGAGAGCCGTAGCCGAGTCGACGTATCGGAGCTGCTGATCCGCTTTGGTTACGAGCTTACTCTTGTTGACGCCTGTTTGATGGCGAGGTGAAAAGCGATACGGTGACGATCCCTTTCCGAGTAGTTATGTGCGCTATACCTTATTGCTGTATATTTAAATAAGTTGGGTTGGATAAGAACAGGAGAATGATGAAACGATGATGATGTAGGTTTTGGGTGTGAAGCGAAGCTTGGCGCGCAAAAACAATAAGCAAACGATATCTTTCCTCTTAGAGGGGCCCGTAGCTAAATAATAACATCCACACAGGTCGATCGATCAGGTTAAGCTACGCTTGCCGCGGTTGGTATGTGGATGGGTGATCATATTTACAACCCGTAACCCCTCCTTGCCTCGGAAAGCACGTTAAGCCATTGCAGGTCCCGGCTGTCATTCGTAGATCTTTGACAGTAGTTACGGGTAGTCAGAAGCCCCAAAATCTGACAACCAGTCTTACCAAGGGGTATCGTATTAACAAGTAACTGGGTTGTGACGGTCAGATAGGCAGTCGCTCCATGTAAAATACTGGTATTCAGCTGCACCCGGTTAGACTGGAAGCCGACCCCAACATAGTTGGGAAAAGGCTAGGCAGATAATCTTTCCTCTTAGCATAATTTCGTGAAAAACACAAGCAACACCACCGCAAAATACTACAACAATATTAACAAGAGATTGTAAGGCATGTACACACTTAAAATTAAGAGACCTCACCCCGTAACCGGAATACACAATTCAACTATCCACTGTAATCTGACCTTGTTGTCAGGTGACAATGTTTGGTGGGAAAGTTCACGATATACTGGTTTATTTGAGTAGATTATAATAAATGTAATTTTAACGTTTGCATGAAGTCATTTTACATTGTTGCTCGTTAACTTTTGTGACTAAACTAAACATGTTACGTTTATATTACCGCTACCATAAAGTAACAGATTTTAGCCTGCTATAATTGTAGGATTAATATCACAGTCAAATTCAGTGGTTTTGAGCCCTTCTGAATTTGCTTTGATAATCAAAGATCATCCTAACTAAAAACTGAGAATATTCGAAAGTGACTTTGTTTGTTTGTTACGCTTTAGTGCTAAAACGGATTCAATAGAATAATAGGCAATCCTCAAATCATACTGGTTTTGTTACCACATACGAGCAGTCTACCGTACTAGGGCTGGGTTGGATTTATATGCCTCTACCCAGAAGCCCGGACTATTTAGATTTATTCGAATAACGTGGGTAGGTACAGTGCGGCCGACGAGAGAATGCGTTCTTGACCCCTGTCAGTTTCATACAAACGAATAGGTACGTGTTATGCGAATTTGATCTTTATTAGCTAACTAAAATTGTCGCATTAACAGTGGCCTTAGTTAGAGTTTTTTCGACTCACGTTCGATTGAGAATTTTGTATGGGAAATAATGTTTCTTCTAGTGACCACCAGGTGGCGCTATAACTTTTTCCCATATCAAAATTCTAACGCGCTCGCCATCGAACGTGAGTGATTATCACACACTTGAGCCTCAGGTATCAGCGGTGCTATTCTGTAAAAAAATCTCAACGTGAAAACTTAGGTGAAGTGAGTGTGGAATGAGCTGTCAATAGTGTCAATTCCTAGCAAAAACAAACTCTCTTCACCTAAGTTTTCACGGTGAGTTTTTTACAGAATCGACCGGCAGGAACGCATTCTTTCGACGGCCGGACAGTGGGCTTACCGCTTGATTTCGAATGTCATATGCCCGATGGCTAATTCCCCGAAGTCATCAGATCGAACGTCCGAATTGCCGAAATTCCATAGCATCGATGTTCCACAATTTCGAATAGCCAGTAGATCGAGCGTCCGTTTCAATGAAAAGCCATTACAACGATAGTCCTATCCATCGAATGTCTACTGGCTCGACGTAACCGTCAGTCGAAAGTTATATTCGATTGAACTAGATAGAGGTTAATTTTCATGTTTGTTTTAGTCGGTTTAATTTGGTTCCTTGCGTAAGAAAATTAACGGTTGTACCTAATCATTTAAAAACGTGTGTATTAAAATTAATTGATTAGGTATACTTGTGATTTCATAATGCTGTGTTGTTTTTTTTAAACATCGTTTGAAAAAAACAACACAGCATTATCTAGTTCAATCGAATATAACTTTCGACTGACTGATACATCGAGCCAATAGACATTCGATGGATAGGACTATCGTTGTAATGGCTTTTCGGTGAAACGGACGCTCGATATACTGGCTATTCGAAATTGTGGAACATCGATGCTATGGAATTACGGCAATTCGGACGTTCGATCTGATGACTTCGGGGAATTAGCCATCGGGCATATGACATTCGAAATCAAGCAGTAAACCCCCGGACGGGCAGTAGCTAAGTCCGTATGTAAAAACGAAGATCTATTCAAACATATCGACTGCCTCGTCGTTCTAGTGGTCACAAGCGCTACAGCTGAACATGAGATCCTCGGTTCAATTTCCGGGTCGCGCAAACTGTTATTGGGTCCGCCGTCTGGGTTCCGCCTGAAATTCTCAGTAGCAGCCTGGAGTCTGAATTTGTGCCCGGTTGATGGCAATAGACTCGCCCCTGTTACAAGGGTCTTAAGAGGATTACAGGACCTAAACGCAGAAAACGCAAGTTTTAGAAGCAATAAAAGTATATGATCGACTACAGTAAATAAAATCAGAAAAATATATGATATTCTTCAGGATATTATGCTAGGTAGATAGTGTGTTGAAAATATAATACAACTAATTTGATACGATAGAAAAAAATCATGAAAATACCTCTAAAAACTTTCTTTTTACAATAAAAACCATACTAATATACATACAATCATTCTGATTTTCTGTCTGATTATTCTAGAAGCAACATATTAAAGCACTAGTGTTTTAATTTTTTAGTCCAAACAATAGATTTTTTTGTAAATAAATAATTGCTTTATATTTTGCAAAAAATTACCAGCGTTGTGTCATCACCAGTGATCGGAATAGGTAAAGCTATTTAGGTTCATTGACCGCAAACATTGATGTTAATATGGACATTCCACGGGATTCCGACTGATACTACGGGATTTTTACGGGATTTTCTTGTCGCTAGAGTGACGCACTTGTTTTTGTCTCTTTCTGCGCCACTAGAATTCAATTCTTTACCAACGGTAACTTCGAAACTAAACTTAACTTCGTAACTAAAAGGGAATATCCATATTATTCTAACCTATGGCAAGTACATAAAATAGCTCTATCTATTCCGATCTATGATCATCACGCTTCTCTTTATTTTTGCAGACCGACAGTGACCGCGCTTTAGGTCATGTAAGCCCTTTTTTTTTTTTTTTTGGGTAATCATCAAATGACTCCTCCCGCGTGGGTGGAGCGGAAGGGAGTGTCAGACTCTTACTGACTAAAACCCACCCGTGTTCCTTCCTTAGCCCTTTATGTTCCGGGCCAGCGGTAACCCTTTCGGACAATCCCGCTGACCCGGCATCATGTAAGCCCCTTAAGAGGAAATGAGGGTGGTCGTTTCTCCATAGAAACGCTCTCGCCTGTTTTCTTTCTGGTTATAAAGCAATGATTTATTACAATATACATTATTTCTATAAGCACTAGAACCCTCAAAAAATGCCGATTTAAACCGCTGTCAACAGAGGCCTAGTGTACAAATTTGACAACTGTTAATGAAAACAGAAAAACATAGGGACACAGTTTATATCTTTCTTATTCCGTTTATGAAATATCTTTTAAATTAGTCCAATATTGGAGGAGGAAATAGACGAGAGCCAAACCTCGAATTACGACTTTTTTCTTAGGATTTTTCAAAAGTCTACCCGTAACTGTCAAATTTTCCCAATCAACTTTGAACCTTATGCTTTAGGAATAAAGTTGAAAATCTATGAAAGAAAGTTGACAGATTGTAGTAGCTTGATGTGCTGGCGTCTTTACTATAGATACACCTCTGCCTAACCTTTCAGGGAAAATATGCGTGATGTTATGTTATGTTATGTTATGTCTGTATGTAAAAACGATCATCCTATCCTTAAGCCACTATTCAAACACAGCATAGTTCAGGAAGCTCACATCACGACTTGTAAACGTGCTTACAGTGCCACGAGTCAAGGCACACTGCGTGTCTTTCCGCTCGACATTCTCATAGATGACAGCGCATTAGATGCTTCCTTATTTATAACTGCTCGAGACATCGTTCGCGTGCATGTCTGAAAACAAAGATTCTACTTTGCACTAACTAGCAGCATCATCAGCCTATAATGTTCTCATTGTAGCGGTATTTACAACGCCACATGCAAACAACGCGTCATACTGACGTCACGCAAAATCCTGCATCGCGCAAGCAGAGTTTAACGCGATACCATAGATACAACGGCCCGACATGAATCATCGGACAGTTGCCCGCCAGACACAACACCCGTCTGGTCGGAGGGTCCTCCCTTTTCTATAGAGAATGAGTGAACTTTACACCCTGTTCCACTGTTCAGACACACAGTGAGAGGGAGGGGCCGTAATCCGCCACGCGGGCCCCATGCGAGCCCATGCGGGTTGTCAGATGTCACATTTGAATTTTTGGTTTTAGGACGTTTTCCTTCAGCGTTTTGAGAGCAGTGGCGATAAAATTATTTAAGCGCCAGACTGGGTTCAAACCTACGATCTACAACTCGTAAGTCTCAGCCATTTCCACTTCTCCCAACTACCAGGAGACTTGAAAAATAGCGGGTTTGACACATTGTAAAAAAAACCCCAACGTGTTATTCATATCAAAGTCAGGATGAATTTGTATCAGCACTATACGGCTTATCCTATATTCCCCTTTAGACCAAAAAAAATCAACATCAAACGCACCAACCTTACCGCGCACACAACCCCCAAAAGCACGCAAAGAAGGATGGAAATATTCGTATATTTCGTGTATTTTCGTATATTCTTTCATTTGTTACGTGCCTAACGCCACTCAAAGGAGCTTATTACGTTTGACAGGATCCGTGTTCGGTCTGCGAGCTGTTTATTTACTTGAACTCGCATGAGATTTACACGTTTCATGTAAACGGACCTGGTTTAGTGGACTTAGAAAGGATTCGCTGTATTGGTTCGGGTAGAAATTGGGTATTGACTGTGTGTGAGAGTTCTTGGGAAAAAGGTGAAAGGTGGTGTTTTGTTTAGCGTATAAGTCTCTCAAAGGATTGTCTGAATACCAATTATAATACCAGTCTGTTATTGTTTCACTGCAGGGTAATGATCGCTTCTCATACAAAGAAGGCACGGGTTTTTTTCGAAGGCATGGGTTGGTGATGACAGACTTATATTAATTTTAAGTCCTTACGGTGTTTTCCTTCACCGATGTTAGTGATTTCCAAGATAAACTTAGGAAGTCACACTGGTACTTACCTACTGGGTTTTGAACCACCACCCACAAGCTCGTGCATAAGAGGCGATGTCTAAACCACTGGACAGAGGGATGCCTAAATGCCTAAACCACTGGATGGAGAAATAAAATTCATTTAACAAATATATTAAGCAATGCCTGAATGGCGTGGCTGTCTGCTTTTGATGAAGTCCATAGTTGGCAGAAGTCTTCCATTTCGACAAAGAATATAAAATATATAATGAAGGTCAACATTGGTTTCATTCATTCGTCGATCATTCAGTCACGACTAAAGACAATCTGTCGTAGACAGAGTAAACTATAGACCGCTGCATATTTTCTTTTTCATTCGCACAAGAAAAATAGAAATATATTATCGTTACTAGCAAAGAAAAGAGACAATATTTCTGTCCCTTAGCGCGTGTCAGCTAAGCACATTTTATGTGCACAACAAGTTTGACGTTTATGAAGGAATAATAAAGAATACACCGCGATTGAACGGAAAATAATATATTTTTGGTGCACATTTGCGCAACTGTAAAAATGGTAAGGTAAAGTGTAATAAGCTGTAAAAATGATAGTATGATGAAGATTGCCGGATTTTTTTGTCCCTTTCGGTGACACGGATACCATGAGTCTATAGCACAGACTAAGAAGAGAAGTTACCTTAGATTACTCTGTCTACGCAATCTATATTGTTTTTAGTTATGACTTGTTTTGACGTGCCACTTTTGACAGATGCCCGGACCTGACATCTCAGTGCTGCCACCTAGTGAACGTCATTTTAGAAAACCCGTCATCGTTTTAATAAGTTGATAAAGTTTTCATCACAAGTCATGTTTCGCCTTTGTGCCATATTAACTCCGTCCAGCACGTTTTTGAATAACGGTGCAGAACGGTGCACAACAGGCAAAACGGAAAACAAAAATACTGAACAAAGTTTCACTTTTCGCTAGTTGTTCTTTTCTATTCGCTTAAGTTAACAGTTTGGTAGAAAAGCGGTGGCCGCGTGTAATGATAGCTGTCATGATAGTAATGGCAGCGAGGTCTGAAAAACTCAATAACTTACTTTAAAAAATAAGATTTCAGTGACGTCATTCGCCGGTAAATTGCAGACGCTTCGCACAGTCTCAGGAAACCAAAGCTTTATGGCTTGATCTATTTAAATAAAATTCAAAGTCCTGACTGACTGATATATCAACGCATAGCCTAAACCGCTGGTCCTAGCGACATGAAATTTGGAGGGTGTGTTATTTGTGAAGAGTAGGTAGGTATCCACTAAAGAAGGGTTTTTGGAAATTCCAACCATAAGAGGGTGAATGGGGGGAGGGTGAAATTTCACGCAGACGAAGTCGCTGACAGAAGCTAATAGTCTGATAAAATATCTGCTAAAATCACAGATATAGATATACCTAGATAACGCAAGAGTAACTACTTCTCGTGCCAAAAATTGCACCAACTTATGATTACAAATCGTAAGCCGCCCCTTTCGCGCTCAGTCCTTTGTACTGCTGGCTGGGTACGTGTGAGCGAGAGCGCGAGCTTGTGACGTCATAGTAGGTAGTCAAAAAAATGGCTCGCTTGGTTTTCATACAGTTCGTGATACTTGCGTTATCTATGTATATCTATATCTGTGGCTATAATAGATTCAAATCCATATTCCGTTAACCTCTTAATAACCGCTAATGTGACACAATTGATTTCCTATTGTTATGGGCCGATTGGGCTGGAGTGGTTAAGAGCGCGCGAGCGTTTACGCCGTACGGAATTTCATACAAACTTTTAAGCTCTTGTTTTTCAAAATGAACGAACCGATTCTAATTAAACTTGATACGCATAAGGTAGTATATAACGTTCTAAAAAGTTAGTAAAGAACATTTTCGAAAGGTCTTATTTAAAAAAAGATAACTGGAAATCTCTGTTTCTATGGAAAATTTAAAATCTGTCTAATTTGGCTGAAACAATATTTTTCGAAAATGTTCTTGAGTAACTTTTTAGACTTTTGTATCCTGCTTATACATATGAAGTTTCATTAAAGTCGGGTCATTCATTTCGAAAAACAAGGGCTTGAAAGTTTGTATGAAATGCCGTAGGTACCTACGTCGAACAAAAAATCTTCAAGAATAATTTCACATTCCATTCTAAACCGCATCGATACGTAATGAAACTGAATATCGACCCACGGTAAACACGCGAACCATACGAACCATATTGATTTCAAAACTACGAAGTTCACTTTAAACCATTCACATTCAAACTCATTACAGAAACTCTAACATAACTTTAAAAGCATCTCATTTCACTTGAAACTTACCTTGAGAGCGAACTGCTAATCTATGCAAAGAAAATTCTATAGATTTTCAATATCCTGAAAGAACTCTTTGGTCGAACTTTAAGAAGTTATTCGGTAATATTTTAGAGTTATGAACCTGTTTGTTTGTGGGATTTATACTGTTATTGGTGGTACGTTATTGGTGGGTTAGACATGGCGCACACTATGCGACATGCGACTGAGACAGCTGTGCGACTAAATGCAACGGCAATTTTTTTTTTTTTTGGTATGTTATCTGGCTTGCCTGTGGATGCCTCAATAAATTAAGGCTTCCAGCCAGGGCTTAAAAGACTTAAAAACTACGCACTATAGGTCTACCAGAATCTTATGGCAAAATAAAAACAAAAAAACTTTGTGGTTTTCATACATTTGACATTGCCAATGTTGTCAAATCTATGAAAACCACAAAGTTTTTTTGTTTTTTTTTTGCCATGAGATTCTGGTAGACCTATACACGCTAAGGGCACCCTGCGGGGTACGGACCTCAGCTTAGGGCGGCGCTGGGAGAGCAAGGGACAGGCTGGATCTGAATTAATGCAACGGCAAGCTGCGGCGGTTATCTTGTCTCATAACGACCATCACAACTTGTCTCCAACGGCATCACTTTTATATACAGCTCCCATACAAAACTTTTATTCACACGCGCCGTAATGGTGTGGGACCACCCAGAAGTGCCGTCACAGATGCGCGATGACGCGCAATATGGCCGCCACAGAAGAAGGGCATCTCCTGGAATTAAGGGGACTACTTGGCCTAAAGCGCGGTCACTGTCGGACAGCATAGAAAAGAAAGAGAAACACGATGACACAACCCTGGTAATTTATTGCAAAATTTGTAGTCATTATCTATTTACAACAAATCTATTGTTTGGGCTAAACAATTAAAACACTAGCTTTAGTATGCTGCTTGTAGAATAATCTGACAAAAAATCAGAATGATTGTATGTATATTAGTATGGTTTTTATTGTGAAAAGAAAGTTTTTAGAGGTATCTTTATGATTTTTTCAATCGTATCAAATTAGTTGTATTATGGTTTCAACGCACTATCTAACTATCATATATATTGAACAATATCATATATTTTTCTGATTTTGTTTACTGTAGTCTATCATATACTTTTAGGTATTATAAAAATAGGCATAGAAAAAATAAAAACATAGTGACGCAGTATATATCCTTCTTATTCTGTTTATGAAATATCTTTTAAATTGGCACAATATTGGAGGAGAAAATTTGCGAGAGCCAAACCTCGCATTATGACTTTTTACTTAGACTTTTTCAAAAAGTCTCGCCGACCGAATTTCCTCTTAACACAGCCTGACTCAATCATTGATCACCACGGAAAACGACACCACAACGAACCGATTCATGAACATTTCGCCGCCAATTCCTAGAATTACCCAAACACATACATTCGCTTCTCCTAAATAATGTTATAATGTCCAAACATAAATAAAATAAACGTAACATTTTTGCCGGGCGTAAAATTCCAGTTTCACACATCCAACAGAATAGGTACTTACCTAAAAAAGAAACCATTGGCGCTTTCAAAGAAATTGCCTTTTTTCTACTACTCCTTACTGAGAATACAAATGAAAATTTTATCTACGAGTAGTTCTTTTACTAAAGTTCATTTCAAATAAACTTGCGATAAAGTTTGTTCACCTCCTTCTACTAATGTATCCCAATATTTCCAAACCATACGAAAAAAATGTATGGGCAGTGTCGGTAACACGATCAAAACATTGACTTACTCCGTGTTTGGTATTATGAAACTCCACCGATGCAGTGTTAGCGACAGTTTTGTATGACGAACGATATCTATCGTAAGTTATTTGGACTTTTTGGTACAGGGTGGTTGAATGACATTTATCGCAAGTTTATTTGAAATACACTTTAACACTACACACTTGAAACTAATACTGATTGTACTTTTTTTCAGTTCGATTTATTTATTTAGTGCTGTAAGCCGCGTCCTTTTGCTCTTAATTTGGATTTGTGCGAATACAGCGCCTTTTAAATATTGTACGCCCTATGGGTATGTTACAGGGATCTTTATATAGGTAATTATGATAAGAACTTTCTACCTGTGACAAACAAATAAATGAATTTTAATTTGAATTTTGGACCCTTTGAGAGGACAATTAGGGTTAATTTTCAATAAATATTGGCAGAAACCATTTTATTTATATAATTATAAAAACTTTATGCTGCACAAGTAAAAACTGTACAAAGGCGGACTTAATGCCTTAGGCATTTTCTACCAGACTACCTTAGGGTGATGCAGAAACAATACACAGTAGATGCAATAGCAGAAAACAAAGAGAAAATATTTTTCTATTTTAGTCTTCAATAGAATTCTTTTGTCGATTTACGGAGAGTGATTAATTAATTAATCTATCGTTTTTCATCAGGCGTGATCGGGGTCAACAGCGGAATAAAAAAAAAAATTTGGGCCGAGTATCTAATAGGCTAAACTTTTTTTTTTAGTAATGTAGTCCAAATCAGCACCATAATTGCGTTATATCAATCTCAATCTAATTCATTTTGAAGGATATTGCCAATCCATTGCTTCATATGTTCGAAAAATTTGTCTGCTCAACGACGTAAACAACGCAATGAATGTTGTTGAACTGTCAAAATGAATGCCATTGCTAGTCTGTTACGCAATTAGCCCTTAATTTTTACAAAAAATCTTTCTTTTATACATCTTTTTTAGGGTTCCGTAGCCAAATGGCAAAAAACGGAACCCATATAGATTCGTCATGTCTGTCTGTCTGTCTGTCCGTCCGTATGTCAGCCACTTTTTTCCGAAACTATAAGAACTATACTGTTGAAACTTGGTAAGTAGATGTATTCTGTGAACCGTATTAGGATTTTCACACAAAAATAGAAAAAAAATAATAAATTTTGAGGGTGCCCTATACTTAGAACTGAAACTCAAAAATTTTTTTTTTCATCAAACCCATTCGTGTGGGGATCTATAGATAGGTCTTCAAAAATAATATTGAGGTTTCTAATACAATTTTTTTCTAAACTGAATAGTTTGCGCGAGAGACACTTCCAAAGTCGTAAAATGTGTCCCCCCCCGTAACTTCCGCCTGTAATTAAAAAATATATGATGTACATTACCATGTAAACTTCTAACGAAAATTGGTTTGAACGAGATCTAGTAAGAAGTTTTTTTTAATATGTCATAAATCGTAAATCGCAATTTACCTTTCATTCAATCAACTCAACTATAAAAATAAACATTTAATTTCATAAAAATAAACCTTATGCATAAACCCGGATGTTACGGAACCTTCGGTGCGCGAGTCCGACTCGCTCTTGCCCGGTTTTTCCTTGTTTACACTTGGCTGTTAATGTGGCTTCACTATTTTATTTCAAGACCATAGTTTCCCGAACCCTATAAAATGTTATTTCGTACCAACTAAGCACAGTTTAGAACTCTCTTGGATGGCTGTCCAGAATTTATGTATCGTATTTTCGATAGAAAATATCGAAAGGCGCTGAAGTAATTGTTGCTGAGGTAAATTGTAGGATTTATGTTTTTCTGGGAAAAATAAAGACAAAAGGTCTTTCGAAATTATTTGGTCAAATGCTTTTGTCTAGTAACAAATAACATGTATTAAGAAAGAAAAAGCTGCTGCGCTCCAAAACAAAGATAGCTGACGTGGCTCAAAAGGCTGCATAATTTAAATGGGACTGGGCAGCTGTGGGCCCAAATAGCGCAGAATTGGTGCCCTGAGACAGTGAGGCGGGGTCGCGGCAGACCACGTGGACCAGGAGATGGCGGGACGAGGTGGATAGGTTTCATCCAAACTGGAAGGAGGACGCGCGGGCTCGCAAAAGATGGAAGGAGTGGAGGGAGGCCTTTGCCCAGGAGTGGGACAGTGGAGACTAGAAAAAAAAAAGTAAGAAAGAAAACGATACAAAAAAATGAAATATTTATTTAAAAGAATATTTAAATATATTTTTCGTTCTTGAAAATAGAAGAGGGAATGTAGAAAAACAGCATAATTTATCAACAAAAGTTCTTTTACGCGCAAAAAGCGTCGACTGCGCCGCCTACATGAAAATATTCGCAGAATAAACCTCTTAACGCCATTTTTTATTTTCTTTGATGGACACAGCTTAAATAAAAGATCAAGTAATGGCTAAAAAAACATAAGTAAAGTAATCAAAATATTGTCCAAGTATCAAGTTATCTTCAAATCTATTTCAACCATAACTTTGAGCATTTTTCATTTAAATGTGCATTATTATTATTATTATAAGCCTGTGATGTCCCATTTATTTGCCAGTCTACTGCGATTGTAGGCTAATCATTTAAGAAGGAGTCCAGCTCATCCCGCCATCTCTTTCTGGACTTACCGCGAGGTTGTTTCCTGCCAAAGGGCAGGAAACGACCGCGCGATCAACAATCCCAAAGGGGATTGTTGATTCCTGCCATTTAAACGTGCATCACACTAACATTATAAAGGGGAAAGTTGTGAGTGTGTGTGTGTGTGTGTTTATATGTTTGTTACTTCTTCACGCTCAAACGGCTGGACCAATTTTGATAAAATTTTGTACAGAGGTAGCTGATACCCTGGAGTAACATATAGGGTACTTTTTATCCCGATATTTATTTATTTACTAAAACTTTATGCACAAGTAAAAACTGTACAAAGGCGGAGTTAATGCCATGGGCATTTTCTACCAGTCTACCTTAGGGTGATGCAGAAACAATACATAGTAGGTGCAATAGCAGAAAACAAATAAAAATATTTATAAGTAAAATATAAGAATAAATACATATATACATACATACAAAAAAATATATAAACCAAAACAAAAGATGAGAAACAAGAAAAACCTACAACAACTTAATTCTGAGACGAATCTGCCAACTTCTTGTGTATGTGTTCTCGAGCTTTCACTTTAAATGTGAACTGATTGGTAACCGTCCTGATATTCTGAGGGAGCGCATTCTAAAGGAAAACCGCCTGGACAAAGAAAGAAGACTTAATAAAACCAGAGCGATGAGAAGGACAACGAAGAAGACGATTATTCTCGGACCGAAGATTCTTGCTGTGTGCAGAGCATAAATATTGACAAAGAGAAGTCAGATATTCCCACGGGATCGAAACTTATGCGGGTAAAACCGCGGGGCGCAGCCAGATGATTATAAAAAAAAGCTGCCTCAGTAGCCATTGGTCGCTAGCGAGACTGTTAAGCGTGAGGTCCTGGGTGCGATCCTCCCAGGTAAAGTAACATGTTATAGGTTATAGGTGTTTCCATTCAAAATTGTCTGTAGCAGCCAAAAACCTAGATTTGTGCGCGGTTGACATGGCAATAGACTTAGGACTGGGATAGAAGACAGAAAATAGCGAAAAATGTATTTTTTATATTTCATCATCGGGTCGGCTTCCAATCTAACCGGATGCAGCTGAATACCAATAGTTTACATGGAGCGACTGCCTATCTGAGCTCCACAACCCAGTTACTGGGTAATACGATACCCTTGGTAAGACTGGTTGTCAGACTTTAAGGCTTCTGACTACCCGTAACGACTGTCAAAGATCCACGAATGACAGCCGGGACCAACGGCTTAACGTGCTTTCCGAGACACGGAGGGGTCACAGTATATAAAGATGGTCACCCATCCACAGACCAACCGCGGCAAGCGTAGCTTAACCTGATCGATCGACCAGTGCGGCTGTTATTATTTAGCCACGGGCCCCTCATGACAGGATGATGGCCGTATATCAAGTCTAATTAAAAAGAATACAAAGTGTTGAACAAACAAAGATTCATTCATGGAGCACGTTTGAGAATCTCGTTTTCTTGTTACGGTTTTACAGCTGGCTAAAGTTTTTTAATTTAAATTCTTGTTTCCCCAGGACAAGGCAATGTTACTTTGTTGAACTGTGCAGTTGACGGCCGAGTTTTCGGGACCTTTCTACAGTCGTAAAACATTGATTCATTGTACGAAAACATAGATATAAAGTCAAGGAAATATTTTCTTTTATTATATAAGGTCCTATTAAAATAGATGGACAAACTTTTACAAATCATTCAGACCACCAAAATAAGGACGATGGTAAAAAAATATATAAGAAAAATGCATAGATACTTACAAGAAAAATAATCAGCTAACGAAAATACACGGCAATTTATTATTTTAGGTCAAAATAAAATCACTTTAATCAGTGTTTTTTTTTTGCTTGGATATTTTTAGTTAGACGTACTGAGCGCTGTGTTAAAATTTGTCCATCTATTTTAATGGGACCCTGTATTGAGTACCAATCTAAACTGTACATTTATTTAAAGCAAAAACACGGCAAATCGCCGTATTGTGTCAATTTGATAGACAATTCATTTCCTTGACCTTACATATAAATGTACAGACGCCAGCACATCGACCTACCCGAAACTGTCAAATATTCCCAATGAACTTTGAACCTTATACTTTAGCGATAAAGTTGAAAATCTATTAAAGAAATTTGACAGATTGTAGAAGCTTGATGTGCTGGCGTCTGTACCTACGTACTTATTATAATGTTATAAAGGTGCACCTTAAGGGTTTGATCAGGAGAACAACTTTTAACTAGGGCCCAATTCTGAAATATAGAAAAAAAAAAGGCGAGGTTGTACCATTTTTAAGTTTTTTGGAGCTATGTATATCTAAATAATGTAAATATTCCGCAAAATAAAAATCATTTTAACAAAATTGAACATATGGTCAAGCGCTGTATAAATACGGAAACGTAATTACTAATAATTGACTCGATAAAAAAAAATCGCAAAGATGACACTAAATCGATTTTTCAAATGTACTTCTTAACAAAAAATTATATTACGAAACCATCTAAGTAATGTATCAAAAAATAGGTTTTAATATTTTCTAGCGCTGGGTAAGGTAGATTTTTATATAAGTGGCTATTTATTTTTGTAAGAACAAAAATCATACGATATTGAGCAATTCGATTTCGAGCGGGCCGTTTAGTGCCGGCCGAGAGGTCTTCGAGGACGGACGTACGCCAATTTTTTCCGCGTTTGCGCTTTCCATTATATAAGAAACATTACGCACAGTGTTGCCAACCCTACTGTTTTAACAGTAGATTTACTGTTTTCACCAAGACATCCCTGTTTTCTGTTTAAGTACCAATTTCTACAGTTTTCATTATAATTTACTGGAGATTTCGTCTAAAACGATAAAACTCCAGTTAAAATACCTAGCTTCATGTTATGCATGTATGTATGCGAATAAATTTTTATCTAAGTATGTCTAACAAAACAGCAGTACACAACTTGAAAACTAAACTAAGAAATAAAATGTCAAAGGCAGAAAATATCGAAGACAGAGAGAAAAAGATATTGATAAATGATAATTATTTGTAAGAATATTTGCAAGAATTTATCAAAGAACAAAAGTTCATACAGGAAATTGACACCTCGGGCATTACGAAAATATCAACTCGAGAAATGATAAGTAACTCATTATCAAATTATCCATACTATAGTAGCACTACAATTTTGCCTAGTAGTTTTATTTTATCAGATTACTTGCATACGTAATAATACTTTGTTGAGGAAGACTTTTCCGTTCTTTTGTTTTTTTTTTGTTTTGTTGTGCGCGTAATTTTAATACTGTGATATCTTCTAAAGTATTCATTCTAATGACATGCTGTAAACTGCAGTTTTGATCTAAATTGAATGCTTTATTTTACTAACATATTTAATGAGATAAGGATTAATACAATGTATGTCAAAATTGCTTCGAAAGTCACTCATTATATTTTATTGATTTTAAAAAGATAAAAGTGGTTACTGTAAGTTATCCTTATAATATAGACATATACCATCGCGAACTTTTTTGAGGGCATTATCAAGATATACAATTCTGTAGTACATTATTTTGATGTTCCTCGTATGGTTTAGCCAGCGTTAGCAATATAAGCGGCCGAGCGACGAGTTTTTTTCCGACTTCAATTACATTTATTATGATTTCCTATGGAACATATATCTTTATCAGAATAAAAATAGCGTGTAGCACTCCTTAATAATGTAACTACCTATTGAAAAATTTTTTGTGAAAGAATTTTCTAACTCGGATCAGTAGTTTCAGAGATTACCCTATACATACAAAACTTACAATTTTATCTCTTTATAATATAAAAAATAAAAGCTTGTAAAAAAAATACAATAATATTATATAGGTAACATATTATTAGTGTAAATAAATGATTTTCTTTGACGGAAAAGCACGAAAATGTTACGACCATTGTTTAGACGCGACACTGTACAAAAAAGTACAGTAGGTTTGTTATTAAATTCGTTGAAATGATTATTTTCTTTGCTCAATAACTTCGAAATATTGCTAAACTTATATAACAATTATAAAATATACTTGTAAAATGTATAATTTAAACGATTTGAAATGCCACTATAATGTCAACATTTATTTTGCAGCGTTTCAATGAGAAAAAATATACTCAGGGGTGTTGTTCAGACTCTAGATAACCCTGATACTACTTTTCATAGTCATACGTAAGTACTTTCTTCAAAACATAAAACTTTAGTCATTACGTACTACTAACAATTATAAAAGTAATATTGATTGTACTCATGATTGTCATGAATATAATCATCATGACCATCTTAATCATGGAGATAATAGTGTTAAGTTATAAATTGAATATAGATTGCGATTCATGACTCATAATGTTTATAACACTGTTACAGAACAACCTTAAACACTATTAGTGAACCTCAAAGTACTGTAAGTCAAACAGAAATTAGTACAAGATAGAGACAAGATTTCAGAGAACTTTTTAACTGCCGATAATTCAGAAGTTGAAACAGCAAATAAGTAAGTCTTACTAAACTATATGTTAACAAGTAGAGAAGAAATGAATCTTAAATGTTTTTATACCGATTGCCTAAATACATACGTTAACTTTGTTGATCAGTACTAGTACCGAGTACGATGTACAAAAACTAAAATGATATCAGAGTAAAAAAAATATCGAAAATAAATTAATACACGTGATTATAGTAAGCTATCTCTTAAACGTCGATTGCACACCAGAGGGGCAATTCTCGTAATTTTAAGAACGTTTACAGTCTGATCTCTGAAAAATTAATGCAATATAATTTCAGGGCCAACTCCATGTTACCGGGAGGCAATATTGCTTGTTTGGTATATGGTCAGGTAAAACAATACCCGTACATTTATACATACCCATAATCAAGATAGTGAAAGATAGTAAATTTTGGGAAAAAAAAAACTTATTAATTTTTATATGCAGTGTCTATTGCCTGAAATCATAGATCCCCGACATATTAGAGGAATGGATATAAGAAAAATAAAAATGCGAGAAAACAAAGAAAATATTGCAACACCTGCTATTGTTTCCACTTCTGTATCACAAATAGTGAATTTTGAGAATGTGGCGTCTACTTCTGTGTCACAAACAGTTAATTTTAATAATTATTAAATACGTTTTATAACCGACTTCAAAAAAGGAGGAGGTTCTCAATTCGGATAGTTATATTTTTTACTGTATATTATTTTCATTTTCTTAATTTTTTCTGTTTATAACATAAAAATAAAGTTTGCTTAATTGATTTTGTTGTTTTTGTTGCTAACACTACATTATTGACAAGTTGTGAGTGAAGTTGTCCAGAACATATCTTCTCATCTGAAACGCATAGTATATGTATAGTGAAAGGAACGTCGTTCCATCCGGGTGTCCCGCGACACCTCTCGTTAAATTTTATTTTGAAAAAAGTCTGATTTGTGAGATTTTTTGACATGTTGTTGATGGTATGTGTATTTTAAATATAGGTACAAACTTACCTTAGATTTTTTACATAGTGCGTTTCTTTGCCAAACTAACCTAATTTTTACTAACCGGAAACTGTCATGAGAATTTATCAAGCGTAGATGATAAGTTCCTACATACAAATTGTATTCATTAAAAATAAAATATAACATCAAAGTTGATCTACTGTATTTGTCTGTTTCGTGGCGCGCATTCATTGCACAAAGGTTAGTCGCGGTCACAACGTGTCACGTGGCGCGGTCCCGCTCAGCGCATCGTAGTTAAATACGCCGCGTTCAACTGGCGGGGGCTGAGGTAGTGTTTTCTATGCCTATCGGTCCGGGAAAACCTCGCCTTAAGTAATTTAGATCGCCGGTACATTTGCGTTACAAACTAACATCCTGACTTATAAACGTTGTATAGCGTCTGTATAGTTGGTACAGTTGTCTTCTTCTTTCGAAAGTCAAATTACTGACGACTGAAAGAGAGAAATCGGTGTGTAACTATTCATCTGATATAATACGTTTATTATTAAGGGCAGGGCCGTCTTTACCTAGTGTGCAGGGTGTGCGTTGCACACGGTCGCAGCGGTCCTAGGGGGCGCCGAGCGCTGCTCGCTACGGAGCCCCACTCGGCGCGCGCGTTGGCCAGCCGCGGCACTTTCAAGGACCAACGTATAAAGAGCTCCGCTTTGCATACATTTTGTATAGCAACTGGAGCTCTTCTTATATTTGTCGAATTACATCAAAGCTAGCCGCGCCACGAGATCCCGATCCCGATGGTGGCGTGTTCCAGGGCCCATGAAATGACATGACAACTTCGTCGAGCATTTCCGACGTTTGGCCCCCAAACTGGAACGGGCTGGGGCCTCCTTCAAGCGGCTCTTGCCCAACCTGAGGGCCAAACGCCTCCTGCCGGAGGTTTTACGCCGGGGTCGTGCGGTCCATGGCCCTATACGAGGCCCCGGTGTGGGCGCGTTCAATGCGGCGGCGAGCCGCCCACTACTTGAACGGGCCCCAGAAGGTGGTAGCCATAAGGCTTATCCGATGCACGATCTCTCTCTCCTTGCCGGACTGCCGCCATGGGATCTGGAGGCGATAGTGCTCGCGCGCCTGTATGAGTAGCGCGCGGAGGCACTACGCCGGGGGGAAACTCCGCTGCAGAGCGGACGGACCTCCGGCGCGACATGTTAACATGGCTACGTTTTGGCTTGTTAGGGTAAACACCAGAACATCCTGTATAATTCTAAATACAGTCAACAGCACACCATGGCATCCAAACAATACAGTTTATTATCCATTGGGGAAATTTGACAGTTGGAGGTAACTTGATGCAGTGCTGTTACTTGTACTTTGTACCCATTCCATTTTGACCGCGCGCTTACCTTCTAGGGGGCGCTTGGGTAATGTTTGCACACAGGCGCTTCATGGGCTAGAGACGCCTCTGGTAAGGAGGTACCAGTAGCAACGGCTTTCAATTTGACAGTTCAACGACATTCATTGCATTATTTACTTTGTTGAGCAGACAATTTTTTAGAACTTATGAAGCAATGGATTAGCTATATCCTTCAAAATCATTCAAATTGTGAATGATAGTGAGGGTAAGAAGTAAAATTTGATCATATTCATGTGTCTAACCTAGGTACCTATCTACTATCATGTCAAAATTTAAAAAAAGGTGTTTTGGTTAGTCATTAGGCACCTACACTTTGTACCCGTGCCCGCTCTTTAAATAATTAAAAAGTTGGCGAGATAAAACACAGTCTGTGGACTGACCAAAAAAAAAGTTTAAATTGATTTAGGCGTTTGAACGTTTCCCTTTCATTTGTTTTAGGTTGTTATCATTTTATCTTAGCTTTTTTCTTTTAAAGCTTAGTGATTTTTTTTAAACGATCACAAAAAATACAACACTTTATTTTCTTCAAAGGATGGATGTTTCCAATTTATGAATTTGTTTTGCATACCTTAAAATGCTTGTGAGTTGTGCTATGAAGATGATGTTAAATTCTTATCATCACCTGCCAAGCCTTTTCCCAACTATATTGGGGTCGGCTCTCAGTCTTACCGAATGCAGTTGAATACCAGTATTTTATTTTACATGGGGCGACTCTGACAACCACAACCCAGTAACTGATTAATACTATACGCCTTGTTAAGACTGGTTGTTAGACTTTCGGGGTTCTGAGTACCTGTAACCAAAGATCCACGAATGACAGCCGGGACCAACGGCTTAAAGTGCTTTCCGATTCGCGGGAGTCTTGGTATGTAGAGATGATCACCCATCCACGGACCAACGACGACAAGACCCCAAAACCAAAACTCGTCACATCGAAATAAGAAATATCAACTCAACCTATGGTAGTCTACATCTAGACATAAGCGTCTCCCAAACACGGTTAAAGCACCCGGTTCTCCACCTACCTAATCCAAGGACATATAGCTTGACCTGATCGATCGACCTGTGCGGCTTATTCCTTAGCTAAACCCCTCTCATGATGTTCAATTCTTATGATGAAGTAAAAAAGACAAAAAAAAATCAGTCTGATCTTGTGAAACTAAAAAATCTGGCAACCCTAAAATATTTATAAAAATGTTTAGCCACTGATTTTGTGATGAACCTGCCGGATTTATCCAACCGAAGTGATTGTATTAATCCATAACAAAAGCTGGCCAGTGTTAATTCGCACTGCAAACCTCCATGAAACACAAGGTAATTTTTTAATTGACCACCGCGTTGATTTTACCGATTTACTCACAGTTTACACTGGGTGAAAATTTTAAAAATAAATATTGAACTTACAAAAACAAACGTCGTTCTTGCGCTCTCGTCGAAATAAATTACATAAATTGCATAAAATCGTTTCGTGTGTTTGGCACAAAGCGTATAAATAAATAAACATAAAAATCGATTTTCGATAAATTGACGAATATTTGACGACTTCACTGTCGTCGTATCGATTCGATATATTAATGGCGGATTAATGAACTAACTAACAGCGCCCCGCGGTTTCACTTGACACTTTCGCGTTTGAATTTTTTGAGAGTTTATCCATACTAAAACTGTCAGACGTCAATTTTATTCCAAGAATAAAATATATCTGACTTTGGTCAAATCAGCCCTTACACAAATAAAAGAAGAAGTAATAACAATAAAAAATACTTACCTACAATTCTGCAGAAGTTATTGAGTCATGTTGAGATACGATCTGTGAGTGAGTGTTTATCATCTGCCTAGCCTTTTCCCAACTATGTTGGGGTCGGCTTCCAGTCTAACCGGATGCAGCTGAATACATGGAGCGACTGCCTATCTGACCTCCACAACCCAGTTACTGGGTAATACGATACTCCGTGGTAAGACTGGTTGTCAGACTTTCGGGCTTCTGACTACCCGTAACGATTGTCAAAGATCCACGAATGACAGCCGGGACCAAAGGCTTAACGTGCTTTCCGAGGCACGGAGGGGTCACGGTATGGAAAAATGGTCACCCATCCACAGACCAACCGCGGCAAGCGATTAAGTGTGCAAGTGAGTGAGTGTTTATCTTGTGTGAAATGTTAGACTAGTAGGAGATGTAGGTATATGAGAAATTCAGATGAGCAGTATATACTATTACCTTTACCAGTATATACTATTAGCTTTTGCCCGCGGCTTCGCTCGCGATAAGTATTATTAATACATTTACATCCTCCATCATCCCTTATTTTATCCCCATGGGGGTTGAATTTATCAAAATACTTTCTTAGGGGATGCCTACGTCATAGTAGCTATATGCATGCGAACCTCAGCCCGATCGGTTTAAAATTGACAAAGTTTCATACAAACTTTCATCCCCTATTTTATCCCCTTGGGGGTAGAATTTATCAAAATCCTTTCTTAGCGGATGCTTACGTCATAACATCTACCTGCATGCCAAATTTCAGCCCGATTCCTCCAGTGGTTTGGGCTGTGCGTTGATAGATCACTATGTCAGTCAGTCACCTTTGAGTTTTATATATTTAGATTTGTGACTGATGACCTATAGGGGAGACCGGGACTAGACGAAGCTCGGGGCGAGACGGGAATTGTGCTTTTGTGCTTGACTGGTAAACACAACAGAGCCTAACCCAGCACCATTCGTGCGATGTTCAGTCGCGTTAAACGAGTCGGAGCGGCGCGTGCGTGTCACTGCGTGTTTTGGCTAAGCGACGAGAAAAAACAGTTTTTTGGAGTATTTTTACGAAGTTTTCTGTTTTAAATCGATGGGCAACAAGGTAGGTATCAGTGCTATTTTTAGAGTTCCTTAGTTCCTACAAGGAACCCTTATAGTTTCGTCATGTCCGTCTGTCTGTCTGTCTGTCTGTCCGAGGTTTTGCTAAGAGACCGTTAGTACTAGAAAGCTAAGTAATTTTGTAGGAGTGTGTATATTAATTATACCGACAAAGTGGTAAAGTAAAATTTTGGAAAATATGTTTTTTTTAGGGTAGCTCCCCTACATGTGAAGTGGGGATGAAAATTTTTTTCGTCGTCTACCCCACCGTGTGGGGTATCGTTGAAAAGGTCTTCTAAAATGACTTGGGGGTTGCTAAAATTATTTTTCGATTTAATGCTCCATTTAGGAAATATTTAACTTTAAAGTGCAAATTTTTGTTCCAGTAGGGCGTCTCCCCTCCCTCTAAAAGCAAAACTGCTAGCTTGAAAAATCTGGAAAAATTCACGATGATAGTGCATTTCATGAACTTTAAAGGAAAACTATAGCGGTTAAGATAACTTTATTAGTTAAGCAGTAATAGTCGATGAACTTGGGTGTTGGATAATTTTGCACCAATTACAAAATCCTTATCATTAATCCCATAAAGTGACTAAGATGAAGTAGTTGCTTGTTTATAACGGGTAAAGACATGCATTGAAAAACAAAATATAACATAACGGGCTACTACGGAACCCTACACTGTGCGTGGCCCGACACGCACTTGGCCGGTTTTTTTTACATTTTACCACGTACTTGTTGTAGTAGCGTAAAACTAACTGTTGTTACTTTTGCAAAATATGTATGTTGGGACAAAAAGGTCGGGGCATAATGGGATATAAGTATCCTTAGGTACATATTTAATAATAAGTTTATTTTTTGGTTGCAGTTAAAATGGTACGAAATCATAAACGTAAAACAAATGGTGGAAGATGGGAAGAAGAGGATATGAGAAGAGCGGTTAGAGCTGTGCTTTCTCACAAAATGTGATTTCTTCGAGCCTCAGCTACATATAACGTGTCTAAATCGACCTTGGAACGACGAATGAGAAAGGCTCGATGTGCTGATGATGCTGCCCGTAATTCCTGTGCAGGTGTAGACGATGACGATGAAGAGGCACATAAATGTGACCGATGCCAACCAGATTAAAATATGTACTCATTATGCCCCATACCGTTTCCCATCTTGCCCCGATCATGGGGCAAGACGGGATATTTGAGATGTGTCATTTAGTTCCTATTTGGCCAAAAATGTGTGATTTAGCGCCACAAAAGATTATAATTACGTTAGTTAAAACTGTAAGTGTTGCTTTTTTTGTAAGAGATTTTTAATAAACAGCTCGGTTTTTATATTTGACTTTTTCTCTTAAGTATCCCATCTTGCCCCGATCTCCCCTGATATGATGTGATTTTAGATCATCACCCGATCATGGGGCAAGACGGGATATTTGACATGTGTCATTTAGTTCCTATTTGCCAAAAAAATGTGTGATTTAACGCCATAAAAGATTATAATTACGTTAATTAAAACTGTAACTGTTGCTTTTTTGTAAGACATTTTTAATAAAGAGTTCGGTTTTCATATTTGAGTTTTTTCTCTTAAGTATCCCATCTTGCCCCGATCTCTCCTATTATGATGTGATTTTAGATCAACTTTTCACGGTTTGTTAACTTCTAATTAAAGATATTTCAATTATAATCAATAAAAGAGGTACAGCAACCATTAAATTAAAAAATCTAATTGGACTGTCAGGAATGGACAATTTGCTTAATACTAATCACACATTCTACTGCTGTGCCAAATTCCAGGCCAAATCCGTTCGATTGTTACTGCTTGATCTCTGAGCAATCTAATACAATTAAATTCAAGAAAAGACTGGAAATAGATCCCCGGTATCTTATAATAAATTGGATAAAATCATAAAACATTGATGGATTGAACTGCAAAAACTGAAATTAATGCTCTCAATAGAGAGCAATGATGGCTCAGTGGTAATGGCCTCGCGACTAAATTTGAAATCCTTTTGACGTTATATGTGCTGATGACATAGTGATTATATTTTTATTTTTTTCTTTGTCTTTCGTATATCGTATAATAGTACATTATGATACATTTGTGCTCTTGCGAGGAAATAAACAGACTTGTATTGTTAAATATTAACTTGTATGGAAAATGGCGCGCTGGTTTTGTCTTTCCGCATAGCCAGCACTAGCAATGCGCGCGCAAGTGTAAATAAAAGCACTGACCACAGAGCATGTAGGCACTGACAACAGACCGCTATATAAAAAAAAAAAAACAATTAGTTTAGTTAGTATGGAATTAGAAAGTACTATTGGCATAGAGAAATATACATTTTTTCAGTGAGAAACCGCAATAATAGAACGCCAGTCAGGGTCTGTTCCGTTTGGTTTCGGAAGGGACCACGGACAATTTAAGGTGGATAATTAAAATTTTCTTACGTTTTTTGTAATTTGCAGGTCAGTATTAGGTTGTATCTTGATCAAATATGATTCGCGACTATAATATATATGTATTTACAGAATTATAGTCATTAGAATCGAATCTGTAAGTTAGATTATTTCCCTAAGAACTTTTCCATAAGAAAGACGTATTAATGATTCGAAAGATTATAATTCTGTAAAGACGTACCTGTTAGAGTCGCAAATCATATTTTGATCAAGATACAACCTGACACTGACCTGGAAATTGCAAAAAATCTAAGGAAATTTGAATTTCGCGGTCTACCACTGCGCATTCACCTTAAATTTCCGTGGTCCCTGCGCATTCACCTTAAGGTAAATAAATATTAGTTCATTGTAGGACCAAGGAAAATACAGACTATTAAAAAAAAGTGAATTGATGAGATTAAAAAAGCGCGCATCTCCGACTAGTAAATAGTTATCTGTGGAAATAAAGCACATGTGGATTAAAGTAAAGAAAAAGCACGCGTTTTTAATACCTTTACCATACCATTATGGACCTAAAAGCGGTTCAATAAGAGCCACTTTACAAGCAAGTGTGTTGAAAAAATAATTATGTATAACAGTCTATTCGTAGTTATCATTAAAAATGAATTAATATTTGTATTTTAATAATGGAAGAAGACTGTAATTTTGTTAATTTGATTCGATTATTGTTACAATGTCACTTAAAAATTTGCACGACTAGAAAGTCGAATATAGTGAAACCATATGTCACTTTACCATAAACGATGTACCTACCTATATTCTGGCAAATAAAGCATTCATTCATTCATTCATAACGACTTGTAGCTCGTGGGTTCGAACCCCAGCAAGCACTTTGTGTAAATTATTTCATCACTATTGCTCTCAAAAACGATGAAGGAAAACATCGTGAGGAAACTGGCATGTCCTAGAACCAATAATTCAAAGACATGTGAAATTCGCCAACCCGCACTGGGCCCTAGTAGTGGATTACGGTCCACTCCCTCTCACAGAGAGGACGCCTGTGTCCCAGCAGTGGGAACATCATAGGCTTCATAGGTTTCATTATGCTTGGTCTAGTGAGTGCAAGTAAAAGTAAAGTAAAAAAAAAAAGTAAAAATTTAGTTATTGCCTCAAGTGTGACTAATGAGTTTAGGGTACTGGGATAGAACTCCGGGTTGAGTAGTGCTATTTATTAATTTATTTAACACTTCAAGCACATAAATGTACAGAGGCGGACTTAATGCCATAGGCATTTTCTACCAGTCAGTCTTTGGGTGATGCAGAGATAAACATTGGTAGGTGCAATCATGAACATTGAGGAATAAATATTTTAAATATAAAGATACGCATAAACGTATTAAAACTGAATACAACATATACCTAATTACATATAAATAAAAGCACAAATAGATATACATAAATAAATAAACATACTTACTAAAAAGAAATAAGACATGCAATGAGAAAATATTACCGTCGTGATGATACTGCCAGCTTCTTGCGAATTTGTTCGCGAACCTTAACCTTAAAGAATAATCGGTTGGTTGCCTTCCTGATTGCCTGGGGAAGCGCATTCCACAGAGAGATAGACTGAATGAAGAAGGAAGAGTGAATGAAGTCTGTGCGGTGAGTGGGACATTGGAGAAGACGATTGTGTGATGAACGTAGATTTCTATTGCGGTTGGCGCAAATGTACTGAAAGTGGGGGGCTAGATAACCAGGGGAAGACGGAGAATCAAGAAATGAGAATAAGGTGGTCAGCGCCCTTAGCTCTCTGCGCTGGCGTATGGGCAACAACTTTAGAAGCGTCCGATGCGCAGAGACATGATCATATTTACGCAAATAGAAAACGATTGCTATTTAGTTTTTCTATTAGGAAATAATGGTCTATAGCAGCTTAGATTCCACATTAGTGGGCCTAATGTGGAATCTCTTTAGAGGCGTCCAACAAATAGGAAATTATGGCACACTCTAGGGGAGGCATTTTGCCGACGGGCAAGCTAATAGGTACTAATGTTACCGATGTCGATGATAAATAAGAATTTAACAATAATCAATGAAACCACCATTTGTTTTAATGTAGATAATATGTAATTAACAAATGCATGGAATGTGAATAAAGTAAAAATAAATTGGATAAAACTCAAAATTAAAATTCAAAATTATTTATTAGTCACAATTATTAGTATAAGGAGAGAATAGACGGTGACCCCCAAACTAGGCGTTTGCCTGTATCTTGGGAGTCAGATCTTGCATTGTATTTCTAATACTGTAAAGTAGTAACAACTATTTGAATTTATGTATTTACTAGCTTCCGCCCGCGGCTTCACTCGCGAGGTATGTCGATAAAAACTATCCTATGTCCTTCCTCGGGGTGCAATCTTTCTCTCTGCCAAATTTTATCGAAATCCGTTCAGTGGTTTAGGCGTGAAAAGGTATACAGTCAGGCAGACAGAGACATACAGAGTTACTTCCGAATTTATAATATTAGTATGAATTTATTATGGCACTCCACCGATTAATTCACATAAATATTAACAGAGAGCTTAGTCTTTTTATATAAAGTGCTACAGTAAACTTATCACAAGGTGTGCACAGCACTTACCTACATACATAGTTTGCCTAATTAATTTGCTAGAATTTAAATGAATTGAACGGAGGCGTTTGCCTCTATTACCTAGATAGAGAAATAAGGGATGCATGAAGAAGCCCCCTCATGTAGCGCAGTTTGATCCACCAGTTACTCAACTGAACCGAGCGCTCGGCGCATCCTGGACAGTCGCACCCAACTCCTTATTTGACTGGCCTTATTACCCTTACGGTGGTAGGGCTAACGCGCGCCTGCTTTGCGACCACCCCACCGGAGTCCGGCGTCAAGCAGCCTGCTGTGTTTCATCGACGCGTGGGAGTACCAGTGCCTTAGGCATCTTCTGGGCACGCTCGTTCCATCATAGACCTCATCCATCGATTTCCATCAGGCATGATCGAGGTCAAGAGAGGGCTCATTCTGTAAAAAACAAAAAAAACTGGCCAATTGCGAGTCAGACTCGCACACGAAGGGTTCCGTACCACAAGGCAAAAACGCCGAAAAAACATGTTTGTTGTATGGGAGCCCCCACAAATATTTATTTTATTTTTATTTTATTATTTATTATTAAAGTTAAAATACAACTGAGTATTTTGTGAATATTTCAAGTGCCTACCTGTTGCCATTTTTGATATCGAGTAAAAAACGGCAAAAAAATCGCGTTTGTTGTATGGGAGCTCCCCTTAAATATTTATTTTATTTTGTTTTTAGTATTTGTTGTTATAGCGGCAACAGAAATACATACTTTGTGAAAATTTCAATAGTCTAGCTATCGCGGTTCTTGAGATACAGCCTGGTGATAGACAGACGGACAGACAGCGAAGTCTTAGTAATAGGGTTCCGTTTTTACCCTTTGGGTACAGAACCCTAAAAACAGTGGCACTCCGGGAATGCTGACAGAAGTGAAAACAAAACACAAACAATACTTTGCCATCACTTACTGATGACATATCGGATATAAGTACATTAAAACCGAGTACATCCCAAGGACAGCCGAACACATCCGAAGCGGGTGTTTTTTTAATCGTCTTATAAACAAAACACGTGCAGTGGCGCTTATGGTAACAGTGGCGCGAGGTTAATGGTTTTTTCTCATCTCAAAAAAAGCCCAACGCGCCTAAAGTCTCAATACGAGCAAATAACACTATACTCACATTGCTATTAAAAATTGGTAGGCGTCAAAATTTATTTTCTTGATTTTCTCGTTAATTACTCGTCGCATTATATTTTCAGATTATATTTTTAAGAGGTACATTGAAGGTACGTTCCTATGGTAAATATTAGGTAACCATAAGATATCTATTACATTCATTATTAGTATTCACCCGTCATTCTGACTGTCAGGACTGCGGCTCACTTTATTATTACAATTATTGTTCTTGTTTCTTGGAGGTACATTCAGGTACATTGCTGGTACATTCCTTTCATATACCTATAACATATTCAGTTCTGTAACAGTACACCCGTCATTCTGACCTAGACGAAGTTTTCACTTCAAAAAGTTGTTCTAAAAGGTTAAAATAAAAGAAACATATTCAGTATAAATACCTAATCCACGAACAAAACTGTCTCCCAGTCACCTAAAACTCGCAAGCCGTACCTTTCAATTAACAAATAAGGCCGGCCATAAGTAATAATTACTTGTAGTCCTATTTATCACGATTTATAACGACAGCGGCGTGTAAGTGAAGGAAATACGCGAGTTAAGGCTAAAGTTTTTGGGCCTCCGAGGGTAAAAACTCACGGTACCGACCGCCAACATTATCAGGGAACATCACTTACACAGAACAGGTAGGCACAGCCGGTCGACTCTGTAAAAATCTCACCGTGAAAACTTAGGTGATGTGAGTTTGTTTCTGGTAGGAATTGACGCTATTGACAGCTCACTCCACGCTCACTTTACTTAATTTTTCACGGTGAAATGGTTACAAAATCGCACTGCTGCAGTGCGATTTTGTAAGCATCTCACCCAGAGGTCATCACCTACACAGAACGGGTAGGCACAGCCGGTCGACTCTATAAAAATGTCACCGTGAAAACTTAGGTGATGTGAGTTTGTTTTTGCTAGGAATTGACACTATTGAGAGCTCACTCCACGCTCACTTCACCTAAGTTTTCACAGTGAGATGGTTACAAAATCGCACTGCTGCAGTGCGATTTTGTCAGGTTCACACAACGAGTAAAAACACATACAAACACGTTGCACGTACTATCTGTCTGTCCTACTTCCTACTAATATTATAAAAGCGAAAGTTTGAGAGGATGGATGGATGGATGTTTGTTACTCTTTCATGCAAAAACTACTGAACGGATGAGGATGAAATTTGGTATGCTGATAGTTTATAACCAGGATTAACACATAGGATACCTTTTATCCCGATATTTTCACGGGATCAAATCTTATGCGGGTGAAACCGCGGGGTTCTGCTAGTAATATTTTAAACGCGAAAGTTTGTGTGGATGGATGAATGTTTGTTAGTCTTTCACGTAAAAACTCCTGAACGGATTTGGATGAAACTTTACAGTAATATAGCTTATACATTAGAATAACACAAAGGATACTTTTTATCCCGATATTCTTACGGGATCGACACTTATGCGGGTGAAATCGCGGGGCACTACTAGTAAAATTATTAACGCGAAAGTTCGAGAGGATGGATGGATGGGTGTTTGTTACAAGGAGTAACAAACATCCACGCAAAAAGTACAAAACGGATTTTGATGAAACTTTACAGTAATATAGCTTATACATTAGAATAATACATAGGACCCTTTTTATCCCGATACTCAATTCATATTTTTTTTCATTAACTATTTTTTTTTAAACAAATACCTGTTATATTACCTATTGGTATTGAGACCGTTTGTTTTCCGTCTGTGTGCGTGCGTCTGTTTTCTTTCGGTGGCTGTCAAAAACCTGTCAAATATCTTATTGAGACAGTTATCAGTATAATATGTTTCTGTGTCATCATCATCTGCCTAGCCTTTTCCCATGGCAACTATATTCCGGATGCAGCTGAATACCAGTATTTTACACGGAGCGACTGCCTATCTGAACTCCACAACCCAGTTACTGGGTAATACGGTAACCCTTGGTAAGACTGGTTGTCAGATTCTCGGGCTTCTGACTACCCGTAACTACTGTCAAAGATCCACGAATGACAGCCGGGACGAACGGCTTAACATGCTTTCCGAGGCACGGAAACCACGTTCTATGTTTCTGTGTATGCGCCTGTTTTCGGTAGATATATGGAGCTCACCTTCTGTGCCTCTCTATTTTGTCTACACACCTGTCACTGTAGGTATACTACACACCACACACACCGTAAATAACGGAGCAGTTAATTCTTTTTCTCTCTAACAGATCATTTTCACTTTGGGTAACGGTGCTTTTTGAGAAGGTCACGGTTTTATTGTACTTTCGGTTCCGTACCCAAAGGGTAAACACGGGACCCTATTACTAAGACTCCACTGTCCGTCTGTCTGTCTGTCTGTCACCAGGCTGTATCTCATGAACCGTGATAGCCAGACAGTTGAAATTTTCCGCTATAACAACAAATACAGAATGAAATAAATATTTAAGGGGGAGCTCCCATACAACAAACGTGTTTTTTTCGGCGTTTTTGCTTTGTGGTACGGAACCCTTCGTGTGCGAGTCCGACTCGCACTTAGCCAGTTTTTATTTTATTTATTTTCCAACTAACATCTCTCATTACAGGGAAACCTATTGCGCTAGTGTACATATCTAAACTCTTATCCTATCTTATTAATAACTCCTTAATAAAAATTAAATTTTGTAACTTATTACAAACGATGCATTCTTTGTGAGCTCACTCAGAGAACAACTGTTGGGAATCGAACCCAACACAGCGCGTTGCACGCGGTCTGCATGCGTAGGCAGCGTGATCAGCGCGTCATCGGCGGCGACACGGCTCGGCCCGACGACCACTCGCTTCCACGGACTCCACCGCGACGGACGATACTCCTCACTATAATTTATTATTTGTCCGGGAAGGTTAAGATTGTAAATTAACGGCATTAAACCATTGCCTAAAATACAGTCCACTATTTCATTGCTCCCCGCGCTAACATTGGTCCTTCGAGCCGGATCAATGTTAGCGCGGGGAGCAATGAAATAGTGAACTGTATTTTAGGCAATGGTTTAATGCCGTTAATTTACAATCTTAACCTTCCCGGACAAATAATAAATTATAGTGAGGAGTATCGTCCGTCGCGGTGGAGTCCGTGGAAGCGAGTGGTCGTCGGGCCGAGCCGTGTCGCCGCCGAAGACGCGCTGATCACGCTGCCTACGCATGCAGACCGCGTGCAACGCGCTGTGTTGGGTTCGATTCCCAACAACAACAGAATAGGTCCGTGTATCTAGCTATTAGGTTGAGAGTGCGGGGTGCACGCGTCAGTTGCGACTCACGTTTTAACCATGATTATTACTTTTTGCGAAATTATCTTATCGATTTTTTGTTACTATCGTTCTATACTAGTGATCGATGTTACTATCACACTAATATTATAAACGCGAATATTTGTGAGTGTGTATGTGTGTGTGTTTATATGTTTGTTACTTCTTCACGTTTAAACGGCTGGACCAATTCTGATAAAATTTTGTATGGAGGTAGCTAATATCCTGGATTAACATATAGGCTTCCTTTTATCCCGATATTCCCACGGGATCGACACTTATGCGGGGCGTAGCTAGTCTCAAAATAATTCTGTTCCCCATATTAGGTATTCTGTATTTCTGTTGCTGAGATACCAAAGACATATGAGGACAGCCCTAATTCTCCTATCAAGGCATAGGCAATACACTATATTGCATAAGGCGCACTGATTGCGACTATTCAACTAATTGGCTAACCTAACGGACGTTAGCAACAATATTATTTAATTAGTTACGTATACAATACGTTGACAGACTAATGTTGACTGAAATTCAGTTTTCTGAATGAACTTCTGGATTGTAGTACGACGCCACTGACCTGGGGGCCTAAAAAGGCTACTTTGGCGGAATCATAAAAGGATAACATAATGGACAGTTAACCGTCAAGTTAATCGTATCAAATCCCATTTGGTGAAGCATTTTTCAGTTATTTTTTTTGTCTGTGCTAAAATAGCAATCAATCCGATCCAAATCTAATTACAATCTCTTTGATTATACCTACGTAGTGCAGCGAATAAAAGAAAAACACGGACTGTCTTCGCCATATTACGATTAATAATGATATCCTTTTATGATTCTCCAAAGTGTCCTTTTTAGGCCCCCTGTATTGTTTAATAGAGGTCAGTGGCAACCGCCCATTTGCATTGTCAAATTGTCAACTTTTTATATGCTTTAAGTACGAGGCTTTTGACTACTTTGTATGTGTATCACTGACCTCTATAATACAAGTACCTACGCGTATCTACTTGTATTATAGAGGTCACAGTGATGTGTATAGTTTATGTCTTTTTAGGGTTCCGTAGTTCCTACAAGGAAGGGTTCCTTGTAGGAACTACGGAACCCTAAAAGTTATATAGTTTTGTCAAGTCCGTCTGTCTGTCTGTCTGTCCGAGGTTTTGCTAAGAAACCTTTAGTACTAGAAAGCTGTAATTTTGTAGGAGTGCGTATATTAATTACGCCGACAAAGTGGCAAAATAAAAATTTTGAAAAATTTTTTTTTGGGTAGCTTCCCTGCACATGTTGTGGGGATGAATTTTTTTTTCGTCGTCTACCCCACCGTGAGGGGTATCGTTGAATAGGTCTTCTAAAATGACTTCGGGGTTACTGAAATTATATTTGGATTTAATGCTCCATTTACGAAACATTAAACTTTAAAGTGCGCATTTTTGTTCCAGTAGGGCGTCCCCCCCCCCCCCTCTAAAACCTAAAATGCTGGCTTGAAAAATCTGGGAAAATCTTAACTTTATTAGTTTAGCAGTAATAGTCGTTGAACTTGGGTGTTGGATATTTTTGTACCAAATACAAAATCCTTAGCATTAATCTTTTAAAGTGACTAAGATGAAGTAGTTTCTTGTTTATAACGGGTAAAGACTTGCATTGAAAAACAAAATATGATTTTTTTTTTTGTATTCATAATAAAGAACAACAGAATCGTACTACATTGTGATAACGCGCTACTACGGAACCCTACACTGTGGCCCGACACGCACTTGGCCGGTTTTTTTTAATGGTAATTTGTGTTTTGTTTGTGCAGAATAAACATTTTTTCTTTCTTTCATTGTGTTGTTTTGGGCTATACCGAAAAGTTCAAGTCACTATGATTTGTAAATTCTGATTGTCGGACGGAACGGCAACTTACGAGAAACTGGAATATTCGAACCGTACGTGACGTCCAGTGGAGTGCAGAGGCCACATCGTCGCCATCTCGTTCTCGTAGACGAAACATTGACGGTGACTGTGGACAAGTGGCTTTCGTAAATTTTCAATACAGCTATATGGTTTATTTAAAGTACTTCTTTCCAACTTCTTCTTATCTCCAACATTTGTTCTAGAAAGAGCTATTTAAATAGTAACATAATAATAATCATTCTCTTTGAGAAAAAGGCCTTCACTCTAGCTTTCGCTTCCTATAAACAAGTTAATAGAAGACACTTCTAGCAAAAAACTGGCCAAGTGCGAGTCGGACTCGCACACGAAGGGTTCCGTACCACAAAGCAAAAACGCCGAAAACATGTTTGTTGTACGGGAGCCCGCCTTAAATATTTATTTTATTATGTTTTTAGTGTTTGTTGTGAAAGCGGAAACAGAAATACATCATCTGTGAAAATTTCAACTGTCTCACTATCACGGTTCATGAGATACAGCCTGGTGACAGACGGACAGACGGACAGCGGAGTCTTAGTAATAGGGTCCCGGTTTACCCTAAGGGTACGAAACCCTAAAAAGACCGACTCAAGTGTAACAGTCAACATTTATCTTCCATTCCCAGCATTTTTCCTAGTAATTCCCATTTTTCGTATACCTACACGAACAAAAAAATAAAAACCTTCAATTCCCGATAGGTTATCGACAAACGCTAAAGCAGATGAGTAATGGAATATTATTTTTCCATCTTCGTCGTGATAAAGACGTTTAGCATCGGGGCTGCCATCACTTGCCGTCAAAATTCAGTATTGAAGCAGTCTTGGTTGCGTTAACGGTTTCGTAATGGTGTTTTTATGTTTTTTTTTTTCAACATCAACAGTGCTTAGGGCTCTATTGTTCCACGCAGCGTGATTTATACCCGTCAGAGATGTATGAGGTGTTTAGAGATGTGCTAAAGTGGATTTAGACACGTTCTCTGTGGAATGATGGCAGTTTATTACCCAGAATGATATGGGGTACGAACTTGATATTCTGACTTCTGGGGTTTTGTTTATTTGAATATGTGCCCGTTGTTATTGGGGTGAGCCTCTGTTCGAGGGCCGTTTCAATGACTTAGAGCCGATGTTTTCTGTAAAAATCTCAACTTAGTTGAACTGAGCCTAAAGTGAGCTGTCACCCCACGGTTTGTCCACCGTGAATAGTTTATCCATCCATGTCGCCGTGCTCGGAGGGTGGACAAAATTGACAGAGGGGAATAGTATTTTCTTCTCTCCCCGTGGATAAAATGTCTCCGGCCATGCTAGCCCTGCTGCAGGGCTAGCATGGGCTGGGGATAAAACTTTTCTCCACCAGTTATTTCCACTGACAAGGGATAAAATTATTTTATCCACCTGCCAAAGCACGGCAACAGGGGGAAAGAGAATTATATCACTTTTTGACATTAGACGTGGATACTCACCCCCCGCTTATAGCATGGCGACTAGTGGAAAAGAAAAATTACAGATATTTTGACATAACAAAGGGAGAAATTTGTCCTCGTCTTTAGATGGTGGGTTTAAGTATATCTCTTGGAGAAAATATAATTAATTGTACTATAAAAATGTCTCGTGCTTACTGCCACCGTGAATAGTTTATCCACCCATATCGCCATGCTCGGAGGGTGGACAAAATTGACAGAGGGGAATAGTATTTTCTCCTCTGCCCGTGGATAAAATGTCTCCGGCCATGCTAGCCCTACTGGGGCCTAAAAAGGTTACTTTGGAGAATCATTAAAGGATAACATTATGAATCGTAATATGGCGAAGACAGTCCGTGTTTTTTTATTATTTTCGCTGCACTATACACATTGTAGGTATAATCAAAGAGATTGGGATTGGATTTGGATCGGATTGATTGGTATTTTAGCACGGACAAAAAAATTAACTAAAAAATGCTTCACCAATGGGATTTGATACGATTAACTTAACGGTTAACTGTCCATTATGTTATCCTTTTATGATTCTGCCAAAGTGGCCTTTTTAGAGTTCCGTAGCCAAATGGCAAAAAACGGAACCCTTATAGATTCATCATGTCTGTCTGTCTGTCTGTCTGTCCGTCCGTATGTCACAGCCACTTTTCTCCGAAACTATAAAAACCATACTGTTGAAACTTGGGAAGTAGATGTATTCTGTGAACCATATTAAGATTTTCACACAAAAATAGAAAAAAACCATAAATTTTAGGGTTCCCCATACTTAGAACCGAAACTCAATTTTTTTTTAATCAATCCCATACGTGTGGGGTATTTATGGATAGGTCTTCAAAAATGATATTGAGGTTTCTAATATCATTTTTTTCTAAACTGAATAGTTTGCGCGAGAGACACTTCCAAAGTGGTAAAATGTCCCTGTAACTTCTAAAAAAAAAGAATGATAAAACTAAAAAAAAATTACCATGTAAACTTCCACAGAAAATTGGTTTGAACGAGATCTAGTAAGTAGTTTTTTTTTAATACGTCATAAATCGTAAACCGTAATTTACCATTCATTCAATCAACTCAAATATAAAAATAAAATACAACATTTACATAATTTCATAAACATAAACCTTATCTATACATATAATAAATCTGTAGAAGGGTCAATTCTGTACATTGAAAATATTGAAAAAATAAATAGCGGGGGGTGTTGCTGGATCGATACCAAACCCAAATATGTGATTAAAAAAATTTTTGTCTGTCTGTCTGTCTGTCTGTATATGCAGGCATCACGTGAAAACTAACGGTTCGATTTCGATGAAACTTGGTATAATTATACCTTATTATCCTGGGCATAAAATGGGATACTTTTTATCCTGGAAAAATACGTAGAAAAAAAAATCTTATTTTTCAGTTTTATTCATAGACGTTGTTCTGTAGAACCGCGAACACACGTTGCATTACCCGCAGTGGATTCAGCGCCGTAACCTGTAGCGCGCAAAGTCGGATTTGGCTTGAACCGTTTGCGGCACACGCGGGCCACGCCTCCCCGACTCCTATATAAGGAGCCGCGTTCCGCGCCGCGCGATGCCCCCCTGGCTGGAGGCCTTAATTTATTGAGGCATCCACAGGATCGCCCGGTTAAGCAGTCGACAACCCCTCAGGTTGAACTGCAAGAGGCTCTTTTCAAAAAAAAAAAAAAAACACGCCGCGCGATGCATATAAATTCTGAATTTTGATGCGAGCGGACGTGTCCAGTGTGGCGAGCGGTCGTCCGTGGAATTAATATTGTATGCGTGTAATTTTAAACCGTGCTTTTCAGCGCGACCTTTTTGATTACTGTTCCGATCAGTTATTTGTAAATACTTTTGTAAATATTATAGTACGTACGTAGTTTAAGTTTTCATCGTAAATTATTATAGGCTTGGCCGTATTTGGGTCCAATAGATACACACATCAAAAGTGTCTAGGGATCAAGCATTTTTATGCGGATTTCTTGAGATTGAGATGTGGCTTTGTAATAAATTTATGATTTTATAAATTTATATGGACCCTTTTTGGTGCATTTCATAATTTGAATCAGGAACTGTGAATCAAATTCGAGTAAAAGATGAAAATCAGCTGTCAATATTTTCCCTATAAAAACATACAACGCATTGAAGACATTATTAGTGCTACTGTTTCCCTACTACTGATTAAAACCAACGTTATTATGGAGCGGCGACGTCATTTAAGCAGGGAAGAAATGCTCAGAGCCGTGGGAATGATAGAAGCTGGTTCCCGGCAACGTACTGTGGCTTTAGCTCTGAATACAAGTCAGAGTGTTATCAGTCGACTTTGGACACGTTACCGAAGCACTGGTACCGTGGCTGAGCGCCATGGAGGACGGTATCGCTGCACCACACGGAGACAAGACCGATACATTCAAATCTTAACTCGAAGAGCTCCAACAATAACCGCCATGATGTTAGCCGTGAGGCTTCATCACTCTTCAGGGAACTTAATTGGCGACCAAACAGTCAGAAACCGCTTACATGAAGTGAACCTTCATTCCCGAAGACCGCTACGGGTACCACCTATAGCAATGCACAATCGTAGGATTCGATATCAATGGGCTCTTGAACACAGAAATTGGGCAGAAGAACAATGGCGTTTCGTGTGCTTTTCTGATGAGTCTCGTTTTGGTATGAGACCGGATACAAGACGTATACGACACTGGAGAACCCCTGGACGCCAACAGCGATTAAAATCCTGCCAGGAAGTCCATCCTTATAGTGGTGGAACCATCATGGTATGGGCGGGTATTTGGATCGGCGGAAGAACTGAGTTGATTTGGATCAGAGGCAACCTCAACGCTCAAATTTATGCTGAGACGATTGTATCAGACGTCATCGTTCCTCTACAAGTGCAAATCGGTCCCTTATTTCAGTTAATGCATGATAATGCACGACCGCACACCGCAAGAGTTGTAAGACAGACTCTCGCCGCAGCTAACATCAATGTCCTGCCCTGGCCTGCTCAGTCGCCAGACTTGAACCCGATTGAGCATGCATGGGATATGCTACAGAGAAGAGCTCTGCCGAATATGGAGGGTATCCAGTCGCAAAAAGACCTTTTTTTGTTGTTGCAACGAACATGGGCGGCCATTCCACAGCGTGATTTGGATGAACTCATTTTGAGTATGCCAAACCGATGTTCTTGTGTTGTTAGTGTTCGCGGTAGAAACACGGATTATTAATTGTTTAAGTTACCCAATAAAATTTTAAAGAAAACTGTTATTTCAGTCTTTTTTTCGAACTTTTGTGTTAGTGGTTCAAATGTCAAAAATCCCTTTATTAGGAAAATGGCAAATTTCTTTATTAATGGTACGGTTACATTAGTCGTTCGACTGTTTTGCGTCCGGGGGGCGAGAAACTAATTTGTGCGCGATATGTTTTGTTTTGGTTAATATATTTTAAGCTAAATGTTTCTCAAAACAGTCTTTTACGGTTTCCTTCTCTAACACACTTCTCTCACTAACAATTTGTGGGTAACGCTTATAAAATTTTAATCATTTACGTTATGAATTGAAGTATCAGTGGGCAGGGCACATTTCTCGCAGAACAGATGGCCGATGGGGCTGAAAGGTTCTGGAGTGGCGCTCGCGTGCCGGAAGACGTAGCGTTGGAAAGCCTTCCTTGTGGCCTCCCGACGACCTTATGAAGGCCGCAGGAACCCGTTGGATGCGAGAAGCACAAAACCGGTCGAAGTGTAGGTGCTTGGGGGAGGCCTATGTCCAGCAGTGGACGTCTATCGGCTGAAACGTTATGAATAATTCCGAATCCGTTACTTTTATATCTTTTAAATCAGTGTTGTTTATTTAGTAATAAAACACCATGACGTGAAATATTTTATAGTTAAGAATAAAATATATCAAACGGAGCTTATATATCCACTCATATGGCTCATAACACATTGACGTGAATTTTAGCCATGAGAGAGTAAAGGTGCATCCACACCGAAGTTACTTTTGTGGCAAAGAAGCAACATTTGCAAGTGTTAGTGGGCAGCTTTTTAAAGTGTCATCCCAAAAAAGATTGAAGCTGTGGCGACAGACTCCGAAACCGAGTTGGCCAAAGCAAGTAAAACCTGTTCAGGTGGAGATTCATAGACGATTCCGCCTTGGAGTGTAAATGTGGTGCTGTTCCACAAACGATGGGACACTTGACCTCTTAATCACCGCTAATGAGGCACAATTGATTTTTTATTGTAATGGGCCGATATCGGCCCGCGCTGGGCTGGAGTGGTTAATATCGTGTCCTGCAGGAACTGATGGACGCTGGTGATGGCGCCAAACAAGGAGCCGAATTCTGGGCCGAGACCATTTAGATTGCTATTGCCACATTAAGAAGAAGGGGGCAACAACGGAAACCAAACAGTTATTTATGAACCATACAAAATGTTGCTCTTATAGAGGTACGAGTAACATCCTCCAAGGAAAAGCGAGAATCCTCCGACCAGACGGGTGTTGTGTCTGGTGGTCAACTGCCCGACGATTGATATCGGGATGTTGTATATACGCTAGTGGCGCGCTAAACTCTGTTTGCGCGATACAGGATTGTGTGTGACGTCAGGTGTGATGCGTAGTTTACATGAGGCAATGTAGATGGCGCCACATCTGCCGCCACACTACCAAAAGTAGCTTCGATGTGAATGCATCTTAAAGTATAGTCCAAGGAGTAATGAAACCTAATTATTTTGGTACGATCAGTAAACCTCCTTGGTTATATACATACTTAAATTCAAACTAAAACCTTGACAGTAATGTTGACAAAAATTTGATTGTACTTACGTCAAAAGTGACACGTTTCCTGCTTGCAACATATAGCACGCAAGAAATAACAATAAAATTGAATTTAAGCTTACCAACTTGTATAAGCGTTCAATACTGATTAAGGATGGATAGAGACGAATCTGTAGTAGACAAAAAACCTATCGAGGCTGTCTGGATAGCTCCCGTTTATGAATCTTCTGAATCAATAGATTCTCTAGCGGACTACATAGAACCTGAGCCGGAGGACTCCCCTAAGCTCAAGTTGTTCAAGGCGGGTCTCTATAGTCCTGGCAGCGCAGAAATATGTGCCAAGTATATAGCTACGTCAGCTAGCTCCGTGTTAAAACATCCTTACTATGATTATCCATGTATTAAAGACCCTGGCATTGAGAAAGCGCTACTGTTTCCAGGTACGTATTAATTCACATGTTATTAAGATTCTTTAAGATATGTCGTGATAGCCCAGTATTTTCAAGAATTGCCTCTTACTCACGAGGTTGTGGGTTCCAACCCGGGCAGTTACTATTCTCAGTCGATCCGAGTGCCAAATTTCATCCAAATCTGTTTAGCCGTTAAGTCGTAAGAAAGTAATAGACAGACAGACCGACAGTTATTTTCGCATTTATAATATTAAGGATGGATATTTCAGAAGAACCTCAAAACTTCTCAGGGTATTTCTTTTTAAGGAAGATAGTTTCAATAGTTTAGATGCAGGTGCCCACTAGCGTATAATTAAGCATTTATACACAAAAAATTACATAGCATCGTGTCTGTAATCCCCGAAAAGTTAGGCAGAGGTGTACAGTTACGAGCATAAGTATGTATATCCTTGGCTTTATTCAAAGGCAATTTTCTCCCTTATTTTTGAATGAAACTTTAGGTTATTACGAACATAGTATTATCGAACCCATAGGTTTATGTAAAGTGTCGTTGCATTCGTCATTTCACGAAAAAATCGCAATTGAAAGTTGCCAAGTGTTGACATACTCAAGACTGTACACCCTACGTGGAGGTATACACCACAATACAGAACTGGCAAAATAAAGGTGTACTATATAGGTACCTACTTATAGTATACCCTGATTTTACCAGTTATGTTTTAGTTCCTTGTCATAAGAGGCAAGCGTATTGCCATCAATCGGGCACACAATCAATCCTCTAAAATAATCCTCTGATTAATTTTCGCTGGGTGGTACAACTAGTAAATAATAAAGGCCTACGCAGACCGGGACGGCATGGCAACAGATTTTGGCGTCAGTCAGCGCACACTAGCCGCTTAGATACCGCGGCATTCCAGGGGCTTCCCCGCTTCTCTACCCCCGCCGGCTCACCCCGCGGTATGTCACAACGAGCGCCGGAGTCCTTGGCATGCCGTTGCCTACCGCAGCACGCCACGGCATCCCGCCGCGGGAGCCCATGGCGCGTCTTTCAATGCCGTGCAATGAAATCCCTTTCGATGCCACGGCATAATTTTAAAGCATAGCAATTTATGTCGTATTTCTATATCGATACGTTTGAATGTCCATTAGTAAAAATTTAAATCCCTTGCCATGCCGTCCCGGTCGGCGTAGGCCTTAAATGATATTGTTTCTGTAAGTAGGTTTCTTGACTAAGGGACTATTACACTTCGTCAATCATACGAGTATTTTATAACTGGATGAGATCGGCGTTTCCTATCTGACTACTCTGAGAAGAAATGCCGAAACAAACTCAGAGGTCACAGTCTCTTTTAAAGTCCAGACATAATCTTGGTCAGATCATGTAAAGACCATGTAAATTGACAGTCGGAAATAGTCTTTTGAAGATTGAACCACGCAGATTAGGTGAACCTTTTCAGTCAGTGTAGGTAAATCTTCTTTCAGCCATCTAATTGAACATTGATCCATTTCAGGGACACATAGAGAATATGGTGATGATGGTCAAGAACTATACTTGGATTTGTGTAAGAAAATGAAAATAATTCCGGTGAGGATTTTCTATAGAGGTTTGTTAACAGAAGAAATTGATTTGAAAGTAAGTGTGTTTACGTAAATGTTGCCATATTTCAATGTTCTTTCTGCCCATCTAAAACATAACATAACATCACGTATATCATCATCATCATTTCAGCCGAAAGACGTCCACTGCTGGACATAGGCCTGCCCCAAGCACCTCCACTTCGACCGGTCCTGTGCTTCCCGCATCTGTAACCAAGGGTAGGCGGGCCGCCGGGTACTAGGGGCCTAGTGTTTTTTGTGCTTGTCATTCTTGGGGGGAGTTTGTCATAATCGCCACGCTTGGCAGGCGGGTTGGCGATCGCAGTATAGTATGGTGGTGGAATGCATAGAGAACGCTGATGCCCATTCAGCGGTACGACCCTTAGTCGCCTTTTACGACACCCACGGGAAGTATAGGGTGGTGCTATTCTATATTATGGTATATCCTATAGTAATCCCATAAGGGTAAGGCAGGGATGTACCTATAATAATAGTACACCTAAATTTCGCCATTTATGTTTAAGTAAAAATAACAGTAAAACAAATTGACTACCATCGTAAATCCGTACTTATATTCAAATCACGACGGACATTCCTTGACAGTTAAATGTAATTGCTTTATCAGTGCAGTAATTTAATAGTAAGGTG
Source organism: Mesoligia furuncula (assembly GCA_916614155.1). Taxonomy (NCBI): domain Eukaryota; kingdom Metazoa; phylum Arthropoda; class Insecta; order Lepidoptera; family Noctuidae; genus Mesoligia; species Mesoligia furuncula. Next base: position 25,631,647 of record OU744800.1, on the reverse strand, counting down.
TTAATTTGCTTAAAAATTAATTTCTCTGACTGTACAGTCACGAGCACTAATATGTCAACACTTGGCAACTTTTAATTGCGATTTTTTCACGAAATAACTAATACAAAGTTGAAATACGATACTTTACATAAACCTTTAGGTTCGAAAATACTATGTTCGTTATAACATAAAATTTCTTTAAAAAATAAGGGAGTAAATAGCCTTTGGATAAAGTCAAGTGTATACATACGTATGCTCGTAACTGTACACATTCTTACCAGCAATAAAACCACCACTGCAACTTGGACATGCAGGTTTCTTCCCGATGTTTCCCTTCACCGTTTTTGAGAGCAGTGATGATGAAATAAAGGCTCAGGCATCAGGCTATCATCATCATCATCATCATTTCAGCCGAAAGACGTCCACTGAGGACATAGGCCTCCCCCAAGCACCTCCACTTCGACCAGTTCTGCGCGTCTCGCATCCAACGGGTTACTGCGGCCTTCACAAGGTCATCGGACCACCTTGTGGGCATCAGGCTATAGGTCTGCTTAACTTTTTCCAGTATTACGGTGTGAACCCAGTAGGAGTAAGAGCAATGCGTATGGCCTTAGCACGCAACAGGACGGTGAAACGTCTGGACTTGACGAGCAACTACATGGACCATCTCGATGCGTGCTACCACATCGGAGAAATGCTCGGTGATAGAAACGCTTTGACGGAACTAGTGCTGAGTGGATGCAAGTAAATAGTTGCTAACTAAGTTTTATTAATTTTACATCCTTAGTGGGACTTCCCTATTGTGTGTACTAGCTGACCAGGCATCAAAATTAGTCAATCCTTTCTCGAATATCATCAAAAAATCCGTTCCATACAAAATATGAGAAGATGATGTTTTTTTTTTTTAACCCGACTTTGTTTTAGGTAAACTTCTTACAGCTATATAATAGCTGATGTGCGGCTACACCTAGTTTTAATCAAACCTAACCTCGGAGTGCCCTTCGCTCGCTCTTGCATCCTACGTTGTACTTGTACGTTGTACCCGGCTAAAACTAGGTGTAGCCGCACTTCGGCTATTAGCCGTGACATCTAATCTAATCTAACTAGCCTGTACTGTCCCACTGCAGGGCAAAGGCCTCCCTCTCCATTTTCCACACAATTCTGTCTTTTGCGAGTGGCCGGCCAGTCCCTACGGTAGGAGTCAAGCTCTTTCCGCCATCTTCGTCTTGCCCTGCCGCGATGGCGTTGTGCGTTTAGTGGGACCCAATCGATGGTTCTCTTAGCCCAATTGTCATCTGACATGCGGCAAACATGTCCAGCCCAGTCCCATTTAAGTTTAGCGGCTTTTTGGGTAACGTCTGTTATCTTAGTTTTGGCGCGCAGTATTGTGTTCTTTATACTGTCAGAAACTCGAACCCCCAGGATACTGCGCTCCATGGCTCGCTGGGAAACCTCGAGTCTGGACCTCTGCTGAAGTGTCAAATATATCGATTATTACCGTGCCGTGTGCGCCTATTACTGCCGTGATATATATATAAAAATTATTGTTTTATATATATAGATTATGTAACAGTATACATATACAGGGTGGCAGGGATATCAACGCGCAAACTGTAACGATGGATTCAGTGTATGATGCCGAACCGACGAAAAATAAATAATAATAATAATTTTTATTATCAGGCAACTATAAGGCCCATAAATAAAATACACAAAATAATCTTATAAAATAATAAACTAATACATATTAAAAAACCTTAAAACTATTAACTATACACGTAACGTTGACGGCGTCGTGTTTCGCTGCGTGGTGTCGCGTAACCTTCCTCGGAAACGTCGATATACGACACCTTTCGGCCAAAAGTCCTCTTTCAGACAGGTCTGTAGATGTTGGTTGTTGTTGTTGTTGTCTGTAAATACCTGTTCCATACATTTTGACTGCGTAGGTATTGCATCTCGAGGAGTTCCTCAAGGATGAATTTTGGCCGAAGGGTGTAATTGTGTACCGCTGGTTTCGTGGCCGGCTACATGACACCATTCAGCGAAACACGACGCAGACACTTCGTGTGCGTTAGTTTTTAGTTGTAAGTTTTTAATGTAATTATAATGTGTATTTCTAGTATTTTTAAGCCATATTAATATTCCATTGTATGTGTTTTTAAGGGCCTTGATGCCTGAAATAAATGGATAAATAAATAAATAAAATAAATTGCACTTTTCTATGAAATAGCAGATATTTTTTTCTGTCTGGGTTTAGATTCATGTGCATATTTCATGGTTACAGTTTGCGTTTACCTTTGACTTTTCAATGTGAGGTACGTTTATAGTTCTAAGTCGCAATTTGATATCTCGTAACATAATGAAAATCTTTCGTCTCCAATAATCCAGGACTTTCTCAAAAACACCATCACTTTTTCCTTTAATTCTTGAATGGGCTTTCTTTTGACCTCGATCACGCCTGTTGGGAAGCGATGGATAAGGTCTACGATAACACGAGCATGCCCAGACGATGCCTGTTCACTCTTGTTTTGAAGAATGACGTGTTGGATTGTATTCGCAAAGATTTTTCCAATTATCCTGCGTTTATTGCCTAGGTATAGGTATAAAAGTTTTAATTTGTTGTGGTGTCATTATTTTTTGCAGAATTGGGCCTAAACTTCTGCGCAGAGTTTTGTATCTCCTTAGAAATCGTGCCCTGGATCTGTTAGATTTATCAGAGAACAATATTACAGACGAGGGTTTCCCGTGGCTCACTGAACAAATTTTGCATGGGGCTGTTATTAGAAGGTCAGTACATTTCTTATCCATACAAACATTATACATAAACTCACGCCATCTTCCCATAGGGGTAGGCAGAAACTAGAGTATGCCGCCTGCTACGATCCTTAAATTATATATGTATTTCATGTCTTTTTTTTTATTTGTAACTAGCTGACACGAGAAACGTTGTTTTGCCATATAAATTATTTCTAGCTGCCCGGCGCTACTTCGTTCGCGTGGTGTCCAACCCCTTACCCTACCCTACTCCTACCCTACTCCTACACTACTCCTACCCTACTCCTACCCTACTCCCACCCTACTTCTACACTACTCCTACCCTACTCCTACCCTGCTTCTACCCTACTCCTAACCTACCGCTACCCTACTGATACCCTACTCCTACCCTACTCCTAACCTACTCCTAAACTACTCCTACCCTACTGATATATGTAAATAAAAGTATTTAAATTTAAAAAAAAAAACCGATGAAAATTATCCTATATCCGTCTCCTGGTTCTAGGCTACCTCCCCACAAATTTTCAGCCAAATCGGTTCAGCCGCTCTTGAGTTATAAATAGTGTAACTAACACGACTTTCTTTTGTAGGTAGGTATATAAAGATGTGCGTTTTGTTTGTGCTGAATAAACAATTTTTCTTTCTTCTTTTTCTTTATACAAGATGTTGATTTGCATCCTCGTCAAAGTTCAGGAGGTTGTCATAAAATACATAAATAATCAATTGAAGTACGTTATGGGGCAATAACTAGTAAGCGCTGCTTTTTTTTTGTTGTTGAAATTTAACAGTATTTCCGAATTACACCCTTAATTCAATACAAAAAAAAACAGAATCACCCGACGAAAAACAGCTGCATGCATTGTCGCTGTTTGCGTAACACAGCGACAATGCATGCAGCTGTTTTTCCCCGAAATGGTAGCGGCGTCGCGCCGCCGAGCAATGACCGGTAGCAATAATTTTACCTAATTTTATTTCGAAAATCACCTACATTATTGTCATAAATTTGCTAGTCACCTAACGCTTCGTTTACATTCATACATCGGCACCCTAATTGAGTAACACAGTATCTATCTCAATCTGAATAATTTTGAAGTATATTGCTAATCCATTGCTTCATATGTTCGATAAATGTGTCTGCCCAGCAACATTAATGACGCAATGAATGTTGTTGAAATGTCAAAATGAAACCCTAGCCGTCTTATTACAAAACGAGTTCTAACTTCAGACCTAGCCTAAACCTGCGAGACAGTTACTGTATTTTAAACTTTATTACGATGAATGGAAAGTTCTTAATGCAAAATTGACAACATAGACTCGGGTTTAACGTCATTTTTCATAATAAGAACTAACTTTGTCGGAATTAAGTTCGAAATTTGAAAATGGCTCGATAGTTTAAACCTGGGTCTAAAGATAAACCTTGTTTTGTAATAAGGCTGATTGTGTTTCGCTGGTCATACACGCACGCCGGTTGCGACTATTATACATTCGAAAGTAACTCTGCATGTTACCTTTTCACACCTAAAGTACTGAACGGATTTCGATAAAATTTCTCAAGGAGAAAGATGGCATCCTGGGGAAGGAGATAGGTTTTTTTTTGTCCCGGTAACAAGTTCAACGTCCACGCGGGCGAAGCCGCGGGCAGAAGTAAGTTTTAAAATGTGTACAGCCGAGAAAGCTGTTTGGTAGGCAGCTAACTTGCATATACTTTTAAACAATTTTGTGAGTGTACTGAGTAGTCTTCATTATTTAAATACTAGCTGCACCCCGCGGTTTCACCCGCATAAGTTTCGATCCTGTGGGAATATCGGGATAAGATCCAATTGAACCATAAGAATAAAAAGCCTATACCTATGTTAATCTAAGGTGCCAGCTACCTCCATACCTAATTTTATCAAAATTGGTCCCGCCGTTTGAGCGTGAAGAAGTAACAAACATATAAATATACACACGCACACACAAACTTGCGCCTTTATAATATTAGTGTGATAGAACAACTTTCAGAGTAAAATTATTTTAAACCTTTTTTTAACTTGACTGTCAAGACTTTATTAATCACAACCTTCTAAATAAGGAATCCTATGCCCATACTCACTAACATTAGGCGATACCTAAAACCCAACAGCGCTGAATTTTCAACGCTCGGCTCAGCGCCGAAAGTTTAAATTCCAACATTTATTTAGGTATTCATTTAGAAGTCACCTAGAATTAGTGAAAATGGGCATTCATTTCACATGAAAAGAAGGGGAAATTCTGCTCATTAATGAAATATATTTGTGGTTTTTAGATTAAACCTGAGGCGCAATAATTTGTCAAGTGAGAGCCTATCCCTGTTGGCTCAAGTGATTGAGTTCCATGACCACACAACGCATTTGGACATTTCCTGGAACAAATTCTATAAGACTGCAGGTATTTTATTATGATCTTGTTAACAAAACAGGATCATGTATATCACGCGTTTCTATGTATCTTTGTATGTGGAATTCTATATACCCTCAAAGCGTCCCACCGACTGGATGGAGAGATACATGGGGTGTTTATAGACTCGTTTAGGGCGCGCAATGGTTTTATAAAGGCTAGGTTTTGTTTTTATGAAATCAAAATGGCGGATTTTAGACGTCGATAGTGTAACGTGTTAGTATACCATGACCATGTGGGGTATTGCTATGAAGAAGTAAGTACTTTCTTCGTTTTGGTAAAACTACTTAAAATCGGATAGTACACAATTCCACCAAATCCCAATTTATTTGGCATCAGCGCGTGTATTTTTCTTAGTCTTAAATAATAATGGATTATGTTGCTTTGCACATATTCTCTTGTTTGACATAATGGGGCGTACAAACTGTTGAAACGTAACATGAAATGTAACATTCTGCCTTTCATTGCATGTTCGCTGCAAGCGTGGACGCGTAGCGCGCTCTTACCGCGCATTCATTACGAATCTCCCGCGCGCGTCTGTTTCCGCCATTCCGCTGCGAACACGGCCCGTCGTCAGATGTTCTTTTCTTCATGCACGTGCATTCCAAACGACCGTCCACGCTGCTGCCACGCGAACACTGCGCGCCTCTTTGTGTTCGTTCGAAAAACCGACAAATCACGGATCGCTCCGCGCGCGGCTTGTAATATTTTCAAATTTCTAAGCACCTTTCTAGCCTGAAACACAGGTCCTACCTAGTTCAGGCAAATGAGCAACTGTGTTCTTTATAATTTTAAGATAAATTATTGTAAATCTGCACCATTTTTATAAATAAACGATATTATTATATATTATTATAATATCAAACTATGAGAAATAGTTACAAAGTGTGTTACCTTTCATGATACATTGCAATAATGTCAACGGCAAATTCTTTCATTGCATGATACGATGTTACGTGTCATCAGTCTGTACGCACCATTGGACATCTTTTTGCTGTAGACAATAACATACTATTTTATATAAAATCCTCCATTTATTTTGTGATGTTTAATGTGATGAAAGTTGGCAATAAAATTGTTGAGGCGGACGTGCACATGGCCGTTTAGAGACGTCCAGGGGCTGAAACTTTCAGCTGGCCATCCCATCCGCGAGGGGATCTCATAAATATTAAACAGCACGCCAGTTCAGCGCAACACTTTTATTTCGAACGTGTATTTGACGCGTATTTCGTGCTCATATCATCTGCATATTCAAGGATGAAAAACTGTGATGTCAATCAAAGCGCTGGTTTTTTGCGCTTTTCCAAATTGGATAAAACGAAATTTGGAGGCATAAAGCGTTGGAATATTGAGGCTTTATGGTATATCAGGTTTTATGGAAGTTACTGGTTTTGTTACGTGGGTTAAAGCAGGAACTATGACGGAAAAAATTAACAATTTTTTTTTATTATCCCTTATTAAAAAGAACCAGGTTCTTAATAATTAATTATAATCTAGCCTATAAGACTAATAAGCAATTTTAATCTAATTTAACTTTTTACGTGATATTATTTTAAAACTTAGAATAGTGGTCTGATATGATGATATAAACACTTTATTCATGTGTTATTATGTATGTCTTTAGCACTATTATTTTTACACTCTTTACACTACACAGCAAAAAAAAATTGCGTTAAATTTTATTAGTAAAACCTTTTCCGTCTTATTACAAAACGAGATCTAATTTTAGACCTAGCCTATACCTTCGAGCCAGTTACTCTATTTTGAACTTGTTGTGTATGCCGAGCGCAGGAGTGCGGGCTGCGCCCCGCACCTCCCCGCCGGCCGCGACTTGCGGGTTACTTATTGAATATATTAGTGTGCAACAGACTAGCGAGTTTGATTGACGTACAACTACCCCTGTCACTTCCGTATCTAACACGTGGCGACGAACGGACTCACATTTTTTTTTTAAATGTCTACTTTTTGAATGCGACTTATGGCGTTCTTTCCACCTTCGACCACCTGTCACAGGAGTGGAATAGTTTCAAATTGCGATTAAATCAGTGGTTCATCGCAAACGACATAACCTCAGAAACGGACAAGGCCACAATCAAAAGAAGGGCGATATTGTTAACATCCCTGAGTGAATCTACGTTCAAGCTTGCTTGTGACCTGGCGCTACCCAGAAAGGTTGAAGAATTGGGTTACGAAGCGATAGTGGAAATCCTCGACAACCACTTCACACCTAAAAGGTTTGGGTTTGCAGAGAAATCAGTATTCTATTCGGCAACACAGCGACCAGGTGAATTGCACACTCAATGGGCAGCCAGGATTAGAGGATTGGCAACTCACTGTGCATTCAAGAATTTGGAGGAGGCCTTGCTGGACAAATTCATCATGGGCATGGCACCAGGACACGAACGGGACAAACTTTTCGTACAGGACCAGCGGGAGCTGACCCTCGCGAAGGCCATCGACTTGGCAGAGAGCGTGCGCTGTGCGCGCCAGGCCTCGTCGCAGGCAGCACCAGGCGCCAGCGGCGCCGGCGCAGGCCCCGACGGCGTGTTCAACATCTCCAAAAAGGAAAAGTGCAGTGTGTGCGGTTTTACAAATCATAGTTCTAATCAGTGTCGTTACAAAAAGTATAAATGTAAAAAGTGTAACAATAAAGGCCATTTGCGTAAAATGTGCCCTAGTGAGGGTAAAGTGAAATACGTAGACGAAGGTACTGTGGACGACGGAGACGACGACGGTGAGTGTTTTTATAATATTCGGTGCGTGAGAGGGAAACCTATGACGGAGCGTGTGATGATCAGTGGCCTAGCTTTAGAGTTCGGAATCGATAGTGGTTCTGCAGTAAGTGTAATCTCTAAAAATACATACGAGTCGAAATTTAAACAATTGCCGTTATCAGTCACCAACAAAAGGTTATTCAGTTATACAGGGCAAAATATTGAGACGGTCGGAGTTGTTTTATTACCTGTATCATATCTTGGGCGTACACATACTCTGAATGTGTACGTCGTGCACGCGGCCGGACCGCCGCTATTAGGCCGCGACTTCATTCGTGAGTTCGACCTGGAATTAGCGCCGTCGCGCGTGCACGCCGTGTTCGAGGAAGCACAGGCGGTATGCGAGTCTAGCACTAATATTGATAAACAACTCATAAACATGTTCCCTAAGGTCTTCTCGGGCAATCTGGGGTCGTTTAACAAGTATAAAATAAATTTACAGTTAAAACCCGATGTAAAGCCTATTTTTTTTAAAGCGAGGCCAGTACCTTACGCGCTAAAAGAAAAAATAGACAAAGAACTTGACCGATTATTGTCACTGGGTATTTTAGAGCCAGTAGAACACTCAGAATACGCGTCGCCTATTGTGCCGGTTTTAAAAAAAAGCGGTAGCATCAGATTGTGTGCCGATTACTCTGTCACAATCAATAAACAGTTGATAATCGATCAATATCCTTTGCCGACGGTAACCGATTTATTAGCCAAATTACGCGGGGGCGTACAGTTCAGTAAAATAGATTTATCAATGGCTTACAACCAATTTTAATTAAACAAAGAATCCCAGAGGTTAACGTGTATCAATACTCATCGCGGTCTTTTTAATTACACTCGATTGGTGTTTGGGTTGTCCAGCGCACCAGCCATTTTCCAGCGCGCAATGGAATGCTTGCTCTCGGGAATTGACGGAATCATTTTTCTACTAGATGATATCCTCATAACGGGGACAAATAAAGACCAGCACAGGCAGAGACTCATCGCGGTCTTACAACGCTTAGATGATGCTGAATTAACGGTTCAAATAAGTAAATGTGAATTTTATAAAAATGAGATTTCGTATCTAGGGCACGTAATAGACAAAAATGGAGTTAGGAAGTCACCCGATAAAGTCAAAGCTATTTTACAAGCGCCTAAGCCAACAAATGTGTCACAGCTGCAGTCGTTTCTGGGCCTCACTAATTACTATCGGAACTTCGTGCCGGACGCGTCGTCCGTATTATGTCCATTATATAATTTGTTAAATAAAAATACTAAGTGGGAGTGGACTCGTAAACACGATGACGCGTTCGTCCGAATAAAAAACATACTCGCGTCCGATAACACATTAGCACATTTCGACCCGACGGCTAAGTTAATATTAACCGTAGATGCGTCGCCGTCAGGGTTAGGTGCTGTACTATCCCAAATAGATGAAGTAGGGTTAGAAAGGCCATTATCTTATGCGTCGCGAACGCTGTCGTCGGCGGAGAGAAATTACGCACAGATCCAAAAGGAAGCAACTGCGATCATCTTTGGGGTAAGACGGTTCCACCAATACCTATATGGTCGGTCCGAACCCTTCGTACTACGAACAGATCACAAACCCCTCTTGGCTATATTTGGGCCGAATAAAGGCATACCGGAAGTGTCTGCTAATCGCTTGCAGAGATATGCCATATTTTTAGCAGCGTATAATTATACCATTGAGTATATCAGTAGCAAGCTTAACAGCGCGGACTATTTATCACGGGCGTGCGGGGAAGGGGAGGACGGCACGAAGGCGCCCGACGAGCTCGCGGAGTGCGAGGATCGTGCGGCCTACGTGAATTTCGTAGTAGACGGTGACTTACCGGTAACAATAAAAGACTTGCGTCACGAGACGGCTCGCGACACTCACCTAGCTACCGTAAAGGGTTACATTTTAAATGGTTGGCCTAGGAAAGTTCAAGACGATGGTTTAAAACCATTCTTTAATTGTAGAACACAGCTGTCGTATGAAAATGGAATCTTAATGCGCGGGCATAAAGTCGTTATTCCATCGTCCCTACAAGAGAACGTGTGTAGGGAACTGCATAGTTCACATTTCGGGGTAGTCAAGATGAAGGCAGAGGCTCGGAAGCGACTGTGGTTTCCTGGCGTGGACGCGACACTGGAGCGAGTAGCGGCCGCTTGCAGCGTGTGCTGTGCGCTACGCCCCGCACCGCCACACGCCCCTCTCGCGCCTTGGTCACTGCCGCCGTACCCTTTCTACCGAATTCACATTGATTTCTTGGGCCCGTTTAATAATTATATGTTGTTGGTTATCGTCGACGCTTATAGTAAATGGGTAGAATGCTACGATATGTCCACAACTCATAATTCAAAGGCGGTTATAAGTAAACTTTGCGATTTTATGTCGCGGTTCGGGGTTCCGCACACGTTGGTGAGTGATAACGGCACTTCTTTCACATCAACAGAATTTCAAGACTTTTGTAGACTTAACGGTATAGAGCACGTCTTATCTCCGGCTTACCATCCCTCTAGTAATGGACAAGCCGAGAGTTTCGTGAAAATAGTAAAAAAAGGGTTTAAAACTATCATTTTGGAGGGCTGCAATAAGAAGAATATACACGAGAAAATTGCAAAATTTTTATTTGACTACAGGAACTCTAAAAATAGTACCACTGACAAATCACCCGCGGAGATAGTATTCGGGCGTGCGTTGCGCTCACGCCTAGATTTATTGAACCCTATCGCGCCGTCACCTGCGTCCACAGAACTAACGCGAACCGTCGCACACAACCAGTCCTTACAGGCTAAGAACTACCGAGGGAAACACAGGTTAGACTTCAAAGAAAATGATAAAGTATGGATAACCAAAAATATTAATAATAAAAAAATCTGTTGGATACAAGGAATCATTAGAAAAAAAATCGGCAATATTATGTACAGAATCTACGTGCCACATTTAGGATGTGAAGTCACGAGGCACATGGATCAAATAAGGAAATCACTACACACACTTCCGAGCGACAACCAAGACTGGAACCCAGATGTGGTGCCCGATGTGGAGCCACTTAATACTTCTCACCCCGAGCCAATAACGCAGCGAGAAGGGGGAGAAAGGACGACGATGCCAAGTGCTCTGGTGACTCCTCCGCGAGCAGCCGCTAGATCTCTAAGGCGACAGGAAATTAGTCCGATCTTCACGACACCTACAGCGGGTCAGTACGGCAGCGACGATGATGATAACGAACCAACAGATTTAACTATAGAATAAGTTTAGTAGTAGGAAATAGATTAAAAGTATGTCCTAGCTTATGGGGAAGGGATGTTGTGTATGCCGAGCGCCGCAGGAGTGCGGGCTGCGCCCCGCACCTCCCCGCCGGCCGCGACTTGCGGGTTACTTATTGAATATATTAGTGTGCAACAGACTAGCGAGTTTGATTGACGTACAACTACCCCTGTCACTTCCGTATCTAACAGAACTTTATTCCGACAAACGTAAATTTCTTAATGCAAAATTGACAACTTAGACTCGGGTTTAACGTCAGTTTTTGTAATAAGAACTTTAGCTTCATCGCATTATAGTACGAAATTTAAAAATGACTGGATGGTTTAAACCTGGGTCTAAAGATAAATCTTGTTTTGTAATAAGGCCGTTTGAGTTAAAAGGTTTTACTAATAAAATTTAACGCAATTTTTTTTGCAAAATCTGAGACCGGGTAATTGCATAACAAGCTAACAGTCAGAATGACATTCATTTTCACGGTTCAACAACATTCATTGCGTTTATTGCGTTGCTAAGCAAACAGATTTTCCAAACCTAAGAAGCAATGGATTAGCAATATCCTTAAAAATTGTTCAGATTATGATTGATAGTGTGTTCCGCAATTAGGGTGGGTGCAGGTATTTTCTGTCAAGCGCGGTTGAGAAACAACTTATAAGGTAATGTCTGAAAGAAGTTAAAGTTGTAGTAGAGGGTAGAGGATAGGAGAACTATCGCCTTAATTAATTATTTGTGCCACAAACCGTAGAAAAAAATATAAAACTGCTGTTTTAAACTGGGTACATGATACGAATAATATAATATAATGGGACTTTAAAAGAGACCATGCCCATGGTGACCGATTTATGGAGTTTCTTGCCCGTTCTTTATGGAGTTTCTTGCCCGTTCTTTATGGAGTTTCTTGCCCGTTCTTATGGAGTTCCTTGCCCGTTCTTCTCCATAGCGATTTACGTTTTGGAATGGGCAAAATGAAATTCAACTTTCTGACTAACTGACAGACTATTTAATTTTGACCATTCAAAAGTGCCTGTACAAGGTTTAATTGAAATAAATGCTTTGAGTTTGAGTTTGAACCACGACCTCTGAGTTTGTTTTGGCATTTCTTCTGAGGGATCAGTCAGCTAAGAAACACAAGCGCCATCTAGTTTTTAAAATATTGACGTGTGTGAAAGTGTCTTAAAAGATCTACTTACATAAATAAACATTTCATTTCAATAGTACATATCTGCGCGCCTTGCGGCCTTTTAGGGAAATAATAATCAATAAAAAGCGGTAGGTACGTCTTCTCATGGCGCGTACCGTTATAGGAGGTTCCTCTCTCACGAGGCTTGACCACCGGTAGCTTGGACCCTGTTCCCGATACCGCTACTATTTTGTATATTTTTTAAATGTTAAAAAAAAAAAAAAATTAAAATTTAAGTGATTTGACTGTATACAAACAAGGTGAAAGAATTAACGCAAGTCCTGAATGTACTTTGTTCCTAATTGATTACTGAATCGGTTTCGGTAAGATTAAGTAAGGTACTATTTTTTTTTTCAAAAATTATGTATTTTGCCATACTGACCGCCGATTGAACCAAAATTAAATCTTATTTCAAGGTAATAAGACTGAATGATATGTGGTCTTGCGTTAATTATGTTACACGTTGTATAAATAATGATAGGTATTTTTCGTTTATTCGGAACAGTTTAGTTTTACACACTGACAAAATAAACGATGATAGCTGCAAAAGTAAAATACAAAGCCGTCAGCGAACCATTCTCACCTCATGAATAACCTTATTTTTTCCCATCAGGAGTAATCCAACTGATCCGTGCACTCCGTCATAGTAAAGTTCTTGTGGAGCTAAACCTGTCTTATACCGGCCTCTGCGTGGGGGTCGAAATTGGGGCCTTACTGCGCATAGAAACCTTGAAGGTGCTGGATATTAGCCATAATAGGTAATGTACCTGATGAGTATCCATATAGAGTATCCATATAGATAGATATCATAGATTTAAACATCAACAAAGTTGTTGTTATTTCCACCAGTTTCCTTAAAATGATGCTTATCACCACAATTGAAAACGTCGTTTCCACGCCTCAGTAGTGAATGAAAACTGACAGTTTCATTGCTTATTTCCATCATTACATACTTTCCGTTCCTTATGATTGTGCTCATGATATAAAGTTACATTGGAAGTAGCCACAGATCATGGAAACGCCGCCGCCGCGCCGGCTGCATCCAGAGACGGCAAATAAAATTCGGCAGGAAAATTGGGGTATTCCTCGAAACGCACCAAATAAAACGTCTATCGATATCATTTATTAAGAATCCTTCATGCTCTTCTCTATGTTTCATCGTTGAAACATTTTGAGGAATATTTTTTTTTTTCGTGGAAATCTTTTGGTGCGTTGTAAAATTGGTGCATTTCGAGGAATAGCCCGTAAAATTTGGCCGTCTGCTTCATTTTCACAACTTCTGTCATGGATTGCCATTCAAAGAAAGAAAAAGAAATAAGATAGGTTTATTTGCGGTAAACATTACGCAGAGAAAGAATTAAACACAAAATGGTCAAATGGGGGAAAATATGCCTCACATCCATGCAAAATGGCCATCGCTCAGCATAATGCGACGACCCCATACGAGACAGCCCCAACGCTGGTTTTCAGCGACAGCCGGCGTCGATGACGTCAACCGCCAAACCAATCAGTTTCTATACGTCATTTGTGTCGTAGTGCGAGTAAAGGTCGTAACACACGTATCAAGTCGATATTCTTTGTATGAAACTTTCTACTGCAACGCACACTAATCGGAATCGTAACGTAATCGCCTCGCCTCGGGACAAGCTCACGAACCGCAGTGCGGTGTGTTACGGCTCGTCGTCCCCGCGCTTACGTCTCTCCGTACCCGAGCTTACGTCTCTTCATCCACCCTTGCCCCTCACCTCTCCCGCGGCCTGCATGCTGCACTATCAACCAGCGGTCGGCGAGCCGTAAGCGCGGCGTCGTCGCCTAGCCGTAGCCAAGTCGACGTATCGGAGCTTCTGATCCGCTTTGGTTACGTGCTTACATTAGGTTGACGCCTGTTTGACGCCGAGGCGAAAGGCGATGCGGTAACGATCCCTTTCCGAGTTGACATGTGTGCTATGAAAACGCACTTGTTTGTATTGAAAGCGTTGACAATATCGCCCAGTCAGCAGCCGCCGAGACGCCTCCGTGCTCTGTGGAAGTACCGAAGAAGCACGAGATCCGTTTCCCTATTAACTGTAAATGAGACAAAATTATGTCTATTTCGAGAGAGACACTTACCTTAGAGGTAAATAATGACGTTAAAAGAATGACGCGTCAAACGACGTCCGTAAATTATTGTCACTTTGTGTATTCTGACCTCATTTGAAGACGTTTCAGGAATGGTTTGTTTATGCAAGGTGATAATCAGGATGTCAAACCCCCGGTGCTTTCGTGACAAACAACACGACTTTAATGTGTCGAGTTAATCTCATTGTCATCTCTTTAGCTTATTGCCTTATTGCCTTTTGGGAGTTCTGGTGATTGGGTTTTCTCTGCTCGGGAGTTTGTTCTTCTTTCCAGCTAAAGCACTAGAAAGTGGTGTAGAGCGGTGTTATTGGGGGATTGTCGTATGTAATTTTGACATTCAAAAAGTGCTGCTTCTCAGACTGATTTGAATGAATGACTTTTGGTTTTGATTAAGTAACACTTAATCAAAACCAAAAGTCATTCATTTTTAACTTTAGTCAAGTTAGTGCAGCTTGGAATAAGTACTTTAAGTAGTTCATCAAAATGCTCCAATCACCAACACACAGACATTGACTAGTAACTGTAGCAAAATAAGAAGACATTGGACATTAACAACATTTTTCAATGCTAATGATTTTGATTTTACTGATAGCATCAGCTAGAAAAATTTCAATACAAATTCGAACAAAGGTCTCTCGGATCTCAATTTAATGAATTATAAGTTTGAATTAACTGTTTGATTTAGAAAGAATTTTTCTCGTAGATTGGTTACGCGTGCGGCTAAAATAATTGCCAAAAATCTAATCTTGGCGAAGAGTCTACAGATTTTGGACCTGTCCTGCAATCCATTTGGTCCTCCAGACGCGTTGCTACTGCTTCTCAGTATGAAGGAAGAGGAAATCAAGCTTAAGGAACTTCGCATGGATTCTATTGATGTCAACAAGGAGTTTGCTCAGGTCAGTATATGACACAGAATGTTACAGCATGTATAATCAGAAAATGGTACTCATAGTCAGGGGCTTAAACCGAGTTTAGAAGCCAGGAAACCTATGTTTCATTTGACGATTTCCCATCCTCAAAAAAAAGGCGACCTGTGTTTGAGTTACTACTTCTGTATGTCGTAAATGTGTGATGATGTGTGTGATGTGTGTCGCATATGTAACAATGTCGTCACTTTTTTTAAATAAAGAAATTATTTATTTATAGTTAAGGGTGTGGACCATCAAACAAAACAACTTTCTCTATGCGACCAACATCAACTCTCTATGACCATACGTTGATGCCGGTAAAACACCATGTATCAGATACGTGGTGTTTTACCGGCATCTACATTGCCACAAGCAAACTACGCATCACACTGACGTCACGCAAAATCCTACATCGCGCAAGCGAAATGTAACGCGCAACTAACATATGCAGGGAGTCCGGTAATTAATGGACAACTTCTTCAGGGGTCATTGTACTTATCATTATGAGCAACTATGACTATGGGACCAAACCAAACCTGAAATAGCGAAAAAAGAATCAGCAGTTACCTACATTTTGACGAGTTATGCGAACATAAATATTTTTTATTTGGCAACTTCTTGTTTGGTCCCGTAGTAAAAGTTGTTCATAATAATAAGTACAATGACCCCTTAAGAGGTTATCCATTAATTACCGGACGCCCTGTATACAACAGCCCGACATCATTTGGTCGGATCGGGGGATCCTCCCTTTTCTATAGAGGATGAGTGAACCCTGTTCTTCATATTTCTATTATAGTGTGTACACACTGACTTGCGAAACTCTGACATGGCATCCATCGATATTTTATGATGATAAAACAAAAATTTAAAAGGCTTTCTAAAGTCAAAATTTCAAGTTACTACAGCTGGTTGCAAGGCTAATTTCACTTTTTTTTTGTAATTGCTGAATGGGTCCTCTCTTGACCTCGATCACGCCTGATGGGAAGCTATGGATGAGGTCTATGACGGAACGAGCATACCCAGAAGATGCCTAAGGCACTGGAACTCCCACGCATCGTCGAAACTCAGCAGGCTGCTTGAAGCCGGACTCCGGTGGGAGGTTGGTTGCAAACCAGGCGGGCGTTAGCCCTACCACCGCAAAGGAAGAATTGACCAATGAAATAAGGTGTTGGGTGTGACTGTCCAGGATGTGCCGAGCGCTCGGTTCAGTTGAGTAACTGGTGGAACAAACTGCGCTATATATAATTTTCATACCCTGATTAATGGTCTGTAAATTATTATCGCTCTAAAACGGGGATCTTAGACGTAGGCAAAAAGGCTACCAAACTGAAATGGGATTGGGTGGGTTACGTTTGCTGCATGCACAGTGACCGCTGGGCTACAGTCTCCACTCGGTGGGTGCCTGAAGATGGACGGCGCCGCCGAGGCCGGCCCAGGAGGAGGTGGTGAGACGACTTAGAGGCATACCCTCAAGGGTTGGGTCGAGGTGGCTCTAGAAAAGGATGTCTGGAAAGATTTGGGGGAGGCCTTTGCTCAGCAGTGGGACAGCGTAGGCCAACGTAAGAATATAAAAAGTTATTGATTTGACAAGCTACTGAAATAATTCACCAAACTGAGGGCTAAAAACTTAAATAACTTAATTACTGTAAATTTTGATCCATAGTGGCTTTGGCATTAAAAGAAAAACATATTTATATAGAGATACACACTTACTTCAGCGGCAAAATTTAAAAGATAACAAACAAATAGACTTGCTAGTTCAAAGTCTTAGCTGTTATTCGATACAAAATAGTGATTCAAAAATTTTTGGAGTGAACGCTTCTATAAGCGCGTTGGGCATTGAACTCGCCACACTGTTACCGTAACCGACTCCGAGCTACATTCGGGTCTTTTCGGCTGTTCTCGGGATGTACTCGGTTTTAATGTATATCCGATATGTCAGTGAGTGATGGCAAAGTAGGTATTCTGTTTGTGTTTTGTTTATAAGACGATTAAAAAAATACACACGTACTCGTAATTGTTCAAGTTTTCACTTCTGATGGCACTCCCGGAGTGCCACTGTTTTTATGTTCTACGACAGTGTAGATAAAAATCTCTAAATTAAACGCAACAACTAACGGTAGGTCTGTACTAGGCCAGCTGATCACGAATTCAAAGACGAGGCTTGTTCCAGGCTCATAACCTAGGACAACACCACAGATCGCAATTTCCATGAACATTATTTTTAAAGCATTAAGGTTCATATTCGAATGAAACACTTGCTCACATTGCGCTTGCTTACGAATATGAACATTTATTGTCATACACATCGACCGGCACCATAATTGCGTAATGCACTATTAGTCACAATATGAATCACTTTGCTAATCCATTGCTTCATTTATGTTCGAAGAATGTATCTGTTACCGGCCAAACCCGATTTTAGGATGAACTAGTTTCGCCCAGGCCAAACCAGTTCTCTCTACACGGGTTGCATGGTTGCGGTCGGTCGATAGGCGACGTAGGATGCAAGAGCGAGCGAAGGGCACCCCGAGGTTAGGTTTTGTTAGGTTACTTTAAACCCTTTACACAGAAATAGGAGCCCCGGCAAGCGGAGCTCCGTCGACATAGGATGCAAGAGCGAGCGAATGAGAACTGGTTTGGCCTAGGCGAAACTAGTTCATCCTAAAATCGGGTTTGGCCGGTAACATATCTACGCAACAACGTAATAACGCAATGAATGTTGTTAAACTGTCAAAATGAAAGCCATTCCTACTGTTAGTGTTCACAATTACCCCGCTGTTCTATGCTTCTCGTATCCAGCGGCAATATGAAACTTACATGCATAACATAAGGTTTATATTCGTATGGAACGCTTACTTACTAAAGAAAAGTCAAATAAATCTTGCTCTATGTCTGTCTACGTTTCGCAAATTAATAATAATAATATATTATATGTTTATATGTATTTAGTTTAATAAAGGAAATAATATTAATAATCTTTATTATGGTACACACAAGATTCATAGTACACAAGAGCAGAAGTACAAAGTAACATGGTATATCTACATAAATCTAAACAGAACATGTAACCCTGTCTCCTAAACTAAGTAGTTCTGTATCTTAGGAGACAGTGTTAGGCCATACAGGGCGGTAAGTCATGTAGGTATAGCGGCAGCCAGGGTGTTTGGCATGAGGGTGGTAAGGTAATACATTTGCGTGCCGGTGTGTAAATGTGTTTGAGTGTAAGTGTGTGAGTGAGTGACCACAGGGATGTGTAAGTGTATGAGTGGTGAGAAAGGGGGTGTGTGCGTACTTTTAAGGGTGTGTGTGCGACAGAGAGTGGGTATGCAGTGATTAAAGGTAGGTAGATGAATGCTCCTCGTTGCTCCTGTTAAACTACTGTGGATGCACCTTTTTTTTCAGGAACTAGAAGAGATAAAAAATTTAGACTTCAGACAAGAAACTGTGATAACCTACGGTTATATTCTCAGTAACTATACGCTGCAAGTGGCAGACATAAAGGCCATTTACTTGAAGCAACTCGTGCGCCTCACGAAGACGAAGAAGGGACGTGGATTCGACATCTTGTTAGTTAATTTTCGTTTTTAGGCTTGCGTACTCAAAGGTTGCCAATGAAACCTGGGGGTCTAGCACAAACCGACGGATTAAACGCACAGTATTTTTATCTCACGAAACGGCGCGTGCTTTACTTGTGGATACCAAGTCTGTTTTTTAATGTGTGTCTAAGCGCAGGAACTCTCGGTACCGTCCGAGACAATAGCGTGTGTGTGCTGACACTATTCTTCTTCACGCACACATTCACAGAGTGTCTGTACACTTGGGTACCACAAGTAAAGCGCGCGTCGCTCCGTGAGATAAAAATGCTGTAGGTAATGTAAATCCGAACGCGTTTAAAATACTCGCTTTGCACATAATATTTATTTAGTATGACTGGCTCGTTGGTTTACGTCGCGCGTTCGTGCTAGGGCTTACTAACACCCGTCTGTCTGTTTGTATGACATAGGTACGCTTGTAGCTTTTTAACCGTAATACCGTAGCTTGAAAGTATCCCGCAATACGTGTGAAGCTACAAGAACTTTAATAGCTTTAGTCCGACTTACATACTTTTTTAGGGTTCCGTACCCAAAGGACCCTATTACTAAGACTTCGCTGTCTGTCCGTCCGTCCGTTCGTCCGTCTGTCTGTCACCAGGCTGTATCTCAAGAACCGCGATAGCTAGACAGTTGAAATTTTCACAAATTATGTATTTCTGTTGCCGCTATAACATCAATACTAAAAACAAAATAAAATAAATATTTAAGGGTGGCTCCCATACAACAAAAGTGTTTTTTTCGGCGTTTTTTCCTTGTGGTACGGAACCCTTCGTGTGCGAGTCCGACTCGCACTTGCCAGTTTTTTTACTATCTACCTACGTACAATATCGGCTACCGTGTGCACCTACAATACTGTTGGTTTTGATGAGTAGGTTGCCATTAAGGCGCTACCTCGAAAATAAATCGTATATAGCGACTGATCTACTAACCGAGCGAAAGTGTTGTAATTACTTTTGAAACGCAAAAGAAGAGAGATACCTATAATATGCGTGCGCTCGGGATAAAACGACGTATGTGCCAAAACGAATTTACTCCTTTTTTACCAAAATAAATGAATTCAATTTAAAACTATTTTAAGTAAGTAAACTTTGATATAAAAATTCACTATGTTTTATAGTAAATTCCATTGAATAACTCTTAAGTGGACCTGGCAGAGCCCGGATGGTGCAACTAAAAATGAGACTGACTTCATTATGTCGACGAAGAAGCAAGTATTCAATGATGTCTCTGTGATCAACGCGGTGAAAACCGGAAGTGATCACCGTATGGTAAGAGGCACATTGAACTTAAATATCAAGCTGGAAAGATCTCGACTGATGAAGTCTACGCTCCGTCCAGCACCGATCCAGATCCAAAACCCCGAGAGCTTTCAGCTCGAACTCCAGAATCGTTTCGAATGCCTAGGGAGCTCCGTGGACGATTATAACGATGGGTTCGTGGAAACTGTCCATACGGTCGGGTCTAAGATCTTCCAGGCCCGCCGTACGAATTCAAAAAAGAAGCTCTCTGATCCTACTTTGCGGCTCATGAAGGAGAGGCGCGATATGATCCTGCAGTCTACGGATGATGCGCTAAATTACCGGCAACTCAATAGACGGATCTCTAAGGCCTTGAAAAGCGATCTTCGCCGTTTTAATACAGATCGTATTAAGGACGCGATAGAGCGAAATAAAGGCTCCAAGGTCTTTGCTAGAGATCTGTCTATTGGGCAGAGCCAGCTTACGAGACTGAAGACCGATGATGGCAGGATCGTATCCGACAAACCTGAGCTGTTGAGAGAGATCGAGAAGTTCTATGGACAGTTATACGAGCTGTACGAGATTAGGATGGCTCTGAAGCAGCTCAAAAACAACAAGGCACCGGGTGATGACGGAATTACGGCCGAGTTGCTGAAGGCTGGCGGAAAACCCGTCCTGAAGGCCCTTCAGAAGCTGTTTGGTTCCGTCATACTCGAGGGCAAAACACCACAGGCATGGAACAGGGGTGTGGTGATACTTTTCTTTAAGAAGGGCGATAATGCCCTCCTTAAGAATTATAGGCCCATCTCACTCCTGAGCCATGTCTACAAGCTGTTTTCGAGAGTCATCACGAACCGTCTCGCGCGCAGGTTTGACGACTTCCAGCCTCCCGAACAAGCCGGATTCCGTAAAGGCTTTAGCACCGTAGACCACATACATACGCTGCGACAGGTTATACAGAAGACCGAAGAGTATAACCTGCCTCTCTGCTTAGCGTTTGTGGACTACGAGAAAGCCTTTGATTCGATCGAGACATGGGCTGTGCTGCAGTCTCTTCAACGGTGCCAGATCGACTATCGGTACATCGAAGTGCTGAAGTGTCTGTACGAAAACGCCACTATGTCAGTCAGACTCCAGGATCAGGCCTCGAAACCTATCCTTCTGCAGCGAGGTGTGAGACAGGGAGACGTTATCTCTCCGAAACTGTTCACCGCTGCACTGGAGGATGTCTTCAAGGTTCTGGACTGGAAAGGGGCTGGCATCAACATCAATGGCGAGTACATAACTCACCTTCGGTTTGCCGACGACATCGTAGTCATGGCTGAGACTATGGAGGACCTCAGTACAATGCTCGATGACCTCAGTAGAGCCTCCGAAAGAGTGGGTCTTAAAATGAACATGGACAAAACGAAGGTCATGTCAAATGCCCATGTAACACCCACTCTCATAAAAATCGGAGACGCTACACTCGAAGTCGCGGACGAGTACGTTTACCTAGGACAAACCGTCCAGTTAGGTAGGTCTAACTTCGAGAAAGAGGTAAATCGACGAATCCGACTCGGCTGGGCAGCGTTCGGGAAGCTACGCAATATCTTCTCGTCCCACATACCGCAGTGTCTCAAGACAAAAGTCTTTGACCAGTGTGTGTTGCCAGTGATGACTTATGGAACGGAAACGTGGTCGCTCACAATGGGCCTTATAAGAAGGCTAAAAGTCACCCAAAGGGCAATGGAGAGGGATATGCTTGGAGTTTCCCTGCGTGATCGAATCAGGAATGACGAGATCCGCAGGAGAACCAAGGTAACCGACATAGCCCGAAGAATTGCCAAACTTAAGTGGCAGTGGGCAGGGCACATTGCTCGCAGAACAGATGGCCGATGGGGCCGAAAGGTTCTGGAGTGGCGACCGCGTACCGGAAGACGTAGCGTTGGAAGGCCTCCCACAAGGTGGACCGATGACCTTGTGAAGGCCGCAGGAACCCGTTGGATGCGGGAAGCACAGGACCGGTCGAAGTGGAGGTGCTTGGGGGAGGCCTATGTCCAGCAGTGGACGTCTTTCGGCTGAAATGATGATGATGAACTCTTAAGCATTACGCCGTTATCTCGGAAAAAGTAAAAAAATAGATATAACTTTGCATTTTTTTTTTGTATCGAGAAATATTCATTGAATCGTGTATTCCTTTTACATGATACTAGAATATACCAAAATGTTAAATCCCTATTCCACATACTTAACAAGTTACACGAACTAGAAAAAACAATTTTTTTCAATATGTCTCCCTAATAGCCTGTTGTCACAAAATGTTGTATATTTTCCGGACAAACTAAAATGGTAAGGAACCCTCTGTGCGTAAGTATTTACCGCACTTTACAAATCTTCTAACCCAGATAATGTAAGCCGTTGCGTATACGCATAGGTGGCCCAGAATAAACGGCCCCGATTTACGAAGTATAATGTCGTAGGTTTAAACCCAGCTAGGCATTTTCAATTCAAATAGCCTTTATTAACAAACTTAAAACAATTTTACATATAGTTATTTTTGTGAATAGCAATTAGCGGTTGGTTTGTCTTGCTCACCAGCATAGGCCTCCCCCAAACCCTTCCAAATTCCACGATCTTGTGCTTTTCTCCTCCACGCAGCGCCTGCTGTCGATCTCAGGTCATCCTCCCATCCTCCTCCCCTCTCTCGGGCACCATTCAGTGATGTCTTTGGCCCATTTCTCTATTCTGCTTCTGATGGTGTGGCTTGCCCACCGCCATTTTGGTTTTTTTATTTTGAGTGTCCTGTCTGTAATATGTGTTTTTTCCTTATAAGTTGCAATTTAGTTAATCTTTTCGCTTAAGGTTCAGTATGCTACGCTCCATGTTATGTTGCATTGTTTCTAACTTTTTTATATTTTCGGAAAGCTAGGCACTTTACTTTGTGTAAATTATTTCATTAATAATAATAATAATTGCCATTTATTTCGGACAGAATCCATTTAAGTGTTAGTAACAATTTTCTTAAGATCTGTGTTAGTTGATAACCTAATATAAGAAAATAACATTTTATTACCACCGCTCTCAAAACGGTGAAGGAAAACATCGTGAGGAAACCGGCATTTTCTAGAAGTGAAATTTCAAAAATCGTGGCTTCAACCAACCCGACAGGGCCCGCGTGGTGGATTACGGCCCACTCCCTCTCACAGAGAGGAGGCCTAAGTCCCAGTAGTGGAAACATACGCTAATTATGCTTATGCTTATGAAATGCTTCATTACTTCCAGAGTATACTTGCTGGATCAGTATAAGACTCGTGAGGTTCTTGAAATACCTGAGTTCATGCGAACTATGAAACGCAGTGCTGGAGTTCAGGTCGACGAAGACTTTGTAGCTGGGCTCTTGAGATGCTTCCCTGGACCCAAAACTGAGGCCAAGATTAGACCATTCAGCCTTGAACGTGAGTAAAGACGAAATTGTATTGCTTTGTTTTATTGGAACGAAGTTCCTTGACTCGTCTTGCGGTGGGAGTTGACTGGTAGAAATCGTCCCGTAAGTAAAGAGCGTTAGGCTACGGACACGAATTCAGCGGGCGCGGCGCGGAGGCGGCGGCGGTGGCGCGTGGAGCGGCGCGTTTCAATGCATAGATTTATATGGAACTGGCCTCAAAGGCAGCAGCATGGTGAGTGGCGGCGTATGCGCAATGCGCACCAGTCTAGCAGTGCCCGCGCGTCTGCATTGACTTCGAGACCGAGGCCTAAAGCCCGCATTACTAGTTGGTAGCTCACCGTCCACGCTGCAACGGCTAATTTTCAGCTTACAGACCGGTCTGCGAACATTAGTGAGTGCTTACACTCACTAATGTTCGCAGACCGGTCTGTTGCGAGTGACCAGGAGCACAAAATACAGACAGTACAGAAGGCAATCTACATACAAAGTGCGCTTGAGCAACGCACACATAGACACCGCTCACGGACACGTTATCTCAGACGGGTTGGGAGTAGTGTCATCCGCTTTAGACAAGCGTCTGTGAAGTGCAAAAATGGAGCAACAAAAAAATGCTTATCTAAGCTCGATTTATATAATAGTTTCCTATTTTGAATCAGTATAAACGTAGTAACTTTTTTATAAGGTAAATTTATGCCACCAACTATTACGTAAGTTGAAAACATTGATTTTTTGTTTGTGTAGATATTGTGTTGTTTTTAGTGTCATTTGATAGGTTTAGGTCTAAAACGGATAGGGCAAAATAAATTGTGTAAATAGGGTAATCCGTTTGGAAGTTATTAGGGATTTTCGATAGTGAAAATTGGCAAATGTAAAATTTTTGTTCTGTATACTTATTGTATTGTAATACTATGTTTATTGTTTTGTTTTAATATTTTAGAATAAGCTCAACAATAAATCAAACAACTAGATACGAATGCCACTACCACGATAGTTTTTTGTGCATAAGCCAAAGTTGACAACCATAGCGCGACCGCCGAGCGTAGGTATGAAAAGTGAAGTAAGTAGTGTATAATTGGGGGTTCTGGATCACTTGCTCTTGCTTCGCTCGAGCACGTGATCCAGAACTCCCCAATCATACACTACTATCATGATCTGCGATAATAGTTCATAATACAGATTGAATATTGTGTTTTCATTCTTGAGTTGTAGTTGGTGGTCAGTAATTTATAGTTACTTAGACTCCATTGCTTTTAGTAGCTTATTCAGCAGACCATGAATCTCATCAATCTATACTGCTCCACTTTAGAATAATTTTATATTTTTGTTTCTTTAAAAAATAGACGTTTTTGATTCGTCAACATAATCTGTTCCTTTTACAGCATTTAAATAAATGCAATCAGGAAAAAATATAGCATGTTGCATCCAAGGGTCATCGTAATACTCCCAATCTTCGATAACACCTCCACATGAAAAACATGCTGCCTTATCATTTATACTATTTCCACAATAAAAGAATCCAGCATCAGCCATTTCCCTCACTAATCTTTTCTTTTTATCAAACGTACTCCAGTAATAATTAAATGAAAATTCACGCATTTTAAACGTATTATACATGTCATATCGAGGTTTGTATTCATTTTGAGACATTTTCTATTTACATTCTAATTCAATTATAAACGTATAATGATGTCGTCCAGCTTTTGTCAACAACTTATAAAGACCGGACAGTGGTGGGAGGAGGGATAGAAAACTCTAAGATACGTTTTACCTAACTATAGAAATAAAACAAGGAAATCTTTAATATAGAATTTTATTAACAAAGCACCACTTATTTAAACACAATATATTTCGTAAAGCACAAACAGAGTCATGATAAATACAGTTATATAAATCTTGAGAATATTTATATTGATCGTATAAACTTATCAAACTAGAACAACCTTTATCTTCTAAATTGAATATATTACAATTACTATTTTCTAAAATATGCTTTAACCACAACACTTTTTCTGAACCTTTGACGTAGATACATTTATCTCTTAAAATATCTATAATCAAATTCTGATAACAAGAATAGGGTACAAATCCTTCACGCCAGTGTATCTTTCTGTTACGTTCAATCCAACTAACTTGTTTTTTTTCTTCTTTCGTTAATTTTTCAAATGGAAATGGTGGCTTAATTAAAAACACTTGTAATTGTTTATTATACAATATAGCGATTTCTTTTATTATAAATTCATTTGTTTCTGTTTTAAAGCCTTGAATATCCACAATAGCAGTCATGATAACCTGCGCACAATGTTGCTGAGAGGTTTGTATTCCACAAGTCGATCGTTTATAATCAAACAATATGCAGTTGTGTTATCTGGTATTACTGTAGAACATTCAATCTCCAACCTCACGTCCACTGGACCTGTTTTTAAGTTATCGTTTTGTCTTGAGCAGTCTAAGATAAAGAGAGGAGCTTTTTCTTTGAACTCCTTTAGGTCAAGCAACGGGTCTACTGAACAGTTGTAATAAGACTGACGAAATTTCACAAACATTTCGTATAATATACTATATTTGTTCTCAGAAAACTTTAAACCCAAAGGTTCATATGGATAATACTGTGAATTCAAAAAGAGTGTAACGTTTGTTACTTCACAATGATCGAATACTGAACTATCTTTAGTTTTATTATTTTTTCGATTAGTTTGTAAACAAAAAATTACATATCTGGGCTTTTCCAATTGTGAAGCAGTTTTAACTGACCAAGAATGCTTTGTGGTTTTAGGTAGTAACGGATACTCATATAAATCCCAATTTCTAAACGCCATCTGAATAGGTTTATCTCTTTCTAAATGTTTTAAAAGTGTCAGTCGTTCTCGGTCTGATACTTTTATGTGTGGCACCCTCCACTGAACTCTTCGTATGTCTATTGTAAAATGAGCAATATCATCAGTAAGGATAACGCTATTTAAGTTAGTGTTACTTCTGTTCAATATAAGTTCATGTTTGCAATTTATCACTATTTTATTGTAATCCTCTGCAAATCCTAAAACCTTATTTAATGGTATCACAGCACTAAAACAGCCATAATTTTGAAATCCCTCTAAACTCCAACCCCATAGGGCAGCAACTTTATTTTCTGCTTCATTTAATGAGGCGTATGATTTTATTGTTGACGTTATTCCAGAATTTTTTATACGGTCTATTTCAATACCATTCATTTCGTATCTGATGTCTTGAAACAAAGACATAACAGGGTTATTAGTGAACGTAACAGTTTTCTTGATTGGGTTCCCGTCTTTACCGAAGAGTTTCGCTTGTCCTTCGACGTAAATTGAACTGGCTGATGGTAGCACGTATATGTCTTGTTGGTGGATGGGAATTCTGATTTCATCATTTTCTCTAAAGCTGTTATTGTAGGGATTGTAAGAATGGACTTCATAACTTTCAATCGAAGTATCGGAAGTGTGGTAATTCATTAATATGTAGAATATTCATATTTTAAAACCTAAGGCTTTAAGGAAATCTTGATTCGTTTTAGTCAATTTTATAACTTTTTTCTTACGTCTTTGCACCTTAGTGGTTGTAGAAGAAATAGGTTGCTTTTTGTTAACTGCAGGGCTTTTATAATATAATATCATTTTGTTTTTCTTATATGAAGGCGTAGTTGAATAGTATGTGCTTCTCTAAAGTTAATACTGAAACCGAATTGATCAACTATCCTAATAGATATAGACGAAATAATGTTTTTGTTCACTGGAAAGTAAATAAAGTTTTGCGGTATTTCTATGATTTGATGACCTGTAGCAGTATTAGATACAAATTCATGAATAATATGACTTGGTAACCCGTTACAGTATGAACCGTGTACAAGATCACATTCGATTCTGATCACAGGGTTATTAATGTGTATATTTGGTTTTGAATTTAATACTGAAAAGTATAGCAAACAGCACTCAAATTGACCAGATAAATTCAGAGGTGGATGAAAGAATGTATCTAATTCTGATTTATTTCCAGAGATGGTAACAGCTACAGACATTCTTGTATACTGAACACTTTTAGAAGATACTGTTTATTTTATTCCTTGACTACACCAAAAATTATTTAAGAAATTTAAACATAGATGTCCACAATTGTAAGGGTGATCACGTTGTATATTATCATAATTATAGTGAACTTTAGTGCCTAGGTATTTTACGAATTCTTTTGGCGGCTTAAGATTACCATAACTATCAAAATACTCAATATAACCATTGTATTTTGCATAGGCTACCCAATGAGAACCTGGATTTTTAGAACTATCCAAATTCATAATTCCACATTCTTTTTTATATGGTTGTTTAGGGAGCTCATCTCTCATGAAGACACCTCGAAAATAGGGAATTTTATTTCCATACTTCAAAATATCAACGTTAGTTAAGGCTCGTTTGGGTAGCCGATACTTTAGTTTTTTTCTTTCAATAAGGAAATTCCGAGCCCATTTTTATGAGGTTTAAGATATAGTCCCTTTCCGATACAAAGAGCTTCCAATTTTTCATTATGCCTTTTCAGTTCAGTAAAACGTTTTTTAGCCATCTTGAATTCATTTATAGTTTTTGCTATACCAGCAGCACCGCCTGCTAAGGCTCCTGCAGCTGATAATCCCGCAAAAATAGGTATCAACGGTAACACTCCTCCTTTTTTTGGTATAGGTATAATCCGAGGGAGTTTTATAGCAGAATCATCAACCATTTCTCTAGCAGCAGCCACGGCTAACTCTATAGCCATTTTCTTGCATTTTGGTTTTAATTTTCGAATCTGTTTTTTCGTTTTAGTAATAATACTTTTTAATTTATTTTTAACACCATTTCCAAGCTTATTTTTTCTTAAAGAATTTTGATTACATTTACGATTTTTTAGACCAGCTCCAGTTTTTATTTTTGCTAACATAGCTTTGCTTACTAGATGTGCTGCAAATTTTTCACCTACACTCGCATCAGAGGAAATTGCTCGCTTTTTTGCCATTTTTAACAAAACTAAATCTGCCTTATGTCGATCGCTTAAGCTTGCCGATTTGTGATAGGCAATATCGTGTTCTTTACAATATTCGTCTAGTTTGTTTACACCCTTATCACCACGTATAAGCCTCTTAATTAATTTGGTACCAGGACCGCAATACTTGTATCCTGGTAAGTGTAATTCAAATGGCAAATTATTTATAAACCAATTGAGAAGACTTCTCTTTCCAATACACATCACAAGACTGATGAATTGTGGATTGAACTTTTATTAAATACGTGATTATTGTTGCTTACTTTGAAATGTTAAATAATGTTTATTTTATTATAATATATTAGACGTATTAATCCAGCTATTTTCAGTGGAAGGTAAACCTAACCATTTTACTAAAACTCTATTTCCTTTTCTTCTAAGAACTTTTTCGACTAAATATACATCAGGATGTTTCGTTTTCTGAAGCTCTTGTTCATAAAATGCTCCTAAAATAGGCTGACCTCTGATTGTATCATGAATTAAGTAGGTGACTGGATTAGTATTTTGTATTTTTGTAATTTTAAATATTTCTGTCGACCAGTTGGGAGTATATCCTTTTTCAAATGTTCCTTTGTACTTACTTATACGTACATGATCACCCACTTGAAACTTACTACTTTTTTTTGTAACTTTGTTTTTCAACCTCACATATCTTTCTAATATGCATTTTCTATTATTCTTGTTTACATTTGCTGGGATTTCATCAATTGTACTGTGGTAGGTGTGATTGTATTTGTGAATAACGTTATTGAGAGTGTTTTCTACCCAAATATAATTGCCTTTTAAACTAAATTCTTTATATAATTTAGATTTCAATGTTCTTATAAATCTCTCAACTATTGAAGCCTTTTTTGTTGAGAAAGTTGAATAATGATTAATTTGATAAGATTTCATAAGTTTTTGAAATTTACTATTATAAAATTCTGTTCCATTATCTGTTTGTAGATTTTTAGGGACACGCTCCTCCAGTAAAATCCTGAAAGTATTACATACAACATCTTTGTTCTTACATTTCAAAGGAAACGCCTAAGCGTACTTTGAAAACGTATCAATAACTGCAAGAATAAATCTAAAATTTTTATTTTGTTTAGATATTGATTGCATATCAATTAGGTCTGCCTGCCACAAGTCGTCTATATCTTTCATAATAACACTTCTTCGCATAAAATTAACCCTTGCATTTTTATGAATTTCGTTTACTACATCGGCTTTGCTCATGTTCAGAAATTTGCTGTATCAACGTTTATTAATTTTCTATCTTTGACTGAGATTATTGTAAAACCATTAAAATTATGACTTTTGAGAATTCAAAGATCTTTTCACTCATATTACAAACTATGTTGGTAGAAACATTACATGTTATTTGTGTAACACATATAGGTACATAGATTTAAAAAATGGTAACGTTCATTAAGAATAACTTTGTAATACTGAATCAAGTATTTATCAGCAACAGTATTTATTCTTTAATTATGTTGGCTTCTTTTAATTCTTCAATTATTGACAAAATTTCATTATCATGATTTGTATTACCGGCATCTCTTGAAGCTACTAATAATTTCAGTCTCTCAACTAATTCGTTGGGATCGTCCCAATAAACTAAGTCAGTGTTCTTGTTATATTTTTTAAGTTTTGGCAAGCTGCCTCCAAATTTTGCCTGAATTTTATCGTTTGAAGTATTGGAAAATAAGGGTTTGATTATTTCACGATACTTAATTCCTTTGTCACCTCTTATTTGACTTTTAGGGTTAAAATCTCTCCTATTGGCATTTGTATGATGTAATATGTCCTTATAGACAAGTTTGTCTACGTTCGATATTGACTTCAAATCAGGTTTTCTTCGAAGTAAGAGTTCTTTTAGCCCAGGTGTTAAATTGTAAGTCTTGTCTCCGATTTTAATCAATAACGTGTTATCGTTATTCAAATTATCAATTTTCGAAATTGTTACTTCTGAATCACCCATCATTAAAGTTTTGTTTTCTTTTCTTATACCGAATGGTATATTTAAACCATCGTGAATATCAAAGATATCATCGCGATGTAGGGAAATTTCTAAATGGTCTTTTAAATCAGCATCATAAAATTCGTCGCACATAGCTGAGGAGCTTGTACTATTTTCATCTGATTCTATGGCTTCAGAATTTTCGGATGACTTATTTTCCATATTTTTTATATTTTCTACATTTTTTGAGTTAACTAGAGATTTTAGGGGCTCCGAAACAGGTTTAAGCATTTTACCAAACGCCAAGTCAATTTCGTGTTCCTGATCTTTCATTTGTCTTAATTTGCTTTTGATTGAGTCAACTGACTTCATTAATTCTATTTTAATATTTTTTTCCATGGTATTAAGTATTTTTATATAATACTTTATTCGACTAAGAACACCGTTATACTAATTTAAATTTGATGTAGAAACCTAATTTATAACATCATTCAAAGTGAATAAAAATTATCAAAATTTTTTCTGTACCTTCCATTGTTCAATGGAGAGTCTTTATTAATGCTAATAAAATTGTATGGTCTACTCCAAACTGTACTACAAATATTTTTAAACTGATTCCATGACATATCAGAACCAATGTGTTCTTCGTAAATATGCTTTAAGTTCACATCATCTTGTTTAAATATTATGAGAAAATTTGCATTATCACGCAATAACTGTTTCGGAATTTTCGAGTAGGTTTGAGACAAATAAAAGCAATCGATTTGCTTATGTCTACCCATAGAAAAATAATTTCGAATGTTTGTTTGATTTTCACAAGCTACGTCATCAAAAATAAAAACAGAATTGGTTAAAGCCTCGCTCGGAGCTATGACATCTTTGCCGTCATTGAATTCATAAAACTTAATCTGTGGCACTCTCATTATGACTTCTCGTAAAAAACAATACTTTGGTTGAAAATTAGTCTTGGAGTACAAATAAAGATTCTGAAATTTGAGTCCATTTTCATGCAATAACAGACTGATCATAGCGTTTGTTTTACCACAATTCGATGGGCCGCATATTATACAGCGAATTGAATTAGGTAATAGAACGCTATGTCTTATTTGACGAGCAGAGTCATCAAGATTTATATTATTAACGTTCAGTGATGTGGGTTGTTTGACCAACTTCATCATGGCTATTAATTTAATTTCTGCTTTACATGCACATTTGTACGACTAAATATAGGCCTCATCCTAGGTATACCTCACCGCCTGCGCCCGCATCGTGTTCCTCATACCTCTATATTGTCATAGACTGAGTTACACAGCGACAGAGTCCGTCACAGCGCACGTAGTAAACGACGAGTTTTGTTTAAATTATCTTTAATCGTTAATTTATCAATTTATGATTGTAAGTAACTAATATATTACTCAAGTCTAATTATAAAGTACCTAATGTTAATTTCATATTTTATGAAATAGAAATTAATTTTATAATTTTTTTATTTCAGAAAAATGGAAGACCTTGATATTGTGGATGATGTTATTAAGTCATTTTATTTTACTCAAGAATTAGCTGGAAACAATATTGAACAAACTGAGTTCCAGGAAAATCAGCAGGGTATAGTCAAGAATACTAAGGAAATACCAATAAAAGGAAAAAACAAAAAGCCCAAATTAACATCTAAAATTACCTTATCCAAACTATTGGAAACACCTTCTACATCTTACGTTATTCGCAAGGAGTCAGGAAAAGCTCAACGTTTAATAAAAATATCTATTTGTGATTTAAGAAATAATAATTTAAAAACTCCTTTTGATCGCAGTGATAGTGATTTTGCTTGTGTGGATGTGCAGTATCTAGTCAAGGAACATTACGATGAAATTATGAATGAAGCAGAATATCTTGTCGGTAAAATAGTTAAAAAATTAAGTTCCCCTACATAGATACCTTAAATGCAATTTATAAGTTATTGTTTATTTAGTTTATAATACAGTTTATAACTAGTACGGGGCCAGGGGGAATCGGTTTTTGTAACAACCTAAATTTGTTATTGTATAATGAGTTACTAATTGTTGGATAACTATTTTTTTAGATTCATAGAAAATTAGTACTAGTGTATAATAATTTGTTGTAAGGTTGTTTCTTCTTGTAAAATAAAGATTATGTTATGTTAAATGTAAAACAATAAAATTAAAATTAATTTTACATACTGTGTTTTTAATCACCTAATAATTTATAGATGTTACCTCTTATTAATAAACACTGCATATAGTTATGACAAGCTTAAAAACATAAAAAGTATTTATACCAGTACTTTATTCATGATATCATCTATACACAGTGTTTATAAGAGGGAACATCTTCTGGAAAGGGAAAAAGAAACAACAAATAAATATAGATTATACATTTATTGATTATAAGTAGTTACATTCATTTATTACATTTTTTATTCGATTAATACTTATTACACATTTAATTAAATCGTTTTTACTTACAATATAGTTTTAGCTCAGTAGAACAAATAAAGTAATCCTGCAAGTACTAAAGTATTGAACTATAATGTCCCCAAGGTAAAGTATTGAAAGAATCTTCAATTCTCTGCCTTTTATCATCATCACTATTAAGTATGAGCTTATTTAATTTTTGGGTAAAAACTTGATGATTTTTCGACCTTATAACATACATATTATCTCGTAAGTTATAATTAAACATTAACGCCCTTTTATATTTTTCAATATCCAATTTTTTCGTTATCGGCTTTGTTACTCCCTTTGCTTTCTTTATAGTTTTATTTGCAGTGCGCACACAATACAACTTAGCTCGTAATCCTACAAATTCTGAAATAATCTCTCCACCCAATTCGTCTTTGAAATAGCCTGGCATTTTCATGTTGGTTTTAGGTAACCTATATATATTGTTATCCTCAAAATTGCTTGTGTCAAAATAACGAATATTGTTTTTCATATCCTCATAAAAATCATCAGTCTTTACAAAATAAAGTAAACTGTCAGTATCAGTATAACATAAAATTACATTATTTCCATACATTTTTTTAATTACAGAATAATGAAAATTATACAAATGTGTTTTAGAAATTTCAAGAATGGAAAATCCGATATAAATAGGACGATCTAATATAACTTTTGTCTTATTTAATTGAATAGCTACTAAACTTTCGGATAAAATTGACAAGTCTTTAAAATGCGGTGCGCTAATATACCTTTCAGCACCAAACAATTTGTTGGTTGTATTCAACTTATCTTTCCATAATTTTACAAGCCTAACATCAACTTGTTTCCGCTTGTTTTCAATTGTTTTTCCAAAAATAGAATTGTTTTGTTTCTTAAAAAAATCTTTTTCAAAATCCGATTTAGCTTTTTGCCTGAGAGAAGTATTTAATAAAATGTATGGTTTTAAAAAATTATCTTGATAGAATGATAATATTCTATATATTTTTAACAATATTAAACCATTTTCTAAGCACTCTTTCAAATGTATATAATGGATTACAAAACGATGTTTGCTGTATAAATTTGCAATTAATTTTTTACACTTGGTTTGCATAGGAGAATATTTTTCGGCAGCAAATGGCAGATCCGAATGAGCATTATGAATGTTAGGGGGGTAATATAAATCTACCTCTAAAATGTATCCTTCATTACCGTTTTTGATAACATCATTTATACTGAACTTATTTATTTCATTATCATTAAGAAATCGGAAGTTACGCATTGGAAGTTTTTGCATCATTGCAAAGCCGTATAAATTCACACAGTCAAGATAAATAAGGTATGTGCTTGCCTTGTCCTTATTATACGATGATTGATATTTGTTATTAGCTTTGGCATATCTTAATGAGCATTGGGCAAGACCTCCTCGAATTCCATTTTCTAACATTTGGTACATTTCTACATCAGATATTAAATCAAGCTCTACTTTAGTATACAATAGCATAGCATCCCAACTTAACGATGGTGATGAAACGTAATAGCATGGGTCTAAATTATAATAAAGTAAACTCATTTCTCGAAACTTTTCGAAAATATCGCATAATAACAGTACATCACATTTTAAATAAAGGTCTGTATACTCTCCTAAATTTTTTATTTTAAAAGTTTGCCATACGTTTAAAGCATGCTGATAATCTTCAGTTGAAATATTTTCTCCCGTTAGTTTACTAAAGAATTTTGACTGTTCTGGCAGTTGGGTTTCATCATATTTTTCCCATTTGTCTACATAGTCATAACAATATACACCTTTTCTACACGCTAAATTAAATAAACGATCATGATTAAAAAACAAGCGCAAGTGGTGGAAATCATTCGAGTGTAACGTTTTTACCAACTTATCTAAACCAGTACTTAAAAAGTTAAACGAATCAATAAATTTCAACTGAACTATATTTTTATTATCAATAGGTATGGATTTTGTAAACGATATGTACTTTTCTTTTGATTTAGGAATTAAAGTTATTTTGCCAATTATATCCGAGAGCTCTTTTATAAATAAATGACAATCATAACCAGACAGATTGTGAAAAATTATAGGTATGTACAGACATTGTTTCAAATTTAAATTACAGGCATTGTGTGCAGGACCTCTATATTTACCTGTGAAATGATCATGATCTTTAACTTTTTTATCATTTTGTGCGAACTTGTTTTTACATATGTGGCATAATTGAGCTGTTTCGAATGATTTTAACTCCTCAGAAGTAAGAGGTAACATTGGCTGTTTAATTTGTAAAATTTTATACAGCCTTTGTAGGTCATTTGTAATGGTTTCAACAAATGTTTGTGCACAGTTTGGACCTCTATAACTAACAAAATCATTTAATTCAGGTTTAGATTTGCAACAAATATAATAAGCATACGATGATGCTTGATGTGACTGCACAGATTCAGTAAAAAGCGATTTATTTTTGTCTGAGTATTTGCAAAGCAAACTTTCAAAATCTCCGTATATTACAATTGGAATTCTTTGGGTTCTCTCAAAGTTTGAAAATTGTAATTTGCTATGTTCATCGGGCAAGACTGTTTTTATTCTACTACAATTGTGATTTAATAATTTATCTTCATTGTCATAATACAAAAAACACTCATCACATAAAAATACTTTAGATTTATGTTTGGTTAATTGTCTGTGCACAAGGCGACTAAAGTTTTTTATTAAACAAAAATGGGCTTTATCATCTTTCGTTATGTACAACAAATTGACATGTGTAAGCTTTCGTTCACGTGTCAAATATAGAGGACCCGTTACATGGTTATTAGCTTCAAGACCATAAACATTCACACTTATAGAAGGATTATTTTTCTCAAAGATTTTAATATCATCGAAACTTGGTGGAAAAGACATATCATTTATGTTTAAAAGCAACGTATAGTGTGGGTACGATTGAATTCTATTAGCATTCCGGTTTTTTGGGAACATGTGAGCAATAATACACCACAAAAAACAATTATTGTCATTGTTGCGTATATTCAAACATGACTTTGTGTTTTTTATAACCGTAGGCAATTCTAAGTATGTTCCAGCTCTTAAAGGGTTGTACTTGTTTATGTTTATTTCCAAATGGCTTATGCAATTAATAGTCCAACCAGATTCGGCAAGTTCAAACTCTAAACATTTAGCTATTAATTTTTCAGAGCATTTAAAATACAAATTATGAATATCAGTATTCGGAACTGCTATCATATATTTGGTGTTAAAAGATTTCATAGAGCTTTCATTATTTTTTGGCAAAATGTATGACACAAATAATTCAAAATTGACTTTAATTGCTTTATGCTTTTGAATCATAAGATTGATAATATCACATACAGATTTTGAAATTTCATTTAAAAACGTTTCTGGAGTTATTGTTACTTCACTAGATTTAAGTGGATTCACTTTGTAACTTATGATTCTATTTTTAAACGCAGTAGCAATAATTTGAATGTTTTCGAATTCGGAGCAGAGCAATCGATTAGATTTATGAATATTTGTTCTACTGTGTGCTGATAATTTTGAAACATAAATGTTACAGTCTTTACAAAAAAACATGTTTTAAACTTATCTTAAATTTTAGAACTATTTCTTCTCATTTTAAAATATCTCAGTTTTTAATTTCAGAATTTCTTAGGTCTTATTTCGGGTTTTCTAAATTTCTCAAGATTGAACTCTGAAAAAAGTACATGTTTAATATAAAATAATTATTTTAAATCACAGTTATTCAATTTTTCAACAGTTGCTAAATTCTCATTTTAAAATTTCTCAGTTTTTAATTTCAGAATTTCTTAGGTCTTATTTCGGGTTTTCTAAATTTCTCAAATTTGAACTCTGAAAAAAAGTACATGTATAATATAAAATAATTATTTTAAATCAAATAAATATTCTCACATTTCTTTATAAAGACTGTAGCTAATATTATTTCAGTTTGTAAAAAAAAAGGTTAAACACATTTATAATAAAGTTATTCGCAAATTACAAAAACTTGCACAGAAAGAGCGCATAGTATGGATATAAAAACTGATTAAAATTAATTTTAATTTAATTAAAATATTTACTGTATAGAACAGGCTGAATTTCTTTAAATTCAGCCTTTCCAGTATTCACAAGGTGTGTTAAAGCCTTCCACACAATATTATCTTCATCGCTTGATAATTTTAACGTTAAAAGAGATTGTTTCCAACGCTCGTTTGGGGCAAGTTTTTCCACTTCATTCGTATTATAAACTCTTAATTCAAAATAATACTTTCCAACCCTACCCGGGTCTGATTGGAAGGTATAACCATCAGCCACTCGTTGAGTGAAGCAGCTCTTCAGAGTGGAGGCACGGATCAGCGGTCGAGACAATTCATCCTGAAATACATAAGGTAAAGTTAGTTTATTCAGAAAGTTTTAATTAAAAATAATAAAGTGCGAGGGCAATTAATTAAAAAACTAGATAAATTAAAAAATATAAATACAAATAGAGTAATTTCCAGACAAAAGACAAAAAGTCTATTTAAACTCTTATATCTGCAAATAAGTATAATTTTTGATGGAGAAAATCACACACTGTAAAAAACTGTTAGTTTATGAATGCTTTTTAATGAAACGGAAATTTAAAATGTTTCAAAAAAATCTTACCTCAGAGTCTGAAGCGATGGTATTCCGTTTTCTTTTTGGAGCTGGTTTCGTAGTAACTTGCAGCCCGTCGCTATCAGACTCTGATTCTGAAGCGAAAGGGCTTTTAGAAAGCAAAGCCTTCTGCTTCTGAGACACTTTTTTATCTCTCTTCGCAGCTTTTTTTTTTGAGTTGCCGAAGGTTTTTCCTTTTGTTGCTCGAGACGTTGAAGGCGCGGAGACCTCTTCTTCAACCCAAAAAGGATTATTCATCGACTGAGCCCTGAAAACATTATTAAAATGCAATAAATATTTTTGTTACCAACATTGCTAGCAACATGAAACAACAGCACCCGTATTCTTCAAAGGGATAGGTAGAGGTGTACTGTTAGCTTACTTTTCACAGGAACGTTTTTGAAATGTCATCAAACAGGAACTAACGACAGAAAAAAAACTTTAAAATGACTTAGGAATCGAACCCAGGTCTTATGCTTATTGCATGATAGAGCAACGAAGCAAGAATTATTAAACGATTGTAAAAATATTAATATGAAACTACAAATACAGTACAAGTACTGTCAGTGACCTGTATTACCCGACCCTTTTTTCCCTCCTTTTTCTTAACTTAAATGAGTAATTTCAGTCGTAAAACAAATAACTTTTTCAGTCGTATATATCGAAGAAAAAAAAATGATTAAGTAAAATAAAATACTTACATACTTTGTTTCAACTGCAACACTTGTTAAAAAAAATAACCACAAACAAATTTAAACTCACTAATACACTTCAGCACAACAATGACAAAATGTAGCGAATGTTACATCTCAGATGCTTATTTTATAGACCTAAATCCTAAAGCCTTAGTCACATGTTAGTTTCTAACAATAATTACTTTAAAAATTTAATTAAAACAATATTTGTTATTAGAAATTCATCTCTATCACCTGAGTTCTTAAAGTAGATTTTATTTTATTCATTTCTCGTACTGAAATCACAATGTGAATGCTTCCGAATGCTCTAGTTAAGGAAAATGTTTTCACAGCACTTTATCCATAACAGACTTATGGAGGCGACCTGAGACGAAAATCGTAAAAGGAATGAGGTGTCAATTAACTCTGGCGGAATACTTACAAACATGTAAAAGAGACCAATCAAATGAGATCTCTGGAAGTTATTTGTCATGTATGTAGAAACGCTGCCTTATTCTTTAAACTCCTCAAGTCGTAAAGGCTTTGTTAAGTATAGCTATCCTGCTCGTTTTAATGTTATTGGAAAGAGGTGGCAATGGATTTCAAAGTGATTTTTTTGTTATAGAACTTGTAATAAGATATTACAGAATTAGGCTGGGTGAATATTGAACGTTGGGAAATAAAATAAACAGAATTTTTAATTTTTAAATAGGAAGCACTGTACTATATATAACCCATTGCTTTTTATATAGTAGCTTTTTTGTATTTAATGTATTTTTGAAAACCTGTGTGGAAAATTATAGGCGCCGAGAGAAAAAAAAATCTAAGAAATAACAGTTTGTTTACCTAATCTAGCATCAAAGTGTAGTATTAAAAAAGTACTATTTATTTTAAGACTAAGAGATACAATTATCTTAATTTATTTATTATCTATTTAAGTATATAAAAAAAAAAAAAACATATGTTCGTACTAACTTGTTGATTATATTGTTTATTCTCTACACACCTACACAAAAACACATACATATAAAAATACATTTAAACATAAAATAATTACAATTATACATTCTTAGGAATTTTATTTATAATGTTTTCTAAATCTATGTTACATATATCACTAGTGACAACATTTTCGGTTATAAATTGCATGCACTTATTTGCGCTGCACTCGCAAGATTTTTCTGGTAAATTATCACTCTCGTATATCTCAATTTTGATTACGCATGTCCTTGAAGATGTATTTGGCGCCCTGGTTTTGATGTACGAATAGTTTTGCTGTCCTTCACGTTTCTGTGGAGGACCTGAAGTATAATTTTTTCTCTTCAAATTGAGTCGTGATGTAACAGGTTCTTTGACCTGCTGGTTTGGGATAAAATTAAAAAGATCCTCACTGTCCTGAAAACAGAAATAAATGATGATGATAAGAATACATATAATACCTACCTAAATTCAAAATCAATAATAATAATTGAATATGTTGTATGTATTACTTACCGACATTGCGATTGAATCAAACCGGCCAAAAAAAAAACGTATTTGCTGTGTTGCAGTCAAAGGCTCTCTATGATCTGAACAAATCAGATTATCTTATATATGGCATATAAATCATGTCTTTAAGGTTTAATTTTCTTCATAATATTATAACTCAATCTTCTCATCATGCGTGGTAGCAGAATCAAGTCGAAACATGTTGATATCATCCATGTACCTGTATACTATATACCGAATAACTTGCATTCAATTTGGCATATATCACGTTATTTCTACTGAAAAAATATCAACTTTAAATATGTATAAATTAGATCGATTTTAGAACAATTGGAACTATTGAAATGCAAGGAAAAAGGTCTTAACTATATTTTTTGGTTGCATTGGAATTAGAACTTTGTTATGTGTGAAAAATAAGTTTGTAGTTCCAAAAACTTCTAATTATATATTAAGTTTTGTATAAATAGAACAAAGTGGTCCAATATTTTATCACGTCTTCGACAACACATTTGGCTCATTGATTATAAGGTCGACATCACATGTAAATAGTGTAGACGTTTAAGATGGTGTAATAAGGTCGAAATCACAATGTAAATAGTAGATTATTAATAGATGCTGTAACTAATGGGTCAAATGTGTTTTTGCGGGTTCGATCCCCCACGGAACAAATGAGTATTTGTTCAGATTTGGATTTGGTTTTTTATGTTTTTTTACATTTTTTTTTACATTATAATCAATTACTCTATCTCCATAATACAGTTGGCTACACATCAAGTTATAATTTCCAGTAAAAGCCGACCTCTCACTATACCTACGGAAAGCCTATGTCAGGGGTGGCGAACCTTTATGGATCAACGTATTACAATAATTCCTTTAGCTCTGGGCCTGCAGTCTCGACAAAGATAGCGATCGCTTTACGACAAAATTCGGTCGCAAAGCTATAACGATGCGGATTTAAGTTGGTAGCTAATACCGGCGGGTCGCGTCCGGCTCACGTCCACCTTAAATCCGCACCGTTATAGCTTTGCGACCGAATTTTGTCGTAAAGCGATCGCTATCTTTGTCGAGACTGCAGGCCCTGGTTCGCTTTTTTGACAAATGCTAGCTACAGCTAATCATGCCATATTTCTCAATACTTCATAGTGAACTTTGTGACTTTCAATAAATCGTTTCGATGCAACGCTGCGCGGCGATTGAACATGATATTGTTGTTTATTATTTTAAGTAGGTACATGCGATCATTTTGCTTCGCTATATCAGTTCGACATCGGGTCAGTTTGTGATGCACATGACAACCACTCGGATCAGCAAAAAAAACAGTTGGAGATCAATCGCTCCACTGTGTAAAGACTGGAGATGTTTTTAGATTATGTGTAAGGACTCGAGATGTTTTTAGGTTATGTCAGGTAGAGTATGAAATGAAAGGCTGAATAATCTCATGAGTAGTGTATAATTGGGGTATCTGGATCACTTCGCTTCGTGATCCAGATCACCCCCAATTATACATCAGTAACTAGCTTGTTACCATCTATTCAGAACGGATTCTCAAAATCCAGACTGGAACAAATACTTTATGTTCCATGCGGGAATCGAACCCGCGACACTTGGCACATTTACAAATAACAGTATCTGTTTAATTTAACCTACTATAAACATTGTCATGTAGCGAGACAAGCTCTTAACCAATGCACCAATCGTGTCGTCAAAGATGAGGTTAAATATTGGATCACTTTATGACCTATGCTCACTCGATCATCGTGTTATTTCCTCATGGTAATAAAAGGGGTTGTGACTTGGTAAATTGAAAAAAAAACATCAATTTAATTAAAAATACCTTTATTCTCAATCCACAGTTTTAAACATGTAATATTTTTTAAAGCACAAACATTTGAATGAAACACACAGCTTAATATTTTACTAGACTTTCCATAATCATCAAATAATGTTTGAAAACTAGGACAGTTTTTATTTTCTAAATTATATATTTTGTCGTGTTTTACAATGTTTCTTAACCACAAAACTTTTTCACAGCCTTTAACATAAATGATTTTATCTTTCAAATAGGGTACAATGTATTGGTGTAAGTTTAAGTATGGTATATAACCCTCTTTCCAGAAAATGTTTCTGTTTCTCTCTATCCAACTTACTTGCAACCTTTCTTTTTTTGTAAGATCGTAAAATGGGTATGGTGGTTTGATTAACAATACCATAATTCGATTGTTGCATGCGATTGCTATTTCTTTGACAATAAACTCGTTATTTTCCATCTTAAACCCTTGCACATCGACTATAGCGTTCATGATAATTTCCTTACAATACTACTCAGAGGTTTATATTCAATCAGGCGATCGTTGATAATTAGACAATAAGCAGATGTATTTTCTGGAATATCTTCAGAACTTTCTATTTCAATTCTCACATCTATAGCCCCAGTCTTCAAAGCCTCGTTCTGTCTTGAGCAATCAATTACAAACAAAGGAGCCTTTTCCTTAAATTCAAGCAGATCGAGCATCGGTTCACACCGAGTGTTATAATAAGACTGACGAAATTTTGTGTACAATTCATATAATATACAATACTTATCTTCAGAAAACTTTGAATTAACGGATTCGTATGGATAATAATGAGAATTTAAGAAAAGAGTAACATTAGTTAATTTACCATGGTCAAATATTGAACTGTCTCTAGATTTCATGTTCTTTCTATTTGTCTGTAACCCTAAGATCACATACCTCGGTTTCTCGAGTTGTGAAGCAGTCTTAACAACCCAGGAATGTTTTGTAGTTTTAGGTAATAAAGGGTATTCATACAAGTCCCAGTTTCTAAAAGCTATTTGAATAGGGCGATCTTTTTCTAAATGTTTTAGTAAAGTTAATCTTTCCCGATCTGAAACTTTTATATGAGGCACGCGCCATTGCAATCTCTCTATATTTATTTCAATCGAGTCATTATTATCAAGGTTAACACTATTAAGATTGGAACTACTTCTGTTAAGTATAAGTTCATGTTTACAGTTTATGATAATTTTATCATAATCTTCCGCAAATCCCAAAACTTTATTCAGGGGTAAAAGAGCGCTAAATAAGCCATCATTATCTTTAACCCCATTTATATTCCACCCCCAAACACCAGCAGCTTTGCTTTCACCCTCACTCATAGACACATATGATTTTAGAGTTATAGTAATTCCTGCATTTTTTATTCGGTCTATCTCAACACCGTTAATTTCATATCGAATGTCTTGAAATAGAAACGATATAGGATTATTAGTGAAATTAACAACCTTTCGCGTAAGTTTTCCTGATGCATC
Organism: Mesoligia furuncula; assembly: GCA_916614155.1. Classification (NCBI taxonomy): domain Eukaryota; kingdom Metazoa; phylum Arthropoda; class Insecta; order Lepidoptera; family Noctuidae; genus Mesoligia; species Mesoligia furuncula. The sequence goes on along the minus strand of OU744800.1, from coordinate 25,588,462 downwards.
TTTAGAAGACACAGTGGCTCGACCTTCAACGTAAATGTAGCTAGCTGAGGGTAATATATACATATCTTGCTGATTTATGGGTATTCGTATTTCATCATTTTCTTTAAAACTGTTGCTGTATGGATTATAAGTATGATATTCGTAACTCACAATAGAGTTATCGAATTTCGGTGAATCGTTTATGTCAAGAATACTCATAATTTAAATCCCAAGGCTTGAAGAAATAACTTATTCTCTTTAGTGATTTTTTTTATACTTCGTGTATGTCCGCGTCTTCTGGCGATACGAGAACGAGTAAAGTTATTCACTTTGGCGCCTGATTTTATATTATTATACACTATCATTTTTCGGCTATAACCTAACTGACATTCGACTCTTGTAACAGACAATGTTAAAGTGTTGACTTATGAGTAAGACATCTTTTTTAAAGTAATTATTTAAAAAGCCTGCTTTTTCCAAAACTCTTTAAGAAATTTTATGCATAAATGTCCACAATTAAATAAGTTATTATTTTGAAAATTATTATAGTTATAATGGATGTCGTCAGAACCCACATAACGAATAAATTCTATTGGCGGTTTTAGGTTTCCGTAACTATCGAAGTATTCAACATATTTATTTAAAATTACATAGGCTACCCAATGTGTACCAGAATTTTTCGAATTATCTAAATTAATGATTCCACACTCCCGGGAAAACGGAGATCTTGGTAACATATCTCTCATATACACTCCACGAAAATATGGAATGTTTTCCGTAAAATTTATGATATCTATATTAGTAAGAGCACGATTGGGTAGCCTACGAATTAGTTTTTTTTTTTCAAATTTACTAATCGAAGTTCATTCTTGTAACGGTTTAGCCACAATCCGTTCCCAATACATACACCTTTCACTTTCCTATGACGTTGTTCCATTTGTTCCAAACGCTTTTTTGCAACCTTATACTCGTTGATAGTTTTGATGATTCCAGCAATTCCACTTGTTATACTTCCGGCAGCAGATAAGCCAGCAAATATAGGAATTAAAGGTAAAACACCACCGGACTTAGGAATGGGTATGATACGGGGGAGCTTTGCAGATGAATCATGAGTTAACTCCTTAGCAGCAGCGTATGCCAATTCTATCAGTTTTTTCTTACACTTTGGCTTTAATTTTTTTACGCATTTTTTCGTGTGGGTGATTATATTTTTAAAGTTTTTTTTGAGACCACATCCAGTACTCACTTTTGATAGCATTACATTGTTAACCAATTTAGCAGCAAGTTTTTCTCCTCTGCTTGCATCAGACGACAGAGCGCGCTTTTTCGCCATTTTTAGTAATATTATATCTGCTTTGTGACGATCTTTCAAACTTTTGGAATTATTATACGCGATATCGTGATGTTTGCAATATTCATCTAATTTATTCACACCTTTATCACCACGAGCCAATCTTTCATGTAATTTAGTTCCAGGACCACAATAATTATATCCCGGTAAATGGAGCTCAAATGGTAAATTATTAATAAAACTGTTCACAAGTCCTTCTCCTTTCATGTATGCAAACAGAATAGAACCTTTAACGAAGATCGTGACATTATATTCATGAAGCCCTCACAAAACATTTGTATCATCAATCCAACTATTTTCTGATGGTGGTAACCCCAACCATTTCACGAAAACTTTTCTGCCTTTTCGCTTCAAAACTTTTTCAACAAGGTAAATATCAGGATGTTTAGTAATTTGTAATTCTTGATCATAAAATGCTCCTAAAATAGGCTGCTGTTTACTGTCTTGTAATAAATATGTAACAGGATTTGTATTTTTAACTTTACTGATCTTAAATATCTCTGTCGACCAATTAGGAGTATAGCCTTTTTCAAAACAACCTTTATGTTTACTTATTCGAACAAAATCACCCGTCTTGAACTTATGACGTTTTGATTTCATTTGTTGTCGATTAAAGTATAAATTTAGTAGTTTAGTTTTATTGCTATGATTGACTTGAGCTGGTGGTAAACCAATTGTTGTATGTATTGTTTGATTATATCTATTAATTATTTTAGCGAGTGTTCCATCTATCCATTTATAATTCCCCTTTAAACTAAATTCCTTGTATAGCTTACTCTTTATCGTCCTTATTAGTCGTTCTACAATCGAGGCCTTTTTGGTTGAACATGTGCTATAGTGATTGATAGAATTATTTTTTATAATTTTTTTAAAACTTTTATTGTAAAATTCTGTTCCTAGATCTGTTTGCAAGTTTCTAGGGATGCGTTTTTCACTCAATATCGTATTGAAAGCCTGAGATACACATTCTTTATTTTTTTGTTTAAGTGGAATAGCCCAAGCATACTTAGAGAATCCGTCGATAACAACTAAAATATATTTGCAGTTAGCGTTGAATTTTGAAATACTTTGCATATCCATTAAATCGGCTTGCCAAAGATCATCAATATCTTTTAATATTACATGTCTTCGAGGAAAATTGATTCTTGCACTTCTATGAATTTCGTTTATAATATCTCTTTTCACTTTACTCATTCTTAAACAGTCACTTCTGAATTACAAAAATATACTAAACAGCAATTCACACAATGAGTCCTTTTATTCTTTTATTATGCCAACTTCTTTTAATTCTTCAATAATTGATAAGATTTCATTGTCAGCATTAGTATTACCTGCAGTTTTAGATGCGATCAAAAGTTTAAGCCTGTCTACTAATTCATTAGGATCATCCCAATAAACAAGTTCAGTATTTGTTTTATATTTTTTAAGATATGGTAGACCGGCACCTCGCTTTTGCTTAGATTTAATTTCTGTAGATTCTTGTAAGCGTTTACTAAACTCCGAAAATAACGGCTTGATTACTTGAGAATATTTTAAACCTTTATCTCCTTTAATTTGACCTGCAGAGTCGAAGTCTCTTTTATGAGCATTGGTTGCGACAAGTATTTCCTTGTACACTAGCTTATCTTTTAAATTGACTGCCGATAAATCAGGCTTTTTGCGCAGTAATAATTCTTTGAGACCTGGTGTTATTTTATACTGTTTATTAGCTATGCAAATATTATATACTTTACCAGAGTTCTCATAAGTGGTAGAAAAATTTACTATTGTATTTCCGATCATATGCTTATTATTCTCGCTACGTACTCCAAACGGTATGTTCATATCATCATAAATTTCATAGATATCTTCTTTTTTCAAGGAGACATTATTAACATTTTCTGATTCAGACGAGTTACCTTCTTCTTCGTCTTCTAAATTAAATCCATCTAAAGAGTTTGATTCACCAGAAGATTCATGTTTGTACATATCAGAAGATTGATGTTGTAAAAATATTTTTGCATCCATATTAGTCTTTTGAGTTTGGTCAGTTTGTTTGTTAGCTACCATCGCATTGAGAGGATCTGCGAGAGGCTTAAAAAAATACTTCAGATGAGTGTTGGTATTAAACTCCTCATCTTTCATTTGTTTTATTTTATTTTTTATAGCATCTGCAGACTTGATTAATTGATCTGTAATTTTGTGATCCATTATACGACTTATACTTAACAGTATTTACGTGCAAATGATAATCTTTTTTGCATTCTGAATTTATATAATCGTCACTCAAAATGTATAAAGTTGTCAAAAGATTGTCTATATCTTCCTTTGTTTAATTCACAATCCTTATTAATAATCAAAAAATCATAGGGGTGCAACCAGATCTTCGAACACAGATCTTTGAACTTAGACCAGTCCATATCAGAACTAACATGTTCATCGTATATATGCTTTAGGTTAACCTCATCTTGCTTGAAAATTATCAAAAAGTTAACATTGTCACGTAATAACTGCTTTGGTATTTTTGAATACGTTTGAGACAAATAGAAACAATCTATATCTCTATGTCTACCCATTGTGAAATAATTTCGTATATTAATTTGCTTTTCACAAACCACATCATCAAAAATAATAACAGAATTTTGTAATGCATCGTTAGGATGAATGACATCATCGTCAAAATTAAATATAAAAAGTTTTACTTCTGGAACTCTTTCCAAGATCAGTTTTAGAAACCTATATTTTGGTTGAAAGCTAGTCTTGGAATACAAGTAAACATTTTTAAACTTTAACCCGTTTTCATGTAGTAACAAACTAATCATAACGTTCGTTTTTCCGCAGTTTGAGGGACCACATATTATGCATCTTATATTATTCGGTAAAAGTACACTATGCTTACAGCGCGGCTTATTTTCTTTTACCTCAATATTTTTAACTTCTAACGATACTGGTTGCTTGACCCACTTCATAGTTGTATCTGCTAGAAAAATCAAATGTACTTGTATTTATAATGCATTCCAGGGGGGGGGGGGTGTATCTTTAAGTATAAGTAGGTAGTTATCTAAATAATCACCATAATAATTACGTTTTAATAACTTTACAAATAAATAAAATGATTGTAATATAACTACTTTTTGTAAATGCTGTAATGTATAACTGTTTTTTTGTCCCAAATAAATAAAATAAAAATGTTTTAATAGTAGGACATAATTGTACTATGAGATATAAATAAAACAAACACTTCATTGAGTTTCTCATAAATATTTATTGATTAACAATGCTATTTTAATCTTACAATATAAACTTTACTGCATAAACTATAACATACTTATGAAATAGAAATTATTCAGGAGTTAATAAATTATTATAAACAAGTCATAGTATTAGAATAGTGTATCACAATGCCCCCAAGGTAGTGTGTCAATCTGATTAGTAAGTATTTGTCTTTTATCATCATTGCTATCTAAAACTACTTTATTAACTTGTTGTGAATATAAGAGATGTTTAATAGATTTTATCATGTTCATTTTATGTTTCATCACTTTATTATCAACTAATGTTTCATAATAGTCTAACATTTTAAGATGATTGGTTACGGGCTTGGTTACACCTTTCGCTTTTTTTATCGTAGTTTTTACGCTTTTTAGACAGTATAGCTTTGCTCTTAAACCAACAAATTCGGTAATAATTGATCCACCAAGTTCATCTTTAAATAATCCTGGAATACTGGCATTTATTTTTGGTATTCCAAACGGATTGTCTTTTTCAAAGTTACTCGTATCAAAACGTGAAATATCAGTTTTTAGATCTTTGTAAAAGTCTTCTGTATTTATCAAGTACAAGAGACTATCGGTATCTGTGTAACAGAGATTTACATCGTCACCATATTTATTTTTAATATAACTATAATGAAAATTATATAAATGTTGTTTAGCAAATTCAAGCACTGTGAATCCAATGTAAATTGGTTTATCTAATGTTACTTTTTCAGGACTTAATTGGGCAGCTACAAAATTTTCAGAAAATATAGAAATACTCTTCAAATTGGGTCTTGAAATTATTTTTTCCGCACCAATGCACTTGTTTGTAGTATTACTTGAATCTTTCCATTTTGTGATTAATTTCACGTCTACTTGCTTTCGTTTATTTTCTATAGTTTTACCGAATACGGAATTGTTTAGAAGTTTAAAAAAATCTCTCTCAAAGGTCGATTTAGAAGCCTGTCGTAAACAAGTATTTAAGTTAATGTACTTTCGAAGAAATGATTCTTGTCTAAATTTGAGTATACGATGAGTTTTCTTTAAAATTAGACCATTATGTAAACATTCTTTTAAATTAACGAAATGAATGACATACTTGAATTTATCATATAAATTAGCTATTAGTTTCACAGATTTTCCGTTTGGAGGAATAAACTTTTCACATGCGAAAGGTAAATCCTTATGAACGTTATGTAGATAATCTGGGTACTCTAAGTCTACTTCTAAAATATATCCATATTCACCATCATTCGGAATTTTCATTACATCGAAATTTAAGAGATCACTCTGGCTTAAGAAAATAAATTCTGATACTGGCATTTTTCTTGTCATTGCGTAACCATATAAATTATTGCAGTCTAAATAAATTATGTAGCTAGATGGTTTTGTGTCATCAAAATGTGGAACATACTTATTGTTAGCCTTAGCATGACGAACAGAACATTGGGCTAATCCACCGCGTATACCCTTCTCCAGCAGTTGGTATATTTCCAAATCACTTATTAACTCAAGTCGAACGCCAGTATATAATAGCATGGCGTCCCAGCTTAAGCTAGGAGCAGATATATAATACGCTGGATCAAGAGAGTAATGTTGTAAACTTGCATTTCTAAAATTTTCAAAAATATCGCTCAATAATAACACATCGCATTTTAAGTACAAATCTGTGTATTCCCCCAGTGAATGTATATTAAAAGCTTGCCATATAACTTGTGCATGTTTGTAATCATCATCGGAAATATGCTCTAATTTAATTGAATTATAAAAACATTCCTTGGGAGGCAATTGCTTATCCTCGTACTTTGACCATGAATCCATATAGTCATATGGATAAACACCTTTATGTTTCAATAAATGCAAAGTCTCCTTATCGGTAACTATACTTGATAGATTGATAAAATCTTTAAGATCCAAGCTTTTACTTAATTCATCTAGACTTGAACTTAGGAACTGATATGAATCAATGAACTTCATTTGAATAGGGCGTGCTGTATTTCTCAGTTGAATAAACTTAGTTATAGATGTGTATTTTTCTTTAGACTTTGGGGTTATCTTAATATGACCTTTATATTTTGCTAATTCTTTTATGAATAAATGGCTGTCATAACCTGCTAAATTATGAAAAACAATAGGTACAAATGGACATATTTTGTATTTCAAATTACACATGGAATGAGCTGCGCCTCTGTATTCGGATGTAACGTGATCATGATCTCGAACTTTATCTCCAAATAATAATTCTTTGCATATATAACATTCGGTAGCGTTTTCAAAATTAGTTTTTTGTTCATTAGTTAGTGCTTTCATTGGTTTTACTTCGGATAATATAGTATTTATCCAAGTTACATCTTTAATTAACCAATTGATAAAAGTTTCAACGCAATCAGGACCTCTATAAGTAACAAATTTGTTTATACTTGGATCGTATGAGCAACATACATAATATGCAAAACATGTCGGAACATGTAATTTATACTTTTGTGTGCTATGGTTCTCAGTATTTTGTTCAGAATAATTTTGTAACATACTTTCAAAGTCAGCATAGATTATAAAATTAATTTTTTGCTGTCGCTCATAATTTTTAAATTGTATCATGCTATTTTTTTCGGGTAGTATTGTGAGCACATTACAACAGTGATGGGTACTATATTTCAATTCACTCGAGAAAAATTGCAAACATGAATCACAAAAGTGAATTTTACCTTTGTGATGACTAATTTGATGTCGAACTAGTCGCACAAGATTTTTAATCAGACAATAATGGCCTTTGCCATAACGCTCAATGTAAAGTAAGTTAATGTGATGTTTTTTCTTAGCATTCGTTAAATATAGAGGACCAGTTATGGTATATTTACTGTCTAATCCATAAATATTAATACTAATGCTAGTATTGTATTTCTCAAATAACTTTATATCATTCATAGACGGTGGAAATGACATACCCTGTGTATTCAGAACTGTTGAATAGTGTGGGTAGGAAGAAATTCTACATGCATTATATTTAATAGGATGTAACGCAGCAACAATGCTCCACAAAAAACAGTGATCATCATTATTCTGAATATTTAAACAGCATTTTTTATTTTTTATTACTGGCGGTAATTCTATAAAGGTTCCTCCTCTCATCGGATTGTATTTATTTATATTAACTTCTAAATGGCTTAGTGTAAAAAAGGACCAACCAGAGTCGCGCTGTTCAAACTCGGTTAGTTTACTCTTAAACACTTCTATAGTGTTCTTGTAAAAATCATTTAGATCAAAGTTTTTATAAATTACTATGAATTTTGTGTTAAAAGATTTCAGTAATTGCTCATTAGTTTTTGTTAATAAGAAGTAAGCAAATAATTCCAAATTGATTTTTAAACAATTATGTTTTTCTAACGATATTTCAATAAGTTTTATAATATCATTTTGAGACTCGATCAAGAACGTTTCAGGTGTAAGATAATCTATTTCCTGAGCAGGACTTAAGCGATATGTAACAATTCGGTTTTTAAAAGCAGTCGCTATTATTTTAATATTATCAAATTCAGTTCTCAATAAACAGTTTGATTTGTGTAAGTTAGTTCTCATATGATAATTAAATTTATGTTTCGGTATTTCAATATAGCATTTATCACATTTCATTATTTCATAGGTGGATGCAATGTTCGATGGTTCAACTGAAAAAAACAAGAAACGACATAGTTGACATTTTATTTAGATGAAATCTTAAAAACTATTTCAAGTACAGTAAATTAATAATAAACTTACTATTAGGTATTTCCATTAATTAAACATAAGATTACAATGATTAAACTATAGGTACCTATTATGTTAAGTAACTTTAGAAAAATATTAGGAAACAATCAAGTTAATAATAATTATTACTAATAAATGTTTTAGGTATTCCATTAAACTCCTTACGAGTGGCGCTAATAAATTTAGTTAAGTGCACCCATGCCTCAGTGTCTACATCTGTTTGGTTTTTTACTGTAATTACAGAATGTTGCCATCTATTAATCGGCAACACTTTATCTATATCGTCGCATTTGTAAACTTTTACCTCGACATAGTGTGTGCCAGTTTTAGCAGTGTGCGCCTGCCTGCTATAGCCGTTCGCAATCCTACTGCTAATATAGGAATAGATAGGCGTTTTTTTACCCCTTGGTGCTGATGAAGTGCTAGGCTGGTATTCATCCTCACTGTCGTCGCTTCCGAATAAATCAGCAGCTGTGGGCAGGTCCGGCAACTTTACGGGGTTTATCCGTGGTTTCTTATTGTATTTAGATGGCTTGAGTGTTGATGGACCCGCGGCTGGCATTCTGCTTCGCTTTTTCTTAGGTGGCACCTCAACCGAAACGGTCTCAGGAACCGTCACGCTTGGAGAGTCGTCCTCTGATAGGAAGAGGTCGTCTGCTAGCTGGGATGTCTTGGACCTGAAATTATAAAAATATTTGATTAGACATAGTAATATTATGTATGTAACTTATATGACTTATTGACATTTAATAAGATAAATAATATCAACACAATGGACTCGGGCTTGGTACAAAAAAATAATGCAACTGCGATCTATTTCGTACAAACGCTCCCAGCTGCCTAGGTCCCCAAGGTATACAGGTAAGTACCTACTATAAAAAAAAACACTTACATTTTTTTGCAGATAAATCCGATGATTCCTCACAGTTTAGAACCTTGCGTTGATCTTCCTTCGAAGGATGAGGGCACAATAGTGCTCCACAATTTCAATCGATGATTTAAATACCTTTCCATAATGCATTGATGCATACCCGAAAATGGTAAACGCAAACACCACAACAAAATATTGCATTGATAAACTAAATTAATATACTAATCAAATAGCCCGGTGTTACCTTCTGATTTTATTAATTTAGTACATATTAATTATGATTTAATTATACAGTAATTATGGTGTGTAAAAATATATATATATATACATATATGACGTCACGCAAAAGATTAAGTTAGAAGTAACAACGAACAAAAATCAGAAATCTTATATTAGAAAAAATATTACTTAGTTGCTCTAAAAAATGCTTAGGCTAGTAAATGCCTCTATCCATATGATAACCCACATATCCAGACTTCACTTGACTTATTTTTATTCATGTTTGTTATCATCGGGTAAGTAGTGCATGAGCATAATAGGACAAACAGACATTCCAACTTAATGCATTACTTAGCAGGAATGTAACGTAAACAATGCAGATCTCAAATCATTGCCAAGGCCACTGATGTCGCAATCAATGTGGGGGCCACCTACTGAGCTCAAACAATATAAAATATCAAAGAAGTACCATTGACATACAAAAAATTGCAAGGGGGTTAAATTTCATCTACGTAAGCATTTTTAGGTAGTAGAAGAAATAACCGCAACGAAATTATTATTTTCAACCTTATGAGCACTATTTTTTTTATGTAATTTTTATATAAATCGCTCACACTTATTCGAAACAACATTCGTTTTTCAAAACTGCAGTCTTCAGTACGTACTTACTCGCGCTGTCTACAATGTCGGTAAGTTACCTTTTTATTAAAATTATTTTTGTACCTAAACATTAATACCTACCGTACAACATTCAAAGTATGTATTATTTTTAATCATAATATTTTATAATTTCAGGATTCGGAAGAGCTATTTAACTTCATACCTTTAGAAAAAGGTCCTGCTCAAATACACTCGTTAAATCAAAAATATTTGGGTCTTGCTGAAACATCTCGCAAAATATCAAAAAATAAACGGATGGCATATTCTTACATAAAAAAACCTGTTACAAGACCTACGAAAATCATAAGAATACAAATTATCGATGCAGAAAATTTCGAGCAGAAGGACAGTTCAATCTGTAATCATTATTGTGAAGCAGAGGTTTGTGTCCAACACGTCGTTAAAAGCATTTTAATGGATGACATAATGACTAGCACTAAGGAATTAATTAATAAAATTCAGGAAAACATGGAGAACTCCTAATTAATATACCTGAACATATTGTTTTAATGTAGGTAGTTAGCGTGTTAACCTATCAAATGTTGTTACTTAAATAAAAATCATGACTATCTGTTTGAAACTATGTTAGTAAGTGTGGCTAAATATGTTGTACCTATGTGGTTAGTATGTAAGCTAATCAAATATTATAAATGAAAATGGCGTCGTGGCTATATTATAACTGGGGAGAGAACTGAGAACATAAGCTTTATGTTGTAACCCTTCCTGTTTTATTGAAAGTAATTAAAATAATGTTATAGTGTCTTACAATACACGGACTTGATAAATTGTACAAAGTGTATTTTGCTATTCTCCTATAAACGTAATTAAATTATATTTAAAATTGAATTGCAGTAAATAAATGCATATTTGTAACTATGAAATTGCTTTTTAATTAAATTCACTTTCATTTAAAAGTAATGTGGAAAATAGGAACACAAATAGATTCATACACGTCTACACAAACGTAGACATACAATCATAAACACACATGTCATGTAATCTGAGTTCGCGATTTATTTGCCAAAAACAAATATAAAATAATGGAAAAATTACTTTAATTAATACAATAAAGTTCAGTTTACGCTACAGCTTATAACTTTCTCAATAGTCGCTAGTCACTCTGAAATCAATTCAATTGTCATTGAAATAAAGTTGTTATTTGTTTAACTTTGAAATAGGGTGGGTGTGCAGCACTGCGCACTTTTACTAAAGGCACCTAAAGGTATCATCTGAACTTCACTTTGCGTTTTTGCTGGCGCATACCAATCTTATAATAAGTGGGGATCGATGGAGCGCCAGGGGTAATATAAAAATTGCATACTTTGATTTTGTGCAACCATACAATTCTTGCAAATGTAGCGCGAAGGCTGGATCGTTTTATAATTAAACTTTATTTATACTTAATCATTTGATGTCATCTGCAATGCATGATTTAGTGGAGCCTAGTAAGACATTTGTACAGTTATTTTGAAGTTCAAGAGCGCTACGGCTTTTGTAAGATTTAGATTCAAAAGACATTCATTTAGTATTTAATTTAATACACACGTCTAATTATATAAAGTGAAAACAATTAGTGGATCTTTAGTCCATACTCGAATATCTCAGTCTAGATTACTTTCTGAATAGATGGTGAGAAGCTAGTTACTGATATATAATTGGGGTGATCTGGATCACGAAGCGAAGTGATCCAGATACCCCAATTATACACTACTCTCATGAGCATTTAATAGAAATACTATTCCACAGGATATTTAACACCAGAAATGACAATAGGTACACCTTAGACTTAAAGTATGTCATATGACCGATTTATCTTAAGTAATTTAGAAATATTAATAGACAAAAGCACACTGATATATAATTATTAAAAACAAAATTAACTGACCTGGCCTTGCTTTAACGGATGGCAATATCTTTTCACGGAGTGACACACTGTTACTGTTTATGGTCTAGACTCTTCGGCGTCGCAGGAACTACTGACTTGCGCACGGCCGTTTCGTCGTTTAAATAACCGAAAGTGACGTACGAAGTCAGGCGTCGCCCGCCAACCGTTACGAGAATCGAACAAGAAGGCGGTAGTTGATAAAATAAACGCGTTTAACTCAAATGTAAAACGCATTTACTACATCGACCAGGTATAATTGTGTAATGAATTTACTAAAATCCTAACAGCTCGGCCATCCTACTAGAGCAAGTCCCTTCGCTCTTTTATTTTCAGAATATTATGATTTATTGTCTCGTAAATTATATCAATTCCTTATTAATACACTATTCAAATTAGAGGCTTAATTTGTATGAATCTAAATTGATTGACCTTTATTTTTAATAGGCTATGTACATAAATTAGTATTTTAACAAATGTTTATTAAATATGTATTTAACCACCGCTTAGAATTAATTTAGTTACACAACTCAAAATGACTAAATCTAAAAAAAAAAACACTTAAAAATAAATATACTTAATTCAATAATGGCTTCATGTTAACACAATCGAAACACACATACACCTAGCTTATATAGTACACACATTAATGACAATATTACAAATACAGTACTTAGGTACACGCTTCGATCACAAATTAAATCATAATTCAAGATAATAGTTTAATGTTTCAAAACAGGTTAAACAATATTACAAATTAGCAGAAACATTACCACTTTCTTAGATATTAGATACATACTCTTTTTTTTTTAACATATTTAGTTCTTTAAACATTAATAACTTTAAACATTCTTTTTATTACCATAATTTTGATGTCTTATTTATATAATGATAAATTGCAGCAGGTACTAAAGCAATATTTTCTATTATGTATCGATGTTCGATTGTTCTGATCCCGATGTAACGTTGTCACATTCGGAATCAGAACTACCAAAGTTTTGATCAAAACTAAGCCATGGTTTCATTTTATCTACTGCAACAATGTTTTCATAATTACGACAGCCTTTTTTTCGCGTGATACCCCATATCTGTTACTAAATAACGATCATTGGGCAAAACTTTAACGATCCTATACGGTCCTTGAAATTTCATAATTAATTTCTTAGACTTGCCAATATTCGGGATTTCCCTTCTCACACTTACCAAATCACCGACTGTATACGATTTGTTTTTAATACGCTTAGAATCAAACCTTACCTTGTCTTTTATCTGTTGATTATTTATTCTTTCTCCCGCTTTGCTTCTTTCTTTTTCCAAATCTGATGACGCTATAGTTTCTATAACATCGTCGATGACTTCACTGAGCCTGTTCTCAGTCTGACTTTTTAATCTTATGCCAAATAATAGTTCTGAAGGGCTCTTACCTGTGGTTTTATGCACTGTAGTGTTGAGTCCAATTTGCACGTCAGGTATAAATTCGTCCCATGTCCGTTCATCCTTACCATGCGTTTAAGTAGAAAGGGCATCGATGATTGTCCTATTAAATCGTTCCACCTGACCATTGGCTCGCGGCGTGGCAACTGCATTGAGGATATGTTTTATACCCAACGATTTTGTAAATGATCGAAAGTTATTGCTTGTAAAGGAGGTACCTTGATCGGTGATTAGCCTAACAGGTGTTCCAAAATAACTAATGTGTTCTCTTAACACTCTTACTGTGGTCGATGTCTTTGTATTCTTGACGGGTGAAATGTTAACGAACTTTGTAAAACCATCTATTATAACCAAGATATAAACGTTACCTCGTTTGCTACGAACGAACGGCCCCAGGTGATCAGCATGTATAGTATGGAAAGGTATCTACCTTTGGTATTGGATGTAACTCACCTTGCTGTTTCCCAGTTGTGCCCTTGTGGTGAGCACACTCCAAACATGATCGGACGTATTTTTTCACAAAACGTCTCATCTTCGGGAACCAAAATGATTGTTGAATTCGAGAAAGGGTTTTTTCAAAACCAAAATGACCGATGTCATCATGGTTCATTTTAACGATTTGCCAACGCACCCCCTTCGGTACTACCCATCGAACACAATCATCTCCGTTATTATTTAATAAACGATATACCTTACCGTTTTTTATTTTGTAATTCCTGACTATTTCCGACACGTTTTCAGATTCTGGATCAGTCAGAATTCGTTTAATCCGAGAGATCTCCTCGTCGGCTGATTGGACCGTTGCGATCCAATCCTCCGATTCGGTTGACAGAACGTCAAGTACGTGATCATCTATAACCGCCTTGTCCACCGGGTTTCTACTTAAGGCATCTGCGTGCGTCATACCTGTACCCGGCCTATACTCTATTTCGCAATCAAACTCCTGGAGTTGGACCCACCAACGAGCAATTCGTGAAACTAAATCGCGCTTTATTAGTGTTGTACGAAGCGCGTTGCAGTCCGTCAATATTTTAAATGGAATTCCAAGAAGATAAACACGGAATCTACTGAGAGAAGCTACAACCGCAAGTGTTTCTAATTCAAATGAATGCATTCGTTGCTCATCTGGAGTCGTTTTGCGACTGAAGTAAGAGACTGGTTTGAAAAGACCTTCATCGCATTTTTGCATTAGAATCCCCGCAACGCCATACTTGCATGCGTCAGTATGTAACTGAGTCTCCCGTTTTGGATCGTAAAGAGCCAAGATCGGACGAGAAATAAGAGCTTGTTTCAAAGAATCGAATGAGTCATTTTGTTCTTTATGCCATTTCCACTGACAGTCTTTTTTCAAAAGATCCGTCAGTGGTTTGCAAATGACCGCGAAACCTTTTACAAATCTACGAAAAAAACTAGCCAAACCGATAAACTGCCTTACTTCGTGTTGGTTCTTTGGAACCGGGAACTTGGCCACTGCTTCAATTTTGCGAGTGCCTGGTTTAATACCTAGAGAGCTAACTTCGAAACCCAAAAAGTCTATTTTGTTAAAGAAGAAATGGCATTTGGAAAGTTTTAATGTCAGGTTTCCTTTGCGTAAAAGAGTTAGTACTTCCTGAAGCCTAACGAGACCTTCCTCAAACGTTCGAGCTGGAATGAGAACATCATCCATATAGACCAGAGCATATTTGATTTTTGCTTCGGAAAGTATTTTATTTATGGTTCTTTGAAAAACTGACGGGGCATTTACTAAACCAAATGGCATCCGAGTATATTCGTACTGACCATCAGGGGTAACAAATGCAGTTTTATCTTGTGAAGACGTGGAAATAGGAATTTGATAGTAGCCGGATGCCAAATCAAGGGAAATGAATAATTTACTACCAGCAAGTTGATCTAATTGATCTTCAACTCTAGGAAGAGGATAATGATCCTTTTTAGTTCGTTTATTTAGAGCACGGTAGTCGACGCATAGCCTTTTTTCACCGGTCTTTTTTTTTACAAGCACAATCGGACTCGCGTAGGGCGACGAAGATTCCCGGACTATGCCTGCGTCAAGCATTTCGCCAACCATATCGCGAACGAGGTTCCTCTCCGTTAGAGACATCCGATAAGGTCTGTAAACTACTGGTTCAGAATTTTCTAACTCTATTACCATTTCTCCCGCAGAGGTGAGTCCCAAATCTTTTAAATTAGATGAGAAACAATCACTAAATCTATTGAGTAGACATTGTAATTGACCCTTTTGTTCGTTTGTAATTGTGGGACCAACGAGTAAGCATTCATTGAAATTAGAATTGTCCAAAGAGACTTCGGAAACATCTTGAATAACGTTATTAGAAATGGCACGTGTCAACAATATATTTTTGACAAAGGTTATTCGTGTATCGCTCAGATTGAACACGATTACCTGCCCTAAACCCGATTTAAGGTCGTACCCTCCAGGAAATAAATAATAATCACCACCGGGCACGCCTCTTACAGAACCGTTGACATATATTTTCCCATTGAAATTATTGCAAGAATTTACTGGAACAATACCTATTTCACACGGCGACAAAGAAATGTCTTCCAGAACCCTCAAAAATAGTTTAGCATTTTCACAAGTTTTTTCAAAAATTATTTCATTAGGTGTTTTGGTAATAATTATGTCAGGCAATTCTGTAAAAGTGTGTCGCAGTAACACAGGATATTTCAGAGCGTGATTTTCGACAATTAATATTTCAATATTTTCTTCTATACCTTGAACGTTAACATTAACCTTGGACCTACCTAACGGACTAACATAATTTCCACCTATTGCCCTCATTAAGGGTAAGTCTTTGGTATCAATAAAAAGTTTTAAGCTTTTAGCCTCACTTTCCCTAATAAGACTGCATTGGCTACGTGACATAGTAATTCCTCATTGTTGATCAGAATGTTAAAAATATATTTGGAGTTAGACTCACCTGCTGTTAGTTCCGATACCAATTTTTCTTGAACAGGGTCTTTTAGATTACTGTCTTGTGGCTGTTGTTTCCTGAACCTACAATAAGTACTTAAATGACCCAGCTTACTACAATTAGTACACGTTGCTGGTGTCTTCCGGCATTGGATACTCTTGTGACCATCTTCATTACAATTGTGACATACTAACCTTTTTGGTTCAGGACCGTTGCGTCTGGCGGGAGCGGTTGTTCCAGTAGCCCTCCTCTCATGTTTTTGATTTCTTTCCCCAGCATCTCTAGTAGAACCTATTTTAACGGTTTTTATGTATTTCAGTACCTCTTCAGGCTCGCGAAATTGAGCAGCTTGAGCACCGACCCTGACAGCGCGATCTTCAATCCCATTTAGAATACAGTCAACCGCTTTACGACCTTTTATTCCGCATCTATTTAGTAGATTCATTTTTTCGTAAAAGTAGTGCTCCAATGATTCGCCATAACGGGCTTTTTTAGCTAGCATTGCTATTAAAAGTTCCGCATAATCGTCACGACAAGGAAAATTTTCTACTAATTTTCTTTTCCATTCGGACCATGAGTAAAGGACTGTGCTGAGACCCTGGTACCAAATTTTCGCAACACCGGTTAACTTTGGTAGGGCAAAATGGATAGTTTCTTTTTCATCCCAACCATAGATCTCTGCACACTCCTCCACTTTAGTAAGCCACATCAAGATGGTCTGATCTTTTGTCATTGGATCAAATTCTGGAATGACATTATTTAAGGAAAGTTTGGAGCTAGATCGACCTTTTACATCTTTAAGAATATCTAAAAACTTATCTAGAATACTGTTAGTATTATCTTTATCATCTAAATTTGTATTTACACGTTTATGCGACTGAACATTCGGGGAATAATTACGTTGTTTTCTTTGTTTACTATTAGTTGATTGATCAGAATTGTTACTAGTTCGCCGTCTTTTACTCCCCTCATGTCTGTCACATATTATATCGTTATTTTGACGCCTTCGTTGATTAAGTCGTTTACGCGACGAAGACCGGTCTTCTGAACTGGTACTGGAATAATCTACACACCTTGAATGATAGCGTCGGCGTAGTGACTCGCGGGACTTACTACGTTGTCTAGATGCACGCTCCGACAAGCGTGACCGTTGAAAACGCTTCGACGTTGCTCTTGGTCTTTGAGGTTGACCATAAGGAGGACAAAGAATTATAGACTCGTCGCTTGAAGCATACGGCGAATTCTCCTGTCCCTGATCTGCGCCTGCAGCCGCTCCTTTGGTAGACATTTACTTCGTGCCTGCTCAATGGCAGCACCGTGCCCAAGCTACTTACACTTGATAACAGCACTTGTACCCAAGTCTTATACTTGATAGCAGTACTATGATGGTTAACGTGCCCAAGCCTTATTTATACTTGATAGCAGCACTATGATGGTTATCGTGCCCAAGCCTTATTTATACTTGATAGCAGCACTAAGATGTTTAATGTGCCCAAGCCTTATTTTTACTTGATAGCAGCACTATGATGTTTAATGTGCCCAAGCCTTACACTTGACTTGATAGCAGCACTGATGATTAACTATGATGATAGAAACTAAACAGCTTGATCATTTTAATGCTTTGGAAGATCCATAGCATCGAAACGATCAACATTGGTGAGGGTACGCATTCGAATGCTACAAAAACATTTTAAATAGAAAACCGTTGCAATGTCGAAGCATTTCTAAAGAGTAGTTCCTGGCAAAGCCGTGTAATGTTGTAACGCTTCCAGAGGGTAGCCCTGGCAAAGCTGTGTAATGATGTAACGCTTCCAGAGGGTAGCCCTGGCAAAGCTGTGTAATGATGTAACGCTTCCAGAGAGTAGCCCTGGCAAAGCTGTGTAATAATGTAACGCTTCCAGAGGGTAGCCCTGGCAAAGCTGTGGAATGATGTAATGCTTCCAGAGGGTAGCCCTGGCAAAGCTGTGTAATGATGTAACGCTTCCAGAGGGTAGCCCTGGCCAAGCCGTGTAATGAGTAAGTATTTCCACATTGCAACTAAATATCATAATAACACTCGAATGAATAACAATATTTTACACAATATATTATTTACCAACAGCTTATGAGTTTGAGTTCACTAAGGTTCATTGTCATTGCTTATTTTATTTAAAATTATTCATTACTTACAGACTAATTTATAATAAAATGCAACAAAGATCATTCAGGCCCCACTTCGATGATAGTAAGGTTATAATTATTTTAAAAGCAGAGAAAGAAAGAAGAAAAAAAAAACAAAATCAAACTTTTCAAGCGGCAAACAATCTGTGGGCAGGATAAACGAGTAGATAGTTTTGTTTATACTTTCACTCGTTTATCCCACTTCTGAGATGTAAAGACTGGAGATGTTTTTAGATTATGTGTAAGGACTCGAGATGTTTTTAGGTTATGTCAGGTAGAGTATGAAATGAAAGGCTGAATAATCTCATGAGCATTTAATAGAAATACTATTCCACAGGATATTTAACACCAGAAATGACAATAGGTACACCTTAGACTTAAAGTATGTCATATGACCGATTTATCTTAAGTAATTTAGAAATATTAATAGACAAAAGCACACTGATATATAATTATTAAAAACAAAATTAACTGACCTGGCCTTGCTTTAACGGATGGCAATATCTTTTCACGGAGTGACACACTGTTACTGTTTATGGTCTAGACTCTTCGGCGTCGCAGGAACTACTGACTTGCGCACGGCCGTTTCGTCGTTTAAATAACCGAAAGTGACGTACGAAGTCAGGCGTCGCCCGCCAACCGTTACGAGAATCGAACAAGAAGGCGGTAGTTGATAAAATAAATGCGTTTAACTCAAATGTAAAACGCATTTACTACATCGACCAGGTATAATTGTGTAATGAATTTACTAAAATCCTAACAACTGTGAATGAAAACACAAACTATTATCGCAGATCATGTTAGTAGTGTAGGTATGATTGGGGAGTTCTGGATCACGCGCTCGAGCGAAGCGAGAGCAAGTGATCCAGAACCCCCAATTATACACTACTACTGAATTACATACACGTGATTGACTTCTGTACTATCTGTATTTTGTGCCAGGAGACACCCGTGCGAGCGGTGCGAAGACCGCGCGCGGGCGGCGCGGCGAGGCGCACGCATTCATACCGCTTACAGGCGTTTCTTCGCCGGGGAGCAGGATGCTCGCATGAAGCGCGCGGTCGCGTCGGGGCGATGTGTGACAGTCCACTATTATTGTTTTGTCATCGTAAAATTTACTATAATGCAGTTGATTTTGAAATCCTAACTTGAATGATAAGTTGTTTGCTGTTTCGGAGCGGTGCTATTATAATTAGCGATGTCCTTTAGTTTCCAATAATTCAGTCCTTTGCAATAATCCTAGTAATTTTGTGAAGATTCGATTTTTCCAATTATCCTGCGACATGTTCAATTGTTCATGCTTGGTTTTTTGAACAGTGCTGGCTGATTACATACACCGGATATACCCGGAAAAGGAGCCGAGTCCGACGCCAATAGTCGAGACGCCAGAGCCAGAGCAACAGAAGAATGGAGGGAAAGCGAAAGGGAAAAAGTGATGACTTTTGGCCTTAACTTGATGGGGAAGTAAAACTTCTCTGAAATTTTTAACCCTGGTCACACTAAGGCGAATTTTTCGCTGGACGCGGAACACCTTTTTTTACATTTCTATGGCACGCATCGATTGCTTATTCGGGCCAGTTTGAACATCTCCATATACGTTATGATGCCCAGGCATCCCGCGCGGGATTCGCTTCAGTTTGTTCAGAGCTTAACGTCCTTTTGCGCAGTAATATTTTTTTCATGGTATGTTTATTTATTTTATGCTTTACTAGCTTCCGCCCGCGACTCCGTCCGCGCGGATGTCGCTCTTCGCGTGGATGGTTTATTTCTCCATTTTGAGTAACTCTGACAATGACATCTTATAAATATCTATTGGACCAAAATACGGCTAAGCCTATAATAATTAAGGAGATCCCTCTATTGAGCTACTGCTGTTGAGCTCGCGTTCTGTAGTAAGTTTTTTTTTCATAGTAATTCCGACCTTGATAAGTAGCATGTAGCAGTAAATTACTGACAGTGACGAAAAGTTGATCGTGACAATGCGACAGAAAGTTAATTGAGAGCTTCAGCATACACAACATTGTTAGTGAGCTCGTCCGGAATATGAACATGAAGATTTCTTGGACTGCTCACACGGGAAAGAGCTACGTAAAGTTGCCCGTGTGTAACAACTCGCGGTAAGATCTACGCCAGCAACTCCTAGGGTCTGACCTTGAGCCTTATTTATTGTCATGGCGTAACATAAAGCTACAGGAAACTGTATTCTCTTAAATTGAAATGGAAAATTATCCACTACGGGTAATGCAACGTGTGTTCGCGGTTCTACAGAACAACGACTATGAATAAAACCGTAAAATAAGATTTTTTTTTCTACGTATTTTTCCAGGATAAAAAGTATCCTATTTTATGCCCAGGATAATAAGGTATAATTATACCAAGTTTCATCGAAATCGAACCGTTAGTTTTCACGTGATGCCTGCATATACAGACAGACAGACAGACAGACAGACAAAAAATTTTTTAATCACATATTTGGGTTTGGTATCGATCCAGCAACACCCCCCGCTATTTATTTTTTCAATATTTTCAATGTACAGAATTGACCCTTCTACAGATTTATTATATGTATAGATTTTACGTAACTATAAGGTACATGGCACGGTTTCTTTACGGTACGGCACATAAACCGTCTCTGTCAACACAGTGTATAAGCTTCCATAGTGAGCCATACAACACTTACGACCGTGCTGACAAAAGGCGATTAAACCGTAGATTTTTCACGGCAACAAAAACGTGTATGCGCAAAGGGCCTTACGCTCGAAAAGTTAGTAATATTTTAATTATGATTATGAAGAATATTAATATTATTTTTAAGATTTTTTTGTTGAGAATATGATTTTAATTTAAGTTTACATTGAAATATTAGCTATTTTGAGACACCTAAAGTTGTAAAAGATTTTTGCGACAATTTTACGTACTTTTACATTACATAAGTAGGTACTATCTGTCGTATGCTCGTTGTATTATTATTGATATATGCTATCTTACCTAACTTTTACGCTCAAAAAGCTTGTAATATTTAATTAATTATGAAGAATATAATATTATTTTGTTAGATTTTTGTTGAGAATTTGATATTATTATTTAAGTTAACATTAAAAAAAGAGCCATTTTTTAGATAATGCTTGTTTTATTTGCTTAATAAATAACAAAGGTTAATAATGCACATTTGGCTCGTCCTAAGCGAATCCATTTGTTCCGAGAAAGGTAATTTAAAAAGATAATATCGCCATAGTCTTTGTTTTGGAAGCGAAATTAGTTGTCTTTACTAAGAGGTAGGGTATACAGAACAATCCGTTGTTATCTTAAGTTTTATTGTTCGTACTGAAATATTTAATTTGTTTCTGTGAAGCCTAGCACCCCGTTGCATAGAAAGCGTGACATTTTACGGCGGCATTAAAGTAAATACCGCAACTAAGTACACATGTGCGGCACGCGTCGACGGCAGCTGCCGACAAATCTACAGCTGCTGTCGACAATGTGCCGCTCGTGTTTTTGAGCACCGTATTCAAATACAGAAGCGGCACGATGTCGACGGCAGCCGCCGACACATCTACAGCTGCTGTCGACAATGTGCTGCCCGTGTTTTTGAGCACCGTATTCAAATACAGAAGCGGCACGATGTCGACGGCAGCCGCCGACACATCTACAGCTGCTGTCGACAATGTGCCGCTCGTGTTTTTGAGCACCGTATTCAAATACAGAAGCGGCACGATGTTGACGGCAGCCGCCGACACATCTACAGCTGCTGTCGACAATGTGCCGCTCGTGTTTTTGAGCACCGTATTCAAATACAGAAGCGGCACGATGTTGACGGCAGCCGCCGACACATCTACAGCTGCTGTCGACAATGTGCCGCTCATGTTTTTGAGCACCGTATTCAAATACAGAAGCGGCACGATGTCGACTGCAGCCGCCGACACATCTACAGCTGCTGTCGACAATGCGCCGCTCGTGTTTTTGAGCACCGTATTCAAATACAGAAGTGGCACGATGTCGACGGCAGCCGCCGACAGTGACGACAGCTGCCGTTGACGCGTGCCTTACGTGTTTATGATCACTAAGTTATAGAGCTAGAGAATGTGGAGATCAATCTGACATCTCGTTTCTTTTGTGTGAAGAAAAGATATCGTATGACTACGAATGAAAGACATTTGACTAAAAGAGTAACAAGAGCTTTGTTTAAGAACCGGTCAGATTGGTCATTCGGCATTTCATCACCACTATTCTCAAAACGGTGAAGGAAAACAACATCGTGAGGAAACCGGCATGTCCTAGAACCAAAAATTCGAAGACTTGTGACGTCTACAAACCTGCACTGGGCCCGCGTTGAAAATGCTGATCGGTCGTTTACAACAACGTTACCATTGTACCTATCGCTAAAACATTGTTTCATTCCGCTTTCTATGCAACGTACCAATAGACTAAAGAGTTATCAAATTAATAATAAATAACAATAATAATTATAATTCAATTGTCTGATCATTACAATCCACTATTGTTAGTCAGGACATAAACATCTTACAAAC
This sequence comes from Mesoligia furuncula, assembly GCA_916614155.1. Classification (NCBI taxonomy): domain Eukaryota; kingdom Metazoa; phylum Arthropoda; class Insecta; order Lepidoptera; family Noctuidae; genus Mesoligia; species Mesoligia furuncula. The sequence goes on along the minus strand of OU744800.1, from coordinate 25,565,461 downwards.
TAGTTTTAGTACCTACATATACCTCTGTCGATTAATAAATCCAAAAAACATGTGTGAGACGATAACAAGAATAAGTAATAATTCTTAATAGGTACGTAACACAATAACACTACACACACTACTTCTGGGCACGGTTTGAAGGCAACATTATCGTCTTCGTCTAGTACTTCCATAAAAGACCCTTATGCATTTTGTAAACATAAATAAAAAAATTGAGTCAGATATAAATTTTTTCCCATGCCTTCATTTCCGTCCATGAAATACGACATACAGTACAACAACTCGAAACACAGTTCAAGTTGCAAACAACAGTTAATTATTCCAATACGACCTACAACGCACATCTGCGCTTATCAACCGCGTGTCGATAGCCAAAGCGTACAGTTTGGAAAACGCCACCGCGCCTCCGCCCTCTGGCGGAAATTGATTGCTCATGATATGACGTAACAGGCTGTGGACAGCGCGATGACGTCAGTTCTACGCTTCGATATCACGTGACCGCAGCAAAGGCACTCAAATTGATATGAGGTACTTCAATTAGTATCCAATTGATACTTTGGATAATTAGTTTATTTTGTGTATGGGCTTGTGTTATGTCGTTTTCATTATCGAGTATGATTTTAGTTGCTGCTTCGTCTGCTTTTGAAGGCGTGGGTGACATTTTGTAATAAAGTTATAGGATTAATTTCTTATTTAAAATAAAATTCTTATAAAATTAAGATTTACATTGCATTTAATTGCGTGGATATTGCTACTTATATTAACAGCGTTTACGCCGTACGGCATTTCATACAAACTTTCAAGCCCTTTTTAGGCGTATGAAATTTCATTAAAATAGGTTCATTAATTTCGAATGAATCGATTTTAATGAAACTTCATATGCTTATGCAAGATACAAAGGTCTAAAAAGTTAATTAAAAACATTTTAGAAATGAACATTTAAAAAAGATAACTAGAAATATCTGTTTCTGTGGAAAATTTAAAATCGGTCTAATTTGGCTGTCACACTATTTTTAGAAAATGTTCTTAAGTAACTTTTTAGACCTTTGTATACTGCTTATTCGTATGGAGTTTCATTAAAATCGGTTCATTCATTTCGAAAAACAAGGGCTTGAAAGTTTGTATGAAATGCCGTACGGCGTAAACACTCTTAAAGATAATGTATTCATTACAGCTAATGAATCATTTTTGTGTGTATTATTTTTCTATACCTACCTATAAAGCCCGTAGACATAACATAAACATCACGCCTGGAATCCCCGAAGGATAAGGCAGAGTCGGCCTTATACTTAGTACAATCACGTTTCGCCAGTTATTTTTAAGTCCCATAATTATAAAGGGTTATTGGTAAAACATTAACAACCTCTTAAGAGGTCATTGTACTCATCATTATGCACAACTTTTACTAAGGAATCAAACCTGAAATCGCGAAAAAAAAATCGCATGTTCCCTATATTATATGGTCGTATAACTACTCAAAATGTAGGGAATACCTAGCTGATTTTTTTTACGCGATTTCAGGTTTGGTCCCATAGTAAAAGTTGTTCATAATGATGAGTACAATGACCTCTTAAGAGGTTGTTAATGTTTTACCAATAACCCTGTATAATAGGGGGACGACCCTATTCCCAATAAAGCCAATAGAAGTTTCTTTAAAACAAACGTTAGATTTTTATTTTTTATTTAGCCTACACTGTGCCACTACTGAGAGCAAAGGCCTCAACCAAATCCTTCCAGGTATCCCTTTCCAGCGTCACCTCGATCCAACCCTCGCGGTGCGCGTCTAAGTCTCGCCACCTCTCCACCAAATTAGGATTATCTTTCTTCAAAGATGAAGAACAATAGCAACACTTGTCGTACATAATAGCAAGAGCCAGTTAAAAGAAAAACACCCCGCACAAGGAGCCGTTAGTTTTAATTTGCGACGTACTCGTAAGTGCATGCCGCCTTAAAAGATTAAAGAGTACACGCTGTGGCTCTAATTACTTTCAGTACAAGTGGGCCAGGAGATGCTTCGGTACTGGGACGGTTTGAACAACATTATGGGGTTGTTTGTGTCTTTATTTTGACGACACGCGATAAAATCGTGCGACACAAAGGCACCACAAGCCGCGCAACGATCGGTGCCTTTTGTGTCGCTCGCGATTCGTGTCGCGCGTCGCGCCTTTTTGTAGGAGCCTTTATTGGTATTATTTTTTGCAAATGTTGGTCTTCCATTTTCATCTCTGGTAACGCCATAAGAGTTTCTTGAGCTACAATGAACAAAAAAATACAAGTCATATTAAATTTGCTGCCGAAACTTCAAAGACTTGATGGCTATCGAAATGCAATGACGATAAAACAAAAAACTCGATTTCTTTTATGCTCTTCATTTTAAATCACTAAAATGCTAGCGGCCGGTGGTGTAATCAGCTTGGTTTTCTCGTCACTAGGCGCGAATTACACAGAGACGGCGTAAAGTGAAGGCGCGGCGCAGGCATGATGCCGCTTGACGCCGCTTCAAAACGTTTTCATACAAAATGTACGGAGGTGACGTGTTGTGAATTACACTGAAACGGCGCGGCGCCGCGCCGCAAATAGTATTTAACCAATGAAAAATTTGGAACGACTGTGCTGCGTGTTTTGTTATTAATTCAAAGTTCGATGTAACTGAACCAACAAGCAATCGGACCAGACAAGGATCGGGTTGGTTCTGGGACCAATCTCAAAAAAACCTTTCATGCAAAGTCCGAAAAAGCACTATGCCCTCTATATACCCTTAGCCCCAATTCTCCGCAACTGCAAGACGTATACTTCAAGGTAACAGTATGATTATCGCTAGTTGGCTACGCGTCAATGAAGGTAGTTTAACAATCTGTCTCGTCTAGACGGCAGTTGATTGGCTGGCCGCGTGTTGTGGACACTGTCAATTAAGTCCCTGCACTTAATCAACATTATGCCTGCATAGACATTGTTCACTGTGGCGTCCCGAACTGGTCCCTATATGTATACACCGTGTTCTTCACGATATCCATAAACTTTGGCAAACGCTTCTATAGCTCTTACAAATCAAATCTGATAAAGGAAGTAGTACTTAAAAAGGCTTCCTTACAAAGATATTTATAATTTCATTAAATGAAATTTAATTGAGCTATGCTATAAGAAAGGGTCTTATGGGGCTTACATGACCTAAAGCGCGGTCGCTGTCGGACTGCATAGAAAAGAAAGAGAAGCGCGATGACACAATGCTGGTAATTTATTGCAAAATAAGAAGGAATTATTTAATTACAAAAAATCTATTGTTTGAACTAAAAAATTAAAACATTAGTATTTTAGTATGTTGCTTGTAGAATAATCTGTCAAAAAATCAGAATTATAGTATGTATATTAGTATGGTTTTTATTCTAAAACGAAAGTTTTTACAGGTATATTCATGATTTTTTTCTATCGTATCAAATTAGTAGGTACAATCAAAGAGATTGGGATTGGATTTGGATTTCAAATTAGTTGTATTATGTTTTCAACACACGGTCGGTACCTAGCATATATCCTGAAGAATATTCTGATTTTGTTTACTGTAGTCGATTATATACTTTTATTGTTTCTAAAACTTGCGTTTTTTGTGTTTAGGTCCTGTAAGCCCCTTAACTTAGTTTTGACAAGTTGCAGCCCGCAAAATCTTATCAATGAAAATACGACGTTGCCAATTCGGATAAAGAGGCATGGTGATTTAAGTCAAGGTATTTAGATTTTTTTTTTTTTTGAATTGATTTATTTACATAATCTATGCTAATATTTAAAATAATAATAATAATATGTACATTTATATGAAAAAATAAGTAAAATAATCATAGGGCATCAAAAAATTCGTCCGCATCGCTGTCAACAGGAACAGTGCCCAAAAGGCTAGCAGCATTGCCACGTTGAATGGCAATGCTAATTCTTTGGCCAAGAAATAGGCCAGCCCTCTGGTCACGTGAAGAGTCGACTAACCGCTTGGCGATATCTTGAAAAACCAAGTGGGCACTCGGACCCCATGGCCCTAGTGTTTCAACCCCAAACGGCTCGAACATATAACTCCCAATCAGGTTGGAATATTTTCGCCGTTTGAGGTTTTCTGCACCTGCAGCAGCCGCTCCAGCACAGCCCACCGTGCTAGGAAGATGAGATTGCGCAAGGGTGTCGACACATGTTGCATCCCACACCAAAGGTCTGCCTAACTTCCAGGGCATTATGGTCATCCCGTCTGGTCTCTCTCTTCCCATCGTCGCGTGCCAGGCCGTTTGGTTCTAAAACAGCTGGCACCCCGGCGGTGACAAGAGCACGACGGATGATGTCATTAATGCTGGCGTGCCGTGCTATCCGGCCTGCGCTTCTACTGCAAGATAGGCCATGGTGTCCGAGACAGTCGACAGCTTCACCGCACTGACAGCGATGCGGAGCCCCGCAAGGAGCGCCCAAACGCAGACAGGTAGCGAGCCGGAAGGTGGTGTCACCCAGCATAGTGCCTATGTTGGGTGACGGGAGTGCTTGAAGCCAGAGCCCCGACTCCCACTCACCCACAGCCAGCAGGCGGGCACGCTCAGCAGAATTGGTGGACGTATTAATAAGATTATTCTGTACCAACCTGCAGAGCGGCTCATCCCACTGTCTCAGGTATTAAGATTGTATGAAAATTAAGAAAAATAATAATGAATTAATGTGTCCATATTTCTATGGTCTGAACATCTGGTCGAAGTTTATGTATATCGTCCAGAACACGGTGTATATATAAAACAAAGTCGGGTTACTTACACCATTTATAACTCAAGGACGGCTGGACCGATTTTTATGATCTTTGATTTGTTGGATTTGTCTCCGCCCCGAATCTATACATATAATAAATCTGTAGAAGGGTCAATTCTGTACATAGAAAATATTGAAAAAATAAATAGCGGGGGGTGTTGCTGGATCGATACCAAACCCAAATATGTGATTAAAAAAATTTTTGTCTGTCTGTCTGTCTGTATATGCAGGCATCACGTGAAAACTAACGGTTCGATTTCGATGAAACTTGGTATAATTATACCTTATTATCCTGGGCATAAAATAGGATACTTTTTATCCTGGAAAAATACGTAGAAAAAAAAAATCTTATTTTTCGGTTTTATTCATAGACGTTGTTCTGTAGAACCGCGAACACACGTTGCATTACCCGTAGTGGATAATTTTCCATTTCAATTTAAGAGAATACAGTTTCCTGTAGCTTTGTGCTACGCCATGACAATAAATAAGGCTCAAGGTCAGACCCTAGGAGTTGCTGGCGTAGATCTTACCGCGAGTTTTTTTTCACACGGGCAACTTTACGTAGCTCTTTCCCGTGTGAGCAGTCCAAGAAATCTTCATGTTCATATTCCGGACGAGCTCACTAACAATGTTGTGTATGCTGAAGCTCTCAATTAACTTTCTGTCGCATTGTCACGATCACTTTTTTATTATTGCAAACTTTTCGTCACTGTCAGTAATTTACTGCTACATGCTACTTATCAAGCTCGGAATTACTATGAAAAAAATACTTACTACAGAACGCGAGCTCAACAGCAGTAGCTCAATAGAGGGATCTCCTTAATTATTATAGGCTTAGCCGTATTTGGGTCCAATAGATATTTATAAGATGTCATTGTCAGAGTTACTCACAATGGAGAAATAAACCATCCACGCGAAGACCGACATCCGCGCGGACGGAGTCGCGGGCGGAAGCTAGTAGCAGAATAACTATTAGGACGGGGGAAAAATTCACGAAATAAAAAATTATGAACATTATTCTTTTTCTTATACATTCGTTCTTATTGATTCTGAGGCCGTACGAATTTTGCCGGGTCAGCAAGTCATCATTATAATCCAGTGCAGTAATTATATTGTAATAACGCTAAATAATAGATCATTCTCTGTTTTCTAAGGCTTCACAAAACACAGTCATATAATCATACTGGCTTCCGCCCGCGGCTTCGCCTGCGAGTTATGTCGATAAAAACTACCCTATGTCCTTCCTCGGGATGCAATCTATCTCTCTGCCAAATTTTGTCGAAATCCGTTCAGTGGTTTAGGCGTGAAAAGGTAAAATACAGACAGACAGACAGAGTTACTTTAAAATTTATAATATTAGTATGGATTCTTCTTTTCTTGTTTTACACACTATTGTCCACATTGCTCCTTCCGCAGGCCTACTGGAAGAAATTTCTCAAGAAATAAGCAGCAGCGCGATTCTGTAACCATCTCACCGTGAAAACTTAGGTGAAGTGAGCGTGGAATGAGCTGTCAATAGTGTCAATTCCTAGCATAAACAAACTCACATCACGTAAGTTTTCACGGTGAGATTTTTACAGAATCTACCGGCAGTACCTTTGTAACGTTCCTGATTCGGTTCGAACTCACGTCTTGTGTACTTAATTTCTTCACCATTGCCATTGTGGTCCACTCCCTCTCATAGAGATGAGGCCTATGTCCCAGCAATGGGAACATTATGGGCTGACTATGTGTTATGACCTTTGTACTCGAAAGTTACGTCTTTATCTATGTATTGTACAGTGTGTACATAAATAAATAAAATAAAGGGACTAAGTATTACAGACTGCCATCAGTGCTTCATCACAAGAGATTTGAAAACTGGTTAAATTGTACTAGAATATTGCATCTAGCGCAAAGTGAGTTATTAATGCACGAGTGCATTAATAACTTACTTTGCAAGGTGCGTAATCTACTTTTCTTTCAACTACCAATCTACCTACCGTGATAAAATATACCTACTCAAAATAAAAACTCAATTTTTCATAAGCTTTTAAATATTTACCCCGCGACTTTTGCGGCAAAAGGTTATTAACAATTTCATTTGCAGCTGTTTTTATACTTTCTGGAGTTGAATTTATATCGCTATCGCTGTCTATTTCCATTTTTTTAAACTTTTCTAGCTAATTATGAAGTATCAAAGTTTTACAATGGTACAAAATGCGCGCCATTTGTTTTTTTTTCACCAAGTCGGTTTTATTCAGCCGATTTCTTTTTTCAGCCAGTATCTATTTGATCTAATGCATACATTTTATATTAAACTTAATGGGAGACATTAAACCTCTGTGGTAAATTTATATATAAATAAAAAAATTTAAAACATTTTGCTCCACCGTTTTGGTTCTAAGCAAAAAATACGTCCTTTGTGATAGGTTTTGTAGTGATTGATGATAACATTACTGTACAGTAACAGAAGACAGAAAAGAATAACAAACACATAACGCTGAATTAAAAAACGTAACAACTTAGGTAGGTATTTACTGCTTTTTCGTTGGTTTAGTAGAAAATATAAAAATACCTTTACAAATCTTAACGTTGGATTAATACAATCAATCTTATCCCAACCAACTTTAGAAGATGCCAAAAAGTTATGTCATTTAATAAAAGTCCTTCATCGGTGACTTCTATCTTTATCACAAATTTTTTCATAGATTGTTTAACGGTTTAGTATAATTTAAGTGTTAAAATTATAAGTGTTAATGTTACAATCAACGACATGCGAATGACTTTTAAAATGGAGGAACACTGACTCCCAAGTCACAGGTTTATACCTAGTTTGGGAGCCAGGGGACCTTTGTTGGAGTTTCTACTATAAATGTTGTAAATGTAATATCTGTAATCATGTTATCACTTTTATGAAATAAAGAAAAAATAAAAAAAATTGTAAAAGACACGACGGGGTTGACATAAATCTGTTATGATAAAAACCCCAAGACAAATTAAGGAGAAAAAAAAGAGATTACAAATGCTACTAAAAAGTACAAAGATGTTCCACTTACATTTCACAATACATTACCCGGTTTTAACTTCATATAGAGACACAATTATTTTGATCATTTTTATCTAAAAAAATATCCTGCAAACATCATGATAACCACGATATAAGCATTCAAATCGTAAAGGATCTTCTTTCAGTATCATAAAGCTATTTCTTTCCCCACATTTAGCTGAAATGAGCTGTGAATGGAGCATAAAGTCCCGAGATATTTTCAACAGTAAACTCTGAAACTATATTATTTTCATAAAAATGTGAGATTCACTTTAAAATTTAAATAACTGCTATAGAATTTTAACGAGTTAGTATGAGACAGTGGCCTTTGGAGTTGCTAGTGGTTCTGCTAGGAGTAATTATGCCGGAACTGTTGGAAAAGGGGGTAAAAACTGAACATAATCCGCAACTCAGTCTGCTTCAATTAACAGCTGGTATCACTTAGCTTGAGGCTTCAGAGACAGCGGAAATTATGGTTAGTGATTTTTTTTTCAATGCCATATTTCGGAGGTTTTTCCGTGGCTAAATAATAACAGCCGCACAGATCAAACGATAAGGTTTAGCTACGCTTGCCGCGGTTGGTCTGTGGATCTTCATCTTAACATACCGAGTCCCCTCCGTGCCTCGGAAAGCACGCTAAGCCGTTGGTCACGGCTGTCATTCGTGGATCTTTGACAGTCGTTACGGGTAGTCAGAAGCCCGAAAGTCTGACAACCAGTCTTTTGGTAAGAGGGGCATCGTATTACCCAGTAACTGGGTTGTGGAGGTCAGATAGGCAGTCGCTCCGTGTAAAGTACTGGTATTCAGCAGCATGCGGTTAGACTGGAAGCCGACCCTAACATAGTTGGGAAAAGGCTGATATTTCGGAGGTTTTTATTTTCTTGTTCATTCTCAATATCATCATCATCTGCCTAGCCTAAGATGATAATTAATAATTATAAAATACCAAGTATAATTAATAATACCAGTATTTTACATAAAGCGACTGCTTATCGGAATAACTGGGTTGTGGAGGCAACCCAGTTATTGTGTAACCCGATACGCCCTGGTAATACTGGTTGTCAGACTATTTGGGCTTCTAACTATCCTTAATGACTGCCAAAGATCTACAAATAACAGCCGGGAGCAAAGGCTTAATGTGCTTTCCGAGCCACAGAGGTGTCTCGATATGTGATGGATCACCAGCACATCGAGGTCACCCATCCATGAATCGGCCGCGGCAAGCGTAGCTTAACCTTCGATCGACTCGTGCGGCTGTTATTATTTAGCCGCTAATGCCTATGCTATTGCCATAAATTTATGCCCTGAATTCCATCTTTTTAGGGTTCCGTACCCAAAGGGTAAAAACGGGACCCTATTACTAAGACTTCGCTGTCTGTCCGTCTGTCCGTCTGTCTGTCACCAGGCTGTATCTCAAGAACCGCGACAGCTAGACAGTTGAAATTTTCACAAATTATGTATTTCCGTTGCCGCTATAACAAAAAATACTAAAAACAAAATAAAATAAATATTTAAGGGGGGTTCCCATACAACAAACGCAATTTTTTTGCCCTTTTTTGTCGATATCAAAAATGGCAACAGGTAGGCACTTAAAATATTCACAAAATACTCAGTTGTATTTTTACTTTAATAATAAATAATAAAATTAAAATAAAATAAATATTTAAGGGGGCTCCCATACAAAAACGTCATTTTCTGCCTTTTTTGCTCGATATCAATATTACCTATAGATAACAGGTAGGCACTTGAAATATTCACAAAATACTCAATTGTATATTTACTTTAATAATAAATAATAAAATTAAAATAAAATAAATATTTAAGGGGGCTCCCATACAACAAACATGTTTTTTTCGGCGTTTTTGCCTTGTGGTACGGAACCCTTCGTGTGCGAGTCCGACTCGCACTTGGCCAGTTTTTTATTATCAGCGTAAACACTGCAATAATTTTCTTTACCGCTCCTCTAGAAGCCGCATACCTATAGCTATTTATTGTACACAGGAAATTAAGCCCTTTGTCGTTCATTCATCTGGCTTTCAAGATTCATTTTTGCTTGCGTGCCTCGGAAACTGCCACTTCTCGGTAACATTGCTTACCTTGCTAATGGACATAATTGAAATATAGACTCTATTGAAAACTAAATATGGGCTGTTTTCCTGTGTTGCATATTCTTTTCCCGTTGGTGAAGTCCAGTGCATCGCCGTGGAGATACGACCCGCTGCGTTGTTGTGCACTTAAGGTAGATATTATAGGGTTAGTACTCGATTATGGTTAGGAGTAGTATTAAATTCTATCTATGTATTAGTATTTATTCATGTATTTTATATAGTCATTTCCTAGCTATTTATCCCTTTTGTTGCACCTGGCATGTTTTGTCTCTGCATCGCCCTAAGGTTGACTGGTAGAAAATGCCGCAGGCATTAAGTCCGCCTTTGTACAGTATTTCTTTTGCTAGTGCATAAAGTTTTAATAAATAAAATAAAAAATAAAATAAATTTTGTGTGTACCTGAGAAACCTTTTATTTTAAACTAAAATAAAAGCAATGTGTTCTAAAAAAAGTTTTACTGTCGCGAAGGGAGAAAAAATAAATCAATGCTTTATTGGTTTAGAAAAATGGTATCTTTTGCTGTCATTAAACACACTAGCGAAACCAGGGTTCGAAGAAAAAAAAATACAATTTTTTTTTTATAATTTTGACGGAGTCTTTATTTAACAATAGAATTGATAAGCAGAGACATACGTGTATAATTTTTTTTTAACCAATGTGGTAGAATTTTATATATATTTTCAATCTGTCAACCCTAAGGCACTCTTGCGCTGCACGAACGCAAGTGACTCGGCTCGTTTTTCAGTCCGGTGCACATTACTGCCCGCGACTGTACTACAAACAACATTAAACTTTTTATCTCTGACTGTACCTGTCTGTCTGATAGTATAAACTCCATGTGCACGCTGCTGCAAGGATTTCGTCATATGTTTATTTAAGTACTAGTAATCCGCACAGTACCTACTTCGCATGGTTTGTCCTCGCGAAACAGCATAGCGCAGTGCTGTAGGTCCCCATATAAGACAGCATCATGTTGAGCCTTCTTGTCACAGTCATGACGTAAAGCTGTCAACTATTTCTGTTTTGTACTCTTAAGGGGCTTACATGACCTAAAGCGCGGTCATTGTCGGACTGCATAGAAAAGAACAAGAAGCGCGATGACACAACGCTGGTAATTTATTGCAAAATATGAAGCAATTATTGAATTACAAAATATCTATTCTCTGGACTAAAAAATTAAAACTCAATCTGACAAAAATTCAGAGTGATTGTATGTATATTATTACGGTTTTTATTGTTAAAATAAAGTTTTTCGAGGTATCTTCATGACGTTTTTCTGTCGTATCAAATTAGTTGTATTAAGTTTTCAACACACTGTCTACCTAGCATATATCCTGAAGAATATCATATATTTCTCTATTTAAATGTCGACTAAAAGAGCATTACCTTTCCTCTATACTGTGAGTATATATATATAGATATATATATATATATTATGTGTATATATATTTTAGCATTATGTATTTATTTAAGTATACTTATGTTATTATTATTTTTTTGCATTATTTGTGTAGGCTTATTTAATATTCTAGTTTTCGACTTCACACATTCATATTTTCTCTTCTTGTTCTCACACACTATTGTCTACATTTCTTTTTTTACTTCTCCTTTCGCAGGTCTGCTGGAAGAAATTTCTTTCGAAATAAGCAGTACCTTTGTACTCAAACAGGTATTGTACTCAAATTATAATTATGTCATATCCCTATGTATTTTACTGTGTGTACATAAATTATAAAATAAAATAAATAATAAATAATTATTTTTCTGATTTTGTTTACTGTAGTCGATCATATAATTTTGTTGTTTCTAAAACTTGCGTTTTTTGTGTTTAGGTCGTGTAAGCCCCTTAAGATCTATTCTGTTTCCATTTTTCTTTATTCATCATCTGCCTAGCCTTTTCCCATCTATGTTAGGGTCGGCTTCCAGTCTAACTTTATGCAGCTGAGTACCAGGATTTTATTTCTCTTTATTATCAGAGCTACGTCATCATGTTTTTAATGTTTACAAATTCTAGAAACTAAATTAGTCGTTGCAACAAAATTGCGAAATATTATTTACTAGCTGCGCCCCGCGGTTTCACCCGCGTTAATGTAGATCCCGTCAAAATATCGGGATAAAAAGTAGCCTATATGTTAATCCAGGATGTCACCTACCTCCATGCAAAATTTTATGAATATTGGTCCAGCGGTTTGAGCGTGACGAAGTAACAAACATATAAACACAAAAACATACATACACACACCCCCCACACACACTCAAACTTTCGCCTTTATATTATTAGTGTGATTCCTCGCGTGGCAATAACCTGTTTATATAATTACACAATTTTATGAAATATTCTCAGAAATATTTTTTTTTTTGTTTTTCTGTGACAAATGAACCTACTTTTCTTGCTTTCTTTTCTTTCTTACTTCGCGGTAACAGACAAGTGACGTTATGAAACAGTCACTTTAGAACACATACTTACATAAACAGCAAGTATCAGAAAGATGTGGTCATATTTAACATTTGTGGAGACCATAAAACTTAACAAACTTTCTCCTTGGGTTGGACCAAAATTGTCCCATACATTTGGGTCGCGTAGACATTTAAGTTTAGTATGGGATACAGTTGATAATTTATTCACCGTATTTTTTATTCTAGTAAGCCGATAAAACTATGCAAAACAAAACTAATCCAATATTCAGCCTTAGTTTACCACTAGCACCATATTAGTTCCACCCTTCACCAGTCTATTGATACCCCTCTTTAGTCACAAATCGGATAAGAGTTACATTACAAAAGTTGTTTAGAATGACGGGTAGAATCACCCCCTTGACGGGTGCAGGTGACTTAAGGTCATAGCACACGTATCAAACCGGAAAGGGATCGGCACCGTATCAACTCGAGCCGTTTAGTATTCTTTGTATGAAACCCCCTACTGCAACGCACGCTAATCGGAATCGTAACGTAATCACCTCGTCTCGGGACAAGCTCAAGAACCGCGGTGCGGTGCGTTACGGCTCGTCGTCCCCGCGCTTACGTCTCTCCGTACCCGAACTTACGTCTCTTCGTCCACCCTCTCACCCTTCCGGCCTGCCTGTTGCACCATCAACCAGCGGTAGAGCCGAGTTGACGTATCAGAGCTGCTGATCCGCTTGGGTTACGTGCTTACGTTATGTTGACGCCTGTTTGACGGCGAGGCGAAAGGCGATACGGTGCCGATCCCTTTCCGATTTGATACGTGTGCTATGACCTTAAATCGCCACCCTGCGGTGCTATTCTGTAAAAATTTCACCGTGAAAACTTAGGTGAAGTGAGCGTGCAGTCTATCAAAAAGTACTCTGTGTGAGCGAGGAATGAGCTGTCAATAGTGTCAATTTCTAGCACAAACAAACTCACTTCACCTAAGTTTTCACGGTGAGATTTTTACAGAATCGACCGGCAGTATATAATTCACACTTTCGGATGCGAAAAAAAAACAATACAATCTTTTTAATCCCAGTTACCCGATAAAACAAGTACCTATGCCAAAGCAAAACTAATCCAATATTCAGCCTCAGTTTAGCAGCACCATCATATTAGTTCCACCCTTCACCGGCCTATTGATACCTCTCATTAGTCCGTGACTAACTTGTATAATGTCATTCATAATTCGGGCCGGGATCGAATTTTATGTAATGGTGGAAGCTTGGTGTAAATTCTGAGCGCGGTCGCCGCGCGGCTATTGGAAGCACTCGTGTCACCTCGCACTACGGTGGAGTTGTGTGGATACGATAGATTTTAGACTTTATTTAGATGTGTCTTATGCATCTTTTTGTAATGTTTAATGTTTGTTTGTTGTTTTATGTATGTTTTGAGTGTTCAGCTGATCATGTTAACTTAAATTCTGTAACTGGAACAGGGTGATCAGCGACGAGAGACTCTTCAGCGAGTGCTCTCGCCATGCCTCGCCGAGAGCGCTCGCGTGAGAGGTCGAGTGACGAGTGCGACCCTATACACTCTCGCACTCATCATGCCTCGCGGTGCCTCGACGAGAGACTCTTCAGCGAGTGCTCTCGCCATGCCTCGCCGAGAGCGCTCGCGTGAGAGGTCGAGTGACGAGTGCGACCCTGTATACTCTCGCACTCGTCATGCCTCGCGATGCCTCGACGAGAGTGTACAGGCGCCATAAAATGTTCTTCTCGTAATTTTCTAGGATGAAGAACAATAATATGACTAATAAGAATAACTTTATCATTTCATCGAAATTGATTAAATACGGAGCTAAAGATACCAAACAGGTACTGACTTTTTTATGCGATTTTGTAGTTGATATTTGTAGGAGTCGTAAAGCTTTGGCCACACTGAGGCCAGTCTAGCATGAGAAGCGACTGCGCGCGTCGATTGTTTGAATGATTAAGAAGACTCGAACTTCCCACACAAGTTAGTTGAATCAATGGGCGCGAGCGAATAACGTCCCACATCCCGCGCGGGATTCACCTCAGTTTGGAGCTTAATAGGCCAGCCACCGTAGACACAAAAATCGCGTTAGGTCGTAAAAAAAAACATCTTTTTGTCAAAATTGCCAATGTTTGAAGTCTCGAGTTTTATTGGACCTATAGAGCTGCGGCTCAAATTATATAATTTTTTTATTCTTTAAAAACGTAATTATGACTTTCCGTAGGAAACACTTTTCGGATGATAAAAGCAAACAAAAAAGAATATTTCGAGGTTTTTCGAGCACCATGCAGTCAGCAAAGGTGTTTAAAAGCTGCAAACTTAGTTTTACAATATTGGTATCTAATCATAACAAAATCCCAAAAAATCCACTGTTTTTTTTTCAGACCCACGATGTTCTAAATGTCTGGACTATAAAGGCTCCTACAAACAGGCACGACACGCGATATAATCGCGCGCGACACAAAGGCACCGCAAGTCGCGCAACGAGCGGTGCCTTTGTGTCGCGCGCGATTTTATCGCTTGTCGCGCCTGATTAGGATAGGATTAGGATTTAGGCATTCAGGATGTGTACATGGTGGCGGAAACATCGACGCGAAACCTGTTATCATGGATACATGATTCTGAATCCACTGTTTAAATGTTTCGTGAAAAAAAAACCTGATCCATACATTTTGACCGTAGCCCAGTAACTCGGTACTCGGTAGACTGAAAGCCGACCCCAACTAGGAAAAGGCTAGGCATATGAGATGATGATATTTTAACCGTAGATCTTTTCTATGAAACAGCAGATTTTTTTTAAACGATGAAAAATTTCTTCACTAGGGTCTAGATTCACGTGCTGAATTCAAGGTTTAAACCAAGTATAAGTATCTATACACGGTAGCGGGGACATCGGTCCCTACTCTGTCCGCCCACCAAGGTAATGTACCGAAAAAAAACGTAATGTTGTTTTTAAATTAATACGAAATTTTGTTATTTTGTTTTAATTTTTTACATTTCGTGTTATCATTATGTAAATGTTAATATAATATTAAGAAATAGAAAGGTAAAAAAATAATTAAATAAAGGTAAGGTACTTATACAAAAATATCGATATCTTCGTGTTTTATTCAAACCTGTCCCTTCTCTAGTGAGGCGTAATGACCTTGGTAGGGCCAATCAGAACGCAGTACCCCGCATTCTCATACCTCAGCTAGTTGACAGAATTGTTTTGGTGCGTTAGATCAAGCATTAGGCGTCTAAGGGCTGTATGGTCGATGCTCAGGGGCCTGTAAAGGGGCCTTCCCTTTACAGTCTCCCCAGGGATGTGCCTTACAGGTGTTGCATGGGGGGTTCCGGAATTGGTATTTTAAGAGGAACCGGGACAACTCCTGTGCTGATCACCGGGGTGGTTTTAGTGAGGTAAAAATCCCACACTCCCCGACCTCCTATCCCCGAAGGTCGGATGCCTTTTGGGGAAAAAAAAATAGCGACATCGGTCCCTGCTACGTGTATAGATACTTATTTAAAAATTGCCATCGTTAAAATTGAAAACCTCGTCTTTAAATAGCACAATTTTAATTTGATACCTTTGCCCTCTACGTTCCATATTTTGCCTGCATGTTGTCTTGCCCCAAACATTTGGCTCCAAACTTCAGAGCGACCTCAAACCCAAATGTTGAACGTCTTCAAATAAACATGTTTTCGTGTGTGCAGACTGTCAAACATTGTTTGGCAAACATGTTCCTGACGCACTTAGTATAATAAAGTAAATATTTTAATGGAAATGTGACTGCGCAATTTATGTTTCGTGAATACTTTTCATGTCTGAAGCGCTCTAAGTTTGATGTTCTATGAAAGAGTTTGTTTATTTTACTGCATGAATGTTTATATGAAATTGATATGGCAGTGTTTGGTTTCGACGTTTTATTTTAAGTTGCTCTTTTATTAAGATGAATATTTTTTCACTCGGCAATGCCTACTGTAGTCAGTACCTAGTCTATTCAAGTTTGTCAGAAGACGTTGAAAACCTGTGTAAAATCAGGGTTTCTTATTAACCAAAACTCATCATCTGCCATCGGCATCCAATCTAACCGGATGCAGTTGAATACCAGTATTTTACATGGAGTTACTGCCTATCTGACCTCCACATCCCAGTTACTGGGTAATACGATACCCCTTGGTAAGACTGGTTGTCAGACTTTCGACTACCCGTAACACCTGTCAAAGATCCACGAATGACAGCCGAGACCAACGGCTTAATGTGCTTTCCGAGACACGGAGGGGAGACCCCTCCGTGTCTCGGAAAGCAAGTATGTAAAGATGGTCACCCGTCCACAGACCAACTGCGGCAAGCGTAGCTTAACCTGATCGGACGACCTGTGCGGCTGTTGTTATTTAGCCACGGGCCCCTCGTTGTTAATCAAAACCACCAACTTAAATTTCCAGTATACCTAATCAAATCACAACTGTGACGTCATTCTTTGAAAGTCATCATTTGCCTAGCCTTTTCCCAACTATGTTGGAGTCGGCTTCCAGTCTAACCGGATGCAGCTGAATACCAGTATTCTTTGAAAGTAGCATCATCATAAAATTCTCCTGCCCTTATCCCAGTTCATATGGGGTTGGCGCAACATTGATTAGTTTGGCTATACGAGTACTTAAGAGGAAATGCGGTCGGAGGGACTTTTGAAAAAGCCTAAGTAAAAATTCGAGGTTTGGCTTTCGCCTATTACCTCCTCTAATATTGGACCAATTTAAAAGGTATTTCATAAACTGAATAAGAAAGATATAAACTATGTCCCTAGGTTTTTTTTTTCATTAATAGTTGTCAAATTTGTACACTAGGCCTCTGTTGACAGCGGCTTAAATTGGCATTTTTTGAGGGTTCTAGTGCTTATAGAAATAATGTATCATCAAAAAGGAAAACATAGGGACATACAAGTAGTTAATATTTATTATTATATAAAAAATCATTGCTTTATGGTCATTAATCAGAAAGAAAACAAGCAAGACCGTTTCTATGGAGAAACGACTACCCGCATTTCCTCATAACTCGACAAAATAACGTATTGTCAATTCCCAGAGCATTTACGCCGAACGGCATTTCATACAAACTTTCAAGCCCTTATTTTTCGAAATGACTGAACCGATTTTAATGAAACTTCATACGCATAAGCAGGATACAAAGGTCTAAAAAGTTAGTAGAAAACATTTTTGAAAAATTGTGTTACAGTCAAATTAGACCGATTTTAAACTTTCCATAGTAACAGAGATTTCCAGTTATCTTTTTTTAAATAAGACATTTCAAAAATGTTTTCGACTAACTTTTTAGACTTTTGTATCCTGCTTATTCGTATGAAGTTTCATTAAACTCGGTTCATTCATTTCGAAAAATAAGGGCTTGAAAGTTTGTATGAAATACCGTACGGCGTAAAGGCTCTTAACAAGTAAATTCCATAGCTGTACAAGAGCCATGAGAACAAAGCTCTTTAGCAATCATTTATTTTATAAGTTCAAAAACTATCTACCAAGGCGGTACGGTGGTTTTTTTGCCTATATAAATGCTGGATTTACTCAGAAACACCACACCATATTACCTACAATAAAATACAACTGAGGTAACTAAGTCTGCGTTAATGAGGCCTAAAGCGATACCTCGCAGACCAAGCATGTGAGTCAATTTTCCACGCCCTCAGCCGTAAACAAGAGCCATAATGGCGGGCAAGTCGGCTTGAACGGTAATTATATGGTTCTGGACTCTGATTAGTGATTAGGATTCGTATTTAGGTCTGATATAATTAGACAGAGACGGTGAAGGAAAACATCGTGATGTAACCGGCATGTCCTAGAACCAAAAATTCGAAGACATGTGACATCTACCAACCCGCACTGGGGCCGCGTAGTAGATTATAGCCCACTCTCTCTCGAAGAGAGGAGGCCTGTGTCCCAGCAGTGGGAACAATATAGGCTGATAAAAAAAAATGATATGGTGTCAGGGAAAACGACGCGCAAACCATTGCCATGAATTCAGGACATGATTTTAAACCCAGAGTGTCGAAATTTATCGCCGGTTATTTTAAAAAAAGTTGTTGTTCAGTACATTTTGAATTTTTGACCGCGTAGGTATTGTACGTGTGTGCGTGTGGATTGAGAGATCTTTTCGAAAAACTCTTCCAATCCCAACCAAATTATAAGAGGATTTAGGAAATAATTGTGAAAACTTCATGGTAAGGTATAAAATTTGTGAAACCTAAACAAAGAAAGTTAGAACTCATTAACTGGATCTCTCCATCTGGACACCTGAAGAAAAAGCCATAACGCGTATCCAAGAATATACTGCCTATGTGTTTATAATTTGCATTTTAATTAATTGTGAAGGATTTGTGAAAGCTGCTAAACAAAATTTCGATTCGTTTCAAAGCCACGTTTAAGATTTATAACGGTTTATATGGATCTCTCAGAGTGGATAATTTTCAATTGAGTGATCTTGTAAAACACGACCTAATACTGAAAAAGTATGAATAATTATCATGTTTATTGCAAATTATGCTTCTGGGAAAATTTGTGAAACAAAAATCGTGATTGCAATCTTACTGGTTCAAGAGAAAATGAAAATCTTGTTTTTTGTCGATCGTCCCAACTGAGAGATCCTTATTTTGAACTATATTTAATAAACCAAAACTTATAGGTAGAAGTTAGATACATCAGAAATTGTGAAAAATGTTGTACTAAAATTTGACGAATCAGTCGTCCCTGTAAGTGTTATACATAAAAAGATAAATAATTTTTTACAATCCTTAAGGAACACGTTGAGTAGGGTAGACATACTTTTTTATTTTGTCCGATTTTTTTTCGACTACCTACCCTATTCATGCTAACATTGTGTATATTCATTGCGATTTGCGAAGCTGGCGTTGTGCAGTGCATTTAATGCTAGTTTTTTTAATAGTGTTGTGCTTTAATTAATAATAACATAATCAGTGTTTTCGTTTAGTGATAGTGAATAACAATGTAAGTATTAGTGGATGCAGTACCGGTTCCTTCTTCAGAACCGGGACTGGATTTTCGGTACTGGGCTTTGAACCGGGATTACCCGGGAAATTCGGTTCCGAACTTACGTACAAATGTCGCTATTCATTTATTGTATGAAGGGCACGTGTGCGTGCACACTACATATAATTATCTAAATCTGTTGAAAAATTAATTTATTACAAATGTGGGTTGGTGTAGTTAATAAAACTATGGGGTTGGGTCTTATATCGAGTCGCCTGAATCTGAGTTAAGTGTAGATATGGGAAGGTTTAGGGGGTTCGTACTAAGCGATAAAATGTATTTTTTGCTGCCGGAGACGCGCCAAAATATTTTAATTATTATTTAAAAAATCTTGGGAAATCTTACAAATGCATAAGAAGGAACGTAATTTTGACACATTTCGTAGCGATTTCGATACTGCGTTTATCGAAATGCGTGAAAAGAAACCATTTTCCCCGCGTTCCGAATTGAGTCAAAAGCGATTATATCGCGAATCCAACCAAATTTAATAGTCACAAAATATAAGGACTATTGAGTACTATAATTGTGACGTTGCGCGTTGGTCGGATACGCGATATAATCGCTTTTGACGCAATTCGGAAAGCGGGGTTTGTTTACATTGACAAAAACACTTTTGTTTGGCGTTCGTTTTATCATTCCGTTGCTCTCGAGTTTACGTAAATTTTATATTTTGCTATGATTATTAGCTCCCCGCACCCTAATGAGTGACAGATCGTAACCAAAGCACACAGACTTGTGTTGGTTAGGTTAAGTTAGATAGCTCTAACCGAGCGAGCGAAGCGACTTGTGTAGGTTAGGTTAGGTTAGAACGGTGACCACTTAGCGCGAGCCAAGCGAGCGCAGCGAGCGTGCCGCGGCAGCGGCCGGCGAAGCGCCAGAAAGTAATTACCTCCCCGTACCCTAATGAGTGACAGATCCTACCCAGAGCACACAGACTTGTGTTGGTTAGGTTAGAAGGTTTTGTTTAAAGTGGAATAATAGAAAAACTACGCATCTCCGGCAGGGCAGGAGTGGGGGGGTGAAACAGGGCGCCCTCCCCAACCCCCCTCCACCCCTCCCATCTTCGTACGGAGGCGACTTGATATAAGACTTTAACCTTTTTTTTGGAGATCAAACTAGGAAAAATTATCAAATAGAGCTTAAATTCGAGGTGTATTTTGAATTAGAAATAAGCCTTTTTTCGTCACGTAATCACTTTGTATACGAATTCGGCAATTCGAACGTTCGATCTGATGACTTCGGGGAATTAGCCATCGGGCATATGACATTCGAAATCAAGCAGTAAACCCGGTATATTTAGCTTGTTTTTTGTGTACATCTCATAACTTGACTTTAACACTTTACACTTCAGTCAGCACTTGACGTTAAACGACCGAAGTACGGTTACCGCTATAGCGATAGCGACAGATGAGATTTGGTTTGAGTTTAAAAGTATTTTTTCTCAATTTTGCAATAATAAAAATCACAATCTCTCCCCTTGTTTGTTTACTTGTCATCCTTTGACTTTTATCCTTTTTCTTTTTATTTTGACAATCGGAAAAGCAATCTATATGCCAGCTACAATATATTGTTTTTTCGACAAATATTACAATGTTCTTAGGTATAAATATTGAATTAAAGGCAAAGTTATATTTTCTTACTTTAAAAAATAATTTTACTCTGTAATGAAATGTAAAAAAAATATATATAAAATGTATTTAAACAGCAAAGAAGAACCAGTTATTTCACATACTTTGTCCTACGGACTTATTGATTAGGTTACATCCTATTATGTAATTATGAGTGAAATT
The DNA here is from genome assembly GCA_916614155.1 of Mesoligia furuncula. Taxonomy (NCBI): domain Eukaryota; kingdom Metazoa; phylum Arthropoda; class Insecta; order Lepidoptera; family Noctuidae; genus Mesoligia; species Mesoligia furuncula. Next base: position 25,544,315 of record OU744800.1, on the reverse strand, counting down.
TAAAAAAAGTTTTTTTTTTGGTTAGGTACCTTAAAATTTCTGAACTTTTTGTGTGTAAGAATTACTAAGAATTAGAATTACGAACTTAGAATACCTTAATAAGAGCACTACACATACAGTACCTAACTTTGCAGAAACTTTCATTCAGTCATTTAAAAACGTAATTTTATATTATTTAAATTATGTAGTGAAACCAGACACAAATTACTTGTATAATAACGTTTAAAGTGTATCATAATTTGAATTGTACCGGTAATGATTCCGACCGGCGATATGGTCACCCTACTCAACTTTTTCCTTAAGGATTGTAAAAAATGATTTATCTTTTTATGTATAACACTTACAGAGACGACTGATTCGTCACATTTTAGTACAACATTTTTCACAATTTCTGATGTATCTACCTTCTACCTATAAGTTTTGGTTTATTAAATATAGTTCAAAATAAGGATCTCTCAGTTGGGACGATCGACAAAAAACAAGATTTTCATTTTCTCTTGAACCAGTAAGATTGCAATCACGATTTTTGTTTCACAAATTTTCCCAGAAGCATAATTTGCAATAAACATGATAATTATTCATACTTTTTCAGTATTAGGTCGTGTTTTACAAGATCACTCAATTGAAAATTATCCACTCTGAGAGATCCATATAAACCGTTATAAATCTTAAACGTGGCTTTGAAACGAATCGAAATTTTGTTTAGCAGCTTTCACAAATCCTTCACAATTAATTAAAATGCAAATTATAAACACATAGGCAGTATATTCTTGGATACGCGTTATGGCTTTTTCTTCAGGTGTCCAGATGGAGAGATCCAGTTAATGAGTTCTAACTTTCTTTGTTTAGGTTTCACAAATTTTATACCTTACCATGAAGTTTTCACAATTATTTCCTAAATCCTCTTATAATTTGGTTGGGATTGGAAGAGTTTTTCGAAAAGATCTCTCAATCCACACGCACACATTGTACGTTTCTATGAAACAGCTTACACAGTAAGGCTAGGCGTATGCTGGGACGCAGTTGACGCAGCACAGCACAGTACAGACTTAGCAGCGCGGGGCAGGCGACACAGACATAGTCCTCGAGCGTATGCTGTGACGCAGTTAACATACGCACGCATTCGCGTTCTAGCTGGTACAAAGAATAGACGTCTCGACTAGAAGCGTCGTCGCGCAGGAATCTTTGCTGGCACTACAACGAGGCGCAGAGCAGGGCAGACACATGTCTGCGTCACACGTGCCTGCGCCGCAACGTACGCAGCACTCTGTACTTTCATGCATTACAAAATCCGCTCTGCCCTGCGCTGCGCGGACCTGTGTCACCTGCGTCCCAGCATACGCCTAGCCTTATAAACGGAATCAGAATTGAAGAGAGCCGCAGGAGAACCAAGTAAACGTAAGTGGCAGTGGGCTACAGACGGCCGATGGAGCCGAAAGGTTCTGGAGTGGTGACCGCGTACCAGAAGACGTTACGTTGGAAGGCCTCCCACAAGGTGGACCGATGGCGTCAGGAATCCGCTGGATGCGGAAAGCACAGAACCGGTCGAAATGGAGGTGCTTGATGGGATGCCTCTGTCCAGTGGATGTCTTTCGGCTGAAATGATGATAATGATGTTTATTATAGTTAACAGAGGGAACGATGCTGCTGCCCCTACTCTTGATGTAAGCCCAGGTAAGTCTAATCATGTTCCATAAAAACTTAATATTAGGTAAAGTCTGGAAAATTAATTGCTAAGCAAACTGTCTACCAACTTTAATTTTCCGTACCTACATTCAACTCACAAATGTTTTTGACAGAACGTTGTATGAAATGGCTCAGGCATTAAGCCCGCGTTTGAATAGTATTTTTTTACTTATGCCTAAAGTTTTAATAAATAAATAAATGACTATCTTACGGCAAATTTATAGACTTGGGTGTCAAATCAAAAAACCGGAGTTACTAGCTTGTAGAGTAAGCAAACTGAAGTGGCAGTGGGCTAGCCATGTTTGTCGAAGGACCGCTGGCCGGTGGAGCAGACGAGTCCTGTAGTGGAGACCGCGTATCGACAAGCGAAGCGTGGGACGCTTCCAAGTTTGATGGACCTACGACCTTAAAAAAAGTGACTGGGAAAGACTAAGATACGGAAGGTGGAGGACGGGGTTTTGTGGCGCAGCCTGGGGGAGGCCTATGTCCAGCAGTGGACTGCGATAAACTGAGTTGATGGAGGGTGTCAATTTGCTTAACAATTTTCCTGACTGTACTGTTTATGCTTGCTGTGTATATATATTCCTAGTAATTTATACCTCATGCTATAAATCATTAGGAATATTAAGCCTACAACATTATATCATGTTTTGGTGTTGAAATACTATTTAAACAAAGCCTCTAGCAGTAATTAGAGTTAAAATCAGTCATTAAAGTTCTTGCTATCATTAACGTGCCACAAACAATATCTTGGCTTGCCTAAATTTAGTCTGGGAGATCTAAACACTGTGTCTAAGCACTTTTTATAGTGCTACATCTGTAGGTACTCGCAAGAGTTGAAAAGGATATTATATTATTTTGTTTTGTTTTTGGTCTTGAGAAATCCATGCTATACTGAGAAAAATCTGCCAATCAACGAGGCCGGTAGTTACCGTCAAGATGGAGGGACTAAGTCTTGGATTTCAAATCAGTGCTTCCATACGATTTCAGGTTAGGATACGATGTCAGGTTAGGTTTTTTTATGAATACCAGAGAGCGAAGCTTAACTTTGCTTTGCTTGGCTTGACTTGGCTTATGAAGCAGTCTTTTGGTCTTCAAAGTTAGTTGCTAAACGCGAGCAGTCCATTCACACCAGTATCATTTCATAGCCTATATAGGCACTATCAAAGTAAGTCGTGTGTCGTATCCACACTAAGTAAACGAAGACGGTACGTATATCCACAGTAACACCTCGGCTTCACCCGCCGGCGGCCACCAGACATTATTTATACGCCGCCGGCGCCCTAACGTGACATATTTTAAAGCGACCGTTTTAATAAGTCGCCTTTAACCTGCCACTTTTGGTTCGTAGTTTTAATAGAAGAGACTGCGTGGGTGCACGCATTTGGATAGAGATGTGGATTAAATTGGGTCCGATTGTCTTTTGTTACTGGTTGAATTTGGGGAACAGTCGGTCTTTTTTGTAAAAATCTGCAGTGCGATTCTGTAACCGTCTCACCGTGAAAACTTTGGTGAAGTAAGCGTGGAGTGAGCTGTCAATAGTGTCAATTCCTAGTAAAAACAAACTCTCATCGCCTAAGTTTTCACGTTGAGATTTTCACAGCGGTGCTATTCTGTAAAAATCTCACCGTGAAAACTTTGGTGAAGTGAGCGTGGAGTGAGCTTCAATAGTGTCAATTCCTAGCAAAAACAAACTCACTTCACCTAAGTATTCACGGTGAGATTTTTACAGAATCGACCGGCAGACCGTGAAAACTTAGGTGAACTGAGCTGTAATTCCACCTAATGCTAAGCTTGACAACTCACTTCATCTAAGTTTTTTGCAGAATAGACCGGCTAAAGAACTTTGCTTGTGTAGATTTGGCGGGAGGTTGAAACCAATCTGGGTTTCTAATAAGTCTTCGTAAAAGTATGATACATCAATGCCCAAAACCGGGGAAAGTGTTCATTTTGCGGGCATATATTGTAATCTATACAAATCAAGCTTAATAACAGTTACAAAAATCAGGCTTATTATTCTTCACTCGTATTTCGGCCATTTTCGGCGCGGCATCCATTTTTCGAACGAAATGATCGACGATTTTTTGAACGGCAATCGAGCAGGGTCAAAGGACGCTGTAACTTAATAACTTCACTCGCATATTCCGCCAGTAAGCTATCTCGTCGTATTCGGCCGGGTCCTGTAAAGTACGGAGTTTTACAACCGAGCCGCTGTGCCTCGTCCATTTCCTACGAATGTCTCTTCGAAGCGGATCTCCCCACGGAATATTCCGTACAGATAAAATAAATTCAGATTCCAGTTTTATTCTACATCCGTGGCCGGTCCCTGGCCGGTGCCTATATAACTTGCGAGGATTACCCTCGCCACCTCCTAAAATCTAAAGCTAGTGGCATCTGCAACTAATTGATGTGTTCTGTGGGGAATAAAAACTGCACGATTAGGACCCTGATAAAGGTACCCTTGTTTATCACCCGCACTTCAAAACACCGTTTTTGCTACGAAATTGTTTACACCCAACACGGTGCGTGCAATTTTCGGCCACCCAATAAAATATTACAGAAATGTTGAGAATTTTCATCTTTCGAAACAGGTTGAATCACTTTTGTTTTCAACTTTTCCCCAAGTTCCGTGTTGAAGTTGATAATTTAGGGCGTGGGACTGTTGGTCGCTCGCTAAACCCTGTGCACACGCAACGTATAGCCGGTCCGATGATTTACAGGTCAATAAAGTTTTTAATTTCAAGTGGAAACATTCCATTATCGCAGTTTCGTTTTTAATAAGTGAGGGTCGGAGGTGGACCGGCCAATTTCGCTGTGGAATTGAAAAAGTTAAACGACAACATCTAGTACAATTGGTTTTGGGTGGATGTTACTGAAACTCATATCGGAGGGCGGCATGCTGAGTTATCTATCGGTTTATATAGAGAACGAGGAACGATTATGGAAATTCAACAAAACTGGGATGAATGTAATAAGTTTAGGGCACATTTAGTTATTTGGGTATTGATCCTGTAACTAAAATTGGAACGGTGTGTTTCAAACTTTCAGAACCTTTGTTGGGATTGTGATTATCTATTTAACCCTTTACTTACATAATATATGTAGGTACGTACGTACCACTTACACGGATATACAACACTGAACAATTAAAATCTTTTGAAATTATATTTTTTGCTTAAATGGACGTATAGATATTTTAGCAAAATAGGTACCACCAAGCCGCACTGGGGCCCGCGTGGTTGATTTCGTCCCAGCAATGGGAACATTATAGACTGTTTTCATTATGCGTATTATAAGAAGTTCAAAGTCAAAAAGTTCTTTAACTGAATCTTCATGGATTCATGAAAATTTTAAAACAAAAATCACAAAACACGCTGGGTAACTTATTAAATAATATTACAGAGAAGCTCCTGAATTAATTTCCTCTATCAATATTATATACCATATTAAGGTGAATGGATAGTGTCAGACCGCGAAATTCAAATTTTCTTACGTTTTTTGCAATTTGCAGGTCAGTGTCAGAATGTATCTTGATCAAAATATGATTCACGACAATAACAGGTACATATTTAGAGAATTGTAATCATAAGAATCATTAATACATCTTTTTAAGTTAGATTTCTACCAGTACTTGCCCATGGTCCCCCTGTCTAGTCCCCCTGGGGTACTACCACTAACACTTTTCCATAAGAGATTAGTGGTTGGTGGTAGAAATCTATTCGTAACTTAGAAAGATACATATATTAATGCGAACACAAAAATTAGAAAAGACACAAGTTAACTAATTAAATAATATTATAGAGAAGCTCCTGAATTCATTTCCTCTTTCATTTATTTACCATATTAACGCGAACACAAACATTTGAAAAGACACTGGTTAACTAATTAAATAATATTATAGAGAAGCTCCTGAATTAATTTCCTCATTCATTTATTTACCATATTAACGCGAACACAAACATTTGAAAAGACACTGGTTAACTAATTAAATAATATTATAGAGAAGCTCCTGAATTCATTTCCTCATTCATTTATTTACCATATTAACGCGAACACAAACATTTGAAAAGACACTGATCAACTAATTAAATAATATTATAGAGAAGCTACTGAATTAATTTCCTCATGACTAAATTAACGCAAAAATAACACTACACTTTCACCTTCCCGTCCCCATAAAGGTAGACACCCATACCTATAGAACAAAAAACAAAGTATTCGGTGCCTACATACCTAGTAGCAGCTGATGATTTTCCCACGCAAGTTGTAAAACTTAAATGGCGGAAACGCTTTGCTTAATAGACGAGGGGCTGTAAACTTGTTATACCTACAAATCAAATAGGTAGATTATTGCTGGCAAATTGTGTGGAATAGAATGGAATAAAATATATTTATTTGCACAGAATGTCGGTGTTACAAATCTGAATGGCAATTCTTGTAATTTGAAGTTCGTTCACAGTCTGATCTCAGTTTCAATCTGTCAAAAAAACCTCGAATTTCCCCAAGAAGCTTATAGATAAAAGTGGAGACTAACCTGAGTGAAGACTACTGTGGTCGGACACTCTCTTTCTAAATACATACATATGACAAAGAAAACACATGTCACTGTCTCGTTCTTATGTGTGTATTTAGAAAGAGAGTGTCCGACCACAGTCGTATTCACTTAGGCATTTAGAGTGTTGCCTCCACTTTTATCTAGAAGCTTCTTGAATTTCCCTACATTTTGACAAGTTTTTAACGTTTCTCGCCGAAATGAGATTATGCTTTTTGATGTTACAATAATTAATGTTAGAGTCGTTGTACATTCTGCCTTTAAGGCATGAAAAACTATTATGACCATTATATACAACTGTAAAAATTAACTAACTTACGAGGTCTAAAGCTAAATATTTTTTATTATAGAAAATTATTGGTTAATAAGTCAGCTACAAAATAATAACATGTATCTAATAGTAATTTCATTCTGCCTTTAAGGCATGAAAAACTGTTATGAGCATTATATACAACTATACAAATTAACTAACTTACGAGGTCTAAAGCTAAATATTTTTTTATTATAGAAAATTATTGGTTTATAAGTCAGCTACAAAATAATAACATGTATCTAATAGTAATTTTAGGAGTGTAAGTATTTTATTAATATTTTAAATGGTTGGTCTTTAATATTGTTAGGTATTTTATTATACATTTAGCAGGTGTGGGAACAACATTTGAATAATTATTTTTAGGTAGCCATGCAACTTAAAATAAGCATGTGTGTGTGCGTTATTAATGTTTTGTCCCATTAATGGCAAATACTCCACTGTCACAATAAGCATTTCCTGAAGGAGCAGTTCTATCTTCTTTAAAGAAAATCTTTGAGCCTTTGACAGTTATATTAAATTAGCATTCCTCTGGAAGGCAATCATAAGCGTTATTTGGAAGGCAATGCGTGACAAAACTTGATACAGTATTTTAATTTCACGATTGTCGCGCGCTTTATTGTGGTTAACAAGTGTACAAACACGCTGTGAATGTGTGAGTAGGGAGCTCTCGGCACCGTCCGAGATGGCGAAGTCGGAAGTGTGTGTGTGTGTGTGCGTGTGCTGATGCTACTCTTCTTCACGCACACTTTACAGCGTGTTCGTACACTTTTTAACCACAAGAAAAGCGCGAGCTTGCTTCGTGAGATGAAAATACTATACCAAAAAGAGATAGTCCTTGCAAGCAGACAGAGGAAGTTTGCAGCCACCCCAAAATGAAATTTAAAATCCCATTAAAACCACTGCTAAAGCAAAAAGGCTGTTAAAATAATATCAGAAAATGTGAACATTCTCTATGAAACTACAGACAACGAATTACAAGTATTAACTTGAAACGTTGAACTAGTTCAAACAGATTGATTCAGAATATCGTCACATCTCTGGATTAGGTTGTATCTAAGTGTGTCACTACTGAACAAACTTGCTTAAACTTACCACTGTTGGACGTCGAAATTGAACTTTATTTGGCGTGAATAAGGTTGAAGATAGAGTGTTTAGTTTAAGTGATTATTCGTTAATAATTCTGGAGTGGACCCCTAGGGTTACGGGTAAGCTGGTTATGTTACCCTGAGGGAATTGGGAGTGACTGATTTCTATCGCAACGACCCGAATTCTGATAGCTTTTGTTGCCTGCCGGATTATTTTTTTAGGTAGCTCGCTTTTAATCCAATATACTCGTAGGTAGTTCTCACATACATTTTGAAATTGGTAAATTTGATTCGGCTGAGATGATACGAAGGATGGTATTATTTTATTTATAATTCTCCGAAACCTTTGTACAGCTTTATTTCGCCCGTTTTTCTTGTGAATTTTATAATCTATATTTTTCAGTCGAGGTTTTTCTTGCGAATTTTGGTATCTTCAATTTGCATTCCTCTTCATCATTCTTCATCTTCATCCTTTGTTTCGCTTTGAAATAGTGCATGAATATATTTATGGGACATTTTTAGTCTATTTTTTTTATGAACTGTATATTAGCCTCGAACCTGCTAAGGGATCAAAAATATGCAACCACTAGCTGACCCGACAGCCGTTGTCCTGGTTTTTTTTTATTCTAAAGACACGTGTCGCCATCTATTATCATAATAAGGTTATTGTTGTTTTCCTCGGGAACAGCAGTTTTTTTCGGGATGAAAGGTACTGTATGTCCGTTTCTGTACACCTGATAACGTATATGCAAATTTTCAGGATGATCGGTTCAGTGGTTTAGTCGTGAAAAGGTAACAAACAAACTTACTTTCGCATTTATAATATTAGTTAGGATTAGTTTGATACATTGATTTATTATTGGACTTATGTTGTCCTCACAGACTTAGTTGTCCTCATTGATTTTCTGATACTGAGGCCATATACCTAAATAATATGTGTCCGTTTCGACTGCTCGGACACAGAGTCGTAGAAGAAAAACGACTACTCCAACATTACGAAGGAAGTTGTAAAACACTAACAATGAAAGTCGCAAATTCGTAGATCCAATATTCAGAAAGTTGCAAAGGTTTAACCGCAGTTCTCATAAACGGAGCTTAGTAGAGGTCTCATTCTTTTTGGTAATCACCGATACGATTTCGAAGAAAATGTAGACAGCATGAAAAAGCCCTAATGTTTGGACTGCACGACCTACAGAACTTAAATGCTCTGGTCGCGCGGTCGAAACATGGAGAATCGCGCCGTCACATAGACTAACAGAGGAGTGGTGTGCAGCTCTGCGTACAAACTCAAACTCAAAGCATTTATTTCAATTAAACCTTTTACAGGCACTTTTGAATTGTCAAAATTAAATAGTCTGTCATTTAGTCAGAAAGTTGAAGCTAGTTGCCCATTCCAAAACGTAGATCTCTATGGAGAAGAACGGGCAAGAAACTCCATGGACACTCTTTTAAATCAAGTTATTACAAAATCCTGGGTACATTATTCTTGTTGCTTCTATATGTGAGAACAATGTAAAAAAAAAAGACAAATGAAGAAACAATTCAAAATATAAGATTAAAAATAAGCCTTGGCAGTTAAGAGATGACCAGTCTCAACCAACGGCACCCGTTCACGAACATGACGCGTGGATCAGCACCATCCAGCTCAACCATTTTGTAGGGAACCGAATAATCCAACACACGCGCCACCATCGGTGAGACATTTTTTAAGTGAGCATGATTTAAGTGAGTACATATTGTTCTCAAAAAAAAAAGACGAAGCAGTTTAGAATCCACCTCGTCAGTAGCTCAAAGACTTACTTGTTCAATGTAAGGGGTAATATTTCAAACTATGCCATACTATAGTCAATTTGACGACATGAGTATGTGAGCAGGCGACGCACTGTGGCCGCAGCTGTTGGTGTTGCCTTCCGCGTGCACCAATCTGCTTCACCAAACTGCTGACGCGCGCGCTGTTGACGCTTAACAAAGTGGCTGATAAAATTGACTTGTTTTCTTGTTTTCTGAACGATTTTACTTAACCGATCTCTAGGGTGTTATTTTATAATTAAGATAATATTTATGAGTTACGTATGATGATGATGACGATTTAGTAACTAGAAAGTATTGAAGTTTATATGTAGACTTAATTATTGCATTAGGGCAATCTGTGAAGATATATATTTTAATGTCATTGATATTTTATTTCTTTAGAATTCAAATAATATGTACAAAAACAACAACTAATACCTAATCCTATTAATATTATAAATGTGAAAGTTTGTGAAGATGTTTGGATGTTTGTTACCCAATCACGTGGAAACCGTTGAACAGATTTGGATGAAAATTGGCACATTGATAGACCATTTCCTAGATTAACACATGTTATACTTTATATTCCAATACTCCCTCGGGATTGAAACTTACGCGGGTGAAACCGCGGGCGCTGCTAGTTTATTAATAAAACTAACAAAATTATATAACTATTCACCTGTAAAGATAGATTTAAGGTGTTGTTTTAATAAATAAATAAAATCTAAAGCTTTAAACATTATTTCATAAAACTGTACCCTACTAAAATCAGATAAAATTTTCGAACACCGGCGCAGAACTCGATAAATCAACATCGAGAAAATCAAATAACATAACAAAGTTATAGTGAAGATAACTGGGAACAAAGACTTGTTGGATGTTAAAGAACATCGGCAACATCCACGGTGTCACGGCAAATCCCTAGGGTCGTCCCTGCAGCAACAAGTTATGGATGATCGACGCTCCTGTTGGCACATCCCTAATTGATTGGTGCTTTCGTACTTTGTGTATGGGGTTCTGTTTTTGATGTGATCTTTTGTGTCAATAAGTACTTATTATTTACTAGCCGGGCTCCGCGGTTTCATCCGCGTAAGTATCGATCCCGTGGGTATATCGAGATAAAAAGTAGCATATATGTTAATTTAGGGTGTCAGCTACCTTCCAACAAAATTTTATCAAAATTGGTCCAGCCGTTTGAGCGTGAAGAAGTAACAAACATATAAACACACACACTCACAAACATTCGCCTTTATAATATTAGGTAGCGTGATTTTGTGGACCAATTATTGTTCTTATGTAGATTAGTTCTGGAATGTGTTGTAAAGAATTGATACTATGTAAATAAAGTTGTGACATAAGCGTTTTCCTCTGCGTTGATATTATACAGCATGTTTAAAGATGAGACTTTTTTATCAAAATCTGTGAATGCAGATCAACATGTCTTCAAAAGTTTAGGAGAGTCTCCTAAGACCGTTTTCCTATAGCTACAACGGTTAAGGTTCACAGCCCCGTCTCAGTAATCCACCCTGTATGTGTGTACAGGGTGGATTATTGTTTATTGTTGTTATTGTATACAGCTTGTATCAGAAAAGTGTGTTCTATTTAAGTGTGGCACAGACGATAAGATTGAACAACTTTCTCCATAGCTGTGTTCCCCTTTCGTCTTCTTCTAATGGTCCCCTCTTTACTAAAATAATAATAATAACATCATTTATTTCAGGTACCACATAACCCACATCAGAAAACATCTTTAAATTCAATTCAATTGCATTACTAAATATTAAATACAAAAAAAAACATATCAATAAATACAATATAAATACAACATCGACAAACATATTAGATAAATCAAAAAGAAGACTGCTCTTCTAGTGCTTGTCTATGATTCGGGGACTGTGGTCGGTCTTACGATAACTACCTAGTTCAAAACCCTTTAAGTAATTGTTAGTACACTTAAGCTTTTCAAGTCTCAGCAATCTGCAAGAAGAATTAGATGAACTCTGTTTTATAAAAAGAACATATTCTACCTAAACGTTTTTAACAGGAGTTGGCCTTCTGGACTTAGAAACACCTAATGGTGTTTCTAAGTCCAGAAGGCCAACTCCTGTTAAAAACGTCCAAATTCTAAATCTAGTCGCAATCGCATCTCAACGAGAATTAATGTCAAAAACTTGTCAAAAATCTAAGTATTATATCTTGTATTCTACCTACCTTTTAATACATGCCATCACTAATAAAGTATCTCGTTTTTGTCTATCGCGCCTCTTTATCATATTTCCTGTAAATTGAGAGGTTTGCTCTTGTGATACAGGACCTCCTAGTACAAGACCCCAGGGCTACACTGATGTTTGTGTCTCGAAGTGAAAATAAATAAATTATAAATTCTCTCAGAACATAATCAAGCTATATTATAAGCATCCCATCCAAGGTATAGGTAGAAGTTTATAGCAGTTGCTGTCCCGCGCCGGTACATCGCTACTTTATGCGCAAGATGCTGCAGATTAGCTCGGCCCTACTAAATTGTGCGATCTAACCGAGTTACAGTTTCCCCGTATATTCTATTTAAAGTTCCGGTTAAATTAACTCAGCGTTTGCGCTGTTTGAGCTATGGGCTTTGTAATTATTTTGTTAGTATCGCGGTGTAGTGTGTTTTGTTTTTCCTGAATTATTGCAAAGGATCAATTTATTAGTAGGGCGCTGGTAAGTTAGATTGTATGTTTTCTATATTGACCTCATTTAAAATATTCAAAACACGAATTCAATTCAATTCAATATGCAAAAAAGGGTCCGTGGCTAAATAATAACAGCCGCACAGGTTGATCGATCAGGGTAAGCTACGCTTGCCGCGGTTGGTCTGTGGATGGGTGACCATACATACCGAGGCCCTTCCGTGCCTCGGAAAGCACGTTAAGCCGTTGGTCCCGGTTGTCATTCGTGGATCTTTGACAGTCGTTACGGGTAGTCAGAAGACCGAAAGTCTGACAACCAGTCCTACCAAGGGGTATCGTATTACCCAGTAACTGGGTTGTGGAGGTCAGATAGGCAGTCGCTCCATGTAAAATACTGGTATTCAGCTGCATCCGGTTAGACTGGAATCCGACCCCAACATAGTTGGAAAAAGGCTAGGCAGATAATGATGATAGAAAGAAAGAAAGAAAAAGTATTTATTGCGACTCGTACAGGAAGATCACAAACTAAACTAAACACATTAAAATAAAAAATAAAAACCAAGTTACATAAAAAAAAAAATGAAAATGGATCATGAAGTCCTATACGAGGCCAAAAGGCTCCTATCTCAGCATGATGCTGCGACATTTAAAATGATGCAAAAAACTGTTACGTTTAACTAGTGTCGCTGCCACTTCTTGCAGTTGCGTTGTGGTTATGTAGTGGCTAGTGTTTGCAGACAGACAGATCGGTGGTGTTGCGGTGTCGCTGGTGGTTTCGTTGTGGCCGTGTCGTGGCTGGGATGTGGTCGGTATCACCAACATGGTTGATTGAGACGCCCAAATGTGGTCCATGTGAATAAATTATTAATTTTCATATAAATTAGCGCCCGTCCACCTGTTGCCGCTGTGGTACGTGTGATCAGGCTTTGGACAAAACAAAAGCTATTCTAGTTCAAACCCTCATATTCATACTTCGTTATCATTTGTACTGTGCAAATGGAGAAGAATAAAAGCGAATACACGCACACTTCATTACGCGTTCCCACAGTTTGTTAGTTCGGGGCAAAAGAAAAAAAAATAAAAATGTTTCATTTGTCTGTCTTCCCGGGTCGATCGTAAAATCTGAGGGATGGGGAAAAGAATTATGGCCTTGTTTACCTACTTATTTTTTTGCAAAATTTTCATCACCCAAGTATGGTGCTTAAGTTTTATTGGACCCTATTAAAATGAACGCTTATTTTGTGGTGAGGTATTTGGATTCATTTTTGATATTTTTCGTACACGGTCTTTGATGACGTCATGTTTTTGATCATTCTTTGGCGAGCTACAACCGTATCATGCCGACTCGAACATGTGTGTAGCATCCCTTAGTTAGATACGGGCAGTTTTGTGAGATAACCAGACAGACGGGCATTATACTTTCCATGTTCTTGGTAGGAACTCTTAGTTCATTTCGATGACTTTCAAAGGCGTAGAAACAGTAACAAATTCTTCTAATCTAATCTATCTAGCCTGTATTGTTCTGTCCTGTATTGTTCTCGCAACCGTGGGTGTACTAACAGATGTATGAACGAAAACGAGGCCAAAGTAGTGTGTAAGGATCGTAGCAGGTGGTTCTGTAGTTTTCTGCCTAACCAGGCCTAACCCCATAGGAAAAAGGCGTGAGGTTATGTGTGTGTATATTTTATATTATTAGATATTTGCACAACTATGTAGCCCGAAAATCTGCCAGCCAGTCTTACCAAGGTGTATCGTATTACCCAGTAACTGGGTTGTGGAGGTCAGACAGGCAGTCGCTCCATGTAAAATACTAGTATTCATTTGCATCCGGTTAGACTGGAAGCCGACCCCAATATAGTTTAGGCAGATGATGATGATGATATTTGAACACCTATTATGGTAGGATGTGGTTTAAAGAACTCTTGTAATTATGTGTCACCTCATGAACCTACCCATATATGATTTGTCCTATTGCCGGGCAAAAGAACTCCTTCTCACTTTTCCACACAATTCTGTCTTTTGCCAGTCCTTTCGGTAGGAGTCAAGCTGATCCCGTCCTGCCGCGATGGCGTCGTGTGTTTCATCCTCATCTTCCACAGCCCGCCTTCTTCACTGCATAGGCCTCTCTTTTCAAGTGCCATAACCCGCGCCCCTGTACCAGCATCATCCAGGTTCTACCCGCGGTGGTAACAATGTGTCGTCGGCAAATCTCGCTGCTAGACGACCGACATCTCGTCTTCCAGTCCTTGGACGCCACTCGGTCACTACCTTACTTCACCTGTCATCACTACGCTTTGGCAGGTGCCTGCCCAACTCCATTTGAGTTCTGTAGCGGTATCTAAAAACGCCACATGTGAACTACACGTCATACTGACGTCACACAAAATCCTGCATCTCGCAAGCAGAGTTTACCGCGCATTTAGCATACAACGGCCCGACATGAAACATTGGGGCTGTTGCCCGCCAGATACAACACCCGTCTGGTCGGAGGATCTTCCCTTTTCTATGGAGGATGAGTGAACTTTACACCTTGTTCCTCATACCTCTATATAGTTGCATAACTCTTTTTCCGATATCGTAAACCTTCGTACATCTACGGATCTCGACATTTGGAACTCGGTCTATAAGCCTTATGTCAAGCATGGAACGCTCCATGACTCTCTGTGCCACTCCAACGGAATCCAGTTGATCCCGGTAGATGTCTTAGCCCATTTGTCATATATGCCCGGCCCAGTCCCACATAAGTTTATCTTCTTTCTGGATAACATACATGATCTTGGTGTTGGCGCGCAGTGTTACGTTTCTTATACATTTCGAAATTCGAACCCCAAGAATACTGCGCTCCATGGCTCGCTGGCAAACCTCGAGCGACCTCTGCTGAAGTGTTATATAACAAATTCGTAGACTAAAATATCTAAATACCTAAAGTTATCCTACAAAATTAAATTACAGAACAGAAAGTACTGCACTATACTTAGTTCGGTACAGTTCTCCCCAAATTCGCGATGTTCCGATGATGTAAATACGAGCCGCGCTGCAAATTTCCAACTAACTATAGCCGCTATGTCCATCCGCTTTATTTATTTCGTTTCGGTGCACATTGCCGGTATTGATTCAGGGATGGTACAGCATGATGGTCTTGATAAAAATTGTATGGTCCTGATAAACTCAATTTTGATTGACTGCCTCATTGATCTAGTGTTCGCGAGCGCTACTGCTGAGCGGGCAGTGTTATTGTGTTTTTAACACGCTTTTATTAGGTTAACCTGTATGTACTAACTATGTAATGGAATCTAAGGTAACTAATTTAACCATCTTCCAAGGGTCGTAGCGTAAAGAAAATTGGCAGCTGTATGTAGGTTTGATGACAATACAATAATATGGTACTGTCGAACTGATCTGATGATGGAGCCGGAAGATATGAACTGGAACTTCATGATGGAAATCGTATCATAGCTGTTTTGGATTTCTTAAAAAAGTCTTGTAATGAACTTTGACCACGATTAGGTTTCAAGGACTGATGACGAAGCCAGAAGATAGGCACTGGCATTCCATGATAGAATATCGTATCATAGTCGTGTTTGCACTTGTGAGAAAGGCCAAGCGTGTTTTTCTAGTGTTTTTAAACTATTAATTTATTCCCTATATTAGCAGCCCAGAATCTGGATTTGTGCCCGGTTGATGGCAAGCTGACGTGGCAATAAGCCGGCCATATTAGCCGTAGAACCGATGACTGGTGGGGTAGACGTGTTCTTGAGTGGAGACCGCGAATCGATAAACGTAAGGTGGGACGCCCTTAGGCTAGGTGGAGCGACGGTCTTCACAGGATGGCTGGTAGCAGCTGGATGAGAGTTGCCGAAAATCGAGTTGAAAGGCGTGCAATAGGAGAGGCCTATGTCTAGCAGTGGACTGCTACAGGCTGATGATAATGATGATGATGATGATGACGGCAATAGACTCGCCATATTACATTAACATAACTAGCGAAGTGTGGGTGTACTTTACGTACACCCCTGTCTAACCATCGGCAATTCTAAGCGTGACGTCACGTGGGACCAAACTTAATTTTACATACATTATAAAAATTTATGTAAAACAAGTTCTGCGGTGATTGCTTAAGGTATTTTATAAATATGGTTTCTTTCCATGTCTTTCTATCCAAGTCTCTTCCATTGAAAGCTTCCTTAATCTCCATACTCCTCGGTTTCCACCAAGCAAACAAAGCATTTTTTTCTAAACTGGGAATGCATGTCCATACTTTACGGGCTAAGGCCTCGATGAATTCAATTATCTTTGCTTGCAAGACAAAAAGATGACCTAATCGGTAGGTACCTTTCGGCCGTTAATTTCACTTGCCTTTTTTAGCATGCCGAAAGCTAAACATGACAATGGCGTCGTTTCTGTTGTTCACAAACTAAACTAAATTTAAGTTCATGCATCTTTTTCTTTCTATTTCATTAAGAAAAGGACAGAAGATAAATATTAGTTTAGTCCTGTCAAGACAACTTTAGACGAGATTAAAAAATTGGCTTAAATACGCCAATTTACGTCAGGCGCTGACTAATTTGACAGGACTAAACTAATATTTATCTTCTGTCCTTTTCTTAATGAAATAGAAAGAAAAAGATGCCTGAACTTAAATTTAGTTTAGTTTGTGAACAACAGAGTCGGCGCCAATGACTCGAATATCTCAACCCACCTGTATCCAGCAACCCTAGTTTGTATATATGTGTGTATTCGCAATAAACTTGCCGCTAACCTGTAAACCATTTAGGTAAGTGTTTTATGCAGACCGGCTTCCATTTAGATATTGAAAACTTGTCTGGACCAACGGGTTTAGATCGGTAGATGTAGATTTTCGGCTATAAATTAGCTCATTGATTAGTGGAGTTGGGTTGGAAATGTATGGTAGGTATAAGGAAATTTGTGTTTAAGATACCTACCTAACGTAGGACTATCTAACTAAATCAGTATTATCATTTCATGATATCTTTTCGTATTGTATATTTTATTTCTTATTTTGATTGTTGTTTTTGTTAATATCCAATCGCATGCTGCACCGGCTGACGTCATCACGTCAACGCCGGCTGTCGCTGAAAACCAGCGCTGGGGCTCTGTCTCGTATAGGGTCTTAGCATTATGCTGAGCGATGGCCGTTTTGCGTAGATGTGACGCATACTTTCTCCCAAATTGTTTTTTTTGTTTTATTTTTTGTTTGTGTCTTTATTTTTATACGTCATGTTTGACGCAAATAAACGTATTTTCTTTCTTTCTTTCTTTTTCTTTCTTCTTGATTAAGATTCTAATCAAATCATTTATTTGCTCGAATACGGGTTGGGTATACATGAGGTAATATGTATAATTAATAGGTATAGACGCCAGCACATCAAGCTACTACAATCTGTCAAATTTCTTTAATAGATTTTCAACTTTATTGCCAAAGCAATAGGTTCAAGGTTGATTGGAAACATTTGACAGTTTCGGGTTGCTTGATGTGCTGGCGTCTGTACAACAAAAGAGTTTAGGTATTTTGTATCTAGTGGCAGAAAATGGGATACGGTTCTTTGAGATAATTTATTGTGATGATCAGTCTTTGTGATAATTCATAATAATGTCAGCTTTATTAAAATACTAGCTGATGCTCGGGACTTTTTTTGCGATCCAACATGAAAAGTAGCATACGCCGTTACTCAAGTCATGGTGCATCTCTGTGCCAAATTTCATACAAATCCATTCAGCCGTTTTAGCGTGAAAGCGTAACAAATAGACAAACTCACTTTCGTATTTATAATATTAAATTTAGGATTGTGCTTTTGCATCCATTTCTGAAACTTCTTCATCTCTTATTTTACGTTTTATGGGTTTTGCTGATTTTTTTTTTATTATTATTATCGGTCATTTATATACTCAATACCTACTCAATTTCTTTATTGCATTTAATATACCTATGTAGTTTCATCAACACAGATCTTTATTTCGCCACTGAAAGGTCACCCAAATTTTAAGGCCACCCAGTTCTCACGAAGTCAAAGTTTCCTTTTACTAACTCCGGCAAATGCCGCGGTAATAGCTGATGCGTGACTTTCTTGTTTCAACTTGCTTTAGTGATATTACTTATTAATTTGTCAATTAATTAGCTGTGTTTAGAGTAAATACGTACGCAGTTTATTCCAAATGTCTGAGCAAAATCAAGGCTTTTTTTTTCACTTACGAAAAATCGCCTCTAAATCCAAGTAAACCAAATTTCCTTAAATTAACAGACCACTATATCCTTTATCTATATTACAAGGCCACCATCTCTGAATATAGCAATAATCTTAAGTAAACCCAGTTCTTTCGAAGTCAAAGTTTCTCTTTCCCTAACTCCGGCAAATACCGCGGTAATAGCTGATGCGTGACTTTTTAGTTTCAACTTGCTTTAGAAATATTACTGATTGAAATGGGTTCTGGTGGGACGTGGCTTTTGCAGTACTTTCTACTTTAATGTTCATTGGGGATAGAGTTATGCTTTGTTGTCAAAATGAGCCACATTTGAGCCATTTTTGCGCACGAGAAAAAAGATATCATATAAATGTAGAATGTGGGATTGTGGGGCAAGTAAAATGCTTTGCAAATAATTACTGGTGGTTTATTTTATCTTTACTGACACGGATACAATGGAAATCCTCTTAATTTTAATCTATTAATCTTAGCGTCTTTTCTCTCCAAAGCATGACAAACGTTCGGGATTCCCGCCCTGATCCGCTATTCCTCACCTCTCTCCTTCTCACTGTCGTTCCTTCTCTCTCTCATGCGTTGCGTTCCATTCCTCAAAGATTTACTAGTACATCAAAAACACTCATCCTAAATAATATATTATGCTTTGTTCCAAAAGTATCTAGTAAAACTGTAAGCATCAGATCAGAAAACGTAAATTTTTTTTCAAAGAATCAATTTGTAAATAAGGAGTAACAGATCAAAGTGTATTAACTCCACCCACCATAATAAAAATAGTACAAACGGATTTTTTATCTTAGTATATATTTTATTTTTTATTTTTTTCTATTTTTTTTTTGGATTACAGTTTTATTTGCTGAATTAACTGCTAATAAACCCTATTATAGAAAAAAGTTGTTTGTTTGTGTGCTCTCTTTAAAGTATTATGGATTATGCCTGTATCTTAAAAGTTACATTGATGGAGTTAAAACACTTTGATCTGTTACTACTCAAATGGCACTCACTTATTTTATTTGTTCTAATTTTACAAAAAAACCACAGAAGCCTCTAGTGAGTTCGGAAATATGTAATATATAATATTGGTACTAAAATTTAGACAGTAAGTTTATAAGTTTTACGTTCAACGAATATTTTAAGTCTTAACTTATTCTATAATATATAGCATAATTAAAGATTTGACTGATTTAATTCACATTTTATTTTATTTTCATTTTCATATTTTATATTACAACTTAAAAATGGTAATAACATTTTACCACAAAACAGTCTCTATCAGTTGTTTAGGCTAAACACCTTTTAAACACGACATAATTATATGGACAAAGGCCGCAACACTGATATTAGACACACGTTAGGCTGCCTGTCCACCGGAGCGGAGAAACGGAGAAATATTAACCAATAGGATTGCACAATATCTCCGCTCCTCTTATGTCCAATTTTCCTATTGGTTAATATTTCTCCGTTTCTCCGCTTCGTAGCCTCGCTCCGCTCCGGTGGACAGGCAGCTTTAAGGGGCTTACAGGACCTAAACGCAGAAAACGCAAGTTTCAGAAACAGTAAAAGTATATGATCGACTACAGTAAAACAAAATCAGAAAAATATGTGATATTTTTTAGGATATATGCTAGGTAGATACTGTGTTGAAAACAATACAACTAATTTGATACGATAGAGAAAAATCATGAAAATACCTCTAAAAACTTTATTTTTACAATAAAAACCATACATACAATCATTCTGATTTTTTTTTCAGATTATTCTACAAGGTACATACCAAAACACTACTGTTTTAATTTTTTAGTCCAAACAATAGATTTTTTGTAATTATAGATATAATTACTTCGTATTTTGCAATAAATTATCAGCGTTGTGTCATCGCGCTTCTCTTTCTTTTCTATGCAGTCCGACAGTGACCGCGCTTTAGGTCATGTAAACCCCCTACACACACACAACAAGCACAAGTGCACAAGTTTTTGTGGTTAGACCCATATTGTTGACCCTTTGAAATACAGATAAATGTGTTACTAATTCCCTTCAGGGATTTGTTTACAATTTCTTCAGGTACTTTTGGAATAGTAGGTATATTATCTACGACTAAACAAATAAAAGTACTGTCATCCAAAAACTTCCCACGTAAATCACAAAGTACATCAGATGTGGGTCAACAAGCTCCCGCATCAGTGGATTCAGTACTCGACCAACGAATTCAATTTCCTAGTGTGTGGCTAAATTATATAATACGTAGCCAGTTTCCCCTCGGCGGACAAATCTGCGGCCATCATGGGCCATCATCATGCAATTGTTACAACCTTCGTCCATAGTTCAATAATAAACGTAGGGAATGGGTTGCCAATAATGATGATGCTTCCCTGATTTTAGGGAAAACCGAAATGAGCGTTTGAAAAAAAAAGGGGGGCTTGCTCGTTCCATCATAGACCTCATCTATTGCTTTCCCTTAGGCATGATGAAGTCAAAAGCAGACCGATTGTTTTTTTTTTAAGTGTTTGGTATTTATTACAGCAGACCCCGTTCTTGCTGGATAAAGGCCTCCGTTTTGTATGAACTCAGCTGTTTTCAAAAAGGGCACATTTTTTTTAACTTTTCGAGTAACTGCTTCTCTTCGTATTTCTTCCAAATAATTTAAAATATTACTGTTGCTTATCAAGCGATAAGCAGCAGTAGCAGGCGATCATCAGGATTATCGATAGGATTGACAGGTGCACTAGCTTCGGTTCTCTTTTGATCATTACATGCACTCTGTCCTTTGCTGTAACTTCAATAAAGTGAAATGAAACGAAATTATTTTATTCTGTAAATAGGACATCGGAATCACTTTTACACATCAAATATCAAAAATTAAATTATTTATTTCTTTAACAATTTTTACATTGTGCCGAAATGTATTATGCTATTAGCTAGGTGAGGTCGGCGTTTCCTATCTGACTATTCTGAGAAGAAAGACCGAAACAAACGCAGAGGTCAGTCTCTTTTAAAGTCCAATCATAATCTTGGTCAGATCATGTGAAGACCTGTATGGTCTTCCATTGATATCTGAAATGGTATTTTAAAGAAGTTTTAAGTACCACATAGATTTGAGTGGACCAGCCCAAGAAAAGTACCACATAGATTTGAGTGGACCAGTCCAAGAAAAGTAGCACACAGATTTGAGTGGACCATAACCAAGAAAAGTACCACATAGATTTGAATGGACCAATCCAAGAAAAGTACCACACAGATTTGAGTGGACCAGTCCAAGAAAAGTGCCACACAGATTTGAGTGGTCCAGTCCAGTCATTGCAAGCAATAGTGTAGCTCTACTCAGAATTTGAGGAGCTCAAAGCTGTTACTAGTTGATGAATGTCTCATAGAGACAAAATACTTATATATGGTAAGTGATTCCATGAGATATGAAGTACTTTTTTATTTATGGAAACATAATTTTAAAAGCTAACAGTACTCAAATAATAATAATAACATGTACAAGTATATAAACAGGAGGGGAAATAATCAAAGGGCATCAAAAAATTCATCCGCAACGCTGTCAACAGGAAACGTGCCCAAAAGACTGGCAGCAATGCCACGTTGTATGGCAATGCTGATTCTTTGGCCAAAAAATAGGCCAGCCCTCTGGTCACGTGAAGAGTCGAACGAACAACCGCTTGGCGATGTCTCGAAATACTAAGTGGGCACTCGGGCCCCATTGCCCTATAGTTTCAACCCCAAACGGCTCAAACATATAAGTTCCAAAGAAATTGGAGTATTTGCGCCGTTTGAGGTTTTTGCACCTGCATGTGTCATGTCTCATGCACAAATGGATAAATCCTGGTGCTTTTGAATTATTTTAGGATAATTTTACAGCACCAACAAACGGAGACATAACCTATACAACTCCTTCCACTGGCAACCCAAGCTAGGGTCACTAGGAAGGAACGAGGAAGCCCCTTCAATTTGCGCGTCCATAAACATGCTTTACGAGTTGACCGTGATGGACATAAGAGCATTATTCGTGCGAACGGGCCGGTTACGGCACCGTATAATATATCGTCGCCATGTCGCTAATTGTTTCCGGTTTATGTCCGCGTAGTTTGTACAATTAATTTTGATTATTTTTGGGCTGTTATTTTGGTTGTATTTTATTTTATTTCGAGTTACATAGGGTTCTGTTCTGTCTGTTATATGATAATGAGGGTATGTATTGGTATTTATTTTGCAAGAGCGACGGACAAGCCTGTACTCAGGTGTACCTAAATATGTCACATGCAGATTTAGAAAAATACTGTCCCTCAGCACATGTATGAGTGCCACAGTCGAACCTCTACAAAGCCGATTTCATCCAAAACACAACGTGCCATTTTTACAGCCGGGTAGATACCATATGCCCTGATTTTGGTTCTATCCTAAACTACACTCGAGAGCAATGAATCCGGGTCACTTAAAGAATCCTAAAAATCTCGGAAACTAAAAATGCTAGGTTAATGCAATAAATTGTATTTAATAGACAATGTAATCCCACAAAAACATTTCATGTTAAATGTTGCCAAGACGAGACCATGTAGCTCGCACTGTCAAAAAGTAATCAGATCTCATGTAGAGCCAAGCTTCTAACTCTACACGCCCTAACTCTACAAGGCCTGACTTCGCAAACTCTACACCTTAGTCAAAATATCTGGTTTGGCCGTTTCGTTACTACATGAACCATTAACAGTATGAGAGTTTTTCACCTTACGCTCATGTGAATGTAGCGAAATGGCCAAGCCATATTATTTTGACTAAGGTGTAGAGTTTGCGAAGTCAGGCCTTGTAGAGTTAGGGCGTGTAGAGTTAGAAGCTTGGCTCTACATGAGATCTGATTACTTTTTGACAGTGCGAGCTACATGGTCTCGTCTTGGCAACATTTAACATGAAATGTTTTTGTGGGATTTCATTTCTTTTTGTAAGTTGCTTATGATATTTATACGAGTATTTTTGCTGTTGTTCATTTTTTCTTTCTTTTTTTGGGGTTTATTTATAACAAGGACCCCCTATATAAATTTTCAGACCTCTAGCATCAAAATTTACGGTTTTTTTTTTTTTGTGCGGGTAAAAGTTTCAAGTTTTAATATTTTTTTGTTGTTTGTGTACTATTACTAGCTTACATACCAAATTTCAGCTTTCTAGGACTTCAGGAAGTACCTTAAGAATTTTGATGATCATCAGTCAGTGAGTCAGTGACGAAATCGGGGTATTTTAGATATCAATAAAATCTAAATTATAAGAGCTATGCAATTGAAACTTTATAGGTTTAATAAGTCAACCACTGGCATCATATTCCGAAAATTTTGTTTATCTGGTATAATCCAAACCCAAGTTAAGAGGGTTCAAAAATACGACGAAGTGCTTCGAGAAAAGGTAGGTAGTGCCCTTGCGCTTCGCTTGGCTGGTCTTGGCGGGGGCACTCCCGTGCCCCCAGATACTCCTTAAATGAAGGTATTAAAACTTCTTAGTTATTGTAAAGTTATATCATAAAAAAATCAAATTTGAAAAAGGGCCACTTTCGAAGATGGAACTACGAAATTACAGCATTTGGTTTTGCTTTTGTTTGTAATCTGTCATTTATGTGGGTACATAAACCATGTTGATAGTGCTCTATGTTCATTATTCAAGCTGAAATTATGTCGCTTACGCCTGAAGAATGCACCAGAATACTTACAATGCTGGAAACCGGCCGGAGTCAGCGCGATACAGCCAGGACTGTCGGTGTGTCGCTGTCAACAGTACAAAGAGTTCTCCGACGTTACGAAGAAACTGGTTCTAACCTACGCAGACCAGGAACGGGCAGAACCAGGTGTACCACAGCACGAGAAGACCGATACTTGGTGAACACCATGCTTCGAAATCGCTTTCTCACAGGAACTGAACTCACAAATCAGTTTCGACGCCTCGGAGGAAGTAACCCAAGTGCATGGACAGTAAGACGTCGGCTTGCTGAATCTAACTTAAAACCCCTTAGACCTGCAAACGGCCCTAAACTGGAGCGTGGGCATCGTATTTCAAGACTAAGATATGCCCAGAGCCACGTAAATTGGAGTATTGAAGATTGGTCAAAAGTTATGTTCTCCGACGAATCAAAATTTATGCTCTACAAGCACGATGGAAGACACAGAGTGTATCGAAGACCAGGGGAAAGATTCAAGCAAGCATGCATCGAAGAAAAAGTAGCCTACGGTGGTGGGTCTGTACTTGTGTGGGCCGGAATTTCTTCTGAAAGTCGCACAGAGCTGGTGATCATAGAAAACGGCTCTTTAACTAGCGTAAGATATGTGGAAGAAATCCTCAATGATCACGTTGGTCCATTTATGGTCAATTTAGGTGAGGATGCTATATTTATGCATGACAATGCCCGACCTCATACAGGTAGGATTGTGAATGACTACCTTCAAGAGATGAACATTACTCGTATGGAGTGGCCAGCGCGCAGCCCGGATATCAACCCGATCGAGCATGCTTGGGACGAGCTAGGCAGATGCGTAAAACAACGAAACCCTCCCCCAATCACGCTTCGTGAGCTCAAAATTGCTCTCACAGAGGAATGGGAGAATATTCCCCAAAATCGTATAAGGAACTTGGTGTACAGCATGCCAAACCGCGTAAACGCAGTAATGGAAGCACGAGGAGGCAATACGAAGTATTAAAATTCAAGAAAATCGTAATAAAGTTCAAAAATTTCATGTTTCCTATTTTTGTTTTAAGGAGAGATCAGCAGTTTTTTTCTTTATGTAATTTTGTGTTAATAAAATGTATGGTGACTCATATTTTTTTTACTTTCATTTAAGGAGTATTACATTGTCTATTAAATACAATTTATTGCATTAACCTATCATTTTTAGTTTCCGAGATTTTTAACATTCTTTAAGTGACCCGGATTCATTGCTCTCGAGTGTAGTTCTGCCCGCGAATTCGTCCGCGTGAAATTTCAGCTCCCTTACCCATCGCGTTGCATCCCATCGCCCGCCTGTGCTACTACTTCGTTTTCGCTTAGCGCTCTTTCTTACTTTTTTCCTTTTTCTTAGTGTCTACCGGTCGTAGTGTGATGTAAAGTAGTCTATAATCTTGCTCGAGAACTGAGCTATCAATGCAAAAAGAATTTTTCAAATCCGACTGGTAGTTCCGGAGATTATCCCTTAAATACAAACTTACAAACAAAAAAAATTACCTCTACAGTAGTTCTCTCTTTGCTGCAACCTTCAAATTAATTATCCAACATATAAACAGTACACACACATACAAGTAACGTAGATACACTATAAACCTATGTTTAGTGGTCTTCTGATCCGGGGCGTCGAATAAAACATCTCTTAATATTACACTGTTTCATGTAGATAAGTTCATTTCGAACATACTTAGTACGAGTAGTCGGTTTAATACACAGATATATGTAGACCTAGATAACGCTAGTATCAAGAAATGTATGAATACCAAGCGAGCCATTTTTTGACTACCTACTATGACGTCACAAGCTCGCGCTCTCGCTTACCCAGCCAGCACTACACAGAACTGAGCGTGAAATGCTTTTGAACGTAAGGTGGTGCAGTTTTTGGCACGCGAAGTAGTTGCTCTTGCGTTATCTAGGTGTTTAGATAACATTATACTCATCATCGTTCTGCCTATTTTGAACACTTTAAAGCCTAAATAGTGTTACGAACTTCGGGTTCGTGAAAATAAAAACTGCCGATTTAATAACCAAAAAAATGACACTTTAATAATCAACACTAATTACAACTCAAACACACTAATTACAAAACACAATTGCACAACTGATCGCCTTAAGTCGCACTTGAATATCGCTTCGATGCTTTCACTTCGATCGCTTTATCCAAACTGTGTCGGTCGTGGCGCGTCTCGGCCTTATATAGCGCCAAAGAGAGTTCTAGAACCTTCCATTGTAGAAACATCTAGAATGTTCGAGTACATACAGGCCCCGATCGACCAGATGTCGAAAGTTCGGGAATGTTCTAGAAAGTTCTCGCATCGAAATTTCTAGAAGGGTCTTCATTACTAGTTCCGCTACTCGATACTAGATGGCGCTAGTGGTAACTACTGTTACCATGTACCAGGCATTAATTGTGGCGCGCAACACTGCCCCCTCCTAAGACATGCTCGTCCCGAGCATTATCGGCCCCATAATAACGCGCCAGTCGATCCACGTGGACGATCTTAGGAGTACCTCTTGCACCTTTCTGTATCCGGTAGGTTACGTCATTGATCTTTGTCACAATCCGGTACGGTCCGTCCCATTTAGCTTGAAGCTTAGGAGATTTCCCTTTGCTGCGGACTGGATTGTGCAACCACACTAGTGAACCTTCGTCGAACCCTTTATTGTTAATTTTACGGTCATAACGGGTTTTCATCTTTTCAGACATTTGCTGGCCCGATTGTCTGACGTGCTCATAAATGTCATTCATTTTGTTCCGCAAGTCACTCGCATAATCGGTTATACTGCGTGGGGCATCAGGTGGTACTCCGGTGATCAGGTCTGCAGGCAGCCGTAATTCTCTTCCAAAGTTTGCGAAAGCTGGTGTCACCGATGTACTTTCGTGAACAGCGCTTCGATATGACAACAAAAACGGTTGTATGTGCTTGTCCCAATCTCGTTGCCGATTTTCCACAACTTTGGCTAGGTACCTCTCCAGTGCCTGATTAAATCGTTCCACCATTCCATCCGATTGTGGGTGGTAAGAAGTTGTTCTTGTTTTATGTGTACCCATAACTCGACAAGTTTCCTGGAATATTTGGGACTCAAAATTTCTTCCTTGGTCGCTGTGAATCTCCAAAGGTACTCCAAAACGGCAGAAGACTTCATGAACCAGTTTATCTGCAACTGTTGAAGCTTCTTGGTTTGGAATGGCGAAGACTTCCGGCCACTTAGTGAAGTAATCCATCACAACCATGAAATACTTGTTACCACTTTCACTTACCGGAAACGGCCCCGCGACGTCAAGGGCTATCCTCTCCCATGGTGCACCAACATTGTACAATTTCAATGCACCTCTACTACGAGTCTGAGGTCCCTTTACAGCTGCACAACTTGTACATTTGCGACACCAGTCCTCGACATCGTCCCGACAGTGGACCCAGTAAAACCGTTCTCGTATCTTCAGTAGAGTCCGTTTTACTCCCAGATGACCTCCTGAACAACCATTATGGTACAGCTGTAGAACATCCGGTACTTGAGCTTTAGGGACAACCATTTGCAAATGACAGCTGTCTCCCCGAGCGTTTTCCCATTTACGGCACAGGACTCCATCCTGAATCACCAAGCTGTCCCATTGGGCCCAATAGCTTTTTGTGGTCGAACTCATTGCTGAGACGTCGCTCCACCTGGGCTTAGGAGCTCTGGCCTTCATCCACTCCAGAATCGGCTTGATGTCCAAATCTTCCTGCTGTGCACGTTGTAGGCTTTCCTTCCACTCGTTGCTGAGGTCTGTCTTGAGCATCCTCACAGGTACGACTTCTTTACTTTCTTGCCTAGTACAATGCTTGCAGTTTTCAGGACAAGGTCTTCTTGACAATGCATCTGCGTTGCCATGAGATTTCCCGCTGCGATGTTCGACCTCGAAGTCGTATTCCTGCAGTAGTTCAATCCATCTCGCAACTTGTCCTTCTGGATTTTTGAACTGCAATAGCCATTTCAGTGCAGCATGGTCAGTTCGTAGGTGGAATTTCCGCCCCAGAAGATATTTGCTAAAGTGCTGCAATGACTTTACCACAGCAAGCAGTTCCCGTCTCGTAACACAATAGTTCCTTTCAGGTTTCGACAATGACTTGCTGAAGTATGCTACCACAACCTCTTGATCACCATTACGTTGAGACAACACACCGCCAAGTCCTATGTCACTTGCGTCTGTGTCAACTATAAATTCTTTGCCCGCATCAGGGTACCCCAAAATAGGTGTTTTGCACAGACGGTCCTTTAGCTCCTGGAATGCGATGTCGCAACTTTCATCCCAGCAGAAATGTCGCTTCTCTTCGGTTAGCTTATGCAGGGGTTTAGCTATATCTGCAAAGTTCTTGACAAATCGCCGATAATAGGAGCACAAACCCAGAAATGCTCTGACCTGCGTCTTGTCTTTTGGAATTGGCCAATCCTTGACAGCGGCGATTTTCTCTGGATCCGTGCGGATACCTTCTTCAGACACTACATATCCCAAAAAGCTAACTTGTCGTTTGAATAGTGAACACTTCTTCGGACTTAACTTGAGGTTGGCACTCTGAATCTTCATGAGCACGCGTTCCAGGTTTTGAAGGTGTTCTTCAAACGTGCGGCCTACGATGATGATGTCATCCAAGTAGACCAGGCAGGCATCGCCAATTAGTCCGGTAAGTACAAGTTCCATCAACCTCTCAAATGTTGCCGGAGCATTGCACAATCCAAACGGCATAACTTTAAATTGCCACAGACCCTTTCCTGTCGAGAATGCAGTTTTCTCCTTGTCGTTAGGATCAATTTCAACTTGCCAGTAGCCACTTTTCAGGTCCAGCGTGCTAAACCACTTTACTCCAGTAAGCATGTCCAGCGTGTCATCAATTCTTGGCAAAGGATAGCTGTCCTTCTTTGTAACGTCGTTCAGACGACGATAGTCAACACAAAACCGCATGCTGCCGTCCTTCTTTCTTACCAGCACTACAGGTGAACACCATGGACTAGATGAAGGTTCAATAACACCATCCTTCACCATTCCCTCAATCATGGTTTCCACTTCTTTTTCACGTGCTACCGGCAATCTCCTTGGCCGCTGACGGATAGGCAATTCTTCTCCTGTATTTATTTTGTGTTGAACTATGCCAGTCTTCCCGATGTCAGCCTCGTTTGACGAGAAAACATCGGCGAACTTGAATAACATCTTCTTCGCCTTGACCATTTCATTTTGGGACAAAGCGCTGCGGCAGTCTTCTAAAAGTGTGGTCACTTTTGTTTGTGCATCCTTGCTGAGGGTCCCAGTCGATAGATGTTGGCATCGACGCAACCAATCCACTTCCTCGCAAGTACCAACAAGTGTGCCTTTTTCTATTATCTGTTCCTGATCACAAAGGTTCAGCACACGTACTCCTGAGATGTCAGTGGCTCTGACCAAAGTCCGTGCCACTTTCCATGGAAGGTCATTGTCTACCCTTTCCACGAGTACACAACGATGAGTTTGCCCAGGATTCCGAGGAAGACTAACCGGCACAATCGTTTCCGATCTCGGCGGAAGAACAATCTTCTTAAGGCTGTACACATTCCCAGGTAACGCCCCTTCCATGAAAAGTTCCTCTTCTCCACATTTCAAAACACCTTGCTTGACGTCAATCTCGCAATAATTCTTCCTCATAAAGTCAAGGCCCAGGATGCAATCGTCCATTATATCAGCCACGATGACATTATGCAGGTAGATTCTGTTCCCTAGCGTCAGTTCCATTTTCTTCTCTCCATGGACGGGTATGCGCTGACCGGTGGCTGTTACCAAATTAATGCGTTCCCGGTTGTATGCGGAGTCCCCAAGGGACCGACTAGCAAGTTGGGAACTGACAACCGTGCGAGAAGCTCCAGTGTCTATGGTCAGCTTACACGGCGTTCCGTTGACCTCGCCCTTGATGATAAGGCTGTTCCCGTCATGGGTTTGTGTGATCGAAACCCTTGGGGCTCTTTGAACATCAGCCAGCACCCGCCCCGCAGTCCTGGCTATTACTCGTTTCCCTGCTGCTGGTGCTGCGTGGTGTTGTTAGCCGCACTGCCCTCTGGAGATCGGTCGACTTCTCTTTCTGCAGTTCGCTTAGGGCAACTGGATCGAAGGTGGCCCTTTTCCCCACAGCCGTAGCACCTAGGGCTGTATCCTTTATTGCGGTCGCGAACTGTAGCCACTGCAACCTCCCTGACGCGATGGGAACGATGATCCTGTCGCACAGCTTCCACCTCCAGTGCATGGGCCAAGGCGTCCTTAAGCGTCCCGTGGTGCCCGAGCCTCACAGCAGCTCTCACTTCAAGGTCGCGGATGCCGTCGATGAATGCCTGCACCAGGTTTCCATCAATAAGCGCAGGTACGGACTGGTAAGCTTTACGAACCAGCTTCTCCACTTCAAGGGCCCACTGCTGCAGGTTTTCGTTACTACGTTGCACGCGATCCT
This sequence comes from Mesoligia furuncula, assembly GCA_916614155.1. NCBI lineage: Eukaryota > Metazoa > Arthropoda > Insecta > Lepidoptera > Noctuidae > Mesoligia > Mesoligia furuncula. Next base: position 25,513,862 of record OU744800.1, on the reverse strand, counting down.
TGAGCTGCGCACGAAACACGTGTTCCAGGTGAGCGTCGCCATACCGAGCTTCCAATGCCTCGAGGAGCTGCTCGTAAGTCACTTCCTTACCGAGAGCTTCCAGGACAGTTAAGGCCTGGTCGCGCAGGCCTAGGGTGAGAGCAGTCATGGCCTGGCTTTTATTCCACCCGTTAGCCTTCATGACAGCCTCAAATTGGATTTTGTAGGCCGACCAGGAAGAAGTTCCGTCGAACGGTGGCACTTTGAATCCACGTAGCGAAGGTGTTGTAGCTACGGGAGCTGCGATTCTATCCTCAAGTTTAAGGTTACCCAACTCCTGCTTCACATCAGCAATGACGTCATTAAACTTACTGATCTGAATTTCAGCTTCTGACAGACGGTTGTCATGCTGGGTAACCTTCTCTTTCACCTCCTTCATGTCCTTCCCGAGGGTTGCGTGAAGGTCCTTTATGAGGAAAATCTGCTCTTCCTGACGGCGCGCCTGCTCCTCCTTATCCTGTTTGAGCTGTTCTTCCAATCGACGGGTCTGTTCTTCTTTGTCCCGCTGGAGCTGTTCTTCCAACCGACGAGCCTGTTCCTCCTGTCGGTGGGCCTGTTCCTCCTGTCGACGGGCCTGTTCCTCCTTGTCCCGCTGGAGCTGTTCCTCCAACCGACGAGCCTGTTCCTCCTGTCGGCGAGCCTGTTCCTCCTTGTCCCGCTGGAGCTGTTCCTCCAACCGGCGAGCCTGCTCCTGCAGCATCAACATCAGAGCAGCCAAATCTGGTGCTGCTGATGCTGGAGCTGCTGCGGACGGGCCGGCCTCCATGGTCGGTAGCTGGCCCTCCGACCTCTGTGGCGTAGCTCCACCAAATCGCCTCTGGTCCGTCTCCTGCTGGCGTTGACTCCGGGTACGGATACCCTCCGTGTCGTCTTTGGGTAAAACCGGCATGATTTTTAATCCCCTTTTCTGACACCAATTGTTACGAAATTCGGGTTCGTGAAAATAAAAACTGCCGATTTAATAACCAAAAAAATGACACTTTAATAATCAACACTAATTACAACTCAAACACACTAATTACAAAACACAATTGCACAACTGATCGCCTTAAGTCGCACTTGAATATCGCTTCGATGCTTTCACTTCGATCGCTTTATCCAAACTGTGTCGGTCGTGGCGCGTCTCGGCCTTATATAGCGCCAAAGAGAGTTCTAGAACCTTCCATTGTAGAAACATCTAGAATGTTCGAGTACATACAGGCCCCGATCGACCAGATGTCGAAAGTTCGGGAATGTTCTAGAAAGTTCTCGCATCGAAATTTCTAGAAGGGTCTTCATTACTAGTTCCGCTACTCGATACTAGATGGCGCTAGTGGTAACTACTGTTACCATGTACCAGGCATTAATTGTGGCGCGCAACAATAGTAAATGTTCTAAAGTAACTTTTTAGACCTTTGTATCCTATTTATGCGTAAGTATGAAGTTTCTTTAAAATCGGTTTATTTATTTCGAAAAAAAAGGGCTTGAAAGTTTGTATGAAATGCCGTACGTCGTAAACGCTCATAAGATTGATGAGAATAGACAGCGGACTTCTTAATTCGGTTAAAAATCCCAATACCCGTATTTCGTGAAGCTGAATAAGTAAGAGGCTGGGTTCGAAGGGAACGTCGATAATCATATCGTCCCTTCGTCGGCCCAACTCCCTTGATTGGGTGCTTAAGTCTTCGATATAGCGATTAAGTGTAGATCCCTATGGTATTATTTTGGCTTCTATGTTTTGTTATACGTTTTAAGGGCTTACTAGACCTAAACGGAAAAAAACGCAAGTTTTAGAAGCAATAAAACTATATGGTCGACTACAGTAAACAAAAACAGAAAAATATATGATATTCTTCAGGTTATATGCTAGGTAGATAGTGTGTTGAAAATATAATACAACTAATTGAGTCGTGGTCACTCGCAGTGTACAGACGTGCTCATTAGCAATATTTAATAATTACCTACTTTAATAGCAGTGACCTCCTTTAGAGCATTACCAACGTAATGCAACTGTAGTTTTGCTTAGTGTGTAGTTTCAGTGTATAATGGACACGAATTATTGAACTTGAAAAATATAAAATGGATAACAGCCCCTTTAATCCAAGAGGGCCAGTGCACCCCTCCGCCTCCCCATCGAAGACGACGACGCAGAACCCCGGGCCTGCGGGCGGAGAGTAATGGGTAGCTCACCGTCCGATCAGGACCAGGCCCGTGCCGGACGGCGCGTACGTGTTCCACGCGCGCCTCAAAGAGATGTCAGCATCGAGGAGGGGCCCCCTTAGGGCCGAAGCCTGCCGGGTCAGCGGGATTGTCCGAAAGGGTTACCGCTGGCCCGGAACATAAAGGGCTAAGGAAGGAACACGGGTGGGTTTTAGTCAGTAAGAGTCTGACACTCCCTTCCGCTCCACCCAGAGCGGGAGGAGTCATTTGATGATTTCCCATCCGCAACAAAAAAAAAAAAAAAAAGCCCTTGAGTCGGTCACGGCTGATGTTATTTCAACGCCCGAGATTCAAAAATGGATGACAGCCATCGAACAGCACTTAAATGAAGTTTGCTCTATTGCCGCGGATGGCAAACTCAACTCGGAGCAGAAACTGAAAATTTCTTCCCTGTGCCGTAAAGTAGGATCTGGAACCTCACAAATGGCAGTTCTATACCAGTCGCTGAGCCAGAAAGCCATTCACGCGTACAACGCGGTTGATGCCCTTCAGCAAAAGCGCGACCTGACGGAACATATTTCGGAGCTCAAGCAGACGATTAAGGACTCTGGTTCTGCGGGAAATGTTTCTTTTGCCGATATGGTGAAGAAGGGAGCAAATGATTTCATTCGACCGAACAATTTAAGCTCTGTAGCTATTTATCCCAACGATAAATTAAAGTCAAGTGATGAAAGCAAAGACCTCGTGCAAAAAATCATTCGCCCTGATCAAATGAAGCTGCATGTACGTGGTGTCCGTAAGACTAAAAATGGAGGCGTTATTATTAGTACAGAGACGAAACATGATGCTGACAAACTCAAGCACGCAGTCGAGCTCTCTACATCCGGACTTACCGTCAACGAACCAAATAAGCGCAAACCTCGGATCGTGGTTGTAGGTGTGCCGACTATTTTGACTGAAACTGAAGTCTTCAGGTGCATTTATGAACAGAACGTAGCCGATAAGTTTCCAGCAATGCCTATGGAGTCCTTTTTGAGCGTAGTTAAATTGAGCCACAAATCTGGGAAGAAAGATGCGTCGACCTGTAACTACGTCATTGAAGTTACAGCCAATATACGTAAAGCCCTATTATCCCAATCAAGGCTTTTTATAAATTGGACGTCATGCCCTGTCAGGGACTTCACCTTGGCCACAAGATGCTACAAATTCCAACAATATGGTCATACAGCAAAAACGTGCAGAGAGCTAAAATCTACGTGTGGTCACTGCGGTGAAGAAGGACACTCGATGTCAGAGTGCACAAAGAAAGCTGACACACCGAAATGTGCAACTTGCTCACGCTTTAGAAAGCCCAATAACCACAAAACGGGAGATGCCGAGTGCCCTGCTAGGAAAATAGCGGAATACAGATACATCAACTCTATCGACTACGAGGGCGCCTAGAGCGTCATACTTAAGGCCAGACTTCCGGGTTTACTGCCTGCTGCTGACTCAACAAAACACTGCACTGGCCTACAAACCCTCGATTTTGTTGATGTTTAAGCACTTAAGTCGCCCCAGCAAAAACTGAGAAAACACATTGCCTCGAACGTGATTTAATTTTGTGCAACATTGACTTTAACCCACATACCAATTTCTGCTGACGCAAAATCGTATCATATGTGTTTAGCTAAGTTTTAAAGTGCAAGAAAGTATTTTACGCTGACTCAACAATTCGTATACAATAAGACTTTTTGTTATTTTGATGTTTAAGGTAAATAGTATTTAAATAAACTAGGTATAAAATAATGAATTAAGTAATTTTGTCATTATTTCAAGATTTCTAATGTTAAGTATTGTTAAGAATTTTATAGTCCTACAATTACCATTAAGTATGCTCATGCCGCCTGTGATACAGGTTTATCCTAGTACAGGCATCTAACATTATTATACTTTTGTAAATAATTTCTAAGACTTTATGTAATAATTTTACCAATTTTAATACTGAATAAAACATTATTATTATTAATTTGATACGATAGAAATCATGAAGATACCTCTAAAAACTTTATTTTTACAATAAAAAACCATGCTAATATACATACAATCATTCAGATTTTTTGTCAGATTATTCTACAAGCAACATACTAATATGATAGTGTTTTATTGTTTTAGTCCAAACAATAGATTTTTAGTGATTAAATAATTCCTCCATTTATTAAAAAATCAACCACAAAAGGTGTTATTTGCTGATGACACTTCCTTTATTTTTAAGGTAAATAGTCGTGCTACAAATTTTGACGACGTAAATAACGCCCTACTGCAGGTCCAAAATTGGTTCACTGCTAATAATTTAGTATTAAATGGAAAAAAACTAAGTGCATAAGATTTTCTTTACCAAATGTCAAGGGTAGTGATTTTGAGATAATATTGAATCAAGAGAAACTAGAATTCGTCGATAAAACTGTTTTCTTGGGGATCACGCTCGACGCAAGGCTACAATGGGGTCCTCATTTAACATCTCTTGCAGGACGGCTAAGTTCAGCAGCTTATGCTGTCAGAAAAATCCGTCAATTTACTGATGTAGATACCGCGAGACTAGTCTATTTTAGTTACTTCCATAGTATAATGTCTTACGGTATTTTACTTTGGAGACGTGCTGCAGACATCGATTCTACTTTTATTCTGCAGAAAAGAGCCATCAGAACCATATATAATCTCTGCAGGCGCGATTCTCTAAGGGAACTGTTTAAGGAAATTAACATCATGACGGTGCCTTGTCAATATATCTACGAAAACATCATGTATGTAAGGAAAAATTTACATCTTTTTAGTAAAAGAGGTGAAAGACATAAATATAGTACTAGAAATAGGTCAACCAGGTTTCAGACTGGCTAAAGTAGATTCATCTTTTATGGGGTACTGTCTAAAATGTTATAATAAAATACCTCCCCACATTCTTCAACTTAATGAGACAAAATTTAAATCTTGTATAAAACGCACACTATGCAGTCAGGCATATTATAAGTTAGGGGATTACATCGCTGACAAAAATGCCTGGCTTAATGCTAGTCCTGCTCCACAACCACAGTCCTCAACTAATTGACTAACACTTGAAAATACTGTTGGAGCTGCTGAAGATTGTAAGACTATCTTTGCATTGTATAAACTCAATTTCCTTTGTATTGTATAATTGCATAGCACAGATGTGAGTTCTATGTATCCTATAGCTACCATTTGCCGGGTAATAATATGTCTTTCATTGACTTGAATATGCCCTGGCGGCTGATAGTATATCATGCTCACTCAAATGTCTCGCTGACGGTGGCGTGTGTATTGGATCATTTAGCTCCCTTCAAAACAGTTGAGCTGAAAGGTGTTGATATATACGTCATGTTCGTGAACGGGCGCCGTCAGTTGGGGCTGGTCATCACTTAGCTGCCTGGGCTTATTTTAATTGTTTTAATTTTGGATTGTTGTTTTGTTACTATTTGTTGTATTCTGGACGCTTTTAACGCGTACGTCTTTTTTTATTTTTTACATCGTTCTCACATTTATAATCATAAATTCAAAAGTAATGATGTAACAAATATTTTTGTAAAATGTAATTTAAAAAGAGTGTCCATGGAGTTTCTTGCCCGTTCTTCTCCATAGGTACCTACGCTTTGGAATGGGCAACTAGCTTCATATTTTCTGACTGACCGACTTCTTGACAATTCAAAAGTCCCTGATAATGGTTTAATTGAAATAAATGATTTGAGTTTGAGTTTGAATTGCTTCATATTTTTCAATAAATTACCAGCGTTTTGTCATCGCGCTTCTCTTTCTTTTCCATGCAGTCCGACAGTGACCGCGCTTTGGTCATGTGTAACCATAAGGGAACTGCGGAATGATCTTGTGTAAACTGGAGTAACTATTGACTACAATTTCGCTTAATTTAATGTTTTTGTTAGCGTTTTTTGTTTATTTATGTATTGTCATTAGGCTCTGCAAGGCAAGCCAACACAAACAGGCCACTGCCGCTAGGTCGGCCAAACCGACTAGCGGCCAGCTGAACTTCGCCGCCGGAAAGCAGTCACTGGCGGAGGCCGGTACAAGCCGACCTTCGCCCAGCCAGCCGCCAACCGGCGCCCCGGAGAAACAGGCTGAAGGTAACTCCAGGCGACCCGATTGGAAGGATCAGGCCGCGGCCAAGCGAGCTCTCAACGAGACTTTAACACCTCGGGGAGAGCATAAGCGGCCGCGTCTTGATCAATCCAAACGGGTCCCTCAAAAAAGCTACGCCCAAGCTGCAAGCGCAACCCTAGACGTCGCGATCACCTGCGAACGCACGGGGATCCTCAGCAGGGAAGTATCAGACCAGGTACTCGCCGCCATCCAGAGGCAGATCATCCTCGAGGCCTGCTCCCCCAAACAAGACACTCCGGGGCCGACATTCAATGCCAAGCCGCTGTTCGCCGGAGGAGTTCTGAAACTGTGGTGCGGAAGCGACCACACCTTAGCCTGGCTACGGAAGACAGTCTCCGATCTTTCTCTTCCTACTAGCATTTCTCTCGTAGTGAAGAGTCAGTCGGAAATACAGAAACGAGCACGATGCGGCATCGTGATCCCAGACGAGCAGGGGGTATATGGAGAGTCGACCAACATTGGGCGCGCTCTCACCTACCAGAACCCCTGGGTCGACATCAAGAGGTGGGTGCTTCTTTTTGCCGACAAACAAGCAGACCAATGGTTCGTGGTGGTTGGCGTCCCTGTGGACCAAATCCCGACCCTGATGCAGGCCGGACGCCGTCTCTCAATTGGATTGGGGGCGGTGTACGTTAAGTTCCAGGGTCGGAACGGCAGGTTCACCGACGTTCCACAGGGATGGGACCCTGCCACGGGCACCGTCGTCGAGGAGCCAAACCAGCCACCAGCACTGGCGGGGGAGTCATCTCCCATATTAGACAACCCGGAGGCATCTGCGACTGAACCTGCTCCGGCAGGGTCAGCCGCCCCTGCTGCCGCCACCGTGGGCGCCGTCCCTTCATCGGGCGAGGAGCTGGACGACATGATCCTGTCCCCGGCTTCGAGCCGGGTGGGGGACGGCTTCGACGAGGGCGACCTGTTTGCCGGGCTCAAACTGGAGGGGGACGAGGAGGGGCTGGCCAGCGATGGCGTCCCTTTCGTCGGTCTGTAGAATCCTCCAGGCAAACCTCCACCACAGTCAGACCGCGACGGCTCAACTTCGCAAGTGGCTGGAGGTTCAACACACGGCCATAGCCTTGATCCAGGAGCCGTGGATAAGGGCGGGCCGCATACAAGGACTCTCCAATCTTGGCGGTAAGCTCCTGGTCACCACAGATCACGACCATCCCAGATCGTGCATCTATATCACAGGTAACCTCAAAACACAGCTCTTAACTGACTTCTGTTGCAGAGATGTCTCTGCAGCTAAGCTGACTATACAGCGTGACGACGCCATGGAGATGGTGATCGTCCTCGCCTCAGTCTACATGCCCGAGGTGGAGGCGCCGCCCCCGCACGACCTCGCCCGCCTGGTCAGCCACTGCGAGAGGTGCGGGCTTGAGGTCGTCGTCGGGGCTGATGCCAACGCTCACCATCAACTGTGGGGTATGGACACGCAGAACGATAGGGGTAAGGCCTTGGTTGATTACTTATTCTCGACTAACCTATCCCTACTAAACACGGGTTCCGAACCAACGTTCGTAACCAGGCGAAGCCGCACTATCATAGATCTCACTCTGGCAACAGAGGGAGCGGCGGAAGCTATCACTGGGTGGCATGTCTCCAAGGAGGCCTCCTGCTCTGATCATAGGTGGATCCGCTTCGATATCCAGGTCTGTGTTCAACCCACACAACCTCGGCGTAATCCGCGCAACACGGATCGGGCCACCTACACACGCAGCCTTGAATCAAAGCTAGCGACATCAAACGATCCGACAACATTTGAGGATATAACACAGATTGAAGAACAAGTAAGGTACCTTACTAAATCAATGATAGACAGCTACCAAACTGCCTGCCCAGTGACCACCCCGCGCAGCACACCGGGCAAACAACCCTGGTGGGGCGCTGAGCTGGAACGCAAGCGCGGTAAGGTAAGAAAAGCTCTGAATAGAGCCATGAATACTTGTGCGGATGAGGACTGGGACAACTATTATGCAGCCAAATCCAGCTACAAAAAATGCATCAGGTTCAGGAGCACCACGGGTTGGCGCAAGTTCTGTGGTAACATTGAATCTTGTCAGCAGGCTAACAGGGTAAGGAAAGTTCTAGCGCAACAGCACACACCTGGGCCTGCCACCCTCCGCAAACCTGACAACACACTAACATCCTCGCCAGAAGAAACGAGACGCGTCCTTATTGAAACTCACTTCCCGGGATGCACTTTCGCACAGGTAATTGACTGGCAGGATACAATACAGACACCATCAGACAGCGAATGGGCCTACGCTAGCAGGATGATCACGCTGGAGAAACTCCAATGGGCCATCCGAAGCTTCCATCCTTTTAAGGCAGCTGGACCTGACGGAGTGTTCCCCGCCTTACTGCAGTGGGGTGGCACCTCTGTCGCCTTAAAACTGCTGCCTTTACTGAGAGCGTGCCTGGCCTTTAGATACGTTCCCAAAGGATGGAGAGAAGTGAAGGTAATATTCATCCCTAAGCCAGGTAAGGGGGACTACACAAACGCCAAATCCCACCGACCAATCAGCCTGACCTCCTTTCTACTGAAGACCCTGGAAAGGCTGTGCGATAGGGAACTTAGGGATGGTGCTCTGAAGACCATACCGTTACACGGTAACCAACACGCATACAGCTCAGGTAAGTCGACTGAATCCGCCCTACATCTGGTAGTCAGCCAGATAGAGGAAGCGATTCATCAGAAAGGCACTTGTCTGGGCACTTTCATAGACATCGAAGGAGCCTTCGACAAAACCAACTTCTCCAGTATCAACAGCGCCCTCTCCAGACATGGAGTAGAACAGGTACTAACGGACTGGATCACAAACATGTTAAGTAAACGAGTGGTTCGCCTTGAAGGTGAGCAGCAGCTGGCCATGATAGCCAGAGGATGCCCCCAGGGTGGGGTCGTGTCCCCCCTTCTATGGAATCTGGTGATTAATGACCTCATCACCAAACTCAACGCCAACCGCTTCTACACAGTAGGTTATGCCGACGACCTTGCAATCCTGGTTTCGGGGAAGGTAACGGGCACGATATGCAACCTCACTCAGCAAGCGCTACGTATCGTGGAGAGATGGTGCAGGGACTTTGACCTTTCAGTGAACCCCGCTAAAACTGAACTGGTTATGTTTACCCATAAACGAGCGTTAGGGCCTTTTCGCCTACCTAAACTGTTCGATACTGAACTCCAGCTGGCCAACGAAGTCAAGTACCTTGGTGTAACACTAGACAGTAAGTTAAACTGGAGCAGTCATCTGGACAACAAACTGAACAGGGCTTGCATAACCTTTTGGCAGTGCCGGAGAATGATAGGTAAGAAGTGGGGCCTATCCCCAAAAATTACACTCTGGCTGTACACTGCAGTGATCCGCCCCATGATAAGCTACGGAGCTGTGGTTTGGTGGCCTCGCACCAAGCTAGTGACAGCCTCCAACAAACTGCAACGCATGCAAAGACTAGCCTGCATGGCGACTACGGGCTGTATGAGGACTACTCCGACTGCAGCGGTAGAAGCCATCCTGGGAATCCCGCCGCTCCACCTGTTCATACAGCAGGAAGCGACGATGGCGGCAGTACGTCTTAACACACTAAATCTCTGGGGTAAGAGTAATACACCACACACCACGCTGCTCGAGGGACTCCATAAGGATTTCCCCATCACAAAAGCCATAAACGACCGGGTTCCTAAACAATTCATGTTTGATAAAAAATACAAGATCCAGCTTCACGAGGATCGCCTATGCGAGGGGTTGTGCCCCACAGAGCTGCGAATCTTTACGGATGGATCCAAAACAGGTAGTGGCACAGGAGCTGGAATCTTCTCGGAGGAATTCAACATACATATAGCCACACCATTGGGGGTCCACAACACAGTGTTCCAGGCAGAATGCATGGGCATCTCACTAGCCGCTTCAGCCATTATGGCCAGGGAAGTTAAGGAACACTCAATCCGCATACTCTCAGACAGCATGGCTGTTCTGCAAGCGCTGAACAGTTACACAGCTGACTCTGGGCTAATATACGAGTGTCACCAGCGCCTCAACCAGGTGGGTAACCTCAATAATATAACCATTCAATGGATCAAAGGACACAGCGGTTCGCTAGGCAACGATGCAGCCGACGAACTTGCCAGAAGAGGGTCGAGTATGGCACCCGTGGGACCCGAGCCCATCGTGCCACTCCCCTTCGGGTATATACGCACTCTGGTAAGGAAACGCACAAGAGAGCAACACAATAAACTATGGACGGACCAAGGTGAATGCAGGCAGGCGAGGGAGGCACTTCCCACATTGGATGGCCGCCTCACGAAACAGGTTCTCCGTCTAACAAAACAAAAGCTGCGTATAGTTACCGCAGCTTTAACTGGCCACGGGTCATTTAATAAACACCTCTTTGTCATAGGAGTAACGGACAGTCCGTTGTGCAGGGCCTGCATGGAGGACGACGAGACAGCGGCACATGTGCTTCTAAACTGCCCGGTGATCGCCACGTACAGGGCAAAGTACTTCGGTAACCCAGGTACCCTACGTGAGACGGTCAGTAACATCAAGGCGTTGCTGGCCTTCTTTGAGGAGCTGGGGTGGATCGAATAGTCGATTTTCCCACCCATACGCAAAATACGCGCATTGACGTGGAGTTGCGGACACCAGCCCGTAGTACCTAGTACCTATTATTAGGCTCTGCAACAATGAGTACACTATGTTTAACATTTTGTACACTGCAAGCTTAAGTATGAGTGCCCCATTACTTTAAGAAAAACACAGCATGTACTACATCGTAGATACTCGTTGATATATGTATAGAATACTCTATACTACGTGCACCATAAAAATTACAGACTTAAATGTAGAAATTTTTACTAAGGATTTTTTTTTTTTGATATGCGTTTGCTCTTGACTCTAGTCTAGGTCAGAGGTTACAGCGACAAAGTCGACGATGGAGTGAGCTTACCCAGAAGAAGCCTGTTCAATCTAACTTTGAAGATATTCGGGTTGAATGCGCTCGGAAAAACAGCCGCAGGTAGTGGGAGTGGTAAGGGTGACATTATGCACAGATTATAACACAATTATTTAAACAATTTAATGCATAGTTCGAACACGACCATAAACGAAATTGATTGCATTTAAATAAAGTTAGATTATAATTAGATCATAATTATATAAATAGATTATATATTAGAACAGCCGCACGGATCGCGCTTGCCGCGGTTGGTACGTGGATGAGTGACCATATTCACCCGTTCGTGCCTCGGAAAGTACGTTAAGCAGTTGGTCCCGACTGTCATTCGTGGATCTTTGACAGTCGTTACGGGTGGTCAGAAGCCCGGCAGTCTGACAACCAGTCTTATCAAGGGGTATCGTATTACCCAGTAACTGGATTGTGGAGGTCAGATAGGCAGTCGCTCCATGTAAAATACTGGTATTGAGCTGCATCCGGTTAGACTGAAAGCCGACCCCAACATAGTTAGGAAAAGGCTAGGCAGATGATAGATTATTTATATGCATTAGAAAAATTTTGTCACCATGTTGAACGACCATGGGTCTTTACGGGTATTCTGTTGCTTCTTCGTGTCGCTAGCGGAACAGTTATCTATTCAAATTTTTTGGTCCAAAACTTCACCACTTCCACTGCGTTATTTGTGTCACTTCGCCTACATATTTTGGGGCACAGAGGGCAGGATAGGAGGTGGAGCGTAGTTTGTGACACAGCTCCACATCCACGCCCCGCTGCCATTTAGTGTCTGTGTCGTTTCGTCGAGGTAGCCCCATTTTACGAGGATCGACTTACACCTTCCCACTTGGGTTTAGAGACGGTTCATCCCACTTCCAAGTGGACCGCGGAAGGTTACACTCTGCAGAAAGATGCTCATTTGGTGGTACATAGTGACTAGGTATGGGAAATGTATCCTGCCATAGTTTGAAACGGGCGCCTACCGGGTTACCTGGTAGAGACGCTGTCGATTTTAAGAAACAGAATATTCTCCTGTACAGTTACCATAAAGGTCCGGAAAAGGCGTGTTGGTGCTACATGCCAATCAGCTTTCTGCTAGTACTGTGGCAATTCCTTTTTCGCAATAAGATGGTAGTGTGTAGAAATGTGTTCTTCCATTTTCTTAGAACACGATTTAATCGTGCAAAGCAAGTAACTCTGTAAAGCAGTAAATCAATGATTCATAGAAGCTTAGTGCTAAAAAGTTCCTGGATCATTGAATCCGTTAAGTAGTTCGACGAATACGGAATCTGCTTACGAACTATATTGGAAATTAATATCACACTAATATTATAAACGCGAAAACGGCTAGACCAATTTTGATGAAATTTTGTAAACTGGCACCTTGGATTAACATATAGGCTACTTTTTATCCCGATATTCCCACGGGATCGACATTTACGCGGGTTAAACCGCGGGGCGCAGATAGCCCAAATAAAACCGCAGTCTTATTGAGTAACGCAATCACAATCCCTTTCATTTTAACAATTAAGGCTGATTTATACCTACAAAGTGTTTGGTGATTGAGTGCATTCCTTGAAAATGGATATCATCATCATATTCATCATCAGCCGACAGTAGTCAATTGTAAGTCAAATTTTTCACCTCTTTATTAGTGCTTGTATTGGCACTTGGTTTTAGTAGTTTTTTTATATTTAATTTTTTATTTATTCTTTTGATAGATTCTTTTTTTGTAAATGTGAGGACTTTGTAGGCCTTGTAAACTTTAGATCTGTAGACCATTTTTTATTTTATCAAGTACCTGGTACTTGTTGACAGGCCTACGCTGTCCTCCCATACCTACTGTAATTTAAAAACATTGTAAAAGCCAATTATTTTTAAAAAGAGTAACCGTGGAGTTTCTTGCTGGCTCTTCTCCATAGGAAATGACCAATTGGAACCGTGCACCTAGCTTCTGACGTTTCATAACTGCATGTACGTTTATGTGAAATAAAATATTTTGATTTTGATTTTGAAGTCATTCAACTCGATTCTCAGCAATTCTCATCCAGCTGCTGCCACCACCCTGGGAAGATCGTTGCTCCACTTAGCTGGAGGGCGTCCTACCTTACCTTAGTGGAAGGGGGGGTAGCATAAAAGGCGGTAACTAAAGAACTAATTTACAACTATTTTGATGGTAATTTTATCTAATTACTTCTTCGAGCGGAAATTGTAGTTTTTTTCTGTTTTGCCTTATTTTATAGTCTATTATACATTTTTTTGTTTCATAATGATTTAAATACTACACGTGGAAACTTGTAATTGGTCTTTTTCGTATAAACTATTACTTACTGTTTAGCTGTAAGTATTCCTAAAATAAATAAATAAAAAAAAAGAATTTGGGTTGTTTTCGAGTTAAGTTTTTTTTTTTTTTTTAATCCCCCTAACCACCAAAAACTGCTAACTGTGAGAAATCTACTACTCCTGTGTACAGTACATGTTAAACTGATACTTTTCTGATAGCTTATTGTGAAAATATAGCATAATATAGCAATTTGTTAAAAATATACTCAAACTTCTGAAAATTAAGCGTCATAAAGTTTAGGTATGTTAGGAAAATTTCTTGCGACTTATCTTGTTTATCGAGGCAGCTTACCCTAAAATAAATATGTATGGCACTTAACGTACAAATTACAGAAATATTTTTTTTGTTTTATTAGCTACTAGCAGCGCCCCGCGGTTTCACCCGCACAAGTGTCAATCCCGTGGGAATATCGGGATAAAAAGTATCCTATGTCCTTTCCTGGGACTCAAACTATCTCTATACCAAATTTCATCTAAATTGGTTGAGCGGTTTAAAAGTGAAGAGGTAATAGGGAGACAGACATACAGACACACTTTCGCATTTATAATATTAGTAGGTAAGTATGGAGTCAGTGTGGTGCCGGACTTAAAGAATACCACCACCCCTTACTTCCCGTGGGTGTCGTAAAAGGCGACTAAGGATCGTACCGGAGAATGGGCAGCAGCGTTCTCTATGTATTGCACCACCATACCATACTGCGATCGCCAACCCGCCTGCCAAGCGTGGCGATTATGGCAAACCCTCCCAAAATTGGGGGAGGCCTATGTCCAGCAGTGGACGTCTATCGGCTGAAACGACGACGATGGAGTATGGATACAGGGTGGCAACCTGTTACCTTGGATACACTACATGATTCTGAACGTCCTGCGTAGATAGTTTTCGTCGGATCTTAAAAACAAAAATTGCCTTTCCATACATGTTGGCCACGACGTTGAAAGGAATATAAGTATTTCCACTTTTCTATGACACAGCAGATTTTTTTTTAAGTGAGAATAAAAATTCGAAGCTAGAATCATGTGCTAAATTTTATTCAAGGTTTCGGTTTGCTTGTCAATATTCCTGCCACTCTGTGTAACAAAGGACAAAAGTGTACATTTTTTTCACGGCTTTTTAAGTATTTTCATAAAAGTTAGTAGTACATTACACTGTCTAGCAGACAGCTTTTTCAAACATTTGAGCAACGGTTTTCAATGTATTGTCAAAATCACAATCCCTTTCGGATTGTGGTTGCGAATAATTTACGCAATAGGGGTCCTCCCATCTTCCAAGTTCCAAATCGCCTGGAGCATCCATCGAGGATTACCGTGCGTACATAGGTAGGTCGGAACAGGTAAACGATTCATTTGAGAGAAAATCCTTTGTAATCCTGATATGTGTTCACTGTGCAGTATGGTTCTACTGTATGGAGGGTACGTTTTGCTTGTTTGGCTTAGAAGACGTATGGAGTGTTTTGATTTTGCTGAAAAAACATTGTAATATGGTGGTTGTATTTGATTGAATTAGGGGTTGATTGCATCCCGGGAAAGGATCCCGGGATGCAATCTTTCTCTTTGCCAAATTTTATCGAAATCCGTTTAGTGGTTTAGGCGTGAAGAGGTAACATACAGACAGACAGACAGAGTTACTTTCGAATTTATAATATTAGTATGGATAAGGTGACCACTGAAAATCATCGTCGTGCTGTGAGTATGGCACAGCAACTGCCCCGTTGGTCTCGTGGTTGCAAACGTGACTGAAGAGCGTTGGGTCCTGGGTTCAGTTCCCAGGTCAGACAAAGTGTTATTGGGTTTTCCATCAGGAATTTCTTAGTAGGTAACAGTCCGGAGTTTGGAAATTGGCGGTTTAAATACGCCCGTGCCTCGGAAAGCACGTAAAACCGTTGGTCCTGCGCCTGATCTCTCCCCGGCCGTGTCGGATTGCTGTCCCATCGGACTAAGAGAGTAAAGGAACAGAGAATGCACCTGTGTTTGCGGAGACACTTGTGCACTATAATATCTCTTGCAAACCTGGCTAATCTCCGTTGAGATTGGCCACCGTGACTGAAATCGGTCGGGAGGCTATTATGGCACAGCGTTATGCTGAGTGGTAATTAGGTATCTGTTGTACTAATTACCAAGTAGGTTGGTATTCAAGTTGTCCTTTTTAACCCTCGACAAAAACAGAGGGGTGTTATAAGTTTGATGTGTGTATCTGTGTGTCTGTCTGTGCCATCGTAGCTCCCAAACGGCTGAACCAATTTTGACTTTTTAGGGTTCCGTAGTCAACTAGGAACCCTTATAGTTTCGCCATGTCTGTCTGTCCGTCCGTCTGTCTGTCTGTCCGTCCTCGCTTAATCTCTGTGACCGTTAGCACTAGAAAGCTGAAATTTTGTAGGAGTACGTATATCAGTTACGCCAACAAAGTGGTAAAATAAAATTTTATAAAATATTTTTTTTTAGGGTAGCTCCCCTACATGTGAAGTGGGGATGAATATTTTTTTCATCATCTACCCCATCGTGTGGGGTATCGTTGAATAGGTCTTCTAAAATGGCTTAGGGGCTACTAAAATTATTTTTCGATTTAATGCTCCATTTACGAAATATTAAAGTTTAAAGTGCAAATTTTTGTTCCAGTAGGGCGTCCGTAAAAGCTAAACTACTAGCTTGAAAAATCTGGACAAATTCTCGATGAAAGTGCATTTCATGAACTTTAAAGGAAAAGTATAGCGGTTAAGATAACTTTATTAGTTTAGCAGTAATAGTCGTTGAACTTGGGTGTTGGATAATTTTGTACCAAATACAAAATCCTTAGCATTAATCCTTTAAAGTGACTAAGATGAAGTAGTTGCTTGCTTATAATGGGTAAAGACTTGCATTGAAAACCAAAATATGTTTTTTTTTTTACCTATTCAGAATAAAGAACAACAGAATCGTACTACATTGTGATAACGGGCTACTACGGAACCCTACACTGTGCGTGGCCCGACACGCACTTGGCCGGTTTTTTTTGTTTGATTATGCACGTCGATCTGTGCCAAAATAAAAATAAAACTTTCTTTCTTTTCTTTCTAATTGGTACTTCCTGAAAATAAGGTCCTGTTTCAGATTGCATATGGCTACATCCTCCTACCAGATAAATTAAGAACTGAAGTTATCTTCGGTGGTTCGCGTGCTACAACTTTGTCACACCAGCGATAGGTATTCGCACATTGTTGTAGTCGCACTGTCGTAATGCACTCTTTGAACTTTTTTCTTTCTTTTCACTCTTTTCTCTTTCGAACGCCATCAATTCCCGCCGAAAACTCTGATCGCCACTTCTTAGTTTCAAAAAATAAAACGTTTTGATACCTGTTATCAAAAATCGATATAAGTACAGTTTTGATTTGACATCATGGAAAAGCGGCCCCTCCCTAGCTTGCAGCACTGTATTATTTCCCCTTGAACTTGTCATGTCAATAAAAAAACCAACTAAGATACTTTTTTATGTTTAATAGTTCACGAAAGTTCTAGGAAATTATTAAACGCTAAATAATTCATGAATGGTACTTAAATATTACGAGTTAATGTGAGATTACTATACATGCTTGGGGCAGTCATTTAGCCACCTCATTTTTAGGGTTCTGTACCCAAAGGGTAAAAACAGAACCCTATTACTAAGACTTCGCTCTCTGTCCTCTGTCCGTCTGTCCGTCTGTCCGTCTGTCTGTCACCAGGCTGTATCTCGAGAACCGCGATAGCTAGACTGTTGAAATTTTCACAAAGTATGTATTTCTGTTGCCGCTATAACAACAAATACTAAAAACAAAATAAAATAAATATTTAAAGGGGGCTCCCATACAACAAACGCGATTTTTTGCTCTTTTTTGCTCGATATCAAAAATGGCAACAGGTAGGCACTTGAAATATTTACAAAATACTCAGTTGTATTTTATCTTTAATAATAAATAACAAAATTAAAATAAAATAAATATTTAAGGGGGGCTCCCATACAACCAACATGTTTTTTTCGGCGTTTTTGCCTTGTGGCACGCAACCCTTCGTGTGCGAGTCCGACTCGCACTTGGCCAGTTTTTTATATTTCATTATTCAACATAATTATGTTGCCGCGACAGAGCATTTTTTTTTTTAATAATTCCTTATCGATATAGTGGGACCTTTTTTCCGGAACGCAAAAACGCAATGTCGTGTCAACACATCAGTACAACGGTCCCAAAAATAGCCCCGATAGCCGATTCTGCTGACTAATAGCCGATACATCCAATATATGTGCTAGGTTAATAAGTCAGTGAGCTCACGTCGGGGCAATTTGCGGAGGTAGGGGTCTTACAAAAGTTGCTCAGTAACGAACCGGTCTCAATAAAATTGCTTGCGTTTAAACGTTTCTACGTGTTTCTTGTCTACGGCCAGGGAACGCCTAAATAGGTTTTGTTAAACATTAATTTAATGAATTAGGTGTCTCAAGACACTGGTCTGGGGCCCAAGTCTGCTATTTTTATAAATTCGTCATTCTAACACGATCCCATTGTCATCCCATTGTCATTTTGCTAAAAGTTCGTAATCTGCTAAATTCATAATGGTTGATCATTGGTCGGTCAATGGCACAGAAATTATACGATACTCGCAGCAAATTAAAAGCAATGACTGCACAATGACGTTCTAATGGTAGGTCACTGATCAAAGGAACTGTAAAAATTTTAGCATATTAACGCCTAAGTCAGTTATTCATTTGTTATTATGTACGAGATTACCATTCCATGCCATTTCTTTCAATGGAGTGTCAGTGGTTGACCATTGGAAAGTCATAATGACGCCATTATATTAGTAGATTACCAAACTTGTCAAAATCGACAATTATGAAATCAATGATAGACCATTCTGACACTATTGTAATAGCAGACTTGAGGCCCTGTAGGGTGCAAGTGCGTGGAAGATTAAAAATAAAAGGCTGTACAAAAGTTTGAAATTACCGAGGGACAGAAAAATTTACAAAAGAAACAACAGTTATCATGATTTAGGTCTGAAAGTTTTCCAAAGCTTTAAAAAGTTTTCCAAAGTCAGATAATTTTATCCGTGAAAAAATTTTGAATTTTTGACAGTTCTTCCATGGAAAATCTGTCAGAAGACAATATTATTCCACGAATAAAAATTATCTGTCGATTGAAAAATCAGTCTTTAATTAACTCAGGCCTGATTTTTCAACAGTCAGATAACTTTTATCTGAGGAATAAATATTGCAGTTTGACAGTTTTTGTATAGAAATTATGTCAACCTGTCATATTTTTTCTTCAGTTAACTTATTAATCAAATAATCTTTTGACCCTGAAACCTTTTGGGTACCTTGCTGGTTGGTTAGTCGCTTCACTTACTACGGCAACCTTTGCTGCTTATGGATATCATTATGACTTAGGTAAGAGCGTTTACGGCGTACGGCATTTCACACAAACTTTCAAGCCTATTTTTTCGAAATGAATGTACCGATTTTAATGTAACTTCATACGCATAAGCAGGATACAGAGGTCTAAAAGTTAGTATAGAACATTTTCGAAACGTCTCTTTAAAAAAAAAGATAACTGGAAATCTGTTTCTATGGAAATTTTAAAATCAGTCTAATTTGACTGTAACAGTATTTTTCGAAAATGTTCTCTACCACCTTTTTAGACCTTTGTATCCTGCTTATGCGAAGGAAGTTTCATTAAAATCGCTTGATTCATTTCGATAAATAAGGGCTTGAAAGTTTGAACAAACGTTTACGACGTGCGGCATTTCATACAAACTTTCAAGCCCTTATTTTTTCGAAATGAATGTACCGATTTTAATGAAACTTCATACACGTAAGCAGCATACAAAGGTCTAAAAAGTAAGTTAAGAACATTTTCTGTAACTTAAGTAGTCCATTTATACACAGTAAAGGGTGACTTAAGTGCGGGTTTTGGTCGCACGAGCTATAAAAAAGTGTACGATACGTATGACCAAAGTTGCACGGTGTTTAGCACCCTCGCATTTCACGCCGTGCAATAGTGGACGACTTAGGTCACATGTATCGTAATGTACAGACGCCAGCACATCAAGCTACTACAATCTGTCAAATTTCTTTTATAGATTTTCAACTTTATCGCTAAAGGATAGAGTTCAAAGTTGATTGGGAAAATTTGACAGTTTCGGGTAGCTTGATGTGCTGGCGTCTGTACTACGTTATACGTTTCTTACGTTTTCGTAAGAATAAATGGGTTGTCTATTCAATCCCAATAACGTGTTCTTAATGAAATGTTTCTTTATTTACAACGGTTACCAAATCCCGGCCCACGTCGACACGTGTACAAATCCGTAGAATGTTATCACTCCCGTATAATTACACGCAAGGGTGTTGTTGTGTTAAATTTTTACGAGCCACTGTGGATTACTTTCGGTACGCGTTTGTACACTGTTATGTACGTTACGGTTAGAGGAAATTACGGTTTTAGGGGATCCTTATGAAATTAGAATCACATTTGGGGAACAGTATATCCTTAGAGTCGCTAGAGTCGCTTAGTTTGCTTAGAGTTACAACTTTTTATCTTTGCAATAAACCAGTTTCCGATTTCTTTAGGTTCTAGCAATAATAAAGAATATTACTACTTAAGGAAGGGTCTAAGACAAACCAATTACCCGTGTAAGTGCGCGGGCAGCCCGCGTGGGGCCGGGGTTAGAAAAGAAAGAAAAGAAAAAGAAATTGTTTATTCTGCACAAACAAAACGCACATTACAAATCCAACTAAAACTAGGTTAAACTAGTTCGAGCTTTTTTCTAGTAAAAATAAGTCTTCTTCATCCATATTATTATACATATTTTGACAAACACTGGGTCACGACAACACTCAGAACAAAGCCGCGCTCGACTGCGGACAGGCAGATCGCGTGCTTTCCCGCACTCGCGCCGCTCCCCGCCCCGCGCTGCCGGTCTGGCCAAGCACTATTGATTGCACATGGCATTTTTATGTCTGGCTGAGTTTGCCGAACTGCCGGTCGATTCAAATCAACAAGTAAAAATCTCACAGTGAAAACTTAGGTGGAGTGAGTTTGTTTTTGCTAGGAATTGACACTATTGACAGCTCACTTCACCTAAGTTTTCACGGTGAGATTTTTACAGAATAGCACCGCTGGTCAGGATATTGTTGACATGCGAAATTAGAGACAAAGTTGTAGCATTCCACCACCATACCATACTGCGATCGCCAACCCGCCAGCCAAGCGTGGCGATTATGGCAAACCCCCCATCCTCTTTTGGGGGAGGCCTATGTCCAGCAGTGGACGTCTTTCGGCTGAAATGATGATGATGATGATGATATCGCATGATCACTGAGATCATCAAATTTTCAGCAACATTATGGTACTCGTTTATAACGTTCGCGGAGGAAACAAACACTTTAAATGAAATGAACTAAGTTGTTTTCTTCAAGTAGTCGTAAATGCTAACTGGGGTTACTCATTATGATGTTTGCTGGCTACGAGCAAAGGACTAACCATTATGTCATTGAGGTCACTTTAATACTTAGTTCCAGAGTTTACTCAGCGTTTACTTTTTTGCTGAAAGGAATCTTGGTACCTACTATTAAGATTTGCAGTGAAACTACAAATGGTTCAGTCAACAAAGGAGATAAGTATACAGGAGCGTCGGATATAGTTGAAGTTTACTAAGAAACCGATGGATGTTCTGGACTGAAATTTAATTTAATGAATGAGCTGTTTGTTTTCTATTAATAAAATCAAATTTTATTCGAGAACCTCTATTGGTTTCTTAGTAAACTTCAACTATATCCGACGCTCCTGTATACCTATCTCCTTTGTTGACTGTACAAATAAAAAAGTATTTTGTTAAAAATTCGCTCTTTTTTTAGTTTCCCGTATGTCATTACTTCCCAGAATTTGATCCTAATTAGAGACACTATCGAGTGGTGTAATAATACAGTGTGTGTTTTTTTTTATCAAAACCGCATCGCATTGCATCGTTCGTCCGCGCTATTACTTCGTTTTCGCTTAGCATTCAAGAAAACTGGTGTCAAAGTTCGTGTACGTAGAATATGATTTTAGAAATTAGTTAACAAACTTCTTCTTTTAACTTTTAACTGTTTGATGTTTTAGAAAATGTTGTTACAACGAAAGATTTGCTAAATTATTAGGTACCCAATGGAACAGCAATTAAGGGCATTCAATTGAAAAGTTTAGAGAAAAGTGATTTATAGTGACGAATTCTGAGAAATTTAGAAAAATTTATGAAAATTTATTTTTTCTTGTTGAATTCCATGAATTTTCTGCGCCTCATTGTTGCAAATGGGTCACACTGTCACGTCCTGGATAGATGTAAAAAGAAAACGATACTGATTACCAAGGACAGGTCTTCGTAACCCAGATTAATTTGAGACCTCGTCTTCATTCAGCCGCACATGGCCACTTCTGGACAGAGGCGTCCCCCATTAGTTACCACGAGACTTGCTTTACCATTAATGTCTTGATTGCTTACAGATAATCTAAGGCTCATTCTGTGTGTTGTTGTTGTTGTTGTTGTTTCTGCGTGTTGTTGTTGTTGTATGTTGTTTTTTAGGTCACTTCCAAATGGTAGAGAAGTTTGTACGAGTTGACTGTGGTGGGCAAATGCAACATTAACATAGAAAATTTCATTTTTTTTTTCATTCATTTTCATTTTTTTTTTCATTTTTTTTTTTTCATTCTGTTGTGTCGCTGTTTGTTTTCTATTGGGTTTTATTTTTACTGTCTTTTCTTAGCTTTATATTCCATCACGTAATGTTAATTTAAACTTGTTAATTTATAATTTTAGCTTTTAGTTAAATAGATATTCTATTCTATATCAGAATTAAAATATTAATAATATTATTATTATAGATATTTTATTTTTTATTAATATTATTATTATTATTATATTTATTATTATTAATATTATTATTATTATAGATATTCTATTCTTGAGTATTCTATTCTATTCTATTCTATATTAATTTCAATTTTAAAGTACAGTGCTTGTGGCACATTAATATGTTTATGGAGCATGCGGTGCTAACCTGTAAGAAATTGTTACACTAACCCTAGATTATGGTATAGTTACTTTAAATATTTACAGTGTAAACAATTGTTGGTTGGCCAATAAAGGAAAAATAAAAATAAAATAAAATGATAATATCTACATAATCTGGCTAAAAAGTCATTGAATTTTAAAACAAAGTGAAATGTAATTTCGTCATTCATATAACCAATGAAAATAAATTAATACATTTCAACAGCCTTCATAATAAAATTAAAAAACCTGAATTATTTACCATAAACGGTTTTAAATGTACGCGTGACATTTAGACAATGAAACAAAATGCGCCTATGATTTAAACACGAGTGTAATGGCGTTATAAATCAGTTATGATAAAGGATTTTTATCTGATGTGCCTGATGTATGGAACTTTGATGGGATCCTTCCTTTTATGAGGCGATGTGTATAATTTTGAAATAATGGGAACTGTAAAACAGATTTGGTTTTGTTGGTAAGCAAGTTGACAATAACGCAATCGTTGCTTAGTAATAATGTAAGGTAGGTCAATTAATCAATTATGACTGATTATCATGGTAGGTACAATTCAATTGCCCGTGGCATACCATACGTGTAAACAACAGAAAAAGTTGCTCCGTCAACGAGTAAGCAAGTAATTTGTTGCTTTAATTTTATTGTTTGCTTCTTTTATTGTAAGCAATTTTTTTTCGGCAATAGCTTTGCCCGCGACTTCATCCACGTGAAATTTCACCCTCCCCACATTCATCTTCTTAGGGGTGGAATTTCGATAAACCCTTTATTACCCATACCTATCTCTTCACAAAGAACACACCCTCCAAATTTCTGGTCTCTAGGACCAGCGGCTTAAGCTGTGCGTGGATAAATATATCAGTAAAGTAGCAGCTTAATACGTAATTAGTTGTCAGCTTTGTTTTAATTTAAACTGACATCGAGTTTTTGTTTTGGTAATTGAATTTATTGTTAAGCGAACACCTGACGGCGGATAAAAAGTAGAAAATGGGTATTCTTAAATTATACAATGAGGTTGTATATAAAGTTAACTAATTGTCTTGAATAATAAGCCTGCCCGACCATTTTCGGTCACGGAGGCCAATCTCAATGGAGATCAGCCAGGTACGCAGGAGATATTATAGTGCACAAATGTGTGCGCAAACACAGGCGCACTCTCTGTTCCTTTACTCTCATAGTCCGACGGGACGGCAATCCGGCACGACCGGGGAGAGTTCAGGCGCAGGACCTACGACTTTACGTGCTTTCCGAGGCAATTATGTTATTATGGTATTAAACCGCCAACTTCCAAACTTCGGACTGTTACTACGAAATTCCTAATGGAAAACCCAATAACACTTTGTCCGACCCGGGACTCGAACCCAGGATCCCACGCTCAGCAGTCGCGCTTGCAACCACGAGACCAACGGGGCAGTCAACCGGGCAATAATAATAAGACATAGACGACGAAGCAATAAATAAAAGAGTGTGTTTTCACGATAAAACGAGGTAGACAGTTAGCAGTATCGTTAAAAGATCAAAAAAGTGTTATCTCAAAGGTCGAAAATATCCAGGAACAAGTTCATAAGCCACTAAGCGCCTACAAAAACATTGTTAGCAATTATTCTGAGAACTAAAGACGTAAATAATTGATGTACAGGCGTTTTAATGGCTTCTATTAATAACATTTTAGAAGAGCTTCTTAACCTCTTAAGCTCTGCTAATGAGACAATTGATTTTATATTGTTTCTTGACCCTTAGGTCACGCGCGGAGCTTTACCGGTTAAAGTTGTATCAAAAGTGTATGTTAAGGTAGCAAACAGGGGGCCTAAAAATGCCACTTTTGAGAATAATAAAAGGATAACATTATGAATCGTAATATGGCGAAGACAGTCCGTGTTTTTCTTTTTTTCGCTGCACTACGTAGGTAGAATCAAAGAGATTGGGATTGGATTTGGAACGGATTGATTGGTATTTTAGCACAACAAAAAAAAAAAAAAAACTGAAAAATTCTTCACCAATGGGATTTGATACGATTAACTTAACGGCTAACTGTCCCTTATGTTATCCTTTTATGATTCTGCCAAAGTGGCCTTTTTAGGCCGCCAGGTAGTAAATATTTACATACAACAACGCGGCTAATACAACGCTAGCTAAAACTATGAGAACTTGGAAGTGGTCAGCCAACCTGACGTCAGAATGGCTGACCACTTTATTTCTTTGATAAATTTCTTAACGCAAAGGTAGCAAATATTTCATTATAGGTACCTAGTAAATAGTAGCAAATGGGTATTAAACAGAGCACATGGTCTCATGTGTATCTCGTTTAGTCCAGCCATCCTGACGGGTACCATTCTATGAGAAATCATTCCATCTGATGGTAAGGACTGACACTAATGACTTTAAGCTCACTCCACCCAAGTTATCATGGTGAGATTTTTACAGAATAGCACTACGGAAACCCCGTTCATACAAAGCACACTTCCACTTTCACGAAATTCATTTTTAAAACTTCAAATAAACAGAACACTTAAATTTTACTTACTAGCATATTCCTTTTTAGGGTTCCGTACCCAAAGGGTAAAAACGGGACCCTATTACTAAGGCTCCACTGTCCGTCTGTCCGTCTGTCACCAGGCTATATCTCATGAACTGTGATAGCTAGACAGTTGAAATTTTCACAGATGATGTAGGTACCTATTTCTGTTGCCGCTTAAACAACAAATACTAAAAATAGAATAAAATAAATATTTAAGCCCTCCCATACAAAAAAACGTGTTTTTTTCGGCGTTTTTGCCTTGTGGTACGGAACCCTTCTTGGCGAGTTTTTAAACCGGAAATAAACAGAACACTTAAATTCGACCTACTAGCATATTCCTTTTTAATTTGAGTTCACTAGCCGACGAAGCAAAAGTAGTTAGCCAATAGTTTTGGCAAGGGCCGAGAGGAAACCATTCATATTGACTAATGTTTCCTCACTGCCCCTTTATTACGCACTGCCATCCTACTGGAAGATATTTGTAACTAAAGTAGCTTCGGTTCGACGCTCGACTATAAGAATTATCTTTGAGCGCCATTTTTTGCCAGAGACACACTTTTTTGTTGGTAAATAAAGTGCGGTGAGGGGTTATTTTCGGAGTATCTTTAAAAAAGGAACGATTGAACTGTGACCGAAACGAGTGTAAACAATATGTTAAGCCTTGTGTTCACTAACATATAAATCAACTGATTAAATGTTTAATCAGTTCTATATTTAAAATTTCCTTAGGAAATTTGACGTAAGCGTAACTGTTTAAATACCTAACCGGGGTGGTTTGCATGTTGGTGAACTCAGACTATGAATGTATTTTATCAATGGCTGAGTATTCTTAGGTGACGTTAAAACTAAATTGAATTCTCGATTTTAGATTCATCATGTCGAATATTTACACCAACAGACAAAAAACAGCATAATGAAAACGAAATGAAATCGTCGCCCTCGCATAGACCGTACCTTGACCGTGCACTAATAGGGCCGCGCGCGTACCCACTGTTTCAAATAATGACAGACATCGCTCCAATGGGATAAACGCCTACTTATTGCAAGGTTGTGACGACGATCCAGGCAGTCCTGCGGGCTACGGGCCACTCTCCCGCCGTGAGCCGACACTACGCCCGGCCAATTGCGTCTAATGATACCACTCGAACGCGTATCCGTCCAATCAACTCTTAAGACAAGAGGATCCTTCAGTCTGCTCGGCGGCTCGACACTATCGCACCGTTAGTGGATTGCTCTGGACCAGAACCAGTGAATACCGAGTGATTGTTATGTAGTGATGTGCAATATGTGAACAATGAACGCAGTGCTATACGTATGCGCCGATAAAATACATACCTCGTGGGAACCTCGATATCCCAGTCAAAGCACAGCAGTAACGATGATTGATTGAACTTTAAAGTGAAGTAACAAATTGGACATCATGAATGGGATAAGCGCGGCGGCTGAGAAGCCGGCGACCGGAGTCGAGGCACCGGCGAAGGATGAACCCAAACCCAAGAGAACGGGGGTTAGGGAGAAGCTCATGCAAATCCGGTCGAACATAACCGTGGAGCCTATCATAGCTTGTTACATAATGTCCAATGTATTCTCAGGACTTGCAGTGCAAAATTTGAATTTGGAAAAAGCGTGTAGAGTTAATTTAGGGTACGGCGACGAAGTGTGTTCCGCGTTAAATAGGCGGCAAACAGAGAACTATACTTTACAGGAATCCGAAGTCCAGAAGTTGGCCGCGTCAGTTCAGGCGTGGAAAAATATCGCCCAAACAGCGTTTCCGTGTATTTTAGTTTTGTTTGTCGGTTCGTGGAGCGATAAAACGGGGAAGAGGAAGGCGTGCATACTGCTGCCTATAGTAGGGGAAGTGTTGTGCTGCACGAGTTTAATGTTTAACACATATTTCTTCTACGAGTTACCTTTGGAGATAACGGCCCTTTCTGACCTGTTCCCGTCACTGACCGGAGGATGGATAACAGTGTGCGTCGGTGTATTCAGCTACATTGGTGATGTAACGACAAAAGAAATGAGAACATTCAGAGTAGGAGTTGCCAATT
Organism: Mesoligia furuncula; assembly: GCA_916614155.1. Taxonomy (NCBI): domain Eukaryota; kingdom Metazoa; phylum Arthropoda; class Insecta; order Lepidoptera; family Noctuidae; genus Mesoligia; species Mesoligia furuncula. The sequence continues at coordinate 25,486,619 of OU744800.1, read as the reverse complement.
TATGTATGTCACTCGGAATACCTATAGGCATGTCCCTCAGTGGTATTCTACTGCAACAAATCGGTTACTACGGCATATTTATAATATCGAACTGTCTGTATCTGACGAGTTTGATATATGGATACATACGATTGAAGGATCCAGTCATATCTTTGGATAGACAAAGAGTGAGTATTCCATGATCTGAATTTCTGCTGCATCTTTCTTAGTCCATTTAGGCGGGAATATTTATGGAGATTCAATCGGCATTAATTGTACTTTAAGGTGATACCATGTTGAAAAAAAAGTGGTTTTTCTACTTCGTGTAACTTGATAAGTATGTCGAATAGGGATTTAACATTTTGGTATACATTTTTTGACTCTTTGGTCTAGTATCATGTAAAAGGAATACACGATTCACTGATTTTTTCTCGATAAAAATAAAAATATTGCAAAGTTATATCTACTTTTCTACTTTTTTCAACATCACGGAGTAACGCTTAGAGTTTACTTTAAAACATAGAGAATTATCATATGAAAGTTTACTAAAGTAGTTTTAAATTTAATTAATTTACTTTGTTAAAAAAGGAGTAAATTCGTTTTGGCACATACGTCGTTTTATTCCAAGCGCACGCACATTATAGCCATCTCTCTTCTTTTGCGTTTCAAAAGTAATTGCACTTTCGCTCGATTAGTAGATCAGTTGCTACGATTTATTTTCGGGGTAGCGCCTTAAAAAAAAATAAAAAAGTCTAGGGCTAAATGTAGTATCGGTATGTGTCTCGATAAGGCTCGTTGAGGCCATACATCATTTGCCGAGTAGCTCGACAGCCCGGTTAGTCCTATGTCTAAGTGATAAATTGCTGCGCGCGCACTACGCAAATTCGAACCAAGGGGGGACATCGTAACGCAATCAGCGATTTTACGCGAGGCTCGCAGAGGTGTCGACTTGGATTTATATCCCTCCGATCCTTTGACATTGTCACTAATAGTAAAGGACCCACGTGACACATTGTTACATTTTCCAACACATTTTTAATAGTTTTTTCCACAGTGATGGATGATATCAGTTGTGTGGGATGGAACTTTATGAAAAACATATTTTTCGATTTTTGTTGTGCATATATAAAAATTTGATAGGCTTTGCCAAATATATATTTTTGTTCTTTTAGCCGGCAAAGTTTTGATTGTATCTTTTTGTATTGGAAATTATTTTTTCTCCCTTGACAGTCGCTCATAAAAAGCATGGTAAACACAATCTGCTTTTCGTATGCTAAAAGGAACATGAAAACAAAGTGGGGATTATTGCGGGATTTCGTTTGAAACCCGAAATTGCACTTATTCGCTTATTCGTCCCGGCCAGGGGTAAATTAAATTCACTTCGCTTTATAATGAGTTTATGTAAAATTAAATTTTATCTTTGTACTATGAACGTCCAGGACTGACTGCGCCGTGAAATCTCTTTGTTTAGTTGAGCTTAACTGAAACCAATTAAATGTTCATATTTTTGTTTAAAACGAGTTATTTGATCTTGGTGGAATGGGGAGCATTTGTCTGAAGATCTTGTCTCTTGTTGCAGGTCAACATTTGTCTTAGTTTATACTGATTTATCCCTGATTTCTATTCAAGGAAGAAATAAACTTGTCTCCAGCTGATTATCTTCCTACACTCAATTAGCTACTGCTGCTGCTAGCTGCAGTTACCTTGTGATATTCATAGCAGTTATTTAGTATAGTCATGCGTAGGTGCACTCTCTATTGAGATGGTATTGTATCCATTGTTGTCGTGAATGTAGTGTACTTAAGGGGCTTACAGGACCTAAACAAAAATCGCAAGTTTTAGAAACAATAAAAGTATATGATCGACTACAGTAAACAATATCAGAAAAATATATGATACTTATTCTTCAATCATTCTGATTTTTTGCCAGATTATTCTAAAAGCAACATACTAAATACTGCGATACTGCGATCGCCAACCCGCCTGCCAAGCGTGGCGATTATGGCAAACCCTCCCAAAATTGGGGGAGGCCTATGTCCAGCAGTGAACGTCTATCGGCTGAAACGACGACGATGAACATACTAAAATACTAGTGTTTTAATCCAAACGATAGATTTTTTGTAATTAAATAATTACTTCATATTTTGCAATAAATTACCAGCGTTGTGTCACTGTGTCATCGCGCTTCTCTTTCGTTTCTATGCAGTTTGACAGTGACGGCGCTTTAGGTCATGTCAGCCTAAATAAACAGTTAAAGAAGAGAGGCGAGAGAGAGAGTAAGAGATAAATGTTTAGCAGAAGACATGGCTATACAACCTGCTAATTACGATGAGAATATGAATAGCATAACATAGAATAATCAGCCTATAATATTCGCAATGCTGGGACACTAACCTCTCGGTGAGAGGGAGTGGGCCGTAATCCGCCACGTGAGCCCAATGCGAGTTGGTCTGAGAATATGAATGACTACCACAAAAGGAATCTTAACGTGTGCTTTATAGGGTTCCGTACCCAAAGCTCCCGCTCCTCCGCTCTCCGTCGGTCTGTCCGACTGTCAGCGGGCTGTAACTCATGAACCGTAATAGGTAGATAGCTGAAATTTTCACAGAGTGTGTATTTCTATTACCGCTATAACAAAAAATAATAAAAATAAAATAGTTAATTATTATTATTATTTATTTATTATAAGTTCACATCATGCAAAAAAAAAAGTTACGAACTAAGCCCCACAAAACCGTAGTAATGGTTTGACTGTAGGGTCTGACGAGTCTTTTAGACACACTTACAAATTCATACTTTAGACTTAGGTATAGCACTTTATAACATTTCTAAATAACATCTTTTTAATTTATTTTTAAACCTGCTTTTATTAGTTTCGCTTTAATAAAATAAAAGGGGGTCTCCATACAAGAAATGTGTGTTGTTTTCAAGGTTTTATGCCTTGTGGCACGGAATCCTTCGTGTGTTAGTCCAACTCGCACTTGGGTGGATTTTTATTGGTAGATATAAATAAAAGTAACTTAAGTCTGAACTGGACAGTAAAACTTTCTTATGTTACTTTTCCAAATTTCAAAAACAAAAGTGACGCGCAATTAGACCATGTAACTAAAGCGCGATAGGACGTTAAAGCTAAACAATTCGATTATTAATCCTTACTTATTATAAGCGCGAAAGTTTGTGAGAATGGATGGATGGATGGATGGACGGAACGGATTTGGATGAAATTTGACACACAAATAGTTTATAAACAGAATTAAGACATAGGATAGGACTTCTATCCTGATATACCCACAGGATCGAAACTTACGCGGGTGACTGCAAGTCATAAGGCATGTTATGGCTAATCACAGCATGTTACAGGAAATCAAACTCAAACTCAAACCATTTATTTCAATTAAACCATTTACAGGCACTTTTGAATTGTCAAGAAGTCGGTCAGTCAGAAAATATGAAGCTAGTTGCCCATTCCAAAGCGTAGGTACCTATGGAGAAGAACGGGCAAGAAACTCCATGGACACTCTTTTAAATTGTATTTTTACAAAAATATTAATTACATCAGTACCAGCCCCAACTGACGGCGCCCGTTCACGAACATGACGCATAGATCAGCACCATTCAACTCAACCATTTTGAAGGGAGCTAAATGATCCAATACACACGCCACCGTCAGCGAGACATTTGTGTGAGCATGACATACTATCAGCCGCCATGGCACATTCAAGTCAATGAAAGACATATTACCCGGTAAATGGTAAATAAGGTATAGTTACATAGAACTCACATCTGTGCTATGCAGTTATACAATGCAAAGGAAATTGAGTTTATACAATGCAAAGATAATCTTACAATCTTCAGCAGCTCCAACAGTATTTTCAAGTGTTAATCAATTAGTTGTGGTTGTGGAGCAGGACCAGCATTGAGCCAGGCATGTAATCCCCAAACTTATAATATGCCTGACTGCATAGTGTGCGTTTTATACAAGACTTGAATTTTGTCTCAAATGAAATGTTGATCATTAATGTATTTGACTAAATAAAACCGTAGTTAAACATATGAAATTATCTGATTATTGGGATTCTGAAGTTATCATCCAAGGTTCAAATGGTTTTATGCTTAGTAGGTAGGTACAGACGCCAGCACATCAAGTTACCCGAAACTGTCAAATTTTCCCAATCAACTTTGAACCTTATGCTCTAGCGATAAAGTTGAAAATCTATTAAAGAAATTTGACAGATTGTAGTAGCTTGTAATCGCCAGCATTACAAGCTACTACAGTCTGTCAAATTTCTTCTACTTTCTGTACATGGTGATCCAACGAATATGAGCTTCGCTACTAGGAGGACCTAGCATTGTTTGGCCAGGTTTTTGTCTGTTATACCTGGCACACAGTAAGTAGTTATGTTCCATGTTAGAGGGTTTGGGTTCCACACTTAGTCCTTGTGGTGGACCATTTTGCGTGGGCCATGGCGGCCGTCGATAATTATTCCAACCAACCCACCTGCCTCCAGAAGTTGATAACATCTCCTGCGAGGGAATTGCGTTACACATTATTAGTAGCATCCTCCCTCCTCCTCAAGTCGTACTCCTCATTACTGAGGGTCGTGAACCTCTCTTGAAAACATCTTTTCCCTGACGATGTTTCGCCATCTCTGTCTACCCTTGGCCAGGTGAAGCGCATCATGATGCGCTTCACCTGGCCAAGGCTTGACACAAAATTTCATGAAATTTTGTGTCAAGAGAAGAGCTTATCTGGTCGGACCATCGCAAAGGGCTGCGACCTCTTGGACGTTTACCATCCACCTTGCCGGTAACCATAAGTTGTTCAAGTTTATTGCCATCTTTCCTCGCTATATGGCCGAAAAATTCCAAAACTCTGCGGAGAAAGGTCGTAGAGAGTCTGGTCTTTATTCTGAGCTCGCGTAGGATAGACTCGTTGGTGCGGAATGCAGTCCATGGTATCTGAAGCAACTTCCTCCAACACCACATCTCGAAGGCATCTATATGAGCTCTGTCGGCCTTTCTCAAGGTCCAAGTTTCGTAAACTACATACATAATCAGCCTATAATGTTCCCACTGCTGGGCCACGGGCCTCCTCTCTGTGAGAGGGAGTGGGCCGTAATCCACCACGCGGGCCCAGTGCGGGTTGGTAGATGTCACATGTCTTCAAATTTTTGGTTCTAGGACATGCCGGTTTCCTCGCGATGTTTTCCTTCACCGTTTTGAGAACAGTGGTGATGATATAATTTACACAAAGTAAAGCGCCTGTCTGGGTTCGAACCTACGACCTACAAAGTAAGTCGCGGCCGTAACCACTTGGCCACCACTGCTCTTAATGTAGCAATGGCTTTCTTTTTCTTAGTAGCAATGGCTTGCCACCACTGGTCTCAATGTAGCATTGGCTTGCCACCACTGCTCTCAATGTAGCAATGGCTTGCCACCTCTGCTCTCAATGTAGCAATGGCTTCCTTTTTCTTAGTAGCAATGGCTTGCCACCACTGCTCTCAATGTAGCAATGGCTTGCCACCTCTGCTCTCAATGTAGCAATGGCTTCCTTTTTCTTAGTAGCAATGGCTTGCCACCACTGCTCTCAATGTAGCAGTGGCTTGCCACCTCTGCTCTCAATGTAGCAATGGCTTCCTTTTTCTTAGTAGCAATGGCTTGCCACCACTGCTCTCAATGTAGCAATGGCTTTCTTTTTCTTAGTAGCAATGACTTGACTGTTCAACAAAATCCATTGCGTTATTTACGTTGTTGAGCAGGCAAATTTTTCGACAATATGAAGCAATGGTTTAACAATATCCTTCAAAATGGTTCAGATTGATATTGGTTCTGTGTTACGCAATTTAGGTGCTGGTCTGTTAAGAACATCTGTGTAAGATCTGGGTGCCCCGAGGGTTTCTGCCCTAATCTGGGTGACTCCGCAGTAAGAAGGTATAGGAGAGTAATTTTTAGGGTTCCGTTGACAAATGGCAAAAAACGGAACCCTTATAGATTTGTCATGTCTGTCTGTCTGTCCGTCCGTATGTCACAGCCACTTTTTTCCGAAACTATAAGAACTATACTATTGAAACTTGGTAAGTAGATGTATTCTGTGAACCGCATTAAGATTTTCACACAAATATGGAAAAAAAAAGTTTGGGGGTTCCCCATACTTAGAACTGCAACTCAAAATTTTCTTTTTCATCAAATCCATACGTGTGGGGTATCAAAAATGATATTGAGGTTTCTAACATAATTTTTTTCTAAACTGAATAGTTTGCGCGAAAAAGACTTCCAAAGTGGAAAAATGTGTCCCCCCCCCCCTGTAACTTCTAAAATAAGAGAATGATAAAACTAAAAAAAAATATATGATGTACATTACTATGTAAACTTCCACCGAAAATTGGTTTGAACGAGATCTAGTAAGTAGTTTTTTTTTTTTAATACGTCATAAATCGTAAACCGCAATTTACCATTCATTCAATCAACTCAAAAATAAAAATAAACATTTAATTTCATAAACATAAACCTTATGCATAAACCCGGATGTTACGGAACCCTCGGTGCGCGAGTCCGACTCGCTCTTGCCCAGTTTTTTTGCTTCCTGTGGCAGTAGGTTCCATTAATCTTATTAATCCAACAAATATTGAGGTGTAGGTATCATACTTTTAAAGAAGTTTCTGGATTGTATTTTTGACATTAAATTCGGCATGAACGTATTAAATAACTAGGTACATACGCCAGCACATCAAGCTACCCGAAACTGTCAAATTTACCCAATCAAATTTGAACCTTGTGCTTTATCGATAAAGTTGAAAATCTATTAAATAAATTTGACAGATTGTAGTAGCTTCATGTGCTGGCGTCTGGTGATAGGTCTACTAGGTATTATATCACAAACTCACAAATAGGTATTAAAGGTTTATTTTGTGGCTGTCATGAAAATCATAAAATGTAGGCTATGTCTTTGATAAATACAAACGGGAGGTTCCTTTAACTGAAACTCATAAGCAATTTGTATCGGCAAAGGCTCGATTTTTAGAACTTGACAAGAGGGGCATTATGTAAGATATTTGTTCTAGGTAAATAAAATACAGTTCAAAATGTGTTCTCGATAAAAAGGTACTGTTACAAACTGGATGACTGATAGATGTGTCATGTTTCTTTTATAAACGGTTAACTAATAAGCATTTGTACTTTTACCCATTCATTCATTATAATTAAAGATCGAAGTGCTTCTTCCATTCATCCCTTTACTTTTTCACGTCCACTTCGGCTATAACATATTTAAGACTCTCATTTTATTTTTTTTTAATATTAGGATTCGTCTCTTTTAATGTATGCTGTGGAATCTTGTAAACATGCTCCTGAATTCTTTACAATACTTTGGTATTGTAATTCGACAAAATGTTGTTCTCCAACCTCGTACTCTTCACCTGCACAACTTTTAAACCCTTTGAACTGAAAAGGTAACAGACAGACATACAGAGTTAGTTTCGAATTTATAATATTAGTATGGATATGTCTTACTAGGCCCGCGAGGTATGTCGATAAAAACTATCCTATGATCTACTATCCTAAACCTGAGACTAGAGATGCTGATGCATTCCACCAGTTTCTATGACAAATCTTTTACTGTTCAAGCAGTACGGTAGTTATGGAATGACTTGCTCAATCTTTGTCCACTTTTAAATTATTATGATAAAAAAGCACTTCCTCTCTCCTTAATATTTATTGTTATATGTATATACTTATTAACATTTTTATAATATACTTTATGTATGTATTTTTTGTGTTATGTAAATGGTACACCACAGACTACCTACAGTATTTGTCTGTCCTTCCCCTTTTTAATCCATCCAAAGGTTGTCTTTAAAATATCGCTTTTCTATAAGTATGACTGTAATTAATATGGTGTACATAATACAGAGTATTCTATTCTATTCTATCCTGTGTCCTTCCCCGGGATGCAATCTATCTATCTGCCAAATTTTATCGAAATCCGTTCAGTGGTTTAGGCGTGAAAAGGTAACATACAGACAGACAGACAGAGTTACTTTCGAATCTATAATATTAGTATGGATATATCTAACTAGCTTCCGCCCGCGGCTTCGCACGCAAGGTATGTCGATAAAAACTAACCTATGTCCTTCCCCGGGATGCAATCTATCTCTCTACCAAATTTTATCGAAATCCGTTCAGTGGTTTAGGCGTGAAAAGGTAACCTACAGACAGACAGAGTTACTTTCGAATTTATAATATTAGTATGGATATATCTTAAGGGAGTAATCGTCGTCGTCGTCGTTTCAGCCGATAGACGTCTACTGCTGGACATAGGCCTCCCCCAATTTTGGGAGGCTTTGCCATAATCGCCACGCTTGGCAGGCGGGTTGGCGATCGCAGTATGGTATGATGGTGGAATACATGGAGAACGCTGCTGCCCATTTTCCGGTACGATCCTTAGTCGCCTTTTACGACACCCACGGGAAGTAAGGGGTGGTGCTATTCTTTAAGTCCAGCACCACACAGAACGTTTTTGACTATAATTCTATTATAGAAACAAGATTTGATTTGACTGGCTAGTCTGGTCAGCGCCTACTAAAAAAGGGAGTAATAGGTAGGTATAATTTTTTAGTATTCCCTTATTTTATTATGGTTTTGATCTAAAATGTTTGAATCAAGTCAGATAGGTATTTGCATAGCTTTGTAACATACAGAAATCTGTGCAACAAATATGTACACTATCTAAATGTAGACCGCTACCATTCACAACGCCACAACCGCCTACACAATCTATTGTATACAAACAAAATCAAGCGTGGGCCACAACTGCATACTATAATTGACTTCTATTTACAGGAACAGCCCGTGGGATGCCGAGGGTGGGTGTGTTCGTTCTTCGACGCGCGTCACGTGCGCGAGACGTTGACAGTCGCCTTCAGAACTGGTCCTAGGCGGCGGAGACTCAGGGTCTCCTTGCTGATCGTCGTTGTGTGCGTGATTTTTGGACCCTTACATGGTAAGTTTTCCACGTATTTAAGTATTTATTACCATCTTTTGCCTGCAGCTTCGACAGCGTGAGAGCGGTTTCGCACTACATCCGATCCGAATCCGACTTCAATCCGAATTAGGAATGTTCTAAATTCGGACGGATAGAGTTCGGATCTACGGCACAACCACACAAATACGACTATGGTCACTTCGGACCGGCATTTCTTGGATTCGGATCGGATGTAGTGCGACGATTCCGTGGGATAATATTTCGATCTTTAGACCGGCTAAAGATCTAAAAATTACCCCACGAAAACGTTCTAAGGGGATTAAAAACTATACTTTGTTAGGACAAAGTCATCATCTGCCTAGACTTTTAGGCTTTCGGTCGGCTTCCAATCTAACAAGATGCAGCTGAATACCAGTGTTTTATATGGAGCGACTGAAGTTTTTAATCCCCGTAGTAGGGTTTACCCATGGCTTAACTGTGTCCAAATTTCATAGAAATCTGTTCAGCCGTAAAGGCATAAAACGTAACAAACAGACAGACACACAAAGTTTCTTTAAGTATCGATTAGCACTTAGTGACCCACTGTAGGGCAAAGCCCCCTTCCCTCCTTCCACTTATACCCATTTTACAACAGACAAACTTTCTACTAACGTGATTTAGTATTAATGTTCTAATTAATATGAGCGTAGAGTCTAAACGTGGTTGACGCCATGCAGAAATGTGAGAAAATTATTTACTCCATGCGCAGTGGCGACTTGTACTTATTATGCGAAGGAACAAATCATCATGAAAAATATCGACATTAAATGTTTACTTTGAAGGAGAAACTATGTTAAAAAAATACTTGGAATATTATCGTTATATCGTTAATAAATCGTTGGAATTATTACATTCTTGAATGTAAAACATAATTCCGACATACATTCTTGAATTTAAAACATAATTCCAAAAGGTATTTTTTTGTGAAAAAAAAAATTGTTTACACACCAACCTTATGTTGTAGATTCCATAAAACAATTATTGTTACTTAGGGCTGATTTTTCCAACGCCAGATAATTAAATCGGAGGAATAATTCTGAATTTTTGACAATTCTTCCATACAATAACTGTCAGACGTCAATTTGGGTTGGGTCTTATATCGAGTCGCCTGAATCTGAGGTAAGTGTAGATATGGGAGGGTTTAGGGGGTTCGTACTAAGCGATAAAATGTAGTTTTTGCTGCCGGAGACGCGCCAAAATATTTTAATTATTATTTAAAAAATCTTGGGAAATCTTACAAAAGCTTACGAAGGAACGTAATTTTGATACATTTCGTAGCGATTTCGATAGTGCGTTTATCGAAATGCGTGAAAAGAAACCATTTTCCCCGCGTTCCGAATTGAGTCAAAAACGATTATATCGCGAATCCAACCAAATTTAATAGTCACAAAATATAAGGACTATTGAATACTAAATTGTGACGTTGCGCGTTGGTCGGATTCGCGATATAATCGCTTTTGACGCAATTCGGAAAGCGGGGTTTGTTTATATCGACAAATACTTTTGTTTGGTGTTCGTTTTGTCATTCCGTTGCTGTCGAGTTTACGTGAATTTTATATTTTGCTATGATTATTAGCTCCCCGCACCCTAATGAGTGACAGATCGTAACCAAAGCACACAGACTTGTGTTGGTTAGGTTAAGTTAAATAGCGCGAACCGAGCGAGCGAAGTGAGTTGTGTAGGTTAGGTTAGGTTAGAACGGTGACCACTTAGCGCGAGCCGAGCGAGCGCAGCGAGCGTGCCGCGGCAGCGGCCGGCGAAGCGCCAGAAAGTAACTACCTCCCCGTACCCTAATGAGTGACAGATCCTACCCAGAGCACACAGACTTGTGTTGGTTAGGTTAGAAGGTTTTGTTCAAAGTGGAATATTAAAAAAACTACGCATCTCCGGCAGGGCAGGAGTGGGGGGGGTGAAACAGGGCGCCCCCCCCAACCCCCCTCCACTCCTCCCATCTTCGTACGGAGGCGACTTGATATAAGACTTTAACCGTCAATTTTATTCCACGAATAAAAATGATCTGTCGAAACACTGCTGAAAATATTATCGCTATGTAACTAGTTAATAGCTGTGTTGCTATTTTAGCTTAGATAAATTCATCTTTATATAATGTCGTGTCTGTCACTCATACATGCTTGTACTTGTTTATATTCTGTGGTAAAGTCGGTTTTTATAGCTCGAGTGTGAGTACTGTAAACGAAGTATTCATTGACAAACTTGTGTGTTCCTTGCAGGTGAAATGAACGTACTGTACCTATTCATGAGGTACAGGTTCAACTGGGACGAGGTGCAGTTCAGTATGTTCTGTACTTATAGTATCATCACTAACTTAGTGGGTGAGTACACGTAATATATCACACCTTCAATAAAACATGGTTGCAACTCGAAAAACCTGGATTTTTATAAAAGCGAAAATAAACTCACGGATTTGTTAATCAGTCTTTATTCTTACACTATTATTATTATGTGATCAAAATTATACATGCTTACAAAAAAATATGTTTTAATTGGCTTACGCTGTTTTTCAATTTTCCTGAAAACAACCTGAAAATTCCTGTAAATGACTTTCGAGTTGTAACCCTATTTTATCGGAGGTGCGATATTATTATATCAAATAGATTTAAGATACCTTTAAAGAGGCAATCAGAAGATGTAATAGAAGTTTTCACTGACAAGTGACGCCATCTACCATAATATAGTACAATTACATAATTGCCAAGTTTACACGTTACCCAAGCTTTTACCGACACCAACCTTTGATTACCAACTTATAGTTACTTTAACACATCTAAGATTTTTTTTGTAAATAAGTAGATATATAAATTATTAAAAAAAAACGAAAATGAACCGTAGTGAAGTCCAGTCGTTTTACCACAACGAGATTTGCAAAAGCAAAATGAGCAATTCGGAATATATCCTTCAAAAAGAAAATACTTTGCGACACAACGCGTCCTTTCATATTATATGAGGTGTATGACACGAGACATGACAACGGTCCATTATTTTAGTTTGTTAAAGCAAGTAGATTACGGTTTTGTTCGCTTTTTCCGGCCTATCCTAAGCATATTTAATTTATTTTCATAAATACCTACATTATTTTGTATTTTTTTTTATTATTATTCCCGTATCGCGTGGCTACAATTCTATAAAATAATACCTACAATAAATAAGGAGGAGTAATCGTTGAATAGAACGATAAAATCATGCATGTTCTCTGTCGCAGAAATACGATACGAGCGGTAGCTCATAATGTCTCAGTAATGGCAGCGAGCGCTTGTGTCGCATAAATGCGTCACAAGCGGTCAAACGGTTAAATAAAAAAACCGGGCAAGAGCGAGTCGGACTCGCGCACCGAGGGTTCCGTAACATCCGGATTTATGCATAAGGTTTATGTTTATGTAATTAAATGTTTTTTATTTTATTTTATATGTGAGTTGATTGAATAATTGGTAAATTGCGGTTTACGATTTATGAAGTATTAAAAAAAAATACTTACTAGATCTCGATCAAACCAATTTTCGTTGGAAGTTTAATGTACATCATATATTTTTTTTAGTTTTATCATTCTCTTATTTTAGAAGTTACAGGGGGTGGGACACACATTTTACCACTTTGGAAGTGTCTCTCGCGCAAACTATTCAGTTTAGAAAAAATGATATTAGAAACCTCAATATCATTTTTGAAGACCTATCCATAGATACCCCACACGTATGGGTAACTACCTATTATTTTTACTCAACCAAATATATATTAGGGCCTTACCTATGATATTGGTGTTTTACGTAGAAAAAATCAACTATATTTTTTTAAAGAAAATTGTATATCTTTCATTAATCGAAGTATTGGCCATTAGTGACGATGCACTTTTGCCATTTTAGTGGAAGTTCGTTGATGGCTCCGGGGACGGTAATCGATGAATTCTTTAGAAGCGTTTTTCACCGCCTCGTTGGATTTGAAATGTTCCCCTGTAAAAAGTTACCCAAATTCCGAATGAAAATGGAAATTATTTGAAGCAAGGTCTGATGAGTATGGTGGGTAACGGAGAGTTTCCAGTCGTAACTTCTATAGTTTTAAGACGATCCGTTGTGCGGTGCTTCGACGCGATTTTGTTGTTGTTGTTGTTGTTGTTCAGTGAGTTCATACGGTTCCCACTTTCCGAGCTTTTTTATGTTTCCAGTTTTATGTAAATGAATCAGTATCGATTTATCACTTACGTTGAAGGCTGCTGCAAGTTACAACGTGGTTTGAGATGAATCTGCTTCCACTATGGCTTTCAATTCATCTCCGGAGCTCATTGTAGAGATCAAAATTTTCAGAACAAAAGCGATGAAACCAAAAACGGAACGTGCGTTCACATGCGGTACCATGTCCGTACGTCGTTCGTCGTCGTTTCAGCCGATAGACGTCCACTGCTGGACATAGGCCTCCCCCAAATTTGGGAGGGTTTGCCATAATCGCCACGCTTGGCAGGCGGGTTGGCGATCGCAGTATGGTATGATGATACATAGAGAACGCTGCTGCCCATTCTCCGGTACGACCCTTAGTCGCCTTTTACGACACCCACGGGAAGTAAGGGGTGGTGGTATTCTTTAAGTCCGGCACCACACAGACCACCATGTCCGTACACGTCGTTAATATTGCGTGTTGTCTGTATCTGCGTTGGTGCCACGGCTGAACTCGTATTCTAAATAAATTTCTATGGTTACAGAAATAGCGATCCCACAAAAACATTTCATGTTAAATGTTGCCAAGACGAGACCATGTAGCTCGCACTGTCAAAAAGTAATCAGATCTCATGTAGAGCCAAGCTTCTAACTCTACACGCCCTAACTCTACAAGGCCTGACTTCGCAAACTCTACACCTTAGTCAAAATATCTGGTTTGGCCGTTTCGTTACTACAAGAACCATTAACAGTATGAGAGTTTTTCACCTTACGCTCATGTGAATGTAGCGAAATGGCCAAGCCATATTATTTTGACTAAGGTGTAGAGTTTGCGAAGTCAGGCCTTGTAGAGTTAGGGCGTGTAGAGTTAGAAGCTTGGCTCTACATGAGATCTGATTACTTTTTGACAGTGCGAGCTACATGGTCTCGTCTTGGCAACATTTAACATGAAATGTTTTTGTGGGATTTCATTTCTTTTTGTAAGTTGCTTATGATATTTATACGAGTATTTTTGCTGTTGTTCATTTTTTCTTTCTTTTTTTGGGGTTTATTTATAACAAGGACCCCCTATATAAATTTTCAGACCTCTAGCATCAAAATTTACGGATTTTTTTTTTTTTTGGGGGGGTAAAAGTTTCAAGTTTTAATATTTTTTTGTTGTTTGTGTACTATTACTAGCTTACATACCAAATTTCAGCTTTCTAGGACTTCAGGAAGTACCTTAAGAATTTTGATGATCATCAGTCAGTGAGTCAGTGACGAAATCGGGGTATTTTAGATATCAATAAAATCTAAAGTATAAGAGCTATGCAATTGAAACTTTATAGGTTTATTAAGTCAACCACTGGCATCATATTCCGAAAATTTTGTTTATCTGGTATAATCCAAACCCAAGTTAAGAGGGTTCAAAAATACGACGAAGTGCTTCGAGAAAAGGTAGGTAGTGCCCTTGCGCTTCGCTTGGCTGGTCTTGGCGGGGGCACTCCCGTGCCCCCAGATATTAATACAAAAAAGGAACGGCGAGAAAACAAATGAACAACTGATTTTGAAAAACAAAATGTCATGGTCATGGTATAATGTAAAATAAATTTGAATTTGGAATTCTAATTAGAATGAAAGACGTCGATCTTCACAATAGCCAGTATTAAAAATCGGCAATTTCATAAGTTAGGACCAAATTAAGACTTGACTCTTATTTGAATAATACTCAGAAAATCGTTAAAATTTTCGTAAAACAGGGGACAAAAATTATTTTAAAATCATTCCGAAAAGATTTTTTTTTCCTATTTGAGTAAATTCTGACTATTTGGTGTCAAAGAAATAAATAAAAGATCGGTTTCGATACATGGCAATTTTCTTTCTATATTTTCCCATTACCTACTTTCGTAGCCTGCTCTGTCTCATCCCTGGGCTAAGGCCTCCCTCCACTCCTTCCATCTTTCGCGAGCCCTATTCTCCCTCCTTACATACCTAGGTACTTATCGGGAGTAATATCTACCTAAGAGTTTATTAATTTCTCACAAATCTTCAACAGGTAACCATTTCGAGCCTACTTGTGAAAATCAATGATCTATTTATAGATGTGAGAATGAAGTAGAATATTGTTTATGAACGTTTCAATGCGAATTTATATTACAATAACAGAATAATCAGTTCGAGATTGAATTGAATTTTCCGGTGAAATCAACTCAATGACGCTGGCAACCCTTTATAATTTTCCTTTCCTTTATATTATTATTTCGTGGAAATGTCGTTGAATGGGATATTATTACGTAACAATTCTATAAATGAATAATAATAAATCGGACAGAAAATCGTAAATCATTGATATTTGACAGTAGCTACGGGTAGGTACTCAGAAATCCAAAAGTTTGACAACCAGACTTACGAAGGGGTATCTTGTTACCCAGTTACTGGGTTGTGGAGGTCAGATAGGTAGTCACTTCATGCAAAATATTGGTATTCAGCTACATCCTATTAGACTGGAAGCCGACCCCAACATAGTTGATAGTTGGAAAAGGCTAGATTATTATGATGAAATGGGGCAGAAAAACAAAAAAAAAAGTTAGGTAGATACCTATTTCAAAATAACATGATGGTTTCACATTCTTAAGGCCGGCTGGTTTTAGCCTCTAGACACGCCGCTGGGCAGCGCGCTGTTAACAACGCGCTCTTGAACATGCGGTGCACTGTGAAACGAGATTAGTACCGCGCGTTCCGCTGCTGTGAGACCTATCCCATCATCATCATCATCATTTCAGCCGAAAGACGTCCACTGCTGGACATAGGCCTCCCCCAAAAGGGGGGGTTTGCCATAATCGCCACGCTTGGCAGGCGGGTTGGCGATCGCAGTATGGTATGGTGGTGGAATGCATAGAGAACGCTGCTGCCCATTCTCCGGTACGCCCCTTAGTCGCCTTTTACGACACCCACGGGAAATATGGGGTGGTGCTATTCTTTAAGTCCGGCACCACACAGAACAAGCCGTAAGATATTTGTTTACAAAATGAATTACATCGATACGACGTATCCCGTATCGATGTAATTCATACGGCATTCATTCATTCGGCGTCACACTAAAACGCGTACTGGCTGTAGAAGCGCACGACCGGCGCGCGTATCGGTAGCGCCGGCGAATAGCACGCGTTTACTGAACGGCACTGCTCAAACGCGCGACATTGAAACGTAACTACTACCCCATACATCTCCGAACGCGCGCGCTCCAACGGCGCTGCCGAAACGCGTAACAATAAAACCAGCTTAACACTGACTTAACCACCAGCTGCTTGATAAAAAATTTGGCTAACTCATATTAAATCAGTGGAGAGTCCGGAAGATGTAGGCGTTGGAAGGCCTCCCACAAGGTGGACCGAGGACCTAAGAAAAAAAGATCTGAACTGAGCTAATCCGCTGGATGCGAATCGCACAGAATCTCTTGACGGTCAGCGGGATTGTCCGAAAGGGTTACCGCTGGCCCGGAACATAAAAGGCTAAGGATTTCTTCCTTCCTTCCTTCCACGGGTAGGTTTTAGTCAGTAAGAGTCTGACACTCCCTTCCGCTCCACCCAGAGCGGGAGGTTTATTTGATGATTTCCCATACACAAAAAAAAATCTCTTGACGTGGCGGTGAGGGTGGTGTCTTTCGGCTGAAATGATGATGATGATAAACACTTGCCATATCTAACTTCCATTTTTTCCGCTATCGGTGGTTTTAACGCAAAGTCAGAATTTCCTCTGGGTATTGTTTTGCTTCTATTCCATTATGAAAATCATTGTTATGAAAGATGCAAATAAATTCTTTTGTTTGTTAAGTACAAACAAAAGGATTTATTTGTATTTCGATACAACTTCAAGTTAATATTTATAAAATATTTCGCATTTCTGGTTTACCGTTTCAAATGATAATATGAAATGTGTGTTCATTTTATAAAGAGATTACTTTATTATCCTCATGGGTAAAATCTGTTTAAAATGTGTGAAAAATAATTATGGTGCCCTCCTACTTAGCTTAAGGGAGAAATAAGCTGTACCTTTGTACTCAAATTATAATTATGTCTTATTCCTATGTTTTTTACTGTGTGTACAAATAAATAAATAAATATACGACATTTAAGAAATGTTTCGCTTTAATAATGTCATTGGTCGATATCAAATAGGCAATGTCAAGCCGAAGGGCGTCAACTGGACCCTATAATTTACTAACGGTCTGTTTGAAGCGTTATCTGAAAAGCAGTTCGATAATCTGAAAAAAATCCTTCCCAAACAAAATCAAAGCAGGAGGTGTATTCTGTAAAAATCTCACCGTGAAAACTAAGAAGAAGTGAGCTGTCATTCCACCTAGTATTCCACACTATTACACTCACACACACTCACAGCTCACTTCACCTAAGTTTTCACGCCGAACTTTTAACGGAATCGATCGGCTGTTTGAGACATATTTTGCAAAAAGAGGAACTATGTTGTACTCTCTAAACTTCGCTTCGAAATTCAAACGGTGTAATTATCTATGATTTAAGTACTTTAAAAACAAATGAGTTCGCTTTGAATTGTGTGCAATTGGCACTTGTGTGAGGTTCGAAGTAAACATCACAGATAACATTAATCTCTGTCCACTAGGTTAACCGTTTTTTGACAGCTGCCTTAGAATTCAACTTTTCCAGATTACGTAAAAGTTAACTTTAAAATGCGTAATAAAATAAATATATAAACTGCCTAATCTTAGTGAATTATCTTATTTATGACTTCTTAAAGACATTATAATACCGTAGGTACGTGTATCAGTTTTGACGCAAAAAATATAATTGCTATGCGTATTAAATTACATTATATTGTACTAGATGTTGTTGTGGGATCGAATATATTCGCTTCAAATGAGTAAATCAAAAATTATAATTTTATATTATAGGTAAATCTGTATAGAAAAACCCTGCATCCACTCAAATATCAACAAAATATATAAATTATTTGCCAGGATACGGATTTGCCACCATAAATATAGAAAGTTTTAAAATCGAAATAAAACATGAACATCTTGTTAATGTGTTATTCGATTTTAAACTTTCATAAAATGTTATGAATAAAAAACGATGTGTTTAAGCCCTAGTGTTTTTAAGCCCCACACTACAACACAATTGATACCGCAAACCGAATGTATACTTTAATTTTACGCTGATTTCCGCTATAAAACCTGCAAAATATAATTTTAAGTACCTACACAAAGCGGCTTATTTATATTGTTTTGTATTTAATAATAATAATAAACAGAAAGCGCACCATTATTTATTCGACAGCAAAAAATTGATAATTACCTATATATAGGTACTACATAGGTACAAATGAAAGTGAAATTTTCGAAATGTGTGTTTTAACGTTGTTGCAATCACTAGTGTAGTGTATGCGCAGGCATTGGCGTGGCAGTCGCTTACCGGCCGTAGGCGAATGCAGACGTTCTCTGGGTTTCGGATAGACTATGTACGGTATGTACCTCAGTGATCTGTCAAAGTGTGTTTTATTAACCCAGCGAACATTACAAGTGGCGACGAGGATAAAAGTAAGTGCTGAAAACATTTACCAAAAAAAAGGGGAAGAATGCACGCTGGAAAATAATGCACGTTGAAAGTTGTTTACGATCAGTTAAGCGACTATATTTCGACAAGGATCGTTTATAGTTGGATACTAAAGTAAAAACAGAACGTAGTAACACTGTACCTACCTACCAACACGTAAATAAATCGTTACCAAGGTAGATGGTTACAGCTAATGATTGCTTTATAAGTTACGAAAAATAAATTCTACTTCGACTGATGTAAACAACTTATAAACGTAGGTAAATGTTAAAAAGGCCATGCAGTAAATATTTATCACAACAAAACAAAAGGCCATGCCTGAATAGTACGCAATTATTTTAAATGTGCTGTAATGCAAACAGTAAATTATTGTTAATTATTATTATTGAGTAAGTGCTTTCATTTAAATAGCAAGATAATTGAGTTATTTGCACGCTTCTAATTTTAAATAAAAATAATAACCGATTATTATCATAAATCTTGGACATACTTAACTTTTCTGTTGTAAATAACCTACATACCCACTTATTGTAAATATAAAACAAAATCAGTAGATACTATTTTAATCAGGTCACTGGTTTTGCCAGGATCAATTGTTTGCATTTCGATACAGAAATATCAAGGTCACGCAAATACTATTCGCAATACGACCATGCTTAATGGATAAATATCAGAAAAGACCGGGAAACGTTAGTGTAAGCATCAATAATGGCTTAATTACTAGCATATTTACTGCCAACTGGTTAATAAACCTAATTTGTTAATAGATAAAGGTTATTATCAGTCAATTCCCATAATAATAGTAAAGTATAACACTTAATATCGTGTCCTGCGTGTCCTGTCAGCTGCACGTTACAGGAACTGATGGACGCTGGTGAAGGCGCCAAACAAGTATCCGAATTCTGGGCCATTTAGATTGCTATTCTGGGCCGAGTTCACTTAGATTGCTATCGACACACTAAAAAGAAGATTGTAAAGTAACGTTACTGAATAAAGTTATTCAGTTTATTTAGTTAGTCATACTTACGCTTACGTCAAAGGTCATGCTGAATCCGAAATGCTCTAATGAGCACGCATACGAGTCTCAAAATCCTGTTACAGGACGCCACAAAAAATGACTCACGCAATAAGTACTTACATAACATACATACATAATCAGCCTATAATGTTCCCATTGCTGGGACACAGACCTCCTCTCGGTGAGAGGGAGTGGGCCGTAATCCACCACGCGGGCCCAGTGCGGGTTGGCAGATGTCACATGTCTTCTTGTCTTCAATAAGTACTTACAAAAATATAATAGGGCATGCAGTTGTGATACTGTTACTGATTTTCAGTAAAAGCCACGCAAAAATAAGAATCAATACAGAGTAATGTATTCATTGTAATACTTACGAAAGATAACAAAAATAAAAATTAAAAAAACCGTCCCACAGAGGATAATTTCCTGCATGTAGGAAGAACTACCTAATGAGTACTACTGATAATGACATATGTACCCGAGTTCTAGGGTGACATAATTTAGATTGCTACCTATCAACAGACTAAGGAAAAGACAAAAGCTATGTAATTGTTACTATAATTAAATACTAGTACCAACCAGTTAAAATAATAAGTATACTTTGAAATAAAATGTGGGCAAAGTGAAAATAAAAAGTCACAATAACAACAAACTGCTGTTTGATGTTATTGCAATGTTAATTAATAATAATAACAGAAAGCTGCCATCTTAAACACCTGCAGAATAGTTAGGAAATTCATGCAGTTAGAGGAAGAAAAACACACTCTAATACACACCACACGTTGCATTTACTTGGTTTTGGCCCGTAAATGTAGCTAAAACCAGCCTAAGAGGTGAGAAAAAAAGACACAAAAATAATAAAAATAATGTTTATTTCCAGAACAATGTTCACAAAGGTTACACGTACGGTAATATGGTACAACATATAGTACATTGAGTATTATCTCCTGGCACCCAAACTAGGTTTATAGCCTGTGACTTGGGGACAGATAGATGAACAAAATGTTTTAGTAAAACTCTTTTCACCAGTAACATGAATTAGAATGACATAATATTTTCTTATGATAATATGATGAATCGGTAAATCAATTTTGTAGAAGAGAAGTTCCCTTCTTCTGTTGGAATTTTGTGGTAGTACCTTCAAAGGTCACTAAGTTACAGGTGCCATGTAACATTATGTGAAACCAAGACAATAATGTACAATAAAGCAATAAAGATTGCTTATCTATTCAAACATAGGTGGGAGAACAGGCGTGATGTGGTTATGAGATTATAATTCTTATTTATCATAAAGTTGATAATACTGCCCTATGTGAGGTAATTAAAATGTATTTGTGATGTACCTACCATTATTGATGTAGCACACAACTCAGTGGCAACACTGCTCGAGTCAGTCACGGCTTACCCCCGTGTCGACCCCTTATGTAAATAATATCGAGAAAATATTATTCGATCAAATAAAAAAATGTTCCAGCGAAAATATCGTTAATGTACCAGTTTTAACAGAAGTTCCACTTCGGTAAAATCGAAGTTAAGTAACAAATAAAATTATTATCTTACCTACTGTTAAAACTAACTAGTGTAATAAAATCTGTTATGGTTAATGATTGAACTAATCGTAGTCAAATCAAATGCATTTTGCACTGGCTATTGTAATTTGTAATCAACAAAAGAATTCATAGAATTCATTACAGTGATATAATATCAAGTGAACATTTGCTTTAATCACATAGCACACGTCGTCAAAGGACCTTGGTTCGACTTGCTGGCTAGTCAAATATGAACGGCGGTGATTTAGTTTAAAATAAACTTTAATTACAATTATTACAATTATAGGACAAAAAACATTGAGCAACTGTACTGGGTATGGTACAACAAGACATATTTTGATATACCTTTAATATATTTGCGTGTGTGTGTGAAAGACACAAATGGAACAAGTTCCAACAAAACAACCGAATGGTTGCGAAAAACACAAATGGAACAAGTTCCAACAAAACAACCTAATGGTTGCGAAAAACACAAATGGAACAAGTTCCAACAAAACAACCTAATGGTTGCGAGAAACACAAATGGAACAAGTTCCAATAAAACAACCTAATGGTTGCGATTAATACTGGCAAGTTAACGAATGAGGTTTATTTAATTAATAAAATTGTTTCTCCAAATAGTTAGTGGCAAAATATAGCATTATTGATTGACTATTTGGGAAACACGGGACGTAGGTACTGGTGTTATTTTCGGGAACATGCGAGTGTAAAATCTAATAATTCTAAATTTGCTTATATCTCGAAAACGGTGCGTCCTATCGAAAAAATAATGGAAAATTTGCCCCCCTTTTAGAAACCCCTTGTCGCAAAATTCGCGACATGGACAAAAAAAAAACGACTATGTTATTTGTACAGCGTTTTAACTTTCTTATGCTTAATATGTACAGTGAATTTATAGTTTTACTTTTATTTCGTATAACCTCATTTGTTGATAGGTGCCAACCCAACTGTTGGTTAACAGATTTGCCTAATATTAGGCAAATAAGATCGCGGAAATCGCGATACTGATAGATTATGTGGTTAATCGGTACATTACGAAGTAATTTGAAGAGGTAAACAATCAAATGAATAGTGGGTACCTAAAAGTTAACAATAACTTATACATTGGTATAACCAACCAGTGTATGCAATCAATGGGTGAAAACTCATCAAGTTCATACATTGGAACCGACTAGATTACGCAATTTACAAAATAAATCATGGTTAGACATTAAAAAGATTTTGATCTCTATTGCCAATCCTAGGTATGAGGGGCACGTGGCTAAATAATAACAGCCGCATAGGTCGATCGATCAGGTTAAGCTACGCTTGCCGCGGTTGGTCTATGGATGGGTGACCATCTTTACATACCGTGTCCCCTCCGTGCCTCGGAAAGCACGTTAAGCCGTTGGTCCCGGCTGTCATTCGTGAATCTTTGACAGTCGTTACGGGTAGTCAGAAGCCCGGAAAGTCTGACAACCAGTCTTATCAAGCGGTATCGTACCCAGTAACTGGGCTGTGGAGGTCAGATAGGCAGTCGCTCCATGTAAAATACTGGTATTCAGCTGCATCCGCTAAGACTGGAAGCCGACCCCAACATAGTTGGGAAAAAGGCTAGGCAGATGCCAATACCTAGGTATGGCAGTAGAAATCACAAAAGAGATAAAATTTCCTGACCTGTAAATAATGCAAATTGCATAAAAGGATAAAAGTTTCCTGCCCTGTAATTAATGCAAATTGCATAAAAGGGTAAAAGTAAAAGATGTAACTTCAGTAAAAATCACAAATGAGATAATAATTCCTTGCCCTGTAATTAATCCAAATTGCAAAAAAGTGTAAACGGTAAACTTAGTAAAAACCGAAAAGTAATAGACTAAGTAAAAATCACAAAATAATAATAACAATAATAATAATCTTTATTTCAAAAAGCCAAGTACAATTTGTCCATCTCAATCAAGCAAAAAAAAAAAACAAAACAAAACAATGAAGTACAACGCTATGCATTATTTGAGACAGAGTGAACGTCTGTGTCTGTGCTAGTATAAACTGTGTTACAGACACAGGCTGCAAATGTGATAATAGTTCGTGCCCTAAAATAATGCTACTTGCAAAATTACCTTTAATCTCACTACATTTTGACAAGTTTTGACATTTGTTTGTCGCCGATATGAGACTGAGACTAGATTTTGAACGTTTTAAATTAGTAGAATTGGCCTTCAGGTGTCATACCGCACCGTGTCATACGTAGGCACATACACATAATAATAGCATTTAATTTCAGTACAACAGTGGTGGTGGTCTAGTCCGACTAAGTTCGTGGGTTCGAAACCAGGCAGGCATTTTGTGTATTTTCACTCATCACCACTATTCATCAATGGTGAAGGAAAACACCGTGAGGAAACCGGCATGTCTGAGAACCAATACTTCGAAGACATGTGATTCATTAAATTGGACGCAATGGGCATCCATTATATTGGACGCATTTGGACATCCATTAAATTGGACATTACAAAATGGTGAAGAAAAACATCGTGAGGACATCGGGAGGACATCATCGTGAGGACATCGTGAGGACATCGTGAGGACATCATCGTGTGGATCGTGCCATATGTAACACTCCATTAAATTGGATTTATCAAAGCGAAAATTCTAGGAAAATCATCTACTTTTACAATATTTGTAAATAATTTGTAAATATGTGAGCACCTGTATCTATCACATAATTGATTTACCTGCCATTGCTTCATTTTAATTCTTTTTACCTTTTGTGGTAGACTAATTTTATTCTAAGTGCATTGTCTTCACATATAATTATATTATATAAACAAGACATTGTAAAACATTTTAAAAGGGTAACGGTGGAGTTTCTTGCCCATTCTTCTCCATACGAAAACTACCTTTTGGAATGGGCGACTAGAATCAATTCAATATTTCAATAAACATGACAACAACAAACATATCAATTCAATAAAAATAAAGGAGGGATGTAGTGTATGCGCAGGCATTGGCGTGGCAGTCGCTTACCGGCCGTAGGCGAATGCAGACGTTCTCTGGGTTTCGGATAGACTATGTACGGTATGTACCTCAGTGATCTGTCAAAGTGTGTTTTATTAACCCAGCGAACATTACAACTAGTACCTACATCCTGTCAAAAACAGATAACCTTTTGGACAGAGTGTACCGTCTATCTTATTCAAAACATATCAGGGAGCCTAAAAAGGCCACTTCGGCAGAATCATAAAAGGATAACATTATGAATCATAATATGGCGAAGTCAGCTCGTGTTTTTCTTTTTTTGCTGCACTACGTAAGTAGGTATTAATCAAAGAGATTGGATTTGCATTGGATTGATTGGTATTTTAACACAGACAAAAAAAAATAGCTGAAGAATCCTTCACCAATGGGATTTTATACGATTAATTTTTTAACAGTTAACTGGCCATTATGATTCATAATGTTATTCTTTTATAATTCTGCCAATGTGGCCTTGTTAGGCCCCCTGACCATGCAATTTTGTTCATTTTTACCTTTCACTCGGAGTGTAACGTGAACACAAAATCAAAAATGAATTCATTAGTGAACCGATCCAACGTAGTTGGATTTCGGCACTCGCCACTAGCTTATAGAATTATCTAAAATGAATTGAAAGGAGCAGATGGAAGTTCATCTATAAATATTATAAATTAATGTCGCTTTTCGTGTCCTGTCATGTGACCGTGTTTACGTGTGGATTTTGATGCGGTAGTCATCATTTAGATTTATTCCGAAAGGTTTATTTGTTTAATAGATTAATATTAAACCAGTCTCATGGGTCGATCTTCAAGGTTAAGCAACGCTTGCCGAGGATGGTCCGTGGATGGGTGACATCCATAACATACCTACAGAGACCCCTCCGTGCCTCGGAAAGTCCGTTAGGTCTTTAGGTCCCGGCTGTTATTTGTAGATCTTTGATAGTCGTTACGGGTAGTCAGAAGCACGAAAATCTGACAACCAGTCTTGCCAAAAGATATCGTGTCACCCAGTAACTGGGTTGTGGAGGTCAGATAGGCAGTGGCTGCATGTAAAATACTGGTATCCAGCTGCATCCGGTTATATTGGAAGCCGACCCCAAAATCACACTAATATTATAAAGGCGAACGTTTGTGCGTGTTGAGTGTGTGTGTGTGTGTGTGTGTATGTTTATATGTTTGTTACTTCTTCACGCTCAAATGGCTGGACCGATTTTGATATAATTTTGTATTTATTGTAGCTGACACCCTGGATTAACATATAGGCTACTTTTTATCCCGATATTCCCACGGGATCGACATTTACGCGGGTGAAACCGCGGGATCGCAGCTAGTAATTGAATAAAGGCTAGGCAGATCGATTAATAATGTGACGAGCTTCGGGTTCGTGACAATAAAAACTGCCGATTTAATAACCAAAAAAATGACACTTTAATCAACAACACTAATTAAAACTCAAACACACTAAACACAATTGCACTACTGATCGCTTTAAGTCGCACTTGAAGATCGCTTCGGATATTTTCGCTTCGATCGCTTATCTAACACTGTGTCGCTCGGGGCCCACGCCGGCCTTATATAGTGCCAAAGATAGTTCTAGAACCTTCCATTGTAGAAACATCTAGAATGTTAGAGTACATACATGCCCCGATCGACCAGATGTCGATAGTTCGGGAAAGTTCTAGAAAGTTCACGCATCGAAATTTCTAGAAGGATCTTGACTACTAGTTCCGCTACTCGATACTAGATGGCGCTATTGGTAACTAATATCACCATGTACTAGGAATTAATTGTGGCGCGCAACAATAGTAAATAAATTAATAGTAATATATTGTAACCCCCCCTTTTGGGGGAGGCCTATGTCCAGCAGTGGACGTCTTTCGGCTGAAATGATGATGATGATGAATATATTGTGAAACCCAAAAGTAGTAAAGCAGAGCAGGTCGCTAGTTCTCATAATTATAATTTTTTCGGTGTCGTGTGAACGTGGAATCAAACAAAAATGAATCTTCACTCAAGTGAAGCGTCTAATGTCGGCTTAACATTTTCCCCTCAGGAACGCTGTTCTCCATCAGCATATTCAGCGACTTCATGAAGCTGGACGACACCGTGGTGGGCATCATCTCCTGCACCAGCAAGATCCTTGCTTCCTTCATCTTCGCCTTCGCTTCTACCACCACTGAGATTTATATCGGTAAGGAGTTAAAGAGATCTTCTCCACAGATATAGATATACCTAGATAAGGCAATTATCACGATCTGTATGAAAACCAAGCGTGCCATTTTTTGACTACCATGACGTCACAAGCACTACTTAGTGATGGGAAAATCAAATCGGTCCAAAGACGCCGCCTCGTACGGCACCCGTCTCGCTCCACCCCCGGGGCCTAGCGCCAGCGCTCACGTTCACCCAGCCAGCACGAAAGTGAGCGCGAAAGTGGCGGTTTACGATTTTTGTACGTAAGCTGGTGCGATTTTTGGCACGCGATGTAGTTGCTCTTGCGTTATCTAGGTGTATCTATATCTGTGCCTTTCCCTAAAGCTTAAACAACATAGTTCTTATTACAAGACAGGATTTTTCTTTTAAGATGCTTTAAAACGTGGCACATGTCTTATAGCAAAAAAAAATCTAAAACATGTGACATCTACTAACACGCACCGGGCCTTCTCCCTGTCGAAGAGAGAAAGCATGTCAGTGTCCCAACAGTGGGAACATTGCAGGCTGATCATGCTATGCTTTAAAACATCGAGTCAGTTTTTGAAATAAGAACGTAAATGTGGCAACTTAATCCGGTACTAATTTGACAGTTTTACCTAAATTCAAAATGAAGTTCGAAATTCAAAAATCGCCTCAGGGTTTAAACCTGGGTCTGAAGGTAAATCTTGTTTTGTAATAAGAGCGCAGAGGTTTAAAATTGAGCTTGAAAAGCATGGTGATATATCACTACATAAAACTTCTCATTAAGTAGATATCTGAAAGGATGTCTCCTTGGTTTTGCCGCGTCATGAAGATCACTACGCAATTAAATAACAATGCCCTTTGAAAAGTTCAGTTAGCAGATTTAGATGCTTAAATATTATAAGAATATTTTATTCCCTTCAAGGACGTTAAGAGTCGTCCTTGAAACTACTTTTGAGATTTAAACAGTTATCCATAAAACTAATTTATTTGTTACAGCGCCTTTAGTGGAAATCTTCAACGGGACATCATTCATCGCGATGCGTTCTATTGCCTCCAAACTAGTGAACAGTGAGGAATTGGGTAAGTTCTACTTGTCCAAACTAATTTTTTTTTTCTTCTACATGTTTCTCTTACTGCATATAACGACCTCGTAATTGCTAAGGTAACCCCTAAGGTTGAATGTCACTTACACGTAGGATTCCCAACCCTCCCGGATTGCCCGGGAGACCCTCCCGACCTGCCGGGGTGCAATAATTTCTCCGGTTTTTCTAAAAATTTTTTTCATCAGTCGCTTGCACGTCGCTACTCGTCACTTCTGTTCTTTCCATTCCTGTTTCTAATGCTTCTTGCGAGTGCGTATTCAGCATGATGGAACAAGTATGGAGCAAGGAAAGAAACCGAATGAATATTTCTTTAGTAAAAGCAGAATTACAAATTCTAACCAACTTCGATTTTTCATGTAAAAACTTTTATGATTTTGTGGTAGAAAACCATCAATTATTAGATGCTGCTCGAAAGCAAAGTGATTATAAATTTAAAAATTAATAAATGATTGACATTTTCTTTCAACTCCCCCGACCCATACTCGATTTTTTTTTAAATTCTCCCGGGTTGGTCCTTTCGAGTGTTGTCAACCCTACTTACACGTCATAGCAAATATTTTTGCTTGCAAGACTAATTTGACAGTTACTAGTGTAAGTTAAGTGTCAAACATTTTTACCTAAATATTATTATAGTAAAAAAACTGGCCAAGTGCGAGTTGGACTCGCACACGAAGGGTTCCATACCAGAAGGCAAAAATGCCGAAAAAAACACGTTTGTTGTATGGGAGTCCTTCATGAATATTTATTTTATTCTGTTTTTAGTATTTGTTGTTATAGCGGCAACAGAAATACATCATCTGTGAAAATTTCAACTATCTATTTATCACGGTTCATGAGATACAGCCTGGTGACAGACGGACAGACGGACAGTGGAGTCTTAGTAATAGGGACCCTACGTTTTTACCTTTTGGGTACGGAACCCTAAAAAGTACTGTTTTCTTCTGGAAAATAACATTTGAGCATTTTTACTTGAGCAGTGGCAGCCAGCGTGTAGTGGTGGCCCAGTGGTATCGGCTCCGACTTACGAGTAGGTGTAGGTCGCGGGTTCGAACCACAAAATTCAGATAGTACAGAAGTCAATCACGTGTATGTACTTCACTTTTCATACCTACGCTCGGCGGTCGCGCTATGGTTGTCAACTTTGGCTTATGCACAAAAAACTATCGTGGTAGTGGCACTCGTATCTAGTTGTTTGATTCATTGTTGAGCTTATTCTAAAACATTAAAACAAAACAATAAACATAGTATTACAATACAAAATGTTTACAAAACAAAAACATATAAAATTTTACATTTGTCAAATTTCACTATCGAAAATCCCTAATAACTTCAAAACGTATAACCCTATTTACACAATTTATTTTGCCCTATCCGTTTTAGACCTAAACCTATCAAATGATACTAAAAACAAAACACAATATCTAAACAAAAAATCATGTTTTCAACTTACGTAATAGTTGGTGGCATGAATTTACACCTTACAAAAAAGTTACTTTGTTTATACTGATTCAATATAGGAAACTATTATATAAATCGAGCTTAGATAGGCATTTCTTTGTTGTTCCATTTTTACACTTCACAGACGCGTCTCAAGCGGATGACACGCGCGCTCGCACCGCTCCCAACCCGTCTGAGATAACGTGTCCGTGAGCGTTGTCTATGTGTGCGTTGCTCGAGCGCACTTTGTATGTAGGTTGACTTCTGTACTATCTGTATTTTGTGTTCGAACCCCGTCAGGCGCTTTACTTTGTGTAAATTATTTCATCACCAATGCTCTCAAAACGGTGAAGGAAAACATCGTGAGGAAACCGGCATGTCCTAGAACCTAAAGTTCCAAGACATGTGATATCTACCAAGCCGCACTGTGCCCGCGTGGTGGCTTATGGCCTACTCCCTCTCACGGAAAGAGGAGGCTTGTGTTGCAGCAGTGGGAATATTATAAGGCTGATTATGTATTAAGTAAGCATAACATTAAAAAAATACCAACTTTAATATAACATCCCGAAAATGTTTGAACTATTACAACATAGATCTAAAATTAGCTCCTAATATTTGGGTTTGAAAGTACCAAAAATCATATTTTAGGGGGGGTTTTTAATAAACTCCCCTAAAAAATGATTGTTTTAAAGCAATTACGGGTTAGAATAAACATCAGCCGATATATTCTGTAAACCTCTCGCTGTAGAAACTTGGGTGAAGTTAGCTGTTAATTTCCCCAGAAGGCCAATTCTCGTAATTTAAAACGTTCAAAATCTAATCGCAGTCTCATATCGGCGACAAACAAATGTCAAAAACTTGGTCAAAATGTAGGGAAATCACAGATATTTTTGACAGATTGAGAATGAGAGCAGACTGTGAACATTTTTAAAATTACGAGAATTGCCCTCTGATGTTAAGGACACTATACACTATTGACAGCTTCATCAAGACTTCATCTTAGTTTTCAAGGTGAGATTTTAGCAAAATAAGTCGGCAATCCTTTTTTTTCATAACAGCCTTAGTCCCACATCAAAGGTTGGAAAAAATAAAGGCAACAAATAAAGGCAATATCACCCAATTTCATCATGGTAATTCCTGTGATCCAAGAGTAAATTACCCTCTTGATTTGGTGACACTATTTAGAATTTACGTAATAAATGACACAAAATAACAAAATTTTGACGCCAGGCCACGCCAGGCGCTTCACTTTGTGTAAATTGTTTCATCACCACTGCTCTCAAAAAACGGTGACGGAAAACGCTCTCAAAAAACGGTGACGGAAAACATTGTGAGGAAACCGGCATGTCCTAGAACCAAAAATTTGAAGACATGTGACATCTACCAACCCGCACTGGGCTCGTGTGGTGGATTACGGTCCATTCCCTCTCACAGAGCGGAGGCCTCCCAGCAGTGGGAACGTTCCAGGATGATTGTGCTATGCTTACGCAGTGATTTTTGAAATACTTATTTTTTTCGCAACCGGTGTGTGTGTATGACCAGATATATCCGTATAAACGTTTATACTGGTATATATGGTTATATACCAGTATAAACGTAAACAAAGCAAAAGGAGGATGTAAGGATCGTAACAGGTGGCGTTCTGTACTTTCTACCTACCCTCATGCGAAGAATGCGTGAGTTTATACATGTATGTATGCTATTTGGTTTTCACTTGATGCCTAGTTTGGGATCCAGGGGACCTTGTTTGAGATTCTAATATAAATGTTGTAAATGTAATATCTGTAACCATGTTGTCGTTTTTATGAAATAAAGAAATTATTATTATATATTATTATTACATAAAAAAAAGATGCGTTGATCGGTTTTTTCGAAACAACACAGATATGTGTTTCTTTCATAGTTCGTAACAACCTCAGTCAGGTAGCAGGTATTCTATATTCGACAACTGGAAAGTGATAGTTATCCTAATAATATCTATACATATAATAAATCTGTAGAAGGGTCAATTCTGTACATTGAAAATATTGAAAAAATAAATAGCGGGGTGTGTTGCTGGATCGATACCAAACCCAAATATGTGATTAAAAAAATGTTTGTCTGTCTGTCTGTCTGTCTGTCTGTATATGCAGGCATCACGTGAAAACTAACGGTTCGATTTCGATGAAACTTGGTATAATTATACCTTATTATCCTGGGCATAAAATAGGATACTTTTTATCCTGGAAAAATACGTAGAAAAAAAAATCTTATTTTTCGGTTTTATTCATAGACGTTGTTCTGTAGAACCGCGAACACACGTTGCATTACCCGTAGTGGATAATTTTCCATTTTAATTTAAGAGAATACAGTTTCCTGTAGCTTTGTGTTACGCCATGACAATAAATAAGGCTCAAGGTCAGACCCTAGGAGTTGCTGGCGTAGATCTTACCGCGAGTTGTTTTTCACACGGGCTACTTTACGTAGCTCTTTCCCATGTGAACAGTCCAAGAAATCTTCATGTTCATATTCCGGACGAGCTCACTAACAATGTTGTGTATGCTGAAGCTCTCAATTAACTTTCTGTCGCATTGTCACGATCACTTTTTTATTATTGCAAACTTTTCGTCATTGTCAGTAATTTACTGCTACATGCTACTTATCAAGGTCGGAATTACTATGAAAAAATTACTTACTACAGAACGCGAGCTCAACAGCAGTAGCTCAATAGAGGGATCTCCTTAATTATTATAGGCTTAGCCGTATTTGGGTCCAATAGATATTTATAAGATGTCATTGTCAGAGTTACTCAAAATGGAGAAATAAACCATCCACGCGAAGACCGACATCCGCGCGGACGGAGTCGCGGGCGGAAGCTAGTTACAAAATATGTGGCATTTCTCTTATTTACAATTTTACCTTGTCATAGTAATCAAAATCAAAATGTTTTATTTCACATAAACCTACATGGGCACTTATGAAACGTCAGAAGCTAGGTGCACGGTTCCAATTGGTCGTTTCCTATGGAGAAGAACCGGCAAGAAACTCCCCGGTTACTCTTTTTGAAAATAATTGGCTTTTACAATGTGTCCAGATTACAGTAGGTATGGGAGGACAGCGCAGGCCTGTCAACAAGTACCAAGTACTTGATAAAATAGAAAATGATCTACAGATCTAAAGTCTATAAGGCCTACAAAGTCCTCACATTTACAAAATAAGAATCTATCAAAAGGATAAATCAAAATAAAAAAAAAGTAAAAACCTACTAAAACCAAGTGTTATGATTCCCATTAAAACCATTAAATAAAGAGGTGAAAATTTTGAATTGTCTGTATATAATGTCAAATAATAAAGAAATTATGTTAAAAAGTATGTAAAAAAATAAAATAAAAATTAAACATCGTCAATCAATAGTAATAGTTCATTTGTCAGACCAACCAAATATCACTATTACCTACACTGGTAATATTTGTTTTACTACGTGCAAATTAACATGAACGAACGTGCTCAATTAGGCAACAGTTAACAAAAGGTTGAGGAAAAGTTCATAAATACTGGGATTACAGTGGTTATTTTTATAATTTTATTGAGTAACAGGAGATCCCGTCTATATAATGGGTCACTGAAAACCACAGCGCCTTTTAAAGAAACGTACCGACGTAAATAAAACGTCAGTAATTTGATGAGTGTGTAACTACGACCGTATTTGTTCCAAATGCAATGATGCGTTTGATACTTGTTTTCATGCCCGTTTTGGTATAAAAGGAAGGATTCAGACGACGTAATGTTAGTTGTTTATTTTGTTGCCAGCCTGTCACAGCAAGTATTTCATTTTGTAGTTATTAAATACCATTGGGAACTAGATGAAGTCGTCGTTTCAGCCGATAGACGTCCACTGCTGGACATAGGCCTCCCCTAATTTTGGGGGGGGTTTGCCATAATCGCCACGCTTGGCAGGCGGGTTGGCGATCGCAGTATGGTATGATGGTGGAATAAATAGAGAACGCTGCTGCCCATTCTCCGGTAAGACCCTTAGTCGCCTTTTACGACACCCACGGGAAGTAAGGGGTGGTGCAATTCTTTAAGTCCGGCACCACACAGACATGAAGTAAGTTAGCTTATATAATCTAAATTGATCCTTATTTACGCACGTATACGTTACTAAGTTATGTAACCAAGTCGTTTGCGATAGTGCGTGCTGCTTTTGTTTTAACACCTCAAAATCTAGGGGCAATCTCATCTCAAGACAATCAATGTTAAAAACTTGTTATAAATTAAGGGATTTTAGAGGTACTTTTGACAGATTGAGATCAGGGGGCCTAAAAAGGCCACTTTGGCAGAATCATAAAAGAATAACATTATGAATCATAATGGACAGTTAAATCCTATTGGTGAAGGATTTTTCATTTTTTTTTTTCTCTCTGTGCTAAAATACCAATAAATCCGATCCCAATCTCGGATTATACCTACGTAGTAGCGAATAAAAGAAAAGCACGGACTGTCTTCGCCATATTATGATTAATAATGTTATCCTTTTATGATTCTGCCAAAGTGGCCTTTTTAGGCCCCCAGACTGTGAACGTTCTAAAAATTATAAGAATTGCCCCTAAGTTTTAGGTACTGCAGTTACTTAAACACTGGCTAGATCTTACTAGGCCCAGTTGTATAACGTCATCTAGGCACTAGCCATCTCTCACTCCGTCATTCGCTCTTGGGCATCCCAAAAAAAAAGCCAACTTTACCCAATTAAACTTAACGCGATGAAACTTAAACATTGGATATAGGAGCCTTGGGAGAAGCCCAAAGCGCGTCATTAAACACGGTCCCTCTTGACCTTAACTTAACCTCAACTTAAAACGGAACATTTCACGACAGATTTGGGAAAAGATATACGAAACTTAAAAGTTCAAGTAATTAGGAAGTTAGAACAGGAAGATATGAACCATTATTAAATGACATGTAATTGGTATTCGAAACTAAACCTGCATATATACCTGCATATATAGGTCAATTTGGCAGAGGTTTGCGGGGTGAGCCACTGATTATCGTTTTCAAAACTGTCATAGAACATACGGTCTCTTCTGTAAAAATCTCAGCGTGAAAACTTAGGTGATGTGAGCTTGAAATGAGCAGTAATGCTATTCTGTAAAAAACTCACCGTGAGACCTTAGGTGAAGTAAGCTGCCAATCCATCTGATACTAGAGATTGACACTAATGACAGCTCACTTTAAGCTCACTTACCATAGTGTCCATCACTAGCATCACGTGGAATAACAACTCACTTCACCTACGAGTAAGTTTTCATGGTGAGATTTTTACAGAAACGACTAAATAGTTCTGAATTTAAACAATGAAAGCATTGAGACAACGCTGTTTGGCAAGAATTCCTTCTGCACATGTGGCTTCTGTGGCACCTCATTAACGGCATAACTACGTAATTGTCTATTAACTGCTCCCAAATTACGATGTTTATTTTTTATTTATATTTTACATACTTCTTTGACATAATCTTATTAATATTTGACATTATATACAAACAATTCTAATTTCAAATCGTTATTAATAGTTGTAATGGCAATCATATCACTTGGTTTTAATAGGATTTTATATTTTATTTTTAGAGTTCCGTACCCAAAGGGTAAAAACGGGACCCTATTACTAAGACTCCACTGTGCGTCTGTCTGTCTACCTGTCACCAGGCTGTACCTATCTCATGAACCGTGATAGATAGCAGTTGAAATTTTCACAAATGATATATTTCTGTTGCCGCTATAACAACAAATACTAAAAACAGAACAAAATAAATATTTAAGGGGGGCTCCCATACAACAAACGTGTTTTTTTCGACGTTTTTGGCTTGTGGTACGGAACCCTTCGTTTCGCCAGTTTTTTTTATATAGGTACCAATCTTTTTGATAGTATCTTTTATATTTTGTAAATGTGTGGACTTTTTAGGCCAGATCAGATCTGGTCCAGATCAGGTCAGATCTGTGGACCATTATTTATTTTAATAAGTACCTGGTACTTGTTGACAGGCCTACGCTGTCCTCCCATACCACAGAAGGTATTTGAAAAAATAACCGTGGAGTTTCTTGCCGGCTCTTATCCATAGGAAATGACCAATTGGAACCATGCACCTAGCTTCTGACGTGTCATAAGTGCCCATGTAGGTTTATGTGAAATTAAATATTTTAATTTGATTTTATTGGT
Organism: Mesoligia furuncula; assembly: GCA_916614155.1. Taxonomy (NCBI): domain Eukaryota; kingdom Metazoa; phylum Arthropoda; class Insecta; order Lepidoptera; family Noctuidae; genus Mesoligia; species Mesoligia furuncula. The sequence goes on along the minus strand of OU744800.1, from coordinate 25,451,428 downwards.
TGTAAGTGGCTCGTTGCCTTAGTCGCAAGGACGACCATTGAGCGTAGAGTTTATAGTTCTATTTTTGAATAAAGTAGAGTGTTATTGGAATTTGGGGTGTTCTATTAAGAAGATTTTATTTATTTTATTTTTGTATTGTTACTATTTGTTGTACTCTGGACGCTTTTAACGCGTACGTCTTTTTTATTTTTTACATCGTTCTCACATTGTATAATTATAAATTCAAAAGTAATTATGTAACTAATATTTTTGTAAAATATAATTTAAAAAGAGTGTCCATGGAGTTTTTTGCCCGTTCTTCTCCGTAGGTACCTACGCTTTAGAATGGGCAACTAGCTTCATATTTTCTGACTGAAGTGTTAAAGGTTTAATTGAAATAAATGCTTTGAGTTTGAGTCTAAAATTAAAAGTGTAAAAGTAAATAGCAATAAACTCGCCTCTATGGAACTTTCTACTGGTTAAGATAGTGCTATACAACTACCTACCTCCCTTGTAATACTGGCCTAGAGCCATAATAATAAAGAATCTATGGAGGTATGTGGAACTGGGTAGAAAGTTCCTCATCCTCCGTAGAGAAAGAAACGGGTGTTCTGTCCCGAGAGAAAGAAAGAAAGAAAGAAAATACATTTATATAGCACAGACTAAAATACACACTATACCAGATAAAAACAAAAAATAAAGATCAAATAAAAAGTGTAAAGTCCGACGATGTAAGAAATTAGCAGGAAACTGTGCCCCAAGGCTGCGCCAAAAAGGCCCAGGGGGCCTAAAAAGGCCGCTTTGGCAGAATCATAAAAAGATAACATTTATGAATCATAATATGGCGAACACAGTTCATGTTTTTCTTTTTTCGCTGCACTACGTAGGTATAATCAAAGAGATTGGGATTGGGTTTGGATTGGATTGATTAGTATTTTAGCAAAGACAAAAAAAAAAAATTACTGAAAAATCCTTCACCAATGGGATATGATACGATTAACTTAACAATTAACTGTCCATTATGATTCATAATGTCATCCTTTTATAATTCTGCCAAAGTGGCCTTTTTAGGCCCCCCCCCCCCCAGTTCAAATGCCAGACAACGAGTGCATGACGCTGGTTTTCAACAGGACCTGATGTGTAAGGTGACGGATGTAAATCAGTTTTATACTGCAACGTGACGTGTGTATGCATACTTAAACAAATAACTAAAATAAATTTGTGTCATATAAAAACAATAACGGTTTACGAGAGCTACTGCCCGATGATTATAGTCGGGTTTCTGTAAACATGTGAATCGCGCGGACAATTACTCTGCTTGCGCGTTGCAGGATTTGCGTGACGTCAGATGTAATTCGTGGTTCGCATGTGTCGTTGTAGATGCCGCCACTAATCTACTAACACGTCTTTTTCTTTCTAGGTAAAGTGAACTCCCTCTTCGGTTTGGCTGAGGCAATGATGCCCCTGGTCTACGGTCCACTATACTCCAGAGTGTACATGGCAACGCTGACTGTACTGCCCGGAGCTGTGTTTTTGCTTGGTGCGGCTATGACTGTACCTGCTGTGGCTATATTTGGGTAACTCTTTTTTTTTTTCTTCTTTATTTTGCATTTCTGGTAAATCAAATCGATTTGAAAGGAGATTTTGAAACCTAAGTCCAGTGGTGAAGGTTTTTGGCAATAAACATAACAACAATTAGGGGGCCACTTTGGAGAATCATAAAAGGATAACATTATGAATCGTAATATGGCGAAGACAGTCCGTGTTTTTCTTTTTTTCGCTGCTTTACGTAGGTATAATCAAAGAGATTGGGATTGGATTTGGATTGGATTGATTGGTATTTTAGCACAGACAAAAAAAAAACTGAAAAATGCTTCACCAATGGGATTTGATACGATTAACTTAACAGTTAACTGTCCATTATGTTATCCTTTTATGATTCTGCCAAAATGGCCTTTTTAGGCCCCCAGACTCTTTGTGTGCTTCTTATGATCATTTATACGAGACTTATGGGAGAGTACAACTGTACAATGGCTGTTGCATGTGTTGGATTATTCTTACTGATATAATTTTAATGTTAGAATATAGTTTGTTGGCTAATGGCATCTGTCACATTTACGAATCTTAGTATTAATTTGAAAGTACCTAATTTGACTCAATGTTGTGTTTACAACAAAAAGAAAGTCTTAAGTTGTAAAAATCACATAAATGCTATGACTATAAATGATTTAGTGATATTTAATTACACTTGTAGTATATCATTGATTTAATCTTGCTATTTTAATATAGTAGGCTGTTTCAAATGATTAGCACAATACTGCCAGTTGATGTTATATTATTTTTAAAAGACTTGTAATAATTACGAATCAACTCTTATTAAATTAATTAATTACACTATAATGTTTTAAAACGGTTTCACTACATAAGATTTGTTTACCTGTGTTGGAAGATATTAATCCATAATCTATGATGATCTGTGATTGGTTCAAAATGGCGGTAGATGTTTGACGTAAAAGTCGTTGGTAGGATATAAAAAGGATAGTAATGTTTTGCATAACCTAAAACTTGTAACAAGTATCTAGTACCTAATTTACATTATTCAATAATTCTTTCATTATTTCAGTATGTCTGTAAAAATAGACTAGCTAAAATCTTAATTAATAGTATAGCAGAACATTGAAAATATTCCTAACGGATATGTCGTGGATATTTTATATTTTAAATGACTGTAGATAGAAACGTCAAAGTTGTTTGTTCACGACTATAAAAGGGGGAGTTCCGAGTGGCAGAGGCAATTCTTGTTCGAGACATCGACCAGAACAGAGCTCCGGCCTACAGGTAGAAGTTAAGTTATTTTATGATGATGATGATGATTTTTCTGTTATTTTATTACTGTTATTATTATGTGACGATTAGGAACTGTTTTTAAATGTTTTACTTCTGATTATTATCTTGATTATTGATGATAACTATGTTGTTCTGTATTGTTATAATATGACCAATATTGCTAATGTTTTAAGGTGTTTTTTAGAATATTCCTAGCTATTGTTATTATGTTGCTATTATTCTGAATTCCTTGGACCATTGTCTAAGAGATAGAATTAATTGTTTATGACAATGTAATCAATTTGTTGATAGAATACTTTAATACTGTTTCCAAGGAGTTTCTTGTCCTTCTTCTCCTTGATGACCTAGATTTGGAACGGACGACTAGCTTTCTGATTAATTACTGACAAGACTAAATTGAATTAAATGTCTAGCCTTGTCTTTCTGTGCTTTATTTCATAAAATCCTTTTCCTACATACATACCATATTCATAGGCACTTTACACACATTAAATAACTAGTAACCATTCTGATATTCAAAGCTTTACATTTGGGTAATATAATATATATATACCTACACTTATAGATAGATTTTACTATATTTTCTAACACATGCTAAGCGAAGCACGAAACGAGTAACCCTTTAGCTCGTTTGTAATTTTACTATGATAAAGAAAGAAAGAAAGAAAGAAAAAGTATTTATTGCGACTCGTACAGGAAGATCACAAACTAAACACAGTAAAAGAAAAAAAATATTCATATTTGATGTTGATGTAAATGATTTATTTCTGTAAGTAGGTTTGTACAAACACTTTTACACGTCAATCATATTTTTTTAAACTAGATGATTGGTCGGCGTTTCCTATCTGACTATTCTGAGAAGAAAGGCCGACGCAAACTCAGAGGTCACAGTCTCTTTTAAAGTCCAGACAAAATCTTGGTCAGATCATGTGAAGACCATGTAGACAGGTGTCTGAAATGGTATTTTGAGAAAAGAACCACACAGATTGAGCGGACTTGTCCAGTCAGTGCACGCATTTGTCAAAAATCGTGCAGCTCAACTCAGAACGATTCGACGAACAATGCCAAAGAAAGGACAACATTTGGGTAGGCCGCGTAAATGACTCAAACTGCCAGATCTATGAGAATATAACTATATATTTAACTGAAGGTCTAAAAACTTGTGGACCTTCTATTAGTGGACACTTTTTTAAATTAAAAAACGTCTAAAAACTTTTTTTATTCTAAAGATGCACACTTTTATAATTGAGGGTCTTTTTAACTTTCGGGCACCCCGGCCAAATTTGTAAGATTAGGTTAGAACTGTGACACCGCGCGCTAAACAGGCGAACGCTACATCCAAGTTGGTGATAACTATGATAATATGAACTATTAGAGGTTCACAAAAAGAGGTGCAATCATTATATTAGAGTGTTCAATAATATTTTTAACAGCGAAAATGGGAATCATTAGAGGTTCGATTAAATATTATGCCTTTTACTATAGTTGTGTGATGTAAAATGTATGTCATCATCATCTGCCTAACCTTTTCCCAACTATGTTGGGGTCGGCTCCCGTCTCCGTCTAACCGGATGCAGCTGAATACCAGTATTTTACATGGACCGACTGCCTGTCTCACCTCCACAACCCAGTTACTGGGTAAAATGTATGTATAGCTTTATTATTTTGGTCTCTTTGACCATTAATTGCAATGACATTTATTTTAAGATAAAAAAAAACACAATTATTCTATTTTAAAAATAATGATGATAACATTTATTTTTAGAATAGTCAGAAATTGTTAATAGGCAAAATCAATATTTGGTAATCTTTGTGTGTTAGGAAAAACTCCGAAAAGTGCCGAGTCACTGATTACCAATAACAGTTTGGTCGTAAACATAATGTACCATGTACAGAGTACCGACAGCAAATAAGTCAGTTATCAGCCAAGACATTTTTCACTACGTAAGAACATTTCGTTTTAAAAAGTGATGAGGTCATTGTATTGGCATTATGTACTAAAACCCCCTACCCCCCCCCTCCTCTAAACCCTACCTATTATACTTATTATTGCAGCTGGTTAAAAAACTCCACAAATAATAATCTATGTTGAACTCATGCATTAGGTACTCATCGAGTTTAAAAATTTGTGTTAGGGTCAAATCACACCGAGATGGCAGCGAAGCGGCGAGCAGTTTCAGTGTCATATAATTTTAAACTTTATCGTCATTACTATAACACATAGTACCGCTTGAGAACTTGAAAAGGCGCGCGGCCGCCCGCGGCGCCGCGAGCACTCCGACGACTCAAGTTTCTCAAGTGATACTATGTATTATAGTAATGAATATAAAGTTTAAAATTATATGACACTGAAACTGCTCGCCGCTTCGCTGCCATCTCGGTGTGATTTGACCGTTAGAAGATAGTTGCCTGCCTGATTGCTTACCTCTTTTGTAGACTGTACTTACGTATACGATTAAGGAAAAAACAGTAATGTTTAGAGCTAGGTGTGAGTTTGAAGAAACCATTCAATACCGGTTTAGGTGCCATCATTGCTAGGTGTTTACATAATCTTGAGATTTCCTTATTAGTTTACTTTAAGTCCTTGATGTCTGCATCCAGGATTTGATCATTTCTGCAATATTATTTGTACCTAGTAAAGTATAGAAAGTATTATTTTAGACACTGTCTCCGAAAACTATTTTTTTGTATTTTAGCATAAAATCACTGTAGAGGACGAGAAAACCATACATGCTTTAAAATTATTAGATACATTAAAAAAAAAATGTGGCCCATCGGCATCAGGAACCGGGTCCAAGCTGCCGGTGGACAAAACTCTAAGCAGAGTAACCTCCTCCTGCGTGCCGTATCCAGGGGATCTGTTTTTGAATCAAGCCCTTGACTCAGCCGCGCAATAAGAGCCTCCTGAGGTGTTAGTCGAGGTTCTCCGCTATTAAAAGGATTATATTATTAGGCCATTGGAGATTGCTATAACGACGCCAGACGCCAGCACATCAAGCTACCCGAAACTGTCAAAACTTCCCAATCAACTTTGAACCTTATGCTTTAGCGATAAAGTTGAAATCTATTAAAGACATTTGACAGATTGTAGTAGCTTGATGTGCTGGCGTCTGTACGATGTGGAGACGACGATACGACAATAATTTAAAATTATAGCACTACTTTTTTTTATAATAATAATAATCGTTTATTTTTTAATTCAAAATTAATATATGGTGGTATCGTTGGTCCCAAACTAGGCACGGCCTGTGTCTTGGGCACCATTACATAGGTACAACATTTTATATAAATCTTTATTTTCAGACCATTGATCCATAAAAACACGTTAAATAAAAAAACACAAAAAAACAACAAACAAATAACAAATAAAAAGTAATCTAATTAAAACCGACAAAACAAAAAACCAAAAAATAAAAACCTACCTTACATTTATCTGAATGACGGTCTGTGCGCCGATAATTTTCCAGTTGATAATTTTGATAATTTTCATAATTTTGGACAAAATAAGTATAGTAAAGTTGAGATTGGCTACAGTTAAGCTAAGTTAGCCTCATAGGAACTACAAGACTAAATGTACCTACATGTTATTCAAACAATGTTACGATTTTTTTGATAATTTATTTTCATTTTTTTTTGTCATGTTCTTTACGATGGTTTATCATAATTATAACTTCGATAATAATTATTCCTTATATTTTTTAATCTTGCGCCATACGCTTGTCAGCAAAGACTACAATATAATGCGGTGTAATAGACAGGAAGCTCTCTTCATTTTGTGTTGACAGCACAATTTGCCATCTAGTGCTCGAGTTTCTAAAACTATTAGTTATGGTTGAAGATGGTAGATGGAGCTCTATTAATAGTCACGGATATAGATGGTAGATGGAGGTCTATTATATTATTATTGTGTTGGAATTTTTACATTGTCGTATAGATTATTGTTTACTACCTATTAATGTTTTTTTTAACAACTACATAATTATTAAAAACACACTAAGTAGTAGTAAACAATAATCTGTACGACAATGTAAAATTCCAGGTTATTACCTGCATTAGGAATAGGAGTATGAATGAAAAGTAACTCGGAATATTAAAGATAAACAAACTGTTTATTCTTATAAAAAACACAGAAATACATACAAATTAAATATTTACTAACATATTAAAATCAAAATCATGTATGCTGAGAATCAGCACTTTTCTTTCCTAGTCACTGGACATCCAGGTACACAACAACAGTTTTGAGACATGATGGAACTGCACTCAGTGTTCAGTTCAGTATTCACAATAATAATATTATGGGTCCAAACTATAAATAGTGCCTATGCTCTCTAGCGAAACAACCAAAATTTAATTTTATTGCAAAAGCAAAATCCGAAACAGACACCCGCGCTGACAGACATTTCAATTAAAGTGTTACCAATGCAACAATAATAAATTCCCATTATTTAAATGAAATAAAAAACACCTTTCAGAACCGTTTAACAAATCACTATAGACTTGTTACACTTGGTTTAGGCTTAATTTTTATTTTTGTTGTTTAATGTCCAATATTTTGAGACAATTATTTTATGTTTGTGTTTGTTCGTCACAACATCTCCCGGTATCATCTCTAAATATTTTTATATTGTATCACAGTATTTTTTGTTTTGCTACTTGTACGCTAGGGGCGCTAGGAGTAATAGTGTTCTATGTGATGTTCCAAGCTGCCATAGCATGCTTGTCAGCTAATCTGACTGCTACTGTTTTTTCTCTATTCATGACAAATGAATGTTTGTCTCTTATTTATGTCATCTATTTATAACGGACTCGCGGAGGTTGCATGGTAAAACCATGTCAGGTTACAGCCTCTACAGTAGCCTGCAGTATAGGTCTACCAGAATCTCGTGGCAAAAAAGAAACAAAAAAACTTTGTGGTTTTCATACATTTGACATTGCCAATGTTGTCAAATGTATGAAAACCACAAAGTTTTTTTGTTTAGACCTATAGGTCTATACAAAAAAACTAAGCGAAGGGGCAATTTTTGTAAGAGGTAAGCCGGAGTAAATACCTTTAATATGACTATATTATTTGTCTATAGAATACTGACTGTGGCATTTTTCAAAGGGAAGCCGGTAGGAATCGAGTTGTATGGAACCTTTGCCACTAACTGCCTGTACCTACCTAACAGTTTTCCATAGTTCCAGCCGGTCGATTTTGTAAAAATCTCACCGTGAAAACTTAGGTGAAGTGAGTTTGTTTTTGCTAGGAATTGACACTATTGACAGCTCACTCCACGCTCACTTCACCTTAGTTTTCACGGTGAGATTTTTACAGAATAGCACTGCAGGTTCAAATAGTGGTTTATTTTTTTACTGCAACTACGTACTTAGCCCACACGTGACCAGTTGAGTTAGTTCATTCATTTATTTAATTTATGTTTGAAGTCGTCCATAAATTCAACAATAGGTAATCATAATAGCTACTTAAATTGAATAGTTAATAACCATTTCTATAACCGAAGTAACGTCGTCGTTCGTCGTCGTTTCAGCCGATAGACGTCCACTGCTGGACATAGGCCTCCCCCAATTTTGGGAGGGTTTGCCATAATCGCCACGCTTGGCAGGCGGGTTGGCGATCGCAGTATGGTATGATGGTGGAATACATAGAGAACGCTGCTGCCCATTCGCCGGTATGATCCTTAGTCGCCTTTTACGACACCCACGGGAAGTAAGGGGTGGTGGTATTCTTTAAGTCCGGCACCACACAGACAAGTAACACCGAATTGCAATATATTTGCACCGAAGTAACGTGTGCAAATATATTGCAATGAAAGAAAAAATGGGATGCACGAAAAAGCCTCCTCGTGTAGCGCAGTTGTTCCACCAGATACTCGCATTAGGTGACAAACCTGTAAAGATAATTGTATGGTGGGAAATAAATAAATAAATAAATATTGGACTCGGAAATATAACTGGCGAAATTTGGGTGTACCTACTGCAATAGGTACAGCTCTGCCCAACCTTTCGGAGAAAAAGGCGTAATGTTACGTAGCGATAGATACAACTGTTGGTATGTCAGCAAATAACCTTGCCCTGATGTGATTATAATCGTCTAGAATGACGTTACGGCATAATAGTTTTGAATACAGACAAACTATACAATACAATGGCATTTTTAATTCTATTGTGAACTTTATAATGAACTAAGTATATGTGTTTATATAACGGGTGTAAACGAAGCCGAGAGTCAATTGTACAGTCACGAGCACTAATATGTCAACAATTGGCAACTTTCAATTGCGATTTTTTCGTGAAATGACGAATGCAACGTTGAAATACAACACTGTATACAAACCTGTGGGTTCGAAAATACTTTGTTCGTAATAACATAAATTTCATTCAAGAAAATCGTCTTTGAATAAAGCCAAGTGTATACACACTTATACTCGTGACTGTACTCGCCCGTAAATTGTAATATTTTTTTTTTTGTACTGGACCATCCCTTATGGCCAATTCGAGTAATTTAAACCGTTTAAAATCTAGTTGCAGTCTCATCTCGGCGATAAACAAATGTCAAAAACTTGTCAAAAATGTAGGGAAATTAGAGGTATTTTTGACAGATTGATTAGATGAGAGGGGCAATTCTCATAATTTTAAGAACGTTCACAGTTTGCGGGGCTATTGCGTAACACATTATCAATCGGAACCGCATTCATTTTGACAGTTCAACAACATTCATTGCGTTATTTTCGTGTTGAGCAGACAACATTTTTCGAACTTATGAAGAAATGGATTAGCAATTTGCTTCAAAATTATTCAGATTCCGATTGATAGTGTGTTACACAATTAGGGTGCTGATCTCAGTCTCTATCTGTCAAAAACATAACCCTCCTTCTGACGCAGTCGGGTAAAAAAACCTCTAATTTCCCTACATTTTGACAAGTTTTTGACATTTGTTTGTCGCCGAGATGAGTCCGCGACTAGATTATGAACGTTTTAAATTATTGGAATTGGCCTTCAGATTATGAACGTTATTAAAATTACGAGAATTGCCCCTCAGGTAATATTCTGGTTAATATTGAAGGTCAACAAACGGTGAAGGAAAACATCGTGAGGAAACCGGCATGTCCTAGAAGCAAAAATTCGAAGACATGTGACATCCACCAACCCGCACTGGGCCCGCGTGGTGGATTACGGCCCACTCCCTCTTACTGAGAGGAGGCCTGTGTCCCAGCAGTGGGAACATTATAGGCTGATTATGATGATTATTGAAGGTCAAAATTCCAACTTTTAGTGGCGTAAACAAGTTTTTAATGTTATAACACAACTTTAAACACCAACGCGACCCCTGTACCGTTTCATGCACCCATAAGCACAATGTTTTGTGTGCGTTACATTACGCACTACCGCAAACAGCAAATTTTTACACCAAAAATAAAACTCGTTTCCCGGCAATTATTTTTGTGCAATGTTACGACTGACATTCCCGAAGCCCGAAAGTCTGTCAACCAGTTAAGACTGGTTTACTTGGTAAGGGTATTACCAAGTAACTGATTTTCAAGATCAGATAGGCAGTCGCTCCATGTAAAATACTGGTATTCAGCTGCATCCGGTTAGACTGGAATTGAACCCAACATTGCTTGACAGATGACGATGACTTAGGCCCGTATTAATAAACGTTCCTCAATGACGTACCCAAGTGCGATATCATTTGATACGCCATTATTGCGATATCAGCATCTCAAGATCATTGCTAATTAATAAACACATGAAAACAGTATCTCAGTTACCAAGATCAGCTCCTCAAGATGCTGTACTTGAGGGCTTGATCTCGTGAACGATTACGTCACATTGACCGAAGTTTAGAATGACATTCATCACATTTCGTTCATGATGGTTCTTGCTATGTCGTAAGATTTATTGAAATACTTGTATTTTGTTAAAATTTAAATGAATAGCGCTGTATCACGTTTTATAGAGTATAGTTCGGAAGCACCCCGATCACACGAACCTTCGCCGGCTCGGTATTGGGTCCCATCGTACCCAAGAATGACGACATACGACACCCTTATTTGATTACTTATGTAAATATTTATTATGCTACCCATCAAATCTTAAGAACGTGCGTTAATTAGGAGTGTTGGATAGAAATTTCATAATATGTTCATATTTAGCGCACAAGTTTATTATTATTAATTTACCTTGAATACATTCAAGTTCGTAAATACATACGATACTCGCCATTTTGATGACAGTGGTGGTCGAGGCTAAAAAACATAAAAATTGGGTATTTCGAACACCCTAACTCCACCACAGGGGCTGCGAATAATACGTCATTTAATTATTTGACGAATTTATCCATAGTTTAAGGCAAATAAGTAGTGGTAGTTTTTGGATTCTAATGTCGAAGTTTCGCGCCAATCGTGCGTGTTTACTACATTTTTACTAGTCACAAACACATACACAGTTAAAGATAAGATTTAAAATGTGACAAATATTATTGAAAATATTGTGAACGTTAATGCCCAGGTCTTAACGTAATATTCAAACACAGGTCCAATAACACGTATTAATCATTACCACTACCTACTCAATTTGTGTTCAAAATCTCCGACCATTATTGTTTTTTTTTATTGCAATGATGTGCGAAAGCGATTATTCCAAACGATTTTTTTTAAATTTCGATTGATAATATGACGAATGTAATCGATACTTGGAAATTAAATAAATTTATTTTAAGCAGTAAATTACATTATGCATTGTTTATAATAATGATTCAAGCTTTTCTAATGTCATTTCAATAGTTTTTTGGTCATTTTAGAAAACCGAGTCACTAACAGACATGCTATAGGGTACCTCATTTATGGAATTTCGCGCCGAAATGTTTCTATATTTGAATTTATATTCGGAATGCGCTCGCTGTTTAAAATTATTTTAATTTATTGGACAACTATTATTTATTGTGGATTTTATTTTTGATACTTTCTAATAGTTTTCTACAGAATTCCCAGTAGTTATATATTTTCTATGTAGGCTTAGTAAAATTTTGTTTGAGAATGATGATAAATTAATTCTATAAATTGGGTTTTCTGCAAACACTTTCAATACTTTTTGTTAGTTAAAAGAGTTTTTGTTCAGTTTCTAATTTTTTTTTAAATTGCGAATATCGATTAGGCTGTATGCAAGTTTTGAATCGAAATAAGAAAGTTGGGTAGACGGTCAGCACTAAAAAGTGTCACGTCGCAACACAATTTTTAGTAATTTTTATCAAGATTTGATCGAGTTTTTTATGTAGTTTATGTATGAAAAATGGTAAAAGTAAGAATGCAGATAGAATGCCAATATCTTTATTTTTCCTTTTGCATAATTTCAGTAAGAGAATGGGTTGTTCATGCATATTTTCACTGAATTGGTCTACTTTTCGGATAGGTGTGTAGTAATACCAACTTTATACAACTTTCGTAGTAGACTAACGTAGTTTGACCGACCTCAACATATAAATAAATTATAGATTTTTGGTAAACGATATCGCAAAACCATAAAATACACACACAGAACTCTATTTCATCATAATAATTAATCTCATCCAAAATATTTTCAAACTCCGTGCTTCGCGGTACTAATCACGACCTCAAGTCACGGACCGCCTACACTCAGGTTTTAGCATCTTGAGTACACGCACCTATTGCATACTTAAGTGTCAAGTTTCATTTATTAATCAGTCCATCACTCGGCTGATATCGTAAACCCAAACCGTAGCTTGAGAACGTCAAATAATATGTTTATTAATACGATCATGACCTCAAGATCGATATCAAGTGCGACCTCTTGGACTGAGTGACGTTTATTAATACGGGCCTTAGACTGGTGTACAGAATGCGTAGTTGACAGCTATATGATGGGTCTTTTTACACCCTGTATGGATTACGTAGCTTATACTTGCTTCGATCACAAGAAAGACTGAAGATGTGGCGAGGTGGCGATTCCTTACCCCAAACCATTTGTTCCACCCGCTGAAGACCTCCCACCAGGACATGAGTTACCTTGGTTAATCTGGAAGTCAACAGACTCCGGACCCAGGATGGCCGAAGCAAAGAAAACCGGTTCAGGTGGAGATTCTTAGACGACTCCGTCTTGGAGTGTAAATGTAGTGCTGTTCCACAAACGATGGGACACTTATATCGTGTCTTGTCAGCTGCACGTTACAGGAACTGATGGACGCTAGTGATGGCACCAAACAAGTATCCGAATTCTGGGCCGAGTCCATTTAGATTACTATCGACACGCTAAGAAGAAGAAGAAGAAGAAGAAGCTTTGAGTAGGTTAAATATATATACAGGGTTATTGGTAAAACAACCTCTTAAGAGGTCATTGTACTCATCATTATGAACAACTTTTACTATGGGACTAAACCTGAAATGGCGAAAAAAAAATCAGCTGTTCCCCACATTTATGTTCGTATCATCATTTCAGCCTAAAGACGTCCACTGCTGGACATAGGCCTCCCCCAAGCACCTCCACTTCGACCGGTTCTGTGCTTCCCGCATCCAACGGGTTCCTGCGGCCTTCACAAGGTCGTCGGTCCACCTTGTGGGAGGCCTTCCAACGCTACGTCTTCCGATACGCGGTCGCTACTCCAGAACCTTTCGGCCCCATCATCCATCTGTTCTCCGAGCAATGTGCCCTGCTCACTGCCACTTAAGTTTGGCAATTCTTCGGGCTATGTCGGTTACCTTGGTTCTCCTGCGGATCTCCTCATTCCTGATTCGATCACGCAGGGAAACTCCAAGCATAGCCCTCTCCATTGCCCTTTGGGTGACTTTTAGCCTTCTTATAAGGCCCATTGTGAGCGACCACGTTTCTGTGCCATAAGTCATCACTGGCAACACGCACTGGTCAAAGACTTTCGTCTTGAGACACTGCGGTATGTGGGACAAGAAGATATTGCGTAGCTTCCCGAACGCTGCCCAGCCGAGTCGGATTCGTCAATTGACCTCTTTTTCGAAGTTAGACCTACCTAACTGCACAGTTTGTCCTAGGTAAACATACTCGTCCACGACTTCGAGTGTAGCGTCTCCGATCTTTATGAGAGTGGGTGTTACATGGGCATTGGACATGACCTTCGTTTTGTCCATGTTCATTTTAAGACCCGCTCTTTCGGAGGCTCTACTGAGGTCATCGAGCATTGTACTGAGGTCCTCCATTGTCTCAGCCATGACTACGATATCGTCGGCAAACCGAAGGTGAGTTATGTACTTGCCATTGATGTTGATGCCAGCCCCTTTCCAGTCCAGAACCTTGAAGACATCCTCCAGTGCAGCGGTGAAAAGTTTCGGAGAGATAACGTCTCCCTATCTCACAGCTCGCTGCAGAAGGATAGGTTTCGAGGTCTGATCCTGGAGTCGGACTGACGTACTGGCGTTTTCGTACAGACACTTCAGCGCCTCGATGTACCGATAGTCGATCTGGCACCGTTAAAGAGACTGCAGCACAGCGCATGTCTCGATCGAATCAAAGGCTGAGCAGAGAGGCAAGTTATATTCTTCGGTCTTCTGTATAACCTGTCGCAGCGTATGTATGTGGTCTACGGTGCTAAAGCCTTTACGGAATCCGGCTTGTTCGGGAGGCTGGAAGTCGTCAAACCTGCGCGAGAGACGGTTCGTGATGGCTCTCGAAAACAGCTTGTAGACCTGGCTCAGGAGTGAGATGGGCCTATAATTCTTAAGAAGGGCATTATCGCCCTTCTTAAAGAAAAGTATCACCACGCCTCTGTTCCATGCCTGTGGTGTTTTGCCCTCGAGTATGACGGAACCAAACAGCTTCTGAAGGGCCTTCAGAATGGGTTTTCCGCTGGCCTTCAGCAACTCGGCCGTGATTCCGTCATCACCCGTCATTCCGTCACCCCCATTCCCCACTGTTGTTTTTGAGCTGCTTCAGAGCCATCCTAATCTCGTACAGGCTGACGTCCGGGATGTCTTCGGTATAGTGCCGGGTCAATCTAGCTCTTGGGTCGTTTGCCAGATTCATAACGGGGTTACTTGTTGACGTGCGTAACTGTCCATAGAACCTCTCGATCTCTCTCAACAGCTCAGGTTTGGCGGATACGATCCTGCCATCATCGGTCTTCAGTTTCATAAGCTGGCTCTGCCCAATAGACAGATCTCTAGCAAAGACCTTGGGGCCTTTATTTCGCTCTATCGCGTCCTTAATACGATCTGTATTAAAGCGGCGAAGATCGCTTTTCAAGGACTTAGAGATCCGTCTATCGAGTTGTCGGTAATTTAGCCCATTATCCGTAGACTGCAGGATATCTCGCGCCTCTCCTTCATGAGCCGCAAAGTAGGATCAGAGAACTTCTTTTTGAATTCGTACGGCGGGTCTTGGAGATCTTAGACCCGACCGTATGGACAGTTTCTACGAACCCATCGTTATAATCGTCCACGGAGCTCCCTAGGCATTCGAAACGATTCTGGAGTTTGAGCTGAAAGCTCTCGGGGTTTTGGACCTGGATCGGTGCTGGACGGAGCGTAGACTTCATCAGTCGAGATCTTTCTAGCTTGATATTTAAGTTCAATGTGCCTCTTACCATGTGGTGATCACTTCCGGTTTTCACCGCGTTGATCACAGAGACATGCTTCTTCGTCGACATAATGAAGTCAATCTTATTTTTAGTTGCACCATCCGGGCTCTGCCAGGTGCACTTTCTATGCTCACGTTTTCTGTAGAAGGAATTCATCATAAAGAGGCCTTCCTTCTCCATAAAACTGGCCTTAGGTGGCCCCGGTGGTTCCGGCGTCCAACCCCAAATTGCCCCACTCACAGCTCATCATCGTTACGTTTACCCAGTTTCACGTTAAAGTCCCCCATGACAACGGTAAAGAGAGTTTTAGAGCCATGCATGGGTCTGGAAATATCCTCATACATGGTCTCTACCTCATCGTCGGGTGGTGACGAGATCGGGGCGTAAACCTGCACGACCTTCAGCGAATACCTTTCGGATATTCTGAGTATAAGGTACGCCACCCTGGTCGACACACTGTCGATCTTCACCACGTTGCTCACAAGGGACTTATGGACGATAACCCGACACCACCTTGGGACTGCTGGTTACCCTCCCAGAAATAGAGCAAGTTTCCGGATTTGAGGATTCGAGTCCTCCCTCTCTCTTCGGACTTCAGGTAACCCCACTATACTCCATCGTACCTTGCTCAATTCTTCCTCGAGTTCGGTGATCTTGTCGTCGGTCCGGAGTGTACGCGTGTTGTATGTTGCCAGGTCTAGTTTTCGTAGATTGTGGTAGCCGGGTCTCTTCCGGGGGGGGGGATTTCTTAGCACCCCTTGCCTCACCGTGGCCTTGGCCGCTACCGTAACCAAGGGTAGGCGGGCCGCTGGGTACTAGGGGCCTAGTGTTTTTTGTGCTTGTCATTTTTTCTGCTGTCTGATAGTTTTGTGTATTCTGAAAGAGTTCTTACTAATTTACTCTAGATTTTTATTTTTTTTATTCTATAGTTACATTCGATTTAAAAAAAATTGTACCTACACCGTACCGCATCCAACATTAATTAGTTCCAAAAGTAAATTTAGATAATAAATCCTCTTCACATAATAAAATCATCGTTAATAATCCAATGAATAAGTTACCTACCTTTACTAAAAAGTACAATAATCCCTTTGTTGACTTCTTACATTTTTGTTTAACTTTTGATATGGAGGAACAAATATTAGTCATGCTAACAACTAGTAGGTAAACATAGCCTCGATCCATTTTGTAACCAAATCTTAGGATTTACTGTCGCATGGATTAAACCTATCGGGACAAAAAGTAGCCTATGTTACTCCTTGTAATATCATCTATATGTCAGTGAAAAGCCAAAATTCGGTCCAGCCGTTTCGGAGATTAGTCGGAACAAACAAACAGACACAATTTTTTTTAATCGTTTTTATTTTGTTATAAGTACTTACTTTGTTTTTTTTTTTGTTTTATGTACCGTATATTACATATGCATTTATAGTCCGCGCAGAAGTAGTTGACCGCGCCATAGGTATGTGAGCGGTGCGACGGAGGGGCGGGGGCGCTTTGTCATTACTCAGTACGTGCGTTGCGAACACTAGGCAACCCCGCCGCCCTCACCCCCATCCCCACCTAAGGGCACGGCCAACTAGTTCCGCGCGGACTATAGTAAAAAGCTGTTATTTTGACATTACAAACAGACACTTCTATTTATTTGTATGTATGTATGTATTGCATAGATGTATAGATTTAAAACTACATTGGTTTCAAACAAAACAGCACTTTATCGTAATGTTTCTTTATTTGCTAGAAAACAAGATCATATTATTAAGTCTCTTTTTGTGTCTGTCTGTGTGTTCTTCTAAACTACACTACGCAACACATTTTAATGCGGTTTTCCACTGCTCTTTATGTAAGTTTAATAATAATATATTATACACATAAACCTTCCGGAAAATGAAAGTGAAAACACATTTTAATGCGGTTTTCACTTTCATTTTCCGGAAGGTTTATGAGTATGTCTAATATATTATTATTAAACTTACATAAAGAGCAGTGGTGTCCCAGTGGTAATGGAACAAGAAATTTGACGCGGACGAAGACGAGTACAGAAGCTAGTTTATTACAAATAGCATACAAATGTTTGTAACCAATATCTTCAAATAACTTAAAGTTAACGTACTTACAAAACATCAACAATACACACACTTTTCGCGATTCTAATAATTAATCATCACACTAAAATTATAAAGGCGAAAGTTTGTGAGAGTGTGTGTGTGTTTATATGTTTGTTACTTCTTCACGCTCAAACGGCTAAATCAATTTTGATAAATTTTTGTACGGGCGTAGCTGACACCCTGGATTAACATATAGGCTACAATTTACCCCGATATTCCCACGGGATCGACATTTACGCGGGTGAAACCGCAGGGCACAGCTAGTTTAATTATAAACACACTCATGATCAGTTCGCGTTACCTCTCAAGATAATTATCAGTTACGAGTAGGTGCCGAAGGCAAACCTTGTGCTGTTGTACACTTAAAGGCCTACGCAGACCGGGACGGCATGGCAAGGGATTTTGCCGTCAGTCAGAGCACACTAGCCGCTTAGATACCGCGGCATTCCAGCGGCTTCCCCGCTTCTCTACCCCCGCCGCCTCACCCTGCGGTATGTCACAACGAGAGCCGAGTCCTTGGCATGCCGTTGCCTACCGCAGGAAGCCACGGCATCCCGCCGCGGGAGCCCGTGGCGCGTCTTTCAATGCCGTGCAATGAAATCCCTTTCGATGCCATGGCATCATTTTATAGCATAGAAATTTATTTCGTATTTCTATATCGATACGTTTGAATGTCCATTAGTGAAAATTTAAATCGCTTGCCATGCCTTGGTCTGCGTAGGCCTTAAGTATTAGGTACGGTTGACGACAAAGGTGCGTCTAACTACGGTTTCTTAAAAAAGCGATGACCGCCGCATAGTGCCCGCAAGTTCTTTTAAAAAGATCTAAGTTTTAAGGGCAATCCCAAAAAATGAAGTAGGTACTTATATCATTTTCTCAATAGCAACTCTTGCGCATGCAGACGCATTGGCGATGGGCCTGTTGCGTTGTATCGTTTCAATATTTAATATAACTGCTTAATATACATAAGTAGACATTTAGTAAAAAAAAATACCGGCGAATGACGTCACTGAATCGTTATTTATGAAAGTAAGTTGGTGTCGTGTTTCCTAGAGAGTGTTTTTTGACATCGTAAAGTCCCCGGTAATCATTATATTCATGACAGCTGTCACTTCAATACTCAATATCTTTATTGCTTTACCATAATGTGTACTTAGGTGGTAACTATATAATTTAGATCATTATGGCCCCTTAGGACACAGCAATACACACACTTTATTAGCAGAGAGGAAGCCCTGAGGAGATATTTAATTATTATGTTTGATAAATTATTTACCAGTTGCGCCCCGGGGTTTCACCCACGTAAATGTCGATCTCGTGGGAACATCGGAATAAAAAGTAGCCTGTATGTTAATCCAGGGTGTCAGCTACCTCCATACAAAATTTTATCAAAATTGGTCCAGTCGTTTGAGCGTGAAGAAGTAACAAACATATAAACACACCCCCACACACACATACACACCCCCACACACCCCCCCACAGACTCACAAACTTTCGCCTTTATAATATTAGTGTGATTAATTATTATATTATTTATTAATAATTACCGTATCTATAATATATTTTAAACATTCATATAAATTGAGTGATTATCATTAATTTTAGTACTTTTTTGTTTTATTTATGTTTAACGTTTAAATATTCATCTAGGGAGTAATAACATTTGCTTATCAGTAATTTTTTTAAGTTTTTTGTCAATATATGTAACTTTTTCTTCTTTCTTTATTATGTCAGGTAGTTTGTTATATATCGTTATGGACATTAAGAAGGCTTCGGCCGCTATATGGCGCCCGCCGTTTTTCTAGGAAACCGTAGTTTTAGCAGTGGTACTTTTACAAATCATCTAAATTCTAAATTAACACAAAATGATGGTATTTAGTATTTCAGCATTTCATACGATTTGTCAGAGCTCCCCCTCGTCTGTTAGGCAAGCTTATGTATTAAGTTCAGTAACAATAGAAAAAATAATTGTGTCTGATTAGAGTGATTATTGACAGTTGGGCTCTTAATATTATTTTTATTTTACTTCTGTTCAGATTTTAACAAATTATCTCGCATTGTCAGGAGGTTCTCTCTGGAGCTCTAGCTTAGCCTAGCTTGGAACCTGTCCCCGATACCGGGAGTATTTTTTTTTTATTCTAATATTTAGAAGAAGAAAGAAAGAAAATACGTTTATTTGCGGCAAACATGACGAATAAAAAAAAATTAAATAACAACACAAACAAAAAAAAAACGTAATAACAATTTGGGAGAAAGTATGCGTCACATCTACGCAAAACGACCATCGCTCAGCATAATGCTAAGACCCTATACGAGGCAGAGCCCCAGCGCTGATATTTAAAATACATTTAATTAAAATAAAGGAAAAAAATCTCAATAATAAAGATGAAAAAAATAAATGAAGTGGTGATTCAGTTTTGTCGCTGACTGTACCTACCTACTTTGATATAATCTGTACGTAGAACAATAATAGATAAACAATAATGACTAATAAGTTTAAAACTTGTCTATGATTCTTGTGGGACATGAATGGACAATTGTCTGTTGTTTCGTCATTTCCCTGAGGGGATTATTCTTAAAGTGGTGAATAAGGAGCACGTGTTGATGGAATATTGTAGTGCAGGTACAGTCGTGAATAAAGTTTTGTGAAAATCTTTTTATAATGGTTGATTATTTAGTATTAGTATTTTTAGGGTTCCGTACCTCAAAAGAAAAAACGGAACCCTTATAGCATCACTCGTGTCTGTCTGTCCGTCTATCAGCCAATTTGCTCCGAATGTAATGGACCGATTAAGTTGAAAGATACACATATAAATCTCTGTGACGCAAACACAGACGTGTAACGTAAATAAATGAATTTTGAATATGCGGTCATTTTTGGGGAGCAAATAGATTTTTTTTTTTAAGTTTCGCAATTTGTACCGTGTGACAAAACGAATGAAAAGGCTATGGATTATGAGGATCTCAAATATATTTTTTCATAATTTTTAAGTAAATTGTATTAAAGTTATTTAAGAAAATAGACGAAAATTGACCATTCCCCCTTATCTCAGGAGCCTAAAATTTTGAAAAAAAATACAGAAATTAGTTCTATACCTATAGATTACAGGATACGTATAAGAAGTCTGTGGTCTTGAAACAACATGGTAAATCTCTCAATATTGTGCGTACAAACATATTTTAAGTTGGAATATATATGGTTGGGAGATCATGTTTTTCAACTACAATGTTAAGTTTGTTTATGGGATAAATTCATTCTAACTACGGGACCCTTCATTGTGCGTGGTCCGACACACACTTGGCCGGTTTTAGGGTTCCGTACCCAAAGGGTAAAACCTGAACCCAATTACTAAGACTCCACTGTCTGTCTGTCTGTCTGTCACCAGGCTGTATCTCATGAACCGTGATAGCTAGACAGTTGAAGTTTTCACAGATGATGTACTTCTGTTGCCACTATAACAACAAATACTAAAAACAGAATAAAATAAATATTTATCTATTAAATAATACAATATTGACCAGTACCCTATAATTGCGTAACACACTTTCTAATCGCTAATCCATTGCTTCACGTGTTCTAAAAATTTTGTTGAACTGTTAAAACAATAGCCATTTTTATTACTGACGAAATTACCCAGCTGATACGCATGGATCATTGATGTTCAATAACTGTCACACTTTTTTCCGATAGTTTATAGGAAATAATGACTAGTCGGAGGCTGGCACAGTCAGTCAAGCAAAACTAAGCTGGTTCAACAATCACTGCAAAGTACTTACCTAATCATGACCTACTGGTAATGGCTAATATTAGGGCGCGTTCCCACTATGGGCCTGGGCACATCACGTTTTTTAAACGCGCCGTTGACGCGCGTTTGCAGCGATACAGACGCGATACGCACGCGAGTCAGACGCAGCCTGTAGACATTCTGTAGGATAAAAGCGCGCCGTCGACGCACGTTTCTAAAACGCGCGTCGACGGCGCGTTTAAAAAACGTGGTTAATTGGTGGTGGACGATTAATTTATCGTTGAACGACTGGCGTCTCTAGCTATTCCCAATACGAGTATATCGACTGTTTATCGTCATGCTGTGTCGTCGAAATATTTTATCGTTGAACGACTATCGCATCTAGCTGTTCCCATTGGATCGTGACGACATTTTTACTGTTCACTGCAGTCACCTTGTCGTCTGCACATTAGTCGCCTCTACGTTCTTTTGAAGATCAGTAGTGGTATGAACGTGTACGTATGTGTGATACGTGTATGTGTAATTCCTAGCTACGATAGATACGCAATAGCGACACAAGATTTGTCGACACCCTATGTCGTGACGTTCTTTTATCGTTTTACGACTATCGTGCTAGCCATTCCCATTGACTTGACAATCCGTCGTTACTGTAAAAACATGTCGTGGGCGACAGTGAATCGTATAGTCCTATATGTGAACACCTTCATTTAAATACACAAGCTACGACGCTTTAAACGACACGATAATCTGTCGTCACGACATAGTGGGAACGGAGCCTTAATGAATTAACAGTGAACAGATGTTTGCGTATGCTCGTTCCATCGTAGAACTCATCCATCGCTTTCAATCAGGCAAGATCGAGGCCAAAACAGGCCCGTTGACCAAAAAAAAAAAAAAGTCTTTGAGAAAAATGTTAATTAGTAAAAGTCAAAAGTCAAAGTCAAATCGTTTATTTCAAATAGGCACATTAAAGGCACTTTTGAACGTCAAAAATTACAACTAAATAGAGTTGATTCTGGTCGCCCATTCCAAAAGGTAGTTTTAGTATGGAGAAGAATGTGTGAGAGCGAGACAGGTGCTGGGCGGAGCGCCAATAGTTAAGGTATTTGCTTTTTACGGTGAAAATAAAGGTAATTCAAAAAAAAAAAAAACATAAGACCTGCTTTATAGTTAGTTCGGTTAGTATGCAAAGTTTCATGATCTAATTTGAAGTATTTTTTTAATACTAGCGGCTTATTGTTCGGTTTAGTGGTAACTTTGGAACTTTTTTCTATTTTATGGAATCGTCGTCTAACATAGTACCTAACATTAATCTTCAACTTTACCATATATTTATTTCAAAATTAATGCTGCGGTATTTTCGATGTAACGGAGGATCATGCTAAGCCATTTGAGGTAGTATAGGCTCTTAAATATTATTTTTTCAGGCGCCTGTTTTTGTAAAAAAGTGAAAAATGTTTCAGTACAAACAAAACGCACATAGCCTTTTTTTCTATTAAAGTTTTTTGAGATTTTATTATAATTTTAACTGCAGCTCCATAAAATTGTGACAAAAAATACTGATTATCATGACAATGCAATATCAAAACGTTTCGAAAAAGGGCCAAATCTGTAAATGTCAGATTGACGTTGAAATAAAAAAAACACCGTTCACTCCGCGAAGCAGAGTCCATTGTCATTGTCATTGACACGTCATTTGCGACAGGGCTGCTAACCCAACAGGTGTTATTTTTCAACGCCTGTTTATAAAAAACAGCCGGCTGTAAAATAAAATTAAATGCCCAAAAACATCAAAATAATTACCCTCTTTCAGCCCAAATAGCTCAGAAAGCTGTTTAAATTTTCAATTATTTTAGTACCAAGCCCCCATACATTTATTGAACGTCTCCTTTATGTCTATAAAAGGGGGTATCGGCTATAAACTATACCCTTACACTATTAATAGGCATCTGCGGCCAATGCAGACCTAATAATGCCAAAAGTTAGTGCCAAAGTTTTACGAATTTACTATATGTATAGTTGAGAGCCTAACCTTGTACTTGTCAATATCGATTTAAGTAATAAAACTGGAACTTAGAGGGCACATCTGGGCCATAAACTCTCTTTACTTTAACTTACGACAGTGTGATATTAATTGCTTTATTGCTTACCTTTGGTCCGCGTGAAAGGACATCATTCAAGTGTCGAACATTTTTTACCCAAAAATTAAAGTGCTGGTCGGAAAAAAGTAGGTATATATTTTTGATTCCGTATTTATTGATTCTGCCCGTAGTGTAAGAAAACATCTTATTTGTTAGATCACGATTGCTGTCGAAGATATATGCGTACTTATTGTTTTGGTTGTCTAGGTGAAGAAGGTTGTTAAACATCTCAACTTTGAAGTTATATTTAAGTGATCCTGTCTTATACGTAGGAAGACAAATTACTACGTTGCTGTGTGTAATTTTTCGAAGCGACTCATTTAGTAAGCTTATTAAGTATAATGATTTTCTCCAATAAAAATCAGGCAGTAGTCGTTGAGGGTGAATTCCTTCAATCTTTCTTCGATGTCGCTTAATAATTGTTTTATGGTACTATTTGGCATAATGAAGTAACAGTAGCCGAAGTATTGGAAGAAAACTTCCTCTATGGAGGACAAAGATCCGTTGTATTTGTTACTACTTAAGATATACAGTTTATTCTTTTCGTTAGGTTTCGATAGCATAGTTTTCGGTGTTGCAGAATTGGTCGATGGAACAGAAGCAGGCAATCTTTTATCTGTGTGTGGTCTCTGATTACGACTATTAGTAGTCCGAGTTCTTTTGTTGTGTTTGTTGGTCGCGCAGATTGGTAGAATGATTGGTGGTTCACGTATTTTGGTTAGGTCATTTGGTGAATTAACTTCGCGTGATGCCTTGATGTTGGTGATGTTGGTGTTGTACTCGTTTTATCAGGCGTTGAGCATATTTTCTTGTAAGTATTAACAGTCGAAATCATATTTTGCAAATCTGTTTTAAGGTGCAGGTTTTCCACGTTTAAATTGTCGATTTCTTAATGAGCGCTTAGCAATTGCTGTTTAAGTGATTTGATTTCATTAGTTAAGTCACGAATTTCGTCAGTGGTGTCGTGGAAGCTATCCGGAACACTCATCATCGTTGTATCCAATATCGTTTTCGCGCTATCATTTGTTGTCATTTGAGACAGGTCGGTTAACGAGCTTGTTCTACAAGGTTTATTCCGGTAAGTTATAGCTGTCGAAGTCCATTTTTACTCGAAGCTATCGTGGCGCCCTCTGTTGTGGTGTTATATAGTTGGTAACTTTGGAGAGAATGGTGAACGTTATGTAGAAATTTGGAATTTTAGAAAACACAAAATGTATCTACTTTGGCGGGCTTTGAGTATTAAACCAACTGGAGGCGCCATTGTCAGGCGATCCCCGCTGCCAAAGGTACGAGACCACCGGTCATAGCGGTTATATACATGTGTGCGTATAGTTTATGTTTGTGTTTGTTTTTTGTTTTGTGTGCGTGCGTAACAACGCGATCGAATTGCATTAGTGTATTATTGCGTTCCCTCGTCCCCCGCAATGAAAGTGACAGACTTATTTGCATAGATATTAGTACTCGTGTCGTCTCCGGTTGGTTTAATACTCAAAGTTGGCGGGGCTCGAATTCGCGTTCGGTTGA
Organism: Mesoligia furuncula; assembly: GCA_916614155.1. Taxonomy (NCBI): domain Eukaryota; kingdom Metazoa; phylum Arthropoda; class Insecta; order Lepidoptera; family Noctuidae; genus Mesoligia; species Mesoligia furuncula. Next base: position 25,426,521 of record OU744800.1, on the reverse strand, counting down.
CTGATATGTGACGCCACACTTAGGTCCTAGTCTTTCCAAGAACTCTTTCCCCGCGTCACCTCGAACCAGAGGGGTAATTACGTAACACATTATCAGCAGCAATGGGTTCCATTTTGACAGTTCAACAACATTCATTGCGTTGTTCACGTTGTCGAGCAGACACATTTTTCGAACATATGAAGCAATGGATAAGCAATATCCTTCAAAATGATTCAGATTGAGATTGATAGTGTGTTACGCAATTCAGGGTGCAATGTTTTAAAATAAAGTATAATAAAGGCTCCTTCAAACAGTGCATTTGCGTCGCGTGTGATTCGCGTCGTGGGTCACGCGTCGCGCCTGTTAGTAGGAGCCTTCATCCTATAATACTCGGCAATAGGTCTGTACTGAGCTTTCCGTTACTGAAAGAATTTTCGGATTCGGTTCAGCAGTTCCGAAGATTACCCCCTACATACAAACTCACTAATTATACCTGTTTATAATATTAGTAGGTATAGATTTTAATTGCTTCCTGATTTAAAAGATTCGCGATAATTAAAGGCATGATATTGACAGCCAACTACAAAATATGAGGCAAAAATAAAATGTTTGGTTCAGTGACCGTCGCTTGACCCACTCTCTTTTAAAAAAAATATATAATATATTAAGATTATATAGAGAAGTATAATTTAGACATAAATATTTTAAAAGTTACAGTTGGAAAATATAAATTCATCACAACACAAAAAAAAAGTTTAATTTACGTTCTTAAGCGGTCAGAAATCATGCATCATAATTAATTCGCAGTACCAAAAAAAAAACAACTTTTCAAGATCATCGAACGCAAAGTCTTTTTCGTCGCTTCGCTAACGACGCAAAGAAGTAAAAAACATGAAGAAAACCCAAACTGGACTCAGTACAAAACCTTCTGACCGCGAATGTACACGATATTATCACGACTATATTACGTGTTTGAAAACTGTCCATTACCTACATCATTTTACAATCGATTCTTACACTCGATACTAGTATACTATTCACATTTTCCTCTCGAAACGATAATAGTCTCATTCATTCGTTTCAGATGGATGTATTTCGAACAGAGAGAGGACACGAAGCAAGTCGAGGAGATGGAGAACGTGAGTAAAGACGTGTAGCAGCAGTGACTATCGAACTCAAAGCATTTATTATAAGTGAAAGTGTTATTGGACATTGTAGTAGAGTGTTTTGAATAAAGTGTGAATGTGAAATAAAATCCTGTCGAGTTTCCACGTTCTTTTTATTCAATTTTACGCGAAAACAATCGAATGTTTAATATAATATCAGAGTGATACTGCGCATGGATAGGAGACTTGTTTGAGTTTAACGACGTGTTAAGTTTATTTTCGATTTCACCGAGTGTGTTTGTGGACGCATTAAAGACTGATATGGCAACATAAGAGTGTTTGCTAACATACACCCGTACAATAGGACGCTAGCGACGTCCCACCGACGCCGGCTTACCAGTAATTCAATATTATACTGTATTTATCTTGGTGCTGTGAGGATGTGCTCTCCAATATAACAACAATGTGACCCAACTTTGAAGATTTACTCGGATCTCAGGCGAGGTACATGTTCTCTGTTCCATATTTCAATCTCCAGTGAGTATTGATTTTATATTTGAAATTTTATAGAAACTTGCGAAAAGAATTTCTGAAATGGATAAAACTGATAAATCCGACGGGAAAACGTCTCACGACGAGACGACAGAGGAACTGCCACTAAAAACTGAAGCAAAAATTGACATAAAGAGCATGACCTTTATTGACAAAATAAAATTTCTCAAATCAAATATTACGGTAGAACCGGTTTTGGCTCTATTTGTGATGCCGAGCGTGCTAGCAATGTTGGCGACACAGAATTTGAATTTAGAGAAAGCATGCAGGGTCAACCTTGGGTTCGGCGACGAAGCGTGTACCGCTCTGAGGCTCAGAAAACGTGCTAACTACACATTTGAAGAAGATGAAGTACAGAAACTGATCGCGTCAGTGCAAGCATGGAAGAGTGTCGTACACACAGCAGTGCCAACGTTGCTGATGCTCTTCATAGGGGCATGGAGTGACAAAACGGGAAAGCGCAAGATATGCATGCTGATGCCAATCTTCGGGGAATTCATGACGTGCTTATTAAACATGATAAACACGTACTTTTTCTATGAGGTCCCGGTGGAATGGACGGTGCTCATGGAGGTCATATTCCCGTCCCTGACAGGAGGCTGGTACACGATGTTCCTCGGGACTTTTAGTTATTTAGGAGATATAACTTCCAAGGACACAAGAACTTTCCGAATGGGGATACTGAACTTGTGCATGACAGTGGGATTTCCCATAGGAATGGGGTTGAGCGGTATCCTGCTGCGGGTCATCGGATACTACGGGGTATTTTCAATATCTGCTACGTTGCAGTTTATCAATTTCTGTTACGTATTGTTCCGTATTGATGACCACACTTGGCTCGCGAATAAAGACAAGGTTTGTATTATGCATTTATTTACTTACTCTATCTAGGTACGAGTTTATGTAATGTTCATCAATCAGATTAGTTATTGTTTGGTTTTATTTCTACAAGGTCAAATTAAATTCGCTAGCGAAACTCCGCAAACGGCATGGGTATCGATATCTAAACACGATAAAACATAAAATACTAGCTTCCGCCCGCGACTTCGCCCGCGAGGTATGTCGACAAAAACTATCCTATGTCCTTCCCCGGGATGCAATCTATCTCTCTGCCAAATTTTATCGAAATCCGTTCAGCGTGAAAAGGTAACATACATACAGACAGACACAGTCACTTTCGAATTTATAATATTATCTAGTATGGATTTGATGTTTTTATTTTTGGGGGTCAACGACCGCTATGAGTGTTGTTACTTGAAGTATGAGTTGAGAAAATGTGTTTATCGGATATATAATATATATATTTTTTAGCTTAGGTATAGATATTTTACCAATCAAGTTTGTGAAGTTTACACAAAAAAAAAACAGATTTTTCAAGTAAATACACTAAAAGCGGTCGAGACCACACAAAAAAAAAACATCGAATTAATTTCTGTTTTTTTTTTATCATATTTAGGTAACAATATCCATCACGTCTGGAGTTTCGCTAGCGGATTAATTTTGACCCTGTAGGTGTAGATCGTTTAATTCTCGCCTTTTAATTCCACGCTAATTAACTCTTGCCAATACTTCCTTTTCTGTTTTTATCTCGAATCTGCCGGTCGATTTTGTAAAAATCTCACCGTGAAAACTTAGGTGAAGTGAGTTTGTTTTTGCTAGGAATTGATACTATTGGCAGCTCACTTCACGCTCACTTCACCTAAGTTTTCACGGTGAAATTTTTACAGAATAGCTCCGCTGATTCTAAAATTATAAAAAATATGCAATTTGTAAATAAACATAATGTTTCTAGGTCAAAAGAACCGGCTGTACGGGTTTCCTGTTAGAGTTCTTCGACTTCCAGAGTCTCAAACAGACTGTGGAAATAGCTTTCAAGAAAGGACCGAATAACAGGCGACTACGAATATGTCTAATATTGACCGTGGTCTGTTTGACATTCGGACCGATGTGGGGTATGTATACGATGTTTTATATAAATATACAATAGCAAATATAAACAAAAGTAGGCACATATCACTGACCTTGTATGATAGAGGCCAGTGGTACGGTCAGCAACAAAATTCGATTAACACTTCAGTTTCTTTAAATCTCAGTTATTGAGCAAACTCAAAGCATTTATTTCAATTAAACCTTGTACAGGCACTTTTGAATTGGCCAAATTAAATAGTCTGTCAGTTAGTCAGAAAGTTGAAGCTAGTTTCCCATTCCAAAACGTAGATCTCTATGGAGAAGAACGGGCAAGAAACTCCATGGAGACTCTTTTAAATCAAGATATTACAAAATCCTGGGTACATTATTCTTGTTGCTTGAGCAAAATATTTGTTCAGAATTGCAGCAGAAGTAGCTACAATGCAATGTTGAAAAAATATTTTGCTCAATAACTGAGATTAAAAAACTGAAGGGTTTTAATATTTTGCTCATTAACTGAGATTAAAAAACTAAACTGTTAATCGACTTTTGTTGCTGACTGTACAATGAGTATAGTGCTGTTTACTTAAACGAGCAAAGATGCGAAATCACTTAAAAGTTGGGAAATTTCCAATGAGATCACTGCATAGAAAAATCTAGACGATCACTGTTAACAGCTAGAAAAGGATTATTTAATTTATAAGATAACTAGCGACCTGCCCCAGCTTCGCACGGGTGCAGTTTTTTTTTCGAATTACTGTATTTTTCTTTCATACAAGCCTTGTCCTGGCAATACCGAACACAACAAAAAAAGAGTTATCCAATTTGGTGCAGTCATTCGGAAGTTATGCGCGTACAGACATTTCGGCGACTTTGTTTTTTACTATGTAAGGAACCTGAAATCACGAAAAAAAAATCAGCTGATCCCTATATTTATGTTCGTATAACTCGTCAAAATGTAAGGAACAACTGATTTTTTTTCGCGATTTCAGGTGTGGTCCCATTCGATATCCGTGGGTCCCATAGTAAAAGTAGTTCATAATGATCAGTATAATGACCTTTTAATAGGTTGTTAATGTTTTATCAATAACCCTGTATAAGTCGCAGTCAACTGGTTTAATTAGCCGTTTAGTCTTCTTCTTCTTAGCCTGTCGATAGCAATCTACTGTACTCGGCCCAGAATTCGGCTACTTGCTTGGCGCCTTCATCACCGTCCATCAGTTCCTGTAACGTGCAGCTGACAGGACACGAAGGACACGATATTAAGTGTCCCATCGTTTGTGGGACAGCACCACATTTACACTCCAAGGCGGAGTCGTCTATGAATCTCCACCTGAACAGGTTTTCCTTGCTTCGGCCAGCCTGGGTCCGGAGTCTGTTTAAAGACTTCCAGATTACCCAAGGTAACTCATGTCCAGGTGGAAGGTCTTCAGCGGGTGGGACGAACGGTTTGGGTAAGGTAAGCACTGTCTCGCCACAACTTCAGTCTCTCTTGTGATAGTTCGCCAGTGAGTGAAACAACACACTTTAAAAGACTGTTTCGGCTTTTCAGCCTTTGTGGCACAAGGATGTTGTCGTGCAAAGGGTGTCGTGTGTCGGAGACCATTTTGGCTCTTTCGCTGGAGCTTGCCACTGCTCTGCGAACCACTGGTGGCGCTATTCCTGCTAGCGGATACAGCATTTGTACCGGGGTTGGTTTTAGACAGCCGGTGATGATCCGGCACGTTTCATTCAAAGCTGTATCCACCAGTTTTGCATGGGCAGAACGGCTCCACACGGGGCACGCGAATTCTCCCGCAGAAAAAGATAGCGCCAGTCCAGTAGTCCATATAACGTCAGGCGAAGCACCATTTCGATGAGACCAGTGGACGAAGAAGACTGTTGCGAGTGTGCACCTTCTGCTTGATATTCTTGCAGTTTTTGCTGAAGGTTAAAGACCTGTCCAGGGTAACACCAAGTTATTTAGGGGAGTTGCTGTGTTCGATGGACACCCCACCCCAAACGATGTTAAGTTTGCGGCCCGCCTCTCTATTGCGGAGATGAAATATGCAAGACTGGGTTTTGCTCGGATTGGGCTTGATTGAGTTAGCAGAGTAATATGTGACTAAGTCTGACAAGTGGGCCTCAACCTCCTCAAAGGGACGTGAGGGCAAGGTCGTCTGCATACAGGAAGCGGGACGTGTTAGGGCTGGATGGTTGGTCGTTGGTGTAGATATTAAAAAGAAGCGGTGCCAGTACGAGTGCCTTGAGGTAGGCTGTTTTTCTGCGCTCTCCAACGACTTCTTTCCGAGAGAAGGTGGACCTGAAACCGACGATTGTGGAGGAGTTCTCGGAGTATTCGGACAAAGTTCTGATCTGCTTATCAATGTCTCCACCTTCCACAGCAACCGTTTGAGGTTGTCTGTATCATAGGCAGCTGGCAGATCCACAAAAACAGCGCCTGTGACCATTCCTATCTCGAAACCATCCTCAATGTGTTGAGCAAGTTTGAGGGTCTGGTTGCAGCAAGACTTGACGGGTCTGAAACCAGCTTGCTCCGGGATTAATAACTTCGGGCTGAACCGACTAACACTCGTTAGTCGGTTCAGCAGCATTCTCTCAAACAATTTGTACGTACGGCAGAGCAGAGATATTGGACGAAAGTTTTTTGGATCGTCCGTTGCTTTACCTGGCTTCGGAATTGCTATGACCTTTGATTTTCTCCAGAGACGGGGTATTGAAGCTGATTCCAGACAGTTGTTGTATAGATATAGCAACCACGACACAGCAACTGGGCCAAGCTGTTTGATTTGCTCAACTGATATGTCGTCCACTCCAGAGGCTTTACCACACTTAAGACCCCTAATCGCTGTGACGATATCAGAAAGGTTGAACGGTTTGCTAATATCGTCGCAAGCGCCATCGGGTTTTTGTGGCTTAGGGACTTTGCTGGAGCGGCGTGTTGGTTTACTGTTAACAAGCAGTCGGTGGGCTATCTGGTTAGCGGTGACTTGGCTTGGTGGGGTTGGTTGAGGTGACTCGCTGGTTAGCTTTCTTATAGTGCTCCATGCCTTTTTACTGTTATGGGTCATGTCGATGTTAGTAACAGTGTTGATCCACCTCTCCCGTCTGATTTCAGCCGTTTAGTTACCCGCCTAGACTTTTAACTAAACGACGGCCGGTCAACTAGCTCCCTGAATGATATTCAATTATGGTTTAGTTTGAAACTGTAACCAATTGGTCGCACTAACTAAGCCAGGGCACCCCGAGCAAATGGGTTTGGTTAGGTTAGAACTGTGATCAACCGCATGCGAGCCGAGAGAGCGAAGCGAAGCGAGCACTACTTCAAAAGAAACGGCTACCAGTTGGCTGCGACTTATACACTGAATAAACTTCTTAGGTATTCAAATAAAAATATGATAATCTAACCTAAGGGATGATTTTTCCATCGCCAGATAACTTTTATTCGAGGAATAAAATTGACGTTTGACAGTTTTTGTATGAAATAATTGTCAATATTTCAAAATTATTCCTCGAATAAAGTTATTTGATGATCGAAAAATCAGCCCTACATACATAATCAGCCTATAATGTTCCCACTGCTGGGACACAGGCCTCCTCTCAGTGAGAGGGAGTGGGCCGTAATCCACCGCGCGGGCCCAGTGCGGGTTGGCAGATGTCACATGTCTTCGAATTTTTGGTTCTAGGACATGCCGGTTTCCTCACGATGTTTTCCTTCACCGTTTTGAGAGCAGTGGTGATGAAAATAATTTACACAAAGTAAAACGCCTGTCCGGGTTCGAACCTACGACTTACAACTCGTAAGTCACGGCCGTTACCACTTGGCCACCACTGCTCCAAATTAGATAATTTATTATTTTACTGCCTGCATCAGAGCGTACGTACCTACATAAATACAAAAAAAAAACGTATTTTAAGTATTTTGGCACAATTCACAAGGTTTCTCTGTGTTTAAAGTTAATGGTGATTATGGTCGAGTGAGTTAGGTTATAAAACAGCAGCAATAGAACTTCCTGCGTTTACCAGGCGTAAATTAGCATAGATCATAATATATTTATAAGCGGGTTAATGTCCAATGTTTTTCTTCTATTAAATCATCGCTACGAAGCAATGATTTAATATAAAACACCTGTTTAATTCATAGGTTTCCTATGCGTCTGAACTTGTTTCTTATATCAGCCGGTCGATTCTGTAAAAGTCTCACCGTGAAAACTTAGGTGGAGTGAGTTTGTTTTTGCTAGGAATTGACACTATTGACAGCTCACTCTATCCACGCTCACTTCACCTAAGTTTTCACGGTGAGCTTTTTACAGAATAGCACCGCAGGAACTAGCTGTGTCCGCGAATTCGTTTGCGTGTATGTCGGGTATCAATAATGTGTCGCTTAGAGAAAGGATAGGAATCACTCGCCCATTGAAAAGGAAGAATCTTTTTTCTCTTTTTAGTTTTATTTTCGCGCGATTATTATGAAATAAAAGTAGCCTCAATTACTACTTATAAAATCTGTCAGTGAAAATCCCGTCAAAATCAGTTCAGCCGTTTCGGAGATTAACCAGGATAGACAGACAAAAATTAAAAAAAAATGTTTATTGTTATAAGTAGAGATCGGATATTCGGATGCATATTCACCTAAAGTTGAGATGTTGGCTGATATGGAATGCACTTTTGTATCAAAAAAAATCCCGCTGTTCCGGGATCGACAAATTTAGGTTTCTGATTATAGAATCGGATGTAGTTCTTGTATATTTACTTACTTTCAAATGTTGGCTTATATGGAATGCACTTTTGTATCGATCGTAAAAATCCCGCGATTCCGGAATTTTGTGTTTTTTTCTGATTTATTATTATTTATTATAGAATCGGATGCATATCTACCTACCTAATATTGTAAAGTAGGTAAGTGGATACCAAACTGCAATAGCAAACAACGTCAAGATAAGATAACGGACTACATAATTATATTTAGAATAATTTTATTTATGTAGTTCCTTCCTTCCATACTATACACCCGACTAGTTATGCATTCCCGGTGTTCCTGGCACCCCGGAATTTTTTAACAGGAAAAAAAAATATTTTAAGAAGCTGCTTCCATACTTTCACAGTTAAATATTCACTTTAGGTAAATATGCATCCGAATATCCGATCTCTAGTTATAAGTAACAGCTAGGCAGAAATTACTGAACGCCACCTGCTACGATTTTTACATATACACCTTATGTATGAGGAAAGATATTAATGTTTGTTATAATTCAGGATGTTTATGAACGTGACGGTGGCCTGAAACACGGTAACATGGTATTTCCTGCGGCTATATTTGTCAACATCACTCAAACGTTTATTGATTGTAATATTCATAAATATTCTCTCCGTAGTTCTCAATACATGTGCTAATGACATTGGCAAAAGAAGTTATATACATATACTTTATATGTGTGTAAACTTTACAATAAAATTAACACTTTATCGCATGGGCTTTTCCCAAAGAACACAGAAATTGCCGGTTTTTGCGATCCTAACATTTTCAGAAGTAGATAGGTGCTGCTGAGAACACCAAAAATACTGAATAACTAAGTTGTGCATGGAGGTCAGATAGACAGTCTGACCGGATGCACGTGTACATACGTGTACGTGTCTATGTACGTGTGTGTAATGAGTATGTATGTGTGTGTATGTGTGTCAGCTGCATCCGGTCAGACTGCTGACCCCAACATGGTCGGAAAAAGGCTAAGCAGATGATGATACTCGTAGGTACTATTAACATTACATAACGATTGCTGCAAATGCAATCCACCAAGGGTTAGGCAAAGATGAACGGTAACAGTAAAGACTCCCGTAGACACGCGCAACTCGACGACGGTGCGACGCGATTCTGGTCGATCAATTTCAATTAAGTCTTCGTAGAAGTTGTTCTACTACTAGAGTCCCGTCGCGCCTGTCTGCGGGAGTCTTGAGACCACATTTCATCAGATATGTTTATATCTCATGTTATAGAGTGCGAGCCTGTCGCCATCAACCAAGCACACACTCTGCTTCTGAAAATTTCCTAATAGAATCCGAACTATACAGGGTTATTGGTAAAACATTAACAAACTCTTAAGAGGTCATTGTACTCATCGTTATGAACAACTTTTACTATGGGAACAAACCTGAAATCGCGAAAAAAAATCAGCTGTTCCCTACATTTTGACGAGTTACACGAACACAAAGGTAGGGAACGGCTGATTTTTTTTTCGCGATTTCAGGTTTGGTCCCATAGTAATAGTTGTTCATAATGATGAGTACAATGACGTCTTAAGAGGTTGTCAATGTTTTACCAATAACCCTTTATAATCCAATAACACTTTGCCTGACCTGGCGAGCAAGCCCGGAACCCCGAGGACAGCAGCCGCGCTTACTATTACCAAGTATGGGATCTTGCTAGCATAATCAGCCCATAACGTTCCCACTGCTGGGATACAGACCTCCTCTCTATGAGAGGGAGTGGGCCGTTATCCCCCACGCGGGCCCAGTGCAAGTTGATAGATGTCACACGTCTTCGAACTTTTAGTTCTAGGACATGTCGGTTCATCACGATGTTTTCCTTCACCGTTTTGAGAGCAGTGGTGATGAAATAAATTACACAAAGTAAAGCGCCTGTCTGGGTTTGAAATCACGACCAACGACCACGACAACTCGTAAATCACAGCCGTTACCACCACTGCTCCATCCCTGATTTTGCTTGAGATATCTCTTATTCAAAATATTTGAGTTTAAACCTGTCAGTAGTCAGAATAAATAAAAACATTTTATCGATAACCTGATAGGTTCTGATATGTTTGTCGTGTGGAACAATTATACTGCGCACTGTGTTGACCAAGCAAATAATACCTACTGTGTAAATAGCATATTGTTGATAATAATATTAACTTAGTAATTACATTTATTATGATCTATTATTAGATTATATTAATTTAATTAATAATTTAATTGAATTATAGATATATTATATATTAGATTTTCCTAAAATAAAAGTAGCCTCAGTTACTCCTTTTAGACCTACTCAGCTATCTGCAGTAGACAAAGATGACGTTCCGTGTAGACAGTACGACGGCAGCAAAGTAGAAAGAGTCAACTGCACTTTTTACGAAATTCATTCTTTTACTTAATTCGAGTAGGAATTCTTTGTTTTGTCATACGATTTTTTTTATTTTTTTATTCTTAATTTATACTGATATTAAGTCACATTAAGTATAAGGAGGGGTACGTGCCCAAATAATAACAGCCACACAAGTTCATCGATCAGGTTAAGCTACGCTTGCCGCGGTTGGTCCGTGGATGGGTGACCCTTTACATACCGAGACCCCTCCGTGCCTCGGAAAGCACGTTGAGCCATTGGAATTTCGGGAATTTTGTTTTTTTTTTCGTGGGATTTTGTAGATAACCGTATATTATACTATATGTGTGTGGCCGTCGAGTAGAAAGTTTTCTACTGTCTTTAGCGATTACAAAATCTCTTCACTACCTTAGACAACTGACAGTTGTCAGTGTGATTTTGACATTTGGGATAGAAAACTTTCTTCTGAAATAGTCTACATAAAAAGGACCTAGAAAAAGATAGTTGGAAACGAAAGACAAAATGACAGATTGTAGATAGATTTCTAGGCGGTATGTCAAAAATGAAGAAAAGAAATGTCACTTTGTATAGAAAGCAATGTGTCTACTCTTCGTAGAGGTAGAAGTGTTCATGCTACGCGTGCTGCTAGTAAAAGTCCCGTCAAAATCGGTTCAGGCATTTCGGAGATTAGCCGGAAAAAAGTGACAATAATTTTAAAAATTGTTTTTTTGTTATATGTACCGTTTATACTTTCATATGCATTTAGTAAAAAGCTGTTATTTAACATCACAAACAAACACTTCAATTTTATTTTTTTGTACAGACGCCAGCACGTCATGCTACTACAATCTGTCAAATCTCTTTAATAGATTTTCAACCTTATCGCTAAAGCATAAGGTCAAGCAAGGTTGATTGGGAAACTTTGACAGTGGCGCCGATTCTGTTGTTCACAAACTAAACAAAATTTAAGTTCATGCATCTTTTTCTTTCTATTTCATTAAGAAAAGGACAGAAGATAAATATTAATTTAGTCCTGTCAAATTAAGATAGGTACTCCATAGACAATTTAGACGAGATTAAAAAATTGACTATTAAAAATACGTCAATTTACGTCAGGCGCTGGCTAATTTGACAGGACTAAACTAATATTTATCTTCTGTCCTTTTCTTAATGATAATAATAATCGTTTATTTGCATGAAATTCTTTCTTAATGAAATAGAAAGAAAAAGAGGCCTGAACTTAAATTTAGTTTAGTTCGTGAACAACAGAATTGGCGTCAGTTTCGGGTAGCCTGATGTAGTGGCGTTTGTACCTATAAAAATATGATATTTTGACTTGCCCCATTGATATCTTGCGGGTAATAATTATGTGGGACTTAAACATAACTGGAAAAATGTGAGTGTATTATGTTGGTACACCTCTGCATACCCCTTTGAGGAAACAGACGTGATTTTATGTTATGTTAGAGTCTGGAAAGGCTCACTTTTTATTACATCCATACTAATATTATAGACTAGCAGCGCCCCGCGGTTTCACCCGTATAAGTGTCAATCCCGTGAGAATATCGGGATAAAAACTATCCTATGTAAACTATCTCTCTGCCAAATTTTATCGAAATCCGTTCAGTGGTTTAGGCGTGAAAAGGTAACATACCTACAGACAGACAGACAGAGTTACTTTCGAATTTATATTATATATGAATGCGAAAGTGTCTGTCTGTCTGTTACCTCTTGACGCTTAAACCGCTGAACCGATTTAGATGAAATTTGGTATAGAGATAGTTTGAGTCCCAGGAAAGGTCATAGGATAGTTTTTATCCCGATATTCTCACAAGATCGACACTTATGTGGGTTAAACCGCGGGGTGCTGCTAGTGATATCATAAAGTCACGCCTGTATTCCCCAAAGGATTAGACAGAGGTGTACCGAAATTTGGGTGTACTACACACCCACATTTCGCTCGTTTTCTAGTATACAGTATGGAAACCACATAATTATCTGCAATAAATTGTTATCGCCTTTTCTGACGATATACAAACAATGAACGAAATCGGTCGAGAACAAAAATCAGCTGTTCCCAACATTTATGTTCGCATAACTCGTCAAAATGTAGGGAACAGCAGATTTTTTTTCAACTTCGCTAAGTTAGGCGTAAAATTACATTCAAACCTGAAATAATACCATCATCAAACAAAGAAAGGCAATTTTAGGTGTACATCCATCTTCATTATTTACATAAAAACCTTTCTCATATTAGATATAATATTTCATCCATACTATGGATATTCAATAATATTTCATCCATACTTAATATTATAAATTCGAAAGTAACCCTGTCTGTCTGTATGTTGCCTTTTCAGGCCTAAACTACTAAAAGGATTTCGATAAAATTTTACAGAAAGATAGTTTGTATCCCGGGGAAGGACACAGGATAGTTTTTATAGACATACCTCGCGGGCGAAGCCGCGGGAAAAAGCTAGTATATTATATTCGACATACAAGTTTTTCCTGTTAATATGTACCTACTATTTCAGTGTCATTTGTTAATTTCCTTCTTTTTCGAAACATGAAGCATATCGTTCATTAAATTATGAACTAGGTATGTATAATTGAATATAATAGGTACCTATATTATGTATGTAGGTACCTATATTTGGTTATTCTTTTTAAATAACTGAAATAGCAGTTAAGGTAATATGCGGTTATATACATGTGGAAAAAATTCATTCGGTTGTGGTGACTTACGTAGTCATTGCGGTTGCGCTAGTCATTTATTTTTAAAGTATTATTAATTCATATACTTAAAGTTTGATTTATGCGGGCGAAATGTTTTTTTTAGACTTCCGAAAATCGGCTACCTATATACGTAAGGCAATTCTGTTTCAAAAACGACCTTTGAAAAAAAACGTCTCAAATGGTTATGGTTGTGTAGCAATATGTCACAAAGGGATCATCATCATTTCAGCCGAAAGACGTCCACTGCTGGACATGTAGGCCTCTCCCAATTTTGGGGGGGTTTGCCATTATCGCCACGCTTGGCAGGCGGGTTGGCGATCGCAGTATGGTATGATGGTGTAATGCATAGAGAACGCTGCTGCTCATTCTCCGGTCACAAAGGGATAATTGAATTAAAATCGCCGTTCATTTGTTTCTACTGGCAGGTAAGGTTTGTATGATGTACGTTTGTATGATGTCAATCCTCGGAACCGACGAGATCCATATAAACTGGTGTTAAATGATTTGCCTAGACTGTCTAAATACAATAGTAACTGCTTGGCAATGTGTGTTGTGTGCATTTATAATAAAATAACAAGGCATTTCAAAGCTTTAAATTCAAAATTATTTAAAATTTAATTTCATAAGTGGTTACTCGAGTGTAGTTTTCATACTTTAAAAGAATTTATAGATAAAAAATGTTAATGTTTTTTTTTAAATCGATTGTTGTTGCCTAACTTGTCTTAATAATTTCCTAAATTTTGCATACTATGTTTTATCCTAGCTAAACATGCTTGTGCCCCAATTTGTATTTAACACCCTTGTATACCATGTTTTATTCTATTCTATTCTACGACATTTTTGGTTTGAGTCGAAAAACGAATAAAATGGTTTATTTTGCCGCCACTTTATCTACCAAGGATTGTATTTTAAACACACCAAAAATTATAGAAACACGTTACATAAACAGTAGTTTTACAAAAATGATCGTCGTTTACGAAACGCAGTGGTGCATGAGCTGTTGACACACGAGCGAACGAATAAATCACAGACACACATTGTTGTATGTATGTATGTACAGATTTACAAATGTCGACCATTCATATGTTTGAATTAAATAATTGACTAGAAGCCATTTGAATTTTGATGAATGAATACTGACACTTGATGTTGCAATTGGATGTCTGGCCTGTTATGAACTAGGACGGGTGAATATTTTTATTTAAACACTAGCTTCTACCCGCGACTTGTTTCTTGTTTCAACTTAACACATTGAAGGACACACACGAGACACAATAGAAGTTTTATTGTTATTACGTCGAGGGGCGTTAAGTGTCCCGCAAAGTCTTAAAATAATTTGACACTTGGCAATACTGCAGTTTACCATTAGTGAAACAATCTTCGGAATCGGATCAGTAGTTCCGAAGATTACCCCTAAATACAAATTCACAAAGTTTATTTCTTTATTATAGGTATAAAGTATAGATATTTTATTTGTTTGTTGAACTGAAAATTTCAAACTCAGTCGCACAGGTTATAAATGAAGCCTTATCAATGGCGTTTATATGTCTCTAGGTATTTATTACTTACATACCCTGCGTTATTCAAAGGTTCATTGTCAATGAAATGCTCTTATTTGTTTTGTTTTTATGGACTTCTTTTCTACCTGAATCATCAAATCATCTACTGTGCGTAATTGTGCTACAAATTATCTTCTGATAGTTTATTCATTAATTGGGTTTGGAGGATTTAATCGTTGTATGTTCCTAATGAACACCGACCTCAATGTGTCATGTGCATTTTACGAGATAGGCCCCCTTATTTATAAATGTTACTTAAAGTTAGTAATGATGGAATGAACCGTACATTTTTGACGTTAAAACTTCTCCTAACTTTAAGCAAGGTTTATGAATAAATTCCATAATGTTTTTCTAACTTCTGCATCCGATTAAATTGAAATTTTATTTAACAAGTGTTTTTCAAATATCTTTCAAGCACTTTCTTAAATCATATTATTTATTTATTTATTTAAGGATTACCAACGAGATACATTACAATTATCTTTACGAATTAATGATGACGAATTGCCTATGACATCATTTTCGTTGACAATGACTGATTTCCTGTGATAATGGCGACATTTCTTGTTAAATCCTTAAGATTTCATAGAACTATTCAAGTACTAGGTGTCGATGAGAGTCCTACCAAAGGGTATCGTATTACCAAGTAACTGGGTTGTCAAGATCAGATAGGCAGTCGCTTCATGTACAATACTGGTATTCAGCTGCATCCGGTTAGACTGGAAGCCGACCCCAACATAGTTGTCGATGTATGATGTCTTTACATTTATTTATTTATGATATGTATACATGTATTTATATTTATTTTATAAACAATAGAAATGAGTAAATAGAATGCAGTATTTGTACTGTTTAGATAACGTATAGTAATAAAGATTATAACTAGTGCTGATTAAAATAGCACCATTATATTGGCAGATTACATTAGTACTGTTACATTGTTTGCACCTTCGGAGTACATAAACTTGTTATATTATTATTAAAAGGGATAAGAAATGCTTACTCTTTGTCTCGCAGACAATGTGTCAAAAACACATAACGTGGAAAATATGAAATTAGCGTAGCATATATTAGTTTACCTAGCCTTTTCTAACTATTTTGGGGTCGACTTCCAGTCTATCCGGATGCAGCTAAATAGGTACTAGTATTTTACATGCAGTGACTGCCTATCTGACCTCCACAACCCAGTCACTGGATAACACGATTCCCCTTGGTAAAACTGGTTGTCAGACTTTTGGGCTTCTGAATACCCGTCACGACAAAAGATCTACGAACGATATAGCATAGCATATACAGCATAGAATATCCCCACTGCTGGCCATTTCTAATTTTATGAATAAAGCATAGTAGGCGGCACCGGCACCTACATGTTGCCTAAATAGAGACATACAAAATATAATTACATACAAAATATAATTGCAGGTAGACAAGGTGGAGATGACAGTAAATTACACTGCGTATATCTAATGACAGTAATAACTGTACCATCTCAAACGTTTACCTAAATTGTTGGCAAATAAATATTTCTGATTGTGATTCTAATTCTAATTCTCATAACGTTCTCAGTCTGCATACGAAAATTCAATCAAAGATATCCAATAGTTTAGTCACTATAGCTAGTCAAGGATTGGCCAAACTGTGAATGTGAATGAATGAATTTCGAATGATTTTAAAAACAAGTATTGGCCGTCAGCTCGCTTAAGTTTTCGCGTTGAGATTTTTAGAGAATCTATTCTGAAAAAACTGGCAGGTAATAATTATGAGATTTGACAGCAGAACAACTACCAAAAAAAGTTTTGATCGGGTTTTCAAAAACCGCAAAAAAACTGAAATAAAACTGGGGAAAAAAATATCAAATCGTAGAAGTAGTAAGTCGTCATTCATACAGAAGGTAGTTCCTAGTCCTCGTGGGAAATTACTAGCTAGCCGTCCTAGACAGTGATTGCTTTACTGAAGTTCAGCTTCACATCGTACGCTACAAGTTGTTATTTACATTTCATAACTTCTTGTTCTTTGTGGATATGGAGTGAAAGATTGTTGCGTCAGTTCTAAATTGGTTTCACAGGGTTTAAGCACAAATACAGATAGTAGGTATCTGTATTTTGTAGTATAAGTCATTAAAGTTACGAACTCAGAAAAGATCCAAAATATTGCTGGACTTGAAACTGAAATCATTTAAAATATAAACAAAATAATGATTTCTAATAACTCATAGAATCGCTCGGCAGAAGGTAAATTACTATGGGTATATGAATAATGGGTACAAAACACCATGCGCAAATATTTTACCTGTATGAATATACAATTTATAAGTATACTATTTGCAAGCAAATGTTGATGACCGCAGAACGTCCATGTAAGCAATACTTCTACATCACCATTCATAGGCACCTGTAATAGTTATAGGTACGTTTTCATATGTTTAAATTCAAAAACAAAGACGACATAAAAACTTTTGTACCGTGCCATACGTGTTTATAAATAAGATTACAGTGTATAAATGTTTATTTGTTCATCATCATCTGCCTAGCCTTTTCCCGACCATGTTGGGGTCGGCTTCCAGTCTAACCGGATGTAGCTGAATACCAGTATTTTACATGGAGCGACTGCCTATCTGACCTCCACAACCCAATTACTGGGTAATACGATACCCCTTGGTAAGACTGGTTATCAGACTTTCGGGCTTCTGATTACCGTAACGACTGTCAAACATAAAAAAAAAAAGTTTATTTGTTATAAGATACTTATAACTAATTTGTTTGCAGGTGAGCTGAGTGTGATGTACATATTTACTCGATACCAGTTTAACTGGGATGAAGTGAAGTACAGCATCTACTCAACGTATAGCCTGGTTACGCACTCCATCGGTAAGTACCAATAGTATCTACAGTTTTTGAAGCATTAGAGAGTGTTTACGATCGAATTTTTTTTTTGCCTTCTTTCGGCAACTGTTGCTATTGTTATACTGCTGCTAGTACACAGAACCTACTTGATTTATATACTTACCATTTTATAGATAATTTAATGGAGATTTATTCTGTATTTTTCAAAAATTTATTTAATGCGATATAAACGAAAAAATCATCAAAATATTTCTAACCTGGGGGGAAAACCCTATTGATAATGGCTCTTTTGTTCAAAGTAGTTTAATTAGAACTAAAAAAAGCTAATTAATATAATATCTATATCTAAGGTTTTTATACGATTAAATGAGCATTCGTCGTTCACTTTTGGATTTTCCAAATTTTTAATATTCATCTTTCGTATCGGCACGAGAGTTTCAAGAATACTTCGAGACATGACTGGCCAACATTTGTACCTAGCCAACATTGGTACTAATGTTGGCCAGTCAGCAAAGGTGGTATACAGGGTGGCATAGAAGCGCAACATGTTACCATGGTATCAATACATGATTCTGAAAACCCCTGCGATCATATTATTCGTAGGTTATTTTTGAAAAAATTTGCTGTTCCGTACATTTTGACCGCGTAGATATTGCACTTCTCTATGAAACAGTTGTTTTTTTTTTTTGGGATCCTGCCGTTTTGCAGAAAAGATTTTGCTAAAATTTCACTTCCCAAACAAATATTAGCAACCTTTTTTTATACCAATGCAATGTTTGGAATGATTTTAGTACGCCCATTTTCATTTGGTCAAATTTTTACTTGGCAGAATATTTTCAAGGATAATGTAATTTAGGCATTTGGTCTTTAATTAAATGATTTATTACAGCAAACAATATTTAGACAATAAACATTTAGTCGAATGATTTGTTATGAAAAAATATCATGCGTTACAATTTTTTGTGAAAAGTTTATTTGCTAAGTAATGATTTGGCAAATGAAATTATGCGCAAAATTGTTTGGGAAGTGATAATTTGTCAATATCTTTTTGATGAAACAAGGGTGACCCGTTTTTTTTTTTATATAACTGACAACTAATGTACCCCGGGTCTAGAATCATTGCAGAATTCAAGGTTACAGTTTGCGCGTTGATGTCCCTTCGTCGTTTCAGCCGATAGACGTCCACTGCTGGACATAGGCCTCCCCCAATTTTGGGGGGGGGGGTTGCCATAATCGCCACGCTTGGCAGGCGGGTTGGCGATCGCAGTATGGTATGATGGTGGAATAAATAGAGAACGCTGCTGCCCATTCTCCGGTAAGACCCTTAGTCGCCTTTTACGACACCCACGGGAAGTAAGGGGTGGTGCAATTCTTTAAGTCCGGCACCACACAGACGGATGTCCCTTACCACCTTGTATTGATTGAGTGCCAATGGTGCACTGGACTTACCTTACCTACATTTAATTTAGTCGTAATTTGTGGAGTTTATTTTAATGCAGTGAAATCAACGATGTTTGTTGATATAGTGTGTAGGTTATATATGTGGTTATATATGTGTGAGGCGAATACATGGAGATGATGTCTCGAATGTTTGTAATTACTATCAATCAAAATAAAACCAACAAAAATATTCAACGTCATCTTTGAATGGAATTATGACAGTATTGTAGTTTGTACCATCTGTTAACTTTCGTATATTATTCTCGTATATTCTAGCAGTAAGTATTTGTCATATAATATGATTTAATTCTGATTTATGTACAACTCGACCCCGAGAGGTCGAGTTTGGATATACGACTCTCTTGACAATAATATAACTACCGCGTTGGTACAGTTGTCACAAGTGCGACTTTCAACTTTCTTTCTCTTGAATTCCTAGTACTTTCCCTGGGTCGATGAAACTATTATTGGTTACTTAATTTGGTGAATCTCAGTAGCAGTCTCGAATCTGGATTTATGCAAGAGGCTCGTAAATTACACTAATATTATAAAGGCGAAAGTTTGTGAGTGTGTGTGTTTATATGTTTGTTACTTCTTCACGCTGAAACGGCTGAACCAATTTTGATAAAATTAGGTATGGAGGTAGCTGACACCTTGGATTAACATATAGGCTACTTTTTATCCCGATCTCACGGGATCCACTTTTGCGCGGGTGGAACCGCGGGGCGCAGCTAGAATTACATATTTTGAAACTTAGAACTTAGCTAACGAAATAAAAAGAAACGAATTAAAGAAATATTGTTTAAACTGCTCAATTAAGAGGCACATTTTAAAATAGACATAAAATACGGAAGACGCAGCGTTGGAAGGCCTCCGATGACCTTGTGAAAGCCGTAGGAATCCGCTGGATTCGGGAAGTTGTGTGCTTCCCACATCCGCACTGGTCGAACTGGCGGTGCTTGGGGAAGGTTTATGTCCAGTAGTGGACGTCTTTCGGCTAAAATGAATGAATACATAATACATTGCTTGCTTGTTATACTAATGGGACTATAATGTATATTACGTTGACTTATATTCTAACTACGTAATCTAATGCTTTTATCTGACATACTGTAACACCTATTGTAACCTATGTTCACAAATAAATGAATTGAATTGAATTGAATTGAACTTTCGCCTTTATAATATTAGTATGATTTAGTACCTACACAAGCTTGATGTTTTTTTTTTTCAGGTACCTTATTCTCCATCAGCGTGTTCAGTAGGAAGCTGAAGGCGGATGATGCTGTGCTCGGCTTGATATCTACCAGCAGTAAGATCTGTGGGGCCTTAGTCTTGGCGTTCGCTAGGAATGACTATGAAGTGTACTTATGTGAGTTTGCTTATATATTTTTATCTTATTAGACATCGCTATTGATTCGAGAAATTCGGGAGTGAAATAAAAATATTTTTGGGCACCCGCTAAAATGTTGTTGTGATTGGGATTGGGCCGTAATCCACAACGCGGGTCCAGTGCGGGTTGGTTAATGTCACATGTCTTCAAATTTTTTGGTTCTAGGAAATGCCGGTATTCTCCCGATATTTTAATTCGCCGTTTTGAGGACGTATTCCACATTGGGCCCGCTTAAAAGGCACCTGAGTGAATGTGCCGCTGTGCACATTTAACAGGTGCCCAATGTGGAATACGGCGAATCAAAATATCGTGAGGATACCGGCATTTCCTAGAACCAAAAAATTCGAAGACATGTGATATCCACGAACCCGCACTGCACCCGCCTGGTGGATATCCCTCTCCCATAGAGGACGCCTGTACCCCAGCAGTGGAAACGATGCAGTCTGATTATACTTGTGCTTAAGAGCGTTTACGCCGTACGGCATTTCATACAAACTTTCAAGCCCTTGTTTTTCGAAATGAATGAACCAAATTTAATGAAACTTCATGCGCATAAGCAGTATATAAAACGTTACTTAAGAACATTTTCGAAAAATAGTATTACAGCCAAATTAGACCTATCTTAAATTTTCTATAGAAACAGTGATTTCCCGTTATCTTTTTTTAAATAAGACATTTCGAGAATGTTCTTAAGTAACTTTTTAGACTTTTGTATCCTGCTTATGCTTATGAAGTTTCATTAAAATCTGTTCATTCATTTCGAAAAACAAGGGCTTGAAAGTTTGTATGAAATGCCGTACGGCGTAAACGCTCTTAAATCAAGAATATACTTACTTTACAATCTCGCTACCTAAATATACATATAAAATTCAAAGTCCTTACTGACTGATATATCAACGCACAGCCTAAACCGCTGATGGATATGAAATTTGAAGGGTGTGTTCTTTGTGAAGAGTAGGTATCCACTAAGAAAGGGTTTTTCGAAATTCTACCCCTAAGAGGGTGAATGGGGGGAGGTTGAAATTTCACGCGGACGAAGTCACGCGCAGAAGCTAGTATAGCATAATCAGCCTATAACGTTCCCACTGCTGGGACATAGACCTCGTCTCTGTGATTGGGATTGGGCCGTAATCCACCACGGGGGTCCAGTGCGGGTCCACTGTGTATTCGTTTTTTTTTTTCTAGGACGATATTTTCTTTCACCTGTCTGGGTCAAAACCGCCTGTCTGGGTCCGAACTCTCATTATATAACTTGTAAATATTGTCTATAACTACATGTTTTTTTTCTTTTTTTTTCAGCTCCCCTATTAGAAATCTTAAACGGTACCTCAGCGATCGCTCTACGATCGATCGCATCAAAACTAGTCTCGTATCAAGAATTAGGTAAGAAACCTCTCATCACAAAAATATTATATAATTCCTCCTCAAGTCGTACTCCTCTTTACTGAGGGTCGTGATCCTCCCTTGAAAACATCTTTTCCCTGACGATGTTTCGCCATCTCTGTCTATCCTTGGTCAGGTGAAGCGCATCATGAAATTATATAATTACCGCAGACCAATTCTGGTCGTCTTAAATTAAATCTCCGACTGCCGTCGTTTTCTGTTGCTCAGATTTCTTAGATTTTGTAGGACAGACAGCAAAAAAAGTCGATTAATGCTGTTACTTTAACGTGTCATTGTAAATTGATACAAAATTTATTTATTTATACTAGCTGCGCCCCGCTGTTTTACCCGCGTAAGTGTCGATCCCGTGGGAATATCGGGATAAAAAGTAGCCTATATGTTAATCCAGGGTGTCAGCTACCTCCACACAAAATTT
Organism: Mesoligia furuncula; assembly: GCA_916614155.1. NCBI lineage: Eukaryota > Metazoa > Arthropoda > Insecta > Lepidoptera > Noctuidae > Mesoligia > Mesoligia furuncula. The sequence continues at coordinate 25,404,093 of OU744800.1, read as the reverse complement.
TATCAAAATTGGTCCAGCCGTTTGAGCGTGAAGAAGTAACAAACATAAACACACACACACTCACAAACTTTCGCCTATAAAATATTAGTGTGATTAATAACAAACTATTTACAGTTTGCACTACACTTACAAGTCAATACTAGTAATTATTCAATATATTCCTTTTCAGCATATCCTGTAGTAGGTATCTGAGTGTTACTAGAATAATAAAAAAAATATCAGTTCAGATATTTTATGGATATTTTGCTCAATAATTAAGATTTAACTTTTAAATCAGAAAAATATATGATAAATGATTTTTAATCTGAAAAATATATGATATTCTTCAGGATATATGCTAGATATATAGTTTGTTGAAATCATAATAGGTACAACTAATTTGATATGATAGAAAAAAATCATGAAGGTTCCTCTACAAACTTTCTTTTTACAATAAAAACCGTACTAATATACATACAATCATTCTGAATTTTTATCAGATTATTCTGCAAGCAACATACTAATTGTACGGTGCAACCGCACATTCTGCAATTCAGCAGTTCACGCCACACATTCATTCTACTCATTATAATTAGTTCAGTTCGCGTTGGGCTATCAAGTCAGCCAGGCGTTCTCGTTACAGCCAACAAGGGCCGCGTCACTCACTTCATTTCCACACCATCAGTCCATTAAGCTCATTTTACCTATAAGTACCTTTGGGACAATACAGTAGTGTTTCAGTACTTACCTTCTTTTATTCCATTCATCCCTCATCTAAAAGTAATGTATGGTCTAGCAAGGGATCATACATTCTTTTTGGTCCTTCGACTGTGAAATCGTACGCTATATAGTCCATTTCGCGCGCGTGGACAGTATAGCGCGAAGCTATCCAGTGACTCAAAGTGTGTGTTGTGTTGAGTGACTATAAAACTTTGGGACTAACAAGTGTCTCAGGGTCAACAAGGATCCGTAAACTATCAGGAGTTCAGTGCAGTCATTTTAAACATTGGGACTAACAAGTGTCTCAGGGTCAACAAGGACCGTAAACTATCAGGTGCTAAGTGTGGGGATTTCAGACTTAGAGACTAACAAGTGTCTCAGGGACAGTCAATCCGTAAACTATCAGGAGTTACTTTGGGACAAGCAGGTGTCTCAGGGGGCGTTTTACCATAAAGAGCTGAGGCTAGCAGGTGTCTCAGGGGATCACCAAGGATCCGTAAGCGTTCATCAAGAACATTCAAGTAAGATCTTTCCATTTATTTCTTACTTCAATAAGTCCTCGTCATGGAGGCCATACATGCAAATCAGGATGACCTTTACACAGCCATCCTAAAGTTGGGTACAAATATCAAAAAGGACTCAGCGGATCGTAAGACTGCAGACTATTTCAAGCGACGTTTAGAAAACTTAAATCAGTATTGGTCCGATTACCAGTACAATCACGACCGACTTCTTACGGAAGAAAGCAAGTCTCATCCGTATTTTAGTGGCCGTGCATACGAACGAACAGAAGAGTTATACATCTCCACCAAGGCACTCATCAATCAACAATATCAAGTTTTGTTGATAAAGATGAAGGAAGCTCAACAAGGAGGTTCTACTCAGGAGGTACAAGGTCCTGCACGGTCTGAGCAAGAAGATCCGGTGGGACGTCAATCGCCGCCCGTCGAGGTATGCTCTAGAGGTTCATCTAGCAAGCTTGATGAACTGTTGAAAAAACAAGCAAGCAACTTCAGGGCGCTGCAGCGCACTGTAGCAGGGATAAATTTGGATTTTATGTCCGAAAAGTGGGAGTTGAAAGATGCCTTACGTACTCTACAGTCTCGATGGTCTATCATAGATTCCTTACATTGGGAATTAGACAGCGAATTGGAGGGTACGAATCAAGAATATGAGGTGTCCTATACGAAGCAAGAAACGATTTACAATGAATTGAAAAATGCAATTAACAGAAAACTAGGGTCCGTAGTTCATAAGGAAAATTGGACACCAAAAATTGACATCCCGTTCTTCAATGGCAATTATCAAAATTGGGTGTCTTTTAAGGACTTGTTTGTTGAAGCTATCCACAGTAACGTCTCCTTATCAAACGCCCACAAGATGCAGTTTCTTAAAAGTAAGGTGCGGGGCGAAGCTGAACGTTTAATACAGCATTTGCAAATCAGTTCTGACAACTACACTGTTTGCTGGGAGATATTGAACAACAGGTACAACAATGCATGGTTGATTTTTACATCTCACATAGATCTCCTACTAAATCTTCCAGTAGTTCAACAAGCAAACGTCCCTCAGATCAAGAAAATTCACGATACTACACTAGAGAGTTTAAACTCAATAAGGAACCTAGGCGTTAATATAGACAGCTGGGATCCATTCATCGTGCGTATTTTATTGCTAAAATTAGACGCCGACACGCATGATCATTATTTGGAATCTCTGAAGAAACCCAGAGAACTGCCAAAATTGATGGAGTTTCTAAGCTTCTTAGAGAGCAGATTCACTGCATTGGAATCATCGCGCAAGAAAAACGAAAATTCCAAACCATCAACAAGCAAACAAAATAAATCGTCATCGTCAAATTTCAAGAATAAATATTCAGCAAGTAAAACTTCGGTAAATAATATCGAATTAACATGTCCGTTGTGTAAAGATTCACACGGAATATACTATTGCAGTAAGTTTTTAAACATGACACCAAGTGCAAAGCGACAAACTGTAACACGATTGCATTTGTGCAAAAATTGTCTTTATTCGCATGAAGATAAAGAATGTACGTCAGAAAGACGCTGCCGTGAATGTCGCGGCAAACATAATACACTTTTACATGAAGCATTTAACAATAAGCCTTCATGTAACCCAATTACGGAGAATGACAAACCAGCAGTTCTTGCAACTGGAACGCAAAATCAAGAATCACAAGAAAATCACATTTCGCAACAAGGCAACAACGTGATTGAAACATTATTAGCCACTGCAATGATCAAAGTTCAAGCAAGTGACGGATCATACCACAAAATGCGTGCGCTGATAGATCAAGGCTCTCAGGCCTCACTTATCTCAGCCAGAGCGGCACAACAGCTAGCTTTATCAAGAAAGTATTGCAGAGCCGTCATCTGCGGGATAGGTGAGAAGGAAAGCAGTAGCAAGGGCGTTACGAACATAACATGTTGTTCGCATTTTAATGATTTTACATTTAAAACAGATGTAGTTATCATGGACACGCTGATTAAACAATTACCAAGATGTACATTCACTAAGCCAACATGGGCGCACCTGGTCGGCATGCAACTAGCCGATCCAGAATACAATGTCAGCCGTCCTATCGACATCTTATTGGGAGCCGATGTGTATTCCCACATCATTTTAGAAGGCATTATCAGGGCTGATTTATCATTACCGGTCGCACAACAAACACGACTGGGGTGGATCTTATGTGGTAATTTCAAGACTTTCCACTGTAACGTAGTCCTGAATCAAGTGGACCAATTACAAAAATATTGGGAGATCGAAGATATCACAGAATCATCAAATTTTACCGCAGAAGATCAACAATGCATGGAGTATTACAAGAAAACCACAACAAGACATGAAAATGGCATGTATGAAGTAAGATTGCCTTTTCAAGAAAACTTTGAGAAACAGTTGGGATTGTCTAAAAATAAAGCAATGGCGCAATTTCAACAGTTGGAAAGGAAATTTCACAATAATGAAGAAGTAGCAAAACAATATAAACTATTTATTCAAGAATATAAAACTTTAGGTCATATGATACCAGCGTCAGGTAACATGCAAACGGATTATTATTTACCGCACCACTGTGTATTGCGAAACGATTCCACTACGACAGCACTTCGCGTAGTTTTCAACGCTTCTACAAAAACAACAACAGGAATCAGCTTGAATGACATCATGTTAAAAGGCCCAAATCTACAGCAAGATCTCCAATCTTTACTATTAAGGTGGAGGCAATATCGCGTAGCTTTTACGGCAGATATTGAAAAAATGTTTCGATTTATTTGGTTAAATGAACAGGATCAAAGATTTCAAAAAATCATTTGGAGGGATAACATTGACATGCGTCATCAGGTATACCAACTATGCACTGTTACATACGGCACCAAGGCCGCACCATTTCTAGCTATGATGACTTTACAACAATTGGCAGAAGATGAGAGACACAATTTCGACAGTGTTGCAATCAAGGCATTGGAGCACTCATTCTACATGGATGATGTTCTACACGGGTCTCATTCTGTCGAGTTAGCAGTAAAACTAAAGCAAGATTTAATCACGTTGTTAAAATCAGGGGGGTTCAATTTAAGAAAGTGGTCTTCCAACGCACCAGCCTTACAAGACGATACAATCGGGGCGAGTAACACGCAAGAAAATTTTAATTTCAAGGAAATGGAGACATCAAAAACCTTGGGATTACGTTGGAATTCCAAAGCAGACATATTTACATTTCAATCAAAAATTGAACAATCTACCAAAACACCAACTAAGAGGTCCATGTTGTCAGACATATCGAAGTTGTTTGACCCTCTTGGTTGGCTGTCACCGATATCAACCAAGCTAAAACTGCTATTTCAACAAGTTTGGATGTCAAGTATTCAATGGGATGACAAGTTACCCGATCAAACTAGCAAGGAATGGCTAAACATTAAGGGTGACATGCACAAAATCAACCAATTCAAGTTGGAGCGTTGGTTGGGTACAGGAGAAAACGACACGCTGGAATTACATGGATTCTGCGATTCATCTAATAAAGCCTACGCATGCGTTGTTTATTGCAAGACTGAAAACAACGGCGAAACAAAGATCTCGTTAGTAGCAGGAAAAGCGAGATTAGCTCCAGTTAACAAATCAATTTCATTACCAAGATTAGAGCTTAGTGGTGCTCTACTACTGGCAAAATTGTTGTCTAAAATTCAACAATGCCTTAGCAGTCATAATATCAAGATATATAGTTGGACAGATTCAATGGTAGTCCTAGCCTGGTTACAAGGAGAATCAGGACGATGGAAGCCATTTGTCGCCAACAGGGTGCGACAAATATCAAACATCATACCTAAAATCAGCTGGCATTACGTCAAGTCAGCTGAAAATCCAGCGGATTGTGCTAGCCGCGGATTGGGTGTCGATCAATTGAAAAACCATTCGCTGTGGTGGGAAGGACCGCCGTGGCTGTAGAACTACGACCCTGACCAAGAAACTGAGCAAGCAGTGTATACCACAGACGAAGAAGCAAGAAAAGCCAAGCATATTTATCACATATCGCAGCAAGAGAGCGATAACATTTTGGGTGAATTATTAACAAGATATAGCTCACTCACTAAACTAACAAGAGTTTTAGCATGGATATTAAGATTTATCAAGCAAGCGAGATACAAGAAAAACCGCATGCAAACTTATTTTACATTACAAGAATTAGTTAATGCTAAGCATAAAATAATTTTATATGTACAGCAGAGAGAATTTGCCCAGGAAGTACATAACTTACAAGAAAATAAGCCGCTATCAGCAAAAAACAAGTTATTGCAATTACATCCATTCCTTGACAACGAGGGACTTCTCAGAGTCAGAGGAAGATTAAGCAAGGCCAACATTCATCAAGATATGATGCATCCGATTATCATACCTCACGAAGGACACTTAACAAACTTAATTATAGATCAAGCACATGAACTTACATTCCATGGCGGAGCACGGGTAACATCAGCATTCATTCGCAAGAATTACTGGATCATAGGCGGGAATCGAGCAGTCAAAAAACGTGTACGTACCTGCGTTACCTGTCGTAAACATAATCCAAGCAAGTTGACACAGTTGATGGGGGATTTACCCACGCAAAGATGTAACGTTGCAAAGCCTTTTGAACATACAGGCGTCGATTTTACCGGGCACGTGCTCATAAAGGCTAACAAGGGCCGTGGTATAAAGACCACAAAGGGCTACGTGGCGGTATTTGTCTGTATGGTGACCAAGCTTGTCCATATAGAGCTGGTCTCAGACCTCACATCATCAGCATTCATAGCTGCATTGCGAAGAATGGCTGCAAGAAAGGGCTCGCCGAAACATTTATACAGTGACAACGGTACAAACTTTGTCGGCGCCAACAGAATTTTACAAGAAGAATTTGAAGAGATACAAGAAACATTCGATCAAGATTTCATCAAGGAAATTACTAGCATGGAGATCGAATGGCATTTTAATGCGCCCTCATGGCCTTCAGCAGGAGGGCTATGGGAGGCTGCGGTTAAAAGTTTAAAATATCATTTGAGAAGAGTCGTTGGAGAACAGAAGCTCACCTTTGAAGAGTTCAGTACAATTCTGGCTCAGTTAGAAGCAGTACTTAACTCGAGACCACTGTGTCCTCTGACTGAAGATCCCAACGACTTGGATTTCCTCTCTCCGTCAAGCTTTATCAATCTAAATCAAGACATGACTATATTAGAAACAGAAACAGATATGCGGACGAGATGGCATTTAACTCAAAAAATAGTACAAGATATTTGGAAACGTTGGCATACAGAATATCTCACTCAGCTGTCAGCAAGAAGCAAGTGGAGGCATTCTCAACCAGACATTCAACTAAATGACATTGTTACAATTAACGATGCAAACTTACCACCTGGGAAGTGGGCAGTTGGCCGCGTCGTTCAGCTGCATCCCGGTGCCGATGGCCACATCAGGGTGGTCACATTGAAAACAAAGAATGGGCTTATCAAGAGGCCTATTCTCAAGCTGTCTATTCTCCCTGTGAAAGATAGAATCGACAAACAAGAGTCGCGTTCCAAGGAAGTTAAAGATGGCAAGCCATATCAAAACAAAAAAGTAAACTACAGCTTCTCATCGCTTGTAATGTTACTTTTGTCTTTCATGAGCATCTTGACCACAGCTCACTGTTCATTCAATGTTACACAATTAAAAGACAATCAAGGTCTTTATTTTGACAAAATTGCAAACATGCAATTAATCAGAGATGAATGGAAGATAGTCACATACTATGACATGAATTCATTTTGGCAAGGTACAGAAGCATGCAGTAAATACCTTAGCTATTTGGATCATTTATGCAACAAGTTTAAAGATACGTCACATTGTGACATCATACAAGTTCAATTGCAGCAAGAATTCTCAGAACTCGAGTACTATAACCACCTGTTGCTGAGTCAGCATTCCAGCACGCGCCGCCGCAAGCGAGGCCTTATCAACGGTATAGGGTATCTCGCAAACGGCTTATTCGGCGTACTTGATGAGAGATTCGCCGAGCAATATAAACAAGATATTAAATCAATACAAGACAATGAAAATCATTTGCTTTCGCTCTTGAAACAACAAACAACGGTTATTGAAGCAGAATACAACGTTTTAAAAAGGAACTGGCAAGCAATTAATAAGCAAGACAAGATGCTTAATTCACTATCAATAAAGTTAGATAAGATGGAGAAAGTTTTATTGATAGAATCAGAGAGAAATCAAGTCATGAACGATTTCACTACAGGAGCAATTGCTACGAGCAATGTTTTAAGACAACTAAAAACAATCCAAACAAGTTTATTAGATACCATAACAGATGTTTATCACGGGAGACTCAATTTTCATTTATTGTCACCAGAACAACTGAAGGACACTCTGAATAAAATATCGAGTCATCTTTCAAAGGATCTTACGTTGCCGATCAATAACTTACAAATTAACTTTAGAAACATTTATCATTTATTGACAGTCAAAGCAAGAATGACTGAAGAATATTTAATCTTCGAATTGAAATTGCCTCTGGTGTCTAGAGATACATTTTCAATCATGAAAATTATTCCAATACCTCAACTTGTAGGTAACTCAAGCATGGCTACTTTAACTCCGATTGCTGAACATGTTGCAATCAATTTGAAGAAGGACTCGTATTTACCGATGTCTATACACGACGTCCAGACATGTCTACATGACAATGTCGATACTTATCTATGTCATATAGAGAAGCCGATTTATCATCTCAAGAATGATGAAAAATTATGTGAAGTAGAACCTGATTCCAGCAAATGCAAGATCAGTATCACGACTTGTTCGAATCAATGGACAGCTCTTAGCAAAATAAACAATTATGCATTTTTCTGCTGTAGTCAGTGTCAAATAAGAGTTCTATGCGACGATAATGTATCGCCGGGGCAGTTAATAAAGGCAGGCATATTGGGAGTCGAACACGACTGTCTAATTAAAACCGAAAGTTTTACGGTTTATTCACGCAATGAAGGTTTAAGCACTTTAGACATAAAACCATCTTTCAAACTGCCTGAGATAGAACCAATCAATCATGTCATAGACGTAGGCATCCCAACTCCACTGATACAAAACTATACACTCCTCTCGAGCAACGAGGAGCTTGAAGAAATTAAGAAGCAACTCCGCGTTCTCAAAGCAAGTGAAAATTTGCCACATCAAATTTCATATCACGATATCCATCACTACACAGCATTTTATGTAGTGATCGGAGTTCTGTTGGTGGTTGGAGCAGTCTTTACGGTACGACGGCTGCGCAACAGGCGAACCGCATCTCTTGCGGTGGCAAGGGCCGCATTGGCGAGTCTACAGACCGAGCAACACGCGTCACCGGCACGAGCAGAGGCTGGGGCCTCCATCTCATCGTCCACGGTTCAATATAGTGTTAGTGCGCGTAATCAGTGTGAGATTCCGTGTGTATCAGATTACAGTGAAATTCCAAAAGTGCATAAGTTAGACAAGTGTACAGTGCCTATCTCTCGTAACGGAGTTCAAGTAGAGACTCTAAACATAGAATAAGGACCAATTGGAATCACCTTGTTACTCATCTTTCATGTTCATCTTCCCGCTCGGGAGCATGTACGGTGCAACCGCACATTCTGCAATTCAGCAGTTCACGCCACACATTCATTCTACTCATTATAATTAGTTCAGTTCGCGTTGGGCTATCAAGTCAGCCAGGCGTTCTCGTTACAGCCAACAAGGGCCGCGTCACTCACTTCATTTCCACACCATCAGTCCATTAAGCTCATTTTACCTATAAGTACCTTTGGGACAATACAGTAGTGTTTCAGTACTTACCTTCTTTTATTCCATTCATCCCTCATCTAAAAGTAATGTATGGTCTAGCAAGGGATCATACACTAATACACTAGTGTTTTAATTTTTTTAGTCCAAACAATAGATATTTTGTAAATAGATAATTGATTCATATTTTGCAATAAATTACCAGCGTTGTGTCATCGCGCTTCTCTTTCTTTTCTATGCAGTCCGACAAAAACTTTAGGTCATTTAGTCGCCTTAAGCTTTGTAAATGAACTTCTCCCCATTCTCCCGATGATGCATGCTCATCTCTGGAACATCGAAATAACTCGCTCAAACTGTATTACTTTAATTTTTCAGGTAAAGTGTACTCTCTCTTCGGCGTGGCTGAGACCATGATGCCGATAATCTTCGCGCCACTGTACTCCAGGGTGTACATAGCCACGCTGACTGTGCTTCCGGGGGCTGTGTTCCTCATGAGTGTCGCTGCTACTATACCAGCTCTTTGTATATTTGGGTAAGACTTCGAGTTACATAGAAGGTCACTACCAGGCCCCACCACTTCGATCCATACCTACGTCATACGCAGTCGGATATCTCGCTACCGCAAACTGGTACCAGCTAAGAGTGACTGCGATGAACGATGCTGGGACTGCTTGCAAGTATTACACTATTCTACCGCTTATACTTAGGCTCCTTCAAACAGGCGCGATACGCGATAAAATCGCACGAGACACAAAGGCACTGCAAGTCGCGCAACGAGCGGTGCCTTTGTGTCGCGCGCGATTATATCGCGTGTCGCGCGCGATTATATCGCGTGTCGCGCCTGTTTATAGGAGCCTTTATGGATCAATTAGCTGCACTCTTGAAATATCTTGCTCATGCGACCCACCCTGCTGCATCGCATCGCCTGCCCGTGCTATTACATCGTTCCGTTTCGCTTAGCGTTCTTTCTGAGTTTTATTATTTTTGCTTGTCTCTTGAAAGGCCTAGAGTGATGTTAAGTAGCCTATAGCCTTTCTCAAGAAAAAGATTTTTTCAATTCCGACTGCTAGTTCCAGAGATTAGCACGTTAAGACAAACAAACAAACTCTTCAGCTTTAGATATAGATGAACACACAGACAATTTGATAATTCTGTGTAAGTAACTCATCATCTGCCTAGCCTTTTCCCAACTATGTTGGGGTCGGCTTCCAGTCTAACCGAATGCAGCTGAATACCAGTATTTTACATGGAGCGACTGCCTATCTGACCTCCACAACCCAGTTACTGGGTAATACTGGTAAAACTGAACTTTACCCCCCTCCCCTTGATAAGACTGCTTGTCAGACCTTCGGGCTTCTGATTACCCGTAACGACTGTCAAAGATCCACGAATGACAGCCGGGACCAACGGCTTAACGTGCTTTCCGAGTCGCGGAATGTAAAGATGGTCACCCATCCACAGACCAACCGCGGCAAGCGTAGCTTAACCTGATCGATCGACTGTTATTATTTAGCCACGGGCCCGTTCTGATTTTAATTAATTTTAAGTTATTAACGGACTAAAAGAAAGAGAGGAAGTGTTTAATTCTACCAGTTTTTTTTAGCACGCGACTACTGTAGTTTTTGCACACCTAGGTGCAAAGGTGAGTTTATGAATTCCTAAACGAATAATGAGCTGAGAGTTATCAATCACAGACATTCACAGTGATATTCAGTTGACACAAAACAATAGGAAATCGACAACAAAATAGCGTCTTACCAAGAAAGTAATACACTATTTTGTTATTTATCACCCATTGTTTTCCCATTGTTTTGTGTAGTTTCTATTAGCTAAGTGGGAAATTGAATAGGCAAATTCATTAGTAGTTAGTTTAGTAGTACCTAGTTGTCATGTTTTCATAAAGATTGTACTGGACATTATTGCAGCCCCATTCAAACTTTATGGTACCTCTCGCTGCGCAGTACCTCGCCCCTCAACGCCGCTGAAACGTGAATTTGTGAATGCGCAGTGACTCGCCTCATGTTCTGAGCCGCCATAAAGTTTGATGCGGGCTGTACTGTAATTTCTGCACATACAAAGGTGAAGTTTGTGAATTCTCAAACTAATAATGAGCTAACAGCTATCACAGACATTCTTTGTAAGTAATACACTATTCTTACAACAGGTGCGACTGTCTGTGTGGTGCCGGACTTAAAGAATTGGACCACCCCTTACTTCCCGTGGGTGTCGTAAAAGGCGACGAAGGGTCTTACCGGAGAATGGGCAGCAGCGTTCTCTATTTATTCCACCATCATACCATACTGCGATCGCCAACCCGCCTGCCAAGCGTGGCGATTATGGCAAACCCCCCCCCAAATTGGGGGAGGCCTATGTCCAGCAGTGGACGTCTATCGGCTGAAACGACGAATACACTATTCTGTTATTTATGTCCCATTGTTTTGTTTCCTTTCTATCAGCTAGATGGGAAATAGTCAAGACCTTAGTAGTTAGTTTAGTAAGTAGTACCTAGTGGTCACTTTCATACCAATAAAGTCAGTGGACTATAATAGGTCATGATTCAAACTTTATGGCCGCTCTGAAGTGCAGTACTCGCTGCGTAGTACCTCACCTCTCACCCCCGCTGACACGTGAATTTGTTACTGCGGAGAGACTCGCCTCATGTTCCGAGACGTCATAAAGTTTGAATCGGGCTGTCCTAATCAGACGACGATAAGAAGTCAAAGGAAACATAAACCTGATAATGTTTGAACCGCTTGTGTGCCGTAATTACAGACACAATTAAAAAGCCATTGTGTCTCGCGTACATCTACGTTCCGGCAGACTAAGGGTTAATAGAACGTTCTATTTACTGATTAAATTTTAATTGTATTCAAGCAAAGAAACTCATTTCCTATTTTATGATTATTGATTACAATGATAACAGTGCTTTTTTTTATTATTTATTCAGGTTAGCCTACAGGCTAACACCACATGCACTATTTTATTTATATTATAAATTTTTATTTTTGTAATTAATTATACATTCTGAATGAACATAAAACAAACCATCTTGCAGTTTAACAAACAAATCAACATTATCAAATTAAATTAAATATATTAAATAAATTGATAATAAAATAACAGGTAAATAAATTAAATTAAACTAAGATTAAATAATTGGTTTACATTAGATAATGATTAGAAATTAATTAAATAAGTATATTGATTAACAAATTGGCCATTCATGGATTACAAATACAAAATGTAATCCATGAATCGTTTGTGGGAGCGAGATATCCATGTGGTGTTAGCCTGTAGGCTAACACCACATGCACTATTTTATTTATATTATAAATTTTTATTTTTGTAATTAATTATACATTTTGAATGAACATAAAACAAACCATCTTGCAGTTTAACAAACAAATCAACATTATCAAATTAAATTAAATATATTAAATAAATTGATAATAAAATAACAGGTAAATAAATTAAATTAAACTAAGATTAAATAATTGGTTTACATTAGATAATGATTAGAAATTAATTAAATAAGTATATTGATTAACAAATTGGCCATTCATGGATTACAAATACAAAAGGCAAGGTGCCATAGAAATCGTTCCTGGGAGGAGTTTATGAGTGGCGTAATGTGGTCTCCATACGACACTACAGTACTCCAGTATGCTTTGGCCAAGGCTATTATCTAGCAATATTTTAGTGCTGACCTGTTTGAAACCCATTGCGTAGTACAAATCCTAACATTTTGGATGCTTTTTTGATAGTGTTTTAAATGCAATACCTAAACCGATGTATAATACATGAAGTTTCAACTTTGACGTTAGTCTAGGGGCCATGATCGCAAGTGCTACTGCTGACCATGCGGTCCTAGGTCGATTCCCGGGTCGGGCAAAAGTGTTGTAGGATTTCTCCATCTGAAATTTCTCAGTAGCAGCCTGGAGTCTGGATTGGTGCCCGGTAAATGGCAATAGGGACGCCCCCTGTGGGACATAAATGTAACTAGCGAATTGTAAGTGTACTAAATAGGTGCACCTGTGCCTAACCCTTCAGTGAATATAGGCGTGATGTTATGTTATGCTTCAACTATCGCAGAATACACTATACAAAACAGTATATAAGTAGCTCCAGGATGACCCCGACAGGATGACTTGATTGATTGATTGGTAGCTTCCAGGCCTGAATTTAATTACCTCTCGTTGCTTCGGTATCCCGTAGTTACTACTGTTGGAAAGTGATTGACAGATTCAAAACCACTGTAACTTTTGTTATGTTCTAAGCCAAATTATCTGAAGGCTCAGTAAAAAAGTTGACTTAAATTTTTGGAAATTAAGAGGTTTTTGACATATTGAGACTGAGATCAGGGGCCTAAAAAGGCCCCTTTGGCAGAATCATAAAAGGATAACATTGTTTATGAATCATAATGGACAGTTAACTGTTAAGTTAATCGTATCAAATCCCATTGGTGAAGGAACAAAAAATAACCGACATCCAAAAAAACACTTCAAAGTGAAAAATAACTTTAATTTCGGAAGTCGGTGTCTTTGGATCTGTATTTTAGTTTTTGCCACCGACTTCCGAAATTAAAGTTATTCACTTTGTAGTGTCTTTTTTGGAAGTCGGTCTTTTTTTTTGTTAAAAAGGTTTTATTTCTCGCTTTTTAGTGGGTTTATTTATCATGTAGGTATCTAAGTTACAATAGCCTAATGTCAACTTGCCCATCGCTTTTTACAAAATATTGCTTTTCCCGATGCAGGGACGTTAATTGTTGAGGAGTTCTCCTGGTATTCCACCATCAGCTCTATTTCACCATTCGCATTGTGACGAGCATAAAGTGCTTAGCAACCTTATTAAAGTAATCGAATCGCAACCCGTGAAATAAATAATTATTATTGAGTAGTTCCGGCGGCCATCTGTGGTCTTCTTCATCTGTTCCACTTCACCAAATGGTGGTTTCTGAGAGCAGATGCACGAGTTACTATAAAAAACCTAATACTAATACCTAAATCGCTATAGGTGTGCCTATAATATATGAGGAGTTCCCTCAATTCCTCATGGATCCCATCATCAGAACTGGATTATGAAAAAAATGGGACCAATCTGGAAGTATATCCTATTGAATAAAAAAAGAATTTTCCAAATCGGCTTATAAGTGACGGTAACAAACATAAAAAAAAAAAACCGAATTGAGAACCTCCTCCTATGTTTTGAAGTCGGTTAAAAATACCAATCAATCCAATCAAAATCCAATGCCAATCTCTTTGATTATAACTACGTAGTACAGTGAAAAAAGAAAAACACGGACTGTTTTCGCCATTTTTATGATTCTGCCAAAGTGGCCTTTTTAGGCCTCCAGACTGTGAACGTTCTTAAGATTACGAGAATTGAACCTCTGATATTTAAGAACAATATTTCTTCAGTTTATATATTAAGAACGGGTTGTTTTTGTTATAAATTTTGGTATTTCTAGGGCACGTCCTAGGGCCGACCTGGTAAACTCGAATGCTGCTTAGCCTTTTTCGAACTATGTCGTGAGGAAAGGTTTGAGAGTATGAATGTCGATGGCTATAAGAGTAGGGGAAGACCAAAGAAACGATGGATGGACTGTGTGACTATATGGTTAGAAAGGGGGTGACTACCGAGATGACGACTAATAGAGAATTATGGAAGAAAACGACAAGATGCGCCGACCCTAAATAAATTGGGATAAGGGCAGGAGAATGATGGTGATGAAGATGAAGATGAGGTCTGCTTCTAGTCTAACCGGACGCAGCTGAATACAAGTATTTTAAATAGTATTTTCTACCATTAAGGGTCGGTAAACGAAATAGAAATCAGACATAAGCCTACAAAATTTCAGACAGAAAATTCTAGAATTCTCAACCACTTATTTATTCGGCGATAACTCATAATGCGTTATTCGTGGCCATCTGTCGAAGAGACCTGTTTTCTCAGAGCTGAGGTATAGAGCTAACATCTGCGGCATGTTTTTACATTTATTTATCAAATAAAATTATATAAAAAGTTTTTATGATATTGAAGGTTGGCTTTGTTTTTTTTTTTGGTTGGAAAATCATCAAATGACTCCTCCCGCTCTGGGTGGAGCGGAAGGGAGTGTCAGACTCTTACTGACTAAAACTCACCCGTGTTCCTTCCTTAGCCCTTTATGTTCCGGGGTAGCGGTAACCCTTTCGGACAATCCCGCTGGCCCGGCAGGCTTCGGCCCTAAGGGGGCCCCTCCTCGATGCTGACATCTCTTTGAGGCGCGCGTGCAACACGTACGCGCCGTCCGGCACGGGCCTGGTCCTGATCAGACGGTGAGCTACCCATTACTCTCCGCCCGCAGGCCCGCGCCTACGGTGGCCGGGAGTCGTCATGAGGCTCCCGACGCCGGGGGAGTCCCCCGCGGCGGCTGAGACGGGAGGCTCTCTCCCTGAACCGTCCCGCCACCTCCTTTGCTAGCATGACTGCTTCGCGGAAGGAGGTGACTGCCTCCCACTCCCTCTCACCCCGGACCATGGCTCGCACCAGGGCCGGACGCGAGAGGTCGCCGCCGCTGCCGATCGCCTCTACGAGGACACGGCGGTGCTCCACCCAAGCGGGGCAGACCTCCACCGTGTGCTCCACCGTGTCCTCTGGGCGATCCTGGCAATGGTGACACCCGGGCGTTTACTCCCGCCTGATGTTGTGCAGGATCCTCCTGAAACTTCCGTTGTCCGGTGAGGAGGTCCTCACCAGCACAGTCCTCACCGCCTGACGCAGGTGCGTCAGGCGGTAGGTGAGGGTGCCGTGGCGCCTCTCTAGCCACTCCTCAAAGAGGGGCCTTATCGCCGCTATCGCGGCGTGCCCTGCGCTGGGTTGCGACAGTCGCTCTTTCCATGCCGCCATGAGATCGCGCCGGAGATCCGTCCGCTCCGCAGCGATTTGCCGCGGAAGCGGATCCTCCCCCCGGCGTAGTGCCTCCACGCGCCACTCATACAGGCGCGCGAGGACTATCGCCTCCAGATCCCATGGCGGCAGTCCGGCAAGGAGGCTTGCCGCCGAATGCCGCCTCGCCCGAGATCGTGCGGTAGCCCCGGATAAGCCTTATGGCTACCACCTTCTGGGGCGCGTTCAGGTAGTGGGCGGCTCGCCGCCGCAGTGAACGCGCCCACACCGGGGCCCCGTATAGGGCCATGGACCGCACGACCCCCCCCGGTAAAGCCTCCTGCCGGAGGCGTTTGGCCCCTCAGGTTGGGCAAGATCCGCTTGAAGGCGGCCCCGGCCCGTTCCAGTTTGGGGGCCAAAAGTCGGAAATGCTCACGAAGTTCCACCGGCTGTCGAGGACGAGACCCAGGTATTTCATCGTCATCTCGACGCCGATGTGAACTCCTCCTACCGTTAGTTGGGATCCTGATGGTGGCGGATTCCGGGGCCCATGAAACGACATGGCCTCGGACTTGTGCAATGCCACCTCGAGACCCAACTGCCGTATCCTCTCCACTTGAAGGTCGGCTTGATTTAAAATAAGTAGGTATGTATGTACTGGACGAAAAAATCTGAGTTATAGTACTTTTGTCATCAAGCGACGCCCGCTTTACTTGTGGTTAACAAGTGTACAAACACGCTGTATAAGAGCAGCTCTCGGTACCATCCGAGACAATATGGCGAAGTCGGAAGTGTGTATGTGTTACGTGTACACGCTACTCTTCTTCACGCACACATTCACAGCGTGGTTGTTCACTTGGAACACAAGTAAAACCCGAATCGCTTTGTGAGATAAAAATACTGCATCATTGTTCAGTTGTAACATCAAATAAAAGTATGTACTTAAAACCTGGGTATGAATTAACGTTTTTGGGAAGGCTTATTCGAAAACACAAGTAGATACATAAGTACTACAAAGTACCAAACTATAGTCCGCGCTGAACTATAGTCGGACTTTTAATTAGCTGCAGTAAAATGACAACTTATGTGTTACTTAAATGACTGAAATTGGCGTCTTTTTGTTTTTTCGCGGCTATCAACCAAATCTTGTCCTTCTAGTACAGAATAGTGTAACAAACGAAACTTATTTGACATGAGTTATTATGAAGTGTCATTTTACTACAGCTAACTATAAGTCGGACTATAGTTGCCGCGCCTTGGGTGGAGAAGGGGGTGAAGGCGGCGGGGTAGTTTAGTCCTGTCAAATTATCAGCGACTGACGTAAATTGGCGTAATTTTAGTAGGCAAGTTTTTAATCACTTGTATGGAGTAGTGTCAGGCGCTGACAGGGCTAAACTAAAATTTATCTTCTGTCCTTTTCATAATGAAATAGAAAGAAAAAGATGCACTGAACTTAAATTTAGTTTAGTTTGTGAACAAGGGCATCACCATTGTGTTCTTTTGTAATTTCTAATGTGACAATATTAACGTGGACGTCCTCTTCCATAGATAAATGTATGGAAAGACTTGCACGTTATAACGTTATCGTGGAATTTAGGAGCGTCTTCATATATTTCCATAGGTACATTATACTGTGATATCGTAATGACGTTCACTAATATCCTCACGTTATAAATCTCAAAAGCGCAGTCATCGCGCGTCCATAGGACATTTGTCGAATTAATTAAATTATTATTATTATTTGGTTACACAAAGGCAAAAAGGCTAAATAATAACAGCACGGGTCGATCGAGCAGGTTAAGATACGCTTGCCGCGGATGGTCCGTGGATGGGTGACCATATTCACATACCAAGACCCCGCCGTGCCTCGGAAAGCACGTTAAGCCGTTGGTCCCGGCTGTCATTCGTGGATCTTTGACATTCGTTACGGGAAAAGTCCGAAAGTCTGACAACCAGCCTTACCAGGGGTATCGTATTACCCAGTAACTGGGTTGTGGAGGTCAGATAGACAGTCGCTCCATGTAAAATACTGGTATTCAGCTGCATCCGGTTAGACTGGAAGCCGACGCCAACATAGTTGTAAAACATAGTTGGGAAAAGGCTAGGCAGATGATGTTATTTGATTAGACTCACTAGCTGCTAATTAGCTGATGGCAGTGTATCGTATATCTTGGAGAATTTAGTCTGTCCAGTCGATTCTTGGAGCAGTTCAGTTAAATGAACTGATCAAATATTTATTTCCTCCACCGGCACACACTAGCATAGTATACTTACTTCAAGCGTAATCCAAACATGTTCCTTTCTTTCCAGTTGGTTCTATCAACAGCACAGAAAAGACGATAAAGAGAAAAGACTGAACGTGCCCAATACTCCGCCTCTGCCCGGGGACATCCCGGTGGTTCCTGCGTAGCCTGAATGATAATCTTCTGTTGCCTTTAAGGTCAGCAGACATATCAACTCGGAAAGGGATCGTCATCGTATCGCCTTTCGTCTCGCCGTCAAACAGGCGTCAACCTCACTTAAGCACGTAACCAAAGCGGATCAGCAGCTCCGATACGTCGACTCGGCTACGGCTAGGCGACGACGCGCTTACGGCTCTGGTTGATGGTGCAGCAGGCAGGCCGGAGCAGTGAGATGGGCGAGGGTGGACGAAGAGACGTAAGCTCGGGTACGAAGAGACCTAAGCGCGGGGACGACGAGCCGTAAACGCGGGAACTGCAAGTTGACCACGCACCGCACCGCGTTACGATTTCGATTAGTGTGCGTTGCAGTAGGGAGTTTCATACAAAGAATACTGAAGGGCTGGAGTTGATACGGTGACGATCCCTTTCTGAGTTGATGTGTGTGCTGTGACCTTTATTGTTCATACACATGAGCAACAAGCATCAACTGCAGAGGTAACTGCGGCCGTCGACAACGTGGCGCTTGTATATTTGAGTACAGTAGTACCCAACTGATATGGCTTACCGATGTACAGACGCCAGCTGCACATCAAGCTACCCGAAACTGTCAAATTTTCCCAATCAACTTTGAACCTTATACTTTAGCGATAAAGTTGAAAATCTATCAAAGAGATTTGACAGATTGTAGTAGCTTGATGTGCTGGCGTGTGCACCTGCGCAAAAGATGAATTTTCAAAACACGGGAGATGCTATTGACCAATCGGCACGCTCCACGCACCGCGCTTCTTTTTCCTGTACCTACCGCTCAAATACACGAGCGCATGTTGTCGACGTCAGCAGCCGACGCGTTGACGGCTGCAGTTGACTGCCGTTGACGCGTGTCACTCCTGTGTATAACTACCTACTTACTGGAACTGAAAGATAAAATAATATTTTGTTATGGGCCCTAACTTTAGAGTTGCAAACAGTATTTTTTAATATATTTTGAATAATTTAAAATTATTTTGTTGTGATAGGTACCAATTAACATTGGTGATTAAATAATGTTGATAAAGATTTTGTTTTTATCCTAATCCTAACTAATATTATAAATGCGAAAGTAAGTTTGTTTGTTACCTTTTCACCTAACCCACTGAACCGATCATCCTGAAATTTTACATATACGTTGTCAAGCGTACAGAAACGGACATACAACGGGTAACATAGGTCCCGTGAAAAACAACAATAACGTTATTATGATAATAGATGGCGCCACGTGTCTTTCGAATCATGATTGAATTGTATTAGAAATCACGGGATCGAGATTTATGCGGGTGAAACCGCGGGGCGCAGCTAGTTTATTATAATTATTGGTCGGTCTTATCTCATTTGGCAAAAGCCGCAATTTTTACACATGGCTTTTATGGGCTTTTTACACATGGCTTTTATGGGCTTTTTACACATGGCTTTTATGGGCTTTTTACGTAGGAAGAACACCGCGGGGTTTTAATAGGTACGAGTCCAACACAGCATAATCTACCTAATGTTCCCACTGCTGGAACACAGGCCTCCTCTCTGTGAGGGGGAGTGGGCCAAAACCACAAAAAGTACTCTGTGGCCAAAACCCACCACGCGGGCCTAGTGCGGGTTAGTGAATGTCACATGCCTTTAAATGTTTGCTTCTAGGAAGGTTCTAGGTCATGCCGGTACCCCCACGATGTTTTCCTTCGCCGTTTTGAGAGTCCGACACAACCGTCTATTTTCACCGGCAAAAACTATTACCTACTCAAGAGAAATTTCCAACGAGTAAAAAATTTGTTTTGCTGCCATAGAGAACACTGCAAAAAATTGACAGATCCCGTAATTTCCATGACACGAACATAGGTGGAATGGTACCTACATAATCTCCATAACCCATAATTTAAATAATTCGCCATCAACCGTTTACAGTAACAGCACAATGAATATCTCTGTTGAGAGCACTAATTCATAGTGACGTGAACACACCAGGTACATGCGAACACACCGTAAATATCACTTACTGGAACACCGCGTCATGCGCTGTTGGCCTCGTATATCCGAATTATATAATTTACCTGGAAACTATGATTTTGCGGTACAGTCGTGTGAAACCGTGTTTGTATGCAGGTTTTTGTGTGACGACGGCGATTTTAGAGCTGGGAAGGTGTTGGGTAAACAACGATGCATTACATCGATGTCTAGAATGCTACTGCTACATTGTAGCGTTAAACTACACGTCGCCTGTCTTGCACACCGCTCGACGTCTCGCTGTACAACAGAGCGCGGGCGAAGTGTAATTCGCGTTATCGCGACAATTTAGGTAGCCGTAGCAGAATAGAATTTAGATTACTCCTCCGGCTGTACAAATTTTGTAGCACACACAAAAAATAATACTTACACAATTTTGTTAATGTGCGTGTGGTGTGAGGGCCACTTTGTTAAAACTCTTTGAAAATGTGCTTAGGATTTAGTGAACATTCCCAAAGAATTGTGAAAGTTGGTATCAGATTTTGTGAAAGTCTAATAACCGAGTTATAGACTGTAAAGTTGGGCCCTCAGTTCTCACATAGAGGATTGAGGGCCCACCTGAAACTGATAAACTATGGACACTACAGAAAAAGTCTTTATGCCAAAATCTAAGCTAATACCAAACAAAATTTGTGAAAACAAGATATTATCGCAAAACACTGTCCTACTTTGTATATCTTCGTACAAAATGGGCCCTCAATTCTCATACACGTAAAAGTTTATTACGCAATTATAATGAAATCATTAACTTACAGCTACTGTTTGAAATCCTATATGCTACTAAATAAATTGTGAAAATTTATAAAAGCAAGAACAGGTCACCACTTTTTGTTGTTTGAAAGTTATCCCTCAGTCCTCCATTTCTTTTGTTTTCGATTTATTACGCTTATCGTATGAAAGATAAGACAAATACAACATTGTCTCTTCTTGTGTCAAAATTGTGCAACAAATTAGATACCAGAAAGAAATTAAAAGACCCTTTACTATATAAGAAAATCGAGTTTTATTTTTATTATCTGAATTTGCAAATAAGGTGACCACAATTTCTTTTCGATTGCAGTAAAGATTAGTAAATGTAGAGTATAAGTTTTAATAAACTTTCTTAGATTTTTCGCTTATTATCGTCATAGCATTTGTACTCAAGTTTCGTGATAAAAAAATAATAATTTCGGAATTCGAATGATCACAAAAAAAAATACTGTTTCCCAAATCATTTTTGCTTGAAATATCGTTCGTTCTGAAATAACTAATGACAATAATCAAATAATTTATTTATTATTTTTATAAAGGCTTTTGCCCAGCCATGGGACAATGTAGGCTAAATATAATCCTAACTAATATTATAAATAAAACTAATAACTAGCTAATATTATATTAAAAATATTATTACATGTATTATATAATTATTGTTTACATATATGCACAATAGTTGTAATATTTAGTGTAGTTACTAAACAATAGTTTATGACAGTGCCGCGGAAGTTGTAGGTAATAAAGCATTAAAGCGAGTTTTATGAAACAGTTGTAGTGAAGAACAAAAATAATAATATTTTTTTAATACGCAAACACATCTTCGGTCAAGACACTCGATCATCTTCGGTCAAGATATCAAACATTCAAGGTAAGTTTGTTTTGATACATAGGTACTCATAATTTTATAAGTTCGTAATATTTTACTAAATAGTACTTAGAATACTCACAATACTTACTCACAGTACTTAGAATACTTACTCTAAGAATTGTTTAATTCAATTTCACCTATTTATAAATTGTAAAGTTTTTAAATTAAAATATAATTATTACATACGCCAGAAAACATCTTTGTTATTGTGCAAGTAAAAAAACCTACCTAGGAATAAAAAAAACATCCAGGAACGCACTGCTTTATAATGTACTAGCTTCTGCCCGCTACTTCGTCCGCGTATAATTTGAAAGTCCATAGTGGCTCCATCTATTATCATAATGACGATAATGTTGTTTTCCTCGGGAACAGCACTTTTTTCGGGATGAAAGGTTCAGTGGTTTAGGCGTGAAAAGCTAACAAACAAACTTACTTTCGCATTTATAATATTAGTTAGGATTATTGATTAGTAAATGTAGAGTCATAGGTTTTAATAAACTTTCTTCGATTTTTCGCTTATTATCGTCATAGCATTTGTACTCAAGTTTCGTGATAAAAAAAAATTATTTCGGAAATTGAACGATCACATAGTGTCATTAGTTTTTCGGAACGAACGAATTTTCAAGTAAAAATGATTTGGGTAACAGTATTTTTCTATATGATCGTTCAATTTCCGAAATAATTTTTTTTATCACGAAACTTGAGTACAAATGCTATGACGATAATAAGCGAAAAATCGAAGAAAGTTTATTAAAACCTATGACTCTACATTTACTAATCTTTACTGCAATCTAAAAAAATTGTGGTCACCCTATTTCCTAATACAGAGAATAAAAATAAAACTCAATTTACTTATACAATAAAGGGTCTTTTAATTTCTTTCTGGTATCTAATTTGTTGCACAATTTTTTTCACAAAAAGAGACAATTTTGTATTTGTCTTATCTTTCATACGATAAGCGTAATAAATCGAAAACAAAATAAAATGGAGGACTGAGGGCCCGAATTTTATCAAGGTCATAACTTTTAAACAACAAAAAGTGGTGACCTGTTCTTGCTTTTATAAATTTTCACAATTTATTTAGTAGCATATAGGATTTCAAACAGTAGCTGTAAGTTAATGATTTCATTATAATTGCGTAATAAACTTTTAAGTGTATGAGAATTGAGGGCCCATTTTGTACGAAGATATACAAAGTAGGACAGTGTTTTGCGATAATATCTTGTTTTCACAAATTTTGTTTGGCATTAGCTTAGATTTTGGCATAAAGACTTTTTCTGTAGTGTCCATAGTTTATCAGTTTCAGGTAGGCCCTCAACCCTCTATGTGAGAACTGAGGGCCCAACTTTACAGTCTATAACTCGGTTATTAGACTTTCACAAAATCTGATACCAACTTTCACAATTCTTTGGGAATGTTCACTAAATCCTAAGCACATTTTCAAAGAGTTTTAACAAAGTGGCCCTCACACCACACGCACATTTTTGTTAATCACACTTACTAAACCACCTGAATAACCGCTGGCGATGAACGAGAAACGAGTAAAGCTAACAACTAAAACTAGTTAACGAGCAGCGAGTGCGCAACGGCGACAAGCGATTACTAGAACTTTTCTCACGAACGAGCAATTCTCAAGATACGCGTACCAGAAGGTACTCGTATGGCGTGAGTCTCTAAACAAATGTTCTGCTCACCAAGCGAGCGTCGCTCTTGACGCTGCGATAAACGAGTACTCGCCAGTGTGAACAGACAGCTATATGTATATCTTTTACTTACACGGTACTTACAATCGTTGGTATGTTTCTTGAGCGAGAAAACCGTTGATGGCTAGTCACTTCCGTCGGTGGTGGGACAGGTAGGTGCCTACTGCGAACTGAAAACAATCTTAAATTAACGCTAGGTGAACTCCAAAGCCATGTTTGTAGTCTTTTTTTTGCGTAGACGACTTTTGATTCTTCAAGTCGTCATCATCTGAATCTGCCTCTTCCATGGATAAATAACTTTTATTTCGGACGTCGGTGTCAATAAACGAAAATACGGAACTAACGACACCGACTTCCGAAATAAAAGTTATTTATGACTTTGGAGTGTTTTTTTTTGGAGTATGTTGTTTTTTTTTCACTTTTTAGTTGTAAGTACCTAACCCACACAAATTCAATTAACATTAGTGCATTGAAGAATTGGAGAGACCGACTAGAAGAATCATCAAAATTCGCATAGAAATGCCGGAGATGCAGTACATTTTTGTACGTGTATACTTCGTATTGTATGTATTATACAATACTAAAACCTTCCTGAAAGTAGGTATAATTAGTTTTTGATAAAGTCGCGAAAATACAAACAAACATAGGTACCTACATACATGACATACTTACGGGTCGAATACAGAACCTCCTTTTTCGAAGTCGGATAAAAATA
This sequence comes from Mesoligia furuncula, assembly GCA_916614155.1. Classification (NCBI taxonomy): domain Eukaryota; kingdom Metazoa; phylum Arthropoda; class Insecta; order Lepidoptera; family Noctuidae; genus Mesoligia; species Mesoligia furuncula. Next base: position 25,379,754 of record OU744800.1, on the reverse strand, counting down.
ACATAGTTTACTTTAACAGATTCTGTTGAACATATCCACAATTTAAACCACCTCAATTCAAAACTAAATTAATTCATTAAAAACTAGCACCCTCACCTAGAACTGTGCGCCGTCTGTAATAGCAAGAGTTTGAAACTAACCCGTAGCTACGACACTTGTATTATTACAACCAGCGCTAGCTCCCTTTGCGAACCATCAAAAGCACTTTACAGCGCTGTCAAAACATTTGTACAGCACCTTAAGTATAACAAATACTATTCACAGTAATTGGCCCTTTGACAGACGCAGTCGAATCTACAAACGAAGTTAGATGTATTTTTTATACAGCTAGAATCGAAAACACTAAATCAAATATGTGAAAAAGAGAGCTTTTTTTACGATAGCGCCTATTTTTTTCCTCTGTTTTCGCTTTTTCGTTATTTGTGAGCGAATAGTGGCCGATATACGAATGTGATTTTTATGTCCATCGATAGAATTTTAATGGAAATGCAGGCATTTTGAAATTGTTTTACAGTATTGATACGGTCAGTTAGCTGACTTGTTTGTGTTCACAACGCTATCATAAAACTTTCAAAATAAAATCAACAGATTAGTTTTTACAGCCATGATTTGTTTGAAACGATTTTGATGTACGCTGGTATGTTAAAACTATTAGCTAAGTAAACATTTACGTTAAAAGGCTTACAGGACCTAATCACAAAAAACGCAAGTTTTAGAAACAACAAAAGTATATGATCAAATACAGTAAACAAAATCAGAAAAATATACGATATTCTTCAGGATATATGCTATTTAAATAGTGAGTTGGAAACATAATACTTACTAGTTTTAAACAATAGAAAAAAAATCATGAAGATACCTCTAAAAATTTTCTTTTTACAATAAAAACCATACTAATAATATACATACAATCATTCAGATTTTTTGTCAGATTTTTCCACAAGCAACATACTAAAAAACTAGTGTTTTAATTTTTTTTTTTTATTATTGCTTCATATTTTGCAATAAATTACCAGTGTTGTGTAATCGCGCTTCTCTTTCTTTTCTATTCAGTCCGGCAGTGCTTTAGGTCATGTAAGCCCCTTAACCCTCCTGAATATGTTTGCTGTAGCCGTAGATATATGAAAGAAGCAATGGGATCATTTCTATAGTGTTAGATATAGATGCTTACAAACTCTCACTCGCCAGTGCGACGATTTGAATAACACCCGTACATATTGCCTTACGGTTGCAGAGATCAAGCTGCAGGCGCCTTGCGAAGCCATCGCTTCAGAATTTCCATTAAAACACGCTGACGAATCTAACACATCACCTAGCCAGTCCAGGGCCAGGGGCAGTTTGGGCCTACCTAGGCCCAAATATCGTGGCGCCTGGAACAGGCAACTGAAAGGAAGGAACACGGGTGGGTTTTAATCAGTAAAAGTCTGACACGCCCTTCCGCTTCGTCCAGAGCGAGAGAGGTTATTTGATAATTTCCCACCCAAAAAAAATGGTAGGCCCAAATATTGTGTTATACCACTTAGGGCTGATTTTTTCAACGTCAGATAATTTTACCGAAGGAATAATTTTGAATGTTTGACAGTATTTCCATACAGAAACTGTCAGACGTCAATTTTATTCCACGAATAAAAATTATCTATCGATTGAAAAATCAGCCCTTAGTTCAAAATGTGACTCTCTTATCCACAATCAACTCAGTCTTTCGCAGTCCACTGCTGGACATAATCCTCTCCTAGGCTGCGCCACAACACCTTGTCGTCCGCCTTCCGCATCTAGTCTGTTCCTGCCACTACCTTAAGGTCGTCGGTAGGGGAGAGGTGCTTTGAAGGGACAAAATTCTTATTGTGTCCCAGCCACTACCTTAATGGGCAGTAGCGGAGAGGTGTATGAAGGGACAAAATTCTTAGTGTATCCCAGCCATTACCTTAAGGTCGTCGATAGGGGAAAGGTGCTATGAAGGTACAAAATTCTTAGTGTGTCCCAGCCACTACCTTAATGGGCGGTAGCGGAGAGATGTACGAAGGGAAAAAATTCTTAGTGTATCCCAGCCATTACCTTAAGGTCTTCGGTAGGGGAAAGGTGCTATGAAGGTACAAAATTCTTAGTGTGTCCCAGCCACTACCTTAATGGGCGGTAGCGGAGAGATGTACGAAGGGAAAAAATTCTTAGTGTATCCCAGCCATTACCTTAAGGTCTTCGGTAGGGGAAAGGTGCTATGAAGGGACAAAATTCTTTAGTGACTGATTTTAGGCAGTTAATCTTATTAACTGCCTAAATAAATAAAAAAGTTTACGTTGATATCATGAAGTATTTATTAAAAGTTTAAAACAATAAATGAAAAAAAAAAAACATAAATGAAAAACAACAGTAAATCGACATATCCAGATATAAATAAATCAAATTAAAAAACATCTCCATTTGTCCCTTTGTAACTGGGTGGCCACGAATGGGACATCGTAAGTTACAAAATAATGCCTATATTTTAACAAATCTTAATTATTATTGTAAGTCATTATGTTTTATTATCATTATTTTGTATGCTTATGAACTATTCATTATTATTTGGAAGATTTTAATTTCTTAAAGGTTTGATGATATCAATTACCTACAAATCAAGTAGCGAAAATAGTAAATATAGTGGCACGAGATACAAAAAAAAAATGCCTTTAACACCGCATGCGTTTTTCATTTGCCCGTTTTCGACAAACTTTGCATGGAAACCAATCCTCATACTTGTAGATAATTTCTGCTTACAGACAGCCCTTTATCTTCTAAAGAGTTAGCAAATTTTCTAAGTTGTAACGGTTTTAGGAGGCATATTTGAATTTTATCACTTACGCCTCTTCAGTAATTCGACCTGGAACAAAATTAGCAAGCAACTTTATAGCAACCATTTTTAATAGTAACATTCAAAAGCGAAAACTATCACCAAGCATCACTGTGATAATTTCGATAATGAAGGGACGGTTATGAAAGGGACGTCCCATTCAAGACCTAACAAAACTTTCATGATTTTTGTAAAAATAACCTCACACCAAAAAAGTCTTAAGCGAGATTGCGTAATTGTGCACTTACCTGTTAGATACATAAACCACTGATTAGTTTACAGTAGTCACTTTCAAATATTACTACATTACTATACTACAAAACACGACTTTAAAAAACACATAATAAAATACTTTTCATCGCGAATTTCAACAACGCTTCCCTATTTTATTTATGACATTTGACAGCCAAGTGTCAATTACGTCAATGTGCCCTATGGATCAGTGTTGCCAAAATATAAAAAAAGGAAAAAGGAGGACTGTGCTTCTAGCGAGATTTATTGAACTTGTCTCATTCTAAACTTGTCCCATTCATAGCACCTTCCTCTTCATCTAGCTAGGGGCGTCAGTTGGCGTCACACGCTACGCTTGCCGATACGCGGTCTCCACTCCAGGATTCGTATGCTCCACCAGCAATCAAATCTGTTCTGTGCTCTTACCTTGTAAGCCATTTTTTACCTTACCTACCCTCGTATAAGGTTCGACTGCAATGGGGAAGAAAATGCTTCAAAGGTTAATTTAAATCTGTCAAATCAATCTTCATAAACTGAACAGAATATAATATAATCCTAAGGAAGTCAGAAGCCACATCAGCCGTAAGTGACCTTAACTCCGCAAACTCGACGCGTTATCCGTAATCAGAATAATTGAGTAAACTTATAATTTATTCGTAATATAAACTGAGTTTAAAGACGAAGTTAATCAGTAAAGATATGGTATTCGAGTTAATTAACTCTCACACGCGCTATGGAAATAATTGCTCGGTGGAATAAAGTAGGTAGTCGGTGCGGTGACAGCGAGGCGCATAATTTATTTTATAGCTAGCTGAGCTTGTGTAGTAAGTATAACTTAATTAGCCTATAACGTTCTCACTGCTGCAACACAGAACACCAATCTCGTAAAACACTTTCTTTCCTAAAGGGACCTAATTGCTGCATTTGTTTAAAAAAAAAAAATTGTCCGAAAACGTAAATTAAGCTATGAAAGTCAAAGTCAAAGCATTTATTTCAAATAGGCACATAAAAGGCACTTTTAAACGTCAAAAATTACGATAAAATAGAATTGATTCTAGTCGCCCTTGGAATGGGCGACTAGAATCAATTCTATTTTATCGTAAGGTAGTTTTCGTTTGGAGAAGAATGGGCAAGAATTAACTCCACCGTTACTCTTTTAAAATGTTTTACATTATTTTGCATACATTAATTATATAATAATATGTGAAGACGATGCACCTAAAATAAAATTACCTACTATACCACAATAGGTAAAAGAATTGAAAATGAAAACATGACAAATTATTAATTATCTGATAGATACATGGTGCTCACATATTTACAAACATGGTAAATATAAACGATTTTCATAAAAATAAAAAAATTACAAGTCAGGGTGTGAGTTTAAGTAATTATATTCTGTAAATCAATGTCAAAAAAAAAAGAAGAAAGAATAAATTTTACAATTAAATTAGCAACCAGTTTGATTTTGTCAAGACTCTAGATTTTCCTATAGAGAAGGATCAGTATGTTTCCAAGCGTTCTTATCTTGGATATAATCATCTAATTTATAGTATGCTTGTTTGCAAAGTGTACGTTTAATGTAAGTTTTAAATTATCTTTCTTTGAATGTTGTCAAATTGCCAAAATGAAAGGCATTGCAATTCTTAGTGTGTCGCGCAATTATCCCACTAATCTTCTCTCTGTTAGAGGGAGTCGGCTATATCGCCACGCGGGCCCAGTTCAGGTTGGTAGATGTCACGTTTTTTTTTTTTTGCGGATGGGAAATCATCAAATGACTCCTCCCGCTATGGGTGGAGCGGAAGGGAGTGTCAGACTCTTACTGACTAAAACCCACCCGTGTTCCTTCCTTAGCCCCTTTATGTTCCGGGCCAGCGGTAACCCTTTCGGACAATCCCGCTGACCCGGGACCTGGCAGGCTTCGGCCCTAAGGGGGCTCTCCTCGATGCTGACATCTCTTTGATGTCACGTGTCTTCGATTTTTGTTTCCAGAACATACGGTTTCCTTACGATGTTTTCCTTTACTGTTTTGGGAGCAGTGGTGATGAAATAAATTGCACAAAGTAAAGTGCCTTCTTCGGTTCGAACCCAACGACCTATGAGATGTAAGACGTTGCCGTGACTTAGAGACTGACTTAGAGAGTTAAAGCAGTGGTGACTTTAACTAACTTGAATATGCGACCAGATTTGATCGAAATAAGGAAAAAAATATAAGCAACTTAAATATTAATTTTAATATATTTTTGATTAAAAAACATATAATTAATAACTTAATTTGTTCTTGTGAGAGTACCTACAACGCGCGACATTTTGATAATTATCAAGTGCACAGTCACTACGCCATTATTAAATTGTCAATTGAAATGACAAGAGCAGTAATTAAAAGTAAAACATGCTGCCTCTACGATAGTTAATTAAATATTATGTATTTTGTATAATTATGTATTTTCGAATTAAATAGCTCATTGCCGTTAATGAGCTGGCCAATAATCAAGTTGTTATGTTGAAATTGCTGAAGTCAATTTTATTATTATTATCAAGCGTATGTGTCCCACTACAGGGCCTCCCCTTCCCTCATTCCACTATCCCTATCCACTACTGTATGTGAAAACGTGTTGCTCCGACCCCCAAGTATATAGCAAGGGCAAGTAGACGATGATGACTGCTGTATGTGGCTAATGCTTAAGAAAAGAGTCAAGTTTGACAGATGTTGCCAGCAAAGTTACACTTGAAATAAGTTACTTAAGTTTTATTTGTATGGCAGAGGGTTCTCTATTGTGTTACCTCTCTTTTTTCCATAATCTAAAGTGCAATATTTTTTTTTGTCCTTATAATAATTTGTCCGAATGATAACTTGCCCGAACGTAATGTCACATTTTATCACATGCGATAAAATTGAAATCCCTAAATACAAAATGCCCTAAATTTGTTTGTCATGAATATTACAGTCAATAATATACAAAAGACTTAAAACCGTTTTCAATAAAAGTTATAAGTCCTAAATTCAAATTATTTAACGTTTATTTATCCTAATAATGTGTTTAAAACAAATTTGTATTGCAGCAAGCATGCAAGCAAGCATGCAGCATGCAAGCGAGCATGCAACATGCAGCAGGCATGGTTTCTGTCACGGCTCCGGCGCTGCGGGTCTCCGGCGGGCGGTACCACGCGTGCTAATCGTCGCGGACGGCTTTCGCTCACCACCGCTGCTTCGGCTCAGCCGCCTCAGCCGCGGCAACTCGCACGCAGCCTCCTCAGCCCGCGGGCCGCCTTGCCCCTACGCGCCTGTTCCCACAGCCAGCTGTGGGAACATTAACTCCCTCTCGAAGAGAGGATCCCAGGATCCTCTCTTCGAGAGGGAGTAGGCTGTAATCACGCGGACCCAGTGCGGGTTGGTAGATGTCACAATTTTTGTTTTCGAATCTGGTTCTAGAACAAGCCAGTTTACTCACGATGTTTTCCATCGCTGTTTTGAGAGCCGTGGTGATAAAATGATTTATACAAATTAAAGCGCCTGTCTGGGTTCGAACGTACTACTTACAACTCTGAAGTCGCGTTATCACTGCTCTCGCTGGGCCACCATTGCTCTCGGTCTAAGAGCGGTAAAATGCCAGTAAAATCATAAAACTTACTGTATTATTGAAATCGCCACTCCATAATTATAATATGAGCTGATTTGCTCTCAAACTTTCGAAGGACTTTAACCTGTGACGTGGTCCAAAGGTCCTTATGACCCCTTTTAGCCAAATCCCATAGAGTTTAGTATTAAAGGAGACCTGTGGGACATTGACAGCCACGAACTTTGCTGTAAACTTTGAACTTTATAGTCATTTCAGACCAAACTTGTGTCTATATTGTAAAAACTGAGTAGGAATATTATTGCTATCTTTTGTTCTTAAACAACTCCAATTCAGCGTTATCGGTTATTGTATAAAACATAAATGGAACTTTTTGTCAAACAAACTCACAGCACTACTATTATACAAGGTCAAAATAAATTAGCTAGCAAAACTCCGCAAACGTGATGGCTATATACAACATTATTTTTCGTATACGCGAAACCCGAAACACGTGTCTAGTCATCATCATCATTTCAGCCGAAAGACGTCCACTGCTGGACATAGGCCTCCCCCAAGCACCTCCACTTCGACCGGTCCTGTGCTTCCCGCATCCGACGGGTTCCTGCGGCCTTCACAAGGTCGTCGGTCCACCTTGTGGGAGGCCTTCAAATGCTACCACTTCCGGTACGCTGTCGCCACTCCAGAACCTTTCGGCCCCATCGGCCATCTGTTCTGCGAGCAATGTGCCCTTCCCACTGCCACTTAAGTTTGGCAATTCTTCGGGCTATGTCGGTTACCTTGGTTCTCCTGCGGATCTCCTCATTCCTGTCTAGTATTTTTATGTAAAGTATACAAAATTATATAAAATGTACAATATTTCAAAACTGTATCATGAAAAATCACAAAGTTATAAGCTTGTCAAGTTATCTGTACAAAAACATGCTCACCCGGGCCGCTCGCGCCGCGCCCTCTTGCGCTCATTGATAATAGTACCTAGGTACCTAACCGTTTGGGGCGGAGATTGGATAACCTACTTAGTGTCGCTCGGTGACCAACTTTTAACCTTTTTTAAATATTTTTGAGACAAAATATAACATGGGGTAAAAATTATTGGAATCGATTCAGTTACCTACTTATTCTGAAATATTCAGGTTTCGCATATACGAAAAATAACGTTGTATATCTTAACATGATAGAACAAAACATTTATTAATTTGACAAATTTTTTTGGGGGGGTAATCGACCGCAATTAGTGTATTCGCTTGAAATTCCAGTTCAATAATCAGTTTTTTTGTGTAAACTTCACAGACGTGATTTATGTCCGTATATAAACACAATAATTTTAACATTTTCTCAACTCATACTTCAAGTAACAACACTACCAGCGGTTGTTGACCCCTAAAAAAACATCAAATATTTTTTTTTTTTATCTTGTTTAATATCGAAACCTATTACGTTTGCAGAGTTTGGCTAGCTAATTTAGTTTGGCTAGCTTATTCAGTTTGGCTAGCTAATTTAGTTTGGCTAGCTAATTTAGTTTGGCTAGCTAATTTAGTTTGGCTAGCTAATTTAGTTTGGCTAGCTAAAGCTAATTTAGTTTGGCTAGCTAATTTAGTTTGGCTAGCTAATTTAGTTTGGCTAGCTAATTTAGTTTGGCTCGCTAATTTAATTTGACCCTGTATGTCACTATTCTACGGCTATCTGCATCCTAATTGCGTAACACACTTCAATCACAATCTGAATGATTTTGATTTTGAAGGATATTGCTAATTCATTGCTTAGTATGTTCGAAAAATTTGCCTGCTCAACAACGCAATCAGTTTTTGTTAAACTATCAAAATGAAAGCCGTTTTACCCCGCAGGCACCATTGACACTCACCAACCCACAGATATAGATAGACCTAGATAACGCAAATATCACGATCTGGGGGCCTAAAAAGGCCACTTTGGCAGAATCATAGAAGGATAACAGACTGTACAGTTAACTGTCAAGTTAACCGTATCAAATCACATTGGTATAGCATTTTTCAGTTTTTTTTTTGCTGTGAAAAAATACCAATCAATCCAATCCAAATCCAATTCTCTTTGATCGTACCTACGTAGTGCAGCGAAAAAAAGAAAAACACGGACTGTCTTCGCCACTTTATAATTCATAATGTTACCCTTTTATGATTCTCCAAAGTGGCCTTTTTAGGCCCCCTTTATGAAAACCAAGCGTGCCATTTTTTGACTACCTACTATGACGTCACAAGCACTACTTATTGTTGGGAAAATCAAATCACCCCCGGGGCCTAGCGCCAGCCCTGACGCTTACCCAGCCAGCAGTACACAGGACTGAGCGCGAAAGTGGTGGCTTACGATTTTTGTACGTAAGCAGGTGCGATTTTTGGCACGCGAAGTATAATAAATAAGTCTTGCGTTATCTAGGTGTAATCTATATCTGTGCACCAACCGCTTAGCACATTCGTACTTCGCAGAGCTTCTTCTACCGCACAAACCCAATCTATTCCTAACTTCGCAAGACACCAAAAACTCGTGACAAACGACATGAGTGTAAGTGAAAAGCAATGTTTTGTGCGGACTGATTTGCCTAAATCTAAATAATGGCGGCACCTAACTACGTACAATTATATATTCCGAGTGTTTTGTCGAAGAAATTATACAGACAACTTCGGGCCACGACTGTGCGATACATACGTGGTTCATATTCTGAGTGGCGACGAGTGGAAGAAACGATGAATTGTGTAGATGATTGGCTGGAAAGAATTCAAAGTCAAATCATTTACTAAGGCAATTGAACGTCAAAATTTAAAAGAAAATAGAATTTGTTCTAGGCGCTCCTTCCCAAAGGTAATATCGTATGGAGAAGAATGAGCAAGAAGCTAGATAGTAAGGCAAAGCGCGCACCACGATTTTACTTTTTGCGACACGTCACGCTGTAAAATATCGCAGAAAGTAGGTACAGTGCACGCACTGCGATAAAAAAATCGGTGCTCATTGCTCAGTCTCACCATGGATTCGGTACAAGTTGCTTGTCTCTATTATACTTCGGAGGGAAAGAAGAAAAATCGTCAATACTGGACTCATCCTTTTACAGCGGATAGATTTATTAATGCTTTCTTTTATTCAGAAATACAATGATCTTCGGCTTTATCCGAAAAAATTCTATGGCTATTATAGAATGAAAATTCAAGCATTTGACAGATTACTGAGAATGTTCCACGTCTAGCCTCGTTTCGTAATGAGACTCCAGTGGACATTTTTATTCTCGAAAAACAGAATACGAATGGGCGCCGCGCCGGCCGGCCCGAGTTCGCGATTTTCCTATCGCAGTGCTGCCGGGACCACTCAATTCCATACGCTGCAGTTTACTTTCGCGATAATCGCGTCGAGGGCAAACGCAGCAAATTGTGACAAATCACAATTTTTAAATCGCTGCTATTTGTTACTCGAACGTGCGCGCGCTACCGTACTAGTTCATATGTTGCATTCCTGCGACAAAATTGCCGCACGATAAAAAATCGTAGTGCGCACTTAGCCTTACTCTTTTAAAATGTTTTACAATATTTCTTAAATAAGAGAAAAAAGGGTTGTAGGTAGATAAATAAGTTTAATAAGTGTAGGAGGATAGAGATGTTACTGAGCGCGAATGACGTCATTCTATTGAAGAACGGGATTATTTTTATGTAAGTATGGTCTGGCAATATACATGGCTTTTCTAAACTAATATTATAAAGAAAAAAGATAGATTTTTAGTATGTTTGTTAAGGAATAGTTGGTGTGAATTGGCGTTCGTTTTTTGAGTCCGAGTAGGATTCCAAATTTCTGACAACTACCAGTAAGTCTGACTATAATAAATAGAAATAAATTGGGGCAAAGAAAAAAAGACAAAAATAACAAATTGGGGAAAAAAAGGGGTCCGCGTCCACTCGACCCGCTTAGACTCGACCCGAAGAATATTTCTGTTTTGATAGGCGTAAAAACGTCGATGTATAGTCAGGCAAAAAAGTGTCGATTTAATGCTTGAACCACACGGGGGACTATCATTACAATCTTATAGCTAGTGGCACGGTGGTATTTATTGAATCAATCTTTAAACGTGATTATAATTATTAGGTTAACAAGTAGGAATAGGAACTAACTTCTAAAATGTAAAAAAAAAACATGTTTTCAGCACAAAATAAACAATTTCTTTCTATAAATAATCGACATGAAAAAAAAAAATTAAATAGTTTTTGAAATAATCAACAATCGAGCAGTTTCTTGTACCTAATAACTTTTCTTGATATTTTTTTGCCAATAAACCTAAAGTGTTATCATTTTCAATACTTTTCTTCTTCCTTCGGCTGTTGTATACAATATTTTACCTTTGTTGGAGTCTATCATAATGCAGAAATATCCATTTCAATCATTTGTATCAGTAAAATCAAATTAGGAAAATATCACTTTGCCTGACTGTACAAATGGCACTGAATTGGTAGTAAAACATCTGATATTATTCTTCGGGTCGAGTCTAAGCGGGTCGAGTGGGCGCGGACCCAAAAAAAGATGCGTCAAAACCACGCAAAACGGCCATATGCGAGACAGACTCACAGCGCTAGTTTTTAGCGGCAGCCGAAGTTGACATGATGACGTCAACCAAATAAAAAAATATAAAATCGTCGAAAATATTCTTGAAGAAGAAAATATTCTTATTATCTTACTTCTAATAATAATTGTACATTATTATATAACACAGCTCTCCAGGAAAGCCTAGATTATTGTTGTATGTTGATACAAAACCTGACGACGTAGCTGACTATTCTCATAGCTTAGATAATTCCTTAGACTTGGATTTACTTATTTTATTTTAATGTCGTTTCTCTTAATATTCCCTTGAGAAACAGAGTTGTCTCGGAATAAATCTCCGGCGTTTATGATTGTTAGCCGAGTCTGTTTTGAAGAGTAATGGTTGCATATATTATCATAACAACTTCGAGAATGAGAAAAATATGAATTCCTATCTCTGTGACTCTTTATGGCGTTAATGCGATAGGTGCGCGTGCGGTGAGTAAATACGAGATAGGTACAAGAATACCCTATCTGTTCCCATTTTGTTAAAGTCATTATTAAGTCAACTTATTTCAGTATACAAAACAAAGATAGCTAACGTCTCTCAAAAGGCTGCCCCACCTAAATGGGACTGGGTGGGACATATTGTGTACCGACATGTCCAATTAGCACAGAACTGGTGCCCTGAGACAGTGAGTCGCGAAGACCACGTAGAAGATGGCTGGACGAGGTGGATAGGTGTCAAAACTGGAAGGGGGACGCGCGGGCTCGCGAAGGGTGGAAGGAGGAGGGAAGGCTTTGCCAAGGAGTGGGACAGCGTAGGCAAGTCAAAAAAAATACAATTTTGGGTCTGCCCCAAAATTGTGTTTTTTTTTCCATAATTTACCTAGAAGATATTCTAGCCATATGACTAACAGATAGGTATTCTCACGATTTTCTTGACTGGGGATGTAAAAAATCGTGAAATCCGTTGTTACTAGGTATAAGCTAGTTAGAAACGAATGACAACCTTCTAAGACATTTGTAACTAAGTACCTATATTTTATAAATTACAACTCGAAAAAGGAATTTTCAGGTTGTTTTTCAGGAAAATTGAAAAACAGCGTATGCCATAATAACATATTTTTTGCATGCTTTTCAAGTATGTATAATTTTGATCACATAATAATAATAGTGTAAGAATAAAGACTGATTAACAAATCCGTGAGTTTATTTTCGCTTTTCTAAAAATCCAGGTTTTCGAGTTGTAACCCTATTTTATCGGAGGTGCGATATAATCACGAACTACTTTAGAGAGCAGAGTGGTAGCGAAGTGGTAACTGACGTGATTTACGAGTTGTAAGTCGATGGTTCGAACCCAGAAGGTGCTTTACTTTGTGTAAATTATTTCATCACCACTGCTCTCAATACGGTGAAAGAAAACATCGTGAGGAAACCGGCATGTCCTGGAAACAAAAATTCGTAGACATGTGACATCTACCAGCCCGCACTGGGCCCTCGAGGTGGATTATGACCCGCTCCCTCTCACCGAGAGGAGGCATGTGTACAGTGGGAACATTATAGGCTGATTATGTTATTCTCCCTCAAGTCAGCTTTCTGTCTAACCGGTTGCAGCTGAATACCAGTATTTTACATGGAGTGACTGCCTATCTGACCTCCTTAACCCAGTTACTGGGTAACATGATACCCCTTGGTATAGACTATTTAATTCTCCCTAAAAGGATAAATTAACAAACAACAATAAGATTCTTTGACTCGTTTTAGACTACAAAGACAAAGATTGACAAGTTTTAACCAATAAAGGCCCAGTAAGTTATTAAAACGGAATTACGGAACATGAATCTTCCCAACCTCAAATCATTCAACCACGCAAGATCGTTAATTTCCAAAACAGTATTTAAATTTTGAAAACCTCATTAAGATTGGCGGGCTTTCCCATAAAGGGTTTTAGAATAATACAAAAGGTAATTTTCGCTTATTCATTAAATGTAATTAAAAGGGGGCGGTAATGGCGGAGGCTTCGCGAAATTAATATTATGCAAAATAACAGGCAAGTCAGTGGCTGGTTGATATTCGCTTAATAGTCGTAAGCGGTGAACGGCTCGTTAGCAGACGATCCAACTTGCTGACGCTTTTTAGAGGGTAGGTATATCAAGTTTATTTGGTATATGTTTGGTGTTTGTTTACTTTCTTGCGAATATTTTTTCTTACATATAGGTATACCCAATGATATTATAAAGGAAAGATACCCTACGTTCTTACTGAGCGACGTTCTGTATTGTTGCGTTGTTATTACAAAGTACTTACTGCGATAGATAATACGGAACATATGAAACAGAAAGAGATAGCTATCTGTAGTGTGTTGCTCGCTGCTATTAGCGGACTAAATGAAATTACAACAATTGACTGAATTTATCTGCAACAATTTGCGCGCGCTAGTGCGATATCTATCTCTTTAATATAATATCATTGTGTATACCTATGAAGTTTTTTATTAAGTTCTATCGTACGATTCGCAGGTCTTGTCAAAATGTAGAAAAATGGTCGCGAATGAGTGTTTGTGTAATTTCTAATGTGCCGATGCTACCGTGGACGGCCTCAGCATAGCGATACCATAGGGAAGAGAAACGTATGGAAGTGTATGAAGACACTTTTTCCCGTCCAAGATAACGTTACAACGTGCACCGTTGTTTTAACACGAACGGTAAAATCGTAGACGTCGACGTCCACGATAAAGTGACGTGCGATAATACAAAAGCGCACAGTACCTATAACAAAACGAGCAACTTCACCAATCCTTTGTGCGATGAAAGACAAAAGGCGATAACAATATTTAAGTACGATGTGTTTGTTACCTGTCAAAAAGAGTAACATAGATGTTGGGTTTCATATTAATTTATTATTTTCATTATAGGGTAGAAGTTAATATGACTTGCAAAATGTGTCACTATCCTATCGTGTCCTATCCTATTCCCACATGCAACCCCGGACTATCGCTGTCCTTGTCACCATGTAAGGTGACAGAGTCTGAGGTTAGCTCTTGCAGCGTGAGCACATGCTCCCTTGTTAATTAATTGCCAATTTACGGTTGCGAACTGTTACGAAGCATTTACGAACTATTATCTGGAACACTACGAAAAGTGCGTGTTTGTGCTGTGAAAGGCGTCTGAGCGACCTCTCGTGCGCTGCCTGCTGATCCAGCCAAGTCAAACCTTCTGCCGGCCGACGTGGAAGATTGATGGTGAATCTACAGGTCAGTGGTGTTGCATTTCCTGCCAAATTCCTTTGTCCATGTACAATTTTCGTCGTCCTAATTCGTGTCGTATTTTGCAAGATCAGAGCTACCCGCGTACTTTTCACCCCCGCATTATACAGTCCACTATTTAATTGAACCAGCTCCCTGCGTCTGGGATAAACGCATACAATTTTATATTTCCGCCCAAGTAATTGGTGTAATGCGCCACCAATAGATAAAGTGAATAAGACAGAGATTAAAAAAGAAGACGAATTAGCAGGGGATTGAGGAGGGGGGGGGGTGGAGGGGTGGCTCAGGGGATCAGACCGGTATGAATTGTTTTTTACATAGATAGAATGGCTCGTGGCTAAATAATAACAAGCTACGCTTGCCGCAGTTGGTCTGTGGATGGGTGACCATCTTGACATACCGAGACCCCTCCGTGCCTCGGAAAGCACGTTAAGCCGTTGGTCCCGGCTGGCATTCGTGGATCTTTGACAGTCGTTACGGGTCGTCAGTAACCCGAAAGTCTGATGACAACCAGTCTTACCAAGGGGTATCGTATTACCCAGTAACTGGATTGTGAAGGTCACATAGGCAGTCGCTCCATGTGAAATACAGGTATTCAGCTGCATCCGGTTAGACTGGACGCCAACCCCAACATAGTTGGGAAAAGGCTAGGCAGATAAAGTGTGTTTTCACATATGGGTGACCAAGAAATCTATCAAAAACTCAGACTGAAACAGTCATAACCTAACATCTCGCCTTGTTTCCCCAAGGATTGGGTAGAGGTGTGCATTTAGTACAGACGCTAGCACATCAAGCTACTACAATCTGTCAAATTTCTTTGATAGTTTTTCAACTTTATTGCTAAAGCTTATGGTTCAAAGTTGATTGGAAAAAATTGACAGTTTCGGGTAGGTTGATGTGCTGGCGTCTGCACATCGACATTTCGCTAGTGATGGTCAAGTCCTATGTCATAGGGGGCGAGCCTATTGCCATCAACCGGGCACGAATCCAGTATCCGGGCTGCTACTGAGAACTTTGCCAACCCGGGAATCGAACCCAGGACCTCAAGCTCAGTAGTAGTGCTTGCGACCACTAGACCAACGAGGCAGTCGGAGACTTCTGTAGAGGAAATACAATTAATGCCAATTCCGCAATTCCAATTCCAAAATTCAAATTCGCAATTCCATAACACAAGGCCAATCTTTAGCTAAAGGTCAGGTGCACAGAACCTACTCGCAACCGGCGTGGTGTATGAGAAAGCCCCGTAATGTAGGTACGTTTAAAATCCAGTCGCAATCTCTCTCATTACAGCGACAGAATGTCAAAAACTAGTCAAAAATGTTGGAAAAATTGAGGTATTTTTGACAGAATGATAGTACTGAGATCAGGGGGCTTAAAAGGCCACTTTGGCAGAATCATAAAAGAATAACATTATGAATCATAATGGACAGTTAACCGTATCAAATCCCGGGCCTGCGGGCGGAGAGTAATGGGTAGCTCACCGTCCGATCAGGACCAGCCCGTGCCGGACGGCGCGTTCGTGTTCCACGCGCGCCTCAAAGAGATGTCTGCAACAGAGAAGGGGCCCGATAGGGCCGAAGCCTGCCGGGGCAGCGGGATTGTCCGAAAGGGTTACCGCTACCCCGGAACAACAAGGGCTAAGGAAGGAACATGGGTTTTAGTCAGTAAGAGTCTGACACTCCCTTCCGCTCCACCCAGAGCGGGAGGAGTCATTTGATGACTTCCCACCCGAAAAAAAAAAGAGAAAAAAAACCGTATCAAATCTCATTGGTGAAGGATTTTTCAGTTATTTTTTTTTTGTTTGTGCTAAAATACCAATCAATCCAAATCCAAATCCAATCCCAATCTCTTTGATTATACCTACGTAGTGCAGCGAAAAAAAGAAAAACTTGAACTGTCTTCGCCATATTATGATCATAACGTTATCCTTATATGTTTCTGCCAAAGTGGCCTTTTTAGGCCCCCCGACTGTAAACGGTCTTAAAATTACGAGGATTGCCCCTCTGATGTATGAACGTTAACGAGGCAAGACGAAGCAGGTGGCGTTCTGTAGTTTCTGCCCACACCCATGGGAAGGAGGCGCATGTTTATCTAACTAAGCTTAGCGAACTTTACGTACCATATAAAAATAATGCCCAGTACCTACTTACTACTTACCGTAGTAGGTAGACTTCCACCCAACCATTCAAAAGCCAGGTTAAACAGGCATGTTATGATTTCAGTACCAATTAACGCCTAATGGACTATTAGCTAATCCCTGGTAATTTGGCAATACAATAATAATACACATCGTAGAACACCAAGGTCTCTCTGTTATTATATTGCTTTCAATGCTGTTTATTAATGCTCGTTAAAGATTTATTCGCTGACGAGTTACATTTGTTTGGTAGATAAAATTATAATCTTAAAGCCAAGCGCTCAAAACGGTGAAGGAAAACATCGTGAGGAAACCGACATGTCCTAGAACTGAAGATTTGAAGACATGCAGATGCACTGGATCCACTGGGACACAGGCCACCTCTCTTCGGGAGGGTTGGTAGATACCAAACCTCCCGAAGAGAGGAGGTTATAGGCTGATTATGCTTATGCTGTAAGCCAAACGCACATTACAGCCGTAACAAGCCGCAGCGCAACGCATTTCATAGCTAAAAGTGCGGTGCGCCGCGCGTGTAGTGGGTATTTATTTATTCATTTTGACCGCTTAGGTATTGCACTATTGTAGGAAACAGCAGATTTTCTTTTTTATAATAAACGAAAAAATTTCAAGGTGTGTCCAGAATCATGTACTGAATCCATAAAAACAAGTTGTGCGTTGATGGTGGCACTCTGTATACTATTTAAAGTACAACACACGTCCTGCACTCCGACAATATCTCGTTATACTGTACCAACGTCAATAAAGGAACTATATGGTTTGCATCCTCATTTATCTCTTGAGAAAAGGATTGCATGATATTAAATAATGCTATCCAATTTATACTACTTGGTTTTTGTAAGCCTGCTACAAATAGTAAATTAATCTGCACTAATTACAGTGATAAGATTTAAAAAATACGCGTCAGTAAAAATTTCTTAAACATTGACGAAGCTCTCAGAAAAAGTAGAACGAATGAATGTAGGCATCATTATCTTTACTACTAATTAGGGTTTTGGTTGATTACAATGTTATAGTGAGATAAATCTTATCTTATCATGAAATAATAGCAGGCATGTTTTTTTTTCCGAAATAATTCTCATTTAATATAAAAGCACATATAAATATTATAAACGACACAGCAAACAGATGAAATGTAAACAGACACCATCAAAGAGTGTTTTTGCTGGATAATAATCATTCATTACATTATACGTACGACTGATAACTAAGATACAACATTGACATGTAAAGATAGAGTTGCAAAAATGAATCCTTCTAAGAGAGAACCTGAGAACACAAAAGAAGAAGTAAATAAAGAAGACACTGATGAATCTTCTCCTCTTAAACCAAACCTAGAAGAAACAGAAGGAGTCGAGAAACATGAAGAGAAAAAGAAATTAACTTTCAGAGAAAGACTGAAACTAATCAAAGACAACATAACTGTAGAACCATTATTGCTATGCTACATTATTCCTGGTATTCTCGCATCGTTAGCATTACAGAATTTAAATTTAGAAAAGGCCTGCAGAGTCAACCTGAATTATAGCACAGAAATATGTGATGCACTGAATGCAAGACAAACAGAAAATTATACGTTTGAGGAACAAGAAGTACAAAGAGTAACCGCAAGTGTCACATTGTGGAAGAATATAATTCAAACAGTGTTCCCTGTGATTATAATGCTTTTCGTTGGAGCTTGGAGTGATAAGACTGGAAAAAGACAAGCAATCATCTTACTACCTATAATTGGAGAAATTTTGTCTTACGTTGGCTTAATCTTGAACACTTATTTCTTTAACTTGCCTATAGAAGTGACTGCATTCGCAGAAGTGATATTTCCAGCTGTAGTGGGAGGAGGGTTCACGAACTCCATTGGTGTGTATAGTTATATTGATGATATCACATCTGGAGAGGACAGGACCTTTAGGATGGGGTTAGTGAACATGTGCTCATCGATAGGCTATTCCATAGGAAGTTCTTTGAGCGGTGTATTGTTTGCTTGGGCAGGGTATTACGGTGTATTTTCAGTGGCATTATCATTTCATTTGGTCAGTTTGGTATATGGATACATCTTTTTGAAAGAACCGCGACAAAGGGCTGAGAAGAAAATTGTAAGTAAAAGTTCATGTTACTCTGGACTGCCTAAGATTCCTTCAGATTTTTTTATAGTACATTACGATACGAGTGGCTTAAGTAGTCCATTATTGCACGGCGTGAACTCGCATCACTCGGGCGCCAACGTCGTGCATTAATAGCCTACTTAAGTCACACGTATTGTATACTATTTTATAGCACGTGCGACCTAAACGCGCACTTACGGGGCCGGAGGAGCATGCATAGTTCATACACACGTAATACCAAAATAATTTGTAAATCAAGTGTGTTTTATACCGATTGAATTATAGAATATCTAGGTTCCCAAATATTTTGAAAGAACGCTTCAAAGAAATTTAATCTTATTTCAAGGCAATAAGACTCAATTTTTTTTCCATAAAGTAATGCTGGGATCAACACTATTTTCTTTATAATAATAGTTAGCTTTAAAAAAAATAAGTTTTTTTTTGTCATTGTATTATGCTTTTAACTCAATACTCTAATTAGGGTGTATGAGGTCTTGCGTTAATTATGTTACACGTTGTATAAGTCACCGATAAGCGTGAATTAAGTGCGGGTTTATGTCACACAGTGCTATAATAGTACATTATGATACATGTGTGCTATGTTGATCATTATGCTCGAGGCGGTATTATTCGCGCGAGCCGCAGGCGAGTGCGATAAGAAAGCCGAGAGTCTAATGATCGATGCACACGCGTTTCATACGACGTTTTTCAACACACTTGCGAGAAAAAAAACAGACTTGTATTGTTAAATATTAACTTGTATGGAAAATGGCGCGCTGGTTTTATCTTTCCGCATAGCCAGCACTAGCAATGCGCGCGCAAGTGTAAATAAAAGCACTGACCACAGAGCAGTAAAAACAATTGTAAAAAAAAAAACAATTGTAGTTTAGTTAGTATGGAATTAGAAAGTACTATTGGCATAGAGAAATATACCTACATTAGTTCAGTGAGAATCCGCAATGAACGCCAGTCAGGGTCTTTTCCGTTTGGTTTCGGGTAGGGACCACTGACAATTTTAGGTGGATAATTAAAATTTTCTTACGTTTTTTGTAATTTGCAGATCAGTATCAGGTTGCATCTTGATCAAATATGATTCGCGACTGTAATATACAGAGCGTTAGGTTAAACGAGGGACATACTTTGAGGGGAGTTAGTACTCATGAAAATGAACAACTTTTAATATGGGATTAACCCTGAAATCGCGAAAAAAAATCAGCCGTTTCCTACATTTATGTTCGCATAGCTCGTCAAAATGTACTGAACAGCTGATTTTTTTTTTGCGATTTCAGGTTCGGCCCCGTAGTAAAAGTTGCTCATTTTCATGAGTACTAACTCCCCTCCAAGGTATGTCCCTCGTTTAACCTAACGCTCTGTATATGTATTTACAGAATTATAGTCATTAGAATAGAATCTTTCTAGTTAGATTTTTTCCCTAAGAACTTTTCCATAAGAAAGATGTATTAATGATTCGAATGATTATAATTCTGTAAAGATGTAGGTACCTGTTAGAGTCGCAATTCATATTTTGATCAAGATACAAACCTGACACTGACCTGAAAATTGCAATAAACCTAAGAAAATTTGAATTTCGCGGTAGACCGCGAAATTCAAATTTTCTTAGGTTTTTTCGGACAATTTAAGGTGAATGCGCAGTGGTAGACACACTGTGTGAGTGGTAGACCACTGCGCATTCACCTTAAATTGTCCGAGGTCCCTGCGCATTCACCTTAAGGTAAATAAATATTAGTTAATTTTGGGACCAAGGACAATACAGACTATTAAAAAAAAGTGAATTGATGAGATTAAAAAAGCGCGCATCTCCGACTAGTAAATAGTTATCTGTGGAAATAAAGCACATGTGGATTAAAGTAAAGAAAAAGCACGCGTTTTTAATACACTGCATTATGGACCTAAAAGCGGTTCAATAAGAGCCACTTTACGAGCAAGTGTGTTGAAAAGATTATTATGAACGTAGCAAGATTTTGATGCGCTTTTTTAGTCAGACATGTTTGAATAACCTAAGTTTTGTACAAGTTAAGATAGATCGTAATCAATAATTTTGTGTTTTTTTGCACTGGGCGATGTGGTCGCTAAGCGACAAAGCCATTAAAATAAATTTTAAAAAAACCCAAGTTTTTAAACTATACTCGTACTTTCCCACGGATTTGTTTTCATCCATGCCCGTATCGCCCATTTATTATGGTTTTGAGTTGGTAGCACACGTAGAATATGAAAAAGTAGGTTAAATCAATTTTTGGGATTTCACGATGCAGCTTTTCGTTCGTTTTGGTTGAATATCATTGATGAAGCATGAATTTTTATTTCGGCTACGTTCCTATTAAATTACCTGACTGATAATTCCATATAAATTCGTTCTCCTTCCAATTTATTTATTTACTCTTGAAGAGGTCCTAAATGTCGATGGAATAATTTTCCTATTTAAAAATTTATGAAATTTTCAGGAGATAATGAAACACAAAAAGAAAGGCTTCCTGCGAGAATTCTTCGATGTTAGCCTGGTGACTGACACGTTTAGGGTGGCTTTCAAAAAAGGACCCGGAAACAGAAGACTACTTATTTGTCTACTGCTCATTGTCATGTGCGTTGTCTATGGGCCTATGGCTGGTAAGTTCTTTTCAGGGTTCCGTACCCAAAGGGTAAAAACGGGACCCTACTCCACTGTCCGTCTTTCTGTCTGTCTTCCACCAGATGTATCTCATGAACCGTGATAGCTAGGCAGTTGAAATGTTCAAAGATGATGTATTTCTGTTGCCGCTATAACAACAAATAATAAATATAAAATAAAGTTAAAATTTAAAGGGGTATAAAAGAAACGTTTTTTTCGGCGTTTTATGCCTTGTGGTACGGAACCCTTCGTGTGCGAGTCCGACTCGCACTTGACCGGTTGGTTTTTCACTTGCAGGCCCATTCTTGCTCTTGCTTTTGACTTCAAGCACGCCTGATGGGAAGCGCTGGCTGAGGCCTATGATTGAACGAACGAGGAATCAAGTGCAGCTAATAACTAACAGGTATTTTGTAAAATTTCAGGGGAAGTCACAATAATGTACCTGTTCACAAGGTACAAATTCCACTGGGATGACGTTCAGTTCAGTATGTGGTGTACCTACGTTATTATCACTAATTTGTTAGGTGAGTATTGTATCAAATTACTTTGTTTGAGTTCAAAACTTCGGTCAGGAGCATTTGAGATGAGATAATAAAAACAATCTTTGTATACTTTCTGGCGCCAATATTTTTACTAAGTTAGTGAAGAATTGATACCATTGTAGCGGTACCTACAACGCTACATGCGAACAACGCGTCATACTGACGTCACGCCAAGTCCTGTATCTCGCAAGAAGAGTTTACCGCGCAACTATCATAACCGCCCGACATGAATCATCGGGCAGTTGCCCACCAGACAAAACATCCGTCTGGTCGGAGGATCCTCCCTTTTCTATCATGAGCTTTACACCCTGTTCCTCATACGAGTGGGAGTACTTAAAGGTTCGATGCTGGGCCTACCACCATTTGGCTCCTGAGTCCTTCTACGGTTTAAGAGGGGACGGAGCCTCCGAGGAACTTGAGAAATAGGTATTTGAAGAAACTATTGCCGTCGCCTTACCTCAAGTCTGCCTCCGTAGTGTGTGATGGGAACAGCTGCAGCTCAGACAGAAATTATCACAATTTTCACGAGATCGACGTTTCGTATTCCCTTTTTTCCTCCTCGAAAATTGAGCCTGATTTTAAGATAGAGTATGTTATGGTTCCTATTTTTTTGTTTTCGTTAATTACTTTTCTAATTTGTCTGGCAGTCCTCTTATCACAGCGGTAAAAATAGGGCATTTTTTGTAATTTTTAGAGTGTCATATTTTCTTTACTAGTTAGTTGATGAAAAAAAGAAAATGACAGGGGCGCGTTTACAGCAGACCTTGATTTTATGAAAAAAAAAATGTTCTAGAGGCATTATTCAGGAAGTAAAAAGGGGAATACTTTTGTATGGAGAATCGCACGCCCTGTTCCCTCTTAAGTGGTTGGTACCAGTTCATGAGGAGTTATTATAAAGATGCCAACATGAGAGTAGTATAAATAGTGTTTGACATGAATAGCGACATGCTGTGTCGAGTCTGTGATCCTCCGAGCCACAACCGCCACTAAAACTTATTTTAAATTGTTACTTCCCAGGAACATTCTTCTCAATAACCCTGTTCAGTAACTACTTGAAGCTGGATGATGCTTTGCTTGGTATCATATCAAACACCAGTAAAATCACGGCAGCTTTTGTCTACGCATTTGCTAGAAGCACCTGGGAGATCTACTTAGGTAAGTAATATTTATTTTTGCAATTTTCAAATTAAATCAAATCATTTATTTCAGATAAATATCCATACAAATCAAACCAAAACAAATCAAAATAAAATCGCAAACTTATAAAATTTAAATCTAAAATTTAAATCTAAATTAAAATCAAAATTAAGTTCAAAAATTAAAATTAAATTAAAAACAACAAAATTAGAAATTTAAAAAATTAAATTAGAAATTTTAAGGGGCTTACATGACCTAAAGCCCGGTTACTGTCGGACTGCATAGAAAAGAAAGAGAAGCGCGATGACACAACGCTGGTATTTTTTTGCAAAATATGAAGCAATTATTTTTTTACAAAAAATCTATTGTTTGGACTAAAAAATTAAAACACTAGTATTTTAGTATGTTGCTTTTAAAAAAATAGAACGATTGTATAAGTATTAGTATGATTTTTATTGTAAAAAGAAAGTTTTTAGAGGTATCTTCATGATGTTTTTCTGTCGTATCAAATTAGTTGTAGGTATTATGTTTTCAACACACTATCTACCTAGCATATATCCTAAAAAATATCATATATTTTTCTGATTTTGTTTACTGTAGTCAATCATATACTTTTATTGTTTCTAAAACTTGCGTTTTTTGTGTTTACATCCTGTAAGCCCCTTAACAAGCTTTTATTGAACTTGCCTTGTTAATTTGTATGTTTGGTTAAAAGCTTGCTAGTGAATTTTGACCAACAACCGAGCTGTGGTTTACATAGAATCATACAGGGTTACTTTTCAATGACCATCCAAATTTTTACATGGTGTTCTACCCATGAATATAAACAACTTTCACTATGGGACCAACTCTGAAATCACAAAAAAAAATCTGCCGTTTCATACAAAACTTCAATACCTACTTACTTGACCAAAATGTATGAAACGGCTGATTTTTTTTTTCGTGATTTCAGAGTTGGTCCCATAGTGAAAGTTGTTTATATCCATGTAAAAATTTGGATGGTCTTTGAAAAATAACCCTGTATAATTTAAATGCAATAGGAACTCGACCTTGCTGTAGCCAGGATCGTCTCCGTACGAAACTCCTCAACGGTCTATAGCACTGTCTAGTAGACTCATCATTATCAGCCTACAATGTTCCCACTGCTGGGACACAGGCCTCCTCTATGAGAGAGGGGGTGGGCTGGAATCCACCACGCGGGCCCAGTGCGGGTCAGTGGATGTCACATGTCTTCGAATTTTTGGTTCTAGGATATGCCTCACGATGGTATCCTTCACCGTTTTGAGATCCGTGGTGATGAAATAACTTACACAAAGTAACGCGCGTGACTGGGTTCGAACCTACGACCTAAACCCCGTTCGCGGCCGTTACCACTGAGCCACCACTCCTCTCACTCACACTAGTAGACTACTAAACATTAAAACTGATATTTTCTGTTTTTATCCGCAGCACCTGTAATAGACATGGTGAGTGGAATCTCGTACATCGCAATGCAGTCCATTGCCACGAAACTAGTGGACAAAGAAGAATTTGGTTAGTAATTTCTATATGATTCCGCATTGAGTTGGATCTCATAGCTTACTCGACTAAGTAATACTCGCTCATCATCATCGCTCTTATTCCTATTAATTTGGTGTTATACTTGCTTATTATTTCTTTTTTTTAACTTTATGCTAGATAAGAGGTATCTTCAAAAACGGACTTAAAGGCATGTGGGTGCTTGCATAAAGATTGAACGATTTCTCGGGGCAGGTCGTCGCTACTGATTTAAAGGATGTCCCGTAATTAATGGATAACCTCTTGAGGGTCATTGTACTTATTATTATGAACAACTACTAGTAGGGGACCAAACCTGAAATCGCGAAAAAAGAATCAGCTGTCTCCTACATTTTGACGAGTTATGCGAACATAAATGTAGGGAAATGTTAGCATTCTTTATCAGTTAATCAAGAGTTGTGAAGAAATAACTTGGATGGTGCATTATGTGAATATCTTCTTCTTCGATTCATCTCTACTAGCCGTATACGGCGGTAAGGAGCTTAATATATTAAGCCCCTTCTAACTTTATCACGTTTCACACAATCAATCAACTATATTTTATACTAGCTTTTGCCCGGGGCTTCACCCGCATTAATCTCCCACGAGAATGATAATAAAAAGTACCCTTTGTATTAATCCAGGTTATAAACTATCTATGTGCTAAACTCCATCCAAATCCGTTCAGCCATTTTTGCGGTAATCCAGAACAAACAGCTAAACGGACAAAAATTCAAAAAACTATATTTTCGGCACCTGACTCGTTCCCCGCCTCGTAGCAATATTATACTTATGTATAGGTGATTTATTCCGAACTGATCCCCTGATCCCCCCGCCCTCCACTCCCTCTCCCCTCCTCGATCCCCTACACTAGTAGGGGATCGAGGAGGGGAACAGAAGACGAACTATCCTCTTCTGTTTTTATCTCTGTCTTATCCACTTTATCTAGGTTACTCAGTACCTAAAAAACAAAATATCTCCTTTTAGGTACAGATATTTTGTTTTACCAAATTAATAATTATATTTTTATTTTTTTAGGCAAATTGAACTCTCTCTTCGGGTTAGTAGAAGCCATAGTGCCCTTAGTGTACGGGCCCCTCTACTCCCGCGTCTATATGGCAACCATCAAGTTTTTCCCGGGAGCTGTCTACGTGTTAGGAGCATTTTTGACGTTGCCTGCTTTTGCCATATTTGGGTAAGGAGTGTTAAGTCAGTCAAGATCCATAATTACCCAAAAATAATTGTCTTAGGTCTAAGGAACAGTGGCTCATTGGCAACGGTCGTGACTTAAGAATTATAGGTTTGTTGAACCTTGACGTAAACCACGCATTTTACTTTGTGTAAATTATTGTCTGTGTGGTGCCGGACTTAAAGAATTGCACCACCCCATACTTCCCGTGGGTGTCGTAAAAGGCGACTAAGGGAGACCGGAGAATGGGCAGCAGCGTTCTCTATGCATTACACCTTACTGCGATCGCCAACCCGCCTGCCAAGCGTGGCGATTATGGCAAACCCCCCCAAAATTGGGGGAGGCCTATGTCCAGCAGTGGACGTCTTTCGGCTGAAATGATGATGATGATGATGAAATTATTTCATCACCACTGCTCTCAAAACGGTGAAGGAAGACATCGTGATGAAACCCTCATGTCCCAGAACCAAAAATTTGAAGACATGTGACATCTACCAACCCGTGCTGGGTCCGTGTGGCAGATTACGCCACTCCCTCCACAAAGAGGAGACCTGTCCCCACATGGAAACATTATAAGCTGATTACCTACGTATGAAGGTTCTAAGACCTTTATTCTTTAGGCTAGACAATCGTCGAGGCTAATGTTCTCTTTTTAGCACATCATTGCTGTTATAAGCATTATTTAACTCTTTCATTAAGGGATTCCCTTTATCAACAAGTTTCCGTAGGCACCACAAAGGAATTATGTTTTGGGGAAATTTTGTCCTTATGATCATTA
The DNA here is from genome assembly GCA_916614155.1 of Mesoligia furuncula. Lineage (NCBI taxonomy): Eukaryota > Metazoa > Arthropoda > Insecta > Lepidoptera > Noctuidae > Mesoligia > Mesoligia furuncula. The sequence continues at coordinate 25,353,255 of OU744800.1, read as the reverse complement.
ATTACCGTCGTCATTGGAGGTGTATAACCATTTTATTGGGTTTATTGAAAAAGCCTATAAAGATTAATTCGTATAATTTATTCGCAGGTGGATGTACTTCCAACACAAAAAGGAAAGATTGAAAAACGAAGCAGCGATAGAGGACAGCGAAAAACAAGACGAGAAATTAAAATTAAACGAATGATTTTTTTTTCAATTTCTTTGGTTATTTTATTTTAGTTTTTAGGGTTCCGTACCCAAAGAGTAAAAACGAGACCCTATTACTAAGACTTCGCTGTCTGTCCGACTGTCCGTCCGTCTGTCTGTCACCAGGCTGTATCTCAAGAACTGCGATAGCTAGTCTTTTTTCGGCGTTTTTGCCTTGTGGTACGGAACCCTTCGTGTGCGAGTCCGACTCGCACTTGGCTAGTTTTTATTTTTTACATATTTATGACGATTAGTATTTTTACATTTAATAGGTATATCAGGGCCTACTGGCCCTATAGAACAAAACTTTCTAAGCCAACAATTCTACAAAATTGTTAAATTGTAGAAAATATTGCGCAACACCGAAATAACAAATCTGTAAATTGTAGACTTGTCACTACAATTTACTTATTTGTATGGGTTTTTTCATTGTAAATTGTAATTGTAAAGTTTAGTGTTATAGGGCGCTGATTTTTCCTGTCATACCTACGAAATTAAATCTGGTTTAAAAAGGCCTAGTGACACCACAAATCACTTAATATGTTTAACGCTAAACATATTTTAATTATCATTCTGTCTTGTAATCTTCAAACAATTGACAGAACGATGTTTTAAATTTATTAGCGCTAACCGTATTTAGTGATTTGTGGCGCTAGCGGACCTAATTGTGTGAATACCTGTGATAGGAGCAACCCAATAGGATCCATATTGTAACGACAATAAAGATCACTATGATTTTGACAGTGATGCAATATTAGAGCTAAAATTACTATGAAATGGCTGTAGGTTCGTCATTGCAAAGGTCGTCGCCCCGAGACAGATTGTGCTAACACTTTATAGAGCTTATCCAATTAAAAGCTTCTAAAACAAGTTTATTTCAGAGAAAAAAAAGGTTTGTAAGTCATAGATTTTTTGGTGAAAATAACTTTTGAAAGTTACTTTATTTTTGTAACGAAGTTTTTTATATTGACACCTTTTTATCAATTATGACTTCGCAACACTTTTTTGAGGTACTAAGAAGTCGATTAAAAAGATAAATTAAGCGTTGTGTTCACCAACATTTAAACCAACTAATTAAATATTTTAATCAGTTCTATATTTAAAATTTCCTCAGGAAATTTGACATAAACCAACTGTTTAAATACCTAACCAGTGGTTTGAAAGCTGGTGAACTCAGGCCTAAGAACATAATATAGCGCATGTATTCCCCGAAGGGGTAAGCAGAGATGTACAGGCTCCAGCACATCAAGCTACTCGTCGTTTCAGCCGATAGACGTCCACTGCTGGACATAGGCCTCCCCCAATTTTGGGGGGGGTTTGCCATAATCGCCACGCTTGGCAGGCGGGTTGGCGATCGCAGTATGGTATGATGGTGGAATAAATAGAGAACGCTGCTGCCCATTCTCCGGTAAGACCCTTAGTCGCCTTTTACGACACCCACGGGAAGTAAGGGGTGGTGCAATTCTTTAAGTCCGGCACCACACAGACAATCAAGCTACTACAATCTGTCAAATGTCTTTAATAGATTTTCAACTTTATTGCTAAAGCATAAGGTTCAAAGTTGATTGGGAAAATTTGACAGTTTCGGGTAGCTTGATGTGCTGGCGTCTGTACCTATAGTACACCCACATTTTACCAGTTAGACTGAAAACATATCAAACAAAATCACATTGAGGGATAACATTAACAAAATACATAATTTTAACACAACAATTAAGTATCAAGTTCTACGCTAACTGACTTCAATAACGTAATAAAATTGTTATATTATAATATAACCATGAGCATTAAGATGTAAATAATAAATGATAAGTCTGATAACAGCAATAACAGAGAAAATAGAACCTTAATTGTTTCCGTAATTCCTCATAATACCATTACTTCTGAATAAACATCGAATTTATTGAAGAGTAGCTTTGTATGTGACCTTGTCATACTTATTATCTATAATTTGTGTGGAGTAAGGACGAAAATAACAGCAACGTAAATGTTACGTGCCTCGGAAAGCACGTTACGCCGTTCGTCCCGGCTGTCATTCGTGGATCTTTGACAGTCTTTACGGGTAGTCAGAAGCCCGAAAATCTGACAACCAGTCTTACCAAGGGGTATCGTATTACTCAGTAACTGGATTGTGGCGGTCAGATAGGCAGTCGCTCCTTGTAAAATACTGGTATTCAGCTGCATCCGGTTAGACTGGAAGCCGACCCCAACATAGTTGGGAAAAGGCTAGGCAGATGATGACTTGACCGGCCTTAAGACGAAAAAATAATTGTAGTAAGTATAATACGAGCAAATGTAGGCAACATTTATTTTACTAAAACTATTTTTCGGTTTCATATTCCAACAGATAAATGGGTTCCCTCCATTTGCATAAAATTTTAAGACCTAATATTACTTGGCATACTTTTGTTTCTCCTAATTATATTTTCGCATATCATTATTTACGCATAATTGTTTTAAGCATAATTTCTCTAATCATAATAATGATTAAGCATAACGTTCTAAAGCATAAATTTAGCATGCTGCATGTTTTATTTCTAACGACGTCAGGTCGACGGAGCCCCGCTGCGCGAGGCTCCTATTTCTGTCTGCAGGGTTTAAAGGAACCTAAACAAACCGAACCTTGAGGTGCCCATCGCTCGCTCTTGCATCCTATGTCGCCTAGTAGCACAACATATTGAATTTTTACGACTTTAATTTTAATGTTAAGTACTTTAGTATTATGCGAATTCAATTTATGCCAAAACAAATTAGCCTTCAAGATTATTATGCCAACATAAACTGTATGCAAAAAAATATATGGGAAAGTATTATTATGGCAAAACAAATTATACCAAAATAGTTATGCCAAAGTATTTTAGGAAAAAGAACATTATGCGAAAAGAAGGGATCCCAGATAAATGTCACTTCGGAAAGAGCAGTGGTGGAAGGAAAACATTGTGCGGAAACCGTCATATAGAATCAAAACCAAAAATTCGAAGACATGTTACATCTATAGGTCTACCAGAATCTTATAGCATAAAAAAAACATTGTGATTTTCATATGGCAACGTCAATCCATATGAAAATCACTATTTTTTTTTTGTGCCACGGGGTTCTGGTAGACATATATATCAACCCGCACTGGGCCCACGTGGTCGATTACAGCCCACTCCCTCTCAAAGATAGGAGACCTGTACCCCAGCACTGGGAACATTAGATGCTGACTAAGATATCGCTTCGGGAAGACCATCCTCCACCACAACAAGGCACAGACACCGTGCTAGAACTTACAAAGGTAAAAAGGCAGAACAAATAAGAAAAACAAAAAACACAATAATTTGAGTATAAGTACATAATATATTCATCACTTGACCCGATTGATCAATCAATTACTCCCGATGGCTTAAACAAAGCCCAACGATACATCTTGCACAGTTTATTTTTAAGGCAACCCATTAAATTTTATTTTAATTGCTCCACCTGTTGCTTTTCGTTGTCCTCTTTCAGGGCTTCGTTCCTCAATCTATCTTTTTTGTGTTCGAAGTACAGCCACCTGTAAATAAATTGTAAGCTTTGAAGTTAAAAGGTTTTTTTTTTGTAATATATATCCCTTTTATTATAGAGACAGGTGATTTAGTTATGTTGAACATTTTTTGGTCGCAGAAAGGACTAGATTTTGCACTTTACTTTAAACAAGATAAATCAATATTCAATCGTTAACATCGACTAATGGATTGGACACGGCACAGGCTCGCCATGTTTAAAATGATTAGTACAGTATTTTTATCTCACGACGTGACGCGCGCTTTACTTGTGGTAACCCGGTGTGAGTATGTGCGTGAAGACGAGCAGCGTCAACACCTAACACACACACTTCCGACTTCGCCTAAATGTTCGGCTTGGCACATTCTATTCGGCTCTATTAAATTTGTTGAACAACGAAGCCAACCTGAAGCAACTACTACACATATATGGCTTGAATTCGGCTCGTACCGATCGGCTAACACTTTTCAGCATCTACCTATCCTCGCTAAATCAACTTAAGGTCGGCTCGGCACAAATTGAGCTAAGCCGAGATACTTATCCCCTTTGTTTTTTTTTTTGTAAATGGCATCTCGCAGGTCTATCTTGGAGGTTGTCGTCCGCTTAACCGGACTTGCCTGTGGGTGCCTCAATAAATTAAGGCCTCCAGCCAGATTCTCAAACACATATCTGCCGCTCGGCTGTGCCGAATCATGCCAACCCGAACATGTCTGTACAGTCACGAGCATTAATATGTCAACACTTGGCAACTTTAAATTGCGATTTTTCCACGAAATAACGAATGCAACGTTGAAATACGACACTATACATAAACCTATGGGTTCGAAAATACTATGTTCCTACTACTATAAAATTTCATTCAAAAATAAAGGAGAAAATCGCCTTTGAATAAAGCCAAGTGTGTACATACTTATGCTCGTGACTGTACATCCCTTAAGTCCTTGTGTGGTTTTCATGGAATGCTCTGATAATGTCCGGTATCTTACCCAAATATGGCAATAGCAGGCAATGTCATTAATGCTCCCAATAAGAAGACAGCTCCAGGCAGTATGTTGAGGGTTGCCATGTAGACCCTGGAGTAGAGGGGCCCGTATAGCAAGGGCATCGTGGCTTCTGCTAACCCAAAGAGAGAGTTCACCTTGCCTGAAGAATAAAATATAGTATTAGAAAGATAACCGTACACATGAAGGACGACCTTGAGAAGGCCGCAGGAACTCGTTGGATGCGAGAAGCTCAAAACAGGTCGAAGTGAAGGTGCTAAGGGGGATGGCTATGTCCAGCAGTGGACGTCTTTCGGCTGAAATGATGATGATGTTGCTGACACATAAAGCGATTTTCTAGAAGTGAAATGACAAATAAAATGTCATTTATTCTCTCTTTTAAAAACATAGAAAGACATTGATGCCTTATATATTAACATTGTTGTTGTTGTTGTATTATTTCACCATTGTAAGAGACTGGTGCCCGAAGCAGTGGTATTCTGTAAATATCTCACCGTGAAAAATCTAAATAATCTAACCTAAGTTGTTAGATTATTTAGATTTTAGACCGGCTGGTCTGTTCTTCTGCAAAAATTTCAACGTGAAAACTTAGGTGTGAACTGAGCTTGACGCGAGCTGTCATTCCATCTAATGCTAGGAATTGAAAGCTCATTTCAAACCAATTTCACGGTGAGAAAGTACAGAACAGGGGGCTTAAAAAGGCCACTTTGGCAGAATCAAAAAAGGATAACATTATGAATCATAATGGACAGTTAACTGATAAGATAATCGTATCAAATCCCATTGATTTTTCAGGTTTTTTTTTTGTCTGTGCTAAAATACCAATCAATCCAATCCAAATCCTATCCCAATCTCTTTGATTATACCTACGTAGTCCAGCGAAAAAAAGAAAAACACGGACTGTCTTTGCCATATTATGATTCAATATTATCCTTTTATGATTCTGCCAAAGTGACCTTTTTAGGCCCCAGACCGGTTGATGTAGATTTTTGAGAAACAACCTGCGTTTATAGGTCACCAGAATTAAATTTTCTATAAGATTATATTGGTAGCATAGACCCAATATATTTTTTGTAGCTCAGGCGGTTTGCCTTTCATGTTTATTATAGACTTGTAGCCAACCAACATAGTGCCATTATGTTTTAACAATTCTCTGACAACAGTCGACTTCTAAAAAAAGCGACGAGATTGCTCAGCTATGGATGACACATTGTAATTTGAGCTCTCTAGGAAAAAAATTCTATCGAGGTCCTAATGATTAGGTGCCTGAGTGATCAGTGTATAACTCACCAAATTCTTCTCCATTTACTAGTTTCGTAGCAATAGACCGCATTGCAATAAACGAAGTGCCATTCAAGATTTCTAGTAGAGGTGCTGAAACAACAACAGAAAATGGATATGATAACTTTTGTGATAACTTTTGCAAATAGACTGAATCGCGTTACTGTTGGAAATAGTGTTTTAATTAACAAACAACGCTACAATGGTAGTATGAACTTACATTTACAGTTTGCACCACAAATACAAGTTTATTTATTAATTTTAAGAGCAACTTTTATGCAACAATTTAATTTAATTAAATTGTAATGTCTTTACTTTAATGATTGTATTTGGCTAAGTAATAACAGCAGCACGGGTCGATCAATCAGGTTAAGCTACGCTTGCCACGGTTGGTCCGTGGATGGGTTTCAAAAAAAAAACATTCAAAATACAGAAATTGGAAGCAGCTCAATCCCAAGCCTTTTTGTCCTCAATATAATATTTAATGGTATAAAAGACTTTCTGGCACAACAATAATATGTTTAAGTGCTATGTAATAGGGGGCGTCCTACTGCCATCAACCGACCACAAAACCAGGCTCCAGGCTGCTAACGAGATATTCCAGATGGAACAACCCAATAACACTTGAACCGACCCGTGATTTGAACCCAGGACCTCATGCTCAGCAGTAGCGCTTGTGACCACTAGGCCAACGAGTACTTAACATTATGTGTTAATAGGTCACAGAAACACGCAAATTTATGTCTTATCACTCACACAATTCCGTTCAATTCTGTGTGTGGTCTTGTCTACCCACTTTTTTGTAGGTAATGGTGCTTATTCTATTGTTCACAAATTAAACTTAATTTAAGTTCAGTGCATCTTTTCCTTTCTATTTCCTTTAAAAAGGGGCAGAAGATTAATCTTAGTCTAGACATACTTAAATACTTTTTGAAATATTTATTTATTGATTCGGTGATGACCTATGGCACTGAAACGTGATCGCTCACAATGGGCTTTATTAGAAGGCTAAAAGTCACCCAAAGGGCAATGGTGAGGGCTATGTTTGGAGTTTCCCTGCGTGATCTAATCAGAAATGAAGAGATCCGCGGGAGAACTAAGGTTACCGACGTAGCCCGAAGATTTGCCAAACTTAACTGGCAGTGGGCGGGGCACATTGCTCGCAGAACAGATGGCCGATGGGGCCGAAAGGTTCTGGAGTGGCGACCGCGTACCGGAAGACGTAGTGTTGGAAGGCCTCCCATAAGGTGGTCCGGCGACGAACCCGTTGGATGCGAGAAGCACAAAACCGGTCAAAGTGGAGGTGCTTGGGGAGGCCTATGTTAACTAGTGGACGTCTTGTATGATGATAATGATGTATTTATTTAGAACAACTAAAAGCCTTTAATATTAAATTCAAATACCTATAAAAATGTAGACAAAATTCGACGAATTCTAAATTCTAGCTCGTAACCTAATATTAGATAACCAATTAGTTATCTCAATCATTCCCTGACGTATAAAATAATATTGAATTAACTAAAATTTAAATTAAGTTTGACGTTAATGAGGCGTACCAAGGTACTTTTATATATAAAACATATTAACCAACTTCTAAAAAGAGGAGGTTATCATTCGACTGAATGTTTTTTTGTTCGTAAGTATGTTAAGCGATATCTTCACCAATAATTGCTAACTGATTTTCACGATTCTTTCTTTAGTAACACTTTACTTTTAAACTTTTACAATATTTAACACAACTATGTACGCTAGGTTCTAAATTAAATAACAAACTAACTATACAAAAACAAAAGGAGACATAAGGTATAGGTAGCACCAGCACACGTATCAAATCGGAAAGGGATCGGCACCGTATCGCCTTTCGCCTCGCCGTCAAATAGGCGTCAACCTAAAATAACGCAAAGACAAAAAGCAAAGCATGTAACCAAAGCGGATCAGAACCTCCAAAGCGGATCAGAACCTCCAATACGTCGACTCGGCTACGGCTAGGCGACGCCGCGCTTACGGCTCGCCGACCGCTGGTTGATGGTGCAGGAGGCAGGCCGGAGGGGTGAGAGGGGCAAGGGTGGACGAAGGGACGGAGAGACGTAAGCGCGGGGACTACGAGCCGTAAGCACGGGGACGACGAGCCGTAACGCACCCCACCGCGGTTCGTGAGCTTGTCCCGAAGCGAGGCGATTACGTTACGATTCCGATTAGTGTGCGTTGCAGTAGAGAGTTTCATACAAAGAATACTGAACTGCTCGAGTTGATATGGTGACGATCCCTTTCCGGTTCTATACGTGCCGCTATGACCTTTAGGCGTCGCAGTACTCGTCCGCATTGTCTTCTGGAAACGTATCCGGAAGACTGGCAGCATTGCCACGTTGAATGGCAATGCTAATTCTTAGGCCAAAGAACAACACTTCACTTGTTTCAAATCTTAATTTTATACTAAGATCTCGATTAAATGCACGGCCAAAATATTAGTAAGATAAAATTATTGAAAAATGTTAACACATTTTTAAAGTTTTTTTTTCTGTAAACTATTAACCACTCCGCACACTATGCGACATGCGACTGCAACAGCCCCGGCGTCTATATGCAACGGGCTGCGGGCAACAATTTTCATATACAATATGGAGACAACAATTTATGACAATACGAAATTAAACAGCGTATGTATTGACCTTCCCAGAATGCATACGAAAATTCAAATATATCCAATGGTTTAGTCATTGTAGCTAGTTAAAGATTGGCAAAACTCATAGTCGGCCCATCACTACTATTCAGTTCGTTTGATAAAATCACTTTTTCATTTCGATGTTAGGATTTATTTGATGGTCCCAAAATACTGTTGCAAAGCCAATGTTTTCATTTATTGTCGTACTATTGTCTCCACGCTGTATTTTGCTCGAAGTGACACTTGGCGTCGAGTGTCGCAACGACAGCTGGGTAGGGGATTCCCACGCTCTCACTACTTGTCGCAGCGTCTAGACTCACAGATCCGATGACAAACGCATGCGATAGGTGAGCCGTGAGCATCTTGTTGTCAAGCTGTCGCAGTCGCATATCGCATAGTGTGCGAGATTGGTTGGTTTATTATTTGCTCTGGTTTTTATTTTTGTTGAACCGTGCTCACAACCCTGGCCCAAGTTCAGCTCTTTAAAATTCTATTAAATTACAATGTATCATTTTTTTTAGGTTCAATTTTAAGTTACTGAACCCTCAAGATAAACCATAATGTTCTCTAGTTTCATTTTATAGCGAAAAAGCTGCTTTATTTGGCTTTTATTAAATTTTATCAATAAGTTATTGAAATATACTTTTCCCACAAAAACATTTAATGTTAAATGTTGCCAAGCCGAGACCATGTAGGTCGCACTGTCAAAATGTAATCAGATCTCATGTAGAGCCAAGCTTCTAACTCTACACGCCCTAACTCTACAAGGCCTAACTTTGCAAACTCTACACCTTAGTCAAAATATATGGCTTGGCCGTTTGGACTACAAGAACCATTAACAGTATGAGAGTTTTTCACCTTACGCTCATGTGAATGTAGCGAAATGGCCAAGCCATATATTTTGACTAAGGTGTAGAGTTTGCGAAGTAAGTCCTTGTAGAGTTAGGGCGTGTAGAGTTAGAAGCTTGGTTCCACATGAGATCTGATTACTTTTTGACAGTGCGAGCTACATGGTCTCGTCTTGGCAACATTTAACATGAAATGTTTTTGTGGGATTTCATTTCTTTTTGTAAGTTGCTTATGATATTTATAGGAGTATTTTTCTGTTGTTCATTTTTTCTTTCTTCTTTTGGGGTTTATTTATAACAAGGACCCCCTATATAAATTTTCAGGCCTCTAGCTATCAAAATTTACGGAAGTCTCATACAAACTTTCACCCCCTAGTTTAAGGGGTTGGGGGGATAAAAGTTTCAAGTTTTAAGGTTTTTTTGTAGTTTGTGTACTATTACTAGCTTACATACCAAATTTCAGCTTTCTAGGAGTTCAGGAAGAACCTTAAGAATATTGATGATCATCAGTCAGTGAGTCAGTGAATGAGTGACGAAATCGGGGTATTTTAGATATCAATAAAATCTAAAGTATAAGAGCTATGCAATTGAAACTTTAACGGCCTTATTACAAAACAAGTTTATCTTTAGACCCAGGTTTAAACCATCCAGCTATTTTTAAATTTCGAACTATAATCCGACGAAGCTAAAGTTCTTATTACAAAAACTGACGTTAAACCCGAGTCTAAGTTGTCAATTTTTCATTAAGAACTTTACAGTTGTCGGAATAAAGTTCAAAATTTAAAAATGGCTCGATGGTTTAAACCTATGTCTAAAGATAAACCTTGTTTTATAATAAGGCCGTATAGGTTTAATAAGTCAACCACTGACGTCATATCCCGAATATTTTGTTTATCTGGTATAATCCAAACCCAAGTGAAGAGGGTTCAAAAATACGACGAAGTGTTTCGAGAAAAGGTAGGTAGTGCCCTTGCGCTTCGCTTGGCTCGTCTTGGCGGGGGCACTCCCGTGCCCTCAGATACAATTGACCTTAGAATAGAAGGTGACTTTGTGATTTCGATTACAAATTGACTAGACTCTCGTTTTATTTTGAGGCAAACCCGTAGACACTAACGGCCAGGGGGCCTAAAAAGGACACTTTGGCAGAATCATAAAAGGATAACATAATGGACGTATCAAATCCCATTGGTGAAGGATTTTTCAGTTATTTTTTTTGTATGTGCTAAAATACCAAACAATCCAATCCAAATCCAATGCCAATCTCTTTGATTATTTTACCTACGTAAAGCAGCGAAAAAAAGAAAAACACGGACTGTCTTCGCCATATTATGATTCATAATGTTATTATTTTATGATTCTCCAAAGTGGCCTTTTTAGGCCCCCAGATGAGAAAAAAATGCGACACGATCCCTATTTTGTCACTTTCTCAAATTAATTGCGTTAACTGATTGATAAAATGGAATTATATCTCATTAGCTGTTACCCGTGACGTCGTCTACGATCGAGGATGTAAAGTAGCCTATGTGCTTGTCCAGGTCCCAGGCTACCTAACTGTCAAATTTCATTACGACCTGTTAAACTGTTTTTGCCTGATTGAGTAACAAACATCCAAACATACAAAGTTTCACGTGTGTGTGTGTCCACTACGGATTTAGTAAAATCCGTGGTGATGTCCCTGCCACACATTAAAACTGAAAACTGAAAACTGAAAAAAACTGAAAAATGAAAAAACTGAAAACTGAGCAAACGAAAAAAAACTGAAACTTTGTATGATTTTCAACCATGACTCTAGACGCCATAGAGTAGAAATTTTTCGTCGGTTATCAAAAAAAAAAATTTGATGTTCATTTCATCATTTTGACCGCGTAGGTAGGCGAAAATGAAACGGCTGATGTTTTTTTTTATCCGACGAAAAAATTCTGCGCTATGCGTTGCAATTTGCGCCTTGATGTCCTGCCAACCTGTATAGTAGGTTGTAAGCAGGATGCGAAGCGTCGAACAAAATAACCATTTAAAAATACATTAATTATGCAGCTATTAAAAAATGTTTTTTTATTTTATGTAGATAATCGTCTTCAATACCTACTTACTATTGATCTACTATTGAGCAGTGGTGGCCCAGTGCTAACAGCCGCGACTTACGAGTTGTAGGTCTAGGTTCGAACCCAGACAGGCGCGTTACTTTGTGTAAATTAGTCCATCACCACTGCTCTCAAAACGGTGAAGGAAAACATCGTGAGGAAACCGGCATGTCCTAGAACCAAAAATTCGAAGACATGTGACATCTACCAACCCGCACTGGGCCCGCGTGGTGGATTACAGTCCACTCCCTCTCACTGAGAGGAGGCCTGTGTCCCAGCAGTGGGATCGTTATAGGCTGATTACGTACGTTACATATTGATCTAATTATCATTAATTAAATGCTATTTTTATTTATTCTCGATATCAAAGAAGGGAATGACACACGTATTGTTAGTTGTTGCAGACGAGATAAAGTAATTGCTGATAACCTTCGCGTGCTATCAGTAGACAAATACTGCATACAAATAGTGTGTGAGATAATTATATCGTAACTAAGAATGACTTCTTAGTTTGTTTAGAACTTAAGTAAATATCTACAAGAGGCCATGAGTTATTATAAAAAATAAACATTGCACAAACATTATGTAATATTGTTTTTTAAATTTAAAACTACATTCTATTAAATTAAAATGATTACCGATAATTTAGATGTGACTAAAAGTTATAATTGTTTTTGTATTTTAAACTATATTCTATTAAATTAAAAATATTATAGATAATTTAGATGGGACTAAAAAGTTAAAATTGTTTTTGTATTTAAACTGTATTCTATTAAATAAAAATTATTATCGATAATTTAAATACTCATAGGACTAAAAAGTAATCATTTTTTTTTGTATTTAAAACGACATTTAGGGCTGATTTTTCAATAACCTGATAACTTTAATCGAGGAATAATTTTGAAATTTTGACAGTTATTTCTTAGAAAAAATGTCAAACGTCAATTTTATTCCTCGAATAAAAGTTATCAGGCGATGGAAAAATCAGCCCTTAATCAAATTAAAATTATTATCGATACTTAAGAAGGGACTAAAAAGTCCTAAGTTTCAAACTATCCAAATACCTAGAGTATTAAAAAAATCTTCAAACAAAAAAAAAGTCGTGATATACCTATGAGACGCGGGTAGAAAGAAGCTCCTTTCGCTCTATATTGTGTATTAAATAACAGGCACACTTATATAAATTCATAACGTTTGAGAAAAAATATATAAAAAAAAACTGGCCAAGTGCGAGTCGGACTCGCACACGAAGGGTTCCGTACCACAAGGCAAAAACGCCGAAAAAAACATGTTTGTTGTATGGGAGCCCCCTTAAATATTTTTTTTTTTTTTTTTTTATTATTAAATTTAAAATACAACTGAGTATTTTGTGAATATTTCAAGTGCCCACCTGTTGCCATTTTTGATATCTAGCAAAAAAGGGCAAAAAAATCGCGTTTGTTGTATGGGAGCCCCCCTTAAATATTTATTTTATTTTGTTTTTAGTATTTGTTGTTATAGCGGCAACAGAAATACATCATCTGTGAAAATTTGAAATGTCTAGCTATCGCGGTTCTTGAGATACAGCCTGGTGACAGACAGACAGACAGACGGACAGACGGACAGACGGACAGACGGACAGACGGACAGACAGCGAAGTCTTAGTAATAGGGTTCCGTTTTGTACCCTATGGGTACGGAACCCTAATAAAAACTGGCCAAGTACGAGTCGGCGAGTGCGACTCGCACACGAAGGGTTCCGTACCATAAGCAAATACGCCGAAAAAACACGTTTGTTGTATGAGAGCCCCCTTAAATATTTATTTTATTCTGTTGTTATAGCGGTAATAGAAATACATCATCTGTGAAAATTTCAACTGTCTAGCTATCACGGTTAATGAGATACAGCCTGGTGACAGCCGGACAGACGGACAGTGGAGTCTTAGTAATAGGGTCCCGTTTTTACCCTTTGGGTACGGAACCTTAAAAAGTCGATCAAAATATTACACTTTTTTCGGTCTAGCTCATAGAAATGTATATCTATGGTCAGGCTCATATTTGCCAAGTGTGAAAAGCAAAACGTGCGCTAAATAACTTCATTCCAAAGAGGAAAAAATATTTACGTAACCGACTAAGCTCTCATAATCCACCAAAGCTTTTCAGTGTGAACATGTGTTTGTTTTTTATTCATTTGAACATTCATAAAATATTTTCAAACAAGATTATATTTACATAATATAAGCTAAGAGACTTAAAATAATGTGAATAATATGTACGCCATAAAAAATGAATCATAGAGCATCAAAAAATTCGTCCGCATCGCTGTCAACAGGAAAATTATGAAAAGTATTCATAAAATGACTAGTTAAAACATACCTACAAGTAGATACTAACTGCAGAGTAACTGCGTAAATGTCTCTCAAAGGCCTTTAAATTGTCTTAGAAAATAACACAGAATGGATTACTTGCAGGACGTCATTACTTAGCAAATAGTACGAATGCATATATTTGCCAACTGGAGTCATTCATCAATCGACGCAGTCGCAAGGGATCACGTGTTGGCACTCAATTTTTAAAATGGATTGCTAGATAGACCTACGACTGGCCCGCTTGGCACACGGTGGAGGTCTGCCCCGCTTGGGCGGAGCACCGCCGTGTCCTCGTAGAGGCGATTGGCAGCGACGGCGACCTCTCGCGTCCGGCCCTGGTGCAAGCCATGGTCCGGGGCGAGAGGGAGTGGGAGGCAGTCACCTCCTTCTGCGAAGCAGTCATGCTAGCGAAGGAGGTGGCGGAACGGCTCAGGGAGAGAGCCTCCCGTCCCAGCCGCCGCGGGAGGCGCTCCGGGCGTCGGGAGCCGCGTGACGACTCCCGGCCACCGTAGGCGCGGGCCTGCGGGCGGAGAGTAATGGGTAGCTCACCGCCCGATCAGGACCAGGCCCGTGCCGGACGGCGCGTACGTGTTCCACGCGCGCCTCAAAGAGATGTCAGCATCGAGGAGGGGCCCCTTAGGGCCGAAGCCTGCCGGGTCAGCGGGATTGTCCGAAAGGGTTACCGCTGGCCCGGAACATAAAGGGCTAAGGAAGGAACACGGGTGGGTTTTAGTCAGTAAGAGTCTGACACTCCCTTCCGCTCCACCCAGAGCGGGAGGAGTCATTTGATGATTTCCCATCCTCAAAAAAAAAAAAAGACCTACGACTGTGGCAATTTCTCTTAAACCGTAAATTTAAAGAAAGAGTTGAGTATTAAAATGGAATATTGGCTCTTGTAACACTCGTTCTTTTTATTATAAGTGTTTTTTAAATATTTATACAATGCTGCTAGACTTTTGGGCAGTTTTCCGGTTCACAGCTGTACGGACGAATGTTATGATGTTATTGAATTGTATTACGATTCTTTGTCTCTTTCCTTTATTTATCTACTTGTACAGTCAACAAAAGAGATAAGGTTGCATGATCGTCGGATATAGTTGAAGTTTAGTAAAAAACCAATGGATTTTGTCGACTGAAATTTAATTTGATAAATGAGCTTTTTGTTTTCTATTAATAAAATTAAATTTTATTCGACTACATTCATCGGTTTCTTACTAAACTTCAACTATGTCCGACGATCCTGCATACTTATCTCTTTTGTTGACTGTACATATATTATTTTTATTATTATAAGCCTGTGTTTTCCCACTGCAGGGCAGAGGTCTCCCTTCCACTGTCTACTGCGATTGTGGGCCAATCCTTTAAGAAGGAGTCCAGCTCATCCCGCCATCTCTTTCTTGGCCTGCCGCGCAGTCGTTTCCTGCCATTGGGGATCCACAGAGTGGTGGCTTTTGCATATTGCTGCTCCGATATGCGACAGATATGGCCAGCCCAGTTCCACTTTAGTCCAGCAGCTGTGCGGCCAGTGTCCGCTATGTGCGTTTTGGAGCGAAGTATAGAGTTCTTAATGCGGTCTGTGAGTTTGACACCTAGTATACTTCGTTCAGATAGCCGATGGGAAACAGATGACCGATGGGGCCGAACTGTTCTGGAGTAGCGACCACGTAGACGTAGCGTTGGAAGGCCTCCCACGAGGTGGACCGACGACCTTGTGAAGGCCGCAGGAACCCGTTGGATGCAAGAAGCACAGAACCGGTCGAAGCGGAGGAACTTGGAGGAGGCCTGTGTCCAGCAGTGGACGTCTTTTGGCTGAACTGATGATGATACTTCGTTACAGACTCCAAGCGCGGACTTTTATCGCTTTGTTAGAGACCATGTTTGCGCTTCGCAGGTGAGGGTGGAAAGAATGCACATGTCCATGAGCTTTCGTATGTACATTTATGTCATTTATATTTAAATATTATTTTAGTCTGTTAGATATTAAAAATAACAACATAAAAACATCATATTATACAACATGTCCCGGAATTAACACACACCACCTAATAATAATAAAAAAATATATTATGTATGATGTATGTTTGATATGTGTGTGTATGTGTATGTGTGTGATATGATGTGTATGTGTGTGTGTGTGTTATTTTTGTTGTTGTATTTATGTTGTTGTTTTTTTGTTGTTTTTTGTTGTCTGTGTGGTGCCGGACTTACAGAATTGCACCACCCCTTACTTCCCGTGGGTGTCGTAAAAGGCGACTAAAGGTCTTACCGGAGACCGGGCAGCAGCGTTCTCTATTTATTCCACCATACCATACTGCGATCGCCAACCCGCCTGCCAAGCGTGGCGATTATGGCAAACCCCCCCCCAAAATTGGGGGAGGCCTATGTCCAGTAGTGGACGTCTATCGGCTGAAACGACGACGACGATTTTTAATATCTAACAAACAAAAAATTTATATTTAAATATAAATGTACATACGGAAGCTCATGGACATGTGCATTCTTCCCAGCCTTTTGCATTCTTCCCAGAATTTTTGTTAGTGTGAATAAAAATTGTTTATTTCTTGTTATTCTGATTGTGGGAGAAAATTCAAATAACAAATCTACACATGCACACGTATACCTAAGGGTCTAGCGTAGTTCGTACTTCGTCCATTTTGGTTGTTTTTGACTGTACAGTGCGACTGTCATATTAATTATTTTTGGGATAAAAATTAACAGCTGTCATTCGTAGATCTTTGACAGTCGTTACGGGTATTCAGAAGCCCGAAAGTTTGATAACCCAGTCTTAACAAGGGGTATCGTATTACCCATGCAGTAACTGGGTTGTAGAGGTCAGATAGGCAGTCGCTCCATGTAAAATACTGGTATTCAGCTACATCCGGTTAGACAGGAAGCCGACCCCAACACATTTGGGAAAAGGCTAGGCAGATGATGATGGGATAAAAATTAACTATATTAATAAATGACAGAAATCGATTCAGTAAACGATTCTGAACAAACTACTTTGATGAAAGTAGTTTGTTATGTTTGTTAGTTTGTTACATTATGACGTGCATTAATTCAGTTACACATTGTAGTGATTTAAACGTAACTAAACGTCTAAAATATAAACTATAAACCGTTTACAAAGCCGTAACAGAGCTTAATTCATTGAACATAGTTTAAATGCAGTATAATTTACAACTGCTATTCAAAAGTTTAGCTTTACTGTTAGGGCCCAGTGTTTACGACTTTGAGTTTAGTACATAATCCGTTGGTATACGATGTTGTTATGTAAGGATTTGGTACCTAAGTACCTACTACATAAGAGTGCCTGGTCGGTCTAGTGGTCATAAGAATTGCAAGCTCGTGAGGTACTGAGTCCGATTCCCAGGTCAGATATTGTGTTTTTCTGTCAGGAATTTTCTCAGTAGCAGACCGAAGTGTGGATTTCTGCCCAGTTGTCGGCAATTGGCTAGCCCCCTATTCATAGGAATTAAACGTAACTAGCGAATTGAGGACTGTACTATAGATCAGTAGCAAAGGGTAAATTTTTGTAAGAGGTAAGCCGGAGTAGATATCTTTAATAATACGATTATATTATTTGTCTGTAGAATACTGACTGTGGCATTGTTCAAAGGAAAACCGGTAGGCATCGCGTTGTATGGAACCTTCGCAACTGCTATAGATATACGTCTGCCTAACCCTTTGGGAAAAAGGCGTGATGTTGTTATGTTTTAGCAGTATGTTATTGTATTATATCTGTAGATGAAACAGACACTCCGAGTCTCCGACTGCTTGGAAAATTCCGTATTATGCTTAGGACAAGCCTGCGGGGTAATTTCGTACAACACACTAACAGTAGGAATGGCTTTCATTTTGACACTTCAACAAAATTCATTGCGTTATTTACGTTGTTGAGTAGACAAATTTTTCGAACATATGAAGCTATGGATTAGCTAGATCCTTCAAAATCATTCAGATTGTCATATTTGTCATTGATATACGCAATTATGATGCTGGGCGGGATATCGCAGAAAGACGCTTGTTTTTCTCGCCCATTGTCGGAACATTTTAATCTATGATGGAGTGGAATTGCGCACAGTATCCTGTCAAGTGTCACGTGACATGTAAAATATCTTTTATTGATGACAAGACCTCCGGGAGGCCAGCGCACATCACCGAGTACTAAGTTTATTTAGTTAAATAAAATTATATTTTCCATATTGATTTGGTTAGGGTGGTCGTCTGGTCGGAGGATCCTTCCTTTTCTATGGAGGATGAGTGAATTTTACACCCTGATCCTCATACCTCTATAAGCTCATCTGTCTTCAATATTACTTACCCAAGTAGATCTCCAAGTCGTTCCTGGCGAAGGCATAAGCAAAGGCTGCGATGATCTTACTGGTGTTAGATATGATGCCGAGCAGAGTATCATCCAGCTTCAAGTAGTTACTGAACAGGGTTATTGAGAAGAATGTTCCTGAAATATAAAATTGTCGTCAAAAATTTGTCGTACAGGTTGAGTAGCGGGTCATATATAAATTTGACGCCTTAAATGTATATTGGCCCTTGGGCGTTTATCATGCTAGAGTTGTTAAGATAAGATAGGTACATAATATTATAAGATACAATTAACATATTATAATAAAGGAAAACACGGTGTTTACATTATTTTGTATTATTTTTTAAATGTTTTATTATTGTTATTATTGTTTTTTCATGTAATTTTCTATGATTTATTGTATTTTGAATGTGTTAGTTTTATAATTTTTATGATTTCAAACACAATGTGAATTGTTCCTGAATAAAAATTGAATTGAATTGAAATTACATACATTATAGTCTGAAGTTACCAACAGTTAGGCCGAGATTAATAAACATTTTTTAGTACGTGCGTTATACAGGATGAAATTGAATAGGTGCGACAAATTAAAATATTTAATTCAACGTGTTATAGTTACGTGGTAGTTACGTTGTGGCAACGTGGTATAATTTAGAGCATGTCACTAAGGAAAGGGATGCACATACGAGCGCGTAGGCGAGCGATTTGGCAACGTCATCGTTGGATGCGCGCTAAAATTGATTTTTTATTTTCTTATATCATATTTGTTATGATAATTTTCAAAAAAAGAAATACTGGAACGACTAACTAATCATTATTTATAATGATTAGTAACAGTTACTGCACCTCCTATTTTGATTTGTCGCATGTTTTCATTTTCAACTTGTATACATGGTTATTGGTAAAACATTAACAACCTTTTAAGAGGTAATTGTACTCATCATTATGAACAACTTGTACTATGGGACCAAACCAGACGCGAAAAAAAAATCAGCTGTTCCCTACATATGTATTGTTCATATAACTCGTCAAAATGTAGGGAACAGCTGATTTTTTTTTCGGGTCAGGTTTGGTCCCATAGTAAAAGTCGTTCTTAACTCACCGAATGCCGTAATTAGAGACAATAGAAAGACAATTGCTTATGTCGACCTGTGTAACTTAAGACATTCAAAAGGTTAATGATGAGTACAATGACCTCTTAAGAGGTTGTTAATGTTTTACAAATAACCATGTATATATTGGCCCTTGGGCGTGTATCATGCCAGAGTTGTTATTCCTATGTATAAGATACTACTAATTTAATTACTATAATAAAGGAAAACATCATGTTTACATACATATTATGGTCTGAAGTTACCAACAATTAGGCCGAGATTAATAAACCTTACTTAGTACGTGCATTATATTAGGTATGTTTCCGTCTATAACTGACTCTTGTAGTTTATAAGTTGTGTGACAGTAACAGGGATACTGCTAAGCTATAAGCATGTAGTACAGGATGTGCTAAGTAGCGTCTAGCCTCAGCCTAACTGAGGAAGCGTAATACTAATTGATAGCTCAAGTATGGTGGGGCTCGCATTACACTCAATATTTATATATATGTAATGTATATAGCTCTAATATATTATACACAAGTAGCGGCCCGCCTCAGCTTCGTAATTTTTTTTCGAATTTTCTTTCATACAAACTTTGTCCTGGCGATACCGAATACAACAAAAAAAGATTTATCCAATTTGGTGCAGTCATTCGGAAGTTATGTGTGTACAGACATTGTTTTATACTATGTAAGGATATAGTTATGTGCTGCTGAGGAGTTGCGCGACTTCTTCTTCTGGGGGACTGTTTTATGTAATTATGACGCTCATAAAGTGCTGATTCTCAGCCTAATTTGAATTAATGACTTTTGATTTTGAATATCCCATCGTCATCTCCACATAATTCTTTGATTTCAACAAACGAACTCCTTCGTTCAAACAACCAAAAATATGCTGTGACTTATTTTAGGAAGTTATCCAATTTAACATCTTTCCACGTTTTAAAATGACGAATGAAGGGAAACATCCGTCGTCCGAACACCACATTGCGCGCACTTGACTGACCGTTGGTTGTAATGACCGGAACCTGATGATTACCTGCTTGTACGTAATGCTAATAAGGAAGCAATTTACAGGTTGCTAAGACGAATTGGCACATTTACTGACCTCCAGAAGAGAATTTCTGGAACTTTTGCTAATCTACAATCCTCTGTGTACCTGGGTCAATCAATAAGAACCCGTGTTTGACGACAGATGGCATTGTTAAGAAATGTTGACTTTTCCGCCATGTACTGTCATCTGTCAAACGACAGCACACTAAGGCGATTCTCACACTGCACCGCATCACGCAGCGGGGCGCAGATAACGCACCCACGCGCGTGATTTTTTACATACAAATTCAATAAAAAACATTTTTACAAAAAAAAACAACCGACTTCCAAAAACAAACACTACAAATTGAAAAATAACTTTAATTTCGGAAGTCGGTGTCTTTGGTTCCGCATTTTCGTTTATCGACACCGACTTCCGAAATTAAAGTTATTTTTCAATTTGTAGTGTTTGTTTTTGGAAGTCGGTTGTTTTTTTTTGTAAAAATGTTTTTATTTTTCACTTTTTAGTTGGTCAGTTTGTAATTTATCTAAGTTACAATAGCTTAATGCCAACTGTTGATCACCTTTTACAAAATATTGCTTTTCCCGATGCTGGGATCCCGATAATGGTTGAGGAGTTCTCTCGGTAAGAACCAGGAGAACTCCTCAACAATCACTCACCATAAGCATTGCGACGAGCATAAATTGCTTAGCAACCATATTAAAGTAATCGAATCGCAACCCGTGAAATATTTGTCATTGAGTAGTTCCGATGGCCATCTGTGGTCTTCATCATCAACTCCACTTCATCAAATGATGATTTCCGAGAGCAAATTCTCAAGTTACTTTAAAAAATATCCAAATCGCTATAGGTTTACCTATAAAATTTGAGGGTTTCCCTCGATTTCCATGGCATCCTCTCATCAAATTCCTAGTTGATGATAATGGAACCACCTCGAGAGTATACCCTTTCAAATAAAAAAATAACTTTTGGAATCGGTCCAGCCGTCTTCGAGTAATCGGTGAACATAGCTACTGTAAACTGTTGAGGAGTTCCCTTAACTGTCCTTCATCTTCATCATCAGACCCCTAATGACAGTCACAACCCATCTAGGTGTAAAGTTCACATCAATACAAATTAATCAAGCCCAAACACAAGGTAACTGCTGTAAATCGTTGAGGAGTCCCCTCGACTGTCTTTCGGCTCCATGATCAGATCGACTCCAGGCCTTCATTGAATTGTAGTGCTTTAAAATACTTAATGAAAAAGTTACCAAACGCACTAGTCGCTCCTACGATTTTCGAATGTTCCCCTCGATTTCACTGGGATACCATCATCAGATCCTGGTTTTCTTATCATGGGACCACCCTTGGCATATATCCTTTCCAACAAAAAAAGAATAATCAAAATCGGTTCATAAACGACGAAGTTATCCGCGAACACACATAAAAAAAAAAACAACATATATACGGTCGAATTGAGAAACCTCCTCCTTTTTTGAAGTCGGTTACAAAACGCACTCACGCGCGTGGAATTTGGCTCCGTTTCCCGCTCACCGCTGCGTGAAACGCAGCAGTGTGCCAATCGCCTTAATTTCAGACTGATTCATAGGTTAGTTTTTATTTGGCAGTCAATTCTATCAGACCTGTTTCATGTTTCTAGATAAAATGAAAAAAAGAGCAGTATCGATCCGTAATTCGCTTTTATTTTTGGATGGGAAAACATGCGAACAAATAAGATTGAAGTTGGCTGCTGTCTATGGGGACCATTCGCCATCTATTATAACTGTGAGATATTCGTTTAATGAATTCAAACGTGGTCGTCCATCTGTTTTTGATGAAGAGAATCCAGGACGCCCAAAAGATGTGATTTCCGAAGAAATCGTAGAAAAGTCCATGACATGATTCTCGCTGATTGCCGAACTAAATAACGTTCGCGAAGAGTCCTTAGGCGTGTCATACCGAACGACAATAAAGATTTTAAGATAAGAAATAGAACCGGCCCCATTTCGTTAAGAAAAAAATACTATTTGACTACGATAACGCACAGAATTGTGATGATGATCATCCAGATTTGTCGTGGCCAAATTGCATGATCTGCGCTACGAATTACTGCCGCATTCTGCGTAGGTACTCTTAGAACCTAGCTCGCTGTAACTTCTTTCAGCTCCCCATCATGAAAATATGGGTCGGGGGAAACAATCTGCTCAAATGAGAAAGTTATTGCCGAAACAAAAGCATATTTTGAAGACTTTGACAATTCGTATTTTTTCGATGGGTTGCAAAAATGGCAGAAACGTTGGGAAAAGTGTATAGGGCAAAGAGATTACGTAGAAAAAAAAATGAGAAAGAGAGAAGAACTTGCGCTTTCATTGCTTACAAGGGTACTTATTGATCCACCCACGTATATGTGTTACCGTTAAAATACTCTGCTAGGTAATCTGCAAATTACCGGGTACAATCCGTTAAAGTGTGAAATATGTTACCGGCCAAAACCGATTTTATGATGAACTAGTTTCGCCTAGGCCAAACCAGTTCTCATTCGCCCGCTCTTGCATCCTATGTCGGAGCCCCGCTTCGCGGGGCTCCTATTTCTGTGTAAAGGGTTTAAAATAATCTAACCAAACCTAGCCTGTGGGTGCCCTTCACTCGCTCTTTCATCCTACTTCATCGCCTATCGACTGACCGCAACCATGCAACCCGTGTAGGGAGAACTGGTTTGTTCTAGGCGAAACTAGTTCATCCTAAAACCGGGTTTGGTCGGTAACAAGCATTTTTTTCCACTTTAACGGACTCAACCAGATAATCTGCAGATTAACAAGTTAATCTGCACTCTAACTGATTTACGCACATTAGCGGTAATATATTTGTACACATACATATTTACACTCAACTGTGTGATTGAGTCAGGCAAATGTTATCAAAAGTATTTAGGAATACGTTTCATTCTAACACTAATATTTTAAGCTACTTTGGGTATACAGGGTGACGATTTGGTTACCCGCATCTATCAAGGTTTCTACCTATACTAAACAACTATTGCTATGAAACGCTTATCGGGTTCGTAAAAAAAAAAAAAAAAAAAATGTTAACTATGACGGGTAGAATCACCCCTTTGACGAATACAAGTGACTAAATCGCCATCCTGTATTATTATCTTAATTCTTCATCACCAATGAGAGATGGGAGATCAACTTCTACGCATGACCAATGGCCAAACAAGTGCGCGTAACTCGCGATCAACACAAACAAAACTTTAATTCAAACAAATTGTGCCTTGATACTGTCACACCCGGTGTGACACCCGGTTCGAACGAATTTTCTTCCTCTTTTGCACACATGGCGAATGAGGCCGACACGACACAAAAAAAAAAAAAAAACAGAAAAGCAAACAAAAATAATGTTCCACGTCAAAATGTAACACTTTTTTCGCTAGCTCTCATTTGATAAGTGTGCAGACTATAACGGACGAAAAAGAACGTCGATCCAAAAAAAAGTCCAATAACATTACATACCTAATAAATTGGTGACGATGGAGTAAGTAGACCACATACTGTACTGGACCTCATCCCAGTTGAACCTGTACCTTGTAAACAGGTACATCACCGTGAATTCACCTGGAATTTTACAATTTGTTAGAAGAAAATGATGAATTTGTTATAATAATATCTGGGTATTCTATCAATCAAGGTTACCTAAATATAATAATATTCCATATAAAATAAAATCGTCGGCACTGACCCAATAAATGACAGTATAAATTCAATATTGATATCCTATTGTGCAATGTGACCCTTTTTTCGTGGAACATTCTAGATATGCCTACTACCAAGGGCCTGTGGATCGTGTAAAAAGAGTCTCTTTATATTCTATTTCGTGGTAACTAAAGCGTCCAAAAACTCAAACTCGTAGTACTTACTCATTTTTTATCGCCAAAACTTTTGCTCTAAACAATGCATATACGCCTGTATTTCTACTGTCCTCATTCATCGTAAGCGTTACCCCTGAACGTTTTAAAACGCACGGGAGAATCGTAAAAAATTATTTTATTATGGAAAATTATTTAAATTAGACGGCAAAAAATAACGGCATTACTTGAAAAATATTAATTTTAACCATAAGCTTGGTTTTGGAAAAACAATGCAAGTAAAAAATCGCCTGCGTTTTTACACTGTCTGAGCTTATTGCTAACAAAGGCCGTTAACTTTTAATTTTAGATTTTTTTAAACGTACAGAAGCGTTTTCACTTACCATGCATAGGTCCAAAAACAACGCATACGACGATGAGCAGTAAACAAACTCGAAGCCTCCTGTTACCAGGGCCTTTCCTGAAAGCCACTTTAAACGTCTCCATGACCAGGGCAACATCGAAGAATTCTTTCAGGAAACATTTCTTTTTGTGTTTCTTACTCTCCTGAAAAGTTTAATTTGTTTCGTGATTTCTACCCAATGCAATAGTGTTGGCAAACCTTATATTTCACAGTGCACGGATACGTGTAATGCAAAAAGTTTTTTTTTTCTATATTTAACTTTCCTTTAAATTATTAAAGTTAACCTATAAGATGGCTACAAACATCACGCTTCATGAACGATATCCTTTCAATCGAAACATTATTAAAGAATGCATAATAAAAACAATGTATAAGGGCGCATATTTTAAAAATAATTTTTCTCTACCTCTCATATAATGTAGCGAAAAGTATGTTTGACTAAGATTGTTCAAGTTTGAGTTAATAACCTGAAAATCATTAGTTAGAACTCACAAGTATCTATAAACAATACCATAAAGATATAAATATGGATCTGTAATTGTTTCTGACTGATTAGATATAGAAAAAATCACAAATGTTTGCGATTTAAATGACAAAGGAAAGTAATTTATTAACAAAGGGTGTCTAGGATCCTTTGGACAATGGATCCTACACACCCAACTATCCAATGGATCCGTAGTATCCCTAACGGGTTACTAAAATACAAACAAATCTCGCCACATTTAGATATAAAAAATGAAATTAAATAATATAAATTAAATTGGTGGTTATAACATGAACAGCTACGGGTACTTACAAGTTTCTTTACAGCCCTTTGCTTCGGATCTTTCAAATATCGGTATCCGTATATCAAACTGAACAAATATAGGGACGATGACACTGAAAATACACCGTAATAGCCCACCCAGGACAACATGACACCGCTCAAAGCACTTCCGATGGGATATCCTAACGACATGAACATGTTTACCAACCCGACTCTGTAGGTCCTGTTCTCTTCAGTGGTAATGTCACCAATATAACTAAATACACCAATGAAATTCGTGAACCATCCTCCCGTTATAGCTGGGAATATAGCTTCTGTGAACGCAGACACTTCTACAGGTAAGTTGAAGAAATACGTGTTCACGATGAAGCCAAGACAAGCCATGAATTCTCCGACTATAGGTAACATGATACATGCTTTCCGTTTTCCAGTCTTATCACTCCACGCTCCAACGAAAAGGATAAGTAACACAGGGATCGATGTTTGAACCACATTCTTCCACACTGCGATACTTGCTGTTAGTTTTTGAACTTCTTGTTCCTCAAACGTATAATTTTCAGTTTGTCTTAAATTTAGTGCATCACATACTTCTGTGCTATAATTAAGATTGACTCTGCAGGCCTTCTCTAAATTTAAATTCTGTATTGCTAACGATGCTAGGACACTGGGCATAACATAGCATGCCATAATTGGTTCTACAGTTGTGTTGTCTTTGATTAGTTTCAGTCTTTCTCTGAAAGTTAACTTCTTTTTCTCTTCATTCTTTTCAACTTTTTCTGTTTCGTCTGGGGTTGGTTTTAGAGGAGAAGATTCATCAGTGTCTTCTTTATTTACTTCTTCTTTTGTGGTTTCGTGTTCACTCTTAGAAGGATCCATTTCTGCAACTTTGTCTTCACATGTCAATGTTGCGTCTTAGGCGTCAGTAGTATATAATGACTTTATTCAACAACAATACCCCTGGATTGCGTCTATTTGTATTTCAACTATTTGTTGTGGTGCTTGTAATATACATTATTTATCCAACTCAATATTTATAGTGTCTCGACTTGGTAGTGATAAGGAATATAACAGGAGCCAACAGTGTGCCTGTGGTTTTTATCTATGTTTCCTAACACCTATCATAAAATGATTGTGGGCTTACAGTTGTAAATCTGAGAATTTCCTTGGAAGATGCTGGCAAACACTTGTAAAATCTATTTTAGTTTTGAAATGTAAATAAACAATTTGCGTTTCCCAATTACGCGTTGTAAAATTAATAGAAAAGTGTCGCAGACATGTTAATGAGACAGCATTCAGCTTTTAGACGACACCGACACACGACTTGACTCTCGCGGAGGTCTGAATGAACGCAGCCGGGCTGGTAAAGTGGCCGTAGGTACCTACAAACATATTTAAGCGCCGGTGACGCGAACCAGACGGTTTTTGTGCTCCTTCATGCTCATTAGTGTAAATTGAGTTTTCGACTCCTTTCGTACCTACTAGACGCATATCACGCATAGGTGTAATGTTTTGAATTATTTGCAAGAATTGGAACGTACCGTTGTTATGTTCAGTGTTTTGTTTAAAGTAAATATTTTTGTTTTGCGTGTGAAACGATTTTGAGAAATTCGATTCAGTTCCAACTATTTTTGCAAAAAATAAATTGCAAAAATACTTGGCATTTCCTTGTTTATTTTTCCTTGAACAAGCCATTCGGCAATAATACTATCGGAAATTTAGAAATTGTACTGAAATGAAACCGCATCCATGCTTCATTATCATTGATATAATTATGTATATCAGAAGCACCCATAACGACATTCTGCGTTCAATAGACACCAATAGTACAGTCAGCAACAAAAGTCGATTAACACTGCAGTTTTTTTTAATCTCAGTTATTGACCAAAATATTAACACTTCAGTTTTTTAATCTGTTAATGAGCAAAATATTGGTTCAAAATTGCATTATACTTCTGCTGCAATTTGGAACAAATATTTTGCTCAATAACTGAGATTAAAAAAACGGAAGTGTTAATCGACTTTTGTTGCTGACCGGACATAGATATTCTATGTTTTAGCTTTTTAAGTAGGTATGCTTATTATGACGATAGTCACAAAATGAGTGGGCCGTTGAGTGTAACGATTTATTAGGAAGCCAAGTTTAATGACTTCGGGGTTTCTTAGTAGTAATGACTATTAGCTGCTAACTTGCCACTTGACCAACGACGAACTAATTCGACCTTTACAAAAGTTAACATAACAGTGCCTATACAGTGCGGCAGGTTAACGAAGGGAAATTCTTTAATTAAGACAGTGTAATAAAATAATAATAGTTCTCCAGACCGAATTTCGACCATGGCAACTCTTATAGTCCGATGGTATGGCATTCCGACACGACCGGAGAGAGATCAGGCGCAGGATAAAACGACTTAACGTGCGTTCCGAGGCTCGGGGGTATCACCGCCAACTCCCAAACTCCGGGCTGTCGCTGAGAAATTCCTAATGAAAGAATAAGGAAAGGGAGGGGGGAGGGAGTGTACCAAGTTAGTTTATTTATTTATTTAAACTTTTCGCACAAAAAGGTACAAAGGCGGACTTAATGCCTTAGGCATCCTCTACCAGTCAACCAAGGGTGGTGAAGAGATTGGATGGCAGGTGCTTTGGTTGAGAGGAACAATGATAAAATTAAAAAAAAAAAACTATTCATGTTACATATCATCAACTCTGTAATACGAATTAAAAAACCTGCTGTTGCATACATTTTGATCGTGTAAATAATGCACATTTTCAAGGATACTGATACTGTTAGCTAGCATCATCCCACTGCTGGGCAAAGGCCTCTCCATGGGGGAGACCTTTACCTAGCAAGTTTCCACTTTAACCCTGGATCGAAAGAGTGACCAAGTGAGTGTAAAATGGACCTCGTCCCACCGTCTTCTACGGGGCCTGGCGCGACGCCTTTTAGCTGTGTCAGTGCCTCTACGTGGTGTTTATTTTGGCCCACAGCTCATTGGGCATACGGCAGACGTGGCCAGCCCAGTTCACTTCAGCTTAGCGGCTTTTTGAGCAACATCAGTAATCTGTGTTTTGGAGCGCAGTGTGGTGTTACGAATATGGTCTGTTAATTTGACGCCTAGAATACTAGTTGCTGGATAAGAGTTGCCGAAAATCGAGATGAATGGCGTGGAATAGGAGAGGCCTATGTCCAGCAGTTGACTGCTATAGGCTGATGATGATGATGATATTTAATAGGCGATCCTTTTTCTGGTAACTGGGCATAAATCCAGGCTCCGGATTGCTACTAAGAATTTCGTAATGGCTAAAACCTACACTTACGCTCCTCACAGCGCCGAAAGTTGGCAATGAAATCTAACAGCGCGCTTTTATTTAGACATTCCTTTAGGTGGCGTCTAGTGTTAGTGAAGACGGGCACTAAGCAACAATACTTTGCCTGATCAGGGTATCGAATCCTGGACTAAAAGCTTAAAGTCGCGCTTGCGAACGCTAGTACAGCGCGGCCATTATTATTTTTCTAGTCAAACTATCAGGAATAAGGGCTACCCCATTAGGTCTTACATCGATATCATTCGTAGTACGCCATTTTATTTAGCAGCATAAGCATAATCTATATACATAAAATTCAAAGTCCTGACTGATATGGGTATCAACGCACAGCCTAAACCGCTGGTCCTAGAGACATGAAATTTGAAGGGTGTGTTCTATGTGACGATGACGTGTAAGTATCCACTAAGAAAGGGTTTTTCGAAATTCCACTCCTAAGAGGGTGAATGGGGCGAGGGAGAAATCTCTCTCGAAGTCGCGGGCAGAAGCGAGTCAATCTCTAAGGCGCATTGTAATAATAATAAATAAAATCCTGTGAGCTTGTATACGCGCATACCGCGACGGCTGCGGCAAAGCCGCGCCGTAGTGACGCCGCCGTCGTGTCTCTGTCAACAAGCTTCCATAGTGATCCACACAACACTGACGATCGTGCCTACGCGACACGGTGAACCAACCGTAGTTTATCACAACAAGAAAAACTTGTGTTTCAATGGGCCTAATGTCCTCCACTGATGGGACACAGGCCTCCTCTATTCAAGGTGGTGTGGGCTGTAATACACCATGTAGAGACTGGGTCCACGTGGTGTATGTAGGCACACACCCCCGGGTGGGATGGTAGATGTCACATGTCTTCGAATTTTTGGTTCTAGGACATTCCTATTCCCCACTATATTTACCGACTTCAAAAAAAAGGAGGTTATCAATTCGAAACGTGTAGTGTAGGTATGTAATATTATTGGAACTGCATTATATTCACATATATGACAATCTATTAGGGCTTCCAAACGTATACACAAAATATTATAGATTTAAGTACGTATGTATGTACTATCCACGCCAAAAGTCCATACGCAACTTCAAAACTAATTGCTTAACGTTTAGTTTGACTTACGACCTTCTTTTAATGAGTAATTTGACACACACACCCGCATATTACTCGAATAATCACGCTTTTGAATATAGTTCCGTGTCATGTTCGTCTTGTTCACATAATTCGTAAAACTTTTGAGTATACCCACAGAAATCTAAATAAATAAATTAGGTATGGTAGACAGATGCAGGTAACTTACGGCTCATTCACCGCGTCTAATAGAATGTTGTTCGTTCTTGATTGGTTTTTGATATTGTGGGTTAGTGACGTGTGTTTAATCTATTATAATAGCTGTGTAATAGTTCATTAAGAAATATAAGCTTTGAGATGAAAGCGGATATTATCGCGCAGCGTAAAAGTGGACTTAATATTATATCACAAATAATAATTGATGAAACCGGACTGACTGTGAGTATTATGATTTAATTATTTTATCTAACATTTAGCTAATTAAAGTTTAACTGCTGATCCTTGTAGTTATTTTATTAAAAGTTTTGTGTGGGGTAGGGTCTAAATAGAAGAAAAAAATAATATTTCCAAGAGTTTATTTATTTACTTTTGGAATGATGAATATAGCATTATGTATAAATTATAATATAATTATTTTGTAACATTTGAACTATTTTCAAAATAATTTTGTTTAAAAAAGTAATAAGTAGGTATCTACTTAATATTTTATAATTTTGCTAGTAGCCTTACAATATTCCTTTTTTGTTTTAGAGAAATTACCTACTGTGAGTCGAAGGATCAAAAGATATAAGGAAGAGTACAGTCAGTGAATAAGAAACAAGTGGTTTTAACCAACCAGTGACCTACCAGATGAAGTTAAATTGCAAGGAAATATGAAGATATATGTTTAAACATTACAGGATCCATACGCCAGCGTTTACTTGATAGCATGGATAATAATGGGGGTTATACAACGTATTAAGTTATAAATTACAAATTGATTTTAGTAATATTAAATAAAATATTATTGTGTCATATCCGTAATAAGGATTATTTTGAGGTTTATAGTTTCAATCTTCTTTTCAAAATGAATTTTGAAAATGAATACTTAAGCTATATCCGCAATTAAAGCACAATATTATTTTATTACTAAGATAGTTACAATATTTTAAGTCTAATGGTCGTAGCTCACCGATTACCTGCTTTACTTCAATAAATTGTTCTTTATGAGAAAATAAACTGTTTTAAAAGTTTATTTATCAAATTATAACGAATAAAATTTTTGAAATCACTTAATTTTTTTTTTTTTTACCCCGCATATTTCAATAACAATATAATAATACAAATAAAACAAATATTACATTATTATTCTCGTGTATTAATTTATCGAATAATAAAAAAAGATAAGATTATTGTTGAAAAGATAATTCAAAGTCCCATCTCGAGATTCGAACCCAGGCCTACGTGTTTACTAATCCTATACGTTACGTTATCCGCTAGCAGCACTTGTTATGAAGTTGTGAATTTTAGCAGTGGTATGAACCAACCAAGGTCATACGTAATTACGCCGCGCGTGTGAAAAAGCGATGACGATATGTTTTGTTTCGTTTGACGTTAGCAAGTGTACACACACAGATGTAAATACGGGCCTGCGGCGCGGGCGCGGGGACGGCGCGAAGCATGTTCACAGAAATTTCAACCATAGCGCGCCTAAGCACTATTGAGGCGTACTGTATGTATGTTTGTCCACGCGTTTCTCCGTAACTGTTATTCGGATCGTAACCATTTTTTTTTATCGGCTTACATTTGCTTCAACTCAGGGAATAGTGTAAGTTTCATCAAAATCGATTCAGTAATTTTCAAAATAATTATGGAGTAATACGTGTAAGTGTGACGGACTTTTTTTTTTTTTGTGTGGGAAATCATCAAATGACCCCTCCCGCTCTGGGTGGAGCGGAAAGGAGTGTCAGACTCTTACTGACTAAAACCCACCCGTGTTCCTTCAGTTGCCTGTGCCAGGGGCCACGGTATCTCTTTCGAACAACCCGCGACCCTGGCGGGCATCGGCCCTAGCGGACCCCGTCAGTTGGTGCTGACATCTCCTTGAGGCGCGCGTGGAACACAACGCGCCGTCGACCCGGGCCTGGTCCTTACCGGACGGCGAGCTGCCCATTGCTCGCCGTCCGCAAGCCCGCGCCTACGGTGGCCGGGAATCGGCTATCGATTCCCGATGCCCAGGGCATCTCCTGCGGCGGCTAGGGGCGTGAGGGCGCATGGATTGCCTCTCCCTCACGCGCTCCGCCTCCTCCTTCGCGAGCATCACTGCTTCGCAGAAGGAGGCGACAGCCTTCCATGCACTCTCGCTCCGTACCATGGCCCGGACTAGGGCCGGACGCGAGAGATCGCCGCCGCCGATCGCCTCCGTGAGGACACGGCGGTGCTCTGCCCAAGCTGGGCAGATCTCCACCGTATGCTCCACCGTGTCCTCCGGGCGATCCACACAATGGTGACACCCGGGCGTTTCCTCCCGACCTATTCTGAACAGGAACCTCCCGAAGCAGCCGTGCCCGGTGAGGACCTGCGTTAGGCGGAAGGTGAGGACGCCGTGGCGCCTCCCTAGCCACTCCTCAAAGAGGGGACTTATCGCCGCAATTGTGGCGTGCCCAGCACTGGGTTGCGACAGTCGCACTCTCCATGTCGCCATGAGATCCCGCCGGAGCTCTGTCCGCTGCGCCGCGATTTCTCGCGGCAGAAGTGTGACGGCCTGGCTTATTGATACGAGCTACGGGTGTAGTGTCAAAGGGAATACATCTCAGAACCTTGGTAAAATTCTACTGCCATATTTACAACCAAACTATTAACTACTTTTTACAAACAAATATTGCAGTTTTTATTTAAAACCAAAAATTACGAAATAAAAAAGTAATTTAAAAAAATTAAACCGACTTCAAAAAGAAATTAACTCAAAATTATGAAATAACTTTAATTTCGTAAGTTGGTGGCAAGAAACTAAAACTAAAATACAGATCCGAAGACACCGACTTCCGAAATTAAAGTTATTTCATAATTTTGAGTTATTTTTTTTTTAAGTACGTTTATTTTTATTTTTTTTTATTACTTTTTCCATCACCGTTTTGAGAGATGTAATAAATTACACAAAGTAAAGTGCCTTCCACATTAAGCCACACGTAAGTCACAGTCACCACTGCTACTACTCTTAGTAGAGTACATACATAATAACACGTCAAATATATTTAAAAAACGTTTATTCAAAAAGTTAAGTACAAATTCAGCTTCTGGAGTCTTAACATAATAATTACCTATTATTATCTAGAATTACAAAATACCTATCCTATTATTATTAGCTAACTAGATTAAACTAACTAACTCATTACTTAACCAGGGTGACCTGAAAATTTCTTCTGTTTTCCGACCTCTTTTCTGTGGTCGTAGAATAGCCAGCTGGAAACAAAAATATTAAGTTATAACAGGCAAACGAACACACAAAACTCTTTTAGTCAGTCTTTGGGTATGCGAAGTGTTAGACCGCGATCTATAAACGTTCCTTAGCATGTACTTTGGCTTATAATCCTATCACTGTCGCACTACTGTTGAACTGCAAGCGCAGGATAGATACAGGAACATGTGTGTGTATTTATGTTTGTAATTTAGATGGTGTACATAATAAAGAGTATTCTATTCTAACATGTCTAAGTCAAAGCACGTGCTAAGTAACGTTTATACGTACAGTCAACAAAAGAGATAAGAGTGCAGGATCGTCGGATAGAGTTGAAGTTTAGTAAGAAACCGATGGATGTTGTAGACTGAAATTTAATTTGATAAATGAGCTGTTTGTTTTCTATTGATAAAATTAAATTTTATTCGAGAACATCCATCGGTTTCTTACAATACTTCAATTATATCCGACGATCCTGCATACTTATCTCTTTTGTTGACTGTACATAGATCTTGCCTTAGTGGTTCAATTCATAAAAGATTTTGGTCTACATGCATGCCATATTTGGTGCCGCGCCGTAAAATTTTAGAAAAACTGATCCTTAAACTATCCTAAAAATCGGAGACGCTACACTCGAAGTCGTGGACGAGTACGTTTACCTAGGACAAACTGTCCAGTTAGGTAGGTCTAACTTCGAGAAAGAGGTCAATCGACGAATACGACTCGGATGGGCAGCGTTCGGGAAGCTACGCAATATCTTCTCGTCCCACATTCCGCAGTGTCTCAAGACGAAAGTCTTTGACCAGTGTGTGTTGCCAGTGATGACTTATGGAACTGAAACGTGATCGCTCACAATGGGCCTTATGAAAAGGCTAAAAGTCACCCAAAGGGCAATGGAGAGGGCTATGCTTGGAGTTTCCCTGCGTGATCGAATCAGGAATGAGGAGATCCGCAGGAGAACCAAGGTAACCGACATAGCCCGAAGAATTGCCAAACTTAAGTGGCAGTGGGCAGGCTATGTCCAGCAGTGGACGTCTTTCGGCTGAAATGATGATGATGATGATGATCCTTAAACGACGTCTCACTAGTCACTGCCTTCTTGCGAATTCAGCGAGTCTTTTTCATGTTTAGTTTCACCAAATAGCACTGTGTTCTGGGGGCCTAAAAAGGTCACTTTGGCAGAATCATAAAAGGATAACAGAATGGACAGTTAACTGTTAAGTTAATCGTATGAAATCCCATGGGTGAAGCATCTTTCAGTTATTTTTATTTGTCTGTGCTAAAATACCAATCAATTCCATCCAAATCCAATCCCAATCTCTTAGATTGTACCTACGTATTGCAGCGAAAAAAAGAAAAACACGGACTGTCTTCGCCATTTTATAATTCATAATGTTATCCTTTAATGATTCTCCAAAGTGGCCTTTTTAGGCCCTCCTGCTTTGAAGGGGATGTGTGCCGTCGGTATTACTACAACTAAAGAATTAAGAAAATAATTTCAGCTTTTTACTTAGAATATTTCAGCTTTTTTTATTTGGAATATTTCAGCTTTTTTACTTCGAAAATTTCAGCATTTTTTATTTGGTATATTACAGGATTTTTTACTTGGAATATTTCAGCATTTTTTACTTGCAAATTCAATCCTCTGATACTGACGCCCATAGGAAGCCGAGACCACTAACCATCAGGAATTGATTGTTCAGAATTTATACAATTTCTACGTATTTTACTTACATGAGTACGATAACAGCTGGTAACGTCATGCTGGCTCCTAGGAGGAACACAGCGCCCGGCAGCACCTCCATCGTGGCGGTATACACCCTGGTGTACAGCGGCACGTAGATCAGAGGCATCAGGTTCTCCACCAGACCCACGAGGGAGTTCACTTTACCTGGAAGGATATGAAATGATTCATGAGCATTCTACTAAGGATATTGATGACATCTTCTCAAAGAAGTCTGGCTTCATTAAAATTTATCACACTATCAATATTATAAAGGCGTAAGTTTGTGTTTATATGTTTGTTACTTCATCACGCTCAAACGGCTGGACCAAATTTGATAAAAAAATTGTATGGACGTAGCTAACAACCTGGATTAACATGAAGGCTACTTTTATCCCGATATTCCCACAGGATCGACATTTACGCGGGTAAAACCGCAGGGCGCAGCTAGTCTCATATAATACCAATCCATAAAAGAAAACTGCTACGGAGGATCCTGACAAAAAAAAAGCCAGTCTATAGAGTCAAATCTTGGATTTTTTTATGCATAGCAGCCACTCTTTCAATGTACAGACGCCAGCACGTCAAGCTACTACAATCTGTCAAATTTCTTTAATAGATTTTCAACTTTATCGCTAGAGCATAAGGTTCAAAGTTGATTGGGGAAATTTGACAGTTTCGGGTAGCTTGATATGCTGGCGTCTGTACACTGTCAAAAGGAAGTTGTATTTACCTAGCCATTTTGCGAACATTTAATGTTCCATTTCAGATATTACAGACACAATGAATACCAAAATTAATTTAAACAGTGGGAAATATCGGCTAAATGGATTGATTGTCATGTTTATCACAACCATACAAGTGAAGTTGACATTCACACAAATCATTTTAATAATAAATCGACGTAGTTTATGCTAATGCAGACTGAATGTGGAAGACACAATTTTTTTTTTTCATCAGGTAGGTACGTTAAAACATATTATTTGATGATAAATTAATATTAATGGTACTGGGCTGGCCACTTCTGCCGTATGCCCCATGAGCTTTGGGTCAAATAACCATTACGTAGAGCCCTGATACAGCCAGGAGGCGTCGCGGCAGACCCCGTAGAACTGACTGGCGGGACGAACTGGAGAAAACAAAAACCAGTGATCCAGTTTAGCTCTGGATCGAAAGGTCTAGAAAACAAGGGGAGAGGCTCTTGTAACAAATATCTTGTAAATAATAACAGAGAATCGGAGGATTAGGAACTCATAATCTGTTGTAGAACTGTATCTGATAAAAGTGTAAAAAAAACCTGTTCAGTAATCAGTGTAATCAGTCACAAAAAGAAACTAGTATTAACACATTCATGATATGTCTTGAGGTATCAATTTTATATCTCGTCACGTTTTCCAACAAATATTGTTTGACAAACATTACAAAATTAAAAAAACATTACAAAATTGAAAAACATTACAAAATTGAAAATGAAATATCATCGACGAAAATTGAGGTTATAAAATTATATCAATGATCAAATCAAAGCACTTAATTTAAAAGTAGCCCTACAAATTGTTATCCACAGATACGTTTTTTGATCCATTTGTTTACTTTTTCATCAGATACTTTTGAAACAGACCACATAATCAGCCTATAGCGCTCTTATAATAAACTGCCATCTTATAATAAAACTAACTGCGCCCCATATCGGGATAAAAAGTAGCCTATAATATGTTAATCCAGGGTGTCAGCTACCTCCTTACGAAATTGTATCAAAACTGGTCCAGCTGTTTGAACATGAAGAAGTAACAAACGTATAAAGACACCCCCACATACACACTCACAAACTTTCGCCTTTATAATATTAGTGTAATAATAATATTAGCCTGTCCTACCTCACTAAGAGGCCTTTAAAGGCTTTGAAAACCTTTTAAGATGAAAAAGTATTATAATTTTAAAACAATATATTACACACATAATATACCAAGTTTGTATCTGAAACGTGAGGTTTGGGAATTGTGGTGTGTCCCTCTCATAGAGAGCAGTGGAAACATTAAAGACTGATCATTCATACAAGTTATAAAGTCGTTACTTACCTAATTCATTAGATTCTACTAGCTTCGAGATTATTGACCTCATTGCCAACAGTGAAGTACCATTCAGAATTTCAACCAAAGGCGCTGAAAATAAAACAAAGTTCGGTTTAGTTAATATGCATCTTAACAAAGGAGAATAGGCCAACTTGTAAGGACGTAGGACCAAATGGCGGCACCTATGGAACTTGGAACCTCGATCACTAAACCCATTCCAGGACACTGAACGAGACTGGGGGCGTTTAGTGTCCCACAAAGTGTTAATAGATCTTAATAATTATACTGAATTGTAGATGGCAAGTGTCTTTAAAAACTAGGGGCTCCAGCTGCAGTGGGTGAAGGATTATTCAGAATATTAAAAATCTACGAAACTCATAATATAGATCATAAGCCTGTAGCCTTTGTCACCAAAAATCAACATTAACAATTAAGATAAAAGTTAAAGGTATACACATAACATAACTTCCGAAGAGTTAGGCAGAAGTGTAGCTGCCTGCAGTGCAGTGTGCCTGTGGGCACTACAGGACCTAAATGCAAAAAACGCAAGTTTTATAATGCCTAAAAGTATATGATCGACTACAGTAAAGAGAAACAGAAAAATATATGATATTCTTCAAGCTAGTTATATAGTGTGTTGAAAACACCTACAACTAATTTGATACGAAAAAAATCATGAAAATAACTCAAAAACTTTCTTTTCACAATAAAAACCCTACTAATGTATCATACAATCATTCTGATTTTTCGTCAGATTATTCTACAAGCAATATACTAAAGCTGTTTTATTTTTTTAGTCCAAACAATAGATTTTTTGTAAATAGATAATTGCTTCATATTTTGCAATAAATTATCAGCGTTATGACATCGCGCTTCTCTTTCTTTTCTCTGCAGTCCGACAGTGACCACGCTTTAGGTCATGTAATCCCCTTAAGTCTCATGTAAAGGGGGCTAGCCTATTGCAGACACCAGGCCGGTACCGAGAAATTCTTGATAGAAAAAGCCAACAACACGTTGCCCGCTTTTTTTTTTTTTTTTACGGATGGTAAATCATCAAATGACTCCTCCCGCTCTGGGTGGAGCGGAAGTGAGTGTCAGACTCTTACTGACTAAAACCCACCCGTGTTCCTTCCCTAGCCCTTTATGTTCCGGGCCAGCGGTAACCCTTTCGGACAATCCCGCTGACTGCAGGCTTCGGCCCTAAGGGGCCCCTCCTCGATGCTGACATCTCTTTGAGGCGCGCGTGGAACACGTACGCGCCGTCCGGCACGGGCCTGGTCCTGATCGGACGGTGAGCTACCCATTACTCTCCGCCCGCAGGCCCGCGCCTACGGTGGCCGGGAGTCATCACGCGGCTCCCGACGCGCGGAGCGTCTCCCGCGGCGGCTGGGACGGGAGGCTCTCTCCCTGAGCCGTCCCGCCACCTCCTTCGCTAGCATGACTGCTTCGCAGAAGGAGGTGACTGCCTCCCACTCCCTCTTGCCCCGGACTGCACCATGGCTTGCACCAGGGCCGGACGCCGTCGCTGCCGATCGCCTCTACGAGGACACGGCGGTGCTCCGCCCAAGCGGGGCAGACCTCCACCGTGTGCTCCACCGTGTCCTCTGGGCGATCCTGGCAATGGTGACACCCGGGCGTTTTCTCCCGCCTGATAATGTGCAGGAACCTCCCGAAACTTCCATGTCCGGTGAGGACAACACGTTGCCCGCTAGGATTCAAACGTAGGACCTCATGTTTAGCAGTAGCACTAACTACCACTAAACCAAAGATACAAATCCAAAATGTTTAGTACAACTAAAATAAAAAATAAGCAAATCGAATCTTTTCAAAATTAAAAACAACTTACATAACCAAGGTATTAAAAAAAACAAATTAGGTCAATTAAAATCGAATGTCTTAGCGATTTATTTATCGCGATAATAATTTTATTTTTGTTCTTTCAACTATTATGTACAAACAAATAACACATTAGATAAGTGACCAGATTATAATGGAATGGTTAAGTCAGTCTATCATAAAAGGGTTATCGAGTAATCCACTTACAATCGAACGAGTATAGTGGAATTTGTATGGATGTTATCAACAATGACAACGATTGTGTGGCCATTAATCGAAGATCAGCCGAGCGAACAAGTGCATACGACTAAATTATGTCGTTGCATTATCTCGCGCCGAAACAAGACACGGTATACATACATACATTTGGGTAATAGGACGACAAAAGTTTGTCGCGGTGCGCATGGACGCCTGGCTAACAGCCGGTGCTTTATTTTAAATACCTATGATGCGTCTAGATAAAAAAATAAAAAATACGACTGTAAACATCCGGTTGGTAATAATTTTAATCAAGACGTTTCATAATCGATAGATATTAGGACATAATTTTTTTTTAAATCAGCTAACCAACTCCGCTAACTGGCGCATTCATATGATCAGACACAGAGAAATACGAAACCCTTTAGAAAAGATTGCCCCTTGTCCAGTAAATAAACCTCATTAAGATGGGCAAATCTTTCTAAATTAATGCAAATATGCAGTAACAAAGTGATAACTATTCGCAGTTGCAAAGGGAGAAAAAGCCCTTTTACAAATTAATATAAGTTTTTGAACGGTGCTGTGATCCGCGATTATCGCGAGAAAAGTTGGACATAAACTAGAACAACTGATGGTTATTGGCAAGATCTATAGCAAGAACCCGAGGGGTCACAGCCCACTTAAATGGTCGGACCAAATTCACTCATCGCTGGATACCAAACTCCATGACGTTCTTCACAATGCCAAGGATAGGCACCGATGGCGAAACATCGCCAAACAGAAAATGACTTCTCGTCTGGGGGAATCTCGATCCTTGGTAATAAGGAATACGACGCTAAGAAGACGACGCTAAGGTGATCCGCCCATCATTCTCGTAGAATATATTCAAGATCGCGCGTAGTGGTCAACGCTTAGCTGTTAAAGTAGCTAGCGACTGTTTGTGGTCAACACATTTTGAAACGAAGTTCTTTATCGCGGCAGGAGTCGACTGGTAGAAAACGTCACGTAAGCAAAAAGTGTTACGCGACGGTCAAAAACGAAAAACAAAATGATTTTTATTTTAATAATAATCATGGGTATATCTTTTGATGGTTTTCGAGAATGCTAAAGCCGATAATGATAAATCCAAAATGGTGACTGGGTGTCGTTTTCATAGTTTTCGAGGGAGGTTAATATGTAAACCCAAGATGGCGACTGCGAAAATTTTCATTTTAGGGTTCCGTACCTCAAAAGGAAAAACGGAACCCTTATAAGATTACTTCGTTGTCCATATGTCTGTCCGTCTGTCAAGACCCTTTTTCTCAGGAACGCGTGGAGTTTTCAAGTTGAAATTAATATCAAATACTCAAGGCTGTAATCCCCTGAAGCAGTGAAAAAAACAAACTTCTAAGTCAACGCATTCAAAAGATACGGGCGTTTATGTTCCGTCTATGCCGCATATTTTGACACTCGCGTGGGAATCAAAAACTATAGAGTACTTACTTTCCGTTGACCTAGAATCATGATATTTGGCAAAAAACTGAAATGTCTAAGCAAAGGTAAAGGAAAAAATCCGAAAACCGTAAATTTGTACTTACATTACAAAAAAAAAACTATTTACATATCTAAGAACTCTCTGTGCGTGAGTTAGACTCGAGTTTTTTTTTAATTAGATATGTCATTTACGAGGATCTCGTTAGAAACTTCGCGCCTGGGCGGGTTTTATTCAATTTTCCTTAGAAAAACTCGTACTGGACTAGACTACTCTACTAATAGAAGTGGCAACAGACCTTGTGAGCTTGTGCATTGGACGCACTGACTCGTATGAAAGGAGGATGAAAATGTCAGCAACAGCTTACGGTGGCCAGTTAGGAACTAAGCTATGGCTGATACATGTAGCCTATAGACACTCATAACTCTTCGTGTCGGGCCTAATAATGAATTGGTAAACGTGTAGAAAATGGCCGAATCGACACTATTTTTTGTGATTAAGAAAATACAATCTTAGAAAACTCAAACTCAAACCATTTATTTCAATTAAACATTTACAGGCACTTTTGAATTGTCAAGAAGTCGGTCAGTCAGAAAATATGAAGCTAGTTGCCCATTCCAAAGCGTAGGTAGAAGCCTATAAACTCGTAAGAAAGAAGGAAGAATATACGATCGTAAAAATTACAAATACGTCCAAAAGTTATGTTGAAAATATTATAATGAATCGTCAAGACCAAATGATGTATGGGTGTACAGACCGATAGGACAAGGTCAGCATCTAATTTAACTAAGAAAGTATCACTGTACAAACGCCAGCACATCAAGCTACTAGAATCTGTCAAATTTCTTTAATAAATTTTCAACTTTATCGCTAAAGCACAAGGTTCAATGTTGATTGGGAAAATTTGACAGGTTCGGGTAGCTTGATGTGCTGGCGTCTGTACATGCTGTGTGCCCGGTATTTCCTATCAGCAAAAATAAACAACTTCCATACAAACATTCATCCCCTGATTCACCCCTTTAGGAGATAAATTTTCAAAATCCTTCCTTAGTGCTCAATTTCTTTATAAAAAGTAACCCTTGTTTCTGGACCCAGAGGTTTAAACTATGCATTGTCTGTCACTGTCAGTGAATGAATGAATGATTTTTATTAGGTAGAAACTAACTTACCAAGATAGAATATTTTCTCATTAGGAGCGAAACAATAGACGAAGGAAGAAGCGATCTTGCTCAGCGTCGAGACGATGCCGAGCAAGGAGTCGTGCCATTGCAGGTACTTGCTGAGGACCAGGATTGAGAATATTGTGCCTGGAACGTAAAAATTTGTTTTTTTAATATCTTATACAGGGTTATTGGTAAAACATTAACAACCTCTTAAGAGGTCATTGTACTCATCATTATGAACAGCTGTTACTATGGGACCAAACCTCAAACCGCGAAACAAAAA
This sequence comes from Mesoligia furuncula, assembly GCA_916614155.1. NCBI lineage: Eukaryota > Metazoa > Arthropoda > Insecta > Lepidoptera > Noctuidae > Mesoligia > Mesoligia furuncula. The sequence goes on along the minus strand of OU744800.1, from coordinate 25,311,275 downwards.
TCAGATATTCCCTACATTTTGACGAGTTATACGAATATAAATGTAGGAAACAGCTGATTTTTTTTCGCGGCTTCAGGTTTGGTCCCTTAGTAAAAGCTGTTCATAATGATGAGTACAATGACTTCTTGAGAGGTTGTTAATGTTTAACAAATAACCCTGTATACTAGCAACCTACAACGAAAGAAACTCAAAATCAAGAAGATCTGGACGTATAAAGAGAAGAAAAAACTTTAAAGATCTTAAGGGATATGCGATAAGGTAGCCCGCGAAACGCAAATTTACGTATTTAAACTCAAAGCATTTAGAGGCACTCTTGAATGGTCAAGGGGTTGGTCAGTCAGAAAGATGAAGCTAATTGCCCATTTCAAAGCGTAGTAGGTACCTATGGAGAAGAACGGGCAATGAACTCCAACTCTACGTTTTGGAATGGGCAACTAGCTTCAACTTTCTGACTAACTGACCGACTATTTAATTTTGACAATTCAAAAGTAAAATGACATAAAATGTATTAAAAAATATAATATTTACAATCACAAAACTAGAAAGAAACTAAAGTAGGATGATGAAATTAAAATACTGTACGCGAGCAGCCCTATATTTCAAGAATAGGGCCCAGTCACAATACTGTTAGATGAAATTACTGTGACAGCGGGGTCAGCGAGTTCATTCGAACTGCGCGTTCGCGGGACTTGCCACGCGAGGAGGGAGGTAACGCTAAATGCCTACTGCGCTCGAATATCCTGGCCTTAAACATAAAATCTTTTTAATATTGATATTGCCCGTACATGGTTTAATTGAAATAAATGCTTTGAGTTTGAGTTAGTGAACCACATTTTCATGATTTTAAGTTAGAGGTAAAAATTAAAGTAGTTGGTTATTATAGATTACTAGCTTCTGACAACGACTTCGTAAACGTGAATTTTTTTGGTACCCCGAGCCACCCCGTCAAATCGCATCACCAACCCGCAGTGTCACTTCGATTTCGTTTACCGAAATTTACCCATCACGTCTGCTGTTACGGTAGCTTATATTTTTTTTTTTTTTTGTCTCGGGGGGAAAATCCTCATGGACATCCTCCGCCCTGGGGAAGGCGGAGGGGCATGCCGGACTCTTACCGGCTAAAAACCACCCCGGTGTTCCCTTCCTGTACCTATTGCCGTACGGGGTACGGGTATCGCTTGCACATTCATCCGCGCCCCTGGCAGGTATTGGCCCGCCAGATGATTGTAGGCGGGCCCCGTCACCCTCTGCGGCCATCACCCGGTGGCCGCAGGAACTCCAACTAAGAGGCGCGCGCGGAAGTACTTCCCGAAACACCCATGTCCGGTAAGCACCTGCGTCAGCCGGAAGCTGAGGGTGCCGTGGCGTCTCTCCAGCCACTCCTTCATCACGGGTCTTACCGCCGCTATCGTGGCGTGCCCTACGGTAGCTTATATTTAATTTGACTTTGTTTAAGTTAATTTGACCCTGTTTAAGTTGGAACTTACCAATAGTGTGGGTGACAAAGTTATAAGTCTGGAATATGCTGAATTTAACTTCGTCCCAGTTAAATCTGTACCTCGTGGATAGGTACATGACTGATATTTCACCTGAAATCGAAAGAAAACTCTTTTAAAACTACACTTAGTGCTTGGCCAGACTGCAAACGCGGGCGCGGGGCGGGCGCGGCGCGGCGTACCCAAATATGAGTGTCCATAGTGGGCACGCGGGCGCGGTGAGTGGCGCGAGCTGCTCGGCGCGGGGAGCGCGCGGGCAACACGCCATAGCTCGTTCATACAACTCAAATTCAATAAGAGCGTGGGTGGGCCGCGTGAAGACCGGGGTTCTCAAACTAGTTTGAGCTTTTATCTAGTAAAAATAAGTCTTCTTCATCCATATTATATTTTGACAAACACTGGACACGACAACACTCAGAACGAAGCCGCGCTCCACTGCAGACAGGCAGATCGCGCGCGTTCCCGGACCCGCGCCGCTCTCCGCCCCGCGCTGCCAGTCTGGTCAAGCACTCAAGCAGTTTTCGATAGTACAAGGACAAAAACAAATATTAACTAATTTTATGCATCATCATCATCATCACTTTGATCGATTCGGGAACATGAATCTACTCTTGTTCGAACTCGCTACTTAAACGAGTAGCAGTTAGCGAGAAGCACGGATACTAGGTCCACATTTTGAAGGGTCAGACAAAGTGTGTAGCCCCGTATTTCTTGGAAATACAAAACTAGCAAATTGTATTATTATCATTTTATTATTTATTCAGACAAAAGTCCATAATTGTTAGTTACAAAAACATACAAAGACATGTCTGTCATTATCGCGGTTCACAGACCAGAAAAATAAGTGAGTAAATACAACATACTAACCATACATGGGTCCAAAGAGTACGCTGACGACTCCCAGAAGAACACAAAGTCGTAGTCTTCTGTTCTTAGGAGCTTTCTTGACGAGCAAACTCACGGTGTCGCTGACGTTATTCAGGTCGAAAAACACGCGGAAGAAGTGGCACTTTCCTTGAAGATCATGCTGAAGAACCATAGATACAATAAAAGGTCAAAATAAAATAGCTAGCTAAATTCCGCAAAGGGGGTATTGATATCTATACATGATACAACAAAAACATCCGAATTGAGAACCTCCTCCTTTTTTTAAGTCGGTTAAAAAAGAGAAATTAATTTGATGAGTATCGATATCTAAACACGATACAACAAAAACACCGGAATTGGGAAACCTCCTCCTTTTTTGAAGTCGGTTAAAACAGAGAAATTAATTTGATGAGTATCGGTATCTAAACATGGTACAACAAATACATCCGAATTGAGAACCTCCTCCTTTTTTGAAGTCGGTTAAAAAGGAGAAATTAATTTGATGAGTATCGATATCTAAACATGATACAACATATACATCCGAATTGAGAACTTCCTCCTTTTTTAAAGTCGGTTAAAAAAGAAAAATCAATTCGACGACTTTTTTGTGGTTCATCGACCGCAGTCAGTGTATCACTTAAAATATCGCCGTAGGAAATCAAGTTTTTATTTTTTTGTGTTAACACGACAAAACGAAAGAAAAGTGATTTACTCAACTCAGTCTTGAAGTAACAACAATACCATCGGTCGTTGACTCCCAAAAATAAAACATCAAAACTTTTTAATCCTAATGTTATCGTGTACCCATCGTGTCTGCAGAGTTTTGTTAGCTAATTTAATTTGACCCTGATTTGTTAACATTCAGGATCATATTTTAGAAAGCATGGTCACCTTCATAATTGCTTTACCATTTTAAGGTTGAATGTCGCTTGCACGTCATGAAACGACATGATCTGTTCGTCTATGTGACAGTTCTATAATTTCAACCTTATTGGACTTTTAATTTACTGGGAATCGTTGTCTAAAGTAACGCAATTATGAAGGAAAATAAAATACCCAAATAACAGGCAGTAGTTTCTTTTTAAGGTCTAATAACGCCGTGCTGCAATAACAAAACATGATAAAAAAAACCGGGCAAGAGCGAGTCGGACTCGCGCACCGAGGGTTCCGTAACATCCGGGTTTATGCATAAGGTTTATGTTTATGAAATTAAATGGTTTTTTTTTATATATTTGAGTTGATTGAATGAAAGGTAAATTGCGGAAAAAAACTACTTACTAGGTCTCGTTCAAACCAATTTTCGGTGTGAAAATCTTAATGCGGTTCACAGAATACATCTACTAACCAAGTTTCAACAGTATAGTTCTTATAGTTTCGGAAGAAAGTGGCTGTGACATACGGACGGACAGACAGACAGACAGACATGACGAATCTATAAGGGTTCCGTTTTTTGCCATTTGGCAACGGAACCCTAATTACCTAACTCGCTAAGTACTGGCCGCTTATTTACATCAAACTGTGCACAGAAGCAAACGGCCTGAAGGCCCAGAGCCTTGTGTGTATGAAAAAGTTTATACGAAATGTATGCAAGCAATCATTTCCCGTCCCTGAACACTGAGCCAGTATGGCCTAGACCCCTGATTCTGACGTGCGGCAAGATCCTTAGCAAATGAAGTTGATGAACTAAGGGTGAAGTATACAGGAGTTCTCAACTAAGTATGAGCAGGGTACCGCTTATATTATACAGAAGATATTTTTTTTATATCGTAAGTAGGTACTTCTACTTTATAGTAATTATCAAAATGTTGTGTTACTCACCTTCTTCTGCTCTTTATTCCTTATAGGATCTTTCAACACGCAAAATAGATACATCATGTTGAAAATATGTATGATTGTTGTCAATCCATAGCATCCATAGTAACCAAAGTTCTTCAATAAGATCCCACTGACCCCCATACCAATTGGGAAAGCCACTGTCACACTAAAACTTACAAGACCTAACCTAAAAGTTCTAGTCTTGTCTGTTGTAATGGTGCTTATAAAAGCAAATGCCGTTAAGAAACAAATGCACCATCCACCAGAAAGTCCCTCAATGATAGCTTCCGTGAAGACCAAGAATTCTAATGAGAGTTGCTTGAAGAAATACACGTTGATCATATTGTTGATACCAATGAGCAATTGTCCCGTAACCGATATCTTCATAAAAAACTTTCTATGGCCTGTTTTGTCAGAGAAAGATCCAACAAAAAGAGCTAATACGCAGGGTATTGTAGCTGACAAGTAAGTCCTCCATGAAAGAGCTCTAGCCAGCAGCTTCTGTGTTTCTCTTTCATATTCGTTCTGACTGTCTGCATCTTGCAGCTTCAGCGAATCGCATATTTCGTCCGTAAAGTTGAGGTTCACTCGGCACGCCTTCTCAAGGTTCAGGTTTTGTGATGCAGTCATATTGATCATAGCTGACACCACAAACATCAACAAACATGGCTCGATGCTTATGTTTCTGAACATATCTACCACTCTTTCACGAAATGTCATGTTCACCTCTTTTTCTTCATTTTCTTTAAGAGGATCTTCTTCCGTAAAGTCTTCATATTTCTTCGTTTCCCCTTGATTTTCTGTAGCCATTTTGGAATCACTTTTATATAATCATTTATTTCGTTTAATTATATATCGTTTGATAATTCACTTGTAGATATAAGTGGTGCTGAATGTGAACTGTTTGTTATATCTCATTTGTAGTCAATAAAGTTACAATCATTAGCGATACATGCATATCTGATGTATCGTACAAATATAGAATGATATGGAAGTACATTGTGTATATCTTAGTAGACTAATCCTAACTTATCTAATTCGGTGACTGCAAAATTATTATTATCATACTAATTGTTGTTACTAGCGTGCTATATATTAGATAAGTTTTCCATTACCTATTTTTCATTCTTAGTATACGCATTACGTTTACGCGTAATAATGTGCGCGTAACGATGATTTAATTTTATTAATCTGCTGACGGATTCGAATATATCTAAAAGTCAAAAGTGAGAAACTAAAAAGTGGGTTGATACGTTCATAAATGTAGAGATAAATTCGCTGTTTTTAGGAAAATTAAGTAAATAGCTTTTTCTAAAGTAACAATATGCAATGGTTTTCTCAACAGAAATGACTAGGTACTAGTTACTTTATTTACAATGATACAAATTTTTCTTTTTAATGACTTACCAACTGAATTTCGACAAACCATAGTACGACAAGATTTTATTCCGACAATATGGAACTCCGACACGTCTTCATTTCGACAATACTTTAGTTCGAAATTACTGAAGTCCGACACTACTGAACTCCGACAAAGCGTTTCTTCGACATGATTAATAGTTGTCAAATTTGTACACCAGGCCCTCCTCTGTTGACAGCGGTTATATCGGCATTTTTTGAGGCTCCTAGTGCTTATAAAAATAATGTATCATCAAAAAGGAAAACATAGGGACTTACAAGTAGTTAATATTTATTATTCTGTAAAAAATCATTGCTATAAGGTCATTAACCAGAAAAAAAACAGGCGAGAGCGTTTCTATGGAGAAATGACCAACCGCATTTCCTCTTGAGGCGACAACATGACCTAAAGCGCGGTCTTTGTCGGACTGTATAGAAAAGAAAGAGAAGCGCGATGACACAACGTTGGTAATTTATTGCAAATTAAGAAGCAATTAATCTGTTTACAAAAAATCTATTGTTTGGACTAAAAAATTAAAACATTAGAGCTTTAGTATGTTGCTTGTAGAATAATCTGACAAAAAATCATAATGATTGTATGTATATTAGTATTTTTTGAGAGGTATCTTCATGATTTTTTCTATAGTATCAAATTAGTTGTATTACGTTTTCAACACACTATCTACCTAGCATAGAAGAAGAATATCATATATTTTTTTTATTTTGTTTACTATAGTCGATCACATACATACTTTTATTGTTTCTAAAACATGCGTTTTTGTGTTTAGGTCCTGTAAGCCCCTTTTTTTTTTTGCGGATGGGGAATCATCAAATGTCTCCTCCCGCTCTGGGTGGAGCGGAAGGGAGTGTCAGACCCTTACTGACCTTAAAGGGCTAAGGAAGGAACACTGGTGGGTTTAAACCCACCAGTGTTCCTTCCTTAGCCCTTTATGTTCCGGGCCAGCGGTAACCCTTTCGGACAATCCCGCTGACCTGGCAGGCTTCGGCCCCAAGGGGCCCCTCCTCGATGCTGACATCTCTTTGAGGCGCGCGTGGAACACGTACGCGCCGTCCGGCACGGGCCTGGTCCTGATCGGACGGTGAGCTACCCATTACTCTCCGCCCGCAGGCCCGCGCCTACGGTGGCCGGGAGTCGTCACGCGACTCCCGACGCCTGGGGCGTCCCCCGCGGCGGCTGAGACGGGAGGCTCTCTCCCTGAACCGTCCCGCCACCTCCTTCGCTAGCATGACTGCTTCGCAGAAGGAGGTGACTGCCTCCCACTCCCTCTCGCCCCGGACCATGGCTTGCACCAGGGCCGGACGCGAGAGGTCGCCGTCGCTGCCGATCGCCTCTACGAGGACACGGCGGTGCTGTAAGCCCCTTAAGCTTAGTATTTGATATAATAAAGTCATGCTCAGTCGTCAGGGACCAATGTTTCTGACAAAAAATCATAATGATTGTATGTATATTAGTATTTTTTTAGAGGTATCTTCATGTTATTTTTCTATCGTATCAAATTAGTTGTATTACGTTTTCAACACACTATCTACCTAGCATATATCCTGAAGAATATCATATATTTTTCTGATTTTGTTTACTATAGTCGATCACATACATACTTTTATTGTTTCTAAAACATGCGTTTTTGTGTTTAGGTCCTGTAAGCCTCTTAAGCTTAGTATTTGATATAATAAGGTCATACTCAGTTGTCAGGGACCAATGTTTCTTTGATAAAAACGAATCGAATGATAACTGAAGGTGAATCCTTTATTACAGACATCGTAAAAACATTAAGTATCGTAATCGTTCATAAAGTCATAAATATAAATAATACGACAGCTGATGTGTTTTTGGTAACTTCTATATTAGTAAAAGTCATAGTGATTTCATTATTTTTTGTGTATTACGAGAAGAATTCAGCTTTGGTATACGTAATCATATTAAGTTTGGGGGGGCCCGTGGCTAAAAACAGCCGCACAGGTCGATCGATCAGGTTAAGCTACGCTTGCCGCGGTTGGTCTGTGGATGGGTGAAAATCTTTACATACCGTGACCCCACGTTAAGCCATTGGTCCCGGCAGTCATTCGTGGATCTTTGACAGTTGTTACGGGTAGTCGGAAGCTCGAAGGTCTGACAACCAGTCTTACCAAGGGGTATCGTATTACCCAGTAACTGCGAGTGGAGGTCAGATATGCAGTCGCTCCATGTAAAATACTGGTATTCAGTTGCATCCGGTTAGACTGGAAGCCGACCCCAACATAGTTGGGAAAAGGCTAGGCAGATCAAGATGATGATTAAGTTTTGAGGGATTTATGTCGTCACTACCTCCACCTTTTGCATATCAGAAAGGAGCATTTAGTAAACCTCCTGTATTTTGTTTTGTTTTTGCGATGTTTTTATTATTTTGCCATCTACAAGGTGTAACAGAATAAACGCAAGTCCTGAATGTAGTTTGTTCATATTTGACTACAGAATCAATTTCAGTAAATGATATACGTATTTTTTTTTAATTATGTGTATTGTGCTGATCGCCGATTGAGCCAAAGAAAATTAAATCTTATTTCAAGGTAATAAGACTCAATTTTAAATGCATAAAGTAATGCTGGGATCAACACTATTTTCTTTAAATAATAATAGTTAGCTTTAAAAAAATAAGTTTGGGTCATTGTATTATGCTTTTAACTCAATACTCTAATTGGGGTGTATGAGGTCTTGCGTTAATTATGTTACACGTAGTATAGTATGTTCATTCAATACGTTTTTTTGTACCTCTACCTAATTTTGAATTCCATACTTACATGTTTATAAAGGGTTATTGGTAAAACATTAACAACCTCTTAACCCTTCCGCGAGCAATACTATTTGCACCTCCGATTTTGGTTTTATTTATTCTAAACATTGTGAAATAACATTTGTAAAACAATACTAACATATTTCCCCCCCTTTGCTTACCCCCCCCCCCTTTTTGGGCTACGGCAATATCTTTGCCAATGCCCGTTTGTGACTTTTTATTTGGCAAAGTAATTGCCAATGACCAGTTTGAATTTGTCAATTTAGCTGTCTACAGTTGCACAATATCAATATACTTCGTACATTTTGGCGCAACTTTTAAAAAGTGGTTTGGCAATTATTTTGCCAATGGTCACGAAAGTGAGGTAATTGTACTTCTCATTATGAGCAACTTTTATTATGAGACCAAACCCGAAATCGCCAAAAAAAAGTCAGCTGTTCCGTTTCGTTTAACTCGTCAAGATGTAGGGAACAGCTTATTTTTTTTTTCACGATTTCAAGTTTGGTCCCATAGTAAAAGTTGCTCATAATGATGAATACAATGACCTCTTAACCAGCTGCGCGTGCCGCGTGTAGGTATGTTTACGTTTTGTAAATTTTAAACACTTACCCTACAATTTTATATTATTTCTTGTATAGTGTAGTGCTCAGACCTGGTTACTCATCTAGCCGCAAAAGTTCCGCCTTGGAGCCTGACAAAGGGTGATCATACGCAGAATTCTGGGCGTAAAAAGACTGGATAAAGGCACACTATGCTGGATTCCAAGACGGGCATGCTTAAACTGACCATACGTCCCGTTTTGAACGGGACTGTCCCTTTTCTCAGTCACCTGTTCCTTTGTCGATAAAGTGTGTGATATTAAAAAGTGGTGTTTATTTTCATTTTACCTGCTAACTGTCTTTTATAAACCCATGTCCCGTTTTGAGTTAAAAAATAAATGGTCAGTTTAGGCATGCTAAACGTCAGAAAGAAGACTGCCAGGCTTAAATAGCATTGGGCGGGTCACATCAGCCGCATGCACGATGACCGCTGGGCACAAATCTCCACACAATAGGTGCCTAAAAATGGACGGCGTCGCTGAGGTCGGTCCAGAAAAAGGTAGCGAAACGACGTGGACACGTACCGCGGGGGCTGGTTCGAGGTGGCACGGGAAAAGAGTTCCTGGCACGACTTACAAGAAAGTAAAAGCTAAAAAAAAATGTGACAGTGCGTCAATCAAACTGTTTTTTTTTTATTATATTTCTCTTGTGAGTGAATAACAATTCTTATGGGAAATAAAGGTATCTCAACACTCTTGTACATCACATCACACTAATATTATAAAGGCGAAAGTTTGTGAGTGTGTGTGTGAGTGTGTGTGTGAGTGTGTGCGTGAGTGTGTGTGGGGGTGTGTGTGTGTGTTTATATGTTTGTTACTTCTTCACGCTCAAACGGCTGGACCAATTTTGATAAGATTTTGTATGGAGGTAGCTGACACCCTGGATTAACATATAGGCTACTTTTTATCCCGATATTCCCACGGGATCGCCATTTACGCGGGTGAAACCGTCGGGCGCAGCTAGTTTAACATATTTTTTTATTTATTTTATTATATATTTATTTACTAGCTTCTGCCCGCAACTTCTTCTTCCCTCGACCCACCCCGTCGCATCGCATCGCCTGCTATTAGGTTCTGTCTGACGTTTATTTCTTTTTGCTCGACCCCTAATGCTTTTAGCGTGATGTTAAGTCACTCCTCAAGAATTGGGCTATCAAATTTTCCGCAATTCCAGAGATTCGCGCGTTCAAACAAACAAACAAACCCTTCAGCTTTATTAATATCTAATAAGTACATATAAGTTTAGATGTCAGTGCACCAACAGCAGTACATACAATGTTAGAAAGAATTAAAATAGAAGAATAACATAATAAAAGTACTGGTACGCGTTCCTATTATGGATATACGAGTACATACACGTGGCATGTTGGAATAATATTTGAACAGACTTATTTATAGTTATTAATGCAACTGTTGTATAATAAGGGGTATCAAAACACGGACGTGGGTTTATCACATGAGTGTTTTAATACCTAATTTTGTACAGTTGCATACAAGACTTTATCTACACCCATGATATGAATCCTCTATAAAATTTTCACAGATGATGTATTTCTGTTGCCACTATAACAATAAATACTAAAAACAGAATAAAATAAATATTTAAGGGGGCTCCCGTACAACAAACGTGTTTTTTTCGGCGTTTTTGTAGGAACCCTTCGTGTGCGAGTTCAACTCGCACTTGGCCAGGTTATTTTACTTATTTTAAAATTGGAGTTGCTCTATGAAATTTAGTACAACATTATAACACTAGTTTGGATGATATTATGGTTACCATGACACTGGTTGTTATAATGTTGGCAACAAGCTAACTGTTTCAGAAACTTATAGAGAGGATTTATAGCATGGGTGTAGATAACACTATTTATTTTGGCATTATCAATCTACAGCCTAATTAATTACCTACGTTATCTTGCATTATTGTTGTGCAATCGTGTCACAGGGAAGTTTTCCACGTGGATGTAGAACATCTGAGGAATTTAGAAAATAATAATAATTTGTGATAGCAATAGTGGGTGTGGTTCGATTTGCTTTGGGAGGACGTGTTTTTACACAGCGACAAGTAAAGGTGTCAAGAATTACATTTATTCTATACCAGCAGTTGCCCGCTATTGCAATTCAATTCAATTCATTTATTTAGTCAGACAAAAAAAAATCCATAAAGTCACAAATACACAAATTCCACAAAAAAATAAAAATATTAAATAACATGAAATTTATACATACTTTAACAATTAAAATAATAATTTAAAAATAAAAATGTAAAATAACAAAATACGGAATATAATTTAAAACATAATAATTTAAAATAACATAACCGATTAGATTTCTTATTAATAACTGATTAATTTAATGAATAATAACATAATAAATAAATAAAATAATAAAGACAAAAATAAACGATAATATATGCACAACTTATCTCCCCATGCCTTAAATATGGGCGCATGTAGGGCCAACCAATGCCGCATGAATGGCCCGTCTAACCTGTCGGCAACGACGGCGAGGAGACTGTTGCCGCTGCCCCTGCCCATTTCGTCTGCGATCCAGAATGAAAAGTAGCCTTTATTCTTACCCAGGTCACGGTCTGCCCATATGTCAAATTTCATCTAAATCCGCTCCGTTTTAGCGTGAAAGGGTAACAAAAAAAAATGTTTATTGAAGAAAAGCCTTAGTACATTCTAAAACAATGTTATATAACTGAGTGGCTATGCTAAGCACAATTCATTGAAACCCTGATCTCCAAACTAGGGGTGACCCTGTATCTTAGAGATCAGTGTCCCACCGCAGCAAAGTCACAAGTTAATATTTGTAACAAAACACATAAAAACTTTTTACAAAAAAGAAACTACCGACTTCCAAAAAAAACACTACAAATTGAAAAATAACTTTAATTTCGGAAGTCGGTGTCTTTGGTTCCGCATTTTCGTTTATTGACCCCGACTTCCGAAAATAAAGTTATTTTTCAATTTTTAGTGTTTTTTTTGGAAGTCGATTGTTTCTTTTTAACCGACTTCAAAAAAGGAGGAGGTTCTCAATTCGACGGTATGTTTTTTTTTTTTTTGTGTGTTTGTTACGCGATTACTGCACCAATTGTGGACCGATTTTCAAAATTCTTTTTTTGTTCGAAAGGGTATACTCTCGAGGTAGTCCCATTATCATCAAGTTGGAATCTGATGAGAGGATCCCATGGAAATCGAGGGATACCCTCAAATTTTATAGGCAAAGCTATAACAATTTGGGTATTTTTTAAAATAACTTGAGCATTTGCTCTCGGAAATCATCATTTGGTAAAGTGGAGCTGATGAAGAAGACCACAGATGGCCATTGGAACTACTCAATGACAAATATTTCACGGGTTGCGATTCGATTACTTTATTAAGGTTGCTAAGCAATTTATGCTCGTCACAAAGCGTATGGTGAGTGGTTGTTGAGGAGTTCTCCTGGTTCTTACCAGGAGAACTTCTCAACAATTAACGTCCCAAGATCGGGAAAAGCAATATTTTGTAACAAGTGATGAGCAGTTGACATTAGGCTATTGTAACTTAGATAAATTACAAACGGACCCACTAAAAAGTGAATAATAAAAACTTTTTACAAAAAAAAACAACTGACTTCTAAAACAAACACTACAAATTGAAAAATAACTTTAATTTCGGAAGTCGGTGTCAATAAACGAAAATGCGGAACCAAAGACACAGACTTCCGAAATTAAAGTTATTTTTCAATTCGTAGTGTTTTTTTTGGAAGTCGGTTGGTTTTTTTTGTTTTGTAAAAAGTTTTTACTGTCAATATTGACTAGCAATCCGCTGCTGCCGGACAAGTCCTGTCTCTGGTTATACTGCAATTTATTTTTAATGTTAATTAATTTCATGAAAGAATGAATTTCGTAATGCCTCTAAAATATTTAAGACTGTAAACAAAATAGCCTACGAATGGGAGCCCTCGTAGCTTGTGGCGTGCTACGCCGTAGCGTGACGCGTAGCGCTACGTAGAGGCAAGCGAATAGTGCTGCTCAAAAAATTGCTTTCATGACCGACGCTTGAATTTACACGGTCGGTCGGGTATAAACGACAAACGAAAAAGTGCCCAACACGCCACCGTCGTCTACAGCCGACAAGAAAACGCGTATTGGGCACGTTTTCGTTTGTCGTCTATACCCGACCGTGGCGTTCAAAAGGTTAAATAATTATTAAAGTTATTATGTATGTTTTATTTTTTTTATGTATCTTATAAGTTTTCAAACCCAAACTCAAAGTATTTATTTTAATTAAACCATTTGCAATTTAATTTTTATTTTTCACCACTTTTGAATTGACAAGGTGTCGGTCATTCAGAAAGCTGAAGCTAGTACCCATTCAAAAGCGTAATAGGTTCCTAGTGCATTCATTTTTTTTTTTTATGTATGAAATAAAGAAATTAAAAGAATATGATGTAGAGAATGATAATACTAGTGAAAGTAGGTTACAATCGATGTGAGTGGGTGTTAGTATGGTGCAATTGATGGCATGTTCGCTTCCTCAGCAGCGTTGGACCCGTTGTCGCAAGCGCAACTGCGAGCGAAGGTCGGGCAAAGTGTTATTGAGTTTTTCCATTAGGAATTTCTTGCCCGGAGTTTGGAAGTTGGCGGTGTGATACCCCCGTGCCTCCGGTCGTGACGAATTGCTGTCCCATGGGACTGTGAGATTGCGGGAAGAGAGAGTGCTCTACACAATTGTGGACTATAAATCTACCGCGCCTAAGGCTGGTGTCCGCTGAGATTGACCGCCATTGCCTAAATTCGGTCTGAAGGATTATTATTATATTTGATCACATGAGGCTGGCATAATCACTCACAGAAGCCTCACAGAAGCCTCAAACACATACTTTAATAAGAGCGAGTCGGACTCGCGCACCGAGGGTTCCGGGTCATCATATGTTTTTAAATTTTCATTGGCGAGGCCTATATTCGTTAGAGAATTTTAACACTGCGCACTGCGGTGTAGAATATTGCAGTTTTATGTCAGCGCCATCTCTTAATCGATAGTGTAACTTTTGCTGAAAAAGTGTGCTATTTAGAAACATATTTTTATTTTTTCTGTTATCTTTCCATAAGCTTCTATCACATAGAATTATTTCAGATTTTTCGCTTTGCAAACTTCGGAGATAAGGGGGGGGGGGGGCCTGTATTTTTTTTACATTTTTCATCAATAGTCGAAAACTATGCGGCCTAAAAAAAAAAGAAATGTTTGAGAATGTGCAAACTGCGTTCTTTCATAATTATGATACCCCACATACCCTAGTAGCCCAACTTCGATATTTTCAGACCCCCTTTCAGTCCCTGTTGCAAAAAATGTACTTATATTTTTATTTCTTTCTTATTTCCAAAATAGTTGGGCAAACGTCATCTAAAACTATTCCAAATTTCAAGTTGATAGCATTAGTAGTTCTTGAGATATCTAGCTGTGACACACAGATAGACTTAGTCTCACCATAAGGGTTCCGTTTTACCATTTTGCTACGGAACCCTAAAAACGTGCGTTTAATTATCAACAACGTTCAGCGCTAATCGTATTTACAGAAACGAAAATATTTTATAATTCCGTCATCACTAATTCCATGACTTGCTTGAATTCGTCCGGACGTTCAATTATACACCTTGTTTGTGTAACTATATTGATTGATATTGTTTAATTGTAAACCGGAACCAAACAATTTTGTTGTTTTATTGTAACCTTGCTAATCGAACAACTGAGCATGACATGCGGATCACAAGGATGTTTGCTGTCATTGTTTATTTATCAAAGTCAAAAGATTTATTTCAAATAGGCACATAAAAGGCACTTTTGAACGTCAAAATTTAGAAAAAAATAGCATTGGTTCTAGTCGCCCCTTCCAAAAGGTAGTTTCGCATGGGAAAGAAACTCCTTTAATTTTTTTTTTTAACAATATTTTGTACACATTATTCATATAATTACCTATACGTGAAGACGATGCACCTAGAATAAAATTACTATAACACAATTATCACACTAATATTCATCATCATCTGCCTAGCCTTTTCCCAACCATGTTGGGGTCGGCTTCCAGTCTAACCCTAGATGAAGAATACCAGTATTTTACATGCGACTGCCTATCCGACCTCCACAACCCAGTTACTGGGTAATACGATACCCCTTGGTAAGACTGGTTGTCAGACTTTTGGGCTTCTGACTACCCGTAACAACTGTCAAAGATCCACGAATGACAGCCGGGACCAACTGCTTAACGTGCTTTCCGAGGCACGGAGGGGTCACGGTATGTAAAGATGGTCACCCATCCACAGACCAACCGCGGCAAGCGTAGCTTAACCTGATCGATCGACCTGTGCGGCTGTTATTATTTAGCCACGGGCCCCTCCCACTAATATTATAATTATCACACTAATATTATAAAGGCGAAAGTTTGTGAGTGTGTGTGTCACACACACACACTCACAAACTTTTGTATGTTTTTTCAACTTTTATATGTTTGTTACTTCTTCACGCTCAAACGGCTTTACCGATTTTGATAAAATTTTGTATGGACAATTTTTGTAATTTTGTTTTGATAAAATTTTGTATGGACAATTTTGTAGCTGACACCCTGGATTAACATAATTATAGGCTACTTTTTATCCCGATATTCCCAAGGGATCGACACTTACGCGGGAGAAACCGCGGGGCGCAGCTAGTAGGTAATAAAGCAAATTAGATGATTTTCCTTAAAGGAAATTGCTCATTTCTCTACTGACCGCCGTTGCGCATCAAACAATTATGTATGCTACCATAAATTGGATATAAAAGCGGGGTAATGTCGTACTTTCATAGGAAATTAAAATTATCCATTTATTTTGTGGGGTTTTTGTTGTACTTTGATTTTCTGCTCAGTTTTGAGGTTAGTTTTGTAACAAATCTTCCACCAAAAAAACAGTATTTTACAACAATATGATTTGATTCACATAAAACAACAGAAAATAGTTCCAATAAATCAACGAATGATCCCAATTAAATAATATTACAAAGGTAGGTCATGCTAAAAGTAGGTTTTGATAGGAAATAGAAAATAAAAATGCTTGAATATAGGAGTGCAATAGTTTCATTGGTCCATGTTATCATCATATTCATAAAATATGTCGTCTAAAAGCGGAGCCGGTGGCTCCACAGACCTAAATCGAGCCCAACTAAGATACCACAAAATGGTCATAATGAGAGCACATCATCCCATTGTCTGATTACCCACCAAACAATTGCAATAATAGCTATTAATATCACCTACTGAGTTACTTATTAATTAAAATGTAAGCCTAACCTTTGTCCCATTGCCATTGTCATTGTAAGCATTGCCAGGATCGCCCAGAGGACACGGTGGAGCACACGGTGGAGGTCTGCCCCGCTTGGGCGGAGCACCGCCGTGTCCTCGTAGAGGCGATCGGCAGCGACGGCGACCTCTCGCGTCCGGGCCTGGTGCAAGCCATGGTCCGGGGCGAGAGGGAGTGGGAGGCAGTCCCCTCCTTCTGCGAAGCAGTCATGCTAGCGAAGGAGGTAGCGGGACAGTTCAGGGAGAGAGCCGTCTCAGCCGCCGCGGGGGACGCCCCAGGCGTCGGGAGCCGCGTGACGACTCCCGGCCACCGTAGGCGCGGGCCTGCGGGCGGTGAGTAATGGGTAGCTCACCGTCCGATCAGGACCAGGCCCGTGCCGGACGGCGCGTACGTGTTCCACGAGCGCCTCAAAGAGATGTCAGCATCGAGGAGGGGCCCCTTAGGCCCGAAGCCTGCCGGGTCAGCGGAATTGTCCGAAAGGGTTACCGCTGGCCCGGAACATAAAGGGCTAAGGAAGGAACACGGGTGGGTTTTAGTCAGTAAGAGTCTGACACTCCCTTCCGCTCCACCCAGAGCGGGAGGAGTCATTTGATGATTTCCCATCCGCAAAAAAAAAAAAAGCCTAACCTTTGTGCTGACATGTCGTAATTTAATTCTTCCCCTTACTAAATACGTGTCCGTTCCCAGTACCAACGGCAAGTCAACCTCAATGTCTTTTGCTAGTTCAATTTCGCATATTTCATTCCTACTTACATGCTCCCAATAATACGACTAACATCTAAAAATAAATATAATAGATATATCATATTCAGTAAAGAAATTGATCTTAGCATTAGTTTAATAGAAAATAATTATACATATTGTATTAGTTTAATAGAAAATACACATATTGTCACAGAGGCAAAAGTCACAAACAAAATCAAATCAAACTAAGAAAAGTATAACTGGTGGTTCTTAATTCTCATCTCATCATCTTCCTCTTAGCGTGTCGATAGCAATCTAAATGGACTCGGCCCAGAATTCAGCTACTTGTTTGCCGCCATCACCAGCGTCCTTCAGTTCCAGTAACGTGCAGCAGACGGGACACGATATTAAGTGTCCTATCGTTTGTGGAACAGCACAACATTTACACTCCAAGGCGGAGTCGTCTATGAATCTCCACCTGAACAGGTTTTCCTTACTTCGGCCAACCGTGGTCCCAACCCAAGGTAACCCATGTCCTGGTAGGAGCTCTTCAGCCGGTGGAACGAATGGTTTGGGTAAGGAAGCACTGTGTCGCCACAGCTTCAGTCTTTATTGTGATCGTTCGCAAGTGAGTGGTACAACACACTTTCCCACTTTCTCATCATGATGCATTTAAATGTATATTTTGAATATAGTTAAACAGCTTCTAGTATTAGCTGTAAACAACAAAATACAAATGTGCTGAAAGACTTCCATTATATCCGTTGCCTCTCCGACTCGATGACGGGGTAGACACAACTCCCACAGCGTGACATTTTTAACGAAATCATTGGTGATTTACTGCACTGAGAACACAAGCCGTAGTCGTAAAAACGTTCTACACAATCCACATCACAGAAACAGTACAATGGTCTCTATAAGAATTCTTGACCGTGCAGAAATCTGAAGTCTCAACTGGACACGATGTTAACGCAATGATAAGTTATTTTTCAGCACAACAAACTCAACAACTATCAATACACAAGTAAAAACAATGTTCGCTGCGGAGTGCTGGTCGGCAGGTCGGCCGACATGAGATGTTTTGTTTGACAAATAATTATTGACAGTGAGTGACACTTTTGACACTTTTGGCAGTTCACCTTTCACATTGCCCGTGATAGTGTTACCAACAGTTAATCTTAATCACCCTGACCATGTGATTTGTCAATAATAGAAATAGTTTTAATTAGTAAAGTAATGTAATTACACTAACAAGTATGGACAAATAATTAGTCTGAAATAAATGGATTTAATTTATTATTATTTTAAAGATGTTGAAAATATATAATTATATTAAGTTGATTATGTTATTTAAAAAATAATAAGGAGGACAAATGATAAAAAAACACTTTTACACGTCAAACATATTTTTTTAAACTAGATGAGAAGGGCGTTTCCTATCTGACAACTCTGAGAAGAAAGGCCGAAAGAAACTCAGAGGTCACAATCTCTTTTAAAGCCCAGACATAATCTTGGTCAGATCATGTGCAGACCATGTATAAAGGTGTCTGAAATGTTCTTTTTGGGAAAAGAACCACACAGATTGAGTGGTCCTGTCCAGTCAGTGCTCCCATTTGTCAGTAAACGTGCAGCTCAACGCAGAACTTAAGGAGCTCAACGATTCGACGAACAATACCAAAGAAGGGACATTTGGGTAGGCCGTATAAATTAGGTGCTCCAACTGCCAGATCATGACTAAAACGGAATCAATGACCCAGGAAGAATGTCATAGTTGAAATTATTTTTAAAACTCAGCGTCTGTCTTTATACTAAGCGTTAAGACCGATTATGGGGAGGTTCTTAAAATTGGCAACACTGCTTTTACAAAAATACTCCATTTAAAAAAGTATGCAATAAAGTCGAATTAATAACTAATTAAATACAAAATATTAACCTCACATACGATTTCAATCAACTGAACTCAGAAAAGATAAAAAAATATTTTATAATTTATAAGTATATTTTTATGGCCATACTCTATTGCTTTAAAGCGGTACTGGTTATGGGCAATTTCCATATTATAAAGGCGAAAGTTTGTGAGTGTGTGTGTGAGTGTGTGTGTGTGTTTATATGTTCATTACTTCTTCACGCTCAAACGGCTTTACCGATTTTGATAAAATTGTGTATGGAGGTAGCTGACTCCCTGGATTAACATATAGGCTACTTTTTATCCCGATATTCCCAAGGGATCGACACTTACGCGGGTGAAACCGCGGGGCGCAGCTAGTAGGTAATAAAGCAAATTAGATGATTTTCCTTAAATTTTAACAAGCATTCATTTATTTGTATTTATTTGTGTGAGTTAACGTAATCACAGAATAAAAATTATAAAATTAAATTAGCAACCAGTTTGGTTTTGTCTAGACTCTAAATTGTCCTATGGAGCAGGACCAGCATATTTCTTAGCATTCTTTTCCTGGATATAGTCCTCTAATTAGCAATATGGATATATCTATCTTAATTCATTGTTGCTTACCTACTTTATAATACTATATTTATCGTAATTCCTTTAATGCTAAGTATATTATTTATCTTTTTACAATAGATAACAATGCACTTTTTATGTAGGTAATTACGAGTATATTTAGAAACTGTTTGCGAACCAAAGGAGTATTTAAGCATATATCAGGCACTTCACTTTTTTTTTTGTCTTTCGTTAAAGACGTTTCACTTCGAGTGTAAGATGCATTTCCCTCAAGTGAAACGTCTCGAAGTGAAATTTTTCACAAAAGTGCTTAAAATTAATTCATTAGTAAATAGATCTAATGATGATGAATTTCGGTACTCGGTACAATTATCGGCACGGATCTTGAGCGCTGACCTTCACCTGCGCAAAAGTGAGTTATTGGGTCCCTTTGTTGGTATGAAGTGAGGCGCGGGAGCGGGGTATATATATTGTCGTACAGTGATTATGATGATAATAATATTATTATTTTTAATATTATGTTTTATTTTGCCATTAAGTGTACGATGCGCAAAGCGATTCCCACTCTACCGCCGAGCGCTCAAGATCCGTGCCGGTAACTACATTTATTTATTATTTATTAAAACTTTATGCACATGTAAAACAATACTGTACAAAGCCGGACATAACTACCTGAGGCATTTTCTACCAGTCAACGTTATCCGTCTAACGAATGATCGAAAAATGAAATGAAAGAAGCAAATTAATGGTAATTCCTTTAAAATTTTGTCGACGTCGCGCGTCGTGTGAACGTGGAATGAAACAAAAATTATATCAGCTTTAGAACGCGATGGGCAAATGCACCAGAGATCTCGAAGCCTCAAATTCGTATGTGCTACTCTGGCGGCCGCCATGTTGTTTCTGTTTGTAAGAATCTGACTCATTATTTCATCTTTCCTAGATGTAGGTAATTTATAAAGATTACAACTACTATGCACAAAATTCTGTCGAATCCAAGAGCTAAGACAAGTTAAGCACAGGATATTCCTTCCACAAAAACAAAAAACCCTTTTCATTTTCTTGTCAACCAAAACTTATCCTGTGTTCTGTCGAATCCAGGAGCTAAGACATGAAATCTGGTCATAGCACACGTATCACACCGGAAAAGGATCGGCACCGTATCAACTCGAGCCGTTCAGTATTCTTTGTATGAAACTCCCTACTGCAACGCACACTAATCAGAATCGTAACATAATCGCCTCGCCTCGGGACATGCGCACGAACCGCGGTGCGGTGCGTTACGGCTCGTCGTCTCCGCGCTTACGTCTCTCCGTACCCAAGCTTACGTCTCTTCGCCCACCCTTGCCCCTTCACCCGGCCTGCCTGCTGCACCATCAACCAGCCAAACGAGCGGCGTCGTCGCCTAGCCGTAACCGAGTCGACGTATCGTAGCTCCTGATCAGCTTTGGTTACTTGCTTACATTATAGGTTGACGCCTGTTTGACGGCGAGGCGAGAGGCGATACGGTGCCGATCCCTTTCCGATTTGATACGTGTGCTATGACCTTAGGTCACTGCAGAGTAGTCCTTAAACGAAAAACAAAAAACATCATATTATCCTGTCATCTGATACCCATCCTGAATTCTAGTGCTCTAAGTCGCAATGATCTGACGGCAATCAGTAGAAGAACCTTCCGAGGATTAACGGCGTTGAAGAGCAATAAAGAATGGTAGGAACAAATAGCAAGACGTCGCTTTGAGTTCAGTTATTACACGTCTGAGGAGCTCTATTCTGTTAAGTTTATTTCCAGCCACACTTATTTGGTTTAGAATGTGTCCTAATATAAGCAATTGTCGTGCGAAAACGCGAACGCCGCAATCGATCAATCAACTCAGCCTGTCGCAGTCGTCTGCTGGACATGGGCCTCTCCCAGACTGGGCCACAGACCCTGTCCTCCGCCTTCCGCATCCAGTCTACCCCAGCTACCGTCTTTAGGTCGTCCGTCCATCTAGCTGGGGGGCGTCCCACACTACGCTTGCCGATACGCGGTCTCCACTCCAGGACTCAACTGCTCTACCGGCCATCGGTCCTTCGACAGACATGGCCAGCCCACTGCCACTTCAGTTTGCTTACTCTGCCTGCAAGCTATGTCGGTAACTCCGGTTCTTTTCCGGATAATTTCATTCCTGATTTGTCACTAATTTGTTCGGTGAACCGAAAGGCGCCAGCGCGAGGACACGTTCGGATTCACCGAACAATATGACCTTCGAAGGTTTTGTTATATTTTAATTAAAAACTTCTGTTTTCTTATGGTTCCGTACCTAAAAAGGAAAAACCGGGCAAGAGCGAGTCGGACTTGCGCACCGAGGGTTCCGTAACATCCGGGTTTATGCATAAAGTTTATGTTTATGAAATTAAATGTTTTTTTTTATTTTTTATATTTGAGTTGATTGAATAAATGGTAAATTGCGGTTTACGATGTATGACGTATAAAAAAAACTACTTACTAGATCTCGTTCAAACCAATTTTCGGTTGAAGTTTACACGGTAATGTACATCATAATATATTTTTTTTACTTTTATCTTTCTCTTATTTTAGAAGTTACAGGGCACACACATTTTACGATTTTGGAAGTGTCTCTCGCGCAAACTATTCAGTTTAGAAAAAAATTATATTAGAAACTTCAATATCATTTTTGAAGACCTATCCATAGATACCCCCCACACGTATGGGTTAGCTGAAAAAAATATTTTTCAGTTTCAGTTCTAAGTATTGGGAACCCCAAAAAATTGTTTTTTTTCTATTTTTGTGTGAAAATCTTAATGCGGTTCACAGAATACATCTACTTACCAAGTTTCAACAGTATAGTTCTTATAGTTTCGGAGAAAAGTGGCTGTGACATTCGGACGGACAGACAGACAGACGGACAGACAGACAGACAGACATGACGAATCTATAAGGGTTCCGTTTTTTGCCATCTGGCAACGGAACCCTAAAAACGGAACCATTATAGGATAACTTTGTTGTCCGTCTGTCGGTCTGCTAGTCTATCAAGAACCTTTTTCTCAGGAACGCGTATCAAGTTGAAATTAGTATTTATTTGTTGCTGTCTACGGTCCCTTGGAGCTCAAAACAAATCAAGCTTCTTAAAAGGAAATGCGGTCGGAGAGACTTTTGAAAAAGCTTAAGTAAAAAGTCATAATTCGATGTTTCGCTCTCACCTATTTCCTCCTCCAATATTGGACCAATTTTAAAAAAACCTTCATTAACTGAATAAGGATATATATCTACTGTGTCCCTATGTTTTTCTTTTTTCATTAATAGTTGTCAAGTTTTTACACTAGGCTTCTGTTGACAGTGGTTTAAATCGGAATTTTCGAGGGTTCTAGTACTTATAAAAATATTGGATGATCAAAAAGGAAAACATAGGGACATAGAAGTAGTTAATATTTATTATTCTGTAAAAAATCATTGCTTTATAGTCATTAACCAGAACGAAAACAGGCGAGAGCGTTTCTATGGAGAAACGACCCGCCTTTCCTCTTAATCAACGCAATAAAATAACGGCCATTTAAGCAACAGATATTGATACTCGCAAATAAATTCAAACCTGTAGGGTACTTTCCGTTGATTTAGAATCATGAAATTTGGCAAGAAGCGAGGTCTCACAGCACAAGTAAAGTAAAAAGTCAAAAAATCTTTAATTTGTAATTTTATCACATAATTAAGATTTTTTTTTACGATTCAAAACCTACATTTGCAGTTGAAAAAAATGACCGTGATATATCGATGTAGAGACGCCAGCACATCAACCTACCCAAAACTGTCAAATTTTCCCAATCAACTTTGAACCTTATGCTTTAGCAATAAAGTAGAAAATCTATTAAAGAAATTTGACAGATTGTAGTTGCTTGATGTGCTGGCGTCTGTACAAACTCGTCTGATATTTAACTATACAGCTGCTACAGACGATTTAAATCGACTCTTTTTAAAAGTCAACAATCCTGCCTAGCAACTGTGATACTGATATAAGATAACAGAGTGCTGCATACAAAAAGGCAAGTATTTGATAATGCAATCAAGTGATTACTAAATCATTATTATAATCATCATCATCATCCGCCTAGCCTTTGATGCAGCTGAATACCAGTATTTTACATGGAGCGACAGCATATCTGACCTCCACAACCCAGTTACTGGGTAATGCGATATCCCTTGGTAAGACTGGCTGTCAGACTTTTGGGCTTCTGACGACCCGCACCGACTGTCAAAGATCCACAAATGACAGCCGGGACCAACGGCTTAACGTGCTTCCCGAGGCACGGAGAAGTCTTGATATGTAAAGATTTTCACCCATCCACGGACCAACCGCGGCAAGCGTAAATTAACCTGATCAATCGAGCTGTACGGTTGCCGTTGCGGGCGAGGGGCTAAATAACAACAGCCGCACAGGCCGATCGAGGTTAAGCTACGCTTGCCGCGGTTGGTCTGTGGATGGGTGGCCATCTTTACATACCCAGACGAGACCCCTCCGTGCCTCAAAAAACACGTCAAGCCGTTGGTCCCGGCTGTCATTGTGGATCTTTGACAGTCGTTATGGGGTAGTCAGAAACGCGAAAATCTGACAACTAGTCTTACCTAGAGGTATCGTATTACCCAGTAACTGGGTTGTGGAGGTCAGATAGGCAGTCGCTCCATGTAAAATACTGGTATTCAGCTACATCCGGTTAGACTGGAAGCCGACCCCAACATAGTTGGGCAAAGGCTAGGCAGATGATGATAATAGGGGGCGAGCCTATCTACCGGGCACAAATCCAGACTCCGGGCTGCTACTGAGAAATTCCAGATGGAAAAATCCGGGATTCGAACCAAGGATCTCATGCTCAGCAGTAGCCCTTGCGACCACTAGACCAAGGACGCAATATTATAATCGCCACGATGTGCAAACGGCGGGCGTCCTTAGTGCGCAGGGTGCGGGCCAGGTCCAATACTGTGCTGGTGATGATCGCCGAGCGAATTGACTGCCCCTTCATTAGGAAATGCAGACATGTATAGCCACTGCACTTAGTTCTACCATTGACATAATTATTATATTTTTAGTGACTTGTTTTGTATTGTTTTTATATTTTAATTTATTTGTTTTTTTTTTTTATTATTTTATATTTCTTTTGATTTAAATTTTAATTCTGTGACGCTGACAATTTGTATGTTTTAATTTTCTTTTACTTTAATTGCATTGACATTTTATTTTTATTTTAATTCCATGACCTTTTTTTTAATTTTTAATTTGTATTCGTTAATTTATTTTATTTGTATGCATTGAAACTTTATTCAGGCATTTTATTTAGACAAATTTTATTCTGTGGAAGATTAAAATATTACAATACCTAGTAATATTTTAATTTTATGTAAATATGGGTCTTGCCTGAATTAAATGAATTTTATTTATTTTTAACCGACTTCAAAAAAGGAGGAGGTTCTCAATTCGACGGTATGTTTTTTTTTTGTGTGTTTGTTACGCGATTACTCCGCCAATTGTGGACCGATTTTCAAAATTCTTTTTTTGTTTGAAAGGGTATTCTCTCGAAGTGGTCCCATTATCGTCACGTTGGAATCTGATGAGAGGATCCCATGGAAATCGAGGGAAACCCTCAAATTTCATAGGCAAAGCTATAACGATTTGGGTATTTTTTTAAATAACTTGAATAATTTGCTCTCGGAAATCATCATTTGGTAAAGTGGAGCTGATGAACAAGACCACAGATGGCCATTGGAATTACTCAATGACAAATATTTCACGGGTTACGATTCGATTACTTTAATATGGTTGCTAAGCAATTTATGCTCGTCACAATGCATAATGGTGAGTGGTTGTTGAGGAGTTCTCCTGGTTTTTACCAGCAGAACTCCTCACCAATTAACGTCCCAACATCGGGAAAAGCAATATTTTGTAACAAGTGATGAGCAGTTGACATTAGGCTATTGTAACTTAGATAAATTACAAACGGACCCACTAAAAAGGGAAAAATAAAAACTTTTTACAAAAAAAAAAACAACCGACTTCCAAAAAAAACACTACAAATTGAAAAATAACTTTAATTTCGGAAGTCGGTGTCAATAAACGAAAATGCGGAACCAAAGACACCGACTTCCGAAATTAAAGTTATTTTTCAATTTGTAGTGTTTTTTTCGGAAGTCGGTTGTTTTTTTTTTTGTAAAAAGTTTTTATTTATAATCATTATCTGCATTATAATCATGGTAAATTGAAAAAGTAATATGAATGGAGGGATTTTGTTATGTCATTTAGATACTACTTTACTTTGAACATTTACCGACCTATTAAAAAAACAATAAAAGAGTAGATTGCTTAAAGTGAGTCCTTTATCATTGGAAAGCGTAAAATGCGAGCTTTTTATGGTGTCATTACGGCCCCGTTCACGGCCTCCAGCAATGCGACTTAAGACGCGGCTTGCGTCAAGCGACACGCGACTTGCGTCAAGTGACACGCGCTTGCGTCACCTGTTTCCGATTGTGTCGCTCCGCAAGTTGCATGGCGGTGACTCGTGGCATCCTATAGACAACTTCTTTCATTTGTTTACTCTGCAATCGCTGACGAAACGGGTATATCAACAATATAAGTAAGTTATAGTAGGAGTTGTAGTTGGTAGTAGTAGTTGTAGTAGTTGTAGTAGGTAGTAGTTTATATGTCTGAAATTTATATGGTGTACATAATAAAGAGTATTCTATTCTATTCTATTCTATAAGCCGAGTGCCTAGTTTTGACTGTTGTAAGGCACATAGGATGCAATGCCAAAAATCTTTGAGCAACCGCGAATTAACAACTAAATGCATTTTTTTTATTAATAAGGGGGGTTATAATAAAAACACGCACAAAATAAATTACTAGCAATAACAGTTTTAATTTATTCTTTATTTTATTACATTTATCACAGCAATAAATCTGCATCCATACCCCGCGTCCTAACTGACAGCGACTATCGCGCGAATACGCGATCGTTTACACAAATTATGACGTACAAACTGACTTGATTTATCGCGCGAGTAGGCACGTCATATTCATATAAAGAGCGCGACGAATGCGTGCTCGAGCAATAATCGCTTTCGATTAGGACACGGCCTTACACATAGTTTTCTTAGGTCGTTTTGACTGTAATAAGATAACATTGGTATAAAACTTGGAGCCACCCGAAATTAATTGGTATGATTCACTATTATGTATATACAGACGTGGCGCACATCAAGCTACTAGAATCTGTCAAAATAGATTTTTTGTTTAATAGATTTTCAACTTAATTGCTAAAGCATAAGGTTCAAGGTTGATTGGGAAATTTTGACAGTTTCGGGTAGCCAGTGGGGCACCCATTTAATTTTACAGTTGTTGGCCCCAGAATATATTTAAATTTAAATACGTAACAATTATATTATTCTTATTTATTACATATAACTACAATATCATAAGTACTTAGATAATATACATTTTTATAATATACAGTGATAAGAAAATTGAAAAACATTTTTTTTTAATATCTATGCCTGGTGATTATCTCGTTTTATATATTGTCTATAGTTTTTGCTACGAATTGACACTATTGACAGCTCACTCCACGCTCACTTCACCTAAGTTGTCACGGTAAGATTTTTACAGAATAGCACCGCTGGGTCGAATTATATTAACTAACGAAACTCCGCACACGCGATATCAATAAGTAAACATGAAAACACAACAAAAATAATTAATTTCTTCACGACATTTTTGTGGGGCCATTGACTGCAGTAAAGTTAGCGTAGATGTCTATTATGATAAGAACCAAACTCGTACAAAATATGGAATGTAGGAAGACGATTCTTTAAGAAATAGAGATTTATTCATTTAACAAAAACAAAATGGTTTAACTAAACAAAACAATAAAATGAAGCTTTCACTTATGCTCTTTAAATTCTGATAACCAAAAAAAAGCACAAAGAATCGTATTACTCAGAATTTAAGTCTTATAAACTATTATAAAGTTCATATTACAGCGTCACAATTAGTCTGGAGAATATGAAGTTACTCATGGCCTTCGGGAATTGCTATTAGTTTTATTTAATAAATAATTACTTTCTCTAGTTATCACTGTCTGTAGTAGCTGCAGAATATCGAAATACTTTGTTATTAATGTTTGTTTTGTCTAAATATAGAGGAAGATTTTTTTATCACCATCCAAGTTTTTACAGGGTGTTCTACCCATAAATTATATGACCAACAACTTTCACTAAGGGACCAACTCTGAAATCATGAAAAGAAATCTGCTGTTTCATACATTTTGGTCAAGTAGGTTTTGAACTTTTGTATTAAACAGCTGATTTTTTCTTCGTGATTTCAGAGTTAGTCCTATAGTGAAAGTTGTTCATATTCATGGGTAGAACACCCTGTAAAAATTTGGATGGTGATAAAAAAATCTTCATGTATTTTACTAAGGGCTGATTTTTCAATCATCTGACAACTTTATTCGAGGAATGATTTTGAAATTTTGACAGTTATTTCATACAAAAACTGTCAAACGTCAATTTTGTTCCTCGAATAAAAGTTATCTGGCGATGTAAAAATCAGCCCTTAGAGGTATAATTTATTGTATTTTACCTAAAGTTCATATAAATATTTGATGATGTGTTTCTATATAGGGTAACTGGTAATTAGTCACTGATTCTTAAACACATGACTGTACTCATAATAACAAACAAGTTTTCCAAAGAAACTATTATAATCATCTAGTCTAATATATAAAATTCTCGTGTCACAGAGTTTGTAACAAAATTCCTCCGAAACGGCTCGACCGATTTTTATGAATTCTTTTGTGTATATTTGGTAGGTTTGAGAATAGGTCGTAGGCTATTTTTACGCCCCTAGTGTTTATAAAAATAATGTATCATCAAAAAGGAAAAAGTAATTTAAAAAATAAAAAACCCGACTGCGAAACTAAAAAGCTACAAACAAGCCCATTTTAAATTAAATAAAAGTTGGAAGCAGGCGGGACCCATTTGAATTTGAAAATATAATAAAAGTGGTATGGGTCCCGCCTGCTTCCAACTTTTATTTAATTTAAAATGGGCTTGTTTGTAGCTTTTTAGTTTCGCAGTCGGGTTTTTTATTTTTTAAATTACTTTTTTTATTTCCAGCTTTTTAGTTTACAAATGTGAAAGATTTCGCAAACGATTTACTTCTTGCTACGTGTTTTTTACGATTTATCGCTTCGAATTACTTTTAACCATATAAGTTATATATATTTTTGTAATCACCTTTTAAACTCCTTTATTTTGATACCCCACTCGATAGGTTCCGAGAAAAAAATTTTTTTTTTTGAAAACATATTGCGCCAAAAATCGGCCATTTTAATTTTTTTGCAATTTTGATATATACCCAGTGTCACTCTCACAATTAAGGCGAATCTAACGGCACCTCTCAAGCTGAAATCGATAAAGCCGTTTAGGCTACAGAGCGTGCCAAAGAAATATACATACATACATACACTCGAAAAACATAACCCTCCTTCTGACGCAGTCGGGTAAAAAAAATATTGCTATAAGGATATAAAAAAAAAAAAATAAAAAAAAATAAAAAATAAAAAAATAATAATAAATAAAATATTGCTATTGCAATTTTTTTTTTCCTTTTTCCGGTCATAGCCGGCGAGAGCGTTTCTATGGAAAGACGACCACCCACATTTCCTCTTAAGTATCGGTCACTAGTTACTAGTCACCCTATAAATATAGATAAAAGTCGCTTTTTGTGTCTATCTGTTTGACCGCGTTGTTCTTCTAAACTACACAACGAATTATGATGTGGCTTTCAGCATCATTTAGACAATTTATTCCGGAAGGTTTATGTGTATAAACATATCATAAAAAAGAAGTTATGTATAAATTATTCATTCATTATAATCATATCCATTTCGCAATAAAAACAATAAGATAATTATTATTAATACTTTCTACCTATGTTACAGAGTTCGAAAAGAGTGTATTTTAAAACAAAAACCTTAAAATACTGCGTAAATTCGCTACAATAATTCGATTTTATTCTTAAATTATTAAAACACAAAATGTACAACAAAACTAAATCTAGGCTTTACAAAAACTTTCGGATCCGTTTGAAAAACATACGGTTTTTTAACTCTTCTAGTCTGGAATTTTAATGAGTGAAAAATATAAAAGCGCTTTGTATAGGCTACACGTTTCAACCATCACAATAAATTAATATAACTTAAAAACAGAAGTCCGGAATAACAAAATTGGAACAAAAACTTTGCGCGCCAATACTGAAAACTATGCAAATCATACTTCCTGCTCCTATCGTTAGCGCGGCAGAAGTGTCAACGCTACAGCATATGTACATAAGAAAAAGTGCTCGAAATGTCAACGGTACAGCATGTGTACACAACAGTGTCATTGTTCTATTGTCATTGTCATTGTTAAAACAATGACCTTATTGCACCCATTCAACTACTCCGACGAGTGGGGCGTTTCGACAGGTAGGCGGGCAGACTTGCGAGAAGTTAAAGGAGACTTGTAATCTCTTTTTCTCCCGGTCCCGGTTGGTCCCGGCTGTCATTTGTGGATCTTTGACAGTCTTTACTGATCGTCAGTAGCCAGAAAGTCAGTCCACCAAGTCAAGTCAGTCAACCAGTCTTACCAAGGGGTATCGTATTACCCAGTAACTGGGTTGTGGAGGTCAGATAGGCAGTCGCTCAACGAAAAAACCGGTATCCAGCTGCATCCGGTTAGACTGGAAGCCGACCCTAACATAGTTGGGAAAAGGCTAGGCAGATGATGACTTTCTTTCACAAGCTGAAAGATTTTAAAAGCAATTCATAATCCTTCATAATCAGCTTCTGTTCCCACTGCTGGGACACACGCCGCATCTCTTCGAGAGAGAGTGGGCCGTGATCCACCACGCGGACCCAGTGCGGGTTGGTAGATGTCACACGTCTGCGAATTTTTGGTTCTAGGATATGCCCATGGGCGCCTGCAAGTTTATTTTCAGGGGATTCTACAGCTCCACGAAGCAGGCTCGATTATTTTTGAACTTCAGTTGGGATGTAGTAGATACGTTAGGTTATTGTTTGTCCATGCATACAAGAAGTCACTCGTCGACTTAAGTTGATTAGATTTTAGGAAGTAGGAGTTCGGTACTTTGTTGACTAATGCAAAAAAGGTTTAGAATCGAGAGATTGCAGAATACAATCGAACATTTTTGGATCTCGCCTCAAAATTCACTATTATTATACTAGGCATATTCGGATATTTTTAGTTCTGAATGTTTTTACACCTAGATTTTATTTTGAAGCCAGGGAGGTGTAAGTGCACCCTCTTGCACCCCGCTCCCGGTGCCCATGGACATGCCGATTTCCTCACGATGTTATCCTTCACCATTTTGAGAGCAGCTAGACCATTGCTTCATGTTTTGAAAAACTTGTCTGCTCAACAATCGCAATGAATGTTGTCAAAGAGCATTGCATCGTTCGTGTGTTACGCAATTATCTCGCAGTAGTACTTATTTGTGTCTAGAATCTAGACCAGGGGGTGGCCAATTAGTCGATCGCGATCGACCAGTCGATCGTGGCAAGGCAAAAAATATTTCCAACTACAAACATGATTTTGCTAATATAGCGAAAGAAGCTCAAACGCAATGCTCACATTCATAAAAATAAGTAGTAGGTAACTAAGAATAATTTTCAGTTTTATATTTTTCCTCGTAATAAAATAAAAAATACTACATAATTGTGTACTGAACTATGCTGTTTCATATAAGATTTCAAGAAGTAGGTATGTAATTGGTAAATCGCACAATGTGTCGTCAGTGATTAGTAGATGTAGGGTAGTGGTCTAACCAAGTTGGCCACCCCTGATCTAGACCAATAAGATAAAAACAGATTCTAAATCGATAACAACAAAATAAAACATAATGGCTAATTGTCACAAAATTATCATGACAGATTTAGATGATTCTATAATCTAAAAGTGGACATCTGTATTCTGTCCTTTACAATATAAACCACATCTAACATACACAAAAAACTGACAGCAATTGACAACTTTCCAACTTTGTCCATATGTCTCTTAGGAAACGAAAGTGAAGGTTTTTTACCCGACTGCGTCAGAAGGAGGGTTATGTTTTTCGAGTGTATGTATGTATGTATGTATGTATATTTCTTTGGCACGCTCTGCAGCCTAAACGGCTTGATCGATTTCAGCTTGAGAGGTGCCGTTAGATTCGTCTTAATTGTGAGAGTGACACTGGGTATATTAAAATTGAAAAAAAATTAAAATGGCCGATTTTTGGCGCAATATGTTTTCAAAAAAAAAATTTTTGTCTCAAAACCTATCGAGTGGGGTATCAAAATAAAGGGTTTTAAAAGGTGATTACAAAAATATATATACCTTATATGGTTAAGAGTAATTCGAAGTGACAAATCGTAAAAAACATGTACCAAGAACTAAATCGTTTGCGAAATCTTTCACATTTGTAAACTGAAAAGCTGGAAATAAAAAAAGTAATTTAAAAAATAAAAAAACCCGACTGCGAAACTGAAAAGCTACAAACAAGCCCATTTTAAATTAAATAAAAGTTGGAAGCAGGCGGGACCCATTTACACGGGAAAAGTATCTAATATTTATTATGTTTTCTTTTCAATTAACTACTAACTTTTTTTTCCAATTTCTATTTTTTCTTTTTCTGTCGGTGACGGGATAAAATGGAGCGGATCCATCTTCTTGGCTACTGCTTCTTTTGCGTCTTTCTTCTCTTCTGCTTCTAGAGCCTTCTTTCTTGTGCCCTTGAGGGTTGCTCTGTGCTGGGCGTAGAAGAATCTGGAATAACAAAAAATATAAATTGTAGTGAATGGAATTACTAAAGTTTGAAAGGAAAAGGTGAGTCTGGCTATTAACTTCATGTGATAATGGCGCTGATCCTGTCGTTCACAAACTAAACTAAATTTAAGTTCAGTGCATCTTTTTCTTTCTATTACAATAAGAAAAGGACAGATGATAAACTTTTGTTTAGTCCTGTCAAATTAATCAGCGCCTGACGTAATTTTAGCAGGCAAGTTTTTAATCACGTCTAAACTTGTATGGAGTAGTGTCAAGCGCTGATTAATTTGACAGGACTAAACTAAAATTTATCTTCTGTCCTTTT
Organism: Mesoligia furuncula; assembly: GCA_916614155.1. Lineage (NCBI taxonomy): Eukaryota > Metazoa > Arthropoda > Insecta > Lepidoptera > Noctuidae > Mesoligia > Mesoligia furuncula. The sequence goes on along the minus strand of OU744800.1, from coordinate 25,278,671 downwards.
CTTAATAAAATAGAAAGAAAAAGATGCACTGAACTTAAATTTAGTTTAGTTTGTGATTGTGTTCAATATTTTACTGCACGAAGACCAGCGGCAACTGTAAATTGTTAGTTGTATTATGTTGTTGTTGTAGTTAGTTGTATTATGTTGTTGTGTAATTGTTAGTTGTGTTAGTGTTATTACCTATTGTTTATTTCTCTAATTAAATTAAATGGATATAAATCATTTGGATAACACAAATATGATAACAACAATTAAATGAATGATTTCTGGTAAATGCCTGTTTTTATTTCAGCATTTATTCAAAACTTTCAAAATTCTAAATGTCTTATTTAAAAAGATAACTGGAAATCTCAAATTTAAAATCGGTCTAATTTGGTTGTAACACTATTTTTTGAAAATGTTCTTAAGTAATTTTTCAGACCTTTGTACCCTGCCTATGCGTATGAAGTTTCATTAAAATCGGTGCATTAATTTCGAAAAACAAGGGTTTGAAAGTTTGTATGAAGAGCGTTTACGCCGTACGAAACGCTCTTAAGTCACAAAACGATCTACTTACATAAGTATAATAGACGGTGGTATAGCTATAGCAGCGCTGGTCAGGAACACAGCACCCGGCAGCACGTGCAAGGTCTTCATATACATCCAGGAGTAGAACGGGTGGAACACCAGCGCAGCCACTGTCTCCGTTAGCGAGAACAGTGAGTTCACTTTAGCTGAAATTTGGTGATAAAAATTATTAGAAATGAAGGCTTCAACCACCTCATCACAAAATGTGCTCTCACTTTTGTCCAAGCCCAAACCTTTCAGGACAGTGTTTTTAGGGTTCAGTGTTTTTCCAAAGGGTAAAACGGAATCCTATTACTAAGACCACTCTGTCCGTCTGTCTATCTGTCTGTCACCAGGCTGCATCTCATGAACCGTGATAGCTATGACAGTTGAAATTTTCACAGATGATGTATTTCTGTTGCCGCTATAACGCTATAACAATAAATACTAAAAACAGAATAAAAAAAATATTTAAGGGGGCTCCCATACAACAAACGTGTTTCTTTCGACGGTTTTGCCTTGTGGTACGGAATCCTTCGTGTGCGAGTCCGACTCGCACTTGGCCAGTTTTTTGTATCTCAAACCTTATTCTGACTCAGGTAAAGTTCTTAAATTCAAAACTGCCAACTTAGTCGCGTATTACAGAACGTCACTCAATACTCAAGCATTACTTAAAACTAGTTTCAACCAATCAAATGGCTTGAATCTAGTTTTAAGTAATGCTTGGCCTTAGACTCAGTTTCAAAATCAGTTTTTGTATTTGAAACTTTACCTTTATCAAAATTTAAGGATAGGCCCGGTGGTTTAAACGTAGTCTAAAGATAAACATTGTATTAAGACCGCAAGAGATAGAAAAGATTAATTAATCGTGCTACCATCCGTGCGTGCTACTATATTTTGTAACTGTTTGTAATGGTATTTTGTCATATTTGGCCTTCCATTTACAGACCCAATGGCTTGTACAAATGTATTCAATGCAAGCATGTTGAACGTGCGTGCAGAAGATTAGGGATGCACGCATGGTTCGCAAATGTGGCGCGGAAGTCATTGTAATGTCACTACAATGCATGATTCCACATTAACACCAACCCGCACTGCCGGTCGATTCTGTAAAAATCTCACCGTGAAAACTTTGGTGAAGTGAGTTTGTTTTTGCTAGGAATTGACACTATTGACAGCTCACTCCATGCTCACTTCACCTAAGTTTTCACGGTGAGATTTTTACAGAATAGCACCGCTGGACCCGTATGATGGATTACGGCCCACTCCCTCTCACAGATTGCAGTTGGAGCCTGATTGGCTGAATAAGCTAGTACCTACTTAATTCATGATTAACTTGCTCATGTCGGTAATTTATTATGACATCGTGTATGATCACAATTCACACGTACCCACGACTAACAGTCGATACAATATAGCTTGGTGTTTTGTGTTGATATAATTATTGAGCCTTTTGGACCAAAAACACATAGCATTGTGCCATAATATTTTTAAAACATAACAATAACGACGCGACGGCCTTTGCCTAGAAGTGGGTCAGGAAAGGAAAAAATATAACCAAATTCAGTCATTTTGTTTGCCTAACACTATCCTTATTTATAAACATACTAGCAGCGCTCCAAGGTTTCACCCGCATAAGTGTCGATGCCGTGGGAACATCACGATAAAAATTACCCTATGTCCTTTCCCGGGACTCAAACTATCTCTATACCAAATTCCATCTAAATCGGTTCAGCGGTTTAAGCGTGAAGATGTAACAGACAGACAGACAGTCAGACACACTTTCGCATTTATAATATATCTAGCTGCGCCCCGCGGTTTCACTCGCATACGTGTCGATCCCGTGGGAATATTGGGATAAAAAGCAGGGGCGGGCATTCCATAGAGTGATAAAGACAGTGTCTACCTTGGAGAACTGATATAATATTGCATAAGTAAGTCAATAAACAAAACTTAACAAAACATAAAAATTCTTAAATCATAAATCAGCTCCACCTACCGAGCGTCCGTAGTATCATTAAGATTTCTTGATTCGCGCTGCACTAGCGCCACACAATCTCAACGGCGAAGACACAAACTATTCGTCACTAAATGTTTAGATGTGTGCTCTCGCGATCAGTCGTGCTCATACGATTTTATGAGTGTGTGCGCGCCTATAACTACGTGGCACACAATGAAAAAAATAACGCACACAACTGCGATAATAGACAGTGTCTTTTTACTGTAGTTTCTTAGAGCAGAACACGAAAACTGCCGAGGAGCAGGCGAACGCGCTCCGAACTTGCCCGAACGGAAGTTGGCTATGCAATGCAAGTACCTATTTTAGAAAGAAGCATTACTTCATTTCAATAAACCTAATTAGACGACCATTATTTTTAACCGACGTCAAAAAAGGAGGAGGTTCTCTTTTTTTTTTGTTTTGTTTGTTTGTTACGCAATTACTCCGCCAATTGTGGACCGATTTTCAAAATTCTTTTTTTGTTTGAAAGGGTATACTCTCGAGGTGGTCCCATTATCATCAAGTTGGAATCTGATGAGAGGATCCCATGGAAATCGAGGGAAACCCTCAAATTTTATAAGCCTAGCTATAACGATTTAGGTATTTTTTTAAATAACTTGAGTATTTGCTCTCGGAAATCATCATTTGGTAAAGTGGAGCTGATGAAGAAGACCACAGATGGCCATTGGAACTACTCAATGACAAATATTTCACGGGTTGCGATTCGATTACTTTATTAAGGTTGCTAAGCAATTTATGCTCGTCACAAAGCGTATAGTGAGTGGTTGTTGAGGAGTTCTCCTGGTTCTTACCAGGAGAACTCCTCAACAATTAACGTCCCAACATCGGGAAAAGCAATATTTTGTAACAAGTGAAGAGCAGTTGACATTAGGCTATTGTAACTTAGATAAATTACAAACGGACCCACTAAAAAGTGAAAACCGACTTTAAAAAAAAAACACTACAAATTGAAAAATAACTTTAATTTCGGAAGTCGGTATCTTTGGTTCCGCATTTTCGTTTATTGACACCGACTTCCGAAATTAAAGTTATTTTTTGTAAAAAGTTTTTATTTGTCGTATAATATCCTTTTTAACCGACTTCAAAAAAGGAGGTTTTTTTTTTGCCTACCTTCTTTGAAAATTCTGTGCACGCCCCTGATAAAAAGTAGCCTATATGTTAATCCAGGGTGTCAGCTACCTCCGTACAAAATTTCATCAAAATTGGTCCAACTGTTTAAGCGTGAAGAAGTAACAAACATATAAACACACACACACACCCCCCACACACTCACAAACTTTCGCCTTTATAATATTAGTGTGATAAGTATGGATAAGAAGATAAACATTAAAAAATATTGTCCAACTAACCAGTCTCCTGTTTCTCCACCAATTTCGATATGATGGAGCGCAGTGACGTAAACGTAGTGGCGTTCAGTAGCTCGGCGACCGGCACTGCAATTGTGAACGCAATCAAATTAATAACCGCCATTGAACCGACCGTTATTCAAATGCATATTATCATAATAAAACTGGAATATGAAGTAGAGATGGCGCGATGACGCTTTTGTGTTGGATGGTAATTCAGTATTCATTTCATAGTAGGTAATTGCAATGGTAATTGTGAGTGTGTTTTTGGTGTTGTGCTCTGTGGCCACGCCACCGTTTATTTTTTTATTATGATATAATCCATTTTTATGTACGGCTGACGGTCGTGACGTACATACATTGTTTTTGAATGTACGACTTTTATTTTAAAAGAAAAAAGTAAATTAATGTGGCGTTGCTGCGGAGAATTCTCTGTAGCCACGCCACCTGTAATCAATATTTGTAGATACAATTTCACCTATTTCTCTGAAGTTATATAATGTACGAGCGCTGTGTATTATGTACACGCGATAAGTATGAAAAAATATATTAATTCTAAAGTTTAATTCTAAACTCACAAATTGTCCCATATATAGTGTATTAAACAAATGTATTTTAGCGATTACTTCAGATTGACAGGAAAATTAAAATAAAACTTAACAGATTTCATAAATAGAAGTTATTTATTATATATCCGTGTTATAAAAAAATCTGAATAGTATGCTGTATACTGAATGCTATGCAGTATGTACGTATGAAAAAAAATGCTTAAATATAAATGAATATATAAATATCAGACAACATCATATTAATTGATCTGACCCCAATTACTTTGCTTACGCACTTGTGTTATGGAAATCAGAACCAACGAAGGTAACACAAACACCCAGACCCGAACCAATTTAGAAAAGTTCGCTTCCCAAATTGACGCAACCGGGGATCGAACCCGGGAACTATTGCACTCTGGCCAAATGCCTGTACCACTGCGCCATCGAGGTCATCGTAAGTTATATACCTACTTATGTAAGATATTAGTATTCTACTATTGTAACATAAATTACAATTACTTACAATTTGTACATAAATTAAAAATCCACCCAGCCAGGTTGAACGCGTCCCAGAGGGTCATGGCCGTCCGGCTAGTCCGGGGTTACCGCGCGGTGTCCGGGGAGACAGCGAGCCTCCTTGCCGGATTGCCGCCATGGGATCTGGAGGCCAAAGTTCTCGCCCTCATATGGGAGTGGCGAGAGGAGGTAAAACGCCGGGGCGTAACTCCGCTGCCACGAGAAATCGCGGCGCAGCGGACAGAGCTCCGGCGGGATCTCATGACGACATGGGGAGACACGGCTGCTTCGGGAGGTTCCTGTTCAGAATAAGGCGGGAGGAAACGCCCGGGTGTCACCATTGTGTGGATTGCCCGGAGGACACGGTGGAGCATACGAGGTGGGGATCTGCCCAGGTTGGGCAGAGCACCGTTGTGACCTCACGGCGGCGATCTCTCGCGTCCGGCCCTAGTCGGGGCCATGGTACGGAGCGAGAGTGCATGGGAGGCTGTCGCAACCTCCTCGACAGGTAGTCCTCGACAGACACCTCTCCTTCGCAGAGCATATAAAGATGGTCCGTTCGCGCGCCGCCTTCGCTCTCGGCAGACTCCACTCCGTTCTCAATGCACGGAGCAAATTGTCACTAAGGTGCAAATTGCGCATCTACACAGCGTGCATTCGACCAATAATGACTTATGCCTGTGTAGTCTTCGCTCACGCAAAGCCCCACCATATCCATAGGATGCAGACCCTCCAAAACCGTTTTCTCCGAAAGGCTACAGAATCCCCATGGTTCGTCCGTAATGAGATCCTCCATCTTGACCTCAAAATCCCCACTATCCATCAATTCATGAAACGCCTCTCCAAGCGCTTCTTCGATACCGCCGCCAAACATCACCAACCCTCTGGTTGTCGAGGCCGCCAGTTATACTCCCTCCAAAATCAGTAAATGTCGCCGTCCAAGGCATGTTCTCACCGACCATGATGACCCCATAACCCTCCTCCAGGAGAGCAATAGGGCAACCAGTACAGTAAACAAAAACAAAAAACCATCATACCGACCTCGCCGACGAGGTCCTTCGCGATGCCCCCAAGTAAATGCCCCCCCCCCCCCCCGGGCCTTGCTCGATGTAGTGCCAGCCCGCGCCGCAGCTGAGCCTATAGAATTAAATTCCCGACTGTGACCTCTGCGTTTGTTTCGGTCTTTCTTCTCAGAGTAGTCAGGAAAATCCGATCTCATCAAGCTTAAATAATAATAATCTGATCCAGCCTGTCCCATCTTGCTGCCCTCTCCCCAGCGACGCCCTAAGCCGAGGTTCGTACCCCACAGGGGGTGCCCTTAGCGTGTAGTCGCTTAGTACCTATAGTAGATAATTGTCCCTGGCTGGAGGCTTTGAGTTTACTTAAGGCAACCACAGGAGGAGACCTCTCAAGGTCAACTACGAGACGCCATAGTCAAAAAAAACGACTGGGACAGTGTTAGATAAGCGACACAGGCGAAAACAACCGAAGCTATCTTCAAGTGCGACTTAAAGCGATCAGTAGTGCAATCGTGTTTTGTAATTAGTGTGTGTTCAGTTGCTATTAGTGAGATTAAAGTGTCATATTTTTGGTTATTAAATGGGCAGTTTTTATTGTCACGAAACCGAAGCTCGTAACAATACATTAGTTTAATACACTATAAGGGACAATTTTTGAGTTTTGAATTAAACTTTATAATTAACATATTTTTTCATACTTATCGCGTGTACATAATACACAGCGTTCGTACATTATATAACTTCAGAGAAATAGGTGAAATTGTATCTACAAATATTGATTACATGTGGCGTGGCTACAGAGAATTCTCCGCAGCAACGCCACATTAATTTACTTTTTTCTTTTAAAATAAAAGTCGTACATTCAAAAACAATGTATGTACGTCACGACCGTCAGCCGTACATAAAAATGGATTATATCATAATAAAAAAATAAACGGTGGCGTGGCCACAGAGCACAACACTGTTTTTGAATGGAAGGAAATATCTTAACAACAGGGGGCCAAAACAGGCCACTTTGGGCTTTGGCAAAAAAGGATAACATTATGAATCCGTGTTTTTCTTTTTTTCGCTGCACTATGTAGGTATAATCAAAGAGATTGGGATTGGGTTTGGGTTGGATTGATTGGTATTTTAGCACAGACAAAAACAAATAACTGAAAAATCATTCACCAATGGGAATTGATACGATTAACTTAACAATTAACTGTCACATTATAATTCATAATGATCCTTTTATGATTCTGCCAAAGTGGACGTTTTAGGCTGAAGTTGGAGACTGATTACCTACTTAAATTAAAAGACAGATAACATTATATTTATTTTAATAATAAAATATTAAAGGGTACAAAAATCACTTGAGAGGTGTAAGTAAGTTGAAAAAAGCCAGAGCAATTAACAAGCCACGTTTCAATAAATAAAAGTAGTTTTATGGAGAATAAGTAGGTATCTGTCAAGAAAATAAGTTGTTTAAACGATTTATCAATGAAAAAATTAAACGAGTTATCGTATTCCAACTGACTGTAGCGATCGCATGGCTTTCATAATTCAGAAAGTGCAGAATTCAGATTGTTTGCTGCTCTAAACCCTGGCCACAGTAGTCATTATTAAATTATCAAGGCTCTTACCGAGATACATTTCGATGTCTGTGGTCACGAATGCAGTCCATATGGAGCCAACAAACTTGCTTACGACAGATATGAAGCACAACAAGGAGTCGTCGACCTGCATCTTCTTACTTAGCACCGTTATTGAGAACATTGCACCTGAAAAACAAAACATGTGTTAAACATCTGTTGAAAAAACAAAAGGACACTGACAATCTATGTATGGATGTTGGACCAAGTGCTGCCCAGAATTAACACATAGTGCATTTTGTTCCATACGTCATTACTAACCTATAAACCGAAGCGCTCCAAATTCTGTTCAGGGAGTCAAGAGAAAAACAAGTTTTTCGTTGTGAATTATTTGTCGACCAAAAATGATCTAAAACCAATAAATGGACTATTTTAATCATTATTGATAATAAACTATTAATAATAGATGTTATTAATGATTTTTAATCATCACTGACAATAAACTATTGGTAATCACTGTAATCTATTAATACTAACTAAACTGTAAACTAGGTAGGTAGTGTGTTATGTTAGTCATTATTAGGGATAGGGTAAGGTAGGTATAGCAAACAAGCCAACGTTCGGGCAGGCCAACATCTGCCGGGTCTACTAGTGTACAATAAAAAAGGAAAGTAGTTTAATCACTTTCATCGTTATCTAATATTATAATTGTGTCAAGGAATGACGCAGGGCGACTTATAACATCTTGGTGCCTTATAGACCATCCTAAAAACCAAACTAGATACATTGTATGCGCACAACAACCAATTGTCCTCCTACCCGTGAAACATGAACAACAGTAGTTTGTTATGGCCTCTAGTCCATCACTGTTTACATCAACTAATACATAGCAACGATAATATACTTTCGATGATGTATGTCTACTCTTTATGTTGATTCTAAAGAGATAAACATTAGCAGACGGTATATTAAATGTAGATAAATCGTTGAGGGTTCGGTTATATTGTCGTATTATAAATGTCTCATTTTTGCCTATGCTCGCTATAATAACTTGGAGCGAGTTTTATTTGGTACTTGCTTCCGCCCGCGACTCCGTCCGCGCGGATGTCGGTCTTCGCGTGGATGGTTTATTTCTCCATTTTGAGTAACTCTGACAATGACATCTTATAAATATCTATTGGACCCAAATACGGCTAAGCCTATAATAATTAAGGATATTTCTATATTGAGCTACTGCTGTTGAGCTCGCGTTCTGTAGTAAGTATTTTTTTCATAGTAATTCCGACCTTGATAAGTAGCATGTAGCAGTAAATTACTGACAGTGACGAAAAGTTTGCAATAATAAAAAAGTGATCGTGATAATGCGACATAAAGTTAATTGAGAGCTTCAGCATACACAACATTGTTAGTGAGCTCGTCCGGAATATGAACATGAAGATTTCGTGGACTGCTCACACGGGAAAGAGCTACGTAAAGTTGCCCGTGTGAAAAACAACTCGCGGTTAGATCTACGCCAGCAACTCCTAGGGTCTGACCTTGAGCCTTATTTATTGTCATGGCGTAACACAAAGCTACAGGAAACTGTATTCTCTTAAATTGAAATGGAAAATTATCCACTGCGGGTAATGCAACGTGTGTTCGCGGTTCTACAGAACAACGTCTATGAATAAAACTGAAAAATAAGTTTTTTTTTTTACGTTTTTTTCTAGGATAAAAAGTTTCCCATTTTATGCCCAGGATAATAAGGTATAATTATACCAAGTTTCATCGAAATCGAACCGTTAGTTTTCACGTGATGCCTGCATATACAGACAGACAGACAGACAGACAGACAGACAGACAAAAATTTTTTTAATCACATATTTGGGTTTGGTATCGATCCAGCAACACCCCCCGCTATTTATTTTTTCAATATTTTTAATGTACAGAATTGACCCTTCTACAGATTTATTATATGTATAGATGAACCTACTGCGAATAAAGTCAATTCTTCAGCTGTGAGGACTTGAAAAACATTAACATTTTCCTGAACAACATTGATGTTTTGAAAAGAAACTCTATTTCGGTTAAGTCTTTTAGAATCTATCATCTTTTTTTTTGTCCTGCGTGTCCTGTCAGTTGCAAGTTACAGGAACTGGTAGACGCTGGTGTTTGATGGCGCCAAACAAGTAGCCTAATTCTGGGCCGAGTCCATTTAGATGCTATCGACATGCTAAGAAGAAGAAGAGGCCCTTTAGACAATTTTAAATAATGAGGAGGCACCAAACGACGATTATCGATTATTGCACTATGCAAGTGCACCCAAGGACAACCTCCGTTTGTTGCAGGGCTACTGCAGATATATTATTAAGGGCCCTCCACACGCCGAACAGCAGTAGGTAGTTTGCGGAATGGTGTTTGTCCTGTTCGGTACACATGTGGAGGCCGCAAGAACATCTTGTCAAAAATTGATAAGTAAGTACCTAAAACCATAAAAAAAATCCTGGGATTTCGTAAATTGTTTTTTTTTTTTTGTTAAGTAAATTGATCTAGGAAATTATTTGGAAATACTCCCTTGTCTGGGCAACATTTGGGTCATATCAATTAGAACTCGCTCCAAGTTATTATAGCGAGCATATACGCATTAATGAGACAATTAATGTAAATCCTATTTTTAGTTTACTTTATACTTGAATAAAAATTTTATTATTATTATTATTATTTATAATACAACAATATAACGGAACCCTCAACGATTTATCTGCATTTAATATGCCGTCTGATAATATTCAACTCCTTATAATCAACATAAAGAGTAGACATACAACATAGAAAGTATATCATTGCTATGTATTAGTTGATGTAAACAGTGATGAACTAGAGGCCATAAAAAACTACTGTTGCTCATGTTTCACTGGTAGGGGGACTATTGGTTGTTGTGCGCATACTATGTATCTAGTTTGGTTTTTAGGATGGGCTATAAGGCACCAAGATGTGTAAGTCGCCCTGCGTCATTCCTTGAAACAATTAGATAACGACGAAAATGATTAAACTACTTTCCTTTTTTATTGTACACTAGTAGACCCGGCAGATGTTGGCCTGCCCGAACGTTGGCTTGTTTGCTGTACCTACCTAACTTACCCTATCCCTAATAATGACTAACATAACACACTACCAGTTAGTAATAATAGATTACAGTGATTACTAATATTGCCGTCATAAAGAAAAAAGGCACAATTAACATTTTTTCCAAAATTGAGTAAACAATCTGTCATATCCGCCTATTTTTTTTTTATTCCAAATATGTATATATATATAACTCAATTTTGAAAAAAATGTTAGTTGTGCCCTTTTTATTTATGACGGAAGAATAGTTTATTGTCAGTGATGATTAAAAATCAAAGAAAGTCTGACAACCAGTCTTACCAAGGGGTATCGTATTACCCATTAACTGGGTTGTGGAGGTCAGATAGGCAGTCGCTCCATGTAAAATACTGGTATTCAGCTGCATCCGGTTAGACTGGAGGCCGACCCCAACATAGTTGGGAAAAGGCTAGGAAGATGATGATGATGATGATGATTAAAAATCATCAATAACAGCTATTTTATTAATAGAGTTTTATCAATAATGATTAAAAATAGTCCATTTATTTGTTTTAGTTCATTTTTGGTCACTAAATAATTCACAACCAAAAACTTGTTTTTCTCTTGACTCCCTGGACAGAATTTGGAGCGCCTTGGTATATATGTTAGTAATGACATACGGAACAAAATGCACTATGTGGTCATTCTGGGCAGCACTTGGTCCAAACCCTGTCAATGTCCTTTGATTTATAACAATAGAAATTCAATTGTGCCTCATTGGACACAGTTAAGCTACCTACAACTCTTATGAGAAAAATAAAATTATCCCAAACCTTTATTTGAGTCAAATCTGGGTGCATCGAAAGAGCCTGGAAGCACCACATCAGGTTAGTTATACCTGCTACTAAACGTCAAAAAGTTGGACTTGACTGGACTGAACCAGGCCATGCTATAAAGTGACTATGTCCAATTGACGGGCTAGACAATACACTGCACACATAAATAGATCCCAATCATCTTTATTACGCTGACAATATAGCCCTTGGAAAATGCAATTGTCATAAGCATATAAGTAAAAATCTAAATCTCTAACCGAATCTAAATAGTACTATAATTCAACATATTTTTTCCTGCTATCCCGAAAATCTCTGTCATTACCTCTCAATGTTGAAAATTTGTGAGGCTCCTTTCAAATCTTTCGACGTTGCACGAAGTTTATGAGATTAACGTTTTAAAGTCCCTTTGAAAAATCAGGGGAGGCAGCCAGCACTCCTGGCCCCTCATTAAAGAGAAAAGGTACATCATCACCCTCATATACATTTGTAAGATGGGCAGTATTCATTTTACGGGCTTAAGTCCTGTCAAAGGTGTTAAGGAAAACTTTCTACTTCAGAATTTATTCGACAAGGGTGATTTCTCTTAGTAATCAAAGAATTTGGACGAGTTGACACATTCAGAGTCGCCAAAAATTACGTAAAATTACCGTTCAAAAAACTGTTATGTTAAATGAAAGACTTAAATGAACAAAGTCATTGCTTCATTTTTAATTGTTTTACCTATTGTAGTGTAGTAATTTTAATCTAAGTACATTGTCTTCATATCATATTATGATTATACATATAATAACGATGGCTTCTTGCCCATTCTTTCCATACGAAACTACCTTCTGGAAGGGGCGACTAGAATCAATTACATTTTATGGTAAATTTTGATGTTCAAAAGTGCCTTTTATATGCCTATTTGAAATAAACTCATTCACTTTAACAAAAAGTGAAGTCTCTGATAGCAGATTATCCTATTTTAGATTGTCCTATTTGCCATATTCAAAGATGAGAAAACAAGAAAATGTTACTACTCGATATAACCAAGATGACATTTTGAGGAACAGGGTGTAAAGTTCACTCATCCTCCATAGAAAAGGGAGGTGGGCAACTGGCCGACGATTGATGGCGGGACGTTGTATATATGCTAGTTGCGCGGTAAACGCTGCTTGCGCGATGCAGGATATTGCGTGACGTCAGTATGATGCGTAGTTGGCATGTGGCTATGTAGAAGTCGCCAGTCGCCATACCATCACTGCCTTTCAAAATACTTAGGTAGTGGTCGTGCGGAAGACTTCTTCTGTTGCTGCTTTTCAACGTACACACGTCACTGATTCACATCACACTATCGATAATTCACATATGTACTCACCGAATGAATGCAGTACGATGGAGTAGCTGAGGTAGACGCTGAACTTGACCATGTCCCAATTCAGACGATTCCTTACGAATAGGTAGAATACCGTGTGTTCCGCTGTAATAATAAAAACATTGGACATATTATGATAATTTTTATTTCTTTACGCTTGAATAATTTTGGATTTTCTATTTTATTATTGCTTATAAATAGAAAATTCATGATTACGCAAGGAGATTTTAAAGGTATTTTTTTTATCCAAAATAAATACCTATTAAGCTGAATAATCTTTTGACCGCCACACGTCAAAAAATCAAAAACGTGCCCTCGGCGTCAAAGTCTGTTATATAGTCGAACCGTGGCGTGCTAGGCACATTTTGGTTTGTCATCTATACATGACTGCGGCGGTCAAAAGCTTAAGAAAACCCAGTCTTGAAAAGACTCACCGGGCAGATTTGCCTATTTATAAATAATAACCCTCATAGTTATATCATCAGCAGTCTTTACCAGCCCACCACTGCGCTTTCTCACAAACAAATGCAATAAACGACTCTGTCACATCTTTTAAGGGCAATCGCTCCAAGAGAAGACCAGTAATGTACTTTCTCTCCATACCAATTTCATATCTCATGTTATTTCTGTTATGTCTCTGATAACAAAAAAAAATTATCAACTTACATGATGTAGGCCCAAAGAGAAGGAACACCATCAGCAAAGTTAGGATGACCTTAATCTTCCGGTTCAGCGGCCGCGGTCTGAACGCGACCGCCACCGTGTCCACCACATGGGAAATGTCGAAGAATGAAACCTTGGAGTTGGTCGTCCTCTCAATCTGGAAACCAAGGAAGAAGATATTTAGACTTCATATAAAAATACTACACTTTCAGACTTCCTCATACGTTGATTTATATTAGGAAGTTTGGAAGTGGCTCTGGTGTTCGGACATTAAGTTGTGTGGAAATCGGTACTTATGTCGGTGTTGTGTCTTGTGATGAGGAGTAATAAAGAACACATCACGTGTTAGGAAAGTTTTATGTATGAATGTGGATGGCTATAAGGGTGATGGAAGAACAATGAAATGATGAATGGATTGTGTGAATGTTGAAATGGCTAGATGAAAGCAGTAAAATGTGCCTTGCAAAAGAGATTTTATGTTAATGCAGGGCCTGTGCATATACTCGTAACGTGACTTGATGAATCTATAGAGGTAACAAACTTCCTGTAACACTATCTGGACCATATTGTTTTATAGCCAGCACTAAATGTAGTCGTTATCGATTCAGCAGCCATTGTTCGAGATTGTGTGAAGACGACGCTGTCAGCATTATACTATAGTGCTTTGTGATCTACCATACATAAGTTCAAGTCATCCATCTTTAGTAAACGATGGCTGATTTGAACTTATGAGTACTTCCAAGCCTTTTCTATAATAAGAACTGGGAGCTTAACAAAAACTTACGTACTAATGTACGTTATGACGTCCGCCATATTGAATTTCCTGCAGTGGTGCCAACTTTGGGGTTTTCCCCCTAAATTTATGGGGAAGAAGTGTTAAAAGGGGTATTTTTAGGGACAGATTTTTTTTGGGGTTTTTTATAGGGGCTTTCTAAAAGCTTGCTGTGGCCTTATTGACGCTGCCCGTATCCAACGCCTCCGTGGAGCGTGCCTTTTCTACTTATGCCATTATTTAAAAAAACTTAGAAATCGTTTATCTTTCAAAAGTACATTGACGTCAAACAGTAGCACCGCTGGCGATGATGATGATGCCGTTCTCGAACTGATCAACAATAGTATAATTTAGTTAGTAGTTTAGCAATAGGTATTTAGGTACCTAGTCTTTTTTTTTTACAAACCATGTACCTATGCGTTTTATTTTGTGAGTTACGAACGACTTAGGGAGTTGGGCACTGCATCAAAGAAATTTACCTTATGAGAACCTATACTTAGGGTTTTATAAGGAGATTTTAAAAAAATCTAGTGGGCAAATTTTGTTATGGGTTGGTAACACTGATTTCCTGGTATCTAGGACACATTCAAGACCAAGCCGATTTTCAAGACGGTTTATTTGTACAAGCTGTGTGTGGCAACAATTTCACATTCTTAAATTCATAAATGGTTTAATAATTTCTCTTATAATCATCATAATCAGCCTATAATGTTCCCACTGGGGCACAGGTCTCCTCTCTGTGAGAAGGAGTGGGCTGTAATCCACCACGCGGGCCCAGTGCGGGTTGGTTGATGTCACATGTCTTCGAATTTTTGGTTCTAAGACATGCCGGTTTCCTCACGATGTTTTCCTTCACCGTTTTGAGAGCAGTGGTGATGAAATAATACGCCTGTCTGGGTTCAAACCTACCTACCTTTATTTAACTCGAAGGTCACGGTCGTTACCACTGGGCTATCACTACTTGTTGTTTTGGAATGGTAGCCGAATAAAAACACAAAATTAAATAAAGGAGGTGACCCCGCTCCCTGGCTGTGCAACACACATCTCGGTTCCACACTTTCTAACAGAAACCGAAGGAAATTCGTATTCCATTGCTACATGTGTTTTAAAAAATCATCTGTTCGACAAGGTTAGTAACGCATTGAATGTTGATGTCAAAATGAATGGATTGGAGTTGTGAGTGTGTAACTTTATTGCATACGTTCCCTGATTTGCTAGCAATGTTCTCGCTGTGTTGCTATTGTTTCGTTTGTGGATAGCACGTTCAGACGCCAGCACATCTAGCTACCCGAAACTATCAAATTTTCTCAATCAACATTGAACCTTATGCCATAGCGATAAAATTGAAAATCTATTAAAGAAAATTAACAGATTGTAGTAGCCTGATGTGCTGGCGTCTGTACTTTATACTCATAAGTACCTAGACTGGACAAAACTGGGCCATTGTGTGAGCTAGTTAACCCGTATATTTCTCCTCCCACGAAAGTTTATGAGAGTCGTCTGCGAGTTATAAGTACTGGTAAACAATGGTCTGTATCCTGTCATTTACTACGCATGCGCGATGGATTAGTACTTGACCTTCTACAATGCCTCATTTTTATTCTATGTCCTTTTCATGTATTTTTGGGTAGGTATTAGGTATTTGCGAAAAAGCATCCCAAAATCGTCAGTAACCATTTAATGTACGTCTTAAAACGTGGAAATAGGTACTATAGTCTGTTCCACCACCTCCGGGTAAGTTCCAATTAACTTATCTACCAGATAAGCTGTGCTATTTCACAGCGTTACCTTTATCGTAATGACATAAACTTTTAGGTAAAGTTTCAGGCAGGATATTTACAAAAACAAGTATTATGTATTGCGCTTACACACGCACGTAGTATTTACTTGTTTTTAATACGATAATACGATTTCATTTTAAAGATGACTTATAAAACACCTTTGAGTAAGTCATTGGATATCATATCGGGCATCCACCTACTTAATTTAGTATCGTAATTTGAAATGTCGATATGTGTGCGATTAAAGAAATCAATTGAATTAATATAAAACGTTTTATTTTTAAGAAATAAGGGTTCCCTTGATGAATTGAGGAACCCTTATTTCTTAAAAATAAAACGTTTTATATTAATTTAATTGATTTCTTTAATTTTAGGTCTTATGAATTGAAGACCTCAATGTGGCATCATCGTTCTCCTGCCCTTATCCAAAATTTATTTGGGATCGGCGTAACATGTCTTTTTCTTCCAGTCTTTTCTTCTCTATTAGTCGTCATCTCGGTAAACAACATCTTTCTAGCCAGATCATCTTCCACACAGTCCATCCCCCGTTTCTTTAGTCTTCCCCTACTGTTATAGCCATCCACATTTATACTCAAAACTTTCCTCACAACATTTTCAACAATCCGCATCACATGCCTATATCATGACAATCGATTTCCACCCAACGTTTCAGTTACCGGTGTCAGGCTCAGACTTCCTCTCTTGTAGTCATTTCTTCTTCTATCCATTTACGTAACACCACAGATCCCTCTTAGCATTCTCATCTCAGCTGCATGCAATTGCCTTTCATTCATCCTTTTTGTGGCCCAACATTCTGATCCCTAAAAGACTATAACTATTATGGAAATGCGGGCTAAGGGAAATGCGGGAGTCGCAGATTGTTACCGTGACCTGCCGCCATTTCTTACATCCAGTGCTTAACTCTGTGTTTAACTTGATCTTGTAGCATATGACATTAAAATCATACCTATACCTATTACTTGCAATTTATAAAACGTAACCTATCTTTGTTACCATCACAATTAGGTAACGCAAACACAGACACTTACAATAGTAATTTAAATATTTGCTGCAGTATGAGAACTATGAATTTATCATATAATTGTGCTAAATGCATAATAGTCTATGTAAATAGAATAATAACAAGTAAATAACATCGTAAAATGATATGGAGCGCATTGTATTTATAGCGGATGGTATATAAATTACAATCAGACTAAATCCCTTTATTACTATTGACATTTACGTGACTCCCACACACACTCCAAAATTTCGTAATTTCGAAGCCTTATCTTGTATATTTTGAGTCTTCAGGATAAAGAAAGAAAATACGTTTAATTGCGGTAAACATAACGCATAAAAAGAACACACAAAATAGAATTAATAAGTTGGGGGAAAACTTGCGTCACATCCACGCAAAACGGCCCTCGCTCAGCATAATGCTAAGACCCTGTACGAGACAGAGCCAAAGCGCTGGTTTTGAGCGGAATTGTCGGAATTGACGTGATGACGTCAACCGGTACAGCATACGATCACACTAATATTATAAAGGCGAATGTTTGTGAGTGTGTGAGGGTGTGTTTATATGTTTGTTACTTCTTCACTCTCAAACGGCTGGACCAATTTTGATAAAATTTTGTATGGAGGTAGCTGACACCCTGGATTAACATATAGGCTACTTTTTATCCCGATATTCCCACGGGATCAACATTTACGTGGGTGAAACCGCGGAGCACAGCTAGTTAGATATAAATAAAAAACCACAATCAAAATAAGAAATAAAATAAATACACATTACCTAGTTCTAAAAGATGGTATGTTTGGATGGATGGTAAATTTATTTAAAGTTAAAGTTCAAAGAATTAGTTGGTGTTTCCCAAATGGACCTTAACAAAAAAATAACAAAGGACTTTATTTTAACCAGGCATCATCTGAAAGATTTTTCACGTGTTTCCCAAATTTTTCACCCACATACCATGACTGGAGACTTTAATGTACGCGCATAAACCTAGATAAAGTGGATAAGACAGATTAAAACAGAAGACGAACTAGCAGGGGATCGATGAGAGGGGGGTGGAGGGGGGTTCAAGGGATCAGACCGGAATAAATCATTAATAAGGCCTACGACAAACCTAAATTTTTTTTTTTCGCGGCCAGCCGTGGTGTTGGTAGCAGTTGTATGTGCACTTTAGTAATTTCTAACATGACGATATTATAATGGACATCCACGGCATCGCGATAACACAGGGAAGTAGAATGTATGGAAATTTATAGACGCTTTTAAATTTTCGTCCACTGTAACGTTAAATAGGTATCAGGAACAGGGTGTATAGTTTACTACCACCAAAGAAAAGGGAGGATCCTCCGACCAGACGGGTGTCGTGTCTGATGAGCAACTAACTGCCCGAGGAGTGTTGTCGGGACCGCTGTATATATGCAAGTCATACGGCAAACTCTGCTTGCGCGATGCAGGATTTTGCGTGTCGTCAGTTAAATGTGTAGTTCGCAAGTGGCGATGTAGATGCCGCCACATCACACCCTTCCGGAGACCGGGGGTCGATAGTGGGATGAGTTTTGTCTCTTGAGATCCTTGCCAGGATCAGTTGTGGTTTCGGATCAGAACAGAATAATTCGTCGAAACCTGGTGCCCCATAGTTCACGGTGAGTCAGAACAAGATTTGCGTGACGTCAGTGTGATGTGTAGTTCGTATGTGGCGATGTAGATGCCGCCACAGTTATATATTATAGTTATAAAATACAGTACTAGCTGCGCCCCGCGGTTTCACCCGCGTAAGTGTCGATCCCGTGGGTATATCGGGATAAAACCTACCATATGTCCCTCCCCGGGATGCAATCTATCTCTCTGCCAAATTTTATCGAAATCCGTTTAGGCGTGAAAAGGTAACATACAGACAGACAGAGTTACCTTCGAATTTATAATGGCACTGATTTAAAGAGGCAGTTGTAAATAGCGGTTTTGGTAAGTTAAAAATTATAAATGGCACGTTTAATAACTTGTTCAGCAGTTAAAACTAAGCAGTAAAGTAAACAAAAATGAGTAATAAAAAATTATGAAATAGATCAGTGAATATATAATTGAGTGGGAAAATAATTAAATGGGCGGTAAAAATTATTGAACGAGCAGTTACGTGTGGGCAGTAATAAATCGGAATTTGTCGGTAATAAATCTCATTCTAAGCATTTCTATAAACAATGAGGTGGTAAAGTAGTTTTGGGTGTGTAGTCGACGGAGCCCCGCTACGCGGGGCCCCTATTTCTGTCTACAGGGTTTAAAGTAGTGAATAGTCCCGGGAAATCCCGGAACCGAAAGTACCGGGAAATCCCGGAAAATTGCGTCGCTTTTGGAACCGGGATTTTTAGAACCAAATCCCGGTTCTTTCGGTACTTTCGGGAAAAGATACTTCGCGTTTCGAATATTTCTAATTTTATAGCATAAAGCCCGACCGCTTAAATCGTGGAATACACTTGCTACCTAGCATGCACAAGAAGTATGCATGCTACAAGAGAATGCTGCACGAGGGTGCAGGAAGGGCTGGTGGCGGCCATCGCGTCTTCGGAATGTTGTGCTTTGCGTTGTGTTTGTGACTTTGGTGGACAGTGCTTCGCAAAAAAGACTCAAACAAGACTGCTTCTTTTTGGTAGAGCCAGCTTACGAAACTAAAGACCGATGATGGCAGGATCGTATCCGCCAAACCTGAGCTGTTGAGAGAGATCGAGAGGTTCTATGGACAGTTATACACGTCAAGTAACCCCGTTATGGATCTGGCAAACGACCCAAGAGCTAGATTGACCTGACACTATACCGAAGACATCCCGGACGACAGCCTGTACGAGATTAGGATGGCTCTAAAGCAGCTCAAAAATAACAAGGCGCCGGGTGATGATGGAATTACGGCCGAGCTCCTGAAAGCCGGCGGAAAACCCGTTCTTAAGGCCCTTCAGAAGCTGTTTGATTCCGTCATACTCCAGGGCAAAACACCACAGGCATGGTACAGAGGTGTGGTGATACTTTTCTTTAAGAAGGGCGACAATGCCCTTCTTAAGAATTATAGGCCCATCTCACTTCTGAGCCATGTCTACAAGCTATTTTCGAGAGTCATCACGAACCGTCTCGCGCGCAGGTTTCACGCCACATACATACGCTGCGACAGGTTATACAGAAGACCGAAGAACCTGCCTCTCTGCTTAACGTTTGTGGACTACGAGAAAGCCTTTGATTGGGCTGTGCTGCAGTCTCTGCAACGATACCAGATCGACTATCGGTACATCGAGGTGCTGAAGTGTCGGTTCGAAAACGCCACTATGTCAGTCCGACTCCAGGATCAGACCTCGAAACCTATCCTTTTGCAGCGAGGTGAGAGACAGGGCGGAGTCTATGGAGGACCTCAGTACAATGCTCGATGACCTCAGTAGAGCCTCCGAAAGAGTGGGTCTTAAAATGAACATCCGCCGGCTGTCGCTGAAAACCAGCCCTGGGGCTCTGTCTTGCATAGGGTCGCAGCATAATGCTGAGCGATAGCCGTTTTGCGTGGATGTGACGCATGTTTCCCCCAACCCATTCTTATTTTTTTTTTCGTTTATGTTCTTCATTGCGTCCTGTTTACTGCAAATAAACGTATTTTCTTTCTTTCTTTCTTTCAACATGGACAAAACGAAGGTCATGTCAAATGCTCATGTAACACCCACTCTCATAAAGATCGGAGACACTACACTCGAAGTCGTGGACGAGTATGTTTATCTAGGACAAACTGTCCATTGAGTTAGGTCTAACTTCGAAAAAGAGGTCGATCGTCGAATCCGACTCGGCTGGGCAGCGTTCGGGAAGCTACGCAATATCTTCTCGTCCCACATACCTCAGTGTCTCAAGACGAAAGTCTTTGACCAGTGCGTGTTGCCAGTGATGACTTATGGCACTGAAACGTGGTCACTCACAATGGGCCTTATAAGAAGGCTGAAAGTCACCCAAAGGGCAATGGAGAGAGCTATGGAGTTTCCCTGCGTGATCGAATCTGGAATGAGGAGATCCGCAGGAGGAGCAAGGTAACCGACATAGCCCGAAGAATTGCCAAACTTAAGTGGCAGTGGACAGGGCACATTGCTCGCAGAACAGATGGCCGATGGGGCCGAAATGTTCTGGAGTGGCGACCGCGTACCGGAATACGTAGTTAAGATTATCTAATCAATAATATTGAGAGACTGATAAAACTCCACTGTTCTTTTTCTTTTTTTTTATAGATATTACGCAAGTTTTAAATTATAATTTGGTTCTGCAGAAATGCAATAGGAGTCATGTTGATTTAAAATTTTAAATCATTTGTTTGGATAAGATATTTAATAAATGTTTCTGATAAATATTATCTAGGATTAGGTACAAAAATGTTTTAATGTTAATAAAGATGTTGCTGGTAGAATATGCGCATTTACCAATAAAACGTTTTATTTGATTTGATTTAAATGTTTTTATTTTGCCCTGTCATTTCGTCTTTCTTTTACTATCTCCGTTTCAACTCTTCATCTTTTAAAGGCTTTTTTTTTTTGGATGGGAAATCATCAAATGACTCCTCCCGCTCTGGGTGGAGCGGAAGGGAGTGTCAGACTCTTACTGACTAAAACCCACCCGTGTTCCTTCCTTAGCCCTTTATGGTCCGGGCCAGCGGTAACCCTTTCGGACAATCCCGCTGACCCGGCAGGCTTCGGCCCTAAGGGGGCCCCTCCTCGATGCTGACATCTCTTTGAGGCGCGCGTGGAACACGTACGCGCCGTCCGGCACGGGCCTGGTCCGGATCGGGCGGTGAGCTACCCATTACTCTCCGCCCACAGGCCCGCGCCTACGGTGGCCGGGAGTCGTCACGCGGCTCCCGACGCCGGGGGCGTCCCCCGCGGCAGCTGAGACGGGAGGCTCTCTCCCTGAACCGTCCCGCCACCTCCTTCGCTAGCATGACTGCTTCGCAGGAGGAGGTGACTGCCTCCCCTTTTAAAGGCTTACTTAAAGTATTGAAAGTATCGAAAGTACCGGGAATCCCGGTTCTTTAGCCAGAACGTCCCGAAAATCCCGGTTCTTTAAAACAGAACCGGTTCTGCATTCCCTAGTTTAAAGGAACCTAACACGAAGGGGATGACGGGGGCTCGTTCGCTCGCTTTGCTCGCTCACTCGAGCCCCCGTCATCCCCTTCGAACCTAACCTGTCCGAGTCGGGGTGCCCCAAGTCCCGAGCTCGCTTCGCTCGCTCTTGCATCCGCTATGATCTGCCGAACTATTTAGCGAACCGCCCATTCCATCATTTTTACCGCTCATTTAGTTATTGGACTGCTCAATTATTTTTAGAATTGACATTGTATGATAAAATAACAGTCTAATTGATCTTTTATTACTGTCCATGTTTTACTGTCGCAATAATTAATCAACCGCCATTAAATTAAATAACTGCTCAATATGTTTTTCAACTGATCATAATAACATCTCGAATATTTAAATAACAGCTCAAAAAATTAGTTCCCATTTATAATATTAGAAATGATAATATTGCACCATCGGTGTGCGTCACTTCATTAAATTACGCAAATATGCTTAGTAGTAGTGAAACAGAAAAATTATCTACTTTAAATAGAAGGAGTTGGGAAAGGCCTCATTAAAGTGTTATCTTATCTGAGATTAACAATTATCTGCTTGATTTGGGATTAGGACACCTAAATTTTTAGTACGATTAATAGTATTTTTATTTATTTTTTTAAGAGCCCGTGGGTAAATAAAACAGCCGCACAGGTCGATCGATCAGGTTAAGCTACGCTTGCCGCGGTTGGTCTGTGGATGGGTGACCATCTTTACACACCGGGACCCTTCCGTGCCTCGGAAAGCACGTTAAGCCGTTGGTCCCGGCTGTCATTCGTGGATCTTTGACAGTCGGTACGGGTAGTCAGAAGCCCGAAAATCTGACAACCAGTCTTACCACGGGGTATCGTATTACCCAGTAACTGGGTTATGGAGGTCAGATAGGCAGTCGCTCCATGTAAAATACTGGTATTCAGCTGCATCCGGTTAGACTGGAAGCCGACCCCAACATAGTTGGGAAAAGGCTAGGCAGATTATGATTGATAGTATTTTTATTATAACATAATATCGCGCCTATTGTTTGAGAAGAGTTAGGTAGAGGTGCACCTAATGTACACACATATTTCACCAGTTATGTTTAAGTTATGTTTAAGTCATGGCTTCTGCCTACTCTCCTCTCCCTCTACCTCTGCCAACTTTACAAATGACAGTCGGTTTAACGTGCTTTCCGAGAGTTATTCCGGTATGCCACAAAGGCCGAACATGACGGATCTTTTTTGTTTATGAACATCCTGCATGCCTTGTATGTATACTCATGTTTCTACAAATAAATATCTTATCTTATCTTATCTTATCTCTGATCCCCTGAACCCCCAAACTCCCCCCCCCCCTCCTCCCGAGACACGGAGGGGTTTCGATTTGTAATGGATGGTCACCCATCTGCGGACAAACTTTGGCAAGCTTAGCTTAACCTTCGATCGAACCATGCATAAACAGCCTATAATGTTCCCAATGCTGGGACACAGGCCTCCTCTCTGTGAGAGGGGCCCGTGGGGCTGGCTGTTATTTTTAGGTTCCGTACCCAAAGGGTAAAAACGGGAACCTTACTAAGACTCCTCTGTCCGTCTGTCAGCAGGCTGTATCTCATGAACCGTGATAGCTAGACAGTTGAAATTTTCACAGATGATGTATTTTTGTTGCCTCTATAACAACAAATACTAAAAACAGAATAAAATTAATATTTAAGGGGGGCTCCCATATAACAAATGTGTTTTTTTCGGCGTTTTTGCCTTTGTGGTACGGAACCCTTCGTGAGCGACTCCGACTCGCACTTGGTCAGTTTCTTTTACCATTAAAGAACAATATAACTTTTAAAAAAGCTATCAGTTTTTATTTTTTTAAGTATGGGATTCATGAAGTGGAAGCACAAGTTACGTATTTACATGTTTTCCACGTCCTTAAATATTACTTATTGACGCTTAATGACGTTTAATTTAAATCGAGTAAGAACATGATATCGTAAATGTATCGAATTATCATATTAAATACTGATAAAAGTATAATGAAATTAGCACAATTAATGGTCATTTATCGGCTTGCGCAAAAGCCAATGAAGGAGAGTACTATGTACAGTCAACCTTAATAGGTATACATGGACAAGAATTATTTATTGTTTTCAATCTTTTTTCCGTAATATTGTACTTATATTTATTATCTACAATGTTTTTTACGTAATATTGTATATTTATTGTCTACAATCTTTTTTCCGTAATATTGTATATTTATTGTCTCCAATCTTTTTTCCATAATATTGTATATTTATTGTCTACAATCTTTTTTCCGTAATATTGTGTCAATGTGTGGTCACTTGAGTGGAGACCGCGAATCAGCAAATGTGTGATATGCGTCAAACTTTATGGCGGATCTGAAGTGCGCTACTCGCTGCGCGGTACACCACCCCTCCCCCCGCCGATACATGAATTTCTTGCTGCGCAACAACTCGCCTCATGTTCCGGGCCGCCATTTTACATCGGGCGCCCTCAGACTAGGTGGAGCGACGATCTTCAGATCTTCGATAGCAACGACGAGAATCGAGCTGAATGGCGTGCAATTGGAGATGCCTATGTCCAGCAATAGCCTGCTGCAGGCGGATGATGTCAGCCAGAAAAAATATTTGACATTGGGTTCTTCATTGTAACTAAACATTGATACAGTATTTATTATAAGACACGAATTGAAAACCCCGTTTTGAAAAAAAATAAAAATTGTAGACAATTGATTGAAGTATTGTCAATGTATACGTCTTTTTGATGCTGACTGGACCTAATACCTATAATTATACAAAGGCTTATAAAGATTAGATGATTAAATGATATAATGATTTTGATGACTAACTGATTTTATTTCTCTAAGGGCTGATTTTTCAATCATCTGACAACTTTATTCGAGGAATAATTTTAAAATTTTGACAGTTGTTTCATACAAAAACTCATCATAAAAAATTCTTTCATAAAAAACGGATTTTATTCCTCGAATAAAAGTTATCTGCACGCACAATGGTCCACTGAAGGACTAAGTGCGGAAACCAAACCCATAACATAGAACATAGAAAGTTATCTGGCGATGGAAAAATCATCCCTAAGTAGGTTTGTACAAATACTTACACGTCTATCATATTTTAAAAACTAGATGAGGTCGGCGTGTCCTATCTGACTACTCTGAGAAACAAACCCAGAGGTCAGTCTCTTTCAAAGACATAATCTTAGTCAGATCATGTGAAGACCATGTAGATTGGTGTCTGCAATGGTCTTTTGAGGAAAGAACCAAACACAGAATGAATGCACCTGACCAGTCAGTTTACTCATTTGTCAGTAATCATGCAGCTTAACTCAGAACATAAGGAGCTCAATGATTCCAAACAATACCAAAAAACTGGCCAAGTGCGTGTCGGACTCGCACACGAAGGGTTCAGTACCACAAGGCAGAAACGCCGAAAAAAACACGTTTGTTGTATGGGAGCCCCCTTAAATATTTATTTTATTAAGTTTTTAGTGTTTGTTGTTATAGCGGCAACAGAAATACATCATGATTTATGAAATTTTCAACTGTCTAGCTGTCACGGTTCATGAGATACAACCTGGTGACAGACGGACAGTGGAGTCTTAGTAATAGGGTTCCGTTTTTACCCTTCGGGTACGGAACCCTAAACAAGTACATAAGTCATCAATATTTCGCATACTTGTATAGGAATGATTTATGTCAAATTATGGGACATTTGTAAACAATTTTCCGGACAATATTTTGTTTGTAACTACATAATTGCATCATTAAATTGCCACAAACGATAATGTTTATAAAAACTTAATTTTTATTCACGTGCATAAAGTTTCCCACAATTTCGAATTATCTCGCAATCGTTTAACATAAATTATAATGAATTTTGTTTGACATTTTACTTACTTAACACAATTGACATCTAAAAGTCCTGAAATAAATTGCTGGGTTATTTATTCCCCTGAATAAAATGTTTTATTAATTCATATTTACCATAATGGTAAAAACGGAACCCTTATGGTGAGACTAAGTCTGTCTGTCTGTCTGTCTGTCACAGCTGGATATCTCAGGAACTACTAATGCTCTCAACTTGAAATTTGGAATAGTTTTAGATGACGTTTGTCCAACTATTTTACAAATGAGAAAGAAATAAAAATATATGTATATTTTTTGCAACAGGGACTGAAAGGGGGTCTGAAAAATTCGAATTGGGGCTACTAGGGTATGTGGGGTATCAAATGAAAGGGCGCAGTTAGCACATTCTCAAACACGTTTTTTTTTTTAGACCGCATAGTATTCGACTTTTGATGAAAAATGTAAAAAAAAATATCGTTCCCCCCTTATCTCCGAAGTTTGCAAAGAGAAAAATCTGAAATTATTCTATGTGATAGAAGTTTATGTAAAGATTTTAGGAAAAAAAAACGAAGTCTCTAAATAGCACACTTTTTCAGAAATCATCAACAAAAGTTACATTAGTTCCACTATCGGTCAAGAGATGGCGTTGACATAAAACTGAAATATTCTACACCGCAGTGCAGTGTTAAAATTCTAATGAATATAGGCCTCGCCGATGAAAATTTAAAAACATATGATGGTACGGGACCCTCGGTGCGCGAGTCCGACTCGCTCTTGCCCGGTTTTTTTTTCTTTATTTATTTTTGTCTTTTTCTTTATTTATTTCTTTAGATACATGGAAGGAGAAGGAGATACGCCATGCGCCTTTTACGCATGGCGTATCTCCTTCTCCTTCCATGTATCTATCACATAGTTGATTACCTGTCATTGCTTTATTTTTAATTATTTTTACCTTTTGTGGTAGACTAAATTTATTCTAGGTGCATCGTCTTCACATATAATTATCAAATCAAATCAAATCAAAAATCATTTATTTCAATCCATTTAAGATCATATGTTCTAAGCACATTTAAAATAAAATAATAATAATATAAAAATTGAAAAATTAAAAGTTAAAAATTGTAATCATAATAAATACATATAAAAATAATTAATAAAATAATATAAATGAAAACAAAATTATAAAACTAAATTAAAATCATAAAAAAATAAAAATGATGAAAAATGATTAATAATACGCCTGCCTGATTAATGTAATGACAAACAAACAAATGACTCAAACATTTGTTTGTTTGTCATTACATTAATCATATAACAATGGTTAATGTACTGACAATCAAACCTGTTCGCAAATACGCTCAGGATGGTGTTGGAGGTGGTCCGGAGCCTGCGCCCCAGAGATGTGCACCGCTTTCGCATCGTTGTGTAGAAACAGTCGACACGGGCATCGGCGAACATCCCCGACGCGCTGCAGTGCCGGGGCAGCCGCAACAACACCCTGAACGCATTATTATACTGAATACGGAGAGCGTTGTACTGCTTTTGGGTATATGACGTCCAAAGGCTGGCTGTGTACAGGGACGTACAAAACGCTCTGAAAAGAGTTATTTTGACGGCCCCCGAGCAACGAGCAAACCTGCGGGCGATCATATTGGCCCTCACAGACAACGCCCTCCGCTCCCTATCGATGTCCGCATCGTCCCTCAGGTCAGAGGTCACGATATGCCCGAGATATTTAAACTGTTGCACTCTTTTTAGCTTGACACCGTTCAATCTAATAGGTGGAACAGAATCAGAACAGCTCCGACCCCTAGCCGGAAAGACCATGCATTCACTCTTCTTGGCGTTATAGAGCAGACCGTGATTCAGCGCGTAGCGCTCGCAGATGCCCAGCAACCTGGACAGACCACACACCGAGGCGCTCAGCAGCACCATGTCGTCCGCGTAACTAATATTGTTGACACAAACACCGTCAATATGGCAGCCGACACGGGTACTGCTGAGCTCCTCTATCAGTGCGTTCACGTAAAGGTTGAAGAGCTTCGGCGAGGTCAGCCCTCCCTGCCTCACCCCGCACTCCAACCTGTACGGCTCCGACAGAGCTCTTGACCATCGCACGACGTTGACCTGGTTAAGATACCAGTACTTGAAAATTTTTATCAGTTCGAGAGGCATTGAGATGTTAGTTAATTTTTGCCATAAGATGTCATAGCTAACCAGGTCGAACGCCTTCGAGAGGTCGAGAAAACAGGCATAAATAGGTGTGCTCCTATCGGAGTAGTACTTGACAGTTTGCTTCAAGCACAAGATAGCTGACTCAGTAGACAGTCCCGGTTTAAAACCAAATTGATTGTCATGAGTGTTTACATACTGGTCAAGCTGTGTATTAAGCAAACTGTCAAGAACCTTAGCAAGCACTGTTGCCAGTGAGATTGGCCTGTAATTGCTCGTATCGCTTAGGTCACCTGTTTTACTCTTCACAATTGGTACCACCACGGTCCTCATCATCTCTGCTGGTAAGTACGCATGTCCTATACAAAATGTATATAACATGGCAAGAACTCTTGGCAGGTGGACGCCGGCATGCTTTAGATGCTCAATACTCAGGTTGTCATGGCCAGGAGACTTTCCGCGTGACATTGACTTTATAACTCCCCGAACATCCTTCGCTGTGTATCTGACGTTTATCCCCTGTCCATGTGACCCTTCTACACTGAATGACCGTGATGGTCCCAATGGCGATTTCACCATAAAGTGATCCTTAAATATGTCCGCAATACATTTCGGTTCACTCACACCGTTGACGCTCACGGGCAAGCCCGGCTTACTATTGAGTTTATCTGTGGACTTCCAAAAACTGCGGAAGTCGCCCTTAGAGTGATGTGACGCCAACATGTCCATTTTAATCTGGTCACTATTGTCCTGGCACCATCGTAAGCGCGACTTAAAAATTTTTCGACTTGTTTGCATCTCAATCCAAACACGACCCTCGCGCGGTCTACCATAAGATACCCACTGCTCAAACTTTAACCTGGCCTGCCCGTGGGCATCACTCACGTGCTTATTCCACCCCATTACTGGCTTCCTATTTCGCACATGATTTATTTCGTAACTTTCAGAAGCTGCTTGACATAAAATATTGACAATGTCATTATACATATGATCAATAATAATTCTGTGTTCCAAATTATTACAAACATAGTCACAACATGTACTCAATTCAATTGGGAAGTCAATATGTTTTAGATTCTCATTACAAAATTTTGAATAAATATCAATTTGCTTAGGTTTTCTATCACCCCATTTTATTTTATTACATGACAGATTTTTATTATCATTTGAATTGTACAATTTTGGTTTGATTTCATTAAGGTTGCATTGTATTATAAGAGGGAAGTGGTCGGACCAAAGTACATCATACTTAACATCTACATTAACAATAGTGGACATGGCTGCTTTCGTAGCAACACAGTGATCTAGCCAACGTCTCGAGCCATTCGCATCGCTTATAAAAGTATAAGTGTCAGAGTTTACTCCTAACAGTTCAACATCAGCACATAATAACTCAGATTCCCGACAAAAAGAAACCAATTCAATATAAAATTGTTCATTGGGATGCGAATTAAAGTCCCCGAGTAGAAAAGCAGTTTCGATATCGTTATCATTGATTATAGCACTCACCAGGCTGAGGCAGTCCGTAAAATCCGTTAAGTTCGCACTATTATCCGTCGGCATGTATACACTGAACACAAGAAATGACCTTGATTTCATGCATACTTTAATGGTACACACTCGTGGGTTATCGCACTGCACTACCGACACGTTATCAAAAACACTTTTCCGCCACAGCAGTGCAACTCCGCCGTAGGGCCGTCCTCGTAGCATGCCGGCCGTGGTGTCCACCGCCGACGTCCCGGTGCACCCAAACTCAGCGTCAATTTCGCTCAGGAACGAGATATCGTGTGGCAGCAACCACGTTTCTTGCAATGCAATTATGTCTGACGTGCTACATAGTTGCCTGACGCTCTCCACCGAGCGTTTTATACTCTTACAATTGTAGCTTATTAGGTTATACATTAATATTTATTTTAAGCCGTTCACAGTACCGCTGTTTGCACCGTTCGTGTAATTTCTCATTTTAAAATTTACGAATTTCCTGAAAATAATTCCCTCGGGCCATAGTTTGCTATCAAGAAACTTCTCCATTTTAGTTTCCGAGACAAAAAATTTGTATGCGTTATGTTCTTTAGGATATTTAAACGATATACTTTCAAGCGTGATCACCTCGCCTGTTTTATTATACACATAATCAGCGATATCTTTCTCCGTCGCGTCTTTATGCACTTTAGTAATGAAGATTGGCACTGTTTTTATTGCAGCTTTGAATTTCCCTTCATTCTCCCTGGCGGTACCAGCAGTGCCCAGGTATCGGTAGCTTAGATTACGCTTTCTGTGGTATGAAACTTTTTCCCATCCGTCATTATTATTGTTTTGCACCGGCTCATGTACAATAGGCGCGGTCGGTGCCACTGTCGTATGCACGACTGTTCGTCGCTGCGGTGACGTCACGGCCTTCTGTCTCGAAGTAGTTGAGCTAGCGGCGGCGGCGGCGTAGGCGCGGGCGCCTGCGGCGGCGGTTGTGATGCGAGGGGAGGGGCTGTACTGAGCCGCTCGCTGCGGCAAGACAGCTGACTGCATACCGCGGTCGAAAGTTTCTGCGTCTACCTCCTTTATTTTTCTAAAGGATTGTTCGTTATTGTCTATTATTAGTAACGAAGATTCATCGTTACTTTTATTACTGTCATCTATAACTGATGAATTATTAACGTAGGACAATCCAATGGGACCGCTTTCCATAAGCCATCCGCCTCGTTTCATGTTCACTTTACACACAGATGCCGCTGGTAGTAATGAGTCATTTTGTAATTTCAAAATCTCCGTTTTAACACCCGTTTTAAAATCATTCAATTGTGTTTGCGTCACATATGCTTCTTTAATTTCTTTGAGTTCATTCTGAATTCGAAGCAAATCCTTAAGAAGTTTTGTGCAATCGAGGTGGTCAAACAATATTGGAGGTAGCTTTTCCAAGTCCCTTGCTACGAAAGTTGGGAATTGATCCGGCTCCACTGACTTAAAAACATTAATTATGTCCGCTAGATCTCGTTGTTCCTTGCCTTTGCATTTCCTCTTCCACAGGAACCGATTCGTACAGCAGTGTTTTAGATTTTTCGATATCTTCACTTGTAAATGTAGATGTACATAACCGCACTAACGTATCTTCATCGACCACTGATATTTTGTTTTGAATATACGACAATAATTCATCTATAACTAAGTTACAGGAAACACATTTAACCACTATCGACATTTCTTTTTTTTTTTTTTTTTTTTTTTTTTTTTTTTTTTTTTTTTTTTTTTTTTTTTTTTTTTTTTTTACAACAACAACTCCAAAGCTTCGTTCGTCACAAATACATCCTCACGGTAGATGCGCGCGCACGTGAATGATTATATAACGAATGTATACAAAACCTTGTAAAACATTTTAAAAGAGTAACGATGGGTTTCTTGCCCATTATTCCCCATACGAACAATACCTTTTGGAAGGGGCGACTAGAATCAATTCTATTTTATTGTAATTTATGACGTTCAAAAATGCCTTTAATAAAATGCCTATTTGAAATAAATGATTTGACTTTGACTTTGACTTCAACAAGAACTGGGGGCATAATAAGAAAAAAAAATCATAATAAGGCCAAGGCAGTCCGTGTTTTTTTTTTCGCTGCACTACGTAGGTATAATCAAAAAGATTAGATTTGGATTGGATTAATTGGTATTTTAGCACATACAAAAAAAATAACTGAAAAATCCTTCACCAATGGGATTTGATACGATTAACTTAACAATTAACTGTCCATTATGATTCATAATGTTATCCTTTTATGATTTTGCCAAAGTGGCCTTTTTAGGCCCCCGGGTCCGTAGCAGCTTTGAACAGAGAGAATTGGAAAGAGAGTAGGGAGGCATTTGCCCTGCAGTGGGACATCACAGGTTAATAATGATCTAATCTATACGGGATCGTGTTGGAATAAAGAATTTATAAAAATAGCAGACGGGCCCCTGGTCTTACACGCACGCCGGTTGTGAGTACTACGCACCTGGGGCCCAAGTCTGCTATTTTTATAAATTCGTCATACCAACACGATCCCATTGTCATTTTGCTAAAAGTTCGTAATCTGCTAAATTCATAATGGTCGATCATTGGTTGGTCAATGGCACAGAACATATACGATACTCGTAACGAATTAAAAGCAATGACTGCACAATGACGTTCTAATGGTAGGTCACTGATCAAAGGAACTGTCAAAATTTTAGCAGATTAATGCCTAAGTCAGTCATTCATTTGTCATTAAGTACGAGATTACCATTCTATGCCATTTCTTTCAATGGAGTGTCAGTGGTTGACCATTGGAAAATCATAATGACGCCATTATATTAGTAGATTACCAAACTTGCTAAAATCAACAATTATGAAATCAATGATAGACCATTCTGACACTATTATAATAGCAGACTTAAGGCCCAGACCTTTCTGAAGAACCTCACCAATAAGGTCAAAACTGAAACCCTCGGGCTGTGGGGTCCGAGTGCTCATGTTCTTTTTCAGGCAATTTCGAAACAAGCTGGTTGACACTTCCCGTGACACGGGCTACAGACTGTAGACAGTCAAAATTGGCTTTACCAATGATACACCCGCGACTAACCAAAAAACTTCTCAGCCTGAGTAGAATAACCTTAGTATAATAATAGGTTCAATTACGGGCCACAACCTCCTTAACAAACATCTTTTCAACATAGGCGCCACAGAGAGCGCCCTTTGCAGGGGCTGCCTTGACGCCGAGGAATCAGCCGCCCACGTCATCCTGGAATGCGAGGCCGTGGCTTCTCAACGTGCAGAAATCCTCGGAACAATGAGGTCGCTCCGCGAAGCCTGTGAAGCTCCCAGGAAGCTTCTGTGCTTTTGGGCGGAGCTAGGCTGGCTCTGTTAGCCAGAATCCCCACGCACAACGGACCGAATGAGAGTCTTAGTGCGGAAAAGGGAGTCCCATCATCGTCATCATCATCATCCCGTGACCCAAGGGCTGGATTTTACCCTGGCAAGAGGCTAAGCATTGTCATACAACGTGGTAATGCCGCCAGTCTCTTGGGTACATTACCAGTTGACAGCGATGCGGATGAATTTTTCAACGCTATGTTTTAGTTTGTTTATAGTTTTAGTTAAGTTAGGATTTAATTTTGTTATTTTTATTAAATAATTAGGTATTAGTTATTATTTGCTTAGGCACTTATTATTTTAATTTGCAACAATAAATTTTTAACACATTACCACTCACTTCTGCCTTGTAAATATCTTGTGTTCATGTTCAATGGTATGCTTAGGGGGTTTGGCCATGTCGAGAGGTGACATGGCCAAGCCCTCTAAGGATACCCTTTTCAATTTTCGTCACTTAAGAGTAAACTAGTCGCGAGCTCAAACTCACTGGTGGTCATTGCCAAAGAGCACGTTGTCTCACCTGACTTCGTGCCTGACAGAGCTAGTATCAGTGATGAGCAGTTAGATGCTAGTCTACACGCACAACGTCTAGTTCTCACGCACAGAAACACCGTTTCGAACTGATAGGCACGTAAAATTACGAAAAGTGCTTTGGAAAATAGTGATTTATGAAAAAACCACTACATAATACACTAAATCAATTATAAATAAAGTTTATTGAACTCTTCGATAACTGAGCTTTGTCGTTACGGACTTGGATTTGAAGAGTTTACAGTTCTTTTATTACTTATTTACACCCAAAGTTACGTTAAAAATAGCAAGAAAAACTAATCTTTGTTGGCTCATAACTTTTTAATGGTTTTTAGGGTTTCGTACCCAAAGGGTACAAAACGGAACCCTATTACTAAGACTTCGCTGTCTGTCCGTCTGTCTGTCTGTCTGTCACCAGGCTGTATCTCAAGAACCGCGATAGCTAGACATTTGAAATTTTCACAGATGATGTATTTCTGTTGCCGCTATAACAACAAATACTAAAAACAAAATAAAATAAATAATTAAGGGGGCTCCCATACAACAAACGCGATTTTTTTGCCCTTTTTTGCTCGATATCAAAAATGGCAACAGGTAGGCACTTGAAATATTCACAAAATACTCAGTTGTGTTTTAACTTTAATAATAAATAATAAAATTAAAATAAAATAAATATTTAAGGGGAGCTCCCATACAACAAACATGTTTTTTTCGGCGTTTTTGCCTTGTGGTACGGAACCCTTCGTGTGCGAGTCCGACTCGCACTTGGCCAGTTTTTATTTTACTGTTTCCGTACAGACACAATTAATAATAAGTCAAAACAATATCATATTTAACTTTGGGTGCACAATGTTAAATAGTGGAGTAATACTCTCCCGGAATTTATATAGAAAAAATATCGACTAGTGGCACCTTAAAGAAACAGTTTCTTAAATTCATACAGATGGAGCATCTACAGCCAACGATTACCTGCACAGACGAATGTTCAGTGACAAATGTCTATTGTTACATGCCCCGGTAGTTGCTATCACAATAGTGTCCAATTTATCAAGCAATTTAGTCTTAACGGCCATTGAACTTGTAGTTCTCGACTTAGGCAACAATGCGGCGCTGTCAGGACAAGGTGGCTTGGGATGTAATGTATCATCCATAAGGATGATATAATTATTATACCTTACATCTATGTCTATACTATACTTACTAATAAAATAATAAAGCTGAAGAATTTGTTTTTTTGTTTTCGCTAATACTTTATTTATTAAGCAGCGCCCCACGGTTTCACCCGAATATCGGGATATAAACTATCCTATGCCCTTCCCCGGGATACCGTTTGGTTTAGGCGTGAAAAGGTAACATACAGACAGACAGACAGAGTTACTTTCGAATTTATAATATTAGTATGGATTTATTCATTTTCCAACTTACATCTATTATTACAAAGAAACCTATTGCGATAGTATAGGTACGTATCTAAACTCTTATCCTAACTTAACTAACTCATTATTTTAATTAAATTTTGTAACTTAGTACAAACATTGCTATCTTTGTGAACTCACTCAGAGAACAACAGAATATTCCGAATAGGTACTAGTAATACAGCTGAAGAGTTTGTGTGTTTGTTTGTTTGTTTGAATGCGCTAATCTCTGAAACTACCAGTGGGATTTGAAAAAGAATTATATTGAAGAGGAGAGCTTGGTAAGAGAAAAAGTTGAAATATACTGGGTTATTGGTAAAACATTAACAACCTCTTAAGAGATCATTGTACTCATCATTATGAACAACTTTTACTATGGGACCAAACATGAAATCGCGAAAAAAAATCAGCTGT
The DNA here is from genome assembly GCA_916614155.1 of Mesoligia furuncula. Classification (NCBI taxonomy): domain Eukaryota; kingdom Metazoa; phylum Arthropoda; class Insecta; order Lepidoptera; family Noctuidae; genus Mesoligia; species Mesoligia furuncula. The sequence continues at coordinate 25,243,244 of OU744800.1, read as the reverse complement.
TCCCTACATTTTGACGAGTTATACGAACATAAATGTAGGAAAACCTGTTTTTTTTTTTTGAGATTTCATGTGTGGTCCCATAGTAAAACTTGTTCATAATGATAAGTACAATGACCTCTTAAGAGGTTGTTAATGTTTTAACAATAAACCTGTATTTACTCTATACGAATAATAAAGCTAAAGAATTTGTTGGTTTGATCGCGTTCATCTACGGAACTACCAGTGATATTTGAAAAATTATTTTTGCATTTGTAAGCCCAATGCTTGAAGAAGGCCACAGGCTATTTAACACGCTAAGACAATTAGGGACTAAGGCAAAAGAAAAAGAGTCAGAAAGAACGCTAAGCGAAAACGAAGTAAAGGCCATGCTTAAAGAAGGCTACAGGCTATTTAACGCGCTAGGACCATTAGGGAATGACAAAAAAAAAAGAGTCAGAAAGAGCGCTAAGCGAAAACGAAGATTTTTCAAGGCCTACGCAGACCGGGACGCCATGGCAAGGGATTTTGCCGTCAGTCAGCGCACACTAGCCGCTTAGATACCGCGGCATTACAGCGGCTTCCCCGCTTCTCTACCTCCGCCGCCTCACCCTGCGGTATGTCACACCGAGCGCCAGAGTCCTTGGCATGGCATTGCCTACCGCAGGACGCCACGGCATCCCGCCGCGGGAGCCCGTGGCGCGTCTTTCAATGCCGTGCAATGAAATCCCTTTCGATGCCACGGCATCTTTTTAATGCTAGTGATTATTATAAAATGGTAGAAAATAACACTGCCTGTCAGTTAGCAGCCTATAATGTTCCCACTGCTGGGACACAAGCCTTCTCTCTGTGAGAGGGCGTAGGCCGTAATCCACCACGCGGGCCCAGTGCGGCTTGGTAGATGTCACATGTCTTCGAATTTTTCGGTTCTAGAACATCCCGGTTCCCACACGATGTTTTCCTTCATCGCTTTGAGAGTAGTGGTGATGAAATACCTTACACAAAATAAAGCGCATGTCTGGGTTCGAACCTACGACATGCAAGTCGTATGTCGCGGCCATTACCACTTGGCCACCACTGCTCCTATAACTCGAAGCCTTGTCTTCTGATTTACGTGTTGTTTTTCTTCTTCTTTTTAATGTTCTATGCCTAGATGTTTGTATTTCTAAGAATTTTCTCCTGATCAAAACTTAAAGCCTCCTTCAAATAGGCGCGACACGAGATATAATGAGAGGTTTTTCTTTTCAGTATTTAAAAAAAAAAATAGTTCCCAAGAACCCTGAAGATGGCGTTGAACTGACTATGTTACTAGATGCCAAAGACAAAACGCTTGAAAAAAAAACATTGCGTCACGTCGTATACGCTCGTTGAGTGACAGTTTCGTTTGCTTTCGTTTTACGATCTTAAAATTACATCCAAGTGAATTAATAAAAAAATTATGTAACTTCCGTTCCTTGCTAGTAACTTACCAAGTTCAGCGCCATCTATCCAGCGACTAGGGAAGCGTTAAAAAAAAAAGAAAAGGAAAATCCCTCATTGCGCGCGACACAAAGGCACCCCTCGTTGTGCGACTTGCGGTGCATTAAAATCGCGCGCGATTTTATCGAGTGTCGCGCCTGTTTGAAGTAGCCTTAATACTATCCTTAATAATCTTTCGGTCTTATTCATAAAAAAAGCTTATAGAAGGTTTAAAACGTTCATTAGTTAAAATGCTCGATAAGCCTTTAAAACGTTCGATAAAATTTTGTATTCATAAACGCTTCATAAACCTTCTATAACTAAAGTGTCCTATAACTTCAATATAAATATAAATGTTGCCATTTTATTGAAGTCATCCAACAAATTGGCCAACACATTGAGTTGTCAAACGAGAATATCTGCCTACGCACCGAATAATTGTGACCATAGACATTATGACGTACGGAAAACGAATTTATTGTCTACAGTTTCGCCAGTTTTGCCGCGTTACCATGGTTATTTAAGTCAATGAATTTGTTATTGTTATTTTATTGTCAGCAGAGCGAAAACCTTTGAATATTTTTTTGTATTTAAAAGAAATGGAATTAAGACCGTAGACTAGTTCCAAGAAAGGGCAAAGAAGTGAATACTCGTTTTGATTGGAGGACGATAAGGTGTGTACTGTACCTACAACTAAAATGTGTTCAAACAGTTATGTTCAAAGTAAGTTTTGTTTTGTAAACATTCTTAATTTCTTATTCTTTTGCTTGCTTTTGCTTTTCCTTAGATCTTTTAGAAGAATTGGTCAGGGAGAGGGTTCCCATAACATAAAGTGAAGGTGGACGCTAGTGATGGCGCCAAACAAGTAGCCGAATTCTGGGCACACTAAGAAGAAGAAGATAGAAAATAAAAACACTTATACTGATTGACACCAACGCGAAAAAGGCGGCATGGCATGATTTACGAATTAGGTGCCTATCCCATTTACTTATAAGTTACAAAGTTCCTGAGTAAACATGTCAAGAATTTCGTTTGATGAAGAGAAAGAATTATAACATTCATTTTGTATTTCAGGACAGTAGGAAGGATGGTGCTTCATTACAAATAGCAGAAACTGAAACGGCCTACAGAAGAGGTGGCGGCATAGATGGCAAATGAAAAGAAACATTTTAAAAATGTTGTTCTGCTAGCACAAGTTCTAGAAGCCGAATTAAAGTTTAGAGCATTATAAAAATAAATCTATTAAACTGATATCTGTATAAAAGCTTTTTATTAATGCACTACTCGCTAAAATCTACTCTTTATCTTCTTCGTGTCGCGGGGACGACAGTATTTCAGATCTTGTTGGCCCACTTTGCCACTTCCACAACGTCGTCAATGGCAGCGCAGAGGTCACTTTGACTGCATGTTTAGGGACGCATAGGGTAGGATAGGAGGAGGAACATGGTTTGCTACATAGCTTCACAACCACTCCCTACTGCGGCATCCTAGTGGAGCATCTCCCTGCAGGGTGTAAACTTCCGTTATCCACACAGAAGTCCCTGAACCGTCTCCGGACACAAGTGGGAAGATTTACCTCTAACCTGGTAAAGTGAGGCTATCTCGGCGGAATGTTTCCTCAAAAGTTTGTAAAATAGCATTTGCATTTCCCCTTGCTTCTTGGGCTGACTTTGTATGATATTCATTGATATTGCTACCCTAACTACTAACTACTACTAACTGCATGTCTCCATGGTCAACTGCAATATTGTAAGGTACTGCTCTAGCCACTATGGTTGTTTTCACAATTCCTAGTTTGCATGTATGCCATGTAAAAGACATTGAAAAGCGTTGTTTCCACAGCCCAAAGCAGCAGCGTCCCACAGTAATTCTTGTTGCAATAATTTATGTGCTTCGTTATATTTTTCCTTGCTTCTATTTTGCATTGTAGGTATATAATAATAAACTAAATTGTTTAAACAGAAGTGCAACATAAATTAAATACAACTGCACAATCATGTTACATTTACCGCATTATATTGTAGTCTTTGTTACATTTGTAGGTCAAACGTCATTTTCTATCAGCTGATGTAGAGTCGGCCATTTTTATAGTACTGTTATAGTAGGGGTCTGGGTTTCATAACTTTATAGTAGGTTTATCGAACGTTTTAGTGCTAAAATGCGTTTATGAATAACAATTTTTGACAACGAGACATTAGCAAGCCTTTAGATGTTCTATAACTTATTATGAATAAGACTGTTTATCTTTATTCGGGCTTGGTTTAATAGAAAAAGATGTTCAGACCCCTAATTGCGTAACACACAATCTCAATCTGAATGATTTTGAAGGATATTGCTAGTCCATTGCTTCATATGTTCGAAACATGTGTCAGTAGGTGATAAATGGGGTTTCTAGATCAGAGGAGATCTAGAAACCCCATTTATCTATTCAATAAAAACTCTATTCATCTATTCAAACCCCATTTATCTATTCAATAAAAACCTCATTCATCTATTCAAACCCCATTTATCTATTCAATAAAAACTCTATTCATCTATTCAAACCCCATTTATCTATTCAATAAAAACTCTATTCATCTATTCAAACCCCATTTATCTATTCAATAAAAACCTCATTCATCTATTCAAACCCCATTTATCTATTCAATAAAAACTCTATTCATCTATTCAAACCCCATTTATCTATTCAATAAAAACCTCATTCATCTATTCAAACCCCATTTATCTATTCAATAAAAACCTCATTCATCTATTCAAACCCCATTTATCTATTCAATAAAAACCCTATTCATCTATTCAAACCCCCCATTTATCTAATCAATAACATCCCCACTCATCTATTCAATAAAAACCCCATTCATCTATTAAAAAAAAACCATTCAAAATTATATTATTCTGTTTATTCAAATACAAACTACTAACTATTACATTTCAATATATTCAGATAAGGTATCATTCATCCAGGAAAACCACAAGTAATATAATTATCATATATTCAAACACATGAATCAGTAAACACTTAACAATAAGTACGTACCTATAACTATTTATTCGCAATCTAAACCAAAACTAAATGTACTTAGGTTTGTTCAACAAGCCAAGTCGGAGTATAAAACTATTTATTAAATCTATGCTTTTGGTTCGATGTCATCCTCAATTTTGGCTATTAATTCTCTCGTAGTGGAATAAATGTCATCAAATAATATGGTTTTTACAACATGCTGAACACACACCTCAGCTTCACAATTACACATCGGCTGTTCGGATTTTGGAAAATTGTCCGTATCGTAAATTTCAATCTTGATTATTTTTGCTCCGCCAGTGACAGGTTTCTTTATATATTGAAAAAACGTTTGACCTGTTTTTGGTCTCTTACGAGCAAGACCCAGCGTTTTCTGTCCAGGCGTTTGTTGAACTGCTGGTTGATTCATAGGTACAAAATTGAAAAGATCTTCCGTGTCCTGAAAAAAAAATATAATAAAAATCAACTGCTATGTAATAAGTCTCAAATCACTAGAAATATATTATGTTTGAAACGAAGTGTTATGTAGGTACACAAATAAATAAATATAATATGGTGATAATATTTTTGTTGGATAATTTTAATACTGTTTAAAAAAAATACTATTAAAACTTACCGACATTACGTGATAATAAAGTTCTACCCAGTCAAGCCTCACGTGCAGAAGTTGAATGATAGATTTTAAGTTTTTTTTTTCATTTATATATATAATTTAATTTTAATCAATAGAGTTCAAAGTCGTACGTTTTTGTTAGATGTTGGTATCCAAGACAAAAATGGTATGGTGAAATTGAAACCCCAGACATCACGGCACCAAACATTCTATTGTTTATCGTAAGTATATACTGATAAAATAAGTACTATTGTACGTTTGATCGCTATAATCTTTTCATACATTTTATTGAGAAGATACGGCAGGCAAAGTCATCGTATGTTAGTAGTATTTCATTGTTAGTGAATTTGCAAAGTTGTAATTCTCTATATGGAGACAGATCAAAACAAAATAGCAAATCGACTGATGAAATAGGACGCTGCGACGGCTCGGCGCCTGCATTGCTTTGTTTATATCAAATCAATACTAATATCAAAGATCTAAATGTATTTTTGTTTGTTGAAGGTGTTCTCATACATTTATCGTGATATTTAATCATAAGCAAAGTCAGAGTATAAAACTAGTATTGATGTATAAGGTTGAAATCTTAACTGCATGTATTTAAGATCGAAAGTTAAACTTAATTATGATGGTGCTATGTCAGCGTTTTCTTATTTGGTCGTAGATTTGACTCAGGATTTTTAGTCAAAACTTACTCTCCATATAAGGATTAAAATGACGTGGATTTACTGGTATATAAATCGGGACGTGAGCATCTGGAACATCACTGCTATTTTCCCTGACCTGCCATCAAGAAACAGGAACACGACAAAAAAAAAATGTAAGTTGTACTATTAATATTATAATCGCTTCAAAAATCTAATCGTTTTTATTTTGTTCTGGTTTTAAATAGTAGCATTTATTCATTCATTAGGCATCTAGTCATTCATTATTCATCTATTCATTCAGTAGCTCATATCTAGCAGCTACTTGTGTAAACCTTATTCAGGGAAACAATACAATTTTGTCTTAATAAGTGTTCAGTTGTAATGAGTTTTTATTTAAAATGGTTTTTACTTATGTATCTTTTAAAATGAAAACATAATTATGTGTTTGAATTTCAGGTCACATCATAGAAATGTCGAATCATCGTCCTCGTCGGATGATGAACTTCAGCAGACCCGTGAGCCTGAACCTGAATTGAGAAAAACGAAAAAGAGAAAATCCTCCTCGGTGGCCGCACCCAGTACATCAAGGGAGAGTCCGGTCAAAATGTAAGTTTATGTTAATAATAATTTAATTTAGTATATCTGATTTAATTGTTTTTGTTTTGAGTATTTAAATAGTAGAATCTATTAATTAATTAATCATCTATTCAATCAGTAGCTTATATCCTGCAGTTGTTAAATCAAACTTTATTCAGTGAACAAATCAATAAGATAATTATTTTTACTGTTTGAATTCATTTTATCTTAATAAGTTTTCAGTTGTAATGAAAGTTTTTATTCCAAAAATGTTTTTACATTATGTATCTTCCATTTTTTAAACGATAATCACATTTGGAGTAGATATACCTACCTAGATCTGATAATGCATCGTAAACTTAGTACTTATAATCTATTAAATTTAAAATGAAACATAATTATGTGTTTTTGAATTACAGGTCACATCATGGAAATTCAGAATCGTTGTTCCTGTCAGATGGCGAACTTCAGCAGCCACGTGCGCCTGAAAAACTCAAACCAAGAAAGAAAAAATCATCATCGGGGGCCGTACCCAGTACATCAAGGGCGAGTCAAGCCAAGAAACCTGTCATCAAGCCTATCGCCGCGAAGAAAGTCACGGTCCGTGACATCTTCGGTACTGATAGCGACGATGATGCCCAGGATCAACCAATCGCGGGTAAACCAATTCATCCTTTACAGTCATGCTTGAGCCGAAGAGTTGCTAATGGACACTCTCGCCAAACGTTTGACTTCAAAAAAGGGACGCATTTTGTTGAGTTAAAGGTGTATAGTTGCGACGAAATTCAACATGTGGCGCCTATGAATAGGTGGCGCCACGCGATTATCTGTATTAAAAATAGAACAGATGAGAACACGGACTCGTGGCAACACCTTAGTAATTTTATAACTGCCACTAGAAAAGAATTTAGAGGTTGTCCTGTCAACTTTGTTAGTAATTATTACTCATTACCTATTTGAAATAAGTACCTACTTATGAATTATGTTACTAGCTTTTTTGTAGGTACTTATAATAACGTAATAACTATGTTATTTAATCATTTTTTTACTCGTATTTACCCTCATATTCATTCTTGTATCTTTATGTTACTCGTATTTGCCCTCATATTCACATCTCTAAGTATCATGTATAATAAATAGATACGTTTTTTTTTACAGTTACACGAACTTCTATTACCAGATCTGATGATAATTTATTGAAATGTGATTACTGTAATATTGAGATACCTAAAAACGAATATCAATATCACTTGAGAACGAACTTACATAAATCGAATAGCATATTGAAATCTGAATTTAAGAATATCGATATCATTGCGACAGCATTTAAAAGTAGAATAATTACTTACCGACTTAAACCATCAGAGGAATATCTCACGCCAGAGGCATTCCTAATGGATTATCAAGAACATGTTATGAATTTATTGAGAGTTTGCCTTGTGAAACATAACTGTATTAAAGTGAACTTTGAGCTTTTCGCTTACTTTGTTCTACCAACTTCTGGTGAGCAAGAGCTGAAATCATTTAATACAAAGTATGAATCAATATTTTACAGTACCGATATAAAAGAATTATACTTAAATGTTATGCACACTTTTGTAAGAAAACTGTCTGAATTTCAGCATCGTGAGTCTGGCTGGACTTGCCTTTTTATGAATCATCTAGAAATTAATATTAATAAATACAATCCTTTGAGAGGTGGTTCTTACATAGAGTTGCCAAATGTAGTGAAACGTTCCAAAAGTTGTATTAATATTCAAAACCAAGATAATCACTGTTTCCTATGGAGTGTTGTAGCAGCATTATTTCCACAAAAGAGCAATGTTTGTAGAACTAATTCATATCCGCATTACTCCACGGTGCTGAATATAGATGGTATGATGTTTCCACCAACAAACACCGATATTAGACATTTTGAAAAAATAAATCCCAACATAAGTATTAATATTTATGGATTAGACGGCAAAAGCATTGTAACTGGCCCATTATATGTGACTAATTCAAGAAAGCGCTATCATATAAATTTGTTGTTTATTGAGAGAAATGGAAAAGGTCACTATTGCTTAATCAAAGATCTTTTACGACTAGTTAAAAGGCAAATTACTCATCACAAAGGTAAAATGTATTTATGTGATTTATGTTTACAATGTTTTAAAAGTGAAATTAAGTACAACTCACATATGTGTAACAGAATAATAACTGTACTGCCTGAGAAAAATACTATTCTTCAATTTAAAAATTATGAACGGCAACAAAAAATTAACTTTGTTATTTATGCAGATTTTGAAAGCCTTTTAGTAAATCATAATGAATTTTTAACAGATAGTACTCGGATATACAAAGAACATAAACCTTCTTGTTTTGGTTACTACATTTGTTGTTCACACGATCGTAATTTAAATAAATACGTAACGTATAGAGGGCCAGATTGTGTTGAAATTTTTGTTAAATATTTGTTTAAGGATATAGAAAAAATTTTTCATACATTATCAAAAGTACAGCCTATGTCACCTTTAACTAAAGATCAAGAAAATAACTTCAATAATGCCACTGTATGCCATATATGTAAGCAATTATTATTTGATGACAAGGTGACAGATCACGATCATGTAACATCACAGTACCGAGGTGCTGCACATTCTCATTGCAATTTAATGCACAGGGTTTGTCCTTTTGTGCCGGTGGTTTTTCATAACTTCACGGGTTACGATTGCCATCTATTTATCAAAGAGCTAGCAAAATATGAAGGTTATTTTAAAATAATACCAAAAACTAAAGAAAAATACATGTCTGTTACAAAAATTATTCAAACCAAGAATACTTCACAACCTATTCAAATAAAGTTTATTGATTCCTTACAGTTCCTCAATTCAAGCTTGGAAGTATTATCTAAAAATTTAAGTGACTGTGACTTTATTAATTTATCAAATGAATTCCGGGACACAAAGTTATTGAAATTGTTGCATCAAAAAGGTATTTATCCGTACGACTATATGGACTCTTTTACAAAATACGATGAAAATGTTCTTCCCCCGAAAGAATGTTTCTATAATAGTTTAAAATGTGAACACATAACCGATGATGAATACAGGCACGTGCAAAAAATATGGCAATGTTTTCAAATGCAATCTCTCGGTGAATATACAGACTTATATTTAAAAACGGATGTTTTGTTACTTTGCGACATATTTGAAAATTTTAGAGATACCAGTTTACGGCATTATAATCTAGATCCAGCTTATTATGTCACTGCACCTAGCTTGAGCTGGGATGCTATGATGATGTATACAAACGTTAAGTTAGAATTAATTAGTGATTTAGAGATTTATGAGTTATTAGAAAAAGGAATACGTGGAGGCTTAGCTCAGTGTTCTCTTCGTAACGCAACGGCTAATAATAAGTATTTATCAAATTTTGATGATACTGAAGCATCAACGTTCTTGATATATCTCGACTGTAATAATTTATATGGTTATGCGATGACAAAAAAAGTACCAATATCTGATTTCAGGTTTTTGTTACCCGAAGAAATATGTGCAATGAATGTAACTAATATACCAGACGATTCAGATTATGGATATATTCTAGAAGTTGATTTGGCTTATCCGGATTATTTACATAAGTGTCATCGCGATTTACCTTTCGCGGCAGAAAAATTTACTCCCCCAGGAGGTAAAACCCCAAAATTAATTGCAAACTTATATGATAAATTTAAGTATGTGATACATTACATCCATTTAAAAGAATGCATAAGGAACGGGCTCGTTTTGAAAAAAACTCACCGCGTACTTACTTTTAGGCAAGAAAACTTTTTACAAAAATACATTGACTTAAATACTCGATTACGTCAAGCCTCATCCTCGCCATTTGAAAAAAGTTTATTCAAACTGATGAATAATGCTATATTCGGGAAAACTATTGAAAATAGACGAAAACAGGTAAATATAAAATTAGTAACGGTATGGAATGAAAAAAATAACAAGACAAACAAACACCTTAGTGCCGAAAACTTGATTGCGAAACCTAACTTAAAAAATATTACAATATTTTCTGAAAACTTTGTTGGTATTCATTTGAGTCCGGAAAAAATAAATCTTGATAGGCCCATATATTTAGGTTTTACTGTTTTAGAGTATGCAAAACAGCATTTGTATAAATTTCACTATGACTATATCAAAAATAAATATAGAAATAAGGCAAGGCTCTGTTATACCGATACAGATAGTTTGCTTTATTTTATTAAAACTCCAGATGTATATCATGATATTAAAGAAGACATATCAAAATTTGACACTAGTAATTTTGATGTTAAAAACAGACATGATATGCCTAGAGTCAATGCACAAGTTCCAGGCCTATTCAAAGATGAGCTGGGGGGTGATATTATTACTGAATTCACAGGACTTAGAGCCAAACTTTACTGCATAAACAGTTTGCACGGAGAAATTAAGAAAGCTAAGGGTGTAACCAAGCCCGTTACAAAGCGATTACGATTGTATAATTATAATAAAGCTTTACTGAGTGACAGTACATTCAAATGCAAAATGAACACTATTAAATCTATTAAACATGTATTGTACTCTCAAGAGACAGATAAAATAGTTATTAATAAAAATGATGACAAGAGACAGATATTATTAAACCAAGTAGATACGTTACCATGGGGGCATTGTGATACAATATTTTAACTAACATATTATAATAAACATAATTACATGTCATGATTCCTTTGAAACTGTTTTATTATGAGAATGACATTAATAATAAGTAATTTAAGTTTAAAAACTGTTAATGTAATTTAGTATTAGTGCCATTTGTTGTAATGAAAGTGACATTTGAATAAAGTATCTTCAAAATTAAAATAATGTTTTTTATTCCTAATATGGCCTTGCACTTGTTTTCATTACTTACACTTACTGTTTGAAAACAGTTCTACGGGTAATTTAGGCAAATAAAACACACACACAGTATGTATAATAAATTGTAACTTTATTGAACTTCACATATAATTAAACATGATCTTATAATTACACTACACTTAAAGTCTGTATGTAGCTGAACTTAATTTTTTAACTATTTTACCGACGAGATATTCTGTTTCATCCATAATTTCATCGTAATTGTCCTTGACTTGATACTGAACATTCACACAAGCACTATCACTGTGGTCAACACTATTGTCACTTAAATCATAAACAGATATTTTTATTAAATGGTGTGCTTTTCCTGGCTCCTTGCGAATAACAAAAGATGAAGAAGGTGTATCTAATAGTTTGGATAAGGTAATTTTAGAATTTAATTTCGACTTCTTGTTTTTTCCTTTTATTGATCTTTCTTGAGTATCTTTGACTTTATCCTGAGGGTTTTCCAGGAACTCAGTTTGTTCGATATTATTCCCAGTTAGTTCTTTTGTTAAATAGAATGACTTTATAACATCATCCACAATATCAAGACCTTCCATTTTCTGAAATTAAAACATGTTACAATTAATTTATATTTTATGATATTAAATTAATAAATAAGTATCAATATTCTTTGAAAAATATTAATTAAGTAGTTACTTACGATTGTAAATAATAAGGTAATTAATTAAGAATAAAAACACGCTGTTCAACTCAGTTGATGATGTGAGTGTGTCGATGAGTGAGTCGTAGATTTCTCATTTAAGCCCGCTTTATATAACATCGGTCGAAACCCATCTCAACCAATCCAATGCATATCTATGACAGTGCCTATATTTTATTGTATAAATGCGTATGTAAGGCAGAAATTAAATTAATATACACGATGAAGTTGATCAAACAACCCACATCTCTAAACGTTAATAATATAAAACTTGATGACTCTGCTCCCCAGATAAGACATAGTGTTCTATTACCTAATTCAATTCGCTGTATAATATGTGGCCCATCAAACTGTGGCAAAACGAATGTTATGATTAGTTTACTGCTTCATGAAAATGGCCTCAAATTTAAAAATCTTTATCTTTACTCTAAAACTTCTTTTCAACCAAAATACCGTTTCTTGACCGAAGTATTAAAAAGAGTGCCACAGATTAACTTTTACGACTTGAATGATGATAAAGATGTCATTTCTCCGAGTGAAGCTTTAACAAATTCTGTATTTATTTTTGATGATGTTGCGTGTGAAAATCAAGTAAATATCCGCAATTATTTTTGTATGGGTAGGCATAAACAAATAGATTGTTTCTATTTATCTCAAACCTATTCTAAAATTCCGAAGCAATTGTTACGTGATAATGTTAATTTTCTTATTATATTCAAACAAGATGATGTGAATTTGAAACATATTTATGAAGAGCATGTTAGTTCTGATTTACAATGGAAAGAGTTCAGAAATATTTGTCAAACTGTTTGGAGTAAGCCATATAATTTTCTAATTATTAATAAAGAATCTGCATTAAATAATGGAAGGTACAGACAGAATTTTGATATGTTTTTTAAATTTGAGTGACTGTTTATATGCACATATAAGTAATTAACATGCAAAATCATATTCAGTACAATTTTTACTTTAGCTGAACACAGTTGTTATATTATAACATGGAAAAAAATATTAAAATAGAATTAATGAAATCTGTAGACTCCATAAAGAATAAAATAAAACAGATGAAGGACCAGGAACACTCGATGAACTTGTCACTCGATAAAATGCTAAAATCTGTCACAGACCCCCTTAAAACTCTAGTTGACTCAAATATAACAATGGAAAAAATAAAACATTTGGAAAATACAACACTTACTAATTCCGAAGGTATTGAATTGGATGACATTAATACTAGCTCATCTACAAAGTTTGTGGACTGTTACGAACCAAAACATAATCGTACACAATTGGTTAAAGAATCTCCTGAAATGGTATTACCAGAAGATTTAGAAATTTCATTAAAGGGTCAGGATATCTTAGATGATATTTATGATGGTGTAAATATACCGTTTGGAATAAGAAGTGAAAACAAAACTTTATTGATGGGAAATTCAGTAGTATCATTTTCTAAAATTGACAGTTTGAATAATGAAAATATCATTTTGATTAAAATCGGTGATAAATCCTACAATTTAACTCCTGGCCTGAAAGAACTTTTACTTCGAAAAAAACCAGATTTAAAACTAATATCCAACAAAGATAAACTTGTCTACAAGGATATATTGTATTATACAAATGTTCATAAGAGAGACTTCAATCCTAGAGGTCAAATAAAAGGTGATAAAGGAATAAAATATCGTGAAATAATCAGACCATTATTTTCCGAAACGTCGAACGATAATATTCACACTAAACTGGGGGGATACTTGCCAATGTTAAAGAAATATAAAAAAAATACTGAGCTAGTATATTGGGATGACCCTAACGAATTAGTTGAGAGATTGAAACTATTAGTTGCTTCAAAAGATGCTGGCAATACAAACCATGATAATGAAATACTATCGATAATTGAAGAATTAAAAGAAGCTGACATAATTAAAGAATAAATAGTAGCAATAACATGGTTTTCATTCAGTATCATTGCTGGATTCACTACAGATGTTTATATACTGAGTTTTAAATATGAGTAAAGCCGATGTGGTAAACGAAATTCATAAAAATGCGAGGGTAAACTTTCCACGAAGACATGTTATTATGAAAGATATAGATGACCTTTGGCAAGCAGACTTAATTGATATGCAATCAATTTCCAAAGAAAATAAAAACTATAAATATATTCTTGCCGTTATTGATACATTTTCGAAATACGCCTGGGCCTTTCCTTTGAAAAGTAAGACCAAAGATGTTGTATGCAATTCTTTCAAGATTTTGTTGGATAATGGACGTGTTCCCAAAAATCTGCAAACGGATAATGGAACAGAATTTTATAATAACACATTTCAGAACCTTATGAAATCTTATTGTATAAACCATTATTCAACCTTCTCAACAAAAAAGGCATCAATAGTTGAGCGCTTTATTAGAACATTGAAATCGAAACTGTACAAGGAATTTAGTTTAAAAGGTAACTATAATTGGATAGATGATACCCTTAATAATGTTACCTATAAATACAATCACACCTATCATCGAACAATTGATGAAATCCCGGCAAATGTAGATAATACTAATAAAACACGCATAATAAGGAGATATTTCAGGTTGGTAAAAGCCGATAATATAAAAAGCAAGTTTAAAGTGGGTGATTATGTACGTATCAGTAAATATAAAGGAACATTTGAAAAGGGGTATACTCCCAACTGGTCGACAGAAATATTTAAAATTCGAAAAATACAAAATACAACTCCTATTACCTACTTAATTGAAGATGCAATCAGAGGTCAACCCATTTTAGGTGCATTTTATGTGCAAGAGCTGCAAAAGACAAGACATCCCAATTTATATCTAGTCGAGAAAGTTCTTAGAAGTAAAGGAAATAGGGTTTTAGTAAAATGGTTAGGTTTGTCTTCATCTGAAAACAGTTGGATTGATAAATCGAATATTTATTAAGTGTTCAACTCATGATGCATCAGTTTATCGATGGGTATTGGAGAGAGCAGTCTTCTCAATTGGCTTATAAATAATTTACCAATTGAATTACATTTACCAGGATACAATTATTGCGGTCCTGGCACTAAATTAATTAAAAGGCTTAGACGTGGGGATAAAGGTGTTAATAAATTAGACGAATATTGCAAGCAACACGACATTGCCTATCACAAGTCTTCAAACTTAAAGGATCGCCACAAGGCAGATTTAGTTTTATTAAATATGGCTAAAAAGCGAGCACTTGCCTCAGATGCGAGTGTAGGGGAAAAATTGGCAGCGCGCTTAGTAAGCAGCGCTATGTCAACAAAAATTAAAACTGGTTTTGGCTTAAAAAAAGATTGCAAAAACTATTCACCTAAAATTAAACCTGGAAAAGGGTTGAAAAATAAATTTAAAAATGTTATTAACAAAACGAAGAGACACATGAAAAAATTAAAACCGAAATGCAAGAAAGTGGCAATAGAATTAGCTATGGCTGCTGTCAGAGAATTAGCTGATGATTCGTCTATAAAACTTCCTCGTGTTATTCCTATACCAAAAACTGGTGGAGTATTGCCTTTGATTCCGATTTTTGCGGGATTATCGGCTGCAGGAGCATTAGCAGGCGGTGCAGCTGGTATTGCTAAAACCATAAATGAATTCAAGATGGCTAAAAAGTTATTGACTGAATCGAGGAGACACAATGAAAAGATGGAAGCTCTCTGCATCGGAAAAGGACTACACCTTAAACCGCATAAAGCTGGGCTCGGAATTTTTGTATCGAAAGAAAAAAACTAAGATATCGGCTACCCAAACGAGCCTTGAGTAATTTAGACATTTTGAAGTATGGAAATAATATTCCGTATTTTAGAGGTGTCTTTATGAGAGATGAGCTCCCTAAATACCCTTTTAAAAAAGAATGTGGAGTTATAAATTTAGATAGCTCTAAAAATCCTGGTTCTCATTGGGTAGCCTATGCAAAATACAATGATTATATTGAGTATTTTGATAGTTACGGAAATCTTAAGCCTCCAAAAGAATTTATAAAATACTTGGGATCCAAAATTCACTATAATTATGATAATATTCAGCGTGATCACCCTTTTAATTGCGGACATCTTTGTTTAAACTTTTTGAATAAGTTTTGGTGTAGTGAAGGAATAAAATAAACAGAATCTTCTGAAAGAGGTCAGTATAGGAGCATGTCTACTACGGTTACCATCTCTGGGAATAAATCGGAATTGGTTTCATACTTTCAACCACCACTGTATTTGTCAGATCAATACGAGTGCGGTTTGATATACTTTTCAGTATTAAAATCAAGACCAAATATTCCCATTATCAGCAAAGGTCTGTCCGTAATCAGAATCGAATGTGATCTTGTTCACGGTTCATACTGCAACGGATTACCAACTCATTTTATTCATGAATTTGTGTCAGATACTGCTCCAAGTCATCAGTGTCTGGAAATACCACAAAATGTTATTTACTTTCCAGTAAACAAAAATATAATTTCATCGGTATCTGTTAAAATTGTAGATCAATTTGGTCACTGTATTAACTTTGGAGCGGGACAAGTTCAGTTACGTCTTCATTTAAGAAAAACAAAATGATAGTATATTATAAAAACACTCAAGCAAGTGAAAAACGTCTTAGTTCTTCTGCGATTGCTAAGGTGCAAAGACGCAAGAAAAAAGTTAAGAAATTGACAAAAGCAAATAAAGATTTTCTTAAAGCCCTAGGCTTTAAAGTATGAATATACTACAGATTACTGAATCACCGCACTTCGACACTTCGATCGAAAGTTATGAAGTCCATTCATACAATCCCTACAATAGCAGCTTTAGAGAAAACGATGAAATCAGAATTCCCATCCACCAGCAAGACATATATGTGCTACCATCAGCCAGTTCAATTTACATCGAAGGTCAAGCGAAGCTCTTCGGTAAAGATGGGAATCCAATCAAAAAAACTGTTACGTTCACTAATAACCCTGTTATGTATTTGTTTCAAGACATCAGATACGAAATGAATGGTATTGAAATAGATCGCATTAAAAATTCTGGAATAACGTCGACAATAAAATCATACATCTCATTAAATGAAGCAGAAAATAAACTTGCTGCTCTATGGGGTTGGGGTTTAGGGGGATTTCAATGTGATGGATATTTTAGTGCTGTGATACCATTAAATAGGGTTTTAGGGTTTGCAGAGGATTACAATAAAATAGTGATAAATTGCAAACATGAACTTATATTGAACAGAAGTAACACTAACTTAAATAGCCTTATCCTTACTGATGATATTGCTCATTTTCAAATAGATATACAAAGAGTCCAGTGGAGGGTGCCACACATAAAAGTATCAGACCGAGAACGACTGACACTTTTAAAACATTTAGAAAGAGATAAACCTATTCAGATGGCATTCAGAAATTGGGATTTATTTGAGTATCCGTTACTACCTAAAACCACAAAGCATTCTTGGTCAGTTAAAACTACTTCACAATTGGAAAAACCCAGATATGTAATTTTTTGTTTACAAACTAATCGAAAAAATAATAAAACTAAAGACAGTTCACTATTCGATCATTGTGAAGTAACAAACGTTACGCTCTTTTTGAATTCACAATATTATCCATATGAACCATTAGGTTTAAAGTTTTCTGAGAACAAATATAGTATATTATACGAAATGTTTGTGAAATTTCGTCAGTCGTATTACAACTGTCCAGTAGACCCGTTGCTTGATCTAAAACAGTTCAAAGAACAAGCCCCTCTTTTTATCTTAGACTGCTCTAGACAAAACGATAGCCTAAAAACAGGTCCAGTGGACGTGAGGTTGGAAATTGAATGTTCTACAGAAATACCAGATAAGACGACTGCATATTGTTTGATTATAAACGATCGACTTGTGGAATACAAACCTCTCAGCAACATTGTGCGCAGGTTATCATGATTGCTATTGTGGATATTCAAGGCTTCAAAACAGAAACAAATGAATTTATAATAAAAGAAATCGCTATATTGTATAATAAAACATTACAAGTGTTATTAATTAAGCCACCATTCCCATTTGAAAAATTAACGAAACAAGAAAAAAAACAAGTTAGTTGGATTGAACGTAACAGAAAGATACATTGGCGCGAAGGATTTGTAGCCTATTCTAATTATCAGAATTTGGTTATAGATATTTTAAGAGATAAATGTATCTACGTCAAAGGCTCAGAAAAAGTGTTGTGGTTAAAGCATATTTTAGAAAATAGTAATTGTAATGTATTCAATTTAGAAGATAAAGGTTGTTCTAGTTTGTTAAGTTTATACAATGAATATAAATATTCTCAAGATTTATATAACTGTATTTATCATGACTCTGTATGTGCTTTAAAAAATGTATTGTGTTTAAATAAGTGGTGCTTTGATAATAAAATTCTAAAATAAATATTTTCTTGTTTTATTTCTTTATTTAGGTAAAACGCATCTTAGAGTTTTTTATCCCCACCGCTGTCCGGTCTTTATAAGTTGTTGACAAAAGCTGGACGATATCATTATACGTTTATAATTGAATTAGAAAGTAAATACCTAGAACATGTCTCTAAATGAATACAAACCTCGATATGACATGTATAACACGTTTAAAATGCGTGAATTTTCATATAATTATTACTGGAGTACGTTTAATAAAAATAAAAGATTAGTGAGGGAAATGGCTGACGCGGGATTCTTTTATTATGGGAATAGTATAAATGATATTGTAGCATGTTTCTCATGTGGAGGTGTTATCGAAGATTGGGAGATTTATGATGATCCTTGGATGCAACATGCCATACATTATCCTGAGTGTTTTTATTTGAACGCTGTGAAAGGAAAGGAGTATATAAATAAATACGCATATGCGTATTTAATTACATCACAGCATTAAACTCTTGCCATTGTAGTGTGATGGTTCGATCATAATCAACGCTTGCTTTATCATGAGAGAGAGAAAGAGAGAATAAATTAATATTATTCACATTATGCTCCATTCGTCGAAATTTGATTTGGAAGGCATTTCTAAACTTATTTTCAAGAATGCTAGTGGCGAGATTCTATTTACTCAAGACATGGCTGGTCAGAAAATAATGGACACCAATACGTCAAAACTTCAGGACAATACAAACAAGACAGAGCAAAACTCAGCAAAATCTACATTTGAAAACACGCGATATCTCACACTCAAGAGTGGTCACAATGAGCTCCTTACATTTGTTTTAGAAAGCGATTCAAGTTCGCCCAACCGAAAACAATGTCTGAAGCCTATGCAATTATGGAAAATGTCTATGATGAAATGTCAACTGTGGATCAAGAAATCAAATGTTTTGTAATAGATTATTTATTCTTCTCATGTTTTTTTTTGAATAAACGGAATAATATCATTTTGAATAGTTTTTTTTTAAATAGATGAATGGCGTTTTTATTGAATAGATGAATAGGGTTTGAATAGATGAGTGCGGATTTTATTGATTAGATAAATGGGGGGTTTGAATAGATGAATAGGGTTTTTATTGAATAGATAAATGGGGTTTGAATAGATGAATGAGGTTTTTATTGAATAGATAAATGGGGTTTGAATAGATGAATGGAGTTTTTATTGAATAGATAAATAGGGTTTGAATAGATGAATAGAGTTTTTATTGAATAGATAAATGGGGTTTCTAGATCTCCTCTGATCTAGAAACCCCATTTATCACCTACTTGTGTCTGCTCAACAACGTGAATCACGCAATGGATGTTGTTGAACTGTCAAAATGAAACCCATCGCTACTGATAGCGTGTTACGCAAATACCCCACAGATTCATGCCTACAACCATTCAAAAAACTGGCTACACGAATGGTTCCGTGCCACAAGGAAAAAAACAGGTTTGTTGTATGGGAGCCCCCCTTAAATAGGTATTTATTTTATTCTGTTTTTAGCGGCAACAGAAATACATCATCTGTGAAAATACAAATGTCTAGCTATCACGGTTCATGAGATACAGCCTGGTGACAGACGGACAGACGGACAGTGGAGCCTTAGTAATAGGGTCCCGTTTTTACCCTTTGGGTACGGAACCCTAAAAATGAAAGAAAGAAAATAAGTTTATTTGACCCAGGTTAAGTAAGGCACACAATGCTAATAAGTTCAAATTCAACAGGTACACATAAGAGTACATTGTACCTCATCATCATCATCTGCCTAGCCTTTTCCCAATGTTGTTGGGGTCGGCTTCCAATCTAACCGGATGTAGCTCAATACCAGTATTTTACATGGAGCGACGGCCTATCTAACCTCCAAAACCCAGTTATTGGGTAATACGATACCCCTTGGTAAGACTGGTTTTCATACTTTCGGGCTTCTGACGACCCGTAACGACAAAGATCCGCGAATGACAATCGGCACCAATGGCTTAACGTGCTTTCCGAGGCACGGAGGGGTCTTGGTATGTAAAGATGGTCACCCATCCAAGGACCTACCGTGGCAAGCGTAGCTTAACCTGATCGATCGAACCGTGCGGCTGTTATTACGTAGACACAAGCCCCTCATACAACAACAACACATACAACAACAACAACATTGACAACAACAATAACATTGTACCTATTATTACCATTTCGTAATATCGTTTTAACGTTTTTTAGGGTTACGTACCCAAAGGGTAAAAACGGGTCTGTCTGTCCGTCCGTCCGTCTGTCTGTCACCAGGCTGTATCTCAAGAACCGCGATAGCCAGACAGTTGAAATTTTCACAAATTATGTATTTCTGTTGCCGCTATAACAACAAATACTAAAAACAAAATAAAATAAATATTTAAGGGGGCTCCCATAAAACAAACGTGATTTTCGTCGTTTTTTGCTTGTGGTACGGAACCTTTCGTGTGTGAGTCCAACTCGCACTTGGCCAGTTTTTAATTTAATTGTGTTTGACTAACATTAAAGGACAAACAATATAATTTGTAGGGTGAGATTACTAATTGTCGGCCGGGACTCTAATTAATAACGATGTCAGAACTGCCTAGTGATAATGAGATTATTATCCAGTAATCGTGTGATTAGGTCACACGATACGCTAATTACTGTTATATGATAATTAACTAGATATTTTTTTTGTATATTTTCTTATTTAATGACCTACCTATTTGTCTATCTGCAAGTAAGTTTTAATAATAAATGACGTAGGTTTGTTTCGTTTTTCCCACGCCTTTATTAATTAGTTTGTTTTTAATTTCTTAAACCACCTTTGGTATATAACCCAGTTTTTTGGTTACCTTTTAACACGCACTTTTTATCGAATTAGTTGAAGACCTTGAACGTATGGGTATGGTATTTTATGTTTTTTTTTCCTACAGTGGGATTTACGTGTTTAAGTTTTTTGTACCTACTTATCTACATGAAAATTATTATTTGAAGAAACGCAACAACTATGTATCCAGTGATTGCTACAGTTTAACTAAGTACTTACCTACTCATAGCAAACGTTAATTATTTGGTGCAGCGTTGATAACAGTTCAAAATAATAATATTCTTTATTTTCGGACAACAAATATCCAGCGTGTTAGTAAACAATATTATAACTTATTACTAGTGTTAGTAGTTAAAATACAGTTAAGAAGAAGACCGCTTAAATAGTATTGAGAAAAAAAACATCTCCAAATTAATGTTTTGGGATTGTCCTTTCCACAAAGAAGTTTTTAGAATGCTGTTGCCACTCGCCCGCAACCTTGACAACAGCGACGCGGTTTTCTTGCGAATGACGGCGTGGAAGCCGTCAGTTCGGTTTTGCGCAAACATATTAGAAGCGCTGCACCATCGTGGCAGTCCCAACAGCATCCTAAAAATATTATTATAAAGTACGCGTAGGTCATCGAGCGTTCTTTTGGTATAGTTGACCCAAAGACTCCCGGTGTAACACTGGCAGTATGCCTTAATAATAATAATCACCTAATATAATTACTAACTTGGCGGGCCTGAACATAGGCACTAAAAACTTTCACGCATGTTGTCTCACTCGCACGCGCCTCATGTCACCATTTGGTTCCTAAAAAATCTTACTGCGCAGCCTTCTGCGCAAAGTTTGGGCTCGCCAAGTTACGTGTGCACCCGGACAGATGGGCAATGATCGTCACTCACTGGACACCTGAAGGAGGACATCGCCGTCGAGGTAGACCATGGCGAAGGTGGTGTGCCGATCTAACGAGGTTTGTAGGGCCAGCATGGCCAGATATCGGTCAAGACAGGGAGGTTTGAAAGGAAAAAGAGGAGGCCTTTGCCCAGCAGTCCGACACAATATTAACGGGCAAAAAAAAAACTAAGTAAGTACAGTCACGAGCATAAGTATGTATACACTTGGCTTTATTCAAAGACGATTTTCTCCTTTAGTTTTGAATTAAATTTTATGTTATTACGAACAAAGTATTTTCGAACCCCCTGTGGGTTTGTTTGTGTAAAGTGTCGTATTTCAACGTTGTATTCCTTATTTCACGAGAAAATCGACATTGAATGTATATATATAATATTAGTTGCTCGTGACTGTACACCATAATGATTGTCCAACTGGTGAATTTACCCTGAGTTCGTTATCTTCACCTACATTATACACAGAGATAGTAGCCGTATCCATAAAAACACAGTTTTATGTTAGTTCAGATTTAGATTACTATAATCACTGTAATACTTTACGGTAATATTAAGTACTCTACCTTCTATATTAATGACTTACTTAAACAAAGCAATAACTCGTTTAGGTAAATAACCTAAACGAGTTATTGCTTTGTTTCATTTGAAATCTATTAATTGGTGCTTTTACCTCCATTGTGGAAACTGATAATGATTTACTAATTTATGAATTTTGTATTCGTTTTCACGTTACAGGAATTTGACCTAGTAATATGTATGACAAGAGAAGCCATAAAAAAAACGTAAAGTAATGTTTATTTTAATATTCGGTTTTCATAGCTGACAGAAAAAAAATATTGCAATTAAATGCTAGTTTTCCTCTAAGATTCAAAAATTTCTGAAATCTGCGAGTCTATTCTGTAAAAATCTCGATCACCGCGAAGACATGGTGAAGTGACCTGTCATTCCACCAGTAATACTATTCTGTAAAAGTCTCACCGTGAAAATTAAGGTGAAGTGAGCTGTCAATAGTTTCAATTCCTAGCAAAAACAAACTCACTTCACCTAAGTTTTCACGGTGAGGTTTTTACAGAATTGACCAGCAGTAATGCTATTCAGCAGTAATGTTGTCTGTGTGGTGCCGGACTTAAAGTGTCTGTGTGGTGCCGGACTTAAAGACCCTTTTACGACACCCACGGGAAGTAAGGGGTGGTGCAATACCACCCCTTATTTCCCGTGGGTGTCGTAAAAGGCGACTAAGGGTCTTACCGGAGAATGGGCAGCAGCGTTCTCTATTTATTCCGCCATCATACCATACTGCGATCGCCAACCCGCCTGCCAAGCGTGGCGAGTATGGCAAACCCCCCCCAAAATTGGGGGAGGCCTATGTCCAGCAGTGGACGTCTATCGGCTGAAACGACGAATGCTATTCTGTAAAAGTCTCACCGTGAAAATTAAGGTGAAGTGAGCTTAAAGCGAGATGTCAATAGTGTCAATCCCTAGCATCTGGTGAAACGACAGCTCACTTCACCTAAGTTATCACGGCGATCTTTTTATAGAATAACACTTTTTACAGAATAACGATTCCTTACTTCAAAACCACGTCAATTCCTTAGCAAATCCCTTGAATCTCGCGTTCATTTCGCGATGTTTCGTTTCGTCATAGAGAATAAAGCCCCTGATGCCTGGGATTAACACTATTACACTTCACCAAAGTCTTCACGATGAGATTTTACAGAATACCGCTAAAGTATACTTGGGTATGGTGTATTTAATGACAAAAAAAAACATGTCTGTCTTGTCAAAAAGTGCATTAAAAATTCATTAATTTTAGTGCTGAATGGGCACAAGGTAAGTATCTACTAAATAGATTATAATATTGTGCCAAGGAACGGTCCCCCGACTGCAGTGAAAATATTGGTTTTCAGTTTTCCACTTTTGGGTACAATGGCGGTTTAATTGCACAGTTAAATTCCTGCATATGACTAATATTTTAGCTTACAGATTGTGGCTCCGTATTGTTGTCCTAGTGAGGTTTTTGTTGATACCCTTTATACTGACAAGACGGGAGAAGATTATCGTGGAAAAAGGTTCCTAAGAATACAAAAGCCTAAAACGCGGGCAGGTCTGGGATAAGAAAGATGAATGAGATGGATATAATAGGTCTAAACAGTAATACCTACATTATTGGACTCAATATTTTTATCCTTTATTTTATCCTTACAAGGTCCATATTTTTGTGCCTAGCTTGAAACCCTTTGTAACATCTTTTTTCAATATGGAATGCAATAAAAGAATGAATATGAAAAGCAATAAATCTTACTACCGTTTTGAAATCTAGACCACAATGTTAGCATTGGTGTTGATACACTTTATACTGACGAACCAGGAGGAAATTTACGTGGTGAAAGGTTTATAAAAATACAAAAGCCTGTCTGAACAAGAAAGATGAATGAGGTTCCGGCTCGGCTTATTTGTTGATTCGCACGAATCGGGCAAATCGACACTTTTAAATAGTTGTTTTTTTTTTCTATAGACGATTTGAACGAAGCTAATTTATTTGTGGACGAATGGACAACCCCAGAAATACTTATAAGTATTTTTTACTTTTAATTCAAAATGTGTTTTGAATTTTAGGCACTAAAGTTAAGAAAAAACAGATACGGTCTGTATCTGTTTTAATAATCTATTGAATTACACGTGTAGTCTATAATATAAATACAATAATCTAGTAGAGTACACGTGGAGTCTATAATATAAATACAATAATCTAGTAGAGTACACGTGGAGTCTATAATATAAATACAATAATCTAGTAGAGTACACGTGGAGTCTATAATCTAAATACAGGGTGGCAGGGACGTCGCTGCTCAAACTAAAACCACGAATTCAACACATGATTTAGTCTAGAACAACCGAAGAAATTTTTCGTCAGTTATCAAAAAAAATAAATCTGCTGTTTCAGAGAAAAGTGCAACCAATACTTACGCAGTCAAAATGTATGGAATAGCCATTTTTAGGGTTCCGTACCCAAAGGGTAAAAACGGAACCCTATTACTAAGACTTCGCTGTCTGTCCGTCTGTCCGTCTGTCAGTCTGTCCGTCTGTCTGTCACCAGGCTGTATCTCAAGAACCGTGATAGCTAGACTGTCGAAATTTTCACAAAGTATGTATTTCTGTTGCCGCTATAACAACAAATACTAAAAACACAATAAAATAAATATTTAAGGGGGGCTCCCATACAACAAACGCGATTTTTTTGCCCTTTTTTGCTCGATATCAAAAATAGCAACAGGTAGGCACTTGAAATATTCACAAAATACTCAGTTGTATTTTACCTTTAATAATAAATAATAAAATTAAAAGAAAATAAATATTTAAGGGGGGCTCCCATACAACAAACATGTTTTTTTCGGCGTTTTTGCCTTGTGGTACGGAACCCTTCGTGTGTGAGTCCGACTCGCACTTGGCCGGTTTTTTTTTAATAGCCGACAAAGTTTTTCTACGTAGGGTGTTTAGAACCATGTACTGAATTCACGGTAAAGGGTTACGCGTCGATCTCCCTGCCACCATGTACATCGAAATTACAACAATAATCCATACTAATATTATAAATTCGAAAGTAACTCTGTCTGTCTGTATGTTACCTTTTCACGCCTAAATCACTAAACGGATTTTGATAAAATTTGGCAGAGACATAGATTGCATCCCGGGGAAGGACATAGGATAGATTTTATCCCGATATTCCCGTGGAATCGACACATATGCGGGTGAAACCGCGGGGCGCTGCCAGTACATTATAAATGGGCCCGATACGATATAGCCCTTGTATCCAATACATCAGAAACGAATTTCGAAATTTAAAAGTAATAAACGCAGGCGCAATAAATCTTACATCATATCATCATTAGGTACATAAAGACTAACAAAAAAAAAAACGCAAGCTCAGCAGTTTGGCTATCTTTCTATTACACAAGGTGTAATTGAAATAACTGAAAACCTCAACCTCATCATTGCGAATTTACTATGGTACATTTTAAGTATAATAACATCACTCCTGCATTCCCAAAGGGTTAAGCAGAGGTACTTTGCCCGACGCGAGAATCGAACCGAGGACCTTATGCTCAGCAGTAGTAGCGCTTGCGACCATTACACAAACGAGGCATGGTACATTTTATTTTATGTTGGCATAACTCGACATAATGGAGGCTGATTTTTTCCGGGTTACAGGATTGGTCCTATTCACCTTTTTACACGTATAATGTCGCTCATTTTCTACAAGGTCGACATATCTCAAAATTGATGATTTTTAGGGTTCCGTAGCCAAATGGCAAAAACGGAACCCTTATAGATTCGTCATGTCTGTCTGTCTGTCTGTCTGTCCGTCTGTCTGTCTGTCCGTCCGTATGTCACAGCCACTTTTCTCCGAAACTATAAGAACTATACTGTTGAAACTTGGTAAGGAGATGTATTCTGTGAACCGCATTAAGATTTTCACACAAAAATAGAAAAAAAAGAATAAATTTTAGGGTTACCATACTTAGAACCGAAACTCAAAATTTTTTTTCGTCAAACCCATACGTGTGGGGTATCTATGGATAGGTCTTCAAAACTAATATTGAGGTTTCTAATATCATTTTTTTCTAAACTGAATAGTTTGCGCGAGAGACACTTCCAAAGTGGTAAAATGTGTGTCCCCCCTGTAACTTCTAAAATAAGAGAATGATAAAACTAAAAAAATATATGATGTACATTACCATGTAAACTACCACCGAAAATTGGTTTGAATGAGATCTAGTAAGTAGTTTTTTTAAATACGTCATAAATCGTAAACCGCAATTTACCATTCATTCAATCAACTCAAAAATAAAAATAAAACATTTAATTTCATAAACATAAACCTTATGCATAAACCCGGATGTTACGGAACCCTCGGTGCGCGAGTCCGACTCGCTCTTGCCCGGTTTTTTTGTTATTAATAAAGTTGTGTTGAAAAATGTTCGATCCGTTTACTGTAAAAACGACATTTTTGTCAACCTTGTAGCAAATGAGCGAATTTGTCTAAATATGTTACCTAAAAATTAACCATTAATGTATAATTTTAACTTGAAACTATAAAATTGCTCTCCTGTAAAATGATATTTTTTGAGAAATGTCGATCTTGTCGCAAATGACCGATATCATTGGTCCTATAGTAGAAATTGTTCATAATACAATAACCCCTATTCAGGTAAGATATGCGCTAAGAGCTGGGTTGTTGTATCGATCATTGATCATACAAACTTTTTGACATGAGTTACTGAAACTATATACATTTATTACCCAGTAAGTCGGTTGTGGAGGTCAGATAGGCAGTCGCTCCATGTAAAATACTGGTATTCAGCTGCATCCGTTTAAACTGATAGCCGACCCCAACATAGTTGAGAATAGGCTAGGTAGATAATGGCATAAAATGCAGTAAAAATAGAACATGACATGAGAAAACCTAGAAAATGTAGAATGATGTGTTAACGATGATAATTATAGTTGAAAAGAGGGTGAATACTGAGATGATGGCAGATAGAAAGGATTTTATGGAAGCCAAAAACATGCTGTGCCAACCTTTATTAAATTAGGAGGACCCTAGAAGGATGATGACTGTGATGATGATGCAAAGAGAATTCAATATGATCTTAGGAGAATTATCATTTATTTATTTTTTATAAATAAACATTGCCCCACACTAGGAATTTCTCCTTGTTGGTGCGTTTACAAACATTTAAACTCACATACTCAAACAGCCAGACCCATTTGTCAATACCGTCAACTAAGGCTGGTTACGATGCTTCGATATTGGTGATGGGAAATCAAAACAAAGCCTCAGAGCAACGGCAGATAATTAAGCTCTAGTATTGTGTATTGTGCCTACTTCTAACCGGTTTTAATACGAGATTTTCTACCATAAACACATTCTTCTACATAAGTCTAATCTTAATCCCTTAAAGCAATCGATTATTACCTACAACTACGTTTTAAATTATCTTACACGGATATAAAAACAACAATAAATATCTAAAATATAGATGACTTTGAAGTTATGCTTAACGCTTATCTTATGTTATTGAAGGTTGAAAAAAATTCAACTCACCGTAGGCAGTCCTTTGTCCTGGAGCCACTGATCAGGTTCCTTCAAGCAGAAAGTACCATACATAAGCACTAGTATGAACATCCCAGTTGTCATCGAGAATATTCCATAATATCCCATTTTCTGCAGCAAAAATCCACTCATGCCGATGCCAATAGGCAAACCAGCAGTCATACAGAAGTTGACCAATCCCACTCTAAATGTCCTGGATTCTTCCGAAGTAATATCACTAATATAACTGAATACACCTAAGAACATAGTCACCCAACCACCTGTTATCGCCGGAAACAACGTCTCTAAAAACACAGTGATTTCCACAGGAATCTCGTAGAAGAAATACACGTTGACCAAGTTGTTGATTGATGTTAGAACTTCTCCGTATATTGGCAGCATTATACATATCTTTCTCTTCCCAGTTCTATCGCTCCACGCTCCTAGGAACATTATTATCATACACGGTAACGCTGTTTGGATGACGCCCTTCCAAATATCTATTGAAGAAATCAGTTGCTGCACTTCTCTCTCATACTCCGTGAAGTTCTTGCTCGTTTTCTTTATCAGTGCTTCGCATATTTCATCACCAAAACCTAAGTTAACACGGCAAGCTTTGTCTAAATTAAGATTACCCATAGCAAACCTTGAAATAACACTGGGTATAATGAGACCGGCTAACAATGGTTCCACTGTGATATTATCCCTAATATATCCCAGCTTCTCTCGAAAAGTTTTGTCCTTATATCTTTGAATATCATCTTTGTTTAGAGGTTTTTCCTCGACGTCCACGGGTTTTGTTTTTTCTTCAGCCATTTTTAAACTATTTTCCACTGCATCAGTTAGTTGAACTATACCACGTTCATTGTTTACAAACAGCACTTGAACACGACCGCCTGGCACTGTCACAATGTTTGATTTCACATTATGTCTGATACATTGATAGACAGAATGGTTGCCTTATTATTTGTCTTACCGATATATCTTCGGTATCAATTACTCGTTTATAATGATAAAGTAGAATTCCAACTAGATAAAGTGCTTTGTTGTTGGTGATTAAGGTACACACTAAATGTGTTTGTACTCGTATTGTGTCAGGTAGAAGCGTATTATTGTTCGTTGTTCTTGAAGCATTGTGCTGTTATGCCCGATCAGGTCAACGGCTGTTTCGCAACTGGCATCTGCATGAAAAATCAGTGTTAATATAAAGGAGGATGTTTTTAAATTACATTTGCATACAGGTGAGTTTATTTTGTAATTGCGTGGTTTCAGTTAATGGGAGCAGTTGTTTGGTAACACTTTGGACTTTAATAGTGGTATATATAGTGATTGCAATGTAAGATAGCGAATCATTTTGCAATAGTTGGTAGTTATATGGTATAGACTTTGGACAGTGGACTGTATACTAGCAAAATACAATATAAGTGCTGAGTTCTATCTTATTCTTCAAACAAAAATAGTTAATGATATGTACAGTCAACAAAGGAGATAAGTATACAGGAGCGTCGGATATAGTTGAAGTTTACTAAGAAACCGATGGATGTTCTCGAATAAAATTTAATTTTATTAATAGAAAAGAAACAGCTCATTTATTAAATTAAATTTCAGTCCAGAACATCCATCGGTTTCTTAGTAAACTTCAACTACAGCCGACGCTCCTGTATACTTATCTCCTTTGTTGACTGTACAAAGCTTATAAACAATTCTTTCAGACAATGGGCATTTCCTCTTGGAAAAGAAACATTTTTGCCTGCACGAGACAACAGTTTCGTCTTGTCAAAACAAAACGCTTGTGTTGTGAGTTACCATCATTGTTTTAATAGAGCGATAGTCTGTTTTTACAGAGATCTTGACCAGTCCAGTTTGGACACTGCCTTAGATTCGCAGAACTCTCGCAAAAAAATAAAACGTGAATTATTACACATATTGAACTTGCTTATGTTTATGTCTGCAAAGAAACCCAATGCCACCAGTGCAATTTGCACTGTTCTATCTATACCAATAACTAGCTGCACGCCGCGGTTTCACCCGCATAAATCTCGATCCCGTGGGAATATCGGGATAAAAATTATTCTATGTCCTAATCCAGGTCATGGTCTAGCCATGTGTAAAAATTCATCCAAATCCGTTGAGCCGTTTCTGCGTGAAAGCGTAACAAACAAACATACAAAAAATCAAATCTTTTCTTTTTATAATATTAAAATAATTTAGATGAAAGTAATTTTCACAGCAAATCACAGGAACATTTGTATCGTTTATTTACGAGAAAAAAATAATATCACCAGAATATTTTCAAAAGACTATAGAATAGTCTTTTGAAAATTAATAGTACAGTTTCTATTATCTTTCTCATTTACTTAATCTATATAAATAAGTTAAATATGCTTTGTAATTTGTAACTGCATTTCCTACTCCTATGTTTAATGCATGCCGTGGCAGCCTTTAATTAAGGCTACACTATAAAATGTTATAATAATATGTGTATCTTAACATGTATTTTTAGTGTATGCTTTGTTGGTTGTCCTTAAACAAATAAATAGAATACGTAACTAATTCCAAAGAGATACAAGTGGTAAGATTTGGGCTCCAGTCGCCACTTGGGTTTTCCCCTTTCGATTAAAACGTATTCGATTAAATACAACTTCAATTAAGCTATGAACATAATTAAAAGTACTTAATTCAACAAAATAATTAAAATGATGAGGGATTTAAGAATAATATTTCACCAACATTTTCATTTTAGGTACACTTCAAAAATGTTGTCTCGTTAAAAAACAGTCAAGCGTAAAATGAAAATATTGGTCCATTTCGCTCAAGTCCCTCAAAAAGAAAGCTAAAGAGTTGAACCTCATAAAAAGTAGATACTCAAGACGGCATGTAGACTTATGCAAAGCATAAGATGAATGAATGAATGATGGATGTTTGCGGCGGTGCGTGTAGACTGTTTTTACACAATAATGCGCAAACGTGCAGCATCGATGCTGGCTCGAGTCATGGCCAGCCCCCACAGGGTTCTGAAAATGATTGCTGACAGAGTGGACTGTCCGTATATAATTCACTGCTGTCAGTTACATGTGCCATCGTATCGTGTTGTTTACTAACACTTAGTTATAAGAACAGTGTTACTAACCCTATATGAGTCTTTGCTCGAATTAAAGTTTTTGAATTTTAATTAAGTTTGATTCCGCCAGAAATGTTAGATGATGGATGGCTATGTGTTATGGAGGACAGTCCAACAGATGCAGAAACATTAAAATTTATTAATCACTGCCGCAGCGCCCCGCGATTTCACCCGCATAGGTGTCGACCCCGTGGGAATATTGGGATAAAAAGTATCCTATGTCCTTTCCCGGGACTCAAACTATCTCTATACCAAATTTCATTTAAATCGGTTCAGCGGTTTATCCGTGAAGAGGTAACAGACAGACAGACAGACATACAGACTTTCGCATTTATAATATTAGTATGGATTTTGTGGAACAATGGCTATACAACAGACCGGTGAAGGGCATGTTGTAGCTATATACTAAAAAGTGTAACAAATTTTAATTGTTAAACATTGAACAGATTATGTACGTGATTAGATTCCAAATTACACTTTTTTAACTCCATGTGCAGTTTTATTTCAAACTTCACCATTAAATCCCAAGAGACACTAATGAAGTTTTAAGAAAAAATATTGATTTAAATATTAAAAAACTTAGTGCTGGCAGTACTTTTAACTTACTAAATCGGGGGCGATTTGGCGTAAGTATCTACTAATTAAGGGGGCGAGTAGATACACTTAGGCAAGGCACTTGTAAGTTCCATGCCGTCAATGCTGCGCATATATAATTTGTACATTACATATTATTATTTTACTTTATTTTTTTATTATTATTATTTTACCGACGAATGACGTCACCGAAAAGTTATTTATAATAGTAATTTGATGTGTTTTCCTAGAGTGCGTTTTTTGACAACATAAAGTCAAACCCCGCTGCCGTTATTTTCATGACAGCCGTCACTGCGGCCGCTATATGGCGGCCACCGCTCTTCTAGAAAACCATAACTTTATTGAGATAATTCAGATTTCCTTGTGTACGTGTACGTGTTCTTAAATAAAGACTTTTTAGGCTTCCGTACCTCAAAAGGAAAAACGGAACCCTTATAAGATCACTTCGTTATCCGGCTGTCTCTCCGTCAGTCAAGACCCTTTTTCTCAGGAACGCGTGGAGTTATCAAGTTGAAATTAATATCAAATACTCAAAGCTGCATTCCCTTGAAGCAGTGAAAAAATCTAATTTCTAAGGCAACGCAATCAAAAGATACGGGCGTATATGTTCCGCAAGCAAAACCTATAGGGAGTTTCCCGTTGACCTAGGTGCCTAGAATCATGAAATTTGGCAAGAAGGAATGTCATGTAACGTCAAAGTCAAGGTCAAATCATTTATTTCAAACAGGCACATTAAAGGCATTTTTGAGTCGCCCATCCCAAAAGGCAGTTTTCGTATGGAGAAGAATGGGCAAGAACCTCCACCGTTACTCTTTTAAAATGTTTTACAAGGTTTTGTATACATAATATACACCTAGAATAAAATTTGTCTATTACAAAAGGTAAAAAGAATTAAAAATGAAGCAATGACAGGTAAATCAATTATGTGATAGACACATGGTGCTGACTATTTACAAATTATTTACAAATATTGTAAAAGTAGATGATTTTCCTAGAATTTTAACAAGTGTGTGAGTTACTGTAGTCACAGATTGTAAAAATCAATGTCATAAAAAAAATTAAAAATATAAATTAAATTAGGAACCAGTTAGATTTTGTCTAGACTCTACATTGTCCTATGGAGCAGGACCAGCATGTTTCCAAGCATTCTTATCTTGGATATAATCCTCTAATTTGTAATAAATCCTTGTTTACAAAGTAGAGTTTTAAATTTTCTTTCATGTAGCACAAGTAAAGGAATAAATCCGAAAACCGTAAAGTACCTAGTTATATTACAAAAAAAAAAAAAAAAACTATGTATTTACAACAAAGAGCCCTCGCGGCCTCGGTGCGCAAGTCCGACTCGCACTTCACCGGTTTTTTTATTCGTTTTGAAAACCCACGTTCAGATATTCACGATATGATTTGATGATTGTAAGTAAGGCTTCTGACAATTCATACCCATTTACAACACCATTATTTGCTCCTATATCAGCACGAGTATGTACACAATAGACATTATCAACTAATAAGATCTGAATAGAACACGTGTCTATTTGTAAAGGGTTTCAATATGTTTGAACTGATGTCTCCGAGACAGGCCTTGTAGTATAATTGGAATGCTAAGGGGAATTAGGATAAGGAACGATTATATTACTGATCTGTGGATAAGCAAATAGGTTTTGTAAGCTACCTCAACACAAATACAACGAGAGGGCGTTGAGGTATGGAAATTAGCGTAATTTAGCATTATCAGACTTGGCATTTATTAATGTACAGCTTATATCAGAAAGTTGTGGTCATATTCAAGGGTTATAGAACATCAAACTGAACAACTTTCTCCATGGAACCAATATCGTAACCGCGAATAAATTATCAACTGTTCCATACAAAACTTCAATACCTACTCGACCCAAATGTTTGGGACTGCTGATTATTTTGATTACTCTGTCTCCTCTTAGAACGTTCTATATAAATATGTAGCGGTATCTACAACGCCACATGAGAACAACGCATCATACTGACGTCAAGCAAAATCCTGCATCTCGCAAGCAGAGTTCGACATGAATCATCGGGCAGTTGCCTGCCAGAACACCCGTCTGGTCGGAGGATCTTCCCTTTTCTATGGAGGATGAGTGAAATTTACACCTTGTTCCGCATACCTCTATAAATATATGTATATAATATTCTAACATATTCTTCAGGTGTCAATTACTTACACAATCATCGCAGTATCTCACCTAAGCATTACCAGCTACTTTTTATCCTGGAACTATTAGTGACATGTGCAAATCAAAATGGCAATTGAGTGCACGTGAATGCTGGTGCTAAACATGTGATTATCAGACATTTAACAACACGCGACGGTCACAGATCTGTGAACCGGAAAAGTACAGGAAGAGACTGTAAGTAACATAATCTATTGTTTAATTTGATAGATATGTTTGGGTCGGTGTTTTTTCACAGACCGTACGTCAGATCTATGGAATGATTACTTGACAAGTTTTGGTGGGTATACAAGAATCTCATGGCAAAAAAAAGAACATTGTGATTTTCATATGGCAATGTCAATCCATATAAAAATCAAAATTTTTTTTTGTCGTGAGATTCTGGTTGGTCATTTCAACCGAAAGACGTCCACTGCTGGACATAGGCCTCCCCCTAGCCCCCACTTCGACCGGTTCTGTGCTTCTCGCATCCAACGGGTTCCTGCGGCCTTCACAAGGTCGTCGGACCACCTTGTGGGAGGCCTTCCAACGCTACGTCTTCCGGTACGCGGTCGCCACTCCAGAACCTTTCGGCCCCGCAGGCCATCTGTTCAGATTTTTTTCAATGTATCCATTTGTCATAGTGACTGGAGGCTTGATTGTCATAGAATAATCACCGGTTTCTGAAAGCTTATTGGATTTTATCTGTTGTCAAATTTCATATTAAGTGATTTGAATGGATGTTTTTATGTCGGTCTGCTAAACACAGTTAACATGACTTTAAAGGAGTATTAATATTTTTTGTGTTTATTTGCCTTACGAAAACCGGGTGTGTGTGTGTGGGTTTTATTTATTTATTTAAACTTTTCGCACAAAAAGGTACGAAGGCGGACTTAATGCCTTAGGCATTCTCTACCAGTCAACCAAGGGTGGCGAAGAGATTGGATGGCAGGTGCTTTGGTTGAGAGGAACAATGATAACATTTAAAAAAAAACTATTAAAAATTCTGGTTTTCTGCACCAC
Source organism: Mesoligia furuncula (assembly GCA_916614155.1). Classification (NCBI taxonomy): domain Eukaryota; kingdom Metazoa; phylum Arthropoda; class Insecta; order Lepidoptera; family Noctuidae; genus Mesoligia; species Mesoligia furuncula. The sequence goes on along the minus strand of OU744800.1, from coordinate 25,208,268 downwards.
GAATCGCTACCTTTGGAATCATAGACTAAATCATCATCATAATCAGCCTATAATCTTCCCACTGCTGGGATACAGGCCTCCTCGTGGGAGGGACTGGGCCGTAATCCACCACGCAGACCTAGTGCGGGTTGGTAGATGTCACATGTCTTCGAATTTTTGGTTCCAGGACATGCCGGTTTCCTCACGATGTTTTCCTTCACTGTTTTGAGAGCAGTGGTGATGACATAATTTACACAAAGTAAAGCTCCTGTCGGGGTTCGAACCTACGACCTGCAACTCGTAAGTCGCGGCCGTTACCACTGGGCCACCATTGCTCTCTCAGTCCCACTTAATAACTTTAAATATAATATCATTAAAAAAAACTTTGTCTGTATAATTTATCAACCGGTACGCTGCAACGATATTTTGTTTACTAATTCTGCAGTTCTTAATTAATCGATATGGTGACTGCCTTGAGCCGATATTGCAATCGCCTCGGTCAACCATGAATGGAGAAGACAAGATCATTCATTACTATATGTTTGTTTAGGAGGTTGCCATCATGGAAAATTATAGATACAACTACAGATTTCTAATATTCTATTTGCTTACTTTTTACAATTATAACCTCCAATCGAATCCTAACTAATATTATAAATGCGAAAGTAAGTTTGTTTGTTACCTTTTTACGCCTAAACCACTGAACCGATCATCCTGAAATTTTGCATATACGTTGTCAGGTCTACAGAAACGGACATAGGGTACCTTTCGTCCCGAAAAAAGAGCTGTTCCCGAGGAAAACAACAATAACGTTATTATGATAGTAGATGGCGCCACGTGTCTTCCGAATGGGTTCGACACTTATGCGGGTGAAACCGCGGGGCGCTGCTAGTACAAAATAAATGTTTATTTCAATTAACATATCTTTTCGTCGTTTGGGATTCCAAAGTTACCTTTTTAGCAAGAAATTGTCCCTTTGATCTAGGCCACAGAAAAATAGAGTACAAAATAATAAAATATTGAGCAAATAACTTGTTATCGTTTTTCACATTAAATTAACATTTTAACTACCTGCTTTATTATAAGTATTTACAATCTGATTAACTTTCTAACATAGCCTGCAGCATTCAGTTTTGGACAAACTAAAACTTCATCATATTCTTTAAATCATAGATGTTTTTTAAATTTCTATGCTTTAAACAACCGGAGATCGAACGGGAAACCCGTGCCACAGGACGCAATACACTCAGCCGCTGAGGGAAACTAATCTTTAGTAGAAACATGTATGTAGATGTAGGAGGTAATGATACCTACACAAGTAAACAAGGTAATTGTAAGACCTATTTTTAACATCTAGACAAAACACTATCAACTACACGGTAATTTGAAAAAAATCTAAGCTAGTTTCTTAGAGAATGGCCGCCACATACCGGCAAATGACGAACCCTACATAAACCTATTATAAACGCGAAAATTTGTGAAGATGGATGGATGAATGTTTGTTACCCTTTCACGTAAAAACTACTGAACGGATTTGGATGAAAATTGCCACACATATAGTCTATAACCAGGATTAACACATAGGATACTTTTTATCCCGATATTCCCACGGAATCGAGACTTATGCGGGTAAAACCGCGGGGCGTAGCTAGTAATATTATAAACGCAAAAGTTTATGATGATTGATGGATGGATGTTTGTTACCCTTTCACGCAAAAACTACAAAACGGATTTGAATGAAATTTGGCACACAGATAGTTTATAACCAGTATTAACACATATGATACTTTTTATCCCGATATTCCCACGGAAGCGAGACTTATGCGGGTGAAACCGCGGGGCGCTGCTAGTGCTGGTGGACAGCTCTTCTAGGAAACCATACCTTAAGCTAGTAAAAGCTCCATCAAACAGGCGCGACACGCGATAAAATCGCTCGCGACACAAAGGCACCACAAGTCGCGCAACGAGCGGTGCCTTTGTGTCGCGCGCGATTATATCGCGTATCGCGCCTGTTTGTAGGAGCCATAAAGCGTGTTTTTAACCGACTTCAGAAAGGAGGAGGTTCTCAATTCGACTGTATGTTTTTTTTTGTGTTTGTTACGCGATATCTCCGGCAATTGTAAATCCATTTCAAAAATTATTTTTTAAGGATAGACTATGCCTCAGGGGTGACCACCCCATATAAATTTTATCAACTTTGCTTGAGTTTTTGAGTTAGCTTCAATAATACGTAGTTTATATTCATGATGATATAATGACTTCCTGTCACTGATGGTAGCAAGTAGTGTTATGCAAATTTGTGTGGGGTAAGTACAACTTAAAAGTGAAAAATAGAAACTTAAAAAAAAACAGGATTAACACAAGATTTTTTTATCCCGATATTCCCACGGAATCGAAACTTATGCGGGTGAAACCGCGGGGCGCTGTTAGTATTTGAATATTTTTTTAAATATTATGATTTTATGCGATGTTAACATATTATACAACAATATAACAAGGCATTTGGTTGCGTCAATCACGAATCCTTGCTTTTCAAACTTGAGCATTACGGACTTGGAAAACTTGAGCTCAGTTTAGTTAGTTCTTATTTAAATGATAGACAACAGCAAGTTTAAATAAATGGTGTCAATTTACTTGGTTTAAAAGTAAAAATGGGTGTGCCACAAGACTCGATATTGGGTAATTTCCTCTTTTTACTGTATATACTCCATGTATTAAAAAATCAACCACAATTGGTTTTATTTGCTGAAGATACTTCCTTAATTTTTAAGGTAAATAGACGTGCTACTTATTTTGGCGACGAAAATAACGCCCTATTGCAGGTCCAAAATTGGTTCACTGCTAATAATTTAGTATTAACATTACCTAAAGCGTGGTCACTGTCGGACTACACAGAAAAGAAAGAGAAGCGCGATGACACAACGCTGGTAATTTATTGCAAAATATGAAGCAATTATTTAATTACAAAAAATCTATTGTTTGGACTAATCAATCAAAACACTAGTATTTTAGTATGTTGCTTGTAGAATAATCTGACAAAAAATCAGAATGATTATAAGTATGTATATTAGTGTGGTTTTTGTGTGGTTTTTATTGTAAAAATAAAGTTTTTAGAGGGTACCTCTAAAAACTTTCTTTTCATGATTTTATTCTATCGTATCTAATTAGTTGTATTATGTTTTCAACACACTATCTACCTAGCGTATATTCTGAAGAATATCATATATTTTTCTGATTTTTAACCGACTTCAAAAAAGGAGGAGGTTTCTCAATTCGACCGTATATATGTTTTTTTTTTTTTTTTTTATGTGTGTTCGCGGATAACTTCGTCGTTTATGAACCGATTTTGATTATTCTTTTTTCGTTTGAAAGGATATATGCCAAGGGTGGTACCATGATGAGGAAACCAGGATCTGATGATGGCATCCCAGTGAAATCGAGGGGAACATTCGAAAATAGTAGGAGCGACCAGTGCGTTTGTTAACTTTTTCATTAAGTATTTTAAAGCACTACAATTTAATGAAGGCCTGGAGTCGATCTGATGATGGAGCCGAAAGATAGTCGAGGGGACTCCTCAACGATCTACAGCAGTTACCTCGTGTTTGGGCTTGATTAATTTGTATTGTAGTGAACTTTACACCTAGATGGGTTGTGACTGTCAGATGATGTGAGGGGTCTGATGATGAAGACGAAGGACAGTTAAGGGAACTCCTCAACAGTTTACAGTAGCTACCTTGTGTATGTTCACCGATTACTCGAAAAAGGCTGGGCCGATTCCAAAAGTTCTTTTTTTATTTGAAAGGGTATACTCTCGAGGTGGTCCCATTATCATCAAGTTGGAATCTGATGAGAGGATCCCATGGAAATCGAGGGAAACCCTCAAATTTTATAGGCAAACCTATAGCGATTTGGGTATTTTTTAAAGTAACTTGAGCATTTGCTCTCGGAAATCATCATTTGGTAAAGTCATTTTGTCATTTGGAGCTGATGATGAAGACCACAGATGGCCATCGGAACTACTCAATGACAAATATTTCACGGGTTGCGATTCGATTACATTAATATGTTTGTTAAGCAATTTATGCTCGTCACAATGCGTATGGTGAGTGATTGTTGAGGAGTTCTTCTGGTACTTACCGGGAGAACTCCTCAACAATTAACGTCCCAGCATCGGGAAAAACAATATTTAGTAAAAGGTGATGAACAGTTGGCATTAGGCTATTGTAACTTAGATAAATTACAAACTGACCAACTAAAAAGTGAAAAATAAAAAAAAATTTACAAAAAAAAACAACCGACTTCCAAAAAAAACACTACAAATTAAAAAATAACTTTAATTTCGGAAGTCGGTGTTGATAATCGAAAATGCGGAACCAAGGACACCGACTTCCGAAATTAAAGTTATTTTTCAATTTGTAGTGTTTTTTTTGGAAGTCGGTTGTTTTTTTGTTTACTGTGGTCGATCATAATATACTTTTATTGTTTCTAAAACATGCCTTTTTTGTGTTTAGGTCCTGTAAGCCCTTGAATGGAAAAAACTAAGTGCATAAGATTTTCTTTACCAAATGTCAAGAATAGTGATTGTGAGATAATATTGAATCAAGAGAAACTAGAATTCGTCGATAAAACTGTTTTCCTAGGGATCATACTCGACCCAAGGCTACAATGGTGTCATCGAACATCTCTTGCAGGACGGCTAAGTTAGCTTAAGCTGTCAGAAAATTCCGTCAATTTACTGATGTAGACAACGGGAGACAACCGCGAGTATTTTAGTTACTTTCATAGTTACAGTAGTTAGTTACTTTGTTAGTTAGTTTTCTTACGGTACTTTACTTTAAGAACGGGCTGTAGACATCAATTCTATTTTTATTCTGCAGAAAAGAGTCATCAGTGCCATATGTAATCTCCGCAGGCGCGATTCAAAATCAAAAAATCAAAATCAAAATGTTTTATTTCACATAAACCTACATGGGCACTTATGAAACGTCAGAAGCTAGGTGCACGGTTCCAATTGGTCGTTTCCTATGGAGAAGAACCGGCAAGAAACTCCATGGTTACTCTTTTTAAAAATAATTGGCTTTTACAATGTTTCCAGATTACAGTAGGTATGGGAGGACAGCGCAGGCCTGTCAACAAGTACCAAGTACTTGATAAAATAGAAAATGGTCTACAGATCTAAAGTCTATAAGGCCTACAAAGTCCTCACATTTACAAAATAAGAATCTATCAAAAGGATAGATAATAAAAAAAGAAAAATAATAATAAAAACCTACTAAAACCAAGTGTTATGATTCTCATTAAAACCACTAATAAAGAGGTGAAAAATTTCAAGAGTCTGTATATAATGTCAATTAATAAAGAAATTATGTCAAAAAGTATATAATGTCAAATAATAAAGAAATTATGTCAAAAAGTATGTAAAAAAAATTAATAATAATTAAATAAAATTAAACATCGTAATTTGAGAGCAGTTAATAGACATTTACATAGTTATGCCGTTAATGAGAAGCCAGGGAAGCCACATGTGCAGAAGGAATTATTGCCAGACTAGCTTGTCTTCAACGTAGTCTTTAATCTTATAATATGCTTTTTTGATAAGGACACGTTTGATGAGGGTTTTGAACTTTCCATCGCTAAGTTCTGTAACCGGTTTTGGCAACTTGTTATAAAAACGGATGCTGTTTACAAGAAATGACTTGCTAGTTTTAGTTAATCTAAATTTAGGTAACACAATTTCATTTTTACTACGTGTATTTATATTATGGAAATCGCTTCTTATTTTGAAGAGTCCTAAGTTTTTGCGAACATACAAAATACTTTCTAAAATATAAAGAGAAGGCAGAGTTAGTATATCAATTTCTTTGAATTTGTTTCTAAGAGACTCGCGAGGACCCATTTTATAGATTGCGCGGATTGCCCTCTTCTGTAAAATGAAAATTGAATCTACGTCAGCTGCCGATCCCCACAGCAGAACACCATAAGACATAATACTGTGGAAATAAGCAAAGTATACTAACCTAGCTGTGGCTATATCTGTCAACTGCCTTATTTTTCTTACTGCATATGCAGCTGAACTTAATCTACTTGAGAGAGCTCTAATGTGTGCGCCCCATTGTAATTTTGAATCTAAAGTAATTCATAGAAATACAGTTTCCGTAACAGTATCTAGTCTTTTGCCATCAAGTTCTAAATTCAGACCCACTTGAGGTACATTTGGTAATGAAAACTTAAGACATTTAGTTTTGTTCGCATTAAGTAAAAGATTATTAGCTGCAAACCATTTCGAGAGAACAGCCAGACTATCGTTAACATGTAAGACATCCGTATCTTTTCTATCTATTTTAAAAATAAGGGAAGTGTCATCAGCGAATAAAATGATATCCGACAAGTTAGCCATCACGTAAGGAAGGTCATTAATATAAACTAGAAATAGGAAAGGGCCAAGAATTGAGCCTTGAGGCACGCCCATCTTAACTAGAGACCCCGAAGACGTCGCCCCGTTAACGTTTACTTTTTGCTGGCGCTTTGACAGATAGGAAAGAACAAGATCAGCAGCTTGTCCACGAATTCCGTAGTGGTATAATTTACAGATCAGTGTATTATGGTCAACGCAGTCAAACGCTTTTGAGAGGTCACAGAAAATGCCAATTGCATCCTGGGACTTCTCCCAGGATTCCAAAATGTGACTGATGAGTTTTACTCCCGCGTCTGTCGTCGACCTACCTTTCGTGAAACCAAACTGGCGACTATGTAAAATCCCATTTGAATTAAAATGTGACAACATCTGGTCCAGCATGATTTTTTCATAGATTTTGCTCAATGCTGGTAGCACAGATATAGGTCTATAATTGGAGGGATCCAACTTACTACCCGATTTGAATATCGGTACTACTTTACTATGTTTCATTAAGTCAGGAAACGTACCGCTGTCTAAACATTGATTAAATATGCCTGTTAGGGCAGGGGCAATTGTGTCAATAATATCTCCAAGAACCTTAACAGAAATCCCCCATAAGTCTTCAGTGTTTTTTATGTTAAGACTTTTAAATGCTTTTTTAATTGTGTCAACAGAAATGGGCTTGAATTCAAAGCTTGGAATTTCCCTATTAAAATTTTCCTTAAGAAGGGCTTCAGCTAATATAGGTGATGAGGGGAGAGACTTTGTAACCTCTATTGGGATATTGGTAAAGAAATTTTCTAGTGTCTCAGCAACTTTTAACTTATCTGAAATGGTTTCATTATCAATTTTTAGGGACAACTCATTCTGATCTCGCTGTTTTGTGTTTCCAGTTTCTTTGTTTATTACCTGCCACACAGCTTTTATTTTATTATTAGACATACTAATTTTGTTACTAATTAATTTAGATTTAGCCTCAGCGCAGACTCTTTTGAATATTTTAGAATAGTTCCTTACATAATTATGAAGGGCTTGATCAGAAGTTAATGATTTCTCGTGATACAGATTATATAAAATATCTCTGCTTTTTCTAATGCCAGCAGTGGCCCATTCACTAAATTTTGGTTTAGTATTTATAGTAACTTTTTTTACAGGACATGCTTTATTGAATTCTTGGCATACTGTAGAAAATAATGTACCATAGTTTATGTTGGGGTCTTGTGAATCAAAACTAGCTGTGGAAAGATTGCTAAGAACATTATTATTAAACATTTTCAATTTATTTTTAGTTAGAGGTCTTAATTGAATGGATTTATCTATGTGTAATCTTTTACCTAAGTCAAATGATACAAGTTGACCAGTATGGTCAGACCTGACGCCAGTAATTAAGGACGAGTCTTTTATTTTACAGTTAGTAAATACATTGTCGATGCATGAAGCTGAAGTTGCTGTTATTCTAGTCGCTTCATTAAATATACATTTTAAATTAAATGATTTAAACAATGATATTAGCTTACATTTTTCTGGTGAATTAACTAATAGGTCAATATTTAGGTCACCACAAACAAAAACAAATTTACTATCTTTAAAAAGTTTACTAAGTATTTCTTCCATTATGATCAAAAATGATGACAAATTCTGATTCTCTGCGGGAACCGTTTATATATACGAAAACACCATGTATGTAACGAAAAATTTACACCTTTTTAGCAAAAGAGGTGAAGGACATAATTATAGTACTAGAAATAGGGACCTATTAGTTCAACCAGGTTTCAGACTGGCTAAAGTAGACTCATATTTTATGGGGTACTGTTTAAAATGTTATAATAAATAATAAAATACCTTCCCACGTTCTTCAACTGAATGAGACAAAATTCAAGTCTTGTATAAGACGCACACTATGCAGGCTTATTGTAATAGTAATGCTGGTCCTGCTCCACAACCACAACTAAATTGATTAACACTTAAAAATACTGTTATACTGGAGCTGCTAAAGATTGTAAGATTATCTTTGCATTGTATAAAGTCAATATCCTTTGTATTGTATAATTAAAAAATATCGATGGTTTATTTGGCCATAAATATTTGGAATATTTTGACGTTGCAACACTAGTGCAATGTTTAACCCATCGTGTTTTTTTTTATCTTCGAACCAAAACTTTATTTCGTGTTCTACTGCAGTCCATTGACAGTTATTTTACCTCTGATTTTGTACCACTGTCAAAACCACAGAGTTCTTTATATTCCTTGTAATAAGGCTGCTGTTCGATTGCTGCTACTGACAAGTCTGTCAAAATTACAATGATCTTTATTCTCGCTATAATAAGGTTGCTATTGGATTGCTGCTGTCAGAGGTAAAATAACTGTGAACGGAGTGTAAAACCAAATCTATATTGGTTCATAGATAAAAAAGAGATTGCAAGTCTCCTTTTAAAATACATATGATTTACAAACGGATCCGAAAGTTTTTGTAAAGCATAGATTTAGTTATGTTGTACATTTTGTGTTTTATCAAAATTTAAGAATAAAATCGAATTATTTTAGTGAATTTGCGCAGTTCTTAAGATTTGTGTTTTAAAATGCACTCTTTACAACTTTGTAACACAGGTAGGAAGTTTTTTTTACTATCTAATAATTATTATCAAGAAATTAATACTAATAATTAAGTATCTTATTATTTTTATTGCGAATACATTTCGCAATAAAAATAATAAGATACTTAATTATCGTGATATATTGTGATAATGACTCTGATTTTTCCATCGCCAGATAACTTTTATTCGAGGAATAAAATTGGCGTTTGACAGTTTTTGTATGAAGTCTCTGTCAAAATTTCAAAATTGTTCCTCGAATAAAGTTATCAGATGATTGAAAAATCAGCCCTAAAATGAATGATCGAAAAGACTATAAGAGCCAGCCAGATTCTTTTTTCAAGTGTGTTACCGTATATTCCAAACTAACCTTTTTTCCAGACTGGCCGGTTTTCTCCATCCAGTCAGGTAAGGCACGTGTAACTACAGAACTAAACGGGAAACATGTGCACAATGGTACTGTTCACCGATGAATGGTCATTCTATTCGATCTTATTCACCAATTACCTACTTGTGCCGTTTGAGCAGACGGCTGGACATTTAGGGTCATACTTCGGAACTATTCGTGCAACCTCGTGCGACACGTGATGTTTTTTCACAACGTGATTAGTGGGTAAGTAGAGGTTTAGCTGAACGAACTAAGCCTCCGCTGTCCGTGCGTCCGTCCGTCCGTACGTCCGTCTGTCTGTCAGCGGGCTGTATCTCTTGAACCGTATGTAATTGGTAGACATTTTTGAAATTTTCACAATGTGTATTTCTATCACTTTCTATTGCCGCTTTATCAACAAATAATAATAAATTAAATTAAATATTAAATCCCACGTATATCCACCATATCTACAACAAACGTGATTTTTTCGGCGTTTTTTGCCTTGTGGTACGGAACCCCTCGTGTTCGAGCCTGACTTGCACTTGGCCGCTTTTTTAGGTATCCGCGTGAAAACGTTTCATTTCACTAACAGAATGAACGCGTGACGTCAACATAAATTACAAGGATTTTTGAATCGAAAATACCACTAACCTATAGCGACAAGCACAATTTAGTATGACCCATAGTTATTAACTAGCTTCTGCCCGCGACTTCGTCCGCGTGAAATTTTAGAGATTAGCATGTTCAAATAAGTAAACAAACTCTTCAGCTTTATTCATTACTGGTAAAGATAAATCTACGACTAATTATATTTATTTATTTATTTTACCATTTATGTACACACATTATACAGAGTTATTGGTAAAACATTAACAACCTCTTAATAGGTCATTGTATTCATCATTATGAACAACTTTTACTATGGAACCAAACTGGGCCTCAAGTCTGCTATTACAATAGTGTCAAAATGGTCTATCATTGATTTCATAATTGTTGATTTTGACAAGTTTGGTAATCTACTAATATAATGGCGTCATTATGACTTTCCAATGGTCAACCACTGTCACTCCATTGAAAGAAATGGCACAGAATGGTAATCTCGTACATAATGAAAAATTAATTACTGACTTACGCGGCAATCTGCTAAAATTTTGACAGTTTCTTTGATCAGTTACCTACCATTAGAACGTCATTGTGCAGTCATTGCTTTTAATTCGTTACGAGTATCGTACAATTTCTGTGCCATTGACCGACCAATGATCAACCATTATGAATTTAGCAGATTACGAACTTTTAGCAAAATGACAATGGGATGGCGGTGGGATCGTGTTGGAATGACGAATTTATAAAAATAGCAGACTAGGGCCCCTGAACTCGCGAAAAAAAAACATTTTGACGAGTTATAGGAACATAAATGTAGGGAACAGCTGATTTTGTTGTTCATAATGATGAGTATAATGACCTCTTAAGAGGTTGTTAGTGTTTTACCAATAACCCTGTATAAACAGACAAGAAAAAAAAAGAACAGAAAAATAGGTAAGTAAGTACAACTTATAATTATTTTACAGAAAAACTCTTCCACATATCAACAAACAACTGTCGATGTCGATATGTTATAGGAATCCATTACTTCTTCCGTATTTTTATTATTGTACTAGCCCACGTTTTCATCCGCATAAGTGTCGATCCCGTGGGAATACCGGGATAAAAGCTATCCTATGTCCTTTCCCGGGACTCAAACTATCTCTATACCAAATTTAATCTAAATCGGTTCAGCGGTTTAAGCGTGCAGAGGTAACAGACAGACAGACAGACACACTTTCGCATTTATAATATTACTAGCTGCGCCCCGCGGTTTCACCCGCGTAAATGTATATCCCGTGGGAATATCGGGATACAAATAGGCCATATGTTAATCCAGGGTGCTAGCTACCTCCATACAAAATTTTATCAAAATTGGTCCAGCCGTTTGAGCGTGAAGAAGTAACAAACATATAAACACACACACTCACACACACACTCACACACTTACAAACTTTCGCCTTTAAAATATTAGTGTGATATAATAAGGATATTAGGTAGTATGGATTTTACAATGCACGTCACTTACAGTTTCACGACACAGCAAACGCGCTCCACTCGGTCAAGTATAATACACACACTGTTCAAGTTAACTAATAGGTGAATAGAGGTGCACCGCACGTGGTCGCCGGACGCCGAATATTGAATGACGAAAGGCCACAATATTAGTTAAAAGTATTAATAAACAAATCAGAGGAAGTAGCCAGCATCTTATCTACGGCGACATTTACATAATAGGTTTGTATATGTAATAGGATAGATTTGTGTATGTGATAACAGCTTTTAGTAAAAAGCTGGTATCTATGAAATGCATATAATAGTAAATAAGGTACTTATCTACGAGTATACAAATAAATACAATGTAAGCGTCTGTTTGTAGTGTCATAATAACAACATTTTACTTAAATGCACATGAAAGTATATAGGTACGGTATTTTTAACAAAAATGTATTTTTTTAAATTAATTTTTGTGGTTGTGTTGTAAATTATTTCATCAACACTACTCTCAAAACGGCTTTGAGTATTAAACCAACCGGAGACGCCACGAGTACTAATATCTATCAAATAAGTCTGTCACTTTCATCGCGAGGGACGAGGAAACTCAATAATACACTAATGCAATTCGATCGCGTTGTTACGCACGCACGCACAAAACGAAAAACAAACACAAGCATAAACTATACGCACACATGTATATAACCGCTGTGACCGGCGGTCTCGTACCTTTGGCAGCGGGGATCGCCTGACAATGGCGCATCCAGTTGGTTTAATACTCAAAGCAAAACGGTGAAGGAAAACATCCTAGAACCAAAAATTCGAAGACATGTGACATCCACCAGCCCGCACTCGGCCTGCGTGGTGGACTACAGCCCACTCCCTCTCACTGAGAGGAGGCCTGTATCCCAGCAGTGGGAACATTATGGGCTGATTGTGAATTAGCTTCTGACGTTTCATAAGTGCCCATGTAGGTATATTTATCACACTAATATTATAAAGGCGAAAGTTTGTGAGTGTGTGGGGGGGTGTGTGCAGCCCCGGATCTAAGGTGGGGCAAACCGGGGCACTTGCCCCGGGCGGCATTTTCATGGAGGCGCCAAATCCTTGAGACAAGAATTCGAAATATCGAAGAAATGAAGCCTCTTTTCCTACAATCTCATAGGTTTTTATCAAGTAATCGAATCTTAATACAATATGTTTGAAAAACAAACTTTTCTATTTCCATACGCCCAGTTAGTTTTTGAACACATACTAAGTGATTTATGAACGCATCTTAATAGATCAAGTAAATTTTTGAACGCGTGCGTAGTGTCCGTGATCTTTCTGCCAGGGGAATCCCCGTCACATCTATACGAGTCTATTTCCTGGTTATATATTTTTTCTGTATTTCTGTTTTATGTCACAAATGAAAGTTAGTAGATAATATAAAGTTTAAATTTATTAAAGGATTATTATTTTAACAAATGGCCACAAAAATGCTACTTATTGGCAGTTTTAACAATTTTTCTCAAACACTTAAGGACAAAATCGTAGATCCGGGTGTGTGTGTGTTTATATGTTTGTAGTTTGTTGTTTTTTTGATTCCCGGGTCGGACAAAGTGTTATTGGGTTTTCCATTAGGAATTTCTTAGTAACAGTCCGGAGTTTGGAAGTTGGCGGTTTAATACCCCATATAAAGCACGTAAAGCCGTTGGTCCTGAGCCTGAACTCTCCCCGGTCGCTTCGGATTGCCGTCCCATCGGACTATGAAAGTAAAGGATCGGAGAGTGCACCTGTGTTTGCGCACACACTTGTGCACTGTAATATCTCCTGCGTACCTGGCTAATCTCCATTGAGATTGGCCACCCTGACCGGTCGGGGAGGCTATTATTTTTATGTTTGTTACTTCTTTACGCTCAAACGGCCGGACCAATTTTGACAAAAAAAAATTATGGAGGTAGCTGACACCCTAGATTAACATGTACGCTACTTTTTATCCCGATATTCCCACGGGATCGACACTTATGCGGGTGAAACCGCGGGGCACAGCTAGTGTAAAATAAATAATTTGGGTGTATTATATTTTTATACGGACGGCATGGTTGGCGCAGTGGTTAAGCGATTGACTGCTGCGCTGCGTGTCGCGGGTTCGAGTCCTGCACGGAACAAATATTTGTATAAAGTAGTTGTTCCGGGTCTGGCTGTTTGTGTATGTCAGTTTAAATGTTTGTAAACGCACCCACGTGGGGCAACGTTTTTAAAAAAAAAAACAAGAACAAAAAATAAATAAAAAGAATACGAGTACGTGTTCGTATAGCACTGTACAAAAAGCTTCCTAATAATGGGTTAAAACTACCAGTCACGCTTGTTACCATTGCTTGAACAAATTGCCTGTACCTAGGTAGTAGATGCTCTATAATGTTATAATTTTGTGTTGTACGCCTTGGCTTGAATTATGTTTACCTACATATCAACCGTTGCGGACCTGTGCCGGAAAAATACGCCTATAGTACAGTCACAAGTATGAATTACTAGCTAGCCCGCGTCTTCGTCCGCGTCAAATTTCACCCTCCCCCCATTCACCCCCTCAGGGGTGGAACTTCGAAAAACCCTTTCCTAGTGGATACCTACTCTTCACAAAGAACACACCCTCTAAATTTCATGTCTCTAGGACCAGCGGTTTAACTGATATATCAACGCACAGCGCGTTGATATATCAGTCAAGACTTTAAAATTGAAAGTCCATTTTTTTAACACACATTTTTTTTGTTTTTTTTTTTTTTGTACATGGTGACAGGCGGCCATCGGTATCCACGCGGGATGGAAGCAGCAGATTTTTTTATTTATTTATTTTATAATTTATGTACACACAGTAAAATAACTCTTAAAATCTCTCTAAAATCTCTTAATTTTTTTTTTTGATAACTCTTAAAATCGAGGTCAAGAGTAGGCCCAAATAGCAATAAAAAAACTACTTAATATAATAATATTATATCGTCAAAATGACGGCAAATATATTATATTATTAAGTTAACATTTGTGGGAGGCATATACAAGTGGCAGCACAAACATGTGACATCAAATGAACACCAAAACTATTTGACGAGACAAGCGACACCAAAATATAAGATGCTGCATCGGCTTCAAAAATATGTGGATGCAATAATATCGGACATTTCTAGCGTCATAAATATCTGCCTACTCAGTTAAATTCTGAAAATTTTGATGCCTCGTTCAGTCATGTCCATAGCTTTAATTGGAACTACAGTGCGGCCGACTAGAGAATGCGTTCTTGAAACCTATCAATTTCATACAAACGAATACGTGTTTTGCGAATTTGATCTTTATTATGTACTTACTAGAATTGTCGCACTGACGGACTGTAACGAAATCACTTGTGAAAAGTGGCAGGGACTACGGACGCAGCCTTTAGGGCCAGATGGGGTTGTGGAACCGTACAGGTGTCTCGATATCCAGTCGGGGGTGCGGCGAATGTACAGACGCCAGCACATTAAGCTACTACAATCTGTCAAATTTCCTTAATAGATTTTCAACTTTATAGCTAAAGCATAAGGTTCAAAGTTGATTGGGAAAATTTGACAGTTTCGGGTAGCTTGATGTGCTGGCGTGTGAACAAATATCTCCCGGGCCCCCGACTCATGGTACTAGGAGGAACAGTGGGGTTTTAGTCGGTAGGAGTCTAACATAACCCTTCGTTCTTCCCAGACGGAGAATATTATGAGGATAAAAAAAAAACCACGAAAAAAAAAAAGGTGTCTCGATATGAATTTTCTATTCCACTGTCATTTAAAAGTAGCCTTTATTATTTCTACTACTTAGGAAGTTAATATCGTTCTGGTAAACAAAAATAATTTATTGAATCTTTATTTTTAAATTCTTCTTCGATAGGTATATATATCAATATGTTCTTCCTGTGCTACAATTTAATCATGTGTAAGGTAGTGGTGACCACAGAGGACGATGTTCTATCTATTGTTCTCTACAATAATAAGCAAACGATTGTAGTTCCTAAGATAATGTTATAATCCATTGTTGAACACATTAACACATCCTTATGATCGAACTGTTTACCGAATTCCCCTCCACTCTAATGCTGTAGTAGACGAAAACGTAAACAAACAAAAACAACCAACAACAACCACCACACCAACTAAACAACAACAACAACTAATAACAGCCCCACGGGGCTACGCTTGCCGCGATCGGTTCGTGGATGGGTGTGACCATCCATTACATATCGAGACCCCTCCGTGTCTCGGAGAGCACGTACGCCGTTGGTCCCAGCTCTCATTCGTAGGTCTTTGACAGTTGTTACAGTTGTTAAAAAGTCTGAAAACCAGGGGGAAAAGTGTTACCCAGTAACTGGGTTGTGGAGGTCAGAAGCTTCATGTAAAATACTGGTATTCCACTACATCCGGTTAGACTGGAAGCTTTTTTTTTAACATGGAGAAATGCTCATGCATTCTTCACTACCACGGGGAGATAGTGCAGTTATGTGGGACTTTAACCCACTAAAACTCCACGGTGTTCTCCTCTGCCGTTTACGGCGGGAACACGGGCACGCGTTAGCACTCATCCGTGATCCCGCCGCGACTGTCCGTCACCGGACCCCCCTCTGGGGAGTACACCACATCACCTGCGCACCAGAACACATAGCACGCCTTGACCACCCCAGGGACCAAATCATCACATGGGCGCCAGACGACCCCGTGTCTGGGCACCCTTGGTCCCCCTGCGACGGGTCAGACTATTGGACCCGCCGCCTGCCAATTTTCGGCTGCAGAGGATAGGGAGAGCGGCCAACATCATACCAACACTCCTCTTCCCCTGCGGCCCCACCGCGTCCGCCATCAGACGGTGGCGACCCCGTCAAGGCCGCGGAAGGTAGGGAGTGCACTCCTATCCCGCAGCGGCCTCCAACCCTCAGCCGCGATGCCTCCCATACGACATCAAGGCCTGCCTCAGTTGCGATGTCGCCCAAGCGGCACCGCAACCTACTTCTTGCCGCTACGTCGCACAGTGGGCCCATACTGAAAATTTGTGGACTTAGGCAACAAAGTTCCAATATCGATGCGATTTTTTTTATATGACGTGTTATGATATTCCTGATAACTTTTGTTCGTATAAAATTTCTTTTTAAGTTGATAGTTTGTCTGAAAAAAAATTAATTAGATTTTTTTGTATGGAGTATTTATATTAGTATAATTAATTTTTTTTCTTCAATTGTGCTAATATGTTGGGTGTGTGGCGTGAGTATATGATAGCTAGGGTCATCCCCTATCCACGAAAAAAAAATCAGCGCCGGCCATCCGCGGCAGCGCGAGTAATCATTCGGTAAAAAAAAAAATTGTAAGATTTTTTTTGCCATTTAAAATATATTAAAGTATATTTTTTGTCTCATTTAGCTGTTTTGACCTTCTTTTTAGTTAAATGTATAGTTTTAATAGCGCATAGGTACTTATAACTAGTCATTCTGGTAGAGATTTTGTTATTATTGCATGTTATCGGTAGCACCTGCATTGTGATTGATGAAATGATGACTTAATTGTTTGTGCGCTCGGCTAAGCGCATAACAAACGAGTCACCGAAAAATGCTTGTCTCTGATTGGCTGTGTTATTTTTTGTAACTGCACGTTATCTATTGTTGAATAAATATCGTAATAAGTTTCAGGTTATACTAATTTTGTTAATGATAGATAGGTGAAATAATTTAAATTTGTACGGGCAAGTCGTTGATAATGATTTACATAATCAAGCGTACGTATATTATAGTATACGATAACGTACGAATGATCAAAGAAACTGTGAAGTAATTGTAGCCCTGAAAAGGGCTGTTTGTCATATTCCTAGCCCTGATGGGCTTTTGTGGGAATAATCTAGAGCCGGATCACATTATTTCTTGGTCCAGAAGTGCTAGTGGGTCCGCCAAATTTTCGGACTCTGCTATGAAGCATTCTTCTTTCTCCTTAATCTCACTGCCACAGGGAGGCTCAGTAGTCTGTAACAACTGAATTGCTTCAGGCAACAACTCATTATGTACCTGTTTCGTTATTTTAGGCCTTATGTAGGATATGTAGGGATCAGAGCTTATTAGAAGTCCATGGAGGATGTCTTCGTTTGTTGCTATTCTCCCCTGTTTTTTTTTTTCGTGGATATGGAATGACCCTAGCTATCATATACTCACGCCACACACCCAACATATTAGCACAATTGAAGAAAAAAAAGTTAAACGTGATTCGCTCCATACAAAAAAATCTAATTAATTTTTTTTCAGACAAACTATCAACTTAAAAAGAAATTTTATAAGAACAAAAGTTATCAGGAATATTATAACACGTCATATAAAAAAAATCGCATCGATATTGGAACTTTGTTGCCTAAGTCCACTAATTTTCAGTATGGGCCCACTGTGCGTCGTCGGCTTACAGGCAAAATCCCTGACGAGCGGCCCCTCCTCAGGTTCCTTTTCACTTCACCTTGAGTGACCAAGCCACGGCTACTGAGCCCCCTCGCCTCGATAATGCTCCCACCCACCGGGGGGGAGACTGGAAGCCTAACCCAACGTAGTTGGGAAAAGGCTAGGCAGATTATTGATTGTAGTAGGCGAAAAATTTACACCGCTGATATTTTTTTTATTAAGTGATCTTTTAATTCAGCCTAGTATTCTGCTTGATATGTACGTCTGCTTGATAAGAAGTGGCACAACACCCGCACTAGTAGGTACTCCGATATCCGTCAAGTCAGAACACAATAGAAGACAATCACAATACCTACTTGATTGCCAAATTTTCGCCGACTGCTAGAAAGGCCGAAGTCAGATATTAGCAAAGGTGGTAGCAACTCTAATAAAAAGGCCGTGCAACAGGTTTGTATCAACTGGTAAAAAAAAAGATGTCCGTGATCAACAAGTTTTTGCTTAAAAAATCAAATAATATTCATATTTGTTGACTATTGCGGTTGACGACAAGACTGAAGAAGTATTCATGTTAACTAAAATATACATGATTACAATATTTTTATCAAAAAGAAAGAAAATACATTTTCAAAACATGAAGAAGTGGAAATTCTGCTAAATATAAGTTTACAAAAACTTCGTAACACTGTAAAAAAACAGGTCAAATGCGAGTCGGACTCGCGCACCGAGGGTCCCGTACTTTGTAAATAGTTTATCACGGGAATCATGTCTCGAAGATTTTTCCCGTGTCTTCGGATTTTTTCCTTTACTTTTGCAGTTGTGCTTCATGACAGTGCTTCAACGGGACCCTAGGTTACCCTATAGGTTTTGATTCCCTTGTCTGTCAAAATATGCGGCATAAAAAAATAACATAACATACCACGGTAACACCCGTATCTTTTGATTGCGTCGACTTAAAAGTTTGATTTTCTCAATGCTTCAAGGGATTGCAGCCTTGAGTATTTTTTGATATTATTTTCAACTTGATAACTCCACGCCTTCAATTCAAATTCAAATATTTATTTGCCAGAAAATACATTGTTAATTTGGGCAAGATCTTAAAGCCTAAAAGTTATTGTATTCTGCCTGCAAGCAAGCGTGCAAATACATTCAATATAGTCATTAATTTTCACCCAAAACGCAAACGCAACATTAAAACAAATAAAAAAAAAATATATATTAAAAAACAGACCAAACCAAAGTAACTTTCATGCATTTCAAAAGGTGCTTTAAATTGTCCGATTACAAAAATTAACAAAAAATAAAATATAAATTTAAATGTCAAACAATAAAATTAAATGTCAATACTTAAAATCTAATATCATTAAAATAAATTTAAATGTCAATAACTGTAATTAAAAATGTCAATAAAATAAAAATAAAAACAATTATTTTTTAAAGAAAATTACTATTATCTGTCCAATTACTCATAAATAACAATTAATTCATTATTTAACGACTATGTCTATGTTCTATAAATTCCTTAAGGCTATAGAAGCAACTATTTTGTAGCCACTCTGTCAATTTGATTTTAAAATCATTACCCTGAGAAAAAGGGTCTTGACAGACGGACAAACGAAGTGATCTTAGAAGGGTTCCGTTTTTCCTTTTGACTTACGGAACCCTAAAAATTACACACTCACGCAAGAGGAACATACAGGGTGGCTAGGACATAGACGCGCAACCTGTTACTTTGAATTTAGGACATGGTTCTGAATCCTCTGCGTGCAGTTCAAAGTTGATTGGGAAAATTTGACAGTTTCGGGTAGCTTGATGTGCTGGCGACCTATCCTATGTTTAGTAATTTTCGTACGACTGTTTCTAGATTATTCTGGTTAAAAGAGATATAGAGTTATCAATCTTTCTTATCCCATTAGGTCAGTCTGCCTCACCTTTTTTCTAACTACTACCTACTGTTATGATTACTGGGGTCGGCTGCCTGTCTAACCAGATGCAGCTGGATACATTGCTATTGTGTGAAAATATTGATTTTACATGGATCTTTACCCAGTAAGTAGGTACGTCTAATTAATTATTATAAAATTGTGATTGTACCAACTATATTTGCAATAACCCTGTAGATGCTGTTTAGATTAAACAAAAGTAATGTTAATGATATGTACAGTCGCCAGCACATCAAGCTACCCGAAACTGTCAAATTTTCCCAATCAACTTTGAACCTTATGCTTTAGCGATAAAGCTGAAAATCTATTAAAAAAAATTGACAGATTGTAGTAGCTTGATGTGCTGGCGTCTGTACTTAACTACAGGAAAATCCCGTAGTTTTATTTGTATCTATATCTTACTGAGAAATGAGTAAGTTAGTACAAATTATGTAATGAAGACATACTTCCCCGCAGGGTTGGCTGATGATGAAGATTGTTTGACATGACTTTAGATCAGCGAATCTATCCTGTATAAATCGCGCAGTGAAAACTTATAGTCCGGCTTTTAATTAGCTGCAATAAAATTACACTTCTGAATAACTCATTTCGGACTGAGTTTAGAGATAGGTATGCATGTCAAATAAGTGTCGTTTGTTACACTATTCTGTACTAGAAAAACAACATTTGGTTGAAGGCCGCGAAAAACCAAAAACTCACCAATTCCAGTCATTTATGTAACACGTTTTAGTTTACTGCAGCTAATTAAAAGTCCGACTATACGTGAAGTGAACTGTCAATAGTGTCAATCCGATGTCATCAGATGGAATGACCACGCACTTCACCTAAGTTTAAAAAAAACAAACAGAATACTTTGCCACTCACTGACATATCGGATACACATTAAAACCGAGTACATCCCGAGGACAGCCGAACACATCCGAAGCGTGTATTTTTTTAATCGTCTTATAAACAAAACACGCGCGATGTCGCTTACGGTTCAGTGGCGCGAATTCAATGGTTTTTTCCCCATCTCAAAAAATGCCCAACGCGCTCAATGAAGTTTTCACCTCAATAAAAAAACCCGATTTTTGTCATCCCTAATAATTCTCCGCGAGTTATTTTCTAATGGCAGCAATGTTTATACAGCAGAATAATTACTGTATAATGATAATTATAAGGCGCCGTATTGTTAAGGATGCCGTAGCCTAAAGGTCATAGCACACGTATCAAATCGGAAAGGGATCGTCACCGTATCGCCTTTCGTCTCGCCGTCAAACAGGCGTCAACCTAATGTAAGCACGTAACCAAGGCGAATCAGAAGCTCCGATACGTCGACTTGGCTACGGCTAGGCGACGGCAACGCCGCGTTTACGGCTCGCCGACCGCTGGTTGATGGTTCAACAGACAGGCCGGATGAGTGAGAGGGGCTAGGGTGGACGAAGAGACGTAAGCTCGGGTACGGAGAGACGCAAGCGCGGGGAGGACGAGCCGTAAACGCGGGGACGACGAGCCGTAACGCACCGCACCGCGATTCGTGAGCATGTCCCGCCCGTGGCGAGGCGATTCCGATTAGTGTGAGTTGCAGTAGAGAGTTTCATACAAAGAATACTGAACGGCTCGAGTTGATACGGTGCCGATCCCTTTGCGGTTATATACCTTTATGGAGATGATGACCTTTATGGAGATGATGACCTTTATGGAGCAACGAGACTACGGTTGATCGACTTAAGTATCGATATTGAGCGATCCTCAAAACATATTCGCCATTTCATATCGATCGATGGTCGATTACGTAAATTCCACACATTCGATTGACGTCGAATCAACTCAGCCTATCGCAGTCCACTGCTGGACATAGGCCTCTCCCAGACTGCGCCACAGCACCCTGTCCTCCGCCTTCCGCATCCAGTCTACCCCAGCCACCTTCTTTAGGTCGTCCGTCCATCTAGCTGGTGGGCGTCCCACACTACGCTTGCCGATACGCGGTCTCCACTCCAGGACTCGTCTGCTCCACCGGCCATCGGTCCTTCGACAGACATGGCCAGCCCACTGCCACTTCAGTTTGCTTACTCTGCAAGCTATGTCGGTAACTCCGGTTCTTTTCCGGATAATTTCATTCCTGATTTTATCCTTTAAAGAGACTCCGAGCATAGCTCGCTCCATAGCTCGCTGAGCGACCTTGAATTTGTGTACCAGCCCGACCGTCAGTGTCCACGTTTCAGCACCGTATGTCATGACGGGCAGGACGCACTGGTTGAAGACCTTAGTCTTCAAACACTGCGGGATAGGCGACGAGAAGACTTGACGGAGTTTTCCAAATGCTGCCCAACCCAACTGGATCCTTCTGTCGGCCTCTTTCTCAAAGTTGTGTCTACCGAGCTGGATGACTTGCCCTAAGTAGACGTAATCCTTCACAACTTCGAGAAGCGACCCTTCGATGTGGATTGGACTCGGCAAGACGTGCGAATTGTACATGACTTTTGTCTTGTCCAAATTCATGCCGAGGCCAACCCGCCGGGAGGCTCCATTTAGGCTGTGCAACATTTGGTCTAGCTGTTCCAGCGACTCTGCCATTATGACGATGTCATCGGCAAACCGAAGATGTGAGATATACTCGCCGTTCACGTTAATACCCTGTCCAGTCCAGTCCAGCGTCTTGAAGACGTCTTCCAAAGCGTTGGTGAACAATTTAGGGGATATTACATCCCCCTGTCTCACCCCCCTGAGCAGTTGGATGGGTCTGGTTTTTTGATCCTGGATCTGGACAGTCATCGTTGCAGCGTCATACAAACATCTCAACACCTCGATGTAGCGCCAGTCAATTCGACATCGTTGCAGAGAGGCCAGAACTGCCCATATTTCGATGGAGTCGAAGGCTTTCTCGTAGTCCACAAATGCCATACACAGCGGCTGATTGTACTCCTCGGTCTTCTGTACAATTTGTCGAACAGTATGAATGTGGTCTACGGTACTGAAGCCTTTTCGAAAACCGGCTTGTTCTGGCGGCTGGAACTCGTCAAGTCTCCTAGCGAGACGGTTCGTGACGACCCTCGAGAACAGCTTGTATACGTGGCTCAGAAGTGAGATGGGTCTATAGTTCTTCAGCAAGGATTTATCACCTTTTTTGAAGAACAGAACCACCGCACCACTGCTCCACGCCTTGGGCGTTGTACCCTCTTGGATGACGGAATTAAAGAGACTCGCTAGCTCTTTCAGGACTGGAGCCCCGCCTGCTTTAAGGAGCTCTGTCGTTATTCCGTCATCCCCAGGTGCCTTGTTGTTCTTTAGCTGCTCGAGAGCCGCCCTAATCTCGCATTGGTCGATATCCGGGATATCCTCCGTGTAGTGGCGTGTTAATTCGGCTCGATGGTCGTCTGCACTATGCCCCGCTGGTTTCCTCGTCCGTGTTGAGTACAGGTGTCCATAAAAATCCTCGACTTCCTCGAGAATCTCGGACTTCGAAGTCACGATTCTGCCATCCGCAGTTTTTAATTTCGTCAGATGGGACCTCCCTAATTGCTGAGCAAACACTTTCGACCCTCGGTTTTGCTCAATCGCGTCTTTAATGTCGCGGGTGTTGGAGCACCGAAGGTCGCGTCGCATCAGCTTCCTAATTTTTAGGTTTAAGGCCCTCTTATCTGACGAAGACGGCTGCATAGATGGCAACTCTCGCCTTTCCCTCATAAGTCCGAGAGTTTCCGAGGAAAGTTTGGACACCTTACTTTTTCGCCGTGACGGGAAAAGTCTGCGGGACACGTCGCGTAGTGCTTTGACCACCTCGTCAGCTTTCTCGTCAATATTACCTATGGTTTCCAACAGGGTGAATCGATTTTGAAGTTCCAGTTGGAACTTTTCGGATCCTAGAGCGGCTTGGAGCTGCGTAGGTCGGAGTGTAGGCCTCATCATGCGGAGTCTCTCAGCTCTGAAATTGATATTTAAAGTGCCTCGGACAAGTCTGTGATCGCTTCCGGTATTAAACCTACTAATCACGGAGACATCTCTAAATATATGCTTCCTATCCGTCATGATGAAGTCTATCTCGTTCCTTGTCACGTTATCGGGGCTTTGCCAGGTCCACTTCCTTTGGGGTTTCTTTTCGAAAAACGAATTCATTAAGAAGAGCCCCTGCGACTCCAAAAAGTTGACCAGCATTTGCCCCCTGTGATTCCTGCGCCCCAAACCGAACGGTCCGACTTTCGATTCACCGGGTTCTTGTAATCCCACTTTGGCATTGAAGTCCCCCATAACAACGTTGTAGTGGGCCTTTGTCGTACTGTGCATTGCCTTGGCAATATCCTCGTACATGGCCTCGGCTGTCTCGTCAGAGCATGTCGAAGTCGGCGCATATACCTGTATCACTTTCAGGTAGTACCTGTCAGTGAGTTTCAGTACAAGGTACGCTACCCGTGTCGACACACTGCTGATTTCCACAACGTTGCTAGTGAGTTCCTTGTTGACTAGAAAGCCGACCCCGCCTTGGGACAGGCGATCACCTTCGCGGAAGTAGAATAGGTGGCCTGACTCCAGGGTTATCGTGTCCTCCCCCTGTCTTCGGACTTCAGATAACCCCAGTATATGCCAGTTAATGCGGCCTAACTCTACCTCAAGTTCGGCAAGGTGATGGTCCAGCCTCATCGAACGTCCATTATATGTAGCCATATATAGTCGTCGTTGGTAGCCTGCCGTAACCCGGGGATTCTTCGCACCCCCCGTCCCGCCGTCACCGTGACCGCTACCTTGACCAGGAATAGCGGGACCACCGGGAACTGGGGGCCGTTGTTTTGGCACTTTAATCATGTGGGAGGTTTAATGCCCGTAGTCACCACGCTGGGCATGCGGGTTGGTGACCGCAGAGCCAAACCTTTCGCAGCGACGACGCTGCTGCCCGTCATCGTTCTGAAGGATTTAGGTTGGCTTATGGGATGGTTATACCGCCATCGGTCGGTCGCCAGCGCCTCGTCTGTCAGTGGCAGGGTGTACCGCGCGCAGGTGAGGTTGACGTTTGGGGAGTCCGGTTGTTATGTGCTCCCCCTTACACCCCGACGTCGAATGAACTCAGCCTACTTCGATAAGTCACACGCCATTGTACACACGGCGACACATCAAGCTATTAAATTCCAGTTTTAGTTGACCTCACGTTGTATAGGTTTTTCGTACAATCAGAAGTCAGCTTATACTGGTTAAGTATGTAGGTATACCTACTTAGCTTGATGTGTAGCCGTGCGTACCATTCACCAATCAGAAGTTGCGTTGTTACGACACATCAGCGTGCAAGCTAAAAGTTAAAAATGCACTCAACAAGTACACTAGTCATGTCAATTAAAATATTTAATAAATTACCAGAAATAATTAAAGAAGAACAAAAAGTTTATATATTCATAAATAAATTATAACAATTTTCATATAAATGCTATTATAATATCAATGAATATTCAAATGACAAATAATAAATTACTTACATGTTTTTATAAAATAATTGCAATATATATCAATATATATTATCTAACAACTAAGTCTTTAAATAAAAACCCTCTTCCTCTCTCCTACTTGCTGTGCCGGACAGGGTCCACAATGATAATATTCTGTAAAACCTACCACCTAAGTTCACGTATGGAAGCAATAAATATATTGAGTATCGAACTTATTACAATCTTTTCTACAAGTTTGCAGGCAGGTTGTGTATTATGTGCTTAAAAATCTCTGTTTTTAGGATAAACCCATATAAGCACGTTTTTGCATTCTAATGGCAGTTTGAATCTGTCAAAATGCGTCTAATCTACATTTTTAACATGTTATTCACATTGATTGTCGCTGACAAGAGATTGCGACTAGGTTTTGAACGTATTTTTTTTAATCGGCCTTCAGTTGACTTCAGTCGACCATAATCCGCCTGCCATGTGCTACTACACAGGATCAACCAGAACGATTTGCATCATCGATCCGTGTCACATATTGTGTCTCCTTAAAATGCTACATATTTTGAGGCAGGTCGACGAAGAAATAAAAAACGAAATCATGAATAGTTCTATATCTCTTCCTTTTCTTTTTCATCTTTTGTCGGAACAATTTCATAAACAGTCTCAACATCTCTTGATCGTGAACGTTTCTCTGCCAATTCTTTTCGGTGCTGTGCAAAAAACCATCTGAAACATACAAAACCATAGTGAAAACCAATGAATTACCAACCTACAACTGCCAGCATACAGTCCGTTCACAATTATTTTACCTCTGAGTTTTCATCACTGTCAAAATCTCAGTGATCTTTATTCTCATTCGAATAGGGTTGCTGTTGGGTTGATACCACTGACAAGTCTGTCACAACCATTGTGATCTTTATTCTAGTTACAATAAGGATGCTGTTAGGTTGCTGCTGTCAGCGGTAAAATAACTGAACGGACTGTAACTGCAAAGCCCTAAGTATGAATTTAGGGTAAACGGAGGTTTCGTAAATTCATTCATTCGACAGACAAATCATAAATTCATTGAAGCATTGACTGACATATAACATGGGTCTAATGGAAATAAAAAGCATGAAATTTCGCTCAAGAATTTGAGATATAACGAAACTAAGAAAGGATTTTTAAAATTCATACAAAGTTTGTTTGAAAGTTCGTATCTTTGGCAAAAATAAAGAAATAAATCAATTGGATTTTTCCATAAGGACATTCCGAGTAGCTACTCCCGTGACTAAAAAAGTAAAACTAAAAAAGTGATGAACTATCATCGATTAAAAAAAAATTGTAGTCATATTTGTCTACACATAATGGCATTTCCTGCCTTTACGATAGTCGATATCTCTGTCTCGGTTGTCGGTAGTTGGAATTTTTCGAGATATATTGTCGGGCATTGTTTGTGAAATGAAGATGACTGTTACAACTACAAGCATGCGAAAGAGCTGCATATGTTTTACTCATGTGCGGATGTTGACTCGACTCTCAATGCTTGGAAAGTAGTCCTGGGGCCCTAGTCTGCTGTTTTTATAAATTCGTCATTCCAACACGATCCCACCACCATGCCATTGTCATTTTGCTAAAAGTTCGTAATCTGCTAAATTCATAATGGTTGATCATTGATCGGTCAATGGTCACAGAAATTATACGATACTCGTAACGAATTAAAAGCAATGCCTGCACAATGACGTTCTAATGGTAGGTCACTGATCAAAGGAAGTGTCAAAATTTCAGCAGATTACTGCTTATGTCAGTAATTAATTTTTCATTATGTACGAGATTACCATTCTATGCCATTTCTTTCATTGGAGTGTCAGTGGTTGACCATTGGAAATGACGCCATTATATTAGTAGATTACCAAACTTGTCAAAATCAACAATTATGAAATCAATGATAGACCATTCTGACACTATTGTAATAGCAGACTTAAGGCCCTGTATGTTTCGTCCACCAACAAACCCGGTAAGTAAATCTGATACCAAAACTCGTGTAAGCTGTTGTGATTGGCTGACGAAATCTACCAAAGATATTTTTTTTTTCACTTTAAGAGCGTTTACGCCGTATGGCATTTCATACAAACTTTCAAGCCCTTATTTTTCGAAATGAATGAACCGATTTTAATGAAACTTCATACGCATAAGCAGGATACAAAGGTCTAAAAACTTAGTAGAAAACATTTTCGAAATGTCTTATTTAAAAAAAGATAACTGGAAATCGCTGTTTCTATGGAAAATTTTAAATCGGTCTAATTTGGCTGTAACACTATTTTTCGAAAATGTTTTCTACTAACTTTTTAGATCTTTGTATCCTGCTTATGCGTATGAAGTTTCATTAAAATCGGTTCATTCATTTCGAAAAATAAGGGCTTGAAAGTTTGTATGAAATGCCATACGGCGTAAACGCTCTTAAGACACAAACATCAGTGTAGGCCTGGCTCTTGTACTAGGAGTTCCTGTATCACAAGAGTCAGTGATGTAATGTAATTCGTCGATACATTCAAATGAAAAATTAATCCAAATATTAAATGAAATACTATAACTTAGGAATCCCGAAAACGTTGAAACTCCAAGGAGTTTTGATAGTTTCTTCTCTACTATTTGTTTTGTCATTTACTCTTCGTATTACTACTACATCTTCAAATATGTAGAAAGAACTTAATGGTAATGCACAATTAATAACCGTTATATTGTGACCTGCCCTGACTACAAGCAATAAACAGTTTTTTTTTTTTGTATTGTAACACATTTTTAATTTCTCTTTTCGTTTTTATTATGTTACTGTTGAATACGAGGCTTTTGTCTACATTGTATGACTTTTATTTAATAAAATTTGAGTAGAATAAACATTTTTTCTTCTTTTTTTCATTCTAGATCTACTAGAATACTAGAATATTTTCGTAGAAAATTCGCCTCATCGTGTACTAGGCTAACATAACTTACATGAGTATGCCAATCGCGGGTAGTGTCATGACAGAGCTGAAGACATAGACAGCTCCACTGAACACTGTGATGGTGTTGGAGTACAGCTTTGAGTATGTAGGGTCGAACATCAGAGCGGCCAAGGTTTCCACCAGACTGAATAGCGAGTTCATTTTACCTGGAAAATGTATTATCATAATCATCATTATCTAGGCAGCCTTGTTTCACTTACTGCTGATTATTTGACCTCCTCCTTTTTATTTATGCCATGCTTCCATGGAAAATCATCATCTGTCTAGCCTTGTCCCAACTATGTTGGGGTCGGCTTCCAGTCTAACCGGATGCAGCGGAATACCAATATTTTACATGAAGCGACTGCTTATCTGACCTCCACAACCCAGTTACTGGGTAATACGATACCCCTTGGTAAGACTGGTTGTCAGACTTTCGGGCTTCTGACGACCCGTAACGACTGTCAAAGATCCACGAATGACAGCCGGGACCAACGGCTTAACATGCTTTCCGAGGCACGAAGGGGTCTCGGTATGTAAAGATGGTCACCCATCCACAGACCAACCGCGGCAAGCGTAGCTTAAC
The DNA here is from genome assembly GCA_916614155.1 of Mesoligia furuncula. Lineage (NCBI taxonomy): Eukaryota > Metazoa > Arthropoda > Insecta > Lepidoptera > Noctuidae > Mesoligia > Mesoligia furuncula. The sequence continues at coordinate 25,179,546 of OU744800.1, read as the reverse complement.
CTGATCGATCGACCTGTGTGGCTGTTATTACTTAGCCACAAACACCTCCTTCCATGGAAAATATAAACAGGTATTTTCTACAGTATTTACTTATACTATAAAGAGGTAAAATGTGTTTGTTTGTATGTAAGGGTGATCTCTAGAACTACCGGTCGGATTTGAAAAAATTTTTTTTGCATTTGATGCCCCAATTCTTAATGAAGGTTATAGGCTATTTAACATCATGCTAAGACCATTAGGAGCTGAGCATAAAGAAAAAAGGTCTGATAGAACGCTAAGCAAACACGTGAGACAGCGCGGGCAGGACGTGATGCGATGCGATCCGAACATGAAATTTCACGCAGACAAAGTCGCGGCCAGAAAATAGTCATCATCTGCCTAGCCTTTTCCCAACTATGTTGGGGTCGGCTTCCAGTCTAACCGGATGCAGCTGAAAACCAGTATTTTACATGGAGCGACTGCCTATCTGACCTCCACGACCCAGTTACTGGGTAATACGATACCCTTGGTAAGACTGGTTGTCAGACTTTCGGGCTTTTCTGACTACCCAGAAAATAGTATTTCAGTAATAATTCTAAGAAAAGAGGCAAAAAAGTACCTGCAAGTTTTGTTATAGCTGAGTTTTGATAAGGATCACCTTGTGAAACCTCTTCGAGGTTCCGATGTCATTCAGGCGTTTTTATATTAACTTCAGGGTTTATCTGATACGCCCTGCCGCTCCGCCCAGAGCGGGACTAGTTATTTGACAATTTCCCACCGAAAAAAAAAAAGGATTTTACTGACATGTTAAAGAAAACATTAACTTACCCATTTCTTCGCTAGGTACCAGCTTAGATGCCATCGATCTTAGAGATGTGAACGTGGTCGCATTCAATATCTCAATTAATGGAACTGTAAAGAAAAACATATATTCAAAATAGCCTTTATTAAGTCTATGATAAATGATTTACTTCCTGTAAGTAGGTTTGTACAAACACTTTTACACGTCAATCATATTTTTTTTAAACTAGATGAAGTCGGCGTTTCCTATCTGACTACTCTGAGAAGAAGGCTGAAACAAACTCAGAGATCACAGTCTCTTTTAAAGTCCAGACAAAATCTTGGTCAGATCGTGTGAAGACCATGTAGATTGGTGTCTGAAATGGTCTTTTGAGGAAAGAACCACACAGATTGAGCGGACCTGTCTGTCCTGATCTTTGACAAATTCAAAAAACGTGCAGCTCAACTCAGAACTTGAGGAGCTCAACGATTCGACGAACAATACCAAAGAAAGGACATTTGGGTAGGCCGCGTAAATTACTCAAACTGCCAGATCATGATTAAAACTAAGAAGAAAAACAGAAAAAGAAATGACCCACATAGTTCTCACATTCACAATAATTAAATAAAAAATACTTTACAAAGTAAATATTCATGTCATTGTCTAAATAAAAGTATATTATGATTGACTGGGGACAACGAAGGCTAGTAAAAAACTGCATAATGCGCACCGAACAAAAACAATTTCTTTGATAGTTTTATTCGTAAAAGGAGCAATGCGTAATCGGTAACAAATCATTACAATACCAACAGGTACAACTAGTGCCGGATTAAGATTACTTGATGCATAAGCAATCCACGCCTGTAGGCCCTCCTATCCACTAGTCGCCTCGTATTTTTCCAAAACATCGACGAGCGATTTGTAAAGATTGGCGCACATCTCTAGAGAGACTTTTGGGTCTTGTAATATCTTGCTGATAAACAGCCTTGCCATTCATGTGCTAGCAAATACTGTTTCGGTGCTGTTTCTGCCTTATGGTGCCCCCCGAGACTTGATGCCCTAAGCAATTGCTTATTTTTCCTATGGGCTAATCCGGCACTTGGTACAAACAGCAAAAGTTAACTTGAGACTTCGCTCGGGTGACGTAAGCGCGCGGTACCTACTGAGGCGTCGTCGGTGGCGAGAGCGGTAACAGCGCGGGGATGGGGCGGGGCCGCTCCGGTCTCAAGTTAACTCTTGCGCATTGTTCTTTGATTTCGTTACGTCCTAGGCTTTAAATTCAAATTCAAAAACTTTAATTCGAGCGAAGACTCATATAGGATTAGTAACATTGTCCTTACAACTAAGAAAAAAAAATCATCAATCTTTAAACATCATCATATAATGATCGTCTTCTGTTCAACATGGAACTTCTTGCTAGACCATGTGGAAAACGCTGTTTCCCATTTTTTGGCTGGGGCAGGCGCCATTTCATATTTTTCGTTCGTCCTGATTTTATTATCACATTCATCGCTAGAATTAAATGCTTACCCATGAACATATGAAAGTCAGTCTGTACAAAAGTGGTGAGTATGGACCCGGCCAACTTGCTGACGATGGAAATGAGGCACAGCATCGAGTCGTGGAAGCCCCAGCGTTTGCTGAACACGCTGATGGAGAATAAGGCACCTGGAAATAAAAAGGTACAGGTAGGAGAAATAGTAGTAGAAGCGCAAAATTTTAAGCAAGATGGCACTTCAAAAAGGTGGCATATATGCCACCTTTTTGAAGTGTCACTTCCATTTAAAATGTTGGTGATACGTATAGTCGGAAATGTAGAAGGTTCAAGTAACAATGCACCTCAAAGTGCTTAAAATAATTCCGCACGAAAGAAAGAAAGAAATACGTTTATTTGCGGGTTACATGACGGAAAGAATTTTGACGACGCGATTAGTGCAGCAGCTACGTAATTGACTGCTATGCGTCATGTCGCAGGATCAAAACGATATTTGATGTTAAGCCCACATTAGTTTTCCAGTTCTAGCTATTATATACCTGTACCTAGTTTTGTGACATACGTTGCCGAAACGAGGTCACTGACGGTCAGGCTGGTCCACAAAATCAAGGTCAGCGAGGTATGCAGCGAGCTATGCTCGGAGTCTATTTGAAGGATATAATCAGGAATTAAATTATCCGGAAAAGAACCAGAGTTACCTACCGACATACATAGCTAGCAGAGTAATCCAACTGAAGTGGCAGAGGGCTGGCCATGTTTGCCGAAGGACCGATGGCCGGTGGAGCATACTAGCCCTGAAGTGAAAGCATAGTGTGGGACGCCCCCAGCTAGATGGACGGACGACTTAAAGAAGGTGGCTGGGGCAGACTAGATGCGGATAACGTAGGACAGGGTGTTGTGGCACAGCCTAAGACGGGCCTGTCCAGCAGTGGATTGCAATAAGCTGAGTCGATTGACCAAGTTTTATAACGATAAACGTGGCCACCTACTGGGCTTCAACTATAGATATAAAAAAACGACGTGGCAGATTACTATCGACACGAAAAGAAGAAAAAGACGCATATATCTCACATATATCGCATATATCTTATCCAACCGAAGGTTGTCTGGAAGACATCACGATTACCGATAACACAACGTATTGTAAAATGACTGTCTATGTTAAGTAGGTATTATGCATCTTTCTGGCGTCTGATGTACAATTTGTAAATACACACATCAAAAGTGTCTAGGGATCAACATATATTTTTGCAATAACTTTTCTCCTGATTGATATTAATTAAAATTTTCTTTAAGGATTCATCAAATAAAGTGTTTTCGTTTGTCACAGTAACGATAAACCAAGTCACCTTTGCATTAATAAAGAAATTTGCCATTTTCCTAATAAAGGGATTTTTGACATTTGAACCACTAACACAAAAGTTCGAAAAAAAGACTGAAATAACAGTTTTCTTTAAAATTTTATTGGGTAACTTAAACAATTAATAATCCGTGTTTCTACCGCGAACACTAACAACACAAGAACATCGGTTTGGCATACTCAAAATGAGTTCATCCAAATCACGCTGTGGAATGGCCGCCCATGTTCGTTGCAACAACAAAAAAAGGTCTTCTTGCGACTGGATACCCTCCATATTCGGCAGAGCTCTTCTCTGTAGCATATCCCATGCATGCTCAATCGGGTTCAAGTCTGGCGACTGAGCAGGCCAGGGCAGGACATTGATGTTAGCTGCGGCGAGAGTCTGTCTTACAACTCTTGCGGTGTGCGGTCGTGCATTATCATGCATTAACTGAAATAAGGGACCGATTTGCACTTGTAGAGGAACGATGACGTCTGATACAATCGTCTCAGCATAAATTTGAGCGTTGAGGTTGCCTCTGATCCAAATCAACTCAGTTCTTCCGCCGATCCAAATACCCGCCCATACCATGATGGTTCCACCACTACAAGGATGGACTTCCTGGCAGGATTTTAATCGCTGTTGGCGTCCAGGGGATCTCCAGTGTCGTATACGTCTTGTATCCGGTCTCATACCAAAACGAAACTCATCAGAAAAGCACACGAAACGCCATTGTTCTTCTGCCCAATTTCTGTGTTCAAGAGCCCATTGATATCGAATCCTACGATTGTGCATTGCTATAGGTGGTACCCGTAGCGGTCTTCGGGAATGAAGGTTCACTTCATGCAAGCGGTTTCTGACTGTTTGGTCGCTAATTAAGTTCCCTGAAGAGTGATGAAGCCTCACGGCTAACATCATGGCGGTTATTGTTGGAGCTCTTCGAGTTAAGATTTGAATGTATCGGTCTTGTCTCCGTGTGGTGCAGCGATACCGTCCTCCATGGCGCTCAGCCACGGTACCAGTGCTTCGGTAACGTGTCCAAAGTCGACTGATAACACTCTGACTTGTATTCAGAGCTAAAGCCACAGTACGTTGCCGGGAACCAGCTTCTATCATTCCCACGGCTCTGAGCATTTCTTCCCTGCTTAAATGACGTCGCCGCTCCACAATAACGTTGGTTTTAATCAGTAGTAGGGAAACAGTAGCACTAATAATGTCTTCAATGCGTTGTATGTTTTTATAGGGAAAATATTGACAGCTGATTTTCATCTTTTACTCGAATTTGATTCACAGTTCCTGATTCAAATTATGAAATGCACCAAAAAGGATCCATATAAATTTATAAAATCATAAATTTATTACAAAGCCACATCTCAATCTCAAGAAATCCGCATAAAAATGCTTGATCCCTAGACACTTTTGATGTGTGTATTATGTTCCTGATTCATAATCAGCCTTCATTGTTCCCACTGCTGGGACACAAGCCTCCTCTCTGTGAGAGGGAGTAGGCCGTAATCCACCACGCGGCGGGCCCAGTGCGGGTTGGTAGATGTCACATGTCTTCGAATTTTTGGTTCTAGGACATGGCGGTTTCCTCACGGTGTTTTCCTTCACTCACTCTTCTTTTTTTTCACTTCATTTTCTTGTGTAACAAAGAAGATTTTTTTTTTAGAAATTAACGTTTTGATATATTTTACAAAATACCTTTTTTTAAGAGTAGTCAAATGTTGTTTACATTTTGTGTCAAGCCAAACTGAATAGGATATAAGAATGTTTGGCAAATATACAACCCGTAAGAGTTAACTTGGGATCCGAACGGCCCCTCCCGACTCCCGCGCTGTTACGGCTCGCTCTCGCCATCGACGCCTCAGTACCGCGCGCTTACGTCATTCGAACGAAGTCTCAAGTTAACTCTTGCGGGTTGTACTTAAATAACGAGAAATCATTATTTAATTTTACTCCCTCTGGCTGGAGGCCTTAATTTATTGAGACATCCACAGGCAAGCCCAGTTAAGCAGACGACAACCTCATAGGTAGAACTGGGAGATGCCATTTCCAAAATCATAAATACCGATAAATAAGCATGGCTGGCTATCTTTTTTAACTAATTTTCCTGTTGTTATTAAATTCTAAACAAATTATGTTTTTAGGGTTCCGTACCAAAATGGTAAAACGGAACCCTTATGGTGAGACTTAGTCTGTCTGTCTGTCTGTCTGCCTGTCACAGCTGGATATCTCAAGAACTACTAATGCTATCAACTTGAAATTTGGAATAATTTTAGATGACGTTTCCCCAACTATTTTTCAAATAAGAAAGAAATAAAAATATTTTATGTATATTTTTTGCAACAGGGACTGAAAGGAAGTCTGAAAAATTCAAAGTGGGGCTACTAGGGCATGTGGGGTTTTCACATGAAAGAGCGCAGTTTGCTCATTCTCAAACATTTTTTTCTTTTTTTTTAGGCCGCATATTTTTCGACTTTTGATCAAAAATGTAAAAAAAATACCGTTCTCCCCCTTATCTCCGAAATTTGCAAAGAGAAAATTTTGAAATTATTCTATGGGATATAAGTCTATGTAAAGATTACAGAAAAAATAAAACGAAGTCTCTAAATAGCACACTTTTTCAGAAATCATCAACAAAAGTTACAGTAGTTCCACTATCCGTCAAGAGATGGCGCTGACATAAAAATGCAATATTCTACACCGCATTGCACTGTCTTAAAATTCCCTGATGAATATAGGCCTCGCCGATGAAAATTTAAAAACATAGGTAATAATATGATGGTATCATGGTACGGAACCCTCGGTGCGCGAGTCCGACTCGCTCTTGCCCGGTTTTTTTTTTGTAGACAGTAGCAGTCTGTAAAGCTATTTAAAGTCTCTGTCAGAGACTTTAAATAGCTTTACAGACTTCACAGACATTTACAGACATTCAGAGACTCTCTGAATATAAAGCAATATTTACCTATAGTCGCAAATAAGTCTACAGACTCGCAATTATAGTTCACTTTGATCTCTGCGATGCCTTCTATAATTCGATGGCACTCGCTTTACATACCCATTATTATTAAACAACGTGAAATTTCACTGACGACGTTATTGCCACTTGTGACTAGCATTATTGAAATTTAATTATGATTGTAGAATACTCCGATAGTACCATTCAAATGCATACGAAGACAGTATAGAATTTAATTATATATCTACATATTTGAAAGACCAAAACTATTCTGCTATCAAATCATATTCTCCTTCCATTGATATTTTATTTTATTTTATTTATTTGGCTCACCAACAATTGAGTACACTGACACAAAGATATGAGATACATCCAATAGACTTATAGACTAGTGTACCAATTTCTTACAGGTTAGCACATCATGCATTACTTATTTATCGATATTGAGCGCATACTTAAAATTAGATGAGTTCTTATACTCACCGAACATAATAAAATTATAAATTAAAAACATAATTCAAATTAAAATTACATGCAATCAAATCAAAGTAAAAATAAAAAATACAATGAAAATGAAAACTGAAATAAAATTAATATTAAAATCAAAATCATAATTAAAATCAAAATCATTATTTAAATTAATATAAAAATCAACACTTAAATTAAAATCAAAATTGAATTTACTTAGGTACACTAAAATGATTTTACAAGTTTTTGTACAAAATACTTCGGAACTTACCAAGTGAGTCAGAGTGCACATCAACAAGATCACTGCAGCTGTTTAATAATTTACATAGGCGGGGGATATAAATTCATCATTCATCATTCTCCTGCCCTTATCCCAATTTATTTGGGGTCGGCGCAACATGTCTTTTTCTTCCATACTTCTCTATTAGTCGTCATCTCGGTAGTCACCCCCTTTCTAACCATATCATCATTCACACATTCCATCCATCGTTTCTTTGGTCTTCCCCTACTCTTATAGCCATCGACGTCCATACTCAAAACTCTCCTCACGACATTTTCCTCATTTCTACGTAACACATGCCCATACCATGACAACCGATTCCCACGCAACTTTTCAGTTACCGGTGCCACTTTCAAACTTCCTCTTATGTACTCATTTCTTATTCTATCCATTCGTGTAACACCACACATCCCTCTTAGCATTCTCATCTCTGCTGCATGCAATTGCCTTTCATTCATCCCTTTTGTGGCCCAACATTCTGATCCATACAAGACAGCAGGTCTAATAATGGTTTTATATATCTTCCCCTTAAGTTTAAGGGGAATGCGGGAGTCGCAAATTGTTCCCGTGACCTGCCGCCATTTCATCCATCCAGTGTTAATTCTGTGCTTAACCGTCCGATCTACTTCGCCATCGCTTTGCACGAGTGAACTGAGATACCGAAAGTCGGAACAGACTGGGAGAAGTGCACCATCAAGTGCTATAGCTCCAGAACTGGAGAGACCGCCGAAATCGCAGAACATATATTCGGTTTTGGTTCTGCTGATTTTCAAGCCAACATTCTCCAGCTTCTGTTGCCATTTCTCCAATCTGCTCTGGATCTCAAGTCCATCTTCACCGACAAGGCGGGGGATATAAATTATGAACCAAGAAAAAAATACGTGTTTTAGGGTTGATTTTTCAATCTACAGATATTTTTTATTCGTGGCATAAAACTGACGTCTGACAGATTATGTATGGAAGAACTATCATCATCATAATCATCCTATAATCAATCAAAATCTTAAATGTTAGTTCGTTTAAAAGACATTTAAAAAACTTTCTCGTAAGTAAATCGTATTAATCTTAGAGTTCTTATCGGAAAAAATAAGTGGGATCTAAGTATCAATGGTGTTGCCATTTTAAATGACTTTATGATTGACTTCTTGGTACTCATCTTGTGTTCAGTTTATTTATTCTTGACATGCACTTTGCAACAATAATTAAAATTAAAATGTTATTGGACTTTTTGATAAAATAAATTATAAAATTTTCTTATTTTTACTTATTTAAATTGACATGCATGTATTGTATCCATTGACATACTTAATATTGATTTCATTTGATGTAATAGTACGACATTTTTTTTTTATTTGTTGTGATTCAAATGATTTGACATTAATTCGTAAAATGGAATTATAATAATACTCTAGTTGTTATTTAAAATGATATTAATTGATTATGATTTGCATGCTCATGTGACGGCAGAACACGGAGATCTAACTTCTATGACAACATCTATGTACCAATTATTTACCCATGTTTGCAAAGAAATAAAGGATTTGATTTGATTTATAATGTTCCCACTACTGGTAAACAGGCCTCCTCTCTGTGAAAGGGAGTAGGCCGTAATCCACCACGCGGGCCCAGTGCGGGTTGGTAGATGTCACATGTCTTCGAATTTTTGGTTCTAGGACATGCCGGTTTCATCACGATGTTTTCCTTCACCGTTTTGAGAGTAGTGGTGATGAAATAATTTACACAAAGTAAAGCCTGCCCTGGGAGAACTGTCAAAAATTCAAAATTATTCCTCCGGTAAAATTATCTGGCGTTGGAAAGTTCAGCCCTAAATCATTATTTCAAGTTTTTTTATGTAGAGTCCATAGATATCAGAGAGATATGCCTTCACTCTATATTTGATCGAGTTTAAATGTCGCCACCTTTTTCCTACTCCTGAAACTCACACAAAAACAAAAGAAACAGATACGTCCCACATGATGCTTCTTTGGCACACACGCAAGAAAGCAGGCGTAACACTTTTGTGCTATCTTATTGTACACATGCTCAGAAGGGGCGGGCACTAGAAAGTATAGATACAGTCACAATGCACACATGCAACTCTGCACTGCGTAACACACTATCAATCTCAATCTGAATCATTTTTAAAGATAATGCTAATCCATTGCTTCATATGTTCGAAATTGTCTGTGTGGTGCCGGACTTAAAGAATTGCACCACCCCTTACTTCCCGTGGGTGTCGTAAAAGGCGACTAAGGGTCTTACCGGAGAATGGGCAGCAGCGTTCTCTATTTATTCCACCATCATACCATACTGCGATCGCCAACCCGCCTGCCAAGCGTGGCGATTATGGCAAACCCCCCCCCCCCCCCCCAAATTGGGGGAGGCCTATGTCCAGCAGTGGACGTCTATCGGCTGAAACGACGATATGTTCGAAAAATGTGTCGGCTCAACAACGTAAAGAACGCAATGAATGTTGCTGAACTGACAAAACCCATTGCTAATGATTGTGTGTACTCAATTAAATTTTTGGTCAGTTTGTTCGGATGGAGGCGACATGTGCCACGCCTCCATGACATATCCCTCGATATCCGTAGTAGAGTCGATGGCGAGTCGATGTCCAAAAAAGCTCAACTGGCTGTTCACAATGGTAGCACACCATTATGAACAGCCAGTTGAGCTTTTTTACGGTACTTACGCATATGTATTGAAGTGAATGTTGGGTGTGGCAAAAGAGGCATGAAAGTAGAATAAATGCTGTGGAAATGCGTTCCTTGTGAAGCATTATGTTGTGTAACTATACACACGCCAAGGAATTATGTGAAAAGGCAACGCTGCGGTTTAAAAGAAGATGAACTAACAAGAATGGAAAAAAGTATGCTTAGATGGTGTGGTGATGTTGAGAAGATGAATGAAAGGCGACTAACAAAAGATATTTACAAGGTAAATGTGAGTGGAAACGCTGGGAGGGGACGCCTAAAGGTCACCATAGCACACATATCAAATCGGAAATGGATCGGCTCCGTATCGCCTTGCGCCTCGCCGTCAAACAGGCGTCAACCTAACGTAAGCACGTAAACAAAGCAGATCAGAAGCTCCGATACGTCGGGCGTCGACTCGGCTACGGCTAAGCGACGCCTCGCTTACGGCTCGCTGACCGCTAGTTGACGGTGCAGCAGGCAGGCCGGAGAGGGAAGAGGGGCAAGAGTGGACGAAGAGACGTAAGCTCGGGTACGGAGAGACGTAAGCGCGTGGACGACGAGCCCTAAGCGCGGGGACGACGAGCCGTAACGCACCGCACCGCGGTTCGTGAGCATGTCCCGCCCGAGGCGAGGCGATTACGTTACGATTCCGATTAGTATGCGTTGCAGTAGGGAGTTTCATACAAAGAATACGGAACGGCTCGAGTTGATACGGTGCCGATCCCTTTCCGGTTTGATGCGTGTGCTATGACCTTTAAAAGGATTTAGTGACCTTGTTGGTGATGTTTTTCAGAATGACCGTTCGATACGTAATACTCTCAATCGGCGTGCGCGTATGCAAAAGGAGAATGTAAGGATCGTAGCAGGTGGCGTTCTGTAGTTTCTGCCCATCTGAAGCGACCGCAACCGCGAACCACAGCGACAACGTCGCCCAACCCCAATAACAGGCCGCAGCGACACCAGTAGTTTCCATGTAACTCTATGAAAACGTTTTCGTAGGTGGTTACATTACCGCCTGTTACCGTTTTCATAAGGTTTCAAGCTAACCAGTCGTGTTGCTGGTCGCCTTCAGAAGACTTCACCTTTAGGCCTTATTGTAACTAACAGTCCTCCGGACCGAATTACCTTCCGACTTTATTATAACTAACAGTCCTCCAGACCGCATTACCTTTAGGCCTTATTGTAACTAACAGTCCTCCAGACCAAATTACCTTTAGGCCTTATTGTAACTAACAGTCCTCCAGACCAAATGACCTTTAGGCCTTATTGTAACTAACAGTCCTCCAGACCAAATTACCTTTAGGCCTTATTGTAACTAACAGTCCTCCAGACCGAACTAACTTTAGGCCTTATTGTAACTAACAGTCCTCCAGACCGAATTAACTTTAGGCCTTATTGTAACTAACAGTCCTCCAGACCAAATGACCTTTAGGCCTTATTGTAACTAACAGTCCTCCAGACCAAATTACCTTTAGGCCTTATTGTAACTAACAGTCCTCCAGACCGAACTAACTTTAGGCCTTATTGTAACTAACAGTCCTCCAGACCGAATTAACTTTAGGCCTTATTGTAACTAACAGTCCTCCAGACCGAATTTCGACCATGGCAGCCAATTTCAAAGCAGATTAGCCATTTACGCGGGAGATATTATAGTACTCGAACACAGGTGCAATTAGGTGTGCTGTAAGTACTTACCGATTGAATGTGTTATAATGCTGTAAGTCGAATACAAGCTGTATTTGAGCGCGTCCCATTTCAGTTTGTACCTTACGTACATGTATGTGATTATATGTTCACCTGAAAAAAATAAAAGTATTGAATTTCGTAGTAGTTACATCAAGCAAAAGAGTTAGGTAAATGTTTCGGCGACGAATGAATAAGTATATATTTTTTGCGTAAATAATATGAGCTGGGACATAAATTAGGGTTGCGACATAGTTAGGTACGCAAAAATCAACGAGAAGACCAGAAGAGTTTCTTTAGGAATTTCCCGAAGTTTTATGCGTCGCATATTTTTTTAATGTGGTTCGGCAATAACTCTCTTAATGTAGGTACAAAATAACTAATGACAAAGATCTTTCGATAATAAAACAACACTTTTTGTTATCTTCATCGGAGCAGGCTCTCTCATTGTTTGCTATAATGAGCGGTCATGTCATCATAACTGGGCTCGAAAATATTTAAGTAATGATAAGTAGTATTATTATTATATAAGTAGTATTCTAATTAACTGATAACAGTTCAATCAACGCACAACACGTATATTGTGGCTTCTGCTCGCGGCTTCATCCGCGTGTAATTTTGGCCCCGATCTACCATCGCCCGCCCATCCTATTCTTTGTTTTCACTTAGCATTCTTTCTTACTATTTTCTTTTTGCTGGGCTCCTAAGGGTCGTAGCGTGATGTTAAATTTAAATAGCCTTCCTCAAGTTTCCAAAAATTTTAAAAAAATATTTTAACTTTTACCTAATACTTTTGATAGCCATGGTAGCCACCATGGCTATCAAAAGTAAAAAAGAATTTTTCAAATCCGACTGGTAGTTCCAGAGATTATCTAGTCAAACCAACAAACTCTTCAGCTTTATTATTAGTAAAGAAATTATAGATAAAATGCAGTTCTAAGCAAGTAACAACAGCATACATCATAGATTTATGACAGACTAGCTGCGCCCCGCGGTTCTCCCGCGTAAATGTCGATCCCGTGGGAATATCGGGATAAAAAGTAGCCTATATGTTATTCCAGGGTGTCAGCTACCTCCATACAAAATTTTATCAAAATTGGTCCAGCCGTTTGAGCATGAAGAAGTAACAAACATATAAACACACACACATACACACACACGCGCTCACAAACTAGCGCCCTTATAATATTAGTGTGATAATTATAGTAGTCTTCTCGACCGAATTTTCTGGCAGATAGATGGAGGCCAATATAGCGGAGACTAGCCATCAATGCGAGAGATATTATAGTGTACAAGTGTGTGCGCATACACAGATGAACTATCTATTCCCTCACTCTCATTGGCTGACGGGACGGCAATCTGACATGGAGAAAGATCAGGAGCAAGACCAACGGCTTAACGTCATTGCACATATCTTTTATGGTTGTGCACATACTTGCTGTTGGGTTATTGAATCAACATCAATAGCAATTAACTCCTGCTGCGAGAAATAGGTTTATTCCATGTTGTGTCAAAAGACCCATCCCCATATTGGATCGCGCTGGTCAACCTAAGAAGCTTAACCATCTCCCAGGGCTCATGAATTAAGGCCTCCAGCCAGGGCATAAAACTAGTAAACTAAGCGACTGCACGCTAAAGGCGTCCTTTGTGGGGCACGGACCTCGGAATGCCAGTCCGTCGCAGCCACTTTTATAAGGACGTCGGCTACGCCTACTCTACATTCGCGGACTTACTGTTCAACCAATCAATCATCAAGTTCATAAAACTTACCATGGTTAGGTCCGTAAACAATAGCAACGACAAGGAGAGTAAAGATTATCTTCTTCCTGAAGTTCGTCTCCCTCTTCTTGAACGCCACTTCACCAGTTTCTTTCACCAATATCACCATGTCTGAGCAAGATACTGGCTCCACCTGGAATATAGTTATTCTTAACCTATCATCTTGCTTGGGAATCAGAATCCTATGTTACGTAAATTATAGGTTAAGTTAATATATTTTTATTTTAATAGTTTGTTAGTTAATTTAGTATAGGAAGATTAACCAATGTATATATTTTAATCGTCCGTAAATTATTGTTTTTAAAAGTGGAATTATTTAGAGGGTCTATGTAGGTATATGGCTATAAGAGTAGGGGAAAACCAAAGAAACCATGAATGGACTGTATGAATGATGATATGGTTAGAAAGGGGGACTATCGGGATGACTACTAGATAGAGAAGTGTGGAAGAAAAAGACATGTTGCGCCGACCACATATAAATTGGGATAAGAGCAGGAGAATGATGATGTATATGGTGGAAAAAACATCATACATTTATAGCGTTGGATATAAAATGTGTATAGAAAAAATGTTTACCTTCTCATTCTTATCTGTCCTTGGTTTAGTATTACTCTCCAAGCAGAAGAATCCGTAAGAAAAAGTTATCATGTAAATAACTCCAGAAATAATAAAGATTCCATAATATCCTAACAACTTCAGCAGGATTCCACTCAAGGCTGTGCCAATAGGAATTCCAGCAGTCATGCAAAGATTCACAAGTCCCACTCTAAAGGTCCTGCTTTCCTCATCAGTAATATCACTTATATAGCTGAAGACGCCGAGATAAACCATGACCCAGCCTCCTGTAATAGCCGGGAACAGAGCTTCAAAGAACATTGTCACTTCTACACCAATCTCATTGAAGAAGAAGGTGCTAAACAAATTGCTGATACACACCATGAACTCGCCGAAGATTGGCATCAGTATACACACTTTTCTATTCCCAGTTCTGTCGCTCCACGCCCCCATGAATATTACGAGCAGCGTTGGAAGTGAAGTCTGTATCACACTTTTCCATGATTCTATGTTCGATATGATTTTTTGGACTTCAGCTTCGAACTCAGTCAAGTTGCCTTTCCTATCTATCAATGCATCACATATCGTTTCATTGTAGTTTAGTTTCACGCGACAAGTTTTATCCAAGTTCAGATTCTGTATCGCCAGTCTGGCTAACATCGATGGTATTATGAGACCAGCTAGTATAGGCTCTACCGTTATATTTGATTTTATTCCGCATAGTTTTCTTCTAAAACTTTCCTTTTCGGCTGTACTATATTTGATATTTTTCTCTTTTAGTTGTTCATCTGCAATGGATTCTTGTTTTGTTTCTGGATCTGACATGTTGTGTTGTGTTCACTCAATGAAAGTAGTTGTCAAACTAACAGAAGAAATGATATGTTATTAAAAGTTTATTCCTTACAATTATTATCTCAAATACGTATTATTTGATGTGCTTAAGATGTGTATTATGTACGGCTTGATCCAAAAAATGTTACAGAAATTTTGGTATAATTTATATTGGGTGTTGTTTTAAAATCATATAGAAATGTAGAATAGAGGTTTTATTCTTGTGTTGACAGATATAGTTATAACCTTTTTAAATATAGAAACACTGTTTTAGAAGATAATCAACAATACACACAATACAATACATCCCTATTCTGTTAAAACCACGCTTAGTACAGTCCATTCACAGTTATTTTATGTCTGACACCAGCAACCTAACGGCAACCTTATTTTAATGAGAATAAAGATCACTGTCATTCGGACAGTGATGCAAAATCAGAGGTAAAATAACTGTGAACTGATTGTAGAGTACAAAATAACTATACATACTTAATTTATTGACTACCTAATTTGCTGCCTTAGTTTTATTCCTTATTTTGACTAGATTCGTCTTTTGCCGTGTACATAAATTGTATTCAATATATATTTTTCTCATTTGTTGTTGAAAACTAAACATCCTGTAGAGAATCCGAGTTATCAAAATTAAATAATTGTACATTAGTTAACGAATATTTGCGGAGAATATTTACCCAGCCTGCCACTGCACCTTGATGATCTGATAAAATTGTACAAACAATGTAATCAATTGTCTCGTATTTGCTCTTAGATATTACTTGCGCAAGCAACTTGTTTGAAGCATTAGGTATTATTATTGTATTATTTCATTCATCATCATCATCATTTCAGCCGAAAGACGTCCACTGCTGGACATAGGCCTCCCCAAGCACCTCCATTTCAACCGGTTCTGTGCTTCTCGCATCCAACGGGTTCCTGCGGCCTTCACAAGGTCGTCGGTCCACCTTGTGGGAGGCCTTCCAACGCTACGTCTTCCGGTACGCGGTCGCCACTCCAGAACCTTTCGGCCCCATCGGCCATCTGTTCTGCGAGCAATGTGCCCGCCCACTTCCACTTAAGTTTGGCAATTCTTCGGGCTATGTCGGTTACCTTGGTTTTCCTGCGGATCTCCTCATTCCTGATTCGATCACGCAGGGAAACTCCAAGCATAGCCCTCTCCATTGCCCTTTGGGTGACTCTTAGCCTTCTTATAAGGCCCATCGTGAGTGACCACGTTTCAGTGCCATAAGTCATCACTGGGAACACGCACTGGTCAAAGACTTTCGTCTTGAGACACTGCGGTATGTGAGACGAGAAGATATTGCGTAGCTTCCCGAACGCTGCCCAGCCGAGTCAGATTCGTCGATTGACCTCTTTCTCGAAGTTAGACCTACCTAACTGGACAGTTTGTCCTTGTTATTTCCTTTATTTAACTAAATACATATAAATTATATTTTTAAATATTAGTATAAAAATATATAAACATTTTAAAATATAAAAAATAGTAGCCCACCGGTATCGGGAACAGGGTCGAAGCAGTCAGGGCTCCAGAGAGAGGAACCTCCTAACAATGCGGGCTGTGTCCAGAAGTACCGCTTTCGGGATCAAGCCCCTTGATCCAGCTGCCCAATGAGAGCCTTCTCGGGTGTTGTTCGAAGCTCCTGGCTATTGATCCATTGGCTGTCACGACTATCGGCACAATGATCGCTGAGTTCACATCATTTAGTTACTAATCCCTTTTTACAAACAAAACTATTACACTTTTACCATGCAACATTCTTTTCCATTCATTTAACAACGGTAGAGATTGCGCGCCCGGTTCTATTGGCGTGACTGGTGTCAAGCGCTTGGTAAATTTAAAAAAGAATCGTTTTTTGAGAAAATTGTTTTTTTATGACGAGTACAATCATGTGTTTAGGTTAATATAGGTCACTAATTACCGGTCACTCTATGTGCAGTGCAAATGGGAGTAATGTATCTTGACTGGCTTTTTACTACTTGCTACTTAGCTAAAAAAAGTAAAAGCTTCTACTCTCCGGAAATCAGCACAACCAGTACAGTGCTAAAAGATAGAAAAGAGTAGGTTTAAGTAATTATTAATACACAATATATTTATTTCTTCCACGTGTGAACTTAGGTGGTAGGTTTTACAGAATATGATCATTGTGGACCCTGTCGGGCACAGCAAAATTAGGAGAGAAGAAGAGGGCTTATATTTGACTACTTCGTTATTCTAATAAATATTGTAATTATTTTATAAAAAGTAGGAGAGGGGAAGAGGGATTTTATTTGACTACTTAGTTGTTATAATAAATATTGTAATTATTTTATAAAAAGTAGGAGAGTGGAACAGGGTTTTTATTTGACTACTTAGTTATTCTAATAAATATTGTAATTATTTTATAAAAAGTAGGAGAGAGGAACAGGGCTTCTATTTGACTACTTAGTTATTCTAATAAATATTGTAATTATTTTATAAAAAGTAGGAGAGAGGAAGAGGGATTTTATTTGACATGTAATTTTAAATTTGTCATTTAAATATTCATTGATATTATAATTTATATAATAGAAATTGTTTTAATTTATTTATGAATGTATTAATTTTTGTTCTTCTTTAATTATTTCTGGTAATTTATTATATATTTTAATTGACATGACTAGTGTACTTGCTAAGTGCATTTTTAACTTAGAGCTTGGTTAGTTTAACCTATTTTATGGCGTAATGTATATTTTGACTGTATATTTTGTCTTGTTGTGTAAAAGTGTTGGTATTCTTAAGCATGTAATGGAAACGCAGATGAATCTTTATAATAATATAATTTGTTCTTATAACAATTAACATAATATAACATTACGCCGCTCCTTAAAGGGTCTGGCAGAGGTGTATACAGTGAAGAATACCTCACATTTGTCATAAAGAAATAATACATACAAACAATCATAACTAAACAAATTAATCATTGTTTCTTTCTTACGCAATTCAATCTCCTATCATGACTTCATGTTCGAGATCAATGCTGTTGATAAGCGAATCCTTTTTCTTCCCCGCCTGTAATTCAGTAGCGTTGATTGCTTCACCATCTATAGGTTTGGACCTGGACGTGTCTTTCTTGTGCTGTATGAAGAACCAGCTGTAAAAGTCATTCTGAATTAGTTACGCACAGGCACTAGCGGACCTAGGGCTGTGCGAGCGGTGCGACGGCACCCGGTGCCGTCATGGGGGGGCGCTGAAATTAACCGAAATGCGACCACCAGGCGCCCATCAACGAATAGTTACTGATAGTTTCGATGACCGATGATATTAACTACTATAAAGCGCTGACGCGAAGTAAATTTGGGCGCGCAAACGAAGCGGGCGGCGCGGCGCGGAAAGGTCCATATTGAAAGAAGCTTGTGCTGATTTGCAAATCAGTTTGACTGGGGCGCCGCAATAAAATTTAGCACCACCTAAAAACATTCTAGGGCCGCCGCTGCGCACTGGCATAATCAGCCGTAATGATAATGTTCTCACCGCCGGACACAGGCCTCCTCTCAGTGAGAGGGAGTGGGCCGTAATCCACCACGCGGGCCCAGTACGGGTTGGTAAATGTCATATGTCCTCGAATTTTTGGTTCTAGGGTATGCCGGTTTCCTCACGATGTTTTCCTTCATCGTTTTGAGAGCAGTGGTGATGAAATAATTTACACAAAGTAAAGCGCCGGTCTGGGTTCGTACCCACGACCTAACAACTCGTAAGTCGCGGCTGATACCACTGGGCCACCACTGCTCTGTTATGTTAGTTATATACTAACCCACTTACTAATAAACGTATTATATCAGATGAATAGTTCTCTCTTTCAGTCGTCAGTAATTTGACTTTCGAAAGAAGAAGACAAAGCGTTGTGTAACTATACAAACGCTATACAACGTATATTAGTAAGGGGGTAAATAAGTGTACCTATTGAAATCTAGTAGTCTAATAGATTTTAATTTCATTTTACTGTAGACGGTAAAACTAGAGACAATGACCGATGCAATGACGAAATGTCGAAACATCAATGAGGAAATGTCGAAACATCAATGACGAAATGTCGAAACATCAATGACGAAATGTCGAAACATCAATGACGAAATGTTGAAACATCAAGGTTTCTGTGCTATACCTACATATAAACCTTCCGGAATAAATGCTATAAATGATGGTAAAAACCGCATCAAAATCTATTGGATACTTAAGAAAAACTAAGCGGTCAAGCAAACAGACGCGAAAAGCGACTTTGTTGCTATGTATAAAAGGTGTTATTTAGATTTAAGGCCTCACGAAATATAACTGAAGAAAGTAATCTTGTCGATCCTGGGCTAGAACACAACTTGCAGCAGTACTGTGGTTTGTGTATACCTCACCAAGTCATGTGGCATACAGGTCAAAGATTGTTACTGATGTGCAAAAATAATGGTCCTCATCAAGATTGATCTCAACAAGGGCAGCTCAAAATTGTGGCATAAAACTACGGGCTCATTAGTAAAATAATGCTTTTTTTCATTTTAAGGTTCTCTCAAACTTAGTTTGAGCGCCTTTTAGGAATAATACGCCATTTTTAGTGCAGAACCATGTATTCTTCTGGTAACAAATAGCTCTTAAAATCAAAGTTAGGCGCAGTTTAAAGTTTTTCGTAAAAACTATGAACATAAATTGTAAAAGTCTTAAGCCGGATAATTTATTTTAGTAATTGCTTTAAGCTCCAAGTTAGGACTTAGAACAATATTTGCTAATCTCATCTGATTTAAGTTTCAATCTTTCGGCAGAACACGTCGTACACGGTACGCCTAATTAGTAAAGAATATTATGAATTTATGAGTGGTGCAAAAACATTTCGTTTTTGTCACGACTCATAAACTCATACTACTACATGCGAAAAAAAAAATTCGGCTCCTTTCTGAAACTGTTTCTATTGTTATACTCCTGATAGTACACAGAACCTACTTAATTTATACACCATTGTATAGATAATTTAATGGAGATAAATCCTGTGCTTTCAAAACGTCAAAATATTTTTAAAAAAATCCCGTCAATCAAGTGTGAAACCTGCAAACATTGTAGCTTGCGAAAAAATCAATTAAATGAGTAAGTTTTCTCTGTTTATTTTGAATATACTACAGTTTGTGTCCGTACCTCGGAAAGCACATTAAGCAGTTGGTCCCGGCTGTCATTTGTGGATCTTTAACACTCGTTACGGGTTGTCAGTAGCCCGAAAGTCTGACAAGCAGTCTTACCAAGGGGTATCGTATGTACCCAGTAATTGGGTTGTGGAGGTCAGATAGGCAGTCGCTCCATGTAAAATACTGATATTCAGCAACATCCGGTTAGACTGGAAGCCGACCCCAACATGGGTAAAGGCTAGGCAGATGATGATGAGTTTGTGTCCAACACTTACAAAAATTAAAAAAACCCTACCGCAAACAAGTCCGACCCTTTAAAACAAACGTCAAATACTCACGCAAAGAACAGCAGCGGTGGAAACGTAAGCACAGTGCTAACATAATAAAAGATGCCAGCATCTATCTCCAAGGTGGTCATATATATCCAGGAGTACATCGGCCCGAATATCATTGCAGTCACCACCTCCATCAGGTTGAAAAATGACGTCATTTTACCTGAAATCACGTACGAATCGGTAAGATAACAGTCAATTTTCGTTGTGTGGTTTCGGGGACGTGTTTTTGTGAGGTGAAACGAATGTTGAGGTCTTCGTCGATACCTGATTTATGTGTGTGTGTTTTTTAGGTGGAGACACGTTGTTGTTTTTCGTAATTTTTCGACAAGTCTAGTTTATTTGGCTGAATAAAGTTTTGTGTTTTTTTTTATATTAGGCATGTCAGTTTCAGTTGGTACGTTTCGAATAATGCTTGGTTACTATCTACTTCGTTTACAGTTTTAATATCATTAAAAAATGCCCTGAGACAGTGAGGCGGGGTCGCGGCAAACCACGTAGGTACGAGATGGCGGGACGAGCTGGATAGGTTCCGTCAAAACTGGAAGGACTGGAAGGAGGACACGAGGGGTCGCGAAAGATGGAAGGAGTGGAAGGAGGCCTTTGCCCATGAGAGGGACAGCATAGGCTAGAAAAAAAATAACTATATGTGGGTGTTGTTTACAATTGACATTCAAAACAGCCTTATATGTGCCTACTTGAAATAAATACTTTGACTTTGTCTTAGGGCTGATTTTTCCATTTTTTTTCTGTCTTTAAATTAGATCTACTTCTTCGTAACTTACATACCTAGTTCATCACTCGTCACTAATTTGGATGAAATCGATCTCAGTGCAGTGAAAGATGTCGCGTTGAACATCTCTACAGCAACCGCTGAAAAATAAGAACACTTAATGATTATCTTGTTTTTACCTTTGAGGGCGAATTCTACCAAACTTTTATACCTAGAATAAGTCTTATCCTGAGAATAACTTTCGAATTTTTAATAGTTTTACCATACTTGAATTGTCAGACGTCAATTTTATTCCACGGATAAAAGATATCTGACTTTGGTAAAATCAGCCTTGCTATGCAATTCTGTAGCCATCTCACCGTGAAAACTTGGGTGAACTGAGCGTGGAGTGAGCTGTCAATAGTGTCAATTCCTAGCAAAAACAAACTCACATCACCTAAGTTATCACGGTGAGATTTCTACAGAGGCGGCTGAAGCGGTCAACGGTCAACCACTATCAGTTTGCGATGATCTAATTACCACAGACACTAAATAGTCTACCGGTCAAGCTGTTGAAATTAGCAAGATAATGACTGACGATTTCATATCTTTTACTAGCACGAGCTATTCTCGAATTGCTCATGCTGTTGTATACAGGGTTATTGGTAAAACAGAGGTCATTGTACTCATCATTATGAACAACTTGTACTATGGGACCAAACTAGAAATCGCGAAAAAAAAATCATCTGTTCTCTACATTTATGTTCGTATAACTCGTCAAAATGTAGGGAACAGCTGTTTTTTTTTTTCGCGATTTCAGGTTTGGTCCCATAGTAAAAGTTGTTCATAGTGATGAGTACAATGACCTCTTAAGAGGTTGTTAATATTTTACGAATAACCCTGTATAGTTTTACCAGGGAGTAAATTAGTAAGGCGGAACTGCGCAGGGTACTGAGGGTGATCTAGAACTCTAGACAGTAGAATGTTGAAGTATCTTCACTCATTCAAATCGACGATTGACGCTCTGTCAATGCATCCTGCTTTATTGATGGATTTATGGTGCTCTAAAAAAGTATCGAGGAATGAAGATACCTAAATGCACGCCAAGCACGTCCTAGGCTGGCACATACTACAGCCTTTCTTATCCTTTCTTACCCAGTTTTTAGGGTTCCGTACCAAAATGTTAAAAAGAAACCCTTATGGTGCGACTCAGTCTGTCTGTCACAGCTGGATATCTCAAGAACTACTAATGCTATCAACTTGTTTGGAACAGGGACTGAAAGGGGGTCTTAAAAATTCGAAGTGGGTCCCCCCCCCCCCTTATCTCCGAAGTTTGTATAGAGAAAAATCTAAAATTATTCTATGTGATAGAATTTATATAAAGATTACAGGAAAAATAAAACGATGTCTCTAAATAGCACACTTTTTCAGAAATGAGCAACAAAAGTTACATTAGTTCCACTATCGGTCAAGAGATGGCGCGGATCTAAAACTGCAATAATCTACACCGCAGCCTGCAATGTTAAAATTCTCTGACGAATATAGGCTTCGCCGATGAAAATTTATAAACATACTATGATGGTGCGGAACCCTCGGTGCGCCAGTCGAACTCGCTCTTGCCCGGTTTTTTTTTTATACTATCCACATTGTTCGGGCCGCTACGATAGAAGAAGGAGCTAGGTAAATTGGGTGCCCCGGATGTAGTTAAGTAACAGTAGCTCCACCCAACTCTATTGAAGGACTGGCGATAAACCCTACTTACCAATATACATGTCCATTGTGTTTCTAGCGAGCCCAGTGTAGAGGGCTCCGACGATTTTACTCCCGTTGGAGATTAAGCCAAGCACTGAGTCGTCCCATTTTAAACGGTGACTGAACAAGCTAATTGAGATTAAAGCACCTGGAAAAGAAATATGAACAGAGAAATCAATAAACCTGTCATTTTAATACATATATCGATACCTCTGGGCTCAAAGGGCGTACCTATAGCACAAAACACAGGTTTTCAGGAGAAGCAAAAAACAAAAATAAAAAAATTGTTTTCGTTATATCTCTCTCATTTTTAGAGCTACATAAAAGTATCCAAGGGATAAAGTTCTTAGATTTTTGATGTGCTTAATAAGGTTTTTTCAAAAATAGGCCTGGTTTTGTATTGGCTGAGATAGCATGTGCTTTACGACCAAAAATTTTTAATATATGTCCTATACACCCCATAAAAATACGCCTTGAGCAGGTACACAGGGGCGTAAGCCCAACTTTTCATAAATGATGCAAAGACACAGGGGCGTATAAATTACTTGAATTGTTGTATAACGTGGTAAAAGACAATATTTTTACAATTATTTTTCTAATTGATATTTTATTTATTGAGTAGGCATCTATTCTTCGATAATTATTTAGAATTTTTTTTTTTTGCCGTTATGCTGCTGGACAAACATCTCCCACTCTCTTCCACAGCTCTCTGTTCAGAACAGCTCTCTGGCAAACCTTGAGCGTGGACCTCTGCTGAATTATCAAATACCATGTTTGAGAACCATACGTGAGGATGGGAAGAATACACATGTCGATGAGTCTTCTCTTGAAGTGATAGTGGAAGATCGCCCTTCATTTGACATTTCATGGCCCAATATCTCTTCCAGGCATTTTCGGTGCGTCTTGCAACTTCTTTGTTTGGTCTTGCCTGAAAGAGGTTATTTGACCATGATAGTGCTGCTCATCGACATATTTAACCTCCCCACCCGCCACGGTGATCCTGCGATGCACGCTATTCATCATCAACTTGGTCATTGACATATTCATTTGAAGTCCGAACTCTAGGCTTGCCATGCTGAGATCTTCTAGCATCTGAGTCAGCTCGGAGACTGAAGAGGAAAAAAGGACAATATCGTCGGCAAAACGAAGTTGGATAATCTCTTTTTTCCAACCGTAATGCCCCTTTCTGCCCAGCTTGCTGCTAGCTTTCTGAAGACTTCCTCCAGAACGGCCGTAAATAATTTCGGAGACAGCGGGTCTCCTTATTTAACTCCTTTATTGAAATGTAAAGACGGTTCTGTCTTAGAATTAATTTTTAATAGCTGGGGTGCTGTTTCTATCAAAAGAAGTGGTGTCTATTTCTTGATTTTGTAAGGCGTTGCAAATTGAGGTATGGCTTATGCTATCAAAAGCTTTTGAGTAATCTATAAATGCAATATAAAGTGGGAGCTGGAACTCTGTATGTTTCTCGAGAACCTTGTTGATGGACTACTTGTTACTATTCTACTACTGACCACCTCCACGGTGGTCAGTAGTAGAATGGCCGCGACGAAATCCGGCCTGTTCCGTGGGCTGATGTTTGTCGAGGGCTCCGGCTATTCTGTTCTCGATTATTTTAATGAAAGCTTTATACAGGTGTGGAACCAGACTGATAGGATGCTAATTGTCTATGTCTGTTTTGTCACCCTTTTTGTGGAAAAGAATAATCAAAGAATGGCAAAATGTGCGTGGCAGAATTCCGGTGTTTAAAATACTGTTGAAAAAATTGGTAACATGTGGAAGAAGGACAGGCTCTCTTATTTTTAAGGCTGCAGTGGTTACGCCATCGTCGCCTGGGCTCTTACTATACTTCATGCTCTGCAGTTCCTCTCTTCAATTAACTGTTTCGTTTGGTAACTAAATTTACTCTCTTTGTATTTGTTCGTTTTTGTTTTATTACTGACCTTTTTAGTGCTGTTTTTTATGTTAGTGTATTGCGTTTGAACGTCACCTTCGTCTGTTCTGTTTAATAAACTAAAATATTTTTTAAATCTAAATTCAATAGCTCTTGGTTTGCTATAAGAGTAGCTTTATTTAATCTTCTAATTGAGTTTTTAATAGAAATAAAAAGAGGATAATAGAAACTAAAATTGTGATGACAAATAAAAATCTTTTATTTCACTTTTCTATAAAAAAAAAACAAAAATATACTAAAAGTTTTTAAATTTGTAATGAGAACATTTAATTTTTCATTTTCTTCGTCATTTCTTATTTAATTTTTTTCAGTTTTTATGCTATGTAATCAGGTGTCTTTGTTATAATCTGCTACATCAGTTTTAAGCTAATAAAGCTTAAAACTGATGAAGCAGATCTCTTAGGTCTCTTTATTTTATAATAAAATGTAGGTCGTATAGCACAAATATATTTTTATATTTGAAATTTTTAAAGGACGTAAAGAGCAATATTACTTTTCGAACGATCTTACACCCAACATCTTCAACCAAATTGGTTTATACAACCTGCCAATTTTTGTGAAAAGTATAAAATGTCAAAAAGCTCAAAATGTGCTATACGCCCTTTGAGCCCAGAGGTATCGATATATTCAAGTCAGCAGTCAGCTAAAAGACGTCCACTCTAGAAAATGGGGCTCCCCAAAGCATATAGTCTCTTAAAAACGTTTAAGGAAAACGTCGTGAGGAAACCGGTATGTCGTAGGACCAAACATTCGAAGACATGTGACATCCAGCAGCCCGCACATAACGGCTTAAGGGGCCGGCGGAGCATGCGTAGTTCATTCAAACGTAATACCAAAATAATTTGTAAATCAAACATATTCCCAATGTAGTGTGTATTTATTCCGATTGGATTACAGAATATCTAGGTTCCCAAATATATATGATGAATGGACACTGATTTAAAGACGAGTTATGAGAAAAATAAATTTATTATAGAAATTTGAAATTCCTCATAATATCTCGTCTTTATATCAGAGCCCTTTCAAAATATATATTTGGAAACCTAGATATTCTGTAATCCAATCCGAATAAATATACACTACCTGAACTTGGTGAATTACGCATTAGCATGCGTAGTTCGCCGGCCCCTTAATCCCTCTCACAGAGAGGAGGCCGGTATCCCAGCAGTGGGAACATTTCAGGTTGATTATGCTTATGCTTGCAGCGGATTCCTGCAATCAGGTCGTCGGGCCCCTTGTGGGTGGCCCCCCACAAGGGGCCCGACGACCGACGAAAACCGACGACCCACAAAACCCAATGACATGCAGATATTCTTATCTCCATGTCATTGGGTTTTTAAAGCGGGATTATAGTCATTTAGTTGGCCCCTTAACACAGCTTAAGTTGTAAAAGTAAAATAAACATGTTTCTAGAGCAAATAAGTAGGAAGTGTTTTCTACGAGTAAAGTATTTATTAAGTAGGTATCTAGGGATCTCATTTTAATTGCTTTGCTCTTCTCGTGACGATAAAGTATATGCCTACTGTGAGAAAAGAAAGGTGTCATTTTTACCCGACTGCGCCAGAAGGAGGGTTATGTTTTTCGAGTGTCTGTATGTATATTTATTTGGCACGCTCGGTAGCCTAAACGGCTTTATCTGTTTCAGCTTGGGAAGTGCCGCTAAATTCGTCTTAATTGTGAAACTGAGGCCAATTTATTAAATTTTTTTGAAAAAAAAAATATTTGGCCGATTTTTGGCGCCATATTAAGTCTTCAAAAAATACGTGTCTTGTATGGTTAATTTTTAAC
Source organism: Mesoligia furuncula (assembly GCA_916614155.1). Lineage (NCBI taxonomy): Eukaryota > Metazoa > Arthropoda > Insecta > Lepidoptera > Noctuidae > Mesoligia > Mesoligia furuncula. Next base: position 25,153,023 of record OU744800.1, on the reverse strand, counting down.
TTTTATTTGTTTTTATTATAGCGGCAATAGAAATACACACTCTGTGAAAATTTCAACTATCTACCTATTACGGTTCATGAGATACAGCCCGCAGACATGCAGCCCGCAGAAGGATGGCCAGCGGAGGCTTAGTATTAGGATCCCGTTTGCACCCTTTGGGTACGGAACCCTACAAAGGTATTTATGAGATAAATGTGTGTGAGAGATCTATAACATTTATCAAGACAGATTGCCTGACTGTACCTAAAGACATTTAAATATAGTGTCCCAACAAGGGATTATATTATAAAACTACAAAATAGGCAAGTGTTTATTTTGCTAATTTGATATACCTAGATAGAAATGTAATTAGAAAAAAACTGGCCAAGTGCGAGTCGGACTCGCACACGTAGGGTTCCGTACCACAAGGCAAAAACGCCGAAAAAACTCGTTTGTTGTATGGGAGGCCCCTTAAATATTTCCTTTATTCTTTTTTCTGTTTTTGGCGCCATATTAAGTCTTCAAAAAATACGTGTCTTATATGGTTAATTTTTAACTTCTATTTGTTTTTATTATTTGTTGTTATAGCGGCAACAGAAATACATCATCTATGAAAATTTCAACTCTCTAGCTATCACGGTTCATGAGATACAGCCTGGTGACTGACAGACAGACGGTCTGTGGAGTCTTAGTAATAGGGTTTTTACCCTTAGGGTACGGAACCCTAAAAACTAGATGCTCATTACAAAACTAACCTGATGAAGAAAGACAGATGCATACAGTTTTAAATATGACCTCCAATTTAAAATATTCAGGCAGCCTCCCATCAAACAAATTGCATTTAACTCAAACCGTGGCTATTTCAGCCTATTTCTTCTATGCAAGGCTGGTGTAGCGGTCGCATTTTGCAACAGAGCAGACAACATTAAATAAAGTTTTATCTTACGGTATTTTCACCAACAGCCCAAAGCCTGAATTTGTGTCTGGATAGTTTCAATAGCTTATGCTATACGGAACTTATAGCTGACTAAATGTACCCGTGTACCATACACCTCTGTCTAAATGTACCCGTGTACCATACACCTCTGTCTATCTGTTCGGGTATTACAGACGTGTTCTATGTCCTTTTTAGGATTCCGTACCCAAAGGGTAAAAACGGGACCCTATTACTAAAGCTCCACTATACGTCTGTTCGTCTTTCACCAGGCTGTATCTCATGAACCGTGATAGCTAGACAGTTGGAATTTTCACAGATAATGTATTTCTGTTGCCACTATAACAACAAATACTAAATACAGAATAAAATAATTATTTAACGGGGCTCCCATACAACAAACGTGTTTTTTTCGGCGTTTTTTTCCTTGTGGTACGGAACCCTTCGTGTACTTGTTCGACTCGCACTTTGCCAGTTTTTTCCGTTACCTTTTACACCTACATAATACTAAAAGACTAACTAACTAACTATATAAATACAAAAACAAAAGGATATTTAGGCGTCGCAGTACTCGTCCGCATTGCTGTCATCCGGAAACGTGCCCAGAAGACTGGCAGCATTGCCACGTTGAATGGCAATGCTAATTCTTGGGCCAAAGAACGATCCAACCCTCTGGTATAATAATTAAACTATAATTAATTAATTAATTAATAGTTTTATGATTAATTAAGTATAATTAAATTAATTTATTTATTATTATCTATCACATTAATATTAAGGGCGAAAGTTTGTGAGTGTGTGTGTTTATATATTTGTTACCTCTTCACACTCAAACGGCTGGAGCAATTTTGATAAAATTTTGTATGGAGGTAGCTGACACCCTGGATTAACATATAGGCTACTTTTTATCCCGATATTCCCACCGGATCGACACTTACGCAGATAAAACCGCGGGGAGCAGCTATTTATTAATAAATCCAACTAAGTACATTACTTACCGAGTGAGTGGGCACATATAAAGAAAGTACCGTAGAAACTGTACATCAGGGCATCCCAGTTGAAACGGTAGCGGGTGTACAGGTAGCGTACCGTGTATTCACCTGGAAGTTACACGATTTGTATTATCAAAACCATAGTAAGTACGAGTAATCTAAAAGTTAGAAAAAAAAAACTTTTAAACTTACCAGCTTACAGTACAGACGCTAGCATATCAAGCTACTACAATCTGTCAAATTTCTTTAATAGATTTTCCACTTTATCGCTAGAGCATAAGGTTCAAACTTGATTGGGAAAATTTGACAGTTTCGGGTAGCTTCATGTGCTGGCGTCTGTACAAGTGTGCAGCATTCCGCTAGCGTTTTAGTTTTGTCACCCACACACTATTTAATTATGGGGAATTACTAGTGATCGGAATAGGTAGAGCTAATTAGGTTCATTGACCGCAAACATTGATGTTAATATGGATATTCCATGGGATTCCGACTGATACTACGGGATTTTTACGGGATTTTATTGTCGCTAGAGTGACGCACCTGTTTTTGTCTCTTTCTGCGCCACTAGAATTCAATTCTTTACCAACAGTAACTTCGAAACTAAACTTAACTTCGTAACTAAAAGGGAATATCCATATTATTCTAACCTGTGGCAAGTACATAAAACAGCTCTACCTATTCCGATCTATGGTAATTACTGTTTATCGAAAACATTATAACACTAAAACACTTACGTTAGCGGAATCACCAAGCGATAACAACTAGCAATTAGGAAGAAGAATGGGACGCATCTTCGTGGATGGCACTATCTGTAGAAGTCTAAGGGCCTGTCCATATCTCCACGTCACGACGGCGACGTCGTCAACGTGGAACAGTGCGGTAACGCGGCACGGTGCGTTGCCGCGTCGTGTTAGTGCACGGTACGGCAACGTTGCCTTGGAACGGCGCGTCTGACGTCGTCGTAAGCCGACGTGGCTACGATGCGCTCGCTCAGTTAATGTTTCATGGTGTTAGCGATTAGTTGTCAACAAAAGAAGAAGAAGAAGAAGTATAAAACGTTTACGTTTTACGTTACGTCAATGCACCGTGCCGCTTTACCCCACCGTTCCACGTTGACGACGTCGTGACGTGGAGATGTGGACAGGCCCTAAGTGGCATAATCATATCAACTCGTGAAAGTGTACCCCTTAACATAGGCCCTCCAACTAAGAACCGCCGCGTCTGCCGGTGAAAACCAGCGCTGTGGCTCTGTCTCGCATAGTGTCACAGCATTATGCTGAGCGGTGGCCGTCTTGTGTGGATGTGACGCATATTTCCCCCCAACTTGTTCATTGTTGTTTTTTCTTTGCATGTTTACCACAAATAGTAGTATTTTCTTTCTTTTTTCTACTAGGAAATTGTGTTATTATCACAACTGTCCAATTGATTAGCGGTGTTTTGTCATTCATTCTTGGAATATAGACCCCTTAGAAAAAGAAAAGTATAGACGGCGGGTAGCTCCATTTCATTTCCACAAGAAAGGGATAAAGTATTGAGTTATTTTAAGTAACAGAAAAGGATAAAGCTATACTATTTCCGTCTCTCAGTGCGTGCCAGTTTTTTCAAGGCAACTACTTATGTAGCTCATGTTAGATAAGTTAGTTTTTTGTCTCATGTGTGGCCACGCTACCCGATCTCTATTGCTTTCTTACTCTAAGATAGACCCTAATGGCCTTTTACAGACACCCACAGATGTAAAAGGGGCGAAAAATATATTTTTAATGTTCTGTACCATTTTTTAAGGAAAATATTTTAAGCCAATGCATCCAAACATATTATTATACGAGTAGACGTAGTTACTTTACAAACTAAACACTGATATAAATAATTCCATAGATCCCCAATGATAATTTGGATTTATGTCCGGAATTCAGTACAACCGTTGAATAAAATATAAGACTAGAAGCAAGTACGTACCGTGAGACGGGCCGTATATAAACGCAATCGAAGCCAGCACCAAAATGGACTTTGTTCTCCGCTTATTAGGTCCCTTTTTGAATGCAACAGTACAAGTGTCTTTTACGTGTTTTATGTCGAAAAAGGATTTTAGGAAGCCCCGTACGTCGGACGATTCGTTCTGCAATTATAAATCCCATTATTAGACCTGTTCTACATAAATGGCTTCTGCCGTTGTGTTGAAAGATGGAGAAATTACGGTATTACCTATATAGGTCAGACTGCTAAGAAATACTTAAATGTATCTGCCGGTCCATTCTGCAAAAGTGAGTTTGAAATAAGCTATTATTTATTGACACTACTTATTAACTCACGTCAAGCTCACATCACCTAAGTTTTCACGGTGAGATATTTCCTGAATAAATCGGCTGATAATATACTTCATTTTATTGCTACTTTAAACAATAGTGGACTACCCAGACCCGAATATTTCTTGAACCATTTCTTCAAGTCATCATTTCAGCCGAAAGACGTCCACTGCCGGACATAGGCCTCCCCCAAGCACCTCCACTTCGACCGGTCCTGTGCTTCTCGGATCCAACGGGTTCCTGCGGCCTTCACAAGGTCGTCGGACCACCTTGTGGGAGGCCTTCCAACGCTACGTCTTCTGGTACGCGGTCGCCACTCCAGAACCTTTCGGCCCCATCGGCCATCTGTTCTGCGAGCAATGTGCCCTGCCCACTGCCACTTAAGTTTGGCAACTCTTCGGGCTATGTGCTTCTTCAAGTAAAGTTTCAGATTATCCGTAGGTTAAAAACCGGTTAAGTGCGAGTCGGACTCGCGCACCGAGGGCTCCGTACAAATTTGTAGGAATGTAAATTGTTTTATAATTACTTTTTGCTAATGTAACTACAAATTTACGATTTTCAGATTTTTTTCCTTTACTTGTGCTACATAACATTGCTTCTTGCCAAATTTCATGATTCTAGTTCAACAGGAAGTACCCTATAGGTTTTGATTTCAGAACGTATACGCCCGTATCTTTTGATTGCCTGGACTTAAAAGTTTGATTTTTTCACTGCTTCAAGGGATTACAGCCTTGAGTATTTGATATTAATTTCAACTTGATAATTCCACGCGTTCCTGAGAAAAAGGGTATTGACTGACGGACAGACAGACGGACAACGAAGTGATCTTATAAAGGTTCCGTTTTTCCTTTTAAGGTACGGAACCCTAAAAAATACCTGATTATATTTAAATCTCTTCTGGAAGAAAGATTATTGAGTTAGTTTTCTAGACTTTTCCTCGTTAAATTGGACTTATTTCTCTAATGGCAATAGAGCAGCATATACCAACATAAGAAACCAAGATATTTTCCTCCTTTATTAAAAAGAACCAGGTTCTTAAATAATTGATTACAATACAACAAAGAGAATTTAAATGTAACAGTTTGTTCTCATGAATCCGAACTGTAAACAAGACAAGTAGGTAGGTAAATATTGTCTTTCAGTGACCGCTTTGAGGCATTATAGCATGTATGGTTACAGCTCTGCTTATAAGGAAGAGACCTCAATATCGAGTAATCCTCAGCAACAGTCCCGCTAAATGAAGAATTTACAGTCAAACTTATAGCTAGAGATCGGATATTCGGATGCATATTCACCTAAATTTGAGATGTTGGCTATTAAGGAATGCACTTTTGTATCGATCGTAAAAATCCCGCGATTCCGGAATTTTGTGTTTTTTTTTTACTATAGAATCGGATGCATATCTTCCTACCTAATATTGTACAGTAGGTAGATGGATACCAAACTGCAATAGCAAAAAATGTCAAGATAAGATAACGGACTACATAATTATATTTAGAATAATTACATTTATGTAGTTTCTACCTTCCATAGTATGGAATTCCCGACTAGTTATGCAGTCCCGGTGTTCCTGGCATCCCGGGATTTTTTTACAGAAAAAATATTTTATGAAGCCGCTTTCACAGCTAAAAATTCACTTTAGGTTAATATGCATCCGAATATCCGATCTCTACTTATAAACTGTTGGTTAATTGCGTAACACAGTAACAAGTATTACACAGTAAACACGACGCAGACACTTCGTGTGCTTTACTTTGTTAGTTTTTTAGTGTAATTATAATGTTGTATGTATTTATAGTATTTTTAAGTTATATCCATATTGTATTGTATTGTATGTCTTTGATATGGGCCTTGATGCCTGAAATAAATGGATAATAATAATAATAGCCAAGAGCCTCGACCAACACCTAAGGAGGCTCTCGTTGGGCAGCTGGATCAAGGGCTTGATTCAGAAAGCAGTACTTCTGGACACGGCTCGCATTGTCAGGAGGTTCCTCTCTCTGGAGCCCTGACCGCCGGTACCTTGGACCCTGATCCCGATACCGGTAGGCAACTATTTTTTATATTTTTAAATGTTTTTATATTTTTTTATAATAATATTTAAAAATATAATTTATAATATGTATAATGAAATAAAGGAGATAATAATAATAATTACAGTAGCAATGGGTTTTTTTTTTGACAGTTCAACAACATTCATTGCGTTATTCCAGTTGTTGAGCAGACAAACTTTTTGAATATGTGGAGCAATGGATTAGCAATATCCTTCAAAATTATTCAGATTGTAATTGAAAATGTGTTAGACAATTAGGGGGCTGATGAAAACTACTTTTGCCCCGATAAGGGGGATGCGATAAGGTAGTCTACGAAATTCAAATTATCTTACGTTTTTTGCAATTTGCAGGTCTGTGTCAAGTTGTATTGAAACACGATCTCCAGCCGAAACCGAAACCGAATCTTCGGAACCTCTTCTAGTTTTGGCCAAAATCGAAACCGAAACTTAGATAGTTAGGAAAACTTTTATTAAATGACATTATTTTCTGACCCGTCGTTTTTCGTAGATTTGTTACAAGTAATTTGATTAAGGGAAAATTTTGAAGTTATCTGATTTCATTTATCCAGAGAAAACAAAATACTTTTGTCAGATTTTGTGTGAAAAACTGTCAAAATTTCAAAATAACGAATGAAAAAATATGCTAGATATCTTTTGCGATAAACTATTTACTATTTTTTCAGGTACTCGATTCAACTCAAAACCGCCATAACTTTAGCATTAGCAATCAGCGACTTAATCTCTTTTCACCAACTCCTTATAATTATGTACCTAGCGACAACGCTCTAAGTATCTCTCATCGTATCGTTAGAAAAACCACTTTTTTAACCGTACTCAAAGTCAAATGGTCCTCCAGTCCTAAAACGCATTGCAGTGTCGAAGTAATCGCTGAAACGTGTGATTTTGCCATTGTGACCGAACGCGCAGTCGCGCATCTGCTGTCGCGCTTAGAAAGTGAATAAATCTCGATGATATTAAAACCAGTACGTCTGCGAAGAACCTAAATGACTTTTGTTTAGGTATAAGTAAACACATTTTTTGGGGTTTGTTTAAAAAGGGTGAACACTGGATCCTATAACTAAGTTTACGCTGTCAGTCGATCAGTCGTTAGTATTCTATCAAAACCGACAGATCACGAATGCCATACGCCGATTTCGGCCTGACCGAAGATTCGGCTACTTATTGGCTGAAACCGAAACTGCGGCCGAAACCTGATTTTTTGGCCGAAACCGAAATCGGAACCGGACCTTCTGTCGGTCACTAATTTAAATATGATTCGCGACCATAACAAATATGACTTTACAGAATTATATCCATGAGAATTAGCAATACAACTTTGGCCTCAAATGTCATGATTTCATGAAATAGTCTTTCACAAGGGTAAAATGCACCTAGAGAGTTGTATCGATGATTTTTATGATTATTATTCTATACATAAATATTTTTTACGGCCGCGAATCATATTTAGATCAACATAAACCTGATACTGACCTGAAAACTGCAAAAAACTTAAGAATATTTGCATTTCGCAGGCTACCCAAACGTTTTCGCCGACTTTACCATTTAAATAACATACGTTCTATTCTTATCAATAAGAAAATAAGGTGACAAATATTATGCATGAATTCTATACGCAATAACGAACAATGGAATTTTATCGTCCTATCAAAATATAACCTAATTGATATACCCCCTTACTAATAAAAGTCGTATAGCGTCTGTATAGTTACACATCGCTTTGTCTTCTTCTTTCGAAAGTCAAATTACTGACGAATGAAAGAGAGAAATCGGTGTGTAACAATTCATCTGATATAATACGTTTATTAGTACCCTTACTTACCGTAAGTATGCAATGAATGAATAAACAAGCCTTGTAGTTACATAGGCCCCCATTTATATGTTTATATTTAAGGGAAGTTGTCCCCCAATTGGCCCTATCATTCAAGTATTTTTTATGTTCCTGAAACTTACCGACAGTCTATAAATAAAAATCAGATTAATTTTTATAGGTCCCTTTTTTTGGAGGTAATATTACGATGCTGTTTTAATTCAAATATTAAACTTGCTATACGAGGTTAAACCCTATCGTTCTACCATTAACTACTAAATTTTATTTTATATCGCTTTACGATGCAGAATCGAAACTTATCAAAATCTACTAACCTTTTTCGGTTTCTCTGTAATAGGCCTCTCCGGATCTTTAATGTAGACAAATCCATAGACAATACTGAAAAGGTTCAGCAAAGCGCTGACTGCGAACACTCCATAGTATCCTGTAAGTTTCAGGAGAATTCCGCTGAGTACAGCTCCTATCGGACCTCCGGCTGTCAAACACAGGTTCGCTATCCCCACGCGAAACGTCCTGGACTCCGCACTGGAAACGTCACTGATGTACGCAAACACTCCCATGTAAGTGGTGATCCAACCACCCGTGATAGCAGGGAAGAATCCATCGAAGAACATAGTCACTTCCACCGGAAGCTCATAGAAGTAATACGCGTTGAGTATGTTGCTCAAACACATGAGCAGATCTCCTATGATTGGGAGGAGAATGCATATCTTTCGCTTTCCAGTCCTGTCGCTCCAAGCACCCAAGAAGATTATCAAGAAACTTGGCAGCGCTGTCAGAAGAACGCTCTTCCACATCTCCATACCAGCTATAAGCTCTTGGACAGCCAATTCTTCTTTAAAGTACTTTGTACCTTCCTTTGCAATGAGTGCATCGCAAACCTGGTCACCAAACTGCATGTTCACGCGACATGCTTTGTCCAGGTTCAGGTTCTGGTTTGCCAGTCTCGATAGCACTCCCGGGATCACATAGCACGCCAGAACAGGTTCTACAGTAATATTTTCCTTTATCACTGCAATCTTCTCTTTAAAAGTTTTCTTTTTCGGTTTATCTTTCACTTTCAATGGCTGCTCTTCTGGAGTACCCATCTTTTCCGACGGTGCCATGACTACTAAGTCTTAAAGAGTACAAAGGTTCCCATGTGACATGTTGATCGCCAACCAAATATTAACTCGTTGCGATAGACTTACAATTGTTATATTTATAGGTATTTTATCAGTTTTTCAAAGACGCAACCGAGGAGACAAACATAGTTTGTTTGTTTGGAATATTTATAAAGGGGTACACTGTTTGATGATGCAATCTTTAAACACACCTTTAAAGTCTTGTCATGGATGACGCCACTAGTGATCGTTTGCACAGCGTTCCCATTAAAAGAAACTTTTTGAAAAAGCCTAAGTAAAAAGTCATAATTCGAGGTTTGGCTGTCGCTTATTTCCTCCTCCAATATTGGACCAATTTAAAAGATATTTCATAAACTGAATGAAAAGGATATATACTGTGTTCCTATGTTTTTTTTTTTTCAATTATTATTGAGAAAAGAAAAACATAGGGACCCTAAAAAAACCCTAAAAAAATGCTCAAAATTGCCGTTGTCAAGAGTCCTAGTGTACAAATTTGACAACTAATATTGGAGGAAAAAAATAGGCGAGAGCCAAACCTCGAATTATGACTTTTTATTTAGGCTTTTTCAAAAAGTCTGGCGACATAATTTAACACACGTATACGGTTTCGCATTTTCGTTTTATGAACATATTACTTACCTGTACTTTAAGAACAGTAGCGCAGGGGTATTTGCCGGGTTCACAGATCATAACATCGCAGATCAATGAAATTAAAACAAATAACTTGCGAAGGGTAGGCGAATTGTAGTTTTCAAATTACCTACGAATTATTTTATGACGTTATAATTTATAGATAATATTACTAGCCCTACCCGTGTGTTAAATTAATGTTGCCATTGTTCTAGCGGCACGTTGTATAATTATGCTTTATACTATCGGGATATCCTCAGAAGTGTTGCAGAAATAAAATCCAGTAATATCTCCACAGCACTTTAATCACAAAATTCACCTTTTACTTGTACAACGGTTGCGCGATGTCTGCCGATGGCAACGATTGTCGGTTTCATGAATACACTATCTTAAATTAATATAATGACCATTAACAAACGATAATTCATCTACAATTAGTTGGTAATTAATAATACATTTAGATAAATAATATCATTTAGATTCACAATTAGGTCAGACAGGCAGTCGCTCTATGTAATCTGCATCCAGTTAGACTGGAAGCCGACCCCAACATAATTGGGAAAAGGCTAGGCAGATGATGATGATGAGATTCACAATGTTATATATCTCACTATAAATTTTAAAAATTTAAACTTTAACCTGCCGGTTGCTACTTAATACAGTCAATAATTCCAGGATACATAGAATAATATTAATCAGACGTACATTATACTAATTAGGCTTACAATACGAGAGTTCGAACGAGGCAAATCTCTTTCTCTCTTGTTGTGTGGCTAGTCTAATTGCATCCCTAATCAATTGCCCCACTTCACTAGCAATCTGAAAAGCTCTTGAAACATACTCCTGTTCTGTACCACATCCAATTTGTCCACTACATAAAAAATAAACCAAGCAATCTAGATCGCGGTCATCTTAATTTGCGGTTTAACAAAGCCAGATGGGGACTTTCATTAAAAAACTTGTTTTTGGATCCTGTATGTTGGAAAGAATGTGTGATCCCAATGTTAGTGCTTTATAAGGTGAATGGGTAGTGGTAAACCGCGAAATTCGAATTTTCTTGCGTTTTTGGCAATTTGAAGGTCAGTGTCAGGTTGTATCTTGATCAAATATGATCGCGACAATAACAGGTACATTTTTAGAGAATTATAATCATTAGAATCAGTAATACATCTTTCTAAGTTAGATTTCTACCCTAAGCACTTTCCATAAGAGATTGGTGGTTGGTGGCCTATTCACCAGCATTGGGCTTTTATAAAGGGTTATTTTTAGAGTTCCGTACCTCAAAGGGAAAAAGCGGAACCCTTATACTTTGTTGTCCGTCTGTCAGACTATCAAGACACCTTTTCTCCGGATTGCGTGGAGGTAACAAGTTGAAATTAATATTAAATACGTAGATCTACGGTCCCTTGGAACACTAAGTCAACGCAATAAAGAATACGGCCATTTATGCGACACATTTTGATACTCGCTTATAAATCAAAACCTGAAAACGGTACCTACTTCCCGTTGACCTAAAATGCTCATCATCTTGAGACAAGCTTAGATGAGATGAAAATTAACAACACCGAACGCTGCCAGTTCCAGGCAATATCTTGACAAAATAACTGTAAAGATACCTGGAGCCTTTTGGCCTCGTACAAGACTTTTTATTTTCATTTTACACGTGTAGATATTAACCTTTTGACCGCCACAGTTATGTATAGATGACAAAATAAAATGTGCCCAGCACGCCACGATTCGACTACATGACAGACTTTGACACCGAGGGCACGTTTTTTATTTTTTGACGTATGGCGGTTAAAAGGTTAAAGCTAAGTTAATGCTGTAAGTACCTACTTAATGATGCTATTACACTTCAGTTTATGATATTCCTGCGGGAGCCCCAATACGCACCGCGCTGGCGGGACCCAACATGCTGCTGCGTCCAGCAATCCCGACGATGCAGCTGTACGTGTCCAGACTGCACCACTCCACGAAGGTTGAGGAGATTGTGGAGTACTTGCGTGTCAAGACCAACTGGACTTTGAGGGTCGAGAAGTTGGAGTCGCGTCACAACACAAACTTCAAGTCGTTCGTGGTGCGTGTTCCGAGACATCATCTCGAGAAGTTCCTCAAGGAAGAGTTCTGGCCGAAGGGTGTTGTGTACCGCCGGGTTTCGTGGCCGGCTACATGACACCAGTCAGCGAAACACGACGCAGACACTTCGTGTGCATTAGTTTTTAGTTGTTAGTTTTTTAGCGTAAATATAATGTTGTATGTATTTATAGTATTTTTTAAGTTATATTAATATTGTATTGTATGTGTTTATATGGGCCTTGATGCCTGAAATAAATGAATAAATAAATAAAATACATGCTCTTTCTTTCGAAGGGACAGGGTTGCTTACCCTACTGCCACCACATATCCAAGTGCCTATTAATCTCAGTGAAGTAGTGAACCTGATGTACTGCACGTCCCAGAGCCAGATGTGCATTTAAATTAAAAGACATGTTATTTTTATATATCTGTGTGAAGCAAGAAGAATGTGTCGCGGTAATACTGCTCACAGAATGTGTGCGCTCTTGAGTCAATGCACTTTTATTTAGTTGTAGGGGGTTCATATTTTTGGTATGGACAAAATTGCTCTTGGCTGTTTAAACTTATATCGGGGAAAACTTCATCTTTTTGTATCGTTTCCGGTCTTTTATGAGCTACACAATGATTATGCCAAGGTAAAAAAATTGGAAGTGTCAGCAAGTTGGTTGTGATCGGCGATTATAAGTACCTACAAGGTGTAAAAATATCCATCAAATTAAGTACAATTGAGCGAAAATAAAATATCTATCACGAAAATATTAAAAAAATATATCTATTACATATAATAAAATCGTAGGAAAGTCAAAACTGTACATTGAATATTTTTTTTAAAGAATACTTGGGGCGTGATCTACAATCGATACCGAAGCCAAAAATATAGTTTTTAGAATTTTTGTCTGTTTGTCTGTTTGTCTGTTTGTCTGTATGTATGTCCGGGATAAACACAAAAAGTACTGCATGGATTTACTTCAAATTGTGCATGAATATTACTAAGAGGTCGGGTCAACATATAGGCTACATATTATCACGCTATCACCTACGGGGGAGGAGCTGTGAGTCTTTATTTTTCTTACGCGTTCTGTGACAGCGTGTAATCTAACGACCCATTTTTAAATGTTGTTTTTGAGTAAGCCATGCTATTATCTAGCTTTACACTATAAAAACTACGCCATTTACGTAACTTGGACAGAGAAACATAGTTTAATGAATGTTAGTAGTATAAAGACAATTTTGAAGCAGCACCATCTATGAGATTTCATAAAAATCAAATCAAGTTACATGTTAACACTTTTTGGAAATATATAATTTAAATTTGATCATGTTGGCGAGGTTAGTAGTTATTCTTAAAATTCATAGATGGTAGTGTGCATTTTCTTCATAAAAGTTGTATCGTCTATTTCGTTTTGACAAATTTAAGTTCCAACAAAACCTTCAAAATCTTGAGCAGAGTTGAGGAAGACAATTTAAATAAAATGCGGTGTTGAGTATTACAAAAAAGTTATGTTCATTGATGATGATCATTTCTTCATCAATTTCATGTTGTTAGTACAAAATAAACATTGACTGTTAATACTTTTGTTCGGTATTTATCGGTGTGATTATTGCTTGGTAATTAATATATTTTCATGTCGTATACCTAATTAACTGCTGCCCGCGACGTCGTCTGCGTGAAGGCTCTACAGCAAGATGCCAGTGTCGCTATAGCATAATAAGTAAACAACTTTCAAAATAGCATTATAGCACGTCACCTTCTCGACGGTGACCAAAATTGGGATGACACCCTCGCGGAGGCGAGCGTCAGTGACAGTCCCAGCCGCATGCGTCATCTGTTTGCCGTCATCTTGGTGTATTGTGGAGTCGCGAACCCGGTAGCTTTGTGGGAGAAGCTATCGCTATCATCTGTCTGAAGATTTTCTACGAGCTTTGAGGCGTGCTACTGGAGACGAAGTCGAAGTAACTGATGAACGCTTGCTGAATACCTGTCTCAGTTCACTTCAAGATATGGTCATTTCTATCGGCGGCAATTCACTGATCGAATATGGGTTACCAGCTCCCCAATCATCACCGCATCAAGACCGTGGAAATCGGGAGTATAACGCTGAGAAAAATTACGACCCGGGCGACATGACCACCATACGAAATGACCAAGTCGCTTTGTTCTCTTCAGAGCAAAAACAAATTTATGACACCGTCCTTGAAAGCGTTGGGCAAAACCAGGGTAAAATGTTTTTCTTAGATGCTCCTGGTGGAACAGGAAAAACATGTGTTACCACTGGCATACTTACAGAGGTCAGGAGGCAAGGCAAATTTGCTATTGCTGTAGCGTCGTCGGGAATCGCTGCCACACTGCTTCCGGGTGGCAAGACAGCACATGCCATGTTTAAAATTCCCATCGATTTAGAGAGCGCCGAAACGCCTGTTTGTCGTGTATCACGTAACAGCGATAAGGGACACGTGCTCAAGGATTGCTCTCTGATCGTATGGGATGAGTGTACGATGGCCAATAGGAAGGCAGTTGAGGCCGTGGACAGAACAGTCCCTGCAGGACATCCGCAGGAACGAACATTTGATGGGTGGTGTCACAGTTCTGTTCAGTGGCGATTTCCGGCAAACGCTTCCCGTGGTGACGCGGGGATCGAGGGCTGACGAGGTGAATGCTTCGTTGAAACGATCTTCGTTGTGGTCACGAGTTCGTACGCTGCGCTTGACCATTAATATGAGAGCTCGGCTCGGCGGCAATGCACGTGCTCAAGAATTCTCTGATGTCCTTCTAAGTCTTGGCGAAGGCACTCTACCAGAAGAGAGAGGTGGACAGGTGGTGCTTCCAGAGTCTCTCGGTAGAGTGGTATCCAGCTTAGAAGAACTCATTCGCTGTGTGTGCGGGGACATCAGTCGTATACGGCACCAGCAGAATTCTTGGGTGTGTGAGCGGGCCATTTTGACGCTCAAAAATGATCAGGCTGCAGCAATTAACGAATGCATTCTCTCGGAAATTGAGGGGAATGAAGTGGTCTACAACTCGATAAACACTGTTGTCGAGCAAGATGACGCCACACATTATCCCGTGGAATTTCTGAACTCCCTGTCAGCAAGTGGACTTCCAGCGCATACCATCAAGCTGAAGGTCGGTGTCCCGATTATGCTTCTTCGGAACCTATCTCCTCCGAAGTGTGTAACGGGACCCGCCTTAAAGTCATCTCGCTCCACAGACACACCATTGAGGCGGAAATTCTTACGGATTGCGACGTCGGCGAGGCAGTATTTATACCACGTATTCCCCTCATATCTCATAACTTACCATTCCAGTTCAAGCGCGTACAGTTCGCCGTGAGTGTTTGCTTCGCGATGACCATCAGTAAGTCGCAGGACGAGTTGCTTCCCCCACGGGCAAGTGTACGTCGCTTGCTCCCGCGTCACCAGTCCTGACTCTCTTTACACTTTGGCTAATGGCAGCATAACTACCAACGTAGTTTATAGGGAAGTGTTGTAAGGTATGATACCTTTGTACGTATTTTTACACTTTTGTGTCCTGGAATGTATTCCTGCATTATTTTCTCTATTTCCTTCAGTCACATCTTATGACTGAACTCAGCAGGATTCCCAATTATAACTCTCTTCACTTGCTTCGCTTGAAAAAAAATATTTTAATGCTATTTTAAAAGTTGTTTACTTATAATGCTATAGCGACACCGGCATCTTAGGTATTTTTGGTGCTGTAGAGCCTTCACGCAGACGACGTCGCGGGCAGCAGCTAGTATAATAATATATATTATAAAATATACACCCTTACATTTTGATCGTTTTAATCATTAAAAGAGGTCATTGTACTCATCATTATGAACAACTTTTACTATGGGACCTACCCTGAAATAGTGAAAAAAAAAATTGCTGTTCCCTACATTTTGACGAGTTATACGAACATAAATGTAGGGAACAGCTGATTTTTTTTCGCGATATGGCGAAGACAGACCCCCTTTTTCTTTTTTTTCGCTGTACTACGAAGGTAAAATCAAAGAGATTGGGATTTGGATTGGATTGATTGGTATTTTAGCACAGACAAAAAAAAATTACTGAACTATCCCTCACCAATGGGATTTGATACGATTAAGGGCTGATTTTTCAATCTTCTGATAACTTTTGAAATTTTGACAGTTATTTCATACAAAAACTGTCAAACGTCAATTTTATTCCTCGAATAAAAGTTATCTGGCGATGGAAAAATCAGCCCTAACTTAACAGTTTTAAACTGTCCATTATGATTAATAATGTTATCCTTATATCATAATCATCATCATCATTTCAGCCGAAAGACGTCCACTGCTGGACATAAGCCTGTCCCAAAAGGGGGAGGGTTTGCCATAATCGCCACGCTTGGCTAGCGGGTGGCGATCGCAGTATGGTATGGTGGTGGAATGCATAGAGAACGCTGCTGCCCATTCTCCGGTTAGACCCTTAGTCGCCTTTTACGACACCCACGGGAAGAATGGGGTGGTGCTATTCTTTAAGTCCGGCACCACACAGACAACCTTATCTATCCTTATATGATTCTGCCAAATTGGCCTTTGTGTGTGAATGCTCTGGTCTCAAGTTTCTAGTCTCAAATCTCTAGTCTCAAGTTTTCCGATGACCTTAGATATCGATTATGTGTGTCATGAAGGAACTTGAAACGTCCTTTAAGATAAGAAGGGGTCGTAGGATTGAACAGAATACTGTAGAGCTGAAATAAGATGTGAAAATTCCGGCGAAGACGTATCGGAAGCCACTTGAGCTTTAACTGTGCACGATTATTTATTAGACAGTACAAAAATCGGTACCTTTACCTTATCTTTATAATAAATAATTAAATCACGAATAAGGAACTATTTAGGGTGAGTATACGCTAGAGCATTTTTTCGAGCATTCCATGTAATTTAACTTCTTACGAATGATACAACACAGGCATTTGGTTTTTGAAATCAGGTTTTAACAAGAACGGCGAATTCTCTATGTTCTGTTACAAGTAAATGCTCTAGTTTATACTCACTTTTAGGTGTTTCCAAGAACCCTGAGTGAAAACTGCACCCTAATTGCGCAACACCCTTTCAATTTGATAGATATTGCTAATCCATTGCTTCATATGTTCGGCTAATTTGTCTGCTTAACAACTTAAAGAACGCAGATTATGTTGTTGAACTGTCGAAATGAAAACCATTGCTACTGTTAGTGTATATTAGGCAATTAGGTGCCCGCAGTTTTTGTTTTTCCTAGAAACGATCAAATTAATCAGGATATATGCTAGATAGAGACCTTTCATCATCGTCATCGTTTCAGCCGAATGACGTCCACTGCTGGACATAGGCCTCCCCCAAAAGGGGGGGGGGGTTTGCCATAATCGCCACGCTTGGCAGGCGGGTTGGCGATCGCAGTATGGTATGGTGGTGGAATGCAGAGAGAACGCTGCTGTCCATTCTCCGGTACGCCCCTTAGTCGCCTTTTACGACACCCACGGGAAGTATGGGGTGGGATAGAGACCTTTATTTATTAATAACATGATAGCATTTACATAATCTATGCTAATATTTAAAAGAATAATAATATATACATTTATATGAAAAAATAAGCAAAATAATCATAGGGCATCAAAAAATTCGTCCGCATCGCTGTCAACAGGAATAGTGCCCAAAATGCTGGTAGCATTAAAATTAATTAGAAACGTGATTCCTGCGATTTAAAACGGAGCAAACGACTGCCAATGAATTTCCTACCTAGAAAATATCTCGTCGTATTATACTAGGGACCAACTAGCTAAAGTATTTCGATTACTGAACCTAATCGAAATACTTCGAGCGATAGAACGAACTTGTCGAACTTACTTAAGCACGCTTTAAAATTCCTAACATAGTATCTTCTTCATATGTATTAAAAGGAAAATAGGTTTTGGTACATTGTCTTTCTAGATATCTATACATATCTATTACATATAATAAAATCGTAGGAAAGTCAAAACTGTACATTGAATATTTTTTTTAAAGAATACTTGGGGCGTGATCTACAATCGATACCGAAGCCAAAAATATAGTTTTTAGAATTTTTGTCTGTTTGTCTGTTTGTCTGTTTGTCTGTATGTATGTCCGGGATAAACACAAAAAGTACTGCATGGATTTACTTCAAATTGTGCATGAATATTACTAAGAGGTCGGGTCAACATATAGGCTACATATTATCACGCTATCACCTACGGGGGAGGAGCTGTGAGTCTTTATTTTTCTTACGCGTTCTGTGACAGCGTGTAATCTAACGACCCATTTTTAAATGTTGTTTTTGAGTAAGCCATGCTATTATCTAGCTTTACACTATAAAAACTACGCCATTTACGTAACTTGGACAGAGAAACATAGTTTAATGAATGTTAGTAGTATAAAGACAATTTTGAAGCAGCACCATCTATGAGATTTCATAAAAATCAAATCAAGTTACATGTTAACACTTTTTGGAAATATATAATTTAAATTTGATCATGTTGGCGAGGTTAGTAGTTATTCTTAAAATTCATAGATGGTAGTGTGCATTTTCTTCATAAAAGTTGTATCGTCTATTTCGTTTTGACAAATTTAAGTTCCAACAAAACCTTCAAAATCTTGAGCAGAGTTGAGGAAGACAATTTAAATAAAATGCGGTGTTGAGTATTACAAAAAAGTTATGTTCATTGATGATGATCATTTCTTCATCAATTTCATGTTGTTAGTACAAAATAAACATTGACTGTTAATACTTTTGTTCGGTATTTATCGGTGTGATTATTGCTTGGTAATTAATATATTTTCATGTCGTATACCTAATTAACTGCTGCCCGCGACGTCGTCTGCGTGAAGGCTCTACAGCAAGATGCCAGTGTCGCTATAGCATAATAAGTAAACAACTTTCAAAATAGCATTATAGCACGTCACCTTCTCGACGGTGACCAAAATTGGGATGACACCCTCGCGGAGGCGAGCGTCAGTGACAGTCCCAGCCGCATGCGTCATCTGTTTGCCGTCATCTTGGTGTATTGTGGAGTCGCGAACCCGGTAGCTTTGTGGGAGAAGCTATCGCTATCATCTGTCTGAAGATTTTCTACGAGCTTTGAGGCGTGCTACTGGAGACGAAGTCGAAGTAACTGATGAACGCTTGCTGAATACCTGTCTCAGTTCACTTCAAGATATGGTCATTTCTATCGGCGGCAATTCACTGATCGAATATGGGTTACCAGCTCCCCAATCATCACCGCATCAAGACCGTGGAAATCGGGAGTATAACGCTGAGAAAAATTACGACCCGGGCGACATGACCACCATACGAAATGACCAAGTCGCTTTGTTCTCTTCAGAGCAAAAACAAATTTATGACACCGTCCTTGAAAGCGTTGGGCAAAACCAGGGTAAAATGTTTTTCTTAGATGCTCCTGGTGGAACAGGAAAAACATGTGTTACCACTGGCATACTTACAGAGGTCAGGAGGCAAGGCAAATTTGCTATTGCTGTAGCGTCGTCGGGAATCGCTGCCACACTGCTTCCGGGTGGCAAGACAGCACATGCCATGTTTAAAATTCCCATCGATTTAGAGAGCGCCGAAACGCCTGTTTGTCGTGTATCACGTAACAGCGATAAGGGACACGTGCTCAAGGATTGCTCTCTGATCGTATGGGATGAGTGTACGATGGCCAATAGGAAGGCAGTTGAGGCCGTGGACAGAACAGTCCCTGCAGGACATCCGCAGGAACGAACATTTGATGGGTGGTGTCACAGTTCTGTTCAGTGGCGATTTCCGGCAAACGCTTCCCGTGGTGACGCGGGGATCGAGGGCTGACGAGGTGAATGCTTCGTTGAAACGATCTTCGTTGTGGTCACGAGTTCGTACGCTGCGCTTGACCATTAATATGAGAGCTCGGCTCGGCGGCAATGCACGTGCTCAAGAATTCTCTGATGTCCTTCTAAGTCTTGGCGAAGGCACTCTACCAGAAGAGAGAGGTGGACAGGTGGTGCTTCCAGAGTCTCTCGGTAGAGTGGTATCCAGCTTAGAAGAACTCATTCGCTGTGTGTGCGGGGACATCAGTCGTATACGGCACCAGCAGAATTCTTGGGTGTGTGAGCGGGCCATTTTGACGCTCAAAAATGATCAGGCTGCAGCAATTAACGAATGCATTCTCTCGGAAATTGAGGGGAATGAAGTGGTCTACAACTCGATAAACACTGTTGTCGAGCAAGATGACGCCACACATTATCCCGTGGAATTTCTGAACTCCCTGTCAGCAAGTGGACTTCCAGCGCATACCATCAAGCTGAAGGTCGGTGTCCCGATTATGCTTCTTCGGAACCTATCTCCTCCGAAGTGTGTAACGGGACCCGCCTTAAAGTCATCTCGCTCCACAGACACACCATTGAGGCGGAAATTCTTACGGATTGCGACGTCGGCGAGGCAGTATTTATACCACGTATTCCCCTCATATCTCATAACTTACCATTCCAGTTCAAGCGCGTACAGTTCGCCGTGAGTGTTTGCTTCGCGATGACCATCAGTAAGTCGCAGGACGAGTTGCTTCCCCCACGGGCAAGTGTACGTCGCTTGCTCCCGCGTCACCAGTCCTGACTCTCTTTACACTTTGGCTAATGGCAGCATAACTACCAACGTAGTTTATAGGGAAGTGTTGTAAGGTATGATACCTTTGTACGTATTTTTACACTTTTGTGTCCTGGAATGTATTCCTGCATTATTTTCTCTATTTCCTTCAGTCACATCTTATGACTGAACTCAGCAGGATTCCCAATTATAACTCTCTTCACTTGCTTCGCTTGAAAAAAAATATTTTAATGCTATTTTAAAAGTTGTTTACTTATAATGCTATAGCGACACCGGCATCTTAGGTATTTTTGGTGCTGTAGAGCCTTCACGCAGACGACGTCGCGGGCAGCAGCTAGTATTATATAAAATTCAAAGTCTGCCTGATATATCAACGCACAGCCTAAACCGCTAGTCCTAGAAATTTGGAAGGTGTGTTCTTTGTATCCACTAAGAAAGGGTTTTTCGAAATTCCACTCCTAAGAGGCTGAATGGGGGGAGGTGAAACATAGGACTTCCCCGAGCACCTCCATGCGCTCCGACCGGTTCTGTGCTTCTCGCATCCAACGGGTTCCTGCAGCATTCACAAGGTCGTCGGTCCACCTTGTGGGGGGCCTTCCAACTCTACGTCTTCCGGTTTGCGGTCGCCACTCCAGAACCTTTCGGCCCCATCGGCCATATTCTGTTCTGCGAGCAATGTGGCCTGCTCACTGCTACTTAAGTTTGGCAATATTATAATATTCACCCTGAATGCCATAGGTATGCACGGGTACCCATCAAGCTATAATAACCGGCCGGAATAACCTGACTTCTTACTGTACGAAAAACAATTATTATAATTTTTATGTTTTTACATATCTCGCGACCATGGGGTTTCGGTCCTTCGGAAGGTGTACGAGGGGCCGAAGCCAACTCGCAGAGGCCCCTTATTATAATGAAATGCGGAATAAACCGACGATTATCCCTGTATGCACTATGCAAGTACACCCAAGGATAACCCCCGGTTGGTGTAGGACTATTGCAGGATATGCAAAAATACAAATTTGGACTATGGGTTTGTGTGGCTAAAGACTGGCTACCAATAACTATGGAAGAACCTAACCTAACCTAACCTCTGCCTGCCTGATTAATGTTTTATAAATACACGGATAAAATGGCAGGGGATGACTTGCACACTCAATAATGGGCCCCCGAAAACGGTCGCTCGGTCGCTAGCACATAGTGACGTAGCGACAAGGGGGCAACATGTCCTGAGGTGCTTGAGGAGTGGAGAGGTATTCGACTGCTATTATTATTATTTCAATGCGAGGTCAGCTAAAATTGGAAATGTATAGTTTGACATGTAGCCGCGTGTACATGTATTTATATGTGTTTGTAGCTTATTGGTTGTTGCTTTTTTCGTCGCGGTATTTAGGACTTACATATTAGAATGCCCAATGAATAAACAAAATCACCATGACTAGGCGCACGTGTGCGAGACGGACTCGCATACGAAGGACAAGACTACGGACCAAAGACAAAATACGCCGAAAAAAACACGCTTTTAGTATGGTAAAGTTAATAAAATTTAAAGGTCTCCTTTAAATTTTAAAAGTTAATAAAATTCCTTTAAAAGTTAATAAAATTTAAAGGTCTCCTTTAAATTTTATTAACTTTTTTTTTATTGCAGCGGCAGTAGAAATACACACTCTGTAAATATTTCAAGTGTCTAAGTACTACGGGTCATGAGATATAGCCCACTGACAGGCAGACGGACGGGCGGACAGTCCGCTGTCCGCCCGTCCGTCTGACTGTCAGTGGACTTAGTAATAAGGTTCCGTTGGCACCTTTTAACAGTTTAAAAAACTCAACCATCTGTAATGTACTTCCATATGATATGATATTCTATATACCATATATAATTCTTGAAAAAAAAACATTCATTTCATTTTGGATACGGAACCTTAAAAATCTAAGTTAATTGGCCAGAAGCATAATATTGAGGAATGGGATCTTTCAACAAATTGATTCTTTCACTCGACTTCAAAACTCTCAGACATCCAACAACATCTTAAAACTGTCACTTGCTTTCATGCTTCGGGACCGGAAAGAAAATCATTCTTAGGTTTTCATTCACTAACAGTTCCCTAAAGCCAAAACTATCCATCAAGTAAATCCTGGTCACCGTACTTTGTTGAAAAATGTTAGGGAACGCTCGTGGCGCGTCGCCATTGTTTTCTAACACTAATTTACTGGCGACATATTTTTCTGCTTACTACGAAGAATAGTTGGCCGTTTCTTTACACCTACATTTTCGGTATTAAAGGTGTATGTTATGTGAGATTTTGAGCTTACTACAATACCTTTGAAGATCTGTGTTGAAATAAGATTGTCTTAGCGTCTGGAGCATCTGAAGGTACCTGTTTGTCATTTGCTACCTCCATATTTATCGGCCTATAACTTTACTGTCCATTGCTGAACTTAGGCCTCTCCAATATCACCCACTATACATTAAGACTGCCATAGCACTGGCGTAGCAGCTGGCATAGCACTAGCGTAGCACTAGCGTAGCACTAGCCTAGCACTAGCCTAGCACTAGCGTAGCACAAGCGTAGCACTTGCCTAGCACAAGCGTAGCACATGCCTAGCACAAGCGTAGCACTTGCCTAGCACTAGCGTAGCACTAGCGTAGCACTAGCGTAGCACTGGCGTAACACTAGCGTAGCACTAGTGTAGCACTAGTGTAGCACTAGCGTAGCACTGGGGTAGCACAGGCGTAGCATTGAGATACCACAGGCGCAGCACAAACGTAGCACAGGCGTAGCGTTGGCGAAGGGATAGCACTAGCGCTACACGTATGTAGCATTGGCGTAGCACGTGCTTAGCATTGGCGTTGCACTGGCAAAGATGTAGCACTGGCAAAGCGGTAGCACTGGCTGGCGTAACACTCCTGTGCATTCAGATACAGAAGCAAACATAAAGGCATCGTTTTTAAATAAATTAGAAGTTATAGGGAAATAAAAGTGCCAGCAGGATTCGATAAAGACCCGCCCTGCCCCGCCTCGCAACCGCCCCCGTATCGCATCGCTTCCGTCATCTGTAAGACGCGCTAAAATAGTTGTAAAATAAAGAAAGCAAGTATTGGAAAGTAAACACAATAGCGTGTGTATTTCCGAGATAATTTTATTCCACTGCTTATCAGTTGTTATAATTATAACATCATGACGGTTGCGGAGCGTCCTCTAGTTTCTACGCACATTATGTTTTTGACAAACACTTTGCCATTTATGTTCCCATTTAAACATTCATTTTATGCATGATAGTAAAAACCTTTTTACAAAAAAAAACAACCGACTTCAAAAAATAACACCACAAAGTGAAAAATTACTTTAATTTCGGAAGTCGGTGTCGTTGGTTCCGTATTTTCGTTTTTTGACACCGCGACTTCCGAACTTAAAGTGAATTTTCACTTTGTAGAGTTATTTTGAAGTCAGTTGTTTTTACTGTAAAAAAAGTTTTAATTTTCACTTTTTAGTTGTAATCTACCCCACACAAATTTAATTAACACTACTTGCTATGTAAATATCAGTTAAAACATCATCAATAAACTAAGTGGAAAAAAATCGTATTATTGAAACTAACTCAAAAACTACCCAAGCAAAGTTATTCAAATTTATATTGGACCATCCCTGAGGCATACTTTGTCCATTAAAAATAATACATAGATGTAAAAAAGCTAAGGTGCATTGAAGAATTAAAGACACTGGAAGAAATTCGCATGGAAATGCCGGAGATGCAGTACATTTATGCATATAACTTCGTACATAAGAATAATTACCTAATGTTTTATATGCTAAAACTTTCCTTAAAGTATGTAAATTACGGTAATGAAAGAAACCAACATACATACATATGGGTCGAATACATAACCGTCTTTTTTGAAGTAGGTTAAAAACAGGCGGCCAATAGTTTCATAGCTATGAACCTGGTTCATCACCCCTCGTCGTTAGGCAGAAATCCCATGGTCAACCCACGGCGAAGAAAGAAATACAACCTTACTTTTCCCATTTTGGTTTCCTAAAAATATTATTAAACTCTCTAATATAATAAATGCACCACTTTTTGCGAACCTTTAATAATTCCTATTTTAGGTGCCTAAAATACTAAATAGCCAAGTAACTGCGACCAACTTGGATGTACACTTCGCTCTCTCGGCTCGCGCGCAGCGTCACAGTTCTAACCTAACCTAACCCATTTGATCGGGCTTAGTTACTGCGACCAACTCAGCTCGCGCGTGATTGATCACAGATCTAACCTAACCCTATCCTAGCTTAGATACTGCGACCAACTGTGAGTATCAGTAAAGGCCAGAAATTTAAAAAGAGGCTCATTTATTTAAAACGTACGCATCACTAGAAGACCAAAACAATTTTACAAGTTAATTAATTTAAAAAGTGTACATCATTAAAAGGTCAATTAAGTTGTTAGAGGATCGTTAAAATATTTTCCTTTACCTATCAAAAAAAACTCGAGCTCGAGCAATTTGCTGTTCAGTGTGCGCTAACTCTAGGAAAACATCGTAAGAAAACCTTCATGATGTGATTTTGTTTCCACGTCCGTTTGCATCATTGTTTGTTTCTATTATCTGTGTGCTAATTATGATAAAATGCCTAACATATCATATTTATTTATACTGGGATATTGGTAAAACATTAACAACCTGTTCAAAAAATCAGCTGTTCTCTACATTTTGACGAGTTATACGAACATAAATGTAGGGAACAGCTGTTAATGTTTTACCAATAACCCTGTATACATACCTACTTTAATTAGATTTTCTTAGCAAACGTCCATTACCAACAATAATACCTAGAGATCGTTAAGCTTTGGTTTTCTAAGAAAGCGGTGAACGGTCACACAATAGGTAACGGTTGTCCACATACAGAGCATTTACTGACACTTTAAAATGTCAAATACTGGTAAAATTACAGATTTTCATGACAGCCGCTATTATATAACGGCGGTCCGTTCCTCTTCTTAGAAACCGCACAGTCAATTCACAGTTATTTTACCTCTGACAGTAGCAACGTTGGGTTGCTACTGTCAGAGGTAAAATGCTGCCTTATTGTTAAGAGAATATAGATCACTGTGATTCGACAGGGATGCAATTAAAAACAAGTGCGAGTCGGACTCGCACACAAGGGTTCCGTAACACAAGGCAAAAACGACGAAAAAAACACGTTTGTTGTATGGGAGCCCCCCTTTAATATTTATTTTATTATATTTTTTGTATTTGTTGTTATAGCGGCAACAGAAATACATCATCGGTGAAAAATTCAACTGTCTAGCTATCACGGTTCATGAGATACAGCTCATACAGCCTGGTGACAGACGGACAGTGGAGTCTTAGTAATAGGGTCCCGTTTTTACCCTTTGGGTACGGAACCCTAAAAATAACTATGAAAGGGCTGTAGCTTAACTTTCAAACAAATCTTTTCAGTTTTATAAAGAAATATACTGCTTTTCACGTCCAAATAAATACCCCAGCGCTGCAATCGCACATATTTCTTCTGAAATACTCACATATTGCAGTAACAATGAACCGAAGAAGATTCTATTAACCTTTTGCTAAGACAATATCACCTTTATGTGGTCAGCTTGTATTGCAAATAAAACAGTCTGGCCCGTTAAATATGTGGACGGCCAAACTATTATAAGGTTACGACCCGACTGCCGTAGTAAAACGGTTGTAAAACGAAAGAAAGTAATATAAACACAGGAATGTTTCGCCAACTGCTCAGCTGGTAGGTAGGTACCTAAGTATTTCTAGAAAGACATGCGTCTTTCGGTAAAAAATAAAGTGTTTTGTTAAATAAAGCTTAATAGCGTAGACTGTATGTATTTGCAGGATAAACTACAAGATTTTATATTTTAACTTTATTTTTATACTCGCTGCGCCCCGTGGTTTCACCCGCATAAGTTTCGATCCCGTGAGAATATCTGGATAAAAAGTAGCCTATATGTTAATCCAAGGAGTCAGCTACCTGCATACTGAATTTTATCAAAATTGGTCAAGCCGTTTGAGCGTGAAGAAGTAACAGACATATAAACACACACACATACACACTCACAAACTTTCGCCTTTATAATATTAGTGTGATTTTTAAACTAGGTAGTTTTATGGATCTATTTTCTTCTTGTGTTATATTTTTATGTACTTTGCATGCCATATTATACTCGTATGAATTAAATCCTTACATATTATGAAATGCGTTTTATCGAACTGGCCACTTTGATCTCGCAAACTCTCAAACATTAGCGTTTGGTTAGGAATTCCAAATTCAAATTTATTTCAAATTTAGGCTTTTATACGACTAGTCTTAGTAAAAGTGCGCAATGCTCCACTCCCACCCTATTTCAAGTTAAACAAATATCAACTTTATTTCAATAACAATTAAGTTGATTTCAGAGTGACTAGCACTATTGAAAAAGATAGGTAATAGGTAATACGGGCTGGTTTCCGCAACTCCACGTCAATGCGCGTATTTTTTTTTAAGTTTTATAAATGTTTGGAATTGTAGCGTAAATTGAACTTTATTGTGTAAGAATTAAAGTTATTTTTCCATTAATTCATATTTGTTTACATTTTTGGCAAATAATTCGCGAACGCAGATTAGTTGTGTTTCGAATTTAGTCATTTATTATCATTTGTTTTCGCGCTATTTGATTTTTCTTTGATATCGTTCTGTTCACAATAGTTAGGTATTTACGAAGAAGAATTCCACCGTGGCACCGGCGCCGGCGCGGCAGAAATAGCTCGAAGGATTAATGATGTGTATGGAGAAGCTACTGCAATAGAAAACACGGTACGTTTTTGGTTCCACCGTTTTCGTTCTGGAAATTTCGACCTATACAGTAAAGCCCGTGGACGGCCGGAGACCCTATAGTTGACAATGAAATAATTAAAAGTGATGGTGGAAGCGGATCCATCGCAAACCACGTCAGAGTTAGTGGCAGGTTTTGGTGTGGACTGTGGGTGATAAAACAATTTTAATTCACTTGAAACAAATTGTAAAAGTGAAACAACTCGAAAAACCGGGCAAGAGCGAGTCGGACTCGCTCACCGAGGGTTCTGTAACATCCGGGTTTATGCATAAGGTTTATGTTTATGAAATTAAATGTTTTTTTTATTTTTTTATATTTGAGTTGGTTGAATAAAAGGTAAATTGCGTTTTACGATTTATGACGTATTAAAAAAAAACTACTTACTAGATCTCGTTCAAACCAATTTTCGGTGGAAGTTTACGTAGGTATTGTAAATCATATATTTTTTTTAGTTTTATCATTCTCTTATTTTAGAAGTTACAGGGGGGGACACACACATTTTACCACTTTGGAAGTGTCTCTCGCGCAAACTATTTAGTTTAGAAAAAAATGATATAAGAAACCTCAATATCATTTTTGAAGACCTATCCATAGATACCTCACACTAACTCACTTCACAATAAAAAATATTTTTAGTTTCAGTTCTAAGTATGGGGAACCCCACACAACAAACAGACGGACAGACAGACAGACAGACAGACAGACATGACGAATCTATAAGGGTTCCGTTTTTTGCCATTTGGCAACGGAACCCTAAAAATGGGTACCGCATGAATTGAGTGTAACACCAACAAATACGTGTCGAGAACTCGAGACCTGGATTACCCTCCATTTTTAATATAATGAGTTTTTTTATAATAAGTTGATTTATTTAATTATCAACATGTTTTAACAAAAACATTTAAGAGCGTTTACGCCGTACGGCATTTCATACTAACTTTGAAGCCCTTGTTTTTCGAAATGAATGAACCGATTCTAATGAAACTTCATATCTACGCATAAACAGGATACAAAGGTCTAAAAAGTTACTTAAGAACATTTTGAACAAGTTGAAAGACAACTTGAAAGTTTGTATGAAATACCGTAAAGCGTAAATGCTTTTAAGTGGTCTTCTTTTAGATATAGAGATACCTGTAACAGAAGACTTTCCTCTCCCATGTCTATGTGTAGGTACACATAAAAAGCCTGTTAATGACAGAATCAAGAAAAAATTTATACATTAAGAAAAATGAAACAAGAGAATTTACATATACTTAATTAGTTTAGGTACTTGAATTCGTAATCTCAGATAATGAGCCTCTTCATCCAAGCATAAAAACAAAGCATTTATTTCAATTAAACCATCTACATCTTATACTTAGTACTCTTTGATCTACAGGCACTTTTGAATTGTCAAGAAGTCGACAAAAGCGATTCCAAAGCGTAGGTATCTATGAAGAAGAACGGACAAGAAACTCCGTGGACACTCTTTTATATTATACTTTAACAAAAATATTAGTTAAGTACATCATTAATGTCCGAAAGGGTTACCGCTGGCCCGGAACATAAAGGGCTAAGGAAGGAACACGGGTGGGTTTTAGTCAGTAAGAGTCTGACACTCCCTTCCGCTCCACCCAGAGCGGGAGGAGTCATTTGATGATTTCCCATCCGCAAAAAAAAAAAAAAAAGTACATCATTAATGTTGAATTTATGATTATATGTGAGAAAAAAGACGTGCGCGTTAAAAGGGTCATAATTAAACACGACAAAGTTGTGCCAATCGCAAAATTTATAAGATCCTGACAGCACTTTTATTGCTTAGAGATTTAATACTAGTAGGATGAGTGTTATAAGTGCCTTTTAGAAATATTTAATTGGCTTACTGAAAGATCGGGCTCTTAATTCATTCTTTAACTTGAGAATGAATTTAGATTTAGTACCTTCCTACCTATACATACTTAATTGCTTTATTTGAAACAGAAGTACCTAGTACTTCATTATTATCCTACTAATATTATAAACGCGAAAGTTTGTGAGGATTAATCGGTGGATGGATGTTTCTTACTGTTTCACGAAAAAACTACTGAACTACTTTTCACCCGACTGCGGCGAAGCCCAAAAGGAGGGTTATGTGTTTGACCTGTATGTACCTATGTATGTATGTATGTCCGTTTCTTTGTTCCCTCGTAACTTCTAAATGAATGAAAGGATTTGGATAAATTATACCTACGTCTTTAGATTTGTCTTGGTAGCGCGAGTGTCACTGGCTACATTAAAATCAAAAACAAAGTAAAATGGCGGATTTAGGGTGCCATATTGTGGAGTTCGACTTTTTTTTTTTCTTCTAATACCATCGAGTGAAATATCAAAAGTAAGGGTTTTAAAAGGTGATTACAAAAATATATACAATTTATATGGTTAAAAGTAATTCGAAGTGACAAATCGTAAAAAACACGTTAAATAAAATAATATTTGTGCACTTGATCCAAAAAAAAAGCTTTGAAATAACCCTCACGACCAAAACTCCTTGCAAGAACTAAATCATCTGCGAAATCTTTCAAATTTGTAAACTAAAAAGCTGGAAATAAAAAACAAGTAATAAAAAAAACTAAAAACCCGACTGCGGTAAAAAAATTAAGTTAAATAAAACTGAAAAGCTAAAAACAAGGCCATTTTAAATTAAATAAAAGTTGGAAGCAGGCGGGACCCATTTGAGTTTGAAAATATAATAAAAAAACGGTATGGGAGCCTGCTTCCAACTTTTATTTAATTTAAAATGGCCTTGTTTTGAGCTTTTCAGTTTTTTTTAACTTAATTTTTTTAGCGTTGTCGAGTTTTTTGTTTTTTTAATTACTTGTTTTTTATCCCGATATTCCTGCGGGTTCGACACTTAGGCGGGTGAAACCGCGGGCGCTAATAATTATATATAATTAGGTACACGCCTGAATTCCTCGAAGAGTTAAAGGCAGAGATGTGTGTGTGTGTGTGGAGTGTTTACAATTAATATCGGCGTAATAAGTATATTCAAATTATTAAACCTATAATTGGTCATCATGTTATATGATGAGTAGAATATATATAAAATAAATAAAAATATTTTGTTATCAAAATGATTCTCTGATCTTATCTTATTTTTTTAATTGGGTGGTATGTTTGAAAATGAAAGAAAAATATTTTTATGCGGTTAATAACCACTTTGCTAGTTTAACTTTAATGATACAATATAGGTACAGAGCCAGTTTCGTCGTAAAATTCACAATCGCTTATATCTAGAAGGAGCAGTCTCATGAGTAGGATACGGTGTCGACATTATGGTTTAATTTACAATAGTTTTAATATGCCGTCCACCGCAAAGGAAAATATCAGAACAATGCGCAACGTTGCGGTCAATGCAAAAAACGTTATCACAGAATATGCAGGCGCTTAATACATTGATAACTTGACTACTTCACGACACAGAACTGATGGAGATAACAGCTTTATACAAATGAAAATAATAACATAATGATGACAGAATCACTCGTCCGGTGTGCAGCGTGAGTTCGTTAGGTGTTGTCATCAGAAAAGGCGCAGTGCTCTTAAGCAGCAGGCTTCTCAGACTTCTCACCGCAGACGACGGTGGCGCCAGTCGCGACGGAGCCGCTCTCATCAGGAGACACTGTGCACGCAAGTATTGGGAACTTCTGGTACAGAACAGCGCGGTATTTAGGATGGCTGATACCATAAACAATAGGGTTGTACACGGCATTAGCCTTGGCAAACAGTGAGCCCCAGATAGTAGCCAGAGGACTAATGGGCGCGCTCTCGAACACCCCCGTGTAGTTGATCACAAGGTAAGGGGTCCACGCCATGAACCACAGAGAGATGGTCATCAGAGCCACCTTAGCCAATTTACACTCAGCGCTGGTATTAGCCGCTTCAGATGACCTGAGCGAAGCCACATTCATTTTCTTAGCTTGATCCCGCATAGACTTTTCATGAGCGGTTACAGCCTGAACAATAAAGTAGTAGGAGTATATGATAAGCAGAAGTGGTAAGAAGTACACGAACACGGAGTAAACCACGATGTAGCTGCGGCTTAACCAATCCTTTGCCAAGTAGTCAGTTCCGCAAGCAGTCATGTTTCCCTCAGGTACGTACCGGTTCCATCCGAAGAACGGCGCAAGGGTCCATGCGAGTGAGAACAGCCAGATTCCAAGTATGCGTTGAAGAGCTCCAGTCTTGGTCATTGGTTTAGCGGCGATACCCTTCACTATGACGTTGTAGCGGTCGAAAGCGATCATGGTCATGGTCCAGATAGATGCACATCCAAATAGTGAGCCAGCACAAGCATAAAGTTCACATGCAAACGGACCGAATACCCACGTTTCGTTGTAGCAATTAACAACCATAGCCGGAGCCATAGCGCACATCATCAGGAAGTCGGAGAAAGCGAGGTTCACTACCAGCAGGTTAGATGGTGTCTTCAGGGTTTTGGTGCTTGAAAATATGTAGATGACCATGCCGTTGCCAACAATAGATATGAATCCGAGAACGCCGATGGTGAATCCCAAGAGTGCGTGCCAGAGTGGGTTCATAGGAGGAAACTGGTACCAGTGAGGGTCGACCAGGTGGAGCATGTCGGCTGGTACTTTGTCCACGACGGTCAGGTTCGCCGTTCCATGCATCGCAGTTTGGCCTCCCCAAGCTTGGAGGGCTGCCATCCCGGGTCCGTGATCTGCCATCGCCGTGTTAGTTGTAGTTATTCTTCAATTTGAAATCAGGAGAAATCTCGGCCGTAGATGTTTGTTACAAGATACTGGAGAAAATCGTTATACGAACTACTCCAGTCTGTAAGGTTATGTGGGAACCTGCCGAGGCTGTGGAGACTACTCGTCTTTTGCTGTTTCCCCAACGTCTTATATACTCAAACCTTAAGGATTAAACATGACGTCGCCAAGACAATCGATATTCATAATTAGATATACGAATCTAAGAAGGTAAGCTCAAGACTTAGTAAAATTTGAGTAGCAGGGGTGGGCTTGTGTGTTTGTCAAGGTTCCGTAGGTACCAATACATTAAAAACACAACCCATATTATACAGGGTGGCAGGTAGCAGAAAATAAACACGCAAAACCTGCTACCATCGCTTCAGCACATGTTCAGTTACCGTTTAAACTTTTTTGCCGGTTATAAAAAAAAAATCTGCTGTTTTCTACAAAAGTGCAATGCCTACGAGGTCAAAATGTATGGAACAGCATTTTTTTTAATAACCGGCGAGAAATTTCAACTCAGGGGGCCCTGAATCATGTACTGAATCCTTGGCAACAGGTTGTGCGTCGATATCCTTTCCACCCTGTATAATGTCACTCAATTTTTAGAAACGCAACTGTACAGACTGTTCACTATAACTTGTCCCGTGACGCGATTGGTAGCACTTGCACTATTCTGTCAGTCGCCATTTTGAACTCTATTAATATTATTTAGCTAAGCTTGACATGCTAAAGTGCCAACATGACGACAAGGGACAAGTTTTAGTGAACGGTCTGTAGACCCATTCTTTTCAACATATGTACACATTGATGGCAACTGACCTGTATTATACAAGTACCTACTTGCGAATTGGACGTTGTGAGAATTGGACATTTTGAGCCCACTGGACATTTTGCGAATTGGACATAATGCGCCCAAAGGCTTGTATGATAGAGGTCAGTGATTGATGGGTTTAAATAAAACCACAGAATAACTAATAGCGCGGTAGGATAAACAATACAAGACTTTTATCTAAAAGACCCCAAAAGGTAGCCTAGTAGAGTTAAGTGAAATAAAAGAAGGTAAGTATCTATTTGCACTGCAGTGGAACATCTAAAGGCATCTACAAAAATACCCAAAAATTTTAAAAATAATTCAAGACGCAAGCCTGTATGTAAGCGTTTTACCAGGGGTAGAACAAAAAGTTGTACTAGACTAGCTGAAACAGAAAAACATCTAGGTATACATTTAGACTACAAATAAATAAAATTAGAGTGTCTGTTTGTAATATTAAAATAACCGCTTTTTACTAGATGTATTCATATGGATGTATACACGGTACATATACCAAAATAACATTTTTTTTCATTTTTGTCTGTCTGTCTTTCTGTTTGTTCCGGCTAATCTCTGAAACTGCTGGACCGATTTTGACGGAACTTTCACTGGCAGATTGCTGATGTAATAAGGAGTAATTTAGGCTACTTTTATTTTAGAAAACAAATGAGCACCACGAAAAAAATATTAAAACCAATGAAATGAAATGATATGAATCTATACAACTTCTATAGAAATAAATGAAATTGGAGTGTCTGTTTGTAATGAGAGCACATTCAGCCGATTCAGAATTTAGCAAAATTCTTCTTGATGTTGGTGAGGGAAAGTGTCCAGAAGTGAATAGTAGAGAGAAAAGGGTAATGGGAGCCCACTAAGGGAAAATTTTCATAACAACCAAATTTGTTAACATTCTTATGATTTTTATTTAGGAACTCTTACATTCATTATTAAAGTATAGTTTAAACACAGTTATAATCAATTACAGTCTTGTATTAAGGTACAATAACGATTTTGCAAAAAAATCAGTCGCTCCCATACCATACCATGACATGACAGCCCGCTTGACGCCCATATGGGAAATGGGAGCTATAATTTACTCTTTCCCGAAAATTGAACTAGACATACTTTAAAATATGTTATCTTAGGTTATCTTAGTAATTAATACAAAAAACTATTCGTAATACAAATAAAAAAATCAACTTAGTAAACAAAAAAATTAAGATAATAGAAATATGCTAGGCTACCATTACCCGCCGACTACCATTTTGAAAAGTAATAACATAAATATGTAATTCTACTTTCAATCTCAACTTGACCAATTGGGCTTGTTAGTGCATGAATCTAGGGATATAATAAGCATAAACATAATACAATAAGAACATAACTTCATGCTTACCTCGGCGCTGGCAATCAGCAATTTTTATAAGCGTGGATCGAAAAACACTAATCGTCCCTCGTGACCGTGCTCGTCAGGCGAAGTTTTTCGATGGTTGACAAAAGCGACCAAGTGTATACCTACGATCGTGTAAATGTACCTATTTTCCGTTCAATCACCATGGCTCCCATTACCGACCGCTCTCATTACCCTGTTCTCCTCTATTCATGATATAGAACTACCTACCGGTCTTTGTCAGGTTGTGGCGGACACTGAAATTTTAATACATACTATTTATGATGATATTCACAATCTCAATACCTATCAAAGAAGATTCGCGGTTGTGTGAAAGATCAATTTTAGCACCTATAAACGACCAGGTTACTGCGCTTAATCAGCGTACGAGTATTTTAGATAATGATATAAGCTATCTGGTGAATCACAAACGTACCTTTCCATCAATACAGTTTGCAATCCGAATGAAGTGGTTAATTACCCAACAGAATTTTGAAACAGTAGGTATAATTGCCTGGTCTACCCCCTCACAAACTAGAACTTAAGATTGGCGTGGCCATCATAGGTACTACTCCGTAATTTAAACCCACCGAAACTATGCAATGGTACTAGGTTGCGAGTAGTTTCGTTGCAAAGAAACTTTATAGAAGGTCGTATAATATCCGGATGGGGAAAAGGTGAGATAGTATTTATTTTTATTTTATTTATCCATTTACCTATTTCAGGCATCAAGGCCCATATAAACACATACAATAGAATATTAATATGACTTAAAAATACTATAAATACATACATTATAATTACACTAAAAACTAACAACTAAAAACTAATGCACACGAAGTGTCTGCGTCGTGTTTCGCTGACTGGTGTCATGTAACCGGCCACGAAACCGGCGGTACACAACACCCTTCGGCCAGAACTCTTCCTTGAGGAACTTCTCGAGATGCTGTGTCGGAACACGCACCACGAACGACTTGAAGTTCGTGTTTTGACGCGACTCCAACTTCTCGACCCTCAAAGTCCAGCTGGTCTTCACACGCATGTACTCCACGATCTCCTCAACCTTCGTGGAGTAGTGCTGTCTGGACACTTACAGCTGCGTCGACGGGATTGCTGGACGCAGCAGCATGTTAGGTCCTGCCTGCGCGGTGCCGCACTGGTTCCGACAAGGAGGCTTCTTCTTCTTCTCCACCTTGATGAAACCATCCTTGTCGCACGTGTCCTTCTCTGGACCCTGCCTTTTCAAAACCTTGTTTGGTTTCGACCGGCTTCGTTTATCCCCATTTTGTTTTCCCGCCAGTTTTACCTGCGAGTTTTGCGACTCAGCAGGCTTGTTAGCGGCTGCTATTGCTGCGTAGGCTCGTTTGGGGGTCGACGACACAGGTGGAGACAACGACTCCACCTGTGTCGAGGCAGGGACGGTCACGGCACGCGTTGCAACGCATGCATTCTCGGCAGTTGGTGACGCATTCGAGCTCGCCGACTCGAAAATGCAGATGGAGGCGTTTAGTGCCCCGCGACGCGTGTTCACATTTGCGGCGTCGGTAGGTGACCTACTTGCAGAAAATGCGTTGCGCAAGAGCACTACTTCTGCCCGTAAATCACCGATGGTGTGGTTGGACACCTCCAGCTTATGCTGCATCTCGGCCTGGCTTTGTTTCAGGAATGTAATGTCCTTCAGCAGCCTGGTGACGTCAACGTGACCGAACGTGACGGGAGGCAGCTTATGCAGATCGTTCGCCACGAATTCAGGCACGTCGTCCGGGTCGGTGTCCTTCATCAGCGTTATGATGTCCTGGAGACTCTTCTCTGTACCGTCCCTTCGACGAGACGGCATCTGGCTGACTTTGCCGAGCGTTGTGAACAGCAGCAACTTGGCACTGCTAATCTCTTCCTCCTTATACGATGACTTGCAGATCTGTAAGATGCTGATCTCGTCCATGTAGTCGATGGCATGTTTGATAAATGCCAATACTTCGTTGGCTATGAGAGTTTGGGAACTCATAGCGGAAACCGGGCAGCGGGTTTAGCCGCGCAATTCGCGAATATAATATACGTACTGTGCAGTGCAAACGCGACCGTACTCGACCGCGCATCGCAGCGCACTCAATATTGTTGCGCGCCACAATTAATGCCTAGTACATGGCGACAGTAGTTACCACTAGCGCCATCTAGTATCGAGTAGCGGAACTAGTAGTCAAGACCCTTCTAGAAATTTGGATGCGAGAACTTTCTAGAACATTCCCGAACTTTCGACATCTGGTCGATCGGGGCCTGTATGTACTCGAACATTCTAGATGTTTCTACAATGGAAGGTTCTAGAACTCTCTTTGGCGCTATATAAGGCCGAGACGCGCCACGACACAGTTTGGATAAAGCGATCGAAGTGAAAGCATCGAAGCGATATTCAAGTGCGACTTAAGGCGATCAGTAGTGCAATTGTGTTTTGTAATTAGTGTGTTTGAGTTGTAATTAGTTTTGATTATTAAAGTGTCATTTTTTTGGTTATTAAATCGGCAGTTTTTATTGTCACGAACCCGAAGCTCGTAACGATTGGTGTCAGAAGAGGGGATTAAAATGCCGGTTTTACCCAAAGACGACACGGAGGGTATCCGTACCCGGAGTCAACGCCAGCAGGAGACGGACCAAAGGCGATTCGGTGGAACAACGCCAATGGGGTCGGAAGGCCAGCTACCGACCGCGGAGGCCGGCCCGTCCACAGCTGCTTCAGCATCATCAGCGCCAGATTTTGCTGCTCTGATGATGATGCTGCAGAAACAGGGCCGCCGACAGGAGGAGCAGACGCGCCGCCAGGAAGAACAGATGCTCCTTATAAAGGACCTTCACGCTACCTTCGGGAAAGACATGAAGGAGATGAAGGATAAGGTTGCTCAATATGACAACCGCCTGTCGAAAGCTGAAACCCGAATCGACCAAGTGAATAATCGGGTTGACAACGTGATGGCTGACGTGAAGCTAAGCGTGATGGCTGACGTGAAGAAAACGCTGGATTACCTCAAACTTGGGGATGGAATCGCAGCTCCCTTAGCTACAACACCTTCGCTACGTGGATTCAAAGTGCCACCGTTCGACGGAACTTCTTCCTGGTCGGCCTACAAAATCCAGTTTGAGGCTGTCATGAAGGCGAACGGGTGGAATAAAAGCCAGGCCATGACTGCTCTCACCCTAGGCCTGCGCGACCAGGCCTTAACTATCCTGGAAGCTCTCGGTAAGGAAGTGACTTACGAGCAGCTCCTTGAGGCATTGGAGGCTCGGTATGGCGACGCTCATCTGGAACACGTGTTTCGTGCGCAGCTCAAGGATCGCGTGCAACGCAGAAACGAAAACCTGCAGCAGTGGGCCCTTGAAGTGGAGAAGCTGGTTCGTAAAGCTTACCAGTCCGTACCTGCACTTATTGGTGGGAACCTGGTACAAGCATTCATCGACGGCATTCGCGACCTTGAGGTCAGAGCTGCTGTGAGGCTCGGTCACCACGAGACGCTTAAGGACGCCTTGGCCCATGCTCTGGAGGTGGAAGCTGTGCGGCAGGATCATCGTTCCCATCGCGTCAGGGAGGTCGCAGTGTCTACAGTTCGCGACCGCAATAAAGGTACAGCCCTAGGTGCTACGGCTGTGGAGAAAAGGGCCACCTTCGATCCAGTTGCCCTAAGCGAACTGCAGAAAGAGAAGTCGACCGATCTCCAGAGGGCAGTGCGGCTAACAGCACCGCCCAGCATCAGCAGCAGGGAAACGAGTAATAGCCAGGACTGCGGGGCGGGTGCTGGCTGATGTTCAAAGAGCCCCAAGGGTTTCGATCACACAAACCCATGACGGGAACAGCCTAATCATCAAGGGCGAGGTCAACGGAACGCCGTGTAAGCTGACTATAGACACTGGAGCCTCTCGCACGGTTGTCAGTTCCCAACTTACAAGTCGGTCCCTTGGGGACTCCGCATACAACCGGGAACACATTAATTTGGTAACAGCCACCGGTCAGCGCATTCCCGTCCATGGAGAGAAGAAAATGGAATTGAAGCTAGGCAACAGAATCTACCTGCATAATGTCATCGTGGCTGATATAATGGACGATTGCATCCTGGGCCTTGACTTTATGAGGAAGAATTGTTGCGAGATTGACGACAAGCAAGGTGTTTTGAAATGTGGACAAGAGGAACTTTTCGTGGAAGGGGCGTTACCAGGGAATGTGTACAGCCTTAAGAAGATTGTTCTTCCTCCGAGATCGGAAACGATTGTGCCGGTTAGTCTTCCTCGGAATCCTGGGCAAACTCATCGTTGTGTACTCGTGGAAAGGGTAGACAATGACCTTCCATGGAAAGTGGCACGGACTTTGGTCAGAGCCACTAACATCTCAGGGGTACGTGTGCTGAACCTTTGTGATCAGGATCAGATAATAGAAAAAGGCACACTAGTTGGTACTTGCGAGGAAGTGGATTGGTTGCGTCGATGCCAATATCTATCGACTGGGACCCTCAGCAAGGATGCACAAACGAAAGTGACCACACTTTTAGAAGACTGCCGCAGCGCTTTGTCCCAAAATGAAATGGTCAAGGCGAAGAAGATGTTACTCAAGTACGCCGATGTTTTCTCGTCAAACGAGGCTGACATCGGGAAGACTGGCTTAGTTCAACACAAAATAAACACAGGAGAAGAACTGCCTATCCGTCAGCGGCCAAGGAGATTGCCGGTAGCACGTGAAAAGGAAGTGGAAACCATGATTGAAGGAATGGTGAAGGATCGTGTTATTGAACCTTCATCTAGTCCATGGTGTTCACCTGTAGTGCTGGTAAGAAAGAAGGACGGCAGCATGCGGTTTTGTGTTGACTATCGTCGTCTGAATGACGTTACAAAGAAGGACAGCTATCCTTTGCCAAGAATTGATGACACGCTGGACATGCTTACTGGAGTAAAGTGGTTTAGCACGCTGGACCTGAAAAGTGGCTACTGGCAAGTCGAAATTGATCCTAAGGACAAGGAGAAAACTGCATTCTCGACAGGAAAGGGTCTGTGGCAATTTAAAGTTATGCCGTTTGGATTGTGCAATGCTCCGGCAACATTTGAGAGGTTAATGGAACTTGTACTTACTGGGCGATGCCTGCTTGGTCTACTTGGATGACATAATCATCGTAGGCCGCACGTTTGAAGAACATCTTCAAAACCTGGAACGCGTGCTCATGAAGATCCAGAGTGCCAACCTCAAGTTAAGTCCGAAGAAGTACTCACTATTCAAACGACAAGTTAGTTTTTTGGGATGTGTAGTGTCTGAAGAAGGTATCCGTACGGATCCAGAGAAAATCGCCGCTGTCAAAGATTGGCCAGTTCCAAAAGACAAGACGCAGGTCAGAGCATTTTTGGGTTTGTGCTCCTATTATCGGCGATTTGTCAAGAACTTTGCAGATATAGCCAAACCCCTGCATAAACTAACCGAGGAGAAGCGACATTTCTGCTGGGATGAAAGTTGCGACATCGCATTCCAGGAGCTAAAGGACCGTCTGTGCAAAACACCTATTTTAGGGTACCCTGATGCGGGCAAGGAATTTATAGTTGACACAGACGCAAGTGACATAGGACTTGGCGGTGTATTGTCTCAACGTAATGGTGATCAAGAGGTTGTGATAGCGTACTTCAGCAAGTCATTGTCGAAACCTGAAAGGAACTATTGTGTTACGAGACGGGAACTGCTTGTTGTGGTAAAGTCATTGCAGCACTTTAGCAAATATCTTCTGGGACGGAAATTCCACCTGGGTCATTCTACCGAAACATAAAAATTTTGTTCACTTGAAATGTATCGCAGCTCCGTAAATTTTAGCTGCTTTCAAAACAAAATTTTACAACTTCATGACCTTATCTAACAGCTCAAATAATAATTTACAAAATTAATTAACATATTTTTGTTATTTTTAGCAGTACAGTACTTACGTGATTACTCACGTCCTGTAGAATGTTCGCAACATAGGCTGTAACATTGAAGTGTCTCTAAAAAATATTTAGAAGTAATTAACATGTTTATCAAAATAATTAACGTATTAATTATATGATAAAGAAGCAACCAGTATAATATAAAAAATATATATCTTATTATTTAAAAGTTATCAAACATTCTACAATGTTCGTGAAAAATAATCACGCCTGTAGAAATAAATTACACAAATTGTAGACTTTTTATTTTTTAAGTAGCAACGTTATTTTCCATGTCTGGTAACCCATTACGATGTAATTTCATAATAGTTTCGGCCATAATTTCGCAAGTGATTGCAGTTCAGAGATTTTGAAAGTGAAAAAAGCGTTCTACATTAGTGTCAAAGTTCATTCCTCACTCCTGTACTCAACAAAAAAAAGTAAGTAAACAATTTAAAAACCTAATTTGCGTATGACCTCATTGATACGTTGTTTAATTAACGAAATCAAGTGAATTGGGATTTCATAACCTCAAATTTTGTAACAGTTACGTATTTTTTATGTGAAAACTTCACTTCTGTAAAACTCACTCCTGTCGATGTAGCTTTCTACAGAAGTGATGTAATTCTACAGGAGTGATAAATTTCTGGTTTTCTTTGTATATTTTTACTTTTTTTAGATTTATCACACTTGTCTTACTCTTATGATTTAACTGACGTACGATGCTATTTTTATTGCAATTTAATTATTTTCCACAATGCACTCCTTTTTTGTTATCTTTATCGACAGAAATGACTTGTTCTCTACAGAAGTGATATGGACGGCTTTTTTTTTGCGTTTACAGTTATGGCGGGTAAAAGGCAATCTGAAAAAGAAAAAAAAGAGCGTTTGAAAGAGCAAAAGAAGGCCTGGATACGAAGGAAAAGAGAAAAAATGACTGAAGCCGAACTCGAAGAAAGACGTCAAAAAGATAGAGAAAGATACAAAAAAAAGAAAGAAGCAGGAAAAATAAAATCAATAAATGATTTTACACATTATTCTACCGATCGATGACACTCATGTTGATAACATCTCCAATATATTAAGTACAAGCACTACTAGGCCATTTTTGCCGGCACTCTATCAATTCATCAACTTACATGAAAGAAGACCAGTCCTGATATCATTCAGAAGAAAAAGAAGAAGATCATTTTTTTTTCTTTTTTTCATCTTTTTTTTTTAATTTCATCATTTTGAAGATTAAGTTGCAATGTTTGTAAAACGGATCAGATTTTTGCACATTACGAAATTGCGCTAATTTACTTGACTTGCAAAAAAACTAAATGATCAACCTGATTTGATGACACCCAGTCATTCACAGCCGGAGTCTCCAGAACCAATCCTTGATATATACAGGAACCCAATACCG
This sequence comes from Mesoligia furuncula, assembly GCA_916614155.1. NCBI lineage: Eukaryota > Metazoa > Arthropoda > Insecta > Lepidoptera > Noctuidae > Mesoligia > Mesoligia furuncula. Next base: position 25,111,387 of record OU744800.1, on the reverse strand, counting down.
ACAACCTCACGTCCTTCTGTTGATTTTTATCGAACCTGCTATGGGTCTGATAGTACTTCTGATGAAGATATCTTTCAAATAAGGAAACGCAAACCTTTGAAAGAAAATATAAAACGTTCAGATAATATTCTGAAATGTGTTTTTAATAATAATATTGTTTCTTTGTCAGACGAAGAAAATATTTTCTAATATTCCCTACTTTTCAATTTTTTATTCTACAGGGCCTCAAGTCTGCTATTACAATAGTGTCAGAATGGTCTAACATTGATTTCATAATTGTTGATTTTGACAAGTTTGGTAATCTACTAATATAATGGCGTCATTATGACTTTCCAATGGTCAACCACTGACACTCCGTTGAAAGAAATGGCTTAGAATGGTAATCTCGTACATAATGAGAAATGAATTATTGTGTTAGGCGGCAATCTGCTAAAATTTTGACAGTTCCTTTGATCAGTGACCTACAATTAGAACGTCATTGTGCAGTCAATGCTTTTAATTCGTTACGAGTATCGTATAATTTCTGTGCCATTGACCGACCAATGATCAACCATTATGAATTTAGCATATTACGAACTTTAAGCAAAATGACAATGGGATGGTGGTGGGATCGTGTTGGAATGACGAATTTATAAAAATAGCAGACTAGGGCCCCTGGAATGTTCTTACTGCGTCATTTCTGTAGACTTCTTTTGTTATTTTTTTTAGTACTTTGTAACTTGATTGAACGATTTGTAATTGGCATATTAAGTTTGTTGGCATTAAAAGCAATTCAAACTGATTATTATTTTATGTTAGCTTATATATTAACTTAGTAGTTTTAGGAAAACTGTCACTCATGACGAAATTCGCATCACTCCTGTCGATGTGTTAAAAACAAAATGTGCAATTTTTTCACAATATTATTGTGATTGATCTCTGGTTGTATTTTTAAGACAATAATTAGGTTAAAACTTATTATAATAAAAAAATAAAAAGTAGATTATGTAAAAACGAAAAAATATTTATTTTCTTATCCACTCGGTAGAATGACCCACCTACGAACTGACCATGCTGCACTGAAATGGCTATTGCAGTTCAAAAATCCAGAAGGACAAGTTGCGAGATGGATTGAACTACTGCAGGAATACAACTTCGAGGTCGAACATCGCAGGGGGAAATCTCATGGCAACGCAGATGCATTGTCAAGAAGACCTTGTCCTGAAGACTGCAAGCATTGTACTAGGCAAGAAAGTAAAGAAGTTGTACCTGTGAGGATGCTCAAGACAGACCTCAGCGACGAGTGGAAGGAAAGCCTACGACGTGCACAGCAGGAAGATTCGGACATCAAGCCGATTCTGGAGTGGATGAAGGCCAGAGCTCCTAAGCCCGGGTGGAGCGACGTCTCAGCAATGAGTTCGAACACAAAAAGCTATTGGGCCCAATGGAACAGCTTGGTGATTCAGGATGGAGTCCTGTGCCGTAAATGGGAAAACGCTCGGGGAGACAGCTGTCATTTGCAAATGGTTGTCCCTAAAGCTCAAGTACCGGATGTTCTACAGCTGTACCATAATGGTTGTTCAGGAGGTCATCTGTGTTTTTTGGCATTAATTGTGGCGCGCAACACTGCCCGTGTTGCGCGCCACAATTAATGCCTAGTACATGGCGACAGTAGTTACCACTAGGGCCATCTAGTATCGAGTAGCGGAACTAGTAGTCAAGACCCTTCTAGAAATTTCGATGCGAGAACTTTCTAGAACATTCCCGAACTTTCGACATCTGGTCGATCGGGGCCTGTATGTACTCGAACATTCTAGATGTTTCTACAATGGAAGGTTCTAGAACTCTCTTTGGCGCTATATAAGGCCGAGACGCGCCACGACACAGTTTGGATAAAGCGATCGAAGTGAAAGCATCGAAGCGATATTCAAGTGCGACTTAAGGCGATCAGTAGTGCAATTGTGTTTTGTAATTAGTGTGTTTGAGTTGTAATTAGTTTTGATTATTAAAGTGTCATTTTTTTGGTTATTAAATCGGCAGTTTTTATTGTCACGAACCCGAAGCTCGTAACAATATAATACCACAATATTTATACCACGGATTCCTATAATAACGTCGAATTTTCCATTTGAATTCAAAAGATTGCAATTCCCTATGAATGTTAGTTTTGCTATGACAATCAACAAGTCAGAAGGGCAAACATTATGCAAAACTGGACATAGATTTAACTAAGGGTTGCTTTACCCATGGGCAACTATACCTACGTGGCATGTTCACGTGCGAGGAATGCCAGTAGTGTTGTTATATTAGCCCAAGAAAATCGTACGCCAAATATTGTATTCAAAGAAGTTTTTAAATAAAGCTAATACGACAAACTAAAAATAAATAATAATGAAACTAAAAATGCGAAAACGAAAAAAAGAACTAAATGGAGAAATAGATAGGTATACTTATACAAAAACAAAATATCGATTCATGAAATTATAGAAGAATTTCATTAAAATTAGCGTAGGTTATCGAGGAATACATTTAATAAGTTATCGTAGACTCTGCGAACTGAACAATAACTTTTTTGTTAAATTCCACGCGGACGAAATCGCGGGTAACAGCTAGTTATACCTAATGTCGAATGTTTTGTGTATTTCCCTTATTTAAGACGCCCCCGCCCGTGTGTAATATAATCACACATGAGTGTAATGAGATACCATAAGTTCTAACGCTGAAATTTAATAATACAGATAGGGCAAACCCTACATATAATCGAACCCAGGTACGTTTGCGTCCACAAGACAACACAACGAGGTAGCCGATGTACAGATATTTGTTTGATTTGATTTGTTTGATTTTTGTTTCCGATTGTGTGTTTTTTTTTTTCTATAAGTACAGTATTTGTCCGGTTACCTATTCCATTTATCCACTTCATAAAATCCACCCTAAGGTGGATACGCGAAAACGCATGTCCAATAATCCACCCTTAGCCTAAAATTCCGTTTATCTAACTAGACCTAGGAATTGGGATGGATTCTCAGACATGAGTTACTGCTTGTACCTACATCTTTGGGTGGTTAACCTGTATAACCCAATTTGTTCCGATCGGGTATCGAACCAGCGACGGCACGCAACGAAGCAACTTATTGTTATTGTTGTAAAAAAAATCAGTCAACATGCAAAAATGCCGCAAGAAATAGCAGTTTTATATTTCATCAAACATAAACGTTTAAAAAGCCTTGCATTCGGGGTCAGGGGTTCACATCGTTTGAACCCTGTACGGATGAAGCTCAAAGAAGACCTACAATTTAGAATGGTCTAAAATGAAGACACTTATATCCCGCTTGTTGCCAAAGGTCTAATATTTTTGTAACAACATGTTACCATCGACAGCATTTATATTGTATATTGAACCTTTGCTATGTAAGTTAGTTTTACTCAAACACCTAACAAACCATGTCCATTGCAAATATACCGTGGGGTGGGACAAATCTGATACTTGGTTTAGACAGGGAAAATAGTCAAGCGATTAGAAACTTGAAGACAGATAATGCGTTGGAGTATATTTCCCTACCTTTATTTCCTTCATAATAAAAAACAAAACGTGACATTGGCTAAATGCACAAACCGTGCGAAGCCAAAAACAAGAAAAAAAAAACTTGAAGACACTTTAAACCATTGACATAGAAAAGTATGGACTGGAAATACCTACAAAAAAGGGTGCATACCTACAACTCGTTTTGTCGCATAAAATGGCTGCCATTGCTAGGGTTGTGTCAATCAAGGAACATAATATGTGTTACTATTATTATTATCGAGTATCGATACTAAATATGAGTCTTACTAGTTATCACGTTTGGATCATAATAACTTACTTAATTAAAGTCCGTTGTAATTAGGGTTGCCAACTATACTTTATAATAACGTATCTTACTTTATTTTCGATAAATATACTTTATAGTTTTGCATCTTCTTCTTAGCGTGTCGATAGCAATCTAAATATACTCGGCCCAGAATTCGGCTACTTGTTTGGCGCCTTCATCACCGTCCATCAGTTCCTGTAACGTGCAGCTGACAGGACACGCAGGACACGATATTAAGTGTCCCATCGTTTGTGGGACAGCACCACATTTACACTCCAAGGCGGAGTCATCTATGAATCTCCACCTGAACAGGTTTTCCTTGCTTCGGCCTACCTAGGTCCGGAGTCTGTTTAAAGACTTCCAGATTACCCAAGGTAACTCATGTCCAGTTGGGAGATCTTCAGCGGGTTTGACGAACGGTTTGGGTAAGGTAGCACTGTCTCGCCACAGCTTCAGTCTCTCTTGTGATGGTCCGCCAGAGAGTGGAACGACACACTTTAAAAAACTGTTTCGGCTTTTCAGCCTTTGTGGCACAAGGATGTTGTCGTGCAAAGGGTGTCGTGTGTCGGAGACCATTTTGGCTCTTTCGCTGGAGCTTGCCACTGCTCTGCGAACTACTGGTGGCGCTATTCCTGCTAGCGGATACAGCATTTGTACCAGGGTTGGTTTTAGGCAGCCAGTGATGATCCGGCACGTTTCATTCAAAGCTGTATCCATCAGCTTTGCATGGGCAGAACGGCTCCACACGGGGCACGCGAATTCTCCCGCAGAAAAAGATAGCGCCAGTCCAGTAGTCCGCACAACGTCATACTTTATTTCTAATCATTTGTGATGGGTAAAACGAAAGACTCATGGTTAATTACTGAACTATTTATCGATAGGTACATCATCATTCTCCTGCCCGTATCCCAATTAATTTGGGGTCGGCGCAACATGTCTTTTTCTTCCATACTTCTCCATTAGTCGTCATCTCGGTAGTCACCCCCTTTCTAACCATATCATCATTCACACATTCCATCCATCGTTTCTTTGGTCTTCCCCTACTCTTATAGCCGTCGACATCCATACTAAAATCGATAGGTATCGATAGGTACATACAAGTCAAAAAAGAAAATCTTTTATTGAAGTTAGAATTTTCAGAGCAAAATATTATCGTTATGCTTAAGACAAACCAGTTGTGAAGACAAATGGTAGTATAATACGATACCTACTTATAAATGCATCTGATAGCGTAAGTACCAAATATAAAAACAAAATATTTCTTATTTACTCTCACAAGGCAAAAACGCCGAAAAAACATGTTTGTTGTATGGGAGCCCCCCTTAAATATTTATTTTATTTTAATTTTATTATTTATTATTAAAGTTAAAATACAACTGAGTATTTTGTGAATATTTCAAGGGCCTACCTATTACCATTTTTGATATCGAGCAATAAAGGGCAAAAAAATCGCGTTTGTTGTATGGGAGCCCCCCTTAAATATTTATTTTATTTTGTTTTTAGTATTTGTTGTTATAGCGGCAACAGAAATACATCATCTGTGAAAAATTCAACTGTCTAGCTATCGCGGTTCTTGAGATACAGCCTGGTGACAGACAGACAGACAGACAGACGGACAGACAGCGAAGTCTTAGTAATAGGGTCCCGTTTTTACCCTTTGGGTACGGAACCCTAAAAACGGGTTACTTATGTATTAAAATCAGTACCAGGTAGGTACTTAACAAATTAGAAAACATTGTAAAAGCTAATTATTTTTAAAAGAAATAACCAATTGGAACCGTTCACCTAGCTTCTGACGTTTCCAAAGTAGCCATGTAGGTTTATGTGAAATAAAATATTTTAATTTCGGTGCTGTGAACCAAAGGCCGGACCTGGCAAGGTCACTCGGACCGAATAAGACACAGGATTATTTATGTTCACATCGCAGAATATACCGATGACACTTCAGCGGAGGAACTAGTTTACGGAAACTTTTACGGCAACGGTACAACCCTATTCCATTTGACATATTATTGTAAACAAACGAATGAATTAACAATATATACTAAATAGGTCTGTTATACGGAAATAAACCCAAATATCAATACTTTAGCCATAAATTCATGATCGCGTTACAACTGTATCATCGAATGTGTATTATTAAATGTATTATTGCATGAAAACCGGCTATTAACCTGTGCAAAGACATTAGAGATTGATTTTCATTCTTTCTTGCACCACACTTCACAATACAACACACAGACATGTTGAATTGTTGTTTTCTAACATTTGCATGCAGTTTTAAAAGGTAAAGTCCTTGTAATTTTCTCGCAAATCTCAATAATACAAAAAGTAAACAACCATTTGACAGCAAAACTACCACGAAACTTGTCGCAAAAGATGGCTGCTACGGCACCTTACCTACAACTGTACTACGTCACGTCAAAATGTGGCCAAAATGAGCAACAACTTAAAATATTGTTGTCTCTTTTATCAAATACGATTATCTTATTAGAAAGAACGAGACAAAACGATATTTCGTATTTTGAATCATATTTCACTCATATTTGTATAAGAAAATGTATGTATGTATATGTCGGAGAAGGTATAGTGTGTCTCGTTATTATCAGCCATATTTAAACTATGTGTGGGCTACTGTGGGTAAGTGTTGGATAATGCACAATAGAAAACGGTTTGCAGTTCAAATCTGATTATAATTTCACAAACAATTTAATCACACTAGCAAATTACACACTGTAGGTACACGACACAACCAGATACGGAACGCGGGACAGTTTCTGAGCACATGTTGTTCGTACGATGTCCAATGTCCAAGAGAGCTCCCACAACGTTCTTGCCGAGCTGTCTTCGAGCGTCGACCCCACAGAACACTATACTCCTAGCGGAGGTCGACCCCCCCACGAACTCAGGCTAGACTCTGTCAAGCGCCACCAGACGGCGCTGGCGTTCCGAATAGTCTATTAGTCGTTGTCGTCACACTGCTTCCGCCTCGTTGTCAAGTCAGCTCCCGTACTAATGATGTCTCCGACATATAGAATAACGCGGCCTCTCCATGATTTTCCTATCTCAATGCGTTAAACGGAACGGTGTTGTCAAAATTGACGTTGACAATTGACGCAATATTAAACGTCAATTTGACAAGAACGTGACGTGAGAATCGCAGTGGCACACAGCGTTGCCAGATCGTTCCTTTTGGAACATTTTGCGTTCTATTTTACGGTCATGCGTTCCCTTTGCGTTCCCATCTTTTGTGCGTTCTCTTCGTTCCTTTTTGGTATGGTGATACAACCTGACACAGACCTGCAAATTGCAAAAAACGTAAGAAAATTTGAATTTCGCGGTCTCAACTTCCCATTCTCCTTAAGTTCGTGTACTGAAGACTAGGCTGTAAGTATTTACAATCCTTTGCCTAACCATAAAGGATGGATCAAAGAAAACTTAAAACCCAAAGATTGATTACTTTACAATTTATACGTCTGTGCTTTGGCTGGCGGGGAAGCCAACTTTATTTGTGAATTGAATCGTTTCGTGTTTTTTTGTTCAGTTTTCGCCCTTGAATGATAAGCCATAAGGTATTTGCTTTGTTTTCATTAAATTCTACTGTGCTGAACCTGTACTGTGCTAACCTAACTAAAGTTAGAAGCTGCTGTTTTCATTTCCCAAACTACTGGATGGCGCGCGGGGCAAAATATAACTTTTCTATCTCAATAGCCTACTAACTAGGTACCTAGCTAGCCTACGTGCCTATTATCCTTAAAAAACAAGTTGAGACTTCATTTATGTTATGACATAATATGCTCGTCGTTTGGTTGGACTTATGTTGAAATAACCGAATCACACGGTTCACTCTTGCCTTTCAATTTTGATGAATAAACCAAATTCAAATTTGTAAACATCTAACATTCAGAAAAAAATAATTCGTTCTTATTTTGTTCTTTGTTAATATTTTCTAACAAAATCTATAAAACATAGATAATGATGCATTACAAAATTTGGTGATATTCATTGGTTACCGCCAGAATTGACGTCGGTGCTCCATGGACCAATTCAAATTTGTCCAATTGGACTGTGGGGAAAATGACATGTTTCCATCGTCCATTTACCAACTGGACTACGGAGAATTGAGAAATGTTCCGCTGTCCAGTTTAATAGTATAGTAAAGCCTTGTCCATACTATTTAAAAAAATATATCATAAACAATTATTTTTGAAACTGCTTAATAATCATTTATTGAATAATTACTTAGACAAAGAAAAGTGTAGACGGCGGGTATCTCCATTTCATTTCCACAAGAAAGGGATAAAGTATTGAGTTATTATAAGTAACAGAAAAGGATAAAGCTATACTATTTCCGTCTCTCAGTGCGTGCCAGTTTTTTCAAGGCAGCTACTCATGTAGCCTATGTTAGTTAAGTTAGTTTTTTGTCTCGTGTGTGGCCACGCTACCCGATGCTCTATAGGTTTCTTACTCTAAGAATAATTACGACAAAAAAAATTCATTCAATTCAAAGATTACAAAAAAAAAAGAATGCTTGTGAAATTGCTGCTTACACAAGTTTTCTGATCGGGGTCAAGAGCGTAAAGATAGTTCATATTGTTACCTTTAATTTATTGTTTAAAATTGACAGCATTGATTGACATAAGCGAGCTAACCTAGAGCCATTATTAAACGAAAAAAAAGTGCTCGTACTCAAAGTGACTCAAACTTGGTCCGAGTCAATGATTTCTTTAAGACTACGCCGACCGCCTAGTGGCGCCCTCATCGTTTGTGTGGTTATTTCTTTTATTTTAGAATAAAAATGCAGAAAATAAGCACGTTAAGTTGTGCTCCACAAGATTATATCTACGTTTATATTATTATAAACGGTAGTTTTACATAGTTTAGTTTTATTATAATCACTAAAACGGAAAATAGTGGCCACTATTATTAAAAATAACACTGACACACACACTGCGCAGTCGGCGTTTGGTCGGTATAATACACTGACCTCAGAGGTCAGTGGTATAATATCATTGGCCCTTAGAGTAAGAACATTGGCCCGAGTAGGTACTCAAACAAAACTAAAGACCGCGCCGCGATCGGACAGCGTAAACAACATTTTTAGCATTAATTGTGAACGCTTCTTGGAGAAGGGAATCGGACTAACAGACTGGCTGGAGTCTGTTGGACTATGAGATTTTACTACCTTGGCGGTGAGTACATCTAAACGACATTCAACTGTGGGGCTCCGCATGTGACTCAAATATCAGCATGATTCAGAGAACTCAGAACAACATCTTAAAACAGATATCAAATTCGCCGTGGTTTATTAGGAATACTGAAGTCCACGAACACCTGAGCATGAAAACAGTCAAGGAAGAAATACGGTCATGCTCACAAAAGTATAAGTCCAGACTGGAGAGACACCCCAACCAATTGGCCTCTCAATTCACAATACTAACTTGTGTCAGCAGACTCAAAAGACGCAACATTCTACAATTAGATATCTAACCTGAAGAAGGCTGCATTACTAATAAGAGAGTTGCTCCTGATGAGGAGTAATTCTTCCCTGCCAAATATTCGTACAGCTCATCTGCTCATAGTTTTGAAAACTGATTGCATGATAATGGTTTATACAAAAAAAAAAAAAAAATATTGTGAACGCGATTCGGAACGCGGCCACAGTGACCATAGTCTACTCTGGGATACCAGATTAAAAAGATTTTTCCAATAGTGGGGAAATTTCAATGTTTATTTAAAATATTGGCTAGTTTTTGTAATAGCACAATTTGCTTATGGGATGTTTAATTTAATTACATAAAAGATTTAAATCATAGTTTAGAAGTAATAAATGAAGTATTAGCTTCTAAATCAGCACAAAAAGTTAGTGGACACTTAAAAATGTTTGAATAATTTGATACATTATGCACAGAAAAACTCAATTGAGAAAAATCTGAATTGAATTTATTCTTCACTTAAAAGAAGGAATGCAGATATTAATATTCTAAATAATATGTCCATTTTATGTGATACTTAATGGTAATGGGTAATAAATGCATGACATCTTTGGTGTGTTGGCTTGCAGATATTAATATGGATAGGTATTTAATAAAACGAAAACGTGATTCTGATGGCTCAAATACTCGTGCTGACGAACAAAACCGTCCGGGTTGCTCTAAACTTCCAAAATTACACCAGACAAAACAAAATAAAGAAATAAAATCTTCTAAGCTTAAGATCTCAACACAGAGTACAGAATCCAACTTAGAGACAAATAAATTTGTGTTTGTGTCTTTATTTTTGTGCGTCATGTTTGCCGCAAATAAACGTATTTCTTCTTTTTCTAATGATCTGCAAAAATAATAATATGTGACGTTTGCCGCCTGCATGATACTGACAAACTAACATACCTAACTAACATAACATACTACAAAAATTGATTCTTCTTTACGAATCAATAACAAAAAAAATCTATTTATTCATTAATAAATAGTTTTTTTATATATATATTTTTCGTTTGCGTTCCTTCACGGCTAATTTCGTTCCATTTCAGACATCCCAGCGTTCTAAATCTTCAATCACTACTGGCAACACTGGTGGCACAGTCGCGCAGTAATGTAACGCATTCGCAAAAAAATATTAAATTAAATTCGCCTTTTGGTCAATGGTGTGTGAATAAACTGTCAAACTGTTCTCCAAGGACTCTCTGATTACTAAACCAAGAAGACTCACATCAGCTCTGACCTCGAAATAGGTTAGTATTGACGATGTGATAAACATCAACTTTTCGTAGATTTTTGGTATGAAGTTGAGTTATATCCGCGATTTTTTACGTAAAATGAGCTCATCCGCTACCGTGCCCTTGGCACCCGTCGGCGTGCGTGGTATGAAAGTGCTCGATCGAGATCGGTTCTTGCGCAACATAAAAGTGCCAGTTCTAAAGGTCAAAGAAGAAAAATTGTGTGAAATCACTCAAATATGTAAGTTGTACTTCCTTAAATTAGAAGCTTTCAAGCCAGTAAGGAGTATAGAAGGTGAAGAAAATGGACCATTCAAGAAATGCATTTATTTCAACCCTGAAAAAGTGGGTCAGTGGGTAGACCTCAGTGAAAGTGACCGCACAGCTCTGGAGCAGTTAGACGTTACAGAAAACAATTTTCATAAAAAAGAAATTGAAGTAACCTATGAAAATTGGCGTTTTGAAACAATATTTAAAGCGGTTCTTCCAGAGAATGAAGAAGGTGTCAGCGGTTTCTCTCAGATTGGTCACATAATACATCTGAATTTGAGGGATCATCTGCTTGAATACCGCCCTCTGATTGGGCAGGTGCTGGTTGATAAAATAAAAACATGTCGAACAGTAGTGAATAAGAGCAACAGTATAGACAATACTTATAGAAATTTTAGTATGGAATTGATTGGTGGGGATGATGATTTCTTTGTTACTGTCAAAGAAAACCTCTGTAGGTTCCAGTTTGATTTCTCCAAAGTGTACTGGAATCCACGCCTAGGAAAAGAGCATGAGAGGATTCTAAGCTATCTTAAACCCGGGGATGTACTATTTGATGTATTCTGTGGAGTAGGCCCTTTTGCAGTCCCTGCAGCCAAACGGAAAACAAAAGTTTTTGCCAATGATTTAAACCCCGACTCTTTCAAATGGTTGAATCATAATGCAAAAAATAATAAAGTTAACATGTCATTTTTCAAGTCATTCAATCAAGACGGGAAAGATTTTATATGTGATGTGTTCAAGGAATACATTATTTCAATATGTAATAGTAATGAAAAGTTAGAAGGAAAAATTCATATTACTATGAATCTACCCGCAATGGCTGTAGAATTCTTAAAACACTTCAATGGGTTGATTAAAGATGAGAATCTAGTTGAGAAGTTCAATCAAGAAATAATTGTTTACGTATACTGCTTTGCATTGGGCGTTGATCACGTTGAAATTGCTAAGAAAATGGTGAACGAAAACATTGGATACAACATATCTTCACTTATTATGGATGTGTTTGATGTGCGAAACGTGTCTCCGAATAAAGAAATGATGAGAGTGACTTTTAAATTGTCTAAAGAGGTTTTGTTTGGGCAAAGTGATGTTTTAAGAGAACCTCCTTTAAAAAAGTTGTGTGTATAATAAATAAATGCTATATTGATTTGTTATTGCTACCACTTTGTTACTTTTCATTAAGGCATCTGAAAAATTATGTAAGTAAGTAATAAAATATTTTGAAACATTGTTAATACCTATTTTATTTTTTTTCAATAAAGATGTTAAGTCAGGTTTTCAAATCAAAACAACATTTCTTTAAAATGCAATGATTCATTCTTGTTTGCATATATTATTTCAATGCCAACAACGCATAAATATTATCAGTTAAATCATAATGTAATCTCTAAAGCCTCAATACACAGCTGATACCAACTCATAAGTTCAGGAACAATCTGAAAAGGAGAGAAAAACTACATGTGATATGAAATTATGAATACAGATATTTATATAAATACAATCCTATTGAGTGACAAGTGCAGGCTGATGTAATGGATCTGATGACCATTCGTCACGTCAGCTATTTCGTCGCTATCCCTAATAGGTCTATTGGGAATGAGTCGAAATACAGCATGAAACGAGTTAAGAAAACTGATCAGATGCACAAGGTAACATATTAGTGAATGTGGCCTATTAGGGATAGCAACGAAATAGCTAATTTGACGAATGGTCATCAGATCCAATGTAATAGTAGGAATATCAAAATCAAAATATTTTATTTCATATAAGCCTACATGGGCACTTATGTCATATCAGAAGCTAGTTGCATGGTTCCAAATTGGTTGTTTCCTATGGAGAAGAGCCGGCAAGAAACTCCACGGTTACTCTTTTAAAATAACTGGCTTTTGCAATGTTTTCAAATTGCAGAGTTCATAGGTATGGGAGGACAGCATAGGCCTGTCAACAAGTACCAGGTACCTACAACATTCTCACATTCACAAAATATAAAAGAATCTATCAAAGGCAAGTCTCCAGTCATTTCACTATTGATCCGCACGTCAGATCAGCAATGTTAAATAAACTTTCTGGTTTACCAATGCCGCAGTATTCTTCTTTTGAATTGAGTTTAGTGAGTGAAAGTGAGGTCAAAAAATATATTTGTGTTATCTCCTCTACTGCAGTTGGTAATGATAACATTTGTTCAAGAATGATTTCTCCTATCCTCCCTACACTACTTCCCGTTTTAACCCACATTTTTAATTTCTCCTTGTTTTCTAGTACTGTTTCTGAGGTCTGGAAACAAGCTCATATCATCCCCTTACCCAAAATTCCTAAGCCAGTCTCACCCTCCGATTTCCGTCCCATTTCTATCCTCCCATTTCTCTCCAAAGAGCATATTGTTCACCAACAACTTTTTGTCTTTTTATCTGCGAATGACCTCCTTAGTCCTTTTCAGTCTGGTTTTCAACGGTTTTCAACCTGGCCATAGTACAGTGACGGCTCTGTTGAAGGTTACTGATGACACCCTGATGACATCACTCCTATCTTAAAGGCCGCTCGCAGCGGGTCCGTCTCGGCGAGTCGCCTTCTGATTGGTGCTCTCTTACCGCGGGTGTGCCTCAGGGTGGCGTTCTCTCTGCTTTTCTCGTTTCTATTTTTATTAACTCTATCACCCGAGTCATCTCTTCCTACTTCCATCTCTATGCCGACGACCTGCAGCTTTACAATCATTTCTTAAGGGAAGATGCAGAAGCCGCGGTTTCTGCCTTGGACATGAGTGACCTGGATTTGATTAGTGACTGGTCGCGGTCATTTGGACTGCAAATCAACCCTAGGAAATCCCAGGCCGTAATTATCGGCAGCAGGTATATGCGGAATAGGCTCGATGTTGCGTCGCTGTCTCCACTCTGTCTGAATGGAGTTCAGATTGAATATGCTCATTCGGTTAAAAACCTGGGGGTGACCATGGACTCTTACTTGTCGTGGACTGCTCATGTTGCACATGTCAGTCGCAATGTGCACTACACGTTCCATTCGTTGAAATGTCTCCAGGGCTTCATGCCCTTGAACACCAAAATCTCTCTTGCTCAAACCCTCATTCAGCCCATTATTGCTTACGCCGATGCGGATGTCTGTTATTTGGATGCCACCGAGGAGCTTTTAAATAAACTTGAGCGTTTGCAAAATATCTGTATTCGTTTTGTTTTTAACCTTAAAAAGTATGATCACGTCTCCAACTTTCGCAAGATACTCAAGTGGCTTCCCATTCGACTTCGCAGGAACTCTCGGATATTGTGTCTGCTATTCAATCTCCTTCACAATCCTAAAACACCATCCTATCTGCGGGAACGTTTTTCGTACGCCCGTCCTTCAGGTGCGCCTTGCAGGTCGCATCTTAAAAACCTTCTTAAGTCTCCTCCCCACTCCACCGACTTCTACTCCTACTCCTTCACAGTGCACGCGGTGCGGCTGTGGAATTCACTACCGCCTGAAATTAGGAACTGCCAAACTGTTGCAGTTTTTAAAAGAAGAGTAGAGAACACTATCTTTCCACTTTAACATAGTTGTGTATGTATTTATTATTTTGATTGAGGTGCCAGGGAAGCCACGTGCGTGCCCCTCCGGTGGGTTCCCGCATAGTCGAGGCGGGGGGGCTCAGTAGCCGTGGCTTGGTCACCCACGGTGAAGCGAAGAGGAACCTGAGGAGGGGCCGCTCGTCAGGTCTTTTGCCTGTAAGCCGACGACATAGCGGCCAACAAGTAGGTTGCGGTGCCGCTTGGGCGACATCGCAACTGAGGCGGGCCGCGATGTCGTATGGGAGGCATCGCGGCTGAAGGTTGGAGGCCGCGGCGGGAGAGGAGTGCCGGTATTGCGGTGCGCCGCTCTCCCTACCTTCCGCAGCCTTGACGGGGTCGCCACCGTCTGATGGCGGACGCGGCGGAGCCAATGACCTGACCCGTCGCAGGGGGGCCAAGGGTGCCCAGACACGGGGTCGTCTGGCGCCCATGTACTAGTTTGGTCCCTGGGGTGGTCACGGCGTGCTGTGTGTTCTGGTGCGCCGGTGATGGGGAGCCCTCGTCAGAGGAGGGTCCGGTGACGGACAGCCGCGGCGGGTTCACGGATGCGTGCGAACGCGTGCCCGTGTTCCCGCCGTAAGCGGGTGACGGTGTCCTGCTCTGGACACCGTGGAGTTTTAGAGTCCCACATAACCACTATCTCCCCGTGGTAGTGCAAAATGCATGGCGCCATGAAGCAATGGATTAGCAATATCCTTCAAAGTGATTGGGGATCCTGCGGGGTAACTCCGTAACACACTATCAGTAGCAATGGGTTTCATTTTGACAGTTCAACAACATTCATTGCGTTACTTATACTTAAACGGTTTTTTTTTTTCTTTCGTTTTGGCAACTGAGCCGATGTCGACTATTCTGCCAGCGTCATGTAGTGACAGCAAGATGAGCCATCGAACTTTGCACTTTGTGGTAGTTGTTAATTTTTAATGTTAATAGCTGAAAAGACAATACGCACCTGCGGTGCAAAAACGTCACTTATGCAAATGATGTAATTTTTCAGCGTTTGAAAATTCGACATTCTAATAAAAGGTATAGTTCTTCTTGACTAAACAATAACGACACAACTGCCCTCTCGCGGAAAGTATACGCACTATACAAATGGACAATCACTCACCAGGTAAAGGAGTACAAGCAGCTGCTTTTTCTCATACTCAGACCTATTTTGACAAAAATTGCATAAGTGACGTTTTTGCACCGTAGGTACGAATAGGTACAGGTTTTGTTAGTTTTTCTTAATACATAAAATACTCTACTATAAAACGGCACAGATATTTACAGTTATAATTATTATTACACACCAAACTACATTTTTATGTCATTGTCATTTAAAAATTTTGATAGAACTTGGATTAGTTTACGTTGTTGAGCAGACAAATTTTTCGAAGATATGAAGCAATGGATTAGCAATATCCTTCAAAATGATTCAAATTGTGATTAATAGTGTGTTACGCAATTATTATTAGTGCTGTATTCCTATGTAATTGCCTATGCTAAAAAAAAATCTCGTTATAGCCTTATAAACGCTTAGACACTAAAGCCACAGTTTCCTAGAAGAACGGTGACCGCCACATAGCGTCCGCAATTTACCGGCGAATGACGTCACTGTAACGTTATTTATGCAAGAAAGTTTTTTAACTCCGTAAAGTCAAACCCAGCATAGCTATTCACAACCATACGACAGGTTGTCGAATCCAAAAACGCACTATTTCAATAACTAATTTGCCTTGCCCCCAACAGCAAGTAGCTGTCAGAAGAGGGTCGTCTATTTGATTTAAACTGACCAAATTTTCGGGTTTTAGATTAGGGAACAGCCTTTAGAGTACTCTTTTCATAACATTGATTGATCTCCGATTCGGCACGGAAGCGTATCAAAAGGTTGTGAATAGCTATGCAGGTGTGATAATTTTAATGACAGCCGTCACTGCGGCGTTTTGTGGCAGCCAGCGCATTCCTAGGAAATCATTATATTTAGCATCAAAAGACATTCTTAACTCGTCGAATAGATTCGCACATAACTCTAGAAAATATTTAACCCAATATACCTAAGTAAAAACAAGTATCCAATATTAGCGATTTCCGTTATCAGCTGCTCAAACATTACATTCTCCTATAATGCTTTGTTGAATAATTACCTTCCATCGAGCCAGTCAAGTGGCCAAATCACACTAATATTATAAAGGCGAAAGTTTGTGAGTGTGTGTGTGTGTGTTTATATGTTTGTTACTTCTTCACGCTCAAACGGCTGGACCAATTTGAATAAAATTTAGTATGGAGGTAGCTGACAACCTGGATTAACATATAGGCTACTTTTTATCCCGATATTCCCACGGGATCGACACTTACGCGGGTGAAACCGCGGGGCGCAGCTAGTAGTCTATAATTAATTCACCAATTTAATCTTAAAATGCTGTAATTGACTGAGTGCTGAATAACGCGGTGTCACTCGTTTTTTTTTCTGTTTAGCAGTAAATAAATCATTAATTTTAAATTATGCGTGAAAGCGGCCTAGGACCAGGAGTGGTCGTCTTTCGGCTGCATCGTGATGATAATAATGGACACAATCATGCAAAACACGGTCTAACATAGAGATGACTGACGCTGTAAAATATAAATTGAAATGTATAGTACTTATAAGCAGGGACTTGAAAACTAAAAGAATTTCGTCCCGTTACCACTAATGTTATCGTATAACGTTCGAAAATTTGTAACGACACTAAAACCTAAAAATATCAGTAACGTTACAAAAAAAAAACGTTATAGAATATCATTTTCGTAGAACAATATTATAAGTAACGTTATAGGTATCAGTAACATTAAGCTCCGCTATCCGCTTTTAATAACGTTACAGGTGAAACGGTACAGATTCTATTGTATCGATATTCTTCATACTTTTTCGTCTTTTTCATCATCTTTTATGTCATGAAGCTGGGGCTGGCTGTCGAAATGAATAACGTTATTATATCGTTATACTAATAACGATTAGGTATTGATCTTATGTTACCGACATAGCTTGCAGAGTAAGTAAACTGAAGTGGCAGTGGGCTGGCCATGTCTGTGGAAGGACCGATGGCGGGTGGAGCAGACGAGTCCTGGAGTGGAGACCGCGTATCGGCAAGCGTAGTGTGGGACGTCCACCAGCTAGATGGACGGACGACCTAAAGAAGGTGGCTGGGGTAGACTGGATGCGGAAGGCGGAGGACAGGGTGCTGTGTCGCAGTCTGGGAGAGGCCTATGTCCAGCTGTGGACTGCGATAGGCTGAGTTGATTGATTGATCATTAGTGAACAGTTTAAGTTTTTGTTCCGTTTGTCAGTAGATATCGTTATAGCCAAGGAATTAATTTTATTACGATCCTGGTGGAACGGTACAAATTATCGGTACTGGAACTACGCGTAACGTTATTTTGAGTAACGTTTCAAGTCCCTGCTTATAAGTCTTAGGTACAGTGGGCTGCATCAATTGGGTACCCCAGTTCTATTAAAATTAACTTTGCTACAACTTTGCAATTCAAACATGATATTTACAATATACATCCTTAAGAATAATACAAAAAGTGTTTATTACGGACGAGATTCGAACCATCGAATCATCGGTTATCCTTTGATTACCGCGAGCTCTTACCAACTAAGGCAGTTAGGTAGTTAATAACTCGATGAATTATCAATCTACTTGGCGTTATAATTCTGTCTCTGTCTAACCGATATATTATTGAACTCGCAGAGAATGCATAGTTGTTAATTGAGGGTAGTTACGCATACATTTTACTAATCTATATGGAAGTTGATCTGATCGTCTGATGAGTCTAGTTTTGTTTCACCTTTCGCACTATCGCATATTAAACGTGTTTGTGATAAAACAATAATTTAAAATGAGAGATAATTAAATTATATTTCTTTCATTTTAATATAAACCTAATAGTTATAACAACAATAAAAAGAAAAAGTTGCATTAATAGTATAACTCAGAGAAAAATAAAATTTGATGAAAACAAAAACCTAATTATCAGACTGCCAGTAACCTGGGTCAGCGGTTTCACATGTTATATCCTAAACCTCTAGACCAATTTAACTGTTACTAACAATTCTAAATTAATATTCTTGTGCATTGTTGTTTATCTATAAACTGTTTGAAAAAGTATTACAATAAAAAAAATAAAGAAAAATATATAAACCTATAGGTATATAAAAATATATAAATTGAGAACCTCCTTCTATTTTGAAGTCTATTAAAAATACAAAACTTGCAATGCGGCCATCGCGGGTTCGAATGTAGATGCTTTTAAGGGGGGTACCCACATCGTGAAGCCGACTGTACCGTTAAACGGGGTGAATAGAGATGCAGGCAGAGGTGAATCGAGACGACACTTTAAAATGGATTTTTAACGTTGAAATAGTACAGTTTATTGTTAATGTGTTTACAGTATTATAATTAACGATTAAGTGTACTTCTTGGAAACAAACTATTATTCCAACGTTAAAATCCATTTTACCTAAATAGGTAAGTACGGGACTTTTGCAAGAATTACAATTATTATCATCAAGAATAGCCACGTGTCTTACTTAATCGCACTTTCTAAGCAATTGACATCTTATCTTTCTGAAACAGCATATTTCTATACATTGTTACTGCTCAGACTCTACCTAACGATTAGAAAGGTCAGACGCTAATCATTTTGCGTCAAAAACAAAGAAACTCCACTATATTCGTAACTTAAAGAAAATACTACGTAGTGGCTGTCAGTTACGGTAGATCTAGCCTTAGACAAACAATAAGCGAACTCTACTTACAATTAAGTAGAGTTCGCTTAACTCTACTAAGTAGAGTTCGCTTAACTCTACTAAGTAGAGTTCGCTTGTTGGTTGCCTAAGGCTCGCGTGTGTGGCGGTCACTGGGCCAATGCCCAGTGACCGCCATTGCCCATCCCATCTTTATACGCCAGTCGCCGAGCCATATTACCCGCGACGCAAAAACAGGGGTGTTATAAGTTTGGAGCTTTGGTTTGACTGTGTATCTATCTGTCTGTGACATCGTAACTCCCTAACGAAGGTACAGACTTCAATCCATTTTCAGGGTTCCGTACCTCAAAAGGAAAAACGGAACCTTTATAGGATCACTTTAGTGTCCGTCCGTCCGTCCGTCCATCCGTCCGTCTGTCTGTCTGTCTGTCTGTCTGTCTGTCTGTCAATCTCGGGAACGCAGGGCGGTATCGATTTGAAATTAAAACCCCTGAGTATGCATTATATACATAGGTACTCAGGTCTGCGGCTCCTTGAAGCAGTGAAAAAATCAAACTTTTAAGTTAACGTAAAAAAAAACTGGCCAAGTGCGAGTCGGACTCGCACACGAAGGGTTCCGTACCACAAGGCAAAAACGCCGAAAAAAACATGTTTGTTGTATGGGAGCCCCCCTTAAATATTTATTTAAGGGGGGCTCAATATTTATTTAAAGTTAAAATACAACTGAGTATTTTGTGAATATTTCAAGTGCCAACCTGCTGCCATTTTTGATATCGAGCAAAAAAGGGCAAAAAAATCGCGTTTGTTGTATGGGAGCCCCCCTTGAATATTTATTTTATTTTGTTTTTAGTATTTGTTGTTATAGCGGCAACAGAAATACATCATCTGTGAAAATTTCAACTGTCTAGCTATCGCGGTTCTTGAGATACAGCCTGGTGACAGACAGACAGACAGACGGACAGACAGCGAAGTCTTAGTAATAGGGTCCCGTTTTTACCCTTTGGGTACGGAACCCTAAAAAAGAATCATGAAATTTGGCAAGGAGCAAGATCATATACCTACCACAAGTAAAGTAAAAAATCCGAAAACTGTAGATTTGTAGTTACATAAACTATATACATACCTACAAATTTGTACGGAGCCCTCGGTGTGCGAGTCCAACTCCCTCTTGACCGGTTGTTTTTCTGTACCTCTGCTGGCTTTACCCACGTTGCGTTCGTGAGATAAATGACGCTCTGGCGGTCAGAAGGCTAAGCAAAATATACGAAAAAACAACCATTTAACGTTAATAAAACACAAACAAATTCTCATCTTATTATAATTACATCGTAATCATTATCACAATGATCGTCCTTGGTCGTGTCCCGCATTATATTGTAGTCTTTGGTCGTGTCGTAACATTCGAAATGAACAGACAATGTAAAAACTTTACCTACTAAGCTTAAGGGTGTTTAAACAACATCAAGGCTGTGCTGCGCTGTGATGTGGACTGAGGACTGTGCTCTATAGAGCAGCAGCTCTTATCAAAACGTGCTAGGCTTTGTGTGGTCACCATGGCAGCGCTTTGTTTAAAATTCAGCAGCGATTGTCGTTTATTCACACTTGATTTAAGCCAGGCGCTAAAGCACCCCGCAAAGCTGCAACCCCACACCGCTCGTATGGCACCCAATGTACGGCGAAATCACTACGCTGCGTCGCACTACACCGCATCGTGTGACTTCGCTCTTATCTTGCTAAAGAAAGAAATGGATAAATATTGGTTCATTTGTCACAGAAATACGTGCATATAATCACTGAAAACCGCATCTACATCGGACTAGTAGTTTTGGAGATAAATGGCAATATTGGTTTGCACACACATCCTCTCACCTCAAACGCATATACCGTCTCCGCGAGCACTGAACAAAAATAGTCGAAAGGTGTACGTCGTGAGTCGTGACTGACAAGAACAGCGGCGGCCCTAGAATTTTTCTTAGGTGGTGCAAAATCTTAACTTGGCGCTCCTCTATTTACCATGTTCCTATGATATATGCATATGCAGTTGCTTGCTTGCTTTGGACTGCTTGTTGACGATCGGCTTTATAGTAAGTTACTATCATCAATGACTGGTGCTTGGTGGAATGTCCAACAGGCACCAGTCATTGATGGTAGTAACTGAAATCAGGGGTTGAATCGGGTCGAGGCGCTGAAATCAACCGAAATGCGGTTGATTTCCGGGCTTTTCCCATGACGGCGGCGCCCGGTGCCGTCGCACCGCTCGCACCGCCCTAGGGCCGCTACTGGACAAGAAGCCTTCCACTCAGCATGATACTTTGCTATGGCGGACCCACAGAATAGCGCTAATTTTCAATGGTCACCCTCACCCGAAAACGACATACGAAAACCAAGTCAGCTTTAAATACTCGTATAGATTATAATACATACATAAACTGGCTCTTTCTCCCTATGGGGGGTGAGCCAAAATCACAGAACGCCACCTGTTACGATCCTTACATGCTCACACGCCGCGCGCCGGTTGCGAGATAAATAATAAAAATAAGATAAGACTACCGGACCTAAACCACCGCGCAGTATAGCTTGGTGTTGATTAATCACCCTAACATCGCATTTAATTGCCAATAAGTAATGAGCATGTCCACGTTTTCAGTTCAGAACGGGACATGCTGCCGATCAGTGCAGTGACAGACATGGATCTACCTGACGTCACCGATATCTTGGAGGAAACGGAGCAGGTAAAGGCTTTGCTATTTGAAATATTACACCGAGGAATTACCTAAATGGTTTAATTAAATGAAGGAAATATAATTGATTTGTGTCGAGAGTAATTCTTATGTACAGACGCCAGCACATCAAGCTACTACAATCAGTCAAATTTCTTTAATAGATTTTTAACTTTATCTCTGAAGCATAAGGTTCAAAGTTGATTGGGAAAATTTGACAGTTTTGGCTAGCTTGATGTGCTGGCGAAGATTGCTGTGATGCTTGGCAACTTGTTCCGCCACGTCTTCTTCCCAGTGAAAGCACTAGAAATTGATGTAGGACGGGCGTTTTGGGGGACTGTCTTAAGAATTTTGACGTTTGAAAAGTGCTAATTCTTAACCTAATTTGAAAAAAATACTTTGATTTTGGTTATAAATCTGATTAAATTAAAACTATGTATTAAAACATTGCTTTTAAACGCGAAACAAGAAAAATCCGCCCCTAAGACGACCCCTGACCGAATAAAACAATTGGAAATGCCTGATGCCACTGTTGACGGTATCATTAAAGACGGTCCAGACCAGACTAGACATCTTGATTCTTCACCTGGGAAAAATAAATTTATTTTAATTCTTTCTTTCCTTAGATATTTAGGCTCAGTGTGATATACACTTCAATCACAATCAATTAAGTAGGTTGTTTATCTTAGTTTTACTTACATACCTGCTAAATATTTTGATTACTAGCAGCGCCCCGCGGTTTCACCCGCGTAACTTTCGATCCCGTGGGAATATCAGGATAAAAAGTATCTTAGGTGCTAATCCAGGAAATGGTCTATCTGTGTGCCAATTTTAATCCAAATCTGTTCAACGGTTTACACGTGATTGAGTAACAAACACCCAAACATCTTCACAAACTTTCACATTTATAATATTAGTAGGATACCAACCTAAGACTATCTCCATCTTATCCACATGGTCAGAATAATATGCTTTACACCGAATTTTTAACGTTTGTTGACGAATATGTCGTCGAGTATATCATGCGACAGCAGACATTCGTACATATTACAGAACATTACCTACTTTAAACTACTTTGAAGCCATTCGATTAGCTAAAACTGGTACCTAGTTCCAGCCTTAGTGTAGCCTAGAGATAACAAATTCAACCATCAGAAACTAAAATCTACTGCTGATGTTTTTGACTTGAAGTGAAAATAAATAAATTATTAAATATTGCTGAGATGGGTTTGATTTCGTTCTCCGTATTTTCAGATTTTTATGATAATATTCTCGAGCAGTCTTATCAGAATTTTCATGATGACTTGGTCTTGCGTCATGCTCGCCTTCTCGGGATTATCTGATTGTACTGACTTAAAGATTAGCTCCTTAAGGGTTTCCTGCAATTGTACTGATAGTGTTCTTAACAAGAAATACCTCTTCATTCCAGGTACTTAGACAATGCTTCACAGAATACGAAATCGACGAAGTGTTTCTCTCTTTCAACGGCGGAAAAGACTGCACAGTGCTTCTAGACATGACTATAAACGTGCTACGTGACATGTACAAACGTGATGACATTGCCAGTGAACTTAAAGTTGTGTATATCCGCACTAATGGACCGTTCAGGGAAATAGAGACCTTCGTAGAACAGATTAAGGACCATTACGGTGTGACGCTGATGGTGACGGAAGGTGAACTGAAGACTACGCTCCAAATGCTCCTGGATCAAGATGATAGACTTAAAGCAGGTCTTATGGGGACGCGGCGGACGGATCCTTACAGCGAGAATTTGCAGTTTATGCAGGTAATTGTTATTTTAAATTGAAAAAAAGTTCTCTTGTATATTTGTAAACCTACCTTTTAATGCATGCCATAACTACAACGTCATAATGTTTGTCTATCGCGCTTCTTTATCATCTTCCCTGTAAATTTAGAGGTCTGGCTCTTGTGATACAGGAAACCCCATGTTTTTTCATTGCGACTTAAGGAGAAAAAAAACTGGCCAAGTGCGAGTCGGACTCGCACACGAAGGGTTCCGTACCA
The DNA here is from genome assembly GCA_916614155.1 of Mesoligia furuncula. NCBI lineage: Eukaryota > Metazoa > Arthropoda > Insecta > Lepidoptera > Noctuidae > Mesoligia > Mesoligia furuncula. The sequence continues at coordinate 25,087,532 of OU744800.1, read as the reverse complement.
CAAGGCAAAAACGCCGAAAAAAACATGTTTGTTGTATGGGAGCCCCCCTTAAATACTTATTTTATTTTAATTTTAGTATTTATTATTAAAGTTAAAATACAACTGAGTATTTTGTGAATATTTCAAGTGCCTACCTGTTGCCATTTTTGATATCGAGCAAAAAAGGGCAAAAAAATCGCGTTTGTTGTATGGGAGCCCCCCTTAAATATTTATTTTATTTTGTTTTTAGTATTTGTTGTTATAGCGGCAACAGAAATACATCATCTGTGAAAATTTCAAATGTCTAGCTATCGCGGTTCTTGAGATACAGCCTGGTGACAGACAGACAGACAGACGGACAGACAGCGAAGTCTTAGTAATAGGGTTCCGTTTTGTACCCATTGGGTACGGAACCCTAAAAATTAAATAAACCTCCTACCGGCGCGCGGCGGCATCAAGTGCATTTCTAAGAACTTTCATAAACAATTGATATCCGATAAAAACCTGAGTATAAACATCCAGATTATTAGTAACTGAACGATAAAATAAGTGGATAGATAAGTAGTAAAATAAGTGGATAGATAAGTACTAAATTACGGCAACTCATTCTGTTGACGGTTAATAATGCAAAAGTACAAACATTGTAGATATTTAGAATAGCCAAAATAGGTGCAAGGCATGTCAACATTGGTCACGTGCTGGCTTGCACTCATGCAGTTATGTTTTGTGGATACCTCATAACAGTCTCCTCAGGGATGCACACTAGCAGGCGTTATAAAGAGGGGTTTCGTTCGAGTCAGTCCTTTGAGAGGTAACGGTCCCCCTTCCATGTGACCAACGGGGTGGATTGAGTAAGGTAAAAATCCCACACTCCTCGGTCTTATCCCCATAGCCCGGGCGCTTTATTAAGGTCTCCACCCGAAAACAAAAAAAGGCATGTGAACAAGGAACTAGCCACTTGTAAAGCTTGTTTATTTTATTTTGACAAGAAGTAATGTCATTTAGCACAAATAAAAGAAAAAATCCGATAACCGTTTTGTAGTTACATTACAAAAAAGAATGTTTTCCCCGTGATTTACATACCTACAAATTTGTACGGAACCCTCGGTGCGCGAGTCCGACTCGAACTTGACCGTTTTTTTTTCTAATGATAGTGTACTTACCTTTGAAACACTCAAAGAAAGGTTGAAGTTTTACCTATTTACATTTTATAATAGGTAGTACTTGATTGGTCACATCTCGCATGCCGGAGGAGCTATGGGCTAAAGTAACCACACAATGGGTCCCAAACAGCAGCAAACTTTGAGTATTACACCAACCGGAGACGCCACGAGTACCTACTAATATCTACGCAAATAAGTCTGTCACTTTCATCGCGGGGGACGAGGGAACGCACACAAGCATAAACTATACGCACACATGTACAACGCGCGGCAACTAGTTTTATATAACTGCTATGACCGGCGGTCTCGTACCTTTGGCAGCGGGGATCGCCTGACAATGGCGCCTCCAGTTGGTTTAATACTCAAAGGCAGCAAACGACAACGCGGCAGCCCCAGAATGGCTGGAGCTGGACTCTTTCCACAAGGATTGGTGTTTAACAGCACTGAATAGAGATAAGAGGAAAGGGGGAATGGAAGCCTTTGCCCTGCAGTGGGACAGAAGGGATCCTGCCGTTTTGCCAAAAAGATTTTGCCAAAATTTCACTACCCAAACAAATTTTGGCAACCTTTCTTTATACCCATGCAATGTTTGGAATGATTTTAGTACACACATTTTCATTTGGTCAGATTTCTACTTGGCAGAATATTTTTATTTATTTATTTATTAATAACCAACTCATATTAACAGTTTGCACCACACATACAAGTTATTAGTCAATATTAGTAATTCCACATGTCATACAATCATAAAAATAGGTTGAATCACATAATAAAAATGAAATTAAATGAAATATAACAAATTTGGTCAATATTTAGATAACAATTACATAATATTCAATAAAATTAGACAAAATTAGATAGAATTAGGATAAATTGGAATAGAATTATTAACAACAAGTAACTATACATTTAATTTATTTACTCCAAGGAGATTGTACTGGGAGTGGCAATGGTCTCCAGGTATCGAGTAGCAGTGTCCAGGAATCTCAGTTCAGTACTCGCGAAGACATCCAAGGACTCATCATATAACAGAATGTTGTTGATATGGGTGAGGGCTAGGTACAATGGACTGGTCTTAAGGGTTAAGGTTTGAGGTATCTTGAATAGAGGACGTCGGCGAGGGCGAAGTGTGTGCCTAATGGCTAGTGGGATATCAAAGGAGATGTCCTGAAGTAAGGAGGAATTGAAATGGGTACCACGAATTAGGCGGATGAAATATTTTACCAGACTAAGATTTCTCCTTAATTCTAAACTTTGGTACCCCACCATAACCAGCACAAATGGTGTTGGGTACATGTACGGGTAATAACCATAAAGCTTTAAGTAGAGATAGCGGGCAAAAGACTTCTGAATCTTTTCGATGACCAGTGTATACAGTTTTTCATGAGGGTTCCAGATTATGCTGTTAGTCTCTAGCAAGCTGCGAATGAAAGCGTTGTACAGTATGGTTATGGCTTGACGATTATTGAAAATTTTGGCCTGACGCAAGACAAAACCTAAGTTTTTGCGGGATTTGTTGCAGGTCTGTATTATGTGCTGGTTAAATGTAAGGTGTAGATCGAAGTGAGCACCCAGATCACGTACGGTTGAGACGCGTTTCATGGGCTCATTATTCATAGTGTAGATGTTGTGTATAGGTTGTGCGGCTTTCGAGTAGGTCATGACCACGCATTTACTATCATTTAGGTTGAGATTGTTGATAGTGCTCCAAGTGTGAATGTTGTCAATGTCGTGTTGCAGTGCGGCTGTATCACTGGAGTTAGCTACTGGCAGAGCAACTTTGACATCATCAGCATACATTAAGACTGTGGAGTGTTTTACAAAAGTGGGAAGATCATTAACTACTATTAGAAAAAGAAGGGGCCCGAGATTAGTGCCCTGACCTATGCCAGAAGTAACCGAGTAGTGCTCAGAATTGGCATTTTTGTATGTAACAAACTGCTTGCGGTCGTGCAGATAGCTCGCGAAGAATTTTAGCGATGACACAGAGAAACCTGCCAATGCTAGTTTACATAGAAGTACGTCGTTGTCAACCCGGTCAAAAGCCTTCTGGAAATCAAAATAGGCTACATCGATCTGCATTTTGTCATTCATATTTTTAGCTAAGAGTGTAGTTATATTAAGTAGATTTGACGCGGTTGAGCGATTTGGAAGGAATCCGTGTTGCTCATCCGCGAACCACCGTTGCAGTTTATTAAATATTTTTTTATAGAGTACCGATTCAAATACTTTGCCGAATATCGATAGAACCGCTATTGGCCTGTAATTTTTTATGTCATTTTTTGGGCCGCTTTTATGTACCGGGAGTACCTTAGAGGTTTCCCATTTCGTTGGATATATGTTCGTTGTAATAGATAGGTTGAAGATAAACTGTAAGGGCAATTTGAAAATTTCGCAGCCGTCCTTAACCAAGTACTGTGGTATTCCATCTGGACCCTGAGTAGATTTTGGAGGAAGTCGAGCCATAGCACCACGAACCTCAGATTCGTGAACGTAATCAATATCAACAAGATGGGACATATTATTAGGAGACGCATTAGCAGCAGCGATAGCATGCTCGATATCTAATGATGGTAAGGTTGATAGGAAGACGCTACTAAAGTATTTTGAAAACGCATCTGCAACTTGCGTTGGCGATCTGTCACCAAAGGTGGCCTGCTCATTGTTTTCTCTGTTACTTTTTACATAGGCCCAGAAGGTTTTGGGGTCACATTTGATATTTGACTCAATACGATTCGTGTAAGTAGCAAAATCTGCATCTGTGCTTCTCTTTAGTAAGCGCCTATAGTAGGTAAAGAATGCATAATGGAGTTGGCTATTATTATTCTGCTTGTATAGCTTGTGATAATAGTTTTTAAGGTTATTTAGTTGAATAGAAAAAAACGTAAACCATTTAGGGTAACTCAGTCGCGATGGTTTTATCCTTTTTAAAGGGACTGTTTGACAGACAACGTCGTTAATTAACCCATAAAAGGTCTGAACAGCAACATTAACATCATCGCACGAATACACTGGCTCCCAGTCTATACTAGCCAGTTCAGAGTATAGCACTAAAAAGTCTGCCTTACGGAAGTTGCGCTCTGAAGTTATACTAGAGGTTGAGTCATTCGGGTGGTAGTTATCATTTTTGATCAAGTTAGTGTAGGGCGTGTTAATATTGATAGAAATATCTAACGGCTTGTGGTGTACTTCAGGCGAGACAATACCGGAACATGCTGAGACCGAGATTCCCGCCACACATGAGTTAACCAAGATCAGATCTAACATTCTGCCAAGATCGTTTAAAATTATGTTTTCCTGTATTAAATTACATTCAGAAAGGAACAAATCAAAGTCCTCACGTATGGATACACTAGCGGAATATAGGTTGAAATCCCCCAGTACAACCAGAGGCAGTTTATTAATGTCATACAAGATCCTTCTTATACAATTAAAAACAGAATAATATCTAGCATCAGGTATGTTAGGTGCCAAGTAGACAACACAGCACGCAAAGCGTAATCGATAATCGTAATCGTATTATTAAGGATAATGTCATTTAGGCATTTGGTCTTTAATCAAATGATTTATTATAGCAAACAATCTTTAGACAATAAACGCTTGGTCAAATGATTTGTTATGACAAAACATATAAAGGCAAAAATAAGATGTTTTGGGAATTATATAATTAAAAAATGCAATTTTATTTTAAAATAATCATTTATTCTTACGGGGAATTTTTAACTGCACCTCTATTTAGAAATTTAAGCAAACAAAATTTCTCCACTAATAACCTACTGCATATCAAATAAATGACTGTACTACAAATGAACTACACTACACGAAGAGATTTTTTGCTAAGTAATAATTTGGCAAACGAAATTATGCGGAAAATTGTTTGGGAAGTGATAATTTGGCAATTTCTTTTTGGTTAAACAAGGGAGACCCGGGACAGAAATGGCTGATAATAATAAAAGTACTTGATTATTAATTTACTTTCACAGAAAACAGACCCGAGCTGGCCGCAGATAGTCCGAGTATCTCCCCTCCTCAACTGGAACTATCATCAGATATGGAGTTATACCCTGCAGAGAAGAGTTCCTTATTGCAGCTTATATGATAAAGGGTGAGTTTAAAACTCTTACAAGTTATAACGAATGAAGATAAAATATCAACACACAATGCATTTTTGGGCAACCAGTGCATCACACTAATATTATAAAGGCGAAAGTTTGTGTTTGTTACTACTTCACGCACAAACGACTGAACGGATTCGGATGAAAGGCACACAGATAGTTTGTAACCAGGATTAACACATAGGATACTTTTATCCCGATTTTCTTACGGGATCGAAACTTATGCGGGTGAAACCGCGGGGCGCAGCTAATCTACATCTACACTAATATTATAAAGAGGAAAAATTTATATTTTTGTTTGTTTGTAATGGATAAACTCAAAAACTACTGGACCGATTTTAAAAATTCTTTCACCATTAGAAAGCTACTTTATCTGCGAGTAACATAGGCTATATTTTATTTTAGAAAAAATAGGGGTCCGTAAGATATTTGGGTTTTTCGGACCCAAGGTGTAAAAAATCATCCAAAAAAGTTCCTTATTTGGCGTACGCCGCCTAAACTATAAAAGATAGAACCATAAAATGTTCTAATTAATTAAAGACCTTAAAAATATCTACAAAAAAGTCCCCGACACACTATACCTATCTCTTTCAAGTTAAGCACAACAACCATTTTTTTATTTAAAAATCTTGAATTTTTTTAGGACTTCATTTAAACGCATTTATTTTACACATGTCATTACTCCTCTCCTTATCAAACTTAGGCTTTTTGTACCGCGCTTAGATAAAAAAATGTCCAGATTTCGTGTTCGAAACAAAACGCAACGTTTTAAGTGAAGCCACTTTTTTATAAATGTGTGAGTAACCGCCACGGTCGGGAGTGTATTACGTATCGTAATTGCGTTTGTGTGCAATGTGCGTGTAATACCAGTGGCAGAGATTTACCCTTAAATGTGGGAGATTTTCAGTATTTTACGTTTAGCGTAAAATATATCATCAACAGTAATGGCATGATTTTTTATTATTACGGTTGTTGAGTTTCAACGTTATTTCTTTAATTTGTGTAATTTGTCATGTGCGACTTTATCAGAAATTATTATGTTACGAGTTTTTGTGATATTTGCTTGTAAGTTAGTTAAATGTCTGTTGTTTTGGTGTACTTAAATAGGTAGTAAGCAGAAATAGCACAAACGGTAACTGTTAAATAGCACCAACTTACAAATAATGGGTAAAAAAAATTATGCCCCTGGCAACACATAACAAATATGCCGTGACAGTAATGTCAAGTTATACTTTTTGTTTACATAAATTTAGAATGCGGTAACAAAGAAATACAAAGTGAAATTGAATACTTACTTGTGAAATGATAAATAGTGTTAGTGGCACATTCCTTTTTTTTTTTGTGTGATTTCTACACTATTTCACAACACAAACCTTCATTTTAAAATATCAAAACACGGACTCGTGACGTAATTTACGCGGGGAGCGTTACTAGGCGACTGACGTATGGATCGTACGACGCGGGACATTTGTCCCCCGTGTTTTTGGCTTCAATTCTCAGTGGCCTACTATCCATCTGGACATTTTTTAATCTAAGCACGATTCCATAAAATTTTCTCGATAGAAAAAAATTCCAAAGCTACCTCCAAACCAAACAATAAACCGCTGGTATTCAAAAAATACTTCAAATTAGATCATGAAACTTTGCACACTAACTGAACTAACTATAAAGCAGGTCTTATGTTATTTAGTTTTTTGAATTACCTTTATTTTCACCGTAAAAAGCATACCTAAACTATTGGCGCTGCCTTTAGCCCAGGACCGCACTCTGTCTCGCTCTCACACAGTCCGCAAGCAGTATCGTGCGAGCGAGATAAAGAGTGAATATTAGCTGAGGTAGTGTAAGGCTCTTAAGTTTCTCTTAGTGACACCAGGTGGCGCTATAACATTTTCGTTCAATTAGTGAGTGCAAAAACTCACAGTTAAGCCTCTGGTCATACACAAACGCCAGTTGCGAGTACTAAGCACCCGACCTGTGTTACTGGATAATCAAAAAGGCCTAACGCAACGGAAGCCGAAGCCCAGGTCGCACCAGCGATTTTTACGCGGCGATTTTTTATGGCGCACCAGATTCTCAGCTCTCTGTGTTAAGCCGAACATTGAGAATCCAACACAGAGTACATTATAGCAAAAAAACTATTAGATACTCAACTCGCGGCGCCAAGCCGAAAAAAAACCGGGCAGGAGCGAGTCGGACTCGCGCAACGAGGGTTCCGTAACATCCGGGTTTATGCATAAGGTTTATTTTTATGAAATTAAATGTTTTTTTTTTATATTTGAGTTGATTGAAAGGTAAATTGCGGTTTACGATTTATGACGTATTAAAAAAAAACTTACTAGATCTCGTTCAAACCAATTTTCGGTGGAAGTTTACATGGTAATGTACATCATATGTTTTTTTTAGTTTTATCATTCTGTTATTTTAGTAGGTACAAGGGGGGGACACATTTTACCACTTTGGATGTGTCTCTCGCGCAAACTATTTACTTTAGAATAGATAAAATGATAGTAGAAACCTCAATATTATTTTTAAGACCTATCCATAAGATCCCCACACCGGTGGGGTTTGTAGAAAAAAAATTTTTGAGTTTCAGTTCTAAGTAGGTATGGGGAACCCCAAAAATTTATTGTTTTTTTTTTCTATTTTTGTGTGAAAATCTTAATGCGGTTCACAGAATACATCTACTTACCAAGTTTCAACAGTAAGTATAGTTTGGCTACGGAACCCTAAAAACCAAAGCGCGAAAAAAAAATTCCACGACATAAAATAGCCTGTAGGTAGGGAGGACTAAGCGATGAAGTTGCCGCTGCCACTGATAAAATGCCCCCTTAAATTTTAAAATATTTCTAAGTGTCTAATTCCTCATTAATTTACAGGTATACATCAATAGGCAGTGTACAAAACACATGGCCGAACCCCGCACTAGCAATCAAAAACAGTTTCGGCGGCATCTCGTACTTACCTGCGTGGCGGCTATCCGATGCGTCGCTAGAACGGGCGGGTCGCGGCACCGCGCCTAAGATAACCGTCAATGGACGCGGAAATTACAGCACTATCAACGGCCACAGCAATGAAAACAATCATATAGGCAATAGCGATCATATACATCCGTCTTGTGTGTAATTTGTGGAATGGGCAAACGGTAAACTTCTACTGATTGTATGTGGTAATGTAAATGGTACGATCAGCAACAAAATTCGATTAACACTTCAGTTTTTACCCGACTGCGTCAGAAGGAGGGTTATGTTTTTCGAGTGTATGTATGTATGTTTCTTTGGCACGCTCTGTAGCCTAAACGGCTTGACCGATTTCGGCTTGAGAGGTGCCGTTAGATTCGTCTTAATTGTGAGAGTGACACTGGGTATATAAAAATTGAAAAAAAAATTAAAATGGCCGATTTTTTGCGCAATATTATGTCTTCAAAAAAATTTTTTTTTCTCAAAACCTATCGAGTGGGGTATCAAAATAAAGGGTTTTAAAAGGTGATTACAAAAATATATACAACTTGTACGGTTAAAAGTAATTCGAAGTGAAAAATCGTAAAAAACACGAACCAAGAATTAAATCGTCTGCGAAATCTTTCACATTTATTTTGTAAACTAAAAAGCTGGAAATAAAAAAAGTTATTTAAAAAATATAAAAAACCCGACTGCGGTAAAAAACTGAAAACTAAAAACAAGCCCATTTTAAATTAAATTAAAGTTGGAAGCAGACGGGACCCATATCATTTTCAAATTCAAATGGGTGAGCCTGCTTTCAACTTTTATTTAATTTAAAATGGGCTTGTTTTTAGCTTTTCAGTTTTTCCGCAGTCGGGTTTTTTATACTTTTTAAATAACTTTTTTTAATCTCAGTTATTGAGCAAAATATTTGTACCAAAATTGCAGCAGAAGTACAATGCAATTTTGAACAAATTTTGCTCAATAACTGAGATTAAAAAAACTGAAGTGTTCATATTTTACTCAATATCTGAGATTAAGAAAACTGAAGTGTTAATCGACTTTTGTTGCTGACTGTACCTACTACATTCTGGGAAAATTGAATGTAACCTGTTATAATGAAATGAAATTGTTTACGGCCACGAATAATGCATACTTTTGTAATCATATTTAGATAAACATACAATCTGATACTGACCTGCAATTTGCAAAAACGGTAAGAAACTTTAAATCCTAACGCTTTCGCCTTAACACGTTATATGCAAATTTCTATCGCGCGCAACGAGCAATCAGGCTTGCTGACTGGCGTATCTTTTTGTCAATACGTTATTTTCTTTTCTAAGCAGCTATGATGATAATGACTTCTTACAACACTTATTAATTGCCATGACAGCTCATTACCGCCCTGTGATGCATGCATAGGCATCCCAATTACTCGAAGTTATGGCGGCATATTATTTACTATTAATTATAAAGGGTGGGCCATCTAGTGTTTTATATTTGAATCGGCTATAAAAAAAATACTGATTATTTTTTTTCTGGTTTTATTGGAAAGGTTGAACTTTGTCATTTAAAAATGGAACATAATATCATTGAGCCATCTAGTGTTTTAAATTATTCAAATTTAAAACACTAGATGGCCCACCCGTTATTAAGGAAATAAAAGGCTATAATATATATTGTTTACCGGACAGCACACAATACAAGCCAATACTTTTAATACAGGAACAAAACGATACGCACTTCTAGCGTATTATTTCTTTGCAGGGAGAAAGCTTCCCTCTCCTTTTTTCACAAAATCCTGCTAATGTTGTCTGCTAATGGCCAGCAAGTACTTAAGATAAAACCTACATAACAATCAGTAGCTGATTACTTTGCTCAATGTAAACGCCTTAGTCCGAATTAAATCTATAGTAAAATGTAATCATAATTATATTTTATCGGGTCGTAAACGTCCCGATAACTATAATTACTTAAATAATATTGTAATTGCCAATTTATCAGAAAATATATGTATAAAATAACGTAATTACAAGATAAACAACATTGTATTGTTACAGTAATCTCTGAAAAAATGGTTTGATGTTATTATTTTTATTTTATGCTCAATGTGTTGTCTGAAAATTTTATTGTTTAAAAATTAAAAAGAAAGTGGTAAAACACTCAATTTGAAAATAATCATAGCAACAGGTAAAAAGGTTCTATAAAGTTACTTGAGAAGAATTTAAAATGTTTGCATCGAAATTAAAGTGCCTCATTCATTAGGAATTGTGTCGTATTTCAAATTCCCTTATGCTGGGTACACATAATATGTGAAACGTAACACACGTCGAAATAATAATATAAATTGGTCTAGTCGTGTTACATTTCATATTGCATTGCATATATTTGTACAGCATATTTGTTTCAACGTTTGCTACATTTCAAATTAAGGCCTACGCAGACCGGGACGGCATGGCAAGGGATTTTGCCGTCAGTCAGCGCACACTAGCCGCTTAGATACCGCGGCATTCCAGCGGCTTCCCCGCTTCTCTATACCCGCCGCCTCTCCCCGCGGTATGTCATAACGAGCGCCGGAGTCCTTGGCATGCCGTTGCCTACCGCAGGACGCCACGGCATCCTGCCGCGGGAGCCCGTGACGCGTTTTTCAATGCCGTGCAATGAAATCCCTTTCGATGCCACGACATTATTTTAAAGCATATCAATTTATGTCGTATTTCTATATTTAAATCCCTTGCCATGCCGTCCCAGTCTGCGTAGGCCTTTACGTTGCACATTATGTGTACCCATCATTAGACCTTATGTTGTTAACGGAGTTACTCAAAGCAAGCTGCCTCGAAATAATACATACTTGTTATTTTCAAATTAAAATGTACTTAACATACATATTTTCTTGTCTTCTGCATAAAATCACATGTCATTTATTCATAAGGTAATTTATTTACCTATGTGATGTACCTGTATTGAATTTAGATAACTGTGATGTTAATATAATTACGTTCGTTCCTTAAATGCAAATAAATTAGTTTCTAGGCAAGTTTTCACGATCAAGACAAGCGATATTTTAACATCTAGTTTTCACTGCACGTAATAAATGCACTAAGTTGACCAAGAGCACATTTAATTTTATTGTTTAGCTTTAGCATTAGATTTTAAAATTTTACTTATTTAACACCGTTCAAGTGCAAATCTAAATTAAGCATGTACATATTGTACATGTACGCAACAAGGAGCCCCGATAATCAAACGCTACGTACGTTTAGTTATCGGGGCTCCTGCCTGTCATACAGAAAAGAATGAAATGTTAGCACCCTAAGGTTCATTTTTACTTGCACCTTGATAATTTTCCGAATACATATTGCTAACTTTTTTAATGAAACAGATAGTTCAAAAAGTTGACTCCGTTATGTACAGACGCCAGCACATCAAGCTACTACAATCTGTCAATTTTTTTTAATAGATTATCAACTTTATCGCTAAAGTTCAAAGTTGATTGGGAAAATTTTACAGTTTCAGGTAGCTTGATTGATGTGCTGGCGTCTGTACAACGAATAAATTGTGTTTGAATATTTTTAAACACATTTGTTTCATTTGGTCGGAATATACACTATACAGGCTTCTACGCGCGTAATTCGATTTGAGTCTATACATGACTGGATTTGTGCATGTCCGTTTCAACCGCGCGACCACCTCGTAATATTTGATGAAACTTTGCCAGGCATTAGCAAAAAAACTAAGACGCTATGACAAAGAATAGTTGGCCGCTAGAACCGCCACTTGCAGTAGTCATCGCTCGTGATTACGCAGAAACTATATAATGATAGACGAATGATGCATCAAAAGAAAGGTCTTAATTTGTTCAATTTGTTACAAAAATAAAAAAACCGGGCAAGAGCGAGTCGGACTCGCGCACCGAGGCCGCGAGGGTTCCGTAACATCCGGGTTTATGCATAAGGTTTATGTGTATGAAATTAAATGTTTTTTTTTTTTTGAGTTGATTGAATGAATGGTAAATTGCGGTTTACGATTCATGACGTATTAAAAAAAACTACTTACTAGATCTCGTTCAAACCAATTTTCGGTGGTAGTTTACATGGTAATGTACATCATATATTTTTTTTAGTTTTATCATTCTCTTATTTTAGAAGTTACAGGAGGGGGGGGACACATTTTACCACTTTGGAAGTGTCTCTCGCGCAAACTATTCAGTTTAGAAAAAAATGATATTAGAAACCTCAATATCATTTTTAAAGACCTACCCATTGATACCCCACACGTATAAGTTTGAAGAAAAAAAATTTTTCGTTCTAAGTATGGGGAACCCTAAAATTTATTGTTTTTTTTCTATTTTTGTGTGAAAATCTTAATGCGGTTCACAGAATACATCTACTTACCAAGTTTCAACAGTATAGTTCTTATTGTTTCGGAGAAAAGTGGCTGTGACATACGGACGGACAGACATGACGAATCTATAATGGTTCCGTTTTTGCCATTTGGCTACGGAACCCTAAAAACGTCAAAACGTAAATAAACAAAAAGTTATGCAATATTTAGTTTCAGGATATGAGTAGGTAGGTATGTCACCATACATATCAAATTAATAGAGGCTAATGTGTATGGACAATTAGTTATAATACTTGAAAGTAGGTTCAATAATTTGTTAGAGTCGATTTTGGTTGCCCGCTTGGACGGCAATATGCCTAAAATACAATGGCGTTTCATCATTTCAGAAGAGACGTCCACTGCTGGACATAGACCTCCCCCAAAAGGGGGGGGGGGGGGCTTTGCCATAATCGCCACGCTTGGCAGGCGGGTTGGCGATCGCAGTATGGTATGGTGGTGGAATGCATAGAGAACGCTGCTGCCCATTCTCCGGTACGCCCCCTAGTCGCCTTTTACGACACCCACGGGAAGTATGGAGTGGTGCTATTTTTTGAATCCGGCACCACACAGACAATGGCGTTTATCTCGTTAATAAAAGTAGGTTTAAGCTTAGTTAGAGTACTAATCGACTGGTAACGTGGCAAAGTTTCATCAAATATTATGAGGTGGCCGCGCGGTTGAAACGGACATATTTATGCCTGGTTGATGGTAATAGACTCGCCCTCTATTACATGGGACTTATACATAACCGGCGAAATGTGAGTGTACCTACTATATTCACACCTCTGTATATCCCATCTGGAAAAACAGGCTTGATGTTTATGTAAATTTTAATGAATTCAAAATGTGATGATGGCGTCTCACTATTTAGTATACTTACCGTCAAACGGGGTGAATAGGAATGCAGAGGTGAATCGGGACGAAACTTTAAAAGCGATTTTAACATTGAAATAATAATAGTTTTTGTTTGGTTTTTTTTGAAGTCTAATGTGTTTATTGTATTATAATTAAGAGCGTTTACGCCGTACGGCATTTCATACAAACTTTCAAGCCCTTATTTTCCGAAATGTGTGAACTGATTTTAATGAAACTTCGTACGCATAAGCAGGATACAAAGGTCTAAAAAGTTAGTAGAGAACATTTTCGAAAAATTGTGTTACCGCCAAATTAGACTGATTTTAAATTTTCCATAGAAACAGAGAATTCTAGTTATCTTTTTTTAAATAAGACATTTCGAAAATGTTCTCTACTAACTTTTTACGGCGTAAACGCTCTTAACGATTAAGTGCCCTTTTCGGCAACAAACTGTATTATTTCAACGCTAAAATCCATTTTAAAGTTTTGTCCCAATTCACCCCTGCATCCCTATTCACCCCGTTTGGAATATTTTTTAAGTATTTATTCAATTGTAATGTCTTATTTATTTTTCGATATATTTATGTGACATTAAAATTCATTCGCAGCTGTTGAAATTTCAGTTTCGAAACAACACTTCTTCAAGAATTTCTTTTAAATTGCAGGGATATTATAAAAGTTAATACATAGTGGTTATTCAATTCCACAAGAGACTTAAATTCTTGATAGCTTTAATATTATTGTGACAAGTTTAGTATTTAATGTGATTATGAAGCACATTTTGTATTGTGTGTTTATTTATTTTCGTAACAATTTGTAAATTGATTCTCGCAATATTATTTTTCTTTGCGATTATTTTGGCACGGTTGTGTTATCATCACATACTTTTTTTTTTTAATAAAAACACGTTTAGAACGAAAATATTTTATTTTATTTTTTACAACTTAAAGCAAAAAGCGGAATATTTTTTAATAAAAGTAGGTACAGTCTTAATTATATTTACAGTTATTGTCTTAATTAAGTTAATAATTACGTGTGATTTCCGCTGTTATTAGGTTTCACGTGTTTCCTGATAAACTCTTGGAACATCGCCACATCAGCTGGTTTGTCGTCTGAAACAATCATAATTCTGAAAAGGTGGGTCATGGATCTGATACAGAAGACAATTAGTCTTAGATACGACAAGCATTTTGCGAAGGTTCTTTACTGTGGGTGCCTAACCACCGTTACAGCCAGATTCAATCTTTATGGCGGCTCGGAACGTGAGTCAAGTCGCCGCGCATGCGCAGAACAAATTCATGTGTCAGCGAGGGTGAGGGGTGGGGTACGACGCAGCGAGTAAAGTGTATTTCAAATAAACTTGCGATAAATGTCATTCAACCACCCTGTACCAAAAAGTCCAAATAACTTACGATAGATATCGTTCGTCATACAAAACTGTCGCTAACATTGCATCGGTTGAGTTTCATAATACCAAACACGGAGTAAGTCAATGTTTTGATCGTGTTACCGACACTGCCCATACATTTTTTTCGTATGGTTTGGAAATATTGGGATACATTAGTAGAAGGAGGTGAACAAACTTTATCGCAAGTTTATTTGAAATGAACTTTAGCGCACTTCAGAGCCGCCGTAAAGTCTGAATCGGGCTGTACATTGTGTCAATCAATACTAACGGCCATATTCTTTGCTGCTTTTAGAAAATGTCCTCAACCTTATCCCATCGACACTAACCGCAACGCGACCCGAAAGATCGAAACTATGAATATCCAGCTCGAAGGACCAATTTATAAATCGGGGCTGAATAAATGAGAATGCTAGAACACAACTTTGAATATGTGGTTAGCCAACTCGTGTTTAGTAAAGACGCGAAGTTTCTTGTTGGTTTTTCTGTTTAGGAAAAGACAAATCGCTATGTAGGTTTGAGACATGATCTATTTTGAATTTAATCGAATTTTGTATTATGCTACAAGATTCTTTTGGCGCGTGACCAAAATCGGAACTAACACTGCCATCTTGTTTTGTCAATACAATTCACAAATGTTTAACAATAACGCCCCCTTTTCAATGTCATTCAGGCTCCAAAAGATCCTTCTAACACTCTAGGTACTGCATTAACAAACCTGTCTCCGGCTGATTCTCAGTGCCCTCCTCATCGCTGGAGCTCTCATTGGCAGGATGTTTGAGGTACATGTCGCTGATCTCGCGACCTCCCGACACCTCCTCAATGAGCGACTTTTTGTCTATGACTGTGTCGTCTGGACCTGGGAACAAAGACTATATTATTTCGAGTTTATGGCCCTACAAAAAGATTTTTTTAAAAGATTTTTTTAATTTATTTTTTAAGTATGAAAAACCCTACTCCGTCCTATTACAAAACTAGATCTTACTTTGGCCTGAGCTTAAACCTATGGGCCACTTTTTGTTTTTCCAACTTTATTTTGACTAAGGTAAAGGTCCTTTGAAACAAACCTTTGTTTTTTAATTCTTCTGCACTCCGTTTCTCTTCTTCTAACTTTTCAGCGCGCATCTTCAGCCAGTCTGCTTTGTATTCCCTAAAAGATAAAAGGTAGAAATTACTTTAACGTAATTAATAAGAAAATTGTTGTAGGAGATAGACAATTATTGTATGAATTAACCTACTTTTCGTATTCTTCTGCAGCTGCATCAACCAGCTTGAAGAATTCATCTATACCCTGAAATAAATAACAGAAATGAGATCAAATCTTGAAAATAAAATAATTCCGACAATACCACAAAAAAAAGACAAATCATCGAATATTTCCTTCAATTAATTCATTTCTACCCCAAACTACTATAGGAATTATTCACAGTAATCAATCTTCATGGTTAGGAAAAAGAAATACCAAATACACACACGGGCAATTTTTATCACAGAAAGTTGAAACACCAGCGCGCGATGAAAAATCGCCCATGCATACGAGGGCTTAAAAGTCAAGTAATACTTTATACTAACATCACCCGTATGTGCACTAACACCGCAGCACCGTAGATCAGAGTAGAACGTGTCAAGTGCAAGCGCCATGGACCGCGTCAGGTTCCCAATGTACGTGTTCCCGCCTTCCGTCTCGCCCTCGCCCTCGGCATCTAGCGCCTCTTGGAACGCCTCGAAGTCTCGCATCCATTCCACTGCGTACGCGTTGTCTACTACGTCTGTCTGAGGAATAATTTATTGTTCACTAGGAAAGCACTGACCAATAGTATAATCACCCTATAATGTTCTTTGTAATCTATCACGCGGGCCTAGTACGGGTATGTCACATCTACCAAACCATGTTCGAATTTTTGGTGCTAGGACATGCCAGTTTCCTCACCATGTTTTCCTTCACTGTTTTGAGAGCAGTGTTGATGAAATAATTTACACAAAGTAAAGTGCCTGTCTGGGTTTGAACCTACAACTGGTAAGTCGCGCCGCCACTGCTCTCAATTATTCTGTATGGTAGGTTTATTGCTAAACCCCACATTGAAGCAACAAGAACAACTTTTAAAAAATATACTGCACTCACCTTATTCATAACAACTATGAAAGGCAACCTTGTTTTGTACAATATTGAGCATGCATACAGCATATTGGACATAAATGTGACGGGTGAGACACTGCGGACTGTGTCCATTACGTAAACAACTACGGTAGGACATGTTGATGCTAATGCCTCTGTTACTATAGTACCTGAAGCTGACCATGTAAACACTTCTATTTGACCTGAAAATAAATTTAATAAAAAGATTCAGTAACAATTTTATAATAGTCACAGTAATTATTTTACATAGTCAAAAAAAAACTGTTTTTTTTTAGGTTCAAAAGTAACAAATTCATGATGCTCTGCCAAAGCAAATTCGTAGTTACTCCAAAACACCAAATAAAATTGGCTATTTTTCAACATCTGATATAAACAACATCTAATATACTTAGCAAGATTATTATCAATAAAATAGATAAAACATTGGATAATAAGAATAATAATATTAGTACCTGGAGTATCAATAACACAGTACTTATGTTTCTTTCCAGCCTTCTCTATCAAATCCACAACTTGTCCGAACTTTGTGGAGAATAAATTGAGAGCTGTCACTATACCCCCATTAGGACCCAGCCCGTATTGTTTCATCACCTCTTTATAGTTCACTGTGTCTCTTATATCTGAAAACGAATACGATATTGTCATTGCGCTTGCCAAAACCTCTATGTGTTTATGGTCAAGTTTTCAGGGGAGACAATAAACTATTTTATTTAATGATTGATTTACTTATCAATAAATTAAAAATGCAGTATTGTGGCAAAAAATATCATGTATGAACTGAGATACAAGTGAAAATGATAAAATGTACTGTTCATTGATTCATTTAGTTTATTGTCTCCCCTGATAACTTGACTAAACACTTAAAGGTTTTGGCAAGCGCAACAACAATATATATTACAAGCAAGAAAGTTAATTCATAATCAAGTAATCTCCTGGACCCTTCCAAATCTATTTAAGGTTGGAGTATCTACTAAAGAAATATTATAGCTTTCATAATTCTCTTGCCCTTATCCCAATTTATTTGGGGTCAGCGCAACATGTCTCCTTATTCCAGAAATATTACAGCTGCCAAGAGCTTAATTGGATTGTTATTGACTTTGTTGAATGCTTACCAATGTTAGCAGGATAAGAGACTTCCCTACACGCCGGATCCAAGTTAATTAGGTAAGGTCTGGAACCATCCACGACCCTGGTAGAGAGCCGCCGAGTAAACGAAGTCTTGCCGGCACCAGCCATGCCTGATAAAATACAAGATTTTTTTTAATAAAGCCTTAAAACTGCAAGAAATCATTATGAGACAATTCTAACCTAAAATGATTAAACATATCGGCTTCCTTGAGTCTTCCTCCATTGCTTCAGGCTTAGAATCACTTGTAGACATTTTTTTGTTTTGTTATATTGTTAACTTATTTGTTTTCTTTAGATTAACACTATTTTTTTATTTACAACAGACTGTTTACGAAAAACTATTCTTGATTCTAGAATGAAATTGACAGATGTCAAATTAAATAAATGTCAATCCAAACTCCTCGTCCATTAGTTGCTTGGATCCTAGGCCTTTTATAACTACCTACGCTACTCATCGCAAATCAGACTGCCGACGATGACGCATAAATATAAAGCTGTAATGTCTGCCGAACTATATATTGCGTATGCAAATGCAATTCAAGTATGCAATTATTTTACTTTTTTTTATTGATTTGCGTTGGACCAGTGAGTGGTTTGACCACTGTCTCACCTATCTGCCTGATATAGTAAGTGATTATGTAGTCGAAGATGGAGCTCGCTTGCTTATAGTAACATAATCACTTAACCTGAAGGTTGACTCGCAAACTGTAACCATGAATTCGGCACATGATTCTAGACCCTCTAGCGTAGAAATGTTTCGACGGTTATCAACTCAGGGGGATTCAATAGCTAAGTAAGTAAAGAGTGAAAATTTTCTGCTGGAGTCTCTGTTTCATTGTTATGAAACAGAGACTCCAGCAGAAATTTTCACTCTTTAGCTCATAGCTGGCTGCGCTTGACTAACTGCTTTGGGCCGTGTTGGTCATATACGGCTGTGGATCATAGGGGGCCCGGCCCCTTTTTTAATATTTTTCACAGTATTTTTTTAATGCCTGACCAGTTATTAGATCTTTTAATAAAGAGTCTGACAAAAAAGAACAGTAGACTAAAATCATTCGCTAAAGTTCTAACCATTCTCTTCTTGAAAGTAAAGAGTAATAAATGGGTTCGGATGAAAGTATCTGTTGTGGATGCACTTAAAAAATAACCCCATACCACTGACCTGTATTATACAGTTACCGGCACGTAACTTGGCAAGAGATTTTCGTAGTGGGGGAAGTTCGCGCATATAAAAATGTATGAAATTGTGCGTGCGCAAACTGCCCCCACTACAAAAACTCTTGCCAAGTTACGTGCCGGCAACTATACAAGTGTATGATAGAGGTCAGTGCCCCATACTATTACCGTCCTCTATGAATGAACTTATTCTAATATATTCAGGAATAATGTACTCTTTGGTTCAGGATTACTAAGATTTCAACACTTGTACTGCGAAAATACTTACAATAAGTACGATTGACTTTACAACCAAAAGCTACCCTACGTACACTGCTGGAACAAGGACTTTGAGCCACAGCTTGTAGCGCTCGAATGACGTTGACAGGATGGCTTTTGGTAAACATCAAGTTACAATCAATATACAAGTACTAGAGGTCAGTGGTTGCAATGTATCGGAAAAACAAGGTGGCAACGCTAGTTCCACTTAAAGCCACGCGCCAATAGTAGATACTTAAACAGCTTTAGCTGTGTAGTGTTATTTTGTAGCGTTTTTTTTTGTGTTTTGCCTTACTGCTGGACAAGTGCAACTCCTTCTTCAGAACCCCTCTCAAAAATAAAACATAAATATGAATAATAAAATATTTTTATTAAATATGTATCATAGAACATTAGTTTTTACATTAATAATTCACATGCCAAATCACAAAGTAAATAGTAGAAGTTTCCAGCACTGCATTGCACAATTTAACCTTTGGGTGGTCAACCTTATTGTTCCGCGACTGTATATAAGCGTCCTAAGAAATATGGGGAAAATCTAATAAGCCTGATTCATGATGCAAGGAATAATTGACCTACTTATTGCAATTGTCCTCTTCTAGGTCGTGATTTCATTAGTCCTTGTTCACATTGTACACAACTTTTCAATGCGTACAGAAAGCACTTTGGTTTGAGAATGTTGCTCCACAACGTTTACAAACATAGGGACTGACATAAATGACTGTTTAAATATTCTGTTAGACTTTTTTTAAGATGTAAAATTGAAAGAAATATGCTATAAAATCTTGAAAGATGAATTTGTCGTCGTAGTGGATTAAGTTCCTACTGATAAAGAGAGCAATCTAGATGTAGATTTAGATTTTTGACCATGTAGACCTATTTTATTATGAAAAAAAAAATCACTTTTCAATTTTGGTTTCGAATCCCGGTTTTTTAATTTCGACATTCTCAGTAGCAGCGTCCCTACCAGGAAACCCGGCCGACACCCGCTGCAAAATGTGGCTGGATACTCTCCCCGCACACGCTCAGTATACGCTACCACCAAGCGAGCATCTTCCAGCAGGGTCCAACCTTCCGTGGCCCACTTGGAAGTCTCTGAACCGCCTCCGAACCCTGGGAAGATGCAACTACAACCTCGCGAAGTGCGGCTATCTCGACGGTACGTCAACAGGGTGTGGATGTGGAGCTATGGCGGAAACAATGTCCCACCTCTTTTCCTGCTCTCTGTGCCCCATAAATGCAGCCACAGCGACCCCTGCGCTGCCACCGACTATGCCGTGAAGTGTCGAAGATTTGAGCCAACAAAATTTAATAAGCTGTCGTTCCATCGACACGACGAAGATGAAGTAGCAGCTCAGGTCAGGGTCATGATTTGAGCACATCTAGCTTGGCATTTCATATCTCCTCTTCACTTTGTGCACAAGTCTCCGATGCGTATATAAAGCAGCTGAATATATGAATGTTGCTCCACAATCTTTGCAAACGAGAGGTCGACAGCCTAAATGTTTGTTTATGTGTTGCTCCAGAGATTTTTTTATCTGTAAAATTAAAAAGAATTCTATTTAAAATCTCGAAAGTATTCGCTGTTGCAGCAATAAACGTTGTTTATGGTCTGTATTGTTATACAACGCTTTGTCTTCCTCTTTCGAAAGTCAAATTACTGACGACTGAAAGAGCGAGAAATCGGTGTGTAACTATAAATCTGACATATTACGTTTATTAGTAAGGGGATTAGTATATACAATATATAACGCACCTAACTTTTACACTGGTACTAAATTAAACGACTAACTAACCAAATATAAAAACTTTTTTTTTATTGCACACTTAGGCGTCAACTAGAATCAATTCTATTTTATTGTAATTTTCGACGTTCAAAAGTGTTTTTATGTGCCTATTTGAAATAAATGCTTTGACTTTGACTCTGCGGACAATGTGGACTAGTACCCGCAACGCTGTAATCCGGAAACGTGCCCAGAAGACTGGCAGCATTTCCACGTTGATATACTTAGATTTAAACCCTTAGACAAAATGTGTATAAGTGAAGCCTGGTAAATGTCAAATAATTCTTCACTTTCTCTCAGCCAAACTCGTGGCTACTAACCTAAAGATGTTATAATTATAATTATTACTTACAGAAAATGATTTCCCACAATATTCACATATCTTGGGTTTGAGCTGAGGCTTTTGTCCCTTGTGAACGAAGCGAATATGTCTTGCCAGAAGTACTTTATTTTTACTATCCTTAAATGAAAATATTACAAATTAATTTAAGATAAGATTTCTTTATTATTTGTTTAAACAGTGTACACATACAAGAGCATGCAAGATATTACATCGTTTGAGTCTAATCATGTTTAGCCGTAACTTTAGGCGTACAAATATTTCGATATCAATAAAAATAATTAATGAGAAAAATCGAAAAATGCAATTACAAAGTTTTTAATTTAGACAAATTAGAAATTATTTTTATGTCATATTGTCAAAATTCATTTAAAATTTATGCAATCAACATCACTGTAAATAAAATATCAATTATATCAATGTATAGGTATTGATCTAATAAGAATAGTTCTGAGCTTATTGATTTGATATGAAGGAATAGTTCAAGAACCCTAAGAACATTAAAGACAAATTTCATTTTGACAGTGATGCAAAAGCAAAAATAAAAACAAAAATAATGATTGACACTTTATGGGGTTTGGTCTTATTATGTTTTCTGTTTGCATTAATGTCACTATCGATTTATTTAGATTTCATGCGTGGTCGCCATTTTGAAAAAAAAAAACAAAATGGCGAACCGGTTGGTATGGCACGGATCTTCAAAGCCCTTTTTCTAGAGGATCAGTTAAATATTACGACTGTAAATTATGTTAATAATACATTATGGATGTCCGTCTAAAATAAATAGGTATAAAACAATAGCACGTCTCACCTTCTTACAAATATCACACGTATACCTAACTCCATTAACTTCTTCGAGATGATTTTTCAAACTGGTTAGCCTCGCAAAATATTTGTTGCAATGATCACATTTAATGCTGTGGACAGTGAAAACTTGTTATAAACAGTGACACAGTATTATCTTAGTTCAGATTCGCACGGGCGCGTTTTACTTGCGGTGTCTTTTTTCGCGCATTGGATTTTCAACGCTATGCCTAGCCACGAGAGCCGAAAATCCAACAGTATATTTTTTTGACGCGCTGGGATGCGCTCTGTTGGATTCTCAATGCTCAGCTCAACTCCGACATTTGAAAATCCAATACGCGATAAAATCCCGCCGCGATATTTTTACGTCCATGCGAACGTGGGTTTACGAGTGCAACTACTGTACATTCACAGTTATTTTACCTCTGATTTTGCATTACTATCAATAACAACTGTCTTTAACCTCATAACAATAAGGTTGCTATTGGGTTGTTGCTAGGGGTGTGTAACTCGTTACGGAACCGACTCACTGATCCGGATCATTGAAGTGATTCAAAAAATTGGTTCAGTAAAAACGTTTCAAATGCATCGTTTGGATCTGAAACATTACTTTTACTTTGCTCTGTGCTCATTTCGCGTGACGTGTCACTCTCGAGGCGACTGAGCAGTGTGCGAGCGAGAGATAGAGACTGAGATACACTGAGTTACTTAATTATAGACTCGCGAGTCGCGAGTGAGCGGGCGACATAATTACAATCTATACAAGTTAGAAAGAGATACCAAATGAGATGTGTATCACTCATACTCTCACAGATTTTGATTCTGTATTTTATATCCTTTGAACCGATGATCCAAATGACCCGAATGAAACATATCAATGTTTCGGATCATTTCAGTGATCGAGATGCAAATGTTCCAATCGCAAAAATGGTACACTGTGCCCACCTCTAGTTGTTGCAACTATCAAACTCATTCACTCAACATTGATCTTTATTAATGTTGTAATAAGGTTGTTGTTGGGTTGCAGCTGTCAGACGTAAAATAACAATGAAAGAACTGTAGCCTGAGGCTGGTGGACGATATTTTGGACATGTTATATGAGGTGACATACAGGGTGTAAAATGATCCATCATATAACCATTAATTATCTACGTATTCTGTACATCACACTTGGTAACATTGAGAATAAATTATTTCTGGGGAACAACTTTTATTTTTGATGTGGAAAATCACTGTTAGCGGCAACGCGAAAAACATTGTACTTTTGAGGGCACGCAATGCTACAGAAGTTGTGGATATATTTAAAACTAGTTTTCGGCAATAAAAATTGGAATTTTGATCTTCATATCTCCGTACCCAGAAGATTCTGAGAATTAAAAAAAAAAACTGGCCAAGTGCGAGTCGGACTCGCAAACGAAGGGTTCCGTACCACAAGGCAAAAACATGTTTGTTGTATGGAAGCGTCCTTTAAATATTTATTTTATTCTGTTTTTAGTTGTGGTTATAGCGGCAACAGAAATACATCATCTGTCTAGCTATCACGGTTCATGAGATACAGCCTGGTGACAGACAGACAGTCGGACAGTGGAGTATTAGTAATAGGGTCCCGTTTTTACCTTTTGGGTACGGAACCCTAAAAATGATCACAATGACATTCATAAATATATTTTCGTTATTCCGTTGATACAAAATAATCTTTATTTAAATAGAAATAGAGTATATTTAGCTTTAGACAAATAACATAAATCTTTTTATAAAAACGCTAGGGGCAGTAGGTACAACATCGCAAAATCGACGCACCAATAAAATTCCATAATGGCTGTTTCTATTACATCGAATGTACAGTCGCGGAATGAAAAGGTTAAGCACCTATCTTTTTCTTCTACTTGCAACAGTTGCAAAATACATAATCAGATCATAAAAATATCATCAAAATACATAATCTATAATGTTCCCACTTCTGGGACACAGGCCTCCTCTCTGTGAGAGGGAGTGGGCCGTAATCCACCACGCGGGCCCAGTGCGGGTTGGTAGATGTTACATGTCTTCGAATTTTTTGGTTCTGGGTCATGCCCGTTTCCTCACGATGTTTTCCTTCATCGTTTTGAGAGCAGTGGTGATGAAATATTTTACACTAAGTAAGGCGCCTGTCTGGGTTCGAACCTACGACCTACAACTCGTAAGTCGCGGCCATTACCACTGGGCCACCATTGCTTTCATGTTGTTGCAACATGCCTGACACTAATATTTGCCAACTACAAAAAAGTCAAACTGTAATTTTCATTCATAATCTTGGCAATAGCCAAGATTTTGACTGTTTTGTTACGTGTTCATGTATTGCACCTTACACGCAATATAATATGCAAAGCAACAAACAAAATTTGTCAAGTGAAAACAGACCGTATGCCTAACAGCTAAAGCCGTTTTTCCGTTGGTTAAAAGAGATGGCGCTTAACGTCGTGAATACATACCCAACTTTTTCAACAGCGTTATGTTTAAGACTGGTTTTGAGGTGAAGATTGTAACTTTTTTCAGACTTGAACATTTTTTTACAATCAACACAGTACGCGCTATCTTCTCCCTGAAAATATAAAAAAATGAAACACATAACTTCAAACCTGTTGTCCACGTATCTATAAAAACAACTGGCGAAATGTGGATGTACCACATTTCGCCAGTTGTTTTTTTTCCGTTAGCCTGTACTGTCGCACTGCTGGGCAAAGGCCTCCCCCATTTCCTTGTCCTGTGCCTTCTCCGTCCAATCGGTTAGGAACGAGTCCAAATCGTCACGCCAGCGTTTCTTAGTTATGTTTTAGTCCCATGTAATAGGGGGCGACCCCATGGCTGGAAAAAACTCATAACACTGCCCGACGTGGGAATCGAACCCACGACCTCGTGCTCAGCGACCACTAGACCCAAAGACAATTAAAAAATACTTTTTAAAAACAAATTTATATTAAGTATATTAAAATGCTATCCAATCTTAACGTAGATAAACCTCTTTCATACAAAAAATAATAATTTTGCAAATCCGTCTTTATGACGGAGTTATGCCCAAACATACATTAAAATTTAAAAAAAATAAAAATAAATAACATTCGAATTGAAAACCTCCTCCTTACTTGAAGTCGGTTAAAAATGCTCAAGACGATAACGAAAACGGTAGTCTAGACTCAATCAGCCTATTATGCAGTGGCGAACTAAGCATGTCGGGAGCCCAGGGCGTAGACGAGGTGAAATGTAAAATGAGGTCCTCCCTGGTCTTCTCAGTTTATGTGGGTACTTGTATTTCTTATATTTTGCAATAACTGAATACTGCCTAAAAGAATAAAATATAATGTGCGTAATAATTATACTCTACCTATATCATGGGCCTCACAAGCAGCAGGATATTTTTTTTTCAGGGAGGTGCGTATTCATTTCCTCATTATGCTATTCAAGAAAAGTAAGCAAGGATGCGAGAGCGAGCGACAAGAGCTCGAAAATCGAAATATTTTATACCTTGACTCTGCTCAGGTTTCTTTTAAACATTCGTACGGAAATAAGAGTTACTAGACTAATTTATACAAAAAGACTTAGGAATAAGAGAGCGGCCGAAGCGAGCTCGAAAATTTTTAGCCAACACTTATGTTTTGCATAGGTACATGCGGGGCCTCCAACTCGAAGTACTCCTTACTTATTTATACATTGTTTGGGATTGATTAAAAGTACTTAAGATATGGGGCCCCACTGGACCAGGGGCCCGAGGCAGCCCCTCCCCCCCTTAATCCGCCAGTGTTATAATGTTCTCACTGCTAGGACCCAGGACTCAGTGCGGGTTTTTTAGATGTCTAGCTTCGTTAGCAAAAAATAATACTTGTCAACTTACAGTGTTTTCGTGTATCTTCATATGTTTATCCAAATAATTCTTTCTGACCTTCTTCTGGCATACGGTACATACCGTAGTTTCTCTTTCATGTGTGCTAAAGAAAACAAATATAAACGCACTAATGAGTAATGGCGTATAGAAAGATGTGTTAAATCCGAATAACAAACGAATTTTGTACCCAAAAGTTAAAATGACGTGAACTCATGTAGGTATGTATTTATTCTTCACTAGCTGTGCCCCGCGGTTCCACCCGCCTAATTTTCGATCGCGTGTTGATATCGGGATAAAAAGTATCTTATGTGTTATTCCTGGTTATAAACTATCTGTGTGCCATACAAATCCGTTCAGCCGTTTGTGCGTGAAGAAATAACAAACATACAAACACAAACTTTCGCCTTTATAATATTAGTGTCATCGTTTATGTGTAAATACACATAAACGATGACACTAATGATAACTATGTGTGTGTATATCCTATCCTACTATTCTACTAATATTATAAGCGCGAAAGTTTGTGAGGATGGATGGATGGATGTTAGTTACTCTTTCAAAAACTACTGAAAGATTTTTTATGAAATTTGGCACACATGTAGTTTGTAACCAGGATTAACACAGGATACTTTTTATCTCGATATTCCCATGGGATCGAGACTAATGCGGGTGAAACCGTGGAGCGCTGCTAGTGATATTATACATAAATCTCGATGTTTTGTCATGTTGGTAACACCGTAAAGAGCGATACTCACGCCATATGCGTTTTCAACAGCGACACAGTCGAAAACGTTTTGGGACATTCTCCACATTTTTGTCTCTCTCTATTAGAATGGACATCAACTCTATGTCTACGTTTTTCTTTATATGTCCTGAAAGTAATAGAATTTAGAAATTAATAAGGTTTAATAATAATGCAGAAGAAAGGAGGAACGGTCTTGAAGAGTGGAAATCCACGCAGTAGCGGTAAAAAATTATAATGCATTTACTATGCTCAGGTTGGGCCATTCTCCAATGTTTGCTGTGTATCGTCGAAACAATTACCACAGTGGTGACAAATTGCGCCGTGCATAATTTTTCTATTTAGTGGTATGGTAAGAATGGTCAAAAAAAATCAAACCTCCGAAACGGGATGCTTAAAAATTTCGAGCTCACTTCGCTTGGTCTTGCATCCCAATTTCTCTGAATTCTTCAGCTTTTCTGCGTAAGTCGACAAAGCAACTCCTATATTTCTGTATGAATTATCCGTATCATGTTTAGATATCGATACCTCTCACTAGTTTCGCTAGCTAATTTAATTTGACCCTGTAGAATCTAAAACAAACCAAGCTCGACCTTAGGAGCGCCTTAAGCGCTGGACACATAAAAGACATAAGACGAGGAAGGGGCGCGGACATATGTCTCTTCCGCGTCCCTTTCATACAAAATGTATAGTAGCGTCGCGACGCAAAACATATAGAAAAGACAGGGCGCGGACACGACGCTTACTCGTCTGCGCCCTATTGTAAAAACATATAGAAAGGACGGGGCACGGGCGCGTGCGGACGAGGGGCGGGCGAGAACGGGGGTGCGGGCGGGGTGGGGCGCGGGTGCCGCGTCTGCGCCCTGTCCGCGCCCTGTCCGCGCCCCGTCTACGCCCTGTCCGCGCCCCGTCTGCGCCCTGTCCGCGCCCCGTCTACGCCCTGTCCGCGCCCCGTCTGCGCCCTGTCCGCGCCCCGTCTGCGCCCTGTCCGCGCCCCGTCTGCGCCCTGTCCGCGCCCCGTCTGCGCCCCGTCTGCGCCCTGTACGCGCCCCGTCTGCGCCCAGTCCGCGCCCCGTCTGCGCCCAGTCCGCGCCCCGTCTGCGCCCTGTCCGCGCCCCGTCTGCGCCCAGTCCGCGCCCCGTCTGCGGCCTGTCCGCGCCCCGTCTGCGCCCTGTCCGCGCCCTGTCCGCGCCCCGTCTGCGCCCTGTCCGCGTCCCGTCTGCGCCCTGTCCGCGCCCCGTCCGCGCCCCGTCTGCGCCCTGTCCGCGCCCTGTCTGGGGCCAGTCTGCGACCTGTCCGCACCGCGTCTGCGCCCTGTCCGCGCCCCGTCTGCGACCTGTCCGCGCCGCGTCTGCGCCCTGTCCGCGCCCCGTCTGCGCCCTGTCCGGGGCCAGTCTGCGACCTGTCCGCGCCGCGTCTGCGACCTGTCCGCGCCGCGTCTGCGACCTGTCCGCGCCCCGTCTGCGCCCTGTCCGCGCCCTGACCGCACCCCGTCTGCGCCCTGTCCGCGCCCTGTCCGGGGCCAGTCTGCGACCTGTCCGCGCCCCGTCTGCGACCTGTCCGCGCCGCGTCTGCGCCCTGTCCGCGCCCCGTCTGCGACCTGTCCGCGCCGCGTCTGCGCCCTGTCCGCGCCCCGTCTGCGACCTGTCCGCGCCTCGTCTGCGCCCTGTCCGCGCCCCGTCTGCGACCTGTCCGCGCCGCGTCTGCGACCTGTCCGCGCCGCGTCTGCGCCCTGTCCGCGCCCCGTCTGCGACCTGTCCGCGCCGCGTCTGCGACCTGTCCGCGCCCCGTCTGCGCCCTGTCCGCGCCCCGTCTGCGCCCTGTCCGCGCCCTGGCCGGGTCAGTCTGCGACCTGTCCGCGCCCCGTCTGCGACCTGTCCGCGCTGCGTCTGCGACCTGTCCGCGCCGCGTCTGCGACCTGTCCGCGCCCCGTCTGCGCCCTGTCCGCGCCCTGTCCGCGCCCCGTCTGCGCCCTGTCCGCGCCCTGTCCGGGGCCAGTCTGCGACCTGTCCGCGCCCCGTCTGCGACCTGTCCGCGCCGCGTCTGCGCCGTGTCCGCGCCCCGTCTGCGACCTGTCCGCGCCGCGTCTGCGCCGTGTCCGCGCCCCGTCTGCGACCTGTCCGCGCCGCGTCTGCGACCTGTCCGCGCCCCGTCTGCGCCCTGTCCGCGCCCCGTCCTCGTCTTACGTCTTTTCTGTGTGTCCAGCGCTTACGGTTGGATTTGTTCCAGGCCCCGCGATGGCTTCCTTCAGCACTGACGGGAGCATAGTTATGTCATTGAGACCGTCCGTAAGTAAATTAAGACTGATTTCTGATTTGATATTGCACTTACTTGAAAACTGCATCACATTTCTTGCAATCGAACACAGAGACCTCATGATTTCTTCGAATGTGCTCAGATATTTTTAGTCGGTCATTGTTCTGGTACGGGCACTTGAGGCATTCGAATATTCTGAAAATAAGGTTTAATTTTTTACAGACTTTAAGATGGTACTATTTTCCTAATGAAAAACCCAAAGACCCCAGGGACGATTTTAGAACCTCCGATTAGTATTCGCGTTTGCTACCACTAAAGAGGCGGTTTTTAGGGTTCCGTACCCAAAGGGTAAAAACGCGACCCTATTACTAAGACTCCACTGTCCGTCTGTCACCAGGCTGTATCTCATGAACTGTGATAGCTAGGCACTTGAAATTTTCACAGATGATATATTTCTGTTGCCGCTGTAACAACAAATACTAAAAACAGAATAAAATATATATTTAAGGGGCTCCCATACACCAATCGTGTTTTTTTCAGCGTTTTTGCCTTGTGGTCAAAATGACACACATTCGTAAAAAAACACTCATTCCTAAAAATGTAATAATAAAATAATCGGGTACCGGCGAATAATGGTAGCCGGATTGTGTGAAAAAGAGAGAGGGAATACACACTTACATAAAATGTTGCTTATAATGCTCATCTCGATCACTTTCGTTTGGAAATCGTTGTTCACACAGTTCGCAAATTGAATTGCCTCGTGACTGTGGAATAAATAAATATGGTTTCTTTAAATATTTTTATAAAAAATAACATGCTTGATCATGATCATGAGAAAATGACTTTTAAGTTTATATGTTATGCTATGAATTCTATATTGGCGCCGATTCCGTTGTTCACAAACTAAATTAAATTTAAGTTCATGCATCTTTTTCTTTCTATTTCACTAAGAAAAGGACGGAAGATAAATATTAGTTTAGTCCTGTCAAATTAAGATACTACATAGAGAATTTTAGACGAGATAAAAAAATTGCCTACTAAAAATACGTCAATTTACGCCAGGCGCTGACTAATTTGACAGGACTAAACTGACAATCAGTTAATGATCTGGTTGAAAGATTCCTAAATAACTTATTGTTTCCTTAACTAATCGGGACGTGAACTAACGAAAGATATACCTTACTACATGCCTTGCTGTCTTGCTTGTCTGTGTGGTGCCGGACTTAAAGAATTGCACCACCCCTTACTTCCCGTGGGTGTCGTAAAAGGCGACTAAGGGTCTTACCGGAGAATGGGCAGCAGCGTTCTCTATTTATTCCACCATCATACCATACTGCGATCGCCAACCCGCCTGCCAAGCGTGGCGATTATGGCAAACCCCCCCCAAAATTGGGGGAGGCCTATGTCCAGCAGTGGACGTCTATCGGCTGAAACGACGACATGCCTTGCTACATACCTTAGCATGTTTCTTATTATGTTCATCCAAATTTTTTTGATTCATAAATTTTTCAACGCACTTATCACAGTTATACGCATGTCCTTTATATCCAATCTTTGACTTTTGTTTATTCCTAAATGCATTTAATTCAGTTCTGTTTAAAATGATACATTTCACTTCATATTCTTCGTACCCGTAAATACCCGGAGTCAGTTCACATTCTGTTTCTCTTGTTTGCGGTTGGGGTGATGGTTCTCTTCGTAGATTCGTATAGTTTAGACCAGTTTGTCTTTTAAGAAACAATTTTTCGCGTTTTGAAAGAGTTGGGAGATTTCCTTTACCTTTTAGATGATTCGGGATACTTCTTCTGTTACCTTTTAATCCATTCGGGACGCTTCTTGCTTTCCCTTTCACTACAACTGAGACACATCCTTTGCTCTTTACTACCCCTCGTTCATCTTTTACAGCAATTCGGACACTTCCTTCATCTTTTACAGCCATAGGGGCACTTCTTTCATCTTTTAGTACAAATGAGACAGCTTTTCTTTTTACTGACATTGGACCGCTTTCTTTAGTCGCCAAGTTTGGAACTCCGTCGGTAACTTTTACAGCTTCTCTGTACCCTCTAAGTGCTAACTTTTCTGGCGCGTTAATAAACACTTTTTGTGGTCTGTTGTTGAATTTAACATTTGGCTCAATCATTGTTGGTTTTTGCGGTGGCACATTTGTTGCTATGTTAGCACATTTCACAGTCATTTTTGGCTTTTTTTGTGTTTGTGTCATTAGTGGATCTAAAAATGTTAATATTGAATATTAATGAAATTATATGATTCGTAATTATAGTTGTAAATAAGCCGTTTTATACCAAAAAGACTTTAAAACCAAATGATGAAATGCTCTGGTCTAAATTGATTCGGGTCGGTAGGTGACCGGTAGGTCTAGCTTACGGGATTGGCGGACATAGCCAATGCTGCCGATACAGCAGATATAACACCGGCTTACATACAGTCAAAGAATGAAAATGTTTACCATGCACCTTAAAGTTAATTATTTTATTTTATTGAATTTATTTTATTGTATTTTATTTTATTGTTTGGGAGGCTTACGGCTAACAATACAGAAGTAAAAATGAGAATATGTGAATGTGATGATGTTTTCTATTTCATTTCAATTTGTAAATTGTTTGAAAATTGCCTAAAATTTTCGTTCTTTGACCACACAAAGAAAAATAACTTTCGCTTATACGGGATTTTATTACTATGTCAAGGGTTTCACTGCTGACTGCTACCAATAAACTGTTTTTCAAGGGTTCTATTATAGTCTGTTTCAAAAGTATATGATGAAATTGTAAACAAACCCCGAATAGATTAAATTCTTATTCAATCACTCACTAAATGGAATTAGTAATATATTAATTTATACTTAAAAGGTGAAAAACTTTATATCTGACCACTTTTCCAACAATTAAGTGTTTGATTATCATGACTAAATTTAAATGTTAAATGATTTATTTTCTGTAAGTAGGTTTTTACAAACACTTTTACACGTCATCATATTTTTTAAACTAGATGTGGTCGGCGTTTCCTATATGACTACTCTGAGAAGAAAGGCCGAAACAAACTCAGAGGTCACAGTATCTTTTAAAGTCCAGACAAAATCTTGGTCAGATCGTGTGAAGACCATGTAGATTGGTGTCTGAAATGGTCTTTTGAGGAAAGAACCACACAAATTGAGCGGACCTGTCCAATCAGTGCACGCATTTGTCAAAAATCGTGCAGCTCAACTCAGAAATTGAGGAGCTCAACGATTCGACGAGCAATGCCAAAGAAAGGACATTTGGGTAGGTCGCGTAAATTACTCAAACTGCCAGATCATGATTTAAATGAAAACAATGACCCACATAGTCCTCACATTCACAATAATTAAAATAATATAATACTTTATACAGTAAATGTACATGTCATTGTTTAAGTAAATAGATAGGTACCTACTTTAAAAAAAAGAAAATATTAAAGTGTAAAATAGCAAAATAACATTCACTGTCTAAACCTATTGGAGCAGCTCAATCCCAAGCCTTTTTGTCCTCAATATAGTCTTTTACAGTATAATAGGCTTTCTGGCATAGTTTTCGCTTAATTTTCGCTCGCTATAAAAGATACAAAATTAACCTCGATTATCAAATGAAAAACATCTTTCAATTAAAATTAGAATTTCGAGTATTGATTTGCAGCTGATAAGTACTACAAATGTCTACCTGGGGCAAGACATCCAGCTCGGTAGACACAACTTTGAGAAAGAAACCGACAGAAGGATCCAGTTGGGTTGGGCAGCGTTAAGTCTTCTCGTCGCCTATCCCGCAGTGTTTGAAGACTTAGGACTTAAACCAGTGCGTCCTGCCCGTCATGACATAAGGTGCGTGACAAACGTAAACACTGACGGTCGGGCTGGTCCACAAATTCAAGGTCGCGCAATACAGCGCGCTATGAATCCAGCTATACTCGGAGTCTCTTTGAAGGTTAAAATCAGGAATAGAATTATCCGTAAAAGAACCGGAGCTACCAACATAACTTGCAAAGTAAGAAAACTGAAGTGCCAAAGGGTTGGCCATGTTTGTCGAAGGACCGATGGCCGATGGAGCAGACAAGTCCTGGAATGGAGACCGTGTATCGGCTAGCGTAATGTGGTACGACGCCCCCCTAGATGGACCGACGACCTAAAAAAAAGTGGCTGGGAAAGACTGGATGCGGAAGGCGAAGGACAGGATGTTGTGGCGCAGCCTGGGAGAGGCCTATGTCCAGCAGTGGACTGCAATAGGCCGAGTTAACTACAAATTGGCATCCACATGAAAGTTTTCTGATTCTTTTGTTAACATTTTCATCAGATATTTTGAGAAAGACCATAGGGGTAAGTATTGTAGTCTTAAATATTCTGATTCTGACTAAAACTAGACAATAGTACTTACCGTCATACGTATCGGTTTCACTAGCCGTATCGGTGGACTCATCGCTGGATGCTTGCTGTATTTTTGTGAGTTGTATCAGTTCATCATAGTCGCGGCTGATTTCTTCCGCGCATTTCTCTTCTTCCTCAACCTCAATCTTGATAGTTTCTGGTTCTACCTTTAATGGTACAGGTATGGTAGGGTGTGGGTGAGATATTTCTATCAGTATTTCATGGCTCTGGTCGGTTGGTACAATTTGTGGTGCCTGTGGAGTTATGTTTACTGTTTCTGCCACTGTAGGTTTCAAGCTTGATAATCCTTCGATGATCTGGAACAGAAAGATCTCAATGTTACAACAAGGCAAATCATTTATGCTCTTCGTCAGTAACTCGATTTCTAAACTGCAGAACACACAAAGTTGCTAAATGAATGTCATTTCACAAAGTATTTGATTGGTTGTTTTTTTTTTCCCCCAGCCATGACATTGACATTACAGGCTGTTAGCTGATTTTAAAGTTAATAAGAAACCTTCAGAATTTTCATGTTCAAAAAATGTTGTTTCTGAGCCAACACAGATACCCATTCTGGTGTCAGTAAATTGGTGTAGGTATATCAAAGTTTCCTACTCGGGGCTAGCTGGACCGAACCAACGCGAATGTATACGTACATCCGTGGTGGAGCGACTCAGACTGCCGGGCACTTCTTCTCTTGCAACCGAGCGGGTGGGCAGGTTGCGGATAGCCCAACTCCGGCTGCGGGACCGACTGCATACGGTCGATCTCGCACCCGGAGCATCTTGAAAGAGATCCCGGACAAGAGAAGTGCCCGAACACCAAGCCCCAGGTTTAGGGTAACCCATAAACCTTATCCCATGCTCCAATTAATCCTAATCATTCCAACCCTTCCATATCCCTATAATTTCCGTCAATCCCTAAATCCCTAGGCCAAATCCCAGGCCTAGGGTGACCCCCCAATAACCTATACCCCACCACCAAACACCCTCCCTCCTATCCCTACATCCCGTCGGTCCCAGAGGACGGGTAACCTCGATTCCAAAAAAGCCCACCCCCTCACCAATGAAAAAATGCAGAAGGAAAAAGCAACTACCCAGGTGGGTCCCGGCCAAGCCGGGGAATCCCACACCGCTACGGCGGTCAGCCCCCAACGTATTCTGGGGGGGGCAACCGACTGCACAACCTTGCCGTGCTCCTCAGCGCGGCCGGCTGCTGATTTAGCGCCCATAACACAGGCAGCGACTTACGCGCCCATTACCACAACTCCGGCTGCGACTAACGCGCCATTAAATCCTACAACGGCTGCGACCCACGCGCCAATACCCTCCACGACGTGTATGCCTCCCTCGAGCCTCTGGCAGCAGAGCATCGTGCGGAACAGCATCACTAACCCAGACATAGACGGACACGGACAGAGAGTGATGGGGAAGGTTGACGAACCGGGCGACCCTACCACTCTCCCGGTTGATAGAGTACGCCTGCTGAAAAAGCGCGGAAAAATCACAAGCCGGGGGAGGAAAGTAGGCGACCGAAAGCGCAGCACCCGCGAAGGCACTAGCCAGCGCGATGCGCGATCGGACGCTGAAGAGGTAGTACGCGACCAGCCCCGAGTCCGCGACGGGGAAACCAGGCGCGAAAAGGGGCCGGACGCGAAAGAAAGAGAACGGCCGCAAGTCCGCGAAGGGGAAACCCAGCGCGAAAAGCGGCCAAACGTGGGACCACGCGACCAGCTGCGAGTCCGCGAAGGGGCAACCCAGCGCGAAAAACAGCCGGACGCGGAACCGCGCGTGCAGGAGCGAGTCCGCGAAGGGGAAACCCAGCGCGAAAAACCCCTGCACACGACAGAGTCTGCCGGGGGCGCCGACCGACCTCATCACACCTACACTGACACAGACAAATACCGACTCAAACACCATAGGGGTAGGAGAGGTGGATCCTTGCGCCCAGACGCCACCACCCTGCCAGGCACCTCCATGCCGCAGCCTGGACCAAGCGGTACAGGGCCGGCGAAGAGGGAACGCCCTGACGACTCGGCTTCACCGAGTACGCTCCAGGGGGACGCCAAACGCGTAAGGGTCCACTCTGCCCAGGGGGAGCTGAGGACCTACGCGCGGGCCACTAAGGATATTCCTGCGAGGCTCGCCGTCGCAATCTGCTTCCCTCCCCCCTCCAGAGACTTGACAAAAGACGAGGCCGAGCTGGTCAAAGCAGGCCTGGAAAATGCACTAATTGACTCGGACCCGACAGCACCACTCCCTGCCTTCCGCGGATACCCACGGGTAGCGGAGGGCACAGTACAGGTATGGTGTGAGGACGATTACGCCCTGACATGGTTGACCCGACACGTACCCCTCCTCAAACTTCCCGATACTGAGCTTACATTGACGGTACTTCGACAGTCCGATGTGCCCACCCGCGTCAGAGCCTCGCTTTTCGTCCCTCGCTATAGAGGTGACATACAGAGGCTCCACGGTATTCTGATTCGTCAGAATACGTGGTACGACATAGCCCGGTGGTCACTGTACAGGGCAACTACCGTCGGTGGCGTCAACTATGGGACTTTTTTGACCCTAGGTGTGCCACCGGAGGAAGTGGAAAGGGTCATGGGGCGGGAGCGACGGATATCGTACCTACTGGGTTCGATATACGTGCGCTTCTGGCCCACGACCCAGCCCTCGGACTGCACAACGGACCCGACGACGACACCGACAGCGACACAGACGGACGACGCAGACATCGCCCAACTTGAGGAGGTCATGGCCCGCGCGGCGATGGCTGACGACGTAGCCAGCATACCACCAGCATCCCCCGGCTGGAGCGAGCAACTTCTTGCATCGTCGCCGGTTGGACAACACGACGACCAGTACAGAGAGGAGGCGGCGGAGGTCTTGTCCAATGGATCCACTACCGACTAACCTCCCCCCCTCGTCACCGTCACCACCACTCAACATCATCCAGACTAACCTCCAACATAGCCAGACTGCCACGGCAAGCTTACGCAGGGCACTGGAGGTTAACCCCCGAACAATTGCACTGATCCAAGAGCCGTGGATCAGGAACAACAGAATCTGCGGCCTCAGTAACATCGGAGGTAAGCTAATCCTTAACACGCACAGCTCAGACAAACCCAGAACCTGTGCCTATATACCCAAAGATATCCCTACCACGATACTCACTCAATTCTGTTCCAGAGATCTGACAGCTGTCAGGCTCCAGACTGAAGGTGAATTCCCAGATGTTGTACTAGCCTCGGTATACATGCCGGGCGAGGATACAGACTGCCCGCCGAAAGAAATGGCCGACCTGGTGCAGCACTGCGAGCGCACCAATTTGGACCTGATCATCTGCACCGATTCGAACGCTCATCACCCGCTCTGGGGCAGCGATGCATCGAACTCCAGAGGAGAGGTACTATCCACCTATTTATTCTCTACTAACCTTAACATCGTTAACCGAGGCTCTGAACCCACTTGGGTCACAGTCCGAGGGCAAACGATCATTGATTTAACACTTGCTACAGAAAACGCGACAAATTTTATAACAAATTGGCACGTATCGGACGAACCTTCTTGCTCAGACCATAGAAGAATCCGCTTCACACTAACTACCATTATAAGGAAACCCACATCGAGGCGTAATCCACGGCGCACCGATGTGCCCGGGTACAAGCGTCTCCTAGCCGCCCTACTAGCTAGGTACCTATCACAAATAACTATAAGGGAACCTGCACAACTTGAATACACTGTGACAAAGCTGTCAGAGTACCTAACCGAAGCGTACCATGCATGCTGCAAACTAAGGACACCACGTACCAACAGTGAAAGAAACCCTTGGTGGAACGCTGAACTTAGTAAACTCAGAAGCACACTCCGGAAGCAATTTAACAGAGCCAAAAACACCAGACTCCCGGAAGACTGGGAACTATACAAAGAAACCCAATACACATATAAAAAGCAAATCAGAACCGCCAGAAGGACAGCATGGCGGAAATTCTGTGAATCCATCGAAACCAATAATGAAGCCGCAAGAGTAAGGAAGATCCTATCATCAGATCAGGACCGAACCCTTGGCGCGCTGAAGAAACCCGACAACTCATACACACTAACAGACCATGAAACCAGCAAGGTCCTTCTCGAGACTCACTTCCCAGACTGCAAACTCCTAGAGGACAGGACCTGGGAAGATGTGCCAGAATGGACCCCAACGGAACAAGACTGGTCCAGTGCCCACAACCTAGTAACAGTAGACCGAGTAAAGTGGGCCATTAACACCTTCCAGCCATATAAATCCGCAGGACTAGATGGCATTTTCCCAGCCCTACTACAATGGGGTGTTGACCATATCGCACCACGCCTGGTAGAAATCTATCGGGCCTGCATAGCACTTAGATACATACCCCTAGCCTGGCGCGAAGTGAAAGTCATCTTCATACCAAAACCGGGCAAGGCCGACTACACACAACCCAAGGCGTACAGACCCATAAGCCTCACATCTTTTCTACTAAAGACCCTAGAGAGGCTCTGTGATCGACACATCCGAGATGGACCTCTTCGGGCAAAGCCACTCCACAAACAACAGCATGCGTACTCCACAGGCAGATCAACGGAATCTGCGCTACACAGCGTGGTATCCAAAATTGAATGCGCAGTGGACCACAAATGCTCAGCACTGGCAGCCTTCATTGACATCGAGGGCGCTTTTGACAAAACCACTTTTAACAGCATCAGCACGGCCCTAGACAGACACAATATAGACCCGTCTCTGAGCGGCTGGATCACCAACATGCTCAAACGAAGGGCAGTACAAGTGACCGTAAACGACACCACAAGAGCCATAGTGGCGAAGGGCTGCCCGCAAGGGGGCGTCCTGTCGCCGCTTTTATGGAACCTGGTCGTGGACAGTCTAATAAAAGAACTCAACGACAAAGGTTACTATACCGTAGGCTACGCCGACGATATAACCATAATAATAAATGGCTCTCACGAAAACACCCTGTGCAACCTAATGCGCCAGGCCCTGAAAATAGTAGAAAACTGGTGTGGTAAACACCAACTATCAGTGAACCCCACAAAAACTGAACTGGTTCTCTTCACAAAAAAGAGAAAACTGACGACACTACAACTACCACGTTTCTTTGGTACAACCCTAAGCCTATCAACTGAAACCAAATACCTGGGCATCTTTTTGGACAAACAGCTGAACTGGGCAAAACACACAAGCTATATTACCACGAAAGCCAGCATATCCCTGTGGCAATGCAAGCGAATGCTTGGCAAGAATTGGGGGATTAGCCCCAGGGTCACTCACTGGCTATACACCACAGTCATCCGACCAATCATTACATACGGCTCACTAGTCTGGTGGCCCAGAACAGACCTGAGCACAGCCCAAAAAGACCTTGAAAAGCTGCAGCGGTTTGCGTGTGTGGCAATCACTGGCTGCATGAGAACTACACCCACTGCTGCCCTACAGGCTATGCTCGGACTGCCGCCTCTACACCTCATAGTGAGGGAGGAGGCGACCCTGGCTGCCTTTAGGCTCCTTAACTCAGGGACCCTGAGCAAAGACTCTAGGGTCAAACACACACGTTTAAAAGAAGATGCGATCAAACGGCAGCCAATGATGGCATCACCCTGTGATAAAGCCCCGAAACAATACTGCTTCCAAAAGCATTACAACATAGTGCTTGAAGAGGAGCGGTGCGACCACTCAGGCCCGAAAGAACTGAGAATTTACACTGATGGCTCAAAGACCGACTGTGGAACTGGAGTCGGAGTCTTCTCACACGACCTCAGCATAAAAATATCCAAACCGCTGGGAATGCTCAACACGGTATATCAAGCAGAGTGTGTGGGCATAATGCAAGCGGCTTATGCCATAGCAGCCAGGAGAGTCACGGACACCCATGTTCGCATACTCTCCGATAGCGCCTCAGTCCTCCAATCCTTAGACAAAAAATGCATTACATCGAACCTGATACTAGAATGTCACAATGCGCTCGAGCGGGTAACTGTACCGAACCGCAATACAGTGACACTACAATGGATAAAAGGACACAGTGGATCGCTAGGCAACGATGCAGCTGACGAGCTGGCCAGAAGGGCTTCCAGTATGTCAGTCTGTGGACCGGAACCTATCGTGCCCATCCCCTTCAACCAACTACGCAGGTGGCTACAGGAGCACACCCACACACAAGCAGAAAGCTGGTGGACGTCGTCACCAGGCTGCAGGCAGTCTAAAGAAGCCATGCCGTTATTGGATGGCAGGCTGACCAGGCGCTTATTACGACTGGACAGGAAAGGCCTGCGCCTGGTGACGGGGACCATCACGGGACACTGCTCACTAAATAAACACTTTTACACATTAGGCATAACAGACAGTCCCCTGTGCAGGGCTTGCATGGAGGCTGATGAAACCATTGCGCATGTGCTCTTTGAGTGCACAGGCGTCACCCAGATAAGGTCAGAAACCCTCGGGACACCCAGATCGTACACAGATGTTCTTAACAGACCAGGAGATTTGATCAGCTTCTGGAGGGAGGTGGGCTGGTTGGAATAACCGCCGACGGCCGCCATGGCCCACGCACAATGGTCCACTGAAGGACTAAGTGCGGAAACCAAACCCATAACATAGAACATAGAACATCAAAGTTTCCTGTGGCTGAATTGGTCTGATGGAACAATTATCTCTGGAAAGGAAACCCTGAAGTTCTAAAACAATGTGGCTTCA
Source organism: Mesoligia furuncula (assembly GCA_916614155.1). Taxonomy (NCBI): domain Eukaryota; kingdom Metazoa; phylum Arthropoda; class Insecta; order Lepidoptera; family Noctuidae; genus Mesoligia; species Mesoligia furuncula. Next base: position 25,047,087 of record OU744800.1, on the reverse strand, counting down.
CAGTAAACTCATTTTTAGAGTCGTGGAATTAAAAGATTAAGCATTTTATGTAACAGTCTCAGTTGCACCATAAAACTTACAATTTCTCTTAAACTTTGATGTTTTAAAAATTGCAAAACATTTTCATTCCACTATTTTTTTTTATTCATGAAAATGAATGCGATAGCACACTAGAAATTTTCGCCTCACAAAGTGGCTAGCCTGGATAAAAATATCACCTGATTTCCAACAATAAAAATAGGCTGTTTGAATTGATTCTTATGTTCTTATGCTTGATATTTATGTTAGTATATTATGGTTCTTTTTATTATTTTTAGCTTATTTTGTTCCACTGCAGAGCAAAGCCATCCCTTTCTCCTTTCCACTCCTCTCCGTCTTGAGCTGTGGACCAACCCTAACTATAGGCGTCAAGCTCATTCCGCCATCTTCTCCTGGGTCTGGCTGGTTGAAATAAAATTACAAGTTGAGATGATAAAAAACAATTAAGAACATACTTACAGTTTTGACTCCTTGTAGGGTCAGCGTTATGCTGAGATGTGCCTTCATTAGTCTGGCTTGAAATTGTTTAATCTTAGTGATCATAAACTCACACTCCCAGCATATAAGATAATGGGCATCAGCCTGAAAAAAAAGAACCATTTTTCTTAGCCGGCAACCTAGAAATGTCTGTTCCAAAAGTATCTGATGGAAGTGGAAACAAGCCCTATTCAGATTAAATTCTTATGCAATTACTCACTTAAGGGAATAAGATACACATTCATCTGTATTTGAAAGGTTTCAACTTTATATTCCACCACTTTTTCCAACAATAACATTATCAAATTGTAATTAAAAATCGTCAACGCAAATTGAGGATACAATTCAATATATTCAATAGTCAAATGAAGAACATCTTTAAAGTGATTTAAAATTAGAATTTTGGATTTAGTAAATATTCAAGTACTTAATCAAATTAAAGCACCCAATTTGCAAGTAGCACTATTATTTGGCATCCACTGGCACAATTTATATCTTGAAGTGTGGTTGCTTTTACGCTCAATGAGTGTTTCGTTCTTTGAGCCTAACATAAACACCACTTCCATCCCCTTGGAAGATATCAGACGTGACATAGCGAAAAACTCTTCGAATACATGACCTCCTCATTCTTTGAGGTCGGTTAAACATGGATGACAAAAATTATCAAGTTTTTCATTTGTTTACCATTTTGGAAAATAATTTTGAATCGACTATAAGTACTATTTACATTCAAGTGTTATAATGTATACCTACTTTAGTGATGAAATAGATTAACATTTATTTTGAAATAAGCAAGAGTAGAACTAAATTACCTTAGCTGTACAAAACATTTCCGGACACAACAAAGCCAAAAGACATTTTTGATCATGTTTCAATAGTTTCAAATCCCTGCCCAAGCTTAGGCAGGTGTAACATCTTAATTTCATATCCGAGGACGGACTTAGCTTACTGTGGCGAATACTTAGACTCATTTTTGTTTATTTCTCATTTCGTTTCAATAAAATTAAGTGAAGTAACTTTTTTTTCTACACTTTGTAGCTTTTTTTTAATAAATAAAATACGCGATTGACAGATGTGAGATCACAAATTAATGTCACTTGAAGTTGACAGTGACGATACTGACAGCTAAGAGATGTCTCGTGTCAGACCGTCTAAATTAGTATTACAAGGATTTAGTCGATTTATAGCTCGTCAGACTCGTCATCATAGAAATCTTCATGGGGTCCATTTTAACAGTTATTAATTTGGCTTCTCGTTACATATACGGCCTGTACGATTCTATCCCACCGTCGGTGATTAACCCGGAACTCCCGGAACGTGGACCCGCGCGACCCACAATGGCATTTAGAGTGTTTCTGTAATACCGGCATTCAACTGGTTACCGAAAAGCGAGTAGAACTAGCAACTCAAAAGGAGTTGGCGAGAAACCCATTACGCCGATGAGCCAGGCTGTAAAGCGTAGCTACCAACGTCTCGACGCCTATAACCCTTTTAGCTCTGCGTTCCACCGAGTCAAATGCAGCAAGCTAGTATTTTGCAAAGCCATCCCATAAGTGGCTGTAATACTCCATACAGGAACGGACCTCTGCTTTGTACAGACTTAAAAGCTGTCCTGATTGAAAATATCAAATCAAATCATTTATTTTTGCCAACATGGGTAGGGGTATAGAAGTTACATAATGTTTTAATAATGTTCTCCATGCTCTGCCGTCACATAGGCATGCAAAGTTTACACATACATTACAGTCAGATTTCAAAATAATATTACATAATTATCATTTTATCCGTATTTTCAATGTCAAGGAGTATTTAGTCAATATGTAATTAAATAAATGTCAGAGTAAATAATCAATAAATAAATAAAGCCTCACCGCCTCACCTTATTTAGGATGCACAGCTTCTTGGCCGGTCTGAGCTTTTGACTCGATGGGTGAGCCGAAGTTGAGATCAGCTGTCAACTCCATGGCCAAAAGGTGTAGGCGGTAAGAGATAACTGGAAATGGCTCCTTTTTGCAGTGAAAAGACACGCCTGTATTTTCAGAGCATTGAATTTGACCAGATTGTCGTCACCCCACTGGGAAACGAGATTAAAGGTCAAATTCTTTCGCTCCACCGTGGCTTCTCTAAGAATAGCTGTTTCCTCTTTGCTGGCTCTTGTACTGGACAGGTATCTTTCTGCGACTGCGCTGTCATCTGCGTACCTGATTGCACCAAGCTGTAGCAGGTCGTTGATGTGCAGCAGAAATAAAGTCGCAGAAAGAACAGACCCCTGAGGAACACCGGCATCATCTCTTTTACTTACACGGGATCTAAAACCTTTTATGCGTTTATTTAAAAACGGCTGGACCAATTTTGACGGGACTTTCACTGGCAGATAGCTGATTTTATAAGAAGAAAAAGGAATAAAATAGAATAAATATGAAATATAATAAAATATATAATATAATAAGGTATAGATGTCACGCGAACGAAGTCGCAGGCAGCAGCTAGTTACAAATTAAAATCATATGGTGTACTTGTATTAGGCACTTTTATTTCCTTACCAAGTCAAACTATTTACAATATTTACAATGGTTATAACTAAATGGAGATTTAGTTTTCTTTCTCAAGATTTAAAAACATTATCGGGTACAGGTGACCAAGTTTAGCTATTCTTTTCTGGATAATCAATCTTAGGGTGTCCGTGTACGTTGTAGGCGGCTTGCAGGTTGAGGGATCGCGCCAGTGAAGCCCTGAAGAGAAAAGTTTAATTAATATGGCTATTACATTCTATTCCATTCATTATTCTCTTCCCATCGTCGCGTGCCTAAAACAGTTGGCACCCCTGTGGTGACAAGAGCACGACGGACGATGGCATTAATGCTGGTGAGCCATGCTATCCTGCCTGCGCTCCTACTGCAGGATAGGCGATGGTGTCCGAGGCAGTCGTCAATTTCACCGCAATGACAGCGATAAAGCGTTGGGTTTACCAAAATATCTTTCACATTATGAGAATGGGGATAAAAACTGCCACCTGCTCACTTCAGATGTCTCTACTATCCAGTGTCGAATTTGACAGCTAGCTGTCACTATCCATACATTCTTAGTAAACAAGCGACTTCTTTTACGCATAATTAATTAATATGCTCCGTTTCGCAGCTGCTGACTGCAAAAATACGGGGAGTATGTATTTGCCAAAGATGTTGTTTAAAGACGAAAACTGTAGGAGAAAGTTCTCATAAAAAAAATTGGGTACCCAATATTTTGTGGAGGCTATGTGCTATCCTTTTTAAACCTGAAGACTTTTATGGGAGAAATACGTATACAGGTGATGTTCCTAAGATAAGTTGTAATGTTTCCTGATGTAACTAAGTCTGTTTTTATTAACTACAGGCCCTTGTGGTGTGATATTATGTAAATTATATTAAAGGTGTTTGTGCTTATATTATCATATTAGAGCATAGCTAGAATTAACTTCTCTGAAGATCATTCTCGAGTTGGTTTTCAACTTCGATCAGGTTATTTCTGTCTTAAGACTCCAGTCTTCAACAAAAAAGAACATAAAATCAACAAACATAAAATAACCTATAAATTATAAAATGTTCTGATTTTATTTACTTTTCCACTACAGCTGTTTTTTTTACCAGTGGTAGACGCGTCCCTATTCCTTAGCTCGTATTTTATTGAATAGTGCTACACTCGCAACTCGCATACATATTTATCTCGTTTTAATTTAATTAGTGATCGAATAAAAGTAAATGTAAACTAAACAATGGCGACTTGTAGACATTGAACAGTACTGCCACCTATGACGAGCTTTCAGTTTTTAACACCATTTTGTTTAAAAAAAACTGTAAATACATACTACAAATTAGGTTAAAAAATAAGTGAAGTCTTACCAGTTGAATCACAAGTAAATAATGCAGGTGAAGGCACATTATCTCTTGTGTAATTCCATAAGCAATCGCGTAGAACTTGTACTATCTGTAAAACGAGAAATTTTTCAAATGAATAAATAATAAAATATTATTGTAGAAAACTGGTTTAGGCTAGCCGTAGTTACAAGCAAAAATATAGTAGAACCTTGTTTAAAAAATAAATAAATAAATTGGAATTGAGACCCTAAAGCCTTTCAATAAAGGTCAGTTTGTAGTTTACCTCACTAGCTGTAAGTTCAGGCGCTAACTCGAGCATGTGACTCAGCGGATGTGGCAGCAGTTGTCCCAACGTCATTGTAGCCAACAGCTCCTGTAATGCAGCGCGTTCTTTTGCCATTTCTGCTGATTGAGTGTGACGATCTGAAATAAAAAGTATTTTGTTTTTTTTTCATGGCAGCAATATATCGTGGTGAACGTTGCCAGAACTGCACACCACTACTTGAAAAGTGAACTTGATTTGAATGTTGCCACAAAAAAATTCGGGTTTTTTACTTTTTTTGTCCTTTAGTTATTATGATTTTTTTCTAGCATTTATATTGTAAGTACAATGTATTTGATGTGTCTGTGCTTTTAAGATAAAAAATAAAAGAAAATACTTAAAATATTATAACATCATAAATATGTTATTAAACTGTTGCAAAGTTTGAATTAATTTACCAAGATACGCCCTCAGCCTATGCAGCAGCGTGGCGGCCGTGGCCCGCAGCAGCGCGGACGCCAGGCACAGCGCGGGCCGCGCCGCGCCCCGCACGACTTACCTAGATACGCCCTCAGCCTATGCAGCAGCGTGGCGGCCGTGGCCCGCAGCAGCGCGGACGCCAGGCACAGCGCGGGCCGCGCCGCGCCCCGCACGACTTACCTAGATACGCCCTCAGCCTATGCAGCAGCGTGGCGGCCGTGGCCCGCAGCAGCGCGGACGCCAGGCACAGCGCGGGCCGCGCCGCGCCCCGCACGACTTACCTAGATAGGCCCTCAGCCTATGCAGCAGCGTGGCGGCCGTGGCCCGCAGCAGCGCGGACGCCAGGCACAGCGCGGGCCGCGCCGCGCCCCGCACGACTTACCTAGATACGCCCTCAGCCTATGCAGCAGCGTGGCGGCCGTGGCCCGCAGCAGCGCGGACGCCAGGCACAGCGCGGGCCGCGCCGCGCCTCGCACGACTTACCTAGATACGCCCTCAGCCTATGCAGCAGCGTGGCGGCCGTGGCCCGCAGCAGCGCGGACGCCAGGCACAGCGCGGGCCGCGCCGCGCCCCGCACGACTTACCTAGATACGCCCTCAGCCTATGCAGCAGCGTGGCGGCCGTGGCCCGCAGCAGCGCGGACGCCAGGCACAGCGCGGGCCGCGCCGCGCCCCGCACGACTTACCCAGATACGCCCTCAGCCTATGCAGCAGCGTGGCGGCCGTGGCCCGCAGCAGCGCGGACGCCAGGCACAGCGCGGGCCGCGCCGCGCCCCGCACGACTTACCTAGATACGCCCTCAGCCTATGCAGCAGCGTGGCGGCCGTGGCCCGCAGCAGCGCGGACGCCAGGCACAGCGCGGGCCGCGCCGCGCCCCGCACGACTTACCTAGATACGCCCTCAGCCTATGCAGCAGCGTGGCGGCCGTGGCCCGCAGCAGCGCGGACGCCAGGCACAGCGCGGGCCGCGCCGCGCCCCGCACGACTTACCTAGATACGCCCTCAGCCTATGCAGCAGCGTGGCGGCCGTGGCCCGCAGCAGCGCGGACGCCAGGCACAGCGCGGGCCGCGCCGCGCCCCGCACGACTTACCTAGATACGCCCTCAGCCTATGCAGCAGCGTGGCGGCCGTGGCCCGCAGCAGCGCGGACGCCAGGCACAGCGCGGGCCGCGCCGCGCCCCGCACGACTTACCTAGATACGCCCTCAGCCTATGCAGCAGCGTGGCGGCCGTGGCCCGCAGCAGCGCGGACGCCAGGCACAGCGCGGGCCGCGCCGCGCCCCGCACGACTTACCTAGATACGCCCTCAGCCTATGCAGCAGCGTGGCGGCCGTGGCCCGCACCAGCGCGGACGCCAGGCACAGCGCGGGCCGCGCCGCGCCCCGCACGACTTACCTAGATACGCCCTCAGCCTATGCAGCAGCGTGGCGGCCGTGGCCCGCAGCAGCGCGGACGCCAGGCACAGCGCGGGCCGCGCCGCGCCCCGCACGACTTACCTAGATACGCCCTCAGCCTATGCAGCAGCGTGGCGGCCGTGGCCCGCAGCAGCGCGGACGCCAGGCACAGCGCGGGCCGCGCCGCGCCCCGCACGACTTACCTAGATACGCCCTCAGCCTATGCAGCAGCGTGGCGGCCGTGGCCCGCAGCAGCGCGGACGCCAGGCACAGCGCGGGCCGCGCCGCGCCCCGCACGACTTACCTAGATACGCCCTCAGCCTATGCAGCAGCGTGGCGGCCGTGGCCCGCAGCAGCGCGGACGCCAGGCACAGCGCGGGCCGCGCCGCGCCCCGCACGACTTACCTAGATACGCCCTCAGCCTATGCAGCAGCGTGGCGGCCGTGGCCCGCAGCAGCGCGGACGCCAGGCACAGCGCGGGCCGCGCCGCGCCCCGCACGACTTACCTAGATACGCCCTCAGCCTATGCAGCAGCGTGGCGGCCGTGGCCCGCAGCAGCGCGGACGCCAGGCACAGCGCGGGCCGCGCCGCGCCCCGCACGACTTACCTAGATACGCCCTCAGCCTATGCAGCAGCGTGGCGGCCGTGGCCCGCAGCAGCGCGGACGCCAGGCACAGCGCGGGCCGCGCCGCGCCCCGCACGACTTACCTAGATACGCCCTCAGCCTATGCAGCAGCGTGGCGGCCGTGGCCCGCAGCAGCGCGGACGCCAGGCACAGCGCGGGCCGCGCCGCGCCCCGCACGACTTACCTAGATACGCCCTCAGCCTATGCAGCAGCGTGGCGGCCGTGGCCCGCAGCAGCGCGGACGCCAGGCACAGCGCGGGCCGCGCCGCGCCCCGCACGACTTACCTAGATACGCCCTCAGCCTATGCAGCAGCGTGGCGGCCGTGGCCCGCAGCAGCGCGGACGCCAGGCACAGCGCGGGCCGCGCCGCGCCCCGCACGACTTACCTAGATACGCCCTCAGCCTATGCAGCAGCGTGGCGGCCGTGGCCCGCAGCAGCGCGGACGCCAGGCACAGCGCGGGCCGCGCCGCGCCCCGCACGACTTACCTAGATACGCCCTCAGCCTATGCAGCAGCGTGGCGGCCGTGGCCCGCAGCAGCGCGGACGCCAGGCACAGCGCGGGCCGCGCCGCGCCCCGCACGACTTACCTAGATACGCCCTCAGCCTATGCAGCAGCGTGGCGGCCGTGGCCCGCAGCAGCGCGGACGCCAGGCACAGCGCGGGCCGCGCCGCGCCCCGCACGACTTACCTAGATACGCCCTCAGCCTATGCAGCAGCGTGGCGGCCGTGGCCCGCAGCAGCGCGGACGCCAGGCACAGCGCGGGCCGCGCCGCGCCCCGCACGACTTACCTAGATACGCCCTCAGCCTATGCAGCAGCGTGGCGGCCGTGGCCCGCAGCAGCGCGGACGCCAGGCACAGCGCGGGCCGCGCCGCGCCCCGCACGACTTACCTAGATACGCCCTCAGCCTATGCAGCAGCGTGGCGGCCGTGGCCCGCAGCAGCGCGGACGCCAGGCACAGCGCGGGCCGCGCCGCGCCCCGCACGACTTACCTAGATACGCCCTCAGCCTATGCAGCAGCGTGGCGGCCGTGGCCCGCAGCAGCGCGGACGCCAGGCACAGCGCGGGCCGCGCCGCGCCCCGCACGACTTACCTAGATACGCCCTCAGCCTATGCAGCAGCGTGGCGGCCGTGGCCCGCAGCAGCGCGGACGCCAGGCACAGCGCGGGCCGCGCCGCGCCCCGCACGACTTACCTAGATACGCCCTCAGCCTATGCAGCAGCGTGGCGGCCGTGGCCCGCAGCAGCGCGGACGCCAGGCACAGCGCGGGCCGCGCCGCGCCCCGCACGACTTACCTAGATACGCCCTCAGCCTATGCAGCAGCGTGGCGGCCGTGGCCCGCAGCAGCGCGGACGCCAGGCACAGCGCGGGCCGCGCCGCGCCCCGCACGACTTACCTAGATACGCCCTCAGCCTATGCAGCAGCGTGGCGGCCGTGGCCCGCAGCAGCGCGGACGCCAGGCACAGCGCGGGCCGCGCCGCGCCCCGCACGACTTACCTAGATACGCCCTCAGCCTATGCAGCAGCGTGGCGGCCGTGGCCCGCAGCAGCGCGGACGCCAGGCACAGCGCGGGCCGCGCCGCGCCCCGCACGACTTACCTAGATACGCCCTCAGCCTATGCAGCAGCGTGGCGGCCGTGGCCCGCAGCAGCGCGGACGCCAGGCACAGCGCGGGCCGCGCCGCGCCCCGCACGACTTACCTAGATACGCCCTCAGCCTATGCAGCAGCGTGGCGGCCGTGGCCCGCAGCAGCGCGGACGCCAGGCACAGCGCGGGCCGCGCCGCGCCCGCACGCCGCAGCGCCGCGCGCGCCACCGCGCACGACTCCAGCGCGCCGCGCATGTATAGCTCGCGCTCTATGCTCACTTGCTGTCGAACAAAATTTTTATGCCTTTGAAGACAAGCAGAAGAGATATCTCGACAGCAGGCGAGGCCACCTCAAGAGTAAGCCAAATACAATACCATTATCACAATGGTATTCTAACGTGTCCACTCACGTCTCTTCACAGCACAAGATAAGCGCATTAGACGTTAACCACACGCTCGTCACCTATAGTTGCCAAAAACGAAACAGAAACCGTCAACGCAGCCGCAGCTTCATTTCATTTAAAACATATGTAAATTACATTTTATAATACAAAAAAACATTTAAAAAATTATAGCGCACCGGTATCGGGAACACGGTCGCAGTTACCGGTGGTCCGAGGAGCACCTTCTAACGATACTACTATTATTACTTGCTTCAATTATCCGGCCAATGAGTTAACAAGAGCAGCTCTTAGGTAGAGCGATAAGTCTCCACAAAAACTGCCTAAAAAGAAGGCAAGACCGCAAGCAAGACTAATTTTACCTAAACAAAAAGGTGAAAATTATGTGTAACATTTTTCCAGCAACACAAAATCTTTTCTCTGAAACAATTTTGCGCAACTTTTGTTGTAAATGTCTCAAATTGAAAATTTTAAATTCGTTTTTTTTTTTACATGTTATTGTTTACCTACAATTTAAGTTTACTTCACAAACACATCAAGTCTTGGAGGACCTAGTGACCCGGTACACAGCCTTTCACAGATGGTAAGCTTGTCTATTCGATTATAAGCGCCGAGGGTCTAGCCATGATTTCAGTTTGCGCGTCGATGGGGTGCCACCCTGTATATTATAGTATTTTTCAAACGAATGCAACAGAAATGGATAAGGTATAGTGAAAATAACTCACCTTAGTAAAATCTTCATCAGGCCAAGGCAGGCCGTTGTACATAACATCAGGCGACACCAACTCGACTAGTAACAGGGATACGGACGTTGCACCTTCCACTAAGCCGCTGTTGCCATCCTGATAATACGAGTTTACTACATTGTACATATACATTTTAAACTAAAAGTAACCTCTGCTAGTTATTGCACTTTAGTCGATTATCGTTAGTTCCTCTCTAGACAACACATTTTTGGTCCTTTCGTACACAAACCAGAAAACATTCTAGAAACTATTTTATAGTGCTACAAAGATCTTTTGGCTCCTGAATGACTTGGACAGGGTAAACATTTTGTGAAATTGTATTGAAAAATGAAGATCGCGGCGTTAGTTCCGATTTTCACCATGCGTCAAATGATCTTTATATAGCTATATTTCGCATTCTTCATTCCTGGAATAATGATGCCATTTCCTAGCCATATAGAAAGAAAGAAAGAAAATACGTTTATTTGCGGTAAACATGACGCAATAAAGAACATAAACAAAAAAATAAAATAAGAGGGGGTTGGGGGAAACATGTGTCACATCCACGCAAAACGGCTATCGCTCAGCATTTTGCTGCGACCCTTTGCAAGACAGAGCCCCAGCGCTGGTTTTCAGCGACAGCCGGCGTCGACGTATTGACGTCGTCCGGTGCAGCAAACAAATATTAGGACGCTGTACTGGTACAGCATTCACAAAGAAAATTAATAGTTTAATATCGGCATTTGCAGGTACACCTAAAAAAAATGTACCTACAAATTCCGATATGGCTAGGAAATGACGTAGATATTGTTGCGCGCCACAATTAATGTCTAGTACATGGCGAAAGTAGTTACCACTAGCGCCATCTAGTATCGAGTAGCGGAACTAATAGTCAAGACCCTTCTAGAAATTTCGATGCGAGAACTTTCTAGAACATTCCCGAACTATCGACATCTGGTCGATCGGGGCCTGTATGTACTCGAACATTCTAGATGTTTCTACAATGGAAGGTTCTAGAACTCTCTTTGGCGCTATATAAGGCCGAGACGCGCCACGACCGACACAGTTTGGATAAAGCGATCGAAGTGAAAGCATCGAAGCGATATTCAAGTGCGACTTAAAGCGATCAGTAGTGCAATTGTGTTTTGTAATTAGTGTGTTTGAGTTGTAATTAGTGTTGATTATTAAAGTGTCATTTTTTTGGTTATTAAATCGGCAGTTTTAATTGTCACGAACCCGAAGCTCGTAACAATTGGTGTCAGAAAAGGGGATTAAAAATCATGCCGGTTTTACCCAAAGACGACACGGAGGGTATCCGTACCCGGAGTCAACGCCAGCAAGAGACGGACCAGAGGCGATTTGGTGGAGCTACGCCACAGAGGTCGGAGGGCCAGCTACCGACCATGGAGGCCGGCCCGTCCGCAGCAGCTCCAGCATCAGCAGCACCAGATTTGGCTGCTCTGATGATGATGCTGCAGGAGCAGGCCCGCCGACAGGAGGAACAGGCTCGCCGACAGGAGGAACAGGCTCGCCGGCAGGAGGAACAGGCTCGTCGGCTGGAAGAACAGCTCCAGCGTGATAAAGAGGAACAGGCCCATCGATAGGAGGAACAGGCCCGCCGCCAGGAAGAACAGATGCTCCTTATGAAGGACCTTCACGCTACCTTCGGGAAAGACATGAAGGAGGTGAAGGATAAGGTTGCTCAATATGACAACCGCCTGTCGGAAGCTGAAACTTGAATCGACCAAGTGAATAATCGGGTTGACAACGTGGTGGCTGACGTGAAGCTAACCGTGATGGCTGACGTGAAAAAAACGCTGGATTACCTCAAACTTGGGGATGGAATCGCAGCTCCCGTAGCTACAACACCTTCGCTACGTAGATTCAAAGTGCCACCGTTCGACGGAACTTCTTCCTGGTCAGCCTACAAAATCCAGTTTGAGGCTGTCATGAAGGCTAACGGGTGGAATAAAAGCCAGGCCATGACTGCTCTCACCCTAGGCCTGCGTGACCAGGCCTTAACTGTCCTAGAAGCTCTCGGTAAGGAAGTGACTTACGAGCAGCTCCTTGAGGCACTGGAGGCTCGGTATGGCGACGCTCACCTGGAACACGTGTTTCGTGCGCAGCTCAAGGATCGAGTGCAACGCAGTAACGAAAACCTGCAGCAGTGGGCCCTTGAAGTGGAGAAGCTGGTTCGTAAAGCTTACCAGTCCGTACCTGCGCTTATTGATGGAAACCTGGTGCAGGCATTTATTGACGGCATCCGCGACCTTGAAGTGAGAGCTGCTGTGAGGCTCGGGCACCACGGGACGCTTAAGGACGCTTTGGCCCATGCACTGGAGGTGGAAGCTGTGCGGCAGGATTATCGTTCCCATCGCGTCAGGGAGGTTGCAGCGGCTACAGTTCGCGATCGCAATAAAGGATACAGCCCTAGGTGCTACGGCTGTGGGGAAAAGGGCCACCTTCGATCCAGTTGCCCTAAGTGAACTGCAGAAAGAGAAGACGACCGATCTCCGGAGGGCAGTACGGCTAACAGCACCGCGCAGCACCAGCAGCAGGGAAACGAGTAATAGCCAGGACTGCGGGGCGGGTGCTGGCTGATGTTCAAAGAGCCCCAAGGGTTTCGATCACACAAACCCATGACGGGAACAGCCTAATCATCAAGGGCGAGGTCAACGGAACGCCGTGTAAGCTGACCATAGACACTGGAGCCTCTCGCACGGTTGTCAGTTCCCAACTTACAAGTCGGTCCCTTGGGGACTTCGCATACAACCGGGAACGCATTAATTTGGTAACAGCCACCGGTCATACCCGTCCATGGAGAGAAGAAAATGGAATTGACGTTAGGCAACAGAATCTACCTGCATAATGTCATCGTGGCTGATATAATGGACGATTGCATCCTGGGCCTTGACTTTATGAGGAAGAATTGTTGCGAGATTGACATCAAGCAAGGTGTTTTGAAATGTGGAGAAGAGGAACTTTTCATGGAAGGGGCGTTACCTGGAAATGTGTACAGCCTTAAGAAGATTGTTCTTCCGCCGAGATCGGAAACGATTGTGCCGGTTAGTCTTCCTCGGAATCCTGGGCAAACTCATCGTTGTGTACTCGTGGAAAGGGTAGACAATGACCTTCCATGGAAAGTGGCACGGACTTTGGTCAGAGCCACTGACATCTCAGGGGTACGTGTGCTGAACCTTTGTGATCAGGAACAGATAATAGAAAAAGGCACACTTGTTGGTACTTGCGAGGAAGTGGATTGGTTGCGTCGATGCCAACATCTATCGACTGGGACCCTCAGCAAGGATGCACAAACGAAAGTGACCACACTTTTAGAAGACTGCCGCAGCGCTTTGTCCTAAAATGAAATGGTCAAGGCGAAGAAGATGCTATTCAAGTTCGCCGATATTTTCTCGTCAAACGAGGCTGACATCGGGAAGACTGGTTTAGTTCAACACAAAATAAACACGGGAGAAGAATCGCCTATCCGTCAGCGGCCAAGGAGATTGCCGGTAGCACGTGAAAAGGAAGTGGAAACCATGATTGAGGGAATGGTGAAGGATGGTGTTATTGAACCTTCATCTAGTCCATGGTGTTCACCCGTAGTGCTGGTAAGAAAGAAGAACGGCAGCATGCGGTTTTGTGTTGACTATCGTCGTCTGAATGACGTTACAAAGGAGGACAGCTATCCTTTGCCAAGAATTGATGACACGCTTGACATGCTTACTGGAGTAAAGTGGTTTAGCACGCTGGACCTGAAAAGTGGCTACTGGCAAGTTGAAATTGATCCTCAGGACAAGGAGAAAACTGCATTCTCGACAGGAAAGGGTCTGTGGCAATTTAAAGTTATGCCGTTTGGATTGTGCAATGCTCCGGCAACATTTGAGAGGTTGATGGAACTTGTACTTACCGGACTAATTGGCGATGCCTGCCTGGTCTACTTGGATGACATCATCATCGTAGGCCGTACGTTTGAAGAACATCTTCAAAACCTGGAACGCGTGCTCATGAAGATCCAGAGTGCCAACCTCAAGTTAAGTCCGAAGAAGTGTTCACTATTCAAACGACAAGTTAGCTTTTTGGGATATGTAGTGTCTGAAGAAGGTATTCGCACGGATCCAGAGAAAATCGCCGCTGTCAAGGATTGGCCAGTTCCAAAAGACAAGACGCAGGTCAGAGCATTTCTGGGTTTGTGCTCCTATTATCGGCGATTTGTCAAGAACTTTGCAGATATAGCCAAACCCCTGCATAAGCTGACCGAGGAGAAGCGACATTTCTGCTGGGACGAAAGTTGCGACATCGCATTCCAGGAGCTAAAATTACAGACGGTTCTGTGCAAAACACCTATTTTGGGGTACCCTGATGCGAGCAAGGAATTTATAGTTGATACAGACGCGAGTGACATAGGACTTGGCGGCGTGTTGTCTCAACGTAATGGGGATCAAGAGGTTGTGATAGCGTACTTCAGCAAGTCATTGTCAAAACCTGAAAGGAACTATTGTGTTACGAGACGGGAACTGCTTGCTGTGGTAAAGTCATTGCAGCACTTTAGCGAATATCTTCTGGGGCGGAAATTCCACCTACGAACTGACCACGCTGCACTGAAATGGCTATTGCAGTTCAAAAATCCAGAAGGACAAGTTGCGAGATGGATTGAACTACTGCAGGAATACGACTTCGAGGTCGAACATCGCAGCGGGAAATCTCATGGCAACGCAGATGCATTGTCAAGAAGACCTTGTCCTGAAGACTGCAAGCATTGTACTAGGCAAGAAAGTAAAGAAGTCGTACCTGTGAGGATGCTCAAGACAGACCTCAGCAACGAGTGGAAGGAAAGCCTACAACGTGCACAGCAGGAAGATTCGGACATCAAGCCGATTCTGGTGTGGATGAAGGCCAGAGCTCCTAAGCCCAGGTGAAGCGACGTCTCAGCAATGAGTTCGACCACAAAAAGTTATTGGGCCCAATGGGACAGCTTGGTGATTCAGGATGGAGTCCTGTGCCGTAAATGGGAAAACGCTCGAGGAGACAGCTGTCATTTGCAAATGGTTGTCCCTAAAGCTCAAGTACCGGATGTTCTACAGCTGTACCATAATGGTTGTTCAGGAGGTCATCTGGGAGTGAAACGGACTCTACTGAAGATACGAGAACGGTTTTACTGGGTCCACTGTCGGGACGATGTCGAGGACTGGTGTCGCAAATGTACAAGTTGTGCAGCTGTAAAGGGGCCTCAGACTCGTAGTAGAGGTGCATTGAAATTGTACAATGTTGGTGCACCATGGGGGAGGATAGCCCTTGACGTTGCGGGGCAGTTTCCGGTAAGTGAAAGCGGTAACAAGTATTTCATGGTTGTGATGGATTACTTCACTAAGTGGCCGGAAGTCTTCGCCATTCCAAACCAAGAAGCTTCAACAGTTGCAGATAAACTGGTTCATGAAGTCTTCTGCCGTTTTGGAGTACCCTTGGAGATTCACAGCGACCAAGGAAGAAATTTTGAGTCCCAAATATTCCAGGAAACTTGTCGAGTTATGGGTACTCATAAAACAAGAACAACTTCTTACCACCCACAATCAGATGGAATGGTGGAACGATTTAATCAGACATTGGAGAGGTACCTAGCAAAAGTTGTGGAAAATCGGCAACGAGATTGGGACAAGCACATACAACCGTTTTTGTTGTCATATCGAAGCGCTGTTCACGAAAGCACATCGGTGACACCAGCTTTCGCAAACTTTGGAAGAGAATTACGGCTGCCTGCAGACCTGATCACCGGAATACCACCTGATGCCCCACGCAGTATAACCGATTATGCGAATGACTTGCGGAACAAAATGAATGACATTTATGAGCACGTCAGACAATCGGGCCAGCAAATGTCTGAAAAGATGAAAACCCGTTATGACCGTAAAATGAACAATAAAGGGTTCGACGAAGGTTCACTAGTGTGGTTGCACAATCCAGTACGCAGCAAAGGGAAATCTTCTAAGCTTCAAGCTAAATGGGACGGACCGTACCGGATTGTGACAAAAATCAATGACGTAACCTACCGGATACAGAAAGGTGCAAGAGGTACTCCTAAGATCGTCCACGTGGATCGACTGGCGCGTTATTATGGGGCCGATAATGCTCGGGACGAGCATGTCTTAGGAGGGGGCAGTGTTGCGCGCCACAATTAATGTCTAGTACATGGCGACAGTAGTTACCACTAGCGCCATCTAGTATCGAGTAGCGGAACTAATAGTCAAGACCCTTCTAGAAATTTCGATGCGAGAACTTTCTAGAACATTCCCGAACTATCGACATCTGGTCGATCGGGGCCTGTATGTACTCGAACATTCTAGATGTTTCTACAATGGAAGGTTCTAGAACTCTCTTTGGCGCTATATAAGGCCGAGACGCGCCACGACCGACACAGTTTGGATAAAGCGATCGAAGTGAAAGCATCGAAGCGATATTCAAGTGCGACTTAAAGCGATCAGTAGTGCAATTGTGTTTTGTAATTAGTGTGTTTGAGTTGTAATTAGTGTTGATTATTAAAGTGTCATTTTTTTGGTTATTAAATCGGCAGTTTTAATTGTCACGAACCCGAAGCTCGTAACAATATTGAAAACTGGGGATGGAATTACAATGAATCATTTGCCAGCTCCGGATAATCTATTGAAAATGTTATTTTGTAATATTGCAAACAGGTAAGTGGCGCTGCTTGTGGATGTCGGAAGAGAGCATGTTGTAGTGTAGCAGCATGTCTACAGGTGCAGCGAAAATAGTTGTTTCAATACTCAACCTGTCATGCAAATAAATGAAGTCGAAGAAAATATTTGATATGGACAAAAACGTAAATTGTTTAATTAGACAAATATTTTATAAGTAATTTTCTTTTTCTTTCATTCTATATAAATAGATATGTTAACTTAATTTTGATATACATAAATGTTCTAAAACCTTAGTATGTACTAAACTATTTGTACTGTTGCAATTATCTTTTTATTTCAAATCTAGATCACAATTTCTTAATAGTTAAACTTTTTTGTATAATAATTATATTAATAAAACATTCCATTTTGAATTTTTAAATTTTATTCACCGTAACTGAAGTCCGAGCTTTTCATGTTTTTAATGCTCCAGGCGCTCCACTAATTGAACTATTCGTTATTATTATATTTAGTATTCGTTTTATCTCGTAAAATATATCTTCCGCAAACGACAAGGTTTGGGGAAGGAGGATTTTATCCACTTCTTCTTCACCAATCCTTAAAAGTCATCATTTGCCTAGCCTTTTCCCAACTATGTTGGGGTCGGCTTGCAGTCTAAAAGACTGGAAGCCACACACACTACACACACACTTACATGGAGCGACTGCCTATCTAACCTCCACAACCCAGTAACTGTGTAATACGATACCCTTTGGTAAGACTGGTTGTCAGACTTTCGGGCTTCTGATTACCCGTAACGACTGCCAAAGATTCACGAATGACAGCCAGGACCAACGGCTTAACGTGCTTTCCGAGGCACGGAGGGGTCTCGGTATGTAAAGATCACCCACCCACAGACCAACCGCGGCAAGCTATAACCTGATCGATCGACCTGTGCAGCTGTTATTATCTAGCCACGGGCCCTTCACCCATCCTTAAAAGTACCGCTATAAAAAAACCACAACCAAAAACTCCCGTGAAAAAGTTCGCTGTACTACTTACACTTACCATGCAGGACGTGAGCGCGCCCATGAGTAGTTCGTTGTTTGTGGTCAGTATCGGCGGTATGTCGTTCACGTCGAGTTCGCTGGGCTTCCTTACGCCTTTGCCGATGATGCCCGCGTGGAAGACTGAAGTGTGGCTTTGAGTCAGCTGGGTTATAGGGCCCTGGGGGGATTGAAAAATGTCATAGTTTCAGGGATTAGGTCTATACAGGGCGTAAAATATAATTTAAAAAAATTAAATCGACTTCAAAAAAAAATTACAAAATTATGAAATACCTTTAACTTCGGAAGTCGGTGTCTTGGGATCCGTATTTTAGTTTTGGTTTCTTGCCACCGACTTCCGATATACATATACATACATACATCTGTAAAATTTTGTATATTTGTTTGGAAGCCCATAATAGATTGTCATAATATATGTGAATATAATGCAGTTCTAATCATATTACATACATACGTGTCGAATTGATAACCTCCTTTTTTTTTGAAGTCGGTCACCCCATACCTAGTCGACACTAGCGCCAATTCCCTTGTTCACAAACTAAACTAAATTTAAGTTCAGTGCTTCTTTTTCTTTCTATTTTATTAAGAAAAGGACAGAAGATAAATATTGGTTTAGTCCTGTCAAATTAAGATACTCCATAGCAACTTAGCAAGTTTAGACGTGATTAAAAACATGGCTACTAAAAATACGTCAATTTACGTCGTTATGCGCTGTCTAATTTGACAGGACTAAACTAATATTTATCTTCTGTCATTTTCTTAATGAAATAGAAAGAAAAAGATGTACTGAACTTAAATTTAGTTTAGTTTGTGAACAAGGGAATCGGCGCCAATTACGCATTCTGTACATCAAACTTAGTAACATTGCACAAAAATAGTTGCTGAGAAACTACATTTATTTTTGGTGTAAAAATTTGCTGTTTACGGTAATACGTAGCGGAATGTAACACAAAACATTGTGCTTATGGATATGGCTTATTGTGCAGTCAACGGAACAGGAGTCGTGGGGTATTTAAAGTTGTGTTACAACATTAAAGTTACACAGACAAGTTACAGTTGTGTTATTGGGTTTTCCATTAGGAATTTCTTAGTAACAGTCCGGAGTTTGGAAGTCGGCGGTTTAATACTCCAGTGCCTCGGAAAGCACGTAAAGCCGTTAGTCCTGCGCCTGAACTCTCCCCAGTCGTGTCGGATTGCCGTCCCATCGGACTATGAGAGTAAAGGAACAGAGGGTGCGCAGACACTTGTGCACTATAATATCTCCTGCGTATCTGGCTAATCTCCATTGAGATTGGCCACCGTGACCGAAAACGGTTGGGGAGGCTATTATTATAACATTAAAAACTTGTTTTCGTAAAAAAAACGTCAATAAAAGTTGGAATTTTGACCTTCAATATCTCCGTAACCAGCACCCTAACTGCATAACACACTATCAATCACAATTTGAATCAGTTCGAAGGATATTGCTAATCCATTGCTTCTTGTGGTCGAAAAATTTGCCTGCTCAACAACGTCAATAACGCAATAAATGTTGCTGAACTGTCAAAACGTTACATTCCTATTGTTATAGTGTTACGCAATCACCCTGCTGAAGGTTCCCAGGTTTGTTTTTGCACTGGAGAATTACATTACGAAAAAAAAATTTCAAAGACGATTTGAATGAGAGGTTTTCTTTTTGAGTATTAAAAAAAAAACATAGTTTCCAAGAACTCTGTAGATGGCGTTGAACTGACTACGTTACTAGGTGCCAAAGCCAAAATGCTTGGAAAAAAAACATTGGGTCACGTCACATATGCTCGTTTACTGACACTTTCGTTTGCTTTCGTTTTACGATCTCAAAATTACTTCAAAGTGAAATAATCAAAAAATGATGTGAGGTTCCGCTCCTTGCAGTAACTTAGCAAGTTCAGCGCCATCTCTCCAGCGACTAGGGAAAGTTAGAAAAGAAAATCCCTCATTAAATCATTCACAATCACACGAATGATTTAAATTAAATCATTCATTCACATGCATCATTCAATCATTCATTATTATTACTAATAATAAAGCTGAAGTGTTTGTTTGTTTGAAAGCGCTAATCTCTGGAACTGTCAGTCGGATTTAAAAAAATATATTTGTATTTGGTAGCCTAATTCTTGAGGACGGCTATAGGCTATTCAACATCACGGTAGGACCCTTAAGTGCCGAGCAAAAAGAATGTCAGAAAGAATTTTAAGCGAAAACGGAGTATTTTTTATAGAGTATTATTAGAGATTGGGGGCACAAGAAATTTCACGCGGACGAAGTTGCGGGCAGAACCTAGTTAAATACTATCGGTCTTATTCATAAAAAAAGCTTATAGAAGGTTTAAAACGTTCATTAGTTAAAATGCTCGATAAGCCTTTAAAACGTTCGATAAAATTTTGTATTCATAAACGCTTCATAAACCTTCTATAACTAAAGTGTCCTATAACTTCAATATAAATATAAATGTTGCCATTTTATTGAAGTCATCCAACAAATTGGCCAACACATTGAGTTGTCAAACGAGAATATCTGCCTACGCACCGAATAGTTGTGATCATAGACATTATGACGTACGAAAAACTAATTTATTGTCTACAGTTTCGACAGTTTTGACGCGTTACCTTGGTAACCATGGTTTTGGCAATGAATTTGATATTGTTATTATATTGTCAGGCGAGCGAAAACCTTTGAATATATTTTTGTATTTAAAAGAAATGGAATTAAGACCGTAGACTAGTTCCAAGAAAGGGCAAAGAAGTGAATACTCGTTTTGGTTAGAGGACGATAAGGTGTGTACTGTTACATACAACTAAATGTGTTCAAAGCAGTTATGTTCAAAGTAAGTTTTGTTTTGTAAACATTCTTAATTTCTTATACTTAGGCTTGCTTTTGCTTTTCCTTAGATCTTTTAGAAGAATTGGTCAGGGAGAGGGTTTCCATAATAGAAAATGAAGGTGGACGCTGGTGATGGCGCCAAACAAGTCGAGCCGAATTCTGGGCACACTAAGAAGAAGATAGAAAATAAAAACACTTATACTGACTGACACCAACGCGAAAAAGGCGGCATGGCATGATTTACGAATTAGGTGCCTATCCAATTTACTTTACAAAGTTCCTGAGTAAGAATGAAATGAACTTCGTTTGATGAAGAGAAAGAATTATAACATTCATTTTGTATTTCAGGACAGTAGGAAGGATGGTGCTTCACTACAAATAGCAGAAACTGAAACGGCCTACAGAAGAGGTGGCATAGATGGCAAATGAAAAGAAACATTTTAAAAATGTTGTTCTGCTAGCACAAGTTTTAGAAGCCGAATTAAAGTTTAGAGTATTATAAAAATAAATCAATTAAACTGATATCTGTATATAAGCTTTTTATTAATGCACTACTCGCTAAAATGTCTCCTCTTTATCTTCTTCGTGTCGCGGGGACGACAGTATTTCAGATCTTGTTGGCCCAAAACTTTGCCTCTTCCACAACGTCGTCAGTGGCAGCGCAGAGGTCACTTTGACTGCATGTTTAGGGACGCATAGGGTAGGATAGGAGGAGGAGCAAGGTTTGCTACAAAGCTTCATAACCACTCCCTACTGCCGCATCCTACAGGAGCATCTCCCTACAGGGTGTAAACTTCCGTGATCCACACAGAAGTCCCTGAACCGTCTCCGGACACAAGTGGAAAGATGTACCTCTCGGCGGAATATTTCCTCAAAAGTTTGTAAAATAGCATTTGCATTTCCCCTTGCACCTTCTTGGGCTGACTTTGTATGATATTCATTGATATTGCTACCCTATAACTGCATGTCTCCATGGTCAACTGCAATATTGTAAAGTACTGCTCTAGCCACTATGGTTGTTTTCACATTTCCTAGTTTGCATGCATGCCATGTAAAAGACATTGAAAAGCGTTGTTTCCACAGCCCAAAGCAGCAGCGTACCACAGTAATTCTAGTTGCAATAATTTATGTGCTTCGTTATATTTTTCCTTGCTTCTATTTTGCATTGTAGGCATATAATAATAAACTAAATTGGTTAAACAGAAGTGCAATATACATTAAATACAACGGCACATGTTACATTTGTAGGTCAAACGTCATTTTCTATCAGCTGGTGTAGAGTCGGCCATTTTTATAGTACTGTTATAGTAGGGGTCTGGGCTCCATAACTTTATAGTAGGTTTATCGAACGTTTTAGTGCTAAAATGCGTTTATGAATAACAATTTTTGACAACGAGACATTAGCAAGCCTTTAGATGTTCTATAACTTATTATGAATAAGACCGTATATATATAGTAAAAGTGCGCAGTGCTGCACACCCCCATCCTATTTCAAGTTAAACAAATATCAACTTTATTTCAATGACAATTAAGTTGATTTCAAAGTGACTAGCACTATTGAAAAAGTCATAAAAATGTTTTAAGTTGAGGCGTAAACTGAACTTTATTGTGTAGAAATTAAAGTTATTTTTCCATTAATTCATATTTGTTTACATTTTTGGCAAATAAATCGCGAACGCAGATTAGAAGCCAGTAATACTGAACATTATTATACTCACATGTTTCTGATTCAAATGTATCAGCAAGTCATCACTCCTCCAGTCTTTAGTCATGGCAAGGTTCGCCATGATAGGCCGGCTGCCGAAGGTCGCATCTTCTCGAAACATGGCCGTCTCTAATAGTTCCCGTAAAGCCAACGCCCGCGCTAACTTGCTGTGTATGCATAGTTTGCGAAGAAGACGGCAGGCTGTGGCTACGCCTCGGAGTTTCTCCATTGTATCTAGAAATATATTATAACTAGGAATTAATCCAAGGATCTTTGAAACGGGTGCGTCCCAGATATGGGACGCACCCGTTTCAAAGATCCTTGGATGATAATATAAAGTTATTTGGTATATTTTCATTTCAATAACGTTCACAAGATATAATAAACGTGAGACATACCAACTGTTGATATAATTTCATTACATATAACATTCATATACTCTAAAACTTATTTCGTATGACGTTATTGGATATAACGTTTATTTAATCGAAAATCATTAGGTATGTCGCTTAAAATATATAATTCCGACTCGGATAGGTTAGGTTACAAGGCCTTCGTGGGTTCGGCTTAGGTTTGGTTAGGTTACTTGAAACCCTTTACACAGAAATAGGAGCCCCGCGAAGCGGGGCTACGTCGACATAGGATGCAAGAGCGAGCGAAGGGCACCCCGAGGTTCGGTTTGGTTAGGTTACTTTAAACCCTTTACACAGAAATAGGAGCCCCGCGAAGCGGGGCTACGTCGACATAGGTTTGGTTAGGTTACTTCACCCTTTACACAGAAATAGGAGCCCGTCGACATAGGATGCAGGAGCGAGCGAAGGGTACCCCGAGGTTCGGTTTGGTTAGGTTACTTTAAACCCTTTACACAAAAATCGTCGACAGAATGCAAGAGCGAGCGTATGAGAATACAAATACCTTTACCTAGGTAAGTATTAATTGATTAGAGACTCGTAGTTTTCAGTACAACGTAATTTAAGCCGGTAGAAAAGTATTATAGCAATACAAAAGTAGTCGGAAAATTAGTATTTTAGAAAGTAGATTTAATATTTTAAATAATAACAATTCTTATTTTTTTTGTCGGAGTTTTTATTACTACCCTTAAACTAAATAGGTTTTATGTCTTTTGAGTCTCTCTTTTTAATCGTTTGATATACCTCAAACGATTTTATATTAATTGTCTGTTATGCTAATAGAAATTAGTTACTTTAAAATTATATCAATCGTTTATTATATTAACTGATCATTATATCAAATAAAATTATAGGTTCAGTTATTATATCTTGTAAATATTAGAGGTTTTGTAATTATATCATATATTACTTACCCCTTTGAAACCCACACTATATTTGCAAAAAGTATGTTTAAATAAAGGGCAAAGGAGAGGGCTATGCTTGCGAGTTTCCCTGCGTTATCGAATCAGAAATGAGGAGAACCAAGGTAACTGACATAGCCCGAAGAATTGGCAAACTTAAGCGACAGTGGGCAGAGCACATTGCTCGCAGAACAGATGGCCGATGGGACCGATAATAAAAATATGATTTTTTCAATTTTAATTAGCAGCCAGTTAATTGTAGACTTTCGTAGTAATAGTAAAAAATGCTCAGGATGTTATTTCCCATAAGAAAATAGTACTTTAATTTTTGGATACAAAATGGATGTCCTTTGCTGTTTGCGGTAGTGCACAAGTTTTAAATATTGTTTAAAACTTGTGCACTACCTTACCACTACCAAACATTGTTTAAAACTTGTTTTAAACTGTGTTTTAAAACACTTAATAAAAAACATAGTTTTATTTGAAACTGTTTTAAACACGTGTTTTAAAACAACTTGTTTTAATCATGCCAGCCCTGTCCCCAACCCCAGGTATGGTGCAGTACAAAAATACGATCACAATGACGGGGAGTACAAGTGACTCTCGGCTTTGTTAAGTGTCTTTATACACTCGTTATTATGATTCAATTCTTTGTTATTTTGTGTATTCTTATTTAATTTATTTAAATATTGTCGTTTGAAGATTACCTTTGAGATGCAGGCACCTGAAGAAATACTTGACGGTTGCTTGTACTACTTTGAGAATGACCTCCACACTCGGTGGCGCCGCTTTGGTGCCTGTCATATCCACGCGATCTAACACCTGTCAAGAAATTATTATTTAAAGTAGGACTTCGTTTCGAAAGACAAAAAAAAATCTTAGAGATTATCTAAGAATTTTTTAACCCACCTCAGCCAAAGCATGACACGTCGGCATCTCATTTAGAGAAGCCATGGTACACTCCTTCCTGATGCGCAATAACGACGTATATTCTTGTAGAGCGCCGCCTATCCGGTACAGGTTCGCTTCGACCGAGCGGGCGATTGGACGCGTCCGCAAATGAGGTACGCGGGTCGAGTTTTCCCATCTGTGGGAAAAAGGCATAAAGAAGGCATCGTAAAAAAATAACATCGGTATTCGTATAACCGGGTAATCTGTAGGAATTATACCAGGGGCATAGCTACCGCCGTATCAATTATACGGGGCCCCCAGCGTGCGTAACCAAAAATTAATAAAAACTTCCCAAATTTTTTTTTATTTAACAAAATGACAAAAAAAAATTAGAAAAAGTGTCATAGATAATTATGATGAATAAATATTTCTTTTAATTTTATGCAAACATTTTTTTTCTTTTGTGAGAAATCTTTACCCTTCCTAAGGGCTTCCAAACAAATTTTTATACGGAGCCCCGCCGAGCCGCGCTACGCTTCTGAATTATACCATAATTACATGACTTTGAGAAAGAGGCCGACAGAAGGATCCAGTTGGGTTGGGCAGCATTTGGAAAACTCCGTCAAGTCTTCTCGTCGCCTATCCGCAGTGTTTGAAGACTAGGGTCTTCAACCAGTGCGTCCTGCCCGTCATGACATACGGTGCTGAAACGTGGACACTGACGGTCGGGCTGGTACACAAATCCAAGGTCGCTCAGCGCGCTATGGAGCGAGCTATGCTCGGAGTCTCTTTAAAGGATAAAATCAGGAATGAAATTATCCGGAAAAGAACCGGAGTTACCGACATAGCTTGCAGAGTAAGCAAACTGAAGTGGCAGTGGGCTGGCCATGTCTGTCGAAGGACCGATGGCCGGTGGAGCAGACGAGTCCTGGAGTGGAGACCGCGTATCGGCAAGCGTAGTGTGGGACGCCCCCCAGCTAGATGGACGGACGACCTAAAGCAGGTGGCTGGGGTAGACTGGATGTGGAAGGCGGAGGACAGGGTGCTGTGGCGCAGTCTGGGAGAGGCCTATGTCCAGCAGTGGACTGCGATAGGCTGAGTTGATTGATTGACATGACTTTACCGTAGTCCGGTAAAAAGAAACAATCAAAAGACTTCCTTTTCAGTTCAGGCATCGAAAATAATGCTCAGAAAAACGAAAAATGACTGTTTCGGTTAGTCAGTTTGTTGCTGGTTACCATGACCGTTAATTATGTTGAGCTACCTGCTGCTAACTCTAAGGGTGCATTTCTAATGATGCGGAGACGAGCGGAACGGAGAGGAGATGTGCAGGAATGCACGACTCTGCTGCGCTCCGCTAGTCTCCGCCTTTATTATAGCACTTAATAATGTTACGGAAAAAAGTTTTTTACATCAGCAATAACTGGACAGCAGTAACTCGTATTTGTTCCGATTCTTGTATACTTCTGTAGCCGCTGTTGGGGATACAATAAATGAATAACTCTAAAACAATATCTCACGCGTTACTCACCTCAACAACTTAATAATATTCTCACAAAACAGATGCAGATAAGTTTTCTGGTCCTTCGGTACGCCGCCTTCAAGGAAGCAACTTTTAGTCTCATTGTCCGACAGCATGGCATCCCTCAGAGCATACTCGACTCCCGTCTTCACAAAGTTCTGGAACCTTTCAGTATCCATGCTAATGTCTGGACTATCGCTGGGCACGTGCATGGTGATCGTACCAGAGATGATTCGTACCAGAAGTGCTAAAGTGGAATCGTCGCGGGAATATTGAAGGAGGTAGCTGATTGTGCTGACGAATTCGGATGGGAGGTTGTAACCTGAAATATGGTATAGTGAGAATTGCACTTTTTCTTGAATATTAATGACGATATAGTATTTTTATCACACGTAGCGACGCGCGCTTTACTTGTGGTTATCAAGTGTACAACTACGCTATGAATGTGTAAGTGCAGGAGCTCTTGGTACCGTCCGAGACAAAGGCGAAGTTAGAAGTGTGTGCGTCTTCACGCACACATTCACAGCAATCACAGCGTGTTTCTTTATTATTTATATTTATTTAATACTTCAAGCACATAGATGTACAGAGGCGGACTTAATGCCATAGGCACCACAAGTAATGCGCGCGTCTCTTCGTGAGATAAAAATACCAAGATGTTAAGTTAACTTTGAGGATATGGATTCCTAGTTGTGATTGTCTGTGTATTTAATTTTTCAATGAATGAAAATCAATTACACATTTGTACGAGTATTTATGACATTATTATATTCTAGAAAAATAGTTTTAAGTGTTGAAGTGAACAAATTTAATTAGTTGAGGTACTCACTAACTAATATAAGTATCCTGGCTAGTGAATACTTTTCCAGTTGATTGCCATCTAACAACTTATCCCTGACTATGTTAATTTCTTCAGCCGCACTTGTGAGCAGTGGTATATTTTTATCAGGAAACAGACACTCGTATTCAAGCTTTTGAAGAAGATATTCTGAAAAGAAAGTAATTTTAGTAAAAGGGTAACGTTACGAGTAGTTCCGGTAACGATAATTTGTACTGTTCCACCAGGATCGTAACAAAATTAATTCCTTGGCTATAACGATACTGACAAACGGAACGAAATCTTAAACTGTTCAATAACAATATTATCAATATATCGTTATTGGTATAACGATATAATAACGTTATTCGTTTCGATACTCAACTTTGCCAGCTTCATGACTTATAAGATGACGAAAACGTATGAAGAATAACGTTACAAATGAATCTGTAACGTTTCTCCTATAACGTTATTACAAGCGGATCAGCTTAATGTTACTGATACCTATAACTTTACTTAAAATATTGTTCTACGAAAATGATATTCTATAACGTTTTCTTTTGTAACGTTATTGATATTTTTAGGTTTTAGTATCGTTACAAATTTTGGAACGTTTTGCGATAACATTATTGATAGGTAACGGAACAAAATTAATTTCGTTTCAAGTCCCTAGTTACTGCATTTGTATTGTAACTGTTTAACCCGCGCCACTGAAGAAACGTAAAATGGCGGAGGTATTAATAATGTACCTCTTACTCCAACATTAAACTGTGCGTGTGAAACGATTATTTATTAGCTCATTTGGCTGCCATTTTGAATCCGTTTCTTGAATGGCTATGGTTATACACGACAATTTGTGTGCTGGAGTGTGTGGGGAAAATGGTGTGTTTGTTTACATTATGTTGTTGTAACACTCACCTAGCAGCTGCCTACAGAACACGTTGGTGAGTGCGTGACGTAGGAGCAGCAGCAGACAGCGCACGTCGGCGCGCAGTAACAACGTGACGAGCGCGGGAGGCGTGACGTCCGCCCACAGCACTGTGTTACTTTGAGAGGCGCAAACGGCGCAAAGACGTTCCATTACGTCATCGGTCACTGTGTTTAATTATTATGTTGTTGTCAGATTTGTGCCTTATGACTGTACGTGATCATAGCCAAGCAAATCGATAACGAATAATTTTCGTCCTGTAACTTTTTGGTGTTTCTATTTCTACTGATGCTATTATACAGACGCCAGCACATCAAGCTACCCGAAACTGTCATATTTTCCCATACAACTTTGAACCTTATGCTTCAGCGATAAAGTTGAAAATCGATTGAAGAAATTTGACAGATAGTAGTAGCTTGATGTGCTGGCGTCTGTACCCTTTACCTCTAAAATAAATTGTCTAGCATAATCAGCCTATAATGTTCCCACTGCTAGCACACAGGCCTCCTCTCAGTGAGAGGAAGTGCGGGTCGGTTTTGGTTCTAAAACATGCCAGTTTCCTCATGATGTTTTCCTTCATCGTTTTTAGAGCGCAAATAATTGTCTAATTGACATTAAATACATTAATAATATTGAAGGCCATTCATTTTGAATTTATGAGAGACATCCATCAAGATTTTACTCACAAGTCTGTTCAATATCCTGTGTGAGAGCTTTCAAGACGATATCAGATTTTGCCGCTAAATTCAGCAAGTATGGGATCACTTCGCGTTTCTTCTCTGGCTTACTGTCTTCCTTGATAGCTTCCTGTAAGATATCGAATACATTTATATTGTAGAAATACAGTTTCTTTGCCTTATAGAAATCAAATTATTCCAATTTGGCACCTCAGTAGTTTTTTTGGTCCTTTTGGATCTCAGTTTGGTCCTTAGGTCCATAAAATATATAAAGTTGGTTCAAATTCTTGTAACATGTTACAAAAAATACCAACCTTACAAGTGTGTTAATTAAGTTATTTTCATAATGGACAATATTTTTTTAAATATCATAAAGATTTATTTATTTATTTATTTGGTTCACCAACAATTGTTTACACAGGTTCTATGCTAATGGTAACATGCGAATGTATGTATGCAATAGTGCAACAATCACTTACAGGCAAACTCCGCATGCATAATGAAATTGTACAAAACATAAATATTAATCTATTTTTAAAATTACTTAGGTATCTAAAAGTGTAAATAATGAACACATAGATCTAATGAAATGCAACAATAAAGGGTACTTATTATAATATATGTAAACACATTAACACACACACATCTATTTAGGAAGGTATTTAAGAAGTTTGGCTTTCAATTTGCCCAAACTTTCATAGTGTAAATCGATTTTATCACTGCAGCTATTTATGACCTTGCATAACCTTGCATATGGAGAATTGGCACCTAGAACAGTTCTTCTCTGCGGTGGGCAAAGTGGTGTTATGGGACTACGAGGAATTCTTGAGGGAGCACGGAAATTAAAGGTGTGCAATATTTGTGGACAGTCAATTTTATGGTTCATTACTTTGCACACAAACACTGCGTCATTAATGCGTCGGCGATTGTCTAGCGAAACCATTTTAAAGTGTTTCAGTCTGTTACTGTACGATCGTACTTTTTTAGTTATTCCGCTAGAAAACGCCAGGTGCCATAGAAAACGCTTTTGAACGCGTTCTAGACGCAACGAGTGTGTGGCATAGTGTGGACGCCAGATCACGCTACAGTATTCCAATATGCTTCGAATTAAGCAATTATAAAGTATAATTTTAGTTTTATAACACCTAAACTGCTTGGAATTCCTCATAACAAACCCCAGCATTTTAGAGGACCTTTTTATTATATCGTCCATGTGTGGAATAAACGTAAGCTTTCGATCAAACGTGACACCAAGGTCTGTCACTGTTTCCAGTTCTGCAATTTTTACTCCGTCAATATAATAGTTTTGGTCTATTGGGTAATGCTTTCGCGTGTATTTAACATGGTAACATTTGCTTGGATTTAGATGCATCATGTTGGTTCGACACCATTGCACAAGCATTTCTAGATCGCTCTGTAGGTCATAGGCATCATCTTTAGATTTCACTATTTTGACAAATTTTAAGTCGTCGGCATACATAAAGATAACGGAGAACCGAAAACAATTGGAAACATCATTGATAAAGAAATTAAACAATACTGGCCCCAAATGAGATCCCTGTGGCACGCCAGACGAGATATATCGTAGGGCTGATCGAAAACCATTGATGACCACATAGAAAGATCTACCCACAAGATACGAACTCAACCATGAGAGTAACGATCCGGTGATACCATATGCTCGTAATTTACTAATCAATATTCCATGTGACACCTTATCAAAAGCTTTACTAAAATCTGTATATATGACATTTGCTTGGTAACCTGAGTCTATTGTCTTCGATAATAACTAAGTGAATAGTATTAGGTTGGTACTTGTGGATCTAGACTTCACGAAGCCGTGTTGCTCTTCACTTAAGTACAGCTTTAAGTGATTCTGTATGTGAGGACAGATCAGAGACTCAAAAATTTTAGCCACGGTTGATAAAATCGATATGGGTCTGTAATTGGAAACTATGTCGTCATTGTTTGACTTATGGACAGGAACAACTTTTGCCACCTTCCACTCAGAAGGAAAAACCCCAGAAGCTAAAGACTTATTGAAAATAAGTGACAGTGGTATAACCACAGACTTATCCAATATAAGTCTGTGGGTATAACCAACTCGGCCGCACACTCGTGAATAAAAATAGGTGGAAATCTGGCCCAGCGCCCTTATTGCAAAAAGATATTAAAGTTGCTGAGGAAACTAATGTTTACTGTAGGTAGTTAAATTAGTAATCACATAATGAAACTATATCATGATCGCAGTTGAAGACCATTGTGTCAATGGGTGGACGATTTATTTGTTTAATAGTTAGGTACTTAGCAGTTTAAATATATTAAAAGTACTTATTAGCTAATAGGCTAGATTGCAATGTGTATAGATGAATAAATGGGTGGTATCGTAAAAACGAAAACCAAAGACAAAACCAAAATCCCTTGGTCCTTCCAGTACCCTAAATTACTTACATGAAACAGGTCAAGCACAGCAACTCGCACGTGATGCGTGGCCGGCGGATGGTTAGCGAGATGAGCCAACACTGCTCGCGCCGCGTCTGCACCCAGCTGCAATGCCCGAGGAGCGACGAGTGCCGGCTCCGCGCGACCCACCCACCCTACCGCCCAAGAACAAGCCCAGGATCCTGTGCAACACTCATGTAGTTAGCACACATAATCATGAAGATACAATAGACGAGAATAATAGCATTAAGAATAATTTATTTGCAGAATATACAGCACCCATTGCGTAACATACTATCAATCTCATTCTGAATCATTTGGAAGGATAGGACATGATTGCTAGTCCATCATGGCTAAAGAGGGGGCCCGTGGCTAAAATAATAACAGCCGCACAGGTCGATCGATCAGGTTAAGCTACGCTTGCCGGGGTTGGTCTGTGGATGGGTGACCATCTTTACATACCGAGGACCCCCGAGAAAGCACGTTAAGCCGTTGGGCCCGGCTGTCATTCCTGGATCTTATGGCCGAGCTCCTGAAGGCCGGAGGAAAACCCGTTCTTAAAGCCCTTCAGAAGCTGTTTGGTTCCGTCATACTCGAGGGTAAAACACCACAGGCATGGAACAGAGGTGTGGTGATACTTTTCTTTAAGAATGGGCGACAATGCTCTTCTTAAGAATTATAGGCCCATCTCACTTCTGAGCCATGTCTACAAGCTGTTTTCGAGAGTCATCACGAACCGTCTCGCGCGCAGGTTAAACGACTTCCAGCCTTCCGAACAAGCCGGATTCCGTAAAGGCTTTAGCACCGTAGACCACATACAGACGCTTCGACAGGTTATACAGAAGACCGAAGAGTATAACCAGCGTCTCTGCTTAGCGTTTGTGGACTGCGAGAAAGTCTTTGATTCGATCGACACATGAGCTGTACTGCAGTCTCATCAACGGTGCCAGATCGATTATCGGTACATCGAGGTGCTGAAGGGTCCGTACGAAAACGCCACTATGTCAGTCCGACTCCAGGATCAGACCTCGAAACCTATCCCTCTGCAGCGAGGTGGGAGACAGGGAGACGTTATCTCTCCGAAATTGTTCACCGCTGCAATGGTGGACGTCTTCAAGGTTCTGGACTGGAAAGGGGCTGGTATTAACATCAATGGCGAGTACATAACTCACCTTCGGTTTGCCGACGATATCGTAGTCATGGCTGAGACTTTGGAGGGCCTCAGTACAATGCTCGATGAACTCAGTAGAGCCTACGAAAGAGTGGGTCTTAAAATGAACATGGCCAAACGAAGGTCATGTCAAATGCCCATGTAACACCCACTCTCATAAAGATCGGAGACGCTACACTCGAAGTCGTAGACGAGTATTTTTACCTGGGACAAACTGTCCAGTTAGGTAGGTCTAACTTCGAAAAGAGGTCAATCGTCGAATCCGAATTGGCTGGGCAGCGTTCGGGAAGCTACGCAATATCTACTCGTCTCACATACTGCAGTGTCTCAAGACGAAAGTCTTTGACCAGTGCGCGTTGCCAGTGATGACATATGGCACTGAAACGTGGTCGCTCACAATGGGCCTTATAAGAACACTAAAAGTCACCCAAAAGGCAATGGAGAGGGCTATGCATAGAGTTTCCCTGCGTGATCGCCTCAGGAATGAGGAGATCCGCAGGAGAACCAAGGAAACTGACATAGCCCGAAGAATTGCCAAACTTAACTGGCAGTGGGCAGGGCATATTGCTCGCAGAACGAAAGATGGCCGATGGAGCCGAAAGGTTCTGGAGTGGCGACCGCGTACCGGAAGACGTAGCGTTGGAAGGCCTCCCACAAGGTGGTCCAACGACCTTGTGAAGGCCGCAAGAACCCGTTGGATGCGAGAAGCACAGAACCGGTTGATGTGCAGGTGCTTGGGGGAGGCCTATGTCCAGCAATGGACTCTTTCGGCTGAAATGATGATGTATCATCATCTGCCTAGCTTTTTCCCAATTATATTGGGGTCGGCTTCTTCGGTCTAACCGCATGCAGCTGAATACCAGTATTTTACATGGAGCAACTGCCTATCTGACCTGCACAACCCAGTTACAGGGTAATACGATACCCCTTGGCAAGACTGGTTGAAATGATGATGATGATGACTTAATTTGCAACATTACTGTGTTGCATTTGTTTTCCATAAAGTTGAAATTGTAGAAACTTACCTAGCATCATATCAATGCATTTTGCCCTTTCCTCAGAGTTTAACAAGGTTAAATTCTGCGTGGTTATATCCAGTAAAATTCTAACTGGATCTGCACTTTGAAGTGTTGTATCTGTAGACAAAAAACAATTTTAAACATTTCATTTATATTCCTAATTTATTTTTAAGAAACTACTATTACACAATGGAATTTATTGGAAAAAGAGTATTATTTTTATACAGGGTTCATTTTTTAAATGGGGCAGTAAGGGAATGTTAACCGCTCTAGCTACAGGAAAACTGTCTTCAGAGATTGTACTTAACTTTTTGAGAAATTTTGATCTGCATTCACAGATTCTGAAAAAGATGTATAACCAGTAGGTTCAGCGGTTAAGGTACTTACTGCCCCATCCCATCTGAAAAATCCACCCGGCATAGTGCACATACACCATATTTTATATTTTATTACACTAGGTACTAATTCAACATTAGTTACTTACTTGGCACATTGGATTTCTTAGTAGCTATGTCCATGATCAGACTGATGCACCACGGCGCAATGAATGGTGCCCATGACTGTCCAAGGCTGCACAACTCAGGACCAATGATGCTAACACTCTCCAATGATCCGTTTGCACCTAAATCTGTCTATAAGGAAAAAAGATTACAGTACAGTTTTGTCAACTGTATTTTTAGGTGAAACTTCTTAGTCAGCGATTTGATCATTGGACGAGAATGGATGAGACCGGCATTGCAAGGATGCGTCATGTTTGGGTACATTCTTTGCATAGGAGAGAAAAAAGATATAACTTTCTCTGTCTCTCACACTAAATTTCTCCACCTATATTTTATGTTAGAGGGTTTGGTTTTTTGAACTTGGTCCTGTTGTGTTTGTCAGTGATTATTCCAACCAGCCCACCTCCCTCCAGAAGTTGATAAGATCTCCTGCATACCTATTCACAACCATGCAGCAGGCACTCATATCAAATCAAATCAAAATATGAGTTTTATTTCTTATAAACTCAGTAACTTGTTTAAAAATAATTGGCTTTTACAATGATTTCAAATTACAGTAGGTATGGGAGGACAGCGTAGGCCTGCCACCAAGTACCAGGTACTTAATAAAATTAAAAATAATCTACAGATCTAAAATCTACAAGGCCTACAAAGTCCTCTTTGGAATTTTCTAAATATAAAAGAATCTATCAAAAGGACTGCTACGCTAATATTGGTTGATGTTGTTGCAAAGTTGTTCCTAAAACTGGTAATACATATTTAATGATATTTATCACTAAATACGTACATAATACTATTAGGGTTCTTGCAATTTCCTCAATGCAAAGGTAAATAAACAACAACTGTATAGTTCAACATTCAACAAGTATATACAAAACAGCTTACCTCATAGTCCGTCTGAGTGATAGAAACGTTGACGGCATCATGGAAGACCATAGCGAAGTATTCCAACACGGCATCTCTAGCCGCCGGGAAGTTTTTGAGCAAACTCAACCCAGTCCTAGTCAACTCTGGCGCGTTCTGGGCATTTCTCCTTGAAACGCCATAGATGAAGTTGTTCAAATCGGCGGACAACGCCGTCGACTTATTTTGAGGATTCATCACAGGTTAGAATTAGTTCATATGCTGATTATATTTTGGAAAATAAACAATTATGTTGCAACCGCAACAGAAGACGACGGACTTTTTTTTTTTTTTTTTTTTTCCCCTTTGGCAACTGAGCCGTTGTCGACTATTCTGCCAGCGTCATGTGGTGACGGTAATACAGCGAGGTGAGCCGTCGAACTTTGCACTCCGTGGTAGTTTACTAGTTATGAGTGTTAGTAGCTGTAAGGACGAGACAATTTGTGTTAGAGAAACGTAAAAAAAAAAAATATAAGTATATATATATATGTATATACATTTAAAACACCACAAATCTACATAATATATTTACAAAGTTATTATTACTACACACTAAACTACAATTTGATATTATTTAAGTTTAAAAAAGTTGACAGGATTTTGATAAGTTTAGGAGAAAAATTAGTCAAGAGGGAATGGAAGTTAGTAGGAAGAGGGATTTTAATTTTGGGAAGCTTACGATATAATTCAAATGATTGGGAATTTAAAGGACAAGAGAAAAAGATATGGTCCAGAGTACCGTCATCAAGACCGCATTCGCACAGGGAACTGTCACGAATACGGATCTTGTTCAGGAATACTGGACTGCAGCAGTGGCCAAGTCTCAGTCTGCACAAGGATGTAACAGTTCTCTTGGACAGTTTGGGGCATTTAAAAAACCAAGGTTTCCGCTGGATGTCAGGTTGAATTTTGGCGTAATACGCCCCCTTAAGTTTCGAACTTACCTGCCATTCTGCTGACCACGAGTTGTACAGCTTGTGTTTGGTGTCAGTTCGTAAGTCGTAACTTTGTACCGTGTAGTGCTTCCGATCCACCGGGTTAGATGAAGCAAATTTCGCCAGTGAGTCGGCGCACTCGTTGCCACCTATACCCGAGTGACTGGGAACCCAAGCTATCTCAATGTTTAAACCGTTGTTCGAGCATCTGTACAGTGAATTAAGTATGTCGAAAATGATTTGACTGTGAATTTTGGATTTTAGTTGACATTGACCTAAAGCTTGAATGCTGCTAAGAGAATCGGAAAAAATGACCGAATTTTTTATACTGTGGGCTAAAATGAAATTGACGGCCTCTAGAATACCAATGCATTCCCCTGTAAATACTGAGGCTTCTGGTGGGCATTGGAATAAAAGGGCAATTTTAGAGTTCTGGAAATATGTTGAGACACCTGTACATCCTGTTGACGATAA
Organism: Mesoligia furuncula; assembly: GCA_916614155.1. Taxonomy (NCBI): domain Eukaryota; kingdom Metazoa; phylum Arthropoda; class Insecta; order Lepidoptera; family Noctuidae; genus Mesoligia; species Mesoligia furuncula. The sequence continues at coordinate 25,011,411 of OU744800.1, read as the reverse complement.
TTTGGATGCGTCCGTATAAAAAAGATTCCAGCCCTCCCAATATCTCTTAATGGCCCGCTCAAAGTCGCCTTTTGCGTCCTGAGAATCTTTGGAGATACCAAGTCCCAAAACGACCTTTGGCTTGAAATGAACCACCTCATATGCGGAAGAAAAGACAGGAAGAGAGGGGTATTGACAAACAGGTGAGGAGAGTTTTTTAAGCTCTCTGTACCTATTCATCAATGGAATAGATTTATTATTCCAGTAGGAAGACGTGTTAAGAGAGAGGTAGATTTTTTCCAAAATGGGAAGTAAAGGATGGGATGAAAGGGAGAACACTTTTGACAAGAAACGATCTGCTAAATATTGTCTTCGAAGGTTAAGGGGAGGTTCTGCACATTCAACCTGGAGAGCATTTATAGGAGTGGATTTCATGGCACCAATTACGATCCTCAGACATTTGGACTGGACAGAATCTAATCTACGTAAAGCTTCCTTGTTGCATGGCTCGATCAGGTAGCTGCAATAATCCAGCACGCTTCTGACCAGTGCATTGTAAACTAGCTTTAAGGTGTATGGGTGAGCTCCCCACCAGACACCTGCCAAAGCCTTGAGGACCGAAACCGAGCGCTCGCATTTTTTGACTGTATTATTAATGTGGTCCACTCCCGACAATCTGTAGTCCAGGGTAACCCCCAGAAACCTGGCCTTCTCCTCAATTGGGATATCTTGACCATCAATATTTATGTTAACCTGGGGTAAAATGCGTTTACGAGTAAAGACAACTGCGGTACTCTTTGGAGCACTTAAAGACAACCCGTGACCTAAGAGCCATTGGTTTAATGAAGACAAAGAGATATTAATGGAGTGAGCGGCGTCTTCGATAGAACTGCCACAGACCAATAATGCAATATCGTCAGCATATTGAAGTACTTTACAGTTAAAATTTAGGCAAGAAGGGAGATCAGAGGTATAAATATTATATAAAGGGGGACTAAGTACGGATCCCTGAGGTAGACCTCTCCAAACCGATCTCGGTTCAGAGCTTTCCCCGGGAATCCTGAGTTGCACAGTACGATCTGCAAAAATACTGCAAATGATTCGACGAATCCTAGCCGGGATTCTCAGCTCTTGCATTTTCTGCCTGAGAACTGGGAGGAGAACAGAATCATAGGCAGCTGAAATGTCTAAGAAAACGGCTACCACAGACTCATTCCTACTAAGGGCCAGCCGGATCTCTGAAGTGAGGGTGCCCACACTATCAGCTGTACCCAGACCTTTCCTAAAGCCGAATTGAGTCGTTGGGAGCAGCTTCCTGCTTTCTACAAACCATTCTAGGCGGTTTTTAATTAAATGTTCTAAAAGTTTAATAAGGATGGACGATAAAGCAATTGGTCTGTAAGAATAATGATCGCTAGGATCTTTACCAGGTTTTAGTATGGGAATGACGACTTGAACCTTCCAATCAGGAGGAATATAACCGGAAGTAAAACAATAATTGACTAAGTCCAGATAATACTGGTGAGTCTTATTACCAGCTTTAGTGATGAAGGAGTAAGGGAATCCATCCACTCCAGGAGCAGAATCCTTTACATGGGCGAGGACCGACTTAAGTTCACCAAGAGTAAATGGCCCATCCAGAGGATCATCCGACATCAGCTGTGAGTTTGAAGCAACACATTCCTCCACACCGGGAACATAAACTGGTGCGAGCTTAGAAAAAAACTGGTTACCCAGTTCCGCAGACAGTGTGCTCCCAGAGGGGGGCCTCAAACTACTTCTGTAGGCCTTCAATTTACGCCACACAGCCGAAGCTGGAGTGGAAGGATTCAGTGAGTCACAATACTTCCTCCAACCTTCTCTCTTCTTATTTTTGAGTAATTTCCTGGACTTAGCCAAGATATGTTGAAAAGCAATGATGTTTTCCAGGTTCATGTCGGAGTTGAAATTCATTTCGGCTTCATTCCTGGCCCTGATCACGGCAGAGCAGTCCTTATCCCACCATGGCGGGGATGGAATTTTGCCCGTTGGCGGTTTTTTAGGAGGGAAGCAATCATCTGCCGTAGAGGATATTGTGTTGGAAAATAAGGAAAAGCATTCCTGAGCTGACTCAGGATTAATGGATGGGAGCGAAGAGACTCGTAAGTCTAAGATTTTTGAGTACAGGTCCCAATCTACTGAGTTCAACTGGTATTTCAGCAACGGAGGGGAAATTTTGTCAGGAATAGTCTTGGAAGGGATTTCAACCATGATGGGATAGTGATCACTCCCATAAGTTATATTCAAGCGACTCCAATTAAAAAGGCTGGCTATACTAGACGAACAGAATGTTAAATCAACACAGCTGCTGTTCTGCCCTGGCGCACACCTACGTGTCGAACTGCCATCATTGATTATACATAGGTTTAGTTCATCTAGTATATCCACTAAACCTATACCGAAGTTGTCACAGGTTTCAGACCCCCATCTATAATGATGGCCATTAAAATCACCCATAATTAATAATGGACCTTGTACATTACTCAGCAGTCTTTCTATTGTGGTAAGATCTTCAATTTCTGGATGTGCAATATAAAAACTAAATATATTTATATCCTCAGCCTTAACAGCAACAACATTGATGTTGTCACCAACAAAGGGTAGAGGAATCTGGGAGAATGGTACTTTGTTATTGATGAACAAAGCACATCCTCCATATCCATCTGATCTGTCATGGCGAACACTACTGAAACATGGAATCCTGAAATTACTTTCAGAACGAAGCCATGTCTCAGCAATACCACAGATCAATGGTTTGAATTTATTAATTAGGTAGAGTAGGTCAGGTTTCCTAGGAGTAACACTCCTCACGTTCCATTGAAGGAATGTTAGGGGGTGGGACATTGTGAATATAATTTACAATGGATGTCAATTTGTCGGCAACGTGGTCAGGTATGGATTGTGTCGGATTTGCTAATACAGTCAATAACATACTAGATATAATATTCAGAATGTTTTCTGGTTTGTCAGGGCTGGTTGCACCTTCCCTAGGGTAAGCACAGCCGTTTTGTGAAGGAGAGAAGGAGTAGTTCTGAGTGAGGGCTTGATGAGCCTGCTTGTCATAGCTAGGTGAAAGTGGTGCATGGGATTTTGCTTTAAGAGTGACCGTTTTACGGTAAGATTTTGGATTTTGGGAAAGTGGACTGGAGGAATACGATGGACTGGATGCTGGTTTAGGCTTTTGAGATAATCTCGACACTTCAGCATATGATCTTGAAGCTGGTGGGAGGACCTGACTTGCTTCCTCATATGAGATCGGCTTCTCTGCCATCAGAGCTTTTATGCCCTTCTGTCTACCTAATTCAGGACAAGCCTTATCATTTGCATAGTGATTGCCAGAGCAAGAAATACAAAATGCACAATCAAACGAAGCTTGGCAGCCATCTCCTGGGTGGTCTTGGCCACATTTAAAACAGCGGGGTTTTGAGCGACATACTGTACGCGTGTGACCATACCGACAACAATTGAAGCATAGGATAGTTGGGTACATATATTTTTCAACCGAAAGAGCGGAGTAAAAACAAAAAACACGCTGGGGTAAAATTTGGCCGTCAAAGGTTAAAACAACCGTTTGAGTGGGTTTCCATTCGGTAATACCCAGAGAAGTTACCTTACGGCTCATTCTCCTAGCCTTGATTACAGGGCCGCATCCAGTGGGAACCTTGATGTTTTCTATAACTTCTTCCTCAGTCCATTCAATGGGGACGTCTCTGACAAGACCTAAACGAGTGATGTTAAATTGGGGGATTGAGGCAACAAAATTATTTTTAGCTAGGGTTGGACTGATTAAAAAACTGTTAGCATCTTGATGAGACTTGAATTCGACTGAAACCCTGTTTCTTCCTAATCGTTTGACACTGCCTAGTAGTATGTTGCTGAAATTATTTTGTGTCAAGAACATACCAAATTTGACAGGGTGCAGAACAGTACCTGGGGTCTGACCATCTTTTAAAGATGCGTGCACGATAAACGGGGGGTAGTCTCTATTCGTATATACCTGTCTTCCAATAGTGTTTTTAGATAGCTTAGGAGGGTTGATTAAAACAGCCGGGGGGGAAGCAGCAGATCTCTTCCTGTTTGTAGGTTCGGAGTCCATAGTATTTACGTTGTCGTCGGGAAGAGTAACAGTTAACACCGGAGTGTAATCAAAGGGCTCAGGAGGGTCAGGAGGTTTTTTGGTATCCATATTGGATGCCGGGTAAAATCTTTAAAAAATAAACTAAAACAATGTTACAACAAACCTTTTCTAAAACACAAACACAAAGAATAATCTCGATTGGAGTTCAGGGTAATAAAAACCACTAAAATCGAGAGAATTCAAGACACAAAAAAAGCACGTATTTAGCCTTCACCACTACCCACGAAAAAACCGACGACGGACTTTTTCTAATGCTCTGCAGTAAAATGACAGCTATTAGGTGTTGCCACTTTTTAACGAAATTTAAATAGTGATAGACAAAAGAATCGATATTAATGTTAAATTGACGTTATAAAAAAACCGGGCAAGAGCGAGTCGGACTCGCGCACCGAGGGTTCCGTAACATCCGGGTTTATGCATAAGGTTTATGTTTATGAAATTAAATGTTTTTTTTTTATTATTTTTATATTTGAGTTGATTGAATAAAATGTAAATTGCGATTTACGATTTATGACGTATTAATAAAAACTACTTACTTGTTCTCGTTCAAACCAATTTTCGGTGGAAGTTTACATACATCATATATTTTTATTAGTTTTATCATTCTCTTACTTTAGAAGTTACAGGGGGGGGGGGGGGACACACACACATTTTACCACTTTGGAAGTGTCTCTCGCGCAAATTATTCAGTTTAGAAAAAAATTATATTAGAAACCTCAATATCATTTTTGAAGACCTATCCATAGATACCCCATACGTATGGGTTTGACGAAAAAAAAAAAATTTAGTTTCAGTTCTAAGTATGGGAAACCCCAAAATTTATTGTTTTTTTTCTATTTTTGTGTGAAAATCTTAATGCGGTTTACAGAATACATCTACTAACCAAGTTTCAACAGTATAGTTCTTATAGTTTCGGAGAAAAGTGACTGTGACATACGGACGGACAGACAGACAGACAGACATGACGAATATATAAGGGTTCCGTTTTTTGCCATTTGGCAACGAATCCCTAAAAAGGATACTATAAAAAAAGAAAGGATAATTATGGCTTTCCACCTTTGCCAGCTTTCTCAAACAATGAGGGATTTTCTTTTTCTTTTTTTTTTAACGCTTCCCTAGTCGCTGGATAGATGGCGCTGAACTTGGTAAGTTACTGCAAGGAACGGAAGTTACATAATTTTTTTATTACTTCACTTGGATGTAATTTTAAGATCGTAAAACGAAAGCAAACGAAACTGTCACTCAACGAGCGTATATGACGTGACGCAATGTTTTTTTTCCAAGCGTTTTGACTTTGGCATCTAGTAACATAGTCAGTTCAACGCCATCTTCAGGGTTCTTGGGAACTATTTTTTTTTTAAATACTGAAAAGAAAAACCTCTCATTGACGGGCATCTCTCAATATTTTTTAAAACATTGCTAGCTCGTTAGATAGCCCATAAGATGAAGATGTTTTTCAAATAATTTGTTTATTTATTGTCATAGTAAAATGTTGAAATAATCAACTTTTACTATGACACTTAATAAACACTACTACTACTGCTACTTAATTCTTAATTATTACGTTCAAGTGTTGTGTTGATTTTCAAACTTCTGAATAGGTATCGAGAAGTCTTCATAAACGTGTCACCTTCCAATTCAAACAGTAATCGAAGCTATTCGGTTCCTGATTTAGGAATAAATGCAAAATTATGGCCAGTTTTGGGTAATTTTCTGTCTTGATAAAATTTCCTCATATTTGCAAAAGGATCCTTCGATCCGTCAGATATTTATATATTCACTATCAGGACATGTTGCACAGCTATTGCACAGAATAACTTTTAGGCCTGAAACTGCGTTAAGCGGGCGCCCGCGCGGTTTCATACAAAAGTGCTCCGTCGCGGGGACCTGCGCGGGCGTCAGTCACGGGGAGGCACGCCCCGCACCCACGCAACGGGGCTCGCCTCCGTGCGACGGAAACCGTCGCGGGGGCACGCGCGGTGCCCGCCAGCGGTAACACACGCTCGAGGAGTGCCCTGCGTGGGCCTCTGAGCGGCGGGTCCTGGTTGCCAGGATCGGGCGAGACCTGTCTCTGCCGGCAGTAGTGAGGGCTATGCTGGCAGAGACAGACAATTGGACGGTAGTAGTCTCCTTCTGTGAGACCGTGATGGCCAAGAAGGCGGCCGCCGAGCGGGATCGGGAGAGGGCTGATCCTGCTCGGAGAAGGAGGCGTCAGGGTGGCAACCGCCTTGGCGCCTAATAGGTGAAACAAGGTAGGTGGACCTTCGAGGTCGCGGGCGCACAGAGTGGGGACTCTGTCCGCCCTCCAAGTGATCCCAGGGAAGACGGTGGCACAGTGGTCACGTGCTGCCGTGCATAGCGAGGCTCAGATGAGGCCCCTTTACAGTCTCCCCAGGGATGTGCCTTTCAGGCGTTGCACGGGGAGGTTCCGGAATTGGTCTTTTAAGAGGAACTGCAACCACCCCTATGTACTGATAGTGATCACCGGGGTGGTTTTAGTGAAGTAAAAATCCCACACTCCTCGACCTCCCTTCCCGGAGGTGGGGTGCCTTTTGAAGGTTTCACCCCGACAAAAAAAAATGGTGATACGGGTCGCTCGCACGCTCGGAGAAAAATTCTAGTTCTCCATCGACACGAATATACAACACCGTTAAAATTGAACTAGCGACACTGCGTAAATAAAATAATCCGGTCTCCGCGACGGGTACCCGCTACGGGGACCGTCGCGTTCCAACGGAGCCCACCCGCGTGTCCACGCGCATAGACATGCGACGGTTGCCCGTCGCGGGCGCCCGCTTAACGCAGTTTCAGGCCTTATTATTTATTTATTTATTTAATACTTCAAGCACATAAATGTACAGAGGCGGACTTAATGCCATAGGCATTTTCTACCAGTCAACCTTTGGGTGATGCAGAGACAAAGAGTGGTAGGTGCAATCAAGAACATTGAGGAATAAATTAATATTTTAAATATAAAAATACGCATATACCTATTAAAACTATGAACACGACTACTAACTACACACATCAAAAGTGTCTAGGGATCAAGCATTTTTATGCGGATTTCTTGAGATTGAGATGTGGCTTTGTAATAAATTTATGATTTTATAAATTTATATGGATCCTTTTTGGTGCATTTCATAATTTGAATCAGGAACTGTGAATCAAATTCGAGTAAAAGATGAAAATCAGCTGTCAATATTTTCCCTATAAAAACATACAACGCATTGAAGACATTATTAGTGCTACTGTTTCCCTACTACTGATAACGTTATTATGGAGCGGCGACGTCATTTAAGCAGGGAAGAAATGCTCAGAGCCGTGGGAATGATAGAAGCTGGTTCCCGGCAACGTACTGTGGCTTTAGCTCTGAATACAAGTCAGAGTGTTATCAGTCGACTTTGGACACGTTACCGAAGCACTGGTACCGTGGCTGAGCGCCATGGAGGACGGTATCGCTGCACCACACGGAGACAAGACCGATACATTCAAATCTTAACTCGAAGAGCTCCAACAATAACCGCCATGATGTTAGCCGTGAGGCTTCATCACTCTTCAGGGAACTTAATTAGCGACCAAACAGTCAGAAACCGCTTGCATGAAGTGAACCTTCATTCCCGAAGACCGCTACGGGTACCACCTATAGCAATGCACAATCGTAGGATTCGATATCAATGGGCTCTTGAACACAGAAATTGGGCAGAAGAACAATGGCGTTTCGTGTGCTTTTCTGATGAGTCTCGTTTTGGTATGAGACCGGATACAAGACGTATACGACACTGGAGAACCCCTGGACGCCAACAGCGATTAAAATCCTGCCAGGAAGTCCAATCTTATAGTGGTGGAACCATCATGGTATGGGCGGGTATTTGGATCGGCGGAAGAACTGAGTTGATTTGGATCAGAGGCAACCTCAACGCTCAAATTTATGCTGAGACGATTGTATCAGACGTCATCGTTCCTCTACAAGTGCAAATCGGTCCCTTATTTCAGTTAATGCATGATAATGCACGACCGCACACCGCAAGAGTTGTAAGACAGACTCTCGCCGCAGCTAACATCAATGTCCTGCCCTAGCCTGCTCAGTCGCCAGACTTGAACCCGATTGAGCATGCATGGGATATGCTACAGAGAAGAGCTCTGCCGAATATGGAGGGTATCCAGTCGCAAGAAGACCTTTTTTTGTTGTTGCAACGAACATGGGCGGCCATTCCACAGCGTGATTTGGATGAACTCATTTTGAGTATGCCAAACCGATGTTCTTGTGTTGTTAGTGTTCGCGGTAGAAACACGGATTATTAATTGTTTAAGTTACCCAATAAAATTTTAAAGAAAACTGTTATTTCAGTCTTTTTTTCGAACTTTTGTGTTAGTGGTTCAAATGTCAAAAATCCCTTTATTAGGAAAATGGCAAATTTCTTTATTAATGCAAAGGTGACTTGGTTTATCGTTACTGTGACAAACGAAAACACTTTATTTGATGAATCCTTAAAGCAAATTTTTAATTAATATCAATCAGGAGAAAAGTTATTGCAAAAATATATGTTGATCCCTAGACACTTTTGATGTGTGTATATTATGACTTTTATTCGCCCTGAATATCCTTGCTCAAAAACCCGACCATAAGGTTCTTATATAATGAAATTGGCGTTTCTTAAGGAAAAGCAGAACGTTTTTTTTTAACGAAATGATTATATTTTATTATGATGTTATTATAGTTAATATGCACTTTCCCCATTTAATTGATTCCTTTGCTCAAAAAATTCTGGGTGTGTGAATCAATAAAAAATCATGAAAGCGGTTAGAAAAATAAGAGGAAAAATTTTAAAACAGATTCCAATAACAGGATTTTTAGATTAAAAATGAAGCAAAAATATATTTTCTTGTTTCACTCGTTCTGAAGTGTTAAGGCACTAACTCATTGTGTAATTTTTTAAGATTGAGTAAAGTTGTAAATAATAATTACGGCTGGTTTTAGAGTCGCGCTGACCGCACGCTGACCGTCGGCACTGACAGCTTGAAACGTATTAACTTCTAGGGAGCGTTTTAGAATAACGCGTAGCTATCAGCGCGTGCGTTTCATACGTTTCGGCTGTCAGCGCCGACGGTCAGCGTGCGGTCAGCGCGACTCTGAAACCAGCCTAAGACTGTGAATCGATACAAAGAATATTTTGACTGTCTACAGTTAGGTAAAATTTCGAATATCCTAGCGTAAAACGATGTTTCATTGCGTTTTAATCACATCACTAGTAGAGATAGTGTGGTACTGAGGTGTGGTATCATTTTTTAGGGTTCCGTACCCATACGGTAAAAACGGGACCCTATTACTAAGACTTCGCTGTCTGTCCGTCTGTACGTCCGTCCATCTGTCTGTCACCAGGCTGTATCTCATGAACCGCGATAGCTGGACAGGCTTCCATACAACAAACGTGGTTTTTTTCGGCGTTTTTGCCTTGTGGTACGGAACCCTTAGTTTTTTTAACGAAATGTCATAAACCTCCACAATTTTACTGTAGCTATATGGGTGCGTTCCGAGTTGCTCTGTAACCGATTTGAGCGTGCTTATTCCAGTTCCGAATTAGTGTAAGCGTGATAACTATGGGTGCGTTCCGAGTTGGGAATGTAATCGATGTAATCGATTTGTGCGTGCTTAAACCCGTACATGACATGCGCCATCTTGCGATAACGCCAACCATGCCTTATAATAATATCACCGTAAGCGCTGTCAAAAATAACAGTGTGTGTGTGTGTGTGAGGGTGTGTCAGTCTGTGTTTTGTTTTGAGTTGCATTATATTTTTAAATTAAACTAACGTGGCAGTTTTGAAATTGTGCTTCTGGCTGACAGTCACTACCTAATCAAAGAAGAACTGAAGCAGAAATGTGGTGTTTATACAAAAGAATACTGTAATAATGTAATAATATCGTTTTGGCATTGAGTAAGCACTGTGTGCACATTGTACGAGCATTCCGAATTGATGACAGCTCTCAGCTGTCATAATCGTAATATTTAAATCGGAACGCATGTAAGATGATGTGAGCACTGTGAGCGATTATAGCTAATGCTAATTCGGAATGCGGCCTATGTCCTGCCCGTGAATCGTCATAGATGACGTCATGACATGCGCCATCTTGCGATAACGCTGACCCATAAAATAATATAATATAACCGTGAGCGCTGTCAAAAATGACAGAGTGTGTATGTGTCAGTGTGTGTTTTGTTTTGAGTTGCATCATTATCTTTAAACTAACGTGGCATTTTCAAAATTGTGCTTCTGGCTGACAGTCGCCACCTAACCAAAGAAGAAGGCATGTGGTGTTTAAGTTACCGTTAGAATACGAAATACGTTAATATGTGCATTAACTAGGTAATCTGCAAATTACCGGGTACCATCCGTTATAGTGTGAAATAGGTTACCGGCCAAACCCGATTTTAGGATGAACTAATTTCGCCTAGGCCTAACCAGTTCTCATTCGTTCGCTCTTATATGTATAGTGTGGGGTAAACTCACCTAATTGTGTCACTCACTTAATTCGGAGATACAACGTTAGGACTCTTTCACAGCGTTATAGGAGTAAAATCCAATACATTAAAATGAACCCTATGATATGGTAATAAAGCTTCTTTTCGTGTACAAATTTTTGTTAAAATCGTGCGAGTGAGATAGTAACAATCACGGGATTTGTCAATTTTGTCATTGCGCCCGCCATGTTTGACGTTTCAACGGTAGCGTGCGACTGTGCTGTCATTATTTAATTAATTTTAAATAGAAAAGGTGAGTGTAAGTTCATGATACTTTGATAATTAGTTGTTAAAAACATATACTTGTTGATACCGATAAAGGTCTTAGTAATTTTGTATTATTATTCCCTTTATTCAATTAAATACATATAAATTATATTTTTAAATATTAGTATAAAAAAAATATAAAAACATTTAAAAATATAAAAAATAGTTGCCCACCGGTATCGAGAGAGCCGTGTCCAGAAATACTGCTTTCTGAATCAAGCCCTTGATCCAGCTGCCCAAGGAGAGCCTCTTCAGGTGTTGGTCGAGGCTCTTGGCTATTAATCCATTGGCTGTCACGACTATCGGCACAATGATCGCTGAGTCCACATCTCACATGTCGACAACCTCGCGAGCCAAGTTAAGATACTTATTAATTTGTTTATCTTTCTCGGCTTTCACGAGGTTCTCATCATGCGGGACGGTTATGTCAACAATCATTGCGCGACGCTCTGATCGATCCACCATCACTATGTCAGGCTTATTGGCAACAATAGTCCTGTCAGTCATGATGGATCGATCCCAGTACAATGTGATATTTCCTTTTTTGAGAACTGGGTCGGGCACATATCTGTAGTACGGTACCTCCGATTCAACAAGGCACAAGAGCACAAGTTTACAAGTTTACACAAGTTTAGTTTACAAGGCTACAAGTTTGTGTCTATGCAAATACACTCCGTTAGGTAGAGGAGAACACCCGGAGATAATATGCCTGACTGATTCCCCCGGCCGGTGGCATGCCCGACAGATGTCACCCGTGCCGTCTTTCACAATAAATCTCCGGTAATTGTTCGTCATCATAACTACGTCCAAAATTGCACAGACAAAACCTTCGGTTTCTCCAAAGAAGTCACCGAAACGCAGCCAGGCTACGGACGCTAGTAAATCTACATCGGGTCCATGTAGCGCCCGGAAAAAGCGTCCGTGAAGCTCCTTACTCTGCCATACCTCCATGCGATCATTAGTGTCAATCACTACTGGCTTGCGCCAGTTCTCTTTACCTAAGGAGAGCGGGGTAAGGCCCTTGTCCACCGCGACTACATCCCGATGCATTCCCACGTCGGTTTCTAGGAAATATTCCCTGAGGCTGCCTCGCGATTGTGGAGAGTCTTAGCGTTTAAAAAGCCTCGACCTCCACAGTTTCGCGGGATATACAGCCTCATTACCGATGATCGTGGGTGATGCATTCGATTTGCAGTCAGCAGCGTACAGACTTTCCTATTCAGGGCGTCGAGTTCGGTCTGAGTCCATTTGAGTATGCCAAAAGAGTACATCAAAACCGGCATGACCCAACTGTTGAAGGCGCGCACCTTGTTTCCGCCTGAAAGAAGACTATTAAATACTTTTTTCAGGCGGCCAAAGAAGCGCTCCTTCAACGATTGCTTCATGTCAGTAACATTGATACCCAACGTTTCCGACATACCCAAATACTTATAGGTTTCGGATGTGGAGAGGGCTCTAAGGTTTGTGGAATCCGAGAGTTGGGTTCCCACGGATTCCACAATCTCCTCTCGCTTTACATGCATGACCGCACATTTATCCACACCAAATTCCATCCTGATGGCGCTACTGAAAGTTTCAGTAATTTTCAGTAGCTCCATCAGTTGCAAATTGTTGGGGGCAAAGAGTTTTAGGTCATCCATGTAAAGGAGGTGAGATATAGCCTGACCACCTCTCCTCAGCCGGTAGCCTAGACCTGAATCCTCCAGCAGTGTGCTTAGAGGATTCAAGGCTAAGCAGCACCAAAGCGGACTCAAACTGTCGCCCTGGAATATGCCTCGCTAGATACTTATCGGCTCGCTATTCTTCTGGATATTTCGACATCCTGGATAGCGAAGGACCGTCCTCCATTGCCCCATACACGACATCAGGAAGGTGCGTAGAGTTGTATCTACTTTATAGAACTCCAGCACCCTCATGAGCCATGTATGCGGCACCGAGTCATAGGCCTTCTTATAATCTATCCAACATGTTGACAGATCCTTTCGGAAACGACGAACCTGTTGGCTAATGGTCATATCAATGAGGAGCAGCTCCTTAGTACCCTGGGACCCGTTCTTACATCCATTTTGAGAGACAGACATGATCGAGTTGGTGTCTATATGTTTGTTAATTTTAGCTCTCAAAATGGATGTAAGAACTTTATAGACCGTCGGTAAACAAGTGATGGGTCTATAATTTTTGGGATCCGCGGTACTACCTGATTTATGGAGCAGGTGGGTTATTCCCGTCGTTAGGAACTGGGGCAGCGCTCCTGACTCTAAGGTTGACCGGAACTGGGATGCCAAGCAGGCGTGCGACCCTTGGAACCATTTTATCCAAAAGTTGTGCAGTCCGTCTGGCCCTGGATATTTCCAGTTAGGCAACGGACGGACTGCACGAGCAACATCTTGGGGACTGATGGTAAGTACCCCCATTTCTGGTATTAGATCGCACGTTCGCTCAATCTTCCCAGTCCAATCACCTTCGGTGTGACTGAAAGGCACCGACCAGATGTTTCGCGAGAACGAACACATGGCGTCATCATCCGTCAGGCGCGTGTCAGTCATACCATAGTCCGGTCGCTCCCAAGCTCTATAAACCCACCTTTCATCCCTCTGGAATGTGCGATTCTGAGTATACCGCTCCACTCTCCGTCTGTACCGACGAATGCGGTTTGCCCATGCACAGATCTTCTGCTTCAGGAAGTCGATACGCTCTGTAACGCGGAACAAATAAACTCGAGAACTAATATCAGTCCCCGAGAACGCCCGCCTCACAAAGCGCATCACTCTAGGGCGAGTATTGCCCTCCCTGAAGCAGATTAGCTTGCCGATGAGTGCTCTAGCCTCACCGATACGACACTCAATCCTGCACTGCCAAGCTGGAACGGCTGGTTTTGGTCGTGGAGCTCTGTCACTATTGTGGAATTTGACATGAGCTACACGACATGCCGCTACAGCTGCACAGTACAAAATTGAATGGGTATCGGTGAGGTCTTTGCTGTCGTTAAAATAATTTGACAGTTGCGAGTCTAGAGCACAAACCAGCGCCTTGTTTTTCTTGTGCATGGGCAAACGAGGTAAACGTGGTCTATGTCCAGGCGGAATAGAGCGGTACTCACAGAAAGCATCCTCCAAAGCGCTCCTCAATCTTGCATTGCACTGGGAACTCACGGATATAGCCTCGTCATCATCCTCTACATCAACACGGTCGGGTCGCTGTGAAACACTGGGTGAATTTTGCAGAACTTGCACCGCGACCAATGACGAAGCAGGCGTAACATGGCTATTCCGTGATTCGAGGCGTAGTCGATCAAGTACGACGTTATCCAGCATATGGTTACGCTCGATGACCCGCACCTGATCCGACAGTCGTTGCGCCGAAACGTTGACAGCTGGTTATTATTATTATTTAGTATTTATTTATTTTGAGCGCTTGGCACACTGGGGCGCGGGCGCGGCGCGGCGAACTCAAACATATCAACTTTTTTGGAAGTGTCCATAGTGGGCATGCGGGCGCGGTGAGCGGCGCGGGCTGCTCGGCGCGAGCAGCGCGCGGAGTGCGCGCACTTATATTTTGACAAACACTGGTCCAGTGTGATCAGATGCATATATACTTTATAGACATTTCCGAGCATCAGTAATTCAGTATTTTTGTAAGTATATTGGCGGAAGTAAGTTATATTTTTGGGTATATTTTGGATAAAAAGCTATGTAACACCGTAGCGATAGTCCCCGCGCACATTGATGTTCAGGGAATTACCCGGATTTAGTCTACTATTTACTAGTTCCCGCACCCGCGCCCTCCCCGCGCCTCAGTCTGGACGCACACTGAGCGCGGTCGTGCATGAGCTTTGAGTATTAAACCAACCGGAGACGCCACGAGTACTAATATCTATGCAAATAAGACTGTCACTTTCATCGCGGGGGACGAGGGAATGCAATAATACACTAATGCAATTCGATCGCGTTGTTACGCACGCACACAAAACAAAAAACAAACACAAGCATAAACTATACGCACACATGTATATAACCGCTATGACCGGCGGTCTCGTACCTTTGGCAGCGGGGATCGCCTGACAATGGCGCCTCCAGTTGGTTTAATACTCAAAGTGCATGAGCATTCTTGTTCTATGAGCGATTACGGCATAATTCGGAATGCAGCTTAAAAGTCCCACCTTATGCCAAAATGACATTGGCGTTTGTTTTATGTGTTGTTTTTGTTTGTCAGATTTCCTCTAAGTAGGGTTTGAACGTTAGTCTTTTGAGCTTCATAGAGTACTGTGACGTAAATCGATACCTGTATCATCATTAGACTGGTATCGATCTTACAATTAGGGAATTTAACACCGTGCTGTTACGATTGACCCACGAATCAATTAGTAGATAGATAATAGTATATAATAATAGTCTTCTAAATTAAATTGATAGTATTACGATGGAGTACTGTGATTATAAATTTTTATTGCTAATTTTGCGTTTCCCCTTTTGTTTTTTAGCAATACAGCTTCAATAGCACTCTACACTAACCTTGGTACTCAAAAATAATCAATCACTAGCTTAACTATTTATTAACCAGCTTATCTACAGTTTAAAAACACTGTACCTACTATAGCGTAGTATATCGACTCCCAGTCGGCTATTCACCTGTTCCATGGATTCCGAATAGATCTAGTTGGCCTACGCCATCAAATTAAAATACCTTATTTCTCGATCAAAGTTTTAGGAGTAAACAGTTGTTGAATTTCACTACAAGCGACATTTTTTTGCCACCAAATGAACCAATTTATCTGCACGGATGAGATGCGCTCTGGATACTCTATGAAGTTATAGTTAATATCATTGCACATTGAACGATCAAGGGTGGTGCGCCGACCTCTCGCAACGCTTTTCTAACTAGCTATAATTAAATTGCCTTTTCCTCTTTGAGTTGCTAATTTTATAACACTTCTAATTAGCAATGACCACAGAAATGTAAACTTAAATCTATGGCGTTGACGCACTGCCCTTTAATAAAATCATAGGTAGGTATGTAATTTTAATTTACGAATATTAAGATACTGACTTCCATACCTAAGGAGGCTTATTTTTTTAGGGTTCCATACCAAAATGGTAAAATGGAACCCGTATGGTGAGACTCAAGTATATCTTTCTGTCACAGCTGGATATCTCAAGAACTACTAATGCTATCAACTTGAAATTTGGAATAGTCTTAGATGACGTTTGCCCAACTATCTTGCAAATAAGAAAGATTTTTTTTTTCCATCTGGTACTGAAAGGTTATCTTAAAAATTCGATGTGGGGCTAATAGGGCATGTGGGGGGTATCATATGAAAGAGCGCAGTTTGCACATTCTCAACATTTTTTTTTTTAGGCCGCATATCTTTCGACTTTTTATGAAAAATGTAAAAAAATACCGTTCCCCCCTTATCTCCGAAGTTTGCAAAGAGAAAAATCTGAAATTATTCTATGGAATTGAAGTTTATGTAAAGATTACAGGAAAAATAAAACGATGACTCTAAATAGCACACTTTTTCAGAAATCATCTTTAAAAGTTACACTAGTTCCACTATCGGTCAAGAGATGGCGCTGACCTAAAACTGCAATATTTTACACCGCAGAGCGCAATATTAAAAATCTGTAACGAATATAGGCCCCGCCGATGAAAATTTAAAAACATATGATGGTACGGAACCCTCGGTGCGCGAGTCCGATTCATTCACAGCACATCAGTGACGATACCAAAATTAACGGCAGCCAAAACCGCTACTACCTTGCTGACCACAGAACGCAATTACTTCTAGAATTGAAGACTAACTAACATTATTTTGAGCATGTGCTAGCTGGCTGGCTGGCCCTCTCGTACCAATGTGCGATTTTTTAACGCGGCGTTTTTTTTTTTTTTATCGCAAACTGAATTTTCAACGCACTGCTTAGCGCCAAGAGTTGAAAATACAACAGTGTATCTTTTTGACGTGCTGGGACTGGGATGCACTCTGTTGGACCGAGCGTTGATAATCCAGTGCGTGAGTTGCGTGACAAAAAATGGGCGCGTTAAAAAATCGCCCGTGCGCACTTGGGCTTGGGCCACGTTCCCACGGACGTTAAAATATCGCGGCGGGATTTTATCGCGCACTGGATTTTCAACTCTCGGTGTTGAGCCGAGCGTTGAGAATCCAACAGAGCGCATCCCAGCACGTCAAAAAAACACATGTTCGATTTTCAAAAATCCAGTGCGCGATAAAATCCCGCCGCGATATTTTAACGTCCGTGCGAACGTGGCCTTATTCTGTGCGGGTCTCGCCGACACAAGAGGAGATAATTAATCAATTAAAAGACTGTAAAGTCTTGTAATCCTCGAAGCTGGACACATAATTTACTATGCTTATCATTTTCTCCCGCCGGCGCCGCCGTTTGTATCCCTCTCGACACCGTATTACTTACCCAAAATACGCTCTTGGACGTGGAGTTGCGGAAACCAGCCTGATAAACAATACAATGCTTCTCTCAAGTCTCTCGACTTTGAGTAAATAATCCATCAATTAAATTAATTAGAAACTGACAATATAAAACAACAATAAAAAAATTAAATTAGGAACTACTTAGGTACCTACCCATTTAATGGATTTATTTGAGAAACACAAACAGTCTAAATGGAAAACTGGAAGCTAGTCATCGTTTCTTGCCCTAATCCTCCTGTTCCAATTTATTTGGGGTCAGTATGTCTTCTTCTTCTTACTTCTCTATTAGTCGTCATCTCAGTAGTCACCCCTTTTCCAAACCATCTTTCACACATTCCATTTTCATCGTAGAGGTACCTACTCTTAAAGCCATCCACATTTTTACTCAAAACTTTCTTCTCGATGAGGAAACTGGAAGCTAAATGGGAAATTATTTATAGACCATTAAGTACAATTTAAAACTGAATAATAAAAAGCAAGCGAGTAGGTAATTAAGTTGCCTATTTTCTCCGTTTGTGAAGAGGCTACAACCTACGCCGTTTCGCCGACATTCCACGTTTTCGAAACACGTGATTTGTTACGTAGCGATGGTAGGTAGCCTGGAATAGTAAGAGCTATACATATAATATACCTTTTTATGTGCAAAATTCACAGGCACGAATACCTACTAGCGAAAAGGGGTTGGTAGTTCCTTTATTTCATTTTACCAGCTTTGCGTGCGTTTATGATATGGTAAAGAGCGGAATACTTAATATAGATTCGGATCTATAACAAATGCGTGTCCTTAGAAGTAATTCGATTAAGTAACTAAGTTCCTACGGGTACACAACACTGACAAAAATAGGTACTTAATCCACTACAGGCTTCCATAGATAAATTGGAAAAATAATTAAGTAAATCAAAACTCAACAAATCAAACTACTTTTCTAAAATGAATAACTTATTCATCGGGCTTCCTATCCTATTCCATAAACGATAGCTCAGGAACTGGGTGATCAGCAATGATTAAAATAAATAAGTAAGGACATCATCGCAACTAGTAAAATAATTGTCATTAAAAAGTCAAGTTGCAGTGTAGTGTACCTATTCAATAACTACGCAGCTATGCTATTCGTCTATCATGTACATCGCATCGTAGGTAGGGGGATGTAACATGAAAACGTGGGGTCAGGAACAAAATCAATATTAAGTGCGCACGCGATCCGCGCAAGCCCACCCCACGTCCGACGCGACGCCGCCGACGCGACGCTAAAACCTTACGAACAATATATTATTTTAACTACGTATAACAGCTCTATTTAAAAAAAAATAGACAGTATGCTGTAGGTATCATAGTCAGGCCTAGCAACTATTAAAAATAAAATATGAATTTCGCGGCTAAAATAGTAAAATGTCTACGGTAACTATTTAACTAGGTAATTTAATTTGATCGTGAAATCAAAATAAAAGTTATTCGCAAATCACCATGCACTTTGTATCTAAGTAATTGCATAGCACGTAATAACGATCACATCAAAAACTAACATTGTATTAGTTAGGTACAGACAGCAACAAAATTAAAAATAATATTGCGTGTTGAAAATTGGTTCAAAGAGTTCAATGAAAACTTGTTTGAGGAATATTTATCATCAAAATATAGGACTAGGTAAAATGTAATAATGAAATGACATAAATTTTTCTAAAATGTAGAGGCCCTACTTACAGAAAATAAATCATTTATCATAGAACAATTTTTACTTGCCGAATGCCGAAATATTTTTTTACTCTTACTGTTGACAGAATGACGGTACACTTCTAAATACAGCCACGCGTTCATGTAAATGATAAAGTTTTAAAATCATATTTTTGATAATCTTTCACGATGAGTAGGTAGCTCTTTTATGTAAGTACCATATTATTTACGTAGATCAAAGTTCTTTGTTACGGTAGAAGGAACTACTGTTTTTATTTGTTTTAGGAATTTTACTTCACTCTAACTACTCTCGCAGAGCCTATGGTTGTTGTATTTTTACATATCATCAGCAATATCAAAACAGTAAAATGTCCCCAAATGTTATTATGTAAACTATTATTAGGTGCGTCGTTAACGTAAGGATTCATAATTCACTTTTCAACTTTCCGCAAAGTTACCTACCAGTTTTTATTACTTACATAATTATGCATAGAATGCATTCTGCGTCCTTCGATTCGCCCACCCCTCGGTAACCTAGTAGGGATAGCGTAAAGAGAGTATAATTATTTCTCAGAGTATTGGTTAAGCAACTATGCAGTATGCTATTGGAAATCACTTTCAATCATTCAATTGAAAAATATAAGATAGCTCTACATTTTTGGGACGAATAGCAGGTAGGTATAGATGTTGACAGCAACTTCTTTTATAACATCACCCCGTTTCTGATCGATAGAGGCAAGCTGGAAATAGATAGGTAAAGCTACCAGAAGTTAATTTGTAAATAGTTAAATAATGAGTAAGTAAATGATAAGATTTGCGACTATTGCGTAGCCCACAGCTGGAGGTAGGATAGACCATTGTCACATGGGGTATATTATTATACCCGATCGTAAGCAACGTTAGGTAACGGCAACGTTAATTAAAGGGACGTAATAAAAATATAGGTAGATAGGTACCTAGTTCGACTAAATTGACATTGAAAAAAAATGGTATTGGTTTTCCATGCTTTCTTGATGAGAATACAACACGCATCCATATCTATATATAGAGTGTTATGTAGAAAGAGAGTTGATGGAATAAAAGCAATTTGCGCGTGAACAGGGTGGCGCGTTGGCGATGCGGAGTCAGGGCGGGCGCCGGTGGCGACTAAAACGCGCCCCTCGCGATACGACGCAGGCGCGCGCCGCTCAACCGACGCTCAGTTGGATCGATAAGATAAACGCGCAACCCCGGTCTACGAGTTAAATCAATATCATTTCTATCGATTTTTGCAGCCGCAGCCGCCGCACACCAGATTTGAGGGTCGCAAACGGTGGGTGCGCGCATTGCGTTGTTTGAAATTATTTGAAAGTTGAATTGTAATTTCCATGTTCTGTGAATAATGTGTAAAAGACTGTAATGTGTGTGCAAAAGTTTAGAATACTTAAAACTTTTGTCGACTATATCGATTGTCGGAGTTTTACGGTAAATATTTCTTTTGCGCTAAAGTTCAATGAACGCATAGCTCGTAAGCAATAATTGTATTATTATAAAAAAAAACATAATTATGAAAGAATCATAAAACTATTTTTAAATGTTGAGCGTATTTTAAATTACCATTTGTGGAAAAAAAAGGACAATTTGATTAATTTAATGATTGGTATTAACTATTTAAATTATTGTACTCTGTGGGTATTATTTTATTTGTATTTTGTTCCACGTTATGCGTCACCGGTGGATCGATGCACGCTTTTTTATGTTATTGTTTTGATTTCGTTTTTGTCGTGTTTATTTTGAAATAAAATGCACAAAGTTCGAATTTAATTTACCCATTGTTTACAGAAACCTACGACTAGAGCTTTTCTACAAAATTTAAATAAAATTACGCAAATGACTATAACTTGCAGTGAGTTTTATCAATATCCTGTTTTGACTTTTTGTCATTCATTCATTCAATTCAAATAGGAATTTAAAAAATCGTATTCTGACGTAAACAAAATGAACGCGCGTAAGTTAAATTTTTTTTTTATAAATAAAATGATGAACGTTTGCTGTAGATGGTGTGAAATGTAGGAAATAGAGAAGAAAAATGACGTCCACGGACACATACCAGTTAAAATGGCACTCGCACAGTTCCCATCTGAACGGTTCCGTGGCGGCTTTGCTGCGTTCGGAGCGGTTCACGGATGTGGTGCTATGCACCCTGGACGGATCTCAGATACCGGCGCACAAGTTTATCTTGAGCTCGTGCAGCGTGTACCTGTGCAACCTGTTCGAGGGCCAGCGCTCGGTGACGCGCATGGGCGGCATGCTGTATGTCGTGCTGCCTTCCGAGATCTCCACGAAAGCGTTGAAGATTCTCGTAGAGTATATGTACAAAGGTCAGTAGTTTGTAAATTCTCTTTCACTTTAGTACCTCTGCGCCGATTGAAATTAGAAATATTTCCGAATTTACGTTTGTTTACTTATTTACTATTTCAAATTATGCGTCTCTGTAATTCATCTAGCTTTTTACGTTGTTCTTCAAATAAAATATTTTTGAATCTGTCACTTTCACACATTTAGGCTGGTTACCCAGTGATCAATGTATAGGTGAACTGTGCACGTATGCATGGTAGCATTTATATACCGATAAATACACTTTACTAGCCTGGCAATTTCTATCCGGCAGCCTGGACTTAATAAAGAAAGTATGAGTCGGCGAATAATGCAACCCGTCCTTCATCCCTTTATGACATAAGTACACGTAAACACTATAAATCTAAATTTTACATCAATTTCCAGGCGAAACAACAGTTTCAAACGAAGTTCTAGACACCGTCTTAAAAGCTGGTGAAGTCCTCAAAATCCGAGGACTGTGGAGACAGACTGAAGATGGCAGCGATGGATCTGCTGAAAAAACGGCAACACAAGCTATTGCCACCACTAGTGTTATGAAGGCGGGTTTGGCAAAGAAACCTGACGAGATACCAATACAACCAAAGATAGCTGTTAAGAAAGATGATAAGTTGTTGAAAGCCTTCAATGCGGGACAACCTGGTCAAAGGTATGTAGAAATCCTAATTACTGACTACAGTCCGGCTATTGAAAGAATGCATTCTTGACACCGTCAGTTTCGAACAAACAAATACATGTTTTGCGAAATTGATCTTTATACTACTAAAAATGAAATGTGACATTTCTAGTAACTATACTAGAATTGTCAAACAGGAGGTGAGGTGGACAGAGCGGCCCGAGGCTAAATAATAACAGCCACACAGGTTGATCGATCAAGTTAAGCTACGCTTGCCGCAGTTGGTCTTTAAATGGCCTGACGGCAGACTGTAATTTTATTTACTCTAGCAAAAAATTATAATTATGTTCTTTTTCTCCTGGGCCCTATTTCTCGTAACTTATTAGACTAATATTATTAGTCCATGAACAAATATTTTTTACAAGTTTACTAGTGTGCGTTTCTCGAAGCTAAGGTAGTAAAATATTAGTTACTAGTTGCCAACTAATAAATATTAGCTAAAATTACAAGAGTAAATTCAATTTGGTTTCATAAAAAAATTAGTTATTAAATACTCTTGTAAATTACACTGATAAAGCTATTAGTTTCAGAAGGCTTGTAAAAAATATTAGCCAAAATTATTAGACAAAATATTTGATATTATTTATTACCAAACAAATTTTTACAAAAATGTGGTCATGTTCGGACACTTCCGACAATGAAGGAGATATAATAATAATTCGCCGTCAGTTAAAAAGACTTGTCTTTTTAACCAGAAACACTTAAGAAATATTGATAAAACGTTTGAGAAACCCCCAAACATAATAATTATTTTGCTTCTAATACACTTCTCAAAACCATTAGCTTTAGATCCATGGTAAATTGAATTTAATAAAATACATCATCATCTGCCTAGCCTTTTCCCAACTATGTTGGGGTCGGCTTCCAGTCTAACCGGATGCCTATCTAACCTCCACAACCCAGTTACTGGGTATGGCAGCCGGGTTTAACGGCTTAACGTACTTTCCGAGGCACGGAGGGGTCACGGTAAGTAAAAATGGTCACCCATCCACAGACCAACCGCGGCAAGCGTAGCTTAACCTGATCGATGGACCTGTGCGGCTGTTATTATTTAGCCACGGGCCCCTATTTAATAAAATAATTTACTTTAAATAAAACAATCCGCTTTTACCACCAGTGTGCAAAAGACAAAATCAAACGAATCAAAAAGTGGCGGGAACTCTTTCCGTATTTTTTTAAGAAGTAAAGAGGCATTGGTACCTATATATTATGTGTATTCAGCCAAGCCAGCCTAATATTTTTCATTAGTCTGCTACTACTAGTTATTAGTCCAGTACCTGTTTTTGAGAAACAGGAAATATTAGGACTTGTAATTTTTACACTAGTAACTAATATACTAGTAAACTAATAATTTCGAGAAATAGGGCCCTGCACAGTAGAGGGGCTAACCTAACACCCACTCTCGTAAAGATCGGAAACGCTACACTCGGAACTCGTGGACGAGTATGTTTATCTAGGACGAACTATCCAGTTAGGTAGGTCCAACTTCGAGTATGAGTTCAATCGTCGAATCCGACTCGGCTGGGCAGCGTCCGGAAAGCTACGCAATATCTTTTCGTCCCACATACCGCATTGTCTCAAAACGAAAGTGTTTGTGTGCGTGTTGCTGGTGATGACTTATGGCACTGAAACGTGGTCGCTCACATTGGGCCTTATAAGAAGGCTAAAAGTCACCCAAAGTGCAATGGAGAGTGCTATGCTTGGAGTTTCCCTGCGTGATCGAATCAGAAATGAGGTGATCCGCAGGAGAACCGGTAACCGCGACATCGCCTGAAGCATTGCCAATCTTAAATGGCAGTGGGCAGGGCACATTGCTCGCAGAACAGACGGCCAATGGTGCCGAAAGGTTCTGGAGTGGCGACCGCGTACCGGAAGACGTAGTGTTGGAAGGCCTCCCACAAGGTGGACCGACGACCTTGTGAAGGCAGCAGGAACCCGTTGGATGCGAGAAGCACAGAACCGGTCGAAGTGGAAGTGCTTGGGGGAGGCCTATGTCCAGCAGTGGAGGTCTTTCGGCTGAAATGATGATGATGGTTGACCTGCTAAAAACATCAACTCTTTATAATTTTTACCGACCGCTGAGTGGTTGTCTGTGTGGTGCCGGACTTAAGGAATAGCACCACCCCTTACTTCCCGTGGGTGTCGTAAAAGGCGACTAAGGGAGACCGGAGAATGGGCAGCAGCGTTCTCTATGCATTACACCATCATACCATACTGCGATCGCCAACCCGCCTGCCAAGCGTGGCGATTATGGCAAACCCAAAAATTGGGGGAGGCCTATGTCCTGCAGTGGCCGACTTTCGGCTGAAATGATGATGATGATTCATATATTGAGATGTGAATAATTTAGAAGTATTTTGCTGTTTTGAATAATTTTGATAGTGCTGTTTTCGTATGTTTTATCGTGTTTAGATATCGATACCCATCATGTCTGCAAAGTTTACACAAGAAAAACCGGTGAAGTGCGAGTCGGACTCGCGCATCGAGGGTTCCTTACAAAGTAGGTCCCGAATGTAACTACAAATTTATGGTTTTCGGATTTTTTCCTTTACTTGGGCTACATGACATTGCCTCTTGCCAACCATAATTCTAGGTCAATGGGAAGTACCTACCCTATAGGTTTTGATTCCCTTGCGAGTGTGCGGCATAAACGGAACATAAACGCCCTTATCTTTTGATAGCGTTGACTTAGAAGTTTGATTTTTTCACTGCTTAAAGCGATTGCAGCCCTGAGTAATTGGTATTAATTTCAACTTGATGACTCCACGCGTTCCTGAGAAAAAGGGTCTGGACAGATAGACGGACAACGAAATGATCTTATAAGGGTTCCGGTTTTCCTTTTGCGGTAGATTTTCTATGTTGATATTTCAAGTGACTTTCAATATCTGAGGGTCTGACTTTGAGGGTTTTTGATCTATCATGTTTGACATCGCGTCTGTAGAGTTTAGCTAGTTATGTTAATGTATGGTGTGTAGTACGGAAGAAAAGCTTTACGCTTTCCTTCTACTGAGTAAGCAGAGAGGATCGAGCTTAACATATACCTAGCGTACGATCCAACAATACCCCACTAGCGTGTGGGGTATTGTTGGATCGTATAATTAAAATAGATTATGATGTTTCTAAGTAACTGTGCTAATTAAGTCAATGTTTTTTAGATAAACAACATGCTGCTTTAATGGCGACATTAATTTAACACACGTACTTATTACGGTTTTCGTTATAAGAGCATATTTTAATTTCATTAAACGTTATTATTTATTTACAATTTTCTAAAATTGCGTCTTGGAGCGTAGATAATTTTCCGGGGTCACGAATCATAATATAGCATCAATGAAATTAAAACGAATAACGTGGAAAGAATAGGTGAATTGAAGGAAAGAGGGCTAGGGGTAGCCCTATGTCGGCGAGCGGCGCAGGCGGTAGTTTTCAAATTACGAATTATGTTGTTATAATTTTTATGATTACTGGCCACTAGCCCTAATTACCCGTCTGTTAAATTAATGTCGGCATTGTAGCGGCACGTTGTATTTCCAAACACCACAAAAATAACTTTATTTTTCAACTTACATTTGCCATTTTTCTTGCCAATATTGCCAATATTCATCCCAACTACGGAACCCCTATCTGTGCGTGGACCGAAGTCGGACACGCCCTTGGTCTTGCTCGGATTTTTAACTTTTAATCGCATCTCTAAAGACGTGTGTGTTTAAAACATTTCTGCCGTTTTATTTTGATGGTATACCACAAAATTAATTGTGTAATGTTTTATTCGAAGGCCCATGTTCATTGGTCCGCCAAAGCTGGTGTTCATCAAAACGACCGAAGGGGGCACACAAGCGGCGATCAGACCCGGCGGGCCCAAGGGGCAGACGATCCTGGTCGCGCCCGCGCCCGCCGCGGCCGAGCCCGCCGCCACCGCTACCGCGCCCACAATAGCCACAGCGACTGCAGCCACGTCTACCCTCGCTCCCACCACTGTCACGGTAGCCACCACCACCGCCGCCAGTGAGGACTCGTCAGACGAACCGCTGACACCGAGGATCTTGAGAAAACATGCTGAAAGGAAGTATGGAAAGAGGCAAAAGACTGAAACGAAATCAGATAATGAGGAGACTAAAGACTCTGAAGAAGGACAGGATAATGCTTCTGAGGCTTCAAGTGAGTGTTTTTAATTCACTACTCCAAGTTAGAGCTTAATAAATACAGCCCGATTCAAAGTTTTGATGGCTCTGAAGTGCACTACTTTCTGCACTCCTCTTTGTTACTGCGCAGGATTACTTGGGTGAACCAAGTTGGGTTGGGTGAACCATTTCTTCTCAGGGCTAGTCAGATAGGTACGAAAATAGGAAATGTCGACTCCATTTAGCTTTTTTTTTTATTTGACGTGAGGTGTAATTCCGGTATCCTGTTTACGGAATAAAAAAAATCATTTCATTTGCTCTGAATAGTATTTATCCACAATCATAATATAAGCATACCCTCAGGAGTCACAGCACTTGCGATTTTTAATCAACATTACTAATGTATGGGGAGAGGAAAGCTCAGTACCTACTTGCTGAATCACCTTTTGGCCTTTGGGCTACAAACGACATTGTGTTCATTAAAGCATGATACAAATTATATTTCCTTATTTTCTGACAGAAAAATCATCGCAAAGCCTAACGGAAACCGACATCCAAATAAAAGACGAGCCGGAATGGGACGCCAGCAGCATCGAAGAGGAGGAGAGATCCATCGCCGAGATGTTCCAAGCGGAGATGAGCGTCAAGAATGAACCTAACGACGAGGTTGATATTGAAGAGGAGAGCTTGGTAATTGAAACCTTCTCTTAACTGCCAAGGCTTATTTTTAGGGTTCCGTACCCAAAGGGTAAAAACGGGACCCTATTACTAAGACTTCGCTGTGTGTCCGTCTGTCTGTCTGTCTGTCTGTCACCAGGCTGTATCTCAAGAACCGCGATAGCTAGACAGTTGAAATTTTCACACATGATGTATTTCTGTTGCCGCTATAACAACAAATACTAAAAACAAAATAAAATAAATATTTAAGGGGGGCTCCCATACAACAGACGCGATTTTTTTGCCCTTTTTTGCTCGATATCAAAAATGGCAACAGGTAGGCACTTGAAATATTCACAAAATACTCAGTTGTATTTTAACTTTAATAATAAATAATAAAATTAAAATAAAATAAATATTTAAGGGGGGCTCCCATACAACAAACATGTTTTTTTCGGCGTTTTTGCCTTGTGGTACGGAACCCTTCGTGTGCGAGTCCGACTCGCACTTGGCCAGTTTTTAATCTTATATTTTGAATTGTTTCTTCATTTGTCTTTTTTTTTTACATTGTTCTCACATATAGAAGCAACAAGAATAATGTACCCAGGATTTTGTAATAACTTGATTTAAAAGAGTGTCCATGGAGTTTCTTGCCCGTTCTTCTCCATAGAGATCTACGTTTTGGAATGGGCAACTAGCTTCAACTTTCTGACTAACTGACAGACTATTTAATTTTGACAATTCAAAAGTGCCTGTACAAGGTTTAATTGAAATAAATGCTTTGAGTTTGAGTTTGAAACAACTTGAAATAGTTAGTTAAATTATATTACAAACCAAGTAACCATTTGTCAGTTTGGCTTGCCATCCGCAAATATTTGTCGGATTTAATCAGTACTAAGATGATGGAAGCGATCGGGTGGGCCCAATATCCGGCTTAGTTTGATCGGATAGTAATTTGTCTGTTACAATTTCAAGTGAAGAGCTCTTCACTTCCCAGTGATAAAGTGTTTAAAAGCTCAAATTGTGTGCACAGATCTACAGCCCGCTGGCGTGCGA
Source organism: Mesoligia furuncula (assembly GCA_916614155.1). Taxonomy (NCBI): domain Eukaryota; kingdom Metazoa; phylum Arthropoda; class Insecta; order Lepidoptera; family Noctuidae; genus Mesoligia; species Mesoligia furuncula. The sequence goes on along the minus strand of OU744800.1, from coordinate 24,983,467 downwards.
GCTGTGCGCGGAGGTGTTCACGGTGCCGGCCGCCTGGGTGCGCCACGTGCAGAACCACGCGCGCAACGACACGCAGCACGCGCGCAAGAGGAAGCTGCGCTCGGCCGTACGTACACATGCGCACTATACGACTATGAACTCCTCTGACCACTACTTATCTGATACTTTTGGAACAGACCACATGCGATAATGATGAAGGGGGCCCACGAGGATAAACTTGCCCCTTAGCTGGTGCCCATGACTTTGATCTCCCCCCTTAATTCCCAACTTAACCGGTTCCCACGAGAATCTCTCCCTTAGCTTGATCTTACGACTATCTCGTCTAAAAATATTAATTTTATACTGTTGTCCTTCAGAGCGATGACACGGAGGAGACTATGGCCCTGCTGAAATGCGACCTCTGTATGAAGCACTTTCCCAACCCGGCTGAATGGGTGCGCCATATACAAAGCACGCACACTGAATCAGGTCAGTACAAGAACTTTAATATATTGTCCTGTCTTCTTGAAAAATATCTAGAAAATAAATATATAATAATTTATGTATTTTCAAATTAGTTAAATTTAACAGTCCAAAAGAAAAACCAGCTAGATATTAGATTGATTCTTCTTAAATTATTATTCTTTTTGTTTGCAATTTTCATAACAAAATAAGGAAATGTAGGGAGTAAAGGCAGGCCGAAATGTACTTCGTTTATCAGTAAAGAATACAGTTGAATTCCGGTTTAAAAATAATTCATGACTGAAATTCATACAAATAAAACGCAAAGTATAAGAGTCCAAACAGTTTTCGGTCAGGGCCAAGGCCTTTCGGACTCCGGGTCAGTGTTAACGCATGGGCATGCTTCGGAGGGCTCGGATGGCCCGTAGCCCGTATAATGCTTTCCAAAGACAGTATGCGCTTCGGGAATCATCGTCTCGCTTCGGAAATACGAACGCGCGATGATGAGTTCTACTAGAGCTGTTAAAACCATGATAGTACTTGCCTATTTTAAAATAGCATTTTTGACAAAATAATAGACTATTTATTTACTTATACTTTATTGTACACCAGAAAAAGCATTTTTAGGGTTCCGTACCTCAAAAGAAAAAACGGAACCCTTATAGGATCACTTTATTGTCCGTCCATCCGTCCGTTCGTCCGCCCGTCAATCCGTCCGTCCGTCAGTTCGTCCGTCCATCTGTCTGTAAAGACCCTTTATCTCGGGAACGCGTGGAGGTATCGAGTTGAAATTAAAACCATATACTCAGGTCTACAGTCCCTTGAAGCTGTGAAAAAATCAAACACCTAAGTTAACTTAAAAAAAGATACGGGCGTTTATGCCGCAAAAAACAACACGGGAATCAAAATTTATAGTGTACTTCCCGTTGACCTAGAATCATAAAATTTGGCAAGAAGCAAGATCATTAGCACAAGTAAAGGAAAAAATCCGAAAACCGTAAATATGTAGGTACATAAAAAAACCCGTGATAAACTATTTACATACCTATAAAGTACGGAACCCTCGGTGTGCGAGTACGACTCGCACTTGACCGGTTTTTAGGCTTGCGTACTAAGGCATAAGGGTGCGAACGGGACCCGGTTAGTAAGCCTACGCTGACAGACGGACGGACGTCCGTCTGTCAGCGGGCTATATCTCATGAACCTTAATAGGTAGACGGTTGACCTTTTCACAGTGTGTATTGTTATCTATTGCTGCTATAAGAACAAAAATCATAAAAACACAATAAAGCTAAAAAAATTAAAGTGGGGTCTCCATAAAAGAAAGGTGTTTTTTTGCCTTGTGATCGGTGTGCGAGTCCGACTCGCACTTGGCCGCTTTTTTTTTGTTATCCTATACTGTGCCTCTGCTAGGCAAAGGCCTCCCCCATATCGTTCCAGGAACTCTTTTCCCGGATATTTTTTTTTTATTTATTAGCAATAAAAAAATACAAAACCTGCAATGGGCGGCCTTATCAATAACTCTATGCAATTTCAAACTCAAAAGATTTGAAACGGTTTCAAAAGTTTTGGGTGACAAATGACGATCTGAGACTGGGGTTGGTAAGGGCGCGTACACATAGAACGTCCGTTTTTACAGGATCCTTTTTAACGGATCTTTTCTGATCTCTTTTTTCTTTTATACTGGATGCGGAATACTGTATTGTGTGTGAACTGGCTCATACAACTACATACACCATCAAATAACGGACCCAGTATATCGGATCGCTATGTGTACGCGCCCTAACCCGGCAGAGAAAACTTCATACAAACGCACAGTGATTCTGATTGATAGGTGCGTAAAGCGCGGTAGTACATGGTTAGAATCATTGCCTCTGTGGGCGCGTGAGGGGTTCCTTTGTGGCGGAACGTTCGTGCTAATTCGGAAACACGAAGATTACCGAAGTGCATACCTCTTCTCTCTAAAAAGTTTGTTATAATGTAATTTTGTTATTCAGTTTGACTAATCATTTGGATGATACCTAATGACTAGCCCACCTACATTATGTATTTGTTGTAACTTTTTAATAAAATAGGTCAAAGTCTATACGTTAAGGATATACGTTATTATAGACTCGGTAATAAGGCGTATAAATGCATTATTTATTTATATGGTTCTATAAATCCGAAGATCAGTTAGAAATTATGAGTAGAGAGGCGAAATCTTAATATCGTATTAATTGTGTTATTTTAAACATGTTTTTCTTTTCTTTTGCTTCCTCCCAAAATATTTACTAAGTATACTTTCTGGAGCCATTATTTTACCAGCATTTCCAAACATTAATGACATAGCCGAAATTAGATTTTTTTTTAAATGTAATAGGCTAATTCTCGACAAACGAACATCCTGTCGCCGAAATAGTGTTTTTTTAAATTATGTTATAATTTTTTACCTCTGCTCTTTATGCCTTAAAGTAAACAGACGGACTGCATTCGACGCTACAGGCAAGCGGGAAAGAATATGAGGTTGCTTTGCTTTAGAAAATCGTATTATTGGCTCTTCACAACAAAAATAGAATACATGCACTAACACTTTTTTGTAGATCACTTGCGTTGAGATGCAGTCCGTCTGTCCACACTCTTACTACCTATGCTTTAAGATACACTACTTCATATCCTGCTACTCAACCATGATAATCACTTCAGTTATAATTTATTAATAAAATTAAACGTTGAAATGCTTTGTATGCTTATTAAAACCTTTGCTGTACTTGATATTATTTGCCTTTACAAAACAAAGAGTTGCATAAATTGTGTGATTGTCTGCCTGACTGAACCCTGTTCTAAATGTTCGTTCGATGTCGATTGTCTAGAATTGGCCATGTCAAACAACAGTGCCCCACCAAAACGTCACAATCGTTTCACAGAGGGCGCGCAAAACAAGAATTGCTCGCAATGCAAGAAGTCATTCCCGTCACACGCATCGATGCTCATACATATGCGTACGCACACAGGTGAGTCACGAATACATTTACTTTAGTAAAGCTTCTCTTCTGTGGGTAATTAGTCGGCAACATAGACTAGACATATGGTCATATGTGAATAGTTGTATAGATCACAATACTATTCGCCATAAGCTGGCGTGCAGATCTGTCCCCTTATTGCGTAACACACCATCAGTCACATTCTGAATCATATTGAAGGGTATTGCTAACTCATTGCTTCATACGTTCGAAAAAATTGTCTGCCCAACAATGAATGTTGTTGAGCTTTCAAAATGAAAGCCATTGCTACTGATAGTGGTTTACGCAATTACCCGACTGATTCAATAATAAATGAAAAGAAATTGCGACAGTATCTTTCTAGTACAGGGGGCTAGGGGGCTTTCTAGTTGGGGAGGTTATCTTGATAGCGGATCAATGAGCGTGACGTCCTGGTTCGATCCTCAGGGCTGGCTTGATCAAGCTTTATTCTGTCAGAAACGGCTCAGTTCGAAAATGACAAATGATGCATTTTTCGGCTACAATCTACCGCAGCCTCATGATGTAGGTATAAACAGCGAACCGAATGCTTGATGAGGCGAATTTGAAATTAAGATGAGACATTTGAGTTACTGTTTTGATCAATAAGTCGAATTGCACTTAAAAAAAAAACTACCATTTCGTTGTAGATAGGCTTAGTTACCTAGGAGGGGTCAACGGGGCCATGCCTTACACAGTAACATAACAATTGAGTACTTCATATTTATTCTTCATATTTATTCGTGTAAAGAAGTTGGAAATAAAGAGGCACTATTTTTATTATACAATTTCAGGTGAACGTCCATTCATATGCGGCCTCTGCAACAAAGGTTTCAACGTGAAGTCCAACTTGCTGCGACACTTACGCACACTGCACGACCAACTCATCAGCCCGGCGCAGGTCGAAGAGGGCGATGAGGACGATGTCGAGCCGGGCCCTTCCGAGGTCAAGCGCGAGTCCTGAGGGCGTGGAGGGGGGGCAGGTACGGTTATATTCATCACATAATATGACAACGCTTGTTAGGCAGATGTACCCTATATTTCGCCAGTTATGTTAAGTCCTATATGTACCAGGGGCCAGTGGCGTAACTATACCGTTTGGGGCCCGTGGCAAATTCAAGGAATGGGGCCCCTCCCCCAATGCAAAGAAGCTCAACCAATGTTATAGTTTTTTTTTTACTAGCACTTTTCCGCGACTTCTTCCGCGTAAATTTCATATTTTCCACTACAACATTTAACACCTGACTGCTTCATTGGTCTGGTGGTCGCAAACGCTACTGCTGTGAAAATGGGAAAAAGGTACAAAATATTCGAAACCTGAGTGATGTTCTTTGTTGCACATTTTGAAAAAAAAGGTTTCATTTATAAACTTATTGTTAGGATCCTCCTGTGCTCATGGACCTCTCGGGCCAGGGGCCCCCTCTGGCTGGGGGCCCGTGGCATTTTGCACCAATGCAGTTACGCCCACTGCCAGGAGGCGAGCCTATTGTAATCCAGACAGAGAAATTCCTGATGGAGAAACCCAATAACACTCACTACGACATATTCACTTGCACTTATTTTTAAAATAATATTACAATGCAACACAGTAGGATTGTCGTGAAGGCAGGTTGTAGACAGTAGAAACACATCTTCCTCCTTCGTCTCTTTTACGTAGATGCCATAAAGGCGACCCTGAATCGTCGTGAGCAATGCTATTAACCTTTTGAACGTCATTGTCACATATACGTGACAAACGAAATCTTACCCTGAACGCCAACGTCAAAAAATATATGACAAAATACACGTCGCACCATATTATGAAATAAACAATTTAATCATTACTTTTGTGTGTTTTTATTTATATAATTAAGTTTTAAAAAGTGGCCTGGCGTCAGGGGTACGGCGATACGTTTATACTCTGGCGTTCAAAAGGTTAAAGTATCAAACTGCATGCTTATTCTGTAGTTCTAGGTACTGGAGTTACATCAACAGCAGGTGGGTAAGGAACCATTCGCTAAAAACCTCTTTTTTCATTGTTACAGGTAGAGGGCGCGGGCGACGTGCAGCATACGTTAACGTAAATGCTATGAGCGAAGCCACCCGTCGCGCCCATGAAAAGAAAAGGCAAACTGACAACGCATCGCCTGCGAATGTACCGCGCAAACAGAGTTACTCGCTCTTCTTGAAACAGCGCGCGGTACTGTTCTCTGCCAAGAAGTGGAAACAGTGAAACTCGGTACGGCGACTCGCTACGACGTTACTTTCATTCATTAAAATGTTTCTTTGACTCTTTTTGAGTTCAAGTTACTCGTAGCAAAGTCGCCGTTCATCCGTTTGTTCACTGTCACCTGCCCACCCTCCTCCTTTCGTCTTTAACGGTTACTTAATTTATATTTAAACTATTCTTATTGAGTGAGTTATTTTTTTATAATCCCCTAGTTTTTATTAAATTTCAAGTATCTCGACTTCTAGTCACATATTAGTTTCTAAGACTTAATTATCTGCTAGAAATTAATTTAAGTGATCCCCTGAATGTAGCACGGGTTGTATGCCTTAAGATCTAAGGAAGTAACAAGAAAGTCGAATTTGTTAACAAATAAGTTTTGAATGAGTAGACTTTACAGTGGGCAATTTTTTTTGTTTAACTTTCATGGTTTTATTAATTTTATATACATGGATTTTTAAGTGTCTAAATAATAACCACTAACAGTAACATAACAATTTTATTGTACTACAGACTTGTCAATGTTTGTGTATTTACTTAGGCTTAGCACGCACCGAAAATGTTAGGTATCTAAGCACAATGTAGGTACAGACGCCAGCACATCAAGATACCCGAAACTTTCAAATTTTCCAATCAACTTTGAACCTTATGCTTTCTTTTTAAATTTCTTTAATAGATTTTCAACTTTATCGCTAACGATAAAGTTGAAAATCTATTAAAGAAATTTGACAGATTGTAGTAGCTTGATGTGGGTGTCTGTACTATTTGTCAGTCCTATTCATAATTTCCGTAGCTCAGTGGTCATCGATTCCATTTCAATATAATAAGAGATACTGTTCGTTTTGCGGTACCTACTTGTGATACTGCCTAGCTTTGGCCAAATTTTTAAGGTCGGAAATTATCCCACGGGATTGTACTGACAGGATAAAAAGACATACATACAGACTCGAGAATGCTAGCCTAACCCAGTCAGTGGTGCTTGCTAAGCCTATATCTCCGATATACAACATTATTTTTAGTATATGCGAAACCCGAGACACGTGTTTAGTATTTTTATGTAAAGAATCTATGTACAAAATTTCAAAACTTATCATGAAAAATCACAAAGTTATAAGCTTGTTAAGTTACCTGTTTGTCCGTACAAAAACATGCTCACCCGCGCCGTTTTGCGCTCATTGATAATAGTACCTAGGTACCTAACCGTTCGGCGCGGAGATTGGATAACCTACTTAGTGTCGCTCGGTGTCCAACTTTTAACCTTTTTTAAATATTTTTGGGACAAAATATAACATGGGGTAAAAATTATTGGAATCGATTTAGTTACATAATCTGAACAAACTATATTCAGGTTTCGCATAAACTAAAAATAATGTTGTATATCATCATGTCTCAATTTTAATCTCTTACCAATGTGTTTTTACTAATATGTGTATAAGTGCATGGGGATAACGATTTTTAGGTATAAGGTTGATTATTATAATATTCGTATAATTGTAAATTGCGAAGCTTTAAGTTCAGCATTCCATTGTGTTAGAAGCTCAGACCAAATAAAAAACCATGACAGAGGGCTGTCAACAGTAAAGTGCAGCGGGTTTCGTAGACATGTGTGCACATAGTGAGGTGTAGTTTGATTGTAAATGTGTGCGTGTATGCACAGAGCGGAGGTGTGGTTTTTGCATGTTTCACTGCATTATTAGCAGCGCTATGTTTTGAATTTTTATTTAGTCTCGAGGTTAGAAGTGATTATTTATTTTGAACTTGCGTATCAGTACACACTGAAGTTTTATTTCTTGACATTTAAATTCAATACTCATGTATAACATGAACATTAATGTAATTTGTACTATTGTGGAAAATAAAAAGTGATTTAATGTCGACTGTTTTTTGATTCACAAAATATGTAGTTTAAAAAAACCAGGCAAGAGCGAGTCGGACTTGCGCACCGAGGGTTCCGTAACATCCGGGTCTATGCATAAGGTTTATGTTTATGAAATTAAATGTTTTTTATTTTTGAGTTGATTGAAAATTGTGGTTTACGATTTATGACGTATTAAAAAAAACTACTTACTAGATCTCGTTCAAACCAATTTTCGGTGGTAGTTTACATGGTAATGTACATCATATATTTTTTTTAGTTTTATCATTCTCTTATTTTAGAAGTTACAGGGGGGGGGGGACACACATTTTACCACTTTGGAAGTGTCTCTCGCGCAAACTATTCAGTTTAGAAAAAAATGATATTAGAAACCTCAATATCATTTTTGAAGATCTACCCATAGATACCCCACACGTATGGGTTTGATGAAAAAAAAAAAATTTGAGTTTCGGTTTTAAGTATGGGGAACCCTAAAATTTATTGTTTTTTTTCTATTTTTGTGTGAAAATCTTAATGCGGTTCACAGAATACATCTACTTACCAAGTTTCAACAGTGTAGTTCTTATAGTTTCGGAGAAAAGTGGCTGTGACATACGGACGGACCACAGATATAGATATACCTAGATAACGCAAGTATCACGAACTGTATGAAAACCAAGCATGCCATATTTTTGACTACCTACTATGACGTCACAAGCTCGCGCTCTCGCTCACACTTACCCAGCCAGCAGTACAAAGGACTGAGCGCGAAAGGGGCGGCTTATGATTTGTAATCATAAGTTGGTGCAATTTTTGGCACGCGAAGTAGTTACTCTTGCGTTATGTAGGTATATCTATATCTGTGGGACGGACAGACAGACATGACGAATCTATAAGGGTTCCGTTTTTGCCATTTGGCTACGGAACCCTAAAAACTGAACTTTACTCAAAAGAATACCACTATCCATCTCCTGAGCGTCGTTACCAAGCCATCATCAAATCAGCTCCAAGGTACCAAAGTACCAGTTTCATTTCAAAACCACAACTAGATGTAGGTTAAAGTTGACTTCTGAGATTTTATTACCTTGTTTGAACAAGTGAAAAAGTAGCAAAAGCGTGTTAAAAAGATACCACCATTTTGAAGAATGTGTTTATTACTTCTTACAAAAATACTATTATATCACAACTTTCAGCGATACACACAGTGTATGGAGATATCAGGCTTGAGAAATTGGAATTTTAACATGATGTTTTTGGAAAGAGCAAGTACAACATAATATACGCGAAAACAAAATAAGACCTTATTACTAATCAACTAATTTAGCTATCCTCCTCCTCAATCTTGGGCGCTAGATAATAGCGGATGTGACCAATATCTGGAATGCGGTACTCGACGACGAGAGGGACGTCAGCCGACATCGACAGTTGAACCTGAAACAAATTAAAATAAATAATTAAACCTTACCTCATTTCTATTTACTTCTGCAAGCAGTATTGCTCGCTTGTATCGTGGCAATGAACGGGAATAATTTGATGAATGCAACTCATTTTTTCGCCAAAATGTTAATGCTTGTGGGTTGGCTAGGCTATTTCCCTGACAAACTTTCTGACTGAAAAAGGTGAAAAGTCTAAGGATCATTGGATCATCTCTTATAAACCACTCTGTCTAAAGCAGGTCTACTGCTGAACATAGACTTCTCTGAAGACTGGATTTGAAATATTTCAAACACAGTTGCAGTAACTTGCAATACATAAAAATTTATAAGTAAAGTGTTCAAGGGTATATTGAAGTGAAAACTACTTTAGCGGCGTTGTACACTTTTTTGTAATGGGTAAAAATTTTTAAACTCGCGTCAGGACACGTGACCCTGATCGTAAGATTCGTAAGATGACACGTGTTAGAGATGGGCAATCCACCGGGTTAAACCCGGTGCTTTTGATAAACACCCACAAAATTGGGTGTTTATCAAAGCACCGGGTTTAAACCCGGGTGGATTGCCCATCTATAGACGTGACCCTGATCGTAAGATGACGATCGAAAATTCGTAAGATTCCAAAATATCAAAAATTGAAAACAAGTATGCAGGATCAAATTACAGACAGACAGAGACAGACCGTTACGGTTACAGTAAACAACGTTAATATTCAAGTTTTCACTTCTGCCAGCACTCCGGGAGTGCATCGTTTTTTTTTTGTATTGGCCAAGTACGCCTAGTGTTATGCCGGAATCGAGTTGCGCACAAAACCCGATAGGACAATGTAGGTGAATTTTCAAGTGTCTCTTTACCTGTGGGCTAAGTGACGTGGCCTTAGTGAAGTAGTTGAGATACTGGCAGGCAAACGTTAGAGTTACTGGCTCCTCCATCTCAATGACCACCGCCTCTTCCTCTTTGTCAATTGAAGCAGTTTGCGCGAGCTTGATGTTCGCTGAGCCGATGTCGCCAGATGCTGAGAATTTCACTCCTGTGGGAATATGACAATATGTTACAAACTCCATACTACAACTGCACTACTTCCTCTTCGTGTTGCTAGCATAACAGTTATTCAAATTTTGTTGGACCATAACTTCACTACTTCGAAGGAGATATTGGTGGCAGCATTGAGGTCACTTTGGCTGGAAATTTTGGGGCCCAGAGGGCAGGATAGGAGCTACACGATGGTAAAAATCGCATCTAAATCCATCCAATAATTTAGAAATATTATGGAAACACACAGCAAAACCAGTCTAATAAAAAAAAAGTTTTAAAACTAAAACCCGATGATTGAAAAGAATGAAACAAGAAAGTACCTTCCCATGTTCGCATGTCGCCTTCCTAACATGGGGAGGTACTTTCTTAATACATCCTTTTCAGTAGTCGGGTTTTAGTTTTTATTTAACTTATTTTTATTTAATTGTTTTGGAGCTTATTTCAGTAATATTTATATTTTTGAAATGTGCTAATTAAGCGCTTTTATTTGATACCCACAAGACACCATCCCAAAATACTTATTTTAAAATTGATTACTTTATGTCCTCTAGAGGGGGCCATATTGAATTTAGTATGAAGTCACATAGCCAGCGGATGGTCAAGACGCTTCTAACGATAGTAGTCTTCTTCTTCTAGTTTTCAAATTATTTATAAATACTTTTGAAGTTGTGAGGGAACAGATGAACATACATACATACCGGCCAAAATCATAACAATCCTTTTTGCTTCGCCATAGTCCAGTAAAAAACTAAGTTTTTTTACACAATTTGAGAGAAATATAAATTATGCTAAACAGAGGAATCCTTACCCTCTTTGGTGCAGGAGATGACCATGGACTCTCCAAACTGTGAGAGATCACGGCAGATTCGCATGAATTCACCACTCGGTAACCTAATGGTGCAGCTGTACTCAGTCTCAGGAATACCTGTAAAATGCTAAATTTAAATAATTTGCAGAAAACAAACCAAGGAGACATATTAGGGCCAATGCACACACGCTAGTTTTAGCATCGGCGATTTAGCCGAGACCAAACATTCCACACCGCACACTTAAAAACTCCAAAAGCGGCGATTGAGTCACTTTTCGGAAGCTCGACACAGGGGCTGTACACTACACTCCGCACACATTCGGATGCCGGTCCCATCGATTTGGCATCTGCGGAACACGACTCAAGAGTTGCTCTAGACTTTGTCGAAGCTACACCCTTACCGTGGATTCTAATGAAGCTGCACTGCTGCTCACTTTATTGATAAAGCTAAAATATCAATCGCGCCGAAGACGGTATTGGTTACATCCAATAACCAGTTCAGTCTTACTTTTGGTGAGCATCATTCCCAGGTTTAATGGTTGCGATGTTAGCGCGTCACATATCTTCCTCCTTTTAATATATCAATGGTATTGGGTATGTTTTAACAGCAATGTAATTAAACAAAGACCATTCACAGCTAGACCAGTATATTTTTTTTTCATTTTGCTACTGACCTGTGTTACTGCTACAGTTTTAAAAGAATAAAGAAAGAAATCATTTTGAAATTTATCATTTGTAAACAATACCATTGCAATTCGGTAAACTATCGATGGTCGACTTTCGATCGGCAACACTACAGCCGACCCGATCCAGCATCGGAGTAGTCGCTAAAAAGCGCGATTCCGATACCGCATCCAAACGCAGGAAGTTGCGAAATCGCGATGCAGCATCAATATAATCTCTAAAACGCGCGATTTTACTACTGCGATGGAATGCAGTCGCTAAAACGCGGCGCAGCATCGATACAGTCACAAAATCGCAGATGCTAAAAGTAGCATGACGTGTGTTTTTGGCCCATATGTACAAATTTATATTTTCAAATTGTTAGTTTGAAGTATAAAAGAGTCAGTGCCAGATCAGAGAGAGGCAGTGTGAGATCTCATGGAAATTTTATTTGAAAACAAAGTAAAATGTTTTAAGTTGGCAGTAAAATGTTTAAAAAAAAGCCATAAGATATGATCCAATTGAGAACCTCTTCCATTTTGAAGTTGGTTAAAAATGAATTTGAATGACCTATCTATGTTCTTCTTTGTCATGAATCTGAAGGTGCTTGAAACTATTTTCTTTTTGTGGTTAGGTAAGTACAGGCTGAAAGTAAAGAAGTTATCCACTCACCTAAGTGCTCAAGATCCAAGTTCATAAGTTTCATCTCATAATCTGATACTTTCTCTTGGTTCGGGCTCTCAAACACAAATGTGACAGTGTCTGCATTGTCCTGTGCCTTGATTGTTACTGTGTCCTTGTCTCCAGCACACCTCAGGATCTTCGACATGCTGGAAGAGTTTGTTCCAAAATATTAACATGAAATACTACAAAAAAGGACTAATAATCTTGTAGTAATGTGTAGTATCAAATATAGCTGTTGATGTTTTTAGACTCTGAACATTAAAACCTATCACTATTTTGTGTAAGATTCTCTTCTTTGGGGTGCAGGTTATGTTTAAAAAGTAGCAAACATTGATTATGGAACTTACCTTCCTAAGTTCATGCCCATGGATATATTTCTATCACATCTGTATTTGTCGAAGCCATCAGATCTGAGAGTGAGGGACACCAGTGACACATGGGAGTTGTCCATTGCCTGGAAAGTTTCATCAATTTATATGTATGTGGGTGATTCCATAAATGTTGGGCAACTCTATGTCTTTGCAACTTCTCACCCATATAGTTAAATCAATTTTATTATCAATAATGCTAATATAGCTGAATAAAAGTGTTTATTTGTATTAACATGCATAAATTTAAAAAAAGTTAAAAAAAATATCTAAAATCCTTCCTTACATGTTACAATCGTCAGTCCCTAACCGTGTCCATGTACCAAATTTTAGTATTTGAGGCCATAAATTTCGATAATCATTATGTTAATAACTTTTAAACATTATTAAGACTAATAAACATAACATAATTCACCTATTATTAACATTTGATTTGTTTTTTTATTAATTTATGTAAAAAATCCAAAGTCAATGTATTGTCCACAACTTTCAGCATCAGGCCCTAGCCGCTAACGAAATTTGAAATTTCCCGCTAAATGAGTGACCCACCGAATCAATGACAAGTTTTATTTATTATTTGTACAATGAAGTTGGCAGTAAATAAAAATAGGAATGTCAGCCATTTTTTTTCACATTGTTTACGCGGCGAGTCTAGTGTGTGCACGTGTTTTTCCAGTCACTGCGTCAGGCCCTAGGTAAGTAATATTATAAAAATAATATTATTTATTAGGTTAATTTTTAATAATCACAATTCGTTTTGTAAGTCCGTTTCGATAGAAAATAATAGATATAGAGCTATTTATCATAAGGCAGGTGTATTCTTCAATTTCTACTCAAATCGTCAGTCCCTAGTGCGTCAGTCCCTCGCTATGAATGTGACTAGGGACTGACGGAGAGGTCAGGGACTGATGAACTGGCACTTCTAACGTAAGTAAATGTCAAACTACGTTTGTTTGTTACAGCACTGAGTGTTTAATTGATTATTAATTTTGTATTTTAGACATGCCGCCGCCTAAAAAGAAGCCAGAATTATCCAAAGAAGAAAACAATGGCATTAAAGAAGTAAATTGCTGCAAAGGCTCGATTAATTTATTAGCTGAACAAATCGTCTAGGGAAATCCTGTAAATTACCATCAAAAAAGGAGGTAATGATGAGCTCAGTGCCGAGAGGAGCATATGAGGAGTACGTTACAAATATCGATGACGTGGAGATAGCTTCGGTGTCCTGGAAAAATAATGAAAGAGGACAATGTCTTCGGTGAAACGTAGATTGGTCAATCTCCTTTTCCTGACAACAAAACCCTTCTCCTGCCAGAGCGGATTTAGGTAATGTCTGGAATATCTAACAAAGATATTATGTTTCTTGCAAATTTTTGATCGGACCTAGCGGCATCATTGTGCAAGTACTCCACACATACTCCTAGAGGTCGCCCAAGTACCAGTGCGATTTTAGAGGGACCACCACCAAAAATGCGGAAAGGAAAGCCTTGCCAAGTTTTACCTCCAAGAGAGAAATACTTGATAGAGTGGTGCATGAGCAAATCAGAACCCCTGAAATTATGGGATGCACGTTTCCATCTTGTAACTTAAAAACAGTCACAATGTGCAGTAAATGTAAAGTGCATTAGAAATCAAAAGATTGTTTCAATGAGTTGCATAGGAAGTAGCATAAATATTATTATTATTTATGTATTTAATAAAATGCATGTGGTGCCGAAAACGCACAATGTAGTTTTTTGAAATAAATAAATACATCAATGATTTTTTTTACTATTTTTCCCTAAGTCTACAAGTTAAGCTCAATATAATATACATATTTTTTCTAAAATCTTATATTATAAAATCTTTTTATTATTTTATAAAATCTTATAATATTCCCAATAATTATGATTACCATAACATTAAGTGACAACAAATAAACGAGAAACTTTACGTATGTTTGATTCCTTACAGTAATTAGCTTCCTCATCAGTCCCCAGGCTCTCTAAATTGTACTGTAGTTAGCTTCTTCGTCAGTCCCTAGGCATACTCATCAGTCCCTAGACGCCTAAATTTGTAAAATCTTACATTTCTCGTAAAATACTAAGTTAAGTGACTGGCCCTTTTACAGACGGTACATAGATTTAATTATCTACCAAAAATACCACTTGAAGATCTAATTAGGATTTAATTATTACTAATACAAATTAAGTTCATAAAGCACCCTATTTTTATGGAATGACCCATGTATATAAAAAGGTGTGTTTCAAGCACAGAATAAAGGTAAATGTTACAATAGGTTACATAGGTCAATGTGATAAAATTATTTGATGGATTAACTGGCAAGTTGTAACCTGTCTTTACATGTCTGCTTTATCACTGCAGGACACTAGACACCCCTAGCGGTAATAATAATAAAACTTCTATTGTGTCTTGTCCAGTGTCCTTGTACGGGTTATTTATGGCTGGTCTAGGTAGAGCTTATGCTAAACCATTGTTTACCTAGCATTTGTATGGGAAGAATATGAAAGTACTTATACCGTACCTGCAATTGGATCCCATTGTCGTCGCAGTCAAATGTGGCCTGTGTGAGCAGATCCTTGATGGCTTCCAACACCTTCTTCAGAATGGAGCTACGGAGAAGACGTGCTTCAAACATATCCTGTAAACGAATATTAATGGCAATTCGTGTAATATCCAGTATAAGTCACTTGTAACAAAACGGGAGGAGGAAATGAGATCGCCAAAGAACGCTAACGGATTTCAAATTATATCGGCGATTTGGCACTTGAAATCGTAATATGCCGACTCTTTCAGCATAAAACTAAGTAAATACGGATGAAATACTTACGTTTGTGTATATTTAACCAGTAAAACAGATATAAAACTAAATGAAATAAGGCACGATGCGTCTATGTCGCTGACCTCACAAAATAATGACAGCCGCAGGCAGCCGGTCGCGGGAAAAAACGGCGCGAAAAAGTGAAACGTCAAACAAAAATGGCTGGGAAACAGATTTATTCCAGTACCAAATTATTACATGTGTAGCATTAGAAAAGTACGTTGATATTGCGCTGTAGTGCGACCGAAAAAAGCAGCAATAGGTCCTGCACGCTTAAAATGGCGAACATATATTTTTTTTAAATTCACCCAGAGGGCAGGCTATAGTCTATCAACCATACCGCCTTGTCTTTCGTGTAGCATTTCTTCGTGGTAATCGACATTGTTAATTGTTTCACACACTGACCCAAAGAGTAAAGTAACTATATAGGAACACTGACCTCTATCATAAAAGCGTACTTGTATGATAGAATAGAGGTCAGTGGCTTCACAGCTTTTAATGGTTTTATGTTTAGAAACCTTAACAGTTTCATCATGTGATTTAATCGTTCGGAAGCTTTATTTTTTTTTCGAGGGTAACCTAAAAGCGCCCGGTCATTGGGTAGGTACTCAACAAAGCAACCATGCCCGGTCAACACCTGAGAGAGCCTATAGAAAGGCGCTCCACTCGTTTCTTCAGTCAGGCTTTCACATGCGGCAGGACGGCATCGACATTCGTTTTCGGAA
This sequence comes from Mesoligia furuncula, assembly GCA_916614155.1. Taxonomy (NCBI): domain Eukaryota; kingdom Metazoa; phylum Arthropoda; class Insecta; order Lepidoptera; family Noctuidae; genus Mesoligia; species Mesoligia furuncula. Next base: position 24,967,429 of record OU744800.1, on the reverse strand, counting down.
CCTAGTCTATTCTTGAAAATAAACCGCCTTGTGGGACTCGAAGCTCGGGCTTTGTTGCATCACCACGAATGAATTTAAATTCGGGACGAGTGTGTATTTGAGAGACAGCAGCCTCAGAACTAGTGTGAATTCAAAATAACCATAGCCAGTGGCGTACAGCCCATGCGGGTCGGAACATGAGGCGTGTCGCAACGGGGTTGAGGGGTGAGGTACTACTGCGCAGCGAATAGCGCACTTCAGAGCCGCCATAAAGTTTGAATCGGGCGTTACTGCCTGTCTGAGGCCCGGGGCGGAAAAACTAAATATGGCCTCCCCGCCCCGGTATGCAGAAAAGTTGAAGAAATTCGGGAATGTGAGAGCAAGCGAAGAGTGCTTAGAGATTGTATGATTCGGAAAGCTTAGGTTTTCTTTTTGACACTAAAATAGAATATAAGTTAGTCGATCTTAGCAGGCCATTTTTAAGCAGAAAATTTTTGCGTATCAAACCAAATAATAAGCCCAGAGGTGTACATAGAGATACTACGAGGTACGGAATCCACACTGCAACCAGAAAGAAAGAGAAGTCAATTACTTGAATTAATACTTCTAGAAGTCCACAGTTCTCCTCCCTGAGTAAGGTACTATCTACATATACTCAATTCTACAAATATTCTCGCCCCGCTTTCTTACCTTCATAGATAAGTAGTTTCAAATGATTGAGTTTAGAGGACACCGTCTACTTCCCGAGTGGTACTGAACTGAACCAGTTTATGCTTTCGGTGCTTTCCCTTTGGAAGCCAATTATTTCTGGCAGAGTGATTTTTTTCTAGTGCTTAGCAGCGCTATACTTTCAAAATTGTGCAATAATTTATCATACATGTAAAGTGTTAAGTTAAGTTCATCAAGTACATGCTCTGTGGATTCATGATGATAGCGCGACTCATTGCGATTTTGGTTTTTATAATAGGGTTCCGTACCCAAAGGGTAAAAACGGGACCCTATTACTAAGACTTTGCTGTCTGTCCGTCCGTCTACTGTCTGTCTGTCACCAGGCAGTATCTCAAGAACCGCGATATAGACAGTTGAAATTTTCACAAACTATGTATTTCTGTTGCCGCTATAACAACAAATACTAAAAACAAAATAAAATGAATATTTAAGGGGGGCTCCCATACAACAAACGTGTTATTTTCGGCGTTTTGCCTTGTGGTACGGAACCCTTCGTGTGCTAGTCCGACTCGCATTTGGCCAGTTTTTATTTTAACCGTATATCAGCTGAAACTTGTAAATGGCTTTCAATTTTATATTTTTAAGTATAAAAATATTAGCTAATAAGTTTCACGAAAAGAATAAAATAAGTAAACAAATACCTTGAACCTAGGTTACGTTTTGCTGTCATGGTCATGGTTTTTTTCAGGTTGTATCTTCTCTCCGTGTGTAGAACGACCGTAATGATTAGTTCGATTTATCGTTGCAGTCGGTACTAGTCGGTAGCGGTTAAGCTTTGTTTTTTTTTATGAGTAGTCGAACGACTTTTATGATCTTAGCAGGCCAATTTTTGTACACAGTGCATCCGGCATCACCACATGGGAGTGCAATGAAAATTAGGAGTGGGCGATACAAATCATATATAGATACAATATCTATGTATCGGCACAATATCCAATACCTATATATCGGACGGTACTGAATCTATATATCAGGTATTCGCGTACCTATAGCGAATAAAGCGCGATGAGTCACAGAACAACACACTATACCGATATCGTATCGCATGCTCTATGATATTCGGTTCAAATTGATTCGGGTAGAGTAGGTGGTACCGAGTATTCCTTGCGATACGCGTTACGCGCGGGCGGGAGTGATGCAGCTGTAGATGAACAAGCGAGAGAGTGCGATACCCTAATGTCTAATTAATACAAATTTTAAATAAAATCATTGATAGAAATATAAACCTAAGAAACCGAAACGACTAGCGACTGTACTAGTTTCATTTCAGTGCCATATTATCAACACTACCAAAAAATACATTCACTGATTTCGAGTACACAGTTACAAATAAAATACAATGATGCATGAATCGAACAAAACCGAAACCTAAAAATCACAGTACCACTTTCGTTTCCGAGTTCCACACTGATTCAGCCAATATATAGGTATTGAAATATATAGATACGATATCCGATATTCTAAACCGATACATAGATACGATTTGATATAGCGTAAAAGCGATATTACCCATGCCTAATGAAAATGACATGTGTGTTAAACTGTTAAGTCACTAATTGGCCGCATGGTAAGTCATACTGGGCGCACTAAACATGAATAGGGAAGAATAGGGGATAAAAGAGAGGAGGTTTGCGTCTAATGCTACGGTTTTCTAGAAATTAAATTGTTTATTCTGTAAATAGTATATCGGAAACAGAAAGCGGTGACCGCAACTTTGCATGCGCCACGTACTGCCGTTGCCAAAGGGACAAACCACACGGTGCCGTGCGGCGCCGCACCGCACCGTGTGGTTTGGCTCAATGGGTTCCACTCACTGACCTCTATCATTCTAGTTGTATTATAGAGGTCAGTGGTTCCACCAAAGAGTAAAGTAACTATAGGGTTCCACTGGCGGCGCTAGTAGTCATACTTTCATATTAAATATCTTTAGTTTTAGGGACCACTCACACTTATTCAGCTCTGTTCAGCTTTTGTCCATAGAAAACAACGATTTTGTATGAGATGCGTACGCATCCGTTCAGCCGCGGAAAACTGAACGGACTCCATACAAAATCGTTGTTTTCTATGGACAAAAGCTGAACGGAGCTGAATAAGTGTGAGTAGTCCCTTAGGCAATGTATGACTCACGTAGCTCTTAAGGGCCGGCGCTCACTGCCGGCACGGCACGGCGTGTCATGGTAAATGATTTTATTGCTAATCAAGTTATTTTGAATCTTATTCCAATGAATTTAGAATTCATGTTACTTTATTTCGATACCACGATGCCGCGAAATGACGCGACGTGCCGCGGGATGCTGCGGCATGATGCGACGCGCCGCCACAAATTATGTAGGTACCCAGAATTGTCTTTTCGTCAAATCAGCAGTTCTTATTTGTCTCTCTTCATAGAAGTGCTATTAATACTAAATCCCAGTCAACCATACAACCAACTTCGAATCCGCGCGGAGCAAAACTGATTGATGCCAGCGTGGCTGGGCTTTCAGCAGGATGCCACGGAACGCCGCGGGATGCCGCAGCACAACCTGCGGTGCCATACCGTGCCACGCCGTCATTGCGCGCCGGCCCTAAGTTAATTCTCAGTCCTCTCAACCTCTATTCACAACGTCGTTCAGTAGGTAAACCTTCAACCGAGAACACGCTCTTTATTTGCCAAACCTGATCACTCACACATCAAATAACTTACCGGAAATATACATTTAGACCAACATTTTTGTGGTCTGTGCTTGCGGCCGTAATGCTCAAATACAGAGCGTTTTTTTCCGAAAATTACAAGATTTTCACAACATCCGATATATGACGGACACGCTTTTCTAGGAAACCATACAAGGCAGTGGACAAAAAGTAAAACGAAACATTAGAACAATAAAAAATGCTATATTTTCAGAATAAACATAGAATAGCATACTTTAATTCCCCCAAATATCTTAGTAACTAAAACCATTGCTTATTTTTGTGTCAGTCCCAATAATTAACAAGAAAGCTGAACTACTTGGTCGTCACCAGGATAACATGGTAATCTTAGGAAATACTTTGATATTATGCCAGGAGGTAAGAATCTCCCTCCTAGAAAATGCTTGGCTCCTTCTATGAACTTATCTTGGGCACATAGTTTTGGCGCGGAAAGTGATATCAGGAGAGAAGGTTTGAGGGTCTTCCCAGTACCTGGACCATTTTCTACATCCCATCCACTGGGAATATCCACACTGAAACACAATGAAATATCAATATCTACCTTGCCACCTGCCACCTGTCTAACCAGATGCAGGTGAATACCAGTATTTTACAATGCGATTCAAATAAGAATAGGAACGTCAATGACCTCTATCTGTCAAATGTTGATTGAAAAGTACGGTTTGCAAAGAAAACTTATTTGCGTATCAATAACTTTTTTTTTGTTTAACCGAGTCTTAGATAAATCAAAGTGAAAAAAACATCAAAAAATGAGTCATAATTAGTTTTTTTTTAATTATGCTACTTTCTTTCTTATTTTCATTGTTGACAACAATTCACCAGAAAGTAAAGAAGATGCCAGCCGCCATGTTGTCGTTGCTGGGTGTTACATGCTCTGTGGTTGTTGGTGTGCTTCTTCGTGAGACTGAGTGCTTGTGGAGTGTTACTGTTTCTTTCGTTAATTCTATATGTTACGTGGTTGTTTCCTGAGTTAAATTTGTTATTGTTGTTATTTATTGATGATGACCACTCAAACAGTGATACAGACATGAGCGGAATTGAAAAAAAAAAAGTTTTCGTAAATAATTAATGTTATTAAAAAAATATCTTGTTTTGCTCACCCTACGCACTGTATTCGATTTGACAGCTATGACGTCACAACATGGCGCTAAGTCGATCCTATTCTTATTTGAAACGCATTGTACATGGAGTGACCGTCTGACCTCCACAACCCAGTTAATGGATAATATGGTACCCCGAAACAATACTGCTTCCAAAAGCATTACAACATAGTGCTTGAAGAGGAGCGGTGCGACCACGCAGGCCCGAAAGAACTGAGGATTTACACTGATGGCTCAAAGACTGACTGCGGAACTGGAGTCGGAGTCTTCTCACACGACCTCAACATAAAAATATCCAAACCGCTGGGGATGCTCAACACGGTCTACCAAGCAGAGTGTGTGGGCATAATGCAAGCGGCTTATGCCATAGCGGCCAGGAGAGTCACGGACACCCATGTTCGCATACTCTCTGATAACGCCTCAGTCCTCCAATCCTTAGACAAAAAATGCATCACATCGGACCTAATACTAGAATGTCACAATGCGCTCGAGCGGGTAACTGTATCGAACCGCAATACAGTGACACTACAATGGATAAAAGGACACAGTGGATCGCTAGGCAACGATGCAGCTGACGAGCTGGCCAGAAGGGCTTCCAGTATGTCAGTCTGTGGACCAGAACCTATCGTGCCCATCCCCTTCAACCAACTACGCAGGTGGCTACAGGAGCACACCCACACACAAGCAGAAAGCTGGTGGACGTCGTCACCAGGCTGCAGGCAGTCCAAAGAAGCCATGCCGGTATTGGATGGCAGGCTAACCAGGCGCTTACTACGACTGGACAGGAAAGGCCTGCGCCTGGTGACGGGGACCATCACGGGACACTGCTCACTAAATAAACACTTTTACACATTAGGCATAACAGACAGTCCCCTGTGCAGGGCTTGCATGGAGGCTGATGAAACCGTTGCGCATGTGCTGTTTGAGTGCACAGGCGTCACCCAGATAAGGTCAGAAACCCTCGGGACACCTAGATCGTATACAGATGTTCTTGACAGACCAGGAGATTTGATCAGCTTCTGGAGGGAGGTGGGCTGGTTGGAATAACCACCGACGGCCGCCATGGCCCACGCACAATGGTCCACTGAAGGACTAAGTGCGGAAACCAAACCCATAACATAGAACATAGAACATAGGTACCCCTTTGTCAGACTTTCAGGTTTCTGATAACTTGTAACAACTGTCAAAGATCCACAAATGACAGCCTGGATCATTTCTGAGGCAGAGAGGGGTCTTGGTATGTAAAGATGGTCTGGTAGCTTAACCTGATTGATTGATCCATGTGGCTGTAATTAGTGTTATTATTTAGCCACAAGCCCCTCGAAACACAATAAAATTTAAAAAGTTAAAAATGGACTGGTACTCCTTTTGAAAAGGATAGTATTGCAAATAAATTAGGATAGGAGCAGGAGAATGAAGATGATTTACTTATATATTTTTTGCACTGCCCTGTAAACCAGCTGCACTAAGCCTCAAAGTAGACCCCTTACCAACCTTTAGACCGCCACAGTTATGTATAAATGACAAACCAAAATGTGCCCAGCATGCCACGGACAAACTCACAATTACATGACAGACTTTTGTAGATAAGTTTTTGTTCTTTTGACGTGGCGGTCAAAAGGTTAAGGTCGATAGACCCTATTGTAGTCAGAAGATGTCATTGAAGAAAGAAAGTTAGTGGAAAACTAAGTCTGTGCACTTAGTTTTCCATTAAGTTCCAAAGCCAAGCAATTATTACCTGCAAACTGGCAAGTCAGATTCAATTAAGGTGTTCATGGCAGGCACCAACTCTTTTCTGACTGGAGGCTTGAAGGAAAACCCAAAGAGCGCATCCACAAGCACTTGATACTCATTGCCCAAGTCTTTTGGAGGAGGAAGTTGTTCAACAATATCAACCCCAAATGCTACACACTGTGCCAATAAATTCTCATACAATGGCTTTGGGGTGCGCTTTGGGTAGTGAATGGAAACATTGTATCCAAATAGTACCATGTGACGAGCCGCAACTAGACCGTCTCCTCCATTGTTTCCTGGTCCACATATGATTAGAGCTGACGGGTGCCTGCAAGATAAGAATAGGTAACTGAATTTTTTGTCTGACTAGTGAGTAACTAAAATAATTGAGTTCACAATAAACTTACGTAGACGCTGGAAAAACTCGTGAAACAGCCGTAGCAACACTGAGCCCTGCCAACTCCATCAACTGGTCAACACTATACTTGTAATCATTGAAGAGCTCTTCATCCAAAGCTATAGCCTCTTTTTGCGTTAAATATCGCAACCTCGTGCTACTGCAATGCTTCGCTCCTGATGCCATCACGCCGCCGCCCCAAACGTTAGCTACACGCAACTGAAAACCAGCTAAAGTTCTCAAAATATGCAAAGTTACTTGATAAGAACGAGCCGGCAAAATGTAAAGATCATACCAACAACGCACTACTAATAAGCCGAAAAAACATTTGGGTACCTAAAGGCCGCCGGGATATAAATAACATACACTGATAAGGCTAATTTAACTATCGTAGATACTAATTCTTGTTTATTTTGATATTCTTTGAGAGAGAAAACAAATCGACAAAAACTATATAAAAAAATGTGTCAGAATTGTCAGACACTGACGTCTGACAGTGACATTTCTTTTTTTTTTTTTTCCTTTTGTTCCTTGTGGAACAGGCTAGGGTCAGGGACCATGCTGCCTAGTCATCAGTTACTTGGTATTTTTTGGTGACATTTCTTTCTTTCTAATTTAGGGTGAGTTACGAGTTGGGAATGTAATCGATGTAATCGATTTGAGCGTGCTTAAGGCCGCTTTCACATATAGGCGACTTTAGCAGCGCGACCGTCACCCATTCAGAATTTCATAATAAAAAAAAACAGAAGCGCAGCGGACGCGCGGCTGGTGCGCTTATGTTTTTATTATGAAATTCTGAATGGGTGACGGTCGCGCGACTGTCGCACTGCTAAAGTCGCCTAAATGTGCAAGCGGTCTAAGCCCGTACGTACCGCATGAGCGCGATAACGATGTCCGGTGAATCGTCATAGATGACGTCATGACATGCGCCATCTTGCAATATCGCCGACCATGCCTTATAACCAGTGGTCGGAGTAGAGAGCTGTTTGGGGTGAATGACCGCAAACATTGAAGTTAACATGGATATGCCTCTAAAATCCCGGGATTTTGAAATTGTCGATTGATTTAAGTGAGTTAATATGGGTAAGTGGGCAGTTATGAGCAGGTAGTAGGTGAGCACCCAAACAGTATATACTTACTTATATACACACACAGGGATCCTGGAATGTTGTGAAATATGAATTAATTAAGTAAAACTGTTAGAAACAATACTAAATATACTTTATTGCACAAGGAAATGTTAAATACCTACACAATACAGAAAAAAAAGGATGTAAAGAGTTTTATATATTTTTTTTATTTAAACAGAGAGAAGAAATTTTTATTGATCACATTTTTAATTACCTATACATACAATTTTTCTTGTAGTTAATATTTAGAAAATGTTTTCAGTCTTTCTCTAACAAAGCAATTTATCTCTCTTTTATTTTTATATGTTTATGCTCCATGTTGCCAACCCGTCGTACGCGCTGTTTTTGTCGCTTATTTTTTGTCTCTTTCTATCTTAAAACGTCTAAAGTATTAGCTATCTCACTTACACAGATACAGGTACAGTACAGCGGGCGGAGAATTCCCGGGATTACGGGAAATATTTGGCATATCCATGTTATGTCCGCATGTCGCGAGTAGCAAAAACAGCTCTACCTACTCCGACCACTGCTTATAATTTAGAGAAAGCTATAGAGCAACGGGTAGCGTGGCCACACATGAGACAAAAAACTGGCCAAGTGCGAGTCGGACTCGCACACGAAGGGTTCCGTACCACAAGGCAAAAACGCCGAAAAAAAACATGTTTGTCGTATGGGAGCCCCCCTTAAATATTTATTTTATTTTAATTTTATTATTTATTATTAAAGTTAAAATACAACTGAGTATTTTGTGAATATTTCAAGTGTCTACCTGTTGCCATTTTTGATATCGAGCAAAAAAGGGCAAAAAAATCGCGTTTGTTGTATGGGAGCCCCCCTTAAATATTTATTTTATTTTGTTTTTAGTATTTGTTGTTATAGCGGCAACAGAAATACATCATCTGTGAAAATTTCAAATGTCTAGCTATCGCGGTTGTTGAGATACAGCCTGGTGACAGACAGACGGACAGACGGACAGACGGACAGACGGACAGACGGACAGACAGCGAAGTCTTAGTAATAGGGTCCCGTTTTTACCCTTTGGGTACGGAACCCTAAAAACTAACTTAACTAACATGACTTGAGCTACATTTAAGTAGCTACCTTGAAAAAACTGGCACGCACTGAGAGTCGGAAATAGTATAGCTTTATCCTTTTCTGTTAAGTACGTATAATAACTCAATACTTTATCCCTTTCTAGTGGAAATGAAATGGAGCTACTCGCCGTCTATACTTTTCTTTGTCTAAGCCTTATAATAATATCACCGTGAGCGCTGTCAAAAATGACAATGTTTGTATGAGGATGTGTCAGTGTGTTTTGCTTTGAGTTGCATCTTCTATCTTTATATTAAACTAACGTGGCATTTTCGAAGTTGTGCTTCTGGCTGACAGTCGCCACCTAAGAAGAAGAAATGTGGTGTTTAAACAAAGAAATACTGTAATAATTCGTTCACGAGCGTTCCGAATTGTTGCCAGCTCTTATAGGTCTACCAGAATCTCATGGCAAAAAAAAACAAAACAAAAAATCTTTGTGGTTTTCATACATTTGACAACAATGGTAATGCCAAATGTATGAAAACCACAAAGTTTTTTGTTTTTTTTTTGCCATGAGATTCTGGTAGACCTATAGCTGTCATAATCGTAATATCGTGGGAATATCGGGATAAAAAGTAGCCTATATGTTAATCCAGGAAGTCAGCTACCTTCATACAAAATATTATCAAAATTGGTCCAGCCGTTTTCGCATGAAGAAGTAACAAACATATAAACACACACACGCACTCACAAACTTTCGCCTTTATAATATTAGTGTGATTCGGAATGCGGCCAAAATTTTCATTTGGTTGAGTTCACGTTGGTTCAGTTATGGTACGTATCAAAATCCCGAATTTTAAAAGACCGAATTTTAAAATGCCAATGGACGAAATCCCAAAAATTGACACGCCGATTGGTTGTTTGGACGAAAGTTTAAAATCCCGAAAGTTCATTTGCCCGAAGGTTTAAAATTCCGAAGTTTAAAAACCCAAAGTTTAAAATCCCGAAGTTCAAAATCCCGAAATTGTCAAAAAAATTGAATTGTCAAATTGTTGAAATTCTGTGTAAAGGGTTTAAAGTAACCTTACCAAATCTAACCTCGGGGTACCCTACGCTAGCTCTTGCACATACTACACACATTACATTGTATGTATCAAGGTAACTTCTCTTCTTAGTCTGTGCATGTATCACATTATATTGTAGTCTTTGGTTCAGTTTAAGGTGAATGCCCCAACCAGCCCGCGAAATTCAAATTTTCTTACGTTTTTTGCAATTTGCAGGCCAGTGTTAGATTGTATGTTGATTAAAATATTATTCGCGGCTGTAGGACATTATGTAGTTACAGAATTATAATCATCAAAATCATCAATAAAACGCACTAAGTTCATAAAGCTGTAGGAATTACTTTTTCTGTTTTTTTTTTTATTCTTACACCTTTAAGAAGTTGGAGGGTTGTATTGGTGATTTTGATGATTATAATTCTGTAACTACATACGTCTTACAGCCGCGAATAATATTTTAATCAACATACAATCCTTAGCCCTTTATGTTCCGGGCCAGCGGTAACCCTTTCGGACAATCCCGCTGACCCGGCAGGCTTCGGCCCTAAGGGGCCCCTCCTCGATGCTGACATCTCTTTGAGGCGCGCGTGGAACACGTACGCGCCGTCCGGCACGGGCCTGGTCCTGATCGGACGGTGAGCTACCCATTACTCTCCGCCCGCAGGCCCGCGCCTACGGTGGCCGGGAGTCGTCACGCGGCTCCCGACGCCCGGAGCGTCTCCCGCGGCGGCTGGGACGGGAGGCTCTCTCCCTGAGCCGTCCCGCCACCTCCTTCGCTAGCATGACTGCTTCGCAGAAGGAGGTGACTGCCTCCCACTCCCTCTCGCCCCGGACCATGGCTTGCACCAGAGCCGGACGCGAGAGGTCGCCGTCGCTGCCGATCGCCTCTACGAGGACACGGCGGTGCTCCGCCCAAGCGGGGCAGACCTCCACCGTGTGCTCCACCGTGTCCTCTGGGCGATCCTGGCAATGGTGACACCCGGGCGTTTCCTCCCGCCTGATAATGTGCAGGAACCTCCCGAAACTTCCGTGTCCGGTGAGGACCTGCGTCAGGCGGTAGGTGAGGGCGCCGTGGCGCCTCTCTAGCCACTCCTCAAAGAGGGGTCTTATCGCCGCTATCGCGGCGTGCCCTGCGCTGGGTTGCGACAGTCGCTCTTTCCATGCCGCCATGAGATCGCGCCGGAGATCCGTCTGCTCCGCAGCGACTTGCCGCGGAAGCGGATCCTCCCCCCGGCGTAGTGCCTCCGCGCGCCACTCATACAGGCGCGCGAGGACCATCGCCTCCAGATCCCATGGCGGCAGTCCGGCAAGGAGGCTTGCCGCCTCGGCAGAGATCGTGCGGTAGCCCCGGATAGCCCTTATGGCTACCACCTTCTGGGGCGCGTTCAGGTAGTGGGCGGCTCGCCGCCGCAGTGAACGCGCCCACACCGGGGCCCCGTATATGGCCATGGACCGCACGACCCCCGCGTATAGCCTCCGGCAGGAGGCGTTTGGCCCCCTCAGGTTGGGCAAGAGCCGCTTGAAGGCGGCCCCGGCCCGTTCCAGTTTGGGGGCCAAACGTCGGAAATGCTCCACGAAGTTCCACCGGCTGTCGAGGACGAGACCCAGGTATTTCATCGTCATCCCGACGCCGATGTGAACCCCTCCTACCGTTAGTTGGGATCCCGATGGCGGCGCATTCCGGGGCCCATGAAACGACATGGCCTCGGACTTGTGCAATGCCACCTCGAGACCCAACTGCCGGATCCTCTCCACGACTATCGCAACCCCGCGTGTCATCGCGTCGGCCGCCGCCTGATGCGACCTCCCCTGCGCCAGGACCAGCGTGTCGTCAGCGTAGCAAACCACGCTGACGCCATCAGGGAGGTCGGCGCGCAGCACCCAGTCGTACCCGATGTTCCACAGAGGCGGCCCCAGGACCGATCCCTGTGGGACACCGCACGACATCTCTCGCCGGTTCCACTCCCCATCGCGACCGGGGTAGCTGACGGCTCTTTCCGTCAGATACGCCTCGACTATTCGACGGAGGTAGGGCGGCACCCGGTGATACCGGAGTGCCTCCACAATGGTGCTCCAGGGCAGGGTGTTAAACGCGTTGGCGATGTCGAGTGACACCGCCACGACGACCCCACCCTGGGACACCGCGTCCCCCGTCGTGAGGGCTCTCACGCGCATGATGGCGTCCACCGTCGAGCGCCCCTTGCGGAAACCGAACTGGCTGTCCGCAAGATCCGGCCCCGTCCTCACCAGGTGCCCGACGAGGCGGCCCGCAATCACTCTCTCGAAGAGCTTGCCGACCTCGTCGAGCAGCACGATGGGCCGGTATGCGGACGGAGGGTCCGCAGGGCGCCCTGGCTTCCGAATGAGGACCAGCTTCCCCGTCTTCCAACGGAGTGGAAACTGGCCTCTCTCCAAGCATGCGCTTAAGAACGCCTCCAGTCGAGGCCCGAGAGCCCTCGAGGCCAGGACCCAGGCTTTACCTGGCAAGCCGTCGGGTCCTGGGGCGGTATTTTTGGCCTTTAGCCTTCCTACCGCCGCTCTCAGTTCTACCCCGGTCACTGCAGGGATGTCGTCGTCGTCCGCGTGGTCCGCTTCGGGCACCGCAATTGGCGGAGCCATGGGCGGGGGAGTGTGCTCCCCCCGTGAAGGGAACAGAGCGCTCACCACCTCCTCCACCAGCTGGGGGCGGAGACTCTGCGTCAGCGGGGGGGCCCAGGTGCGGAGTTTATTCCGCACCATTTTATAAGGGCGCCCCCACGGATCTCTGTTCAGAGTCTCCACCATCTCCTCGCGGGCCACGTCCTTGGCCCGCTGGACAGCCTCTTGGAGGGCGGTCTTCGCCGCTCTGTACCCCTCGTACAGCTCCGCCTCCGTGGCTTCCGCATCCGGAGGGCGAATGCGGAGCCTGCGGTGCCTGGTGTACAGGTGTCGCGCATCGACGCACGCCTTGCGTAGCGTCTCCAACTCCTGCGACCACCAGTACACCTGACGTCGGGCGCGTGCTGGCCGGACTCGGGGCATTGCCACGTCACAGATCTCGGACATGGCCTCCCGGAACCACTCCGCCTCATCGTCGATGTTGGCAGGCCTGTCCGGTGATGACACCCAGGCCTGCACGATCGAGGCTTCCAGGAGGAGCTCCCGGTTCAGCTGCTTCAGCGCCCACCGCGGACCACTCGGGGCCTGTTGGACCAGCGCGCTAGAGGTCTGGGCGGAGACGTCGAACCGGATATACCGGTGGTCGGAGTAGGTCTCCACCCCCTCCATGACGCGCCAGTCAATGACGCGTTGTGACAGAGCGGGGCTGCCGAACGTGATGTCCACCACGGACTCACCCCGCATCCGCACACACGTGGGAACAGAACCCCGATTTAGGACGACCAGTCCTCCACCATCCTGCCCCGCACATCCGTGTAACGGGAACCCCAGGCCAAATTCTTGGCATTGAAGTCCCCGAGCACTAGCACGGGGAAGGGATGGTTTCCGGCGACGACGACACTCAAACTCAAACTCAAACTCTAAACCATTTATTTCAATTAACTCAGCTCTGTTAAAGAGTTGTCGAACTCGGCGAGAGTTCGGTTCGGAGAGAAGCACACCCCCACTACTACTATCTCTCCGAACCGTGCTGCTACGCACCCCTGTCCCTTCGTGACGCATTCGAGGGACGGGGTGCCGGCGGCGGCCGACGAAAGTATGGCCACTGAGCCGCTCAGGTCCTCCACCCAGTCATCCCTGGGCGGGACAAAGTACGGCTCAGCGACCACGGCGATGTTAATCGACCACTGCGCCACGCTCTGGAGCAACAGGTCCTGAGCGCAGGCGCAGTGGTTGATGTTCGCCTGGAGGAGGCGTAGAGGAGCCATTACTCCTCCATTTCAGCCCCCTCCCGGGCCCCTTGTGAGGGCCCCTCGACGATGACGGCGGCGGCAGCGGCGGCGGCGGTGGTGGCGGCGGCGGCGGCGGCGGTGGTGGCGGCGGCAGCAGCGGCGTTGGTGGCGGCGGCGGCGACGGTGGTGGTGGCGACGGCGGCGGAGGGCCTGCCTTTCCTCCTGGTCCCGGCGGGTGGAGCGCAGGACTTGCTCCCCGCCCGGTGATCGGCCGGCTTGCCAGCAGCCGCACATGCGATGCAGTGCGGCGCGGCGTTGCAGGAGCCGGCCTTGTGTCCGGGCTGACCGCAGCGGAAGCATAGTGAGCTGCGGTCTACCTCCGAGGTGCATTGGACGCCAACATGGTGTCCCACAAGGCATCGGAAGCACCACAGAGGCTTGGGTTCCAGCAGTTTGACCTGCGCTGAAACCCAGCCCACCAGGAGCCTTCGGCCCTCCACGATTTTTCTGGCCGCCGTCACGGGGCAGCTTACCGTTATGGTTCGCATGCCCGTGAAGTCAGGACGTATGGTGCCCGCCTTCACCTGGTCGGCCAGACACCCGCCCGTCCTGACAACGGCGGCAACCACCTCTCCCTCCGTTACAGAGTCATCCAGGCCCAAGATGCGCATGTCTGCGCACTTGACGGGCCTGGAGACTCGAGCCTCATCCGCATTGAGGGACGCCCTTAGCTTCTCAGCTAGGGCGTCAGCGGTGGGGCCACTCGTCGCACCGGGGATCTCCAACATGCGGGCGCCAGTGGCGGTCACCCTATGCCGGAGGCCCCCGGTGATCCCCAGCTCCTGGAGGTCCACCGTCTCTCTCGCTTTGGCGAGCACGTCGCGGTACGTCACGCCCCTCTTGACTGCGTCCGGCTGTAGCGTTATAACTACAGCCGCGGTCTTCGGGGCGCGAAGCCTAGCCGCGACGGCTCGCTCCTTGCGGCGCCGCCTTTGCGCCTTCTTTCTGGCCGCCTTGGCCGCCTTCTTCTTCTCCCCGACCACCTGCCATTCGGCGTCGGTCATGGGAGAAGTGGGAGGGTTTTGGGGGCGGGGCGTTGACTCTGGGGCCTTCGCCTCCCGTGCCGGCCTGCCCCTCTTCCGGGCCTGCGCCGGGGTGTTGCCAGTAGGCGCCGGGACCCCGCCAGCCGGCGCCGGGGCTCCTCCAGCCGACACCGGTTTGGCCGACGCCGGTTTGGCCGGCGTTGATTTGGCCGACGCCGGTTTGGCCGACGCCGGCTTAGCCGGCGCCTGGGCCCGGCCGGAAGGCCCGGGTTTAGGGGCGGCAGCTGCCGTAGCGGCCGCGTATGAGGCCGCCTTAGGCCCCGGGGCCGTCCCGCCCGCCAGAGGGGGGCGCAGGACTATGCCCATCAGGACAGAGAACCGCGCCTTGGAGGCCGCCAGCTCCTGTCGAACCAGGCTGAGGACCTGGTTCTCTACCGGTACGGGCTGGCTCGGTGGTTGTGCCTGCGCGCTCCCGGTGGTCCGCAGGCCGGCCAGGTCTGCCCGGAGCCGCCCGTTCTCCTCTTGGAGCTTCCGCATGGCGACCGTCAGGCGGGTGACCTCCGCCTTCAATTCGGCCACTTCGCCGGCCGAGGGGCCGGTGTAACTGGCCGCCTCCGCTGCCGCCATGATGGAGGCCGTCGCCGAGACTACGGCCTTGTTCTTTGAAGCTTGGAGCTTCTTCAAGGCCACGTCTCGGATCGCGGCCTCCACGACCGCCGCAAACCTGCACTTGCAGTCCGCCACGGGGTCACTAGCCGCACTCTCCTCGTCGCTTGAGGGCCCCGAAGTGACTGCGGTCCCTCCTTCCTTTGCGGGCTCCTCCGCTTTCTCCGCCGCCTCACGGGCAGTGAGTCCCCTGCCCTTGCCTCGCTCTCGGACCCCACCCCGTCTACTGGTGGGGATCTTTCTGGCCGAGGCCAACTCCTCGTCGGAAAACAACCGCTGACCGTCCTCAGACCTTGGCCGCTTGCTGAACTTCTTAGCAGCAGCGGCCACCTCCTCCGCACGGCACGGGCTCACTGAGCCTCCTGTGCTCGCGCCTCCTGATGCGACGTCGGACTCCGACCCCGCATCACTCCTCCCGTCCTTTTGGTCCCCTCGGGGACAGGAGCCTCCTCGGCTCTTGTTGCCATTGGCAAACGGGTGACAATCGTTGCCCCCCCCAGAATACGAATGGGGGCTTGACGTTCCCAAAGGGAACGTGGCGGATTCTCCGACTGCTGAGCAGCCGGTACCGCCCTGGGGTAGTTTTTTGTCGAGTGTCGTGTCCATTTTTTCTGTTCCTTTTTAAGGGTGAGGTCCCTTGTCGCGCTAACGACCGGATCCCCTCCGGCCATTCATCCCCTCGGCACGCTAGACCTTAGGATTGGGGTAATTTTTTATAGAGGATTTCTTCCTCGCGGCCAGGGCCTCAGTGGCCCGGACCCCTGGTCCTGAGTTCAGGATTACGGGGTGGCCGACGGCTGGGCAAAACCAACCGCCGCCCCGGCGTCCCCACGCTGCCGCCGGATGCCGGACAGACGCAGCGCGGGCATGGGACACCCTCCACCGCCCACACTCTCGTGGGTACCGCGGCACGAACCGCCCTGTGACGGTATGCGCCCACTCACCTTCCTCTGTAAGCAGAGGGGGAGTAGACGCATTACCGTCTATAGCCCGGTTCCCTTCACCGACCATCAAGGATGATCGGTGATTGGAACCATGACCTTCCCCTCCTGTCGAAGATTTGCCGCCCGCACCAATTGTCCACCCAAACCTGGTGGGCAATTGGAACCGACGTTGCCCAGGGTGCGCCACGAGGAGGCTCTTCAACGTGCACGTGCTCGCCTCGGGATAAGCTCACAAACAGAATCTGTAATACCACTCTTAATCCTAAGATGTCAAGTTTTCGTGAAATAGTCATTCAGATAGGATTACTTGGTCTTATAGAGTTGTGTTGATGACTGTAATGATTATAATTCTGTAAATACATATTTGGTATGGTCTTGAATCATTATTTTATTTAATCAACGAACAACTTAATACTGACCAGCAAATTGCAAAAAACGTACAAAAAATTGAATTTCTCGCTGAGTATGCAAACTTCTTTGAGTGCAATGTGTGCCACCATATAAACCTTGTTGTTTTAGGTCGTTATTTTATTTTGTCAAATAAAAACCAGCCGAATTTTGAGATCGCGTTTTCATATTACTGAATATATTTTCATATTACTAATGTTTAAAACGAGACTCCACAACTCGTAATAGCAGGTTTAAAAAAATCTTTCGCTCGTGCCTTAGAGTTAAATGCTCTAAGGCTCGTGCTGATGTAAATTATGGTAAATGCAAAGACTACAATATAATGCGGTGGGTAAATGCATGAAATTCAGGGTGCTCAATCTTAGTACAAAAAACTGGGGACAGCAGTGAGTACAATGATACAAAATCACTAAGTATTATGTTGTCTCTGTACAAAATAAGTTTGAATGTGTTTTTTAATTTTGTCGGATTATAATTGCTCGGATATACCAACTCTGAACATGAGATGGCATTCTGAAGCAATGTTCACTATTAATTCGAATAGATGGCTCTAAACACAATCGCAACTTTGATACATCTGTAGCTCATTACTACTAAAATAGTATATTTTAATTGGCTTCTGTTCTAGTGTTTCCAAAAAATATTTTAAATTATGTATCATTCAGTCAAGGGTTTTAATTACATTTAACGCACAGTATGACATTTCATTATTTTTCGATCAATAATTATCACTATTAATATTTAATGCAATAATTTATACAAATATTTTGCAAAGATTCATTGGGGTGGTGGTAGAATTCCTTTGGTGGTTTTACTATCAATAAATTTGTATCCCCAATGCGTTGGTATTGTATTTAGCGATATTTTTCGGATCTTTCTGTGTAACGTTGTGCGTCAGCTAATTCCATCAACTTCTAAAGGTATAGTATGATTTTTTTATATTACTTTATAGGGTTCCATCAGAATATATTGTGTCCTTTAACATACCTAACATACCAAATAAAATTAAGGTAATGTGTAAAAGTTTTGGTGGAATGGAACCCTTAGACTTGCACTTGGCAGGTTTGCAATTAAATATTTGAATTAATGTAATAATCCTACTGATTAGAAATTGAACTTTCTTTCATTTTAGCTCCTGAATCACCTCATCAGTTAAAGTACACGCTTACAAGCGTCGTTGAAAACACAATTCAAAAAGAAAATATTGGTAAGTAGCTACTATTTAGCATTAAATATAATAATTATTTTGGCTTTGTGTCTATATTTTTAGGGTTTCATCATATTAGTATTTTTAGGGTTTTTAGGGTTTCAGCTGGCACTATCACTTAGGGCGAATTCAATTAAACTTTTATACAAGTTAAAAATCCATATCCTGCAAATAAATTTTGGATAGTTATTCCATTCCATACTTTTTGTCATGTAGTACGACTTACAACAAGACATTTACGTTTCAAAGACACAACATCCACCAACCCGCACTGGG
Source organism: Mesoligia furuncula (assembly GCA_916614155.1). Classification (NCBI taxonomy): domain Eukaryota; kingdom Metazoa; phylum Arthropoda; class Insecta; order Lepidoptera; family Noctuidae; genus Mesoligia; species Mesoligia furuncula. The sequence goes on along the minus strand of OU744800.1, from coordinate 24,949,202 downwards.
TTCGCATGATTGCTCCCTCTCACAAAGAAGAGGCCTATGTGCTAGGAGTGGGAACATTACGTGATGTGATATAGATACTATAAACTACAAATTGTTATAACCTAGTGTTATTGCATGACTTACACACACTTGACCAGCTTTGAGTGATAATGATTTATTAATATTTCAGATCCGGAAACAGTGATATGTGAGCAAGTGATATGTGACCTTCTACTTCTCAAACTACTGAACAAAATTTAGGTAAATTTTGTGTATACAGAAAATAAGTTTTTTTACAAGTTATGTTTTAATGGCATCAGTATTTCTGGAGATTACCTTTTACACACTAACTACAAACAACTTGATAACTTATCTAAAACAGATTTACTTTAGCACTCATACAAAATCATTTTATACTTTACAGTCAGGAAAATATCAGCCAGGACGAATAAGCTCTCCAGGGCAGAAAGAGATCTGCAGCTCAAAATAATGGCTGCCAAAAGAAGAACAAATAAATTAAAAAATAAAGTTAAAAGGCAGACAGCTGAAATAAAGGCAGCAAAAAAATTGTTGCCAATCCTGCAGTACTAGATGTGCTGCAGAATTGCTCAAGCACTGCAAAACTATTAATGCGAATACAGTGGCGAGAAGACAAAAAAAAAAGGATAAAGGACGACGATTCACGCTGCAAGAAAAAATTGCAGCATTATCAGTTTTTAAACAGAGTCCAAAGGTATATAGATTTTTAAGAAAAATATTTATATTGCCCGCAAATCAGACACTCGCCAAACTTATACAAAAATGCAATCTTCGATTTGGGCTAAATAAAAATATATTTTTTCAACTAAAAAAGAAGGCTGAAAAAGTTAAAATTTCAGAAAGATTGTGTACCTATATTACTATTTGACGAAGTATCATTAAAAGCACAAATAACATATAATGAAAAAAAGGATAAAATTACAGGCGTAGTAGATAATAGCCAGCAAAGGCAACCAGAATTTGCTGACCACGCCCAAGTCTTCATGGTGCGTGGTCTAATTAAAAACTTTAAACAAGCCATTTTTTACACCTTCTCAGCAAGTGCCACTAAAGGGCAAGAGTTGGCTAAACAGATAAAAAATGTAATTACTGAGTTGCAACAAGCAGGGTTGTCAATGGTAGCATCAGTCTGTGACCAAGGGACAAACAACCGTCAGGCGATACGTTTGTTAATAAATGAGACCAGGGGGTCTATTTACGAAGAGGGGAAACTCCAAAAGGAAACGCTATATTAATAAATGATAAAGAAATAATTCCCCTTTATGACCCCCCAGACCTTCTCAAGGGCATGAGGGACAATTTAATTACCAAAAACTTAACTTTTTAAAAAGATGGTGTGATCAAAACTGCCAAATGGTCTCATTTATTGCAGCTTCTCAAAGAAAACCCTGGCTATAAAGGCATAAGACTGATTCCAAAGCTAACAGAATACCACGTAAACCCTGATAAACTAAATAAAATGAAGGTAAAATTGGCATCGCAGATATTTAGTCGCACTGTGGCATCCAATATGGGATACCTAGCAGGTAATTTATATTTTAGCATTTTAATCTTTTGAAATTTTCATTTATTTTTTTTATTTCTTCCGACTTGCTGCACTATAAAGTTTTACAGTATTTTTACAGCCGTTAGTGTGTGGCCGTTCCCTGCTTTCTTAGGAAACCCTAGTTTGGGTACAAAAATATTCTATTCTAGCGCTCTGCTATCGCTCTGCTGTCGTTATGCTATCGCTCTGTTATCGCTCTACTATCGCTGTGCTTTTATTTGTAACCGGCTCAAAGGTGAACAAGGTGACTTAAGTGGCAGTGGGCAGGGCACATTGCTCGCAGAGCAGATGGCCGATGGGGCTGAAAGGTTCTGGAGTAGCAACCGCGTACCGGAACACGTAGCGTTGGAAGGCCTCCCACAAGGTGGACATACGACCTTGTGAAGGCCGCAGGAACCCGTTGGACGCGAGAAGCACAAAACCGGTCGAAGTGGAGGGGCTTGAGGGAGGCCTATGTCCAGCAGTGGACGTCTTTCGGCTGAAATGATGATGATGGTGAATGAATTACATTTTTTCTTTTCTTTTTTCAGATAAAGGTATTCTACCCGCAGAATGCAAAGAAACCGCAGATCTACTTTTATTTATGGACAACGTCTTCGATTCTGTCAATGGAAGGAAGAAGAAATAAAAACAATAAAAATGCTAAGCCACTACTTGGCCCAGCTACGGCAACATCTGCCCATAAAAAGACATGGGTAGAAGCAAAAAGGATTTTTAACTCAATGGAGTTTGTGACTTCTGCTGGCAGGGTCGAACTGTTGCTACCTTAAAAAATTGGGTGTGGACAGTGGAGGGAATTCTAGATCTACTTAAAAAATTACGTGATGAATACGGAGTAACGTCAGTCTGGATACGGCACCTTAATCAAGATCCCCTAGAGAACTTCTTTGGGGCGATTAGAAGCCACGGGTGCCGCAACGTTAACCCGACATGCGACCAATTTGAGTCTGCTTTTGCCACTTTGCTAATCAACAACTTAAACAGTGTCCACATCCAAGGAAAAAATTGTGAAAATGACTATTGTGATGCTTTATGCTTCTTCGTACTCAACGAAAATAATGAAGCTACGACGACCTGTACAGTTGATCTTGAAAATATTTTAGAAATTAATTTTGTTAATTTAGAAAATAAAAAAAAATACCCAAGAATACTGGCACCTCTACAGTACGTAAGCGGATATTTTCTGAAAAAGTCAAAAACATAAATTTTTAAAAATTGCTGTCTGCAAAAATGATTTCACGAGCATAGATGAAATTGAATATAATTATATAAGATATAGGGAGTATGCAGGTCGACGATGGCTTTGTACTCCCAGTATAAACTTAATAAAACTTGTATCCAATTTCCAAGATATAATTAATCATATTCTAAAAGTAAACTTGGATGCTAATAATAATTATTTAAAGGATATTATGAAAATGTCTATATTGACCTTAATCAATTTCGATTTTATAAAATTTACTACACATAAAAAGCAGTTATAGATTATTTAATAAATACTGTGATTCGATTTAGGAATTATAATTATTGTAAAGTAATAAATAACACGCGTATACCGGCGTTCTCCTCGCTGTGTAGTACATGACTGTCCGCTTCAGACTTAGAACGGCGCTCTCTGTTGAGACTCCTGCTTTGAACCCGAACTGGGCATCGTGATAATGAGCATCTAAGTTTTCTTTTAGAATATGATTAAATTTCTTAGACATTGAATAGTTTTAATACATTTTTACTGGGGGTACCTATCAATATAAAAATTCAAAGTCCTAACTGACTGATATATCAACGCACAGCCTAAACCGCTGGTCCTAGAGACATGAAATTTGGAGGGTGTATTCTTTGTGAAGAGGAGGTATCCACTAAGAAAGGGTTTTTCGAAATTCCATCTGTAAGAAGGTGAATGGGGGGGGGGTGAAATTTTACACGAAGTTACGGGCAGAAGCTAGTATCTTATATATTCAATTTCATCTTCGCTAGTGAAACCAATTTTGCAGACACAAGCATTTTTAGGGTTCCGTACCAAAATGTTTAAAAAAAAAGGAAAGAAATAAAAATATATGTATATTTTTTGCAACAGGGACTGTGTGTGGGGACTGTGTGTTGTGGGGGTCTGAATAATTCGATGTAGGACTACTAGGACATGTGGGGTATCATATGAAAGAGCGCAGCACATTATCAAACATATTGTCTTTTTTTTTAGGCCGCATAGTTTCCGACTTTTAATGAAATTTGTAAAAAAAAATACCGCCCCCCCCCCCTTATTTCCGAAGTTTGCAAAGAGAATAATTTTGAATTATTCTATGTGATAGAAGTTTATTTATAGATTACAGGAAAAATAAAACGAAGTCTTTAAATAGCACAGTTTTCAGAAATCATCAACAAAAGTTAAGTACATTAGTTCAACTATCGGTCAAACGATGGCACTGACATAAAACTGCAATATTCTACACTGCAGTGAAAATTCGCTGACGAATATAGGCCTCGCCGATGAAAAATTAAAAACATGATGGTACAGAACCCTCGGTGCAAGAGTCCGACTCGCTCTTGACCAGTTTTTTTTTTTTTTTTTTTAAGTACTGTGGAGGTACTAGGCCATTATTCTTGGGTCTTTGAGTACGAAGGAGTACAAAGTCCCACAGTAGTCATTTTCACAATCTTGACAACAATTTTTTTTGTTAGCCTTTGTTTCAGCTGTCTGCTATTTAACTTTATGTTTAAATGAAATGCACAACGTATCTAATGTATTTAATTGGATAAGAAATAATACTGTATTGTTTAAAATAGCTTGGTAAATAATTCATTTTTTTTGTAATGTGTAAAAGATAAAAATGGGGAAGATAAAAGTGGGTTATCCTTAGGAGATAAACATATACCTGCATCGCTGACTTTTTTATCGATCTTTATAAGATATACAATTCCTTAGAACATTAATTTAATCTATCTCGTAAGGTTTAAGCCAGCGTTTGCAATGTAAGCGCATAAAAATATGTTTGTTACGACATCACGTCATTACTTTGAATTTCTCGGCTTTTCTCTACTATCCTATGCATGTATTATACATATCAACCTTCCTCTTGAATCAATATCTATTGCTGACTAAACTAAATTAAAATCTGTTGCGTAGTTTAAAAGATACTATGTAAAGATACTATGTTTTTTTTATACTATGTAAAGATTTCGTACCCTTACTGTTTTGCTTTATCTTTTGCTTTTAGTTTTAATTTCCTATCCATGACTTTCGTGTATTGTATTGTGATTTATTTACCTAGATGTTAAGTAAAATGTGTGTTCGCCTACTATGGCGATCAAATAAATAATAAATAAAAACATGATTAACCAAATAACATTGTATTTTATTTATCAATCCTTGAAATGAATACCTATAAATAAATACCTAGCTATCTATTCATACCGGTTAAAAAAAAAGGACAATGGTGTAGTTCTAACTATGAACATCAGAGGGCGCTAGTTTCAATGACCCGTTCCACGGAACAAGATTGGTCTCTATTTCAGTCTATCAAAAAGTACTCTGTGATGAAATTGAACTGAAACGATAACAACACGAACTGCCATGCCATAATGACGTTTGACATTGACAGTTATTATCCTTGTCATTTTTGGTTTTTCGCTCATCCGTGATCCGTCACAAAAATGGCTGCGCTTAGGGTATTCAGTCGTAATTTGCCGTATTTACGACAGCAATTTTCTGCTTTATTAGGAAACACGTCGCCATCGGTGAAATTCATTTGTGTAGTAGTAATTATAGGGTATATTCTATCGTTTTCTGACGATGTTGTGGACGTTCTTAGTGTAACTCCAGGGTATTTGTTGCCACCTTCGTTTCAATTGTGGTCCACTTTCACGTTCTGGTTTCTCGAAATACATTTGTGGGAAGTGATCATCGACATTGTGACGGTGGGACTATGTGGGAAACTAATAGAACCGTTATGGGGTCAGATGGAAATGATGAAGTTTTTCTTCCTGACCAATGTTGGTGTAGCGTTTCTAACGACGTTCTACTATTTAGTGATATTTGCGTGTACAGGACAAACGTCCTACTTGTTCGATATACACGTACACGGGCTGGCGGGTTACCTGGCCGCGGTGAGTGTAGCCGTAAAGCAGATAATGCCAGATCATCTGCTGATAAAAACACCATTAGGTGCGAATTGTTTGATAAGTATTGACGTTTTAAACTGTTGTTAATGATAGCACATAGTTTGGGTTAAACACACTTGACTAATTGCCGTAAATAACATTGAATACATTATTGATTTCAAACCTGTTTGTGTCCACAAAGTATCTATCCCATTAATTTAGTAGCCTGTCAAAGACAATTTCACACACTACTAACAAGTATAGCAAATAGATTTTATTGAGTATAATAACAATTCATTCTTTCAAACCAAAATAAGTCATTTGAATTTTTTTGTTACGGCAACATCTATGTTTTTGTTTTTTTCCAGGAAAGTTGACAAACAGATCATTGCCGCTTCTAATTCTAATAGCAGCTATAATACTATGGGCTATTGGAGCACTGGAGGGCACATACCCTTGTATGTGGGGTAGTGGCACAATCCTGTCCTGGATATACCTGCGGTTCTGGCAGAGGCATAGCAGCGGAACCAAAGGAGATATGGCTGATAATTTCAGTTTTGATAAGTATGTTATTATTTCTAATTAATTTTAATCTACTATACATCCTGATTCAATGAATAACGTTATGCGTAGTTCCGGTAATGACAATTTGTACCGTTCCACCAGGATAGTAACAAAATGAATTCCTTGGCTATAACGATACTGACATACGGAACGGAACAGACAACGGAATATTATCAATATATAGTTATTAGTACAACAATATAATAATGTTATTCATTTCGATTCTCAACTTTGCCAGCTTCATGACTTAAAAGATGATTCAAAAGTATGAAGAATAATGTTACATCTCTGCAACGTTTCTCCTGTAATGTTATTACAAGCGGATAAGCTTAATATTACTGATACCTATAACGTTACTTATAAAATCGTTCTACAAAAATAAATTTCTATAACATTTTCTTTTGTAACGTTATTGATATTTTTAGGTTTTAGTATTGTTACAGATTTTGGAACGTTTTACGATAACATTAGTTGTAACAGAATGAAATTCATTTTGTTTTCAAGTCCCTGGTTGGAGGGATGCAGAAACTTAAGTCTGCAAGTGCTTTAGACAGCCCTGGTATACATAATTACATTTCAAAGTAGGTAGGTATGGGATTATGTCTTCTGATATCCCTGTATTAATTCAATAGAAACTACAGTTGTAGTTGTTGAATATCAATTCCTCAATGATAGATAGCTATACTCATATCCCAATTGCATAACAAATTATGAGAGAAGAGCAATCAATCTCCAATATTTTGCTGCATTTATCCTGTGTGGTGTAAGTGTAACATCAATGAAAAGTGATAACTTATCTTTGCATTGGATAAGATCAAACTTTAATCAAACCTCCAATATTCACATTACACTAAAATCTAACAAGTATTAAATTAATAGAACATTGAAGAGACACTTTCAGTAATTTTGAGAATTTAGGAAGAAGTGCCAGTCATTTTGTGAAGAACAATGGGCTTGTAATTTGAGTTACCTGTGAGTTCTTTCATTAAAGTATAATATGCCTGTGTCAATATGAATATGCCACAAAACGTTTTTGTTTTAAAGTTTTGGTATTTGATACCCTAAAATATTCATACTTTTTGCCAAATTACTTTGTCAGGCTATGGAATGGATTGCCCTAATCTATACTGGATGATTTTTTTTACCGTCTCGAAATTTTTACTCGGTGTTCTACCCATGAATATGAACAACTTTCACTATGGGACCAACTCTGAAATCTCGAAAAAAAATCCGCTGTTTCATACATTTTGGTCAAGTAGGTACTGAACTTTTGTATTAAACAGCTGATTATTTTTTCGTGATTTCGGAGTTGGTCCCATAGTGAAAGTCGTTCATATTCATGGGTAGAACACCGTGTAAAAATTTCGAGACGGTAAAAAAAATCATCCGGTATAAATAAAAACTGGGCAAGAGCGAGTCGGACTCGCGCACCGGGGGTTCCGTATCATCATATGTTTTTAAATTTCCATCAGCGAGGCCTATATTCGTCAGAGAATTTTAACACTGTGCACTGCGGTATAGAATATTGCTGTTTCATGTCAGCGCCACGCCATCTCTTGACCGATAGTGGAACTAATGTAACTTTAGTTGATGATTTCTGAAAAAGTGTGCTATTTAGAGACTTCATTTTATTTTTCCTGTAATTTTTATATAAACTTCTATTACATAAAATAATTTCAGATTTTTCTCTTTGCAAACTTCGGAGATAAGGGCCCTTAACTCCGAAGTTTGCAAAGAGAAATCTGAAGAACGGTATTTTTTTTACATTTTTCATCAAAACTCGAATACTATGCGGCCTAAAAAAAGAAAAATGTTTGAGAATGTCCTACATGCCCTAGTAGCCCCACTTCGAATTTTCAGACCACCTTTCAGTCCCCATTGCAAAAAATATACATATACTTTTATTTATTTCTAATTTGCAAAATAGTTGGGCCAACGTCATCTAAAACTATTCCAAAGGAGATCGGACGGGGGTGGCCCAAGTGGCGTCGGAGCATGACGCTTATTTTGTTTGAAAGTTCATTAAATAAGCTTACTTTTTTTGTATGGGTACAAAAAAATCTATCCTGGGAGAAAAAAGTTATAGTGTATATTAAAATAATCATATATATCGAGCTAGTTTCAACTATTTATTCAATTAAATCTATTTCTTTTTAACTGACTTCAAAAAAAGGAGGAGGTTCTCAACTCGGTTGTATTTTTTTTTTGTATTGTTACGAGCTTCGGGTTCGTGACAATAAAAACTGCCGATTTAATAACCAAAAAAATGACACTTTAATAATCAACACTAATTACAAAACACAATTGCACTACTGATCGCTTTAAGTCGCACTTGAATATCGCTTCGATGCTTTCACTTCGATCGCTTTATCCAAACTGTGTCGGTCGTGGCGCGTCTCGGCCTTATATAGCGCCAAAGAGAGTTTTAGAACCTTCCATTGTAGAAACATCTAGAATGTTCGAGTACATACAGGCCCCGATCGACCAGATGTCGAAAGTTCGGGAATGTTCTAGAAAGTTCCCGCATCGAAATTTCTAGAAGGGTCTTCACTACTAGTTCCGCTACTCGATACTAGATGGCGCTAGTGGTAACTACTGTCACCATGTACCAGGCATTAATTGTGGCGCGCAACACTGCCCCCTCCTAAGACATGCTCGTCCCGAGCATTATCGGCCCCATAATAACGCGCCAGTCGATCCACGTGGACGATCTTAGGAGTACCTCTTGCACCTTTCTGTATCCGGTAGGTTACGTCATTGATCTTTGTCACAATCCGGTACGGTCCGTCCCATTTAGCTTGAAGCTTAGGAGATTTCCCTTTGCTGCGGACTGGATTGTGCAACCACACTAGTGAACCTTCGTCGAACCCTTTATTGTTCATTTTACGGTCATAACGGGTTTTCATCTTTTCAGACATTTGCTGGCCCGATTGTCTGACGTGCTCATAAATGTCATTCATTTTGTTCCGCAAGTCGTTCGCATACTCGGTTATACTGCGTGGGGCATCAGGTGGTATTCCGGTGATCAGGTCTGCAGGCAGCCGTAATTCTCTTCCAAAGTTTGCGAAAGCTGGTGTCACCGATGTACTTTCGTGAACAGCGCTTCGATATGACAACAAAAACGGTTGTATGTGCTTGTCCCAATCTCGTTGCCGATTTTCCACAACTTTGGCTAGGTACCTCTCCAGTGTCTGATTAAATCGTTCCACCGTTCCATCCGATTGTGGGTGGTAAGAAGTTGTTCTCGTTTTATGAGTACCCATTACTCGGCAAGTTTCCTGAAATATTTGGGACTCAAAATTCCTTCCCTGATCGCTGTGAATCTCCAAGGGTACTCCAAAACGGCAGAAGACTTCATGGACTAATCTATCTGCAACTGTCGGAAGCTTCTTGATTTGGAATGGCGAAGACTTCCGGCCACTTAGTGAAGTAATCCATCACAACCATGAAATACTTGTTACCACTTTCACTCTCCGGAAACGGTCCCGCAACGTCAAGGGCTATCCTCTCCCATGGTGCACCAACATTGTACAATTTCAATGCACCTCTACTACGAGTCTGAGGTCCCTTCACAGCTGCACAACTTGTACATTTGCGACACCAGTCCTCGACATCGTCCCGACAGTGGACCCAGTAAAACCGTTCTCGTATCTTCAGTAGAGTCCGTTTTACTCCCAGATGACCTCCTGAACAACCATTATGGTACAGCTGTAGAACATCCGGTACTTGAGCTTTAGGAACAACCATTTGCAAATGACAGCTGTCTCCCCGAGCATTTTCCCATTTGCGGCACAGGACTCCATCCTGCATCACCAAGCTGTCCCATTGAGCCCAATAGCTTTTTGTGATCGAACTCATCGCTGAGACGTCGCTCCACCTGGGCTTAGGAGCTCTGGCCTTCATCCACTCCAGAATCGGCTTGATGTCCGAATCTTCCAGCTGTGCACGTTGTACGCTTTCCTTCCACTCGTTGCTCAGGTCTGTCCTGAGCATCCTCACAGGTACCACTTCCTTATCCTCTTGCCTAGTACAATGCTTGCGGTCTTCAGGACAAGGTCTTCTTGACAATGCATCTGTGTTGCCATGAGATTTCCCGCTGCGATGTTTGACCACAAAGTCGTATTGCTGCTGCTGGGCGGTGCTGTTAGCCGCACTGCCCTCTGGAGATCGGTCGACTTCTCTTTCTGCAGTTCGCTTAGGGCAACTGGATCGAAGGTGGCCCTTTTCCCCACAGCCGTAGCACCTAGGGCTGTATCCTTTATTGCGGTCGCGAACTGTAGCCGCTGCAACCTCCCTGACGCGATGGGAACGATGATCCTGTCGCACAGCTTCCACCTCCAGTGCATGGGCCTAGGCGTCCTTAAGCGTCCCGTGGTGCCCGAGCCTCACAGCAGCTCTCACTTCAAGGTCGCGGATGCCGTCGATGAATGCCTGCACCAGGTTTCCATCAATAAGCGCAGGTACGGACTGGTAAGCTTTACGAACCAGCTTCTCCACTTCAAGGGCCCACTGCTGCAGGTTTTCGCTACTGCGTTGCACGCGATCCTTGAGCTGCGCACGAAATACGTGTTCCAGGTGAGCGTCGCCATACCGAGCCTCCAATGCCTCGAGGAGCTGCTCGTAAGTCAGTTCCTTACCGAGAGCTTCCAGGACAGTTAAGGCCTGGTCGCGCAGGCCTAGGGTGAGAGCAGTCATGGCCTGACTTTTATTCCACCCGTTCGCCTTCATGACAGCCTCAAACTGGATTTTCTAGGCCGACCAGGAAGATGTTCCGTCGAACGGTGGCACTTTGAATCCACGTAGCGAAGGTGTTGTAGCTACGGGAGCTGCGATTCCATCCCCAAGTTTGAGGTAATCCAGCGTTTTCTTCACGTCAGCCATCACGGTTAGCTTCACGTCAGCCATCACGTTGTCAACCCGATTATTTACTTGGTCGATTCGGGTTTCAGCTTCCGACAGGCGGTTGTCATGTTGAGCAACCTTATCCTTCACCTCCTTCATGTCTTTCTCGAAGGTAGCGTGAAGGTCCTTCATAAGGAGCATCTGTTCTTCCTGGCGGCGCGTCTGCTCCTCCTGTCGGCGGGCCTGTTCCTCTTTATCACGCTGGAGCTGTTCTTCCAGCCGACGAGCCTGTTCCTCCTGCCGGCGGGCCTGTTCCTCCTGTCGATGGGCCTGTTCCTCCTTGTCCCGCTGGAGCTGTTCCTCCAACTGACGAGCCTGTTCCTCCTGCCGGCGAGCCTGTTCCTCCTGTCGGCGAGCCTGTTCCTCCTGTCGGCGGGCCTGCTCCTGCAGCATCATCATCAGAGCAGCCAAATCTGGTGCTGCTGCGGACGGGCCGGCCTCCATGGTCGGTAGCTGGCCCTCCGACCTCTGTGGCGTAGCTCCACCAAATCGCCTCTGGTCCGTCTCTTGCTGGCGTTGACTCCGGGTACGGATACCCTCCGCGTCGTCTTTGGGTAAAACCGGCATGATTTTTAATCCCACTTCTGACACCAATTGTTACGAGCTTCGGGTTCGTGACAATAAAAACTGCCGATTTAATAACCAAAAAAATGACACTTTAATAATCAACACTAATTACAAAACACAATTGCACTACTGATCGCTTTAAGTCGCACTTGAATATCGCTTCGATGCTTTCACTTCGATCGCTTTATCCAAACTGTGTCGGTCGTGGCGCGTCTCGGCCTTATATAGCGCCAAAGAGAGTTTTAGAACCTTCCATTGTAGAAACATCTAGAATGTTCGAGTACATACAGGCCCCGATCGACCAGATGTCGAAAGTTCGGGAATGTTCTAGAAAGTTCTCGCATCGAAATTTCTAGAAGGGTCTTCACTACTAGTTCCGCTACTCGATACTAGATGGCGCTAGTGGTAACTACTGTCACCATGTACCAGGCATTAATTGTGGCGCGCAACAGTATGTTTGTTACCTCAGTACGCAAAAAAGAATTTTTAAATCTTTGAAAAATTCTTTTTTTCAAATCTTTGAAAAAATCTTTTTTTATTTAAAAGGATATACTTCCAGTTTGGTCCCATTTTTATCAAAATCCTGTTCTGATGATGGGAATTGAGGGAACTCCTCAAATATATATATGATGGTGGGATACTAGGAGAACTCCTCAACAATTTACGTCCCTGCATCGGGAAAAGCAATATTTTGTTAAAGGCAAGTTGACATTAGGCTATTGTAAGTTAACATTATAAACAGACCCACTAAAAAGCGAGAAATAAAAACTTTTTAACAAATAAAAAAAACGACTTCCAAAAAAAAACACTAAAAAGTGAAAAATAACTTTCATTTTGGAAGTCGGTGGCAAAAACTAAAATACAGATCCAAAGACACCGACTTCCGAAATGAAAGTTATTTTTCACTTTATAGTGTTTTTTTTTTGGAAGACGGTTTTTTTTTTGGTAAGTAATTATAACTTAATAATCATGTTTGAATAATACTTTGATTTTGTAAAAGTATTTAAAAAAGTGTGTGAATAAAACTCTGTTTCTAAGAAAGGATTAAAAAATCCAATCATTGAACAAGAAAACACGTCATAAAATAACCGACTACCTGTACAATATATTTTATCGTAAGTACTACAACTGAAAACTGAACTAAACTAACAATATATTGTCCAGAAACGCTGCAGGATGTTCTATGTCCTCGTAACGAGCCCACCCGAGATACCACACTACGCTCATGATGTGGGCGCAACATCCGACTGTCCTTTTCCCTATGATACAACTACAGTAATAATGTTGAATGCCCTGTAGTCCTCCTTATACATTATATATGTATAATATTTCTTTAACCTCACGTGACGTGACTGAATGCGACTTCGCAGTAGTATCAAGCCATTTTGCTCCATACCAAAACGCTCAAGATCTGCGGGTGGTTGTCGGTCTCTAGACTTCAATGTGGTAAATACCACTTCTCGCATGCTCGCTATAATAGCTCCGAGCCAGTTTGATTTGGTATGTGCCAATGGCAAATAAAATCAGGTCATCCTGTGTCAACCGCGGAAAGCGAGCCAATTCCGGAATATTTCCTGAAATGCTCTGAAAAAGTACACGTTGCCTATTCAGGTTTTTGGCGGTAACGTATTCTGCTAAGTTATTATGAGTGTTTGTGCGCTGGTTAATGATTGCGATGAAGCTCTCGGCATATATACTGTTTTGTACTGGAGGGTGGAAAGCATTTATAAGCGCTGCTGCTATTTTAAAGTTTGGCATCAAGTGCTTTAGGGTTATATTGACATATTCTTGTCTCAAAAGTTTATAGTCACGTTTGAAACGTTTTTCATAAAAAATGGGTAAATGTGTTCCACATATTCACTTAAATTATGTAAAGGAGATTAGTAGAAGAACCTACTTTGCTCATCAGCCAGCACTACACATACCTACTAATCATCCTGCTGCCTTTTTTTTGCATTTAATAATAATAGTCCTCCGAAGTCGGACTCGAATAGTCGACCGAGACTAGTCTTCGGCGCGGGAGATATTATAGTGCACAAGATAGTGTGTGCGCAGACACAGGTGCACTCTCATAGTCCGATGGAACGGCACGCGATCCGAAACGACCGGAGAGAGATCAGGCGTAGGATTAACGGTTTTACGTGCTTTTCAAGGCAATCACAAAGCCAATTTCCAAACTCGGAACTCAGCACCCTAATTGAGTAACACTATCAATCACAAACTGAATTATTTTGAAGGATATTTATTGCTAATACATTGCTTCATATGTTCGAAAAATTTCTCTGCTCAACAACATAAATAGCGCAATGAATGTTGAACTGTCAAAATGAAAGCCACTCCTACGGTTAGTGTGTTATTTATTACCCCCGTATGACCCTGCGCTCAGCAGTCGCGCTTGCGACCACGAGACCAACGGAGCAGACGTTTCGTATTTACACGAGTTATCAAAGCCCTGTTCCGCATTTATACGAGTTACCAAAGCCCTTTTCCGCATTTATACGAGTTACCAAAGCCCTTTTCCGCATTTATACGAGTTACCAAAGCCCTTTTCCGCATTTATACGAGTTACCAAAGCCCTTTTCCGCATTTATACGAGTTACCAAAGCCCTTTTCCGCATTTATACGAGGTTGGCTTCTTCAGGGCTAACACTACAAGTGTTTATATCCATAGCAACATAAAAATTCAAAGTGCACTAGCGAAACTAGACCAAGTGATAAGCATTATTATTATTTCCACGATAGCCGTAGCGTCATTGATTGATTCGATGATAATGTAATGTGGTAACTAAATACACAGTAGGCTACAACTTTAAATTGCCTTCATACAAAGAGATTTAAGATAGGTACAATAGAGGGGCCATGCAAAGAAATGTCTTAGAAAAACTGTGATCCCATGTCTCAGTGCCGCCATCTGGTAAGATATAGCATAATTAGAGCGGCAATTTATTCAATTAGGTTCAGCTATCGCCCGGTAGATGGCCAGTGTGGCCAGTGTTGCCAGATACGATTTTCAATTCATCGATTAAAAATCGGATCGGTGGTGCCTGAAAAATCTAATATAAATCAAATCAGTTAGATAAATATCGAAAACTAAACAAATTAGGCAAAAATTGAACGAAACGGAAAACGGAACGCGCGCCCCTCGCGCCAGTGCCCAGTCCGCTGCCCAAACGCATACTGCGTAGACGCATATTTATCATCCTACCGCGCAAGTCGCCACGTGCCTCCCTCGTGCCGCCATTGTAACGCGAAAGAATAATTATTAAGGGTCTTCGTTCCCAATGTTTAAAAAAAAATTAAAGTGTAAACTAATTTTGTGCCTATATCACAAATAAATACTCTATCTCTAAAAGGTAGTTTCCCTAAGATAACCTCCCTCACACATTTAAATAAATATTATCGATAACAAAATCGATATACAACATCACATCTCTGAAAGGCAGTCCGACTTTTAATTAGTTTTTAATTCGTCTAATAATTATTACCCTCTTTTATAAAATCAATTAAACATGGATCGATTTTAAACTGAATGTTACTTGAATGAATCGATTATTTTGTCACACCACTATATTAATTTTGTTAAAAAGTGGTAACACTGAAGCTGTCATTTTACCCAACTATAGTAAAGCTACTCAGCAATAGATGGCGTTTAATACAAAATAAACAAATTTTCTAGATCTTTTTATGAAAATTATTTAATTCTAATTACTGAATAAATATAGATAATACATACGAAAATAAACTGAATTTAGGTCCAGTTGTTTTACCATAACGAGACTTGCAGTAACGTAATGCGCAACTCGGCATATTTCCATACAAAATATTTTTCTTTTGTTGGACACGAATGCGTCAATGCGACTTGACGCGCAGGCGTACAATACTAGACTGAGAGACTTGTTACGCCTAGGTCACAAGTACCGGGACACTGTTTTGTTCGCAATGTCCCGTCTATTGTAAATACTTTAAACGTCTTTGCCTTCATACTAGTAATTTGATAGATAACTAGATGTTTTGATAGTGACTAATACTCAATATCAATCATCATCTGCCTAGCCTTTTCCCAACTATGTTGGGGTCGGCTTCCAGTCTAATCGGATGCAGCTGAATATCAGTATTTTACATGGAGCGACTGCTTATCTGAACTCCACAACCCAGTTACTGGGTAATACGATACCCCTTGGTATGACTGGTTGTCAGACTTTCGGGCTTCTGACTACCCGTAGCGACTGTCAAAGATCCATGAATGACAGCTGGGACCAACGACTTAACGTGCTTTCCGAGGCGCGGAGGGGTCACGGTATGTAAAGATGGTCACCCATCTACAGACCAACCGCAGCAAGCGTAGCTTAACCTGATCGATCGACCTGTGCGGCTGTTATTATTTAGCCACGTAATACTCAATATCAATATCGTGACTAATTTATTTATCAGGATCAAAAACCCAGGTTACCCAGGTGCATGTCATATGCATAGTCATCCAGATCTTGCAGCACTCTACAATAAGTACAAGTGCTCAGGTATCTACCATATATTAAAGATGAGCTCTGAATCTGGATTTGTACCGGTGTACGCTCGCCCCCTATTACGTGGGACATAATGGCGAAATGTGGGTATGACATTAGCAAAATGGATTGGATTATTTAAACGTCTTTGCGTGTACAATGCGATTCAAATAAGAATAGGAACGTCAATGACCTCTATCTGTCAAATGTTGATTAAAAAGTACGGTTTGCAATGAAAACTTATTTGCGTATCAATATTTTTTTTTTGTTTAACCGAGTCTTAGATAAATCAAAGTGAAAAAAACGTCAAAAAATTAGTCATAATTAGTTTTTTTTAAAATTATGCTACTTTCTTTCTTATTTTCATTGTTGACAAAAATTCACCAGAAAGTAAAGAAGATGCCAGCAGTCATCTTGTCGTTGTTGGGTGTTACATGCTCTGTGGTTGTTGGTGAGACTGAGTGCTTGTGGAGTGTTACTGTTTCTTTCGTTAATTCTGTATGTTACGTGGTTGTTTCCTGTTAAATTTGTTATTGTTGTCATTTGTCGACGATGACCACTCAAACAGTGATGCAGACATGAGCGGAATTGAAAAATTTTTTTTTTCGTAAATAACACAGGCCTGCAAAATGAAGGTCATAACTTCCTCTCTGGAATTTCACAGCTGATTCTGGAGTATTTTGATGCGCTGATTACGAATATGTACTTAGTTTTTCTCCATCACGTCCTGATTTTTCAAAAAAGCTACGGATAGAAAATTGAGGAAGATGACAAGTTGTCACTTAAAAAAATTATATATTTAAAAAAGTACATAATTTTTAACTTAAAAATTTATTAAAACTTAATAACAACTTATTACTGGGTTAAACTACACTTGAATTTTATTTGTGGAACCTGGTCCTCTTTTCTTGGAAGCTTCTGTTGTGCGATTTTCGCTTATATTTCCGGTTTGGATCATCACGCTTCAACAACCAGCAATAGTCCGCCATCATTCCATCTTCCTTGATACCGGACTTTAAGCTCTTTTAAATCTTGGTGAAATCTTTCGCCTTGTTTTTCGCTAACGACTCCTAGATTTTCTGGGAAGTAATCAATGTGCGAATTCAGAAAACGAAGTTTAATGCTCATATTACAACCCATTACACCAAAATTCTTAATAATTTTGGCCACTATTTCTTTATAGTTCAAGCTTTTATTGTTCCCCAAAAAGTTTTTTACCATTTCCTTAAATGATTTTCACGCTTGTAACTTGACATCATTGAGTTCTAGTAAACAAGTCGAACAAACTTTTTGAGGTGTCCAAGTTTTGTCTTGGTTACTTATGTGCAAAATAACTTTTGCAAATATTTTTCACATAGTCTGTAATGTTGATTCGTTGTTTTATCACCATGAATTTCCCGAAAATGTAACAAAAACGATTCGAAGAATTTAAACAACTTCGCGACGAAATTTTAAAGTATATGTTGCAAGATGCGCACTTCAACTGTTAATTTTCTAATTCAGTGTCGGTACTTATACAAAAAACCTTTTGATTTTCTTCATTATACCCTTTTCGAACAACATTTACAACAATCAGGCAATATCACCTAAACATCGTGTATTAATGAGCTCATTACTAAATGAAGCCAAAATTACCCGTTTTCGATATGATTAATGCGAATTACTTATACTTGTTATATAGTAATTAACAAATTACTGATTTGCGTTAATTTCTATGTCGTCTTAAACTCATCAAACGCAATAAAAAATAAGCTGAAGTAAGTTAGTGACGTTTTATAGATTTTAAAATGTAGGCGCTCAGACATTTTTAGTTAAAATCTTAAATATTCAATATCAAAGAATCCTGACGTGATGGATTTTTTTTATTATTTTTCTCGCAATCAGCACATCAGAAACTATAGAAAACGTTAATCAGATCCCAGAGAGGAAAACCATTGCAGACCTGTGTAATTAATGTTGTTAAAAAAATATCTTGTTTTGCTCACCCTACCCAATTTATTCGATTTGACAGCTATGACGTCACAACATGGCGCTAAGTCGATTCTATTCTTATTTGAAACGTTTTGTACAAGTACATACGACAACTGCATGTACATATGACAACATCCATCGGTTTCTTACAAAACTTAGAGATAAGTATGCAGGATCGTCGGATATAATTATATCCGACGATCCTGCATACTTATCTCTTTTGTTGACTGTACAAATGCAAATATAATTATATAATATCTGTGTTTTGTGTATGTGTGTGGTGTGGTATACAGGTTGTAGTACTATAATTTGATGGTTCATTATTTAATTCCAATGTCAATGGTGCTTCATGGTCATGAAATTATTTTTTAGCATTGAAATGTAGAGAAACAGTTCAGTGGTATACTTACTGTATTTCTTTTTGCTTGTTGTAGGAACAGGCACAATTACTTCATTTTAGGAATAATAGTTTTCGAATTTAGATCATCATCCGCCTAGCCTTATTCCAACTTTTTTTGGGTCGCCTTCCAGCCTAACCATAATGTAGCTGAATACCAGTATTTTTGGAACGAAGTTCTTTTAACGGAGCTTGCGGTAGGACTAAACTTGGAGTAATCGTCACGTAACGAAAAGCGTTATGCCCCCTCCATACGACCTTTTATAAAATATAAGTAATAGAGAGAGTCAGAGAGGGAGAGATGGTTTTCATGGTTTTCGAGGGTGGTGAAGCTAATAGTGAGGTCAAAATGAAAATCCAAGATGACGGCTCATAAATTTTTCTTCTTGTGTGAAATTTTCATGGTTTTCGAGGGTGCTGAAGCCGATAGCGAGTTCAAAATGAAAATCCAAGCTGCAAATTTTTAAAATACATCTGCCGCCATTATGGATTTTCATTTTGAACTTCGTTCCTGCCGGGGCCCCCGACCCCACACGTTTTTATCTTTTTACGTGTCTATCTGTTTTCCACAAGTCTTCGTATTCAGATATTAATGATTAATACTTGAGCACCTATCTATACTATCTTATAAATAGGTAAAATAGGTAAAAGTTCACACGGGTAGTAATTATTAGTAAATAAATAACAATCGAATTCATTACCAACTTTTGAACTTTGCTTTGGATTTTTTGCAGTTTCTTCCCGACGGTCCTACAACCAGTGGTGCGGGGTATCCTGGGCCCACCGCACCGGTGCCTGGTGCGGATGGGGCTCTGCTCCCCGAGCCCGCGTCGAGTTCACCTCGCGTTGAGCCCCAGAGGCGTCACCATATCGATGCCGGGCGTCGAACCACAAGACATGGAGAGGCGAAGGTGATTTTTGTTGTTGTTGTTGTTAACCAGCTATAGAGCTCAACTTAAAAAGTATCATACATCCATTCTGCACGGTGAATTGCAAGGCTGGTTTTGGCTCAAGGTTTTTGTGATATAGCTATCGTTAAATCATTGACTGAACATTACTTTTTCGGATAACATACCTAAATGTAATTGACTGATAGTTAAATTAGCGCCGGTTTTTAAATGTACAGAAAAAGCTTATTTCAAAATGCTTGTTTGTTTTCACGTATTTATGATGAAGTTTACATCTTACACCTACTTATAAGATAATCTAAGTTTGCAATTTGTTTTCTGCACAATTGTTAAGTAATATTATTACCAGTGAAGTTTTTATATTACAAAATGTCAGTAGTGTTTGATGGTTTTTACGACCGTATTTATTTTAAGGATGGGCGACTATAGTTTCAAACTCTACCGTAGCTCTTAGTCATGATGTGAGGTTGTTCGACTCGCAACTTCCAATGTGATAAATTCCTGGTTAACCTTTCCAGACAAATCGCGCTCAAGGCGTTGAGCGAGAGATTATCGAAGACTTCCGAACAGACGCGACAAAAGAACCTATCGACCAAAGTGAACATGGACGCAGTCAGGAAGGCGCAGTCGCAGGTGATCCCGCAGTTCCCGGCGGACGTGGCGCAGTCGAGCCAGGCTGCGGTCGCGCCGGCAGAGGCCACGCTCGTCGACCTAACAGACCCTGCGCCCCCAGCCACCAAACAATCATGATCCGACCAGATTCTAACATAAAAACAAAAGGCTGTTCACAGAACCAATGTAGAAATAGGTATGGTTGATTTTATGAGTGCTTGACGATCTCAAACATTACAAATTCCATACAGTATGATATTTATGAGGAGTCTGTCAATTGGTGATAAATTGTTATTGAGCATTTCATGTACATCACGTCAAATGTGCATTTTGATTCGTTAGTCTGTAAGCAATAGCATTTCTGCAGTGGCACTGTGAATCTATACGAAATAGTATTCATTTTATTTTCATTTATAAATCCAATAGATATGGTAACAGTTGAATGTGTGGGGGGTATAAAAAGTAAATATTTTTTGCAGATTTTATTGCATTTGTTGATTGTGTCTAGCTGAGGAGTGTGAAAGATGTGACATATTGTAAATATAATTGATATTGATTAGTGTTAATTAATTAAATAAATATCTAATCACTTGTTAAGATTTTTATTGCTTTTCTCTTCGACAAAATTGTTTTTGATGTCAGATCAAAAGAAATAATAGGAAAAGTAGTCATACTGAACATAGGTGGAGTAAATAGATATTATTATTTACATAGACATCAGTTTGTAGTGATGCCTGCCGGGTTACGCAGATTTACAAGGCACTGCTAATAACGACATTTGGCATAAATATAATGGGTTAAAGTTGGTAGAAATTGCACTTTACAATAGATTAACAGTTTGCCGACTAATCAACTTTCTATATACAACAATAACCCCTAATAAAGAGTAAATATATTTAACATTACATATATTTATACTATAATGTACGAAAATTGAAACATAAATCTATTAGCTGTGAAAAAAGAAAATAAAGATTCTATTCAATTAAAAATAAACTAATTCAAATACAATATAAAGACATTCTTGTGACCTGTACACTATGAGATTATTATCACTAAAATGTGAAAGGATAATTTATTTTAGCTACAGTATTTTATAACTACCAATCGTTTCATGAGTGTTTTTCGCCACTAGGCGGCGACACTATCGGGACCGATAGGGTCTTTACCCCTCACATAACATGACTCATTATGGTCTACAGACATCAACAAAAGATAACACTGTAATCACAGACCGCATGTCAAATGCAAAACCCAGATCGCACGCAGTACCCGTAGTAGCGTTGAAATGGCACTTATGAGTTTTAGAAAGAGTGACAGAGACGACGCTCTACAAAGCCAAACTTTTTCTTAAACTCGATGTGCTAACAGCTGCATGCCGATTAAGGGCGAATTTCACCAATTAAACGCGATTAGCAAAACTAAAAAGAGCTGTCAGAACGCTTCAACGCGGTTTAGGTGTGCTGATCGCGTTCAGTTTAATTGGTGAAATTCATCCTTATTGGGAGGCTTGAGCTCTTTGTGGGGCCTCACGCATTTTTACACTAACTCACATGTTGTAGCCCCTTATAGCCCCAACAGCGTCACAACTACTGCAGTCAATTCTATTATTGGGCCACACCATCAACGACGGCAGGTCTAGGCGAGCACAGAACAAAATCGCATGACACTTCACTTTTCGTCTAATATTGACCTGCTATAATATTGTATGGTAGCCCATAGTCTAGATACCAATTAGTTGAACGGATTCACAGTAAATGTCCACGAGTAGTCACCACATTCCGGTATACGTCACTCGCGATCGCGCCACGAATAGCGGCGTTTATACAGGGGCTACCTATAGTAATGATGCTGGTTCTGCGGCGGCCATTGCTGGACGGGCACGGTGGGCTGCTGGTAGCCGTCGCCCCAGCGGGAACCCTCGCCCATGGAGTTCACTGACCCCATGGGTCCGGAGGAAGACATTGGAGATACGCCTGATACGTTTGTTGACATGCTGCCACCTGGTGGAGGAAAACAGTAAGTTATGATTTCAAAGGAATTTACTAACTGGGAGGTTTCAGATGCTTGATGCTTTACGACAACTTGCATGTCTAAGGGTGCGTTTCCACTGAAGCGGAGCTGGGCGTAGCGGAGCGGAGACGTGCAGGAATCAACCAATCACAATTGTTGAAATCCTCATCGCGTCACTCGTCTCGTCTGTAATTGGACGATTCCTGCACGTCTCCGCTCCGCTCCGCCCAGCTCCGCTTCAGTGGAAACGCACCCTTAGGGTGCCTTTTCACCAGAGATGAGCTAGGATGCGTAGCGAGGAATGTGTATGAAACCAACCAGTAACATCGCTTCATTTTTATAGCTTGAACAAAGTTAGCGTTGGTATTGGTTAGTTTTACACACATCTCTCGCTACGCATCCTCGCTCAACTCTGGTGGAAATGCAGCCTTAATCTCGATATTCACAAGAAATACTAATCCTCAGACAACAATTATAAATTTTCCATCGTCGGGGTTTATCTAGTTATCTATGAAACGTAGAGGAATTTATATTATAAACTTTTATGACACACTACATAAGTTCCAATGAAACTGAACATGATCAGCACATCTAAACCGCGTTCAAGAGCTGTCAGTGTCAATATTCTACAACAAGGATGACACTGACAGCTCTTGAACGCGGTTTAAATATCGCGTTCAGTTTCATTGGTGAAATCCGCCCTTAGTGTTTGTCTGAAGATTTTACAAATATTGCCGCAGACATCAATCTGCTCGAACGCACGTTTTCTTTGCCCTTTCGGTCGATGTTAAGCATAGGAAGTGTTTCTGGTTCTTATGTGAATAAACGCATTTTATTTCTTACTCACCAGGTTGCACGTAGGAGGGCGGTGCGGAGTAGGGCGGCGCGGTCGCGTAGTACGGGGGCGGCGGCACGCTCATCGTGTGCGCCAGCACCGGCACCGACGACACCGGAGGCAGGGACGGCGGCGGGACTGGCTGCGGAGGCTGGGAGGGAAACAGTGGAATAAATATAGGAATATAGTGAAGAAGTCTAACACACTAATATTATAAAGGTGAAAGTTTGTGAGTGAGTGTTTATGTTTGTTACTTCTTCACGCTCAAACGGCTGGATCAATTTTGATAAAATTTGGTATGAAGGTAGCTGACACCCTGGATTAACGTTTAGGCTACTTTTTATCCCGACATTCCCACGGGATCGAAACTTATGCGTATACCTATATTTCCTTCCTAAGTACTTAAAAATATGCGTGACCAACCAAAAGCACCTGGGGGTTTCCAGAAATCGTCATCTCTTCGCGTTTCTCAACAATCGAGAAGTCGTGTCTTCGCTAATCCGAACAAATGATGATAGCAGAATATCATTGGTCAGGTACATTTGGGTTACACATGCTAAGCTGGACACCCATTTGATGCGAACTTAAGACGCACACTGCACTTTGTATATTCGTGACACTTAATTTCTTTAAGTACGTTTTCATTCTTTGTAAGTTGGCATCTTCTTTTTAGGGTTCCGTACCCAAAGGGTAAAAACGGGACCTTATTACTAAGACTTCGCTGTATGTCCGTCTGTCTGTCACCAGGCTGTATCTCAAGAACCGCGATAGCTAGACAGTTGAAATTTTCACAAATTATGTATTTCTGTTGCCGCTATAACAACAAATCGTCGTGTCGTGTCAGCTGATAGACGTCCACTGCTGGACATAGGCCTCCCCCAATTTTGGGGGGTTTGCCATAATCGCCACGCTTGGCAGGCGGGTTGGCGATCGCAGTATGGTATGATGGTGGAATAAATAGAGAACGCTGCTGCCCATTCTCCGGTAAGACCCTTAGTCGCCTTTTACGACACCCACGGGAAGTAAGGGGTGGTGCAATTTTTTAAGTCCGGCACCACACAGACAAATACTAAAAACAAAATAAAATAAATATTTAAGGGGGGCTCCCATACAACAATCGTGTTTTTTTCGGCGTTTTCGCCTTCGTGTGCAAGTCCGACTCGCACTTGGCCAGTTTTTCTTTTTTATATATTCAGGTTTTTTTTTTTAATTTAATTGTGCCTTTGTGAGCACTGAATAAATGGTTTATTTAACTAACTGTCGAATGGTATGCAAAAGCCTGCATTTATGCTGTAACTTACAGATGGATGGGATAGCTTTTATGAAAAAGTGCTGTAGTGCAAACACAAGCTAAACTGCTGCATCTTCCAAAACCTATTACAATTCTATAAGATTTAGTATTAGTATTTTAGTAGTCTGATTAGCTGCTAAATTACCAAAATAAATCCATATTACTCACAGGATAATAGTTATAATACGCGTGTGAGTCAGTCTGGTCCTGTATGGGCACGGTGATGAGGTTGGTGCGAGCGCGCGGCCGCTCGCCGCTCGCGTGGCCGTGCGTGTGCGCGCGCGGGTCGTTCGCTGAAGGTGGCATCTGCTGACAGAAATATGAGTGTTATATGGTGAAAGGTTACATAAGGGAGTAAAGCTGGAATTACCGTGAATGTGACGCATATTTTCCTATAACTTGTTCTTTCTCTGCGTCAAGTTTACCCAAATAAATCTATTTTTTTTCTTTCTTTTTTTTCTTTTATACTCACAGTTAAAGGCTTCACAATAGCAACTGTATTGGATGGTGGTTCTGGCTCAGGTTTACTTTCCGCAGCTCCCGAAGACACGTGTCTATGATTGATGTGAGCTTGCAGATCTCTCTGAAAGAAAATAAAATGTTTGTAATGAATCAATACCCCCTGTTTCAATTGTTACTTTCTCAACATGAATAAGTGCTACTTTACCTGTGATAAGTAAGTTCTTCTACACCCTGTGTTGCCATATCGCGTACCAGAATGGGTACACATGAATACTGTGCCTAAACCTGTCTGCTCTACTCGTAGGACCTGAAAAACAGAAGCACATAGCAGTGATTACTACAATTACTACTAAATTGTAAAGCTTTTCTAGGACAAAGGTTCCAGATATAATTCTTTTACAATATTATTTTCATGATTAACAAGCTTTTGCCCTCAACTTCGTCCGCATGAAATTTCTTGTTCCTCCACATCCCGAGGCATCGCAATTTCTTTCTGTCTTGTTTCTGGCTCCTAAAGAGCCCTAGCGTGATGATAAATGGGCTATCAAAAGCAAAAAGAATTTTTCAGCTTTATTATTAGTACAGATATAGATGGATGAATGGATGTTACCTTTTCTCTACACCTAGGGCAGTGTGTATGTTCAGCTCTGGCACATGACAAACAGAACACGTGTTTGCATGGTATCTGTAACAGGACAAATAAAAATGAATCAGGCAGACATCTTTGGCTAGGGATTATTGCTTAATAATAATAAGAAACTGTTTGTTTTCAACAATTTAGATCGCAGACCTGTTTTTGATGGAGGGAACTCAAATTTTACTCCTGTACAGTTACAGGAATAAAATTTGAGTTCCCTACAATCAATTAGTATTGTATGTATAAAAATAAGAAAGTAATCGTCAGAAGTTCCAATTTGTTTTAAGTTCCACTCACCATTCGTCCATAAATAAGTATAGGTTTGGAGCATATATCACAGCAGTAGATCA
This sequence comes from Mesoligia furuncula, assembly GCA_916614155.1. Lineage (NCBI taxonomy): Eukaryota > Metazoa > Arthropoda > Insecta > Lepidoptera > Noctuidae > Mesoligia > Mesoligia furuncula. The sequence goes on along the minus strand of OU744800.1, from coordinate 24,923,532 downwards.
TAGGATTGAGGACTTTCTCCCCAATAAGAGTGGCTCGGTGGCTCCAGTCCAGTCTGAGCATCGGTTCTGGAGGACCACGTTGCAGTGTTGTGAACACTGGGGCTTCTAACTGAGATATGTCTGATGGTACTTCCACTGTAAATAAAACCAAGTTATTTATGGTTAAAGTTGCATATTATAAAAAGTAAGAATTTGATTTGTTTTTTGAAGTATTTCAATGGATTTTAATTTTGGACTCTTTTTGAAAAGGAGGTTTTGTGCAAGGGGTGTCCTGAAATAAATTCTTGGATAAGCATAAACAATACACTTTTACTGAAAAGTAGAATTAAGCCAGGAAGATAGTTATTTCAATAAGACCGCCCATTGTGTCACCCTTTCTACAGTTCCTATATTTATATGTCTGTAATTTATATGATGTACATAATAAAGAGTATTCTATTCTATTTGATAGCATTAAAAACTTTGGCACCTTTTAGTTGTCAAAAAAAGTTAGACAATATTCCAGCCCATGTTAAATTGTGCTGGCTTTTATATAATTAAATACAAAACAAAATTCAAGTACTTTTTCCTGACACCTTTTCCTCTAACACTTGAAGGACACTTTCACGGACATGGTGGCTAAGGACTGACATACATATTCATTATAGTGTTATCATATATTTTATATTTAGTGAGGGACCTCTTGACATTTCGATATAAGGAGCCAATTGCTATCTCTGAGATAAATGATAAGACTTAATCATAAAGTTGATAAGTTTTACTGATAACTTGAATGGAGTTTGTTGTCGTAACTTCAAGCTTGATTTAACTATGGATTTCATATAGATGTGTTTATTATAAGTATTATAGACATGTTTTATTGTGATAGATCTTTTGACTGAATTCAAACACAGATTTTTCAATACCATCAATGATATGTTTGATAAAAAGTGAGGTTATCTATTACTGTTCTAATAAGCTATTTTATTATAGCCATGTGTGCATATTCTACTTGGTATTGGTCTTGATAAGTTCAGTTTTAGCTTTACAAGATAGGTTGTTTATGTAGGTTGATTAGCTGTAAAATAATAATAATCATACAATAAATTACATTTAGCTGGTTCAGTCGGTTCAGGTTCTTCCTTCACTTCCTCACTGACGATTTCTTCTTGTTCCTGGGAAGTTTCTTCCACGGAGCATTCCTCCTCATCACTTGACATTACTTTTGGTACTTTCTTCCCTCGGCCTCGGCCCCTGCCTCGACCTCGGCCGCGACCCCGACCACGGCCTCTTCCGCGCGCATTTCTCTTTTCACTATTCATGTTTTATAGTCAAAAAAACTTCTTTTGCAACGCTCAATGTTTATCAGTTCACACCTAACCTATACAACAACAAATAATATATAATAAACACAGAATAGCTATTGAGATCTGTATGTTTTTTACAAATACACCTATCGTTAGTTAAAACAATTCATTTTGGTGGGATTTTAGGATTTAACAAAATTCCCTAAATCACAATCGTCACCATAATCAAGAACAGCGGTTCATCGATTAGATTTTAGTGATGCTACTTATATGATTAGTAAGTTTAGCAGATTCGACTAAAACTGGAAACTATTTTCATAAAAGCATTTTGCTATGTGATTTTATTAGCTGCATTTCTTTATAAATGGAAAATTAATATAATGATTAAAAAACATTAATGGGGAGAAAGGAAAAAGAGGACAACAAAAATTATTGTATTCTGAATGTAATTGAAATCGATAAAACCAGAGGATGGAACTAAAGAACATCCTTATTAAACGTAACGTTCCATTACATGTAATGATTATTCTGAGGAACAAAATTATTTAAGAATTTTATAACTGAATATTTACAAAGATTTCCGTTTATACGATATTTTGGTTCGATATTGAAAGAAAGGTAATCTAGAATTTTTGTGGTGTATTTATTTCTCTCAGGCGCTATGAAAGGTTTTCGAAAGGTCTCAACTCTCAACCATACGAAGTCCTCTTTACAGCATGCGAAATGGAATGTTTTAAAAATAATGTCAACAAATAAAAAATAGAATTTGCCGGTTTTGTCCGTGTGGTAAATTAGCAAACATCGTATTTCTTGAAAATGACCGACGATGGCTGAAAGAAAAACACAACTCTTTTTTGTGAGTATTCATGCCACGAATTTTGTAATACTTTCTTTATTGTCCTATAAAATTTGTGATGCGTAGGCCGGATGCCAATCGGTATTACGTTGTTGGTTTTAGCGGTAATTTCAAATTGTTTTGTAACTTATTTACGTCCAGTTCTCAGATCCTATTGTATTTTATGTAAATGTACCATACCAATAGAACAATAGAAGCAATAGGAATTTATTACGTAAGAACTTTTCTATCCTCGACCAATGCCTCGACCTTACTACCGCAAACGTTGTTTAGTGATGAAGTGAGTGTGTGTACCTTTTTACCGTGTGCAATGTCCCTACTTTGTCCTACTGCAACTGTCCTGTATGGGACAATAACCCTTTATTGTTCAACAATTCTCGGAGTCTGTGGCATCCTCTACAGAACAGTCAATATCTACGATAGGTTTGGACACGTAGGGTAAGCTCTTCAGAGGTAGGCAGGCAGGAGGTGCCTATTACCGGATCCAAGGTAACAATAGCCAACCTCACCCTATGATGAACGAATGCGAAAGAAAGTGCATTAAAAATTATCTTTTAATTTTATTTTGGTAATTCTCCTTATTTCGACAAACATATTGACATATTATTGTACTGTGTGAGTGTGATAAACTGCTGCAACCAGTTTCTGGCCAGCGGAACTCTAGTGACCTAGTTCTTAGGTTATTTTCTTTTCGTTTGGGAGAAGTCTGTGATCTGTCAGTAGGTAGGTACTTGCGACCGGTGTCGAAAGTCCACTAGAAACTACCGAATCAACGGAAAAATGCACATTCGCTGTTTAATCCAACCTACACTGGCATCCTGCAGTTACTTCCAATTTTAGTCAACTCCGCTGTAGCAGTACTACATACTAATTGTTTGATTAGCACCTGTAATTACGTAATTAGTTTGTTTACCCCAAAGATTTCGCAAAGGCGTTTTTCGCAACAAGCGCTTCGACATTATAATGCGTGCCTTGCCGCCGTATGTAGTGGACACGATGTCATAACTCGCTGATCATATTGCAGTGTCTTTTTACGTACCTACCTATTCGTTGTAGTATCGTGTGTCGATAAAAAATCAATCGAAAGAACAAGTTCCGTTGATGTTTTTTTATCTGTAAGTACTTTGAACTTTATCGAACTTTAGACGATTTTTATCGAATTGTACTTTGGACTTTTAATAGGTGAGTAACTACCTACTTTGTTAACGGCTATTAGATATCTTAAACAGGATCCTATCCAGTTTCAGTTATTTTTTGGCAAGAATGTGGGCGTCTTAATATCCGTGATACTGTTAACTGAATTAAGATAATTTAAGAGACACAACAGAAACTCTACTCTCCATTGCGTCGCGCAAAAAAGAAGACTCCTTTTCACAATAATCAATCAAGTTGTGAGTTGGAGTTAGTTGCTAAAGCATTCCAAGAGGATTCCTAACGGGGGTTCCTTCTATTTGGCAGAATCTTGATACTCCGATTTTTATTTGGCATAACTCACATGGCATAATCTTATTTAATCGAATATCTTTAAGGCATAAAAATTATTTAGCATAACTTTTGTTTGGCAGAATATTTACGTGTCCGAATTTACAATGGCATACTTTTATCTTGGCAGAATTTTGTTTCGCATAATTACCTTTGCCATAATTAATATTATGCATAATTTTGTTTAGCATAACATTTATTTAGAGATACGATTATTTGGTATGGGTGCATATTTGTACATCAAAAATTAAAATAGATGTATCTTCTTGTAAAAATTAGTGTTCAAAAATTTGTGTCATAAAAAGTCAATACGTTGTGCTGCAAAATTTTGTGACAGAAACGAATCGCTGCGAAACCGACTTTACGCAGTCTTGTCTGCCCTACCCCTAGAGTGTAATTTAAACCCGCGTAGGCGCGGAGGGGTAGGGCGGCCCGCGAGCTGAGGAGCAGGTGGTTTGAAGGCCCGCCACCGCGGCTGAGGCTGGCCGGCGAAGCCGGCCAGCAAGCCGAAGCTGCGGTGGTGAGCGTTAAAACCATCTGTGACGATAAGCTCGCGTGGCGCCGCCCAAACCCCGCAGCGCCGGAGCCGTGACAGAAACAATGCTTGCTGCATGTTGCATGCCTGCTTGCATGCTGCATGCCTGCTGCATGTTGCATGCCTGCTTGCATGCTGCATGTTGCATGGCTGCTTGCATGCTACATGCATGCTGCATGTTGCATGCCTGCTTGCATGTTGTATTGTTTGCATGCTACATGCATCCAAGCCGACAATATTTTTGTAATTAGCATTTAGGTTAGGGACCTACCCTAACCTAAATGCTAATTACAAAAATACCTATTGTATTTATTTTAATGACTATCGATATAAAATGTATGCCAAAAGACGATTCTGACTGTGAATTTTCTGCGATATGATGGTTCTGCTTTTTAATTATTATGGATATAAACATTATGCCTAAAGATGATTCTGACTAACAAAATTATGAGTTTTGAATGTAAGACAACTGAGTGTATGCGAAATGATTTTCTGCGAAATGAAGTTTATGCTATCCGTTGTTATGCAAAACAATATTATGACGTAAAAAGTTCTGCTATAAAAGGTAGACCCTCCTAACGGTGCCTATTCTACTACTCCTGACTACCTACTTATACCCTGGACTTACCTATCGGCCATCTAAATATTTACATACACGTACCTTGCATTATACATTCTCCGTCACGCTCATGCACGCTGTTTCCCTTTACTGGGTAATCAGAATTCTAGGCGCTACTATCGATAACGCGTGTAAGTCGGCACCGCTTGAAGCCTTGTACGGGACACCGTGTTTGGTTTAAAAGTCACAACGGTTTGGTGTATAATTAGGAGCGGGTAGCCTACTTCTTGCCTACGAGTATCATCGCAACCAGCTTTGGCGATTCCTGTTTAAGTATTCGATGTTCGATGGTCGCATGTCTACAGGTATAGACACGTTGCAAATAGCAGTCGACAATGTGTTTTCAGGTTTCCGTACCAAAATGGTAAAACGGAACCCTTATGGTGAGACTGTCTGTCTGTCTGTCACAGCTGGATATCTCGAGAACTACTAATGCTATCAACTTGAAATTTAGAATAGTTTTAGATGACGTTTGCCCAACTATTTTGCAAATAAGAAAAAAATAAAAATATTTGTATATTTTTTGCAACACGAAGGGGTCTGAAAAATTTGAAGTGGGGCTACTAGGGCATGTGGGGTATATATTATGAAAGAGCGCAGTTTGCACATTCTCAAACGTTTTTTCTTTTTTTTTAGGCCGCATAGTTTTCAACTTTTGATGAAAAAGTTAAAAAAAATACCGGTCACTTATCTCCGAAGTTTGCAAGGAGAAAAATCTGAAATTATTCTATGTGATAGTTTATGAAGATTACAGGAAAAATAAAACGAAGTCTCTAAATAGCACACTTTTTCAGAAATCATCAACAAAAGTTACATTAGTTCCAGTATCGGTCAAGAGATGGCGCTGACATAAAACTGCAATATTCTACACCGCAGTGCAGTGTTAAAATTGTCTGACGAATATAGGCTTCGCCGATGAAAAATTAAAAATATGATGGATTGATGGTACAGGACCCTCGGTGCGCGAGGCCGACTCGCTCTTGACCGGTTTTTTCTTATCTGCATTTCCCAACTTTCCTCTGCTTTTTTGCACCTGGGACACTACTTCACCTTTGAAAATCAGTTCAGTAGATTTCGTGATAAAGCCATAGATAATCCCTGGTTATCATTTGTCTATCTGTAAAATCAGAAACACACAGGCAGGCAGCAGGGTTCGGAATTTGAGATTTCAAATCAAGACACTTAATAGGACATCCATTGTTGATACCCCTAAAACAGGGGTGTCAAACTCAATTTTGCAGAGTGCCATATATTAGATTTAGAATGTGTAGGCGGGCCAGGTTCAAATTAAAATACTAAAACATACTAAATTATTTTAACATCTTTATTTATTTAGTTACATATAGTTGTTACAATTCATACCAAAAGTAAGAAAGAGGGTGCGGGAGGGGCGCAATATGCGTTAGCTGCACGGACGAAATAGAAGACGACTTCGCGCGCGCACGAGAGAGAGAAAAGCATAACTCTGTGGCATAACTAACACTCTCTCACTCGTCTTGTCAGGCGCTACTCTTGAAATTACTTTTAAGTAAAGCGCGCGTATTTTTAAATCTGCATAGAGGCATTGAGTGCAGTCTAAAATCTCAAAAAAAAAAAGATTAATTTTTATCTGTGATATATTGTGATCGCGGGCCGTATCGAAATGGCCCGAGGGCCGGATTCGGCCCGCGGGCCGTATCTTTGACATGACTGCCCTAAAACATCACTTAATTTTGATCATAATTATTGTTATCTTCCGTTGGTCTAGTGCTCACAAGCGCTACTGCTGAGCACGAGGTCCTGGGTTCGATTCTCGGGTCGCTCGGCCAAAATGTTATTGGGTTTTTCCATCTGGAATTTCGTAGTAGCAGCCGGGTATCTAGATTAGTGCCCGGTTGAATAGCGATCTGCTCGCATCCTATTACATGGGACTATTAAGGGGCTTACATGACCTAAAGCGCGGTCACTGTCGGACTGCATAGAAAAGAAACAGAAGCACGATGCGCAAAATATGAAGCAATTATTTACTTACAAAAAATGTATTGTTTGGACTAAAAAAATAAAACACTAGTATTTTAGTATGTTGCTTGTAGAATAATCTGCCAAAAAATCAGAATGATTGTATGTATATTAGTATGGTTTTTATTGCAAAAAGAAGTTTTTTAGAGGTATCTTCATTATTTTTGTCAATCGCATCAAATTAGTTGTGTTATGCTTTCAACACACTATCTACCTAGAATATACCCTGAAGAATATCATATATTTTTCTGATTTTGTTTACTGTAGTCGATATAACTGACGAAATGTAGGTGTACAATTACGTGCTCCTCGCCTTACCCTTCAGAGAATAAAGGCGATATGTTATGTGTTATCTACCGATTCCATCAAAAAGGTTTATTTCGTTACTAGCTAGGTATTCTAGACGGCATGTCTTCACATTATCCTAATCTAAAAATGTCGTTGATAAAATGTATCACCGTGGCATGAGTCACCAGTATCACCACGTCCGACTATGAGCAATGCAATTCGTTAAGCTTGAAAGTAGGGTAATATAAATATTCGTGATTTATGTGAATGAGTAATACATATAATATCATAGTGACACAATGCAGTATCTTATTTTATAAACTTTAATAATTAATGAGTAGAAAAAATACGTGACCGTGCAAGTTACTTGTAAGATGGCTAAGGAAAAGGAAGTGTAAGAGTTGTCACTACAAAATATTACAATATTATTGCCAAGTAATGATACTTAAATTTTACTAAAATTATTTTTATGTTGTTGCCAACACACAGTTTAATAATAACAGCCGCACAGGTCGATCGATCAGGTTAAGCTACGCTAGCCGCGGTTGGTCTGTGGATGGGTGACCATCTTTACATACCGTGCCTCGGAAAGCACGTTAAGCCGTTGGTCCCGGCTGTCATTCGTGGATCTTTGACAGTCGTTACGGGTAGTCAGAAGCCCGAAAGTCTGACAACCAGTCTTACCAAGGGATATTACCCAGTAACTGGGTTGTGGAGGTCAGATAGGCAGTCGCTCCATGTAAAATACTGGTATTCAGCTGCATCCGGTTAGACTGGCAGCCGACCCCAACATAGTTGGGAAAAGGCTCGGCAGATGATGATGAGTAATTTCATTGTGGCTAGTAGGTACCTACTCGTACTTGCCTACCTGAGTACCACACGCTACAGTACGACACAACTTAGATGTAGCATCGGCAAAATTCGTAAAACCGATCACATCCGAACTGAGTGCGCCTTCAAAATCACTAATCTTTATTATTGCTTTAGGAGAAAATGATCTTTATGCAAACTCCATAAAAAAACTAAAACTCCTTTCTATTGGTTGTGTAAATCGGAAATTCGGAAGTGATCGGTTTTACGATGCTACATATAAGATGTGTCGTACTGTAACACGCCACGTTGTTCTGCCTGGGTTTTACAACAGACGATAGCAAACGAGAGGTGTCATTGATAAATGATATAATATATCATTTTAATAACATCAATAAGGGGTATTTCGTATAGGTAAATTACATAATATAGCCTTCGATTACACGGCTCATTGAATCGAAAACAAACTAATAAAACATGCAATAAAAGTCGTTATTATCAGCCATTCATTCGCACACGAATTAAAGCAAAGTAACACGTAGTGTCAAAGTCGAAGCAGCAACTTGATACGTGAAAAGTTAAAAGTTTTGACACTGAAATTTTTTTTTGTTAGGCAAGTTAATTTTGTTTTACTGTGGCCTTAAATTTTCACCAAAATATGGTCTGTACGGTGTCCTGTTTTGTAGAACTATTATTTTTCGCCAACCCGCCTGCCAAGCGTGTCGATTATGACAAACCCCCCTTTTGGGGGAGGCCTATGTCCAGTAGTGGACGTCTTTCGGCTGAAATGATGACGATGATGATTATTTTTGAGCTAAAATTTCTCCAAATTAGCTGATTATCGTCCATTTCACATCCATCTCTTCGCAGTTCAGCTATCGCTTATTTATATACGAGGCACTCAAATCTCACGTGTGGTGTTCACTCTTACCTTGACTCATGGGCTTTGTTTTGTTCAAGTTCATTCTGAAAGCAATGACTTAATTATCTGTGGACTAAACATAATTTTTAAATCTTTATTTTTGTAAATATTGCTACATTCGGCCCTCTTGTTGTGTTCAAACTACACCAAACCTGCTGACCTGCTGACCATCTCGCTATCCCTTATTTATGTATACCTAGGCAGTACAAGCACTCAAACCTCACGTGGGCGTTCACTCTTAGCGCCCGTGCCCGTGGGTCTTTTTTTCTCCAAGTTCATTCTGAAAGCAATGACTTATTCACCCTAAACATAATTTTTCAATCTTCATCTTTGTAAATATTAATGCCACATTCGGCCCTCTTGTTGTATCGTGATTAGGTGTTTATCCAGTCAGGGTGCTTCGAAATTCATGAGGTCATTGTATTTGCCCCCTTTATCTAGAAGTCTACGAATGTAATTCACGGCCTTGTCATTTTGTGTCTTAATTTTGTTAAGTATTATGTAACATTCTGATGAAATTCTTCGTCTGAATTTCTAGTTTCTGTTATTGTATCCAAACATGAAATTTTGGGCTGCTTTGAACAATTTTTAACTGGCTTCTTCATATTTAAATACTTAATGCTTTCGATTCATTTGATTAAGTCTCGTTTTTTAATAGGTCATTGCCCCCGCCTTTCTTTTACCTCGAACGGATGTTTTTTATTAATTAGTATCACTTACTTACCTACTTATCTTCTACTATCTTTTTATCATTCACAATAATTATCTTGATTGTGGAGTTCGACAAATACTTCAGAGAAAAGCAATTCATAAACAATCTAGATTAATGGATAACATGCAAAGGATTATAATTATTTTTCTGACGATTTCTTTATTACTTGATGATTGAGTAAACAACTTTCCATTATCTTTACCTGTCTCATTTCGGGGAAAGTATTTTTTACGTCTATAGTCAGGATAAAGGTCAGAAATCAATGAAGATGATGCTATATTTTTTAAGCCAAAAATTATTTATATTTACTATCTGCATTCAAAGATTCAGATTCATACTTTATTTTATACTAGCTGCGCCCCGCGGTTTCACCCGCATAAGTGTCGATCCCGTGGGAATAACGGGATAAAATCTTTCTCTCTGCCAAATTTTATCGAAATCCGTTCAGGGGTTTAGGCGTGAAAAGGTAACATACAGACAGACAGACAGACAGAAAGACAGAGTTACTTTCGAATTTATGATATTAGTATGGATATGATCTACTCCGGAAACAACACGTAGATTAAAAAAAAAACATGCCTTTTGTTGTTAGTCTTTATGAATTCAAGCCACGGAATATTAAAAGCTCTACTAGCCTTGAATCTTACTTCTACATTCAACGCCGCGTGAGCTTTAATAGTTGTTGTGGTATAGGGGCCCGTTACCTATCGCCTATTGGTGTTTTCTGTGTCTGTGTGTGTGTATGTCTATCTATGTGTATAGTTAGTGATACAGACATTTGTATAGTGATATAAAAACATGCATAGCTACACGCACTATTCACGCATCTTGATAATTTGCAAGAAATTACACTAAAGAAATGTAAAACGATGCTAGAAGGCAAAAAAAAAAAAAAATCCAAATGCAAATCCATCCAAAGGTTGTCTTTAAAAGATCGCTGTTAGCGATAAGACCGCCCATTGTGTCACCCTTTGTACAGTTTCTATACCTTATGTCTGTAATTAATAATAATAAAGATTCTATTCTATTCTATTCTAGAAGTCGCATCAACAGATAATTCATGGTTCCCGATAGCAGTTTTGATATTTGTATTATTGCTGTACACTCGTAATAAAGGTTATGAATGTTATGATATACGATAATGTTGCCAATCCTTTTACTAATCATAATACCAACAACAAAGAAAGCTCTTTCGGCCTTTAACAATAAATTTTAATGAGTCTGTAGGCGTATGAAACGTGAGGCACATTGTGAAGAGGTTCGTTTAATGATGATAAACTCTATTTTCTTTTACTTAAGATTTAGTATCAATTACTGATGTAGGCACAGTTTATTCAAATTAAGTCAAATCATTTGTGATATGCTCACAAATGTAGCTATCGTCAGACAATGCTGGATTCCATTCGTCGATTCTGTGTACAATTGTACACAGAATGGAGTTTTGTTCAAATATGGGTTTGGGATATCCATTATGTAAGTTTACTTTGTGATTGCCAAGTGTGTTGGGCGTAAATGTTTTAACTTCGCGATGCTTTATTTTACTTTACCTTACTTTATGTTTACTTATTGAATAATAAGTAATATCTACATTCTACGTTGTGTAAAGTAGATACTCAGTATTCACAATCTATTTTTATAGGATAAGAACTCCTCAGTTGTATGCTTGTAATCTTGGAAGGTAAATAGAGATATGTAATCGAAGTCCTTGTTATTGCGGCAAATGAAAGAACACTATTCTCGAATTAGAAGTTTTTTCTGAACCATCACCGCGTCTGCGAAGAATACACTCGGTGTGACTGTAGGTCAAGATATAGGGCGAGTTGCATCATCTTCCTGTTACGATATGAGGATGATGATGCAACTCGCCCTACGTGCAAACGCCAATGTTTGCAAGAGCTAGTCATCCCTTGCTAACTTTTTTTTTTTTTTTTGCGGATGGGAAATCATCAAATGACCCCTCCCGCTCTGGGTGGAGAGTAAGGGAGTGTCAGACTCTTACTGACTAAAACCCACCCGTGTTCCATCCTTAGCCCTTTATTTTCCGGGGCAGCGGTAACCCTTTCGGACAATCCCGCTGACCCGGCAGGCTTCGGCCTTAACGGGCCATTTCAATTTAAGCTGACATCTCTTTGAGGCGCGTGTGGAACACATACGCGCCGTCCAGCACGGGTCTGGTCCTGATCGACAGTGAGCTACCCATTACTCTCCGTCCGCAGATCCGCGCCTAAGGTGGTCGGGAGTCGTCACGCGGCTCCCGACGCCCGGAGCGTCTGCCGCGGCGGCTGGGACGCGAGGCTCTCTCCCTCATCCATCCATCATCCCGCCACCTCCTTCGCTAGCATGCATCATCTCTTGCTAACGCTAACGGTGTAATTGCATCTATTTTTCTGTCCAATAACAGCACGGAAAAAAATCATGTCATAAAAATAATCATGTTACTAAAGCTTCGGTTTTCTAGAAGAGTGCAGGTGGCCGCTACATAACAGCCGCAATGACGGCTGTCAAAATGATGGCAGCGGGGATTTACTTTACGAAAACTTACCAACTTAGGTACATTCATAAATAACGTTTCAGTGACGTCATTCACAATTACAGACGATCGAGTTTTAGAGAGTATTACAGAGAGATGTGGCAGCTACCGCTTTTCGAGGAAACCGAAGCTTTAGTGACGTGATTTTTTCTGGCATGACATGATGTATTTCCGACCTATAATTGGATAGGAAATGGCTTACACAAACACAACACCTAAAGGATAGGATAGAAGGATAGGGATACAGACATTGCGAGGCATGCGCAGCGCACGGCGCTCATCGCATGATTCGCAATGTGTGGACGTTCATATTCGTGGTGAGGCATGCGGAAGCACATGTCTCACCAGTCACCACGAATGTAAACGTCCACACATTGCGAATCATGCGATGAGCGCCGTGCGCTGCGCATGCCTCAAAATGTTATATCAAAGGCAGATTACCTCACACAAACTTTGTAGCAACCCCTGTGTGACTTTAGTTTCAGATGTTTGTATCATATCACATTGTTCAGGCGTGATTTATTTTAACATACGTCCTGTATAAACAGACGAAGTTTTGCATCTGTTATAAAGATGACCGGGCACGACCTCAGCATAATCTTCATTTCGTTTTGATTTCCCTACCCGCGGGGTTATCTTATAAATGTTGCACTTTGTAGCGCCCCGTACGTATAATCAAATAATATCATAACAGAGATCAGAGATGATCAGTTTAATATCTTAAATATTTATAATGAGCCTATTGGCAAATATATGACGTCATGGTGGATAAAGAAAACGGGACAAATATACCTAATAATCCTTCTTCCCCGACAACTACTACCAAAAGTACCAAATCAAATCCCGTGGAGAGTTTTGGGGAACCACTATTACCCATGAGGCCATCGGATCGGCTATTGACTATATCTATCAACGATGGCCTGATGAAAAAATGTATTTGATAATTCAGAATCAAAGAGGTTAAAGTAGAGATCACTTACTTATATCATCATGTTGATCGTCATTGATATCGGTAGTGTTGTTAAGAATAGTATTCCATTGGTGTGATTCGTAGCGCCAAGTGTGGGGAATAAACGCATATGCTTAATGTTCTGGATCATCTGGGAAGAATGAATGATTTAATGGCATACATGTCCCAAAATCAACACTGTAGCTAGCGATCATAAAAGCATTTTCGCTATTTAAAGAAATATCTATCTATGTTTTATTTATATTTTAATTTTCTTAATTTAGGCAACCAACAGCGATACGTATAGTATACTATGTTACAGAGTATGCGTCTATTACGGTATTTTATGGCTAATAATAGGTTTCCCTGTATAACTAGGACAAGTAGGTATAAAACATGCGAACGGACAACAGACTAAAGAATATTTAAATACAAAAGGTTCGGTTGGTAGGTATATAATTTATACTTAAGTTTAAATTTTATTTTATAATATAATATACTAACAGCGCCCCGTGGTTTCACCCGAATAAGTGTCGATCCCGCTCGAAAGACACGTGGTGCCATCTATTATCATAATAACGTTATTGTTGTTTTCCTCGGGAACAGCACTTACTTTCGGGATGAAAGGTATTCTATGTCCGTTTCTGTACACCTGACAACGTATATGCAAGATTTCAGGATGATCGGTTTAGTGGTTTAGGGGTGAAAAGGTAACAAACAAACAAACAAACTTACTTTCGCATTTATAATATTAAGTTAAGATTAGGATTTCTATAATCAGATAATCAGGCCGACACATTAAATCACAGCGTTATGAAATCAGCACAACGATTAACTTTTTATTTAGGTACATGTCGGTGTAAAAAGAAAATTCAAAAGTAGGTCGCTTCTGTGCTTAAAACTATTTTGAAAAATAAGAATACATACCTATCATGCCAAAAGTATTAAGATATAAATAAATGCTTTTCCGACTGTCATATAAAGCTTCTGCGGTTAGAAGGAAACGAGGTAATAAATTTTCGCTTTTCATATGCTTCCTCTCCTTTGCTAGGCTTTCCTGATTTATGGTTGCTAAGTCTTAAATCCACAAACCTTACATCATTGACTCGTACAAATATCCATAGGCCATTCAAATATTTATATAGCTGGCCAAACGGACCTCTGACCCTAAACACACGGAAAGAGGACGCTCCATAACATTTGGGTCATCTAAGCCATCCCATATTTACAAAATTACATCATATCAGCTGATGTCGAACCTACAATTTCTAATTGAAATTTATTATAATATCGACGATCTGGTTCTTGGATAATATTATTGCTTAGCTTTCTATTTACTTGCAGGGTAAGCTGAACTTCAAGTGAAACATGTTTTGACATGGTAAAAGTGCATATGTATGTACGTCTAGATTGTAAGCAGCTTAAGCACACGTCATTATCTAAGAAAGAGCTCCTTGCCTCACTTGGCTTATACAACTTTCGCAGGATGATAAGCACTACAGCAGCTTTCATCTTCACAGATGAAAATGATTTATCAAGAAATGTTATCTTCGTACTAGCTATGACTTTCTAGGTGGCAGAATTCCAATTTTCTATCTCCAACTACAGAATCTCCCAAAATATGGATGACCATAATAATTCCCGCGCAGTGGGCCAATTCGGGACGAATTTGCGCGCATAAGCTCACATAACAAAATATCTATAGGTACAAAACGTAATGTAATACATATAATACATATTATTACGCAAGTCGTAGTTTAGTGCCCTGAGGAGGGCAGGCTGTTGCTGGCAACGCAACGCGGTCACGGCCGGTTGTCGCTCCGCTGACGTTGTCGACTTGTCGGCACTGAACGGAGCGGTTAGCCATCGCGTGTATTGAACGAAAAAAACGCATGACAAAGTACTCTTGGCGAGCGAGCGTTTGAAATGTCAATTTCTGTCTCATTGATTTAACTTTAGCTAAAAATGCGATACTTCATCTCGATTAATTTATAGCTTCGTTGACATTGTCAAGTCGTCTCATCTGTATTAAATTGACCGGATAGCAGCTGCATCTATAAACGCAGGATACGCTATGCAATTTATGACTTACGTTCCTCAGACACGCGAACAGGTTAACGCTTCTGATTGAATGGGTTCAAGAAATATAATCTGCTAACAACTCAACAGTCACATTACGGGCAGTCAAAGGTCTGACTAATCTACTGAGCGACATTCTAAATTGATTGTATTTTTGGAAGTATCTGATTCTGTTTTTAGCAAAACAGAAGCACTTAACAACGCTTTCTTTTGTAGTGTTCTAGCTATGTCGTGTCGTAGGTATTTGGATTATCCGCTTATCGCAATCTTTTAGAGGTCCTGCCTACTTCTCCCGAAATGTCCTCTGCCAGTCCGTTATTATCACTCTCACTAATTGCTTGTCGGTAGTCGACAGAATAGACCGGAAGGTGGCAGAATAGAGTATGCCATTTAGCCTCAGTGCTCCTTGTTTTGTTCGTGGATAAATCCTCATGGATACCCTGCGTCTGGGAAGAATGGAAGGTTATGTCGGACTCCTACCGACTAATAACCCACTGTTCATTCTAGTACCATGAGTCGGGGGCCCGGAAGAAACTTGGACGGTGGGCTGCATCAATTGGGTACCCCAGTTGCATTAAAATTTTCATACAACTGGGGTACCCAATTGATGCAGCCCACTGTACATTGGCGGCACTCCCGGCTGGTATTAGCCCGCCATGCCTAGCGGGCCCCATCACTAAGTGCGGCCGATCCCATGTCCGCACGTCCTTCCATTAAGGCGCGCATACTGCGTACCACCTTTTTGAGCCTGACTGCTCGAGCGACGACACGGCCCCAATTTAGCCGCCCGCAGGCCCCTTCTTATGGTGGCCGGAGACCGATAAGCGCCCCTCGACGCCCGGCTGCTCTTCTGGTACGGGTGGAACAAGAGGTATGCTCTCTCTGCCTCTCCGCCGCCTCCTTTGCATGCATCACCTCCTCGCAAAAAGAGGCCACAGTATCCCACGCGTCTTCGCTACCGACCATGGACTGAACCACGACCAGAAGTGAGATCACCCGCACCAAGTGTCGCGACGAGGGCACAGCGCTGTTGGGCTCAAGCTGAGCACTCCTCCAGCGTATGTTGCGCCGTGTCCTCGTGGCAATCCACACAGTGGTGAGAAGCGGGCGTCCGCTCCCGACCTGTGCGACGCAGGTATTTCTCGAAACATCCGTCTCCAGTAAGCACCTGCGTCAGCCGGAAACTGAGGGCGCCATGCTGCCACTTTAGCCATTCCTCCATAACAGGCCTTACCGCCACTATCGTGGCTAGCCCACACCTGGGTTGCGCAAGTCGCTCCCTCCATTCAGCCACTAGGATTTGACGGAGCTCGGTCTTTCGTGCCTCGAATTCCCGAGGAACCGGAGTCTGACCTCGCGTAAGCCTCAGTGCTCCTACTTTTTGCTGAAACAGCAGTTTCCCTTGTTACTTGTATACTAAAGTAATGTTTCCATTAATCATCATTACTTATTTTATATGATTCGAAATTCGGTCGGCAGGTTTTCCTCGTAATGTACGCTGCGCATTCCAAGTCTTTATGCCTAATCAGATAAACACAGTACCAAAGCACCAATGGAATACGTCTATGATCTGTGCTATTGATATCATAACGTAGGTAGTTCTTCACAAAAGATAAGGTCTCCTACAAATGTTTTGGAATAGGAGCAATGACTTATTATTGAAGCCAATTTAGATCACTCAAGTGGCATTAATATCAAGAAGCCGTATGAATCGGAAAATCGCTGATCGTGTCTTAATTTAATAAGCAATTGTATTGGTGCTAATGTTATTACGAAAACCAATATTACTGGTCCTTGACCTATATTACTTGTCCTTGCCTTCTGTCGTCTCGCAAATCATTCCACGTACAAGAAATGAATTTTACGTTTGCACCATCGAAGATTTTATTTGCAGGCCATTAAATTCCAGCCATCAATTTATTTTATCAAGGTTTACCAGACTATTCGCACGTTTGTATTAATCCCGTGCTCCCGGTTGTAAAAAATATTCCACCATATTTTGTCACATGCTAGGTACGTAAACTGTATACGTGACCTCCATTGCCAAAATTAATGTGACACACGTAAACTAGTTTATAATAGGCGCAAAAAATATTTTGGCAAACAGTCTTTGCTTCCTTGAAATTGAAATAGCGTTTAGCAGTGCGTTGTCATTTCTTCGAAACATTTCTAATTTTAGTTGGTTACTATATCTACTGCTTCACAAGTATTTTCTAATTATCTGCAGCCGGGGGTAATGTTCAAATATTACCGAGTACAAGAGTGACATGTCTGTAATTTGAGTTGAAGAATTGACACGCAGTAGAACAGACAGGGCCGCGACTCACGACACACAGCTGGTCGTGGTTGGCATCACGATCAAAGGTGCAGCCAGCAATTCTGTATGCGTGTTCCATGAACGACCGCATGCTGCTAACCCTAATCTGATCGTGGGTTTCGACGCAGTATCGCATATTAAACTATGATTTATTTAAGGCGTTCTATCTACATAATAGATTAGTAAAATAATATGAATTATTACACGTTTTGTTTAAAAAAATTGTATAAGATAAACCAAGATATATGTATTTTCGCCTGTTCTTTTGAGATGTGGTGACCAATGACGTCTGAGCAATGATTCGGGAAAGCGTAAAAATAGACTACAAATTACCTTTGACAAAACTATATTAATGAAGGATTTAATAATACTAAATTATCTCAAAAGCAATCAATATCAATCAGCGTCTTATCTTCCAGCAATTGCCTTGATTTCACTCAATTAACAATACAACAATAGGTACCGCGTGCCAATCTAGATAAAGTGCAAGATAATTGATTAGCATCAGCAAGATGTTTACGAACATTCTATTGCATTCCATGGCAAACCAAACGGTCCTCTTAAAAAAGCAATAGCCTTTTGAAAAGTGTGTAACTGTGTATGTGTCTCGGATCTAGCTAAGCCTGAGCTAAGGGCCTGTATAGGCTACGGGTTCTATGTGGAGCTAATCAAGTTGCAAGTGTACCACCCTGACGAAGAACGGTGCAGTGCCCTCCTTTCACCTTCAGCCTAGCGCCTGATTGTCTCGGAACCCTGAACTCGTTCGACCCGCACGCCCGTGCCTCCATTAAGCTATTCCCTATGTTGTTTGTGTTGTTTTCGAATCGTTACAGCTTGTTAGGAAGTGAGAGACTTGATGGGTTTCCACAAGTGGTCAATCAATTCGTTAGAAACGTTTTTGTTCAGTTATTATTTGTTACTGCAGTAAAGCTTTAACTAAATAGGATATTAATTGATTTTCATTATCACATCTTTACCTATAATAGTTTTTAGGGTTCCGTACCCAAAGGGTAAAAACGGGACCTTATTACTAAGACTCCACTGTCCGCCTGTCAACAGGCTCATGAACCGTTATAGCTAGACAGTTGAAAATTTTACAGGTGATGTATTTCTGTTGCCGCTATAACAACAAGTACTCAAAACAGAATAAAATAAATATTTACGGGGGGCTCCCATACAACAAACGTGTTTTTTTTCGGCGTTTTTGCCTTGTAGTACGGAACCCTTCGTGTGCGAGTCCGACTCGCACTTGGCCAGTAGATACGTTTTTATCAAATGCAAACTCAAAGTCCTTTACGTTAAAGAGTTTGGGAATCTTATAACTACTAGAGTAGTGTTAGGCCTAACAAACAACTTATATTAGATCAAAAGATTTTATGTTGTGTCGCTGGTAGTCAATAAATATTATTTATATTGTTGTTTTCACGAGTAGCGCATTTAATTTGACAACGTAATTTACAGCGGACTAAGTTTTACCATTTACTGCGCATTTTGTTATTGTGCTAACGAATTTAGCAGTTTTTGCCTCTGCCAAAAAAACTATTTATTTAGATGTCGCATTGTTATTGACTAATAGAAGAAAATTAGAAGTAAGGTCACTAAATGCCTGCGTAGTAGAATCACGCCACACCTATCATACTATTTTGAGCAGTAAGTAAACCGCCATGCGCTTTTCTTTTCTTTTCACGGCGACATATCACGCTATACAAATTTCCAGTTTTAGCTGACCTCGCATTGTATAGGTTTCTTGTACAATGAGAACTCGGCTTATACTGGAAATGTTTAGCTTGATATCTCGTCGTGAGAACATTATGACTATAATGTGGGGCAATTTCATAAATATTAATTTGATTCTCTTCTTCGCATCAAACGATGTTTTGACTGTCTTCTGTTGCTGTCTTCTGTTAAAGGTGTTTGTTACGGTGTTTAAATTTAAAGCTTCTAGAAGAAACTTATGCTGTCATTCGTACAATCTATTGCCAGAGAACTCTGGATTTTAATATATTTATTATTTTTCATCAGGGTTTTTTTTCTACCTGCTCATCGGATTATATTAACAAATCATTAAAAATAGGCCTTCTCGGTAAGCACAGTCTGTCACAAATTCTTAGTTCTCTCTCGAAAGGTCGAATGCTTTAACACCCAGTTGTTGCCATATAGATTACTGTGTAGAATCAATATTATGACTTGCTGGTACTGACCTGCGAATAACACTAGGCTATAATAAACATTAGTACGACGTAATTAATAGCGATCAAACATGGCCGATAAATAGTAATGTCACGGCCAGTACGCGTCCTGATCGTCAAAGGCATTATCATCAGATACGTCCCAATGAATATTTATGTGGAGTTCTTAGACGGAAAATATTTTAATCTATTTAAATATATTTTGGATCGTGTTAAGATGTTTTTGAAGATAATATTAACGATGCCTAAAGAAGAACGCTACTCCAGAAGGAGATATTGCCATACAAGGATTTTAATTTTAATTAAGATGGCCTTCTACCTGCGGTGAAAGTGGCAATGATATCCTTAGCTGATGTCAGCCCAGGACACTTTGGTGTAGAAACGACAACTCGTATACATGTTATTAATTTTGAAGTAGCTGCAGGCTGGTTCTATGAGGTTATGAAGGCGTATGTTATAAAACAGATGAGTGGGTCTCTAGTGTATTAACAAAACAAAATTCCATGTTGGAAGACGATATAATGCATGAACTTGTTCCATAGTGGAAACTTTTGTTTTAAATAAACCATGGGAGTTACAAAACAATAAGATTGTTGAACAAAATCACGTTAATATGATTTCTTCAAGGACGTATGGGTATAACAATGTGTATGTTTTCAGAATGGTCTTAGCTTAAGTAACAAAAGTTTATTTACTGAGCTCTCACGAGCTGAGTAGATTAATTCTAATCGTTTGAAGGAACGCGTCGATTTGTTAGATAGATTGTTTATTACTTAACCGAGTGCTTACAGTATTTGCCTTCGTGACCAAGTATAACTATGGCCTTTGAAACTGGGGCAGTAACCTATTCCCTTAATTTAAAATTCAAACAGTTTCTGTGACATGCAAACATGGAGATTTCTGTGCAACAAACGGTTCTCTGCTAGCATTCTGATTTAATGAAGCTGGTGGCTTTTCCAACTTGGTTTTTTGTTTAGCTGTGAATGAGTTTATTCTAAGCTAAGGAATTGTTGTTTAGTCCGGATGAATTTGGAGAATTTTCCTTATCGCCACACTGGACGTCTCTGAATTATTTATTTGTGTACGTGATTTGCATTTGTTCGTCTCTTGTTATAGTAGCTGCATAAAAGTTGGTCTGTTTGTGTAGGTGAAGCTGATAGAATAATTTGTTTGTTCATTAGAGTTATTCTGTTTACTTAAAAGGGTTTTAACATTCGTATAACACCTGATATTGGTTATTTAGTAAACTCTTTGAGATCAACTTGTAGCTGTGACCCTCGGTGGATTGTGCAATTTCTGACGCAATACTTCCAACAATTTACAATATGCTCATTTAAACAATTTCTTCTGGCTTAAACTGGTCTGATTACAATATCTTTGTATTTTCCACACTTAGGTACATATTTTATCAGGTTTGGTCGGGCCTTGGCCCAAATTGAAATGATTTTCCTTCATGGATATTAATTTTGCACAGCAGTCGCTAGGTACCTACCTATGTTGAATGACGATTACATGAATAGTATTTAGTATTAATGCGCAATTCATGATTTAGTCGGAAGCAGTGATTGAAACTGCCGAGGAGGTTTCATCTCGTTGGAAACCTTGTTTGAACATACGTTCCGTTCCAAGCTTAAGAACTACAAGTGTTTTCAATAATATAGGTAGTCTTCATACCTACATTATTATGTTATCAGGGGCATAAAAGTAGTACAAGTGGATTCAGTATTTACAATCCGCATCCGAAATCGATAGCCCATTTAACATTGACCTACTCTTTCATTTTGATTTTGGCTTTTCTGCGAATTTGTATTTTTGCGACAGGCTTTTCGTGTTAATTTTAGGGTTCCGTACCAAAATGGTAAAACGGAACCCTTATGGTGAGACTCAGTATGTCTGTCTGTCTGTCACAGCTGGATATCTCAAGAACTACTAATGCTATCAAGTTGAAATTTGGAATAGTTTTAGATGACGTTTGCCCGACTATTTTGCAAATAAGAAAGAAATAAAAATATATAAATTTTTTGTACAACAGGGACTGAAAGGGAGTCTCAAAAATTCGAAGTGGGGCTACTACGGCCTGTGGGGTAACATATAAAAGAGCGCAGTTTGCTCATTTTCAAACATTTTTTCTTTTTTTTTTTAGGCCACATAGGTAGTTTCCGACTTTTGATGAAAAATGTAAAAATATACCGTTCCCCCCCCCTTATGTCCGAAGTTTGCAAAGAGAAAAATCTGAAATAGTTTTATGTGATGGAAGTTTCTGTAAACATTACAGGAAAAATAAAACGATGTCTCTAAATAGCAACACTAGTTCCACTATCGGTCAAGAGACGGCGCTGACCTAAAACTGCAATATTCTACACCGCAGTGCGCAGTGTTAAAATTATCTAACGAATATAGGCCTCACCGATGAAAAATTAGAAACATGATGATACGGAACCCTTGATGCGCGAGTCCGACTCGCTCTTACCCGGTTTTAATGCATACAATGACTGTGACAGAATTAAAAGTTGTTTATTGGTTTTATTTCAACTACACGGACCAAAACGTTACGAAAATGTCCAGCTGCTTGGTCCTTAAAGGATCATATTCAGCCTAAAACATTCCCACTGCTGGGACACAGGCCTCCTCTCTGTGAGAGGGAATAGGCCATAATATACCACGCGGGCCCAGAGCGGGTTGGTAGATGTCACATGTCTTTCCAGCTGCTTGGTCCTTAAAGGATCATATTCAGCCTAAAACATTCCCACTGCTGGGACACAGGCCTCCTCTCTGTGAGAGGGAATAGGCCATAATCCACCACGCGAGCCCAGAGCGGGTTGGTAGATGTCACATGTATTCGAATGTTTGGTTCTAAGACATGCCGGTTTCCTCACGATGTTTTGCTTCACCGTTTTTTAGAATAATGCAGATGAAATAAATTACACAAAGTAAAGCGCTTGCCAGAGTTTGAACTCACGACCTGACAACTCGGAAGTCGGGGCCGTTACCACTGGGCCACCACTGCACTGCTCCTCAAAGAATAGAATTCCAAAAAGAAAAAACCGCTTTTTTGTTATTCACTCTTGAATAAATCTCGCCCGTACGCATGGGGTGCTTTCTAGCATCTTCGATTGTGCATAATGCAGCAGAGGTGTCATTTTCCTGTTACAGAGTTCTTCGATCTTTGAAAATTTTCATGAATCTTGGATTTTATTCCTTGGGACTCATACATTTTTATAAGATCCTTCGAATCAAATAATGGGGGTTTTTATTGTGTTTCTAAATGTAATTTGTCACGAGATGAACTCTATTGGCAGTTTGACTTCCCTTTAGGTCAATACACTTGGGGTTTACGGGATTTTGCCTTGTCTCTCGTAGATAAGGTAAGAGATGCAACTCGTATTAAAACTACGTAATCCCTACCGAAACAGATGCCTGCATATTATATGTCTTGTTTGTCTTGGCTTTTTGGGACGAATATATGTATCGTATATACCGTATGTGAAATTCTCGAGTGCATTCGAATTAGTATCTACACCAAGCGGGCATGCAGTGCGGTAGGTCTCTGCAATTTATACATATACACATCCCTACAGTTATGATGCGACTGCACTTGTTGCCAAGAATTAACGAGAGCGGTAAAACGAGGTTACGTTTCATTAATACGTCTCTTTCAATAAGAAAATTACTTTACTAAAAGCATCAGTCTACGTATTCAAATGTCACGACCTACTACCACAATGTACTGTGATGGAGATTATCAGTTGAAGTCTGGTTTAGATCTGCCTTGACCCATTATCCGTGTGACACTAGCAGCATCACTGGTTATTGGCATGTTTATGATACTGACTACAGGCACTATAAATTCCTTGCGTTCCATTTTAAAATGTCGGATGTGTAATGTTTTCCGGGCTTATTAGTAGATTCGCACGAATTTACTCGCCCGAAACAGACGAATCGTCGCTTTTAATAAAAAAAAAATCTACTGTCGACTAGCACGAATTTAATTTATTTGTGGGCGAGTCGCCAACTCCAGAAATATATATTTTTTTATTTAAATAACAATTATAACACATACTTAACAAAGAAAAATGTACACCTCTTTATAATATTTAACTCTTATCACTTCAGTGCACTTGTGTCCTTTTCCCTATACTTTGTTGCATAAAATTCAAAATGTGCCAATTGCCTACTACATATTTCTGGAGTTGTCAACTCGCCCACAAATAAACTAACTTATTGCGAGTTGCCTTTACAAAATCAAAATGATTTAAATGTGATGGTTCGCCCGTTTCGGGCGAGAAAATGCATGCGAATCGACTAATAAATCCGTTTTCCGCTATCTTCTTTGAAGTAAAGCACAATTGTTTCGCAACATGTGTTGAGGTTAGGTGTGAATTAATGATAATTACTTGACTATTACTACAAAGACCTAGGCGCAGGTTTTAAAGTTCAAGTAAAGAGCTGTCAAATAATTTACTGGCAACAAGAAATCGTGATCCCTAAGAGATTTAAATGCAAATGAGAAACTCGTGGATAATTTGTAAGAAACTGTTTATTTATAGTTTTCCTGTAAAGGTTTAGTTAGGTTTACTGTAACGAAAATAATATCTATAAAAATAATTAAAATTGAAGTGTTTGTTTGTAATGTCGAAATAACAGCTTTTTACTAAATGCGTATGAAAGTTTACACGGTACTTATAACAAAAAAAAAAACTATTTTTAATTTTTTTGTCGTTCTGTTTGTTTGATCAATCAATCAATCATTTATTATGTTAATATTGGTATGGTTACAGATAGTTTTGTTCCAGCTAATCTCCGTGACGTCTGGACTGATTTTGACTTTCACTGACAGAGTTTTTTTATAAGGAGCAACTTTTTTTTAGAAAAATAATTAAAGTTCCGCGCAAAAAAAAACCGCATGCAATCAAACTCAAACTCAAACCATTTATTTCAATTAAACCATTTACAGGCACTTTTGAATTGTCAAGAAGTCGGTCAGTCAGAAAATATGAAGCTAGTTGCCCATTCCAAAGCGTAGGTACCTATGGAGAAGATCCAATCTGTTTTCCGTCATGCACGCGAACAAAGTCGCGGGCACAGTTTACGTATAAAAACTTTTTTACAAAAAAAAAAAAACAACCAACTTCCAAAAAACACTACAAAGTGAAAAATAACTTTAATTTCGGAAGTCGGTGTCTATGGATCTGTAATTTAATTTTTTGCCACCGACTTCCGAAATTAAAGTTATTTTTCACTTTGTAGTGTTTTTTGGAAGTCGGTTGCTTTTTTTTGGAAAAAAGTTTTTATTTTTCACTTTTTAGTGGGTCAGTTTGTAATTAATCTAAGTTACAATAGCCTAATGTCAACTACTCATCACCTTGTACAAAATATTGCTTTTCCCGATGCAGGGACGTTAATTGTTGAGGAGTTCTCCTAGAAGAACTGGAGCTGATTGAGAAGTCACCATCAGCTCCACTTCAAAATACACATTGTAACGAGCATAAATGCTTAGTAACCACATTAAAGTACCTAATCGAATCGCAACCCGTGAAATACTTATTATTGTGTAGTTCCGATAGCCATCAGTAGTCTTCATCATCAGTTCCACTTTACCAAATGGTGCTTTCCGAGAGCAAATGCACGAGTACTATATACTATAAAAATACTCAAATCGCTATAGGTGTGCCTATAAAATTTGAGGGTTTCCTTCGATTTCCATGGGATTCCCTCATCAGATTCCGACTTGGTGACAATGGGACCTCGAGACCATACCCTTTCAAACAAAAAAAAGATTTTTTGGAATCTTCGTGTAATCGGGGAACATACATAAAAAAAAGGTACCGACGAATTGAGAACCTCCTCCTTTTTGAAGTCAGTTAAAAAACAGAGGCCTGCGGGCTAATTACGTAACACACTATCAATAGCAATGGGTTCCATTTTGACAGTTCAACAACATACATTGCGTTATTTACGTTGTTGAGCAGACACATTTTTCGAACATATGAAGCAATGGATTAGCAATATCCTTCAAAATGATTCATATTGACATAACTAGTGTGTTACGCAGTTAAGGTGCTGTTTCTAACAAGGCTTTACATGGTCTATATCTTAAGGCGAAAGCGCCAGGGTAGCCCGCGAAATTCAATTTTTTTACGTTTTTTTGCATTTTGCTGGTCAGTATTGAGTTTACGTTGATTAAAATATGATTCGCGGCCGTAACAAATCTGGGGGCACGGGAGTGCCCCCGCCAAGACGAGCCAAGCGAAGCGCTAGGGCACTACCTACTACCTTTTCTCGAAGCACTTCGTCGTATTTTTAAACCCTCTTAACTTGGGTTGGGATTATACCAGATAAACAAAATTTTCGGGATATGATGTCAGTGGTTGACTTATTAAATCTATAAAGTTTCAATTGCATAGCTCTTATACTTTAGATTTTATTGATATCTAAAATACCCCGATTTCGTCACTGATTCACTGACTCACTGACGGCCAAGCCATATATTTTGGCTAAGGTGTAGAGTTTGCGAAGTTAGGCCTTGTAGAGTTAGGGCGTGTAGAGTTAGAAGCTTGGCTCTACATGAGATCTGATTACTTTTTGACAGTGCGACCTACATGGTTTCTTCTTGGCAACATTTAACATGAAATGTTTTTGTGGGATATGTATTTACAGAATTATAATCATTAAAGTCATCAACACAACTTTCTAAGACCAAATAATCCCCAAGAATGACTAATTCATGAAATCTTGACATTTTTGGATTATACTAACTTAACAAGTTGTGTTACTGATTGTAATGATTATAATTCTGTAAATACATATTTGTTACGACCGCGAATCATATTGTAATCAACGTACAACTTAATACTGACCAGCAAATTGCAAAAAAAACGTAAGAAAATTTGAATTTCGCGGGCTACCTTAGCGCCCCCTTAAACGCAATATTTTCTCGAATCGCTTTAAAATGGCCTGACAAATGAGTTTGATTTTCCGATCGGTTTGATGGTAAATATCTATTTAACAGAAATAAAACAGAATTTATTAACGCTAGCCAATTCCAGTCACATAATTAATGCGGCTCCGTACTTGAATAAATGTTTTCCGGCACGCCTCAGCTTTAGTGGCTTTATCATATTCGATTCTTTTATATTACTATGTTCTTATTTATTTGTGAAGTTACATTGTTAACCAAGCAATATTTATTCTATAAACTGTGACTCAGTTCTTTGAATAAATTCCATGTTAAGTAGATCATTGTTGGTAACAATAACAAGTAATAACAAACCTATTAATGAAGGTGTTAATTAAATATTTGATAAGTGAACTCATTAAAACAACAAATTCGATGTAGTAAAACTAGCGTGTCCAGTCTGTTATGTAATACATAAACAGAGACGCATAAGATGTGGGGGCAGTATGTCGCCTCATTTTTAGGGTTCCGTACCCAAAGGGTAAAACCGGGACCCTATTACTAAGACCTCGCTGTCTGCCCGTCCGTCTCTCCGTCCGTCCGTCTGTCTGTCACTAGGCTGTATCTCAAGAACCGCGATAGCTAGACAGTTGAAATTTTCACAAATTATGTATTTCTGTTGCCGCTATAACAACAAATACTAAAAACAAAATAAAATGAATATTTAAGGGGGGCTCCCAAACAACAAACGTGTTTTTTTCGGCATTTTTGCCTTGTGATACGGAACCCTTCGTGTGCGAGTCTGACTCGCACTTGGCCAGTTTTTATTAGACTAACAACAATTCGCGAGTAGGTATTATTTTAAATCTTACTCGGAGCAAAATCAGACAATGCGGATAATGGTTTTTCGAAAATGATTGCTGTTCAGTTGTCTACGTAGTGTCCTCGTGGCAACATGAGGGGATTTCGTAACATCGACGTGGTAAAATTTTGCCAGATTCCGCTGTGGTCCGATGTTATGTGCGTAGTAGAGTTAGGTAGTTAGGTACGTTCAGTCGACAAAAACAACATTAATATTCTAACAATGATTACCTAATTGATACGAAAATTATAAAGGATAATAAGCAAACACGTGGAGGCACGTGACATTGCAGATTATATTTGCAAAACGTATTCGCACATTTTAAATTCGTTTGCATTAGAATCTGTATTTGCTGTCTAAATGGAGAGTCCGTGTCTTCACAGTAAAACAGTGATCCGGAGCAGGGTTGTTCTATACCGCCCCTACATTAATGTGTATTAAACCTATTGTGTATAGATGTACTAGAACTATTAGAAGCAAAAGACCCAACGGGAGTATTAATCGTGGTATTCAAGCCATTATAATTGTGTATTTAATGAGGTCCTGTAGACCGATATTTACGAGTAAATACCATTTACCATTCAATGTTTTCTACCCCACCCAGTCAACTTCGTACCACGTGAGTCAAAATTTCGACATTGTCTTTTGGGCTGTTGTTTCGACATTGTCAATAATTGTCCTTTGGGTTTTTTCCTGTTTTTGTTCTTTTAGCCTAAACCATCCCAGTATTGAGGCTAACAAAATGAAAATAAAAATCAAATTGGTCGAGCCATTTATTTTACGAGACTAACGCACGGCAAGGCAATTGATTTTTATATACCTTTATAGAGATCGATGTAATCAATGAGGTTCGGCTGTACGCCGTACTTTCTTATCGTTCGACTAAAATTAAACATTGGCAGATAAAGCCGGCCGTATCTGCAGGCGCCTTAATGCCCCACTACACATGTTTATGTGCAGATGTTCAAGGTTATATCAATATTGCAAAATGAACAGTTTAGCGGAGTCGCGAACGCGGCTCACGGCTACGCGCGAAAATATCACGTACAACATGTTTCGGCACCTCAAATGTGTGTAAGTACATACTTATTTACCTCAGACAAATCTGCGGAATCCACGTGGCGCAATGAGTGATTCGATATTAATTGGTAGTAGTTACATTTTTTTTTCTGTTCTTCTGCGCAATAAAGGAGTTTGTTATTCGGTTTCTATCTGATTTATTCTTCACAGGTAGGTACTTCAAATTACTGAACTGCGCATTATTCTCTAGTGGAAAACAAAACTTGGAAATAAACAATTTAACCCTCTTTTGTCTGGAAAATAACTGAACGATTAAAAGTCACCGGTTTTCTGTAGCGTCGTAGCCTAGTAGGCTCCCGTAGGCCGTTGCTACACTACAGGCTCCAATATCAGTGAAGAGGATACAAAACACATTGATATCGACTTGAAACCTTGAAAGTATTCAATAATGCATTCCTATCTATTACATAACAATTTATAATTTATTTCTGTACCAGAGAAATACAAAACAAAAAAGAAACTTGCAGGAAAAACAAGTTGAGTTAAATTGTTTAAAAGATTGTATTATTTGCAGTTACAACGCGGTCACATTAACTCGACGCATCTCTGGAATGCGAGGCCCGCATTCCTTAGCTCGCCCAGCAAGCGTTAGGCCTTTGTTTTTGTCTTTGTTACCGATACGTGCGTCGATAATTTGGCTAGTTTTCTGTTGTTGTTTAAATTATACTTTTTTATTAGGTATATTACCAAAAAACCAAAATGTCGTCATCAACGCCAAGCGTCGAGTCAATATGACCGCGTTGTACACTGGTATTAAAAATAAATAATTATAGTGTTTTATTACGATTTAAACAATGGGTTAATTGTGTAACGGACTCTCAGTAGCTATCGCTTTAATTTTGACAGTTCAACAACATTCATTGCGGAAATAATTTCGAACATGCAGCAATGGATTAGCAATATCCTTCAAAATGATTGAGATTGATAGTGTGTTACGCAGTCAGAGGGCAGGTGCGATGTAAAAGACATTGAGCTATGCAATTCTATGTTTACACACGAGAGTAGAAAAAAAAGTGATATTTATTTTATATTTTATTTATTTAGGAAAAACAAACAATTGTACAGATGCCAGCACATCAAGCTACCCGAAACTGTCAAATTTTCCCAATCAACTTTGAACCTTATTGTTTAGCGATAAGGTTGAAAATCTATTAAAGAAATTTGACAGCTTGTAGTAGCTTCATGTGCTGGCGTCTGTACAATATGTTTTACAAAAAAATATAAAGGACATAGGTTAAATGTATCAACAATGTTTCCACAGATGACTAGTGTACATTATTATCACGTGAATTCACGTGCGAAATGGTCTCGCGTGTTTGTGATAAGGTTCGTTGCCAAAATTTTATAACATTACTTTTATATTTAAAGAATTGTTTATAAAACAGAGACACGAGACGTGCATGTAACGCGTAGTAGAAATTATCTTCAATGTTAACCTCACCGGCTTTGTTTATGATTTTTGTCGTTAAAAATGTGACAACCAATTTTTAACGTTTCAACGTTAAAAATTGGTTAACAACCGGTAACAATTGTTTCTGTTACGAATGAACGCAAGGACTTACATCGAGTTTGTAGAGGGCGTTCAATTCGGAATCACTTATCATTTAAAATTAAAACCACACATAATTTTTTATCACAGACTAATTAAGTAATACATTCATTATCTGCCAGTTTTCTATAATTACAAAGTAGTGAATATATAAAAAACTGTCAGGCAGTTCAGTCACTTTTGTATCTATGTAGAATTGGAGCCAAGATTATTCTGCTTTCTGTACGGATCTTCAAAACTGTCTCCAAAAAACTCCACGTGTTGCTGAGTCATACCTACGTAAGTCTTTGAGCGATTTCACACGAAAGTTCAACTGCAGTCAAGGTCAGGTTGTGTGGATCAACATTAACAATAGGGCTGACATTGAAAGCGAGTCAACCCGCCGCCACCGTCGCCTGCGCGCCTTCCGGTGCGTGGACGAATAACAACCCACTCGGCAGAACATTCGCACGTTATATACGACATCCTACTTATGTATGTAAACATAGATGGAGTAACCGCTTACGCAGGTGTGGTTCAGTGGTGCTGTTCTGTAAAAATCTCACCGTGAAAACTTAGGTGAAGTGAGCATGGAGTGAGCTGTCAATAGTGTCAATTCCTAGCAAAAACCAAACTCACTTCACCAAGTTTTCACGGTGAGATTTTCATAGAATCGATCGGGAGTTGTCGAGTTCTGCAGAAGTAGTAGCTATAAATCTGGGATCTAAGATACCGATTGCATTGTAGTGTTATGAAAATATTAGGTAAATGCAAAATTGCTGAATGTCTAGTCGCCCTAATATTAAGGCGAAGGAAACACTTTAGGGGCATTTATGTCTCCCGTTCCTACACATGGCAAGGATCTGTACGAGTTGCTAACGTGGTTTTCTGAAAATGGTTGATACATCATTGTAGACTTGAAAAAAACTGTTGAATATCAACAAAATCTTAATAATTATTGCTATCACTGCTCTTGCTTTTATCAATACTTATGTATAGTCTCATCACCCGCCTAGCCGTTTCCCAGCTTTGTTGGGTTCGGCTTCCAGTCTAATTCGCATTCAGTTTAATAACACTATCATAGAGTATATTTTGGTTTTATCATCATACGTTTCAGAAGCGATGTGTACAATTATCGTGCCAAATAAAACCACGTGGCAAAACAAAAATGAGTAAAAATATATACAAGTTGCATCATTTAATGACAAGTTTCCAGTTTACCAGACCCTCGTTACTAAGCTGTCTACTTATTAAACAATAATGTTTTTCTTTAGTTTTCTTTAATGACTAACACATGATAATAATAACCTGCACCCTAATTGCGTAAAACACTTACATTCACGATCTGATTCATTTGATGGGTATTGCTAATTCATTGCTTCAAATGTTCGAAAAAATTGTCTGCTTAGCAACGTAAATAATGCAATGAATGTTGTTGGAGTGTAAAAAGTCATTGATACTGCTAGTGTGTTTCGCAATTATTCCGCTGATATGTACATACATAAGTACATCTGTTTTCTTTTACTTCCAGAAGCAATGCTATTTTTGCTTTGTAAACGTTTGGTCGAAAATATTTTGGTGTAATTTTTAGAATAATTTTCCATGATTATCTGGTGGGTGACGGCTTAGAAACAAGTTGTGTTACTTACACGCGGGTTACTGAAAACCTCATTACACGTACGATGTTTTCAGTTGAGACTGATGTGCAAGAAGATGTGGACAGAGTCACAAATATTGTGTAAGATACAAGTTGTTTCTATTGGAGACTGTCCTGTTTCATCAAGTAGTTATTTAGTGTAGGGTCTTTTTAAAACTCTGTTATTGTATCTATGACGTACAGACGCCAGCACATCAACCTACCCGAAACTGCCAAACTTTCCCAATCAACTCTGAACCTTATGTTTTAGCAATAAAGTTAAAAATCTATCAAATAAATTTGACAGATTGTAGTTGCTCGATGTGCTAGCGTCTGTAGCTTATAAACTACACCCGTCGACATTTCAAGCTATCTATACTATATTATAAAGAGGTAAAATTAGTGATTTTGAATCTTCGGAACTACTGATCCGAATCCGAAAATTCTTTCACTTATGGAAAGAGTATTGCCGAGCGTAATAGGATATTTTATGTTCAAACAAGAAACTTCAAGCGGAAGAAGTCGCGGGCAGAACCTAACTACTATATACATTTCTTGTATAAGCTATCCTCGCAATGTTATAGGTTTTCCGTGCAATGAGAGGTCTGTCAGCTTATACTAGAAATTATAGCTTGATATGAGGAGCAAGCACGAGGCTGCATCTTCTAATAAAACCCATATTTATACATGAGGTTTATTTCTTGACCTTTCTGAAAACAATTTTGAATTCTGTGTATCCTGGGTTACGGAATCACCAGAGCACATTGATCCTATCACATGGGATCTCATGCATATTAATGAAGCACACCCTATGCGTTCTAAGACCTTTCGAGAATAAATCAACATGTCAGTTGTATACGTAGGTATGTATATTCCTCGGAATTTTACAACACGATGTCATTTATAACAATTTTCTCCCGCAAAAGTTAATTGGAGTTAAACGACTGTGTCAGCTTCATTTTGAATGCACAACCGTTTTATTTTTGGTAGGTACTCTCACACCACAGTGTTCACATACATGTGTTCCTCGTACTAATTCCTAAGTATCGTTGGTCAGAGATGGACGAAGTCTAGCGAGTATCGACTAAAGCCTAGTTTTCACAGGCCCAGTAGCTGACCACCCAGTAGTCAGCAACTGTACATTCTGATGTCAATATAGTACTGTCATCGTCCCGACGTGTTCTCACTGCTGGGTCTGCTTAGGAGACAGCAGTACACAGCTACTGTGTTCACAGTAATGGCCAGGTGCTTCTGACCCATTGTGCGTTTTCACGAGGCTGATCAGTGCGATCAATCTTTATAATCTTTATGGAAGAACTTCCACAACATTTCTCTATCTCTGTATAAATTGAGAAATTATATATCAGCGTCACTCCAACGCACCACCGCCATTTTAAACGAAGAAAAACGATTTCAAAGTAGAAAAATCCGACTGTCCACTGTGTGTGTGTGTTTACTGTCTTTCGGCACTGACCGGCCACTGTCTAGTTGCGTTCCTATGGAGCCAGTGACGACCCAGTAGCTGTCCTTGTGGGAGTGGGGGATGGTCAGTGGACAGTAGAAATAAAATATTTTGAAGTTGCTGACCGACAGCAACTGACCGGTCAGTACTGGCTCAACTTTGTTTTCACGGACCCAGTAGCTGTCAGACAGTAACTGTCCTTCACCGTCCGCCAGCTACTGGGCCTGTGAAAACCAGGCTTAATATCCACTACACGCGATTCTAGCGTGTGTTTGATGGAAGATAGTAGCTATATACTCAAATAGAGTTCTTCTTAATTGGCAGATATAGGTTGGAGGAAGTAATAAAAAAGATGACAAAAATAGTTTGTTATATTCTGAGGAATGAGGGAAAGGTCGTCAGGAAAATTTTGAGTATGAATATAGATGCGAGGCAAGAAAGGGAGTGACTACCTACCGGGATGATGGCTAACAGAAAAGTCATCATCATTATCTGCCGAGCCTTTTCCCAACTATGTTGTGGTCGGCTTCCAGTCAAACCGGATGAAGCATGAATACCAGTTGGTATTTTACCTGACTAATAGAGAAGTATGGAAGAAAAAGACTTGTTGCGGTGACTCGAAATAAATGGGTGCAGGAAAATGATGATATTTTGTGGGTTTTTCTTATAAATCGCTTTTGTTTACGTTTGGACTGTGCTTTTGCTAAAACCAGTACTTGTGTGCAAAGAACCCATTGAATAAATTATATTTAATTGATTTTACGGTGTAAACACAAAGTGAAATCAAAATCCGACCAAGTGTGACTTGATCCGACCGCTACTCTATCTGTTACACTCAATTATCTCCTGAATAGCTCAGAGCCTTAGACCATAATCACTTGGAACTTGAGCTCGCGACCGTATCTAATCATAATCTCTAAAACAGGTTTTCGTAACAACTTGCTTTCCGACCGGTTTTCAGATTTACAATAAGATCAGTATAAATAAAAGTTTTGTATTGCTGTATTAATGAACATGACGACTGAGGTAGGATATCTCATCGCATGATCCATCCGATGTATTGGCTTACGGAAATATGTCATTATACATACAGTGTCTGATGTTAATTGCCTCTTGATTCGACGGTCGTATATTGAATGATTCGTGAGCAATACTTTCTCGTGGTCGATTTAACACGGAAGATAGTCTGACAAGGACCTTCCTTGCCGAAAAAAACAAGCACTGTAGGAATTCCGTAAGCACTTTGAATTATTTTAATACTCATTAATTAACTCTGTTTTATCGACGAATTAAATACTTGCATACATTTTGCGGCAATGAATCTCTTGGTGCCGCTATTATTCAAGTTTTGAGTCCACCGAGTGGGAGGCGGGAGTGATCATGGCCAACCACCTTACACTTGTGCCCACTTGTTTATGTTGGCGTACCCTGGTTTTGTATATTATCAGACTTCTGATTGATTGACGCTAATTTACAAAAGCTAATTTGTGGGCTAGATACGCTGGAAGCTGTTTCAAATGCAATACCAACAAATGGAATACAAATTGTAAGTAATCGAATACCGATATCCAATGCCTATTCTATTACTACCAGATGCGGTGGCGGGACCTGAAACAGATTGTTCGCATTTTTGACACGGTAAGAAGATTGTCGACCTAGTTTCCAGCATTGTTTAGCGTACGCGGCGCCTAGCCAAATCTATTTTAATTTTTATCTACGTGATCGTTTGCGCGCAGTGTGTGTCTTCTCTGCTTTTTCGCAATGTTTACAGTTTTGCCACGCGCTTTTCGTTGTGCCTGAATTCACGAATGATCAGAGACAAAAATACAAAACAAATGGTTCAATTGTAACAATATATGCTAATTCACGCGTGTTTAACATCCGCATTGACGCAGCGACCATTTCCTACGATAAAGCAGTAGTTTAACACTCTTTGATATCTATTTAAACTATCCTTATTATAACGTTTCCTATAACGTCGACGTTTTCTGCGATAGCACGTGGTTTGTCTGAGTAATTTCGTGACGAGAATGCGAAACGCGGAAGCTTAGGCGTTAAATGGAACTCATGTAGGCAGACAGATCTACTTTATAATCGGGATATGTGTGCAGTCTCCACGTTTATTATAGTGTTAGATATATACAAATTACTGATAGTTTAGGTGGTTTCCGTTGTTGGAAGATTGCCCAATTCATTTTAAATTTGCGTCAACTCCATTTGCGTCTGCGGGCCTTCCGTTGGGTCAACAAAATAAAGTCAACTTGCTTGAATATGATGAAACTGTCTTCAGTTAATTGTTGGACTAAGAATTTCAACATATATTGTGTTCTTATGTATCGTGCGTATTAACTTTTACAGAGCTGTTAAAGACCGGAAGCTGAGTCTTAAAATAAGTTTTAGTCGGATGAAGACGACGTAATAATTTACCGAGTATTGAAATTTTTATAACATAGCCATATCAATATCAACATACAGTTATGTGTTCATATGATAGTTTCTGCTTACGCTTTATTTAAGGGATGTAACGGGTTGTAAAGGTTAGGCTAACTTTAGTTTAATACGAGGAGCAATAACTGCTAGCTGCTGTTCGTAGGGAGAACGCCACATTTGGATTTGCACAATCCTGTCAACCATTACTTTACGCTAGACTAGGGTATCAAAACTTTTTCAGCATACGTGCGACAATGCACATCTTCCCTGGCACCTCGTTAACATCATAACTATGTAAATGTCTATTAACTGCTTCTTTAGTGACATAATCTTCTCATTATTTCACATTTTAAACCTACAAAATTCTAATTTCGATTCTCAATTAATGTTTGTAATGGCAATCATATCGTTTGGTTTTAAAAATCACAAAAATTCTATTGTTTAGACTAAAAAATCAAAACACAGTGTTTTAGCATTTTACAAGCAACAGCTTGTAAAATAATCTGACAAAAAATCAAAATTATTGTATGTATATTAGTATGGTTTTTATTGTAAAAAAGAAAGTTTTTAGAGGTATTTTCATGTATTTTTTCTGTCGTATCAAATTAGTTGTTGAAAACATAATGTTTTCAACATACTATCTACCTAGCATATATCCTGAAGAATATCATATACCTACATATTTTTCTGATTTTGTTTAAAGTAGTCGATCATATACTTTTATTGCTTCTAAAACTTGCGTTTTTTGCGTTTAGGTCCTAGGATTTTACATTTTATTTATCTTTTTGATAGATTTCTTTTATATTTTGTGAATGTGAGAACATTGTAGACCTTGGTAAACTGTAGATTTGTAGACCATTTTCTATTTTGTTAAGTGTCTGGTACTTGTTAACACTAACTGAAATAACTTACCTAATTAACACTAACTTGAATTGTAAATGATAAATGTTTTATTTTGTGTAAGTAGGTTTGAACACTTTTACACGTCAATTATATTTTTTTAAACTAGATGAGGTCGGCGTTTCCTATCTGACTATTCTGAGAAGAAAGACCGAAACAAAGACTTACCAACCGAATTTCGACAAACCGTAATACGACAAGATTTTATTTAGACAATATGGAATTCCGACACGTCTTCATTTCGACAATACTTTAGTTCGAAATACCTTCCGACACTACTGTACTCCCCACAAAGCGTTTCTTACGACATGACTTAACTAGAAAACGATGCGACTTCGACGACATGCTTCATCGACAACAATGGTAGTCCGACATGAGTCAATTTCGACGTACTCTACTCCTGCATGCTGTACTTCGACAATAGCTTACTTCGACGTGATATAAGTATCTGAGACACGATGCTACTTCGAAATTATTCTGCGACACTAGGGAACAACTAAACTTGTGTATTGTTTTTATAGGTATCTAGTATCGTTTTTTTTTATATCAACCAACATGCTAGGAGAACCTACACGTTTGTGGATATTTTTTCTAAGTAAAAATAAATAAAAATATTTTAAGTAGGTACCTTATTTCCTCATATCATCTGTTTACATGTTCGGTAAATTACAAATCGATACCCCTAACGCTAACTGTTGAGATTAGTTAAACTTATTTTTTTTTTCAAAGAAATTCGACGGGTTGTGGGAATGACAGATATTAGCGTTATATATTTATAATATAAAAATGAATCGCTGAATGTGTTGCTAAGCGCAAATCTCGAGAACAGCTGAACCGATTTCGCTAATTCTTTTTTAGAATATTCCTTGAAGTACGAGGATGGTTCTTACGCAGAGAAAAAGTTTTATATATCTATGGGAGTAGGGTAGAAGTAGGGTTGGACTACTCCTTCCCTACTTCTAACCTACGTTAGAAGTAGGGTAGGAGTAGTGTAGGAGTAGGGTAGGAGTAGGGTAGGAGTAGGGTAGGGTAAACGAAGTAGCGCCGGGCAGCTAGAAATAATTTATATGGCAAAACAACGTTTGCCGGGTCAGCTAGTTATTCTAATAAAAATAATGCACTTATAAAATAAAATTATTATTTATTCCTTATCATAATTCTCTTACCCATAATTATTATCCCAATTTATTTGGGGTAGGCGCCACATGTTTTTCCTTCCATACTTCTCTATTAGTCGTCATCTCGGTAGTCACCTCCTTTCTAGCCATATCATCTTTCACAAGTTTAGTTGTTCCCTAATGTCGCAGAATAATTTCGAAGTAGCATCGTGTCTCAGATACATCACGTCGAAGTAAGCTATTGTCGAAGTACAGAATGCAGGAGTAGATTACGTCGAAATTGACTCATGTCGGACTACCATTGTTGTCGATGAAGCATTTGGCGGAGTACAGTAGTGTCGGACTTAAGGTATTTCGAACTAAAGTATTGTTGAAATGAAGACGCGTCGGAGTTCCATATTGTCGAAATAAAATCTTGTCGTACTACGGTTTGTCGAAATTCAGTTGGTAAGTCCGAAACAAACTCAGAGGTCACAGTCTCTTTTAAAGTCAGACAAAATCTTGGTCAGATCGTGTGAAGATCATGTAGATTGGTGTCTGAAATGGTCTCTTGAGGAAAGAACCACACAGATTGAGCGGACCTGTCCAATCAGTGCACGCATTTGTCAAAAATCGTGCTGCTCAACTCAGAACTTGAGGAGCTCAACGATTCGACGAACAATACCAAAGAAAGGACATTTGGGTAGGCCGCGTAAATTACTCAGACTGCCAGATCATGATTAAAACGGAAACAATGCCACATTGTCCTCATATTCACAGTAATTAAAATAATATTATACTTTATACAGTAATTGTATAAGTAAATAGAATAAAAAAAAATTAAAGTGTAAAATAGCAAAATAAAAACAACATTCACTGCCTAAATCTATTGGAGCAGCTCAAAAAAAGCCAACTATTCTGTTCTCCATAGGAAACGACAAATTGGAACCGTGCACCTACCTTCTGACGTTTCATAACTGCCCATGTAGGTTTATGTGAAATAAAATATTTTGATTTTGAGTGGGCACGACAATCAATCAAAAGGAGTTCTAGCTCAGGCCCCAGTTCTACCACAATCTCCACTTAAATCAAAATAATTGAAATTAGATGTTATTTATGAATACGATCCATTCATCTTGTCCTGATTCTTAAATCGAAATGTTTCAAATAAGAATAGTCCGTACGTCCGTCCGTCTGTATAAAGTCTTTGGTAAATGGCACGACTAAATACATGAAGGAGTGGAATAATATGTAAATACACTTAGCTAATGTTGCCTCTTTTTCAGGTACCCATAACTGCCCCAGTCGCTGCGTGTTCTTCATTCGATAGTTTCCGTCAACCATAGACAGCCATTATAACACCAAGACTGCTTATTACTACAAAATTCCCAGGTACGTCACCCACACCTACTTACAACTTGTCCAACACACTCTTATGAAACTGTTCAGTTTCCAAGAAATTGTCAGCAACAGCTAAATTTATTTTTAACTAATTATGTATATATGTACTTACGTTAAATTTTCCACATACTTTAACGACATGAACATCTTTTCCTAAGTAAAGTTGGGAAATACACGTCTCTAAATGGCAACCGTTCTAAACTTGGGGAGTTGGGATCTTGCGTAAAAATTTAGGTTTACCTCTACCAACCAAACCAGTATGGCGTTTTAACTGTAGCTTTAAACATGTTAAAAATAAGATTAATGCCTGTCCCGGTCATAAAGGCGAGTGTAAATTAGGTGCTGTTGTCTCCTGCAAAGGTATACGGTGCCAACGTTTCATAGATCGCGCTATTTCCGTGCAAACAGAAAACCGCTGACGCACACTGTCGGTCAAAGCTCCGCATGACGCTCGCCTGTCAAGTATCTATTAGGAATTATTTCTGGACATCATCCACCGTGTTTTATGTCCCTGTTTAAAGGTGAAAGAACTTGGCTATTCTAGATGACGGCACTGCCGGTTATAGAAGAGAGAGGAATGGAAAAGTTTTTAGAAATATATCTTTCATATATTTTTATGAGAGCAGTGGTGCTAGTGGCTCATTGGAAACGGCTGCGACTTACGAGTTGTAGGTCGTAGGTTCGAACCCAGACAGGCACTTTACTTTGTGTAAATTATTTCATCAACACTGCTCTCAAAACAGTGAAAGAAAACATTGTGAGGAAACCGGGGTGTCCTAGAACCAAAAAACTCTGAAGACATGGGACATCTACAAACCCGCACTGGACCCGCGTGGGGGATTACGGCCCACGCCTTCTGACACAGAGTACGCCTGTGTCCCGTGGTGGGAACATTATAGGCTGATTAATCTGCTGTATATTTTTACATGTTTATGGCGTGTGCTTCTCAAATCTCAA
Source organism: Mesoligia furuncula (assembly GCA_916614155.1). Classification (NCBI taxonomy): domain Eukaryota; kingdom Metazoa; phylum Arthropoda; class Insecta; order Lepidoptera; family Noctuidae; genus Mesoligia; species Mesoligia furuncula. The sequence goes on along the minus strand of OU744800.1, from coordinate 24,883,712 downwards.
GGCTTTAGATAAGACTCTTATTAAGGTTTACCTTTCTCTTATCTTCATGATCGTTCAACCGTAGCATAAAATGTACCTACATATTGATTAGGCAATGTTAAATCTCTATGATTATGCCCCGTCAGTCATTGCCTGTGCGACTGCGTGCATATTAACGACTAGCTTGGCCTTTTCACTATGCACCCTGAAACATTCCCTACCCCTTATCTATGTAGCTGCATTTATCAACAGCAATGTTGCTAGTTCAACTGAGGACACTATAAAAACTCGGTCAGAACATGGGTCGAGGTATTCCTCATAAATATGCAAGGTGCCATAGAAAGAAGTAGTTCTCATAAGCAAGATAGTAAAGTTTTTAGCGCGTTCATTAGGCTAGAACGATAATTATGCACCGCATATATTTGCATCAAAACATTGATGAAACACTGATGTTTCATGCGTGATTATTACTTTTACTTTTTAATAAATGCAACGGGAACGTCATGCAAACTGATTGAGGTAATTTAGTTCAAAAGAACAAACAACTGCCAGGACAGGTGTGTCCCCCGGCCGCCCTTTGTCTGTGCTCCAGGCCGTAACGGAAGGCGTGACCCACTGGCTCTGTGGAATTGCACGCACAACCGTGCCTTGTTACTAGGCGGTCGCTACTTTCCCTTTGTGCGAACATGTTTTTTAAAAACACTCATCCATCGCTACGACAGCTACAGCTCTTTCAGTCAGCGCACTTCCGTTAGTCTCTTGTGCAACAATGTTAAGCGCCGTTTACATCTACTGGAACATAATGAAGCCGTTATCTGTAGCCTCGGGGTATTTTAAAACTGTCTTGGAAGTCAGCTCGGTAACATCCGTAGAAAGGTCGGCCATGAATTAAACACGAACAGAAACGGTCAGAATGATTCTGTCGTTAGCCACATGAGATTCGATTGTGTTCTCGCGATCGAGAAATGAAAAGAAATTGAGGAATTTCCATGAAACGATTACTCTCCGTAGTTTACAAACTAAACTATCGTTTCAGACCAAGATTTAGTATCTGACAAAGTAACACAAATAGTTTTAGTACGTTTACAATCCAAATACTTAGGTGGCATACCGTTAGCTACAATGGCTATAATACTAGTAGCGACGTCTAAGTCAAGACACACCTAAAATATTTGCACCAACTCACTAAGTAAATTATAGATACTTACCTTGTTTGTACATAGTATCACGATCGCTAGAAGTCATTTTGCACTCAGATGAACGTGAATGCGAAGCAAGATCATTCCACAGAGCTTTACTGCATAGACATGCCTTACTTCATTCTAAGCTCCGTAAGTGGAAGCTAAGTATATGCTATTACGCTATGCAGTAAAGTCCGTTGTGGCGAAAGGACGCATGCTTCGATGAGATGTTACTTAGATTATAAATTTAAATTATAAAGAAATTTTACGAACGATTCATTAATATTCTGAAATTATGTCCGACCATACATTGTAATAATAAACGGAAGTGCCTTCTTTGGCATATCAGTATCGTATTGTCTTCCTCTGAACACCGGTTGTTATGCAATTTTCGGGATATGAGTTACGTCATTTTTCCGATATGTTTAAATTCAAACCGGTCACGTCTGGTAATTGATAGTTTCGCGATTAAATGCTCGGTCGCCCAAGGTTAAGCCGGCTATGTAAATAAAGTAATGGCGCTGGCTACAAAGCTATGTAAGTCTGCGGAACAAATTATAGGCGTGATCCATTTGCGACCAGACCGGCCACCGGTAACACAGGTTGGACCGGCCAGGAAGTCGGAGATTGTAGTTAGATAACTAACTTATAGGCAATCAGGCAACGTTGGAATTAACGTTATCGCCGCCTCCCCCGCTGTTTAAATGTACAGGAATACAAGGGACTTGAGGGCTCACGTAAGCGGCTCATGCAAATTGCATGTTCAATCAATTGGATAATAAATAGCTGTAAAAGTGAACAGCAATTTATGAAAACATCATGTGATTCGTTACTTGGAATCAGATACAAGGATTGATAACGTTTAGGAGTTAAGAGGTGCATCGACGATCACACGGGAGCGACAAATGAACCCTCTGGCTCAGTTCCAACTCTGTTATTTAACACAACCGTGGTATCACTAATTACTGAGCTCGCTTAAATGGTTTCACTTCCTCCAAAGCCGGTGAGGTCGCTTTGGTCGCTTGTATAATCGCGACAGACGTAACAATGGCAACAACATTTGTGACTAATCCATTTGCATTATGTTTAGTCACGAAAGTCGTGTCAAATAGCAACCAATTATCATATGTACATATCTGAATGATATATAGATGTGGACGTAACTATTAGTAGGTAATACAATGTCAGTTTTATTAATACCTTGATGGTAATGAGTTAGGACAATAGGTTTCATAGATGTGCAGTCGCTTATCGAAGTTGATGTGTGCGGTTAAAAATTTGCTGGATATAAGTCTATGTCTAATATTATTACATTACGAACGGTAATCGTGAACCGATAATGTTGGGTCCACGTCAGCGTCAGCTTCGGTCACGCACGATTGAGCATTTTCCATGACATTTGAACCGAACAAAGGGTTGCTAATTGTGACTCACGTAACTTTTTGACTAGGGTGGGTGTGCGACAGTCTATTCAACCCACAGCTGCTCGCTTCCCATTGGTGAATCACGCTTTAATTAATGAAGTTATGCGCACGCATAATGTTTTGTATTCACACAATTTCCTCATTAATTCGTATTAATGTATGTATCGTTCGCGCATTCCTCGTTCGATTTTCCAACGATTTCATCATAACGAGTTGATTCAACTATTGATACTTCTAGAAGGGTCGATTGTATGTAAGTGAGCGATTTGTGACTACAGTCCGGCCGTCGACAGAATACGTTTCTGATACCTGTCAGTGCAATAATTCTAGATACTAATAAAGATCAAATTGGCCAAACACATTTTCGTTTGTATGAAACTGACAGACGTCAGTTCTGTCAGCGGCCGCACTGTAGTAACTGTTTAATGTTTTCATTTTCAGAAAATAATAAAAGATCACCAGTAGACTTTTTGTCCTCAAATTATTCTAATTAATCACTAGGTAAGCATAGACGTAAGACGTATCGTATGTTTCAAAAAAGATAATAGTAATTAGGGTTAAACGACCGAAAACAACGTCGCATCACTCAAGATAATGAAGCTAAAACTCTTACGTATTAAATATTATTAACAGAAATGTCAAAACAAACAATGTTTTGGTATAGAATGAAAGAGGTTTAAAATTTGGAATACACTACGACTTATATTGATACGACTGTGTCAGTTGATGTCGAGTTTTTCGTAATAAGCGAACCCAAACATATAGCCCACGGGGATTCCGTGCTAATCTGATCTGTGCGTAGCCTACGCTTCTATGAAGTCGTCAACCCATCTTGCTGTTGTTAGGTCGTCCTACGCATCTTTCGCCGTTCATTGGTCGCCACACCGTCTAGACTTGGCTCCTCCTGACATCACTTCATAGTTTTTTTTTATATAACACCCTATGCTTTGATCTTCTCTTGATTTTTTGGCACTATCCTTTGTGAAAATCTTCCTTTTTAGGGTTCCGTACCTCAAAAGGAAAAAAACGGAACCCTTATAGGATCACTCGTGTTTGTCCGTCCGTCCGTCTATCACAGCCAACTTTCTCCAAATCTAATGGATCGATTAAGTTGAAATTTGGTACACATTTGAATCTCTGTGACTTTATGACCCAAACTGACGTGTAACGTAAATAAATGAATTTTGAATATGGGGTCATTTTTGGGGGGAAAATAGAAAAAAAAGTTTCACAATCTGTACCGTGTAACATATCAAATGAAAGGGCTTACTGTGAGTATCTCAAATATATTGTTTTCAGAAATTAAAAGTAAATTGTATTAAGGTTATTTAAATTGAGTAGTCCCCCCGTCCCTTATCTCCGAAACTACTGAGCCTAAAATTTTGAAAAAAAATACAGAAAATAGTTCTATACCTATAGATTACAGGAAAATAAGCCTGTGGTCTTAAAACAAAATGATAAATCTCTCAATACCGTGCGTACAAACATACATTTTCAGTTGGAATGTATGGGAGAACACGTTTTTCAAGTACAATGTTAAGTTTGTTCTTGGGATAAATTCATTCCAACTACGCAACCCTTCATTGTGCGTAGTCCGACAAGCACTTGACCGGTTTTTTCTAAACCACATTGACCAAGTTCACAGAATGCTGCCGCTGCCAAATCATCTAGTAAGTGTGAAGAATTTGGAGAATTGACGTCAGGTTATAATGTTCAGGGAACATGTGTTGATGAAGATACAGGCCCACACATTTAGTCTTAGACGTATTCATCGTAAGGCCTACTTTTGTTGTTGCGTCATTTAGTTCTTGCTGCATGATTTGGAGATCATCCAGGCTTTCGCAGAACTCTACAGGGTTTTCCCTACATCTATTTGAGATTTGTTAATGGAACCGATCTAATGTCTTATTGAAGAACTCGAAGAGTTCGGGAGAAATTGATCTTGGACTGTTGAAGGGTCACTAGAAAGTTTATTGAGAAAACTGTAATGTAACTAGTAGACCATGTTTAGACCGCTTGGGATAACACCATGATAAAATCAAGTATGGAAGCAATGCATGGAGCAATCGCTCGCTTTCCGGTAGTCGCAACGACCGGCATGTGCATGTGTCTTAGTGGAAACGAAAAACATGTTTGTTGATTTTTACGCTCAAGATTTGTTGGTTACCCACAATTTTTATACGATTTTATGCGGTCTCACATGTTTTTACGCTGTTTACTAGTCCAAAACACTTTTAATATCTTCAGAGTTACTCAGTATAAATCAATAAAGTCTCCGAACGACGATAAAACTAAGAGGTGTAAGAGAAAAAAAACTGATATTGGTCGGCCATGTGGTGTGAGAGAGTCGAGATGTGATCCGTCCGTGATCTATGTTGCCATGTGTCAGCTGTTTCTTCCGACCGAAATAACGAACTGCGCACCGGATGGATTTGAAACACGCATCTTAATATAACTCTAAAGCCGGCTACACAACTAACGTACTTTGTTACACTATCCACAATAATGTGTTTCATATGTAAATGACATGGATGCTCCGGCGATGGTGCCAAATTATAATGACTAGAACATTATATTAGAACATCTCTTGCTTCCTCATAGGAGATATATTCGTTATCATAACTAAGCACTAGTACTTGATGATATTTCATCACAATTTAGATAAAACCTAGACCACTTTTATATCTATTAATCGTCATCAGTGTGCAGTGCTCTTTATGCGCAAGTGCACAATATTATCTTAGTTCTATCTCGAGAGAAACTGGAGTTTAGAGCTAAGCCTCACTTTAGCTGCATATTTCTGATCGATTGTCGCCTTCAATAAATGGGTAGGCAATTACGATTGTAAACCGGTACGATTTGGTTTTGCGAGATAAATTCTCGAGACAAAATCGATTAATAAGATGTTATAAATTGGAATGAAACTGCTCATATTTATTTAACAGTTGTACAAATTAGAAGTAATTTAAAAGTAGTGCAATCGTTTGTAGAGCCTTTGATCGTATATTTGTGTTATGTATTGGGGGTGTGGTGGCAACGTCACCACCAACGTCAACACTCATTAGTAAAACAGCAATAATTAAGTGTTATTGCATTTTAATATAATGTAAATAAACTAGAATGAATTAAAAACCGCAAAACAATAGAGGAAGGGGTGGTAATTTGGAACCCTACTTTGTTTCTTAAGTATTTTAGCAAAACTATTGAACTAATCATTTCGAAAAATTACTTTATATACTAAAAAACTTATTAACTTTTATATTAGGAACGAATTAACGAAATAAAACCACTCATTAAGGGAAATAATTTGCTTTATTGAAAAATTGAAAAAAATGTGTTCGGAGCTCTGGTGCTGGTATTATGGAACCCGGGTTCCAAATTACAAGTATGGAATAAATTTATTTACAAAAATCACAAATATAATATTCTGAGTCGCATCCTGCGCATTCAATATGTGCCCACAACCCACATGATTGGCACTGAATCCAAGTTTCGCCACGTCGATCGTTGGAGTAATTTTCAGAGCAAAAAATGCAACAAGCGTCATCTTCGTTTGTGGGCTGGGCATGTGCGGTAGCATTTTCTGACACTACAGTGTCACCTGAAGAAACTGATGATTGAGAATCCGATGATGTAGATTCCTGTCTGCTCGGAGGAGTTCTAGAAGAGTTTGCTGTTCTCTGCCTACCACTACGTCCACGAGCTCTTCCCCGGCCTCTTCCTCTCTGCGCTATAGACTTGATTGACTCTTCGAGTTGCTGTTTATAGGGAGATCCGGTCAATAAAGTAGCGGCAGATGACTTGCGGCCTCTGTTAGATTTTTTATTCTTTGGTGTCGGTACCGGTAAGATATCTTCAGGGAAAACAACAGGGTTGCTGATCACTTGCTGGGAAACTCGATTTGCCTGTCCACTAGCGCCTGGTCGAGGTTGTGCCTGTGGCATTTGAACAGCAACAGGCGTACTGGTAGACGGTAGATGAGGGTCATCATCAGTAGCTTGAGGAGTGGTCCCACTTGAGCTTGCTATGTAGTCGGCTTCAGTAAATACGTTTCTGTTCATCGGGTAAATACCAGTTACTCTGAACCCATTCACAGCAATAGCTCCAGTTTGGCACCTGAGATAAGCACGTCCCAGCAATTCAGCTATTTCGTATGGAGTCAACATCCGGTTAGAATTGAGTAACCACTGTCTAATTTCTTCGCTGTAATAAGTTTTCAAGGGACCCATAAAAGACCGGTCAAGAGGTTGCATCTTGTGTGTTGAATGTGGAGGTAAACTAATAATTGTGACATTATTAGCTCTAGCTGCCATCAAAATATCCAAATTGCGTGTGTGTGAATAATGCCCATCAAGAATTAACAGAACAGGTGATGCTTCTGTTGGGTGGGTCTTTTCAATAAAATGATGGAACCAGTCCGTAAACAGATTTGCCTGAATCCATCCTGATGGATGGCATCTTCCGATAGAACCTTTCATCAACGTTTGCGTCATGTTTTTGCGTGGGAATATCAGCAGCGGTGGAATAAATATGCCACTTGCGCTCATCGCTGATACCACTGTCACCAATGATCCACGTTCAGCCGCAGTAATGCTACCTACTTGTCTTTTCCCTCGCAGACCAATTACTTTAACCATTTTACTCTGCACGATAGATAGCCCGGTTTCGTCGACATTAAAGATTCTCTCTGGTGGATAATTATGTTTTTGGAATTCTTCTTCAAGGATGTCAAAGAACTTATCCACTGCTTCTTTATTGAAACCTTGAGCCCGAGCATTGGAAGTTCCTGTTGGTGATCGAATAGAAAGCTTATCTTTATGGCGTAATAAGAAATGATCAAGCCAAGCTCGACCGGCTATGTTATTTCTAAACGAATGTTCGACATTATTTTTCACAGCCAACTGATAGGCCATTTTACGAACATCCTGACGGGTCAAGCCATAGAATTTACTTTCCATAACGAGAAGGTATGACACAAGGCTTTCTTCAAGGTGAGATGGCAGGACAGGTCTTCTTCCTATAGTAGTATTTACAACCTCATCGGGAGGCTGGTCACTGTGCACAAACCTTTGCAGAGTAGTTTTTGGAACATTATAAAGCTTGACCGCTTTTTTCAAACCCATTTTCTTTTCTCTTACTGCTTTTACAGCTTCAATCATATTATTCCTGGCCCAAGTTTTTCTTTTCGACTTCGGCTTTGGTGACAATTGAGTTCGAGGCATGACTGGAATCAGGAAAAAGTGATGTTAATGCACTGCGGGTAATTTGGAACCCGGTTCCATATTACCCGCACCTATGGGGTTCCAAATTCAAAACCTTACTATGTTATCAAATAATTAAGAAAACTAAAACTCATTAAAACAAACCTTAAAACTTACCTGTGACAATTTGAACTTATGCGTAAAGTACTTCCCTTAACACCCACTGTATTAGTTTTAGACTAAAATAAAAACTTTTGACAATATAAACGAATAAAAGAAAAAACATTTGCCGGTGGCATAAAATTTCAACTTTGAATGACAGGTTCAAACTTAATGCAAAACTGGCGCTAGTGGCAGTGAATACATTCTATGATACCAGTTCAACGTAATTGCATAGTTTTTTAACAGATGTCGCTGTCTGTTTCTGAGATATTAAGGGGTTCCAAATTAACAGCGGGTTCCAAATTACCACCCCTTCCTCTATGTAAATGGCTTTAAATACATTGTTAGTAATGTTATACAATATTTTTTCCTCCAAGTTGTATAAGTGCGCAGTAGACGGTCATCTAGTTGATAGGTATGTTAATTATAATGACTTACTGATAAACAATACACTTAGCTTAGACGGCTTTATTGACTCTTTATCGAATATATATTAATAACAATATTGTTTTGTTGATTAGTTATTCGGTTAATCCTATGATTGATCCAGGTGTCTAGGAAAACTATTTGGTATTTAGTACTTACTATTAATTATGTAACTGGAAAATATTCCATATTTATACCTAGGGTAAGAAACATGCATTTATTAGCAGTGTGCTATCTTTCGCGGGTCATGAATTCGTTGAAGTAAAGGGTGTTGAACTTTTAAGATAGCGTGTTGGGAATGTCTTACTGCGTAGTAGGATTTTATCGACTCGGTAATTAATCCTATATAACTGGGTAAAGGTCTATCCACACATATCAGGGCTCGGGACTGTGCTGCTGGGGATTTTGTTGCAACGCTCAATTCAGGAAGTGGTGAAGGGCGGGCGTTTTGGGGGAGTCTTATGTACACACATCAAAAGTGTCTAGGGATCAAGCATTTTTATGCGGATTTCTTGAGATTGAGATGTGGCTTTGTAATAAATTTATGATTTTATAAATTTATATGGATCCTTTTTGGTGCATTTCATAATTTGAATCAGGAACTGTGAATCAAATTCGAGTAAAAGATGAAAATCAGCTGTCAATATTTTCCCTATAAAAACATACAACGCATTGAAGACATTATTAGTGCTACTGTTTCCCTACTACTGATTAAAACCAACGTTATTATGGAGCGGCGACGTCATTTAAGCAGGGAAGAAATGCTCAGAGCCGTGGGAATGATAGAAGCTGGTTCCCGGCAACGTACTGTGGCTTTAGCTCTGAATACAAGTCAGAGTGTTATCAGTCGACTTTGGACACGTTACCGAAGCACTGGTACCGTAGCTGAGCGCCATGGAGGACGGTATCGCTGCACCACACGGAGACAAGACCGATACATTCAAATCTTAACTCGAAGAGCTCCAACAATAACCGCCATGATGTTAGCCGTGAGGCTTCATCACTCTTCAGGGAACTTAATTAGCGACCAAACAGTCAGAAACCGCTTGCATGAAGTGAACCTTCATTCCCGAAGACCGCTACGGGTACCACCTATAGCAATGCACAATCGTAGGATTCGATATCAATGGGCTCTTGAACACAGAAATTGGGCAGAAGAACAATGGCGTTTCGTGTGCTTTTCTGATGAGTCTCGTTTTGGTATGAGACCGGATACAAGACGTATACGACACTGGAGAACCCCTGGACGCCAACAGCGATTAAAATCCTGCCAGGAAGTCCATCCTTATAGTGGTGGAACCATCATGGTATGGGCGGGTATTTGGATCGGCGGAAGAACTGAGTTGATTTGGATCAGAGGCAACCTCAACGCTCAAATTTATGCTGAGACGATTGTATCAGACGTCATCGTTCCTCTACAAGTGCAAATCGGTCCCTTATTTCAGTTAATGCATGATAATGCACGACCGCACACCGCAAGAGTTGTAAGACAGACTCTCGCCGCAGCTAACATCAATGTCCTGCCCTGGCCTGCTCAGTCGCCAGACTTGAACCCGATTGAGCATGCATGGGATATGCTACAGAGAAGAGCTCTGCCGAATATGGAGGGTATCCAGTCGCAAGAAGACCTTTTTTTGTTGTTGCAACGAACATGGGCGGCCATTCCACAGCGTGATTTGGATGAACTCATTTTGAGTATGCCAAACCGATGTTCTTGTGTTGTTAGTGTTCGCGGTAGAAACACGGATTATTAATTGTTTAAGTTACCCAATAAAATTTTAAAGAAAACTGTTATTTCAGTCTTTTTTTCGAACTTTTGTGTTAGTGGTTCAAATGTCAAAAATCCCTTTATTAGGAAAATGGCAAATTTCTTTATTAATGCAAAGGTGACTTGGTTTATCGTTACTGTGACAAACGAAAACACTTTATTTGATGAATCCTTAAAGAAAATTTTAATTAATATCAATCAGGAGAAAAGTTATTGCAAAAATATATGTTGATCCCTAGACACTTTTGATGTGTGTAGTTTTGACTTTCGAAAAGTGCTGATTTTCAGCCTAAATTGAATAAATGACTATTGATTTTGATTTGATTTTGGACGTGACAGGGCCATGGCACACGGGGCAGGTACTGAAGCTCCGTCGCGGCTCGACCCGACTTGTAAACGAGTTCCAATAAAATGCACACACCAATATTTTTTGAGCAGCTGACGTGCACGGTCTGTCCACGTCCTGGGCACGGCCCTGATATGTGTTAAGTGTTCTTCCTTGGTTCTAATAAAAACTAAGTTTTTGTTTGCTCCAAAAGATATAGAATATTCAATTCTATACTCAGAAATGTTCTATTTTTATTTCCCAAGCAATTCGCCTTGTACAGTCACGAGCATAAGTATGTATACACTTGACTTTGTTCAAAGACGATTTTCTCCTTTAGTTTTGAATGAAATATGTTATTACGAACAACGTATTTTCGAACCCATAGGTTTGTGTAAAGTGTCGTATTTCAACGTTGCATTCGTTATTTCACGATTAAATCGCAATTGAAGTTGCCAAGTGTTGACGTATTAGTGCTCGTGACTGTACAAATCTAGGTTTATTTGTTTTTGCGTCAAAATGTTCATTCTTCGAACCTTGTTCCGATCTACTAAGTGCCTACTAAGAATTTTTACTTGTTGTTTCGATACTATAGAAAACCTGAATTCGTTCTTAAGAAGAAAAAATAACTTTCCAGTACTCTCACAGATAACATCGTCTGCCTAGCCTTTTCCTAACTATGTTGGGGTGGGCTTCCAGTCTAACCGGCTGCAGCTGAATACCAGTATTTTACATGGGGCGACTGCCTATCTGACCTCCACAACCCAGTTACTGGGTAATACGATACTCCTTGATAAGACTGGTTGTCAGACTTTCGGGCTTCTGACGACCCATAACGACAAAGTTCCACGAATGACAGCCGGGACCAACAGCTTAACGTGCTTTCCTAAGCACGGAAGGGTCTCGGTATGTAAAGATGGTCAACAATCCATGAACCAACTGCGGCAAGCGTTGCTTAACCCGTTTGATCGACCCGTGCGGCTGTTATTATTGAGCCACGAGCCCCCTCCGACTACTTCACGAATAATGCCTGAAAATATTGATCCGGTGTATGTAGAAATTACAGATAAGTACACCGGATCTACACTTCCATTTATTTATATCTACGTGCGTCTTGTGAAGCTCAAAGTTCTCTAGGCCGGAAGATCTATGTCCGTCTCTTGCTTCTATAATAACAAACCGTTGCGCGTTGCTCTTAATTGATTCCACATTTTCAAACATGTTTACAGAAACGATCACTGTAATTAAAACAGAATTTTATCTTAGATTTTTCGTTGAAATGGAAAAGATTTGCCGTCTGGTTTTTGGCTAGGAACATTGCAACTTTTCCGGGAAGTGTCGTCATCGGGTGACGGGAGTAATAACGGGTGAATACACTTACACGTAATAATAGAAGATCGTTTAATACAGTACTTTCACAGTTATTTTACCTCTGATAGCAGCAACCAAATAGCAACCTTATTGTAATTTCTATAAAGATCACTGTGATTTTGAAAGACTTGTCGATGGCAGTAACCCAACTGCAACCTTATCCCAACGACTATAAAGATCACAGTGATTTTGACACTGATTCAAAGTCAGAGGTAAATTAACTGAATGTACAGTACATTCAGTTAATTTACCTCTGACTTTGAATCAGTGTCAAAATCACTGTGATAGCTTTTATTATTCAGGGTCAGTATTTTCAAGAAAATAAGAATTCTTTAAAACAATTGACTATCAAGAAAACAAAAGAAAAGAGATTATTTTTAAATATTACTAACTAGCACACGGCACTTAGAGGCAGTTATCCCAATGCCAGTAAATTTCCGAGTCACCAATGTCAGTCACACTGACGCATCACTTTACTCCACCTAATCTGCTGTTAACATTACAATCATCAGATATTTTCGTAGTCTCGGTCACGGCGATTTTCAGAACCACGCGGTTTTTGATTACACACTGTGGACTAGACTCTAGACACGTTGTGTCAGTTATTCCAGGCAGCTTTCTTGAGAGAATGACCTGGCGAAAGGTGCTGGCGTCAAGCCAACGTTTGCCATGTCATATGGAATCTATGTATTACCGAGTATTCTGCTGTCTCCAATTGCAACTGTGTAATGTTTACATAACTGCCCACATATTGCTAACTGGCCTCTTGGTGAACTTTAAGCTCTCAGGACTAAAAGGATCTGTATGTTTTTCGTTGAAATTGGAATGGTTTCCGTAAACTTTAGCATAGTACGTTGATCTAAATCTGAAAGAAAACAAAACATTGGTATCATCCCACTCGGCTCGTAAAAGTTGATTGAAGGAAAGTTTTTTTTCTCAATTTACAATTGAAGAAGACAAAACGATGTTTCGGTTTTCCCATCTTATTAATAAGCACCATCTGATTCTAGTAGGCACTGGGCACGATTCCAGCGCTGGGGTCGTAAATGAGATTTTGTGTATTTGACCGACCTGTGTTTGATTCGTGGCTGGGACCCCAAGGTCTGCAGTGCATTCATGCTCGGTCGCTACCACTAGATCAGATCAAAGTCAAAGAGGTACTTAACTTAAAAAAATATGTTTTGCCACCATATATCAAGACAAATGGTTTCTGTCAAAATAAAATTCTCGTTCCAGTCGCTCACATAGGTATATGTTTATTGTTCTGCTTCAATAATAACTTGTCGTATTTGCTTGTCCTTGTATTATTTACTGTAATTACTATTCACAGAATTCCAGCGTACCTATATTGATTTTATAGGTGTTTAGTACTTCATGCCACTGCCAAACGTAATGTTAATTTTAATACCGACATGTTATTACGTGTAATGACGACGGGCAAATTATGTAGACAGAAAATAACGTCTAGGATTTTCCGAAAATTGATTATGCTAGCATTGACTGGGGAAAAATAAAAAAACAATTCTAAGAAAATATAAATATTTAGAACGTTTCAGAATGCAGGCTTCTGTCTGCACCTAAATATATAAATGAACCCTATAAGATACCAATAACCTTTATCTTACTGCTGTAAATAGCCGACAGTATAGCGAACCTGAAACCACAAATCTAGCAATACCAACAAACCGCACCAGTTATAATAATAATTACTTTCTCCATTAAGGATAATAAATAATATTATGTCGGTTATGTTTATTCGATTCAGACGCGCACTCCCATTTTCACGACGATGACGTCAAAGCAATCACTTGTCGCTTTGGTCTTAAACTTGACAAAATGCTTGGCAGGGGAAATGAAAGCGTGTTGAACAACATAAAACAATTATACACCAAATTTCTCCGAATAGTAATTACTCTAGGCGAGGAAATTAGTCGACTGCTCTTACGCCATCTTTATACCGAACACGTGGCTGTAAGCGGTTGTAACGCGTTACCAGACTCTGAAGTTTTGCTCACCATTAGAACGGAAATAGCGTGAAAATATATTCATAGTGGTGAAAAGCGAAATGTTGTCTTGTTTCTAGAAACTTCGATAAACTTATTTAAAGAAACCACGTGGCGGAATCAAGATTTTTTTCAAGATTTTGTCTATTCGCAACTTTTTCAATTGCTTCCTGGTAAATATTTGGCTCATCTGTGACGTCGCGAGTGTCTCTTCGAGAATTTTGTTTTGATGATATTTATTCGTTTGATTATAAATAGTTCTATGAATAGAATTTCTGGTACTAAATGAAAAATGTTCGTAAAATCCGTGCTGTTTTCCTTATCTAAGTCACTTTCAGTTACTTTAAGTGCCTGATCTCTATAGGTACCTGAAACGTTACTTTATCCAGCATGATTTAGATTGGTTCAGCAATTGTCTGCGATTTCATCCAATATTGCATGGCAGGGAAAACCGTCAAATGCATCGTCATTAACACCTATATCGGAAAATGCTGTGTAGACACAGACAGTTGCACGTCTGTCTGGCCCCCATTGTGACCTTGAATTATCGATTAGTAACGTTGCGAATCGGACTTCTTTCTAGAGCGACATAGTTTTTTATGTGTCTGTACGGAGTATTATCACAGTTAACAAAGAACTGTGTGTCACGTCTTCAAATGTTTTTTTTTAGAATGCACTGTTTGCGAGTTGACTGTGTTCGGAGTAAAAGAATTTTCATCTTGGAATGCGTTCAAGATTGATTGTCAGTTTTAGCGCGGAAGAATCGGGATTTCTAACTATAATAATAATTTTGTGTCTGAGTAGTGATCGAGATTTTACAGTTTTTGTATCTTCATTAACTTTTTCATGTTTTCCTTTAAAATACTCGTAATTTTCATACAAAACAGATCTAATAATTTTGTGACTGAGTAGTGATCGAGATTTTACAGTTTTTGTATCTTCATTAACTTTTTCATGTTTTCCTTTAAAATACTCGTAATTTTCATACAAAACAGATCTAATAATTTTGTGACTGAGTAGTGATCGAGATTTTACAGTTTTTGTATCTTCATTAACTTTTTCATGTTTTCCTTTAAAATACTCGTAATTTTCATACAAAACAGGTCGTCGCTGATTTTTGTTTAGATTCCTTAATGTCTCCTTTTGTACAGTTTTTTTACTTAGTATAATTAACAACTAATAAATAAATACAACTCACGAGCTTAAGAGGAATTGCGGATGGTCGTTCTCCATAGAAACGCTCTCGCCTATTTTCTTTCTGTTAATTGACTATAAAGCAATGATTTTTTACAGAATAATATTATATATTAACTACTTGTCCCTATGTTATCCTTTTTGAAGATACATTATTTAAGCACTGGAACCCTCAAAAAATGCCGATTTAAACCGCTGTCAACAGAGGTCTAGTGTACAAAGACAACTATTAATGAAAAACATAGGGACAGTATATATATCCTTCTTATTCAGTTTACGAAATATCTTTTAAATTGATACAATATTGGAGGAGGAAATAGGCGAGAGCCAAACCTCGAATTACGACTTTTTACTTAGGCTTTTTCAAAGGTCTCTCCGACCGCATTTCCTTTTAAGTTTGAACGACTGTTAGTGATTGATGAGATCATAAATTGTTAAGTTTTATCTGATCTAATTGACAGCACTTCTAGGAACCGCTATTGATATAAAATAGACGATTAAAATTATATCAATCATATAATAACATTCTATTAATATAAGATTTTACTGAATATGCCAATCGATTATAAAAATAAACACCAAAAAAATATCCGTTACTATTCGATTTTCATAACAACCAGAACGATTGCAGCCATCAGCTAAAATCATTTAAATGTTGAGTCACGTTCAAATACATTGAACTCAGTATATCTAACCTAAGCACCTACATAAAACTGTTTTGTCAGCTGTTTCATTCTAATGAAGGCTAAAGTTAAACAAAATACTTAACCTAAAGAAATTTAATTTAAATTTAATACTTAACAAGAAGTTTCACCATTTGATTAAAATAATTATGTATGTTCAAGAGCTGGTTAAATGTATCTGAATTTAATTTGCTAACGGTATTCTATGCCGTCACGGTGCGGGTCTATAATATAATTAACAGCGGACCTGATATTCCAAATCATAAGGGAGCCTAAGGCATGATCTTGAAGTTTCGGTAGGCTATACAAAGTTAATTTATTGCAATTTTATGAGCTTTGATACGCACGATTTAGTGGTCCTAGGTTACGGCGTAAACCTGGTTGGAAATAGACGACGTGTTTCTGAAAATGCTGGTGTGGTTAGCGGAGTCAGATGGATGGATTTTGGCAAATCTGCTAAAGATATCAGAAAATTTAAACAATTCAGATATAGACACGATGGTTATTAATGTAGAATTGAACAACTGCTGCATCTTTTAACTCATACCTAGTATTAGTAACGTACCTACTCCAAATACTTTTAAGACTAGAGGCATTGAAACTCTCGTTAAAATCTGTTCAGTACTTTTTGAAGGCTGTAGCACTAGTGTAGTAAACAGGAATTAAACAGTCCTCTGCTACCTGTTTGTGTATTAGCAAACACAATCTCTGTACATATTTATACGTAAAGGATAAATATTTAACAAAATAATTCCAGAGCTTTGCCTATGAATGACTGTCAAGAAACTAGTTTTCTTCCTGAGTTGAGCTATAAAACAGATTAATTGAGAAATAATCACCGTACTCAAAGGTTGAATAAATGCAACTGAAGACACATCAACTTTGTTGATTTTGGTGAACTCTGTTACCGAGGTAGAAATTGATTCAATTAATATTTACATTAGGGATAAAACACAACATTTTGCAGAGATAAAACCGGTAAACATTTTTCATCAAATCCATAAAACTGCGTGATCAAAGGAGCGCAGTAAGTTATGTCTGAAGTTTAATGGAATCATTTAGAGTCAATAAATGCATCATGTGTTTTTAGCTTCAGATTGGCGGAGTAGGAACATTAGTAGGCATAGTTATATGACTCAGATTATTGCTAAGGCATATGACGCATTAGGCAGACAGACTGCAAAGGCAACCGCGAAATGCAAGCTAATGAATAGTTTACACAAGTGTACGGAAAGGCCCGCGACAGACGAAGATGACTTTGAATTATTGATGCAGCCTTTATTTACAGTGTTAATTGTTGCTTTATGTATGAGATAAAGACCTTACGCCATTGAGCATAACAAAAATATTTCTACCTTCATTCACATCTCGCTTGATTTTAAATGTCATCAGCTTAACTGTCGGGCTGTTTCCCTGGTATTATTTTCTGAGTCTTAACAAATAGCATAATTTTTCTTCCGTACCTTAGGTTCTGGATCTAAGAATTACGAGTTGAAATGAGTTAAGGCTCATCTATGTGCGTTTTATGTGTTGTGGTAAACTGGTAACCAACAGCAGCAAAGCTGCCTTGTGCGTTGCCAGCCTAAGACACACATGCAGAGAACTCATTGTTTAGTCTAGAACTCTTCTCACAACTAGCACTTGTTATACTTTCAATAAAAATCCATTGCCAAGAAAACGATTGTTTACAAAAAAAAGTGCTTAACGGAGACCATTGCAATGAGATTCTCTTTGATAGTTCATTATGTGACTTTTTATGAAAGAAAAGAGCCGCGGTTAGGCACTAGATCGACTATAGACTAGCAAATCAAACAAGAAATGTATACTTATGTGGTGGTATTAATTTTGTCGAATGCTTTTGATAAATCTTTTATTACATTGTATGCGCTTTCCATCTGAAAAATCTAATATGTATACTAATAATAAAGCTGAAAAGTTCGTTTTTCTTTGAACGCGCTAATCTCTGAAACTAACGGTCGGACTTGATAAAATATTTTTGCATTTGATAGCCCAATTTTTGAGAAAGATTATAACGAACTAAGAGCGCGGGCAGGCGATGCGATGCGACGAGGTGGGTCGGGGAAACAAAAACTTACACACCGACGAAGTCGCGGGTAGAAGCTAGTAGCTTATAAGCTTACGGATCTTGTGTAGCATATCTGTTTCATATCAAAACAAGTGATAATTTATAAATAACTCTTCCTAAAACTTCCGCTAGTTTACAATCTGAAAAGTAGATCTTCGTTCCCATAAAACACATATAAACAAGAACATTAGCGTACACGATTCATTCTATATCGGGCGTAGGTGTATCTAGAGAGCAGTAGGCATAACATTTATAATATTGTTATTTAATAATTAAATATTTGTTTTTCTGCAGTAATATACGCAATAGGATTCCTTATCAAAGTTCCTGTCGACAAATACCTACACTCGTCAACTGGACCGCGTGGAGACTTGGGTGTTGGTACAAGATATCAACTTTTGACTGTTTTATATATTTTTATAATACTTTACGCCTTTTAGACTGATAATTTTACTACAAGGTATATTCAGTTTGTGTGTCAAAACAGGTCCCAATAGCAATCCCTGGGGTACGCCGCGTGCAAGTGTACTGCGGTCTTTTTGGTACGGTAACAATTTTACACACCGGCTTGTAAAAGTCATTAAAAATCAGGTGCTATTACTGGATAGCTTAAATAAAACTCTGACGGCCTTTCTATTTATCCGTTTGTATTTTGTAATAAATGCAAAAGACTCATTCACAGTCATTGTAAAAAAAATATTGTAAGATAAAAAAACTTCTTCTGATCTGACTCTGACTACAGAACTTGGGAAATATGAAAATAGGTAAGAGAACTGCTAATTGCTGAAATTATACTTTAATCTCCGTCATGTCACTTAAAAAATCATTGCGTGCGATTGACATTTATTTTGGTTATAATTCCAGTACCTAGTCATCTATTATATATTATGTATGTGATGACGGGCGGTCCAACGATCTGATTAATCACCCCTACCTGTGAAGCACGATCTGCCAAATTCTACTCCGACGCTCTCTAGTGACTTACGCCATCGCTGCATCGGAAGATAGGAAAAGAAGCCAGGTCGTGCGATCGCGACACGCTTACGCACTTCGTTCGTACGTCAACCCATAAACATTGATAGCGATATTCAACAGTAAAAATATTATGTGAGAAACGAGATAAAATTACTTCTGATAGGCAGATATCGAAGATTGAAGAGGCCTTTGACTTTTCTTTTATCTGACCCTAATCCCTATATCTACATTTTTGTTCTATTAGGATTTGGTGGATAGCTACTGATGCCGTTTTCAATGAAAACGGTCTTGTGATCTGAGAGCCATCGCATGCCCTAGCCAAATCTTGATGACGTAGTAGCAAAACCCCTTGAAACCGAAATCAGTTATACGACTATTTTGCGTTTTTTACGAAGTTTAACTTTGCGGCGAGGACTGACTTCGTTCTTATAAACACTTAAATTCGCCGAAATGTCACAGCAGTCTTCACACGCAAATAAGGCAGACGAGAAAGCCTGTCTAAATCTGAAGCTAGGTAAAACATTTTAACACACCGGCGAATTGTGCTACTAACTTTCAGTTTGTGTATCGTGCAGAATAAACGTTTAATTCTATATATATTGAATAATGTCATATAGTTGAATATCGCAACTTTGTAACAATCTGTATGTGCCATTGTTGTGTATGTGGAGCTTTTCTCCTTTATTTATGTCACATTCAACTCAAGGTGCTGATGGCAATATCGATTATTCTTTCTCTTCTTCTTTTTGGTTGTCTCGGTCAATATTTTCAACTGTATGGTTAAAAATATTTACGAGCAGTATTCTGTTGTAAATAGGTACTTATGTACAATGAAGTTTATAGAGTGCCTTGCTTTTGGTGATTACATCCAACTTTGTTTTCGACTCACGATGCCAAATATTTGAGAAAGTACTGACTAAATTTAGACTTGATGTAGTGTTTTTGTTTATGTACACAAAGGAAGTACGGGACGATCAAATTAAGAAAAAATAGTGACAAATTTGCACAATGTTGGATCCGTAAATCAAGTTTTTTCTATTGTGTATTATGAAAGCGGTACTGTAACAGATTTACTTTATGAAGCCTTTTGTTGAATATTCAGCACAGTGATTACAGCTGTATCCTATTTACTAGAGATAAACTTATATAAATACACTTAATCGTTACGGTAACCTAGTTAGATGTTCTCTTTTTCAAAAATTTCAGAAGGTCACCTGAGTCGGTCGTCACAGAGTCGCTGTGTCTAATAGGTGTTCGATTTGCTGATGGTGGCTAATAAAACAGCAATAGACCATTGGCTGAAGTTGAAAAACATTCTGATTATCACCTAACGCCTTGCTAATTTACACACACACATTTCTATTTGTCTTATAATTTAGGATGTTTTTAGATTCTGAGTGCGCTGCTTCGTATCAGCATTATACATATTTTTTATTTAAGAATTACGTCTTCGTCTTATATTTTATACATATGTTTCTCTGGTGTCTCGTATAAAAACGCAAACACATTTTGTAGTCTAAATATTATGTCTTTAGCTTCTCCTTAACATAAAGGACTCGTGTTTTTTTATTTAGCATTATGCCAAAATAATATAACAGTAAGTATGTATCTTCATATATTTTCACGGATTCAGTACGAAAATCTTCATGAGTTGAGAATTATCGGAATCATGTCACGCTTTAACCTATATCTGTTCGGAACTTTCCGGAACTAGCGTGTGAACTATCTATTAACTAACACACCTAAATATACGAAAAGTGGGTGTCGAATGTTGATAGTTCAGTAAACCCTTCAGTAACGAATATTGTTGTTTTCAGTAACCATCGGATTTATTTTTAGCTAATTCAGTTTCTATCTACGGACTCGCTCCTAATTTTGGATCAGCATTGGATTTAGTCATTAATAAATTCTTTTTTTCTTCCTATTAACACTCCATTTCAGTAACGATCCACTTGTAACGAGAATAATTTAGTATCTCTTTAAACTATTTCCGTGGTATATTTGTACACCATGGTATTTGTACTTGTTCACTGTTAAAAGGTTGTTATTGGAGTCGCAAATATAGGTACCTACAAGGCCGGCCAGTGCGTACGTCCTCCCATCAACGCACTCGAACCCAGTTACTGTACTACGACTACGACCCGTCTTTAACACAGCCGATTTCGGCCAGAAAACAAGATAACGCCCAAAAGGGCTTCCTAATCACTTCAGCTATTAGTAAAATTTCCATTACATACAGTTCGCATGTTTATTCAAGTTTTTCGTCTCTGCCACATTACTGACCGACTTTTGGCACTCCTTATCAGATACGCTTTGCAATGATCGACAAAAATTCAAGGTTGTAGCACGCAGATATCGGTTAACGCTACAAACGGCTCTGAAAAATTTTACTCAACGAATTTGCAAACTCATAAAATATGCAATTAAAATTATACAGATTCATTACGATGCATAGTGTTTCTGTATTGTATCCGGCGACCTATTAGCAGTAATGTGTATGACCTGACATAAAAGAAGAATCGGAGACGTAAGTAAGCAAATAACGTGTGAAGGTTCTTCCTTTATCGATATGTTTGTACCAGTTTACGGAGACATTATCAGCGCTCATGTTTATTTACATTTATACGAGGGAGATGAAACCTACCCGAGATTCATTTACCTGCCCGATATAGGGGTGTGGTATGAGGGTCGTTGGCCCCACTGCTAGTAGGGTATTGACCTCGCCGTCGTCATCTGTTGCACACAGTTACATTATGTAGGTATCTCGCGTTTGACCCAATTCGCACACATTGATACACGTTGTCAACTCGTTACCGTCAACAGCGACAAACTATATTACATAAACTTTTCCACTCATTAATCTAAAATCATCTTAAATAATTATGAGGATTTATAATTATTGTTATTAACATGATAATGATAAGAATCATCACGTGATATTTTTGTATTAAATTTAAAAATAGCTTGGAACTGATATGTTTAATTACTTAGATTAGAAGAAGACTTAAAATACGTTATGTATTTTATGAACTGACATGATTATTATTCAAGCTAACAATAATCCATACTAATATTATAAATGCGAAAGTGTGTCTGTCTGTCTGTTACCTTACACCGCTGAACCGATTTAGATGAAATTTGGTATAGAGATAGTTTGAGCCCCGGAAAAGGACATAGGATAGTTTTTATCTCGATATTCCCACGGGATCGACACGGGGCGCTGCTAGTTACGAATAATGGGAACGATAATGGTGGTACAGAAATAACTGTTGTTAATGACAACAAACATATGGGGCTACGGGCTTCATGAAAAGGATACTATGAATTATTTCCTTTCATACAATACTCGTATATTTAAACAATTTGGACAGAGGGGCGATTCTCGTAATTTTAAAAACGTTCACAGTATGATCTCAGTCTCAATCTGTCAAAAATACCTCTAATTTCCCTACTTTTTGACAAGTTTTTGACATTTGTTTGTCGCCGAGATGAGACTGTGACTAGATTTTGAACTTTTTAAATTACGAGAATTGGCCTTCAGGTGTTTGCTCGTGGTAGAAGTTTTAATTCCTTGTGAAGTTATCATGGCAATGTCACACCGGGTACCTATCAGATACCAATCCTACAAGACATGTGGAGTCTTTAAAACCTTACGTCAAATTGTTATAGCAAACCTGCACTATGCAGATATTGAATCGGTCCTCTTAAAATCTAGTTATATGTTCCTCTAGATATCATTATCGTCTTTAGTTAACATAAAACACGCACTGCTTCTAGTTTTGTTGATCAATCGCAATTCAAATTAAGTTATAATGTATCTTTATTTAGGATCTCCCAACAAAATATATCTTATATCTATATCTTCTATATATTATATAAAACAAAGTCGAATTAGTTACACCATTTATAACTCAGGAACGGCTGGACCGATTTTTATGATATTTTATTTGATGGATTTGTCTTCGCCCCGAATGGCAGAACAATTATTAAAACGTGGGAAAACATAAAAAACAAAAATCTGAGGCGGTACGAAATTCACCGGGTCAGCTAGTACACAATACATTACACAAGGTGTACTCCTTCATCTTGAAAGTGGAGTGGTTAGTATGGATCATCATCATCATCATCATCATTTCAGCCGAAAGACGTCCACTGCTGGACATCGGCCTCCCCCATGCACCTCCACTTCGACCGGTCCTGTGCTTCCCGCATCCAACGGGTTCCTGCGGCCTTCACAAGGTCGTCGGTCCACCTTGTGGGAGGCCTTCCAACGCTACGTCTTCCGGTACGCCGTCGTCGGCCCCATCGGCCATCTGTTCTGCGAGCAATGTGCCCTACCCACTGCCACTTAAGTTTGGCAATTCTTCGGGCTATGTCGGTTACTTAGTGGTTAGTATGGATACCTTGAATATAATAGAAAAAAATATATATTTCAACGAATCATTTTATGTTGCTGCCTTTAAAGTTACTTAATTCAACATTGTGAAGGACTGCGATAAGTTTAATACATACATACATAATACATAATCAGCCTATACTGTTCCCACTGCTGGGACACAGGCCTCCTCTCTGTGAGAGGGAGTGGGCCGTAATCCACCACGCGGGCCCAGTGCGGGTTGGTAGATGTCACATGTCTTAGAATTTTTGGTTCTAGGACATGCCGGTTTCGTCACGATGTTTTCCTTCACCGTTTTTGAGAGCAATGATGATGAAATAAATTAATACAAAGTAAAGCGCCTGCCTGGGTCCGAACCCACGACCTTACAACTCGTAAGTCGGGTCCGTTACCACTAGGCCACCACAGCTCAATACGCAAGTTCAATACGGTTTTCGCAAACAAGAGTAGGTTTTTGGTTTAAGGGGCTTACAGGACCTAAACGCAAAAAACGTACGTTTTAGAAACTATAAAAGTCTATGATCGACTACAGTAAACAAAATCAGAAAAATATATGATATTCTTTAGGATATATGCTAGGTAGATAGTGTGTTGAAAACATAATACAGGGTGTTTGGTTCATCGTTTGCCAAATGGAATTGGCCGAAAGGAGAGGTCATTTGCTATCTCTTAAGGCCCAGTAACTCATTCCTTGTTACACCGGTTTTTTTATTACGACTTTTTAAATTTTATTAAAAAAAATACAAGAACTCTGCACTTAAGCTTAAATTTTAAAAAAAGTTATGAGTATAGCCATCAAATTTCATTTTAATTCTTATGTTTACTCTTCTATGGTTCTATGAAATTCACAATTACTTGCTAATAACATCTAGTTCCTTTTTAATAACTCACAAAGTTTTTGAAAAAAGGTAAAATACACTTAACACTCAACTTTAAATTGCTGTAAAAAAAAAACTAAAAGCGATCGGGATCTTCGAATTCTTTTAAAAAGTTCTCTAGTTTGTGCCCTTTCCAACGGTGTGCAATATACCAAAAAAAAACTTTTAATAACTTCAGTAATTCGCTAAATGTGTAATCGAGACACATCAGGCTGATTCGATATTACTGTAAGAACACTAGTTTTCACATATTAAATAACATTCTTTAAGTAGGTGGATAGTGTTATGTCACTCTTACGCAGTCTCTTATCTCTTTCTAGGGTTCGAACTTTCCTCGAACTTGAAATAAAAAATAAACTTTTATTTAATAAGTACTTAATTATAAATTTTAAATTTTACACTATCAAAGCAGAAATACGTTTACACACCACTACAGTCGAGATAAGACGAAGATGTCGTGCGTGTGTGCGCAATAGTGGAGGACAATTTGAACAAAATTTATAATTAAGTACTTATTAAATAAAAGTTTATTTTTTATTTCAAGTTCGAGGAAAGTTCGAACCCTAGAAAGAGATAACAGACTGCGTAAGAGTGGGATAACACTATCCACCTACTTAAAGAATGTTATTTAATATGTGAAAAATAGTGTTCTTACAGTAATATCGAATCAGCCTGATGTGTCTCGATTACACATTTAGCGAATTACTGAAGTTATTAAAAGTTTTTTTTTGGTATATTGCACACCGTTGGAAAGGGGACAAACTAGAGAACTTTTTAAAAGAATTCGAAGATCCCGATCGCTTTTAGTTTTTTTTTTACAGCAATTTAAAGTTGAGTGTTAAGTGTATTTTTCCTTTTTTCAAAAACTTAATGAGTTATTAAAAATGAACTAGACGTTATTAGCAAGTAATTTTGAATTTCATAGAACCATACAAGAGTAAACATAAGAATTAAAATGAAATTTGAAGGCTATACTCATAACTTAAAAAAAAATTAAGCTTAATGCAGAGTTCTTGTATTTTTCTAAATAAAATTTAAAAAGTCGTAATAAAAAAACCGGTGTAGCAAGGAATGAGTTACTGGGGCTTAAGAGATAGCAAACAACCTCTCCTTTCGACCAATTCCATTTGGCAAACGATGCACCAAACACCCTGTATAACTAATTTGTTACGATAGAAAAAAATCATGAAGATACCTCTAAAACCTTTACTTTTACAATAATAACCATACTAATATACATACAATCATTCTGATTTTTTGTCAGATTATTCTACAAGCAACATACTAAAATACTAGTGTTTTAATTTTTTAGTCCAAACAACAGATTTTTTGTAATTAAATAAATACTTCATATTTTGCAATAAATTACCAGGTCATCGTGCTTCTCTCTTTTCTATGCAGTCCGACAAAGACCGCGCTTTAGGTCATGTAAGCCCCCTTACTAAGATGAAACTGTTACATCATCTTATTAGATAACGATACTTCATTATTTACGACCAGATTGGAATCTCATTTTATTGTCTGATCCAGTTCCGATAACCTGTTAATATTATCTTATCGTACGATATTATATTTAGGGAGCTGATAAGTAGCAGTGTGTGTGCACAGTCATTTTGTTTACTATACAGGGTTATTGGTAAAACATTAACAACCTCTTAAGAGGTCATTGTACTCATCATTATGAACAACTTTTACTATGGGACCAAACCTGAAATTGCGAAAAAAAAAATAAGCTGATCCCTACATTTTGACGATTTATACAAAGATAAATGTAGGGAACAGCTGATTTTTTTTCGCGATTTCAGGTTCGGTCCCATAGTAAAAATTGTTCATAATGATGAGTACAATGACCTCTTGAGAGGTTGTTAATGTGTTACCAATAACCCTGTATACTTCGATACGGTTTCACTGTGTGATGTCATCGCTAAATACAATTAGGACAAGAGGACCATAATAGCCCGCTTCCTGCAATTAACTCTATCTCTAGACGTCCCAATTCACACTCCGTCTGTCTCAAATTGGGCCCAATTTGACAAGGTCTCGGCGAATCATGATGTCTTCCGACCGAATCATATTATGCCTCACGAATATATAGGAGCCAGCTCTAATTTCTAAATTAATAATACTGAAAATTAAAAAAAAATAAACATCTAATAAACGACGTAGCTTGTGTATACATATAACTTTTTATTATCACCTACTATGGGTTATCCATAGAAATAGTATGGAGGTAATGTTTTACGATAGGAAAAAAATGCACACCGTCTCTCCTGAACTTCTTCCGTTTTATTCATCAAATCCTGCCGCCTTGACACTTATATCGACTTCCTGTCTTAAGAAGTTACTGTCCAGTATTCAGAGATAACGGTTTTACCTTACATCTTCAGGGAATACCTACAATCTTTTCTTTAGCTGTTTTTTGTATAAATCTTCCTTTGTGTTACGTTGGGTTAGAGCAATGGTTTGATCTTCTTTCTCCTCTATTGGCCGTCACGTTATTATTCACTCTCTTTTCATTCTTTAAACTTCATTCATTTAGAAGTGTTATAATTGTGGTTCATGTTTCGTTCATCATCAGTTTGTTCCTTATTGTTTAACTTTAAATTCTAGTTATTTCTATAATGCTGATCTATTCGGAGCAGTAGAAAACAAAACTAGATTTTGATTTGCTTCTTTATGTTATTGTTTTCACCCCTAAAAGTGTTAATCACTTTACTTTTAGGTAAGGGAAGAGGCAAGACACCATCTACACATATGACCCTAATTAGTACAGCTTATTACTTATAATGGCATCTTAGCAACTATGTAATTATCGCTTTACTGTATGGCTTTGTAAGCTGGGGTTACGAGTTGCGGAATTACGTTTTAGTATGTGTTATCTTATTAGCTTACATATTAGGTACTAAATTATTTATGTAATAGTGTTTGTTGTAGATACCTTCCGTGATAAAAATATTTCTATTTGATGTCAGATAAAATGTTCCAACACGGTCTGCAAGTTTTGTTTCAAGTACCTGAGTTTTCAGCCATCGAACAATACTTTGCTATTAAATAATCTATTTATAGAAGGTACATAATATTTTGTCAACTCTGCCGAAGGAAAGCGTGTCTACCCACTTAAAGTAGGTTCACTCATTACGTAGGAAGCTAAAGTGTTCGTCTTTGTAAATGTGTTAGCAGACGCCTATGTCTCGGTAGCGGAAGTAAAGACAGCCTTGAAAAGGGTCAAGGGACTGAGTACGGTACCTCTGAGTGTTTTACCGGAACGGCTAGCTGTTAAGCAATTATGTTTTTTTTGGTCGCTATGCCATAAATGATTCGGCTTTAGGTTAAAGCACTTGAATAAAGGGTCGTCTCTTCATAGCTATTCGAGATTTTCATAATTTGTTTAGGCACCACTACCAGATTTCTGCCGTTCTAGGATTACCTAGAACGGCAGAAATCTGGTAGTGGTGCCTAAACAAATTATGAAAATCTTGCGAAGCGTATGTGTAGCACTGCGTACAAGCCGCGTAGCACATCGTAGAAGCAGCGTAGCACTGCGTAGGCGTTGTGTAGCACCGCGTACGAACCGCGTAGCGTAGCGTAGAAGCGGCGAAGCGCAGCGTAGAAGCGGCGAAGCGCAGCGTAGAAGTGGCGTAGCTTTGCGTAGGCTTGGCCTAGCACTGCGTACGAACCGCGTAGCGCAGTGTAGAAGCTGCGTAGCACTACGTTGAAGCCACGTAGCCCTGCGTAGAAGTAACGTACTGTGTCATCTGCTCTGACATGTTGAAACTTCAAACCATTTTAGCACTTGAATTTACAAACTCTCCTCAATGTCAGACTTAAAATGAAGCATAGTTTTAGAGATATTTACCTATAAATATGCGTATATCTTAATCTGTAAGCTGTTGCTGTGAGTTTAACCCAGCGTTCACCCGTGTCCCTCACTTATCTGGTCACATTTCTCAAATATAGTAAAAATTACTGCGGAATAAATATTATCTTTCTCTATCTTATCGCCTGTGAATTGTGAGTTTTTTTTTTGTTTACATTAACGTTGACAGCTGATGTTTTTTACTCATTTATTTTACAATCATGTTCGCCTTGATCCCACGTTTCAAAATTATCCAATCAATCAAAGGTCTTGTCCTGATATTACAGTTACGGTGTTTGGAACCAGTTTTATGACACATATTTTAATTTTCTTTGTTTTATGATGATTTGATGACCGCAGTAAAAAATACTGGAGTCTGAACTGCCAGGTGCAATTTATTAATCAGTGCTACATATTTTTCTTTTATACTTATATCTTAAAAATAACTTGACTAATTTATCATAAATAGTTGCTTTGAAAGGTTTTAGAAGTTAATAATGAGCAAATATGTATATATTAGACATTCGTTATTATTGTAACCTTTTTCAAATAATATAATAGATCGGCTCTATTTAGATATAAAATGTTATATTGCTGCATAACCTTAACATTTGATATGTTTTTATCTTATTATATTCTGAAACCTAAAAGCTTTATAATATAACAATATGCATTTGAAAGCCATTTAAATGAAGCATTCAAATAACTTATAATATAATTTCGACTGCGTATTGATTATACTTATGCGTGAAAAATTCTAATTCTTTTGAAAAAAAAAAACAGTCGTATAACTACATATAAAAAAATCCTTATGTAGAAATGTCCATGAATCAAGCAACTCAAGGTGAATTGAATATTTCTGCGAAAGATAATCTTAAAACTGTTTATCACAGATTAGTTGTAAATTTTTCACTTGACGATTCTGGTTATCTATAAATCAGTTATCAATTTATCATACGATGAAATGTTTTCTAACCACGCAATTGCCGTATCTTTCTTATATAATATCACACACACATACGATGTAACGACTTATTAATAAACTGTTTATTTCACTTAAAGTATACTCATAGTAAAGTCGAGTATCATTGCATCGTATAAAACATACCTAGTTATACCACATGTTTCTATAGAGAAGTTAGCAATGTTAAATAATTTGGACGTATTATATAACATAAGTTTATGTGTTATATACCATAATCTAGACGCACCCTTAGATGTTATGAACACTTATCCACTTATATGGAATATTGTTTATGATTTGAGTCTGAGAGGCCACATGACATAAAGTCACGCCTGTATTTTCTGAAGGGTTAGGCAGAGGGGTACCTGTATACCCACATTTCGGCAGTTATAGTATTTAAGTGCCTTGTAACAAGTGCCGAACCCGTTGCCATAAACCGGGCACAAATCCAGACTACGGGCTGCTATTGAGAAATTCCAGATGGAAAACCCAATAAAATTTAGTTCGACCTGGGAATCGAACCCTGGACATCACGCTCAGCAGTAGCGCTTGCGACCACCAGACCAACGAGATTATGGAACTTATTGAAAATTAAATAAGTTCTGAAGGATAAATATCTAAATACGTTAACACAATATCTTAAGTGTTGATATTATCCATAAATGGATATCATTACACATTTAGGTCATCTTCCAGCTAAAGGTCAAATCAACTGACTTAGATCAGCGTATCTCATTTTATAATAGAGCTTAGCCCGGTCTGGCTAGTTTTTAGGTTTCCGTACCCAACGGGTAAAAACGGGACCCTATTACTAAGACTTCGCTGTCTGTCCGTCCGTCCGTCTATCTGTCACCAGGCTGTATCTCAAGAACCGCGATAGCTAGACAGTTGAAATTTTCATAAATTATGTATTTCTGTTGCCACTATAACAACAAATAAGTACTAAAAACAAAATAAAATAAATATTTAAGGGGGGCTCTCATACAACAAACGTGTTTTTTCGGCGTTTTTGCCTTGTGGTACGGAACCCTTCGTGTGCGAGTTCGACCCGCACTTGGCCAATTTTTTATTATGTATACCTGCCTGTAAAATAATAAAAACAAGCAAAAGTATTTAAGATTTTTCAAGGAGTTTTTTCATTGAAACTGAATGTTGTTGACGCATGCACAGTTAGGGCCCCAGTTACCACGAAAGACTTGAAAAAAATCACGTAGACAACGCTGCGAAGCGTGACACTAGTATATATGTATACATTACATAATAGAGTTCACCTTGACTCTTTAGTTGATCATGATCAACGACGATCTGGTACGACTGTACTTGTAAGAGAAAATCTAGACTCGAATGTACCATAAATCTGTGTTGATCTAGGGTTGCCAACCCTACTATATCATATAATATCCTGCTCTACTAGAGGACTTAATACTAACCCCTTTATTCATAAACGTTGCTTAAAGTTAATTAGTGATTAGCAACTGTTTAACCATACATTTATGACATTTGAACTCCACTTAACTTTAATCATCGTATACAGGGTTATTGGTAAAACATTAACAACCTCTTAAGAGGTCATTGTACTCATGATTATGAACAAGTTTTACTATGGGACAAAACCTGAAATCGCGAAAAAAAATCAGCTGTTCCCTACATTTTGACGAGTTATACAAACATAAATGTAGGGAACAGCAGATTTTTTTTGATTTTTCATAATGATGAGTGCAGTGACCTCTTAAGAGGTTGTTAATGTTTTACCAATAACCCTGTATAAATAAAACGCTATATTTCTAAAATAAATATATTCATAGTAGGCGAAACTACTATATTTTCATTTCAATACAAAATGGCGAGATGACCGCAATGGGGGCAAGTATTAATCTGAATGGTACTATTTTGTAACCTTTCGTAACCTTTGTAACTTTTAGAATGTACTAAGTAATAGTTGTGAGACATTAAAAAAACCTGTTAATAAAGGCCTAAAGAAGCAAAAAGCATGTATTTATAAAATAAATAATTTTTGAAACATCCCTAAAAATAGGTAAAGTTTGGAAGTTTGTATGTAGGGGGTAATCTCTGGAACTGCCAGTCGGATTTGAAAAAATCTTTTTGTATTAGATAGCCCAATTCTTGAGGAAGGCAATAGGCTATTTAACATCACGCTATGACAATTAGGAGCCGAGTAAAATGAAAAAAAGTCAGAACGAACGCTAAGCAAAAACAAAGCAATAGCGCGGCAGGCGATGAGATGCGACGGGGTGGGTCGGAGAACAAGACATTTCACGCGGACGAAGTCGCGGGCAGAAGCTAGTTTGATATAAAAAAGTTGACAACCCTAGTTGTAGGTATCTCTTGTTTGTAATCAACAGTGCTATATACGGACGACTGCCTTATACTTTTGTTGTCTAACTATTTTTATGTCATAGACGTCACCTAATTGATTACTGTGAAGATACATTAATTACAACAACAGACTCATATTGGAGCAGGTAAATCTTTAATAGCCCCACAGATTAATAATCTTTGCTACGGTTGCAAATCAACTGAGTAATAATTCTAATCTATTTCTAGGCCCTTCTTTGTTATGTTAATACAAACTACATGTATTATTTACATAACAAAACATCACGTCTTGTTTCCTTTCCACGAGGCAGAGGTGTACCAATAGTATACCCCCATTTCGCCAGTTTGTTAGTCCCACGAAACAAGGTGCGCGCCTATTGCCATCAACTGCCGGCTGCTAATGGCTACTGAAAAATTCCAGATAGACAAACCCAATAACACTTTGCCCGACCTAGTAATCGAACCTAGGACCTCATGCTCAGCGGTAGCGCTTGCGACTAGACCAACGAGGCAGTAGCGCTTGCGACTAGACCAACGAGGCAGTAACGTTTGCGACTAGACCCACGCGGCAGTAGCGCTTGCGACTAGACCAACGAGGAAGTAGCGCTTGTGACTAGACCAAAAAGGCAGTAGCGCTTGTGACTACACCAACGCGGCAGTAGCGCTTGTGACTAGATCAACGAGGCAGTAGCGCTTGTGACTAGACCAACGAGGCAGTAGCGCTTGCGACTACACCAACGAGGCAGTAGCGCTTGCGACTACACCAACGAGGCAGTATCGCTTGTGACTAGACCAACGAGGCAGTAGCGCTTGCGACTACACCAACGAGGCAGTAGCGCTTGCGACTAGACCAACGAGGCAGTATCGCTTGTGACTAGACCAACGAGGCAGTAGCGCTTGCGACTACACCAACGAGGCAGTAGCGCTTGTGACTAGACCAACGAGGCAGTAGCGCTTGCGACTACACCAACGAGGCAGTATCGCTTGTGACTAGACCAACGAGTCAGTGACTTATTTACAAAGTAATTATTCATCCTTGAAGTGTAAACCTAATCGTTTGAGATAATGCAGTCAAGCCGATGTGAGAGCAACAACTTAACATGGATAAGCGGGTCATGGATGGGAAATATGAGTAATGTTGCGTACGCGCACTACATAGTTGCAAACGATAAACTGCACTAGAATTGCATAGCATTCGTTCAGCCTTACCTACTTACCTTACTAAACTGCCATTGTTTGCATACGTAATGTATAATAGCTAGGAAGTGACATTTAAGACTTCCTCAAGCATTCATAAACTATTGAATTGACTAAAGTCCCCGTCACGAGAAGCTATAAATTTTGTAAACACACATTCAGGGGTTCGCAACCTTTGGATCAAATAAAATAAAAACAGTTTTGTAATGATTTTTATTTTTTTAAAGGGTAATTATGATAACACACACATCTAATTACTGTCGTCAGACGATTTCGAGTATTCTGCAGCATTGACAGCGACAGCGTGAACTTACTTCAAAACGGCGGTCCATGACGTTCCATGAGTCAGACGCGTTCCAGTACCACAAAACATTCGACAGCGCTTTATATCGTTAAAATATAACTCGACCAAGTGAAATTATAATTATATATGTTACTTTGAGTTGATTGAATTTTGAATTATTTGTTGTTGGTTGAATTGTCGCCACGTAACTTAGTAGAAGATCTTTACAAAATTTATAGCTTCTCGTGACGGGGACTTTAACAGGAATAGATCGAAATACTTTATACAGTTCAGTAAATCGTTATACAATAATCTATTATATGTGCCTCGTTTTCTAGTGGTCACAAGCGCTACTGCTGAGGATGAGGACCTGGGTTCGATTTCCAGGTAGAGCAAAGTGTTATTGGGTTTTTTAGCAGCCTGGAGTCTGGATTCGGGCCCGGTTGATGACAATAGCCTCACCCCCTGTTACAATTATCGGCACGGATCTTGAGCGCTGACCTTCACCTGCGCAAAAGTGAGTTATTGGGTCCCTTTGGTGGTATGAAGTGAGGCTCGGGAGCGGGGTATATATATTGTCGTACAGTGATTGTGATAATAATAATATTATATTTATATAATATTATGTTTTATTTTGCCATAAGTGTACGATGCGCAAAGCGATTCCCACTCTACCGCCGAGCGCTCAAGATCCGTGCCGGTAACTATACATGTGGCTGAAAATAACTGGCGAAATGTGTGTGTTACTATAGGTACTTCTCTGCAATCTCTGCCTAACCCTTCAGGAAATTCAGGCGTGATGTTATGTTATGTGGCCTCTCAGACTCAATCATAAACAATATTCCAAAGTGGATAAGTGTTCATAACATCTGATATTTAATATTATAAATTCATGATACTCAACTTCGACTATTGTTTCTTTTTTTTTTGTTCTTTTTTAGCTGTAAGTTTTCCATGCTGTAATAAATAAATGTATTTAATAAATAAATTTATACTTTGAGCGATATAATCACAGTTACTTCTTTGCCGTTAGGCAAAGAAGTAACTGTGATAACGGGGCAATACAGGCTTGAAGTTTTGTTTTCAATAATCAATGATACCGGGTCTCGGTCAAACTAAAGGCCTACATTCTGGTATACTTTTATCGAATGTAGGTAGTTCATCATTATTTTCGAACACCGAAGGTCACGAACTATTTTCTACGTCATTGCTACACCAACCCAACAAACAACAGCAATAATATGCTACTAGTAAACAATACTACTACTAGTATATTAACAGTTCCATGATGGAACTTTTGGTGTTGTTTGTACTAGTGGCAATGAAAGCCTTCGTTGCCACTAGTATCATTAAGAGATTCATGATGGAACTATTGGTGTTTTTTTTTTAATCACTAGTTCCATTTTAAAAGAATCTGAAAATAATGGAACTGATGTTGAATTTTTATCACTAGTTCCACATTATTATTTTAGGCATGGAGCTGCCAAAAAGGCAGTATCCATCAGACTGATATCAGCTGACGACCCGGAGCAGATTGTCCATGCGCTAGAGACCAGATTCGCTCATTCTGCGTCTTCGTTTATTGTTCCGTGCCATTCAAGATCTTGTACCCGTTCATGAAAAACATTCAATGGGTTATTCGTTTTCATTCAAAGTATTAATATAATGAACGCTATTTTAACATTGCAAGTATAAATATTTCTGAAGGGTACAATTACGTCGTGGTTCACCTTTGAACTGAAACATTTACGTTTTCAGTTTCAGTTTTCCTTAGCAACAAGAACTGCTTGAAGTGTATTTGGAACGAACCACTGGAGTTTTGTCTAGCGAAAGCGTTACTAGCACGCTATACGCATGGTGTAGGGCTTAACGTTCAACGTGGAAGTCTCGTAAACTTTACGTACACGTCGCGTAGAAGCTGCGTAGACGTCGCCTACAAGCAGCTTAGGCGTCGAGTGGACGCTGGGGTGAGAAGTGTGAGAACACCAACTATTCAAGCTTCTAATATGAAAGTGTTCTTCAATTTATTTTAAATTTTAATTTTGTAAACTCAGCGTAGGTAGGTACTCTGTCGACGGAAGTTGGTTACCAAAAATAAAGAAAATAATTAAAATTTGATTTAACAATAGTATTACATTAGTTGATAATGCTTTCGTGTAGTGGTTGCGTAATCAGATGTTTTCATAGCATTTTAATCACTATCAGTGTATTTACGTTTGTTTCAGGTTATCGGAAACCGTATTACGTAGTAGTTTTAGAGAGATAAAAACTCATAGAAAAATTGAGCCTTTTATTGAAACATTCTTGTTTCAATAAAAGGCTCAATTTTCTAAGAAAAAAATAGATTTTGTACTCTAGTACAAAATCTATTTTTTTGCGAAGCGTTATGTCTGCCAATTTTATACTTAAAATTGTTCTGTATCGAGTATAATTATTTTATGCTAAGTAAAGAAAACCATAAATTGCTCACCATTATTTAATCTATTCAGTCTTTATTAATTCGCAACCAATTATCCTTGACCGAAAGTGAGTCGCGTCTATTGCGTTCTTAACAACAAGAAACCTGTTTACTTCACATTTTGTCAGATAACAGGATTTTCGCTCGAGCGATTCATTTCCTTTTATAATAGAAGTCATCTGTTCAATAGTCAGTAAGGGATGCTAAAGCAAGGCTTGTTTTAAATTTAAAAGTATTAGATGGTGGCACCATGGAACTTTCCACTCGGCTAAGGAATGGATTTGTGTGTGTTTCTGTTTAGATAAGTCATAAACTCACGCACACATGGTCAACTCGTTCGAGGTTTTAGGTAAGCTAAGAGTATGTGTTGACGATGACATCATATGAGGCTCGGTTGAACTCGGCATGGTACTAATCTGGCCAAACTTGTTACGAAGCGCGTTCGTTAATAATATGCATGGAAATTATGTATTCTACTAAGCCAGCCATGTTTGAGTTTTTTAAGAACAAGAGGCTAATTAAAAACTTTAGGGTGACACGAAATTATAAATGAAATAAAAAATATGTGCTTCTAAACAAAAACACTGATGTTGCTACTCTTTTATATTCCATTGATTTTTCATGGTTCCAAAAGCTGTTTATAAAGTAGGTAACTTCTATATTCACGGACAATTTTTTCCGATGTCAGTTTTATATAAATAGCCATCACTTGTGGCAGAGTGCATCGAACCCGAAGATAATGTTTTTACGCCTGCTCATATGGAATTGGAAATTTTGGACAATCTGAATTTCCGATGGGTTTGTCCTTGACCAAAGTTCTCGTGTAACAAAACTATTGAGATGCAGGTGAAAATACTTTTGTTACCGTTTTTGTACGTACTTATCTAATCTGAGCAGTTAAAATTCATCTTTTGTATAATAATTGTTTACAATTTGCCACTCAGAAGATTCTTAGGTACGTACCTAATATATAATAAATAAGTAATATAAAATAATAAAAACGTTTATTGAAGAAAAGCCTAAGTACATTCTAAAGCAATGTTATGGTAACTGAGTGGCTATGCTAAGCACAATACATTGAAACCCTGATCTCCAAACTAGGGGTGACCCTGTATCTTAGAGATCAGTGTCCCTCCGCAGCAAAGTCACAAGCTAATATTTCTTTACATAGTTAAATAAAAAGAGATATAAAAAAAAATTTACGCAATAAAATATTTACTTATATTATTCTCATATTTACAGTTTTGTGTGAGTGTGTTTGTATGTGTGCGCGTGCGTGCGTGTGCGTGAATGGTGAGTGGGTGTGCGTGTTTGGGGGGTAAGTATGTGTAAGTGCAACTTGTATGAAATTTTTTTTAGATGAAAAACATTACATTTTAAGGTAGATGGCCTAAAAGAAGATCCTCAGTTTTTTGATGAGTCAGTTTTGACAAGTATTTGTTTAATACGAGTTTGCATTCATATTTTGTTTTTGAAAATAGTTTTCATTCCTTATTTAAATAATTATACACTTTTATGCTGTTGAATTATAATACTGGCGCCTGGCAAAAGATGTTCTGTTTATGAAAAATCTTATGCCTATGTATTGTTCTACCAACCGGCGCAACGAGGGGGCAGGAAGAGTGTTTTAGGCTGGTTTTAGAGTCGCGCTGACCGCACGCTGACCGTCGGCGCTGACAGCTTGAAATGTATGAACTTCTAGGAAGCGTTTTAGAATAACGCGTAGCTATCAGCGCGTGCGTTTCATACGTTTCGGCTGTCAGCGCCGACGGTCAGCGTGCGGTCAGCGCGACTCTAAAACCAGCCTTAGGATTATCATATGGTGCACGTAAAGTTGCGGTGATTAATTGTTCGTGATTCAGTAATGGAATATACAAGGTGGAGACGACAATACAATAATAAATGAAAACACTAGTAATGCTCGTACTAATGCATATAGTATTTAGGAACTATCAAATAAATCCTGGCAACAGCGTGGTATCCCCACAAGGTACTTTTACTAAAGACGCGTTGTAGCCGCTCTTCTCATGGTTATTGAACTAATAGTTAAATGGAGTTCTTTTTTGTTTACACTTTATGTTAGAAAAAAACACTTTTTTTTATTCCAACGTTAGGATTTATTCGATAGTTCCTAAATACTCCTATGCATTAGTATTGCTAGTGTTTTCATTTATTGTTGTATTGTCGTCTCCACCTTGTAAATACATTTCTTAGCCAATAGCTTACTTTATGCAGTCCCAGTTCGGCGCTACGACGAACTTCGTCTCAGGTCCCCCATCAAATATTAATGCCGTATCGTCAGCGTAGGTAAAGATCTTGCCGTTTATTAGTGGCAGCTGACAGGTCATTTATATAAATCAAGAAGAGACTCGGGTCAAGAATACTGCCTTGTGGGACGCCAAAGATAACCCACGCATCAGCGCTAATGTATTATTTTATTTTAATTCTTCGCGTGCGGTCACATAGAGAATCCTTAATTTTTTTTAAAGCACCGACAAGACAATTTCGATAAGAACACCGATCTTATCGAACTTGTCCACAAGAAATGGAATCACGACATTCATGACGGTGTCGAAAGCCATGGCCGCATGGGTCAGTGGATACGAAACCCCCCTATGAAAAAAAGACTTAGAAGAAATTCCACCAAAAACCATCGCCTAATCATTCAAGCCTTCGGGACCCGGTGGGATGTGGGAATAGTAGGGTGGGGGAACACCATGGGACACCTCAAGATCACTGACCTGTGACTGACTCAGGGTGACCTTGAGGCCAAGGTCAAGATCCGCGATTCTCACAAGCGGAAACAAGTCAATATTCATGCTTAGTGACCATGGGTCAAGGACAAATTAACTTGAGATCAAGGTCAAATGAACTTACGGTCAAGGACAAGTGAATTTGAGATCAAGGACAAGTGAATTTGAGGTCAAGGACAAATTAATTTGACTTCAACGTCAAGTGATACTGGAGGTCATGATATCTTGGAAGTCAAGGTCGAGTGACCTTGAAGATCATGGTCAAGTGACCTTGGGAGTGGGCGTGGCAGACGTGGTATCAGGCTTGTCAATTGCAGGTGTCGATCCTGCCGCTAGCAAGTCGAGGCGAGGCCTCCTATATCATAAAGGCGTAGCGGACGGCTCCTACTTGGGTGACTTTAAAAAAATGACGTCAATCATTATGGTCTTCGTCTAATCCAGTCATTTCCGTTGAAATAGCTGGATTAAAAAAAACCTTTTGGCAGTGTTTCCATCGTTGGATGTGCCAGTTCCTCCACTTCGCGGTTTGTCGACTATTAGACGAGAAAGGTCTTTCGATTCTTTGGCAAATTGGAATCGAGTAGGCCTACAATACCTGGTGGAAAGGGGCGCGGGTTTTTCAAAACTATTTGGTCTGGGTCGGAAGTATTTGATTTACAAACTAATTGGAGAGGACAATATGAAGTAAGAAACATACTGCCTTCATCCTCGATACCAGAATCTCCAAAACACTGTTTATATTCGCTGTGCCTCGTACTCCCATCGAAAGCCCATTTTCCAATCAAAGCAAATTCTTTGTTAAGGTCAATTATTCAAAACGTTTTTTTATGATTCTAGTATCCCGCATGCAGTATGATCTAACAATGATTGTAATTCTACTTCAGCAGATGATTCCGTGATAAACTCTTGCGATGAATAACACCGGTTCTTAGCTTCCAGCACTTTTGTATAAGATGGTAATGCATTCGGTGATTTTGCATTAATGAAGTCTTTCACCACAAGATACTGATGTTTAGTCAGTTTAGTCTCATTTATGAGAGACAAGACTTCGTCAGTGTTGAAATTTAAAGAAGCGGCGTCAAATCGACTTGAATCAACCAACAAATAATTTATCGCGGAACTGTCTACTTTACTTAACTCTGTAAGCCTGCGGCGTTGTGATCTCTTGCTACACTCCTCGAAGTCCTTCCTGTGCTGATGTTGATGAGTGCTCGTCAAAGCTTTTGCTGCTGGCCGTTAAGCAGGGATTGAAAACCGGTACGAATTTGGGTTCCGGTTCTTCATTTCGGTTCTTAAAAAGGTTCTTCTTTTCGGTACGGTTCCGGTTCAGGTTCCGGTTCGGTTCTGGTTCCAAAGTACCGGTGCGAAATAAAGGTTCCAATATATCGGTTCCGTATCATCCGATTTAAAGGTTCTCTAAGAAAGAAGGGATCCGGATAATGTTTGACGTGTGGCTGGCGTACCTTTTCTTTCAGTTCGCCTTCGAATTATTGGCAAGTAGAAGTCTGTACTGTACAGTGTCAGCAAATATTGTCAGTAATTATTATTAGTGGTTTATATAAATCAAACAATGAAACAAATAAATAAATATAGTGGCGCACGCGTTGGTTATGCAACGAATGATGCGAATGATCTACAAATGCAATGTACCCCTGTTACGGCCCCGCCGCCAGATGGCGCACGGCAGGACTTTCTACGGCCATGCCTGCGGAGCCATACCGCGAGCTCGGCCGAGCCCGCGCCTCCAATTCGCGCCGCCAGGGGACCAGTCGTCGTTTCGCCATCGCTTTGTGAACGTCGCTCAAATTCATCTCAGATTATTTAATTATTATTTTATATTCAGATCCACATATATTCAGAACTCATATTATACAACATTTATAAACCAGCATCGTCCATTATTTCGAAGTAAAACACAGCGGCAACAGCCGAAACAACCCCTCTCCCCTCTCACAAAATTTACCACCCACCCATCACGCGCCGCACGGTGGGCTGAAAATAGCCTTTCATAAAGCTTGAATTTTGAAAGGACCTTTTTTGGCTAGAAATGGATTCTGCTGATCATTACTTTACTATAAAATTTCGTATGAGTCAATTGCGTGTACAAATGAAGGAGTTGTCATTTTTTAAAGAAACATTTGTATTGCGCTGACATGAAAAATGAGGCTATCTCTGGAATCTTAAGTTTTGCCATTATAATTATCCTTACACACAGATATAGTACTATTTATTTGTAATTTTTTGACATAAAAATCCTTAAAGTTTTTAAATAATCTTTTTGTTTTATGATTAATTTTAATGCCTAAATGCTTACTGAAGATGATCCATTTTAATGCTTGAATGCATACTCATATTTAAAATATGAGTATGCAAAGTATAATTTACAATATTTTTTTATACTATAGGCCAAAACAGTCTACAAAAGTTCGTTTTATACCTATGTGGGCTATCTGCTATTCATGGTAGGTATCTAGTACATTTAATTGTATTGGATTGTATGATTAAAAACAGTTTTAAAATTTGCATTTTATAAAAAAAAAATCATCATCGGCAATAAAATCAGTAGGTAACTAAATTAAACTAAATTACAAATTATTAATAAAAACAATATAATTGTAACTGAATTAGTACCTATTGATATATTTAAAAAAAATGTTATAAATAAATGTCAACCAAAAGAAAAAAATACAATATTTATGAATCTAGCTACCATAAACTATACAAAGACGGCGAAGTGCCAATACCTCCTAACTGACAAAGTCAAAAATTTACACAAACTGAAAAAAACCTTCAAAACTAGACACGTTGCGTTGGTTTAGTTGGGAGGTACATATTTTAACATTTTAATTGAACGCTGTTGCAATTAAAAATACACTTAGGCGATTTACTAAAACATGCGAATAACGCTTTTAAATTCAAAACGATAAAAAAGTGAATTTCTCAAAAAATGTCAGTTAGGAGGTATTGGCACTTCGCCGTCGACAAGTTAACTTATTCTAAACTTCTTCGTCGCCATCAGAATCCACTTCAGAATCAGGCTCTACAATTGCCATTACATCTAAGAACTCTATCGGAGCTTCCTGACCCTGAAGTTTAAATTGGTCTAAAAATTTAAATTTTACTTAATTTAATTTTTTTTAAATTGGTCTTCCTTAAAGTATGTCTGCATCTTATGGACATCCAGTTTTGGTCTTATTGTAGTAATAAGAGGATCAGAAGAGACGATAAGCATATTGAGGACATACTCGTTTGATGCTTGTCTGCTCTTCTTCCTCGAATGGTATTCTCTGAACCTCCTAAAATCTTTGTTTCGGGCCTATGAAGCTTCTTCCGAAAGACTCCTTATTGTCACAATAGCATTTTCTGCGATTATGTCCCCTCCATGAATTAATCATTTGTGTACGGTCGATGTTATGTAGTACCAATTATACAGTTCCACGTATTTTTCGCGGTTATTTTAGTCTCTAGATGTGAAAGCTTGCAGGATCACAGCAAACCTGCGGATCAGGTCTTCATCTAGTCCAGTGATCGCTGCAGTTTTATCAGGAAACTCAAAAAACCTCCTCGCAGTGTTACCATCGTTATTTGTGCCTGATCCTTGCTTAACAATGTCGATCAAAAGATTGAGCTCGTCTTTAAATCGATCTTGGATAAGTTTTTTCCTTGACTGTAACAAGTCTTTGTGATCTTCTTTTCTCGCAGACCAAGTCTTGAAATCGAGACGATAAGCTATCTGTAGAAGACATTCCATCACATTAATGCGGGCATGTAGTGATGATAACCCAAACTCATACACCAGGAGAAACGGTTTTTGACGCAACGGTATTTAACTTATTGATTTCCGTAGGCTTAGCCAAACACAGGTAGCAGGCCGCATTTGATTTAGCTTCAGAAAGATACGTACTTTTGCCGTCAATCATCGTCATCATTAATTGATCCTCATTTCCTTGGTATTTTGAGGGAACCTGAGCCTTGATTTCGTTATCCATTCTAGTTTTTTTCATCCATGACAACTTTTTTGCTCTCCTTCAAAAAACTGAATTGCACTGGACGACAATACGAATATGGGGGTTTTGGATTAGTCCATATGGTATCATCTCCAGCTA
This sequence comes from Mesoligia furuncula, assembly GCA_916614155.1. NCBI lineage: Eukaryota > Metazoa > Arthropoda > Insecta > Lepidoptera > Noctuidae > Mesoligia > Mesoligia furuncula. Next base: position 24,841,706 of record OU744800.1, on the reverse strand, counting down.
TCCACTTTAATAGAACCAAAGAGGTCATAAATATGCTTGAATCATCTCGCTCACTTACCATTTTTTGCTTATATCTACTTTGGTGGGATGCACCGTGAAATCTTCACTTTGATATTAACATCAATTGTTTGCCATGTATGGCATTAGTACTAAGAAGACTTTCAAGAATCTTATTCAATGTTAAATCTAGTAATGCTTGTAGTGCAATCTTAGCTGAGGAATCCGTTACAGTCACAAATGTCTTCGGAGGGTAGCACTGCAGTTTAGCCTTTTGTACTTTATAGTAAGATGGATATATATCCTTTGAACCTTCTCGAATTGTCGTTTCCCTCAAAGTTATGTATTGCCATTTCAATAGTTTTAATGAAAGTAGCAAACCTAGTGCTTTCTCTGGTGAAAATAATGATGAAGAAACGGGTTCCTTAATCATTTCCTTAATTTTTGCCGCTGCTTCTGGATTTTTGAGCATATATTCAATAACAGATGCAATATCCTCACGACCATGTTGTCTAAAAAGTGCTGTAGCTGAATACGCTAGTTCAAGAGGTTCATCGCCTTTATGTTCCTCAGATCGTCTCTTCTTCTGCTTGTTACCTAGATCTTGAAACTGCTTTCGAGATCTTTTTGTCATCGTTGAAGTCGATGTCATCAGTGACGTTGATGGTACAGGTTCAGCACAAATATTTTCACTTATTGGTTCTTGAATGAGCGAATCGGTTTGCACGCAGTTTGGAGAGTCAATATTTGCCTGAAGCCAATTACTGTAGTAATCACGTCTAAAATTTTCACTTTTGCGGTGGGAACGATCACTTTTGAACTGCCCGTGTGAACCTTCGACAAAATTCCTTCAGGGTAACACTGTCTTCATCAGAAAGGCTAGAACCCAGTCGAATAACAATTGAATTGAACAATATTTCATGATCGAAGGAAGAAGTATCCTGGTTCCTCAGAATAACAAACAAATCCAAGTTTGTAATAATGCTTTCCATTATTCACTATCACTGAGACGCACGGTGCTATCAGATGTTAGCAGTAGAAATGCTCAAAATGAACTGAAGTTACGAACCTGATTTTTGACTATTTATTGTTATAGACTAATGAGGGTATCACATTTACCCAATTACCCTCATTAAGGTGATCCTGCACTCAATGTTAAATTAACGTATACTCTAATTATTTTTCGTGTGTATCCTTTCAACTAGTTAATTCATCAGGTACATAAGTATTTAGTGATATGAGGTCCTCTATGAGGTCTATGACCTCAATGCGGTCGTTAGCTAAAAAGGACTTGACCATTAGATGAGATTACATTCAAAAGGTAATTCATAATTACCAATTTTGTAAAACGAACTTTTGTGATTTCATAGACTGTTTTGACCTATAGTATAAAAAAAAAATATTGTAAATTAGACTTGGCATAAGTACTCATATTTAAAGCAACTTTGAGGATTTTGAAAAAAAAATAGCACAAATGGTACCGCAATACGAAGTAAGTACCAATGTCAAAAAGTTACAAATAAATAGTAGTATATCTGTGTGTAAGGATATAATGGCAAACCTTATGATTCCAGAGATAGCCTCATTTTTCAGGTCAGCGCCACACAGTTTTTTCTTAAAAAAATTATAACGCCTTCATTTGTAGACGCAATTGCCTCATACGAAATTTTATAGTAAAGTAATGATCAGCAAAATCCATTTGTAGCAAAATAAGGTCCTTTCAAAATTCAAGCCTCTAAGTCTAAAGGCGATTTTGATCCCACCGTGCGCCGGCGCGGCACCGGCCGCCCGTAGGTACTTTGCCGCTAGATCGTCCTGCGCTGAGCGGCATCGTAACTATGAACTCGTTCGGACTCGTTTTAAAGAAGAACCGGTAAAATAAAGGTTCTTAAAGGTTCTAATTTAGGTTCCGGTTCCGGTTCGGGTTCTAGTAACCGGAACCATTAAATACCGGTATTTTACCGGTATTTTAAGAACCTTTTCAATCCCTGCCGTTAAGTGTCGTGGCTCTCTGCTGCTGCACAAGTTGGCAGAACGCAAACTTCAATTTCGTTCAGCCAGTCTCCGTACTTAGAGATCATGCGAGAACGCTTGCGAGAGACTTGCTTCCAGATAGCTACAAATCTTGTACAAAGATTAGTAAGTCTTTTTTCTAAGTCATCAGCAATCAAATTTTCAACACAAAATCCCACAATTCTCAACATCAGGCAGCAACTGTATCAGGGCTTGAAAGACTCGACGCCACCGTTCCAGTTCGGACTTGCTGTCCTTAATAGACAGCCAAGTATCTAGTACAAGCATTCTTTTGAAAGAACACTCACTCACCTAAAACATACAAAAAAAAAACAGTTAGGTACATGCGGATCAAAAACAATACATATTTCGTAGCAAGTGCTACGCTCCCAGGCGCTCGGCGTAGACCCTGGCTGCACCTTACAACTGCAGCATGCGCAAATACATTTTTTAAAGTCTAGTAGTAGAGATTTCAAGTGACATTTTTATACCTAATTCAATGGCACAAGTAGATACAAACATAAGTAAAAGCTTCAACATAAAAAAAAATACAGAAATAAATACTTAAGTAATGCTGCGGCGTAGCACTCTGTTTAAAAAAAAAATGGTGGTTTGAAAATACAAAATAGCAAAGTAAATTATTAATGTATAAAATTATTACCTGTAACTTGAATGTCCATTGCACAATAACAGGTCACACACAAGTTGGAACTTGAAAACACGCGTCGCGTCTTAGGCTAATTAGCGCTTCGTGATAAACACGATTGATGACTAATTAGATGTGTTCACTTCCGATGCCGAAAAAGGAATGTTGCGAACAATAGATTGCAAAAATCTTTTATAGTCTCAGGTAGTATGACAACTAGTGGGTAACTGAACCAGATATCATGACTTAGCTCAATCATTGCCATCGGAGGCCTGTGATCTTCTACGTGACCGCTGTGCGTTGTGCGAAAAACAAAATTTTCGAGTCCCAAACGCGTTTGTCAAAGGATTTCTTTGACATACTTTTTACGACAAACGGCTGGCCGGAGACAAAAACACTAAGACGCTTTTAGCCTTATATTTAGGTGGTATAAAAATAAACGATCTGCGAAATTAATTTTTTTTTGGCTAAAAATTTGTCATTTTTCCTGTGCCCCGTTATGTACGCTCCAACCCTTTTGTTTAAAACCTTTTCTTTGATAGACTCGAAAGAACTGAGATGGGCCTGTAGTTTCCAACAATATCCTTCTTCCTTCCGTTGTGAACAAGAGTAATAAGGGGCTTCTTGAACACTTTCGGAAAAACACCCTGGGTAAGAGTAAGACAGATTTCAATTAGGTTAGTCAGATGAGAGACGATAATATGTTTAGCAAAAGAAACTTGGCCGAAATAGAATCCCAACCAGTAGCACAGTCGTTCTTGAGATTCATAATCAACGCTTCGACTTCGTCTTCGTCTGGCGGAAGTAACACTATTGCATTTGGGACCGGGGTTATGTCTTTATAACTATTTTGAGCTGGTGTTATTATATCTGCTAGCTGTTTACCACTAATAGAAAAGTAGGTGTTCATCTCATTTACAGCACTTGAACCACTGTTCTGTGGGACTAAAAGGTGATCCCCCAGCAATTTTTTGGTTTTGAAGTACTGATAATGGATTTGACGGTATTCCGTTTATCTTTATTAGGTACAGTTTGTGTTTTCTAGTAAAGATTCTTCGTAAAAGTCGTTTCGTCCTAAGGGTCGAAGCATGATAGCTAACATTCATCATTTTTGGAACGATTATGAATTTTCCGTATCACATGCAAAGCCTAACTGTGATTCGACTCATTTAAGAAATATTTCGCAGCGCACAGCGCACAACACAACAACAAAAACTGTGCAACGGATATTATATTATTGCAGCAAAGAATATTCAATAAAATCTCTTTAGCACTGAAAAGCTGATAAGTGAAAGCTTGTACTTATTACCATTGGCAGCAAAATATGGCATAGACCATGTGAAAATGACCAAAAAATCTAATGAGAATATTTAGAACATTTGCACCTAGATTTCGAATGAATAATTACCTAATTTGCAATATGATTTCGTCCTAACCTAGCTACGGTGCTCAGACCTGAAGGGCAATTTTAAGACCTTTCACAGTCTTGATTTCAGTCTCAATTTGTTCAAACTGCCTCTAATTTCCCTACATTTTTGACAATTGCTTGTCGGTGAGATGAGACTGCGACTAAATTTTGAACGTTTTAAATTACGAGAATTGGCCTTCTGGTCGCTCACCGGGTCGCAACAGTTCTACCACAAAATACAGATAGTACAGAAGTCAATCTACATACAAAGTGCGCTCGAGCAACGCACACATAGACACCGCTCGCGGACACGTTATCTCAGACGGGTTGGGAGCAGTGCGAGCGTGCGTGGCATCCGCTTGAGACACGCGTCTGTGAAGTGCAGAAATGGAGCAACAAAGAAATGGCTATCTAAGCTCGATTTATATAATAGTTTCCTATTTTGAATCAGTATAAACGAAGTAACTATTTTGTAAGGTAAATTCACGCCACCAACTATTACGTAAGATGAAAACATGATTTTTTGTTTGTGTAGATATTGTGTTGTTTTTAGTGTTATTTGTTAGGTTTAGGTCTAAAACGGATAGGGCTAAATACTAAGGCTAAATACTAAATACTAAGGATATAAATACATTGTGTAAATAGGCTAATCCGTTTTGAAGTTATTAGGGATTTTCGATAGTGAAAATTGACAAATGTAAAATTTTATATGTTTTTGTTCTGTAAACTTTTTGTATTGTAATACTATGTTTATTGTTTTGTTTTAATATTGAAGAATAAGCTCAACAATAAATCAAACAACTAGATACGAGTGCCACTACCACGATAGTTTTTTGTGCATAAGTCAAAGTTGACGACCTTAGCGCGTCCGCCGAGCTTAGGTATGAAAAGTGAAGTACATACATGTGATTGACTTCTGTACTATCTGTATTTTGTGGTCCTACCTTGGAGTTTGCCAAAGAGCGATGGAACGCAGCATTCTGGGTGTAAAGAGCCAGCACAGGCCGCCGAGACCGGCCCCTAAAGAGATGGCGATATGACCTAAACGCTTACCGCGAGGTCTGGGTCGAGACAGCGCGGAAAGAGTTCCTGGAAGGATTTGGCCTTTGCCCAGCAGTGGGACAGTATTGGTTAACAAAAAAATAAAATGATAAAACATAATTTCGACGATAGCAACAGCGACTCTGTATTTAATTTATTATGTTTTTTTGTTGCTTTACTTTGAAATTTTTCTCTTTAAATTTTAAACAATTACTTATTTTCGTTCTTCAAATAAAAATAAATAATTAAATTCACGTTAGGTTTTAGTGCTAACGCTACCTATATACCTACATTACCTACCTATACCTATTATACTTTAACGCATACCATACATATAAAATGCTTCATTGTTTACTTAGTTCGATATTGAGATAAGACTCATGATAACATTAAACCTTAGTGTTTTTGGTTGCTATTTAATATACCTGTATTATTAAAAGCACTGAGTGAGTACGGTACAGCTGTAATGGCACCTGTACACTCTCCTCGAGGCACCGCGAGGCGATGCGAGTACGTCGCTGTGCATTCTCGCGTCGTTCAGTTTAGCGCAAGCTTTCTAACTGCGTAGACATTTGACTTTATCATTATGTGGAATAACGAAGCTAAACTATTTTTTTTGGAAATAGGTACTATCAAACCGCGCCAATATTGTAGGAACCAACGCACCGGTTTACAAAGATAATAAAAACTGGCCAAGTGCGAGTCAGACTCGCACACGAAGGGTTCCGTACTACAAGGCAATAACGCCGAAAAAAAACCCGTTGTTGTACCCTTAAATATTTATTCTGTTTTTAGTATTTGTTGTTATAGCGGCAACAGAAATACATCATGTGAAATTTTCAACTGTCTAGCTATCACGGTTCATAAGATACAGCCTGGTGACAGACAGACAGACGGACAGTGGAGTCTTAGTAATAGGGTCTTGTTTTTACCCTTTGGTTACGGAACCCTAAAAAAAACACGATGCGTGGGTTTGAATTTCAGAACAAACTGGCTTTTCTATTGATGAATGAGTGAGCATCCACCATCTCCGGTTACGCCATTATAAAAAATTAATTGTACGGTATATGTGCACGTAAATATAGTAACTGGTAGCGCATAGGGTAACAGCTGCCATAACTTGATACGCGTCCATCTTCTCGGCGTTCGCAACCATACTGAATAAACGAGATTACTACAGTGTACAGGATCGCACTCGTCACTCGACTTCTCGCGCGAGTGCTCTCGGCGAAACATAGCGAGAGCACTCGCGGAAGAGTGTACAGGCGCCATCACGATGAAGTCTCCTCTGTCAAAGTTTGTTGAATTGAGTTACCAACTATATAGTTCTCACTAGTTTTCGAGTTGTTGACTAATTGAAAGAGTCCTTAGAGTACTCAGATGAGGACAAATTGATCCTTCTTTTTCTTTCGTCTTTTTATTTTCGTGTCGATGGTATTCAACCTCTTTGTTTTTTTTTGTATGGCTTGGGCCCAGTAGGTGGCCACTTTGATTGTATCGGTGGTATTTTTAGGTCATCCAAATGAACGGCCACTTAGGACACTCCAACGAGTGGGCCATGGTTTGATCAGAAACACCGCCCTCGCACTATGTGTTGGCCAATTTGATCCTAATAGGCTTTGACGCACTTGCTGCATCAAAAATTTTAGCTTCTATAACTCCAAACATGTCATCAAATTTTATGGCGTACTTTATGTTACTTAATATTATCTAGCCCCACACCCCCAGAAGGATTTCTTCTCGAAATACTTACTCCCCAGCGATGACATTCACGGCAACTTTTAATGAGGTTCCAAGCAACAGCTTCAATAAAATAAGCACCATCTGGTCTCCATTGTTAGCATAATTGATCAGGTAAACAATACTAACCTATAAAGCAGCTCATAAATTGTTAAATCGTGTTAACCGCAAGCGAAGCCGGTGTAGTTTATCTGACACGCATAAGTGTCAGACTACTATTCTGCGGTTGCCCGCTGCGCATGCGACCCAATTATTATAATTGATTGTTTTGTACAGTAATTCGTAGCCCGCCTCATTGTCTAGTGGTTGCAAAGATGCAAACTCAAGTTCTGATCGTGTTATGTTGGGACTTGGGAATCGATTACCGTCAAGCAGTATCTTATCGGGCTTTTACGTTACAAAATTCTCAGTTTATTATAGCCTTAGGTTGGAATTGCGCCCGATAAACTATCGATAAGCTTCCCCTATTTCAGTGGACCTCAAACTGTCTTCATGGCCGGCGACGCGTAGGATTGCACACCCACACGCTCTGCTTTACCCCCCTCGGCGATCAAAGCCGCAATGGTTATTGATATTGATTAGTACTTTGCAGCTCATTTCGTATAGAAGTGCCCCACAAGTCATTCTCCTTTGTAATATCTTGAATTTACGGTCAAATTCCTACTTTGAAGTAGTTTGAAGTTACCAACTTATCGTCTGTTCTTGCTAGTTTGTACACTGTTTAAATTATATATGTAGGTACGTTTATTGACGTCAATCGTCTTTACTGCCCATTCATTCGTGCCTCGTAGATTACCTATATTTGCATTTATTAATAGACGTAGACATAATTGTTTTGTGGCATTAAAATTACCTCTTTTGTCCTTTAGTTGCCCTCGGATTTCTATTTTTAATTTGAGTTTATTCACGACCTACTTCATGCTGGTGGAAATACGCTTTATATAGGTATACCACGGAGCTAAGAAGAGAAATGCCCAACTACTATATTCGTCGAGACTTGTTTTGTTTTTCTGCTGACTAAACTCATCGCCATATCCAACTTCAAGAAAATACATTGTATGATCTATTTCTAGGATATGTGATCCATCCATCGCAAAAATTCCATTCCACTATTCCATCTGAAAACGTGATAACCCGATGAAAATTTTAATTTTTATATAGGAGCCTTGTCTCCAGAAAGTCACGTTAAGAATAACGTAAAAGATCTTGAATATAAATCGCTAAACATTATAAAATCCCATAAAAAGACAACTGAAATGTTTAGTTGCAAATAATGTAGCTACGATGTTTTCCTCCTACAAAGTTGGTTTCTTTGGAATCTAATGGGATGTTTACAGAGATAACAGCTATTTTAAGATTCAGCGGCTTGGATCATGAAAGTCTAAAGGTATTCAGATGTATACGCTCATACGCTGGTAGTGAGGTGATCGACACTGGCTCACCGCTCCGAGCCTCACATGTATAAAACATCACACACAAGAGAACAGCGCAAAAAGTCCACATCAGCATTGCAAATATGTTTTTCCGTAACCTTGGTTTGGGTGACCGTATAATAAATACTTTGGCTGGCAATAAAAACTGTCCACCCTTCACAAAATATTGCCTAGGTTTACTTAAATACAAGCATAAGTCGCATTTCAATAATAAGCAGCGAGATAACGATGAAGTTTTTAAACCATAATTGGACAAATTAATTATATTAAAAATGCAAGATCGTATATACAAGGGCTAATTTTAATATAATCCACCCGGAAGAGCTGCCAAAACATTAAAAAGAATCACAATGATCAAAAAAATGATCAAAAGGCCAAAGGTTATAGACAAACTTATGCTGACCTGAAGCCCCTTTTTCATTACACTTCCTTTGATCCTGAGCCAGAAAAATTGTCTCTGCAATTATTAATCTGCATGTATATACTCTACAAAAAGTACTGAATACAAAATAGAAAAGCTTTACTCATATATACAAGTTTTTATGTTGTGTCATAAAAAATAAGATTCCATCAAGTAAGTAGTCCTGAGCTGTTTTGTTCCATCTGATATAACAATGTATGTTTTGCTTCGGCAATTATCTTTGATTTAGAAATGTTTCACGGTGCGTACCAACTTTCGTTACGGCCACTGTACGGTGTACGCGTTGTATAATGAGTAAAATCACAAGAGAGCTGTTTCATACGATTCTGTTGTCTATTGTTGTTCTAGAAATTCTTTGCACTATGTGAAAAATGCAATGCGTAAACTTTGTCACGCGCTTACAAACCTTTTGCTTTGTCCTCAGTCCCGATCTAATAGTACAGACCCATTCTACAATTTTATGTAGGTACTTTCTTTTATGAGTTTTATATTTCTAGCTCCTTGTTTACATGATTTGAAATAATATCTTGCATTATGCTGAGCGATGGCCGTTTTGCGTGGATGTGGCGCATATTTTCCCCTAACTTGTTCTTTATTGTGTTTGTGTTTTTTCTTTCCGTCATGTTTTACCGCAAATAAACGATTTTCTTATTTTATGTATGAATTTCGGAACCGATTCCCAAATTGGGTAACGATAAGAAATGGTTGGAGTTCAACTATAATAATTAACAGAATTAAAAGGCCATAAATACCAACCTCTTCGAAAGAACTGGCCACAAAGATTTTACAATATATTATTAAAGCTTGTCGGTATTGAAATCTATTTTGGTCGGTGACAGTCTGACAGTCATTTCTGATAACTGTTTATGATTTATTCATATCACTCCCCTTGTTAAAATTCTATTGCAGCAATGACATAACCCGGTGTTGCACTTTTGTCTTTGAAAACTACTCCAGCACTTCGTCTTGTCTCATAAACAAGTCGTATTTTGCTTGATCGATTATGCATCGAAATTCTAAAATTCATCACTTCTAGATTTCTGAATCTATTTACATTTATGATATGTTTTAAAAGTCCTCTGTCCAGAATAAATATTTGAACAAATCATTACACTATTTGTTTTAATATTTTAGAGTTCGCTTGCTAAAAATTACGTAAAATATTTGTTGATCTTGATACCATGTCATCCTTCCAAGAAAATTACGATCAATTCTCGCAGTTTGGATTGGACTGAGCATATAATTCTTTTGGTTGAGTTTACACTCGGTGATCATAACATCGCCGTATTTTAGACGCGCCTGATCCCTCTTCATGTGTATCAGTTTTTTACCATGATTATCTTACAAAAAGCAAATTCTTTTTCGTAAAACCTTTTTGACCCGATGTCAGGTGCAGCAAAATCTTGGTAGCTGGCGTACGTGATCCGAGTCGGTGTTTGATTCAAAATTAACCTTACCCAAAAATTCAACACAAAGGACAAAAAATATTGATCCTCTGGAATACCCCACTGCCTGCACTGCGGACTGTTTAAATTTGGACCCTATTTGTATATACTATCAAGTTCCATATTATTTAAGGAAGAATGTTGAGGAGCTATCAAATAAATTTTCAATTAAGTAATAGATTTACAACTGGCTATAAACGAACCCCAGGGAAGAGTGCTTGCGACTGGGTTATAATTGAGCGTTTTAGAGTTGAATAATTTTAGGTAAGCGTAGGTAGGACTAGAAGTACTACATAAGGTCGTAAGTGTCAGTTCAAATACGTGTTTTGAATCAACTTTCGTCTTTTGTTCCAGAGTACCTTCGCGATGGATGAAAATGCAGATATTAACGCCATTATTTGGAAGGTATTGAAAACAGGTCAGCCTTGTAGACTACTGTTATTACAAGATCTTATTGTTTTCAAAATAAATCAATAACGTCAGTTTGAGATGGAATAGCCGTAAATTATTTAAGTACATCTGTGTCGCCTAAGAAGTCCAATGAGCAAGTAATACAGGCCTTTGTAACGAAGTTTCTACTTCTATCCAAACCAAAACAAAGAAAGGGATCCCGGTTTACGACTGCGCAATAGGATTGAGCTTGCGTTCCCCTCTACCCAACTATAGAACCCGCGCCGCGCCGACTCTCTCACCCCAATCCCCAATGTTAAAAGTTTTTGACAAAATATAGGGCTTTTGCCTCCTTTGTTGTATCCGTGCGGTAAAATTCTCAGAAATTACGCTACTTTTTTTTAACCTGCTCAGTTTGAGGGGTTTCCCTTTAGCTACTTGCTGGATAGCAAACTTACCAAATACGAGGGGTATTCCTCGAAACGCACTAACTTTGAAACGTCTGTCGATATCATTTATTGCAAATCCTTCATGCTCTTCTCTATGTTTCATCGTTGATGCATTCCGAGGAATAAAGTTAGAATATTTTTTTTATTATATTTTTTTTAGAGGAATACTTTTGATGCATTTCAAAGTTGGTGCGTTTCAAGGAATACCCCAAAACTTGACACCCTCTGCGCAACAAATTAATTCGAATTTGCAGTCTTTAGGCTTCCTTAGAATTTTGGTCGTTCTGGCTTACGCACGAATATACAATAAGAACAACAGTACTCTGTAAAGATTGACTTACTTATAGGTACTGGTAATGGTTTGAATAATGATGTACATCATTATTCAAACCATATCTCACTTTGTTGCGCGGACTCATCATTGTATAAATTAGATCATCTGACTATGTTTTTGGAGATAAGCTACATGAGAAGATATCATTCTATCATCATCATATAGGTACTTGCTAACAGCTGTCTGATTCTAGAACACCTGATTGTACTATTCATAGATACAAGCATAGCACCAATGCTGTTAGATGAAATTAGAATGCTGCAACGTCCATAACAATGCTGCATTTTAATAACTTGATCGTAATACTACTAAATTAAAGAGAAGCCATATTATGAATGCGGTAAATCTTTATTGACTTACAGTACTATCTGTTAGGGTTATGTTATTGTTATTGTCGGTCACGTAGGCCAGTGAGCGAGAAGGCTGTGCAAAAGAGACGGCTACTATCGGTAGACAGCGCTCTATGTTAGAGTGTGATGGAAAAGTGGCGTGACAACAAACAAACATGGCGGCGCCGGTTGCCGGTTGGACCGGTTGGGCCGTACCACGTGCGTTTTGCGTTGTGCACCCGTTCCCGTATCTTGTTTGTCAACAAATGCCCTGTGAAGGTCATGCATGGGAGGGTTAGGAAGACAAAGGAATCTCTGTTGCATAACAACGTTCACAAATAAATAATATTAAAAAGCAAAAGAAGATGACCGGTATTCGAGAAGCAGCTGTACACTTAATTTGAAAAGGTGATGTAATAGAGGTGTGCGAATGTGTTTGTTCATTCAGACTTTGTGTCGGTGTCGGTAAAACGATATTAGAGATAACCGGAGATAACACATTCTAAGCGGTAATAGTGAAGATGAACATCATTGGGAATAACTTAGTAGCAGCAATATTCTTACAATGATCTATAACAAATCTGAGACGAGAATCCTTATAATAAACAATAAGAACAGTTTATGAAAATCTAAATTCTTATAAGACAAATAAGAATTTTTAAATTTATAAAGATTTTTATAGCTACATATTGACCCTGATATACCTAGTACTTTTGACAAGAATCAAGTCGAACATATTATTATGTATCTTCATATTCATAAAAAATGATTATAGGGTATTGGTAAAAAGCCACGGTTTGTTAAAATCAACGCATAACAAAATTAAGACAAAGTCAAAACTGAAAAAGTAAGAAATCTTGATTCTCATTAATACAACATCTGGCTGGCTTAAATTTATATACTTGAATGGCCAGATATAGATAATACGTATATGTTATATTGATGGCTATTACGACGACGACGAGCGACGTGGAGAAAAAATGAACCACAAAAAATATAAACACGTCAGCAGTGCGAGCGAGCACGCATGCGCGCGGCCGAGAGAAGCTACAACAACGTCGACACAGCTTTGCGAACGAAGGAGATTGAGGGGGCCTGAGGGGCGCGGGGGGACTGTGTATGTGCGCGCCGGGTTGAGCCGGCTATACGAACGACTCCTCAGTTGGATTTAAGAACATCGGACGGGCGGGCGTGTGTAGGATGGATCGCTAACGACACCAGCAGTTTTTTTCATTCCGCCTTCTAATAGTGTTTGTTTATTACCTTCCGGCACATTTTCCGTAAATCCTTCTCGACCGTGGTGCTTTATTATTTAATTTTGGGGTTTATTTTCTAACTTAAATTTAACGCTGTTCCGATTTCACGTCGAGAAGGCGGCCGCCACAAGTTTGAAAGCGGCTTTTCAAGAGTAGTACACCTACTCGTTAAAATCCTCAATATCGCTGAATCAACGCATCAAGCAATCAGGATGGTGAAGAAGGTTTCAGAAGAGAGTGTAGATAGCGGTGAGTTGGCTTCTTTATTACTATATGCGATGGATGCTCATTTAGCGCAAGTCACACATTACGATATTTTCAAACATCTGTCTGACGAGCTTTTCGTGTCTACTGCGTAGTTGGTTTTGCATATTACCGGAGTAGTTAATAATATGGTTTAGTAAATTCTTAAAACTGGCAAATGAGCAACCATTTCTATTTAATTCCTCGTAGAAGTTAGTTAGTCAGTATATTCCATTAGAGCTTCGAATTTGACATTTGCTAATTATTATCTTGTTAGACACCTAGATAGTGAACTCAGTTTCCAATCCATTTTCAGATTTAGTCCAGCGAAGTTCATTCACATGAGATATTTAAATGAAAGTTATCGAAATTCTTATAGAATGTTTTGGTTTCAAAATGGTTCAAAACATTAAACGCTTTACATAATTATGTTCTGGTAAAGGATGATTATGATTTGGAACAGTGGTGCTTTTGAATAGTCCTTGCCTTGCATCATTTTGTTAAGATTTATCATCATTTATAAACTCTTCATTATCGTCAATTGTAAACTTCATATCATCAATTGCGTCATGTGCCGGTGTATCACACCTTTTGACACCTTTAATACATTTAGCCTTTTGAATAATTTGTTATGATTCTGTAATCAGCTGTTCATTTTCTGGATAATGACGGCAGTGGTTACGATCAGTTGCGACTTGCAGCACATGATTGTCAAGATTGATCATAAAATTTAGAGCATTGTCCTTGATTGTTTTCATAAAGGTATTGTAGTTAATAAATCCGTCATAAAGGTATTGATGTACTGCAAAACACTGACCACACTCAATGCATTGCAATTTAAACTTGGAAGTTTATGACCGCCCAGTGACGTGGATGTGATTGTTATTGCTGTTTAGTTTGTGTTTATTTTCATTTTACTGTTTGCTCCTTCAAATAATGCCATTGCTTGAGCTAAACTCTATAACGGGATGCTTATGTTATGCAATGTTATTGTTCTGAGCTAAGAGAATGAACGTACTATAGTGTCATTTTGTTTGAAATGTCAAAGTTCACGTAAGTATACGGAGCGAGCGTTGACCGATCAGACAGCACACTATTTCACAATCAACAATTTTGCAACATTCACTGAATTCGAGTCGTTATTATGTTTAGAATATTGCTTAGGAACACATTCAGCAGTTTTATTACAACTAATGTGAATGATATAATCAAAGTATTTCCTGTTTCGATGACTTTTTATATGTTTTCTGATTGTTGCTAAGATGTTTTTGGTTCCATGGCTTAGTCCTTTTATGGTTAATTTCTGTACAATAATTGAAATACCTCATTAAAGTTTAGTTTGCCGTTTTCAATGTATCTCTAAAACAATATTTATTGCATTTTTGTCTTTAATTTTGTTTTATTATCCAAAATGTCGCGTGAGATGGCATTTTGCAATGAACAGTCATTTCGGTCGCTGATGTCATTCCGAAGAAAATGTTGTTAGTTTTGGATAATTTCATTTGTGATTGCTTTAGTTTGAAAATCTTTATCTAGTAGTGCCTATTCAGAATTACTGTTTTTAATTGCTTTTTGTTGTTCGTTCTGTTTTTTACTTTGATCGAACTAGCAAAATTAGAAGAAAAACCTTGTATTACTAATATGGAATGCGTGGCATTAACAAAATTATATTTGTGTGTGTATGTATTGAACGCCGCATTTTTGATTCTCCTCGCCTCTTCATATCACGGTTTATTGGTTGTTATTGTTTCACTGTTTAAAAATCAAATTGGTAAGAATGCGTTTATAATTTCATGCAGTTTCATTACTCTCTCCACGGTTCCAATTCAACATGGCCGCTGGAGCGCGTCGCCCCACGGCGTTCATGGCCAAGGTCACCTACTAAAACAAAACTGCGCACTAGTGTTACTGAATTTATATAATAAGTATACGTTCTTGGGAACTGTGATGTTTTGTAAGAGTTGCTGCTAATGGGCGTGTCTGTTTTAGTTGATCATGCAAATAATAGTTTGTTTTTCTACTAAACATTCAATAGCTAAAAGCTAGCTTTGTCCTCAAGCCAGACCTAGACTTGATAGCAACAATAAAGTTTTGAGCTATTCCATTTTCACAATAATAGTTTAAAAAATTTAAACAATCAAAGGCTGTAAATTTGCAATCGGTGTTTGATTGGAATCAGTCAATCGTGTCCGTCGGCTGAGTAAAACAGAGTAACCTTGACCGTGACGGACATCACGTTTGTTCCGGTGTAATATCAACCTCCGCTCCCTTCACCTTACATGTACATTCCCCCTTACTCCTTTTGCGCATCGATTTGTCGCTAGTTGCATAGCTCCCTATAAGTTATTTATGTCATATAAAATTTCTCTCATTCAGTACCCAACTCACCCTCCTGAATTTTCTCTTTCATATTGATTGCTTCATTCGTTCTTACTATTGAATCTGCCATTTACATGGCGATTTCATTGTATCCTTTTCTACCACAAGGAGCTTTCAATCGTGATTCAACGATGCCATTTACGCCAATAATTGTAAGCATCCTTTCGAATATTACCATTCTGGTTTTATATGATTATCTCGCCGCGTCGTTGTCCTCACCAAATTCGGTTCTTTACAGACATAGTTGTCAACGAGTGTTTCGTTTACTAAATCCATGTGTGTTATCATTAGACAGGGGGCAAAATCAGTAGTGAGAGAAAGTGGTTTGTTACGTACTGCAGTAGCTATACATTGAATCGCCCTAGTTGAAGTTTCACCTAGATATTATCTCGTTCAGTTCGGTTGCAGTGCCAGGCCGAGTTGGCAGTTTATTCATCACCACTACTCTAACCGTCGACTTTGATCTTTGATTATCATGATTATGACAGATTGGTCGACTGATTTAGAAATTACACGAACTGAATTTGCATTTGCAATGCTTGGTAATTATAATATTGCGTTTATTGGTATTCTCCAACTTTCAACAGATTGTCTTGGCGACAATTTCTAAAATATGCAAGTTTAGAAAGTATTGCAAAGGTTGAAACTCCTTTATGAAAGCAAGACTGAGCTCTGGCGTTAAACTTAAAAGTATTCACCAAAATAGGTAAGATCGAATAGAATCAGAATCTTGAAATAAACAAACTTTTAAAACTCAGCTATGTCTGTCTATCAATGTCTGTTTCGTGTTAAAGGTAAATTGCATCTCTTACAGTGCATTCGTTATTTGTTGCGATTAGAAAGCAACTATTTTGAACAGCTTAAGGGTAATATAAAACAAAAGTATAATAGGCCTACAATCGGCAACTATCATAGAGAGCGTATTCGTGGCCAAACGTTTATGGCCTTCCAGATTAGAAAGTAGAAACTTACAACTGAGGGCAGAATTGTCGTGGTGACAATTTTAATCCAGAATATATTTTTATCAATCCGACCAATTTGTCTATTAGGAATGATTTGTAATTACTTAGTCTAATAAATATGCTAACTACATGCATACATATCCATTGATTTGCTTGATTGCTGGGTTAATTTGCGGAACAGTGTTTTGTATTTTAATGAGTCAGTGTTTATTTGAAGTTTCTTTGCTTAGACTCGAATGTATCGAACAAATAAAATTAATACTATTCTTGGGCAAAGTTTGACAATACAATCGTTATAATTTTGATAGTCTTTTGTTTGTTATTTGGGTCAACCTATTGTTTCACCTCGACCTCGCAATACACGAGTAGCGAACTTTTAGGTGAGGCGATGTCGAAAATGGTTTAGAAGTTTAGGGGCATTGTTTGCCGTGCTTAGATGTATTTGTGAGGCTGCTGTAGCTGAGACGTTTTACGTAACGAGCCTTGCTGCGAGGCAAGTGCTTTGCCACGTGGAGCCACGCGGGCCGCGCAGCCGTCACGCGACGAACATGCGATACCATAAGACAAGTGTACAATTACTTTGCGGCGATAGGAAATAGAATCTGTTACAATAATTGGATTTAATGCTTCTATTGAGAAGACTCTTACATTTAGCATCCGTTTAAGTAGCGGTTTTCTGACATAACGTATTCACTTTGGGCTCGGATGTCACTTATGACGACAGGATTTTGGTTGGCTGTTTTGGAAATTTGTTTTCGTTTTTGATAAAGTCCAAGGCAACACGTGGGCAGCGTTATTGTCTCATTGTATTTGGGTTTATCAAGCAGTCGATGAGTCAGTCACTCTCGGTTTTAGTATCAGGATGGTTTCCTTGTTGTGATGCGTGGCGTGATGTTTGTATACAAAGTTTTGTTTAGCAATATTCATGAACGGACGTACAGCAGTTGCTTTGTAGGTACGCTTATTCCTGGGAAAATTTAGAACAATTCAGTATTTAATAAAAGATCTCTTCTTTAACTCTCAAATTAAACGATGATTATATTGATATAAATGGATTTAATTCTCACAAATGTTCAGTTCAACCGTCGTACAACGAATACTTTTATTACCGCTCGTTTTTCAAACGTCAACAAATGTCATACAAAGTGTTGTCATAGTTAACTTTGATTCGATACAATTAAATAGTCGATTTAATATTTAATAAGAGTAATAAAAATAAATACTATTCTAATATTTACTAAATTTAATAC
The DNA here is from genome assembly GCA_916614155.1 of Mesoligia furuncula. Taxonomy (NCBI): domain Eukaryota; kingdom Metazoa; phylum Arthropoda; class Insecta; order Lepidoptera; family Noctuidae; genus Mesoligia; species Mesoligia furuncula. The sequence continues at coordinate 24,823,970 of OU744800.1, read as the reverse complement.
TAATGCAATTGTACTCACTACTACTAATATTATATCATACTAGATGGGATTTTATAAAAATACCCACATCTGGGCTAATTAACCTTACAACTCGGCCATCCTGCGTAAGTGAGTCCTCTCACTTGTTTGGTGTAAATTGTTATAATAACCAATTTGGTAGTACATAACAAAAAAATTAAGAAAAAAAAAACTAAATTTATATAATAACTTGATTATGAATACATATTTCTACATCTAATTTCATTCTTCAATGATTCATTATCACAATATAAATTCAAATTTACTTTACAGTTCAACTAAGGTACTATAATATATGTATATATTATAACTATCACAATCTATGTCTATCACAAATTCTCATCACAATCAAAAATAAATTTCGAAGTGCTTAATTTACATTCATACATCGAAGTTTATCTCAACTAAGCTTTTCGTTTTCTAGGTTTCAAATCATTATCACATTAAATTCAAATTCATGAAGCTGGATCTGCATTCTCATTCTTTGTTTCTTGCACAATCTGTCACGATCTTCGGTCAACTGTGCGGCACCGTTATCTTGGTACCATTCATGATCTGCACTGACCTCATATGACAAATTGTGCTCACATCATATAATCTTACTCACTATCTTGCAATCATAATATGTGCGACATCGATTTCTTAATGCCATTCATTATCTGCACTGATTGCTCATGTATATATATCCTTAACAATGACACGCAATCTACTAATTTTCATCAGGGAAGTTGATTAACTCGTGTAAATTAGCAAATTATTATTATCTAATAAAATGAATAATTATTGTTCCTATCTACTATGTAGAATATACACTACATACATATATCACTCGCTCTGTACCTCTGTACCCTCACTGTGATCACTGTCAGTGCTTTCACTGGTGTTACCTCTAAAGTTCATCCAGGGATGGATTTTATCTAGCGCAACAACATTTTCATACCTCTTGTTACCTTTTCTTGTTATTGGAGTGTCTTCGACAAGAAATCTGTCATTAGGTAATATTTTGAGGATTCGATAGGGGCCTTGGAATTTGGGGACAAGTTTATGTGATTTTCCTACATGATCTTTGTCTATTACGGTCCTTTCTATCCTAACCAAATCACCTACGTTATGTTTTGTTTGACCCTTCCTATGCTTATCAAACTTCTTTTTAGCATAATCCTGTTGTTTTTCTATTCTTTCCCTAGCATTCGACCTTAGTTTTACTAACGCATCACCATCGATTCGTTCGGTTGTTTCGGCAATTACGTCACTCAATAAATTTTCCGACGCATTCGTCAATCTACAACCGAACAACAGCTCGGAGGGACTCTTCCCTGTTGTCTTATTAATAGTGGTATTAATACCTAACTGTACGTCACCGATGTAATCGTCCCATAAGTTGTCATTTCCGCCATGACATTTTGTACTTAAAGCATCAATTATGGTTCGGTTAAACCTTTCGACCTGTCCATTCGCTCTTGGAGTAGCAACTGCATTCAAGATATGCTTTAATTTTAATAGGTCCATAAAATTCTTAAATTTTGCACTTGTGAAACAAGAGCCGCGATCCGTTATAAGACGAGAAGGAACGCCGAAATAACTAAAATGTTCCTTAAATACCTTGATTGCCGTAGTCGTCTTAGTATCTTTTACAGCTCGTATATTAATAAATTTTGTAAAAGCATCTATAATGACAAGCAAATACATGTTGCCTCTCTTAGAGCGAATGAACGGGCCCAGATGATCGGCATGTAGTGTATGGAATGGTTTCTCCAACTTAGGTATGGGATGAAGCATTCCTTCTTTGGGACCACCAGGTGCCTTATGATGCGCACACTCCAAACATGCTAAGACATATTTCTTAGTGTACCTACGCATTTTTGGAAACCAAAATATGCTTTTGATACGACTCAAAGTTTTTTCGAAACCAAAATGGCCCACCTCGTCGTGGTTCATGCGCAGCACTTGCCACCTACAACCCCTCGGAACTACCCATCGCAATCCTTCGTCTAAAATTTTATACACATAAGTACCCTTCAACAGATAATTCTTACGCACGTCAGCTACAAACTTCGTCTTGTTGTCTTCTAAAATGTCCCTTATACGTTTTATTTCGCTATCATCGCCCTGTACAGTAGCGATCCAGTCTCGAACGTCTACGTGTAAAACATCAAAAACGTGCTCCGTATCCGCATCGGTTGGCTCACCGACAGGGGCACGACTGAGAGCATCTACGTGAGCCATTCGCGAACCCGGTCTGTACCCAATTTCGCAGTCATACTCCTGAAACTGGATCCACCAGCGAGAAATCCGAGGTACAAGATCCCTCTTCGTTAAGGTGGTACGAAGAGCGTTACAGTCGGTGACTATTTTAAATCTGAGCCCTAGTAAATAGACTCGAAAACGATTTAAAGATGCGACAACCGCCAAAGTTTCCAATTCAAAGGAGTGAAATTTTTGTTCGTCTACTGTAGTTTTACGACTGTAATACGCCACTGGCCTAAGTAAACCGTCTGTACCTCGCTGTAGGAGAATTCCCGCAATACCTAGCTTCGATGCGTCTGTATGAATTTCGGTTTCTAAATGAGGGTCGTATAAGGCTAATACAGGGCGTTCAACTAATTTTGCCTTCAAAATTCTAAATGACTCCGCCTCCTCCGCCGTCCATTTCCATTCGAATTTAGACTTTAACAGGTCTGTCAGTGGACGGGCAACAAGGGCGAAGTCTTTTACGAACCTCCGAAAAAAGCTAGTTAGGCCAATAAATCGTCTGACATCATGAACGTTTCGCGGAGTTGGAAAGTTTTCTATAGCTAATGTTTTGCGCTTTCCTGGGCTTATGCCCTCACCACTTACATGAAACCCTAGAAACTCTAGCTCGGTACAGAAAAAACTACATTTTTTTACCTTAAGTGTAAGACCTGCGTTTTTTACTAGTTGAAGTACCTCCTCTAGCCGTCTCATTCCCTGATCAAAAGATCGTGAAGGAATCAATACATCATCCATATAAACGATCGTATAACAAACTTTCGACAGTATTTTATGCATTGCTCGTTGGAAAATAGAAGGAGCGTTTGCTAGACCAAAAGGCATGCGTTTAAACTGATATTGCCCATCGGGAGTAACAAATGCAGTCTTGTCTTGAGACTTTGCCTCTACTGGAATCTGGTAGTAGCCAGATGCAAGGTCTAAACTTACAAATAAAGAATTACCAGCTAGCCTGTCAAGTTGATCATCAATCAAAGGTAGCGGGTAGTGTTCCTTTTTTGTTTTATTATTTAATGCTCGATAATCGACACATAATCTGCTTTCCCCAGTCTTTTTCTTTACCAGTAAAACTGGGCTAGCGTAAGGTGAGTTTGACTCGCATACTATGCCTGCATCAATCATTTCCTTAACCATAGATTGAACCTGTCTACGCTCCGGAAAGGAGAGCCTATACGGGCGATAAACTACTGGTTGCGAGTCACTTAATTCAATTTCCATTTGAACTACATTAGTCAATCCCAAGTCTTTAAGGTTATCCGAGAAACACGTTTCATACTTTTTGAGCAGCTCTTTTAATTTGTTAACCTCATTTTCACTAAGCTGTTTACCATAATTGAGAGCAGAATTAGTCTCAGCATTTTCAAAATCTAACAAATTTATATTCAAGTAGTCTCTCGTACAAAGAACTCGAGTAATAAGCGTATCCTTATTCAAACAAACCGTACTGTCACTAAAATTTTGCACCAGTATCCTAACCTCTCCGTTTTCTATTTCATATTCACCCGGCATCAAATAGTATTCGTTCTGTGATATCCCGCGTAAGGAGCCACTAACGTGGACTACACCTGAATATTTATTTCTAGAAATACACGGCAATGGATACATTTCCTTAGGGGGTATTACAATATCGGTTTTCAAACTTAATTGTAATTTAACTGAATGATCACGAGTAAATATTAATGAATGTGTAGTTTTCGTTATGACTATTCCTGGTTTCTCTGTGAAGCTGTGTCCAATTAAAACTGAATATTTAATAACGCTATCATCGACGACATACGCGCTAACTTCCTCTACAATACCTTGAATATCAATAATGACGTTTGATACGCCTACTGGTATCACTATACTCTCACCTATACCCCTCATAGTCGGTAAGTTACTATCAGTCCACGTGATTCCCCTCCTAACAGCCTCACTGTGACGAATCAGCGTACATTGGCTACCCAAATCTACGTAGCCTTGAATAACTTCACCGTTGAGTTTCAGATACATTAAATATTTATTGTCATTACAATTATTTGTTTCAATGCGCATCACGTCTTTTTCTTTAGGTTTATCAATTTTATTGGCCGAGTCAGAGGGTAACCTGGGACAGTTAATTGATAAATGACCTAATTTGGCACAAACATTACACTTCAATATTTTTTTTGTGCATCTTGAACTGAAATGCCCAGGTTCATTGCAATTAAAGCATACAATTGACGCATTATTATGAGACTTCGAAGTCTTAGTTTCGCTGCCATTAGCCGTCTGCTTAGAACTGTTACTAGATAATGAAGAGATAGTGTTATTACGTTTATCATAGTTCACCCTTGACCTATCTGGTTCACGAAGTTGTTGCTTGATTGATTGAAAATATGTGAGAACCTGCTCCGGCTCCTGACATTTAGCTGCTTTCGCGCCTAATCTTAATGACCGATCCTCTATCCCATATAGTAGGCAATCTACCGCACGTTTACCATGTATTTCGCATCGATTTAGCAGATTAATTTTTTCATAATAATAATGTTCTAACGAATCGTTAAATTTCACACGTTTTGACAACATTTCGGTTAGTAATTCGGCATAGTCTTCACTACTCGGAAATGACTGCTCTAATTTGTTCTTCCACTCAGACCATGAATACGACATAGATGGAAGGGCCTGGTACCACGATTTGGCAATCCCTGACAGTTTAGGCAGAGCGTAATGAATTATTTGGTCGTCGCCCCAACCGTAGAGTCTCGCACATTCGTCAACTTTATTGATCCACATAACTATAGTCTGACTCTTAACCATAGGGTCAAAATCTGGAATCACATTGCCTAGCATGGGAAATTTGTTACCCTGAGGTCGACTATTGGTTAAAGCTTCCACCAAAGTAGCTAAAAACGCTTGCGTGTCACTATTAAGAACATTGGGGGTACTCACGTGACCAGGAAGTTCAGGTGTGTGACGCTCGATGCTGGATTCTGACCGCCTGCTGCGGCCTCGCCTGTTGCGTCTCCTATCCATGCCCCGGCTGGGACGATGTCGCCGACGCTGCTCATAGCTGCTACTCCGACTGCGATCCCCGTCACTGCTGCGACTCCCGTTCGGTCGGTGACGGCGTCTCGTAGACAGCTCACGGGAACTGCGGCCTCCACTACGAAGAGATTCCAACGAACCATCGCGATTGCTCGATCGCTGCCTTCGCTGCTTCCGTTTATGCTTAGTGCTTGTTCTTGTTTCTCTGCTCCGGTCACGACGACGTTTACGCTCATTGCTCTTGCGATTACCGCTAGTTTTATCCATTTGTTACTCAGATAATAACCAGTGACTTTCGAACACAACAAAAAAAAAAAATCCGTAGTTATTTTGGTAATATTTTTTCAAACTTGTAGGCGTAATGGACTTGTCGCACTTCTGAGATAAAAGATCTCTTCTTTAACTCTCAAATTAAACGATGATTATATTGATATAAATGGATTTAATTCTCACAAATGTTCAGTTCAACCGTCGTACAACGAATACTTTTATTACCGCTCGTTTTTCAAACGTCAACAAATGTCATACAAAGTGTTGTCATAGTTAACTTTGATTCGATACAATTAAATAGTCGATTTAATATTTAATAAGAGTAATAAAAATAAATACTATTCTAATATTTACTAAATTTAATACTAATGCAATTGTACTCACTACTACTAATATTATATCATACTAGATGGGATTTTATAAAAATACCCACATCTGGGCTAATTAACCTTACATTAAACAGGAAGTTTCTATGTTGAAACGGGCGATTGTATGCGTGGGCGTGCCGTGGGCCTGATTGTTACAGTCGTACGGTTATTGCGCATTCGGCTTGTTGTCGTGCGGCACATGTTGAGGTCATCGCGTGTAATAATTAATTCTTAAGTTTCATTTATCATACATTATGAGGAATAGACAGAATGAACACGCAAAGCGAACGCATTATTCAATCATTTAAATACTGAGCGTCAAATTAATGCTGCAGTCGAACTAGGAAGATGAAATCGAGCAAATTTAATGACCACCTATACGGATCACGTAGGCACTGATGATTCTCATTCCTATGTCGTATAGTGATCAACGTCACCATTCCCTGAAGTTTATCTTGTTGTTTGTTCTCGTAAAGTAGTTATGTAGGTACCTATATAAAATGAAGTTTGCTCTAATTCGGACGAAGCATTGGCATTAACATCCCAAAATCGGATTATCGTGACCCTCGCAACAAGCCAAGTGGGCTTCTTCACCGACAAGCCGAGAGTCAAGTTGGCAATAAGTGCCTACCTATGCGGTATTCATTTATAAGTTTGCCAGCTTACAACAAAGTTTGGAACAACTATTGGGTCGTTTCTTCTAGTAGTTGCAACTTCGCTAGTTTTTACGCCAACAGGCCGAGTGATCGCGTAACGTGGGCGCGTACGCGCAGCGCTGGGTGCGGCCATGTAGGTCGTTGAACCGGCTTTGTTTGCCAGCTCAGCTTGCACAGTCACGTCCCACGTCGGAATTATATTATCGATGACAGCCGTCACATTTGCCCTGATAGGACACACTTTTGTTCCGGGTTCGCTTGAAATCTTTGACGATCCGCCAAACTTTTCCATTTAGTATTCACATTTGGTCGTTTAGAAATGTTAAACAGGCAATCATTTAACGAATGACGAACTGTAAACCGAAACAGGCTTGTAACAATAGCTGGCACCAAAAGCAAAGTGAGAGTCGTCCCTGTAGTGACGACGACTAAAGTTATTGTAGTAACGCTGCCTACCTACGTAATGTTCCGCGTTGTTCATACATTAAACAAGGGATGTCGCCATAACTCGCTAATATAGTCATCGTCGAAACAGTTTCATAGCGTTTACTTGTAGCTTTGTGGGAGGTGGTTAAGCGACAACAGATTGTCTTAACAAAAATTGGAATAAGTTTGTTTCATTTAATACAACTGTGCCAAACGAGGACTTTTTACAATGAGCGCGTAAAAAATTTAATTCAAATGTTCATACAAAAAACCATTTACACCGCTAGATTGAAAAAGGCCAATGAATGAAAAACATACTGAAAACACTGTTACTTAACCTATAGACATAACTGAGAAAGAACCAAGCATTGAATTCCGCATTCCGCTATTTCGATGTTTTACTATGATTTATTTTTTATAGTGACAGTTGCAAAGACACGTAAGCGAAGGCTACTAACATTTATGTTGTTTGGGTAGTGTAGGATCTGTTAGATTGAAAGACCCCAAAACCTGGCAGAAGAGAGTGATAGTGAGAATTGTTGATTTTCAATTGTTTTTTTAATTTGTCTCCAGGTGTGGGCCGCTGCAGCAGCCAGTCGGGCAGTGAGCGCGAATCGGATGAGAGCCCCAGATGCAATGAGCAATCAGCTCCCGTCGCCATTCCCGACAGTGATGATCTGCAGAGGCGTAAGGAGGAAGCGCGCAGGAAGCGCCGCAGAAAGAAGCGCTCCGGGAGCTCTGTCGTCACGTCATGTTTCCAAGGTAAGGAACAAATATAGGCAAAAGCCTTATCTTCGGAGTATGCATATTGGTTCAGTTTATGCTGCCTTGATTTTTCGAGATAACAACGAAAGTAACTAGGTTACACTGTTTACAATTGAAGTACTTTTTCAATTTCCCGATGAGTCTTTTTGTCCCGACAATGTAGTTGTTGCCAGTATTATTTTTAATGATTATCATATCTTTGTCCACAGACCTCTACAAGCTAACAGGGGAGGTTTTAGGCGAGGGCGCGTACGCTTCGGTACAGACGTGCGTGAACATCTACACGGGCCAGGAATACGCAGTGAAGATCATCGACAAAGTGCCGGGGCACGCCCGCGCCAGGGTGTTCCGCGAGGTGGAGACATTCCACTACTGCCAGGGACACCCGAACATAATCCAGCTCATTGAATTTTTTGAGGACACCGACAAGTTCTATCTTGTCTTCGAGAAGGTGAGAATCATTTTACTCCTCATGGTATCTTCAAGAATCAGGACTTAGTTTTGTTTGCAGTAAACATTTCCAACTACTCCCAACCCGACCTCCTGGAGCCCTCTGGCGTTTCTTGATTGTAATTTCACCGTGTCCCTGTCCCATATACAAACATGGTCCTACTTTCATCTATTTGTCCTTTTCCCATTTAACATTATTCCTTGTTGGATTACTTAGCCTTTGATGTCAAGTTTTCTCTAAAAATTCGTTTGATCTGAAATTCCTTTTGACGACTTATTTGGTGGTTATCACATAATTGAGTAGTTTTTTGTGTTGAACTCTGTAGGGACTACGATATTATCCTTAGCAAACACTTCCACTTTTGTATACTCTTCATCAGTTTAACACTGAAAACTTTCAATTCTATGGAATTTATTTACTTTTATGTTCGAAATTGAATGAAAAACGTTTTGCACGTTGTTAAAATTAAAAAAGTCGATAGGTAAGTAGTTACTAGAGTGTATCTTCGATTATATGGTAGTAAATAAAAGTGACACATACACATGCTGAAAGAATTCATATAGTTCATCGAGTTGTATATTACACACACTATCGCTGTAGACGACGTGTGGGAGTTTATCTCGTTTCGTAATTACATCATTATTACGATGGAAGGTTCTAGAATAGCGTTCATCTTTATTTTCATTATTGATCAGTAATAACGACTTTATTACAATTTGGTCTTTATGTACAGACGCCAGCACATCAAGTTACCTGAAACTGTCAAATTTTCCCAATCAACTTTGAACCTATTAAAGAAATTTGACAGATAGTAGTAGCTTGATGTGCTGGCGTCTGTACGTACTGCAGCGATAAAAACTTCTGTCACGTATACCTTTTTATACTGAAAATGTTGCTATGCACAGGTATGATTGTGCGCGTAATCTACCATATATTTTAAAGCCTTGTTTGTTGTTTCATTTGTTTACTTTTTTTTTTTTTTGTTTGTTTAGGTAACTTCTTTTATACCTAAGCTCTGCCATTGCATCATTTGAATGAATGCAAACTTATTTTCCTAAATAATGAAACAATAATGAATCATGATTATGCTTTTTCCTGATAATCATGACTTTTGTCTTAACATTTATTTAAGCGTAAATAATTGTAACACATTTGACAATGAGTCAGCCAGCACATGTGGTTCACCATATTAGAACAATACAATTTTAACAAGCTGTTTTGTCACATGGAAAATATTTGCCGTGAAATGTTTCAATTTATCGAAGTGTTATTCGCAATAATGTTGGTACCTACTAGTGTTTATTATTGTACAAAGTTAATTAAAGGACAGTAAGGAAAGTGCAACACTAGTCATAGATAATAAATAAACGAAGCACGATTATTATTATTCCCGCGGTAATAAAACATTTTGAATGGTTGAAGGGTTCTATCTGTGCAGATTTCCCTCGAGCGTTCGTTTTTTTTCTTCAACAATTATTCCATTGTTCTGTTTAATCCAGAAGCCGTAAAAACAGTACGAAGGGCTTTCACAGTCATTTAACTTTCATTATTGACATCATAGCTTAGAAAATTACACCACTTAGCGTCAGTTTCTCGAAGTGAATAAATTGCATCTTCAACTTTATTTGTACCACGAGAACTGTTGGAAAATCGTTTTAATATTAGTTGTGATTATTATGGAATTATTGCGTAGAAGGATAGGAGTCTTGTTATAAATTCATTCAGCTGAAATAGCTTTTTAGGTTTATTATCGTTAGTAATGTACTCGACCACCAAGTATATAGCAACAGTTTCATTTCCTAATTGGTGGCCTGCTCGCAAATATAGCCTGTTGCGAGCGATATCTGATATGGCTGGCACTGTTTACAGCCGTTATCTTGTTGTGTCTGTTCCTGTGTACCTACAATATTATTCAATGATAAACTCCTGCACCACACTTATTTTGAGCAATTTATGTCTAAATTTATCTAACTGGCAATCTTAAAAGAAGCGTAGGTTATCGTCTTTTGATTTATAGAACATCTTTTTCAGATATCCCTTCCTGTTTTCAGCAATCTAGCCTAGAAAATCATCAACTTATCCTTTTCAGACATCCCTTCCTGTTTTCAGCAATCTAGCCTAGAAAATCATCAAGAAGTCTATAATTATAAACAACAAAAAGTTTTCCCTATAATCAATAATTACCGTTTCTTGTTTCTTATCGTATATCACCTTCAATGTTACCGTGTTTTGTTTCAAGTGCCATTGTGTTTACGTTTCTACAATAATCTATGATCGATTGTTCCAGATCAACGGCGGTCAACTCCTGTCTCGCATACAGGAGCACCATTATTTCTCAGAGCCGCAAGCGGCAGAGATCGTGCGTGAGATAGCGAACGCTTTACATTTCCTCCATGGTAAAGGTGTCGCACACCGCGATCTCAAGCCAGAGAACATATTATGCGTTCACCGCGACAGACTCTGCCCAGTGAAGATATGCGACTTCGATCTTGGGAGTGGAATAAGTTTCACTTCGAGCCTCGCAAGCCCGCTGGCGACGCCGCAGCTTATGACGCCAGTGAGTTTATTTTTAATAATTATACTTTTTCTATCAACCCTAATATCGTACTTTGAAGTACTCCTTTGTTAAGTTGTGTTTTTGAAGATTCACTGGTTAAATTTATCAAAAGGAGCTATTAAGAAAATATCCTTTGTTAGATTAACTTTGACAGAATATCGTGTAGTACGATAAATATTAATACTTTACATAACAAAGAATAGGTATAGCGTCATTTTTTAAGGGATTTAGATTACATCATATTCGACCTCTAGACACGTAATCGGGTAAGTTCGTACGATCTGTAATCCCCAACCTTGAGCTAAGCGGTTTTAACAGCTCTTATAAAATGTAGTAGTTTAAATCACGGTTCATTAGTCAATTTGTACTTGACTGTTCAGCATTATTTTATCTATCACTTTGTGGTAGTCTCTCTCTAGTCACGTTTCTATCTTTTATCGCTCATTATTCCTCTCATTCAGCAGTGTCAGTATTGTGCATCTTCGATACGCTGATATTATCTCCAATAATTACGGCCTTTTCTATCACCCTTAGCAATTCGTTATCTCTGACGCGTAATAATTCTTTGTTTTGCACTTAGGACAGAGATAAATTAACAGCGAAAATACTGATTAAATTTTGCAAACATTTTACGATAAACGGTAGTCATATTTTTGGCCACTAGTACTAGTGCAAATTGATAAGACAAAAAAAACATTGGTTTGTAATTAATTTAACTGATAACTCTGACGTCTCTGTTGACTTTATAAGCTGTTTTTAAATCTAGTTCATTGCTATTTTATATAAAAAACAAAATTGACAATAGAGTTTGGGAGCGTAGATAATAATGACTAAAGCCTGGATATACTGACGAAAGATGACAATAAAAAGCATTAGGATAATATAAATCCATTAAAAGATTAAGAACTTGTAAACAATCAACTATCTGTTTTGTTGTTTACCAAAATTAATCCGGTAGTCCGAGGACATGATAATTAAAAGATTAATTGTATGTCTGGTGTAAAAAATTATTGATCAAATCTATGAATCATCCCTGTAGGCATAACAGAGAGGTATTGTTACAAATCAAGTGTCAATTGGCATTGGGTATCGAATAAAGTGAAATAATACCGTATTATAAGTCATAACAACCGCTGAACCTAACATCTGTGCGTCATATTTTGGCCATTGACGCTTTATCAAATGCCATGTGGTACTGAATTTTGTGTTGCGCAGTTGTAACCGTTTGTCTACTCATGTGGTTGTAAACAGATGAAAGATCAACTGAAAATATTTAAAAAATAATGGCTTTAACAGATATGAAATACATTATGTATGGTAGCTGAGATTAGATGGAAAACCAGCTATTTCGAATATTGAGAAAGAATAAAAAACAGCAAAAGAGGTCGAATTAGAAAAACGACAAATGCAACCGTAATAAAAGCATTAAAGCTAACAATCCTCAATCTTAAGTCAACGAATTAGTTCTCTCTAAATCGCAAGATATGGAAAATTCTCAATAACAAATTATGTTGACTAATCACAATACACTATGCATGGAAGTTGTAAAGATATAATCTAAATCCTGAGTAATCGAACCTAGCCTTCGGAAAACTGAACAGTATTTTATTATTATTACGAATAACGCCTTGAATGATTTATTGATAGTCTTTGAATATTGTAACTTCATGGCGAATAATAGCATTTATTTTTATGGCCGTTCGGAATTTTGCCCACTTTACTCTTATCATTAGAGAAATTTAAATATCTTTAACGTCAGTCGCATAATAATCTTTGTACATATCTTGCACAGCATATTGGGAAATCAATTTTCTTCTTTCAATTAATACATCGTCTTAATCATACAAGATTCAAATAGGTTTTTAGAACATCTCTAGCACCATGATGCTCATTACAATTCCCCAATATTAGATGAACACTCACAAGAACCTCAAACTAAACATCCTCTCCTTTGTCATAGGTGGGCAGCGCGGAATTCATGGCACCAGAAGTGGTGTCCCTATTTGCGGGCTCAGCAGCGAATCACTACGACAAGCGATGTGACCTGTGGTCACTCGGAGTGATCGCGTACATCTTGTTGTGCGGCTACCCGCCCTTCAGAGCCGACTGTGGCTCCGACTGCGGCTGGGAGCGCGGCGAAAACTGCCGCGCTTGCCAGGAGCTGCTCTTTAATACCATACAGGTATGTTTTACTTTCATCATCATCATCCTTTGCTTCGTCAGTTTTGTTAAGTCATGATGTTTTTAGGGAAACTGATAGTATTCTTCTTAGCTATTGTCGCATTAATAGTCTCCTGAAAGGAGTCGTTCTTTGTGGCTCTGGTATCTGGTAAATTTTAGAGAGTATTGCAACATATCTTTAAAAACTTTTGAATATGAATGCAATCCCACTATATGTATTCAAAAGCATTAAAAATCTAATTGTGTACAAGGGATGTTAAAAGTTCTAAGGTATTTTCGAATGCTGTTCTGTTTTGCGGCAGTTAAAAATTTAAGATGCTGATTTTAAAACGAACATTAAGATTCTGCAGAAAATTTGGTACCCATAAACAATTTGTACTAACAAAATCTTTGCTTTTGCCTACAGGAGGGACGTTACACGTTCCCCGAAGAAGAGTGGGCGGATATATCTAGCGACGCGAAGGATCTGATCCGTCAGTTGTTAGTGCGTGAGGCATCGCACCGTCTGAGTGCTGAGCGAGTTCTCACACACCCGTGGCTGCGTCGCGCCGATCCGATGGCTCATCATCCGCAGCTGCAGACTTCTATTAATATTAAACGGTGAGTTGGACCTGGTGCTAAGAGTAGCGAATGAATGAGGAATGTTCAGTCCATTAGGAGTTCTTGGGGTATTAGCTACGTTGCACGGTTTTAATAATAAGGAGATCTCTGCATGAATTGTGCATTTTTCTCGCAAAAAAGGTATCCTATGTTACTCGGGAATAATGTAGCTTTTTATCAGTGAAAGAATGTTTGTAATATATTCAGAATTTCCAGAGATCTTCTACAAATATACCAATTCGAATTTAGATTGGTCCTTTAAGACAGTTTACTGCTGACTTTAGATTCCGGAATACAATGAACAAGAACTGTAGAAAAGGAAGCACTCCTTTAAGGATTATAATAACGATGTCATTTATTTTGTCCCACAGCAACATGTCAGCGCGCAACTTGTCAAACTTCGCGGAGTCGGCGATGGCGGTGAACCGGGTGATCCAGCAGCACTTCTCCATGAACTACTCGTACATGGACCCGCCGGCGCGCGCGCTGCGCAGCAGCAAGTCTGTGCAGCCCGCCGCGCGCGTGCCCATCCCCGAGCGCGAGCGGGACTGCTGCGCGCCGCTGGGCCTCAGCCCGCCCGCCGACTCCGAGCTGCTGCGCCGGCGCCTGGCCGCCGACGTGGCCGTGCACTAGCGCCAGCGGGCCTGCCGCGGGCCGCCGGGCCCGGCCCCGCCCGCAGACTTCGAGCTGCTACGCCGGCGCCTGGCCGCCGACGTGGCCGTGCATTAGCGCGAGCGGGCCGCCGGGCCTGGCCCCGCCCGCAGACTCCGAGTTGCTACGCCGGCGCCTGGCCGCCGACGTGGCCGTGCATTAGCGCGAGCGGGCCGCCGGGCCTGGCCCCGCCCGCAGACTCCGAGTTGCTACGCCGGCGCCTGGCCGCCGACGTGGCCGTGCACTAGCCACGCGACCTGTGACGTCACGCCGCCGCCCCTCCAGTGATAGCTGTAACTGATAGCCCCGCCCCGCGACGCGGCGGATTTATTTGAGCCTTTTAAAGATATATTTTTATGAGTAAACAAACGACTGAGTAGATTTATCGATATGTAGAGTATTCGTGAGTTTATGTTGAGGCGCGGCCCTCGCGCGGAGGACCGGCGACGGTCAATAAAAATCGTATTATACCGAGATAGTTCCGCCGATCTACGTACTGTACGTCTTGTGTCGATTACGGGGATGAATAAACTGTTTATGTTTTGGATTTATAAAATCCGCGTTTCGAAATTTGAGCTTATGTATTCGTGTAATCGCCTTTAGTTTGTGGCCTATCCTTTGCAATAAATAGAAATTATGTAATTTTCGATGGCGTTTTTGGATACTAGTCTGTTTATGTGATTGTTTTTTTGCATTTTTACCAACGATGGAAACCCACATCTCATTAATTAAGATTGAATCAACCTAATATTTATATAAGAGAGTTAAGGGCAATATGTGACATTATTCCGAGAGGTGCAAGTGTAATGTAGTAGCTCGTTATTACTTTTGATCATTACATTACTTTATGATAATTAAGAGTAAAAATTGCTTCGTGATGTCCGTTGAAAAGTGGAGGGGCACTTGTGAACTGAACTGAATGAAATGTCATATATGACTCGAGCTGTGTTGGTACATATGTTAAGTGTTGCATGGGGTTCCATGGAGCTGCCATACCTTTGTGATCAGTTTGAATACTTTTATATTGCTGAAAGAATGAAGTGTTGAAATAATGTTAAGAGTAGAATTGCTAGACTGTAACCCTGCGTAAACGTTGATTGGAGAAAGAGTCACTAAGCACACTTGTTTAGCCGTCATTCTTTACAATAATACACAAATTTTATTATATTTAAAAAATGTAAATTCTATTTCTATTATTGTGGTCCGGTGGCTTGATCCAATCAATTCTAAACTTTAACTTACGCAAAAAAACTTTGTTAAAATTTTGTTTTCGACTAAATCATTGATATGAATGTATCATTGAAATACAGATGTTTGAATTTTTATATGGTCTATTTATTTATTGTTGCTTTGTTTTAAAAGCTTTATTGAAAGATTTAAAGCCTTTTAAGCAGTAAGTACATGAAGAATATGTCTGAAACAATAATAAAGTACTTAATTGATTTTATCTATTTCTTTTATCTTAGCTGATATTTACCTACATTTTTTATTGCCTTGGAACAGAGAGAGAACGAAAGCATAACGCCTTTAATTCCCTTAGCCAAGCGCACATTACAGTCGCAACTGTCCGCAGCGCAACGCATTTTCATCCAAAAATTGCGATGCAGCCGGTAGTGTGTTGGTTCATAAAAAATGTACGAAAGTAGTGAAGGAGGCTAAGTCGAATTGGGATCGGGCTTGGCGAACACGGTACTCTCTTGAGTGTATTTTGACAGCTGTGTATTGCGTCAATATTGTGTTGGTTTAGTTTGTTGATTGTGATTTTTCCAATAACAAATTGGTTTTCTTTGGGTTATACTGTTTTACATAATTCCCACAAAAAACAACTGAAACAAAGACGAGATGAGCGTTGGATGGTGCGTTATACAATGCCACTAGGAGTATAGTGTTCTGTGTAGAATGCGTTTCAAATAAGAATAGGATCGACTTAGCGCCATGTTGTGACGTCATAGCTGTCAAATCGAATAAATTGGGTAGGGTGAGCAAAACAAGATATTTTTTTAATAACATTAATTATTTACGGAAACATTTTTTTTTCAATTCCGCTCATGTCTGCATCACTGTTTGAGTGGTCATCGTCAACAAATAACAACAATAACAAATTTAACAGGAAACAACCACGTAACATACAGAATTAACGAAAGAAACAGTAACACTCCACAAGCACTCAGTCTCACGAAGAAGCACACCAACAACCACAGAGCATTTAACACCCAACAACGACAAGAGGGCGGCTGGCATCTTCTTTACTTTCTGGTGAATTGTTGTCAACAATGAAAATAAGAAAGAAAGTATCATAATTAAAAAAAAAAATATAACTAATTTTTTTATTTTTTTTCACTTTGATTTATCTAAGACTTGGTTAAACAAAAAAAAAAGTTATTGATACGCAAATAAGTTTTCTTTGCAAACCGTACTTTTCAATCAACATTTGACAGATAGAGGTCATTGACGTTCCTATTCTTATTTGAATCGCATTGTACGTACAAAGCGTTTTCTATGAATGAATACGAATATAAAGCAAATTATAAAAGAAGCGGTGCCAGTACACTACCCTGAGGTAGGCCGTTTTTCTGCGCTCTCCAACGACTTCTTTCCGAGAGAAGGTGGACCTGAAACCGACGATTGTGGAGGAGTTCTCGGAGTATTCGGACAAAGTTCTGATCGTTTATCAATGTCTCCACCTTCCATAGCAACCGTTTGAGGTTGACTGTATCATAGGCAGCTGACAGATCCACAAAAACAGCGCCTTTAACCATTCCTATCTCGAAACCATCCTCATTGTGTTGAACAAGTTTGAGGGTCTGATTGCAGCAAGACTTGACGGGTCTGAAACCAGCTTGCTCCGGGATTAACTTCGGTTCAATAACACTCGTTAGTCGGTTCAGCAGCATTCTCTCAAACAATTTGTACGTATGGCAGAGCAGAGATATTGGACGAAAGTTTTTTGGATCGTCCGTTGCTTTACCTGGCTTCGGAATATCCTTGTGCCACAAAGGCTGAAAAGCCGAAACAGTTTTTTAAAGTGTGTCGTTCCACTCTCTGGCGGACCATCACAAGAGATTACCTTGGGTAATCTGGAAGTCTTTAAACAGACTCCGGACCCAGGTAGGCCGAAGCAAGGATAACCTGTTCAGGTGGAGATTCATAGACGACTCCGCCTTGGAGTGTAAATGTGGTGCTGTCCCACAAACGATGGGACACTTAATATCGTGTCCTGCGTGTCCTGTCAGCTGCACGTTACAGGAACTGATGGACGGTGATGAAGGCGCCAAACAAGTAGCCGAATTCTGGGCCGAGTACATTTAGATTGCTATCGACACGCTAAGAAGAAGAAGCAAATTATAGAGTGAACAAGGATTGGTAGGACTTTGATATCTCTGACATCGATTTAAGGGGTGGGAGTGGGGCGAGGGGAGGGGAGAGGGGTACAACCCCCTGTGAAGGAAAAGTTGCGGAAACCCCCCCCCCCCTTTTTTAAGATATGACCTTTTTAATATTCTAACCTAACCACTTTCGAATTTTCATTTAAGTATTGACATCTATTTAAAGGTCAGAAAAGTGACAAATAAAATGAAGAGGGAAGTACCAGACCCCTCACCCCTTTATTTTGAAATTTTGAAATTTACAAAAATGTACCTATGTGCTTAAACTTAGTCGACGGAGCCCCGCTTCGAGGGGCTCCTACTTCTGGGTGGTTTAAAAAAAAATAACCACGAAGGGGATGGCGGGGTCTTACGACCCCGCCATCCCCTTCTAACCTAACCTGTCCGAGTCGCGGTGCCCCAAGTCGCGAGCTCGCTTCGCTCGCTCTTGCACCCTATGTTGTCATTGCAAATGTGTTAGTTTTCTTCGCTCGCTCTAGGCGTAGTCGACAGAGCCGGGCTCCCACTTCTGAGTGGTTTAAAAAAAAATAACCACGAAGAGGATGGCGGGGTCTTGTCCATCCCCTTCTACTTCTAACCTAACCTGTCCAACTCGGGGTGCCCCTTAGACAAAGAAAAGTATAGACGGCGGGTAGCTCCATTTCATTTCCACAAGAAAGGGATAAAGTATTGAGTTATTATAAGTAATAGAAAAGGATAAAGCTATACTATTTCCGTCTCTCACTGCGTGCCAGTTTTTTCAAGGCAGCTACTTATGTAGCCTATGTTAGTTAAGTTAGTTTTTTGTCTCATGTGTGGCCACGCTACCCGATGCTCTATAGCTTTCTTACTCTAAGGGGTGCCCCAAGTCGCGTCAAAATGGCGTCGTTTTACGTTTTGTTTCACATATCGGCAATAGTCGGCAAATTATAAGTGTTAATTTAATAGCACTGATTTAAATCAGCGAAATATAAGTAAGATAATGAAATATGCATAAAAACTCATAACTCACTAAATAGTGTGTGTGTGAATTGAGTGAGCACCCTAAATAAAATTAATAATATATACTAGTCATTTAGTAAAAGGTGTGAAACAATTGTAAAAACAATCTTACAATTTGTAAAAAGATAAAACATGAGATATATCAGTTAATGAATGCTCACTCAGTTCGCACATACGACCACCCTGAATCTCAGAACGTATGAAGATTTCATGTAAGATTTATGTACTACTCTTTAGTAAAACCTTTATAAAGTTGTCGTTTTAGATATCAATCGCCAAGGGCCGTATAAAAAAAAATTACAAATACTTTCATATGCTCACTCAATTCACACACTTTGAAAGGACCCGATTTCTTATGAACAAACCATAATTTCATTTTGTTATAAATCTTGTTTTATTAAAAGGTATACACGTGATTTTGTAAAATACAAAGCGAACCATAAATGTAGCCCGTTTTGTAATAGTTAATTAATATAAGTGCTCACTCAATCCACACAATTCTGAAAAGTTATAAACGTTAATATCTTTGAATTTATAAGGATTAGAAAGCTATAAATTGCGCTAGTTTTAGTAAAGAAAAGTTACTAAAGATTTGCCATTTTACATTTAGTACTCTCAGTTTACTCTAAAAGATATTCAACTGTTTGTGTTTCAATGAAAATCTGCCTACTGTAGGGTTGTCACGCAGGACCGTGTCCTTCCTTCATACTAAGTGTCTATCTGGGCATGCTTCGATTTGTTTGTGCACAGACCCACTAAGCTGGGACTGAATATATTACTAATTTTAATATGGTATCATTTTTATTAGGTCAATTATAAATATGCATAGATAGGTAATGCTACAAAAATAAATAAATAAAACTTAACAACCGATAATCAAAATGTAGCTTCAAGAGTCTAACATAATTAAATATGCATAGATAGGTAATGCTACAAAAATAAATAAATAAAGCTTAACAACCGATAATCAAAATGTAGCTTCAAGAGTCTAACATAATCTCTCGGTATTTGCGAACGCAGCCTTATCCATATTTTGTTAATTTTACTAAACTACCCTCATAATAATATGCACCTAGTTTCGGATTATTCAATCCTGTTTGTTTGTTAAGTTTGTCATTTAACATTAATCGTATTACATATTTATTTCATCATTATTATGAAGTTAAACATTTTAGTGCGTTGACCTTACGTAAAACGAAACGTTCCATGGTGAAACCAAATGTCAAAAGTAACAAAACATTCCTTAATTTCTACGATTTTGATTTTTTTGTTTCTCGTAAACCATTTATCTCCGCAAGTTAAAACTTTGCGTGGAGGCTTCTAATAATAGGACCTATATGTGAAAAAAATATCGACCCTCAACTCTATGGCAGAGATACCAAAACTTAGCCCTTTGCAAATACCACACTTTGAACGTACTACTCCCAGCTGACCACAACCCTAACAACGTATGTACCTCTGTACTGTCGCTCGGCTTGGTCGGTGACCTTTCCTTCCAACTTATTTCCTTTATTACGGCATTCTTCTACTTACTGTATGACCGAAAAACTTACAATAGGTACACTTTGGTCTAACACGCCTTTGCCCGTCACTTACGCTATCATTATTTTCCGCGTTTGGTGTGCGAGGGCCTTTTAATATCACTTTGTTTACTACTCGACTTACGCGTGTCGACTAAGTTAATCGTAGGGTTACTATTTGTGCTCGAACGTTCCTGCGCGGCAACGGGAGGTTATTGTTTACATTACTATGAGAAGAAGCACTCACCTCCGCCAACGACTCCTCGACTAACCTGGCCTTCGCTATTAGCTGATCCACCTCGTGCACCGCGTCGCGAGTCACTCGTTTTCTTATTCTACGATCTAATAATCCGTAAACTATAGGTATCTAACACACGGCACATCATACGGTAACTTTGATATTGAAGCGCGCACTTTGCTTATAAATACGTCGGCCCACTGTTTTGTTCGGTATCGAAAATGGCACGAAAGATTTTGTATCCGGGTCGCGGCACTCCGTACATCCCTCGAAGACGTTGCAGCGCATCGGACCACGACGCTATCGACGACTTCATGCCCTGCCACCAGACGGCAGCCTCGCCGACTAGCAGCATAGGCAGCCCCCGCAGCGCGTGCTCGTCGCTAATGTTGGTGCAGTCGCGGTATACCTCGATAGCGTCGATGAATGACTCGATGACCCGTCAAAACGCGCCGTACACTTTGCGAAGTTGCCCGACCACCGCGCGGTATCACGCGTATCGGGTATCCGTGGTGATGATGTGCATAGTTCATCCTTGTTCGCCAGTATGCTCTCAATGAGAATGCGATTTGCTTTCGCTTGGTTTCTTGTTATATTGCACACAAGGGTCTGAAGCATCTCCTCAGACATGGTGATATTCAGAGACGATGATGATGCGACCACCCTATTTTGCTCCGCGTACTTGTCAGATTCCGACCCACTTTCCCGACTCTTCCGGTTCGTTTTTTTGTTGGTTTCGGCGGCATGGTAACAGGGCACTACCTCTGCTGTTACTCGCTCGAACAACACGGGTGATGGTTATAAGGGTGGTAATATGTAACGAACAACGTATTCCACAGACTAGAATATAATGCACGTATTCGTTACTAATTCCGTTGCACGAAAAAAACGTTAATTGATTGTACTTTTGGTTCGCGCCAAAACACTCCGCGCGGTAAACTCACTCGCGCGTAGGGTTACCAGATGAAAATTTAAAAATCCGGAGAAAAAGCCTGATTTCCTTCAAAAAATCCTGAGAATTTGCCGCAATTTCAGATTTTCTTCTCAAACGTAATGTGGAATTTAAAAAGTATATTATTAATAATGAATCATGCCCACTTTCCATACATTGATTGACCTGTCACTTGATTTGTTTTACAGGTCGCGTCTACCTACAACTAGTGTTGTATAAAAACAATTATTTTTCATAATAACACAATAATTTATTATCATTTCATTTAGAGGCCAGGGAAAAATGTTATTAAGTAAATAAGATTTTGAGGTTATAGCAGCTGTCAGATAAGGTTTGACAGCTGTTGTAACCTCAAAAACTGTACGATAATTAAAATCAAATTGTTTCTTAATCCCTGCCCACTGCCACTTAAGTTTGGCAATTCTTCGGGCTATGTCGGTTACCTTGGTTCTCCTGCGGATCTCCTCATTCCTGATTCGATCACGCAGGGATACTCCAAGCATAGCCCTCTCCATTGCCCTTTGGGTGACTTTTAGCCTTCTTATAAGGCCCATTGTGAGCGACCACGTTTCAGTTCCATGAGTCATCACTGGCAACACGCACTGGTCAAAGTCTTTCGTCTTGAGATACTGCGGTATGTGGGACGAGAAGATATTGCGTAGCTTCCCGAACGCTGCCCAGCCGAGTCGGATTCGTCGATTGACCTCTTTCTCGAAGTTAGACCTACATAACTGGACAGTTTGTCCTAGGTAAACATACTCGTCCACAACTTCGAGTGTAGTGTCTCGTAGTCTCTATATGTTTTTAACCTTTTTAATAAAAATATCAAAAAAATTCTACCCTATTTTATTGAAAATCCTGAGATTTCCTAAGATTTACAAATTCCAGTCATAATCCTGAAAAGAGTCTAAAAATCCTGAGATCTCAGGACAAATCCTGAGATATGGTAACCCTACTCGCGCGCGCGTCTGTTAAAATTTTTGGCGGGAAGTACAATTTTTGGCGGAAAGAGTGGACTCGCCCGTGCCGATTGTTTTTGCACTGTTTGTGGAGATATTTATAGGAAGCACTATCTGAAAGGGTTCACAGAATCTGTTAGCACGATAGGATTTAGCACTTATCGTCACTGTTGTGTATTTTACGTGTTTTTCACTGAAAACTTGGCCACGGGTTGGGCGACACTTTATAGGAAAGATTTTGTCAAAAAAATTTAAATAATTGGAACGCACGTATCACTAAAAGTATATAATTGTAAAACACAGCCTAACGGCACAAACAGGAAATATGGATATAATTCTCTTCTTAGTCTGTGATATAATTTAAAGAATCAATCGGAGGTATAACTTACCCCGCGTTCCGAATTGAGTCAAAAGCGATTATATCGCGAATCCGACCAAATTTAATAGTCACAAAATATAAGGACTATTGAGTACTATTAGTGACTTTGCGCGTTGGTCGGATTCGCGATATAATCGCTTTTGACGCAATTCGGAAAGCGGGGTTAGAAGCGGGTCGCGAGAATGGCGTACAGACTATCCTATTCTCAATAACACTTTTACACATAATCTAACTTATTGTATGATGGTATCTATCTCAGTCATGTTCACTATAGTATTCAATGAGCACGTTCGGCGTTCATTATAAATAGGTACATTACTTACCACTTGTATAAAACTGTAATATTACTTTTATCCTATCGGACAGTAATTCTTTCTTACTAAAAAAGAACCAAACGCGAACAATATTGTCTTGAAGACAAACTTGCAGTCGAATTCACTTCTAAAACCCATTGATGTATTAAAATTAGGTACATAAATGCTAAAACCACTTGACTTTATCTTTGAAAAATAATAAAATTAGAGAACGAACCTAACTTATAAGCACGCAGTATTTTTTATTAGTAAGTACATAGTGTAGGCAACGATCCTACCGCATGAAGCCAAAGTCACGGTTAATTTTATGATTTAAAAAAATATCTTACGTCCAAGTGTATTTAATACTTTACAATTAATCAACTATACGACTATTTATGTAATTTATTTATTAGTTTTGTTATTTAAGGGATAAAGCATTATACAGCCCTATTACCGGTTTATCGTTATGAGTTGAACCACACTATTGCAGGTGCAGCCCGTCTAGTAATTTTTATGTCAAGTCAATGCATAAAAAAGTCGTTTGTGTCATGTACAGCCGGTCAATTCTGTAAAAACATCACCGTGGTGAAGTGAGCTAGTGAGCTGTCACTCCACATCTTAGAGTAAGAAAGCTATAGAGCATCGGGTAGCGTGGCCACACATGAGACAAAAAACTAACTTAACTAACATAGGCTACATAAGTAGCTGCCTTGAAAAAACTGGCACGCAGTGAGAGACGGAAATAGTATAGCTTTATCCTTTTCTGTTACTTATAATAACTCAATACTTTATCCCTTTCTTGTGGAAATGAAATGGAGCTACCCGCCGTCTATACTTTTCTTTGTCTAAGCTCCACATGATGCTAAGGATTGACACTGTTGACAGCTCACTCCACGCTCACTTCACCTAAGTTTTCACCTTAGACACCTTTTCACGGTGAGATTTTCACAGAATCGCACTGCAGGTGTCGTGGATGTGTGTGACCGCGGTTCATCTCGTTTAGATATTTTTTTTCCGTAAGGTTTTTGTGTACCTCACGGACCTGTAGTATGTTAAAGGTCAGTGAGGTACCTACACAAAAACTTTACGGAATAGGTAAATTCTCTAAATTCTTAAAAACCATTTTATTATAAAACTAAAATATTATACTTACTTAGAAATGTCTTGTCAAATCGTGAAAACCATGGTAAGTAGTGCTAGTAAATAATAAAAGAGGGTATCATTATTTGAGTAGAGAGTATTGATCTAAAGGCACCTACAGCCTGATTCAAACTTTATGGCGGCTCGGAACATGAGGCGAGTCGCTGCGCAGTGACAAACTCACGTGTCAGAGGGGGTGAGGGGTGAGGTACTGCGCAACGAGTAGTGCACTTCAGAGTATACATATACACCGCATCACCGCACCATACACGGTATATGCACCGCCATAAAGTTTGAATCGGATTGTACCTATGAGTGGAGACGCCAGAAGGGGCCCACCCTAGAAGAATACAGATTGGTTGAGATTGGTGATGTTCTTCAGAAAGATCAGGCAGGTTCGTAGGTAGTACTCACAACAGGCGTGCACGTATGACCAGATGTATGAATGTAATTATGTAAACGAAGCAAAAGGAGTAAATATGTAAGGAAGGATCGTAGTAGGTGGCTATATTATCCTCTATCCGACTAAATTTCTACTGGGATGCCTAATTGGATATAACTCGTTAGAGGTAAGGCGAGCAAAAGACCAGCTCACCATAGCCTGTAAGACACTCCGTGGTACTATTGACGCGCCTGATCTACATGCTGTGCCTGATTCGCTTCTTTGTGCCAGACAACTACTGCCGCGGCAGAAAGCACAGGCTGTTTGCTGTGCCTCCATGTCGCACCGTTGCGCGTGCTAAGTTCCCAGTACTCTGCCCGCACTTAATGATCTCTTGGACTCTAATCCAACAAACGATCTGTTTGCGGACGAATGGACGAAGATTTTCTCGGCATGAAGTGTTGTTAACTTTTTACTTGATTAAACTGTCTTTAATTTCTGTAATTGGTTGTAAACCGTTTTAATTAAAGAATAAATAAACAACTAAGGTGTCGTTCTGTAGTTTCTGCTTACTGATATGTGCTATGGAAAGAAGTCGTGAGTTTATGTATGTAGGTATGCACTTATTTATGTGCTATTCTAGTCGGTAATAACTTCTGCTTGCATAACGCACATGCCAACCGGTTCATGACACGAGTTGATTCATGTTTTTCTTTTGTTTCCAACAGTTTTTTTTTGCGAATTAGCAGGAATAAATTACAAATCCTGATTTGCATGATGATAAATTAAAAACTGGTCTAATGCCTTTGCAGTTGGCTGCAATAAACACACAACACTTCACAGACAAGCTAGCGTCCATACTATTTATTATCTCAGTATTAGTTTAGTCACATTTTCTTCTTGTAGGTACGGAAAAATGTTGTTTCTTTGTTGGTTAGCATGCCGATGCCGCCTACACTAGATAGCTTATTCTACAAAAGATCATGTACGGTCTTCAAGAGGCTTGAATCTGCTTGCCTACATAAAGCTAAGCTTAATTTGGGCAACTCCCGCAACCTCAAGAATGAGTTGAAGGTGCTCAACGGCATACACAGGTTCTCTATGAGCTGGTTTAGGAGTCGGAGCTGGACATACTTCCTGTGGCACTATAAGCCATACCGCGTTGCAGCACCTGCAGCCGATGAAAGTTTCCAGCTCATTCGCAGCAAGAGTAGAGAGTACTTATGAGATTGAGCTTATAAAACTATGCAAGAGCACAGCAAGCAAAACAAGGATAACACCCAGAGAATGGAAAAACTTCAGGGTGCTCTGGCGAGGGAAAGCGTTGAGAAAAAAACCGTTAGTGTAGCGGAAGAGCGTAAGAGCCAGACCCGGGGACAGGCCCTGGAGAGAGATATGCCGCACTACGTAATTGTCTCCTCAACACAAGAATTTGACACGGGTGAGAAGGTCCTAGAAAGAATAAGAAAGGCAGTTTTAGTTAGGTGGCAGAAGAAGGCTGGGTGCAAGTACTCTTCAAAGAGTGACGAAAGCGAAAGATGCGGTTGGAAAGACTTTTAAAAAGCCTGAGTATAAAGTCATAATTCGAGGTTTAGCTCTAACCCACTGACCTCTATACTTGTATTATAGAGGTCAGTGCTCTAACCTATTTCATTTCATAAAGTGAATAAGAAGGATACCGTAAACCGGGGTTACTTTGATCAATATTGAACTTTCAAGGTCCATATCTTTTAAATCTCTGGTTGTAAAAAAATATATAATCGGTTTAATATTCGGTTTTGTTTAAACTCGCGATTTCTGTAATAATAAATGAAAAAATATGGCTAGATTTTGAGAAAAAAAATAAAAACTGTCTGATCAAAGTTATACGTCGTAGAATGGGGTTACATTGATAAGTTTGGGATTACGCAATAAAATAGGCAATTTTATTACGTAGTTACAAAGTTACCCCAATTATGATGCCATTACAATTTTTAAAATCAAAATCTGCCAACGGGAAAAATAATTATTGTCATTATTGTCGTATGGGGTAACTTTGATCATGAAAAGTTAAATTAAAACTAAAAAAGAATGCTTAAACTTCCTTCCACTATTTGACTAAGGGCTTCTTCTATTCGCGGTTGTGTATTCACGGGACCCGAAAAATCCCGATCAATCTCACACCATATACCCTATCAATGACACCCCACATTAAACAAACTCAGGTTATTGCATTAATTTTGACGTTAGAAAAACAATAATCACTGTATTTGTTAATCGATAATAGGCCACATAAGGAGTTTATCTAGAAATTTCATTATCTATACCATCACAATGATTAAGTTCACATGAAGTTTTGCAGCACAATTATGTAGCTATAATAGAGAATAACTTAAAATTACATATTTCAATTTAAATGGTTGGTGAATTCCAAGCGTGTCCTCAAGAAAGGATTCAACAACTCTTCAATTTTGCTAACGTAGAAAAAAAAACGAACAAATTGCGTTTCGTTTTATGCAATTCGCGATTTTATATGAAATGGAAGTTTTGATCAAAGTCACCCCGCTATTCAAAGTAACCCCGGTTTACCGGTATACACTGTGTCCCACTATGACCTGGTGGAGTGGAGTGCTGTGTCCCTATGCTTTTCTTTTTGCATTTATTGTTGTCATATTTGTACACTAGGCCTCTGTTGACAGCGGTTTAAATCGGCATTTTTAGGGATTATAATGCTTATAAAGACAATGTATCACATTCATCAAAAAAACTTTTTTACAAAAAAAAACAACCGACTTCCGAAAACACTATAAATAAAGAATAACTTTAATTTCGGAAGTCGGTGTCTTTGGATTATTATTTTAGTTTTTGCCACCGACTTCCGAAATTAAAGTTATTCTTTATTTATAGTGTTTTTGGAAGTCGGTTGTTTTTTTTGTAAAAAAGTTTTTATATTTCACTTTTTAGCGGGTCAGTTTGTAATTTATCTAAGTTATAATAGCCTAATGTCAACTGCTTATCACCTTTTACAAAATATTGCTTTTCCCGATGCATGGACGTTAATTGTTGAGGAGTTCTCCTAGTAAGAACCAGGAGAACTGGAGCTGATTGAGAAGTCACCATCAGCTCCACTTCACCATACGCATTGTAATGAGCATAAATTGCTTAGCAGCCATATTAAAGTAATCGAATCGCAACCCGTGAAATATTTGTCATTGAGTAGTGCCATTTGTGGTCTTCATCATCAGCTCCACTTTACCAAATCATAATTTCCGAGAGCAAATGCTCAAGTTACTTTAATAATAGACTTAGGCAAGAAAAATTTTGCTAAGGGCCAAGTTTTTGTTACGCTTAGGCCGCTTTCACATATAGGCGACTTTAGCAGCGCGACAGTCGCGCGACCGTCACCCATTCAGAATTTCATAAAAAAACAGAAGCGCAGCGGACGCGCGGCTGGTGCGCTTCTGTTTTTATTATGAAATTCTGAATGGGTGACGGTCGCGCGACTGTCGCGCTGCTAAAGTCGCCTAAATGTGAAAGCGGTCTAAGTCGTGTAAAGACGCTGTATGACATTGTATTATGCGACTTGGAACCTACCAAATTGCTAAATAGACCACGTCATGACGAAAAGGCATTGCGTGAAATGCAACGATTGAGGCTTTTATAAATCATCATCAGCCAATTGCAGTTCACTGCTGGACGTAGACCTCCCGAAGTTTGCGCCAACGTTCGCGATCCTCCGCTTCTCTGATCTAGCCACTACCGGCAACCTTTGTTAGGATAATTATACAAAAGAAAAACTCGCAAAAGTTTTATTTAACTTTAAGAAGTATTTATTAGTTTTTAGACTAGATGCTGATAATCCTGGCTGCAGCATCAGGCCAGACTTATGTCAAAATTGCATTTAACTTAAAATTTAGTTCTGTTTAAAATGAGCCCAAACACGACTACGGTGCTGTAATTTCAAGGTTTGTAGTTTTTCTGATGCTCGACTGACTTCAGCATCAGGTCTCTATGTACTTCGGTGTTCCTCATTAACAGTACGTTTATCCACACATCGAGCCCTTTTCAATGAGCCTAAACACGATACATCTGCTGTTAGTTGTCGAGGAGTTAGGTACTCTGCAGACTATCTTGACTGCAGCATCAGGTCATAACTTGATGACCATGAGACCAAATGTGGCAAATACCCTATCAAACATCAAAACAATTTACTAAAACAGTCCTTGCCTGTTCGAGTAACTTCTTACTGTTAAGGAGTTGAACCTTCCATCATCAGCCCAGCTACCTGAGATGGTGACAACCGTACGCAAATACACAAGATACTTCATAAAATATGCGAAAAACAATAAGTGAGCCTATAAAATTTGAGGGTTGCTCTCGTTTTATCTAAGATCCCATCATCAGATCCTAACTTGGTGACAATGGGACCACCTCAGAACTATCTACATTCGAACAAAAAAATAATTTTGAAAATCCGTCGACAATTGGCGGATCGATTACATGAACAAACATAGAAAAAAAAAAAAAAAAAAAAAAAAACATACAAACATCCGAACATAGTACCTCCTCCTTTTTGTGAAGTCGGTAAAAAGGAAAACATAGGGACATACAAGTAGTTAATATTTATTATTCTGTAAAAAAATCATTGCATTGCATTGGTAATTAAAACCAGAAAGACAACAGGCGAGAGTGTTTCTATGGAGAAACGACCACCCCACTGACATGTATTATACATGTATGATAGAGGTCAGTGGACCACATGCATTTCTTATATTACCATGTGTTGCAAAACAAATGATGAGAGAAAAAGACCACATATTTTTTTATTGTGTTGTTATTGCTGCCGTGCCGGCCATAGTAGTACACGCTCTAGGCTGTCAATATTTCAAGTGAGCTTTTGAACCGTATAAAGCAAACCGTTCTTACATCCGTAACCACTACTTGTCCAATTTTTGTCACTGCGATATGGCGTGGTTGTGGTACGTAAGAACGGGCCGTTAGACTATAAAATTATTTAATATTGTAAGGTATGCGCACCCAGTCTGATCACTATGTATGGCAAGCCGATCCCTAGGGGGCAAGCTAAATACTTAGTTGTGATCCTTACCTTCATAAAGACGACTCGTTCACGCACCGCTATTGCTCTCAGTAAGTGGAGCCCACTTCATATTGACCGCCCGAAGTAAATAGTCACTCAAGTGCAAATTGCGCAATTACTCCGCGTCATCCATCCCATCATGACAAATGCTTGCGTCGTCTTCGCTCACTCTAAGCCTCATCACAGTCATCACCATCCAGAACCGTTTCCTCAGAAAGGTCACGGCAGCCCCCGTCTATGTCCGCAATGAGAGTCTATACTTAGATCACAGAATGCCCATTGTCAGCAGTTCATGAAACGCCTGTCCAAGCGTTTCCTTGATTCTGCTATAATGCACCCCAATCACCTGATAACGGCGGCTGCTCGATACACTACTTCCCGTATAAGTACGATTAGCCGACCGCGGCATACCCCTACCATCCCCGACGACACCACGTCTCGCCTCGAGGAGAGTAGTAGGGCCACCAGTACAGGAAGTAAAGTCCCGACCACTGTCCTTCCGTCCTCGCCGCCGAGGCCCGCTGCGACGCCTTATTAAATGTCCGCACCGATGTCAAGCCTGTCTGCGCCGCTGAGCCTGTAGCTTTAAATTCGTCCCTAAATAATTCCGATCCAGCCTGTCTCTTGCTGTCCTCTCCTCTGAGATACAGACCTCAGAGGAGAGGACAGCAAGAGGCTTCCCCTGTAGGGTACAGACCCCACAGAGGAAGCCCTTAGCGTAGTGCTTAGTTTTTTAGTTTCTAAGTCCGACTGGTGGCCTTAATTTATTGAGGCAATCACAGGCAAGTCCAGGTAAGCAGACGACAACCTCCTAGGTTGAACTGCGCGATGACATACCTACATTTTGTATTTTTATGTAGTTTTTATATTTTGGTAGCCGCTAAGAAGAAAACGATGGTCCTAAAGCTGGTAATATCTAAGTAGATTAATTTTGTATTCTTGGTAATTTCAACGGGATTGGGGGATGAACATAATTTCCTGTAAACTTAGACCACCTTTCAACACGTCTGTATGCGGCTTGTGTAAATCATATTGGGTCACTGACCTCTATCATACAAGCGTACATGTGCTTATATAATCTCCGCTAGGAGGAATATTATAGTGTTCTGTGTATATAATAGTGTATTGGCTACATATAATGCACCAGCATTGGTCAATCAAAAGCGAATCAGCAGGTAACTCACATGAGCAATAGGCCAATTTTGAGTTATTTTCTCCCATATATTTTATTAAACCATTGTAACACTGTTTGCCTATTTAGCAGAAAACAAAAAAAATATTAAATTCCATACACTTTATGGTATTTTTTAAAATTAAAATTTAGTAGTATTCATCGATTACCAATAATCGACTAAAAGTTCTGCTAGTAGATCTACGTCACTCGTTGACGTGATATGTCAAAAAATCAATCCAGAGGGCGCTCTAAATTGCTCGGCCACGTAAGTCAGGGTCGTATTTTTATTCCTTGGATATTTTAATTACATTATTTTACATGCTGTGATAATATGTGAGAATGGTATAACAATACACAAGTGTTTGTGAAAATATTTTTGTCTGTACCACGTCCTGACTGCGGTAAGTGATGGCATTCAATTCTGTCCTTCCATCGCCCATCCGTCATTGTACCAGTGAATTAGCATGTTTTAATGAAATCCTTGTCGATATCACCATTTTTATCACAATATAAACATTACACCGTTTACGGGAAATCAATCTCAAAGTCTTTATTATTATTTTTTTGAAGATTGTCACTAGAACGCAGTTATATCTTTCCAGATTGACAAGCCATGTCCAATTTACCACCAAATCCTTATAACAACTTCCCGGTACCGCCTCAAGTGAACGCTAATGCGGCGCCACCAACGTTTAACCATAACCAGCAGTTTGGTCAAGTGCCTATGAGCCAATTGCCGCCAGGATATGGAGGACTGAAACAAGATGCAAACTCGAACAGTCCCCATCACGTGCCGTCGACATCAGCACCTCCGAATCATGTGTTACAAAATGTCAACAACTATAGTCAGAGTGCTAGCAGTTCACCTGCTTTCAATCAACCTGGAATAATGCCACCGATGCAGCATAGTCTCCATTCTTCACCCATGAGGCCACCAATGTCAGCAGGTCCCAACTCATTACCAAATCCTCTGCCTCCTCAGAATGTCCCGCTGTCGTCAGGCAGTCCTAGAACTGTACCTAATGCCAACTCCTCACCAATTCCTTACACCCCTAGCTATCACCCTCCACAGCGTCAGATCAATGACAATGCTCCACCTCTCATTCCTTCTAGTCAAACAAGCCAGCCCCTTGTGAATGGCCCACTCTCTACACAGCCACCAGTGGGACCCCCTCAAAGCCAATACCCTGTATCATCAAGTGGTTATAGCTCTCTTCCAAGGCAAGAAGGAGGCAAGCCACCAACTTCAGGGTATGGTCCAGGGTTAATGAATACACCCTATGCCCCTCCACCTGGGTATATTCCAAAGCCTCCCGGCCCTACAATGACAAGTCAATCTAATGTTCCATTCTCTAGCGCTCCTATCGCTGGACCTCCAAGGAATAGTCCTTTAGTACCGCCACCAGCCAGTGGTCCTCCTGTTGGAATGCATGGCTTCAGTGGTCCACCAACTGGACAACCTCACGGACCCCCTAGGCAAGTGGGAATCAATGGTCCCAATGTGAGTGGACCATCATCAATGCCTCCTGGTCCCCCAAAGCCTATGGGTCAACCCCCTACTCCTATGAGTCAGCCACTTGCACCAATGAGCCAACCACCAGCACCTATGGGTCTTGCAAGTGGTCCTCCAATGGGACCAGGACCAGTTCAGGCACAGTCATATCCAGGACAATACAAAAATGGTCCAGCAGGGCAGCCAATGGGTCCACCAGGCCCTTCTACTGGACATATGGGGCCTCCAAGTACCTTCAGCGGGCCACAGAATCCCCCAAGTGGCTCTCAAATTCCTCCTACGGGACCTCCAATGGGACATCAAATGGGGCCGCCACCAGGGCCTATTGTACAAGCAGGTGGAGCTCCTAAGAGTAACATGCAGAATAGATATCCACAAATGGCTCCATCTCCTGGGAATTTTGCAAACCACCAGGGACAACCAATGCCGCAACAACAACAAGCGAATATTATGAAGCAGTTTCCACAGCAGTATCTGAACCAGCAAATGCAGCAGCTTAGTGTGACAAAGCAAGGGTTTGACCAGCTGTGGGGGCACCATATGGTAGATCTGCTACAGTGTAAGCATATACTGCCGGAATATCCTGAGGATCCTCCGGAGATTAAGCTTCCTCATCAGTTTGCTGATTCATCTAACTGCAGCCCTGAGTAAGTATTTGATTTCATTTATTAGAGCATGGAAAGTGATAGTTTAGTCACTGAAGATTTTTTATAAACTAATAGTATTATGGTCAGCCTTGTTGACTTTTTATGAACCAATGGTTGTATTTTGGTTGATAAAAAAAGTACAAAAAGCGAATGATCTATAAACCTCGAAGGAGGTTTGTGAACTGTCTCTTATTAATCTTTAGAATAACTTGAGTATCACAGGTAAATTTAAATAAAACATTGTAGGCTTCCTACTTATTAATAAAACATTCTTATTGGTTTTGATACAAAAATAGTTTATCTCAAATATAATAATAGTACTTTTAGCTATATTGGTTTAAATATTATTTTCCTTACAATACAAGGAGAGATTAGAGAAGTATTTATTTACTTATAAGGAAGTTAGATCTTCTTAACATTTCAAATGACTTTCTGTATGTTATTTCATTATAGTATTTTATTTAAGGTTTATAATTCTATAATAATTCTTAAACTTTAGTAAGTATGCTTTTTTTTTACCACAAAGAAATAATTTATTGGAATATCATGCAATCATATGAATGATTGCTATTCCAATTAATAATTTTTTTATTAAGCTAAATTAATTTGTTTTTTATTAAGCAATTAATAATTAAGCTATTTTGATATTTGTAAAGGGGCGAAAGTGACTATATTTCAACTTTAAGCTATAAAATTATTTTACTAAACAAAGAAATTGGCAGTTACAGCTGAACATTATACTAGAACATTAGTCATGTTAGTTTAATGCAGAAAACAGGCATTGTTTTCCCATACAGACCATATTTTATTATTTATTTATTAACTTCACTTGATTGTCTGCTCGAATGGGTATTGTGTATCACTCTCCTTATTTTTTCTTTTCTATGCAAGGTGGCAGGGACATTCAACGCACAACTTGCTAGATAGATTCATTCATTCACGATTCTAAAATCCCTGCATTGAAAA
This sequence comes from Mesoligia furuncula, assembly GCA_916614155.1. Taxonomy (NCBI): domain Eukaryota; kingdom Metazoa; phylum Arthropoda; class Insecta; order Lepidoptera; family Noctuidae; genus Mesoligia; species Mesoligia furuncula. The sequence goes on along the minus strand of OU744800.1, from coordinate 24,790,161 downwards.
TTTCGTTGGATATTTAAAAATAAATGCTGATCCATACATTTTGACAGAGGAGCAGTGGTGGCCAAGTGGTAACGGCCGCGACTTACGAGTTGTAGGGCGTAGGTTCGAACCCAGACAGGCGCTTTACTTTGTGTAAATTATTTCATCACCACTGCTCTCAAAACGGTGAAGGAAAACATCGTGAGGAAACCGGCATGTCCTAGAACTAAAAAATATTCGAAGACATGTGACATCTGCCAATCTGCACTGGGCCCGCGTGGTGGATTACGGCCCACTCCCTCTCACCGAGAGGAGGCCTGTGTCCCAGCAGTGGGAACATTATAGGCTGATTATGGTATACATTTTGACTGCATAGGTATTGCACTTATATATGAAACCGTTGATTTTTTTTTGATAACCAACGGTTTGAGTCTAGAATCGTGTGCTGAATTCACGGTTAAGTTTGCGCTTCGATCTCCCTGCCACCCTGTATTATAATATATATTGACTGATTGCTCCTCATAGTCCTCATTCAAGCTCTAACTGACATACAAAGGAGGATGTTATCAGGAGGAAAGATATGAGTAATTTCTACTGTGAAGTGTTGCATAATCTCGAATCTGTGCTATGATTAAACGCACGTATGTGTTAGAAGGTCGTCTATTACACGTTTGAGCAATAATAAGTATAGTAACTAATAAATCACAGAAAAAAGACATAGTTCTTTTCATTCAGAAGTCTCTAAAGATTTTTAAGTTGATGAAACAATAGATTAATAATATTAATATCAATTTAGGGTAATTATGACTGACATTGTTAGATGGCCCATTTGAACACAATTATTAATTAATGATCCTACATTGGTGGTAATGGAGCAGTGGTGGCCAAGTCGTAACTGCTGCGACTTAGAGTTGTAGGTCGTAGGTTCGAACCCAAACAGGCGCTTTACTTTGTGTAAATTATTTCATCAGTGGTGATGAAATAATTTCTCTGCTCTCAAAACGGTGAAGGAAAACATCGTGAGGAAACGGGCATGTCCTAGGACCAAAAATTCGACGACATGTGACATCTGCCAACCCGCACTGGGTCCGCGTGGTTGATTACGGCCCTCTCCCTCTCACCAAGAGGAGGTCTGTGTCGCAGCAGTGGGAACATTATAGGCTGATTATGGTATACATTTTGACTGCATAGGTATTGCACTTATATATGAAACCGTTGATTTTTTTTGATAACCAACGGTTTGAGTCTAGAATCGTGTGCTGAATTCACGGTTAACTTTGCGCTTCGATCTCCCTGCCACCCTGTATTATAATATATATTGACTGATTGCTCCTTATTCAAGCTCTAACTGACATACAAAGGAGGATGTTATCAGGAGGAAAGATAAGAGTAATTTCTACTGTGAAGTGTTGCATAATCTCAAATCTGTGCTATGATTAAACGCACGTATGTGTTAGAAGGTCGTCTATTACACGTTTGAGCAATAATAAAAATAGTAACTAATAAAGGACAGAAAAAAGACATAGTTCTTTTCATTCAGAAGTCGCTAAAGATTTTTAAGTTGATGAAACAATAGATTAATAATATTAATATCAATTTAGGGTAATTAAGACTGACATTGTTAGATGGCCCATTTGAACACAATTATTAATTAATGATCCTACATTGGTGGTAGTGGAGCTGTGGTGGCCAAGTCGTAACTGCCGCGACTTAGAGTTGTAGGTCGTAGGTTCGAACCCAAACAGGCGCTTTACTTTGTGTAAATTATTTCATCACCACTGCTCTTAAAACGGTGAAGGAAAACATCGTGAGGAAACCCGCATGTCCTAGGACCAAAAATTCGAAGACATGTGACATCAGTCTGCCAACCCGCACTGGGCCCGCGTGGTGGATTACGGCCCACTTCCTCTCACCAAGAGGAGGTCTGTGTCGCAGCAGTGGAAACATGTGGAAACATACATTAATTAGAAGTACTTCCTTTATGGCCCACTTTTTAGCTGAGTGAAGTAGATACTTTTCTTAAAACTTGGGAACATGAACAGTTATAATAGGTAATGAATATCCCCCATCTTTGTATTTTATAACAAAATAGTGTTACATCTACTGCTATTTGCAGACAAAACAACACCTGTATAAGTTCAACATTAATTAAAGAAGTATTTTAAAAGATAACATTAAATATTTTTATACTCCTGATTACACTGTGTGTACATCATGGAGACACGGAGATAGTATAAATATTATTGGTTTACTTACAGTCAGCCTAAAAAAGATGTATTGACCTGAATGTACAGTCATGGAGTGAAAATGTTAAGCAATTTAAAAACACATTCTTTTAGCAATACTATAACAAACATGCAAGTAATAAATTAAGCAAAAGATGTTCTCTGTGAGACGGTCAGTAACATCAAGACGTTGCTGGCCTTCCTTGAGGAGCTGGGCTGGATTGAATAATCGATTTTCCTATCCGTACGCAAACTACGCGAATTGACGTGGAGTTGCGGACTCCAGTCCCTATTACCTAATAACTTTAAGGTTCTTACAATTTTAATTCCTTGATTGTCATAGCCACAATGTGTTTTCAAAACATGTTTTAATGTGTTACAATACATTTGCAGGGTCTTCAGGTGCACTGTCAACCGTATTCCAGAAACGAACAGCCTTCTGCAGAAGTCAAGGCTGCCTCTTGGTATATTAATACATCCATTCAAAGATCTCAATGTGAGTGTAAGTTTTTAAACATTTGAAATCTTCAGTAGTCGCATAATGCTATGTCATGATGGTTTGTTTAACGATTATTTCCATTTGTTTATTACATTTTCATGATTTCAGGGCTTGTTCTTTATTCTGTGTAGAAATATTTTATTCCTTTCATCATCATCATAGCAGCCTGGAGTTACCCAGTCACCCACTGTTGGTTATAGACCTCCCCTTCTGCCATATTTCCCGGTTTTTTCCTATCAAATACTGTTCAATATGCAATGAATAATTTTTTTTGTTGAGAATTCTGTAGCTATTTAACTTTTGCATTATTGTGAGCTGTTTTAGAACTTTTTCACATTTAAAATGGTTGTCCCATAATCATGTTATGATTTTTGTTTTAAAATATCTTATTAGTCACCAATTTTGGTTACACTACCTATATTTGGCACTTAAAACCTGTACCTACCCATATTATTAGTAAGAAACCCTTGATTTAGAGGTCGATGCATCCTTGACCAATTTAAAGACACTAACATTGAACGCATTATCGATCGCATACGGAATTTTAGAATGACGTCGTTTGGGCGGTAACACCCACTACAAGGGTACTATTATAGTAGTACGGAAAACGATGCTTTTCCTTTTGTAAAATCGGTCAATGAATTATGGTGTAGGATAATCCTGTGTATCTTGTATCCTTTTGTTTTCGCGTTAATGGAGATTGGACATGTCCAATCACAATCCAGATTTGTTGTTTTTAGTTTGTCTTTCTTTGAATGTGAACTTAAAATTGATAGCAAAAAATTGTGCATAATAATTATATTAATTGATAGCAGAATATGCAGTAGAGAGATGTCAGATAATGAAATAAATACAACAATAGATACATTTTTGGAATAAAAAAAAAAATTAAAATACTGGCATAGACAACTCTTAATACAACCTCTTACCTTAAGTATGTTTGGGGCAATATCTAATCGCCAAGCTCTTCATTTCCTAGAATTAAAGACGTATACAATGACTCACGAAAAAATCCCATTAAAATATTGTTTTTTTTTTGCCATCCGTAGTTTGAATTATGTATTTTTTGCAACATATAATGACTAACACTTAGGACGACACCGACCGCGCATTGGCGCCCTCATTGTTTATTTGGTTATTTCTTTTATTTTAGAATGAAAATGCAGAAAATAAGCATGATACGTTGTGCTCCACAAGATTATAATTATGATTCATTATAATCCTTAAAACGGAGGAGGACTTTTAAGGATTATAATAAAACTAAAGTACCGTTTGTAATAATAATAACGTATAAGTAATCTTGTGGAGCACAACGTAACATGTTTATTTTCTGCATTTTCATTCTAAAATAAAATAAATAACTAAACAAACGATGAGGGCGCCACTGCGCGGTAGGTGTCGTCTTAACATAATCTCATTCAAACTGGTAGCATAATAATATTCTAGAAAGATCGTTATATTTACTCTTATATATTCGTTGTTATATAACTGTGCTAATAAATAAAACAATACTAGGTTAGTCAGTGTGTGTGTGTATAAATGATAATAAGGTTTATTTCCATGATTAGTGTTTTGAACGATTTTATATGCAAATTAATTATTAATTAATTATGCGATTTTTTTGCCTAAAACAGCTTTTTATTCTTGGTGATATTATTATCAAGATGATGAATTCATACATAATCTTCGAAAGCGACACGTTGTCCTGCCCAAATTTCAATAATTCGTACAATATTCCCATAGAAAATGCACTTTCAGTTTTCCCGAATTATTCAAATTTCCAAAATTTTCGTTTTATAATTTTTCTTTCCTTAAAAACCTGATTCGAACTATTACGAATATTTTAAAACAAAAAATAACCAAATCGGTTCAGTCGCTCTCAAGTGATGCGTTTACCAACGAACAGCATTTCATCTTCATTATATAGATTAGGTTTCAAAACATTCTCTTCTCTTCACCCAATTTTCATTCTTAAATCTTTTCTCAAACTTATGATAGTGCTATCTTACCTTTCTTGGTTATTGTACGGAAAGATATATCAATACAGGGTTATTGGTAAAACATTAACAACCTCTTAAGAGGTCATTGTACTCATCATTATGACCAACTTTTACTATGGGACCAAACCATTCGCGAAAAAAAATCAGCTGTTCCCTACATTTATGTTCATATAACTCGTCAAAATGTAGGGAACAGCTGATTTTTTTTCGCGATTTCAGGTTTGGTCCCATAGTAAAAGTTGGTCATAATGATGAGTACAATGACCTCTGAGGTTGTTAATGTTTTACCAATAACCCTGTATAAATCATCTACGAGTAGGATTGTAATTACTTCCCATCTGTTTCCAGCATTTACCGGTGATCCAGTGCGCGACGATAGTCCGGTGTCGCGCCTGTCGGACTTACATCAACCCGTTCGTGTACTTCGTGGACGCGAAGCGGTGGAAGTGCAATCTCTGCTACAGGGTCAATGACTGTGAGTACTACACAGAACAAAACGCTTCTAATCCCCGAAGGGTTAGGCAGACGTGTACCAACTTGGTGTAGTAACATTTTTTTTAATAAGCAGCAAATTATTTGGCCAACGTATATCGGTACGTATATCGTCCATTTTATTTGGGAATCAGTGAAGTCGCTTTTGATAATTATACAGACTGATGTCTCCTTCATTGCTAAATAACAAACAAAAATTTAATTAAAGTGTTTTTCAAATAAACTTGCGATAAATGTCATTCAACCACCCTGTACCAAAAAGTCCAAATAACTTACGATAGATATCGTTCGTCATACAAAACTGTCGCTAACATTGCATCGGTTGAGTTTCATAATACCAAACACGGAGTAAGTCAATGTTTTGATCGTGTTACCGACACTGCCCATACATTTTTTTCGTATGGTTTGGAAATATTGGGATACATTAGTAGAAGGAGGTGAACAAACTTTATCGCAAGTTTATTTGAAATGAACTTTAATATTTTACTTACACAAAGTTATTATTTATATTAATACCTATTATAAAGGGGTAACATTTGTGAGTTTACATTAAGGGGTTAATCTTCGGAACTATTGATCCGATTCCAATTTATTTTTTCACTATTGGAAAGCTACAGTATTGCTGAGTGTCTTAGGATAAACCTTTTTTTTTCTTTTGTGTGGGAAATCATCAAATTACCCCTCCCGCTCAAGGCGGAGCGGAAGGGAGTGTCAGAGTCTTACTGACTAAAACCCACCCGTGTTCCTTCCTTAGCCCTTTATGTTCCGGGCCAGAGGTAACCATTTCGGACAATCCCGCTGACCATTAGGATATATCTTATGTTAAAACAAGAAATTCCACACGAAACGGTCCATGTGAAATAAATATAGCACACTAGTGCAATATTTAATTAAATAAATAATGTGAAAATTAATAATTACCAACTTTTTAGCAAACTCCTTTTGCTTATTCTCGATTCATTAACATTTTTATTATACACGTCAGTTGGCAAACAGCTCAGCTGACCTTACAAAGGACATCAGCAATAATAATTGTATAATGCATGCATGTTTTTGCATGCTTAAAATGCAGCCTTTATAATTTCTTATCTTTATAGATATTTTGATTGCAACATAAGTTATAATAGCTTTGTAAAATGTATGGTTTTCCTGCTTGGTTATACGTGAATATAATTATAGGTTTTATCAAGTGACTTTTGATTTGTTCTGATATTTCGAAGTTCTTCGTCGTCGTGTCGATTGCCCGACAGTGTACTTACATTTTATTGGCCTAAAACTACACTATACCCACGGGATCTTTTTTTGTGGCATAAAGGGCAGGATAGGACGTAGGGCCTAGTTTGCCCCACAGCTCCACATCAACCCTGCTGCCGAACCATCGAGGTAGCCCCACTACCTATATTACGAAGTTGCCCAGCTGTCTTTATGTATTTGGACTTAATTGACAGAAATAATTATGTGGATTTTGATGTGGTCTTTACCATAATCCAGATGATTTCGTTTAATCTTCCTAGTGCAGCCAGGACAAGCCATAATCTGCCTAGCCTTTTCCCAACGTGTCCAGTCCAGGTCCAGGTCATGGACGCCTCCAGAACGTGTCCAGTCCAGATCCAGATCATCAACATGTCCAGGTCGTCGACTGTCAGTCTAACCGTACGCAGCTGAATAGCAATATTTTACGTATACGTAAAATATTGCTTACTGTTTTTCTGACGTTCACAACCCACTTTACGAGTCTGACAACCTGCCTTACTACGGGGGGGGCCTTACTCCGTGGTAAGGCTGGTTATCAGACTTTTGGTCTAACTAATAAGAAGAAGAGTTATAATCTTACCTTAGCCAGGGCTAGTCATTAGTTACCAAATAAAATAAAAAGTAAACATATTACCATGACTATATATGAGGAATGACTAAGCAAAAATGTGAATGGTTCAAAGATCACAATGAGCAATCTAAATGTTAATAATCTTTTAACCGGACACGTCATCAATATCTTATTAGCAGATTTCAAAGTCGAAACGTGTATATGATATCAAATTAATTTTATATATGTGTCATGGAATAACAAACATACCTGCCTGCGCTTGGATCGGGAGAGGGATTGCCCAACCGAATTGGGCAATCCAATATTATATAATCAACTCTGAAACCTGTAGGTGAGTAGGGCCTTCCTGAATGTAATAAATGGGGCAACACGGTAAGCTAGCTACCGGTTTTTCGTTGCCAACGCCACAGGCGAACTACGCATTACACCAAAATCCTGCATCGCGCAAGTAAAGTTTACCGCGCGACTGGCATAATATATACTACGTTCGGACATCAGTCGTCGAGCAGAAGCCCGCCAGACATAACACGTCTGGTCGGAGGGTCCTTCTTCTGTGTAGGATGAGTGAACTTTACGTCCTGTTCCTCATACCTCTACTTTACTATTTCATACAAAAAACAAACTAATTGTTCCGTTTACAATTTTGATTAAAAACTCCGCGGCAGGTTGTAAAATGGCGTAGAAGTGTTCTATGAATACAGTTAAAACTTTATCATTAAATAATCTCCTTTATCTAAATTGGTAACTTCAAATGTTTGCTAAATAAATACCAGTCTTATACTGATTATCTGATATTTTGGTACTATCAATGAGTTGAATCTCTCGAAAGTGACATGTATAATGAAATCATTCTGATGCTTCCTGATTATTGAGTTATTAAAATGGTAAAACGATACTCTGCACCTTGAACATTGTCAGTCGCTGTACCTGCTAATCATAATGTTCTGGTAAAAAAATATGCATCAAATACGGTTCCAAAAGTATCTAACGAAAATGTAAACAAATGGATAAGAAAATGTACCCAAATGGATAAGAAAATGTACCTCTGGATAACATTTTGTAGTACTACTTGCAAATTGACTGCTTATTTTAATACTTAAACCCGCAGTTCTAATTATAATCACCTTAAAGACGTTTTTCGTTTGACAAGGTGACGACTTGACGAGGTTTAATTTATTACCTCAATTTTCGTCGATGATTTTTCAATTTAATAATGTCTCATGGATCAGAGGCGGTATTAATTTAAAAAAAAGAAAAAGAACTAGTAACACGAGTTTTAATTTCTTACAAAATGATTTAATTTTAATAAAGAAAGTAACAAAGCAACAATCACTTAACTCTATTACACAAACTACTCTTAAACTACTGCTAAAGTACATAAACCGACACAAAATGATACAGCGAAACGTCCGTTGCATCCGAAAGCCAAGCAAAGAATGACCCTCGTCGGAGAAGTCGCGACGTCCCCGTAAGGGGGCGTGGCGAGCGGTACCGGGGCTGTGCCCCCCGGCCGCGGAGGCAACACGGTGGCCTGTAAATACAGGCCCCTCATTGGGTCGGCGGTGATGGCCTGTAGCTTGATTGGGCGCGCGTGGATGTCGCGCGCCCATGTGTGTGGTTGCATATTGTAACTCTGTAGGCGCGCCGCGACGCTGTCCACAGCGCCGCTTTCTTCACGACACCTTGGCGGTCTGTCCCCGCCAGGTGAGACCCCCAGTTACCTGGGGGAGGCCCGGCGGAGGACGACCAGCGACAAAGGTGCCGACTCGACGCTCCTACAGAGTATGGGTGATTTGCTCCCGCCCGCCCCGCTTCCAGAGCTAGCCGGTTACGGTCCGGGCTAAGGAGCAGTCGTGTGTGTGTGGGCGGTATTGTACTGTGTAACACCGCCCAGTGTCAACGCGTATCGCGTCCCGCGTTCGCGTACGCGTGTGAGTATAGGCGTCTGTTTAGTGGTGAGTGTCTGAGTTCGCCGCGCGACGCGCCTATATTAACCTAGCACGTGCCGCGCGACGAGCGTATGTAGATGGTAGAGTTCTATTGATTCGAGTGAGCCGCGTGTAACCTGGGTGCGGCTCACTCGAGGCGTCAGTCCGGTGCGATGGGGTCGTCGTCCGCTACCAGGTCGCGGGGCAAGGGTCTCGCGTCAGGGGGGCGCGCGTGCCAGGGCGCGATGTCCTGGACATGGGGCCAGGCCGATGCGTCGGCACGCGCGAACATTCCCGTCGCGAGGCGCCGCACAAACTCATCCAGGCTCTCAATCCCGAGATCCCTCCGGATGACATCGTTCCTCACGAAACGAGGCGCGCCTACTATGGTCCGCAGCGCAAGACTTTCCTGCGCGCGGAGTAGCTTTCGGCTCGGCTCGCTCGTGAGGGCGAACCATGCCGGAGCGGCGTACGTCATAATTGGGCGTACGTACAACTTGTACACACCCAACTTGACGCGCGCCGGGATGCGAGACGAGAGCACTGGCTTGAGCAAGGTGCGGGCGACCCTACCCCGTGCGGCGACCGAGCGGACGTGTGGCCCCATCGTGAGCCGACGATCGATGGTGACCCCTAGGTACTAGGTACCCGGGGCGACCACGCGATGTCGGCTCCTTGCAGCTTCAAGGGTGGTGGGAGGAGCGCGGACCCGGTGACCATCGCCTGCGTCTTACCCACGTTCACCGACAGCCGCCATTTCGACAGCCACTCGGGAAGCAAATCGAGCGCGCGCTGCATCTTGACCGCCGCGTACTTCGCATTGAGCGATGTAGTAATGTACGCGGCGTCGTCTGCGTACAGCGCGAGCATTGCGTCCGGAGTGGTGGGGATGTCGTCGGTGTAACGCGAGTAACACGCTGGCGAGACGCAGCTGCCCTGCGGTACACCCGCGAGCACCGGGCGGGCGCTAGACAGCGCCCCGTCGACCACCACCCTGAAAGATCTGTTTGAGAGGAAAGTAGAGACCACTTTTACGACGCGACGGGGCGCGCCGGATGTGGCCATCTTGTACACGAGGCCCTCGTGCCACACCCGGTCGAAGGCCTTCTCCATGTCAAGGAGTACTGCCACCGAGTATTCCTTCTTGTTAAGCGCGGCTGCGAGGTGGTGCAGTACCCTCGACAGCTGGAGCGTCGTGCTATGCTCCGCCCGAAACCCGAACTGCTCCGGGCGCGGCGCTATGTGGGGTTGGAGATGTCGCAGCAGGAGTGCTTCGAACACCTTGGAGACGGTCGACAGCAGCGTGATCGGCCGATAGCTCTCCGGCTTCAATATGTTTTTTCCCGCCTTGGGCAGCATGATGACGCGCCCCTCCTTCCACGAGGCGGGAAAGGTCCCCGTGCGCAGTATCGCCGTGAACAGGCGCGCCAGCGCCGCTACCATACGGTACGGCAGGTGGCGCAGCACTGTGTTGGTGATACCGTCAGCACCGGGGGCCTTCCTGGGCCTCGTCCTAAGGATGGCGCGTCTGACTGCGCCCGGCGAGAAAAATATCGGGTCTTCATCGGGAGCTATCGGCGTGGCGAAGTAGTCTCCCAGGTGTTGCTCGACTGCTGCGACATGACCGGTGTCGCTGGTCGGGTTGGGGCGGAACTGACGCTCCAGGTGCTCGGCGAAGACCTCCGCCCGGTCCTCCGCTACGTACTTGAGCGCCCCGTCGCTGCCTAGCAGCGGACGCACCGGGGCTGGGGTACTCGTGAGTTGGCCGCACAACTTGTGTAGCGACGGCCAACTATCCGTCGTGGCGTCGATTCTATCTTCCCAGCCCTCGGCGGTGTGCGCCTGGAGCTCGGCCTTAATCTTCTCCGCGAGACGGTTTAGCTGAGTTTTCAGCGTCGGACATCTTAGCTGTTGCCACTGTTTGCGAAGGCGCCTCTTCTCGGCGATCATTGCATTAATGCGAGCCGGCAGGGGCGGCAATTGCCCTCTCCCCTGCGGCTGCATGCTCGTCGCCGCTTGCAAGGCGCTCTGGATGCAAACAGTGACGTCATCCGCTCTCTCGTCTACGTCCGCGGAGGTGACGATGGGCCGAGTCGGCGTGGTGGTCTCTACTTCCTCTACGAACTTCGTCCAGTCCGTGAGTCGACGTGGCGCTATCGGCTTCAGTCGGGTCGGCATTCCCGATAAGACGACGAGTACCGGTTGGTGGTCAGACTGTAGCTCGTCGTCTATCACTTGCTGCGTGATCTGGCGGTGTAGCCCTCGGTGGACTACGATGTCCAGCACGTCCGGCATGTACTGCCTGGCGTCCGGGTAGTGGGTGGGCGTCTCCGGGCCGGACACCGTATAGCCGAAGGCTTCCGCGTCCGCGAAGAGTCGTCTCCCCTCGGTATTCGTATGGCACGAGTTCCACGCCGGGTGCTTACAATTGAAGTCGCCGGCGAGGATGGTGGCGCGTGAGGTGCTACCAAGCAGGGCCCGCAGCTCGGAGTGGTCCAAGCGAGCCGCGGGCGGCTTGTAGCACGCGTAGATGTTGATATCCTCGCCGGCTACGTGTAGCTGCACACCCAGCGCGTAAAACGTGCTGAGCGACGGCAAGGGGAGTTCTTGATGGACGACCCTTCGCCTCACCAGTACCGCCAGACCACGGTACGTTGAGTGAGCCGACCGTTCGTCCTTCCTATAAGCGAGGTACCCCGGGAACCTGATCTTGTCCTCGGGCCCCAGGAGCGTCTCGCTTATTAGCGCCACGTCGATGTCTTGATCCCGAAGGAGGTGGCGGAGGGGGGCGACCTTATCCCTTAGGCCGCGGGCATTCCAATGTATCACCCTCAACGGTCTATCCATGATAGAGTGTCAATAGCGTGGCTAGACCGTCAAGGATGACTGTCTCCACGTCTTGTCCCTGCCTAATCGCTCTGATGAGCTCCATTAACAATTTAATGGCGCAGGCTGTAAATTCTTTTTTTGGTTTCGATGCCGCTGCGCTGGTGGCGCCAGCGCCGGCACTCGCAGCTTTCTTAGTTTCACAAGGTTCCCTTTTTTCCCGCTGCGTAGTGCCGGCGCTAGCGGTGGGTACCTCTGTGGATTTTTTTAATGTTTTTTGTTTTTGTAGCTACAGCCTGCGCCCCGCTTTCGGCAGGGACGGCCGTAGGGATGGCTTCCTGGGTCGCAGAGGGGGGGGGTTTGGGTTTCTTCCCCTTCCTCTTCCCCCCGCGCCTCTTCTTCCTCCGCCCGGAGGAGGTGGCCTGGGTTCTCTCAGTGGGCCCGTTGGCCGCCGCCATCAGCGTCGTGCCTTGGGCCTCTTCAGGCGGCTTGTCCTGCGGCCTTTCTGTAGCCGCTTGTGGCTGGCGCACAGTGGCCGTGATGGCGGCGGTCCCCGCTCGCTTATTCCGGATCTCCCTCTGGAATACGGGGCACTTTATATTGCACGCGGGATGCGGACCACCACAGTTTGCGCAAGTGGCCGGCTCTTCCCGCGGGCGCTGGCAGTCGCGCGCCGCGTGCTCGCCCCCGCATCTCACGCAAGCGAGCGGTCGGTGGCACAGGTGCGAGCTGTGTCTGAAGCGTTGGCACCTGTGACACTGTGCGGGCCCGCGTTTTCCACGCCAGGCCTCTATTTTGACACCACGCATATACATGAATATGGTGGTGTCGAATATGGCCCGGACGTCTGGCGTCTTTTTCAAGATCGCGTGGAACACGCAGCCGGGTCTTCCTGCCGCCCCCTTTATGTGGCGGACGTACTCCGGCTGGTATCCCAGCGTCCGGAGCTCCTCCTCAATCTCCTTCGGGTCGGTATCTGCTGGCAGCCCTCTGATGGCCACCTTTAGATTCTTCTCCGCTGGCAGCGAGTACGCGAACCAGGAGACGCCGCTGTCCTTCTCCAGGCCCGTCAAGTACCTCTGGACCAGCCGGTACTCCTCCTCGCTGTCTGGGGTGAAGCGAACTCCACCCCCGTATGGACGAGCGTTAGGGGGCCGGCCCAGTTTGGCACTGATGGCCCGGAAATGCGTCGCCCAGTTCGGCAGCTTCTCAACTACCAGCGGTGGGTATCTCAATTTCTTCTTCTTCCCCGGTTGCTGCTGCGAGGCAGCGCCGGGGGCGGCGGCAGAGGGGGGTGGCACATCAGTGGATGCGGCAGGGGCAGGGGGAGGCAAATGGGTACTCACCCCTGAGGTCGTCGGTGTTGGTGGCGGCGACGGTGATGGCGAGCGCGGCGGCGTGCGGCGCGCTACTGCGGCGAAGGTGGGCGACGGAGGGGCGCCCCGACCCCGCGGCGCGCTTTCGCGCTGTGGCCGCGGCGGGTCTAGGCAGTACCTCTTCGCCACTTCCTCCGCCGCAGTCTCGCCGGAGCTCCTCCTACGTCGCTGGGGTCTAGGCTCGTGACCGAGCCCCCCCCGCGACGGTGTTGGTGACGCAGCCGGCGACATCGCCGCGGCGTACGTTTCTCCCTCGGTGGGCCGCATACCGGATCGCGGAGTCGTGTCTCGCGACACGTCTGAGCGACCGGACGCGGCCGAGCCCACCGATGCAAGGGACATACTCGACCCCGCGTTCGACGAGCATGCCGAAAGCATGGCGGGCGAGTCGTACGCCGCGGTCCTGGGTGGTGCCGGCGATTGGGGTACCTGTGTGGCTGTCCTGGTGGTGTGTGCTGGGCGGGTGTGTGGCCCTGCACTCGCTGGCCGCTCCTGCTCCGCTGTCGCCGGTCCCGCCAGCGAGAAGCGGGGACCGGATGTGGCGGTGCGCGAAGCTGGCACAGCTTGGGGTGTCTCCGTGGCGGGCGCCGGCGGCGATGTGAATCGCGGCGGCGGCGCGGCGCTACGGGCGGGTGGTGCGCGGGGTCGCGCGGGTGGCGCGGGTGGTTGCGCGGGTGGCGCGGGGTTCACTGGCGGCGCGACGGCGCGCGCGGCGGGCGCTGCGGTGCGCGCAGCGGGTACGGCGGCGCGCGCGACGGACGCGGGCGCGGGGGGTGCGCGCGGTTGTGGACACGCGCGCGGACGGCACCGGGGCGCGCGCTGGCGGCGCGCGGCCTTGTGACGCGACAGGCCCCGGGGCCTGAATCGGGACCGGGCGGAAGGCCGTCGGGCGCACTGAGACGGCTTGCTGGCGGCTCGTCGACGGCGTCGGCGCAGCGCGCGCAGGCGCCGATGACGCCGGTGGGCCGGCAGCTACAGCGGTGCTCGACTTCCCCCCCCCTCCTCTTCCCTCTTCCTTCTTCTTCCTCGTCTGGCTGGTTCCCGCCGGCGGTGCACCGGACAACGCCACGCCGATGTTCGGCAGCGACGTCGCCCGGTCCAACGCCGGGAGGGAGTCCTGGGACCCGGCATCGCGGCCCAGGGAGCCGCGCATGCCGGGTTTCGGCATCTTCGTGGGCGTGGTCTCCGCGACCGCGGCGGCGATTTCTCGCCGGGCAGCAGCGGGGGCTCCCTCTGTGTTTGCACAAGGGGTACTTGTAGCAAACACAGAGAAAACGATTAAAATTTGCGGTCCGCGCGGAGCAAACTTGCGACACTGACTGTAGGACAAGCTCGCGTGACCACGAGCGAACAAACTAATTGTTCCGTTTACAATTTTGATTAAAAACTCCGCGGCAGGTTGTAAAATGGCGTAGAAGTGTTCTATGAATACAGTTAAAACTTTATCATTAAATAATCTCCTTTATCTAAATTGGTAACTTCAAATGTTTGCTAAATAAATACCAGTCTTATACTGATTATCTGATATTTTGGTACTATCAATGAGTTGAATCTCTCGAAAGTGACATGTATAATGAAATCATTCTGATGCTTCCTGATTATTGAGTTATTAAAATGGTAAAACGATACTCTGCACCTTGAACATTGTCAGTCGCTGTACCTGCTAATCATAATGTTCTGGTAAAAAAACATGCATCAAATACGGTTCCAAAAGTATCTAACGAAAATGTAAACAAATGGATAAGAAAATGTACCCAAATGGATAAGAAAATGTACCTCTGGATAACATTTTGTAGTACTACTTGCAAATTGACTGCTTATTTTAATACTTAAACCCGCAGTTCTAATTATAATCACCTTAAAGACGTTTTTCGTTTGACAAGGTGACGACTTGACGAGGTTTAATTTATTACCTCAATTTTCGTCGATGATTTTTCAATTTAATAATGTCTCATGGATCAGAGGCGGTATTAATTTAAAAAAAAGAAAAAGAACTAGTAACACGAGTTTTAATTTCTTACAAAATGATTTAATTTTAATAAAGAAAGTAACAAAGCAACAATCACTTAACTCTATTACACAAACTACTCTTAAACTACTGCTAAAGTACATAAACCGACACAAAATGATACAGCGAAACGTCCGTTGCATCCGAAAGCCAAGCAAAGAATGACCCTCGTCCCACGTGCGCGACCCCTTTTATACACTTCCACTTGTATCGAATGTGTGGGTAGGAGAAATATCTAAGAAATGTTATACATACAATAATTGTTAGAAAAAGTGCTAAGATATAATCTTGGAAACATCTAAATACAAATGAATGTGTTAATAATTCCATATAGTGTGTGATTGTGTACCAAATTAACCTGAACAGGGTTTGTTTTCCTTTTTAATCAGATTTAGCTTTCGGAACTGATCACAGTTAAAATAGTGATTAAAACTTTCTTGTATGATGAAAAGCTGACCTTGTACTTATCTTTATAATTCTTTTGTACGTCTTTATGTCAGTGAACTCCTCTTAAATGGCTGGACCAATTTTGATGGTTTTTTTTTGTGTGTTTGAGTGGTTCCCTGGATGGTTTACAATTGGACCCAGTAGGTGGCGCTGCGATCGAGTTCTAGGAAACAGGACAATGTCTGTCCGGTCAGCTAGTAACAGTGTATATTTTGTACTGAGCAAAACTGCAATGATGTCGTCACACTTATCTTCTTTCTCCCCTTCTTAGTGCCAGAAGAGTTTCAATATGATCCGGTGAGCAAGTCATACGGCGACCCGACGCGTCGTCCGGAGATCAAGTCGGCGACCATCGAGTTCATTGCCCCCGGCGAGTACATGCTGCGGCCCCCGCAACCAGCCGTGTATCTGTTCCTGTTTGATGTCTCACAGATAGCGAGGGAATCCGGATACTTGCAGGTAATGTCTTATAATCCTGTTAAAAGTTGCCATCACTAAGAACAAATACTTAATATGTTTTATTTTAGGGAACTAGGATATGACCGCATGCGGGCGGTGGAAGAAACGGTTACTATTGATACAACTGTAATATTTTATACTTTGGTGGATTGAGCTATTGTGTTCCTACTTAATATTTTTTTATTTGATCGTCGTGACACTTGTAGCCGAGTACTCATATATATTTTAACGACTTCAGTATTCGCTGATAAATATGGCAATGACTGATACTAATATTTTGACTTTACTAATTACTTATCGAGTAATTTCATGTCTAGATCTTGCTAATCGTCGCACATAAATCAGGTTAGGGACAAAAACTTTCGCCGATCGTTATGATTGATCGTTGTTTTCGGTATGGTCGAGTTATAAAAACCGTCTTTTATTTGATTAATACCAATAGTTAAAAAACTGGCCAAGTGCGAGTCGGACTCGCACACGAAGGGTTCCGTGCCACAAGGCAAAAACGCCGAATAAAACACGTTTGTTGTATGGGAGCCCCATTAAATATCTATTTTATTCTGTTTTTAGTATTTGTTGTTATAGCGGCTACAGAAATACATTATCTGTGAAAATTTCAACTGTCTAGATATCACGGTTCATGAGATACAGCCTGGTGACAGACAGACAGACAGTCGGACAGTGGAGTCTTAGTAATAAGGTCTCGTTTTTACCCTTTGGGTACGGAACCCTAAAAACAACAAGGAATATCGTAAAGAAAGTTTTCAGTAACATTCCATTATCACTGATGTCCACGAAAACATAGACTTTAAGGATTTATAGCCAGGTAATCAACCTAGCAATCAACCAACCTTCCAGAAAACAACACCATTTATAATCTGTTACGTCTGCGCGCCTTGCAATTTTATATGTTCGCAACGGAATATATATATGTCTGTGTGGTGCCGGACTTAAAGAATAGCACCACCCCATACTTCCCGTGGGTGTCGTAAAAGGCGACTAAGGGAGACCGGAGAATGGGCAGCAGCGTTCTCTATGCATTACACCATCATACCATACTGCGATCGCCAACCCGCCTGCCAAGCGTGGCGATTATGGCAAACCCCCTCCAAAATTGGGGAAGGCCTATGTCCAGCAGTGGACGTCTTTCGGCTGAAATGATGATGATGAATGATGCAACGGAATATTCCAGAAAAATATTGTGATGTCATTTTATTTTAGTACTTTTCCTATCACTAATCCCACCATTATTCTTACAGGTGGCCTGTGATACATTGAAAGCACACTTAGAAGCGCTTCCAGGCGACACACGAACACAGATCGGTTTCATCTGCTATGACGCGCACGTACACTACTATCTGATGAGCGAAGGGCTCACGCGGCCTAAGGAGATGACCGTACTTGATATCGATGGTAAGTCATCGTTAATAGCCCAAACGTGGCACCCTGTTTTTTTTTTTTTTTGTTTCATCATATGACTCCTCCCGCTCTGGGCGTAGCGGTAGGGAGTGTCATACTCTTACTGACTAAAACCCACCCATGTTCCTTCCTTAGTCCTCTATGTTCCGGGCTAGCGGTAATCCTTTCGGACAATCCCGCTGACCAAACGTGGCGTCCTTACGGGGATATTTGGAAAGCAGGGATTGCCCTAAATCGACAAGTCGGTTGATGAGCCAGAGAGATTCCATTATAGAATGAGTTCTACGTTGGTACCCATTATCAGTCTAACGCAAGTCATTTGGAAAAGTAAATTGGTCCTCAGTTATTAAGGTGACTCTAGTCGATATTTTTTCCATACAAATTTCGGGAGTGTATTACTCCACTGTTTGACATTGTGCATCCAAAGTTAAGCATGATATCGTTTTGTCTTATTATTAATGTTGTCTGTACGGAAACAGAATAGTAAAATAAAAAGCCATTAAAAAGTGATGAGCCAACAAAGATTCGTTTTTCTTGCTATTTTTAACGTAACTTTGGGTGTAAATAAGTAATATAAAAACTGTAAAATCTTCAAAACCAAGTCCGTACCGACAAAGCTCAGTTATCGAAGAGTTCAATAAACTTTATTTTTAATTGATTTACGCATTATTTTTTTCATAAAACACTTTTTTCCGAAGCACTTTTAATTTTTTTTTCCGCGCCTATCAGTTCGGAATGGTATTTCTGTGGGTGAGAACTAGACTTTTTTCATGTAGACTAGCGTCTAACTGCTCATCACTGATACTAGCTCAGTCGGGCACGAAGCCAGATAAGACAACGTGATTTTTGGCCATGACCACCAGTGAGTTCGAGCTCGCGACTAGTTTGCTCTTAAGGTACAATAAGATTGCGGTTCATCGACGACGACCAATCGATAGTCATAACCATAATCAGCCTATAATGTTCCCACTGCTGGGACACATGCCTCCTCTCTGTGAGAGGGAGTGGGCCGTAATCCACCACGCGGGCCCAGTGCGGGTTGGCAGATGTCACATGTCTTCTACATTGGTGGTAGTGGAGCAGTGGTGGCCAAGTGGTAACTGCCGCGACTTACGAGTTGTAGGTCGTAGGTTCGAACCCAAACAGGCGCTTTACTCTGTGTAAATTATTTCATCACCACTGCTCTCAAAACGGTGAGGGATAACACCGAGAGGAAACCGGCATGTTCTAGAATCGATAGTTATCGCCTCAAAATATAATGGATGGTCGATCGATGAACGTAATCCGGTTGCCCTTCACCATTGGATCGCTATCGGGTTATCGACCTTGGATCTTCGGAAAAAGTTCCGAAGACATATAACGATATAGTGTGCTTTTTTGTGATCCGAAACTCTGTCTTTTTAAATTCTATACTATTATTATGTGAGTACCTTTACTTGTTTTATAGATGTATTCCTCCCGTCCCCGGAGTCTCTACTGGTGAACTTGGGTGAACGTCGTGAGTTAGTAAAAGAGTTGCTAACAGTACTGCCACAGAGGTACTCCACGCCTTCCACGCCCGCGTCCGCTCTAGGAGCCGCGCTGCAGGCCGCTTATAAACTTATGGTAAGCATAATTATTAAATGATCTACTCATCTGCCAAGCCTTTTCCCAACTATGTTGGGGTCGGCTTCCAGTCTAACCGGGTGCAGCTGAATACCAGTATTTTACATGGAGCGACTGCCTATCTGACCTCCACAACCCAGTTAATGGGTAATACGATAACCCCTTGGTAAGACTGATTGTCAGACTTTCAGGCTTCTGACTACCCATAACGACTGTCAAAGATCCACAAATGACAGCCGGGACCAACGGCTTAACGTGCTTTCCGAGGCACGGAGGGGTCACGGTATGTAAAGATGGTCACCCATCCACAGACCAACCGCGGCAAGCGTAGCTTAACCCGATCGATCGGCCTGTGCGGCTGTTATTATTTAGCCAACTAAACTAACGATAATGGTCCCGATTCTGTTGTTCACTAAACTAAATTTAAGTTCAGGCATCTTTTTCTTTCTATTTCATTATGAAAAGGACAAAAGATAAATTTCAGTTTAGTCCTGTCAAATTAACCAGCGACTGACGTCAATTGACGTAATTTTATTAGGCAATTTTTTAATTACGTCTAAACTTGTATGGAGTAATGTCAGGCGCTGATTAATTTGACAGGACTAAACTAAAATTTATCTTCTGTCCTTTTCTTAATGAAATAGAAGAAAAAGATGCACTGAACTTGAATTTAGTTTAGTTTTGTGAACAAGGGAATTGGCACCAATATCTGGATAGTCGTAACTATCTCGAGTATGTATTTTATAATACACGGAGCTCGCAGGTCGAACTTGTTAAAACCTAAACCAATAAACATGATAATCCATTGCACATTTGTGCGTTTAACTTTGCACCTGTGCAAAAGTTAAACAGTCTTCAAGTTATTTTTATTATATCAATCTGAATTTATTTAATCGTATTTTCAGGCTGCTACAGGAGGCCGCGTCACAGTGTTCCAGACATGTTTACCGAACGTTGGGCCCGGAGCGTTACAACCTAGGTTAGTGCTTAACAAAATCTATTCTGATTTATTTATTAAACATTTTGTAGACTTAACAGGTCAACCCAAGGCGTCTACAAAGTTTTAAAATCGTAGCAAATTTTCTGTAATGGATTTCTATGCACAGTCAACTGCACGTCAATATACACTACGAAAACCGTCCATATGGCCACGCAATAAAAGCGATGTCAATGTCATTATATTGTTACCATCGAGAGATTGCGTTTCGGCCGTCGGTGCGTCAATTCTATGCAAAGAAGTTAGGAAACTGACAGGGGTCAAGAACGTATTCTCTCTTTGGTCGCACTTTACGTGCGGTTGGCCTGTGCAATGGAAAAGCCGAAAAAAAAAAACTGTATTAATTTGGAAGTTTTGATGCCACGCACGGACAAGTCTTGTAACTTGATACACAACTCGTTGAGTCGGGGATTTAGAATAAAACCTTTTCTGAATAAAATCTTTTTCTTGTTCCAATAGAGAGGACCCCAACGCGCGGTCTTCAAAGGAGGTGGCCCACCTGAACCCCGCGACAGACTTCTACAAGCGCCTCGCGTTGGACTGCAGCGGCGCGCAGATCGCTGTGGACCTGTTCCTGCTCAACTCGCAGTATTCTGACCTCGCCTCATTGAGTACGTACTATTATTATTTTTATATTATTGGGTGGTTTATTAACCACAGGCAAGCGTTCCTCCTGATGCCGCCTAAGGACGTATATGTCTGTAATACTGGTATTGCATCTCAGATGCATTTCCAACCAACGGCCAAAGTTAAAACGTCATTTGTTCGGTTCTCGAGAGCATTGCAGTTAGCATAGCAATATTGTCTTTGCGTTACTGATACTATAACGCGAAGCAGCTTTGCTGTGTTTCGGTTTACAGGCCTTTTACCCTAGAAACGAATTGCAAATGGCAGCCAAACAAAGGAGCTTATCATGCTCTTTGTGCACAGTATAATGTGCAAGTGAAAGGGAAAGATTAGCGCTGCCATTTTTAATTAGTTCCTCTACACCGATTTATGCCCTGCCAACCGAAACACAGCATCGCTGCTTTACGTGTTATAGTGATATTTTAGTGTTACTAAAGTTAGTAGTTGGATGTATTTATACAGAGCGTTAGGTTAAACGAGGGACACACTTTGAGGGGAGTTAGTACTCATGAAAATGAGCAACTTTTACTACGGGGCCGAACCTGAAATCGCAAAAAAAAAAATCAGGTAGTTCAGTACATTTTGACGAGCTATGCGAACATAAATGTAGGAAACGGCTGTTTTTTTTTTCGCGATTTCAGGGTTATTCCCATATTAAAAGTTGTTCATTTTCATGAGTACTAACTCCCCTCAAAGTATGTCCCTCGTTTAACCTAACGCTCTGTATATAAACACGACTTCTTCCCTTGAGGGTAAGCAAAAAACTACAGAACGCCACCTATTACTATCCTTACATACAATACGACCGATGTATCTTGGCGAGCCCGAACTTTGCGCAGAAGGCTGCGCAGTAAGATTTTTTAGGAACCAAATGGTGACATGAGGCGTGTGAAAGTTCTTAGTGCCTATGTTCAGGCCCGCTAAGTTACGTTGGTTGTATTGTACTCCCTTTGCTTCGTTTACGTTTATACATCTGGTCATACCCGCACGCCAGTTGCGACGCACCTGACCTTTTTAAAAAACTTCACCAATAAGGTCACTCACTCATCATCTGCCTAGCCTTTTTCCAACTATGTTGGTGGTCGGCTTCCAGTCTAACCGGATGCAGCTGAATACCAGTATTTTACATGGAGCGACTGCCTATCTGACCTCCACAACCCAGTTACTGGGTAATACGATACCCCTTGGTAAGACTGGTTGTCAGACTTTCGGGCTTCTGACTACCCGTAACGACTGTCGAAGATCCACGAATGACAGCCGGGACCAACGGCTTACTGTGCTTTCCGAGGCACGGAGGGGTCACGGTATGTAAAGATGGTCCACAGACCAACCGCGGCAAGCGTATGCGAAACCTGAATATAGTTTGTTCAGAATAAGTAACTGAATCGATTCCAATAATTTTTACCCCATGTTATATTTTGTCCCAAAAATATTTAAAAAGGGTTAAAAGTTGGACACCGAGCGACACTAAGTAGGTTATCCAATCTCCGCCCCGAACGGTTAGGTACCTAGGTACTATTACCAATGAGCGCAAGACGGCCCGGCGCGAGCGGCGCGGGTGAGCATGTTTTTGTACGGACAAACAGGTAGCTTAACAAGCTTATAACTTTGTGATTTTTCATGATACAGTTTTGTTGTACATAGATTCATTACATAAAAATATTAGACACGTGTTTCGGGTTTCGCGTACTTATACTAAAAATAATGTTGTATGTCCTGCTAGGGCGTTCCCTCTAGGCGTTTCCACTTTCATCATCCTCTTAAAATGACCAAACCATCTAAGCATACTCTTATCAATTTTAGTCACCACATCAATTTTCGTCATTACATCTTCTTTTAAACCGCAATTTTGCATTATCACATAATTCCTCAGCCTATTTTTTTTTTATATAATTCACAAAACTGATGTACAATCACAAAATCACTAAAACAGCTACAACACAATATTTCTGATTGACATCTACTAGATGTGAATCCAGCATGCATAATTTAAGTAAAACAATTAGTATTTAAAAAACAAAAATTAAACAAAACTTACAATATGTGAACGTTTCCATAGATAGGAAAAAGTTTTGGGAAAGAACAATATAATAAAGACATAACTCTAAAAAAATAAAAATTATACAATTAAGACTCTAAAGTTTAGTCCTAACTGAGGCTACAGAACCAGCAAACACATCTATTTCTCCACGAATGGAGTTGGCAAGAGAAAGCATGCGGCAAATGGGTGAAAAATGACCGATATTAGTCCGACTATGAGGCAGGGCGAAAGTCCTTCGATTTAGTAAGCGGCTACTATTATTTAGCGGCTATTATTTATAGTTACACCACACATGCCAAAAGCAAAGCAAATTAGGCATGCAAACTATGTGACTCATTATTAAACGATACATGTATATTTCTAGTCTACCCATCTTAGTCATATTCTTTTTTTGTAAACATGAAATAATAAATAAACGTTGCATCATGCTCTTTATAATTTCAATAATTGTATTGCCATTATAAATGTTTTCGTTATTATTCACCAAAAGTGACGCCATGAAAATGGAATGTGAATAAAAATTGTAACAGTTGTGCAAACAATTTTAATTATTAATTTATTACATTCAATGTAAAATTTTCAATGTAAACAATTTACTCTTACGATACTTACTTTGTTATTTAATATGAATAAATTAACTTTTTCAATTTAATGCATGCAATAGAAATTTATGTTTTATATTCTGCACAAAATTATATGGTTTGTAGTTTAAAAATATCTTATGATAAAGTCTGTAGTCTTATAACCACCGCCTATTTGCTTGTTTTCTCGGTTTTTTTTAACAGAATTTGACATATTCCCACTGCTGGGACACAGGCCTCCTCTCGGTGAGAGGGAGTGGGCCGTATACCACCACGCGGCCCCAGGCGTTGTTAGATGACGCATATCTTCGAATTTTTGGGTTCTAGGACATGCCGGTTTTCTCACGATATTTTCCTTCACCGTATTGAGAGCAGTGGTGATGAAATAATTTACCTACACAAAGTAAAGCACCTCTCGGGGTTCGAACCCACTACCTACTATTAGGTCGCGACCGTTAGCACTGGCCGTCACTGTTCGCTATTAAGGCGAAAACGCCAGGGTAGCCCGCGACATTCATTTTTTTTACGTTTTTTGTAATTTGCTGGTCAATATTAAGTTGTACGTTGATTAAAATATGATTCGCGGCCGTACCAAATATGTATTTATAGAATTATAATCATTAAATTTGTTGATAACTTTAATGATTGACAACTCTCTAAGACCAAGAAATCCCCAAGAATGACTATTTCATGAAATCTTGATATTTGGGGATTATACTAACTTAACAAGTTGTATTACTGATTGTAATGATTATAATTATGTAAAGACATATTTGTTACGACCGCGAATCATATTTTAATCAATGTACAACTTAATACTAAACAGCAAATTGCAAAAAACGTAAGAAAATTTGAATTTCGCGGGCTACCCTAGAGCTTTTCCCCTTAACCCCGAAATCTCTCCCACAGGTGGCATGAGCAAGTTCAGTGCGGGCACAGTGTACCACATCCCGCTGTTCCGCGCAACGCGACAATGGCAAGCCGAGCAGCTCAACAGAATGCTCACGCGATACCTGACGAGAAAGATCGGCTTTGAAGCTGTCATGAGAGTGCGCTGTACTAGGTATGTTTTACATTTAATCTTATTAAAACCACAGATATAGATATACCTAGATAACGCAAGTATCACGAACTGTATGAAAACCAAGCGTGCCATTTTTTGACTACCTACTATGACGTCACAAACTCGCGCTCTCGCTCACACTTACCCAGCCAGCAGTACAAAGGACTGAGCGCGAAAGGGGCGGCTTACGATTTTTAATCATAAGTTGGTGCAATTTTTGGCACGCGAAGTAGTTACTCTTGCGTTATCTAGGTATATCTATATCTGTGATTAAAACCAATACTTTTCAATACCTTTATGAAACCTTGAGTTTTCTGACTTACGGGTCTTTAAACTGTAGTGTTTTTGCTTGTGACAGTGCAACTGGTGTGATTCTGCGCTTGCGCACACTTGAACTATAACAACAAAAATAAAGTCTTATGGTGTAACTATCACTTTAAAGTGTCGGACATACTTATTTATTTATTTATTTATTAAAACTTTATGCACAAGTAAAAACTGTACAAAGGCGGACTTAATGCCATGGGCATTTTCTACCAGTCTACCTTAGGGTGATGCAGAAACAATACATAGTAGGTGCAATAGCAGAAAACAAATAGAAAATATTTATAAGTAAAATATAAGAAAAATATAAGAACTTAACTTAATTTTAGAACTTATAAGATCCTTCTTCTCCTTCTGTTAAGTGTCATTTAAGCATTTCTAGGTAAGGCAGATGAATTGACAAAAGCCTGTTGACGGATATTTTGTCCCCTGCCATATTTTTTTTCCCGTCTTTACTTACTGTAGTGCTGATGTCATAAGCAAACTACATAATCTATTCTACAAGAAAATGAATTAATCTGAATTATGTTATTCACAGAGGCATAGCGATCCACACGTTCCACGGCAACTTCTTCGTGCGGTCAACCGACCTACTATCTCTTCCTAACGTGTCACCTGACGCCGGCTTCGGCATGCAGCTCACCATAGAAGAGTCTCTTACGGATCTACAGCAAGTGTGCTTCCAAGCAGCACTGCTTTATACTAGCAGTAAAGGTAAAGAAAGAAAGAAACCTTTTTTTACGACTAAAGGTCAGCACACGTATTAAACCGGAAAAGGGTCGGTTCAGTATTCTTTGTATGAAACTCCCTACTGCAACGCACAGTAATCGGAATCGTAACGTAATCGCCTCGCCTCCGGACAAGCTGAACCGAAAGGCGATACGGTGCCGATCCCTTTCCGATCCGATACGTGTGCTATGACCTTAAAAGTGACGCTCAAACCCAAAATAGATGATATTATTGAATGAAAATGAGATGTCAGCACCGTTTGAATCTGGTGATAAGTCTGGTTTGAGTCTTGGACTCCTTTCGTTATCATTGGATCTCATTTAACACATATACAGGAGAATTCCAGTATTGCCTCACTCATTAAAAAAAACACACTTATAATGGCAATGCCTTTCATTTTGACAGTTCAACAACTTTCATTGCGTACTATTATCTACAGACGCCAGCACATCAAGCTACTACAATCTGTCAAATTTCTTTAATAGATTTTCAACTTTATCGTTAAAGCTTAAGGTTCAAAGTTGATTGGGAACATTTGACAGTTTCGGGTAGCTTGATGTGCTGGCGTCTTTACATTGTAGAGCAGACGTATTTTTCAAACATATGATGCATGGATTAGCTTATTTCTTCCAAAATTAAAATTTTGATTGTGTGTTGCTTAATTAGAGCGCTGAACTCATTTAATTAACCTTTTGAATGTCTTAAGTTACACAGTTCGACATAAGCAATTGTCTTTCTATTGTGTCGCTAATTACGGCATTCGATGAGTTAAGAGTTCCGTACAGACAACATGAATAATAAGTCAAAACGATATCATGTTTAACTTTGTATGCACAATGTCAAACAGTGGACTAAAACTCTTCCGACATTTATATGGAAAAAATATCGACTAGTGGCACCTTAAGCTGCAGAAGTAATAATAATATTTAAATGTTATATTTTCATCATAGATCGTTAATGTTACTCTTTTGTTTTAGGTGAAAGAAGAATACGTGTCCACACAATGGCGTTGCCCACAGCTAGTAATTTGACGGACGTGCTACACTCTGCCGACACACAATGTATTATAGGACTACTTAGTAAAATGGGTGAGTGTCTTATATTCCTTATATGGCCTAAAACCAGACATAAAAAGTAAAGATGCATTTACACGATGCAAGTCACTGAATGGGGCAAGTTTTTTGGAAGTCTATTTTGCAAATGAAAGTAGTTTAGACTCTCCTCAATTGACTATAAAATTGAGCCTTTTATAATTGTTTTTTTTTATTTACTAAAACCTAATTTATTCATGTTCCACAGCGGTAGACCGTTGCATGTCAGCCTCAATGTCGGAGGCTCGCGAGGCAGTCATGAACGTTGCAGTAGACGCTCTATCATCGTTTCGCCTGTCCCAGAACTTGCCAGTTGGCTCTATGAGCTCATCACTACACGCGCCGATGTCGCTCAGACTACTGCCCATGTATCTACTCGCTCTACTCAAGAGGGTAAGTATAGCTATAAGCAAAATATTCGTCACCATAAGGGCTATTTTTGTCTGCTCATTGTACGATAGAATCTGCTTTATAGACTCTAACATTATATATTGCGTAGTTATGTCAAGACTGCAGAATGACAGTCTGCCATTTACTTTACATCAATCTGCCTAGCCGTTTCCCAAGCATGTCAGGGTCGGCTTCTTGTCTAACTGGATGCAGCTATAGAATACCAGTATTTTATATGGAGCTACTGCCTATCTGATACTCCACAACTCAGATACTGGTTAACACTATACTTCAGCCCAGTGGCGTGCGTGGTTTTCAGAATAGGTAGGCAGACACTAGGTCGGGTCTAGTCTAGGCAGATGCGGTCACTAATCAGAAACATAAAACAAAAGTATCTATTAACAAATAAAAAAGTTTTACAGCAGCCATCTTGGATTTTCTTTTTGACCTCCCTATCGGCGACCTCGATATCCACCCCTTTCTGCCATCAAAGCCGTTATACTGATCCCTGTACTGTTCCCCCGCACAGAAAGCCTTCCGCACGGGCACGTCCACCCGCCTGGACGACCGCGTGGCCGACATGTGCGCGCTGAAGACCGCGCCCCTCGCGCAACTGCTGCGCGGCGTGTACCCCGAGCTGTACGCCGTGCACGAGCTGCGCGCGCACCTGCCGCCGCACGACGACGACGAGCGCGCGCCCGACCCGCCGCGCCTGCAGCTCACTGCCGAGAGGTACGTGTACCCCGAGCTGTACGCCGTGCACGAGCTGCGCGCGCACCTGCCGCCGCACGACGACGACGAGCGCGCGCCCGACCCGCCGCGCCTGCAGCTCACTGCCGAGAGGTACGTGTACCCCGAGCTGTACGCCGTGCACGAGCTGCGCGCGCACCTGCCGCCGCACGACGACGACGAGCGCGCGCCCGACCCGCCGCGCCTGCAGCTCACTGCCGAGAGGTACGTGTACCCCGAGCTGTACGCCGTGCACGAGCTGCGCGCGCACCTGCCGCCGCACGACGACGACGAGCGCGCGCCCGACCCGCCGCGCCTGCAGCTCACTGCCGAGAGGTACGTGTACCCCGAGCTGTACGCCGTGCACGAGCTGCGCGCGCACCTGCCGCCGCACGACGACGACGAGCGCGCGCCCGACCCGCCGCGCCTGCAGCTCACTGCCGAGAGGTACGTGTACCCCGAGCTGTACGCCGTGCACGAGCTGCGCGCGCACCTGCCGCCGCACGACGACGACGAGCGCGCGCCCGACCCGCCGCGCCTGCAGCTCACTGCCGAGAGGTACGTGTACCCCGAGCTGTACGCCGTGCACGAGCTGCGCGCGCACCTGCCGCCGCACGACGACGACGAGCGCGCGCCCGACCCGCCGCGCCTGCAGCTCACTGCCGAGAGGTACGTGTACCCCGAGCTGTACGCCGTGCACGAGCTGCGCGCGCACCTGCCGCCGCACGACGACGACGAGCGCGCGCCCGACCCGCCGCGCCTGCAGCTCACTGCCGAGAGGTACGTGTACCCCGAGCTGTACGCCGTGCACGAGCTGCGCGCGCACCTGCCGCCGCACGACGACGACGAGCGCGCGCCCGACCCGCCGCGCCTGCAGCTCACTGCCGAGAGGTACGTGTACCCCGAGCTGTACGCCGTGCACGAGCTGCGCGCGCACCTGCCGCCGCACGACGACGACGAGCGCGCGCCCGACCCGCCGCGCCTGCAGCTCACTGCCGAGAGGTACGTGTACCCCGAGCTGTACGCCGTGCACGAGCTGCGCGCGCACCTGCCGCCGCACGACGACGACGAGCGCGCGCCCGACCCGCCGCGCCTGCAGCTCACTGCCGAGAGGTACGTGTACCCCGAGCTGTACGCCGTGCACGAGCTGCGCGCGCACCTGCCGCCGCACGACGACGACGAGCGCGCGCCCGACCCGCCGCGCCTGCAGCTCACTGCCGAGAGGTACGTGTACCCCGAGCTGTACGCCGTGCACGAGCTGCGCGCGCACCTGCCGCCGCACGACGACGACGAGCGCGCGCCCGACCCGCCGCGCCTGCAGCTCACTGCCGAGAGGTACGTGTACCCCGAGCTGTACGCCGTGCACGAGCTGCGCGCGCACCTGCCGCCGCACGACGACGACGAGCGCGCGCCCGACCCGCCGCGCCTGCAGCTCACTGCCGAGAGGTACGTGTACCCCGAGCTGTACGCCGTGCACGAGCTGCGCGCGCACCTGCCGCCGCACGACGACGACGAGCGCGCGCCCGACCCGCCGCGCCTGCAGCTCACTGCCGAGAGGTACGTGTACCCCGAGCTGTACGCCGTGCACGAGCTGCGCGCGCACCTGCCGCCGCACGACGACGACGAGCGCGCGCCCGACCCGCCGCGCCTGCAGCTCACTGCCGAGAGGTACGTGTACCCCGAGCTGTACGCCGTGCACGAGCTGCGCGCGCACCTGCCGCCGCACGACGACGACGAGCGCGCGCCCGACCCGCCGCGCCTGCAGCTCACTGCCGAGAGGTACGTGTACCCCGAGCTGTACGCCGTGCACGAGCTGCGCGCGCACCTGCCGCCGCACGACGACGACGAGCGCGCGCCCGACCCGCCGCGCCTGCAGCTCACTGCCGAGAGGTACGTGTACCCCGAGCTGTACGCCGTGCACGAGCTGCGCGCGCACCTGCCGCCGCACGACGACGACGAGCGCGCGCCCGACCCGCCGCGCCTGCAGCTCACTGCCGAGAGGTACGTGTACCCCGAGCTGTACGCCGTGCACGAGCTGCGCGCGCACCTGCCGCCGCACGACGACGACGAGCGCGCGCCCGACCCGCCGCGCCTGCAGCTCACTGCCGAGAGGTACGTGTACCCCGAGCTGTACGCCGTGCACGAGCTGCGCGCGCACCTGCCGCCGCACGACGACGACGAGCGCGCGCCCGACCCGCCGCGCCTGCAGCTCACTGCCGAGAGGTACGTGTACCCCGAGCTGTACGCCGTGCACGAGCTGCGCGCGCACCTGCCGCCGCACGACGACGACGAGCGCGCGCCCGACCCGCCGCGCCTGCAGCTCACTGCCGAGAGGTACGTGTACCCCGAGCTGTACGCCGTGCACGAGCTGCGCGCGCACCTGCCGCCGCACGACGACGACGAGCGCGCGCCCGACCCGCCGCGCCTGCAGCTCACTGCCGAGAGGTACGTGTACCCCGAGCTGTACGCCGTGCACGAGCTGCGCGCGCACCTGCCGCCGCACGACGACGACGAGCGCGCGCCCGACCCGCCGCGCCTGCAGCTCACTGCCGAGAGGTACGTGTACCCCGAGCTGTACGCCGTGCACGAGCTGCGCGCGCACCTGCCGCCGCACGACGACGACGAGCGCGCGCCCGACCCGCCGCGCCTGCAGCTCACTGCCGAGAGGTACGTGTACCCCGAGCTGTACGCCGTGCACGAGCTGCGCGCGCACCTGCCGCCGCACGACGACGACGAGCGCGCGCCCGACCCGCCGCGCCTGCAGCTCACTGCCGAGAGGTACGTGTACCCCGAGCTGTACGCCGTGCACGAGCTGCGCGCGCACCTGCCGCCGCACGACGACGACGAGCGCGCGCCCGACCCGCCGCGCCTGCAGCTCACTGCCGAGAGGTACGTGTACCCCGAGCTGTACGCCGTGCACGAGCTGCGCGCGCACCTGCCGCCGCACGACGACGACGAGCGCGCGCCCGACCCGCCGCGCCTGCAGCTCACTGCCGAGAGGTACGTGTACCCCGAGCTGTACGCCGTGCACGAGCTGCGCGCGCACCTGCCGCCGCACGACGACGACGAGCGCGCGCCCGACCCGCCGCGCCTGCAGCTCACTGCCGAGAGGTACGTGTACCCCGAGCTGTACGCCGTGCACGAGCTGCGCGCGCACCTGCCGCCGCACGACGACGACGAGCGCGCGCCCGACCCGCCGCGCCTGCAGCTCACTGCCGAGAGGTACGTGTACCCCGAGCTGTACGCCGTGCACGAGCTGCGCGCGCACCTGCCGCCGCACGACGACGACGAGCGCGCGCCCGACCCGCCGCGCCTGCAGCTCACTGCCGAGAGGTACGTGTACCCCGAGCTGTACGCCGTGCACGAGCTGCGCGCGCACCTGCCGCCGCACGACGACGACGAGCGCGCGCCCGACCCGCCGCGCCTGCAGCTCACTGCCGAGAGGTACGTGTACCCCGAGCTGTACGCCGTGCACGAGCTGCGCGCGCACCTGCCGCCGCACGACGACGACGAGCGCGCGCCCGACCCGCCGCGCCTGCAGCTCACTGCCGAGAGGTACGTGTACCCCGAGCTGTACGCCGTGCACGAGCTGCGCGCGCACCTGCCGCCGCACGACGACGACGAGCGCGCGCCCGACCCGCCGCGCCTGCAGCTCACTGCCGAGAGGTACGTGTACCCCGAGCTGTACGCCGTGCACGAGCTGCGCGCGCACCTGCCGCCGCACGACGACGACGAGCGCGCGCCCGACCCGCCGCGCCTGCAGCTCACTGCCGAGAGGTACGTGTACCCCGAGCTGTACGCCGTGCACGAGCTGCGCGCGCACCTGCCGCCGCACGACGACGACGAGCGCGCGCCCGACCCGCCGCGCCTGCAGCTCACTGCCGAGAGGTACGTGTACCCCGAGCTGTACGCCGTGCACGAGCTGCGCGCGCACCTGCCGCCGCACGACGACGACGAGCGCGCGCCCGACCCGCCGCGCCTGCAGCTCACTGCCGAGAGGTACGTGTACCCCGAGCTGTACGCCGTGCACGAGCTGCGCGCGCACCTGCCGCCGCACGACGACGACGAGCGCGCGCCCGACCCGCCGCGCCTGCAGCTCACTGCCGAGAGGTACGTGTACCCCGAGCTGTACGCCGTGCACGAGCTGCGCGCGCACCTGCCGCCGCACGACGACGACGAGCGCGCGCCCGACCCGCCGCGCCTGCAGCTCACTGCCGAGAGGTACGTGTACCCCGAGCTGTACGCCGTGCACGAGCTGCGCGCGCACCTGCCGCCGCACGACGACGACGAGCGCGCGCCCGACCCGCCGCGCCTGCAGCTCACTGCCGAGAGGTACGTGTACCCCGAGCTGTACGCCGTGCACGAGCTGCGCGCGCACCTGCCGCCGCACGACGACGACGAGCGCGCGCCCGACCCGCCGCGCCTGCAGCTCACTGCCGAGAGGTACGTGTACCCCGAGCTGTACGCCGTGCACGAGCTGCGCGCGCACCTGCCGCCGCACGACGACGACGAGCGCGCGCCCGACCCGCCGCGCCTGCAGCTCACTGCCGAGAGGTACGTGTACCCCGAGCTGTACGCCGTGCACGAGCTGCGCGCGCACCTGCCGCCGCACGACGACGACGAGCGCGCGCCCGACCCGCCGCGCCTGCAGCTCACTGCCGAGAGGTACGTGTACCCCGAGCTGTACGCCGTGCACGAGCTGCGCGCGCACCTGCCGCCGCACGACGACGACGAGCGCGCGCCCGACCCGCCGCGCCTGCAGCTCACTGCCGAGAGGTACGTGTACCCCGAGCTGTACGCCGTGCACGAGCTGCGCGCGCACCTGCCGCCGCACGACGACGACGAGCGCGCGCCCGACCCGCCGCGCCTGCAGCTCACTGCCGAGAGGTACGTGTACCCCGAGCTGTACGCCGTGCACGAGCTGCGCGCGCACCTGCCGCCGCACGACGACGACGAGCGCGCGCCCGACCCGCCGCGCCTGCAGCTCACTGCCGAGAGGTACGTGTACCCCGAGCTGTACGCCGTGCACGAGCTGCGCGCGCACCTGCCGCCGCACGACGACGACGAGCGCGCGCCCGACCCGCCGCGCCTGCAGCTCACTGCCGAGAGGTACGATGCGATCCTCGACGATATCTGAAAACTGTGGGACTCGCATAATTAGTAGACTCCCGAAGGCCGATATCCTGAAACGTTCTGAGGAGATTGCAATTGTAAATAATTTTAAAAGGTTTATTAAAATTTCATTCAATGAATGAAAATACGGGAGAGATTTCGGGGAAACATTGCAGTTTTTTGCCTATCATTGCAGTTTTGCCTGTAGCAAAGTTTTATATTTCTTAAGTTCACAGACAGTTCGAGACAAACTAAATTAACGAAACTGATTCATAAGATTCAATCAAGACGTGAATCTTCTCTAGTCTGGCTTGAATTTCTAAACCACAGAAACTTGTGTCTTAATATCGTAATCCTAATCTAGCTGTTACTCTTAATAAATGTGTTGATTTAGGAACTTTTCCCGACCTTATGAAGAGTAACAAAGTCATTCCATTATTTAAATCAGGTAATAAAAATAACGTTGACAATTTTAGGCCTATTTCTATCTTACCTGCATTTAGTATAATATTTGAAAAATTAATACTCAAGCAGTTGCTACAGTTTAATTTAAATAGCCTCCTACATGATGCTTTCCTTCATGGCTTTACAAAAGGTCGTTTGACTACAGATGCGGGTGTTGCTCTGCTGAAACACATATTTAACGCGTGAGAGAATTCGGTAAATGCTATTGGAATTTTCTGTAATCTCTCCAAAGCCTTTGATTGCGTAGACCATGACACGCATTTGCGTAAACTACGTCATTACGGCGTCTAACACGAAGCTCTCAACGTAATAAATTTTTATTTACATAATAGGTTCCAATGTGTAGATGATAGTGGTGCGAAATCTTTCGGGCTACCCGTTCAGTTAGGTGTACCTCAAGGCTCAATACTGGGTCTGTTCTTATTGTATATACCATTCTATTTAAAAGGTATCTGTGACGTTGTACTGTTTGCAGATGATACCTCTCTTATCTTTAAATTATACAGGAATAGATAACATCAAACCAAGGATCGAGAAAAATCCAACCTTTGCTCAAAGACGTACCATTCTATCAACAACTACCTAAACGATAAGAATGGTTAGTCGCTGTGATTAGCTCAAGACAATGTTTGTGTTCTTTCTCCAGAATTAGGTTACCTACTGACGGGTTATGTGAGTTCGTATAATTGTTTATTTCACTGTTTAAGTCAAGTTATTATAATTTTATTTTTATTTATTATTGACATAATCTACTCATTACAATGTTTTTTAATGTGTTATTGCACTATGACTAGCGACCTCGACAATTATTGATCATATTATTCTTGCCGGAGCAACCAGTAGGTTGCGGTCGGGCTGTCTCCTTCCCTCAAATATGGCACGGAGTTAATGGCTGATCTTTGCGTTATGCTCGTGAAAGGATGCTGCTTGTGGTGACAGGTCGTCCTGCTGATTATGGTTTTCTTATTTGTTATTAACTGTTTATTTATGTTACCTCGAAGGTCCTAGTTTATCAGGAAGGTCTTAATCGAATGTTACATACTCATCATACTTAATAACACCTTTAAAACTTACAGGATAAACGTAACAGGCGCATACCTCCTTGACGACGGCGAGAACATGATCCTATACGTATGCCAGGCAGTCAGTCCCGCCTTCCTGTCCGAGACCTTCGGACTCACCGCGTTCTCGCAGCTGCCCGACGAAATGCGGACTCTGCCGCGGTTCGATACCGAGGGCAGTGCGCTACTGCACGCGTTCATCGAGAAGCTGAATGATGATAGACCTTATGCGTCGGATATACTTATATTGAGGTGATTTGATTGTTTTTCTATCAGAAGTTTATCACACTAATATTATAAAGGCGAAAGTTTGTGAGTGTGCTTGTATGTTTGTTACTTCTTTACGCACAAACCGCTGAACGGATTCGGATGAAATTTGGCACGCAGGTAGTATAACCAGGATTAACACATAGGATACTTTTATCCCGATATTCCCACGGGATCGACACTTATGCGGGTGAAATCGCGGGGCGCAGCTAGTAAAACGTAAAGACAGCTGTCATGCTACTTCATCTCAACGACAGAAGGGCATTTGGGGGTTGTACTTGTAATTCTTGCATTTCAATCGTGCTGTAATATTTCATTAGTCCAGTATGTAAAGTAAAATGCCCTACAACAACTTTAGTTCTGGTCAGTTTATTTTATGTGTGAAAAAAATTATTTCAATTAGTTTTGGAAAGCTTGGAAAGTGATATTCCAAATCATTTTTACACCCGTTATTTTTCTATTCAAATTCTGTGCACAAGAAGCTTTCATAAAAAATAATCTATTACTCCCTTTTACTCCACAGAGACAATTCCCCATCACGGACCATATTCACGGAGCGACTAGTCGAGGACCGAGTGGAGTCCGCATTCTCCTACTACGAGTTCTTACAACACGTGAAAAACCAAGTGAAATGAGTTTGTGACTGCCAAGTGACTTTTACATGGGACCGCAAGGCACGAGTGATCCGACGGACTACAAACGTTAGCTAGCGCCGTGCCGGTACCGCCGGCCCGTCGCGTCGGTTCGCCGGTCCGGCGCGCCGGTACGGTCCGTCGCGTCGGTACGCTCCGGCGCGCCGGTACGGCCCGGCGCGTCGGTACGGCCCGGCGCGCCGGTACGGTCCGGCGCGTCGGTACGCCGGGTATGGCGCGCCGATACGACGCCTTGGACGGATGATACGACACTGCCCTACTAACGATAAGAATTCTATTAGCACTTCTGGTTTTCGAGTTTTATGAAAACTGGTGGTAGTGGTAATGTAAAAATTCGCACATAATGCAAAAAGATTAAATATTATTATTTATTTCAAAATTAACGTGTCCGGTCTTATGAGGCGTGTATATTGGTTAGGTTTAGTTAGTTACTGGCCGATTGTAATCCGCTCTCTCGATCAATATCGAACAATAAACATAGATGAGTATTAGTACGAGGCTATAAATTATATTTTTGTTGTAAAAACAGGATAACTTATTTACATTACGTAACAAATAACGAAGGAAATGCTTCCATGCTTCTATATTGTAAGGAGGTTAAGGATTGTTACTTGTAAGTTGTTTAGGTAGCAGACAGCATTTGAATTGTGCAGCCGGGTTTCAGGGTCGTTCGTGTGTACGAAGACCTATGTTGATCGAGTAATCTTATTCCAGTTATTGATGCGTCGTTCCCGGGACTATTGGGAATTTTGCTAGTAACGTTAACTAAGTAAAGTTCCCAAATTATACAAGTTAAATTACACGCAAAATTCCCAATAAAAGTATGAGGGAGCGGCGCATCACTAGTTTTGATCGATGTATCTGTGGCCCAATTCTCATAGGTTTAAATTCACTTTAGTTCGAGTCTCGTAACATCACAACTGGGAAATAAGAAAGTGTAGCGACAATATCGATATTTTTATGTAAACTCGAGCCAGAAGCGCTATTTATTGTAAATGTCAAGAAATCTAGTGGTGTCGTTGATTTGTAAATAATAATAAAGTTTTAGTGAAGCCGCGCGTCTCGGTGTTTGCTTACTTTAACACTGTAAAGTGTATTTTTCTATACTTGTCCAATTTGGTAAACAAATACGGCGGACTGAGATTTCGGTTTTAAGACAATTTACGAGTTTCAAATTCATCATACCGTATTTGTTTCTTACAAATGAAAACACGATTACACCTAACTTATGGTGTGTGTATGATGCGAAAATGGTTTAAGTACCGTGTTTGTTTACGAAATATTCGAGCCTTTACCTTTATAATTATATGTAAATGTCTGAAAATCATTAATATATGTAAAATTTCAATTTACTAGCACATTTCTTTTTAAAAATATTTAAAAAAAACCTTCTCCTGTAAAATTTGTTTTTTGTCGGTTGCGCTAAAACGGCGGTAAAGGCTCGATTTATGTCATGTAAGAAAAAATACACTGTATGTTATCGCAATGTTATGTTAATTCATTTACAAGAATATGACGACAATGAAGTATTTTGCTGAATATATTCTAATGGAATGATCCCTGTTATGCCAGTTCCAAGTATTTTTTTAAATATATTTTTATTTCTTGGAAGTCTAGATTTTTATTTCAAATGCTTCATCTTAAAGGTGGTTCGTTTTTATTGGATTGTTAAATTATATTATTGAGTAAAAACAGTTTGTGACGGGATAATGAAACAATACTAAAGCAATAATATTTACACATGATTTCTTATAAGTTTCGAAGACACGAAGTCCCGGTAAAGTGATACAATTGTCTTTCAACAACTTTGTGAAGGAATATTTCTCTGAGGTTTTATTTGTATGTATGGAGTATTGTTTGCGCGCGTGATTAGCGGAACAGAACATACGATGTGTTAACGAAGGTTTAAAGGGTTTGTAAAGTTAAGAAAGTTCTTCATAAAATGAATTTATTCCAAAGGTTGTCGTATATTTTGTTTCGCGCCGCTGACTGACTGTACGTCTGTTCCCAAAATATGTGTTGTGTACAAAATATTTGGTATGTTTATTTTTTTTACATAATCCGAGGGCGTGGCGCGATCGTGCACCGACGGCGAATGTATTTGCCCGTTGGTGCAATAAAATACATATTTCTTTTATTGTTAATTCCATGTTAGGTGTATGTAGTTAACTTTAAACTTGTATCTATTAATCATAATTCGATATTATTTCACCATTGTAAATTAAATAAAATTATTTATGAAATTGTAGGTAGTGTGTTTTTATACTGAAATGAGATTGGTTCAGGAAACCGGTGGACTGACTCTGTATTTTGCAACTTGCAATCTTCATAATGTAGAATATTTTCGAGTATCTTGACTAGATTTTTAAGAAAAAAATGGTGTCAAAATACCTTTATTATTTCTGTGTGACTTTCTGTCTTAGAATGTCTAAACTTTATGTTTCAATTAAATTATCTCAGTACTATCCTTTAAAAAAGGTTTCTCATCCAATGGTGATCAATTTTATTTGTCTTTACATGATCTGACCAAGATTATGTCTGGACTTTGAAAGAGGCTTCGGCCAGTTTCTTTTAAAGTTTGAGTTTGTTTCGCCATTTCTTCTGAGGGGTAATCAGTGTATTTATGTATTATGACATATAAAAGTGTTGCCTATATTCTATTTACAGAATAAACAACTTCATTTTATTTCAATTTCTAACTTTTGTTCGGTCTGAAGCATTATATTTTGTTATTCGTAACATATACGCACAATTGAGCCTTGTTATATTATTGCATGTTGCGCTGTACAGTTTCCAGTCGATGTTCTACGATTTATTCGAAACGCTTACATACTACCTTTGTTATTTAAAATATTACTTCAGATTGTATAAATAATTATGGTTCCTCTGGTAAACTGTTAGAACTGGTGCAGTTACACAATGTCCACAGATAGTGCATTGCGACGGTTAAGAGGAAATAGGGTATAAGTGACAAAAAATGAAATGTACAGGAGAGCCGTTCAAAGTTTTAAATTTTAGAAAAACGTGAAAACTGAAACAGTTATAAAAGTCATCGTAGAGCCGTGGGAGTAAGCGCATTCGAAAGAGCGGCAAATTTTATGTAGGATGGCATATATAACTCATTTTTGACCAAAATGTCGCTTATACCCTACTTCCTTTTTACCGTCGATAAGTTGAGCCTAGTATTGAAAATACAACAGAGTACATCCCAGCGCGTCAAAATAGCACACTGTTGGATTTTGAACTCTCGGCGTCAAGCAGAGCATTGAAAATAGTACGGGAAAAAAAATGGCCCATGTGTATGAGGGCTAAGTGTTGTATTCGTATAATGAAGTTCGCCTCATTTAAAAAATAGCCCGTTTACAGTACGGCCGACGTAACTTGGCGGGCCTGAACATAGGCACTAAGAACTTTGCGCATGTTCTCTCACTCGCACTCGCCTCATGTAACCATTTGGTTCCTAAAAAATCTTGCCGCGCAGCCTTCTGCGCAAAGTTCGGGCCCGCCAAGATACGTATTGTACACAAGTCGAGTTTTTCGCCGCCAATTCTTGAAGGTATGGCTTAGTTAACACTTCAGGTAATTTGCAGTTCTCGCCAACCTTCCTTTAGTTTATCAGGGTGCGTGCACTGTAAGGCCGATTTTAGAGTCGCGCTGAGCGCACGCTGACCGTCGGCGCTGATAGCCTGAAACGTATGAACTTCTAGGGAGCGTTTTAGAATAACGCGTAGCTATCAGCGCGTGAGTTTCATACGTTTCGGCTGTCAGCGCCGATGGTCAGCGTGCGGTCAGCGCGACTCTAAAATCAGCCTTATGCACTGTCGATGAAAATGCCTCAATGACAGTTGAAGAGCATGGGTATAACAGCTTATCCCAGTTATAAAATACAAGGGACTGCAATTTGACACAATGATTCTGAAACACGGGGTCGCTTTCACAGAAATGTTGCAAGAAAATGCTAACGCGAAAAATAAGCGTTCGTCGAGCACAGTTTCAAATATAAGTACCTCACGAACGCTAAATAGGTGATACGAGTAGGATATCACAATAAAAACGCTATGAATAGTTGTGGGCATTGAACTTGTCCATGGTAACATCTCAGACCAAAAATTGGTCTGAGGGAAAGAGCGCGTTTATGTCGAAGCAGTAAGGGCGGTTTTCGTAGTAACAAGTGTTACCAGACCACTGACGTGCGATGACTACGATTTGCGCGAATGTTACAAGGAACTTGAAAACTTTCTAGTACTTTCTCGCCTTTAGCTCTATATTCTGTTACAAGTAAAGTGTCCCGAAACGATCTATTACAATTTGTTGTAATACTGTCAATCGCTTCAATTGCACTTGTAGACGATTCATAGGTAGGTACACTGTAGTAGACGATCATTTTGCGCATCAATGTGTATCAATCAATCACGTAAATACCGACAATTGCAATTAATCGTTTCGAGGACCCCTAAGGGGTTGGCTTTAGTATCGTTTGGCAGGCGGAGGGGGTTAAAAGTGGTTAAATCTGGTAGAGGGTGGGTCCCCGATTATAAATGTACGTTTGCCCCGCACGGCCCCCCAGAATTTGCGATTTAGGTGTGCACCAATGCAATGTACTCGCCTCTAGGAGTATATGTACCGGTTTCTTTTTCAATGTACCTCTGTACTTTTGAAGAAATATCCAAAAAAAGGGGGCCGTGCCAGCCAAACGTTTTCAGCACGGCCCCCGTGTAACTTGAAAAATATATAGCGTATTAAAAAGTTTCATAAACTCAAGGAATGTACTTTATTAACACGTTCTATGTACCGTAACAGATATTGTGAATTCGTAATAACAAATAATATCTAGATGTGGATAGGGGGCCGTGCTGAAAAAAAAGAAATAAGAAAATATCTGAAAAAGACAAAACAACCTTAGCCAAAAACTATTAAAAAGTAATTCATGTTTGGCAAGTAACATATGTACCGCATTGGTTTCTCATACAACTTGCTAAATTAAAAAAATAAACGAATTTTAGTTTATTCAGCACGGCCCTCTATAGTTGCCTATATCTTTTTAAATAAGACATATTTGTTTACAAAATTCGACTTCCTGAATTATGTATAGGAGTACATTCGTTCCAAATAAATTGCTATCATGGTGTATTAGTACTCTAAAAGTAAAATTGGATCAAAAATATCCTAACATACAACTGATGGGGTGACCATGTTTCCACGTGAGAATTCTCACGTGAAATCATGGTATTCGCATCGTATTCGTATTAACGATAACTTTATTAGTAGTAAGTTATAGGTCGCGAATCGAACAAAACAACAAGTGTCGCTAAGACTAAATAGCTCAAAAGGCTTAAAAAAATCACAGATATATTTCCAATAAATCACACGGATTGATGTACGGTACATTACAATAAAATTACAGTTTCGTTACATTTCACAGTATTAGTTACGTTTACCTATGGAATAATCGCAGAAAAACTATGTGTCACTAACACTACAGAGCTTAAAAGGCTTAAAAAATCACAGATACGTTTCCAACAAATCACTCATTGAACCTCACCTACATTACAATAATATTACTTACATTAATCACATTAATTATTTGGAATAATCACAGGCAAGGCAACTAATTTAACCTACGTAATCACAGTAGTGTTTCAAGCAACTGTAATAATTAGAATATTGTTATTATTTTTACATAATTATAAAACATCAAAGATCACTCGCTAAAACGTAAGTAAAGGTGTGTACGAATATTGAATCTACTGTACTGTTGTTAATTTTCAAGGCCAAATCATCGTAACATAGCCATTGCTCATGGCTAAGCGTATGGCACTTATAATGGCCCAGATTCCCCATTGAACTCCCTACATATTCAATAGCACCAACGACTTCATAAATTTGGTTTTTAATATTAATAGAGACCGGAATATTACACAAAACCATTGCGTCTGTTCCATTTAAATCAAAGGTTATAATATTTTGTAATTTATAGCTTGAAATGACAGTTCCATCGCAATCATTTTTACAAATTTGAGAAGTAGTTTCGATAGCAAGTGACTTTTCTAATGCAAAAATGCCAAACATGTTGATTACGTTAATATTCAAAGTATAAAAGTTCTTATCATTTTTACACAATATTGGCATTCCTCTTTTATGCAAGTTGTGTGTGACTGATC
The DNA here is from genome assembly GCA_916614155.1 of Mesoligia furuncula. Taxonomy (NCBI): domain Eukaryota; kingdom Metazoa; phylum Arthropoda; class Insecta; order Lepidoptera; family Noctuidae; genus Mesoligia; species Mesoligia furuncula. The sequence goes on along the minus strand of OU744800.1, from coordinate 24,748,782 downwards.
AATAAACACTCGAGCGCAACTGCGCAACATGAAGCGTAGCGTCAGTGAACTAATAGCGACCGCACACAACAAGTTTTAACTGCTTTAATTTAAAAGATGTCATCGCTAATATTAATTTTGAAGAAAAAAAAAAAACAATTTGTTAAAAAAGAATGTTTATTTCAATGTAGTCACATAATTTCATTAATATAGCTATATTAATTAAATTATGTGACTACATTTCATTAATATAGCTATATTAATGAAATTATGTGACTACATTGAAATAAACATTCTTTTTTAACAATTTGTTTTTTTTTTTATAGAATATATGTAAGCACCTAATTTATGGTCACCCCATCAGTTGTATGTTAGGAAATTTTTGATCCAATTTATCTCTTAGAGTACTAATACACCATAATCGCAATTTATTTGGAACGAATGTACTCCTATACATAATTCAGAAAGTCGAATTTTGTAAACAAACATGTCATATTTAAAAAGATATAGGCAACTATAGAGGGCCGTGCTGAATAAACTAAAATTCGTTTATTTTTTTAATTTAGCAAGTTGTATGAGAAACCAATGCGGTACATATGTTACTTGCCAAACATGAATTACTTTTTAATAGTTTTTGGCTAAGGTTGTTTTGTCTTTTTTAGATATTTTCTTATTTCTTTTTTTTCAGCACGGCCCCCTATCCACATCTATATATTATTTGTTATTACGAATTCACAATATCTGTTACGGTACATAGAACGTGTTAATAAAGTACATTCCTTGAGTTTATTAAAAAAATTTAATACGCTATATATTTTTCAAGTTACACGGGGGCCGTGCTGAAAACGTTTGGCTGGCACGGCCCCCTTTTTTTGCATATTTCTTCAAAAGTACAGAGGTACATTGAAAAAGAAACCGGTACATATACTCCTAGAGGCGAGTACATTGCATTGGTGCACACCTAAATCGCAAATTCTGGGGGGCCGTGCGGGGCAAACGTACATGATTATAACGCTACCGTTCTTATTACAAGGTAATGGATATTTTTCGAGAAATTAATAAAAATTGTTTCTAACCTCAAATCAGATAAAAAGTGTAACGAAACGTTAAAATCGGCGATTGACAACCAAATCTGTACCAGTATATTGTCTGTGGTGTAAAATGTCTGTAAAATAGGTGAAACGGAACGTAAAAAAGAACTGTACTGTCAGTGTTATTAAGTACTCTGTGGTTCATTCCGTTAGAGTGAATGTTTTGTTGTGTGTGAATGTTTTGATGTTTTATTTGTCTTGTTATGTACCCCACTTTATGGTTGAAATAAGTCGAATCTGTCCCAAAACCGACTCGGGGCACCCCGACTCCACGTAGTCTTTTGGCTGCTACCCCGAGGGTGTATTTAAAAATCCGGAGGCGCGGAGGGAGCACTGCACTTCCCGCAGCGCCGGAGACGTGCAGAAGCAACTTTGTATTGAAAACCAGTGTTTTGAGGTTAGGTTACAATAATTTGTTTTTCTCAAGAATGGTGCGTCCTCGTTTCATGGGAGTGGTACCAGGGGGAACGGGGGAACCCCCTCCCCCCTCCACCCCCACCACCTCGTTTTCGTGCCCCCGGATACTAAATTTTTACCGATTATAGTGTTTTGAGGTTAGGTTACAAATATCTGTTTTTCTCAAAAGTGGTGCGTTACCTTTTCACGGGAATGGTACCAGGGGAGAGGGGGAACACCCCTCCCTCCCCCTCCCACCCCCATCCGCCTGCCAAACGATACTAAAGATTACCCCAAATAACGTTTGGTGCCTGAATGACATTGACACGCCCCCATGTCAATGTCAATTAGGCGCTAAAAGATCCAAAATTGTCTCAGAAATTGTTTTGACAAGCAAAAATGGCGGCGTTAGTTCCAATTTTGACCACGCGCCAAAAAAACTGGTACGAGTTGATAATTTGGGCTACTTTTTCATGGATAGATTACTCAATAAATTAATTGAATGTCTACATGCAGCAATGTACGTTGAATGCCACAATGGGTCCTTGATCCCTCTGTTCGACTAAATACAATAACTATTGGGAGTACTAGGTATAATGAAATTGTTAAATTTAATGCCAGTGTGACTGAACACGAGAGGAACATTGTAATTTTGTTTCAATACAATCAATCTGAAATCATTTGTGTTTCCTTTTGAGCAATCCCCGAACTTGATATTCTCCCTGACCTACAAGGCGTTAAGCCTTAACCCTGAGTCTGCCGGAACGTAGATCTACGCGAGACACAATGGCTTTTTAATTGTGTCTGTAATTACGGCACGCAAGCGGTTAATTGTTGAAACGAACACAATAAAAAAAAACCCGACTGCGGTAAAAAACTTAGGTAAGTTAAAAGAAACTGAAAAGCTAAAAACAAGCCCATTTTAAATTAAATAAAAGTTGGAAGCAGGCGGGACCCACATCATTTTTATTATATTTTCAAATTCAAATGGGTCCCGCCTGCTTCCAACTTTTATTTAATTTAAAATGGGCTTGTTTTTAGCTTTTCAGTTTCTTTTAACTTACCTAAGTTTTTTACCGCAGTCGGGTTTTTTGATTTTTTTAAATAACTTTTTTATTTCCAGCTTTTTAGTTTACGAAATGATGACCTCCACCGGGACCTAAAAGTTAAGTTCATCGAAAAAGTGATCCAGAAACTTGCAGAGGCTCACGAAAAGAGACTTCATCAGCATGTGAACGTCGAGGCAATCCAGCTTCTCGACCACACAAACATAGTTAGAAGACTTAAAAGAACAAAACCGTTCGAGCTAGTGTTTAGTGTTAGTTAATAGTGTAAAGTATAAAAGTGCCAAACAAACACAAGAACGAAGTGTATTCGCCATATAGAGACAATAAGAAAAGTGCTATTGGACACATTCTTACTAAAGACAATTTTTAATAGTTTAGGTTATAATTAAATTACTTATTAGTCTATCTAAAAGGCTAGATTGTAATTAGATTAGGGTCCATCCTATTGTTGGACCCTAGGAAAAGGGAAAAAAAAAAAAGTTTACAAAGAAAGATTTCGCAGACGATTTAGTTCTTGGTAGGCGTTTTTTTTTGCGATTTGTCACTTCGAATTGCTTTCAAGTAAGTATATATTTTTGTAATCACCTTTTAAAACCCTTTATTTTGATACCCCACTCGATACGTTTTGAAAAAAAAAAAAAAAAAAAAAAAAATTAATATGGCGTCCAGTAGTCGCCATATTGAATTTTCAGTAACGTTATGTCTTTAGTGACACTCGCCGGACTAAGAGGAATCGATTAACGTGTGAATCATAAAAATCGGCCCTGGCGTTTGGTCTGTATAGTGCTTCAAAGGAACATATAAACATACATACATACATAGGCTGATGAACACATTACCACTCCTTTGCGTCGCGCAGTCGGGTAATAAGGCAGTGTTGCGGTTTGATAAAACGTTATTTATTACTTGCTGCGCCCCGCGGTTTCACCCGCGTAAATGTCGATCCCGTGGGAATATCGGGATAAAAGTAGCCTATATATTAATCCAGGGTTACCTCTATACAAAATTTCATCAAAATTGGTCCAGCCGTCTGAGCGTAAAGAAGTAACAAGCAAAACACACACACCCTCTCAAAAACATAATCTTTCGCCTATAAAATAGGTATTATTAGTGTGATTAGCCTGTCCACTATCTCTGTTCAAAGCTGCTAAGGACCCAGTTCTTGTTGAAAGAGCCCGTCTGGGCCTGCCGCGATATCGCTTGCCATTAATTAAGAGGGACCCCACTGGGTGGTAAGTTTGGCCCATTGGTCGTCTGATATGCGGCAGATGTGTCCAGCCCTGAGGCCAGTTTCATTTTAGCGTGGCAGCTTTCCAAGTGACCAGTTATCTTTGTGATGGAACGGATGGTTGTATTCTTAACCCGGTCTGTTAGTTTGATATCCAGAATAGTCCGTTCCATGGCTGTTTGGCAAACCATGAAGGTGGACCTCTGCTGATTTCCAAAGGCCATGTTTGACCACCATATGTGAGGATGGGAAGTATGCACACGTCAATGGGTCTTCTATTAAGGACAAAGGAAAACCACCCTTCATTAGGTATTTCATGGCCCAATAGCTCTTCCAGGCATTTTCGGTGTGTCTTGCAACTTCTTTGTTTTGTCTTGCCATCAACTTATTCAACCTCCCCACCCGCCACAGTGACCCTGCGATACGAGCTGTTCGTCATCAACTTGGTTTTGATTAACGTTATTGAAGGGATACCTACTACCTAACGTTTGATAAAACGTTAGTATCACATTTTTTTTAGTTTGTAAGTATGTATTATGTTACTGCGACTGCTGAGTACCTCTACAGGTTCGATTCTCAGTGAGCAGCTCGCTTTCTTGGCGCTTGAAAGACCTTACAGTAGGGCTACCATTTAGAAATTTAAAAAGTCCTGAAAAAAGCCTGAACATTTCAATAAAAGTCCGGACATTTTAGTCACAAAATCCAAATATTACCCATTACGTACAGTGGAATGGTAGGCATGCATGGTAGCAGACGCTCGTGAGAGGAGGCAGGTTGAGGGGTGGACCAAAAAAAAAGTGCGCTGAAAAGTATAAAAATTAATACCTTTAGGTACCAGAAACTAGGTTATTTTACGTAAAATAATTTTTATTATGAAGAAAATATTGTAAGTTTGAACTAGTTGATTGTTTGCTTTGCAATAGGTGGGTACAAGATTTATTGTTTGATCTCGTTTTGTTTTTAGAGGAATGAGAAGTTAATAAATATTAAAGACTTATGATTTGGTATTACTTATATATTTCTCGTAAAAGCGCCGGATAAAGTCCGGACATGTCCGGACAAATCCGGACGGACGGTACCTAATTACTTTACAACCTTACGTTGTTGGTAACCATTTGTAAATTGTATTTAAAAATCGGCCAAGTAGGAGTCGGACTCGCATATGAAGGCGCTCCTTGCCGGACTGCCGCCATGGGATCTGCAGTCCTTGCGCGCCTGTATGAGTGGCGCGCGGAGGCACTACGCCGGGGGGAAACTCCGCTTCCGCGGCAAATCGCTGCGGAGCGGACGGATCTTCGGCGCGATCTCATGGCGGTATGGAAAGAGCGACTGTCGCAACTCAGCGCAGGGCACGCCGCGATAGCGGCGATATGGCCTTTCTTTGACGAGTGGCTAGAGAGGCGCCACGGCGCCCTCACCTACCGCCTGACGCAGGTCCTCACCGGACACGGAAGTTTCGGAAGGTTCCTGCACGTCATCAGGCGGGAGGAAACGCCCGGGTGTCACCATTGCCAGGATCGCCCAGAAGATACGGTGGAGCACACGGTGGAGGTCTGCCCCGCTTGGGCGGAGCACCGCCGTGTCCTCGTAGAGGCGATCGGCAGCGGCGCGGCGACCTCTCGCGCCCGGCCCTGGTGCAAGCCATGGTCCGGGGCGAGAAGGAGTGGGAGGCAGTCGCCTCCTTCTGCGAAGCAGTCATACTAGTGAAGGAGGTGGCGGGACGGCTCAGGGAGAGAGCCTCCTGTCCCAGCCGCCGCGGGAGACGCTCCGGGCGTCGGGAGCCGCATGACGACTCCCGGCCACCGTAGGCGCGGGCCTACGGGCGGAGAGTAATGGGTAGCTCACCGTCCAATCAGGACCAGGCCCGTGCCGGACGGCGCGTACGTGTTGCACGCGCGCCTCAAAGAGATGTCAGCATCGAGGAGGGGCCCCCTTAGGGCCGAAGCCTGTCGGGCCAGCGAGATTGTCTGAAAGGGTTACCGCTGGCCCGGAACATAAAGGGCTAAGGAAGGACCACGGGTGGGTTTTAGTCAGTAAGAGTTTGACACTCCCTTCCGCTCCACCCAGAGCGGGAGGAGTCATTTGATGATTTCCCATCCGGAAAAAAAGGGTACTTACAATATTTAACTAAAAAAATGGCCCCTTTGATTTTTAACTTTATTTTATTTGTTGAGCGGATAATATGTGAAAATTTCAAGTCTAACTATTACGATTCAAAATATTCAGCCCTGTGACAGACCGAAAGGTCCATGTAGTACAACTTTACGTCCTCCCGTGCTCCAGCCTACTAACAGATGTCTTCAAAAATCCTCGCTTGCAGGAGTGATACCGTGTTTGTTGTGGTTGCGACGCGATCGACATTTCTTGCCCTTAATCAGAGTAACGCCGTCCTAGTCCATTTGACTGGTATTAGAAGCCGGCATGAGGTGCAGAAGCGGAAGGCGCCGGCTGGCTGTACAATTTAATTCAAAATAGGCTTGGTAGTGTCGATAATTGTAAACGACACTACTGGTAGTGTGAGGGGCCCGTGGCTAAATAATAACAGCCGCACAGGTCGATCGATCAGGTTAAGCTACGCTTGCCGCGGTTGGTCTGTGGATGGGTGACCATCTTTACATACCGAGACCCCTCCGTGCCTCGGAAAGCACGTTAAGCCGTTGGTCCCGGCTGTCATTTGTGGATCTTTGACAGTCGTTACGGGTAGTCAGAAGCCCGAAAGTCTGACAACCAGTCTTACCAAGGGGTATCGTATTACCCAGTAACTGGGTTGTGGAGGTCAGATAGGCAGTCGCTCCATGTAAAATACTAGTATTCAGCTGCATCCGGTTAGACTGGAAGCCGACCCCAACATAGTTGGGAAAAGGCTAGGCAGATGATGACTACTGGTAGTGTGGCTGGTTGACTCATATTTTGGCAGTGTCCTTGCCAAAATGTGAGTTTGGCGCTTATGATAGCGTTATCTATCGTCGCGTTAGTCGTCGCTCGGTATGGCCTAACTCATGTGGATGAAAAATGAAAAACCGCAATTAGGTAGGTCTGTAAGTATATTGAAATTTGATAGGTAAATACGAATAATACCCACAAAAAATGCTTTTTGGTTTGATTAGGAGTAGGTATTGAAGAAAGTCGGCTGTATCCACTAGGTATTGCCAGTTGATTAAATTTTCACACAATTGTCAGTTTATGTGAGACGGCACCGTCGTCCCAATTCACGTTAGTATATGCATAGGTAGGTAATTCTGTTCTTTACACAAATTCAATCTACACAGCACCAATCTACGCAGCTTTTATCAAAACTCTTTTGGTAGAAAGTAATTCCCTTGAGCATAGATAATACTAATGAACTTATTTAAGCTTAGTACAGACGCCAGCACATCAAGCTACTACAATCTGTCAACTTTAAACTTTATTGCTAAAGCATAAGGTTCAATGTTGATTGGGAAAATTTGAAAGTTTTAGGTAGCTTGATGTGCTGGCGTCTGTACAATCCAGCGGGGTAACTGCGTAACACAATAACAGTAGGCATGGCTTTCATTTTGACAGTTCAACAACATTCATTGTTTCATCTACGTTGTCGAGAAGACAAAATTTTCCCTATAATGAAGCAATGGATTAGCAATGTCCTTCGAAATGATTCAGATTGTGGTTGTTCGTGTTTTATGCATTTAGGGTGCAGGTTTCTCTTCTTTCTTTGGTTCCTCTCTAACAAGGATGCTACAGCATTTAATACAATCTGTACAAGTAGTGAAGGAAGTTAAATCCACGTCAACCGGCCAGTAGTCCTTCGGTTCGTACTTGGTTCTCCTAAACATCTGGTGATTCAGGAGCGTCCAGAACCAGAGGCAACCTCTTCCTCGTCGCAATTTGCAGGCTGACGTTAAGACCGCCTCTACGGCTCTCCGGGAAACCGGGTCTCGCTCATGACACGTGTTGAACTTCAAGTTTCTTATGTTGCAGCGGAATACCTGGAATTAAAGGGTTTCTGGCAGATAACACGAGTCGCTAATTGTGTATTAATTAAACCTAATTACCGATCTTGGTATTAAGCAGATACCTACCTCCAAAAGATACACCTAAGGTAAATAGGGTTACCTCTGGCCCGGAACATAAAGGGCTAAGGCCGCTTTCACATATAGGCGACTTTAGCAGCGCGACAGTCGCGCGACCGTCACCCATTCAGAATTTCATAATAAAAACAGAAGCGCAGCGGACGCGCGGCTGGTGCGCTTCTGTTTTTATTATGAAATTCTGAATGGGTGACGGTCGCGCGACTGTCGCGCTGCTAAAGTCGCCTAAATGTGAAAGCGGTCTAAGAAAGGAACACGGGTGGGTTTTAGTCAGTAAGATTCTGACACTCCCTTCCGTTCCAGCCAGAGCGGGAGGGGTCATTTGATGATTTACCATCCGCAAAAAAAAAAAAATTGGTAAATAGGTAATTTGTATACATTGTATAGGAAACAGCTGTTCGCTTCGTCAATATCACACTAATATTATAAAGGCGAAAGTGTGTGAGTGTGGGTGTGTGTTAATATGTTTGTTACTTCTTCACGCTCAAAAGTCAAACGGCTGGATCAATTTTGATAAAATTTGGTATGGAGGTAGCAGACACCCTGGATTAACATATAGGCTATTTTTATCCCGATATTCCCACGGGATCGAAACGTATGCGGGCGAAATTGCGGGGCGCAGCTAGTTGTGAAAAAAATCCGTTTGGAGTGAAGTGTCCCTAAGTGAGCGGGACAGAGATTTGGACACGGAGCGGTGTAAGTAATATATGATATAAATACAGAACCTCTAATGTTTACAAGATATTAAACTAAACCTATAATTTTATTTGATATAATGATTATTTAATATAAAATTTCTATAAGCTTAACAGACAATTAGTATAAAATCGTTTGATATACCACTCAAAAGACATAAAACCTAGGTATTTAGTCTAAGACTAGATAGTAATAAAAGCTCCGACAAAAAAATAAGAATTGTCCTTATCTACTAGAAATATTAAATCTACTGCCTAAAATACTAACTTTCCGACTACTTTTGACATGAAAATGACGCAACGACCGAATGAGATACTGAAATCTTCGAAAAATAAACATGACTGTTTATTGCTATAGTACTTTTCTACCAGCTTAAATTACGTTCTATTGCAAACTATGAGTCTCTAATCAATTAATATATACCTAGGTAAAGGTATTTGTATTTTCATAAGCTCGCTCTTGCATTCTATGCCGACGGAGCTCCGCTTCGCGGGGCTCCTATTTCTGTGTAAAGGGATTAAAGTAACCTAACCAAACCTAACCTCGGGGTGCCCTTCGCTCGTTCATAAATATGTTTTCGGAAACGGAATCAGTGTGTTAACCATAATCACACCATGCATGCAAGCAAGCATTCCGCATGTAAGCGAACATGCAGCATGCAAGCAAGCATGCAACAGGCAGCAGGCATGCAAGGTGCAGCAGCCATGGTTTCTGTCACGGACCGCCGGAGCCCCGCAGGCTCCGGCGGTCCCACGCGAGCTTATTGTCGCGATGGTTTCAACGCTCACTACCTGCTCCTCAGCTCGCGGCCCGCCTCGCCCCTCCGCGCCTACGCGGGCTTAAATTACACGCTAGGGTTAGGGCAGACAAGACTACGTGGAGTCGGTTTTGCAGTGATTCGTTTCTGTCAACTTAACTTTTGTAGCACAACATATTGACTTTTTAAGACAACATTTTAATCCACGAAGCCACGAAGGCCTTCTAACCTAACCTATCCGAGTCGGAATTATATAATTTAAACGATATACAGGAAAAGTTTTTAACCAGTGCGCAAATTTTGACGTAATAAACTTGAATATATTTTAATAAACACGTATTTTTTGTTTTGATATGTTTCAATAGTAAAAAATTAAGTTAACGCTTACGAGACTTGTTTACTCAGAAATTTATTTTATGGACGTCGCTTGCCAGTCCGTCGACCGGTCGCCCGATTCACGCCGCGCGTCGACCGGTCGCCTGACGCGCCAGCTGCTATCAGAAGTACTCACGCGCGCTCGCGGATTATTGACCCCAGTTTAGCGCTACAATTTTTTAAGTTTAGACTGTGTAAAGTTATTTGTAAACGTAATTTTTCGTAAATTCCAAATTATCCTTCATACTTTCATGGGCTTAGGACCATCAAAATGCAGAAAATAAATCATAATAAGTAAGAAAGTAATACGTTTTAGTCCATTCAAAATAAAACATTTAGGTATGATAGGTACTTAGACATGATACAATTTGCGTCAATGTCTAATCAAAGATAACCTAAGACACTAAGATTGTTTATAATTTCTTCTTACCTCTACATTTTATTAATCACAATAATTTTAGGTATTGTTCGAAGTGACCTCCTCCTTTTTCAAGGCAAAACGTGCACGTTTAAATAAGTAAGCATTTAGTTTGTTTAGGACACTAACACCACTTTTTACTTCATTGAAAGCGTTAATTATTTTTTCTTTCAAGTCATCTAGGCATTTCACTTGTTTCATACACCTTGGTTTGCTGCTAAAATTGTCCTCTCATTAGGGACCGTGGGATTGAGGATCCCTTCGGCTCGCATACGAGGTACGCTCTCCCTTTCGTATCTTCTTCGTGCTGCTCGTAAATTTTCATTGCTTAACAAATACACTCGCACCATTTCATAATACTCGCGGTGAGTAAAATGAGACATTGTCACTACGCTAGTCTAGTACGCGGCACGCGCGCAGGGACGGCGAACTCCGGCGAAGGGACATCCGACCTCCGCTTCCGCAAGTGACGTACTGCATGTGCATGCGTTTTGTTTATCAAACGCCGGCGCCGCGCCGCATGCCCCCGCACCCCCCTCTCGTGCGCTGGGCATGGTCCAGCGGCCGGCGGCCTTCGTGTTTTCATTCATAGTATTACTATTAAATTATATCCATGTCTTGCTTATTTCAAATTGGGACAAAGTGGAAAAATGAAAAAAAAAAAGTCATAAACTAAAAATGGAAATGTGTTCTATTGCTTACACTGAGCCACCAAAAAAAATTTGCGCACTGGTTAAAAACTTTTCCTGTATACCTAATGATTTTCGATTAGATAAACGTTATATCCAATAACATTATACGAAATAAGTTTTAAAATACATAAATGTTATAAATTATATCAACAGTTGGTATATCTCACGTTTATTATATCTTGTGAACGGTATTGAAATGAAAATATACCAAATAACTTTATATGATGGGACGCACCCCACAGAACGGGACAGCATCAGCATTTTTGATGAACGATGTCATACTCAACTGCTCAACACAGGTCTGACCCAAGTATCGCGATTCCCTTCATCAAGCCGCTGGTTTACCTTGTGATGACCACCCACCACAAGGACAGAACGGATAGGCAAGGAACCGGACGATCAGGGAAAATCCTTATCTCCGGTCATTGGTCTGCCATTATCGCCATTAAGAACAGGCTGTGAGTCATGTAGTGGACCAGGAGTATGATTAAAGTGTAAATCATCACCTGCCTAGTCTTTTTCCTGTTAGGGTTTACAGCGGATGTATTTCACATGGAGCGACTGCCTATCTGACCTCCACAAACTAGTAACTGTGTAACAAGATACGCTTTAGTAATATTGGTTGTCAGACTTTTTAAACAGATAAGTGTAAATACAGTAAATTTTGTATACTGTCTTACTTCATGTCCACACATTTCGATCATGCAGTAGTTAGCGAACTGTACGGGCACGAGATCCACTCGGAAGCCCAGTTTTTGGAGGCGATCTGTTGAGATAATGTGTGTTTTTAATGGGTTACATAATATGTTTTTTAATATCTAGCGACACGCCCCTGCTTTGCACAGTTTTTACAACTGGACACAACGAGAAACAATATCATAGGTACACGTAAACCTTCCGGAAAAAAATCTCCAAATGGTGGTAAAAACTTCATCTAAATCCGTTGCGCATGTGCAATTTTAAAGAACAACGCGGTCACACAACACCAACAAACAAAATTAATAATCTGTAGATAAGTATAGATATAAATAGAACAATTTCATAAATTAAAATCGTAGGTACATACATACTTTATTATTAGGTATTATTACAATAGACTGATCACATGCTTACTGAAATACTGACTGTCTGATACTGATAAGTTCATATGCGAGTTTTGAAGGCGAAAACAAACCATCACAGAGCTCAATTCAAGTCAGTTCCATTTTGTCCTGTGTGGAACCTAAGATAGAAACACGCTTGTACGATACAACTACAAGCAAAGCTCATAGAAATCTCTATTCCTAGACAGCACCTTTCGCCGAAAACTTTGTTGATAGAAAACATTGTACGTAGATATCTCGGTCCATAGGAAGCATTGTTGACAGAGATCTCTGTTCATAGATAGCACTTCTTGCCGTAAGCTTTGTTCATAGAAACCACTGTTTCCTTGGTTCACAGAAAGCGCAACGTAGGATGCAAGAGCGAGTGAAGGGCATCCCGAGGTTAGGTTTGGTTAGGTTACTTTAAACCCTTTACACAGAAATAGGAGCCCCGCCCAGCGGGGCTCCGTGGACATAGGACGCAAGAGCGAGCGAGTGGGAATACAACTTACTTAAAAATAATTATCTAATTGATTTCTTTCTATCTTAGGTTCCACACTCCATTTTGTCTGCCTAATTTTACCCACAAAGTTGTTGACAAGTGTAATGTGAATTCTGCAATGGTCCAGGTACCTAACAGCAGCGAGCGTCGACTATCACCTGAAGAAGCTTTCGCTAGGCGGTTAGGTCAATGGGTTGATGTACAAAGCGTTGCTCTGGGAGAGGGAGACAGCCTTTAGGCCCAACCCGTTGAAGGAAATGGGGAATCCGCGCTATGCGGTAGGCAGGTCTTTACGGATATGTCCGGATGTGGTCGTCTTTCGGCTGAATGTGATGTTGAATGTGAGTTCATGGAAAAACATTGGTTAGTGTAAAATAAAAGCAGTTACCTCTGAGACCAGTCAACAGTTGGGGTTTATGTATACATCTGTCAAATGTACTGCAAGGTCCATGGTATATTTTTACAAACAGAAAAGACATTCTGATAAAAAAATTCAGAAGAGAGATAGAAATAATACTTTATATAAGAAAATTATAAGATTTTTTGATTAGTACACAATGTTTTGACTTTTTACTCCAACATTATATTGTAGTCTTTGCTTCAAACCAAAGACAACATAACCAAACCATAAGTTATGTTGCAAATTTTTAGAGGGTCTCTTAAATTCTCTTATTAGGATCTCCTTGGTCTTCGTCCGATTTTGTTGGAGGGCATTCCACGCTCAGCACGCCGAAACGCGGTCTCCACTCTAGGAGTTGCCTACTCTCATGGCTATCGGTCCTGTGGCCAGCCCACTCCCACTTCAGATTGCTATCTCTGCGACCGATTGTAGGTATACTGTCTTGGTATGCATAGTTTAAACTTTTAAAGCTTAATCTATAAGTCTGTGGCATTGTAATTTAACAAATAGTCAATGCCGGATTTTTTCATAGAAAAGGCTGGTTATGTTTGAAAGAAAGACAACAAGTTTATTTGACCCAGGTTAAGTAAGGCACACAATATTCAAACAAAAACAGAAATGGTGGACGTGTCTCAGCCAAAGTTAGCTACCTAATTTGTTAATATTTTAAGAGACAATAAAATATTAAAACAGTCATCATCTGCCTAGCTTTTTTACAATAGGGGTCAGTGGTACCTAAACTTCCTAATACCAGGCCACTCAGAAAGTATTGCGAAAAAAAGATTCTATTTATGAGAGACTGGCCAGTTATAATCTATTTTGAAAATATCACTGACCTCTATACACTGACCTATTTTCCACTGACCTATTTTCCACTGACCTCTACGCGTACTTGTATTATAGAGGTCAGTGCCTCTATAATACAAGTACGCGTAGAGATCAGTGGAAAATATGCTTATTTGTAAGTAAAAATAGGGAGAAGCACCTCAGAACAATAGAAGCACCGCTTTATATTGTAGTCTGTGGGGAAAAGTAAAAGGTTACATGCTCTGTGGGGAGAAGCGCGAGAAACTTTGAACTTGGTGGACGCATCCTTTTAGAAAAGATTTTAATATATTGATTTATAAGATCAGTAGTCATAGTTTTACTGCTCTATTTTCTTTCTCTTTAAATTAATTTTTTATTTTCATCGGTAGCGGTAATTTTTTTTTAGTTATATATTGGTAAAATGAATGACCCGTCTGACCCGGGGGACTTTGTGCCCCCGACAGGCAATTTTGTTACTATTGCCTCCAATGAATCGGGCATGGATACCGATGGGTCGTCTTCGGCCCGGATTTTGAGAAGAATCCGTGTGCATTTTTGCAAGCACTGCAATAAACGCCGTCGTACCCGCAAAAACCACGGTTCCGAGTTTTCGGGTTGTGGTTGCACGGACTCTACACTAACTACTACATCGGAGCCTAACTGCTCTGATATGCCTAATAACAAAAAACCCGATATTCCTGCTCCGTCCTTAGTTGTTCCCACTGAGATTGGTAGAAAATCCTACGACAAAACTAATATTTCGCGAAACGTTATTCATGTTCAAAAACATATAATTTCACCCGATGATGGAACGACATTGCACCCAATCACATTTGGCAAGTTCTTAAAGAACAACGCCTTCCAAAATATAATTAACGGTAGCGTCAATAAAATCGGCCGCAATAAAATATCTATATCTTTTTCAAATTTCCTGGACGCAAATTCCTTTTTTACAAACAATAGTCTCGAAACATATAATAAAAGCTTCTATACCTACTTTTAATGTTACTAGAATGGGTTTAGTGCGTGGTGTTCCTGCGGAATGGTCTCCGGACGAAATTATTGATAATATAACGGTACCAATTAGTTGCGGTCGAATTTTGAAAGTCAGACGCCTCAATTTCAAAACCAATGTTGATGGTACAACCATTTGGAAAAATTCCCAATCCATAGTTTTTACATTTGATGGACAGGTTCTAACGAAAATATTTTTTATGTGTTATAATGCATTATCTGTAGATTTATATATTTTCCCTACTGTACAGTGTCAGTGTCGTTTTGGTCACACTAAAATTCAGTGCAGGTCTAAACCTCGTTGTTATAAATGTGGAGATGGCCACACTGGAGATAGTTGTGAAAGAGAACAAGAAAGTGCATCTTGCTGCCTTTGCTCTGGTTTTCACTATGCTACTAATAAGTCATGCCCAGAATTTTCTAGACAAAAAATATTTAAAACATAGGTACATGGCACAAAGTTTATGCTGAAGCGGCAAAAGTATATCCCCCAGTAACTAAATCATAATTATGCTGATACACTTTGATCTTCTCCTTCCACAAATTTTGCAGATACTCCATCAATATCTTCATCTAATAGAAGGCCTGCTTCAAGTAGCTATAAAAAGACTGTCTTTCTCAAACCACGCTCCCCTCCCAAATCTGTATAAGGTTATTATAAAGAGGCTCACAATGCCATTTTCAAAGATTTTGACTTTCCCCAACCATCATAATCATAACGAAAAAGGACACAAATTTTTCCATAAACGAGTTTCTTTGTGCATTACACAATCTTCTATCTCAATTCAACATTTCACCGTCCAACGTTGCCCCTTCTTTCAATGTATCTCAATTCATTCATGATGGACAACACATCCAAAATAATCCAGTGGAACTAATATTAAGTTATAATGTTTCGTCATTGTATGTAGCTCATTATTCTATCCCTTATAAATACTGATCCTATAGTTATTATCCCTATATCCCGTTATAATTAATTCGAATAATAATATTTTTGTTTCCTTACCTTTATTTCCTTCGTAATAAAAAACAAAACTTGACTTTGGCTGAATGCACAAACCGTGCAAAGCAAATGAAAAAAAAAAGTAAAAATAGGTACGTTCCAATTTTAATTTATCGTGTCTCATCAAAAAAGGATCTGCCAAAAAGGAAAAAAAAAAAAAGGATCTGCGCCGGGAATATTTTTGTGCTATGTTTTTTTTCGATTTCAAGTGCCGCCTGAAACCGGACGAATCGTACTACAGACTTCAAATGGCAATCATGGATGAAGGCCCTTCTAAGGGAACCAAGGCAACCGTGCATCGTTGGTATAACGAATTCAAGCGCGGTCGACTAACTTTGGTGATGAAGAAAAATTTAATCCAAGACAATAGATGAGTTACGTATCAAGAGATTTAGCTCATACTTCTACACGTGCTTCTTTGCGTGAGGAGGATAGTTTCACGCTGGGTGCCGCACAACTTCACCGACTATGCTCAGAAGCAGGCCCGGGTGGAATTCTGCCGTGATATAGGATAAACAAATTTGAAGCAGGCTCGTCTCGGCGTGCTTACGACAGCATTACAGGCGATGAGTCTTGGTTTTATCAATACGATCCAGGAACAAAGCGCCAGTCGTCGGTTTAGGTGTTTCAAAACGAATCAACGCCTACCAAAGTGAAGCGATCTAGAAGCGGGGGGAAGATTTTCATCGCGAGCTTTTTCAATTTGACTGGCTACTTGGTGTCAAGCAAAAATGTATTATAAAAGTATACAGACCTATGATATTTTTGATACCTATGAAAAAAATGTGTTGATGGATTATAATATATTCAAGACAATCTGCAAATTAGAGCTCTAAAATCATCTCTCCATAAGTTTTTGCCTAAACATGCATCAGCAAAACGATTTTTTGCTAAATAAATAGACGAACAATAAAAAAATCGCTTTATTATTGTTGTAGAAGAGAAAACGAACTGTCTTTACCAATTAATTGCTATTTATACCAATCAAGGAATAGTATTCAATTTCAACGAGGAAATCATGTATCAACGCGCATTTTTGTGAGCGGCCCCTTAACAAGACAACAACAACTGTAACCTATTACGTATATTATCGTTGCCTAATACCTACCAGAATTATATTATCTGTGCTACTCAGGGCCGGACTGGGACCTGAAACCAGCCCGGGCATTTTAGAGACGGCCGGCCCTCCACTTAGAAATGAAAACTACGAATGTAAATTTAGAATCATAAAATGATTCAAATTTTACATTTGCTATTTATAATATGTATCATCATCATCTGCCTTGCCTTTTCCCAACTATGTTGGGGTCGGCTTCATTTATGATATGTATATTTAAAATATACAGGATATACAGGCTGTTTGGTAGAAGGACCGACAAAATATTTTGAGCGATTTGGGATGTCATTTGCTGGAGGGGCCCGTAGCTAAATAATAACAGCCGCACAGATCGATCGATCAGGTTAAGCTAGGCTTGCCGCGGTTGGTCTGTGGATGGGTGACCATGTTTAGATACCGAGACTCCTCCGTGCCTTGGAAAGCTGTGTGGCTGTCATTCGTGGATCTTTGACAGTCGTTACGGGTAATCAGAAGCTCGAAAGCCTGATAACCAGTACGATACCCCTTGGTAAGCCAAGGGGTATCGTATTACCCAGTCACTGGGTTGTGGAGGTCAGATAGGCAGTCACTCCATGTAAAATACTGGTATTCAGCTGCATCCGGTAAGACTGGAAGCCGCCCCTTGCAACATAGTTGGAAAAAGGCTAGGCAGATGATGATGGGGATGTCATTTGATAGCACAAAATTGTTTTGTTTTTCATTTTTTTATTATAATTTTTTAAATTGAAATTTTTAGATTCTAAACACAATTTTATGACTTTGAAAGCACCTAAGTCATTTTCTAGAACCAATTATACATGAATGTATGTACATTGCAGATAAGATAACACCAAAAATTATTGCGTTCTATTACAACCACAAACAAAAAAGTTGTGACGATATTTCGGGTTATTAAACAGAAACGTATGATTATCTCAATTACCCGTCACGGTGGGTAATTGAGATAATCATACTCTTAGTATTAATATTAATGTATTTTTTGGCTTGCTCTAATGTATGAGCTCCGCTTAATAGGTCGTCAACAAATAAAACATTTTCCAAAATTTTGGCTGCAAGAGGATATCTCTGCGCGTCATCGATTGCCAACTGTTTTATCGTCCTCATTGCTAAATATGGCGCTGCTTTCATACCATACGTTACTGTACAGAGTTGATATTCTTCTAGCGGTTTCGATGGTTGGTCCCGCCAGACAATTTTCTGCAGGTGTTGCTGATCCTCTTGAACCAGCACCATACGGTACATCTTTTCGCAGTCTGCAGTGAATGCAATTTTGTATATCCGCCATCTCAGAAGAAGAGACAGGATATCTTGTTGGAGCTTCGGACCACATTCCATCAGATCATTCAGACTGAACCCTGATGTAGTTTTGCTTGACCCATTAAATACAACTCTAAGTTTGGTTGTAATAGAGTCATTTTTAATTACTCCATGATGTGGAAGTATGCAGCTTGATTTTGCTTTAGTAACACACTTCTTCATGTGTCCCATATTAATGTACTCGTCAGTAAATCTTTTATAGTTGTCATATAAAGTGTCATCTTTTTGGAACCTCTTTTCCTGCTGTTTAAACTGAGCCACTGCTTGTGGTTTGCTATTTCCCAGCTTACATTCAAAACCTTCCTTCATTGGCAACCTCACTTCATATCTTCCACTAGGTAAGCGTCGCGTTGTTGTCATAAATAAATTTTCGCAGAATTGATCTTGCTGTGTAAGGTTTTTCATTTCAGCGTCAGATGGAATGTCTTCTATCTCCCAATAACTGGCAATATCTTCTATGATGACAATTAAATGATGGTGTAATGTTTCCTGACAGAATCCAACCCATTTTTGTCTGTTGTGCAATGGGTTCTTGTGGGGAACCCTTTACGAGTCCATTCATTATTATTTCTGAGTATATTTTTGCACCTAATAAAATGTCAATCGGCTTCGATATGTTAACCCTTAACTTGGTAACGTATCTAATAATGCACACATTCTAAGAAAAAATATTTGAGAACAGTTTGGGTACTTATGTTTTTATTTCTTTTTTAAACCGTTATATGAGACCCTTGCAGTTGATAGAAAAAATTGTATTTTTCACATCTGACAACATTTGGAGTCAGTAGATCGCAAGAAGGCGGAGCGTGCGCGTGCGTCTACGAGTTATAAGGTAAGAATCGATTATAATCCTAATTAAATATGTATATTACGATACATAAATGTAATAATTTTTTTTATTGAATGTGTATCCTTTTGTTTACGTAAAAATGTTGATCAAACAATAATGCTTTTTATCTAAAATATGACTGTCAATATTTATGTATCTACAAATGCACACTGCCAAATTACCATAATATGACCTGACTTTTGCAGTGTGCATTTTTAGATACATTGCCAAATATACTACAGTATTGCTTATATTATGCAGTGTGCATTTATAGATACACTGCCAATAAAATACATAATTATCATCCTATATAAATATAAAATTCCCATCGCGTCAGGGAGGTTGCACCGGCTACATTTCGCGACCGCAATAGAAGATACTGCCCTAGGTGCTATGGCTGTGGGGAAAGGGGCCACCTTCGATCCAGTTGCCCTAAGCGAACTGCAGAAAGGGAAGATGGCTGGTCTCTAAAGGGCAGTGCGGCTAAAAACACTGCCCAGCATCAGCAGCAATACGACTTTGTGGTCAAACATCGCAGCGGGAAATCTCATGGCAACACAGATGCATTGTCAAGAAGGCCTTGTCCTGAAGACCGCATGCATTTTACTAGGCAAGAGGATAAGGAAGTGGTTCCTGTGAGGATGCTCAGGACAGACCTCAGCAACGAGTGGAAGGAAAGCCTACAACGTGCACAGCAGGAAGATTCGGACATCAAGCCGATTCTGAAGTGGATGAAGGCCAGAGCTCCTAAACCCAGGTGGAGCGACGTCTCCAGCAATGAGTTCGATCACAAAAAGCTATTGGGCCCAATGGGACAGCTTGGTGATTCAGGATGGAGTCCTGTGCCGTAAATGGGAAAGTGTTCGGAAAGACAGCTTTCATTTGCAAATGGTTGTCCCTAAAGCTCAAGTACCGGATGTTCTACAGCTGTACCATAATGGATGTTCAGGAGGTCATCTGGGAGTAAAACGGACTCTACTGAAGATTCGAGAACGGGTTACAATGTTGGTGCACCATGGGAGAGGATAGCCCTTGACGTTGCGGGGCCGTTTCCGGAAAGTGAAAGTGGTAACAAGTATTTCATGGTTGTGATGGATTACTTCACTAAGTGGCCGGAAGTCTTCGCCAATCCAAACCAAGAAGCTTCAACAGTTGCAGATAAACTGGTTCATGAAATCTTCTGCCGTTTTGGAGTACCCTTGGAGATCCACAGCGATCAGGGAAGGAATTTTGAGTCCCAAATATTTCAGGAAACTTACCGAGTAATGGGCACTCATAAAACGAGAACAACTTCTTACCACCCACAATCGGATGGAATGGTGGAACGATTTAATCAGACACTGGAGAGGTACCTAGCCAAAGTTGTGGAAAATCGGCAACGAGATTGGGACAAGCACATACAACCGTTTTTGTTGTCATATCGAAGCGCTGGGGGCCTAAAAAGGCCACTTTGGCAGAATCATAAAAGGATAACAGAATGGACAGTTAACTGTTAAGTTAATCGTATCAAATCCCATTGGTGAAGCATTTTTTAGTTATTTTTTTTGTCTGTGCTAAAATACCAATCAATCCAATCCAAATCCAATCCCAATCTCTTTGATTGTACCTACGTAGTGCAGCGAAAAAAAAGAAAAACACGGACTGTGTTCGCCATTTTATAATTCCTTTTATGATTCTCGAAAGTGGCCTTTTTAGGCCCCCTGTTCACGAAAGTACATCGGTGACACCAGCTTTCGCAAACTTTAGAAGAAAATTACGGCTGCCTGCAGACCTGATTACTGGAATACCACATTTTGATTAAGATATATGTGTTTATAAAACGACAAAAATAAATGTTTTTATAAAATAAATATGTATTTTATTTTCAAACAATCAAGCAGTGTATCCTACAGAGTACATAGATTTCCAAAGATATATGAATGACAACTTGGCAGTGTGCATAATTAGATACATGTTATAAATACAAAACAGATATTGTTAAAATTTTATTTTTATTTTTTAGGTGTCTATTTACCAGGTAACAACCCAAATAATTATGAACAAAATAAAAAATAAATGTCATCACATTCTCTGCCAAGTTAAGGGTTAAATTCAGGATCTGCAAGTGGAAGGTTTTTGATATGCGTGTAGTAAGCAGTATCAAATGAATTATTCGGCAGATGTTTGATCAGTTTTGGCATAATCAAAACATCAGTACTAAAAATATAATCGTCCTGAATCGATTTGCACTGAAGATTCATTTTCCCTTTACATTTGTTTGATAACGTACCGAGTTACCGACGCCAGAAATCGCACCGTCAAAGTGCTGTCTGGGTAATCCTAGTCTCTGTGCTGCATTCTCTGTAATCAAGGATATTTGTGAACCCTGATCGAGCAGCGCTGTCAAATTGATGTATTGTCCGTCTTTGCATAACACATGCATTTGAACCGTTGTGAGTAATATCTCGTTACTGATGTCCGCTAAGTGATTCACATTTTGCTGACGCGCCTGTTTCTGTCTTCTCGGTGTGGACGGCTTTGTAGAATTTGAGGTCACATCGGGGCTGACGCACGCTTCATGCAATAATGTATTGTGTGCTGCGTTGCATTCCTTACAGCGTTTTGTGGAATTGCAGATATTTTTTTCATGTACAAATAGACAATTTTTGCACACATTATGTTTCGAAACTGTTGCCAATTTATCTTCTGGTGACATAGATTCAAATTTGCTACATTGGTATAACGCATGATTGGTATTGCACAATACACAATGAAACACATTAGGTGTTCTAGTAAATGCTTTCTTCCCAGGCACATATGATGATTTCTCTTTGTAAGCTGTTGATTTAGAATAACCTGGGTTATTAGTATTCTTGTCATGTTTCTTTACAGGTTCCAGCTGTAAATTTAGCCTCTAAGAATGAAATAGCTTCCTTAAATACTGGTAATTTACGAGATTCTTTCCTACTTTCCATGTAATCGCTGTATGTGTGCGTGTCAAGTTTCTTTACCAGCAGATGAACCAGTATAGGATCCCAAGTCGTGGTGTCAATTCCTAAATTATGGATGGCGTGAATGCATTCCATAGTAGTGTCATGTAGTCTCCTTAACTCGTAAGAATTTTGTTTCTGTACAATAGGTTGATTGAGAAATATTTCAATTTGTTTGGTGAATAAAACTTGCTGATTGTTATATATGTGGTTAAGAATTTCCCAAGCGGTGTCATAGTTTTCAGTCGATACATGCAGATGTTGCACTAACCGTTCAGCTTCTCCCTAGTTTGCCCTTAAGATGTTGCATCTTCTGAGCCTTTGTTAATAACTTATTGTCATGTATACCACCTTTATACTCTACACACACAATGGGCCTCGCACCTGGCAGGATATTTTTTTTAATGGAAGTTATTTTCATCTCCTCAATATGCTATTTACGAATAGAGCGAGGCAAGCTCGAAAATTTTTAGCACCCCGTCTCCGGATTGTCAGTTAGTTTTCTATTGAACATTCTTACAAAATTAGCAGTTGCTTTGTCGAATTATGCAGAAAATTTTTGCAGTCAGAAGAATATAGGATGCAGGACCGAGCGGAGCGGGCTCGTAAATTTTAGCACACCGCTTTGTGTCATTAAGGTTTTGTTTCGAAAAGTCATACAAAATTAGGAATTACTTTGTCGACTTATGCAGAAAGTGTGAGAATATAGGCTGCAAGAGCGGACGAAGCGAGCTCGAAATTTTTTTGCACTAAGTACATTTATATTTTGCATACGTAGGGGGCCTCAGTCGCCAAACTGCTTCTTACTCAATATATTTTGACCGTGCAAAACACTGTCGGTACAGCTGTATTAGGTCACGAGAGCGGGTTTTTGGATTATGATAAGCTTTTAATATAAATCTAAATCCGAGGTTTGCAGGCACTTTGAGAGAGAGTGATCACTGTTTCTTATTGGCACAATGATTCCGTGTGCTCGAAAACATACGGCCTTTTGGCTTAAAAAAGGACATCACCAATTCTGGGATATTTTTTTTTGGCGGCCATCATTAATCATGACAAATTTTTAAGTAAGTACACATTTAACTCATTATTTTTTACTTAAGGCATCAAAGTCGAGAACAATTTGGATTTGGAGATATAATCCATACTAATATTATAAATTCGAAAGTAACTCTGTCTGTCTGTCTGTATGTTATCTTTTCACACCTAAAACACTTAACGGATTTCGATAAAATTTGTCAGAGAGATAGATTGCATCCCGGAGAAGCACATAGGATAGTTTTTATCCCGATATTCCCACGGGATCGACACTTATGCGGGTGAAACCGCGGGGTGCTGCTAGTATTTATATATATTTGGAGACGGATCGAAAGATAAGATCGTTGTATACCTTTGTTCTCAAATTCGTTACAGCGTTGTTATCATACAAATAAATGTTTCTAGGTACTACGACCATTCAAATAAAATGTAATTCCTGTCCACCGAATTTTTATTTTTTACCCCAAGTCGCCGAACAAAATGGGTGATCTCCTTTGTTGTATTTTAACCAAAGTTATTACTCGTATCAACGTTATTCCTAGTTTGAAAATTTGCCAAAATTTTTCTTCAAAGCTGTATCTTTAGACCACCAACTTGTTTCTCCAATAGTTGAGAGTCTTTTAGTATTTCCGTCCTCTTTAGTTTGTTCCCAGATATCAATACGTTGGAAGATCCGCGAAAAAATACAGCTACGTCATTCAATAAGCTGAATATTGAAGCACTTTGAATTACAGCTGCAGTAGCTTCCCCTAATACTAAATTCAATACATGTGCCAATAATGTGCATAGCACTACACATGAAGTTGTTCTGGAGATTCATTGGAATGCTAGAAATAAAACCTACACCGACCCGATATTAGAAGACTTTAAAACTGAATCAACAAAGGAAAAGTAAAACATATTCTTCCCGGTTGAAAACTCACATTGTACTGTGATGACGATAACGTACATTGAACTATGTCCTTAAATTGACGGTAGAGGACGTTATTTCAGTCGATCAGCCACACCGGCCCATCAGTCATCCGGCCCATCGGCCATTCGCCAGATTTGCCCGTATGGCCAATCCGGGCCTGGTGCTACTACTTTACCTTAGTTTCAAGATTGTGTAGATAATAATTGAGTTCCTACTGGGAGATAATGTGAAGTCTCACATTATCCCCCAGTTGCAACTCAATTATTATTAAAGTCATTATAATCTTTTGATAATATCAGTCAATAATAATAAAAGGCTAGGCAGATGATGATGATGGTAAGAGATACATAGAGAACTTTATTATAAGTAAAAATATTTACCTACTTACTTATAATAAAGTACTCCATATTCTACCATCAAATAGATAATACAATGTAAATATGTATACAGTGTATGTAATACAATGCAAATAGTGTACCTAATACAATTTAAAACTATCAATAATGTCAACTAAATTCAATAAATCACAATCACAATAATTCCAATTCTAAAAACAAAAAATAATTTAAAATAAACAAATAATGATTAAATTAAATAATACATAGGTACCAACAATCAAATTCAGATTAATCAATATTAATTTAGTTCAAAATAATAAATAACAAAATGATTCTAACTAAGTTAGATTTGTTCCAATCTCTTATGGAAATGTTCTTAGGGCACAAATCTAACTTAAAGATAATGACTATAATTCTGTAAATACATTTAAATATATTATAGTCGCGAATCATATTTTGATCAAGATACAACCTGATACTGACCTGCAAATTACAAAAACTGGCCAAGTGCGAGTCGGAGTCGCACACGAAGGGTTCCGTACCACAAGGCAAAAACGCCGAAAAAAACATGTTTGTTGTATGGGAGCCCCCCTTAAATATTTATTTTATTTTAATTTTATTATTTATTATTAAAGTTAAAATACAACTGAATATTTTGTGAATATTTCAAGTGCCTACCTGTTGCCATTTTTGATATCGAGCAAAAAAGGGCAAAAAAATCGCGTTTGTTGTATGGGAGCCCCCCTTAAATATTTAATTTATTTTGTTTTTAGTATTTGTTGTTATAGCGGCAACAGAAATACATAATTTGTGAAAATTTCAACTGTCTAGCTATCGCGGTTGTTGAGATACAGCCTGGTGACAGACAGACGGACAGACGGACAGACGGACAGACGGACAGACGGACAGACGGACAGACGGCCAGACGGACAGACGGACAGACGGACAGACAGCGAAGTCTTAGTAATAGGGTTCCGTTTTTATACGGAACCCTAAAAACATAAGAAAATCGCGACGCTATCGCGACGAATTTCGCGGTCTAGCTACCACTGCACATTCACCTTAAATTGTCCGTGGAAAAGACCCTGACGGGCGTTCTATTATTGCGGATTCTCACTGTACTAATGTATATTTCTTCGTGATGGGACGGACACACCTGTATACAGGGTGGCAGGGAAATCGACGCGAAACTGAAACTGTAACCATTAACTGTAACCAGGATTCTAGACATAGCGTATAATTTTTTTGCATAGACAAGTGCAAGACCTACTCGGTCAAAATGTGCCAAATTTTTGAAGTGAAAACTTCTTTAGGCGCGTTGGGTATCTTTTGAAATGGGAAAAAACCATTGCAATCGCGACACTGTTACCGTAACCGACACCTCTGTTTTAAGTTTTGGCCATTGTAAAGACATCAACGCGCGGCACATTTACTTTGGGAAGAATGACCTTCAATCATATTTATAAAATTACTATGCTTTTTGAAGTTTTCACTTCTGTCGGCACTCCTGCCGGTCGATTCTGTAAAAATCTCACCGTGAAAACTTAGGTGAAGTGAGTTTGTTTTTGCTAAGAATTGACACTATTGACAGCTCACTCCAAGCTCACTTCACCTAAGTTTTCACGGTGAGATTTTAATTGAATAGCACCGCTGGAGTGTTTTTATAACCGACGAACAACGCAGGCTATCATGTTCTGAATCCATGGTGACCGGTTGCGGGTCAATGTCCCTGCCGCCATGTATATATTTATTTATAAAACCTAGGTTGCAACGTGGTTGTTTTTGCTTCTCAATCTTAGCTTCAGTGGCAGGCCTCCTTCGATGGACTGCACGGTATTACTTCCGTGGTTGACTTCTAGTTTCCGCTTGGTGGAGGCCGCTGGTTCCACACTAAACTTGTGCAGTATTGCTGCAAGGCCAGCTAAGGACTGCATCTCGCCTAGTCTTGCACCTGGTGACAAAAAGATAGATAAACTTTTTACTTTATTTCTTGGAGCCTATTTTAATTGATTGGCGATACTTCACAGACGTGTGGGGTACATTGAGGTTGGGTATCGGTATCTAATGGCCATACAACATACTAGCTGTTGCCCGCGACTGTGTCTGTGATCCAGGATGAAAAGTAGCCTATGTCCTTCTCCAGCTCATGGTCTACCCATGTGACAAATTTCATCCAAATCCGTTCAGCCGTTTTAGCATTAAAGAGTAACAAACAAATTTACTCGCCCGAAACGGTCGAATCGTCACTTTTTATTTTTTACTAGCTTCCGCCCGCGGCTTCGCCCGCGAGGTATGTCGATAAAAACTGTCTTATGTCCTTCCCCGGGATGCAATCTATCTTTCTGCCAAATTTTATCGAAATCCGTTCAGTGGTTTAGGCGTGAAAAGGTAACAGACAGACCGACAGGTAAAGTAATGTATCGACTTTCGAATTTATAATATTAGTATGGATTTTTTCTCTAAGTGACTGGCATTTTGAATTTTATGTAATGAAGTTAAGAAAAAAGTATCTACGCGTTTTATAATATTTTTAATTTATTTCACTTCTGTGGGCTAGTGTCCTTTTTTTTTAACTTTGGGTACATCTCTACCTAACCCTTCGCAGATGACAGGCGTCATGTTAGGTTATGTGAAATGTTAGAGCATGTTTACATATGTAATTGGTTAGTTCGCTACCATTTTAAGCTATAATATAAAAATGAATCGCTGAATGTGTTGCTAAGGGCTCCACTGTACTAGTTCACCCAGCGATTTTTTATAGTAAGTATTTTTTTGGATAGAATAGACCCTTTTAAGTGTAAATTTGAAATAGCAAATTCAGGAAAACCATAGAGGCCGAGAAAAAAAATCCTAAAGTTTTTTTTTTTTTTTTTTTTAAACCCTGCGGCTCGTCCGAAGCTTCACTATTCTAATAGTTATACATGTCGTTATGTTAAACGCTTTCACAAAATCCCGCACTTAGGAAACGCGTAATTTTTGAGAAAAAAATGATTAAAGTATAGAATATTCGACATAATTTACATTATAAAATTGACATTTTAGCATAGATAATGTACGAATTTCACTTTTAGGTCGTTCCGTTTTACGTTTAGACAAAGTGACAGCGGCTTTTAGTGTTTTTTTATTATGAATACTGTACGTTTTTTACGTTCCCGATTACACTACACACTAAACCAACATAATATACAAAAATAACATATTTGTGATGACAACTTAGGATGCAAGAGCGAGCGAAGCGAGCTCGGGACTTGGGGCACCCCGACACGGACAGGTTAGGTTCGAAGGGGATCCCATCATCCCCTTCGTGTTAGGTTACTTTAAACCCTGTAGACAGAAATAGGGGCCCCGCGAAGCGGGGTTCCGTCGACTTCGCCTAACCACATTTATTTTTTGGAAGATTAAAAAAAAAAACTTTGGGATTTTTTTTCTCGGCCCCTATGGTTTTGCGAACTGTGCGGTTTTCAAATTTACACTTAAAAGGGTCTATTCTATCCAAAAAAAATACCTAATATAAAAAACAGCAGGGTTCCAAAAAAAAAAAACTTTAGGATTTTTTTTCTCGGCCTCTATGGTTTTCCTAAATTTGCTATTTCAAATTTACACTTAAAAGGGTCTATTCTATCCAAAAAAAAATACTTACTATAAAAAATCGCTGGGTGAACTAGTACAGTGGTTCCTTGCTAAGCGCAAATCTCGAGAACAGCTAAACCGATTTCGCTAATTCTTTTTTTATAATATTCCTTGAAGTACGAGGATGGTTCTTACGCAGAGAAAAATTTAGTAGAGAGAAAAGTTTAGTTAGAGTAGTGTAGTAGTAGGGTTGTAGGAGTAGGGTAGGAGTAGGGTAGGCGTAGGGTAGGAATAGGGTAGGAGTAGGGTAGGAGTAGGGTAGGAGTAGGGTAGGAATAGGGTAGGAGTAGGGTAGGAGTAGGTTAGAAATAGGGTAGGAGTAGGGTAGGAGTAGGGTAGGAGTAGTGTAGGAGTAGGGTAGGAGTAGGGTAGGAGTAGGGTAGGGGTAGGGTGAGGTAAGGTGTAGGACATCACGCAAACGAAGTAACGCCGGGCAGCTAGAAATAATTTATATAGCAAAACAGCCGGGTCAGCTAGTTTGTAATAAAATAAGATAACTAAATGAATAAACGAAATAATATTATTAAGGTGAATGCGCAGTGGTAGACTGTGAAATTCAAATTTTCTTACGTTTTTTGCAATTTGCTTGCCAGTGTCAGGTTGTATCTTGATAAAAATATTATTTGCGACGTTATAAGTATTTACAGAATTATATTAATTAAAATCATTAAAATATCTCTAGTTTGTTTTTTAATTTTTACCATAAGTACTTTTCCATAAGAGATTTGTTCTTAAGGTACAAATCTAACTTAGAAAGATATAATTCTGTAAATACGTACCAGCCGGTCGATTCTGTAAAAATCTCACCGTGAAAACTTAGGTGAAGTGAGTTTGTTTTTGCTAGGAATTGACACTATTGACAGCTCATTCCACGCTCACTTCACTTAAGTTTTCACGCTAAGATTTTTACAGAATAGCACCGCTGTTATAGTCGCAAATCACACTGACCTGAAAATTGCAAAAAACGTGAGAAAACTTGAATTTCGCGGTCTACCACTGCGCATTCACCTTAATAATATTATTTGGTTTATTCATTCACTCACTCACAAGCTTGAGATAATCTAATTCGGTTGATCAACTCTGCACTCTGCGCTGTATAGTTATCTTATTTTATTACATATTTTTTAAATATTTCTTAACATATAAAACGTAAGTTTAAAAAAAAAATGTGTTCCGCCGGTGGCGGGAGCAGGGTCCAAGCTACAGGTGGTTAGGACTCCAGAGACAGGAATCTCCTCTCAATGCGAGCCGCGTCAAGGAGTACTGTCTTCTGAATCAGGCCCTTGAAATGAGAGCCTCGATAGATGTTGATCGAGGCTTTCGGCCATCACTTAATTTGAATCGGTTAATAGTACATTATGATATATGTGTGCTATGTTGATCATTATTTTCGAGGCGTTATTATTCGCGCGAGCCGCAGGCGAGTGCGATAAGAAAGCCGAGAGTCTAATGATCGATGCACACGCGTTTCATACGACGTTTTTCAACACACTTGCGAGGAAAAAAACAGACTAGTATTGTTAAATATTAACTTGTATGGAAAATGGCGCGCTGGTTTTGTCTTTCCGCATAGCCAGCACTAGCAATGCGCGCGCAAGTGTAAATAAAAGCACTGACCACATAGCATGTAAAAACAATTGTAAAAAAAAACAATTGTAGTTTAGTTAGTATGGAATTAGAAAGTACTATTGGCATAGAGAAATATACCTACATTAGTTCAGTGAGAATCCGCAATGATAGAACGCCAGTCAGGGTCTTTTCCGTTTGGTTTCGGGTAGGGACCACGGACAATTTTAGGTGGATAATTAAAATTTTCTTACGTTTTTTGTAATTTGCAGGTCAGTATCAGGTTGCATCTTGATCAAATATCATTCGCGACTATAATATACAGAGCGTTAGGTTAAACGAGGGACATACTTTGAGGGGAGTTAGTACTCATGAAAATGAACAACTTTTAATATGGATTAACCCTAAAATCGCGAAATAAAATCAGCCGTTTCCTACATTTATGTTCGCATAGCTCGTCAAAATGTACTGAACAGCTGATTTTTTTTTTTTGGGATTTCAGGTTCGGCCCCATAGTAAAAGTTGCTCATTTTCATGAGTACTAACTCCCCTCAAAGTATATCCCTCGTTTAACCTAACGCTCTGTATATGTATTTACAGAAGTATAGTCATTAGAATAGAATCTTTCTAGTTAGATTTTTTCCCTAAGAACTTTTCCATAAGAAAGATGTATTAATGATTTCAATGATTATAATTCTGTAAAGATGTAGGTACCTGTTAGAGTCGCAAATCATATTTTGATCAAGATACAAACCTGACACTGACCTGAAAATTGCAAAAACCAGACCACTGCGCATTCACCTTAAATTGTCCGAGGTCCCTGCGCATTCACCTTAAGGTAAATAAATATTAGTTAATTTTGGGACCAAGGACAATACAGACTATTAAAAAAAAAGTGAATTGATTAGATTAAAAACGCGCGCATCTCCGACTAGTAAATAGTTATCTGTGGAAATAAAGCACATGTGGATTAAAGTAAAGAAAAAGCACGCGTTTTTAATACACTGCATTATGGACCTAAAAGCGGTTCAATAAGAGCCACTTTGAAAATATTATTATCTGGCCGATATTTGTATCAACGGTCATCGTGCAATCGATCAAGGAGAATGAGTTATTTCGTCCTGGAAGTTTTAAGTTCAGCATGTGTGTGGCTAGATTGTTATGATCGATAATGATAATTAATAATAATAATACTAAATTTATTTGACATAAAAAAGTACACAAATACAGAGTGACACAGCGTGCGAATAGCCTGGGCCTCAAGTCTGCTAATACAATAGTGTCAGAATGGTCTATCATTGATTTCATAATTGTTGATTTTGACAAGTTTGGTAATCTACAAATATAATGGCGTCATTATGACTTTCCAATGGTCAACCACTGACACTCCATTGAAAGAAATGGCATAGAATGGTAATCTCGTACATAATGAAAAATGAATTACTGACTTACGCGGTAATCTGCAAAAATTTTGACAGTTCCTTTGATCAGTGACCTACCATTAGAACGTCATTGTGCAGTCATTGCTTTTAATTCGTTACGAGTATCGTATAATTTCTGTGCCATTGACCGACCAATGATCAACCATTATGAATTTAGCAAATTACGAACCTTTAGCAAAATGACAATGGGATGGTGGTGGGATCGTGTTGGAATGACGAATTTATAAAAATAGCAGACTAGGGCCCCAGGTCCAAAATAAATGATCAATGACCCCCGTGCTAGGCAAAACCTGCATTATATTGTAGTCTAGTTGCCTGTGTTAAAGGGGTCATCCATCCGTCCATTCTGAACATTACAATAATTACTCACAAATTTGTAATGTGTACTTTTATAAAAAAATAAATAAAATTGAAGTATTTAGAAAAAGTTTTTAGTTTTTAGAAAAATTGCTAGACAGACATCCTTGGGAAGGATATAGGATAGTTTTTATCGACATACCTTGCGGGCGGAAGCTAGTAATCTATACTAATTACTAATAATAAAGATGACGTCTTTGTTTGTCTGAACGCGCTAATCTCTGGAAATACCAGTCGGATTTGAAAAATCATTTTTGCATTTGATAGCCAAATTATTGAGGAAAGTTATAATAGGCTATTTCAAATCACGCGACGACCCTTAGGAGCCGAGCAAAAATAAAGAAGTCTGAAAGAACCCTAAGCGAAAACGAAGAAATAGCGCGGGTGGGCGATACGATGCGACGCGGTGGGATGTAGGCACAAGAAATTTCACGCAGACGAATTCGCGGGCAGAAGCTAGTAGTTATAATATAAAATTAAATATTATACGACCGTAATTGACCGTAATTTAACTTCACATCTATGCAAGGTTGGTTTACGCAAATATAATGTCAGTGATAAGCTTATTGTTGCTTGTGAATAATAAGTTAATTAATTCAAGGCTTACCAATACATTGCCGAGGTCCTTCACCGAATGGCAGATAGGCGAACTTATGCTTTTCAACATTCGGGTCATTGAATCTGTCCGGCTGGAACTCGGTAGGATTATCAAAATACTTCTTGTCATTCTGTATGGCCTGCACTGGGATGATGATCTTTACTCCAGGGTCAAGGGTGATGCCCAACTCCGGGATCGTACACTTCCTCGCACATACTCTGTGTAAGGTTCCTAAAGAGGGAAACATCCTCATGGCCTCTTTGAACCCGTTACTCAATGGTGTCATCTCAGCAATCGAATCGTAGCACAGTTTGTTGTTGTGCTTCGCGAGCACTTGGTCAATATCCTCCTGAATCTTTCGTTGTTCTTCCGGATGGAAAGCTAACTGATGTAACATGAAGCTTGTTGCTGACGAAGAAGTCTCGAATCCTGCTGCGAAGAACACGAACACCTGCGCCACCATACACGTGAGGTCCATCTCCATCTCCACATGCTCTGGTTTCCCGTCTGCAGTTCTCTTCTCCACCGACTCTCCCGTAATCTTTCCTTTTTCTTCCAGTTCCAAAAGTAGATCAATAAAGTCATTACGACCAATGGGCTTATTGTTTCTCTGTTTCCGAATATTTTGAACGATTTCTGTTAAAGAATCTATTATGAAAGTCTCGTGTAAAATTCTTTGAAATATTCCTTTAAAGTCTGGGAATAGATCACATAATGCTACAAGGACGTAGTTCTTCCAAGATCTTTTAAATATCTTTCTACCGAGGTCTCTGAAGAGGGAGTGCTCGTCATTGATGGTGTCCATCTGTATGCCGAAGCCGCAGGCGCCGATGAACTCGGTGGTGAAGCGCGCCATCAGCTCGCGCACGTCGCAGTCTCCGCCTTTGTTTACGATGTCCTCGCCCACGTGCTGTAGCTTCTCCGCGCACTGCACCACGAGTGGGAACATGTTCTTCAGCTTAGCCGTCGTGAACGTGGATGTTAGACGTTGCCTCAATAGCTTCCATGTATCGCCATCAACGTGGAATAGATTAAGAAAAATGGGCTCGATTTTAGGATCCCTACCCAGTCCTCTCGGGTAGAAATACGCGAAGTCCAGATTCAGGATCCTTCTCACTATATCCAGGTCTCGGACGACGAGCTCGGGCGTGGTGCCTTTAAACAACCCCACCACTGGTTCGTTGGGGTACTTGTTGTATAGTTCCACGGCTATTTCTGTGATGCTTTTCTTAGCCGTTACATTACTGTATAGTGTTCCAAAAACTGGTACCGGTTTTTCGTATTTCACATTGCGTTTCTCCCAATAGTCGTGGTTTCTGGTGGTGTAGTAGTAGAGCAGCACGAGTACGAGTGGCAGCAGTAGGAGAATCATGTTGGCGGCTTGAGACTAGCGGCGGGACTGAGTGGCGGCCTGTGCAGACGAACTTGTTATCAATGAGTGTTTACATGTGTGTATTCCCCACTATGATTGCGGTTTCAACGGATAGCGCGGCAGCCGATAAGTATGCGTATACAGGTTTGGAATCTTGGAAAACTGTTTTTAATAAACCTTGAACTTGAAAATTGGCGCTGCTTTAATTAGGTAAGTACCTTTGTTTTTTGACCAATTTAACCGTCTGTGTTTTGTTTGATGTCCTTCTTTTTATTACCTGTAATTAAAGAATAAAATAAATTATTTCTTATGATAATGATGCACTGGAAACGGGATCAGTATGTATTATACAAGCCCTATTATGACGAACTAAAGTAGATGTTCCAAACGAGTCTAACAACATACGGCTTGTTATCATAGTTAACTACGACGTATAATATTGATACGACCATGACATAGGAACATACTATAACAGAATCTATCACGAGGCTATAGTCATCATTTAAGTCTCCATTATGCATACCTTATCATAAGATTATGTAGATTATTTATTTATTTATTTATTTATTTAAGGACTTTGGAAGACTTACAGCTAAATACAATAGTGATAAATAACAGTATAATAATCTGACAGCCAATTACAGGTCTTCACGTCTAGAGCTTGTCTGGTATAAAAGTACTGTTGAACAAAATATACACACTGCAAATATTGCCAAAAAAAAAGTATATAAAAATAAAAATTTGCAAGTAGATCATCACCTAAAATGTGTAAAAACTAATATAATATCTGCAGGTTATTTCCCATTAAACCAAGATATAGTAGTTTTTTTTTTTTTTTTTTTTTTAATAAAAAAATAACAAAGTCTGAAGATTTCAATCTTTAAAGAAATTCGTTGCTAAACACTTTTTTGCCGAAGTCACACTCGTTTTAAAAAGATCAAAGTCGAACTGTTAGCACACCTTATTAAAATACCTACTTACGCGCACAACGTACGAATTTTGTCTGTAGTTAGTAGTTGCAAATGGCACCCGTAAAGGTGGATTGAACCGTTTAGATTTGCTTGGAACGTTGAAGTAGAAAGTTGATAAAATATCAGAACAATTTATGTCTCCTCGAAACGTCTTTAACAAAAATATACAGTCAGAGATCTCACGTCGATTACTCAATGGTAAGATATGATATTTTTTACAGAGATTGAGATAGTTAGCCGACTGATACGGTACCCTCTGGTGAAAGCATAAAAATTTTATAAATCTTTTTTGTACGCGCTCAATACGGTCAAAATATTTGTGATAGCATGGACTCCATATTTCAGATGCGTATTCCAAATGGCTTCGAACAAAAGTGCAGTATAGGATTTTTAACGTTTTAGCTTGCGTGAAGCACTTGGATAATCGCATTTTGAAACCAAGGGATTTTGAGGCTTTGGCGACGATGGTTTCAACATGCTTATCAAAAATAAGTTTGGAATCGTGATGAACCCCCAGATCACGAATAGTACTACATTTAGGTAATATATGGCCTCCAAGAGTATATGTTGTGGCTAGGACTGATCGTCCACGGGAATACGTTACAACTGAACATTTTTTGGGATTGAGATGAAGTTTACTTTTTTGGCAGTATGCTTCAAGACACTGTAAGTCAGTTTGAAATGCTGTCATGTCCGCTGTCGATGATATGGTAGCGTAGATTTTCATATCGTCGGCGAAGCACAATAATTTGGATGAGGTCAGACAGGAGTCGATGTCGTTTACATAGACGATAAATAATAACGGACCGAGCAACGAACCTTGGGGGACTCCGCTGGGGACTAAAACCCAGCTAGATATATAGTTATTCAATACCACAGCTTGTGACCTGTTTTCTATATGTATAAGAGGAAAACCATCTGAGCAAGTCCCCGCGTATACCGATGCCCTCTAACTTCCGTAATAGGATGACGTGGTCGATTCGGTCGAAACACTTACTATAGTCTGTGTAGACAACGTCGACTTGTTTACCGTGGTCCATTGCGTCGGTAATATAGTCATTAAGCAAAACAAGATTGGTGACAGTGGATCTACCTTTAAGAAAGCCGTGTTGGAAGGGATTAAACGACTGTTCCAGGGCAGAATAGACCTGGTTATAAATAATCCTTTCGAAAACCTTGGCAATGATACACAATTTGGATATCGGTCTATAATTAGCAATGTCTGTTTTGGGGCCTTTCTTATGTACAGGCGTTATAAAAGCTGATTTCCAAAGCTTAGGAACAACACAAGTATCTAAAGATTTTTTAAAGAGAATTGAAATAGGAAGTGCAATAGACGCAGCGCAACGTACGAGAAGCTTGGATGAGATATTATCTGGGCCTGGCGCTTTCGATGTATCTAATTTTCGAAACAAGTTGTCTATGTCTTTAATGTTCACCGTGATACGACTGATATCAGACGGCAGGTTTGAGGATTCAGTAAAGGAAGAAGAGGAACTTGAGCTACCTCCATGATTAAGGTTGGGATCTAAAAATGTGGAGTGAAAATAAGTTGAAAATGCCTCACATATTGATTCCCCGGTGAATATTATATTAAGTAAGTCCTCGTCTTCATCAAGAAAGGCGCATAAACAATAAAACTATGATATATATATATATACTGTAACCGCCAATTACGGTTTTTCTAGAAATTCTCAGGTATACGGAGTCTGGCTGTGTGCCCGGTTATTAGGACTTAAGGGTACTACTTCCGGTCGATTCTGTAAAAATATCACCGAAAAAACTTAGGTGAAGTGAGTTTGTTTTTGCTAGGAATTGACACTATATTGACGGCTCACTCCACGCTCACTTCACCTAAGTTTTCACGGTGAGATTTTTACAGAATAGCATCGTTGGATCTAAACGCAAATAACGCAAGTTTTATAATGCCTAAAAGTATATAGGATCGACTTCAGTAAACAAAATCAGAAAAATATATGATATTCTTCAGGATATAATTATACTAGTTAGATAGTGTGTCGAAAACATAATACAACTAATTTGATACGATAAAAAAATCATGAAGATACCTCTAAAAACTTTCTTTTCACAATAAAATCCATACTAATATACGAGTACATACAATCATTTTGATTTTTTTGTCAGATTGTTCTACAAGCAACATACTAAAGCAGTAGTGTTTTAATTTTTTAGTCCAAACAATATATTTTTTGTAAATAGATAATTACTTCATATTTTGCAATAAATTACCAGCGTTGTGTCATCGCGATTCTCTTTCTTTTCTATGCAGTCCGACAGTGACTGCGCTTTAGCTTTAGGTCATGTACAGTGGGCTGCATCAATTGGGTACCCCAGTTGTATGAAAATTTACAGCCCACCGTACCTAGTCACCATAAGGCGAAAGCGTCAGGGTAGCCAAATTCAAATTTTCTTACGTATTAAGTGTAGTATCAGATTGATTTTAATATGTTTCGCGGCCATAAAAAATATTTATTTATAGAATTATCATTAACTAGATTCTGCCCGCGACTTTGTCCGCGTAAATTTTCTTGTTCCTCCTAGACAAAGTGGATAAGACAGAGATTAAAACAGAAGAGGTACTAGCAGGGGATCGAGGAGGGGTTTAGAGGATCAGACCAGAATAAATCGTCGCATGGCATCGCCTGCCCGCGCTATTAGTTAATTTTCTCTTTTTGCTCGACTCCTAAGAGTTAAATTGCCTATCCTCAAGAATTGGGCTATCAAATGCAAAATTTTTTTTTCAAAATCGACTGGTAGTTCCAGAGATTAGCGCGTTCAAACATACAAACAAACAAACTCTTGCTTTATTATTAGTACAGATATAACGTCAGTAATTTAATTAATTACAATATTAAATTGTTTGCTTTTCGTGTTTTTTAATTTCAGAGTCAATTATAATGCAGATGGTAATGAGTGTTTTAAACAAAGGTAGGAAAATCACTTTGGCAGCTAGTTTTTAATTAGCAATTAAAACTAGCTGCCAAAGTGATAAAAAAAAAAAATAGTTTAAAGTAAGAAAATTTTTAGGAACAGTGGTGGCCCAGTGTAATGGCCTTATTAGGGTTCCGTAGCCAAATGGCAAAAACGGAACCCTTATAGATTCGTCATGTCTGTCTGTCTGTCCGTCCGTATGTCACAGCCACTTTTCTCCGAATCTATAAGAACTATACTGTTGAAACTTGGTAAGTAGATGTATTCTGTGAACCGCATTAAGATTTTCACACAAAAATTGAAAAAAAACAATGAATTTTAGGGTTCCCCATACTTAGAACCGAAACTCAAAATTTTTTTTATCATCAAACCCATACGTGTGGGGTATCTATGGGTAGGTCTTCAAAAATGATATTGAGGTTTCTAATATCATTTTTTTCTAAACTGAATAGTTTGCGCGAGAGACACTTCCAAAGTGGTAAAATGTGTGTCCCCCCTGTAACTTCTAAAATAAGAGAATGATAAAACTAAAAAAAATATATGATGTACATTACCATGTAAACTACCACCGAAAATTGGTTTGAACGAGATCTAGTAAGTAGTTTTTTTTAATACGTCATAAATCGTAAACCACAATTTACCATTCATTCATTCAACTCAAAAATAAAAAAAAACATTTAATTTTATAAACATAAACCTTATGTATAAGATGTTACGGAACCCTCGGTGCGTGAGTCCGACTCGCTCTTGCCCGGTTTTTTTTGTTTTAGGTTCGTGTAGGAAATCATCAAATGACCCCTCCCGCTCTGGGTGGAGCGGAAGGGAGTGTCAGACTCTTACTGACTAAAACCCACCCGTGTTCCTTCCTTAGCCTTTCGGACAATTCCGCTGCCCCGGCAGGCTTCGGCCCTAAGGCCCCTTCGTTAATGCTGACATCTCTTTGAGGCGCGCGTGGAACACGTACGCGTCGTCCGGCACGGGCCTGGTCCTGATCGGACGGTGAGCGGTGTAATGGTCTCGACGGACGATTCAGGTCGTGACGTGGCCTGGGTTCGAAGTTAGAAAAAAATTTTTTTCTTACTACAGCACATGCACATTAAAGCGATTTCATTAAGACTTACTGACTATAAACAGTAAGAAGAAATGTTTGTAAAACAGTAAAAGACAAAACAGTAACTTTTAATGACTGTACATTCTATTTACTAAAAAAACAAAAAAAAAGGAAACCCGTCATTACTATAATGTAAGTAAATTTCAATGGTTTGAATGATATTACCAAATTCATTATTTATTATCTGCAACGATCAACTTACTGATGCTGAAATGCAGAATGAATTAAAACACTAAGGTACCTACCTATTCTCAGGAGTATCCATTTCCGAATAATGATTTCAAGGTCTTTTATAGTCCTCACTATTGACAAAATTGTAACATCATCATCATTTCAGCCGAAAGACGTCCACTGCTGAATATAGGCCTCCCCCAAGCACCTCCAAATCGACTGGTTCTATGCTTCTCACATTAAACGGGTTTTTGCGGCCTTCACAAGGTCGTCGGACCGCCTTGTGGGAGGCCTTCCAACGCTACGTCTTCCGGTACGCGATCGCTACTCCAGAACAATTCGGCCATGTGCCCTGCCCACTGCCACTTAGGCTACCTTTCCACCAGAGATGAGCGAGGATGTGTAGCAAGGGATGTGTGTAAAACTAAACAATACCAACGCTAACTTAGTTCAAGCTATAAAAATTAAGCTATGTTATTGGTTGGTTTCACACACATCCCTGGTTACGCATCCTCGCTCATCTCTGGTGAAAAGGCAGCCTTGAGTTTGGCAATTCTTCGGATTATGTCGGTTACCTTGGTACTCCTGTTGCTCTTTGAGTGACTGGCCTTCTAATAAGGACTTAAGAGCGGACTTTATTATTTCTTGATTTTGGACATTGTTCAAATTAAAGCGAGTTTATCACTTGTCGTCTGGCTGTGGGCGATATCACAAGCCATTTATTCATTAATTGTACCTACTTACATTTATCAATGATAACAATGAGTAGGTATTGCTGTTTACTAAAATAAAACACTCACAAGATAATATCAGTAGGGGAGGAGCGGGGGTTACCGTACACTTAAGGTAGAACTCTTATTACTCAATAATTAAAAGCCTTATTTGGTTTAACTTAAGCATTATCTGTAGGGAAAATATTTGACTACTAAATGTTCGAACGAAAAATAAAACCAGACAAATTCAAATACTAGATTTATTAAGTTTAAAAAAAATACAAAAGTACGGAATCATCCGACACCTTCGGATGATTGCGTACAGTGTTGGTTCACTTATTTAGCATTACAAAATCCACAAATATAACTATCTGGCACATCTTTTTCGCTGCACAATGCATGAACCCATTGCCCACACACTATACATCGATACCAGAGCTCTCGATCTTTTCCAAAGTCACCACAAATTAGACAAAGCTCGTTTGTAACAGCAGTTTCTCCTTCTGCTTAAAAGACGTTGTCGTTGTCATCACTTTCGCCTAGCATCGATGACTCATCATCAGAGCTCGAACTGTTTAAAAATTTTCTCTTGTGCGACTGCTTTCCATCTGCTTTCTTTTTCTCTACTTTGATGTTTTCATTTTCTTTAGATTTCTGTTTTTTTTTCAGTTTTTCTTTAGCTTTTTCTGTCTTGATAGTTTTTAAGGTCTTTTTCATTTGGCTTCTTTGATAGAACTTGATCAGCTTGTCCCGGATCTCTATTTCTTGCTCGGTAGTAACAACAGGCTTGCCCCTAGTTTGGGTTTATATTCAGGACCTCTTTTTACGTGATCGTGGAGAGTCATTACTGGTACTCCAAATTTCTCCGCTGTTTTACGTAATTTGGAGCCCGCGTTTACCTCTTCTATAGCGAGTCTCATTTTGTAGGGAGACCAGGTAAGCTTCTTTCCTCGAGGCATCTGAAAATAAAGATAGAAAAGTAAATAACTAAATCAAATCAAGACCTGTGGGTGATACCGTACTTGCGGGTGATACCGTACAAAAATGTACGAACCCACCCGAAGTCGCCATTTTGGGAGAAAAGCTTCAACAAACGAAAATTATTCGTGATTTCAATGAAAAATTACAATCAATCGAAGCCTAAATCAATATCGTACAACTTAGATAACCAAATAACACAATTCAAGAAAAAATATAGTACTTACAGCGTAAATCCTTCACGGCACTTTTTATAAAAATTGGCGCGAAAACGGGACACATGCTTTACTCGTGGAACCTGACGAGTCACTAGAGCAGGCGGGAGGGGAGAACGCAGCAGTGCCGTGTTGCGACCGTTTGACAAGGATAGACCTAATTTCTGATGATTCGGTCTCTGTCAAATACTATGTACGGTATCGTCCGCTGTACGGAATGTCCCGCCGCTCCCCTACTACTTACGGATACTATCATCGCAAGTCTGTCGAAACAAATTATAGATATTTACAAAACTATTTACGTCTAGCTAAATCATTGTGAAATATTGTTTAATCATTAATGATGATTAAAATGGTAAAAGGTAGCAACAAATATTTGGAGTAGATAAAAGAATGATGTGGAAATCTACTTGATTTGCAGACGTTATTATATTTAATGTTATCACGATTCTTAAAAGTGATAACATCATAAGTACATAAACACCATTCATTCAGGATGGTATGAATATCCATTATCTATGCTATATACTATAAGTACTAATAATAAAGCGAGTTTGTTTGTTTGTTTGAACGCGCTTATCTCTAGAAATACCACTCAGATTAATTTACCAGATACCTTGATTCACAAAAGCGCAACGTAGGATGCAAGAGCGAGCGAAGGGCATCCCGAGGTTAGGTTTGGTTAGGTTACTTTAAACCCTTTACACAGAAATAGGAGCCCCGCGAAGCGGGTCTTCGTCGACATAGTATGCAAGAGCGAGCGAATGGGAATGCAGATTACTTAAAAATAATTGTCTATTTGGTTTCCGTGAACCAAGGGCGCTTTCTGTGAACCAAGGTGAAACAGTGGTTTTTATGAACAAAATTTACAGCAAGAAGTGCTATCTATGAACAGAGGTCTCTGTCAGCAGTGCTTCTTATGTACTGAGATATCTACAAACAATGTTTTCTATCAACAAAGTTTTCGGCGAAACGTGCTGTCTAGGAGTAGAGATTTCTATTAGCTGTGCTTTCTGTATGTAGTCGTATCGTACAAGCGTGTTTCTATCTCAGGTTCTACACTCCGTTAAAGTTACGTTAAAAATAGCAAGAAAAACGAATCTTTGTTAGCTCATAACTTTTTAATGGCGTTTTATTTTACTATTCTGTTTCCGTACAGACAAAATTAATAATAGGTAAGTCAAAACGATATCATGTTTAACTTTGGATGCACACAATGTCAAACAGTGGACTAATAGTCTCCCGAAATTTGTATGGAAAAAATATCGACTAGTGGCACCTTAAGAAACAAGCAAAAAAAAACTGAAAACGATGTAATATTTAGCGCGGGTGGGCGATAGGATGCTATGCGGTGGCTCGGGGGCCAAAATTTTATGCGGACGAAGTCGCGGGTAGAAGCTAGTAATAGTATAAATTCGAAAGTAATTGTCTGGTCCGTCTGTCTGTCTGTTACACCTCCAAACCACCGGAAACGATCGTTATGAAATTAGGTAGCATGGGATCTGGAGAAATAGGTTTTTTTTTATCCTCGATATATGTATTGAAAAAAAAAAAAGAAAAAAAAATACACTCAGAAAAAGTTGCAGCTAATTCAACATAAGTCTATTTAATCACTTCAGTTTCGATAAAGATTAAGAGTAACATAGAACTCACTGGTGGTCATGGCCAAAAAGCACGCTGTCTCACCTGGCTTCGTGTCCGACAGAGCTAGTAACAGTGATGAGTAGTTAGACGCTAGTCTACACGAATAACGTCTAGTTTTCACGCACAGAAACACCGTTCCGAAATGACAGACGCGTAAAAAAAGTCGAAAAGTGCTTCGGAAAATCGTGTTTTATGAAAAAACCACTGAAACACTAACATAAATCAATTACAAATAAAGTTTATTGAACTCTTCGATAACTGAGCTTTGTCGGTACGGACTTGGTTTTGAAGATTTTACAGTTCTTTTATTACACCCAAAGTTACGTTAAAAAAATAGCAAGAAAAACGAATCTTTGTTGGCTCACAACTTTTTAATGGTTTTTTATTTTACTATTCTGTTTCCGTACAGACAACATTTATAATAAGACAAAACACACAATGTCAAACAGTGGAAGTAATACTCTCCCGAAATTAGTATGGAAAAAAAAAGACTAGGGCCAATTTTTCAATAGTCACATGACTTTTATCTGAGGTATAAATATTGCGGTTTGACAGCTTTTATATAGAAATTATGTCAAACTGTCGTAATTATTCTTCAGATAAAAGTTACTGAAAAATCAGACCTAAGAACAATTTGAAATGACTCTCTGTTATTGGCCGTATAGAGAAAGTAATTTTGACCAAAAAGGTGAAATGGCTTGAAGTGAAATGACAACCCTTTGGACTTGAACAAATGTAATAAGTACTCCAGACCGTATTTCGGCCACGGCGGCCAATCTCAACGGAGAGTAGCTTTCGGCGCGGGAGATATTATAGTGCACAAGTGTGCGCGCAGACACAGGTGCACTCCCTCTTCCCTCACTCTCGTAGTCCGATGGGACGGCAATCCGACACGACCGGAGAGAGATCAGGCGCAGGACCAACGGCTTAACATGCTTTCCGAGGCACGGGGGTATCACACCTCCAATTTCCAAACTCTGGGCTACTACAAAGAAGTTCCTCATTGAAGAACTCAATAACAAGACCCGACCCGGGAATTGAACCCAGGACCCCACGCTCAGCAGTCGCGCTTGCGACCACGAGACCAACGGGGCAGTAACTTGAACAAAACAACGCCACTGAAGCTATTTTTAACACTATCTCGTCAAACGCTAGTTGATAACACTTTAACGACACATTGTTAGGTAAACATAGATAAGCAAAGGTTCATTCTATGATGATTGTCACTCAGAAATAGTTATTTGTTATGAAACTTTTCATTTTCTGATGCTGTGAAAACCTTCGATTTTTTTGGTTGATGACCAGCTGAGGCTCCTTTTAAAAATGCCACTAATTTAGGATATGTGTCGATATGTATGTCTTTTTTCATCTTTATTGTTGCTTTTAGCATTGAATACAGTATGTATTCAATGCTAAAAGATAGAGTGCTTGATTTCTTGGTCTCGGATAATTCAATAAAATATGCCAGCAAAACGTTTTCTGAGAAAGTTTTGGCTCCTTTAGCAAGTCGCCACGTGTTACATGTACATTATTAACAGTTTTAGTCAATTCTGTTAGCGTCAAATAAACTTCCTCGTCGCTAGAACCACCCATTTTAGGTTTTTCACTTGTTTTCAAGTTTCTTGTTTTTAACAATATGACGTGACAAGAAAATGGCGCGCGCAAAGCAAATAAAAAAAAAAGTAAACTAAGAAGGTTCCGAGTCCGAGTTTTTAACAAATTAAAAAAGGTTGTATGATAAATTCGGCACCATGGAGGGAGAAGCAAATAGGTTTAATGATGTTTTGATTTCACAAACATAGTGCACACGATGTTCTAAATTAAATTTACTTTATCCTCTAGCGGATAAAAACGGCTTTT
Organism: Mesoligia furuncula; assembly: GCA_916614155.1. Lineage (NCBI taxonomy): Eukaryota > Metazoa > Arthropoda > Insecta > Lepidoptera > Noctuidae > Mesoligia > Mesoligia furuncula. Next base: position 24,705,107 of record OU744800.1, on the reverse strand, counting down.
GCATTCAGATATCTAAGAGCAAAAATACTCTTTCCGAGAAATGGGGGGATGAAAATAATATTTTACACTGTCTTTCTAACTTTGCGAGTTGCGACCTAGAACGTTTGAAGCGAGATCAACAATGATTCCAACCAAGATTTGATTTATAATTTGTTCACAGATCTTTAATAAGCGGGTAAGAAGGTATACATATACTAATTAAATATTAATTCATTTCTTTAATTTGGAAATTCGAAAAGTGCTGATTCTCAGCATAATTTGAATATATGACTTTTGATTTTGATTATTTAACAATCACCATAAAACGTAAACAATATAATGCATCGTCCACGTACCTAAATTTGAATATCCAAGCACTTGAACACAATTTGCAAAATAATGGAGCGAAATTAAAGTTGTCTGCGGTAGTTCTAGTTTGCCGGTTGTTTCGACTTTGTCGCACCAAAGCCTCAGCAACCTTTTATATAGCCAGCGTTAACTGTACGAGCCAATATGAAGTATGGACATTGGACTTTGAACGTTTAAAAGATTGTACAGACGCCAGCACATCAAGCTACCCGAAACTGTCAAATTTTCCCAATCAACTTTGAACCTTATAGTTAAGCGATAAAATTGAAAATCTATAAAAGAAATTTGACAGATTGTAGTGTTTTTTTTAAACAATGGTTAGGTACTCATTTTGTCTGAGTGTTTGGATTGTTTTTCACCATTACATACAGTGGCCTTGAAAAGTTAAACGACATTTTTCCGCTTCAGCTGTGACACACCACAATCATCATCTGCCTAGCCTTTACCCAACTATGTTGGGGTCGGCTTCCAGTCTAACCGGATGCAGTTGAATACCATTACGGAAAATAAATGCTAGAGGCAGGGGCGTAGCTACCGCCGTATCTGCCGTATCAATTATGTGGACCCCCGGGCCACGGGGAACCCCCAACGTGCGCAAGCAAAAATTAATAAAAACTTCCCAATTTTTTTATTATTTCAGAAATGACAAATTTTTTTTTTGGAAAAGTGACAGATATTACACAGGACAGACAGGAGTGACAGGTATTAGTGAGTGAATTATGACGAATAAATATTTATTTTAATTTTATGCAAACATTTTCTTTTCTATTGTGAGAAATCTTTTACCCTTTCTAAGGGCCCCCAAACAAAATTTTTACACGGGGCCCCGCCAAGACACGCTACGCATCTGGCTAGAGGTTTTTTATTATGTAAGTACGAGTACATACCTACCATACGCAACGTCTCTCTGCGTGTCCGTTACCACAATCATAGTTCAAGAACCAGTTCTTCGATTCATACGTCATGTGGTACCTACTTACAAATGTTAAGCGTGTAGATTGTTGAATAATATTATGTATATTTTGTTTGTATACTTACTAATGATAATGATTATGTTTACATACAGAAATATACCTAAGTAATTTTAATTCTATTTCCATTTAAAAAGCTAAGCTTAAGTCTTAAAATAATAATACTAATAATCCCCCGCCGTAACTCTACGTTGACGTCGTGGGAGGGCTGGCGCGCTCCGAATTCTGAGCCTGTGCTGGTAGAGTTTACCTTACCGGAACAGGTCTAGGATGAGGAGCCAGACCAACAGATATACAGAAACCCGCAGGGCAACATGTGGCGAGCTGTTAGGCCGTAGCAACCCCACAGACCCTATCTCCCGGGAGTAGTGTTGTTCCTCACGTCTGGCTTGCCTTATTGGCCGGCTGGTGGGAACACTGACGAGGAACAGAGCTCCCACCTCTTTCTTGCCTTTATTGGCCGGCTTGAGTGGAAATTCGTAAGAGCAAACGTGCTCGGGGGAAGAAAGTATTCAAGTAAATGCTCGTAGAGATCTCGACCAACTTCTGGGCTCTGGGATTGTTCTGAAAGCCGTGGAATACCTATCCACTCTTCAAACACGTCCGGACGTGTTGCCCGTTTGTCGCTACGTCACTATGTGCTAGCGACGGTTTCCGGGGGCCCATTATTGACTCTGCAAGTCACCCGCTGCCATTTTATCTGTGAATATTTTATTATCATTGGTCAGGCAGGGGACATATTCCTTCTACTCGTATAGTTCAAGGCAACTGATCCACTATAATATCCACCCGACCTCGTAGTCCAATATTTTGTTTCCATGTGCTGCAATAGTCCTGCATCAACCTTGGTTGTCCTTGGGTGCACATGCATAGTTCATAGAGGGATAATCGTCGGTTGGTGCCTTCTCATTATTTAAAATTGTCTCAGGAACCTCTGCGAGTTGACTTCAGCCCCTGGTACGCCGTCCAAAGATCCGAATCTTTGGAAGGCGTAAATCTCAGGGTCCCGAGATATGTCAAAGACAAAAATATATTAATAATGTACAAGTATACATATAACAAAGGAGGGGAAATAATCAAAGGGCATAAAACTGCTCGTCCGCATCAACAGCAAAAGTGCCCAAAAAGCTGGAAGCATTGCCTCGTTGTATGGCAGTGCCGATTCTTTGGCCAAAAAATATGCCAGCCTTCTGGTCACGTGAAAAGTCGACCAACCACTTGGCGATGTTTCATAAACTAAGTGGGCACTAGGACCCAATGGCACTAGTGTTTCAACTACAAACGGATAAAACCCCAAACGTCCCAAACATGTTGGAATATTTGCGCCGCTTGAGGTTTTCTGCACCTGCAGCAACCGTCCCAGCACAGCCGGCCGTGCTAGGAAGATGGGATGGCGCAAGAGTGTTGACACACGTTGCATCCCACACCAAAGGCCTACCTACTTTCCAAGGCATTATGGTCATTCCGTATGGTCTCTTCCCATTGCGTGCCAAGCTATTGGGTTCTAAAACAGCTGGCACTCCGGCGGTGACAAGAGCACGACCGATGATGTGATTTAATAATCAATGAAAATATTTCTCACGACTTTCATTTGTCTGTTTAACTTTACCTACTCAAAATTGACTGTTGTAATTTTCCTATTAAGAGCGTTTACGCCGAACGGCATTTCATAAAAACTTTCAAGCCCTTATTTTTCGAAATGAATGAACCGATTTTAATGAAACTTCATACGCATAAGCAGGATACAAGGGTCTAAAAAGTTAGTAGAAAACATTTTCAAAATGTCTTATTTAAAAAAAGATAACTGGAAATCTCTGTTTCTATGGAACATTTAAAATCGGTCTAATTTGGCCGTAACACTATTTTTTGAAAATGTTTTCTACTAACTTTTTAGACCTTTGTATCCTGCTTATGCATATGAAGTTTCATTAAAATCGGTTCATTAATTTCTAAAAATAAGGGCTTGAAAGTTTGTATGAAATGCCGTTCGGCGTAAACGCTCTTAACACAGTTTTGTAACGTTATTATTAGTGAATGAATTCTAAAACAACTGATAACAAAGGTTATTGACTCGAGTTTGTTACATTGTACCCACATTACGCTACTCAGAATTCTAATTCAAACACCGTGCCGTGCCTTGTAAATGTGCCTAATACCTATGTATCTAGAACTTAGGTACCTTTCAAGTATACACATACATAGTGGAGGAAACAAAAATTTTACAATTTCAGTTGTTTCCCTTTGTGAAACTGCCGAAGTGTTTCTACTTGTGTGTCATAATTTTGCATAAGGAATGATGTTGATTAACTTTAGTTTCATTTGTTCCACTAAAAAGAACCATGGAACATGGAACTACTGAGAAAAAAAAGTCTCACTAAGTTGTTCCATGGAAATAATTGCTGGTGGAACTAGTGAGAATGATCCGTTTTGTTTCATTTGTTCCATTATCAAAGTGCATGTAACTACTGAGAAAAAAAGTCTCACTAGTTCCATGGAACTAATTGCTGGTGGAACTAGTGAGAATGATCCGTTTCAGCACCCTACGCACTGACCTCTATAATACAAGTTGTATTATAGAGGTCAGTGACCCTATGAGTTATTGCGTAACATACTGTCAATCTCAATCTAAATCATTTTGAAGGAAATCCACTGGTTCATATGTTCGAAAAATTTGTCTGCTCAGCAACGTAAATAACGCAATGAATCCTAGACTGTTTCTACGTCTACGTTCTAGCTTTTTATGTTATAAGGTTGTGTGGGGTAAGGTGTTAAGAAATAAGGTGTCCGAATAAATTTATATTTCTTTTTTTTATTATTTAGGGAAATTAAGGTGAATGCTCCAACCAGCCCGCGAAATTCAAATTTTCTTACGTTTTTTGCAATTTGCAGGCCAGTGCTAGGTTGTATGTTGATTAAAATATTATTCGCGGCTGTAAGACATATGTAGTTACAGAATTATAATCATCAAAATCATCAATAAAACGCTCTAAGTTCATAAAGCTGTAGGAATTACTTTTTCTGTTTTTTTTTTGTTCTTACACCTTTATGAAGTTGGAGGGTTGTATTGGTGATTTTGGTGATTATAATTCTGTAACTACATACTTCTTACAGCCGCGAATAATATTTTAATCAACATACAACCTAGCACTGGCCTGCAAATTGAAAAAACGCAAGAAATTTTGAATTTCGCGGGCTGGTTGGAGCATTCCCCTTAAGCTAAATAAAAATGTCAAAAAAAAAAACTGGCCAAGTGCGAGTCGGACTCGCACACGAAGGGTTCGGTACCACAAGGCAAAAACGCCCAGAAAAACACGTTTGTTGTATGGGAGCCCCCTTAAATATTTATTTTATTCTGTTTTTAGTATTTGTTGTTATAGCGGCAACAGAAATACATCATCTGTTCATTTCAACTGTCTAGCTATCACGGTTCATGAGATACAGCCTGGTGACAGACAGACAGACAGATAGTGGAGTCTTAGTAATAGGGTCCCGTTTATAGCATTTGGGTACGGAACCCTAAAAATGGACGACCCATTTCGTTTTGCCCGCCAATCGAGCATCGTTGAGCGAGTACTTTGATAGCTCTTGTCGCTGGGGAACTGGAACCAACGAGTAATCACCGGAGATGTGAACAGTCTACGCTCAACTATGTATAGTTATGTCTCTTTTACTTACACGGGACCTAACCTTTCGTTTAACAAGTAATCTTTTTTTTTAGTCGCTCCACAGTCGTTGACGTTGGGACGGGTGTCTCGCCCCACTGTCGTTGACGTTGGGACGGGTGTCTCGCCCCACTGTCGTTGACGTTGGGACGGGTGTCTCGCCCCACTGTCGTTGACGTTGGGACGGGTGTCTCGCCCCACTGTCGTTGACGTTGGGACGGGTGTCTCGCCCCACTGTCGTTGACGTTGGGACGGGTGTCTCGCCCTACTGTCGTTGACGTTGGGACGGGTGTCTCGCCCCACTGTCGTTGACGTTGGGACGGGTGTCTCGCCCCACTGTCGTTGACGTTGGGACGGGTGTCTCGCCCCACTGTCGTTGACGTTGGGACGGGTGTCTCGCCCCACTGTCGTTGACGTTGGGACGGGTGTCTCGCCCCACTGTCGTTGACGTTGGGACGGGTGTCTACGTGAATGAAATCACGAAACGAGGTTTCTTGTGGAGTAAGCGCTTCATTACTACACACAGCGACACATCAAGCTATAAATTTCCAGTTTTAGCTGACCTCGCACTGTATAGGGTTTTCGTACAATGATAAGTCAGCTTATACATAAAAAGTAGGTATAGCTTGATAATTATGTCGTCGTGCGTTCCTATCCTACAATAACACATTGCACAATGACGTGTTGACAAAATGGCCGCCAGTCTATTGGAATAAATAAGAGCTAAATACCATTCCAATGGTTTTATTACTTTTTGGCAAAGCGCAGGCTTTCCAATCTTATTTATGCAGTATTTATAGATAAATTAAATTACATTTTTGAGTTTTTTTTTTTGAGAAAGTCATGAGTCAGATTCTTTGCAGCTATGTGGTTTTAGGTTGTGATATGACTTGATCGTGCTAGGGGAGAGTGGGGTATGGATTTAGGGTTGTAGGTAATTAATTTCAAAATACAAATGTTACAAATCAACTTTAATTATTAGTTAGTCTCATTAGGTACATAACCACATCGACATACCTACTTATGATAGTTACGATATAAATCATTAGAAAACAAAAAAACTAAACCTCTGGTATTTCCGGTTTTCCCCGATCCATGGACAAAACCGTATAAGTACTATATACCAGGGGTGGTCAACTTGGTTAGACCCAAGATCTACAGTTCACTGACATACCTACTTCTTGAAATCTTATATGAAACAGCATAGTTCAGTACACAATTATGTAGTATTTTTTATTTTATTAGGAGGGAAAATATTAAACTGAAAATTATTCTTAGTAACTACTTATTTATATTAATGTGAGCATTGCGTTTGAGCATCTTTCGCTAGATTAGCAAAATCAGGTTTGTAGTTGGAAATATTTTTTGCCTTGAAACGATCGACTGGACCAATAGTCGCGATCGACCGGTTGGCCACCCCTGCTATATAAGATACTGCCCCGGAAATTACCGAAAGGCAACGCAACCCATACACAAAAAATCATACAGCCTGTACAGCCACCATGAGCCCAGCCACTGCAACCTGTGCAATGCACGCAAACTTCATCTATGTGGCTTGTTCCGTATTCTTCTAGACAATACCCACAATACAGGAGAAATTCCTAGTGTGGCGCATCGTTTAAAAAAAAAATCAGGGAACTGTTTTATTTGTGGATTTGGTTTTTGTGGCTTTAGTTGGCCGGTTCAAATGAAGTTTGACCGTTTTCTTGTTATGAGTGGTGGTTAGTAACTCTACTTTGTAGGGAGAGGATGTGAGACATCACATTCTCCGAGAAAACCGACGATCGGTTTTTCTTTTTCGACCCACGATTCTCTTGGGAACGGGCATTATATCGGCTGGAGACAGAGTTGCAAAGACCCGTTTAACAGCAGGACGAGTTAACGGTGTCGAAGAGGTTGATGGTACCTTCAAATTGTAGCCCCATTTTTCCTGGCCATTTCAATCAAACTCAAAGCATTTATTTCAATTAAACCATTTAAAGGCACTTTTGTATTGTCAAAAAGTCGGTTAGTCAGAAAATATGAAGCTAGTTTCCCATTTCAAAGCGTAGGAACCTTTGGATTGGCAAGAAACTCCATGGACACTCTTTTAAATTATATTTTTACAAAAATATTAGTTACACCATTAATGTTGAATTTATAATTATATGTGAGAACGATGTAAAAAAGACGTACGCGTTAAGAGCGTCCAAAGTACAGCAAATAGCAAGAAAACTACAATCCAAAAATAAAATAATTAAAAATAAGCCGAGGCAGCTAAGTGATGACCAGCTCAACTGACGGCGCCCGTTCACGAACATGACGCATAGATCAGCACCATTCAGCTCACATTTTGAAGGGAGCTAAACGATCCAACACACACGCCACCGTCAGCGAGACATTTGTGTGAGCATGACATGCTATCAGCTGCCAGGGCACAATAAAGTCAATGAAAGACATATTACCCGGTAAATGGTACGGGTAGTGGTAAATGGTACCATTTACCGGGTAATATTTCTTTCATAGCGTATAGTAAATACAAAAAACTCACATCTGTGCTATGCAATTATACAATAGAAAGGAAATTGAGTTTATACAATGCAAAGATAGTCTTAAAATCTTCAGCAGCTCCAACAGTATTGTCAAATGTTAATCAATTAGTTGTGGTTGTGGAGCAGGACCAGCATTGAGCCAAGCATTTTTGTCAGCGATGTAATGCCCTAACTTATAATATGCCTGACTGCATAGTGTGCATTTTATACAAGACTTGAATTTTATCTTATTCAGTTGAAGAATAACATTTTAAACAGTACCCCATAAGAGATGAGTCTACTTTAGCCAGTCTGAAACCTGGTTGAACTAATAGGTCCCTATTACTAGTACTATAATTATGTCTTTCACCTCTTTTACTAAAAATATATAAGTTTTTCTTACATACATGATGTTTTCGAAGATATATTGATAATATCAAGGGGACTCTATTTCTTCGGAACAGTCTTTAAACCCGTTTCATCTACGTTATACATTTTCGTAGGAAGAAATTTATGAAGGTCTCTAAGTTCCTCAACCAAATCAAAAAACTTATTGATACTTGTCATGTGAAATCCCGTATCTCGTGTCGCGGACTTCGGCTCAGCCGCACGCAGTGATAATTGTGGATGTCGTTTCATGAACCCAATTAACCAATCTACACCAGCTAATTTCGTAGTCCTGTTGAAACAATGTTTAACCTTTTAAGCGCTTGGCTAAATATCAATTGCTTTGGCTAAATAGTAATTGCTTAGCACGCGGCTACAAATCGATAAATAATACCTACAATAAATAAGGAGGAGCAATCGTTGAATAGAACTAAAAAATCATGTATGTTCTCTGTCGCAGAAATACGACATGAGCAGTAGGGGCACGGAAATATATGTGTCTCATAAATGCGACACAAACGGTGAATGGGTTAATATCATTCGCTTCTGCGAGCAGGAACGCTAAGTAACGAGGATCTTTAAACATGAGGTCAAACAACTGTTTTTCCTTAGTAAGAACATGCTGAACAAGACTTAGTTCTTGAAAAAATCGGCCTATATCGTTCTAGGCCTTTCCTTGTTGCAGAGTCCATATCATTATAACATTATCTTATATTCATACATCCGGGTCAAAATCGTATATTGGCTTGTTTATCCGGAGCGGTTTTGATTCAAGATTCCGTTTGTGTAACATATATCTACTCATTACTAAATACGCAACTCACCTTGCCGGTGAAAAACATTGTTAATTGCGAGCAAATAAACACACTTTAACTTAGTTATATAATTAGAGACTTACCACACATAGATTTACACAATTTTTGCATGAATTTACTTTTATTATGATCAAGACCACCGAAAAATATTTTACTAACGAGCGTGCTTGCGCCGACAAGTTTCTGTTGACAAATTGATCTCCTCGATCGGCACAGCCATTAGGTGGGAAATTCCAATTCATCATCATCATCTGCCTAGCCTTTTCTCAACTATGTTGGGGTCGGCTTCCAGTCTAACCGGATGCAGCTGAATACTAGTATTTTACAAATACAAAAAAAAAAACTCGAGTTTTTGCATCCGGCTATTTAATTAATGTGTGTGTGTGTGTGGTGGGAAATTCGAATTATTGACCGAAATAAACGTGCTGTAGTTGTTTAACTCGGTATACGGTTTTGTACAGGTGTCTCCTAATAGTGGCAAAAAACATAGCAAGTTGTCACGTCAGCATCCCTAAAGCACTCGAAAATGGATCCGTCATATTATAACGGCGATCTGTCATAAAAGTCTGTAATTTTCACAAGTATTTGACAGTATTTGTGAAAAAAAACTGTATTTGGACAGCTGTTATTGTGAGACCGCTCACCGCTTTCTTGAGAAACCCAAACTTTAACCCTTAATACGGCAAAGGACAATTGTTTACCACCTCAGATTTACATAAATTGACTATAGGCCATCTCATCATCATCCTTCACAGTAAAAATCTGTGGTGGTGAACAATGTACTTAATGGGTGTACACACGACGGTGTAACAAGCTATATAATTACATTACATTACATTTTATAGGCTTTTCGTACGATGAGAAGTCAGCATAAACTGAAAACGTAGGTAGCTATAGCTTGATAATTATGACGTCGTGCGTACCTATCCTACAATAACACATTGCACAATGACGTGTTGACAAAATGGCCTCCATTCTGTTGCAATAAATAAGAGCTAAATACCATTCCAATGGTTTAATTACTTGTTGGCAAAGCGCAGGTTTTCCAATCTTATTTATGCAGTATATTTTATAAATTGAATTACATTTTTCTGTTGTTTTTTTTTGGGTGTACACACGACGGCGTAACTAGCTACGTAATTACATTACATTTTTTTTAACACACTTAAAGTGGCTCTTATTGAACCGCTTTTAGGTCCATAATGGAGTGTATTAAAAGCTGTCATTCGTGGATCTTTGACAGTCGTTACGGGTAGTCAGAAACCCGAAAGTCTGACAACCAGTCTTACCAAGGGGTATCGTATTACCCAGTAACTGGGTTGTGGAGGTCAGATAGGCAGTCGCTCCGTGTAAAATACTGGTATTCAGCTGCATCCGGTTAGACTGGAAGCCGACACCAACATAGTTGGGAAAAGGCTAGGCAGATGATGATGATGAATGGAGTGTATTAAAAACGCGTGCTTTTTCTTTATTTTAATCCACTAGTGCTTTATTTACACAGATAACTATTTACTAGTCGGAGATTCCTGCTTTTTAATCTCATCAATTCCCTTTTTTTTAAAATAGTCTGTATTGTCCTTGGTCCCAAAATGAACTAATATTTATTTACCTTAAGTTAAGGTAAATGCGCAGGGAGCACGGACAATTTAAAGTGAATGCGCAGTGGTAGACCGCGAAATTGAAATTTTCTTAGGTTTTTTGCAATTTTCAGATCAGTGTCAGGTTGTATCTTGAATAAAATATGATTTGCGACTATAACAGGTACGTCTTTACAGGTTTTTCTTATGGAAAAGTTCTTAGGGAAAAAATCTAACTACACGTTGAACGCCATGTGAAAAATCGGGTATTTCCATTCAGGCCATGGGGCTCACCGGTGAGCCTTATCTTACTGAACCATTCGAGCCATAGTGGTCACCCGTGAGCCGCGTGAAAGGTGCTACGGAAAGGCTTCCTACAAGCCACAGATTGCAGCTATCAAACAAAACGCGTATGAAAGTGAGCCGCGTGGCCCTGTAGCTGAACCGGACGGCGTGGTTTTCAAATCCAACATAAACTTGTAGTTTTTATCAAGGTAATTGCAATGATGCTAGGGTTATTCTTAACAATACGGTAGTAAATATTAATTAGATTTAATAGCGGTAATAAAACTATATAATAATATTAACATATTTATCAAATTAAAAAATACCATTCAACAATCACAAGTATGGCACTTCTTTTTAAAATCACTTTATTAAATAATCAGTCATCATTGAAGCATAATAAAATTATTAGTGAATCTTATTAAAACAAGGTAAACAAATAGACAACAATGTTATAATAATGCATATTCACAGACAGAGATTGAAACTGCATCAAAACATTACAAACCAGTTACAATAGCATTGGCACACAGACAGATGAAAATTATTTTTTTCGATCCTAAATTACCTATTGACTCTTATAGCCAGACTTTATCTGATCTAAATAAATACATCTCTCTTAATATTTATCACCAAAACCTATGTGGAGTTATGAACAAGAAAAACGAACTTGAAGTTTATGTGGAAACTCTTGCTAAAAGGCAAGATTATGTGTGTATAAGTGAGCACTTCTTAAATGAGAGCACTGCAAATGTTTTTAATCTAAATAGCTATAAGTTAGTAGCTTACAATACTAGAAAAAATAAATTAAGGGGAGGTAGTTTGATTTTAGGACATGTGGATAGGCAGACCGAAATTTGTGATCCAATAAATAAATTGTATAAGATGGAATGTTTTGAAATTTGTGGTGCCAAAGATACTATCACTGGTCTTTATATCTGTTGTTGCTATCGAAATCCTGTAGATAAAAACTTCGAACAATTCTTAGAAAGATTGGAGAAGTTGTTTTTTTTTTTTTTTTTTTATTTTTTTTTTTTTTTTTTTTTTTTTTTTTTTTTTTTTTTTTTTTTAATTTATTTGGGAAAATAAACGGTTACACATTACAATATTACATAAAACATGATCTAAGAGTGAGTAAATGTATAACCCACTACATTTTCCACATATTATAAAGAAAAGTTATAAAACTAATGCGATGTGCGCTTACAATGTGATAGTTACAATAGAATTAGATAAAACTAAACACTAAACAGGCATGCAAAAAAAATAAATAAAAAAAGGTGAAAAAGAAATTTTAGATACAGTCTAAGAGTTAAGAATGTTACGGAACAATATCCAAAATAGTGTCACGAACAAGGCCTCTGAATTTACTGGTTGGAAGAGCGAAGATGTCAATATTTTGAAATTGATTATTATATTGACTGGTAAGACGCCGTAGGGGTGCTCGTAAGCCTGCATTCGTACGACTAGAAGGTACTGCAAATAGGGGTCGTGCGCGCACCCCACGGCTTATGGTTGTTCTAGGTACCACGTAGCTAATCCTATTAGTGATATCCATACAATCACATTCGTTATTACACAGACCGAATAGAAACATTGTGTCTAAAATAATACGTCTGGCCTTAAGGTTATGTAACTTATACTTATTCAGAAGATCACCATAAGATACATAAGTACGAAAACAACGGAAATGCATGGCTTTCAAAAACTTACTTTGAACTTTTTCAATCGCATCTGAGTATTTATTATAGAAGGGATTCCATACCGCAACAGCGTACTCTAACTGGGACCTGATTAACGATTTGTAAAGATATAAATATGTATATGGCCGTACAAACTCTGTGGTTGATCTCATCACAAAACCGTACATACGGAAGGCATTATTTATAATTTTACCAATATGAATGTCAAGATGTAATTTATCATCCAATAGAACTCCAAGATCGCGCACTAGTGTTTCTCTTGTTAAAATCACATTATTTAAAGAGTAAGAATGTGTGATAATATTTTTGTTTTTAGTAAAACTTATACAGCAACATTTAGATATGCTAAGTTGTAGTTTATTAATTGAACAGTATGAGGAGAACCTATCTAGGTCTTCCTGTAACAGCAGACAATCGTGCAAACTTTTAACAGGTCTAAAAATTTTTTAGATTGTCTGCGTATAGTAATAATTTTGAATTCTGAAAGCATGTATTGATGTCATTAATAAATATGATGAATAAAAGAGGTCCTAAAATGGAGCCCTGAGGCACTCCAGAGGTAACACTTAGGGTGTTGGAAATGAAACCGTTTATCACAACCCTCTGAGTCCTATTACAAACGTAAGAAGAGAATCATCTCAGAAGATCGCCACGTATACCATTAAAGGCAATCTTATGCAAGAGAAGCTGATGGTCAACCTTGTCAAAAGCTTTCCGGAAATCAGTATAAATAGTATCTACTTGAATACGAGAGTCCATGTTATTGAACAAGTAGTCCACAAAAGTAACCAGGTTGGTTGTAGTTGACCTTCTTTTGACGAATCCATGTTGTTGTTGAATGATAGTATTGTGCAGTAGAGGGTATACTTTATTATGAACTAGTCTCTCGAAAACCTTTGACAAGGTTGACAGTATTGATATAGGACGATAATTCGTGACATCATCCTTAGGTCCCGACTTGTAAATAGGGGTTATGTTTGCAAGTTTCCATGCTTGAGGAAAGCAGCCCTGAGAAATAGATTGATTAAATATAATTTGCAGGGGTATACACAGATTAACGGCTGTCTGTTTAAGGAAAATTACTGGTAGACCATCAGATCCTGGTCCTTTAGAGGGATCCAATGCATTGAGCGCACTAAGTACTTCATCAGTAGTAAACTGAATCTCATTTAACAGAGTGCAGCTTTCAGAGCAGTCGTCATACGTAGATGGAATATTAGTACAAGCGGATGGTTCATAAACCGAATTAAAAAAGTCTGAAAAAAGATTACAAATGTTTTCTGGGTCGCTAGTTGACTGGTTGTTATACGTCATAGTGGATGGAATGCCAGCAGATTTTTTTCTATTAGAAATGAACGTCCAAAAGTGCTTAACATTGTTCCGAATACCATCTTCAACAGAATTAATATATTTTTTGTAACAGTTGTTGCATTCATCTTGGAATCTAGACCTGTAAAGTGCGAACTGCTCGTAATCTGAAACATTATGATACATTTTCCATCTTACCCAGGCCTTGGCTTTATTTTTATAGATGTGTATAAGGGGTCTTGAGAACCACACTGGAAACTTAGAGGATCTGCAAGTGGTCAATGGTACATGTTTCGTAATAATACCAAAAATAATATTATAGAAAGTGTCTAGAGATAGGTCAACGCATTGGTAATTTAAGGCGTCTTTCCAATTTATTTGTTTTAATTCGTCATTTATTTTGTCATAACTAGCCTTATAATAATTATATTTTTTTATCATCTTGCGTACCATTGAACCATGAGTTAAATGTAGTGAAACGAGTACACAAAATGGAGGATGGTGGTGGTCATGCTGTAATAAATAATCTGTGGGGGTAGTAATTGTGCAATCATCATTACTTATGATCAAGTCTAATATTCTTCCGTTTAGATTTTTTATAGTATTAAATTGATAAGCATTTATAAAGGACATAAACACACTCAAGTGACCACATGTGGGAGAATTGCCTCTACATACCTGTGCAGAAATTGAAATACTGTCTGTGCTAGCAACCCAGTCGACATCCGGCAAATTATAGTCCCCTAATAAGTAAAACTTTTCAATGTCAATGTCCTCAAGAAGTGTCCGCAATAGGTCGAAATATTCAACATATACACACTCGGGTGTTTTTGGTGGTATATACACTGCCGCTATGATTTGAAACTTACCTCTGACTGAGCTCTGCAACTGTACAAGGATCTGTTCAATGTTTGTGTGCATAGATGTACGCGGAATTATCGCAACTGCACGCAGTCCCTTCAGTGTCGCCACGAGAACACCACCTCCATCCCTTTTATTAGTGGCCGTACGATCACGGTCGCATCGATATACCTCATACCGTTCATCAATGAACTCTTTGTTGAATATTTCGGGCGTTAACCAGGTCTCAGTCAGAATTATGATGTCGTCTGTCGATTGTTGGACTATTTATTCAGTAGGAAATGCATAATATGCGGTGATTTTAATATTGATCTGCTAGTGGACAATAAAAAAGGTGCGGAATTCCTTAGTTTGTTAAAATGTTATAATTTTAGGCATTTAATCACTTCTGCTACTTTCATCCGTAATAATAGTTCTTCATGTATCGACAACATCATAACCAATCTGCCTGATGCATGTGTTTTGGGTGGTGAGGTAGATCATAATGGTTTGGCCGACGGGCATGCAGGTATTTTTGCTGAGGTTCATTTGGAAAATCGATCCAATCCATATTTGAATGAGAATCGTTTTATTGTTACAAATAATATAATAATAATATAATATATTCGACAACTATCACACAACGCCGTCTAGTCCCAAGCTAAGCAGAGCTTGTGTTATGGGTACTAGACAACTGATAAACATACTTATATATTTCTAAATACATACATATTATAGATAAATTACACCCAGACACAGAACAAATGATCATGCTCATCACACAAACATTTGTCCTGAAGAGTAAATAAAAGAGTATTCAATATTAAAAATAGTGCAGCATTCGCACAGGGTATTCTTAAAGAATCTTGGACTGGTATGGGTATTAATACTTTAATTAAAAAATTTTATAAAGTATTTTGCAATAGCTACAGGAAGAGAGAATGTAAAACTAACCTTAAGAATAAATCACAATTAAAGTGGATCACTAAAGGGATACGTACCTCCAGCAAAATGAAACGTTTCTTATGTGCACGCAATGGAAATAACCTTGAACCGAGTGTTTTAAAGTATAAAAACATGTACGTTAGGCTATATAGAAAGATTGTTTCTAAAGCTAAAAAACTTTCTATAATCACACAAATAAATACGTCAAAAAATATGAGTAAGGAAATATGGAAAGTTGTAAATAAATGTACTAATAAAGAGAAAGTGATTCAACGGGACCTTAGGCTTAAAGTTGAGGGACGAATTGTAGTGGATCCAGAGGAAATAACTAACTTACTAGTGAATCAATTTGACTATAAAGGTGCGACTGATGTAGACGAAGGAGACCGTGCTACGGCCTTTCTTCATCTATATACGGACAAGGTTGGCAGTGACATGCATATTTCTCCTACCACTCCAAACGAGATTTGTACCATAGTTAAAACAATGGAAAACAAACATTCCTGTGGGTATGACGAAGTGCCGATTTGTCTGTTCAAGGAGCACATTGAAATATTAGCCGAGCCTTTATCTGACTTCTTCTATCTTCCCTGAACAGCTAAAAATGGCGAAAGTAATACCTGTATATAAGAAGGGAAGTAAGTCTGATCCTAAGAACTATAGACCCATCTCTCTATTACCGGTGCTGTCGAAATTATTTGAAAAGGTACTTAAAAGTCGACTTTTAGCACATTTGCGAGTAAATAAAGTTTTGAATAAAAGACAATTTGGGTATCAAAAGGGTGTTGGCACTTCAGACGCCATATATACGTTATTGGATGACGTGATAAGCAAAATTAATAATAAAATGAGAGTTGCAGGGATTTTTCTAGATTTAAGCTCTGCATTTGACACAATTGACCATGAATTACTTCTGACTAAAATGTGTCATTACGGAATAAGAGGAAATGCTTTGCGACTATTCTCTTCCTACTTAAAAAACAGGCAAATGTACGTTGAAATTGAAAAAAATCAGAATAACTATAAGAAAAGGTATAAATCCAAAATTGTACGCATATCAACGGGTGTCCCACAGGGATCTATTTTAGGACCTATTTTATTTTTATTATTTATTAATGACTTGATTAATTATCTAAATACAATATTACCGGACATTGAATTAGTAATTTTCGCAGATGACACAAATGCCATAGTGGCAGCTAATAACATGGTAGAGTTGACAGAAAGGGTAAATGCCATGTTACAGGCATTTCATGTATGGTTCACGTCAAATAAATTATTTATTAATAGTAAAAAAACACAAATAATGTTATTCAAAACTACGGCCCGTAACAAAGATAATTTAAATGTTGCCTTAAATGAAGTCGACATTAAGCTCGTTGCCGAAGTAAAATTTTTAGGTATACATATTGACCAACTGTTAAATTGGAAACCAGAATTAAAAGCAATTGATGCATCGGTATCGTCGGCATGTTACGCTCTGAGAGCCCTGAGAAATGAAATCGGCATAGATCAGCTAAAAATGGTATATTTTGCGCTAGTGGAATCAAAAATTAGATATAGCATACTTTTTTGAGGAAACAGCTATGAATATAATTGTAGAAGAGCTTTCGTACTACAAAAACGCGCAATTCGTACCATGGTCCGCAGCTCACAAAGGGAAAGTTGCCGACAACATTTTATTAATTTAGGCATACTTACAGTACCAAGTCTTTATGTACTGGTACTTTTAAGTAATATGGCCAAATACATACAGGACTATGAAACAGTAGACGAACGGCAGGTAAGGGAAGGCACCCGTAGACTAGACTTGAAGAATAAAATTTTTACTAAAAATAACCTAAGAATTGTTAAACATAGTCCACGATACCAGTCTGTAAAACTATTTAACAGGTTGCCTTTAGACATAAAAAGTACTGTCTATAGTAGCGTTTTCAAAACTAAACTAAAAAAATTCCTATTGAATAAGTGTCTGTATGCTGTAGAAGAATTGTAATTTTATTGAATTGTAATTTTATTGAGATAAATCATGGTTTGTTAAATTTTATGGGATTTTGATAATTCAGATTTATTGAACTATAAATTTAATAGTATCATTTTTAATTAACTCTGATTTTAATTTAATTTTAATCATTTTTATTTTTCATTAATTAATTATTTTATTGTTATTATTTTAAATTTTAAGGGTTTGGTAATATTGTTTATTTTACAGCTGGTCGAAGTACCTACTATTGAAGAAATGTAAATCTGTTATTTTTAAATTGATGATTTAATTTATGACTGGATGAATGTATTTTTTTTTTTTGTGTGTAAATTCAGATACAAGTTACTTGTTTATGAATAAATGACTATGACTATGACTATAACATTAAGAATGATTCGAGATTATATACCTATAAAACGTTTCGAATTGCTTGGATTACCTCGACTTTATGTTGTAATTAATGTTTATAATTTTCGAGAATTTGTACTTACTTAATGTATTGTTCCAAGAAAAAAAAGAAACATATTAAAATCGCTATACAGTAAATATTAACTGGTCAGATTTTTGTCAATTATTCCATCCGTCGGTTTTTAGGGTTCCGTACCCAAAGGGTAAAAACGGGACCCTATTACTAAGACTTCGCTGTCTGTCCGTCTGTCCGTCTGTCCGTCTGTCCGTCTGTCCGTCTGTCTGTCTGTCTGTCACCAGGCTGTATCTCAAGAACCGCTATAGCTAGACAGTTGAAATTTTCACACATGATGTATTTCTGTTGCCGCTATAACAACAAATACTAAAAACAAAATAAAATAAATATTTAAGGGGGGCTCCCATACAACAAACGCGATTTTTTTGCCCTTTTTTGCTCGATATCAAAAATGGCAACAGGTAGGCACTTGAAATATTCACAAAATACTCAGTTGTATTTTAACTTTAATAATAAATAATAAAATTAAAATAAAATTAATATTTAAGGGGGGCTCCCATACAACAAACATGTTTTTTTCGGCGTTTTTGCCTTGTGGTACGGAACCCTTCGTGTGCGAGTCCGACTCGCACTTGGCCAGTTTTTTTTATATACCTAAAACTGCGCATTGTTCTGTTATTCAGCCATTTGGATTTTATGTCATAGGCCGCGTCCTAATCCTAACCAACACAATCGTCGCAAACATTTTGCTCGGCGATCCCGAACGCGTCTCGTGTCGACAGAGGTCGCCTTTTACAAGTTGTGAATAAAATGGAACCGCAAAAATGAAAATAATCTTGCTTATTGTAACCCCGCGTTCTAACCAAAAAGATACGCGCGAATACGCGTCCGAATAAACCGAAAGGCGACCTCTGTCGACACGAGACGCGTTCGGGATCGCCGAACAAAATGACAACGTCTGTCGGGTCAGTCAGTTGTGATTCACAACTAACTGACCCGACAGACGTTGCCATTTTGTTTGACCCGACAGACGTTGTCCTATTTTTGATTCGGAAGACACGTGGCGCCATCTGTTATAATAATAACGTTATTGTTGTTTTCCTCGGGAACAGCAATAAAGTTTTCGGAATGAAAGATACCCTACCCGCACAGGTCGATCGATCAGGTTAAGCTACGCTTGCCGTAGTTGGTCTGTGGATGGGTGACCATCTTTACATATCGTGACCCCTCCTTGCCTCGGAAAGCACGTTAAGTCGTTGGTCCCGGCTGTCTGACAATCAGTCTTACCAAGGGGGATACCCCTTGGTAAGACTGTAAGACTGGTTGTATTACCCAGTAACTTTGTGGGTAAACTTTGGGTTGTGGAGGTCAGATAGGCAGTCGCTCCATGTAAAATACTGGTATTCAGCTGCATCCGGTTAGACTGGAAGCCGACCCCAACATAGTTGGGAAAAGGCTATTTAGATGGTACCCTATGTCCGTTTCTGTACACGTGACAACGTATATGCAAAATTTCAGGATGATCGGTTCAGTGATTTAGGCGTAAAAAGGTAATAAACAAACAAACTAACTTTAGCATTTATAATATTAATAATAAATAATTAAATAATATTAATATATGATTAGGATAGGATAATCATGAACACACTAAATTATTCTTACTACCTATAAATACTTGTACACTGCAAGCCAACCTCTTATATTCTCGTAAAGTTATGATTGGCATAGCAGTGGGAACAGTTCGTATAGAACTATCGTTGCTTCAGCTTGTCGTCCGCGGCGAGCACGCTCAGGCGCGCCTTCAGCCACGCCGAGTCGCGCACGTGGTGCGCCAGGCGCCGGTCGCCGCGCGGCGCCGGCGCGCGGCCCACCGCCCACCAGCCCACCCTGCACACGACATTAAAGTAGCAGTAGCCCTAGTGTGATCAGGAATACTGAAATTGCGGGACACACGATGCTGTTAATCTTCGAATAAAATTAATGATAAACTCAATAAAATGTTGCTAAACTATGCTGTCATGTACTAACACTTGCGAGCTGGTAAGCGGCACGTCGTACTTGTCGCGCGGGCCACGGGCGAACATGTCCTCTATACGCCGCAGCGCGCGCCGCGTGCCCTCGTCGTCGGCCGCGCCCGCCTGCTCGCGCACGTAGAACTTGCCCGTCACCGTGGCAGCTGCAACACACACACGACATGACACACAGCTCGGTCGACTCGCAGTCGGCCGGCGCCACAACTTACGCAGGCCGAGAGGTTTCACGAGCGACACGTAGGAGCGGCCCTGCTCGCGCTGCGACGCAAAGCGCAGCTTGAAGGACCGCGCGTGAAGATCGCGCGCGCTAGTCTCGCCCGGGCCTGGCCCGCCCTGGCCAGGCCCGCCCGGGCCGGCCTCGCCAGCCGCGCCAGCCTCGCCGGTCTCGCCGGTGCCCTCCGCCGCCATTCCTGACAGTTATGCTTTCACTCACAGTGTAGACCGATGAATTACCAGTTAGATCGATGTGTCGAGTTGCTAGGCAGCAAATATAATAGGCAATGGTCCCGCAGACATGCATCAAGCGCCGTCGCTAACTGAAGCCCGCTGAAAGATTAAACCTCTAAGCATCGCTTCCACGATGCACAAAGTGCGAGTATGTATACGGTCCCAGTTATATTTTTAGAAGCGTTTAGTAGGTATACTTACGTCTTATCAAATATCCAAATACAAACACTTGAAGGAAATTAATTAATTTTGTCCTTAAATTAACACGTTTTCGTAAAGAGTCCATGCAATTTCTGAATTTGTTTTAAACTAATTCGCTTCAAAGTTTTGATATATTATCATCGTTAATTTCTTACAACATGGTACCTGGAGTACAACAAAAAACTCATAAATTTGCTTTTTTTAGATGCTGAGGCAGTGTTATGAGAGGAGGAAGCTATCTCGTCTAATGAGCTGAACGTCGCGCAGAAGCGAGAGATCCAGGAGCACACACAGAACTACACCATCCAGACAGAAGTCAACCGCATGATGAAACTCATCATCAACTTGCTGTACAGGAACAAATAGGTGCTGTCCGTCTCATTTCGTCTGATGGAGCTCAAAGTAGCGATGGCGAGTAGTGAGCGGTAGTAACGAGAGCGTCTTTTAGATATTCCTGCGAGAGTTGATCTCGAACGGCTCAGACGCGCTGGACAAGATCCGGCTGATGTCGCTGACATACCGCGACGTGCTGGAGACTAACTCCGACCTCAGCATCCGCATCAAGGCTGAGCCCGAGAAGCATCTGCTGCACATCCTCGACTCCGGCATCGGCATGTCGCGCAACAAGGCATGTCATCAACTTCCCCATCTACCTGTGGGCCTCGCGCACCGAGACCGTGTAGGAGCCCGACGCCGACGCCGACGACGATGCGCAGGTATGTGCTGCTGCTAGTTGAATCTATACTTCTATAATAAAGCTGAAGTAATTAATTAATTAATGTTTCCGGCAGGTCGCGGACGCTGCCGAAGTTAAGCGCGAGGCCAAGAAGACCGAGAAGACCGTGTAGGACTGGGAGCTGATGAACGACAACTAGCCCATCTAGACGCGCAAGCCTAACGAGGTCAACTCGACAAGAGCCTCACCAAGGACACCTCGCCGCAGCTGGCCAAGTACGTGCGCCCCTGTCTTTGCATTATCCGTGCACTGTGCCCCGAACTTGATCGTAAATAATATTCCAACGCACGCTTTAGTTACGAAGTAACTATTTAGTAATCTGTGGCTTTAGTTGTGTAATTGACAAAATATAATTGTGAGTTGTGACTTTAAATGACTTCTATTGGCATTGTAATATGATTTGTTTCCACAATGCACCCTGGTGCGCGTCGTGACTGTGTCGGTGTGCAGAGCGCAACTTTGTGACCGACTTTGTGACCGTTTGCGCGTGCAGCCTACAGATTCATTCAACCGCTACGGCACCATTTTTTTTTTTTTTTTTTTTTTTTTTTTTTTTTTTTTTTTTTTGTCGCTGAGAAATGACATTACGCATCTCCGCTCGTCGGGGGACGAGACGGAGTATGTGGGACTCCCTGCCA
This sequence comes from Mesoligia furuncula, assembly GCA_916614155.1. Lineage (NCBI taxonomy): Eukaryota > Metazoa > Arthropoda > Insecta > Lepidoptera > Noctuidae > Mesoligia > Mesoligia furuncula. The sequence goes on along the minus strand of OU744800.1, from coordinate 24,683,293 downwards.
GAGTGGCAGTATACCCACTAAAACTCAGCGGTGTTCCCTCATCGCCTTGATGGGGGGTCATGGGAATCCGGCTCAGCCTTTGCGTCCACAACCCCCCGGCGCATGCCCGCCTATCTGGCGGGCCCCGCATGTCCCCCCGGCTGGGGGGCTACGAGAATGGCCGGGAACACCTGGCCATTCCCGTCCGGCACTGGTGGAAGCCTGTGCAATACAGGCGAGGGTGCCCCCGCACCCGTCGCCTGCTGGCTTCCACCTGGGAGGAGTCGGAGATGACTGTCATACTGACGTCTTCTTCGACCCCTCCTCCGCCTTCGGAGCGGCGCCGCGAGAGGGTCTTCCTCCCGCGCGCGCTCTGCCTCCTCCTTCTGGGACATGACGTGTTCGCAGAAGGAGGCGACTGCCGCCCAGGACCCCTCATCCCCCAGCATGGCGTTGACCAAGCCGGAGAGCGAGAGGTCCGTTCCGATCGCCGCGGTGAGACTGCGGCGCGGCCCGAACCACGACGGGCACACCTCGAGAGTGTGCTGCGCCGTGTCCTCCGCCGCGCCACAGTCGTGACACGACGGCGTCTCCTCCCGCCCGATACGGTGCAGGTACGATCCGAAGCAACCGTGTCCGGACAGCACCTGCACCAGACGGAAGGAAAGGAACCCGTGCGACCGCTCGAGCCAGTCTCGCAGGACCGGCCCAATCGCGTCGAGGGTTCGGCGGCCAAAGGCTGCGGCGGCGAGGTCCCGCGTCCAGTGGACGACAATGGCGTCCTTCGCCTCCCGCCGGACGGCCTCCCGCTCTTCCGGGGCTGGGCGTTCTCCACTTGCCCTCCGCCCCGCCGTCCATTCATATACTCTGGCGAGCACCCACGCCTCGAGCTCCCAAGGTGGGGTGCTGGCCAGAGCACATGCCGCGGAGAAGCCGACCGTGCGGTAGGCCCTCGCCACCCGCTGGGCTATGGCCCTTTGGGGGGCCCGCAACGCGGCGGCGTTCTCCCTCCTGTTGAGGGAGTCCTCCCAAATAGGGGCCCCGTAAAGGGCCATACTCCTCAAGATCCCGGCGTAAAGTTGCCGGCATCGCGCGCTGGGCCCCCCCAAGTTGGGGAGCAGCCACGAGAGGGCGCCCGCAGTCTTCAGCAGGCGCGTCGACAACCCGCTAAAATGCGGGCCGAAACGCCACCTGCTGTCGAGAACAAGGCCCAGATATTTCATCTGGGCCTTCACCCCAATTCGGACGCCCTACACAAAAATGTGGGCGTCTGGTGGTTGGCGCTGCCGAGGCCCGTGGAAGAACACGGCCTCGGTCTTGTGCAGCGCCACCGTCAATCCTAGGCGGCGGATCCTCCCTGCGACCAAGGATCCGCCCGCCGAGGCCAAGTTGGCCGCCTCCCTGAAACTCTCCCCCCGGGCGGTGAGGAGAGTGTCATCCGCGTAGCAGACGACACTCGTGCCTCGGAGGAGAGTTCCCCGCAAGAGCCAGTCGTAGCCGACGTTCCAGAGGAGAGGTCCCACGACTGACCCCTGCGGAACGCCGGCCTCGACTGCGTACCGCCGGACTTGGCCAGCCCTGTTCACGAGGACGATCGCCCGATCCTCCAGGTAGCTGGCCAGTAGACGCCGCATGTATTGAGGCACCCCGTGGAATCGGAGCGCCTCTAGGATGGTGCTGTGGGGAACAGAATTGAAGGCGTTGGCTATGTCGAATGACACCGCCAACAATCCGTCCCCCGCCTCCATCGCCTCCTTCACCTGGCCCTTAAGGCGGGCCAGCGCGTCTACCGTGGAACGCTCAGCCCGGAAACCGAACTGAGCGTCCGACAAGTCCGGCCCCACATTCCGCAGGTGGCCCTTTAGGCGGGCAGCGATTATCCCCTCGAACATTTTGTCGACCTCATCGAGCAGGACGATGGGTCGGTATGCCGAGGGGGAGTCTGCCGGGCGGCCCTCCTTGCGAAGGAGGCACAACTGCCCCTCCTTCCACGGTTTCGGGAACCTCCCAGACACAAGACATGCGCTAAAGAGGTCCCGAAACCGCTCCTCCATTTGAGTGGCGGCAATTGCCACCACCCTCGCCGGGACACCGTCGGGGCCCGGAGCCGTCTTCTTGGCGCGGATGTGCACAATCGCCGCGCTGAGTTCCGACTCCGTGACAGGAGGGGCCTCCTCTTCCTCCTCAGCTGGCGGAGCCGTCCGCCGCGGAGGGTCCATCACTGGTGGGGTGAAGTTGTCCCTGCGCGGGAACAGGGACTGAACCACCCCATCCAGGAATGAGGGCTCCAGGGTCTCGGCCACCGGGGGACCAAAGGGGCGTAGCTTGTTGCGCGCCGCCTTGTATGGCCTCCCGTAGGGATCCCGGTCGAGACCCTCCAGCATCTCCGCTCTCGCCGAGTCCCTGGCGTCGGCGATGGCCCGCTCGAGGACCAGTTTTGCCTCTATGTACATCTCATAGAGGTGGTCCTCGTGGGCGTGGTCTCGTCGACGCCGCCGCCTGCTCCGTGCGTAGGCCCTTCTGGCCCCCATGCACGTCGCTCGAAGCCCCTCCAGCTCCACCGACCACCAGTACACCGCCCGATTGGGCAGCGGTCGGCCGGACCGAGGCATGCTAGAATTGCACACCTCGGTCAGAGACTCCCTCAGGTGTCCCGACGGCACCAAGACCGACCACATCAAGCTCTACGTGCGGCGCGTCTTCATTACCGACGAGTTCAACGACCTTATGCCCAACTACCTCGCCTTCATACAGGTAGGCACCGGGCCGGCCGCTGTCGTAGGGCAGCGTCCAGCGGTGCTATTCTGTAAAAATCTCACCGTGAAAACTTAGGTGAAGTGAGCGTGGAGTGAGCTGTCAATAGTGTCAATTCCTAGCAAAAACAAACTCGCTTCTCCTAAGTCTCACATCCAAACAGACTAACCGACAAACAGACAAACAGATAAAAATTCAATAAATTGATGAAATGGCATCTGTTGGTTATCCTACTATTTTTTTTTATATTTTCAATATACAGAAACACCTCGTCAACAGATTTGTTATATGTAGATATAGATATAAATTGTTCGGTGTTGCCTGAAGAACATAAATTAATTTGTTTTGAAGTGCAACCAAACAGTTTCGTTTTATCATTGCAGTGCGGTGCGCTGCCAAGACGAATTCTTTTTTATGAATACTTTGAGGAAAATCCATAGATTACAGACGTAGAGTTTTTACTGATGAGGCATGAAGGTAGGTGTAACAAAGCTACAGTTGATTGCCCTGGTATTGGCCCTGGATTCGATTCCCGGGTCGGACAAGGTGTTACTGAGTTTTTCCATAAGAAATTTCTTAGTAACAACAGCCCGGAGTTTGCAAGTTGGCGGTGTGATACCCCCGTGCCTTGGAAAGCACGTTAAGCCGTTGGTCGTGCGCCTGATCTCTCTCCGGTCGTGTCGGATTGCCGTCCCATCACGGCATCGGACTATGAGAGTGAGGGAAGAGTGTCTGCGCGCACACTTGTGCACTATAGTATCTCCCGCAGACTAGTCTTCGTTGAGATTGGCTGCCGTGACCGAAATACGGTTTGGAAGACTTTATTATTTATTTTATTTATTATGTGAGTAGCAGCGCCCCGCGGTTTCACCCGCATAAGTGTCGATCCCGTGGGAATATCGGGATAAAAACTATCCTAAATCCTTTCCCGGGACTCGACGACTCGACGAAATATCTCTGTATCAAATTTCATATAAATCGTTTCAGCGGTCTAAGCGTGAAGAGGTAACAGACAGACAGACAGACAGACACACTTTCGCATTTATAATATTAGTATGGATTATTTCGGAGCCATTGGCCTTCTTCATTGACATTTCACTTAAGTACACTCAAAATATAAAGATATAACATCACGCCTGTAATTCCCGAGGGATTAGGCAGAGGTGTACAGTGTCGACCGAAAGTCCATTGGCAAAGTCACAAAGCAACAGCTTGACGTTTAGTTTGACTTACGACCTTCTTTTAATGAGTAATTTGACACCCACACTTGAATATTACTCGAATAACCTAACCTCATCATCATCATCATCATTTCAGCCGAAAGACGTCCACTGCTGGACATAGGCCTCCCCTAAAACGGGGGGTTTGCCATAATCGCCACGCTTGGCAGGCGGGTTGGCGATCGCAGTATGGTATGGTGGTGGAATGCATAGAGAACGCTGCTGCCCATTCTCCGGTACGCGCCTTAGTCGCCTTTTACGACACCCACGGGAAGTATGGGGTGGTGGTATTCTTTAAGTCCGGCACCACACAGACACCCACTGTTACAAATTAAAATTTGTTGCCTCTGATGGCAACCTATGCAGGTGGTTTGGTGTTGGAAGTAAAGGAAACACGAAACTATCTCAAACACTTTATAATTTAATAGTTAAAAGTATCTTTAGTACTAATTTATGTTAATAAAAATAAATACTAGAAAATTTACTTAATGTAACCCGATTAATGCCAGCCAGCTAAAACTTCAGCAGAAAGAGCTATGGGCGTGGGGAGTTGGTGATAAACCCAGTACTGTTCCGTTTAACTAAGTTATTTTAAATAAAATATTATTAATCTCAAAGTAAAGATTTTAAATAAGTAACCTTCCAGTTATTAATAAGATTAAACAGTAAATGGGCGCCAGGGACAATAAAGGTCCCGGATCCTGGAGCCGACGAAGGTGTCCAATATTCTTCCAGAGGAACAAATAATGTCGAACCCAAGATCCTCAATTAAATTAGGTTGAAGACCGGTTTCAAGTGAAGAAAACCGGACTAGGGTAACTAACCGGTTCTTATAGAAACCGTATTAAAAATTAAATAAATATTCTTAGGAATATAAAAAAAACCGTCCCGCCTGCGCTTTCGCAAGACGGACTCAGCCAGCCGCACAGTCGTCTCCGCAGGAGGCTTCAAACGTGCTCGAGGAACGTAGCTTCACACCTAACCTACCTATATTAACCTAACCTAACCTACCTATATTAGGTATCTACCAACAACCACACTTCGCCAGTTATGTTTAAGTCATTTAATAGGGGACTAGCCTATTGCCATCAATCAGGCACAAATCTAGACTCCGGGCTGCTACTGCAAAAAACATGACGGTAAACCGCAATAATACTTTGCCCGGAATCGAACCTAGGACCTCGAAAAGAGATTTCTTCTGTGATATTTTCAGATGACCTATATGATTTTATGTTTGACCTGCATTGCAATTTATTCAAGGTGAAATGATGACAGAGCTGAAAACCGTTTCTGACGTAAAGGTTCCGCAGTTATTAAAATACTTTTCCAGGAAGTGGTTTTGTTCCGTCAATGTTTTTCATGAAAAGCCTTTTCTTTATGGTTCAACTCAATTAACTCAGTCCACTGGAAATAGGCCTCTCCCAGGCTGCGCCACAACACCCTGTCCTCTGCCTTCCGCATCCAGTCCGTCACAGTCACCTTCTTCAGGTCGTCCTTCCATCTTGCTGGGGGGTGTCCCACACTACACTTGCCGATAAGCGGTCTCCACTCCAGGAGGCCTTTCTTCATGGTTATAAATTGAAATTTTAGCACAACTATTACTTTTATTTTATTTTATTTATAGTTGAAGTTTCTGTAGTGACTACTTAGTCAGTAAATTGTAAGGAAAAACATAAAATAATAATTGGTTAGAATAATAATCAAATAATAATAATAAGATTTATTGTTCAACTAGGACTAGATGACATAATAAGATAATTTAATATAGCATAAAGTTTCTTAATCTAGTTAGTGGGTGCCGTACTGCTCTCCTAGATAGGTTACCTACAGAATAACCTGTGTTTAGGAGAAACAGTTCCGATCCCCGTCATAAATGGTTGACTTATAAGCACGTGTTAAGTATGTGTATTATAAATCATTACAGAAAGCTACTAAACAAGATTATATTATTAAAATTAGGTTATTAAACAAAACAAAAAAATAACTCAGAATCTAAAAATAGCAATTTCTGAAAACACATATTTATAAATGAAGGAGGAAGAGGGGCCCGTGGCTAAATAATACCAGCCGCACAGTTCGATCTATCAGGTTAAGCTACGCTTGCCGCGGTTGGTCTGTGGATGGGTGACCATCTTTACATACCGAGACCCCTCCGTGCCTCGGAAAGCACGTTAAGCCGTTGGTCCCGGCTGTCATTCGTGGATCTTTGACAGTCGTTACGGGTTGTCAGAAGCCCGAAAGTCTGACAACCAGTCTTACCAAGGGTATCGTATTACCCAGTAACTGGGTTGTGGAGGTCAGATAGGCAGTCGCTCCATGTAAAATACTGGTATTCAGCTGCATCCGGTTAGACTGGAAGCCGACCCCAAGATAGTTGGGAAAAGGCTAGGCAGATGATGATGACATATTTATAAATGAATCAAAAACTGACCAAGTGCGAGTCGGACTCGCACACGAAGGGTTCCGTACCACAAGGCGAAAATGCCGAAAAAAACACGTTTGTTGTATGGGAGCCCCACTTAAATATTAATTTTATATTAATTTTATTATTTATTATTAAAGTAAAAATACAACTGAGTATTTTGTGAATATTTCAAGTGCCTACCTATTGTCATTATTGATATCGAGCAAAAAAGGGCAAAACAATCGCGTTTGTTGTATGGGAGCCCCCTTAAATATTTATTTTATTTTTAGTATTTGTTGTTATAGCGGCAACAGAAATACATAATTTGTGAAAATTTCAACTGTCTAGCTATCGCGGCTCTTGAGATACAGCCTGGTGACAGACAGACGGACGGACAGACAGCGAAGTTTTAGTGGTCCCGTTTTTACCCTTTGGGTACGAAACCCTAAAAATGAATAATTAAAAAAAATAAAAAACACGCCTCCCTTGTCAAAAAGTAAATTAAAAAAATTAACTAAACAATTAAAAACAAGCTAAATGATTTTAGTGCTGAAAGGGGGGGCACAAGGTAAAAAAAATACTAACAAAGTACTAAATAGATTATAATATTTACTGTGCAATTAAACCGCCATTGTGCCCAAAAGTGGAAAACTGAAAATCAATATTTTCAGCGAAATCTGGGGACCTGTAAAGATGGGGCCAATTATAAAAGGGTAACATTGTGAAACGTAATATGGCGAAGCCAGTCCGTGTTTTTCTTTTTTTCGCTGCACTACGTAGGTATAATCAAAGAGATTGGGATTGGATTTGGATCGGATTGATTGGTATTTTAGCACAGACAAAAAAAAAATAACTGAAAAATGCTTCACCAATGGGATTTGATAAGGTTAACTGTCCATTATGTTATCCTTTTATGATTCTGCCAAATTGGCCTTTTATTACTTTTTGTTTCGGTAATTATGCCAGGTATGACCATCCGAATTGCCCATTGTTTCGGACAAAGTCCACAGATTTGATCACTGCATTCAGATGTATGTAACTCGTAAATCATGGACTTACCCACGCTTTGAATTGCATATTATGACGTTTCGTAAGTAGGTACCTACTTAAATGATCATTAACAGAATAGGTATTTTAAGTCATCATCTCATCATTATCATATTTAACAGTCTCATCTCATACCAATAATACATACCTATTCGTTACTGCTTTTATCTGAAACAAATTTATTTTTATTAGGGTTCCGTACCCAAAGGGTAAAAACGGAACCCTATTACTAAGACTTCGCTGTCTGTCCGTCTGTCCGTCTGGCCGTCTGTCCGTCTGTCCGTCTGTCCGTCTGTCCGTCTGTCCGTCTGTCGGTCTGTCTGTCACCAGGCTGTATCTCAAGAACCGCGATAGCTAGACAGTTGAAATTTTCACAAATTATGTATTTCTGTTGCCGCTATAACAACAAATACTAAAAACAAAATAAATTAAATAATTAAGGGGGGCTCCCATACAACAAACGCGAATTTTTTGCCCTTTTTTGCTCGATATCAAAAATGGCAACAGGTAGGCACTTGAAATATTCACAAAATACTCAGTTTTATTTTAACTTTAATAATAAATAATAAAATTAAAATAAAATAAATATTTAAGGGGGGCTCCCATACAACAAACATGTTTTTTTTGGCGTTTTTGCCTTGTGGTACGGAACCCTTCGTGTGCGAGTCCGGCTCGCACTTGGCCAGTTTTTTATTTATTTAATTATGCAAACACACGTCACGTTGCAATTTAAAACTGATTTACATCCGTCACCTCACACATCAGGTCCAGTTGAAAACCAGCGTCAGGCACTAGTCGTCTGGCATTTTTCCTGAACTGGACCTTTTTGAGAGCAGTGGTGGCCAAGTGGTAACAGGCCGCGACTTACAAGTTGTTGGTCGTAGGTTCGAACCCAGACAGGCGCTTTACTTTGTGTAAATTATTTCATCACCACTGCTTTCAAAACGGTTAAGGAAAACATCGTGAGGAAACCGGCATGTCCTAGAACCAAAAATTCGAAGACATGTGACATCTGCCAACCCGCACTGGGCCCGCGTGGTAGATTACGGCCCACTCCCTCTCACCGAGAGGAGGCCTGTGTGCCAGCAGTGGGAACATTATAGGCTGATTATGGTATGGTATGGACCTATTCGTCGCAGCCGTGAGGCACATTTTCCTGCTAATTTCTTACATCGGACTTTGCACTTTTTATTTTTATCTGATTTACGACTATTATCTGACTATCTGGGGGCCTAAAAAGGCCACTTTGGGAGTATCATAAAAGGATAACATTATGAATGATATTAAAAGTCGTATAATGGTCACAAACTGACAATTCATAATATTGTTTGCGTACAATTCGTAACACGCAATTCTTCTGTTTGACAATTTTGTATGGAGATTCGTAAAATGGTCCACAAAGTACTTACGAATTGCTTTTATGTCAAAGAAGAAGTGTATGAAAAGAAATGTATTTTTTTTCCTTCTTTCTATTACAGTGAGAAGATCATAATATTAACACGTCATCAGAAACAAACATTTATTTTCAACTTTTTTTAAACAAAGTTTAAATAAAGAGTATTTAAACTTTGTTTATAAAACACGTGTTTTTTTGTTTAAAAACTAATCTTTTAGATTTAAGTATTATTTATTTATTTAAGGATTACCAACGAGATACACGATTTCTGTCTCACTTAACCCGAGTTTCGTTGTCAACCCAAAGGCTTTTCATTTATAGTAAATATATTTGTAGTTATTATAGCAACTGAAAGTTACGTGTCAGAAGATATTTGGAGTTGTTTGTGTTTTAATAAAGAATAAGCGTATATCCAAGATACAGCATCCGGTATAATATTAACCGTTAAAATATCTGTATCTCGACGAGACTGCCATACATCATTGCGGTGAAAATCGGAAACTTAATGTCTGTCTTGTGGCCGTGCCTGCCGTAGTTTAAGATAATTGCAATAGATGGCGCTGAGTGTAAACAGGTACTATAACGGCTATTTGCACTATGGTATAGTGCAAATAGCCGTTATAGAGTAATATTTCTCAATCTCAAAGGACAAAGTTCCTCTTCCAAGTCCTACTATCCACAGATTGTGTCTGAATTTTAAAAGAGACTTTGACCTTTGAGTTTGTTTTGCCGTTTTTTTCTCAGGGGTAGTCAGATAGGAAATGTCTATTCCATCTAGCCAATTTTATTGATAATACGTTACGTGTAAAAGTGATTCCTTTTTTTAAAATTTAATTTCATAACAACTTTCAACAAAATCAAAATCGAAAATTGGAGTAAGTGCTTTTTTGATAAATTGTCTTTGCCTTTTGTCCAAATTAAAGTAATAAATCTAAACGATGATGACGTTGCCCCAGATAATTTAATTACACTACAAGGTCTACAAGCATGTTTTTTGTTCCAGATATCACAAAAACAAAATGCAAAGTAGGTACCAAATAAAAAACATTGATTCATACATAAAATATCGTTTCGTGATTCCCCAGAGGAGTCCCAAGACGTGACAAAACAGGAGTGTGTGCAAATTGGCACGTCCCAGTGCTAATTGTAATAATAGTATCTAGATTTTATTTTCAGCCTCCTATTTAAATGCATTTTTATGTTCCAAAAATATTTATGCGGCAGATTGAAGAAAATAAGTGTTTTTGAGAGAGGATTGTCAGCTATTAGGTTTGTTACGGACTGGAGTGACAGAAATTGACTGTTTATTGCGAAAAGAAAGTTTTAAGAGGTATCTACATGATTTTTTTATATCGTATTAAATTAGTTGTATTATGTTTTCAACACACTATCTAACTAGCATAATTATATCCTGAAGAATATCATATATTTTTCTGATTTTGTTTACTGATGTCGACTCACGACCTACAGCTCGGGGCCGTTACCACTGAGCATTCACTGCTCCCCCTTTCAATAATTATTATCGCTTAGTATAAGTATTGCACAATTTTATTGTAGGTGTAAGGCGGACCTGAATAGAGAGTCGCCACGGCGCCCTCACCTACCGCCTGACGCAGGTCCTCACCGGACACGGAAGTTTCGGGAGGTTCCTGCACATCATCAGGCGGGAGGAAACGCCCGGGTGTCACCATTGCCAGGATCGCCCAGAGGACACGCTGGAGCACACGGTGGAGGTCTGCCCCGCTTGGGCGGAGCACCGCCGTGGCCTCGTGGAGGCGGTCGGCAGCGGCGGCGACCTCTCGCGTCCGGCCCTGGTGCAAGCCATGGTCCGGGGCGAGAGGGAGTGGGAGGCAGTCACCTTCTTCTGCGAAGCAGTCATGCTAGCGAAGGAGGTGGCGGGACGGCTCAGGGAGAGAGCCTCCCGTCCCAGCCGCCGCGGGAGACGCTCCAGGCGTCGGAAGCCGCGTGACGACTCCCGGCCACCGTAGGCGCGGGCCTGCGGGCGGAGAGTAATGGGTAGCTCACCGTCCGATCAGGACCAGGCCCATGCTGGACGACGCGTACGTGTTCCACGCGCGCCTCAAAGAGATGTCAGCATCGAGGAGGGGCCCTTTAGGGCCGAAGCCTGCCGGGTCAGCGGGATTGTCAAAAGGGTTACCGCTGGCCCGGAACATAAAGGGCTAAGGAAGGAACACCGGTGGGTTATAGTCAGTAAGAGTCTGACACTCCCTTCCGCTCCACCCAGAGGAGTCATTTGATGATTTCCCATCCAAAAAAAAAAAAAAATTTTAGTGTCACCATCCTTTTTTCTGCCACCAAGCAGTGTTCATGCTGTGTTCAGCATGTGAATGTCGTAGTTATATATACTGGCTGTCTAGCATTTTGGAAATTGTCATCTTACCTCATTCGTTAATGCTAACCTTCCACCTGTGTTAGTACTTTGTGAGAAAGATGTGCTGTGCGAGTGAAGTTGAAAAGCCGAGCTGGAAACTACGAGTGATTTCCATCCATTTGATTGTTGTAGGTTGAAAATTGAAATATCCCTTAATTCCTTACTCATCACTGAAAATCGATTTAAAAAAAAAAATCCGATATTTAGACATGTTCAGGATTTCTCATTATTTTCGTGACCTTACATTCTTTACTTTTCTCCCTTTTTAACACGTTTTTATTAGCTTCACTTGTAACTATTTACCTATCAATGTAAAAAAATCTTAGAAGTCAATTTTAACCTACCTCTGATTGTCGCATAGAAATGAAACTTTGTGTGATATATGTAATTCGGAAGACAAAACTGTAATTTGGTATCTTGGATGATGCAGTCAGGAGGTGGATAGTGGAACTTTTCAATGCCTACTAGTAAAACCTGCGAGTTTGGACTCATATAATATGTTTTGACGAGTCCAATAGATTGCACTAGGTGTCGAGGCTCCGATGATAGAGCTAGGTGGTTTGGTATCTTGGATGATGGAGCCAGGAGGTGGATAGTGGAACTCTTCAGTGGCAAACTAATAAAACCCTCGAGTTTAGGCTCGTATGATTTGTTTTGACGAGTCCAATACACGAGCACTTGGTGTCGAGGATCCGATGATGGGGCCAGGTGATTTGGTATGTTGGATGATGGAGCCAGGAGGTTGATAGTGGAACTCTTCAGTAGCTACTAGTACAACCCTCGAGTTTGGGCTCATATCATTTGTTTAGACGAGTCCGATAGATTGCACTTGGTGTCGAGGTTCCGATGATGGGGCCAGGTGGTTTGGTATCTTGGATGATGGAGCCAAGAGGTTGATAATGGAACTCTTCAGTGGTTACTAGTCAAACCCGCGAGTCTGGGCTCATATGATTTGTTTTGACGAGTCCAATAGATTGCATCGGTGTCGAGGGTCCGATCGCCGAACTCTTCAGTCGCTATTAGTAAACTTCTCGAGTTTGGTAATTATTAAAAAGGTTTTTCTTCTTCCTAAAGGTATTTGTACTAAAATAAACTTTAATTTTTATAACCGACCTACTTTCTTTGCTGCCCAATGTAGTATGTGGGTACTTGTGTATATGCAACTAGATACATGATTGTTCTAGAGACTGGTATTTCTGGTTTGGGACAATTGAGAATGGCTCTGAAAAGGTGTTTTGCTTTAGGCTCTTTGTTTTGAATTGTGAATAGGTTGAAACACCATCTTGTTTCAACAAAGGATTAGGTTTCAAAACTTGTTCCTTCATTTTTGATCACACTGAGTTTTTCGGTTAGTTTAGGCACTTTAATTTGGATAGCTTGAAGTGAATGATGGAGAGGAGGATCGTGTGGCCTTCACTTGGTGAACTAAGGATGAAAAGGTAAGTTGTAAGAACAATATACTTATATAATATACAACTCAACTAACTAACACTAAGTACAATTCTTGTACTTTTTTTTTTTTTTGCGTATGGGAAATCATCAAATGACTCCTCCTGCTCTGGGTGGAGCGGAAGGGAGTGTCAGAAAGGGTGTCCGAAAGGGTTACCGCTGGCCCGGAACATAAAGATGTTCCGGGCCAGCGGTAACCCTTTCGGACAATCCCGTTGACCCGGCAGGCTTCGGCCCTAAGGGGCCCCTTCCTTGATGCTGACATCTCTTCGAGGCGCACGTGGAACACGTACGCGCCGTCCGGCACGGGCCTGGTCCTGATCGGACGGTGAACTACTCATTACTCTCCGTTCGCAGGCCTCAGGCAGGTATTCTTGTACTTAGTGTTAGTTAGTGTGAAACAAACAGGACGGTAGGGTCATCATCAACGCACAAACTGTAATCTATGATCTGAATCACAGATTCAAACACATACATTGAATTGTTGCATGTTTTTTAATCTGAATTCAAAAACATGCAACAATTCATTAAAAATTCGATCGATCGATTGCAATCGATTGGGCATCCCTAATCTTTTTCGATACTACATGACGTTTGGCGAAGATAGCAGCGATTAGTTATTAGTCGCATAGCATACGTTAAAATGTTCATTTTACCATGCAGCTAGTCCGTGTTGTAAAGGTATTTGCAACTAATATAATAAAATAGACAATAGATTTTTTTTTGTGCACAGGGCGATTCCGGACAACGTTCTTTTTCGTCGGGTATAAAAAATATGTAGGTACACAACAATTTTTTTTTTTAATAACTGGCCAAAGTTCCAAAGCAGGGGGGTTCAGAATCATGTACTGAATCCATCGGAACAGGTTGTGCGTCGATGCTGTCCCTGTCACCATGTAAGTAAGTACATATATGCATTTCAAACTGTTTTTTTTAAGTATTTAGCTACCTACTTATTTTAGCTCTAATAGTGAATAAACAACTCAGCCATTTTCATCTAAGCTTTCTTTTGAATTGAAACGTCTCATTATAAAAATTAACTGCCCACCAATACAATCACAATACATAAACATCTCCATTCTCCAAACATAAAACCGTCAAATAATCGTTTAAATGAAAAATCACATTTAAATCGCCTCCTCGACCATTTACCTACATTTTGTCGGAAAGCATATAGAACGGAAATTATTATGATTCCAAGGCGAGCGAGCCCGGAAGTCGCACCTGGAGTATGCGGACGGTCCGCTTATAGCTCTCCTATATCTTGTGCCGTGATTACATTGTGAGAGAAATAAGACATTTATGTAACAGGTAGCTATACTCCATTTGAAATAAGATTAGAACTTTAAATAAACATTTTTTACAGTCCGTTCAACCGATTTTGAACCAATTGTGTCAACTCAACACACTTTGCGAATGCTATGCTCTGTAAGCAAAGCTGGTTTCAACTTAAGCTGAGTGTCTGTTGCATATTTTGTTGCATACTCCACACACACGAGTCAATGATGAAGCTTATCTTCGTTTGGAATATTTTATCCAGTCAGCCCTTTCTGCTAAAGGCCGGAACACATAAGACGCTACAGTACTTTTTAGGCTGATTATGCTTATACTAACTATACTAAGTGCCTACTCGCAGAATAGATGGCCGATGAGGCCGAAAGGTTCTGGAGTGGCGACCGCGTACCGGAAGACGTAACGTTGGAAGGCCTCCCACACGGTGGTCCGACGACCTTGTGAAAGCCGCAGGAACCCGTTACATGCGAGAAGCACAGAACCGGTCGAAGTGGAGGTGCTTGGGGGAGGCCTATGTCCAGCAGTGGACGTCTTTCAGCTGAAACGATGAAGTGCCTACTGAACAAGAATACCGTAAAATTATCTATGTCAATAAAGGACAATAACGTGATCATGTTAAAAGATCGTTGCCATTTTTGTGATTGTAGTTTGTTTTTATTTAGTTGCAGGACGCATTAGGGTAAAGCCGAAGATGCCTTACTGCTATACCTCGCGATCGCAATTTAGCTCGCTACCTCGATGCCATCGCCATGTTAAACAAATACCTACATGCTGATAGGCTAAAAGACACGCACGCACATGTCAGGCATCGAGGAAAACCCCTAAACAGCCTGCGATGTATCGCAGTGAGGTATCATTCGGCATGTGCGTGTGTGTCTACTAGCATGCATTTGTTTTACATGGAAGTGGACATCGAGGTGGCGAGCTAAATTGCGAGCGCGAGGTATCGCAGCGAGTCATCTTCGGCATATAATTACCCTATTACTTACCTATCTCTGCAGAGTTCTGCTGGCTTTATTGTTTCTACATATAGGCGGAATATCGTCAGTATAGATGGGTGTGTAACGTTTGATATAATAACAAAAGTTCTAACGATCAAAAGACCTAATTTCATTTTTTTTATTATAACGATCAAATTATATAATGAATTATTGACATAATTTCATTTTACCTAATTTCATATGATATAATGAACAGTTTATATAATAAACGTTTGAAATAATATTCACCTAATATAATATTCAGTTGCTATAATATTCAAAATTTATAAGTAACGTTTAATATAATTAGGAAATGTCTACTTTATTTTTGCAAAAATTGATTAGATTTTAACTGGCACCATAGGATCAACCAAATTACAAACAAAAAAACGCAAACGCATAGTTTTTGAGAAAAAAAATCTTAAAGTTACAGAATAATACATTATAAAATTGACATTTTACCTTAGATTTTCACTTCTAGGTCGTTCCGTTTAAAGTTCAGACAAAGTGACGGTAGATTTTAGTGGTTTTTATTATGAATACTGTAAGTTTTTAAACCTTCATCCATTTTTAACTGGGTAACGAAACGTGATCGAATGTAAGTGAGGGACGTTGACGTTTGACAGTTGTCATTCGTCGTTTTAATTTTTTTTTTTTTTGTTTCCGATTACACTTCACACTAAACCAACATAATATACAAAAGTAACACATTTGTAATGACAACTTAGGATGCGAGCTCGGGACTCGGGGCACCCCGACTCGGACAGGTTAGGTTCCTTTAAACCTTGTAGACAGAAATAAGGGCTCCGTCGACTACGCCTAACCACATATTTTTGTAGATAAAAAAAAACTTTGGGATTTTGGGTCTATTCTATCCAAAAAAAATAGCTACTATCAAAAAGCGCCGGGTGTGGAAGTATAGTGGTTCCAAACCCTGTACACTGAAAAAGGGGCCCCGCGAAGCGGGGCTTCGTCGACATAGAATGCAAGAGCGAGCAAAGAGCACCCCGAGGTTAGGTTTAGTTAGGTTACTTTAAACCCTTTACAAAGAAATAGAGGCCCCGCGAAGCGGGGCTCCGACGACATAGAATGTAAGAGCGAGCGAAGGGCAGAAGATTAGTTAATATGAATGTTAGGTCAAATGAACATTATATAAAGGGAGCATTATACAATATCAAAATTATATGAAATGAACGTTACACTAAATGAAATTAGAGAAAAAAGAAAATTATATCAAATATAACATTAGATCATATGAAATTAGGTTAAAGGTTTTTATAGCATATGAAAATTATATCATATGAAAGGTATGTCAAATGAAATTAGACTATCTGTTGTTATACCAAACATTACACACCCAGTATAGATATTCCCCTAGCTACCTGTAAAGATTTCTACGTTGCTTAGAGGTAGGAATTGGCAATGTTTTCAGGAAAGATTTTCAAGGAAATAAGGAAATAGCGAAGGTAACGTAAATTTTATAAGGGCACGTAAAACTATTTTAGTAAGAGTATACTGAAATCGTCTGTAAACAATGGCATTTTGAGATTTTATTAACTCATTTAAAATACAACTGATTAAGGGAAGCTGAAACAGACATAATGTGTAACTAGGTCCATAATAAACCATCGATCAACGACATAATTATTTCTCATACTTTATGATGCATGAGAAATAATATAATAAAATAACATATCTTTATACCAAATCACAAATCTTTCTTAACTTCTAACTGGATTAGACGATCATAACATTGATTTCTCATATAAATAAACACATAAAAACTCTCGAGCGAAAAAAACACAGAAAGCATCATTCCAACCAAATACAGCATCGCGAGCATTGTAAACAAAATAACCGTCACCGTCGCGCTAAAATAAACTGTGGAATGCCGGATATTGCAATCCCGGACCGTCACGGGCTAGGGATCGCGTACAGGTGCCTTCGTCGACTCACTCAGTGCGCTGGAGCATTCACACAGCGCGCACGTACGCTAGCTCGACGAAAATTCTCGCATCGATATTAAACACGATAATTTTATACTGGACGATTCGCCAACTGAAAATACAGAGATTTAACTAAAGGTTTCTAAGGAATCTGAAGCTGCAAGTTCTAAAACGGACAATAATTAAAACAGTGAACATTTATTTGTTCACAATCAAGAGATATACGGACATTTTGGAGTAGTTAAACAAGTGAAAGATACACAACTTAGTGCGAAGAGAGGTTCACAAGCTATTGTGAAAACTCTTCAGTGGTTTGACGAAGATCTTGAATTTAATTCTGAAGTGAAAAGTGGCAGTGGGCAGTGAAGTGACATACAGTTGATAAAAGTTAAAGTTATTGTAGTTTGGTGTAACATTATGAAAGTCCTGACCGTATCAGATAAGGTCGCGAGTGTAGGAGATGGGAACGAACCGACGGTGGTCGACACGCAGATCCTGACCAAGGAGGAGTTAAACAAGTAATTATGTTTTTTTTTATGACCTGCGCTGTTTGAGACCAACTCTTTTTGGCAATATTGGCTGAAAAATATTTGCAGTGGATAAAATAATCACTGAAGCTGTAAACTTTGGTGCCTTGAAAATGGGCAAGGCAGATGATGATAAAAATTTCTTTGATGATGCATTTTATTATGAAAAAAGTTTGTGCCGACGAAAAGCGAATGAATAATATATTTATCTAATCTTTGATACCTATATATTTTTATTGATTGATCGTGATTTCATTATAAAGGTCGAACGACTTTGTGTAGTTTGTGAAATTCAACTATGATAAACTAAACAAACTTAACTTAGACTTTGTACAGGAGCAAATATTCCCATTGACTTTTGATCATACAATAAAAGCAAAACCGTTTGCTCCAATGTTTGATCAAACAGTTATACATAGAAACAAGTCCAAATCGAAAGAACTTGAGAGTTCACAGAAGACTAACATAGCATTAGCAAGTTCGCTAGGTCAGATCGGTTGGCACCCGGCCAGAATGACACAACCGCGTGGTATGCGGTGTTTACGTGCCACAGTCTGCGTGTTGTCGTGATTCGGGTCAGGATTGCTGTAATCATGTTTTGATCGTTTTTCAGTTGTTTATATGAAATCAAGGTAATTTGATTTGTGATGGATAGTCATCGTTTCAGGGAATGCCTTAAAAACCTCATTCGAAGGTGTCATAACCTTTGAATTGTCCAAACTTTGAAGAGTAACTTTTAGAGTCAACGTAATTTAGAACCAGCCCAAGCATCATCATCAAGCATCAAGATACAATTTATTAGTCGCTTGCAGTTTTACAATAATTTATGTCATCTTATTGTTACAGAGGTTGTCCTCTCGGTGTATCTCGTGTCACCCCATTCCTCTACGTGTGTGGGGCCCATGCCTTGCCGGGAGCTGTCAGAGCGTTGCACCCTGGCCTCATCGTCAGTGCAGCCCCAGAATTGCCCCCACCACCAGAAGACTATGTGCCCAGACAGTTTGTACCACTCCTGGATACACCGAACTCCGATATGCATCCCTACATGGAAAGTGTGGCTGATCTGATTAATGAGGTAAAATGCACAGATTATTTATTACCGGAATTTTCTCGTAGATCAATTCATTTATCTTTTCGGTAGCTTAGTGCAGTTCACGATTGCCCTGGATTTTCTCTGTTTATGCTACACATTTCAGGCTCAGTAATTCTTGATAAAGTAAATATTTTCATTTCCGATTGAATAACTTTGTTTGATTGTAATGGATCAGAATTTAGAACAGTTGTACAATGAAATTTGTTTACATTAGGTCGTCTGTAACGGTGATGTGGTGTTGGTGCACTGCGTGGCTGGTATATCCAGGTCTGTCACTCTCTGCTTGGCTTACCTCGTCAAATGGCAGAAGATGACCTTGAGGGACGCCTATTATCATATGAAGCAGAGACGGTGAGTAACTCAGAATATTCCTCCACTCTAGATTTTTTCTTGATGTCTGTATTTATGAATAGACGCTGAAATACACGGCTTCATAGTTACAAAAGTCGTGATTACCTACGCGGGTGATTTCAAACACTTTATTGTTTCCGTTCATCGTAAATCTGAAGCTTATGAAGTCATAAATCGATTACTTCCTTGATTTTTTTCTGTTCTATTTCAACAACTTTTATTATCTTTGTTTCAGACCACAAATCCGACCGAACACCGGATTCTTCAAGCAGCTCATCAAGTATGAAGAGAGGCTCTTCGGAGAGCCTTCAGTCAAGATGGTTTACTGCGAAGCCATCGACAAGGAGATACCTGACGTATACGAGGCTGACTACATCGGCATGACTTGGTTCAGGCAGAGATACGGACCCATCGAGAAGAGCTGAAGAGTGACAGAGATAACTTCATAGGTTAGAAAAGGATAGCTGTGATTATTTTGTGCGAAGATGAATGAAAGGGCGAAAGGAGAGGAATGGTAATAAATATAAGACTGAGTGGATGAATGACTTAGATATGAATGCAAGTGAATCAGCTTCGGTATTACAGATGGATGTTTTATTATTCTATATGACTGAGGATGAAAATTAAATTGTAGAAAGGAATAGATGAGCATTAAGATAGAATAATTTCTTTAATAGAAATAATTTAGAATATTGTTCGTTCTTTTGCACTTTCTCACAACTTATTGGCTGATAAAAATGTTAGAGTATACTTTACGTATTATGTACTTTATTTAAGCAATGTGATAATTAACTTATTGTTATAAATTAACCATAGGGTATTCGCTTACCATTAAATTGTATAATGTTGATGGGACCAAAATAAATAAGTGGATAATTTTTATTTCTTGAGTTTTACTTTACCCATTGACTTTTTATGAATGTGAAAGTCAGGACATTAATGTTCCGGATTTTGCAAAACAAAATCAGTTACAAGAAATGTACGTCAAAGATGATGAACAAAATGTCCTAATTACTGTAATAGAGTAATGAGTAATTCATTGAGTGGATGTTGTTGGCCTCGTGGCATTGAGCTGGGAGTACGAAAATATCCCGATGGCTGCGCGGGCGTCGATTTCAGATATTATCTGCAGAAGGTTAGCTTTGAACAATGGGACACATAGGGCCAATTTAAACTTGCTCTCTTGAAGATTGCAAATAATATGATGATTTCACTTTGCACAAGATATTTGCGGTTGCAGTGTCTTGAGAATTTAGTCAGTCGCATACTCTCTTTGTATAATATGAAGTTCCTATCAAGTATCGTATTGTAGTTTATTATTTTATACCTTCTTCATTAGACCTGTGCCATTAACAATGTTCTGCCAGCTTCCGCATTCTGATGTAATACTCTGTAACAGTTATCTCATCTATATTATTCGCTCCTGGTATGTGATCATGTGCTGCGAAGTTTTTTTAAAGAAACTTTATTGCTGATTTAATGTTAGTATTTCGAGCACCAGCTATTAATATAGTAGTGGAACCGGGATCTAGTGTAATATGATCACTGTTATTGTTTTTATATTGAACTTTAGAATTCAGGGAATAATTTATATTGGGAGGAGTTTTCTGCATACATTTCGAATTGGGTAATGTCAATACTGGGTATTCTGTTCGAAATTAATGGAATATCAAATTAATTATGCCTGGAGACAATTAATAAACATGTCTACAGACGACGCTTTAGTCGAATTTTCAGACAAAAAATATCTCAGAGTCCTACCTGACTCTCCAGATGTCACGGACATTCTCAGACGGTTATACAATAATGTCTGAAAAATGTTTCGCGAAACTAATGTAAAAACTTTTTATTTTTTAACCGACTTCAAAAAGGAGGTTTTTTTTTTTTTGTTTGTTTGTTACGCGATTACTCCGCCAATTGTGGACCGATTTTCAAAATTATTTTTTTGTTTGAAAGGGTATACTCTCGAGGTGGTCCCATTATCATCAAATTGGAATCTGATGAGAGGATCCCATGGAAATCGAGGGAAACCCTCAAATTTTATAGGCAAAGCTATAACGATTTGGGTATTTTTTAGGGTTCCGTACCCAAAGGGTAAAAACGGGACCCTATTACTAAGACTTCGCTGTCTGTCCGTCTGTCCGTCTGTCCGTCTGTCCGTCTGTCTGTCACCAGGCTGTATCTCAAGAACCGCGATAGCTAGACAGTTGAAATTTTCACACATGATGTATTTCTGTTGCCGCTATAACAACAAATACTAAAAACAAAATAAAATAAATATTTAAGGGGGGCTCCCATACAACAAACGCGATTTTTTTGCCCTTTTTTGCTCGATATCAAAAATGGCAACAGGTAGGCACTTGAAATATTCACAAAATACTCAGTTGTATTTTAACTTTAATAATAAATAATAAAATTAAAATAAAATAAATATTTAAGGGGGGCTCCCATACAACAAACATGTTTTTTTCGGCGTTTTTGCCTTGTGGTACGGAACCCTTCGTGTGCGAGTCCGACTCGCACTTGGCCAGTTTTTTTTAAATAACTTCAGCATTTGCTCTCGGAAATCATCATTTGGTAAAGTGGAGCTGATGAAGAAGACCACAGATGGCCCACTAAAAAGCCAAAAATAAAAACTTTTTACAAAAAAAAAACAACCGACTTCCAAAAAAAACACTACAAATTGAAAAATAACTTTAATTTCGGAAGTCGGTGTCAATAAACGAAAATGCGGAACCAAAGACACCGACTTCCGAAATTAAAGTTATTTTTCAATTTGTAGTGTTTTTTTTGGAAGTCGGTTGTTTTTTTTTTGTAAAAAGTTTTTATTTAAACACGTTTTGTAAGCCATCTTCTATATCTATTTCAACATCTTTAAAATTTTCGAAAATATTTTTCACGTAACATTCCATGGTGTCAATTGCCTTTCCAAAATCTCTTTTGGTAGTACTTGGGTTTGGATCGAAGCCAGAATACATTACGCTGTCAAGTTTTTGACGAATGTCTGCTTGCTGTTCAATGACTAGACAATTGTTTTAAAAACCAAGGTAATAAGGTAGGAATTCGCGTAAGCAGTTCTTTGGCAAGTGATGGTATCTATGACAAGGTGATCAGGTTCCAAGTTCAATGTTACCAGTAATTACCTCACGTGAATGTAATTAGGATATTTTTTGGATGTGCTCCGTAGTTTTTTTTTTGTACGGTTAAGGAATAGAATAAAAATAAAGTTTGCTTTGCCAGCTGACACTGATCGTTGCTGTGACTGTATTTGGATGAAAAAAATCTTGTTGTTATTTCGGCAACTCAAAGCTTATATACTCTTCAGAGTTTTTTGGCAACATTATGGTGATGACACTTCAAGACCAATCTCATTAGAAGGAACTTATTATTGTTAAAATAACAACAGACGCGTTGGTTACCTAGTTGGACAATCTGTGAAAAAATCATACGATAAAAATTGAAGACACAGTGATATATATAAAAGTGACACTACGCTAATTGATTAACCTATTGAGCTTTACAAAAAAAAAAAAAAAAAGATTTAAATGGATACATATTCACTGAGCTTTCTTACTTATAGTTTTTGACTGACAAATTATAACATTTTGCTTGAGGTTTTTTTCGTGCCATTGCCTACTTCAAAGGGCTATTTATATGAGTATAGTGAACACACACAATAATATACTTATATCGAATAAAATACAACTCTGGCACTTTGCCTTCGCTATTGTTTGCCTTGACCGTTCTCTGTCTTGTCAGAATTAATACAAACATCTGATCTGCCAAATCCAATGTCACAAGAATTGAGATATAAAGATCAATCCACTGCTACCGAATGAGCATAAAACGAGACGCAGTTTTTAAACGATTCCTCTTTTTATTTCAGTTTTTCTTTCTGAGGAATTGGAACAGGTTAATTTTGGGTTTTGTTGGGATACAAAATGTTACTGTCACTAGATTTATGTACCTATCCCGTTGTTATTACCATGATATACGCATGCTTGCGCACAATAATATGTCCCGTGTCGATGGCTAGCCTCCACTGAGATTGCCCGCCATGGCCGAAATCCGGGCGGACTCATCTTCATCATCTGCTTAGCTTCTTCCCAACTATGTTGGGGTCACCTTCCAGTCTAATCGGATGCATCCTGTTGAGGAGGACTATACAGGATGAAATTGAATACATGCGACAAACTGAAATAGGAGATTGTACTCATCATTATGAACAACTTTTACTAAGGGGCCAAAGCTGCAATCGCAAAAAAAAAATCAGCTGTTTCCTACATTTTGACGAGTTATGCGAACATAAATGTAGGGAACAGCTGATTTTGTTTTCGCGATTTCAGGTTTGGACCTATAGTAAAAGTTGTTCATAATGATGAGTACAATCTCCCGTTTCGGTTTGTCGCATGTTTTCAATTTCATCCTGTATAGGAGTACTATATAGGAGGATTATTATTTATTATTACATGCATGGGTTGGAAAAAAGAGCAAAGAGAATTTCACGAATGACCCTTACATGTATGTCAACCACTTATTTTTATTTATTGCTGAATGGGCATTCAGATTTTACGATATTTTTGGAATTTGGAAACAAAAGGGTCTTAGTGGATATATTTGCCCTGGCATGATGGCTGTGTACATTAAAATGACATTTGGATTGTGCCCAACTGGTTATTTTGGCCTTACCGTGGGTGTTCCCTATTTATGTTTTGGTCACAATTGCCAAAATATTATTTGCCATAAAATTATGCATGACTTTGCGCAAGGTTGCGGTGCTAATTGACTTGTTCTTCTTTTAGATCATTGTTAAGCATTATATGATTTGTTATTTGTTGATTCTATTTTTTTCTTCTATTCTTAAAGCTTTCAAGACGTTGTAAACTATGATCGTCAATCATGTTTCAATTTTATTTCTGTGTAGGTTTGTTTTGTTTATTTAGTTTCTTCTATTTATAGAATTATTCGCCAAGAATATAGCGTACATACAAGAGCTGTTTTCCAAAAAGTGAAATGGATTATGTTGTTGTGCTTCCGAAGACAATCATAGGTATTTCCTTTGTTAGAGAATAAAGGAAATATTACATTAGCATTGCATACTATACTATTATTTGTTCGAATGCTATGTTTTATGACCGAACACGAAACCAATTGTAAAATTGATTATAATACAGCCAATAAATAGTAAATGTATTTAGAAATGAGCGAAAATAACATTTTCTAGATTTGCGTTCAAATTACTAGCTTCTGCGTCCCCGTCACATCGCATCGCCCGTACACGCTTCGCTTTGAGTTCTCTCTTACTCTTTTTCTTATTTATTTATTTAAACTTTTCGCACAAAAAGGTACAAAGGCGGACTTATTGCTCGGCTTTTAAGGGTCGCAGCGTCATCATCATCATCATCTGCCTAGCCTTTTCCCAACTATGTTGGGGTCGGCTTCCAGTCTAACCGGATGCAGCTGAATACCAGTATTTTACATGGGGCGACTGCCTATCTGACCTCCACAACCCAGTTACTGGGTAATACGATACCCCTTGGTATTAAGGGTCGCAGCGTGATGTTCAATAATCTTCCTAAAGAATTGGGCTATCAAATGAAAAAATAATTTAATAAATCCTACTGAAAGTTTCAGAGATTAGCGGGTTCAAACAAACAAACTCTTCAGCTTTATTATTAGTACATATGTTAACGGAAAAGTGTGCAATTCCTAGGAAATGTGTACAATTCCTAAAATAGATAGGAAATCTATGATATATTTTTTAATATGCACTTTTCCTATAAAATCTATACATTTCCTAAATAGCAATCGGAAATCTTAAAAATTCAATATGTTGTGCTACTAGACGACGTGGATGCAAGAGCGAGCGAAGGGCACCTCGAGGTTTGGTTTGGTTAGGTTCCTGCAGACAGAAATAGGTATTATTATTACAGAAATAGGAATTAGTCACAGATAGCATTACTTGTTATATATTTCCTAATATTATCTTGGAATTGCATACAATTCCTAGAAAATACATACATTTCACAGGAAATGTGTGTATTAAAGAATCTTTGAAATATTATTTTAGACGTTTCCTAAGTAGGCTCCGAATTGCTTATATTTCCAACCTTCGCAAAAAATATAAGTGCTATGAATTATTGTTTCTATGGGATAAGTGGGACTCTAGCTATGAGTGTATGACCTTCTTCTTATGTGACTTCAGTAGTACCTTCCGTAACATTCCAGATTATTTCCATCGCTCTTAAATTATAAATATTTAGTTCGAGTTCGCCACAACGAAAAAGCTAAAATAATATACTTATTTACGATTCGCAGATGGTTTTTACTGAAATTCTTTGGGACAGAAATATTTTAGCGTATAGCGCTAGAATGAAGAATTTAACCGGATTTATATTATTGGTAATTGTATCTTTCTTGTCCTTTTGCCAGATTTATCAAATATTCGCAATGGGCTTACAGGACCTAAACGCAAAAAAACGCAAGAATTAGCAACAATAAAAGTATATGATAAACTACAGTAAACAAAATCAAAAAAATATATGATATTCTTCAGGATAAATGCTAGGTAGATAGTGTGTTGAAAACATCATCATCTGCCATCTGCCTAGCCTTTTCCCAACTATGTTGGGGTCGGCTTCCAGTCTAACCGGATGCAGCTGAATACCAGTATTTTACATGGAGCGACTGCCTATCTGACCTCCACAACCCAGCTACTGGGTAATATGATACCCCTTGGTAAGACTGGTTGTCAGACTTTCGGGCTTCTGATTACCCGTAACGACTGTCAAAGATCCACGAATGACAGCCGGGACCAACGGCTTAACGTGCTTTCCGAGGCACGGAGGGGTCTCGGTATGGAAAGATGGTCACCCATCCAGTGTGTTGAAAACATAATACAACTAATTTGATACGATAGAAAAAAATAATGAAGATACCTCTGAAAACTTTCTTTTTACAATAAAAACCATACGAATACATACAATCATTCTGTTTTTTTGTCAGATTATTCTACAAGCAACATAATAAAATACTAGTGTTTTAGTTTTTTAGTCCAAACACTGGATTTTATGTAATTAAATAATTGCTTCATATTTTGCAATAAATTACCAGCGTTGTGTCATCGCGTTTCTGTTTCTTTTCTATGCAGTCAGACAGTGACCGGGCTTTAGGTCATGTAAGCCTCTTAAAGAAGATAGGCGTAGTGAAGGAGGGGGGATCTAGCTTCGGGAGCTGGATGGACCGACGACCTTAAAAAGGTGGCCGAGACCGACTGGATGTGAAAGGCCACACAGGGTGTTGTGGCGCAGCCTGGGAGAGGCCTATGTCCAGCAGTGGACTGCGATAGGCTGCGTTGATTCTTGATTGATTGAAAGAAGGTAGGTTTTCTTTGAAGACTTTGAATTGAGTGGAAACGCCGGGAGGGGGCGCTCTCGAAGGATATTTTTGAAATTAATTTATTTATTTCAGGCGACGCAGGCCCATACATAAATACTTTAACCCTAAACATACATATTCTTATTATATGACAGTACTTCACTAGCTAACTCTTGAACAGTTCTGCGGTACTTGTCCGCGGAAGCGACGGAACAGAAGCGACGGAGCGACGGATAGATCTAATTATAGTGAGTTATTGGTGATGTCTCAAATAAAAAAACTCAACTTAAACTAGGTAACTCATTAACACAATGCACACTCATACTATTACACACATGTGTGTGTAATAGTTTTTGTGTGTGTGCACACACACCAAAACTCGCTCGCATACATCACACAAGTGCTTTTTGTATTTTCTTTTAGTTTTTTCCAATTTCATACCCGTTATCATGTCAAGTGGAAGCACAAGCATCTCCTTGCTTAAAAGGTGATCTTCAACTCATATGTGTAAAGCATTTTATGTAATAGCAATAAACATTTTTATTTATTTTTATGTTCTTAAGAAGGGTCAGATGCGTAGTAGGTACTAGCAACCGGCGTGCTTGTATGACCATAAACAAGGCAAAAGGAGTATGTTAGGATCGTAGTAGGTGACGTTCTGTAGTTACTGCCTTCTCTCAAAGGAAGAAGTTGTGACTTTATGTATGTATGTGTGTACCTTGAAGAAATATCTAGCAAAAGGAAAAGGGGATCACTTCTTTTTGCATAATGTTCTTTTTCCTAAAATACTTTGGCATCACTATTTTGGTATAATTTGTTTTGCCATAACAATACTTTACCATTTTTTTTTTTGGCATACAGTTTATGTTGGCATCATAATCTTAAAGGCTAATTTGTTTTGGCATAAATTGAATTCGCATAATAATAAACTAAAGTACTTAAAACTAAAGTATTGTCGTAAAAATGCAATATGATGTGCTAGAGAAATTATGCTTAAAAAAATTTATGCGTGAGGTATTATGCCAAATTATATAATTAGGAGAAACAAAAGTATGCCAAGTTATATTAGGTCTTAAAATTTTATGCAAATGGATAGGGACCAAGGAAAAGTTTATAAACTGATTGCAATTAGAATACTTAGGTATGTGGAACAAAAAATATACACTTTAAAAGTTTCCCCGAAAGTCTATTTAGACGATAACCACTAATTACAAAATCTGAGCTCGCAACTCAGTTCACGAGCTCTTTGCACAATTAGAATTATTTGAGCTAATTAACGCATCCGCTAATGCGGTTGCGCATTCAAAATAACCTTTTTTTTTTTTTTTTTTTTTTGTGGATGGGAAATCATCAAATGACTCCTCCCGCTCTGGGTGGAGCGGAAGGGAGTGTCAGACTCTTACTGACTAAAACCCACCCGTGTTCCTTCCTTAGCCCTTTATGTTCCGGGCCAGCGGTAACCCTTTCGGACAATCCCGCTGACCCGGCAGGCTTCGGCCCTAAGGGGCCCCTCCTCGATGCTGACATCTCTTTGAGGCGCGCGTGGAACACGTACGCGCCGTCCGGCACGGGCCTGGTCCTGATCGGGCGGTGAGCTACCCATTACTCTCCGCCCGCAGGCCCGCGCCTACGGTGGCCGGGAGTCGTCACGCGGCTCCCGACGCCCGGAGCGTCTCCCGCGGCGGCTGGGACGGGAGGCTCTCTCCCTGAGCCGTTCCGCCACCTCCTTCGCTAGCATGACTGCTTCGCAGAAGGAGGTGACTGCCTCCCACTCCCTCTCGCCCCGGACCATGGCTTGCACCAGGGCCGGACGCGAGAGGTCGCCGTCGCTGCCAATCGCCTCTACGAGGACACGGCGGTGCTCCGCCCAAGCGGGGCAGACCTCCACCGTGTGCTCCACCGTGTCCTCTGGGCGATCCTGGCAATGGTGACACCCGGGCGTTTCCTCCCGCCTGATGATGTGCAGGAACCTCCCGAAGCTTCCGTGTCCGGTGAGGACCTGCGTCAGGCGAAAGGTGAGGGAGCCGTGGCGCCTCTCTAGCCACTCCTCAAAGAGGGGTCTTATCGCCGCTATCGCGGCGTGCCCTGCGCTGGGTTGCGACAGTCGCTCTTTCCATGCCGCCATGAGATCGCGCCGGAGATCCGTCCGCTCCGCAGCGATTTGCCGCGGAAGCGGATCCTCCCCCCGGCGTAGTGCCTCCGCGCGCCACTCATACAGGCGCGCGAGGACTATCGCCTCCAGATCCCATGGCGGCAGTCCGGCAAGGAGGCTTGCCGCCTCGCCAGAGATCGTGCGGTAGCCCCGGATAGCCCTTATGGCTACCACCTTCTGGGGCGCGTTCAGGTAGTGGGCGGCTCGCCGCCGCAGTGAACGCGCCCACACCGGGGCCCCGTATATGGCCATGGACCGCACGACCCCCGCGTAAAGCCTCCGGCAGGAGGCGTTTGGCCCCCCCAGGTTGGGCAAGAGCCGCTTGAAGGCGGCCCCAGCCCGTTCCAGTTTGGGGGCCAAACGTCGGAAATGCTCCACGAAGTTCCACCGGCTGTCAAGGACGAGACCCAGGTATTTCATCGTCATCCCGACGCCGATGTGAACCCCTCCTACCGTTAGTTGGGATCCCGATGGCGGCGCGTTCCGGGGCCCATGAAATGACATGGCCTCGGACTTGTGCAATGCCACCTCGAGACCCAACTGCCGGATCCTCTCCACGACTATCGCAACCCCGCGTGTCATCGCGTCGGCCGCCGCCTGATGCGACCTCCCCTGCGCCAGGACCAGCGTGTCGTCAGCGTAGCAAACCACGCTGACGCCATCAGGGAGGTCGGCGCGCAGCACCCAGTCGTACCCGATGTTCCACAGAGGCGGCCCCAGGACCGATCCCTGTGGGACACCGCACGACATCTCTCGCCGGTTCCACTCCCCATCGCGACCGGGGTAGCTGACGGCTCTTTCCGTCAGATACGCCTCGACTATTCGACGGAGGTAGGGCGGCACCCGGTGATACCGGAGTGCCTCCACAATGGTGCTCCAGGGCAGGGTGTTAAACGCGTTGGCGATGTCGAGTGACACCGCCACGACGACCCCACCCCGGGACACCGCGTCCCCCGTCGTGAGGGCTCTCACGCGCATGATGGCGTCCACCGTCGAGCGCCCCTTGCGGAAACCGAACTGGCTGTCCGCAAGATCCGGCCCCGTCCTCACCAGGTGCCCGACGAGGCGGCCCGCAATCACTCTCTCAAAGAGCTTGCCGACCTCGTCGAGCAACACGATGGGCCGGAATGCGGACGGAGAGTCCGCAGGGCGCCCTGGCTTCCGAATGAGGACCAGCTTCCCCGTCTTCCAACGGCGTGGAAACTGGCCTCTCTCCAAACATGCGCTTAAGAACGCCTCCAGTCGAGGCCCGAGAGCCCCCGAGGCCAGGACCCAGGCTTTACCTGGCAAGCCGTCGGGTCCTGGGGCGGTATTTTTGGCCTTCAGCCTTCCTACCGCCGCTCTCAGTTCTACCCCGGTCACAGCAGGGATGTCGTCGTCGTCCGCGTGGTCCGCTTCGGGCACCGCAATTGGCGGAGCCATGGGCGGGGGAGTGTGCTCCCCCCGTGAAGGGAACAGAGCGCTCACCACCTCCTCCACCAGCTGGGGGCGGAGACTCTGCGTCAGCGGGGGGGCCCAGGTGCGGAGTTTATTCCGCACCATTTTATAAGGGCGCCCCCACGGATCTCTGTTCAGAGTCTCCACCATCTCCTCGCGGGCCACATCCTTGGCCCGCTGGACAGCCTCTTGGAGGGCGGTCTTCGCCGCTCTGTACCCCTCGTACAGCTCCGCCTCCGTGGCTTCCGCATCCGGAGGGCGAATGCGGAGCCTGCGGTGCCTGGTGTAAAGGTGTCGCGCATCGACGCACGCCTTGCGTAGTGTCTCCACCTCCTGCGACCACCAGTACACCTGACGTCGGGCGCATCCTGGCCGGACTCGGGGCATTGCCACGTCACAGATCTCGGACATGGCCTCCCGGAACCACTCCGCCTCATCGTCGATGTTGGCAGGCCTGTCCGGTGATGACACCCAGGCCTGCACGATCGAGGCTTCCAGGAGGAGCTCCCGGTCCAGCTGCTTCAGCGCCCACCGCGGACCACTCGGGGCCTGTTGGACCAGCGCGCTAGAGGTCTGGGCGGAGACGTCGAACCGGATATACCGGTGATCGGAGTAGGTCTCCACCCCCTCCATGACGCGCCAGTCAATGACGCGTTGTGACAGAGCGGGGCTGCCGAACGAGATGTCCACCACGGACTCACCCCGCATCCGCACACACGTGGGAACAGAACCCCGATTTAGGACGACCAGGCCTGTTTCCAGAGCCCAGTCCTCCACCATCCTGCCCCGCACATCCGTGTAACGGGAACCCCAGGCCAAATTCTTGGCATTGAAGTCCCCGAGCACTAGCACGGGGAAGGGATGGTTTCTGGCGACGACGACACTCAACTCTGTTAAAGAGTTGTGGAACTCGGCGAGAGTTCGGTTCGGAGAGAAGTACACCCCCACTACTACTATCTCTCCGAACCGTGCTGCTACGCACCCCTGTCCCTTCGTGACGCATTCGAGGGACGGGGTGCCGGCGGCGGCCGACGAAAGTATGGCCACTGAGCCGCTCAGGTCCTCCACCCAGTCATCCCTGGGCGGGACAAAGTACGGCTCAGCGACCACGGCGATGTTAATCGACCACTGCGCCACGCTCTGGAGCAACAGGTCCTGAGCGCAGGCGCAGTGGTTGATGTTCGCCTGGAGGAGGCGTAGGGGAGCCATTACTCCTCCATTTCAGCCCCCTCCCGGGCCCCTTGTGAGGGCCCCTCGACGATGGCGGCGGCGGCAGCGGCGGCAGCGGCGGTGGTGGTGGCGGCGGCGGCGGTGGTGGTGGCGGCGGCGGCGGCGGCGGTGGTGGCGGCGGCAGCAGCGGCGTTGTTGGCGGCGGCAGCGGCGGCGGCGACGGTGGTGGTGGCGACGGTGGCGGAGGGCCTGCCTTTCCTCCTGGTTCCGGCGGGTGGAGCGCAGGACTTGCTCCCCGCCCGGTGATCGGCCGGCTTGCCAGCAGCCGCACATGCAAAGCAGTGCGGCGCGGCGTTACACGAGCCGGCCTTATGTCCGGGCTGACCGCAGCGGAAGCACAGTGTGCTGCGGTCCACCTCCGAGGTGCACTGGATGCCAACGTGGTGTCCCACAAGGCATCGGTAGCACCTCAGAGGCTTGGGTTCCAGCAGTTTAACCTGCGCTGAGACCCAGCCCACCAGAAGCCTTCGGCCCTCCACAATTGTTTTGGCCGCCGTCACGGGGCAGCTTACCGTTACGGTTCGCATCCCCGCGAAGTCAGGACGTATGGTGCCCGCCTTCACCTGCTCGGCCAGACACCCGCCCGTCCTAACGACGGCGGCCACCACCTCTTCCTCCGTAACGGAGTCATCCAGGCCCAAGATGCGCATGTCCGCGCACTTGACGGGCCTGGAGACCCGAGCCTCGTCCGCATCGAGGGACGCCCTTAACTTCTCAGCTAGGGCGTCAGCGGTGGGGCCACTTGTCGCACCGGGGATCTCCAGCATGCGGGCGCCAGTGGCGGTCACCCTGTGCCGGAGGCCCCCGGTGATCCCCAGCTCCCGGAGGTCCACCGTCTCCCTTGCCTTCGAGAGCACGTCACGGTACGTGACGCCCCTTTTGACCGCGTCCGGCTGTAGTGTTATTACTACAGCCGCGGTCTTCGGGGCGCGGAGCCTAGCCGCGACGGCTCTCTCCTTGCGGCGCCGCCTCTGCGCCTTTTTTCTGGCCGCCTTGGCCGCCTTCTTCTTCTCCCCGACCACCTGCCATTCGGCGTCGGTCGTGGGAGGAGTGGGAGGGTTTTGGGGGCGGGGCGTTGGCTCTGGGGCCTTCACCTCCCGTGCCGGTCTGCCCCTCTTCCGGGCCTGCGCCGGGGTGTTGCCGGTAGGCGCCGGGGCCCCGCCAGCCGGCGCCGAGGCTCCTCCAGCCGACACCGGTTTGACCGACGCCGGTTTGGCCGACGCCGGTTTGGCCGACGCCGGTTTGGCCGACGCCGTTTTGGCCGGCGCCGGTTTGGCCGACGCCGGCTTAGCCGGCGCCTGGGCCCGGCCGGACGGCCCGGGTTTAGGGGCGGCAGCTGCCGTAGCGGCCGCGTAAGTGGCCGCCTTCGGCCCCGGGGCCGTCCCGCCCGCCAGAGGGGGGCGCAGGACTATGCCCTCCAGGACGGAGAACCGCGCCTGGAAGGCCGCCAACTCCTGTCGAACCAGGCTGAGGACCTGGTTCTCTACTGGGACGGGCTGGCTCGGCGTCTTCGCCTGCGCGCCCCCGGTGACCCGCAGGCCGGCCAGGTCTGCCCGGAGCCTCCCATTCTCCTTTTGGAGATGCTCCATGGCAGCCGTAAGGCGGGCGACCTCCGCCCGCAGTTCAGCCACCTCGCCGGCCGAGGGGCCGGTGTAGTTGGCCGCCTCCGCTGCCGCCATGATGGAGGCCGTCGCCGAGACTACGGCCTTGTTCTTAGAAGCTTGGAGCTTCTTCAATGCCACGTCTCGGATCGCGGCCTCCACGACCGCCGCAAACCTGCGCTTGCAGTCCGCCTCGAGTTCAGGGCCACTGGCCTCCCCCGCCTCGTCGCTTGAGGGCCCAGAAGCGACCGCGCGACCGGTCTCCCCCTCCTTTGTGGGCTCCTCCGCTCTTTCGGCCGCCTCGCGGGCAGTGAGCCCCCTCCCCTTGCCTCGCTCTCGGACTCCACCCCGCCTACTGGTGGGGATCTTCCGAGCCGAGGCCAGCTCTCCGTCGGAGGACGACCCCTGGCTGTCCTCTGACCTTGGCCGCTTGCTGTACTTCTTCGCAGCGGCCACCTCCTTGGCACGACAGGGGCTCCCTGAGCCTCCCGTGCTCGCGCCTCCAGATGCGGCATCGGACTCCGACCCCGCATCACTCCTCACCTCTTCTGTTGGTTTTTTTGTATTATTATTTATTTCCATATTTGTTCCCACGAGTATATTTCATGTTGTACTGGCTCAAAAAATATCGGTTCGCACTAGCGACTAAATCAAGCTACCCATTAGCCAAGCTTACAACCTCCCTCACGGTGCGCCGCCGCTTGGAGATTTGGGGAATTTTTTATAGAGGTTAATCTTCCTCGCGGTCCGGGCGGTTAAGCCAAGACCCTCGACCCCCTTCAACAGCCAGAGACATGACCATAACTGTCTCCAGGGCTACGAGATTAGCGGTGGCAGGAGGGTTGCCCCTCCTGCCTGCCCGGCGGCAGGGTAAGTGCACACCGGGCCCACTATGACCCCCCACAATTGTCGCTCTGCTACTCAGAGCGATCTGTGTGGGGCGATCCTCCTGGCAGAACATTAGCATGCGGACAGCGAAATCCCACTGGGAAATAATCCCAATGGGAAATCGCTGCCCGCACCCCAGGATGCACCGGCCCGAACACTGGTCTTCCCCCCGGACGTATCCAGAAAGGAACCCCAGTCCCCGGGCACACGTGGAGGTTTTCTGCCCTGACACCCCATTCAAAATAACCTGGCGTTTAAATTACAAACGGAAATAACAACGCATTTAGGAATTTTTGAACGTTTACTTTTAAATTATTTCTTCAGGATATTTCTTCGAAGAAAATCTTTTATTGTTTACTTGTATGATGTGTAATAATTATTTTTGAATTGTTTTTGTTAAAAACCAAATCTTGTTCAAACATAATGTTTTTCAGAAGACATGAAACTAACAATGCGCCTCTATTTATGTTTCTACCAATACAATAGAATGTAACAAGTCTATCAAACTATTTTTCACAATAGGTACCTAGTTAAAACAGCCGGTCAGTGAACTCGACGCACACGACTGAACAATAAAAATCTAACAGTTCTTGTAC
The DNA here is from genome assembly GCA_916614155.1 of Mesoligia furuncula. Classification (NCBI taxonomy): domain Eukaryota; kingdom Metazoa; phylum Arthropoda; class Insecta; order Lepidoptera; family Noctuidae; genus Mesoligia; species Mesoligia furuncula. The sequence goes on along the minus strand of OU744800.1, from coordinate 24,649,181 downwards.
ACAATGGCTTACGATAGCGACATAATGACGTCATACAGGTTCTATTTGTTTGCAAAACTTCACTGTTAAGTAATAAATAATACGTCAATGGAAGTCAAAAGAATGTTCAATCGATAAACTCGATGGAGCAGGTATAACAGAACAAGCCTTGCTAAGGGTTTTTCCATCGGCAAACAAGACAAAATGCCCATAAAAACTTTCATCCCCTATTTAACCCCTTTAGGGAATGAAATTTAAGCAATTCTTCCTTAGTGCTCACTTTCGTTAAGGAACTCTTGTGCTTACATTTTGTGGTTTAGGCTGTGCAGTGTCTGTCAGTGAATTTAAGAATTCAATATAATTTTCTTCGATCAACAAGATCGAAACTCTATATTATTAATACCATTGTAAAATATTTAGGCATCTGTAGTATCATCAGCAACACCCCTTTGACGGACTTGATTCCAGTTTGAGTACCAAGGTAATCGATATAGCCTGAAAGATTACCAAACTTAAGTGGCGGTGGCCAACATTGCTCGCAGAACGGACGGCCGACGGAGCCGAAAGATTCTGGAGTGGCGCCCGCGTAGCGGAAGACGAAGCGTTGAAAGACCTCCCACAGGGTGGACCGATGACCTTGTGAAGGCCGCAGGAATGAGCTGGATGCGAGAAGTACAAGACCGGTCAATGTGACGACGCTTGGGGTAGGCCTATGTCCAGCAGTGGGTGGTTTTCGACTGAAATGATGATGATTCCAGTCTAAATGTTGCTATAAATTAATAGTTTTCACGAATCAACTATAACTTATGTACTTTTTGTCCAAAAAATGTTTTGTTCCGTACAAGAATCGAATTCGCAATCTCATGTTTAGAAAGCCAAACACCCGCGCTGCTCAGTTATGCCAAACAAATAACAAAACCCAAGCATTTAATTATTGTGCCAGTTTTTAAACTGCGTAGTTAATCCAGTTGATATATCCTGTGAAAATCTCGCCGTTAAAGCTCATAATTGAGCAACAGTGTCCATCCCTAGCATCATGTAGAAATTGTAGAATATCAGCTCACTTCATACTCACCTAAGATAAGACGGCGTGATTTTAACAGAATAGTCCGGCCTAATGGGATCGAGTTGAGCTCAACGGAATCGAAAAGAAATTTCTCGACAGTTAACTTTCCGGTGGTCGCCGCATTCCGTCGCACATTCCTGTCTATTTATAATAAAGTTCCTAGCGGGACAGTTCTGGCCGTCGCACGCATACCTCTCATAAATAAAATTCATGTGTGTTCTATTCGGAATTTATTTAGACTAAAAATTGAAAAACTTACTAAAACATCACGCTTGTTTTCTCCGAGGGGGCAATAGAGGTGAATAGTACCTATAGCTACATTATGACCCAGTCTCATGTAAGAGAGAATATACAAAAAAAAAAAACAGTCGTCCCATACATTTGATCAAGTACGTATTGAAGTTTTGTACGGACGACTGATTTTTTTTCACGATTACGATGTTGGTCCCCGGGAAAAAGTTGTTCAGTTTGGTGGCCTGTACCACACCCCCAAGTTTGGTCACACCCCTCCGAAACACATGATCCAGACTCGGAAATAATCCTGAAAAGTTTCCTAGATAATAATCCTGTTCGGCCCGAGAACCGGACTCAGCACCGCACACTCAACAGTGACTTATGAGCACTAGGTCAGTAAGGCTAAACAAAACTAAGTGTTTTACATTTTATAGCAGCCCGTTTATTGAATACTATAAAATATTTTTTCCCAAAATGGGTTATGCCCGTAGAGCGAGTTAGTGTAAAAGTGAGTATAGACTAGAGCATTTACTTGTAACAGAACCTCGAGCATTCGCCGTTTTTAAATTCGAACTGCAATTCGAACACGGCCCTCGATGTTTTGTTACAACCTGATTTTAAAAACCAACGAGCGTATTTGTGTAACATTTTATCGAGCAAAGGCACGAGCCGTACCTGAAGGTCCGACATTTCAACTATGTACGCAAGGTAGAAAGAAAGGTTACAGGTAAATGCTCACTCGCCGTGAGCATTACATCGAACGCAGCGTCGAGCATTCGCAGAAACGTTACATTACATGGAGATGCTTTTGGAAACTGAGCTTTTGCCTGTATTGTACCATTCGTAAGAACGTTACATTACATGGAAATGCTCGATAAAATGCTCTAGTGTATACTCACCTTAAAGCCAAATAGTTTGCCTATAAAGTCGAAAAGCGAATTTACATCGACTTTGATGAATATTAAACTCGTTGTCGGGTTAATAGGACAAACTATTTTTGAAAGCACCACTCACCGACTTTGTTGTGACACTTGTAAGCCAAGATTAGTAGCGATTATTATAAGCAATGTAGTTTGGAATGTCTCGGGATGTACTAAGAATATCAATACGCGGGAAATTAATTGAACAGAAAAAAAGGATTTTATATTTAGAATGACAGTTTAGGTGCAATGTATTTTTATTAAATTCAGGGATCACGTTGGCATTTCGTTCTAATTATAATGTTTGTTGTTTTTTGTAAATGTCTGATTTGGTAAATGTGTATAGCATGGTTTCCGCTAATTCAAGGACGAAGGGTAGAAAAACTTAGAATTTAAGTGCCTAAGTTCTTTTAGGTACCTAACTTGGTACCTACATTGTAAGTTTCCGGCTCTCAAAACGGTGAAGGAAAACATCGTGAGGAAACCGCAAAAATTCGAAGACATGTACGCACGCATGTAGGGTAATTATGCAATTCTAAGTTTCTTTATGAGTGTTTTTCCGTATCCTGTTATATTCTTATTCTGTGGAGAGGTATCATATTATTCTAAAAAATCTTTTTTTTTCTTAATTCTTTTGATCTTAAAACTGACCTAAGTCACGCTCAATGCGATCTGGATCGTTTGACACTATTTTCTCATTGTAATGCGATGTAATTCGGGGGCTAATAAACCTGCCTCGAGGCGCAGCCGTTTCACATAATTTTTCTTACGCACTGTCAACAGTGCATTATCTCTAAAATTACACGTGCATTTGGCGGGTAATGTGTTCTTCTTTAATTAATGTATGCTTTTGACGTGGTACTTTAATAAGGATTTTGAAAGATTCGTGATTTATGCAGTTGCATTACGCCAATGTTGTTGGTGCTTCGATTTTAAATGAGATGACTTGCAACATTTCTGGAGTTCGCAGGTTTTTTTAAACTATTTAATTCATGAAAATTTAGTCAAAAGACGTCTCGGTACTTTAGGCAAAATATTAATATGCCATTTTAATATTCAGTCACAGTCTGACTATTATGTCACTTGCAAATTTATTCTTGTGCATCTCGACATTCAACAGTCAGAAATAACCATCCTCAAATTCTTAAACTACAGTAGTTATCGGTCGCAGCCCTAGTCTCGGAGGTACCTGTGGCGGCGTCTCGGATTCCTCAGACCGTCTGTTGCCAAAACCGACCAAGTGGTATGTCACATACCTCGTCCGACAGTTAATTATTAACGGATTGGGCTTACTTCAGGAAACGTGACCACTCATGCAAATACTTTGTTGATTCGCTAGTTGCTAATTCTAGATTATCTGCTGATAGCTCAAAATAACTTTGTTAGATATTTTAAAAATCACGTAGTGTGACTAGATATAGATTTTTTTATTGTATATTTATATAACTATTTGTAATGTTGACCGACAGGCCCACTTTTATACTCTCTTCTGTCAAGTCGTTTAACATGGTTGCCAAATCTGTCGTATTTTCTGCGAAAATGACTATGTCGTCTGCGAAGCGAAGGTACTAAATTAAATGATTAACTGTACAAATAAATACAAAAACAAAAGGACACTTAGGCGTCGCAGTACTCGTCCGCATCGCTGTCATCCGGCCAGAAGACTGGCAGCATTGCCACGTTGAATGGCAATGCTAATTCTTTGGGCAATGAACGCCCCAGCCCCCTCTGGTCACGTGAAGTGTCGACTAACCAGCGAGAAATTTCCGTAAAAAGGAGTCGCGCACTCGGGCTCTATGACCCGAGCGTTTCGACCCCAAAGTAAGGTTACAGTATTTGCTTGAGGGTGTCAGTAGCCGCGGCAGTTCGCCAGCACAGCCCGCCGTGCTAAGAACATGAGATGGCGCAAGGGTATCGGAACACGTTGGGCGGAGCAACGCCGTGTCCTCGTAGAGGCGATCGGCAGCGGAGGCGAACTCTCGCGTCCGGCCCTGGTGCAAGCTATGGTCCGGAGCGAGAAGGAGTGGGAGGCAGTCACCTCCTTCTGCGAAGCAGTGATGCTAGCGAAGGAGGTGGCGTCGGGAGCCACGGGACGACTCCCGGCCTCCGTAGGCGCGGGCCTGCGGACGGAGAGTAATGGGTAGCTCACCGTCCGATCAGGACCAGGGCCGTGCCGGACGGCGCGAACGTGTTCCACGCGCGCCTCAAAGAGATGTCAGCAACAGAGAAGGGGCGCGCTAGGGCCGAAGCCTGCCGAGGCAGCGGGATTGTCCGAAAGGGTTACCGCTACTCCGGAACATAAAGGGCTAAGGAAGGAACATGGGTGGGTTTTAGTCAGTAAGAGTCTGACACTCCCTTCCGCTCCACCCAGAGCGGGAGGGGTCATTTCATGATTTCCCAGCCAAAAAAAAAAGGGTATCGAAACACGTTGCGTCCCACACCAGAGATTTAGAAAGAAACCTATACTTGACACGTGCGACACGTGTAGAGCGTGGTGGTTTATATTGCATGTTGCATCATAATAACCGCATCTTCTGCATGTGCATATTTTATGCGGGCGTCCCCGGATGGATCTAGTTACTGAGGAATTAAAAGTAAATATTTTTTCATAACATTTTATTAGATTTACATTATTTTGAAAGAGGTGTTAATTAGATCAGGTTTAAATTGCCTATTTGTCGAAAATGGAGGGACAAGCTGCATTCTTTTTAAAGTATACTCTTTTCTTCTTATAGTTTAAGGCCTAGATTGTTCAGGTGTGTAAAATAACCCGCGAAACAATAAGTCAGCAAGCTCTGTAGATATCAAATTAGATGACAGCACGTGCACGTAACGGCATGGCCATCAAACAGTCAAGATAATGCGTTCCTAGTAAAGATCCGAATCTGCCAAGTGTTTGCTCATGAAATCGTTATGCAACTGAAATACTTCAAGGGCCACCATTTATAAGTGGTACAAATGGTTGTACCTTCCATCACACTATTATCCTTCAACCAATTAGAAGGATAGATTGATAACACAGAACTACATTGTACATACTGTAGCGAAATAAATGAAAAACAAGACTTCGCCACTAAAAATACGTATAATTTCTTATACGTTCATCAACTATGTTAAATGTTCATCAACATATTCTTGCTGTATTAAAATATAACACGGAAGGTATTCGTCATAATTTTTATGCCAGACTCCTAAGTAAATACAGGAGAATGAAGACTGACAGAAATATTCTCGTATTCCACTTAAAACTGTTTGAATATGTAGAAGTTTTTGTGATGTCTGACAAGGTAAAAAAACATTGAATTTATCATTTATATGACGTAGGAAAAAAGTAGTAAAGAGTAGGTTGAAATGAGAGTGGACAGTCATGTTAGCCGCATGTAGGTACAGTGATCGTTGGGCAAGAGTCTCCGATGCTCTAGCTTCCTGAAGGTGGAAGGCGCCGTCGAGGCCCGCCCAGAAAGAGGTAGCAAGGTGACCTGGACGCGTACCATGAGGGATAGTTCGAGATGGTGTAGAAAAGGAGTGCTTAGAAGGTCTAAGTTGGCTTTGCCCAGCAGTGGGACAGTAATGGCTAATAATTAAAATACACAGCACAAGAGGGGTAAGCAGAGGTGTAAATAAATTGTACATTTCACCAGTTATAAGTCCTATATTTCCACAAATGGGACTACCTTCTACTGTTGACCTTTTCATTCCATCCGGTTTTGATACAATTTATGATTGCTCCAAAATTAGCGTATTTTTCAGCCAATTGTAATAAAATGGGAATATTTTCAAAGGATTGATCGTTGTGAGTTCCTATGAGGATTTAATGGCCCTATTTAACAATGCCAGACTAGAAGTGCAAAAAATAAATTATGAGTGACATGTAACAATTGTTTTTTAGCTTTCCGCAATCTATGTAAGTGTTGATTCTCAACTGAAAAACGCCTGTATTTCAGTTATTTGGCAAAGGCTTGGTGTCAGCGTAAGGTCGAGATCAAAGCGGTCGGAAGCAGACGCACAGACAAACATTGTTGCGCATGATTGACTGTGGATAACTCAGAGTAAAGAGACGCAGAAGTAACACTCCGAGTACTGAACTGAACATTCTTTGAAGAGCCTCAATTTCAAACTAAAAATTTGAAATTGAGGATTCTTTTGAACAACCTTTTTGATATGAACTGGCCAATGGGTAAATGTCTCCCCGCAGAGAAAAATTTAGAGCTTTGCAGGCTACTCTTGGAACCCAGTTTAGCTTCAATTGCAGTGCTGCGTATGTGTAGTAGGTTTGATTCTTAATCGAAGAATGAAATTTGTAATTGTCCGTAGCTGGTAGTAGTGTGCCCAACAAATTGCTGTTCTGTGTTAGAATATTTATCTACGCCAGCACATCAAGCTACCCGAAACTGTCAAATTTTTCCAATCAACTTTGAACCTTATACTTTAGCTATAATGTTGAAAATCTATGAAAGAAATTTGACAGATGTTAGTAGCTTGATGTGCTGGCATCTGTACCTTTTTGTGTTTATAAAAGAATAGATTAGAATACCCTCCTCCCCTTCTGCTATAATATCTATTAGACGGTTACAGACAAGCAGCACGTGTAGGTATGAATCATCTCTAAATACAAGTCTAGGTTTCATTTTTAGATAGCTCGCTTTATTTTAGTGAGTGTTTTAGATCGACATTCTTTCGTAATAGCTTTTTTTTAGTTAATGTGTGAGTAGGTTAGGTAAATGTGTATTTTTATATTGTGATATTTTAAAACGATTTATTTTGTGTAACACGTATTTGTTTGTATTTCTAGCACACACTGCTGCATACTATGTAATTTCGAATCAGTAAAATCGGCTGGTCGTTCGGAAAAAAAAACTTCAATATAATTATATAATTATGTATGTACGTTTTTACGGTAAGATTTTTCAGAATAGACCCGTTGATCTATGTAAACGAAGCTGAAGTACGTAAGGATCGTAGAAGATGACGTCTCTCTATCCCCACGAGATAAAGCCGTGAGTCTATGTATGTTTGTATTTATTGAGCCACGAGTAATGCAGTCTGATACTTTGTTATCGTGAAGATAAACAGTGTTTATTGAATCAACAATCGTTTATTATTCAAATATCTTTTTAATAGCTCGCATTCTATCACGGCTTATACTAATTCTCGTTATTATGTTCGCAGACTGTAGAGTGAGTTATCTAGACACGCGGCAGCGTGTCAAGCCAAGTTCAAGCAAAGGAACAGGCTAGACAGCGCCGAGTGTAATATTACACGAACCACTTGGTGCCACTTTTGACCCTTCTATAACTCAAAACCTCTTTAACGTAAACACATAAAACTACGTGTGTTTAATTATATCCATAAGGACATCTAGAAGCCCAAATTTCATGAAGCTAGCTCAAACGGTTACAAAGATACGTAAGTCAAAATGTCGTAAATTTTAGCACTGACTGACTGACATATAGTAGGTACCTAAATCTAATCTACCTCCAGATGACCTAGAACGATGAAATTTGGAATTCAGCTCGGTAATTGTGTGTAAGCGTAGCAAAAATTCTAAAAATAAAAAAGAGTGAAAAAATAGGGGGGATCCCCATACAAAAAAAAATAATTTTTATTTGTAGCGTTGGAACCGTTACAAGCAGATATTTGAAACTATCCCAATATATGTATTATTATATATTTATTATATATATATATCTATATATATTACATATTTATATATTTATTATACAATTTATGTATATGTGCATGTAAAATTAATATTAAATTTATTAATGTATATGTTCACCGGGAACAGTTCCCTATTTGCTTGGCTTACGCTATTACCATCCATAAATCACAAGGACTTAGTCTGGACAGCGCTCTTCTCGACATAGGCACTTCCATATTTAGCAGAGGACAGGCCTACGTTGCGCTCTCCAGAGTTAAAACACTAGACGGAGTACACTTTATTAATCTAGACCCTAGTCAAATTAAGGCACAAGATAGTTCTATAGTAGAATATAACCGCCTGAGATCGTTATATCGCCCGGACTTGGCTAATTTAAGCATAAACAGGAAGCGTATTAAAAAGGTAGCAGGTAATGAATGGGCAATGCGCACTATTATCTCTAACATTCAAGAGAATGTAGACAATATTATTATAGGTATCCAATAAAGCAAAGAAATAGAGTTTAATACTTGTTCATAATGTTATTTTGTTCCTATAAATACATATTTGGATTTTGCATAGAACTTAGCACTCATTTAGATCTCCATTCTTTTTGCGGCGAAGCCCACAGCCAAGCATAGTTTTTGTATTGAACTTGGCTCTCCTTTTTTACATTTATGTTTTTGGTGGGTTATTATTCTCATCATCTGCCTAGCCTTTTCCTAACTATGTTGGAGTCGGCTTCCAGGTTAACAGGATGCATCTGAATACATCCTCCATTTTACATGGAGCGACTCTCTATCTGACCTCGACAACCCAATTACTGAGTAACACGATGCTATGGGGCTTACAGGACCTAAACGCAAAAACGCAAGTTATAGGAACATTAAAGGTATATGATCGACTACAGTAAACAAACTCAGAAAAATATATGATATTCTTCAGGATATATGCTTGGAAGATACTGTGTTGAAAACATAATACAACAAATTTGATACGATAGAAAAAAACCGTGAACATACCTCTAAAAATATTCTTTTTACAATAAAAACCATACTAATACTGTGTACCTAATACTACTACTGTGTGTAATGTACCTAACATACAATTATTCTGATTTTTTGTCAGATTATTCTACAAGCAACTTACTAAAACACTATTGTTTTAATTTTTTAGTCTAAACAATATTTTTTTTGTAATTAAATAATTACTTCATATTTTGCAATAAATTACCAGTGTTGTGTCATCGCGCTTCCCTTTCTTTTCTATGACAGTGACGGCGCTTTAGATCATGTAAGCCCCTTAATAAGACTGATACGTGGATCTTTGTCAGTCGTTACACAGTTACAGTCCGGATCAATGGCTTAACGTGTTTTCCGAGGCACAGAGGGGACTTTGTATGTAAAGATGGTCACCCATCAACGGAACAACCATGGCAAGCGTAGCTTACCCTGATCGACCCGTGCGACTGTTATTAGTTAGCCACAACCCCCTCTTTGTAAGTTATATTATACAGATGATACTAGCTTACACGAGGAGAAAAATTAAGCCAAACCCTTATTTCATTTTATACTTTTGGTACATTATCATGAAATAATATGAATTTTAAATTGTATTTGTTGTCTCCATCCAAAAAATAATTGGCAAAGAAACTGTTATTGTTGTTATACGTAAAAACATTACATAAAGTTTCACATCATCGGCATTTTTAAGATCACCATCCAAATAGTATGACGTTGGTACACTGTCATACCAAGCCTCCACATTTGGCCCCAGGCACAAATACTGGCTCAAATATTCGTTCTGACAGTTTGCTACAACATTATCAACTAGATCGCCATTCAAATGGTGTGACGTAGATTGTCATACCAAGCCTCCACACTCCAAACATTGGCTTAAGAATAACAGCTCAAGAATAACAGCAACGACATTCGAGCCAACTTTGGAGCCAGGGAAGTATAAACAGACGACATCTATTGTGAGTTATTACAAGTACGATTTACATTTGCGTCACTGCCACGCCTGTTCGTTTGGCCAATCAAATGTTAATCGCGGTACCTAATGGCTTCCGATAAATATAGTCTACATTTTTATACACAAACGCAGTGCAAAAGTTGACTAGGGCGATGCCACACGGGCGTTATCAATGCGTTGCGTCGGCGCTGGAACGCCTGAGCGCTGACGTCATCGTAGCAGCGCCCGTGTAGCACTCGCTGCGTCGAAATCACTGCGCTGCGACCACGCAACGCATTGGCTACGCGCGCGCGTGTTGCATCGCTCTAAGAGGTTTCTGCTGCGTCATTTTATTTAGATTAGAGAATCATCAATTACATTATAACCCACATAAAAAACTGCCTATAATTCCCGAAGTATAGGGCAGAAATGTACCTACAGTGCCTACTCCCACATTTCGCTAGTTATAAAAATAATATTTTGCCCATATTTTAATAAGGAAAACAATATTGACAACAAAAACAATATTACAATTGACATCTCTTTCCCAATACTAACTTGTTGTGGGTTTTTGAACTTGGTTTTTCACATATTTAAAAAAAAAGAAAAGCGTAAAAAAGTACGCTCATTTTAAAACCCTAAACCAAAATCTACACAATTAAACCACGAATAGTCTTGACTAGATTATTCGTTTTAAATTTTGTATAAAGCCACCTACACACCTGCGGTACGAAGTGTCGGCATTCGGCGCTTGGCATTACGCCAGAATGACACGGGCCGAAGGAATGCGGCGTATCGCCATCGCTCACAAATCTTCAAATGAAATGTTAATGGTTCCGTTGAAGTGAAGCTCGTATTTTGCGGTACTCAGGTGAAAATTTAACGTGATTAGTTATGGGCAGCGGTTGAGGGTTTGAAGTGTGGTCGGGTGCTAAGAACAGGTACTCCTTAAGGGTGCTCAAAGTGATGAAGGTATTGTTTAAAATGCGGTGGTTTTGTAAACAAGAATCCTTAGTGAGGTAAAAATCCCACAATTCTTATCCCCCAATCACCTGGCACGTTTCGACGGTTTCCCCCCGAAAAGTAATCGCTCTTGAATTTAGTTTAAAAAAATACGGTTCCCCTTTTAAAACAAAAGACGAGCGGTTGTGTCCTCTGTACTAGCTGTACTTTCGGAAAAACAAATGATGAAATTCTAAGCTTGGGATTGAGCTGCTTCCAATTTTTGAATTTTTTCACATAAAAAATTCTCATTACTTAGATCCATTTTACTCATTTTTTTATATAAATAGACCTAATGAGAAAACAATCGTCACTAGACCCATCATGGATCTGGCCAATGGATCTTCTGAGAATAAACGCTTTTAAAAAAAATTATATACATATTGACATTAATGAATTTTTTATACTTAAACAATAACATATGCTTACTTTGTAAAGTGTTATATTATTTTATTTATTGTGAATGTGAAGACGATGTGGGTCATTTTATTATTATTTTTTAATTTTTTATTATTCTCTCTGTTCTGTTAGTTTTTTTTCATGGTCTGGTAGTTTCAAATGTCCTTTCTTTGGTATTGTTCGTCGAATCGTTGAGCTCCTTAAGTCTTGATGAGCTGCACGATTTCTGACAAATGCGTGCACTGACTGGACAGGTCCTATCAATCTGAGTGGTCTTCATATAACCTGACCAAGATTATGTCTGGACTTTAAAAGAGACTGTGAACTCTGAGTTTGTTTCGGCCTTTCTTCTCAGAGTAGTCAGATAGGAACGCCGACCTCATCTAGTTAAAAAAAAATAAGATTGACGTGTAAAAGTGTTTGTGCAAACCTACTTACAAAAATAAAATCATTTATCATGTAGGCGAATGCAATCGCAGTGTATTTTCTCAGCCACTAGTAAAGATTTATATCGATGAAATAAACACTATGTTATAATATAAGCGTCAGTGTTATTGACCTTACCGTTTATTTTCAGAGGAATTCTCACCCGGCTCACAATTACATAGAATTTCGAATTAATATGCGTCGGTTTATTTTATGTTGTTTATTTTATTAGATTGCTGTTTTATATAAGATTGTTTTTGCTATAGTCCGCGCGGAAATAGTTGGCCGCGCCTTAGGTATGCGAGCGGTGGGACGGAGGGGCGGGGGCGCTTGCTGTCATTAATCTCATGTGCGGTTGCGAGTTGCGAACACTAGGCAACCCGCCGCCTCTCCCCCGTCCCTAAGTCTAAACCTAAGGCGCGGCCAACTAGTTCCGCGCGGACTATACTAAACCCGTGTCATATTGAACAGGTGCCTAAACCTAATGATCATCATCATCATCATCATTTCAGCCGAAAGACGTCCCCTGCTGGACATAGGCCTCCCCCAAGCACCTCCACTTCGACCGGTCCTGTGCTTTCCGCATCCAACGGGTTTCTGCGGCCTTCACAAGGTCGTCGGATCGTCATCGGTCGTCGGTCGTCGGATCGTCGTCGGTCAGATGGCCGATGGGACTGAAAGGTTCTGGGGTGGCGACCGCGTACCGGAAGACGTAGCGTTGGAAGGCCTCCCACAAGGTGAACCTAATGATGTGCAAATGAAATTATTTACTGTCGGCACACAACAGTTCTTTATTGTAATTTATTTTTAAATTTTAACCTATGTGACAACATAGGTTAAAAATAAATAAATAATTCTGTAGCTGTAGATGGGACACCACTACAGCTCAAATGTCTCCTTTCCACTCCTCTCTGTCTTCAGCTAGTGTGGACCAATCATGTCTGTAGGCATCAAGCTCATCCCTCCACCTTCTCTTGGGTTTGCCTCGATGTTGCTGGACTTTGTATTCTTTACTAGGTTCTGCCCGCGGTTTCGACCGCGTGGATGGCCGCATCCCACGGGAACACGCTACCGGGAACAAAAATTAGCCTATGTCCTGCCCCAGGACGCCATCTATCACCTTGCCAAATTTTATGGAAATCCGTTCAGTGGTTTTGGCGTGAAGAGGTAACAGACAGACACACTTTCGCATTTATAATATTAGTATGGATTGTAAACAAAATGAAAATACAATTGTTTTATTAAGAAGTTGCATGTAGTAGTCTTGTTTGTTGCAAACAGCGATCACATCTAGTCAAACATTTGTGCATTGTTCGATACCCTACGAGCATGCTACGTCACGCGTAGCGAGCGTAGCACCAAACTTTTGCTACGAAAAATTAATACCGCATTAAGAGTTTCGGATTTCTTAATCATAATTCTATAACTCGATAACGTCATAAAATTGTGTTGTAGTGTTGTATAACCAAACAATCTTGCAAATAGTACAGACTAAATATTTATAAGTTAGCCATAGAGTATTTTAAACGTATTTTAAACAAGAAATTAGTGCGTCAAACGTTAAGACGTCACTAGACGAAATTATTTCGCGGTTACTGACGCTGTCAGGCGTCACAGTGTGAAGGCGTCTTAAGGTCTCTCTACGCTGGTAGTTTGCGTGTCTACGTCTTTTGAACGTAGGTGTCGTGTGACACAGCTTGACCAGCTTCGCTGACTTGACGTAAGTACGTCCAAGAGGCGTGCCCGTTCGCAAGACACCTAAAAGCTAGCACAGACACTAAACAAAATGTTAAATGCGACATGATCGGGGTGACTATTTTTAAAATTTAGTGATCGGTACTGTAGTACTTAATTAAAGAGGTTTGATTTGAATAATATATATTATCGACTTTACAGCTTCATGTTATTTCTAGCACTGCTTCTACTAAACAAAAAACACCTTATTAAAATATTTGACACTTGCTTGAACGTTCGAATGGAACACACCGGCAATTATTACCAGCCTGTATTACTAAAGGTAGGGCTACACAGATAGCCTCTACAGCACCGTATTACCATCGACAAAGGATAGAGATTGATAAAGTCTACGATGATCAAATTCATATAAAATACCTTGACAATGCGTTACTTTAACTATTCAATAATAGTAGATTATGCACCGAGGGGCTAAAGTTGTGTCTTATGTCACGGGCGTCATATTGAATCTCGAGCGCAATGAAGGATTTGGGATGTAACTCCCGAGCGCAGCGAGGGAGTTAAGAGTTTAACTCACGAGCGAAGCGAGGGAGTTAATACAAGAATCCTGAATGCAGCGAGGGATTCAAGCTAGCCCAAGGCAAAGACACCTTTAGCCCAGAGGAGGATACTACTGTGAGCGCTGGGATGCGCTCTGTTGGATTTTCAACGGTCGGCTCAACACCGAGAGTTGAAAATCGAACAGTGTGTTTTTTTGACGCGCTGGGATGCGCTCTGTTGGATTCTCAACGGTCGGCTCAACACCGAGAGTTGAAAATCGAACAGTGTGTTTTTTTGACGCGCTGGGGTGCACTCTGTTGGATTCTCAACGCTCGGCTCAACACAGAGAGTTGGAAATCCAGTGCGCGATAAAATCCCGCCACGATATTTTAACGTCCGTTTTTACGTGGCCTAAAGCTTATAAACAAGGAAAGAAGTTTTTTTTTTAACTTCGAATTACGACATCACGTCTGCCTAACCCGTCTGGGAATACAGGCGTGATTTTATGTTATGTTACTACAATCATATTTATATTGTATGGGTGTAAAAACGATTATTGACTGAAAACTCTGCTGAAACATGCCATTTTCCTCGTTTTTCTTGAAATCAACTCAAATCAAATCTTTAAAATATGAATACAAATAAATGTCTTATTTTATCTTAATTTGTGATATATGGGTTACATACAGGTGTTCATTACATAATTATGTCCATACTAATATCATAAATGCGAAAGTGTGTCCGTCTGTTTGTTACCTCTTCACGCTTAAACCGCTGAACCGATTTAGATGAAATTTGGTATAGAGATAGTTTGAGTCCCGGGAAAGGACATAGGATAGTTTTTATCCCGATATTCCCACGGGATCGACACTAATGCGGGTGAAACCGCGGAGCGCTGCTAGTACCTACTTAATAATGTACATTCCATGGCAGCCACTTGGGCATACAAATTATTAAATCTATATGTATATAGGTATATAAAAGAAAGTCGTGTTAGTTACACTATTTATAACCCAAGAACGGCTGAACCGATTTGGCTGAAAATTGGTGGGGAGGTAGCTTAGAACCAGGAGACGGACATAGGATACTTTTTATCTTTTTTTCTTTTTGAAGTGAAATAGTAGATTATGCACCGAGGGGCTAAAGTTGTGTCTTATGTCACGGGCGTCATATTGAATCTCGAGCGCAATGAAGGATTCGGGATTTAACTCACGAGCGCAGCGAGGGAGTTAAGAATTTAACTCACGAGCGAAGCGAGGGAGTTAATACAAGAATCCTGAATGCAGCGAGGGATTCAAGCTAGCCCAAGGCAAAGACACCTTTAGCCCAGAGGAGGATACTCTACTTTTTACACCTACTGTGAGAAAATAATAGCCATAGTACGAAAATTCGCGCCTTTATTGCGTCTACCAATAAGTAGCCAAGACACGATCAATTCGATTTTCAAAAAAAAAATTCTCTTCTACGGTTTTGTCGTGTGTGTCTATTGATATCACTCTCATGGAAGTGGCGTTTGTGTAAACTAAGCTTTATACAGGGCTGGTAGAATGGTTTTGGATGATTGGCTGTATGCATTTTGAATTTAGAACGTCACTGGAGACACTCGTAAAATTTTAATTTTTGATAAAATGTGATAAATCGACTGTAGTATAGATAGGTTTTATTATTTATTTATTTATTCACAAAATCCACAGCAATCTTAAAGCAGTTTACTTAAAATAAATTAACTAAATTTACAGCCAATTACTATTACGGTATTACGGCGCGGTACGGTATTTGTTATTATTAATGCCAGTTTTAATGTTATTCCATTCCTTTTAAAAAATGGTTCGTAGTTATCTAATTATTCTTACAATATTATGTCTTCGAAAACATGGCAACGATATGAAGAAGCAGTCGTTATGATTTTGTAGGAAATCGAGAATATCATCCACGCATAGTAAGGGTTTCGAGAATAGCTTTCCTCTTTCTGGCACCAAAGGGTGTCTGTTTGTTAGTACTATACTGCCAATTTAGCTGAGCATGTGAGATTCCAAATTCAAATCACATTATTGACCAGCGGGTCATAATGAAATCCAGTACAACATTATTGACCGGCTGTGCCCCCGGCCACTAATGACTCACTTTAGGTTAAGGTTGCTTGACATATAATTTGACATTTTCGAGCAGGTGGTGTGAAAAAAAAATTAAGTATATATATGTATAAAGAAACATTTGTTTCTTGTGGTTTGTGCACACGGCAGCACATCAATGTAAACTCTATACATACCTTTAACTACGACGCGCCGTATAGTGTTAGAAAGAAAGTATCCTTGGTATGATTGGTGGAGTTTTCAAGGTTTCTAAAATTGTCCAATGGTTGCACCTCCTAATAATTGGCAGCCAATTATCATGTTCACGACTACTAAAAAAAACTTGATGGATATGGTTTCGACAGCGACTGGTTCTCTTCGCTTAGCAGTTACTTTTGAGCGATTGCATGTATATTATTACGCATGCACAGTATGAGTGTGAAATACTTTTATTTATTGGCTCTGAGTGAAGAGGTTAGAGCGTCAGTCGTGAACATGTAACAAATATTTTTTCAAAGTCATTACAGATAATTTATAATTTTATTTATTTGTTTTTTAGCACAGATAGAGGAGATTGAGCACAGAACAAAACTATCCAAGGTGCGTACCTTTGGTGAATCAGTAATATATACTTAAAACAGTATTCTTGGCCTTTTCTTAACGTGAATATTTTTGGATACGAGTTTATCCAAAAATATTCACGTTTATTGGACACATATGAGTATATGTGTCCAATAAATAACATCAATATATTTCGTGTCCTTATTTATTTCGACGACCAACTTATATGTGGGTTCCTGAGTCGAATCTCGGTTGCCATGTCTGCAGAATTTATTGCGTTCGCCAAAATTATAGCCTCGAAACTGTCCTTGGACCAAATGTTACATTTTAAAGACGAGTTTACTCGTACAAAACAAACTTTTTTTAACATACTTATGATGTTTTTAATAAAAACAAGTTTTATCACGATTCCAGAATTAGATTTAAATGTTCTTTGTCTCGCAAATATCAGCCATTTTTCCGTCAACAGATATTTTAAACGTGTTCATCTCAATATTTTCGAGTAGAATGTTAATAAATTACAGTTATTAGTCGTTAAGCATGTATTTATCTAATAAAATTAAAACATATTGTTGGCTACGCTTGCCGCGGTCGGTTTGTGGATGGGTGACCATCCAATACATAAATTGAGATCTCTCCGTGCCTCGGAAAGCACGTAAAACAGACAGTGATCGTTACGGGTAGTCAAAAGCCCAAAAGTCTGACTAGCAGTCTTACCAAGAGGTATGTGTTACCCACTAACTGAGTTGTGGAGGTCAGATAAGCATTCGCTCCATGTAAAATACTGGTATTCAGCTGCTTTTGGTTAGACTGGAAGCCGAACTTTGGGGTCGGCTTGCTGGGAAAGGGTATGCAGATTGATTTGTGGGCCTTGGGTTTGTGCAGATAGAAGACACGCGTCATTGTCGGTTTATTGATTGCGTCTATTGAGAAAACAATGTCATAGATAGTAAAAATAGTTATTTGTTTCAGAACACACATACATAATCAGCCTATAAAGTTCCCATAGTTGGGACACAGGCCTCCACTCAGTGAGAGGGAGTGGGCCGTATTCCACCACGCGGGCCCAGTGCGTGTTGGTAGAACACACACGTCGATAATTCATTCAAAAAAATAAACTCACAGTTTAGGTGTTTATGATTTTTTTTTGACCCTATTATAAATTAGTTACCTTTTTACCCGACTGCGGCGAAGCCCAAAAGGAGGGTTATGTGTTTGACCTGTATGTATGTATGTATGTATGTATGTATGTATGTATGTCCGTTTCTTTGTTCCCTAGTAACTTCTAAACGAATGAACGGATTTTGATAAATTATACGTCTTTAGATTTGTCTTGGTGGCGCGAGTGTCACTGGCTATATCAAAATTGAAAAAATATAAAATGGCCGATTTTTGGCGCAATATTATGTCTTCAAAAAAATTTATTTTTCTCGAAACCTATCGAGTGGGGTATCAAAATAAAGGGTTTTTAAAGGTGATTACAAAAATATATACAACTTATATGGTTAAAAGTAATTCGAAGTGACAAATCGTAAAAAAACACGTACCAAGAGCTAAATCGTCTGCGAAATCTTTCACATTTATTTTGTAAACTAAAAAGCTGGAAATAAAAAAGAGTTATTCAAAAAAATAAAAAACCCGACTGCGGTAAAAAACTGAAAAGTTAAAAACAAGCCCTTTTTAAATTAAATAAAAGTTGGAAGCAGGCGGGACCCATAAAATCATTTTTATTATATGTTCAAATTCAAATGGGTCCCGCCTGCTTCCAACTTTTATTTAATTTAAAATGGGCTTGTTTTTAACTTTTCAGTTTTTTACCGCAGTCGGGTTTTTTATTTTTTTGAATAACTCTTTTTTATTAATCTAAGAATCGTTATTTTCAGCGTCAACCAATTAATAGCCAACATCCATTTTCTCACATACCTTTCACCATTCTTACTGAGTTTAACAAGAACTATTTAACCTTCTCTCACGTCTCCTATCACCTCCTCAGAACCATAAGGTCACCAGAGCCCCGTGTGTTGTCGCGTAGTGTAAATATAAACAGTTTATTGGACGGCATACCTCTGTGGAGCCGGATGCCGCCGACCCACTTACTGATGTCCCACTCTGGCATGCGGATGCCTTGCATACCAGGGCTGGCTGGATGCTTGAATGCGAGGCTGGAAGACTGTTTTTATATCTTGATTTAGACCGGTCATTTTGGAGTAATGATGGAAGTTTTAAACGTATGTGACACGATTTTAAGTTAAAACATCTTAGAGATTTTCCTTACAAAATTGCAATGATCATATTTTCATTATTTTACTAGCTGACCCGTCAAACGTTGTTTTGCCATATAAATTATTCCTAGCCACCCGGCGCTACTTCGTTCGCGTGGTGTGCTACCCCTTACCCTACCCTACTCCTACCCTACTCCTACACTACTCCTGCCCCACTCCTACCCTACTCCTACCCTACTTCTACACTACTCCGAACGTACCCCTACCGTACTCCTACCCTACTCCTACCCTACTCCTACCCTACTCCTACCCTACTCCTAACCTACTCCTACACTACTCCTACCGTAGGGTAGAAGTAAAGTTACTATAAGTAAAAAAAAAACGACGGGTTGCACTCCGGGAGTGCCGGCAGAAGTGAAAACTTGAATATTAACGTTGTGCATTTTTGATATTTTGGAATCTTACGAATTTTCGATCAGGTCACGTGTCCTGACGCGAGTTTAACATTTTTTACCCATTACAAAAAAGTGTACAACGCCGCTAAAGAAGTTTTCACACCACCTGCTCGAAAATGTCAAATTATATGTCAAGCAACCTTAACCTAAAGTGAGTCATTAGTGGCCGGGGGCACAGCCGGTCAATAATGTTGTACTGGATTTCATTATGACCCGCTGGTCAATAATGTGATTTGAATTTGGAATCTCACATGCTCAGCTAAATTGGCAGTATAGTACTAACAAACACCCTTTGATGCCAGAAAGAGGAAAGCTATTCTCGAAACCCTTACTACGCGTGGATGATATTCTCGATTCCCTACAAAATCATAACAACTGCTTCTTCATATCGTTGCCATGTTTTCGAAGACATAATATTGTAAGAATATTAGATAACTACGAACCATTTTTAAAAGGAATGGAATAACATTAAAACTGGCATTAATAATAACAAATACCGTACCGCGCAGTAATACCGTAATAGTAATTGGCTGTAACATTAGTTAATTTATTTTAAGTAAACTGCGCTAAGTTTGCTGTGGATTTTGTGAATAAATAAATAAATAATAAAACCTATCTATACTACAGTCGATTTATCACATTTTATCAAAAATACTCTATTTTCACGAGCGTCTCCAATGACGTTCTAAATTCAAAATGCATACAGCCAATCATCCAAAACCATTCTACCAGCCCTGTATAAAGCTTAGTTTACACAAACGCCACTTCCATGAGTGTGATATCAATAGACACACACGACAAAACCGTAGAAGAGACTTTTTTTTTGAAAATCGAATTGATCGTGTCTTGGCTACTTATTGGTAGACGCAATAAAGGCGCGAATTTTCGTACTATGGCTATTATTTTCTCACAGTAGGTGTAAAAAGTAGAGTATCCTCCTCTGGGCTAAAGGTGTCTTTGCCTTGGGCTAGCTTGAATCCCTCGCTGCATTCAGGATTCTTGTATTAACTCCCTCGCTTCGCTCGTGAGTTAAATTCTTAACTCCCTCGCTGCGCTCGTGAGTTAAATCCCGAATCCTTCATTGCGCTCGAGATTCAATATGACGCCCGTGACATAAGACACAACTTTAGCCCCTCGGTGCATAATCTACTATTTCACTTCAAAAAGAAAAAAAGATAAAAAGTATCCTATGTCCGTCTCCTGGTTCTAAGCTACCTCCCCACCAATTTTCAGCCAAATCGGTTCAGCCGTTCTTGGGTTATAAATAGTGTAACTAACACGACTTTCTTTTATATACCTATATACATATAGATTTAATAATTTGTATGCCCAAGTGGCTGCCATGGAATGTACATTATTAAGTAGGTACTAGCAGCGCTCCGCGGTTTCACCCGCATTAGTGTCGATCCCGTGGGAATATCGGGATAAAAACTATCCTATGTCCTTTCCCGGGACTCAAACTATCTCTATACCAAATTTCATCTAAATCGGTTCAGCGGTTTAAGCGTGAAGAGGTAACAAACAGACGGACACACTTTCGCATTTATGATATTAGTATGGACATAATTATGTAATGAACACCTGTATGTAACCCATATATCACAAATTAAGATAAAATAAGACATTTATTTGTATTCATATTTTAAAGATTTGATTTGAGTTGATTTCAAGAAAAACGAGGAAAATGGCATGTTTCAGCAGAGTTTTCAGTCAATAATCGTTTTTACACCCATACAATATAAATATGATTGTAGTAACATAACATAAAATCACGCCTGTATTCCCAGACGGGTTAGGCAGACGTGATGTCGTAATTCGAAGTTAAAAAAAAAACTTCTTTCCTTGTTTATAAGCTTTAGGCCACGTAAAAACGGACGTTAAAATATCGTGGCGGGATTTTATCGCGCACTGGATTTCCAACTCTCTGTGTTGAGCCGAGCGTTGAGAATCCAACAGAGTGCACCCCAGCGCGTCAAAAAAACACACTGTTCGATTTTCAACTCTCGGTGTTGAGCCGACCGTTGAGAATCCAACAGAGCGCATCCCAGCGCGTCAAAAAAACACACTGTTCGATTTTCAACTCTCGGTGTTGAGCCGACCGTTGAAAATCCAACAGAGCGCATCCCAGCGCGTCAAAAAAACACACTGTTCGATTTTCAACTCTCGGCGCTAAGCAGTGTGTTGAAAATCCAGTGCGCGATAAAATCCCGCCGCGATATTTTAACGTCCGTGTGAACGTGGCCTAAGACATTGACGTAGCCAGCACAACAATAAATTATCATCTGCCTAGCTTTTCCCAACTATGTTGGGGTCGGCGTCCAGTCTAACCGGACGCAGCTGAATACCAGTATTTTACATGGAGAGACTGCCTTTTTTTTTTTTTTTTTTTTTTTTCCTATCTGACCTCCACAACCCAGTTACTGGGTAATACGATACCCCTTGGTAAGACTGGTTGTCAGACTTTCGGGCTTCTGACTACCCGTAACGACTGTCAAAGATCCACGAATGACAGCCGGGAGCAACGGCTTAACGTGCTTTCCGAGGCACGGAGGGGTCACGGTATGTAAAGATGGTCACCCATCCACAGACCAACCGCGGCAAGCGTAGCTTAACCTGATCGATCGACCTGTGCAGCTGTTATTATTGAGCCACAGGCCCGGGCCCAGCACAACAATACATAACTTTCCTACTTTTATTTAATTGAAACTAACTTGTTTACATTAGAATTCTTACAACATTTGTTTATTTTTCACTTCACGTTCAAACAACACGAGTTTAATAAAACAGACTATTATTCTTGAATATAACATTTTGTACTTTATTAAGAAACTAGCAGCGCCCCGCGGTTTCACCCGCGTAAGTTTCGATCCCGTGGGAATATCAGGATAGAAACTATCCTATGTCCTTTCCCGGGATTCAAACTATCTCTATACCCATCTAAATCGGTTGAGCGGCTTAAGCGTGATGAGGTAGGTATACAGACAGACCGACAGACAGACACACTTTCGCATGTATAATATTAGTATGGATTAAATCATAATTTTTCTAAGGACCTAACTATGTAGACTTTTACACTAACACTAGCTGCGCCCCGCGGTTTCACCCGCATAAGTCTCGACCCTGTGGGAATATCAGGATAAAAAGTACCTTATGTCCTAATCCAGGGCACGTTCTACCTATGTGCCAAATTTTATCCAAATCCCTTTAACCGTTTTAGAGTGAAAGCGTAACAAACAAACATACAAAAAATCCAATATTTTCTCTTTATATTACTAACTAGCTTCCGCCCGCGACTCCGTCCGCGCGGATGTCGGTCTTCGCGTGGATGGTTTATTTCCCCATTTTGAGTAACTCTGACAATGACATCTTATAAATATCTATTGGACCCACCAAATACGGCTAAGCCTATAATAATTAAGGAGATCCCTCTATTGAGCTACTGCTGTTGAGCTCGCGTTCTGTAGTAAATATTTTTTTCATAGTAATTCCGACCTTGATAAGTAGCATGTAGCAGTAAATTACTGACAGTGACGAAAAGTTTGCAATAATAAAAAAGTGATCGTGACAATGCGACAGAAAGTTAATTGAGAGCTTCAGCATACACAACATTGTTAGTGAGCTCGTCCGGAATATGAACATGAAGATTTCTTGGACTGCTCACACGGGAAAGAGCTACGTAAAGTTGCCCGTGTGAAAAACAACTCGCGGTAAGATCTACGCCAGCAACTCCTAGGGTCTGACCTTGAGCGTTATTTATTGTCATGGCGTAACACAAAGCTACAGGAAACTGTATTCTCTTAAATTGAAATGGAAAATTATCCACTGCGGTTAATGCAACGTGTGTTCGCGGTTCTACAGAACAACGTCTATGAATAAAACTGAAAAATAAGATTTTTTTTCTACGTATTTTTCCAGGATAAAAAGTATCCCATTTTATGCCCAGGATAATAAGGTATAATTATACCAAGTTTCATCGAAATCGAACCGTTAGTTTTCACGTGATGCCTGCATATACAGACAGACAGACAGACAGACAGACAGACAGACAGACAAAAAATTTTTATAATCACATATTTGGGTTTGGTATCGATCCAGCAACACCCCCCGCTATTTATTTTTTCAATATTTTCAATGTACAGAATTGACCCTTCTACAGATTTATTATACGTATAGATTTTACAAGCTGCGCCCTGCGGTTTCACCCGCATAAGTGTCGATTCCGCGGGAATAACGGGATAAAAAAATTCTATGTGTTAATCCGAGTTATAAACTATCTGTGTGCCAAATTTCATCCAAATCCGTAGAGTAGTTTTTGCGTGAAGAAATAACAAAGATACAAACACACTCACAAACTTTCGCCTATATTAGTGTGATTAGTTTAGACAAGACATGTGCCCGATAGGATTTCTCATTGACAAAAATGTCGAACTTCCATAAAAACTTTCATCCTTTATTTAACCCCTTTACGGGGTGAATTTTCAAAAATCCATCCATAGTGCTCACTTTCGCTATAAATGGAACTCTTGTAAAAGAAAGAAAGAAAGAAAAAGTATTTATTGCGACTCGTACAGGAACATCACAAACTAAACTAAACACACTAAAATAAAAATCCAAGTTATATAAAAAAAAAGTAACAAAAATAAAATGAAACAGAAAGTCCTATACGAGGCCAAAAAGCTCCTATCTCAGCATGTCGCTGCGACATTTAAAAAATAAATGTCGCAGCACTGGTATTCTCATAGGGCCCGCAGTGATGTCACGGGCAGTTACAGAAATAAATAAATATGTAAAATTGTGCAAAATTGTGTAATTGTGCAAAATTTCATGCTTCTAGATTCAGCGGTTTTGGCTGTGCGTTGTCTGTCAGTGATGTTTTTTTTTCAAACTCAAACTCAAAGCATTTATTTCAATTAAACCTTGTACAGGCACTTTTGAATTGTCAAAATTAAATAGTCTGTCAGTTAGTCAGAAAGTTGAAGCTAGTTGCCCATTCCAAAACGTAGATCTCTATGGAGAAGAACGGGCAAGAAACTCCATGGACACTCTTTTAAATCAAGTTATTACAAAATCCTGGGTACATTATTCTTGTTGCTTCTATATGTGAGAACAATGTAAAAAAAAAAGACAAATGAAGAAACAATTCAAAATATAAGATTAAAAATAAGCCTTGGCAGTTAAGAGATGACCAGTCTCAACCGACGGCACCCGTTCACGAACATGACGCGTGGATCAGCACCATCCAGCTCAACCATTTTGTAGGGAACCGAATAATCCAACACACGCGCCACCATCGGTGAGACATTTAAGTGAGCATGACACGTTCTCAACTGCCATGCTCTTTCAAGTCAACAACAAAAAAAAAAAATCATAATAAACGGAAACATGGTTCTTACATTTACAAAATTAAAAAAAAAATGCTTCTAAATTATACAAAACTATAGTTTGCAATTTAATTAAGATGTTAATATAATTTACTACCAAACAGGAAGAGGTATCAAATATTGCAGTATTCAACAATTAAAACTGGATTGAACAAAATAAAAAAGTTATGTTCGTAATGTCAGAAAAATTGAAAAAGAAAAAGGGAAGCACCTCTTCCAAATATTGAAATTTTAAGTAGTGAGCCCAAGTGCCTGTGGAGCAGGACCAGCATTAAGCCAAGCATTTTTATCTACGATATAATCATCCAACTTGTAATATGCTTGTCTACATAGTGTGCGTTTAATGCATGTTTTAAATTTCTTCTCATTTAATTGAAGAATATCGAATGGTATTTTATTATAACATTTTACACAGAAACCCATAAAAGAAGTTTTTACTTTAGACAATCTGAAACGCGGTTGATCTAATTTGTCCCTATTTCTAGTGTTAAAATTATGCCTGTCACTTATCTTACTAAAAAGATGTAGATTTTTTCGAACGTACATAATGTTTTCATATATATATTGACATGGAACCGTCATGATGTTAATTTCTTTAAACAGTTCTCGTAGAGAATCGCGTCTGCTGAGCTTGTAGATGGCTCTAACAGCCCTCTTTTGCAGAATGAAGATAGAATCAATATCTGCAGCCCGTCCCCACAACAAAATACCGTAAGACATGATGCTATGAAAGTAACTAAAATAGACTAGTCTCGCGGTATCCACGTCTGTTAATTGGCGAATTTTCCAAACAGCGTAAGCGGCCGAACTGAGCCGCCCTGCAAGTGATGTTAAGTGCGGACCCCACTGTAGCTTTGAGTCAAGCGCGATCCCCAGAAAGACCGTATTTTCGACGAATTCAAGTGTCTCCCTATTCAATACAACATGACATTCATTACTTCTAACATTCGGTAAAGCGAATCTAATGCATTTAGTTTTTTTCTCATTTAATACCAAATTATTCACAGTAAACCAATTATGGACCACATGCATAGCGTTATTTACGTCGTCAAGCTCCTGTGCACGTCTGCTTACTTTAAAAATCAGTGATGTGTCATCAGCAAATAACACCATTTGTGGTTGGTTTTTCAGTAAATGAGGTAAATCATTTATATATACTAAAAATAGGAATGGCCCCAATATTGAGCCCTGCGGTACTCCCATTTTGACTTTTAAGCCCGATGAATTCACACCGTTAATTTGAACTTGCTGAAATCTATCATTTAAATATGATTCTATTAAGCTAAGAGCAAGTTTACCTAGTCCGTAATGCTCAAGTTTCAAGAGCAGTGTTTCATAATTCACGCAATCAAATGCCTTGGATAGGTCACAAAAAATGCCTATAGCATCTTGTGCCTCTTCCCATGCGTTAAAGATGTGTTTTAATAAGGTGACACCGGCGTCGGTTGTACAACGTCCTTTGGTGAAACCATACTGTTGATCGTGTAAGATGTTATTACGATTAAAATGATTGAGCATTTGATTTAACATTACTTTTTCGAACACCTTGCTAAAAGTCCTAAAAGCCTTTTATTAAGTAGATACTACTAAGCAGATTATAATTGTGTAAGTTATTAATTACTCTATCACACATATAAGCCCCGCACGATGATATTGCGACTGGCGGCCATCTTAGTGACGTAGTCGAACTGTCAGTACCGTTCAGCGCTTACGTGTATGTGCGGTGTATGACGTCAAAATGACGTCAAAAAGCTGTTATTGTGACAAGGTTCCATCGCAATATCACCGTGCGGGGCTTATAAACAGTGAAACGGCATTGGATTTATCACACGGATCATCAAAATATTTTTTTTATTTCACATAAACCTACATGGGCACTTATGAAACGTCAGAAACTATGTGTGATATACTTATGTACTAATTTAAAAGAACAAACCGAAACATAGTGTTATCAAGAGTATCTAAATGAAGAAAATAACCATGAAAGTTAGAGTGGGCAGAAATAGAATTGCTCGATTTTCATTGAAACATTCCTCGGCACATTTTTCTCTAAATTCTTTCAAAGGCCCTGACTATGTTTATTTGTTGTTGCATACCTGGCATACCAGAGATTTCAGAGACGCATTTAGAAGCCGACGAGTTACCCAGGTTGCCCTATCCGCTGTAACGTCCAAGGAATTTGCGCGTGCGGCTACTGCGTCGTAGATTGGAGAATGTAGATATAACAGTTTGGTTACGTTAATTATATAACATTATTTTTAGTATATGCGAAACCCGAAACACGTGTCTAGTATTTTTATGCAAACAATCTATGTACAAAATTTCAAAACTGTATCATGAAAAATCACAAAGTTATAAGCTGTTTGTCCGTACAAAAACATGCTCACCCGCGCCGCTCGCGCCGCGCCGTCTTGCGCTCATTGATAATAGTACCTAGGTACCTAACCGCTCGGCGCGGAGATTAGATAACCTACTTAATGTCGCTCGGTGTCCAACTTTTAACCTTTTTTAATATTTTTGGGACAAAATATAACATGGGGTAAAAATGATTGGAATCGATTCAGTTACTTATTCTGAACAAACTATTTTCAGGTTTCGCATATAAGTACTAAAAATAACGTTGTATTATCTGTGGTTTGGTCTAGTTAAATAAACAGTTTTTTTTTTGTTTTTGGTTTGAATTGAAAAGTAGGTATGGAATATGTATGTGCCTTGGCTTTGGACCGAAATGATTGTGCAAGTTTTTATGATATAAAAGTTATGATGTCAATAAAATATCGGAGATGTTTTTGGTAACCCCAACTTGTTATTTTTTTTTATTTATTTGTGTTTTCTTGTTCTGCGTCATTTTCCTACCGCAAATAAACGTATTTTCTTTCTTTATCAAAAAATATTGTTAAAGGCACACAATATTCTACATCTTCATACTAGTTCACCCATACTAGTCCCTGCGTTATCCAGTATAGCTTTGTTGATATTTTTAAACTTGGCGGTAGGTTGCATTATGATCAAGAGACTACTTACAAGAATCACAAGCCAGTATCTTTATTGTGCTCGCCTTGCGCCACGCGAAAATCAAATTTTCTTACGATTTTTACAATTTGCAGGTCAGTGTCAGGTGTCATGCTGGACATAGGCCTCCCTCAAAAGGGGGGGGGGGGGTTGCTATAATTGCCACGCTTGGCAGGCGGGTTGGCGATCGCAGTATGGTATGATGGTGGAATGCATAGAGAACGCTGCTGCCCATTCTCCGGTACGCCCCTTAGTCGCCTTTTACGACACCCACGGGAAGTACGTGTAGTGTCAGGTGTATCTTGATCAAAATATGATTCGCGACTATAATATATTATGTAATTACGGAATTATAGTCTTTATTAAATCAGTTATATATCTCGGTTAGATTTGTACTATAAGCATTTTTCCATATGAGATTTGTTTTTATGGTACTTTAACTTAGAAAGATGTATCTATTAATGATTCTAATGATTATAATTCTGTAAATACGTACCTGTTATAGTCGCGAATCATATTCTGATCATATTCTGACGCTGACCTGCAAATTGCAAAAAACGTAATAAAATTTGAATTTCGCGGGCAACCACTGAGAGCTAGAGCAGTGGTAGCCCCGTGGTAACTGCCGCGACCTGCGAGTTGTAAGTCGTAGGTTCGAACCCTGACAGGCGCCTTACTTTGTGTAAATTATTATATCACCACTGCTCTCAAAACGGTGAAGGAAAACATCGTGAGGAAACCGACATGTCCTGGAGCCAAAAATTCGAAGACACGTGACATCTACCAACCCGCACTGGGCCCGCGTGGTGGATTATGGCCTACTCCCTGTCATCGAGAGGAGGCCTGTGTCCCAGCAGTGGGAACATGAACATGGCTGATTATGCTGGGCAACCACTGCGCATTACTACTATTCACTACGATTATTATGGCCTTGAAAAGTAAAGTAAAAATATTTTTATCTGTGTGTGTCGGTGGGATGGATTTATGACCGCCTCAGAATTATTCGGTGTATTCAATTGTTTTTATTACGTTATTTTGTTTTTCAGATTACGTGATGTTTTGATCTTCGAGCAGAGAGTTCTGTCATCAGCGATATTGTTTGTGATTGAAGTAAAAAATGTAAGTAATAAAAGTAGAAATAACAAGTTAATTGCAACGAATAGAGGTCAGATTTCAATTAGAAATCATTCAGTTTCAAAACTGTTTTATATTTATCAGTAGGTACCTATACGTCTAAAAATAGTAATGTTTAGCCATGTTTAGGTAAATACCATGTGATACGGGAAACTGCTCAATACATTATGTATGACGAATTTTTAATGTTCCGTAGTTTTCCGTTCTTCCTCGGTCGAATGAGGAATGCTACAGTTTTCGCTAAAAGGTAATTAAAGATGCTTTAATGGTGGCTATAAAAGAACTGTTGATCTTTGTGTTAGAACATTTCTAACTTTATTATGTTATTGTATTTAGGTCTAGTGTTTTTTCAGTAGAATAGAAGAAGCCCTTGGGAGTAATAATATCTATTATTAAAGCTGGTTCAGGGGATCTACTGGCTAAGTCCGTCAAGGAAGCTATACGGGTCCGTCAGAAAGTAATCACACTAATATTATAAAGGCGAAAGTTTGTGAGTGTGTGTGTGAGTGTGTGTGTGTGTGTTTATATGTTTGTTACTTCTTCACGCTCAAACGGAGGGACCAATTTTGATAAAATTTTGTATGGAGGTAGCTGACACCCTGGATTAACATATAGTCTACTTTTTATCCCGATATTCCCACGGGATCGACAATGACGCGGGTGAAACCGCGGGGCGCAGCTAGTATAAGATAAGATTATGTTGATTTGCAAAAAACGGTGTTTACATGGCCATATAACCTATATTAATACCTCGGTTTACATAAAAAAAAAAACAAAAATAAGACTTTCGAGTCTTATTTTTGTTTTTTTAGTCGTTTGAAAGTTCCGAGTTAACCCTACACCCGATTAATGAACTTTTTTGGACGGGCAAAAACAAATCGGGAGTAATTCTTCAACCGAAACTATGGATTGCGTGTTAAGGAAGTAAACCTCCAGGGTACGTAGACAGAATGGTGGTGATACTTACTGATGAATGATGATATTAGAAGTTGACGTATCCTTGAGAGGAGACTATGAACTGGGAAATGCAAATGCAAATGCAGCAAAAGAGTGGATCTCTTTACCTGCGTCTGTGTTTCCGAGCGCATACAACCCAATCTCTTCAAAGTAAGAGTGAACAGGCTTCTTCTGGGTAAGCTCACTCCATTGTCGACTTTGTCTCTGTCACCTCTGACCTAGACTAGAGTCAAGAGCAAACCCATTTCAAAAAAAAAAAAAGGTCTAACAGGCAGTTTGGACTCACTGGGAGTAAATACCTGCCAGTAAGATTTAGCTTTTATTCAACTAGCATAAGGTAATTTCAGTGCTTATGCAACACTGGAGAGCGACGGCTGGTAACGGATGTCTAAGTTGTCGTAGATCGAGCTCTGTAGCGTGCAATTGGACTGGACATGTCCAGGAATAGACTGCTTCTTCTTCTTGTCGCCGGCACAACTATATTTTAGACCTTGTTGGCCCAAAACTTTGCCACTTCTACGACGTTGTCGGTGGCAGCGCAGAGATCACTTTTTTTTTTTTGCGGATGGGAAATCATCAAATGAGCCCTCCCGCTCTGGGTGGCACGGAAGGGAGTGTCAGACTCTTACTGACTAAAACCCACCCGTGTTCCTTCCTTAGCCCTTTATGTTCCGGGCCAGCGGTAACCCTTTCGAACAATCCCGCTGGCCCGGCAGGCTTCGGCCCTAAGGAGGCCCCTTCTCGATGCTGACATCTCTTTGAGGCGCGCGTGGAACACGTACGCGTCGTCTGGCACGGGCCTGGTCCTGATCGGACGGTGAGCTACCCATTACTCTCCGCCCGCAGACCCGCGCCTACGGTGCCCGGAAGTCGTCACGCGGCTCCCGACGCCCGGAGCGTCTCCCGCGGCGGCTGGGACGGGAGGCTCTCTCCCTGAGCCGTCCCGCCACCTCCTTCGCTAGCATGACTGCTTCGCAAAAGCAGGCGACTGTCTCCCACTCCCTCTCGCCCTGGACCATGGCTTGCACCAGGGCCGGGCGCGAGAGGTCGAGGAAGAGAGGTAGAGGGCGGGAGGGGGGGGGGGAGGTTGTCGGTGGCAGCGCAGAGATTACTTTGACTGCAAGTTTTGGGATACCGAGGGCAGGATAGGAGGTGGAGCATGGTTTGCGACAAAGCTCCAAAATCACGCCAAACTGCCGTTCCGTAAAGGAAGCCCACTTTACCAGATTGGACTTACATCTTTCCACATGTGTCCAGAATCTGTACCGTCACCCGTTGCAAATAGAATGCTGGCTGATGATGATGACAACTCCAACATAGATTCAAATTGCCACCGTAAGACCCATCTACATTTCACCCGTGACTCCCCGTAAGACCCAGCTACATTTCACCCGTGACTCCCCGTAAGACCCAGCTACATGTCACCCGTGACTCCCCGTAAGACCCAGCTACATTTCACCCGCGACTCCCCGTAAGACCCAGCTACATTTCACCCGTGACTCCCCGTAAGACCCAGCTACATTTCACCCGTGACTCCCCGT
Source organism: Mesoligia furuncula (assembly GCA_916614155.1). Classification (NCBI taxonomy): domain Eukaryota; kingdom Metazoa; phylum Arthropoda; class Insecta; order Lepidoptera; family Noctuidae; genus Mesoligia; species Mesoligia furuncula. The sequence continues at coordinate 24,617,991 of OU744800.1, read as the reverse complement.
AAGACCCAGCTACATTTCACCCGTGGCTCCCCAAAACCGCAGATACAAATAAACAGCGAGTCTACTATGACAAACATGCGTTTGTAAACACATCGTGGTCCGGAATGCGTCTGTCTCGATTTAGCGACTCAGTTTAGTTTGGTTGGCGCCACTCGCAAACCAGCGTTTGGGAGATTCGTCTCATGATGTCACGATTTGTTGACTGTGGTGTGAAGATGCTGCGCAATACAGTGGTGTGATATTTTTTAAAAGCGGACAGGTGGATTAAAAAGTTGGACGAAGACGCTACCTACAAAAGAAAGGAATTCAAGTAAATCAGCCTTGGAATTTGTTTTAGAATAAATATTCTTTCTTTCCATGAATGTCGTAAAGGCAAAAATTTTATGACACGACAGGTGTCATAAAATTTTAGCCTTTACTAACTAAAACGAAAGCATCAAAAAACAAAATAAAAATAAAACATGAATAATATTTAATTAATATTAATAATTTCTCTGTATTTTAAATGGTGTACATAATAAAAAGTATTCTATTCTAGCATCTAGAATCCTTTGCATACATACTTACTTAAATTAACAATTATAATAATTTGCCGAATTGCCTTACACAACCGTTTTAATGCAGAAACCAGCTTCTGAAAAAAAGGCTTTGCCCATCATTTATGAGTTTAAAGATTAACGATACGTATCTACCAAATAAAATAAACCCATGTTGACGTCCTAAAAGAAACGAATTCTTGAAATGAAGATTTAGTAGATGGTGGCGAGATCGGATGCGCCGGCGCCATGGGCGCCATGTTGTAAACAAAAATGCTTGTGAAATAAATCTTTTAATTTAAAATCGTTATGGTGCCGTCGTCATCAATGACGCTATGCTTGTGGAATTGTAGTCAGTAGACTTTCGTTGCATCATTTGATTATGAGTTGCAAATATGTTGTGTTTGTTTTTGTTATCATTGCATTTTGTAGTCGTTTATTACGGTGACGGTACCTGTGCGGCTGTTATTATTTAGCCACGGACAAAACAAACAGCTCATTTATCAAATTAAATAGTCGACAACATCCATCGGTTTCTTACTAAACTTCAACTATATCTGAAGATCCTGCATACTTATCTCTTTTGTTGACTGTACACACAGTAAAATGGATATAGAAACGACATATTAATATTGACTATAAAGGTACTGGTATGGACCTGTGAAAGAAGAAATGACACAGAAATATTGACAATACTGTGTGAGAACAAGAAGTTAGTTAGTATATTTTTTTATCTTATAAAAGCTCAATAAGCAAGAAACAGCGTTTGCTTATAGACATAAATCACACGAATACGATATTTCTTTAATTGTAAAGAGACACCATAAAGCTATTTCGTGTCCTAAGTATTGGCATTGAGAAACACATGTACAACGCGGTCATATTAACTCGACGCATCTCTGGAATGCGAGGCCCGCATTCCTTAGCTCGCCCAGCAAGTGTTAGGCCTTTGTCTTTGTTATCGATAAGCGCGTCAATAATTTGGCTAGTTTTCTGTTGTTGTTTTAATTATATTTTTATTAGGTATATTTAGGTATATTACCAAAAAACCAAAATGACGTCATCAAGGCCAAGCGTCGAGTTAATGTGACCGCGTTGTACCTACCTAACACACGCCCTAAAAACCCCAATAATTATTTAACACCCAAAAAAATTATAAACTCTTTGATTATATTATTGATGTCATTAAAAACTCGGCGCAACTCCGCCGGCGCCACGATGTAAACAAATGTGTTTGTAAGATAAATCTTTTGATTTGTAAACTGCGATGCGCGTGTGACGGAGTGTTTGATTCTGCTGGTAATAAATTGTAGTCCGCCGGTAATTGGCGCGAGTCCTCGTAACTGCTGGAATTTGGCCGAGATTTGGCAGTTATTTGGACGGTACGTGGAGTATTTGGCTGTTGCAATCGCAAGTTTAAATTATAGATGTATCTTCAGTTAAAGACGCATAAGGTGAGGTGGCAGTAATGCGCAGTAATACATTTTTCAACACACTTGCTCGTAAAGTGGCTGTTATTAAACCGCTTTTAGGTCCGTAATGCAGTGTATTAAAAAACGCGTGCTTTTTCTTTATGTTAATCCACTAGTGCTTTATCGCCACAGATAGCTATTTACTATTATTTGCGCTTTTTTAATCTCATCAAAGAGACTTCATTTGAAAGGAAATCCGCGGGCCATATTTCACTTTTTTTTAATAGTCTTTATTGTCCTTGGTCCTGAATTAATATTTATTTACCTTAAGGTGAATACGCAGGAACCACGGACAATTTAAGGTGAATGCGCAGACGTAGACCGTGAAATTCAAATTTCACCGTTTTGAGAATAAAAATCAAAAGTCATTTATTCAAACTAGGCTGAGAATCAGCACTTTTCGATGTCAAAATAACAAAAGACAGTCTTCCAAAACGACCACCCTTCACCGCTTCCTAGTACTTTCGCTGGGGAGAAGAAGTGGCGTAACAAACTCCCCAGCAGCACAGAGAGTAGTGGTGATGAAATTATTTACACAAAGTGAAGCACCTCTCGGGGTTCAAACCTACGACCTACAACTCGTAAGTCGCGGCAGTTACACCACTGATCTCAGTGTTAAAGTTAGTTTACAATAATCTCTCATTCATCTGTTTCTCTTCTGTCACCTCGATGACAGGAGAAGACAAAGAATGGCTGTAGGATAAGCCAGTCAGCATCGTTGGTAGCGAGGCTGACAGAGGCGCCCACGTACCTACTGTTGAATGTGTTAGTTCCATCAATAAAATTTTTCGCTATGGTTCATAATACATTATTCGCTGACCCTTAACCTGTTGAATGCCGTAATTACAGAAACAAGTGAAAATCCATTGTGTCTCCACGTTCGATACGAAGGGTTAAAAATAGTTATGCAATTACAACAGTCCGAACCAAAGGTGACTTGGGATTTGCACAACGATAAAAATAGCATAAACGCATCTCGTCGATTCAGCCGATAGACGTCCACTGCTGCACATAGGCTTCCCCCAATTTGGGGGGGGGGTTTGCCATAATCGCCACGCTTGGCAGGCGGGTTGGCGATCGCAGTATGGTATGACGATGGAATAAATAGAGAACGCTGCTGCCCATTTTCCGGTAAGACCCTTAGTCGCCTTTTACGACACCCACGGGAAGTAAGGGGGTATAAACGCATCTATAACAATCAAATAGTTTTACTTTTGCTGACGCTTCCACAAATTGTGGAAATTGTCACGTACATTTTGCAAACAAGAACACCGTCCACGCATAATGTGCACAAGTCCTTGACATGAAATGCTGAACATTGTACAACGAGAACGTTACAATGAACAATTAACCCAATATTTAACGACGCCAGCTAACTAGGTTTTGGCGACGTTCATAAACAATGATTTTATAGATTTTACGATTGAATCGATTAGCGATGGATTTGTATCGAGTTGGGTAGAAACAATTTGAGGTGGAAGTCAAATGGAAGCTAATTCAATGATCCTAAGATTGCTTGGTCTCAGAACTAATAACACTTCTTCTAGCATTCCTTAGTATTTTCTTTTAGTATGATTTGTGGAGCAGTGGTAACGGCCGCGAGTTACGGCCGCGAGTTACCCAAACAGGCACTTTACTTTGTGTGAATTATTACATCGCCCCTGGTCTCAAAACGGTGAAGGAAAACATCGTGAGGAAAACAGCATGACCTAGTGCGTAACCAAAATAATGTGACATCCACCAGCCCGCACGGAGCCCGCGTGTTGGAATATGGCCCGCTCTGTCGTGTATATCCAATACACTGCAACTCGAGGTACAGTGTTTTGCCTAAACCGCTTGTGTGCCGTATTTACAGACACAATTAAAAAGCCATTGTGTCTCGCGTAGATCTACGTTCCGGCAGACTAAGGGTTAATAGCGCTCAATTGATTTTTTTCGAGGCAGTTACGTAGCCCTGTATTATTACTTTTTCATTGTATGTAGAAGGAGGTCCTAGTATGTTGTAAATATATTTCCAATCCGTACCAAAGACCAAAAAAGTTTTAAAAGCCCTTTTCAGGAAATAGGTACAATCAGCAACAAAAGACGATTATCACTTCAGTTTTTTTAATCTCAGTTATTGAGAAAAATATTTTTTCAAAATTGCATTGTACTTCTGCTGCAATTTTGAACAAATATTTTGCTTTATAACCGAGACTAAAAAAAAACCGAAGTGTTAATTGACCTTTGTTGCTGACCGTACTTCTGAGATCCAGTGTTTCGGATTTACAGGGCAGAGCCGCTCCCTCTCACAAAAAGAGGACGCCAATTATGTCTACTTTATAGGCTGAATAGGCATACTTTTATATCTATTATCTTGATAATTTCAGATTCTGTATACAGATAGCGATGTGTCTCTAATAATAACATAGTTATGTCGTGTATGAGTTACAGGGTAATTTATTAAACCTCAGTTCGACCTAGAATGCGAATTTATCTTATAGCTTCGCTTCAAAAAAACAAAAAAATCGTTTGTTAGACTGTGTGTTTCTGAATTTTTTGACAGACTTAGAAGTTGATTAAATGAAACATTCTTCGGATTTTCCTTTCATTCTTTAAAATATTTGTTGTTGAAAAACAAAATATATTGTAACACTTATTAAAAACCTTGTCTTGTCATCTTTTGTTTCATATTTTGACATTCCACTCACCTAGAACGAGTTATTCCGGTCTGATCCCCTGAACCCCCCTCCAGCCCCCCACCTCGAACGTTTGCTTCTTCATTGGTTCAATGAAACGCATTCCTACAAAAAATATGAGTTTATGCAGCAAAAACATATTCGAAAACTGAATTTAGTAGGCCTGATTTTTCAATCATCTGAAAACTTTATTCGAGAAATAATTTTGAAATTTTGACAGTTATGTCATACAAAAACTGTCAAACGTCTATTTTATTTCTTTACGGGCTGATTTTTCCAACGCCAGATAACTTTATCGTCAATTTTATTCCACGAATAAAAATTATCGGTCGATTAATAACTTTTATTAGGGTTGATTTTTCAATCGACTGATAATTTTTGTTCGTGGAAATAAATTGACGTCTGACAGTTATTGTATGACATAACTGTATGGAAGGACTGTCAAACGATTATTCCTCCGATAAAGTTATCTGGCGTAGGAAAAATCAGCCGTAAGAAGAATAAAGGCCGGTATAAATATTAAACAAATTACCTAATTCCGTTCCGCTTCAGTGACAAATCTCTAATAATATGTGAAATATTCCATGCCAAATAAACTACAATTTTGAATTCTAGTCTATTTGGCATGCAAATCGGCACAATGAGGTAATGTCATTATGAATAGTGTTATTTATATTGTTATTCACTTTTTTATTTATAATGATATCTTCATAAATTGTATTCTTTGAGATTAAAAGACTTTGCGTCTGAAGAAGAGTGGTTCTTGACAGGTCATCATACTTACTGCTTCTTTATGTCCTATATCTAGATTTTATTAATAGAGGAAACGTGTGCAGGGTGCGATGACGCCTGCAGTTTTTTGTATAAGAATTTAAATACATTTGAGCGACTGATAGGGTCACTCCTGTTTATTTTAAATGTATTTTCATGGTAAAGCATCATCTAGGTAAATTTTTTTTGGCTGTTTTGCATTTGGTGTATAAAATAGCAGTCTTTTTTACATTATTCTCACATAGTTCTCATCATCATCATCTCTCACATCATTATCACAGTGATATCCATAATATAAATACTAGAAACAAACACAAATTTGTTGTACCTACAACAAGGCTCATGAAAATAGGTGGCTCGTTCAGATGCCGTATAAACTTTTATAATAAACTACCAAGCCACGTTCAAGATCTAAGCCTTAAATTCAAATCATTCATTAAACGTAAGTTGTGCCAGATAGCCTTATATACCGTTAAAGATTATATTGAGGACAAAAAGGCTTGGTATTGAGCTGCTTCCAATTTCTGCATTTTGAATATTTTTTTTTTATATACACATTGACATTAATGACTTTTTATAAACAATGACATTTGCTTTCTTTGTAAAGTACCTATTGTATTATTTTATTTATTGTGAATGTGAAGACCACGTGGGTCATTTTATTAATTTAATACTTTTTTTATTATTCTTTCTGTTCTGTTAGTTTTTTTTTCATGGTCTGGCAGTTTGAGTAATTTATGTGGCCTACCCAAATGTCCTTTCATTGGTATTGTTCATCGAATCGTTGAGCTCCTTAAGTTTTGAGTTGAGCTGCACGATTTCTGACAAATGCGTACACTGACTGGACAGGTCCTCTCAATCTGTGTAGTTCTTTCCTCAAAAGACCACCTCAGACATCGATCTACATAGTCTTCATATAACCTGACCAAGATTATGTATAAAAGAGACTGTGATTTAGTTTAAAAAAAAAACATGATTGACGTGTAAAAGTAAGCACTTTTACACGTCAATCATGTTTTTTTTTTTTTAAACTAAATCACAGTCTCTTTTACAAGTTTTTTGTCTCTTGTACAAGCGTACAAACCTACTTACAAAAATAAAATCATTTATCATTTATCATATAAAATCAAAATAAATGATGTAATTTTGTATAATTTAACAAAGGGCCCATGGAATTTCTTGCCCTTTCTTCTCCACAGGTACTTACTACGCTTTGAAATGGGCAACTTTATATTTTTGACTGACCGACTCCTTGACAATTCAAAAGTGCCTGTAAATGGTGTAATTGAAATAAATGCTTTGAGTTTGAGTTTTAGTGTCTTCGATTGGATATACTTCTATGAATTTCCGATCCTGGCAGGCACCTAGTCATCATTCTCACTACCATATTACTGACTGGCATGAGCTATCTTATGTCAAATGTTTATTTCTAACACCATTGTTTATCATTGTTTAATGTTTATTGTCGATATGTACCTACGTCAAATGATCGTGGTATGGATTAATCTAAGCATATTTATCCATTCGTCAAAATGTGACGTAGTTTGAGATGAGATAAGTACATAATAAAACTGTAACATAGGAGTGTGCTAAATATAAATGCATGTTAGTACTTAATTAAGAGCCCATCTATAATAGGACTCCAACCTGTAGAAACAAAATAAACGCCAAACAAAGACTGCATAGAACCATTTATTAGTCATCACAGAAGCACTCCTGATTTCACTTCTGGCAACTTCAGTCTGGCGTGTTGCCAGCCTGTTAGGGCCGATCAGGTGTTTAAGTGTTATTTGGCATTTGGCTTCAAACATCTGCAAGATAAAGACGTCCAAGTGGTAATGTGCTTAGATAAATTGTTGATTTTGAAATGGAGAAGACTTAGGGCTTGTTGTTAAGGTGTAGTTAGTGCTTTGTTGGATGCCAGATGTTTGATAGTAATGGGTGAAACAAATATGTAGGCTCATGAGTTTTTAAAAGCACTGATTTACAATGCCATACTGTGATTATGCCTTTGGCGACCATACATGCGACAGTCTCCCGAAAAGATATAGCCGTATGGCGGAGAAATTCTGTAACATACTATCAGTAGCAATGGCTTTCATTTTGACTGTTCGACAACATTAACACGTTGACTGCCAGACAACAGACACAATAGAAAATCTATCGTTCGCGGTCACCGGTGACCGAGGTGGCAGTCAAATTCTTAATTGTGTTATTTACTCTGTTGAGCAGAGAAATTTTTCGAACATTTTATAAATTTTTAAATTTTTATAGAAATGGCACACCAACGATATATTTACAAGGGTAGTAACAATAGATAATCACGAGTCTTCAATTCTGTGTAAATACATCACTTATAGGCATGCACAACATTCACATTATAAGGTTAATAATAATAATTCATTAAATTATTAATCTATTAGAATATAAGCAAAACATACAATTTATACAAAAAAACCGGGCAAGAGCGAGTCGGACTCGCGCACCGAGGGTTCCGTAACATCCGGGTTTATGCATAAGGTTTATGTTTATGAAATTAAATGTTTTTTTTAATTTTTGAGTTGAATGAATGGTAAATTGCGGTTTACGATTTATGACGTATTAAAAAAAAACTACTTACTAGATCTCGTTCAAACCAATTTTCGGTGGTAGTTTACATGGTAATGTACATCATATATTTTTTTTACATTTATCATTCCCTTATTTTAGAAGTTACAGGGGGGGGGGGGACACACATTTTACCACTTTGGAAGTGTCTCTCGCGCAAACTATTCAGTTTAGAAAAAAATGATATTAGAAACCTCAATATCATTTTTGAAGACCTACCCATAGATACCCCACACGTATGGGTTTGATGAAAAAAAAATTTTTGAGTTTCGGTTCGAAGTATGGGGAACCCTAAAATTTATTGTTTTTTTTCTATTTTTGTGTGAAAATCTTAATGCGGTTCACAGAATACATCTACTTACCAAGATTCAACAGTATAGTTCTTATAGTATCGGAGAAAAGTGGCTGTGACATACGGACGGACAGACAGACAGACAGACAGACAGACAGACAGACGGACAGACAGACAGACAGACAGACAGACATGACGAATCTATAAGGGTTCCGTTTTTGCCATTTGGCTACGGAACCCTAATAATTAAGATTAGATTACAAAAATAAAGTAAAAAGTAATACATTTAGTCACATTGCACTGAAACAATAAAACCATAGAAAAATAAGGAACATATGAATTCAGCAATGGATTAGCAATAACATTGATCCTTCAAAATTATTCAAATTTTGATTGAGGGTGCAGGTTTGCGCACGTAGACTGCAGAACATTAGAAAAATTTAGTAGTCTTTTGTTAATATTGTTACTCCCGAACACTGGATAGGCATTTGGAATCACTAATCATGATCTTTGAAACATTACTTCCATAGAGCAAATGCAATTATCTGCAAGGTGCGGTTAAACTTCCTCAGACCCGAAAACATGTGTAGCCAGGATATAATTATGTTGTCATCATATGCCTAATTGGCGTTTACTCAACTATGTTGGGGTCGGCTTCCAGTCATATCAGATGCAGCTTAACAGTATTTTCCATGGAGTGACTACCTATCTGACCTCTACCACCCACAAGACTTAAGTTACTGGGTAAGATTGAATGAAATTAAGTATTGTGTAGCATATAAAATCCCTCGAACTTGCCGCGGAATGTTCTAAAAAATGTTATAATAGATACTAGATGGTGTTCTCATTCTTACTTAATTTTTCCCTGTCTCCCTTGGACGTTAATAAAAACATAAGCGTCCGGTTATAATTAATGATAGGCAAAGAATTTCGATATTCGTAGTTAAAGAATTTAGATCTTGACGTGGCTTCAGGAATTCCCTGAATCTAGGACAGCACTGCTTCTAAATATAAGAGCGGATATAAATAACTTGCATATACTTTGAATAATTTTTTTATCGTTTACTGCGATGTGCATACGAGATATTTTTGCAAAAGATAGGTACTTCTTTTTATCCTGTTCCTCTTATCTGAATCATGAATACGTCGGGCAAAATTAACTGTGGCCGTATATCGATTTCTAAATTTTTATCAAAATTTTAAATTCCTTTTTAATCATTACGGTAATTTATTTGTCAATGTAAGGCTAGGGTTTTCTAAGACTGCAGTGACCGTCACATAGCGTCCGCAATTTACCGTTGAATAACGTCACTGAAAAGTTATTTATGAAAGTAAGTATCGGTATGTGTCTAAACACACTATGCCGAAATTACGCGACCGAAGTTATAAGTAATAAGTTATAACTAGCTAAAAACCATGTTTAGTAAACCATTACTTACTCCTTTACTTATTCCTTTTAAAAGGAGTAAGTAATGGTTTACTAAACATGGTTTTTAGCTAGTTATAACTTATTACTTATAACTTCGGTCGCGTAACTTCGGCATAGTGTGTTTAGACACTATGAACTATATTTGCGGTGCAAGGTTTCCATAGAGAGCGTTTTTTTGACACCGCAAAGTCAAATCAGCTGCCATAACTTTCATGATGGCCGTCACTGTGGCCGTTATATGGCGGCCACCGCTCTTCTAAGAAACCGTAGCTTTTTTAACTAGTGCTTTTCTTTTCAGTTGGCCGGAACGATCGTATCTCTTCTTTCGTTAAAATCATAACTAATCCTACTTAGGTAAGTATGAAGTGATTCACTTAAATTACCCACTATTTATAGGAGATATTTTAAATGCTAACTTACAAAATACACTCCCGGACTCCTAGATTGAGCGACTATACATATTTACATGTAGGAATAATAAAGGTCTAAAACATAAAATTGATTATGAATCACAAAAAGATTTTGTGTAAGTAGTTTGAAGCCGATATACTGGGCATCATTTTGGTGTCAGCATTGTTCTAAATTTTAATTGCCCATCATCTAAAAAGTTACAGACCTTTAAACACAAACATGCAGGGTGGCTCGATTCTGGTGTATTTTCTTCATTTATGCTTACCAAGTACACAGTTAAGCGTACAGTTACAGTTACAGTTTTCCACACTAATAGTTAAACGTTACCTAAATAACAGAAACAGTATCAGTTGAAATAAAGCGTGTTAACTTCTCTTGTAAATCTCGTTCATTTGTCATGTGTCGTATTTAATCTTACCGATTCTCCGGTTTTAATGTGAGAACCGTCGGAGCCAGAAAATTAATCATTCTTAGAAAATGTATCGCTTTCATTAATTATCTCGTTCTTCGCGAATTGAATTGAACTACTTTAAAAAAAAAAGCTAATTGTTACAAGATTTTTGTTCATAAAGAACTGGTTGTTTTTAATATCGTCGTGTTAATATGATGTGCCAAATTTTAATAGAACAGACCTTTACAATTAATCTGGCTTATCCTGGCCCCAATTTTCTGAACTGCGGGATAATTGTGTAACCCACTATCAGTAGCAATAGCTTTCATTTTAACGGTTCAGCAACATTCATTGCTTTATTTATGTTGTTGAGCAGACAAATTTGTCGGACATATATAGTAATGGATTGGCAATGGCGCCGATTCTGTTGTTCACAAACTAAACTAAATTTAAGTTCAGGCATCTTTTTCTTTCCATTTCATTAAGACAAGGACAGAAGATAAATATTAGTTTAGTCCTGTCAAATTAGTCAGCGCCTGGCGTATATTGACGTATTTTTAGTAGCCAATTTTTTAATCTCGTCTAAAGTTGTCTATGGAGTGTCTTAATTTGACAGGACTAAACTAATATTTATCTTCTGACCTTTTCTTAATGGAATAGAAAGAAAAAGATGCAAGTTTAGTTTGTGAACAACAGAATCGCGCCAATATCCTTCAAAATTATTCAGATTGTGATTATTAGTGGGTGCTGGTATGAATAGTATTGAGTAGGTATCGTAAAAATGTAGAGAGTCATTTGTAGAATAGAATAGAATAGAATACGCCATATAAATTACAGACATATAAATCTAGAAACTGTACAAAGGGTGACACAATGGGCGGTCTTATCGCTAAAAGCGATCTTTTAAAGACAACCTTTGGATGGATTAAAAAGGAAAGGACAGACAAATATATGTATTCTGTCAATGGGACTTTTTATTTTAATTGTAGAAACATATTACATGACGAGAGGACGCGCCATTTCATTCAAAAGAAATAACAATTTATTCATTCATCATCATCATCATTCATGCGGTCATCTTCTTTCCTTGCTTCTTTGGAAATTCTTTTTTTTTCAAATTGAGTGAAGTACTTAATGCTCCTTACCTACTTCAAATATCTGGAGCCCAAAATATAAGTTTTATATATTTCTACAGTAGTTATGTGACTTTGTGTACTATTTGAATCATGAGGATTACATCATTCATTACAGGCAATGAGATTCAATGACCGCAGTGAATTGGTCAGTCTAATTGATGAGGTCATTTTAGTACATACTAGTTTATATACCATAATCACTATGATGTAGTTGCTCATTCATGTCGATGAAAAAATCCATTAATAACTAAAGTGCCTACATTAAAAGATGGATAGTAGGTACTTTTACATATCAATATTTTTGATTTTCTTTCAAAACATCTATCTGGGAATTGTCTCACTTCTGGATTCAGAAACCCGTTAATATTATTATCTATGGGTGTCTTCTAATGCAACTAGATGGAACAAAAATGACGGATGACACTAACATAATGGGTGTCAGCGATATGCGTCCTGCACCCAAACTGCGCAATACACTTATTTTCGCAATCCGAAGGATTTTGAAGAAAATTCCTAATCGATTGCTTCATATGTTTGAAAAATTCCACAGCTCGACAATATAAATAACGCAATGAATGTTGTTGAATTGTCAAAAAGAAAGGCATTTCAATTGTAGGTTATGCAATTACCCCACAGTTTTCCTGTTGCTTTCTTTTACCGAAATTAAATACTAACCTCATAAACATTGACAATAACTAATTATTTAATGACCCGGAGTCTCATTTAATATGTTCAAACACACATAAACTGCCAAGAACAACAGCTTCATTGGCAATATAACTAAAACTAACCGGTATAAATTACTAGACCGTTTAGAATAATATTAATGACACATAAATTAAACATTGAAAGTAATTAATTAATGCTTGTAACTAATATCAACGTTAATTTATGTCTTATTACATGAAGCGTGGTTTACTTTCACATTTGACAGATATTCTCTTTAACGATCTAAAGTGCTTTGGAAAACTGTCTGAGATTTAATTTGAAACATATTGAGTCCTGAAGACAACACAGTATTCTTGGGCATAACTTTAGATGCTAAGCTTCAGTGGGGTCCACATATAGATAGATTGTCAAAAAAGCTAAGTTCCGCAGCATACACTGTTAGAAAAATTCGTAATTTAACTGATATAGAGACTGCCCGTTTAGTGTACTTTAGCTATTTTCATAGTGTAATGTCGTACGCTATTCTGTTGTAGGGAAATGCCGCCGATATTCAGACTATCTTTGTTTTGCAGAAGCGAGCTGTTCAGCAGTGAAATTAAGTTCGAGACACTCTCTCAAAGACAAATTTAAAGAAACTAATGTAATCACTGTGCCTTCTCAGTATATTTATGAAAATCTTTTATATGCCCATAAAAACATAAATTTGTTTACATAATACGGTGATATCCATAATATAAGTACTAGAAACAAACACAAATTTGTTGTACTTACAACAAGGCTCAAGAACATAGGTGGCTCGTTCAGATGCCAATGTATACGCTTTTATAATAAACTACCAAGCCACGTTCAAGATCTAAGCCTTAATAAATTCAAATCATTCATTAAACGTATCTAAGATGTGCCAGAAAGCCTTTTATACCGTTAAATATTATATTAAGGACAAAAAGGCTTGGGATTGAGCTGCTTCCAATTTCAGCATTTTGAATATTTTTTTTTGTTATATACACATTGACATTAATGATTTTTTTTTATAGACAACGACATATTTTTACTTTGTAAATTATTATATTATTTAATTTATTGTGAATGTGAAGACGATGTTAATTATTCTCTCTGTTCTGTTAGTTTTTTTTTTCATGGTCTGGCAGTTTGAGTAATTTATGTGGCCTACTCAAATGTCCTTTCTTTGATATTGTTGGTTGAATCGTTGAGCTCCTTAAGTCTTGAGTTGAGCTGCACGATTTCTGACAAATGCGTGCACTGACTGGACAGGTCCACTCAGTCTGTGTGGCTCTTTCCTCAAAAGACCATCTCAGACATCGATCTACATGGTTTTCATATAACCTGACCAAGATTATGTCTGGACTTTAAAAGAGACTGTGACCTCTGAGTTTTTTTCGGCCTTTCTTCTCAGAGTAGTCAGATAGGAAACTGCGACCTCATCTAGTTTAAAAAAAGCATGATTGACGTGTAATTAAAAGTGTTTGTACAAACCTGTTGAGATTTTAAATGGAAACTAACTATTTTTATACTAGATATTTATTTTGTAACCAGAGAATACAAATACAACACACAGTTCGTACATCAGAAGGATGCTTTGCTTAGGCAGAGAGAGAAGGAAAAAGGAAGTACACTTACACCGGTGTTGCCACACACACACACACTAATAATATTAGGCAATGACATTCAGTATTATACAGCTATAACCGGCAGGGTGTACACAATTATAAAATAAGAAATTACAACTATATTGGCACTGAAACATGGTCGCTCACAATGTGCCTTATAAGAACGCTAAAAGTCACCCAAAGGGCAATGGAGAGGGCTATGCTTGGAGTTTCCCTGCGTGATCGAATCAGGAATGAGGAGATCCGCAGGAGAACCAAGGTAACCGACACAGCCCGAAGAATTGCCAAACTTAAGTGGCAGTGGGCAGGGCACATTGCTCGCAGAACAGATAGCCGATGGGGCCGAAAGGTTCTGGAGTGGCGACCGCGTACCGGAAGACGTTGCGTTGGAAGGCCTCCCACAAGGTGGACCGACGACCTTGTGAAGGCCGCAGGAACCCGTTGGGATGCGAGAAGCACAGAACCGGTCGAAGTGGAGGTGCTTGGGGGAAGCCTATGTCCAGTAGTGAACGACTTTCGGCTGAAATGATGATGATGATGATTACAACTATATTATTAGATTACTTCAACAAAACCTACTTACAAAAATAAAATCATTTATCATTTAGATACTTTAATAATCTACATAAATTACGGAGAAATTTAGTGCTTCGAGACAGAAAACACAAAGTGTTCTTCTATTCATATTATAAATTAAAGTCGCTTTTCGTGTTGGTCTGCGTGACCGCGTTATTCTTTTAAACTACACTACGGATTTTGATTCGGTTGTCACTATCATTTAAAGAATTTATTCCGAAAGGTTTGTGTGCATATATAATACATATAAATTAAACTTACATTCCATCTTAAAGAGAGCCCTGTGTCCTAGCAGTGGGAACGTTATATGCTGATTATGCTTATGTTATGCTATGCTTATAAATAACTAGCCTCTACCCGCGACTTCGTCCGCGTGAAATTTTCCCCTCCCCCCATTCACCCTCTTAGGGGTGGAATTTCGAAAAACCCTTTCTTAGTGGATACCTACTCTTCACAAAGAACACACACTCCAAATTTCATGTCTCTAGGACCAGTGGCTTAGGCTGTGTGTTGATATATCAGTCAGTCAGTCAGGATTTTGGATTTTATATGTATAGATAAATAAATCTCTATGTTTTGCCAAGTCGTAAAAACCGCGCGAAGCATGGGCACTAGTAAAAATATAATTTATAATATTGCACTCGTGTCAGATACTTCTTCCGTGTTGTCGGCTTAATTTTTCATTTGTCACGTTTCCATCATTATAAAAAGTAACAACAAGCTATTTCTGAAATTACTTGTTAGTTTTGCGAGCAATAAAACGGTTTTAGAAACATAGCGGATTTTTTGTAAAATGTAAAATTTACCTCATCTGCCTAGTCTTTTCCCAACTATGTAAGGTTCAGCTTCCAGTCTACACTGGATGCAGCTGAATATGCCAGTATTTGATTGTAAAATGTACCTACAGGTAAATAAATAATCATAAATAATATATTAATCATCATCATCATCATCATTTCAGCCGAAAGACGTCCACTGCTGGACATAGGCCTCCCCCAAACACCTCCACTTCAACCGGTTCTGTGCTTCTCACATCCAACGGGTTCCTGCGGCCTTCACAAGGTCGTCGGACCACCTTGTGGGAGGTCTTCCAACGCTACGTCTTCAGGTACTCGGTCGCCATTCCAGAACCTTTCGGTCCCATCGGCCATCTGTTCTGCGAGCAATGTGCCCTGCCAATTCTTCGGGCTATGTCGGTTACCTTGGTTTCCTGCGGATTCCTGATTCGATCACGCAGGGAAACTCCAAACATAGCCCTCTCTATTGCCCTTTGGGTGACTGCTCCCAGTGTAAATAATACTAATATAATAATACACTGGAATAATGCCTGCATTGATTAGCCGCAATAAAAAAAAAATTTAATCCTTACAGGCAGTAGCAAAATTTACAGGCAGATGAGACATTTCAGCCTCGTCTATGGCATACCAACGCACCTACGACGCGAAATATATGTTTTTTTAAATTTGCAGGCGAGTGTCAGGTTGTATTTTGATCAACAGATGATTCGATGATTCTATGTCCTTCTCTGGGATGTCTATCTCTCTGCCAAATTTTATTGAAATCCGTTCAGTGGTTTAGGCGTGAAAAGGTAACATAGAGACAGACAGACAGAGTCACATTCGAATTTATAATATTAGTATGGATGAATACATTTTTGTTGTTACGGTCGCAAATCATGTTTTAATCAACATACACCCTGAAATGTATCTCACGGGCTTCTCTGGCGTCAATACTACTCTAATTACCGGTACACGGTGTACCTTTGTACCGTACACCCCATTCTTAAGACACTCTTTATCCATCAGTCAGCTGTCCCTTTTTCAACCTAATATCTCAATCAGTACACGTGGACAAAAATATCCGAGAATGCATTTCTTAAACCGTTTGAACTTCACAGCGGTCTATTCCGAACGACTGACTCATGGTGCATCGATGTTGAGTGGTGATGCGTTTCTCGAAATAGGTAACAGCGCATTACATATTTAGCCTGAACCTTTTTGTTGCCATATTGTTTAGTGCAAATATTTGCTCTGTGTTGCCAGGAATATGTTTTTGATTTGACATTTTAGGAACAAAGGAAGGTGTGAAGGAAGTGTTGCTGCTGTTTTATCTTGGGAGTTTCCAGGTTTTGAGTCATGCTGTGTAACATCGAAGGTGCGTTTAGACTGAGCGTTATATATAAATCGTTAATGCGGCACCTTTCTCATTAACATATAATCTGTTTTAAAAGTGAAATTTCCTTGAGAAACGCCCTTCTAACCATAGGTAACCGTAGGTAAGAAATCTGATTTGGGTTACCTACGCTTAGAAGGAAGTTTTTCAGCTCGTTAGAGCTGGGCACGTTTGACCAAAAACGGTTAGTTGCAGTTTTGACGCAGATTAGATAATAGTGGTTTGAGGTAAATATCAGGAGATTTTTCATACTCAAATAATTAATTCCAAGCCACTTTTTTTTTCGTGTGGGAAATCATTAAATGAGGGGTCCCGCTCTGGGTGGAGCGGAAGGGAGTGTCAGACTCTTACCGACTAAAACCCACCCATGTTCCTTCCTTAGCCCTTTATGTTCCGGGCCAGCGGTAACCCTTTCGGACAATCCCGCTGTTTCCAAGCCACAAGAAATACTTATCATTAGAATAAGGAATAAGTTGTTATTTATACACATTTAATTTTCGTTCTGAATAAACCATGTATTTTCGTTAGAATATGTTTTGATACTACGAAGAATTCCCTGAAACTTTGATTTTGAAACAGTAATTTGTAATTATACATATTCATTGTTGAGATAAACATGTCATTACAATGGGTTTTGGCAGATACATGGCATGCTAGCCTTCCCTATCAATTAGGGACTGCTCTAAATAGTTCACGACCTTCGAACCATTTTTTAGAACAAAGGAAATCGATTTCCGGCCGTCTTGTTCTAGTAAGGACTTGTCCATACTGTGTTTAATTTGTATATCAGTCGGACTTTTTTTTTTTTGCGGATGTGAAATCATCAAATGACTCCTCCCGCTTTGGGCGGAGCGGAAGGGACTGTCAGACTCTTACTGACTAAAACCCACCCGTGTTCCTTCCTTAGCCCTTTTGTGATCCGGGCCAGCGGTAACCCTTTCGGATAATCTCGCTGGCCCGTCAGGCTTCAGCCCTAAGGGGCCCCTCCTCGATGCTGACATCTCTTTGAGGCGCGCGTGGAACACGTACGCGTCGTCCGGCACGGGCCTGGTCCTGATCGGACGGTGAGCTACCCATTACTCTCCGCCCGCAGGCCCGCGCCTGCGGTGGCCGGGAGTCGTCACGCAGCTCCCGACGCCGGGGGCGTCCCCCGCGGCGGCTGAGACGGGAGGCTCTCTCCCTGAACCGTCAAGCCACCTCCTTTGCTAGCATGACTGCTTCGCAGAAGGAGGTGACTGCCTCCCTCTCCCTCTCGCCCTGGACCATAGCTTGCACAAGAGCTGGACGCGAGAGGTCGCCGCCGCTGCCGATCGCCTCTACGAGGACACGGCGGTGCTCCGCCCAAGCGGGGCAGACCTCCACCGTGTCCTCTGGGCGATCCTGGCAATGGTGACACCCGGGCGTTTCCTCCCGCCTGATGATATGCAGGAACCTCCCGAAACTTCCGTGTCCGGTGAGGACCTGCGTCAGGCGGTAGGTGAGGGAGCCATGGCGCCTCTCTAGCCACTCCTGAAAGAGGGGTCTTATCCCCGCTATCGCGGCGTGCCCTGCGCTGGGTTGCGATAGTCGCTCTTTCCATGCCGCCATGAGATCGCGTCGGAGATCCGTCCGCTCCGCAGCGATTTGCCGCGGAAGCGGATCCTCCGCCCGGCGTAGTGCCTCTGCGCGCCATTCATACAGGCGCGCGAGGACTATCGCCTCCAGATCCCATGGCGGCAGTCCGGCAAGGAGGCTTGCCGCCTCGACCGAGATCGTGCGGTAGCCCCGGATAAGCCTTACGGCTACCACCTTCTGGGGCGCGTTCAGGTAGTGGGCGGCTCACCGCCGCAGTGAACGCGCCCACACCGGGGCCCCGTATAGGGCCATGGACCGCACGACCCCCGCGTAAAGCCTCCGGCAGGAGGCGTTTGGCCCCCTCAGGTTGGGCAAGAGCCGCTTGAAGGCGGCCCCGGCCCGTTCCAGTTTGGGGGCCAAACGTCGGAAATGCTCGACGAAGTTCCACCGGCTGTCGAGGACGAGACCCAGGTATTTCATCGTCATCTCGACGCCGATGTGAACCCGTCCTACCGTTAGTTGGGATCCCGATGGTGGCGCGTTCCGAGGCCCATGAAATGACATGGCCTCGGACTTGTGCAATGCCACCTCGAGACCCAACTGCCGGATCCTCTCCACTACTATCGCAACCCCGCGTGTCATCGCGTCGTCCGCCGCCTGATGCGACCTCCCCTGCGCCAGGACCAGCGTATCGTCAGCGTAGCAAATCACGCTGACGCCATCAGGGAGGTCGGCCCCCAGCACCCAGTCGTAGCCCACAGGAGCGGCCCCACGACCGATCCCTGCGGGACACCGCACGACATCTCTCGCCGGTTCCACTCCCCATCGCGACCGGGGTAGATGACGGCTCTGTCCGTCAGGTACGCGTCGACTATTCGACGGAGGTAGGGCGGCACTCGGTGATACCGGAGTGCCTCCACAATGCAGCTCCAGGGCAGGGTGTTGAACGCGTTGGCTATGTCGAGTGAGACCGCCACGATGACCTCACCCCGGGACACCGCGTCCCCCGTCGTGCGGGCTCTCACGCGCATGATGGCGTCCACCGACGAGCGCCCCTTGCGGAAGCCAAACTGGCTGTCCGCAAGATCCGGCCCCGTCTTCACCAGGTGCCCGACGAGGCGGCCCGCAATCACTCTCTGAAAGAGCTTGCCGACCTCGTCGAGCAGCACGATGGGCCGGTATGCGGACGGAGAGTCCGCAGGGCGCCCTGGCTTCCGAATGAGGACCAGCTTCCCCGTCTTCCAACGGAGTGGAAACTGGCCTCTCTCCAAACATGCGCTTAAGAACGCCTCCAGTCGAGGCCCGAGAGCCTCGAGGCCAGGACCCAGGCTTTACCTGGCAAGCCGTCGGGTCCTGGGGCGGTAATTTTGGCCTTCAGCCTTCCTACCGCCGCTCTCAGTTCTACCCCGGTCACTTCAGGGATGTCGTCGTCATCGTCCGCGTGGTCCGCTTCGGGCACCGCAAGTGGCGTGCCGTGGCATGGGCGGGGGAGTGTGCTCCCCCCGTGAAGGGAACAGAGCGCTCACCACCTCCTCCACCAGCTGGGGCGGAGACTCTGCGTCAGCGGAGGGGCCCAGGTGCGGAGTTTATTCCGCACCATTTTATAAGGGCGCCCACACGGATCTCTGTTCAGAGTCTCCACCATCTCCTCGCGGGCCACATCCTTGGCCTGCTGGACAGCCTCTTGGAGGGCGGTCTTCGCCGCTCTGTACCCCTCGTACAGCTCAGCCTCCGTGGCTTCCGCATCCGAAGGGCGAATGCGGAGGTGTCATATCAGCCAGACTTGACAAGCCAACATCACTGTTTGTGGCTATAAAACTATATTAGAATGGTATGTCCTTTTTTTTTTTGAGATCTTTTCTCCTTGGGTAGTTAAGGGGCTTGTAGGACCTAAACGCAAAAAACGCAAGTTTTAGAAACAAAAAAAGTATATGATCGACTACAGTGAACTAAATCAGAAAACTATATGATATTCTTCAGAATATATACTAGGTTGATAGTGTGTTGAAAACATAATAGGTACAGCTAATTTGGTACGATAGAAAAAAAATCATGAAGATACCTCTAAAATCTTTCTTTTTACTATAAAAACCATACTAATATATATACAATCATTCTGATTTTTTTTGTCAGATTATTCTACAAGCAACATACTAAAAGACTAGTGTTTTTAGTCCAAATAATAGATTTTTTGTAATTAAATTCATATTTTGCAAGAAATTACCAGTGTTTTGTCATCGCGTTTCTCTTTCTTTTCTATGCAGTCCGACAGTGACCGCGCTTTAGATCATGTAATCCCCTTAAGTTCTTAATTAGTGTTTCGACACGTATCGTAGGTACTTTTGGGATAAATTAATAATATATCAACTTACTTACCTACGTGAGGTCGTATTTTCCACAAGTGTAAGTTTCCAAAAGTTTCCATTGAAACTTTTGTAATAATATATTTCTGACGGTTTTTTTCATACCTACAACTGAATTCCATTCGGTGGTAGCTACGAAAAACAAATCTTTTAGAATCACTCGCGCTCTGTCAGTCTATCTGTCATCACTATTTCTGAAAGTAACATGTTGACGTGTTTGAAGCCCTGCTTGGCGTCAACATCTTCTTTAAACTGCAAATTATATTTAGAGTCTTTGTTAAAAAAAGTTTCTGCAAGTCAATAACCTAATTGATGGCCGAAAGCATGAAGAAGAAAAGACAAACAGTTATAAAAACGATTTATTTATGGAACATTGAATTAAAGACACCATGTTTGTTAAAAAAGGTTGGAATATTCTTAGTAAAATTTTAGTTCACGCCTAGCAATTTGTAAAGATCCGTGGATTTAATTTTTCTGGGCCGGTCACCTAATTGCTGATATAACACAACCACAAAAAATATAGCACAAATGTGGCAGATAACAAGAAACTCAATTTGTATGGTTACCTTAATATGGTGACAACCATCAAATTCTGTCTAATATAATTATCTGGTATATATCGGTTCGTAGCTAAACGATAACAGCTGCACGGTTCGATTGAAAGTAAAGCTGCGCTAGGCGCGGTCGGTTCGTGGATGGATGACCATCCACATACATATTGAGACATCCCCCGTGCCCCTGAAAGCACGTTAAATAGTTGCTCCAGGCTGTAATTCGTAGAATTTTGACAATTGTTACGGGTAGTCAGAGGCCCAAAAGTCTTTCAAGACGCGGCCCCAAAATGGTTAGATACTTCCATCCTCCCAGTTTTCGTCAATTCGACTTAATCCATTCTAAACGAGCCCTTAGCCCTTCGTAATCCAATCTACTTCAATCTGAATACATTAACACGTAACGAACGAGGTGTCAGGCGTTGTATCTGTTTCTAAAACAATGCGCCCAAAATAACAATGCGTGACACGGAACATATGCTTCTGATGTAGGCCCTAACTAGACTAGAGTCCGTGTCTTATTAGCTACCGTAGAGTATCAAATGATTACCACTGCTCTGAAAACGGAAGGAAAAAATCGTGAGGAAACCGGGATGTCTTAGAACTAAAAAATCGAAAACATGTGCCATCTATCAATCCGCACTGGGTTCGCGTAGTAGATTACAGCCCACTCGCTATCGAAGAGAGGAGGCTTTTGTCCCAGCAGTGGGAAGATTATAGGATAATTATGATCAAACGGCACAGTAAGGTTTGACTCCTTCATTATCATTTCCGACTTCCACTGCTGGGCGAAGAATTCTCCCGACCATTTCCGTAACGTTCTGTTCTGAGTTGCTCGCTGATCGGTCGGGAGAGATTAATCTCTCCCGACCGATTACGGTCACGGTGGCAAATCTTAACGGATATTAGCCAGATACGCAGGAGATATTATAGTGCACAAGTGTGTGCGTAAACACTGGTGCACTGTCTATTCCTTTACTGTCATAGTCCGATGGGACGGCAATCCGACGCGACCTGGGAGAGATCAGGCGCAGGACCAACGGCTTTACGTGCTTTCTATGAATCCTATAAGGGGCCCATCTTTTTCTTTCAGTTTTATTTTCTTGAAGGTGGACCACGTATAAATGTTGGTACCTATCTCTTTGTCGTGCTTTCTATTACCTCTATAAGGGGCCCATCTTTTTCTTTATATCTTTCAGTTTTATTTTCTTGAAGGTGGACCACGTATATATGTTGGTATCTCTTTGTTGTAGCGTTTCATAATAGTCAAATCCTGTTCGCTGATCGACGATATGAATGATATGATACACCTAACTGAGGTGAAGTGCGCGTGAGCTTGACGTGAGTGGTCAACAGCATCAATCCCTAACATCACATGGAATGATAGATCACTTCAACCACACTTCACGTAAGTTTTCACGGTGAGATTTTTACAGAATAGACCGACTGTATTTTCAGCAGATAAATTATTCTTATTCTCATACATACATTTCTACGGAAAAATTTGAAAAACAACTTCATCTGGGTAAGATCTTAGATAAGGATAGAAAGGAAATGAGATTGCGACGTTGGCAACTAACCTAGGGGAGAATATATATAAATATGTCTATATCTAGGTATGTCCATAATACGATATGTAACACTTTTCTTTGAAACTTGACACCCCCTATTTTGTCTGGCAGCTGCTCTTCACATGACAATTTGTTTCAAACATCTGGTAGCATTCCTTAGATGTCGCCTGAATAGTTTAAGAAAGTGTTTTTAGCTGAAGAACCGCATAGTACCTACCTAGATCATCATCATCTGCCTAGCCTTTTCCTAACTATGTTTAGGTCGGTTTCCAATCTAACCGGATGTACTCGTATATGAGTCCCAGTATTTTACATGGAGCGAATGCCTATCACCTAGGTATGGATTCAAAATAAACAACAAAAGTCATTTGTTCAAATTAGGTTGAGAATCAGCAGTTTTCGATCATCAAAATTGCTTATGACAGTTCCCCAAAAACGCCCGCCCTTCACCACTTGCTAATCCTTTATCTGAAAAGAAGAAGTGGCGTACCAAACTCCCCAGCAGGTCAGCTGTCTGTTCAGTTAGGAGAACTTGATTGCACACAATAGTATGCAAAGTTACTTTACGAAGCACAAAACATTAAATTAAAATGTGCCATAAGTCAGCTAGCACGCGCCCATAAACAATGAAGACTATACTCAAGCAGAAATCACACTAATATTATAAAGGCGAAAGTTTGTGAGTGTACGTGTGAGTGTGTGTGTGTGCTTATATGTTTGTTACTTCTTCACGCTTAAACGGCTGGTCCAATTTTGGTAAAAAAAATATTCCGATATTTCCACGGGATCGACATCTACGCGGGTAAAACCGCCGGGCGCAGCTAGTAAAAACTAAAAACGTAAACGGAACCAACCAACCAACCAACGTAACGGAACGTAACGGAACGTAAACGGAACGTAACGGAACGGCTTTTATTTACCTAGGTAAATAAAAGCCTCCAAGCATGAAAAGTAGAATCTAGGAGAAAATAAAAATTCAGAAGCAGGTCCATATGTAGAAAAAGACAGCCACGAATTTGAAGAAATGGACGACCTTGGCAATGAACTTGGAAGGTGGGATGTTGATAAATGCCGTTGAAAACCAAAAAAATATGTCGCATTTGGCATCAACACAGTGTTTATGTTTAACTATACTGCAATTAAAATAAATTCCTCCTTTTGCGCTACAATTTATTATATCCGCTGGGAGAATGATAAAAAATTGTGTAATAGCTTGTAGTATTGTAGATATGGTGCATTTAAATGAGATGATTCGTTTTTAAACGTTTAATTATCCGTGAACAGTTCGAAATTTTCATGAATTATTATGACAGGAATGAAGAGATCCCCATAGCCCAAAGAATTGCCAGACTTAAGTGGCAGTAGGCAGGGCACATTGCTCGCAGAACAGATGGCCGATGGGGCCGAAAGGTTCTAGAGGGGCGACCGCGTACCGGAAGACGTAGCGTTAGAAGGCCTCCCACAAGGTGGATCGACGACCTTGTGAAGGCCGCAGGACCTCGTTGTATGCGAGAAGCACAAAATTGGTCGAAGTGGAGGTGCTTGGGGGTGGCCTATGTCCAGCAGTGGACGTCTTTCGGCTGAAATGATGATGATGATGATTATGACAGGAAAATGCGGCAGACCTTGGGAAAAGACGGGAGAATGATATAAAAAAAGACCTATTGTTGTGGAATTACCTATGGGTTCTATGGCAATAGAGAGCAGTGGTGGCCCAGTTGTATCTGCCCCGACTTACGAGTTCGAGATCGTGGGTTTGAAACACGATGAAGGAAAATATCGTGCGGAAATAGGCATGTCCTAGATCCATAAATTCGAAGACATATGACATCTGACCTGCATTGGGACCGCGTGGTGGATTATAGCCCACTCTCTCTCATAGAGAGGAAGCCTGTGTCCCAGCAGTGGGAACGTTATAGGCTGATATTTTAAGACTTGGCCACTTATCTGTTAAGCTTGGTGGTCCTGAGATTTTTGGGTCTTTATAAAATATTTATCCTGCTTACAAAATGTCCAGATTAGAAGTTTACATTTTGTGAGGTCTTATGAGAAACCTTGTCCGTTCCAGTAATTCTTCGATTTGATTTGGAGATGTAAGACGACTGCCCTGATAGTGTAGTGGTCGTAAGCGCTGGTGCTCTGTCTCGTATAGGCTCTTAGCATTATGCTGTGCGATGGTCGTTTTGCGTGGATGTGACGAATGTTTTCCCCCAAACTGTTTTATTTTTTATGTTTCATGTTTACCGCAAATAAACGTATTTTCTTTCTTTATGAGGCCCTGGGTTCGGTTGCCGGGTCCGGCAAAGTGTTACTGGCTTTTTCGTCAGGAATTTCTCAGTATCAGCCCGGAGTGTCAGCTCGGAGCTTGGACTGGTGCCCGATTGATGGGAACAGGCTAGATCCAATTACATAATATGGGAATTCAATAAAACGGGCGAATAGAGCCTTTTGGCCTCGTATATGACTTTCTGTTTCATTTTTCTTTTTGTTACTTTTTTATATAATTTGGTTTCTTATTTTTGACTGTGTTTAGTTTAGTTTGTGATTTTCCCAATAAATATTGTTTCTTTCTTTCTTAAATGTATGTGTACTATAGGTAAACCTTTGCCTAACCCTTTGGGGATTACAGGCGTGATGTTATGTAATAATAATAATAATTTATTTAATCACAAAAAGCTTTACATTCTGGTTTCGAGTAATACTGGACCCCACACTAGGATACCCTGTGTCGTGAGGTCGTTTCTTTCATCACAACGTTTGGATCAGCTGTAGTTTATTCAGATTAATAGATATAAGTAGTAGATTCGACTTACGGAAATAATTGTGTGCATGTTATGGAAAAAATTAAAAGGGTGGTTATGTTAAGTATAGTGTGTAGTGTAAGTGTAATGAGAGTGTTGTGAGAGAGTGAGTGTTACGATGTGTTTATGTGTGTTTTGATTCAGCCAATAGTAATGTAAGACGTATGTTGAAATACAGAAACTTGAAACTTGTTTATGAATCAATAAACTTTATTGTAAACTTTACAGATCGTTTCTAGGCGGTTTATTAACAGACACAAGGTCCTGGTGGCGGCTGGTGGTCAATTTGGCATTGAGTAAAGTCACATTGAAAATAAATTGCAGGAATGCACTCATTTTGATGAGAAGCGCCACCACCCATTAAACAAATACCAATCTTACTCATTATGCATAGAGTTCAAAATACAATAATAACTATGTGCGTAGAAAAATGTAAACAATGCAAGATTGCTATTTGAAGGTTACTTAAAAGAAAATTTAATTTGATAACGAGTTTTGAAAATAAACTCTGCAATTTATTATGCACTGCTAGTGCACTGGTCACGTTTAAAGTTTACACCAGTTGCTCTGTTTTGAGAGGTTAATATTGTAATAGTTGCTAGCCGGTTAATATCTAAGCTCCAAACATCACCCTAATTATGTAACACATTATCAATCACAATCTGAATCATTTGAAGGATATTCCTAATCCATTGCATCATATGTTCGAAAAAATTGTCTTCTCAATTACGTGAATAACGCAATGAATGTTGTTGAACATGCAATTACCCCGCAGGTTGTTAATCGTTGTCTACCGCTTATAGTCCGGAAAAGATACACGAATCGAATTTATAGAGTTTGGGGAGAGGTCTACACATATATTAGCCACTGCGAAACCACATAGCAGTTGTTGGTTGTGCCTAAACCCTTAAGCAGACACGCGCGGTAACAAAATAATATCTACCTACTCACAGACGAACAGTGTGACCACTCAGGTCCGAAAGAGATGAGAGTATACTCCGACGGATCACTCCGCGGTATGTGTGGGCATTATATGTAGAAGTGATTAACGCCATAGAAGCCAGGAGAGTTATACGGTCTCCCGTATAATCTCCGACAAGGCCTCAGTACTCCAAACCTTAGGGAAAAAATATATTAGGTACCTCGAGACTAACACTAGAATGTCATATTGAACTAGAACGAGTAACGGTTTTAACCGCAACATAGTGAGGCAGCAATAGACAAAAGGACGGATCACTAGGTAGATGCAGCTGACGAATTAGCTAGAAGAGCGTTCAGCACGGTGGTACCTATGTTTCACCAAATATTCTGAAATCCCTCAGAATTGCAGAAATTGCTCGAGGAGTTTGAGGTGGCTAAAAATCTTACTTTCTTCCCATCCCCTCCCCCAGTCAGATGACGAAAATCGGATGTTATATAACCCGTTTTAAAATAAAACTTATATAATAATCATTAATGAACATTGTTTACCTCACCCACAAATATCCGTCATATGACTAGCATGTGACTACTCGTATAGCTAACGTGCCAAAATAATCAGCTGACAGTGCTGACACCCACCAACCATTTCACTGTGTAGTCAAAAAAAAGTAATAAAACGTATCTAACAGCCGTACGTATCTAATAGCCAGACTGATATATTGGTCTCTCATTATAAAAAATACGAAAAACAACAAAATATATTAGTCACGGGTCACATTGAAAAGCTTTATTTATTTGGCGACATACCTACACAACATGGTATTGTAATTTAATAAGGAGTTTGTTCAGTAAAAATAATTTACAGTTACAAACTAGAATTTCTTTATTTAGATCGTTCACTGCATATAATATCAACCCATTCTTATTGCACATCACACATCACAGTCAGTCTATAATGTTCCCATTGCTGAGACAGGCCTCCTCGATGCGAGTGGGCTATAATCCACCACGCGGGCCCAGTGCGGGTTGGTGGACGTAACACGTCTTCGAATTTTTTGGTACTATGACAATCATGTCGGTTTCCTCACGAAGTTATCCTTTGCCGTTTTGATAGCCACTTATTGTGAGCGACCACGTTTCAGTGCCATAAGTCATCACTGGCAACACGCACTGGTCAAAGACTTTCGTCTTGAGACACTGCGGTATGTTTGACGAGAAGATATTGCGTAGCTTCCCGAAAGGGCCTTATAAGAAGGCTAAAAGTCCCCTAAAGGGTAATGGAGAACTCAAATTCTGGGAAGTAACATATATAACATATACACAATGGAGTGCTTGGAGTTTCCCTGCGTGATCGAATCAGGCATGAGGAGATCCGCAGGAGAACCAAGGTAACGGACATAGCCCGAAGAATTGCCAAACTTAAGTGGCAGTGGGCAGGGCACATTGCTCGCAGAACAGATGGGGCCCAAAGGTTCTGGAGTGGCGACCGCATACCGGAAGACGTAGCGTTGGAAGGGCTCCCACAAGGTGGTCCAACGACCTTGTGAAGGCCGCAGCAACCCGTTGGCTGCGAGAAGCACAGAACCGGTCGAAGTGGAGGTGCTTGGGGGAGGCCTATGTCCAGCAGTGGACGTCTTTCGGCTGAAATGATGATACTACTTATTGTCCGATCATCATAATCATCATCATTTCAGCCGGGAATCACCCACTGTAGGGCAAAGGTTTCTTCTCGTACAGAGAAGGCAAGACCACTTATCACAACGCTTGCTGAAGACGGGTTGGCGATTTCAGACTATTACTTCATATTTTTCCTTCACTGATCTCAGTAATATCCAAGGTGAACTCAGAAAGTACCTATAAATTGAAGAAGTAACATTAGTACTTGCCCGGTTATGAACCCACAACTGCTTATCTCCCCTAGTTAAAATATTGGTACAATAACGCTAAGCAGGCAATTTTTTTTGCTTTATATATACGGTGAATTTTTCATGTGGTCACGGATGGCCAAATCCGAAACTATGAGGAATAGCGAAAAGTACTCAAAGAAGTCACGGGCTCGATTTTGATGAAAACTAAAACTGCGTCATCGGTTTTTTTGAAAAATCAATATTCCTAGCCAGGAATCGAACCCATTGATTTTGATAAAAAAACACACACACACACTGTCACTGTGTGTTACATCACTCGATAGTGTCCCTAATAAGGATCAAATTCTTGGAAGTAATGACATACGGCAAACTTAAGGAAAATGTTGGATTTTAATAAACTGCTTCTTATTTTAAAGTATTCATACCGACATTACCTGTACCAGCAGTGCTATTCTGTAAAAATGTTATGAAGTAAATAGAGGACTATTTACTTCTTCTTCGGAAAAAAAAACAGTCACTTGAAAGAAATAGGGACCGTTTCTGTAGTTTGTCATTAAGCAATGGAAACATCCATTTGGTTGGGCTAGTGAGGTGTGACTTAATTTACTGTAACTGAAAACAAGCACAATTACTAACTATTTACTTCAGTTATCCCGTAATCCCGGTGACGCGACTCTTGTAAGGCATTCCCAGTGATATTATTTTTATCTCCAGTAATTTCACTCTCAACTGAGTATCTAAACATACTGTTATGTTTATTTTAAAGGCTTGTTTATATGCAAACGTTCGTGAGATGCCAAATTACTAGCGAAGTTAGGACTCAGACATACTATCGACTTTAAAAGACTCATGAAACATTTTCAGCTAAAAGATAGTTGTCCAAAGGGTTTGTGGATCTTTGTTCGCTCAACTTTTTTTTTTGTTTGACAGTGGTGTCCTTACACAACTCTAGATATGGATTTGGCGCACAATGCCACATTCGCAAAATGACATATTGGGATTTCGCAAAATGTCATATTCTGAAAACGCCACATCGCAAAACGTCACATTAGCAAAATGCCACTATCGCATAATGTCAAATTGACATTTCGCGAATTAATAGCTATTAGCCACTGACCTCTATAATACAGTATTATAGAGGTCAGTGCTATTAGCCCTTAGTGCTAGTTAACGATTATCCTACTGCATGTTACAACATTTTCAATAACTCACCAAATATACCGGAAATGAAAAGGTTCCAAATATGTCATTATCATGATTACAATGTCAAATTGAAATAATGGTACTGGCAAAATGTTGACCAACTGTAAAAACTAATTCGGAACTGCCGTTCATATGCCCAAGCCCTTAAGTTACGATAAAATAAGATTAGCATTGACGGATTTTCAGAACGTTTGATGATTAATACTGAAGAACGCGAAGGTTTCAATAAGTTATAATTATTAATGTTTACGTCTTTAATATAACTAGGTCACTTCAAGACCTCTCTCCTATTATACGTATGAGTTATTTATTTGCAGACAAACGAATGATTGTGCCCTAGAAATATAAAGGCACAAAATAATCATTCAGTAACATACTTTAGTCGGACACTTCTTTATTATTTTTATTTATGACATTGTTTTTTTGGAAAATCCAATTTGACATATATTAGATTTCTTGGAATATACGCAGCTAAAAAGATTTTGCGTCGTGCTAACTGCCGCTCGTACAATGTCTTTGAATATCAAAACCTCAACACACTTAAGCTACGGCTTCCTAGAAAACGTGACCACCACATAGCGTCCACAATTTACCGACGAATGACGAATAGCGTTATTTGCGAAAGTATGTTAGTGTGTTTTCCTAGAGAGCGTTTTTGACACCGTAAACTCAACTCATTTTGATGATAGTCGTCACTGCGGTCGTTATGTGTCGGCCACTGATCTTTCAGTAACCCGTAGCTTTGGCAAGATGTCGTCTTTTGTGATAGGTACTAATAGAAGTAAAAAGAGTGACCAAAACCCATTCAAAGATAATTATAATACAGGGTGTTTGGTGCATCGTTTGCCAAATGGAATTGGCCGAAAGAAGAGGTCATTTGCTATCTCTTAAGGCCCAGTAACTCATTCCTTGTTTCACTGGTTTTTTTAAAATGACTTTTTAATTTTTATTTTGAGAAATACAAAAACTCTGCATTTAAGCTTAATTTTTTTTTATAGTTATGAGTATAGCCTTCAAATTTTATTTTAATTCTTATGTTTACTCTTGTATGGTTCTATGAAATTAAAAATTTATTTGCTAATAACATCTAGTTCCTTTTTAACAACTCCTAAAGTTTTTTAAAAAAGGAAAAATACACTTAACACTCAACTTTAAATTACTGTAAAAAAAAAACTAAAAGCGATTGGGATCTTCGAATTCTTTTAAAAGGTTCTCTGGTTTGTCCCCTTTCCAACGGTGTGCAATATACCAAAAAAAACGTTTAACAACTTCAGTAATTCACTAAATGTGTAAGTAATCGAGACACATCAGGCTGATATTCAATATTACGGTAAGAACACTAGTTTTCACATAAACAACATACTTTAAGTAGGTGGATAGTGTTATCTCACTCTTACGCAGTCTTTTATCTCTTTCTAGGGTTCTAACTTTCCTCGAACTTGAAATAAAAAATAAACTTTTATTAAATAAGTACCTAATTATAAATTTTGTTCAAATTGTCCTCCACTATTGCGTACACACGCGCGACATCTTCGTCTTATCTCGACTGTAGTGGTGTGTAAACGTATTTCTGCTTTGATAGTGACGAAAGCCGCTTCAATGCGTTGGATTAAATCATCCCTAGTATCAACTTCCGTGGAGTAAACAAGTTCTTTGGGCCATCCCCTGATGTAAAAATCTAACGGAGTCAGGTCTGGGGAACGGAGGCCAAGGAGGAGCCATCCCTCCCAATCCATGATTCTGGGAATGCCACATCCAAGTACTCCCTGGCGGTTAATCTCCAGTGAGCGGGAAAATTGGTAGCTGACCTAATAATTAGGGTAGTCTGTTTGTAGAAATTATTTTTAAAAAGTTCGGATCATCTACGTTCGGGTGTAATAAGAAGATGTCGCGCGTGTGTACGCAATAGTGGAGGACAATTTGAATTAAATTAAATTAAATTTATAATTAGGTACTTATTAAATAAAAGTTTATTTTTTATTTCAAGTTCGAGGAAAGTTAGAACCCTAGAAAGAGATAAGAGACTGCATAAGAGTGAGATAACACTATCCACCTACTCAAAGAATGTTATTTATGTGAAAACTAGTGTTCTTACCGTAATATCGAATATCAGCCTGATGTGTCTCGATTACACATTTAGCGAATTACTGAAGTTATTAAACGTTTTTTTTGGTATATTGCACACCGTTGGAAAGGAGACAAACTAGAGAACCTTTTAAAAGAATTCGAAGATCCCGATCGCTTTTAGGTTTTTTTACAGCAATTTAAAGTTGAGTGTTAAGTGTATTTTTCCTTTTTTCAAAAACTTTGGGAGTTATTAAAAAGGAACTAGATGTTATTAGCAAGTAAATTTTTAATTTCATAGAACCAGACAAGAGTAAACATAAGAATTAAAATAAAATTTGAAGGCTATATTCATAACTTTAAAAAAAAATTAAGCTTAAATGCGGAGTTCTTGTATTTCTCCAAATAAAAATTAAAAAGTTATTTAAAAAAAACCAGTGAAACAAGGAATGAGTTACTGGGCCTTAAGAGATAGCAAATGACCTCTCCTTTCGGCCAATTCCATTTGGCAAACGATGCACCAAACACCCTGTATAATAATAACTCTTTGTCCCCAACAATTTGCGACTGATGGAGCTACTGAAAATTACTGAAACTTTCAGAAGCGCCAACAGGATGGAATTTGGTATGGATAAATGTGTGGTCATGCATGTAAAGCTAGGGGAGATTGTGGAATCCGTGGGAACCTAACTCTTGGATTCCGCAAACCTTAGAGCCCTGTCCGCATCCGAAACCTATAAGTATAAGTATTTGGGTATGTCGGAAGCGTCGCGCATCAATGTTACTGACATGAAGCAATCGTTGAAGGAGCGCTTTTTTGGCCGCCTGAAAAAAGTATTTAAAAAAAGTCTTCTTTCAGGCGGAAACAAGGTGCGCGCCTTCAATGGTTGGGTCATGCCGGTTTTGATGTGCTCTTTCGGCATACTCAAATGGACTTAGACCGAACTCGACGCCCTGGATAGGAAGGTCCATACGCTGCTGACTGCAAATCGAATGCATTACCCACGGTCATCGGTAATGAGGCTGTATATCCCGCGAAAGTGTGGGGGTCGAGACTTTTTAAACGCTAAGACTCTCCACAATTGCGAGATATGCAGTCTCAGGGAATATTTCCTAGAAACCGACGTGGGGATGCATCGGGCTGTAGTTGTGGTCACAGACGCTTTTACCGGGCCCTACATGGACCCGATGTAGATTTACTAGCGTCCGTAGCCTGGCTGCGTTTCGGTGACCTCTTTGGAGAAACCGAAGGTTTTGTCTGTGCAATTATTTACGAAGTTATGATGACGAACAATTACCGGAGATTTATTGTGAAAGACGGCACGGTTGACATCTGTCGGGCATGCCACCGGCCGGGGAAATCAAGCCTTGTGGAATCGGAGGTAGTACCGTACTACAGGTATGTGCCCGACCTAGTTCTCGAAAATGGAAATATCACATTGTACTGGGATCGATCCATCATCACTGACAGGACTATTGTTGCCAATAAGCCTGATATAGTGGTGACGGATCGATTAGAGCGGCGCGCAATGATTGTTGACATAACCGTCCCGCATGATGAGAACCTCGTGAAAGCCGAGAAAGATAAACAAGTCAAATATCTTGACTTGACTCGCGAGGTTGAGAGCAGCAAGCAGCAAGATTGACCTAGTGGTGACTCAGTCCTAAACGAAGCCATAAATAAATTGGCCTCTGGTTCGTTTACGCACACTAGCAAGCCCGACTTGGGATTAAAGATGTTGGTGGCTTTCCAGAAACTACTAAAATTTTTAGCTTCGTGATGACTCGCAATTTCGTTCCTCTTTAATTGATCTGCATTGCTTTGGCACCACTTTAGCTTACTTTTGAAAATTTCTAGGCTTACCAGCTGCCGCCCAGCTCAGAAAAAGAAAGCCGAGCCTGCTCGTGCGCATCTTTAACGTGTTTATTCCAACCCGATTTTTTGATATTTTTTGCGCTGAACTGAAATTATGAGTCACATGAATTAAAACAATCTGCTGCTTATTTACGTCTCAGGGAAACATGTTCAGAAAAGCATAAATAATCTTGAAAATGAAAGATGCGTGAATCAACACAAATCCTCATTATTAGGCCCTTAACCCTGCCTTTATAAATCTTTAACATAATTATGCTGCAGACATTAACATAAACAGAACATATTATTATCTCTGAAATTCCACAAGTCAACAGGCGTGATAATTTTACACGCCATTTGCATTTTAAATATAATAACGGTAAAGATGCGTAGGTACTTACTAAATAATAGATAAAAATTCTTTTCTATTTGAGCCGGACAACGCATTCGTGAAGAACTTGGCAATGTTGCAAGGACGCAAATTATGTAATAATGTGACAAACATTTTGTTTTTCCAACTGTAAAGGTAAAAAAACACATTTCTGTGGTTTTTTTTCAAGGTTATTTTTGTCATCGAGCTGCTGGATCGTTTACGTGTGGCGCAGTGTTGTGTCATGTGAATACTTATACCTACTAAAAAGTGGACGAGACTGCGAAATTAATGTACCAGCTGACACATAATAGATCACATTTTTAAAAGCTTTTGTTTAACTTGTAATGTAACTATGTTTGTTCGGGTGGACTCTTGCAACTCAATTTTGAAGCAGATATCTTCAACCGATTGAGCTAAAATTTTGCATACACGTTTAGTTTAGATGACAATGCATGGTTTGCTGTGTGACGTCATTCTAAATCCAACATGGCGGAACACCCAAGATGGCGGACTAGTTATTTTTTAATGCACTCCTACAATATGGGTATCAAATGAAAGGGCTTGCTGAGAATAACTCGAAAAATAAAGTGACGTCACTCTAAATCCAATATGGCGGAACACCCAAGATGGCGGGCTGGTAATTTTTAGTGCACTCCTACAATAGGTACGGGTATCAAATGAAAGTGCCTGCTGAGAAAAACTCGAAAAATATAGTGACGTCATTCTAAATCTAACATGGCGGAATACCCAAGATGGCGGACTAATTATTTTTAATGCACTCCTACAATATGGGTATCAAATGAAAAGGGCTTGCTGAGAATAACTCGAAAAATAAAGTGACGTCATTCTAAATCTTACATGGCGGAATACCCAAGATGGCGGACTAATTATTTTTAATCTACTCCTACAATATGGGTATCAAATGGGCTTGCTGAGAATAACTCGAAAAATAAAGTGACGTCACTCTAAATCCAATAAGGCAGACTTCTAAAGATGGTGGACTTAGTTTTTTTTGCTTTCCTACAATATGGGTATCAAATGAAAGTACTTGCTGAGAATACGAATGCGAGTTAAACTCCGTTGCTCCAATCCGTCAGAAATTTTGGAGTTCTCGATTATGATATTGAGGTCAAATTGTTCGAGTCTGTAGCATCGCTTGGCTAACTTTGACTTTAATTGGTGTGATAGGCGTCAACAGCATTGGTTTGCAAGCTGTCTATAACTCCAAAATCAAACCCGGAACTGTGTTTCGTAACGCACAAGTAAGCTTCAAGCTGAAATAAGTGACGCATTCCTCCAAACACCCAAGTCAAGGTGAGGCCGTGTCGACAACTGATGAAAAGACTGAGAAACCTGTCCAGCGATAACTAAAAGGTAAAAAATAAATTAAAAGTAAAAAAACTTTTTTAAAATAAGCTTAATTAAATGCGCTTAAAAGAAAGAAATAAACTTTCCTTCATAACTTTTACTATAAACTTATAACGTCATTATACAATGTATATGATATAAAAGCTTGTCGCGAGATTTACCTGTGTAGATAAAAAGTAAATTAAATAACATGATCAGTTTGATTTTAATTTTTTTGATTTTCAAACTAAGTAAATACGAGTACCTACTTAAATCTCGCGACAAGCTTTTATCTATACATATAATAAAATCGTAGGAAAGTCAAAACTGTACATTGAATATTTTTTTTAAAGAATACTTGGGGCGTGATCTACAATCGATACCGAAGCCAAAAATATAGTTTTTAGAATTTTTGTCTGTTTGTTTGTTTGTCTGTATGTATGTCCGGGATAAACTCAAAAAGTACTGCATGGATTTACTTCAAATTTTGCATGAATATTACTAAGAGGTCGGGTCAACATATAGGCTACATATTATCACGCTATCACCTACGGGGGAGGAGCTGTGAGTCTTTATTTTTCTTACGCATTCTGTGACAGCGTGTAATCTAACGACCCATTTTTAAATGTTGTTTTTGAGTAAGCCATGCTATTATTAGCTTTACACTATAAAAACTACGCCATTTAAGTAACTTGGACAGAGAAACATAGTTTAATGAATGTTAGTAGTATAAAGACAATTTTGAAGCAGCACCATCTATGAGATTTCATAAAAATCAAATCAAGTTACATGTTAACACTTTTTGGAAATATATAATTTAAATTTGATCATGTTGGCGAGGTTAGTAGTTATTCTTAAAATTCATAGATGGTAGTGTGCATTTTCTTCATAAAAGTTGTATCGTCTATTTCGTTTTGACAAATTCAAGTTCCAACTAAACCCTCAAAATCTTGAGCAGAGTTGAGGAAGACAATTTAAATAAAATGCGGTGTTGAGTATTACAAAAAAGTTATGTTCATTGATGATGATCATTTCTTCATCAATTTCATGTTGTTAGTACAAAATAAACATTGACTGTTAATACTTTTGTTCGGTATTTATCTGTGTGATTATTGCTTGGTAATTAATATATTTTCATGTCGTATACCTAATTAACTGCTGCCCGCGACGTCGTCTGCGTGAAGGCTCTACAGCAAGGTGCCAGTGTCGCTATAGCATTATAAGTAAACAACTTTCAAAATAGCATTATAGCACGTCACCTTCTCGACGGTGACCAAAATTGGGATGTCACCCTCGCGGAGGTGAGCGTCAGTGACAGTCCCAGCCGCATGCGTCATCTGTTTGCCGTCATCTTGGTGTATTGTGGAGTCGCGAACCCGGTAGCTTTGTGGGAGAAGTATCGCTATCATCTGTCTGAAGATTTTCTACGAGCTT
The DNA here is from genome assembly GCA_916614155.1 of Mesoligia furuncula. Classification (NCBI taxonomy): domain Eukaryota; kingdom Metazoa; phylum Arthropoda; class Insecta; order Lepidoptera; family Noctuidae; genus Mesoligia; species Mesoligia furuncula. The sequence continues at coordinate 24,581,318 of OU744800.1, read as the reverse complement.
TGAGGCGTGCTACTGGAGACGAAGTCGAAGTAACTGATGAACGCGTGCTGAATACCTGTCTCAGTTCACTTCAAGATATGGTCATTTCTATCGGCGGCAATTCACTGATCGAATATGGGTTACCAGCTCCCCAATCATCACCGCATCAAGACCGTGGAAATCGGGAGTATAACGCTGAGACAAATTACGACCCGGGCGACATGACCACCTTACGAAATGACCAAGTCGCTTTGTTCTCTTCAGAGCAAAAACAAATTTATGACACCGTCCTTGAAAGCGTTGGGCAAAACCAGGGTAAAATGTTTTTCTTAGATGCTCCTGGTGGAACAGGAAAAACATGTGTTACCACTGGCATACTTACAGAGGTCAGGAGGCAAGGCAAATTTGCTATTGCTGTAGCGTCGTCGGGAATCGCTGCCACACTGCTTCCGGGTGGCAAGACAGCACATGCCATGTTTAAAATTCCCATCGATTTAGAGAGCGCCGAAACGCCTGTTTGTCGTGTATCACGTAACAGCGATAAGGGACACGTGCTCAAGGATTGCTCTCTGATCGTATGGGATGAGTGTACGATGGCCAATAGGAAGGCAGTTGAGGCCGTGGACAGAACAGTCCCTGCAGGACATCCACAGGAACGAACATTTGATGGGTGGTGTCACAGTTCTGTTCAGTGGCGATTTCCGGCAAACGCTTCCCGTGGTGACGCGGGGATCGAGGGCTGACGAGGTGAATGCTTCGTTGAAACGATCTTCGTTGTGGTCACGAGTTCGTACGCTGCGCTTGACCATTAATATGAGAGCTCGGCTCGGCGGCAATGCACGTGCTCAAGAATTCTCTGATGTCCTTCTAAGTCTTGGCGAAGGCACTCTACCAGAAGAGAGAGGTGGACAGGTGGTGCTTCCAGAGTCTCTCGGTAGAGTGGTATCCAGCTTAGAAGAACTCATTCGCTGTGTGTGCGGGGACATCAGTCGTATACGGCACCAGCAGAATTCTTGGGTTTGTGAGCGGGAAAATCTCGGAAATTGAGGGGAATGAAGTGGTCTACAACTCGATAAACACTGTTGTCGAGCAAGATGACGCCACACATTATCCCGTGGAATTTCTGAACTCCCTGTCAGCAAGTGGACTTCCAGCGCATACCATCAAGCTGAAGGTCGGTGTCCCGATTATGCTTCTTCGGAACCTATCTCCTCCGAAGTGTGTAACGGGACCCGCCTTAAAGTCATCTCGCTCCACAGACACACCATTGAGGCGAAAATTCTTACGGATTGCGGCGTCGGCGAGGCAGTATTTATACCACGCATTCCCCTCATATCTCATAACTTCCCATTCCAGTTCTAGCGCGTACAGTTCGCCGTGAGTGTTTGCTTCGCGATGACCATCAGTAAGTCGCAGGACGAGTTGCTTCCCCCACGGGCAAGTGTACGTCGCTTGCTCCCGCGTCACCAGTCCTGACTCTCTTTGCACTTTGGCTAATGGCAGCATAACTACCAACGTATGTAGTTTATAGGGAAGTGTTGTAAGGTATGATACCTTTGTACGTATTTTTACTCTTTTGTGTCCTGGAATGTATTCCTGCAATATTTTCTCTATTTCCTTCAGTCACATCTTATGACTGAACTCAGCAGGATTCCCAATTATAACTCTCTTCACTTGCTTCGCTTGAAAAAAAATATTTTAATGCTATTTTAAAAGTTGTTTACTTATAATGCTATAGCGACACCGGCATCTTAGGTATTTTTGGTGCTGTAGAGCCTTCACGCAGACGACGTCGCGGGCAGCAGCTAGTATCATATAAATTGAATAATGACGTTATAAGTTGATCGTAAAAGTTATAAAGGAAAAGTTTATTTTATTCTTTTTAGCGCATTTAAATAAAAGCTTGTTTTAAAAAAAGTATTTTTTTTTCTTTTTGTTTTATTGTTTTTAGTCTCTGTATTTATAAGTTTAAGAGCTATTTTTCAATAATTTCTAAGATTGCGTAACTTGACTGTGTAAGTCCGAGGCAATTTATTTACCTATAGTACCTACTTGTTACACGCAGCTGCATAAGGGGAATTGCCCACTCAGCACTCAATAGTTTTATTATAGAAACATACGCTGCAAATTAAACGAACGACGGAAACGGCGAGCTGAGATAGCACTTTGTGACGCACGGACCTAGTTTACCCAATTATTGTAACTCTGTAAAATTCCATTCCATATTCATACTTCGAATAGGCACTTAGGCTAATTTAAGATTAATTAATGTAATTCTTTTATTTTAAATAAATTAAGTAAAATCATTTTTGGTTTTTTTTAAATCCTCCGATTGCAGCTAACGTAATTGGCGCAGTCGGTAGGATATTCGCGGGCCGGTTCGCGAGCTTTAGGGATCTCTAACATCGATATCCGCGTACGCGAATCGCCTGGGTGGCTATCGAGCCCCGGCGCCGAATATCCGAATCTACGGTCCAGCTGCAGTTCCGGAAGGAGAATCCAGACTTCGATTCACGAGAAAACCAGAGATGAAAAATTTGTGAGTACACTTGAATTGTTCCTGTGTTGCTTCCTTTTTAGCCCTTATAACACCCCCATCTTCCAAGATTTTTCACCCGAGAAATTCCAATTCCCAGGAGCCCGCATCTCGTACGGCTCGCTGGAGTACTATAGATAATAGTAGAGATTTAAATAGTGGTAGTGAAGTTAGTAGTATAAATAGCGTAAATATGGCCCACGACCCAGATACAATTTTCAAGACCCTTCGTATGGTCCCGGAGTTCGATGGGAACCCAAATGTTTTGACTAGGTTTGTTAGAATATGCGATCAAATAGTAACTCAGTATGTAAGTGATGCCCCAGGTAGCGAGTTAAATAACTTATGCCTATTAAATGGCATCTTGAATAAGATAAAAGGCTCTGCCGCTTGTACCATTAATTCTAACGGCATACCTGATAGTTGGCTAGGGATTAGGACAGCCTTAATCAACAACTTTTCGGATCAGCGGGATGAAACAGCTTTGTATAGAGACCTTTCTTTAGCTACGCAAGGAATTAAGACACCTCAAGAATTTTATGAGGAATGCCAAACTTTGTTCAGTACGATGATGACGTATGTAACACTACACGAGCCAATTCTTACTACAGTAGAAGCGAAACGTACACTGTATAAAAAAGTTACTATGCAGGCTTTTGTAAAAGGATTGAAAGAACCATTGGGGTCCCGTATAAGATGCATGCGCCCCGATACTATTGAAAAGGCCCTTGAATATGTACAAGAAGAACTTAATGTTATCTATTTACAGGAACGTAGTGAGTTTAAATCCACTACCCAAAAGAATACTAACCCTCTAACACCCCACGCCAATACCAACCCCGTTCCTCCACGTAGTAATAATTTTGCAGTACCAATTCCTAATTGGCCCAATCCCATAGGAATTAGACCCAACCAACTACCACCACCACGACCATTTAAGTTCAACCCTAACTTTATTAATCAGCAGCCCCAATATCGAATGCCTAATCGTACGCAGCAAATATTCCGTGCGGTACCTCAGAATTATAATGCTCAAAGTAACATGTTCCGTTTGCCACCTAGAAACATTCCGGCGCAAAATCAAAATCAAGGCCCTAAACCTATGAGCGGTGTACAGCATTTTACACCCAGACCCATGTTATCTGGCCATAATTGGCAGAGTTCAGGTAATCCGCCACCAACTAATTATTTTAAAAATCGTGAAATGAACATGAATGAGTGCGCGTCATACGACGACTCATATTACCCGACGGAGTACTATTACGATCCAGACTGTTTTAATTACGATAACATTTATTACGATTATAGCCCGTTCGCTACATTACAGTGCAACCATGATCCGACTTTAAGCGATGTAGGTGTCCAAGAAAAAGTTACTGGTTCAACTGAACCCCAGGCGGGTCCAAGTCAGGATTTTCAGGAGGCCCAGAAATCAAAAAAGCTAAAATAGAATTAAATCTCCAAACTCAGCGTCAGTTGCCGTACATACTAATATCGGAGCCACCTTTAAAATTACTAATTGACACCGGCGCGAATCAGTCTTTTATACGTCCAGAAGCTGTAGAGAAATATTTTCCGAATCTTCCCTTAAATTACGACCCGTTTGAAGTTACCAATGTACACGCGGTTAGTAGAAATAATTATTCTATAAGTTTACCTTGCTTTGCGGAATTTAATGATCCAGAGTTTATTAAGTTATTTGTATATCGTTTTCATGAATATTTCGACGGTTTAATTGGTTTAGATTTGCTAACTAAATGGGAGTCCAAGATAGACTTAAAATTATTAATAACGCGATATTTTAGACATAGATTTTACCCAACAAGCATTACAACAGTACGTTCATAATCATAGGGCGCAAATGAAGGAAGTCTATAATATTATTAACGAAACTTCTTTAACAAATCGTACTGCGTTGATAGAAAATAGAAATAAGCACCGCGAATCCGAAATAGAATACGTTCCTCAACAACAGGTATTCATTAAGAACCCTTCTGCAAGCCGTCAGAAAACTGCACCGCGGTATACCCAAGATACTATTTTGGCCGATTTACCCATACACGTTTATACGTCCAAGAAACGTGGGCCCGTAGCCAAAAATAGATTAAAAAGAGGCCCTAAGGAACCTAACTTGTTGCAGGATTCTACTGTTGCTGGTGATTCGCGAGACCCAGTCATCGGAGATAAAACTTGAAAGCTTGGCCAATGGACCCGGCCTATTACCGTTTAAACTTGGATCGACGAGAATGACCACCCATCATCATACATTTCTTCAGTACGTGAATCTAAGGGACATTGAAAATCAAATTACAACGCTACAGTCTCAGATATCAGAATACAAAAGTCGGCTTAGTAATGACACTTATACACTATTTGAATTCCAAATTAGTTATCTTACTAACAAAATTGGCAAAGTATTCAATCAGCTAAAATCTTTAGAGCCTGGTCGTGTAAAGAGAGGTCTAGTAGACGGTCTTGGATCGGTAATCAAGAGTATAACTGGAAATCTAGATTACACAGATGCCCTAAAATACGAAAATGCTATTAAAGTTCTACAGATTAATAACAATAAGTTAGCCAATGAATTTAACAATCACATCAGTCTCAGCAAAGAATGGATGTCTAAGCATAATAGCGTTATAATGCAGTTAGTCGAAAATCAAAGTAAAATCAATAGCACTTTAGAGTTACTATTAAATAACACTTATACAACAGGTAGTTTAATAGCCTATGCAAAGTTTGGTCAACTCATGTCCATTTTAAGTGAAAATGTAGAAGATTTAAGATTAGAATTAGTTAGAATAGAAAATATGTTAGCTTTTATACATGCATCAAGCATTGTTCATTCTATGATAGATGTAGATACACTTAGGTCTATGGTAAATAGGTTAGAAAAAATATACAGTAAGGATGAGATACTAAGTTTAGAGCTCAGAGAATATTACGACATCATTCAGCCCGGATCATATTTCAATGAAAAACAGATAGTAATAGTCTTCAGATTTCCTATAATTTCAAAAATTGTTTATGATTTATATAAGCTATCTATAGTACCCAATAAAAACCGTCAAGCCCTTATTCCTACCTATCCCTTTATAGCAACCAATGGGGACTCTTTCGTGTACATAGAAGCAGAATGCTCGAAGTTTAGTAACTGGTATCTCTGTGAAAAGGAAATAACCCATCAAATACGAACAAAAGTTGACTGCATACAGGAACTTATCATGAACCAAGCTCTCAAGAGTTCCTGCCAATTTAGTACAGTATTTCTGGAAAAAGAAGCGATGGAAAAACTAGATGACCAACACTACATCTTATCGTTTCCAAATCCAACGAAAGTGCAATTAGTCTGCGGGAGAGAAGAGTTCAGTTCGCTACAAGGAAGCTACCTCGCTACTATACCCATCAACTGTTACCTCCACACAAAGGAACTAACTATAATCAACGACAACGACGTAATAAAGGGGCAGCCTTTGAAATTAACGAACATTCCCTACGACGCGGAGACACCGGGTGCTGCATTAACCCAAGTTCATCTTAGTTCAATCGACTTAGGAGGACTACACAGCATACAGAACCAAGTTATGACGAGCCAGCCGATACAACTTAACCAGCTGCAATCAGATGTCACATACCATACGACAATACCCTTCTACATTGCATTATTAAGTGCAGGCGCACTTTTCATAGCCATACTGGGCTATCGCAACAAATGGTTTTGCAAACGCTCTGAAAAGCCCAACATCAAGGGACATACTTACGAGGAACCTGAAGAAAAAGAAGAGGATCGCGCGCCGAGAGGACAAGTTCCAGCAACATTTTCTCTCAAAGTTCTAAAATAGTTCCTGGTCTGCGGGTGGAGATGTTACACGCAGCTGCATAAGGGGAATTGCCCACTCAGCACTCAATAGTTTTATTATAGAAACATACGCTGCAAATTAAACGAACGACGGAAACGGCGAGCTGAGATAGCACTTTGTGACGCACGGACCTAGTTTACCCAATTATTGTAACTCTGTAAAATTCCATTCCATATTCATACTTCGAATAGGCACTTAGGCTAATTTGAGATTAATTAATGTAATTCTTTTATTTTAAATAAATTAAGTAAAATCATTTTTGGTTTTTTTTAAATCCTCCGATTGCAGCTAACTGTAATTTACTTAAAAGCCATGTGATACACAGAAGCTGTTGTTGTATCTTAATAAATAAATAAATACATCATTGATTTTTATGTTATGCTCTATTCCTTCACATAACTATATACTAAATAACTGATTATGTTTATATACCGTGTGGTGGGACCCTCACCTGGTGATCTGCTATACAGGTATTCCTAGTGCAAACACCATGCGCAGTCTCTCACAAACTATTAGGCCGACCACTTACGTTGCCTGAGTGCATGGTGCGGGGGAGGTGATAGTTGTCACAAGTAAATCAGTAAGCTCTCGCATCTCTCTCTCTCTCTCCACACCCTCCCGCACCGCGCTCATACCTCAGGCAACGTCTCAGTTAACAATAAACAAGTCAATAGTTTCTAAGCTTCTCTAAAATAAATGATTAGAATTTGATTTTACAATTTTATTTCTTTATTCTATACTAGCTGCGCCCCGCGGTTTTACCCGCGTAAGTGTCGATCCCGTGGGAATATCGGGATAAAAAGTAGCCTATATGTTAATTCAGGGTGTCAGCTACCTCCATACAAAATTTTATCAAAATTGGTCCAGCCGTTTGAGCGTGAAGAAGTAACAAACATATAAACACACACACACACTCACAAACTTTCGCCTTTATAATATTAGTGTGATTGTTTTATTAATAAGATTCATGTAGAATGTTTTTGAAGCAAGACACGCAGTTTATAGAGGTTTTAGAATATTGACGAAAACTATTAAAATAATGCACGATAAGTCATGTAAATAAGTGCCGTTTCATAAGCTGAACTAAAGTTACTAAGCAACTATATTATTATTGTTAAAAAACAATTCCTTTCCACATAAACATAAAACATAACATCAGTGACCACAAAATTATGTTTCTAACCTTCAGTAAAATAAAACATAATTTTCAAAAATGGAAAAGCAGGTGAAAAAGGCCGCAACTATAAGAAAAAATGGAAGGAACTCATTCACAATCGCCCGTGGCGCCCTCTAGGCCCCGCGCTACTAAAACAAACATTGCATAACTAGCCCGTACCTCTCTATTATTTTTAGCCTGGAGAAATTTCCTTGAAAACTTATTTTGATTCGCGTAACTATTTTTAAATGAATATAAACCGCACTAACAAACAGACATTTCGATAACACAGTAGACCTGGCTTACGTAAAACGCGAAAGATTTATTTTGGCGATTATTTAATTGTTAGTGAATTCTTAAGTTTAGTGGCACTTAACGTCTGTTTTATTTAAACTTTGGACAAAACTACGGTAAACTGATTATTTGTTTATGTGCGGATTCGTTGTTTTTATTGTGCGTTATGTTAATACTGAGAACCGGTGAAATGCGTTGACGCAGACGAAAAAGCAATAAAGTGTCGGCTAGTCTAGTGACATACCGATCATGATTTTGGCGCGACCCTTAAAGTTATAGATCTAGAGGGAATTAGGTACTGATAATCGTAAGAAAATGGAGATTAGGCGCTGTTAGTTAGAAAAAGGTTTATTTCTTTCATTTAAAATTAGCCAATAATTCTGGCAATGGGTCGATTAATGATATGTTATTTACGGCGCAACTTTGAGCTGTGAAAATAATCACCCACAAGTGTTATTTGCACGTGTTTATTTTTAAATAAACTGCAGATTCCATACTTTAGATTTCATGTTCAAATAATCTTTCGATTTCGGTTTCGATTCCCGGGACTGGATTTTTCCATCTGGAATTTCTCAGTAGCAGTCCGGGGTCTGGAATTGTGCGCGGTTGATGGCAATGGCAAAGGTTCGCCCTCTTTTACATGGGATGTTAACATAACTGGCGAAATATGGGCGTACTAAGGGCCCATTCACACGTACCACAACCACACCACATCGCAGCGACAAATTCGGTCAAGTTGTGGTTATGGTTGAATAGTGTCGCTGCAGCTTCTTGCGGTTGCGTTGTGGTATCTATAAAATGTTGCGATGTGGCCGGCCGCTAGTTCGCGATGTCGCTGGTGGTTGCGTTGTGGTTGCGACGTGGTTGCGATGTGGTCGGTATCACACACGCGGTCGATAATGACGGCAAAGTGTGGTCCGTGTGAATTTAACTATTAATTTTCATACAAATTAGCGCCCACCCACGTGTTGTGGTTGTGGTACGTGTGAAACAAGCCTAAAGATACACTTCTGCCTGACCCTTCGGGTATTACCGGCGTGATAATGTGTTACACTAAGGGCTGATTTCTCCAACGCCAGTTAATTTTATCGGAGAAATAATTTTGAATTTTTGACAGTTCGTCCGTACAAAAACTGTCAGACGTCAATTTTATTCCACGAATAAAAATTATCCGTTCGATTGAAAAATCAGCTCTAAATAAAAATATGCCTACCGTGTATAATTCATAAATTAAGAACAACAACAAAATTAGCGATTTGCCAGCTCATAAAAATAACGTTACAAAGACTGTCAATGACTCAAGAAAATTCAATTTTAGAACGATGTGTTGTCTCTCCTAAATAAAGGACCTCGTCCGGACATTGACTCACGAAAATTTATTATTAAAATATATTTATTACCGATTAAAACATCAGCATAAATTTAATATATATATCGCGTTCGGTAAATAATGACGTGAAAATATTAATCGTGAGCTAATCGTGTCCACTTTACGACGGGACGTGACGTAGGTCATACGTCACGACATAAATAGTGGACCTCCCACATCGTCACATGACGAGCGAGCTAAAGAAGGTTACACATTCGGTTACCACTGGCTGTAGGCGCGGCGTTGGCTACGATTCAATTTAGTGTGATTATGTTTTCAACTAAATTATTAGTCGGTTTATTTATGTGTGTCTTGAATGTGAAGGTCTTAATTATTTTTTTTCGTTTTTGAAATAACTTGCTGATGTTTCTTCTGTAGGTATTTAAGAAAATACTTTGGAATGTAAGATTGACTGTTTACGAAATAGACAATTTCAAAACTACACTAAATAAATAAAATAAAATAAATAATAATTAAATTTTTCATAACTACACTTTACCAAAACCCGATTTTCCATTTTCCGGTGCTCACTGCAAGAATTACGAAGACTGACGTTTTGACACATACGACGGTTGAAATATATGATACATTGCACAATGTTACATAGATTATTCGATGTTTGAATATTTCTTCCGTTCCTTTCAACGATTTCGCCAGAATGCAAACAAAGCCATACGTTTAAAACAAAATTACTGCAAACGTATCTATGTAAACACACATTCGTGGAATAGTAGAAACTGAGAAAATAAACAAACCCAAACTCATAAATAATTTCAAGACCTTCGACCAAGAAACATAAATTTAAATAATTTCCATACAGGTGTTCCCTTCGTTTCATCGCTTCACGTATTGTTACCACAAATTTCTGACTACCCACACGCTACAAATAATATTCAAATAATAAATAATTTTCCTCCATTCATGCGAGTGTGTAGTCGCACTAACTGTCATGTGGTCTCTCGCATACAAATTGGCGGGAATGTTCGCGTATGTGTTCCTCTAACCGAACATAATTCTATTTTTGAAACAACGTTTTGTTGCGAAAACAGGTGCTCACGTGTGCTTGTTTTTGTATTCGTGGTTGGTTCGTGGCCATTGTCAAACGTTTTAGTAAGGAAAAGTTGCCCTTTGTTTTCTGTGCCACAACGGATTAAAACGTTGTTAAAGTTGCAAGGAATAAGTTCGAACCTACTAGCTTCATAAGATAACAGATGAAGGAGTTACAGACACTGCAAGATTTTTTTGCTTCATAAGAATAAAACATCCACTGTGATAAATTGAAAATTGTTCTCATCTCAAGGGGACAAGCAATATGCAACTCAGCAATACCCTTAATTGCATGTAAAGCAAGTGATAGAGACGACGAAACGACTAACGACACGACACATAGAAAAATATCGTGTCGTGTGCAACAACGTAGACGGTAACACCACCCATCCCATTGATGTCTGACGTTTGCATTTTATTTTCCAACTTTTGCCAACACGCTGTAGAAGCTTGAATGAAACCAACGTTTACATCATTAGATCATCATTACTGACTAATAGTTACGCTAAGCAACAACAGCTCATCAGCAGCTGTCTACAACAGCTTATAATAGTAATTTATACTTGCTATGAGTAACCGGTTAAACTCGAGAGATACTTAGCTATAATAAGGGCCGACCGCTTAACTGAGACGTTGCCTGAGATAGCTGCGCGATGCGGGAGAGGTGATAGTTGTCACAAGTTGACGAATCACTGAGCTCTCGCATCACGTCACCACACCCCTCCCGCACCGCGCTGCTACCTCAGGCAACGTCTCAGTTTAGGCTTCTTCAAACAGGCGCGACACGCGATAAAATCGCGCGCGACACAAAGGCACCGCAAGTCGCGCAACGAGCGGTGCCTTTGTGACGAGCGCGACATACAGGGTGTTTGGTGCATCGTTTGCCAAATGGAATTGGCTGAAAGGGGAGGTCATTGGCCCAGTAACTCGTTCCATGTTACACCGGTTTTTTTATTATGACTTTTTAATTTTTATTTAGAAAAATACAAGAACTCTGCATTTAAGCTTAAATTAAAAATAAAGTTATGAGTATAGCCTTCAAATTTCATTTTAATTCTTATATTTACTCTTGTTTTATGAAATTCAAAATTACTTGCTAATAACATCTAGTTCCTTTTTAATAGAGCACAACATTTTTGAAAAAAGGAAAAATACACTTAACACTCAACTTAAAATTGCTGTAAAAAAAACAAAAAGCGATCGGGATCTTCGAATTCTTTTAAAAAGTTCTCTAGTTTGTCCCCTTTCCAACGGTATACAATATACCAAAAAAACTTTTAATAACTTCAGTAATTCGCTAAATGTGTAATCGAGACACATCAGGCTGACATTCGATATTACGGTAAGAACACTAGTTTTCACATAAATAACATTCTTTAAGTAGGTGGATAGTGTTATCTCTTTCTAGGGTTCTAACTTTCCTCGAACTTGAAATAAAAAATAAACTTTTATTTAATAAGTACCTAATTATAAATTTTGTTTAAATTGTCCTCCAATATTGCTCGACTGTCGTGGTGTGTAAACGTATTTCTCGTTGTCTCGTCTCGTTGTAAGTCACTATCAGAGCAGAAATACGTTTACACACCACTACAGTCGAGAACTCGAGATAAGACGAAGATGTCGCGCGTGTGTACGCAATAATGGAGGACAATTTGAACAAAATTTATAATTAGATACCTTGGATTCAGTACATGACTCTGGTAGTGGAAATTTTTCGTCAGTTAATAAAAAAAAATCAGCAGGAATTCCTACAAAAGTGCAATAGGTACCTATGCGGTAAAAATGTATGGACGAAAAAGTTCAACGCTGGGGTGGTCCAGAAACATAATGAATCCATTGGTTGCGCATTGATGTCCCTGGCACCCTGCATTTTGCATTTTCATTTTGGGTCATTTTTAGGGTTCCGTACCCAAAGGGTAAAAACGGAACCCTATTACTAAGACTTCGCTGTCTGTCCGTCTGTCCGTCTGTCTGTCTGTCACCAGGCTGTATCTCAAGAACCGCGATAGCTAGATTGTTGAAATTTTCACAAAGTATGTATTTCTGTTGCCGCTGTAACAACAAATACTAAAAACAAAATAAAATAAATATTTAAGGGGGGCTCCCATACAACAAACGCGATTTTTGTGCCCTTTTTTGCTCGATATCAAAAATGGCAACAGGTAGGCACTTGAAATATTCACAAAATACTCAGTTGTATTTTAACTTTAATAATAAGTAATAAAATAAAATTAAAATAAATATTTAAGGGGGCTCCCATACAACAAACATGTTTTTTCGGCGTTTTTGCCTTGTGGTACGGAACCCTTCGTGTGCGAGTCCGACTCGCACTTGGCCAGTTTTTGAGTTTCACAACTGCACTTTGCAACGACACGATTTTAGACGGATAGTGAATTTCTTGTAACATTTTCCAAATAGATACACAGAAATTGTACAGTCGCCAGCACATCAAGCTACCCGAAACTGTCAAATATTCCCAAACAACCTTGAACCTTATGCTTTAGCGATAAAGTTGAAAATCATTAAATTTGACAGATTATATAGACAATACTTATTTAGCTAGCATATATTCTATAAGATCAAATTAAATTCGCTAGCGAAACTCCGCAAACGTGATGGTATCCATATCTAAACACGATAAAACATATTTTCTCAACTGATACTTACTTCAAATAATAGCACTACCAGCGTTCATTTTAATTTTATTCAACATCATCATTTCAGCCGAAAGACGTCCACTGCTGGACATAGGCTTCCCCCAAGCACTTACACTTCGACCGGTTCTGTGCTTCTTGCATCCAACGGGTTCCTGCGGCCTTCACAAGGTCGTCGGACCACCTTGTGGGAGGCCTTCCAACGCGACGTCTACCGGTACGCGGTCGCCACTCCAGAACCTTTCGGCCCCATCCGCCATCTGTTCTGCGAGCAATGTGCCCTGCCCACTTCCACTTAATTTTGGAAATTCTTCGGGCAATTGGTTTGTTAATTTTATTGTGTTTCGATAATATGGAAACCCGTCACGAATTTTTTTTTTTAGAAATTCGGAGAATTATTCTATTTACAAAAAAATTGTATTGCTCTCGTAAGATATCCCAAAATTAACTCCTTATAGTTAATTTTGGGATATCTTACGAGAGCAATGCAATTTTTTTGTAAATAGAATATTTCTCCGAATCACAACGTACAATTAATTTAAATTGGATCATCACACTAAGTTTTTAAACGAATTCTAAGAACTTCTTATTGCTTCGAAGGAGGAAAATTTATTTATGTATTAAACTCACATACACTATCTTTACACGATGACCTCAATACAATAGTGGTGATAGATATGCAAACACATAACTACTTACCAAATAAAATGAAAAATCAACTTACGGCTAATACTTAAAAATCTAAACTTCAAAGCACTTTACACAATACATAAAACTTTAAGAATTATAGTGATCAGCTGTGTGGTGTCTCAACGAAATTGTCATAGAAAATAAAATGAGGAATGCCTGAATAACTCACCGTCCATAGTTTTGTGACCAGGGAATCAAGTAAATAAAATTAATGTGTCGTTAAATCTATACAGTTTGAATTTTCCTAGTGTGAGTTTCCTAGTGTGGATCAACATCGGCCCCGTGTCTACTTTTTTATCCGACTACAGAGAAGGCAGACGTAAACAATATGATTTATGCTTTAATTACATTGCTAAGTATCGGTGTGTGGCTCCGGGTTTAAAACCGAAGAAAATCAATATCGATGTTTTGTTTATAACTTTTTAATTGGCGTTTTTGTTGTAATTGCGTTTATATTTTACATTTTTGAAGTGAAAACTTCTGTAGCGGCGTTGTACACTTTTTTTGTAATGGTTAAAAAATGTTAAACTCGCGTTAGGACACGTGACTCTGATCGTAAGATGACACGTGCTATAGATGGGCAATCCACCGGGTTTAAACCCGGTGCTTTTGATAAACACCCGGTAAACACCCGTAAATACCCATAAACACCCACAAAATTGGGTGTTTATTAAATCACCGGGCTTAAACCCGGGTGAATTGCCCATCTACAGACGTGACCCTGATCGTAAAAGGACACGTGACCCTGATCGAAAATTCGTAATATTCCAAAATATCAAAAATTGAAAACAAGTATATAGGATCAAATTACAGACAGACAGGGGTACACTACATAAATACGAAAAACTTTATTCCGACAGTCACAAATACGAATTTCAAAATACCGATTTTCATAATTCCGAATGGTTCAAAATTCCTAATATAACAACTCCGATTTATCATTCATCCTATTTTTATAATTCCGAAATGTCAATATTCCTAACGTTTATAAGTACTATTCTCAAAATATCGAGTTCCAATAGATCGAATAACAAAAAGTCCGAATTAATGAAAATTCGAAACATCATAAATACGAATTCCGATTAATTATAATTCCGAAATAAAAACGCCTTGTACAACTGAATAGCAAGACAAATATACGAGTAGAATACGGAATATCGAAGCACAAAATATCGATAAATGCTAATACGATGCTATAATATTGCGATGCACGTAACTGCGAAAGACCCGTCTCTGCGACGCCACTACACTTCCATGCACGTTACCGCGATAGATCTTCACTGCATGCAGCAAGCATGCAGCATGGAAGCAAACACGCAGCATGCTGCATGCCAGCAAGCATACAGCATGGAAGCAAACACGCAGCATGCAGCTTGCAAGCAAGCATGCAGCATGGAAGCAAACACGCAGCATGCAGCATGCAAGCAAGCATGCAACAAGCATGCAGCAAGCATGCAGCATGCAAGCGAGCATGCAGCATGCAACATGCAGCAGGCATAGTTTCTGTCACGGCTCCGGCGCTGCGGTTCTCCGGCGGCCCCACGCGTGCTAATCGTCGCAGACGGCTTTCGCTCACCACCACGGCTTCGGCTTGCTGGCCGGCTTCGCCGGCCAACCTCAGCCGCGGCGGCTCGCTCACAGCCTCCTGCTCCTCAGCCCGCGGGCCGCCTCGCCCCTACGCGCCTACGCGATTTTAAATTACACTCTAGGGGTAGGGCAGACAAGACTGCGTGGAGTCGGATTTACAGCGATTCGTTTCTGTCACTAAAACCTAATTTTTAGCAAACTTTTTAGAGCTACAATTTTATTATAAACTAACAATTTTATTATAAATGAACATTCGGAATAATACACATTATATAATACAATACTTGGGACATATGACTTTATTTCATGCAAAATTAGGAGATTCAATTATTATAGTACTCGATATTATGACAGAATAGATTTAGAAGTAAAGATAATTATGTCAAACAAATTTTCGAATTTTTGAACATTATGGTTACTGAAGCTTATAGCAAACGTGTTATGGATAATGACTTTCGGACAAACAATTTTAGGAGAAGAAAGGGAGTACCAATTTTAACAGGTTATTCGGAAAATTGAAAATCGGAAAGACGTTTTTCGGACCGAGAACCCATCGAGCATTTGATTCTTCGAACATATGAAAATCGGAAAACAAGCAAATCGCATTTATGACTTTCGGAAACATAAATTTCGTGATTTTTAATAATAGAGATTATAATTCTTAGGTATTATGGAATTCGGACTTTTGAAAATCGGAACATCGAAATTCGGAATAAAATATTTCGGAATATTTGGGTGTTCCCGACAGACAGACAGACAGACAGAGACAGACAGTTACGGTTACGGTTACGGGTAAGGGTACGGTTACGTTTACGGTTACGGTTACAGTTACAGTAAAC
This sequence comes from Mesoligia furuncula, assembly GCA_916614155.1. Taxonomy (NCBI): domain Eukaryota; kingdom Metazoa; phylum Arthropoda; class Insecta; order Lepidoptera; family Noctuidae; genus Mesoligia; species Mesoligia furuncula. Next base: position 24,565,307 of record OU744800.1, on the reverse strand, counting down.
AACGTTAATATTCAAGTTTTCACTTCTGCCGGTACTCCCGGAGTGCAACCCGTCGTTTTTTTTTCACTTGGAAAATTTAAACACAATTGGAAAATTTACCATTCATTTCAGTGTTTGTTCCACATAACAGTCGAGAGCCCATAAAACTTAGTGAAAAAAAACTGTAAAACTTTCAAAGGAAAATAGAGAAAAGCACAAAGTTTTACAAAACAATATCAAATCAAAACAAAACAGGGTCCGGTTACACATTACAGCGGTACAGGTTTTTTCAAAGACAATATTATTTATTTGTAATTACTTCTGAAACCGCCCGCCAAGCGTGGCGATTATGGCAAACCCTCCCAAAATTGGGGGAGGCCTGTGTCCAGCAGTGGACGTCTATCGGCTGAAACGACGACGACGACTTCTGAAACTTTCCATTAACATCACAAACGCTTCAACCGCCATCTATGTCTCATATTTGAAACTACTGAAATGAAAGTGGAACGAAAGTTCGGGAAAGCTCGCAGAGAAAAGCACACACGATGTTTGTTTTAGTTCATGCAACTGTCACTAGTTGGCGCTGCTGTAATGTAGCATTAAAACACTGATTTAATTTTGGTTTTTTTTTTTCAAATAACCTTTTTTTATCTTCGCTGCAGTCGGGTAAAAAATCGCGTAGTCAACTTTTTTATGTAAGACGAGCGTCAGTTATCTCGCATTACATGTATAGAATGGTCATATTCTTCCAGTATTCTTAAATTGATAGGTATTACCCACTTTCTATGTAAAGTGAAGTATACTTGAAGACTATTTACCTATTGAGCAGAAGTTCCAAAAGCTGCATAACAAAATGTACGTCTATGCTTCTCTAACCAAATAGACAACTATAACAAACATATTATTCAATCTAATCTTCTTCTTCTTAGCGTATCCATAGCAATCTAAATGGGCTTAACAATAAAATAGAAAACCGTTGTTAAAATTAACAAGAAACTATTCCGAGAAAATAACAAAAGTCATCACAGTAATAAAAGGAGTCAGACACAACGTTGGGAGAGTTAATATTTACTTCCAGTTTATATTAAACTTTTTTACGAGTTCGAATCGATGCAAATGACTCGAAAACTGCTAATTTTATGTTTAATCTCTCCTTGGATCTCATTAACGGTCGCTCGACTAGATTTATAATAGAATTATTATGAGTAATAATATTACTCTGTTAAGGGTGCTCGATGAAAGAGGTTGGCATAAACAGTTATTATTCGTTAGTTTTTCTTTATAAATTGCTACTACGTAATATATGTATGGGTCGAGTAAATAAAAAAGGTATTTCTAGAGCCGGTTAAATTTTACGTCTTTTACATGATGACGTGATCTGACAGCTATCCGAGCTGAATCTTTAGTGTTTTCTACCTTCTAAATTCGAAGTACCCAGTCTTTTTCTTATAATCTCACGCCATTACCTTATGGTTGTGTATGGTTAATTTTTATGTCAGGCACATTACGTTGTGTTATTTCATCACCTTTTGTCTGTGTGGTGCCTTAAAGAATAGCAGCACCCCATACCTCCCGTGGGTGTCGTAAAAGGCGACTAAGGGGCGTACCGGAGAATGGGCAGCAGCGTTCTCTATGCATTCCACCACCATACCATACTGCGATCGCCAACCCGCCTGCCAAGCGTGGCGATTATGGCAAACCCCCCCTTTTGTGGGAGGCCTATGTCTAGCAGTGGACGTCTTTCGGCTGAAATGATGATGATGAGGATTTCATCACCACTGCTCTCAAAACGGCGAAGGAAAACATCGTGAGGAAACCGGCATGTGCTAGAACCAAAAATTCGAAGACATGTGACATCTACTAACCCGCACTGGGCCCGCGTGGTTGATTATACCACCCACTACCTCTCACTGAGAGGAGGCATGTGTACCAGCAGTGGGATCATTATAGGCTGTTTATGTAATTACAGCCAAGTTTTCTAGAGGCCGAGAAAATGGTACTTCATACGTGTAACGACGACGACGACGACGTGTAACGAACAAAATAGAGTCAAAGGTAAATTAAGTATGTAAACTCTACTACAAAATTCTGTCAGAACATACTCAAAAACGCATGAGTTTAGCTCATACATCTCGTTACAACACAGGCCGACGATTATCTTTAACAATTCATAATACGCCCGCTTCAGAGGGTACAAGCTAAAAAAATCTGCATAATCGGGATTCCCTGGAGAATTCATTATGTTGTCTGCATAAATAAATATACATTTGTATAAAAAACCTCACCTAACAATGGACAATTTATTATTTAGATTCCGCCTTTTGCTCGCTGAGAATTTTTCATGTAAATTTTTCTGGTCTCCATTCTGTGGCCTCCTGTGATTACGGCTTTGAACGCGATAATAAATAATTGCTGGGAAATGCTTAAACGAGCTTGAGGGTGGATTTTCTTTTTAATTTTTTGGACCTTTGTCGAATTATGTGTAATTAGCAGCGCCCCGCGGTTTCACCCGCATAAGTTTCGATCCCGTGGGAACATCGGGATAAAATCTATTATATGTCCTTTCCCGGGACTCAAACTATGTCTATACCATCTAAATCGGTAGCGGTTTAAGCGAAAAGAGGTAACAGACAGACAGACACACACACACACACCACCAACCCCCCCACACACACACACACACACCACACACACACCCCCCACACACTTACACACACACGTGTACGTGGCACACTTTCGCAATTATAATATTAGTATGGATTTAATTCTGTTCAAGGGAACAAGTAAGATATTTGTCATCCAAGCCTCTTTCTTAACAACTAGCGAGTCTCTGCTTCGCACGGTTTTTACGACTTGAAAAAACGTCGAGATGTCTTTATTATAATTATGTTAGTTAAATATTAATGTACCTATAATAGGTACTCATAAACCTTTCGAGACAAGTTGTCTAAATGATGGTGAAAGCCGATTTTTTAATCCGTTGTGTAGTTTAAAAGAACAACGTGGTACTATAGATATGAAATGCGACTTTTTTATACTTTTTATAGATTTCATTCTTAGATTCAAGGGAAGAAATAGTATACCAGCCACTTTTTATGTAATTTCATAGATAGGTACTTAATTTTATTGCGAAAAACTAAAAATCAAGTCATGGAAACGCCCTAGGAGGACATAATGTAGTGACTCTTAGTGAAGTTCTTCAGAAAGGTAAACTGCATAGTACTCGCAACCGGCTTGCATGTATTCTCATGTATTTTCTGCCTTCACCCATTGGAAGAAGATGTGATGTGTGTGTGTGAGGTGTGTATGAGGGTGTGTGTGTGTGTGCGAAGGTGTGTGTGAGTGCGTGTGTGTATGAGAAGGTGTGTGTGGGGGGGGTGTGTTTGTGTGTGTCAGAGGTGATGTGGGATGGTTATGTATGTAGGTATACATATACCTACATACATAACCTCACATCTTCTGCTACTTTTAAAAGGGTGGATTGAGATTTGTAGATACATGACATAATTATGTATCTAAAAATTTGAATCCACCCTTTTAACAATAAAGCTCTTCTTCGTCAGTACCATGTATCCAAAAAACACTGTTATTAAATAATACTATTAAACAGCAACATTGTTAATAAAATCCATACTAATTCATAGTATTATAAATTCGAAAGTAACTCTGTCTGTCTGTATGTTACCTATTCACGCCTAAACCACTGAACGGATTTCGATAAAATTTGGCAGAAATATAGATTGCATCCCGGGGAAGGACATGGGATAGTTTTTATCCCGATATTCCTACTTGATCGACACTTATGCGAGTAAAACCGCGGGGCGCTTCTAGGGTTATTATAAACGGTAAAAGGCACGATATTATTCGCAGTATAAAAGCCGTCTTGTACAGTCACTAGTAACACTTGAACTAGGGAAACCGCCCTTATAACTACGTTATAAAAGCGCAGATTCCCATGGACGTGCAGTCGATTGTACAGGTCGTAAATTTAATTAAATGCGTCACATAGGACGGTAACGGGATCCCTGCCGCGGCTGCTATCACTTGCTTTTTCACACTATTTGTTTTAATTATTTACCACTTTGATTGTGAAAGATAAATGGCATTCTTTTTAGTAACAGAATATATTGGGAAGCTACGGTAAAGAACTTTTTTTTTAAGAAAACAAGGCTCTGATAAGTCCTTCAAATAAAATTTCTAAGGCTATGATCACAAGAAAGAAAACCAAAAAGAAAAACAAGAGCGAGTCGGGCTCGCGCACCGAGGGTTCCGTACCATCATATGTTTTTAAATTTTTATCGGCGAGGCCTATATTCGTTAGAGAATTTTAACGCTGCGCACTGCGATGTAGAATATTGCAGTTTTAAGTCTGCGCCGTCTCTTGACCGATAGTGGAACTAGTGTAACTTTTGTCGATGATTTCTGAAAAAGTGTGTAATCTTTACATAAACTTCTATCACATAGAATTATTTCCGATTTTTTTCTTTGCAAACTATATGATACCCCCACATGCCCTAGTAACCCCATTTCGACTTTTTCAGTCCCCTTTTCGGTCCTTGTTACAAAAAATATACATAATACATTTTAATTTCTTTCCTATTTGCAAAATAGTGGGCAAACGTCATCTAAAACTATTCCAAATTTCAAGTCGATAGCATCAGTAGTTCTTGAGATATCCAGCTGTGACAGACAGACAGACAGTCAGACAGACGGACAGACAGTCAGACTGAGTCTCACTATAAGGGGTCCGTTTTATCATTTTGGTACGGAACCCTAATAAGGTACGTTTCCATCCGTTAAAGTCATAAAAATGATTTGTTACAAAATCTATAATCTGTCGAAGCTAAGAGCTTAGATACCAGTGAACGGTTTCCAAACTTGCATTTTTTTACTGTGAGACGAAACTAGTATAACTTGATACTTTTGTAATTTGTTGGTATTGGTATTCATTTTGGCGTGAAAATAGCATTTTTACTCCCTCCCACAGCAAAGAAATATCTCATATTGGGTATGCAATGAAGTTTTATTACTTTTTCTTTGGGTCAGCCAATGCATTATGAAAGAAATGCTTTCGCTTTGGAATGTACTTTGTATGTTATGAAATAACTTCAGTTGAATGCAAACTAGGCCAGTGTACTACATGAGTTTTTCAGGGTCTTTCATGGTCTTTATAAATACTATGCATATACTATTGTGATATACAGAATGTGTTAAGAAGATATTTTGTTTTGCGATTATTGTGTTGGTCCCAAGCTACGCTTGCCGCATTTGGTCTGTGGATGGGTGACCATTTTTACATAAGTACCAAGACCCCTCCGTGCCTCGGAAAGCACGTTAAGCCGTTGATCGCGGCTGTCATTCGTGGATCTTTAACAGTCGTTACGGGTCGTCAGAAGCCCGAAAGTCGGACAACAAGTCTTACCAAGGTGTTTCGTATTACCCAGAAACTGGGTTGTGGAGGTCAGATAGGCATGTAAAATACTGGTATTCAGCTGCATCCGGTTAGACTGGAAGCTGACCCCAACATAATTGGGAAAAGGCTAGGGAGACGATGATGATGACGGTGTTGGTCCCATAGAAAGAGTTTTTCAGTTTGATGGTCTGTACCCTGGACCCTTCAATACGTCCACATCTCGACACCAGCAATTTATATTAAGCTAACTCTTAAAAGTGTACTTTACGGTACAGGCATAAAAAGGGTAGTAATATAAATCGAGTGATTTCAAAAAGTACCTTTACTTAGCGTTGTATAAGATTTGCAAATTCGTTATTTTTTAGGGTTCCGTACCCAAAGGGTAACAACGGAACCCTGTTACTAAGACTTCGCTGTCTGTCCGTCTGTCTGTCACCAGGCTGTATCTCTAGAACCGCGATAGATAGACAGTTGAAATTTTCACAAGTTATGTATTTCTGTTGCCGCTATAACAACAAATACTAAAAACAAAATAAATTAAATATTTAAGGGGGGCTCCCATACAACAAACGCGATTTTTTTTGCCCTTTTTTGCTCGATATCAAAAATGGCAACAGGTAGGCACTTGAAATATTCACAAAATAGAAATACTCAGTTGTATTTTAACTTTAATAATAAATAATAAAATTAAAATAAAATAAATATTTAAGGGGGGCTCCCATACAACAAACATGTTTTTATTGGCGTTTTTGCTTTGTGGTACGGAACCCTTCGTGTGCGAGTCCGACGCGCACTTGGCCAGTTTTTTATATTTCTTCACGATTTTTAATAACATACAAAAAAACACATTTTAAGCAACTTAAACTAAAAAACAACGAATTTACCTAAAATTCGACTTAGCGTAGTATAAATTGTTGTTGTCGATCTGTCGTATACATGCTGTACTAATAATAAAGCTGAAGTGTTTCTTTGTTTTTTTGTTTGGTTGATCGCGCTAATCTCTGAAACTCCCGGTCGGATTTGAAACATTCTTCTTGCATTAGATAGCCCAATGCTTGAGGAAGGCTATAGGCTATTTAACATCACGCTATGACCCTTAGGAGCCGGACAAAAAGAAAAAAAGTCAGAAAGAAAGCTAAGCGAAAACGAAGTGTTAGGGCAGGTGATGCGATGGGTCGGGGGAACAAAAAATTTCATGCGGACGAAGTCGCGGGCAGAAGCTAGTGCTGTATACTGTTTTGTATAGCTTTTGCCGTAACTGCCAAGTTCTGTATGGTGTTTGCCATTTTTTTTTGGCTGGTAAATCATCAAATGACCCCTCCCGCTCTGGGCGGAGCGGAAGAGAGTGTCAGACTCTTACTGACTAAAACCCACCCGTGTTCCTTCCTTAGCCCTTTATGTTCCGGGCCAGCGGTAACCCTTTCGGAAAATCCCGCTGACCCGGCAGGCTTCGGCCCTAAGAGGCCCCTTCCTCGATGCTGACATCTCTTTGAGGCGCGCTTGGAACACGTACGGGCCGTCCGGCACGGGCCTGGTCCTGATCGGACGGTGAGCTGATGTGTGCCTTGGCCGCAGGTTTCGTTTCCGTACTGTAAGAATATGTATTTTATATGAACCACAGATACAGTTATTTGGTTTGGGTGGTTGTACTAACATGTTTTGTTGACGCGGCTATGATAAAGGACAAATTCATATGTAAAATAACGTTTTGATATATTGAAATTCCTTTGGAGACAAACTTGTAGCACATGGCGTTCTTCAGCAGCAGCAGCTTCTGGCGGTAGCTATAAGGGTACGTCCATAAGGGTACTTATGGGCGTGAGTTAATTGAACTTTCTAAAATTCGTCTCGGTCTTGTTCTAAATTGCTTTATGTTTAATAACACTTTGAAAGTACCTACTTATCGCTATTTAAAGGAAGTTTCAAGAAATTTGAACAGATCAAATGATGGCGTTATTATCTCCAAGTTACATTCTACTAGGTACACAAAATTATGATCCTCGGGAACTTTGTCCAATATTGAATCGGGAAGTTTTCAATTTTCAACCTGTTTAACATTTCAAACGATATTCGAAATGTCGGGTAGTTTGAAACTGTTCTTAAAAGGTCAAAGAGGGCCGTTATTAAATTATTCGATCAAATATTCAATTCGCGGAGTTGGTGTAGAGGTCGCTAGTGCCATGAGTTAGGTCAAGGGTCTGATTCTCGGCTTGCAGAAAGTGGTGTTTTCCGTTATACGTTGAGAGGTGATTCTATACCTAAGATATAATAATTTCTGTGGTAGGCCCAAGAACCCTAGACCCCTGTGCCTCCGGAAGCACGTTAAGCCGTTGGTCCCGGCTGAAATTCGTGGACAGTCGTTATGGGTCGCCAGAAGCCTGAAAGTCTGACAACCAGTCTCACCAAGGGGTATCGGATTACCCAGTACTTAACTGGGTTATAGAGGTCAGATAGGCAGTCGCTCTATGTAAAATATTGGTATTTAACTGCATCCGGTTAAAATGATTGGTAGGCTCATTATAGCTACCGGTACAGTACTCTTTTTTTCTCATCGAAATTCAAATTCTTAACGAAAACGTTTTCTTTTATTGACAGTGCAGTGGCACGGTATACTTCGACTCAGAGGCATGTAAAAAAACACGAGTGTATTGCTTGGGAAGTCTAATGTCTCAAATAATTTTGTGACGTGTTCTCCTGCAAATTCCAAGGAAGAAATTAACTCAATTTCTACCAAAAACAAGATCTCTTTAACATCGTGTGTCACATGTCGTGGTAAAAATATCTAGCTATTAAGGTAGGTAGGGCAGAGGCCGCGCACCTGCAGGTACGAGCGCGCAACTCGTTAACTCAAGGGTTCGTCCACGGATGACGGGTAGACCTCAGAATGGATTAGACATGGATATATTTTTCGTGAAATGCTTATTCAGTTTCCACTTTGGCTCACTGCATGGCAGCACCACTCGGTATAGGTGTAAATATGGACCACTCGCCCCAGTCTTACCCCAAAGTACGGGCGCCGTTTGAAGGTTTCCCCTGAAAAAGAAAAATAAGTATAGGTAAAGTAAGAAAGATCAATAAATTAGGTAATATGTAGGTGTTCCACAATACATTATGTCATTCATTGGGTTTGGTTACAGGGTATTTACCGGCTTTATGTATTTTTTTAAGAAAACTAGCTTTTGCGCGCTGGCTGCGCGTGGAGGTCGGAAATTACCCCACGGGTACTATCAACATAACGATGAACGACTATTAAGGGGACGGGACGGCTGGCAAGGGATTTTGCCGTCAGTCAGCGCACACTAGGCGCTTAGATACCGCGGCATTCCAGCGGCTTCCCCGCTTCTCTACCCCGCCGCCTCACGCCGCGGTATGTCACATCGAGCGCCGGAGTCCTTGGCATGCCGTTGCCTAGCGCAGGACGCCACGGCATCCCGCGGCGGGAGCCCGTGGCGCGTCTTTCAATGCCTTGCAATGAAATCCCTTTTGATGCCACGGCATCATTTGAAAGCATAGCAATTTATGTCGTATTTCTATATCGATACGTTTGGATGTCCATTAGTAAAAATTTAAATTCCTTGCCATGCCGTTCCGGTCTGCGTAGGCTTTTATCTGATTATCTGGTGTGTCTTTTAGTCTGTGCTAAATATATGCATTTTCTTCTTCTTCTTTTTTTAATATAAGTATCCTATATCCCTGGCCATGGTTTATCCGTGTGCCAAAAATTCTAATCTGTTGAAAAGGTAACTGACAGCAGACAGAGTAACTTTCACATTTATTACATTAATAAGTAAGTAAGTAACATTAACATGACGGAGATGACGGAATGAGCTGGACTCCTTCGACAAGAACTGGTCCTTAGCAGCTTTGAACAGAGAGAAGTGGAAAGAGAGTAAGGAGGCCTTTGCCCTGCAGTGGGACATCACAGGCTAATAATAATAATAATGCGAGTTGGCTTTGGCCCCTCGTACGCCTTAAAAGCTTTGGCCCCTCGTACGCCTTAAAAAGGACCGGGACCCCATGGTCCCGAGATATGTAAAATAAAAATAATAATAAGTAACATTGATAAGTGGATATGTCGAGATGAGTACGCGCGCGCGCTTAAAATACAGCAAATTAAATTCTATGGCTTCTAACAAAGCACCAGAGAAACATTTTAAAATCCGTCCTAGCTCTGTGCATTTCACTAGAGCTTCTTCCACAAGAGACTTATTATTGTTCATTACCTGCTCACCTGTCTGGATCATTTCACAATGTTAACAAAATAAACCAGAATCTCGAAAAACGTGTGTAAAAAACTAAAGCACTGTCTATGCAACTCCTAGCTCTATGCCACGTCGTCCTCGTGTAGGGCCCTATTTGTCTCAGCGTAGATTAGTATAAGTGTTGCCGATGTACGGCCACCTGAGCCCTCCCTTCAAGTAAACAACCCTCCCTTAATGCCGATGTGCCGATGTTTGGTCCATCGGTTCACGACTTCAGCATCAGCAGTTTTTAATGCAGGTACAGAACAGTATGTTGGCTTAGGTGACGAAATTGCGCATATTTTGGGGGTGTCTTCGAAAATAGGTAACAGAATGTTGGCGAAAATTTTGGAAGGACACCATTTTGTAACTATTTTTGTGGTTATTGTAGGAAGTGGGAGTAAAACAAAGGTTTGTAATATGGATATTTAAATTCATAGTGTGCTGTTTAGTGGGATCAGCCCTAAAAGTTTTGCAAAGCACGGTGAATGGACTGACCTACTGAGCTGCCATGATAGCGTTTTAATACAGAATGAACTGCTTGAATATGGTCCTTAGTACGAGTGGATGGTTATTACAAATTGTGAGATGGTTGTGAGATTGGATGTTGCAAAACGAAATAAAAATGTTTTAATTATTTCACATCGCAGTGTTCTGAACTTACAGTTTCTGAATAACATTTGATAGGCTGCTTAGGGAATACAGTGATCTAAATATACGTAGGTGAGAGACAAGCGGTGGCCAAGTGGTAACGGCCCCGACTTACTAGTAGTAGGTTCGAACCCAGCCAGGCGCTTTACATTGTGCAAATAATTTAATCACCATTGCTCTCAAAACGGCGAAGGAAAACATCGTGAGGAAAAACACCTAGAACCAAAAATTCGAAGACAAGATTGTGTCATCTACCATCCCGCACTGGGCCCGCGTGGTAGATTATAATCCCAGAAGTGGGAACATTATAGGCTGACTATTCATCACTGGATGGCCGCACAGGTCGATCGATCAGGTTAAGCTACGCTTGCCGCGGTTGGTCTGTGGATGGGTGACCATCTTTCCATGCCGTGACCCCTCCGTGCCTCGGAAAGCACGTTAAGCCGTTGGTCCCGGCTGTCATTCGTGGATCTTTGACAGTCGTTACGGGTAGTCAGAAGCCCGAAAGTCTGACAACCAGTCTTACCAAGGGGTATCATATTACCCAGTAGCTGGGTTGTGGAGGTCAGATAGGCAGTCGCTCCATGTAAAATACTGGTATTCAGCTGCATCCGGTTAGACTGGAAGCCGACCCCAACATAGTTGGGAAAAGGCTAGGCAGATGATATTATCACTGGATGACAGTGTATATTAAGCCTAGGTAATCCCAACTTAACCAAACTAAAACACGAGTCACATCTATCCTTGATCACAAATCATAACATTTCCCATGACCCCATGATATGCAGGTACAAATCATCACTCAAACGTCAAAACAATTACAATACCTACTCAAATTAAACACGAATTCAAACAACGCCTCTTCCGGAACATTCTCGTCCACATACATCATTTGAGACGTTTCAATCGCTCCGTTTGCCATTAGGCAAAGTTGCGTCACTCGCTTTCAATGAAAACTTGGTACTGCTCAGATTTATTGCGATAACTTGCGTTCGCGCCTTACTTCTGAACTGTTCTAGTAGGGAAGTAGAGATGGAGATGGTACTTTTTAGTGGGGTTTCTTTTATTCATCCAGTGGGTTAGGGGCGAGCTTATGTTCCACTGGCACTTCTTATGGTTATTGTAGCGGTATCTACAACGCCACATGCGAACAACGCGTAATACTGACGTCACGCAAACTCCTGCATCTCGCAAGCAGAGTTTACCGCGCAACTAGCATATCATCGGGCAGTTGCCCGCCAGGCACAACACCCGTCTGGTCGGATGATCCTCCCTTTTCTATAGAGTATGAGTGAACTTTACACCCTGTCCCTTATGTCCGAGGCATACTGTACCGTCATCTTCGCTTCCGCTCTTATTTACTGGTTTATTACCACCGCATGGGTTTCTTCGTACAGCTGATTTGGGCACAATACCTACCCTTTTAACCTGTATTTTTCCACTGCTGGGCAAAGGTCTGCCCCATAGTTTACCCTTCTACTTGTTTATACTACTAATTTAATAGCAGTTCCTAACTGCTATTAAATTAGTAGTATAATAGTCAGAAGCTTGATGCTGGTCGGTTTTCTGTGGTACAGACATATATGGGACACTGAGAATCTCAGAGTATCAGAGTTTTGGCTACATCTAAAGAAGAGGTTAACTAAAGTGGACCACCAAAAAGATCTGACGTTAAACCTATCACTAAGTTTGGCAACCTATTTAAAAGAAAAGGAAGAAATAATGCGATAATCCACCAAACTTTTACACCTAGAATAAGTCTTATCCTGCGAATAAATTTTGAGTTTTTGAGAGTTTTTCCTTACTAGAACTGTCAGACGTCAATTTTATACCGCCAATAAAAGATATCTGACGGTAAAAACAGCCCTTAGCAGTGTAATTAAGTAGTGTTTGCTAGGAAGATATTACTGCCCGTCATTTCAGTAGGTCAGCTACTAACGGGTGGGGCAGAATACACACACGCACACACATTCACATTCCTGCTAATTACTTACATCGGACTTTGCACTTTTTATTTTTATCTTTATTTTTGTTTTTATCTGATGTACGACTATCCTCTGACTATCTGGTGTATTGTGTGTCTTTTAGTCTGCGCTACATAAATGTATTTTCTTTCTTTTCTTTAATAATCTTTTCTAGTAATTTAGCTACATGGATGTGCACATAAATGTACCACATCCACACATAACACACTCACGTGCCTATCAAGGACACGGGTGTCTATGTAAGTTGCTAATTACTTGATCAACATTCCGACTCCACAAAGACGGGGCGGTCCCTTTGTCACCACTCCCGTTGTGCTGGCGAGCAGTAGGTAAGTGTGACGTCATTACTAACGGGTAATTGTGTGTTCGTTATTAGTTTGTGGTGTTAAATATCCACTAATATTTTGGTTGATGCGTTGAATTTGTAAGATTGTTTACTTGCTTGTCAATTTTATCCCTTACCAGACTCAAGAAGGATTTTATCCCTTCACAATAATTTAGGCAATAGAAATATTGATATTTATATGGCATAATTACTTATTTAAATTGTTGCGTGTTTGAATGGTAGAAGCCCACTACCCCAACTTATATGTACAGGCACTTTACTTTGTGTAATTTACTTCATCAGCACTGCTGCTCTCAAAACTGTGAAGGAAAACATCGTGAAGGGACCGGCAAGCCCAAGAACTATAATATCTAATATTTGCGACATTCACCATTTGCATTTGAACGTTTTTAAGTAGGCACGAAAGACCTATTGTCTTTAGAATTCTCATCATGGCCAGCTCACAAAAGGATCTAACCCTGACCTGACAATTCTTTTTCCGAACCTTTCACCACAACTATTCAAGTACCAATTCAAACAGCCCTGTCCCCGCAATTTCCAATCTCTCTCACAATAGCCACATTATAGAAATACCGACCAGTTGAGTCGATGCGTATCAACGTATCTGTACACAACAGGGGATTCGCTATAACTCTGTAATGCTACCTGCAGGCGACACTGAACTATAAATTGCGAACACTCATAGCTGTCGCCACTGTCTGATATACGATAGTTATATAGGTATAATAACATAACATCACGACTGTGTTTGGCAGAAGGGGTAGACAGAAGTGTATGGTTGCAGTTAAATTACAAATCTGCTATAAATCGGGAACTAATCCAGGCACAGCTGCTACTCAAAATTACTTTAAGTTACGGTTACTCCAAAAATAAATTTTTCGATTCTACCTACTACTTTCAAATCACCACACTGCTTTAAAGCCTGAACACAGCAATGATTGTCCAATAAAACAGTAATCTACAAGCAAACCTTGACCCTTCTCACATATTTAACAACCCAACCGCACATTCAAACGCCCCAAAACCCCTCGACAAGAGCCGAAAATCAAAGAAATACCACCGCTTCAACACAAAGGCTTAGCAATAATTCTATAGCACTACCTGTAGGCGACACTCTGCTATAAATCGCGAACACTCGCAACTGTCAGCCATGTCCAATATACGAGAGTTATAGGCCAGGAAATTAATTCTGTCGACGCAAGTAGGGTTACGCATTTGTGCGGTGGCAATGTGCGGTGGATAGTTTGGATAGTTTCCTGGGATTGTTACTGGGTGAATCGGTTAAAAGGCTTCACTAAAGGACGGTTTCCATCAGCAGGATTGTCCGAAAGGGTTACCGCTGCCCCGGAATATAAAAAGCTAAGGAAGAAACACGGGTGACTTTTAGTCAGTCGACACTCCCTTCCGCTCCACCCAGAGCGGAAGGGGTCATTTAATGATTTCCCATCCTAAAAAAAAAGGACGGTTTCCATTGGCCGTCATACCGTCATGAAAATCCTGGGTGCCGGTTTTAGAATGGAGGTTACCATAAACAGGGTGAACTTGCAAACATGCGGCAAATCGAAATGAGAAATAGTATAATTTCTCATTTCATTATTCATCATTATCATCATCTTCATCATTATTTCTCGTATCATTATGAACAATTTTTACTATGGGACCAAACCTGAAACGCGAAAACAAAATCAGCTTTTCCCTACATTTATGTTTGCATAACTCGTCAAAATGTAGGGAACAGCTGATTTTTTTTCGCGATTTCAGTTTTGGTCCGTTAGTATTTATGTTAAGAAAGAAAAGTAAAAGAATTTATGATAACAAAGAAAAAGAAATTGCAGTAATTTTTTAAAATTATCTTTCACAAGTTTCACAGCTGGGTAATAATGTAAATTTCACGAAATTGAATCATTAGAAGCAATGGCATGTCAAACTTTTGACTTCTCTTTATAGTCCTGAAGGTGAAAATGATGAAGATTTCTTTTTAAGCGACTTCAAAAAGGAGGACTTCCTCAATTCGCCTGTATTTAAAAAAAGGTTATTCTTTATTTTATTTTTCACTTGGTAGTGTTTTTTTTTAAAGCTGGTAGTTTTGTTTTGTATACTTAATTATTTTTTGATCCTAAGGAAAGGCGCCAAAGTATTTTTTTTTTAAATCAATCATCAATTACAGTAAAAATAATGTATAGCAGCTAAACGAGGTATAAAAAAAAACATAAAAGTAACCAAAATAAAGATGCAGACTTATACATATGTTTTTTAATAAATTGATGGTGTCCCTAGTGGCAACGACAAACGAAATTGATTTTTCCAATAAGCCGCTTAGATATCGAAGTCGCTCAAATAATAACTATGTTTTGATGGCTTCGTGTAACATAATGTCTGTATAGTTGGTCCTTTTGTACGAGAGCTTATGAGTGCCTTTGTGTGGAAACATACCTTGAAATAATTGTTAGATTTTCTTCGTATAACTGGGGGCCTAAAAAGGCCACTTTGGCAAAATCATAAAAGGATAACATTATGAATTATAATATGGCGAAAACAGTCCGTGTTTTTCTTTTTTTCGCTTCGCTGCACTACATAGGTATAATCAAAGAGATTGGGATTGGATTGGTTGGTATTTTAGGACAGAAAAAAAAAATAACTGAAAAATCCTTCACCAATGGGACTTAATTTAATTTAACAGTTAACTGTCCATTAATATTCATAATGTTATCCTTTTATGATTCTGCCAAAGTGGCCTTTTTAGGCCCCCTGGGAGCTGGTTTGACTTTTATTGTATGGTTATGAACTATGACAGTTGCTCTTTAGACGTATGCTCGACTTGAGAAGTATTTTTTCTTTGGCGGACCATTCATCCATCTCCTAGGTGGTCTACCGCGAACCCGCCTCACTGTCTCAGAGCACGGATAAGTTCCGTCAAAACTGGAAGGAGGACGCGCGGACTCGCGAAAGATAGAAGGAGTGGAGAGAGGCCTTTCATCAGACGTAGGAAAGCGTAGGCTAGTAAAAAAATATATTTTTAATTACCAACGACATACCTTGTTTTAATGGAGGAACTCCCGAATCACAGGTATAAACTTTGTTTGGGAGCAGGAAACTTATGTTTAAGACACTACTTTTGTATGTTGTAAATGTAAAGTATGTAGTCACTTAAAAAAAATATAATTTCGATATATCAATATCTATTCAAGAACAACTGTACACTCACTATTACGCCGAAAACATCGGTTATTACGAGCTATGAAATTTTGACGTGAAGCTGTTCATTTCACACATTTTACAAGAATTCAATTAAAAAAAAAATGTTTTTCTCAATACGAAATAGTATTTTTAAATCAAATCACCACTCAAGTCACCCACCACAGTGTATTGTTCACTAACAGTCTCTTTTAATTGATCAACAAAATATTATTCTATTAAGGATAGAGAAAAACAAGAATTGCTCGAATGGAAGCAGTCTTTTCTCTTTCATTTTTCCCAGCTACACATAACTCCATCTACGTACCTACTACATACATTACACGCCCTGAAAGTACACCATCCTTTCTCAAACACTTTAGAACGTCTTACAAGTGTTCTTTACGTCCCTGTCTGAGGCCGGGCGTCGGGGATGCCTCGTATGGGGTACGAAAAAACACGTCTTGTTCTAAAGAGGCGGTCATTAGACGTGGTTTAGCTCGAGGCAGTTGGGAAGTGTCTGTGCGTGATAGGAACTGTTTTGCGGTCTGTACGTATGTCCTTTTTGTGTGTAGAAGGTTTTATAGATATAAAACTCTCTCTTGTATTGGGTTTTGTTTTCATCTGGGTTCTTATCACACTAATATTATAAAGGCGAAAGTTGGTGAGTGTGTGTGTGAGTGTGTGTGTGTGTGTTTATATGTTTGTTACTTCCTCATGCTCAAACGGTTGGGCCAATTTTGATAAAATTTTGTATAGAGGTAGCTGACACCATGGATTAACATATAGGTAGGCTACTTTTTATCCCGATATTCCCACGGGACGCATTTACTCATTTACGCGGGTGAAACCGCGTGGCGCAGCTAGTAACACTATAAATTCTCCGGAAAATATAGAAAAGTAGATCCCAAACTCGATAATTTATTTGCATTCCACAATGTGTATTTAGTTGGTAACTTAAAATTATTTGTGATCATTGTGGACCCTGGTCGGGCATAGCAAAATAATTTAAGTTTATTTATTTCATGATCAACAGGTTTTAAGAAATACATTTAGGTCTTTTTTAAGTATAGAGATACCTGTAACAGAAGACCTCCCTCTTCCATGTCTATGTGTACACATAAAAAGCCTGTTCATGATAGAATCATTAACAAAAAAAAAATATAGTTGCAATAAGAAAAATGAATCTAGAGAATATACCTAGATATAACTGAATAATATTTAAATAGCTGTCCAGCGCTGATTTGCTGATTTCGTTTTCTATTCTACCGATATTTTGTTTTCTCCTCACAGTTCATTTTTTTGGAAATCAGTTGTTTTATTTTTTGTAAAAATGTTTTTATTTTTGTTTATATGTATGTATGTATGTATCTAAGTATTAGTATTTATTCTTGTATTTTATAGTAATTTCCTAGCTATTTATTCCGTATGTTGCACCTCCTACATTTTGTCTCTGCATCACCGTAAGGTTGACTAGTAGAAAATGCCTCAGGCATAGTCCGCCGTAAGTAATCCGTTAGTTTACGAACTCCGACGACATTGGTTACTTGTATGATCTCTATACAAAGGCCCTACGGAGAAATACAGTCGTTGGATAATTGTATGATCTATATACAAAGGCCCTACGGAGAAATACAGTATGTTGCCCTGTATGGGAGTTTACATATAGGCCCTTCGTTGTTGGCCTTCCAGCAACACATGCGGCCAATTCACACCGTTGTCCAACAAAAAATATGTATGTGGCCCAACCAAAAGCCTACCAAAAATGCTACTAGGGAAGTCCGCCGTAAGCAATGTGTTAGTTTACGAACTTGAATTCGTTATCTCAGATCATGATTTCAGCCGAAAGACGTTCTCTGCTGGACATAAACCTCTCCCAAGCACCTCCTCTTCGACAGGTTCTGTGCTTCTCGCATCCAACGAGCTCCTGTGGCCTTCACAAGGTCGTCGGGCCTTCTTATGGGAGGCCTTCCAACGCTACGTTCCGGTATGCGGTCACCACTACAGAAATGCCAAACTTAAGTGGCAGTGGGCATGGCACATTGCTCGCAGAACAGATGGCAAATGGGGCCGAAAGGTTATCTCAGATAATTTGCATATATTAGTAATAGTAGGAGTGAGGAAACTTTGAAAACTTACCTTATCAACCTTCAGTTCCCTACATATTAAAATGTTATTACTGTCATGTAGATTCAATGCATATTTAGACTTTCAATTTGGTTAGCGAATATATTAGTACGAACATGGTAGCTTCCTTCTATGGTCATAGGGATAATTATGAAGTGTCTGCCATATGCCACTGACACTATGTCTCTCTCTCTCAAATCAGAGAACAACAATAGTTCCAGACGGAATTACCGGATCAAACCTTTTAAAAAATATTAAAATACCGTGCTAAAATACTACTTGTTGCTTTGTCATACCACATGTAAAATAATAATAATAACGATGTGTGTTATTTGGTTAGCAAACACGTTTTGATGACCCCAACGGAAAGGCAATCCTCCCATTACTTTTATGATTCCCCCTCTAAAAGTATTTATAACAGTCGGAAAATAACAATTTGTACTTAACATCTAACATCGGGAAGCATTGAACATCTTGAGAAAAATTATCTTTTCCGACATCAATGCGATGAAATATTGAATTGCATTTGACGTTCCGATAAGAATGAATAGTTGGAATATTCGATAACCTGCTCATGACAAGTCTTCGTATTATTAACGACTTAATAGCCTCTCCAGCTCTATTCGAAAACGAACCTTAGC
Organism: Mesoligia furuncula; assembly: GCA_916614155.1. NCBI lineage: Eukaryota > Metazoa > Arthropoda > Insecta > Lepidoptera > Noctuidae > Mesoligia > Mesoligia furuncula. The sequence goes on along the minus strand of OU744800.1, from coordinate 24,546,750 downwards.
ATGTGAAAGCAGAGTTGAAGTTTCGTTGAGCAGATAACAGAATAGATAATCCCGTCTAGAGGTAAGAGCTCTGTGAATCTGAGTAATGCATCATTAGGCAAGCTGTGAGTTTGGCATTCAAGGTCCTCCCTCGGAGGGCACAATTTGAAGCGATTGATATTTCCCTCCATCGCCGTCGCCCCTCTGTTTGTCGGCAATGCCATTTGGAAGACGTAATGTCAGCTACAGGGCGACTTGGGAATTCTTTAGAATAACTCAAGTATATAAGTAAATATAGCTACCGAAATAACTGTTATGGGGGTATTGAGAAGTTTTCCAATGCGCGCAACGCTTATCCTTTTATTTTGCTGTCTCGTATTTTTATAAGCAAGACAGCAAATGTTTTTAATCGCACTTCCTCGCAACTTTTGCGACACTATAACCGTTTCGTTGGCTCTCCAATAAAAGAGGAATACAATAAAAACAAAAGAAAACCACGAATACAAGAAATAGATGCGTTTTTGTTTTTGTTGATTCGAAAGTTGAACATCGCGATAATAAAAAGCTCAGTTGTCGAAAATCAGAGGTCGTCAACATTTTTCGCTTCGAAGTTCAAAAGTCGACCAAATCACCCTGATAATTTGACATTCGAGCAAAATGTCGACCTATTTGCGTTCAAAGAGTCTTCGATAGTGGCGTAGGAAGTTTAAATCGCAATATATTGCGATCAACCTGAGCGAGGGTTCCGCCCAAGTCGTGTAGCAGGTACATAAGCGACCTATAGTACCTAATGTTTCAATATAACGTAGGTACCTACGAAAGGGCACTGAGCGATAGGATACATACATTTAAAAGGACTTTGTCTATTGGGAGGGTCTAATGGAATAATAGATATTTATGGAATAAGAGATAATAGAGTTTTATTGAATTCTAAAATAATTATGTATCATTTGAGTAACGAACGACGCAGAACTGCATGCATTCATTGAAGGCTGGTCGAAGACCCGCCTTCCAATTTCATAACATACTTTCAATCAAAATCCAAGGGATCTTGAAGCGGGTCAGCGGGATTGTCCCGGGTCAGCGGGATTGTCCGAAAGGGTTACCGCTGGCCCGGAACATAAAGGGCTCAGGAAGGAACACGGGTGGGTTTTAGTCAGTAAGAGTCTGACACTCCCTTCCGCTCCACCCAGAGCGGGAGGAGTCATTTGATGATTTCCCATCCGCAAAAAAAAAAAGGGATCTTGAAGGAAATTGCTAATCCATTGCTTCATATGTTTGAAAACTTCGTCTGCTCGACAACGTAAATCACGCAATGAGTGTTGTTGAATTGTCAAAATGAAAGGCATTGCCATTGTAGGTGTCATGTAATCAACCAGCTGGGCCATCGAGCGGTTATTTTAAATCGTAAAGCATGCTAGTGAAAGAAAAGAATCCATCAAATGCTCGGGATGGTAATTGTGTGCTGTGATTTCTAATCACACTAATATTATAAAGGCAAAAGTTTGTGAGTGTGTGTGTTTATATGTTTGTTACTTCTTCACGCTCAAACGGCCGGACCAATTTTGATAAAATTTTGTATGGAGGTAGCTGACACCCTGGATTAACATATAGGTTTTTTTATCCACGGGATCGAAACTTATGCGTGTGGAACCGCGGGGTGCAGCAAGGTAATTAATAATCTTAACGCAAGCAAGATTTCTGTATAGGGACAAAAAATGCTAACCTATACCAGCAAAAGAAGTATGTAAGGATCGTAGCAGCCTAGGTCGGGTTCTGTGGTTTCTGCCTAATCCCAATGGGAGGAAGGCGTGACTTTATATATGTACTAGCTTCCGCCCGCGGCTTCGCCCGCGAGGTATGTCGATAAAAACTATCCTATGTCCTTCCCCGGGATGCAATCTATCTCTCCGCCAAATTTTATCGAAATCCGTTTAGCGGTTTAGGCGTGAAAAGGTAACATACAAACAGACAGACAGAGTTACTTTCAACTAGCTTCCGCCCGCAGCTTCGCTCGCGAGGTATGTCGATAAAAAACTATCTTATATCCTTCCCCGGGATGCAGTCTATTTCTCTGCCAAATTTTATCGAAATCCGTTCAGTGGTTTAGGCGTGAAAAGGTAACATACAGACAGACAGACAGAGTTACTTTCGAATTTATAATATTAGTATGGATACCAGATTTCTACGAAATTAGACTAGTTTCTTGAAACTGTATCATTTATTAAATAATGCGCCATACATTTTGTATGTGGTATCGAGGAAACCCAGTTTGTCCGCTTCTCTCCCGCGGGGAATCTAGGAAATCTCGTCTCGAATATGTGACGTCGTCTTTTAGATTTAATAATTTTAGGATCTTTTGTAGTGTAATGTACTTTTAAACCAGAATATTTGGAAAATATTTCACTTGGTAAATCTATATAAAAATAAATAAAAATATAAATAAAAAAATAAAAATATAAATAAATAAATATAAATATATAAATAAATAAAAATATCTACAGGGTGGGTAAAAAATCGTGGATCAAACGAAACAGGGCGATAGTTGGGGTTATTTGCAGGAAAAAAAATTATAAAAAAGTATCATCACTACAAAAGTGCTTTTATGACAGTGGGTACCATGATTTATCAGTATTGGTACTATTTTCAATATCTTTTAAGTGTCACGAAAAATTATTTGTAACTTTAGAACCTTATTGTAAACACTCAAATTGTCATAACTTTTAAGGAGATCAAGTTAGGGCTCTGCCACAGCGATATTCTTTACTCCACTTGACACACTCCACACTACATGTTTAGACGTGATTAAAAACTTGCTTACTAAAATTACGTCAATTTACGTCAAGCGCTGATTAATTTCACAGGACTAAACTAAAATTTATCTTCTATCCCTTTCTAAATGAAATGGAAGGAAAAAGGTGCACCGAACGTAAATTTTAATTAGTATGTGAACAACAGTATTGGCACCAATGCCTCCCAATTTGGATGAAGCAACCAAATTGACGAGTGTAACACATAAAATGAATCGTCCAATGTTGGTGACACTTCAATTCTACGCCATTCAATCAGATGTGAACATCGGAACCGAAAAACATTATTATTATTGGCATAATAATAAACCATTTATTTTCAGGTAACAAAGATCCATCGATACATACCTTAACCTAAGTATCACTCTTAAAGTATGTTGGGGTAAGTTCGGCACTGGTATAAGACCGTATGAATCAAATTCCCACCTAATGTGGCAATGTTTTTAATGCAGTAATAAACATTTGTGTTCTCCATCATTATTTTTATTCTGCTACGACGAAGATCAGAGCAAAATTTAATTTTGCAGGCAATGAATTTGATTCCTACGGTCTTACCCCAGCAATGATCTTACCCCAACATACCCTATATTATAAAGGCGAAACTTGCTGTGTGTGTGTGTGTTTATATGCTTGTTACTTCTTCACGCTCAAACGGCTGGACCAATTTTGATACAATTTTGTATGGAGGTAGCTGACACCTTGGATTAACATATAGTAGGCTACTTTTTATGCCGATATTTCCACGAGAACGACATTTACGCGGGTGAAACCGCGGGGCGCAGCTAGTACATAATAATATAGTAACAATTTTGTTAGTAAATAAAACTTGTTAACTATGTTAGCATCACTTAGTTGCACTAAGTCTTTGTGCGTTCTGGTAGCTTATTATTACGGAGCATTACTTATAATTTATATAAGCTCATTGTCTTAAAATACTTACCCCCTTACTAATAAACGATGTGTAGCGTTTGTATAGTTACAAAACGCTTTGTCTTTTTCTTTCAAAAGTCAAATTACTGACGACTGAAAGAGAGAAATTGGTGGTGTAACTATTCATCTAATATAATACGTTTATTAGTAAGAGGGTTACTATAATGTTTGTCTTTACTTACTTAAACGGCTTCTATTAGTATTTTAGTAATTTACATGGAGCTAGTACCTATTTGACTTCAATTTCCAAGTTACTGGGTTACACGATACCCCTTGGCGGTTACGATAAGTCCTTTAATACTCATTGTGTAGGTATGTAGCTACAAGTGATTTAATTAAACTAACGCTATAATGGCGCCGAGTCTGTTGTTCACAAACTAAACTAAATTTAAGTTCAGGCATCTTTATCTTTCTATTTCATTAAGAAAAAGACAGAAGATAAATATTAGTTTAGTCCTGTCAAATTAGTATCGCCTGACGTAAATTGACGTATATTTAATAGCCAATTTTTTAATCTCGTCTAAATTGTCTATGGAGTATCTTAATTTGACAGGACTAAACTAAATTACACGTTTAGTTTAGTTTGTGAACAACAGAATCGGCGGCAATGTCAATATAACTTGTATTAGGTAATGCAAAATTATTAGGTCGAAGTTTACTCTAAGGTTTAATTGTCCTATCTAGCTCTTTGAACGCCTAAATTAATAGAACGTTATTACACGAACAATTATTACGTTCATTTACATGCTATTAAATGAGTAATTAGTTGTTTTTATTATAATGACGTAGGTAACACGAGAAGTCAACAAAAGAGATAAGTATGCAGGATCGTCGGATATAGTTGAAGTATAGTAATAAACCGATGGATGTTCTCGAATAAAATTTAATTTGACAAATGAGCTGATTGTTTTCTATTAACAAAATTAAATTTTATTCGAGAACATCCATCGGTTTATTACTATACTTCAACTATATCCGACGATCCTGCATACTTACCTCTTTTATTGTTTGTATATGGTTAGGAAATAATTCAACATTTAAAATAAAGTTTACTGCTTCATTAGTTCTTCGACCATGCGACGATCATGGGATGCTAGCAATCATCAGCCTATAATGTTCCCACTGTTGGGACTCAGGCACTCATGGGATACTAAATTTTATGTGCAAAAGTCTGCTTAGTAATATTTTTTAGAATGTTGTAGCAGGAAGTTCCTGATAAATTGTTAATGGCCATCCATACTAATATTATAAATTCGAAAGTAACTCTGTCTGTCTGACTGTTACCTTTTCACGCCTAAACCACTGAACGGATTTCGATGATATTTGGCAGAGAGATAGATTGCATCCCGGGGAAGGACATAGAATAATTTTTATCCCGATATTCCCACGGGATCGACACTTATACGGGTGAAACCGCGGGGCACTGCTAGTAAGCCATTATTTCTTGTAGAAGCTTCATCATCATCATCATCATTTCAGCCGAAAGACGTCCGCTGCTGGACATAGGCCTCCCCCAAAAGGGGGGGGGGGGGGGGTTAGCCATAATCGCCACGCTTGGCAGGCGGGTTGGCGATCGCAGTATGGTATGGTGGTGGAATGCATAGAGAACGCTGCACGCTGCTGCCCATTATCTGGTACGCCCGTTTGTCGCCTTTTAAGACACCCACGGAAAGTATGGGGTGGTGCTATTCTTTAAGTCCGGCACCACACAGACAGTGTAGAAGCTTGCCTATAAGAGATTATCCAAAGCTTTTTGGACGCTCAAGCCCTATACTTTGCCTACCAACCGCGACTATAAGCCTGAAGTATGGTAGGTACTGTAGAGGTCCTGAGGGGTCTTCTATAGTACCTCTGGGGGGTACACAAATAAGAACACGTTAGACTTGGAATTATTGTATTGATAAAAGGGACCTCGCAGCTTTACAGAAAAATATATGAATGACTCTATAAAAAAAACACAATGTTAACGTTGTTGTCATCACAATTTGAATGCTTGAATGGAATTGAATGGAATTACATCCAGCCAGACCTTTCTGCTAAAGGCCGGAACACACAAGACACTACATGAGCACTGTAGAGGTCCTGAGGGGTCCTCTATAGTACCTCTGGGGGGTACACAAATAAGAACACGTTAGACTTGGAATTATTGTATTGATAAAAGGGACCTCGCAGCTTTACAGAAAAATATATGAATGACTCTATAAAAAAAACACAATGTTAACGTTGTTGTCATCACAATTTGAATGCTTGAATGGAATATTACATCCAGCCAGATCTTTCTGCTAAAGGCCGGAACACACAAGACACTACAGTACCACGGGAAAAAATGGTTACAGATAGGCAAGTAAATCCGCATCGGCTTACTATGGATACCCAGTTCTTCTTACCGCATCGAAACGTAACGGTAAACTCCATCTCACATTCGGTTTAAAGACATTTATTTCTCAAAAAAACGGTTCACTTACATATTGAGAAATGTATAGAAAATATATAAAAAAGTAGATACAGTCTCTGTGATCACACAGGTATACAAAACAACATAATTAAAAAAAAAATTAGGTGACATTCAGGTGTTAGTACTTCGTCCTAACGTAAACTAAACTTCTAGGGCTTTTTTATATGTATGACATCTGTTACTGTTAAACACATCATCAGGTATTTCATTATAAAGTTTTGCTCCCTCATGTAGTATATTTTTCCTACCATAGTTAGTTCTGGGTTTTCGTAATTCTGTTTTGTCTCGTCGTCTTGCGTTATACGTGTAAGTTTTCTTTTTAAAGTTAAGTTGTGAATGTGTGTCTTGTGTTATGATATTATGTATTAGGTTGCATGTTTTAAGTGTATAGAGCTGGTTAATTTTAAGTATTTTGTAGATTTCGGTGGTTGGTGTAAGGTAGTTGTAGTTTTAGAGTGTTTTTATTGCCCTATTTTGTAGTATTTGTATATCCTGGATTACCGATTTTGCTGCAGTTCCTCATATCTCAATGAGATATTTTATTTGGGGTCTAACAAGAGAGTTAGATATATCATTGCGTGAGTTTTTTAGAAATGCAAGCAGACATTCGACGCAATGCTCCTACCAGAGGTGATAGTTTGGACCTAACGTTACATTACCTTCCTGAATATATGTCACAATCTCAATTGAACGTCGACCACCTGACCATACGACGATATTGCAGTATGTAGTAATTCCATGCTTGGCAGAGTGATCGCAGTTTGATGTTAATAGTATACAGGTAACTGCCGTTGTTCAGTCAACCAAATACTATCTTAATTAAAGTTTAGATGTGCCTGAACTAACTGTGACTATATGAAGACCTACCTCTGCCATGTGGTCTGGTGTCGTCAGATAGTGAGCATATTGCACCAATTATTTTGCACCGATGTCAATGTCGTTGCCAGCATTAGGTAAATTCAGGCAAATAATATGATTAGTTATGTGGTTAGCTAGCGACCTCGACAATTGATCATATTATACTTGCCTGAGCATCCGGCAGCAAGTTTGTTATGCTCCCTAAGTATGAGATTACAGTGGCGCGGGGCGGGCAGCGGGAGCGGGTGGCGGGTCAAGCGGAAAACTTACATTTCCATGGATGAACACAGTACCAGCGGGGCAATTGAGTGGTCCAGACGTACCGACCTCGTGCAATCAACAATCAATCAACTCAGCCTATCGCAGTCCACTGCTGGACATAAGCCTCTCCTAGACTGCGCCACAGCACCCTGTCCGCCTTCCGCATCCAGTCTACCCCAGCCACCTTCCTCTTAAATCACCTTCTTCTTCATCGACCTCGTGCGATATTACTATATTACTTTACTTTTTATATACTGATATTACTTTAATAATTATTATAACAATGAAAATAACTAATACCTACAAGTTAATTACCATCAGAATCTCCGTTTATTATTTTTATTTATTAGTTTTATAATTAGTTGTCGATTCGAATGACTTGAATCACTTGAATTCCACAAAGGTGGCCGAGCCAATACGGCACTTATTAAATCTTCAGTCGTCAGCGGCATGTCCGAACAAATCGAGCGGGAAACGCAAACTGACTTGCGTCCGGCCCCGCTCGCGACACCCGCTTGTCGCGCTGCGATTGCCGCTCACCCGCCCCGCCCGCACTTGGTGCACCTTAGTCAAAAACTATGCGTTACCCGCCAGCGGATTCCGCTGCCCGCTCCGCTGCCACTGTAATTTCACACTTAGATGTCACTGCTTGCGGTAATTGATCTATGCAGTAAGAAAGGGTCATAACTTACTTTTGACAAGTTTTGACCCGCCAAATTTTATGAATAAAAATACGTCGTTGTCAATTCGGATAAAGAGGCATGCATATCGGGTGATTTACGTCAAGGTATTTAGTTTGTATGAAAATTAACAAAACATAAAAAATAAGAATTAATTCACGTGTCCATGATTCCATGGTCTGAACATCTGGGGGCCAAAAAAGGCCACTTTGACAGAATCATAAAAGGATAACATTATGAATCATAATGGACTGTTAACTGTTACCTAAGTTAATCGTATCAAATCCTATTGGTGAAGGATTTTTCAGTATTTTTTTTTGTCTGTGCTAAAATACCAATCAATCCAATCCAATCCCAATCTCTTTGATTATACCTACGTAGTGCAGCGAAAAAAAGAAAAACACGGACTGTCATCGCCTTATTATAATTCATAATGTTATCCTTTTATGATTCTGCTAGTGGCCTTTTTAGGCCCCCTGGTCGAAGTTTATGTATATCGTCCGGAACACGGTGTATATATGTTCAGATTTAAGTTGAACGAGCCAATACAGGGTCAAATTAAATTCGCCAGCGAAACTCCGCATATGTGATGGGTACCGATATCTAAACACGATAAAACAAAAAAAGAAAATTATGTCGATGATTTTTAACTGGGGTTATTTATTTATTTAACACTTCAAGCACATAAATGTACAGAGGCGGACTTAATGACATAGGCATTTTCTACCAGTCAACCTTTGGGTGATGCAGAGTCGAACAGTGGTAGGTGCAATCATGAACATTGAGGAATAAATATTTTAAATATTTAAAGATACGCATAAAACCTATTAAAACTGAATATAATATAAACCTAATTACATCTAAATATAAGCACAAATACATATACATAAATACATGAAAATACTTGCTAAAAATAAATAAGACATACCTACAATGAGAAAATATAACGGTTGTGATGATACTGCCAGCTTCTCGATCGCAGTTAGTGTATTCACGTGAAATATTAGTGTAAAAATCAGTTTTTATGTGTAAACTTTACAGGCGTGATCAGTATCGATATAAAAATATTTTCTTAGCGTACTTCAAGTACACTAAGAAAATACTACACTACCAGCGGTCGTCGACCCCTAAAACATAAAGCATCAAATCTTTTTTATTTTCATTTTATAGTGTAACTAATTTAGCGCTTACTAATTTCATTTGACCCTGTATATTGAGCAAAAGGTAAGGACAAGTGCAAACAACGACTTTATTCACAGTTGTATATCAAAGTTACATGCCAGCAAACTAAAATAAACTTAATACATAATACTTCGTGTAAGTATGTTTATAGAGCACTCTTGCACTTTAAAAACAAGCAACTTACATTGTTTCTGGTGCTTGCTTATACATAAAATCCTCCGCTAACTTCTGAGTATAAATTAGACAACCCCAATGGTGTCTGTGAATAAATCTTATCCATCAGTGATCACCACACTATACTTGAATTGGTATCAAACTACGAAACTTGTAATGTCATTGGCCGGGTAGTTTTCTTATAGTTTAGATCATTTTATTTTTTAGCCTAGTGTTAAAAAACGGCTATAGTTTAGTAATCTAATTTAACTTTAAAGTACACGGAATATTTTAGCATTGTGTGCAGTTTCACCGATATTAGCTCAACAGCTGTCACTAATGAGACACAGTTACTTTTTCTATTGTTACCGATCTCTAGGAGATTTCTTGACAGTTAAGGGATTACAAAATACCATTTTTGTCATTGAGAATTTCGCGACAGTTTCAGACCTTTTCTCCGTCAGGTTATCTAAAAGTACGCATAGTTAGTGATAAATCTTCTATGCAAAAAGCAGAATATTTGTGACTTTGTTAGTGGGATACCTAATAAAGTATGGGATATTTTATGAGACACATGATTAAAAGCGATCGCATTTTTAAATATCAAAAAGGGTGGATATTTGGCAGATGTTATTTTTCGTATAAAATTGCCAAGCCTGAATAATATAAATGTGGAAACATATCTAGTAATTTTCATTTGTAATAGAAATAATCATAATTTAAAGTTGTATACTTACGAGTTGACACCTACTTTGTTTTGGAGTTTTTCTACTCCAAAGTAAGAATAAGAATAATTTATTGGTCCATTGTTACAAAATAATATTTAAAATGTGTGCTTACTGTAACTAGAATACTTTAGATAGTTATTTGAATAGTGGTCCCCAAACTAGACAGCGCCTGTATCTTGGGGGCCCGAGTTTGTTTTAATTCGAGACATGCTTGCGTAATTTTTTTTTTATTTCAGGAAGTTTGATGATGTTAGTTTGCAAACAAAACATGTATGCATGTTTGAGTCTGTACAAAGGTACTGCAGTACCTTTGTACAGACGCCAGCACATTAAGCTACTACAATCTGTCAAATTTCTTTGATAGATTTTCAACTTTATCGCTAAAGCATAAGGTTCAAAGTTGATTGGGACAATTTGACACTTTCGGGTAGGTTGATATGCTGGAGTCTGTACTCAATACTAATATGTCGTATCTGTATCCATCTTACTGTGTGTACATAAATAATAAGCTTTCCTAAAATAGCACTCTACAGCTTTATTCATACTTCCAGAACTTTCCTTAACGTCTACACATGAATTAGGTTTCTCACTGCCGTTAGTGATAAACTAAACTCTTTATTGCGTAGACTTCGCCTTGATAGCTTAGACGATGTGTATTGCAAAATAATGGTCAGTAAAGTGTATAATGTGCTTTATGACTGAGACGTGGCGACTTTAATAGTTTTATAACGGTGAAGTTGAGGTCAAAGGTTGATAAATGATTTTATTTCTGTAAGTAGGTTTGTACCCACGACTACACATGAAGCGAAGCAGTATACGCTGACTTCTGATGGTACGAAAAACCTATAGAATGCAAGGTCAGCTAAAACTGGAAATGTATAACTTGATGTATAGCCGTGTGTACGAACACCTTTACACTTCAACCATTTTTAAATCTGGATGAGGTTGGCGTTTCCCACCTGACTATTCTGAGGAGAAAGGCTGAAACAGACTCAGAGGTCACAGTCTCTTTTATAGCCCAGACATAATCTTGTTCAGATCATGTGAAGACCATGTAGGTGTCTGAAATGGTCTTTTGAGGAAATAACCACATATTGAGTGGACTTGTCCAGTCAGTGCAGGTATTTGTCAGAAATCGTGCAGCTCAACTCAGAACTTAAGGTTCAATCGTGTTGTGCGAAACTGGATGACAATATTAACCTATTACTTTATAAAAGGCCACCCATTGTACGTTTTGTATTAATAATCGTATTTTTTTTTGTTAAGTATTTTATGGTGTACCATAAAGTATATATAAACAGAAATAAATAAATAAAAAGTAAGGTTAACAGTTTTAGTATTACTTACTTATGACAAAAACAGGAAAGAAAAAATAGAACGAAAAATTCCTCGCTCTCTATGGCAATCCGATGTTGCGCCGAGACAAACATCATCAAACGGCTGGTTGTAACAATTTGTTGTCCCTTGATTGGGCCGAGAACGCACCTGGCGCCTTGGGTTACTGCGGACCCCAAACAAAGGGTTTTTTGTGGTGCAATTCGTAAGAGAAAAGCGGGCGGTGAAGTAGGAATGGATGTGCGTGACGAACTGTAAATTATATTACACTAGCTGCATCCCGCGGTTTCACTTGCATAAGTGTCGATCCCGTGGGAATATTGGGATAAAAACTATCCTATGTCCTTTCCCAGGATGCAATCTATCTCTCTGACAAATTTGATCGAAATCCGTTAAGTGGTTTAGGCGTTAAAAGGTAACATACAGACAGACAGACAGAGAGACAGACAGAGTTACTTTCGAATCTATACATATAATAAATCTGTAGAAGGGTCAATTCTGTACATTGAAAATATTGAAAAAATAAATAGCGGGGGGTGTTGCTGGATCGATACCAAACCCAAATATGTGATTAAAAAAATTTTTGTCTGTCTGTCTGTCTGTCTGTCTGTCTGTCTGTCTGTCTGTATATGCAGGCATCACGTGAAAACTAACGGTTCGATTTCGATGAAACTTGGTATAATTATACCTTATTATCCTGGGCATAAAATAGGATACTTTTTATCCTGGAAAAATACGTAGAAAAAAAATCTTATTTTTCGGTTTTATTCATAGACGTTGTTCTGTAGAACCGCGAACACACGTTGCATTACCCGTAGTGGATAATTTTCCATTTCAATTTAAGAGAATACAGTTTCCTGTAGCTTTGTGTTACGCCATGACAATAAATAAGGCTCAAGGTCAGACCCTAGGAGTTGCTGGCGTAGATCTTACCGCGAGTTGTTTTTCACACGGGCAACTTTACGTAGCTCTTTCCCGTGTGAGCAGTCCAAGAAATCTTCATGTTCATATTCCGGACGAGCTCACTAACAATGTTGTGTATGCTGAAGCTCTCAATTAACTTTCTGTCGCATTGTCACGATCACTTTTTTATTATTGCAAACTTTTCGTCACTGTCAGTAATTTACTGCTACATGCTACTTATCAAGGTCGGAATTACTATGGAAAAAATACTTACTACAGAACGCGAGCTCAACAGCAGTAGCTCAATAGAGGGATCTCCTTAATTATTATAGGCTTAGCCGTATTTGGGTCCAATAGATATTTATAAGATGTCATTGTCAGAGTTACTCAAAATGGAGAAATAAACCATCCACGCGAAGACCGACATCCGCGCGGACGGAGTCGCGGGCGGAAGCTAGTTTATAATATTAGTATAGATTGCACATTTAATTTTAATGTTTGTCGTGTTGGACCCAAGCTCTACCCAGTAACCCAAAGTAAAAGGCGGTTCCCGGTGAAAAATACATAAAATTTCTTCGTGGTCCTGGTGTCTCAGAATGCAACATACATACAACAGCACATGTAAGTAATCCTCTTGTGGGAACTATAAACTATATATACTGCACTCCTGACCAACCAGACCTGCGAAATAGTTATGCTAAACAAAATTTAAAATGAGTTTCTGCAGCATATTCCTTGGGTGTACAATTATAAGAAAATAAACAGAATAATCTAACATGGATGAACATGAACCTGAACTATGTTTAAAGAACTAATAAGGTAAGTAATAGGGACAGAAATATAACCAGTTCAGTTATAATGTTCTTTAAAAATACTAAAACAGCGGACACGCAAGGAGCTGTTTACATTAGTAGTTTTGCAAACCGTTTGTACGAGTACATAAAATAATTTGTTAAAATTTAAATGAAGGAGTCCTGGTGACCTGAAATACAGGCTTTGAGCTTAGTTTTTAGGCACCAGTCTCCCACAATATAATGCCCCTCCTATATGTCACCGTAGAAATAAGTGGAACAATTAACTGTATTATTGTGGAGAAAATAAACTATTTTTTATTATTATTATAGTTATAATATAACATTTATGTTTAAATCAATACAAAAACGGAATACTCTTTTACCTTGCAACATCCCATCATCGGCAGGTGTGTGGCATTGTCGTCGGTGCCACTTGAATACTTGATGCAAAGGGCTGAGTTTTGAGCTTTTAGCTACAAGTGCTGTCGCCCTCACTAACATAGTGGGTGTACGCATTTAATTTTACTGCACTATGCTTCATTGTGGTGGTGGGGTAACCTAGAAAGCATTTTGCATTGTTTACGAGTGATGGAGTTGAAAGTGAATACAGAAGCACTATGTATTCTTCATAATCAGCCTTTAATGTTCCCAATGATAATGATAAATTATTTTATTTTGTAAGTAGGTTTGCACAAACACTATTACAAGTCAATCATATTTTTTTAAACTAGATGAGGTCGGCGTTTTCTATTGACTACTCTGAGAAGAAAGGCCGAAACAAACTCAGAGGTCACAGCCTCTTTTAAAGTCCAGACATAATCTTGGTCAGGTTATATGAAGACCATGTAGATCGATGTCGGTGATGGTCTTTTGACGAAAGAAACATACAGATTGAGAGGACCTGTCCAGTCAGTGCACGCCTTTGTCAGAAATCGTGCAGCTCAACTCGTGTTGTGCCAAACTGGATGACAATATTACCTACTTTATAAGCTCGCAGATTAAAAGTTTCGGTGTTACTTACTTATGACAAAAATACAGAAAAGAAAAAAAAAAAAAAAAATTAGGAGGCCTGTGTCTCAGCAGTGGGAGAAAAATAGTGTCTGAAATTGTGTTATTTTTTGTCAGCCTATAATAGGCTGATTATGCACAAAAAATAACACAATTTCAGTCACTATTTTTATATTACGTTTAGTACGGTCATACATTGTTTACTTGTGTTAAACGAAGCGTGTGTAAATTATTGTGTCAACTCTCTGGTATTTAGGACAATACTAGACTAACAAAATAACTATCGCAGACATGCTGTTGCATATTTATTAGACCGAACTAGTATGTTATATTTTCATATAACATACTAGTTCTGTTATATTTTCATATAACATACTAGTTCGTTTATTTTTTGTCAGCCTATAATAGGCTGATTATGCACAAAAAATAACACAATTTCAGTCACTATTTTTATATTACGTTTAGTACGGTCATACATTGTTTACTTGTGTTAAACGAAGCGTGTGTAAATTATTGTGTCAACTCTCTGGTATTTAGGACAATACTAGACTAACAAAATAACTATCGCAGACATGCTGTTGCATATTTATTAGACCGAACTAGTATGTTATATTTTCATATAACATACTAGTTCTGTTATATTTTCATATAACATACTAGTTCTGTCTAATAAATATAAAAAATATAATATAATAAATATAAAAAACCACAAAAAGCCTACAATTTCTTGTGGTCGTATATTTTTGTTATAATTTAAGTAAAATGTAACTATTCAAGCAATGATGGAGTTTCTTACCGGCTCTTCTTCATAGGAAACGACTAATTGGAACCGTACACCTAGCTTCGGAGGTTCCATAAGTGCATGCTCATCTACATGAGCACTTCATGAGCATCACATAAACCTACGTTTATGTGAAATAAAACATTTCGATTTTGTTTAGGTTAAATAAGCTTTGTGGTTTTTAGTAAGCAATTAAACACAGTATATATCCTTCTTATTCTGTTTACGAAATATCTTTTAAATTGGTCCAATATTGGTGGAGAAAATAGGCGAGAGCCAAACCTCGAATTATGACTTTTTACTTAGGCTTTTTCAAAAAGTCTCACCGACCACATTTCCTCTTAAGTCACGCTTATCTGTAACTTAAGTAGTCCATTTTTACACAGAAAAGCGTGACTTAATTGCGCGTTAAGGTCACACGCCCTATAAAATAGTATACGATACGTGTGACTTAAGCACGCGTATCGTAATTCCATTAAGCATGCGATATCACCTGAGATCAAGTTACCAAATTTCAAAATAGGGTACAATTACCGGCACGTAACTTGGCAAGAGATTTTCGTAGTGGGGGAAGTTCGCGCATATAAAAATGTATGAAATTGTGCATGCGCAAACTTCCCCCACTACAAAAACTCTTGCCAAGTTACGTGCCGGCAACTATATTAAGTTGTATTATTGTTTACCTTGATTTTTACTACGATGTAGCATTACATGTAGCATTAAGTACAAACCTTAGTGGTTTATAAATGCTATTTTGCCGGACTTAAAGAATAGCACCACCCCATACTTCCCGTGGGTGTCGTACAAGGCGACTAAGGGTCGTACCGGAGAATGGGCAGCAGCGTTCTCTATACATTCCACCACCATACTATACTGCTATCGCCAACCCGCCTGCCAAGCGTGGCGATTATGGCAAACCCCCCCAAAAGAATTTGGGGGAATCCTATGTCCAGCAGTGGACGTCTTTCGGCTGGAATGATGATGACGATGATTGTTTACCTTGATTTTGTTTTTACTACGATGTAGCATTACATGTAGCATTAAGTACAAACCTTAGTGATTTATAAATGCTATTTCGCTGAAACAAATGTACTTAATTAATTTTTAAATGGTAATAAAAAAAAAAAAATTACTAGTTTTTCATGACATTTGAATAATCTTATCTGTGTTATTTACCTGCTCTTTGTCCCGAGGTTGGAAAAAGCCGCAACACTACGTCACTCCTGCGCTTTTATGCTAATTGTTTGTAACAAAACGTTGTACACTAGCGGATGTTCTAGTTTCATATTTATGTTTATGAGTTTACTACCTTCTGCCTACGGATATGCTCACCTGGAATTCTAAGCGGACTTTTTCACAGCATATCTTGAACTTTTACTGGATAGAGACGCGTTCTTTATGAAATCAAACGGTAGTTATTTTCGTTCAACATTTATTAGATTTTCTAGTAAGTACTAGAAAATCTAATAAATGTTGAACGAAAATAACTACCGTTTTTTTTAATTTTCCAACAGTGTGTGCAGCAGTAACTAGTATACCGGTAAGTACCGGTATACTAGTTACTGTAACTAGTATACCGGTAAGTACCGGTATACTAGTTACTGCTGCACACACTGTTGGAAAATTCCATTAAAATAAATTATCATGGTTATGATTTTGGGCAGGCTTATATACACGTTTTAAAAGAAATCTTCCCTGTTGTACAAACTTTTCATCCCCAACAATTTTGCTATATTTAATAAAAAAAATCTTTGTGGCTAACGAGTAGCAGTTAGTTAAATATAAACTATTTCTATAACGAGTTAAAGTTCAACTAAACGAGTACAGTAAAAGTCAAGTAAAAGAGTTTTACTGCAGCCGCTTGTAGTTAACTTTAAACTTTTTATGAAGTTTCTTTTGCTTATTTTATTACAAGCTTTTTCTTGCAGTTGTGTCGCTGTTTGAAATTAGGTTTTAGACTGTAACGTTAATTGAAACTTCATTGCCTACACGTCAAATAATCAAGATGTGTTGTGGAGGTCAGATAGCCAGTAGCTCCATGTAAAATAGTGGTATTCAGCTGCATCTGGTTAGACTGGAAGCCGACCGCAACATAGTTGGAGAAAGGCTAGGCAGATGATGATGATACAGCATTGTCAGTGGGCCATTTCTAATCACACTAATATTATAAAGGCAAAAGTTTGTGAGTGTGTGTTTGTGTTTATATGTTTGTTACTTCTTCACGCTCAAACGGCTTAACCAATTTTAATAAAATTTTGTATGGAGGTAGCCGACACCCTGGATTAACATATAGGTTATTTTTAACCCGATATTCCCACGGGATCGACACTTATGGGGATGAAAGCGTGGGGCGCAGCTAATCAAATATAACAGGAAAAGAACCAATGGCATACCCATACTTTCAAGTCTCGATAGTGAATATGTTACTTTTAGACCAGAGTGAACTGTCATCGACCACATCGGGTATTTTATATATACAGTCAACAAAGGAGATAAGTATACAGGATCGTCGGACATAGTTGAAGTTTAGTAGGAAACCGATGGAGGTTGTTGCTTGAAATTTAATTTGATAAATGAGCTGTTTGTTTTCTATTAATAAAATAAAATTTTACGAAAACATCCATCGGTTTCTTCCTAAACTTCAACTATATCCGACGATCCTATAAACTTATCTCCTTTGTTGACTGTACATGCCGAAGATGCTCGCGATCACGGTTTACCTCGGCTACCTCGATGTCGATACTCGCTATTCTACATGGATGGCGAAGCGAACACGTCAGATCAGTAAGTTCAGTTGCACATAAAAGCTAAGTTGCTCAGTCCTGTGTTTGCCCTGTACTCTACCTACTTTAGAACAAAAAGTTCTACCGATTTGACCATTCCTGTAATAACAAAATATTTTGTTTTCACGTAGGCATCGAGGTAAACCCCTAAGCAGCCCGCGATGTATCGCAGTGAGGTATCCTTCGGCGAGTTCTTTCGGTTTGATCGCCTGAACCCCCCTGCACCCTTCCTCGACCCCCTGCTAGTTATTCTTCTGTTTTAATCTCTGTCTTATCCACTACTAATGTGGATAAGACAGAGATTACATAGACATTCATTTGTTTTACACGGAGTGTGACTTCGAGGTAGCGAGCTAAACTGCGATCGCGAGGTACTTATCGCAGTGAGGCATCTCCGGCAAGTAATTAGCTTCAGGTAAGAAATAAGATCGTAACAAACAATAGGATATTGTAAAGAGATAAAAATCACACTCACACATCTTTTATTACCTACTACTAGTTTCTCGAAAATTCAAAGTAACCAATATCCAACACCTTCGTTTCAGCCGATAGACGTCCACTGCTGGACATAGGCCTCCCCCAATTTTGGGGGGGGTTTGCCATAATCGCCACGCTTGGCAGGCGGGTTGGCGATCGCAGTATGGTATGATGGTGGAATAAATAGAGAACGCTGCTGCCCATTCTCCGGTAAGACCCTTAGTCGCCTTTTACGACACCCACGGGAAGTAAGGGGTGGTGCAATTCTTTAAGTCCGGCACCACACAGACAAGTCCGGCACCACACAGACATCCAACACCTTGGTAAACCAATTTCTTCATTTAACGCTAACACCTTGTAGACACACTGTTTCAAACCAATGTACGATCCTCAAGTTAATTAAAATGGGGGTAGTTATCCGATCAAGATAATTTTCCCCTTCGACGGCAAAGAAATCTCCTTTAAAGCTCATCTCACCTTGTTGAGCTAATGCGAATGTAATGTACTTAGAAAATGTCGTTGTGGGTTTAAAAATAATGAAATAAGGGACAATAGCGTCGGGAGTTTGATCGAAAAATGTAAGCTTATAAGCTCAAACCTTCACAATTACCTATGTGTAACTCGTAGATTGGAGGACTATACAAACATTACGTACCTATTCAAGATAAACATACTATAAATACATAGGGCTTTACACAGACACACATATTACATTATCAAGGGAAGCTATTCACAATGTAGTAAATACTATAATGTGAATTCAAATCAAAGGTGCATCGTCTTCACATATAATTATACAACGAATGTATACAAAACTTTGTAAAACATTTTAAAAGAGTAACGGTGGAGTTTCTGGCCCATTTTTTTTTTTTTTGGATTGGAAATCATCAAATGACTCCTCCTGCTCTGGGTGGAGCGGCAGGAAGTGTCAGACTCTTACTGACTAAAACCCACCAGTGTTCCTTCCTTAGCCCTTTATGTTCCGGGGCAGCGGTAACCCTTTCGGACAATCCCGCTGGCCCGGCAGGCTACGGCCCTAAGGGGGCCCCTCCTCGATGCTGACATCTCTTTGAGGCGCGCGTGGAACACGTACGCGCCGTCCGGCACGGGCCTGGTCCTGATCGGGCGGTGAGCTACCCTTTACTCTCCGCCCGCAGGCCCGCGCCTACGGTGGCCGGGAGTCGTCACGCGGCTCCCGACGCCGGGGGCGTCCCCCGCGGCGGCTGAGACGAGAGGCTCTCTCCCTGAACCGTCCCGCCACCTCCTTCGCTAGTATGACTGCTTCGCAGAAGGAGGTAGGTGACTGCCTCCCACTCCCTCTCGCCTCGGACCATGGCTTGCACCAGTGCCGGACGCGAGAGGTCGCCGCCGCTGCCGATCGCCTCTACTAGGACACGGCGGTGCTCCGCCCAAGCGGGGCAGACCTCCACCGTGAGCTCCACCGTGTCCTCTGGGGGATCCTGGCAATGGTGACACCCAGGCGATTCCTCCCGCCTGATGATGTGCAGGAACTTCCCGAAACTTCCGTGTCCGGTGAGGACCCGCGTCAGGCGGTAGGTGAGGGCGCCGTGGCGCCTCTCTAGCCAGTTTCTTGCCCATTCTTCTGCATACGAACATTACCTTCTAGTTGCCCCTTCCAGGACAACTAGAATAAATTCTATTTTATTGTAATTTTTGACGTTCAAAAATGCCTTTAATGTGCCTATTTGAAGTAAATGATTTGACTTTGACTTTGAATGATAGATGAGTATAGTCGTCTATCATTCAAATTCAAAGTCAAATCACATACATACATAGCAAGAAGTAATACGATGTTCGGTAGTTAATTTCAACATACTATGCAATTTCAACTAGATTTTAGCCGAATATTCGGAACTTTCTGCAGTGTTGCCGAATATTCGTATTTACGAAAGCCCAGCATATTCAGCGTATAAATAACTCACAAAACAAACTTTCACCAAACTCTCAACAACCAATCAAGACCAAAACACTCATAATTCAAGCTACATTGCCTGTTTCCACCCTATACGGTTCTAGCACAGCATATTTTTGGATAAACTTCTCAACTACCAATAAACCAAAAAAAAAAACTCATAGTTATGGCTAAAGTGTATTTTTCTTTAGCTTTCATAATTGGTATATAAATATGGCGCGCTGAGATTTTAATGTTGAGAAAATTCAATAGTTTTCCATTCTTATCGCACGAAGAGTTCCTTTACGGATAGTTTTGACAAAAAAAAAAGTAGTTTTAGTGTGGCTTCGCTCACGGAACTATGTATTTTAGTGCCATTAGGTATAACTTTTTACTTGATTTTATAGGCAGAAAGTACAGAACGCCACGTGTAACTTGATCCTTACACACACACCTTTTGTTTCGTTGTTGTTGGTACATCTTTAGTTAAAGTGTATAAACGTTTGTAATAATTCATGATGTCCTTGTCCTCTGGGTCTCGTCAGTTAAAGACGTTATAGTAGTTATTTGATGTAAATCCATACCGTTATTCTTACAAAGAGCATAACATATCTATGTAACTTAAAATGTGTGAGTTTGGAGAGCCTGTTTGTTTATTAAATAGGGCTTGTAAGAAAAAAACACACTATATACATGTAGGGGGGGTGTGTGGATGACCAAAAAATAATCTTTACTACTTTAAACTTCTTTTTATTAACTTCTTACAAAAAACAAAACGTCTTATCCTTTAGCTCGCTCGCCATCTTCCTCCTCTATTTCTCTCTCCTTCCCACAAATACTCTCTCATTCACTCATCGCTGCATTCTTTACAATTTATTTTTCTTAAAATTATAATGCGTTCCGAATCAACATCCTATATACATGGCCTATTTCCCCCACTCTATACAGTTCTAGCACATTCTATACATCACGTCGCCATGTCGGGTAGACACATAAATCAGCTGTGTCGAACGTTAAATCTGGCCCCACTTAGTCGGTGCCAACAGCCGGCCCTCGGAAAACATTGGAAGTCACTCGCAATCTGCACGTATCCATTGTTGCTATGAGTTGTAGGATTAGTATTTAATAGATTGATATAACAGTAATTAAGATACTGAAGATGTCGAGACAAAAGTGCAGTAATTCGTAGACGTTTTTTGTTAAGGGGAATGCTCCAACCAGCCCGCGAAATTCAAAATTTCTTGCGTTTTTTGCAATTTGCAGGCCAGTGCTAGGTTGTATGTTGATTAAAATATTATTCGCGGCTGTAAGACGTATGTAGTTACAGAATTATAATAATCAAAATCACCAATACAACCCTCCAACTTCATAAAGGTGTAAGAACAAAAAAAAAACAGAAAAAGTAATTCTAACAGCTTTATGAACTTAGAGCGTTTTATTGATGATTTTCTTGATTATAATTCTGTACCTATATATGTCTTACAACCGCGAATAATATTTTAATCAACATACAACCTAGCACTGGCCTGCAAATTGCAAAAAACGTAAGAAAATTTGAATTTCGCGGGCTGGTTGGAGCATTCACCTTAAGGATGAACAAAAAACGTCTACCGAAGACTCTAAACGCACATCAAACTCTTATTTTGAACTAACTTTTAAGATGTTTGCATATATCAATTAGGCCACTGCTGGTCTTAGGCCTTATTCAAAGTGGTGGATCAACTTCCTCAGCACTTTGATCGTCACACTCCAAGTTGTGGCGGTATCTGCAGCACCACATACGAACTACACATCATACTAACATCACGCAAAAATAACCTGTAGATTTTGAGAATATTTTTTTGTAGAAGTATTTCTATATCAACATTAATTAAGTTCTTCAAAAAAACGAATATTCAATGGAAACAGCACCATAAACGTGCTAATACTTTTAGCAAATACTTTGACGTATATGAGACAAACCTCACACAAACTTGAGGGGAGTCCGCAGCGACTTGAGACTTGTTGCGAACACCCTTTGTTACCAGGCACACCAGAAAACTACCTTTTGTGCACTTACCAAACTTCAAAAACGACTTTATGACTACAACAGTAAGATTGACACTAACAGCAAATAACTTTGCAGATGCACTTGCAAAGCCAAATTCTTTTGCAGTTGAAGCAATCGAATTTGAACCTTAACATGGAAGTTGTAAGGCTTATGTGTGAGAAATTCATGGTAGGTATAATAAACGTGAAATATGATAATCGTCTGGTCTAATGATGGTATTCATAGTTGGGGTAAGGAAAGAAGGAAGCCTTAGGAGCTGGGGAGGGAAATTAGTGTGCATTTCATAAGATTGCTTGCTGTGCGAATATGTGCACTTTGTATAGAGGTGATTTTGTTTTGTAGAGCTTAGAATGTACGTAACGAGACACTAGTACAGACGCCAGCACATCAAGCTACTAGAATCTGTCAAATTTCTTTAAGACACACATCAACACGGTCTAGGGATATTTTTAAAAAAGCGAATTACTATCAATGTGGTAATTATTTATATGACATGTATATATTTAAAAGATACTTTATTTAATATTCTACCATTTTAAATAATGGTTAAGGTACTTACATTAAAATTTCAGGATTTTATGGAAAAAAAAATGAAGCATAGACGGAAACCGTATATGAATTAACTTTTAATTTATGAGTAAAAACTGAAAAAAATAGAAAAATCATTTAATTTATGTTTATAAACTTGAAGTTAGTAGTTAGTCTGAGAAAGCGCCCATGATGTTCATAACACATCGGCAACGATTCGGCATGCTCAGAACAAGGTTGTCAATGTCTTGCTGCGGAATATTGTCCCATGTCCTTCTGAGGTGCGCAAAAAGTTGATCTTCTGTAGCCAGATTTTCAGGAACCTTCAGTGCTCTTCTTTGCAGCATATCCCACGCATGCTCAATGGGATTTAGATCTGGCGATTGAGCAGGCCAGTCTAAGGCCCTAACATTGTGTGTATGTAACTAAGCTGCTACCGTTCTCGCCGTGTGTGCCCGGGCATTGTGTCGTGCATGAGCAGGAAATCTTGCCCCATTTGTGTTCTGTGGGGCAAGATTACGGGCCCCAGCACCTGTTGGACGAATCGTTCTGCCGTCATATTGCCCCGCACCCAAACGAGATCCGTCCGTCCTCCAAGACGAATTCCTGCCCAAACCATAATTGTTCCTCCTTGGTATGGGTGAACTTCCTGAGGGTTCTGGAGACGGCTCCATCGTCCAGGAACTCGCCAAACACGCGTCCTTCGTGAATCTGGATGGAAGCCGAACCTGGATTCATCCGTGAACAGCACCATTGCTCACGGCCCCAGTCCACGTGGTTCCGAACCCATTCTAATCGTCGTCCACGATTGCCTCTCCGTAAAGGTGGGACCCGGAGTGGTCTACGAGAGCGTAGATTGCTTTCATGCAGTCGCCTTTTTACAGTTTGGTCACTCACAAGCACTTGGTGTTCCACTCGCAGCCTTTGGACCAATTGAGTCGCCGTAGCATTGGTTGAGCTCGCGCAGTAATTTGCAAAAATCGGTCTTGTCTGGGGGTAGTGATGCGACTTGGCCCCCGGTGCCTCTCCGCTACTTCACCTGTGGCACGATAGCGTGTCCACAATCTTGAAATTACATTTTGGTGGGTCCCTATGGCCTCAGCAACATTACGCTGAACAGAGGGTAGCTTCCAGCATTCCCACAGCTGATAACATCTCCGCCCTCGTCAAATGTTGGCGTTGCATGGCTACAATACCTCAATTTTAACTTTATCTTTCGTTTAAAAATGAAAAAAAACTGTAACTAAACGTAATTCGTATTGTTTTCAAAATTGAAAATTCCCTCTCCTACACATCAAGACATTTTTATGCCACCGAAACAAAAGAATTTTCAAAAATTTGAATTTTGAATTAGTCTGAGATAAATTACAAACAACCGCCAACCCGCCTGCCAAGCGTGGCGATTATGGCAAACCCTCCCAAAATTGGGGGAGGCCTATGTCCAGCAGTGGACGTCTATCGGCTGAAACGACGACGACGAAATTACAAACAAATCTGTGTATAAAAGATTCCTATGCGGCCAGTACTTTTCGAGTTATTTAATTGAGTATGAAATATCCCTAGACCGTGTTGATGTGTGATTTTCAACTTTATCGCTAAAACTTAAGATCCAAATTTAATTGGGAAAATTTGACAGTTTCAGGTGGCTTGATGTGCTGGCATCAGTACATAAGATTATGAGTGTTGTGGGTATTTTTCAGGTTATATATTTTACGAGCACTCACCAGGCTTCATGTTGCTTAAGATACATAGAAAATGCTTGCATGCTTAGAAGAGTTTGTTTGAGGAGTACTATGCCACCTAACATATTCACTAAGTAGCCTATATTTTTGATTTTCGGTGTAAGGGTGCCTGTAAAAATGCCTCTAGGAATACAATCTGCCTAGCCGCTTCCCAATTACATTGGGGTGCCGACCCCGGTTGTAGTCTAACCGGATAAATCTGAATACCAGTATTTTATAGAATGCCTATCGGACCTCCACAACCCAGTTACTGGGTAACAGGTTACCCTTTGGTAACACTGGTTGTCAGACTTTTAGGCTTCTGACTACCCGTGACGACTGTCAAACACACAGCGTCACCGTATAGTAAACGTGCATTCCGCTTCTGGGCAAGCGCGCTCCATCATAGACCTTATCCACCGCTTTCCATCATCCGTGATCATGGTCAAGAGCGGGCCAAATCAGCTATAAAAAATAAAGATGGGACATTACCATAGATCGGAATAGGTAGAGCTGTTTTATGTACTTGCCATAGGTTAGAATAATATGGATATTCCCTTTTAGTTACGAAGTTAAGTTTAGTTTCGAAGTTACTGTAGGTAAAGAATTGAATTCTAGTGGCGCAGAAAGAGACAAAAACAGGTGCGTCGTTCTAGAGCCAATAAAATCCTGTAAAAATCCCGTAGTATCAGTCGGAATCCCGTGGAATATCCATATTATCATCAATGTTTGCGGTCAATGAACCTAAATAGCAGTAACATATCATTATCTCCGCCTTGGCGTAACGTATATGAAACAACAACAAACCTTCATGGTAAACTCATAATCCGAAACCACATACATAATAAAATTGTAGTATGTAAAGTCATCATCTGCCTAGCCTTTTCCCAACTATGTAGGGGTCGGGTTCCAGTCTAACCGGATGCAGCTGAATACCAGTATTTTACATGGAGCGACTGCCTATCTGACCTCAACAACAGTTACTGGGTAATAAGATACCCCTTGGTAAGACTGGTTGTCAGACTTTCGGGCTTCTGACTACGACTGTCAAAGATCCACGAATGACAGCCGGGACCAACGGCTTAACGTGCTTTCCGAGCTACGAAGGGGTCATGGTATGTGGTTACCCATCCACAGCCCAACCGCGGCAAGCGTAGCTTAACTTGATCGATCGACCTGTGCGGCTGTTATTATTTAGCCACGGGCATACTAACCTAATTACCAGCTCATTTATAAACAAAACATAATACCCATATATTACGTAAAACACAACATTACAGTATAATGCAGGATTACAGTACGAAAATATTTCGTTAAGTCATTTTAATCCAAACGTGTGCGTTTTCAATGTAATCGCGTATAACATGCGAATAAGCCTATTGTGGAGTGTACGCAGTCGTAAATATGAGAACATTGGCTTCGTTAATGTTTTTGTTAAGGTATTTTCATTTATTTATGTACATTTAAGTTGTAAGTTACGTGGATTGGAGAGAAATACGTAGTAATAATCCAACAAAAATATGGAAAGAATTGCTAAGCATAGCGAGCGTAGTTGTTTCACTATGTGGCGTAGGCAGTCGCTACGAGCGTAGAGGTTCGTAGCACGGGGCGTAGCAAGATTACAAAATTGTGGAATTATTGATTAAAATTATGTTTTAAATCCGTTTAGCTTTTACTATGAGCACCTATATTTCTGTGTGGTGTGTTTGTCTGTGTGGTGCTGGACTTAAAAAATAGCACCACCCCATACTTCCCGTGGGTGTCGTAAAAGGCGACTAAGGGTCGTACCGGAGAATGGGCAGCAGCGTTCTTTATGCATTCCACCACCATACTATACTGCGATCGCCAACCCGCCTGCCAAGCGTGGTGATTATGGCAAACCCCCCCTTTTGGGGGAGGCCTATGTCCAGCAGTGGACGTCTTTCGGCTGAAATGATGATGATGATGATGACCTATATTTCTTATATAATACATAATAAACAATTCTAAATACTTTTTTATACAATAAGGAAAATAGTTCAATAACCCCAAAAGCGAAATGTGAAGCTTACAAAAATATAATAAAACAAGATATAGCAGTAAAGCTTACAATATTAGTAACATGAGTTGTCGTTATGTAAGCACTCCTGCAGGAATCCATAGGAATAGTCTTCAGAGGACTGCCCGCCTTGCCGATATAAGTTTGTATAGGAATAGAATTCGTGGAGACGACAATGCATTTTTTTTTTATTTTTTGAATTTTTTTTTCTATCCGTTAGCCTATATTTTCTAAATTAAGTGATAGTTGTAGTCTCTATGTAATAAGGCCTCTCATTGTAATTTTATTTTCCAAATTGTCATTCCTAGTTTTTTACAATAGTTTTTAAAAAAATCGAAAAACTATTTTCTGTTTGGCCCACATGTTATTCATTAGATAATGTTTTTTTTTTCACTTGATTGCATTTTGTTTATTTAAGAAGTGTTATTGCTTTGTTTGTTGATTTTGTTATTTTCTCGTGTTTACATTTTTTAAAATTGTATTTTACCTTACTGTGGTAGGTTGGTAAAATACAATAAAAAGTTACCTACTACCTACCTACTTAAGCATGTATGTGTGTCACTTTTTAGTTTGTGAATTGCTCTGTACAACGCCTTGGTATTAAATTTCATTTACAAACACAATGTCGACAAACTCAAAATAGTACGAAGTTTGAAAATAATTAACACTTTAAAGCTATTAATTAAAACTCTTCCAAACTGAAAATGAAAGAACCAACAAATAAAAAATAGCACAAACACAATCCCTTTTCCTGTCCTCGTGGCTCGGGTAAGCCGTGTAATTCAATTACAACTCCTTCGAGCCGCCGCGCGAAGGAAAATAATACAAAAACTGAATTAAAAGGCTTCATAACTTATTGAGCTGACTGTACTCCCACACGCTTGCACGTATTGGCCGTGAAAGAACTTTCAAAAGTTCTTTCAAAGAACTTGTTATTGGGAATGTGTGTGAAAAATACTTCGGTTCTAGCGACAGTTTTTAATGGGATTTTGAAACCTGATAAATGGAATTTATCGAGAGTTGGTTCGTTTATTTTTCGTTTGATTTCTTGAGGTTTCACGAGTGGAGTGGAAGGTTTTAGTAGGAGTATGGTTATAAGGATTCATAAACTTTGAAGGAACGACTACTTAGATGGGGTTATTGTAGGTCATTGATAAGTTGTTGTGTACAAGCGTATGTTGAACAAGTATAGGTATGTTGAGCTAAATATGTGTTCCGCAGTAGGTAAAGTTGGGCTATTCTGTTGCATTGTATGAATTTTCTCTTATTACGCTAGAGTTTCATATAAAGTTCCAACACTTTTCTTTATCCCAAAAGCGAAAATGCGTGAACAACACGCGGCAAACTGGAAACGAACTGAAAATTTAGACATGTTTGCGAGTATCCAACTATTTCGCACTTTTCAAACAACAAACAAAGTTGTCCAACTGAAAATCTGCCGCAAAACTCTCGCGGAGTATGAGATAACTTCCAAACTCGATAGTGTTCCGTATCAAAGGCGTCGCAATTTATATTTATTTATGCAAAATTCATAAAACGTTCCCGCGGGATCGGGCCGAGCAAAAATTATGCAAATCTAGCCCTTAAGCGCCGCACAATTAGAAGCGATTATCGAATGAAATTCAATTCTGTAGTAGCAAATTTTATTTCGCTTCTCTCTGAGGTATTGTTAACGATGCATTCAACCGTTTATTTAGAATTTAAAATGTTTCATTTTGCGGCTTTTTTGTGGATTCTAAACGAACCTTTGAAATATTTGAATGCAATTTAATTCTGTGCTTTCGGTTTTCGCTAACAAGATTTTCTTTTTCGCAATTTATGTTGGTGTTGTGTTTTGTTGTCGTGTGAGCAATTTGTTGGTTGCGATAAGGGTTTTGACGTTGCGAACATTGTTTATTTATTGCTTTAAATTCAACCTCTTTAATCTTTTGTGTTATAAAATATTAATCGCCATATGTACCTCGTTCTTTCCCCGTTTTGCACAATTTTAATTTCCTATCCCCTAACATCGAATGCTAGTCAGCCTCCGAGAACCAAATATTAATACACATCACATGTTTGGTATCATTCCGTAGCGTGAAATTACTCGTCGGATTATGACGTCACGGCCCCAAATGGGCACTCGTAATTATATCCTTTGAGGTCTCCCCTCACCGCGGGCTCCGCAATTTGAATATCAGGGATGAATGAAAAATAAAATTTTGTTTGTAAATTCTTTAACATCTGCGAGTGAATGGTTCGTCTTGAATTAGATTGTTGGTCATTTAGATTTGGAATATGAGGTTGAATTCATGTTTTGATTAAATCGGTAATAGGGATTAAAAATTAGGTGAAAGCAAAATGGACCCGTCGTATTAAATAAAGTACTTATTATACATTACCATCCTAATGGAGCATCTTATTACCAGGGATAAAAAGAAAAAAAACATATAAAAGTAAAACATTGATTTTTTCTATGGCACGTATTAAAACACGCAGAAATTCCGCTTTGACCCAAATATTTACATACAGCTCCTTTATATTAACAATACACGAAAAAAGCGCTGTAAATCGCGGAACCCCGCTGAGCGCGGCCCGCGAGCGAATAGCACAATAAAACTATAAAATCATAAATCCCTATGAGAAATGCTGTGGCGTGACTCCCTAGGCACCATGCTTTGTTAGTCCGAAGGAAAAACATAATTCCTATTAAACGTTACAATTTTTATTAAAAAAATGTAAAAATAAAAAGGAGTTGAGTTTCTTAGGAAATAAATATACCTATTTTTATATTATTACTAGCTGCGCCTCGCTATTTCACCCGCACAAGTTTTGGTCCCGTAAGAATATCGGGATAAAAGTATTCTATGTGTTAATCCTGCTTATAAACTATTTGTGTGCCAAATTTCATTCAAATCCGTTCAGTAGTTTTTGAGTAACAAACAAACATCCATCCACAAATTTTCGCGTTTAAAAATCTCACTTAGATAGATGAAGTGAGCTGTCCTTGTACATTATCCTAGGGATTGGAACTATTGACAGCTTACTTCACCCCTAATCGCTACCCTTAAGTTTTCACAGTAAGATTTTTCGGAATAGATCCGCTGTTTTTCATTGGTTGGACGAGCAAGGTTCACGGCCTGGCAAAGTATCATTGGGATTTTTCATGAGGGAATTGTCGGTTTATACCTATACCTACATTATAGCAACTTGGAGTATGGTTTTTTTAAATACTTAAATACACGTATTTAACAATTTAAAAAAAGCATAGGGTAACGTTCTTATCAACTTCATCATCGTCTTCGTTTATGATTAAACTTTTTGACTAACTGACCAACTTTTTGACAATTCAAAAGCGTCTGTAAATGGTTTAATTGAAATAAATGCTTTGAGTTTGAGTATGGGTCGTAATCCACCACAGCGTAATCCAGTGCGGGTTGGTAGATGTCACATGTCTTCGAATTTTTGGTCCTAGGACATGCCGGTTTCCTCACGATGTTTTTTTGTTTTGTTTTGAAGGAGATACTTGCTGGTTCTAAATGGAACAAACCTCGGTATTGTCATACCATGCAATCAAACAAGTTCCCGTTATAAAATTAATGTGAATTAGATATTTATGACAATAAATTACTTGGACTGAATTAATAGAGACGAGTTTTTATTTCTTTTTACGAAGGAAAAGTTAAAACATTGAATGAAAATCAATGAATATTTTATAAAAAAATACTTTCAAAGACTTCTTGATTTTGGAGAATGAAGCTTCAGTAAAATTAAATTATCTGACAACCCTGCAGAGAAACAGGCAAGCTAAATCTAATATGGAAACTGAATAAGCCGGAAATTACACATTTGAAGACTGACCATCATGTTTAATGGTCTGTGTGGTGCCGGACTTAAAGAATAACACCAACCCATACTTCCCGTGGGTGACGTAAAAGGCGACTAAGAGTCGTACCGGAGAATGGGCAGCAGCGTTCTCTATGCATTCCACCACCATACTATACTGCGATCGCCAACCCGCCTGCCAAGCGTGGCGATTATGGCAACCCGGGGGGGGTTGCCATAATCGCCACGCTTGGCAGGCGGGTTGGCGATCGCAGTATGGTATGGTGGTGATGCAGTATGGTAATGCATAGAGAACGCTACTGCCCATTATCCGGTACGCCCCTTAGTCGCCTTTTACGACACCCACGGAAAGTATGGGGTGGTGCTATTCTTTAAGTCCGGCACCACTCAGACAGTGTAGAAGCTTGCCTATAAGAAATTATGCAAAGCTTTTTGGACGCTCAAGCCCTATACTTTTACCCTTTGGGGGAGGCCTATGTCCAGCAGTGGACGTCTTTCGGCTGAAATGATGAACTAGATGTTCTAAGGTACGGTCAGCAACAAAAGTCGATTAACACTTCAGTTTTTTAAATCTCAGTTATTTAGCAAAATATTTGCTCAAAATTGCAGCAGAACTACCATGCAATTTTGAACAAATATTTTGCTCAATAACTGAGATTTAAAAAACTGAAGTGTTAATCGACTTTTGTTGCTGACTGTAAGTACATACAACGACATACCAAGCTTTAGCAATATTAGCTGACCTCGCACTGTTTGCGTTTTTCGTACAATTAGAAGTCAGCTTATACTGGAAATGTATAGCATGTACAGCTTGATATTCATGTGTACAGACAAAAAGATTCTTAAAACATTTTATTTTCTACTAAATAAAAATCACAAATTCACTGACAGATTACGGACCGGCCTCTAGAAGCTTGAAGTTTTGCACAAAAGTTCCCTAGGTAACAAAAGTGACAAACGGTAAGAATGGATTTTTGAATTGAAATTTATCCCCTAAAGGGGGTGGAATAAATCGTTAAATCGGGGATAAAAGTTAGACTGTTTAGTATAATAAGTATGAACATTCATCATTTGTAGGGTTCAGTACCTCAAAAGTAAAAACGGAACCCTTACTTATATTATAATAATAATATAAGATCACTTCGTTGTCCGTCAGTCAAGACCCTTTTTCTCTGGAACGCGTAGAGTTATCAAGTTGAAATTAATATCAAAAACTCAAGGCTGCAATTCCTTGAAGCAGTGAAAAAATCAAATTTCTAAGTCAACGCAATCAAAATGTACGGGCGTATATGTTCTGAAATCAAAAGCTGTAGGGTACTTCCGTTGACCTAGAATCATGAAATTTGGCAAGAAGCAATGTCATGTTGCACAAGTATTGGAAAAAATCCGAAAATGGTAAATTTGTAGTTACATTACAAAAAATATAATTTCAAAACTCTTTACATATCTACAAATATCTACGGAGCCCTAAGTGCGCGAGTCCGACTCGCACTTGACCGTTTTTTTAAATCAAATAGTATAAAGAGTAAAATGAATGAGAATGGAATGGGAGAATGGGCGGCAGCGTTCTCTATGCATTCCACCACCATACCATTCTGCGATCGCCAACCCGCCTGCCAAGCGTGGCGATTATGGCAAACCCCCCCCCCCTTTTGGGGGTGGCCTATGTCCAGCAGTGGACGTCTTTCGGCTGAAATGATGATAAAGAGAAGATAAGAGATAATATGTAATATTATAAAGAGAAGAGATTGTATTTCTTATAATTATGTTTCTTTGTTACCCTTTTACGCTAAAAAGGCTGAACGGATTTGGATGAAACTTGACACATGGGTAGACCATGACCTAGATTAGGAATTTTTATCCCGCTATTCCCATGGGATCGAGAATCATGCAGGTGAAACCGCGGGGTGCAGCTAGTTTTTAGTAATTTCAATTCTTGTACACCGGTAGGTACAGACGCCAGCACATCAAGCTACTACAATCTGTCAAATTTCTTTAATAGATTTTCAACTTTATCGCCAAAGTATAAAGTTCAAAGTAGATTGGGAAAATTTGACAGTTTCGGGTAGTTTGATATACTATATCGTACCTACAGAAACATAGCCCTTTCTACTAAGGTAAGATAGTTTCCAATATCGTTAATTACAAATTCAAGATGGCGCGAAATGGAAATAGTTTATGTTAGGGCTTTACAGTACCTAGCCCTAAACTTACAAGGAGTATGTAAACTACGTAAATAAAGGGATTGAACTTGTTCGGGGAGTAATATTTCTTGTACTTACCTATAATTCATCGTTATAGTTAGGTAGTTATTCCTCCTTTTGATAGATTCTTATTTTGTAAATGTGAGGACTTTGTAGGTCTTAAGACTTTAGATCTGTAGATCATTTTTTGTACTTGGTACTTGTTGACAGGCCTACGCTGTCCTCCCATACCTACTGTAATTTGGAAACATTGTAAAAGCCAATTATTTTTAAAAAGAGTAACCGTGCAGTTTCTTGCCGGTTCTTCTCCATAGGAAACGACCAATTGGAACCGTGCACCTAGCTTCTGCCGTTTCATAAGTGCCCATATAGGTTTATGTGAAATAAAACATTGTTTTTTTGATTTAGAAATGTAAGCTCATCATTTGCCTAGCCTTTTCCCAACTATGTTTGGGTCGGCTTCCAGTTTAGACTTAGACTGGAAGCCGACCCAAACAGATGCAGCTGAGTACCAGTATTTTACATGGAGTGACTGACTGGTGATAGTTGTCACCAGTTGATGAATCACTGAGCTATCTTATCACGTCGCATCACGTCGTCACACCCCTCCCACACCGCGCTGCTACCTCTCTCTCTCTCGGCCTATAGTTCACTACTTTTTTAATTTCCTATTATTTAAAACGTCTCCCATAATCAGCGCCTTTTAACGCCTCTCTTATAATTTTACTTTTAATCTCACCACACCTCAAAGATTCCATTCAAAATATCGAGCTATACATACAAATATGTCTACATCTGCCACTTTGATGTACAGCAAACACGCTCCGGGTATTATCACGTACTGTGTGAGGAATTAAGAAGCGCGAAATAAATGAAAAGTAAAAAAAGGCTGCGCCTCCACTGGGGCTGGCTGGCTGGAACAATGAGACCCCCTTATTTGCGGTGTGCGCTATCGTTCCATCGAGAGGCTGTGTTCTAGGAAATGTGGGCGAGTTTGTTACAATGAAAAAAAAAAGATCTTTATTTTGATTCACACAAGATTCATGGTACACAAGAGCAGATATACAAAGTAACATGTAACCCTGTCTCCTAAACTAGGTAGTCCTGTATCTTAGGAGACAATGTTAGGTCGTACAGGGCGGTAAGTCATGTAGGTATAGCGGCAGCCAGGGTGGTTAGCGTGAGGGTGGTAAAGTAATACATTTGTGTGCTGGTGTGTAAGTGTGTGAGTGAGTGACCACAAGGATGGGTAAGTGTATGAGTGCGACTTTAATAAGTTTTTCTCGTTGATTAATAAAGCAGCATATTATGTACATTTTTGGGCATACTGAAATACTTACGCCTGAACGCCAGTGTATGGTTTATGATTTTAACTTTGTTTGGCAAACACTTCTTAGAATTGAATAAAGTACAAAATGTTGTTAACTAACCAACATATAAATTCCATTATTGTTATCATAGGCACTCACATCAACCCAGAGCGGGAGGAGTCATTTGATGATTTCCCATCCACAAAAAAAAAAAAAAAAAAAAGGCACTCACATCAAAGGCTTTTATAGGTAGGCCGTATCATGCTTGTGCCGTACCAGTTAGAAAATTATGAAATTCACATTCAAACCACATTTAAACCAAAATTTACGCTTTCACAAAAAATAGTCGAATGCACCATTATCAACGGGAGTGTACCCTAAATCGTCGATTGTTTGACGTCGGTCGGCATTAAAACAGCGAAATGTCAATATTTGTCG
Source organism: Mesoligia furuncula (assembly GCA_916614155.1). Classification (NCBI taxonomy): domain Eukaryota; kingdom Metazoa; phylum Arthropoda; class Insecta; order Lepidoptera; family Noctuidae; genus Mesoligia; species Mesoligia furuncula. Next base: position 24,512,607 of record OU744800.1, on the reverse strand, counting down.
GCAGTACTCTAGGGCGGAGGGCAGGCGGTAATCCCCTGTTCGCAAATACTAGGAGATTTCGCCGATGTCGCCTGTTTCGGGGCCCCGAGGGAACCTCTTTGTTTGCACTCATTAATATACATGGGAATTTGTGGTAAGACGCTGTGTTATGGTGAAGGATTTTTTGGGTCTTAAATAGGTGTGAAGACAACAATTTGCAGTTTGGACTTAATTAATATTCTTTTGTTTACAGATTAAAGAGAAAAAACTGGCCAAGTGCGAGTCGGACTCGCACACGAAGGGTTCCGTACCACAAGGCAAAAACGCCGAAAAAAAACATGTTTGTTGTATGGGAGCCCCCCTTAAATATTTATTTTAATTTTATTGTTTATTATTAAAGTTAAAATACAACTGAGTATTTTGTAAATATTTTAAGTGCCTACCTGTTGCCATTTTTGAAATCGAGCAAAAAAGGGCAAAAAAATCGCGTTTGTTGTATGGGAGCCAGGGAGCCCCCCTTAAATATTTATTTTATTTTGTTTTTAGTATTTGTTGTTATAGCGGCAATAGAAATACATACTTTGTGAAAATTTCATCAGTCTAGCTATCGCGGTTCTTGAGATACAGCCTGGTGACAGACAGACGGACAGACGGACAGACGGACAGACGGCCAGACGGACAGACAGCGAAGTCTTAGTAATAGGGTTCCGTTTTTACCCTTTGGGTACGGAACCCTAAAAAAAATAGATAATACGTTTATTTTCATTTAATTATGTCGCAAAGAAAAGACATGAACACAAAAAGAATAAGTTGGGGTAAACTATGCGGTAATAGAAACTGAAAGTATGGAGATTAAGTTTCTATGCTGCCGGTGGATTCTGTAAAAATCTCACCGTGAAAACTTAGGTGAAGTGAGTTTGTTTTTGCTAGAAATTGACACTATTGGCAGCTCAATCCACGCTCACTTCACCTAAGTCTTCACGGTGAAATTTTTACAGAATAGCACCGCAGGAACCACAATGGTGCTGAGACTCTAACCGTCTTATTACAAAACGAGATCTAATTTTAGACCTAGCCTAAACCTTCGAGCCAGTTACTCTATTTTGAACTTTATTCCGACAAACGTAAAGTTCTTAATGCAAAATTGACAACTTAGACTCGGGTTTAACGTCAGTTTTTGTAGTAAGAACTTTAGCTTCGTCGGATTATAGTTTGAAATTTAAAAATGGCTGGATGGTTTAAACCTGAGTCTAAAGATAAACCTTGTTTTGTAATAAGGCCGCGAGTGTTTAAGATTTATGAACCATAACAGAACTATTTCTTTAAATTACCTTTAATATTATTGTCGTTTGTTCCGAAACTTTAATCTGAAGGCCAACTCTCGTACTTAAAAAACTTTCAAATTCAAGTCGCAATCTAATCTCAAAAACTTGTAAAAAATGTAGGGAAATTAGAGGTACTTTTGACAGATTGAGACTGAGATCAGACTGTGAACTTTCTTAAAATAACGAGTATTGCCCCAATCTTGTCATGCCCTACGACAGACATGGATTCCATATCTTGTTACAAATCAACTACATCGATACGATATTATAATATACAATTGGTGACAAAAACATCGATTCTTTAACCATGGATTTAGGACATGATTCTGGAGATCTAAATATATCAGCTGTTCCATACATTTCGACCGCGTAGGCAAAAATGAATTTAGTTTTTTTACTCTTGTAGAAAACAGCAGATTTTTTTTTAATAACTGACAAAAAATTTCGACTAAGGGGGTCCAGAATCATGCACTGTAACCATGGTAAGGTGGTCGAAGTTCCTGCCACCCTGTATAACGATAAACAAGGACAAACCACACCATTTTAAATCACCCACAAAATGGCCCACATTATTCTCTCACCCACATCCAACCACACCAAAAACAAATATCTACCTACATTTGCGCATATTTTAAAAATATAACAAACGCGGCTCACCGACATTTATTCAACGACAAAAGGTACACTTGTAAATAGAAAAAAAAAATGCAAATAGGGTTGGGACCGCTATCAATTTCCCGCAAATTTCCCGGGACAACACGGGGCTATTTATATCCCGTATGTGACCCGCAGCTCACACTTCAACACCAGTCTCCTTTGTTCGTTGATATATCGAGGACCCGTCGAAGGTGTGGTCGGTGAATCATTTAGTTTTTGCGGACAGAAATGATGATAGTATCGTTTGGTTTGGTGGTTTTTATTTGTCTCGTTTTTTTAGACATTGGGAACAATTTATCTTTATGATATTTTTATTTTTTCAGTAGTTGGAAGACCTCGAACCTGTATAATTAATGCGTAATAGAACGCCCCCATGCGTATACCTACTTTTTTTTATTGTGTTTTAAAAATACGAAAGAAAACAATCCAAAAACGTAGGTAATTAAAACGTTCAGAGAGCACGTACACTTTTGATACGAACCTATGAGTACAGACGAGTTAAATTTTACTATGTAAGCAACTCACTGAATTAGGATCTAACATCTTTCTATTTACATTCCTTTTTGCTTACATCGTATGAACAAAATTGGAAGCTTGAAAACCATTTATTGGGAGCTTGATAAAAAAAGCAAAATCTACTTTGTTTATTAACAGCTGAAAAACCATGAATTAAATCTCCATGCTGACTCTCGTTTTCAGTCACAAAAATATACTTCAGTTTTTAAAAAGTCGTCCCAACACTATAAATTCCAACCTCCAGATAACTCATCTCCATACTTCCAAGCTTGATGACCAGCCACCCAGCAACCCGCCAACAACTCGCAAGTCAAGTAACATCGTAGACAACCCGGCGGCCGCCACTCGGGCGGAAGGAACATGAAATATGGCCGACACACTACATTTAACCAGATAACTGAGAACTGAGAACGTTTTGACGGACGCGGTAGGGGTAATGGTGCAGGAGACGAACCATCTGATAGTGGTAGTTGGGATACTTTAGTTAAGTTCGTAGACCTGATTGTACCTACTCAGTTGTTAGTGAACGGGGTCTTGTTTTCTAGCATAAAATACAGGGTACTGATTTAATCACTTGCATCCGTCAAGGGGGTGTTCTACCCGACTTTTTAAACAACTTTCGCTACGAAACGATTCGTGAAAAAAAATCCTATACAACAGTAGACAGACTATTTCGATGCATGTATCATTTTTAGGGTACCGTACCCAAAGGGTAAAAACGGGAGCCTATTATTAAGACTCCACTGTCCATCTGTCCGTCTGTCACCGGGCTGTATCTCATGTGACAGCTAGACAGTTGAAATTTTCATAGATGATGTATTTTTGTTGCCGCTATAACAACAAATACTAAAAACAGAATAAAATAAATATTTAAGGGGGCTCCCATACAATAAACGTGTTTTTTTCGGCGTTTTTGCCTTGTGGTACGGAACCCTTCGTCTGCTAGTCGGACTCGCACTTGGCCAGTTTTTTTGTTTTTACAATGCTGAACCGATTTGTATAAAATTTTGTGTGTATATTTCAATGCGTTCCTGGATGGTTTAAAACCACAATTGGACCCGGTAGGTGGCGCTGCTGTCGGTATGTCACCAAATCGAAAAGGGCTAGCTTAAAATCAAAAGAATTTAAAGAAAGGCTTCTTGCCAATACTTCCATAAAAGAAGATTTGGAAGTAAATGAAGAATTAAATAATTTAGACAGAGACCATAGTAAACAATGAGATTTATCAAAAAATTATGACTCAATCGTAATTATGGAATCGCAAAATAAAAAAATGTATATGTCGTGGATAGATGGCAACACAGTATAGTGAACAGCGCCATCTAACAATTTGTTTGGTAAACGAAGAATCATGTGATTGGAAACGCAAGCGAGCCCTACCGCTTGGACACGATCGTCGGTAGAGGGGATGCAGCGAGGACTGGTGGAGAGACCGAGTGCTGCGACAGTCTACAGTCGACCACCGTCGAGCTCGGACAGTCTCGGCAAACGCTCAATACCAACGCACGTGTTTGTTTCCGACGCACGTGTGCGTTTCGGTTGTAAATAGCTAGTTTATTAAAGTTACTGCAAATTCAAATAATCTTTTCGTTCGAGTACCCACTGCAGTGCCCACACCTATCTAAACTATGTCGGATCGTGAAGAAGACCCGATGTATCGCATCTCGGCCACCCGGTGATGCGACATATATGTTAAATTTAAATTATCATATTTAATGTTTCGCTGCTTTTCCGGGCAGGACGACGTTTGCCGGGTGCGCTAGTGTAATGTAAAAATATTTTGTTTTAATTCCGAATTAACATTAAAAGAAAAATTATCTTCATTATCATCCACAGCTCGACTGTTCCCACTGCTGCCATAGGCCTCTCTTTTCTTGTGCCAATCCCCACGGTCCTGTGCCAGCCTCATCCAGGTTTTATATTTTACTGTCATAGATTTTCGCAAAATGAGGGGCCCGGGATAAATAATAGCAGCAACAGGTTAAACTACGCTTGCCGCGGTTGGTCTGTGGATGGTTGACCATCTTTACATACCGTGACCCCTCCGCGCCTCGGAAAGCACGTTAAGCCGTTGGTCCCGCCTGCCATTCGTGGATCTTTGACAATCGTTACTAGTAGTCAGAAGCCCGAAAGTCTGACAACCAGTCCTACCAAGGGGTATTGTGTTACCCAGTGACTGAGTTGTGGAGGTCAGATAGGCAGTCGCTCCATATAAAATACTGGTATTCAGCTGCATCCGGTTAGACTGTACGCCGACCCCAACGTAGTTGGGAAAAGGCTAGGTAGATGATGATGTATTGTTGTGCTGGCTACGTCAGTGTCTTAGTAAGCTTATAAGAATAGCAGCATTCATATAAACAGTGAGACTTGTTATTTCCTAAATTATAAACAAAGTTCACCTTTTGCCACACTTTTGTTATCAAGTCATTAAAACTGTAAATTCAACATCAAATTCTTAAATGACATTTTTTTTTTTAACTTCATATTACGACATCTCGTCTGCCTTACCCGTCTGGGAATACAGGCGTGATTTTATGTTATGTAACTACAATCATATTAATATTGTATGGGTGTAGAAACGATTGTTGACTGAAAACTCTGCTGACCCCAGACTGTTAGACTGGAAGTTGACCCCAACATAGTTGGGAAAAGGCTAGGCAGACGATGATGAGATTTTCGCAAAATAACATAGAATAATAAGTTAAACAAAAATTCAGTAACTGCTTTGCATACTTCTAACAAATCATTGAATGGGACCTCTAGGAAGAAATATGCAAAAACTGGGCACTACAAAATACTATTTTAATATACTTTATACAAACAGGCATGCGAACGTTAAAGATCATTGCATTCGTAGCAGCTGCTACGGAGTCGCTACGGAAATGCTACGACGCTTAATATTTGCCATTCGTAGCAACAAACAGGGAATGCTCGTAGCTCCATTAGTTTGAATTATTTTGAATAAGATTTCAACAGTTATAAATGCAGGAAATGCCTCAAGCTATTTCAAACCTCGCACATCAAAGAAAATAACAAATCTATTTTCAAATAGACAGAGAATTTTAAACAGACAAAGGCGACATTTAATTGAAACAATTAGCCCTCGATAGCTGTCGGGTATTCCAACAATTTGCCTTTTGCATCAATAATTACCGGCTATCACCTACAGTGTACAGGAATAGCATTATAAAGAACGGTTGGAGACAAAGGTATACTTAAGCCGATATCAGACGCTTCACTTTTCATTAAATTTTTCCTTGAATTCGAATTGAGCTGGCTTATCACAAAAATGGACATTCAGTTTATTTTATTTATTTTTGGAATTCAGTTCTTTAACGCGGCTTGTGATAGGAGTAAACTAGCAGAAATCGTTACGTAACGAAATAGAAAACTAGCAGAAATCGTCACGTAACGAAAAAAAAACTAGCAGAAATCGTCACGTAACGAAAAGTGAACTAGCAGAAATCGTCACGTAACGAAAAAGTAAACTAGCAGAAATCGTCACGTAACGAAAAAGTAAACTAACAGGAATCGTCACGTAACGAAAAAGTAAACTAGCAGAAATCGTCACGTAACGAAAAAGTAAACTAACAGGAATCGTCACGTAACGAAAAAGTAAACTAGCAGAAATCGTCACGTAACGAAAAAGTAAACTAACAGGAATCTTCACGTAACGAAAAAGTAAACTAGCAGAAATCGTCACGTAACGAAAAAGTAAACTAACAGGAATCGTCACGTAACGAAAAAGTAAACTAGCAGAAATCGTCACGTAACGAAAAAGTAAACTAGCAGAAATCGTCACGTAACGAAAAATCTTTATGCCCGAAAAAGTTAGTTTTAAGTGACACTTGGAACTTGAGACCATGTAAGTTAACAACGACAGGAACTATATTCCAATCGCGTGTCCGATTTATTTTTTTATGGCACCTCATTACTTTTATTTTTTTGCTGAATGGGCTTGCTCTTGACTTCGATCACGCCTGATGGAAAGCGATGGATGAGGTCTATGATAAAAAAAGGAGCGTGCCCAGAAAATGCCTGTTCTGTTTTGAAGGCAGAAAATGTGGAAGGGAACACAGGCGCTAGCAGACAGTTCCACACTTTGGCTGTGCGCATAATAAATGTGCGATGGTGGGATCAGGTCGTAGAGCTCCTGTGCACACTCTCCGAAGTACACTCTGTGCACTGAAAGAAATAAGCAGTAAATTAAAAAACATTAATCCGAACTGCTTTAAACAGTTCCATATGAGCCTAACGTTCAAAACAGTATTTTTTACTGATCCGAAAACAGTTATAGCTTGAGGCAAAATGTTACCGCCATGACAGTAAACTTTAATGTTTTAATACCTAGTTAAAAGATCACAAAATTAATTGTTTTATTCATTTGGTAATATCGTTCAAACCATTGAAATTTACTTAAATTGCAGTAATGGTGGTTTTCCTTTTTTTTATGTTTTTTTCAGTAAAGAATATGTTCAATCATTAAAAGTTACTGTTTTGTCTTTTACTGTTTTACAAACATTTCTTCTTACTGTATAAAGTTAGTCTTAACAAAATCTCTTAAATGACAGCACATTTCATTCATCACGGTTAGAAATTATTTTTTTCAGTCTAGAAGACAGACAGGCTAGCAACATTTCGCCGATGAGCCAGGCTGTGCAGCCTAGCCACCAGCGTCTCGTCATCTACAAGCCTTTTCGCTTTTGCGTTTCACTCGTCTGATATCGGCTTTACAAAGAACAGTCGGACACAACAAAGCTATACTTAGCGTCAAACGTTGCCGTCATACCGAGTGGCTGTCCCTTCTGTTCGGTTTACTAATTCGTCTTGGAAATTATAGTGTTCCTTTATAATAGACGTATTTCCTTCTTTTGGTTTATGAGAACCCTGTTATCATGTCGTGATTGTATATGTGAAATATTATTAAGGAGGAATCGGGTAAGGGAATTTTATTAGTGTGTATTTATAATATTCAATTCGACACGGAAATGTGGTATGAAAATTGTGGGAAAACAAATAAAGGTAATAAAAAATTCGTCCGCATCGCTGTTAATAGGAAACATGCCCAAAAACTGGCAGCATTGCTGCAATGCTGATTCTTACACCAAAAAAAGACCAGAAAATATTTAATAATTATATTTAATCTAACTAGCCTGCATTGTCCAACCGCAGGGCAAAAGCCTCCTTCTCCCTTTTCCACAGAATCTTGTCTTTTGTTTTTGACTTTTTTGATATAATATCTTATAATAATTGTATTTAATTTATACATTTTATTAAAAAATATGTTTACAATTTTGTGTTCCAATAATTTTGTACGAAGTTTAGTTTAAATAAACTGAACCAAAACCGGCTTACTAAATAATACAAAAAAAAAAAAAAAACTACGACACAGTATTCAAAACCAAAAGTTTTGTTAACAGTTTAACAGAAAATTATTATAAAATCTCACATTAAACTTTTCAACCCCACTTACAACCGTTTAAAACTATTTAAAAAGTTAACGCTACAAAACTTTTATTTAAACTACAGTTTGCTATCAATAGCTTCAATCAATAAAAACTACAAAGAAAAGCTGCTCTGTCCGAGCGTTTATTAGGCGGTATTATTAAAAGAAAGCGTCAAAGTGTCGTGACGTGCCGGCTGCCACGGTTCCCTCATTATTTATTTAAAGCCCGATCCGATTGTCGTATGTACGTCCTCAGTATGGGGTGCAAGTGTAAAGAGGATGGAGATCAGACTGTGAATAAGGTAGTAGTACGTATACCTACGTAGGAATGTCATTGTCAATGAATGTTTATTCCCAATAAACAAAAGCCATGTTTAGAATTGCATAGGTCATACATGGTTGTCTCTTCTTATTGTGATCATAGATATCCGAGCTTCTGATGATATTTTAGATTTCATAGCTTAGTTTTGCCTTAAAGTTGATAAAGTTGCACTAACAATAAGAGCGACATTTCAACACTATTTTAGATTTAACAATGTTCATTGACTATTTAATATTCATATCGTTGTGATTGTAAAAAAAACTGGCCAAGTGCGAGTCGGACTCGCACACGAAGGGTTCCGTACCACAAGGCAAAAACGCCGAAAAAAACACTTTTGTTGTATGGGAGTCGCCCTTAAATATTAATTTTATTCAGATTTTAGTATTTGTTGTTATAGCGGCAACAGAAATACATCATCTGAGAAAATTTCAACTGTCTAGCTATCATGGTTCATGAGATACAGCCTGGTGACAGACAGATGGACAGACAGCGAAGTCTTATTAATAGGGTCCCGTTTTTACCCTTTGGGTACGGAACTCTAAAAACGAGTTATTCTGTCAGAAGTTGCTTCTAAAATATTGAGAGAAACCTTTTTCTATCTATGTGTGTACTTAGTTACATCAGAATCGCTCCTACCTGCCTATTTAGACCACAACCCCAGCCAGACAGAGTGCTTTTAAAACTTAACCCTTATTTTCTCACTTTGAGCACTTTAAGGGATTACAAGAGCTGCGTCAGCCCCGTCTGGCAGAAGCGTGAAGATGCGTCTAGGACTGCACCTGCCGACAACTTTCCTTTTAGAATTACCGTTGATTTTTTAAAGAGCAAGATGTTAATCGGTTCTGAAGTCTTATTTGTTCATATTTCATGGGTTTTGGAGTGAAACGTTTTTAATGTGCAGTCTTAGAGTTCCGTTTTAAAAAGATTTAAAGACTACTGTTTATAGGCATTACGTTATAGAGATAGTTCACTTATTTACATACTTTTTTGATTCCCCACGACAGTCAGTGGACAGGATCCAATGCAAATGGGGGCACAATAGTATGGACAAAAGTGATGCCACAATGGACACAATCAATCACGAAAAACATAAATGAAAAATTTCTAGGGATCCTATAAGAAGTAGCTTGGAAGCTCCAACAGCATCCTGAAAACGTTATTAGACAAAGTGGACAGTCCCTCATAAGGCACTGGGTATGGAGGCACGTACTTACCAATGTGTGAGTCCATGTCATTTTTAGTTGCTTAAGTTTGTAAAAGTTTACTGTTTCTGTTTCTAATATTTTGTATTTGGATTGGGAGTACTTCTAGTCCAACATCTTTACATAGTATAAAACAAAGTCGCTCCCGCTGTCTGTAAGCTTAGGTCTTTTAAATTACGCAACGGATTTTAATGCAGTTTTCAGCAATAGATAGAGTGATTCAAGGCGGTTTATATGTATAATACATGTATGTTAAGAGAAACGCCGAGAAATTCATAATGTGATGTCGTAACAAACATATTTTTGTGCGCTTACATTGCAAACGCTGGCTAAACCTTACGAGATAGATCAAATAAATGTACTACGGAATTGTATATCTTAAAAAGATCGATAAAAGTTCATGGTGGTATATGTTTACCTCTTAGGGATAACCCACAGTAACCATTTTTATCTTTTCCAAGCTATTTTAAACAATACAGTATTATTCCTTATCCAATTAAATACACTAGATACGTTGTGCATTTCATGTAGTTCAAAATTGCCCTTTACAGCATATCATTCAAATGAATATCAAAGATATCAGAGATATAAAAAAGCGGGGACAGAGCAGCTGGTGGGGCGGTACGAAATTCGGCGGGTCAGTTAGTAAAGAATATAATTATTAATAATATATTTATTATAATATTATTATTATTATAATATTTTATTTTATAATATTTTATTATTATTATTATATTTTATTTTATAATATTTTATTATTATTATATTATTTAATTATTATTAAATCTACTTTTAAAAAATCTTGAGTTCACTTACAGACATCACACAGCCTAAATCGCTGGTTCTACAAACACGATATTTTGCACAGGAGTTCCTTATATACTTAGCGAAAATAAGCACTATGGAGGTATTTTTGAAAATTCTTCCCCCAATGGGGCTAGAAGGCGATGGAAGTTTTTGTTGATGGTTAATCCCGTCCCACAAGACGTATGTATGAAGTGGGCGATTAAATTTTAAACTACTATTTGAAGTTTAATATTTGCTTCATGCTCTTTCTGCCCCGGTGAGCACGTTACGCAGCTGGTTCTGGATATCACATAAATGCCTATGTTATATCGTTATTGGCAATCGGAAGCTTGAAATACTGACAACCGGTCTATCATCTGAATATTGGTTTCTTTTGGTGCTTGGATTATATAGGCCAGGTGAAAATCTGTGACATGTTTGTGTTTTGCCTGACTAGAAACTGACTGTAGGTAACTTCAATGAGTAAATGAATACGTCTCCATTCCAATCGCTTAACACACTATTTTGAAGAAAATTGATAATCTATTTCTTCATTTATTTGAAAACATAAAATATATTCGCAAGTAGTCCAATAAATATTGTTGAATTGTCAAAATGAAAGGCATTTTTTTTTTGCGGATAGGAAACCATCAAATGACCCCTCTCTCGCTCTGGGTGGAGCGGAAGGGAGTGTCAGACTCTTACTGACTAAAACCCACCCGTGTTCCTTCCTTAGCCCTTTATGTTCCGGGCCAGCGGTAATCCTTTCGGACAATTCCGCTGACCCGGTAGGCTTCGGCCCTAAGGGAATCTCTGATGCTGACATCTCTGTGAGGCGCGCGTGGAACACGTACGCGCCGTCCGCCACGGGCCTGGTCCTGATCGGACGGTGGCCAGGAGTCGTCAAGCGAAATGATAGGCATTTTCATTTTAAGTAAGTTACGCAAATAGGTTGCTGTTTTCCTTACGTATCAGAAAAGAAAATTTACATCATTAACGTATTATATGAAACCTTGCTTTGAATAGCTTCGTTAGCTGATATTCTTTTTATTTTTGTTTCCGTAGAGTACACATTATACGTCATTAACTTGCCATGACGTCCCATTATAATCAATATACTTTATTTTCAAATTCATTTATTTGTGACTTTTTTTTTGTGTAATGTTTGTCAAAGGACCGACCGGTGGAGCAGACGAGTCCTGGAGTGGAATCCACGTATCGGCCAGCGTAGTGTGGGACGCCTTCCAGCTAGATGGACCACCAATTGACCTTCTTTGGGTCGTCACCCAAAGAAGGTTGGGACAGACTGGTTGGGGAAAGGGGGGGAGAGGGTATTGTGGCGCAGCCTGGGAGAGACCTATGTCCAGCAGTGGACTGTATCGCAGTCCGAGGCTGAGTTTATTGGGGTATAATGTTGTGGTACACGAGGGGCCCGTGGTTAAATAATAACAGCCGCACAGGTCGATCGATCAGGTTAAGCTACGCTTGCTGCGGTTGGTCTGTGGATGGATGACCAACTTTACATACCGAGATCCCTCCGTGCCTCGGAGTGCATGTTAAGCCGTTAGTCCCGGCTATCATTCGTGGATCTTTGACAGTCGTTACGGGTAGTCAGAAGCCCGAAAGTCTGACAACCAGTCTTACCAAGGGGTATCGTTTTACCCATTAACTGGGTTGTGAAGGTCAGATAGGCAGTCGCTCCATGTAAAATACTGGTATTCAGCTGCATCCGGTTAGATTGGAAGCCAACCCCAACATAGTTGGGAAAAGGTTAGGCAGCTCATGAATGTTGTGGTGCATGACGTTATTTTGAATGTGCGGACGCAAGGATATGAACATTTTTTTTTTAATGAAAACATATCCTGCTGACCACGTTTTGGTAAAAGTTATTTGTAGCCGAAATAAAGTTTCAAATAAAAACAACACAGTTTAAAATTTACTATCCAACTGTGATAATCACACATTCGCTTAACTTCCACCCGCATTCAAAACAATAAAGGCGAAAACTGCAAACAATAGGTGTTCTCCCATACGTTTAATCCAAATAGTCCATTTAACCGGGCGCACGATACTAAAATCTGAGAAATATTTAAGCAGCCAGGCTTTAGTAAGCCTTGCGACCACATACTGTGTACTTCTGAAAAAGCATTCCATATAAACCGCAAAGGGAAAGTTGTCCTGTAGCAAGCATTGTTTACGTGGACGACGGAACGCTGCTCACGTGGGAATAAGGTGGCTGGAAGTGTTTACTGTTTTTACAATGTCTAAACGCTCTGGGGGCCTAAAAAGGCCATTGGCAGAATCATAACTCAAACTCAAACGGCCTTATTACAAAACAAGATTTATCTTTGGACCCAGCTTTAAACCATCCAGCCATTTTTAAATTTCGAACTATAATCCGACGAAGCTAAAATTCTTATTACAAAAACTGACGTTAAACCCGAGTCTAAGTTGTCAATTTTGCATTAAGAAATTTAGGTACGTTTGTCGGAATAAAGTTCAAAATAGAGTAACTGGCTCGAAGGTTTAGGCTAGGTCTAAAATTAGATCTCGTTTTGTAATAAGACGGAAAGCATTTATTACAATTAACCTTGTAGAGGCGCTTTTGAATTGTCAAAATTAAATAGTCTGTCAGTTAGGCAGAAAGTTGAAGCAAGTTGCCCATTCAAAAACTCCATGGTCACTCTTTAAAATCAAGATATTACAAAATACTGGGTACATTATTCTTGATGCTTCTATATGTGAGAACAATGAAAAAAAAGACACAAATGAAGAAACAATTCAAAATATATGATTAAAAATAAAAATCTTAATTGCCAAGGCTTATCTATAATCTTAAAAAATAAGCCTTGGCAGTTAAGAGATGACCAGTCTTAACTGACGGCGCCCGTTCACGAACATGACGCGTGGATCAGCACCATCCATAAAAGTTTATCAGAATCATAATGTGGCGAAGACTGTTTGTGTTTTTCTTTATTCGCTGTACTACGTAGATATAATCAAAGAGATTGGGATTGGGATTGGATGGGATTGATTGGTATTTTAGCACAGACAAAAAAAAATTACTGAAAAATCTCTTCACCAATGCGATTTGATACGATTAACTTAACAGTTAACTGATTATGATTCATAATGTTATCCTTTTATGATTCTGCCAAAGTGGTACTTTTGGTAAGCGTAGGTGTTGGTTCAGCGCGACGCTGTAACTGATAGAATACGCATAAAACACTTTCTAACAAGTCTCGAAGAAAGCTAGCTCTAGGCGAAGCACTGAAGAAACGGAAGAAGTTTTTGTTTATCAAAATATTTATCTTGTTTAAGTTTATTGTTGTGGTGAGTATATAAGCTGTGAATAAGTTATTCAAGATCTGATTCATCTGCCTAGCCCTTTCCCAACAATGTTGGGGTCGGTTTCCAGTCTAACCGGATGCAGCTGTATACCAGTATTTTACATGGACGACTGCCTTTTTTTTTTTTCGTTGAGAAATGACATTACGCATCTCCGCTCGTCGGGGGACGAGACGGAGTATGTGGGACTCCCTGCCAGAGTGGCAGTATACCCACTAAAACTCAGCGGTGTTCCCGCATCGCCTTGATGGGGGGGTCATGGGAGTCCGGCTCAGCCTTTGCGTTCACAACCCCCCCGGCGCATGCCCGCCTATCTGGCGGGCCCCGCATATCCCCCTGGCTGGGGGGCTACGGGAATGGCCGGGAACACCTGGCCATTCCCGTCCGGCACTGGTGGAAGCCTGTGCAATACAGGCGAAGTTGCCCCCGCACCCGTCGCCTACTGGCTTCCACCTGGGAGGAGTCGGAGATGACTGTCATACTGACGTCTTCTTCGACCCCTCCTCCGCCTTCGGAGCGGCGCCGCGAGAGGGTTTTCCTCCCGCGCGCGCTCCGCCGCCTCCTTCTGGGACATGACGTGTTCGCAGAAAGAGGCGACTGCCGCCCAGGATCCCTCATCCCACAGCATGGCGTTGACCAAGCCGGGGAGCGAGAGGTCCGTTCCGATCGCCGCGGTGGGACTGCGGCGCGGCTCGGACCACGACGGGCACACCTCGAGAGTGTGCTGCGCCGTGTCCTCCGCCGTGCCACAGTCGTGACACGACGGCGTCTCCTCCCGCCCGATATGGTGCAGGTACGATCCGTAGCAACCATGTCCGGACAGCACCTGCACCAGACGGAAGGAGAGGAACCCGTGCGAACGCTCGAGCCAGTCTCGCAGGACCGGCCTAATCGCGTCGAGGGTTCGGCGGCCGAAGACTGCGGCGGCGAGGTCCCGCGTCCAGTTGACGACTATGGCGTCCTTCTCCTCCCGCCGGACGGCCTCCCGCTCTTCCGGAGCTGGGCGTTCTCCTCTCGCCCTCCGCCCCGCCGTCATTTCATATACTCTGGCGAGCACCCACGCCTCGAGTTTCCAAGGTGGGGTGCCGGCCAGAGCACATGCCGCTGAGAAACTGACCGTGCGGTAGGCCCTCGCTACCCGCTGGGCTATGGCCCGTTGCGGGGCAAGCAATGTGGCGGCGTTCTCCCTCCTGCGGAGGGAGTCCTATCTGACCTCCACAACCCAGTTACTGGGTAATACGATACCCCTTGGTAAGGCTGGTTGTCAGACTTTCGGGCTTCTGACTACCCGTAACAAATGTCAAAGATCCACGAATGACAGCCGGGACCAACGGCTTAACGTGCTTACTGAGGCACAGAGGGGTCAAAAATCAAATTATTCAAGATCAATTCTCGCAAAATATTGGTATACAGTTACAGGAAGATTGTAACTTGGTCTGTACTGGACAAATATTATCAAGGATACTATCATTTCATGTTCCAAGCTACAAAACCTGCATTTCACTCAGGTTGCCAGAAGGTCCATATATGAAGTTTTTGAACAGTAGTGGCCCAGTGGTAACGGCCGCGACTTACGAGTTGGAGGTCGGAGGTTCGAATTCAGACAGGCGTTTTACATTGTGTGTGTTTTGTGTTGTGTTGTGTGTGTGTGTGTGGCGTTTGTTGTGTTGTGTTGTGTGTTTCATCACCACTGCTCTCAAAACGGCGAGGGAAAATATCGTGAGGAAACCAGCATGTCCTAAAACCGAAAATTGCCACCACCCAACCACTGGGCCCCTGTGGTGGATTACGGCCCACTCCCTCTCACCGAGAGGAGGCCCGTGTCCCAGCAGTGGGAACATTATAGTATAGGCTGATTATGTGTATGCCATGCATATCTGAAGGATAGTCATACAAGGATAGGGGCCCGTGGCTATATAATAATAGCCGCACAGGTCGATAGATCAGGTTAAGCTATGCGTGCCGCGGTTGGTCAGTGGATGGGTGACCACCTTTACTTACCGTTACCCCTCTGTGCCTCGGAAAGCACGTTAACCCGTTGGTCCCGGCTGTCATTCGTGAACCAGTCTTATCAAGGCTTATCGAATTACCCAGTAATTAGGTTGTGGAGGTCAGATAGGCAGTCGCTCCATGTAAAATACTGGTATTCAGCTCCATCCGGTAAGACTGGAAGCCGACCCAAATACTGTTGGGAAAAGGCTAGGCAGATGATGATGATCTGAAGGATAATCATACGTAAAAAGGTTTTCGCAACCACCAAAAAAATAATAATACGAGCTTACAACAACGGCATGAATCCTTTCCTATGCAAGAGCTGGTATATCCAGTAATTGTGTCTACATCGGTGTGCGCGTGTTTCGGGCACGTGAGGTGGACGATAAATTCTATGCTTTGTGCTTCCAGTCTGCTCGGCGTTTTTTACGCCGCATTTTGTGTGAGCTGGAGACCGCTGCGGCTTCAAATGATGTAATAGCTATGAAAAATGTACCAACGTTTGTTTGGTTTTCAATGTTACCTACGTGAGGTGGGGGGGTAGGTTGTTGTTGTGGTTTTAACCGATCATAAAAAGAGAGGGTTTTGATTTGGTTTGTACTTGGACCCTTATACTAAAGCTCCACTGACCGTCTGTCTGTCACCAGGCTGTATCTCATGAACCGTGATAGCTAGACAGTTGAAATTTTCACAGATGATGTATTTCTGTTGCCGCTATAACAACAAATACTAAAAACAGAATTAAATAAATATTTAAAGGGGGCTCCCATACAACAAACGTGTTTCTTTCGGCGTTTTTGCCTAGTGGTACGGAACCCTTCGTGTGCAAGTCCGACTTGCACTTGGCCAGTTTTTTCAATGTATTGTAGCGGTATCTACAACGCCACATGAGAACAACGCTTTATACTGACGTCACGCAAAATCCTGCATCTCGCAAGCAGAGTTTACCGCGCAACTAGCATAGATACAACGGCCCTACATGGATCATTGGGCAGTTGCCCGCCAGACACAACACCCGTCTGGTCGGAGGATCCTCCCTTTTCTATGGAGGTTGAGTGAACTGTACACCCTGTTCCTCCTACCTCTATAGTATGTTACTACTTACATCGGTGACGCAAAACATCTTAACGAAACCTGCACCCTAATATTGCGTAATGATCAACCTCAATCTGTATCATTTTTAAGGATATTGCTGATCCATTGCTTCATACGTTCGAAAAGTTTGTCTGCTCAACTGCTGTTGTAAATAACGAAATGTATGCTGTTGAACTGTCAACATGTAAGCTATGCTACTGATAGTGTTTTACGCAATGACCCCGCTGGTGTCCTATCGTTTAATTATGTATGTATATTACTTTCAGGGAATACGGGACTTTTCGGATTTTTTACACAGCGTAGATGAGGCAAAAGATTTTTTTACAGAAAATCTGTATTTGTACTAGACCCTGTATAAATTGAATAAAACACTGGTAAGGAATAAATAGATGTACTAACCTACCTATCTTTAATGTTATTTTAATAACAACTAATACAAAAGAAAGAAAACAGGATCTTCCTTGTTTAGGAGTCGGGTCTCAAATTCTGTGTTGGCTGTACTTTACCCATATCTTGTACACTATTCCTGTTTTAATTTCTCTGTCCCCTAGTGACTACTATGTGTATTTTAATATGTGTCAAACTTGTATTGTGCTAATAAATACTTATTATTATTATAAAACAAATTAACATCTTCTACACAATATCATAAAAGCAATATAATATATGTCTTCCTTTCGATATCCTATGGAGTAAAGAATAAAGTATTCACCATTCTATAGCGATGTAAAATCCTTGCCGGATTCCGTACAATGCAACGTCACATTGCATCCAGCATTACGTATTCACCCGTATCTTTTATATACCTACTACGTGCACTCGACTTCACTTAAGAATAAAAGATTGGTTCCTAATAAAAAGTTTTTATACTGACGAAAATTCAAATAAATCATTCATTCATTTTCAAATAATTTTGGCGCCACAAATAGAGTCACATTGAAAAGTCATTTGTTTTTGTCTTTTTAGGATGGTATGAGCTATTGTCACAGCTATTGCTGCCTCGGAAGAATTTGGTTCATACCCTCCCAGAAAAAACAACCAACTTACTCAGTCTATCGCAGTCCACTGCTGGACATAAGCCTCTTCCATGCTGCGCCACAACACTCTGTCTATCATACCCCCGCAATTCGTAAAATTGAAAATATCACTATTGACGCGCCTGATCTATACAGGGTTACTTTTCAAAAACTATCCAAAATTTTACATGGTGTTCTACCCATGAATATAAACAACTTTCACTGTGGGACCAACTCGGAAATCACGAAAAAAAAAATCTGCTGTTCCATACATTTTGGTGAAGTAGGTATTGAAGTTTTGTATGAAACAGCAGATTTTTTTTTCGTGATTTCAAAGTTGGTCCCATAGTGAAAGTTGTTTATATTCATGGGTAGAACACCATGTAAAAATTTGGATGGTCTTTGAAAAGTAACGCTGTACGTTGTGCTGGCTCGCTTCTTTGTGCCAGACAACTACTGTCGCGGCAGAAAGCACAGGCTGTTTGCTGTGCCTCCATGTCGCACAGTTGCGCGTGCTAAGTCCCCAGTACCACGTACTCTGGCCGCAGATAATGATCTCTTGGACTCTAATCCAACAAACTATCTGTTTGCGGACGAATGGACTAAGATTTTGTCGGCATGTCGGAAGTACTGTGAGAGGGAGGGATGTATGAAAATGTTGTTAACTTTTTACTTGATTTTATATTTAATGTTTTATGTGTGGTTGTAAACCGTTTTAATTAAAGAATAAATAAATAAATATATCAAGCTAAGTAGGATATTGCTCCAGTTTTTCATCTAATTACTCTATTTTGCGTGGCAATTGCTGCTGAACATCAATAAATGGCTCAAAAAAATGTGTTTATTTCTACAAACACACATCCAAACGTCATTTTTACTATTCGATCACAAATTCTGGAGTGCAAGAGATAGGCATCAATCTTTTGCATCACAAAGCGGCTCCCGAGGCTTGCAATAAAACTGCGACGCGCCGCTAGATGGCGCTTTATTCGCTCTGAGCGAGAATCAATTTACAATTGAAAAGTACCGATCATTGTATGTGAAATTCTAAAGAAATAAATCTATTGTCAGGTGATAGCTAATTCTTTGTTATTTCTGGGAGTTTCAGTCAATATGACTTTTGTATCTTTAAATGCATTAGATTGCTTACACTAGGTAGTAATGCTAATAATACACCGGGTTATTTTAAATTGGCTAGCTAAACTTCGCAAACGCGATGGATATCGATACTAAGAGCTCATACACACGAGCGGCATGTTGCCAACGGCAGAGGTAACTGCAGCTGACGACACGGGGCGGCGGCAGCCGTCAACACTTCCACGGCAGCCGTCGACGCGTCAGCGGCAGCCGTCGACGCGTCAGCAGCAGCCGTCGACGCGTCAGCGGCAGCCGTCGACCTAAAGTGACACTTGACATACACGACGGCTGCCGCTGATCTTCGAAGTTGAAATGTCGACGGCTGCCGCCGACGCGCGTCGACGGCTGCAGTTACCTCTGCCGTTGGGAACATGCCGCTCGTGTGTAAGCGCTCTAAGCAAAACAAAAAAAAAAAAATTATGACATTTTTGTGAGGTCATCGACCACAGTTATTGTAGTCACATGAAATATCAGTTCCAAAAATCAGTTTTTTTTTGGGTAAACTTCACCGACGTCTTGTGTTTTATCGCGTTTAGATATTGATACCCATAGTGATATCTAAACGCGGTAAAATATAAGAAAACAATTTTTCTTAACTCATACTTCAAGTATGTACCTAACATCAGCGGTCGTTGCACTCCCAAAAAAAAACCATTCAATCTTTTTATTTTTGATTTTATCGTGTCTAGATACTGATACATAAAGCGTCTGTGGAGTTTAGTTAGCCAATTTAAAATAACCCTGTATTATATAGGTATTTTATTATAATTTTATGTATTTGTGTTTTAGTTATAACATGGCAGCATGTTGCATTTATTTTAATCTTTGGTTACTAACATAATTTTTCGGTATACATATGGACATGGATCACTTTGTATGAATTACATAAATAAAAAATACAAATTATTAAATCATTATACAACTAACTAATTACACTAGTTACTAAATTAAATATCAAGCTTTTCCAACTGATAGGTATACACAAAATAAAAGGACACTTAGTGTCTAAACACACTATGCCGAAAGTACGCGACCGAAGTTTACGCGACGTAACTTCGGCATAATGTGTCGTCAGTAATCAAATAGCATTGCAGGCGTAATCATGCCGAACTTCGGTCCCGTCACTGTAATCCGGAAACGTGCCCGGGGGGCCTAAAACGGCCACTTTGGCAGAATCATAAAATGATAACATAATGGACAGTTAACTGTTAAGTTAATCGTATCAAATCCCATTGGTGAAGCATTTATCAGTTTATTTTTTGTCTGTGCTAAAATACCAATCAATCCAATCCAAATCCAATCCCAATCTCTTTGATTGTACCTACGTAGTGCAGCGAAAAAAAAAACACGGATTGTCTTCGCCATATCTATACATATAATAAATCTGTAGAAGGGTCAATTCTGTACATTGAAAATATTGAAAAAATAAATAGCGGGGGGTGTTGCTGGATCGATACCAAACCCAAATATGTGATTAAAAAAATTTTTGTCTGTCTGTCTGTCTGTCTGTATATGCAGGCATCACGTGAAAACTAACGGTTCGATTTCGATGAAACTTGGTATAATTATACCTTATTATCCTGGGCATAAAATAGGATACTTTTTATCCTGGAAAAATACGTAGAAAAAAAATTATTATTTTTCGGTTTTATTCATAGACGTTGTTCTGTAGAACCGCGAACACACGTTGCATTACCCGTAGTGGATAATTTTCCATTTCAATTTAAGAGAATACAGTTTCCTGTAGCTTTGTGTTACGCCATGACAATAAATAAGGCTCAAGGTCAGACCCTAGGAGTTGCTGGCGTAGATCTTACCGCGAGTTGTTTTTCACACGGGCAACTTTACGTAGCTCTTTCCCCTGTGAGCAGTCCAAGAAATCTTCATGTTCATATTCCGGACGAGCTCACTAACAATGTTGTGTATGCTGAAGCTCTCAATTAACTTTCTGTCGCATTGTCACGATCACTTTTTTATTATTGCAAACTTTTCGTCATTGTCAGTAATTTACTGCTACATGCTACTTATCAAGGTCGGAATTACTATGAAAAAAATACTTACTACAGAACGCGAGCTCAACAGCAGTAGCTCAATAGAGGGATCTCCTTAATTATTATAGGCTTAGCCGTATTTGGGTCCAATAGATATTTAGAAGATGTCATTGTCAGAGTTACTCAAAATGGAGAAATAAACCATCCACGCGAAGACCGACATCCGCGCGGACGGAGTCGCGGGCGGAAGCTAGTTATAACATAATTTCATTGCCCACAATATTTCATCCACATATTTCTCCATATCTTTATGACCCTACAAGAATTTTCACCCATCGTTTTGCCCATAAATTGTCCATATATATGGCGAGTAATATCTTTGTTCCTGTCCGTCCCCTCAGTAATACTTCCATTGTTTGTGCACGAAACTGAATTATTTTTAAATTGTGTTCTATGTTCATGTTTTTTTTTTGTTATATTCATTCGTTCTTTCAACAGATTTTTATTTAATTGTCTTTGTTCTGTTTTTTTCAATGGGTGTTTTTGAGTGACGGTTTATCTGGTGTGGTAGACCGAGATTAATTGTGACGTCACCTGGGTTCATTCCTACATTTATATCTGTAATTTATATGGAGAGATAATATAATAATATAATTATAATCCTACTAATCACACTAATATTATAAAGGCGAAAGTTTGTGCTTCATGCTCAAACGGTTGGACCAATTTCGATAACATTTTGTATGGAGGTAGCTGACACCCTGGATTAACATACAGGCTACTTCTTATCCCGATATTCCCAAGGGATCGAAACTTATGCGGGTGAAACCGCGGGGCGCAGCTAGTAATTAATATAAAAAAAACATAATACATAATATTATCCTTTTACGATTTACCAAAGTGGCCTTTTTAGGCCCCCAGAAGACAGGCACCATTGCCGCGTTGTATTAAACTTTATCAGGTGGTCATAGATCTGTTTTAATTTACAAATAGAACCTTAGGCGTAGGTGTGGTAGATGCCACATTCGTTTAAAATTGCACTCTGTTTACGTTCTAGTTATAACATAATATGCAAGGTTAACATTTATATGGTAGGACATATGCTCTAGAATCGCAATCAGTTTCTGCGACCGGAAAATATCAAAAAGTGATATTCTTTTGAGAGCAGTGGTGGCCAAGTGGTAACGGCCGCGACTTACGAGTTGTAGATCGTAGGTTCGTACCCAGACAGGAGCTTTAGTTTGTTTAAATAATATCATCACCACTGCTCTCAAAACGGTGAAGGAAAACATCATGCATGGCATCAGGCATGTCTTAGAACCAAAAATCCGAAGATATGTCACATCTATCAACCCGCACTGGGCCCGCGTGGTGGATTACGGCCCACTTCCTCTCACAGAGAGGAGGCCCGTGTCCCAGCAGTGGGAACATTATAGGCTGATAATGATGGCCTTTTCTGTTTTGCTTTGTTTTTTTATTTTTATTTTATTTAAATAAATAAGCTGTAAAGCTTTATGGTATATTAACGTGTAGGTATATTTAAAATAGGCTAATAAATCAAGTCGCATAGGAAGTGCGATTTGTACCGCGTATCAATAAAGGCGCGTCGGCACGCAGGCGACAACAACTTTAATGAAAACAAATGGGAAGCGCAGCTCGGGGAAAAGGATTAGGGCAGTGTGCATACTGGCTCACACATAACCAATTTAACAAAGTCGCCAGTGATTTCAGAGGAGTCTTTCATCATTCGGCACAGTATACACTTATACAACGTACCCAAAGACTTTTATATTCTCTTTGAACGTAGCGCTACAATGGCGACATTCATTTCACACACGGGCTAGTGGCCAGTATGAAATTATAAAAACATTAACTTCTGCCCGCGACTTCAACCGCGTGAAATATCACCCTCCCCCCATTTACCCTTTTAGGGGTGGAATTTTGAAAAACCGTTTCTTAGTGGAGCATAAAGAACGCATCCTCTAAATTTCATGTCTCTAGGACCAGCGGTTTAGACTGTGCGTTGATATATCAGTCAGTCAGGACTTTGAATTATATATATTTAGCTAGCGAGATTGTAAAGTAAGTATATTCTTGATTTAAGCACAAGTATAATCATACTTCATCGTTTCCACTGCTGGGGTACAGGCATCCTCTATGGGAGAGGGACACCCACCAGGCGGGTCCAGTGCGGGTTGGTGGATATAACATGTCTTCGAATATTTGGTTCTAGGAAATGCCGGCATCCTCACCACGGATGACTGACAAAATCCCGCCCGATCAACCGAGTAATAACAAATATTTAGTATTAGAACAATTATGCATGAAGAAGCCTCCTCGTGTAGCGCAGTTTGGCCCGCCAGTTACATCGTTGTCTAGAGCGATACTTTATGTTATTTTTTTACTAGCAGCACTCCGCGGTTTCACCCGTATAAGTCTCGATCCCGTGGGAATATCGGCATAAAAACTATCCCATGTGTTAATTCTGGTTGTAAACTATCTGTGTGCCTTTCATTCAAATCTGTTCAGTAGTTTTTGCGTGAAACAGTAACAAACATTCATCCATACTCATAAACTTCCGCGTTTATAACGTATAGATTGGAATCTAGAGTTCGGCGCGCTTATTCTTATACACGATTAGTCCGTATGCGTACTGGCACTGTATATTATGGAATAATGTCGTCACTATGAAGTATAAGATAATGCTCTACGATCTCTGTTATACTATGTCTCTCTCTTTTCATTCCCTATAAATATCTCCAAAAAGACAATAATTACTTTATTCCCAACGTAAAGTAACCTTTACTTCCACACGACAAGGCAACACCTCCCCGCCACCGAGTTTTGACTCCGAACAAATTAAATCAATTAAAGACCAGCCCACGTTTTTTGTCCCAAAACGCCCGCCATTTGTTCGTTGCTATTTTTTGTTTCTCTCCCGTTTGTCGTTTGTTTCAGACTGTACTTTAGAGTCGGAGAATGACGTGATTAAAAGGTGGCAGTTAGAATTAATAGTTGAGTCTAATGATGGTTACGTGTCTTTTGGAGAGAGATAATTAAGTAGCCGTCTTCATTAATGATGTGGATTTAATTGAGGAATAACGGGAAAGAGTTTTTTATATGAGAAGTACTTAAATGCAATGCAATGGACTGTATAAAAAGATAGACCGCGGAGAAATCTCCTTGATTTTTATTCTGAAATTACAACTATAGCTTCTGCCCGCGACTTCGTTCCTATGCAAGACGCAAGATACCACAATCTATTACAAATAACGGCCACATTTTCCGTTCCTATGATTTCGATTAACGTTCTTTTCGTCTTTTCTTCATTTTTCTCGGCTCCTAAGAATTAGAGCATGATGTTAAATAGCCTATAAGCTTCCTCAAGAATTGAGCAGCATTCAAATCAGACTCATAGTTCCAGGGATAAGCGCGATCAAACAAACAAACAGTTCAGCTTTATTATGAGTAAGTATAGATATTGTTCTACATTAGTGTTATTTTTTTCTTTGAGCACTGCGAAGTGATTGAAAAAAATTAAGTTTGGAATTAAAAAGTTTGGAAATGACCTTGCCCCAACCCTTGTTCGATTTCATCCATAATTCCAGGGACACCCTGTATAACTATTGCAAAAGTTTTTCAATTCATACTGGAAATTTTAACAAAAATGGTTCTTGCTAATTAATATTGGAAGACGGTGTGAATCATCTTAAAAAAGCGTAGAAAAATCAACGCTGTCTAAAACAAAATGAATCCAAAGTAAAAATAAGCTTCCTCAAGAATTGAGCAGTATTCAAATCAGACTCGTAGTTCCAGAGATGAGCGCGTTCAAACAAACAAACTGTTTAGCTTTATTATTAGTATAGACATTGTTCTACATTAGGGGCAGTTGGTACATTTATTTTATTTAACCTTACGAAAGTTAAAAACACTTACCTACCTAATGTTAAAATTCAAGTACAGACGCTAGCACATCAAGTTACTACAATCTGTCAAGTTTCTTTAATTGATTTTCAACTTTATCACCAAAGCGTAAGGTTCAAAGTTGATTGGGAAATTTTGACAGTTTCGGGTAGCTTGATGTGCTGGCGTCTGTACGTGAATTCTCGTAATATGAAAAATAGTCTCGGTCGGTGCACCGCTGATCAGAAGGCCATTTCTCGTAATTAAAAACGTGCAAAATCTAAAGTGTTTTTCAAATAAACTTGCGATAAATGTCATTCAACCGCCCTGTACCAAAAAGTCCAAATAACTTACGATAGATATCGTTCGTCATACAAAACTGTCGCTAACATTGCATCGGTTGAGTTTCATAATACCAAACACGGAGTAAGTCAAAAATAAGTAAATTTTGGGAATTAATTTAGTAGTTTTTTTCAATTTCTAGAATACACATTTAAACACGGAAATTATAATATGCTATTGTTTACGGACTTAAAAAAAAGAAAACATGTCGAACTTTTCTTTTTCGAGATTACTGAGGTTTTTAATTTATATTTCAGTACAAGAATATGTTATATCAGGATTTATTCAATTAAATTAACTTATATTCATGAAAATAAGCAACTAACAAAAAAAAAAAATTTAACATCCTTACTAGTAAATAAGATATTTTGAGTTATCCCTTCTTACTTGGCGTCGAGTTTGCCGTCAGGGGCACATCACCTGTGCAAAATCTAAAGTGTTTTTCAAATAAACTTGCGATAAATGTCATTCAACCGCCCTGTACCAAAAAGTCCAAATAACTTACGATAGATATCGTTCGTCATACAAAACTGTCGCTAACATTGCAACGGTTGAGTTTCATAATACCAAACACGGAGTAAGTCAAAAATAAGTAAATTTTGGGAATTAATTTAGTAGTTTTTTTCAATTTCTATAATACACATTTAAACACGGAAATTATAATATGCTATTGTTTACGGACTTAAAAAAAAGAAAACATGTCGAACTTTTCTTTTTCGAGATTACTGAGGTTTTTAATTTATATTTCAGTACAAGAATATGTTATATCAGGATTTATTCAATTAAATTAACTTATATTCATGAAAATAAGCAACTAACAAAAAAAAAAAAATTTAACATCCTTACTAGTAAATAAGATATTTTGAGTTATCCCTTCTTACTTGGCGTCGAGTTTGCCGTCAGGGGCACATCACCTGTGCAAAATCTAAAGTGTTTTTCAAATAAACTTGCGATAAATGTCATTCAACCGCCCTGTACCAAAAAGTCCAAATAACTTACGATAGATATCGTTCGTCATACAAAACTGTGGCTAACATTGCATCGGTTGAGTTTCATAATACCAAACACGGAGTAAGTCAAAAATAAGTAAATTTTGGGAATTAATTTAGTAGTTTTTTTCAATTTCTAGAATACACATTTAAACACGGAAATTATAATATGCTATTGTTTACGGACTTAAAAAAAAGAAAACATGTCGAACTTTTCTTTTTCGAGATTACTGAGGTTTTTAATTTATATTTCGGTACAAGAATATGTTATATCAGGATTTATTCAATTAAATTAACTTATATTCATGAAAATAAGCAACTAACAAAAAAAAAAAATTTTAACATCCTTACTAGTAAATAAGATATTTTGAGTTATCCCTTCTTACTTGGCGTCGAGTTTGCCGTCAGGGGCACATCACCTGTCCGCCATTTTGTAATAATGTCCTTCCGTCATTCCGAATTTGGAATGCGCTTGGGATAGACTAGTCAACTTGTGTACTCTACTTGGAAAGTTTTCTCGCGTTTATTATTATTTTGTTATTGGTGTTGTTTTGTTACTTTGATTATTTGTAATGAGTGAAGAAGTGACAATGGATCAACCTAAACCAGCCCAAACAAGATGGCGAAGAAAGCGAATCATTGAACCTCAAGCATTAAATATTTATATAAAAATAATACTATTTATTCGTTTTATTTTAGTATTACAAAAATAAATTATAGATGTGCTCGACTAGCTGGGAAAATCGACAAAACATACCTACTCAATATTTATAGTCTCCCCATATAAAATAAATAAAAACGACTGATCATAATTTTGACCAAAAGGTTTGTAATCCATTCCTTGTTGCATGTACTGTCACCTCTTACCACGATACGCTTGTTTTGATCGTGTTACCGACACTGCCCATACATTTTTTTCGTATCGTTTGGAAATATTGGGATACATTAGTAGAAGGAGGTGAACAAACTTTATCGCAAGTTTATTTGAAATGAACTTTAGTCGCAATCTCACCTCAGGGACAATCAATGTCAAAAGGTTGTCAAAAATGTCGGGAAATCGGAGGTAGTTTTGACAGATTGAGACTGAGATCAGACTCTGAACGTTCTTAAAATTACGAGAATTGCTCTCATTTTCTCTCTCAAACTCTGATTTTCTCCACTCAATGAGAACCAACAGAAATAATAATAATTACAATTGACGGAATACCGACTTGACCTCAATTTCTTGAAGTCGACTCACAAGGACTTTTTAATGATGAAAGATTTTTTAATTAATAATTTACCGGGAATTTAGGAAGCCTTTCATCATTTCAGACGAAAGACGTCCACTGCTGGACATAGGCCTCCCCCAATTGTGCTTGTCATTCTTGGGGTTGCCATAATCGCCACGTTGGCAGGCGGTTGGCGATCGCAGTATGGTACGCTGCTGCCCGTTCTCCGGTACGACCCTTAGTAGCCTTTTACGACACCCACGGGAAGTATGGGGTGGTGCTATTCTTAAGTCCGGCACCACACAGACAAGGAAGCCTTTAGTCAGTTGAAAATTAAAGAAAATAACTAAAGATACGCCTGTTCCATCATAGACCTCATCTATTACTTTCGATCGAGGTCAAGAGTGGGCCCATTAAGTAAGAAAATAAAACAGCAATTTTTTTTATTTATTTACGTATTTATTAATAACCAACTTATATTAACAGTTTGCACCACTTAAACAAGTGAGTTAAAATTTTAAATTTTCACTGAAATTTATGATTTTTGGTAGCATCGAAATAGGTACATTACCTACCTCATGATTTTATCCATATTGGTCAAATTGATTCAAAATTGCACATGCAAGTTAAAACCGCTTCAGTGAGCAATATCCTGGTTTAATCGTACCACACGTGGTATTCAGAGGAGACGGCGCATCGGCATCGCTTTGTATTGTAAACTGCCGATACGTGTCCCAAATGTATCGCAGTTAAATTATAACAACGGTGCAATGTATCGAAATGCAATTTCAAAATGCTAGGATACGTTTTCAACCTGTTATTGTAAAGGAAAATCGTAATATGTGTTCTGGGGTCAAAAACGCTACGGCGTAGAGCCGCTACGGCGTAGAAGCCGCTACGCTCGCAGAGGTTTTCGACTTCGCATGTTCTAGATTTTAAACCATTAGGTACCTAATAGGTTTCTGAATGATGTCTCTGACCAAGACTTTTACTTTCTCACACAAAACAATTCCTTATACGGGTTGTCCCTGGAAGTAGGGATCAAATCGAATCCCGGTGTGGGCAAGGTCATTTTCAAACTTTTTAACCTTCAGAATGTCGGTGAATTTTTTTACGGTATAAAAGTTTATGACAAATTTTTGTTTTTTTTTTCGCAACAACAACAACTTCGCATAGTGCTCAAGGAAATGATCATAAAAAAAAAACTATCAGGGCTGTCAATTTATTTTTTTTAGATACCCCTGATAGTTTTTTTTTCTTTGAGCACTGCGAAGTGATTGAAAAAAATAAAGTTTGGAAATTACTAACCCCTTATTCGATTTGAGCCATAATTCCAGGGACACCCTGTATAACTATTGCGAAAGTTTTTCAATTCATACTGGAAATTTTAGCAAACATTTTTCTTCCTATTCAATATTGGAAGACTGTGTGAGTCATCCTAAAACAGCGAAGAAAAGTCAACGCTATCTAAAACAAAATGAAACCAACGTAAAAATAAAAACAACGATTGTACAACGTGACAGATGGCGGTCCCTCAGGATGCTTGTGATGTTTTAAATGGAACGAATCAATATAAACAGAAGACTGGAATAATTATTGTTAAGGAAATTGTAAGTGATGGGAAAGAAAATCTGTTTGACTGAAATAAAAATTGTCCTTGGTGCAGACTTCATTTCTATTATTGTTGACTGCTGTGGTAAGTATGAAAGAGCACATTTGCGTTCTTGGAACGATTTTTTTTAATGCGGCTTGCAGTATGAATTGAGTGGTAGAAATCATCACGTAAGGAACAAGCGTTATGCTCTCAATGCGACTTTCTTTGTCTCTCTCATCTCATATGTCGAGTGTGAGAAATTCATCAATCGCTTAAGAAACTTCGTCCCTGGCGGAGGTCTCCCGACCGTTCGCGTTTTTAACACGCTTTTATTAGGTCCACCTGTATGTAACTAACTATGTAATGGAATCTAAAGAAACTAATTTAACCATCTTCCAAGGGTCGTAGCGTAGTGAAAATTGGCAGCTCTATGTAGTTCTGATGACAATACAATAATATAGTACTGTCGAACTGATCTGATGATGGAGCCGGAAGATGTGAACTGGAACTTCATGTTTTATGATTTTATGTTTTATAAAAGCGTGTTTTTCTAGTGTTTTTTAAACTATTAATTTATTACTTTTCCTTATAAAACTACATTTATTTTGTGTGTGTGTTTTGTTTTGTAGCTCTACGAGCCAAAAAAACTCAAACTGAAACTCAAATCATTTATTTCAATTAAACCAATTACAGGCACTTTTGAATTGTCAAGGGGTCGATCAGTCAGAAAGATGAAGCTAGTTGCCCATTCCAAAGCGTAGGTACATATGAAGAAGAACGGGCAAGAAACTCCATGGACACTCTTTTAAATCAAAATAATATGGTTACAAAGTCTTATTTACATCATTCATGTTAAAAATTATACAAGTGAGAACGATGCAGAACGTTAAAAGCGTCCGTAATGAAAAGACGAAATAAAAAAAAAAACAATTCAAACAGGTATTAAATTAAAATAAGCCATGGCAGCAAAGAAATGACCAGTCCCTACTGACGGCGCCCGTTCGCGAACATGACGCATGCAAAAAGTAACAGGCATTTTAAAAGTTTCAAATACATGTGAGACAGATTGCTAAAAAACATCATAAAGTTTTTATTTCGCGACAGTTACAACGACACGATCGCAAATGAACCTCAAAACTATTCCTTAAGTAATTTTTTTTATAATTTTATAAAATTTTATTCAAGTATAAAGTAAACTAAAAATAGGATTTACATTAATTACAATCCAGGAAAATTAAATTCTAACTATAATATAGACCTGCCTGATCTAGGTTTATGAAAAACCTGTGTTTCAGGCCTTCAATTTACACCAAATATTTAAAAAGAAGACAACAATAAATGTATTAGACGCTAAATTGAAAAGAAGGTATAGTATTTTCAATGTCTTATAGAGTAAGTATATTGTTATAAAACTAGATTATACAAGATATATTTATGTTTAAATAAATTAACGAATAATATTAAAGTAGATAAAGTGGAGACTATTATTAATTAGGTAAATGAAGAGACTTATATTATTAGATTAGGTAGATAGATTTTATTTTAAAATTTCTAGTAGTTTTTCCGAAAAAAAAAAAAAATATAAGTGACCAAGACCTGATGGCCTAAAAAGGCCACTTTCGCAGAATTATAAAAGGATAACATTATGAATCATAACATAGCGAAAACAGTCCGTGTTTTTCTTTTTTTCGCTGCACTACTGGTTTGGATTTGGATTGGATTGATTGGTGTTTTAGCACTGACAAAAAAAACTGTGAAATCCTTTACCAATGGTATTTCATACGATTAAGTTAACAGTTAACTGTCCATTATGATTCATAATGTTATCCTTTTATGATTCTGCCAAAGTCGCCTTTTTAGGCCCCCAGACAGTCATAACAGTAAAACTGCAGCATAACCCTTAACAGGTAAACCAAACACAGCATTTACCATCACAGAAACAAAGCAACGGCTATAAAGAATAATCCTCATCGTCCACGTAGTTTTTGTCACAGCTCTGCATATTCAAATAGCTTGGAAAGCGCAACTTTCGCCGTAAAACATTTTCGTGGCAACCAAACAAAAAACGCACAGAAACTCAGACAAAACCGCGGGCAAAAAGTTGTAAAACAAAGAGAGGAGACTGTTTTGTTTCTACCTTTGCGCTGTAAGTTGTGTTTTAATTATTATTTATGGAGATAAAGCTGAAAACGGCTATTCAGGTGAGCGAAATTTTTGAAGTTGATCTTTTTAGGGTTCCGTTGCCAAATGGCAAAAAACGGAACCCTTATAGATTCGTCATGTTTGTCTGTCCGTCTGTCTGTCTGTCCGTCCGTATGTCACAGCCACTTTTCTCCGAAACTATAAGAACTATACTGTTTAAACTTGGTAAGTAGATGTATTCTGTGAACCGCATTAAGATTTTCACACAAAAATAGAAATAAAAAAACAATAAAATTTTGGGGTTCCCCATATATATTTTTTTTCGTTAAACCCATACGTGTGGGGTATCTATGGATAGGTCTTCAAAAATGATTTTGAGGTTTCTAATATCATTTTTTTCTAAACTGAATAGTTTGCGCGAGAGACACTTCCAAAGTGGTAAAATGTGTCCCCCCCCCTGTAACTTCTAAAATAAGAGAATGATAAAACTAAAAAAAATATATGATGTACAATACCATGTAAACTTCCACTGAAAATTGGTTTGAACGAGATTTAGTAAGTAGTTTTTTACGTAAGTAGTTTTGTAGTAGTTTTATACGTCATAAAGCGTAAACTGCAATTTACCTTTCATTCAGTCAACTCAAATATAATAAAAACATTTAATTTCATAAACATAAGCCCTCCTCGGTGCGCGAGTCCGACTCTCTCACTCTTGCCCGGTTCTTTTTTAATTTTGGTGTTATGACTGCCTCGACGCTGCCATGTCGCATATAGTAAGTAGGTCTCAATTGTGTTCTTGTACCCGAATAAACAAGACCAGTACCTTACTGCGTAACACACTATCAATCTCAATCTGAATTATTTTGAAGGAAATTGCTAATCCATTGCTTCATACGTTCAAAAATTTGTCTGCTCAACAACGTAAATAATGCAATGAATGTTGTTGAACTATCAAAATTACAGCCATTGCTACTGATTGTGTGTTACGTAATTATCCTGCTGCTTACAGTGCTTACAGCAGCATTTATTTAAGTTTATTGTTTTGAAGGATACGTGAAAATGCAACTAATGTTTCATATTATTATAATAGTATAATTGTGGCATGTTTATTAATAATCTTTGGTTTCTAACATAATTTTTAAGTATACTAATATAAATATGGATCACTGTATCTGATTTAAAATTAATAATAAATCAAAAATCAAAATCAAAATGTTTTATTTCACATAAACCAACATGGGCACTTATGAAACGTCAGAAGCTAGGTGCACGGTTCCAATTGGTCGTTTCCTATGGAGAAGAACCGGCAAGAAACTCCATAATAATAATTAGTTTTTTTTTCCGAGTTTGTGGCCGAGATTAATAGCTTAGCACGCAGCTTTTGTTCCCATCTTTATCTTGCATTTTTAGTTTGACGGTTGTGCGATAGTAACAGGAAAAAAGCTTAGCCAAAGTATATGCAGGATGCTAGGTAACATTTATTACTCTGCTGTTCATTTTATCACTGCTTGAAAAGGCTTTGAAGGTCCGTGGCATACCTACATCTCCGCCATTTTTTTTCAAAATGGCGTTCACTAATGAGACCTATATTGTCTGTTTGCATTGATGTCAGCTATCGATTTATATAGGTTGCATGCCTGGCGGCCATTTTGAAAAAAAAAAACAAAATGGCGCAGCAATATGTATACCAGCCTTAAAAAAAAATCATTCCCATTTACGTTTTACTCTTTTATTTCGAACGCTTACAATAAAAAGGCAATAACAATAAGAAATAAACGCTAAATATAACACAGTTACAAATAACCACGTCAGTGTCACCCCCAAATCAGACGTATAAATAGTAACTACGTCATTGCGGCTGAGCTCTTGGTCCACTGGACCACCGGAGCACCGGAACCTGTCGCTCTCGCCGCGGTCACGTAGGTACACGGAAAATTGTTTTGGTCACTCCCATTTTAATTCTCACCTGTTGCCGACAACACACGTTTGTTGGTACCTATGTTTGAGAGATTGTTTGTTATAAATAACTAACGGTTTCCGCGGTGTAAACGAGACTTTCTCGTACAACATACTGTGTTAAGCCTTACCTACTTTATCACACTAATTTTATAAAGGCGAAAGTTTGTGAGTGGCTGTGTGTGTTTATATGCCTGTTACTTCTTCACGCTCAAACGGCTCTACTAATTTTGATAAAATTTTGTATAGAGGTAGCTGACACCCTGGATTAACATATAGGCTACTTTTTATCCCGATATTCCCACGGGATCGACATTTACGCGGGTGAAACCGCGGGGCGCAGCTATTTTGTTATAAATAACTAACGGTTTGCCCGGTGTTAGCGAGACTTTCTCGTACAACATACTGTGTTAAGCCTTACCTACATTATTTTTAATAAAATACTAGTACTATTAGTCCGCGAGAAATTTCTTGTTTCCCCGACCCACCCCGTCACATGGCATCGCCTGCCCGCGTTATTAGGGCTTGTACACAGTTTTCTGCGTTGCGAATTCGCATCACACCACAGATATAGATATACCTAGATAACGCAAGTATCACGAACTGTATGAAAACCAAGCGTGCCATTTTTTGACTACCTACTATGACGTCACAAGCTCGCGCTCTCGCTCACACTTACCCAGCCAGCAGTACACAGGACTGAGCGCGAAAGGGGCGGCTTACGATTTGTAATCGTAAGCTGGTGCAATTTTTGGCACGCGAAGTAGTTGCTCTTGCGTTATCTACGTATATCTATACACCGTTACATTTTGATCGTTTTAATCCTTAAAAGGGGTAATTGTACTCATCATTATGAACAACTTTTACTATGGGACTAAGCCTGAAAGCGTGAAAAAAAAATCAGGTGATCCATACATTATGTCGAGTTATGCTAACATAAATGTATGGATCAACAGATTTTTTTTTTCACGATTTGATGGTAGGTCCCATAGTAAAAGTTGTTCATAATGATGAGTACACTGACCCCTTTTAAGGATTAAAACGATCAAAATGTAACGGTGTATCTGTGCATCACATCGATTCGCAGTTTTGTGTACAAGCCCTAACTTCGTTTTCGCTAAGCGTTCTTTCAGACTTCTTTGTTTTTGCTAGGCTCCTAAGGGTCGTGACGCGAGTTAAATAGTGTATTGCTTTCTTCAAGAATTGGGGCTGTCAAATGCAATTTTTTTTTAAAAATCACCGGTACTTCAAACAAACTTTTCAGCTTTGTTATTAGTATAGATAGATAGATAGATGACACTTGGGACACATATGTAGCTTCCCAATAGTGAAAGAATTTTTGGAATCGAATCAGTAGTTCCGAAGATTACCCCTCTTTATAATATTAGTAATTTAGTATAGAAACTCAAACTCAAAGCATTTATTTCAATTAAACCATTAACAGGCACTTTTGAATTGTCAAGAAGTCGGTCAGTCAGAAAATATGAAGCTAGTTGCCCATTCCAAAGCGTAGGTACCTATGGAGAAGGACGGGCAAGAAACTCCATGGGCATTATTTTTAAAAACGATGTAAAAAAAAAAGACGTACGCGTTAAAAGCGTCCAGAGTACAACAAATAGTATGTACTTAACAAAACAACAATCCAAAAATAAAATAATAAAAAATAAGCCGAGGCAGCTAAGTGATGACCAGCCCCAACTGACGGCGCCCGTTCACGAACATGACGCATGGATCAGCATCATTCAGCTCAACCATTTTGAAGAAGAAGAAGTATTCATAGATGAAAAAATATGGTTTAGCTAAAATTTTAATTCTGAGCCTGTGCTTGTAGCATGTATTGGGATTCTGATGCTGCTTCGTATGATACTGATGATGCTGATATAGGATAAGCAAGCAACTGCGTGCAAATCCCAACAATATCATCATACAATCTTGTATTTTATCGGTAGGTACTACTTACAGTATAATCAGCCTGTAATATTCCCACTACTGGGATACCGGCCTACTCTCGGGGAGACGGAGTGGGCCGTAATCGACCACGCGGGCCCAGTGCGCGTTGGTAGATGTCTGATGATTTTTTGGCTCTAGGACATGCCGGTTTCCTCACGATGTTTTCCTTCACCATTTTGAGAGCAGTGGTGACGAAATTTACACAAAGTAAAGCGCCTGTCTGGGTTCGAATCGAACCTAAGACCCAGAACTCATAAGTCGCGGCTGTTACCACTTGCTCACTACTATCGGTACTACTTACTTATTAGTAAATTCCAATACTCGTGATATTTTGGACAAACTAGTCATCATCTGCCTAGCCTTTTCTCAAATATGTTGGGGTCGGCTTCCAGTCTAACCGGATGCAGCGGAATACCAGTATTTTACATGGAGCGACTGCCTATCTGACCTCCACAACCCAGTTACTGGGTACTACGATACCCCTTGGTAAGACTGGTTGTCAGACTTTCAGGCTTCTGACTGCCCGTAACGACTGTCAAAGATCCACAAACGACAGGCGGGACCAACGGCTTAACGTGCTTTGCGAGGCACGGAGGGGTCACGGTATGTAAAGATGGTCACCCATCCACAGACCAACCGCGGCAAGCGTAGCTTAACCTGATGTATCGACCTGTGCAGCTGTTATTATTTAGCCACGGGCCCCTTTTTTCTCTTTTGGACAAACTAGTAACAAGTAAAATCCTACTAATATTATAAAAGTGAAAGTTTGTATGTTTGGATGTTTGTTACTCAATCACGTACGTTATTGGATTTGGATGCAATTTGGCACACAGATAGTTTAAAACCTGGATGTGGGATTATTTCCGACCTCCACACGAGCGAAGCCGCGCGTAAAAGCTAGTACTTTTATTAAAGCATCCACTTCATTTGACGTTCAAGTCATTTATAACTGAAAATAATATTCCTTTAACATTTTCAAACAATATTTAAATCCCCTGTGAACAGTTTTGCGGTGAACCGACACACCATTTATTTCATAGTAAACTCTCTCATGAGAGGTCCGAGTAGCAAACAATCCGCTTATAGATAGACAGACAAGTTTACTGACCTCAAATTATTTATGTGAATGTATCCGAAATGAATTTGTGTTTTCTGTGGTTTTTGTGGTCCTTTGTGTTTTATAAGTTAGTTTTTGGGTACTTCAAAAAGTATACCTTTAGGTAATTGTTTAGTAAGTTTACTTTTAAAAGGATTTTTTTTATAATTTACATTTAGAATTGTGTTTAATTTTTTATTATGAGTTATTCCGGTCGGATCCCCTGAACCCCCCTCCTCGATCCAATGCTAGTTCGTCTTCTGTTTTAATCTCTGTCCTATCCACTATAAACTTTCTCATTCCGGATTGTTTAAACTTAAATAATTTAAATATCAGCCATAGCTATGCATAACTGAAAAGTGCAACAATTAGACTGCGCTGGCTGGGGATGCTGTCTCGTAAAGACTCTTAGTATTATGTTGAGCGATGGCCGTTTTGCGTGGATGTGACGCATATTTTGCCCCAATTTGTTCTTTTTACCGACTTCATAAAAAAAGGAGGTGTTTTGTGTTCTGTCATGTTTACTGTAAAAAAACGTATGTACTTTCTTTCCTTTTATCACCGATAAAATAAATAAAAAAATAAAATATAAATAAATAAATAAATAGAATTCGATATTTCTTATTGCCTACAAATACTATTATGACAAGCATTACCTATAGCTTGCTAGCCACTTGCACAAAAAGAACTCCGAAACAGCCAAAAAAACTTTGAATTAAAAGGAAAAACGCAGTTTCGGCAACATCGACATAATCCCATTAATCTTAGTGACAACATAATTCAATGGGCGTCTGAGATAAGTCGGGAAAAAAGAAAAACGATGGGAAGCTGTGGAAGTCCCAGGTCAGTGAACTGTTGGAGCCAAGCTATGGCGCCAAGTTGACAGCGTCGACAGCCACTGACAGCTTACGCAGTATTACGATTTAATCTTATAATATTTTCATGAAAGATATTATACTGTAAAAGTTGAAGAATATTTTGGCATTCAGCAAAATAACACGGAGTGTTTTATTAAACTTCTTTTTTTTTCAAGCGCCAATTGATGGATTCAAAAGAGTTTATTTGTAAACGTTGCTTATAGTCAAACGTCAAAAATATATGGTGAAGCAGGCGTCAATCATTACCAACATTGAACAACATTTAATTATTTATTTTTTTAGTCTATACTATCCCATTGCTTGACATTTAAAAATTACCCGAAAAAAACTGTTCAAATCAAATTAAACAATCCAATCCAGCATAGTACTGAATTCACTCAGACACTAGTTTTTGTACAAAACTCGTATGATAATTACTACAACGTAAAAGAACATTTACTTCAAGTGTTTTACAGGATACAAACTTAATGAATTCCTTTTAATCAACATCCTCTATAAAGGCAGGTACTCACACAACCTTCCTAATTCATCAACCGTCACGTCTCTATCACCTGACGAAATATAAAAAGGTCCTTTCTTCTATCAGCGTTGATTAAGGAGGATCCCTCTACAAATTATCCGGGCTATAAGGCCAAGTAATGCACCTTATTGGATTATCTCCGGCTTTGATGTCCGTCCCGAGTTCCGTAGTCGTTTACAGCAAGTTAAAGGTAATAAAAAGCAAGTAATTCTTTAAAGGGAACTCTTATTAACGAAAAGAAATTGTGTAAGCTTACTAAGTGAAGTGTACCAGAAGTAAACGACGTCTGATCTTGTTGGACGTCAGCCGATCTTTGAGGAGACAATTTGGGAAATAAGATTTTTTACGCGCACGTTTTTGATCCGGTTTGCGAGCAGTATGAATTGTGAGGGGGAGAATCTTGTTTTGGAATAAAGGGGCTCAAATTGTAGTGAGAACGTAAAGAAACTAGAAATTCTTACGAACTTATGACATAGTTTCTTATGGGCGCGTGGATAAACAATAACAGCCGCACAGGTCGATCGATCAGGTTAAGCTACGCTTGCCACGGTTGGTCTGTGGATGGGTGATCATCTTTACATACCGTGACTTCTCCGTGCTTCGCAAATTGGTCCCGGCTGTCATTCGTGGATCTTTGACAGTCATTACGGGTAGTCAGAAGCCCGAAAGTCTGACAACTGGTTGTAAGAATGGTTGTAAGAATACCAGTATTTTACATGGAGCGACTGCCTATCTGACCTCCACAACCCAGTTACTGGGTAATACGATAGTATTAGTAGTAGTTTACCCAGTAACTGGGTTGTGGAGGTCAGATAGGCAGTCGCTCCATGTAAAATACTGGTATTCAGCTGCATCCGACCGGAAGCCGACCCCAACATAGTTGGGAAACGGCTAGGCAGATGATGATATGACATAGTTTCTTCCGAGTTTATTGAATAGATACCAATAATCACATGCTTAGAAATTCTTTTGGTGAGTACTATGAACAGATCGGCAATAATATCTGACTTCATGATTCATACATTAATATCCGTCGTCAAGATGACGACAAATATAAGTGATCATTTGTGGAAGGCATATATACATGTGGCAGTACAAATATGTGACACCGAATGAACACAATGGCCGAAGCCGATACAGCATCCTATATTAGGCAAATCTTTCCAACGTGTACTGAGCTAGCACACGTAGGAAAGATTTGCCCAACACTATTCAACCGAAATTAAAAGTTGCCAAACATAGCCCGAGGTATCAGTCTGTAATTTATACAAAAAGTTGCCTTGGTACAATAGAAACAGCGATCTTCACCGGGACCTCAAGATGGATGCCGTAAACATAGTTATACAAAAATATGCAGAAGCTCATGAACACAGACTTGATCATCACGTGAATGTTGAGGCGATCCAACTCCTTGACAACACTGAATTAGTGCGAAGACTAAAAAGGGTAAAACCTTTTGAGTTAGTTTAGTGCAGTGTAAGTGAACAACTGTAGTGCAAGTGCTGTAATTTATAAATAATACGTGAATCAAGTGTCTTCCCCTTAACTTATAGTGAATAAGAAAGACGTTATTGGACGATTTCTTAATTTTATAGTTACTTAGCAGTTTAAGTTATATTTAAATTACTTATTAGCTAATAGGCTAGATTGAAATGTAAATAAAGTATCACCTACTGTGGTACTTTATAAAAGGAAAAAAAAAGTTGCCTATAGAATTCAAAACCATATACAGTGTTAACTTTTATAAGGGACCTATTTATTGAGGAAAGGCTACTACAGTATCAATAAGTTCCTAGATGACATATGACATGATGACATATGATGCTTGATTTTATTACTTTGACATTTATTATTTATGTACTCCGTTATAGTTTTATTGACGTTTCTAAATGTATTTAATGCATTTTATTTTAATTGCAATTATATAATGTTATTTTTTAACACAGTGTACCTATATTGTTATGAAATAAATTACTTATGACTTATTTTTACGTCGCTTGTCTCGTCAGATAGTTTTGGTGTTCCTAAGAGCGCTTTCACATTTAGGCAACTTTAGCAGCGCGACAGTCGCGCGGCTGATGCGCTACTCTCGCGCTGTCAGAATTTCATAGTTTAAACAGAAGCGCGGCGGTCGCGCGCTGCCGCCGCGGCCGCCGAGTGTGTTCAGTCGGCGATGAGCCAGTGTTGCAAACGTATGTAATTGTAGACTACACAATGAGCGAGTTTGATACCGAACTATTTATTATTGAAATCAAAAGCAGGAGCAACAATGTTTCCCCGTCGGAATCCATTTTTGAAATGAAGTGCGCCACACTGAACTAAGCTACGGCGCGGTAGCCGCGCTCTGTTCTTATAATGTGAAGGAATGTGCTTCTGCCGCGCTACTGTCGCGCTGCTAACGTCCTAATGTGAAAGCGGCCTTAGATGTCGCTTCCTTTGAGGGTACGCAGAAACTACAGAATACCAACTGCTACGATACTTACCTACATACTCCTTTTGCTTCGCTTACGTTAATACATCAGTATAGCTATTCACAACCACTCAATAAGCTTCCGTAGCGTATCGAACATCAATCAATGTTATCGTACGAGTCGTCTAAACGCTGTTCACAAGGCCAAAACCCGAAAATGTTGTCAGTCTAAGGGCTTTTTTGATTTTTCAATCGACAGATAATTTTTATTCATGGAATAAAATTCTTGACAGTTTTTGTATGGAATAACTGTCAAAAATTCAAAATTATTCCTCGGATAAAATTATATGGCGTTGGAAAAATCAGCCCTTAATCAAATAGACGACCGCTATTTTTCCGACAGCTGTTTGCTGTTGGGGGCAAGGCAAATCAGGTTATCGAAATTCGTTTAGCAGAATAAATGCTATACATGGTGGCTCATTAATTTTAGTAAGTAACCAGCTCAAATTTAAAGATCGTAAAGATATTGTGAGCCTTTCTGTTGAGCGTACGGTTGAAATTGCCTGTATAGAATTGGAGCACTCTATGGTATTAAGTGTGTATAGATAGACCCCCTTCAGGATTGTATGTCTGCTTTGAAAAGGTAATGGATGACGTGTTACACAGGATTTGTAACTCAAACAAGTCCATTATCATTTGCGGTGATTTTAATGTCAATTTATTAGAAAACTCAGGTTCTTGTAGTAAAATTTTAAGTCTGTTTCAGTCCTACAATCTTCTAAACCTATTTTTGGAGCCCACAAGAATAACCCCTACTAGTGCCACATGCCTAGATAATATTTATACGGACATTATACCAAGCCACCAAGAAATTATAACTTTACTAGATTCTGATCATTGCGGGCAAAGGATTACTATTCAAAAACAAAACAAAAAAGTGGCTAAAAAGGATATCACTGTTAACCCCAAAACTGCAAGTCGCTTGGAGGCTTTTAAAGTTAAACTCATTGATAAATTACCAGTTTTGTCTATTCATGCTGATCCTAATCATCTTTATGATGATTTTTTTAATGTATACTGTAAACAATTTGATTCCACCTTTATTCCCAAGACTATCTCGGTTAATAGTAATACATCGTTTAGTGAATGGGCTACCATTGGTATTCATAAAAGTAGAACACGGCTTTATGAACTGTACAATGAAAGGACTTATAATAACACTGAGGAATTACTTTGTATGTTAGAAATTATTTAAAATTATTTTAAAAAGTTTGTTATATGGCCAAGTCACGTTATTTGGGTTCAAACATTAAAAACAGCAGTAATGTAATTAAAACGACTTGGAATATTATTAATAGTGAAACGGGAAGATCTAGTCACAGAAATACTGACTACAGCCTGTCTATTAATGACAACATAATAAAATCTGACTCACAAGTCGCCGAGGCATTTGAAAATTTCTTTTCAGATATTCCCGTTTCAACTACTAAATCACTAAACTCATCACCTTCTGTTGCTGAGTCTCTGCTTAAGGAAAAAGTTAATGGTTGTGAATCGGAATTTCATTTTGAATATATTACTTGTAGAGATATAATTAAAACCTTTCACACTTTAAATGTAAAAAAGACTGCAGATCTGTGGGGTAATTCTGTAGAAGTAGCCAAGTCTATTATTGACATTGGTTGCGCTAATTTTAAATCGCATATTAAACTTTATTATTTGGCAACATTACTTTTGGTTGGTAATACATCCCTATCTCCCATCCCTTCCTTGCACGGAACCTATCGTACTCGTGGAAGCGAGATGGCGAACGTACGGCGGAAGTGAGCCGTCATTCACTAGACTTTTGGTTCGTTGGCTATAAACTTTCGTGTCGAGAACATTGTGCTCCCTAGAAAACTTGGAAAACTTGGTGTTTGTGCGTGAAAACCGCTGTGATCGAGCTGAGGAGCTGCTGACGAGGAAATAAAGGTACCGTGCACCCCTGTAACCCTTATGAAAGACCGATTTTCTCTGTGCTTCCACGCGGTCTTTCAACTTCCCACTTCACTATCTACCAAGTCGAGTTTGTTGTTTAATTTAGCTTTTTCCGCGTAACCATTGGTCCTTTTCGAGCCGGATTCCATCTGGAATCAGTGAATAGCCAACCATTCCCCTATCCTGGGTCAATTTGTCGCAAATAGGTTAATTATCGTATCTCGTAAACCCCGCTAAAAGTAGTAAATTCGCATTCTTATTCATATCGTATCGTCTCGTCGTGTCGTATCGTCGTAATCTAGCAAGTAAGTTAGATTTTCGCAACCGCAAACCTAACAAATACGTTGGGCACATTATTTCGATTCGTGACCCAGGAACATAGCAAACATCGTAGGTAGGTAATAAAATTTCGATCGAACCGCTTAACTTGTAATTATCTCGTTCGTAATATCCAGTCAAAACCGGTTCAGTAAACAAAGAACCCCATTTCATAATTTGTCATACAAAACCATTTATTGTAATTTGTGGAGTGTAATCGGTTCTCAGTCCTTTCGGAACTACCTACTTGTCGTAGATATTTAGCTAGTCGTAAGCCGCTAATATGGCGGACGCAACTCTAAAAAGATTAATATCGAAACGCGATCGGATATTTACTCGCATGCAAACCATCTCTGATCAGGCAAAACGAATCGACTTAGAAGGATTCGATAAGGAGTCCTTCCTCTGTGACATTAAAACAGTGGATTCATTGCGTGTGGACTTCGAAAACATATTGGACGAAATTGTTGCCCATGAGCTCAAATTAAAGCCTGACTGCGCTGTCTCCTATCAGGCGCTTTCTTCATTCGAAGACCTTTTGGGCCGTGTAAAGCGAGCAGAAGAAAAACTACTTATTCAATCTCGTAATGAGGTCAAAAGGTCGCCTCGACTACCTCCTATCGAAATTCCCGAATTTAACGGAGACCATAGAAATTGGCCATTGTTTATCGCTAGCTATAAAAACGCAGTGCATAATAATGTTTCTCTGACAGACTGTGAGAGGTTATATTATTTGATAGGAAAATTAACAGGCAAGGCTCGTTCAATATGTGCTGGAATAAATCCATCAGCGGATAACTACCCCCTTATTTTCGATTCGCTTTGTAAAAGGTATGAAGATAAGCGTCAGTCCGCAACTTCATACTTAGATCAATTATTTGAATTTAAATCTATTTCGACTGGAACCCCAAATAATTTAGAATCATTCCTCGATAAATTCTCGTCGTCTGTAGCCGCTTTAAAAAACACAAAGGTCAATGACCTCGCTGATTTCATTTTGTTACATCTCGCTATTAAGAAACTCGACCAAGACACTGTGCGTGCCTTCGAAACTAATTATCAACTAAGATCTAATAGTTTCGAAATTCCATCCTTTTCTGATTTGGATAGTTTCGTTCGTGACCATATAAAAATGTTAGAACGTACTTCATCATCTGTTGCTAGGGTCACCAATAACAAGAAACCACTCGAACGTAAGTCTACCGTCGCGTACGCCAGCACCTCTGGTCCCGAGAAAACTACATGTGGTCTATGCAGTGAGCAACATGATTACATTTATAAATGTAGGATATTTAATAGTTATAACCCGGATCAGCGTTTTAATTTCGTAAAGTCTAACAATTTATGTATAAATTGTTTAAGTAGTGGACATCGTGTTTCCGTGTGTGAGTCAACTTCTAGATGTAGA
Organism: Mesoligia furuncula; assembly: GCA_916614155.1. Lineage (NCBI taxonomy): Eukaryota > Metazoa > Arthropoda > Insecta > Lepidoptera > Noctuidae > Mesoligia > Mesoligia furuncula. The sequence continues at coordinate 24,469,101 of OU744800.1, read as the reverse complement.
AAGTGCCACCGAAAGCACCATACATTATTGTGCTTTGGGGGCCGGCAAGCCGCGTCTGCTACCGTTGCCAATGCGGCACCTAGTGACGCTAACGCTGCCTCCGCTCGCGATGACGTCGCGCTGTGTGCGTTATCGGCTAATAATAATGAGGTTGACCAATTGTCGCGATGCCCCACGACGGTTTTAATTGCAACTGCGCGTATTATTGTCGTAGATTCGCATGGTAATAAACACGTTGTTCGTGCATTGTTAGACAGCGCTTCGCAAAGTAACTTTATAACACGTGAGTGTTGTCAACGCTTAGGTTTAAACATAAATAATCGACCTACTTGTTCCGCCGTGAAAGGAATAGGAGGTTCAAGTAAAACAATACAAGGTTCCGTAGAATTTAAATTTCATTCTCGCTTCGATCGTAATATAAATTATAGTGTCGACTCTTTGGTAGTAGATAAAATTACTGAATATTTACCAACTGCCACGGTTAATTCTTCACTCTTGTCTAACTTCAAAAACTTGCCGTTGGCGGACGACACATATTTTTCTCCAGGCCCAATTCAAGTATTGATCGGTGCTTCGATTTATCCACACTTACTCTTGTCGAATAAGGTTCAAGGACAGCCGCCATATGTATCACCGCTTGCTTTAGAAACTGTCCTTGGCTATGTTATAGTAGGTGACGCTCCGGTCCGTGTTGATAGCAACTCGACCGTTTCATGTTGTTGTACCGCGGACCCGTTGGACTCTGCGGTCCGGAAATTTTGGGAATTGGAGGAGGTGGATGTCCCCCCTGTAGTCAGCTCGGACGACAGGGAGTGTGAGGAGTTTTACACACGCACCACTACTCGGGATAGTGACGGTCGATACGTGGTAGCTTTGCCTTTTAAGGGTGATGTCGAATCCCTTGGTAACTCGCGCCAAGCAAGTGAACGTCGGTTTTACTGCTTGGAAAGGAAGATGCAAGCTTCTCCACAATTAAAGGACGCGTATGATAGCGTCATCCTCGAATACTTAGAAAAGGGTTATATATCACCTGCTAAATCTGATTCTTCAGAAATTTCGTACTTTATTCCGCATCATGGGGTGATCAGGGACGATAAGGTCACCACCAAACTTCGTGTCGTTCTCGATGGTAGTTGTAAGACTACCTCCCGCATTTCGCTTAATGACCTCTTGTACGGTGGGCAAAACCTGCAAGGGAGTTTGTTTAATATTATCGTTGATTTTCGTTTGTTTTCCGTTGCACTCTCCGCAGACATTCGTCAGATGTTTCTTAGCATTGGAATCCGAGAATCTGATCGCCGTTTCCAACGCATTTTGTATCGCTTTTCCCCGCAAGAACCTTTACAGGTTTATGAATTTAATCGTGTTGTTTTCGGGCTTAAATCTAGCCCCTTCCATGCGCTGCGAACTGTTAGGCAGCTAGCAGAGGATGAGGGTGGCTCCTACCCTCAAGCTAAAAATATCGTCACCTCAGGGTTTTATATGGATGATTTCGTCCATTCCGTTCTCACGGAAGACCAGGGTATCTCTACCGCCTCGGAGATGATAGGTCTCATGAAAGCTGGTCAATTTGAATTGGTTAAATGGACCAGTAACTCACAAGCCGTTTTAGATTCTATTCCACCCTCGCATCGTCTGCTAGCTGTCAAAGAATTCGACGAGTCCGACCAGCAGAAAGTACTGGGCTTGTGTTGGTCCCCTACGTCAGATTACTTCAGCATGAGAGTCAATACTCCCGCACAAAATTGTACTAAACGTACAATATTATCCTGTGTCGCTAAATTATGGGACGTCATGGGATTTGTCGCACCTGTCGTCCTGTACGCTAAACTTCTAATCAAGCAGCTCTGGCTGCGTGATTGTGACTGGGATGATACCCCACCTGAGGATATAGTCAGACTGTGGACTCGCTTCAAGGAAGAGCTCCCGTTGCTCTGTAATATAAAAATCCCACGTCACGTTGGTATCGTTGCCGATAGTGTGGTCACCATCTTGGCTTTCGCAGACGCCAGTGAGAAGGCATACGGGGGAGTGATTTACTTCCACGTCCAAAATAGCGATGGCAATATCGTTTGCTTGCTAACCGCTAAATCGAAGGTCTCACCTAAGAAAGTCGTTTCTCTCGCTCGTCTGGAGCTTTGTGCTATTCTTGTGCTAGCTCAACTTATAAAAAATGTCATAGTCGCTTGTCAACACCGCATTGTGTTTCGTAACATATTCGCCTTTTCGGATTCAACAGTCGCGCTCTGTTGGGTACATTCGTCGCCCCATCGGTGGAACACCTTTGTGGCCAACAGAGTGTCGAAAATACAAAGCGACTTGTCGCCACAAAATTTGTATCACGTGTCCGGTACGGACAATCCCGCAGATTGTCTGTCGCGTGGTCTCACGCCTTCTCAAATAGTTGACCACCCGCTTTGGTTTAGTGGTCCTCCGTGGGCCCGTTTGGACGTCTCACAGTGGCCTGTCGTTCCCTTCAGTCGTTTGTCGGTGCCTGAAGCACCTGAAGAGAAGAAGCTTTCGTTGCTATCCGCTGTAGCAAATGAAAGATCTCCTATTCTTTCTTTAGTTGATCGCATCTCGTCTTGGAGTAAATTACTTCGAGTAGTAATTTACGTCTGTCGTTTTGTTAGGTTGTTACCTGTTAGATATCGCATGTCAGCGTCGGATTACGACTTCGCTGAATTACTCGTTCTTCGTGAGCTTCAACGCCTTTATTTCTCCACTGAGATTGCTAAAATCGGGGAAGGCAAGGATTGTAGTCCAGCTTTACGACACTTAAAGCCGTTTCTCAAGGACGGACTCATTAGAGTCGGAGGCCGTTTAAGAAATTCGGACTTAAATTATGAAGGGAAATATCCTATTTTGCTTCCAAGCAAGGATCCCGTTTTGAATTTGCTCGTCGAATACCATCATAAATCAAACTGTCACGCAGGTCCCGACCTGCTGATGTCACTCTTACGTCAGAGGTATTGGATACTTTCTGCCCGTAATTTAATTAGGAATAGGATCCATAAATGCATTCCCTGCTTTCGCCTTCGTCCTAAGTCAAGTTTCCCTGAAATGGCGGATCATCGCTCCTGTCGTGTCGTCCAATCCGCTAAGCCGTTTGTCCACACGGGCACGGACTATGCCGGACCGTTTAGGGTTACTATGTCTCGCGGTCGAGGTGTTCGTTCCACCAAGGCCTACGTTTGTCTGTTTGTTTGCATGACTACACGCGCCGTGCACATTGAACTCGTTGGTGACCTTAGCACAGCTAATTTCATGGGCGCTTTCAAGCGGTTCTTGTCAAGGCGTGGCCCGGTGAGTAGGATTTATTCGGATAACGGGACTAACTACATAGGCGCTAAACGCAAACTCTCGGAACTTCACGAATTTCTTTGCTCAAAATACCATAATACCGAATTTGGTAACATGCTAGCTGAGAGTCGCATAGATTGGTCACTCAATGTCCCGACTGCTAGTCACTTTGGGGGCAATTGGGAGGCTAACATTAAAAGTCTAAAGTCGCATTTGTATCGAGTCATAGGTGACACGATTCTCTCATTCGAGGAATTAAGTACCGTTCTTACCCAAGTCGAGTCGGTAATGAACACCAGACCTCTCTGCAGGACACTCTCTAGTGATCCTTCGGAATCGCTAGCTTTAACTCCCGCGCACTTTTTGAATCTCACGCCTTTAAAATATTTGCCTGCCGAGGAAATAGACGAGAGAACTACTATCGCTAGACATGAATTATTAGATAGACTGGTACAGTCGTTTTGGAAGCGCTGGAGGAGCGGTTACCTCCACACCTTGCAATCGCGTCGCAAATGGAACACGCCCGTCGATCCGGTCGCTGTCGGCACGGTCGTGATTCTTATAACTGATAATTCGCCTCCACTACACTGGCCGTTGGGTGTAGTGGAGGAAGTTTTTCCTGACTCCACCGGAGTCACTCGCGTCGTTCGGGTTAAGACGACGACTGGATCTTACTTGCGCCCCGTCGTTCGTCTTTGTCCGTTACCTAACCAATAGATTGAGAAATTTCGTAATTTTAGGTTAGGTTAACATTAGTGATTAGGTACTTAGTTTATTCTTAGTTTATCGTTTAGTTTAGTTTCGTAAATTAGCTTCAATTCTTGAAGGCATCGCTTCAAGCCCGGGGGGATGGTTGCGCTAATTTTAAATCGCATATTAAACTTTATTATTTGGCAACATTACTTTTGGTTGGTAATACATCCCTATCTCCCATCCCTTCCTTGCACGGAACCTATCGTACTCGTGGAAGCGAGATGGCGAACGTACGGCGGAAGTGAGCCGTCATTCACTAGACTTTTGGTTCGTTGGCTATAAACTTTCGTGTCGAGAACATTGTGCTCCCTAGAAAACTTGGAAAACTTGGTGTTTGTGCGTGAAAACCGCTGTGATCGAGCTGAGGAGCTGCTGACGAGGAAATAAAGGTACCGTGCACCCCTGTAACCCTTATGAAAGACCGATTTTCTCTGTGCTTCCACGCGGTCTTTCAACTTCCCACTTCACTATCTACCAAGTCGAGTTTGTTGTTTAATTTAGCTTTTTCCGCGTAACCAGACATTGTAGCACCTACTCTAGCTCTTATCTTTAATAGTTGTATTGACAATGGGGAGTTTCCTGATCTTATGAAAAATAGTAAAATTATACCTTTGTTTAAATCAGGTAGTACATCAGACCCCACAAATTATAGACCTATTTCTGTACTACCTACCTTTAGTAAAAATTTTGAGAAATTAATTTTAGACCAAATGCAAAGATTTTTTAATAAACATAAATTATTACATAGCAAACAGTTCGGTTTCACAAGGGGTCGTTCAACTACTGACGCCGGTGTTGAACTTTTAGGACATATTTATAATGCATGGGAAGATAAATGCGATGCCTTGGGCATCTTTTGTGATTTGTCCAAGGCATTCGATTGCGTTCTTCACGAAACCTTAATCAGGAAACTCCGCCACTACGGGATCCGGAACACTGCTCTGGATCTTCTTACTTCATACTTGAGTAAAAGGATTCAGAGCGTTGACGTTAACGAAAAAAGATCACCCGGATCTATAGTAACGATGGGAGTCCCACAGGGCTCAATTCTTGGTCCTTTCTTGTTTCTTATTTATATTAATGACTTGCCGTACCTCATAAAGGATAATCATGATATAGTGTTGTTTGCAGATGACACTTCTCTTTTGTTTAAACTTAAACGTCAGCAGTTAGTTACTGACGATATAAATAGCGCGATCTCGAAAGTAGTCCACTGGTTCAATGTTAATAATTTGCTTTTAAACGAGAAAAAAACCAAATGCATTAAGTTTACGCTACCCCACGTTAGGCAGGTGAAAACAAATGTGTTGATAAAGGGCGAGGAATTGAATCCTGAAGACAACACAGTATTCTTGGGCATAACTTTGGATGCTAAGCTTCAGTGGGGTCCACATATAGATAAATTATCCAAAAAGCTAAGTTCCGCAGCATACGCTGTTAGAAAAATTCGTAATTTAACTGATATAGAGACTGCCCGTTTAGTGTACTTTAGCTATTTTCATAGTGTAATGTCGTACGGTATTCTATTGTGGGGAAATGCCGCCGATATTCAGACTATCTTTGTTTTGCAGAAGCGAGCTGTTCGGTCAATTTATAAATTAAGTCCGAGACACTCTCTCAGAGACAAATTTAAAGAGATTAATGTAATGACTGTGCCTTCTCAGTATATTTATGAAAATCTTTTATATGCCCATAAAAACATAAAATTGTTTAAAAAATACAGTGATATCCATAATATAAATACTAGAAACAAACATAAATTTGTTGTACCTACAACAAGGCTCAAGAAAATAGGTGGCTCGTTCAGATGCCAATGTATACGCTTTTATAATAAACTACCAAGCCACGTTCAAGATCTAAGCCTTAATAAATTCAAATCATTCCTTAAACGTAAGTTGTGCCAGAAAGCCTTTTATACCGTTAAAGATTATATTGAGGACAAAAAGGCTTGGGATTGAGCTGCTTACAATTTCTGCATTTGGAATGTTTTTTTTTATATACATATTGACATTATTTAATTTTTTTTTTAAAAACAATGACATTTGCTTACTTTGTAAAGTATTATTTATTTTATTTATTGTGAACGTGAAGACGATGTGGGTCATTTTATTAATTTTATATATTTTTTTTATTATTCCCTCTGTTCTGTTAGATTTTTTTTTTGTGATCATTGTCTGGCAGTTTGAGTAATTTATGTGGCCTACCCAAATGTCCTTTCTTTGGTATTGTTCGTCGAATCGTTGAGCTCCTCAGGTTTCGAGTTGAGCTGCACGATTTCTGACAAATGCGTGCACTGACTGGACAGGTCCTCTCAATCTGTGTGGTTCTTTCCTCAAAAGACCATCTCAGACATCGATCTACATGGTCTTCATATAACCTGACCAAGATTATGTCTGGACTTTAAAAGAGACTGTGACCTCTGAGTTTGTTTCGGCCTTTCTTCTCAGAGTAGTCAGATAGGAAACGCCGACCTCATCTAGTTAAAAAAAAAAACATGATTGACGTGTAAAAGTGTTTGTACAAACCTACTTACAAAAATAAAATCATTTATCATTTGTCTTTTTCGATACGGTAGCCTGTTGGATGGTTGTGAATAGCTATGCTGGTCAAAAACACGACGGTTGCGAGTACTACGCACCTGACCTTTCATTCGTTTAGTTATTCATAAGACAATTCAAATTCCAATAGAACCTACTAATACATTATTGATATAACAACAAGCGCCAAACCCACCACTAACCCGCTGGCCGCCATTGAAATCATAACACAATCACCAACTACTTATTTACTTCACCTACAAACCATAATTCTCTTCAAATATTTGCTCTCATAACATGAATTACACAGGCAAATCAGGTTCATTCACTCAGTGGATCACAACAGGGCGACTAGATTAGTTTGCCGTGATAATTGACAATACAATGGCTGTTTCAGCCGCCATTCGAGCCCGCATCACGATCGCAATCCGACTGCATCGATCCGAACATGCAACAAACAGACAAACAGTACGAGTAAACTGAACGATACGCGACTGTGGATTTCAAAGTTTACTATATTTTATACATCTCGTTTATTCATGCAGAGCAGTCCCTGCAACGGTCCTTATATGCATGTGTTATATACATACTCCCTTTGTTTTTGTAGCTACGCATCCAAATGAAGACACCGAAGTAAAACACTGCTGTGACTAAGTAGTAGGTAGGACGCTTCGGACCCATTTGAAGCAAAGTACATTTTAATTATAACACATTTTAAAAGAGTATAACGGTGGAGTTTCTTCCCCATTCTTCTCCATACGAAAACTACCTTCTGGACTAGAATAAATTCTATTTTATTGTAAATTTTGATGTTCGAAAGTGCCTTTTATTTGAAAGAAATGCTTTGACTTTGACTTTGGAATATAGATATCGTAGGTACCAATAAAATCGGAGTACGAATTAATAATGATTGAACTACAAATTAATTTAACCACACTGGTGCACCCAACCAAGTGTAGGTTAAATTAATTTGTCGCAATTATCCGCTGACTGAGTCCTTCATAAAAATCTTTGAGAAAACACAAGTCCTTTAAATAATTATTAAAACCCCTCACAATTTTACTCAATACATTATAATTAGGCCTACACAATACCCAATTCATAATAAATTGCATTCCACCCTACCATCCATTACGAAAAAACCCGTATCTACCCCTTTAATGCAAGTCATTCTCCCCAGGGGTTAAATTGAGAACCGCTGCACAAAACAGAACTATCGTATGCATGCTTTTTGCTAATCAGCCATCTCTACCGTAATGTTTGGGTTACCGGCGCGGGCGCAAGGCGAAGAGTTATTGCGAACGCATGCTAATGCCACACTAATCTAAATGTAAATCTGTATCTCTGCTAATTACTATCGAGATTACTGGCTACTGCACATCGCTCAGTATCGCTCTTTAAAGTGTTGTTTATGGTATCGCGTTTGGCGCAGTGGGTTGTGGGTTTGTGCCTCTGTTGTAGGTTTTATATGGAAGAAATATTTGTCCTGTAAGTTTAGATTGATTCCGGGGTTGGGATTTTCTGTGTGTGAGATTTGTGTTTGTAAACAGTCCCGTGAAATCGGTGTATTCCCTAATACATGTCGTGGGACAATTTTATAATTGAAAATTTAAAGGAACATTGATTCGCTATGGGTTCACGAGCATAAGTATGTATACACTAGGCTTTATTCAAAGGCGATTTTCTCCTTTATTTTTGAATGAAATTTTATATTATTGGGAACACAGTATTTTCGAACCCAGGTAGGTTTATGTAAAGTGTCGTATTTCAACGTTGCATTCGATAATTCGTGAAAAAATCGCAACTTAAAGTTGCCAAGTGTTGACATTATTAGTGCTCGTGAATGTATGTAATATTGATGTCACAATTGATACTAGAGCAGTGATGGCCCAGTCGTGACGGCCGCGACTTACGAGTTGTACGTAGTAGGTTCGCACCCAGACAGGCGCTTTACTTTGTGTAAAATATACATGCTTAAGAGCGTTTACGCCGAACGGCATTTCATACAAACTTTCAAGCCCTTGTTTTTCGAAATTAATGAACGGATTTTAATGAAACTTCCTAAGCATAAGCAGGATACAAAGGTCTAAAAAGTTAGTAGAGAACATTTTCGAAATGTCTTATATAAAAAAAGATAACTGTAAATATCTGTTTCTATGGAAAGTTTAAAATCGGTCTAATTTAGCTGTAACACTATTTTTCGAAAATGTTCTCTACTAACTTTTTAGACCTTTGTATTTTGCTTATACGTACGACGTTTCATTAAAATCGGTTCATTCACTTCGAAATAAAAGGGCTTGAAAGTTTATATGAAATGCCGTTCGGCGTAAACGCTCTTAAGCTAAACGATGTCAAATGGTGCATTAGGTAAAATTGAATTAAAAATAAACAAAACAATAAATAGTGTGTCTACTTCTCCATCCACGTAATATTCAATCGACTTTTGTTACAAAAATGACAATAAAATACATCGCTCGCTTTAAGAAAACTTCCAAACTCTTCCATGTTTCACAATGAAATAGACAATTCACCGTAGTAAAGGATTCATGCGTTTGAAAGAGTTCATTTATATGCACGGGGAGTCCACCGTTTCCTACATATTTATATCCGTATGGTCGGTTGCACATAGCTGTGTAACAGAACGTTTAAACTTTGGAATTACACAGTTTTTATCTTTGGACAGAGGTGTCGTTTTAGTGAACGTGAGTGTAATTACTCGCACCTTACTGAACTCGGTAGTAGTAAGTAGTTTTTGAAGCTTGTAGATAGTGTTTTTAGGCGAACTTATTACTTTCAAACTGGTATGTTGTTAAAATTTTGATACCATAAAGATTGCTCTTCAATAATAATAATAATAATAATCTTTATTATAATACACACAGATTCATGGTACACAAGAACAGAAGTACAAAGTAACAAGGTATATCTACATAAATCTATACAGATCATGTAACCCTGTCCCCTAAACTAGGTAGTCCTGTATCTTACGAGACAGTGTTAGGCCATACAGGGCGGTAAGTCATGTAGGTATAGCGGCAGCCAGGGTGTTTAGCGTGAGGGTGGTAAGGTAATACATTTGTGTGCCGGTGTGTAAATGTGTTTGAGTGTAAGTGTGTGATTGGGTGACAACAAGGATGTGTAAGTGTATGAGTGGTGAGTGTGTGTGGGTGTGAGCGTACTTCTAAGGGTGCGTGTGAGAGAGAGAGTGGGTATGCAGTGATTAAAGGTAGCTAGATGAATGAGAGATCGTGTATTGGGTATGAGTCGGGTAGAGTAATGATTTTCGGGATTATTCGATGAATGTAAGTAAAGATTCCGTGAATGAGTAGTCTTTTTGCAGTAGCCATTTGGTTAGTTTATTTTTCAGGTTATAAGAGTTCAGATCCATAATTTTTATTTTATTATTGATTTTCCTGTACAAGTAGGGACCAAGAATGTGAAATTGATGCCGGGCGAAAGAAGTTCTATGCTGGGTGCTGGGGATGATTTGAGTGCGTTTGTTCCGGTCCGGGGGAGGTAGGTACTTATGTATCCTTAGTATTGCCTTGAACACAAAGAGCTGGCGCACTGTTAGCACTTTACAGTCGGCATAGAGGTCATAAGTCGGATATCTAAAAGGTTTTTTTGAAATTACTTTTAGTATAGCTCTTTGTGCTCTTTCTATTCTAAGAAAAAAAGTTTTTGCTGCTCCACCCCATGCAGTTATACAGTACCCGAGTATAGATTGGCAGAGGGAGTAGTAAATCATCCTCAGCGTGGTACTGTCGGCAGAATCTCTAAGAGACTTAAAAATATGGATTAAACGCATAGTTCTTGAGGTAAGGGTATCAATTTGCTTGTCCCACCTTAGTCCGCAATCGATCTGTACACCCAAATACTTAACAGTGTCCGAGCGGCTTATCGTGGGACAGGCACAAGGTACAGTCGGGTCAGGACAGGAGTGAGCTCCAAGGGTGAAATCTGATCCAGGAGTACTACCACGTCTTAACCCGAAAGGGATGTAAGTGGTTTTATTTAGGTTTAGCGTTAGCAGGTTAGAGTTTAGCCATATCATTATTTCAGACATTGCAGCTTCCGCATTCGCTCTTACCATGTCCCAAGATGAGCCCCGGACTAGGACTGCAGTATCGTCAGCGTAGGCGTAAATATTGCAATTTGGAAGTTTCATCTTGCACAGATCGTTGACGTAAATTTGGAATAGGGTTGGGCCCAATATGCTTCCCTGGGGGACGCCGTAGGATATGATTTCCTCATCACTCAGGTAATTATCTATCTTGACGCACTGCTTGCGGTTTGTAAGGTAGCTCCGAAAAATATCTAGAGTAATACCACGCACACCTACGACTTCCAGTTTTGAGATGAGGTTGGGGACAGAAACTGTATCAAATGCCTTTGAAAGGTCCAGAAAGATTCCGAGGCATTTAGTTTTACTGTCCAAGTTTGCAGCAACGGTTTTCGTGAGTTCCAGTACAGCATCTTCTGTTGACAGCCTTGGTCTTAAGCCATACTGGTTGTCAGAGATAATATGGTATTTATCAAGGAAGCGCCTTAGATGGTTGTTTAGAATCCTTTCTAGGACCTTAGAAAGAGCTGGCAGTACCGAGATAGGCCTGTAGTTAGAGACGCAGTTTCTGTCCCCGCCCTTGTATATCGGGTGAACAATAGCCTTTTTAAAAGCATCTGGGAAATCGCCTGTTTTGAGTGATAGGTTAAAGAGGAAAATCAAGGGTGGGACCAATACATGTCGGGTACATTTCAACATCTGAGGCGACAGACCATCCCAGCCCACGGCACTCTTATCGCGAAGCTGCAGTATGAGGGACTCAACTTCAGATTCAGAAACATCGAAAATACCAAGGGAATTAACCTGCGAGGGTTGGGGACTATTACGGTATGGGTGGGAATGGTGTATAATTGGCGTGTTAGTAGCTGGATGCTGTGATGTAATTTTTTCGGCTAGGTCGCTTCCTATGGAACTAAAGAAGTGACACACCTCGTTAATTGAAGACATGTGATCACCTTTCAATTCCAATAACTCAGAGGGACTTGTCTGCGGTTTATGTCTGTTTGTGATTGTGTTAATAGTTTGCCACAGTTTACGGGGACAGTTTTTGCCTTCTTTTAACTCATTTGATTCATAAGCGGTTCTTAGTTTCCTAAGTAAATCATTGCAGAAATTGCGGTATCGAGTGTAGGTAGTTTTTAAGATTATGTTATCTGGAGAGTTATTGGCTTTAAGGTGCGTTCTATCTCGATTTTGTATACATTTTAACAAGCCTGGAGTGACCCAAGGTTTTAAAACATGTTTTTTCCTAGGGACATTTATTTGAGATGAATATTTAGTGACGACCGCAGTTACAGTGTCGATGAGAATGGTTGTTGATATGTTGACGTCGTCAGTGTTATACATTCCGGAAAAGTCTGCATTTTCGAGATCAGCAATAATGGCTGCATAGTTTAGGCGAGTGATTTTGTGGAATGATTTGTGCGGAGGGATGTAGTTATCAATATTCAAGACAGTAGGTTTGTGGTCTGTGATATGCGATTCTAGGATGAGAGAGGTGGATGGGAGGTTGGTCTTAAGGAAGATGTGGTCTAAACATCGTTCTAAGCGAGTGGGGATGAGTATGAGAGAGAATAGTATGAGAGAGAATAGTTACTGAAGAACTGAGAAAGCTGTGGAAAATTAATTGTTATGCAAATTGACTACCAACTAAAATAGTATGTATATTCAACAACTGTCATTATTTGACAGTTGCATAGAATAGCTATCTGCTTCACAGGTATTTCCCTGACTGTATATTGGTAAATACAGTAACCGTCTTATTACAAAACGAGATCTAATTTTAGACCTAGCCTAAACCTTCGAGCTAGTTACTCTATTTTGAACTTTATTCAGACAAACGTAAAGTTCTTAATGGAAAATTGACAACTTAGACTCGGGTTTAACGTCAGTTTTTGTAATAAGAACTCTAGCTTCGTTGGATTATAGTTCGAAATTTAAAAATGGCTGGATGGTTTAAATCTGGGTCTAAAGATAAATCTTGTTTTGTAATAAGGCCGTAAATGACTGTATGTGCAACCCACATTTCTAATAATGTTTTTCAATCCCCATTGCAGGAGTATTAATCCTGGTAACCCATTAATCTAAGCTTAATATTCCTGTGTAGAAAGTTCAGGTCCATTGGGGAAGTTGTTGCGCCACTCTTTCTTTCCCACTATGAAGTTGTGAGGGGCGGGCGTTGTAGGGGACCGTCTTATGTAATTGTAACGTTCAAAAAGTGCTGATTCTCAGCCTAGTTTGAATAAATTACTTTTGATTGTTGAATTAATGCAATCGGGTGTCGAACTCACGTCTTCACGCTCGCCATCCCAAACCATTGAGTGAGCTATTACCTCTCCACTGTAGGTAATTCAAACCGACTGGTTAATTACACCAATCGTCCGTTTAACAGTAAATTGCTCCAATTTACTAAACTAGTCAAGTGGTGACTAATTAAAAGTTATAATTTACCGTTTCTTTGGTAATTTTTCCATTATTTATTCAAAACTCCATAGTTTTCACAAAACATTTTCATTTACAGTGAAATTGCTAACATTTCCGACTGCAGTACAACTGACTCTTTACCTGCACTTGAAAAATATTGCCAGAAGTCACTTCGCTCTCTAAGTTCACCAAGAAAAATTTAACTTTAGCAAAACTTATTCGCAAGAAAGGCTGCTCACAGTTGTAACTAGTGAAAAATATTTTAGAAGTGAATTCTTTTAAAAGGAAACTATAAATATTTTTGAGGAAGTTGGTCTTTCAAAATGTGGAGCAGTTTTGAATTGTATGCTGCGAACTGAGAAATAGTCTTTCTTTAGGATAAATAAACAATAATGTGTTTGCAATAAACTGATTTGATTTGGTTTTAAAACTATCGCAGTTGTTGGTTTTGATGTGAATACTTAAACTAAGTTAGCAACTGGTGTATTCACGCCAGTAGTAATGACGATAGATAAAAAAAACAAAAATAGAAGGATTGACATCGACTAGTGAAATCCCTGCGTGATCGAACCAGGAATGAGGAGATCCGCAAGAGAACTAAGGTAACCGACATAGCCCGAAGAATTGACAAAGTTAAGTGGCAGTGGGCCGCCGTGTCCTCGTAGAGGCGATCGGCAGCGGCGGCGACCTCTCGCGTCCAGCCCTGGTGCAAGCCATGGTCCGGGGCGAGAGAGAGTGGGAGGCAGTCACCTCCTTCTGCGAAGCAGTCATGCTAGCGAAGGAGGTGGCGGGACTGTTCAGGGAGAGAGCCTCCCGTCTCAGCCGCCGCGGGGGACGCCCCCGGCGTCGGGAGCCGCGTGACGACTCCCGGCCACCGTAGGCGCGGGCCTGCGGGCGGAGAGTAATGGGTAGCTCACCGCCCGATCAGGACCAGGTCCGTGCCGGACGGCGCGTACATGTTCCACGCGCGCCTCAAAGAGATGTCAGCATCGAGGAGGGGCCCCCTTAGGGCCGAAGTCTGCCGGGTCAGCGGGATTGTCCGAAAGGGCTAACGCTGGCCCGGAACATAAAGGCCTAAGGAAGGAACACGGGTGGGTTTTAGTCAGTAAGGGTCTGACACTCCCTTGCGCTCCCCCCAGAGCGGGAGGAGTCATTTGATTATTTCCCATCAAAAAAAAAGTGGCAGTGGGCAGGGCACATTGCTCGGAGAACAGATGGCCGATGGGCCGAAAGGTTCTGGGGTTGCGACCGCGTACCGGAAGACGTAGACGTTGGAAGGCGTCCCACAAGGAGGTCCGACGTCCTTGTGAAGGCCGCAGGAACCCGTTGGATGCGAGAATCACAGAATCGGTCGAAGTGGAGGTGCTTGGGGGAGGCCTATGTCCAGCAGTGGACGTCTTCCGGCTGAAATTATGATGATGATGAATGAAATCAATCGATTCAACTAACAACAGCGTCGAAGGATTAATTTTACAGATTCGTAAATGAAAGTATTAAGTTTCCGATTTCAAGGCAAGCGATAAATACTTTTGACTTCAAATAAATACTCCTTATGCACAAGACTTATCTTATCAAAGTAGATGCAAAGCAAAAGTGGGAAATTTGCAGCTCTTGTACTAAAGAGTAACTAAATACTTCGCAACTGTATTTCCTAGAGATGAAGTTAAATAAGGTTGAAGTTTTAACTGCGAGATTAAAGTTTGAACCTTTAATAATTTACTTTTATGCAATAGTTACGTTTTGTCATCGAGAAAGAAAATAAAAATCAATATTATTATTCTATTTATTATTATTCTCGTTTATTTATTAAATAGATAAATTACCTAATTACATTTTTAAATATTTCTTAAAATATAAAATACTTAAATATTATTATTTCCTTTATTAAACTAAATACATATAAATTATATTTTATAAATATTTTTTTTTTTAATATAAAAACATTTAAAAATATAAAAAAATAGTAGCCCACCGGTATCGGGAACAGGGTCCAAGCTACCGGCGGTCAGTTTGTTTATTTTTATTATTATTATTCTGACTGTTTCATTGGTTAGTCGTTACTTCTGATCCTGAGGTTCTGGGTTCGATTTCCAGGTAGGAAGTGTTATTAGGTTTCTTCCATCAGGACTTTCTCAGTAGCAGCCCGGAATCTGGATCTGCCCGGTTGATGGCAATAGGCTCGCCTCTTATTACAATTGTGGGAATTAAACAAGAGAATGAATTGACAGCAGAATGGAAAAAATGGAATGGAATGGAGAATGTGCAGCAGCGTTCTCTATGCATTTCACCACCATACTATACTGCGATCGCCAACCCGCCTGCCAAGGGTGGCGATTATGGCAAACCCCCTCATTTTGGGGGAGGCCTATGTCCAGCAGTGGACGTCTTTCCGCTGAAATGATGATGAAACATAACTGGCAAAATGTAGGTACCTTTGCCTAATCCTTCGGGGATTATCACCGTGATGGGATTGTAAATCATGTACAGACGATCTGTCAAATTTCGTTAATAGATTTTCAACTTTATCGCTAGAGCAAAAGGCTCAAAGTTGATTGGGAAAATTCGACAGTATCGGATAGCTTGATGTGCTGGCGTCTGTACATTGTATTATTTTCCATAATATTGGATAAGAAAAGGCCTCCATTTTTACCCGACTGCGTCAGAAGGAGGGCCTAAACGGCTTGATCGATTTCAGCTTGAGAGGTGCCGTTAGATTCGTCTTAATTGTGAGAGTGATACTGGGTATATCATAATTGAAAAAAAAATAAAATGGCCGATTTATGGCACAATATGTCATCAAAAAAAATTTTTTTTTTCTCGAGACCTATCGAGTGGGGTATCAAAATAAAGGGTTTTAAAAGGTGATTACAAAAATATATATAACTTATATGGTAAAAGTAATTTGAAGTGACAAAACGTAAAAAACAAGTACCAAGAACTAAATCGTTTGCGAAATCTTTCACATTTGTAAACTAAAAAACTGGGAATAAAAAAATTAATATAAAAAATAAAAAAACCCGTCTGCGAAACTGAAAAGCTACAAACAAGCCCATTTTAAATTAAATAAAAGTTGGAAGCAGGCGGGACCCATACCATTTTTATCATATTTTCAAATTCAAATGGGTCCCGCCTGCTTCCAACTTTTATTTAATTTAAAATGGGCTTGTTTGTAGCTTTTCAGTTTCGCAGACGGGTTTTTTTATTTTTTATATTAATTTTTTTATTGAATTGTTACTTTAAAAAAAACATAACATTTAACATTTATCTTTCTCCCTTCACCATCAAAAGTTTATTCTCCCATCCTACCTACTTAACCAGACATACCTCATCTTCACAGCCTCATAATTACAAATGCTACTCAGCAAGTATTCGTCAAGTTAATTCTCTAAGCTCTTTGAACTATCGCTGGCTGGATGTAAATTCATATTTTTCCGGTCAATGGGCTCGAAAATTACTGGAATTATACGTGCGATGTGCAAGGAGGCGCCCTGTACCCTGCGCTGTGTAGTACTGAGTGCTAACGTTGGTTGCGGTGAAAGATTTGTTTTAATTGAGTTTCTATGAAAGGATTTCATAAATTGACGGATGCTTTGAGGATGTATTTTTTTTTTGTTATGTATTTTCTGGTGTACAGTAGGTAAAGTAATCAATAAATATATATAAATTAAGCACGCTTGCCTTCTCTGTAGTTTTGACTGAATTTGGTAGTCTAAATTAATTTGTACGATTGTTTGTTACGCTTTCACGCTAAAACGGCTGAACGGATTGGGGTGAAAATTTAGGACATCATATGAGGATCATGCGAGTGAAACTGCGGGGCGCAGCTAGAATTGAATATTTGAGATAAGATAATGAAACCTACTTGGAAGAAAATTCATTTTTGGTACTTGCTCGGAAAAACAATACAGCTTTATTTTTATAGTTTTTTAGGATTCCGTACCCAAAGGGTAATAAAAACTTTTTACAAAAAAAAAACAACCGACTTCCAAAAATAATACTAAAAATTGAAAAATAACTTTAATTTCGGAAGTCGGTGTCTTTGGTTTCGCATTTTCGTTTATTGACACCGACTTCCGAAATTAAAGTTATTTTTCAATTTTTAGTATTATTTTTGGAAGTCGGTTGTTTTTTTTTTTGTAAAAAGTTTTTATTTTTCACTTTTTAGTGGGTCCGTTTGTAATTTATCTAAGTTACAATAGCCTAATGTCAACTGCTCATCACTTGTTACAAAATATTGCTTTTCCCGATGTTGGGACGTCCACCGACCCGGAGAACTCCTCAACAACCACTCACCATACGCATTGTGACGAGCATAAATTGCTTAGCAACCATATTAAAGTAATTGAATCAGAACCCGTGAAATATTTGTCATTGAGTAGTTCCAATGGCCATCTGTGGTCTTCTTCATCATCTCCACTTTACCAAATGATGATTTCCGAGAGCAAATGCTCATGTTATTTAAAAAAATACCCAAATTGTTATAGCTTTGCCTATAAAATTTGAGGGTTTCCCTCGATTTCCATGGGATCCTCTCATCAGATTCCAACTTGATGATAATGGGACTACCTCGAGAGTATACCCTTTCAAATAAAAAAAGAATTTTGAAAATCGGTCCACAATTGGGGGAGTAATCGCGTAACAAACACACAAAAAAAAAAAAACATACCGTCGAATTGAGAACCTCTTGAAGTCGGTTAAAAACGGGACCCTATTACTAAGACTCCACTTTCCGTCTCTCCATCTGGCACCAGGCTGTATCTCATGAACCGTGATAGCTAGACAGTTGAAATTATCACAGATGATGTATTTCTGTTGCCACTATAACAACAAATACTAAAAACAGAATAGAATACATGTTTAAGGGGTCACATACAACAATCGTGTTTTTTTTTCCGGTGTTTTTACCTTGTGGTACGGAACCCTTCGTGTGCGAGTCCGACTCGCACTTGGCCAGTTTTTATTTCTTTTTTGAGCGTGAATGTTCTAAGGGCTATTATAATTATTATAGAGTAGACCACACTTTTCAATGGCCAGTCCCCAAAAGCGCCGCAAGCACAATCCGGTCACGCTTCCAAAAGTGTCAGACTCTGCGTGACGTCATCGTTCCCATTCTTTCCCCGTTCACTCATTACTGAACGACTCACTGAGTATGATGGACACGTGTCAAGTCGTGTTGTGTTTGATTGTTCTAAAGAACAGCTATTGTGCCAAAAAAAAAAATCTCCTAACGTAAAATGTCCGTCCGTTGGAGCTGTTTGTATTGTTTAAAATTCATAAGTAAAATTTTTGCGTTTTCGAGCACTTGTAACACTTCTTATGGACAAAACACGTATTCGAATAGAGAAAAAATATTGTTACAGGAATAATAAATGTGCGAGTCCAGGTTGAAATTGAAAAAATGCGACAAACCGAAATGGGAGATTGCACTCATCATTATGAACAACTTTTACTAAGGGACTAAAGATGCAATCGCGGTAAAAAATCAACTGCCCTACATTTTGACGAGTTATGCGAACATAAATGTAGGGAACAGCTGACTTTGTTTTCGCGATTTCAGTTTTGGTCCCATGGTAAAAGTTGTTCATAATGATAAGTACAATCTCCCATTTCAATTTGTCGCATATTTTCAATATCAGCCTGTATATGGGAGTCTTGAGTTCCTGACGTCACTTTCCCTTTAATTTCATGATTGACTCATTAACAACTAGAGGGGCTCGTTGCTAAGTATAACAGCTGCATGGATCGATCAATCAGGTTAAGCTACGCTTGCCGCGGTCGGTCCGTGGATGGGTCGCCATCTCTACATCCTGAAAACCCTCCGTGCCTCGGAAAGCACGTTAAGCTGGTGGTCCCGACTGTCATTCTTGGATTTGTGACAGTTGTTACGGGTCGTCAGAAGCCCGAAAATTTGACAACCACTCTTACCAAGGGGTATTAGAGTATTAGCGTATTACCCAGAAACTGGGTTGTGAAGGTCAGACAGACAGTCGCTCCATGTAAAATACTGGTATTCAGCTGCGACTGAAAGCCGACCCCATCAACAAAGTTGGAAAAAGGCTAGGCAGATGATGATGACTCATTAACAACTTACTGAGTCACTGTGCGTAAATTTCCCATAAAAGTTCCCACGAGTTGACTTTCGTATCCCCTTGAATCAGTAATGAACTGATTCAAGGGGATACGAAAGTCAACCTACAGATTATTGCATTCAGGCTACAGGGAGCCTAAAAAGGCCACTTTGGCAGAATCATAAAATGATAACATTATAAATCATAATAATATGGCGAAGACAGTCCGTGTTTTTTTTTTTTACTGCACTACGTAGGTATAAATAAAGAGATTGGATTTGGATTGGATTTATTGGTATTTTAGCACAGACAAAAAGCAACTGAAAAATCCTTCACCAATGGGAAGATAAATTGATACGATTAACTTAACAGTAAAATGTTCATTATGATTCATAATGTTATAATTTTAAGATTCTGCCAAAGTGGCCTTTTTAGGCCTCCAGGTTTAAGCAATTACTGTCAGCATAAATTTAAACATTTATCGAAGCAGGATGTCAGTTATTGAGTAAAGTTAATAGTCGATAACAACTGCTAGTCTATTCTGTGAAAATGTGAAGTAAGCTTAAATTAAGCTGTCATTCCAACTAATGTTAGGGATCAACAGTATTGACAGCTCACTTTAAGCGGAAGTCCTGCAAGACCTAAACGCAAAGCGAAGGTCCTGCAAGACCTAAACGTAAAAAACGCAAGTTTTAGAAGCAATAAATGTATATGATCGACTACAGTAAACAAAATCAATAAAATATGTGATATTCTTCAGGATATATGCTAGGTAGATAGTGTGTTGAAAACATAATACAACTAATTTGATATGATAAAAAAAAAACAAGAAGATACCTCTAAAAACTTTCTTTTTACAATAAAAACCATATTAATATCGTCGTTTCAGCGTCCACTGCTAGACATAGGCCTCCCCCTATTTTGGGGGGGGGGTTTGCCATAATCGCCACGCTTGGCAGGCGGGTTGGCGATCGCAGTATGGTATGATGGTGGAATAAATAGAGAACGCTGCTGCCCATTCTCCGGTAAGACCCTTAGTCGCCTTTTACGACACCCACGGGAAGTAAGGGGTGGTGCAATTCTTTAAGTCCGGCACCACACAGACACATACATACAATCATTCTGATTTTTTGTCAGATTATTCTACAAGCAACATACTAAAGCACTAGTGTTTTAATTTTTTAGTTTAAACAATAGATGTTTTGGAAATAGATAATTGCTTTTGCAATAAATTACCAGCGTTGAGTCATAGCGCTTCTCTTTCTTTTCTATGCAGTCCGACAGTGACCGCGGTTTAGGTCATGTAGTCCCTTTTACCTCATTTCAGCTTAGTTTTCACGACGAGGTTTCTACAGAATGGATCGGCTGTTCTTTTCACAGCTCAAACTTAAATTATTTATTTTAATTATTCAATAAACCCTGTACTTATTTTTGTTGCTGACGATCCTTCAGGATCAAAAACAAAAGAAAAAGCGGTTCAAACCGGTATGAGAAAGTTTATAGTGGATAAGACAAAGATTAAAACAGAAGACGATTCAGGAGGGGATCGAGGCGGGGGGGGGTGGAAGGGGGTTCAGGGGATCAGAACGGAATAATTCATAAATACGCACTTTTGAATTGTCAATGAGGCGGTCATTCCAAAAGATGAAGCTACGTAGTTGCCCATTCAAAGCGTAGTAGGTTCCTTTAGAGAAGAACGTGCAAGAAACTCCATGAACACTCTTTTAAATCAAAATATTGTGACGAAATATTACACTAATATTATAAGGCCTCTGCCTCGAATCTTGTGGGCAGCGGGGCGGCAGCAGCGGCGGCACGGGAGCGGCAGGATCTAATGCGTAATATCAAATCGGATCTAATGCGTAATATCAAATCGGATCAGAGGGCCGGTCTGCCCTCAAAAACAGCGGCGCGGCAGCGGGCAACGAGCGGTGCACTCCAGTCAAGCGGTGACCGCCTGCGCGTCTGCATTAGGGATTCACTTCTACTTTTGCCCACAATAAATCGAGCGTAAGGGATAAATTTGAATCAAAAAGATGTTGTCGCCGTTGTTCAGATATTTCGTTCGCGAATAAAAACAAATATCTCGACGACACAACCACGAACACAACACTACGCCGCTATAGTGCCGCGCGATCTTCCCGCTGCTTTGGAGAACCGGTCTGCGTTGCCCGCGCCGCTCCCGCACCGCCGCCGCCGCCACCGCCCCGCTGCCCGCAAGATTCGAGGCAGAGGCCTAAAGGCGAAAGTTTGGGAGTGCGTATGTGTGTGTGTTTATATGTTTGTTACTTCTTTACGCTCGAACGGCTGGACCAATTTCGATAAAATTTTGTATGGAGGTAGCTGACACCCTGAATTAACATATAGGCTACTTCTTATCTTGATATTCCAACGGGTTCGACACCTATGCGGGTGAAACCGTGGGGGGCAGCTAGTTGGTTACATAGTTTACGTTGAAATTATACATCACGCTGTCGACGAGAGCGAGAACCATCCATGGTTCTCGCTCGTCGACAGCGTGACGCTCGTGTATTTCAGCACCGTACACGACGACCGCAGTTACTTCTGCCGTTGACTCGTGTCTCTCTTGTTATGAGCACATCGTCATCTGTCTAGCCTTTTCTCAACTATATTGGGGTCGGCTTCCACTCAGTCCACTCTAACCGGATGCAGCTGAGTACCAGTAATTTACATGGAACGACTGCCTATCTGACTTCCACAACCACAACCCAGTTACTGGGTAATACAAAACCCCTTGGTAAGATTGCTAGTCAGACTTTCGGGCTTCCGACGACCCATAACGACTGTCAACGAATGACAGCCGGGACCAACGGCTTAGCGTGCTTTCCGAGCCACGGAGAGGTGTTGGTATGTAAAGATGGTCACCCATCCACGGACCAACCGCGGCAAGCGTCGCTTAACCTGATCGATCGACCCGTGCAGCTGTTATTACTAAGCCACAAACCTCCAGTGTGTATGAGCTGGAGGCCTTAATTTATTGAGGCATCCACAGGAAAGCCCGGTTAAGCAGTCGACAACCCCTCAGGTTGAACTGCGAGATGCCATTTAAAAAAAAAAAGTGTGTATGAGCACATACAAGACAAAAATTACTGAGTTCAAAGTGCTAACTGCAAGGTAAACCTCATCTTTCACAACATCACAAAATCAAAAGAACCCGATTATTATCATTAGTGCCCACTTCTTTGCACTACAAAACACACAAGCAAACTAAAAGAGCACTAACTACCCTTTTTCATCCTCATAATCCTCGAACAGTAACAATCCTAGCTTTGACATCTCACTTTGACACATGATCATCGACGCAAGTTCGCAGTGTCTCGTTAGATGGCGCGTGTGTCGCACGTGCGCACGCGCTCCCTAAACTAATTGATTATAATTACAACCCTTAATTTGTCCCCTTTTTGTATTGCATTGCTCTCTAATTGGAGAATAGTTTTTTGTGTGAAATTATTCTGGAACATGCGCGGCGTGTGACTAGAATTTCGAATCGTGCGTGTTTTGTTATTTGGCTAATAAATGTCACTCCGAAATTCATTTATTCAATAGTTTGAAACTATACAACGTAGTCGTTCATTGTTTAATATGGGCTTGCTAGTCGTTAACATGACTATGATTTTATTTAAATTTTATCATCAATGTGGTGTAAACGAAATGGTGGTCAATATTCCTCGCCTATGTTTGTGTGTTAATTGTCTTGATATGCAACTCCTAATACTTAAATCTGGATACCCATCTTCTTGACACAATCCTTATTCCAAAAAGGATTCCTGTCGCATTTATAGAATAAGCACTCGATAGAATCAAAATTTTTCAAAATAAAATCCGTACTCTATCAATAAATACATCTCTGACAAAGGAATCAATTTACCACACCGCTGAGCTCAGCACAGAACAGATTCTTATCAATTACAATCAATTTCAAAAACCCTATTCGCCCCCTATTTACCTTACATGAACAATTACAACCCTTATAAGTTTTTACCACAAAAAATCGATTCTGATCTATTTTGATTCGATAAAAACTCGAATAGCGTCCACATCAAAGGCTGCTAAGTCCATGTAACGAGTCTAAAGCCATATAAATTATGTATTAACATTTATGTTAAGCCTATTTTCTCGGTTCTTTCGCCACAAATAGGATCGTCCTGCGAGTACAAATCTGGACCGCCATCTGTGACCGAATCTTTGAGCGAACATACGGGCGTCATGGATGTAATAGAGTTTATTTTTCGAATTAGATTTCTTTGTTTTGGATAATTTTGTTCTTGATTAAATAGTTTTGTTTTTGATTACTAGGGGCAGATCTTGCAATCGTCAGATAATTTTTATCGGAAGTTTATATATGGCGGTTTGCCATTTTCTATACAAAAGCTGTCGAAATGATATTTTTGAAAGAAAGAAAGAAAGAAAATACGTTTATTTGCGGCAAACATGACGCATAAAAATAAGGACACAAACAAAAAATAAAACAAAATAACAATTTGGGAGAAAGTATGCGTCACATCTACGCAAATCGGCCATCGCTCAGCATAATGCTAAGACCCTATACGAGACAGAGCCCCAGCGCTGGTTTTCAGCGACAGCCGGCGTCGACGTGATGACGTCAGCCGGTGCAGCATGCGATTAAATATTGACAAAAACAACAATCAAAAACAAAAACAACAATCAAAATAAGAAATAAAATAGGTATACAATACGAAAAGATATTAAGTATGAAATGATATATTAATGGTAGTGGTAAGATTCTGGACAGCGACTCACGCGCTGACGCGCCGCCGCCGGTTATTTATAATCTGTGCGCGAGCGCAACTGTCAGTCTGTCACAAAGCTATACATTTGACGTTTTTACATACTGAACGTACTATTTACATTTTTTATCAAAAATCATGGTGCATAATATAATTAATGTAATATATAATTTTTATTATAATCCTAAGATGGAAGTTATCTGAAGGAATCGGCTTTTAGTAACTGATAGAATTCATCACTGCTCTATGTTTTATGCTAAATATTAATAGTTGGTTGAATCAGTTTAATTTGTACCGAAATAGGATTTAAATTAAAAAAATGGTGAAACCAAAGACCGTTCATAAAATAGTGTCAGCATTTCAATAATATTTTGTTCATCTGTTTAATAAAATTAAGCATAAAAATTATGCTTTTTACTTGTACATATAAACTTAACGACCTTATCATGTTTTTTTTCATTAAACTCTTTAATATTCTCTCTCATTTCTAGACAGATTCCCCCAGACCTGTGCACTTTCCTAGTCAGTGTGTCCCGAGTATTATAGAGGTCGTTAAAATTCAATTGTTGCTAGCTCCCCGGCGGTTCCCCTCTATTGATGTAATAAGTCCATTGAGACTGCATAATTGCAAATCATTTGTGGGTTTTTGTCGATAGTTCCGGCGCAGGAGACCTCTATTATGGAGTGCGGTGAAACGCAAATTTTGTTATAATCGATATCTCATTTACTGCCAGCCGTGTTGTAGGGATGGGTTTATTATTTTGTTATTATAATATTATGTTGTTGTGAGGTTTCATTAACTTTGTTTACTGTTTTCCTTGTCATGTCATCGTATTGACACCTTTATGTGTTAGATAGTAAGTAATTTTAATTCCTAGAGTTACTAACATTTGTTTTCCACTAATCTACTTCATATTTGTCGAAGAATCGATGGCCGGTGGAGCAGGCGAGTCGTGGAGTAGCGCGCTCAGCTAGATCGACAGACGACCTTAAGAAGATGGCTGGGACAGATTGGATGCGGAAGGCAGAGGACAGGGTGTTGTGCCGCAGCGTGGGAAAGGCCTATGTCCAGCAGTGGATTGCAATAGGCTGAGTTGATTGATTGAATCTACTTCACCACATTTGGTTATTACATCTTCCTGATGCCAAGCCACCTTCTCCGGTCTTTACTAACTTTGCCCAGTGCTGTCCAGTGATCGAATGACGCCATCTTTCTACAATACTGAAATTGTGCCTCGTTATTGCATTTCTTCTTCTACACAAGGTTTGGCTGTCCTTATGAACAATTTAATCAACCTACTATGTATATCAGATTATAGTCTGGCTGAACATTCCAGCATTACGATGCTAAAGGCATCTGCCTCCAATATTCCCTTACATAATTCGCCTCATAAACTACAGGCGCAAAAGACCATTCCAGACAGTCATCACAGGGTTATAACAATAAAACTACGTCACCTATTAACATTTATATCTTCGTCTGGAAGAAACCTTCTGAATGTCCTCAACTTTCCCTTATTTTGTCGGTGACTCATCCTTACCCTCGACAACGGTCAATGTCATACGATACGAGAAAACACCATAATACAATTTACCTTCCAAAATTTTCGCACACGTCTCTATGTGTTCGTGTCTAAGTTTGAAGATCGAATGGTTTGTTGTTTGACAGTTGTGTGTATAAGTTTGTGCAATAGGCTGTATATAAGAATGTCTAATGGGGTGGACGCGACGTATTCGCGAATTGAGGCGACTAAGATAACATTGTATATGTTTATTATCTGAATATTGGTCGTATCATGTTAGGTACATTTTTAGATGGGACTTTGGTAACTTTACCTATGTGCTTACAAGCTCGTGAGCTCATGTGTTTCATTGAACTAATAGCCTGTCTAATTATTTCATTGCCCAGCAGGTATTTCCAGACTTGGTCCAAGAAGAGAGAATTAGGTATAGTTATTTATTATTTCCTTTAAAAAGTACGACCAGTTACGTCGTCTTTATTACAAGGATACCTGCGGGGTTTCTAATCCAGACAATGTTTAAAACGTGCTTTGAAAAAACTGGATATTTACTAAGGGACAATTCTAGTAGGTACCTATTTATAAGAGTGTTCGTATCCTAAGTCTCAATGTGTTAAAAATACGTATTATGACAAGTTTTGATGATGAGATTACGACGTTTGCGAATAAAATTTGAACTTTGGTTTTTTTGTGATTTTGAGCAGCAAATTAAAAACAAAAATGGGCTTCGAAAAAAAAAATCAAAATTACATAATTAAAAAACACTTACCTAAATAATGACCACACAGTTACATGCAATTAATGCAAAAACTACCGTAATAGGCAGAGAGCATGCACTTTCGCACCCCTGTACCAGGGGTCGGTAGGGCAATTACCATAGGGGTTTCAATAATTCTTTACGCGCTTAACCTCATTTGTCTGGCTTATTTAAAGACTCAAGGTATTAAGACGGCTCGTGTCGGGATTATCGCTAGCAATATTTGAGTTTGTGTTACACGTGATTGGGAGAAATTGACTTAGGCAAGTGGATCAGTTGGTACGTCATTGTTAGCTTTATAGGAAGATCAATAATAAATTACTTAGGTATAGTGCCAAAGGTTGTCTGGGAAGGATTACTGAAGTCTGACGAGTTCCACGCTCTCTCTGTTTTCCACATTTTGGTATAGATACCTTACTACTTGAAGCCGAGTATTTATGTTTCTTTACTGTTTTTGTCACACTTACGACCCCTTGGGTCCCGTTTAATGGCAAATGACATCGCGTTAAGCCCAAACGGAGATGGCGGGATGAGCTGGACTGCTTTAATAAGGATTGGTCCATGGAAGTTCTGGAAAGAGAGTAGGGAGGCCTTTGTCCAGCGGTGGGATAAATATGGGTATTAATAAAAGACTGTTTGGAAGAGGTGGCAAGCTTGCTGTTAAAAAAATACTAGCTAGTAGTAGACAGGCTAGCATTTTTTTCTCCTGCGTAGGCAGGAGGATAACAGGTGAAGCTAAAAGGTGTAGAATGATATAAAGGGGTTATTTTTGCCCAGAAGTAGAACCTTATACTATCGTATCGAAAAGAACTAAATTAGAATAACGAATGAAATGGTGTCATATTTATTTAAATGTTGATAATATTTACATAATCTAAGCTAATATTTAAAATAATAATATGTACATTTTTATGAAAAAATAACCAAAATAATCAGAGGGCATCAAAAATTTCGTCCGCATCGCTGTCAACAGGAACAGTGGCCAAAAGGCTGGCAGCATTGCTACGTTGCATGGCAATGCTAATTCTTTGGCCAAGAAATAGGCCACCCCTCTGGTCACGTGAAGAGTCGATTAACCGCTTGGCGATATCTCGAAAAACCAAGTGGGCACTCGGTCCCCATGGCCCTAGTGTTTCAACCCCAAACGTCCCGAACATAATATGTTCGAAAATATTTATGATTATTAATATTAAATATTTTAAATATTTAATATTAATATTTTTTTTTTATTTTTTTTTTTATAAGTATTAAATATTTTTTTTTATTAATATTAATATCAGACTTTTGGACTATCATAAAATAAACATATCCCTACATAACAACTTTCCAACAATAAATAAAAACGGAAAATTTAACTCCAATACATTGGCAGATTGTCAATTAGTAGAAATAATAAATCCGACATACAACGCACCCGCTGTTTATCTCGATGGTATCTTCATCCCTCGCCGCTAGGGGGCGGGCAGGGTGCAGTAATTGGGCGCGATGCCGGAGAGATAACGCCGTCTGGTCGGCTGCTGATTAAATGCATGTGCATACTTTTAGAACGCTGCTTGTGGATTACGAAAGATTGGTAAGGTTGGATGGTTGGTTGAAAAGTTATTCACTCTCTGATATTGTTTTTGTTTGTTATTTTTTTGGGAGCTTGTTATCTTTATTTATATACAGGTCGATTACTACAATCGACCTGCATACACCACTTGAATGAAATATCAGTTTAAAAAATCTGTGTTTTTTTTTTTGTAAACTTCACAGACACATGATAGATGCGTCTTTCCATTCTCTACAAGGCCAGAACGCAGCCATAAGAAACTGCTCGCGTATACTTTGTATTGCTCTTTTTAAATCTGCGATTACAATGTACTTATACACGAATTTTGCGTACTGCTAGTGTATAGTTTCTAACGTGTACGCACGCATCCTGGTTCCAAACTATACTACCTACATCACTTACGCCTGACAAGAGTTGAGATATAGTTTAATAAAATAATATTTTGTTCTGGCTCCTCACTCCGCTCGTCGCGCTCGCACTCGCTGCGCTCGCAATTGAATTGTCTCTCGTTTTCTGTCAGCCATGTCGCCGCTCGCGCTATCCTGCGCTCGCTCCTTTGTGTCAGCTAGGTTCTTGATACCCTGGGTAGCCCCTCGCTTACGCTCGGGGTTGATTTGCTGTGCAGTCTGTATTTATGATAGGATTGTCGTATTTTTTAAGTAAAAAAGTATATAAATAATGGAAATAAATTGATAGGTGATTATTTATTTGATGTGCAATTAATAATATCCCGTTTGTGTTTACCGCAAAAAATACTAAGAAATTAGTCTATGTTTGATATGACCTAATCTTTTACGAAGGTTATAGTATACGGAGTAGATACGGAGTATATTATATGTATAAGGTGTAAAAAAATTAACCTTACAAACTTTAAGAGGTGCTTTAGACCATTGGACTGAACAACTTTCACTATGAGACCAACTCTGAAATCACGAAAAAAAAACCACTGTTTAATACGAAAGTTCATTACCTACTTGATCAAAATGTATGAAACAGCGGATTTATTTTTCGTGATTTCAGAGTTGGTCCCATAGTGAAAGTTGTTCAGTCCAATGGTCTAAAGCACCTCTTAAAGTTTGTAAGGTTAATTTTTTTACACCTTACATAAGGAGGTCAACAAATCAAAATGGCGAGCATGCAACTGCTTGCGTATATGTACACGATTAGTCCGTATGCGTACTGGCACTGTATACTATGGAATAAGATAGTTAGATAGGTCACTACGAAGTATACGCGAGTATTTGCGTACTGCTCTTGTATAGATTGGAAGACCTTAGTAAAAAAGTGATTTACAATCCATGCTCGATTAGTTTCACACCCTTTCGTTCTGGCCTTGTATAGAATGGAAATACGCTTGATAGATATCTAAACATAAGGAAACAGTCATTCTCAAATCATATTTCAAGTAACTGCGCTAACAGCGGTCGTTTGATGTTGATATCCAGCCAATTTAAATAGCCCTATATATATGTACAAACCTGTATAAGAGGTTTCATCATATTTAAATACTCCCCGGATGAAAAACATAAAAATATATCTGAAGATTACGGCGATCTATTTTTAATACCTCCCCTACCTAGTAAGCCTATAAAGCAGTCTGTCTTTCTCTGAAAGAGGAGATGACGAAATGCTATTACACCATCCAACACTGAAAGGGATCACATCGATATTGGTTTAAAAGGATCATCTGGTTATTTATTTTACTAAATGGATAACAAATATCTCCAACTCAATTATGACGTATTGGTGTACAGTCAACAGAAGAGATAAGTATGCAGGATCGTCGGATATAGTTGAAGTTTAGTATGAAACCGATGGATGTTGTCGGCTGAAATTTAATTTGATAAATGAGCTGTTTGTTTTCTATTAATAAAGTTAAATTTTGTTCGAAAACATCCACCGGTTTCTTACTAAACTTCAACTATATCCGACGATCCTGCATACTTATTTCTTTTGTTGACTGTACATTTTCACCTACCTATCAACGTGCCAAAAGGTGCTCACATAAAGAATCGGGTTTTCAGACCCGACTTCCAGTACCGATCTCTGCAGGCTGATCTTCGGAAGGAAACGGTGACATGTTTTACCTGTTTCCTTATGCGTAAGCGCATAAGTTAATGTGGGACTATTTCACCCGCACCGATCAGTACTGACTCGTCTTTACCGGTATACCGCTTCTTTATGCAAGCACCTATAAAAGGTAATAAGGTATTTTTTGTGACAATAAAATGCATCTACGAATTTTAATAAATACCTAAGTAGCAGCAGCTGTTGATCTTCATCTCAAATCGTTAAAGTTCAATGAAGAAAAGGGCTCCCCACATACGTGGCAATGTTGCCACACAAAGTGATTTGCAAACTCGTAACTTTGCCACCGCTTCACTCACAACCCACAACTTCGCACGCGAAAACAAAATTAGCATATCCCACAGCTTTAAGTAATTAAGTGTCTTTTTAAAGCAATGATAATTACCGATTCAGCCTTTGTAGACAGCCTTTTAATCACGGCCCTTTTGCAACAATTCTGCTTACCCTAATGACGTCATCGTGACATAGTGTTCAGGATAGGGTTGGTACTCTGTAATTACCCAGAATCAGGGTAATTCGGACCGCTGAGTATGCTGAGCTTTTTGCTCGTTAGCCCTGATGTGAGATGCTAGAGAGAGCGATGAGCGGAGCGGAGAATTACTAGCGATAATATATTTAGGCTTGAAATTCACAGCATGGACCTTTTTTTTTGCGGAATCGGCCCACTCTCGACCTCGATCACGCCTGATGGAAAGCGATGGATGAGGTCTATGACGAAACGAGCGTGCCCAGAAGATGCCTAAGGCACTGGTACTCCCACGCATCGACGAAACACGGCAGGCTTAACAGCGCAACTAGCCAGAGATCTGAGTGAGTAAAGAACTTACCTAAAATGTGCCTTATAAACAAAAGTAAGTTCACAGAGTCAATATACATACACATCCCAATGGTTTTCATAAAATGACTGCCCATGATCTTTCACGCCATTTGCAGAAAAGTAATTTGGGAAGCAAGTTAACTTGAAAAAATACTTAATAACATGAAAAGAAACACATTAAAACATCCCGCCAAACGCCACGAGGGATGCGGAAACATTTCAGTCGCACCGAGTGTGTCAACTAACTATTGCGTGAGTACCTAATCATTAAGGAGCTCACAAGACCTAAACACAAAAAACGCAAGTTTTAGAAACAATAAAAGTATATGATCGACTACAGTAAACAAAATCAGAAAAATATATGATATTCTTCAGGATACTCGTACATGCTAGGTGTGTTGAAAACATAATACAACTAATTTGATACGATAGAAAAAAATCAATATAATAAAATACTAGTGTTTATATTTAAAATAATAATAATAATATGTACATTTATATGAAAAAAAAAAGTAAAATAATCATAGGGCATCAAAAAATTCGTCCGCATCGCTGTCAACAGGAACAGTGCCCAAAAGGCTGGCAGCATTGCCACGTTGAATGGCAATGCTAATTCTTTGGCCAAGAAATAGGCCAGCCCTCTGGTCACGTGAAGAGTCGACTAACCGCTTGGCGATATTTTGAAAAACCAAGTGGGCACTCGGACCCCATGGCTCTAGTGTTTCAACCCCAAACGGCTCGAACATATAACTCCCAATCAGGTTGGAATATTTTCGCCGTTTGAGGTTTTCTGCACCTGCAGCAGCCGCTCCAGCACAGCCCACCGTGCTAGGAAGATGAGATGGCGCAAGGGTGTCGACACATGTTGCATCCCACACCAAAGGTCTGCCTAACTTCCAGGGCATTATGGTCATCCCGTCTGGTCTCTTCCCTAGTGTTTTAGTTTTTTAGTCCAAACATTCATCATCATCATCATCATTTCAGCCGAAAGACGTCCACTGCTGGACATAGGCCTCCCCCAAATTTGGGGGGGGGTTTGCCATAATCGCCACGTTTGGCAGGCGGGTAGGCGATCGCAGTATGGTATGATGGTGTAATGCATAGAGAACGCTGCTGCCCATTCTCCGGTCTCCCTTAGTCGCCTTTAACGACACCCACGGGAAGTATGGGGTGGTGCTATTCTTTAAGTCCGGCACCACACAGACAAACATTAGTGATTTTTTATTTTAGTGATTTTTTGTAACTAAATAATTGCTTCATATTTTTCAATAAATTACCAGCGTTGTGTCATCGCGCTTCTCTTTCTTTTCTATGCAGTCCGACAGCGACCGCGCTTTAGGTCCTTTAAGCTCCTTAAAACAATCGACGCGCGTAGTCGTATGCCGCGCGGGAAAACGTGAAACCGTTGTCAGTGGGCCCGTACCTCAACTGTGCTTCATAGAGCGTGGAAGAGCCGCGTCATCGCCGCTCCGATTGCCGGTGAAATGGCTGGAACGCGAGAAGGGATGTCTCTTACCTCTCCAAGTCGATACATCCCATAGAGAAGATTATACTAAGATTAATGACGATGTAATGAAGGAAAAACAGTGATAATACATGAGGGGCTTTCATTTATCAAAGAGTTGACTCGATCAATTTCTATCTTGCCAGAAAAAACAATGGAAGTTTTCTTTTTTGGTGGTTCGTGATAAAGAAAAGCGAAGGGAACAAAATATTTTTTATGTGTTAGGTTAACATGGTACTTATATGTTCTGTAAAAGTATAAAAAAACATGATGACTTCTTAGGATCGGATGAGGATTTTTCTTTCCTCAAAACACCATTTCAGATACCGATCTACATGGTCTTCACAGACCTGACCAAGGTTATGTCTCTGGGACCTCTATAAGTTTGTTTCGGCCTTCCTTCTCAAAGTAGTCAGATACAAAACCACGACCTCATCTAGTTTAAAAAATATAATTGACGTGTAAAAGTGTTTGTTCAAACCTACTTACAGAAATAAAATCCTACTATCACACTAATATTATAAAGGCGAAAGTTTGTGAGTGTGTGTGTGTATGTGTGTGTGCGTGTTTATATGTTTGTTACTTCTTCACGCTCATACGGCTCGACCAATTTTGATAAAATTTTGTATGGAGGTAGCTGACACCCTGGATTAACATATAGGCTACTTTTTATCCCAATATTCCCACGGGATCGACACTTACGCGGGTAAAACCGCGGGGCGCAGCTAGTAATATTATAAATGCGAAAGTTTGTGAGGATGGGTGAACGTTTGTTATTCTTTCACGCAAAAACGACTGAACGGATTTGAATGAAATTTTACAGTATGGCTTATATATTATCAGAATAACACATAGGATACTTTTTATCCTGTCATTCCCACGGGATCGACACTTATGCGGGTGAAACCGTGGGGCGCTGCTACTCATTTAGTAAAGTGAAATAAACAATAAGAAAAGCGACGCTTTCGGTTTGAAAATAAAGTTTCACAATTTTAACTACCTAACTGGTATTCAAGTATTCATCATGCTATTTAAACATTTATTAAACTTTCCAAAAGTACCAACTTAGAGAAACAAACCTAACATCTAAAAGCTCTTAATTTAATAACCTCGAACGACGACAATTTTAACGAAATCATCCAGACGTTTGCTTTCTCCATAATTAAATGAACTAAATGCTTTGCGAGAAGATAAGTGAGTACCTAAGCTATCGCGAGAACTGTTCCCGCAAGAGGTCTCCAAACAATACGACAATTAGACAATAAGGTCGGACCGTGAATAGCTTAATCTGGAAGCAAATGCTGTTAACATTCCCCCTTAGCCATTGTTGGGGCGACAGACGGGCGCGAAAAACGCTGACTGGAATTTTAATTGATTGGTAGTGGTCTTAGGTTTTGCAAATGTGTGGCTATGATTATTTATTTATTTAAACTTTTCGCACAAAAAGGTACAAAGGTGGACTTAATGCCTTAGGCATTCTCTACCAGTCAACCAAGGGTGGTGAAGAGATTGGATGGCAGGTGCTTTGGTTGAGAGGAACAATGATTTAAAAAAAAAATTAAAACTAAGTACACAAATACATAAATAGGTTATATACACATACATACTATTGACTATAATACATACTTATAATATATATAGGTATATACATACAAATTCAAGGGAGAGAGGTGTTGAGATGACTTTACGCTATTTGTTTTGAAAATAACTCTGCAATTTCCGCTTAAATGCATACCGACTGGTGGTATTATGATACATAGTTGCAAATAAGATGCATTGGAGCAGTGGTGGCCAAGTGATAACGGCCGCGACTTACGAGTTGTAGGTCGTAGGTTCGAACCCAGACAGGCGCTTTGCCTTGTGTAAATTATTTCATCACCACTGCTCTCAAAACGGTGAAGGAAAACATCGTGAGGAAACCGGCATGTCCTAGAACCAAAGATTCGAAGACATGTGACATCTGCCAACCTGCACTGGGCCCGCGTGGATTACGGCCCATTTCCTCTCACCGCGAGGAGGCCTGTGTTTCAGCAGTGACAGCATTATAGGCTGATTATGTATTTGTATGTTATGTATGTTGCTAATAAGGATGGGCGTTTAATGTAGGCATGTATGTGATTCAGTTTCTGCCATGGCTGTCTATTGCTTCTACATAAAGTGGCGGTTCTTGTGATACACCTTAAATTGCTCAGGTGTAGTAAATTATATAATTATATGTGAAGACAATGCACCTAGAATAAAATTACTGTAGATAAAAAGAGTTCAAAATAAAGCAATGAAAGGTAAATTAACTATGACATAGATCAGATACATGGTGGCACAACTTAGTTATGTCACCATAAAATCGAACGTCACAAGAGTCATCAAACCTACCCTTCAAATTATCAAAAAGTGCAACTTTAAAAAACCTGGGCCCAGTTTCTCGAACGAAAATCATCGCAAAATCTTAAACCTTTGCGATTGGCTGTTAATAAATCATTCAACCAATCACAGCAGATTACGCTCGATTGACTTTTTTTTTTTTTTAATTAGCCTGTACTACTCCACTGCTGAGCAAAGGCCTCCCCCAAATTCTTCCAGGTATCCCAGTCTAGAGAGAGTAGAGTCACCTCAATCCAACCCTTGCAGTATGGGTCTAGGTCGTCTCGCCACCTCTTTCTGAGCCAGTCTCAGCGGCGCCGTCCATCCACAGGCACCGACCGCGTGAAGACTGTTGTGTGACCCAGCGGTCACTGTGCATGCAGTTAATGTAACCCAGCCAATCCCATTTCAGCTTGATTGACAATGTGTCACATTAATTTTGCGATAATTTTCGACCAAGAAACTTGTCCTAAATCATCATCATCTGCCTAGCCTTTTCCCAACTATGGTTGGGGTCGGCTTCCAGTTTTAACTGGATGTAGCGGAATACCAGTATTTTACATGGAGCGACTGCCTATCTAACCTCCACAACCCAGTTACTGGGTAATACGATACCCCTTGGTACGACTGGTTGTC
Organism: Mesoligia furuncula; assembly: GCA_916614155.1. Lineage (NCBI taxonomy): Eukaryota > Metazoa > Arthropoda > Insecta > Lepidoptera > Noctuidae > Mesoligia > Mesoligia furuncula. The sequence continues at coordinate 24,433,949 of OU744800.1, read as the reverse complement.
AGACTTTCGGGCTTCTGACTACGCGTAACGACTGTCAAAGATCCAGGAATGACAGCCGGGACCAACGGCTTAACGTGCTTTCCGAAGCACGGAGGGGTCACGGTATGTAAAGATGGTCACCCATCCACAGACCAACTGCGGCAAGCGTAGCTTAACCTGATCGATCGACCTGTGCGGCTGTTATTATTTAGCCACGGGCCCCTCAGAAAAAACTCGGAAGAAACTTGTCCTAAATATTGTACCTTTATTCCTTCTTAAAAACCGCAGGTCTACACAACCTGCTCTCATTGTTACCGTCGCAGTGTCACCACGACCTGCTTTCCCGGAAATCTTGGTAAGCGTCATTTGCACTTTTCTCGCGGTACAAAAACATCACTGGAAAGATGAAAAATGAAATATCACGAGCAGCCCTCGGTTCGCAAGAGCTTCAAGCTATTTGTTAGCAGATAATACGTTTTCTGTGAAAACAATGCGCTCTGAAGATTTCTTATGAAGTGGTTGCCAGCATTGTTGGTTTGAAAACGATGTGATTGTGGCAGTTTTATTTATTGCTGTTCTGATTTTTTTATTCTTTGGTACAGTTTTATGATACGATGATAAACTAAACATATAATGAAGTCAATAATAGATTCCCACGTGGAAATTACAGGTAATAATAAAAAAAATAAGCTAGATGGAGTTGCTCAGGGGTCAAACTTAAGTCTAGACATAATCTTGGTCAGTTCATGTGAGGATCATGTAGATTAGTGTCTGAAATTAGGAATAACATTTTTAAAGGAAAGAACCACACAGATTTGAATGGACCTGTCCAATCCGTACAAGCATAATCAGTAATCGTGTAGAACTCAGAACTTAGGGAGCTCAACAACTCGACAATTAATACCAAAGATAGGACATTTCGGTACACCGCATAAAATACTCAAATTGCCTGAACACCATTAAAACTAACTAAGAAAGATGAAAAAAATTACTCAAGTCCTCACATTCACTGACAAGCAATACGTAGTGTATTGCTTGTCAGTGAATGTGAGGACTTGAGCAATATAAAAAGTCACTTGCAAAGTGCCTAAAGAAATCTAAATGTTGAACTAAACCACACAAGTACCATAACAGTACCAGCCGTGGTACTCAGTATGCTAAATCATGTAGATAATTAAATAATACTGCTGTATTGAGAACACGCGGAGGCAATACGAAATACTGAAGGGTTAAAAAAATTTGTTTTAGTTTTGTTGTATTCATAATGCATAATAAAATACATTTGAATGTTGCTTTTCACTCGAAGAAGTTGGAAGGCGTGGTTTCGGAAGTATTTCGTGATAAGTTAGTGGCTTTTTTATATTGCAGTGTATAATACTTTACAAAGTAAATATTGATGTGAAACTATCTGAAGAAATCAAACACAATAACCATTCACAATGTATTAAAGTTATTGAATGTATCAATCTCTAACATAAACATAAACAAAATCCGTACCTACACTTTTCTCTGCACGGTTGTACCCACTCTCTGAGCTCCGATCACCCATTTCCTAGAGCGACAACCTTTTAGCGCGGCTCTTTCATCGTGACGCGTATCAATTTGTTTGACAGACACAATTTACATACTACCGTAAAATCGAATAGGTAGGTATACCTGGGTATACAATACATAGGTTATATACGTAAACAGAAACCTGGGTACATAGGTTGTTATGTTTGCGAAGTAACTTCCTAGAATTATTTTTAAAACGCACCTTGGTATTATTGGGTTTGTTTGTACAAAAAGGTTTAATAATGTTGTGCATTGAGCTCGCTTTTGATAAATATACAAATTGCAATTTATTGCTGGTTGTATAAAAACCACAAAAAAATGTAGCAATGCGACTAGCTGATTCTGTGTTTTCTGGAAAATACTGAATGTTTTGGTATCCTAGTTTTTACCTTTTCAAACATAATTACGAATTTATGTAGGACAAACTATACCTGTGGCTTCGCTCACGTTGCAATAATTTGTGAGAACTTGAAATCATGGTATAGATAATTTGATAAGAAAATAATTCACTGACAGTTGCTCCTATTAATATAGACTCGAACTTGTTTATGTAGGATGAACATGTTTTTGTACTAACACTAGTTTGTAAGTCGTGTGTGTACTAACCAAAAAGACATTAGTCTGAAATAAAAGGTTTTTATTTTTTAATTAACACGCTTTTATTAGGTCGACCTGTATGTAACTAACTATGTAATGGAATCTAAGGTAACTAATTTAACCATCTTCCAAGGGTCGTAGCGTAATGAAAATTGGCAGCTGTATGTAGTTCTGATGACAATACAATAATATGGTACTGTTGAACTGATCTGATGATGGAGCCGGAAGATATGAACTGGAACTTCATGATGGAAAATCGTATCAGGGCTGTTTTGGATTTCATAGAAAAGTCTTGTAATGAACTTTGACCACGATTACGTTTCAAGATCTGATGACGAATCCGGAAGATAGGCACTGGCATTCCATGATAGAATATCGTATCATAGTCGTGTTTACACGCGTGTTTTTCTAGTGTTTTTAAACTATTAATTTATTTATAATGATGTTTAGGTACGCAAAGATTAATAAAAAAAACTTCGCCAAACAAACTGCCACCCAATACGCAATTCGCGATAGACTTGGAACTACGGAAATGGCATTATTCGTAAAACATCAAGATGTCTTATCGAAAGCGAAGACACCGGAAAGTATCATTAAGTATTGACGGCACGATGGGGGTGAACGAAAGCAGACTCATGTCCGTATGGGGTGCGCCCCGCTTCGGCCAAGTAATGCCGAGTTGTATGGGAAATGTCATGGGACTGTCAAGGAAGGGATATTAGAAATGAAAGGGGAAGATTTTAGATTTTGGGAAATTAGTTAGAAAGTTTTTGGGTGATGGAAATGATAAAAGAATACACTTTTTATCTTGATGATAGCAATGTATCTTTTTGTTGTACAGAAACGGACATAGGGTACCTTTCACCCCGAAAAAAATTGCTGCTCCCGAGCAAAACAACTAAAACGTTATTATGATAATAGATGGCGCCACGTGTCTTTCGAATGGAATCGACACTTATGCGGGTGAAACCGCGGGGCGCTGCTAGTTACCTATATATACAAATTATACCAACAAGAGGCTGAACTAAGTAATGCTATGAGTATGCGACTATGTGCAGACCGTTTTCATAGATGTTAAACATTTCCCGTACTCCATTTTTAGCAAAGTCCGCTGAAAAGCTATAAATTCGTTTCCAAATCATGATAGTATAATTCAGACAGCTTGTTTCCTCACCCCTAAACCGCCTTACTTTAACACTAAACTACAAATTTTACATACCCCAAGTTTACATAAGAAGTGCAGTTAATTCGTTCGGCTTCCGATCGCGCTGCAGTGTTGCGGTGCGCGCATAAATTGTTGTATCGTGCCATTCGACGTTATTTATGTTACGTGGATGCGCGATCTCAGACGCATAAATACGATTCGGAGACTTGAGAGCCGTACTAGTGGTCAAGGAATCACAGTGTGATTAGCACCAAACGATGAGGTGAGAATCGGTGAGTCAGAAATAACTGTATGACATGTTATGATGACTCAAACTCTTTATTTTTTTTTTTTGCGGATGGGAAATCATCAAATGACTCCTCCCGCTCTGGGTGGAGCGGAAGGGAGTGTCAGACTCTTACTGACTAAAACCCACCCGTGTTCCTTCCTTTGCCCTTTATGTTCCGGGCCAGCGGTAACCCTTTCGGACAATCCCGCTGACCCGGCAGGCTTCGGCCCTAAGGGGGGGCTCCTCCTCGATGCTGACATCTCTTTGCGGCGCGCGTGGAACACGTACGCGCCGTCCGGCACGGGTCTGGTCCTGATCGGACCGGCCCGCGCCTCCGGTGGCCGGGAGTCGTCACGCGGCTCCCGACGCCCGGAGCGTCTCCCGCGGCGGCTGGGACGGCAGGCTCTCTCTCTGAGCCGTCCCGCCACCTCCTTCGCTAGCATGACTGCTTCGCAGAAGGAGGTGACTGCCTCCCACTCCCTCTCGCCCCGGACCATGGCTTGCACCAGGGCCGGACGCGAGAGGTCGCCGCCGCTGCCGATCGCCTCTACGTGGACACGGCGGTGCTCTGCCCATGCGGGGCAGACCTCCACCGTGTGGTCCACCGTGTCCTCTGGGCGATCCTGGCAATGGTGACACCCGGGCGTTTCCTCCCGCCTGATGATGTGATGACTCAAACTCAAAGCATTTATTTCAATTTATCCTCTATAAATTGAAATAAATGCTTTGAGTTTGAGGAACAGGGTGTAAAGTTCGATCAGCCTCCATAGAAAAGGTACGATCCTCCGACCAGATGAGCGTAGTGTCAGGTGGGTGACTGCCCGACGATTGATGTCGGGACGTTGTACATATGCCAGTCGCGCGGTAAATTTTGCTGGCGCGATCCAGAATTTTGCGTGACGTCAGTATGATGCGTAGTTTGTATGTGGCGCTAAATTAAACCATTTACAGGCACTTTTGAATTATCAAGGAGTCGGTCAGTCAGTAATATGAAGCTAGTTGCCAATTCCAAACCGTAGTAGGCACCTATGGAGAAGAACGGGCCCTTGGTTGACTGGTACAGAATGCCTAAGGCATTAAGTCCGCCTTTGTACCTTTTTGTGCGAAAAGTTTAAATAAATAAATAAACGGGCAAGAAACTTCATGGCCACTCTTTGATGGGAGTTTATAGGGCACATGATGCAGTTCACGATATGTGTTTCACCATGATTTCACTTAGATATTTGACGAAATTATAAGATCAGTATGTGCTATGTATAAATGCATAGTGTTACTTTTGAGGCAAGGCAAAGAACATACCGGGTTAAAGTCAAAACCGACTATCTGCGATTTTTTTCAGTTTGTCACTTGATTTTTAATTCTCTAAAGATACACTTTCTCGTTTTATTAACCGACTTCAAAAAAGGAGGAGGTTTCTCAATTCGACCGTATATATATATATTTTTTTTTTTTATTTGTGTTCGCGGATAACTTCGTCGTTTATGAACCGATTTTGATTATTATTTTTTTGTTGGAAAGGGGATATGCCAAGGGTGGTCCCATGATAAGGAAACCAGGATCTGATGATGGCATCCCAGTGAAATCGAGGGGAACTTTCGAAAATTGTAGGAGCGACTAGTGCGTTTGTTAATTTTTTCATTAAGTATTTTAAAGCACTACAATTTGATGAAGGTCTGGAGTCGATCTGATGATGGAGCCGAAAGACAGTCGAGGGGACTCCTCAACGATTTACAGCAGTTACCTTGTGTTTGGGCTTGATTAATTTGTATTGATGTGAACTTTACACCTAGATGGGTTGCGACTGTCATTAGGGGTCTGATGATGAAGACGAAGGACAGTTAAGGGAACTCCTCAACAGTTTACAGTAGCTATCTTGTGTATGTTCACCGATTACTCGAAGACGGCTGGACCGATTCCAAAAGTTCTTTTTTTATTTGAAAGGGTATACTCTCGAGGTGGTCCCATTATCATCAAGTTGGAATCTGATGAGAGAATTCCATGGAAATCGAGGGAAACCCTCAAATTTTATATAGGCAAAGCTAAAGCGATTTGGATATTTTTTAAAGTAACTTGAGCATTTGCTCTCGGAAATCATCACTTGGTAAAGTGGAGCTGATGATGAAGATCACAGATGGCCATCGGAACTACTCACTGACAAATATTTCACGGGTTGCGATTCGATTACTTTAATATGGTTGCTAAGTAATTTATGCTCGTCACAATTACGTATTGCGAGTGATTGTTGAGGAGATCCTGGTTTTTACCGGGAGAACTCCTCAACAATTAACGTCCCAGCATCGGGAAAAGCAATATTTTGTAAAAGGTGATGAACAGTTGGCATTAGGCTTTTGTAACTTAGATAAATTACAAACTGACCCACTAAAAAGTGAAAAATAAAAACATTTTTACAAAAAAAAAAACAACCGACTTCCGAAAAAAACACTACAAATTGAAAAATAACTTTAATTTCGGAAGTCGGTGTCAATAAACGAAAACGCGGAACCAAAGACACCGACTTCCGAAATTAAAGTTATTTTTCAATTTGTAGTGTTTTTTTCGGAAGTCGGTTGTTTTTTTTTTGTAAAAATGTTTTTTGTTTCTTAATTCAGTCTACTAAATATGTAATCGGGTTTTTACATTCGGTAACTCGGGAACGGTAAGTCCTGCGGTTTAGTTGGCTTTACCAATAGATAAAGAATCAAAATGGCAATTCGAATGGTAAAATCGCAGATAGTTGGTTTTGCCTATAACCCGGCGAATTATAAAAGATTTACAGATATTATGTCAAAGAAATGTGGCCGTTTCTGTGTCCATCAAGTTTGTAAAATGCATAATCAGCCCACAATTAATGTTCCTACAGCTGGGATACAGGCCTCCTCTATTCGTGAGGAAGTGGGCTGTACTCTACCAAGCGGGTCCAGTGTGGGTTGGTGGTTGGTTTGCAAAATGCATACAAAAGAAATCCTAACATCCACTGCTTTATTGAGTAATTTACACGGCCTCCCAAATGCCCCTTCTTTGGTATTGTACGTCGAATCGTTGAGCTCCTCTAGTTTGAGTTGAGTTACACTATTTTTGACAAATGCGTGCACTGACTGGACAGGTCTACTCAGTCTGTGTGGTTCTTTCCTCAAAAGACCATTTCAGACACCAATCTACATACTCTTCACATTATCTGACCAAGATTTTGTCTGAACTTTAAAAGAGACTGTGACCTCTGAGTTTGTTTCGGCCTTTCTTCTCAGAATAGTCAGATAGGTAACGCCGACCTCATCTAGTTTAAAAATATGATTGACGTGTAAAAGTGTTTGTACAAACTTTCTTACAGAAAATAAATCATTTATCATTTCCTTCTCGTCATCCTAACTTAGTAGAGGAAAACGTGATTCATAACTGGTTGTGAACTTTTTTGAGAATGCGCAGCCCATTCTAATCTTGCGACATCTACCAACCCGCACGGGGCCAGCGTGGTAGGTTATAGCCTACTCTCTCTCGAAGGCAGAGGAGGCCTGTATCCGATCAGTGGGAACATTCAAGACTGATTATTCTAATATTCCTAGTCCAGTCCACACATATATGCCCTATCCACCAGTTTCCCTGGTAGGGGACACTTCACGAGCCACTACCTCTGTGAATTATAAGACGGTACTAAATTCCGCGATTCAATTTATGAGTTATCGTAAATTTTGACGAGTTCCGCCGTCGCCTGATTTAATTACTCCGTCGTAATGATTGTTTTACTGCTGATGCGAGTAAATTGCTTACGCGAATGTTTAATATCGATGTTTTATTTAGTAGGAAATGGCGCGATGTAATACAAATTTGCCTGGATATTGTTATATTTATAGTCTTCCAGAATGAATTTCAGCCATGGTAGCCAATCTCAGCGACTACTAGGCATCTATGCGGGAGATATTACAGTGCACAAGTGTTTGTGCAGACACACATGAACTCACACTTCCATCACTCTCATAAATAAGCTAGATCGGGTACATTTATGTTTATTCAGATGTGTTTTCTCGCCGACAAAAATTACCAAATTAATGAACTTTTAGAAACTCCACGTATATTATGTCCTTTTGTTCCCTATCTAGGTATCTATCAATATCGCAAAAATTACTACACTATATTGAGAGCAATTGTTTGCTAGAAAACAATTTAAGTTATATTTTAATCAGACGCAAACGCTTCTCTACTCCCTTCCCACTGCTTTCTGTTTAAAGCTGTTAAGAACCAGTTCTTGTTGAAAGAGTTCAGCTCATCCCGCCATCTCCGACTGGGCCTGCACCAATGTCGCTAGCCATTATAAAAGTAAATATTCAATTTAAGTAACCAAAAATATTTTAACCTATTTTTATTTTTTTTAATAATAAAAAAAATAAAAAAAACCTACAGAAAGACCCAAAAAAGAAAAAGCCCTTAAACGCTACAAACACTCTATTAACACAAAAACCGACAAAATCCGGTCCCAACATTTTCGACCACAAACTTTCATTCAACGCGACCTTTCTATAGGCCGTTATCACACTATACAGTCTATTGAGAGAACACGACGCACGGTGATTGATATTAATAGTCGGCCGTGTGTAGGCGGCTTTATCTTCAACGTCTATGGGTAGTTGTAGGCCTTTTCATAAAATAGGACGGAGCTGGCCAAATAGTTTGTAGTTTTTTAGAGTCCTCCAAGTTTTGAAGTGTGGACGTAAATCCGGGGCGTTTGAAAGGGTATGGTAAATAGAATAAGTTTTAGAAGTGTTGATAAAGTATTCTGGTGGAAAATGTTTTGATAATAAAACTTTATGGCTCTAGTATTGGGACGGGTTTTGTAATAAAACGTTCTTACTACCACAACAAAGTGCTTACCATTTCAGTATTAACATTAGATAATAATTGAATTAATTCACGTTAGGCTGAGAATCAGCACTTTTCGAACGACAAAATACAAAAGACAGTGCCCCAAAACGCCCGCCCTTCACCACTTCCCAGTGCTTTCACTGGGGAGAAGAAGTGGCGCAACAAACTCCCCAGCAGCACAGCCCGCTGTTCAGTTAAGAACAGATAGTAGGACTTAAAAAGGTATGAGGAACTGGGTGTAAAGTTCACTCATACTCTATAGAAAAGGGAGGATCCTCCGATCAGACGGGTGTTGTGTCTGGCGGGCAACTGCCCGATGATTCGTGTCGGGCCATTGTTAGTTGCGCGGTAAACTCTGCTTGCGAGTTGCAGGATTTTGTGTGACGTCAGTATGACCCGTTGTTCGCATGTGGCGTTGTAGATACCGCTACAGACTGTTATTTTCATAATGGGAAAGTGTGTCTGTCTGTTACCGCTTCACGCTTAAACCACTGAATCGATTTAGATGAAATTTAGTATAAAGATAATTTGAGTCCCGGGAAAGAACATAGGATAGTTTTTATCCCGATATTCCCACGGAATCAACACTTATGCGGGTAAAAGCGCGGGTTGCTGCTAGCACTTTTATAACACAACATCAGGTATGTATTTCTCAAAGGGTTAGGCAGAGAATTTATAGTAGGTACGTCCACAATTCGCTAATGTTAATTATCTCATATTATTAAAAACTACCTGTGCCCCGCGGTTTCACCCGCATAAGTGTCGATCCCGTGGGAATGTCGGGATAAAAAGTAGCCTTTATATTAATCCAGGGTGTCAACTACCTCCATCCATTTTTTTTTTTTAAATTGGTCCAACCGTTTGAGCGTGAAGAAGTAACAAACATAAACACACACACACCCTCACAAACTTTCGCCTTTATAATATTAGTGTGATTCGTAAAAATAACACGTAAAGGAATGGTTTTTTTTTCAAGCTTTCTAGTACTCGTTGGCCCCATGTATTTATGGATGTAGAAATGTTCGTCCATTTCTTCTTACTTTTATCCTAGATAGCAATATATTAGTGGTGCACCACGGAGGCGTTTCCGATACAAGACTATAAATTACACGCAGTGCCGGCTACGAGCTCTACGGCGTAGCAGTGCAGCTCTATTGCTACGACGCTTGGTTGCTACGAGACCACCCATTAGCTACGCCGTCGAACGTTTGACGCTACGCGGAATGTGAAATGAACTGGATAAGTATTCATAGATCACTGAGCTTTCCTTAGAATATAATCCTGATCATTTCATATGTTGCGAAAAAATAATGTGGTTCAGTGAAAATATGTGCTTGGGTTATTAATCCAGTCGACGTATTGGATTGATATTTCCAAAAGGATTGAATCACTCAGTCGGAAGAAAATAATGATATGCGTCGTGGAAAATTGGTCTCACGGTAGATTTTGTTACAGCGTACTTCCTGTACGTTTTCATGTGAAACATCTATTGGCGCGCCTTGAAGGTTAGACCGACTGGTATGCTGTGACGCCAAACGACATGACGCCCTCTTTACCGCCAAGTTTTGCATCTGCCGCGCAACCCGTGGTGGCCACATTTTTTAGGGTTCCGTACCCAAAGGGTAAAAAAGGGACTCTATTACTAAGACTTCTGTCTGTCCATCCATCTGTCTGTCACCAGGCTGTATCTCAAGAACCCTGATAGCTAGACAGTTGAAATTTTCACAAATTATGTATTTCTGTTGCCGCTATAATAACAAATACTAAAAATAAAATAAAATAAATATTTAAGCGGGGCTTCCATACCACAAACGCGATTTTTTGCCCTTTTTTGCTCGATATCAATAATGGCAACAGGTAGGCACTTGAAATATTAACAAAATACTCAGTTGTATTTTTACTTTAATAATAAATAATAAAATTAAAATAAAATAAATATTTAAGGGGGGGCTCCCATACAATAAACACGTTTTTTTCGGCGTTTTTGCCTTGTGGTACGGAACCCTTCATGTGCGAGGCTGACTCGCACTTGGCCAGTTTTTTTTGCATGCTCCGTCGTAATATGTTACTACAATACAGAATAAATATTCTGTTATACAATTTATGACATAGAAATGACAATTTAAATGCCCACTTCTGTGACTGCCTATGCTATATTGACTTAAAGTAGAGGTGAGAAAAGTGAACTTTGTTAATGGCATCATCTAACTATCCTAATTCTTATCCATATTTCTATAATCCTAGTCAAACATCGCATCGCCGTCTCCTCGGCGCCAGTCTTGACCCTGTCCTATTCACGCCGCTCGGCTAGTGCCCCACAAATCTTACTAAACAAACAACTAATGGGCTGGCACCGTGAATGGGATAGCTTTATCGCTAAAAATGGAACGCCCACTGATTGTGTAGTTGTAATGGTTCCGGTAATTTGTTGGAAATGGTATTCTTGATTTTGGTAAGTAATTAGTAGTTAATGAGGAAATAGGATATGTAGTGATTCAATTAGAAAGAAATTGAGTGTTCCTGTAGTGGCACAGTTCAGAAAGCCTAAGGTTTTTTGGCTAAGTAATACTTTAGCAGTTGCGTATTAAATTGGTCCAGTGTTTGTTGGTTATAGTAAATGAAAAATGTGATAAAATATTCTTGAAATTAATGATATCTAACTAGTTAGAAATTAATAATACTAATAATATTTTTTTATTTCAAATAAACATATTGTAGATATACAACGTTTTTACCTTAATAATAATAGGTCATCATCATCATCATCATCATTTCAGCTGAAAGACGTCCACTGCTGGACATAGGCCTCCCCCAAAAGGCGGGGGGTTTGCCATAATCGCCATGCTTGGCAGGCGGGTTGGCGATCGCAGTATGGTATGGTGGTGGAATGCATAGAGAACGATGCTGCCCATTCCCCGGTACGCCCCTTAGTCGCCTTTTACGACACCCACGGGAAGTATGGGGTGGTGCTATTCTTTAAGTCCGGCACCACACAGACAATAATAATAATAGGTAACAGAACTTAAACAGAGCTTCATCCACCTTATTGTAGACTACAAAGTCTACAATAAGGTGGGTGAAGCTCTGTACTCCTAGTTAGGCTACAGAATAGCCTGTGTTTAGGAGACACAGTTCCGATCCCTAGGTGCTAATTGGCTCTGGTACGTGTTACATGTGCAGATTGGCATAGTGATAATTAACAGACGGCTAAGCAAGGAAATAATGAGTAAATAATATAAGATTAAAAAATAAAATGAAAATAATAAAACAACTGTAGCATGCAATTAAGTGTGTGGGTGTGTTTCAAGTCGGTGTGTGAGGGTGCGTGTTTGTGTGTGAAATTGAAATCGTAATAAGAAAATCTTAAATATCTTTAAGCATAACCCTTATCAGCCTATAATGTTGCCACTGTTGGAACACAGACCCTCTCTCTGTGAGAGAGAATGGTCCATAATCACACACGTGGGACCTGTCCAGTCAGTGCACGCATTTGTCAGTAATCATTCAGCTCAACTGTGGTTTGCCTACATTTCCTCATTCGTTTCCCTACATAAGTACCTAAAACGCCCCCTACATCCTTACCTACTATTAACCTAACCTAACCTAAACCCTTCACAGATAAGAAACACATCTGACGTGACATTACCAAACGCAGTGACGTAGAGTTACTAACTATTAGGTAGCGAACTAATTGGGTACAAAGCGAGGGGCGATCCGCGCGCAATTAGCACGGGCCCGGTCTAATGACTCGGAAGTTTTGTAGCGACCACTAATTACTGACCGTGGGAGGTAGTCTGATTGGGGAGCGGTAGCGGGTTCGGAATGGGTCATGTTGGGATGCATCAAGAAGCCTCCTCGAGTAGCGTAGTTTGTTCCGCTAGTTACTCAACTGAACCGAGCGCTCGGCGCATCCTGGACCTACAACCAACTCCAACTCCTTATTTGACTGGCCAATTCTTCCCTTGCGGTGGTAGGGCTAATGCCCGCCTGGTTTGCGACCACCCTCCCACCGGACTCCGGCGCCAAGCAGCCTGCTGTGTTTCGTCGATGCGTGGGAGTTCCAGTGCCTTTTGCATCTTCTGGGCACACTCGTTCTATCATAGACCTCATCCATCGCTTTCACCTGGCGTGCGTGATCGAGATTTAGCAATAAAAAAAAATGTGTGAACTGTTGTCAAAATAACATCGGTACCTATGGAACGTAATGAAAAATAATTTTGCGTATTGTTAATACTTGCTATTGCTGGTAGACCCTTCATGATCGGTCACTCTATACCAATGCGTCGTGATCCTTATGGAACATTCTCACACCATTTTTTTGTGGTTAGCCTTTACTGTGTCCCACTGCTGGGCAAAGGCCTTTCCTTTTTCCTTCCAAACCTCTCTGTCTTGTGCGATATCTGGCCATGTTGACCCTGCAAACGTTATCAGATCGTCACACCACCTTCGCCGAGGTCTATCTCGACGACGATGTCCTCCCTCAGGCGTCCAGTGAGTGATGATCTTTGGCCATGTCTTCGGGTGCATTCGTGAGACGTGTCCGGCCCACTGCCCCTTCAGCCCAGTTGTTTTTTCTTCAACATTCGCTACTTGAGTTATGCAACGCAGCGTGGTGTTTCTAACTCGATCTTATACCATACACTGAGAATATTTTATTAAAATTGTGCGTTTAGAATGATTCTCACGTGAAAAGGTACACCAGGTTGATAACGGTCGTATGACCTAATTTAATATTAACGACATTATGTATTAATCAAAGTTATAATTATCTACAGTAATTTAAAATAATCAAAACCATAATAAATTAGAAACACAGAGTTCATTATCTCTCCTATGATTAAACACTGTTTCGAAACATTAATAATCAACACCTCATTACCTTCAAAATTAATCTCGTACCTCTTCTAATTTACACTGCATTACGAAAATTTCCACGTCAATGGAAATAATATTAAAGATGTAAACTTCCTTGCTTCGCATTAAAATTATCTACCGGCAAAGCAAAAACGCAAAATGGGGAATATTTAGAATTTAACTCAGGGAAATTTTGAAGGAAAGGGAGGAAGAATTTTGAATATGTGTACTGTAAAGGTTGTCTGCAAAAGTCGACCTTATGTAGTGCAAGCTGGCAGAAAAATATCTCTGGTTGCATTCAAACATTCTAGCTAATGAAATAAATATAGAATGAGCTTTCAAGTTATTTCTATTAGTTTTTTGTTTCGAACAACAGTGATAGAACAAGCGCATTGATGTAAACACGTTCGTTTGGACTAAACGTAATAAATATAACGTTGTATCATTTTATAGCCTCCACACAATACTTATCACAGTACCCTGAGGGAGAAATTGCATGAAAGATTGACTGGATTAGTAATAAAAAAGGCAAGCAACATGAAGTATATTAGAAGGTATCTAATAATGTGTTTGCAGAATCTCTTAGGTTCATAGGTACAATTTTATTCTGTTTATTCCAATGAAACGTGTTTACTTCTACCATATCACCTATCATAGCACTGTTTTATCGAAACAAAAACTTAATCAAAATAATTTGAAAGCTAATTCTAAATTCGCTTGAATGGTCCAATGTATCTACCAACCCACAGTGGCCCCCGTGGTTGAATACGGTCCGCTTCCTCTCACACAGAGGAGGCCTGTGTACCAGCAGTGAGAACATTATAGGCTCGAATGCAACCATAGTTATTTTCCTACCAGCCTGCATAACATAAGGTCGACTTTTGCAGTCAACCTTTATAATACCCACGTATAAAAAAAATTCTTACTAATTGAACGTATATATGTATGTAGTACGTATTAACTTCTGCAGTTTTAAAACCTCGGTATGAGGTTGCCATGTGTAAAGGTTTTATAAAGACGTTCTTGAATTAAATATTCATAGCTTTATTCAACGAAACATGCACAAAATAAACGAGGTCTTTGCTTAGCACGCAGCACTTTTTTTCTACCTCAACAATTAGGTCATATGCAAAGATGACATTAACATTAATTATATCAAAGAAAATTTATGTATTTAGAAAATTTTACTGGATGGCGAACAAACTGAACCAAGAACCAAGCTGAAGTGGCAATAGACTGGTCATGTTTGTTGAAGTCATGGAGTGGAGGCTGTGTATCGGCAATCGTAGCGTGGGACGCCCCCCAGCTAGATAGACCGAAGACCTTAGGACAAGGCTGGGACGGAATGGACGCGGAGGGCGGAGGACAGGTTGTGGCGCAGCCTAGGATAGGCCTAAGCCCAGCTGTGAACTGCGATGGACTGAGTTGGTGAACAAGCTGGCAGCTCACCTAATAGTACGTGATTACCACCTCCTTAGAATATGTGTAATGACAGAGCTATCAAAGATGTGTTGCCATTTCAGGCACAAATAACAAAAAGTGGCCAAAATTCGCCGAAAACAAAATGATTCTTGTAAGGGTCTCCCTTTAATGTATTACTTTATTTTATTTTTATTTTTGTTGTTATAGCCGAAATAGAAATACACACTCACTGAAAATTGGAACTGTCTACCTATTACGGTGCATGAGATACAGCCCGCTGACAGACAGGCGGACGGACAGCGGAGGGTTAGTAATAGGGTACCACCTTTACGGAACCCTAAAAAATCTCTCATGTGCCCGTAACTACATCAGCCATTACCTTCCAAATATTTCTAGAAAAGAATTACCTAACATAAATATAATTGTCTCGATTTGTTCGACTGGTAAAAAGGGCGGGTATCCAACACTATATCTACCCTCATCCGGGGTATTCAATTATATCCAGCATTATCTTCATCTGGCGGTCCGGGGTCCGTCGCACGAGTCTGCGATATTTCTCAAGATAACCGACCTTGCTTGTTATTGTCGGACGTGCGTCTCGAGTGAGTTATGTGGTTTGTCATAAATCTTGAGATTTTAATTAGAAGGATACTGTACGGTGTGCAGGAAGTAATTTGAGTAATGCATGTTGTTTACACGGTGTAAAGGGTCATCGACGCGAAAACTTTTATGAAGAATTCTGCACCTTTGTTTCTGGACGGCTAACTTTTTATAAAGCACTCCTCACTTTTTTTGCACGCTTTTTTTGTGACCTAAGGCCACACTTAAGAGCCTATACTACCTCAAATGGCTTAGCATGACCGTTATGTCGAAAATACCGCAGGATTAGTTTTGGAATAAATATAGGCTAAAGTTAAGGAATAATGTTAAGTACTATGTTAGACGAAAACACGATTCCATAAAATTTTCTCGACAGAAAAAAATTCCAAAGTTATCTCCAAACCGAACAATAAACCGCTGGTATTAAAAAAATACTTCCAATTAGATCATGAAACTTTGCATAATCACTGAACTAACTTTTAGCTGAGGTAGTATAGGCTCTTAAGTCACGCTTTTCTGTGACTTAAGAAGTTCATTTATAAAGAAAGAAAGAAAGAAAAACACACACACACACACATACATACACATAACATACACATAGAAAAACGTGACTTAAATGCAGGTTTAGGTCATACGAGCTATAAAATAGTATACGTTATATTTGACTAAAGAAGTTTACTACAAGGAGTTTAGGTCACTAGTATCGTAATGTACTATTGGTTGGTTAAAAAAAAACTGCTCTTTCATACAAAAGACCACCGTCAAAATGTATAATAGAACAGCAGATTTTTTTCTTTAATAGTCGACATACAATCGTTGTGGGTCTGTATTCTCAATATTATAATCAGGTTCTGAATTCATGGTTTTTGCACATTAAGCTACTATAATCTGTCAAATTTCTTTAATAGATTTTCAACTTTACCGCTAAGCTATAAGGTTCAAAGTTGATTGGGAAAATTTGACAGTTTCGGGTAGCTTGATGTGCCCTGTCTGTACCATGTATCGGTCTCTATCGGTCATGGTATGATACTGTGTAGTGGGCAGAGACCTTTATGCATCAAAAAAATCTTCAAATACACCTCTTGATTGTGGTTAAAAGCAGTTTATCCATTCATTAACAATTTTAAATATAATAAAAAATATGCCATTAAACTAATTCCAAACTGCATTCAGTGATGGATTATTTATTATTAAATAGTTTTTGTAAATAGATAATTGCTTCATATTTTACAATAAATTACTAGTTTTGTGTCATCGCGCTTCTCTTTCTTTTCTATGCAGTCCGACAGTGACCGCGCTTTAGGTCATGTAAGTCCCTTAAAAAAGGGTAACAGAAATCTCTGTTTCTCTGGATAAAGTCGGTCTAATTTGGCTGTAAGACTATTTTTCGAAAATGTTCTTAACTAACTTTTTAGACTTTTGTATCCTGCGGTGCTATTCTGTAAAAATCTCACCGTGAAAACTTGAACCCAGGTGAAGTGAGCGTGGAGTGAGCTGTCGATAGTGTCAATTCCTAGCAAAAACAAACTCACTTCACCTATGTTTTCACGGTGAGATTTTTACAGAATCGACCGGCTGCTTAAGCGTATGAAGTTTCATTAAAATCAGTTCATATATTTCGACAAACAAGGGCTTGAAAGTTTGTATAAAATGCCGTACGTCGTAAACGTGCTTAAACCACTTTCTTTCATAATAAGTGAGTGATGTCTTACATTAATAGAGAAAGTGACAATATGATATTGATACATTAAACCGGAAACCCGTAAGTCCGCAACCCGATCTTGGTTATCATAACTGATAAATTGACAGGGAATATAAATATCCTTCGTTATAAGTTGGGTTTAGTAAGATAAATACAGCGCTGTCGAAGATTCACGAATGCTAGCCGGGACCAACTGCTTAACGTGCTTTCCGAGTCACGGAGGGGTCTCGGTATGTAAAGATGGTCACCCATCCACAAACCAACCACGGCAAGCGTAGCTTTGTAGCGGTATCTACAACGCCACATGTAAGCTACGCGTCATACTGACGTCACGCAAAATCATGCATCTCGTATGCAGAGTTTACCGCGCAACTAGTATATAAATACAACGGCCGGACATGAATCACCGGACAGTTGCCCGCCAGACACAACACCAGTCAGGTCGTAGGATCCTGCCTTTTATAAAAAAAGTATAGAGGTATTAGGAACAGGGTGTAAAGTTCACTCATACTCTATAGAAACAAATCCTCACATATTTCTTTCTCTATTCTATTTCAATACGTAGGCCATTTTCACGTAAAAATAGTAGTCCTTTAACTCCACACTACCATTTTACATAAAAGTTAGTTTGGAGCGGTGCAGGGGCGACTACCGTCATTTTCGCGCGGTTGGCTGTAAGTACCAAGCTCCACAATTTCTTTGAGGGCAAAAAGCAACATGTTTTATTATTTCCTTTTCGACACACTTCCTGTTTTCGCTGTGTATGTTTCACCGCTAGATTGCTCGCTAAAATAAAATAATATTTTGTCATGAAAAACGGAGAAAGGAGTCTGCGGGAAATGAGTCTTTTTGTTTTTATAAAAATAAAATAAACGACTGCCAAAAAAACAATACAAAGTGGCAAAAAACCGAAATTAAAGTAGTGTTTTTTGGTAGTTATTTTTCATTTTGTATTGTGTTTTTGTCTGTCGATCTCATAACATTTCAGTCAGCTGCTTTTCACTTTGCACGTTATATAGTAGAATTAACCTTCCTATTTTAGTTTTAAATTAAATTTTATAGAATATAATTATTGTCAACCTGTAACTGTACGTACTTTTTAACTAAAGTAATTGGTGTAGTACCGATTTTATTAAATAAAATCCATATCCTCGCATTGGAGCAGGTATTATAACACGGATTTTCAGCTGTTATGAACCCATATACATAGGCTGCGGGCAAGCTGCGGGCGATTGGGATCACAGTGTGTTTGAAGCGGTAAATTCGCGGTCCATTCAAAAACTAGAACGGAGCACACTTTACCACAGCTTACACAACATAAAGCCAAAACTCCTTCAAATATTCACCAAGCGCCTCAACTTTTTCAAACACGTCTGTTCAGGCCGCAAACATTTTACACTGTGTCATGTGTATCAGATCCAGCCTCCATAACTCAGCTTTGACAAATTGAAAAATGTGACAACGCTTTGAGGGAGTTTAAATTTTTCCTTTGAGAGCGTAACTTTGGGCATCCCGTGTGTCGTGTGGTTGGTGCTCAGCTTGTTGTTAATATCAAATAATCAGCGTCCTTTGGGTGGCCTAATTTTTAGGTTAAATTTTGGTGTAAATTGTTTTTATTACGGGCCTGTTGAAAACCACGGAACCTTTTCTTTATTGAGACAAATTGTTCAAAATCAAAACCAAATCAAAAGTCCTTTATTCAAACTAGGTTGAGAATCAGCACTTTTCGAACATCAAAATTACAAAAGACAGTCCCGCAAAACGCCCGCCCTTCACCACTTCCTAGTGCTGGGGAGAAGAAGTGGCGGAACAAACTCCTCAGCAGCACAGCTGTCTGTTCAGTTAGAAAATACTTGCGTACGTTACAGATAGCATATACTTTATATTCTATGTGCTATCTTAAATATTTGTACATTACCTACCACGGATAACGGACCGAATGGGAGTCTAAGTGCGGAAAAGGGAGTCCTATAATCATCAGTACCTACAGAAGCCCATACCCATGCCCATTGGAGCTACAGGAGAAAAACAAAATCAATGATGTAACTACCTATAGAAAAATCAAAAGCAATTTTTAAATGTCGAGAGGTGTCTGGAACACCCGATTAAAATAAATGTTTATTATGTATTAAATAAATAACAGGCACAAAACGACTACATTATTCTACCGATGCTCTTTTATTTTACAGGAAACCAAAAATATTGTACCAAAAGGGTCGTGACGGTCAAAATATTTTATTTTTCGGTCTAGCTTTCATTCGCCAAGTGTGTGTAACGTACGACATGGAACTTCTTTCCAAATAGTGTAAAACAGCGTTTAATTTCTTATATAAACAGAGCCTGCCTTTTTTGGAAACAAAGCGTAAAGTTTGCAGTAACCCCATAGTTTGAAGTAAGTAATTAATAAACAGGGCAGAAATTCCTGAACACGCAAGAATCTGACGTTCAGAACGTACCCTGTTGTACCCTGGCTACTTGAGGTACTTGCGAACTACTCGCTAATTACTTCGCTAAATATTTACTTTGCCCAGATTCTCCTTTCTACAAGGGCGAGGGCACGGTTATCTAGTAGCGATTTATACAGGAAGATTTTTTTATCACCATCCAAATTTTTACATGGTGTTTTACCCATGAATATGAACAACTTTCACTATGGGACCAACCCTGAAATCACGAAAAACATCAGCTGTTTAATACAAAAGTTCAATGCCTACTTGACCAAAATGTATGAAACAGCTGATTTTTTTTTCGTGATTTCAGAGTTGGTCCCATAGTGAAAGTTGTTCATATTCATGGGTAGAAGACCCTGTAAAAATTTGGATGGTGAAAAAAAATCTTCCTGTAGATCCACACTTTTAGAGGAGAGTTGGCATGTCTCGCTCTCGCAACACAAAGTGTTGTGTAATGTCACTACTTAACAATGTATTCGATTGACAAACACAGTTGTTTAGCAGCAAACTTACTTTATTACCCGACTGCGGCGAAGCCAAAAAGGAAGGTTATGTGTTTGACCTGTATGTATGTCTGTTTCTTTGTTCCCTCGAAATTTCTTATTCTGGAAAAAAACAAAGTTAATGTAGACGAATAAATGCATAATGGCGCAGTGGTGGCTCAATGGCAACGGCCCCGACTTACGAGTTGTAAGGTCGTGGATTCGAACCCAGACAGGCACTTTACTTTGTGTAAATAATTTCATCATCACCACTGCTCTCAAAACAGTGAATGAACAAAGGAACATCGTGAGGAAGCGGGTATGTCCTAGAACCAAAAATTAGACATGTGACATGTACTAACCCGCATTACAGCCCACTCCCTCTCGAAGAGAGGAGGCCTGTGTCCCAGCAGTGGGAACGTTAATAGGCTGACTAGCAGCGCCCCGCGGTACCCGCATAAGTGTCCATGTCTGTGTGGTGTCGGACTTAAAGAATAGCACCCTCCCATACTTCCCGTGGGTGTCGTAAAAGGCGACTAAGGGAGACTGGAGAATGGGCAGCAGCGTTCTCTATGCATTACACCATCATACCATACTACGATCGCCAACCCGCCTGCCAAGCGTGGCGATTATGGCAAACCCCCCCCCAAAATTGGGGGAGGCCTATGTCCAGCAGTGGACGTCATTCGACTGAAATGATGATGATGATGAAGTGTTTATCCCGTGGGAATATCGTGATAAAAAATATCCTATGTCCTTCCCCGAGATGCAATCTATCTCTCTGCCAAATTTTATCGAAATCCGTTCAGTGGTTTAGGCGTGAAAAGGTAACATACAGACAGACAGAGTTACTTTCGGATTTATAATATTAGTATGGATTATGCAGACGAATAAATCGCTCCTCTTATCACGTTGTGTGCTACCATAAGCACGAGCGGAGCGCCTTTGCTGCTAGCAGTCACGAGTTAGGACATTCTTGACAGTCACTGTACTGATTAAAACAAGATAAGATGAATGTTAAGACCTTTGAATAGATTAATTTATTAGGTTCCTGCCTAAAATGCATTATGAATGTGGAAAGTTAAGACCTATGTCTTGCTAAAGACCACCACACGGAGTCGGTTTATAAAAAGTTGGCCTAAGAATGTTAAAAAATGTTCATCTTTCATTCTTTTTTTTAGGGTTCCGTACCCAAAGTGTAAAAACGGCGGACCCTATTACTAAGACTTCGCTGTCTGTCCGTCCGTCTGTCTGTCACCAGGCTGTATCTCAAGAACCGCAATAGCCAGACAGTTGAAATTTTCACAGATGATGTATTTCTGTTGCCGCTATAACAACAAATACTAAAAACAGAACAAAATAAATATTTAAGGGGGCTCCCATACAACAAACGTGTTTTTTGGAACGAAACCCTTCGTGTGCGAGTCCGACTCGCACTTGGCCAGTTTATTAATATTCAAATCACAACTGTCATTCTTTGACAGTGGTATGAAATGGTTATAACACGGCGAATTTGACTTAGGGCTGATTTTTCCAACTCCAGATAACTTTATCGGTGGAATAATTTTGAATTTTTGACAGTTCTTCCATACAAAAACTGTCAGAAGTAAATTTTATTCCACTAATAAAAATTATCGGTCGATTGAAAAATCAGCCCTTAATTTCAATGTGTTTCAATTTGATACACAATTAATTTCCCTGATTGGACAATTTTTTTTTAATTCCGAGAACCGACTTCTCTCCAATTAAAATCTTATTTTATTCTTTTCTCTAACTTTATCACAAACATATCTTTGGTAAGTTATAACAAACTGTATGAACTAGATCCTTGATATAATAATTACTAAATCTATCGGTAAACCAAAGCAATGTGCTGCGTCTGGTAAATGCTTAGCGGTACTGCACTGGCCGGTATTGGGACGTAGATGACTGTGGTGTGTGCAGGTACGAACGCAACTTCAGACATGCCTGGATTTCCACTACTAGGTAGGTATTTAGGCTAGACATTACAGGTTAAATTAGATTAGCTAGCGCCACTCAGCAGATTGCCAAACTTAAGTGGCAGTGAGCAGGGCACATTGCTCGCAGAACAGACAGCCGATGGGGCCGAAAGGTTCTGGAGTGGCGTTGGCGAAGACGTAGCGTTGGAAGACCTTCCACAGGGTGGTCCAACGACCTTGTGAAGGCCGCAAGAACCCGTTGGATGTGAGAAGCAGAGAACCGGTCGAAGTGGAGGTGCTTGGGGCAGACCTATGTCCAGCAGTGGACGTCTTTTGGCTGAAATGATGATGATGATGATGACTCCGCAGATGTGATGGTATCCATATCTCATCATCTACCTAGCCTTTTTCCAACTGTGTTGGGATCGGCTTCTAGTCTTACCGGATTCAGCTGAATACCAGTATTATGGGTATGCATATCTAAATATGATAAAACAAACAGTTCAGGGTTCGATTCTCAGGTCTGGCAAAGTGTTATTGGGTTTTTCCATCTGGAACTTCTCAGTGACAGGTCGGAGTCTGGATCTGTGCCCGTTTGATGGCAATAGACTCGCCAATTACATGGGACTTATACAGAACTGGTGATATGTGGGTGTACGGTCAGCACCAAAAGTCGATTAACACTTCAAAATTGCATTGTACTTCTGGTGCAATTTTGAACAAATATTTGCTCAATAACTAAGATTAAAAAACTGAAGTGTGAATCGACTTTTGTTGCTGACTGTACCTAACCTAACCTAACCATTCGGGGCAACAAGGCGTGCTGTTATGTCATGTTATGTAAAATTGCTACGAAATGTTTCATGTCGTAATTGTGAACATAGCTCATTTTTAGGTTTCCGTTCTTCAAAAGGAAAAAACGGAACCCTTATAGGATCTCTTTGTTGTCCGTCCGTCCGTCCGTCTGCCTGTCAAGAGCCTTTATCTCGGGAACGCGTGGAGGTATCGAGATGAAATTAAAACCACATACTCAGGTGTGCGGTCTCTTAAAGCTGTGAAATAATCAAACTTCTAAGTTAACATAAAAAAAAGATACGGCCGTTTATGCCGCAAAAACCAAGGAATCAAAATGTATAGGGTACTTCCCGTTGAACTTGAATCATGACAGGCAAGAAGCAAGGTCATGTAGCACAAGTAAAGGAAAAAATCCTAAAACCGTTTTGTAGTTACATTAAAAAATAAAAATAAAAACCCGTAATCTACACACATCAAAAGTGTCTAGGGATCAACATATATTTTTGCAATAACTTTTCTGCTGATTGATATTAATTAAAATTTTCTTTAAGGATTCATCAAATAAAGTGTTTTCGTTTGTCACAGTAACGATAAACCAAGTCACCTTTGCATTAATAAAGAAATTTGCCATTTTCCTAATACAGGGATTTTTGACATTTGAACCACTAACACAAAAGTTCGAAAAAAAGACTGAAATAACAGTTTTCTTTAAAATTTTATTGGGTAACTTAAACAATTAATAATCCGTGTTTCTACCGCGAACACTAACAACACAAGAACATCGGTTTGGCATACTCAAAATGAGTTCATCCAAATCACGCTGTGGAATGGCCGCCCTTGTTCGTTGCAACAACAAAAAAAGGTCTTCTTGCGACTGGATACCCTCCATATTCGGCAGAGCTCTTCTCTGTAGCATATCCCATGCATGCTCAATCGGGTTCAAGTCTGGCGACTGAGCAGGCCAGGGCAGGACATAGATGTTAGCTGCGGCGAGAGTCTGTCTTACAACTCTTGCGGTGTGCGGTCGTGCATTATCATGCATTAACTGAAATAAGGGACCGATTTGCACTTGTAGAGGAACGATGACGTCTGATACAATCGTCTCAGCATAAATTTGAGCGTTGAGGTTGCCTCTGATCCAAATCAACTCAGTTCTTCCGCCGATCCAAATACCCGCCCATACCATGATGGTTCCACCACTATAAGGATGGACTTCCTGGCAGGATTTTAATCGCTGTTGGCGTCCAGGGGTTCTCCAGTGTCGTATACGTCTTGTATCCGGTCTCATACCAAAACGAGACTCATCAGAAAAGCACACGAAACGCCATTGTTCTTCTGCCCAATTTCTGTGTTCAAGAGCCCATTGATATCGAATCCTACGATTGTGCATTGCTATAGGTGGTACCCGTAGCGGTCTTCGGGAATGAAGGTTCACTTCATGCAAGCGGTTTCTGACTGTTTGGTCGCTAATTAAGTTCCCTGAAGAGTGATGAAGCCTCACGGCTAACATCATGGCGGTTATTGTTGGAGCTCTTCGAGTTAAGATTTGAATGTATCGGTCTTGTCTCCGTGTGGTGCAGCGATACCGTCCTCCATGGCGCTCAGCCACGGTACCAGTGCTTCGGTAACGTGTCCAAAGTCGACTGATAACACTCTGACTTGTATTCAGAGCTAAAGCCACAGTACGTTGCCGGGAACCAGCTTCTATCATTCCCACGGCTCTGAGCATTTCTTCCCTGCTTAAATGACGTCGCCGCTCCATAATAACGTTGGTTTTAATCAGTAGTAGGGAAACAGTAGCACTAATAATGTCTTCAATGCGTTGTATGTTTTTATAGGGAAAATATTGACAGCTGATTTTCATCTTTTACTCGAATTTGATTCACAGTTCCTGATTCAAATTATGAAATGCACCAAAAAGGATCCATATAAATTTATAAAATCATAAATTTATTACAAAGCCACATCTCAATCTCAAGA
Organism: Mesoligia furuncula; assembly: GCA_916614155.1. NCBI lineage: Eukaryota > Metazoa > Arthropoda > Insecta > Lepidoptera > Noctuidae > Mesoligia > Mesoligia furuncula. The sequence goes on along the minus strand of OU744800.1, from coordinate 24,409,307 downwards.
AATCCGCATAAAAATGCTTGATCCCTAGACACTTTTGATGTGTGTATATATATAAAATTCAAAGTCCTGACTGACTGACTGATTGACTGACTGATATATCAACGCACAGCCCAAACCGCTGGACCTAGAGACTTGAAACTTAGAAGGTGTGTTCTTTGTGAAGAGTAAGTATCCACTAAGAAAGGATTTTTGGGAATTCAATCCCTAAAGAGTTAAAATAGGGAATGGAAGTTTATATGAAAGTCCGACAGTTTTGAAGTTAGGATCTTCTAATTTTGTATTTAGGCTGACAATTGAAAATTAATTTATACGTATTTCAGCGTTTTTGATAATTCCACCCCCGAAGGGTTAAAAAGGGGGATGAAATTGAGTATAGAAAATCATTAATTTTCGACGTAAAAATCACTAAATTTATTATCTAGGCTTATGATTGGAAGCTAACACAACGGTGTTGTTAGAATTTCATCCATTAAGGGGGTAAAAAGGGGGATGAAATTTTGTCCTGACTGACTGATATATCAACGCACAGCCTAAAACGCTGGTCGGTACCGCTGGGTAGAGAAATTAATTTTGGAGGGTGTGTTCTTTGTGAAGAGTAGATATCCACTAAGAAGGGGTTTTTGGAAATTTAACCTTTAAGGGGTGAAACGAGGAAATTTTGTTTGTATGAAAAATCTTATTCCTTGAGTTAATAACCATGAAACTTGGCACGAATACTTATCTAAATAAATTATGAAGTTTGGCTTTTTTTTTCTAAACTACCCCCTAAAGAGGGATTGGGAGGTGTCAAAGTTTGTATGGAAGAATTTTAACGCGTGGTCCGATTAACTCGAAACTCGGTATTTATACTTAAGACCAAAAATAAAGAATAACGTGTATCAATATACCCCTGATGGGGTGAAAAGTTAATTTTATAGGGGAAGACTTTACTGCGTGGCTTGATTAACTCAAAAATTGGTATAAACAATCTTTGAGTCGAGTAATGAACACATCCCAAACAATTTTACGAAATTCCACCCCTGTGGGGGTGAAAAACGGGGATACAGTTTATAAGAAAAATCTAATTCATTTGGTTAATAAACTTGGCAAGAATACTTGCCTAAGCAAGTACCTAATAAAGTTTATTATTATTCGTTTATCAAAACACCCCAACACCCCTTGTGTTGGGGTGTTAAAGTTTGTGTGGAAAAATTTTAACGCGCGGTCCGATTTACTCAAAACTCAGTATTAATACTTTTGACAGAAAATAATTAATAATAACAGCCGCACAGATCGATCGATCAGGTTACGCAGGCTACGATTGCCGCGGTTGGTCTGTAGATAGGTGTCCATCTTTACATACCGTGACCTCTCCGTGCCTCGGAAAGCACGTTAAGCCGTTGGTCCCGGCTGTCATTCGTGGATCTCTGACAGTCGCTAGGGGTGGTCAGAAGCCCGAAACTTTGACAAGCAGTCTTATCAAGGGGTATCGTATTTGGGTTGTGGAGGTCAGATAGGCAGTCGCTCCATGTAAAATACTGGTACTCAGCTGCATCCCGTTGGACTGGAAGCCGACCCCAACATAGTTGGGAAAAGGCTAGGCAGATGAAGAATCAATAGTAAGTGTGGGGTTTTCGAAAATTATTGACCCCTGACGGGACAAAAAGTGGTAATTCGATTTATAAGGGGATTTTAATGAGTGCATTGATAAACTCAAAAAAAATGGTGCCAATAAATTTGGTCTTGAAACTTGTCACAAATAATTATAAAGTTCGAATTTTTTTGGAATTCTAAACTAACCCAAAGGGGAGATTGGGGGTGTCAAATTTAGTATGAAAAAAATTTAATGTGCGGTCCAATTAACTCGAAACTCAGTACCTACCTAAGACCAAAATAAATAATAAAGTGGTTCAGGGTTTTTCGAAAATCTACCGCTAATGGGGTGAAGAGGGGTAGTCAATTTCACAGGGCAGAATTTTATTACGAGGCTTGATTAACTGGAAAATTGGTATAAATAATCTCGATTATGTTTCGAAATTCCACCCCTATGGGGATAGAAAGAGGGGATACAGTTTATATGAAAAATCTTATTCATTTGGTTAATAAATTAGAAACTTGGCAATATTTGGGTCAGTAAATAATAAAGATTGTCACTTTTAGTTTAAAAAATCCCTCACAGAGGATTTGGGGGGTGACAAAGTTAATGGATTAGAAAAATATTTAACCCGCTGTCGGATTAACTCGAAACTCGGTACTACTAAAACAAAAAATACTTAAAAAAGTGATTTAGGGTTTTCAAAAATTGACTCCTACGAAGGTGGAAAATTCGACTGCTTGCTTCCATTAAGTCTTTGGTCAATTGTCTTGTTTGGTCAGTGGTCTTTGAGTCAAGTTATCAACACATCCCAAACGATTTTTTAAAATTGCTCTCCTGGGGGGGTAAAAAGCTGGGATACAGTTTATTTGAAAAATCTGATCCCTTGGAACTATAAACTTAAAAATTGGCCCGAATACTTATTTATATTTAAATAAATGATAAAAATCATAAACATATATTTTCGAAATTATAAGAGGAAAGTACGAATTTCACGCGGACGAAGTCGCGGGCAGAAGCTAGTAAACTATATATACCTACACATTTGTACGGAACCCTCGGTGCGCGAGTCCGACTCGCTCTTGACCGGTTTTTTTAATTCTGTTTTATTGTATAACTGATATGTAATTCAACCTACGATATCGTGTACATACTTTCATTTCTCTACTAGTGCTGTGCACTTCTGTAAGTGACGTATTCACAATTCCTAAAACTGTATGTGATTTTTATTTGAGTACCTATGTCTAGTAAATAAGTCTATAGAGGTTAACAAAAGAGATACGTATGCAGGATCGTCGGATATAGTTGAAGTTTAGTAGGAAAAAGCGATGGATTTGTCGACTGAAATTTAATTTAATAAATACGCTGCTTGTTTTCTATACATTAAGTTAAATTTTATTCGAGAACATCCATCGGTTTCCTTAGCAAAACACATTCAGTATTCACATTACAATATCCACAGTTTTGAAACGTCCCCTCCCATCCATCAGGCCTCTTAATTGAGTAATGGCCGAACCGACAGCTAGATCTGATTGATCGCAACCGCGCTAAATATGATGTATTGCTTGCTTTGACTGCTGTTTAGGGATTTAAGTCTACTATGACGGGTTTGGAGCTCCTTAGTTAGGTTTGTGTGGTTCGGATTATGAGGGATGGATAGTAGGTGGATACAGTTAACTGTACCCGTCATGTATTAGGTTCAAGGCGTTCGTGGTGCGAGTTCCTACATGCTACCTGCACCTCGTCATGGCAGAGGACTTTTGGCCGCAAGGTGTAATGTTCCGTCGCTTCCACGGACGCACAAAGAACGTGCTCGAGTGAAGTGTTTTACTAACATAGTTTTAAGTTTATACACTAACACACATTGTACTTTATAATATATATGTTAGTCTGTAAGGTATTTATCTATGGGCCAAAGTAGCCTGAAAATAAAGGTTTTATTATTTTTTATTATTGTTAGGTATACGTAACCATCATGCGGAATAACATCGTTTTTAGTAACGGTTATTTTGAACAATGTGAACATCTGTCTACTTGGTAAAAAATTAACATTCATTCAATCATTGACACACAACTATGGAGGGTAGAGGTAAGGAGTGAAAAAGTGTCCGTGAAACTGCGGTAAATTAGGGTGGCGCCACAGTAGCAACAGGGTACTCACAGCAGTAATTTTAGGTTATGTATACAAAATTATTTTGGACTTCGTAAATAGTAATAATAATATGTAAAGTATATAAAAAGGAAGGGAAATAATCAAAGGGCATCAAAAAATTCATCCGCATCGCTGTCAACAGGAAACGTGCAGTGACAGCCCAGTATACCAAACGTAAATAATTGAAGTTTGGTATACTGGGCTGTCACTAACTACTCTAGACACTAAAAAGTTAAAAAAAAAACAACGGACTACCAAAAAAGTTTTTCAAAAACCGCTTGTCCGATAAAATTTTCATGGGACCATTTGGGAAGTATACCTTTTCCAACAAAAAAAGAATTTTTCAAATCGGTTGGCAAGCGACGGAGATATGCGCGACTAACATAAAAAAAATACAAACATCCGAATTGAGAACCTCCTCCTTTTTTAGAAGTCGGTTAAAAATATAAAATTTTCTAACTCGGCATACTTCAATCCGTCATCAACTGCTACATTCATACCATACCCTTTGCTTACGCTAGCGCCATTTTGGAGGGTATCTGAACTGTTATTTACTGTTTGTAGCTGGACACTTTTCAACTTTCCTCCCCTATGAGACAGTTCTCCTTACCTCTACCCTCCATACACACAACACACAGACTAAACCGTTGTGTCTAGAAGCATGAAATATGAAATTTTGCACAAGAGTTCCTTATATAACGAAGAGAGTCGACGACGTGAGTGAAGGATTTAAAAATAATAATCAAAATATCTGAGGGAGTAAAATTGGAGATGACAGTTGTATGGGAGTTCTTCTTTTTTGTTGATTGTAAATCCCATCGGGGACACGGATTGTATTATTTTATTTTTCTATACAGTCAACCTATTTAAAGTTATTGCGACAGGAATTCAGCACAAAAGACATAATTTGTTATTTACCCGACTACATGTTAAACTTATTTTCAATTAAGAGTGTAATTGTATTACTTATTATTAATTATTTTTAACATAGCCAATAATATTGACATACATATAAATATATTGTATACCCCTTGGGTATGTTACAGTGATACTATAATGCTAATTGTAAGAACTGTCTTTTCAACTGTGACAAACAATAAATAAATGAATGAATATGACTCTGACGCGTATTGCTGACTACGCTACGTGTCGAGCTACGGCGTAGCATGCATATCTACCATCGCGCTCGTGCCGAGCTACGGCGTAGCACTCATACCTGCGATTGCGCACGCGCCGAGCTACGGTGAAGCACTCACATCTACGATCGCGCACGCGCCGAGCTACGGTGTAGCACTCACATCTACGATCGCGCACGCGCCGAGCTACGGTGTAGCACTCACATCTACGATCGCGCACGCGCCGAGCTTCGGTGTAACACTCACATCTACCACGCGCACGCGCCGAGCTACGGTGTAACACTCACAGTTACGATCGCGCACGCGCCGAGCTACGGTGTAGCACTCACATCTACCATCGCGCTCGCGCCGAGCTACGGCGTAGCACTCACATCTACCATCGCGCTCGCGCCGAGCTACGGCGTAGCACTCACACCTGCGATTGCGCACGCGCCGAGCTACGGTGAAGCACTCACATCTACGATCGCGCACGCGCCGAGCTACGGTGTAACACTCACATCTACGATCGCGCACGCGCCGAGCTACGGTGTAGCACTCACATCTACGATCGCGCACGCGCCGAGCTACGGTGTAACACTCACATCTACGATCGCGCACGCGCCGAGATACGGTGTAGCACTCACATCTACAATCGCGCACGCGCCGAGATACGGTGTAGCACTCACATCTACGATCGCGCACGCGCCGAGATACGGTGCAGCACTCACATCTACGATCGCGCACGCGCCGAGCTACGGTGAACTACTCACATCTACGATCGAGCAACGGCTACGAAAACATTTAAGATTATTTTTATCGGAATAAATTACTTATATCACACAACACAAATAAATCTACATTTTACTAGTACTGTCGACAAGTTTTTCGTACACTCTTTAGACACTACTATTTTGCCATCTAGGACAAGGGTATCACTTTCTGTGTTAATTTCTTATACGTAACAAAATAGGGTCTCATTTGTTACCAAGCTAGTACAACTTACAAGATATAACACGCATACAAATTAGTTATTTATATGTACTGAACATATTTCTTTTTTCGTTCGAAGTAAAGGTCACGACGATCGATACACACATACTTCACTTACAAACAAGAACATTATTATATTTGTGACAACTCAATTTTATAAGGCATGTTTTTCGTCCTAACATAATATGTGTCATGACCTGATAATGTATGCGTAGTCTTGAAATGGTAACTAAGAAAGAAGGAGAAAGATTATTGTTCGAAATCTATACAAATAAATAAAAGAAGTTTCTGTTCGTTATGTCAAAATAACAGCATTTTACTAAATGCATATGATAGTGTATACCGTACTTATACTTAACAAAAAAACAATTATTGTCTGTCTGTCTGTATGTTCTGGCTAATTTCCAAAACGGCTGGACCTATTTTGATGGGACTTTCACTAGCCGCTGATGTTATAAGCAAGTAACTTTTATTTTAGATCAATAATTTAGTGTTCAGCGCAAAAAAAAAAACATACACGCGAATATAGTCACGGGTACAGATAGTAATTTAAAGAAATCAAACAGTGGAGGATGAACAGCTTATTTGTTACAATATAATTTAAAAGAGTGTCCATAGAGTTTCAAAACCGTTCTTCTTCATAGGAACCTTCTACGCTTTGGAATGCAACTAGCTTCATCTTTCTGAACGACCGACTCCTTTGACAATTCAAAAGTGCCTGTAAATGTTTTAATTGCAATAAAAGCTTTGAGTTTGTGTTTAAGAATAAATAGGATGCTCGGGTTAAAGTTCCGATTTGAATCAGAGAGGTATCACGTTCCAACACGCAATATTATATAATATACGTAGTTTTGAGGTATTAAAAGAAGATGGATGTATGTGGCTGACTTTATTCTTCAATAAGTTGCTGCATGAAGGAGGGATCCCACAAGAATGGTGCAATAGTTCGCTAGTGCCCATCTTCAAGAATAAAGGTGATGTACAGACTGCAACAACTATCGAGGGATAAAGCTCATGTCACATAGTATGAAGGTATGGGAGAAAGTAATAGAGAAAAGATTGCGAGAGGAGAGTGAGATTACCCCAAACCAGTTTGGGTTTATGCCAGGTCGAGGAACAATGGACGCCACTTTTGCACTCCGCCAATTGTGCGAGAAGTACAGGCGTGCACACAAGAACTTGCACATGGTGTTCATTGATCTGGAGAAAGCGTATGACAGGGTACCTTGGGATGTGCTGTGGTGGGCCTTGAAAGAGAAAGGTTTGCCCGGGAAGTATGTAGAGTAAATTCGTGCTATGTACAGTCAATCTCGTACCTAAGTGCGGTCGGCTGCCGGCATTACCGACGAGTTCAGTGTGGCTGTAGGCTTGCACCAGGGATCGGCTTTAAGTCCTTACCTCTTCCTGTTGATTATGGACGCTCTTACGTCGGAAATCCAGGAGGAGGCACCCTGGTGCATGTTGTTTGCCGATGACATTGTCCTTGTCGGTGAAGATGACCGAATATATGTTCTGCGATTTCGGCGGTCTCTTCAGTTCTGGAGCTATAGCACTTGATGGTGCACTTCTCCCAGTCTGTTCTGACTTTCGGTATCTCGGTTCACTCGTGCAAAGCGATGGCGAAGTAGATCAGACGGTTAAGCACAGAATTAACACTGGATGGATGAAATGGCGGCAGGTCGCGGGAACAATCTGCGACTCCCGCATTCCCCTTAAACTGAAGGGGAAGATATATAAAACCATGATTAGACCTGCTGTCTTGTATGGATCAGAATGTTTGGCCACAAAAGGGATGAATAAAAGGCAATTGCATGCAGCAGAGATGAGAATGCTAAGAGGGATGTGTGGTGTTACACGAATGGATAGAATAAGAAATGAGTACATAAGAGGAAGTTTGAAAGTGGCACCGGTAACTGAAAAGTTGCGTGGGAATCGGTTGTCATGGTATGGGCATGTGTCACGTAGATATGAGGAAAATGTGGTGAGGAGAGTTTTGAGTATAGATGTCGATGGCTATAAGAGTAGGGGAAGACCAAAGAAACGATGGATGGAATGTGTGAATGATGATATGGTTAGAAAGGGGGTGACTACCGAGATGACGACTAATAGAGAAGTATGGAAGAAAAAGACATGTTGCGCCGACCCCAAATAAATTGGGATAAGGGCAGGAGAATGATGATGACGTAGTTTTGATGTACAGCGATATCATAAGGATATAACAGTTTGATGGTAGATCTGTAAACGCAATAATGTCAATGTGTCAAACACACGTCACTTTTGATGTAACTTGCTATCTCTCTCTCGCAACACAATGGCTGTGATAGTAACAACGTTGTGTGTTTTCATCTTATTAGATCACTGTTAATCCTGTCTGTCTTTTATTTATGCTACTAAGGGGCTTACATGACCTAAAGCGCGTTCACTGTCGGACTGCAAAGAAAAGAAAGAGAAGCGCGATGACACAACGCTGGTTTACAAAATATGAAGCAATTACTTATCTATTAAAAAAAAAAATTGTTTGGACTAAAAAATTAAATAGTTCTTTAGTATGTTACTTGTAGAATAATCTGACAAAAAATCAGAATGATTGTATGCATATTATTATGGTTTTTATTGTAACTAGAAAGTTTTTAGAGGTATCTTCATGATTTTTTTCTATCGTGTCAAATTAGTTGTATTATGTTTTCAACACAGTATCTACCTAGCATATATCCTGAAGAATATCATATATATTTCTGATCTTGTTTACTGTAGTCGATCATATACTTTTATTGTTTCTAAAACTTGCGTTTTTTGCGTTTAGGTCCTGTAAGCCCCTTCACAGCTGACAATTTTGGGCTAACAGCTACCCCATTCAACATGTATTCTAATAAAAGGTAAAAGCTGGTAACAGCGTAATAATGGAAGCATTGATCTGCCGGTCAGGATTTAGTACGTTTGAACCACACATGTATCATTATTGGCGAGGTCTATATTTATTTTATTACGAGCAGATATTCATTTATTTGAAACTACCTAGCTGTTGCTTTAAAGGCGTTTTTTAACAAATATCCAAGATGGAAAGCAGCATATGTCCTTCTTCAAGTTTCAAGCTACCTATCACACTTTATAACGATCGGTTCAGTGTTCAAGGCGTGAAAAGGTACCCGACAGATAGTCAGTCAGACAAAGAGAATTACTATCGCATTTAAAATATAAAAGAATATATAGTAGGTATATACAAACATATATAAATATAATATATATAAATATAATATATATAAATATAATATTTATTATGTTTAAGGCGAGTGCCATAAACTATTCTGATATTCCCGGTGTTTCGCTCTGTGGCACTCCTTTAGCATGGGTGACTAAATTCAAGTACTTGGGTCATTGGGTCACTGATGATCTTAAGGACAATATGGATATAGAGAGGGAGCGCAGGTCGTTGGCTGTTCGATGTAACATGCTGGTTCGAAGATTTGCACGTTGTACAAATCAAGTTAAAGTCACTCTTTTCAAAGCTTTCTGCCAATCATTCTACACGTGCAGTCTTTGGACCCGCTTTACGCAGCGGACATACAGCGATCTGCGTGTCCAATATAATAACGCGTTTAGGATACTGTTGGGGCTGTCGTGGCGTTGTAGTGCGTCCACTATGTTTGCGGAGGCGCGCACAGACGATTTCTACGCCATTATAAGAAAAAGGACCGCCTCCATAGCCGGCCGGCTACGCACCGCCACCAATAGTCTCCTGAGCGTGTTCTCAGATAGGTGGGACTCCCCTCTGCTGCGCCACTGGGTGAGGATCCATACCAATTGATAGCTATTCTCCTCCTTATTAATAACACTAGTCATTAAGTTATTTTGTTGCTACTAACACTATGGACTTACGTCTGAAATAAAGAATTTCAATTGAATTGAATTGAATATATATAAATATACTATATATAAATATATCTCAAAACGGTGAAGGAAAACATCGTGAGGAAACCGGCATGTCTTAGAACCAAAAATTCGAAGACATGTGCAAAATGTGTGTGACAAAAAAATCAGCTGTTCCCTACATTTATGTTCGTATAACTCCTCAAAATCTATGGAACAGCTGATTTTTTTTCGTGATTTCAAGTTTGGTCCCATAGTAAAAGTTGTTCATAATGATGAGTACAATGTCCCTTTAACTGGCTGTTATTACTGGTCGTCGTTTCAGCCGATAGACGTCCACTGCTGGACATAGGCCTCCCCCAATTTTGGGAGGGTTTGCCATAATCGCCACGCTTGGCAGGCGGGTTGGCGATCGCAGTATGGTATGATGGTGGAATACATAGAGAACGCTGCTGCCCATTCTCCGGTACGATCCTTAGTCGCCTTTTACGACACCCACGGGAAGTAAGGGGTGGTGGTATTCTTTAAGTCCGGCACCACACAGACAACTTATTACTGGTAACTACTACTTATTACGGTAATAAATAAATGAATACATTTTTAGAAGAAAATCTATAAAGGTTAAGATCGCTTCATCAACAAAGTGTTAGGTTTCAAGCTTTACTTAAAATACCATCTAAAATTAAACCCACCACTCACTAGCACACATTGCTAAACTAACAGACACTGATTGTAAAAGTTAGATCGTTATTAAGTTGTTACTACGGATAACTGAATTCTGAAGCTGCAAATATTTGTTAGGATCCCCCTCTCACCTGGCGAGTAGATTGGCTCAATTTGAACGAGGCACGAACTGGTAGCCAGTAGCCCGGAGATATATTGTTGCCGTTATTATTATGTTATTAAGGGAGCAGATTTTTTGTGGGTTTTTGGCTGGTGTAAAGAGGGTTTAAGTGTAGAAGCATTTTTCAAATTATCGTTTTTTTTTTATTACGCAAATAAGTGTGCATATTTCTGAATTTTAGCCACAAATATGACTCGGCTATAAGATATATTTTCCCCTGTGAATGATTATATTTTGCTTTTTCTAAGCAGACTGTTACAACGGTTTGCAGTGCAGGGATAAAATATTAATAAAGTAAAGTACCTAATGAAGAAATTCAATCAACTTAAGATCTTTTGTCCAGTTCGAAATAACTAGTAAAAAAAATAACGTTAACTGATTTTAAAAGTTAAACTCAAGTTTTACATTTTACGAAAACGTAAACTCCATTTACTTTACATACAAAAATTCAATATCAAAAATTCATAAACGCGTAACTGCACATTTGCATTTAATAAACAGAAAACTAGTCTTCCCGAATAAAAGCCAGACAGGAGACGCGCAGACCTCGTACAGACATTTTATTGAAAGTCACATATACGTGTACGACCATAAAACTCGTATAATTTTGAATTGTCAAGTATAATTTGAACTTTTATAGTCCTCGAGATCACACAAAATTATTGTTGATCTTTTAGTTTTCAGATTTTATCGTCACTTAAAACTGAATAAAATTTTATTGTGAAGATAATATTTTTAACGAGTTTTCTATTACAGCTTCTGGTAGATTTTGAGGGTACTTATTTTATTATAGTAAAACTATTATCTCCCCACAACAATGACCCACCCTCCATCCTGCGCCACATAGGTATGTGCTCTTGATATTCTTATGACTGCGTCAGTGAGTGGCGTTCATGCAGCTGAATTTTGGAACAAACATGTTCGAACTTTTTGTCATCGATACGCTAAGACAAAGAAGCAGTAAAACTATTATGATAAACTTAATTTATTTTATTTCACAGTAGTTTTTATCTTGAGGGGCCCGTGGCTAAATAATAACAGCCGCCCAGGTCGCTCGATCAGGTTAAGCTACGCTTGCCGCGGTTGGGGTGTAGAAGGGTGACCATCTTTACATACCATGTGCACCATGGGCACCTCCGTGCCTCGGAAAGCACGTTAAGCCGTTGGTCCCGGCTGTCATTCGTGGAACTTTGACAGTCGTTACGGGTAGTCAGAAGCCCGAAAGTCTGACAACCAGTCTTACCAAGGGGTATCGTATTACCCAGTAACTGGGTTGTGGAGGTCAGATAGGCAGTCGCTCCATGTTAAATACTGGTATTCAGCTGCCTCCGGTTAGACTGGAAGCCGACCCCAACATAGTTGGGAAAAGGCTAGGCAGATAATGATGATGAGTAGTTTTTATCTTATGGATGACAGAGGGCAGTTGTCTCTATGTGGCTATAGCAATTAATTTGTGTCACTTTAAAGACTAAGACTTCTAATGTACGGGCACTGTGTCCGTACACTGAGATGTAGTATGTAGACTGTTGATGAGTAATCACACGGGATGTTAAATTACTTTTTTTTGCCCGTTACTGATTGACCGATTTACTAGGAAATTATTTGTGGTGGGCGCGCTAGCTAATTCAGCGTAAGACAAACAAGTAATCGGCAAATAAGCAAATGCTTGTTAAGGTAAAAACTAAAACAATACATTTCATGTGGCGATGCTCATACAGTTAACTTGCAGAATAACAATAAATTACTAAGAAAGGCATGAAGGCACTAAAATTCTGTTACAACTAAAAAGAATATAGCTTGTTCTATTAATCACTTGATCCCCGCTAATGAGAAACAATTGATTTTCTATTGTAACGGGCCGCCAGAGGTCCGCGCCGGGACGGAGCGATTAAGCACCTTAAGCCGTTGGTCCCGGCTGTCATTCGTGGATCTTTAACAGTCGTTACGGGTCGTCAGAAGCCCGAAGGTCTGACAACCAGTCTTACCATCATATCAGCCGAAAGACGTCCACTGCTGGACATAGGCCTCCCCCATAAAGGTTGGGGTTTGCCATAATCGCCACGCTTGGCAGGCGGGTTGGCGATCGCAGTATGGTATGGTGGTGGAATGCATAGAGAACGCTGCTGCCCATTCTCCGGTACGCCCCTTAGTCCCCTTCTACGACACCCACGGGAAGTATGGGGTGGTGGTATTCTTTAAGTCCGGCACCACACAGACCCAGTCTTACCAAGGGGTATCGTATTACCCAATAACTGGGTTGTGGAGGTCAGATAGGCAGTCTCTCCATGTAAAATACTGGTATTCAGCTTCATCCGGTTACACTGGAAGCCGACCCCAACATAGTTGGGAAAAGGCTAATAGGCAACGTAGGTATTAACGTAATCCATATAAACACTGCAACAACCGATAAAAACATTATTTTTATCGAAATACCCAAATAAATCCCTTTATAATCCCACAAAACATAATCGTGACGATAGTTTATACAACAAACGCCTATTATAAATGAATATCGTCGACATTTTCCCGTTTCGTGCACAATCTGATAATTCAATTACGCCTTTATTTCAGGAGGCCGTTCACGCGAGCGGAGAGAAATACCACAAACAATGTTTTTACTTTCACGCCACGTTAGTGTTGCCAGTATTGTTACAGTGTTGCAAGTTTACGAGGTTTAATTGGGATTAAGATGGCGTCTGAATAAAATGGTTTGAGACTTTGTAGTTTTAACTTTTAAGATTTGTTTTACAAATTAAAAGAAACAATTTGAGGTTAATTTTAAGGGTACTATTGTTGTTTTCAAGTGTAATTGATTTTTAATTGTTACACAAGCATCAGTAAACCTCACGTACCTATAAGATTTCCGTAAGTGCTTATCCATCCGTCCCACAATACATTGACTGCCAAGTTCAATAAAGTTGTTTGTCTTTCATAGTTTGTCGACGAATAACTTGCATCTTTTCCAGAGGCTACATTTTTACGAGTGCCTAAACTTCTTATTGGGTTGTTACAATATATAAAAGGAAGTATCCAAAATACTAACTTAACGCTCATTCAACATCATAAACCTACGATTTCCCTATAGAGCGTTTCTGTCATATTTATACTCGTCATCACAATCTGTCATTTTCACCAGTATTTGACATTCAGGTGTAAAAAAAGCTCTGAATTTAGATATTCCTCAAATACTTCGGACATTTCTCGAAGAGTCAGTCCCTCGATAGGGGTCAGCGGGATTATCCGAAAGGGTTACCGCTGGCCCGAAACATAAAGGGCTAAGGAAGGAACACGGGTGGGTTTTAGTCAGTAAGAGTCTGCACTCCCAGAGCGGGAGGAGTCATTTGATGATTTCCCATCCAAAAAAAAAAAAAATGTCCCTCGATAGTGCGCCTTGTCGTGCAGGGTAGAGTGGAGGGCACTAGACCACGCGGACGCTCACCCTTGAGATGGACTGACCAAATAAAATCCGCAGTGGGCTATCCCTTGTACAGACGCCAGCACATCAAGCTACTACAATCTGTCAAATTACTTTAATAGATTTTCCATTTTATCGCTAAAGCATAAAGTTTAAAGTTGATTGTTATAATTTTGACAGTTTCGGGTAGCATGATTTTCTGCGGACTGTACTAGTGCACAAAAAATACCAGAATTCGGAGTAGGCAGCGAGAAATTGTGAGGCGAATCACATGAGACAAGAAACTATATGAGGACCATGACCGCTCTGACAAGAGTGCTACGAAGAAGAAGAAGATATGGATATTACGGCCGCATGTAGCGGCCACCGCTTTTTTAGGAAACCGTAGCTTTAGCACGACATCTATACATATAATAAATCTGTAGAAGGGTCAATTCTGTACATTGAAAATATTGAAAAAATAAATAGCGGGGGGTGTTGCTGGATCGATACCAAACCCAAATATGTGATTAAAAAAACTTTTGTCTGTCTGTCTGTCTGTCTGTCTGTCTGTCTGTATATGCAGGCATCACGTGAAAACTAACGGTTCGATTTCGATGAAACTTGGTATAATTATACCTTATTATCCTGGGCATAAAATAGGATACTTTTTATCCTGGAAAAATACGTAGAAAAAAAAAATCTTATTTTTCAGTTTTATTCATAGACGTTGTTCTGTAGAACCGCGAACACACGTTGCATTACCCGCAGTGGATAATTTTCCATTTCAATTTAAGAGAATACAGTTTCCTGTAGCTTTGTGTTACACCATGACAATAAATAAGGCTCAAGGTCAGACCCTAGGAGTTGCTGGCGTAGATCTTACCGCGAGTTGTTTTTCACACGGGCAACTTTACGTAGCTCTTTCCCATGTGAGCAGTCCAAGAAATCTTCATGTTCATATTCCGGACGAGCTCACTAACAATGTTGTGTATGCTGAAGCTCTCAATTAACTTTCTGTCGCATTGTCACGATCACTTTTTTATTATTGCAAACTTTTCGTCACTGTCAGTAACTTACTGCTACATGCTACTTATCAAGGTCAGAATTACTAAGAAAAAAATACTTACTACAGAACGCGAGCTCAACAGCAGTAGCTCAATAGAGGGATCTCCTTAATTATTATAGGCTTAGCCGTATTTGGGTCCAATAGATATTTATAAGATGTCATTGTCAGAGTTACTCAAAATGGAGAAATAAACCATCCACGCGAAGACCGACATCCGCGCGGACGGAGTCGCGGGCGGAAGCTAGTTCACAATAAAAACTGGCCAAGTTCCGTACCACAAGGCAAAAACGCCGAAAACACGATTGTTGTATGGGAGCCCGCCTTAAATATTTATTTTAATCTGTTTTTGTCTGGCAACAGAAATACATAATATGTGAAAATTTCAACTGGCTAGCTATCGCGGTTCTTGAGATACAGCCTGGTGACAGACAGACGGACGGACAGACCGGGAAGTCTTAGTAACCCTATTACTAAGACTTCCCGGTCTGTCCCGGTTTTACCCTTTGGGTACGGAACCCTAAAAATAACCAAACAAACAACAAAAAACATTAAAAAACTGCCTTCAGCGATCTTTATAACGAGCAAAACGACTTGATTCTTAAACTACATTCAAACGAGACTTTGATCTTCGAGCTAATCAAGTCACAGTGTACCTACCTATTGCTGTTTCATTTTAAAGTCATTCGTCTTAAGGAATTTAATTATTTTCCGAGATAAAAAGTACTGAAGTTCCGAGTAGATTGAACAGACGAATACTGCATTTCGGAGGGGGCGGAAAGGCACGGTTGTTATACGTTTTATACTTATAGGATTTTAGATTAGCTTTCAATAGTACACGATTTTAGGGATGGGAGGGCCAATCTCTTGCATACCTACATTTTTATTTATTCATCCTTTATATATGTTATTTATCCTTCCATATTTGTACATCAGAAAATATACAGGGTTATTGGTAAAACATTAACAACCTCTTAAGAGGTCATTTTACTCATCATTATGAACAACTTTTACTATGGGACCAAACCTGAAATCGCGAAAATAAAATCTGTTCCCTACATTTATGTTCGTTAACTCGTCAAAATGTACTGCCCTGTAAATCCGAAACACTGTATCTCAGAAGATACCTATTTCGTGAAAAGGTCTTTTAATTTTTTTTTGGTCTTTGGTTCGTTTTGGGAAATATATTTATAACAAATACTAGGACCTCCGTCTGTGTGGTGCCGGACTTAAAGAATTGCACCACCCCTTACTTCCCGTGGGTGTCGTAAAAGGCGACTAAGGGTCTTACCGGAGAATGGGCAGGAGCGTTCTCTATTCTTCTTCTTAGCGTGTCGATAGCAATCTAAATGTACTCGGCCCAGAATTCGGCTACTTGTTTGGCGCCTTCATCACCGTCCATCAGTTCCTGTAACGTGCAGCTGACAGGACACGCAGGACACGATATTAAGTGTCCCATCGTTTGTGGGACAGCACCACATTTACACTCCAAGGCGGAGTCGTCTATGAATCTCCACCTGAACAGGTTTTCCTTGCTTCGGCCTACCTGGGTCCGGAGTCTGTTTAAAGACTTCCAGATTACCCAAGGTAACTCATGTCCAGTTGGGAGATCTTCAGCGGGTGGGACGAACGGTTTGGGTAAGGTAGCACTGTCTCGCCACAGCTTCAGTCTCTCTTGTGATGGTCCGCCAGAGAGTGTTCTCTATTTATTCCACCATCATACCATACTGCGATCGCCAACCCGCCTGCCAAGCGTGGCGATTATGGCAAACCCCCCCAAAATTGGGGGAGGCCTATGTCCAGCAGTGGACGTCTATCGGCTGAAATGAACGAACGAACTAGGACCTCCTACATAAAAAATGAAAAAGTAATAATACAGGGCTATGTAACTGCCTCGAAAAAATCAAGTGAGCGCTATTTAAAGCAAAACACTGTAACTCGAGTTGCAGTGTATTGGATATACTTACACGACAGTGTAGAGAACAGCTGTTTTCTTTTTTTCGCGATTTCAGGTTTGGTCCTATGGTAAATTACAACTATCATTACAAAACATACAATGGGCCTTATCGCTATCTGCGATGTCTTCCAGGCAACCGTGGAACTTTTCACATTGAAAGAAAGACGTAAAGAAAAAATAATATTTGATTAAAAAGAATTATAAAACAAAGCGTACAAAGCTAAGGCGAGATCAAGAATAATTAATATATATCTAATTATATGGGTGCATTGCCACAGTTCTTACCAAAAATTTCATCTTTATAACAAACATTGGTCCCCATCTGAAAACATACCTGATATTTCGTCGCAGAAAAGCTCTAATTTCACCTGAAAATTGATAACGAGACCGGTCGGTAGTTCCACTTGTGTCCACTAACTGAACACACTTAACAGCCAGTTTTATGCTCACATCACCATAAAATACTAGTAGTTACTTTAAACTTGAAAGGCTGTAATAACTTTAACTATTGGTAAAGCCTTTTATTTGCTTAACGACCGCAAGTACATAATAAATTAAAAGGCTATAACAACGCAAATAAACTCGAATAACGCCACAATTAAGAATGGAGAGCAATAACTTTTTTATTTTAAAGTTATGGCTATCGTTTTGTTAAAAGAAAAATTATCGTAAATTCTAAAGCATTTTTATTCGTAGCAAATTAGAAAGTCATTTAAATTAATAATTGATGGTGCTGAACTAGTCAAGTATAGTTACCGGCACGTAACTTGGCAAGAGATTTTCGTAGTGGGGGAAGTTCGCGCATATAAAAATGTATGAAATTGTGCGTGCGCAAACTTCCCCCACTACAAAAACTCTTGCCAACTTACGTGCCGCTACTTGTAACAATAATGATAAAAATTAGACTATACATACAGACCAACTTTGAATTAATCCTACCATATAATGTGTAACTACTTAATTAATGCATATTTATTACACACACACACACACACTCACTCACATACTGTTTATATCTAAGGTACTAAAAATTGTATACTACTGTGGAAAAGCGGAGTCTCCGACCACAGGCATTACCGTACTTGCTGCAATCACCAACTAATGTAAAACTTTTTGGTTCAGAAATAAACTTGATTTGATTTTGATAATGAAAGTAGTTTGTTCAGAATCGTTTATTAAATCGATTTCTGTAATGTTTAATATAGGTAATTTTTTAACCCAAAAATAACTAAAACTACAGTAAAGTACACTACTAATTAAAGTACAGTCACACTTCCGCTATACAGTCAAAACAAACCAAAATGGACGAATTACTCACTATGCTAGGCCCTCATATGATTGTGTGCGTCTGTGTGCGTCCGTAGATTAGTAATGTGATTACAATTTTCTCCCACAATAAGTGCCTATATCTAATTCAGAAATTAACACTGTTTTATACATAACAGTGAAAATTCAGTGTATATGATTATAACATAATATTCTAATCGGGGTGTCTGGGGGTGTGCATTAATTCCGAGACATAATGTATAATTTGTCTGTGTGGTGTCTGACTTAAAGAATTGCACCACCCCTTACTTCCTGTGGGTGTCGTAAAAGGCGACTAAGGGTCTTACCGGAGAATGGGCAGCAGCGTCCTCTATTTATTCCACCATCATACCATACTGCGATCGCCAACCCGCCTGCCAAGCGTGGCGATTATGGCAAACCACCCCAAAATTGGGGGAGGCCTATGTCCAGCAGTGGACGTCTATCGGCTGAAACGACGAATGTATAATTTATAATATTACAAATGTCAAAGTTTGTATGTTTAGATGTTTGTAACTAAATCACGCAAAAACGGCTAAACGGATTTGAATGAAATTTGGCACACATATAGTGTTTAAACTAGATTAATACATAGGACACATTTTATACAGGTATTACGTCCCCGTGGAGTGATTTCCGACCTCCACGCTGACTAAGCCCAAAAGGCGAGGTTGTACCATTTTTAAGTTTTTTGGAGCTATGTATATCTAAATAATGTAAATGTTCCGCAAAATAAAAATCATTTTAACAAAATTGAACATATGGTCAAGCGCTGTATAAAGACGGAAACGTAATTACTAACTACTAATTGACTCGATAAAAAAAAATCGCAAAGATGACACTAAATCGATTTTTCAAATGTACTTTTTAGCAAAAAATTATATTACGAAACCATCTAAGTAATGTATCAAAAATTAGGTTTTAATATTTTCTAGCGCTGGGTAAGGTAGATTTTTATATAAGTGGCTATTTATTTTTGTAAGAACAAAAATCATACGATATTGAGCTATTCGATTTCGAGCGGGCCGTTTAGTGCCGGCCGAGAGGTCTTCGAGGACGGACGCACGCCAATTTTCTTCCGCGTTTGCGCTTTCCATTATAAGAAACATTACGCACAGTGTTGCCAACCCTACTGTTTTAAGAGTAGATTTACTGTTTTAAGAGTAGATTTACTGTTTTCACCAAGACATCCCTGTTTTCTGTTTAAGTACCAATTTCTACAGTTTTCATTATAATTTACTGGAGATTTCGTCTAAAACGATAAAACTCCAGTTAAAATACCTAGCTTCATGTTATGCATGTATGTATGTATGCGAATGAATTTTTATCTATGTCTAACAAAACAGCAGTAAACAACTTGAAAACTAAACTAAGAAATAAAATGTCAAAGGCAGAAAATATCGAAGACAGAGAGAAAAAGAAATTGATAAATGATAATTATTTGTAAGAATATTTGCAAGAATTTATCAAAGAACAAAAGTTCATACAGGAAATTGAGACCTCGGGCAATGGTAAGTAACTCATTACCAAATTATCAATACTATAGTAGCACTACAATTTTGCCTAGTAGTTTTATTTTATCAGATTACTTGCATACGTAATAATACTTTGTTGAGGAAGACTTTTCCGTTCTTTTGTTTTTTTTTTTGTTTTGTTGTGCGCGTAATTTTAATACTGTGATATCTTCTAAAGTATTCATTCTAATGACATGCTGTAAACTGCAGTTTTGATCTAAATTGAATGCTTAATTTTACTAACATATTTAATGAGATAAGGATTAATACAATGTATGTGAAAATTGCTTTGAAAGTCACTCATTATATTTTATTGATTTTAAAAAGATAAAAGTGGTTACTGTAAGTTATCCTTATAATATAGACATATACTATCGGGAACTTTTTTGA
The DNA here is from genome assembly GCA_916614155.1 of Mesoligia furuncula. NCBI lineage: Eukaryota > Metazoa > Arthropoda > Insecta > Lepidoptera > Noctuidae > Mesoligia > Mesoligia furuncula. The sequence goes on along the minus strand of OU744800.1, from coordinate 24,389,140 downwards.
GGGCATTTTCAAGATATACAATTCTGTAGTACATTATTTTGAAGTTCCTCGTATGGTTTAGCCAGCGTTAGCAATATAAGCGGCCGAGCGACGAGTTTTTTCCCGACTTCAATTACATTTATTATGATTTCCTATGGAAAATACATCTTTATCAGAATAAAAATAGCGTGTAGCACTCTTTAATAATGTAACTATCTATTGAAAAATTTTTTGTGAAAGAATTTTCTAACTCGGATCAGTAGTTTCAGAGATTACCATATACATACAAAACTTACAATTTTATCTCTTTATAATATAAAAAATAAAAGCTTGTAAAAAAAAAATACAATAAACAACAATAATAATAATATAACATATTATTAGTGTAAATAAATGATTTTCTTTGACGGAAAAGCACGAAAATGTTACGACCATTGTTTAGACGCGACACTGTACAAAAAAGTACAGTAGGTTTGTTATTAAATTCGTTGAAATGATTATTTTCTTTGCTCAATAACTTCGAAATATTGCTAAACTTATTTATCAATTATAAAATATACTTGTAAAATGTATAATTTAAACGATTTGAAATGCCACTATAATGTCAACATTCATTTTGCAGCGTTTCAATGAGAAAAAATATACTCAGGGGTGTTGTTCAGACTCTAGATAACCCTGATACTACTTTTCATAGTCATACGTAAGTACTTTCTTCAAAACATAAAACTTTAGTCATTACGTACTAACAATTATAAAAGTAATATTGATTGTACTCATGATTGTCATGAATATAATCACCATCTTAATCATGGAGATAATAGTGTTAAGTTATAAATTGAATATAGATTGCGATTCATGACTCATAATGTTTATAACACTGTTACAGAACAACCTTAAACACTATTAGTGAACCTCAAAGTACTGTAAGTCAAACAGAAATTAGTACAAGATAGAGACAAGATTTCAGAGAACTTTTTAACTGCCGATAATTCAGAAGTTGAAACAGCAAATAAGTAAGTCTTACTAAACTATATGTTAACAAGTAGAGTAGAAATGAATCTTAAATGTTTTTATACCGATTGCCTAAATACATACGTTAACTTTGTTGATCAGTACTAGTACCGAGTACGATGTATAAAAACTAAAATGATACCAGAGTAAAAAAAAAATCGAAAATAAATTAATACACGTGATTATAGTAAGCTATCTCTTAAACGTCGATTGCACACCAGAGGGGCAATTCTCGTAATTTTAAGAACGTTTACAGTCTGATCTCTGAAAAATTAATGCAATATAATTTCAGGGCCAACTCTATGTCACCGGGAGGCAATATTGCTTGTTTGGTATATGGTCAGGTGAAACAATACCCGTACATGTAATCAAGATAGTGAAAGATAGTAAATTTTGGGAAGAAAAAATGGGAAAAAAAACTTATTAATTTTTATATGCAGTGTCTATTGCCTGAAATCATATATCTCCGACATATTAGAGGAATGGATATAAGAAAAATAAAAATGCGAGAAAACAAAGAAAATATTGCAACACCTGCTATTGTTTCCACTTCTGTATCACAAATAGTGAATTTTGAGAATGTGGCGTCTACTTCTGTGTCACAAACAGTTAATTTTAATAATTACTAAATACGTTTTATAACCGACTTCAAAAAAGGAGGAGGTTCTCAATTCGGATAGTTATATTTTTTATTGTGTATTATTTTCATTTTCTTAATTTTTTCTGTTTATAACATAAAAATAAAGTTTGCTTAATCGATTTTGTTGTTTTTGTTGCTAACACTACATTATTGACAAGTTGTGAGTGAAGTTGTCCAGAACATATCTTCTCATCTGAAACGCATAGTATATGTATAGTGAAAGGAACGTCGTTCCATCCGGGTGTCCCGCGACACCTCTCGTTAAATTTTATTTTGAAAAAAGTCTGTTTGTGAAATTTTTTGACATGTTGTTGATGGTATGTGTATTTTAAATATAGGTACAAACTTACCTTAGATTTTTTACATAGTGCGTTTCTTTGGCAAACTAACCTAATGTTTACTAACCGGAAACTGTCATGAGAATTTATCAAGCGTAGATGATAAGTTCCTACATACAAATTTTATTAATTAAAAAGTAAATATAACATCAAAGTTGATCTACTGTATTTGTCTGTTTCGTGGCGCGCATTCATTGCACAAAGCTTAGTCGCGGTCACAACGTGTCACGTGGCGCGGTCCCGCTCAGCGCATCGTAGTTAAATACGCCGCGTTCAACTGGCGGGGGCTGAGGTAGTGTTTTCTATGCCTATCGGTCCGGGAAAACCTCGCCTTAAATATTTCGGGGGTGAAAGAACTCACAAAAATAAAAATCTTTTACCATAGCTATAGAACCAACTCTAAAATAGTGAAAAAAAAACTGGCCAAGTTCGAGTCGGACTCGCATACGAAGGGTTCCGTACCACAAGGCAAAAACGCCGAAAAAACACGTTTGTTGTATGGGATGCCCCCCCCCCCCCAAATGTTTACTTTATTCTGTTTTTAGTATTTGTTGTAATGGAAATACATAATTTGCGAAAATTTCAACTGTCTAGCTGTCGCGGTTCTTGAGATACAGACTGGAGATAGACAGACGGACGGACAGACAGCGAAGTCTTAGTAATAGGGTCCCGTTTTTACCCCTAAAAAGCATCTGTTTCATATCACCAGATTTTTTTTTCGACTGACACTGCACACTGCATGCTGGTTGGATTTATAAATGGGTTAGGTTGCCTATGAATATTTTACCTAGCCCGTCTGATTGAATTTGATTGCATTAAATCACATAGAACCACTATAGACTAAACATTTTGGAACTTTTTCTTCTTTCTCGCCGGTTGGTCGACACTTCTCATGACCAGAGGGCTGGGTTGTTCTTTGGCCAAAAAAATAGCATTGCCATTCAACGTGGCAAGGCACATATTGTGGCATGCTAGTCACCTGGGCACGTTTCCGAATAACAGCGATTCGGACGAGTACTTCGACGCCTAAGTGTCCTTTTGGTTTTGTATTTATTTGTATAGTTAGTCATTTAGTATCTAGTGTAAATAGTTAGTTATCTATATACAACATTATTTTTAGTATATGCGAAACCCGAAACACGTGCCTAGTATTTTTATGTAAAGAATCTATGTATAAAATTTCAAAACTGTATAATGATAAATCACAAAGATTTAAGCTTGTTAAGTTACCTGCTTGTCCGTACAAAAACATGCTCACCCGCGCCGCTCGCGCCGCGCCGTCTTACGCTCATTGATTATACCTAGGTACCTAACCGTTCGGCGCGGAGATTGGATAACCTACTTAGTGTAGCTCGTTGTCCAACTTTTACCCTTTTTTAAATTTTTGGGACAAAATATAACATGGGGTAAAAATTATTGGAATCGATTTGGTTACTTATTCTGAACAAGCTATATTCAGGTTTCGCATATACTAAAAATAACGTGGTATACATAGAAATTGTATTCTTTCACCAATTTAAAAACAGGATCATCAAACTCCAAACATTTAATTCGAAGTAATCACGATTACAAATTGCTTGTAAATTGATACTTCCCGGCTCGGAAACAATTAGAGATCCTTCGAGGCATCCTAATGACGACCCCCGACAATTTAGCGATATGCGAGGCGACCTTTGACGGGCGAGGGTTCCGTACGCGTGAATAAATTGATCCTTGCTGCAAATTCTTTGTTGAAGGCTATTGCTTTACCGGTACCTACAGGTATTGAGGTATGGTTGCGTTGTTTGGATGTTTATTTTGAAGTGAGGTTTTTCATTTGTACCTTATTCTGTTGTTTGATGTATTTGACCTTTTGTTATTTTGAGGGGCTCATGGCTAAATTATAACAGCTGCAATCTAAGTCAAGGCTCCTATAAACAGGCGCGACATGCGATATAATCGCATGTGACCGCTCATTGTACGACTTGCGGTGCCTTTGTGTCGCGCGCGATTTTATCGCGTGTCGCGCCTGTTTGAAGGAGCCTTTACGACGCTACGCTTGCCGCGGTCGATTCCTGTATGGGTAACCATCCTTTTTTTTTTTTTTTTTGCGGATGGGAAATCATCAAATGACTCCTCCCGCTCTGGGTGGAGCGGAAGGGAGTGTCAGACTCTTACTGACTAAAACCCACCCGTTTTCCTTCCTTAGCCCTTTATTTTCCGGGCCAGCGGTAACCCTTTCGGACAATCCCGCTGACCCGGCAGGCTTCGGCCCTAAGGGGCCCCTCCTCGATGCTGACATCTCTTTGAGGCGCGCGTGGAACACGTACGCGCCGTCCGGCACGGGCCTGGTCCTGATCGGACGGTGAGCTATGGGTAACCATCCTTTACATATCGAGACCCTTCCGTGCCTCAGAAAGCCGTTGGTCCCGGCTGTCATTCGTGAATCTATGACAGTCGTTACGGGTAGTAGAAGCCAAAAATTCTGACAACCATGTGGATTCTGATAACGGGTTGCAGAGGTCAGATAGGCAGTTGCTCCATGTAAGATACTGGTATTCAGCTGCATCCGGTTAGACTGGAAGCCGACCCCGACATAGTTGGGAAAAGGCTAGGTAGATTGCTTTGCTGGTTTTGACCTTATAAGATAGTCTGGACATTAACCTGACAAACAGATATAAACAGGTTTCATCAATCATTACCGTATAAAAACGCTTTTAAAAAAGGGAAAACATGTCACTGAAAATCAGCTCCAATGGTACTTTAAAACAAGTGCGTATAAAGCACAATTTTAAAAGCGTAAACAAATAAAAGTAAAAAGCAGCCACTCAATCAATGCGAACCCACATTTTTCATCATTAGCGTATTTCACATGATTGTATGAAAACTATCGACGCGTAATTTATCAAACGAAATAAAATATTGGCGCGAATATCCGACGTTCGGCGTATGAGCCCCAATTGTATCAAAACGGTCTCTTTCACAAGGTTTTTGTGTAAAAAATTGTGAAAAGTGAGTGAAAAATGAAAACATCACGAACATGTACCTCCCCCCTCGCCTGCCTCCCCTACCGAAGCGCATTGTCACACTACCCTCCCGCGGAGCAGAAAAATGACAATCGACAAAGAGTATGCAGCAGATGCGACGTAAATTGAGACCTATGTGTTGCCAGTTGCATACAACTAAAGAATAGTGGAAAGTAAGTACCAATTACAGGAAGAAGTATAATAAAAGATGACAGCATTAAAGGTTGAAGCTACAAAGAATCTGTAATAACTGTAAAGTCAAGTTCCATGGGTAATGAAAACGAATTGAATTCTACAATACTTGACAACGAGACAAAAAACTCTAAAAAACATAAAAATAATAACCGTATTGCAAAATCTTTACTCAAGCGATTATCCCGATAGACAAATAAACAGAAATTGTTCGCAAAACAAATATTGTATTTACCAATGAACCAGACATCAGTGGCATCTTGACTGTATCCATAATCTTTGATCTCCACAAAGGGCGGATATGTCGGAAATTTTTCAAAAGTTCGCTGTTTCCTGCTTGTTGATTGTATGCATCCAAGTGAAAGAGTGTTTTTTTTTTGTTTGTATGTACGTCACGGGGCAGCTCGCACAATGTAGTAACAGAGCCAGTCAGTTGCACTCCACTGCATAGATTTTGAGGATCATTGTGGAACTATACGGCCTTTTTAGTGGCTAGTTTCTTCGGGACTGCCAAGTTTAAAATGGTGGCAGCTGATTGATACAATAGTTGAGCGACTCGTTTCTGCGTACCGTGAGTTATAATTTATTTATTAATTCACCAACACCTTCTGTATATAATCGTAATATATCTTATATATATATCTTAGCCTCAGACTTACACAGTCGCTAATTAAATGTTAACTAGCAATCTCAGAAATAAGTTATAACTTAAGACATAATAATAACAAAACTAAAGGCTCTAGCATTTATAAATTATGGCAAAATACTTCTTAAAATTAAGAATAATAACAAAAAGGAAAACAAAATTACAAGACGAACAATATTGCAATTTTGCCCACTGAGGTACCTACTTAAAACTAAGACATAAACAATATAAATAGAACTAAGATCATAATGAAAAGTATAACTTAACCTGTGGGGCAATTTCCGTATTTCTAAGAACGTACACATTCTACTCTCTGTCTGAATTTGTCCAAAAACCACTAATAATTTATTTAAATTTTTAACAAGTTTTTGACAGTGCCATTTCGGTACTGGTACTGAGCGCACATCTTTTTTTTATTTTTATAGTTGGCATCTCGCAGTTCAACCTATGAGGTTGTCGTTTGCTTAACCGGCCTTGCCTGTGAATGCCTCAATAAATTAAGGCCACCATACAGGGCGAGCGCAGTGAAATTTAAAGTACTTTTATTTTATTTATTAAAAAACTAAAGTATACATTTTTTTTATTGATATTGTTTATGCAATTATTGGAGACTATTTTGGTATAAATACTATATGAAAATGATGTAGAAGTTCGGAGATATTCAGACTTGTTTCCAGAAGAAAATTTAATAAGACCAGTCGTTTTTTTCTTTATTTATTTGGCATATAACAAAAATGTATTCTATTATTATAAAAGTATGTGATATTTGTGATAGGAGAAAAATTGTTTTAATGAACTATAATATAATATAATAACTATATAATCAACAGAATCTGCAAATTAGAGCTCTCTGAGTTTTTGCCTAAACACGCACCAGGAGAAAGATTATTGCTAAATAAATAACCAAAAAAAATCGCTTTATTATTATTGTAGAAGAACAACAGACTATCTTTACTAATTTGTTATTTATACCAACCAACGAATAGTAATCAATTTCAACGAGGAAATCATGCATCTACGCGCATTTTTTTAATACTCCTCTTAATTGTCGCGAATTTGAGATTGCAGCTTGAATTTGAACATTTTATAAGTACGAGAATTAGTCTTCAGTGGTGGACCTAATTATTTAGGTCCTTTGTATACGGCACGGTTTCTTCGTTTTTTAAAAAACCTGTGTCTACTAGCTTCCTAAGTCCAGGTTCTCACGGGTGCGTTTTTCCGGCGGCGATTTTTTTCTGCGCAAGGGATTTTCAACGTACTACTTAGCGCCAAGAGTTGAGAATCCAACAGTGTGTTTTTTTGTCGCGCTGGGATACGCTCTGTTGGATTCTCAATGCTCGGCTCAACACCAAGAGTTGAAATTCCAGTACGCGATGAAATCCCGCTGCGATATTTTTACGTCTGTGCGAACGAGGGCATAGTGCATATAGCATATACAACACAAGAATAACGTGTGAGTACAAAGGGCCTTAGAGCGGTTCTGCACTACATCCGATTCGAATCCGAATTCAAAATCAAAATCACAATCAAAATCAAAATGTTTTATTTCACATAAACCAACATGGGCACTTATGAAACGTCAGAAGCTAGGTGCACGGTTCCAATTGGTCGTTTCCTATGGAGAAGAACCGGCAAGAAACTCCACGGTTACTCTTTTTAAAAATAATTGGCTTTTACAATGTTTCCAGATTACAGTAGGTATGGGAGGACAGCGCAGGCCTGTCAACAAGTACCAAGTACTTGATAGAATAAAAAATGGTCTACAGATCTAAAGTCTGTAAGGCCTACAAAGTTCCGACTAAATTAAAGATCGACGAATTAAAGATCCGACTTCAATCCGAATTGAGAATGTCCTAAATTCGGACGGATAGAGTTCGGATCTAGCACGCAACCTCTCATACAAATAGGTACTATGGTCACTTCGGACCGGCATTTCACGGATTCGGATCGGATATAGCGCAGAACCGCTCTTGCACTAAAGGCACACGATACAAAATTACGCAGTACACAACTACCTACCTCCCAAAACGTTTTTTTCTTTCACTTAGATTTGTTATTTGGCAAAGATCAGAAGCGTCGTTAGCGATGCACCCAAGTAAGCTGATCCTGATCTCATTATATCAATCTTCCTTGACAACTTAATGGATTATATAAAACGTCTCCGAGACTCCGAGGGGACCAGAGAATGCCTACAGAACAAAAAGTTTGGAATACATGTATCGGTAACTAAGAATAAGTCATTCGTAGATAGAGAAAGAGACAACTTCTGTCTTTGTCGTGTGGTATGTTAAGACTTAAGAGTGATAGTAATGATATGGACCCTTGAATGAAGCCTGCATGAATAATCTGATATTTCCTTTACTTACAGTAAAACGAATCGTGTATGTGTGACGTTGTTGTTTTATAACGAATCGTGTACCTATGTATGACGTTGAAGACAAGCTAGTCTGGCAATAATTCCTTCTGCACATGTGGCTTCCCTGGCTTCTCATTAACGGCATAACTATGTAAATGTCTATTAACTGCTCTCAAATTACGATGTTTAATTTTTATTTAATTATTATTATTATTTTACATACTTTTTGACATAATTTCTTTATTATTTGACATTATATACTTTTTGACATAATTTCTTTATTATTTGACATTATATACAGGCACTTGAAATTTTTCACCTCTTTATTAGTGGTTTTAATGAGAATCATAACACTTGGTTTTAGTAAGTTTTTATTATTATTTTTCTTTTTTTATTATCTATCCTTTTGATAGATTCTTATTTTGTAAATGTGAGGACTTTGTAGGCCTTATAGACTTTAGATCTGCAGACCATTTTCTATTTTATCAAGTACTTGGTACTTGTTGACAGGCCTGCGCTGTCCTCCCATACCTACTGTAATCTGAAAACATTGTAAAAGCCAATTATTTTTAAAAAGTGTAACCATGGAGTTTATTGCCGGTTCTTCTCCATAGGAAACCACCAATTGGAACCGTGCACCTAGCTTCTGACGTTTCATAAGTGAAATAAAACATTTTGATTTTGATTTTAAAACACTTCGCAAATGAGACTTATAGCATAGTATAACATAATCAGCCTATAATGTTCCCACTGCTGGGACCCAGGCCTCCTCTCTGTGAAATTTTGTTTCAGTGCGGTTAGTGGAAGTGCTTTTTTTTTGGGTCATTAAATAACCTCTCCCGCTCTGGGCGGAGCGGAAGGGAGTGTCAGACTCTTACTGACTAAAACCAACCCGTGGTCCTTCCTTAGCCCTTATGTTCCGGGCCAGCGGTAACCTTTAACCTTTCGGACAATCTCGCTGACCCGGAAGGCTTCGGCCCTAAGGGGACCCTTCCTTAATGCTGAGATCTCTTTGAGGCGCGCGTGAAACACGTACGCGGCGTCCGGCACGTGCCTGGTCCTGATCGGACGGTGAGCTACCCATTGCTCTCCGTCTCTCTAGCCACTCCTCAAAGAGGGATCTTATCGCCGCTATCGTGGCGTGCCCTGCGCTGGGTTGTGATAGTCGCTCTTTCCATGCCGCCATGCGACCGCGCCGGAGGTCCGTCCGCTCCGCCGCAATTTGCCGCGGAAGTGGAGTTTCCCCCCGGCGTAGTGCCTCCGCGCGCCTCTCATACAGGCGCGCGAGGACTATCGCCTCCAGATCCCATGGCGCCAGTCCGGCTTAGTGGAAGTGCTCAGGTGCGGTTCGTCCAAGCGCGGTTCAAATCAGTGCTCTGAGTGGAATACCTCTGTATTTTAGCTTTAGTATTGATTTAGCATTCAATTGTTTTTTATGTTGTTAGATGGCAAACAAACAGATGGCCTCTCTGAAGGTAAGTGGTGTCCGACCACCTATAGACGGATCTATTCTAATAATGTTATATGTAAAAAGTGGTTTATAGGTTATACGCGCTCCGCAAGTGACACGCCAACACCTAAAGGTCAATTCTCGTAATTTAAAACGTTCAAAATCTAGTCGCAGTCTCATCACGGCGACAAACAAATGTCAAGAACTTGTCATTAATAGATAGAAATTAGAGGTATTTTTGACAGATTGAGACTAAGATCAGACTGTGAACGTTCTTAAAATTACGAGAATTGCCCCTCTGGTTGGCGTGTCACTTGCTGTCACTTGCGAAACTGGGTAAGCATGACCTTTTAGCGTAACTCATGGTCAAAAATTTGTAAACAAAGGGTATGATTATGATGACGGGTTTGTTTAATAATTTGTGCATTAATCATCTGCCTAGCCTTTTCCCAACTATGTTGGGGTCGGCTTCCAGTCTAACCAGATGCAGCTGAATACCAGTATTTTACATGGAGCGACTGCCTATCTGACCTTCACAACCCAGTAACTGGGTAATACGATACCCCTTGGTAAGACTGGTTGTCAGACTTTCGGGCTTCTGACTACCCGTAACGACTGTCAAAGATCCACGAATGACAGCCGGGACCAACGGCTTAACGTGCTTTCCGAGGCACGGAGGTGTCTCGGTATGTAAAGATGGTCACCCATCCACAGACCAACGCGGCAAGCGTAGCTTAACCTGATCGATCGACCTGTGCGGCTATTATTATTTAGCCACGGGCCCCTCCTCGGCTCCTCGGGTTTAATAATTTGTGCATCTATTATTATTAAAAGCCTGTGATGTCACACTGCAGGGCAAATGCCTCATTACTCTCTTTCCACTTCGCTCTATTTAAAGCTGCTAAAGATCAATTTGTTGAAGGAGTCCAGCTCATCCCGCCATTTCCATCTGGGCCTGCCACGATATCGCTTGCCATTAGGATATCTGTCTGTGTGCCTGAAATGACGACATCCTCAATCAACAAGAGGCCTAAGTCCAGCAGTGGACTGCGATAGGCTTCTATCGCAGCCCACTGCTGGACATAGGCTTGTCTCAGGCTGCGCTACAACATCCTGTTCTCCACCTTCCGCATCCAATCTGTTCCAGCCATCTTCTTAATGTCGTTGATCCATCACGATTTAATAGATGACACTAATTGCAATAATAAAATATGCAATTATTACTATTGCAATGTACCTTTATAGGTATTATATTTTAAAACGTATCTACAGAGATCGAGACATATATTATGCATAAATTTTTGAAAGCAAAAATTATCAAGAGTTTTCAAGACGCAGCCCTAGTATTTTTCATGTCTTATTAAACGGGAATGCGCATCCATTTCGGCTTCGCTGAAGCGGTCACGCCCCCGCTTTTAGTCCGGGATCCCATACTAATAAATTCCCGGGATTGGTGGGAATGCGTCCGGGACTGCAGCGGGATGCGACGCCGCGGCGCCAACGGATTTATATGCAAAATTCGTTCTAGGATAGAAATCGAATAGAAAAGCGTTTGACGCTATCAAGTGGTGTCAAGGATGGTATTACATTCTAGAGTATCTACATTGTAGGGGACGATATAAAAGTATTTACCTTTGTTTTCTGTCCGTCTCACTTTCTGTTTTATTCGACCTTAACTCAGGTAAAGTATTACCCTTCTTTTAGGCTGTACCACAATCGGGTAAAAAGCAATTGGATTTTTTAAGACAGTAGAAAAACAAAACTTTTAGGGTGCTGTCCGTCCATCTGACTGTCAGCGGGCTGTATCTCTTGAATCGTAATAGGTAGACAGTTGAAATTTTCAGTGTGTATTTATATTGGCACTGTAACAACAAATAATAAAAATAACAAGGTTAATCCAAATTAAAGGGGTCTGCAGACATACAGAAACGTGTCTTTTTCGTCGTGTTTTGCCTTGTGTCCTTCGTGTAGTCCAGTTCGACTCGCACTTGGCCCTTTTTATTTATAATGGCGGACTCGCACTTTGTCTGAAGGTATTTTGCCAGTACTGGCCAGTACCAAAAATTTCTTCTATCGTACTTCACCCTTTCAGTATTGCTCACATAGAAAACGAAAACATTATTATATAAGTCTTAAGTGCCTAATGGCTGTACAATAAAGTTATTTCATGTCATTCTATTATAACGTCATTGGCAGAATCATTTAATACCTTTACGCACAATGAAATACTGTCATAAAATACTGTTGACATTTACGAGTGGTAGGTAGGTACGGTTGCGCGGGAAAATAAAACTGTTATTAATATTGCTCGTAAAAACTAGTTGGTGAAACTTGTGGTCATGAATTCGTTATTTCACTTTTAATACAGGTTAGGTGTAAAAATAAAGTGACACTGCTCTCAAAACGGTGAAGGAACATCGTGTTCCTATCCTTGAAGGATTCTGGTTAGGAAACCTACATAGGTTTCCTAACCAGAATCCTTCAAGTATATGTAAACCTGTAAACCTTCAAGGATATGTATCCTTGAAGGTTTACTAATGATAAACATAAAATAAATTGTCGTAATTAACATTGCAACTCCAAATTATGCCAAAATAAATCAGACCAAATGATAATTATGCTTACCTTTGCATTATGCCAAAGTATTATTAAGCTAATAAAAGTTATGCAAAAACGTTATGCCAAACAATGTTATGCCTTAAAATTTTATGCCAAGAGGGGGATCCCCGTCCTAGAATCAAAAATCGAGACATGTGACATCCACCAATCCGCACTGGCCCCGCGTGGATTACGACCCACTCCCTTTAAAAAATGCAATTAATGTAATAATGTGTTTGTGTGTTTTCTAATGTAATTTAAGCTAGGGAAAATTATTGAACACCAAATTTATATTTAGATGAATTGAAATATACTATCATTCTTTGAAAGCCGTTTATAATGGCTATAAGACGACGGATAGCCAATCTGCCAATTTTTTACAGATATTGTTATAGGGCCTAATCAAATGCGCATGTCACATTGACGCGCAAACCACTGATCACGCGCAGTATCCATGAATTCGGCACATGATTCTAAACGCCCCTGCTTTTAAAATTTTCGTCAATTATTAAAAAAAAATTTGCTCTTCCATACATTTGACCACATGGGTAGTGCACTTTTCTATGAAACAGCAGATTTTTTTTTTATTTCTACGCCAGGGAGTTAAGAATCATGTGCTGAATTGAGGTAACAGGTTGTACGTATACAGCCAGTATCAGACACGTTTATTATCTTATTATTGATTATGGTAACTAATACAAATTTTCATTACACTATGGATCTGCTCAAACGCTTCCAAACTTTGTGTTACTATAACATGTGTTTAGAATATCCTTTTTAACCGTCAAGTTAACATTTAAACCTCACATAAAATGCATCACAAGTTTAACTTGGCTTTATTTTAACAGTACTTAAAACTGGACGAAACATAATTACCATACAGCTAAGGTTTAATACCTATCATGTTCTGCTACAAAAACCTACTGCTCACTCATGAAAACGGAGGCGACGACTCAAGCCCGTTTATTATGTATGAACCATCCTGTCATACAAGATGAAATTCAAATGAGCTTAAGTAAATTTTTATGCGCTTCATGTTAACCCTCTAAAACGCAAAATATAAGAGAAGGAAGACGGTATAAAATATGATGGCTAAGGATATTCCTTCGAATTTCATTGCTTCTTTTGTTTGAAAAGCAGCCATCAATGCAGGTACTAAGCCATCAATGAACGTAAAAATGTTTTCCACTGAATACGACGACAAAAGCACTTTGATGTCCATTGTCGTTTTTGTTTGAGAAGCAGCAATGATAAAGAAAATTAAAGAGTCAATGCATGCTGAAATATTGACCACTGAAAACGTTGTGTCACCATAGCCATATTTTTATCAATAAGATTTTACGGGCGAAATATTTTATATTTTGAGGGATAGGCCTGCTTAATATTTATGTGTTTCTTTTGAAGATCTTACGGTAAATATAAATTATGTTTTCCGGTTTTTGCGCTTTGAAAGAAAACAAGGATTATGATATGTTTACCTTTGTGGCTCACCTGAAAAAACATGCCAAGCAAAATGTAAAAGAAACGTAAAAATTTTATTTAAGATCGACATCATTATTATTTTATTATTTGTATCCTCTGTGTATATCCTATGTGTGTATGTAGCCCGAAGAATTGCCAAACTTAAGTGGCAGTGGGCAGGGCACATTGCTCGCAGAACCGATAGCCGATGAGGCCGAAAGGTTCTGGATTGGCAACCACGTACGGGAAGACGTAGGGTTGGAAGGCTTCCTACAAGGTGTTCCGACGACCTGGTGAAGGCCGCAGGAACCCGTTGGATGCGAGAAGCACAGAACTGGTCGAAGTGGAGGTGCATGGAGGAGGCCAATGTGTAGCAGTGGACGTCTTTCGGCTGAAATGATGATGATGATGATGATCCTATATTATTATGTCCTCTTTTTCCTTCCAAACCTATATGTCTTGTAACATAAACATGATCAGCCTCTAATGCTCTTACTGCTGGGACACAGGCCTCCTCTCTTCGAGAGGGAATGGGCTGTAATCTACCACGCGGGCTTAGTGCGGGTTGGTAGATGTCAGGTTTTCGAATTTTTGGTTCTAGTATATGCCGTTTTCCTCCCTGTCTTGTACACCCCTGCAAACATTATCAGATCGCCACACCACCATTCATAACAAGTAATCAAAAAAATATGCAATTTGCTAAATTTTCTTTAGGTACTTAACCTAACCTAATTAATATCCACCGCAAAATTACAACAGACCCGTCCACTAATTTGAAAAACTTGTCCAATTGAGAAAGTAAAAAAGCGCTGCGTCAACCGTTTCGTTCCCACATTAATATCGAAAATTAATTTGTTATCGCAAATGTCTACCGGAGTCGATCGACAATTCAATGACTATTGGGCGAAGTTGCCAACTGGATATTAACATAAAACATCAAAACTCGCATTAAAGTGTCCAAATTTGGCGTGCCTCCCCTTAAAATATTCCCCCTTGCCCCTACCTACTGTGCTCATTGAAGCGGAGACAACCTAGTGAAGTTAATGCAAGTTATAAGCGCAAGCGAGTTTATTATATAGAAGATTTGGTCCCTTGCTGATGTCCTTCCTCTGTGATGTCCTAAGCCGAGGTCCGTACAGAGTGCCCTAGCATATAGTCGTTTAGTTTGTAAGTTTTATGCCCTGTCTGGAGGCCTTATTGTATTAAGGCATCCTCATTATCATGAGGATGCCTTAATACAATAAGCTGCTTATAACTTCTGCGACTTGTTACGTGCTTATGACTATATGACTTATGCTATGTTGTGACGTGCTTATGACTTCTGCGACTGCTTAACCGGGCTATCGCCCGGTTAAGCAGCTGATAACCGCCTATACTCCGTTTGAAATAAGATTAGATATTTAAATAAACCTTTTTTACAGTCCGTTCAACCGATTTTGAATTCTATTGCGTTTGGTGGCATGACAAATGGCAGCTGCAGTAAACAGTTGATATTGTAACCATTTTTTTGCTTTTAATGACATCCATATGCCTGCGATATAGAAGTCAAAATCGGTTGAACGGACTGTAAAAAAGGTTTATTTAAATGTCTAATCTTATTTCAAATGGAGTACCTATAGGTTGACCTGCGACATGCCATTCACAAAAAAATAAACAAGAACAAAATGTAAACTTCAGATTGGTCGTGAGCAAATCAGTGAGATGATAAAAAAAATACAACATAATGTGGAGCACTAATTACTTGCTAACCGAAATCATATAGGTACCCAGACATTACAGCACTATTTTTATCGATACTTGGAGCAGTTCGCTTTAAGATTACCTACCTGCTACAAAATGAGAACAGTCTTTTTAAAGACGATATGACCTCTTCCCCTTATTCAATATTTGTAGTATTTATACGACTGTTGCTATTCGAAAAAAAAAACTGGCCAAGTGCGAGTCGGACTCGCACACGAAGGGTTCCATACCACAAGGCAAAAACGCCGAAAAAAAAACACGTTTGTTGTATGGGAGCCCCCCTTAAATATTCATTTTATTTTGTTTTTAGTATTTGTTGTTATAGCGGCAACAGAAATACATAATTTGTGAAAATTTCAACTGTCTAGTTATCGCGGTTCTTGAGATACAGCCTGGTGACAGACAGACGGACGGACGGACAGACAGCGAAGTCTTAGTAATAAGGTCCCGTTTTTACCCTTTGGGTACGAAACCCTAAAAAAGTATTTTGCATTCATTTGAAACAAGCATTTTTCTCTTCACTGTTCCCCAGCCCAAACTTCTCTCACTTACACCACTTCGCAACAATGCCTATATATTATTCAGCTACATCGAAATACTTGAACAATATAATAATTATCATTTATCGTTGCAGGTTTTATGTCGCGGAAGAGATCGTGGGGGTCCAACGAGCCGCTAACTCGGGGAAACACCACTAAAACAAGAAAAATCGCGCTGTCATCTTTCATAGTTACGTGTTTTTATACTCTTTTGTTTTAGAGAAATAAATGAAGAAATTGAATGTGGCTTTGTATTGTTTTCTTTTGTTTTACAATTAATATTCTTGCTTAGTAATCCAGCCATCTTGCCAGGTTTTTTAACTTAGTGCTTTATCACCGCCAAAGATTTTTGCTACCGAAGATATTCAGTGCCATTGTTATTAGGATGTTGTTCAAGGATGGTTAATAGAATCTAACATAGATCTTGAAGATCATTCATGCAAACAAGATTAAAAGTGAAAGCTTTTTTTTTTCTTCAGTTAACCTATATTGTCTCACGGTTGGGCAAAAGGTCTCCCCCATAGTTTTCCACTTTTCTTTGTGCTGTAACTTCGCTGTCCAATCGGTTAGGAACAAGTTAGTCAGTGCCTGAAGACGGGCGTCGTGAGGCAGGCCTATGAAACGCTGCTGGCGTGATGATTTCCTAACTGATTTAGAAGAATTATTAAGACAGCGTAATTTACAAAATGAGAATCTTTAATCTAAACCTTCACTGATTCCAAAATAACTAATCTTTAGAAGAATCAACTTGAAAATATTCCAGTATCATGATGAAGCTTTTCACGGTAATGTAACAAAAGTATCTACAGTTCCGAAATAAAAATCTATCTTACAGGAAGAAATAAACAACAAACGAATGGTCTTGTTTTCCACTCCACACGCCACGCATGTAAGCAGATACTGTACTCTTAAATACTTGCGTCTGAATCAGTTTGATTGCCAAGTGGTCCAACTACGCACTCAAACGTCTCATCAAGGGATATTTACCCGGCGATTTGCGCGTACGTTCGTCTGGGATGCAGACAATGCCTCATCAAGTCAGGATTAGGAACTTAACGGTTTGTGGGAAAGTGCACCGGCCAGTACTTAGGTACTTGGGGATACGGGGAGTGGAGCTACAAGTTTAATCATAGTGTTGGGTGTGTCGACGCTTGAGCTTCCAAAGAGCAGCGGGGTAAGTGCGTACCAAGCCAACAGTAGTAATGGCTTTCATTTTGATAATTCAACAACATTCATTGCGTTATTTACATTCTTGAGCCGACAAATTCGAACATATGAAGCAATTGATTATCAATATCCTTCGAAATTATTCAGATTGTGATTGATAGGGTGTTACGCAGTTAGGGTGCTTCTATGACCAGCCAAATTTTATGGGCACATTATGACTATCTTACAATATTATTTTTATCGAAAATAGTTTGTTTTCGATAAAAATACGCGACCTATATCCTTTTATTACACATTTTTGCGTTTAGCTCTAATTTACAATAGTATCTTGTGCCATTATTTTATTTATAATACCAGCCCACTTTTTATTGTCTGGACCTGATTGATTGCTTTGTGCCTAAAGTGTTTTTTCTGTGAGATTTGTGCCAAAAAACTTATTTACAATAAAGCTACTTAAATTAAGGCAACTACTATGAACATTCGAATTTAATGTAATTTAAGTATAGTTGAAGCCAATGCGAACATTTTGCCATATCGAATCGATTTGAAAGTGACATGAATTTGAATAAAAAACTAGTCAAAGTTATGTTAGTGTTATTTTTAACAAAGTGTTAAGTGATTGCAAGTTCTCATCGGTACCGAACTTCGACAGGCTTGGATGTTGCCAGACAACGTATATGTCGATCGTTATGCAAATTTCAACCCTTAACTTTGTGCACTCCGCACGGTTTAATCGCTGAAATTTTCTCAAAGTTTCCGCAAGAAACTGCCGAAAATCGAAGGGTGAATAAATTTAAAAACCTCTTAATGCTTAGTGGGTGGCGAAAAGTTTATGTTTACGCAAATACTGGTCATATATTTTTTCCTAATCTAAGTGAGTGCTTTCCGGCATTTGGGATATTTTTTAACAAGTTCATAAACTTCCTTGAAGGGTTTGAGTCTTGATTTATTATTTACGGAGTTAAGAGCGTCTGCGAGCTCGTTTCAGATTCGATCAACTTGTTTGAAACTTATGGATTTTGGGGAAAATTAATTGAAATTTTTGGATGGATGTCATAAAGTGAATATTTATTTAATGCGTGAATCGGGGTGTCGTGTTACGGAGGGTATTTGTTTAGGCTCGCATCATCCCCCATGGTGTCGACACGACAATACACTTTGCACTCTCCCCTCGCTAAAACAGAGATTGACAGAAGTCAGTGGCTCGAGTCACCGGGTGTCACTGGTATTTAACTAAAAGTGCAATACATACCTATTTAATCAGGGCTGACTTCTAATGGGCACAGTCGCATTACTCAGCGCTTTATAATGATTGCAAAGATTTCCTATTAAAGTTAATTTCAAATAAACTTGCGATAAAGTTTGTTCACCTCCTTCTACTAATGTATCCGAATATTTCCAAACCATACGAAAAAAATGTATGGGCAGTGTCGGTAACACGATCAAAACAATGACTTGCTCCGTGTTTGGTATTATGAAACTCAACCGATGCAATGTTAGCGACAGTTTTGTATGACGAACGATATCTATCGTAAGTTATTTGGACTTTTTGGTACAGGGTGGTTGAATGACATTTATCGCAAGTTTATTTGAAATACACTTTATATGATTTCAGAATAATATGAAGAAAAAAATGTATACAAGGTGTAACAGAATAAACGCAAGTCCTGGAAGTAGATTGTTCATAATTGATTACTGAATCAATTTCGGTAACTTTTAAAACAGGTATTTTTTTCAAAAATCTTGTATTTTGCCATACTGACCGTCGATTGAGCCAAAGAAAATTAAACCTTATTTCAAGGTACTAAGACTCGATTTTAAATACTTAAAATAATGATAGGGTCAACACAATTTGCTTAATAATAATGGTTAGTTAAAAAAAAAAATAGTTTTGATCATTGTATTATGCTTTTAACTCAATACTCTAATTGGGGTGTACGAGGTCTTGCGTTAATTATGTTACACATTTTATATAAAGATATATTTGCGGATTTACACTGTTATTTTTTAAAGACCAACCAAATTTAAGGGTGTGGTACAGACTATCAAACTGAACAATTTTGTCCATGGGACCAACAACGTAATCGCAAATGAAAATGCAGCCGTCCCATACGTTTAGGTCGAGTAGGTGTTGAAGTTTTCTATGGGACAGTTGATAAGTTTTTCGCCATTACGATATTGGTCCCATGGAGAAATTTGTTCATTTTGATGGTCTGTACCACACCCTTAAAGGAGATGTCCGCTTTTTGTATGGACGTTGGTTTTTTATTCCGAGAAAAATCTAACCAGAATCAAACTAAATCCAAATAAAAGCTACTAAAATATGGAACTTGGAACCACTGAAATAATATTTTTAGAGCACTCCATTTAAGAGAAAAATTATAAATTATTTAATGTTAGTACATGTATATTATTTGTTGATGGCAACCCAAATGAAACCTCCCACACACTTTGAGAATGTCATAATGACAGATGGATTCAATTCATATGTCAAACAAATATGTCTGGTACGTCACACTTTCGCTCGTGCCTTTGTGTTATCCAATGATAACGTATTTTAATTTGTGCTTTGCTTTCTTTGATTTAACTGACTTGGCCTTTTCACAACGGATTCTTCTTCTTTGCACATGATTAGGACACTGATAGCTTACGAACCTTCAACCCTGACGACTTTGCTTTTTCTTAACGGTTATTGGATATTGCACGCGATTAGGACTTTGGATTTAAAACCCCGTACCTATGTAAGTACTGTTCTTTATTTATATTAAGCTCATTAAGGGTTTTATTTGCACAACCTTTGCCTGTTTTACGATCTCTGATAGTCTGCAAAAATTAACTTTCATTTCTATCTTTCAACACTATGAATATAACGCTTTAAGCATGAGCCCAGAGATAGTCTCAATAATTGAAGAATGGATGCTCAAGACGTAATGTATTCTTTAACTTACATTATTAGTTTTTTTTTTTAATAATGTGTAACCAGCTTATGTTAAAAAAGATTAAATAGCACTACTTTGCTCAAAGAAGATGCAGAAAAACGATTCGGTGTTCTTAAAATATTATTTTGTTTTAGGTAACAGATGGAGATCGCATTTGCCAAGAATGCATCAACCTTTTACTAATAGAACTGAATAACAGAAACCAGCACAATATAGGTGACCAACAGCTGGGTCATCAATCAGTATGTGTATGTTGTGGCGTTTCTATCTCAAGAAGAACAGGCAGGCGCTCTCGTCCCTTACCTGTTGATCATCCTGAGCAGGCTTATATAGCTGGCATCATCAACCCCCGTCAGGTTAATATGTAAATTAAATAGTACATTGCATATAGTACATTATTGTATCTCTGATTAGTGGAACACACAATAAATTAAAACTTGATTTCAGATCCCTGCTAATGCTCGAGCATGTAATAGGAAGCTGTGCTCATGTGATGACAATAGTCTGGTATCTTGGATGGGCTCGGCATCAAAACAATATATCTCCACCTGCTCAGTTTCTCGACAATATTTTAATAAGAGAAGATATTGAAAATGAAGAAAGTTAATAAATGAATATTCAAAGCCAAAAAAACGTTTTATTTCATAACAAAAGTACATACATAAAATACATAGTAACACTTGCATCCAATTAGCATATTTATTGTCGAAACGCTTTTCTCTCGATTCCAAATCATTAAAAAGGAATTTCAATCAGTAGATACTATTATCATTTATTCCTGCTAAGCCATCCCTGTGGAGTATGCTGAAACATGCACTTCTTGATAACCGAGGTCTTAGTAAAATATTGCAACTTGCACATGAACATTCGGAGTATAGCCATAATCATGTAGAATGCTCTTTAGTTCTAAAAGAATTATGCTACACATTCACTGAAAACATTTCTTACTAGCTTCTGCCCGCGACTTCGTTCGAGTTACGATTACATTATTTTCGCTTAGTGTTCTTTAGACCTTTTTCTTATTACGTTACTCGGCTTCTGAGGGTCGTAGCATGATAATAATGTATTCGATTGCCCTTATCCTTCCTCAAGAATTAGGCTATCAAATTCAAAAAGAATTATTCAAATCCGACTGGTAGTTCCAGAGATTAGCGCGTTCAAACAACTTTTCAGCTTTATCATTAGTATAGATTATATTACAGAGGTAAATAAATAATCTTTGTACAATGCGATTCAAATAAGAATAGGAACGTCAATGACCTCTATCTGTCAAAAGTTGATTGAAAAGTACGGTTTGCAAAGAAAACTTACCTATTTGCGTATCAATAACTTTTTTTTTGTTTAGGTAAGTCTTAGATAAATCAAAGTGTAAAAAACATAAAAAAAATAGTCATAATTAGTTTTTTTTTAATTATGCTACTTTCTTACTTATTTTCATTGTTGACAACAATTCACCAGAAAGTAAAGAAGATGCCAGCTGCCATTTTGTCGTTGTTGGGTGTTACGTGCTTTGTGGTGTTGGTGTGCTTCTTCGTGAGACTGAGTGCTTGTGGAGTGTTACTGTTTCTTTCGTTAATTCTGTATGTTACGTGGTGGTTTCCTGTTAAATTTGTTATTGTTGTCATTTGTTGACGATGACCACTCAAGCAGTGATGCAGACATGAGCGGAATTGAAAAAAAAATGTTTTCGTAAATAATTAATGTTATTAAAAAAATATCTTGTTTTGCTCACCCTACCCAATTTATTCGATTTGACAGCTATGACGTCACAACATGGCGCTAAGTCGATCCTATTCTTATTTGAAACGCATTGTAATAAATAATATTTGTTTCGTTCACATTGTAACATTGTTATACTCCATAATATATTATATTGTAGTCTGTGATAAACTCGCAAATCAAATAATAATTTATTATTGTATTCTGTGTTGTCAGTATAATGTCAGTAATGGCTGTACCACGTGTCAATACTGTCAATTTTGACAAGTTTATAATTTTTTAGGGTGCGTTCACTGTATTATCCGAGATAATTAGAAAGGTTCGTTCGTTTTAGGAGCAAATTCACACTAAAATAAAAAAATATTTTTCTCAAAATTGGAGTGTTTTAAAAATCTGTGAAATAGTTAGAACCACTTATTTTTGGAATATCTATCCAAATATATTTAACTTATCCTGGTTAGAATGATTAAATAATAAAAAACCATTTCTGGACATGTCCTTTGGCTGATCTTTGAAAAATAACCTTGTATATTATATTCGCAAATATACCTTTTTTATTTTATATACTTTTAATTCTTTATGGGATATTTATAAGCATTTTTCAGGTAAGGATGGCAAACTTATTTTGTTAAATCTATTGTCTTCTAAAAAAATTCAATTCGCTGTTCTGGTAAATTCCCAACCACCCCAAAACTACACATACCTATCAAAAGGCCATTACAATCTCTGTTCAACATAAAACATAAAATAAAGGCAACGTCATCTCTACACCGGAAGGTTAAGCTCGAACATCAGAGCAGAACGGATCCAAATACATATTCTACACGTTAACGTACGTAGGTACCGAGACAAATCTCCACATAAAGTTTACGATCCACCGCGCTACAGGAAGAAGGGGACCTGTGACGTCAGACAATGGCTGCCGACGTGACGCGGCGTGACGTGACGTGTGACGACGTCAACTCATGCGCTCATCGCGTCTACTTCCGCGGAACGCTCGCCACTTTGTTCTGACAAATGATGGGGCTAAGACCGTTTTGTTTCGGTGTGTGGTGTGTGAAGAAATGGTGTGTTTGATAAAGTTTGATTAGCTGTGCCCACTTGTTTTTTTTTTAGTAGTTCAATAAACTTTATAATTTATTAGTACTTTTTATAATGTAGAGGCAACAGCGAGAGTAAATACCTTCCTGTGTTTAGTTATTAGTCTTATAGTCTACCGGGTGTATAAAAAATTAAATTAAAAAAACCCCCGACACAAAAAAAAATATAAAATTAAATGTAAGTTATTGGAAAAGGATCAAATAATTAAAAAGCCCCCAACTTAAAGAATCTAGGTAACGAGACTAAAACAGATAAAATCATATGGCAGTCGGGGGACCTCTTAGCATAGAAGGTGTTCCACAGAACGGTCCCCCGACTTCCATATGAATTTATCTGTTTTAGTCTCGTTACCTAGATTCTTTAAGTTGGGGGTTTTTAAATTATTTGATCCTTTTCCAATAACTTACATTTAATTTAATTTTTTTTGTGTCGGGGGTTTTGTAAATTTTAAATTTAATTTTTTATGTCATGCTTTTTGTAGGGACTCCTTAATTTTTGTATTTAATTTCTTTTATTTTCTTGCGTTTTAAGATTCAGGTAATTTGATGTTTAATCGAGTTTTTTATCCGTCACAAAATAATTATTAATTTATAGTTGAAGAATAATTTTTAAGATTAAACATATTTTTGTTTTATTATATCCTTTTTCTAGTTCTTCCTTTAGTTATTCAACTTTCGTACAAGTATTTCATAGCTATTAGATATCTTAGGTACCTATTTCAGGTCTAGTTTATAAAATGGGACTGCGACACTATCTGATGTAGAAATACCTACGCTTTTTAAGTAGGATAATTCCATTCGTAATAAAAATAGTCAAACACAGTGGTCGTAGGTACCAGTCATCACTCCACTTTCCTCATCATTCTAGAACATTGATCAGACAAAAAAATATTTTCAAGTTTTTAGTTTTCGTTTCGTTAGTTAATATTCCTCATTCCCTTTCAATATAGTGTACATTATTCTACTTGTCAAGCCCTTGCATTTGATACCTATATTGAAGGAGTTGTGGAAAAAAAATATAATTCGCCATTTTGTGGTGGCGGCCATCTTGGATTTGAAATTTGTAATAGCGTATAATATTCTACTAGTCAAGCCTTTTTATTTGACACCCATATTGAGGGAGTTGTGAAAAAAAATGTAATTCGCCACTTTGTGGTGGCGGCCATCTTGGATTTGAAATTTATCATAGTGTATAGTATTCTACTATTCAAGCCCTTTCATTTGATACCCTACGGAGATATCGAAGGTCAAAATTCCAACTTCTAATGTCGTTTTTTTACGAAAACAAGTTTTTAATGTTATAACAGAACTTCAAATACCCACACGACCCTTGTACCGTTGCATGGACCCATAAGCACCGTTTTGCGTGTGTTAACTACCGCAAACAGGTTTTTACACCAAAAATAAAAGTCGTTTTCCAGCAATTATTTTTATGCTATGTTACTTAGTTTGATGTACAGAATGCGTAGTTGACGGCTATGTGATAGCTTTTTACACCCTGTATACCCAGAAACGAAAATAAATATACCCGTTTGTATGCGGATTCAAACGAGTACCTGTATTTATTTTCGTATAAACCATCCTCAATTACTTCATCCCGAAATAACATTATTTTATTCGTAATTACGAGAAGGTACTGCACCCTGAAATAACG
Organism: Mesoligia furuncula; assembly: GCA_916614155.1. NCBI lineage: Eukaryota > Metazoa > Arthropoda > Insecta > Lepidoptera > Noctuidae > Mesoligia > Mesoligia furuncula. Next base: position 24,364,606 of record OU744800.1, on the reverse strand, counting down.
CTAGCCCTAATCACACGGTCCCTCATCAACGGTATTCCTAAAAAAATCAACCTGGATCTGGCTTAAAAAGGCCACTTTGGCAGAATCATAAAAGGATACAACATAATGGACAGATATTTTTAGATGACATGATGACAGAGCTGAAAACCGTTTCAGACGTAAAGGTTCCGCCGTTATTAAACTACTTTTCCAGAAAGCGGTTTTGTTTCGTCGATGTTTTCATGAAAAGCCTTTTCTTCATGGTTCAACTCAATCAACTCAGCCTATTCCAGTCCACTGCTGGGGGCCTAAAAAGGCCACTTTGGCAGAATCATAAAAGGATAACATTATTAATCATAATGGACAGTTAACAATCGTATCAAATCCCATTGGTGAAGCATTTTTCAGTTATTTTTTTTTATCTGTGCTAAAATACCAATCATTCCAATCCAAATCCAATCCCAATCTCTTTGATTGTACCTACATACTGCAGCGAAAAAAGAAAAGTACGGACTGTCTTCTCCATATTATAATTCATAATGTTATCCTTTTATGATTCTCCAAAGTGGCCTTTTTAGGCCCCCAGTTTTTACTGCTCTCGTTACGTTTGTTTTCGTTCCGAGAAAAGTTTGTCGAGAGCTTTATTCCAATTTTTTATCACATCCACCTAGCAACAAGCAATTAATGTATACCTATGTATACTGGTAACGAGTCGTGATATTAAATGGAAATTCATTTGTTTTTACATGATAACGAATTGAATTTTCTTGTATCGAGTTTTCTGGTGACAAATCGGAACAGTGACGAATCGGGCATATCTCTTAAACAAGGTTAAATTAAATAAGGATTTGATGTTTTTTTTTTTGAGGTTTAACGACCGCTGGATGTTTTGTTGATTATTTGAAGTAAAGTTGTCAAAAAATAAAAGGCCCGTTTTGACATTTGTGATCGCGACGAAACTAGTGAAGTATCCATACGACTCGGTACTCGATACTCACGATAAATCGATTCAAGTTTGTATAAGTATTTGATCGATTTGATTATGTACCTATTGTAAAGTGATATTAATCTTTTTTTTCGAGTCCAAATCACTATCTTTAAATCAATGTCCAAAATAGAAGAGCCAAGGTTAACGTGATAGTAAACAGAAATAGTCCAGAAGCAAAGCCGTGCCGCTTGGTCAGAGACAAGCCATTCTACAGAAACTAGTGTCGCCAATTCAAAGTTTTATTTACAGCTTTGAGCGCTAAGCTCATTCTTTTCAGTAAAGAATATCACTACAGAATATTTAATTACTATTAAAATCGAATGAAGCTGGTGAAATTCGGTAATTAATTGGTTACAACACTAGTATTTAAAAAAAAAAGACTGAGAACGTAACTGTTTTTGAGACGTTTCGTAATATTTAGAAATTGCATGCTACTATAAAGTAAGCGAAAAAAGAATACTCGCAATATTATTATATTCCATCATATTATTTAACGGGCCAAAAAAAATTATGTATTTTTTTAAAACACTATGTAATTAATTATTATTTTATTGTTTCTTTCAGTTTCGTTCCAAGTTACATTCTAGGGTCTTTCTCAAATGTCAAAACGGGCCTTTTATTTTTTGACAACTTTAGGCGTTGTAGAAATCTGTTTTTTTTTTAGTTTTGTCAAGTTAAGGTAGCGATACCCATCACGTCAGTGAAGTTTACGCAATAAAAAGCTGATTTTTGAATCTGATGTATCAAGTTACTATACTACAATCGATGGTGTCAATGGTGATGTACCCAAAAAAATTATCGCCAATTTTTTTTTCCCTTTTTATATACTTACGGTGAATTTTTCAAGTGGGCGTAGATGGTCAAACTCGAAACTATGAGTAATAGCGAAAAGTACACAAAGGAGTCGCAGGCTCGATTTTGATGAAAACTAAAACTGCATCATTGGATTTTTGAAAAATCAATATTTCGAACCCGTTGATTTTGATTTAAAAAACAGACACTGTATTATTACACCACTCGAAAGTGTCCCTAATAAGGATCAAATTCTGGTTAATAAACTTCTTTTTATTTTAAAGTATTCATACCGACCTTACCTGTACCTTGTTCGAAATGATGCTCAATACACCCGCAGCGCAGTCACCTTCACAACATTATGTTCTAACTAAATTCAGATTTTGAATGCAATCCAATCCTTGAGACATCGAATCCAGCTATGTATTGAAAACAATGGTCATCATTTGGAACAATTAATCAGTTAAGGTTTAATAGGTAGGTAACATGAGCTCTTTTCTTTAGTTTCCCGTATGTCATTAGTAGTTACCCGCCTGCCAAGCGTGGCGATTATGGCAAACCCTCCCAAAACTGGGGGAGGCCTGTGTCCAGCAGTGGACGTCTATCGGCTGAAACGACGACGACGATGTCATTAGTTCCCAGAATTGGATCCTTGTCAGCGACTATCGAATTGTGTAATAATACAGAGTGTTTTTTTTTCAAAATCAACGGGTTCGATTCCTTGCTAGAAATATTTATTTTTCAAAAATCCAATGATGCAGTTTTAGTTACCATCAAAATCGAGCCCGCGACTCCTTTGAGTACCTACTTTTCGCTATTCCTCATAGTTTCGGATTTGGCCATCCACGCCCACTTGGAAAATTCACCCTGTATACCTAATTATCTATGTCCATCGCGTCTGTGGAGTTTCGCTAGCTAATTTAATTTAACCCTGTATATGTTTACATTTTTATCAATACACCTTTCAAATATATCGATCAGTTGTCTACCACCACCATTATCATTACCACTTCCTTACACCACTGCCACCTTCCACAAACCTTACTTATCACTGTCCATAATTCACGCATCGTTGACCTGATGCAACGCTCTAAATCACCAACAAGTCTTCAAACAAATGTGCTCAAGCACTATAGTGCAAACGAGTGCGTTAAAAGCATAATTTGTTATCTTTTGTGCTCAAAGTACCCACCACATTGTGCAAAGATTGAGTGTGCGTATAAAAGATATGAACTCGGGCTCTCTGAGGAATGCGGGATGTTTGTGGAAACAATGGCGGTGTGGAGTCTTCTGATCGAGCATTTGTTTTATAAAACAAATCGTTTTTCGTTCTAATGATAGTGCTTTGGGGAGTGAAAGTGCTCAGTATTATAAATGACTAGCTGCGCCCCGCGGTTTCACCCGCATTAGTGTCGATCCCGTGGGAATAACGGGATAAAAAGTAGCCTATATGCTAATCCAGGGTGTCAGCTACCTCCATACAAAATTTTATCAAAATCGTTTAAGCCAAATGAGCGTGAAGAAGTAACAAACATATAAACACACACACACCCACACCACACAAACTTTCGCCTTCATAATATTAGTGTGATTACTTATTAAATAAAATTACGAGGATATAAAGGACTTTTTAGAAGAGTTATTGAACCGGAACCCAGACACTTTTACTTACTTGATACACTATAAGATGTCACTCAAATAAAAAACTTGTTGAAAACGTGAACTTATAAGCACAAAAGAATCGAGTCATTTAATTGAATCAAAATACTAAAAAACAAACCTTAAAAACACTGATAATCATGCTCAACTTTTAAATCGCTCAATAGTGCATGCTGCTTACCTCTCAGTAGGTTCAAAGTCAAAACTACACCGAGACAAGTACCCATTAACATCATTTAATTCAACCAAATCAAATAGCCTCATCATAAAAGAAACATCACTCAACCAGAAGCTCAACTTTTAAATTACTGCTCAACTGTGCTCGCTATTAGTATAAAAGCCGTAAGATCGTGAAGAGCAGTTGTTCACACGAAGAGCTCCTGAACTAAGTGCCCTCCAATTAAGACCTGCCCTCACGAGTCTCCGGGTCTACCTTGTGGCTGTGTTTTTAAAACCTGTGAAAAGGGAGTTATTTTTCTTTATTTTTTTGTTGCACAGACTTTTGTTTAACAACTCACAATCACATAGATTGTGAGTTGTTAAACAAAAGTCTGTGTGGTGCCGGACTCGTCTGTGTGGTGCCGGACTCGTCTGTGTGGTGCCGGACTTAAAGAATACCACCACCCCATACTTCCCGTGGGTGTCGTAAAAGGCGACTAAGGGGCGTACCGGAGAATGGGCAGCAGCGTTCTCTATGCATTCCACCACCATACCATACTGCGATCGCCAACCCGCCTGCCAAGCGTGGCGATTATGGCAAACCCCCCCTTTTAGGGGAGGCCTATGTCCAGCAGTGGACGTCTTTCGGCTGTAATGATGAAACAAAAGTCACAATTAAGCTTATTTTTACCGCATCTTACTTGTTTTAGCTGTTGTTAGAATTTGCATGCACCACTCTGGTATAATTCGGCAACTCGGCATAATTAACTGAGCCACGAGCAGAAGGCCATACGCTCAAAATCTAGTCGCAATCCAACCAAAAACATTAAAGCCACCTGTTTTTGAATAAAACATAATATCATTTTTAAAGTAGCTGTTCCTGGTCTACAAGATTAATTTGATGAAGTTTATCATTTAGGTAAAGGTTAACAAGGTTACTCGTGTGTGCTCAGCGACAATTAATGTTAAAAACTTGTCAAAAATTACAGGTATTTTTGAAAGATTGCGACTGAGATCAGACTGAATTTTCTTAAAATAACGAGAATTGCCCCGCAGGTCTAAATAAAGGTCAGCGGGATTGTCCGAAAGGGTTACCGCTGGCCCGGAACATAAAGGGCTAAGGAAGGAACATGGGTGGGTTTTAGTCAGTAAGAGTCTGACACTCCCTTCCGCTCCACCCAGAGCGGGTCATATGATGATTTCCCACCCGAAAAAAAAAAAAGGTCTAAATAAAGAGTTTATGGTTTTTCTAAATTTTTGACGTTCATAGAATAGAATAGAATACTCTTTATTATGTACACCATATAAATTCATCATCATCATCTGCCTAGCCTTTTCCCAACTATGTTGGGGTCGGCTTCCAGTCTAACCGGATGCAGCTGAATACCAGTATTTTACATGGAGCGACTGCCTATCTGACCTCCACAACCCAGTTACTGGGTAATACGATACCCCTTGGTAAGACTGGTTGTCAGACTTTCGGGCTTCTGACTACCCGTAACGACTGTCAAAGATCCACGAATGAGGGACCAACGGCTTAACGTGCTTTCCGAGGCACGGAGGGGTCTCGGTATGTAAAGATGGTCACCCATCCACACACAAACCGCGGCAAGCGTAGCTTAACCTGATCGATCGACCTGTGCGGCTGTTATTATTTAGCCACGGGCCCCTCGTACACCATATAAATTACAGACATAAATTATAGAAGCTGTACAAAGGGTGACACAATGGGCGGTCTTATCGTTAAAAGCGATCTTTTAAAGACAAGAAAGAGTTCATAAGTAGGTAATTATTAATGGATCTCTGATTTTATCAGAGAAAGGATTCTACTACCAATATTGTCCATGAAAATCAAAAAGTCATCTGTTATAACCAATCGATGAGTTATATTCTCAACAAAATACGTCAGATAAAGTTCCAAGTTTAAGAATCAGGGTGGCAAATCAAACAAAATGTTATGTAAGTAGATAGTTGCTTATATTTTTAGCACAGTGGATACACTTATTAAGCTACGTCCGTCTGATTCGACGATCTACCCTCGAATGCCCCCCATCTGTCAACTTGTTCTTATTTATACAATCCGTTATCAGTACCTCTTAATCATAAACAAGATAAATAAATAAAAAATAATTATCTAAATATGATTCTTACAATTTAAGACTATATCTCCATTTCTTTTAAACATATTTTTACTTCGGTTTTAATCGTAGTCAAATTACATACTTTTCAATGTATTCGAATAAACGTTTCTAAATTAAACATAAATAAATTAATAAGCCTAAATGAATATAGTTCCTAATAGTAACGGTGTACAATGTATGATTACCCTTAATTCTAACACAAGGCTCCTAACGGCTTCTATAATTTCATTTCCAATTTAAGCTAGATGAAAGAAAAATAAGAGAGTATGGATATTATCTTTCAATTAAAAATCAATGTTAAAAGAATGTTAAGGTTCATGGTGTTGAAATTAGCAACGTATTTATAAAACTGTATTTTTATCACATACTTACCAATTTTATTAAGAAACGCCACACAATTGTCTTTAGTATACTACTATTATACTATTGCTTTGCTAATTCTTTTTGCATATAAAATACTAGCCGCGCCGTGCGGTTTCACTCGCGTAAGTTTTGATCCCGTGGGAATATTGGGATAAAATATATCCTATGTGTTAATCCAGGAAATGGTCTATCTATCTGCCAATTTTCATCCAAATCTGTTTAACAGTTTACGCGTGATTTAGTAACAAACATCCAAACATATTCACAAAGTTTCACATTAATAATATTATTAGATGACCCGGCAAACGTTGTTTTGCCATAAAAATTATTTCTAGCTGCCCGGTGCTACTTCGTTCGCGTGGTGTCCTACCCGTCACCTTACCCTACCCCTACCCTACTCCTACCCTTCCTACCCTACTTCTACTATACTCCTACCCTACTCCTAACCTACTCCTACACTACTCCTACCCTACTCCTATAAGTAAATAAAAGTATTACCTAAATAAAAATAAAAATAAATAAAAAAAGTCCTATGTTTGTCTCCTGGTTCTAAGCTACCTCCCCACCAATTTTCAGCCAAATCGGTTCAGCCGTTCTTGAGTTATAAATAGTGTAACTAACACGACTTTCTTTTATATAATATAGATAGTAAGATAGTAGGATTAGTCTGGGTCTCGGGGACGGGACCAGTTGCGGTTGGTCACAGATGGTTTCAATAACTGTAGTAACTTATATGAGGAGGCATTGTGTAAGGTTAGGGACCTAGAAGAGGAATTAATTCATGCAAATGTACGTATTACTAAGTTACAGAAACTAAAAGAACATACTCAGGCTCGGGAAAGTAATAACTTGTATACTGAATTATTTAATACAAATTGCAACCCTCATTCCTTAATAACAATAGACCTTACTGAAGATTCTATATCGAAATATAATAATAATAGTTATTAAGTAAGTAAAAATAAAATAAAAAAATATGCAAAACTAAATAAAATTATAAATAGATGCAATAAGTTTAGGAAACAACAAAAACACAATTCCAATAATATTAAACTAAGGAAGGAACGTGTTTTTCTAATAAATAAATTAAAAAACTATGAAATCAAATTAGAAGATACTAAAAACATTTATCATATTGACACTCAGCGATTACAGTCTGAAATTGAGGTACTTGAAGAGTCCCTACATTTACATTATAATAAGTATGTGAGCTCTCAAAAACAAATAAAGGAACACATCCTTGCTGCAAACGAGTTGGTGGAAATGTGTAACAAGGAGGCAGGTAGAGGGGACCCGATGACTCTGAGCACACATCAATGTTCTTGTCAAAGGGAATCAAACCTTGAGGCTATCCAACCTGAGGCAACGGAGGACCCGTCCCAGTCTGGAGGAGCTCAGGAATGTATCCCCCCCAATCAAGATACACCACATGTTGTACAAGGTTCATCTCAAGTATCACAGACAGAGACTTATGCTGTCACTTCTTCTAGTAATGTCAGTTCTTGTTCTGTTATGTTTTCAGATAGTTTAGGGAGAGGGTTAGGTAAATTATTGAGTAACAACCTGAGTCAATCAGCTGTTAATTACTGTATGCCTAGGAAACCCTACAAAGAAATAATGTCATCAATAAGTTGCAATAAATATAATCCAAATGCCATTATTTCTGTATTTGTAGGTAATAGTGGGAATGTAAAAATAGATGATATCACTGAGAGTGTCACTGAAATCCTAAAGATTAATTGTCAAAAAATAATATTATGTGCTTTCCCATACTTTGAGCACTTATCAAGTAGGCAAAATCATTATATACATATGCTAAATAATCATATGCATGTATTAGTTAATCACTATAGTGACAAACTTATATTTTTTGACACCAACACTTTTGTTGAGTATTTAAAATCGACTAGGGGTACAGCGTATCTGCCTATTAGTTTTAGACGTCAAATAGCATGGCTATTAGCTTTTATTATTAACTAAGACATAAGTAGTATGTCGAAGTCGGATGTAATTAGCACCACAAAAATTAGTAATAATACTAATAATAAGGTGGTCAGCCACAATAATTTAAACTAGTCAGTAAGACAACAGAAGGTACCAATAATAATATTATTAATCTCACCTACAACAAGGTATCTTTTAGCACTCAATTAGTAAATTGTAAAAAAGGGGCTAAGCAGAATTCCTTGAAATTGTTTCATCAAAACATTCAAGGTTTTTCTTCCAAAATATTAGAAATTGAATTGTTTTTAGAAAAAACAATGTTTGATATTATTTGTATTACTGAACATTGGTTGAAAGATTATGAAATGATGATTAATTATGAGAACTATAGTGTAGGCAGTTGCTTTAACCGAAAATCCATGCTGCGTGGTGGATCATTAATATTAATTAAAAATTGTGTAAAATACAAGACTCGTAAAGACATAGTGGAACTATCGGTGGAACATAGCATCGAACTGTCCTGTGTTAAGCTAGATAAGCATTTTATAGTGTGCGTTTACAGACCTCCAAACTATCAAAACTACTCTATATTTGAGTCAGTAATGGAAGATGTCTTAGGAAAACTTGCAACTGGTAATAAATCAGTAATTATTTGTGGTGACTTTAATGTTAATATTTTGGAAAATAATTCAAATAGCAGTAGATTGTTAAGCCTCTTCAAATCATTCAATCTGTCAAATGTAATTTTGGAACCAACGCGAATAACTACGGCTACTGCTACATGTATTGATAATGTTTTTTGTTGCTGTGAATATTTAGATAAAGCCATTGTAAATTATCTCCCTTCGGATCACAGTGGTCAAACCGTGTCTTTTGAGTGCAACACACCGATACAAAAAGTGCAGATTCAAACTAGACCAATAACATCAGGTAATTTGAATAAGTTTAATAACACTTTAATTAGCAAGTTAAATGCTCAGGGCCTAAGTATGACGAATGGTAATATTTTGTATAAAGAATTCTTTTCATTAGTGCAAACAGAGTTCAATAATTCCTTTAAGAAGAAATCTAAAACTATTTGCCCTAAGTTTTTATTCAGTGACTGGGCAACTAAAGGAATCAGGAAAAGTAGGGAAAGATTATTTGAACTGTATGGCCTTAAGCCGTATATAAACACGGATACTTTTAATAAGTATGTTGCTACTTATTCTAAAATTTTTAAAAATATCTGCAAAGCAGCTAAAGCTTCTTTCATTAGTAACAAAGTTAAATCCGCAGACAATAAAATAAAGACAGTTTGGAAAATTATAAACAATGAAACGAACAGGAACAAAAAACATAATACTGATTACACACTGGACACTTCCCGCGGTCTCATTAGCGATAACATCGATGTTGCTCAGGAATTTGCAACTTTCTTTACCAATATCCCAATTAAAACTACAGAAACTTTAAATTCCTCGCCCGCACTAGCTATTGAATTATTAAGAGCGAATGTCTCAGCCTGTCCTGTGGAATTTAAATTTAAACATATAAACCCCATAGTCATTATAAAGGCATTTAGGCAACTTAAGATCAAAATTACCGAAGATCTGTGGGGCATGTCCACTAAAGTTTGTCAATCCTTTATTGAGACAATTGCACCCTATTTAGCTTTAATATTTAATTTGTGTGTAGATCAAGGGGTTTTCCCGGATTTAATGAAGTTCAGTAAAGTTATTCCACTTTTCAAATCTGGGGACAGCAAAGACACTAATAATTATAGACCCGTATCGGTTTTGCCGGTTTTTAGCAAGGTGTTCGAAAAAGTAATGTTAAATCAAATGCTCAATCATTTTAATCGTCATAACATCTTACACGATCAACAGTATGGTTTCACCAAAGGACGTTGTACAACCGACGCCGGTGTCACCTTATTAAAACACATCTTTAATGCATGGGAAGAGGCACAAGATGCTATAGGCATTTTTTGTGACCTATCCAAGGCATTTGATTGCGTGAACTACGAAACACTGCTCTTGAAACTTGAGCATTACGGACTAGGTAAACTTGCTCTTAGCTTAATAGAATCATATTTAAATGATAGATTTCAGCAAGTTCAAATTAACGGTGTGAATTCATCGGTCTTAAAAGTCAAAATGGGAGTACCGCAGGGCTCAATATTGGGGCCATTCCTATTTATTTTAGTATATATAAATGATTTACCTCATTTACTGAAAAACCAACCACAAATGGTGTTATTTGCTGATGACACATCACTGATTTTTAAAGTAAGCAGACGTGCACAGGAGCTTGACGACGTAAATAACGCTATGCATGTGGTCCATAATTGGTTTACTGTGAATAATTTGGTATTAAATGAGAAAAAAACTAAATGCATTAGATTCGCTTTACCGAATGTTAGAAGTAATGAATGTCATGTTGTATTGAATAGGGAGACACTTGAATTCGTCGAAAATACGGTTTTTCTGGGGATCGCGCTTGACTCAAAGCTACAGTGGGGTCCGCACTTAACATCACTTGCAGGGCGGCTAAGTTCGGCCGCTTACGCTGTTTGGAAAATTCGCCAATTAACAGACGTGGATACCGCGAGACTGGTCTATTTTAGTTACTTTCATAGCATCATGTCTTACGGTATTTTGTTGTGGGGACGGGCTGCAGATATTGATTCTATCTTCATTCTACAAAAGAGGGCTGTCAGAGCCATCTACAAGCTCAGCAGACGCGATTCTCTACGAGAACTGTTTAAAGAAATTAACATCATGACGGTTCCTTGTCAATATATATATGAAAACATTATGTACGTTCGAAAAAATCTACATCTTTTTAGTAAGATAAGTGACAGGCATAATTTTAACACTAGAAATAGGGACAAATTAGATCAACCGCGTTTCAGATTGTCTAAAGTAAAAACTTCTTTTATGGGTTACTGTGTAAAATGTTATAATAAAATACCATTCGATATTCTTCAATTAAATGAGAAGAAATTTAAAACATGCATTAAACGCACACTATGTAGACAAGCATATTACAAGTTGGATGATTATATCGTAGATAAAAATGCTTGGCTTAATGCTGGTCCTGCTCCACAGGCACTTGGGCTCACTAGTTAAAATTTCAATATTTGGAAGAGGTGCTACTATAGTTTTGTATAATTTAGAAGCATTTTTTTTTAAACTTTGTAAATGTAAGAACCATGTTTCCGTTTATTATGATTTTTTTTTGTTGTTGACTTGAAAGAGCATGGCAGTTGAGAATGTGTCATGCTCACTTAAATGTCTCACCGATGGTGGCGCGTGTCAAAGTCAAAAGTCAAAGTCAAAGTATTTATTAGTGCGATTTTTGGTGAAATAACAGGTCTTACAGATATTTTATAGAAACTCAAAAATCTACCCTTTAGGGCATACACTATGAATTTAACAATATTAGAAATTAATTAAAACATTATTCTAATAAACAATTCTAATTAAATTAAAAGTCTGATAGGAATATTAGGTACATCATAAATCATAAATACACACAGGATCAGTCACAAGAAATTTTGTCAGCAAGAAATTCGTCAATGGTATAGTAGCATTTGTCTATTAAAAATTTATTTAGGCTGCGTTTAAATTGAGTCAAGTTTAAATCTTTTATGTCATTAGGTAGCTTATTAAAAATTTTCGGAGCCATGCAAAGTATGCTCTTGTACATAAGGGCGGTTTTTGATCTTCTTAGGCATAATTCATGTCGGTATGTAGGTCTTATTGATCGAGAACTTTGCTCTGAAGCTTTTTTAAATAAATCACCGTTTTTTTTTACAAACAATGCGGTCTCGTAAATGTAAAGACAAGGCAGCGTTAGTATTTTGAGGGAAGTAAAATGGGGTTTGCAACTTTCTGTTGATTTAAGATTGCATATAGACCTAATACACCTCTTTTGTGCTTTAAAGATTTCATGCTTTTCGCATGAATTTGCCCAGAAAATGACTCCGTAACGTAGTATGGAGTCTACATAGCCATAATACGCTGTTACGACAGCTGCTTGATTTACAATTTTTTTTAGTTTGTGAAGAGCGAAAGCAAACCTGCTTAATTTTTTAATTAGGATGGATGCATGTTCTTTCCACGTCAGTTTAGAATCTATTGTCAATCCTAAAAATTTAATATGTCCTAGTTCTTCAATTATATTATTATTAAAAGATATATTAATGTCAGGAGTGTTAATTCTTTGTCTAAACTGCATAATTTTAGTTTTATTTAGATTCAATACTAAGTTATTTTGTTCAAGCCAGTGTATTGATTGTTGTAATGCATCTTTAATGTCACATTCATAGTTTCTATTTTTGTTATGTTTTATAATTAAAGTGCTATCATCGGCAAAAAGAACCATAGGGAAAGTAACGTTTTTCGGAAAGTCATTTATGTAGACTAAAAACAATGGCGGGCCCAATACACTTCCTTGTGGCACGCCAAATGTGATTTTACGTTTTTCTGAAATGTATTTATATTCTTTTTTATCCTTTGTACAAATTCGTCTAACTTCCGTGCACTGTGTTCTATTGTCAAGATAAGATTTTATAAGAGAAAGTGCATTTCCTCTTATTCCATAAGCACTTAGTTTTTCTAACAAGATATTATGTTCAACTAGATCAAAAGCTTTCGTCATATCCATAAATATGATGATACATCTGCGGGGTTACTGATAGGGAGACCATATGGGGGAGTGGCTATCCTTTGGAGAAAGGGCATTTTTAACGATATTAAAATATTAGAGTGCACGAGTTCGCGTCTCGCTGCTATCAGAGCTACTGTCGGCGATCGCTCGATTATTGTATTCTCTGTTTATATGCCAACAGACTCAACCGACAACTTACCTTTGTTTACAGAGATTCTAGGTGAGATTAGTGCAATCGTTGCAAGTGCGGAAACTGAAAGTATTTTCATATTAGGTGATTTTAATGCACATCCACAAGAATTGTTTTTTAGGGAATTAAACAATTTCTGCAATGACCAAGCCTGGATCTGTGCAGATGTAGAAAAACTGGGCTGCGAAACGGATAATTACACTTTTGTGAGCGAAGCTCATGGGTGTAGAAGGTGGCTAGATCACTGTGTTGTGTCTTCTTCAGCTTGGCAAAGTATTATAAACGTAGGAATAAACGAAGACGTATATATGTCAGACCACTTGCCATTGTACGTTGAGTGTGATCTGAACGTAGTGAGGTCTAAACTAATAACACAGAATACGCCGCGCTCTAGAATTATTTGGGGCGAAAGGGACGAATCTCAGGTCAAGTGTTACAAGGACTTATGTAATGATAGGTTTCGTGAAGTTGATTTTCCAACTGAATTCTCAGAGTGTAGCTATGGCTCATGCAGTTCAGTAGAACATAAATATGTCTTGAATGACATATACGGTAAAATTATAAGTATTTTATGTGACTGTGCTGAGCAAACGAATGTGGTAGGAGGTTGTAGGCCAAGGAGAGGCAAAGTGGTGTGTGGGTGGAATAGTCATATTCGCGACGCTCACCGTGAGGCCAGGCTTAAATTCAAGGAATGGGTTAGACACAGGAGACCAAATAGTGGAATAGTTTTCGAAGAGATGAGTGAGACCCGTAGAATCTTCAAGGGACGCCTGAAATGGTGCCAAAAAAACGAAGAACAGGTCAAAATGGACAACATAGCTAAACAAAGAGCCACGAAAAATTTTTGTGAATTCTGGAAGTCAACACGTAAGTTGGATACTAGGCCTGGTCTACCAGTGAGCGTAGGAGGGACCAGTAACCCGGGGGAAATTGCAAATATGTTTATGGAACATTTTAAAGTGCAATCTCCACTAGGCCCTTCAGTTGCAATGGCCGATGCTGAGTCTGATGGTGGAGGGGCGGAACCACTCACACTTTTTTCTGCCAAACAAGTCAGATCCGTCATTCAAGGCATGAGCAGAGGTAAATCGCCCGGCCACGACGGACTGAGCATCGAGCATTTCAAGAATGCGGGAGGTCACCTGCCGAGGGTCCTGTCCTGGTTTTATACAATGTGCATGAGTCACTCTCATTTACCTGCTGAACTGATGCAAACTATTGTAGTACCTATAGTTAAAAACAGGACAGGGGACATCTCGGACATGGGAAACTACCGTCCCATCTCCCTTGCAACCACAGCGGCTAAAATATTGGACAGTATGCTTGACTCGTGCCTGAAAAAGTATTTGTGTTTGCACGATGCACAGTTTGGTTTTCAACCTGAGCTTTCAACCGAAAGTGCTGTGCTGAGTTTGAAGAATACTGTCCAATATTACACAGACCGAAAAACGGCCGTATATGCTTGCTTCCTGGATCTCTCCAGAGCCTTCGACCTGGTGTCATATGATGTGCTCTGGAGAAAGCTGGGTGACAGGAGTGTACCGGCATCAGTGCTTAAGCTCATGCAGTATTGGTATGCGAACCAAACGAACAATGTAAAGTGGGCCGGAACGTTCTCTGAGTCGTATGGGTTGGAGTGCGGTGTGAGACAGGGGGGGTTGACCTCTCCACGGCTCTTCAACCTTTATATAAATGATCTCATAGCCGGGCTCAGTAGTATGCGTGTCGGCTGCCGGGTTGGTGGTGTTAGTATTAATAGCATCAGCTACGCGGACGACATGGTACTGCTGGGCCCGACTGAGGGATCTATCAGAGAAATGTTGAAGGTCTGCGAGGAGTATGCTGCCTTGCACGGCCTTGTGTACAATGTCCGTAAATGTGAATACATGGTCTTTAAGGCCGCCGGTAAATGCCCTAATCATGAACCCAGTTTTTCACTAAATGGTATGAGCATAAATAAAGTCCACCAATTTAAGTACTTAGGGCACATACTTACCGACGACCTTAAGGATAATGTAGACATCGAAAGGGAACGCAGGGCATTGGCGGTCCGAGGGAACATGTTGGCCCGTAGATTCTCTCGTTGTTCGGACCAAGTCAAAATCACCCTGTTCAAGGCGTTTTGTCAAGGTCTGTACGCG
This sequence comes from Mesoligia furuncula, assembly GCA_916614155.1. Lineage (NCBI taxonomy): Eukaryota > Metazoa > Arthropoda > Insecta > Lepidoptera > Noctuidae > Mesoligia > Mesoligia furuncula. Next base: position 24,349,591 of record OU744800.1, on the reverse strand, counting down.
GGGGGTCTATGGGTCAGCTACACCAAAAGATCGCTAGATGTCCTGCGCGTCCAATACAACAATGTTTTTAGGATGCTGTTGAAACTACCCCGTTTCTGTAGCGCATCAGAGATGTTTGCTCAGAACCGAACTGACGGCTTCCATGCAGTGATTCGCAAGAAAGTCGCATCACTGATGCGTAGAATGCGGGTCAGCGACAATAGCATCCTAAAAACAGTGGTGGAGAGTCCTTACTCCCCTTTTCTGAGGCATTATGTGGGGAGAATGGTCAGGTAGCTTGTCCCATGCGTTATCGTTCTCTGCACATCCTGCCTCAGTCACCTACTGCTATGTCGTATCCTTGTTTATGTACTACTAACACTAGTTATAAGATGTACTAACAAAATGGACTATTGTTGTCTGATGTAAATAAATAAATAAAATAAAAAAATAAATAGTGTGTTGGATTATTCGGTTCCCTACAAAATGGTTGAGCTGGATGGTGCTGATCCACGCGTCATGTTCGTGAACGGGTGCCGTCGGTTGAGACTGGTCATCTCTTAACTGCCAAGGCTTATTTTTAATCTTATATTTTGAATTGTTTCTTCATTTGTCTTTTTTTTTGACATTGTTCTCACATATAGAAGCAACAAGAATAATGTACCCAGGATTTTGTAATAACTTGATTTAAGAGCGTTTACGCCGAACGGCATTTCATACAAACTTTCAAGCCCTTGTTTTTCGAAGTGAATGAACCGATTTTAATGAAACTTCATACGCATAAGCAGGATACAAAGGTCTAAAAAGTTAGTAGAAAACATTTTCGAAAAATAATTTTACAGCCAAATTAGACCGATTTTAAATTTTCCATAGAAACAGAGATTTCCAGTTATCTTTATTTAAATAAGACATTTCGAAAATGTTTTCTACTAACTTTTTAGACCTTTGTATCCTGCATACACGTATGAAGTTTCATTAAAATCGGTTCATTAATTTCGAAAAACAAAGGCTTGAAAGTTTGTATGAAATGCCGTACGGCGTAAACGCTCTTAAAAGAGTGTCCATGGAGTTTCTTGCCCGTTCTTCTCCATAGAGATCTACGTTTTGGAATGGGCAACTAGCTTCAACTTTCTGACTAACTGACAGACTATTTAATTTTGACAATTCAAAAGTGCCTGTACAAGGTTTAATTGAAATAAATGCTTTGAGTTTGAGTTTGAGTTTCTCTATGTGTCATATTTCTTTCCACAACAAAAAACAGAGGTCACAAACCTTACAAACTGATGTTGTTTTTGAATAGAATCAATAAACAGAGGTCACAAACCTTACAAACTGATGTTGTTTTTGAATAGAATCAATAAACAGAGGTCACAAACCTTACAAACTAATGTTGTTTTTGAATAGAATCAAAAAACAGAGGTCACAAACCTTACAAACTGATGTTGTTTTTGAATAGAATCAAAAAACAGAGGTCACAAACCTTACAAACTAATGTTGTTTTTGAATAGAATCAAAAAACAGAGGTCACAAACCTTACAAACTAATGTTGTTTTTGAATAGAATCAAAAAACAGAGGTCACAAACCTTACAAACTAATGTTGTTTATGAATAGAATCAAAAAACAGAGGTCACAAACCTTACAAACTAATGTTGTATTTGAATAGAATCAAAAAACAGAGGTCACAAACCTTACAAACTAATGTTGTTTTTGAATAGAATCAAAAAACAGAGGTCACAAACCTTACAAACTAATGTTGTTTTTGAATAGAATCAAAAAACAGAGGTCACAAACCTTACAAACTAATGTTGTTGTTGAATAGAATCAAAAAACAGAGGTCACAAACCTTACAAACTGATGTTGTTTTTGAATAGAATCAAAAAACAGAGGTCACAAACCTTAAAAACTAATGTTGTTTTTGAATAGAATCTAAGTAAACACGATCTCAATTGTACCACAGTCCACAGGTAGTCATGACCCGGAACATAAAATCTAACGTACCATGAATACGTAGGTACTGACCTACATGAATACAAGAACCGGAACAATAGGAACATCCAAAACTCAACAAAAGACAATGTAATCACAAAGAATATTAAAGTAAGGAATATTAAAAAACTGGTCAAGTGCGAGTCAGACTCGCACACGAAGGGTTCCGTACCACAAGGCAAAAACGCCGAAAAAAGCACGTTTGTTGTATGGGAGCCCCCCTTAAATATTTATTTTATTCTGTTTTTAGTATTTGTTGTTATAGCGGCAACAGAAATACATCATATGTGAAAATTTCAACTGTCTAGCTATCACGGTTCATGAGATACAGCCTGATGACAGACGGACAGACGGACAGCGGAGTCTTAGTAATAGGTCCCGTTAGTAATAGGGGGTCCGTTTACCCTTTGGGTACGGAACCCTAAAAACGATCTCGTTCGTCTCAATCAATCATCAACTCAGCCTAACGCAGTCCACTGCTGGACATAGGGCTCTCCCAGACTGCCCCTAGCACCCTGTCCCGCCTACCGCATCCAGTCTACCCCAGCCACCTTCTTCAGGTCGTCCGTCCATCTAGCTGGGGGGCGTCCCAACGCTTGCCGATACGCGGTCTCAACTCCCGGACTCGTCTGCTCCACCGGCCATTGGTCCTTCGACAGACATGGCCAGCCCACTACCACTTCAGTTTGCTTACTCTGCAAGCTATGTCGATAACTCCGGTTCCTTTCCGGACAATTTCATTCCTGATTTTATCCTTTAAAGAGACTCCGAGCATAGCTCGCTCTATAGCGCGCTGAGCGACCTTGACTCTTCTCGTTCGTCTAGTGGACGCAAACGCTACTACTGAGCATGAGGGTTCGAATCCCAGGTCGGACAAAGTGTTATTGGGTTTTTTAGATGTCATTTCTCAGCCCGTGTTTGGTTGATGGCAATAGGCTCATCCCTATTAAATGGGACTTAAACTTAACTGGCGAAATGTGGGTACACTTCAGACCCCTCTGCTCAACCCTTCAAGGACACGAGGCGTAATGTTCTGTTATTAGATCAAGGAAGTTCTACAAAAAAAAACAACGAACAATTTCTGCGTCAGAATTCACTAAGCGTTCCGAAATTCATGTCGAGATATCACTAAATAATTTGGTTGGTATCGTAACGCGGTACGGCGTATATTCCACGTTCCCTGACCCAAATACTAGGTATTCAAGTATTAAAGCTAGTGTTGTACCGGCTGAGACGATTGCATTGTTTAATAATTGAGACCACGTTCCTACGGTGTGCCGTGGGCCGCCTGCCGACCCAAGTGAAATACGCGGGCGGGGCAAGAATTTATTATGCTTTGTGTTATAAATACTGTTTTCGTTTTGTTTGGATTTAGTAGAAGTGTGTTTCAAATTACAACGTTTTTACATAGTAAATTTGTGAATGAGAGTCAGATTACATCTAATATGCAAATGACAGCTTTATAAGTACTAGCTGCGCCCCGCGGTTTCACCAGCATAAGTTTCCAATTTTCCATCCCGTAGGAATATCGGGTTAAAAAGTACGCTACGTGTTAAGCCTGGTTAGAAACTATCTGTGTGGCAAATTTCATCCGAATCCGTTCGGTCGTTTTTGTTTGTTAGAGTAACAAACATCCATCCATCCTCACAAACTTTCGCGTTTATAATATTAGTAGGATTATTAGTAGGAAGCAGGATAGGATAGTAGGATATAGTTCTATTTCATAGAAATATACTTAGGGTCGAAAATTGTTTATGGTGCACCGAAAAAGTGTCCTAACGTGACTGGGGCATTTTTTGCGTTGTACAGACGCCAGCACATCAAGTTACCCGAAACTGTCAAATTTTCCCAATCAACTTTGAACCTCAATCAAGTTTATTAATAAAGCATACTTTATCAATTAATTTGAAAATCTTTTAAAGAAATTAGACAGTTTGTAGTAGCTTGTTGTGCTAGTCTGTACCTTGATTTTTTTTTACCTACGCATTTTTATCAATGGTTTATATATTTGATAAAAATGCTTATGTTATACCTACTAAAATACTTGGTTGTGTATAGGTACTATGATAATCTTACATAACCTAGAATTACTTTCCTTCCTAGAATTTGACGAATTTTGGCGGCTGGGACATCGACGACCTGTAACCATGTAATCAGTACATGATTCTGAACGCCCCTGCGTTATTATAATACGCCGGTTATTAAAAAAAAAAGCTAAGCTACGCTTGCCGCGGTTGGTCTGTGGATGGGTGATCATCTTTACATACCGAACCCCTCCGTGCCTCGGAAAGCACGTTAAGCCGTTGGTCCCGGCTGGCATTCGTTGATCTTTGACAGTCGTTACGAGTAGTCAGAAGTCTGAAAGTCTTACAACCAGTCTTAACAAGGGGTATCGTATTACCCAGTAACTGGTAGGCTGTAAAATACTGGTATTCAGCTACATCCAGTTAAACTGGAAGCCGACCCCAACATAGTTGGGAAAAGGCTAGGCAGATGATGATGATGATAAAAAAAAACTGTACCATACATTTTGATGGCGTAGGTATTCCACTTTTCTATGAAACAGCAGATTTTTTTTTGATAACCGACGAAATATTTCTGCTGTTAGGAGGTCTAGAAACAAGAGCTGAATCTATGGTTGCAGTTTACTCGTCGCTGTAACATCCATCCAGTTAACAATCGCTTTATCCTTGTGGCTTGTTCCACATGTAACAATTTTACCAGTTTCCGCTCAATTCTATCGAACGAATCCTCTCGTAAAGAAGAGGTGTTATGGTTATTATCTCTTTAACCTATTTACTATTTCATGAGGGAAATACTCTTTTGTTATACAGACCTCTTTTCTTTCTACCTATTGAGAAGTGTGTTTCTTGCTCTTTCTTCTCTATGGGATTCCTAATCGGCTTGGGAATGGGCAACTACCTTAATCTTTCTGACTGACCGACCCCTTGACAAAAGTGACTGCAACTGCTTTATTTGAAATAAATATTTTGAGTTTGAGTTTTTGTGTTTGAGGTATTCCCTTCATGTTCTGGTTTGTTTTCTTAATATTCTTATTATTAAGACATACGTTTCATTGATAATGTGAGGTGACAGTTTTGAACAGCTTAACTTTGTTATCCGAAAGTATTACAGGAATGTGATTGTACAGACTCAAGCACATCACGCTACCCGAAACTGTCAAATTTTCCCAATCAACTTTGAACCTTATGCTTTAGACATAAAGTTGAAAATTGATTAAAGAAATTTGACAGATTGTAGTAGCTTGATGTGCTATACTATAGGTAGTACACCTCTGCTTAACACTTTGGGATATACAGGCATGATGTTATGTTATCTGAATCTCTTCTACCTAGTTTGAGGTCAGCTTCTAGTCTTACCAAATACGCTGAATACCAGTATTTTTCGTAGAGCGACCGCCTATCTGACCTCTACAACCTTGTTACTGGATACCACGACACCCCTTCTTAAAACTATGTTATGGAAATATCTCCATCAATCCCGTCTGATTCGCTACTGTAAGTTGTAAATACCACTAGTTCTGTAATAGAGTATTTGTTGCCAGCGCCCTTGAAAGTTTAATTAGTTCTAGGCTTATCTACTAGGATAATCATAATAGTTTCAGATAAAGGTTTAAATAAACAATACAACAACTTCCAAATGTTTACTTTTATTCAAAATTTGAAATCACTACTTAATTTTCTTATCTAAACAATACAGTATCTATTTGGTTCATTAATATTTATTTATATACAACTAATAATGTTTTTCAAACATACTCTTTAGTAAAATATCAAGCTTTCCTAAGCTAATTTCAATACTGATTAAAACGTACTATAGTGTTTACTAAGGTACCAAAATTTTTAAACTTCTCGCTCAAGGGTGAGTAGTCCGCGAAATTCAAATTTTCTTACGTTTTTGCAATTTGAATGTCCATTTCACATGAAGATCTATAGGATTATTATGAACTTGAAGAGTTTTATTGCTGATCTTAATGATTATAATTTTATTCTGTAAAGCCATATTTGTTACGTCCGCGAATCATATTTTAATCAACATTTAACATGACACTGACCTGCAAATTGCAAAAAACGTAAGAAAATTTGAAAATTCTGGCTTTAAAGTGAAAAAAGTATCAAGAAATCTAAATAGGAAAAGGAAAGTTTACATTGTAAACAATAGCTTGTTAAGAGTAAATAATTATGAGACGTAATTAATTTAAAATAAAACATTGTGTTTGAATAGATGTGGAAAATACAAAGCAAATGTAAGAATATAAAGAAAATAACAATAAAAAACAAAAGAAGCAACGACGACATAATTGGAAAGTACAAAAGCAAGTGGATGTAATATTTTCTTCTATTCAAACTCAACAATTGTTTCGTGTTTTGTATATTTCCTTCAGTTGGTAAAACAGCGCCTTTCCACAACTGTTGCACAATCAATCCTACCCATTTCCCTGAATATCCGCGACAAATTGACTAACATATTCACGTCGTTATTTCTACACAACCATAAATTCAATATATTTTCCGTAGGAGAACAAGTATTAGAGAAATAATAATAGTAAGAGCAAACTTTCAATTTCTCGGCCAACAATCTCCAGTCGTTCCCTTTCGCAGTCTGAGAGTCCAACAGTTTACACAGTATCACTCTGTCGGACTTAGTCAACACATTAGTCCGGTAATTATTGTCAACGCTAAAGTAGCTCCTAAAGCTGTGATTCTTATACACAAAGTCGTACCTACCCTCCTTCTTTGTCAGAGAGGAGTAATTGAACGGGTTCTCTAATATATTAACAGTCTCTACACTCGCACAACTGAATCTCTTACAGTTGATATTAACATTCAAGTCATTAGTCTTGAAATTGAAATTGACAGTATTTGATTGCTTTTGCTTCTGGTAAACAGACACGTTCAGCTCTAGGCAGTTTATTGAATCGGTTTGTTGCAGCACAAATATACAATGCAGAGATCTGACAGTCATGTTCCAAACTTGAGAATACGACAGTTCTTGGTATTTTCCCCCGGACTGCACCTTCCAACCGGCTCCTACATCCCTAATATTAATACATAAATCAGAACAATTCTCTTGAAAATAAATAGTTTTTGGATCACAGAGCAAAGAGCCGCCAGACCTCTTTTCACTTTCGAAGCAATCATAGAAAGCGTAAGGTGTATCGTGAAACACATGAATCTTCAAACTATAGTAGCTGTCGTCCATTCTTTTAGATATAAACAGCGCTAGTTTGTACAACTTCGCGTCTAGACCGCTAAAACTTCTGCCGACTATAACAAAGTCGCTTAGAAATTCGCTCACTAGGTAAACTTTGGAAGGGTCGACTTGTGCGAAGAGTGGACTCCCCGGCGTTTCCTGGCCCAAAGTCAAAACTTTTCGCCACTCCCTCGAGTTGATTTCTTCGGGCCTTTGGAGGATCGACAGGAGCCAGCTGGTGTTCTTCAAAGCGGCGCAATGCGGAAAGGATAAAACCACACCCTTGCTGAAGTGAAAGTTTTTGGGTCCGCAACGTATGACTGGGCTTAGTTGAGTCTCCCCTGTCGAACAAAAAAAAACTTAACACATCTTTTCGTACAATACATTCTTGTTTGTTTGTGCAGTAGTCATATAACTATTGCCTAAGTCTGAAAAACATAGGGGATGTTATTAATATATCGCTGCTCCATTACATAATAACGATACAATACAGTTTCTACATTCAAGCCTTCAGTCGCATTCCACACAAAACAAATAGAACACAATCAAAACAATTGTAATCCTACGAATATCTAATAATCTACTGCTTTATGTACGAGCATATTTGGAGGCAATCAATTGTGACCCGGCTCCAAAATAACAGCGCTAGGTTGCCGTCGAAGCAACTTATAGGTCAGAACAACCTGACATTTGAGATTTAGGTCAGACCACGGCTCAATGTAATCCTACTTCGGTTCTGAAATGGCCAATTTTAATATTAAGCACAACTTTCTCGCGTCGCCTTTATATGTTACAGGTGTTGAGCCGAATGTAACAATTCTTGAAGAGTTTGGAATTTAACGTGTTTGCAGTTTACCGTTTGTTGAAGAGTCTTTTTAAATCTCGTTTACGGACTATTGGATTAATATTTCTTGCAATATTTGGTGATATTGTTAGTTAGTAGAAACAACTCTATGACCAATTTCTAATCTTTCTGAACATACGTATAAAACCATTAAACCGACCAAGTGCGAGTCGGACTCGCGCACCACGGGTTCCGTACCACAAGGCAGAAAACTCAGAAAAAAACGCGTTTCTTGTATAGAGACCCCCTTTTATTTTTATGAACTCTATTTTATTTTAATTCCTTGTTGTTATAGCAGCAATAGATATACACATTCTATGAAAATTTTAACTTTCTACATATTACGGTTCATGAGATACAGCCCACTGACAGACAGGCGGACGGACAGCGGAGCCTTAGTAATAGGGTCCTGTTGGCACCCTTTGGTTATGGAACCCTAAAAACTACCCTGCTTGCGAAAGAAAAATATTGCCGTAAAAATAGTTTTCCAGATAAAAGATTTTTATTCCACGTTTCAAAAGCCCCGATTATACAGTACAAAATTCACTTTCAAACTGAACCAAACCCAATTTAAACCGGATCTAAATCTAGAGGCCGATCTCGATTCCCTATCCAGGTCAAAAGGCCTAAACTTAAATTCAATTTACCTTCTTGCAGCAGCGGCCTATTCCAGTCGTCGTCTGCGACCTCAATCGAGAATAGCTCCTCGCCCTTATCCACCACTCCATCAGGAATGAACAAGCTTACTCCACATTTATTAAGATTCAACCAATCACCATCTGCTGCAACTATTTTTGAAGTAGCTACATCTAAGTGCTTAGCAAAGTATTTTGAATCTACTGATGCGTTGTTTTTCAGCGACGGTGACATTTCTACACTTTCATTACCATACGACGAACCGGCTGGAAGAAAATTTATCTGTTGTAAAGTAAGCCAATTACGATAATGTGACGATTGTTAAAGCTAATAAAGCTAAGAGGCATTGGATTGAAGATGTTAATGATTAGAACCTTAATGAAATTTCTTTAGGCGAATATGACCACAAAATTGGAAGAACTGATAAGTACAGACTCCAGCACATCAAGCTACCCGAAATTGTCAAACTTTCCTAATCAACTTTGAACCATATGCTTTAGCTATAGAGTTGAAAATCTATTAAAGAAATTTGACAGATTGGAGTAGCTTGATGTGCTGGCGTCTGTACATAAAAGTGTTGGATTAGTTAGTGTTTGTAAAAATGGGTGTAAAATTATAAATGGTAATAGTTTGCAATCGGGTGCCTCTCGAAGGTGCATAGAAGAACTCACAGCTCAAAAAGCAACTGGAGTCAGATCGGTCTGACTCGACGCTGTCCTTGCAAGCGTAAATCCTTTCGCTTCCATTTCTTTCGGTTCTTACCTCGTGGTCTATAGGCGTGATGTAGCTGTGAATAAAAATTATAATGAGACTTACTATACAAGAGGGAAAGAATGATTCTGTTTTAGGACATTTGCTAAAATAATAAAATAAAATAACTAAAATATAATAATAAAATAGAAAACTACATTTTTCTAACCAAAAATAGCGTAAAAACTGGTACGAAATAGACCACCCTTGATAATAAAGCACTAGACACGCGCGGGGCGATGGTATCAGCAATTCAACACAAACTTTATGGTATTGTTACCAAATAATCTCAAATTAAGTTTAATGTTGTTAAATATTAAAACGAAAAAGGTTCCATGGCTAAAATATTGATTGTTATTAATTATTTTAATTGTGTATGTATACGAATACGTGGTTTCAATTAATGTGATAACCTAATGGCCATACTGTATATAATTTAAATATGGAAGTAGTACTTTCATTTGATATAACTGCAAAAAAAATAGACAACATGTATACCTTCACTTAAACTTCATATTCGGTTTTCATTTAAATGTTTATTAACGTCATTTATTTATTTAATACTAGCTGCGCCCCGCGGTTACACCCGCGTAAATGTCGATCCCGTGGGAACATCGGGATAAAAAGTAGCCTATGTGTTAATCCAGGGTGTCAGCTACCTCCATTCAAAATTTATCAAAATTGGTCCAGCCATTTGAGCGTGAAGAAGTAACAAATATATAAACACACACACTCAGAAACTTTCGCCTTTATAATTTTTGTGTGACTATTTGCGATTTTCTATATGCAGCCCCTCGATGTCCAATTATTTCACTAACTACGTCTTCAAGGACCACATTGGTCCTTCCATACTCCACAGTCTTAAAACAATAATCTCTGACGTTTCACCTACCTGTTAGCTAATTGTGGTACTTCATACAAATGTTCGTGTCGTGTGTTAGTGGACGTGCTCATATGTCTGTGCGTCCTTCGGGAGTCAATAGTTTGGAACTCTTCGTGAATGGTCAAGTCCGGCTGATTGGTTAAAGTTCTCTTTATTACGTTGCCAAAGTAATTGGAACCTGTGTATGAGACGGAAGTTAATGGAGTAGAAATAACATTAGAACAAATATATAGGTATTGGACTGAAACAAAATCTTTTACAACATAGTTCGTTATTAATTACAACTCACGACTTGTAATTCGTTCTCAAGTAAAGCGATTAAGATAAGAAGAAAAAGATAAGGAACAAGTGAATTAAATAATTACCTGAAGGTGGTTTTACATACGGGGAAGTGTCGTTCATTCTAATTTTAATATATTTAATTCCCAATACGACAACAACTATAAATATTAGGAAAGCTATCGACAACGCAATAAATAAAGGCCAATACGAAGATCCTGCAAAAGATAAATTAATTATAATTTATAAACGAGAAGTTTAATTATGGAGTTACTAAGAAACGAATCAATGTGACTAAGTAAAAAACAACAATTTAATTACACGACACTACAACAAAGACAAAGAATGAAAATCACTAACCATCATTAATATCAGACTTAGAAGTCCTTACACACAATGGGCATTGTGCGACTTGGTAGTCTATACCTCGACACGTGTTGATAGTAAGACACCGTCTCCTTCTAGTTCGCAGACAGTCCAAGTCACATCTGGACCACTCAGACCATTGGGACCAACGACCTGGGAAAATAGAAAATACTTAAGTTTTGTTGAATATGGAAGAACAAAGAAAGTTTCGTTTGGACAAACACTCTGTAGATCTTTGAATTTTTTTTATAATTTGAGAACCTAAAGATAGAGAATACTAAATATATATTTGAACAAAATTTAATGTTACCCAGTATAAGATCCGGTGATTCATCGGCCAACTCGTCTAGTTCATCTATATGAAAGAAAATAAATACTTTAATTAATTCTTTAAAGGCATATTGTACGTCTAATATAATATTATAGACCAAAGAGAAATACAAATTCTAAAAATAGAAATATTTTAATTTAATAACGTAATTATTTTCTGTTCACTGACTGAAATATGTTATTACATTTAATATTTTTAGATGCTTTCGTAATAAGACATATTTATATACTAGCTTCTGCCCGCGACTTCATCTCATCATCTACCTAGCCTTTACATGGAGCGACTGCCTATCTGACCTCCATAATCCAGTTACTGGGTACTACGATACCTCTTAGTAAGACTGGTTGTCAGACTTTCGGGCTTCTGACTACCCGAAAGGACAGTCAAAGATCCACGAATAACATCCGGGATCAACGGCTAAACGTGCTTTCCGAGGCACGGAGGGGTCTCAGTATGTAAAGGTGGTCACCCTTCCACAGACCAACCGCGGCAAGCGTAGCTTAACCTGATCGATCGACCTGTGCGGCTATTATTATTTAGCCACGGGCCCCTCAACTTCTGCCCGCGACTTCGTCCGCGTTAAATTTCCGACCCCGACCCACGATGTCGCATCCCATCCCGCATATAGCCCGCGCTATAACTTCGTTTTCGCTTACCGTTCTTTTTGCTCAGCTCCTAAGGGCAGTAGCGTAATTTTAAATAGCCTAACCTTAATAACCTTCATTTTAAATAGCCTAAGCTAAATAATACTGTTTAGCTTAGGCAATTTAAAATTATTTGTGCAGTTGATAGCCAAGTTGTTGTGGAAGTTTATACAACCTTATTATGGCTATTGAATGCACAAATAATTTTTCAAATCCGACTGGTAGTGCCAGAGATTAGCGCGTTCAACGGACTAGCTTTATTATTAGTAGGTATACTGTATAGAGTATAGATACACTAGCTTCAGCCCGCGACTTCGTCCGCGTGAAATTTCACCCTCCCCCCATTCACCCTCTTAGGATAGAATTTCGAAAAACCCTTTCTTAGTGGATACCTAATCTTCACAAAGAACACACCCTCCAAATTTCATGTCTCTAGGACCAGCGGTTTAGGCTGTGCGTTGATATATCAGTCACTCAGGACTTTGAATTTTATATGTGTATATAGATATTTCTTCAAATCATAGCTTGTAATAGTAATTTGATGACCATGTTCTTTGTTAACGTACCTATATCACAATCTAAGCAGTCCTGTGTCTTCTGTACATTAGGCCCCATACAAGGTTGGCCTCCATTCAGAGGCCGGGGTGCTGTGCAAGTCCTTTCTCTCTTCCTCCCCGAGTGGCCGTCCCTGCCTTCGTCGTCACAGAAGCAGTCGGTCCAAGCCGACCATGTGCTCCAACCACCATTGACTATATTTTCAAGTTAGTTTAAATATTGACATTCCTTTCTTCGGTACGTACATAATGTTTGCAATAATTATGTACGGTGACCAAAGAAGATAAGTAACCAGGATCGTCAAAAATAGTTGAAGTTTAGTAAGAAACCGATGAATGTTTTCTAATGATAAACTTGATAAAATTTTATTCGAAATTATCCACCGGTTTCTTACTAAACTTCAACTACTCGCATATCCGACGACCTTGGTTACTTATCTCTTTTGGTGACTGTACGTACGTACAAAGTAAGAAAAATAATCTAATAATTTTCGTTTCTGCCATAGACATTTATATATATTTTGATTCTAATTGTCTGTATGTAGAGCCATGATTGTCGTTTATCTTTACACAACTGAAATAATTTTATGAAATCTAAAATATATGGTCGAAATAAGAGAGTCGAGAAAGCAAAATTGTTTCAACTTTGTTTCAAAAGAAAGAAATAAACGAGTGTATGAGTTGGAATTTTAACGTACCGAAAACTGTCAGCAGGGCGGGCTCGGATATCCTTTTCCCCGCTAAATTTTCAGCGACACATGTGTAGTTCGCCATGTCCTAAAAATTGTTTCACAATTGAAATCTGTCCGGACCCAGTGCCCGTGGAATACACTTCTTTGTTCACTTGTTTATGGAAGTTTTGGATGTAACAGGCATGCTTTAATTTGATACACTTTGAAAAAAAAAATATAGGTATATTTTATTATTATATGTCGTTCGAAATGTTGGACGTCAAGTAAATAACTTTACTCTCGCTTGATTGCTTATCTGATAATTGAAATTACAACAACCGTAACAACCGTAGACCACAGGGAAAAAACAAATTGATGTCGTGAACTCACCAATAACGTAGCTTGTTTAATAAACAAATCTCCTTCCTTCGACACTTGCACGTTATCATCTTCGACGACCGGCGCTCCATTCTTGAGCCAGTATATTTGGACAAAGGGAGCGGCCGGCGGTGGCTCGCAACGGAATGTCACCGCCGTGTACTGTTTGACAAGCTGCGATTGTGGAGCCACCGAGAAGTGCTTCTTTATGTCTACAGAGGATATATTGGTAGTTTTATATTTTGCTGTGACCGAGGTCCAGTTTAATAACAAGGATTTTAAGTGAGGTACTCTATATCTGAACAAAGGGGGAATTTTACCGCCGTTTACTGTTTGACGAGTTGCGATTGTGGAGCCACCAAAAGTGTTTCTTTATGTCTAGAAGGAGGTATTGATGGTTTTATAATTTGCTGTGAGAAAGGTCCAGTTTAATAACAAGGATTTTAAGTGAGGTACTCTATCTTGAGCCAGTATATCTGAACAAAGGGTGCGATTGGCAGCGGCTTGCAATGAAATTTCACCCCATGTACCTTTTAACGAACTGCGATTAGCCACCAAGAAGTTAAGTTGCTACTTTACGTCTAAAAAGGAGTATCGGTGGATGTCAACACACTAGACTGTTTCACAAAGTCTGTGTTTAAAACTGCATATATGTTTTGGAGCTATCTCCCCACATTAGTTATTATAATCAATTGATCTTCTCTTTCCGTTAGTGCGCCTATAAATTGACAACCACTTTACCCAATTTTCTTCTTTTTCTTATATTTATCGTCTCTGAATACATACATACATAATAAGTTATGTAATGTAACAAAGAAGACAGTAAGAACTAGTAGGTATAATTTCCGTACTAGCATTTTTTTGGCTTCCAGCCCAAACACTCACTTAGCTAATGAATACGAAAACAGATGACGTCAACAATAATTCAATACAGGCAAAGCATTTCCATAGCAGTTTCATCTATCACTAAAAAGGAACTCAAAAAGTCATCTTTCTGAAATTCACTTACAAGCTAGTTCAATAGTGGCCGGTTGGCTCCGAATGTGCCCTCGACTGGTCCAAGCAAAACATGAGCACTGGTACTTGTCACTCCCGAAGTACTCCTCCACGTTTTCCCTCGTCACTTTGCACTCTCCCTCTATGATCCGCACCCCAGTTTGAGGATCCACGAACTCGAAGTTAAGCGCTTGCGTTTGTACTCCATTGCATTTGAAAAATACCTTGGAGGTTAGAAATGGTGTTGGTTAATTTTAGTTTTTTTCTTTTTCATATTGGTACATTTTTATTCGATTTGATACTTGTTTTGCAGAAAAAAGTCAGAATAACTTACATTTTGTTAAGAAAATGGTCAAAATCTACTAGCTGCTGAGAGACTGTCCAATTAATTTGTTGTTGAGTCATTAGACTCAACAACAAATCAATACAAGTTGGTTCATGTTGTTTAAGTCACAGCAGCTGTAACACTTTCAGCACTTTTATAAAGTAGAGCTAAGTGACTTGCCTGTTAATATGTAAGTCATCATTTCAGCCGAAAGATGTCCACTACTGGACTAAGGCCTCCCCCAATTTTGGGGGGGTTTGCCATAATCGCCACGCTTGGCAGGCGGGTTGGCGATCGCAGTATGGTATGATGGCGTAATGCTTAGAGAACGCTGCTGCCCATTCTCCGGTCTCCCTTAGTCGCCTTTTACGACACCCACGGGAAGTATGGGGTGGTGCTATTCTTTAAGCCCGGCACCACACAGACAAATAATATGTAAGTACGACTAACTATTCCAAAAATTTTATGGTTTAAAAACGTTATTTTTTTTAGGTACCTATGATATCGCAGAACAGAAAGTTATATCATGAACAAAGTTGTCCCTTATTTTATTCAGGAGTTTCAATTTCATCTGTAGGTATTTAAATAAGTAACATGTGGACAAAGGCATACTACAACCTCTTTTGTTGTTTAAAAAGGCAATATCTTAAAATGAGACAGAGAAACCTAACCAGTCGAATTTATGTGAAGTATATTTAATATATTGTGAAAAAAACGAATTTAAACTTAGACAAAAACTTTTTAAAGAAAAGCTATTCATTAAATACTTACTTTTAAAGCGTTAGCAGCCCGACATTTCAAAGAAGCTGGTTTATTTTTAACTACATATGTGTTTTCGGGTTCCAAAAGGAAAATTGGCAAGTTATCTTTCGCCGTATGCAATGGTATCTTATCATCTACCGAAGATACGTCGTGAGCATCGCTGCGAACTGTTGCCAAGTCTGGAGAATCTTTATAATTCGACTCTTTGCCATCGTAGTCATAATCTAAGTAAGCATTTTCATCTTCTTCATCTTCTTCCTCAATTTCCTCGTGATTGGTAAAGACTGGAGGGAGAAAATAATCTCTTTCTTGGTTACTTTGGTGACTGACTAGGAATTCTAGTGGTTTGTCTTCTTTTATATCCGTGTTTACCGTATCATCTGTTCGACGATGAGAATCTATAATAGAAATCATGTTTGATGCTTGTTTCTTGAACGATAATTTAATTTGCTTTTAACGGACTTAAAACATAATTTAGTTATTGATTTGTATGAAAAGGCTTTAAATAAGTATTTTTGTTTTTCACAAACACTGCATTAAACTATGTTAATGAAAAAAAAAATTAAAACTATTGATTAAAGAAACAAGTATAGATGAATGAAACGTAATAAATTATTACGTACAATGTATAATAACTTTAATGTTTTACGTTATTTTGTTTGAATCTTTACGTAATCTCATTGCATTTTTATTATATCATTAAAGTAAATTGAAAAAAAATGATTTGGTTATTAAATCAGATAAACTTTGTTTTTCAGTCAGTTAAAAGCAAAACACTTTTCTAACAACGAAAATTCAATAGAAAATCTAAGAAAAAATACTCACTTTTGACCGTGTTTTGTCCTTTTACATAAAAAGCCAATTGAAATTGTATTATGATCAGGCAAATCCAAAAATTCACTTCCATTTATAAACTTATTATTTTCCCAATTATTTAAAAAAACAACCGAAGTATGACGTACATCGTGTTCCATTACTGCTTTATAACTTTTACATTTCTCCACTTTTATTTAGATATTATTTTTTGCACAAAATTAAACGTAATCCATTTCACTTAACACAGGAGAGAGGGTAATATATGGTTATTCACTTCACTACCGTGTACGGAAAACTGATTCATTAAAATCGTAAAAGTTTACGATTTGGCGCGAACGCTCGGCTAGGTGTGAGCCCCACGACAAATGACATTCAACTGGGATTTAGGGGATGAATGAGAACGACTCCTACCCTAAATACGTTTACTGCGCATGTGTGAGACTTTGAAGAGTTTTAATAGAACTTGGAATTATTTTCGTTTATAAGTTTTAGAGTAGTCAGGACATAGATAACCTGGAGGTTATTTGTGTGTGGTGTGGTGTGGTAGGTGGTCAAATATAACATTTTATTGTCAGTCAACTACATTATAATCTCGTATCTCTTCAATTGCAAAATCTCTAGATCATCTAAAACAAGTCTAAGTATTTTTTAATAGTTTTAGTGGCGTCGTGTGTTATTATTCTCTTTATTTATTTCTGAGACCTTATTCTAGGCGGGCCCAACATGATTATTTATATTGCACAATATCACGAATTGCATGAAGATTGCGCAGTGATTGAACAAAAGTTTGAGCGAGTTTAGATTTTATTGCACCATATTTTAATTGCACCGTGTAGGATAAATATTGCGCTGTTCTTGCTCACACGAAATCATAAAGGCCGTAAATGTGATTTGCGTGAAAATTATGAAAAAGGGTTGATTCAATCATATTGCGCAATATAAATACTGCGCAAACTGATTGTAGGTGTAGAGGCCGCCTAAGTACGACTTAGCTTATAGGTGGGCCGGATTATGTATCCGTATATACCGAACTTTTTTGTAAAACCAAAAAAAAAACTATTAAGTACTTATGATAAAAGGATTAGTGTTTTTGTGAACCTGGTTGGTCGCTTAAAAATAAAAGTCTCAGTGAATGTAAACCATTTTGATGAATTTGATTTACCCTAAAAACTGCAACAGTTTTCCCTTAGGGAAGATGTATTAAGCCACCTTACCTTATCAGCCATGCTGTCCCATAGTTGGGCAAATGCGTCTTCTCCTACTGAGAAGACATAATCGTTGACCACAAAGCTTTCTCGATGTGGATTGGCGATTTCAGGCTTTATATTATTAATGTCGATCTCGTGGGAATATCGGGATAAAAAGTAGCCTATATATTAATCCAGGGTGTCAGCTACCTCGATAGAAAATATCGCCTCTATAATATTAGTGTGCATATAGCAACCAGGGAATGTTTGAAGGTGCTCGTACCAGCAACTACAATACATAAGTTTTCACTTTCGGTGTTAAACCTGCGAAGCAATGTTTTTGCCGTCTAATTAGGAGACACAATAGAAATTTTATTGGTATCGGTACACATGGTGTACACTCGACGTGCGAAGAGTTAAACCACAATCATGTAAAACGACTTAGTTTCATTAATAAACAGTACAAAAATCATCATCTGCCTAGCCTTTTCCCAGTTATGTTGGGGTCGGCTTCCAGTCTAACCGGTTTCAGCTAAATACCAGTATTTTAGCATGGAGCGACTGCCTATCTGACCTCAACAACCCAGTTACTGGGTAATCCGATACATCTTGGTAAGACTGGTTGTCAAACTTTCGACTTTCTGACAACCCTTTACGACTGTCAAAGATCCACGAATGACAGCCGGCACCAACAGCTTAGCGTGTTTTCTGAGGCACGGGGTGCTTGGTATGTAAAGACGGTCACCCATCCACGAACCAACCGCGGCGAGCGCAGCTTAACCTGATCGATCGACCCTTGCGTTGTAGTTAGATTGAATTGGGGTCATTGATCCGAAACGTATATATTAATATGAACATTCCTCCGGAATTTCGGGATTGAAACGTTACGTGAAAACAGATAAATAATTAATCACTACCAACATTAACAATACTTAATTGGATCCGGAAATACCGGAATTACTTTCCGGAAAAAGGCTTATCCATGTTATTCCTTCTGTGGGCATTTATGATACAAGTACCAAAAATCAATCTACCTACTCCGATCTACGGTTATAACTTAGCCACAAGCCACTTACATACTAAAACGCATACATGTAGGTAAATACTTCTTTTATTTTATGATTATGTAGGTAATTATAATCCATTGAAAATGCCTGAAAAATATTGCTCATGGTGTGCTGTTACGTAGAATAGAAAAGGATGCTTGACATCAACTTGTAAATACGTGACTTCTGATATTGGCACCAGTTCCATTCCTGCAATCAAGACAACATAACGCCTGTAGTCTTGTAAGGGGTAGGCAGAAGTATGTCTATACTATAGTAAGTACACCTGTCTTCTATTATATTTAACTCCAATATATCTGAGGGCGAGCCTATGATATTACCTACCTGGCATCATCATCATCATAATTTCAGCTGAAAGATGTCCACTGCTGGACATAGGCTTCCCCTAAGCACCGCCACATAGAGATGTCAGCATCAAGGGCCCCCTTAGGGCCGAAGCCTGCCGGGTCAGCGGGATTGTCCGAAAGGGTTACCGCTGACCCGGAACATAAAGGGCTAAGGAAGGAACACGGGTGGGTTTTAGTCAGTAAGAGTCTGACACTCCCGTCCGCTCCGCCCAGAGCGGGAGAGGTCATGTGGTGCCTTACCATCCAAAAAAACATAGCACCGCCACATCGACCGCACCAGCAGTTTCCTGCGGCGTTCACAAGGTCATCGATCCACCTTTTGGAATGCTTTCACCGCAGCACAAGAACCTACCTGGCATAATTACATCCTTATACTAAGCCATTTATATTTTAATAATGTTTATAGAAATTTATATAAGAAAGCATAAGATGGATGATACCATAGGATACTTACCTACAAAGACGGTTTAATATTATTCTGTTAGTAAATAAATACACAAACATACCTACCTCATTTCCGATTATGGTCTAGGTATCAAAGTTTACATAATAGGTATACTAGGATAAATCTAAGATTTTGCTAATATTTCATTACGGAAATAGAAACTATCTTCTAGTCCACCTCTCCCTCCGTTCTCTCTTTATTCTTCTTCTTCTCGTCTCCTCTCTTCTTCTTCTTTTCTCTTTCTTTATATTATGACAGCACGAGTTTCTCGATTCTCAAGTGACTCGATTTTTTGTACTGGAAAAAGGCCTGTGTCTTTTTCCAGTACAGAAAATCGAGTTAAATTTTAAGTAAAACTAGCTGACCCGATAGACGTTGTGCCGTGCAAATTTAAAAAAAAACCTATAGAAAAAAGGACGTTAAGTTTTTCCTAACTTGAGCATTTTCCGGGAAACTTTTATAATTTTTCTTTCCGTAAAAACCGAATTCGGACTATTACCAACATAATATTTCAGAACATAAAATTGCCAAGGCGCCATGTGTCTTCAAGTGATGCGCTTACCAAAAAGCACGCTTACGAAAAGCATTTAATTTTTATTTATAGAGGGTAAAATTAAATTAGCTACCGAAACTCCGCAAACATAATGGTGTAAACTTCACAAACATGATGTGTATCGATATCTTACGACGATAAAACAAAAAAAAAAAACACTCATATTTCACGTTACAGCACTAGTAGCGGTCGTAGACCCCCAAAAAAAAATCATTAAATAGAGTTTCGCTAGCTAATTTACCTGCATAGATTAGGACACCAATCTATCTATAATATATAATTATATAAAAGAAGAAACTGACTGACTGACTGATATATCAATGCGCAGCCGAAACTACTGGGTACTAGGAATATGGAATTTTGCAAACGGCTTCCTTTTATAATGTAGGGGAGCACTAAGAAGAGGTTTTTGGAAATTCAACCTTTAAAGGGGTGAAAAGGGGGATTTCGTTTGTACCTATGAAAAATCTTATTCATTTAGTTAATAACTTGAAACTTGGTACGAATAATTATCTAAGTAAATTATGAAGTTTGGAATTTTTTGTTTTTCTTAACTACCCCCTAAAGGGGGATTGGGGGTGTCATAATTTGTATGGAAGAATTTAAACGCGCGGTCTGATTAACTCGAAACTCGGTATTAATTTATACTTAAAACCACGATATACCTATATCTATGCTTAAAACCAAAAATAACGTTTATCAGGGTTTTTCAGAAATCTACTCCTAACGGGGTGAAAAGGGGTAGTTAATTTTACCCTATGGGGGTGAAAAGCGGGGATACAGTTTATTTGAAAAATCTGATTCCTTTGATCTATAAACTTAAAAATTGGCCCGAATACTTATTTATCTAAATAAATGATAAAGATCATAAACATACATTTTCGAAATTTTAGAGGAAAGTACGAAATACACGCGGACGAAGTCGCGGGCAAAGTGCTAGTAAATAATAAACTACGTAAAATTAGCAACCCATGTTTATTTCAATAAAAATTAATTATAATCCCTTGAAACAATCATCCATTGAAGATGCCTCCAAACAATTGCTCTCTTTGTATTCTGATGAAGAAGTAAAATGGTCGGTTGGCTTCAAATTCTGTTGGTTTTAAGGGCTTTGCCACTTTTGTTACCATTATCAATCCTGCAGCAAGCAATTTATTAGAATAAAGTTCACGATTAAAATATGCTTACCTAAAGTAAAAGATCATTCCTAGATAAGTTGTGTTACAAATTAGGTTACAAATGTTACCATTTGAAAATGACGCGTATAAAAATGGAATCTATTGCATGATATTAGTCCCGAAAAATAAAAAAAATGGCAGGAGATTGAATATTGAAGAAAAGAAAAACGAGACATAGTACTCCTGTATTTTCCGAAGGAGCAGAGGTCTATTTATAAGTGCACCCACGTTTTACCAGTTATTAGGTACTTATCGTGTGTTGTACTTTAAAGTACCTAAAATTAGAATTATTATTATTATTTAGTTAGACACACTAGCAGCTAATAAGCTGATGCGTGTGTATCAAATAGCTTGGACATATGATAGGTAAATAATAAACTGCGTAACATAAACCCATGTATATTGGAATAAAAATTAATTATAATCACGTGAAACAATCATCCATTGAAGATGCCTCCAAACAATTGCTCTCTTTGTATTCTGATGAAGAAGTAAAATGGTCGGTTGGCTTCAAATTCTATTGGTTTTGATGGCTTTGCCATTGTTGATATCACTAGTAATCCTGCAGCAAGCAATTTATTAGAATAAAGTTTACGATTAAAAAGCTAATCTAAAGTAAAAGATCATTCCTAGATAAGTTGTGTTACAAATTAGGTTACAAATGTTGCCATTTGAAAATAACGCGTATAAAAATGGAATCTATTGCATGATATTAGTCCCGAAAAATAAAAATATGGCAGGAGATTGAATATTGAAGAAAAGAAAAACGAGACACAGTACTCCTGTATTTTCTGAAGGAGCAGAGGTTTATAAGCCTCCACATTTCACAAGTTATAAGGTACTTACTTGTCGTGTGTTGTACTTTATAGTACAGACGCCAGCACATCAAACTCCTACAATGTGTCAAATTTCTTTAATAGATTTTCAACTTTTTCGCTAAAGCGTAAGGTTCAAAGTTGATTGGGAAAATTTGACAGTTTCGGGTCGCTTGATGTGCTGGCATCTGTACCTAAAATTAGAATGATTATTATTATTTAGTTAGACACACTAACAGCTAATAAGCTGATGCGTGTGTATCAAACAGCTTGGACATAATATGATAGGACTGGCGTAAATAATAAACTACGTAACATTAGTAACCCATGTTTATTGCAATAAAAATCAATTATAAACCCGTGAAATAATCATCCATTGAAGATGCCTCCAAACAGTTGCTCTCTGTGCAGTCTGATGAAGAAGTAAAATGGTCGGTTGGCTTCAAATTCTATTGGTTGATCAGGCTTTGCCATTTCCGTTATCATTATCAACCCTGCAGCAAGCAATATAGTACTCGTAGAATAAAGTTTACGAATCGTTTATTTTTAGTGGTATTCAGCTGCATCCGGTTAGACTGGAAACTGACCCCAACATAATTGGGAAAAGGCTAGGCAGATGATGTATTCACTACTATTATACTGGTTGTATGAACACATTGACAAAAAAAAAGAATAATAACATTTAAAGATGAAACACAAACTGTTAGCCGGTGTGCCCCAAGGATCAATCTTAGGACCGATTATAAATTCTTATGACGAATGTTGATATTATTATAGCCCACGGGTGACCCTGTTATATATTAGCTAAAAATACCTATGGATAAATTGAGTCGGGTGGTGAATAAATAACAATAAACTCACCAATAACTTGAGAGAACAAGAGGTTAGCTATAAGGCCGAGGACACGAAGTCAGCGGGCGCGGCACGGCGGCGGCGGCGGCGCGGGGAACGGCGCGTTTCAATGCATTTATATGGAACTGGCCTCGAAAGCAGCGGCGCGTGGCGCGGCGCGGGAAGCGGCGTACGAGCGGTGCGCACCAGTCTAGCGGTACCTGAGCGTCGTCGTCGTCATTGACGTAGTGTTTTGCATTTTAACGACTGACGTTTCAAAATTTTGTGTCAAAAAGATATTGTCGTCGCTGTTTAGACATTTTGTACACGAAAAAAGATACTCATTTTTCATAATACAACACTACGCCGCTCTATCTGTCCGCTGGCTTCGAAACCGGGTCTGCGTCGCCGCGCCGCTCCTCGCGCCGCGCCGCCGCGCCGCCGCGCCGCCGCGCCGCCGCGCCGCCCCGCAATCGCTGACTTCATATCCGTGGCCTAAACGTTCTCGACTACGGCAAAGCCAAAGGAGGGTTATGATTTTAACAGGCTTTGTATGTATCTACGTAGATAGATCTGTTCCCTTATGTCTTCTAAAATACCCTCTCGTCGTATCATGATAAACATAAAATCCAATATGGCGGCAAAACAATTAGATTAATATGTCGTGTTTGATATCTAATGAAGAACTTAAGGAGTACTTTCTGAGATTATATTAGTTACCTTTAATAATCAATTTCATTGCTTAATTAATAATAATTAATTTTAAAATATAATTATTTTTCACTCTGTTTTCAATAACACAAATTCGATACGTTAAGAACGGTTTAAAAAAAAATCTATTGTATTTTCCAAAATTAAAGATCAAAATAATGATCCCTAACCCCAAAAGTTAAAAACTAACCCCAAAGACAAAAGTCAACTACGACAAAAACGCAAACTAAAAAGCAATGTAGGTTTTTAGTTACTTTCTTATTTCATCACTTAGGTGCCACTAGTCGATATTTTTTCCATACAAATGTCGGGAGAGTATTACTCCATTGTTTGACATTGTGCAACCAAAGTTAAACATGATGTCGTTTTGACTTATTATTAATTTTGTCTGTATGGAAACAGAATAGTAAAATAAGAAGCCATTAAAAAGATAAGAGCCAACAAAGATTCGTTTTTCTTGCTATTTTTAAAGTAACTTTGGGTGTAAATAAGTAATAAAAGCACTGTAAAATCTTCAAAATCAAGTCCGGACCAATAAAGCTCAGTTATCGAAGAGTTCAATAAACTTTATTTATAATTTATTTATGCGGTGGTTTTTTCTTATAACTCGATTTTCTAAAGCACTTTTCGAATTTTTTTACGCGCCTATCAGTTCGGAACGGTGTTTCTGTGCGTGAGAACTAGACGTTGCGCGTGTAGACTAGCGTCTAACTGCTCATCACAGATACTAGCTCTGTCAGACACGAAGCCAGGTGAGACAGCGTGCTTTTTGGCCATGAGTGAATTCGAGCTCGCGACTAGTTAACTCTTAAGGGTTGTAGCGTGATGGTAAATTAATCTGAGTGGTAGTTCCAGAGATAAGTGCGTTCAAACAAACAATTCAGTTTCTGTGCGTGAGAACTAGACGTTGTGCGTGTAGACTAGCGTCTAACTGCTAATCACTGATACTGCTGGCTTTGTGTCAGACACGAAGCCAGGTGAGACAGCGCGCTTTTTGGCCATGACCACCAGTGAGTTCGAGCTCGCAACTAGTTTACTCTTAATTCCTTCATAAAAATAATTCTGGGAATACCAACGACTCTGTGATGTCAATTTTTTTGCGAAATATTTGATTCTGATGAGGGTGAAGAAAGATCAAGAATCAAAAACACATAAGCTCTGTTTCTCACAACATTTATTTAATCTTTACACACTTACTATCCGGAAAATACTCCCGTAAACAACTGCTCTTTGTAAAATGCAATGTAGAAGAGGAACGGACGATTAGCGCGGAACATGGGCACATTCAACACAGCATACACAGGCCTTAGTACTGCCGCTGTAATAATTAACACGATATAAAACAGTTATCACATCAACAAAAAGTGGTCTTGGCATCATCTGCCTAGCCTTTTCTCAACTATGATGGGGGTCAACTTCCAGTCTAACCGGATGCAGCTGTATGCCAGTATTTTACATGAAGCGATTGCATAACAGACCTCCACAACCCAGTTACTGGGTAATACGATACTGCTTGGTAAGACTGGTTGTCAAACTTTCGGGCTTAACTGACGACCCGTAACGACTGCCAAAGATCCACTAATGACCCGGGACCAACGGCTTAAGGTGAATAGTAGTTGAGACCGCGAAATTCAAATTTTCCTACGTTTTTTGCAACTTGCAGGTCAGTGTCAGATTGTATTTTGATCAAAATATGATTCGCGACAATAACAGGTACATATCTAGAGAATTATACCTAGTCATAGGAATCATTAATATATCTTTCTAAGTTAGATTTCTACCAACAACCACCAGTCTCTTATGGAAAAGTGTTAGTGGTAGAAATGTAACTTAGAAAGATATATTAATGATTCTAATGATTATTATTCTCTAAGTATGTACCTGTTATTGTCGCGAATCATATTTTGATCAAGATATAACCTGACACTGAACTGCAAATTGCAAAAAACGTAAGAAAATTTGAATTTCGCGGTCTACCACTATCCATTCACCTTAAGAAACTTTCCGAGGCACGGAGGGGTCTTGATATGTAAAGATGGTCTCCCATTCACGAACCAACCGTGGCAAGCGTAGCATAACCTGATCGATCGACCCGTGTGCCTGTTATTACTTAGCCAGCCCCTCTGTGGTCTTGCCAATTGACATACGGAATATGGTAATACGGGCTGATATCCGCAACTTCACCCACGTCAATACGTGTATTTTGCGTACGGCAAAATATTTTTGGCAATTGACATAAATACTTATCTAATTAACCTATAAATCTTTGACTAATAAGACACAATGACTTTATCTTTTGTTGAGCAACCTCCGAGAGTGCAACGCGCATCAATCAATCAGTCCTTTAATACTAAGAGAAAACGTGGACACGTGGTCGTTAATGTTCAATCCATATTAACGTACTCGGTTTTCTTCGATGCACGACCTGATACCAAGGATTCAGTGCATGATGATTGTGTGCAGTGATGATTTCACCTGCGTTGAAATTTTTCGTCGGTGACAAAAAACTAAATTCAAACTTAATCTCAAAGCATTTATTTCAATTAAATCATTAACAGGCACTTTTGAATTGTCAAGAAGTCGGTCAGCAAGAAAATATGAAGCTAGTTGCCCATTCCAAAGCGTCGTAGGTACCTATGTAAAAGAACGGGCAAGAAACTCCATGGACTCTTTTTAAATTATATTTTACAAAAATATTAGTTACATCATTACTTTTGAATTTATAATTATATAATGTGAGAACGATGTAAACAATAAAAAACAAACCAAATACGAGTCGGACTCGCACACGAAGGGTTCCGTATCACAAGGCAAACACGCCGAAAAAAACACGTTTGTTGTATGGGAGCCCCCTTAAATATTTATTTTATTTTAATTTTATTATTAAAGTAAAATTACAACTGAGTATTTTGTGAATATTTCAAGTGCCTACCTGTTGCCATTTTTGATATCGAGCAAAAAAGGGCAAACAAATTGCGTTTGTTGTATGGGAGCCCCCCTTAAATATTTATTTTATTTTGGTTTTTACTATTTGTTGTTATAGCGGCAACAGAAATACATAATTTGTGAAAATTTCAACTGTCTAGCTATCGCGGTTCTTGAGATACAGCCTGGTTACAGACAGACGGACGGACAGACAGCGAACTCTTAGTAATAGGGTTCCGTTTTTACCCTTTGGGTACGGAACCCTAAAAAGACGAACGCGTTATAAGCGTCGCCGCATCATTTCAATTGCTGTTCAGAACATTTTGACCGCGTAGGTATTGCCCTTTTCTATGAAACAATTGTTTTTTTTTGATAACCGACGAAAAATTTCTTCCCTAGGGGATCTAAAATCATGTGCTGAATTTTATTCTTGGTTACAGTTTGCGCGTTAATGTCCCTGCCACACTTTATTAATTTTAGAAAAAAATATATAATTACGCCGAAAAACAAAACATAGAGACATGGCAGTAATATACATTACATAAATCGTAAACAAATATTTGGATTATATAGTACCTGTTATTAACTAGGGAGAAAACTGAGGAATAATATGTCAGTCAGTATGAAATGAACGCCAACGACCACGTGACCGCGTTTCCCTCTAAAACTGAAAATAAGATAGATTATACAGATATTATTTAGATGGTTTGGTTATTGGCAAATAAAGATTCTGATGTTAGTTGTAACACCAGAAAGCTGAGGGTAGAAAAACTACACTGACCTTATGGATGATGCTTAGACTTCGCAAACGGTGCACGTGTAAAGATGTGTGAACGTGAACGAAGCAAAATGAATATACAGGGTGATAGCACAAAATACAGATAGTACAGTAGGCAATCTACATACAAAGTGCGCTCGCAACGCACACATAGACAGCGCTCACAGTCACGTATTCTCGGACGGGTTGGGAGTAGTGCGAGTACGGGTGCCATCCGCAACAAAAAAATGCTATCTAAGCTCGATTTATATAATAGTTTCCTATTTTGAATCAGTATAAAAGAAGTAACTTTTTTGTAAAGTAAATTCACGCCACCAACTACTACGTAAGTTGAAAACATGATTTTTTGTTTGTGTAGTTATTGTGTTGTTTTTAGTTTCATTTGGTAGGTTTAGGTCAAAAACGGATAGGGCAAAATATATTGAGTAAATAGGGTAATCCGTTTTGAAGTTATTAGGGATTTTCGATAGTGAAAATTGCCAAATGTAAAATTTTATATGTTTTTGTTCTGTAAACTTTTTCTATTGTAATACTATGTTTATTGTATTGTTTTAATATTGTAGAATAAGCTCAACAATAAATCAAACAACCAGATACGAGTGCCACTACCACGATAGTTTTTTGTGCATAAGTCAAAGTTGACAACCCTAGCGCGACCGCCGATCGTAGGTATGAAAAGTAAATGTAGTAAAGTGAAGTACATACATGTAATTGCCTTCTGTACTATCTGTATTTTGTGGTGATAGGGAGACATAGACGAACACATGATTCTGAACCTGCGTTGAACATTGTCGGTAAACAAAACAAAAAAATGTTTCAAAGAAAAGTGCAATCAATACCAATCATAGAAAAGATTTTTTTTTTTAATAACTGACCATAAATTTCAGGGATTGTACTTCATCCATGGTAACAGAGGGGTAATTCTAGTAATTTTAAGATTTTTTCTACAGTAGTAACTAAGCTTCAAGGTGGGGCTTGCGATGAATCGGTCTGAGACCCAACTCATGACCAACAGCACTAAGCGTAGGGTCGAGGTAGACGGGCAGGAAATAATTTATGTCGATGAGTATATCTACTTGGGCCAGTTAGTTTCTTTCGAAAACAGGCAGGAAAGGGAGATCGATCGCTGAATCGAAAACTACTGGAAAAGCTACTGGTCCATGAAGATGCTAATGAAGGGTGATCTACCAATGTCCCTGAATCGCAAACTCATCGACATGTGTATCCTGCCCGTCCTAACCTACGGTGCTCAGACCTGGTCGCTCACCGACTCGCAAAAGTTCCGCTTTGGAGTTTGCCAAAGAGCGATGGAACTCAGCATTCTGGGTATTAAAAGACAGGACAGAATTCGGAACACCACGCTGCGTTCCAAAACGGGCATACTGGATGTAGGAAAGAAGACTGCCAGACTCAAATGGGATTGGGCGGGTCACATCAGCCGTTTGCACGATGACCGCTGGGCAGAAATCTCCACATAATGGGTGCCTGAAGATGGATAGCGCCGCCGAAGCCGGCCCAAAAAGAGATGGTGAGATAACCTGGACGCGTACCGCGAGGGCTGGTTCGAGGTGGCGCGGGAAAAGAGTTCCTGTTAAGATTTGGGGGAGGCCTTTGCCCAGCAGTGGGACACCACTGCTGGGCAAAGGCCTCCCCCAAATCTTTAGCAAAAGTTAGCAAAAAAAAAAGTAACTAATCAATACTTTTTTGTACTGATACATTTATAATACGCTAGCAGCGCCCCGCGGTTTCACCCGCATAAGTTTCGATCCTGTGGGAGTATCGGGATAAAAACTATTCCTTTCCCGGGAGTCAAACTATCTCTATATCAAATTTCATCTAAATCAGTTCAGCGGTTTAAGCGTGAAGAGGTTACACACAGACAGACACACTTTCGCATCTATAACATTAGTATGGAGTATGGATTGTGTTGTCTATCCGAATCTATCCCATAACGTTAAGCTACAGTTTTGATATCTCCTTCGTTACAATTCTCATATCCATGGTTATTTTGAAGTCTATCTATAAAAAGAAAAACAAAATACAATAGGTAAGTTTTAAGGCTTTAACTTCATTTATTCTTTAACTTTGATATTACTTATAAAGAAAGAAAGAAAAAAGAAAGAAAAGAAAGACTCCCGTAAACAACTGCCGGTCGATTCTGTAAAATTCTCACTGGGAAAACTTAGGTGATGTGTTTGTTTTTGCTAGAAATTGACACTATTGACAGCTCACTCCACGCTCACTTCACCTAAGTTTTCACGGTGAGATGGTTACAGAATTGCACTGCAGCTCTTTATAAGCCCTGATGTAAAACAAAAACTGACCAAGTGCGAGTCGGGCTCGCACACGAAGGGTTCCGTACCACAAGGCAAAAACCCCGATTAAAACACGTTTGTTGTATGGAAGCCCCCTTTAAATATTCATTTTTTTTAATGTATTTTTTGTTATAACGGCAACTGAAATACATCATTTGTGAAAATTTTAACTGTCTAGCTATCGCGGTTCTTGAGATACAGCCTGGTGACAGATAGACGGACGGACGGACAGACGGTCAGACAGCGAAGTCTTAGAATAGGGTCCCGTTTTTACCCTTTGGGTACGGAACCCTAAAAACGGACGATTCACTTTCACTTCGCGTGGCATGACATAAGACAATTTATTAAGCTTTACTCCTGAAAACAGGAATACACAAGTGTCAGGACATCACGATAAAATAAAAAAATAAAAGATTTGGTATTTTTTTAGGGGTCATCGACCGCTGGTAGTGTTGTCACTTAAAGTATGAGTTGGGAAAATATGTTTTATAGTGTTAAGATATTGATACTAATGATGTCGGTGAAGTTAACACAAAAAAAAACAGATTTTTTTAACTATATTTCAAGTAAATACACTAACAGTGGTCGATGACCCCACAAAAAAAATCATTTTTTTTTTTTTGTTTTATCATGTTTAGATATTGATACCTACCCATCACGTTTGCGGAGTTACACTAGCTAATTTAATTTGACTCGGTATATTGAATACATATTATTATACAGCTTTCCAAAGAAGAGTATGCGCGTTGGGAATCATCGTCTTTCGATGAGATCTAATATAGAGCAGTTATTACTGTGGCATCTACAACGCCACTATCGAACTATGCATCATACTGACGTCACACAAAATCCTACATCGCGCAAGCAAAGTTTACCGCGCGACTAGCATATAAACAACGTCCTGACATCAATTGTTTGGCAGTAGCCTACCCCAGACACAACTCCCACCTGGTCAGAGGATCCTCCCTTTCCTATGTAGGATGAAGAACTTTACACCCTGTTACCTGGACCTCCCTGGAGCATAACGCAGCGCCACCCTGACTCACTGGGGTACCACCGCAAACAGTTTAAACTCCCCGAAAACTGGGCGTATTCAGTGCCGATGCCCTGGAACCCTCAACAGGCCCTGGCAAGCATCAGAAAATGTATCTTCTCGGCCCACTAGCGACCTCCGGTCGCCGGAGGGGAATGATGAGGCAGTATCTATAACGCTACATCCGAACTACGGATTTCAGTGTGATGCGTCACTCAAAATCGTGACGAGTACAACGTCCCGACATCAATCGACGGGCAGTAAGTAGCCCTCCAAACACAGCACCCAGCAAACTACAGCAAAGCCAAAGGAGGGTTATGATTTTAACAGGGTAAGTATGTTCTTCTTTTCTCTCATACAGAACTCCTAAACTACTAGTCGTATTTTGACAAACGCGGTATCCTTGGAAGCGTTTTGTTGTTCGTCACTATTATGGCTATTTATGACGTCACATAAAGTCCAACATGGTGCCTTTAAGCGAATGAAAAGTTTTAAAAAATCGTGTTTGAAATCTAATGATCTTGAGGGGTACTTTCTCAAAACATATTTTAATTTTTTTTTTTACAATGTTTTTAAATTACAGTATTTATAGGTATGGGAGGACAGTGTAGGCCTGTCAAAAAGTACCAGATACTTAATCGAAATAAAAAATGGTCTACAAATCTACAGTCTACAGACTAAATCGGAAACACGAAAATTATCTAAGCGCATACATTTTATGGTTTACCTGTAGTACATAACCCAAAAAGTAACAGACACAAACTAATATATAAAAACTTAACAGAATTTTAAACATCAGAAGCCACACTGACCCAATATTTTATTTTGTTAATTCTTCCAGTAGATATCAAGATATTATTGTGTTATACAAATAAGACCATAGAAACAACAAACAGCGAATGAATAAATAAAAAATGGAGAGCCCAGGTAATTTCTTGAAGTGCCCATGATTTTGAAGTGGTATAGCCAAAGAGTGCAGAAAATAGAAACTAGAAGTTAAGAGTGTGTCGGCTTCCTAAGTTAAGCAAGTTGATGTCACGATCACGTCTCAAGAGGTGGCTTCAGATATTTTACTCGATACAATAAAATTCATAGTGCGAAAACCTCTCCATTTGTCAAAGTCTACAATAGGCTTCTTTCGAACACTTTTTTACTTTGCTCAATCTTGTGTGACTTCGTTATCAATGAAATCACTGGTACGATTCTGATGTGAACTAATGGTACGCTTACATGTGCAACTTAAATTGCGCAATTTTTGGCAATTTCTACACATCATCTGGGCATTGCCGTAAATTGCTCAGGCCGCGTAAGCGATCGTCGCGCTCTTTTATAATATGCATGACAGGCGAGCGTATACTCAAGCCGCGTTGGTATGTCAACATTCATACAAATGATCGCGTCGACGGCGTACTCGCACGGAGTCGCGCGACTATCGCTTTTACTTAGGACGCAGTGTCAGAGTTGCCGAGACGTCATCTTACAATACTTTATTTATTGTTTTCAACCACAATTGCCAAGCAATACGCAATGAATTGCCAATGTAAGCGTATCTTAGGAGTTAGTGTCATAGAACTACTTCAAAAACTAGACTAATAAATTTTTTAATCATAAGCTTACCAGAGGCTGCGGCAGCTTCTGTCCCTTTCTCATTGACTTCTATAACTGCTTTGTGTATCGATTTGGATACATACACTTTTTCATCGTTGATTATTCGACTCAAATCTGAATGTGTATCGTCAAATATATTACGTAATCCAATCTGGAATTTAGTTAGTAAAATACTTTACCCGTTTTTATGGATCTATGACTTCACAAGAAATTAAAAAATGCAGATGGATGAATCATAGGAATAGGTACATGGCAATGGTAAGAGCTCTTACCCACCACGTTTTTTTCAGGTGCCGTCGACGCGCGTTTCGTAATCGCGCGTTGTCGGCGCTGCTAAGCTTGAAAAAGGCAGATTACTTGCGATTGCTTCGCTGCATACTCACGAGAAACGCGCTACAGACAAGCGTGAGCAGCTCTCCTTGCAAAGTAAAAAGCGCGTAGAAACGTGCGTGCGCTGTGTTGTGTTGTGTTTGCGCTGTACCAGCGCGTCTGAATCGATGCCCTAGTAGCGTGTCGACAGCACGCGAAAAATTCGTCGTCTGCATACTACAATTTTATGAAACTGTAAATAGGTAAATTGGTTGCGATAACATCGCGTTTGCAGCGCGTTGTAGTTGCGTGTGACGCGCGTCGACGGCGCCTAAAAAAAACGTAGCGTGTAAGAGCTCTAAGGCAAGACGACATTGTTGCCATCGCGGGCAAAGCCTGGATGAGGCTAGCACAGGAGCGTGGGGATTGGCACATGAAGAGAGAGACCTATGCCCAGCAGTGGGTGAAGTCGGACTGTGGATGATGATGATGATGAACGGCTTGCCTTCACTTTGCTATGATACACGTATTACTGAGGGAAGAATCATCCGCAACAAGGTGATCCGACAGAGAACCAAAGTTGTCGACATAGCTCACAGAATAAACAACCTGAAGTGGCAACGGGCCGGCCATATTAGCCGTAGAACCTATGACCGTAGGGGTAGATGTGTTCTTTAATGGAGACCACAAATAGGTAAATGTAAGGTAGGACGCCCTTAGGCTAGGTGGAGCGATGATCTTCGCAGGATGGCTAGCAACTGGATGAGAGTTGCCGAAAATCGAGTTGAATTGCGTGCTATAAGAGAGGCCTATGTCCAGCAGTGGACTGCTATAGGCTGATGATGATGATTACGTATTACTGATAAACACACACACACACATACATTGAAACTCAGCGTTGTGCTGTGGGTCCCCGACAGCACAGCATCATGCCTAATGCAAGCCTTCTTGTCACAGTAACGACGTGCAGCTGCCGAGTATTTCTATTCTGTCCTCGTTCTCTATTTTGTCTTTTTATTTTTAGTATTATACGAGTTTACTTATCTTTTTTATGCACGTGTATCTGTGACAAAACTTTTCTATTATTAATACGCTAGCTGCGCCCCGCGGTTTCACCCGCATATGTCTCGATCCCGTAGGAATATTGGTATAAAAGTATCCTACATCCTAGTCCAGGTCATGGTCTACCAATTTTATCAGTGCCAAATTTTATCTGAATCCGTTCAGCCGTTTTAGCGCGTAAGCGTAACAAACTTGAAACATACAAAAGTCAAATCTTTCCTTTTTGTATAGTAATAGTTAGATGAAGACTCACCTTTTTATACAAAGTGTTCAAGTCCAGTTCCGTCTCTATTTTAAACTTTGGCATAGCTAGAATCACTTCTGTTGGCTTCATTTTTTCCAAAGCCTGGTTTAATTGTTCGGGGCGAAGTTTCAAGGCTCGCAGGAGACTCGGCAAGCTATTGGTGCTAAACGGTAGCACTATTATCATTGACGCCTGCGAACCTTCGTAAGGAATTTCTATGACCTGATGAAATTCATTAGTATTTTTTAATATTTACGTCCTTGATAGCTTGAGTTTCTCTTGGTGTGAACGAGCAAGACGCTTAAGAGTCTTATAAGGTTGTTACCTATTATAAGCATCAGTCACTTCAACCCAAAAAAGATGCATATTTTGTGTTCCTTTGGATGTGTGGAGTGACGAGAATGGATGAAGTAAGAAATGAGTATATAAGAAGAAGTTTGAAAGTGGCACCAGTAACAGATAGTTGAAAGGAAATCGTTTGGCTTGGTATGGGCACGTGATGAGAAGGGACGAAACGCATGTGACTAAAAGAGTGATGAATATACACGTTGATGGATGGAGAGGGAGAGGAAGGCCGAAGAAAAGATGGATGGATTGTGTGAGGAATGATATGAAAGAGAAGGGAGTGAATGATAGCATGACGGTTGACAGAGGAGAATGGAAGAAGAAAACGTCTTGCGCCGACACCAAGTAACATGAGATAAGGGCAGGGAGATGATGATTGCATACTGTATCAATACCTAGCTACAATTGAGCACCTTCCCTACCCTATGAGATATGTTTATGTTTTGTGGCTACACATTGATATAATATTTTGGAACACAAATTGTATACTGCGAAAAATTTTGGCTGCCTGTACGTGCTTGTAATAAACAATGGCTACAATCCAATTACACTATACAAACAACATATGCAGATTTAAAGTTACAAGCTGTATCTACTGATATATTTTTTTACAAAATAAACTAACAAAAAATATAATATTCTAACCTAACTAAAACTAAATATGGCGTCGAAAAATTCCTTCGCATCGCTGTCGACTGGCAATGTACCCAAGCGACTAGCAGCATTATTGCCATGTTGTATAGCAATGGCTTAGCCTCTGGCCAAGTTAAAAAGCCAGACAAATGAAAATTATCAAAATGTTGTTCCTATGTAATGGTGTCCAAGACACAGGCCGTGCCTAGTTTGAGACCAACGATACCTCCATATTGTAATTTTGAATTATGAAATAAACGATTAATATTATAGACAAAACAGTCATAATCATACTGTCGAGCATGGCTTTTTGAAAGCATAAAAAATATCTGTTTGAAGAACATTACCTCAGCGTTCAAAACGTCACACTTCCAGTAATTGTATCTTCCCTGTCGAGACATCATCGGCATCCGTCGAGGTCCAGAGGGAGAGAAGAACTCATCCGTGATTGTTTTTTCAAATCTATACTTCCAGTTACCCTAGAAAATGATCTTCTCTTTACCAAGTATTCATGCAGATTAGCTTATAATATAATGACATAATTGTGAATATACTTAGAATCTCTACAAGTTGTATTGCTATAACCAATAAGTATTAGGCACATCGCGAAAATACTAACGCCCAAAAGTGTTTTAAGGTGAATGGATAGTGGTAGACTGCGTGTTCATGAAGAACCCATAGCGATTGATAATTGTAAAAGTTTGAGGTCAAGCTCGATAGATGGCGTTGGCGTCGAATTAGCTCTCGCTATGGTTTCGTTACCACGATTTGGTTTGAGTATCGCAATTTTAATTAAATATACCAGCTTAGATCAGGACACAATTGTGGTTTTATTTACAACCCTATTAGTGTTCTCACAAGTGCGTTAGTCCAACGTATTACCAGCTCGGTAATAAACATTGGTCCATCGACCCTGGATCAGACCCAGAAAGTCTGAAATTTTTGAAGGTAGCGGTGCCAGCCCGCAGCCCAGTGTACTCGCAGTGGATCGCTGCGACAGGAGTACCGGGCATCCCGCAGAGGCAGCAACAGCTTTGTCCAGCAAGGTGGACGAGCTCAGCCGCTGTGGAATAGTTCAACGTGACGCCGCAGAGGGCGCCACTAGTAGTCCAATAGAAGATCAGTGTTCGAGTTCAGGCGGCAGCTTCGTTCAGCAAGGTGAACGAAATCGACGTCATCAACAGGCAGTTGAAGTTCCAAGTGACGCCACGAGGGGGCGCCACCAGTGATACACTACGAATTAAACCAACTTGCAAGTGTGAGTGAAGTGCAAACGTGAGTACAATTTAATAAATAATAGTAGCAGTGATTAAGAAGATTTTGCCAAACTTTGAACTTTATTTTAAAGAAGATTTTTACTTTAACATTTAGATAAATATTTGGACTTAGTTTTAAAATTGTGCATGTTAGTTAAGGACTTAGAATAGTTTTATTAAAAACGGAGGAACGGGGAACCTATGCCCGATTTCTACCAGTCTGTATTTGTTTTAAAAACACTTGTAAAATTTTTCGCTGTTATTGAGACTTAGTAAAAATCTGTACATTTTGCTTAGGACCTAACAAACTTGTATGTTTTTAAGTCTCAATCTTTTATTTACTTTATAAAGTTTTGTTGAACTTTACATAGTTTATTTTATAATTATTTTTAACTTTTTATTGTTCGTCACGATGGAAGGTCAAGTTAATATATTGAAAAATCTCCAAAATGTTATACAAAAGGCATTCATTAATTTTAAAAAGAGTCCTAAGGATAGATTGACAGTTGAATATATCGAGACAAGGCTTGAATTATTAGAAAGTGATTGGTCTTCATTTAAGGAAACCAAATCTCAACTTTATGGTCATTTTAAGATAGACGACATAGGTCAAAAGGTGGACGATATATATGATTCCACCGAAGATACATACATATCATGTAAATGTCTGATGAAAGCAACGCTAAATAAGATTAATCCTAGAGAACCGGTACCACAAAATAGTGGATCTAACAATAATAATTCTTTTAAGCCATCCAATTCATTAGTAAAGTTGCCCAAGATCACGATTCCCAATTTTTCTGGCAAATACAGTGAATGGACCGCCTTTCACGATCTTTTTAAGTCGCTTGTACATAATAACGCATCTTTAGATAATGTGCAAAAACTGCACTATCTTAAAGGCCATCTCACTGGTGAAGCCGAACAGTTGATTAGACATACACCAATCACAGACGCCAACTACAGCGAATGTTGGTCTCAATTAGAAAAACGTTATGCTAACAAAAAGTACCTAGTCAATTGTATTTTAAAAAGGTTGTTCAGCCAGAAGCGATTAAATGTAGAATCAGCTACCGCATTAAAGGAACTGTTAGATACCACAAGTGACTGCCTTAATGCGCTTACTAATTTAAACATCAATGTGAGTACATGGGACGTTATCATCATTCATATAGTAACGTTCAAATTAGATAATGAAACGCGAAAACAATGGGAGTTAAGCAGTTCTAACGATTTAAGCAACAAGTTGCCCACCTTTGAGGAACTTAAAACATTTATGGAAAGTCGTTTCCGCGCTTTAGAATGTATAGAACCGAGAAAAGCCGTGGCTCACCAGGCCAGTAATAGTTCACAGGCACATAGTTCGAAAGCATTGCTAGCCACAAAGCCCTCCAATATGCGTTGCGAATACTGCTCGGAAGTCCACAAGCTGTGTTTCTGCAAGGAATTTGCAAAACAGCCCACAGAAAATAGACGCGAATTTGTAGTAAAAAATAAAATCTGTTTTAATTGTTTAGGCAGCAATCATAGAGTACACGACTGTAAAAAGCAAACCGTCTGTAAAGTTTGCAACAAGCGCCACCACTCCTTGCTGCACCCTAATGAAGAACGTAAAGGAGAGAATGAAGGCCGAGATGCTACCGTAAAGCCGGCTACAGATAACACTAGTTCTTCAACTAGTGATAATCCGATAGTCTCATGCTTGTCTACGGGCAAGGTCTCTAAACCCAGACAGGTTTTATTAGCCACAGCATTAATAAAAGCCGAGTCCAAGACGGGTGAATTTCAAACAGTTCGAGCATTACTAGACCAAGGTTCACAGGCTTGTTTTATTACAGAGGCCACAGTTCAACTTCTTAGATTAAAGAAAATTCCAGTCAGAGGTCTCGTTTCAGGCTTAGGTGACGATAGATCAACCATTGCAAAGCACATGGTAAATCTGACAATTGAGTCAAAAATTGATCTCGATTTTCAACTTAAGATAAATGCCTACGTTTTGAGTACACACCTCCTACTTACCTGAAAGAAGTGTAAACACAAGTTCATTGGATTGGATTGCCATCAACGATTTGTGTTTAGCAGATCCTAATTTTAACACACCCAATAGAATAGATATTCTTTTGGGTGCAGATGCTTACTGCTACATTGTAAAGGAAGGTATAGTTAAGAGTCCATCTGGCACTCTCATCGCACAGAGCACTACGTTAGGGTGGGTCCTTTCAGGTGTAGTCAGTCCAAGTAGTGAGAGTTCAAAGCATCACACAAAAAATATAAAGGTACATTGTGCACAGTTCAATGAAGATGATATTTTAAAGAAATTTTGGGAGATCGAAGAAAAAAGTAGTACCAAGAAATTACTTAATCCAGAAGAGCAAAGGTGTGAAGAATTCTATATTAAAACTACTAAGAGAGATGATACAGGCAGATACATTGTAAGATTGCCATTCCGAGATGAAGAACCTGCTTGTAAGGCCGGACATTCACGTGATATAGCTGAAACAAGATTTAAATCATTAGAAAAAAGACTAAGTAAGGACACAGATTTAAAAGAAAAATATACAGAGGTAATTAATGAATACTTACAATTAGGACACATGAGACCTGTAAAAGACGAGGATAGTAAAGATGAAGCCGTTTATCTACCACACCACGCGGTGATAAGAAATGACAAGACCACGACTAAGGTTCGTGTAGTTTTTAACGCCTCAGAAAGGAATAAAAAGGGAGTATCACTAAAGGGTGGTCTTTGGGAAGCAGGTGTAAAGTCCACCAAATTTCACCTTAAAAGAGTAATCGGTGACTCTACACTTACGTACGAGGAAATGTCTACACTCCTCAACCAAGTGGAAGCATGCTTAAATTCGCGACCGATAAGCGTTATTAACTTTGCTGATCCTGGTGAACCCCTGCCGCTAACCCCTGGGCATTTTCTGATCGGCGAACCGATAGTTCATGTGCCAGATAGAAATTACGAAAGTTCAAATGTAAATTATTTGACTCGGTGGCAATTAGTGCAACGAATGATGCAGTCTTTTTGGAAAAGATGGTCCAAAGAGTATTTGTCAAATCTCATGAACAGATACAAATGGTCTTCCCAAGTTCCGGAGCCCAATATCGGGGATATTGTTTTGATTAAGGAAGATGATTTACCGCCAAGCCGTTGGTTATTAGGACGGGTTGTGGAGAAACACCCCGGTGATGATAACGTCACCCGTGTGGTCACATTGCGCACTAAAACCTCTACAATTAAGAGACCAACTTCCAGATTATGTGTTTTACCAATAGCTCAATGAATTGTTTAGTTTTTACAAAGTTTATGTAAAACTTCTGCAGATCAAATCATTATTCTTAAAATCAAATGTCTATTTACAAAGTTTACCATGTTTTATTTTATACATTTTATAGGTTTATATTTACGTTGTTTATATCTTTATCGCATATTTTAACTATATAATAAGTTTTTACAATTGTTTTAGATATTTAAAACAGTTTATTTTTATTGTTTTTTGATGTTTTTAGCTTATACTGTTTACAAAGTGCAAATTTTAGACTAAGATAATTTCGGAAGGACATTCCGTCACTAAATGTCCTTGGTGGGCGGTATGTTCATGAAGAACCCATAGCGATTGATAATTGTAAAAGTTTGAGGTCAAGCTCGATAGATGGCGTTGGCGTCGAATTAGCTCTCGCTATGGTTTCGTTACCACGATTTGGTTTGAGTATCGCAATTTTAATTAAATATACCAGCTTAGATCAGGACACAATTGTGGTTTTATTTACAACCCTATTAGTGTTCTCACAAGTGCGTTAGTCCAACGTATTACCAGCTCGGTAATAAACACTGCGAAATTCAAATTTTCTTGCGTTTTTTACAATTTGCAGATCAGTGTCAGGTTGTATCTTGATCAAAATATGATTCGCGACAATAACAAGTACATATTTAGAGAATTATAATGATTTCTACCATTAACACTTTTCTATAAGAGATTGGTGGTTGGTTCAACCTGACACTGACCTGCAAATTGCAAAAAACGTAAGAAAATTTGAATTTCGCGGTCTCAACTATCCATTCACCTTAAGTTGCTTTATGAAATTATTGTACAGACGCCAGCACATCAAGCTACCCGAAACTGTAAATTTTTCCCAATCAACTTTTAACCCTTATATTTTAGCGATAAAGTTGAAATTCTATTAAAGAAATTTGACAGATTGTAGTAGCTTGATGTGCTGGCATCTGTACGTTCTTCCCTGTTCAAGTTGGTCAGGTATTCAGGCTTTCGATATGAAAGAAGAGCCTGTGATTGGAGAAAGACTTAGTATCAGAACAAATTGGTACTCATCCTCTACAACATCAATTTTTACGACTGAATAACGGCTACAAAAAATTCGTGTTACTTTGGAGATACCATTACCTACCTAGTTTTTAATAGACAATTTAATAATGAGTTACTTACCGCAAAATATATAGCGTTAACCAAGACCAACGATGTATCTTTCGATATATCACTTGGACTTATCAATTTTCTGATTTTATTTCTCGTCTTTTCGGCCACCTGATTTGGAAAGAGAATATATAATATATAAATATATTTTGGATAAGGCGTATAAGACGCCAGCACATCAAGCTACTACAATCTGTCAAATTTCTTTAATAGAATATTATTTAATAGATTTTCAACTTTATCGCTAAAGCATAAGGTTCAAAGTTGATTGGGAAAATTTGACAGTTTCGGGTAGCTTGATGTGCTGGCGTCTGTACTTCTTCTCTGCGTGTCGATGGCAATCTAACAATACGGGGTCACATTAAATTAGCTGGCGAAACTTCTTAGATATCTTCTGAGCATGATAAAACAAAGAAGCAATTAATTTGATGACTTTTATGTGGGGTCATTGACCGAAATTAGTGTAGTAACTTTAAATATCAGTTAAAAAAACTTTTTTTTTTGTGTAATCTTCACAGAGGTGATGGGTATCAATATTTCAAAACGATAAAACAGTTTTTCTCATCTCATACTGCAAGTAATAACACTACCAGCGATCGATGACCCCAAAAAAAAAACATCAATTTTTATTTTATCGTTTTAAGATGTCAGAGAGATCAGAGTAGCAGAGTTTCGCTGCCTAATTTAATTTGACCCTGTTTAGAGTCTGTCCAGAATTTGGCTACGAGTATGGCACCTTCAGTTCCTGTAGCGAGCAGGCAACTGGGGCCTAAAAAGGCCACTTTGGCAAAATTATAAAAGGATAACATTATGAATCATAATGGACAGTTAACTGTTATGTTAATCGTATCAAACCCCATTGGTGAAGGATTTTTAAGTTATATTTTTTTGTTTGTGCTAAAATACCAATCAATCCAATCCAAATCCAATTCCAATTCTCTTTGATAATACCTACGTAGTGCAGCGAAAAAAAGAAAAACGAGGACTGTCTTCGCCATATTATGATTCATAATGTTATCCTTTTATGATTCTGCCAAAGTGGTCTTTTTAGACCCCCAGGACACGCAGGACGGGGTGCATG
The DNA here is from genome assembly GCA_916614155.1 of Mesoligia furuncula. Classification (NCBI taxonomy): domain Eukaryota; kingdom Metazoa; phylum Arthropoda; class Insecta; order Lepidoptera; family Noctuidae; genus Mesoligia; species Mesoligia furuncula. Next base: position 24,308,011 of record OU744800.1, on the reverse strand, counting down.
TTGAAGAGCCTCCTCGTGGCGCACCCTGGGCAACGTCGGTTCCAATTGCCCACCAGGTTTGGGTGGACAATTGGGGCGGGCGGCAAATCTTCGACAGGAGGGGAAGGTCATGGTTCCAATCACCGATCATCCTTGATGGTCGGTGAAGGGAACCGGGCTATAGACGGCCATGCGTCTACTCCCCCTCTGCTTACAGAGGAAGGTGAGTGGGCGTATACCGTCACAGGGCGGTTCGTGCCGCGGTACCCACGAGAGTGTGGGCGGTGGAGGGTGTCCCATGCCCGCGCTGCGTCTGTCCGGCATCCGGCGGCAGCGTGAGGACGCCGGGGCGGCGGTTGGTTTTGCCCAGCCGTCGGCCACCCCGTAATCCTGAACTCAGGACCGGGGGTCCAAGCCACTGAGGCCCGGGCCGCGAGGAAGAAATCCTCTATAAAAAATTACCCCAATCCCAAGGTCTAGCGTGCCGAGGGGATGAATGGCCGGAGGGGATCCGGTCGTTAGCGCGACAAGGGACCTCACCCTTAAAAGGAACACAAAATGGACTCGACACTCGATAAAAAACTACCCCAGGGCGGTACCGGCTGCTCAGCAGTCGGAGAATCCGCCACGTTCCCTTTGGGAACGTCAAGCCCCCATTCGTATTCTGGGGGGGGCAACGATTGTCACCCGTTTGCCAATGGCAACAAGAGCCGAGGAGGCTCCTGTCCCCGAGGGGACCAAAAGGAGGGGAGGAGTGATGCGGGGTCGGAGTCCGACGTCGCATCAGGAGGCGCGAGCACAGGAGGCTCAGTGAGCCCGTGCCGTGCCAAGGAGGTGGCCGCTGCAAAGAAGAGCAAGCGGCCAAGGTCAGGGGACAGCCAGGGGTCGTCCTCCGACGGTGAGCTACCCTCGGCTCGGAAGATCCCCACCAGTAGGCGGGGTGGAGTCCGAGAGCGAGGCAAGGGCAGGGGGCTCACTGCCCGGGAGGCCGCAGAGAGAGCGGAGGGGGACCCCACAAAGGAGGGGGGGACCGGTAGCGCGGTCGCTTCGGAGCCCTCAGACGACGAGGCGGGTGCGGTTGGTGGCCCCGACGCAAACTGCAAGCAAAGGTTTGCCGAGGTCGTGGAGGCCGCGATCCGGGACGTGTCCCTGAAGAAGATACAGTCTTCTAAGAACAGGGCCATAGTCTCGGCGACGGCTTCCATCATGGCGGCAGCGGAGGCGGCCAACTATGCCGGCCCATCGGCTAAAGAAGTGGCTGAACTGCGGGCGGAGGTCGCACGCCTGACGGCTGCCATGGGGCTTCTCCAGGAGGAGAACGGGAGGCTCCGAGCGGATCTGGCCGGCTTGAGGGCTGCCGGCAGCGCGCAGGCGCAACTGCCAAGCCAGCCCGTGCCGGTGGAGAACCAGGTCCTGAACCTGGTCCGGCAGGAGCTGGCGGCCTTCCAGGCACGGTTCTCCGTCCTGGAGGGCATAGTCCTGCGCCCCCCTCTGGCGGGCGGGACGGCCCCGGGGTCGAAGGTGGCCTCATACGCGGCCGCTACGGCAGCTGCCGCCCCTAAACCCGGGCCGTCTGGCCGGGCCCAGGCGCCGGCCAATCCGGCGACGGCAAAGCCGGCGTCGGCCAAACCTGCGTCGGCCAAATCGGCGTCGGCCAAACCGGCGTCGGCCAAACCGGCGCCGGCCAAACCGGTGTCGGCTGGAGGAGCCCCGGCGCCGGCTGGGGGGGCCCCGGCGCCCACTGGCAACACCCCGGCGCAGGCCCGGAAGAGGGGCAGGCCGGCACGGGAGGCGAAGGCCCCAGAGCCAACGCCCCGCCCCCAAAACCCTCCCACTTCTCCCACGACCGACGCCGAATGGCAGGTGGTCGGGGAGAAGAAGAAGGCGGCCAAGGCGGCCAGAAAGAAGGCGCAAAGGCGGCGCCGCAAGGAGCGAGCCGTCGCGGCTAGGCTTCGCGCCCCGAAAACTGCGGCTGTAGTTATAACGCTACAGCCGGAAGCGGTCAAGAGGGGCGTGACGTACTGCGACGTGCTCACTAAAGCGAGAGAGACGGTGGACCTCCGGGAGCTGGGGATCACCGGGGGCCTCCGGCACAGGGTGACCGCTACTGGCGCCCGCATGCTGGAGATCCCCGGTGCGACGAGTGGCCCCGCCGCTGACGCCCTAGCTGAGAAGCTAAGGGCGTCTCTCAATGCGGACGAGGCTCGAGTCTCCAGGCCCGTCAAGTGCGCAGACATGCGCATCTTGGGCCTGGATGACTCCGTAACGGAGGGAGAGGTGGTGGCCGCCGTTGTCAGGACGGGCGGGTGTCTGGCCGACCAGGTGAGGGCAGGCACCATACGTCCTGACTACACGGGCATGCGAACCATAACGGTAAGCTGCCCCGTGACGGCGGCCAGAACGATCACGGAGGGCCGAAGGCTCCTGGTGGGCTGGGTTTCAGCGCAGGTCAAACTGCTGGAACCCAAGCCTCTGAGGTGTTACCGATGCCATGTGGGGCACCATGTTTGCATCCAGTGCACCTCGGAGGTAGACCGCAGCACACTGTGCTTCCGCTGCGGTCAGCCCGGACATAAGGCCGGCTCGTGCAACGCCGCGCCGCACTGCATCGCATGTGCGGCTGCTGGCAAGCCGGCCGATCACCGGGCGGGGAGCAAGTCCTGCGCTCCACCCGCCGGAACCAGGAGGAAAGGCAGGCCCTCCGCCGCCGTCGCCACCACCACCGTCGCCGCCGCCACTGCCGCCGCTGCCGCCGCCGCCACCAACGCCGCTGCTGCCGCCGCCACCACCGCCGCTGCCGTTGCCGTTGCCGCCGTCGCCACTGTCGAGGGGCCCTCACAAGGGGCCCGGGAGGGGGCTGAAATGGAGGAGTAATGGCTCCCCTTCGCCTCCTCCAGGCGAACATCAACCACTGTGCCTGCGCTCAGGACCTGTTGCTCCAGAGCGTGGCGCAGTGGTCGATTAACATCGCCGTGGTCGCTGAGCCGTACTTTGTCCCGCCCAGGGATGACTGGGTGGAGGACCTGAGCGGCTCAGTGGCCATACTTTCGTCGGCCGCCGCCGGCACCCCGTTCCTCGAATGCGTCACGAAGGGACAGGGGTGCGTAGCAGCACGGTTCGGAGAGATAGTAGTAGTGGGGGTGTACTTCTCTCCGAACCGAACTCTCGCCGAGTTCCACAACTCTTTAACAGAGTTGAGTGTCGTCGTCGCCAGAAACCATCCCTTCCCCGTGCTAGTGCTCGGGGACTTCAATGCCAAGAATTTGGCCTGGGGTTCCCGTTACACGGATGTGCGGGGCAGGATGGTGGAGGACTGGGCTCTGGAAACAGGCCTGGTCGTCCTAAATCGGGGTTCTGTTCCCACGTGTGTGCGGATGCGGGGTGAGTCCGTGGTGGACATCTCGTTCGGCAGCCCCGCTCTGTCACAACGCGTCATTGACTGGCGCGTCATGGAGGGGGTGGAGACCTACTCCGATCACCGGTATATCCGGTTCGACGTCTCCGCCCAGACCTCTAGCGCGCTGGTCCAACAGGCCCCGAGTGGTCCGCGGTGGGCGCTGAAGCAGCTGGACCGGGAGCTCCTCCTGGAAGCCTCGATCGTGCAGGCCTGGGTGTCATCACCGGACAGGCCTGTCAACATCGACGATGAGGCGGAGTGGTTCCGGGAGGCCATGTCCGAGATCTGTGACGTGGCAATGCCCCGAGTCCGGCCAGGACGCGCCCGACGTCAGGTGTACTGGTGGTCGCAGGAGGTGGAGACACTACGCAAGGCGTGCGTCGATGCGCGACACCTTTACACCAGGCACCGCAGGCTCCGCATTCGCCCTCCGGATGCGGAAGCCACGGAGGCGGAGCTGTACGAGGGGTACAGAGCGGCGAAGACCACCCTCCAAGAGGCTGTCCAGCGGGCCAAGGATGTGGCCCGCGAGGAGATGGTGGAGACTCTGAACAGAGATCCGTGGGGGCGCCCTTATAAAATGGTGCGGAATAAACTCCGCACCTGGGCCCCCCCGCTGACGCAGAGTCTCCGCCCCCAGCTGGTGGAGGAGGTGGTGAGCGCTCTGTTCCCTTCACGGGGGGAGCACACTCCCCCGCCCATGGCTCCGCCAATTGCGGTGCCCGAAGCGGACCACGCGGACGACGACGACATCCCTGCTGTGACCGGGGTAGAACTGAGAGCGGCGGTAGGAAGGCTGAAGGCCAAAAATACCGCCCCAGGACCCGACGGCTTGCCAGGTAAAGCCTGGGTCTTGGCCTCGGGGGCTCTCGGGCCTCGACTGGAGGCGTTCTTAAGCGCATGTTTGGAGAGAGGCCAGTTTCCACGCCGTTGGAAGACGGGGAAGCTGGTCCTCATTCGGAAGCCAGGGCGCCCTGCGGACTCTCCGTCCGCATTCCGGCCCATCGTGCTGCTCGACAAGGTCGGCAAGCTCTTTGAGAGAGTGATTGCGGGCCGCCTCGTCGGGCACCTGGTGAGGACGGGGCCGGATCTTGCGGACAGCCAGTTCGGTTTCCGCAAGGGGCGCTCGACGGTGGACGCCATCATGCGCGTGAGAGCCCTCACGACGGGGGACGCGGTGTCCCGGGGTGGGGTCGTCGTGGCGGTGTCACTCGACATCGCCAACGCGTTTAACACCCTGCCCTGGAGCACCATTGTGGAGGCACTCCGGTATCACCGGGTGCCGCCCTACCTCCGTCGAATAGTCGAGGCGTATCTGACGGAAAGAGCCGTCAGCTACCCCGGTCGCGATGGGGAGTGGAACCGGCGAGAGATGTCGTGCGGTGTCCCACAGGGATCGGTCCTGGGGCCGCCTCTGTGGAACATCGGGTACGACTGGGTGCTGCGCGCCGACCTCCCTGATGGCATCAGCGTGGTTTGCTACGCTGACGACACGCTGGTCCTGGCGCAGGGGAGGTCGCATCAGGCGGCGGCCGACGCGATGACACGCGGGGTTGCGATAGTCGTGGAGAGGATCCGGCAGTTGGGTCTCGAGGTGGCATTGCACAAGTCCGAGGCCATGTCGTTTCATGGGCCCCGGAACGCGCCGCCATCGGGATCCCAACTAACGGTAGGAGGGGTTCACATCGGCGTCGGGATGACGATGAAATACCTGGGTCTCGTCCTCGACAGCCGGTGGAACTTCGTGGAGCATTTCCGACGTTTGGCCCCCAAACTGGAACGGGCCGGAGCCGCCTTCAAGCGGCTCTTGCCCAACCTGGGGGGGCCAAACGCCTCCTGCCGGAGGCATTACGCGGGGGTCGTGCGGTCCATGGCCATATACGGGGCCCCGGTGTGGGCGCGTTCACTGCGGCGGCGAGCCGCCCACTACCTGAACGCGCCCCAGAAGGTGGTAGCCATAAGGGCTATCCGGGGCTACCGCACGATCTCTGGCGAGGCGGCAAGCCTCCTTGCCGGACTGCCGCCATGGGACCTGGAGGCGATAGTCCTCGCGCGCCAGTATGAGTGGCGCGCGGAGGCACTACGCCGGGGGGAGGATCCGCTTCCGCGGCAAATCGCTGCGGAGCGGACGGATCTCCGGCGCGATCTCATGGCGGCATGGAAAGAGCGACTGTCGCAACCCAGCGCAGGGCACGCCGCGATAGCGGCGATAAGACCCCTCTTTGAGGAGTGGCTAGAGAGGCGCCACGGCGCCCTCACCTTTCGCCTGACGCAGGTCCTCACCGGACACGGAAGTTTCGGGAGGTTCCTGCACATCATCAGGCGGGAGGAAACGCCCGGGTGTCACCATTGTCAGGATCGCCCAGAGGACACGGTGGAGCACACGGTGGAGGTCTGCCCCGCTTGGGCGGAGCACCGCCGTGTCCTCGTAGAGGCGATTGGCAGCGACGGCGACCTCTCGCGTCCGGCCCTGGTGCAAGCCATGGTCCGGGGCGAGAGGGAGTGGGAGGCAGTCACCTCCTTCTGCGAAGCAGTCATGCTAGCGAAGGAGGTGGCGGAACGGCTCAGGGAGAGAGCCTCCCATCCCAGCCGCCGCGGGAGACGCTCCGGGCGTCGGGAGCCGCGTGACGACTCCCGGCCACCGTAGGCGCGGGCCTGCGGGCGGAGAGTAATGGGTAGCTCACCGCCCGATCAGGACCAGGCCCGTGCCGGACGGCGCGTACGTGTTCCACGCGCGCCTCAAAGAGATGTCAGCATCGAGGAGGGGCCCCTTAGGGCCGAAGCCTGCCGGGTCAGCGGGATTGTCCGAAAGGGTTACCGCTGGCCCGGAACATAAAGAGCTAAGGAAGGAACACGGGTGGGTTTTAGTCAGTAAGAGTCTGACACTCCCTTCCGCTCCACCCAGAGCGGGAGGAGTCATTTGATGATTTCCCATCCACAAAAAAAAAAAAAACAAAAAAAAAAAAAAAAAAAAAAGGACACGCAGGACACGATATTAAGTCTCCCATTGTTTGTGGAACAGTACCACCTCCAGGACGGAGTCTATGAATCTCCACATTCTCTGTCATCAGGCTGTTTGTACCGGTTAGCTGATTCTATCAAGACCGCCATTTTACATTACTGTTACGTGGTAAAGAATGGCCACGGTTTTTAGTGCGATATATATTTTTATTTCAAACCATCGCGCGGTGGATTCAAAGACCATTTTGAATGTTCCGTCGCAAAACATGGAACTTTTAGTTTCTCCAACTACGGACTCGCTGACTAGTAGGTAGATACTCGTAGGTTCTATTACTGGAGTATCTGGTACCTATCGAGAAACTTATGGAATGTTTTTTGCACAAACAGATAAGCTATTAAAAAAATGCTACCGTAACTATCTATATATGATAAAAATGGTGACAAATCCAACATATGGCTGAAATGGTGACAGATCACAAGAACAAAATCGTCGTTGACCTCTCAAAAAGGCAGATAAAAGCATAAATCGGGTAGGCAGAAGGAGAAAAAAACAATGGGCTAAATGAACCACCGAGTGCAGGGTCCCATTAAACGCAAGACGACATCACAGCAGGTCAAGGCAATGATGGCGGGACGAGCTTGACTCTAAGGCCCGTATTAATAAACGTCACTCAGTCCAAGAGCTCGCACTTGATATCGATCTTGAGGTCATGATCGTATTAATAAACATATTATTTGACGTTCTCAAGCTACGGTTTGGGTTTACGATATCAGCCGAGTGATGGACTGATTAATAAATGAAACTTGACACTTAAGTATGCAATAGGTGCGTGTACTCAAGATGCTAAAACCTGAGTGTAGGCGGTCCGTCACTTGAGGTCGTGATTAGTACCGCGAAACACGGAGTTTGAAAATATTTTGGATGAGATTAATTATTATGATGAAATAGAGTTCTGTGTGTGTATTTTATGGTCTTTGCGATATCGTTTACCAAAAATCTATAATTTATTTATATGTTGAGGTCGGTCAAACTGCGTTAGTCTACTACGAAAGTTGTATAAAATGGTATTACTACACACCTATCCGAAAAGTAGACCAATTCAGTGAAAATATGCATGAACAACCCATTCTCTTACTGAAAATATGCAAAAGGAAAAATAAAGATATTGGCATTCTGTCTGCATTCTTACTTTTACCATTTTTCATACATAAACTACATAAAAAAACTCGATCAAATCTTGATAAAAATTACTAAAAATTGTGTTGCGACGTGACACTTTTTAGTGCTGACCGTCTACCCAACTTTCTTATTTCGATTCAAAACTTGTATACAGCCTAATCGATATTCGCAATTTTTAAAAAAATTAGAAACTGAACAAAAACTCTTATAACTAACAAAAAGTATTGAAAGTGTTTGCAGAAAACCCAATTTATAGAATTAATTTATCATCATTCTCAAACAAAATTTTACTAAGCCTACATAGAAAATATATAACTACTGGGAATTCTGTAGAAAACTATTAGAAAGTATCAAAAATAAAATCCACAATAAATAATAGTTGTCCAATAAATTAAAATAATTTTAAACAGCGAGCGCATTCCGAATATAAATTCAAATATAGAAACATTTCGGCGCGAAATTCAATAAATGAGGTACCTATAGCGTGTCTGTTAGTGACTCGGTTTACTAAAATGACCAAAAAACGATTGAAATGACATTAGAAAAGCTTAAATCATTATTATAAACAATGCATAATGTAATTTACTGCTTAAAATAAATTTATTTAATTTCCAAGTATCGCTTACATTCGTCATATTATCAATCGAAATTTTAAAAAAATCGTTTGGAATAATCGCATTCGCACATCATTGCAATAAAAAAAAACAATAATGGTCGGAGATTTTGAACACAAATTGAGTAGTGGTAGGTAATGATTAATACGTGTTATTGGACCTGTGTTTGAATATTACGTTAAGACCTGGGCATTTACGTGTGGTTCACAATATTTTCAATAATACTTATTTGTCACATTTTAAATCTTATCTTTAACTGTGTATGTGAAATTTGTGACAAGTAAAAATGTAGTAAACACGCACGATTGGCGCGAAACTTCGACATTAGAATCCAAAAACTTCATTACCACTACTTATTTGCCTTAAACTATGGATAAATTCGTCAAATAATTAAATGACGTATTATTCGCAGCCCCTGTGGTGGAGTTAGGGTGTTCGAAATACCCAATTTTTATGTTTTTTAGCCTCGACCACCACTGTCATCAAAATGGCGAGAATCGTATGTATTTACGAACTTGAATGTATTCAAGGTAAATTAATAATAATAAACTTGTGCTCTAAATATGAACATATTATGAGGTTTTTATCCAACACTCCTAATTAACGCACGTTCTTAAGATTTGATGGGTAGCATAATAAATATTTACATAATCAAATAAGGGTGTCGTATGTCGTCATTCTTGGGTAGGATGGGACCCGGTACCGAGCCGGCGAAGGTTCGTGTGATCGGGGCGCTTCCGAACTATACTTTATAAAAACGTGATACAGCGCTATTCATTAAAATTTTAACAAAATACGAGTATTTCAATAAATCTTACAACATAGCAAGAACCATCATGAACGAAATGTGATGAATGTCATTCTAAACTTCGGTCAATGTGACGTAATCGTTCACGAGATCAAGCCCTCAAGTACAGCATCTTGAGGAGCTGATCTTGGTAACTGAGATACTGTTTTCATGTGTTTATTAATTAGCAATGATCTTGAGATGCTGATATCGTTATAATGGCGTATCAAATGATATCGCACTTGAGTACGTCATTGAGGAACGTTTATTAATACGGGCCTAAGTGTCTAAACATACTATGCCAAAGGTACGCGACCGAAGTTCCGCGGCTTATTTTACGTTCCGACGTATTCGGCTGATATTTGCCGAATGTGCACGTTCGGCACAGTTCGGCACCATATGTGCCGAACTTACGCGGCAGAAATTCAGTTGCGCACAAGCGGGGCGCGGGCTTGCGCTGTTCCTCGCCCCGGATCTTCTTCGGCAATCGAACCGAAATTCAATCGCGTATAATGTGGACTCTACAGAATAAATTGCCGCCGAATTGCCGCTGAATTTACGTCCGACCGAAGTTCGGGTGTACAGTCACGAGCACTAATATGTCAGCACTTGGCAACTTTCAATTGCGATTTTTTCACGAAATAACGAATGCAACGTTGAAATACGACACTTTACATAAACCTCCATATTCGAAAATACTATGTTCGTAATAACATACAATTTCATTCAAAAATAAAGGAGAAAATCGCCTTTGAATAAAGCCAAGTGTAGACATACTTATGCTCGTGACTGTACGCTATAACGCAACGCAATTTCGGCATAATGTGTCGTCAGTAATTCAAATAGCATTGCAGGCGTAATCATGCCGAACACTGGTCGCGTACCTTCGACATAGTGTGTTTTCGACACTCCTACCGATAGAACTGGCCGGCACTAGCAAAAGACAGAATTGTGTGGAAAAGAGAGAGGGAGGTCTTTGCCCTGCAGTGGTACAATACAGGTTAATTAGACAAGATGAAATTGTTCTTACCCAATCGTTAATTGTTTCCGCAGTTTTTCTTGGATTCGATGGTCTGATCTTCTGACAAGAGGACCTGAATATGAGTTTCGCGCGTTTCATGAAGCTCTTGTTAATGTCTTTTTCAGTATTAACATATACCCTGCTGGCTACATCTAAATTTACTCCTGGCAGATACTCCATATTCATAATAAGTTGTGCGAATGAGGTCTTTATCTGTGTAACAAAGATTGAATTAAACCAATATATTTTATAGCTGTTGCCCAAGACTTCGTCTGCGATTCAGGATTAAAAGTAGCCCAAGTCCTTCTCCAAGCCATGGTCTACCCATGTGCCAAATTTTATCCTAATCCGTTCCGCCGTTTTAGCGTGAAAGCGTAATAAACAGAAAAATTAAAACTTTTCGCTTATTTATATTCGTTTAGACTACTAAGTTGTGTATGTAATTTTCAAATTAAGGGGCCGGTGGAGCATGCGTAGTTCATACAAACGTAATATCAATGTGTGTGTCCGATTGGATTACAGAATATCTAGGTTCCCAAACATATGTTTTGAATGGACACTGATTTATAGACCAGTTATGAGAAAAATAAGTTTTCTAAAGAAATTTTAAATTCCTCATAATTATTTCGTCTTTATATCACTTCCTCTCGAAGAGAGAAGGCCTGTGGCTCAGCAGTGGAAACATTATCTTAAGACTGATTTCGCAGCATTTTTTGTAGATGCCTTGCCACTTACGGACGAGACTAACCGATAATAATGAATTTTTCTATTAAACTTCTCATGTCAAATATTTCAGAGCGATTGTCACACACCAAACGGGCTACCAATGGGACTTCAGTCACCAATCCACCCTTGACCCTGTACCCTTTTTATGAATCGTATGCAATAAATAATCACCTGTTTGGAGCTTGTAAGACCCATGGCATCCAACAATTCTCGTTCTGCTTTCTTCTCTGCTCCCAATGCCAATTTTCCCAGCGGCATCAACACGGACAATGGGGAACATATCATATTCCTGCCGTGCTCCTCTATGGCCGCTGTCTACAATAGAAAATAAGTTTGTAGAAGACGAAAAGAAGTTGATTGCCTCGTTGGTTTAGTGGTCGCAAGCGCTACTGCTGAGCAGGACCTGGGGTCGGGTGGAGTGTTATTTGGTTTTCCCATCAAGAATTTCTCAGTAGCAGCCTGGAGTCTTCATTTGTACCCAGTTGATACAATAGGCAATAGGTTCCCCCATTACATGGGACTTAAACATAACCGGTGAAAAATGGGTGTTGAACACCTCTGGACATCACCCTTCGGGACAACAGGCCTGGGGGCCTAAAAAGGCCATTTTAGAGAATCATAAAAGGATAACATTATGAATCGTAATATGGCGAAGACAGTCCGTGGTTTTCTTTTTTTCGCTACACTACGTAGGTATAATCAAAGAGATTGGGATTGGATTTGGATCGGATTGATTAGTATCACAGACAAAAAAAATAACTGAAAAATGCTTCACCAATGGGATTTGATACGATTAACTTAACGGTTAACTGTCCATTATGTTATCCTTTTATGAATCTGCCAAAGTAGCCTTTTAGGCCCCCTGATGTTATATACATGTGTGAAAATAAATTTTTGGAAGCTGCACCAATAGCAGTCCACTGCTTAGCTACGTGTACCTACCAACTCAGCTTCACTTTGTACCAAGATGATCGTCCACTGCGACCCAATGCAAATGCTTAGCACACAAATGAACATGAAGCATGGGTAAATAGGTACTTACCTATGTATGTTTGGCAAAACGTTATGATTTTCTATGATGCTAAGGATACACATGCCAGTAGCTGGCACAAAAGTATGCAAGTAGCTTACATGTCATTATGGTATTCACCAATCAGCTTGCATGCAGCCATAACAACTTCTGATTGGTGAATACCGTACTGGTATGCAAGCTACTTGCATACATTTGTGCAAGTTACAGGCATGTGTGTGGGAGCCCTGCGAGTTTGGAACGGATGGCTGTGTGCACATTTTGCTACTCGTATTTCACAAGACGTGTGAGTATATTCTCATAATACTTGTTTAGTTTTATTAAGTGAATTATTTTTAGATTTCATGTATTTTTTTTTGTTTCCTTTACTCTTTCGCACGCTGTCTACATCTCTCTATTTATTGTCCTATCGCAGCACCCTAATTGCGTAACACACTATTACTATCAATTTGAATCATTTTGAAGCATATTTCTAATCCATTGCTTCATATGTTCAAAAGATGTGTCTGCTCAACAACGCAAATAACGCAATGAATGTTGTTGAACTGTCAAAATGAAACCCATTGCTACTGATAGTGTGTTACGCAATTACCCTGCCGGTATGCTGGAAGAGATTTCTTATGAAATAAGCATCACCTTTGTATTTATATTTCTGCTCTGTTTTTTTCTTGTCTGTCTATATATGTGTGTACATAAATGGTAAAATAAATAAAAAAATAAATAAGACAAGTGAGGCCGCAGCTAAGTCTGGCAAACCTATCCGTGCACATCCTACGTAGCAGTGGAGGGTTGACTTTGTTACTTCCTTTACTGCCGTTGATCAAGTGGCAGCAAGCGCGAGTGCAGAGCACGGGGTCCAGGGTATCATCTCCAATGGAGTAACACACTAAGGGCCGTATTACAGAAGTATTACTCAAGACTCAAGCATTACTTACAGTAGCGGCCCTAGGGCGGTGCGAGCGCAGCGACGGCACCGTGCGCCGTCATGGGAGAGGCGCTGAAATCAACCGAAAAGCGACCAGCAGTGGTGGATTTCGGTTGATTTTAGCGCCTCGACGATCGCCTTTATAGTAAGTTACTATCATTAATGACTGGTGCCTGGTGGACAGTCCACCAGGCATCAGTCATCCAAGCAAGCAAGCAACTGCATATGCATATATTATAGGAACATGGTACATGGCCTACCACCTAAGCATAATAATATACATTGTGGAATGCACTAAATGATTGAGTATTGAGTATTGAAATTGTGTGTTGTGTAGGTACATGAGTAATGCTGTAATTACCAAAGCAAACTCTCTCCGAACACCTCCACTGAGGTCCAAAAATCCATCAACGAACGGCACATGTTCGTCACTCTCGCTCTCGTCAGACGTTTCATCACTGGATTTATATTTATTATGTCTTTTCGCCGAAACTATGAAAGCCAAATAAATAACTGCAAAATAAAATATTGTAATCATTAGTAGGCCACACTGCTCCCATGCAGCCATGTGGCGAAAGTAAATAAATTCCGCCTTCTAAGATACGGAGAGTCAGTGAACAAGCCATTGGGAAGATAGGCAGCAAACTGAACAACTTTTTCCCGGGGATCAACATCGTAATCGTGAAAATAAAACATCAGTCGTCCCATACAAAATTTCAATACCTACTTGACCAAATGTATGGGACGCCTGATTCTTTTTTCACGATTACAATGTTGGTCCCCGGGAAAAAGTTGTTAAGTTTGATGGCTTGTACCACACCCCCAAGTCTGGTCACACGCCTTTGAAACACACTATATTATAAGGGTCAATGGTCGATAATCGTTCAAGTCAAGTTTGCTGCCAACCCAACACGACATGAACAAAAGAATCGTCATCATCATTGCAGCCGAAAAACACACTGCTGGATATAGGCCTCCTCCAAGCGTCGCCACGTAAGCCAACAAGAAAATACAGGGTGGCGGGAGGGACATAGAGTGCAACCTGTTACAATGGATTCAGATATTCTATGCATGATTCTGGACCCCTCTACGTTGAAATTTTTCGTCGGTCATAAGTTCATAATCGACGAAAAATTAAAAAACTGGCCAAGTGCGAGTCGGACTCGCACACGAAGGGTTCCGTACCACAAGGCAAAAACGCCGGAAAAACACGTAAGTATGTTGTATGTGAAGAAATTAAATATTTAAGAAGATAGAAAACATTTAAGAGGGGCTTCCGTACGGAAGCCCCCCTTAATTATTTATTTTATTCTGTTTTTAGTACTTATTTGTTGTTACAGGGGCAACACAAATACGTCATCTGTGAATTTCAACTGTCTAGCTATCACGGTTCATGAGATACAGCCTGGTGACAGACGGACAGAGAAGTCTTAGTAATAGGGTCCCGTTTTTACCCTTTGGGTACGGAACCCTAAAAAAATTAATGAAACAGCAGATTCTTTTATAACAAGAATCTGCTGTTTCATACAAAACTGTAATAGGTACCTATACCTACGCGGTCAAAATTGAAGCAACAGCTATTTTTTTTTTATAATTGACGAAAAATTTCAACCCAGCCAGGAGTGTTTAGAGTCACGTACCTACTGAATTCATGCTAAAAGCTTATGCGACAATAACAAAAAAAATACTCACAAAAAAAAGATAGTCTCATTTTATAAAATGAAGTAGCCAATTCATGAGACTTAGGTAAATAGACAACACGACTACTGATAAGTGTCCATCATTTTTTCAATCAAGTGATTCGTTTCTTCTGATACTGCGTTTGCCGAGACCAATCCCAATTATCCATCAATTATAATTGATTATCAATACAAATAAAATACTTAATTGAAGTGACTGTATAAAATATCAAAATTACAGCTTTTTACCTGAAAAACTGTTTGTCTGAAAGTCCGTTTTCTTTTTACCTGAAAGTCTGTTTGTACCTGAAAAACTCCGAAACGACGCGACCGATTTGACGGGATTTTCACTGGCTGTTAGCTGATGTTATTTATATAAGGAGTAACTTAGGCTACTTACTTTTAGTTTAGGGAAAGAATTAGGGTTCCGCGAAAAAAAATTAAAACCTTTGAAATCCAATTTGTTTTCCGATATGAACGCGAACGAAGTCGTTGGGCACAGCTAGTTAATAATAATTGTCATTGTGTTATTGTGCAAGATAGCATAGTATACCTACGTATCTATACCTTGGTTTTACAATAGTAGATACCTACATGGAATTAAGTAGGTACGTAGGTACATACTTTTGATACCTACTAAAGCAACCATTTTTGCATGGCTTTTGCGGAGCTTATAATCGTGCGGTTTTTATTATTTGTTTTTGTATTGTTCTCAGTAATTGCGCGCTTATAACCGGTGTTGGTGTTGGTGTTTCATTTACGCAAGACTTTAAATTTCGCGGCATTCAGGTGGTAGATTGCTGAGTGCTGCCAAAGTGCCAACGAAAACAAGACAGCGTGACCACACGACATCACCCGATCATTGCATAGAAATCTTGCTCGGAACTGGCAACATTAATATTCAGTATTGTTTTTTTTGTTAGTCTCAGAATCTGAAATCCTGCACTAAATTGTAGTCTGTGCCATTGACATAGACTATCTCAATGGTCTGTGCTGAAATCTGAAAGTGACAGCGTTGGTTGACAGCACAGGTTGACAGCTAATTTTCAAAATGTCCGGGAGTAATTGTTATGATCTTACGTCTCTTCCCGGATCATTGGCCCATGTAAATGTAGAAATATCACGGCAGGAGCATTATTATTACCATTATCAATATCAAATGCTTCGTCTGTTGGCATTGCTCCAGGAGTACACCGATAATTAATTCGTTGTACCGTTTCGGCGTTCACTTGCATCCATTTCAGTTCAGTTCAGTGTTTTATCGATCGCATAAAAATGATTCCTAGTGAGATTTTCGCTGAAGATTTGATGAGTACAGTGATTCGATATGGCTTATATATCGGTGCGGCCTTCCAGCTTGTCTGTCTCATGGCTTGTGTTACTCTGACTGACGAACAAAGCGAGCCGCATCCCTACGAAAAGGTAAACCATTGTTTTATCCACACATCTTTTAACGTAAATTAATATAAGGCCCCTGACGACCCACTGACCAAGAATTTAACCTAACCAACCAACCTTATTTACGTGTCTAAAATTACTCCTGGACCACAGCTTACCATTTACTTTGCATAATTTAATTCGATGCAATGAATTCCTGCATATTATAATTTCCTTATTATCCACTGAATACCGCTTAATAGATCCGTGCCATTAAAATTTGTTCCTTGATGCATCCACTGGAAAAGGCTATTGGTACTGATAAAACAAAAAAATTAAACATTGCATTTTTGTCCTGACTCAGACTTGATATGTGTGCCAAAAAAAAAATAACCAGATTCGTTTCTTATTGGTTTCAGGCTTACACAGATAGTGATGAATGCAGCTCAGAGCAGTCTTCTCCAGGGCATCGAGCAGCCATGTCTCGAGCCAGGCGGCATGACAAGAAGAAAAGGCGCTAACTCTGTGGAAAATATGGATCTCGGAATCTTTTTCTAGTGACATCTTTTTGTATTAATCATTGTGTCTGTATAGTGTTATTTAAATTGTATGGCACCATTTTGTAAACATGACTTAAAAAATAATTAAAAACACCAATTTAGTTCATGGCTACTTTGATCCATAGAAAAATCTTAATGAAATAATATACAGTGAAACCTGGTTAAGTGAGACATCAAGGGACCTGCAATGTCGTTTCACTTATAGAGGTATTCCACTTACCCAGTGTCTCAGATAGACAGGTATAAATAAATATCTGTCTCATTTACAGAGGTTTCCATTAATAGAGGTGAGAATACAGGTTATTTCAGTTATACAGGTGCGATCATTAAATAAAATATATTGTGGTTAGAATAAGAATGAGTAAACAAACAATGTTATCTCAGTTACAGAGGTTTATGCATATAAAATTTACTCGCTGTCTCAGCTACAGAGGTAACTATGATGATAAATCGAAAGAACAAATCCCAGATATAGAGGCTTACCTCGTCCCACTAACAGAGGTAATTCAGTGCCAAAGTGTTGGGACCTCAGCATGAGTTCCAGTTATGGAGGTTTCTCACTTATCCAGGTCCCACTTAACCAAGTTTCACTGTATTACAAGTGGTGCAGTACTTTTTTAAACAGTTTTATTCTATGTAATTTTAAGTAAAAACTTTATATAAGTAGATGATTTTCGGAAAACATTCCTTTTGTGTATTTTTTGTTGATCAATGTAAGAATACTCATACTTTTAAACGTGTAATCATGTATTATGGTGATTATTTAATCAGTCACAAAAGCAAGTGTAGTGTAAACCTATATAACTTCTGTCAAACCTTAGCATAATGCATTTAATTAGTTAGAGGTCTGAAATTACTCAACCTACACTTGATGTTTTGCAAACTCACAACTTTAAGTGCGCTTTCAATTTAGACGTCTCGTGTCTGACCGCTGCGGTGCGTATGCCCTATTGCGCACGGATGGTCGTTTGTTTTCATACAAAGCGCGCGGTGCGGATTGTTGAGCGTTCGCGGTACCGACGCCGCACTATTGCCGCACCGCTAAATTCGTCTAAATTGAAAGCGCCCTAAGGCTACATTCACACCGAGAGGTGACTTGCTTAGCACCTAGAGCCTAGCAAGTGGCCTTGCGAGTAGCGAAGTGAAACAAACATTCTAGAATTTTCGCAACCGGCCACTCTGCGTGCTTGGCAAGCACCAAGCGCTCAGTGTGGCCGCTCTTCGCCGAGCGTACATTAGACAGATGTTAAGTCACATTAAGTTAAGGCTCTAAGCAAGCTAACTGTCCGTTCATACGCAGCCATTAATAATGTTCAAGACTCAAGCAGTAAAGTATTTAACATAATTTTGACATTTCTATGCCTCTCCTTTTAGTGTACCTACTCAAGCATGCTTAATGAAATTATTGTAATTCCTGATAGAAAGCCACATTGTATTGATCTCAATTTTAATCAAATAAAACGAACAAAACAATATAAAGCATTTTATTTGTTATGTGGACTAGAAACCATACAGCATTAAGATAATCGCATCTATATTAAACTATTTTACAGTCCGGCCGTCAATAGAATGCGTTCCTGACATCTGTCAATAAAGTAGATAATAAAGTTCAAATTCGCAAAACATGTATTCGTTTGATCAAACTGACGGTCAAGAACGCATTCTCTCATCAGCCACACTGTAATGAATAAAAATCTCATATAAAATTATTCAACATTTGTACAGTATAAGCACAGTGTAAGTACAACAACATTTAAGGCACTGGGTAACTTACAACTACTATATTATGTAGATAGCACCAAACATCAGCGTTTCTTACATCTTTTTGACGAATTTCACTCATTATCATTGAATATTTTTTCACCTATGGCACTTTCAATTGGCACTCTGTCTCATTGAAGAATTACTGTATATTAATATCTTATTCGTGTAATTGTACATTTTGTTTTATTAATGTATAAAAGTATGTTAGTATCCACCAACCCGCACTGGGCCTGCATGATGGATTATGGTCCATTCCCTCTCACCGCCTGTGTTCAAGCAAACATAAGGAGGGAACATAAGCTGAATTATGCTACGTTTTTAGTAGTTGCAGCAGACAATGTACACTTTTATAATTCTTAACGTGACGATATTATCGTGGACGACCACGTCACGGCATCACAATAACACAGGGAAGTAAAATTAATGTAAATATATGAAGACGCTTTTAAATTGTTGTCCACGATAACGTTATAACGCGTACGTATTTCGTGGGCGTGGACGTAGAAATTATAAAAGCGCACATTTACCCCCTTACTAATCAACGTATTAAAACACGATTATTAATTTGACTTTCGAAGGGAGACAAAGCGTTGTGTAACTATACAGACGCTATACAACGTTTATTAGCAAGGAGGTTATATAACTTGTTTGTTCATACTTCGAACTTCCCATAATTTTTTTTACAAAATATTTGGCAGACAGAGCAAGTATGTAAGTATTGTAGAAAGTATGTCATCAAAACTCTAACATTACATACAACAATAAAATACATAATATATAAAAAAACAATTGACATACATTACGATTGCACAAATTCATTGTATAAGAATAATAATATTTTTCTATCCATTATAAAATTACTACGGCAAAATACATTTGTATAAAAACAACAAAACACAGTTTATTTACATTAAATATTGCTTAAATTGGACAAAATATCACTTAGGGCAGACTAACAGCTTAAGGATGGCAATGCAAGAAACTCAATGCTTTTGTACGTAGTTAAATGCAATGATTTTGTAAAAGCTACAATTATTAACTTGTTGTTAGGTTAAAGTTATGCGTTTTCAACGCGTGGATGAGGTCGTTGTCAGAAAGAAACTGCTTGAACGCGTCAAGTTTCTTAAAACATATTGTAACGCAACATGACTTGTCGCCCCCACAACATGCTTCCTTTTCGCCAGTCGATGCCTTTTTATCGCTACAACACGACTTATCATCGGAACTGGTCACTTTTGAGCTACAGCACGAAGCTTTCTCTTCACTAGCGGGATTTTTCTCACTGCAACACGATTTTTTCTCTACCTTATTTAGATCGCATTTGTCATTAGGTTCTGTGTGGGAGCTACACGAACATGACAAACTTTTCACCACTGGTGACGATTGTAGACCGTCGTCGCATTCGTGGACAGTGAAAATTCCTAGATCTTCCAAGTTTGAATTGTTGTGTCGTCTATGGTAATGTAAGAATGTGTTGTGGTTCGTGTCTGTGGCCTGGCCGCACCCCACTGCGCACTTCATCTGCGCATGATCACATTTACAATCGATGCAGGAGCATGTATCCTCGCCGCATCCTTGTTTCTTAGGAGGATCATCAGGTTCAATTGTGCCCATACAGTCCCTGCACTCTCCGAGACTCGGATCACACTTGCAGTCTGAACAGCAACAAATGCCAGCGTCAGCCGCCAACTGCTCGAGGGTATTCCTTTTCGCCATTTTACCAAATATATTCTCAGTCCTCACCACATACATATCAGAGGGTGGTTCATTATCAAACAATAATGTGTCTTCCAAATCTAAGTCGGTATTGAAGAGGACTGAGTTCGCCGGGTTTATTTCGATGTTCTGCTGCACTCTCGATGGGGGTGGAGTATTTAGAGATCTATCATCATCAGGCCCTAAAAATAGATCTATGTCGGTTTCAATTTTATTTGTTTCGAGATTTGTAACTATTTCACTATCGTTGAACACTTTGTCGCCGACGTCTAGTACACTTGGAGTATCTAAATTAAACGAGTCGTGGGTGATAAGATTCGCGGTTGGGGCAACTTCTGTGTTCAGGTCTATGTAGCTCTGCATATGTGTGGGGACGAAGGTCGCTAGTGTGAAAATGCTTTCCGGGGTTTTTTCTTCGATGCAAACTGGTGTTTCTGATATTGAAGCCGCTAGAGCGCTGACGTCTACCCACGGGGCTTGGTCTTCGATTTCATTAGCTAAAGCTAGTTGCATCGCTTTAGACTTAACTTCTAATTTGGGATGTCCCAGCACTATTAAAGGCGATTGCAAAGGCACTGTTGGCTGAAAATCGTTGACATCAACCCAAGACTCTTCGTGAGGGTGTTTCGGTTCAGTCTTTTCGACGGCAAATGGCGAGAGGGTGAGGCTGGCCAAGTCGTAATCTACAGCTAAATCGTCGGGTTCGATATTTTTAATATTGTGAGTATTGTCTGGGAAGAGTAGTTCGGTAATATCGACGGTGTTGCCTTTCGTGATGTCCTCTAGACTACTGTCGGTGGAGTTGGACTCTGTCGTGATTCTACCGAAGGATTCGAGGAGACTGTCCCAGTTCATGAGGTCGTCGGCCGTTTTGTTCGCTGGTGTTTGTGTTTGCTTTTGGACAGGTTCAATAACTTCTTTGTTGACTATCGGCTCGGCTTTTATCTGTGGAAGTGAAACAGTCAAGCTTATAATTATGCTTTTTACGATCTCAATCAAACTGCCTAGGCTTTTCCCAACTATTTTGGGGTCGGCTGTCTAACCGGATGCAGCTGAATATCAGAATTTTACATGGAGCGAATACCTATCTGACCTTTACAACCCAGTAACTGGGTAATACGATACCCCTTGGTAAGACTGATTGTCAGCTTTTCGGGCTTCTGACGTCGTTTTTTACGACTTATAGGTTAAAATAACATCGCTTTGAAAAAAAAAATAAGACAAATTGTAAGGAAGTCGTTAATGCAGTCTTCGACTATTTAGAACTCAAAAGTAATTGAAAGTTACTGAAATATCCGGTACCGCCTACGTGAACCACAATAACGAATTTCTACGGATGACTCACACAACTTGCGGGGGTTTTAGGATTCACACTGTTTTTGAAACATTATCAAAACATACAAAAAATAAAGAAATGTGGGCCAATTCAACCGGGTATATCTACAAGATTAATGCACTGGTATACAGGAAAACAAGGTAGGATTATATAATTTTATAAAAATGTTTTAAACAGTTACCTGTCCACATCTTAAACGGTCCAGCGTTATCTTTCCATCAAAACATTATTTGTAGGTACCATGTAATAAAATTTAATACTTGGGGGCACGCCAAAATGTTTCTTTTGCTAATTGAAAATATCAACGAGCCATCTTCGAAGTTTATCGCAGACTTATTAAAACGCTTTTCAAAGAATATTATAGTTTTAAAATGAAGATACATTTTTTGGTATGCCTTAAATAAGTTAAAATGTTCTGCATGAATAGCTTTCTTGTACCTACCAATTAATAGAGAAAAGATAAAATCTTTAAGTACATAACTTTATTTTTTTTTCTGATTGACACAGAAAACTAAACAGTTTCCAATCGGTTATACAATGAGACAGGTTTAAAAAAAATGAATACGTTTAATTAGGCGAAGTAGCCAAAAAAATAATACATTGATAGAGCCTAAAATCGTCCATATTTCGGGTACAGCCTTAACTGCTTCATCTTTTTCGGTTACTTCGGCTCCACTGTACTAGTTCACCCGCTCGTCCGAAGCTTCACTATTCTAATAGTTATACATGTCGTTATGTTAAACACTTTCACAAAATCCCGCACTTAGGAAACGCGTAATTTTTGAGAAAATAAAAACTTTTTTACAAAAAAAAAACAACCGACTTCCGAAAAACACTATAAAGTGAAAAATAACTTTAATTTCGGAAGTCGGTGTCTTTGGATTTGTATTTTAGTTTTTTGCCACCGACTTCCGAAATTAAAGTTATTTTTCACTTTATAGTGTTTTTCGGAAGTCGGTTGTTTTTTTTTTGTAAAAAAGTTTTTATTTTTCACTTTTTAGTGAGTCAGTTTGTAATTTATCTAAGTTACAATAGCCTAATGTCAACTGCTTATCACCTTTTACAAAATATTGCTTTACCCGATGCAGGGACGTTAATTGTTGAGGAGTTCCCATAAGCCAGGAGAACTGGAGCTGTTTGAGAAGTCACCATCAGCTCCATTTCACCATTGCATATGGTGGAATGGAGCTTGTAAAGAGCATAAATTGCTTAGCAACCATATTAAAGTAATCGAATCGCAACCCGTGAAATATTTGTCATTGAGTAGTTCCGATAGCCATCTGTGGTCTTTATCATCAGCTCCACTTTACCAAATGATGATGTTCGAGAGCAAATGCTCAAAAAAGTATTTTCCAAATCGGTTCGTAAATGACGGAGTTATGAAATATGAAAAGATCGTTAATGTAGATAAATTTTTAGGTTTTTGTTGATTTTTCAAAAACCGCTTGTCCGATTTCGATAAAATTTTCATGGGACCATTTGGGAAGCATACCCTTTCCAACAAAAAAGGATTTTTCAAATCGGTTGGCAAGCGACGGAGTTATGCGCGAACAAACATAAAAAAAAAAAAAATACAAACATCCGAATTGAGAACCTCCTCCTTTTTTAGAAGTCGGTTAAAAAATATTAAAGTTATAGAAAATTCGACATATTTACATTATAAAATTGACATTTTACCATAGATAATGTACGAATTTCACTTTTAGGTCGTTCCGTTTTACGTTTAGACAAAGTGACAGCGGCTTTTAGTGTTTTTTTATTATGAATACTGTAAGTTTTTTTACTTTAATTCATTTTTAACTGGGTAACGAAACGTAACAGAAAGTGAGGGACGTTGACGTTTGACAGTTGTCATTCATCGTTTTCAATTATTTTTGTTTTTTTTGTGTGTTTCTGATTACACTACACACTAAACCAACATAATATACAAAAATAACACAATTGTACTGACAACTTAGGATGCAAGAGCGAGAGAAGCGAGCTCGGGACTTGAGGCACCCCGACTCGGACAGGTTAGGTTCGAAGGGGATGATGGGGGCTCAAGTGAGCGAGCAAAGCGAGCGAACGAGCCCCCGTCATCCCCTTTGTGTTAGGTTCCTTTAAACCCTGTAAATAGAAATAGGGGCCCGCGAAGCGGGGCTCCGTCGACTACGCCTAACCACATTTATTTTTGAAGATAAAAAAAAACTTTGGGATTTATTTATTTTATTTTACAAGTTTATAAAATAATCTTAACTTATTAACTATGCCCCGCAAAACCGTTTTCACGGTTTATCTGTGGGAACGTGACAAACAGTATTATAACTATGCTTTATTATCGCAGACATTTAAATTTTCCTAATTAAACTCATTTAATAATACTACCAAATGTATGGTTTTCCTAACTTTGCGATTTCAAATTTACACTTAAAAGGGTCTATTCTATAATAAAAAAATACCTACTATAAAAAATCGCCGAGTGAACAAGTACAGTGGTTCCGTTACTTTTGCCATTTGTTCGACATCTGATGAAACCCACCTGATGCTTCATCGTGTGTGCCTTAAGACTCGTCGCAGTAGAGAACAGTCGCCCGCAGCCGGGCTCTGCGCACGCATGCGGCCGCGCGCCCGAGTGCGTGCGACCGTGCGCCTTGAGGTGATGCGATGCGGTGAACGACTTGCCGCAGCCTTCTGTTCGACATCTGGAATATGAGGAAAATATTAGGTGCCGTGGAACTAGTGAAAGTAAACTCAGTCTGAATGGGTTCGTTTATTCTATCTTATGGGATTGGATAGCCCGTTTAGGTAGTTTTAGAAACCAAAATACAAGTTTCAGACATCTGGAAGAATATACGTCATTTCGATTTCAAATGTCATAATTTTCAGATTTTCGATTCGTGAATAGTGTTTAGAAGACTCTTTCGATATTTACAAAGCAAGTTCATTCTAAATAAGAAAAACATAATATTATATTTTTGTACCCTGTAAAAGTTATTATTTGTAGCGTATCTACCCCTAAACGAACCTTAACAACAATCGAATCTGGTATGAGACTCGAACGGTTGTGAATAGCTGTACAATTTCTGAAACCCTTAAAATTGAACTTAGGTACTTAAAAATTGAGGATATCAGATTTCAGAAATTGAGGCGAAGCCATCATCATTCATTAGATGCCAAATAACGCGTGTAGTTCGTCAGTATAAGACAAAAAATTGCCGAAATCACGGACTAACAATATACCATTACAGTTGAGAATAAACTAAGAAATAATAAACTGTATCCAATTCATTGACTGCCAGTTCACCAGACCGACTCCTACGGACCATAATGACCTATTTATCAGTGCTACAACTGAACGATAAGATCTTAGAAAACGCGTGTTTACTAAGCTTACATAGCTGGACACATGCCAGGATACACTTTCACAGAGCATTTGGCAGTAGACCCACAAGAGTAACACGAAACCTACTGCATTACCCATTTGTCTTGTCAGTCATTTGAAATTATGAAGCGACAATTGTCGAGTAGGGAACGTTGACTGATGATCAAAGTGACGTACAAACATATGGCTGACATTTGTCTTGTCTCAAAGTGTTACGATATACTCCGTACAGCGGTTTAATGATATTGACAGCTTGGAAAGGCAACAAGTAATTGTGTATGGAGGATAGATAGTACAGAAGTCAGTCAACAAAGTAGATAAGTATACAGGAGCGTCGGATATAGTTGAAGTTTACTAAGAAACCGATGGATGTTCTCGAATAAAATTTAATTTTATTAATAGAAAACAAACAGCTCATTTATTAAATGAAATTTCAGTCCAGAACATCCATCGGTTTCTTAGTAAACTTCAACTATATCCGACGCTCCTGTATACTTATCTCCTTTGTTGACTGTACTTCACTTTTCATACCTACGCTCGGCGGTCGCGCTAGGGTTGTCAACTTTGGCTTATGCACAAAAAACTATCGTGGTAGTGGCACTCGTGTCTAGTTGTTTGATTTACTGCTGAGCTTATTCTACAATATTAAAACAAAACATAGTATTCAAATACAAAGAGTTTACAGAACAAAACCATATATTTTACATTTGTCAATTTTTTTTAAGGTAAAATAAATTGTGAAAATAGGGAATCCCTATTTAAGTACACAATTTTATATGTTTTTGTTCTGTAAACTTTTTGTATTGTAATACTATGTTTATTGTTTTGTCTTAATATTATAGTACAATGTCCTCTTAAGAGGTTGTTGGTGTTTTTCCAATAACCCTGTATTGGTGTGGTATATGTATATTTAATTTTCAGCTTAAGTAGATACTGATTACGTCGCGTGATTGTTGTTTACACGTCTTTGATGATCAATGTCTCTGTCTACTACTAATAGGTATTCGTTAAGTCTAAGAGTCTACACAGACGGACTGCATTTCAGCTGTAACATCGCAGTTTGGATGCACTGCTTCAAAACCTAGTTATGACAACTGCATTCAAACTGCATAGTTGTAGCTGGCATTCAGTCCGTCTGTTTACACCCTAAGTAAGCATAAATATCGCACCTCCGATAAAATAGGGTTACGACTCGGAAAAGGAATTTTCAGGAAAATTGAAAAGCAGCGTATGCCATTAAAACATATTTTTTGTAAGATTTTCAAGTATATATAATTTTGATCACATAATATAGTCTAAGAATAAAGACTGATAAACAAATCCGTCAGTGTAATTTCGCTTTTCTAAAAGTCCAGGTTTTTCGAGTTGTAACCCTATATTATCGGAGATGCGATATGAACTGCTTCAAGAATCGACTGCACAGACTAAATATCTCACAAGCTATTTGATACACACGCATCAGCTAATTAGCCGCTAGTGTGATTAACTAAATAATGATAATATCGTCGATTGAAACATCGCATATTAGCATATAAGTTAAGATAGAACTCAAACGCGGCCCGCGCTTTCGTTCCTGATAATCCAGATTAAAAATATTTTTATATCTATGAGTAGCTTCTGCCCATGACTTCGTCCGTGTGGATAACTATACCCTTTGGCACTCTGCAATAGTGTAGCTTTGTAACAGAGAAATAATTTTTCAAATCGTATCAGAACTTCCAGAGATTAATAATAATAATAATCGTTTATTTGCATGAAATATGGTGCTTACAGATGTCATAATACAATTCATAGTACTTCATATTTCGCCTACTAAATTAAGCATGCAAATTTTTGGATGTGCCATGATTCATAGTTATTGAATGATATTTGTATTCATTAAAAAGTATGTTAGAAAATGTCAATAAAAAAAATACAAATGTCAAAATAAGAATACAGGCAAGTCAAAATTAATAATATTACAATAATGTCAAAATTGATTAAATTACAGAAATGTCAAAATTAATTGAATTACAGAATTGTCAAAATTAATTAAATCACAGGAATGTCAAAATTAATTAGATTACACTATTCATGTCTGTGCAATATTCCTATTCATATCATAATTCAAAAATTCATTAATAGTATAGAAGCAATTTTCAATAAGCCATGTTCTGAGTCTTTTTTGAAATATATTCGTTGGCAGTTCCCTAAATACCTTTGGTATCTTATTAAATATCTTTATTGCCATTCGACTGGTGTTTTTATGGCAAAATGCTGTTCTACACCTAGGCATAGCAAAACTTAAGCATAATCAGCCTATAATGTTCCCACTGCTGGGACACACACAGGCCTCCAGCTCCCTGTGAGACTGAGAGGAAGTGGGCCATAATCCACCATGCGGGCCCAGTGCGGCGGCACCCTAATTACGTAACACACTATCATTCACAATCTGAATCATTTTGAAGGATATTGCTAATCCATTGCTTCATATGTTCGAAAAATGTATCTGCTCAGCAACGAAAATAAGGCAATGAATGTTGTTGAACTGTCAAAATAGTTAGTGTTTTAAATTACACCGCGGGTTGGTTCCAGAGATTACTACTTACATACAAACAGTTTTACCTCGTTATAATATTAGTTTAGAATTCTAGATGCGTGTTGTATATTTTGTATATTTATTTATTTCTTGTAAAATGAACAAGTTTGGTTTATCTTCATGCTCGCATTACCATAATATAAAATGACCAGAACGGTCGCAGTTACCGACACGTCTCTAAACCAAGCCTAACAAGATATTTATCGCAGCTGTCAATAATATCTAATTAGCATGCAACCAGTTCCTACTTCCCACATCAAAGATAATTATGATTCGATTCTAGTTTAACTAGGCGTGAATCATCGTCTGGTCTAGTTAACGCAGCGCCAGATTGCGATTAAACATCGGTGCCATTTATACCGAGCACATAATTATCGAAGCTACCTGTGACTATTTTAACCGTCATTCATAATTAAACCCGGAGCGAAGCTTACGTAATGTGATATTGAACATTACAGAGAGTCCTGTTCGCTTACGTAACGTGATATTGAACATTACAGAGAGTCCTGTTCGCTTACGTAACGTGATATTGAACATTACAGAGAGTCCTGGGGCCCTAGTCTGCTATTTTTATAAATTCGTCATTCCAACACGATCCCACCACCATCCCATTGTCATTTTGCTAAAAGTTCGTAATCTTCTAAATTCATAATGGTTGATCATTGGTCGGTCAATGGCACAGAAATTATACGATACTCGTAACGAATTAAAAGCAATGACTGCACAATGACGTTCTAATGGTAGGTCGCTGATCAAAGGAACTGTAAAAAAAATTGTAGATTACCACGTAAGTCAGTAATTCATTTTTCATTATGTACGAGATTACCAATCTATGCCATTTCTTTCAATGGAGTGTCAGTGGTTGACCATTGGAAAGTCATAATGACGCTATTATATTAGTAGATTACCAAACTTGTCAAAATCAACAATTATGAAATCAATGATGGACTATTCTGACACTATTGTAATAGCAGACTTGAGGCCCTGTTCGCTTACGTAACGTGATATTGAACATTACAGAGAGTCCTGTTGGGTATTTGAATAACACTCTATTAGTAGCAATGGCTTTCATTTTGACAGCTCAACAAAATTCATTACCAGTGATCGGAATAGGCTGAGTATATTTATCTAAAGTTTAAAGAACAGAGACGGAAATCGGTTTTTACCGGTAAATTTACTGGAACTTTAATTATGTAACTTTCAATGTCTTATTTTATCATCAACAAAAGATGCTTTTATAAATCGTAATCAATGTTTTGATAAATAAAATAACCTATATTAAAAAAAGATAATTAAAGTTCCGGTAAATTTACCGGTAAAAAAAAAATTGTCATAAGGAAGTCTCCGATTTTCGTCTCTGTTCTTTAAACTTTAGGTAAATATACTCAGCCTATTCCGATCACTGTTCATTATGTAATTTACGTTGATAGGCAGACAAATTTTTCGAACACATGAAGCAATGGATTAGCAATATCCTTTAAAACGATTCAGATTGATAGTGTGTTACTCAATTAGGGTGTAGATCTAAATAAATTCTATCGCAAGAGGTCGGTATAGGAAAGCAATGGATCTTTATTATGCCGTGGTTTCTCTACATGGAATCTATGTTTTACCTCCTAATTTGAAACAAAACATTGACTTAGAAGTAACGTAACCGGTGAGAGAATTTCCGATTCCAGGTCGTCATTTCAGCCGAAAGACGTCCACTGCTGGACATAGGGCTCCCCCAAGCACCTCTACTTCGACCGGTGCTGTGCTTCTCGCATCCAACGGGTTCCTGCGGCCTTCACAAGGTCGTTGGTCCACCTTGTGGGCCTACGAACGCTACGTCTTCCGGTACGCGATCGCCACTCCAGATGAGGTTTAGCGGCTGTTCAAACGGGGTGTACTGTACGACATTTTACAGTTCAAAATGTTGCGATCCTACGACAACATCCCATCCGTACTAATATTATGAATTCGAAAGTAACTCTGTCTATCTGTCTGTCTGTATGTTACCTTTTCACGCCTAAATCACTGAACGGATTTCGATAAAATTTGGCAGAGAGATAGATTGCATCCCGGGGAAGGACATAGGATAGTTTTATCGACATACCTCGCTGACGAAGCCGCGGCCGGAAGCTAGTTGTTCATAAGATAAAAAACCAATGCTATAGGTATAACTGTCGTGTGATCCCAAAATTATACATTAAAACATCGCACTGATCAACGCCGTGTAAACGTGGGATTTTTGTAAATCGTTTTCCTTACTTGTATGGCCTCTCCTGTGTGTGTGTTCGTATGTGTTTCTTTAGATCGCTAAGTGTCGTGAAGAATTTCGTACATCCATCCGCATTGCAGTTGAATGTGTCGCCGCTGTGCAGCCGTTGATGTGCCCTTAATCTGAAGATAGAAAAACCAAACATTACGTCAATAGTGTGTGGAAAAGGGCTCTCGATGAGTATGATAATCAGTAACTATGAAGACTTGAAGAGCATTTGAAGTGGTCTCTTAAGTACGAACTTTAAAATAGCCGCCAAAACCACTGACCTTCTTATAGGAACGATACGACGTAATACAATTGACATAGGTTCGTTATCTAATCTTAGGCAAAAATATGGATATTATGTAAACAACCAATAATGTGTACCTACATCTAAGGGCTTGTGCACACCACGTATTTTAAACGCGCCGTTGACGCGCGTTTGTAGCGATACAGACGCGATACGCACGCGAGTCAGTTACTGGCAGGCACTGCTCTGTAGGATAAAAGCGCGCCGTCGCGACGGCGTTTAAAAAACGTGGTGTGCACAGGCCCTAAGATCCGCGTGTTCAAGGTTACAGCGACAGCGGCGTTTAGTGCGTTAGTGCAGTAGAGTATATTGGAGAACCTCTTAAAGGGTCATTGTCCTATTACTATGAACAGCTTTTACTGCGAGACCAAACATGAAATCGCGAAAAAAATAAACTGGTCCCTAGATTTATGTTCGCATAACTCGTTAAAATGTAGGGAACTGCCGTTTTTTTTTGCGATTTCTGGTTTGGTCCCATAGTAATAGTTAAAAATGATAAGTACAATGACTCCTGAAGAGGTTATCCATTAACGGACACCCTTTATATAGATACCAAATAAATAAATAAATATGTTCGTCTCTATGTTTTTTTTATGTACTTACTTATATATTTTTAACCGATTTCAAAAAAGGAGGAGGTTCTCAATTCATATGTTTTTATGGAAATTTTCAATTGTGGACCGACTTTGAAATTTTTTTTTTTTAAGAGTATTTATTCCTCCTGACTGAGGTGGTCCCATATAAATTAGATCAAGTTCTGATGAGTGGTTTTTGAGTTAGGTAGTTTCAATAATACGTACGTATTCAATCCACTTTGGGTATGTTGATGATGTCGTTATAAGTAATTCCATTCACTGTTGTTTACATAGCAAGTAACGGTATAAGTACGAATTTGTGTATTTGTATTTTTGTAATTTGTACCACAATTAAAAAGTAAAAAAAAAAAACAGTGGCACACCGGGAGTGCCGACAGCAGTGAAAACAAAACACAAACAGAATACTTTGCCATTACTCCCTGACATATCGGATATACATTAAAATCGAGTACATCCCGAGGACAGCAGAACACATCCAAAGCGGGTATTTTTTTAATCGTCTTATAAACAAAACACGTGCGGTGTCGCTTACGGTAACAGTGGCGCGAGTTCAATGTTTTTTTCCCATTTCAAAAAATGCCCAACGCGCCTGAAGAAGGTTTCACTTCAAAAATAAAAAACAAATTGAAAAATAATTAACACATTGAAGGACACTGAACGAGACACAATAGAAGTTTTATTGTTATTACGTCTATAGGCGTTAAGTGTCCCGCAAAGAGTTAAAGAACTTGGAGGTAAGTTCTTTAATTATTTTTCAATTTGTAGTGTTTTTTTGGAAGGCGATTCTTTTTATTTTTTTCGGAAAAAAGATTTTTATTATTATGTCAAGACGGGCGTGTCATCACCGAGGCAGGCATAAGAAACGCTGGCGTGACGATTTCGGCTCGTTTCTGACCGATTGGCCGAAAAAGGCAAAACAGTACGACAATATTACTATTATAGCCTGTGATGTCCTACTGCAGGACAAAGGGCTCCCTACTCTCTTTCCACCTCTCTCTGTTCAAAGCTGCTAAGGACCAGTTCTTGTTGAAGGAGTCCAGCTCATCCCGCCATCTCCGTCTGGGCCTGCCACGATATCACACTAATATTATAAAGGCGAAAGTTTGTGAGTGTGTGTGTGTTTATATGTTTGTTACTTCTTGACGCTCAAACGGCTGGACCAATTTTGACAAAATTTTGTATGGAGGTAGCTAACACTCTGGATTAACATATAGGCTACTTTTTATCCCGATTTTGCCACGGGATCGAAACTTATGCGGGTAAAACCGCGAGGCGCAGCTAGTAGGATAATAAAATTAATATGGAAAACGAGCGGTTGCCTCGTGATAGGTAAAGGGCCTTCAGTTCACCACCTCTTATCAACAACATTGACCCCAGAAACAACGCTGTAAAATTGCATGTGCCTGTATTTACACCGTCCAAACTACTCTTATCAACCGTTTACATAAACTTCGACCCGTTTGACCCGATCACGGGCCATCAGTCTTGAAGCGGTTTTTTAAAGATTTGTTTATACCTACAGTTCTGATTCCTGATTTCTGCCTTCTGATTCTGTGTATAATATTTCCAACCCGCCCTGGGCCTGCGTGGTGGATTACGGCCCATTCCCTTTCACAGAGAGGAGCCCTGTGGCCCAGCAGTGGGAACATTATAGGCTGATTATGCTACAACAGAATCCAGGTAGCTACTGCATCATTGCCTTTTAAGGGGCAATGATGCAGTTTGCTCTTGCGAATCTCCACTCAAGCCGGCCAATAAAGGCAAGCCAGAGATGAGGAACCAGACTTCTCCCGGGAGATACGGTCCGTGGGGTCGCTTCTGCCCTGTGGGTTTCTGCATCTGTCTTGGTCTGGCTCCTCACCCTAGACCTGTTCCGGCAAAGTAAACTCAACCGGTGTCGTGGTGGGGCTCGCGCTCGGAACTCTAGGCCTATCTAGAGTTCCGAGCGCGAGCCCCATCACGACGTCAATGTAGAGATGCGGCTGTGGGGTTATTATTATTTATTTGTTATTATTATGTCTTTATTTCAATCTTAAGAGCGTTTACGCCGAACGGCATTTCATACAAACTTTCAAGCCCTTTTTTTTTCGAAGTGAATGAACCGATTTTAATGAAACTTCGTACGTATAAGCAAAATACAAAGGTCTAAAAAGTTAGTAGAGAACATTTTCGAAAAATAGTGTTACAGCCAAATTAGACCGATTTTCAACTTTCCATAGAAACAGATATTTCCAGTTATCTTTTTTTATATAAGACATTTCGAAAATGTTCTCTACTAACTTTTTAGACCTTTGTATCGTGCTTATGCTTAGGAAGTTTCATTAAAATCCGTTCATTAATTTCAAAAAACAAGGGCTTGAAAGTTTGTATGAAATGCCGTACGGCGTAAACGCTCTTAATATTCTTCACTTTTTACCAATTTTAAGCTAGAATCCGACCAAATTATGTTTGAAGTTTTCGGCCGAAATACTTATCCATTTTCAGTAATTTTCGTTTACGGTCGAATGAAATTTATTATTTAAGTACGGCCGTGGTAGAGGGTCGTTGTTTCATTATTAATCATAATATTTGAGAGTAGTATAACGTTTCTTGTGATTGAAGTTTAAAGGGTTTGACTCTCGTTTTTTTTTTGGACAAAAAAATATCAATGTTCGTTCGGACTCTAACAAACAACATTTGTTTTTATTGTATGTGTGATAGTTTTAAACATAAAACACTATATTATGTTAATAATTTTACTAAGTATAATGAGTAACGTGCTCTCAAAACGGTGATGAAAAACAGCAGTGAGGAAACCGGCATGTCCTAGAACCAAAAATTTCAAGACATGTAACATCTACCAATCCGCACTGGGCCAACATTATAGACTGATTATATTATGCCACTAGCTTCCGCCCCGCGGCTTCGCCCGCAAGATATGTCCATAAAAACTATCCTATGTCCTTCCCTGGGATGTAATCTATCTCTCTGAAAAATTTTATCGAAATCCTTTCAGTGGTTTAGGCGTGAAAAGGTAACATACAGACAGACAGACAAACAGAGTTAGTTTCGAATTTATAATATTAGTATGGATATGGATGAGTAAGAAGTTGGTAGTCAGTTGCCTGGTTACTTATCAATTTGGTTAACTGTACCTAAATTAACACATATTCAGATTTATTATAAAATGCAATATCATTTAAACATGCATAATATAGTAACTACTTAGTTATGTGTTTTAGTAAAATAATTTCATAAATACTGAACATGAAAAGAAACTTGATGTAATAGAAAATATTGATTAAATTCAGCATGAACAACTTTGGCGGAGTTTTTTGCTGAATGTTATCAGAAGAGTACCTATAAATAACTAAGTAGAGTAATGATTTCCAATATTATATTATGATGTCAGAGTTTTTTTTTATCTGGATATAACATCTTATCTCCACAAGGTTGGCTATCTTATGTCACCACGCCCAAATATTTTAATGAAATGTTGTGTGTGGTATAATTATCATTGTAGGCTATATACCGTGCATTCGCGATTTATTTTCCAAAAATGTAAACAAATATGAATTAATGGAAAAGTAACTTTAATTCTTACACAATAAAGTTCAGTTTACGCTACAATTTCAAAAAACTGGCCAAGTGCGAGTCGGAGTCGCACACGACGGCTTCCGTACGACAAGGCAAAAACGCCGAAAAAAACACGTTTGTTGAGCCCCCCTTAAATATTTATTTTGTTTGTTTTTAGTATTTGCTGTTATAGCGGCAACAGAAATACATAACTTGTGAAACATTTTATAGCTATCGCGGTTCTTGAGATACAGCATGGTGACAGACCAAGGTGGTGGTGGTGGTGGTGATGGTGGTGGTGGTGGTGGTGGTGGTGGTGTTTGCCGCAAATAAACGTATTTTCTTTCTTTTTCTTCTTTCTTAGACAGACGGACGGACAGACAGCGAAGTCTTAGTAATAGGGTCCCGTTTTTACCCTTTGGGTACGGAATTCTAACAATTATAACTTTGTCAATAGTGCTAGTCACGTAAAGTTGATATTTGTTTAACTTAAGATAGGAAAGGGGTGTGGAGCACTTCGCACTTTTACTTTAGATACAAGTAAAATACGGTCTGTGTGGTGCCGGACGTCTGTGTGGTGCCGGACTTAAAGAATAGCACCACCCCTTACTTCCCGTGGGTGTCGTAAAAGGCGACTAAGGGTCTTACCGGAGAATGGGCAGCAGCGTTCTCTATGCATTCCGCCATCATACCATACTGCGATCGCCAACCCGCCTGCCAAGCGTGGCGATTATGGCAAACCCCCCCAAAATTGGGGGAGGCCTATGTCCAGCAGTGGACGTCTATCGGCTGAAATGATGATGATGATGACAAGATACAAACACCCACGAGAACAAGAGGTTTATGCTATGTTGAAACACAATTTTTCCCGATAGCGGATGGGTAGGTAGAGGCATACATTCAGTGTATGGAACAAGGCTGCCGATGTTGATTACGTGGGCACTATTCACCTTTTCGAACTGTCATTTTTAATCGCACACAGGATGGATAGCAGTAGATAAGTAATGTATTGCTCCTCTTTAGTGTAATTGCTATATGGTTTTCTAGTGGGATGATATAGTACATTACGATGCGTAGGACTTATTTATTTATAGACTTTTTTACAGAGTGATTGTAGTAAATTTTAATATCATGTTGTGTTTGATATCAGAAGATCAATTCCCGTAATTCTCATCACAGCGACAGTTACTGTAAAAAAAATTTGGAAAATTAGTGGTATATTTGACGGATTGAGACTGAGATCAGACTGTGTACGTTCTTAAAATTACGAGAATTGCCCCTCTTTTCTGGGTGCCCTTTGACAGAGGCCTCTCTCCCTGTTCCTTGTCTGTCTAGTCCATGTCTTTCCAGCCGTTCTCACCAAGTCATCCTGCCATCTTTTCAAGGGTTTTCCCTTCTTTCTCTTCCCTTCCCTAGGGTACCAAACGGCTACTTTTTTGTTTCACTCTCTTGTGGTCCTGACAGTATGGTAGGCCCATCTCCATTTTAGTCTTCTTATTTTTATTTCATTCATTACACAATGATTGGTTCTTTCTATCTCATCACATCATTTCAGCCTCCCCTAAGCACCTCCACCTCGACCGGTTCTGTGCTTCTCGCATGCAACGAGTTCCTGCGGTCTTCACAAGGTCGTCGGTCTTCCTTGTGGGATGGCTTCCAACGCTACGTCTTCCGGCACGCGATCGCCACTCCAAAACCTTTCGGCTCCATCGGCCATCTTCATCGGGCGTCTTTCTATCTTACTTTTCCCCATAATACTCCGCTCCATGCTACGCTGACAAGTTTGTAGTTTTGTCTGTTGGGTTTTGGCGTGACTTAAGTAGTCCATTGTTGCACGACGTGTACCTACGCTCGTGCAATTCTCTCGCAAACACCAATATTAGTAGTTGTGACTGGTTGAACTTTGGCAACAGATTACATAGAAGGGAAGGTTCTGGTTATCATTTGTAGCTTCATAAGCCAATTAGCTAGCTGAACGTGTCACCGATTTGCAAGAAGAGAGCGAAATGAGGAGATCTTGCCAACATTTCGCTCCTAACATCACACTTGTTTCGGTTCACTCGTTCCGCAAAATTCTTGAATTATATTTTATGCATAAACACATATTTATTAACAACACACGAGAACCGTTGTTGCTGTTTTGTTCTATCAATTTGGCGAACGCCCAAAGACATAAATTACGACCACTTTCTGACTCACTGCGTTCTGTTTGAAAATTTTATTATTTATGATTACACAAGTCAAAAAAGCTGATCGACTTCTTGCTATGTTCGATTCTCATTTCGTTGTTAACATTTCGATGTGTATTTTTGCATTAGAAGTCACCATTTAGCATAGTATGCATGATAGCACGTTAAGCCGTTGGTCCCGGCTGTCATTCGTAGATCTTTGGCAGTGGTTACGGGTATTCGGAAGCCCAAAAAGTCTGACAACCAGTCTTACACGACGGTTGACGGTTGTGGAGGTTGGATACGCAATCGCTCTATGTAAAATACTGGTATTCAGCTGTATCCGGTTAGACTGGAAGCCGACTCCAACATGGTTGGGAAAAGGCTAGGCAGATTAATTGATGAATATCATTCGTTCATAAATAATTATATTGCTATGCATTTCCTGGTGCGGATATCCTTCGCGTAATGCCCTGGGGGAAGGCATAACAGGCCTCTACGGCAGAAAGTGAATATGTATGATATATCATCATATATGACGAGTCCTGTTTCTAATGCATGACGTACAACAGCTATTGCGCAAGCTTCTACAACTGACTTAGGGGATTTTTATCGATTAAAACTATCAAAAAGTCAACTTATTCAATAAAACTTCCCAAAAGAAAAATTGCTTTAGGAATGACGAAGAAAGTTCCCCCTTAATTGCAGAATAAAGACCCTCCCCAATCTCAACCCGCATCCATTTCGAATGTGGTGCTCCTAATCAAACCGTGCCCCGTCCGTTGGTGTCCATGCAGTGTCGATACATCTGCACTTCTGAAGACTTAAAAAAGCCACTGATGCCGCGATTGGCGTACCCACCTACTGAGTCTTAACTCATTTAACACAATATGAACATTATCCATTGCTTCGAAAAGAAAAAGACAGAGTGATATGGTTAGTTGCAGGAGGAAACCTTTAATGGGTTTCTTCTTACTTAGTAGATAAACGTTTAAATTGCCTTAACAAGTGGCAATTAACTGTAGCCTTAACTTACGGCACATTCTGGGTAATAAGCCTCGCTGGCTAGCTACCAGTCTACCACGTTCCTGATCAACATAATATCGCTCCAGTTTTCCCCAAAAGGTTTGGCAGAAGTGTACCCATGGGTGTACACCCATGGTTCGACGGTTAACTTTGTTTTGTTGTGTTTGCTGAGTGTGTTTAGTTCGTGCTTTTCGAAAGAAGTGGTCGTGTGCTGAGAAACATGTCTCATATTGATAAATAACGTATTTACACGCCCAACCTCTCGTTATACGACCTCTAGTAAAAAAACAGATGTAGGTTTTTTATCAAAGTATCATATTTTGTCTGCTTACGTCTGAGTTCGCCCAAATCTTGTTCCATATCTCCCTACTCTTTATTACCATTGAAGCTATTATCTGTCACGGTTGAAATGAAATGGTCGTAGTATCACACGGAAGACTAGTTAGTTAAATATTTATCAACTGGGTACGATTACATAGATTTGAATAGTGTAACCAATAAATTTGTAGGGTCGCTTGTGGAGGATTTTTTACTGAGGAATTTATTCCTGCAATAGCCATCAGGATATATTTTGCATACGATATGGATTAACCTTGAGCTTAATTTCATCAATACTGCTCTCAAAACGGTGAATGAAAACATCGTAAGGAAACCGACATGTCCCAGAACAAAAATTCAAAGACGTGACCTCCAACTAACCGCACTGGACCCGTTTGGTGGATTATGGCCCACTCCTTCTCACAGAGAGGAGGCCTGTGACCCAGCTGTGGGAACATTATAGGCAGATTATACTATAGGATTTACGACTAGCTGAGAGAACTTCAACAGGAAAGACAGCGAATTCTTTTAAAAGTCTTGGTGTCTCGCTTCTTTAAGTATTACGGGAAAGAAGAGGCTTTTTCGTGAAGATTTTCTTCAATCACAGTCGGAGACAAGAGCTAGTAATCAGCCGATCGATTCGGTAAAAATCTCACCGTGAAAACTTAGGTGAAGCGAGTTTGTTTTTGCTAGAAATTGACACTATTGACAGCTCACTCCACGCTCACTTCACCTAAGTTTTCACGGTGAGATTTTTACAGAATAGCACCGCTCATTGGAAGCTAGTAATCAGATTCCACCACAGACCACAAAAATCAGTAAATATTTTCTTCTGTTTAGGGCGCATTCCACCAAACTTTTATACCTATAATAAGTCATAACCTGAGAATAAATTTTGAATTTTCGAGTTTTGCCATACTAGACGACAATTTCATCTGACTTTGGTAAAATCAGCCCTTAGAGCTGATTTAGATTACGTCACGGTCAAATTATGTAAGTAAATCCGCAAAGTAAAATATAAACCATGTGTTTTTTAGAAAAGAGCTGGCAGTGAATCATACGATGCGTCCCTCCTTAGATAACATTGATTGATGATGGATTCGGCGACGATTGATTCATAATGAACAGTTGTCAACAGCTAAGCATACATCATTCTTGGACCCGAAAAAACAGGGTAATTAAAATTATCAAACAGTTCTTACCTATACAAAGTATTGAAGGCTTTCCTGCAGCCGCCAATGGTACAAGCGAAGGGTTTCGCCTTCGTGTGCGCGCGTATGTGTATCTTCAGACTGTATGACGTCAGAAATGCTTTCTCACACGATTGCATCGGACATTTGAACCTGTATTCACCTGGAAAAAGATGATTTTAAGATTACTTGTGTGTTTAGACTTCAGTTAGAACCCACGCACCGGACACACATTGCGGAAAAGCGTTCTGCGTTCCCGGACACCATAACTTACCATAACGGGTAAGCGCACACGAGTCAGCGGCCACATTCACCGGTGACTGTAGCCATCCGCTGCGGTGGTGAGCACTGCTGTAACGGATGGCCACCACCGGCCATACGTGTGCGACGAATCCATACAAAACGACAAAAAGAATGTCGCTGGGCCACCCGCTGGCTGTGGCCGGTGCCTCGTTTGCTCCTAGCCTTATTTCTGCGTTTCTTGCTGCGTCCAAGAGATCATAACGATTTGCGGTTGCGATTGCCTTCGGATTTTTTACCTTAAGACGTCTGACCGCTATGATGCAAGGGAACGCAGGCGTTAAATAAAACTGTCAAACATCATTGTCGTACGCACTTGTTTTTACAACATTTTGGGTGACATGAACGCACTATTGTTGACTATCCTTTCGGTAGGTAAGATGGCATAAAATGTACAGACAATAATTCATGAATAGGTATTGTGAGTAAAACCACTTTATACAACACGACACAGTAATGTGTCTGTGGCTTTAGAGTTTGGTACGGTAGCGGTGTGAAAAGATCAAAACGATGACGTGTGGCCAAGTATCATAAATATGATAGTCTGTATGTTTTGTTTACAATGGATTAAATTGAAATTTTTGTAACCGTAGGTAAACTCTGTATCTGTAATGTAGATAAGAGAGTTCAAGTGTCATCGACGTAATAATAATATATTATATTACGTATTATGTAACTTTATACGTCGTAGAACAACGTCGCCAAAGAAAGTGTAAGTTGACTACTTTCTATTAGAGTTGAGTTTCAATGTAAAACCTCTTCCTAGGATGGGGTTACAATGTGGTTTACTAAGGTTTTGAAAACGTAAACGCAACGATACACGTTCGCGAGCTTGAACTCACTGGTGGTCATGGCCAAAAAGCACGCTGTCTGGCTTCCTATCCGACAGAGGTTAGTATCAGTGACGAGCAGTTAGATGCTAGTCTACACGCCCAACGTCTAGTTCCCACGCACTGAAACACCGTTCCGAACTGATAGGCGCGTAAAAAAATTCGAAAAGTGCTTTGGAAAATCGAGTTTTATGAAAAAACCTCTACATAAATCAATTACAAATAAAGTTTGTTGAACTCTTCCATAACTGAGTGTTGTCGGTACGGTCTTGGTTTTAAAGATTTAACAGTTCTTTTATTACATATTTACACCCAAAGTTACGTTAAAAATAGCAAAAAAAAACGAATATTTGTTGGCTCATAATTTTTTATTGGCTTTTAATTTTACTATTCTGTTTCCGTACCTACAGACAAAATTAATAATAAGTCAAAACGATATCACGTTTAACTTTGGATGCACAATGTCAAATAGTGGAGTAATTAAGACGCACTCGGCTGAGCGCTGACTTTTTTAAAAGTGCTTAGTGTTTATATACCTTATATTTGTATTCCTTTTTATAGTGCTTGTTAGTGATCCTAAGATTTCTACTACATTTTCTGTTTTTACCCGTGAGAACCTGTAATTGGCTTTATGTCTCTTTTGCTATT
This sequence comes from Mesoligia furuncula, assembly GCA_916614155.1. Taxonomy (NCBI): domain Eukaryota; kingdom Metazoa; phylum Arthropoda; class Insecta; order Lepidoptera; family Noctuidae; genus Mesoligia; species Mesoligia furuncula. The sequence continues at coordinate 24,267,837 of OU744800.1, read as the reverse complement.
GTTATGCTTTTGTTATAGCTGTTGGTTCTCCTATAAATAAATAAATAAATACTCTCCCGGTATTGATAAAATATCGACTAGTGGCACCTTAAGAGAATAAAAATTATTTGAAACTATATTAATTTTAAGTAATGATTTTCATTTCTGTAAGTAGGTACCTAAGGTTTAACACACACTTTTACACGTCAATACTATTTTAAAAACTAGATCAGGTCGGCGTTTCCTGTTCGATTACTCTGAAAAGGAACTCCGAAACAAACTCGGAGGTCACAGTCTCTTCTAAAGTTCAGACATAATATTGGTCAAATCATGTGAGGGTCATGTATGTAGATTAGTGTCTGAAATGGTATTTTGAGCAAAGAACCACAGATTTGAGTGGAATTATGTAAGTCAGTGCACGCATTATGTTTCCTTCCAAACACATAGCATTGGGTGAAGAAGCAATCTAAAATTTAGTGTATAAATGCCTTAATAATCATAAAAAACGTACCTCGTAGTTCTTGTCTTTGTTACCTGTGGTTCTTTTCCAAGGCAGAAGTCGGCCATCCTTGGCCACAGCTGTCATTTTCAAATGTCATTCATAGCGTCTAAAATTTTTGCCGCCAACGTACGGAAAAAATTTTCTCTCGTTAATTTTCATAGAAAATTAGAAAATATTCAGGTATAACTTTAAAGAAAGTGAATAATAGTGATTGTGGTTAGTGATATATAGTGTTGCGCTGATCGTTAGTCAGCGAAATGACGAAACGGAGATTGAAGGTTCAAATTATAGATACGTGGTCACCGGTTACTTCGAGGAACCGTGTGTAGCGACCCTGAGTGATTCTCCTAAGCGCAATAGTGGGGAAAAACTCTCGTCATCCTCGGAGGATTGAGACACCCCTTTTCCCACCGCCGAACGACAAGGCAAAGAGATCGAAACGATTTCCTGTAAGTCCGACCTACGCATTTTTATAATTGAATTAGTAGCCAGTAAGCCAAGACGACCCACTGACCCAAGTAAGTGCTGAATATCTGTTATTAAGACACATTATATCACTAACCTTAATCAAAAATACTATCAACAAATTTCTAATCTGTTTCTTGCTAGTATCTAGGTAGGTACTTCAGACAGAAGTGCAGTGTTGTTTTGTATACAACCCTTTTGTGTTTAAAGAATATTACAAGTTATGGAAAGGGATTTCAGTGTAAAAATATGATGATTAGGGAATTCCTAAAGCAAATACTGAATGTCTTGAGGAGCTAAGCAAGCGGTGGCTTTTCTTTGACATTTCACCATGAAAAGCAATCCATTATAAGTAAACCTTACATGTATGCTCACCTACCCTATGTGTTCGACACAGGGAGTACATAGAGTGAGAGTGAGTACATAGGCCACGAAACAAAAATAAAAACAATTTTTAGCCCCCGCGGAGGGAGGTGTGGCTGGGATCTCTAATATGTGGGTCTAGAGAAAAGGAGCTAGCTGCTTAAGTAGTTCTACAGACATTTGTTAATTGAGCAGCAACCTACCCACTAGGATTGTATCCTACCCCTTTTGGAGGTAGTCAGTACACTCCTATCCAGGAGTGTAATTACTTAGTTCATTGCTCTCATGCAGTATGCAGTTGTTACTTACATTGAAGAGGTTCAGGACCTCTAACTCTAATGTGCAATTAGAACATTAAGATGAATAATTAAAAATTACATAAGTTTTATAACTAATAAGAAATGTTAAATATTTAAACAAGGTTATAACTACTTATAACTTATTATGCTATACTGTATATTTTTTGCTGTATTTTGTAATATTTAAGGAAATCTTATAGTTATGGTCAGGAACAGGACCATCAAGATCTTCTTGGCATTCATCAAAGTGTCCTCTATCATTTAGATATTTATTATATTTGCAGTGGAGCAAATACATCCACTTCACAATTTAAAATTGGCAATAAATAATTTAAAATTGGTTAATATAAGAAAATAGTTATTTTATTAAAAAAATAAAAAGAAACATGATAAATGAGGATCATATCTAAAATAACTAGGCCGAGATACACACTAGAGACAAGATTCAGGCTGTCTAAAGAACCATGTCGAAAGCTTGGGAATGAAAGACTGCAAACCTGTTTCCGTTTCATACTGAAAATCATAACAGGAAGTCAAATCTGGAAGACATTTATATTCAAAACATTTCTATTTTGAGATACAAGTAAGTATCTTTAGTTAATATAATTAAGGCAAATCTCTATTAAACCAATTATATTAATCTATGCGGATATCTAAGATTATGATATTATAATCAAATAGCCTATTGTTTACACTCCGGTATTACTAAAAAGTTAAACGGAAGTAATTATGTATTAATGAAGGGAAGCTGTTCATGCCATAGTTCACACCAACGACTCCGCAGAGTCTTTTAGAACCAAGAGAAATATGGGAATTGACAACACACCCCTTTTGGCTTTTCTTCAGTTCCCGGGACAATTGTAGCATTAGCCAACTAAGTGGCAGACAAATTGCAACCCTGTGGTGTTTGCATGTAACAATTTAATCTGCAATATCTATTTTATTTAGTTGAGATAATTTTTTGCTGGCTCACTAGCAAAAGCTGTCTCGGAGACTGTGGGTCTTAACAAAGCTTGGGTGACAAATGAATTTCCAAAGCTAATTCTAAATCTCAATCAGGAGTTAGAATTATCCAGGCCTTTTATGGAACACTGATAGCAATCACAGCCTGCCTGCAGCCTGCAGGCAAGGTAGAAAGGAAGATAATATTATCAATGCTCCTAATAAAGAGATTTTGTTCTCTGAGACAAGTTCAAAAAGCAAAATTTTGCTATCCTTTTATTGGAATGCTTGTCATCAAAAAATATTTGAGAAGAGCAGACCAAGACAAATGAAAAAAGGTTGCTCCACTGGTTTGTCAAGAGTTAATGTGGTGGCCAGTGGCTGTTGAGAGACCACAGCTCAGTTCCTTTATATATGGATAACCCACTTCCTGTCCACACATGCCGTGGAGGAAGGGTAAGGAGCCCAAAGGGCTACTATATCCATCCAAAAGAGGTCTTTAAAATATCGCTTTTAGTGATAAGACCGCCCATTGAGTCACCCTATGTAAAACATTCTACACTTATATCTGTAGTTTGTATGGTGTACATAATAAAGAATATTCTAATATTCTACTCTTGCCAGGAACTTGACCAAACCAGAAAAAAGTGGCACTCTAACTTGAGAGATGTTTGCCATATACGCAGTAATAATCAGCCAAAGCCAGTCTTCAGAGTGCTGTATTCTAGCTCAATCCGTCAACAGACCATTTGTCGCAAACTTAGGATAAACGAACAAGGGTACATACATCCCTAGTGATCCTGAACCTAACTTACAAAATGACGAAGTTAGCAGATTAGCTGAACACTAGAATTACTCTGTCAGCGGTTTATCTCCCGGGGAGGTTAAAGGTATAATAACGGCTTAGCCGACCGCTTATCTAGGAACAGACCAGCCGGATTGGCGCCTGTTGCTCTAGGCCCCAGGCCTCGGAGGCCATGTTTCAAAGTGGGGCGTCTCCGATGTAGACCTTTTCGCGTCAGATAAGTCGGCCGCTGTGCGACATTACATCACAGGAGACTCAAATGATGGCTTGGCAAGCTTCTGCGATGCATTCTGTTCAGAAGTGACAGTTTTGACTAGCTGGGTGTTTCTCTTCACCCAATTTAAGACCGAGTGCTCAGTCATTTGAACTCGGAAAAGGGGCAGGGACGTACTATGTATAAATCCCTCCATACTGGATCCGGTGTGCCTGGCTCCCTTACTTGGAGACAAGAGGTCTCAGAGAGCCAGTACCTACCCATACAAGAACTAAGTAAGAACCTCTTAGACCTGACAAGCTGCAACTCCTAGCTTGGAAAATTTGGGGGGGGGAGGGCAGTCAGGTTAGAAGGGGCAGTATTTGGTAGATGAGTAAGGGACTTGCTCAAATGTAGTTGAAGATCCACAATAATTATTTATAAAGCTCGTATTCAGAGGTGAATGTCATAGACTCATAGTGTAGATTGCATGACATCTAGACAGTTTCTTGTCCATTTAGAAAGTCACCCGTATGTAATAGAAAATTACCCCTTGATTAGCAGAGATTTCCATACTCTAATATTGTAAGACATCCCACAACTTTTAAATGTTAAATAAGATAAGACAATCATTTGTTTGCTCAAACATGAGTACAATACTTACAATACAAATTTTATTGTCAGTATGCAAGAGATGTTAAAAGTAGGGTAACTAAGCAAAGTGCGCCCAAGATTTGGCTTAAAGACACTGACAAAGAATTTACTTAAAAGCTACCATAATCATTGTTGATTTTGGTTTACAATAACAGGTGTGTCTAAACTTGCTCAAAAGATTTCTAAACAAACTATGTTAGAGGAGCCTCCATGAAGTCAGAAGAGGTCTGTGGTAGCCTTCGGGAGGCTGACTGGTGATTAGTTCATCAGAAAAAATCTAACTGGAAGAACCACTAAGCTTACAGAATGATTACTTCTGTAAAGTAGTTAAGGAGAGGGCTATCCCTCAAGAGTACTTAGAATGATCAGCCTATAATGTTCCAACTGATGAGACAAAGGTCTCCTCTCGGTGAAGGGGGACGAAGATATGGACTGTATCATATGAGAATTTTCAATTCTCAATGAAAATATTTAAATATGTTTGTTTAAATGATATTTTCATATTTTAAGTCAATTTAATTGGTAAATGAATAGAATTATACTTCATTTACATGCGAGGATTAATCTATAAACCATAGTAATATAAAAGGTCCTAAATAAATTTCAGTTCCAATGGGATTTTGACTTTGTTGTGTTAAACATTGAGTTTGTTTTCCCACATCTTTATAAAGTTTGAGATTCAAAAATATTTGTACTTTTGATTAATTAAGGATAGGATCTTATGAGCGATCCAATTATCCTTTAATAATGAATGAGATTATTATTTTAATTCAATTTAGATCTCATTGATTTTAAATTATCATTATAGCTTTATATTTTATGTTCACCCTATATAAGGCAAATTGTTAACAATATATAACATTTTATGGAAGATTTGTTAATTTTTGAATTTTTTAGAATCAAGAAATTGAAAACCTTTAATTTTCGGTTTCAAAATTTAATGAATAAGTACATACAGAAATATTCATTAATTTCATTTAATATATAATTCAAATAGCGTCTACATCCTTCGGGTGTTCTTTCACCAGCAGATATCAAACAGGTCTTCACCCAATGCTATGTGTTTGGAAGGAAACATAATAGAGCTGTTTTGCATTAAAACAAAACAGTTATTATGTTATGAAAAACACATAGCATTGGAGCAATGTGCTTGCTGTTGAGTTTTGAAGACTTCTATGAATGACATTTGAAAATGACAGCTGTGGCCAAGGATGGCCGACTTCTGCCTTGGAAAAGAACCACAGGTAACAAAGACAAGAACTACGAGGTACGTTTTTTATGATTATTAAGGCATTTATACACTAAATTTTAGATTGCTTCTTCACCCAATGCTATGTGTTTTTCATAACATAATAACTGTTTTGTTTTAATGCAAAACAGCTCTATTATTTTGATAGTGGATAAGGAACATGTCGCTTTCAAGTAATTATTTTTGATTTTTATTATGGTCCAGTAAAAAGAAATAAGTAAGTCGTTTGGTGCGATGAGCGCATGTCGGGGCTGTTTTATTAGGGTTGATGAAAAAATAATTTAGTGTAAAAAATTTTAGTAGCAAGGAAACAGCGTGTCTATAATTGTCTATGAACGAACGAGAACACACAACACAGTTGGAAAGTGTTACAAAGAGCGTGGGTGACTGATATTAACCTACTGCAGCAAATGAGTTATGTAGAAGTTTTCGCCAAATCAGTTTCGTTACGCATAATCATAACGAACTTGGCGAAACGAACTTCACTAAAACTTGAAAGTGGTGGCTGTTCCACAAACGATGAGATACTTAATATCGCGTCCTGCGAGTCCCATTGTCTGCACGTTACAGGAACTGGTGGTCGCTGCACTGATGGTGCCAAACTCGTAGCCGAATTCTGGACCGATTCCATTTAGATTGCGATCGACACGCGAAGAATACGAAAACTTGAAGAAGTGGGGGATTTCCTAAAGACAATCCTAACAGGGTTTATAATCCACACAAATCAGGATCAGGACCCTTAGGACTCTGGGCCGTCTGGGCTCAGTGCTTGCATGGATTTTGTAAGTAGATAGGTACGAACTTTTTCACATTATGTCCGAATTACGGGCCTTCCGGCTCTACGCGTTATTTCTATCACTGTCACATCACTTACAAACAATAAAGGCTCCTACAAACAGGCGCGACACGCGATATAATCGCGCGCGACATAAAGGCACCGCTCGATGCGCGACTTGCGGTGCCTTAGTATCGCGCGCGATTTTATCGCGTGTCGCGCCTGTTTGAAGGAGCCTTTAGTCCAAGATAAAGACGAGGGCATGTCTACGCGAAAGTACGTGCTAACTGTTAATTTGTAGCGTGTATAGATCTCGGCCTCAGTCTTCCAAAATATGCTTTAACGTAGACGATCTTAGACAAAATTTCGAAAGCTGCCGACACATCAATAGCAGATTCGAAGAGAGATTCATTGAAATATTGTCATTAATGAACTCGAAAAGAACCTAACGAATCTAACAGCACATAATGGTACCACACCATATCCTATTCACGAGACTTTTTTGCAAGGAAAATACCTAATCACCTGCTCACTTATTGAGACAAAAACAACCTAACAAAAGCTCGCCATATATAATGTCCAAGGTTGATGAACCTACATCATATTATTGCGCCGTATTATGACCAACATGAAACTAGGTATCTTTAAAGAACATCTCTAATGAACTTTACTGCTCACATCCAGACGCCTGCTCATGTGACTGACCGCAGCATGATCATCAGCCTATAAAGTTCCACTGCGGGGACACAAGCCTCCTCTCTCTGTGAGATGGAGTGGGACATAATCTACCATGCTAGGCCCAATGCGGGTTGGTGCCGCCTGCTTCTGCGGTATATAGGGAGGCCTAATAGGGTTTGGCTTTGGGGTTTAGAGGTTTTGTTTTGTCAACAAAGAATGGCAACCCATCTGAAAATTGACGCCGACGATGTTACGTTTTGACCACAGTTTGATATGAGTAGGTAGTGATATGAAATGATAAGAAAATAATAGGTGGGTACCTATTCATAACTTTGTCTTTCTGCATTACCTGCCTATCAAACGAAATCGTTGAAGAGTTTGTTTGAAGAGTTGAGAAATTTTATTTCCTAAGGGAAAGTTTTCCAGTTTGTGCTGGTTTCCGTGTCCTCGTCGTCAAAGTCTGTCATGTAGTCGAACTGGGGCGTGCTGGGCACATTTTGGTTTGTCATCTATACATGACTGTGGCGGTCAATAGGTTAATAAATAGGTAGATTCATTTCTCAAGGTTATCTAATCAATTCTTGTACCTAACTACAAGAATTGTTTAGATAACATTGAGAAATGAGTTTGTAACTACCTACAAACTTTAAAATTTGAACTACTTATCTTATTTTAGAGATCATTACATCTATGGCAGAGGGATGTATTTCAATAAAATAATTAACTAAGACTTCTGCTTAGTTAGTAGCTTTTGTATGATGCTAAAGTATTTGGATAAAACAGAAATATAACTCAATGAAACTGGAAAAAGTTCTGTGGTTTCTTGTTAAACTATAAAACAAATTATTCTATACATTCCATGTGAATGAGTAAGGATAATAAAACTTTGTAAACAGTTGCAGATGTAACATTTTCACAATACAAATATTTTTAAATATGGCTAACATACTCAAAATCACACTAATATTATAAAGGCGAAAGTTTGTTAGTGTGCGGGGGTGTGTGTGTTTATATGTTTGTTACTTCTTCACGCTCAAACGGCTCGCCCAATTTTGATAAAATTTTGTATGGAGGTAGCTGACACCCAGGATTAACATATAGGCTACTTTTTATCCCGATATTCCCACAGGATCGACATTTACGCGGGTGAAACCGCGAGACGCAGCTAGTATTTAATAATTAATATGGACTGTTAAAAATCAGCACAAAATGAAACTGGCACAAGAACAGAAATGGTGAACATTAAGAAACCCTGAAGCCCTGAACCCCATGAAGATTAAGGCCTTTGCCAAAGGGCACACAGATACTCAGAACTGACATTCATTACAACTATCGCTCTGAAAAAAGGCTTTAAATATAAAAAAAAAGAAAGACTAAGACCAGAGCCAATATTCTCTATGACACAATGAACGAAACCGCGCGAAATTAACGCGAAATTAGCATGTTAGTTAAGGAATTGAGGTGGTTTCGAAGTAAGGAATCAATGAGTGGTCAACGTGAATCAGGGGCCAGCAATGGAACAGCATGGTCTCGGTCATAGTACCTGCACTGCTGCCAGATCTATGTTCAATCCATCTTATTAAAAGTACTTAAATGCTGTAAAGCCTACTAATAAAGCTTGCAAGGAATGTGTGCTTTTCTCACAAGCACAACTTTACATAAAGATTAGCATATAAATGTATGCAAAATTGTAAACAAGCTAGGCAGAAAATGTAAATTAATGAATAATATAAATTAGTCATAGGAACTAGTTCAAATGTACACTTTAAAAATAATAATATAAAGAGTTTGCAAGCTTGGATCTACGAGGTAATCTCTGGACGTACTGATCTGATTTCGAAAAACCTTTTACTGACGGAAAGCTACATTATTACTCTTCTTTATGCTTTATGGTATAATTGACTTCCACATGGATGAAGTGGCAGGCCGAAGCTATTTTATTTTATAACAAACTACTCGAAGTTTTTATGTGTGTAATCAGTTAAAAAGTCATTATCTTTTATTGTTTATCACTCAGATTATAAGAAGAAAGAAGTGTTAATAAGAAGCCATTGTTCAGTCATTGTTTGTTTAACAACTTTATTTGGTTGTTTATCAACATCAAAATCATTATTATTTTTGGGTTGGTATGGTGGTCTGCAAAAAGCTAGATTATGAGAGTGAGGAAAGAGTGAGTGCACTATAATATCTCCCACAGAGATGGGTAGTCTCCGTTGAGATTGGTTACCATGGCCAAAATCTAGTCTGAAGAAGTACCAATTATTATTATGCAAAAAGCTTATGTATCAAAGGGTAATTCAAAAAGCATTGTGTTTCTAAATTTGCGTTACAATGATCTCACCCTTGTGTGTTTTCATGTGTGTGCGCAGGTTTCCAACAGTGCTGTATGTGCGTTCACAACCCTCATATTCACATTTGTACCTCGTGCTGCAGTCTTCTTGTTTCCTTTTGCTCTTATCCATGTTAGATGTGATGTCCGAGTTTTGTATATCCGATACTGTGTCATCATGACTAAAAAAAATAGATAGTCAGTTTCATACTTGTCTATGGAATGTATCAAATGTCTTTAAGATTGATATGGGTATGATAATTAAATTATATTATAGTGGATAATTGGTACCCTAGTGGTGACAACAAGTACTTACACAATAAGTTTATTAACATAGAAAAGTTAAACAATTGAGTTTTATTATGAAAATGTTGTCCAGTGATAGGAAATTGTAGTGAATAAAAATAGTTCTGGAACAACACAGGTTACTGAAGTGGTTTTAAGTTATTATGATCAAACTCTCTCAGGACAGGTGTTATATGAAAATCTAACTCTAATTAACATACCTCTTACTCGCCTTTCAATAGTGTACTCATAGAACACAAAATTAGGATATTCGCATCACATCGTGATGGTAATGTACCAAAATAGAATGCCCAAAAACGATACATCGGCTAAAAGACCACTTATATACAACCCCGCGAGTGCGAAAGAGATAGAACACTATTGACAAACAGCTGATTGGATCAAATTGTATGCGAGTACTAAAAACCGGCAAAATGCGCAATATTTATTATTATTCTCTAACTGTAGAAAATAAATTAAGTAAAAAACAAAACTTACGGCGAAAATCCAATAAGATTTTCTGTGTTTTTGTCCTTGGGAATTATTTTGCTTTCCGACGTCACGCTACTTTCAGGAGCTTTTTCGTCGTAATTACGCACTTGAAAATTATCAAAACTGCTATCCAAGTCAAGGTATTTTAGATCTGTGTTATTATCATTTGAATAATGCCCAATAGTAAAGGGTTTAAAAGTGTTTTGTATTGAGATATCAAAGCGGCCGCTGTCACCGAGCCATGCGGCCATGTTTCAGAATAGTGTTGTTCCGTATCGCAAGACGAACTGTCACTGTCATACGCTGTTTTGTAAAACCGGCAAAGATGAATCGGCAAATTAAGTCATGTTACGTTAAATAGATGGCGCTAATTTCAAATATCCATAGAGAGAGCTACCGCTATGGAAGGTAAAGTAGGCGCTTGTGCCCGCTCTGAGGACTCCCGGCGTAACTCCCGTTATAATGAACACCACTTGTTGTCTGCGCGGGCAGTGCGTCGACCGCACGCCCTTCTACTCACGCGAATGTATCATCTTCACATTCGCACGATAATTCGCGTATAAAGTGTGCCGCACAATTTTTATTAATAATATTATTTAAAGAATTAAATCACAGTTTAATTAATAAAATGTGTTCAAAAAGTTTATCTATTTACATTCATTTGGTAAGTAATAAAAAAAGAGTTAATTCTTTTTTTTTATATATTTCTTTAATTTCCCTAAAACAAAATAATTTTAATTCGATTCCCTACCTAGGTACTCATTTATTTATCCTGTCACAAACAATTTTGTTTTTCATTTGCTTGTTTGATTTCCAATCCTATCGATCGCTTCTTATCAAAGTTTACCGCTCATTTATGGTATGTTGACTCGTTTTGCGCCCTCGTTTTTTTACTATGAGGTAAGGAAAACGAATATTCGATGGAATTATGAAAACTTTGTTTTATTTAAAAAATCCTGGTTATAAACCCAATTTATTTCGACTAGTTTCGACTTTCAAAGTTTCAGAAGTTTTATCTTGATTGAATTTTTTTCGAATCACGTTTCAGAAAATCAATATTTTTTGCAGTCGGCTTGAGTACCTAGTATTAAAATCCAGACAAAAGATAAACTTCTAACGAACCTCTAAAACTATCTTAAGTCATCTGCTTGGTTGACTGACTCATTGCCTATGCATTTGGAGCGAACAAGCGCTCAGGAGATAGGTAAAAAAAAGTATAAAACAGTGGGTGAAGTTTATCTTTATTTTACTGTTACCCACGGCACCCATTCGCCGTCTAGGCGCATTAACGTATCATTAGTTGAAGGTTGCTGACCGACATCTTGTTCTATATATCTTGACGACATGGTGACTATCCGCAAAAGGAAGTCGTAAGATTTTATGCAAACCAAAAACATAAACCGCAAACCTCTTCTAATTACTTTAATGTACAGTTTCCCTATAAGCTTAGCGCGTTAATTATAGACTTGCGTACCTATAGATCATTGAGTTTATAGGTATGCATGATAGGCAATAATAATTTTATTGTAGCTTACAAGTGGCATTAAAAGAGTATTAAATTAGTATTTACTCGTGGCTTCAACTTTAAGCCTAAGTTGAAACGCAAGTTTAATAAAAGTAACTATTCTCAAACTGGGTTGTTATAATCTTTTCAAATTCCTTAAAGCAGCATCAGGAACTTTAAGTAAGTACATCATTTAATCATGAAAAAAAGAAACTACACCAAGCTGATTCATCCTGCATCCGCATTGTTTTGTAAAGATACTATCATGGAGCTTTTCTTTACACAGAAATTCAAATGCTTAACTGTCATTTTAGTAGAAAGTGGTATGTCTATCTAGTAAATATTAAGTGCCACACTGTACTAACATTTGATAACGTGCCAAAATACACAGAGAAACTATTGACAGCATGGACGATAAGTAGGTTCCTATTTCAGCTTTCAAGATCTCTCTTGCCTACACTCCTTTGGGTAAACGATAATACTAAATGATAAAATATGATTTATTTTCTGTAAGTAGGTTTGTACAAACTATTTTACACGTCAATAATTTTTCTATCTGACTATTCTGAGAAGAAAGGCCGAAACAAACTCAGAGGTCGCAGTCTCTTTTAAAGTCCAGACAAAAAATGTTCGTCAGATCAGTTGAAGACCATGTAGATTGGTGTCTGAAAGGGTCTTTTGAGGAAAGAATCACATAGATTGAGCGGAAGTGTCCTGTCAGTGCACGCATATGTCAAAAATCGTAAAATCGTTGCGCTCCTCAGAACTGGAGGAGCTCAACGATTCGACGAACAATACCAATAAAGAAAGGACATTTGGGTAGGCCGCGTAAACTATGACCATGATGGTTACTACTCGGAAATCGAGCATCAAAATGTCGTTCAAGAACGTGTTGTCCATGACAATAGACCCAAGAGACCGATGAACACTTTCGCTGCTCTTTCTTTATTCAAATTTCACTTTTGATCTACCTATTCCTTGTGTCCACTGAGACTTTCAATGGACATTATAATAGTAAAGTCTTAGTAATCGATCCCAAGGGACAAAACATTGCGTCAAAGGAAACACCGTGGGGCGAATAATAAATTTTGGCACGAAAGACTATGATGCAACTAGAACGCAATTTGCATATTGTATTACTTACGTTTACAAAAAAAATTGCTGGCAGATTTTAAAACACGGATTTTATCATGGACAGTAAATAGTTTTATACAAAAAGATATAACTTGCTGTGGTCAAAATGTTTACTTACAGATTTCTCTGAAACTGAAAATCGCTAATGAGAATGAAAATAAAATAAGACAATGTACACTTGTCACAAGCCTGTTATACGAAGTGAGTTCAATGACATGTTATTCACACATGACCTAGAAATCTGACACTGACACTTTCTTCTTGAGGGTCTTTTCGATTCACCGCACATCACTACATTACCCTTTCGTTTCCAATGAAATGAAATTAACTCAGGATATGTCAGGTTTTTTTTAGAATATTATTTTAAAGGATCACAGGTTGACGATCTAGAAACGATGATTGTCTTTTTTCTTTATTAAAAAAGTAAGCTTCAGAGCTTTCAGAAATTAAATATAAGTTATTGGATCCCTTGGATGTGAAAACCAACAAGTGAAAATATGGATCTGGTCTGGATTGAATTTCTAGAGATAGGTTCCAATTGCTTTTATTCGTTATTTTCAACTTTTGTGCTTGTTTAAGAGGTATATTCAAGAGCTTTGATCTATCTAGATCGTCCGCATGTTCTTAGCAGTGCCCAATGTCTTCAACTTTTACGACTGACACGTTCTTACACAAACAGCAAATAACTGAGTCAGTATGCTAAGTTCACGGTTAAGATCGTGTTATTATTTCACTAAACAAGTATACTTGCTTATTCACGTTTTCGGTTTGACCTATAAGCTATGTCCTTTTTTTATTTGCGATAAGCTTGCGATGTTCCTGTGATAGCTATCCAATAGAATTAGTCAAGAACAGGACTGGTTTTGTTTGTCAAAGATGGTCCGTGGCACCCCGATCTGTGTCATTCGGCCACGACACACATACCGCCCTGACGGCGACTCACGCGCCGGCGATGAATTCGTGCGGCCAATCATATTTTATTTATATAGGTAGTGACTTTTATTCCATACAAAGTCAGGAGTAGTATAATTATTTGACTGGTGTTTTTAACTTTCTTAGGAAAATAGGAAAAACGAGAGAGCAATCTTTTTAAAAGCGTTTGCCTAATTATTGTACTGCGATCGCTTACGAAATTAGAAATCACGAAAATTACATTTGAAATTCTTTTCTTCTAAAGCACCAAATTAGATCATTACGCGTGCATGCACTGCATTAATTCATTCTTCATGACATTTGTTAACTTTTCTTTTCACATACATTCCAGGCACTCGTAGCATGCTGCGTGGTTGCAGACTGCGGTCCAAGACTGAAATACACGTGGGGTGATGCATTACAAGGAACAGATTGCGCAGGTCCGGACGGAACAGCTTATCCTAGGTAACACGTATTATAGTTTATCGGTTTTTTATTTCCGGTTTTTTTATGTTTCAACCACTACTTGAAGAAATAAATCAAGCAAAGGAGTTAGGTTGGTTAGTTTAGTTTAAATAATGCAATCCAAAAGAGTATAATATAAGTACTGGGTTTATCTCTGCGTTGCCAGACGTCCCGATTTTGGTGGGTCGTCCTGAATTTTAGCCTAAAATTAAATGTCCCGTGCGGGACACGCTTAGTCCCGCTTTTCGGTGATCGAAAACTAAATAAGTTATTCGTAAGTGCATATTATATTAAGTACTGTCTTGCCCTTATTCCAATTTATTTGCGGTCGGCGCAACATGTCATTTTCTTCCATCATACTTCTCTATTTATCGTCATCTCGGAAATCAGAATAACCCTTTTCCTCTTTTATTACTTATTTATTTGAGTAGAGATTAATATAATTATCATGTTTATAAAAACATCTTCGCAAAATGCATTATTTTAGAACAAAGATTACCATAAAAAAGGTCACAGTGAGGTGGACTCACTGTGACCTTTTCGCGAGAGCATAATGTCAATCTTTTAAGGTGGCTTAAAAGATTGACATTATGCTCTCGCGGACTTCTTTTTAGAACATTTAATTTACCGTTTACGCAGGGCACGCAACGGAAGCTCTAAAAACTAATAATTTTCCCGTTTTTGCAACATTTTTCACTGTTGCTCCGTTCCTATTGGTCGTAGCGAGATTTTATGTAACTTATACCCTTCCTCGATAAACGGACTATCCAACACAAAAGAAAAATACTGTTGGATAGTCCTTCCTGAGTAATCTCAGGAAGTTCTGGTTCAAATTGAAAACACACTAATGCGGGTTCAACCATACAAACAAACAAACTCTTCAGCTTTATAATCTATAGTATGGATTATATTCCTCTGAAGACTTAACTGCCATCTCAGACCGTTTGTTGGTCTGAGACTGCCATAAATAAAGTCCTCCAGACCGTATTTCGGCCACGGCGGCGCGGCCAATCTCAACGGAGACTTACCCTTCGGCGCGGGAGATAATAAAGTGCACAAGTGTTACCGCAGACACAGGTGCACTCCCTCTTTCCTCACTCTTGTAGTCCGATGGGACGGCAATCCGACAAGACCGGAGAGAGATCAGGCACAAGACCAACGGCTTAACGAGATGCTTACCGAGGCACGGGAACCAATCACACCACCAACTTCCAAATTCCGGGCAGTTACTAAGAAATTTCTAATGGAAAAACTCAATAACAGTTTGCCCGACCAGGGAATCGAACCTAGGACCGGACTTAGGTTTTTTCTTTTGTCCCGCTTTCGATGAAAGAATCGCGCTTTTTATACTCAAAGGGTTTCAAAAGCCCGCTTTAACCGAAAAAAAAACTGGCAACGCTCTTTGAACTCCACCAACATCCTGGGCCTTGCTTAGAAAACATGCAGTAATTTACCAATTTCACCTATCACAATTGACGAATTGAAAAGATCGTCTGAACAGCGCATTTAAAGATTCGCCCAAGGATCTATGTTTAGCAGTTTGCCCGTCCGCTTTCCACGTCTCGATAATGTAGAAAACGCAACGTGTAAAAGCACATCTCAATTCTTTATAAACGTACTTACTCCTAATAAACTGATTAACCTGTTAGTAGCTAAGTAAATTGATCTCGTCTGCAGGCAAACAAAATAATTACGATACCGTATGATAACTGAGTGCAGACAGGTAAAGACTATGAATACCTAAAGTCCGCGCTGAACTAGTTGGCCGAGCCAGGTATGTGAGCGGTGCGACGGAGGGGCGGGGCGCCTTGTCATGACTCAGTACGTGCGTTGCGAACAATAGGCAACCCCGCCGCCCTCACCCCCGTCCCCACGCAAGGCGTGGCCAACTAGTTTATTTTTGCCCATGTAACGAGGGTAACCTTATTGCCATAACCGGGTACATACTTCATGTCGACATGACTCACTGCAACTGCGACCGACTCGGGGTCCGCCGCCTGCACGACAAAGCTAGGCCTCATACTCGACATCCAATTATCTATATCCAGTAAGGCATCCAGGCACATTTAAACCCGTGTTACACTACGTGATATTCTGGGACCTTTCCCTAAATCGGGATGATTTACTAAATAAGAAAAAGGGAGGAAGGGTCCCTATTATATTAACACAGCACCTAAGCATAAATATCGTGTAGTGTAAATAGGGGTTTTAGGTAAGCTGGTATTAGACATGCGGAGGTCCGATATCCGTATGTCTGGTTTTGAATAATTAATTAGAGGGATTTCAGCCGCCACAGCCTCGATCCAAACAGCGCATAGTGGGTTGTTGACCTAGAAAGAAATCAAACAGCATCCAGTCCAGTGCACTAAATCCGTGTTCACCAATATTGTTTGCGACTGCATCGCTGTCGGTATTAGGTACTTAGCAATACAGCCGGTACACTGGTAAACTTTAAGACTGTCAAAATCCATAACCGTAAAACATCGATAGAAATAGCTGCTTCGATATGGATACATTATAATATTTCTGACGGGTTAAGCTCTTAGCTAAGTATGTGGTCAAAAGTTGATATGGCGGCCTGCAAAGTATCACAAAAAGGACTTTACTAAACTTTAATTTACTTATAACTGTGCAGGAGAGATAATAACCAACCGATAGGTTGACCCAGTTAAGTTTTTCTCTTTAATTACCTATCTAAGTGATTAACTCAAAACAAAAATCAACAAACAAGAAACTAGCAATATCGTGACCTACGTTAATTTTATTATCTACAGCCATAATAATTTAGCTAGCAACTGGTTATTAATTGGATTTGGATAATACGCGTTTCCCCTAGGCGGTGCGGTGAATTGGCTGTATGCTAGAGAAAGACGCGTTATGTTCGGCTCTGTCCGGTCCGCGCACTCGGACAACTTCGGGCATTGACGCGTCCGCCATGTTGCCATTTCATGCCCTCCCCAGTCAGTGTACAAACATAATTATAACACCATCGGGGCGTGTTTTTGTTCCGCTGTTACAAGTTTTTTCCCAAAATACCCGGTTAGCGTAAGTTAAAATGGATGTTTCGGAATCAAAACCACATAAAACGACGAAAGGCAACAAAGACGTCGATCGTGATGCATTTTACCGGAGATTATACGAAGTGTTTAACAATAAGAAGACGCCAAATTCAGTATTGTTATCACGGGAGAAATATTACTGGCTGATTGAAAAGATGAAAGCTGCAAAAACTGCTACGAAGAAAACCCCGGCGGATTATCGTCGCTTGAAAAAGTTCGAAATTGTGGAAACGCCTGACGGAGAAAAACTGTTCGCGGTTCCAGTTCCTGGCGATGACAGACGGCAAATGTATGTACCGATGGATGAGATGTATGAAATCATAGCTCAATACCATGTCAAGTTGAACCATGGAGGGCGAAGTCGTATGATGGTGGAGTTAAAACGTAAATACAGAAATATCACTGCAGAGAGTGTAATAGTGTATTTGTCAATGTGCGCATCCTGTAAAAATAAAGCCGTGAAAAGACGCGCTAGGAGACTTCTGAATGCCAGTAAAAACAGTGAAAGAATAATAGATGAAACTTTTAACAACAGTTCTTGCGACCAGATCGCTGATTGCTCGACTTCCAAGCTTGAATTAGAAGCAGTAGATTTGATTAGAGATCTAGGTAATACAACGTATAAAAGTCCGGAGCTGTATTCACGGGGGCAAGTTGACATATTAGGCGTCACTAACGAAGAGGGCGATGAATATAAATATCTGATGGTGTACAGAAATTTTATTTCGAAATATACACACTTGAAGCCAATGAAAAGTTTAAGTGTTGTGGAAGCTGTTGACGAGTTATTAGGAATATTTTTAGTATTTGGTGCTCCAAATATTTTGCAATCCAAAAACGGACTGGCCTTGGTAAAACCTATTTGTAGACGGATTTCTAGTCTATGTCCACAAATAAAGGTTGTCTCATCTGGATCCGTTTTTACCAAAACTGATTTTAGAGGGAAATCAAACGAGGACATCCTTAAGAAGTTAAATGATTGGCTGTTCAAGTCACAGAACACAAAGTGGCAGGATGGAGTGAAGTACGTGCAGCATGAATTGAATACAGCATTCAACGAGGTATTGTGTAGAACGCCCAGTGAGATGGTTTTTGGCGAGAATCCGAAAAGTGGCCTCGCTGGTTTTATGACAAAAAATGTATACGAAGATTTGGTAACGGAAGAAGATCTGATAACGGTTTTAGAAAATAAAGATCCAATTGCACCAAAACAGCTTAGATTAGATGAGTCACTGATGTTGCCCAGCAATTTTATTAAGTTAGAGGCCGAACTGGAGGATGAAAATGAAATGGGAGATGACGAAACAGATCTTTGAGTTTTAAATGCCTGGTAGAACAAGCTTTTCAATTTATCACGACAACTGGAATTGTATAGCTTGATATGTCGTCATATGTACCCTATACCTTAGATAGTAGTGCTTCAGTTGTATCGTCTACTGACTTTGATCTCATGTTCACATTTATTTACCTAATAAAAATAACAAACATTAAAATTGTTTTATTGGTATGAGTATGCAGTGTTCAAAAATAGTTAACTTACTTGGCTAAACGAATTATGTATACAAATGCATAAATTAGGTCACGCATAATTTTTTTATTACCGGGTTTTGTGTTTCTGAAGCGGATGCTTATAAATTGTGCTGTGTATATCATCGAGCATTGGTAAATTGTCACAGATGTTTTGGTTAAGTAGCAGCTTGAGAGACATAATCATTTTTGAAGGGAATAAATTAATAATTAATACATATGTAGTGAACGAAAAAGATATCAGGAATTCTAAAAATCGTATATTGAATCCCAACCCTACAAGAAGTGTCGCACATCACGGGCAGCGCGGGCTGTCAAGACTATTACTTTTTGACAGTGACATTACTACCCGTGCTTTTGAATTGCCGCGAATTCGATACTGTACCTACTCGTACTTACCTACCAATAATAAATAATTTTATTGTCGTAGTGAATAGTTGGTGAAGTTATAAAAGTTATGGCAACCTATTAACACCACAATAATAACTATTAATCAAAATGAGATCTAATAAATTGCAGGGGTTCTAATAAGGTTTATTAGGTCTAAACACTATAATTAGAACCCCAGCAATTTATTATCTCTTTCTACTCAGCTGGGAAAGTGGTACAGGGAAGTCTACTAGTTTGTAAACATGATTGTCTATATAAGCGTTACGAAAACAATAGCATGCCAATCATGAAAAATCCAATTTTATATGTAATAAAATATGAAGTACTTAGGTAGGTACGCAAAAGTTCCGTTAATCCAATTGCACGTTCCTACATCCATTCTTCACTCGTGGGAACTTTCTCACTAAGCCTTTTCTTTGTTCTTTCGCTACCTTAATTCAGTGTACCTAATATTTTCCGCAATTACTGTAATTGCAAAATGATGATTATTACGTCTGTTGATTACAAAGCGTAACGGAACGTAAAAGCTTCATTCCTTAATTTTGCGACATCTAGTGGTGACTGTGCGTAACTTGTAGTTGACAATTGGTTTGGAAAATAGTTCATGATTGTGTTCATAGACGGTTAGTGTGTAGTTTCGGATATTCTTCAAAAGATAGCGCTTTTTTGGACTGTCCTACTGTCCCAAAAATACAATTCGTTTTTATGGTCATCATGATTGTTTTGATGAGGGGTCATAGGAGTCTGCGAATTGGTCGTAATGCGTGCTATGTCACCTTTTTGTGAACGGGAGTAGGGGAGACAGCGGACTGGACCATAGAATAGGTATGATGATAATTACTTACTAGGTTAGAGTGTTATAGAACTGGGTTCTTGACACGAGAGGCATTCGTCATCAGAAGATTTAAACTTCGAGATGTTCGGAATAGGATTGCAATGGACTGAATCTTAGCGTTTTCTCAACCCTCAAAAGCATTTTAGTTACATTGAAAAATAAGACGTAATAAGTACTTACGGTCAAACAAGCTATTTGGTATACCTACAGGCAAAAATATTCATC
Organism: Mesoligia furuncula; assembly: GCA_916614155.1. Classification (NCBI taxonomy): domain Eukaryota; kingdom Metazoa; phylum Arthropoda; class Insecta; order Lepidoptera; family Noctuidae; genus Mesoligia; species Mesoligia furuncula. The sequence goes on along the minus strand of OU744800.1, from coordinate 24,247,776 downwards.
TTTCCACTAAACTGCCAATATTAAGTTTTATTTTGTGCAATATTACTTTTTCAGCTTATGGTACCCATAATAGAGTGGTGTAAAAGAATTAACTATTCAGTACACTGGCGTAGTGTAGTGGGGGCAGGGGGGGCGGCCCGCCCCGGGCGGCACATTTTAGGGGGCGGCAAAATTTCACAGTAAAATAATAAAATATATTTTGTAAATATTTGAACCATTTCATATTTTTAACACAACTATAAATTCGGACAATAAAAGAATTTGCTCTTAAAAAAAGTAGACGTATACATTTTTAATTAAATCCGGAAGTTTTGTTTTTAAGTTTTAACGCTAACAAGTACTTACCTACTTATATTATTTTTCAATAATAATAATAATAATAATAATTTATTTATTTCAGACCATTGATCCATATAGTGTTAGTAAAATCTTAACCTATTGTTAGTACATAATAACATAAGTAACCAAAAGCTTAAATTAATTGGCGGCATGTATGCCAGTACGCACATGCCTAGCTGCCCAGTGCCTAATGAAAGGCCCATCAATTTTATCCGCCAGTGTAGCCAGTATGTTGTTGGGGCTACCCCTGAATCGCTTCAGCATACTCGCACATCGCTTGCGCATAACGGCATAAAAATCATCTAGCCTCGCTTCAGCGAACATGCCAGACGCGCTACAAAACCGAGGTAGCCCCAACAATATCCTCAATGCATTGTTATACTGAACGCGCAGAGCGTTGTAAGCCCTCTGCGTATACCTTACCCACAGGCTGCACGTGTAAAACGATTGACAAAACGCTCGAAAAAGAGTCAGTTTCACCTCCTTAGTACAACGTGCAAACCTGCGAGCCAGCATATTGCATCTGGCTGCCAACGCTCTGCGCTCCCTGTCTAAATCTTGATCATCCATGAGAAAGTCCGTGACAACATGACCTAGGTATTTAAACTGCGTAACGAACTCCAACGGAGTTCCTCGTAAGTTAATAGATGGAATATTAACAGGTGTATTGTTGCGCACTCTAAAAACAATTACCTTGCTCTTGGTGGCATTATACCTCAAGCCATGAGCCTCCGCGTACCTCTCACAGATGGCCAACAATTTCCTCAGACCACAGATTGATGGACTGAGCAGCACCATATCATCAGCGTAACTTATGTTGTTGATCATAGTTCCATCAACAGAGCATCCGATCTTGGTGCCGCTCAGCTCACCAATCAGCCGATCCATATACACATTAAAAAGACTCGGTGAAGTCAATCCCCCCTGCCTTACCCCACAATCTAATACATATGACTCAGATTGAGCATCCGCCCACCTAACATAATTATTCTGATGCTTATACCAATATTTAAATAAATCTATGAATTCAGTAGGTAGTTCAGTATCATCCGACAGTTTTTGCCACAAAACATCATAATTTACTAAGTCAAAAGCTTTTGACAGGTCAAGAAAACATCCATACACTGGTGTTCTCCTGTCTGTGTAGTACTGCACAGTCTGCTTGAGACACAGGATGGCACTTTCAGTGGACAAGCCGGCTCTAAAGCCAAACTGCGCATCGTGCAATTTAATGTGTTTATTCAACCGCCTCTCAAGCAGACTGTCCAACACCTTGCCAATGACTGTTGCTAATGATATAGGTCTATAATTAGATTTGTCGGATGAGTCACCCGTCTTACTTTTAATTATGGGAACTACAACTGTTCTTAAAGATATAAATATTACTGTGTTCAATAAAGATATAAATATTACTTAATAGTATCATCCTAGTTCTAATTAAAAATTGATTTTCGTTTTATATTCAATTCGCTAATTATTTAATCATGTCATGACATGATTAAATAATACCTATTACCTGTTATATCAATGGTTGAAGTAAGAATTTTTGTATTAATAAACATGATTGTAAAACAAATAACATTTTTTATTTAAAATCTAACCTGTATAATGCAAAATAAAGATGACTGTTCTTGCCGAAAAGTTCTCTAGAATTAAAGTATATAATGTAGGTATAGTATAAATTAAATTGAAATACCTAATTAAGAGCGCGGCAAAATTGTCTTCCGCCCCGGGCAGCCCCACGCTACGCCGCTGTCAGCACACCCACATCATTGTTTAAAAGTAGTTGCATGTTAGCTGCCTGTATACCAAATAGCTTGTTCGACCGTACCTACCTACTAATTTATTTAACCATTTTTGTACCTACACACATAAATTATAAACAGACAAAAATAATGGAACAGAAAAATACGTACTGAGGTGATGCTTATTTCTAAAGAAATCTCTTCCATTCGATATATTCTGTAAATATATGTCACCGAGAAAACTTAGGTGAAGTGAGCTGTCATTCCACCTGATGCTGCGGTTTGGTAGAGTCCGTTTCACGAAAGAAGTCCCGCGGCAATAAGTGGAACTAATAATTATTATATAGTTAGCAACACTCCTTCACCACCCTCCTACCTCAGACACTTCTCTCTATTTAAGGTTGTTCATTTAATTACCCAGTGCCTCTATTAAGATGGCGAGATACATAAATCAATCAATATTTAGGATTCCGTCGCACGCCAGTGGCGCCATTTCTACGAGACTTCTTTCGTGAAACAGACTTTAGTGTTGACAGCTCACTTCACACTCACTTCACCTCAATTATCACAGTGAGTTTTCTACAGAATACCACTACATGTTACATGCTCTGTGACCACTACAGCGTACCTGTGATAGGAGGTGACTTAGTATTAATCGTTTATTTTTTATTACAGGCACTTAGTGAACAGAGCCCTAAAGTCGGGTCCATGGCAGTCTTCGCGGCAGGGTCGAGGAGTGCGGACGGTAGACCCTGCAATCATGAGGAGAGCATTGTTAGACGCACACGCTGGTTATTCGGAGGGCGTGCTTACGCATAGCAGTGGCAGCAATAGAACTGGTGAGATTATTTTGTATTACCTTTCACAGTTCAATCTAGCTAGGAGGTTGTCGCTGCAGCGATAGGTAATCCGCGAAATACGTTTTTTTAAAAGTTTTTTGTGATATGCAGGTCAATATTAGGTTTACTTTCATCAAAATCTGATTCGCGACCGTAACAAATATATATTTACAGACCTACCACACACATACCATACCATACCATAATCAGCCTATAATGTTCCCACTGCTGGGACACAGGCCTCCTCTCGGTGAGAGGGAGTGGGCCGTAATCCACCACGCGGGCCCAGTATTGGCAGATGTCACATGTCTTCGAATTTTTGGTTCTAGGACATGCCGGTTTCCTCACGATGTTTTCCTTCACCGTTTTGAGAGTAGTGTTTGATGAAATAATTTACACAAAGTAAAGCGCCTGTTTGGGTTCGAACCTACGACCTACAACTCGTAAGTCGCAGCCGTTAACACTTGGCCACCACTGCTCTCAATCAAAATCACACATACCTACATACCACTAATATTATAAAGGCGAAACTTTTTAAGGGGGTGTGTGTATTGTGTGTTTTTATGTTTGTTACTTCTTCACGCTCAAACGGCTGGACCAATTTTGATAAAATTTGGTAGGAAACTTATGCGAGTGAAACCGCGGGGCGCAGCTACTTCATCAATATACACGACATCCTTTGCACGACAACATTCTTGTGCCACAAAGGTTTAAAAGCCGAAACAGTTTCTTAAAGTGTCATCCCACTTTCTGGCGAACGATCACAAGAAAGAGTGAAGCTTCGTTACCTAAACCATTCGTTCTACCCGCTGATAATCTCCTGGACATGAATTGCTTTGGGTAACCTGGAAGTCTTTAAACAGACTCCGGACCCAGGTTGGCCGAAGCAAGGAAAACCTGTTGAGGTGGAGATTTATAGACGATTCTGCCTTGGAGTGCAAATGTGGTGCTGTTCCACAAACGATGCGACACTTAATATCAAGTTCTGCGTGTCTTGTTCTGTCCATCTGCTCGTTACAGAAACTGATGGACGCTAGTGATGGCGGAAAACGAGTAGCCGAATTCTGGGCCGAGTCCATTTAGATTGCCATCGAGACGCTAAGAAAATTTGAGGCCGATTCTAACTGAGATGGTGGTATTGGTCAATCTAATGATAATAATTCTGTAATGTGTAATGTAATGTGCGAATCATATCTTGATCAACACACCTGGCAGTGATACTGACCGTCAGAAAGAGTAAAAAATATTGAATTTCTCGGGCTTCCTTAGCGCAGCCGCCTTAATCGGGTATGGTGAGAATCTGTGTTACTTTTTGCGTATTGTATTGATGATGTCGACAGCCATAGATCGTGATTATGATCTATGGAGGGTGCGAAAGTGTTTTGTTCTAACGTCGCGTCGATAGAATTTATGGGAGCAATTTTTTGTAAAGAAAACATTTACTTTGTTGAGATGCATGAAGAAAACATCCTGGTTACCTGGTTACTTAGGGAGCTGTTTATTCTGCAAGCAAAAGAAAATCTGTTTTATTGCCTAACACTTAAACAGCTTTTTTGTTTAACGAGAATGAAGCTAACGGAAGGGGCTGAAGTTGTACAGTCATGAGCATAAGCATATATACACTTGGTTTTATTCAAAGACGATTTTCTTCTTTAGTTTTGAATGAAATTTTATGTTATTACAAAAAAGTATTTTCGAATCCATAGGTTTGTGTAAAGTGTCGTATTTCAACGTTGCATTCGTTATTTCGCGAAAAAATCGACATTGCAAGTTGCCAAGTGTTGACATATTAGTGCTCGTGACTGTACGGGGTAAATGAATTAAATGCGTGATTTTTGGCTACTTGTTTTACTGCTTACCTCGTTTACAGAGTAAAGAATTCCGTGTCTTTGCTCATGTGCCTCGTCACTTCTTTAACATATATGTATATGCAAGTTCAAACAATAACAATGGACAGAGGACAATTTGTATGAACAGAACAAACGATTACGAATCATCACCATCAGCCTACAGCAGTCCACTGCTGGACGTAGGCCTCTCCTATTGCACGCCATTCAATTCGATTTTCGGCATCCTGCGAAGATCGTCACTTCACCTAGCCTGAGGGCGTCCTACTTTACGTTTGCCGATTCGTGGTCTCCACTCAAGAACACATCTACCCCAACAGTCATCGGTTTTACGGCTAATATGGCCGGCTCATTACTTCCCGTGGGTGTCGTAAAAGGCGACTAAGGGTCTTACCGGAGGATGGGCAGCAGCGTTCTCTATTTATTCCACTATCATACCATACTGCGACCGCCAACCCGCCTGCCAAGCGTGGCGATTATGGCAAACCCCCCCTCCCAAAATTGGGGGAGGCCTGTGTCCAGCAGTGGACGTGTATCGGCTGAAACGACGATGACGACGATGGCCGGCTCATTGACTATTCTGTGAGCTATATCGACAACTTTGCTTTCGAATGATTTGAGCTAATTTAGAGCGATCAAGATCGTTTATAAAGTCTAGATTGCTTGCTATTTGATTTATTTACCAATGATTTAATAACGAATTTTTTGTTTACCTTTGAATTTTGAGACAGCGTCTCTTTTCGCCTCGGCCAATAAAGTGGATGCTAGGTAATCAATACTTCCTTCTACTCTTATTTCAACCAAAAATCTGTTTGTTCCAATTCCAGGTCGCGCCACAAACCTGCCCGGCCTATCTCCGGCGTCCACAAACTCGTGTGGCGGCACTCGCCTATGCCGGACACGGTACAACACGACTGCTCCTATGTACGGAGTGTCCCTAACTTCGGGGCAGCCCGTCACTATCGTGCAGAAGTTTCCTGATTTACTGCAGCAAGTTGTCTTCGAGGTTTGCGAGTGAGTACAATTTTGTCAATTATTGTAAAATATTGGGCGGTTGGAAACACAAAGCTCTTAAGCACAGTTATTGGCAATGCTCATGTCATAACAGCTTCAGTTAGAAAGAAAGAAAAAAAAATTATATTTGGACATGTATACGGGAAATAAATAAATAGTAAAAAAAAACTGGCCAAGTGCGAGGCACACGAAAGGGTTCCGTACCACAAGGCAAAAACGCCGAAAAAAACACGTTTGTTGTATGGGAGCCCCGCTTAAATATTTATTTTATTGTTTTTAGTATTTGTTGTTATAGCGGCAACAGAAATACATCATCTGTGAAAATTTCAACTGTCTAGCTATCACGGTTCATGAGATACAGTCTGGTGACAGACAGACAGACGGACAATGGAGTCTTAGTAATAGGGTCCCGTTTTAACCCTAAAAATGATGCCGTGCTCAAATTATTTTGTTACGAACCAATGGCACGCGTGCCATTGGTTTCGCCATAGAAAAATGAAAGGCGAAAGTATTTCACCAGAACAAATCTTCTAAATACATAAAACTCTAATGATTGTATTAGAGATATTAGTTTATTAGAGTCATTGCCTTGCTCTGACTACATCTGTCTAGTCTTTTCCCAGCTATGTTGGGGTCGGCTTCCAGTCTAACCGGATGCAGCTGAATACCAGTATTTTACATGGAGCGACTGCCTATCTGACCTCCACAACCCAGTTACTGAGTAATACGATTAAGACCTTTACTTTTCTTTTTCCAGATCAAGTGAATGCTCGCTGATAAGAGGCACGTGTTCACAAACGTACGTGCCCTACCTATTCTTGGTACTTCCACTGGGTCCAGTGACACTAACAGGTCAAGACTACGTGCTTGTAGAGTCTGGATGCGTCTGTAGACCAGACCCGGCGCCATAGACCCGCCATAGACATAGAATCTAGACCATTTGCTATGAAAAAATTAGTAGAAATTAAAAAATTATCCGTCCATTAGGTAATTTGCAAGATGGCGCCTGGTTCCCGCCATTTTGCGTCTAAAATAATTATGTTGAGAGAAGGACAATTATTTTTCGACAGTTTATAATAATCTGCTTGCTTTTTGCTGGCAATGGAATTAAATAATAGTTTTTATATTTTATTTTAGAAGTCACAAAGATTGTGTAAGGAAACACTTCTCACTACTTCGGGGTTATTTTTCAGTTAAGATTTTTCAGAAAGAAGTATTTACTTGTTCCCTGTGTCAGGCTTTTTTATTACTTACGATTCGGTAAAAAAGTAAGAAGTTTCGGTATTTTTACCATATATCAAATTGTTTGATAACAAATTGGTGGCAGTTCTAGCACAATTATTTATTAACTAAATACGAAATCTACGAAATGATCGTGTATAAAAAATATATTGTGTATTTTTGTCAAAAAATGTTAAGAATTTTTATGCATTTATTAGTTTTTTTTATTTTAAATTGGACGTAAGAGAAGTATTTTCTGTTAGAGACTTTACTATTGGTATTAAAGGGTGCATTTATTCCACTGTAAAATCGCCGAAAAATTAATAACTAATAATTTGTCGGCCATTTTTCATTAAAAGTTAACTTATTAAACAGACTGAATATTAATTTTATTTTTTTGTTAATTTATTATAGATATTTATATTTATTCTATGACCCGTTATTTGACGGAAATGTTTATTAAATAACGACTAGATTTTATGAGAGAACTTATAATTGTGAATAATTTAATTTATTTTATTATGACTTCGCGATTCGCTGATGTTACGTTAAATTACGAACAACGAATGTATCAAAGATTGAATAAATTTTAATGGAAATAATTTTGGACCGTTTCATTATTTAGCGATTAGAATGCCTAATATTTTAATTTCGATGTATTCCTTCGTGAATGCAGTTAATAAGTTGTGTTATAAAAATATGGAAATAGAATAGGTAACCATCTCTTTACTGTCACTAAAGAAGGAGAGAAATGTCTTTAATGTCTAAATCTCTTTATTCTTTTGAGGAGTTTATTTATAAACGTTGCGTTTAAAGTTAAGTTATGATTAGCAACTCATCAGCTGCCTAGCCTTTTCCCAACTATGTTGGGGTCGGCGTCCAGTCTAGCCGGATGCAACTGAATACCAGTATTTTACATGGAGCGCCTGCCTATCTGACTTCCACAAGCCAGTTACTGGGTAATACGATACTCCTTGGGCTGGTCTGGTTATCAGGCTTTCGGGCTTCTGACTTCCCGTAACGACTGTCAATGATGAATGACAGCTGGAACCAACGGCTTAACGTACTTTCCGGAGGGGTCTTGGTATGTAAAGATGGTCACCCATCCACAGACCAACTGCGGCAAGCGTAGCTTAACCTGATCGATCGACCTGTTCGGCTGTTATTATTTAGCCATGAGCACCTAATTTATTATTAGCGACAGGTTAACAAATAAAGTCCTTTAAATTATTCAACAAATCTTTTAAGGACCTAAAAAACGCAAGTTTTAGAAACAATAAAAGTATAAGATCGACTACAGTAAACAAATTCAGAAAAATATATGATATTCTTCAGGTTACATGCTAGGTAGATAGTGAAACTCACTATCTAACAACAAAACATGTAACATGATACAACTAATCTGATACGATAGAAAAAAAATCATGAAGATAGGTACCTCTAAAAACTTTCTTTTCAACACACTTGCTCGTAAAGTGGCTCTTATTGAACCGCTTTTAAGTCCATAATGCAGTGTATTAAAAACGCGTGCTGTACTTTATATACATAAATTTACTAGTCGTAGGTAGATGCGCGCTTTTTATCCTCATCAAAGTGACTTCATGCCAAAATAAATATGCGGGCCATATTTCCCTTTTTTTTTAAATCCAAAAATCCCAAGTCCCAAAATGAACCCAAGTCCCAAGTGAACCCTAATGAACTAATATTTATTTACCTTAAGATGAATGCGCTGGGACCGCGGATAATTTAAGGTGAATGCGCAGTGGTAGACCTTGAAATTCAAATTTTCTTAGGTTTTTTGCAATTTTCAGGTCAGTGTCAGGTTGTAACTTGATCAAAATATGATTTGCGACTATAACAGGTACGTCTTCACAGAATTATAATCAATAGAATCATTAATACATCTTTCTAAGTTAGATTTGTTCCATAAGAACAAATCTCTTAAGGAAAAGTTCTTAGGGAACAAATCTAACTTAAAGATTCTGATCTAATGACTATAATTCTGTAAATACATAAATATTATAATAGTCGCGTATAGGTCTCTATGCCAATACTTTCTAATTCCATACTAAATAAACTACAATTTGACAACAACATAGGTACTCAACACTACGATCAGTCTAAACATTATTTTGTGTTTATTATATTTTTTTTGTTTAGCGGTCTGTTGTCAGTGCTTTTATTCACTCTTGCGCGCGCATCGCTAGTGCTGGCTAGCGCGGTGCGCGGAAACACAAAACCAGCGCGCCATTTTCCATACAAGTTAATATTTAACAGTACAAGTCTGTTTTTTCCTCGCAAGTGTGTTGAAAAACGTCGTATGAAACGCGTGTGCATTGATCATTATACGCTCGGCTTCCTTATCGAATAATACCGCCTCGAGTATAATTATCAACATAGCACACATGTATCATATATTGTACCATTTTACAATAAAAAACCATACTAATAGGTAGGTATACAAACAATCATTATGATTTTTTGTCAGATTACTCTACAAGCAACATACTAAAGAATCTAGTGTTTTAATTTTTTAGTCCAAACAATATTTTTTTTGTAAATAGATAATTGCTTCATATTTTTTTATACTATACTTTCTTATGCAGTCCGACAGTGACCGCGCTTTAGGTCATCTAGTCGCTAGGCTAGTCTAGTCGGGTCCGTGGCTTAGGCCCCCAGTGGTCGACGCACCTGTGGCCGACGCCCCCGATATGATTAATTTAATATCTTCTTTTTTTGTGCTGTTTCACTTAGTACAGTAAACGAGAAAAGTGTTTCACCCTATTAATAAAGTATTTTTCCTTGCTAAACAAAAGTTATCTATCAAATAGCAGAGAGAATAGATCGCCAACAACCAATATTAAGTACATTTAATATTTTTGTAAAACAATTTTTGTGCCTGACAGTACATTTGATCAAAAATTACTTTGAATTAAATGAATCGAATCGGGGGCGTCGGCCACAGGTGCGTCGACCACTGGGGGCCTAAGCCACGGACCCGTCTAGTCGCTGGTCGCTTGGCTGAATTGCTGGTATTCTAACTCCAAACTTTAAATGAGTAGGACCTATTACAGTCACACGAGTGTCGGTAAAGAAAAGAATATCGTAGAGAAGAAAAAAAAAACAATACCATTTAAATAATAGTAACTTTATTAACATTTAATAAGCTACATATTCTGGCATACTTCTACACAATCACAAAATTTATTTTTGTTAAAATATTTTAAGATTTTCAATAGAATTTTAAGGAGAAAATTAACTCTTTTAGCATAGAGAATTAACAGTAGCAACGGCAAGAAATACATTCATGCCATCAACAATCGTTTCTTAGTTAAAAGGTTCTGAGAATATAAATAAGAATAATATTTACTAAAAAAATAAACTTCACATCATCGCGTACACTTTAGCCATTCGTCCCTATTATTATTAAATTAAGACAAAACTCGAATACTCATGACATCCCTAGTTTAATTTACGAGGCACAGAGTATCTACATATAACTATAATACACGCTAACTATGAATAAAAATGTTTACATTGTCTATGTGATATTGGTTTGAATTACTAAAAATATGACTTGATAATTTCAAACCAATTGGGAAATCATTCTATGAAAAGTTAATTTTTATGGAGATATTATTTTGATGGTCATAATTGCAGAAAAAATTCTTTAGACATCTGTTTAAAAAATCAGGAGTAATTATTACTCTAATATTTTTACGTGGTCAATATCTCCTATAACCTGATGACCTGAGGGTGATGTTTTTATGTGATGTGAGACTGATTGTCCACGAACATTCCACTCGGCAAGTTTTCAGTGTAATTATTTTCATAGTTTTTTTTATCCTTCCTAATTTCCCTAAAACACAATAAATATGTAGACAAATGTACTATTCTATAGCTTATTGCTCGTAGCGGTAGTACTGTTGTGGGTTGGCGTGTTGGGGTTGCGGTAGGTGTTGGGGCTGCTGCGGCCTGGACTGCGCGTGCGCTGCGTGCTGTACTTGGGGCTGGATCAGCTGTTGCGGTTTGGGGGTGGGGACCTTCACTACGATGTCTGTGGGCTGCCTTGAAACCTGGAGAATGAATTTTAATATTAGGTAGGTTATGCTAGTGTCTTCATAATTATGTAAGTTGGACATCTTCTTATATCCTAAATCGAGTGTTTGATCTGCCAGTCAGTAATGCTGATGATAATGACATGTAAGTACTTGAAGGAAAAGTAGAAAGCTCTTTTCCTTCATTTATTTTTAGATTAATTACCTACCTATTGCTTCGGGCAATGCAAAAATCTTGCTAATATTATAAAGGCGAAAGTTTGTCAGTGAGTTTATATGTTTGTTACTTCTTCACGCTCAAACGGCTGGACCAATTTTGATATAATTTTGTGTGGAGGTAGCTGAGACCCTAGATTAACATATAGGCTACTTTTTATCCCGATTCTCGTACGGGATCGACATTTATGCGGGTGAAAACGCGGGGCGCAGCATGTAAGTGATAAACAAGAGTATCTGTATTTCTGTTCCTTCGGCGATATCAATCCTAAGTAGTGTAATAATCATGTCAATAAATAATCTTTTATGAGATCGTCGCGTCGTGGCATTGGAACGTTTTCACCAATGAATAAAAAGCTTTTATGAGAATACGATAGTACAGAAATTCTACAAAATCATTTCACTAAAGTTCCAATTGTAGCCAAACAATACATCAACCATATTCCAATATTAAGCCATCTAATCTAGGCCAGGGGCACACTTAGTTGGCATTATTTAATCGCATTACGGATCTGGTTCACCTACTTATTGTGAATCAAGTCTGACTTGACTATTATTGTTAGATTGCACCAAATTTTTGACTGAGTTACAACAATGAACTTAAGTCTTATCATCTCATCTGATATTATCTCTTTCAATGCATGATTTAAATCTTCTAATAACAATAATACAAAAACTATTGAAAACCGGATCCAGAAAAGTGTTACGGGATATAAGGTTCGTCGTTCGTTCCCCTGTTACTATGAGGCTTCAACAACTGCCCCGTTGGTCTCGTGGTCGCAAGCGCGACTGCTGAGCTGAGGGTCCTGGGTTCGATTCCCGGGTCGGGCAAAGTGTTATTGAGTTTTTCTATTAGGAATTTCTTAGTTACAGCCCGGAGTTTGGAAGGTGGTGGTGTGATACCCCCGTGCCTCGGAAAGCACGTTAAGCCGTTGGTCCTGCACCTGATCTCTCTCCGGTCGCGTCGGATTGCCCTCCCATCGGACTATGAGACTGAGGGAAGAGGAAGTGCTCCTGTGTCTGCGCCCACACTTGTGCACTATAATATCTCCCGCGCCACAGGCTAGTCTCCGTTGAGATTGGCCGCCGTGGCCGAAATACGATCTGGAGGACTTTATCTTATTATCTTTATCTTTATCTTATGAGGCTTCAACATAATTGGCGAAATATGGGCGTCTTATAGCTCTGTCTACCTTTTCTGTTATAATCTTATTAAAATAATAGTCACCGTCATTACTAATAGCCCTGTATCACCCACTGTTAAAAATCTCTAACTCCTGCGAGGAATTTGAAAAATAGGTATTTGAAGAAACTATTGCCGTCGCCTTACCTCAAGTCTGCCCCCGTAGTGTGCAGCTCAGACAGAAATTATCACAAAGATTTTGACGAGATCGACGTTTCGTATTCCCCCTTTTTCTCCTCGAAAACTGAGCCGATTCAATTACCTATTTTTTACATTAACATTATAAGAAAGAGTATGTTTAGGTTCCTATAATTTTTTTTTTGTTAAAAACTTTTCGAATTTGGCTGGTAGTCCTCTAATCACGGCGGTAAAAATAGGGCATTTTTTGTAATTTATAGAGGGTCATATTTTCTGTAGGTACTAATTAGTTACTGAAAAAAAAAAAATGACAGGGACGTGTTTACAGCAGAACTTGATTGATGAAAAAAAAAAAATCTGCTCTAGAGGAATTATTCAGGAAGAAAAAAGGGGAATACATTTGTATGGAGAACCGCACGCCCTGTTCCCTCTTAATCTGTGCTAATCGTCACCTGTTTAGGAGGACGTCCGTCCATTTGATTGCTGCATAACTGTTCACAACCATTCGGCAGGCTTCCGAATCGAAAATGATACATTTTTGGTTACTTAATAAATATAGCGGACGTTTATATCTTCGGGTTTCGGATTTGTGAACACCGTTTTTCAAGACTCCTTTGATATCATTGATTGATGCTCGATTCGGCGCGGAAGCGTATCGAATGTTTGTAAATAGATATGTTGATCTAGCGAGGTATTTCACTCAGAGCACTGATTTGAACCGCACTTGGACGAACGGCACCTGAGCACTTCCACTAACCGCACTGAAACAAAATTTCGTAACGTGCGGTTCGGTGGAACATGAAAATTAATAATATTAAAGAAAAGCCTACCTCAGCCTTGAAACCCTCCTTGGGATCAGCAGTGTAGGTGACAGTCCTGATGAAGCCATCGCTGTCGACCACGGAGTAGGAACCCTTGATGGTGTCACCGTCTCTTTGCTCCTTACGGTTTTGGTAGTTGGTGTACTGGTCATCGTTCACGTCGAAACCGAACTGGTAGGAAGGGTTGGACTGCAAGAAGATGATAGATTAGTTATCTGTGGTACAGGACGCACTAAAGTCAAATTGGGTAAAGAAATATTGATCATCCACCAGTGTCAATACTGCGGATTCTGGGCAACCATATTAAGTATTAACTTTGCTTATTCAGTAGTTGTTTTCATGAAGAGTGACTAAGAACCAACCAGTTGAAGAGAAGCATCATATTATTATCGGTAATAGCACAACCGTTTTCCGTAAATTCCTACATTGCGATTGCAGCTACCATTTTTACGGAACAAGTGGATACCTAGTTAAGTTATGTTTGAAAAGTTAGTACAGGACAGAAAATCTATGTTGGTAAAGGAGATCCAACAGTAGAGTCATTGCAAAATATTCAACGAATGCAGAAACTGTCTTATGTTCAAAGTCATTTAACGCAGTAAAGTCTATGTTCCTGTGTATTAATGATCCAAACATAATATTCATCGAGTACCAGTTCCTATTTCCTACACTAATTCACCTCATCACCTATCAAAAGATTATTAATCGCCACGCAATGATCAAAGAAAGTTATTTCCCATCAGCTATCGTAACCCGATCTCACTCAGCGAGCGCTAAAGCGCTTTATCTACAATTCTACAGCAACTACGTATACGAGTTCTAAGTGAAAGTTGCAGCCGGCCATAGTCCCGCTCTTGTTAATTTGATCCATCCGTGTTGACTATACTTTGGACACTGTATCGGCTATAAGGAAATGAGAATCAAACTAGGTTGGATATATTCCGGAGTCGGTTTACGTATTTTGATAGTTGCCGCAGTAAAATATTGCGGAACGGCAGCGCTGTTACTTTTAATTGTAATTGTCTGACTTTTACCGTTGGAATGAAAATAAAATGAGATGAGGTTTCCTAGTTTTGTCTGTTATTTTTATTAACGTTGCCTAGTTTTGGCGGTTGCAGTTTGTTTCCTAAAAACAAGTCTGTGCCATTTTATTTATTTTTAATTAAAAGTTGAAATATAATATTTCAGCAATTTAGGCTATTCAAGAAAATAATCAGGCTGAGACTATATTACGTGCTGTGTAACCATAAATAAGTTCTTGACTAACCGTCACACGAGAACGTTATTTCTGGTATAGAGCAGAAACCACCTCGAGGCAGTAGATGATGTCATTATCTTGGTCCTGACTAATGAAAATCGTCTATCGCTACCGTCATACATCAGACTCATCTACAAACTTTACAATTTTTTTATTTCTGAATGGGCCCGCTCCGGGCCTCGATCACGAAATACAGCAGGCTGCTTGACGCCGGACTCCGGTGGAGGGCCGGTCGCACACCAGGCGGGCGTTAGCCCTTATACCTCCGCAAGGGAAGAGTTGGCCAGTCAAATAAGGTATTAGGTGTGACTGTCCAGGATGCGCCGAGCGCTCGGTTTAATTGGCGGAACAAACTGCGCTACACGAGGACGCTTCTTCATGCTTCCCAAAAAATAAAATGCTTGCTAAACTATCATCGCTTATCCTATCTTCATTGTTTTTCTGTCTTCTTCCTTTACCTACTGTCGTGTTGGTATTTACCCTGATTTTCGGCCATCTACACCAGTTCAACTTGATGTGAAATATTCTTCAACTTACGTCATACGTCTCATCAGGTTCGCGCTGTTCCTGTTGTCTCTGTGGTTGGTACTGCGGCTGCTGCTGCTGTTGTCTGTATTGCTGCGGCTGCGGCTGATATTGGGGCTGGTGTTGAGGTTGGGGCTGGTACTGCGCCTCGCTCTGGACCGTGTACAGTTGTTGAGGAGCCTGGGATTGGAAAACATTGTTAGCTTGATGGAGATAACGAGTTACTTCCGGATCGCTTTGTCCCAATTACGTTTTCAGAATATTATTGCAATACTTGCTCGTAGTAAATTGGTGACAGCATAATGCTTACAAACAGTAGTTCGTGCCGTATAAATTAGAGTGGTCTTGCAGTTTCCACAGATGTTGTTAAAATTTTAGACGGGATTTTCTTTTCAATATAGTTAGATTCATATTATGGCGCCATAATTTATGAGTCAATTCTACAACAGTCACATTACGACGTATAACTTTCTCTGAATGGCTTATGGCTAAGAAAAAACCGTGCAGTTTGAAAGTTCTGCAAGGTTAAACTGCGCTTGCCGCGGTCAGTGCGTGGACCGAAATCCCCTCCAGGCCCGAGCCCGGACAAAATTTAGTCGGGAGTAAGTATACAAATAGGTGGAGCTCAACTTATTTTCGCAATAATAGATACTATTGCTACATAAGAGTAAATAAATAATCTAAGAAGTCGTATTGACTGTAGTCAATACGACTTCTAGCGAAGACTATAAAAGAACAGGAGAAACTGTAGTTTCTCCTGTTCTTTTATAGTCTTCGCTAATCATAAGTGTGCATGTAGGTAATGTTTTGATAATCGTAGGTGTCTTACAGGTCTGGGTGCTGCCTGTTGTACGTGTTGTGGCCGTTGAAGGACGTGTGTATGCGCGGGCGCCGGTGCTGCAGCCTGTTGCTCTGCGAGGTACTGTCTTAGTAGGTGTGGGTCAAAGCCTCCGGCCTGCTGACAAACAAAGATGGTGGTGAGTGGTTTATTTATTGGTGTGTTAGTGGAGGACAGTGGTGTTAAGTGTGGATGTCTGGGGTGTTTTGTTACAGTAGTATGTATTAGTTACATAAAGTAGTGGTTAGTCTGGTGATGCTCCGAAATTGGACATGGCTAGGGCATAATAAATTATGTTACATTTTTAGTGGAAAAGGATACAAATTATTCAACTAGGGATGCTCCAGAATTGCAATCTTCATAATGATGTAAGTGTATTAAGGTTGATAAACTAGAGATAAAACTGGTTATGATAATAATTCACTACATTTGATATTGCTAGATGAATTACATATAAAATGACAATGGTTTTCATCGGATTATTTTTTATGGATATTGCTAATGTCAGTGTCAGTACCGTACGATAAGATCGTTAACTCTATTGCTGAACATGAGCATGTAAAGTTACATAGTAATGATCACAAACGGTAACAATACACACTTAAAAACATAACAGGCATAACAACAATCAACTATCCACGACCAATTAACCCCAGACGACGAGGCACAATTTCACGCTGTTGCATTACCAGCCATTAGAAAAATAAAGCCAAACAGCTAACAACCAAGTAAGCACAGCCGCGTTAATCAGTGCGATCAAGAGCTTACATAACATTAATACAATTATAGCTCGTTTGAAATAAAACGCGTCACTGACATTACGAAACGTCAAAAGTGTAACAAGCAAGAACACTGTAATAGCGTTCGGTGTACCCTGTTACGTCTCGCTCGATTTGTCATGGGTTGCCGAAAACACGTGTGTTTGTGTGTGTGCATGTTTGTTGTGTAAAAACTGACGTACAGTTTTCCGGTCTGTTTGCACTCATTATGTTGTTCGGTGGAGCAATACGGTCACATGTGTTGCGATTTAATGTCGGATGTGCCACTTTCAGATTTGATTGATTTCTACTTTTTTTTTTTTTATTGTTGCTTAAGATTGTTGCTATCGTTGCATGTCAGTAAAGTTAGAATAAAGATAATTGGATCACGCTAAGATTTTTGTTATGTGAATTAATGTTGTATTACTTTTAGGTCTTTGTAAGAATTGCCAATTTGAATTAGTGTACCTCTTATAGATATTGATATACATCACAGATATCGAATATACATCCTTTTCAGGGTGGCAGTGACATTGACGCACAACCTATTTATTACCATGGATTCAGATACATGATTGTGAACAAAAAAAAATGCTGTTTGGACCGCGTAGGTATAGGTAGTATGTTGGGGTAAGTTCGTCGCCAGGATGAATCAAATTCGGTGCCATTTTATTACAAAAAAAATTGCCCTGCTCACCTTCGGGACAGAATAAAATGGCGTAGAATACAATGTTATCCGCATAATAAAATATTGCCAAATAAGCCGGAAATTTGATTCGTATGGTCTTATTCCAGCAACGATTTTACCCCAAACTACCTTATTGCATTTTTTGTATGAAACAGCAGATTTTTTTGATAACCGACGAAAATTTTTTTACGCTTAATTTATTGTTACTGTTTGCATGTCGGTATTACTGCCACCATGTATATCCTAGATTTATAATAGATACTCGTACCTATAGACATACAAAATGAACATTTTGCAAATCTTCGGAAAATGCTGGAATATATACAAAAGAAGACCGCTCTACAATGCGTTCGATTAAGTCATGATATTACCAAAATAAAAAAAAATAAAAACTAGAGTTGCCTTGACCTAGTCTTCTACAAAAGCATCGAGCACGGTCAAAGAAATACTTTTTCATACGAATGAAGATTTTGAAAAGGATGAAGTAACAACCACTGCAAACTTTGAAAACGTATCTGAGGAATCTTCTTTGCATATAAAAGGGGTAAGAGATCTAGTAGAAATAAGTGCAAAAGGTTTTGACGTGACACTTGGAAAAGTTAGGATTAAGTTAAGACGAGATGAATCTGAGCTAAAATCTTCGAGGATATGAGAGATATTAAATTAATAAAAATAAATGCCGACTGGTCGATACTTCACGTGGCCAGAGGGTTGAGTCGTTCTTTGGTCAAAGAATTAGCATTGCCATTCAACGTGGCAATGCTGCCAGTCTTCTGGGCACGTTTCCGGATGACAGCGATGCGGACGAGTACTTCGACGCCTAAGTGTCCTTTGTTTTTGTATTTTAATTAGTTAGTCATATAATATAGTACCTAGTGTAAATAGTTAGTTGTGTTTCGATTAGTCTATTAGCCTATTTTGTATCCCACTGCTGGGCAAAGGCCTCCCCTTTTTTCTTCCAAACCTCCCTATCTTGGCGATCTCTGGTCATGTTGGCTTTTCATTTGTGTTTAGATTAATTAAGTTAATATATTAATGAAATGCATTGAAAAAATAGAAATCAATACAAAAACATATAGAATATCAAGGATTGAATTAGTAAGATAGTAGAAAAAGAAAATTAAAATTATATTGATGTAATATAATAGGAGAATGGCTATATTTTAGCCAAGTGTGAAAGACTAGCAAACGAAACTTGTGTGGAAGTATCCTTTCAAATAACGTGAAAAGATAAAGCGTGCAAATCGATATACGATCACCTTTCCATTGACCGTGTACTAGGCTCTTTTATATTATGCTCGACGTAATAACAATAAAACTTCTATTGTGCCTCGTTCAGTGTCCTTCAATGTGTTAACAATTCATTCATCTGTTAAAATCTTTCAATGGACATGCAGTCGGATTATAGTATCCATTAATCAAAAATTGTTGTCTTCTTTTTTATAGCGCTTTAAGGCTACACTACAGGCTTTAAGGTTATTTTAGGTTAGAGGATATTTTACAGGTACCTATTCCTCAAGATTTTTTTATTTTGTATGATTTATTACACTCTCATCTCTCGTTTCTCTACCATCATTGTCATCAATTAAATATTATTTATTGGTTTCAATTTAACGAAGGGCTTTTACTCTTAAATTGAAACACATTTAGGAAAGACTTGGTTTTTAAGACATTTGGCCAACTCTTCACGTGATCAGAGAGCTGGCCTATTTTTTTTTGGCCAAAGTTTAAGCGTCGCCATACAACGTGGCAATGCTGCCAGCCTTCTGGGCACTTTTCCTATTTATAGCGACGCTGACGAATTGTTTGATGCCCTATGATTCTTTTCTTTTTTATATACACGTAATTTTTATTAATATTATTTTAAGTCTGTTAGCCTATATATTATGTTCTTTCGGTAAGACATGTGCAATAACGTAACAATAACTTTGAAAATAACTATCCATTCATAAAATACTTGGCTGAACTTGCAGGTTTGATCACAAACTGAGCTGAGAATATTATGTTCACACGATCCATGCCACCCAAATAACAACGATCCTTGTTATTTAGATGCAATTTGGGCTGGGACTAACGCAATCTTTAACAATAGCATAGAGGTGCTTGCTTGTGACCTACACTTCTCAGCGGCGAACGACACGCCGAGTTAAAGGTTAATCTTCATGAATATGTAATGTCTAATATTATTTTATTGTAATTAGCTTGTGTATTATGCAGAGAAAATAAAGTAATGAAGCTAATAAATAGAGCAGCAGCTACATTGATATGTTGAAGTCAAATTGAAAGTTAATGTTTAGTGAAAGTTTAATAAAAGCTTTTCACGATAAAAGTTTACCAAAAAAAAAACTTTTATACATATTCTATTTTTATTATTCATTCATATTTTAGTTTTTAAATGAAATAATTCATATAATCATTATTAATTATTTTATTTAAAAACTAAATTTGATTAGGTTTGAGATATTAACATTTTATATTTGTTATCATTATTGGAATCGGGTTAAGTAGTTCTACTTATAACAGCTTGCAATGGAAAAGCTGTATCTATATAAATTAAAGCTACGGAACTTAGTACTTCAGTTATGATTTTACGACTCTCACCTAATAATAGGGCAGAAGGGGTTTTTTAGTTTAGAAGAAAGTGAAGGGTTGATTTATATTTTTACAAAACCTTTTGTAAATGAAAATATATTAAACCTAATTACTTGTATAGGTTGTAAATGGGATTGGTAAATTATGCCTAATAATATAAATAAAAAATTACAGCTTATTAATAAAAATAAAATAAAAACTCACTTGTTGATGCTGAGGTTGGTACTGATGCTGGGGCACGGGTACCGCCAAAACACACCCCAATACTGCCAACGTGACACACTGACGTAACATGTTGCACACACAAAAAATATTTATTTCAAAAAAAGAACTCAAAATGGCCACTGCACTCGCGACGTATTTACGTAGGTATCATGCGGTGCGTGTAAGTAACTGTGACTATATATAGGGGCACCCCTTCTAGCTCGTAGGTGGTAAAGGCGGGAGTGGTATGGCAAAATCCACTTATGTGTGTGTGATTCGAAATTTAAATTGGAGCATCGGACTTTTTGAGTGTGTTCTTGGATTTGTTTGGTCTAAGTTGTGTTCATTAAAAAAAAAAGAAAAAAAAAATGCAGACAGGGCAAGATTTTTTTTGGGAAGTGCCGCGGTGTTTTTCGTTAGGTGAGTTTTTATCAAACGATATTTACGTTACATTATAATTTTTATGTGAATTTAAAAACTAGTGATAACCGATCGTCAGCAAAAAATTGAGAGAAAATGCCACGAAAAGTGATAGTTATTGGTTTCACATTTAACATGGCTCTTGCTATCCTAGTTATAGGTACAAGATTTCCATTCCTAGAC
This sequence comes from Mesoligia furuncula, assembly GCA_916614155.1. NCBI lineage: Eukaryota > Metazoa > Arthropoda > Insecta > Lepidoptera > Noctuidae > Mesoligia > Mesoligia furuncula. The sequence goes on along the minus strand of OU744800.1, from coordinate 24,226,889 downwards.
CTATTAATTAGTGCAGTTATTGCTGTCAACGATGCAGTCTGAAATGATTTGCATACTTGCTGATGGAGAGATTTTCTATATTAACTGCAGTTACTATATCATGAGTATCGGGGTCTATATACATAGAATAGTTTATCTGAACATGAGGCCCTGGGTCCGGTTCCCGGGTAAGACAAAATGTTACATGCGAAAGTGTATATGCAACAGTGCAACAATCACTTACAGGCAAACTCATCATCTGCCTAGCCTTTTCCAAACTATGTTGGGGTCGGCTTCCAGTCTAACCAGATTCAGCTGAATACCAGAATTTTACATGGAGGGACTGCCTATCTGACCTCCACAACCCAGTTACTGGGTAATACGACAAACAGGACAAAAAGGCAGACTTTTGAGTTTTGACTTACAACTGCTTAAAGAAGTTGTACAAAAAAAATAATAATCCAGTTTTAAAATACTAACTTATCTATGGGTGGCCATCTCTACATACCGTGACCCCTCCGTGCCTCTGAAAGTACGTTAAGCCGTCGGTCCCGGCTGTCATTCGCGGATCTTTGACAGTCGTTACGGGTAGTCAGAAGCTCGAAAGTCTGACAATCAGTCTTACCAAGGGGTATCTTATTACCCAGTAACTGGGTTGTAGAGGTCAGATAGGCAATCGCTCCATCTAAAATACTGGTATTCAGCTGCATCCGGTTAGACTGGAAGCTGACCCCAATATAGTTGGGAAAAGGCTAGATAGATGATGACTTATCTAAAAGTGTAGACAATGAATATAACGATACATAATGAATTAATGATACAAGGACATGCAACAATATGTGTTATTGGGTTTTCCTTCAGGAATTTCTCAGTATCAGCCCGGGGTCTGGTTTGCGGTCCGGTTTATGGCAATATAGGCTCATCGGCCCCTGTTACATGGGACTCATACATAACTGGCGAAATGTGGGTAAACCTACTATCGGTACAGTTCTGCCAACTCTTCGGGGAAACAAGACGTGAGACCAGGGGGCCTAAAAAGGCCACTTTGGCAGAATCATACAAGGATAACATTATGAATCATAATGGACAGTTAACTGTTAAGTTAATCGTATCAAATCCCATTGGCGAATAATTTTTCAGTAATTATTTTTGTCTGTGCTAAAATACCAATCAATCCAATCCAAATCCAATCCCAATCTCTTTGATTATACCTACGTAGCGCAGCGAAAAAAAAAACACGGACTATCTTCGCCATATTATAATTCATAATGTTATCCTTTTACGATTCTGCCAAAATGGCTTTTTAGGCCCCCAGAAGGCCAATTCTCGTCAAAAACTTTCAAAATATATTTGCAATCTCTCTGGAGCTCCCGTACAATGGTCCACTTGAAGGACTAAGTGTGGAAACCAAACCCATAACATAGAACATTATGATTGTAATCTCATCTCGGCGACAATTAATGTCAAAAAATTGTCAGAATTGTAGGGAAATTATGACAGATGAATGGATGAATTACGATGTTTTTCTGACAGATTCAGACTGAGATCTGGGGGCCTAAAAAGGCCACTTTGGCAGAATCATAAAAGGATAACATTATGAATTATAATATGGCGAAGACAGCCCGTGTTTTTTTTTCGCTGCACTACGCAGGTACAATCAAAGAGATTGGGATTGGATTTGGATTGGATTGATTGGTATTTTAGCGCAGACAGAAAAAAAAAATAATTTCCCCTCGGATATATGTACCTGTGTTAGTACAGACGCCAGCACATCAAGCTACCTGAAACTGTCAAATTTTCCCAATCAACTTTGAACCTTATGCTTTAGCGATAAAGTTAAAAATCTATTAAAGAAATTTGATAGATTGTAGTAGCTTGGTGTGCTGGCGTCTGTACAAGCGTGCTAAGAGGTCACGGCTTCAGTATCCTGGCTAGGCAGCAGCACCTATTAATCTCAGTAACTTATTGAAAACGTGCCCAATAAATATCGATCGATAGACTCGTCACCATGACATTTGACCTAGTGACGTCATTAGTGAACTTACAATAGATCTTTCTGAAGCCCTTTGTTTATGCGAGATGAAAACATTTTATTTAATTTTATTTTATTTTATTCAAAAATTATTTCTTAACACTCACCCTCACACACACGTCCCCTTTTGTGATAGCCAATTATGTGAATACTAGCTGTGCCCCGCAGTTTCACCCGCATAAGTGTCGATCCCGTGGGAATATTGGGATAAAAAGTAGCCTGCAGATGTTAATCCAGGGTGTCAGCTACCTCCTTACCAAATTTTATCAAAATTGGTCCAGCCGTTTGAGCGTGAAGAAGTAACAAACATATAAACACACACACACTCACAAACTTTCGCCTTTATAATATTAGTGTGATTGTTCAGCAGATAATTCCTATGAATAAGTATTTAATTATCTTACGAAGATGAGCTGTTTTGCCGGTTTTCCAATCGACAAAAATGAATATTCAATAGTACATTATGATACATGTGTGCTATGTTGATCATTATGCTCGAGGCGGTATTATTCGCGCGAGCCGCAGGCGAGTGCGATAAGAAAGCCGAGAGTCTAATGATCGATGCACACGCGTTTCATACGACGTTTTTCAACACACTTGCGAGGAAAAAAAAAGACTTGTATTGTTAAATATTAACTTGTATGGAAAATGGCGCGCTGATTTTGTCTTTCCGCATAGCCAGCACTCAGCACTAGCAATGCGCGCGCAAGTGTAAATAAAAGCACTGACCACAGAGCATGTAAAAACAATTGTAAAAAAAAACAATTGTAGTTTAGTTAGTATGGAATTAGAAAGTACTATTGGCATAGAGAAATATACCTACATTGGTTCAGTGAGAATCCGCAATGATAGAACGCCAGTCAGGGTCTTTTCCGTTTGGTTTCGGGTAGGGACCACGGACAATTTTAGGTGGATAATTAAATTTTTCTTACGTTTTTTTGTAATTTGCAGGTCAGTATCAGGTTGCATCTTGATCAAATATGATTCGCGACTATAATATACAGAGCGTTAGGTTAAACGAGGGACATACTTTGAGGGGAGTTAGTACTCATGAAAATGAACAACTTTTAATATGGGATTAATCCTGAAATCGCGAAAAAAATCAGCCGTTTCCTACATTTATGTTCGCATAGCTCGTCAAAATGTAGGTACTGAACAGCAGATTTTTTTTTTTGCGATTTCAGGTTCGGCCCCATAGTAAAAGTTGCTCATTTTCATGAGTACTAACTCCCTTCAAAGTATGTCCCTCGTTTAACCTACTAACTGCCCTCAAAGTATGTCCCTCGTTTAACCTAACGCTCTGTATATGTATTTACAGAATTATAGTCATTAGAATAGAATCTTTTTAGTTAGATTTTTTCCCTAAGAACTTTTCCATAAGAAAGATGTATTAATGATTCGAATGATTATAATTCTGTAAAGATGAAGGTACCTGTTAGAGTCGCAAATCATATTTTGATCAAGATACAAACCTGACACTGACCTGAAAATTGCAAAAAACCTAAGAAAATTTTAATTTCGCGGTAGATCGCGAAATTCTTAGGTTTTTTCGGTCAATTTAAGATGAATCGCAGTGGTAGACCACTGCGCATTCACCTTAAATTGTCCGAGGTCCCTGCGCATTCACCTTAAGGTAAATAAATATTAGTTAATTTTGGGACCAAGGACAATACAGACTATTAAAAAAAAAGTGAATTTATGAGATTAAAAAAGCGCGCATCTCCGACTAGTAAATAGTTATCTGTGGAAATAAAGCACATGTGGATTAAAGTAAAGAAAAAGCACGCGTTTTTAATACACTGCATTATGGACCTAAAAGCGGTTCAATAAGAGCCACTTTACGAGCAAGTGTGTTGAAAAAATTCTTTCTTAACACTCACCCTTACACACACAATTCTTACAAGAGTGTTTCGTACTCTTGTGCAAAATTTCAAGCTTTTTAGACCCAGCGTTATAAGCTGTGCGTTGTCGGTCAGTGAAATTAAGTTTAAAAAAAAAAGTACTTAGTCATCATCATCAGCCAAACTTTATACCAACAATGTTTGAGGTCGGCTTCCAGTCTAACCGGATGCATCTAAGATCAACACTAAACACTTATTAGTTTTTAGATACAATGACATAATCATTACGACGAAACCGTCTAGACATTGAAATTAAAACTTCACTTACCTATTTCCGATAACTAAATCTTTCACATATAACAACATACATAACATAAGACGGGCCCGTGGCTAAATAATAACAGCCGCACAGGTCGATCGATCAGGTTAAGCTACACTTGCCGCGGTTGGTCTGTGGATGGGTGACCACCTTTACATACCGAACCTCTCCGTGCCAAGGAAAGCACGTTAAGCCGTTGGTCCCGGCTGTCATTCGTGGATCTTTGACAGTTGTTACGGGTAGTCAGGAAACCCGAAAGTCTGACAACCAGTCTTACCAAGGGGTATCGTATTACCCGCCAGTAACTAGGCTGTGGAGGTCAGATAGGCAGTCGCTCCATGTAAAATACTGGTATTCAGCTGCATCCGGTTAGACTGGAAGTCGACCCCAATATAGTTGGGAAAAGGCTAGGCAGATGATGAGTCGCTAATCATAACTTGACTTTAAGCAACGTTTATAAATAAACTCCTCAAAAGAATAAAGAGATTAGAGGCATTAAAGACATTTCTCTCCTTCTTTAGTGACAGCGTAAAGAGATGATTACCTATTCTATTTCCATATTTTTATAACACAACTTATTAACTACATTCACGAAGAATATACATCGAAATCAGGTCTGTGTGGTGCCGGACTTAAGGAATAGCACCACCCCTTACTTCCCGTGGGTGTCGTTAAAGGCGACTAAGGGTCGTACCGGAGAATGGGCAGCAGCGTTCTCTATGTATTCCACCATCATACCATACTGCGATCGCCAACCCGCCTGCCAAGCGTGGCGATTATGGCAAACCCTCCCAAAATTGGGGGAGGCCTATGTCCAGCAGTGGACGTCTATCGGTTGAAACGAACGACGATACATCGAAATGAATATATTAGGCATTCTTAGACTGGAAGCCGACCCCAATATAGTTGGGAAAAGGCTAGGCAGATGGTGAACATCACACCTTGTTTCCGCGTAAGGTTGGGCAGAGGTGTACGTTAATACACCCACATTTCGCCAGTTATGTGTAACAGGAGGCGAGCGTATTGCTATCAACCGGGCAGAAATCCAGACTCCAGGGTCCTACTAAGAAATTCCAGCTAAAACCCAATAACACTTTGTCCGACCTGGGAATCGTACGTAGGACCTCAAGCTTAGCAGTAGCCAGTAGTGCTTGTGGCCGCTAGACCAACGAGTAAGTCCCAAAACAACAGTAAAAGCAGAAACTAAATCATTTAGCTCTAAAAATCACACTAATATTATAAAGGCGAAAGTTTGTGAGTGTGTGTATGTGTTTGTGTTTATATGTTTGTTACTTCTTCACGCTTAAACGGCGGGACCAATTTTGATAAAATTTGGTATGGAGGTAGCTGACACCCTCGATTAACACATAGGCTACTTTTTATCCCGATATTCCCACGGAATCGAAACTTATACGGGTGAAACCGCGGGGCGCAGTGAGTAGAACATATAATGAAACCAAATTACTACCTAGATAATTCTTGAATAGGTTCCTAAGTGCACATTGTGTGGTTTTGGCCTTGCATCGCACTTAATGCCAATGCACTCTCAGATTCACAAAATATCAATTGCTCAACAGCACAAATGCGTTCACTTTTGTTTTATTTTATAATCATTTGTTTGGTTTTAAGGGGCTTACAGGACCTAAACGCAAAAAACGCAAGTTTTAGAAACAATAATATTATATGATCGACTACAGTAAACACAATCAGAAAAATATATGATATTCTAGATTGATAGTGTGTTGAAAACAAAATACAACTAATTTGATACGATAGAAAAAAATCATGAAGATACCACTAAAAACTTTATTTTTACAATAAAAACCATACTAACATACATAAAATTATTATTATTTTTTGTCAGATTATTCTACAAGCAGCATACTAAAGCACTAGTGTTTTAATTTTTTAGTCCACACAATAGATTTTTTGTAAATATATAATTGCTTCATATTTTGCAATAAATTACCAGGGTTGTGTCATCGCGATTCTCTTTCTTTTCTGTGCAGTCCGACAGTGACCGCGCTTTAGTCATGTAGTCGCCTTAATTGACCTTTGTATCTATTTAGTGCTGGTTCGTTAGGGGCGGAGACAATTGATTTTTTATGTGTGGTAGTTGAAGGATACCAGGGGTTTCGTGTTGGCCAGTAACTGGGTTGTGGAGGTCAGATAGGCAGTCGCTCCATGTAAAATACTAGTATTCAGCTGTATCCAGTTAGACTGAAAGCTGACCCCTACATAGTAGGGAAAACGCTAGGCAGATTGATTTATTTGTTGAAGAATTTGTGTCTTAAAAGTAATATTATAATTCTAATACTTATAAGTAGAGTTCGTTTTGAGTTAGTCGTGAATTTGGCGTTCCTTCGAAATGAATTATATAGACGTAACTGTTGCTAATGCTACAGTTAGCTCTTCTAGAAAGCCTGGAAAAATGTTTCTGCTGATGTTTGCCCATTTACAGCGTAATCAATATTTTATGAGATCAACTGTTGGGTCATAATGGATATGACCATTGGATAGTCGGTTAGATAACGATTCGATGTTTCCTCTCCCTTTCAACGCAAATTTAACAGCTTTTAGTTATGATAAATTACTGATATTGGACACTATAATATTGTTAATATCCATACTAATATTATATATTCGAAAGTAACTCTGTCTGTCTGTATGTATGCTACCTTTTCAAGCCTAAACCACTGAACGGATTTCGACAAAATTTGGCAGAGAGATAGACTGCATCCCGGGGAAGGATATAGGATAGTTTTTATTGACATACCTTGCGGGCGAAGCCGCGGGCGGAAGCTAGTCTGATAATATTTTTCCTATGGACGAAATTAGGCAAACCACCGGGAGGGGATTCGACGCCCTAAAAGGAAATAATCTAATCTAACTAAGCTGTACTATCCCACTGCAGTGCAAAAGCCTCCATCTCCCTTTTCCACACAATTCTGTCTTTTGCGAGGAAGGAGTCAAGCTCGTCCAGCCATCTTCGCCTCGACCTTCCGCGATGGTGGTTCCGCGTTTAGTGGGACCCAATCGGTGGTTTTCTTAGTCCAATTGTCATCTGACATGCGGCAGACATGTCCGGCCCAGTCCCACTTAAGTTTAGCGGCTATCTGGGTAAAGGAAATAAAGTGACCTTACTGATAATGTTCCTCAAAAAGACAAGGTGCGTATGCGGTGCTCGCCACAGACGTGTGAGTGATGTATGGACTTAAAAGAAGCAAAAGAAATATGTAAGGATCTTAGCAGATGACGTTCTGTAGTTTCAGCCTACCCCCAAGCTAAAAAGACGTGAGTTTATGTTTGTGTCTGTGTAAAAATCCATGCTAATATTATAAATACTAAAGTGTGTCTGAATGAACACATTTAGATGAAATTTGGTATAGAGGTAGTTTGAGTCCCGGGAATATCGGGATCGACACTTATGCGGGATGAAATCGCGGGGCGCAGACAGTAGTCCATATATTATTCTAAAAGTAACAAATGAATTAAATGTGACCCTTATTATCACAGTCCAATATTTCTAGAACACCAAATTGCGTATAAATCAAGTTTACAATTCGAAAAAGCCTCGCGGCTTGACAAGGCGAGCTTTTGCAACTGAGCGTCCATAAAAGTGAATCACTACTTTAAATCAGAACTATTTATTACTGTTACGTAAGTGTAACATACTAGCCAGTACATTTTGATTGCCTTGTAACATACAGTGATACACGATAATACGACAGATATGGGCATCTACATAATATGTAACATCGCTTCAGGCTAGTCATATTAGTTTATACGAGAAAGCATTTTAAACGTGCTGCTCCACAGAAGCCCACAGCTGAGCTATGCACGTGTTAAGTATAGGTACGTGTGTAGCTAAGCTGTGGGCTGCTTCGTACGAATGCGTGCATAATTAGCCCACAATGTTCCCACTGCTGGGACACAGGCCTCCTCTATGCGAGAGGGAGTGGTCTGGCCTGCGTGCCCAGTACGGATTGGTTGACGGCACATTTTCGATTTTTTTTGGACGTTTAAAAGTGCCTTATGTGCCTATCCATACTAATATTATAAATTCGAAAGTAACTCTGTCTGTCTGTGTGTTACTTTTTCACGCCTCAACCACTGAACGGATTTCGATAAAATTTGGCAGATAGATAGACTGCATCCCGGGGAAGGACATAGGATAGTTTTTATTGACCTTGCGGGCGAAGCTGCGGGTGGACGCTAGTTTGAAATAAATGCTTTGACTTTGAATTTTTTGTTCTTGGTTCTCTCACGGTGTCGTCACGAATGCGTGGCTGCGAAACAAATGAACCGCGCTTCTAACGTGGGTAACCTCTCCGTGCAAAGCTTAGCAGTGGACGGTCGGCTTAATGCTGCATTGGTGATGGATTATTTCGAGACATAAGTCTGGATTAATAAAAGCTTTTATTACGCTTCATTGACCGTATTGTGCTGTTATCTTAATAAAGTGGTTTGGCGTCATTGACAATGCGCGCTGTTTTGTGGCTGAATGCAATAATGGGTTCGCTTCAATGCCCATTTCATTATTTTGTGGAGTACCTGATGAAGGAACCATTTTAAAATTAATTTTCTTCGAGTAACAGATAGAAAGTTTGACCCAACCAGTACCTACGTATTAAAAGAACAATCGCCAAATTAAATCTTTATTATAATGTCTTACTTAGAGACGTCTAATGTACCCTATAATATGGAGTTATCTTTGTGGACCATCTGCAAGCGGCATTGCGTCTCGTTAGCTCATAGAAAGTAAGTAATACTTTATGACAAGGGGCCGTCCATTAATCACGTGATATTTTTTTTTGCATTTTTTAACCCCCCCTCCCCCTTGGTGATACATGGTGAGGTTTAAGACCCCCCCTATATCACGTGCATTTTTTAGTACCTACAAAGAATCTTAATTGTTTTTTTAATATTTATAAAATACAGATATAATATACCTGTATTTAATCTCTTAATAATATCTTAATTGTTTTTTAAATATTTAAAAAAACAATTAAGATATATAATAATTTTACATGTTAAGTAAAATTATTATATTAGTGCCAAAACGACAGAATAACTGACACTGACAAGCTGAGCCCGGCGGGTGGTTGTCGCGGCTCGCGGAAACTTCACTTCGTTCGTTGCCTGGCAACGGCGAATCAAAGTCACACTACAATCCGCTTTCGATTTTGTACGCGTTTGACGAAAAAATAAATACACGCGATGACCTTCCCCACTTGTGATATTTCGTGATTCTTTATGGACCCCTCCCCCCCTTTCGAGCCTCACGTGGTTAACGGACAACCCCCAAAATTATGCACGTATTTCTATTATTATGTATTCGCAGCACGTTTGTTCTAAAAGCAGTCAATTTTGAAAAGATTCGTGAACTCATCTGTGCTTAAAAAGACGCAAGTTATGTCATAATCATTAAGTTATTAGGGTAGAGAGGTCATTACTGACCTATTTTTCTAAAAGTGCCGCAATTTACTTGAAATAAAGTTTTCATTTTATGTAGCTTAACCTGATCGATCGACTCATGCGGCTGTCATTAGTTAGCTACGAGCCCCCTTTCTTGCCTTTCTTGACGAGGCGCTTAAAATACAGGCTGTCGCTGAAAACCAGCGCTGGGGCTCTGTCTCGTATAGGGTCTTAGCATTATGCTGTGCGATGGCCGTTATGCGTAGATGTGACGCATGTTTTCAACCAAATTGTTATTTTGTTTGTCGTATTTACTACGACCGCTAGATTTTTGGTTCTTCTCAGACTTCTGGGTCCTGGAATGGAGGGCGACGGGTGTTTCGTGGGCTACCTAGCGCATCGCCCTTAACATAACTTAAACAACATTGTATACCAGCCAATATATCAAAATTAATAGAGACAGAATTACGATTTCATTATAATTAGTGAGTCGTCGTGGAAGCAAGCAAAGATGTTTATTATTAAGTTAATTTCCATATAAATCTGTATTACGTGGCTATTTCTCTTGCTGGATGAAGTACAGGAAACACTGCTTGTCATAATAAACACATAAAGTAAATATTCTTAGAAAGTGCATTGAGTTTATTAATGGCTGACTTACATACAATAGTCGTTTAAATTATAGATTTCCAATTAAAGGTAAAATGGCGGTAATATATAGCCATAATCGACCTATAAATACTTAGCCTATTAATATAAGGATATATGAAGTTCCCACTGTTGGGGCACAGGCCTCCTCTCGGTGAGAGGGAGTGGGCTATCCACCACGCGGGCCCACTGCGGGTTGGTAGATGTCAAATGTCTTCGAATTTTTTGTTCTAGGACATCCTGTATCTTCACGATGTTTTCCTTCACCGTTTTGGCAGACCGTAAAGTGCCTGTCTGGGTTCGAACCTACGACCTACAACTCGTTTTGTGAGTGTGTATGGAACTACTGATCCGATTCCGAAAATTCATTCACTAGTGGGAAGCTACGGTATGCGGAGTTATCATCTGCCTGCCTTGTCTTAACTATGTTCGGGTCTGTTTCCAGTCTTACTTGATGTAGCTGACTTCATGGACAAACAGCCTAGCCTTCTACCACTTTGCTGTCTGGTCGTGCTGATATGGTAGAAGAAAAATTTAAGTTTTACACAGTAGAGCAATAAATAGGGAAGGCCTCTCACAAGATGGACCGATGACCTGGTGAAAGTCACAGGATCAAAAAACGCCGCTGGATCCGAAAAGTACAGAACTGGTCGAAGTGGCTGTGCTTGGGGGAGGCCTATGTCCAGCAGGAGACGTCTTTCGGCTGAAATGATGATGATGATGACTCCAGCAAGTAGCCTATGTATATGACTATGTAAAGGTAGTCTAGGTAGGTAATATACGGGTTCCGGAGTCGTTCTTTGGGTTCCGAAATTGGCCTTTAAGAGGAGCCGGGAACACCCCTACGTGCTGATGGTGATCACCGGGGTGGTGGTAAAATCCCACACTCCCTGCAGGTCGGATGCCTTATAAAGATTTTCTCCCGAAAAAAAAATTTTAGGTAATATGCACTAGGTACCAACAAATTGGTACGTACATTGAACCGGAATAGGTCGGAATACTAAGACTAGGTATAACAACCTGACATTTGCACTGGCATGCCAATCTCGGGTCACCATCGTGAAGATGCTCGCAACATTGTAAATCTAATACATAACAAAACATAAAACAAGTATGGAACACGATGTCTGTGGACGTGAATCTGTATTAATTTAGCTTTATTTTCAGCTTAATTGTGATTAGCTATTGTGTATTATATTACTTAGTGGATTTACTTTGTTATAAGGTATGATGGGGTTAATATATCCTTAATGGACAAAAATACATAAAAACAATTAAAGATAAAAAAAAAAACATAAACTGTATGGAACACTAGCTATAGAAGATTAACTATAGCCTCGTACAGGACGTACTTTCTATATTTTTTTTTACAAGCTGTCGCCCGCGACTTTGCCTGCGATCCAGGATAAAAAGAAGTCTATGTCCTTCTCCAGGTCATGGTCTACCCATGTGCCAAATTTCATTGAAATCCGTTGAGCCATTTTAGCGTGAAAGCGTAACAAACAAACTTACCTTCGTATTTATAATATTAGTTTGGATGCTTTTTGTTTCTGTGATTGAGTTTGGTTTGTGGACTTCAAGTGCGAGTCCCGTCATTTGCCTAGCCTTTTCCCAACTATGTTAGGGTCGGCTTCCAGTCTAACCGGATGCAGCTGAATACCAGTATTTTACATGGAGCGACTGCCTATCTAACCACCACAACCCAATTACTGGGTAATACGATACCTCTTGATAAGACTGGCTGTCAGACTTTCGGGCTTCTAACTACCCGTAACGATTGTCAAAGATCCACGAATGACAGCCGGGACCAACGGCTTAACGTGCTTTCCGAGACACGGAGGGGTCACGGTATGTAAAGATGGTCACCCATCCACAGACACATCCAAGCGTAGCTTAACCTGATCTATCGACCTGTGTGGCTGTTATTATTTAGCCACGGGCCCCTCTATTTAGCCACGGGAGTCCCAATAAACTCTTTTTCTTTCTTTCTTTAACCGGTCAAGCCACGCGCGTACTACATGTGTGGCACGGTACAATAGAAAATCAATTATACACAAAATACTATCTGTATTTTATGTTGAGAGGTCATAAACATTGTGCTGTTGCTATTTTGATAAGTTGTATTCGATAAAATAAAATACATTTTATTTATTACTTGCGCGTTGAAGTCTTTTACACTACTGAAGATTAGAAAAAAAAACCGGCCAAGTGCGTGTCGGGCCACGCACAGTGTAGGGTTCCGTAGTAGCCCGTTATCACAATGTAGTACGATTCTGTTGTTCTTTATTCTGAATAGGTAAAAAAAAAACATATTTTGGTTTTCAATGCAAGTCTTTACCCATTATAAACAAGCAACTACTTCATCTTTGTATTTGGTACAAAATTATCCAACACCCAAGTTCAACGACTACTACTGCTAAACTAATAAAGTTATCTTAACCGCTATACTTTTCCTTTAAAGTTCATGAAATGCACTATCATCGAGAATTTTTCCAGATTTTTCAAGCCAGTAGTTTAGCTTTTAGAGGGGGGGGGGGCGCCCTACTGGAACAAAAATTTGCACTTAAACTTTAATATTTCGTAAATGGAGCATTAAATCGAAAAATAATTCTAGCAACCCCTAAGCCATTTTAGAAGACCTATTCAACGATACCCCACACGAGGGGGTAGATGATGAAAAAAATATTCATCCCCACTTCACATGTAAGGGAGCTACCCTAAAAAAAAATATTTTCCAAAATTTTATTTTACCACTTTGTCGGCGTAACTGATATACGTACTCCTACAAAATTTCAGCTTTCTAGTGCTAACGTTCACAGAGATTAAGCGAGGACGGACAGACAGACAGACGGACGGACAGACAGACATGGCGAAACTATAAGGGTTCCTAGTTGACTACGGAACCCTAAAAAATCTGCGGAACATAATTTAAATACTTTACAATGTTCTGATGGAGGTTTTTTAATGGTCAACGGGTTATCAGACGCATTATCAAATCCAACTTTAGCCTCATACGATACTAGGTTTTTCAAGTCCAAACTTCAGGCTGCTTCTGAGAAATTCCTGACTAAAAATCCCAATAACACCGCCCAACCTGGGACCGAAGCCAGGGCCTTATGCTCAGCAATAGTGTTTGCGAACACTAGACCAACAAGGTAGAATTTTAACTATTGGTTTCGAATTTCAATTTTACGAACTTAACACGATCCATTAAAGTGAATGTTTTTACAATTTAAACTCTTTGTGTTTGGCCAGACTGGGGCGCAGGCGCGGGGCAGGCGCGGGTGCGGGAACGCGCGCGGGCTGCCTGTCGGTACTGGAGCGCGGCTGCGTTCTGCGTGTTGTCGTGTCCAGTGTTTGGCAAAATATAATATGGACTTATTTTTATTTTACTAGAAAAAGCTCGAACTAGTTTGAGAACCCCGGTCCCCGCGTGGGGCGCCCGCGTCCACGCCGTGCACACGCTGCGGCCACTTGTATAAACGAACTATGGCGTGAGTGGCCCACGCGCTCCTCGCGCCGAGCAACCAGCGCTGCTCACTGTGCCCGGTCTGGCCAAACACTCTTTACGATTTCCTATGAATCGAGTAATTTGCTCTTCATTTGCCGGAATCAATTAAAATTAACGGGACGTTTTAGGATACGGAACTGAAGGTACAATTGTGATTTTATGGATGAAAGCCAATCAATGAATCGAAATGGATCGAAGGTTGTGTGGGCTGATTCTTCGGAAAAGGGATTGATCAGGCCAACTGTTTAAGGCTTTTCAGTAAAATTACTTTAGAGACTTATGAGGAGATCCGCAGGAGAACCAAGGTAACCGACATAGCCCGAAGAATTGCCAAACTTAAGTGGCAGTGGGCAGGGCACGTTGCTCGCAGAACAGATGGCCGATGGGGCCGAAAGGTTCTGGAGTGGCGACCGCGTACCGGAAGACGTAGCGTTGGAAGGCCTCCCACAAGGTGGACCGATGACCTTGTGAAGGCCGCAGGAACCCGTTGGATGCGGGAAGCACAGGACCGGTCGAAGTGGAGGTGCTTGGGGGAGGCCTATGTCCAGCAGTGGATGTCTTTCGGCTGAAATGATGATGATGATGATGAATAGCCTCCCGACCGATTTCAGCCACTTTGGCCAATCTCAACTGAGATTAGACAGGCACGCAGGAGATATTATAGTGCACAAGTGTGTGCGTAAACACAGGTGCACTCTCTGTTCCTTTACTCTCATAGTCCGATGGTACGGCAATCCGACACGACCAAAGAGAGGCGTAAGACCAGCAGCTTTACGTGTTTTCCGAGGCACGGGGGTATTAAACCGCCGACTTCCAAATTCCGGACTGTCACTAAGAAATTCTTAATGGAAACCCCAATAACATTTTGTCCGACCAGGTAATCGAACCTAGGACACCACGCTCAGCAGTCGCGCTTGCAACCACAAGACCGACGGGGCAGTTACAAATACATTATACTCGTAGCTGTAAAAGCATATCATACATATAAGTAGGGTATAAGTGACAAAAAATGAAATGTTCAGGAGAGCCGTTCAAAGTTTTAAATTTTAGAAAAAACTGACGTGGAAATGATTTTTGCTAGGGCAAAAATGCCAAAAAAGTCATCGTAGAGTCATGGGAGTATGCGCATTCGAAAGAGCTGAAAATTTTACGTAGGATGGCATATATAAGGTGTAAAAAAATTAACCTTACAAACTTTAAGAGGTGCTTTAGACCATTGGACTGAACAACTTTCACTATGGGACCAACTCTGAAATCACGAAAAAAAAATCCGCTGTTTCATACATTTTGATCAAGTAGGTAATGAACTTTTGTATTAAACAGTGATTTTTTTTTCGTGATATCAGAGTTGGTCTCATAGTGAAAGTTGTTCAGTCCAATGGTCTAAAGCACCTCTTAAAGTTTGTAAGGTTAATTTTTTTACACCTTATATAACTCATTTTTGACCAAAATGTCGCTTACTTCCTTTTTAACGTCGATATGCAGAGTAGGTAGGCTTACTTTATTCCGATAAAAACTATCCTATGTCCTTTCCCGGGATGCAATCTATCTCTCTGCCAAATTTTATCGAAATCCGTTCAGTGGTTTAGGCGTGAAAAGGTAACATACAGACGGACAGACAGAGTTACTTTCGAATTTATAATATTAGTATAGAAGTATGGATAGGGAGTATGTAAGTCTGCAATTCGGCGCAAAACCATACACATACTTATCAAGTAGGTTGCACAGTACATGACCGACTTTTTGTCATATGTAACTGATAACCGGTCGGTACACGCGTTGCGGAACACGTTACTCGCCTATAAGTGTTATAAGACTTATAAGTTGTAAGTAATAACCTAATTTAGAGCGGACTTAGATAAGTAGTAGTCTAATGCTGGGCGTTGTCTGAGATACCTTGCGAATATTTTAACGAGTTCATACGTTTACTTAGTTTGCTGATAAAATATGGTTTATGTTACTACCTCTTCTTGATCTTGGTGTAACTTGATTCTCCTCGTGTATAATATTCAAGCAAATATAAATGATTTGATTTGATATTGATTAATATTTATATGAGCCTCGGTTGGTTGGCCAATTTTTCTTCTAAAGGTCTATATCCGTTTTTGTTTTGTTTTTCCTTTTTGTTTCACTCAAATTGTCATAGCTACGTCATTTCCATTTGAGTCAGTAATGGCGTAAACAATCCTTATTAGGACGATACCTTTAATACTGAAAAATATCGGACAAACACAATAAAATCAATCTGCCTATCCTTTTCCCAAATACGTTAAGTTCGGCTTCCGGTCTAACCGGACACAGCTGAATACCAGTATTTTACAATTCAGCGACTGCCTATCTGACCTCCACAACCCAGTTGCTGGGTATTACGATACCTCTTGGTAAGACCGGTTGTCAGACTTTTGGGTTTCTGAAGACTCGTAACGACTGTCAAAGATCTACGAATGACAGCTGGGACGTACTTTCTGAGGCACATCTCGCACGTCGTAAGCATAGCTTAGCTTGCCCGAATGGCTGTTATTATTTAGCCACAAATATCGTACAAACACAATGAACGGAATAAAAAAAAAAGAAGTAAATAGTTATCGCGATGGCAGTGACAATGTACGAGGAATTAATCACCGCATAATTACACATTACATACTGCTTCCATTACAACAGTGAAAGTATGAAGTGTTTTTCATACACTGTCGTGTAAATCAATGCTGATAAAAACTTGGGGACATTTTAAATGTAATGTAGTGTAATTTCAAGGTAATCTGAGAATGTGATCTCGTTTCATTCAGTTTGACATTTAGATGTTCAAATGAAACAGCTGATGAAAAATTTGTGATAGCATCTCAAAGTATTGGCCGGATCTATTTTCTAAGGGGCCGTCTCCACGAGCGAGAGAATCTCGGCGATATTATGTTCGTGCCACGGATTTCTGTACACTCTCTTAGAAAGTGGCAATATCATCGCGGCGGAAATTTGATGGCACGGCGAGACTATCGCCGCGATTCTCTCGCACGTGGAGACGGCCCCTTACTGAGACAGTCAGTGTAAGTCAGTGTGTTTCAATGGCTTCCAAAAGTTAGTTGACATTTTTCCACTTCAGCTATAATGTCACATACATCATCTGCATCACCTGCCTGCCTTTTCCCTACTATGTTGGGGTCGGCTTCCAGTCTAACCGGATGCAGCTGAATACCAGTATTTTACATGGAGCGACTGCCTACCTGACCTCCACAGCCAAATTACTAGGCTTAGACGTGCTTAAGCCCGTACTGAATTAGCGTGAGCGCGATAACGATGTCCCGTGAATCGTCATAGATGACGTCATGACATGCGCCATCTTGCGATAACGCCGACCATGCCTTATAATAATATCACCGTGAGCGCTGTCAAAAATTACAGTGTGTGAGTGTCTCAATCAAAGAGCACTTATAATACTGGTGAGTCTCAATGTGTGTTATGTTTTGAGTTGCATCATATCTTTGATCTAACGTGGCATTTTCGAAATTGTGCTTCTGGCTGTCAGTCGCCGCCTAACCAAAGAAGAAGAAGAAATGTGGTGTTAGAAATACTGTAATATCGCTTTGAAATTGAGTAAGCACTGTGAGCGCGTTCACTAGCGGTCCGAATTGTTGACAGCCCTCGGCTGTGATAATCGTAATATCTAAATCAGAACGCATATCGCGTGTGAGATGATTATGAGTACTGTGAGCGATTATAGCTAATTCGGAATGCGGCCATAATGTGGTGTGTCAAACCTGAAGTGGAAAAATGTCGGTGTTAATTTATGTTAACTAGACTATTGCACGTGCGGTCATTAGTTCGCGCATGATATGGTCCAGCTGTGTCTATGATAACGCCAGTTTGGTTGCTATGGAACTGCATTATGTCCCACGACATCTTAAGGGAAATAAAACTGTCTGACGGTGGTGCTACTGACGTTGCTTATTAGGATACCTCATACTCCAGAATCTGTCAAGGTTTTGGGATTTTATGTATTTATTTAAGTATTAAAATCTCCCTTACAACTATCATTACAGTTGCATGTACCCAATGCGACAGTGCGGTCATTTTACAATTCTATACTAACTTATTGTTATTATTTACAATTTAAATATAATATTAAAAGTAATAATCAAAAAAGTAATAGGAACTCTAACACAATACCTTATTCTCGTATACATAATGCTAAACACAATAATATGCTACCTGTACCTACTATATTATAACCAACTATATAGGTGCCTACCTACTACAACTATTTTATATTATCTTGAAACAATCGCCAAAACTTCAATTATATAAAATATGCAATAAAAAAAAACTATTTGTAACGATGTAAATAGACGGAATCCATTACTTACCGAGAGCCGTCCGTGCCTCGTCCTGGCTGTCATTCGTAGATCTTTGAGAGTCGTTACGGGTAGTCAGGAACCCAAAAGTCGGACAACCTGTCTTATCAAGGGGCATCGTGTTTTCCAGTAACTGGGTTGTGCACACTCGCTCCATGTAAAATACTGGTATTCAGCTGCATCCGGTTAGACTGAAAATCGACCCCAACATAGTTCGGAAAAGGCTAGGTAGATTGATTGTTGATAGATGTACTTGTCAATATACATACCATCAATCAATCAATTATTGAATTGTTATCCAAAGCATAAATTAACTTTTTCGCTCTATTAAAAATACCCAAGATTTGCGTAATCAAATTAGCAGAACTATAAATTTTTAAATGCCCTAATTGGCCAGTCGGAAATCCGACCCGCTATCACGCCGACAGTTCTGAAGTACCAGTAGTGGAATAAAAACTGCACATTGCGTCATAAAGTACTTTAAATG
This sequence comes from Mesoligia furuncula, assembly GCA_916614155.1. Taxonomy (NCBI): domain Eukaryota; kingdom Metazoa; phylum Arthropoda; class Insecta; order Lepidoptera; family Noctuidae; genus Mesoligia; species Mesoligia furuncula. The sequence continues at coordinate 24,208,308 of OU744800.1, read as the reverse complement.
AACATTTAAAGCTTATTTAAGTCAAGTTTTAAGTAATATTTCAGTTGTGACTTTCGAACTTTCTGATTAAAATTTAACTGGAGTAAAGTCATTTGAGGCGAGAGTGCCTACCTGTCAGTGACTTTTGCGACCTTTCCTTATTTTGATTTTATCTTTGATTAGCAGCGCCTCACGTTTTCACCCGCATAAGTGTCGATCCCGTGGAAATATCGGGATAAAAACTATCCTATGTCCTTTCCCGGGACTCAAACTATCTCAATACCAAATTTCATCTAAATTGCTTCAGTGGTTTAAGCGTGAAGAGGTAACAGACAGACACACTTTCGTATTTATAATATTAGTATGGATATCTTTGTAATATAATTTTTTCCTCGGAACTGAACAATACCATTCCTTATATATATAATAACAATAATATCATTCCCTTTTGCATTAATTAATTCCATCAATTAAAAGTAAAGGTTCCGACTTTACTGGTGAAGTGAACGCATTTTTTAAACTTTGATGTTTTTTTTTTGTTAACCTATATGGTGTCTCTCTGTTGGGCCAAGGCCTCCCCCGATGTCTTCCCTCAGACGTCCAGTGAGTGACGATCTTTGCCCATCTCTCCGGGTGCATTCTCACTTCAGCTGGACTGTTTTTTCTCCAACAACCGCTACTTGTGGATCGCGGGTTGGTGTTTCTAACTCGTTTGATGTTATTTTTCAGTAAAAATAATGGTGGACTGCACAATGCTTTCGCTTGTAACTTTAGAATGCTCTTATAAATGTACTCACGTAGCTCACTTCAAGCACACGTTGATTTAATTATATCATCTACCACCGATACCAGTGCCAGTTCGTAACACGTATAGTCTGTTCAAAAAGTATCTGATGAAAATGTTAACAAATGGATCAGAAAACGTTACATACGTTTTCTGATCCATTTGTTTACATTTTCATTCACATGTGGATGTCATTTTGTGGTTCCACTTACAAATTGAGTGCTTTGATTTGACTATTTGAATACTTAATCCCAAAATTCTAATTTTAAATCACCATAAAGATGTTTTTAATGTTCGTCGATAATTTTCATAACAGTTTAATAATGTATTTAAACAATTTTTGGTGTGGCATGAGTGGTTTTTAAGAATACAGATGAATGTTTTATTAATTCCCTTTAGTGCTTGATTAAGTAAAAATTTTAAACCTGAACAGAATTTGTTTACACTGTCATCAAATACTTTTGGAACAGACTATAAACACATACGAGATGGTGAAACGTGCAACGACCGGGCGTGGTCGACACGACCGCTGGAGCGAATAAGTCGAGTTACAACTCGATTACAAGAGAATGTGTAATGTGAGAGATTTGCCATGTGCTTTCTGAGAAATGAACACCCTGTTATTGCAGTTTCATAAGAGTAACTGTTATTCAGAGAAGTACAGCCATTAATATTAAATCATCGGAGTAATTTTAAGTATATATAGACACCCAGGCCTCCTTTCTGTGAGAAGGAGTGGGCCATAAACTACCACGCGGGTCCAGGGCACGATGGTGAATGTCACATGTCTTCGAATTTTTGATTCTAGAATATACCGGTTTCCTCACGATGTTTTCCTGCACCGTTTTGGGAGCAGTGGTGATGAAATAAATAACACAGAGTCCTGTTTGGGTTCGAACCCACGACTTACCACTTACCACTGGGCCACCACTGCTCTTAATAATGTTACTCGTATATCTTTCTTTTTTTTGTCTGAGGAACCCAATGGTTGTTAATTTTAAGTATTTAAAATCTATGTAGGTATATAAAATTCAAAGTCCTGACTGACTGATATCAATTGCACAGCCTAAACCGCTGGTCGTAGAGACATGAATTTTGGAGGGCGAAATTTCACGCAGACGAAGTCGCGGGCAGAAGCTAGTGTATATTATATAAAACTGAAATTGATTCTATAAAAGTTCCTAAATGACTTTAAGTATGGTTGACTTAAAATTGACATTACACTGACAAGTTTTTTGTCTCTATAAAAAAAATTAGAGTAGAATCGTGAACAAGAATCTGAGCAATCGCCTAGATTAGCCAAATTCCGAATTCCACTCACATTTTTATTCGACCGTTGCATCAGACATAGCCAACTCACGCACACAAATAAAACAGCGTTAATTATTAAATAAATCTAATTAAGTAGCACAACAATTACATCTAATAGTACAACTAAATAAATAACGTAACAGAAGCCTTGAAAGGAGGTGAATTTTGGGTTTATGATGCGTACTTGTCCCCCACATGGTGCCGGACTCCCCATTTGTAGTTCGCATTCTTATCCGTCTTCACGAAAGTGTGGACGGGGCCTGTGACCCCGCTGGTGCCTTTGTGGTCTTGGTCATGGTCATGGTGGTCGAAATCGTAATGGCCACGCTTTGGACGCTGCCATTTCGGCTCTTCTAGGTCTGCTGACTCAACTGAAAGGTCAAGGTTGGGTTGATTTTTTTTTTTTAAAACGTTGAGCCACACTAAGAATTTCTCCTGTATTGTGGGTGCGTTTACAAACATTTAAACTCACATACACACAGCCAGACTCGGAACAACTACTTGTAGGTCATACAAATATTTGTTCCGTGCGGGAATCGGACCCGGGACACGCAGCGCAGCAGTCAATAGCTTAACCACTGCGCCAACCGTGGATTCATGGATGATGTTTAGATGCTGTTTGGAAATCGATGGACGTAGGAAATAAAGAAGACTTAAAAGAGAGAACATTATAAAATCTGAAGGATTTTTTGATCAAATGTCTGTGTCTTTGCAATTTTATCTAATGAGATAAGCAGAATAGTGCTGAATAACAGTGTCTATATGTTTAAAATGGATTCAGATTTGCAGTGATATCTATTATATCAAAATTCATACATTTGATTGATAAACTTCACTCCACTGATGGAACATGCTGTTTAATCATTATAAAGCAACCAAAGTTACCAGGTATTTTATGATGTGGCTGCAAATGAGGCTGTGCATGCGCTGGTAAATGAGCCTGCGCATGCGACTCAGCATGAAGCTGTTGAAGTGACTGTGGGTGTTGCGGATGTTGACGCAGATGCACGGGCGGCGGCGGAGCGAACCTGGTGAAACGCATCGGTCCTCTGGGCACCGGGTAGAAAGGTCTGGACCATGCTGAGGTCGCCAAGACCGTGCAGGATAAGATCAACTGGAAGGAGGAACGATACGAGATAAGATATTTAAAATTTGACAACATAGACCTCATCCATCTCTTTCCATCTGGCGAGATCGAGGTCAAGAGCTGGCCAATCCCAGAATAACAATAAGAAATGCATCGCTCTTTACCTACAATATAATCTAGACAAAATAATGAAAATAAATAAATGAGACCTACAGAAAAAGGTGGAAACGAAAAGGAAAAAACTGGCCAAGTGCGAGTCGGACTCGCACACGAAGGGTTCCGTACCACAAGGCAAAAACGCCGAAAAAAACATGTTTGTTGTATGGGAGCCCCCCTTAAATATTTATTTTATTTTATTATTATTATTTATTATTAAAGTTAAAATACAACTGAGTATTTCGTGAATATTTCAAGTGCCTACCTGTTGCCATTTTTGATATCGAGCAAAACAGGGCAAAAAAATCGCGTTTGTTGTATGGGAGCCCCCCTTAAATATTAATTTTATTTTGTTTTTAGTATTTGTTGTTATAGCGGCAACAGAAATACGTAATTTGTGAAAATTTCAACTGTCTAGCTATCGCGGTTCTTGAGATACAGCCTGGTGACAGACAGACAGACAGACGGACAGACGGACAGACAGCGAAGTCTTAGTAATAGGGTTCCGTTTTTATACGGAACCCTAAAAATGAAGTCTACAGAAAAGGGTGAAAACGAAAAGGAAAAAAGATATGTTAAAAAAATGTAGGAAGATATCCCGCAATTGATAATGAATTTTAGTGTAGATTATAAGACGAGGAAGACTATAACAGTGCCTGATATATCATATAACTTATACTATTATAAATTGTAACGAGTCTTTTAAGCCTGTTACATGATAGCGCGTTCTTTGCTTTAATTTGTAGGCAACAGGGTGGTGTTGCCATGTAAAAATTCATTTTTTTGAATCGGAAGTCGTGTAGTGGTCACACTGATTTTTTTTGATGCTGTCAGTTGATTTTGATATGTCACTTTCCGGCCGAACTTTATATAAAATGGAGTAATTTTAGAGCTCCAATTAAAATCTGGAAGTTGATACTTCCAATGGACTACATCCAGTCCTAATTATGTTGTGGCTGATTTGCCCTTGTCGGCATCATAATGGGATTGTCCATATTTTGTAAAAGGTTGGTAAAATTCTTCGTGGTTTCAAACCTACTCACGTGTCGCGTGGTTATTTGGATGGCAGACGTTAATAGTTTCCGATATTTGTTTCAGGATCTTTTGAACCTTATATATATTGAATTAATTCATCTACTGATGTAAAAACTTCCTTTGGAAAAGAAACGGTGAGTTAATTTGCATTTGGTCGTAAACATTCCGATCGGCATTTTTGTCGACGCTGAACATCAGCTAACGGTTATTCATGTTTCATTTCAGCCGTGAGGCGTTTCTTATTTATTTTTACTTCAAGACTTAAATTTTTAACGCTAGCCCCTACCGACATATATCATGGACCGCCTTGACGTCCCCGCGAAGATCAAAATCACCAAAATGAGCGTGGTTTGTTAGTCTATTCGCCGGAATGTGGTATGGTTTATAAAAACTTAACTTAAATTGACAAAAGTGCAATAATGACAGGACACAAATTAATTTCTGTTCCATCTTAGTTTTACACCTTAGAACTTAATATTAGAAAGGAATTTTCTTGTATATTGAGACCAGCAGCCTTCGGGTAATAAAATCGTTCAATAACTTTTGTGTCGATTTTTATTGATACTCCCCGCTTGAAGATTAAAAGTTTCCAGTTCCCGCAGGTGAGTCTATCCTTGGCATAGTTTGGTGTGTGCTCCTGGCGCCCGAATTTTCACTTCTACTTATTGTTTATTTATTTGGAGTACAACACACACTTTAAAATATATATTTTTTATTATTACAATTGTCGCAAGATTATTTTTTTTTAATATTACAATTGGCGCTCTGCGAACAGGGACTTGAAGTAGGTTTGTCTGGTACCTTATACTGTCATTATTGCACTATTAATTAATTAACTTATGAGTCTATTGTTTGCATTGGTTTGTTCTACATTGTTACTTTAATAACTTTGTGTTTATTTTGATTTTTGACTCATAAGTACTACTTAACTTGGTTGACTCATAAGTACTACTTAACTTGTTTAACTTAATTTGGTGAATCTTTGTAAACAATGTTTGGTGTTTACAATTGATGATTTTGTTTAATATCATGTTTTTTTCTTAGCAAAACCAACAGAAATGTATAGCATAGACTGCGTTTTGTTGTTCTCAACAGTAAAGTTATTTTAAAAACTAAGTTTAACTTTTTAAGTAAATAATTTAATCTAATTGTTAAGTACAATATTGTGCATTTAATTTATCTAGATTTAAGCTGCTTGTAAGTGATTATTGCACTTTTAAAACGATAAAATTAACATAGTAATTTTTTTATGGGATTACCCACATTGACTTTTATAATTAACCTCAAACTTGAGAATTTATTTTCAAACATTTAACTTTTTGAAACTTAGTTTTTGCTTTTCGTTTGCTATTCGCCTTGCTGTTTGTTCATCATGGACAAGGGAGTTCAGTTTCCGCCGCTTCAGGATTCGGGTGATGTTGACGCCTGTACTGCTGTTGATGCTGACGTTGCTGAGAAAGTTCATGAGATGGTTAATGCCCCAGATGTTAACAATCCCTTTGACTCAAGAATCGCTCACTCTTCTTCGGCTTTTACAGCACAAGCATTGCCTTCATTTAATTCCTTGAATGCGCTTGTAAATGAAAATATTCGAAAGAACTTTCCTCCTTTCACTAAATTGCCTGACTTGAAGAAAAGTAAAATAGTTTATAGCGGTAAATCTTGTGTTCGGGAATTTATTACTCAGATAGATACATACTTTCGGTCGTAGACGTTTTTACTAAATATTGCTGGTTCTTTCCAATGATCAATGCTACCACTAGAGTAATTTGTAAACATTTTGAAAAAGAAATATTTCTCAAGTTTGGTTGTCCAAAAATAGTAGTTTGTGACAATGGAACTCAATTTACTTCAAAACATTTTGTAGATTTTTTGAAAGGTTTTAATATAACCAAAATATTTTATAATACTTTGTATACGCCTCAAAATAATCCTGTTGAGAGATATAATAAAACGGTCGAAACCTGCATATCGTGTTTTGTTAAAGATGATCATAGAACTTGGTCAAGTTTTTTGCCCAATGTTCAATTAGCTTTAAATAATAGTGTAAACCTTGCTACTGAGTTTACTCCTAACTTTCTGATGTTTGGTAGGGAGCTTATTCTTGATGCGTCATTACATCACTTTAGTAGTTCTGTTGATAACTTATCTCAACTAGAAATTTCAAATAGAAATGCTTATGCAGTTTCTCTTAATTCACTTAGTGATATTTTTGTTAAAGTTCAAGCTTACTTGTTAAAGGGGTATAAGCGTAATGCCGCTTATTATAATAAGGGTCGGAAAGTCATTTCTTTTGATGTGGGTGATGTGGTGTGGAGAAGAAGTTTTATTCAATCTAATGCACAAGCATATTTTTCAGCTAAACTTGCACCTAAGTTTGTAAAATGTAAAATAACTGAAAAGGTTTCAGATAACGTTTATGTTTTGAAAGATTTAATTAAAGGTTCAGTGGGACGTTATCATGTTAAAGATATTATTAAATTTTAATTTGGTTTCCAAGTGTTAGTCTTGATTTTGATAATTTTGTTTGAAGGTCGCTTTTGACAGTGTGATGTACGAGAGGATGGATGATAGGTTATCGGCGATTTGAAAGATGTATGTTAGGTAATTTCTTATAAATTTGTTGAATTTGAGACATTCTAAAAATAAAACTTAGGTCATTCTGGTTAATTTAATACTATTTTTTTTCACACCAAATGTTTTTCACATCGAAGGATCTTATTTTATGTTTTGTTTGTTTTTGTTGGATTGTCTAAGATCTTATTTTTCTTTTTTAAGGGTAACCTACCTGTTTATATTTTATTAAGATCTTATACAACCCTACAGTTCAGGTAATTTCTACCTCAACTTTTTTTTTTCACATAGTTTAAAATCATTCTATTTCCTCTTCGTCATAAATAGTAATCGATTTTTAAATCTATTTTGTGCTGTTCGTTGACAGAATTGTTTCTCATTTTTACTGGAGTTTCATTCTTTTTAATGATCGGATTTGACTTTGTTAGTAACGCGTTCATCCTGGACTTTACTTTTTAGGGTCATTCTGTAACCTTTGTTACAAAATGCCTTATTATTTTTTGGATCTTGGTGTAGTTTTTGACCTTGATTTCGACTCTTTTCCATTGTGTTGGACTTTGTTGTTCCAATCACGATGCGAGATTTTGTTTTGACTTTCGTCATCCTTTTTCCTTTGCGTTCGGAAGTTCGGTGGTGGTATGCCGGTCGCATTGTGAAACTTTGGCTTTCGCCTATTTGTTATTGAGATTTCTCATTGGAGATCTCAATGTTTTTTTGGTGTTTGTCTGTGTTTGGGAGATTGGTAGTGTTGAGCCAGTCACAGCATTCACATTCTTTTACAGCTATTGTGCTCGGGAATTCGGTGGTGATGAGCCGATCACAATATGCTTTCCTTGGTCTCGTTGCAGGTTGTGCCTGTAACAGTATTTTAAATAAGGTCTTTCAGCTTTATTTAAAAACTTTTGTTCGGAGTTTTCAAATTTTTTTGGATTGTTGAATACGGAGTTAGTCAGTGGCAATAGAGCCTAACTGCACTCATAGAGATGGTTGTGTTGGAAGCGGTTGACATAGTAGTCAGTGGCGATAGTGCCTAACTGCACTCAAAGTCGTACTGTTCCAAGTGGTTTGAAATTTTTAGTCAGTGGCGATGGTGCCTAACTGCACTATAAAAATTGTAGTTTGTTTTGGTAAATTGTCCGAATTTGTTTGAAATTTTTAGTCAGTGGCTATAGTGCCTAACTGCACTGTTTTGGAGTTTTGGAGCGCTAAGAGATTTCTCTCTTCGTTTCATTTAATGAGTTTTTATAACTTATAATTTTTTGTTTTTCACTATTTCGTTTTTGACTTTTTGTCATTTACATTTTTTTACTTTTATTAAATTCTTGAGATTTTGTCGTTTGACATTTTCAGAGTTGATTTGCACTTTGAATCTTATATGATTCTTTTTCTTTTTTTTGAATTAGAAAGTTGATTATTAGAAAGTGGTTTATTTGGTTGAAGATTTCTTTCTAATAAAAGAAAGTTCCTTTCTTTTATTTTCGGGAGGGGATGTAATGTAACGAGTCTTTTAAGCCTGTTACATGATAGCGCGTTCTTTGCTTTAATTTGTAGGCAACAGGGTGGTGTTGCCATGTAAAAATTCATTTTTTTGAATCGGAAGTCGTGTAGTGGTCACACTGATTTTTTTTGATGCTGTCAGTTGATTTTGATATGTCACTTTCCGGCCGAACTTTATATAAAATGGAGTAATTTTAGAGCTCCAATTAAAATCTGGAAGTTGATACTTCCAATGGACTACATCCAGTCCTAATTATGTTGTGGCTGATTTGCCCTTGTCGGCATCATAATGGGATTGTCCATATTTTGTAAAAGGTTGGTAAAATTCTTCGTGGTTTCAAACCTACTCACGTGTCGCGTGGTTATTTGGATGGCAGACGTTAATAGTTTCCGATATTTGTTTCAGGATCTTTTGAACCTTATATATATTGAATTAATTCATCTACTGATGTAAAAACTTCCTTTGGAAAAGAAACGGTGAGTTAATTTGCATTTGGTCGTAAACATTCCGATCGGCATTTTTGTCGACGCTGAACATCAGCTAACGGTTATTCATGTTTCATTTCAGCCGTGAGGCGTTTCTTATTTATTTTTACTTCAAGACTTAAATTTTTAACGCTAGCCCCTACCGACATATATCATGGACCGCCTTGACGTCCCCGCGAAGATCAAAATCACCAAAATGAGCGTGGTTTGTTAGTCTATTCGCCGGAATGTGGTATGGTTTATAAAAACTTAACTTAAATTGACAAAAGTGCAATAATGACAGGACACAAATTAATTTCTGTTCCATCTTAGTTTTACACCTTAGAACTTAATATTAGAAAGGAATTTTCTTGTATATTGAGACCAGCAGCCTTCGGGTAATAAAATCGTTCAATAACTTTTGTGTCGATTTTTATTGATACTCCCCGCTTGAAGATTAAAAGTTTCCAGTTCCCGCAGGTGAGTCTATCCTTGGCATAGTTTGGTGTGTGCTCCTGGCGCCCGAATTTTCACTTCTACTTATTGTTTATTTATTTGGAGTACAACACACACTTTAAAATATATATTTTTTATTATTACAATTGTCGCAAGATTATATTTTTTTAATATTACAAAATTAAGAAAGTTTACTATGCTGTACTAACGCATTATACTAACTATCAAACAACTACTTTATAACTGTTGTTTTAATTAATATAATTATGAGTTAAGATAATTAATACTCTTCCTTAAGATAATCGACTTCTATGATATAATGTTCATAAGCCTACTAAAGAAAGAAACCAGTTTGAAAATTATTTACGGCAAGAAAATTGACCAGAAGCAGTGAACTCATTACAAGAAGTTAAGTATACAGTTAATGTTTTTAATTAAGACATTATAAACTAATTGGGGTACAGTAACAACATGTTAGTTACATAAATGGTAAGTAAAAAAGAAACGTATTTTTATGAAGTTTTGATAATTAATGGATTAACCAAATTGTAGCTTTCTGATATCGATCAGATCGAAGTATACGCTTTTATCGATCAACTGGACCTAATCAAATACACAATTATATTATAATGACTGTCTTTTGCTTCTAATAGTTGTGATACACCTAGTACACACAATAAAGCGAATGAGGAATGACTAGAGTTATTAAACAGGCCATAAAACAAATATAATTTTGAGTTCCAGAGAACATTGAATTAGGAAAATCTCAAACAACCACTTTTAGATCAATAATGAGCATAAAACTAAGTGATTTCCATAAGTGAGAAGATGCTGTTTACGGTGAAGCGCCAGGAAAGATCGCGAAATTCAAATTTTCTTACTTTTTTGCTATTTGCAGGTCACTGTCAGGTTGAATGTTGATTGAAATATTATACGCGAGCGTAACAATTAATATGACTTTACAGAATTAGGATAATTAAAATCATCAATACAATTAACCCTCTAAGTTTATACAGGGTTATTGGTAAAACATTAACAACCTCTTAAGAGGTCATTGTATTGGGACCAAACCTGAAATCGCGAAAAAAAATCAGCTGTTTATGTTCGTATAACTCGTCAAAATGTAGGGAACAGCTGATTTTTTTTTCGCAAGTTCAGGTTAGGTCACATAGTAGTTGTTCATAATGATGAGTAGGTACAATGACCTCTTTAGAGATTGTTAATGTTTTACCAATAACCCTGTATAATCCTATTGAATGACTATTTCATGAAATATCAATCATTGGTACAACCCGACACTGACCTGCAAATTGCAAAAAAACGTAACAAAATTTGTATTTCGCGGATTATCCCCCTTAAGAACAAAATATAGCACTATTAAAAAGTTACTCTAGCTAGATACAATCCTAGTCCATTTGCTAGCCATATAGATATAGAATCTGGTAAGTGTTACAAACATTACATTATAATTAATGTATGCACAAATAATTGCAATTTAATTGCCCAATCCTTATCTCAATGGCCGCAAGCTGTTAAAACTGTTCAAAACTTGATTAATTGCAAGCATGTGATTTATGCCATATGCTAATTAAATTAGTAAGCAAATTAGAGATTAATAGATACTCAATTATGTCTAATACAAACAACTTGACGCTTATTGTTAGGGTCGACTTTTGAATTTGTTTAAATTGAATTTGGTTGAAGTTGAAATCATGCGACAAACCGAAATGGGAGATTGTACTCATCATTATGAACAACTTTTACTAAGGAACCAAAGCTGCAATCGCGAAAACAAATCAGCTGTTCTCTACATTTTGACGAGTTTTGCGAACATAAATGTAGGGAACAGCTGATTTTATTTTCGCGATTTCAGGTTTGGTCCCATTGTAAAAGTTAATGAATATAATCTCCCATTTCGATTTGCCGCATGTTTTTAATGTCACCCTGAATAAATGCTTTTCGTGTTTGTGTGACGCCCTGGTTCTTCTAAACTACACAATGGATTCATGTTAAAAATAAATTTAATAAAGAAGTCTCGACGGTTGTAAAAACCGTGCGAAGCATGGGCCGGTCCACGGGTCGCCGGTTGACTATAAACAATCACTTATCTAAAAGCAGGGAAAGTTAAAACAATTCCCAATAAAGAAAAAAACTCAAGTTGACAATTTCCCTTTAAACTATTTTTTTTATTGTTAACCTCTGTTGTCCCACAGCTGGGCAAAGGTCTCCCTCAAAGTTTCCAAATTTTTCTTATCTTGTGCCTTCTCCGGCCAATCAGTTAGGAATGAGTACAAATCGTAAATTTAAATATTACAAAAGTTAAACTTACCAATATTCTGGTGTCCATGTCTAAACTCATGTACTATAGTTGAAGTGAACTCGATATCAATGGCGACCACGGTGTCAATCAGCTTCTTATAAATAAGAAAGAAAACGAATTTAAGACACTTTCTATCGTTGATTTTACGCTTGGACGCGTCGATACGGCCAAGATCGACGAATCAGACAACAATACCAAATAGTCCTCTTCGAAAGATGAAAATATACTCTACATGCATAAGAATTTGGATGAATAAAAATAGAAATAGAAGTAGGTTTGTTTTTATTAATAGCTGTAACCGAGGCAAGTTATCTAAGAGACAGTTACGTAATTTAAGTAATGTTGAATAAAATTTAAACGTTCGTAGATTTATTCGTTACTGGATTGTATGATTGAAGACACGCAGTTTATCTATATCTATACATATAATAAATCTGTAGAAGGGTCAATTCTGTACATTGAAAATATTGAAAAAATAAATAGCGGGGGGTGTTGCTGGATCGATACCAAACCCAAATATGTGATTAAAAAAATTTTTGTCTGTCTGTCTGTCTGTCTGTATATGCAGGCATCACGTGAAAACTAACGGTTCGATTTCGATGAAACTTGGTATAATTATACCTTATTATCCTGGGCATAAAATAGGATACTTTTTATCCTGGAAAAATACGTAGAAAAAAAAATCTTATTTTTCGGTTTTATTCATAGACGTTGTTCTGTAGAACCGCGAACACACGTTGCATTACCCGTAGTGGATAATTTTCCATTTCAATTTAAGAGAATACAGTTTCCTGTAGCTTTGTGTTACGCCATGACAATAAATAAGGCTCAAGGTCAGACCCTAGGAGTTGCTGGCGTAGATCTTACCGCGAGTTGTTTTTCACACGGGCAACTTTACGTAGCTCTTTCCCATGTGAGCAGTCCAAGAAATCTTCATGTTCATATTCCGGACGAGCTCACTAACAATGTTGTGTATGCTGAAGCTCTCAATTAACTTTCTGTCGCATTGTCACGATCACTTTTTTATTATTGCAAACTTTTCGTCATTGTCAGTAATTTACTGCTACATGCTATTTATCAAGGTCGGAATTACTATGAAAAAAATACTTACTACAGAACGCGAGCTCAACAGCAGTAGCTCAATAGAGGGATCTCCTTAATTATTATAGGCTTAGCCGTATTTGGGTCCAATAGATATTTATAAGATGTCATTGTCAGAGTTACTCAAAATGGAGAAATAAACCATCCACGCGAAAACCGACATCCGCGCGGACGGAGTCGCGGGCGGAAGCTAGTAAATTAATATAAACGAAGAAATGTTAAATGTTACGATTGCTTTTTCATAAGTTCGAAGCGACTATAATGTCGTAACTGTATTTTATTAATGGTACTCAATACTGAATACACATGCGCAAACAGTAACCATGAATTCAGTACATGATTCTAGACACCTTTTTGAAGTGAAAACTTCTTTAGGCATATTTTGAGATGGGAAAAAACTTTGAATTCGTAACACTGTTATCGTAAGCAACACCTCTGTTTTAAGTTTTGGTCTAATGGCCAAAACTTAAAACAGAGGTGTCGATCAAATAAAATGCATTTTCTTTGGGAAGAAAAACATTCAAACATATTTGTAAAATTACTATGCTCTTTCAAGTCTTCACTTCTGTGGACACTCCTGGAGCGCCACTATTTTTTTTTGGGTGGGAAACCATCCAATAACTTCTCCCGCTCCTGGGCGAAGCTGAGGGCATGTCAGACTTTTACTGACTAAAACCCACCCGTGTTCCTTCAGTTGCCTGTGCCAGGGGCCACGGTATCTCTTTCGAACAACCTGCGACCTTGACAGGCATCGGTCTTAGCGGACCCCGTTAGTTAGTGCTGACATCTCTTTGAGGTGCGCGTGGAACACAATGCGCCGTTGACCCGGGCCTGGTCCATACTAGACGGTGAGCTGCCCATTGCTCGCTGTCCGCAAGCCCGCGCCTACGGTGGCCGGGAATCGGCTGTAGACTCTTGATGCCCAGGGCGTCTCCTGCGGTGGCTAGGGGCGTGAGGGCGCAAAGATTGCCTCTCCCTCACGCGCTCCGCCTCCTCCTACGCGAGCATTACTGCTTCGCAGAAGGAGGCGATGGCTTCCCATGGGCTCTCGCTCCGTACCATGGCCTGGACTAGGGCCGGACGCGAGAGATCGCCGCCGCCGATCACCGCCGTGAGGACGCGGCCGTGCTCTGCCCAAGCTTGGCAGACCTCCACCGTATGCTCCACCGTGTTTTCGGCGATCCACAGAATGGTGACACCCGGGCGTTTCCTCCTGCCTTATCTGGAACAGGAACCTGCCGAAGCAGCTTTGTCCGGTGAAGACCTGCGTTAGGCGGAAGATAAGGATGCCGTGGCGCTTCTCCAGACACTCCTCAAAGAGGGGACTCATCTCTCCGCAATTGTGGCGTGCTCAGCACTAGGTTGCAACAGTCGCACTCTCCATGTCGTCATGAGATCCCGCCGGAGTTCTGTCCGCTGTGCCGTGATTTCTCGCAGCAGCGATTACTCCCCGGCGTTTTGCCTCCTCGCATCAGCTAGGTAATCTGCATTCGAGATTTATTTGCCAAAAATGTAAACAAATATAAATTAATGGAAAAAAAACTTTAATTCCTACACAATAAAGTTTAGTTTGCGCTACAACTTCAAACATTTTTATAACTTTTTCAATAGTGCTACTCACTCTCTAATCAACTTAATTGCTATTGAAATAAAGTTGATATTTGTTTTACTTGAAATAATATTAATTTGAAATATAACTTTGAATAGACTTTTATGCATTAAGAAGTTTGGCTGTTGTTTCCACAGTAGGCTTCCTACATCGCAAAACTTACTTGCAAGTTAATTGGAAGCTTTTACTAGCTTCTGCCCGCGACTTCGTCCACGAACAACCCGTAGCATTACATAGCCTGCCCGCGCTATTAATCGTTTTAGCAAGGTTTTAGCTTAGCGATCTTACTAAGTTTTGTCTGTTTGCTCGGCTGCTAAGGGTCCTAGCGTGATGTTAAATAGACTTTCTTAAAGCTTTCCTCAAAAATTGGGCTATAATGCAAAAATATTTTTTCTAATCCGACTGGTAGATTCAGAGCTTAGCGCGTTCAAACAAACAAGCAAACTCTTCAGCTTTATTATTAGTATAGTATATAGACTTTCTCTTAAATCGTCTTATTATAATACTAGCAGCGCCCCGCGGTTTCACCCACGTAAGTTTTGATCCCGTGGGAATATCGGGATAAAAAGTATCCTATGTGTTAATCCAGAAAATGGTCTATCTATGTGCCAATTTTCATTTAAATCTTTTCAACGGTTTACGCGTGATTTAGTAATAAACATCCAAACATCTTCACAAACTTTCACATTTATAATATTACTAGCTTCCGCCCGCGGCTTCGCCCGCAAGTTATGTCGATAAAAACTATCCCATGTCCTTCCCCGGGATGCAATCTATCTCTCTGCCAAATTTTATCGAAATTCGTTCAGTGGTTTAGGCGTGAAAAGATAACATACAGACAGACAGACAGAGTTACTTTCGAATTTATATTATTAGTATATGGATTATAAACGAGAAAAACTGTCCCACTGTAATATAGTTTATAACTAGTACGGGGGTCACGGGGGTCAAGGTTAATCGGTTTCATAACAACTTGAATATTATTATTGTGCACTGAGTTACTAATTAGATACTTAATCATTTAGATTTATAGATAAAAACTTTGCAACAAAAAAAACCGAAATCCAAAAAAACACTACAAAGTGAAAAATAACTTTAATTTCGGAATTCGGTGTCTTTGGATTTGTATTTTAGTTTTTGCCACCGACTTCCGAAATTAAAGTTATTTTTCACTATGCAGTGTTTTTTTTGGAAGTCAATTTTTTTTGTTAAAAAGTTTTTATTTCTCGCTTTTTAGTGGGTGTGTTTATAATGTATCTAAGTTACAATAGCCTAATGTCAACTTGCCCATCGCCTAAATAACTCTTGGTATTCCACCATCAGCTCTATTTCACCATTCGCATTGTGACGAGCATAAACTGCTTAGCAAGCATATTAAAGTAATCGAATCGCAACCCCTGAAATACATATTATTGAATAGTTCCGGTGGCCATCTGTGGTCTTCTTCATCAGTTCCATTTCACCAAGTGGTGGTTTCCGAGAGCAAATGCACAAATTACTATTAAAATACCTACAAGTTCCCTCAATTCCTCATGGATCCCATCATCAGAACAGGATTTTGATAAAAGTGGGACCAATCTAAAAGTATATTCTTTTAAAAAAATAATTTTCCAAATCGGTTTATAAATGACGGCGCACTGAGGTAACAAACATAAAAAAATACAACCGAATTGAGAACCTCCTCCTTTTTTTGAAGTCGGTTAAAAATAAGTATTAATGTAAAATTTGTTGAAAGGTTGATAATCTTTTGGCAAAATAAAGATTATGATTATGATTATTCACGTCTGGATTAGTAGCGCTATTCTGTATAAAAACTCGCCGTGAAAACTTAGGTGAAGTGAGCTGTCAAAACTGGCTATTCATAGCGTCGGGTGGAATGACAGCTCAGGTCAAGCACACTTCACCTTTTTCACGGTAAGTTTTTTTACAGAACTAGGATGTCATGTTTAGCATTGTCTAGATGACGGTCCGATTAAATGCTGTTAGACAATTTATTATCTAGATTATCTAACATACAAAAACAAACTACAGCGGAAACATAAAATTCAGTAACCAGAAAATCGATTACACGGAAAAACTAATCAATGAACTCTAAAATCTAAAAAAAAAACACTAAAATGTACCGAAGTAAAAGATTGTATAATGACTTTACAGATGAACAATTATCACGAAAAAAACTGAAAGTGAAGTAAACCGCTCACGTAATCCTTTTATTAGTAAATGCATCTTGAATATTGCAGCATCCATTACCCATTAATTTGTACTAATGTGTTTTAAACTGTTTAATTATACTGCAAACGTATAATTTCGAAATTCGTCATGAAGGGAGATTTTAATGAAGCATCAATGCTAAATATTTAAGTGTTAATTTCTTAATTTTTGAAATGGTTTTTTGCATTATTGCTGCTTTGTAGTAATATAGTTTAATTAATGTGTGTCTTAATTGCAATTATAAACACTCAGTTTTAGTTGTTCAGCAGCTTAGTATAGCATGTGCAGTGAGGGATAATAAGTGTTAAGCTAATTGACACAGAGGGCAGGACAGGAGGTGGAGCATAATTTGCCATATAGCTCTACATCCACACCCTACTGCGGTTCCGTCGAGGTAGTCCCCCTTTACCAGGTTGGAGTTACATCTTCACACTTGTGTCCGAAGACGATTCTGGGACTGTGTATCCTCTGTGCACTAAATCATGCAGTCAAGTAACCTGTGCATTGCCACCGACGACGCCGTGGATGTGGTGAAGTGTTGGGCCAACAAGATCTAAAATACAGGCGTGCCAGCGACACGAAGAAGAAGAAGATGGACATTCTACGTCAATTTACCGCGTTATAGTCATTTCATACAATCGTCAAAGAATGCCGTTTTTTTACATACAATTGTCAAAGAATGCCGTTTTTTACATACAATTGTCAAAGAATTCGTTCAGTTGTGATTCGAATGTACAGTTAATTTCCCTGAATTTACCTAGTGTGGACCATTAAATTTCCTTCACATTCAATCATTTCTTAAGGAGAATTCTATATTAATTTCATGCGGTATCGCTTTGGATTCAAACTTTCAACCTGAGATTCCTAAGGATAGCATTATACAGGATTACTATGAACTACTTTTACTGTGGGACCAAACCAGAAATCGCGAAAAAAAAATCAGCTGTTCCCTACATTTATGTTCGTATAACTCGTCAAAATGTAGGGAACAGCTAATTTTTTTTCCATAATCATGAGTACAATGACCTCATAAGAGGTTGTTAATGTTTTACCAATAACCCTGTAGATTAAAACGCATTAGTTCTGCACTCTTACGTCAGGTTAGAAACTCAGCCAAACCATGAATACAATAGCAGGAACTCGCAGCACCAGTACCTATGGTTCTTATATTTATGAGAGCAAGACCGACTCAATTTCTCCAGAACATTGAAGGTTTTATTGAAAAAATCTCTTTTTGAAACTTTAGTTTGAGTCCTCTGCTATCATTCCAATTACAGAATCGGAAAAAATTGGGAATCGGAATTGTTGCTGGAAAAATCGATTGTCATATTCGTTTGAATCGATTTTCATGGTAAGGACAGACTTACCATTGAACTGGTGAACTCTCACCTTGACAATATGCCTTCAAAGTTTCCATATTTTTTCAAGAACAGCCCCATTCATGTTAAACAAAATCTTTGTTCACGATTCCATGTTTCCACGATTTCTATGATCGTGGCCTGAATGATGCTGACCAAAATTCAAAGACTTTCCCAAATGCAATATTGCATTGATTTAGTGAAGATTTTGCGTGTATCTGAGAGGTCAACTAACATTGGTTTCGGCTTTTAAATAAACATGTTTTGAATCCCCAAGTTACAAGAGATCCGCTGCTCTAGTAATAAAAAGTTTAGAGTTCTTATAGCAAAAGCAATGCTTGTTTGTCCTGAGAATGGATGAGCTAACCTTCCTTTACGATCACTGATCTGTGTGCTAAGCCCTGGTTACTATAGAAATACAAGGTGGCAGGTACAGACGCCAGCACATCAAGCCACTATAATCTGTCAAATTTCTTAAACAGATTTTCAACTTTATCGCTAAAGCATAAGGTTCAAAGTTGATTGGGAAAATATTACAGTATCGGGTAGCTTGATGTGCTGGCGTCTGTACATTGACGCGCAAACTCTAACCATAAATCCAGCACATGATTATAGACAGAAAAATTGTCGTCAGTATTAAAAAAAAAACATTTATCATAGAAACATGGAATACCTACGCGGTCTAAACGTAGTACCTACACAGCATTTAAAAAAAAATGCTGTTGCTGTTAGTCTGCATCATCCCACTGCTGGGCAAAGGCCTCTCCCCATGACTTCCAGCTCTTTCGATCCAGAGTTAAAGCGGACCATTCGTCGTTTGTCGTTTTTTTAAATAACGTACGAAAAACTACGTCTATGTACTGAATCCGTGGTTACAAGTTGCGCGTCGATGTCCCTGACACTCTGTATAGGAATATACTTAATTTAATACATTTTAGGGGATAGGACACCAAAGTTTTCGTTTTTAACATTTAATTTAATACCTCTTAGTGAATAGGACACCAAAGTTTTCGTTTTTAACATTTAATTTAATACCTCTTAGTGAATAGGACACCAAAGTTTTCGTTTTTAACATTTAATTTAATACCTCTTAGTGAATAGGACACCAAAGTTTTCGTTTTTAACATTTAATTTAATACCTCTTAGTGAATAGGACACCAAAGTTTTCGTTTTTAACAACATTTAATTTAATACCTTTTAGTGGACAGGACACCAAAGTTTTCGTTTCTAACAACAATTTATTGGTAATAAGAATTGGCCTCATTGGCATGATGTCTAAAGGATGATTTCCATTAAACGGCTCGCCCCGCATCGGTTCGGAACGGATTTTACAATCATTAAACGATATTAAATCGTGTACACAGTATTTAAAGTCTATATTACCAAGCCGCGCACAGCAACTTGACCGCGGGCGTCTTCCGCGACACGCGATCGTAGCCGAAAGTATGCTGCGACGCGCGATCGGCTCCGTACGCCTGTCGTCCAATATTTTCTTTTCCTCTTCTGTGTTTATGATTATTTTCTTCTTCTTTAACCAACAATACTACGTCAACTTCAACCATTTTCAAAAATTAGAACACGTCAACGCGGTAGTAATGAAACGATTTGATTAGGCGCAGAAACGGATGCGTTCGCAAGTGGCGTGCGGAGCCGATCGTCTGCGTCGACATCCTGCCGGACGCGATTGGCTGTCGCCGCATGCGTTCGTATCCTTTCCGAGCCAATGCGATACGAGCCGTTTGGTGGAAATTATCCTTTAGTTGAGTAGGATGATAAAAGGTATCACGGATGAACACTGATTAATTAAATAACTGAAGTGAGAGGTTGACGAAAAACATGAAGAGGAGGATCGCTGTAATAATCGCTGGTCGTTTACAGCTTGTGCCCGCTTTATTATTTGTTGTTAGGCCGTGGATCGTGATGTCGGCCTATGTGGCTCGATCGGAAATCGTACAGTTGTACTACGCTGACATACTTTCCTGACGACCACGTTTCACAACGCCAGATTGTAAGTTGTACCCTTTTGTAAGCTTCTGGCTGTTGCTTGCACGTATAGGCTCGAGAAACTGTGAAACAAAGGAATGAGAGTCTCTATTAAGTCTGAGTTGCATCATCTGACTTTAACCGTAACTTTAACCATAACCGGCGATTTTTGTATGCAGTTTGACAGACTTTTGACGTTTGTTAAAGTTAAAGTAAGATGATGCAACCCAGGCTTAGTTATCTTTTTCTATTCCAACTTGGCTTGTATTTGAGTGAATGTTGAGTTCTTGATGTCGACCTACTTTGTTCTGACCAAGATTATGTCTGGACTTTAAAAGAGACTGTGACTTCTGAGTTTGTTTCGACTTTTCTTCTCAGAGTAGTCAGATAGGAAACGCTAACCTCATCATAAATCATAAATCGACCTGTGCGGCTAAATCATAACAGCCGCACATATCGATCGATCAGGTTAAGCTACGCTTGCCGCGGTTGGTCTGTGGATGGGTGACCATCTTTACATACCATGATCCCTCCATGCCTCGAAAAGCACGTTAAGCCGTTGGTCCCGGCTGTCATTCGTGGATCTTTGACAGTCGTTACAGGTAGTCAAAAGCCCGAAAGTCTGACAACCAGTCTTACCAAGGGGTATCGTATTACCCAGTAACTGGGTTGTGGATGTCAGATAGGCAGTCGCTCCATGTAAAATACTGTATTCAGCTGCTTCCGGTTAGAATGGAAGCCGATCTCAACATAGTTGGGAAAAGGGCAAATGAGAGGTTACATAATCTTTAAATAAACATAATAGAGCGAAATAGTAAGCCAATAAAATATTTCCAATTAACTATCAGGAAATTGCATCCAGCCAGCAGCGTGCAGCGATTAAAATTAATTTAAATCTTGTTAGAAAATTCATAATATTCATTTTGCTTCAGCACTATAGTCCTCGTCATTTGATGTTTGTTGGTGAGAAAGTTTAATAAAATATTACGTATTATAAAATATGACGTAACGATCTGAAACAATTAGTTTCTTGCGGTCTTGTGACTTTAAGTGCATTTCTGTAAGGACCTCACCTAAATCATTCTTTCTGTTTTTTTTTTGAGATAATACGCGTGTAAGACGGATGGGTATACCAAGCCTGCTTCGTGTTAATAGACGCACCAACAGCAGTGGTGGCCCATTGGTAACAGCCGCGAATTAAGAGTTGAAGGTCCTAGGATCGAACCCTATAGGATATAGGATTCTTTGTGAAAGACAATTTCATCACAAGGAAAACATCATCTGCCTAGCCTTTTCCCAACTATGTTGGGGTCGGCTGCCAGTCTAACCGGATGCAGCTGAATACCAGTATTTTATATGGAACGACTGCCTATCTGACCTCCACAACCCAGTTACTGGGTAATACGAGACCCATTTATAAGACTGGTTATCAGACTTCTGGGCTTCTGACTACCCGTAACGACTGTCAAAGATCCACGGATGATAGTCGGGACCAACGGCTTAACGTGCTTTCCGAGGCACGGAGGGGTTACGGTATGTAAAGACGGTCACTCATTCACAGACCAACCGTGGCAAGCGTAGCTTAACCTGACCTATCGACCTGTGCGGCTGTTATTATTTAGCCACAGGCCCCTCATCTCTCTTCATCACTTGGAAAACATCATAAGGAAACCGGCATGTCCTAGAACTTGAACCAAAAATTCGAAGACATGTGACATCTACCAACCCGTACTGGGCCCGCGTGTGTAAATTACAGCCCACTCCCACTCTGGTCCTAGCAGTGGGAAAATCATAGTCTAATTATGATAACAGCTGAAATTATAGACACGATGATAAAAGAGCAAAAGATTTAAGTAAGTTTGGTGTGGCTATGAGAAGTAGTCCTTGGGTACCGCTTAAAAACATAAGGACTAATAATAATTTTTACCTACTTAGATGAAAGTGTAAATTTTTCCGTTTAATTTTAATATTAGCACAAAAAAATATGTAGAAAAAAAAACAAAATTCTAATTTAACCGCTTGTGTGCGGCAGACTAAGGGTTAATAAATACAGTCTGTCCTATCCAACATTATCATTCTCCTGCCCTTATCCCAATTTAATTGGGATCGACGCAACTTGTCTTTTTCTTCCACACTTCTCTATTAGTCGTCATTGCAGTAATCACCCCCTTTCTAACCATTATCATCATTCACACAGTCCATCCATCGTTTCTTTGATCTTCCCCTACTCTTATAGCCATCGATAATCATGCTCAAAACTTTCTGTCCCGTCGAACAATGTTCTAACACATAAGTTCTCAATCTTATTTTACTCACCACCCACTTTGAGAATATTTGTTTTTCTAGAGCCCCCAATTTTTTTAGTTACCATCTGTCGCGAATCCAAGACCCCTCCGTGCCTCGGAAAGCACGTTAAGCCGCTTGTCCCAGCTGCCATTGTGGATCTTTGACAGTCGGTACGGGTCGTCAGAAGCCCGAAAGTCTGACAACCAGTCTTACCAAGGAGTACCGTTTTACCCGTAACTGGGTTGTGGAGATCAGATTGGCAGTCGCTCCATGTAAAATACTGGTACTCAGCTGCATCCGGTTACACCGGAAGCCGACCCCCACTTAGTTGGGAAAAGGCTAGGCAGATGATGATGATTTGTCGCGAATCTGAAACAGCTCTTGGATAGTCGTAAAGTATAAAATTTTCTCTGGATCTTCTACTGCCCCCTAAAAGTCTCAAACGCTAACAAGGGGGCGTTATACCCCACGTTGAGAACCTGTGGTCTAACATAAAGTACCTAATCAGCCTCATCATAACCTCATGACACAAAGCACATCAATAACGATGTCTCACAGTAATAATGTCATTAACATCGTCGTAACGAGTCATAAATAAAATGGCGAAACTAACAAACAATGATCTATCATTTTATATTGTGTCTTCACACGGCACTGATTCGCTAACGAACAGTGATTACTCGACATTTTTATTATTATAACACATTGTTGCGAAAATCATTGTCAAAAAAGTGTGTTTCATCAGAAACGTGCAACTCTGAAAATTCAGAATAGGGTTGACAATGATTTGATGTCATTTACACATAGTAGGTGTGAGTTTTTTGTGCTGATTGTAATAGTTATTTTGCTAGTTAGGAAATACTCACGTTCTACGAGTATATTGTCATCATAATTATGCCTCATACTGCCTAATAAAAGAGGGGCTTGTGGCAAGTAATAACAGTCGTATGGATCGATCGATCAGGTTAAGCAACGCTTGCCGCGGTTGGTCCGTGGATGGGTGACCATCTTGACATACCCAGCCTGCCTCGGAAACCACGTTAAGCCGTTGGTCCCGGGTGTTATTCGTGATCTTTGACAGTCGTTACGGGTCGTCAGAAGCCCGAGGGTATAACAACCAGTCTTACCAAGGGGTATCGTATTACCTAGCAGCTGGGTTGTAGAGGTCAGATAGGCAGTCGCTCCATGTAAAATTCCATAAATTATTCAGATGCATCCAATTTGACTGGAAGTCGACCCTAACATATTTGGAAAAAGGCTAGGCAGAGATGTGTTAAAGTCGGGGCTAACTTCGTTCACCATGTGGAAAAGACGGCTGAAAATACAAAGAAATAAAGTCCTTAGAATAAAGCTAACCTAACGCACTGGCTAAAATTACGCTTCTCCAGAAAGAAGAAATCAATCAAGGTCTTGAACCCTTGGTCTTTTGGTTTGGTTACAAAAGTAATTCCCCTATCCTAGCGGTGTTACAGGCCTAAAACAGATACAGTATAATTACAGCAGTTTGCGTCATTTTCAACTATCTCATTACACGGTACACGACTCAGATATTACTTTGTTTTAACTATTTATTTTTCCAATAAACTTGTCGTAATAGAATTGGAAGCTGAGCGAGAAATGAACGAGTTTAACGGAAATGACATTAGGAAGTCTGATTGGAAGATGAATTTGCTAATAAGAGTGAATTCGGACTAATTGAACGAAGATGAATTTGCTTATAAGAGTGAATTCGGAATCGTTGACCTCTTCAAGTTCTGAGTTGAGCTGCACGATTTTTGCCAAATGCGTGCACTGATTTGACAGGTCCGCTCAATCTGTGTGGTTATTTCCTCAAAAGACCACTTCAGACACCAATCTACATGGTCTTTACACGATTTTTTTTATTTTTTTTATTTGACTGTGTTTAGTTTAGTTTGTGATCTTCCTGTACGAGTCGCAATAAATACTTTTACTTTCTTTCTTTCATCTGACCAAGATTTTGTTTCGGCCTTTCTTCTCAGAATAGTCAGATAGGAAACTTAACGCCGACCTCATCTAGTTTAAAAAAATATAACTGACGTGTAAAAGTGTTTACAAACCTTACTTACAGAAAAAAAAATCATTTATCACTATAGTCCGCACGGAACTAGTTGAACGCGCCTTAGGTATGTGAACGGTGGGACGGAGGGGCGGGGGCGCTTGCTGTCATTAATCTCATGTGCGTTGGGAACACTAGGCAACCCGCGCCTCACCCCCGTCCCCACCTCAGGCGCGGTCAACTAGTTCCGCGTAGACTATAATTAAAGAATTTATCATAATCAGCCTATAATGTTCACTACTGAGATACAGGCCTCCTCTTAGGAGGCCCAGTGCGGGTTAGTAGATGTCACATGTCTTCGAATTTTTGGTTCTAGGACATGCCAGTTTCCTCACGATGTTTTGATTCACCGTTTTGAGCGCAGTGGTGATAAAATTATTCACACAAAATAAAGCGCCTGCCCCACGTAGCCGGGTCGTTACCTCTAGGACACCACAGCTCTCACTGAGATTGCATATGTATTTATGATTTACCAGCTGCGCCCCCGCGGTTTCACCCGCATGAGTATCGATCCCGTGGGGATATCGGGATAAAAAGTAGCCTATATGTTAATCCAGGGAGTCAGCTATCTCAATACAAAATTTTATCAAAATTGGTAAAGCCGTTTGAGCGTGAAAAAGTAACAAACATATAAACACACACACTCACCAACTTTCGCCTTTATAATATTAGTGTGATTTAATACAGCTGCCGATCATCCAGAACTCCATTGCAACAAAATGGCGTAATTTCATCGCCATCTCTTGATCCAAAAAACGCGCAATAGGTACAAGAGCAAAATAATAATTTGGTAAAGACTTTTAAGACAAAACGGTACAAATATGTGTTCTAAGTAAAATAGAAGAGACCAAGCAAGAAACCATTAAATAACAATAACCTTATTGGAAACAGACCTTCATTTTTTGGCTCGTCCGCTCCATTTCTTCCTAATTGCGTGCAGCCTTATGAAAGTGATTATAAACTGTTTTTTCGAAACGCCAATCAGTGATTACACAATCACTGAAACATTGGATTACTCAATCTTGAATTTAGTGATTAACTTTATCATAGATAGTTGCGTCATTTATAAGGGTCAATGTCCGTTTCAGGGGCTAAATAAGCGTGTTCTGCTGCATGACCCCTGTAACACAGGTTTTGCCTAGCACGGGGGTCATTTATCATTTATTTTGGACCAGGCTATTCGCACGCTTAAATTAAGTGTCACTCTGTATTTGTGTGCCTTTATATGTCAAATAAATTTATTATTATTACTAGCTTCCGCCCGCGACTCCGTCCGCGCGGATGTCGGTCTTCGCGTGGATGGTTTATTTCTCCATTTTGAGTAACTCTGACAATGACATCTTATAAATATCTATTGGACCCAAATACGGCTAAGCCTATAATAATTAAGGAGATCCCTCTAATGAGCTACTGCTGTTGAGTTCGCGTTCTATAGTAAGTATTTTTTCCATAGTAATTCCGACCTTGATAAGTAGCATGTAGCAGTAAATTACTGACAGTGACGAAAAGTTTGCAATAATAAAAAAGTGATCGTGACAATGCGACAAAAAGTTAATTGAGAGCTTCAGCATACACAACATTGTTAGTGAGCTCGTCCGGAATATGAACATGAAGATTTCTTGGACTGCTCACACGGGAAAGAGCTACGTAAAGTTGCCCGTGTGAAAAACAACTCGCGGTAAGATCTACGCCAGCAACTCCTAGGGTCTGACCTTGAGCCTTATTTATTGTCATGGCGTAACACAAAGCTACAGGAAACTGTATTCTCTTAAATTGAAATGGAAAATTATCCACTACGGGTAATGCAACGTGTGTTCGCGGTTCTACAGAACAACGTCTATGAATAAAACGGAAAAATAAGATTTTTTTTTCTACGTATTTTTCCAGGATAAAAAGTATCCTATTTTATGCCCAGGATAATAAGGTATAATTATACCAAGTTTCATGGAAATCGAACCGTTAGTTTTCACGTGATGCCTGCATATACAGACAGACAGACAGACAGACAGACAGACAGACAAAAATTTTTTTAATCACATATTTGGGTTTGGTATCGATCCAGCAACACCCCCCGCTATTTATTTTTTCAATATTTTCAATGTACAGAATTGACCCTTCTACAGATTTATTATATGTATAGATTTATACGTCTTTTCATATTTCTCGGGACCCTGGGGTCCCGGACCTTTGGAAGGCGTACGAGGGGCCGAAGCCAACTCGCAGAGGCCCGTTAGACGTTTTTAATTAAATGAGGCACCAATCGACGATTATCCCTGTTCGCACTATGCAAGTGCACGCAAGAACAACCCCCGGTTGGAGTACGACTATTGCAAAACATGGAAACAAAAATATTGGATTATGGGTTTTGGTGGCTAAAGTGAACTGGTTATCTATGGAATAGTAGATTGTTATACAAGGGTCGGAAGGAATCAATTCCCATACGAGGCATTTAGACGCCCGAGCGCAGCGAGGGCGGCTATAGTCCGAGTGGGAATTGATGACTTTCACCCGCGTTAAACACTCTACTTTTCATTTCGAATTTAAGGAAAGTAAAAAATAGTAGTTTTCCTAAAATATTTATTGATAATAATTACATGAATAATAGGTACCTATTTATTAGTCTTTTTTAAATTTGAAGTATGGAACACACCACGTCACCGCCACATGAGTAGATTCTGTGTCACCACCGCGGGCCGTCCAGCTTACTAGGGCCCGTATTAAGTATTATCATTCTGTCTGCATTCTTACTTTTACCATTTTTCATAAATTACTTAGAAAACACGATAATCTTGATAAAAATTACTAAAAATTGTGTTGCGACGTGACACTTTTTAGTGCTGACCGTCCACCCAACTTTCTTATTTCGATTCAAAACTTGCATACAGCCTAATCGATACTCGCAATAAAAAAAAATGAAAAAAAATTGTACGAACTGAATAAAAACTCTTTAAACCAACAAAATGTATTGAAATGTAAAGTGTTTGCAGAATATCCAATCTATAGAATTAATTAATTATCATCATTCTCAATAAAACTTCTGGTAAGCCTACCTAAAAAATGTTTACTGGGAATTCTGTAGTAAACTATTAGAAAGTATCTAAAATAAAATCCACAATAAATAATTGTCCAATAAATTAAAATAACTTTAAACAGCGAGCGCATTCCGAATATAAATTCAATTATAGAAGCATTTCGGCGCGAAATTCAGTAAATGAGGTACCTATGGCCTGTCTGTTATTGACATGATATTAGAAGAGATTGAAATGATATTAGAAAAGCATAAATCATTATTATAAACAATGCTTATTGTATTTATTGCTTAAAATAATTTTATTTTGTTTTCAAATATCGATTACATTCGTCATATTAATTACTCGAGTCAATCGAAATTTAAAAAAAAATTGTTTGGAATAATCGCTTTCACACATCATTGCAATAAAAAAAAATAATAATGGTCGGCGATTTTGAACACAAATTGTGTGGTGGTAATGATTAATATGTATTATTGAACCTGTGTTTGAATATTACGTTAAAACCTGGGTGGGCATTTTCGTGTTGTTTATAATATTATCAATAACATTTGTCACATTTTAAATCTTGTCTACATCTGTGTGTGTGAAATTTGTGAAAAGTAAAAATGTAAACACACACGATTGGCGCGAAACTTCGACATTAGATATCAAAAAAAACTTCATTACCACTACTTATTTACCTTAAACTATGGATGAATTCGTTAAATAATTAAATGATGTATATTCACAGCCCCATATGGTAAAGTCAGGATGTTCGAAATCCCCAATTTTTATTTTTTTTAGCCTCGACCACAACTGACATCAAAATGGCGATTATCGTACCTATGTATGTTGAATTTATTCAAGGTAAATTATTAACTTGTGCGCTAAATATGAAAGATTTAATGGCGTTAACATAAGAGCTTTCTATCCAACTCTCCTAATTAACGCACATTCATAAGATTTGATGGGTAGCATAATAAATATTTACATAATCAATTAAGGGTGTCGTACGTCTGACTGAGCTGACTACCTAACTAAATTTAGTTCTATTTTTAAAGTTCATTCCCGCCCTAGGGAGGGAAGCAATTACTATGAGTCTTTCCCGCCCAAGGGTGGGAAGCAGCGTTTTCCACACGCTATTCGGATCAAACAAACACTACTTTCCGAGTATGAGAGATGAAAAAACTTTAGCGCCTGCCTGACCGATGTTCTATATAAATTGCACAGATAAAATTACAGGGGGTGACCTGCACTCTCAATAATGGGCCCCCGAAAACGGTCGCTAGCACATAGTGTCGTAGCGACAAGGGGGCAACATGTCCTGAGGTGCTTATGAGGAGTGGAGAGGTATTCCATGGCTATCAGGACAATCCCGGAAGTACGGTCAAGATCCCTACCAGCATCTCACTTGAATACTTCCTTCCTCCGAGCACGTTTGCTCTTGCGAATCTCCACTCAAGCCGGCCAATAAAGGCAAGAATGAGGTGGGAGCTCTGTTCCTCGTCATTGTTCACTCCAGCTGGCCAATAAAGGCAAGCCAGAGGTGAGGAACAAGACTTCTCCCTGGAGATAGGGTCCGTGGGTTCACTACTGCCCATCAGCTCGCCACATGCTGCCCTGCGGGTTTATTATTATTATTCATTTTGGACTGTTTATAATCTAAATATTCTTTTGACTACTGTTTTTGCTTTAAACAATTATTTACGTAACATAAGCCTATAATGCTCCTACTGCTGGGACACAGGCCTCCTCTCTATGAGAGAGAGTGTGGGCCATAATCCACCACGCGGGCCCGGTGCGGGTTGTTGGTTGACACATGGCTTCCGAATTTTTTGTTCTAGGATGTGCCGGTTCCTTCACGATGTTTTCCTTCACCGTTTCGAGAGCAGTGGTGATGGCAAAAATTACACAAAGTATATAAAGCGCCTGTTTGGGTTCGAAACCACAACCTACAACTCGTAAGTCGGGGTTGATAAGACTGGGTCACCACTGCTCATTTACGTACGTATAAGTTTAAACGTGTCATGTTCGTGAACGGGCGCCGTTGGTTGAGACTGGTCATCCTCATAACTGGCTTATTATTCTGAATTGTTTCTTCATTTGTGTCTTTTTTTTTACATTTTTCTCACATAAAGAAGCAACAAGAATAATGTACCCAGGATTTTGTAATATCTTGATTTAAAAGAGTGTCCATGGAGTTTCTTGCCCGTTCTTCTCCATAGAGATCTACGTTTTAGAATGGGCAACTAGCTTCAACTTTCTGACAGGCTATTTAATTTTGACAACTCAAAAGTGCCTGTACATGGTTTAATTGAAATAAATGCTTTGAGTTTGAGTTTGAAATACACGAACCGTACCTATTCGTTTTTTGAGAAAGTCGAGCATCTATTCTAGGAATTTTGGTGGTCTATTTATATAGCTACATAATGTAATGTGGTAAATACAGGGTGCTTTAGGACATCGACGCGCAATGTGTAACCATGAATTCAGCACATGAATCTAAACCCCCTAGCGTAGAAAATTTTCATCCGTTCAAATCAATCAAAATCAGCTGATTCAGAGAAAAACTTTTTTACAGTAAAAAAAGCAACCGACTTCCAAAAAAGACACTAAAAAGTGAAAAATAACTTTAATTTCGGAAGTCGGTATCGTTGGGTTACATAGCACTGTATAGGCAGTCGCTCCATGTAAAATACTGGTATTCAGCTGCATCCGGTTAGACTGGAAGCCGACCCCAACATAGTTGGGAAAAGGCTAGGCAGATGATGATGATGATGGTATCGTTGGGTTCGCATGTTCGTCGTTTGCCACCGACTTTCGAAATTAAAGTTATTTTTCACTTTATAGTATTTTTTGGAAGTTGTTTTTTTTTGTAAAAATTGTTTTGTTTTTCACTTTTAAGTTGTACTTACCCCACACAAATTCGTATAACACTACTTGCTATGTAAATTTCAGTGACAGGAAGTCATTGTAACATCTATATATATAAAATTCAAAGTCCTGACTGACTGATTGACTGACTGATATATCAACGCACAGCCCAAACCGCTGGACCTAGAGACTTGAAACTTAGAAGGTGTATTCTTTGTGAAGAGTAAGTATCCACTAAGAAAGGATTTTTGGGAATTCAACCCCTAAAGGGTTAAAATAGGGGATGGAAGTTAATATGAAAGTCCGACAGTTTTGAAGTTAGGATCTTCTAATTTTGTATTTAGGCTGATAATTGAAAATTAATTTATACGTGTCTCAGCGTTTTTGATAATTCCACCCCCCCAAATTTAAAAAGGGGGATGAAGTTGTGTATAGAAAGTCATTAATTTTCGACGTAAAAATCACAAAATTTATTATCTAGGCTTATGATTGGAAGGTAACACAACGGTGTTGTTAGAATTTCATCCATTAAGGGGAAAAGGGGAAAAGGGGGATGAAATTTTGTCCTGACTGACTGACATATCAACGCACAGCCTAAAACGCTGGTCGGTACCGCTGGGTAGAGACATTAATTTTGGAGAGTGTGTTCTTTGTGAAGAGTAGATATCCAATAAGAAGGGGTTTTTGGAAATTTAACCTTTAAGGGGTGAAAAGAGGGGATTTTGTTTGTATGAAAAATCTTATTCCTTGAGTTAATAACCATGAAACTTGGCACGAATACTTATCTAAATAAATTATGAAGTTTGGCTTTTTTTTTCTAAACTACCGCCTGAAGGGGGATTGGGAGGTGTCAAAGTTTGTATGGAAGAATTTTAACGCGTTTTCCGATTAACTCGAAACTCAGTATTTATATTTAAGACCGAAAATAAAGAATAACGTGTATCATCGTTTTTCGAAAATTTACCCCTAACGGGGTGAAAAGTTATTTTATAGGGGAAGACTTTACTGCGTGGCTTGATTAACTCGAAAATTGGTATAAAAATTCTTTGAGTCGAGTAATGAACACATCCCAAACTATTTTACGAAATTCCACCCCTGTGGGGGTGAAAAACGGGGATACAGTTTATAAGAAAAATCTTATTCATTTGGTTAATAAACTTGGCAAGAATACTTGCCTAAGCAAGTAATAAAGTTTATCATTATTCGTTTATCAAAACACCACAACACCCCTTGTGTTGGGGTGTTAAAGTTTGCGTGGAAGAATTTTAACGCGCGATCCGATTTACTCGAAACTCAGTATTAATACTTTTGACAGAAAATAATAAATAATAACAGCCGCACAGATCGATCGATCAGGTTACGCAGGCTACGCTTGCCGCGGTTGGTCTGTGGATAGGTGTCCATCTTTACATACCGTGACCTCTCCGTGCCTCGGAAAGCACGCTAAGCCGTTGGTTCCGGCTGTCATTCGTGGATCTTTGACAGTCGCTAGGGGTGGTCAGAAGCCCGAAAGTTTGACAACCAGTCTTATCAAGGGGTATCGTATTTGGGTTGTGGAGGTCAGATAGGCAGTCGCTCCATGTAAAATACTGGTACTCAGCTGCATCCCGTTGGACAGGAAGCCGACCCCAACATAGTTGGGAAAAGCCTAGGCAGATGAACAATCAATAGTAAGTGTATGGGGTTTTCGAAAATTATTGACCCCTAATGGGACAAAAAGTGGTAATTCGATTTATAAGGGGATTTTAATATAATAATAATTGTTTATTTCAGAAATCAGGTTCCATTTTGTTAGTATTACAGTCTTAAAAATAATGTTAGTACGTAAAAATATTAATCTAATCGGGCATGAAAGGAGAACCACTCATCTCCTGTTGCAAAGAGAGTGCCACCCCATCCACGCCTGCAGCATTGGTGAATCCCACCGTTCAGACAAGGTCTTCAGGAGAACGTTAGAGGTGACCCGTATCCGACTCAACACAGCGAAGAAATCCTGTGTGCGCGCTTCTGCGAACATGGCAGATGCGCTGCACCACGGCGGCAGCCCCAGCATTCCCCTGAAGGTGTTGTTATATTGGACGTTGTTACATTAATGAGTGCCTTGATAAACTCTAAAAAAATGGTACAAAAAAATTTGGACTTGAAACTTGGCACAAATAATTATAAAGTTCGAATTTTTTTTGAATTCTAAACTAACCCAAAGGGGAGATTGGGGGTGTCAAATTTAGTATGAAAAAATTTTAATGCGCGGTCCAATTAACTCGAAACTCAGTACCTATCTAAGACCAAAATAAATAATAAAGTGATTCAGAGTTTTTCGAAAATCTACCACTAATGGGGTGAAGAGGGGTAGTCAATTTCACAGGGCAGAATTTTATTATGAGGCTTGATTAACTGGAAAATTGGTATAAATAATCTAGATTATGTTTCGAAATTCCACCCCTATGGGAATAGAAAGATATGTTAGATAGTTTATATGAAACATCTTATTCATTTGGTTAATAAATTAGAGACTTGGCAATATTTGGGTCAGTAAATAATAAAGATTGTCACTTTTAGTTTAAAAAATCCCTCACAGAGGATTTGGGGGGTGACAAAGTTGATGGATTAGAAAAATATTTAACCCGCTGTCGGATTAACTCGAAACTCGGTACTACTAAAACAAAAAATACTTAAAAAAAGTGATTTAGGGTTTTTCAAAAATTGACTCCTACGAAGGTGGAAAATTCTACTGCTTACTTCCATTAACTTGAAAATGGGTATGGGTCTTTGAGTCAAGTTACGTACACATCCCAAACGATTTTTCAAAATTACTCTCCTGGGGGGGTAAAAAGCTGGGATACAGTTTATTTGAAAAATCTGATCCCTTTGAGCTATAAACTAAAAAATTGGCCCGAATACTTATTTATATCTAAATAAATGATAAAAATCATAAACATACATTTTCGAAATTATAAGAGGAAAGTACGAATTTCACGCGGACGAAGTCGCGGGCAGAAGCTAGTCATCAATATAAACAAAGTGGCAAAAATATGTATTATTGAAGTTAACTCAAAAACTACCCAAGCAAAGTTAATACAATTAATATGGGAACAGCCCTGAGGCGTACCCTATTCATTCAAAAAATAATTTTTGAAATCGATTTGCAATTGCCGGAGATCTCGCGTAATAAACATACAAAAAAAACATACAGTTGAATTGAGAACCTCCTCCTTTTTGAAGTCGGTTAAAAAGTGCGGTCAAAATGTATGGAGCAGCAATTTATTTTTTAATAACTGACAAAAACTTTTACCTCAGGGGGGTTCAGAATAACAGGGTGCTTGGCGATATCCCTGCCACCCTGTATTACATATTTTTATAATCATAAATATATTCAATTACTATATTTACAGTCAGTGTAAACATAGCACCAAGCCACCAAGGCACCAAGCCGGGACTAGACGGATCTTCAGTACTGAAGACCGAGAATAAACAAGAACAAGACCTATGACTAGATTTTATGCTTCTTCTAGCTGAAATTTATTAATTGGTACTGTGAGCGCTATACGCGTGATACGCGTGTGTTGGCTAAATAATAACAGTCGCACAGGTCGATCGATCAGGTTAAGCTACGCTTGCCGCGGTTGGTCTGTGGATGGGTGACCATCTTTATATACCGACACCCCTCCGTGCCTCGGAAAGCACGTTAAGCCGTTGGTCCCGGCTGTCATTCGTTGATCTTTGACCGTCGTTACTTACGGGTAGTCAGAAGCCCGAAAGTCTGACAACCAATCTTACCAAGGGGTATCGTATTACCCAGTAAATGGGTTGTGGGGGTCAGATAGGCAGTCGCTCCATGTAAAATACTGGTATTCAGCTGCATCCGGTTAGACTGGAAGCCGACCCCAACATAGTTGGGAAAAGGCTAGGGAGATGATGATGGGATGATGACTGTGAGCGCTATACGAGCTCATGGTACCAGGATGACTGAATTAAAACAAAGTTTGTTGAATAACTTTGATAATTATGTCTGTATACGTTAATTACATTTTTATAGCAAGTATCACATCGTTTGTCAGCTAAATTGATTCCTACTGCTTTTTCTACCTTCTAAATATAAATCAACGTTTCTGTCCTAATTTTCCCATCAACTTATCAAAATATTCATGAAGGTTGCATTTAAGCATATCATCTAATAGGCTATAATCTCTTCAGTACTACTTACATAATAAAATTTCCTTGACCAAGGAACTAGAAATCGGAATCAATTTCTTATGGCATCTGTTGAGTAAATATAGATTAACGTTTTTGTTTATCCTAATCCATAATAAAAGTCTTTAACAGACCTTTTTACAATTGGCCACGGAAAGCCGAACACTTGGAAGTCAGTGACGCGGCACGATTCGTAATGGACCCATCTAAGATTGCCAGAGATAGCCAACTTTTATTTTGAGATGGAATATAGTAGGTAAGCAATAATAGACAAGCCATTTCTTTGTTGTAGTTACAAATTCCAACAATATTTGTTTATATTTATCTCTCTTGGTGTAACTGTATCTATGCTAAGCACCCACGTCTCAAAGTATTTTATTTGCTTGGCCGAGAGGTGAGACTGAGAAACGTCCCAGTTAGCATTGGTTCCAGTTCTTCAGGAGTTACGTTCCGTTGTCCATACAATAGATGGTTCTATGTCTTTCCAAATTGCAACGGTAGTTATCCTGTTTTCGACAGCGCGGCAGCGTTGTCTAGATTATCATGCATATGCCTAAAAGTCTGTCTGTCTGCACGGCTCTCCATTATTGCAACAACTGAGGTAGTTTTCACCGCTGTGACGTTTACTGTACAAAGTTTGCTACGTAGTTATTGTTTCCAATGCTAGTTCTTATTAATTACAATGAATGTAACATTTCCTTGAGATGTCACGTGTTCAAAAGATACAATCAATGGATCGATTGGTTTTCGATAAAGGTTGTCAACCACTGCTTACACTGAATTGTAACAGTGAGTCTATAAATGAACTACCACCAAAGTCGAACACAAACCTTCGATCCAACAGCCAAGATGTCACAACGTCTTGACAATACGGTATACTCCACTTAAAATTATTTATTATTCAAAACAAATAATAATAGTTCAATGAAAATGGTTTTATTGAGTGAAAGTGTTACAGTGTTTACCTACAGTGTTTTGTTTTTTTCCGTTTCTATTGACATGGTCTGAATTTGTAGGAACTATGCTTTGGAATGGCCAACTAGCTTCATCTTTTTGATTGACGGTGACTCCTTGACAATACAAAAGTGCCTGTAACCAGTTTATTGAAATAAATGCTTTGAGTTTGAATTTTTGGACTGAAATAGTTTTTTACCATCGCCCCAAAAATGTTATGTGGTTTTGTCAGTGTTTTTCGCCTAATAAACTTTACAGATCATGAATTTCAGTTGTTTAACGGTTACCTGTTAACACTCCACGTGTGACACTTCACTGTTATAAATATATAAACTTCTTGGGTTTTTCAGAAATTATGGGTCTGGTGCCTGTTAGCACTTCATGCTGGATCAGTCTGGGGCGTAGCGCAGCCTATCACAGTTCGGACACCACCTAGCAATCCTTCCACTATTGAAGCTCAGGCCAAGTTTTTCCAGTAAGTACTTCTACTTCTCACTACTTCTATGTCACCCACATCTCTTTTAGTATCACTTATATATTTAGATATACTTAAGCTTTAGAGTTTAAGCGCGATAGCTTCTCTTCACTTTTGTTAAAATATGTATTAAGTACTACAATTTTCAAGCCACAAAGAGAGAATTTAGGTCCAGACACTTAATGACTAATTTAGCCTTGTTTTAAAACTTCATTTTCAGTATCAACCTTCATGTTAATTAGTTTCTATTATTGCTGGCATGCAAATAAGTTTCAACATAGCCAAACATTGACATACTTTGCGCTATGGCAATTATAGAAAGGGGTTTGGTGACCAAAATGTATCTTTTGTTGGCATTCCATTCACTATTGGATACGCTAAACTAATGTTAAATAAGATTATGCTCAGATTTTGAAACATTTTCAATTATGTCTTTAGAGGCCACTTTAGTTCGAAAAATATTACTGAAAATTGAATCATACTATTGAAAAAAATATTCCTGCTTTTTTCCTATGGCGGTTGGCAGACTCTCAGGAAGCCACAATCTTTCCATAGTACATTTTTCCATAGTGCATCTTTCCATAGTACATCTTTCCATAGTGCATCTTTCCATAGTACATCTTTCCATAGTGCATCTTTCCATAATATTATAAGTAAGGATGGAAAATACTTTGCTTTATAGGGATTTTTTCTCAGTACAGTTGAGTCCATACAAGATAGAGTTCGGTCACGTCTGCGAGGACCCTAACACTTGGGAGCAGCGTTACGAGAAGAAAGACTTTAAGAACCACAGGGACATGGGAAAAGTAATAAACATCCTTTATCTCGCTCTGTCTCTAACCTCTTTCTATTTTCTTTCTCTTTCCCGCTTTGCTTCGCTTGGCTGAAGGTATAGACACTTGCCGAAAGCTGACGAGTATGATCAGGGACATCGGTTGGGCAGCGAACGACACTTCACTGAAAGACATGAGAGGGCCAAGCCCTCGGATGGAGTGTTCTCTGCCAAAGTATGCTTTCTATGCTTCATATTATTATTAACTTAATCGCAGGATTTTCGTTGTGACTAAACTAATACTTTAATTACATTTTTGTTTGTTACGATTTCTTCAAATTAAATTATCGACCAATGACAGTTTTGAACTTAAGAAAAATCCTGCGAGATTATATTTATAATACTTACATAATGTATCCCAATGTGCATTTGTTGTTTTTCTTCAATAACGATATTTATTCATGCAAATTCTTGAACTATACCTACTTTATAAATGTTTTATAACAATTTCGTAATGCTAACTTTCTATCTTTTTTTTATTAACATTAATTATTAAACCATATGACTTTGTGTATCTACCAAATAACACAACATGCATTTTAAATAACCTTATAATTGGTAGCGGGACATCGACACACAATCTGTTAGCATAACGTATTCCACATTAGGCACCGGCTTAAATGGCACCTTAGTGAATGACACACAGTGGCACATTCACTCAGGTGCTACTTAGGCGGGTAATACGTCGTTAGCAAGGATTTAGAAAATTGCTGTTCAGTACATTTGACCGCGTATGTGTTGCACTTTTCTATGAAACAGCAGATTTTTTTTTGGTAACCGATGAAAAATTTCTGAGCAGGATGGTCTAGAATCATGTGCTGAATTCATGGTTACAGTTTGCGTGTAGATGTCGCTGCCACCCTAGTATTTCTGTCTAGTACTTATTAAACAAATTAATAATTAACTGACGGAAATATAATCAAACCTGAACCTGTAAAAGTCGCATTTTAATGAATTTAAGGAACAATTAATAGCATTACTGTTTAAATATAGGTACGATGGGGTGACAAAAAGGGAGGATATGGGGAACACTATTGGGACCTGAACCACGCAGGTAATGCTGGTAACATCGGAGACGATGGCGATGATGGTTCGTACCGCGAGAATGATCACCACCACGGCCACTATGATGAACCCAGTAACAATTCTCCAAGCTACGGTCATGATGACACACCGTCATACGAAAATGATGATTACGATCCAGAAAAATCAAGCTATGAAGAGAGAGAAAGGGCTAAGAGAGCCTATCCTAAATCAGAAAGAATACGCAAGTACGCAAGTTCAGAAAAGAAACATCCAAAATCATCCGAACAAGAATCTGAGGAAGAACCTAAGCCTAAAAAACAAAACCATAAGAACAGGGAAGAGCAAGAAACAGCTGAAACTTCTCAAGAAGAAGAAGAATATGAAAATGAGGAAGAAGACGAATTCTATGAAAAACCAAAGCCAAGGCGTCAACATTATAGGAAGAAAGAAGATGACTCGTATAAAACGAAAGAAGAAGACCCTAAGCCGAAAGAAAAGAATCAAGTAGTGCTAGTTGTGAGTCACAATGATGATGAAGAGAAACAGCAAAGTCAGTATGTGACTAAAAATCAACCCGAACAGTCTCAATACTTGCCTCAAAATCAACCTGCGCAGTCAAAATACTTGCCTAAAATTCAACCTGCACAGTCACAATATTTGCCTCAAAATCAACAAGAGCAGACACAATACTTGCCTCAGAATCAACAAGAGCAGACACAATACTTGCCTCAAAATCAACCTGCTCTGAACCAGTATTTGCCCCAGAATCAGGCTCAATCGTCACAGTATTTGCCTCAGCAACAAGCTCAGCTTCCATACGTGCCTAAGCAGCATCTGGAACCTCCTCATTTCGTACCATACGAAGGTGGGGCAGGAGTGAGACAGCATCAGCAACCAGAAGTAAGTGCAGCAACCACCGTCCCAAGACTTTTCCTAGAACCTTCAACTGGTCATGTCGTAGACAGAACGACAGGCCAAGCTTACGTACTGCAGCCAATAGCGCCGCGTAGTAATTACAATTAGAAAGTTGTACTAACAAATTAGTTTAGTAATGTAGTTTTGTTATAGTTATTTATTTTTATAATTAAAGTTTTGCTGTTGTTATTTTGTGTTGTCATTTCTGGTGCGACTTGATCGAAGGCTTTTGTAAGCTTTGAATGTACCCATGTCCATTGCTCAATTTAAATCGAAGCGAGAAACTATAGTGAGGCAAACATCAACAATTCTATACAAGTCAAACCACTGTGTCATAGGTTATCTAATTCCTAGATATTTTTCGGTGTTATTGCTGCTTTACGGCCAGGTGAATATACTCGTAAAATTATAACCACAAGTGTGCAGCAAATGTAAATGAGCAAATTAACGTCTTTATTGCTGGAAAGTATAGTACTAACCAGTCGGAGAACCAGACAGGAAAGGGAACCAGCTTTCCAGTTAATAACTTTAGGAAAATCGTGTTGTTGTGAAGGTATTATCTCAAAATATCTTTACGGGGTAAAGTACCGTTTAGATGGAAGACAAAAAACTTTTAGAAAAACCTTTAATGCTCTCGAGACGTGATCGGCAGATTCAGTTTTTGTCACAGCTTTCCTATTAACGGAAGGCAAGCGAAATTTGCAACTACTGAAGAATTTCGTTTTATTTGTGAACTTTTTTACGATAGGACGGACATCAATCACTCCGCAGCAGAAAGCAAAAACAACGCTGACAACGATTTATGATGAGAATAATAAATAGCAATATTTTCTCAAGTGATCAAGATAGTTTTTTTTAGGAAATCATTAATGATATCGTAGCTATAAAGTCTGTACAGAACAGAAAAAAAAACTCGTCTACCTACGTTCATTTCTTTATGTTTAACTTTTCAAGTAGAAACTGTTTCTTGTTCGTTAAAATTTTTGCTTCAAGAATTTGATCACAAATAATAACTGTAGGTTACCGTTCCGTATCGGGTTGTAGGGCAACAGTATTAACGTTACATAAGACGTTACATAGCCCGTATTATAACATTATGACGTCATATTTTGCTCTTGATATAATCTGCATACCACCTTATACTTACTTAGTTATAATCTTTATGCGTGTCTTGTTCCTATGGCTTTTACTTTTAAGATCCGCCTAGGCTGAAACACGGTGTAGGTAGTTATTTACTTCATTAGTTGGTACTACTGTAGGTAGCTGTTTTATCTGTGGTATAATAACAGCTCTTGGTTTTAATAGTTCCTTTAATGTTAAGAGGGGATGGAGCCTGCGAGGAATTTGAAAAATAGGTATTTGAAGAAACTATTGCCGTCGCCTTGCCTCAAGTCTGCTCCCGTAGTGCGTGATAGGGACAGCTGCAACTCAGACCGAAATTATCACAAAATTTTTGATGAGATCGACGCTTTGATCGCTCGAAAACTGAGCCGATTCAATTATCATTTCCTTCAAAAACTTTTCTAATTTGTCTGGTAGCCTCTAATCACGGCGGTAAAAATAAGGCATTATTTGTAATTTTTAAAGGGTCATATTTTCATTACTAATTAACTAGCAGCTGAAAAAAAAGAAAATGACAGGGACGTGTTTACAGCAGACCTTGATTTTATAATAAAAGAATATTGCTCTAGGAAGAAAAAAGGGGAATACATTTGTATGGTGAATCGCACGCCCTGTTAGTCTTGTTTGTTAGAGGTAATGAAACGTGCTAACGGCTGTTTTATCGGGAAGTTTAATGAATCCGTGGTCAAGTGCTACTGAGCTGCTTTCTTTAGGTAGCTATTAGATAACTAATAATAAAGTTGAAGAGTTTGTTTGTTTGTACGCGTTAATCTCTGGAACTACCGGTCGGATTTGAAAAAATATTTTTTCATTTGATAGCCCAATTCTTGAGGACGGCTATAGGCTATTTAACATCACACTATGACCCTTAGCAGCCGAGCAATAAGAGAAAAATCAGAAAGAACACTAAGAAAGACACACACACACACTCAAGATTTTATGACTGTTTCTTATTGTGCTACTGTTTGTTTTTCCTTAAATAAATAAATAAATAAGCGAAAACGAAGTGGGGTTGGTCGTGGGAACAAGACATTTCACTAGGACGAAATCGCGGCCAGAAGCTAGTTTATTTATATAAAGGCTTACCAACTAAATACATACACAGCAATAGATCTCGCTTGTATCTAAATTACAGGAAAGCACGGGATTATTAATTAGCGTAGGTATACTTGTTCCACAATTTACCTAATTAAAAGTTATGTTCTCCGAATCAGTAAAAATCTTTAAAAGTTCAAAGTTTTACAACAAAAATCAAACGACACTTCATTCATGAACATCGTCATCGAAAAAGGTACGATTCCGCAACTGTATTTTATTCGCATTCAAAGTGTTATATCACAATAAACCCTCATAAGGAATCTTTAACTTATTCATCGGGTCACACACAAGGTCCTTTTGAATGGGTTGTTCTGAAGGGTCAGCGGTTTCCCATGCTGTCTCTAGTGGACCGACAGGTTTTATAAAGGATAATCTTGATCGTCGCCATTTTGTAACTGTCTGGTGGTGTGTTAGATGCGGGTGATGAGTTTATTGTTTTGATTTTCGAATCAAGATGTAGCAGCTTTTTTTTTTAATTGGGATTCGTTGATGTGAAAATTTTAGACAGTGGAGATGTAGATTTGCATAGCTTAGAACATGCAAAATTATGTTTTAATAACTCAAAAACTACTTCGATGATCAAAGAGAACAGTATGACTAGACTATAGAGTTCCTTTCGATCAATTTTGCTAAGTTAGTAGTAAGAATAAACCGAATAGAGTAGGTATTCTTTAATATGTACCCAATAAATATTACAGATATGAGTGTAGAAATTGGAACAATATAAATTGGTTCATTTAACAGAACATTACATATTGGCGCCGATTCTGTTGTTCACAAACTAAACTAAATTTAAGTTCATGCATCTTTTTCTTTCTATTTCATTAAGAAAAGGACAGAAGATACATATTAGTTTAGTCCTGTCAAATTAAGAGACTCCATAGACAACTTTAGACGAGATTAAAAAATTATCCATTAAAAATACGTTAATTTACGTCAGGCGCTGACTAATTTGACAGAATGAAACTAATATATTTATCTGTCCTTTTCTTAATGAAATACAAAGAAAAAGATACCTGAACTTAAATTCTGTTTAGTTTGTGAACCACAGAATCGGCGGCGAATATTTATCTTTTGTCCTTTTCTTAATGAAATAGAACGAAAAAGATGCCTGAACTTTTAGAGTTTTTAAGAGCCACAAGAAGAGTCCTGCAGTAGAATTGACATGACGACTAGATGATAATATCTTTCAAAACCATGTGAAACTTTCAAAAAACAAACCTAATTATACCATAAAATCACTAAACACTAACTTATCACCATCTTATGCAAATCAATCTACAACTTAAACATGATAGGTACCTACTTCTTCAACACTCTCCACAAATCTTTGTATAAATAAATCAAACAGGTTGATTTTTTGCCCCCTGAACCAGGGGAGAACACAATGCTCCTTGGATCAATCCCTATATGGATGCAAAGTGCGCACGCGACTGAGATGAAAAAATTAAAGGGAACGAGAAAAAAAAAATGCAAGAGCTGCTGTGTTGAGTCCCCTTCATTGTACAAAGTGCAATGTTAGTGTAAAATTTCATATTTCATCACCTTTAGATGAAGAATTTTGGTGAATAGGTTAGCATCTTTTGTAACATAATGGAGATTTTGATGCTGGGGCGTTTGATATTGGTATTAGTGGTTTGATTGCTTCAATGGGGTCTTCGACGGAAAAGAGTATTGTGAATATCCAATGGTTTTTGTTAGTGACTAAATAACTAGAACCTTTTATGTTATATGTCAGGAAGTCAGCTTCATTAGCATTAATAGGGACAGCGTTATTAGTCCTAAATCAGCCGGTCGATTTTATATAAATCTCACCGTGAAAACTTAGGAGAAGTGAATTTGTTTTTGCTAGGAATTGACACTATGGACAACTCGTTCCACGCTCACTTCACCTAAGTTTTCACAGTGAGATTTTTATAGAATAGCACCGCAGTGTAAGAATTAAGAGCGCAGTTCCCGCAGCTTAATTTTAGGCCAAAGATATTTGAACTTTTTGCCATTGACACGCTAAAAAGAAGGTGTAAGAATTATATCATGTTTCGATGGAAATTGTTATATCTACCTAGTTATACCTAAAGTCCCCGTCACGAGAAGCTATAAACTTTGTAAATAAAGAACTTTATACTAAAGTTCAATAAGTAATCCTAAATTCAATCAACTCAATGTAACGTACGTGTAATACGAAACTAACGAGCAATTTCACTTGGTCGGGTTTGTGGTACTGGAACGCGTCTGACTCATGGAACGTAAACATTTGGGCCGCCATCGCCATTTTGAAGTAAGTTACAGAATACTCGGAATCGTCTGACGGCAGTAATTAGATGTGTGTGTTACCTTAATTATATCCCTATATAAAAATAAAAATCATTACAAACTGTTTTTTTTTAAATTTGATCCAAAAGTTGCGAACCCGTGAATGTGTGTTTACATAATTTATACCTTCTCGTGACGGGGACTATAGTGCCTCATTCTCTGTTGTATAGACTGAAAATGATTAAACTTACCAGCTTCCACAAGTAAAATAGCGCGAGATAACTAAAAGTGTATTTCAAATAAACTTGCGATAAATGTCATTCAACCACCCTGTACCAAAAAGTCCAAATAACTTACGATAGATATCGTTCGTCATACAAAACTGTCGCTAACATTGCATCGGTTGAGTTTCATAATACCAAACACGGAGTAAGTCAATGTTTTGATCGTGTTACCGACACTGCCCACACATTTTTTTCGTATGGTTTGGAAATATTGGGATACATTAGTAGAAGGAGGTGAACAAACTTTATCGCAAGTTTATTTGAAATGAACTTTAGACGCTACATTGAATAGACTAACATATCCATTAATAGTAGGTACATTACGATACGTGTGATTTAAGTAGTCCATTATTATTAAGTCACACGTATCGTATACTAATTTATAGCTCGTTTGATTTAAACCCGCACTTAAGTCAAATGGAGTACTTTTTTTTTTTTTTTTGCGGATGGGAAATCATCAAATGACTCCTCCCGCTCTGGGTGGAGCGGAAGGGAGTGTCAGACTCTTACTGACTAAAACCCACCCGTGTTCCTTCCTTAGCCCTTTATGTTCCGGGCCAGCGGTAACCCTTTCGGACAATCCCGCTGACCCGGCAGGCTTCGGCCCTAAGGGGCCCCTCCTCGATGCTGACATCTCTTTGAGGCGCGCGTGGAACACGTACGCGCCGTCCAGCACGGGAAAAAAATGGAAAAATGGAAATGGAGTACTTAAGAATACTCATACAAATGTACATATTATTATTATTTTAAATATTAGCATAGATTATGTAAATAAAAAGAACTAACATTAAAAAAAAAAGCCACGTTAGATATAAACATAGCCGACCAAACAAAATTAGTACTTAAGTCACAGAATAGCGTGACTTAGCAGTCAAACAGCACCTACTACATATAAAGAGATTTTCTAAACTGTACGAAGTGTGAGCCATCGGTCATTGCTCTTGTATGTAGGAAGGTAGCTTTGTTTATTAGAAGACAAATCTGCCTCGTTACGGCGCCAGGTGTTCAGTGCGAGGAGAGGCGGTACTAACACTTCCGCGGCGAGATAGCCACGTAGGTATTATAACATCGGGTTCAAAAGTGCCAGCACTTATTCTGTTCCAGGCTTTGATAAATAAGGTGACACGGCTCAAAGGCTCGAAAATAGGAAGTATGGTGGCCATTTCCAGAGGGGCCCGTGGCTTAATAATAACAGCCGCACAGGTCAATCGATCAGGTTAAACTACGCTTTCCGGGGTTGGTCTGTGGATGGGTGACCATCTTTACATACCGTGACCCCTCCGTGCCTCGGAAAGCACGTTAAGCCGTTGGTCCCGGCTGTCATTCGTGGATCTTTGACAGTCGTTACGGGTAGTCAGAAACCCGAAAGTCTGACAACCAGTCTTACCAAGGGGTATCGTATTACCCAGTAACTAGGTTGTGGAGGTCAGATAGGCAGTCGCTCCATGTAAAACACTGGTTTTCAGCTGCACCCGGTTAGACAGGAAGCCGACCCCAACATAGTTGGGAAAAGGCTAGGCAGATGATGATGATGGTGGCCATTTCCAAATTAGAAACATTAC
The DNA here is from genome assembly GCA_916614155.1 of Mesoligia furuncula. NCBI lineage: Eukaryota > Metazoa > Arthropoda > Insecta > Lepidoptera > Noctuidae > Mesoligia > Mesoligia furuncula. The sequence continues at coordinate 24,163,422 of OU744800.1, read as the reverse complement.
GTGACGCGTGTAATCCCCGAAGCCTTAGGCAGAGGTGTATGTACTTATATACATATATAGGACACCCATATTTCGCAAGTTGTGTCAAGTCCTATGTAATAGGAGGCGAACCAGAGAAAAATTAAATGGTAAGATTTCCAAAAAAACATTATGAAGATATATGGATCTACATGTAACCCCCAGATTAAATAGGATCAACGTTTTCAGAGGATTTCTTATCACGGCGTCACCAATTACGGCTTGTAAATCCTTGATCACATGTTATTTGAAATAATTTAAGTCTGTAAAGACTTCGACCTCGAAACTCAATTCGGTCTAACTCTATTGACATCAGGGTTTACAAAAAAGAAATAAAATGATTGACTTAGACGATTTTTACTTTGCACAGTTCCCTTTATTCCTAATTGGGTACTATTACTTCCCTTACAATACATACCTACATAACGGCCGCCAAACATTCCCACACATTAATCCATGCAAAATATCCGCTGTCACGTAGCTACCAATCAGACAATAACCAAGACGGTCACAAGGTGTCCCTGTCCACCCTTCACGGACGGCTAGAGAAACCAGGAATAACCAGTTTGACCAGTTGCAACGTGGGAACCATTGTCCAGTTTCTTTGCAAATATTACGGCCCGAGGTGGAAGGATGTTTTGCCTTGTGTGTGGCACTTGTTTCTTGAAAGGGGTGAAACATGAATGGGATGTCCCGTTTGTAGAAAGGGGTGGAGAAAAAATTGATGGTTATTATAGATAAATTGTTTTAAATGTGTGTTATTCTAACTATGAATGGGAATTTTTTTGTTTAGAAACGTTAACGATTTTTCAAGATTAATTATTAGGTACCTACTTATTAAAGTTTGATTAATAATTTATTTAGTTTTAGGTACCAACCTATAATGCCTGAACCTAAGTCAAATCTGCAAAGCAAAGATAGATAATATATAGATATATATGAAGTATATATACTTCTTTTGAAAAAGATGATCTCAAAGATTCCTAACTTTGTTTTTCCTTCGAGTTCTCTAAGCATAATAATGATCTAGAAAACCCTACTAACATTATCTAAGTACCTACTTAATTAGAAATACAAAAGCAAAAGTTTATATATTTTGACGCAAAAACGGCTCAACGGATTAGGCATAGATAGTTTATAACCTCGATTAACACATAGGATACTTTCAATCCCGGTCTGTTTTTTACATTTCTATAGCCACAGTCAAAAGCTATTATAAAAAAATACAAAAATTTTATTGCAGTAACTTGTAGGTACAACTTTTACAGTAAATCCTTCATAGGGACCTCCTTTTAAGTAAAAGATACCTGTGCAGTGTGCTAGGAGGCCCCACTCCTCAATGACAAATTGTAAAATGGTAAAAGTAGTGTACCAAAAGATATTAATTAAGTACCTATATTACCTATATACTATTAACAACCTATATCTAATAATGTTGTTAATTTTAATGTTTCATGCTGGATTACATTCGAACGCAATGTGCATTGTTACTGAATAAAAATTGAATTGAATTGAAATAAATATAAATATATATCCCAAAACCGTTACACGCTCCACTAACTTCACGACCGTGTGTCGCATTCGCAAGGAACATACCTTACATGCAAATAAAGGGTCATTGCTAAAACTGTCCTTTCCCACACTAGGAAGTGGTCAAACTGGTTTTTGGACGAACCCTTTTCGCAATCGAAGACGGAGGGACAGTGTCTTCCTAGTCCATTGTCCAAAACTTGTCCGACTTGTTTTGTGATGAGAAAAGAGTTGTAACTTATGGGCGGTAATTATTTTTACCTGAAACAATTGGAAGATTTTCTAGAGTTAGTTACTATGATTTTGGCGAATAGTTGATGGTAAAAAAATTTTTTTTTATACCCGACAAAGTCTGTGTGTGTGCTTTACCCTATAATAATATTAGTGGTTTTGCCGCCATTATTAGCAATTGATGTGCATCCCTGATGACGCGTGTTCGCGGCAGCTCCGCAACAGTATTCTCAGTGTATTCGTAGATCGGTATATAGCCCAAACGGAACAAAAATTACACAATTGAAATTGGAAATTTCGACAAAATTGACGAAACAGCTACTAATTGATGATTTATTACCAGACCTACAGGAATTCATGTTTTGAAAGATTACCTTGAATGCCGGAAAATAATAAAACAACCTGCCGGTATGCAAGCGATACGGTCTCTGATATCCTGTAAAACAGAGCACGAATCAAAATAACGCAAGAGCCAACAAAAAGTATAGAAGAGAAGTCAATTAGGCCAAATTCACGGACCACACTTTGACTTTTCTACGTAAAGTGGGTAGGCATTTCATACAAATATCAACATTAAAAATAATGGTTATGAGTAATTAGTACGAAACTCATATTCACATTTGCTCTTATCAATATAAACATTTGTTAAGTACATAGTTTTAAGTTTCCTATTCGTATGAAATGCTAACTTTACTATAATTTATTATTTGTTTCACATTAAAATGCTTACATATTATACAATATAAATCACAAGTATCAATTTAAACTTGGTACTTAATTGGGTACTAAACTAAATGAATGACTATACAATTAAATAAATTTCGAAACGTGCCCAGAAGACCAGAAAATCTTCGCATGCAAATAAAGGGTCATTGCTAAAACTGTCCTTTCCCACACTAGGAAGTGGTCAAACTGGTTTTTGGATGAGCCCTTTTCGCAACCAAAGACATAGGGACAGTCTCTTCCTAGTCCATTGTCCAAAACTTGTCCGACTTGTTTTGTGATGAGGAAAGAGAATAATAGGAGGTAATTATTTTCACCACTTAATCTCTTTGGCAAAATGAAAGGTACTAAGAATTTGCCCAATAGCTGATGAAGTGTTGACTAAATAAATGAATCTTTCCTCTTTTACCCGACTGTGGAAAAGTCAAAAGGAGAATAAAATAGAAAAAAAATTGCACAACCAGCATATAAAAATACCATAAGCAGTAGGAACAGTCCGAATGCTGGGACACAGGCCTCTCGGTGACAGGGAGTGGGCCATAATCCACCACGCGGGCCCAGTGCGGGTTGGTGGAAGTGTTAAAAAAAATGGTGATCAGTTGAAATTGGAAATATGGATAACGTATCAAAATAACGCAAGATGAGCCAAAGTAAAGAAAAGGAGACAATAACTGAAGATCACAAAAAAAAAACTGTAAGTATGCAAATAAAGGGTCATTGCTAAAACTATCCTTTCCCACACTAGGAAGTGGTCAAACTGGTTTTTGGACGAACCCTTTTCGCAATTAAAGACGTAAGGACAGTGTCTTCTTAGTCCATTGTCCAAAACTTGTTTTGCGATGAGAAAGGATAGATAGGCGGTAATTATTTTTTATTTCACCATCGATTGTATAAACCCTTGGTGCGGATGTCTGATTCTTTAGTTTAAACTGCTTTCAGCGATCGTTGGGTAAAGTAAAAATACCGGCATTTTGTTCAGAAATTCAGGTTCAGGCTGTCAAAAGTTTTAAGACTAGCCTATCCTCGCTCCAGAAACAACTCCAGTTTATGCTTAAGCTTATTCAACTTTCATTGCATAGTCATCTTTCTTGGTTTATAAACGAAATTTGTAACATCGTTCCTAATAAACTTCCACTATATCTGACGCTCCGACGCATAACGTTTCTAATAAACTTCAACTATATCTGACGCTCCTGTATACTTATCTAAGGAGATAAGTATACAGGAGCGTCAGATATAGTTGAACTGAAATTTAATTTAATAAATGAGCTGTTTGTTTTCTATTAATAAAATTAAATTTTATTCGAGAACATCCATCGGTTTCTTAGTAAACTTCAACTATATCCGACGCTCCTGTATAGGTACTTATCTCCTTTGTTGACTGGACCTGTGAGTTATGTAGGTAGGTAGGTAGGTAGGGTGAGTTAAGCAGGTCGTGAGTGTCCATGGAGTTTCTTGCCCGCTCTTGTCCATAGGAACCTACTACACATTGGTATGGTCAACTAGCTTTATCTAGTTGACCATTCCAAAGCGTAGTAGGTGAACGACCCCATGACAATTCAAATGTGCCTTTGAAAACTCAAAGTATTTTTTTCAAAGGCACTTTTGAATTTTATTGTCAAGGGGTCGGGTCGGTCAGTCAGCAAGAGGGCTTAGATGGCTACATCTTTCTGAATGACCGACTCCATGACAATTCAAAAGTGCCTTTGAAAAAAATGCTTTGAGAAGAACATGCTAATTATGTACGCACGGCTACACATCGAGCTATACATAACCAGTATAAGCTGACTTCTGATTGCACGAAAAACCTATACAATGCGAGGTCAGCTAAAACTGGAAATGTATGCCTGATGTGTCGCCGTTTGTACAAACCATCAAGCTGGAAATGTATAGCTTGACGTGTAGCCGTTTGTACAAACCATTAAATTGGAAATGTATAGCTTGACGTGTAGCGGTGTGTACAAACCATTAAACTGGAAATGTATAGCTTGACGTGTAGCCGTGTGTACAAACCATCAAACTGCAAATGTATAGCTTGATGTGTCACTGTGTGTACAAACCATTAAACTGGAAATGTATAGCTTGACGAGTAGCCGTGTGTACAAACCATCAAACTGCAAATGTATAGCTTGATGTGTCACTATGTGTACAAATCATCAAACTGGAAATGTATAGCTTGACGTGTAGCCACGTGTACAAACCATTAAACTGGAAATGTATAGCTTGACGTGCAGCCGTGTGTACAAACCATCAAACTGGAAATGTATAGCTTGACCTGTAGCCGTTTGTACAAACCATCAAACTGGAAATGTATAGCTTGACCTGTAGCCTTTTGTACAAACCATCAAACTGGAAATGTATAGCTTGATGTGTCACTATGTGTACAAACCATCAAACTGGAAATGTATAGCTTGACGTGTAGCCACGTGTACAAACCATTAAACTGGAAATGTATAGCTTGACGTGCAGCCGTGTGTACAAGCCATCAAACTGGAAATGTATAGCTTGACCTGTAGCCGTTTGTACAAACCATCAAACTGGAAATGTATAGCTTGACCTGTAGCCTTTTGTACAAACCATCAAACTGGAAATGTATAGCTTGATGTGTCACTGTGTGTACAAACCATCAAACTAGAAATGTATAGCTTGACGTGTAGCCGTGTGTACAAACCATCAAACTGGAAATGTATAGCTTGATGTGTAGCCGTGTGTACAAACCATCAAACTGGAAATGTATAGCTTGACGTGTAGCCGTGTGTACAAACCATTAGACTGGAAATGTATAGCTTGACGTGTAGCCGTGTGTACAAACCATTAAACTGGAAATGTATAGCTTGAAGTGTAGTCACGTGTACGAACCATCAAACTGGAAATATATAGCTTGACATGTAGCCGTGTGTACAAACAACTGGAAATGTATAGCTTGACGTGTAGCCACGTGTACAAACCATCAAACTGGAAATGTATAGCTTGATGTGTAGCCACGTGTACAAACCATCAAACTGGAAATGTATAGCTTGATGTGTCACTGTGTGTACAAACCATCAAACTGGAAATGTATAGCTTGACGTGTAGCCGTGTGTACAAACCATCAAACTGGAAATCTATAGCTGGGTGTGTAGCCGTTTTTACAAACTATCAAACTGGAAATGTATAGCTTGACGTGTAGCCACGTGTACAAACCATCAAACTGGAAATGTATAGCTTGATGTGTCGCCGTGTGTACCTACCTATGTTGTAATAACATTATTACAACTTACCACACAACCGTTTAACATTTTTGTGGTTACAACTTGAACGTTCTGGTATTTAGTGCATGCTTATTGATCTGGAACGTAGCTAGCTCAGTTACTAGATAATAGGCATTCATGTTATAAAGATGTGTTTAAAAACGGGTAATAGCATTATTTTGCCTAACCAAAGTTGGCCCACTCGAGCTTCGAGCCAATTCTGGGGACAGTAGAGCAATGGGACAAATTCTTTAGTAGATAAAACGAGTTGATTCCCACATATTTTGTAAGCAATCTATCTGATACGATACGCAACTGCCTCGCTAGACATTATGGAATTCCATCCAAGAGAATTCCTTCTTTATCTGCTTGTAATTGGATCATAACTGTAAGCAGACAGTTGTACGAGCAGTGCTATTCTGTAAAAATCTCACAGTGAAAACTTAGGTGAAGTGAGCGTTGAGTGAGCTGTCAATAGTTTCAATTCCTAGCAAACACAAACTCACATTATCTTAGTTTTCACGCTGAGATTTTTACAGAATAGCATTATAGCGGTGCTATTCTGTAAAAATCTCACCGTGAAACCTTAGGTGAAGTGAGCGTGGAGTGAGCTGTCAATAGTGTCAATTTCTAGCAAAAACATAGGTACTCACTTCACTGAAGTTTTCACGGTGAGATTTTTACAGAATCGACCGGCAGTTCATTGATAGGCAGCTGTGGACTGTAGGTAAGGCGGATAAATAGATACTTTGCGAGGCATGCGCAGCGCACGGCGCTCATCGCATGATTCGCAATGTGTGGACGTTCTTATTCGTGTTGAGGCATGCGGACGCACATTATATACGGATACCCATTCGACACTATAAAAATCATTTAGCTTGTTTTTATTTTTTTTGTTCAAATTTTTAATTCGGTTTTTGACAAGGCAGGCTTGTTTTCTATTTTTTTTTTTTTTCATAAGTACCTTTTAGTGCTAAAACGATTTTTTTGCAAACGCACAAGAATGGAATAGAATAGAATATATTTATTTGTTTTAAAACATGGTACATTAAGGTCTTATAAATAAAGTTATGGTCTTACATGTTTTGCCATGGACTGGCATACAAATATTTAAACATGTTAAATGTACTTAACAATTTGTTAAAATTAAAACATTTTTAATCACATTGGTACGAAATCGTAATGGGTTTCGTATCTATTTGAACACATAAAAATAATAGGTATAATATAATATAGTAATATAATTTAATCTCAGCATCTTAGCTTATATTTATCTGCTACTTTTTTATCAAAAAGTTCTTTTACACTATAAAAACAATTACCAACAAGCCATTTGTGTAGTTTTGATTTAAAGCGTTTTAAAGGGAGTTCCCTTATTTCTTTTGGAATATTGTTGAAAATTTTAATTGCTGTGATAAAGCTATTCTTATGACATAATGTGCTTTGATGTGAAGGAATTCTTAGCCGTGTTGGGTCCCGACGGGTATACTTTGAATGTAAGTCGCATGTTATAAAAAATGTAGAATGCTCTTTGACAAATACACCAGCTTGCATTTTGAGAAGACCTGTTAAGGTTAGAATTTTAAATTTTTTATAGCAGGGTCTGCAGGATGATAAAGGACTGATACCGCAGATTGCTCTTAGGTATTTTTTCTGTACTAGGAAGGCATCGTTAATATTCGTCGAGTTCCCCCAGAGTAGCAGCCCATATCTAAGTAAAGAGGAAACATACCCATGGTAAGCAGTTAGTGCAACAGCTTCACTCGCAGTGCATCTTAAACGTTTAAGTGCCGCGATAGATAACTTTTATTTTTTAGGAAATCGTTATCGCAAATAATACCTAACGCGAAACCATTTTTATTTTGGTTCGTGAATATCGAATATGATCCCAAGGGAACATACTCCCGGGATAAAAAGTGTATCCTATGAGTTATTCCGGACTATAATCTACCTCTGTGCCAAATTTTAAGCTCAAGCTCTGTTCAGCCGTTCGGACGTGTTTGAGTAACAAACATCTATCCATCCATACATTCAAACTTTCGCACAATAGTACTGATTTTGTCATCAAGAAGCAAGCGTGGAAACAAATATAAATTGAATAGTACCTAGGGAATACTACTGTTAGGTATATATTTTTGTTACGTACTAAGCAAGCTCTAGAGTTAGACGATGATACTATAAGTAGTAAATTTTTTATTTAAAAAAAAGTTATTTTTCATGAACCATGGCTCCCCCAATAAAGCGGGATAACGCTTCTATACAGGGCCGTCTTTACCGAGTGTGCAGGGTGTGCGTTGCACACGGGCGCAACGGTCCTACGGGGCGCCGAGGGCCGCTCGCTACGGAGCCCCCTCAGCGCGCACGTTGGCCAGCACTTACAATGACCAACGTAAAAAGAGCTCCGCTTTGCATACATTTTGTACAGCATCTGGAGCTCTTCTTATATTTGTCCAATTACACCAAAGTAAGCCGCCCCATGAGATCCCGATCCCGATGGCCACCATCCGCGGCCCATGAAAAGACATGATAACTTCGTCGAGCATTTCCGACGTTTGGGCCCCAAACTGGAACGGGCTGGGGCCGCCTTCAAGCGGCTCTTGCCCAACCTGAGCGGGGCCAAACGCCTCCTGCCGGAGGCTTTACGCGGGGTTCGTGCGGTCCATGGCCCCGGTGTAGGCGCGTTTACTGCGGCGGCGAGCCGCCCACTACTTGAACATGCCCCAGAAGGTGGTAGCCGTAAGGCTTATTCGGGGCTACCGCACGATCTCGGGCGAGGCGGCAAGCCTCCTTGCCGGACTGCCATCATGGGATCTGGAGGCGATAGTCTTCACGCGCCTGTATGAGTGGCGCGCTGAGGCACTACTCCGGGGGAAAACTCCGGTTCGGCATGAAAAGAGCGACTGTCGCAACCCAGCGCAGGGCATGCCGTGCAGTGGCGATAAGATTCCTCTTTGAGGAGTGGCTAGAGAGGCATCACGGCGCCCTCACATACCGCCTGACGCAGGTCCTCATCGGACACAGATGTTTCGGGTGGTTCCTGCACATCATCAGGCGGGAGGAAACGCCCGGGTGTCACTATTGCCAGGATCGCCCAGGAGACACGGTGGAGTACACGGTAGAAGTCTGCCCCGCTAGGGCGGAGCACCGCCGTGTCCTCGTAGAGGCGATCGGCAGCGGCAGCGACCTCTCGCGTCCGGCCCTGGTGCAAGCCATGGTCCGGAGCGAGAGGGAGTGGGAGGCAGTCACCTCCATCTTCGAAGCAGTCGTGCTAGCGAAGGAGGTGGCGGGATGGATGAGGGAGAGAGTCTCCCGTCCCTGCCTCCGCGAAAGACTTTGGCGCTTTGTCGTGTAAAAAAGAACAGAGTAAAAAAAAGGACATGAAGAACATTATGATGAGATAATACAGTGTAGGAGTACACTGTCCCACCCAGATAATGTCTACTTTTATTTTTCAATTTTCATTAAACGCTGATGAAAATACCTACCTTCTTAAGTACCTACGTATTTGTACCTATGTCAATGGAGGGCTTCAGTCCACTTGGGGCTAAACTTAGATGTATTAGTCGTGTCCTGCTAAAGTCTCATGCATAGATCTCGATTTTAAATTATATTTTCAATTTCAGTTTCACGAAATATTTTATTAATTGGTTTAGAAGAGAATACGGGTCATAATATCTCTTAATTTATACAAATTGCTTAGAAGCAAGTGAACATCATCACCAACACAGAAGTTTTTTTTTATTATGATCAGTTGTCGAATACACATGACCGGACCGTGGCTGACATCTACAACGCCTTTGCATAATCGTTTTTTTTATTTATGTATGGGGCGCCAAATAGGGCGGGGAAATCAAAACCCCTTTTAATCGAGTAACAATAGAATATGCAAAAACGAATGTAACTTGAATTGCTTCTTCAGTCCTATGTCAGTGGTGTACAAGACGTGCTAGTAGATACTTCGAACTATAAGAATCAGTGTAAAGTCGAGGGTGTAAGAAAAGTCGAGAATTTCTGGTGAAGTTTAATTTATATATAAGAGGATTACAGGAAGGTACAGAAATCTTTTTTATATTCGCACAATTTTAAACACGAGAGTACAATGTGTTCAAAGATGATTAATCGATACATTTTATAGATAGTATAATAAGTAATAAAACTGAATGATTGAATACACAACATCTGATGAAAATGACGTTTACAGTTTATGTTATACGATGCGGTCGTGTTGTTGCTGATCTGTTTGAAGATTGTAATATCCTATTTGTTTCGTCTGATGTTAATGACAATGAATTAGTCTGATACTGACTTGCTTAATTACATTTTTTTTTGTATTTTCTCATAATTTTTCTATTTTTTTTTTGTTGAGTTTTTAAATTAGACTTTACTCGGGCTCGTTCATCCTAAGACGGGCAAAGTCTTCGAAAACAATGTTATCTTCTTCCTCATTGGTGTAAAGCGAGTTTTCGTAGCGGTGTCTTTCGATGGATTGCATTTTCTTCATCGCATTGAAGCGTTGACGTTCAATAGAGCCTGAAATTTTAACGAAACATGTTGAAAATATAGGCCAGGTTCTTACTACCTAAGGTTGTTCTACAGATTTTTATCAACATTTACCTTCAGCCGGGTGGAGCAGTTTGAAAGGCACATCAGTAACGAGTTCTCCTCCAAGAGTTCCGCAGTTCAGCTTGACCCTTACGGAGTAAGAGATAACGATACCAATGGCATCAGCTGGGCATTTGCCTTCAGGTACAAGAGTAGAGCTGGCCAAGTTGACGTCGTCTTCCTTGAGATGTCCGTCCAGAGCCACACCTGTTGAAGCAATTAAATTAGAAACACGCGCTCCGGAAGATTCTCAAATCCAAGTGTCAGAATAATGTTGCATGATTTACACTAACCACGAATGTCCTTATTGCTGCGAGCCAAAGGCACCAAGTAGAAGGTTTTTGACAGACTGGCCCCAGGAGTAACAGGGCATCCTTCGCGGCTTTCCAAAGAGGCAACGTGACGGCTGAACTGGGAGTTGATCATGGTAATCTCGACATGCTGCACAACCATGGCCCGGATGTTGCGGACAGACTTCCTAGAGTTGTTGGACACGATGACGTTGGCGGCGACCTTCTCTCCATGATAGTAGATCTCCCTATCTAGAGTGACTTCGAGGTTGATCTTTCCATTGCTGAAAGTGAATCCCTTGCTCACGAGAGAACTAGGGAGACGACGTCCACGGGAAGTTGGGGCATGTTGAAGCTGTATAAAAGAAAAACAGATCATTTGCCTAGTCTGAAACCTCAAATAATTTCCGTGTTTGAATCTAATTGCTTCTTAAATACCTTCTTGATGGCAAGGGTTACTGAGCTTCTCTTGTGGCTCTTTTGGTCTTCCTGTTCAGCGACGTAAGTCCTGACACAGTATTCCACGCCCATGGGCTTGCCTTGATCTTCTTCAGCGGGCTGCAGTGTTACCTAAAGAGTAAAGACGTTTTTTACTAGTAGATAATCCTTTTTGATATCATTAAATATGAATGAATTAGGTATCAAGAAAAAAAGTTTTACCGAGCTTGGGGCGAGCTCAGGGAAGTTGAAAGTAAAAGGAAAAGCATTAGGCCCAAGCTTCTTCAGTAGCTTCTCCTGCACAGGTGTTAGCTCCATTTTAGCGTTGATCATTGGTACAACTTGGTCCTGGCCAATCACCATTTCCTTGGAGAACTTCAATCCCATCACTTCATCCTCCTCTCTACCATAGCGGTACGTGGTCACGAGCTAAACAAGAAGAAGTAACAAAATTAGGCTAAAACAGTTGTTTTCACACTCCACTTTTTAAATTTCACTGAACACTGCACTTTCTGTTGGTACCTGGCTGTAAACTTTTCTTCCTTTCAGGTATTCGGTATCCACCACCACAACTCCATCAACGGGATCGCAGTAATCCATATGATCAATGAAGTCACGCTTGCCAAGGTAAACCGTAACTTTTCCATTTGGAGTAGTTTTCTTAAATACTTTTACTGCAACCACAAACGCCAAAGCAAAGTAGTCCAACATTTTGCTGGATTTTGTAGTAAGGGATGAGTAAAGGGAAATAAGTAAGAAGAAATACTTTATTCAACTTGTTAGTTTGAATAATCTGAGTGTGAAGGATTGAGGTGTTCACCAGAAATGATTTGGTTCAGGAAATGTGGCGTATATATAGGTAACATGTGAGGTTTCCTGCAGAATACGTTAACCGGCTAATTGGATTTTATTCGTAGGCGTACTAATAAGATTTAAGTCGTATGACGCATAGGTACTCATATTGGAATCGATTTGATGTCTCCTCACTACGTTGAGGTAAGAAATCGTTGCGTTACCAAACGTCAAAAATTGACATTTGTTGTGACAGCTTCGAAAGGTTATGTAGCGTTAATTGGGGATTATAATATTATTTACACAGCGAAAACTAATAGGATTCTAATACAACTTGACCTAGATATCCAACTTAGTGTATACACAGTTTCATGTAAAGCAATGTGACGTGTTACGTTGGAAAATTGTAAGTTATATTGACGATGTTTCCAACTTATTGTTATGTGCTTTTCAAAACTGTTTTTTTTTTCTTTTTTAGCTATACCATCAGCATGCCAACGTTCCTGACGCCTGGCCGTCACGGCTACAGCGTCCGTTTTTCTCGGACAAGGCCGGATACCCTGGCAGTTGCAACCAGCCAGTATTACGGCTTAGCTGGTGGTGGAACCTTATTCTTCTTAGAGCTGTCTCCTGATGGTAGCACGCTCATTGAAGTTCAGAAACTAGAGTGGAGCGATGGACTATTTGATGTGGTAAGTTGGTTTGATCTAGCTACTAAATTGTAGTCTGTAGGATGTTTATTGATAACAATTAATTACACTAATCCTCTGGAATGCCTCTTTTATCTTGTCCGTCCAACGATAAGTATTGCCTCTAAAAATTTTTTTCTAGAAAACTAATATAAAATCTAGTAAAACATCTCAGATTGATAGCCTATAAATAAAATCATTAGTAATTTGATCATTTATGACATCCCACAAAGCACATCAGTGCAATATCTTTGCATATATGTTCTCCATATTCATAACCCTAAAAATAACCAAGAGAATATCATAAAAAAAAAACATAAACAGCTCCGTATTCACGAAAAGAAGCCCCACAACACATATACATATCTACTCAACATTTGCATCATCAGATAATTGGATTACTTGTGTGTTAGCTTTACTTTATTTATTTATAGACAATTGAGTTAAGTTCCTGGTTAAAATAAGTACAGGATTTATTATGTAATGAGAGGTTAGATTTGAGACTCTTGTCAGCAGCTTTCCCCATGTAGATGTTGGAAATTATCTCACAGGTACACACTAATTACATCTTTTGCACATGGCCACACTTAATCTAACTGATAATCACTTGGTGTTGGCCTGTGTTACAACTCTTTCTGGTTAACTGAGAATTCAAACTAAAATAATAAATGCAAAAGTAAGTTTATTTGTTACCTTTTCATGCCTAAACCACTGAGCCGATCATCCTGCAATTTTGCATTATACGTTGTCAGGTGTACAGATAACCCCTTACCCTTAGCCTTTTCCAACTATGTTGGGGTTGGATTCCAGTCTAATCAGATGCAGCTGAATACTGGTATTTTACATGAAGGGACTGCCTATCTGACCTCCACATACCAGTTACATACTGGGTAACACAATACCCCTTGGTAAGACTGGTTGTCAGACTTTTGGGCTTCTGACTACTAATAACAACTGTAATTTTAAATACACATTGATAGTAGAGATAAACCATTATAAAACTGCACCCCCTCCACTACAATGTCTTATTCCAAATGTTCTAATTTCAAATGTTTGTATAGAAATTGTAGTGGCGAGGCATTCATTTTTAAGATGGTTTATCTCTATAATAATATGGGACACAACTTGTAAATATTCAAATGAACTCTTGGTGATGTTTACATATTTTTTTAGGGTTTTAAGGGATTCTTTGTCTACTTGGCAACATCAGATATTTATTGTATTTTACCTTCTAAAATCACAATACAGCATTCTTCAATAACAAATTATTCTGTTTGTGTTAATCAATGAGGATACACATAGGGAATGTATGGGAAACAAGGAATTTATGGTTCTAAGTTTGGAATTACCACAACAGTGGAACTTGGGTTAGCAATGCCTTACTGATTGTATTGTGCATTTAACAATTACTTTTTATTAATTTTTTCTCTTGGCTATTGACTGTCTACTATTCTGCCAAGTGCCAGCGCCACATTTACTTACATCTAAGTAAATGTCATTGTCATGTTGTTACTCAATACTTCAACAGGCATTGTTCTAACTTCTCAGCAGTTAAGTTGCCTTGAAGTATTTATACAATGCTTGTTCAAGTGTGCAATTCTACATGTTGTTGAATAATTATGTGGCCTTATTACATGCAGAATAAGGTAGCAATCACCTACTAGCTGCTCTCTGATCAGTGAATATACTTATAAATCTCATAGTAGCTGTTATGGCTTCATAAGCCAATGAAGAAGACATGAAATGTGTTTCACAATAGATTTATTTTAATATTAAAAACTGGGGGTTAAGCGTTTCAGAATAAGTGTTCTTTTGATTCTTAAAATCAGTAATAGTTGCTTTGCTTTGTTTTGATTAGGTAAGGCAGTGCTTTCCTCTTTGTAAGACTGGAATGGAATAACTGAAATCTTTTTAAGGGTTCATTTCACTCTTAATATATAAAATATCATGAAAAACTTTAAAAAATGGACCAACCCTGAAATCACAAAAAGAAAACAGTTATAAGCAAACATAAATGTCATCAAGCAGCTCATAGTCCCCCCCTTTTTTTTTGCGGATGGGAAATCGTAAAATGACTCCTCCCCCTCTGGGTGGAGCGGAAGGGAGTGTCAGACTCACTGACTAAAACCCACCCGTGTTCCTTCCTTAGCCCTTTATGTTCCGGGCCAGCGGTAACAATTACAATTTCCCCCTAAGATGTTTTTAGATGTTTCAATAACACCTTGTATACAGCAGTAGGTATTGTAACGAGTCTTTTAAGCCTGTTACATGATATCGCGTTCTTTGCTTTAATTTGAAGGCAACAGGGTGGTGTTGCCATGTAAAAATTCATTTCTTTGAATCGGAATCGTGTAGTGGTCACACTGATTTTTTCTTTTGACGCTGTCAGTTGATTTTGACAGGGCACTTTCCGACCCAACCCTTTGCTTAAAATGGAGTGATTTGAGAGCTCCGCAATAAATCGGGATTTATTGACGGCTAGGACGATATCTAGTCCTAAATAATGTGGTAGCTGATTTGCCCTTGTCGGCATCATGATGGGATTGCCCATATTTTTTAAAAAGGTTGGTAAAATTCTTCGTGGTTTCGTATCCACGTTGTCGCGTGGCTATTTAGATGGCGGACGTTAATAGTTTTCGATATTTGTTTCAGGATCTTTTGAACCTTATATATTTTTTGGATTAATTCATCTACTGATGTAAAAGCTTTTTTTTGGAAAAGAAACGGTGAGTTAATTTGCATTTGGTCGTAAACATTCCGATCGGCATTTTTGTCGACGCTGAACATCAGCTAACAATTATTCATGTTTGATTTCAGCCGTGAGGCGTTTCTTATTTATTTTTACTTCAAGACTTAAATTTTTAACGCTAGCCCCTACCGACATTTATCATGGACCGCCTGACGTCCCCGCGAAGATCAAAATCACCAGGGTTTGCCCATTCGGTTTGTTAGATTATTCGCCGGAATATGGTATGGTTTATAATACTTAACTTAAATTGACAAAAGTGCAATAATGACAGGACAAAAATTAATTTCTATTCCATCTTAGTTTTACACCAACTGTTAATATTAGAAAGGAATTTTCTTGTATATTGAGACCAGCAGCCTTCGGGTAATAAAATCGTTCAATAACTTTTGTGTCGATTTTTATTGATACTCCCCGCTTGAAGATTAAAAGTTTCCAGTTCCCGCAGGTTAGTCTATCCTTGGCATAGTTTGGTGTGTGCTCCTGGCGCCCGAATTTTCACTTCTACTTATTGTTTATTTATTTGGAGTACAACACACACATTTAATAATCACATTTCATAATATACATTTTTAATAACATCCACTCACTTTAAAATATATTTTTTTTTTTTTATATTACAGTATTTACTATAGATTTTTTAATAATAAATGTCCATCTCTCCTTTTTAGACATGGTCAGGCACAACAGAGAGTGCAGCAGCCTGCGGCGCCGGTGACGGCGCGGTCATAGTATGGAGGGTTGGCTGTGCAGCTCCACTGAGGGTGCTGAGGGCACATACCAGCGAGGTGTGCTCGGTGGACTGGCCTAGGACTCACCTGTTGAGTGCCAGCTGGGATACTACTGTTAAATTGGTGAGTAGCTAGTATAGACTGTTGTTTTGGATGATGATTTTGACATAAAAGTCACTTAGTTATTTATTGTATCTGGTCGCTCACCTCTGGAAGCTTTTCGTTTTTCTGAGCATTTAGGCCTCTTTAATAAACCTAAGGTACCTAAATAAATCCATGAACTCATTGGAATGGCACTCATGGATCTGAGCAATATACTTAAGGGGATTGAAAATGTTTGTATGGAGCCTGGAGAGGAGGTCATGGCCTCCTCTCCAGGCTCTTATTTTCTACAGTGTCTGCCATTATGATTTATTATCAAAATGGCTGCCACGCATGAAACCGATATAAATCGATAGCTGTCATGAATGCAAACAGAAAACATAATACTCATACTTTAGTAAGATGTGAGTGTGCAATTTAAACCTGTAACAGTAAGTAAGTTTGCCGACTAATAGAGATGTATCGAAGAAAAAGACATGTTGCGCTGATTCCAAATAAAATGGGATAACCTGGTACTATGGCAAACCCCCCCCTTTGGGGGAGGCCTATGGCAGTGGACGTCTTTCGGCTGAAATGATGATGATGATGAACCTGGTACTTAGGTTTACCGACTAGCACCCTAATTGCGTAACGCACTACTAATCACAATCTGAATCATTTTGAAGGACATTGCTAATCCATTGCTTCATATGTTCGAAACATTTGTCTGCTCAACAACTTGAATAACGCAATGAATGTTGTTGAACTGTCAAAATGAAACCCATTGCTACTGATAGTGTGTTACGCAATTACCCCGCCGAAAAACGCTCCATTACCCTTCATAATTTGAAAACAAATTACTCATTTAGGTAACTCAAAACCATAACCGTAACCCAATATAACCATTTCAGTGGGACCCTGAATCCGAAGCATGCCTTAGCACGTTCGTGGGTCACTCTCAACTGGTCTACACGGCCGCTTTCTCGCCCCACTCGCCGGCGACCTTCGCATCTGTGTCCGGAGATGGACACCTCAAACTATGGACGTGTACCGAACCTTCCAGACCTGCTGCGGTGGTAAAGGCGCATGATGCTGAGGTAATTTGAATCTTGTAGTGTTTTGAGACCAGCGGTGGCCAAGTGGTAACGGCCGCGACTTACGAGTTGTAGATCGTAAGTTCGAACCCTGACAGGCGCTTTACTTTGTGTAAATTATTTCATCACCACACCACTGCTCTCAAAACGGTGAAGGTAAACATCGTGAGGAAACCAGCATGTCCTAGAACCAAAAAATTCGAAGACATGTGACATCTGCCAACCCGCACTGGGCCCGCGTGGTGGATTACGGCCCACTCCCTCTCACAGAGAGGAGGCCTGTGTCCCAGCAGTGGGAACATTATAGGCTGGTTATGTATGTTGTAGTGTTTTGAATAGAGTATAATTTAAATGTGTGATGAAATGGTATGTTACACAAAAAGAACCGGTCAAGTGCGAGTCAGTCTCGTTCACCGAGGGTTCCGTAAAAATTAGTACCTACTAATTTGTACGGAACTCTACGGAACCCGGAAGGTTTAACTACAAATTTACGGTATTTTTTCCTTTACTTGTGCAGGATTGCAGCCTTGAGTATTTGATATTAATTTCAACTTGACAACTCTACGCGTACTCATACTTCCCGTGGGTGTCGTAAAAAGCGACTAAGGGGCGTACTGGAGAATGGGCAGCAGCGTTCTCTATGCATTCCACAACCATACCATACTGCGATCGCCAACTCGCCTGCTAAGCGTGGCGATTATGGGCCCCCCCCTCCCCCCAACCTGATCTCAGACCAACAAAAAAAGATAGACAGCGCGCCACGAACATTAAAACTGAAGCCACCTTTTTATCTATGTGTGTATCGAAGGCTTGCCATTTGTTAAATGTTTTCCCTATAATTTGGGGATATTTGTGCTAGTAGAAACTAGTATAATATTGTACGAGTAAGATATTGTTGAGTATGGTATTGGTATTAATTGGAAACCCAAAATATTCAATACATAAAAAAGAAAATAGGAATATAACTCGAAGTAACAAATCATATTTATATGTATGTATTAATCGAATGGGGAACATTTTAATCGTATTATGGCAACCCCCGCACCTTATGTCACTACTTTCGTTCGTTGAGGTTTTTTGTTCCAAGTAATCCAAAATTTAATATTATAGAAACGATATTATTTCAAGTACTTACAAGTGACAAGTGATTCCGTGAGA
This sequence comes from Mesoligia furuncula, assembly GCA_916614155.1. Lineage (NCBI taxonomy): Eukaryota > Metazoa > Arthropoda > Insecta > Lepidoptera > Noctuidae > Mesoligia > Mesoligia furuncula. Next base: position 24,145,069 of record OU744800.1, on the reverse strand, counting down.
CTTTTTATGTGATTTGCTGTTGTTTTTGCAACTTTTCACTGCACAGGAAGGCATAATTATATTTTTTTAATCTATGTTAACTTGACGACGACTCGTGACGTACTAAGAGCGATTAGCATGGCTTTAGTGTAGGTGTGTGCGTGAGCGTGTATGTTTACTTGCAGGAGCACGGTTTTATGGCTTCACTTTTGATGTTCGCGGCGCGCCGTCTTTCTTTTTTTGTTGGTCTGAGCCTTAGATATTTTTAAACATGTCTGTTTACAAGAAAGTTAAAGGAACGACTCTTGCCAAGTTACGTGCCGGGGACTGTACTGCACTAGGCTTGACTCTAGCTCATGTAAAGTAAAAAAAAAAATTACTTATGTGAAACAAAAATGCATGTTTTGTTGATCAACAATAAAAATGATGCTGCCTCTAATAATATACCTTGCATAGTTAGGGTTTCTATTTTGTATTGAGGGGCCCGTGGCTAAATAATAACAGCCGCACAGGTCGATCGATCAGGTTAAGCTACGCTGGCCGCGGCTGGTCTGTGGATCGGTGACCATCTTTACATAACGTGACCTCTCCGTGTCTCGGAAAATACGTTGGTCTCGGCTGTCATTCGTGGATCTTTGACAGTCGTTACGGGTAGCCAGAAGCCCGAAAGTCTATCAATCAGTCTTATCAAGGGGTATCGTATTACCCAGTAACTGGGTTGTGGAGGTCAGATAGGCAGTCGCTCCATGTAAAATACTGGTATTCAGCTGCCGTTCCGGTTAGACTGGAAGCCGACCCCAACATAGTTTGGAAAAGTCTAGGCAGATGATGAGTTAGTGTTTGTATTTTGGGGTCAAAGTCAAATCATTTATGTCAATGAGGCACTTAAAAAGCAATTGTGAATGTCAACATTTACAAGAAAATAGAATTGATTCTAATTGCCTCTTTCAAAATCGGCAAGAGCATCTTTCCAGAAGTTCTACAATATTCTGGATCTTCATCTACAAACATTGAATTTGCAGGTGCTGTCTTGCGATTGGAGTAGAACAGAAACGCACGCTCTTGCCACGGCTGGATCTGACGGTCTCATTCGAGGGTGGGACCTGAGGAGGCTCACCTCACCTATGTTTACTCTCAAAGGTAAATATAAACTGACGAAGGGTTCCGTACCACAAGGCAAAAACGCCGAAAAAAACACATTAGTTGTATGGAACCCCCCTTAAATACTTATTTTATTCTGTTTTTACCCGACTGCGTCAGAAGGAGGGTTATGTTTTTCGAGTGTATGTATGTATGTATGTATGTATGTATGTATGTATGTATGTATGTATGTACATATGTATGTATATTTCTTTGGCACGCTCTGTAGCCTAAACGGCTTGATCGATTTCAGCTTGAGAGGTGCCATTAGATTCGTCTTAATTGTGAGAGTGACACTGGGTATATCAAAATTGGAAAAAAATTAAAATGGCCGATTTTTGGCGCAATATTATGTCTTAAAAAAAAAAAAATTTTTTCAAAACCTATCGAGTGGGTTATCAAATTAAATGGTTTTAAAAGGTGATTACAAAAATATATACAACTTATACGGTTAAAAGTAATTCGAAGTGACAAATCGTAAAAAAACACGTACCAAGAACTAAATCGTCTGCGAAATCTTTCACATTTATATTGTAAACTAAAAAGCTGGAAATAAAAAAGTTATTTAAAAAAATAAAAAACCCGACAGACAGTGGACTCTTAGTAATAGGGTCCCGTTTTTACCCTTTGTATACGGAACCCTAAAAATCAAATAATTGATAATATAACGTGTTTTTTTTATATCCCATAACTCTAGGGGGTCATTGTACTCATCATTATGAACAAATTTTACTATGCAGGGACCAAACCTGAAAACGCGAAAAAAAAAATCAGTTGTTCCCTACATTTTGACGAGTTAGTTATACGAAAATAAATGTTGGGAACAGCTGATTTTTTTTCGCGATTTCAGGTTTGGTCCCGTAGTAAAAGTTGTTCATAATGAGGAGTAAAATGACCCCCTAGAGTTATGGGATATCAAAAAAAACACGTTGTATATTTTTTTAGGATAAGTACTCACATCACATACTCTTATATACTCTCTTAGTATTTGTGATATTTCAAAAAACAACAGCTGGACGTTGTCCACAAGTATTGGTGTTATCCATTAGATGTATAGAGGTATGAACAGGGTGTAAAGTTCACTCAAACTCTATAGAATAGTAGGATCCTCCGACCAGTGTTGTGTCTGGCGGGCAACTGCCCGACGTCATCGGGCCGATGATTCATGTCGGGCCGTTGTATGCTAGTTGCGCGGTAAACTCTGCTTGCGCAATGCAGGATTTTGCGTGACGTCAGAATGACGTGTTGTAGATACCGCTACAGATGTATTGAAATATTTAAAATTATATGAGCAAATTTTTTTTTTAAAGGAAGAAGTGATGGATCATAAAACTAACTACTGCAACTTGATTGATAAATAATACCATTTACTAATAGATAGTAGAGTATTTTCCTAGTTAGTTTTGCTCTTATTGATGTTATTTTAATGTATTGTCTCTCTTATTTCAGGGTGTGAATGTGCAGTCAGAAGAGTACAGTTCTCTCCTCACGCGCCCTCCATTTTAGCCGCTGCATCCTATGATTTTACTACCAGGTAATTATTGAAACCTCTTTCAATGTATACTTCTTTAGTCTTTACTGGTATTCGTTAACTTGCCCGGTTTCGATCTTGCAGCATCGTTCTTGAGAATTAAGCGCCCTAAGGTCTTGGCCATCACGAGTAAAGTAAAGAAGTATTAGTAACGTATAGTATTTTTGTCTCACGAAGCGACGCGCTCTTTACTTGTGTTATCAAAGTGTAAAAACACAGTGTGAATGTGTGCGTGAAGTAGAGTAGCGTGATATAACACACACGCACGCGCACACACACATACTTCCGACTTTACCATTGTCTCGGACGGTACCGAGAGCTCCTGCCCGGAAGTGTATAAACACGCTGTAACCCCCCCCCTCACACTTGTTAACCACAAGTAAAGCGCGTGTTGCTTTGTAAGATAAAAACTGTAATATATGTCTTTATAGTAAAATTTATTGTGTTATAAGTTATTACTATTAGTTATTGCGCTCAAAATCCTAAGCGATATAATATTAGCTCTGCTTTAAGAAAATAACCGCGCCTCTCGCCCATTGTACACTAGTTACCGGACTGCGCCAGAAGGAGGGGTATGTTTTTCGAGTGTGGTATGTATGTATATTTCGTGGCACGCTTTGTAGCCTAAACGGCTTGATCGATTTCAGCTTGAGAGGTGCCGTTAGATTCATCTTAATTGTGAGAGTGACACTAGGTATATTTAAAAAAAAAAAAATTAAATGGCCGATTTTTGGCGTCATATTATAACGTAAAAACGTCTCATAACCTATGGTGTGGGGTATCAAAATAAAGGGTTTTAAATAAAAATATATACAACTCATATGGTTAAAAGTAATTCGAAGTGACAGATCGTAATACGTACCAAGAACAAAATCGTCTGCGAAATCTTTCACATTTGTAAACTAAAAAGCTGGAAATAAAAAAGTTATTACCTATATACCTATATATATATGTCGGAGTTGGCTTCAATTATTACAATAATTATGGGTAGTCAACATAATTTGTTATGATTTGTTGTTCTTATTATGAACTTAAGTGATTTTTACTATCAATTATTGTCTAATAAATTGTAACATAATTGATTGAATATTCGATGTACGCACTAATTGATTTTGGCATCTTATCTCGATAATTGTAACCGATGTTTTTACCCGACTGCGTCAGAAGGAGGGTTATGTTTTTCGAGTGTATGTATGTATGTATGTATGTATGTATGTATGTATGTATATTTCTTTGGCACGCTCTGTAGCCTAAACGGCTTGATCGATTTCAGCTTGAGAGGTGCCGTTAGATTCGTCTTAATTGTGAGAGTGCTACTGGGTATATTAAAATTGAAAAAAAAAATAAAATGGCTGATTTATGGCGCAATATGTTTTCAAAAAAAAAAAAAAAATTCTCGAAACCTATCGAGTGGGGTATCAAAATAAAGGGTTTTAAAAGGTGATTACAAAAATATATATAACTTATATGGTTAAAAGTAATTCGAAGTGACAAAACGTAAAAAACAAGTACCAAGAACTAAATCGTTTGCGAAATCTTTCACATTTGTAAACTAAAAAACTGGAAATAAAAAAATTAATTTAAAAAATAAAAAAACCCGACTGCGAAACTGAAAAGCTACAAACAAGCCCATTTTAAATTAAATAAAAGTTGGAAGCAGGCGGGACCCATACCATTTTTATCATATCTTCAAATTCAAATGGGTCCCGCCTGCTTCCAACTTTTATTTAATTTAAAATGGGCTTGTTTGTAGCTTTTCAGTTTCGCAGTCGGGTTTTTTTATTTTTTAATTGTTCAAAACAATTGATGACATGTTATTTTGATTTTAAAATGATTTACTTTGTGAAATCATCATTGTTTAGTTACTACAATTATTATTGTTATTTGATTACTTATACTGTAATGTTTTATTAGATTTGACACATTTTAGTGTTTTGTATCAACTCAAGTAAACGCGTGACGTACTTCCGTGCGTCAACGGACAGAGTTGTCGTGGAGGGATTACAAAGTGGGGACATCGTCCTATAAAACAGCTTGCACTCGGTAAGCTCGTCAGTCGGTCTTCGGATTCGACTCGATACAGAGCTCCCCTGCTCCCGACAAAACTGTCGGTTTACTTGGTACAGCGCTGCTGTATATTAACATAGCTGTATTTAGGCTTGCTGATAGTGAGCGATACACTGTGTAATTGGGTGGCTTGGCCACTGTACGAACTGTGACCTTAAAAAGTCTGTTCACCTAACTTTTTACCTGCTTTATCTTTTTCTAATTATTATTTTACTGTGTATCTAGTTGTGTTATTTACCTACAATGTGTGATTTGCTAGTGTGATTAATTGTTAATGAAATTATAATCTGATTTGAACTGCAAACCGTTTTTCTGTTGCGCAATAACCAACACTACCCACACTACGCCCACAGTAGTAATTAAAATACCCCTGACAATAACGAGACAGACCTTAAACCCCGCCTGATACTATATATATATATACATTTTTTACCGCAGTCGGGTTTTTAATATTTTTTAATATTTAAGTATTCTTTTTTTTTTTAATAAATGTTTGTCCTTTTTATTTCATGTGGTGTAACTGGTGTACAATAAAATGTTTATTAAATAAATTAAGCATGTCGAACCCTTGCTGCTTACCATTTATTAATAAAATTCTAATTTTCCCCAGGATATGGGATCTCAAACGCGGCTGTGAGCCTCTAGAAACGATAAGGCATCACTCAGAATTTACGTATGGACTGGACTGGAACGCACTGAGGCCACACCAGATAGCTGACTGCGGATGGGACTCGCTGGTCCACGTGTTTACACCTAGGTCTTTGGCCTGAGAATGGTTCTGAAGTGAGTACAGATTATAAACTTACTAGCGACCCATCCCTGCTTCGCACGACAAGTCAAAATATCGAGGCTTCTGTGATATTGCAGTTAAATATTGAAGAACTAGCTGACTCGGCAAACGTTGTTTTGCCATATAAATTATTTCTAGCTGCCCGGCGCTACTTCGTTTGCGTGGTGTCCTGCCCCTTACCCTACCCTACCCCTACCCAACTCCTACCCTACTCCTACACTACTCCTAGCCTACTCCTACACTACTCCTACCCTACTCCTACCCTACTCCTACCCTACTTCTACCCTACTCCTAACCTACTCCTACCCTACTCCTAACCTACTCCTACCCTACTCCTAACCTACTCTTACATTACTCCTACCCTACTCCTATAAGTAAATAAAAGTATTAAAAAACAAATAAGAAACCGAATAAAAAGTATCCTATGTCCATCTCCAGGTTCTAAGCTACCTCTCCACCAATTTTCAGCCAAATAGGTTCAGCCGTTCTTGAGTTATAAATAGTGTAACTAACACGGCTGTATATATGGGTCTACCTTTTATAGCAGAACTTTTTACGTCATAATATTGTTTTGCATAACAACGGATAGCATAAACTTCATTTCGCAGAAAATCATTTCGCATACACTCAGTTGTCATACATTCAAAACTCATAATTTTGTTAGTCAGAATCATCTTTAGGCATAATGTTTATATCCATAATAATTAAAAAGCAGAACCATCATATCGCAGAAAATTCACAGTCAGAATCGTCTTTTGGCATACATTTTATATCGATAGTCATTAAAAACCTACCCTAACCTAAATGCAAATTACAAAAATATTGTCGGCTTGGATGCATGTAGCATGCAAACAGGCATACAACATGCAAGCAGGCATGCAACATGCAGCATGCATGCAGCATGCATGCAGCATGCAAGCAGGCATGCAACATGCAGCAGGCATGCAGCATGCAAGCAGGCATGCAACATGCAGCAAGCATTGTTTCTGTCACGGCTCCGGCGCTGCGGGGTTTGGGCGGCGCCACGCGAGCTTATCGTCACAGATGGTTTTAACGCTCACCACCGCAGCTTCGGCTTGCTGGCCGGCTTCGCCGGCCAGCCTCAGCCGCGGTGGCGGGTCTTCAAACCACCTGCTCCTCAGCTCGCGGGCCGCCCTACCCCTCCGCGCCTACGCGGGTTTAAATTACACTCTAGGGGTAGGGCAGACAAGACTGCGTAAAGTCGGTTTCGCAGCGATTCGTTTCTGTCACAAAATTTTGCATTCTCGTTATCGTATCTCTAAATAAATGTTATGCTAAACAAAATTATGCATAATATTAATTATGGCAAAGGTAATTATGCGAAACAAAATTCTGCCAAGATAAAAGTATGCCATTGTAAATTCGGACACGTAAATATTCTGCCAAACAAAAGTTATGCTAAATAATTTTTATGCCTTAAAAATATTCGATTAAATAAGATTATGCCATGTGAGTTATGCCAAATAAAAATCGGAGTATCAAGATTCTGCCAAATAGAAGGAACCCTGTATATATAGATTAGGGAAGGCGACGAGCAACTTAGTTGCCCAACAACTTTTTGTCTCTGTCGCTGTCTCCTCGCCGAGATTTGGACAATGCGCACACGGCGGGAGCGACAGCAACGCTACTTTTTTGTTAACTTTCGGTTGAGCGGCAACTGGCTAGTCGACAACTTTTTGTCGCCGTGCGCGCACTTGCATTGCAACCAATAGACGAGCAACAGTTGCGTCCAAACCCGCGGACAAAAATGTCTACCGTCGCGTCGCTACATGCGCGCACTTTCATAGAAACCCGCAGACATGATGTGAGAGACAAATTAATTGCGGAGACAAAAGTTGCTCGTTGTCTCTTAGGCACATAAACCTTCTACAAGTAACTCTCTAAAATATGGTAAACACCGCATCAAAATCCATTGTTTAGTTTAGAAGAATTAAGGAGACACAGACACGAAAACCACATAGTTTTATACCATTTATATAGGTTTCAAGGCGATGGTTTATCTTGTTTAAAGTAGAAACTAACATCGATAGCATATGCTACTGTATCTTGGAAACCATAAGTTTTATCTAGGAATGGATACAGATAGTCGATATAAAAAAAAATGTATGGTTGGTTACTACATGAAAGTGTATGGTTGGTGAGAAGCAACTTCGCCGCCATTTTGTGTATTTTTCTAATTGCCCTTTTGACGGGATTCCACTATCATAGAGGTCGTTGTCACCTTGCAATAAGCAATCTTTCTTTCATTCTCCAAAAAAAGTAATTTTTGAATTCCAAAGTAAGCAAGCTTTATAATGAGTCAAAAATATTGTTTTAGGTTTCGTTGGATCGTCTGTGATTAAACTGAAAGTGCATGTGGAGGAGTATCGTGCCAAACCATTATAGTGTTTATTGCGAAGACAATCAGGGTTATAATCGCTTGCAAGCGTTCACTCGGTGCAGGTAACGGTGAACAGGGATATCGAGGTTTTTGGTAATAGAAGAGTCGTGTATTGTAAATTATTATTTGTTATAATCTTAAGTATAGTTAGAAAGTGCTTTGTCTTAGGTGTACTTATTCACTAAAATAATTAAGGCTGCGCCGACCCCCAAGTGGCGCCCTTATCGTTTGTTTGGTTATTTCTTATATTTTACAATGAAAATACAGAAAATAAGCACGTAAAGTTGTGCTCCCAAAAATAATCACTAAAACGGAAAATACTGGCCACTATTATCCGTTTTAGGCCTGATTTTTCCAACGCCAGATAACTTTATCGGAGGAATAATTTTGAAGTTTTGACAGTTATTCCATACAAAATCTGTCAGACGTCAATTTTATTCCACGAATAAACTTTATCGGTGGATTGAAAAATCAGCCTTTAGTGATTATAATAAAACTAAACAATGTAAAACTACCGTTTATAATAATATTAACGTATAATCTTGTGGAGCACAACTTAACGTGCTTATTTTCTGCATTTTCATTCTAAAATAAAAGAAATAACCAAACAAACGATGAGGGCGCCACTTGGCGGGCGGCGCAGCCTTAATGACTCATTTAATAAACGTGCGTGCACTTAAACTACGAAATCTCAAAAAGTTGCCAAAAAAACATTATTTTATAGCCTAATCGCAGCCTTTTTCATATTGGATAGTTTCGCTATTTATCACCTTAAGATTTATTTGGTTGCCCCTGCGCAGCACTTCTATGAATATGATATCAGTATGAATACTGATATCATATAATATGCTGCTTTTGGCTTGATACTATCATAGCAAAAAGATCACAAAACCAGTTCCAGTAATCAAAATCGTTCAAAATCTAGTCGAAATTTTAACTCAGCGGTAATCCTTGTCAAAAATGTAGGAAAATAGTTATGACAGATTGAGACCAAGATCAGACTGTGAATGTTCTTAAAATTACAAGAATAATAAAATTTGAAAAATGAGGGGCAACCACAGATATAGATATACCTAGATAACGCAAGTATCACGAACTGTATGAAAACCAAGCGTGCCATATTTTTGACTACCTACTATGACGTCACAAGCTCGCGCTCTCGCTCACACTTACCCAGCCAGCAGTACAAAGGACTGAGCGAGAAAAGGGCGGCTTACGATTTGTAATCATAAGTTGGTGCAATTTTTGGCACGCGAAGTAGTTACTGTTGCGTTATCTAGGTATATCTATATCTGTGGGGGCAACCCTCAGATGTGCAAACACATGCAATTTTACGTTGTATTTTCCCATTGTGAATACTCTCGATACACCTCAGACAAGGCTTAAATGTGATTTTATTAATATTACGCTTGTAATATTTTACGCAAACTCTGTGAAAGCTGTACTTAACACAATTAAACGAATTAGTTTTATGTACCTACTTACTGACTGAATTTTACGCCTATATACTGTTTGTTAAATGTTAAAACGAAGTGCATTTTATTTTAGTCTTTATGTTCACGTATCAAAGTTTATTATCGCCTGTACTAACTAATGTACTTGTTACATTCCGTTTATGTTGTGATGATATTCAACTGTTTTTTATTTGTTATATTTTTATATCGACTATAATTTAAGCAAACAAATACTGACTTTATTGTGATGGTAACATGGTCTCTTTTAATCTTTTAGTTGTATAGCAAATTAATGTTATATTTAAACTTTTAAAGACCAATAATAGTTATTTATGAAATGTATTGATTGATTACCCCGTTAAAATATGATGGTAGATTAATTCTTAGGCTACGCGCACACTATTATTATTAAAAAGAGTGGCACAACTATTAGGAATACTTATGAGCATGAATATCAAGGTGTGCAAAGCTAACATTGCCCGGGCAGAGTTCAATGTCAACTAAGACCTAGATAAAAATTTCTTTATAAATCGTTTTTAAACACCGGTCACATCGAATCCTGACCGTCGCGCCTTACGAAAATGGGATTTTCATCGTAAACAATACAGTTTTAAATACGTTTAGGATAAAAATCGCATTGTCATGAAGATGTCGCTCACGATAGGTCGGCGTGACATGTTGCATTGGAAAATCGAGTTTGCCCGGTCAGAGGTACCTTCACACACCATGAACTTAGCCTATAACGTTATAATAAACATTAAAAGATTGTACTCTACGCTTTTGGTGTTTGTTTAAATAATTTAAACTTGATGGGGCAGAACCATTGACCTATATTATACAAGTACGCTGGACTGCGATCGCCAACCCGCCTGCCAAGCGTGACGATTATGGCAAAACCCCCCAAAATTGGGGGAGGCCTATGTCCAGCAGTGGACGTCTATCGGCTGAAACGACGACGCTGGACTGCATACTATCGATGACAAAATGAAGACATTTGATTTTCGCCATTTTGGCGCTGATTGCAACGTGAGGGAACGTCCGTGGAACTAATATTAGAGATGGGACATATCCTTTGATAAAAAATACTTTTATGACCTTTATCGATCGTTAACCACCGAGAGTAAAAAAGAGAAAAAAATCGAATCACTCCCAGTTATTTTTATGCTTCATTTTCAAGTAATAGAATAATTGCTGCAAAGGTTACCTAAAAATTCATTAGGCTGCGGTCAGATCGCGAGCTATAAACTAGTGGATAGTGTCCTAATAAAGATATAGCGCATGACGGTTAGATCAGTCAGCTTTAAATAATTATGAGGGTAGACTTAAAATTTGGTCTAAAAACTATTATAGTTGAGCCAAATGCGTCGGTGGGAAATCTAAAATTAAATATTTAATTAAAGTAAAAATGCTAAAGTATTCAGTACATTGTAGATGGCAAGTTTTATTTCGATGTTAGGTGTTTATTTCGGAAACGAGTAAATATTATACTATCTTTTGAAATTAGAAACTAGTATTAATGCTAATTTGTTTTAGCTAATCAAATTGCAGAAATTTCTGGCGACATTAATTTTCTATTTGAAAGACGTCCATTTAAAATTACACACTGTCTGAAGAAAATTATGGACATGGAACATTCACAACTTTATTTATTTGAATTTTAGTTCCTGAGAACCTCAAGCGGGGGCGCTTTGAATCGGCACAAAAAACAACTGTAATTTCGTATTTAGTCCATAGAATTTGTTTAATATAGGTCAGTGGGCAGAACACAGTTGTATTTACTTATAGTTAAAAAAATATTATTGTTGCCCGTTTTGAAAGATCTCCAATATTTATTTCTTGAAAAACAAAAAGTATAAAAAAAAATCTTTGTATATGTAAAAAAATTGTGCAAAAAACACTTGGTTGCAAGTTTTTATATTGGCCAATAAGTAATGAAATGCTTTAGCACTTTTTTTCTCTTCTATTGTAAATACTTGATTTGTATATATTTTTATTATTGTATATTCAAAAGATTGTATATGCCACGTGGTGTCATACCTTTGTATATTATAGCTAGCTTGTTACTATTGGATATTGTAAAGTAATAACAGACATACTTGTGAGTTCTTGTACCTCATTAGGTGTCCGCATGAAGCTCCTTTGTAGAATTCAATATAAACCCCTATAAGTATTTCTTTGTGATCAGCCATAGAAACAAAAAAAAGGTGTAATTTATAGCTGGTAAAGTAAGAAAACACGTGTCAAAAAAGTGGACCATCCTGTATAAATAAAGCGAAAGCGTTAGGGTCAACCCTGAAATTAAAATGTTCTTACATTTTGCAATTTGCGGGACAGTATCAGGTTTTAAGTTGATAATTATGATTCGCGGCCGTAAAAAATATTTATTTATAGAATTATAATCATAAAAATTATCAATACAGCTCTTTAAGCCTCTAATGACTATTTAATGAAATCCTGACATTTGAGACCCACTCTAAGGCTGCCTTTCCACCAGAGATGGGCGAGGATGCGTAGCGAGGGATGTGTAACTAACCAATACCAACGCAAACTTAGTTCAAGCTATAAAAATGAAGCGATTCTATTGGCTGGTTTCACACACATCCCTCGCTACGCATCCTCGCTCATCTCTGGTGGAAACGCAGCCTTATTCAGGAGTTGTACAGACGCCAGCACATCAAGCTACTACAATCTGTCAAATTTCTTTAATCAGTTTACAACTTTATCGCTAAAGTATAAGGTTTTAAAGTTGATTGGGAAAATTTTACAGTTTCGGGTAGCTTGATTCTGGCGTCTGTACTTGTATTGCTGATTCGAATGATTATAAGTCATATTTGTTACTGCCGCGAATCATTTTAATCAACATATAATCTGACACTGACCTGCAAATTGCAAAAAACGTAAGAATATTTTTAATTTCGCGGTCTACCTCAGCGCACCCTGTAAGGCCCAGCGCGCACCGCTGGAGGCGCGGTGGAGCGCATTTCCTTGAAACGCGCGGGCGGATTCCGCGGGCCCCGAGCGGCGCCAAGAGCCCTTCAGAGCCCTCGCAGCTACTCCGAGCGCGCCCATGTCATAGTGCTGATCGATAATCTGCACGCCAGCCAGCCGGGCGCGGCGCGGGGCAGTGCGGCGGAGCGCAAGGCAGCACGGCGGCGAAGCAGTCGCGCGCATGCTCTTGTAGTAGCTTAGGGCGCTCCGAGCACCGCGTGCAAATTTATTCTTATGTTAACCGTATGTCAAGGTAGTTAAGGTTTATATTAAATTGTTGTCCTCAATTGCTCTCCGTCACGCCTCCAGCGGTGTGCGCTGGGCCTAAGACGTTCATAATTTGTTTCTATCTCATTTCAACACTTTTCTAGCTATGAATAACATTTTAACTTTTGCTACAGAGTTTATATCGTATCAAATAAAACAGAATAACAATTACTAAGATTTTTATTTTATTTCTTATCGTGTAACCAGGCACTGAAAACTATACATTGACAAAATATTTTGAGATGAGTTTGAGAGATCAAAATGCTTGTTTTTTTTCGAATACATTTGACGTGAAATTATACGGTTTAAATGCGAAACAAGTGACATATACCGGTGTTTGCGAAAACTTGCAATTTAATATAACTATGAAAATATAGTACGCGGCCGTTGCTAAGGCAGATGGAGTTTTTGCACACAAATGGGGAGTGACACGAGATAACGTTCTACGACCCAAACTTTTTCTAAAACCACGTGTTTCATATCAACAACCGGGTACTATATAAAACTTAAAACAGCGACATCTATTGACTACGTATTCGGAGAACTCAACTTTAGCCTCCGCAACCTTCCCTCGATGGCGGATAGCGTGAAATACACCGACTTTAAATGAGCTTTGTCGTATTTACAAATATTTGTTAAGCTCGTTGCAGGGGAAAGCATGCCGCAAGACATGTGCCATGTTGGATTGTAATAATGGGTATATTTGAGTGTCTGACTGGCGAACACGTTTCGGCCGCTAGGTTTCATGGTGCAAGCTTCATTGTTGGGTTGTGGTTGTTGCTTGATTTCCTCCATAGATGGCGCTAGATGTCTCGTCACTGTAAATGTAACGCTTTTTTTTAGAAGGTGTTTATTTATTTATTTCTTTATTGTACACCACAAAAAAAAATATCGATCACAAAAAATATACAATGGGCGGCCTTATCGCTTTCTGAGATCTCTTTCAGCCAGGCAACCTTGGCAGGGACAGTGATTTGCCTGGACATAAAATGGACGGACGGAAGGGACAGTGATTTTTTGTAATTTTCTGGTTTAAAATATGATTCGCGATCGTAACAAATATGTTATTTACAGAATTATAATCATTACAATCAGTAATAAAGTTGTATTAAAGTTGTTAAGTTAGTATAATCCCCAAATGTCAAGATTTCATGAAATAGTCATTCTTGGGGATTAAGTACTTGGTCTTGGAGAGTTGTGTTGATGACTTTAATGATTATAATTCTGTAAATACATATTTGTTACGGCCGCGAATCATATTTTAATCAACGTACAACTTAATACTGACCAGCAAATTGCAAAAAACGTAAAAATATATTTATTTCGCGGGCTACCGTGGCGCTTTCGCACTAAAGGTTTTTATTTTGTGCCATATTCTTGCTATGTCATAAATTAATGGTGATGAAATTAGATTAATGGCCAATTATCACAGCAATTAATTTACGATGCTACCTACTTACGATTGTATTTGACGCGACCCAGATGTTTTGTGAGCAAGTTGCTGTAGTAACGACACGAAGTAACCAGATGTCTCTTCATGCAAGCCTCGCAGCATCCTAGAACATTCATATAGATTTTATATCTAGAAATAAAGAAAAGAAAGAATTAAAGAAAACTTGTTTCATTGCTACAGAAATACGTGCTGTTTGCTTCCATTTTGAATAGTTACAGTCCGGCCGTCGAGAGAATGCGTTCCTGACAACCGTCAGAGCGGCAATTCCAGTAGGTAGCTAATAAAGGTCAAATTCGAAAATCACGTATCTATTCGTTTGTATAAATAAAACTGACAGTGTCAAGAACGCATTCTCTCGTCGACCACCCTACCTGCTGCGGTCGAGGAGAGAATGCGAGTTCGAGTACCTACTCGAACTCTCTGTTTTGTTAAAACAACGGCTGCTTTCAGTTTTTATAAAGGAAAAGCTCATCTTGTTAGTCGTTCCTTCACTGCTGCGGATCGCGACCACGTACGACTAGGGAGTGCAATCTCGATCTCGCGAGATCTTGAATCTCTAGTCTTTTTTCGAGATTCTCGAACGAGATATCGAACACGATTTCGAGACTGAGCGCGTAAGACTTATACTTACACTAAGCTTTTTGAGAAGCCATTTTCAATAGGTACCTACCTACTTACTATGATAGATTCATGGATTTATAGTGTGCGTGATTTGTGTGTCCTGATTTGTTGCTTTATGTAGGTAGGTATGCGTAGTGCCGACCTCATCTAGTTAAAAAAAATATGATTGACGTGTAAAGTGTTTGTACAAACCTATTTACAGAAATAAAATGCATTTGTCATTTGCCGGAATAAACGTTGATTTTTTTATTTCGAGATTCGATTAGGTAAGTTTTTTTTTGATTTACAAAATCGTTATATTTTGTTACAATGACCCTTTGTAGACGTAATTTTAATTTGTCAGTTTAAGATTTTTCAAATTAAAATAACGCTTCAAAAATTGAGCAGTCTCGACCTCGATAATCTCGACAACGAGAGCTCACCTGACTGCCGGGCGGCATCTCGAATACCAATCTCGACACCAGACACACGAGAGATGTCAAAGTCAAATCATTTATTTCGAATAAGCACATTAAAGGCACTTTTGAACGTCAAAAATTACAGTAAAATTGAATTGATTCTAGTCGCCCCTTCCAAAAGGTAGTGTTCGTATGGAGAAGAATGGACAAGAAACTCCACCGTTACTCTTTTAATACGTTGTCGAGTTGCAATAATTAACTTTTTATTTGATCACGTTTAGATATCGAGACCCGTCGTCTGCGGAGTTTCGCTAGCTAATTTAATTTGACCTTGTATACGACACGTCTCCAAGAAACGTGGTCTAAAAACGGTCAACCTGTTGGACACGATAAAGAAAGCTGAGGGAGGCAGCGTATACCGTGCTGCCTCCAGCCTTCTTTATCTCGCTGACCATCTCGTCATCCATCATCCATCTTACTTGTGACATATGCCAAATTAACATGTTTTCTTTCTTTCTTTCCTTTTTGCTTTGAGCACGTTTATTTCGCTTTTTAGCTCTGCCCTAGAGGATCTAAAACGGTAACAGTTATTACCTTCTTTAGTTTCTTCATGGCTCACAAGGGAAGAATCCTTGTAGGATTCATTACTTCTCATAACCTGCACTCCATGCCCTGAAATTCAATCATAATTCTTTAATGTGTCATTAGATATTTATATATTCTAATACTACATCGCCACATTGTATATTCGAATAAAGAATTTAAGATAATTTTCAAGTTATGGAAAAACGAACTGAATGTCATACTTAACAAAGTTCAAATTCCATTGCAACCAGAAACTTATTAGGATTTATTTTATAACAATCAAAAATTAAATGGTCACTCAAAAATCAACTAAGAATACATTTCACTAAAGTTGAGTTGAGCTTGTGGCGATAGCCGATTAATCTGGTTTGGCCAGACATCGGTCTTCGGTCGGGTAGGTACTAAAAATACCCACCAAGATGAGATCCTCTGTCTCCGCAGTGACAGCGCGACTGGGATCCCATCACGGCTTCGGATGTCAATACACTCGCTGACTTTAGTTCTGGCATGTCGAACTTGGCTGCGTCCACCCCTAGACGAAACATTAAACAAAAGTGTTGGATCATCATCATCAGCTTGCTTCTGTCTACTGCTGGACACCGGTCGCTCAAGGCGCCCTATTAATGTTGTAACGCCTGATCAATATCTCATAGCAGCAATTCGTCTAATTAGCTTTAATGTACTTAGGTATTAATTGTAATGTGTCCGTCCCTTTGATACTTCACTTGCTTTTGAAACCCCATATTGTTAACACCAATTTTAAAATTATATTCGCTGGTATTGAGGATCCAGTTTATTCTTCCTTCCTTAAAATTCCCGTACAAAAAGAAAATATTATTATCTGTTGCCTGAGGGGCAATTCTCTAAATTTTAAGAACGTTCAAAGTCTGGTCTCAGTCGCAATCTGTGAAACTCCTCAATTTCCCTAAATTTTTGATATATATTGTCGCTGAGATGAGATTGCGACTAGATTTTGTACGTTTTTAATGACGGAATATACCTTTTGGATTCTGTGTCCCTCGTATAAACTCCGTCTTAATGCAAAACCAGTTTTAACTTCAGTTCAGGCCTACTTTTGAGACAGTTATTGTATTTTGAACTTTAAAATGGCTCTTTTATTCAAAGTAGTTAAATTATAGTTAATAAAAAACTACCTAATATAATATATCTATCTATATCTACCTATGGTTTATGAGCATTATGAGTTGTGCACTTTTAGATTTTCCAAATTTATTTATTTATGACAGCTTAGTAATTAATTGTCAAGTTCAACCGTTGCGCGCTATGGAGCAAGCTATGAAGTCTCTTTCATGGATAATATCAGGAATATAATTAAAGTATCCGGAAAAGAACCGGAGCTACCGACATAGCTAGCAGAGTAAGCCACTGAAGTGGCAGTGGGCTGGCCATGTTTTTCAAAGGACCGATGGCCGGTGGAGCAGACGAATCCTGGAGTGGAGACCGCGTATCGGCAAGCGTATTGTGGGACGATCCCCAGCTAGATGGACGGACGACCTAAAGAAGGTGGCTGGGGCAGACTGGATGCGGAAGGCGGCGGACAGGGTGTTGTGGCGCAGCCTGGGACAGGCCTATGTCCAGCAGTGGACTGCGATGGGCTGGGTTGATTGAAGTTCAACCCACAATGTTATTCACGCTTTTTTTTAACTTCCGAGACTTTACTGGTATTCAGCTGCATCTGGTTGAGCTTGTGGCGATAGCCGATTAATCGGGATCGGCCAGAAATCAGTCTGCGGTCGGATACTAATAATACCCACCAAGATCAGATCCTCTGCCTCCGCAGTAACAGCGCGACTGGGATCCCATCACGGCTTTGGATGTCAATACACTCGCTGACCTTAGTTGTGGCATGTCGAACTTGGCTGCGTCCACCTCTAGACGAAACATTAAATAAGAGAAAATATTATCTGATGTCTGAGGGGCAATTCTCGAAATTTTAAAAACGTTCTCAGTCTGTTCTGTCTCAATATGTGAAATTCCTCTAATTTCCCTAAATTTATGACAAGATTTCGACATTGATTGTCGCTGAGATGAGATTTTGACTAGATTTTGTATGTTTTTAATTACGAGAATATACCTTCTGGATTCTGTGTCCCTCGTATAAACTCCGTCTTCATACAAAACCAGTTAACTTCAGTTCAAGCCTACTTTTGAGACAGTTATTGTATTTTGAACTTTATTCCGACTTACGTTCTGTTCTCAATATAAAATTGTCCACACTCGTTTCTAAAGTCAGTTTTTTGTAAAAACAACTTTAATCGGAATAAAAATGAATATACAATAACTGACTCGAAGGTTTAGTCTGGAACTATACCTACATAGTTAAAATTCGTTTTGTAATTAGACGGATTTAGATTGTTCACTGGTACCTACAGTCCATTCACAGTTATTTTACCTCTTGATCTTGCATTCACAGTGGTCTTTAATCTCATGACAATAAGATTGCTATTGGGTTGCCGCAACTGTCAAGTCTGTCAAAATCACAGTGACCTTTATTGTTGTTGTAATAAAGTTGCTGTTCGGTTGCAGCCACTGAGCCAATCTGTCAAAATCACAGTGACCTTTATTTATGCTCGTCACAATATGGTTGCTATAGGGTTGCTGCTGTAAGAGGTAAAATAACTATGTACGGACTGTATACATCTCTATTTCTCCCATTAGACAGTAGCATCTACCTACTTTTTTATTTTTTTTATTGTTTGAATAGGGCGGTACAACGGAAGCGGTGCCGATTTGATCCCAACTTGAAGATCACAATGACAACCTTTTATCAAGTAGGACGCTTTGCCTGTCGTTTCCTGGTTTACTCATTGAATTAATTAACACAAGGCATGAAGGACTCCCACTCGTCGGAAACCCTTAGTGTCAACCTCAATCAAACTGAATTACAATGAAAGTTATACATATTATATAACCAATAAATTCATTATTATGTGACGAAGCCTATTCTAGTACAGACGCCAGCACATCAAGCTACTACAATCTGTCAAATCTCTTTAATATATTTTCAACTTTATCGCTAAAGCATACGGTTCAAAATTTTACAGTTTCGGGTAGCTTGATGTACAATTTGATATGGAATATTTCTCTTGTCTGTCTACTCGACTGTTAATGAATAAAATTCTGATTATATATTATGGCAACAGCTACGCATTGTGGATGAAGATACTGATATAATAGACTACTTTCTACCCGCGACTTCGTCCGCGAGAAATTACTTGTTTCTTCTCGCGTCGCAGCACCTACGCGCGCTATTACCACAGAGCTTACACTTTAGCTAATACTTCGTTTTTACTTAGCATTTTTTTTTTACTTTTTTTCTTTTTCCTCGGGTCCTAAGGGTCCTAGCGTGATGTTCCAGCCTTCCTCAAAATTGGGCTATAGGTACCTAAAATGCTAAAACAATTTTTCAAATCTGACTCGTTCCATAGATTTGTGCGTTCAAACAAGCAAACAAAGTCTTCAGCTGTATTATTACCATAGATCGGAATAGGTTGAGCTGTTTTATGTACTTGCCATAGGTTAGAATAATATGGATATTCCTTTTTAGTTACGAAGTTAAGTTTAGTTTCGAAGTTACTGTTTTAAAAGAATTGAATTCTAGTAGCGCAGAAAAAGACAAAAACAGATGTGTCACTCTAGCGACAATAAAATCCCGTATTATCAGTCGGAATCCCGTGGAATATCCATATTAACATCAATGTTTGCGGCCAATGAACTTAAATAGCTCTACCTATTCCGATTACTGATTATTACTATTGATTCCTTTACAGAGACTAAATTAGTTATTCAGCCAAGTATGCGTTAAGGCGGATACGACAGACATTTCATTGTAATGTCAGGTGCGAGTATTAAGGTAATCAAAAACGTGCCTTATTATGATTTCAGTCTCAGTTATAGGCCTTTATTAGGCCTATACGTAATTTAGTATTCTCATTCAAGATTCTATTTTCCATTTCATAATCATTTTCAAATAATACGTGTGTTGATGAATAGTAAGTACCTATTCGTGTTAGCAATGAAAGCGGAAGTTTTTCTCATTTATTTTATTTTATTTGTCTACGTAAACTCAATAGGGCCCTATACACTTTTCTCAACGTTTTTGCCATTTCTGTAACCCATTTAAAAATACGATATTTCAAATTCCTCAAAATATGCTTAATCAAATTATAATCATTAAAGTCATCAACACAACTCTCTAAGACCAAGCAATCCCACTGGATGACTGTTTCATGAAATGTTGACATTTTACGATTATACTAACTTAACAAGTTGAGTTACTGATCCTAATGATTATAATTCTGTAAATACATATTTGTTACGGTCGCGAATCATATTTTAATCAACATACCACTTGATACTGACCAGAAAATTGCAGAAAACGTAAATTTGAATTTCGCGGGCTACCTTAGCGCTTCCCCATTACGGGCACGCGCACGGTGTTTTTTTTTTAACGCGCCGCCAATGATCTTAGTTACAAGTATACTAATACATAATTAATAATAAAGCTGAAGTGTTTGTTTGTTTGAATGCACCAATCTCTGGAACTACCAGTCGGATTTGAAAATTATTTTGCATTTGATAGCCAAATTTTATAAGAAGGCTATTTAACATCACGCTATGACAAATAGGAGCCGAGTAAAAATAACTCTGAAAGAACGCTTAGCGAAAACGAAGTAATATGGACGGGAAGTTTATAAAAGTGCGGCTGTTACAGGCACGCGCCGCGGCACGGCGGGATGGGGGGTGGGTGTGTGTATAGGCATTGTGTATCTTACGACTGGTTTAAGAATTTTCAAATAGTAGGTAGGTACATCCGATTCGTGGCGCCGCCGACACTCTTAAAACGTGCTGCAAACGCTACACTAGTGCTGCAAAAAACTTCGTCTTTATAGGCCATACTGATCGTGATGATTAAAAAATAACTAACCTGCATCAACTCGGGCGGCAACCACAGTCGCATTCCTAGAGGAGGGTTGTTTCATATTTTGACCGGCCACCAGTTTCGTGGTATCGTACAGCGCCTTGTATACTAAACCAAAAACGAGACAGTAAGAAAAAATAAAAGTAAATCTTCAAGTTGGTTACTTATGGGGCCGGAATATGCATGCTGATGCGTAGTTCATACAAACGTAATACCTACCAAAAATAATTTGTAAATCAAACATATTCTTAAGGTGTATTTATTCCGATTGAAATACAGAATATCTAGGTTTTCAAATATATATTTTGAAAGGACTCTGATATAAAGACGAGATATGAGGAATTTCAAATTTCTATAGAAAACATATTTTTCTCTTAACTCGTGTTTAAATCAGTGTCCATTCAAAATATATATTTGGGAACGTAGATATTCCGTAATCCAATCGGAATAAATGCACACTACATGAATAATTATGTTTGATTTACAAATTATTTTGGTATTACGTTTCTATGAACTACGCATGCTCCGCCAGCCCCTTAAAAACTATGTTTGCCAAGGGGTAGATTGTTATCTAAAAAGGAAATAGGATTAAGTTTTTTTCTTTTCATTCCAAAGAAAATTATAACTTTTCGAGCGGGCAGCAACTTTGGGTCTGCCCCCGAAATTATTATTCGTCCTTTTGCATGTTACTACACTCAGCACCAAACTTCGAATAGCCCAAAATATTATAAGTTTATTATTAAGTCTGTAGGAACTTGGTTTTCCCAAATATATGCGTAGATAAATCATTATGTGTCTGCCTTTTCCCAACTATGTTGGGGTCGGCTTCCAGTCTAACCGGATGCAGTTGAATACCAGTATTTTACATGAAGCGACTGCCTATCTGGCCTCCACAACCCAGTTACTGGGTAATACGATACCCCTTCGTAAGACTGGTTGTCAGACTTGCCTTGACTTGTTGACTTGCGGGCTTCTGACTACCCGTAACTGTCAAAGATCCACGAATGACAGCCGGGACCAACGGCTTAACGTGCTTTCCGAGGCACGGAGGGGTTACGGAATGGTCATCCATCTACAGACCAACCGCGGCAAGCGTAGCTTAACCTGATCGATCGACCTGTGCGGCTGTTATTATTTAGCCACGGTCTCGGCTCTTATCAGTTTAAAAAATCTGTTTTTTTTTTGTGTACGTAAATATCACAAGCAATAGATTTATTAACTTAAACTTGAAGTAAAAAAAGTAATTTAAAAAATAAAAAAAACCCGACTGCGAAACTGAAAAGCTACAAACAAGCTCATTTTAAATTAAATAAAAGTTGGAAGCAGGCGGGACCCATTTGAATTTGAAAATATGACTAAAATGGTATGGGTCCCGCCTGCTTCCAACTTTTATTTAATTTAAAATGAGCTTGTTTGTAGCTTTTCAGTTTCGCAGTCGGGTTTTTTTATTTTTTAAATTACTTTTTTTATTTCCAGCTTTTTAGTTTACAAAATTTGAAAGATTTCGCAAACGATTTAGTTCTTGGTACTTGTTTTTTACGATTTGTCACTTCGAATTACTTTTAACCATATACGTTATATATATTTTTGTAATCTCCTTTTAAAACCTTTTATTTTGATACCCCACTCGATAGGTTACGAGAAAAAAAAATTTTTTTTTGAAGACATATTGCGCCAAAAATCGGCCATTTTAATTTTTTTTCAATTTTGATATACCCAGTGTCACTCTCACAATTAAGACGAATCTAACGGCACCTCTCAAGCTGAAATCGATCAAGCCGTTTAGGCTACAGAGCGTGCCAAAGAAATATACATACATACATACATACATACATACATACATACATACATACACTCGAAAAACATAACCCTCCTTCTGACGCAGTCGGGTAAAAACAATACCAGCGGCCGTGTCACTTAAAAAATAAAAATAAAAAATGAAATCGACTTCAAAAAGAATTAAAACCGACTTCCGAAATTAAAGTTATTTCATAATTTTGAGTTAAATTCTTTTTGAAGTCGATTTAATTTTTTTAAATTGCTTTTTTATTTCGTGATTTTTAGTTTTAAGTAAAAACTGGAATTTGTTAAGTATAATAAATTTGTTCATAATAAGTAGGTAATAGTTTTGTTGTAAATATTGCACTAGAATTTGACCAAGGTTTTGAGATGTTTTCCCTTTGACACTACACCCGTAGCTCGTATCAATAAGCCAGGCCGTCACACTTACACGTTAGTCCATATCTTGAAAATTACTGAATCGATTTTGATGAAACTTGCACTGTTCCCTAAGTTGAAGTAAATGTAAGCCAATAAAAAAAATGGTCAGGATCCGATTAATAGTTGCGGAGAAATTCGAGGACAAACGTACATCCAGGAAGCCCTAATAGATTGTCATATGTGAATATAATGCCGTTCCAATAATATTCCATACATACGTGTCGAATTGATAACCTCCTTTTTTTTGAAGTCGCTAAAAATACATCAAAACTATTTCATTTTTACTTTATCGTGTTTAGATATCCCTGTCTGTAGTTTCTCTAGTTAATTTAATTTGACCCTGTATTGTACAAACAGACAAAATTTTCCGCGTCAGAATTCTAAACATTTTATGAACAAAATCATCCTCGTTTCCTTGTAGACACGGAGAAAGCCGTTGATTCCTTGCCAATGTTGTAGCTTTCTTGCCAAAGCTTAATAAATCAGCGCATAAGTATCCGAGGGCGTATTTTAGGGCACTTTCAAGATGATAAAGGGCAAATAACATACTGTTTTGGCGCTGGCTTTCTACCACAAACCTTATGTTCCCTTACTTTATTGCGTCATGCTTTAGTTAAAGGAGGTAAGCAGAAATTCCAGCGAGCTTTTTAACCTATTACGCCAAAGCCAAAGGAGGGTTAAGATTTTCACAGGCTATATGTATGTATGTTCATCTGTTGACAAGGTTGAAGGGTAATGTTTTTAGTATAGTCTTATTTGCTTATTGCTACTTCACAAATTTTTTGAATGAGCGGACAAGTTTGTTCCATAGTATTCGATAAAATATTTTTGCTGTTAGTCAAACATCCATGCTAATATTATAAATTCGAAAGTAACTCTGTCTGTCTGTTACCTTTTCACGCCTAAACCACTGAACGGATTTCGGTAAAATTTTGCACAGACATAGATTGCATCCTGGAGAAGGACATAGGATAGTTTTTATCGACATACCTCGCGGGCGAAGCCACGGGCGGAAGCCAGTTACAAATAAATTAAAAAGCTAGTTTTACATCTGCGAAGTTATGAGGGCCACTTAAAGTGATGTTAACATTTTATTCTAAAGTGTTATCTTGCGGCCCTAGGAAAGTGAGACATGAAGGACATTCATCCTATTACCGTACAAAAATAATAACAGAACTCACACACAAAATTACCCACTACGCCAATCGGCTTTATGTATTTTTAAGTTATAATATTGCATGTATTGTGTATATGTAAGTGATAATGTAAATCTATTGGAAAAAAAATTGTCCAAAACCGTACACAGTAAAATTGCTGTAGTCTCAAGCAAATATCGAGGCAAAATATACCCAGTGTTTACCTTTTGGCGTCAGAACTTCTTTAATAAGCGCGCTAGGATTCCGCTGACTCCCATCCCGCAGAGAACAGTGAGATGTCAGCAGCCCCACAGAATGAGTAACAAGTTCCCGTCTCATATTCACTTCTGAAATTGAATAGTATTTGTAGACAATGCTGTGTTCGCTACATTAGCAAATTGACTCGATGGAGTGATTTATTCATACTTAAATATGAATAGTTTATATTTAAGCTCTAGTTTTCATAGAAAATGTTAGGTTTTGTTGTTTGTCTCGTCTGGCCTTTTTAATTTTGGGGACTAGAAGGCTAAGAATTTTTGATGATGGATTATTTAGCTGTTGGGCGTAGGTAAATAAAACACTGAATTAATAATAAACTTTTTACGAAAAATAATAATAATTTGGACTTGTCAGTTTGCCACTGCACTAGTACTTTTGCTACGACGTACCTAAGATGTTGGAGTCTTTGGCTACAGCGAAGCTAACGTGTTAGGGTCCTTGTTACGATATGGCTGATGTGGTGTTGTCATTGCTAAAGCGTAGCTGATGTGACACTGTCATTGCTACGGCGTAGCTGACGTGATGGTGTAATTGTTACGGCGTAGCTAAAGTTGTCATTGTTACGGAGTTGCTGATGAGACATTGTCATTGCTACGGCGTAGCTAACGTAAAGGTGTCATTGTTACGGAGTTGGTGATATGACAGTGTCTTTGCTACGGCGTAGCTAACATAAAGGTGTCATTGCTGCGGAGTTGCTGATGTGACAGTGTCTTTGCTACGGCGTAGCTAACGTAAAGGTGTCAATGCTACGGGGTTGCTGATGTGACAGTGTCTTTGCTACGGCGTAGCTAACATAAAGGTGTCATTGCTGCGGAGTTGCTGATGTGACAGTGTCTTTGCTACGGCGTAGCTAACGTAAAGGTGTCAATGCTACGGGGTTGCTGATGTGACAGTGTCTTTGCTACGGCGTAGCTAACATAAAGGTGTCATTGCTGCGGAGTTGCTGATGTGACAGTGTCTTTGCTACGGCGTAGCTAACGTAAAGGTGTCAATGCTACGGGGTTGCTGATGTGACATTGTCGTTGCTACGGCGTAGCTAACGTAAAGGTGTCAATGCTACGGGGTTGCTGATGTGACATTGTCGTTGCTACGGCGTAGCTAACGTAAAGGTGTCAATGCTACGGGGTTGCTGATGTGACATTGTCGTTGCTACGGCGTAGCTAACGTAAAGGTGTCATTGCTACGGAGTTGCTGATGTGATAGTGTCATTGCTACGGCGTAGCTAACGTAAAGGTGTCATTGCTACGGAGTTGCTGATGTGACAGTGTCATTGCTACAGCGTAGCTAACGTAAAGGTGTCATTGCTACGGGGTTGCTGATGTGACAGTGTCATTGCTATGGCGTAGCAAAAGTAAAGGTGTCATTGCTACGGAGTTGCTGATGTGAGTGTCTTTGCTACGGCGTAGCTAACGTAAAGGTGTCATTGCTACGGAGTTGCTGATGTGACAGTGTCATTGCTACGGCGTAGCTAAGGTAAAGGTGTCATTGCTACGGGGCTGCTGATGTGACAGTGTCTTTGCTACGGCGTAGCTACCATAAAGGTGTCATTGCTACGGAGTTGCTGATGTGACAGTGTCATTGCTACGGCGTAGCTAACGTAAAGGTGTCATTGCTACGGAGTTGCTGATGTGTCATTGTCATTGCTACGGCGTAGCTAACGTGATGGTGTCATTGTTACGGCGTAGCTAAAATTTTCATTGCTACGGACTTTCTGATGTGACATTGTCATTGCCACGGCGTAGGTAACGTAAAGGTGTCATTGCTACGGAGTTGCTGATGTGACAGTGTCATTGCTACGGCGTAGCTAAGGTAAAGGTGTCATTGCTACGGGGCTGCTGATGTGACAGTGTCTTTGCTACGGCGTAGCTACCATAAAGGTGTCATTGCTACGGAGTTGCTGATGTGACAGTGTCATTGCTACGGCGTAGCTAAGGTAAAGGTGTCATTGCTACGGGGCTGCTGATGTGACAGTGTCATTGCTACGGCGTAGCTAACGTAAAGGTGTCATTGCTACGGAGTTGCAGATGTGACAGTGTCTTTGCTACGGCGTAGCTAACATAAAGGTGTCAATGCTACGGAGTTGCTGATGTGAGAGTGTCTTTGCTACGGCGTAGCTGCCGTGATGGTGTCATTGCTACGACGTAGCTGTCGGGTTACAAGTCGAAAACATAATCAATCTCCTAAACATATTTTGTCGTGCAACAGCTATTCCACTTACACATTCTTTTTGTGACTTATTTCCAATAACATCATTTTATCTTGAAATATATCAGATTCAAGAAATGGTTACTTACCTTCGGCCAGAGGATCAAGCTGAATTGCGGCGTCAGTGTAATCCACTTTGTGGACCACACATCGAGGTTGTCCGTACAAAAACACACAATCTGGAAAAACCATTAGGGTGGTTACTAGACAGGCTAGGGCTATGAGGTCGTTTTTGTTACGCATCTTTTTAGCCGACTGCGGAAAAGCCAAAGGAGGGTTATGATTTTAACAGGCTATGTATGTATGTATTTTCACCTGTTTCCTCATAACTCCTAAACTATTCGCCATATTTTGATATTTCTTTCCACTCCCCTGTAAAATAAGACTAATCGCAGCTATCTTTACGGAAACAAAGATCCGTCGCGCGTTATTTATTTATAATAAGCACACCAACAGCACAGTCACTTACAATTCAAGTTAAATATCATCTAAAATTAGCATTTCAGTAACCATGTAAATAACAGGTAAGCATAACATCTAATTTAAAAAATATATAAGACAAAGGAGACCAATAAAAAGTATTTCTAGTACATTATCTAGAACACTACAAAAACAAACCGATTAGAGCTAGCCGATTACATGCATTCTACACTCTGTCAAAATAGGGAACGAAAGAAAGTAAAGTATTTTCAATAAATGTTACCACGACATTTTGGCGTAAACGATCGACCTCCACACGGCAGAGGGGGAGGCAGGACACACTGAGTCGTCAACACACACGCAGACTTCCTTGTACACGACGGACGTTGCGACTCCGTTCCTAAACCAGCACGTAAACGGTTACCGTGGTTACAAGGTGTAAAATTATTTACATGCAAATTATTTTAGGGCAATTAATTAACATCATATTAATATAGAGTTACGAGGAACCAACCCCAAATGAGATTGGATAAGGCTAGGCAGAGTGAGAGAGAGAGAGAGTGAAAGAGATATTAATAACATTTAGACTTCAACCTATTAAAAATAATAATAATAATGTAAATTGATGGTCCTGAAAATCTTTGCAAGTAATAATGTTACAAATTAATAATAATCCACAATACTCTTAACCATTTAACCGCTTGTGTCGCATTTATGCGACACATATTTCCGTGCCCCTACCGCTCGTGTCGTATTTCTGCGACAGAGAACATGCATGATTTTTTCGTTCTATTCAATGATTGCTCCTCTTTATTTGTTGTAGTTATTATTTTATCGATTTAGGTATTCAGCTGCATCCGGTTTGACTGGAAGCCGACCCCAACATGGTTGGGAAAAGGCTAGGCAGATGATGATGATTATTTTATCGATTTGTAGCCGCGCGCTAGGGGCACGGCAATTGATATTTAGCCAAGCGCTTAAAAGGTTAAATGAAAAAAACATGTAAAACACCGCCTACCTATTCCATACACTTCGATTTGGTAAAGTTTATCGATATCACACATTTACTTTTAATATAACTGTCCAGCTTAACAATGATACTCAATTTGGACCCCTTGCTGA
This sequence comes from Mesoligia furuncula, assembly GCA_916614155.1. Taxonomy (NCBI): domain Eukaryota; kingdom Metazoa; phylum Arthropoda; class Insecta; order Lepidoptera; family Noctuidae; genus Mesoligia; species Mesoligia furuncula. Next base: position 24,117,071 of record OU744800.1, on the reverse strand, counting down.
ACCGACATGGAGATTCTAGGAAGAAATTAACTAGTATGACTTTTTGTACAATAGAAAAAAAAACCAAATTTATTGTAAGGCATCAATGTACCTGCATCGCAAATCTCTGGGCAAGCTTGAAGTATAGATTCTTTGACTTCTTTGGTAACATAGTTATCTAAAATTGGAAAATCCTCGTTGATTTTTAGTCAAACTATGTTATTGAATACTACGTTCTTTTAGATTTAAACATACCTGAAGTAAACTCGTCAACCATTAGTCGATTTAAAGAGAATTCAGTCTCTGATTTCTTACTATAAACAGCTTTTGATTTTATTACGGGTAACACATCTGCAAGACTATCCTTCGATAGAATTAATTTCGGGAGTTCTGGAAAAAAAAAAGTTTTTCTATTCATATTTTATGTTTTTTTCAAGTTCAAGGGAAACATTTTGTGAACTGGAACTTCTGTTGTAAGTACGCTTTTTAGGGTTCCGAACCCAAAAGGTAAAAACGGGACCCTAATACTGAGACTCCACTGTTCGTCTGTCTGTCTGTCTGTCACCAGGCTGTATCTCATGAACCGTGATAGCTAGACAGTTGAAATTTTCACAGATGATGTATTTCTGTTGCCGCTATAATAATAAAAATAAAATAAAGTTAAAATTTAAAGACGTAGAAGAGAAACGTTTTTTTTTCGGCATTTTATATCTTGTGGTACGGAACCCTTCGTGTGCGAGTCCGACTCGCACTTGGCCGGTTTTTTTCAAGTTAATGAACCTCCACTTTGTGGGCGTCTAATGACGCTTGCTTTTTTTAAAATAGATGTGTCTCTTTTTAGTTTTCTGGTCTTTTCGCACAGTTGGTCGCAGTAATTAAGCTAGGGTTTCTCGGGTTGGTCTATCCTAAGATAGACCTGTGACCAACCACGCGCGAGCCGAGCGAGCGAATCGAGCGGCACCGCGGCATCGTCCGCGAGCGCTAAATCCAAGTAGGTTGCAGTTTTTTGGTATTTTTAGGACACCAAAATAATTCGAGGTCCTCAAAAAGAGCCACATTATATTAGCGTGTTCATTAATATTTTTAGGAAAGCGAAATGCGAATTTTTTGAGGTTCGATTAAATACATGGCGTAGTATATAAACATCGGGGTAAAATTATTAGAAAAGATGTAGAACTTACCATATGACATTGGATTGTCAACATCAGTATCAGTTTTTAAGGCAAAAGTGCATGGTTTTCTATTTTCATCATCATCATTAGGCATTGTTGATTCGAAAGCTGCAAGGTAAACATGTTATATTGTACATCAGCAGCATTTGAAAGTCGACGTGATTGTCGCTGTGGCCCTTGCCAATGAACCCCTCGTATGTCGGAATTACAGACACAATTAAAAAGCCATTATGTCTCGCGTAGATCTACGTTCCGACATACTAAGCGTTAAATTATGTTTTGCTTGAGTTACAGATGGCTAGGCTGTAAACCGCACACTAACTGCGTAACACGCTATCAATCTAAATCTGAATAATTTTGAAGGATATTGCTAATCCATTGCTCCATATGTTCCAAAAATGTGTCTGCTCAACAATGTACATAACGCAATGAATGTTCGTTCCTGCCTCGTGGTCAAACTTAATGGTCAAACTGACTTGACCACGAGGAATTCTGTTCCGGATAGTCAAACTGAGTGGCTATTTAAACTTTATATCAAGCTGTACCTATACATTGCAGTCTTATAATTATAAACAAAACATTATGTCAATTCTATGACACATGCCACATGACCACTCAATGGATTGATGGATTTAGATATAAAATACACTCTTCGTAAAGGGGGAAGGGTACTGCTTTTCAAGGGTCGGCAGTACTACAAATTGCGTTTAGTTAAGTTTGACCACGAGGAAGGAAATTATTTTGACTGTACAAGTATAGAAAGGGTGGATATTATTCGTTAAATTATGTAGTTTGACTATCCGGAACAGAATTCCTCGTGGTCAAATCAGTTTGACTACGAGGAAGGAACGTGAATGTTGTTGAACTGTTAAAATGATACCCATTGCTACTGATAGTGTGTTACGCAACTACCCCGCCGGCTTCAGGCACTTGTCCCATCGCCGAGGAAGCGACTAGTGTTCCCGCAAGCGCCTACAGAAATTCGCATACCTACAGTTTTATGTTGAGGCTACGTAGATTATAGCTAATCGTTTTTATTTTTCTAACTTTTTCGACCGGCTACCTACATCTGTGATATTGTCACAATAAATTTGCACGTTCACATCAAGCAACGTATTTTTTCTTTATTCCCGTAATTATACCTGGATCAATCCCGCACAACTAGCTATCAACAATTTTCGCGCTCAAGAACAATGCAAAAGATTGTAGGTCCCATAAAAGTAAAAGTACATTTATATCTTTTTTTTGGGTGTTACATATACGTATATCGATAGTTGATTGCATACTGCCAGCGAGTACTCGTTTGTCGCAGCGACAAGAACTATCAAAGAGAGTACTCGCTCAGCTCGCTTGGCAGAACACTCGCTGTGAGACTCACGCTTGGTAAGCGCATACCCACGAGTAATCGCTTGTCGCCGTCGCCAATTCGTTTTTAGTTGCTAGCTCTACTCGGTATCTCGTTAGTCTTCGGCGGTGGAATACACACGTTAGCATAACTAACAACAGGACGTAAGACATCTGGCCTTACGTCCTGTTGTTAGTTATATAGAGGTATGAGGAACAGGGTGCAAAGTTCACTCATAGTGGATCCTCCGACCAGACGAATGTTGTGTCTGGCGGGCAAATGCCCGATGATTCATGTCGGGCCGTTCTATACATGCTAGGTGCGCGATAACCTCTGCTTGCGAGATGCAGGATTTTGCATGACGTCAGTATGACGCGTTGTTCGCATGTGGCGTTGTAGATACAGATTGATGAAGATGGACGTATGCGAGGCTTATGCGACACATCTACGTACTAAATGGATTTTAACCAAGAATAAAACTAGCGATTAAGATTTAAAAAAAAACAAACGTAAAACATACCATTCTTGGAATTATAGTTGACAGAGTTTGGTAACGTCGTTGGATGAGGACCTGAAGAGAAAAACATAAATGCAATCATTTTTTTTCTTACCTTAAAGTTACAGCTTATGTTTCAGCTAGATATAAGCTGCTTTTATATCTTCTCGTTTCACGTTAGTGTTTAATATAATTATATACTTTTTCAAATGATTCTCGTTTCATTCGAAAATTGGAAAGGACGCAATTTGCTAACATTTTCTCGATTGCCGTTTAACCAAAACAGGCAAGTCACCGCCTTCTTGTTTTTGAGCTAAAATTGGCTAATTTATATTCTTAATTTAATTTTTCTGTGCAATATAGTGCTAATATTTTTATTTTGCGTAGGATTGAACATGATTATTGGTATAACGCGCAGACAGGACAACGGCGAACAGACGAAAGAGCCCGACAGCCGACCAGTGGCTACAAACAAACCGAGTACGAACTTGTGAACAAACTTAACCGGAACTAGGCCGATGTGGCGTCGTGCCGGATAGAAACAGTCTTGTGAACAATAAAGAAAAATGCAGGAGCTCACTCGCCACAAAAAAATTCGTCCGCATCGCTGTCAAAGGGATAAATACCCAAAAGGCTGGCAGCTTTACCATCCAACATTGTTTCTACGGCGTGATGATCGATTAACGAATGATATTTGTAGCTTTTTCAGGAAAAGTATCACGGATGATATTTAATCATGCCTCATAATTATGAAAAAGATCGCTTCCATTGTACGACTAGCCTGTCGTCACCACACAAACGGAACATTCACGCACAATCTCCTTTACTTTTAGAGCGAAAAATAAACAACCGTAAAACGACAGATGGATTTGTGAATGACGATATTGTGGGTTGCAGCTGAAAATTAGCGTCAGGTGGTACACCTTGTGTTGTCATCGGAAAATATGCTGAATGCCCTTTTGGCATTATACAGTTATGAGGAACAGGGTGTACTCTATAGAAAAGGGAGGATCCTCCAACCAGACGGGTGTTGGGTCTGGCAGGCAACTGTCCACTGACTCTTGTTGGGCTGTGGTATACATATGCTAGTTGCGCGGTAAACTCTGCCTGCCAGATGCAGGATTTTGAGTGACGTCAGTATGACGCGAAGTTCGCATGTGGCGTTGTAGATACCGCTACAGCATTATAATCATTGTTTACTGTTTTCTATAGTTTCAAGGTGTATTTTTTGCTGTAATGCCAATAAACGAATTTTTCTTTCTTTTCTTTTTTATGCTATGGCTAGTAGGAAAATGACTGCTGAGATGACTGCTACTAGTGAAGGAGAAGACATGCAATGACTCAAAATAAATGTTTATAAAGGCAGGGGAATGACGATTACTTAGTTAGGAAAACCCTAAAGGTGTGTCCAGACCTGGCAAATGCGCCACTCGCGAGCCGCTTGCGAACTGCACGTGTGATACTCGCATGCGGTTACAGCCTACGTTTGGTGGGCCGCTCTAGTGCAACTCCGGCAAAGCTCGAGTAGGATGCGCGTGCAGCACGCGCGCAGCTCGTGCGCACAGGGCTTCTTTCGAGTTTGAACTATGAGCCTCAGTTGTGAATTTACTTGTGCCGCTCGAGTACGGCGCGTAGCTTGCGCGCGAGTGGCGCGCGGACGGTGCAGGGGCTGCGTACGAACATGAAATGCACGCGCGCAGTTCGCAAGCGGCTCGCGACCAACGCATTCGCCAGGTCTGGACACACATTTACAACAACTGCAGAAAAACCAAGCAACAACTGGAGAAAAATTGCTGTGAAATAGACTTGATATTTTTTTAATAAGCTTTGCTCTTATCATTTGCGAACGGTACATAGATTCGACAAAAACAACCTGCAAGTATACACTACTGGATATAAACTAAAGAAGACATTATTCAAAGGAACAGTTAAAAGTGACCACTACTCCGCCTTGGAGTGCAAATTTAGTGCTGTTCCTCAAACGACGGGACACTTAATATCGTGTCCTGTCGTCTGCACATTACAGCCGGTCGATTCTGTAAAAATCTCACCGTGAAAACTTAGGTGAAGTGAGTTTGTTTTTGCTAGGAATTGACACAATTGACAGCTCACTCCACGCTCACTTCACTTAACTTTTCGCCGTGAGATTTTTACAGAATAGCACCGTAGGAACTGATGGCCGCTAGTGATCGTGCCAAACACGTAGCCGGATTCTGGGCTGAGTCCATTGAGATTGTGATCGACACGTTGAGAACATGTCGATGACAATCTGAATGGACTCGGCCCAGAATTTAGATTGTCATCGACACGTTGAGAACGTGTCGATCATCCTTTTAACGAAATCATTATTTTATGTTGGTTCAAATTGTAACTTGAAATACAAACTTGTCTTCACAGAAGGGTATTCATTTATCCATTGTTCGGCCGCCTCAGAGTTGATCCTAGAATCGGTTTTCTTTTTACCGATCAGGTGGGATAGGGTGAGTAACTGGTTGTTGACATCTGAAAAATAAAATGTAACTATCATTCGTGAGAAAGTTTTGGGACAACAAACTCAATATCTTTTATGACAAAGTTCTAAATCTAATAAGTATAGCAAAATTTTATATAAGGTGTTTCAAAATTAATCCAACAAACTTTCTCTTAAAGATTGTTGGATTAATTTTGAAACACCTTATATAAAATCTTGAAAACACGAAAAAAAAATCAGCTGTTTAATACAAAAGTTCAATACCTACTTGACCAAAATGTATGAAACAGCTGATATTTTTTCGCGATTTCAGAGTTGGTCCCATAGTGAAAGTTGTTCAGCTCGATGGTCTAAAGCACCTCTTAGAGTTTGTTGGGTTAATTTTGAAACACTTTATATATAAGAATCTTCCTAGCACTCCAAAATCAACTTAGACTACATAACCCTAAGTTGATAGTAAGTGGTAATGAATGTAAATTATCTAAGATTCTGAATTCAATTATAGCCTGTATCGTCCCACTGTTGGCAACGGCCTCCTCCCTTTTTCACACACTTGTATCCTCTGCTCTCGCTCTGCTCTAGGAGTCGAGTTCTTCTCTCCATCTTTGTCTTGGTCTGCCATGATATCGCCTAGCATTTAATGCGACCCAACAAGCTATTTAGAAATTTGTAATTTGTTTTTGCTACATAGAATACGTGGTATCATTTAAAATTGCTTCGTCTAAAATAATGGTATTCAGCTGCATCCGATTAGACTGGAAGCCGACCCCAACATAGTTGGGAAAAGGCTAGGCAGATGATGATTTCAAATTGCTTCGTCTGCACCATCGAACTTTCTTTAGTTATTGGGAGTCTAAAAGTAAATCTTACCAAGAACATAATTTTAATTTTACTTCATAACGTCATCTTGTATTTCTGAATCACTAGCAGCGCTCCGCGGTTTCGCATAAGTGTACATCCCGTGGGAAACTCGGGATAAAAACTATCCTATGTCCTTCCCCGGGATGCAATCTATCTCTCTGCCAAATTTTATTGAAATCCGTTCAGTGGTTTAGGCGTGAAAAGGTTACATACAGACAGACAGACTTACTTTCGAATGTATAATATTAAGTACGGATTTACCGCCTAGTATTAAATGAACATGAAACATATGAAATGAGAAGTAGGAGTTAAAAATAGTAATTACTGTGTGGTAGCTCGGGCTTTGAGTTCTCTGGCGTACTCGAGCAGTTCCTGAAAATGTTCACCTCCAAAGTCTTCTGCGTAGTCTGTACCATGGAAGTTTGCTCAAGGTTCTCCGTAACTGTGCAGAAAAAACATTTAATAGGGGTGACTACTATCAAAAATATACATGAATTCGTACTTATTTTAAGAATTTGTGCAAACATTGATAAAACCGGTAGAAAAATGTGAAAGTAAGGCAGAACTTATTTTTTTTAACATTTTTTAGGGGGATTAACGTTTTCTTTACTACAAAAAGATGTAGAAATCTGAAACTCCACAATATTCTTCGTACTGCTTCGTAGAGCCTTCGCTGTAGCTACTCAACCTCTAACTAGCTTTTCTTGCTTGAGACATGAGTAGGATACGAATATAGAAGTACCTATATGATATGATTGCATCGAAGGTCTGAAGGCCTCTCGGTGACAAACAAATGTAGTCAACTATGCGGCAACCGGTTCCGGCTCACTGGAACCTCAGCTGGTCTGGCAAGCATCGCAAGATACAAGACTCAGCCAACTATCGACCTCCGGTATAAGGGGGGAGTGATGTGACCTCACAGAACATCTTTATCTTTTGCCAGGCGCCAGTATTATATCAACAGCTTAAAAGTATATAATTATTTAAATAAGGAATTAAACTTATTTTCAAAAAATAATTATTTAAAAATAAAATATGTATGAATAAACAAATACTTGTCACAACTAAATCATCAAAAAACAGGATCCTTAACCTTAAACACCCACCTACAACACAAACACACTTACTCCACACACACAAAATTGTAAATGAGAATAATATAAATATATAAGTATACATAATATAATATATTTATACTTATATATAATATATAAGTATAAATAATATAAATAAAAAGTTTTTTTTTTCTCTTTTTATTTAAATGTGTAAAGATTTTTTCAAGTGCTAATGAGTTACAAATATTGGCTGGTGACTTTGCTGCGGAGGGACACTGATCTCTAAGATACAGGGTCACCCCTAGTTTGGAGATCAGGGTTTCAATGTATTGTGCTTAACATAGCCACTGTTATTAAAAAAAAAAATGAGCGGTATCTACAGCGCCACACGAGAACAACGCGTCATAATGACGTCACGCAAAATCCTCCCTTTTCATAGAGTATGAGTGCACTTTACACCCTGTTCCTCATACCTCTATTGTTGAAAACTTGTCAAAAATGTAGGGAAGGTAAGAGGTATTTGACCGATTGACACTGGGATCAAAACGTTCTTAAAATTACTTGCTCCCTGGTAGTCGCAAACGTTGTGGTCGCGGTTTGAACCCCAGACTGGCAACTCTCGTATTTTTAAGAACGGTCGCTTTCTAGTCTCAGCCACAATCTATCAAAAATGCCTCTAATTTACCTAACCATAATTATCCTTTTCCATAATTAACAAATTTCTCAGAAGCAGCCCAGAATATGGACTGCTACCATAACTGCAAGATAACTTACCTGGACCTTGTTTGTAGTTTGTGTTAGTTTCCATATCAAGGTGTATCATATGGCTGGAGCACGTACGTGTGACTGAAAAAATAATAAGATATTATTTCATGGCGTTCTTTATCTCCAGCCCTTAGTGTTCCCACTGCTGGGACTCCTCTCAGAGAGAGGGAGTGGGCCATAATCCTCCACGCGGGCCCAGTATGGGATGCCAGATGTCTTCCAAGAATTTATTTATGTTGTATGTTTATTTCGAGAAAAGTTTTTTTTCTTCACAACACACAACAATAAATGTTACATTATTTTTAAAGGAAATTTTGCCACTTCCTTTGCTACTTTGTACCACTGCCACTGGCAGCGTTGGAGTCACTAGATTGCAGATGTCAAGAAGACAAGAGTTTTGCCTGCTCATTACTATTTTAAGACTGCTTCGTTGGTCTAGTGGTCACAAGCGGTATTGTTCACGAACACGAGGTCCTGGGCTCGACTCCCAGGTCGGACAGTGTTATCGGGTTTTTCCTTTAGAAATTTCTCAGTACCAGTCTGGAGTCTGGATTTGTGCCCGGATGATGGCAATAGGCTCAGAATCAGAATCAGAACTCGGCTCGCCCTCTATTACATGGGACTTAAACTTAACTGGCGAAATGTGGATGTACCTACTATAGGTACACTTCTGCCTAGCCCTTTGGGGGATACAGGGGTGATGTTATGTTATTGTTTCGTTGTTGTTGTTATTTCGTTGTGTTGTTGTTGACAGAAATCTCGATGTGCGATTAAATCAGTAGATTGCAATCGTGTGATAGTAGTATGTACCCGTACGGTTGCTAGTTAATAATAAAAAACCTTCTAAAACTGACCACTCTTTCTGGAGTTCTCGGTCTTAACTGTCGTCGCTGATATCGGCGGCACTTGTATGGCTGCGGGAAGGCCGCAGTATGACGTCATCATTGAGGCACTCTTGTTGGTTGATACTGGAAGCATTTTTTTAGTTTTCATTTAGATACTAATGCCTGGTTTACACTGTGCGATTTAGTTGTCTGTGGCACAGTAGCGAAGGGTAAATTTTTGTAAGAGGTAAGCCGGAGTAGGTATCTTTAATATTATTATATTATTTGTCTATAGAATATTGACTGTGCCATTTTTCAAAGGGACGCCGGTAGGAATCGAGTTGTATGGACACCTTCGCCACTGCTGTGGCATACTAAATAAGTTGAAGCAACAATAAAAGTTGCCTCATCTAAACATTGTTAAGACGGTGCAAGTCATTTGCTGCTTCAATTATGTTGTACGCCACGGGCAACAGACTTGTACAGACGCCAGCTCATCAAGCTACCTGAAACTGTCAAATTTTCGCAATCAATTTTGAACCTACTGCTTTAGCGATAAAGTTGAAAATCCATTAAAGAAATTGACAGATTGTAGTAGCTTGATGTGCTGACGTCTGTACCATGCAAATGGGGCTTTGTAGTGCTGAAACACTAGCGAGCTCTACCGCCCACATTATTGTTTGCTTGTCAGTGAATCTAGCTTGATAGAAGAAAAAGACACAACGGAACCTTTATAAAATCACTTTTTGTATTATCGAACCATTTTACCACATTCACCTGATACAAAAACTGACTGACATGATCAGCCGGACGATTCTGTAAAAATTTCACCGTGAAAACTTAGGTGAAGTGAGTTTGTTTTTGCTATAGGAATTGACACTACTGACAGCTCACTCCACGCTCACTTCACCTAAGTTTTCACGGTGAGATTTTTACAGAATAGCACCGTAGGCTACGTACGCACTGAGAGGTGGATTGCTTAGCGCTTAGAGCCTATATGACTTAACATCCTTCGATACACGCTAGCCTAATAGCAAAGGCGCAGAGCGACCGGTTCCGAAAACTCTAAGCGTTCGTTTCACTTTCCTACACGCAAGGTCTGTGTGCAAAGAATAGCACCACCCCTTACTTCCCGTGGGTGTCGTAAAAGGCGACTAAGGGTCGTACCGGAGAATGGGCAGCAGCGTTCTCAATGTATTCCACCATCATACCATACTGCGATCGCCAACCCGCCTGCCAAGCGTGGCGATTATGGCAAACCCTCCCAAAATTGCGGGAGGCCTATGTCCAGCAGTGGACGTCTATCGGCTGAAACGAACGACGAACGACACGCAAGGTGACTCGCTAGCCTCTAGGTGCTAAGCAAGCCACCTGTCAGTCCGTACGTAGCCTAAGGCTTTCAAAGTGACATGAACTAGCCACTAAAGTTGTACCGGGTTCAGTCAAGGCATAATAGTAGATTGTTGCATCGAGCGCAAAGTGAGTTATTAATGTACGAGAGTTATCTTGGTGCCCGAGCGCATGCGAGCGCACTAAATTAACACGATTGCAATAATTACTCACATTAGCAAGGTGCGTAATCTACTTTTCTTTCAACTACCAATCTACCTCATCATCTGCCTAGCCTTTTCCCAACTTAGTTGGGGTCGGCTTCCAGTCTAACCGGATGCAGCTGAATACCAGTATTTTACATGGAGCGACTGCCTATCTGACCTCCACAACCCAGTTACTGGGTAATACGATACCCCTTCTACCAATCTACCTACCGAGATAAAATATACCTACTCAAAATAAAAACTCAAGTTAATGAGAAGAAAGTTTTAAGTATTTATCCCGCGACTTTTGCGGCAAAAGGTTATTAACAATTTCATTTGCAGCTGTTTTTATGCTTTTTGGAGTTGCAGTCATAACAGTATCGCTATTTCCATTTTTAAATGTTTTCTTGCTAAATATGAAGTATCAAAGTTTTACAATGGTACAAAATGCGCGCAATTTGTTTTATTTTTTTCACCAACTCGGTTTTATTCAGCCGATTTTTATTTTCAGCCAGTATCTTTTAGATGTAATGCATACATCTTATATTAAACTTAATCGGAGACGTACCTGACCTGACCTTATTAAAATTTACCTCTGTGGTAAATTTATATCTAAATAAAAAACAGTGCGTTAATGAAAAACTGTGCCACCATGACATTTCATACAACATTTCTGCACTGTTTTGGTTCTAAGCAAAAACATTTTATTTTTTTCCCGCTACGTCATTGCCAGCATTTTAAATGAGAATGGCAGTCCGAAAAGGTAACTTGCGCCCGCAATGTGGGAAAGGAATTTGTTTGAAAATTGCTTAACATTGTCGCTCCTTGACCGTACTTATAGAACCTATACAGGGTGATGTACCGTGAATTTAGTACATGATTATAGAATATCGGAGACGTTTTTCGTCGGTTATCAATAAAAAAAATCAGCTGTTTCATAAGAAAGTGCAATACCTACGCGGTCAAAATGTATAGTACAGCAAACATTTTTTTAATACCAGCGAAAAATTTCAACGCATGGCGGTTCAGCGACCTTTCGCGCCCGGCCCTGGTGCAAGCCATGGTCCGGAGCGAGAGGGAGGCGGAAGCAGTCACCTCCTTCTGCGAAGCAGTCATGCTAGCAAAGGAGGTGGCGGGACGGCTCAGGGAGAGAGCCTCCCGTCCCAGCCGCCGCGCGTCGGGAGCCGCGTGACGACTCCCGGCCACCGAAGGCGCGAGCCTGCGGGCGGAGAGTAATGGGTTGCTCACCGTCCGATCAGGACCAGGCCCGTGCCGGATGGCGCATACGTGTTCCACGCGCGCCTCAAAGAGATGTCAGCAGGGGCCCCTTAGGGCCGAAGCCTGCCGGGTCAGCGGGATTGTCCGTAAGGGTTACCGCTGGCCCGGAACATAATGGGCTAAGGAAGGAACGCGAGTGGGTTTTAGTCACTAAGAGTCAGACTCTCCCTGCCGCTCCACCCAGAGCGGGAGGGGTCATTAAAATTTGATGATTTCCCACACAAAAAAAAAAATGGGGGGTTCAGAATCGTGTACTGAATCCAGCAGGTTCTGGTAGCAGGTTACGCGTCAACATCCCTGCCACCCTTTATATAAAGTCAGAATGTACAGAAATAATTGATAAGGCTATTGAATCGTTATATTCATATCCAACAGTTAGAGCCAGATGCTTTATAGTATACGCGCCGCACTATGTAGGTACCATTTTGTTGAAACTCAGATGTGTGTCCTCGACATCCGTATGTCACTAACGGGATGCAGCAGAATACCAGCGTCAGGTAATTATGCTGAGCTGGACTCCCATTTGGTGCAACCATGAGACACACACCACCCAGTAGTGATCGACCGTTATAGGTGTATATGAGCTGCGTCTATGGGTCAATTTATCTTTTTAATCTTTGTTATTTTTTTTCACACGTTTTTTTTTCACGTTTTATCTATCTATCAATCTATGCAAAATAAAAATACTAAAAGCCTCTAAAAACAGCTTATATAAAACCTTTAAAACATCATCAATTTTCGCAGCAAAGCATGAAAAATAAAAGTCAGGCGTGTTATTTTCCCATACAAGCGGAATGCTTCCATGTCATTACACACAATTGTAAAGAAAGAAGAAAGAAAGAAAATACATTTATTTAGCACAGACTAAAAGACACACAATACACCAGATAGATAAAATAGTCGTACTTCAGATAAAAAACAAAAACAAAAAAAAAATCAAAATCAAAAGTGCAAAGTCCGATGTAAGAACTTAGCAGGAATGTGTGCCTCACGGCTGCGCCAAAAAGGCCCAGTTCAGCAAAAATGCCAGACAACTTGTGTCTGACGCTGGTTTTCAACTGGACCTGATGTGTGAGGTGACGGATGTAAATCAGTTTTATACTGTAACGTGACGTGTGCATGCATAATTAAATAAATAAATAAAAATACATTTGCATCACATAAAAACAGTATTGAGTAACATTACAAAAAAAAATAAAAAAATATAAAGTACTGATACATAAATAAGTGAGACTGTATAGTATTTTATCAGCTATTTATGTACATTTTCGTGCGACATTCACCGTCAGAAAGAAACACTGACACATACTCAAGTGGGTACACATAATTCATATAATTGAGACATTTACTGTGACCATATCTAGCTTCCTTTGCGCTTCTATGAGGTACTGCCGTAAGCGTCGTTTAAAAACATATATTGAGTTAATTACTCTAATTGGTGGTGGCAAGTTATTCCATATTTTGGAAGCCGCATAACGAAAGCTGCCTCTAAAAGCAGCCGTACCCTGAGACTGAGTCGAGAGTTGTTGTGAGCATTGCCTTCTCCCGCATTCCCGTCTACTCGCAACCCAACTTAGCTTGGTGTAAAGGTAGTCAGGTTTTTTATATTTAACAACACCGAACAGAAGGCAAGCCAAGTGTAGTTTGCGTCTGGACTTCATCTTCAATATAAGGTGCTTGTTTAGAAAAGGAGTTACATGGCTTCTGCGAGGAATATTATAACAAAACCGAGCACAAGCGTTTTGTACCCTTTGAATGAGGCGGTCTGTACGAGCTAATAGGCGCGGGCCGTAAACCGTGTCAGCATAGTTCAACCTGGACAGAACCAGGGTTTCCACTAGCTGCTCCCGTAGTTTTTCGGATAAATAAGGCCTCATATTGTATAAAACCTTTAGGCGATAAAAACAGTTTCTAACTGAGTCTGCTACGTGTTTCTCAAAACGTAGATCTTTGTCCATAATGACACCTAAATTCCGCGCTTCATACACTCGCTCAATTGGTTCACCCATAAGTCTCAAGTCGAATGTCACAGGTAGTCGAGCCAACTGCTGTCTTGTGCCAAATACCATATATTTCGTTTTTATTGGATTTAACGACAGGCAGTTCTTCTCTGACCAGGCGGCGATCCTTTGAAGATCATCGTTAAGATCCTTAATGGCACTATTGTACTCGTCTGGCCTAAAAGATATATAAAGTTGGACATCGTCGGCGTATATATGGTACTTGCATCTCTGGAGGCACTTTACAATATCCGCACAGTACAAAATAAAGAGAATCGGGCCCAATATGGAGCCCTGCGGGACTCCTCTGTCTACAGAAATACGTGTCGATCTAAGGGTAGTGCCGTCACCCAAACGTAAGTCAACAAGTTGCTCCCTATTAGTTAGATAGCTGCGGAACCATTGCACAGCGCCATCGTCGAAACCATAATAATTTAACTTGGATAGTAATAGCGGTATATTTATTGCGTCAAACGCACGGGAAAAATCGAGTAAAACCAGCAATGAGCACATTCCTCTATCTTGGGCAGACAATATATTATCAGTAACATCCAGTAACGCAGTAGATGTACTGCGCTGCTTTCTGAAACCAGATTGTAAATCAGGTAGAACGTTATTTTGTTCCAAAAAAATTGTTAATTGGTGGCTAACGACTTTTTCTAATACTTTGGATAGACATGGTAATATACTTATAGGGCGTAGGTCTTTTAAAGTGGATGGATTTGAATTTTTTGGCAAGGGCCTAACGGAGGCAATTTTCCATAGCTCGGGGAATGTAGACGTCACTATGGAGCAGTTTATTATGTCCGTTATTACAGTCAAAGTATGCGACAGGGTCATGTTAATCATATCCAGGGTAATATTGTCGTAACCTTCAGCGTTACTTTTTAGGTTAGAGATAATGCGGGAGATGTCGTTCTCTTCCACTGGACTGAGTGCGAAAATTTCTTCACCATGTCTATGATTTTCATAGTAGTTTATAAGTGATGTGCTTGCCACGGGGTTACCGGGGACAATTAAAAAGTTTTTATTAATTACGTCTGGATCTGTAAAGTGCGACGGTAGGTCTTGTCTGGGCTTATAGGGCGACAAGGTGGATTTTAAATTTTTCCATAATAATTTTGGGTTTTTTATTCTATTATTTATGTTGTGCTTAAAGTACGCAACTTTTTCGTTGTACAACGAACTAATCACTAAGTGTTTTAGATCATTGTAATATATTTTTTTGGAATCGGCTTTCGTTTTCCTATAACTACTAAGTGCATCGTCACGTAAACGCATCATAACTTTGATTGTGTCTGTAATCCACGGATATGACTTTTCCTTTACAGTACACGTCTTGATCGGTGCGTGAACATCAAACAAGGAAATTATATGGGTGTTAAATACATGCACCATATCATTAACGTTGTCAAGCGATGAAATTATTCCAAGGTCCAAAGATGATAAGTCTAAATTAAAGCTTTCAGGGCACACATTTTTAAGAGGCCGAAATTTCACCATGTATGGTTTGAACTTGTCACGTTTAATGTGAAATTCACCAGCTACAATCGAATGGCCGTTGATTGAACCGAAAGGTACTACCGTTGTATTTCTTGCTGTTAGGTCAGTACACAAGAGATCGATGAGGGTTTCACTGGATGATGTAAAGTGGGTAGGAGTTGTGACCAATTGTGAAAGACTGAGGGAATTCAAAAATTCATTAATATTCTTAGTTTTTATCCCATTTGTGTCTAGCAGGTTAACATTGAAGTCGCCAAGTAAAATGTAGTGGTCGCAATTTCCAAGTGAACTAATGGAATCTGTTAGGGCATCTAGGAAAAGTACCAGGTCATGCCATGGTGGTCGGTAGGCTGTACCTATAGCAATTTTTTTGCCGTTCATTGAGATCGTTAACCACATTTGTTCGACCGATTCGAACCTTGGATCGATCGCACCAGTCCAAGTACGCGCGCTCAAACCCCGCCGCAGATAAAAACCGACGCCCCCACCACGACCCGAGCGCACACTCGCTGGCCGCGGCGTGTGACGCAGACGGTAGCCCGGCACCACCGGAGCGCGCCCCTCCTCGCCCGGTCGCAACCAAGTTTCGTTAATGGCCATAACGTCAAAACAATGCCTGTCGAGCGCACCAATCAAGTTATCATGACCTGTACCCAATGAACCAGCATTAAGAAGACCAACTTTAAGAAACGTTTCTCCTTTAGTCATCATTATAATAAATAATATAAAATAATTTCATAATTTAAGAATATTAGTGCCCATTCAGTAGTTTCAATTCTAATTTCAAATAATATTAATAGTTTTAGTCCACTTGTAAATATGTAAATAATGAATATAATTGATAAATAATGAATAAAATGAGAATGAAACAAACGCAAACTGCGGTATGCAAATAATGGTTTTGTAAAATTAAAAGGTAGTTTGGTAATAAATAGGTGTATATACATATGTGTAGTGTAATAAAACTGGTTTACGTACAATTGAGTGAGGCGCGCCGCGACTACCGCGAGACATACACCTACCAATATAAATAGCAGATAGTAGCAACATAAAATTAATATTTTTGAAATGGTGACACTTACTACAAAAAAACTTACTTTAAGAATCAGCATGACAGTACAAGAAAGTATGACAAACAAAAAACTTACAAACACCATACAAACTAGATAAATAATCGGTTTAACAAACCAAAAACACACAAACGAAGAGGTATTATTATTAAAGTGCGATATTGCCGCCGTTACCGGGTGCCGGTCCGAAAGTGCGCTGTAAGTCAGCCTCGCAGCGGATCTGGCAAATGGCATCACCGGGTTTGTACCGGGCGAGAATACGGCCTCGTTTTGCCCATACGAATTGCCAACCGAGGCGACTCCCGGCTTCACGAGCGCTCCGAAACAACTCCCGATTCACCTTCGTAAGGCGCTCGTTTACATAAAAGCGCGTCGCAGGGCCCGGCAAATCCAGGTCAGCAGTAGTAATGCCGCGTCGCACTCGTGCACCCTCCAGCAGCTCGTCACGCAGGTCCCGGCGCGCGAGGCGCACGACGAGGAAACGGGGGCGAGTGTCCCCCGGCGCCGTCGTCGCCTGCGTCGCATTGATGCGCCTACCACCGACACGTTCGGCGCTAACTATGTCGCGCGCTTTGATTTTGACGCCAATTTTTGACGCAATTAACATGGCCGTGTGAATTGGATTTTCACCATTGGTCTCGGGTATGTTGGAGATCTGGATATCATTAGCGAGCAGCTCCTGATCACGGTCATTAATATCGCTCCTTAGTTGTGCGATTAGATTATTTACCTCAGACGATGCTTGGGGCTGAGTGTGTTTTGATTCTAACACAGCCACTCTCTCCTCCAGATTACTCATTCTGTCGTTCGTTGCGTTTAGAGAGGATCTTAGCTCGGACAGATCATCACGGAGTAGCTGGAATTCACTTCGCACCGTTTTCAGAAATTCCTCCCTGAAAATGCCCAATTCTGCCCTGAGGATGTCCAGATTGAGCTCCTGTGTGTTGTCTAGGGCTGTGCTATTTATGGGGCTGGTGTCCATGAGGTTAACGAGGCTTTCCTCGTGTGCAGCTGGCGCTGACGTACGCGCCCTTACCGGCGTTTCAGCCTGATTGTCCCTCGCCAGGTTTTTATTGCACTCAGGACAGTGCCAGGGGGTCGTCAAAGGGCCGGTATGCTGTATACCCACGCACGCTCGATGGTACGCTCGATGGTATGTAAAGAGGCTTTCGGAATAAATGCCGTAAAAATCACCCCGAACACTCCTTGTAAATACCGGGGCGGAAAATATATGGCGTGATGGAATCGTGTGTGTATTTACTGGGCTTTTTAGGGTTATTTGAGGTATTTGCTACCCCCCCCCAAACCCCAAACCCACACCCAAACCCTTTTCTAAATTGGAAATATTTAATTGATCCTCATAAAAACTTTTTGCGCTTCTAAATGATGGTCAGTATACATCCGCGCGCGAGCGCTACATCCAAGTTGATCGCAGTTACTTTGCGTTTAGTACTTTTAGGTCCCTAAAATGGGAATTATTAGAGGTTCACAAAAAGAGGCGCAACTAGAACTATTTATTAAGAGGGGAACTATTTTTTTTTTTTTTGTTGTGATTTTTATGAATCACGTGGTCTGCAATAAATATTTTTATTTATTGCTTTTAAGAAGCGTAAAATGGGAATTATTAGAGCGAGCGTTTACGTCGTCGTACGGCATTTCATACAAACTTTCAAACCCTTATTTATCGAAATAAATGAACCGATTTTAATGAAACTTCATAAGCATAAGCAGGATACAAAGGTCTAAAAAGTTAGTAGAGAACATTTTCGAAAAATAGTGTTACAGCCAAATTAGACCGATTTTAAATTTTCCATAGAAACAGAGATTTCCAGTTATCTTTTTTAAATAAGACATTTCGAAAATATTCTCTACTAACTTTTTAGACCTTTATATCCTGCTTATGCGTATGAAGTTTCATTAAAATCGGTTCATTAATTTCAAAAAATAAGGGCTTGAAAATTTGTATGAAATGCCGTACGGCGTAAACGCTCTTCCTTTGTAAATTGCAATTTTGTCATTACAAGCATGTTTTATGATAAGTTGGTTTTTGTCTATACTTTTAAATCACTTTCTAAGAAAAATGTGATAATTTTTTATAGTAGTTCATGAAGTTACGGCTCATGATGACGATGAAAAAAAATATATAAAGAAATAATGTAAACTCACCGTCAAATTTTTCAAATCCTTCAGTTTGTGTAGGGATCTCATTGGCAATCAGGTTCTGTGTGTCGCAAACGGCGATAATGTGGTCACGATCATATCCTGAAGTTAAGAAAGAAGAGTGTTAGGCCTTGTTCACTCGTCGTTGATACCTACTACACTGCAACAGTCCTTTCACAGTTATTTTTCTACAGATTTTGCATCACTGTCAGCGTCACATTGATCTTTATTCTCACTTTATTAAGGTTGCTGTTGAGTGGTTGTCACTGACAGGTGTGTCAAGATCATTATCTTTGACAAAGAAAAGTATAGACGGCGGGTATCTTCATTTCATTTCCACAAGAAAGGGATAAAGTATTGAGTTATTATAAGTAACAGAAAAGGATAAAGCTATACTATTTCCGTCTCTCAGTGCGTGCCAGTTTTTTCAAGGCAGCTACTCATGTAGCCTATGTTAGTTAAGTTAGTTTTTTGTCTCATGTGTGGCCACGCTACCCGATGCTCTATAGCTTTCTTACTCTAAGATCATTATGATCTTTATTGTCGTTACAATAAGGTTGCTGTTACGTTGCTGCTGTCAGAGGTAAAATAACTGTGAATGGACTGTACGAGGATCTTTTGGCGCTCGAATGACGTTAATAGGGGGCGCTGTTCGTAAACATTTACGCAATTGTTTTGTAGAATGTATTGGGAAAACAAGATGGCGGCGTTAGTTCCGATTTTGGTCACGCGCCAAAAGAACCTTGTAGCGCTATAGGTACAAACGATATTTGCTTGTATATTTTTGGGATCACAAAGCAGTTTCATACTGCATTTGTTTTAGCCGTATGAACAATGGCATGTGGTGCACATCTGACGGAAACATACGTCGGGATAACTTCGTTAGTTAGTATGCACGACGCACCCACGCGTCATTGGTTGAATGTTTTAATATCTACTTGTCCGTTCTGGTGTTACGCGACCTACAATACGCGACGATGTGCGACCACCCTTACCGTAAAATATCAAGCAGTATAGCGCCGTGTAAACGGCCGCTTGTTCTGGTGTATTTAGTTTATTAAGACATGGAAACAGATACTAAATAGAGTCGAGAAAAAAATTTACAGTGCCCGGTCGTATACAGGTGACACTTCGACCTTTAGAAAGAGACCGTTGCCCAGGAATGAGTGACAGAGACGACGCTATAGAGCCGGACATTTTCTAGAAGTCAATGTGTCAAAATTATTTACGCCGGGTATAGTATTTTTATTTCACAAAGCGACGCGCACGCGCTTTACTTGGCAACCACAAGTAAAGCGCGCGTGCGAGACAATGGCGAAGTCGGCAGTGTGTGTGCGTATGTGTGTTATGCGCTGACGCGACTTATCTTCACGTACACCTTCACAGTGTGTATGTAAACTTGGTTACCACAAGTAAAACGCGCGTCACGTCGTGAGTTAAAAATACTACACTATAGGTTAACGTGACGCTAAACTGGAGTCTAATGTAGCGGTTAAGGTCCCCCATTTTATTGATTGAATCAGTGGCTATGAAGAAAAACTATAAATCAAGTTGAGTCGATCTATCAACCGAGTATTTCGTGCCGTCCGGTACTTACATATTGGCCACGAATGCCTCCAAGATAAATATATCATTCTGTCTAACCAAAAAAAGTAAAAGTAAGAATTACGCGTTCGAAAAAAGGTAATTACGTTTATCGGTCCTTTGTTAGTGCACGACCTAAGGCATTTTCTACCAGTCAACTTTAGGGTGATGCAGACACAAAACATGGCAGGTGCAACATACGAGATTAAATAGTTCGGAAATGACAATAAAATAGAAGAATAAATACTAATACAAAGACAGATACATATAAATAAAATAAAATTAACTGTCAGGAGAAATAATGATCGGTAGAGGTGAACACGAATGAGGGGCCCGTGGCTAAATAATAACAGCCGCACAGGTCGATCGATCAGGTTAAGCTACGCTTGCCGCGGTTGGTCTGTAGATGGGTGACCATCTTTAGATACTGTGACCCCTCCGTGCCTCGAAAAGCACGTTGGTCCCGGCTGTCATTCGTGGATCTTTGACAGTCGTTACGGGTAGTCAGAAGCCCGAAAGTCTGACAACCAAGGGGTATCATCGTATTACCCAGTAACTGGGTTGTGGAGGTCAGATAGGCAGCCGCTCCATGTAAAATACTGGTATTCAGCTGCACCCGGTTAGACTGGAAGCCGACCCCAATATAGTTGGGAAAAGGCTAGGCAGATGAGATGATGAGAGATGAAAACGGATCCAGCAAATCAGCGGTGGGATGTTACGGCCAACTTCTAAATATACAGGAAAGCAAGAAGCGTTCGAATTTGGGCACAGACTATACAACACGATACTGTTTTGCTTTTCGAGGGGCTTGTGGTTAATTAATAACAGCTGCACGGGTCGATCGATCAGGTTAAGCTATGCTTGCCGCGGTTGGTCCGTGGATGGGTGACCATCTTTACATACCGTGACCCATCCGTGCTTCGGAAAGCACGTTAAGCCGTTGGTCTTGGCTGTCATTCGTATATCTTTGACAGTCGTTACTAGTCGTCAGAAACCCGAAAGTCTGACAACTAGTCTTACCAACGGGAATGTAGTACAGTCAACAGCAAAAGTAGATGATCAAAATCAAATTCAATACTAATGAACGGAGTTCGCGTCAGAACTGTGTGGCGTCGAAGTGATTCAAACCACTCAACGCCACATCAACGCCACACAAAAATCACTTCGACGCCACACAGTTCTGACGCGAACTCCGTTCATTAGTATTGAATTTCTGATTTTGATCATCTACTTTTGCTGTTGACTGTACCCAGTAACTGGATTGTGGAGGTCAGATAGGCAGTCGCTCCATGTAAAATATTGGTACTCAGCTGCATCCGGTTAGATTGGAAGCCGACCCCAACACAGTTGGGAAAAGGCTAGGCAGATGAAGACCGCTTTACTCTTCGTAAATCGTGATCTGATTACCAGAAATCCATACCAGCATAGCTGTTTACAGCTTTTCGATTACGCCTCCGCGCCAAATCGAATATCAATCAATGTTATCGAAGGAGTCCTCTAAGCGCTGCTCACAAATCCGAAGCCCGAAAATGTTGCCAGTTTAAACCAAATAGATGACCGCCATTTTTCAGACAACTATTTGCTATCGAGGACTACGCAAGTCAGGTAACCAAAAATGTGTAATTTTGGATTCGGAAGCATTTCGAATGGTAGTGAATAGCTATACCGCGGATAAACTGCCTAACTGATTAACAACTATCCCATATCTGACATATATAGCACGAACATTTCTCATGTGTCTCATAAGCTTGACACAGCAATGTTCAAAGGCAAAATAAGTATAGTGAAAGAAATTCAAATAGACAGTTTGGCAATCAAATGTCAAAAATTGCACAAGATTAAAATGAAAGCCTCATTGATGCCGAAGGTCTGACGGAAAATTCCTGTATTTTTGAAGTAGGTACGTTCGCATTCTAATCTGTCAAAAATGCCTGTAATTTACCTGCATATTCGCCAATATTTTAGGCATTTATTGACGATGAAGTGAGAGGCGACTAGATTTTGAAAGTTAAAAACTTTCTTTAATTACAGGATTTGGCCTTCTGATGATGTCATACATTTTTTTATAAGTATTTTTAGTTACTCTTAGCCTGCATCATCATCAGCTGGGCAAAGGCTCTCCCCATGACTTCCACCTCTTCGGATCTGGGGCTAAAGTGGACCCCTGGTCATTTGTTTTCTCCCGCTCGTCCTACCATCTTCTTCTTCCATATTTTCATTTATTTATAAACAATCAGATAGCACAGACGCCAGCACATCAAGCTACCCGAAACTGCCAAATTTTCCCATTCAACTTTGAAACCTATTAAAGAAATTTGACAGATTGTAGTAGGTTGATGTGCTGGCGTCTGTACATGAACAGATTAGACGGATGCCTCCTAACTAGCTAGTGCCTGTATGTTGGGACAATCTGAAATGGAAAATGGAAATTCTGGCTGAAACACTCAAGAATGAAGAAGAACAAGACTCACCTGTTATCTCCACTTGCTCAATATACTGTATTTCAGCATCTGCCTTGCCAACACTATTTAGTTTGGTCATGTCTGAGGCAGTGGGTCCTATTGATTTTGTTTCTTGTATTCCGACGTTTGTATTAGTGCTGGTTGTCACGTATATCATGTTATATCGGCTTCCTGGAAATATTATTATAGGTAAAGATGCTGCATTTAATGAAATCACTCCAATTTATATCTTACTAGCTTTGCCCCACGTTTTCACCCGCGTAAATGTCGATCCCGTGGGAATATCAGGATAAAAAGTAGACCTTATGTGTTAATCCAGAGGTTACCTCCATACAAAATTTTATCATAATTGGTCCAGCCGTTTGAACGTGAAGAAATAACAAACATATAAACACACACACACACACACACTCACAAACTTTAAGCCCGGTTTCCACCGCGAGCGGAGCGGACCTTTTAATGACTTCTTTTACCTCGCAAGAGAAAACTGCTTACATGTGTTTCCACCAACAAAGAGTTGAGCGGAAATGACTCAGCTTGTAAAAAGAGTAAAAATGAGCTCATTTATCTTATGCGGTGGGACTCAGACGACTAAACTCTTTCTTGGTGGAAATGCAAACCTATTTCATGAAAACGAAGTCCGCTCCGCTTAGCCATTTCCGGCTCATTACTCTTTCGCGGTGGAAACCGGGCTTTCGCCTTTATAATATTAGTGTTATAGTGTGATTATAATGACATATATGCTATGAGTCTTGTTAAGCACGCTCATTCATTGCATTATCTATTACGTCACTTTATGAATCCGTAAATGTATGGACTAAGCATCCCCGTTACGATATTTCGGACATTGCGGCAAGTCTATTCTATAAACATCTCTCTGTGAAACTTAGGAGAAGTGAGTTTAAAGTGAGCTGTTATTCCACTCGATGCTAGGGATTGACACTATTGACAGCTCACTTCACCTAAGTTTTCACGGTGAGTTTTTTCAGAATAGGTCAGCTGTTGTTCCCCGAAACTTGGGAATGATAAAGCTTCATTAAAATAATCTTAAATAATTTCATGATCCACAGAAGTCTTTCGATAGTACCCTAATCAAGATTGAGCTATTGCTCATTGAGCTAGAGAATTCTGAAAAATAACTAGCAAAATTAACTTTGCTAAATAATTTTTAAAGATCGCTACCACAGATATGGATACACCTAGATAGATAAGAGCAACTACTTCGCGTAAAAAACAACGCACTAGCTTACGTTCAAAAATCGTAAGCCGCCACTTTCGTGCTGTCCTGTGTACTGCTGGCTGGGTGAGCGTGAACGAGAGCCCGGGCTTGTGACGTCATAGTAGGTAGTCAAAAAATGCCACGCTTGATTTTCATACAGTTCGTGATTCTTGCGTTATCTAATTATAAATGTGTGCCTAAAATGTTCCCACTGCTGTGACACAAGCCTCCTCTCTTCGAGTGGGCTGTAATCTACCACGCGGGCTCAGTTCGGTTTGGGAGATGTCGCATGTCTTTGATTTTTCGTTCTAGGACAGGCCAGTTTCCTCATGATGTTTTCCTTCACCGTTTTGAGAGCAGTGGTGATGAAATTATTTACACAAAGTAAAGCGCCTGTCTGGGTTCGAACCTACGACATACAACTCGTAAGCCAGAGCCGTTACCACTGAGCCCACCACTGCTCGTCCATAGTAGATTCCCTATCAGTAGATTTACTTAAATTATGTTCTCTTACTGATGCTAGTATCCGATTTATCAGTAGAACGAGTATGATGGCACCCCACTTTATTGCCAATTAACGCCTTCTTGATCAAATTGTTCAGTAATATTTCTGTAACAGTAAATTAATAAACCATATTAATACACGGAGGAATTTAGACGAAAAAAATTATGACGAAAAATTTAAATGATGGGGCATAATTTCCCGTCCCTCGAAGGCGTCACGAAGGGACAGGGGTGCGTAGCAGCACGGTTCGGAGAGATAGTAGTAGTGTGGGTGTACTTCTCTCCGAGCCGAACTCTCGCCGAGTTCCACAACTCTTTAACAGAGTTGAGTGTCGTCGTCGCCGGAAACCATCCCTTCCCCGTGCTAGTGCTCGGGGACTTCAATGCCAAGAATTTGGCCTGGGGTTCCCGTTACACGGATGTGCGGGGCAGGATGGTGGAGGACTGGGCTCTGGAAACAGGCCTGGTCGTCCTAAATCGGGGTTCTGTTCCCACGTGTGTGCGGATGCGGGGTGAGTCCGTGGTGGACATCTCGTTCGCCAGCCCCGCTCTGTCACAGCGTGTCATTGACTGGCGCGTCATGGAGGGGGTGGAGACCTACTCCGATCACCGGTATATCCGGTTCGACGTCTCCGCCCAGACCTCTAGCGCGCTGGTCCAACAGGCCCCGAGTGGTCCGCGGTGGGCGCTGAAGCAGCTGGACCGGGAGCTCCTCCTGGAAGCCTCGATCGTGCAGGCCTGGGTGTCATCACCGGACAGGCCTGCCAACATCGACGATGAGGCGGAGTGGTTCCGGGAGGCCATGTCCGAGATCTGTGACGTGGCAATGCCCCGAGTCCGGCCAGGGCGCGCCCGACGTCAGGTGCACTGGTGGTCGCAGGAGTTGGAGACGCTACGCAAGGCGTGCGTCGATGCGCGACACCTGTACACCAGGCACCGCAGGCTCCGCATTCGCCCTCCGGATGCGGAAGCCACGGAGGCGGAGCTGTACGAGGGGTACAGAGCGGCGAAGACCGCCCTCCAAGAGGCTGTCCAGCGGGCCAAGGATGTGGCCCGCGAGGAGATGGTGGAGACTCTGAACAGAGATCCGTGGGGGCGCCCTTATAAAATGGTGCGGAATAAACTCCGCGCACCTGGGCCCCCCCGCTGACGCAGAGTCTCCGCCCCCAGCTGGTGGAGGAGGTGGTGAGCGCTCTGTTCCCTTCACGGGGGGAGCACTCTCCCCCGCCCATGGCTCCGCCATTGGCGGTGCCCGAAGCGGACCACGCGGACGACGACGACGACATCCCTGAAGTGACCGGGGTAGAACTGAGAGCGGCGGTAAGTAGGCTGAAGGCCAAAAATATCGCCCCAGGACCCGACGGCTTGCTAGGTAAAGCCTAGGTCCTGGCCTCGAGGGCTCTCGGGCCTCGACTGGAGGCGTTTTTAAGCGCATGTTTGGAGAGAGGCCAGTTTCCACTCCGTTGGAAGACGGGGAAGCTGGTCCTCATTCGGAAGCCAGGGCGCCATGCGGACTCTCCGTCCGCATACCGGCCCATCTTGCTGCTCGACGAGGTCGGCAAACTCTTTGAGAGAGTGATTGCGGGCCGCCTCGTCGGGCACCTGGTGAGGACGGGGCCGGATCTTGCGGACAGCCAGTTCGGTTTCCGCAAGGGGCGCTCGACGGTGGACGCCATCATGCGCGTGAGAGCCCTCACGACGGGGGACGCAGTGTCCCAGGGTGGGGTCGTCGTGGCGGTGTCACTCGACATCGCCAACGCGTTCAACACCCTACCCTGGAGCACCATTGTGGAGGCACTCCGGTATCACCGGGTGCCGCCCTACCTCCGTCGAATAGTCGAGGCGTATCTGACGGAAAGAGCCGTCAGCTACCCCGGTCGCGATGGGGAGTGGAACCGGCGAGAGATGTCGTGCGGTGTCCCACAGGGATCGGTCCTGGGGCCGCCTCTGTGGAACATCGGGTACGACTGGGTGCTGCGCGCCGACCTCCCTGATGGCGTCAGCGTGGTTTGCTACGCTGATGACACGCTGGTCCTGGCGCAGGGGAGGTCGCATCAGGCGGCGGCCGACGCGATGACACGCGGGGTTGCGATAGTCGTGGAGAGGATCCGGCAGTTGGGTCTCGAGGTGGCATTGCACAAGTCCGAGGCCATGTCGTTTCATGGGCCCCGGAACGCGCCGCCATCGGGATTCCAACTAACGGTAGGAGGGGTTCACATCGGCGTCGGGATGACGATGAAATACCTGGGTCTCGTCCTCGACAGCCGGTGGAACTTCGTGGAGCATTTCCGACGTTTGGCCCCCAAACTGGAACGGGCCGGGGCCGCCTTCAAGCGGCTCTTGCCCAACCTGAGGGGGCCAAACGCCTCCTGCCGGAGGCTTTACGCGGGGGTCGTGCGGTCCATGGCCCTATACGGGGCCCCGGTGTGGGCGCGTTCACTGCGGCGGCGAGCCGCCCACTACCTGAACGCGCCCCAGAAGGTGGTAGCCATAAGGGTTATCCGGGGCTACCGCACGATCTCTGGCGAGGCGGCAAGCCTTCTTGCCGGACTGCCGCCATGGGATCTGGAGGCGATAGTCCTCGCGCGCCTGTATGAGTGGCGCGGAGCGGACGGATCTCCGGCGCGATCTCATGGCGGCATGGAAGGAGCGACTGTCGCAACCCAGCGCAGGGCACGCCGCGATAGCGGCGATAAGACCCCTCTTTGAGGAGTGGCTAGAGAGGCGCCACGGCGCCCTCACCTACCGCCTGACGCAGGTCCTCACCGGACACGGAAGTTTCGGGAGGTTCCTGCACATTATCAGGCGGGAGGAAACGCCCGGGTGTCACCATTGCCAGGATCGCCCAGAGGACACGGTGGAGCACACGGTGGAGGTCTGCCCCGCTTGGGCGGAGCACCGCCATGTCCTCGTAGAGGCGATCAGCAGCGACGGCGACCTCTCGCGTCCGGCCCTGGTGCAAGCCATGGTCCGTGGCGAGAGGGAGTGGGAGGCAGTCACCTCCTTCTGCGAAGCAGTCATGCTAGCGAAGGAGGTGGCGGGACGGCTCAGGGAGAGAGCCTCCCGTCCCAGCCGCCGCGGGAGACGCTCCGGGCGTCGGGAGCCGCGTGACGACTCCCGGCCACCGTAGGCGCGGGCCTGCTGGCGGAGAGTAATGGGTAGCTCACCGTCCGATCAGGACCAGGCCCGTGCCGGACGGCGCGTACGTGTTCCACGCGCGCCTCAAAGAGATGTCAGCATCGAGGAGGGGCCCCTTAGGGCCGAAGCCTGCTGGGTCAGCGGGATTGTCCGAAAGGGTTACCGCTGGCCCGGAACATAAAGGGCTAAGGAAGGAACACGGGTGGGTTTTAGTCAGTAAGAGTCTGACACTCCCTTCCGCTCCACCCAGAGCGGGAGGAGTCATTTGATGATTTCCCATCAGCAAAAAAAAAAAAAAAAAATGGGGCATAATTTAAAATTTTCGTCAGAAATTATAACAATCCAAGAAACTATGTACTGAAACAAGATAGTCGTTCAATATGTACAGTCAACAAAACAGTTTGGTATACAGGAAAAAATCAAATTCTTCCGCTACGCTGGCTGTAAGTTGAGTTTCTTGCCCATTCTTCTCGATACGAAACTACATGGAAGAGGCGACTAGAATCAATTCTATTTTATTGTAAATTAAAATTTATTGTAAGATTTTACGTTCGAAAGTGTCTTTTATGTATGTGCATTTATGTGCCTATTTGAAATAAATGCTTTGACTTTGTCAATTTTTTTTTTTTTATAGTCGCATATGCGTATCTATTACATTTTAGCCACAAAGAAGATGGATGTATACCATTGTATTTTACCTGTTTCATAATATGAATCCAATCCTCGCGCTGAAGTAGATCTGGTGAAATTGTAGACAGCCGTATTCGGACCTGTGGCTGTTTAAAAAAAAAACATGTTACCATTTTGAAAATGACATACCTATATAAAAAACCATTAGTTATAGGTTCTCGCTGCTTTAAAACTGTTTAATTTATTTTTTATCAACAAAGATAATGTATTTTTAGCTCTTTCTCTGTGTGAAAGTGTGTTATTGATAGAGGTGATGATAATTATAATAATTAATAGGTTTGTCTGTCAGTAGTGTCAAACATACCAAAGCAGCGGGACTTTAAAACTTATATTTTATTTAAAAGCACCACCATTTTCCGAATCATAAATAATATTTTTTAGTTTTAATAACTTCGGTTCTATTCACTTGTTTATTTCGTGTTTGACGGACTTGTTTTGAACTTAAATGAACTAATCAATCAACTCAGCCTATCGCAGTCCACTGCTGAACATAGGCCTCTCCCAGACTGCGCCACAGCTTCCTGTCCTCCGCCTTCCGCATCCATTCTACCCCAGCCACCTTTAGGTCGTCCGTCCATCTAGCTGGGGGGCGTCCCACACTACGCGTTAACGTTACGCGTTTCGAGCTTGACGGTAGTAAAACCTCTTAAATGTAATAATATTTAATAGGTAATATTAATAATATAAATATTAAATAAAATATTAATAATTAATTATGTTACGGGCAATTTGATAAGTCCGGGCACTATTAATAATGGCCGGTCTGTATTCATAATGCCCGACTCAATCGGGCAATGTGATTAAAACAGGATGATTAATCACTTTTCCCGGCCATTATGAATAATGCCCACCCTATCTTGGGCAAAGTAATAAAATAGGTAAACTGTAGCATTTTTGTTTATTAAATTAAATTAAACTTACAAAATTTTCATGAAGTTAACAAAAAATAAACTATTGAACATAGTAGGTAAAAAATAAACAGTTAAAAATGTAATAACATCAGTAGTTACCTACTTTTATTTTGATAAAAATATTACTTAAGAACAATAGTTTAAAAATTAGTAAACTGAGAAAAATCAACAGAAATATCTAATAATTAACGACTGTGCAAGAAAGTTATTAAGTTTAGAATTATTTATTTTTGCAAGATGAGCTTTTGTGACATTTGGAATTGCAAAAAATGTTGCACTTTGGTTAAAAATGAATAATACTCATCGCGAGAAAATAACTGAGTGTTTTTCCCCTTCGTTAATTTTAATTTATGAATTTCTTCGTTAAAACGTCTTTTCATATCCATCATATCCATGGATGCCGCAATTTTGCGAGATAAACGTACTCAATGCACTCACGTGTTCTCGTTCCGAAGTATTACTGCGAACTAATACGTCGCTGCGTGCGCGCGCGGTCCTCCCCCCGCACGTACGCGCCCCTCGCTTGTTGCAAGGCACGGCCGCAGTCCAATTTATGACATTGCCCGGGTACAAGTAGGGAATTATTCTTACTGCCCGGTCCAAGTGATAAATTCAAGCTACCTCAAACACTGACTTATTACATGGACCACGGGCCGTCAGGCATTATTAATAATGGCCGGTCAAAGTGATAAATTAATCACTTTGCCCATCGCTCTTGGGCATTATTAATAATGGCCGGTCCTTATTAATAATTCCCAGTTAATCACGTTGCCCGTAACATATATACAAATAATATAATTAATATATATTATTTTAATAGGTAATGTTTTTTTGGCTAATGAATCAGCATCGTCATACAACGGGTCGATGCTGCCAGCCTTTTGGGCACTTTTACTGTTGTCACCGATGCGGACAAGTTTTTTGATGCCCTATGATTCTGTCCCCCTTTTATTTTTTTATATACATGTTAGGTTATTATTTATTACTAGCTAACCCAGTGAACTTCGTACCGCCTTAGAATCAATAAATGCGAGAATTTTATTTATCTTAACATTTATTATTTTCGTTAAATTTTTCCATATTATGTATTTTGCTATTCGGGGCGGAGACAAATTAAAAAAATAAAAAATCATAAAAATCGGTCCAGCCACTTGAGTTATATATGGTGTAACTAACCTGACTTTGTTTTTTATATAGATTTTAAGCTTATATTATCTTGTTTGAAAGTAAAAGTATGTTTTACAACTGTTATTTAAATATTAGGGAGGTTATTATGATCAGTTAAAAATTAAAGGGCAGTCATTTTGTTTTTCGTACGTCGCGTTGGTAAATTAGTGTGACAGTAAAACAAGAACAGTAATAAAACGAGAATTGCTCGATTATATTTTCATCCTACAATGTCAGTACAAAAAATACTCAAGTAGTGTAATAAATTACTGGCCAGTAAACATGTTGGAATGGGCAGTTAGATAAATAGTTCGGCAGTTCATAGGTTTGTTTGGAACTGTAACCAACCACGCGCGAGCCGAAACGGTCGCAGTAATTAAGCCAGGTCACCGCGACCAAATTGGTTAGGTAAGTTAGAACTGTGACCAACAGCGCACGTGAGCCAAGAGAGCGCTACTTCTCAGTTAGATCTCTTACCGAGTAACCCCAATTTGTTAATTGCCCACACGCAACTGCCAACGGGCAGGTACATGTTAAGACATTTTACAGTTGTAACACGGCCTTTATTGAATGTGTGTGAACGTGCCCTTATGCGCGGCAACGGTGAGCATACACCTTCGCCCGCGCTCTCGCGCTAACCGAAAGTGGACGAAGGAACGCGAGTCTGTACGCCACGCTCGCGACTCCGCTTAAAAAGTTATAATAGTTCCTTCCGATTGTTTCTATATATTTTATACATATATCCTGTTTGTGCCCATAAGGTGTGTTTTACAATATTATACAATACTTTTACTGGTAGGTACCTACGTGCGTTCCAATAATTTACAACAACACCCCTGGGATAAAACTTCCTACACAGCTTAATATTTATTTGAATATTAGTTATGACTTATTTTTATTTAGGTGCTCAGTTTTTATGGCCGAACTTGTTAATAAACAGGCATTTTGCAATTTTTAATTTATCAAAACTACCTACATTAAGCAACTGATACTTTAAATCAATTGTTAGTATATCTATTAGTAATCGTATTACAGTCAGAAAGATATATTATGTATGAAAAACTGAATATTAGTCAAACCTATCCAGTAAATCTGTCAAAATCAATAAAATATTAATCATAATATTTGTTGAAAACCCTATTCGGGTTGGGTCTTATATCGAGTCGCCTGAATCTGAGTTAAGTGTAGATATGGGAGGGTTTAGGGGGTTCGTACTAAGCGATAAAATGTATTTTTTGCTGCCGGAGACGCGCCAAAATATTTTAATTATTATTTAAAAAATCTTGGGAAATCTTACAAATGCATACGAAGGAACGTAATTTTGATACATTTCGTAGCGATTTCGATAGTGCGTTTATCGAAATGCGTGAAAAGAAACCATTTTCCCCGCGTTCCGAATTGAGTCAAAAACGATTATATCGCGAATCCAACCAAATTTAATACTACAAAATATAAGGACTATTGAATACTAAATTGTGACGTTGTGCGTTGGTCGGATTCGCGATATAATCGCTTTTGACGCAATTCGGAAGGCGGGGTTTGTTTACATTGACAAATACTTTTGTTTGGTTTGGTGTTCGTTTTGTCATTCCGTTGCTCTCGAGTTTACGTGAATTTTATATTTTGCTATGATTATTAGCTCCCCGCACCCTAATGAGTGACAGATCGTAACCAAAGCACACAGACTTGTGTTGGTTAGGTTAAGTTAAATAGCGCGAACCGAGCGAGCGAAGTGAGTTGTGTAGGTTAGGTTAGGTTAGAACGGTGACCACTTAGCGCGAGCCGAGCGAGCGCAGCGAGCGTGCCGCGGCAGCGGCCGGCGAAGCGCCAGAAAGTAACTACCTCCCCGTACCCTAATGAGTGACAGATCCTACCCAGAGCACACAGACTTGTGTTGGTTAGGTTAGAAGGTTTTGTTCAAAGTGGAATAATAGAAAAACTACGCATCTCCGGCAGGGCAGGAGTGGGGGGTGTGAAACAGGGCGCCCCCCCCAACCCCCCTTCACCCCTCCCATGTTTGTACGGAGGCGACTTGATATAAGACTTTAACCCCCTATTCAACCAAGATAAAATGATTCCATACAAATTTTCATGAAACCGAAATGCTGTTAAAATAAGTTAGGCAGACGAGAACGCTTTGTCAATCTGATGCCGACGCAAAGTTATTACGCAGAGAATAGTTTTTGAAGAGAAATTAATTAGGGCTTTCCTAAATCTTATTTTTGGTAAAAACATTGTTTAGTTTCAAGAATAAATTCGCATTTAGTAGCTTGACAGAGAGTTTAAGATGTAATTTGAATATCTCTTTTCGAAGGAAATCCGAATAGTGTAATTTAGAGCTTTTTGTTAATCAAAACATGGTGATTTGTTACTGAACAACAACTCGTGTTGTTCTGTAAATACAAATTGTGAACTTAGGGCTGATTTTTCCAACGCCATATAATTTTGTCCGAGGAATAATTTTGAATTTTTGACAGTCCTTCCGTACACAATCTGTCAGACGTCATTTTTATTCCACGAATAAAAATTATCTATCGATTGAAAAATCAGCACTTGATTACTCAAACGTTTGTTGAGTTTGCGTCCCGAGTTATTTATAAAAAGTATTCCTAAGTTTCAAGTAAGTAAATTTAAATAATTCACTGTTTGTCAAATGATTTTTGCATAATATTTTTTAAGGGTCAAATCACACCGAGATGGCAGCGAAGCGGCGAGCAGTTTCAGTGTCATGTAATTTTAAACTTTATCGTCATTACTATAACACATAGTATCGCTTGAGAAACTTGAAAAGGCGCGCGGCCGCCCGCGGCGCCGCGAGCACTCCGACGACTCAAGTTTCTCAAGTGATACTATGTGTTATAGTAATGACGATAAAGTTTAAAATTATATGACACTGAAACTGCTCGCCGCTTCGCTGCCATCTCGGTGTGATTTGACCCTTACTTCAGTTGTTTTTCAGCGAAGGCACAGACTTTATTTAATTTGGACATAATCAAAGCACAAAAAAGGAACAGTGAAATTATGTTATTATATTATACTTGTGTTAAGCTGCGCTTACACTATAAGGCCACAGCGAGAAAACAGACAACCCTGTATAAGGTTACGGGCGGTGCCGTTACGACGGATGACCCATACGCCACCGGTTGGACAAAACGTCCGTTGCCGCCGTTGCACCTGCCAGTCGCGGGCGGTGTGCAAGCGCGTCCGCGCCCGTGTATATACACAGCATTCGGCCGTCGTCGTCGGTGACGGACGGCTTCACGTTGTCTGTCACAGTCGGCGAGTCAGCTCATACAGCGTGCTGGTTGAATGGCGATATTAATTTAACACACGTATACGTTTTCGTTTTATGAACATACTAGCTGCGCCCCGCGGTACCACCCGCGTAAATGTCGATCCCGTGGGTATATTGGGATAAAAAGTAGCCTATATGATAATCCAGGGTGTCAGCTACCCCCACACAAAATTTTATCAAAATTGGTCCAGCCGTTTGAGCGTGAAGAAGTAACAAACATATAAAAACACACACTCACAAACTTTAGCCTTTATAATATTAGTGTGATTTTAATTTCATTAAACATTATTTTTTTTTTTTTTTTAACTATTTTCTAAGATAGCATCTTGGAGCAACTTGTACCTAAAGAACTACACTGGGATTATTTTTTGGCGTTCTCAAAATTGATTTTCATGAAGTTTTCAAAGGTGCGGATTGTGTGGTGGAGGACACTTTATTACAGCCATTGGTAGTGGCACGTTGTATTCCAACCAGTATAATAAATCGCTTTCGCCTTAGCAGTGCACTCGCGGTTTAACATTTTGAAACGAGTATGCTAATGAGTCCTAGCATTTACTGTAAAAAGGGTCTCTTCAACAGATGTGAAGAGAAAATTTGAATAAAAAACTTTTTCATTTGAATAAGCAACCGCTTATTTATGATCGTACGCACTTAACCGCCAACATTTTAACCGCGGCGGTTGAATGGAGGGCCGCGGCCTGCTTCGCGGCCGACCGCTTACTTGTTTATACACACTGGCTGTTTAGGTTGCGGCGAGCCGCTGATGAGTTTGTATTGTAAAGATTATAGCCTATTTGGAGCATACTGGCCAGTTTTGTAGCGTGTTTCCAGTAAAAGGATGATTGCAGTATCTTTATATATAAAAGAAAGTCGTGTAAGTTACACTATTTATAACTCAAGAACGGCTGAACAGATTTGGCTGAAAATTGGTAAGGAGGTACTCGTAGCTTAGAACCAGAAGACGGACATAGGATTTTTAACTGTTTTTTTTTTCTTATAGGAGAGTAAGAGTAGGGTAAGGTAGGGTAGGAGTAGTGAGTAGGAGTAGGGTAGGAGTAGGGTAGGAGTAGGGTAGGAGTAGGGTAGGAGTAGGAGAGGAGTAGGGTAGGGTAGGAGTAGGGTAGGAGTAGGGTAGGAGTAGGGTAGGAGTAGGGTAGGAGTAGGGTAGGAGTAGGTTAGGAGTAGGGTAGGAGTAGGGTAGGAGTGGGGTAGGAGAAAGGTAGGAGTAGTGTAGGAGTAGGGTAGGGGTAGGGTAGGAGAAAGGTAGGAGTAGTGTAGGAGTAGGGTAGGAGTAGGGTAGGGATAGGGTAGGGTAAGAGGTAGGACACCACGCCAAAGTAGCGCCGGGCAGCTAGAAATAATTTATTTGGCAAAACAACTTTTGCCGGGACAGCTAGTTGTTATTATAACTACACACCAGCGGTCGGTGACTCCAAACAAAAAATCATATTTTTTTTATCATGTTTAGATATCGGTACCCTTAACGCCTGTGGAGTTTCGCTAGCTAATTTAATTTTACCCTAAGTATAAAGATTATCTTACCACACGAGACGACTTCACGAGGCCTGCTCGAACCAGTGTCGCCAAGGTTGCAGCAACATTTTGTAGAAACAGTTTCATCGCTGCTTGCTGACTTTGAAATTACAGTAGTTGCATTGCTAGCTCTTGATTCCATAGGTGCATTGTTCTCTACAGCAGCAGCTGCAGTTGTATTGCTTCTTTGAGCCATTGCATCAACTACAGCTGCAGCCGCACTGCTTCCTATGGCCTTTGAACATGCAGCCAAAGCTGCATGGCTTCCGAGAGCCAGGTCTTCTGTTAAAAAGAAATCATGGTTAGGCGATAATAACGTCTATGAAGTTTAAGGCGGATCACACACTACAACGCGCCACGCAACGGGGAGCAGATAACGCAATTACATACAAATTCAATAAAAACGTGCTTCGGCTTGGGGAATTTGGCTCCGTTTCCCGCGCCCCGTAAGAGGGTGCATTCTGAAAGTTGACAACGTCGCGTCGCAATTAGCTGTGAAATATTTCGCCGTTGATTATTAAATCAATATCACTAAGGGCTGATTTTTCCATCGCCAGATAACTTTTATTGAAGGAATAAAATTGACGTTTGACAGTTTTTGTATGAAATAACTGTCAAAATTTCAAAATTATTCCTCGAATAAAGTTATCAGTTGATTGAAAAATCAGCCCTAACTGAAATTGTGAAATATGACTCTCATCATCATCATCAACATCTATGACAGCCATATGGAAGTTAGCAACGTCACAAACGTTGCAAACTTCCAGAATGCACCCGTATTAGTTGGGTTTAGAAAGTTCGAAATTCTCCGAAATATTTTGATAATTTTGGCTTTCTCTCTATCTAGGCGTCTATTTTGTGTTCTGAGACATGGAAGTTAATTTGATCTAAGACAATCAATAATTCTTTTACCTGCATATAATACAGGAATAATTTTATGAGGCACTTCTTCTGACGATATGGATAACACCCGTGGGCCTGAAAAAAAAAGGTAAATGTGAGGAACATGACATGTATTGTTTTTCTGCTAGCCACTGCAGCGGGGCAAACAAATTTTCATTCATTCATTTTGTTGCCTTCAGTAGAGCTTTGGCTTCCTAGGAATGCGCTACCATCATATTATAACGGTCGCCATGAAAATCTGTCATCTTCACCAATATTTGACATTATAAAACTAAATAAATGATAAAATAAAATGTGTTTATTGCATCATCTTAAAATAACTTATTCTAAATGGGGAGAATCCATTTACGCAATTAGTTTACTTGTGTTAGTATGCTCCGCCCTTCCCCAGGTTAAAATTGTTATTAAGTTATTGAACCTTTTCAAGATAATGTAAACTTATACAAATAAAAAAAAATAAAAACACAAATAAAAAAATAAAAGAATGAAATGAAAACACAGTATTTTTATGAAAGGCAAAAAAAAAAATATGGTGTCAAAAACGCTCTGTATCTAAAAGAGCGGTGGTCACACTTATGCTCTGCGGGTACAATACAATAAAGTCTTCAGGATGTTGTTGCGGTTGCCGCGCTTCTGCAGTGCGTCCGCGATGTTCGCCGAAGCGCGTACGGATGACTTTTACACAATAAGACGCAAGCGTGTGTCGTCGCTGTTGGACAGAGTACGCGGCAGCAGCAACAGCATTAGCAATCTGAAGATAGTTACGAGTAATTATCAGTGTCCGATACACTCGCTCTGGGTAAGCATCGTGGTTGGGACGGTAAAATAAAATTTTGAATTGTAATTGTTATTTATATTTAAATTCTGTACCTATTAACATAGTTTATAAGTTCCTGTTCTTACTAACCATAATGGATTATGTTATCTGACTAATAAATAATTATTAATAATAATAATTAAGAGCCGTAATGACGGCTGTCATGACAATGATGACAGCAGCAAAAATTTAAAACATTAGATTTAAAAGATAGTCGCGTTTCTATTTCGTTTTGACACCTCTGGCACATAATGACGCAGTGACTAGACTTAATTGTCAAGAAAATGCTATTTAATAATGTGTGAGCTCATTCTTCTCGTTATGGACACTTTTCGTATGACTAAGTACGGTGAGAGCAAATCTAGCGTTTAAATCTTTGGGCAGTGGGGCCATGACTGCCGATAGAATATGACGGAACCGCTTTCGTAGGGAACCAAAGTTTTATATAGTTGTGTGACCGTTCACCCGTTTGGTTAAAAGCCCATCAAGTAATGTCAATTAGCTATGAAAATTATTGTGTAGTTAGCCATTTCAGCTGAACACGTATGATACATGGCGGATCGTTAATATTAGTTAAAAATTCTATTAAATCAAAGGAACGAAAAGACTTCATCGGTCTGTCTGTTGAACACACCATTGAAT
Organism: Mesoligia furuncula; assembly: GCA_916614155.1. NCBI lineage: Eukaryota > Metazoa > Arthropoda > Insecta > Lepidoptera > Noctuidae > Mesoligia > Mesoligia furuncula. Next base: position 24,079,693 of record OU744800.1, on the reverse strand, counting down.
TGTCCTGTGTTGAGCTCGATAAGCATGGTAGTATGCGTATACAGACCTCCAAGTTACCAGAATCTAGCTGTGTTTGATCCTGTAATGGATGTGCTAAAGAAACTTTCTGCTAGTAGTAAGCCAATAATAATATGTGGCGATTTTAATATTATTTTATCAGAAAACAATTTGAATACTATCAGATTATTAAGTCTTTTTAGGTCATTTGATTTGTCAAATGTTTTTATTGAACCCACCCGAGTGGCAGCTTCCTCTGCCACTTGTGTAGATAATATTTTCTGTAACTGTGATTATTTACACAAACAAGTTGCCATCTGATCACAGTGGACAAACAATAACATTTTGCTCCTACATGCCTTTACATTTTTTTTTTAATAAGGTTTAGGCCAATTAAATGTAAAAATTTAGAGAAATTAAATCATTCTTTGGCTAGTAAATTATGCGTTCAGAGTTTTAATAATCTATGCCAACCTACGCCAGTTCTTTTCACTATAAAACACGCAATTTAATGACACTTTCCCACTAAAGACTAAAAGTATTTATTTACACAAAGTTCTTATTTAGTGATTGGGCGACTCCAGGTATTCGTAAAAGCAGGGAAATCTTTTTGAACTTTATGGCCTTTTTTTTTTTTTTTTTTGAGGATGGGAAATCATCAAATGAACATAATGAATAACACAAGCTTTCATCAGTATGTTGCAACATATTCTAAGATTTTCAAAATTATATGCAAAACAGCTAAAGGTCCTTTACATTAGCAATAAAATAAAATCAGCCGATGATAAAATAAAAACTACCTGGCAAATAATAAATAATGAAACAGGTAGGAAAAAGCAACGTAATACTGAATTTAATTCAGAGACTCCACATGGCCCCATCAATTCAGATGTAGAAATTGCTCAGGAATTCGAAAACTTTTTGCTAATATTCCCATTAAAACTACTGAAGTTTTAAATTCCTCACCCGCGCTTTCTGCTAACTTCCTTAGAAAGAATGTTAAGGTATGCCCTTCGGAGTTTAGGTTTCAACATACATATTACAACATACACAACTTTCATATTTGACATCAGCGTAGACCAAGGAGTCTTTCCGGACCTCATAAAACTCATTATAGTAGTTCCTTTGTTCAAATCCGGTGATAGTAAAGAACCCAACAATTATAGGCCTGTGTCAATTCTGCCAGTTCTCAGTAAGGTGTTTGAAAAGTTGATGCTCAATCAAATGTTACGCCACTTTAATAAAAAATCCATCTTTCATGAACAACAGTACGGTTTCACCAAAGGGCTTTGTACCTCTGACGCCGGTGTTATCCTAATAAAGAACATTTTTAACGCCTGGGAAGAAGCACAAGATGCCATTGGAATCTTTTGCGACCTCTCTAAGGCGTTCGATTGCGTAAATCATGAGACACTTCGGCTGAAACTTGAGCACTATGTGATTAGGAATTTAGCTCTTGATTTACTAAGGTCATACCTAAAAGATAGAAGTATTAAAGTTCAAGTAAACGGCGTTGTCTGTGTGGTGCCGGACTTAAAGAATAGCACCACTCTGTACTTCCCGTGGGTGTCGTAAAAAGCGACTAAGGGAGACCGGAGAATGGGCAGCAGCGTTCTCTATGCATTACACCATCATACCATACTGCTATCGTTAACCCGCCTGCCAAGCGTGGCGATTATGGCAAACACCACCAAAATTGGGGGAGGCCTATGTCCAGCAGTGGACGTCTTTCGGCTGAAATGATGATGATGATGAAACGGCGTAAACTCATTAGGGTCTGAAATTACAATGGGCGTCCCTCAGGGTTCGATATTGGGTCCATTCCTCTTTTTAGTTTACATTAATGATTTACCCTAATTACTTCAAAATCAACCGAAGATGGTTTGCAGATGACACCTCATTGATCTTTAAGATAGACAGACGGGCACAAAATCTTGACGACGTGAATAACTCTATTCTTCAGGTCTAAGATTGGTTTACGGTAAATAATTGCATTAGATTTAAATTACCTAATGTTAGAAGTAGCGAATGTGACATCATACTGAATGGAGAAAAACTGGAATTTGTTGATCAAACGGTTTTTCTGGGAATCACGCTAGATGAAAAATTACAATGGGGACCTCACATAACATCTCTTTTGGGGCGGCTTAGCTCGGCCACTTATGCTGTTAGAAAGATAAGACAGTTAACTGATGTAGAAACCGCGCGTTTAGTCTATTTTAGCTACTTTCACAGCATTATGTCGTACGGCATTTTACTATGGGGTCGAGCTGCTGATATTGAAACCATCTTTATTTTGTAAAAGAAAGCTGTCTGAGCCATTTATAATCTACGTCGCCGCGAATCTCTCAGAGAACTTTAAAAGGATTAATATTATGATATACCTTGCCACTTCATTTATGAAAATATTATGTATGTAAGAAAAAATATACGTGTTTTAATAAAATAAGCGATAGACATAATTTTAACACTAGAAATAAAGATAAAATACATCAACCATTTTTCAGATTAGCCAAAGTACATACATCTTTTATGGGGTACTGTGTTAAATGTGACAATAAAATACCTAGTGATATATTGAAATGAAATGAAAGAAAATTTAAAACTCACATTAAACGTACACTTTGTAAACAAGCATACTATAAATTAGAAGATTATATCCAAGATAAAAACGCTTGGAAACATGCTGATCCTGCTCCATAGGACAATCTAGAGTGTAGACAAAATCAAACTGGTTGCTAATTTAATTGTTATTTTTTTTTGACATTGATTTACATTCTGTAATAACTTTAACTCACACCCTGACTTATTACTTGTAATTTTTTTATTTAAATGAAAATCGTTTACTTTTACCATGTTTGTAAATATGTGAGCCTGAGCACCATGTACCTATCAGATAATTAATTTATGTCATGGTTTCATTTTTAATTGTTTTACCTTTTGTGGTATAGTAATTTTATTTTAGGTGCATCGTCTTCACATATTATTATATAATTAATGTATGCAAAATATTGTAAAACATTTTAAAAGGGTAACTAACGGTGGAGTTTTTTACCCATTCTTCTCCATACGAAAACTACCTTTTGGAATGGGCGACTGGAATCAATTCTATTTTATTGTAATTTTTGACGTTAAAAAGTGCCTTTTATGTGCCTATTTGAAATTAATGCTTTGACTTTGACACTGTTTTCTTAGGAACCAAAGCTTTAGAGCTTCTGTCCTAGCTAAAGGCGATTTATCCAAAGAGGACCTACCTGTAAATGCAAGTCTCGGTTCGGCCGGGCGTGTCTGGACAGCCAAATTCACCTTTGCCGCATCTTTAGACGTTTCTGTAACAAAATCAATGCCGAATGAATACCTGTGTTATGCAAATGAACGAATTGATTGATTACCTAAATGATTTTTATAAAGGCTTGATAGAATTGGAAGTTGTATGAAATCCGACAGCTTAACACAATTGATTCCAACTCAAGGACGAAGAAGAGAGAGATATTTCAAATACAAAAATGCATCTTACCAGGAATAAAAGCTTCATCTTTTTCTCCAACGATGGAAGTTGTGATGCCCGCCGATGCTACACTAGTTGCCTTCAAGGGAGTCATTTGTGTTTCTATTTCTAAAGAATAAGATATTAACGTTATAAATCAGAAGAAGAGAAGAGAAGAAGAAGTGAAGAGTCTTAACCTTCGATATTATTGATTATTTTACGAACTGGTAGATGGCACACTTGATCCTAAGTAGTGACCTTTGCCAAATATAATGCAATAGCACGCACCTCGTACGTATTAAGTGTTATCTGAGATCAAATGGGGTTATGAGGAGGAGGAATGGGGAGTATGTGAAGGTGTGTATGACTATAAGAAAAGAGGCAAATTAGAGTAAAGGTGTATTTAATGGAACCTACCAGTATTTATCTGAGAAGTACCTGAAAATGTAAGAAAAAGCCACTTAGAAAGATGAAGATAAAACTACTGCGGAAAGAATTCAATGTGTATATTTAATAGCAACCGGTAAGTGTAAACTGAGTGGATTTTGTAAAAGATGATAATTATGGCTATAAGAAAGAGAAATTCTGCCATGACGGTTAATGGAGATGTTTGGAAGAAAAGGATGTGCTGCACCGACCTCAAATCAATTGAGATAAGGCCAAGAGGATGATGATCATCTAAGATGAAGTATGTACCACCGCCGGCGAGGAAGCGACTAACTATCGGCTGTTTTCTCGCTCAAGAAACGTACAATAGATATACATTCCGTGTAAGCAAAAGAGATGCATATATTAATAGTTGATCGCTGACTGTTCACACTACACAAGACAAGAGCTATCACAGATAATACTCGCTCAGCGATGCTCGCTTGGCGGTCAGAGCTCACGCCCGCTATATACAGGATGGAAACTTTCAGCGGGGCAGTAAGGGGAAGTACCTTATATTTTTGATATGTGTAAAATTCTACGTGATCATTTGTCTTTTATTTTATTTTTTGTATTTCAGTTACTAAACACAAATTCTTTACAAAATGTAAGGGAAAAGTTTTTTGCATTTTGTGACTTTTTGAGTACTCCAACGATGGTTGGTCCCATAGAAGTTTTTTATCAGTCTTAGAAACAGGATCGATTGGCATCAAAAAATGTTTTTGTGTAAAATGGCTAGGTATTTTCTTGCTAAGTGTATTTTTTTTTGAAAATCTGTGAATGGAGATCAAAATTTCATAAAAAAATTATGGATAGTCTCCTAAGACCATTTTCGTGTAGCTACAACGGATAAGGTACTTCCCCTTACTGCCCCGCTGAAAGTTTCCACCCTGTATATCTCTGCCTCGAGCGAGTGATGCGAGTAATCGCCCATCGCACTCGGACCCTCGCTGATAGCCCAGCGAAAAAACTATCAGAACTACACACTCGCTGCTCGCTAACTCGTTTTCAGTTGCTAGTTCTACTCGCCACTCGTTCATCGTCGGCGGTGGGACAACTGCCTTAAGGAGACTCAATGTGCATTGTGACATTACTTTCACTGGGACCCTTTGAACAGCTGCTTGGCGTTAGAAAAAGGAATGCTGGAGTACTTCGCCAAAACGAAATATTTCGAAAGGGGCACATCATCAGCCTGCAGCGGTCCACTGCTGGACATGGGCTTCTCCAATTGGACACCATTCAGCTCGATTCTCGGCAACTCTCATCCAGCTGCAGCACTTTGCAAATGTTGTCAGTCGCACCTAACCTGAGGGCGCCCTTTTTACGTTTGTCGATTCGCGGTCTCCACTCAAGAACACATCTACTCCTGTCATCATCATGGTCATCGGTTCTTTGGCTAATATGATCGGCCCAATAGAAAGAGTTCGCAACTAGGTACAACTGAGACGTTGTGTTTTAAAATATGTAAATAATACCTTCTGCTGCTGCTGCTTCTGCAGGTTGAGTGGTCTGTGTGGGGAACTCTTCAATTTGAAGAGCACAATCAACACGTTCAACAGCAGCACCTACAAATTCAGTTAACATGAGAACTACTTTTTTTTAGTTGTTTCTTTAAAACCGTTGTTCTGGTTTCAAAGATGAATTTTCATCTGGTTGAATTTTTACAGGATATTTTTTTGACGGTTACAGATTTTTGAAAAGTAAAAATTACTACTTTACTTTGAACAGAGAGAAGTGGAAAGAGAGCGGCCTTTGCCTTTCAATGGAACCTCACAGGCTAATAATAATAATACAGTTTCATAATATTTGTAATTATAATATAATAATTTTATTTATTTATCAGATGGTCACAACAATGGTCCACTATTTAGCCTATGTTGTTAATAACTAAAACAAGAAATTAACAAAATAAGTAATAAAATAAATAATGGATCAGGACCGCACCACTCGCACATGCAGCTTTCTCCAATGCTCCATGAACGAGCAATCCACAATTATGTTTAGCAGTAATAGTTGTTGAATTTGGGTGTTGGATAATTTTATACCAAATACAAAATTCTTAGCATTAAGCCTTCTATGTTCTATCTATGTTCTATGTTATGGGTTTGGTTTCCGCACTTAGTCCTTCAGTGGACCATTGTGCGTGGGCCATGTCGGCCGTCGGTGGTTATTCCAACCAGCCCACCTCCCTCTAGAAGCTGATCAAATCTCCTGGTCTGTTAAGAACATCTGTGTACGATCTGGGTGTCCCGAGGGTTTTTGGCCTTATCTGGGTGACGCCTGTGCACTCAAAGAGCATATGCGCAATGGTTTCATCAGCCTCCATGCAAGCCCTGCACAGGGGACTGTCTGTTATGCCTAATATGTAAAAGTGTTTATTTAGTGAGCAGTGTCCCGTGATGGTCCCCGTCACCAGGCGCAAGCCTTTCCTGTCCAGTCGTAGTTAGCGCCTGGTCAGCCTGCCATCCAATAACGGCATGGCTTCTTTAGACTGCCTGCAGCCTGGTGACGACGTCCACCAGCTTTCTGCTTTTGTGTGGGTGTGCTCCTGTAGCCACCTGCGTAGTTGGTTGAAGGGGATGGGCACGATAGGTTCCGGTCGACAGACTAACATACTGGAAGCCCTTCTGGCCAGCTCGTCAGCTGCATCGTTGCCTAGCGATCCACTGTGTCCTTTTATCCATTGTAGTGTCACTGTATTGCGGTTCGGTACAGTTACCCGCTCAAGCGCATTGTAACATTCTAGTATTAGGTTCGATGTAATACATTTTTTGTCAAAGGATTGGAGGACTGAGGCGCTATCGGAGAGTATGCGAACATGGGTGTCCGTGACTCTCCTGGCTGCTATGGCATAAGCCGCTTGCATTATGCCCACACACTCTGCTTGATAGACCGTGTTGAGCATTCCCAGCGGTTTGGATATTTTTATGTTGAGGTCGTGTCAGAAGACTCCGACTCCAGTTCCACAGTCGGTCTTTGAGCCATCAGTATAAATTCTCAGTTCTTTCGGGCCTGAGTGGTCGCACCGCTCCTCTTCAAGCACTATGTTGTAATGCTTTTGGAAGCAGTATTGTTTCGGGGCTTTATCGCAGGGTGATGCCATCATTGGCTGCCGTTTGATCGCATCTTCTCTTAAACGTGTTTGTTTGACCCTAGAGTCTTTGCTCAGGGTCCCTGAGGTAAGGAGCCTAAAGGCAGTCAGGGTCGCCTCCTCCCTCACTATAAGGTGTAGAGGCGGCAGTCCAAGTATAGCCTGTAGGGCAGCAGTGGGTGTAGTTCTCATGCAGCCAGTGATTGCCACACACGCGAACCGCTGGGCCACCAGACTAGTGAGCCGTATGTAATGATTGGTCGGATGACTGTGGTGTATAGCCAGTGAGTGACCCTGGGGCTAATCCCCCAATTCTTGCCAAGCATTCGCTTGCATTGCCACAGGGATATGCTGGTTTTCTTGGTAATATAGCTCGTGTGTTTTGCCCAGTTCAGCTGTTTGTCCAAAAAGATGCCCAGGTATTTGGTTTCAGTTGATAGGCTTAGGGTTGTACCAAAGAAACGTGGTAATTGTAGTGTCGTCAGTTTTCTCTTTTTTGTGAAGAGAACCAGTTCAGTTTTTGTGGGGTTCACTGGTAGTGGGTGTTTACCACACCAGTTTTCTACTATTTTCAGGCCTGGCGCATTAGATTGCACAGGGTGTTTTCGTGGGTGCCATTTATTATTATGGTTAAATCGTCGGCGTAGCCTACGGTATAGTAACCTTTGTCGTTGAGTTCTTTTATTAGGCTGTCCACGACCAGGTTCCATAAAAGCGGGGACAGGACGGCCCCTTGCGGGCAGTCCTTCGCCACTATGGCTCTTGTGGTGTCGTTTACGGTCACTTGTACTGCCCTTCGTTTGAGCATGTTGGTAATCCAGCCGCTCAGAGACGGGTCTATATTGTATCTGTCTAGGGCCGTGCTGATGCTGTTGAAAGTGGTTTTGTCAAAGGCGCCCTCGATGTCAATGAAGGCTGCCAGTGGTGAGCATTTGTGGTCCATTGCGCATTCAATTTTGGATACCACGCTGTGTAGCGCAGATTCCGTTGATCTGCCTGTGGAGTACGCATGCTGTTTAAGCATTAAGCCTTTAAAGTGACTAAGATGAAGTAGTTGCTGGTTTATAACGGGTAAAGACTTGCATTGAAAAACAAAATATCAAATAAAAAACTAAAAAAACCATAATAAATTATCATAAGTCTCACAATACTGCCGCTAGATGCGCTGTACCAACCGGCAGGGTAATTGCGTAACACACTATCAGTAGCAATGGGTTTCATTTTGACAGTTGAACAACATTCATTGCGTTATTTACGTTGTTGTACAAACACATTTTTCGAACATATGGAGCAATAGATTAGCAATATGCTTCAAAATGATTCAAATTGATAGTAATAGTGTGTTACGCAATTAGGGTGCTGGTTACGGTTTCATTCGAGTACTTATAATAGAAGTCACAAACGAACTTTGTTTAATTGTCGAATTACAATTTTATGAATTGAAATAATAACTTGGCAGCAATCGTACTCTTATTTTTTAGCTTTAGCAGGAAGAAAGTGCTTACTATTAGTTAATGTCTAATCTGTTTAAATAATTATATTCGAAAATAAATATCTTGTCATTAGTTTAGTATCGCTATTCGATAACAAATGGCGTTGTGCCGTGACGTCACTTTTGTTCTTTAAAGTCGATTTTTGTTATTACAACCATTAACTCCTAATATCTTTACCATTACTTACATTCAGAATGAAGAACAACAGAATCGTACTATATTGTGATAACGGGCTACTACGGAACCCTACACTGTGCGTGGCCCGACACGCACTTGGCCGGTTTTTGATTATATAAATATATTATTTCCATGGTGCTGTACTCTTTTTTTTTTTTTTGCGGATGGGAAATCATCAAATGACTCCTCCCGCTCTGGGTGGAGCGGAAGGGAGTGTCAGACTCTTACTGACTAAAACCCACCCGTGTTCCTTCCTTAGCCCTTTATGTTCCGGGCCAGCGGTAACCCTTTCGGACAATCCCGCTGACCCGGCAGGCTTCGGCCCTAAGGGGCCCCTCCTCGATGCTGACATCTCTTTGAGGCGCGCGTGGAACACGTACGCGCCGTCCGGCACGGGCCTGGTCCTGATCGGACGGTGAGCTACCCATTACTCTCCGCCCGCAGGCCCGCGCCTACGGTGGCCGGGAGTCGTCACGCGGCTCCCGACGCCCGGAGCGTCTCCCGCGGCGGCTGGGACGGGAGGCTCTCTCCCTGAGCTGTCCCGCCACCTCCTTCGCTAGCATGACTGCTTCGCAGAAGGAGGTGACTGCCTCCCACTCCCTCTCGCCCCGGACCATGGCTTGCACCAGGGCCGGACGCGAGAGGTCGCCGCTGCTGCCGATCGCCTCTACGAGGACGAGGTGGTGTTGTACTCTTGCAGTAATGTTTTTGGAAAAGTAAGTTTAAAACCCACTCATAAAGTTTATTTTGCATTAAAACTTAGATTTTTTTATGTTTTTTTCAATAGTTCCTTCTAAAATCGATTTTACTTTTTATAAAGTTGAAATTTGTTTAATTGGAAATAACTAATAAATAATTGGAAATATCAATGCATAACAGCAAAAAATAAAGAATGTTGGGTCTTTTCAGAGCTGAAAAGACCCTACATTCTTTTCCTAAGATCTTATTATATAAAACGAGTTCACAGTTACCGTTCATAGTGGAAAAGCTAGTAGTTCTCTCAGTCACTAGTTGTTTGCTGGTGGTCACGCCCATGGATGTCGTGTCCACTGACTCTCCAGGTGATATTTGGGTTCCAATGCCTGCAACTTTAGAAGACGGTAGTTTTGAAATACAGATATTGTTTGTTCGCCAATCCATGGTATAAAAAACCTGCCAAGTGCGTGTCGGGCCACGCACAGTGTAGGGTTCCGTAGTAGCCCGTTATCACAATATAGTACGATTCTGTTGTTCTTTATTCTGAATATAAGTAATAGTAAATATACTAGGAGTTAATGGTTATAATAACAAGTTCAACTAGTATTACTGCTAAACTAATAAAGTTATCTTAACCGCTATTATTTTCCTTTAAAGTTCATGAAATGCACTATCATCGTGATTTTTTCTAGATTTTTCAAGCTAGCAGTTTAGCTTTTAAAAAAATATTCATCCCCACTTCACATGTGGGGGAGTTACCCTAAAAAAATATTTTCCAAAACTTTAGTTTACCACTTTGTCGGCGTAATTATTGATATACACACTCCTACAAAATTACAGCTTTCTAGTGCTAACGGTCTCTTAGCAAAATCTCGGACAGACAGACAGACGGACATGACGAAACTATAAGGGTTCCTTGTCAGAACTATGGAACCCTAAAAAGAGGGAGAAAGCTTTGCAATGAGACAAAATCACTAAATCTGCTCTTTCACATATGGTAGAAACTTTTCTTTTATTTAACTCATCTTTTAATGGGTCACTCTCTAAATAGCACACGGTATTATTTATTTATTGTTTAATAAATACATAGAATTCAGTGTATTTTATTTACCTAAGTTATCCTTTTCTCTGTCCACAGCAGAAGCGGCGTTTGAGTAAAATTTCCTTAAAATAGGAAACAGTGCTTGCTGAGTTCTTGTTTCACTAATTAACTGTGTTATATCTGAAAATAATTTAATCGTTGTAAAATTAATATTAATATTGAAAAATAATTTGCGACAATAAAGCGCGTATTACAAAGAGAAGGAAAGAAAAAATACATCTGGCACTATAAACACACAAAAAAAACTTCTAATAAAAAACCGGCCAAGTGCGTGTTAGACCACGCACAGTAAGGCCGGCCATACACGGACAGCTTGAAGCAGCCAGTATCGACTGCTTCAAGCTGCGACTGCATAGCAAACTACAGTCTTCTACGTACACGGAACCGCTCGAGCAGTCGCGACTTCTTCGGGCGGTCGGCAGCGCGGTGAAATTTCAACGTGCGGTCAAGCAGCGGTTGACTGCCCGAGCAGGCCGTGTATGTTGATCATTGTCTTACTGCTCGAGCAGTCCGTCGGGATTTGGGATACATATCATACACAAATTTATTTTAATCAACAATCTTCTACAGAATGATTAACATTAAAAATGTATCATTACCATATAACAATAAATAATTATTTTCTTCTAAATCTTACCAGAAGCAGCCACTGGTCTGTAATAAGTTATATCGGACTCAGAAGGTTCTGTTATCGAAGAGCTGGCCCCGCAAAACGGGAACTTCACTTCCGCTTCTGTAACATAAAAACTGTTTATAGCCCAGGAGATGGATTGGATTGGATGGATTTATTTTGGGATGCATGAAGAAGCCTCCTCGTGTAGCGCAGTTTGTTCCGCCAGTTACTCAACTGAACCGAGCGCTCGGTGCATCCTGGACAGTCACACCCAACACCTTCTTTGACTGGCCAATTCTTCCCTTGCGGTGGTAGGGCTAACGCCCGCCTGGTTTGCGACCACCCTCCCACTAGACTCCGGCGTCAAGCAGCCTGCTGTGTTTCGTCGCGTGAGAGTTCCAGTGCCCTAAGCATCTTCTGGGCACGCTCGTGCCATCATAGACCTCATCCATCGCTTTCCATCAGGCGTGATCGAGGTCAAAAGCGGGCCCATTCAGCAAAAAAATAAGACAAAATGTAAGGCAAATCTGTAAAAAAACACTCAGAATTCTCACTTTTTATTAAGGCATTAGAAATCCTCTGTGAAAAGTCCATTCTGATACCAAATGCGAAAACAAAAGGTCCCGAAAATCAGTTTCTTGCTAATATTTCGTAAAGTATTATTTGACGTCGATTTATGAATCCTACTAATATTATAAAAGCGAAAGTAAGTTTGAGTTTGTTTGTTTGTTACCTTTTCACGCCAAAACCATTGAACCGATTGTCAGGTGTACAGAAATGGACATAGGATACCGTTCACCCCGAAAAAAGAGCTGTTCCCGAGGAAAGCAACAATAAAGTTATTATGATAAGAGATGGCGCCATGTGTCTTTAGATTAAAAAACAGGACGTCTGTCGGGTCAGCTAGTCCAGAATAAAAATGAGAAATATTTAGTAGTATTTTATTCGCAGATGACTTCCTATTTTCCTGGCTTATATAGTAGTTATAAAGCCACATTCAAATCACATTATTGACCCTTGGGTTATAATGATATTCGGTAGGTACAATATTACTCGGGTAGACCCCAGCACGCGTAGCATGAACACTTCTATTTGTACAAAGAGTAGACACATTTCTTTCTATACAAAGTGACATTTCTTTTCTTCATTTTTGACATACCGCCTAGAAATCTTTCTACAATCTGTCATTTTGTCTTTCATTTCTAACTATCTTTGTCTACGTCCTTTTTTATGTAGACTATTTCAGAAGAAAGTTTTCTATCCCAAATGTCAAAATCACACTGACAACTGTCAGTTGTCTAAGGTATTGAAGAGATTTTGTAGTCGCTAAAGACAGTAGAAAACTTTCTACTCGACGGCCATAAAGTATATACGGTTATCTACAAAATCTCACGAAAAAAAAACAAAATTACACTGTCAAAGATCCACGAATGACAGCCGAGAACAATTAACGTGCTTTCCGAAGCACGGGGGGTCTCGGTATGTAAAGATGGTCACCCATCCACGGACTAACCGCGGCAAGCGTAGCTTAACCTGATCGATCAACTTGTGCGGCTGTTATTATTTAGCCACGGACCCCTCCTCATAATGTGATATCAGTAAAAATTAAGAACCAAAAAGAAATAAAAATCGTATGACAAAACAAAGAATTCCGAGTCGAATTAAGTAAAAGAGTGAATTTCGTAAAAAGTGCAGTTGACTCTTTCTACTTTGCTGCCGTCGTACTGTCTACACGGAACGTCATCTTTGTCTACTCTTCCGTCGACAAACCGGTGCTCATGCTACGCGTGCAGGGCTATTTAATGACTTTCTTTAGATTAGGTTTGCATGACGTGTAATTTGACATTACCGAGCAGGTGGTGTGAAAAGGGCATTATTTACCTGCATTATGACACATGATGACATTCTGTTGAACTGCGTTCGTTATACAAGAATCTTTGTTGATTTCTATTTTCTGAATACTGAAACGTATCGGCGCCGGCGCCGGCGTCTTCTGAACGTTTGTACAGGTCGGTAGGTCTTCGGTATCTGTAAATAAGTAAGCTATAGACCGTTCTCATCTTAGTTTCCAAACGTGTAAACAAATATATGTTTTTGGAAAAAAATACTTTAAATACCGACATATAAAGTTCAATTTACGGTACAACTTCAAAACAAATTACGACATTTTCCTCTACTTTTAAACATTCTTAAAATCAACTTAATTTCACTTTAATGCAAAGTTTGGATTATATTATTAAATTGTCCTAGAACCAAAAATTCGAAGACATGTGGGGCATTATGGCCCACTCCCTCTCACAGAATGAGCAGGCCTGTATTCCAGCAGTTGGAACATTATAGGCCGATTGTACTTACAAAGTTTGAATACTGAATAAATTAGGATGTCTGTTGAGCATATAGAAAATAGCATCAAAGTGGTAGCACGGTGGTGAACCACACATCGTGGGTTTCCCGCTCGGGACACCCTGTAGCTATTCATAAGGGAACAAATAACCAGCGACAACGCGTTATGTCGCGTGACACTGTTCCTGCCGCGGGTAAAAGCTAGTATAGTAGCTATTTACATACTTTGTGTATGTGTCACGGCTAATAGCCGAAGTGCGGCTACACCTAGTTTTAGCTGGCCGAAATGCGGCTACACCTAGTTTTAGCCGGCCGAAGTGCGGCTACACCTAGTTTTAGCCGGATACAACTAGGTGCAGCCAGCCACATGCGGTTCGTGTGTACTTCGGGTGACATCAGTTGCATGGTTGCGGTCGGTCGATAGGCGACGTAGGATGGAAGAGCGAGCGAAGGGCACCCCGAGGTTAGGTTTGGTTAGGTTACTTTAAACCCTTTACACAGAAATAGGAGCTCCTTCGACGTAGGATACACCTAGTCGTAGGTATCCGGCTAAAACTAAGTGTAGCCGCACTTCGGCTTTTAGCCGTACAAATAAAAATTCACACCTTTTTCCCATGGGGCAGAATCTACAAAACGCCACATTCTACGATCACCTGCTAGTGATTGCCTGCCAATGATATAAATATCAGTACCTGTAGGTTGACCAGACAAATTAACTTTCACTTCATCCTCCAAACTTGTTGTTTGTTCCTGTACTGCTATTTCATCTGGAACTTTACGAAAGTTTTTATTTATTTTTCTCTATTTGGAGTCGGCGCAAAACACTTCAGCCTCGTAATAATTTTGGAACAGAGTTATTATAAAAGAGATGAGATGAGATGAGATGAGAGAGAGAGATGAGATGATGATGAGATGTTTTCTGTTCCGTTTTTTCTTGTCTGTTCATATGTGTGTAAATATATAATATGCTTTGACTACTAGATTACATTCCTAATAAACAAAGATTTAAAAAAAAGAATAAAAAAAAAAGTTTTAGACATTTTACCTGGTGACCTGAAACACAGGCCTATAAAGCCTATCTTAGGCACCAGTCTCCCACAGTAAACCAAACCAAATAATATTATGTAAAGTGTTCTTTTTTCTCAGCTCCAAGGCTGGTTTTAGCTATATTTACGGGCCAATGCCAAGTAACTGCAGCGTGTGGTGAATTTTATGATGAGAGTGTACTTTCGTCTAGCTGCATAAACCTAACGATTCTGCATGTGTTTACGATGGCTGCTTTCTGCAGATTGATGTAAAGGGATTCTTCTAGATCTATTAGTTTCAAGCTACGGAGAAGATGGTTGGGGATAACACCAGTCGTGGAGAGAACGACACGGAACAACATCAACTTTATCTTGTCTTCAAATTCTTATAACTTCTTCTTTAAGCTCATCGTATTTGCCTAATTTTTCAGCGATTGTTTTTTGTGGGTTATGGGTGTTGGGAACTGCAATGTCTTTAAGGTAAGTGATTTTCTTATTTTATCCTGTAGGTTTATGTCTGGTCTATTGTAATGGATGGTCCTATCTGTAAGTATGGCGCGATCGTAATACAGTTTATGTGTGTCATTTTCTAGGATAGTTTGTGGCGCGTACTTATAGTAGGATTGTTAGTGTTTTGTATGTAACCGTGTTTGAGTGCTAGTTTTTGATGGACGATGTTTGCAGCCTGGTTGTGCCTGTTAGTGTAGTCTGTCTGTGTGAGGGTTATGCATGCTCCTGTTATGTGTTGTATTGTTTCTGATTGAATGTGGCATCTGCGGCATTTGTCGTAGTTGGGTCTTTAATGATAAATTTTCTGTAGTTTTTGGTGTTGATGATTTGATCTTGTATAGCCATGATAAAGCCTTCTGTTTCAGGGGAAAATTTCCTGTTTTAGGCCACTTGTTTGATGCTAATTTGTTTATGTGGGACTGCTCTAGGTCATGAGGGTGTCTACCGTGAAGGACTTTCTTTTTACAAATTTATTTTTTTTGGTTTTGCGGGTCTGTGATGTTAATATCTTGTATATTATGTTCATTTAAGTTCAACGGTGTGTAATTAAAATCATTTAAGGTAATAGATTTGTGTATGTTATTTGTGCGAGATTTTGTGTAGAAACATGTTTTTAGCCTAGTGATTTGTTTCTGCCAAAGGTGGTGTATGTCGATTAGGCCTCTCCCTCCATTTTGTCTTTTGATGGTGAGTCTTTCGATCGCCGATTTAGGATGTAGGTTTAGGTTTTAGGTGTTTTGTGAGTGTGGTTCTTTCTAACTGTTCGATGTCAGTTTTTGACCATTTTATTATTCAGAATGAGTAGGTCAATATTGGTATGGCAAAGGTATTCAAGGCTTTTATAAGATGCTTTCCTGATAGCAGTATTTTGCAAAGTGCGTTAATTCTTCTCCGATATTCTGTGTTTAGTGTCTATTTAATTGCTGTGTGGTCGAGTCCTTTAAGTTATATATAGTATAGATCTGATGGTTCCATAGCTGCTATTGTGTCGGTGTCGCTGACTGCATAGTTTCCGGGCTTTACTTTTCCTTTTTATAATATGCAATGTCCTACACTTATCCAAATTGCATATTAATATCCTGACTAAATGTTGTTGTTATTTCTATCAGTATTATTATTTGCTAGTGCAGTATTAAATTTATGAGCTATCTTTTTTTAATAATCCATTCAAGAACGAAAAAACAGCAACATAGAAAACAAAGAGTGGCATGGATTTCGACGCGCAACCCGTTCAGTACATGATTCTGAACCAAGGGGGGAATGGGGAGGGATAGGACATGCTGTTTCATAGAAAACTGCGTGGTCAAAACGTATGGAGCAGCAATTTTTTTTTATAACCGACTAATTAAATAATACGCTAGGAGATCTAGAATCACGTGGTGAATTCTTGGCTAACAGTTTGTGCGTCGCTATAGTGGTAATACCTACCTTGATATTGGCAACTTTAGTGGTAAGACCTACCTTGATATTGGCAACTTTTGACTGAATTGAAGAGGCCCATGGCTGCATCAGCATTCCAAGTTATATTGCTGGTATAAGTACACTGATTCTGTAGGCAGTTGGGAAACTGGTAGCCCGAGAGATTCTTATCCGTAGTTATAATATTAGAAGTTTTTCCTTCTGTAATAGACATTTTGCACAATGTTTGTAAAACAAAATATTTTTGAATGAAAAAAGGTTGATATGTATATTTGATTGTTGAATTTCACACAATGGTATGCAAACTATAATCTCATTTTTTGTGCATATTACAAGCATGACTATGTATTATAGGTAAACCGGAAAAGTTTTGCGCTTAGGTAATCTTCGTGTTTCCGAATGAATACGAATATCGCGCTACAGAGTAACCCCACAAAGAGGCTGTACTACCGCGCTTTGTAGTAGTGCATCTATCATTGCGCGTTTGTATGAAGTTTTCACTCTGTCGGGTTACCTACACCGGACGCAGATCGTCATCTGTCTCTAAAAAGTATTTTGGATTCGCATAGAGTTGTTAACTTATAGTTATGTAATCATGGTAATGCAAAAAAGGCAAGCACTCCCATGGTTTTAACAACTCTCTATTAGATCTCATCAACGCGCGTTCGTATTTCTGAAGATAGACGACGATTCCCGAAGCGCATACTTTTCTCTAAGTGCTTTACATCCGTTAAAATTTGCTTATGAGGTTCGACTTTGGGCAGGTCATGTCATCAGGGGTAAAAATGAAAGTTGGGTCAGAGATGTGATAGAATGGTATCCCAGAGAAGGAAAGAGGAAAAGAGGAAGACCATTTCAAAGATGGGAAGACGACCTGAAAACTACTGCGGGATCCATGGAGGAGTAAAACTCACGATCGTGAGCTATGGAAAAGCCTGGGGGAGGCCTATGATAAAGAGCAAAGCAATCTAGATATTTCGGATGTCTAAACTCTTAATTTAAAGGTATTGTTAAACTAGTTTGTAAGATTGCTAATAAAGGCTATTTGAATTTGAATTAAATTTAATTTTGGGTACAATGAAAAGGAATGGCAATAACAAAACAATCTTGAATGTATTTTTATCATGGGACAGTTCTCATTCCGGATTGTTTTAGGTACTTATTAAGAAAATCTTTTACTTGTATTGAGGAAGAAGGGAAACATCGACGGGCCAGAGTTCACGTGCTTGAACTTGTTGCTCGTCTTGGAACCTAAAAACAAAATATTGGCTGTTTCACTTTCAGAGCGTCTACAAAAGCAAAAGATATACAGGGCAAAACACAGGTCAGGGTTTATTTCTCAGACATGATGGTATCGATATCAAAAAACGATTAATAAATAAAATAAAACACTTTTAGAAAAACACGCTTTTATAAATGCACGTAAAAACAAAAAAATTACGTGGCCTTTCTCAACAGTGCAAACATGACTATGATACGATATTCTATCATGGAATGCCAGTGCCTATCTTCCGGCTTCATCATCAGACCTTAAAACCTAATCGAGGTCAAAGTTCATTACAAGACTTTTCTAAGAAATCCAAAACGGCTATGATACGATTTTCCATCATGAAGTTCCAGTTCATATCTTCCGGCTCCATCATCAGATCAGTTCGACAGTACCATATTATTGTATTGTCATCAGAACTACATACAGCTGCCAATTTTTATTACGCTACGGCCCTTGGAAGATGGTTAAATTAGTTACCTTAGATTCCATTACATAGTTAGTTACATACAGGTCGACCTAATAAAAGCGTGTTAAAAACAGATTTTCTGAACTCGTACTCATGTCATACAAAAATAAAAATAATATTTTTTTTTTTGTTTTATCCTGTTTAATTAACCCGACACATCTGCGGAGTTTCGCTGGCGAGTTTCATTTGACATTGTAAATGCAGATATAAATAGCATGCAGTTTTCCAAACTCCATTCACTGCCCACGCAGTAAGAAACTGCGCAGAGTCGAGTTTAAACTCACACCGAGAATGGGGTGAGTTGGACTACCTTAAGGGGCTTACATGACCTAAAGCGCGGTCACTGTCGGACTGCATACAAAAGAAAGAGAAACGCGATGACACAAAGCTGGTAATTTATTGCAAAATATGAAGCAATTATTTAATTACAAAAAATCTATTGTTTGAACTAAAAAATTAAAACACTAGTATTTTCGTATGTTGCCTGTAGAATAATCTGACAAAAAATCAGAATGATTGTATGTATATTAGTATGGTTTTTATTGTAAAAAGAAAGTTTTTAGAGGATCTTCATGATTTTTTTTCTATGGTATCAAATTATTTGTATTATGTTTTCAACACACTAGCTACCTAGCACATATCCTGAAGAATATCATATATTTACCCGATGTTCTTAACTGTAGTCGATCATATACTTTTAGGCATTCAAACACTTGCGTTTTTTGTGTTTAGGTCCTGTGAGCCCCCTAAAAGTAGGCACGCTAACAACATTATATAAGTACCTGAATCGGCTAAGTTGCATATAGCCTGTAAGGTTTCCATATTGAACACAGTGTTAATCGCAGCAGATTTCTGCTCCTTCATCACACTATCCGTGCCTAGAAGAAAAAGGGTTTCTGAACGTGAAGGATTCTCACTTATCCTGATTTATGGGGAAAAGTACTTAAACTGGCAGATTTAGACTTACGTAAAGTCACGTGCACAAACACCTTACACTTACACACACAATATTTAAAAGCGATTTTCTCGTTAAGTGTTGATAGAAATTGTATGGGTTTTTTCGAAATCATACATACTTTTATGAAATAGTTATTTCGCGAGAAAATCGCTGTTGAATTTTGCGTAAGTGAAAGTTATTTAAGCTCGTGACTGTACTTGGATTAGAGGAAATAGGCCGTATATTAAATGTAGAGTGATTCTGATCAGTTTGAGGCTTAGAACAATTTATAGGACTGTCTCCTGTTTGATAGAACTATATAGAGGTATGAGAAACAGGGTAAAGTTCTTCAGTCTCCGTAGAAACGGGAGGATCCTCCGATACGACAGGAATTGTGACCGGTGGGGTATTGCCTGACGATTAATGTTGTACCTATGCTTGTCGTGCGTCGAACTTTGGTTACGTGATGCAGGATTTTGCGTGACGTCAGTTTGATGCGTAGTTTGCTAGTGGCATTGTAGATGCCGCCCACAGAAGTTTAAAATGAATCAATATAAAATTGGCTATCACAGTCAATTTTGTTGAGCATATTCGGGAAAAGCAAAAAAACCATTTCAGTTGTCTCAGGAATAGAGCAAACTAAAGCTTAAACCAAACAGATAATGGTAGGTTTAGCTTTGGTTTGCCATAACTGAACTTTTCTAAAGCACGTTTACTTTATCTACATTACGGCGTTGTATTTACCTGTTTCATTGTAAATTAGAATATTAGTTTGTACATCAACGTCTTCCCAAATAACCGATCGTACCAAATGTTGCAAGGGGTGGTGGACTGAAACATAAATGGTAAGTCATATTAGCAATCAATTTGTGGTCTTATAGTGATTGTTAGAATGTTTGTTCATGAAAAAGGTTTCTTTATGTCCTTCTTTATATCATCATCATCATCTGCCTAGCCTTTTCCCAACTATGTTGGGGTCAGCTTCTAGTCTAACCGGATACAGCTGAATACTAGTATTTTAAATGGAGCAACTGCCTATCTGATCTCCCAGTTACTGGGTAATACGATATCCCTTGGTAAGACTGGTTGTCAGAATTTCGGGCTTCTGACTACCCGTAACGAGTCTCAAAGATCCACGAATGACAGCCGGGACCAACGGCTTAACGTGCTTTCCGAGACACTATGCCCTTCTTTATAGTGTGCGGAAAACAATGTTAGTCTTATTTCAAAATCAAGCTCCATTTTTTCACACAAGGCTGAGAAACAGCACTTTTCGAACGTCAAAATTACATAAGACAGTCCCCCAAAACGCCTGCTCTTCACCACTCCCTAGTGCTTTAGCTGGTTAGAAGAAATGGCGTATCAAACTTCCCATCAGCACAGCTGTCTGTTCAGTTACAAAAACTTAATTCTATGCAAAATATTTAATAAAATTATGCGCCACATAACGCAACACAAAACATTAAATTAAAATATATGTCAGCTAGCACACGCCGATATGCCGATAAAAAACAATTATATGTATGCACCACATCTTGCATTGTTCTTTTCAATAAAGCATAGTTTGAGATACAGTAGTGATTGGTTCTAAGAACGAATGTTGTGACAAAACAATCATAAATGTCTCAATCGCCGAAGCGCATATACGCTTCGGCAATCATCGAATGTATTCCCGAAGATAGACAATGATTGCCAATGCGCATACATTTTGTTGTACTATTGCGGGTAAGTTGTAAGTAATGCAGTTTGTGTTACTCTTAGTCTGCATGACACTGCTGGGCAAAGGCAGAGGCCTCGAGAGAGCCCCTTGCCTTCCGGCTCTTTAGAGTGAAACACTAGCCGTTTGTTTGTGTTAGATTTTTATTTCTACTTACACCTTCTTGACTTAGTAGGCGACCTGGTTGACCAGATGGCCCATCGTTCAGCAGTCTTCTTCCACACGTGATTCCACCGTCGGCAGCATAGCCGACGGATTGAGCCTCCACTTCGCCACGATCCGAAAGATCTCGGTACTGCGTTGGAAATACACATAAATATAAAAATTCTAGCGTAAAATTATTCTATATATTATAGCTATTATGTAAGCCCAGCACCTGAAGACTTCAAATAATTCCGCGACACCAGACAATAAGTGGGACATATGGAAATATCTGAAATAAAATTGGGACAATTTAATTTTGTACTACTATCATAAATTTTCCAGACTACTCTGAAAATTTGTATTAATTATCTGGTTTCGTACATTTTAAGACTTCATCAAAAAATTTATTGTTGACTATGAGCGATATTTTTTCCAAAATAATTAGTTTGATACGAATATTTATTATTCGTTCTCGTAATAATCTATTTTATAAGCTAATAATTTTCTGTAGGCTAACTCATCCCACATACAAATCACTGTGATTCAAATTTACTTACGTTTGTTACAATTTGCAGGTGATTGATAGGTTGTATGTTAATTAAAATATAATTCGCGGCCGTAACAGAATCATCATCATCATCATTTCAGCCGAAAGACGTCCACTGCTGGACATAGGCCTCCCCCAACGAGACTCTTCATTCCTATTCTGATACTCTTGAAAAACCTACTTAATCATTTATCGTGTCTAGTTTTAGAACGTTATAGAGAGCAATGTTACCTACATTGCTCTAAGCACCTAAGCATATAAGTTAATAACTATTGGTGAAGGTACAAGGTGCGAAGTTCTAGTATTGAAAAGGCACGATCCTCCGATCAGAGGGGTGTTGTATTCGACAGTTGTTGTTGGACTTAGTTTAGTTTAGATGTCTCCACAATTACTATGCAGGGTCGTGGCATGAGAACACGCTTTGTGACCAGGGGCCGTATTAAGCCCCATTGTACACGGCACAGTTTCTTTGCGGTACGGCGTATAAACCGCGCCGTAGAAATAACGTGTCTGTCAACAAGCTTCCATAGTGATCCATACTACACTGATGACCGTGCCTACACACGGCGAATAAACCGTAGTTTTTTACGGCAAGAAAAACATGTCTTAAATAGGTTTGATGTCAATCCAAGGGGGGTACCTTATCTGTGAAGCTGACTGTACGTAAAACGGGCCTTAGACGTGTGAACCTTACAACAACATCCTGTATTACAACCAGACCCCCCGTCCCCAGGGTTCGGGGTCAGAGGTCGGGGTCCCCGTTTCCCGTTTAACAATGGCAGACTTAGCACGTATTTACCAATAAAAGGTTAGGTTAACAAGTAACGGAAGGATCGTACGTTCCCGCGACCTTCGGCGTAGGTGTGAGATGGAACACCGGGGTGGTTTTTAGTCACTAAGAGTCCGACAGACCCCGCCGCCCGGTGTAGGGCGGCGGACATTTATGAGGATTTTCCACCCCAGAATAAAAAAAGAAAAGGTTAGGTTAACAAAAAGCTTCAGTAACATCAAAAATGAACTAGCCTATAGTTCATTTCTAATATTGCTGAAGCCTTTTGATTCTGTGGTTGTTGTATGTGTCACACTCTTCCTTTAAAACGGTAAAGTAAAAGTTCTACAAGTTATACTATATATGGGGACACCCCCATATATGGTATAACTTGTAGAACTATACTTGTATAACTAAGAAGGTGTTCTTTAAAACCACCCCGGTGTTCCATCTCACACCTACGCCGAGGGTCGCGGGAACGTACAATAAATGCAAACACATGCGTGCTTTATGACAATAAATTAAAACACTGGCAATACTAGTACGTAGGAATATTTTGAAAAAATTAAATAGGTACATAAATACAAAAAAAAAAAAAATTGTTCGGTATTGCAAATAAGCCGACGAACTATAGTGATAATTGGATATTATTGTATAATTATGTTGGTAGACTATAGGAACGTCATGACATATACGAAGTTTCGGTCGTGTCGCAATGCATGCTGTCCTATTGGACTATGAGAGTAGGGGAAGAGACACAGGTGCACTTTACCTGAGTCTGCGCACACACTTGTGTACTATAACATCTCCTGTGCCGAAGGCTACTCTCTGTTGAGATTGGCTGCCATGGCCGAAATACGGTCGGTTGGAGGACTATACAAAGTTTAATTTACTGTCGTATTGACCTCCCCAAACTTACATTTATTCCGGGTGCTGGGGAACCTCTTAAACCTGTGGCACTTATTGCAACGTTCCCTCGTCTCATTATGGAGGCTGTCATCGTAATACCTCCTGCTCAAGTCGCGTCTAAAGTTGTTGCTGTCTCGACGATGGTATTCTAAAAAAAGAAAGTATATTTTTAGTTTTGGCACCTCATTGACACTGACAGGAAGGCGTTGTTGGTAAACATTTGTGTAAAATTGTCACAGATATTATTGTACAGAAAAAAAAAACAAGGTGGTGGCGTTAGTTCCGATTTTGGCCCCGCGGCAAAAAATCCTATTCCCATTGTATCTGTATAGTGAATAGTAGATTATTTATTAAGGGGAAAATGCAGTATCTTTCGTCACGGGAACTATATTGAATCCCGAGTGCAAACGAATGATTCTAGGCCTCTCGAGCGGAATTTTAGTGCAATATTATAACCGATTAAAGCAATCCGGCCGACTTGCTTTAGGTAAGGTTAGCAAGACATATAATTTGACATTTTCAAGCAGGTAGTGGCAATACTTTTATTCCTCGATGACAAATCACGAATTTAATTTTGTAAGTTATCTATTGCTAGTTTACCAATTTCAAGAGAAGATGCGACAGAAATTATTTTTATTTCTTTAGTTGACGCATTTTGAAATTGAAAACCGTGAATATAATAGAATGTATTGATTTGTCTTGTCCGGTACAGAAAAAAGGTTTGCTCCAAGCCTCAGATACTCGCTCAAACCTCGAACGCGATCACGAGCATTCTGCTCGAGGCCAGGATCTACTCACTAAGCACGAGGTCCGTAGTTTCAGTCAACATTACGGGCGTTTCCTACGCCGTATCGATTACGGACACAATATTAGTTCGGTTTCCAAACTAAGAATACTCATCACGATTTGACAGCTGTCCCAACGTCAGACGTGTATTTTATCGTCCGAAAAACTGAATTTGACATGTGTATTGACGTATCAACTACTTTCGGGTCGAAGCTTATCTTCGTTGACGGACTAAAGGTCATAACACACGTATCCAACCGGAAAGGGATCGGCACCGTATCAACTCGAGCCGTACAGAATTCTTTGTATGAAACTCCCTACTGCAACGCACACTAATCGGAATCGTAACGTAATCACCTCGCCTCGAGACAAGCTCATGAACCGCGGTGCGGTTACGGCTCGTTGTCCCCGCGCTTACGTCTCTCCGTACCCGAGCTGACGTCTCTTCGTCCACCCTTGCCCCTCTCACCCCTCCGGCCTGCCTGCTGCACCATCTACCAGTGGTCGACGAGTCGACGTAGCCGAGTCGACGTATCGGAGCTTCTGATCCGCTTTGGTTACGTGCTTACGTTAGGTTGACGCCTATTTGACGGCGAGGTGAAAGGCGATACGGTGCCGATCCCTTTCCGATTTGATACGTGTGCTATGACCTTTAGAGAGTACACCCCATGAGCCTTGAAAGCCCTCAACTAGTACTTTAGGGAAACAATGAAGAATGTTACCTGAACTATGCTCGCTTCGATGTTTGCAGGACCAGTCAGTAACCGTAGCTTCAGACCTCAGCAACGTCGTGTTATCGCTCGACTTGCTTTGCTTCGTTTGATAACTATCTGTGGTTGTTGAATTATCTACTTCACACATTTCATCTATGGTAGTTTTAGTGGCTTCTATAATATAAACTTTATCAGATAATCCAGTATCTATGACGGCACCACTGCTTGGGGACTTTGTTGGTTCAATTCCTAAAATGTATATGAATGTTAGTTGCCTGATTAGGTTGACATATGTATATATACCATTTTAAAGATTTAAGCCTGCCTGCTTAATTCCGTAACAAACTATCAATCTCAATCTAAATCATTTTGAAAGATATTGCTAATCCATTGCTTTATATGTTTGTAAAATTTATCTGATTGTATTTAATTTGCTGTGGCATGCCGTAAGCATAATTACTTGAAGCAAATATAAAATAAAATTTTGCAAACCAAATAAAATTTTCAATTTAATGTATGCCACATGCAAGTAACTCGCATCGTGTAAATAAGGCATTTCAATAAATATGTTCGAATTTCAAATGATGGTTTAATTGTTACTACGAAATTATTAATTTGAAAGCGTTTCGATTTTTTTTCTACCTTTTCTATTTTTTATAGTTTTGGCTAAAAAACTTTCAATAGGATATAATCGCCATCATCATCATTTAAGCCGAAAGACGTCTGCAGTACCACTGTTAGACATGGGCCTCCCCTAAATTACATACATAAAAATCAGCCTATAATGTTCCCACTGCTGGGACACGGGCCACCTCTCTGTGAGAGGGAGTGGGCCGTAATCCACCACCAGCCCAGTGCGGGTGGCAGATGTCACATGTCTTCGAATTTTTGGTTCTAGGACATGCCGGTTGCCTCACGATGTTTTCCTTCACCGTTTTGAGAGCAGTGGTGATGATATAATTTACACAAAGTAAAGCGCCGGTCTGGGTTCGAACCTACGACCTACAACTCGTAAGTCGTAGTCATCACCACTTGGCCACCATTGCTCTAAATGACATAATACCTACATAATACCAACTGCCGAGAATGGGAACACCCAAATATTCCGAAATATTTTATTCCGAATTTCGATGTTCCGATTTTCAAAAGTCCGAATTTCATAATACCTAAGAATTATAATGTCTATTATTAAAAATCACGAAATTTATGTTACTAATAAATGCGATTTGTTTGTTTTCCGATTTTCATATGTTCGAAGAATCAAATGCTCGATGGGTTGTCGGTCCGAAAAACGTCATTCCGATTTTCAATTTTCCGAATAACCTGTTAAAATTAGTACCCCCTTTCTTCTCCTAAAATTGTTTGTCCGAAAGTCATTATCCATAACACGTTTGCTAACGTTCAGTAACCATAATGTTAAAAAATTCGAAATTTTGTTTTACATAATTATCTTTCCTTCTAAATCTATTCTGTCATAATATCGAGTACTATAATAATTGAATATCCTAATTTTGCATGAAATAAAGTCATATGTCCTAAGTATTGTATTATATAATGTGTATTATTCCGAATGTTCATTTATAATAAAATTGTTAGCTCTAAAAACATTTGCTAAAAATTAGGTTTTTGTGGCAGAAACGAATCGCTGTAAATCCGACTCCACTACCCCTAGAGTGTAATTTAAAATCGCGTAGGCGCGTAGGGGCGAAGCGGCCCGCGGGCTGAGGAGCAGGAGGCTGTGAGCGAGCCGCCGGAGAACCGCAGCGCCGGAGCCGTGACAGAAACCATGCCTGCTGCGTGTTGCATGTTGCATGCTCGCTTGCATGCTGAATGCTTGCTGCATGCTTGCTGCATGCTTGCTTGCGTGCTGCATGCTGCGTGTTTGCTTCCATGCTGCATGCTTGCTGCATGCTTGCTGCATGCTGCGTGTTTGCTTCCGTGCTGCATGCTTGTTGCATGCTTGCTTGCATGTTGCATGTTGCGTGGTTGCTTCCATGCTGCATAAGCATGCAGCATGCCTGCTGGCATGCTGCATGCTGCGTGTTTGCTTCCCTGCTGCATGCTTGCTGCATGCATGTTTTGTAGCATCGTATTAGCATTTATCGATATTTTGTGCTTCGATATTCCGCATTCTACTCGTATATTTGTCTTGCTATTCAGTTTTACAAGGCGTTTTTATTTCGGAATTCTAATTAATTGGAATTCGTATTTTTGATTTTTCGAATTATCATTAATTCAGACTTTTTGTTATTCGATCTATTGAATCTCGGTATTTTGAGAATAGTAATTATAAACGTTAGGAATATTGGAATTTCGGAATTATAAAAATATATCTGATAATGATAAATCGGAGTTGCTATATTAGGAATTTTGAACCATTCGGAATTATGAAAATCGGTATTTTAAAATTCGTATTTGTGACTGTCGCGTGTCGGTATAAAGTTTTTCTTATTTATGTGGTGTACCCGCAGAGAATGCATGCGTTGCGACGCGTGCCGTGACGTCCCTGCCTCGACACAGGTGGAGACAACGACGTTTGTAGGTTCGCCGAACCCTAAACGAGCCTACGCAGCAATAGTAGTCGCTAACAAGCCTGCTGAGTAGCAAAACACGCTGGTAAAACTGGCGGAAAAACCAAAAGGGAGTAAACAGAGCCCATCGAAACCAAACAAAAAAAGGCAGGGTCCAGAGAAAGACACGTGCAACAAGGATGGTTTCATCAAGGTGGAGAAGAAGAAGAAAAAGAAGCCTCCTTGTCGGAACCATTGCGGCACCGCGCAGGCAGGACCCAACATGCTGCTGCATCCAGCAATCCCGACGACGCAGCTGTACGTGTCCAGACTGCACCACTCCACGAAGGTTGAGGAGATCGTGGAGTACATGCGTGTGAAGACCCAGTACTTTGAGGGTCAAGAAGTTGGAGTCGTTCGTGGTGCGTGTTCCGACACATCATCTCGAGAAATTCCTCAAGGAAGAGTTCTGGCCGAAGGGTGTTGTGTACCGCCGGTTTCGTGGCTGGCTACATGACACCAGTCAGCAAAACACGACGCAAACACTTCGTGTGTTTTTAGTTGGTAGTTTTTAGAGTAATTATAATGTATGTATTTATAATATTTTTAAGTCATATTAATTAATATTGTATTGTATGTATTTATATGGGCCTTGATGCCTGAAATAAATGGATAAAAAAATAATAACTATTTGGATCGAGGTGACTAGAAAGGGATGCCTGGAAGGATTTGAGGGAGGCCTTTGCTCACCAGTGGGTCAGTATAGGCTAAATAAAAAAAAACTGTTTGCAGAGATCCGCAGGTATACGCTGGATCTGCTGAAACCGCTGGAAGCGCTGAAACAGGTTCTATGCTTTCCGCAAAGCATAGAACCGGTCGAACTGGTGGCCTATGTCCAATGTCCAAATGGTGATGAGTGATGAATTATTAGAAGATTGAGTAACGAGGCTTACCGTCTATAACTTCAAAATTGGTTGTTTTCTCCAATACCTCTGAAAAACAATCTGTATAGGACGGCACTGGCACCTGAAGCACGGGGGCGCCTGTAGTCTGATTCGCATTTGAACAACACGTCTTATTATTATTTGCTTCTGAAATAGTTGAGAAACGGTTTTGTCTTTTAAGATTTTCTACAATATTATGGGGGAACCGACCTAAACACTAATAGGTATTTAACATAATTAGGAAAAACGAAAATTTTATCAGCCTAGTGTGTAATCTAGGAACTAGGTCACATGTGGTATATATATATTTTAAATTTCTTACAACGAATTTTTTGCTTAACAATTTTAAAGTATTTGCATGATTTGTTACGGCTAATAGCCGAAGTGCGGCTACACCTAGTTTTAGCCGGGTACAACTAGGTGCATCCTACGTCGACGGAGTATTTCTGTGTAAAGGTTTTACAGTTACCTAACCAAACCTAACCTCGGGGTGCCCTTCGCTCGCTCTTGCATTCTACGTCGCCTATCGACTGACCGCAACCATGCAACCGATGTCACCCGAAGTACACACGAACCGCATGTGGCCGGCTGTACCTAGTTGTACCCGGCTAAAACTAGGTGTAGCCGCACTACGGCCGGCTAAAACTAGGTGTAGCCGCACTACGGCCGGCTAAAACTAAGTGTAGCCGCACTTCGGCTATTAGCCGTGACATATATACCTAAGTGAATTACTTTTGGTTATTACAGATCATCAGTCATCAGTGGTAACTGCATCGACTTACGAGGTTCGAACCCAGTCAGGCGCTTTACTTTGTGTAAATAATTTTATCACCACTACTCTCGAAACGGTGAAGGAAAACATCGTAAAGAAAACGGGATTTCCTAGAACCAACAATTCGAAGACATGTCATGACATCTACCAACCCGCATTAAGCTCGCCTGTTGGATTACCGCCCACTCCCTCTCACAGAGAGGAGGCCTGCAGAGTCTTAGAGTCCCAGCAGTGGGAACGTTATAGGCTGATTATGCCATATCAAAGAATATATGATTCTAAAGGTTCCACAAGAATGTAAGTAAATCTTTAGACACCTGTTATTTTTGACAGCCGTGACGGTTTCAGAGAAACATAACTTTTGGAAGTAAAAGTGCCTTCCTCGACTCTTTGCGGAGCTGAAGTTCCACATAGTACCACCGTCTGTTGTTGTCTTATCAACGAACTTGTGTCTGTAACAGTAATATAAATAAAAACAATGGAGCAGTTGGGTAGAAAGGCGACTAAGAAAAGGTATTTACAAGGCAGCTGTGAAAGAGCAGTGGTGGCCCAGTGGTAACAGCCGCGACTTACAAGTTGTAGGTCGTGGGTTCGAACCCAGACAGGCGCTTTACTTTGTGTAAATTATTCCATCAACACTGCTCTCAAAACGGTGAAGGAAAACATCGTGAGGAAACCGGCATGTCCTAGAACCAACAATTCGAAAACATGTGACATCTACCAACCCGCACTGGGCCCGCGTGGTGGATTACAGCCCACTCCCTCTCACTGAGAGGAGGCCTGTGTCCCAGCAGTGGGAACGTTATAGGTTGGTAGAAGAAGTGAGTGGAAACGCCGGGAGGGGACGCTCTAGTAGGACATATAGTGACCTGATGTTCCTCAGAAAAGTTAGGCGCGTAGTACTAGCAACCGTCGTGCGTGTAACACGCGATCAATAGCAATGGCTTTCATTTTGAAAGCTTAGCAACATTCATTGCTTTACTTACGTTGTTGAGCAGATAAATGTTACGAAGATATGAAGCAATGGATTAGTAATATCTTTCAGCAGACTGTTTCAGATTCATATTGATAGTGTGTTACGCAATTAGAGTGTTGTTCCGATTCATATTAGTAATATGTTGATGTCATGAATGAGGTTATCTGAGAGAGATCCAAAGTAGTGGATATGTTCCTTGTCAATATATATATGAACACACTATGTACGTTCCAAAAAATCTACATCTTTTTAATAAGATAAGTGCCAGGCATAATTTTAACACTAGAAATAGGGACAAATTAGATCAACCGCGTTTCAGATTTTCTAAAGTAAAAACTTCTTTTATGGGTTACTGTGTAAAATGTAATAATAAAATACCACTCGATACTCTTCAACTAAATGAGAAGAAATTCAAAACATGCATTAAACGCACACTATGTAGACAAGCATATTACAAGTTGGATGATTATATCGTAAATAAAAATGCTTGGCTTAATGCTGGTCCTGTTCCTCAGGCACTTGGGCTCACTAGTTAAAATTTCAATATTTGGAAGAGGTGCTTCCCGTTTCTTTTTTAGTGTTTCTGACATTGCGAACATAATTAATTTTTTATTTTATTCAATAAAGTTTTATCCTGTTTGGTAGTAAAATTCTATTAACCTCTTAAATAAATTGCAAACTATAGTTTTGTATAATTTAGAAGCATTTTTTAAAATTTTGTAAATGTAAGCACCATGTTTCCGTTTATTATGATTTTTGATGTTGACTTGAAAGAGCAAGGCAGTTGAGAACGTGTCATGCTCACTTAAATGTCTCACCGATGGTGGCGCGTGTGTTACATCATTCGTTTCCCTACAAAATGGTTGAGCTGGATGGTGCTAATTCACGCGTCATGTTCGTGAACGGGCGCTGTCAATGATGTTATAAATGTAAAAAGGTGGGCGCTGTCGGTTGAGACTGGTCACATCACTAACAAAGCTTTTTTAAATCTTATATTTTAAATTGTTTCTTCATTTGTGTCTTCTTCTTTTACATTATTTACAAAGAAGCAACAGGAATAATGTACCCCGGATTTTGTAATATCTTGATTTAAAAGAGTGTCCATGGAGTTTCTTGCCCGTTCTTCTCCATAGAGATGTACATTTTGGAATGGGCAACTGGCTTCAACTTTTTGACTAACTGACAGACTATTTAATTTTGACAATTCAAAAGTGCCTGTACAAGGTTTACTTAATTGAAATTAATGCTTTGAGTTTGAGTTTGATAGTAATACGGAAACTGAAGTGGCAATGGGTCAGCCATTAGCCGTGAAACTGATGACCGTCCGCGTAGACGTGTTCTTGAATGAATACTGGGAATCGGCAAATGGAAGGACACTCTCAAACTAAGTAGAGTAACGATCGTCGCAGGGTAACTGGTAAGATAGTGTTTTGGTGAGAATAGCGGAGAACTGATTTGAATGGCGTGCGATTGGAGGGACCTATGCCCAGCAGTGGACTGCTGCAGACTTATAAACTATACATGATTTAAAACATTAAAAGAAGTTAACTGACCTGTGCTGCATTCCACGCATATTTTTGGCTTTGAAGGTATTACAGCAGTATCCATCAAATCAACACAATATGTTTGGTTTGTGTTCATCGTGATCCCTTCACCTGCCTGCGAGTGCTGTGACTTTTTAAGGATTACTATTGGCTTTAATTTCTGGCTTGTTTTTAGGCTCAACGTCTTGTACCCTAAAGCATTAGAAATAGTGATCATTTACATAACATAACACCGGTAAACCTTGGAGTTAGTCAGAGGTGGAGGTATAGTTCACCCACATTTCACCAGTTATGTTCAAGACCCATATCATAGGGGGTGAGCCTATTGCCATCAACCGGGCACGAAGTCTACTGAAAAATTTCTTATGGAAAAACCCATGAACAATTTTCCCAACATGGGAATCGAACCGAGGACCTCATGCTCAGAAGTAGAGCTTGCGACCACTATACCGACGACGCAGTCCACTCGCAATATCCATATTTCGAAATATGAATGCACCTACTAGTGACATATTTCTCTATAATTAGTTGCAAACGATTACGTACCGGAATCATTGTCCCTTGTAGGGACCTCCACATCCGTAGATTGCCCCACACCGGCTGTATTGGCATCTTCTTTAGTAGGTTTTACACCAGTCGTCAAATTGCTCTTTGATTCCATAACTAGGGCGGACCTTCGTTGAAGGTCTTCTTGGTAAATGATAAATTATTTTATTTTTGTAAGTAGGTTTGTACAAACACTTTTACACGTCAATCATATTTAAAAAACTAGATGAGGTCGGCGTTTCCTATGAGACTAGTCTGAGAAGAAAGGCCGAACCAAACTCAGAGGTCACAGTTTCTTTTAAAGTCCAGCCATAATCTTGGTGAGATCAGAATAATATGAAGACCATGGTGGCAAGATACAGAAACTGTTTACAGTAACTATATTTAAAGAAGAAGAAAAAATGTTAATAACGTAGTCCTGAACCAACCGGGGGTTGTCCTTGGGTGCACTTACATAGTGCAAATAGGGATAATCGTCGGATGGTATCTCATTCATATATACATATTTTTTTTCCATCTAGGCAGATATAGGCTATATTGCAGAAAAAAACCTTAAGGAATTGTAGAAGACAAGCTATAGCCTATCTGGTACTAAATAAATCAACGCTGCGTTCGTCAAACCGCTCGCCAAGACAGTAGTGGTTTATGTGTAAGTTTACCTGTAACTCAATATTACCTAGTAAAGTTAAGTTTATTAGTTAAAAAAATATTTACTAACCGATAGTGGAGCTAGAACAATGTAATGCATGTGGATCACTGGAATTTGTGATTCGACCGTTTGATGATCTTATGGAATTCATTGGCGTCCTCAATTCCATAAACCATTCTGAAATTGATACAATTATAAAAAATATTTAAAATATGTCAAGCAAAAATTTTCTTTGAATTTATATAACGATGTGTTCAACGGGAAAAACTGAAAATCCCTTTGATTTAACCTTGGATAAAGGACTGACGTTGATCCAGAGGCTAGTCCCTACAGCTTAGTGGCCCCTTATCCTTTTTAACTTATAACGACTTAGTTTTGCCTCAACATGTCCCTGGCAAAATAATTGGGAATAGTGGAAAATTTAGTTTTATTGAAAAACCAATCTATACTGGAGTAAACAGTTCTATAAAAAGGCCACTTATTTGTCAGCCTAAAGAGAGTAATGATATTTAAGAGCGTTTACGCCGTACGGCATTTCAAACAAACTTTCAAGCCCTTGTTTTTCGAAATATATACTTAAACCGATTTTAATTAAACTTCATACGCATAAGCAGGATACAAAGGTCTAAAAAGTTACTGACAAACATTTTCGAAAAATAGTGCTACAGCCAAATTAGACCGATTTTAAATTTTCCATAGAAACAGGGATTTCCAGTTATCTTTTTTTAATGTATATATATATATACATATGACATTTAACCACCATGATAAAAATTATAAATTAACAACTCTATACAAATCCAAAAACTTTTCCAAACTTTTGAGTGACAGATGACGATCTGCGACCGGAGTAGGTAACCCGACAAAGAGAAAATTTTATACAAACGCGCAATGATAGGTGCACCACGACAAAGCGCGCAGTAAAAAACTTAGCTAAGCTTTACTTCTGTAGGATTACTCTGATATTCGTACTAATAATTCGGAAACACTAAGATTACCGAAGCGCATACTTTTTCTGGTTTACCTGTACAAATTGCAATATAAGATAATCCACATGTTTCTAAAAAAATGACGGCCCTACAAAAAAAAATGCTGCTACGATCACAATAATATCAGGGTTCAGATCAAATGTTATAATTCTGACATAGTATTTCCAACCAACGCAATACTTCAACTTGTTTACCATTGAGTCGGTCACTATCAATCATATTCATACGGCCATAAATCTGCCCCAGGGTGGGTATAGGTCTCGTTGCTTGTATGGACATGGGCGGAGCGCGATCATCTGGGCAAAATTCTGGAAATCAAAATATTGAAGCAGAAATATTGTAAAGGAGAATATTGTGTTTTGGGGAATAGAATCGGAGACTAGTTCTTTTTGCCGTTGCTTGTCTTTTCAATATTATGTAACATTACATTTTCGATTGACAACTATTGTATTTTTAGCATTGTTCACCGTGCCGATGTGTAGCCTTGAAATGCTCATAGAGGCCGCAAAAAAAAGCCGCGTATTCTGTTCCTGATCTCTCTCCGCTCGTGACGGTTCGGAGTGTGTGATTCCGCACACATTTGTGCGCTATAATTAATCTCTTGTTTAGTTAGCTAGTCTCTGTAATGCGGGCTTTACACAGGTGACAATAAAAATGGCGAAAATCGACTGTCTAAATGGCAATTCCGCTAGGTCAAAGGTGACTAAAATTGCAAGGTTTCGACTGTTTTCGTGCCTGACTAAAATTGACCGTGAAAATGCTCAGTCGCTGGCGATCGCCCGCCGCATGTAGGTCGATATTTTGTTCCAAAAAACTCGACTGCGATTGTTATCGACCTGTGAAAATCGAAATCAAAAGTCATTTATTCAAACTAGGCTGAGAATCAGCACTTTTCGAACGTCAAAATAATTACAAAAGACAGTCCCCCAAAACGTCCGCCCTTCGCCACTTTCTAGTGCTTTCGCTGGGGAGAAGAAGGGGCGCAACATGGGCGCAACAAACTCCGCAGCAGCACAGCTGTCTGTTCAGTTAGAAAATACTTGATTGTATACAATACTAGATATGCAAAGTAATTAAAGTTTTTTTTTTTTTGTTTTTTTTTTTTACTTTTATTTGTTATCCAAGAAGTATTCGGTATGGAAGAGCGGAGTCTCCCTATACAGGCATTACTTGCTTTAAGGGAGGCTCCAATCACTAATCTGATAAGCCTAAGTTATGGTGGAGAAATAAATAATTTTGAATTTGAATTAATATTACAGGACACAGAACATTAAATCAAATTATTTGCCATACGTTAGCTAGCCACGCCAATATAGAACGGAAGTGTGGCGATTCGGCTTGTGAGGCGATTTGGTAAGCGACCAGCCGCACGGCCAAGATAGATCTAGTGTTAATCCCTCACTAAGATTTGCCGCCGTGATTGAAATTCTATCGGGAGGACATTATTGTATTCTAGGTTTTACCATCATCCTTGTTAAAGCCGAGATTGACTGATATACCTTAAAAAGAAATAACAACAAAAATATATGCTTTAAAAATAGGCTAGTACTTCTACTAAGTACTATCCTATTTTCACCGCCTCCAAAAAAAGGAGGTTCTCAAAAAAAAAAAACACCCGAATTGAGAACAGAAGGTTCTCAATTCGGGTGATTTTTTTTTGAGAACCTCTTTTTTTTATTTGATTTTTTTAGATTTTTTGATTTGATTGTTTTTATGTTTGTTACCTCAGAACTCCGTTATATTTAAACAGATTTGCAAAAATATTTTTTTTTTAAGGATATACTTTCAGATTGGTCTCATAGAAGTTTCATCAAAATCGGTTCAGTAGTTTTGTTTTTAAACCAAAATTAAGTAGGTACTGGTAAAAATTCAAGTAAACGAAATTGCGTCGTTTGCTTTCAGTATGACTTTTCAATGGTGGCTTAGTGCAATGAGAGGTTTTTCTTTTCAGTATTAAAAACAAAAACATAGTTTTCAAGAACCCTGAAGATGGCGTTGAACTGACTACGTTACTAGATGCCAAAGTCAAAACGCTTGGAAAAAAAAACATTGCGTCACGTCACGCTCGTTGAGTGACAGTTTCGTTTGCTTTCGTTTTACGATCTCAAAATGACATCCAAGTGAATTAATAAAAAAATTATGTGACTTCCGTTCCTTACTTACTTACTTACTAAGTTCAGCGCCATCTATCCAGCGACTAGGGAAGCGTTAAAAAAAAAAGAAAAAGAAAATCCCTCATTGTCATGGGAGGCATAACTTTACATCATTAACCAACTTCAAAAAGGAGGCCGTTCTCAATTTGACGGCTTTTTTTTGTTTGTATTGTATGCGATATTTCCGGCAATTGTAAATCGATTTCAAAAATTCTTTGGTAGGTTTAGAGTTAATTTCAATAATTCGTAATTTTGCCACCTAGTTTATATTGATGATGTTATAATAACTTCCTGTCACTGATATTTGCATAGCAAGTAGTGTTATACGAATTTGTGTGGGATAAGTACAAATTAAAAGTGAAAAAAAAGCTGTTTTACAAAAAAAACAAACAACCGACTTAGTGTAAAATAACTTTAATTTCGGAAGTCGGTGGCAAACAACGAAAATGCGAACACAAAAATGCGAATCCTACGACACTGACTTCTGACTGAAAAATAACTTTAATTTCGTAAAGTTATTTTTCACTTTGTAGTGTCTTTTTTGGAAGTCGGTTATTTTTTTTTTGGAAAACAGTATGTTTTTTGCCACTGTCTTGATGGGCTAGGTGGTTCCTAGCCCATCAAAACAGTGTAATTAAAAAAGCTGAACTATTTCATTAAAAATATACCTGGATTGATCAAGATGTTGACTCTCTGTACATTTCTACGTTCTGGTATAAACTGGTTAGTGCTGCTAGGACGACTAGGTCGAGTCTTCGACGGTACGTTGATTTCTTTGGGTCCTTCCTTGTGGGATTTTAGCCGTGGTATATGACTTATTTTTAACTTTTCAGCTACATTAGAATTAAGATAATTATTAAGAATTATTCATTATAATGCTAAATAAATATACAGAGTCAAAATAATTTACGTAGCGAAACTGCGCATAAAGAGTATCGATATCTAAATACGATATAACAAAAAAAAAAAAAAAAAAATTCTCAACCTCACCATCCACCATCCACCATCCATCCACCAATCACCATCACCACCATCTCTCTATATCTCTATTCTCGTAATTTTAAGGATGTTTCACAGTGGCTGATTTTTCCATCGCCAGATAACTTTTATTCGAGGAATAACATTGACGTTTGCAAGACAGTTTTTGTAAGAAACCACTGTCAAAATTTCAAAATTATTCCTCGAATAAAGTTATCAGAGGGGCGATTCTCGTAATTTTAAGAAAATTCACAGTCTCAATCTGTCAAAAATGCCTTTAATTTCCCTGCATTTTGACAAGTTTTTGACATTTGTTTGTCGCCGAGATGAGACTGCGACTAGATTTTGAACGTTATAAATTAGTAGAATTGGCCTTCAGGTGATTGAAAAATCAGCCCATAATCTGACAGAAATGATAAATTTCCCTACATTTTTGACAAGTTTTGACATTGATTGTTACTGAGATGAGATTGCGAGTAGATTTTGAACATTGTTAATTACGGGAATTGGTCTTCAGGTGGTCGTAGAACACAAAAATATGTCATCAAATGATATGTTTGTTGTTTTATCGTGTTAAGATATCGATGCCCATCTGCAGAGTTTTGCTAGCTAATTTTATTTGACTCTTAATATACCAAACCAAAATCTCAATGCTGTGAATTATAGTAACACAATTCTTGAAAGATGATTTGACATCGCAACGTAAGCGCATATTAAATCAAATCAAACCCAAGAAATAATTTAGATTAATTTGTTACAGCTGATACATACGTATCATATCCTCTTTTTTCATTTTTGTTGAACCGCCTTCCAATTTACTTGGGCCGGGCAACGAGTCACCTAAAATAGAATTCTAATCAAATATTGGAAGTCAAACTAATAGAATATTATTAATAATATCTTCAACTTGCCGGAGTCGTCAGTCGATTTCGGGGAATTGTCGATTGGTTTGTAATATCTTGTCGGCATACGAACAATTCTTGGCAGTTTGCTGGTATTCTTTACTTTTTGTTGATCTGTTTGGGATGCAGTTCTATTGTATAAATCATTTATGATTAGCGAAAGAATCAATAAAACTTTAATTAATTTAAAGTATATTGTTTATTCTGTTAATACTTAAATATCGGAATAACTTTTACACGTCCTAGAAAAAATATATAATGAGCTAGTCGATGGAGTCGACATTTCCACTAAATTCCGAAAAAGTAGCGAAACAAACTCAGGGGTCATAATCTCTTAAAAAGTCCAGACATAATCTGGTATATTATTTACTAGCTGCGCCCCGCGGTTTCACCCGCGTAAATGTCGATCCCGTGGGAATATCGGGATAAAAAGTAGCCTATATGTTAATCCAGGGTGCCAGCTAACTCCATACAAAATTTTATCAAAATTGGTGAAGCGTGAAGAAGTAACAAACATATAAACACACATACACGCACTCACACAAACTTTCGCCTTTATAATATTAGTGTGATAGGTCAGCTCATGTCAGGACCATGTAGATTAGTGTCTGAAATGGTCTTTTGAGGAAAGATCCACACAGATTTCAGTGGACCTGTCTAGTCAGTTGTGACAGTCAGTGACAGTGTGTGTTTGTATATACTTGATGTATACTTATGAATGTTTGAAAGGAAATCATTTGGCATGGTTTGGGCATGTGATGAGGAGGAGAGTTATGAATATACAAATGTTGACGGATGGAGAGGGAGAGGAAGGCCAAAGAAACGATGAATGGATGGTGTGAGGAATGATATGAAAGAGAATGTAGATAATGATAGCGTGACGATTCACAGGGGAGAATGGAAGAAAACGTATGCGCCAACCCCAAGTAATATGGAGCAAGGCCAGGAAGATGATGAGGTATTCAAAACAGAAGCTATCATACCGTTACATATTTTTTCTTTCGAATTGTTCTTGTTTAATCTTATTTGTGAGGAGACCGAGTATAATTTTAAAGTTTCCTTCGAACTTTCATCTTGTGCCTTCTTTTCCATTGCGTGTTTAACATTAATATCACTTGTATATGTTGATTACTTTACAGATTACTTAGAATTTGTTTTGAAGACTAATTGGTTTTGTTTATGCCCTCTGTTGAATAAGCACTTGCATCCCATACTGTTACAGACGAAACAACCGTTGGTGCAGCATTTCCACTATACAATTTTAATGCTTGCTCCCCGGTTTTACTATGCAGTATGTGAAGGAATCCGTTCAATTTTCAAATATCAAATTCCTTTCTTTCTATCTACAGAATTTCGATAAAGAAAACCAAAAAGTAATGATTTGTTTTTGTTTATTATATTTTACAATATTAATTTAATTCTTATATAAAAATGATTGCATTTTAAGTATTTTGACACTGGAAATTTGACACAGGTCGCAAAAGTCAATTTCAAAGAGTATTTTGTCAATTATTTTTTCTTCTAAAATTATGACGAAACTTCTTGGTTAATCGTCGAGGTCTCTGCTTTCTTCTTGAATTTGAAATGCCCTCTCTGAACTCTGTTCTGCTTGAATTTCTGCTAATTTCTTTATCAGATCCTCTTGGACACTGTCTACTATTTCTTTTAAGTTTTTAGCTGGAACAAAATTATATTTATTAATAATATTACAATGCTATATGCATTGTAATATAACACGTTGAACGCCAGACAGCAGACACAATAGAAAATCTATTGTTCGCGGTCACCGGTGACCGCGTTGGCAGTCAAAGACATAATAATAGACTTTTTGAAATTACTGGAGAAAAAAACATATCTTACGGTCATGGTATAACACTATCGGAACACATGTGCTCACTTTACTAAATACATATGTATAGAATACGGAATACAGTATTCGTACCGGTTTTTTGATTAAATTCTTCGGCTATCAACGATATTTTCCTTAACGTGTTAACATGTTTAGATATCTCAGCAGCTACATCGAGTTCTGCTCCAGTGTTCACTCCTTGGTCTTGCATCGTTATCTTCTTCTTTTTAAGTAACGCTAGTTTTATTACTTCGCTGTTTACTATTGGCATTTTAGGCATTTTGAACGGTCCAGGTTTTTCAGAAGTTATTTCAACCTCTTGAATACACACTCCATCTTCGATACAATTGCTTGTAACGGGGGAGTAATGTAACGTGTCACTAGGCATCAGTTCTGGAGCAAATGACTGTAATGTTTCCATTTTCATAGGAGACGGGTATTTATGTGGAGAGTTCTTTTTTGAAACCTTGATGGGTAAGGCACTTGTGATGCTGTCTATTATTGTCTCTAGAAATAAAAAAGCGGTGTTATTATTGTTTCTTATACTTACTATTATTATCAAATTACTTTTCTAAACTTCATGTTATTACGGTCATTTCTACGTCTCATTGGCCCAATCAATCCACACGTAACGACTGCTAGGGAATGCTAGGGGTATGTATAAGTATAGCGTAATACCCACAACGTTCCCACTGCTGGAACACATGCCTGCTCTCTGTGAGAGGGAGTGGACCATAATTCACCACGCGGGCCCCGTGTGAGTTGGCGGATGACATATATCTTCGAATTTTTGGTCCTAGGACATGCTGGTTTCATCACGATGTTTTCCTTCACCGTTTTGAGAGCAGTGGTGAAGAAATTAAATACACAAAGTAAAGTGCCTGTCTGGGAACCCACGACCTACAAATCGTAAGTCGGGGCAGATAACACCGGGCTGCCACTGCTCACTGGGGGGATGCCTAAAAATAAAATTGTTAGAACTAGAGAGGGCGCACAGATCGCTGCACAAGGTTAAGGAAACACAAATCGCACCCGTACGATACCACAAAGTTAAGCAGCAGAAGGAATTACGCATTCGCTCCAACTGACCCAGTTCGGTTCCTTCTGTCTGGCAGAATATTGATGCTCCGAAATTTATTTGGCACAACACACTTGGCGTAATTTTCTTTAGACGAATATTTTTAAGGTCTAAAAATTATTTAACATAATTATTGTTTGGCCGAATGTTTATATGTCCGAATTTACAATGGCATACTTTTAAGATTGCAGGATTTTATTTCACGCCAAGTGATATTATGAAGATGGCTATGAAGATAACAGTAGAATTATTTTTTAACGAATAGTGTTTGGTATTGTTTATTGTTTGATTATTGTTTGTTTGTTTGTATTGTTTGTTATTGTTTGTTGTATTGTTTGTTATTGTTTGTTTGTTGTTTGTTTTATTGTTTGTTGTTTGGTATTTGAATGAACTATAAAAATAATGGTTTCTGTAAGCGATCTCGGGACTTGGGGTACCTACCCCGACTTGGGTTAGGTTAGGTTCCTTAAAACCCTGTAAACAGAAATAGGGGCCCCGCGTAAAGGGGCTCCGTCGACTACTTCTTATTTATTATTGCTTGTAAGCCAACTTAGACCCTAATTAATTATTTAAAAAAATGGTTAGATTAAAACTGTGACCCCTTCGCACGAACTCAAGTATGCCAAAAGACGATTCTGACTGTGAACTTTCTGCGATATGATGGTTCTACTTTTTAATTATTATGTATATGAAATTTATGCTTAAAGATGATTCTGAATTACAAAATTATGAGTTTTGAATGTATGATAAATGAGGGGGGTCTACCTTTTATAGCAGAACTTTTTACGTCATAATATTGTTTTGCATAACAACGGATAGCATAAACTTCATTTCGCAGAAAATCATTTCGCATACACTCAGTTGTCATACATTCAAAACTCATAATTTTGTTAGTCAGAATCATCTTTAGGCATAATGTTTATATCCATAATAATTAAAAAGCAGAACCATCATATCGCAGAAAATTCACAGTCAGAATCGTCTTTTGGCATACATTTTATATCGATAGTCATTAAAAACCTACCCTAACCTAAATGCTAATTACAAAAATATTGTCGGCTTGGATGCATGTAGCATGCAAACAGGCATACAACATGCAAGCAGGCATGCAACATGCAGCATGCATGCAGCATGCATGTAGCATGCAAGCAGGCATGCAACATGCAGCATGCATGCAGCATGCAAGCAGGCATGCAACATGCAGCAGGCATGCAGCATGCAAGCAGGCATGCAACATGCAGCAAGCATTGTTTCTGTCACGGCTCCGGCGCTGCGGGGTTTGGGCGGCGCCACGCGAGCTTATCGTCACAGATGGTTTTAACGCTCACCACCGCAGCTTCGGCTTGCTGGCCGGCTTCGCCGGCCAGCCTCAGCCGCGGTGGCGGGCCTTCAAACCACCTGCTCCTCAGCTCGCGGGCCGCCCTACCCCTCCGAGCCTACGCGGGTTTAAATTACACTCTAGGGGTAGGGCAGACAAGACTGCGTAAAGTCGGTTTCGCAGCGATTCGTTTCTGTCACAAAATTTTGCAGCACAACGTATTGACTTTTTATGACACGTATATATTATAAGTTTTTGATGTTTTAAACACTAATTTTTACAAGAAGATACATCTATTTTAATTTTTGATGTTCAAATATGCACCCATACCAAATAATCGTATCTCTAAATAAATGTTATGCTAAACAAAATTATGCATAATATTAATTATGGCAAAGGTAATTATGCGAAACAAAATTCTGCCAAGATAAAAGTATGCCATTGTAAATTCGGACACGTAAATATTCTGCCAAACAAAAGTTATGCTAAATAATTTTTATGCCTTAAAAATATTCGATTAAATAAGATTATGCCATGTGAGTTATGCCAAATAAAAATCGGAGTATCAAGATTCTGCCAAATAGAAGGAACCCAAATGAGGGTTTGCCAAACGATTTTCTGCGAAATGAAGTTTATCCTATACGCTGTTATGTAAAATAATATTATGACATAAAAAGTTCTGCTCTAAAGGGCGGACCCATCCCAGTTAGATCTGCCTTCGCTAAAAGACAGTACGCAAGAAAATTTACCCACCACGTCTGTAGAATTACACTAGCTAATTTAATTTGACTCTGTATGGGTTTTGCAGCTTCGTGACAATAAAAAAGTGTAACTGAATGGCTTCAGGTTTTTGATGTCCTTTTAGGACATCATAAACCTGAATCTTAGGGTACATCATAAACCTGAATCTATACTTACGGATAATATTTCTAGGTTCTTCTGCTGCTTGTTGTTTCCTTTTGTAAGCCAGTTTTCTGGTTAACTCTGCTAAGAACATTGAACAAGTAGGACCTGAGGAGATATAATAAAATAAAAATGAAAGATGTAAAAAACAATCGTTACAATACCAATTAAATACACGTTCGAGAGGTAGACCACAAAAGAATATTTATATGCCCAACTGTTTTCAGCAAAAACGACAATGAGTATTTGACGTAACCCACACAGGGTCACGACACAGAGGAAGGGAATGATAATCTGCGATCGTCAAATATTCAGATCCTCAGAATATTGTCATAAGATTATTATTATTTATGAACACTGGTCCCCTATCCATTTGCATAAAATTTTAAGATCTAATATAACTTGGCATACTTTTGTTTTCCCTAATTATATTTTCGCATAACATTAATTACGAATAATAGCTTACACATAATTTTTTTAATCATAATTTCTCTAATCTTAATTGATTAAGCGTAACATTCTAAAGCATAAATTTAGCATGCTGCATGTTTTATTTCTAACGACGTCAGGTCGACGGAGCCCCGCTGCACGAGGCTCCTATTTCTGTATGCAGGGTTTAAACGAACCTAACCAAACCGAACCTCGGGGTGCCCTTCGCTCGCTCTTGCATCCTACGTCGCCTAGTAGCACAAGATATTGAATTTTTACGACAATACTTTAATTTTAATTTTAAGTACTTTAGTTCAGTATTACGCGAATTCAATGTATGCCAAAACAAATTATACCAAAATAGTGATGCCCAAGTATTTTAGGGAAAAAAGAACATTATGTGAAAAGAAGGGATCCCATAAATACTACGTGTAAAATATATTCAGACTTGTTTCCAGTAGAAAATTGAATGTTACAAATGTATGGCATGTAACAAAAATGTATTCTATCATTATAAAAGTATATGATATTTGTGATATGAAAAAATTTTATTTTTTTTGATATTCAACATAATCTTCAAATTAGAGCTCTCAAATCTGCTCTACATGAGTTTTTGCCTAAACATGCATCAGGGAGAACGATTATTGCTAAATAAATAGATAAATAATGAAAAAAATCGCTTTAATATTATTGTAGAAGAGAAAACGAGCTATCTTTATCAATTAATCTATATAAATAAATTAAGGTCGGGTTAGCTACACCATTTATTTATAACTCAAGAACGGCTGATCCGATTTTTATGATCTTTCATTTGTTGGATTTGTTTCCACCCCGAATAGCAGAATAACTATTATAAAAAAAAGAATCTCATATTTTTTCAAATCTGTTGATTCTAAGGCAGTAAAAAGTTTGCTGGGTCAGCTAGTTGTTATATACACCAACCAACGAATAGTATTCAATTTCAACGAGGAAATCATGCATCTAGGCGTATTTTTTTTGTTCGCCTCTTAGCAGGGAGTAACTTTTTGATAAATTCTATAACAAAAATT
Organism: Mesoligia furuncula; assembly: GCA_916614155.1. Taxonomy (NCBI): domain Eukaryota; kingdom Metazoa; phylum Arthropoda; class Insecta; order Lepidoptera; family Noctuidae; genus Mesoligia; species Mesoligia furuncula. Next base: position 24,035,467 of record OU744800.1, on the reverse strand, counting down.
GCAGGCTGGTTTTGAACCATAGTTCTGTAGGTAAAGTGTTACTTTTTTTCCATCCGGAATTTCGCAGTACCTAGTAGTTTCTATTGCCATCAACCTGGCACAAATCCAGGCTCCGGACTAGTGTCCTTAGCTCGTCCCTTATTACATGGGACAACTAGCGAAATATGGGGGTGTACTAAAGGAACACTTCTGCCTAACCCTACGGGGAGGTACAAGCGCGATGTTGTTATGTTCTCTCCTCTTTGGGTGTCGTAAAAAGGCACAGATATAGATACACCTAGATAACGCAAGAGCAACTACTTCGCGTGCCAAAAATCGCACCAGCTTACGTACAAAAATCGTAAGTCGCCACTTTCGCGCTCAGTCCTGTGTACTGCTGGCTGGGTGAGCGTGAGCGCTGGTGCTAGGCCCCGGGGGTGGGGCGAGACGGATGCCGTCTTTAGATCGATTTGATTTTCCCATCACTAAATAGTGCTTGTGACGTCATAGTAGGTAGTCAAAAAATGTCACGCTTGCTTTTCATACAGATCATGATACTTGCGTTATCTAGGTATATCTATATCTTGTCTTCGTTTTCGTGTCGCTGGCACGGCTGTATTTTAAATCTTGTTTTCCCAAAACTTTGCCACTTCCACGGCGTTGTCGGTGGCAGCGCAGAGATCACTTTGACTGCATGTTTTGGGACACAGAGGGCAGATTAGGAGGTAGAGCATGGTTTGTGGCATAGCTCCACAATCACACCCTTTTGCCGTTCCGTCAAGGTAGCCCCACTTTACCAGGTTGGACTTACATCTTCCCATTTGTGTCCGGAGACGGTTCAGAGATTTCCAAGTGAGTCAAGGAAGGTTACACCCTGCATGGAGATGCTCATTTGTTGGTAGGTAGTGAGTAGGAGGGGGAAGATTATCCTGCCACAGTTTGTAACGAGCGTCTGCCGGGTTACCTGACAGACATGTTGTCGATTTTAAAAAGCTGTGTCACCTTTTTAGCCGTTGCGTTGGTAGCTGTGCGTCAGATATCAGACTAAGCAAAGTAGGAATTATGTGGACAGGATAAACAGTCGCGTCCGATTTCCTGCTAATGATGAGGGAGACCATACTTTCTCAGTCTTCAAAAAAGCGGCCAATGGTAGGTCTAAGTTCATCTATGGTTAATTATAAACAACAGAAGATCGGTTAGTTACGTACAGTCAACAAAAGAGATAAGTATGCAGGATCGTCGTCGTCTGAAATTTAATTTGATAAATAAGCTGTTTGTTTTCTAATAATAAAATTAAATTTTATTCGAGAACATCCATCGGTTTCTTACTAAACTTCAACTATATCCGACGATCCTGCATATCCATCAATTTTGTTGACTGTACATTCCGTTCACAGTTATTTTACCTCTGACAGCAACCTAACAGCAACCTTATTGTAACTAGAATAAAGATCACAATGATTTTGACAGACTTTTCAGTGGCAGCAACCCAATAGCAACCTTATTAGAATGAAAACAAAGATCAGTGTGATTTGAACAGAGTTGCAAAATCAGAGGTAAATAACGTCAGGTCTCTAGTGTTAGTCAAAGGGTCAACGGTACTCTGCGATCCCTGTATCGTCTGAGGAACTTTTTGCCCGCTAAGACGAAAACCATGCTTGTGCAGACTTTGATTTTCCCTATTATCGACTATGGTGACGTGTGCTACTTTGATTTGAACGCGGTTTTGCTGGATAAGCTCGACAGATTGCTCAACAATGGTATCCGGTTCATATTCAACCTGAGGAAATATGACCATGTGTCGAGTTATAGGTCTGAGCTCAAATGGATGTCCATTCGCCAAAGAAGAAGTTTGCGCGCTTTGACCACGCTTTTCTCCCTTCTCAACTCTCCCACTCCTCCTTCTTATCTCGTGTCTCACTTCCAATTTCTATGTTCTTCTCACGCTAAGAATCTGCGTTCTTCTAACAATCTTCTCTTACTCTGTCCTTCTCATACTTCTGACTTTGTTCATTCTTCCTTTCATATTCAGTTCCATTCTTCTTTGGAATGCACTTCCTCTTGATATCAGGACGGCCACCAGTCGGTATGCATTTAAGCGGAAATTGCAGAGTTATTTTCAAAACAAATAGCGTAGAGTCATCTCAACACCTCTCTCCCTTGAATTTGTATGTATATATATATATTATAAGTATGTATTATAGTCAATAGTATGTATGTGTATATAACCTATTTATGTATTTGTGTACTTAGTTTTAATTTTTTTTAATCATTGTCCTCTCAACCAAAGCACCTGCCATCCAATCTCTTCACCACCCTTGGTTGACTGGTAGAGAATGCCTAAGGCATTAAGTCCGCCTTTGTACCTTTTTGTGCGAAAAGTTTTTTTTTTTTTTTTGTTTAGGCTGTTCTGTCCCACTGCTGGGCAAAGGCCTCCCCCATTTCCTTCCACATTTCCTTATACTGTGCCTTCTCCGTCCAATCGGTCAGGAACGAGTCTAAATCGTCACGCCAGCGTTTCTTAGGCCTGCCTCGGTGGCGACGCCCGTCTTCAGGCACCCACTGTGTGGCGATCTTAGCCCATCTGTCTGGATGCATCCTATAAGTGTGACCCGCCCAGTCCCACTTCAGCCTCGCAGACTTGCCGCCAACATCGGCGATACCTGTCTTGGAGCGTATTGTGGTGTTGCGAATTTGGTCGGTGAGTTTAATCTTTAAGATACTACGCTCCATCGCTCTTTGGCAAACTTTGAGTTTGGACTTCTGAGCCTCTGTCAAAGACCAAGTCTGGGCGCCATAGGTTAGGATAGGCAGGATACACATGTCGACGAGCTTACGCTTTAGTGAAATAGGAAGGTCGCCCTTCATTAGCGCCTTCATGGACCAGTAGCTCTTCCAAGCATTTTCGACTCGACGGTCGATCTCTTTGTCCTGTCTGTTGTGGAAGGAAACTAGCTGGCCCAGGTAAATATATTCGTCGACATAGTGTATTTCCTGCCCATCGACCTCGACCTTATAGTTAGTGGCATTGGTTATGACTTTAGTCTTTGACTGATTCATCGTCAGTCCAACCTCAAGGCTTGCAGTGCTCAGTTCTTGGAGCATTTGTTGCAGTCGATCTGCTGTAGATGAAAAAAGAACGATATCGTCTGCAAAACGAAGGTTTGACAGCATTTTATCGCCGATTGGAATACCCCTCATTGCCCATGCGTCTGCGAGTTTTTTGAATATCTCCTCAAGGGAGCTCGTAAATAGTTTAGGAGAGAGCGGATCACCCTGTTTTACCCCTTTGTCTATTTTGAATGTTCTGCCTACGGAATCCAGTTTAACGTTGGCCGTGCTATTATTATAAATAATCTTTAGAAGATCTATGTAGGTTTCCTCTATATCTTGACTTCGTAAGGCTGAAAATATTGCGCTGTGTTTAATGCTGTCAAAAGCCTTTGTGTAGTCCACGAAAGCCAGATAAAGAGGTTTTTGAAATTCTGTGTGTTTTTCTATTAACTGATTTAAAGTTTGAAGATGGTCCGTGGTAGAAAAACTTGGGCGAAATCCTGCTTGTTCTGGTGGTTGATGCGAGTCTAATTTTGCATCTATGCGATTGTGAATGACCTTAATGAATGCCTTATAAATATGTGAGACTAAGCTAATAGGCCGGTAGTTGTTTATATTGGACTTGTCTCCTTTTTTATGAAGAAGAACAATGTTTGAGTGGCACATCTGGGTTGGGAGTTTACCTGATTGTAAAATTGCATTAAATAAGTTTGTGAGGTGTGGGAGCAGTGTGGCAGATCCTAGTTTCAGAGATTCAGTTGTAACACCATCTTCGCCAGGGCTCTTATCGTAGTGCATTGTTTTTAATACTTTGTCTACTTCACATCCCGTTATGGGAGGGATATCCTCTTGACAACTGTATCTATTTTCTGTTTCTAATTTTGAATTATCTGAATATAGAGAGCTGTAGAATTATGTGCAAATTTCTATAATTTTCTGTCTATTGTGATGTTTGGTTCCATGTGCGTCCAGTAAACTATTTATCCAAGGTTTGGTTCGAGAGATTCCCTGTTTTGCTACTCTTAACGAACGGTGCTTTTGTAAGGCCACTTTAACTAAATGGGTATTCATGTTTCTTATATCTGTCCTAATAGCTTTCTTAACCTGTTTATCTATTAATCTATGCTGTTCTGACCCTATTTCGTGTATGTTTCTTTGTTCAAGTAAGCAACGTGTACTTATTGTAAGCTTTGTCTTTTTCTTCCCCTTCACATTTATGCTATTGCTGCTTTTTCTTATTCCAGTAACTATTCTATCATATTGCTCGTCCACATCTGGGACATTTATGTCTAGGCTTTCATAGTGGTTCGATAGTTCTAAATTGAAGGATTCGTAATTATTAATAAGGGTATCTTTATTTAGTTTTTTGATAGGCATCATAAAGGTTTTTGCGCGGTAGATTTTAAAATTAAATTTGATTTTTGCGCGTAATGGTCTGTGGTCTGAGCTGTATTTAATCTTATTAATGATGCCTACGTCTTTAATAATCTGTTTGTCGGAAGTTAATACATAGTCTATTTCGTTCTTAACCAAATTATTGGGTGATATCCATGTCCATCGGCGCTGGGGTTTTTTATTGAATAGATTATTGGCAACAAAAATACTCTGTCCAAAGGCGAATTGTAATAGCCGAGCACCACGTGCATTGCGTATTCCTAATCCATGCAGACCCAAAATAGCTTCGCCATCTTGCTCTTGTCTCGGACCGACTTTTGCATTGAAATCGCCAATGATCATATTCCACGTTCCGCGATTTTCTTCGCAGGCTTTATTTAGGAGATCGTAGAAGTCCTCGACATCCTCGTCTGAATATGCTGACGTAGGCGCATACACCTGGATGATCGTTAGTGTCTGCTTGGGTGTGATGCGGAATTTGAGAACTGCTATTCGTTCTGAGTATCCAATGAACTCGATAATGTTGTTCTTCCATCTTTTAGCTACCATAAATCCCACGCCATGGAGTCCATTAGTTTCACCGAAGTAGAAAAAGATGGAATCTTCTCGTTCTTCTGTATGTTCTCCTTGTCTTCTGACTTCTGCCAGACCTATGATATCCCAGTTGATGTCTTTAAGAGCATTTTCTAGTTCAATGAGGCGCTCATCCCTCATGAGCGTGCGAACATTGTATGTTAATACATTAAGCATATCGGAATTTCTTAAAACTTTAGCCGGAGTCGTCTGACGGTTAATCGATCTCGCCCGGAGATTCACCTCGCCCCTGACTTCAGTGCTGAGCCGGCGCCCGTCAACGCCAGCAGAGCAGCTGAAGTCGCCGGGCACTTGGGGACATATTATTGTTGTGCTTTCCATATTTATGGGGGGTTTGGACCATAACCCGCCGCGCTGGTCCAGTGCGGGTTGGCGGGTCGCCAGAGCCTCGTTGGTCGAAAGCAGGGTGTACCACGAGCAGGTGAGGTTGGCTTGAGTTCCTAGGCTGTTATTGGGAACCCCTTACACCCCTAAAAGTTTAAATAAATAAATAAATAAACTTTAAACAGACTAGCCATTTCACAGTTCGTCTATCTCTAATCTTGGATCACCATCAATATCAAATTGATCTTTATTCTAGTTGCAGTAAGGTTGCTGGTAGTTTGCTGCTTGGATTGCTGTCATAGTGAAAATAATTGAAAATACTGTAGTTTCATTACCATCACTTTTACGTTTCTTTGCCGTCTTTGGTTTCGCGGCTGGCTTTTTATTCTTTGCTTTGTAGCGGGCAGGCTTTTCCATGGCTGCAAATAGAAAATTGACGTAAAGTAAACTTTAGATACCTACTTATATTTCAACCCACATCTCACATGTTTTCATCTATACTAATAGTAATCATAAAGCCGAAGAGTTTGTTTGAAAACATCTTTTTTGAAATTTTTTTACAGAGAAACTGCTCTGGCAGTTGAGTAATTTACGCGGCCTACCCAAATGTCCTTTCTTTGGTATTGTTCGTCAAATCGTTGAGCTCCTCAAGTTCTGAGTTGGGCTGCACGATTTTTGACAAATGCGTGCACCGATTTGACAGGTCCGCTCAATCTGTGTGGTTCTTTCCTCAAAAGACCATCTCAGACATCGATCTACATGGTCTTCACACGATCTGACCAAGATTACGTCTGGACTTTAAAAGAGACTCTGAGTTTATTTCGGCCTTTCTTCTCAGAGTAGTCAGATAGGAAACGCCGATCTCATCTAGTTTAAAAAAATATGATTGACGTGTAAAAGTGTTTGTGCAAACCTACTTACAAAAATAAAATCATTTATCATAGGATACTTTTCATTCCGATATTCCCACGGAATCGAAACTTATGAGGGTAAAACCGCAGGGCGCTGTTAGTTTGAAATAAATGCTGCAACTTTGAATTTGTGTCCCTTTGTAGCTGACCTAATTTTCGAAAGTTATCAACATCAAAACCAAATCAGCAGCCTACGTCGACAGTCCCTTATGTAAATAGCAGATTTTTTCAACTTTACCCCTTTGATTTCGGGCCAAAAGTCAATATCAAATGATTTGAAATCAAAAGATTCTTGATTGCCACAACGTTTTTGGTTGAGGGGACGCGAGTATTTGCCGATGGGAGCAGTTTGGCGCGCATCGAAAATTGAATAAAGCTCGGTTCCCCAGACTCTTGGCTCGGGAGGAACAAATTAATTTGTTTGGCGAATTACTGAGTGAGGTCGTGCTCACATAGTGAAATTCGAGTGTGGATGTTACCTCTGCGATGTCTTTGAAGCTGTTCCGCAATTTAACTTTTGGGTATGGGCAGCATTAGACGTCTTTCGGCTGAAATGATGATGATGAAGATTACTTCAGAGTGCGCCAGATTTCTTGGTGATTAATGATCTCGAGATTAATCTTTATTCAAGTACAGACACTTGTCGGGAATACACACGTAGTGTTACATAATGTTAAATTCTTACCTGCTAGAAAGGGGGGGTGTAGAGATTCTTTGTAATTTGACCTCACATGTTGGAAAAACGCATCGGTACTCCTCAAATTGACTAAAACAGATCAGGATGATAATATAAACCGTACTTACTGGATTGTTAGCCTTGGGAAGTCCCTAAAAGTGGGACTTCCTGTAAATAAATAATAATTATTGCTATCTTACTTACGAATAGCGACACTAGGAATTTTATTATATTACTGTATATTATTGACAGGCGCCATGACACTGACAGCTATATAGTTAGTTTATGGGTTTATGCAACGAAGGAGGTTGTATAGTTTGAAGCATCGAGTGAGCAGTAAACCTCTTTACAGTATAATGCCCTATTGTTTGACTCAGACTAACCACTTTTAAGTTACACAAAATTGTTAACTATGATATCAAAGTAGCATTATGCACTTTGCGCTCTTTCTGAACAGTGAACCAAACTGAACTATCACGCTCGGTTCTGTGACGCTCTACGGTGACACTGAATCGGGTGTACTCGGCTCCTGTCGGTCGACGATGCTGAATAGCGCGCCGTGCCCTCCCGGCAGTCGATGCAGTGGTGACACCGCGCTTCCGGCTCCCTGTTTATGCGATACATGTACTTCCCGGAGCAACCATAAGCACACACCCTGTTTTATGTAAAAGGTTGAAGTGAAGTCATAGAAGCTCTAAGTAAGGATCGCCATTACCGCTTGTTCAATTAATGATAATTTCAAGTTATTCTGATACCTTCCTCCATGATTAGGTACAAAACTTAATGTTGTACCAACGAGGAACTTTTGGTGTGTGTCCAACACGGTCCAAAATCGTTTTTTTTATCACAAATGTGTACTAGTACTATTCCTATTAGTACTACTCGTACTACTCCTCCTCCTCCCTCCTCCTACTATGTTGTTTTTTAACAACTTCTTCAAATACTTGTAACTTAATACTTGTACTGTTATGCATTGCTATGAATTATCTCGTTTTTGGTTGTTAACACATTGCGGGACACTAAACCTCCATTTTCTACATTTTCTTCAAAATCGTATCAGAGGTTAACAAAAAGAATGAGACCTCTACTCCATGGTTCGACCGCGCGGCCATGGTTAAACCTTTACAACTTTCTGAATATTGGATCTACGAATTTGCGAGTTTCATTGTTAGTGTTTTACAAATTCCTTCGTAATATTGACGTAGTCGTTTTTCTTCTACGACACTGGCCGAGCAGTCGAAACGGACACCCGCTAGGAGTAATAGTGTTCTGTGAACTAAAGCCTCCTCGACGTAATAACAATTAAAGTTCTATTCTGTGTCAGTCAGTCTCCTTCATTCTTGTCTATTACAGTATTTGCATTGCTGAATTTTGGGCAAAACTAATTTAAAAAATGAAACCAGCAGTCATCGTGCATGAGGTCTGTCGCGACTGCCTCAGACACGTATCAAGGCACCAGTTCTGTGCTATTTGGGCCCACACTTTGTCCAGCAAGCGGCAGACATATTGTCCTGCCCAGTCCCATTTAACTTGAGCAGCCTTCACCTTTTTTTTTTAACCTGGAGAAATGCTCATGCATTCTGCACTACCACGGGGAGATAGTGCAGTTATGTGGGACTCTAACCCACTAAAACTCCACGGTGTCCTCCTCTGCCGCTTACGGCGGAAACAAGGGGACGCGTTAGCACTCATCCGTAAACCCGTCGCGGCTGTCCGTCACCGGACCCTCCTCTGGGGAGTACTCCCCATCACCGGCGCACCAGAACACATAGCACGCCGTGACCACCCCAGGGACCAAACCAGCACATGGGCGCCAGACGACCCCGTGTCTAGGCACTCTTGGTCCCCCTGCGACGGGTCAGGTCATTGGCCCCGCCGCCTGCCAATTTTCGGCCGCAGAGGACAGGGAGAGCGGCCAACGCCTCAGTTGCGATGTCGCCGAAGCGGCACCGCAACCTGCTTGTTGGCCGCTACGTCGTCGGCTTATAGGCAAAAGCCCTGACGAGCGGCCCCTCCTCGGGTTCCTCTTTGCTTCACCGTGGGTGTCCAAGCCACGGCTACTGAGCCCCCCGCCTCGACAATGCGGGAACCCACCGGGGGGGAGCAGCCTTCACCTAACGTAGCATTACGTTAGATTAAAAGTGTCTTGTCTGAGTCAGGCTTTACCAACCTTGGCTATAAGTGTACAGTCGTAAAATTATACAAATATCGCGGATAACTGCAGAGTTCTTGAGAAAAGTTTAACGTTCTTTTGCATTTCTATGTAAGAAACATAATTTCCTTTTGACTGAGTTTATGCTACGTTTTCTTGGAAGAAGCTAGAGAATTTAGACCATATATAAAACAGAGCTTCTGCCCGCGACTTCGTCCACGTGACACAGCACGTCGCATCGTATCGCCCGACTGCGCTATTACTAGTTTCGTTTTCGCGTAGCATTCTTTCTGATTATTTTTTTCTTTTTGCTCGGCTGGTGACGTTAAATAGCCTAGAACCTTCCTCAAAAAATGGGCTAACAAAATGCAAAAGAAATTTTTCAAATGCGACTGGCAGTTCCAGAGATTTTAGCGTGTTTAAAAAACATGCTGTGGTGGATTATGCCTCACTCAAACTGAGAGGAGGCGTGTGTCCCAGCAGTAAGAACATTTTAGGCTGATTATGCTAAACAAACTCTTCAGCTTTATTATAACAGTATAGTTAAAGGCTACTTACAGCTAATACGACTTTATGGGCTGATTTTTCAATCGACAGATAATTTTTATTCGATGAATAAACTTGACGTGACAGTTTTGTATGGAAAAACTGTAAAATTTTCAAAATTATTCCTCGGATATAATTATCTGGCGTTGGAAAAATCAACCCTAAAACAATGTTAAAAGCAATGGTTAAAACTAGTCCATTACATTTTAATTTTTGATAAAAGTGGCAAAAAAAAACACGACTGCCTGCCTTCTCGGGACATGCAACGCGAGTGATGCTACCTGTTATATTATTATCCTGTGAGCGTCTTGATACGCGTGACCGACGATGGTACGCCATCTACGTCAGCATAACACTAAATCCAGCCTGAGAGTAGGTAAGGGAAGAGAGAGTGCACCAGTGTCTGCGCACATACTTTGTGCACCATATTTTCCGCATTGATGGTTAGTCTCCTCTGAGATTGGATGCCATGGCCAGGTCTGGAGGCCTATTACTACTAATCTTTTACCACACCTAGAAACGACGACATGTATTCTTTGAATACTACTGCGTTCTGTGTTCTTCATGTGCGAGTTCACAATAAATATTTTTTATCACATCTATTCAAAAAGAGCTAGTGTACAAAACAGGGACTAAAATAGCCCTTTAATCACTAGGGCTTAGATTTAAAAATGTCCAGATTCCGTGTTCGAAACAAAACGCAACGTTTTAAGTGAAGCCACTTCTTTATAAATGTGTGAGTGAGCGCCACGGTCGGGAGTGTATTACGTATCGTAGTTGCGTTTGTGTGCAATGTGCGTGTAATACCAGTGGCAGAGATTTACCCTTAAATGTGGGAGATTTTCAGTATTTTACGTTTAGCGTAAAATATATCATCAACAGTAATGACATGATTTTTTATTATTACGGTTATTTCTTTAATTTGTGTAATTTGTCATGTGCGACTATCAGAAATTATTATGTTACGACTTTTTGTGATATTTGCTTGTAAGTTAGTTAAATGTTTGTTGTTTTGGTGTACTTAAATAGGTAGTAAGCAGAAATAGCACAAACGGTAACTGTGACGGCAAAAAAACCGATTTAAAAAGTTACAAATAATGGGTAAAAAAAATTATGCCCCTGGCAACACTTAACAAATATAGCGTGACAGTAATGTCAAGTTATACTTTTTGTTTACATAAATTTAGAATGCAAAGAAATACAAAGTGAAATTGAATACTTACTTGTGAAATGATATATAGTGGCACATTCCTTTTTTATTAGTGTGATTTCTACACCATTTCACAACACAAACCTTCATTTTAAAATATCAAAACACAGACTCGTGACGTAGTTTACGCGGGGAGCGTTACATAGGCGACTGACGTATGGATCGTACAACGCGGGACATTTGTCCCCCGTGTTTTTGGCTTCAATTCTCAGTGGCCTACTATCCATCTGGACATTTTTTAATCTAAGCCCTAGGGACTAAAAGTCATTTGAATTTGGAATGTGGATATTGTTAGTAAAAGTTCCAATCACCAAAGGTATCAATCACGAACATTGTATGAACAAGTAACAGGCTGTATGATAAAGTAAAACGCGCGAGCCAAATTAAAAAAAAATTTTTGTGAAAAGTTAAATATGTGCGAAAAGCATTCAACATTCGTTTGTAATTGTTTACTCCTGCATTATATGCATTATATGTATTGCATAGTCTGTGGTTTACTCAAATTAGAAGTAATTGTATTTAAATAAATAAAATTACTATTCTTATTCATAAGTTGCACTTACTTATTTTTTCATAGAGGATGATAAAAAGTAGTGTCCACCTCGGGAGCAACACTTATAAGCTGTAGCCACTCGCCTTCAAAGTAGTTGTTTGCTCCCTTGACAAACAATCTACTATTTCGTTCTAAGTTTGTTACTTAGGATAGAAATGGGTTAAAGAAAATACATTTTGAGTTGAAATTGTTACTATATTTAGATCATTTGAAAATAATATTTGTGTTTGCTGTCGGAGATGTTTTCCAAAAGTTAAATGAATGGATTTGGTTCCTATGTGTGCAGGCTGAGTACAGAGTAATCTGGAACGATACAAAAAAGTAATATTTATTAGTTTTACAAAATCTTTATGAAAAGGCTAAAAAATCCCATATATCCCTTTTCAGTCAGACGAATTGTGGCCCAGAAAGCGGTGGCGAGATGACCTGGACGTTACCGCAAGGTCTGGTTCGAGGTGGTGCGAGAAAATAGTTTCTGGAAGGATTTGGGGGAGCCCTTAGCCCAGCAGTGGGATCGTAATAGGATAAGCAAAAAAAAAAAGGAATTGTGGCGGCATCTACATCGCCACATGCGAACTGCAAATCACACTAACGCCACACAATATCCTGCATCGCGCAAGCAGAGTTTACTGCGCAACTAGCATAATGTACGGGGTGTCCGGTAATTAATGGATAACCTCTACAGGGGTCATTGTACTAAACATGAAATCGCGAAAAAAAAATCAGCTGTTCCCTACATTTATGTTCGCATAACTCGTCAAAATGTAGGAAACTGCTGATTCTTTTTTCGTGTTTTCAGGTTTGCTCCCATAGTAATAGTTGTTCATAATGATAAGTACAATGACCTCTGAAGAGGTTATCCATTAATTACCGGACACCCTGTATACATCGTCCCAACATCAATCGTCGGGCAGTAACCCACCAGATACACATCCGTTTGGCCGGAGGATCCTCCCTTTTCTATGGAGGTTCAGTGAACTTTATACCCTGTTCCTCTTAACTGGATAAAGTTATGCCATCCAATATTACTTGGACGGTGGGTGACAAAAGAATTATGAGATATGGCAGGTTAGGCCGTAGGTTATTACTCATTAGCTCATGAGATTTTCTGAAAGTGATCAATTAATAGCAACTGCATACTACAATCCCTAATCTGTCTGCCAAGTATTGTGGCATTCTCGTTTAACTCTTCATTTTGATAGCGATTGAGAGGTCCAGTTTTTTTCACTATTAATCTCACTTCTTAGCTTACCGATGGCAATCATTTCAGTCGGCCCAGATTTTGACTATGAGTTTGACGCCTTCAGAGCGTTCATCAGGGGGCCTAAAAAGGCCACATTCTCAGAATCATAAAAGGATAACATAAAAACTTTTTTATAAAAAAAAACAACCGACTTCCGAAAAACACTATAAAGTGAAAAATAACTTTAATTTCGGAAGTCGGTGTCTTTGGAATTGTATTTTAGTTTTTTGCCACCGACTTCCGAAATTAAAGTTATTTTTCACTTTATAGTGTTTTTCGGAAGTCGGTTGTTTTTTTTTATAAAAAAGTTTTATTTTTCACTTTTTAGTGGGTCAGTTTGTAATTTATCTAAGTTACAATAGCCTAATGTCAACTGCTCATCACCTTTTACAAAATATTGCTTTATCCGATGCAGGGACGTTAATTGATGAGGAGTTCCCCTAATAAGAGCCAGGAGAACTGGAGCTGTTTGAGAAGTCACCATCAGCTCCATTTCACCATATGCATTGTAACGAGCATAAATTGCTTAGCAACCATATTGAAGTACCTAATTGAATCGCAACCCGTGAAATATTTGTCATTGAGTAGTTCCGATAGCCATCTGTGGTCTTTATCATCAGCTCCACTTTACTAAATGATGATTTTCCAGAGCAAATGCTCAAAAAAGTATTTTCCAAATCGGTTCGTAAAAAATGACGGAGTTATGAAATATGAAAAGATCGTTAATGTAGATAAATTTTTAGATTTTTGTTGATTTTTCAAAAACCGCTTGTCCGATTTCGATAAAATTTTCATGGGACCATTTGGGAAGCATACTCTTTCCAACAAAAAAATAATTTTTCAAATCGGTTGGCAAGCGACGGAGTTATGCGTGAACAAACATAAAAAAAAAAAAATACAAACATCCGAATTGAGAACCTCCTCCTTTTTTAGAAGTCGGTTAATAATGGACAGTTAACCGTTAAGTTAATCGTATGAAATCCCATTGGTGAAGCGTTTTTCAGTTATTTTGTTTTGTCTGTGCTAAAATAAAAATCACTCCGATCCAAATCCAATCCCTCCTTGATTTTACCTACGTAGTGTAGCGAAAACAAGAAAAACACGGACTGTCTTCGCCATATTACGATTCATAATGTTATCCTTTTATGATTCTCCAAAGTGGCCTTTCTAGGCCCCCAGTTCCTGTAATGTGCACACCACCAGAAGCAATATCTTTCATTTTGACAGTGCAATGAATGTTGTTCATTCATTGCGTTATTTACGTTGTCCAGTAGAAAAAGTTTTCGACCATAATAAGAAGCAATGGATTAGCAATATCCTTCAAAATTATTCAGACTGTGATTGATTGTGTGTTACGAAATTGTCTATGGGTGAATTTATCTTTTTAATCATTGTTTTTTTTTCTTTCACCTGTTTTTAATGTTTTCTAATACTTACCTGTATTGTATCTTTTGTTGCACTGAATAAACGTTTTATCTATATATCTAAATAAGGGCGCGGGACACGCAGGACATGATATTCAGTGTCCCATAATTTGTGAAAATCCAAAGCCCACACTGAGATTCTCTCACAAAAAAATATATTTCCAACATTATTTCAAAGACAAAAATGAAATATCCAACATACCAGTAAAACAGCTTATTACGGTGGCGAGGTTGGTTTCTGCAAATAAAATAAACACGATTAGTTTACTCGAAAGATCTCCAAAGAAATGTTTATCTTTTTTATAAAAATATATGTACAGGTGTTTTCCCTCAGTATTGCAATCAAATGGAGCGTATGCTTGTATCGTCCTGTATATTGTGAGATGCTTACTGTCTTGGAAAAGGTGTGGGAAGGTTCTATTGAAGGTTCTATTTGCTCACACGTTTCCTTTGCCTGAGGACTGAAAAGAATTCATGGAAACTGGCTGTTATTTAAATTTCTTTTCAGCCTACTTAGTGACGTGATAGTAGAATGAGATGTGTATCTATATTTTAATGTTATTGCAATAATGCTTGCTTTAAAAATCTTGAAGTTTCTTTATTATTTATTTATGTAAAACTTCCAAGAAATTTCTTATTCTAGTGTACCTAAAATTTTGTGAATTATATGTCAGAAGCCAGTCTAATATATTTAGGACTATTAATCGCTGCGAAGGCTCGCCCCTTCAAGCGACTTAAAAATAACTGGCCAAATGTGGATGTACTATAAGTGCACATCTACCTAACCTTTCGACGATTACAGGCGTGATGTTATGTTTAATTGCTAAGTAAGTAAACTATTATCTTTTATCAGATGTTTTTAACAAATACTTCGGAAAAAAGCAGGAAAGATTGGCTGCAAGACAAATACTGTAAGTCAGGGCTGACATAGATTCTAAATGGTAGCCAAATAAATAAAAAAGTATAAACAATGATAATGATATAGAACTGAAGAACTGCGTGAAAGATGATAATTAAAGGAAGGGGATGACTACTGAGATGACAACTAAAAGATTATTTCCTCCGAACGGCTCGCATCGCATCGGATCGGAAAGGATACGAACGGATGCGGCGACAGCCGATCGCGTCCGGCATGATGTCGTCACATATGATCGGCTCCGCATCGTCGCTTGCAAACGTATCCATTTCTGCGCCTAGTCAAATAATTTAATTCCTACCGTGATGACGTGTTCTAATTTTTGAAATTGATTGAAGTTGACTCAGTATTGTTGGCATTAGAAGAATAAGAAAATAATCATAAAACACTTATCTGCAGTGTGGGCACTTTCGAGAATGAGTGATGACGCCCGGCCACGGCTTGAAGCGCCCGCGACGACAGCCGAAAGGATTCGATCGGATACGACGACAGGCGAACGGAGCCGTTCGCGTGTCGCAGCATACTTTCGGCCACGATCGCGTGTCGCGGAAGACGCCCGCGGTCAAGCTGCTGTGCCCGGCTTGGTAATATTATAGACTTTAAATACTGTGTACACGATTTAATTTCGTATAAAGATTGTAAAAATCGTAGCGATCCGATGCGATACGAGCTGTATGGTGGACATCATGCTATATAGAGAAGTATTAAAAAAAAAAAGTTGCTCCAAACCAAAACAAATTGGGAGGTGAATTATGATGATGATGATAATTATGATGATGATGATAATAATGATGATGATGATAATGATAATGATGATAATTAACAAAATAAATGGCAAATATTAACAATAATAGGGGATAGTTTGATGTGCGGGACTGGTGTGGTGGTCTGTGGCGCAGACGACGTCGACAACTCGGGTCCCTTGTGGTTCTGATCGGCTTCCGTTTGACCTATCACCCTCGCAGCTAAGGTTAACGGTATTTGGTTTTCTGTGAAATACAATAAAATAGATCAGAATAGTGCGCAGTGGTGGCCGGTGGTAACGGCTACAATTTAGGAGTTGAAGGTCGTTGGTTCGAACCCGTATGCGGCGCACGCGTATGTACAGTATGCTTCAATACTGCTTAGGCATGCTATGGTTGAAATTTCTGTGAACATGCTTCGCGCCGTCCCCGCGCCCGCGCCGCAGGCCCGTATTTACATCTGTGTGTGTACACTTGCTAACGTCAAACGAAACAAAACATATCGTCATCGCTTTTTCACACGCGCGGCGTAATTTCGTATGACCTTGGTTGGTTCATACCAAAGACATTTAAAGTATTTACAATAGACGGGACATTGCGAACAAAACAGTGTCCCGGTACTTGTGACCTAGGCGTAACAAGTCTCTCAGTCTAGTATGGTACGCCTGCTCGTCAAGTCGCATTGACGCATTCGTGTCCAACAAAAGAAAAATATTTTGTATGGAAATATGCAGAGTTGCGCATTACGTTACTGCAAGTCTCGTTATGGTAAAACAACTGGACCTAAATTCAGTTTATTTTCGTATCATCATCATCTGCCTAGCCTTTTCCCAACTATGTTGGGGTCGGCTTCCAGTCTAACCGGATGCAGCTGAATACCAGTATTTTACATGGAGCGACTGCCTATCTGACCTCCACAACCCAGTTACTGGGTAATACGATACCCCTTGGTAAGACTGGTTGTCAGACTTTCGGGCTTCTGACTACCCGTAACGACTGTCAAAGATCCACAAATGACAGCCGGGACCAACGGCTTAACGTGCTTTCCGAGGCACGGAGGGGTCTCGGTATGTAAAGATGGTCACCCATCCACAGACCAACCGCGGCAAGCGTAGCTTAACCTGATCGATCGACCTGTGCGGCTGTTATTATTTAGCCACGGGCCTTAGTTTATTTTCGTATGTATTATCTATATTTACTCAGTAATTAGAATTAAATAATTTTCATAAAAAGATCTAGAAAATTTATTTATTTTGTATTAAACGCCATCTATTGCTGAGTAACTTTACTATAGTTGGGTTAAATGACAGCTTAAGTGTTACCACTTTTTAACGAAATTAATATAGTGGTGTGACAAAATAATCGATTCATTCAAGTAACATTCAGTTTAAAATCGATCCATGTTTAATTGATTTTATAAAAGTGGGTAATAATATTAGAAGAATTAAAAACTAAGCTTGATGTGCTGGTGTCTGTACAGACACTTTTATACATCAATCATATTTTAAAAACTAGACGAGGTCGGCGTTTCCTATCTGACTAATCAGAGAAGAAAGGCCAAAACAAACTCAAGAGGTCCAGATATAATCTTGGTCAGATCATGTCAAGTAGTTAATTCTTCAAAAGACCATTACAGTATGGTCTCATACTGAAATGGTCTTTTGAAGAATTAACTATACCACACACATATAAAGATAATAACGATAATTTAGTAATTTGTATGAAAAAAATTTTTTTTTAAATAAATCATTTGTAAACATTGAAACTATGGATAATTTTATTGCTTTCCTAATTTTTTGGCACTTATTTCAATCTATTCAAATGCGAAAAAATTGTCTTACTAACTTTTTTCAATATTATCGATACGTTTGAATCTATATGATAAAATCCCTACTACAGGTTTTATAGTTTGTACTTAGTGTCACCCCGCATTGCCAGACCTACGGATTTATCCATAGATCTACGGACTTTGGACCTCGCTTCGGATATACGTATATCGATATAAGATTTACAAATATTTGCAAACAAAAGTGTAAAAAAATAATTTTGCAAAAAACGAAACGCAACCGACAATTGCAAAAAAGGTCTACTTTACACAAAAAGCAATATAAAACACAAAAGCATAATAGTTCGGCGGCAAAGCAGGCGCATTTAAAATTATTTTGTTTTAAAATGTAAATAACTACTTACTTAAAAACACACACTGATACTGATACGCTGTCATAGACGGTGACACGGACAATGAATAGTAGCGAATAAAATTGTACTTAGAATATTTTTTCTGCCTGAGTCAATTTTTGCCTAATTTGTTTAGTTTTCGATATTTATCTAACTGATTTGATTTATATTAGATTTTTCAGGCACCACCGATCCGATTTTTAATCGATGAATTGAAAATCGTATCTGGCAACACTGGCCACACTGGCCATCTACCGGGCGATAGCTGAACCTAATTGAATAAATTGCCGCTCTAATTATGCTATATCTTACGAGATGGCGGCACTGAGACATGGGATCACAGTTTTTCTAAGACATTTCTTTGCATGGCCCCTCTATTGTACCTATATTAAATCTCTTTGGTTCATACCACTGCTAAAATTCACAACTTCATAACAAGTACTGCTAGCGGATAACGTAGCGTATAGGATTAGTAAACACGCAGGCCTGGGTTCGAATCTCGAGATGGAACTTTGATTTATCTTTTCAACAATAATCTTATCTTTTTTTATTATTCGATAAATTAATACACGAGAATAATAATGTAATATTTGTTTTATTTGTATTATTATATTGTTATTGAAATATGCGGGGTAAAAATAAAAAAAAATTAAGTGATTTCAAAAAATTTATTCGTTTTAATTTGATAAATAAACTTTTAAAACAGTTTATTTTCTCATAAAGAACAATTTATTGAAGTAAAGCAGGTAATCAGTGAGCTACGACCATTAGACTTAAAATATTGTAACTATCTTAGTAATAAAATAATATTGTGCTTTAATTGCGGATATAGCTTAAGTATTCATTTTCAAAATTCATTTTGAAAAGAAGATTGAAACTATAAACCTCAAAATAATCCTTATTACGGATATGACACAATAATATTTGAATATTACTAAAATCAATTTGTAATTTATAACTTAATACGTTGTATAACCCCCATTATTATCCATGCTATTAAGTAAACGCTGGCGTATGGATCCTGTAATGTTTAAACATATATCTTCATATTTCCTTGCAATGCAACTTCATCTGGTAGGTAACTGGTTGGTTAAAACCACTTGTTTCTTATTCACTGACTACTTATACTCTTCCTTATATCTTTTGACCCTCCGACTCACAGTAGGTAATTTCTCTAAAACAAAAAAGGAATATTGTAAGGCTACTAGCAAAATTATAAAATATTAAGTAGATACTTATTACTTTTTTAAACAAAATTATTTTGAAAATAGTTCAAATGTTACAAAATGATTATATTATAATTTATACATAAATAATGCTATATTCATCATTCCAAAAGTAAATAAATAAACTCTTGAAAATATTATTTTTTTCTTCTACAGGCTGTTGATTTGCATCCTAGTCAAATTCAAGGACGTCATTATGCTAATGATTCTCGACCCAAATCAACAATAAAATGGGTAGGTATTTTTTTTATTTTTTTTTTCTTATTTACGGAAATCCGTAAGTGTGAACCAGCCGTATTTAAACGCGGCCCGTCTGTTACTAGCCCTATAACCGCGCTTTCACGTACACACACATTCAAATGCGGATGAGAATCTATCATTCGATAAATTCGTAGGTAATCAATCCCATCCTCCAATCACAGTGAGGCGATCCGGGTACTTAGTCTCCCGCGCACCCTAAGCCACGCCCCCGCTGCCCCGGAACCAACAGTGTAATTGAAATCGCCGCAGCGTTCGTGCGCTTTGCGAATTCCGCTTCTCGGTACATCGTTGAGACGTAGGTTCAAAGTGTTCAATTCAAATGTCGAGCTGGTGGAGATGGTCCGCGGTGGAGATGTCCGTCGGGAAATGTTTCCCGATCGGGAACCCCCTTCACAGCGTCATGCTGGCTGCTATGCACCACACCAGTGTTGCGCATACTGAAGCGTGAACTGCAACACCCGTTCCACTACCCCAAGGCACAAGACATTCACCCAGGTGATAATGCCGTGCGGATTACATTTTGTCGTTTTCGACACTTTAAAAACGAATGTGTTAGTGTTGTTAAGCTGAAGGAAAACCAGTACGTACTACCTAAGTACGTGGCAACTTTACCTCCGGTAACATAGGTAGGTAATTTATTTATTTGTACATTTTGTAAATACGTTGTTAGCTTAATCAATTTCATTAGTGTAAATAAGTTATTTCAAATTTTTAACTACCTACGCCAATAATACCTAAGAGTCGAAAGTATACCACGTCCTTACACTTAACTAGAACGTCTTTCCATTTCCATCAAACGTAGAAAACATTTTTAGACTTAGTAGATCGATCACCAACAAAGGTAGGATTATTGCCGGTCCTAAGCCCGTTAAGTAGGAAGGAAAGTTTCAAATCAACCAATTTAATCAACAAATAAAAACAAAAACACTACGAAAACTTTAGCTTGAAGGATATTATTAATCATCTGATAACAGGTCAGTGAACTTTTCTTTGGCGCACTAGTATTACTGTCATTAGTAAGATTTCCGTATTCCAATGATGCTCAAAAATGAGTTAATTATCAAGTGAAATTTATGACAATAATGTAGGTGATTTTCGAAATAAAATTAGGTAAAATTATTGCTACCGGTCATCGCTCGGCGGCCCGACGGCCGCCGGCCGGCCGGGGAATTACATGGCAGCTGCATGCATTGTCGCTGTGTGCATAGTCGGGTGATTCTGTTTTATTTGTATCGAATTAAGGGTTTAATTCTGAAATACTGTTAAATTTCTACAACAAAAAAAAAGCAGCGCTTACTAGTTATTGCCCCCTACCGTACTTCAAATGATTATTTATGTCTTTTATGACAACCTCCTGAAATTTGACGAGGATGCAAATCAACAGCATGTATTTAGACCCTATGGTAAATATAAAACGTTTAATAAAATAACTACAAGGATCAGCAGTTAAACTTTAATTAGCTAAATGTTAGATAAAATAATTAAATCATAATACTCACAGTCAGTCCGGTTTCATCAATTATTTGTGATATAATATTAAGTCCACTTTTACGCTGCGCGATAATATCCGCTTTCATCTCAAAGCTTACATTTCAAAATGAACTATTATAATAGATTAAACACACGTCACTAACCCACAATATCAAAAACCAACCAAGAACGAACAACATTCTATTAGACGTGGTGAATGAGCCGTAAGTTACCTGCATCTGTCTACCATACCTAATTTATTTATTTAGATTTCTGTGGGTATACTCATAAAGTTTTACGAATTATGTGAACAAGACGAACATGACACGGAATTATATTCAAAAGCGTGATTATTCGAGTAATATGCGGGTGTGTGTGTCAAAATACTCATTAAAAAAAGGTCGTAAGTCAAACTAAACGTTAAGCAATTAGTTTTAAAGTTGCCTATGGACTTTTGGCGTGGATAGTACGTAAGCGCTTTACTTTGTGTAAATTTATTTCATCACCACTGCTCTTAAAACAGTGAAAGAAAACATCGTGAGGAAACTGGCATGTCCTAGAACCAAAAATTCGATGACAGTCATGTGACATCCACCAACCTGCACTGTGCCCGTATGGTGTCCCACTCTTTCTCACAGAGAGGAGGCCTGTGTCCCAGCAGTGGGAACATTATAGGCTGGTTATGTAGATCAGAACTATCTTGAAGACGAAGATGAGTACAGACAACAGTTGTAAAGTTTTTTTTTTTTTTCATTTAATTATTGTGAATGTGAGGACTATGTGGGTCATTTTTTTCTGTTTTCATTCTTAGTTTTAATAATGATCTGGCAGTTTGAGTTATTTACGCGGCCTACCCAAATGTCCTTTCTTTGGTATTGTTCGTCGAATCGTTGAGCTCCTCAACTTGAGTTGAGCTGCACGATTTTTGACAAATGCGTGCACTGATTGGACAGGTCCGCTCAATCTGTGTGGTTCTTTCCTCAAAAGACCATTTCAGACACCAATCTACATGGCCTTCACACGATCTGACCAAGATTTTGTCTGGACTTTAAAAGAGACTGTGACCTCTGAGTTTGTTTCGGCCTTTCTTCTCACGAGTAGTCAGATAGGAAACGCCGACCTCATCTAGTTTAAAAAATATGATTGACGTGTAAAAGTATTTGTAAAAACGTACTTACAGAAAATAAATCATTTATCATTTATCAGCAAAAGTAGATGATCAAAATCAGAAATTCAATACTAATGAACGGAGTTCGCGTCAGAACTGTGTGGCGTCGAAGTGATATCTGTATGGCGTCGATGTGGCGTTGAGTGGTTTGTATCACTTCGACGCCACACAGTTCTGACGCGAACTCCGTTCATTAGTATTGAATTTCTGATTTTGATCATCTACTTTTGCTGTTGATTGTACCAAAGTGGTTTTAGTGACAACCTATTTTGGTTTTTTATACACTGGTACTGCCCGTGCTTTGCACGGTTTTTACTGCTTGTCAAAACATCCGAGATTTCTTAGTTATTTGCAAGTTTTATAATTATGTATTAGGCACATTTAAACCATCTGGAATAAATTCTGTAAATGAGAGTGTAAAACGCATCAAAACCCGTTGCTTAAGTCTATAAGAACATCGCGGTCACACAGACAGACACGAAAGGTGACTTTAATTTATAATATTTATAAATACTTAAATCATACATAGTTAAATGTCTATTATAGATTCAGCTAGTGTGGCACGCAGCGGCACTACAAATGGCTCCTGGTCTATGAGTTGGAAATTCGAGTTTTTAAATGTCATATTATATCCCACTAGGTGAGCCCGCGACTTCGTCTGAGTGAAATTTCTTGTCTTAGCATAAAATATATCCTTTGACACTCGGCAATAAAGTAGCTACCCATTAGTGAAAGAATTTTCGGAATCGGATCTGTAGTTCCGAAAAGTACTCCCTACATGCAAACTCCCAAATATTACCTGTCCAGAATATTAGTATTGATCCATTGCATTATTTTATACGTCACTTATAATACCAACACGCTTCTGTAGAATTTGGTCACAGAAATGAACCAATCAATGTAGGCGAAAGTTAAAAAAGACCCACCTGGCATACCATGATAACTTTCATGGGCATCATAGAACTCTTCCTTAACATCTGTAGCCGAAGGAGCCACAGAACTAGTGTCAGATGGACTATCAGACAAGCTGCCACGATTCCTATCTTTACCACCGTGACCTTTCTTTTTCGTTTTGTGTTTCTTTATCTTTGCGACTGTAGGTCCTATAGCTGTTTTGCCAACGGGTTGCAAACCAGGCATCAACGGATCATCCTTCCTAATGTCATGCATTTCCAGGACAAAAGGAATGTGTGTCTTGAATATTCCTTCTTCTATTGAAGAAGAAGATTCTGATGCGGATGACTCGGTGTCATCATCGATGTCAAGATCTCTGTCTGAAAAAGAATTTATGTCAATAAGCTGGACAGTTAAAGGAAAATCTTCAAAAATGTTTAAAATTTAGGTTTTATTCTGAATTAATATTTTTTAATTCATATATTTTTCAACCCCATTTCATTTCAACAGTCTCCACACGGTGGGTGCCTGAGGATGGACGGCGCCGCCGAGGCCGTCCCAGGAAGAGGTGCGAGACGACCTAGACGCATGCCGCCAGGGTTAGAAAGTGATGCCTGGAAGGATTTGGGAGAGGCCTTTGCTCAGCAGTGAAGGATAAATAAAAAAAAAGGTAAAAAATATTTATAAAATTGAAATGAAATGCTACTCAATATATCGTACTTGTCCCATGTCTCGGAAAGCACGTAGCTGTTAGTCCTGCGCTTGATCTCTCCCCGGTCGTGTCAGATTGCCGTCCCATCGGACAATGAGAGTGAGGCAAGAAAGAGTGCACCTGTGTCTGCGCACACACTTGAGCACTATTAATCTCCTGCGTACCTGGCTAATCTCCGTTGAGATTGGCCACCGTGACCGAAATCGGACAGGAGGTATACTTATAGCATTCCGCAATGTGAACTTAGATGGTAGGCTTCACATATACATGATTATTGTGGACCCTGTCGGGCTCAGCAAAGCATTTAACGGTTATTTCAGAGCCTTAAGTATCTCTAGTACGTCATGGAAAGTAACGGGGTAATTGCGTTAGGGGGTGTCCCCTTACTAATAAACGTATCTATTATATCAGATGAATAGTTACACACCGATTTCTCTCTTTCAGTCGTCAATAATTTGACTTTCGCAAGAAGAAGACAAAGATTGTGTAACTATTCAGACGCTATACAACGTTTAGTAAGGGGGTAAGAGTAGCAATGGCTTTCAATTTTGATAGTTCAACAACATTCATTGCGTTATTTTCGTTGCTGAGCTGATACATTTTTTAATATACAAGGCAATGGATTAGCAGTTTTTTTTTTTTTCGTGTGGGAAATCATCAAATGACCCCTCCCGCTCTGGGTGGAGCGGAAGGGAGTGTCAGACTCTTACTGACTAAAACCACCCGTGTTCCTTCCTTAGCCCTTTATGTTCCGGGCCAGCGGTAAGCCTTTCGGACAATCCCGCTGACCCGACAGGCTTCGGCCCTAAGGGGGGCCCCTCCTTACGATACCGGGGGACTCCTCCTTATGGATTAGCAGTATCCTTCAAAATGATTCAGATTCTGATAGAAAGTGTGTTATGCAATTAAAGTGCTGCTTGAATAAAAAAGAAGACAAGTTAATAAATAAATAGGTATTACTTATTATATTAACACATCTGCCTAGCCTTTTCTCAACTATGTTGGGGCTCAGCTTCCAGTCTAACCGGATGCAGCTGAATACCAGTATTTTACATGGAGCGACTGCCTACCTGACTTCCACAACCCAGTTACTGGGTAATACGATACCCCTTGGTAAGACTGGTTGTCAGACTTTCGGGCTACTGACCCGGAACGAGTGGCAAAGATCCACGAATGACAGCCGGAACCAACAGCGTAGCGTGCTTTCCGAGGCACGGAGGGCTCTCGTTGTATAAAGATGGTCACCCATCCACAGTCTTACCGCGGCAAGCATAGCTTAACCTGATCAATCGACCTGTGCGGCTGTTATTATTTAGCCACGTGGCCCTCTATTATACTAAAAGATGGTCACCCATCTACAGACCAACAGTGGCAAGCATAGCTTAACCTGATCGATCAACCTGTGCGGCTGTTATTATTTAGCGACGGGCCCCTCTATTATACTAACACCATTAATATACCGACTATCAAAACTTGGAAGTCTATAACTTTTATAGATGTATAAAATGACAAAGAAGATAATAGAAAAACTATGTTTTGGCCAGTTTTGCAATTACGTTTTTTTTGTCAACAATCCAGTGGGTAAACCCCCTCCCATGGTAAGGCAAACTGTCAGACATTCGGGCTTCTGACTACCCGTAATGAGTGTAAAAGATCTAAAAGAAAGCATAGATACAAATGTTTTGGTGTACCTTCAGAACCGATAATATAAAAACTTGTTTGTATACTGACCATCCATGTCCTTAACAAATTGATTATGAATTAACTTGTTTCGGGACCACTAGATGGGTCTCCAGGATTACATGTTATTTTACACTGCTTGTTTTTATTATAAGCTTATTTTATTTACTTTATGCACATTTTTTTCTGCTTTGACATAATTTGCTTTGGCAAGTATTAATGACAGATGATTTGACAGCTTTGTTTGATTTAAGAATTTCTGAAAATTAAAAAGTTTATTTGTTTATTAGGCACTGACCTATATAGTAAAGTGCTTGTATTATAGAGGTCAGTGTTATTAGGGCTTCGTTTGAGAACTTCGGTCTTACCGCAAACAACAATGTCCATTAAAAAAAATCTTACAACATACATAATAATCATAATCTGTATTCGCGACTTATTTGCCAAAAATGTAAACAAATATGAGTTTATGGAAAAATAACTTTAATTTCTACACAATAAAGTGCAGTTTACGCTACAACTTCAAACATTGTTATAATTTTTTCAGTAGTCCTAGTCACTCTGAAATCAACTTAACCTTTTGAATGTCTTAAGTTACACAGTTCGACATAAGCGATTGTCTTTCTATTGTGTCTCTAATTACGGCATTCGAGGAGTTTTTCATAGAGGCATTTTATACAAACATACAAGCCCTTATTTTTCGAAATGAATGAACCGATTTTAATGAAACTTCAAACACATAAGCAGGATACAAGGGTCTAAAAAGTTAGTTGAGAACATTTTCGAAAAATAGAGGAAAGGAGGGTAATTTGGAATACCATTTTGTTTCAGACCTGCAACTTTTTTTCCGTGAGGTAATAAGAAATAAAACCTTGATTTAATTGAAGCCATATTATCTTACTATGAATGTGCAAGCTATCAAAAACAATTAACACACACTGCTATCCCAAATTAACAACAGTATTCCACAATAACATCCTTTCCACTAGTGTTACAGTCAAATTAGACCTATTTTAAAATTTCCATAGAAACAGAGATTTCCAGTTATTTTTTTTTATTATGACATTTCGAAACAGAAACAGAACGCCACTTGCTATGATTCGCTTACAATCAATACACAATCTTACATCAGTTCCAGAATTTTAACATCCTGCTGATCTGAACATCCATTGCTCAATCAGCTACTATCAAACGGTTTTTACCTTCACTCACCAAAAAGCCACTTGCTTTGGGTCATAAAACATAGTGGGGTCAACAGCACTACGGGTCGTAAACGGGTGAGAAACGACTACAAACCGATATTACTGGACATAAGCACTCACTACGTAATAAACCTATGGACATTTTTTATTCTTGTTATCTCTACTAATACTATGAATTTGTAAGTCAGTTTGTTCCTTCTTGACACCTAAACTACTGAACCATTCCACCTTATCTTGGCACAAACTTAGGAGCGCCTCAGCTTAGCTCAGCGCACTGGGAAACAGCAATTCCGGGAAGTCATATTCTGCAGTCTAAAAAGGCCACTTTGGCAGAATCATAAAAGGATAACGTTATGAATCATAATGGACAATTAACTTTTAAGTTAATCGTATCAAATCCCATTGGTGAAGGATTTTACAGTATTTTTTTTTGTCTGTGCTAAAAGACCAATCCATCCAATCCAAATCCAATCTCAATCTCTTTGATTATACCTTCGTAGTGCAGCGAAAAAAAGAAAATTATTCATAATGTTATCCTTTTATGATTCTGCCAAGGTAGCCTTTTTAGACCCCCTGTCCTTATTCCAAATTATTTGTGGTCAACCCAACATGTCTTGTTCTTCCATACTTCTCTATTAGTCCTTATCTCGATCGTCTCTCCCTTTCTAGCCATATCACCTTTCACACAGTCCTTCCATCGCTTCGTTGGTCTTCCCCTACTCTTAGAGCCATCCACATTCATACTCAAAATTTTCCTCACGATCCGCTGTAAAACTTTCCCGCACATACAGCAACGCAGCAACACAGCAACGCTGCTTTGTGGTCCAAGCAGCGTTGCTCAAACTCAAAGCATTTATTTCAATTAAACCAATAAGAGGCACTTTTGAATTGTCAAGAAGTCGGTCAGTCAGAAAATATGAAGCTAGTTTCCCATTCCAAAGCGTAGGTACTTATGGAGAAGAACGGGCAAGAAACTCCATGGACACTCTTTTTAAATTATATTTTACAAAAATATTAGTTATACAGGGTGTTTGGTTCATCGTTTGCCAAATGGAATTGGCCGAAAGGAGAGGTCATTTGCTATCTCTTAAGGTACTGGGCCTTAAGAGATAGCAAATGACCTCTCCTCACTCATTCCTTGTTACAAGGGTTTTTTCAATACGACTTTTTAATTTTCATTTAGAAAAATACAAGAACTCTGCATTTAAGCTTAAATTAAAAAAAAGTTATGAGTATAGCCTTCAAATTTCATTTTAATTCTTATGTTTACTCTTGTATGGTTCTATGAAATCCAAGATTACTTGCTAATAACATATAGTTCCTTTTTAATAACTCACAAAGTTTTTGAAAAAAGGAAAAATAGACTTAACACTCAACTTTAAATTTCTGTAAAAAAAAAACTACAAGCGATCGGGATCTTCGAATTGTTTTAAAAAGTTCTCTAGTTTGTCCCCTTTCCAACGGTGTTCAATATACCAAAAAAACTTTTAATAACTTCAGTAATTCGCTAAATGTGTAATCGAGACACATCAGGCTGATATTCGATATTACGGTAAGAACACTAGTTTTCACATGAATAACATTCTTTAAGTAGGTGGATAGTGTTATCTCACTCTTACGCAGTATCTTATCTCTTTCTAGGATTCTAACTTTCCTCGAACTTGAAATTAAAAACAAACTTTTATTTAATAAGTACCTAATTATAAATTTTGTTCAAATTGTCCTCCACTATTGCGTACACACGCGCGACATCTTCATCTTAGCTCGACTGTAGTGGTGTGTAAACGTATTTCTGCTTAGTTAGTGACTTACGCGCTAACATGGAATGCAAACCCTTTTTAGCTCTACTGCGTACCTCACCGATGTTTTAGGTAACGGCTTTGACGTCACTCTGCTAGATATCATGTTATCCCGCATGGATTGTACTTTTTACAAATATTAAATAAAAAATACCCTTGGGAGAAAGTAATGCATTCTTACGCAAATTTTGTTTTTTGTAGGTCTCAAGAATCAAGACTATATGATAACCGTGTCCAGTTTTGTCGTTGTTTATTACACTCGGACGTGGATGATCCGGACTTTTTAAAAATAATTTCTACAAACAGACTTACCCTAATTATTAGCTCAGCTACCAATTTTCAGCTTCACTGGAAATGGGAACCTGTCTTTTGTTTTTCATCAAGACGGTTGTCCCGCTCACTGGAGATTACCCGTCAGGGACTACTTGGATGTTGCATTCCCAGACTCATGGATTGGGAGGGATGGTCCTATTCCTTGGCCTCCACGTTCCCCAGACCTAACTCCGTTAGATTTTAACGTCTGGGGACGGCCCAAAGAACTTGTTTACGCCACGGAAGTTGAGACTAGGGATGATTTAGTCCAACGCATTGAGGCGGCTTTCGTCACTATCAAAGCAGAAATACGTTTACACACCACTACAGTCGAGCTAAGATGAAGATGTCGCGCGTGTGTACGCAATAGACAATTTGTGTTCAAATTAGTGAGAACGATGCAAAAAATAAAAAAGACGTACGCGTTAAAAGCGTCCAGAGTACAACAAACAGTACTTAACAAAAGAACAATCCAAAAATAAAATAATTAAAAATAAAAATGCTGTGTTCCGATTTGAAAAATATGGGTGTTGGTGTCTGTACAAAGACATGCGCCATTCAGCTTTTTCTTCGTGATGGTAACACCAGAGCGATGTCTCTGGTTGCAGACGTTCAAATGCCCATAGCTGTATGTATTTCATCAAGAAAGCCTTCTGCTTGTTTTCCAGCGCACAATAACGACCTTGAAGAAGACAAAATTTCCCGTACACATGTATAAAATTTACTGCAAAAATCGAACAGTATACCTCCCCATGGAGGTACTGTTCGATTTTTGCGGTAAATTTTATATCGAATACAAACACAAAAAAAACCGGTGAAGTGCGTGTCGGACTCGCGCACCGAGGGTTCCGTACTATAGGTAGGCTACGGTTTTCGGATTTTTTCCTTTACTACATGAAATTGCTTCTTGCCAAATTTCAAGATTCTAGGTCAACGAGAAGTATAGGTTTTGATTCCCTTGCGAGTGTCAACATAATGCGGCTTAAACGGAACATAAACGCCCGTATCTTTTGATTGCGTTTACTTAGAAGTTTGATTTTTTCACTGCTTCAAGGGATTGGGTGCCCTAAGTATTTGATATTAATTTCAACTTGATAACTCAACGCGTTCTTGAGAAAAAGAGTCTTGACAGACGGACAACGAAGTGATCTTATAAGGGTTCCGTTTTTCCTTTTGAGGTACGGAACCCTAAAAAAAGAACAAGTTGGAGGAAAAAATTTATTATTCAATATTCATCACAATGAGAGTCACACCCAAGGGGCGATTCAAGTTACAGAAAACGTAATTTCATACCGTGCCAAAACCGGGGATGATTTTTGGGATCACCTTCAACCCACAAAAAATAGTCAGCTGCATAAAAGTGAAGGGAATATAAATGAACATGATTTTGCGATGGCACATCAGGGCTAAATTAGAATCTATGGTAAAATGGCAACGTGGTCAAAGGAGATATTATGCCCTTTTTGAAGGAAAATATAACTGCATTTTTGTTTATTGGAAAATCTTCTGCCGGAGCCAGGAATCGAACCCAATCCCGTACTAATAACATTAAGATTGTGGGTTAAGGTAAATGGGCAGTGGTAGACCGCGAAATTCAAATTTTCTTACGTTTTTTGCAATTTGCAGGTAAGTTTCAGGTTGTATCTTGATCAAAATATGATACGCGACAATAACAGGTACATATTTAGAGAATTATATCACAAAGTAGGCAAACGTGTCTACTTTGTGATTATATTCATTAGAATCATTAATACATCTTTCTAAGTTAGATTTCTACCATAAGCACTTTTTCATAAGAGATTGGTTCTTATCACGTTCTTATGGTAGAAATCTAACTTAGAATGATGTATTAATGATTCTAATGATTATAATTCTGTAAAGACGTATTTGTAGTCGGAAATTATACTTTGATCAAGATACAACCTGACTCTGACCTGAAAATTGCAAAAAACCTAAGAAAATTTGAATTTCGCGGTCTACCACTGCGCATTCGCCTTAAATTGTCCGTGGTAGGCACCTATAATTATCAACATAGCACACATTTTATTTTATTTTTACTTTATTGGGACATAAAACAGTTACACGTTACAATCACTATGTGACAAAATAGATTAAAAACTAAATAAACGTGTAACCCACACCAATGTCCGCAAAATAATAGCATAAAGACAAATAGTATAATGCATGCGATAATTTTACCGAAGAGTAAGAAGTAATCGGTCATATTTTTGGAATAATAGGTGCAAGATGGCTTTTTTTTCACATGTATCATAATGTACCATTACAGAATTATAATCATTAGGATCAGTAATACAACTTGTTAAGTTAGTATAATTGTCATCTCTAAATATGTACCTGTTATTGTCGCGAATCATATTATATTTTGATCAAGATACAATCTGACACTGACCTGCAAATTGCAAAAAACGTAAGAATATTTGAATTTCGCGGTCTACCACTACCTATTCACCTTAATATTTTATTTAGCATAAATGCTATAACACAGGCCTCATCTCGATGGGAGGGAGTGGGTGGAGCGATCCACCACGCGGGCCCAGTGCGGGTTGGTAGATTTCACATGTCTTCGAATTTTTGGTTCTAGGACATGCCGGTTTCCTCACGATGTTTTCCTTCACCGTTTTGAGAGCATCCGGTCGATTCTGTAAAAATCTCACCGTGAAAACTTAGGTGATGTGAGTTTGTTTTTGCTAGGAATTGACACTATTGACTCTCCACGCTCACTTCACCTAAGTTTTCACGGTCAGATGGTTACAGAATCGCACTGCTGTAGTGATTAAATAATTTAGACATAATAAAGCGCCTGTCGGGTTTGAACTTACGACCTACAGAGTTTTAGTTGGCAATCCATACTAATATTATAAATTCGAAATTAACTCTGTCTGTCTGTATGTTACCTTTTCACGCGTAAACCGCTGAACGGATTTCGATAACATTTGGCAAAGATATAGATTGCATCCCGGGGAAGGACAAAGGATAGTTTTTATCGACATACCTCGCGGGTGAAGCCGCGGGCGGAAGCTAGTATTTAAATAAATAAAAAAGTCTTTGACTGCGACAAACAGACACTAAGTTTTCCAGTAAAGCTTAAGAACACGATCCACGTGGGCGAAGCCGCGGGATTTAGTGGACCATAAAAATCCTGGTTGAAATTTACGATGTGTTTGACTGTGACCTTTATATCGCTACGTTAGGTAGGTATGTGCTGAAAGCTAATCATATTTTATGTGGTCTTCAAAGCTTTAAGTATGGTTTGTTAAATAAAATGGCGCGGATGATCTATTCAAGTATTTTTTTTATTTGGCACATTTTGTCTGTTGATGAGTTGAGATTTGACCTTAGGCTTGGGACATATACAGTAGTTTATTAAAAGAAAAGAATTGGGCTCCTGAAACATGGCAAAACATAAGCAAACAGATTTTCTTAACTCATACTTCAAGCAGGTCAACGACCACAGTGTTGTCACTGTGGTCGTTGACCTCCTAAAAAAACATCAAATCTTTTTATTTCATCTTGTTTAGGTATCGGTAACCATCGAGTTTGCGGACCTTAGCCAGCCAATATAAAATAACCCTGTGTTAAACGCAGAATAAAGTAATATGATCAGTATGATCTTTAGATTAACCAAACATTTTTCATCAATCACTCATTTCATTCATTTTTTTTTGTAATTTTAATTCCTTCATATTATTTTTTTCCTTCTTCTGTACCTAATGAATAGGCTATTTTTTTTCATTCATATAAAAACATAATAAAAACATCCGAATTTCATAATAAAAACAGAAGCGCAGCGGACGCGCGGCTGGTGCGCTTCTGTTTTTATTATGAAATTCTGAAAGGGTGACGGTCGCGCGACTGTCGCGCTGCTAAAGTCGCCTAAATGTGAAAGCGGCCTTATATGCTTTTAGAATGGAAATAGAATCCATAGCTGAACGCTGACCCCCAAAATACAGGTCCAGGCCTAGTTTGGGGGTTAGGATCAGTTTTGTGGCAATACATTCGTATTTATTTTATGATGACTGGTTTGTAACATGTAATTCTAAGTGTAATTTTTTTTTTTATTATTTATTTATAACGTTTATTAGGAGAGTACCTAAGTGTTTTTCTTTTGATTCTTTCCATTAAAATAAAACATTAACCCAAGAGCACGAACCAAAAACTTTAGTAGGTAATATCTGTAAAATGCAAATAACTTTTTGTCACCATGCATTTTCAACCCCGACTTTTACAAATAAAGCTAAGTGGTAACTTGGTGAGTGATGTTATCGTAAATACGTCGTACAAGTACGATATCGCATCGTGTCTAGTGCGTGCGGTTACCCGTTCGTTTTATTACCTTGTTTGGTTAACGGATGGTTTACGGTGTTGTAAACAGTCGGTGATTTTAAAAGTTTTGTCGTCAAAAAATCTGTAGCAAATTTGTTTTTTTGAAAACTGTACAATGCTGTGTGGTGTTTAGGAAAATAAGTGTTTAATTTAAGTGGCAGTTGGCAGGGCACATTACTCGCAGAATACATGGCTGAAGGGTTCTGGGGTGGCGACTGCGTACCGGAAGACGTACCGTTGGAAGACCTCCCAAAAGGTGGACTTATGACCTGCTGAAGGCCGCAGGAATTCACTGAATGTGGGAAACACAGAACCGGTCGAAGTGGCAGTGCTTGGGGGAGGCCTATGTCCAGCAGTGGACGTCTATCGGTTGAAATTAAGTATTTTGAGCTAAGTTTTAAATAGGATAATGACCGCTTTTGCTCATTACTTACAACACATTGGTATAGTACATAGCATTGGTACAGGTTCGCAACTCCTCATGCGCACTCCTACACACTCACTCACACTGTACACTTAGCAATGCTTACTAGCAGTTAACTTCATTCTGTATTATTAACACGCTTTTATTAGGTCGACCTGTATGTAACTAACTATGTAATGGAATCTGAGGTAACTAATTTAACCATCTTCCAAGGGTCGTAGCGTAATGAAAATTGGCAGCTGTATGTAGTTCTGATGACAATACAATAATATGGTACTGTCAAACTGATCTGATGATGGAGCCGGAAGATATGAACTGGAACTTCACGACGGAAAATCATATCATAGCTGTTTTGGATTTCTTAGATTTTTTTTTTTGTTTTTACGTGCGTTTATAAAAGCGTGCTTTCTAGTGTTTTCTGCTGCATGTATTGTATAGCTGTTAAATTGTAAATCCTTAATTGGCTGTAAGACTAGCTTATATATTTTAAGATAAAATTGCTAAGAGCTGTGGATTTTGTGATTAATAAATAAATAGTTTAACGTTCGAAATGTAAACGATTTCTTCGTATTGTAACAATTAAATTACTTTGTTAGCTTGAGCTCAAGGGAAAACTGAATTGATTCCGATTCTAGTTATAATTGGGCATGAGGTCCTGGATAAATTATAAAGAAATCGAAGAATAATATTCTTGAAAACGTTATGTATAGGCACAACCTGGGAAAGTTTTTGTTAACCATATGATTAGGGTTCCGTACCCAAAGGGTTGTCTGTGTGGTGCCGGACTTAAAGAATTGCACCACCCCTTACTTCCCGTGGATGTCGTAAAAGGCGACTAAGGGTCTTACCGGAGAATGGGCAGCAGCGTTTTCTATTTATTCCACCATCATACCATACTGCGATCGCCAACCCGCCTGCCAAGCGTGGTAATTATGGCAACCCCCCCCCCCCCCCCCCCCCCAAATTGGGGGAGGCCTATGTCCAGCAGTGGACGTCTATCGGCTGAAACGACGACCCAAAGGGTAAAACGGGACCCTATTATTAAGACTGCATTGTCCTCTGTCTGTCTGTCTGTCACCAGGCTGTATCTCATGAACCGTGATAGCTAGACAGTTGAAATTTTCATAGATGATAGATTAGATTAAAGATAAATATCATAGATTTCTCTTGCCGCTTTAACAACAAATACTATAAACAGAATAAAATAAATATTTAAGGGGGGCTCCTATACAACAAACGTGTTTTCTTCGGCGATTTTGTCTTGTGGTACGGAACCCTTCGTGTGCGAGTCCGACTCGCACTTGACAAGTTTATTTTTTGTTGAAATAGGTCGATATCACGATTATTCTTTTGTATTATTTTATAATCTTTCAACTGATCAATGTTATGTTCGTGCGTAATGCAAGTAGATTACAAAGTCTTTGTTATACATATCACTTCGACTTGCCAGGAAGTAGATGTCAATCTTTTTAATACTATTGAGCAGTTTAAAACAGCAATATTTTACATTGTCCATTACCTTAACATATAATTATTATTTGCATAAGTACCTATCTGTGAAAACTTGTGATTGGCTATATCACTATTGCATGCCTATTATTTAAAGAAAGTTTTCAAAAAAAAAAAAATAGAATGAAAAAAAATGAAAGAACGTACGTTTATTTGCGGCAAACATGACGCAGAGAAAAACACAAAAAAAAGAACAAATTGTAGAAAAGAGTACGTAACTTCCACGTCACGGCCTCCACAAAACGGCCAAATAAACAAATAAATTCATCACCAAGGTTAAGAATGATCCCAATCAATATTTAAACGAGATCACAACGATATGAGGATTGCTTTTATTTGTATCGACCGTCTACTTTATTTTATCTTTATTAGTTGGCTTTAACAAGACAAAATATTGCAGAAAACTCGCATATCTTACCCACAAATACAATTCAAATCTATACACATGATGAATTTATAAGACAGCCAAACATACATATATCTATAATAATCTCAAGTACCAATTTATTATCAATATTTATGGCTTCTATGAAAACTTATTTCATGTGTGTAAAGTTTCTGCTGACTCTAGGAGCAGTGTTCTAAGATCTACAATATTCGTAGGGCACACAGAGATTTATGTCCGATGCTTACGGAGCGGTGCTTGTAAAAACTGTCTAGATATTGTATGCGCGACAAGGGAGTATGGGGTGGCAACAGTTTTTGGTGTGACATGGATAAAACAACGGAGTATTTCTTTAAAAAAAAAAAGTTTGTCCATCGTAACTTTTTTTTTACAACTTGATTGATTGAAAATCAATCAAATTGTAAGCCTTTAGATTTGGTTTCCTAGAAAAGCGTTATTTTGCATCATAACGTTATTTACGACATGCGGCGAGTTTGGATGTTTGTGGGTGGGTCGCAGTCACACCTTTACAAAAAACTACGACCATCAAATACGCATTTGCCTAATCTGATCGTAATGACGGTTATAAAACGGTCATGGTACACAAAATCAACTAAAGCTTTCCATAAGTAATAATAACCTTCTACTACTTAACGATATATTATATAATTGAAAATTTATTTATTTATTTTATTTTATTTGGGAAACAAACAGGTGCAATAACAAATATAAATGTAAACGAATAGTTCAACAAAATCCAGAAACAGTTTCCACAGATTACTATACAAGTAAATTATATGTACCTAAGTGTAACAACAACCAGAAGTTCACACCATTAAAATTTACAGAATTTTGAATTTAATGTTATTCATCATATAACATTATTATTATTTAAATTTTACCGACCGATGCTGATTAGTCGATTACATAAAGACGAAGACAAACTAGTCTTTAAGGCACAGGGGATCCTAGTGTGGACGCTAGTGCGATTTGATTTTATAATTGCTCTCTTGAACAGAAACGTTTTATTTAAAAATTTTACCTAGTTACATCGCGATTTCTAATGAAATAACCCTCCAAAAACCTGAATTTTTACTACAGAACAAGGTTGTGGCGTCACGTAATTGTACATTTGTGAACGCATCTTAGAATACGTGGCGTCGCCTGTTTTGTTTTAGAGAAGTATTTATAAGTTAATCAGGAACGCACCCCTGTTAAGTGGCAACACGTATCTACTATCCGGGGCGCTAACCATAGCGTTCCTTATGTAGCAACGCTGTCTTGCTTGCCAACCGTCACGGGGCACGGACTAGATTAGTTAAATTGGTCCCTACTAGTTTTAATTAGTTATATTATGTGCTAAATATATACTGTAAGGTAACTAATTTTTCAACACACTTGCTCGTAAAGTGGCTCTTATTGAACCGCTTTTAGGTCCATAATGCAGTGTATTAAAAACGCGTGCTTTTTCTTTACTTTAATCCACATGTGCTTTATTTCCACAGATAACTATTTACTAGTCGGAGATGCGCGCTTTTTTAATCTCATCAATTCACTTTTTTTTAATAGTCTGTATTGTCCTTGGTCCCAAAATTAACTAATATTTATTTGGGACCTCGGACAATTTAAGGTGAATGCGCAGTGGTCTACCACTGCGCATTCACCTTAAATTGTCCGAAAAAATCTAAGAAAATTTTAATTTCGCGGTCTACCGCGAAATTCAAATTTTCTTAGGTTTTTGCAATTTTCAGGTCAGTGTCAGGTTTGTATCTTGATCAAAATATGATTTGCGACTCTAATGGTGCTCCCACACTGCTGTTATAAAATGTTTACAAACATTTTCTAACATTGTGATCTAATACATTTAACCAAAAAGGTTTTCAGATATCAGAAAGTTTTTCATGTTAGGTAATGTTAGTAAACATTTTATAACAGCAGTGTGGGAGTACCATAACAGGTACCTACATCTTTACAGAATTATAATCATTCGAATCATTAATACATCTTTCTTATGGAAAAGTTCTTAGGGAAAAAATCTAACTAGAAAGATTCTATTCTAATGACTATAATTCTGTAAATACATATACAGAGCGTTAGGTTAAACGAGGGACATACTTTGAGGGGAGTTAGTACTCATGAAAATGAGCAACTTTTACTATGGGGCCGAACCTGCAATCGCAAAAAAAAAAATCAGCTGTTCAGTACATTTTGACGAGCTATGCGAACATAAATGTAGGAAACGGCTGATTTTTTTCGCGATTTCAGGGTTAATCCCATATAAAAAGTTGTTCATTTTCATGAATACTAACTCCCCTCAAAGTATGTCCCTCGTTTAACCGTTTTTTTTGTATATTATAGTCGCGAATCATATTTGATCAAGATGCAACCTGATACTGACCTGCAAATTACAAAAAAACGTAAGAATATTTTAATTATCCACCTAAAATTGTCCGTGGTCCCTACCCGAAACCAAACGGAAAAGACCCTGACTGGCGTTCTATCATTGCGGATTCTCACTGAACTAATGTAGGTATATTTCTCTATCTCTAGGTATATTTCTATATTATCTCAATAGTACTTTCTAATTCCATACTAACTAAACTACAATTGTTTTTTTTTTTTACAATTGTTTTTACATGCTCTGTGGTCAGTGCTTTTATTTACACTTGCGCGCGCATTGCTAGTGCTGGTGCTGGCTATGCGGAAAGACAAAACCAGCGCGCCATTTTCCATACAAGTTAATATTTAACAATACAAGTCTGTTTTTTTCCTCACAAGTGTGTTGAAAAACGTCGTATGAAACGCGTGTGCATCGATCATTAGACTCTCGGCTTTCTTATCGCACTCGCCTGCGGCTCGCGCGAATAATACCGCCTCGAGCATAATGATCAACATAGCACACATGTATCATAATGTACTATAACCATCTTCCAAGGGTCGTAGCGTAATGAAAATTGGCAGGTGTGTGTAGTTCTGATGACAATACAATAATATGGTACTGTCGAACTGATCTGATGATGGAGCCGGAAGATATGAACTGGAACTTCATGACGGAAAATCGTATCATAGCTGTTTTGGATTTCTTAGTTTTTTTTTTGTTTTTACGTGCATTTATAAAAGCGTGCTTTCTAGTGTTTTCTGCTGCATGTATTGTATAGCTATTAAATTTTAAATCCGTAATTGGCTGTAAGACTAGCTTATATATTTTAAGATAAAATTGCAAAGAGCTGTGGATTTTGTGATTGATAAATAAATAAATAGTTTAACGTTCGAAATGTGAACGATTTCTTCTTATTGTAGCAATTAAATTACTTTGTTAGCTTGAGCTCAAGGGAAAACTGAATTGATTCATTCCAGTTATAATTGGGCATGAGGTCCTGGATAAATTATAAAGAAATCGAAGAATAACAAACCTGAAAACGTTATGTATAGGCACATCCTGGGCAAGTTTTTGTTAGCCATATTTTTAGGATTCGTACCCACAGGGTAAAAACGGGACCCTATTACTAAGACTCCATTGTCCTTCTGTCTGTCTGTCTGTCACCAGGCTGTATCTCACGAACCGTGATAGCTAGACAGTTGAAATTTTCATAGATGATGGATTTATGTGCGATGCTTACGGAGCGGTGCTTGTAAAAACTGTCTAGATATTGTATGCGCGACAAGGGAGTATGGGATAGCAAGAGTTTTTGGCACGACACGGATAAAATAACGGAGAATTTCTTTGAAAAAAATAAGTTTGTCCATCGTAAATTTTGTTTAATACTATTTGATTGATTTTTAAGTCTTAAGATTTGGTTTTCTAGAAAAGCGGTACCGTCATATTATATCAGCCGTCATGTAGATCTGTAATTTTCACCAGTATTGGTCATTGAGGTAAAAAAAAAAAGCTATGTATTTCGACAGCCGTTATTTTGCACCATAACGTTATTTTCGACATGCTGCGAGTTTGGATGTTTGTGGGTGGGTCGCAGTCACACCTTTACAAAAAACTACCATCATCAAATACGCATATTTTGCTTAATCTGATCGTAATGACGGTTATAAAACGGTCATGGTACACAAAATCAACCAAAGCTTTCCATAAGTAACAATAATCTTCTCCTACTTAACGATATATTATATAATTGAAATTTTATTTATTTATTTTATTTTATTTGGGAAACAAACAGATGCAATAACAAATATAAATGTATACAAATAGTTCAACAAAATCCAAAAACAGTTTCCACAGATTACTATACAAGTCGTTTCAGCCGATAGACGTCCACTGCTGGACATAGGCCTCCCCCAATTTTGGGGGGGTTTGCCATAATCGCCACGCTTGGCAGGCGGGTTGGCGATCGCAGTATGGTATGATGGTGGAATGCATAGAGCACGCTGCTGCCCATTCTCCGGTACGACCCTTAGTCGCCTTTTACGACACCCTCGGGAAGTAAGGGGTGGTGGTATTCTTTAAGTCCGGCACCACACAGACATCTACTATACAAGTAAATTATATTTACCTAAGTGTAACAACAACCCACCCGTGTTCCTTCCATAGCCCTTTATGTTCCGGAGCTAAGGAAGGAACACGGGTGGGTTTTAGTCAGTAAGAGTCTGACACTCCCTTCTGGTCCACCCAGAGCGGGAGGAGTCATTTGATGATTTCCCATCCACAATAAAAAAAAAAGTGTAACAACAACCAGAAGTTCACACCATTAAAATTTACAGAATTTTGAATTTAATGTTATTTATCATATAACATTATTATTATTTAAATTTTACCGACCGATGCTGATTAGTTGATTACATATAGACGAAGATAAACTAGGCTACACGGCACAGGGAATCCTAGTGTGGAGGCTAGTCCCATTTGAATTTATAATTGCTCTCTTGAACAGTAAACTTTTATTTAATAGTTTAACTAGCCACATCGTGATTTCTAATGAAATAACCCTCCAAAAACCTGAATTTTTACTACAGAACAAGGTTGTGGCGTCACGTATTGTGCATTTGTGAACGCAACTTAGAATACGTGGCGTCGCCTGTTTTGTTTTAGAGAAGTATTTATAAGTTAATCAGGAACGCACCCCTGTTAAGTGGCAACACGTATCTACTATCCGGAGCGCTAACCATAGCGTTCCTTATGTGACGCTCTCTTGCTTGCCAACCGTCACGGGGCACGGACTAGATTAGTTTAATTTGTCACTACTAGTTTTAATTAGTTATATTATGTGCTAAATATATACTGTATCCTGTGAATATAATACGAGTGGCAATTACAATATTAACTACAAGTTGGAGTTTCACTTCCGATCTTCGACAGCAACTTCACCTCCAATACTCGTAAGAGGAGACAGGTAGACCACCTTTCAACTATGTCCCCAAAAGGTGTACAGTCACGAGCTTTATTCAAAGGCGATTTTCTCCTTTATTTTTGGATGAAATTTTATATTATTAGGAACATAGGATTTT
Organism: Mesoligia furuncula; assembly: GCA_916614155.1. Classification (NCBI taxonomy): domain Eukaryota; kingdom Metazoa; phylum Arthropoda; class Insecta; order Lepidoptera; family Noctuidae; genus Mesoligia; species Mesoligia furuncula. The sequence continues at coordinate 23,994,726 of OU744800.1, read as the reverse complement.
CAAACCCATAGGTTTATGTAAAGTGTCGTATTTCAACGTTGCATTCGTTATTTCGTGAAAAAATCGCAATTTAAAGTTGCCAAGTGTTGACATATTCGTGATCGTGACTTTACCATATTAACGACCAGCGGGGTTATTGCGTAGGTAACACACTATCAATTGCAATGTCTTTAATTTTGATAATTCGACAACCTGCATTGCGGTATTTACGTTGCCAAGCGGACGAATTTTTCAAACAGGTGAAGCAATGGATTAGGAATACTTCGGATTGTGCAAGAAAGTGTGTTATGCAGTAGAGCTGCGGGTACTGGGCTGATCTCTGTAAAATACTCTACATATTTATTTTGTAACTAGCTGTTGCCCGCGACTTCGTTTGCGATCCAGGATAAAAAGTAGCCTATGTACTTCTCCAGGTCATGGTCTACCCCATGTGCCAAATTTCATCCAAATCCGTTCAGCCGATTTAGCGTGAAAGCATAACAAACAAACTTACTTTCGCATTTCTAATATTAGCAAGGATGATTGAAATGACACATAAAAATCATGATCCTCAATTTTCATCCACTTTCCTAAAATTACCCTATCACAAACCATAGTCACCCTACCCGTACATATTCTCAAATGTATTTGAATAGAAAGTGCAGCCAATAACAAGTTGTCTCGTGTTCTGCCGTTACTTGGGCGTCGTTTGTCGAGCAATGGACCGTGAACCTCTCCTTATAGCATGAACTGGTACTCCTACACCTTAGGAATATGGGTGAATTCCTTCCTTAGGTGAATGCAGTTCAAAACTTATTACATTCCTGACGAATAGTTTTTGGAGCAGTACCATCTATACCGGATGATTTTTTTTACCGTCTCGAAATTTTTACGGGGTGTTCTACCCATGAATATGAACAACTTTCACTATGGGACCAACTCGGAAATCACGAAAAAAAAATCAGCTGTTTCATACATTTTGGTCAAGTAGGTATTGAACTTGTGTATTAAACAGCTGATTTTTTTTTCCCGATTTTGGAGTTGCTCCCATAGTGAAAGTTGTTCATATTCATGGGTAGAACACCCCGTAAAAATTTCGAGACGGTAAAAAAAATCATCCAGTATATGTATACTTGCCTTCAGGTGGTGGGTGTATGGAAAATTTACTATTATGAATTTACAGCGTGTTCTTCATGCAACTAGCCTCAACTTTCATAGCCCTATTCTCCCAAATATCCCCAAAACGTAAATCACAAGGATACAGACGCTTAGCTGCATCCGAAGTGAATTAAAGGCTAAATAAACTTACGTAAGTGAAGTTTGACCTTAATTACTTGAGTCGCTGCATCCAAAGAGGTTTACAAACCCTGATTTTGCAAGAAATCCCGGTATAAGAATTATTTTAGATACATCATCATCTGCCTAGCCTTTTCCCAACTATGTTGGGGTCGGCATCCAGTCTAACCGGATGCAGCTGAATACCAGTATTTTACATGGAGCGACTGCCTATCTGACCTCCACAACCCAGTTACTGGGTAATACGATACCCCTTGGTAAGACTGGTTGTCAGACTTTCGGGCTTCTGACTACCGGTAAAGACTATCAAAGATCCGCGAATGACAGCCGGGCCCAACGGCTTAACGTGCTTTCCGAGGCACGGAGGGGTCACGGTATGTAAAGATGGTCACCCATCCACAGACCAACCGCGGCAAGCGTAGCTTAACCTGATCGATCGACCTGTGCGGCTGTTATTATTTAGCCACGGGCCCCTCATATTATTATTTTAGATACATAGCCCTCTAAAATATGGGCTTGACGCGCTGGGCGCCTATCTATTGAAATTCTTTTTTTTTAACGTTGCTTTAAACATTGTGTTGGACGCTTAGTGCATTTAGCAGTGTATTTACCTGTGAGGTAATTGATGAACACAAATATAATGGCAATCCATTGCAATGCCTTTCATTTTGTTGCCTTTCTCTCGCGTTCATTGAGTTATTTACGTTAATGAGCAGACGAGTTTTGAAAACGATTGAGATTAAGCAATGGATTAGGGATTTTATTAAAACCCTCGAATTGTGTTTGAAAGTGTGTTACGCATCTCTTCGGATGCAGCGACTCATGCACTTATGTTCACTTACTTCACTTAGGTAAGTTTCCTTCTTTCCTATTTTTATGATAAACTAGCTTCTGCCCGCGACTTCGTACGCGGATCCTGTTGCTTATGCCAGTCACAACGGGGTCGTCAAAATTGAAGATCTGAAACGTCTGATGTCGAATTCTAAGAGCCCGGGGACGGGACGGGTTGTAGTGTCAGCGAGACACCACAACCCGTTTGAATTTCCGCCTCAATGATATTTCTCTGCAGCGAGACGACTTTGAGCCAGGTCCCATTGCACAGTTTCGGCGGAGTGAGTTTCCGAAGAAGCATAATTGGGACACCGACCTTTAACTTAATGGTGTGCGCTGGTAGTCCACTTGCACTGAGGGAATTGAGAAATTCTATGGGGTAATGTGTGGCGTCATCTTGGTCGACAACAGTGTTTATTGAAGTGCAATTTCCCTCAATTTCCGCGAGAATGCATTCATTGATGATCGCTGAAGCTTGGTCGTTTCTGGGTGTTAAAATGGCTCGTTCACACACCCAAGAATTATGTTGGTGCGGTATCCTATTGATGTCCCCGTACACCAGGCGAATCAAATTTTCTAAGGTAGACACCACTCTCCCAAGTATCTCAGGTAGAACCACCTGGCCACCGTCTACTGATAGCGTTCCCTCACTCAATTTTAAGAGAACATCAGAAAATTCTTGGGCGTGTACATTCCCGCCAAGATGTGCTCTCATATTCATCGTTTAGCGCAACCTATGAATATGTGGCCATAAGAAAGAGTATTTCAACAAAGCATTCACCTCATCAGCCCTAGTTCCTCGCGTCACCACAGGCAGCGTTTGTCGGAAATCGCCGCTAAACAGAACTGTAACGCCACCCATCATTTGCTGGTTCCTGCGGATATCCTGCAACGTCCTGTTTACCGCCTCTACTGCTTTTCTGTTTGCCATAATGCATTCATCCTACACGATTAAACAGCAATCTTTAAGCACGCGCCCTTTGTCACTGTTGCGTGACACTCCACATACAGGTGTTTCATTACTCTCGAAATCTATGGGAATCTTAAACATTGCGTGCGCTGTTTTGCCACCAGGAAGCAGTGTTGCGGCGATTCCTGACGATGCTACTGCAATGGCAATCTTGTCTTGCCTCCTGACCTCTGCGAGAATGCCAGCGGTGACAAATATTCTCCCTGTTCCACCAGGAGCATCCAAGAAAAACATTTACCTTGGCCGAGCAGAGTCAAGGATGGTGTCGAAAATTTGCTTTTGCTCTGAGGTAAACTTAGAGACATGGTCATTGACGACGGTACTCATAGCTCTTGGATCATAATTTATTTCAGAGTTGTACTCTCTGTTTCCAAGCTCTTGTACATCCAGATGTTGTGGAGTCGGTAGCCCATAATCCACCAGAGAACTGGCGCAGATCGAAATGACCATATCTTGAAGTGAACTAAGGCAACTGTTTAGAACGCCCTCATCAGTTGTCTCAGTATTATCTTCAGTAGTGCGTCTCAGACCTCTTAGGAAGTCTTCGGATGGAAGATGCCGATATTTCTCCCACAACAAAAGCGGATTTGCAATACCGCAGAACACCAACATGACGACAAACAGATGTCGCAAACGACTGAGATTGTCACTAATGCTGGCCTCCTCAAGTGGTTTGTCCCAGTGCTGATCACCGTCGAGAAGGTGGCATACTACGCAAGCAGCGCGGTATGTGGGATACTCAATGTCATCGACTGTCCTTAGAAACGCAAATGATGTTGGGCGTAACATTCGCAAATAATAGCACTCGCCAGTATTTAGGTGCACAGTGTAAACCCGTCCCAATGCGGTATCCTTAAAAATTCCCGGAAACCCGTCCATGGCGTGTCCGCATCGACGTCGATTAAATACACCTCTTTGCTTGTCGTACGTGTAGTACGACGGCACCTCATCATAGGTGCGTGATCTAGTAAAGTTGTCCCCTTCACAGAGTCTGGAAAAGGCCAATTTCAGTCTATCAAAAAGTAATCTGTGAAGGCCAACAGGAAAATTAAACACATCAACCAACACAGACAACAAAGGTAACCCCCGTTTTTATAGCATGAGAGCGGCACATCGGCACCTATAACATCACCTTTTGGGAACAAAACCATAGCGCGATCTAACTCGACGCCAACGCCATCCATCTAGTTACAAAACGGAAACTACATAAATTATTTACCCAAATTAATTAAATTATAAATAAAACTAAATTGTCGTTAATTTAACAGACAACAACATTAGTTTTGCATTACAAAAAAATATGGTAACAGCAGCAAGGATCAAAACTAAGAATTACAGACTTAAATGAATTACCTACAACAAATATGCTTGGTAAGATATAGCTTAGAACCAAAAGTTTGAGTGGCTTCATGATAGTGTAGCTTGTTGTACCGCCAATCAATCTGTTTAGTAATATTGGTGTGAAACTCTCCATACAATTAGATATAACATGTGAAGTTCTCAGATTTCATAACAGTATCGTTCCTAATACACATAAAAAAAAACAAAATCTAAAAAAAAAGCATTTTACGATTTTTTAAAACAATATTATGGGATTTGAACTCGCACCATTTAGTACGGTAAACGGTCGCCTGACCTTACCGCTAAATTCCCCGTTGACATATTGTAGAAATAGCTGTTCCCTTGCAATTTATAATATTACTGCCCCGCTCCTTTATAAAAATAGCGTGATTATTATGTTCCCTGAGTTAAAGTTTTATTTTTAACTAAATAAATAAATAAACATGTCATTTTGTGCATTTAATTATTTTGTGCATTCAATTACGAACAAACACATTTTAAAATCAATATTGCTTACCTCCCATAACATACGGCGTGATAATATGTAGCCTAAAGCCTTCCTTGGTTTACTAAGAACATTTTTGCTGAATTTCAATTCAATCTATCCAGTAGTTTTGGCGTGAAGCTGTACCATACACACAGACAAACAGACAAACAGACAAAAATTCTAAAAATTCACTTTTTGTCATCAGTTACGTTTTTCTAACAAAAGCCACTTATTTTTTCTCGAAAATTCACAATGTACAGTTTTTCTTTCGTTACTGTTTTATTATATTATGATAAATAAACATTAAATAATTTGAATTTAGGACTTATAACTTTTATTGAAAACGGTTTTAAGTCTTTTGTATATTATTGATTGTAATATTTATGACAGAAATTGCCCATAACCAGTACCGTTTTAAAGCAATAGAGTATGGCCATAAAAATATACTTATAAATTATAAAATATTTTTTTATCTTTTCTGAGTTCAGTTGATCAAAATCGTATGTGAGGTTAATATTTTGTATTTAATTAGTTATTCATTCGATTTTATTGCATATTGTTTGAATGGAGTATTTTAGTAAAAGTAGTGTTGCCAATTTTAAGAACCTCCCAAAGACAGACGCTGAGTTTAAAAAATAATTTCAACTATGACATTCTTCCTGGGTCATTGATTCCGTTTTAGTCATGATCTGGCAGTTGGAGTAATTTATACGGCCTACCCAAATGTCCCTTCTTTGGTATTGTTCGTTGAATCGTTGAGCTCCTTAAGTTCTGCGTTGAGCTGCACGTTTATTGACAAATGGGTGCACTGACTGGACAGGTCCACTCAATCTGTGTGGTTATTTTCTCAAAAGAACATTTCAGACACCTTTATACATGTTCTTCACATGTTCTGACCAAGATTATGTCTGGGTTTTAAAAGAGATTGTGACCTCCGAGTTTCTTTCGGCCTTTCTTCTCAGAGTTGTCAGATAGGAAACGCCCTTCTCATCTAGTTTAAAAAAATATGTTTGACGTGTAAAAGTGTTTTTTTATCATTTGTCCTCCTTATTATTTTTTAATTAACATAATCAACTTAATATATATTATACTTTCAACATCTTCAAAAAATATAATATTAAATTAAATCCATATATTTCAGACTAATTATTTGTCCATAGTACTTGTTAGTATAGTTAGATTACTTTACTAATTAAAACTTTTTATATTATTGACAAATTGCATAGTCAGGGTGATTAAGATTAAATGTTGGTAATACTATCACGGGCAATGTGAAAGGTGAACTGCCAAAAGTGTCAAAAGTGATGAAAAGTGTCACTCACTCACTGTCAATGATTATTTGTCAAAAAAAGCATCTCGTGCCGCATTATATTGTATTTGTAGTCTTTGATCTCATGACGGCCGACCTGCCGACCAGCACTCCGCAGCTAACATTGTTTTTACTTGTGTATTGATAGTTGTTGAGTTTGTTGTGCTAAAAAATAACTTATCATTGCGTTGACATCGTGTCCAGTTGAGTCTTCAGATTTCTGCACGGTCAAGAATTCTTATGGAGACCATTGTACTGTTTCTATGCTGTGGATTGTGTAGAACGGCCTGTGTCCTCTGTGCAGTAAATCACCAACGATTTCGGTAAAAATGTCACGCTGTGGGAGCTGTGTCTACCCCGTCATCAAGTCGGGGAGGCAACGGATATAATGGAAGTCTTCCAGCACCATTTGTATTTTGTTATTTATAGCTAATACTAGAAGCTGTTTAACTATGTTCAAAATATACATTTAAATGCATCAGGATGAGGAAAGTGGTGAAGTGTGTTGTACCACTCACTTGCGAACGATCACAAGAAAGACTGAAGCTGTGGCGACACAGTGCTCCCTTACGCAAACGTTTCGTTCCACCGTGACATGAGTTACCTCCAGACCCTTGGCCGAAGTAAGGAAAACCTGTTCAGGTGGAGATTCATAGACGACTCTGCCTTGGAGTGTAAATGTGGTGCTGATCCACAAACGATGGGACACTTAATATCGTGTCCCGTCTGCTGCATGTTACTGGAACTGATGGACGCTGGTGATGGCGGCAAACAAGTAGCTGAATTCTGGGCCGAGTCCATTTAGATTGCTATCGACACGCTAAGAAGAAGATGATGAGATGAGAATTAAGAACCACCAGTTATACTTTTCTTAGTTTGATTTGATTTTGTTTGTGGCTTTTGCCTGTCTGTGACAATATGTGTATTTTCTATTAAACTAATACAATATGTATATTTTCTATTAAACTAATGCTAAGATCAATTTCTTTACAAAATATGATATATCTATTATATTTATTTTTAGATATCAGTCGTATTATTGGGAGCATGTCAGTAGGAACGGAATATGCGAAATTGAACTAGCAAACAACGTTGAGGTTGACTTGCCGTTGGTACTGGGAACGGACACGTATTTAGTAAGGGGAAGAATTAAGTCACGACATGTCAGCAGAAAGTTTACGCTTACATTTTAGTTAATAGGGCTACAAGTAACTCAGTAGGTGACATTACTAGCTATTATTGAAATTATTTGGTGGGTATTCAGACGATGGGATGCTGTGCTCTCATTATGGCCATTTTGTGGTATCTTAGTTGGGCTCGATTTAGGTCTGTTGAGCCACCGGCTCCGCTTTTAGACGACACATTTTATGAATATGATGATAATATGGACCAATGAAACTATTGCATTCCTATATTCAAGCATTTAATTTTCTATTTCCTATCATAACCTACATTTAGCATGAGCTACCTTTGTAATATTATTTAATTGGGATCATTAATTGATTTATTGGAACTATTTTTTGTTGTTTTATGTGAATCTGTTGTAAATACTATTTGATGCGAATTAAAACCTCTGATAAGCAAAAAGGAATATATAAGTTTAAAATGTGTTTTTTGATATTCGATGTACTTGTCATCTATCAAATAAAATTTTACACAGCTATAAGACGATTTTTCCCTATAAATTCCAACACGTTATCAGCACGAGAAAAAAAAAGCTTATAGGAAAAACAGCGAATCTTATTACAAATAGTATGTAAAAGGTTTTTTTTTGTGTGTTGTTGAATATTTTTTCGAGTTTTATTTGTTTTACGTGATGTCCAGTGGTGATTCTGTAGCGAACAGATGGTCTTCTTCATCAATACCCTCGCTCTTCCTAACTAATAGAGATGGGTACCCTTCGTGGAAGTTCAAAATGAGGAACTACTTAATTCATGAAGATTTGTGGTGCACAATTAATGGTTACGATAAAGGAGATGCCACCCCTGAACAGGTAAAATCTCGAAATGATAAGAGAGCACTAGCAAAAATATGCTTAACAGTAGATGGCTCTGCAATAACGCATATTAGGAGTGCAAAGTCTGCTCTAGAAGCCTGGAAGGCATTGCAAGATGCTTATGAAGATAAAGGCATGGGCAGAAGGTTGGCTTTAGAGAGAAAGTTATATAGGCTCTCGCTAAATGAATTTCAAAATATAGAAATGTACATTAACGCTGTTTTGAGTACTGCACAAGATTTGGCTGACATCGGCAAGGTAATTGAAGATGCTTCGATTGCTGCGATTTTATTAGGAGGTCTCTCTTCGAAATACGAGCCTCTAATAATGGCATTAGAAAATAGCAATGTAGAAGTAAGTACCGAGCTAGTTAAAAGAAAGCTACTGAATGAAATGTCAAAGACTGACTCCACAGAAAGTGTTGCAGCTTTTCAACTGCAAAATCGATCTGACATTGATGTTCATAAAACAAAGAAGAAGAAACCTATTGTATGCTACGAATGTAACAAACCTGGACACAAACGTCCTGCCTGCCCTCTACGCAATAAGGTAAAGAAAGGCGTTAGTTCATCAGACAGAGACAGAGAGATTACTTCTTTTAGTGCTCTAGGTTCTTCGAGTTTGGAGATAAATAAGTGGTTTATTGATTCTGGTGCATCAAAACACATGTCTCCTAGACGAGATTGGTTCAAGGACATCAAACCATTAGAAGGTAGCACTGTTACTGTTGCCAACGGTGAGAAGATAGACTGTGGTGGTATTGGTGACATATCTATTAACACTGTGTGTAATGTGGTAAATAGCATCAAAGATGTAGCGTATGTACCTAAACTTACTAATAATTTGATTTCTGTCAAGAAAGTCGTAGACAAAGGTTTTGTAGTACTTTTTGATAAGAATGGTTGTAGTTTTTATAAAGAAAATGATTTTTCTTTTGAAGGTGAGGCGATTCTACATGGTTCTGCTAGTGGTGGACTGTACACTCTCGATTGTACAACTAATTCCCTCCAGAATGTAGCGTACGACGTGCACTCTGACTCGTTGAGCAGGTACCTGTTATGGCACAAACGGTTAGGTCATTTATGTCGTATTGGTATGAACCAATTAAAGAATTCTCACGTAGGTATAGATTATACTGAAATAGATAAATCGAGTTGCGTTGCCTGTGTTGAAGGCAAGCAAGCAAGAAAACCTTTCAAGACGATTGCGTACAAGAAAGCTGTCTCAAAGCTAGAATTGATCCACTCAGATTTATGTGGACCAATGTCTGAGACATCATTCCAAGGTAATAAGTATGTTCTCATTTTCATAGATGATTTTTCGCGGATGATTTATCCTTACTTTATTGCTTCTAAAGCACAAGTTAAAGAAAAGTTTTGTATTTTCCAAGCATTAGTGGAAAGACAAACCGGCGCTAAAATCAAGAGATTGAGAACTGACTGCGGAAAGGAGTATGTCAATAAAGAGCTTACGGATTACTTAGCTACAAAAGGAGTGACGCATGAGACTACAGTAGGGTATAGCCCTCAATCAAATGGAGTAGCAGAAAGGACAAATCGTTCTATCGTGGAAAAAGCACGGTCTATGCTAGCTCAGAGTTCGCTATCCAAAGCGTACTGGGAAGATGCCTTCAAGACTGCTGTATACCTGAGAAATAGGTCACCACATCGGGCTCTTGAAAGAAAAACACCATTTGAAAAATGGAATGGCAATAAGGGTGATTTGACCCATTTGCGTGTGTTTGGGTGTAGAGCACTTATACAAGTTCCGGCTTGTCAACGGAAGAAACTAGATCTGAAGACTAAAGAAGTGATCTTTGTTGGATATTCAGAAGATCCAAATGGTTATTATTTCAGGGATTCTTCAAATCCAAGAATTATACAGAAGTCAAGAGATGTAACATTTTTTGAAAATCATTTTTCACAATTAAAAGGTAATGCTGTTGAATCTGTGAAAACGGAACCAGTCATTTTAATTGATGAGCAGCAACCGCAGGATGAGAATGAAGTTCGTCAGGAAAATAATTCTGTATGTAGCGATGATGAAAATGATTATAATTCAGCAGAATCAGAGGATCCTACAAGTCCTGAATGGATAGAGCCAGCTGTGGATCAGCAAGTAAGTAGATATCCTTCTAGGATTCGTAAACAACCGGATTTCTTCACCTCTAAGGTATTTGCTGAAGAGATTATTGAACCGAAGAATTATCTCGAGGCAGTGAATGCAAATGATGCTGATAGATGGCAGTTGGCAATGACTGATGAACACAATTCTTTGTTAAAATTAAAAACCTGGAAGCTTGTTGACCGACCTAAAGGAAATAAAAAGGTCATACCTTGTAAATGGGTCTACAAATTGAAAATGGATGCTGACGGAAATATTATGAAGTATAAGGCAAGATTAGTGGCTAAAGGTTTCAGACAAGTAGAAGGTGTTGACTACAATGAAACGTTTGCCCCTGTAATTCGTCATTCTTCACTCCGTACATTGTTTGCTTTAGCTGTAGAAATGGACCTACAAATGAGACACTTGGATGTTGATACAGCCTTTCTAAATGGAGATCTTGAAGAGGAAGTATTTATGGAACAACCTCAAGGTTTCGTAAAGAAAGGACAAGAAGCTCAAGTTTGTCTGCTGCAGAAATCCTTATATGGGCTCAAACAAGCACCACGAGCATGGAACATGATGTTGGATAAAACACTGTTGAAGTTAGGTTTTGAAAAAACTCCTTGCGAACCATGCGTGTATAAGAAACTTTTTGGTAAAGAGTTGGTCTTATTGGCAGTTTTTGTCGATGACATTATTGTCTTTTACCAAAATGAAATAACATTTGACACTGTCAAACATGTTTTGAAAAATATTTTTTCAATAAAAGATCTGGGAGAATTAAAATATTATCTTGGATTAAATATTCATAGAAGCGATGATGGTAAAGTAAAAGTTAGTCAAAGAACATTCATTTTAAGTTTGCTGAAAAAGTTTGGTATGGATATGTGCAAGACGGTTGAGACGCCATCAAGTCTGAAGAAGCTGAGTACTGGAAATGGAGAAGGCGAGTATCCATTTCAAAGTTTAGTTGGATCCCTTATGTTTTTGGCAGTAAACACTCGCCCGGACATAGCATTTGTGACGAGCTATCTCAGTCAGTTTAACACAAAGTTTAATAAAGAACATTGGCTAGCACTAAAGAGAGTGTTGCAATACTTGAGAGGTACAATAGATTATGCTCTTACTTACATAAAGACTGGAGAGTACCTTAAGGGATACACGGATTCAGATTGGGCTAACTGTAGCATGGACCGAAAGTCATGTACTGGCTACTATTTTATGCTGGCTGGAGGTCCTGTAATGTGGCAGGCTAAAAAGCAGCAGACGACTGCTCTGTCATCTACTGAGGCGGAGTATATGGCACTAACCGCTGCAGCTAAAGAGGCGTGTTACTTAAGACGATTTGTATCGGAAATAACTGGTAAGTCCGATACTGTTACTTTGTTCAACGACAGTCAGAGTGCACAAAGTTTAGTGCATAACCCTGTCAATCACGAGCGAACGAAACATATAGATACAAGATATCACTTTATACGGGAGAAGGTATCTGACGGTATTATAGATATTAATTTCGTCAGATCAGATTTGAATTTTGCTGATATGCTAACAAAACCGTTAGGGCGTATTGCACATAAGAAATGTGTAGCTGGTTTAAATTTAGCATAGGTTTTGATAATGTGGTATTTTTTTTTTTCTCTTTCTTTTTGTTTTCCCTAGAGAGTTTTAATTGAGGGCGGATGTTGTAAATACTATTTGATGCGAATTAAAACCTCTGATAAGCAAAAAGGAATATATAAGTTTAAAATGTGTTTTTTGATATTCGATGTACTTGTCATCTATCAAATAAAATTTTACACAGCTATAAGACGATTTTTCCCTATAAATTCCAACAGAATCAAATCATATTGTTGTAAAATACTGTTTTTTTGGTGGAAGATTTGTTACAAAACTAACCTCAAAACTGAGCAGAAAATGAAAGAACAACATAAACCCCACCAAATAAATGGATAATTGTAATTTCCTATGAAAGTGCGACATTACCCCTCTTTTATATCCAATTTATGGTAGCATACAAAATTGTTTGATGCGCAACGGCGGTCAGTAGAGAAATGAGCAATTTCCAGGGCATATTGTATTTATGATTTCAATTTTATCGCATGTGATATTATGTGACATTACGTTCGGACAAGTTATCATTTGGACAAATGATGATTAGGACAATAAAAATTATGGCACTTTAGATTATGGATAAAAAAGGTAGGTAACACAATAGAGAACCATTAGAGAGTGCTTTACGAGCGAATTTTGTTTTGCCTCCTTTCTTCATTTGTTTCTATTGTTATACTCCTGCTAGTACAGAGAACCTACTTAATCTGGGGGTCTGGGGGCACGGGAGTGCCCCCGCCAAGACCAGCCAAGCGAAGCGCAAGGGCACTACCTACCTTTTCTCGAAGCACTTCGTCGTATTTTTGAACCCTCTTAACTTGGGTTTGGATTATACCAGATAAACAAAATTTTCGGAATATGATGCCAGTGGTTGACTTATTAAACCTATAAAGTTTCAATTGCATAGCTCTTATACTTTAGATTTTATTGATATCTAAAATACCCCGATTTCGTCACTGACTCACTGACTGATGATCATCAAAATTCTTAAGGTACTTCCTGAAGTCCTAGAAAGCTGAAATTTGGTATGTAAGCTAGTAATAGTACACAAACAACAAAAAAATATTAAAACTTGAAACTTTTACCCCCCCAAAAAAAAAAAAAATTCCGTAAATTTTGATGCTAGAGGTCTGAAAATTTATATAGGGGGTCCTTGTTATAAATAAACCCCAAAAAAAGAAAGAAAAAATGAACAACAGCAAAAATACTCGTATAAATATCATAAGCAACTTACAAAAAGAAATGAAATCCCACAAAAACATTTCATGTTAAATGTTGCCAAGACGAGACCATGTAGCTCGCACAGTCAAAAAGTAATCAGATCTCATGTAGAGCCAAGCTTCTAACTCTACACGCCCTAACTCTACAAGGCCTGACTTCGCAAACTCTACACCTTAGTCAAAATAATATAGCTTGGCCATTTCGCTACATTCACATGAGCGTAAGGTGAAAAACTCTCATACTGTTAATGGTTCTTGTAGTAACGAAACGGCCAAGCCATATATTTTGACTAAGGTGTAGAGTTTGCGAAGTTAGGTCTTGTAGAGTTAGGGCGTGTCGAGTTAGAAGCTTGGCTCTACATGAGATCTGATTACTTTTTGACTGTGCGAGCTACATGGTCTCGTCTTGGCAACATTTAACATGAAATGTTTTTGTGGGATTTATATACCATTGTATAAATAAGTCAACGGAGAATAATTCTGTACTTAAAAAAAAAATAATTTAGATAATGTAGTAGAAACGAAGAAAACATCAAAATATTTCGAAAAAAATTCCCGTCAATCAATTGTGAAACTTGAAAACATTGTAGCTTGCGAAAAAATCAATTACTTGAGTAATTTTTTTTGTTTCACTCATTGGAGGAACCCTATTGCAAATGGCTCTTTTATTTAAGTAGTTTTTTTTATACGATCAAATGAGCACAAGTCGTGTACTTTTGGATTTTCAAATTTTTTTTAGGATCTTAACTTCGATGTAAGTATACTAATTATTATTCAAAACGTAACCGTTCCTAGTCTTTCCCGTTGTCGTTGTCTTTATGAAAGGACTGTAGGGTGGGATATATTACGACATTTGCAAGTTATGGGTGAGCAGCTGTCACTAATTGTACTTGTTTACGAGCGTGCCCTAAATCTTTAAATGTTTTTGGCTAACACACTCCCATCAGTTTTACCTACGTAAATAGGATGCTACCAAGGGATTAGTTAAAATGAATACTTAAGGGTCTTCAGTCTTCGGATAAGCACTATCAGCTAGATGAATAGTTTATAGAACAAAATTGTACTGAATTTATATCCAGATAAGTTTAGGAATAACGCTACGCTGCAATAGTAGCCGCTAACAAGCCTGCTGAGTTGCAAAATCGCAGGTAAAACTAGCGGAAAAACCAAAAGGGGGTAAACGGAGCCGGTCGAAACCCAACAAGGTTTTGAAAAGACAGGATCCAGAGAAAGACACGTGCGACAAGGATGGTTTTATCAAGGTGGAGGAGAAGAAGAAGAAGCCTCCTTGTCGGAACCAATGCGGCACCGCTCTGGCAGGACCCAACATGCTGCTGCGTCCAGCAATACCGACGACGCAGCTGTACGTGTCCAGACCACCACTCCACGAAGGTTGAGGAGGTCGTGGGGTACATGCGTGTGAAGACCAACTGGACTTTGAGGGTCGAGAAGTTGGAGTCGCGTCACAACACGATCTTCAAGTCGTTCATGGTGCGTGTTCCGACACATCATCATCTCTCAAGGAAGAGTTCTGGCCGAAGAGTGTTGTGTACCGCCCGTTTCGTGGCCTGACACCAGTCAGCGAAACACGACGCAGACACTTCGTGTTCGTTAGTTTTTTAGTGTACTTAATTATAATGTTGTATGTATTTATAGTATTTTTAAGTTATTAATATTGTATTGTATATGTTTTATATGGGCCTTGATGCCTGAAATAAATGGATAAATAAATAAATAATAACTTTATCCGGAGGTGAATAAACCGAATCAATTAATCTGCCCCGCCTTTTCCCAACTATTTTGTGGTTGGCTTCCGGTCTGACCGGATGCAGCTGAATACCAGTAGGTATTTTACATGGTGTGACTGCCTGTCTAACCTTCAGATCCCAGTTACTGGGTAACACGATACCCCTTGGTAGGCTTGGTTGTCAGACTTTTGGGCTTCTAACGACCCGTAACGACTGTCAAAGATTTATGAATGACAGCCGGGACCAACTGGGTCACAATATGCAAAAATTACCCATCCATGAACCGACCGCGGCAACCATAGCTTAACCTTCGGGGCGACCAGACGGCACCGACCGGCAGACTGGATATAAAAATAATAAAATAAGTATTTGATTAATTCTTAAATATTATATTTCCCTGTTTCTATTTTAGGATAGTGAAGATACTGATCAATTTTCCTAAGGTTCTAACGACAGTAAAAGCTAAAGTAGTTACTAAGGCAACGAAACGAAACGAAACGAAGCGAAGAAACGAAAACGAACGTAAACGAAACGAAGCGTAAACGAAGTTTGTCTTTAAAGACTACTTATGAAATACTTTCTAATTAAAAGGATGTTGATGACCCGCTTTTTAACGAGAAAAATAACAGTTGTTCAAAAGAAAAATAACAGTTTCTACTGACATGAATAATTTTCAAGTTTTGTGATAGTCGTGACAAACAGTCTTGCTAAGGGGTATTAGATTCCTCTGTAACTGGGTTGTGGAGGTCAGATAGGCAGCCGCTCCATGTAAAATACTGGTATTCAGCTGAATCCTGTTAGACTGGAAGCTGTCTCCAACATAGTTGTGAAAGGCTAGGCAGATTTATTAACTTTGATAATTTTTATTTGAATGATAATAATTTATCACAATAATGGTAACATAAACTTCCTAAGTTGGTGTGAAACATTCATAGGTCCCACGACTAAATAGCTGAAAAGCCTAACCTAACATCACAATAATATAGCGTAACTACTTGTCTAGACAATAACTTGGGGTACTTAGACAGTTGTATTAGCAGTATAGTTTCCTGACATCGTTACATATAACTGCCGTATCAAGTAGTTTCGGTTAGTAACGAGACTATAACGGTTATTGTCATTATCTTTATAGTTATACAACCGACATAGACCGATAACGGAAGTGTTTTATTGGTTTTATACTTTGTAAACAAACTTAAGTGGCAGTGGGCAGGGCATATTGCTCGCAGAACAGATGGCCGATGGAGCCGAAAGGTTCTGGAGTAGCGACCGCGCACCGGAAGATGTAGCGTTGGAAGGCCTCCAACGGTTTTAGTCAGTAAGAGCCTGACACTCCCTTCCGCTCCACCCGAGCCGGAAGGGTCATTTGATGCCTTGTAAAGGTGAAGTAGTGTTGTCGTATGTCAAATTGTAGTTTAGTTAGTATGGAATTAGAAAATACAATTGGCATAGAGAAATATACATAAGTTCAGTGAGAATCCGCAATATAATAGAACGCCAGTCAGGGTCTTTTCCGTTTGGTTCCGGGAGGGACCACGGACAATTTCTTAAATAAATTTTAGTTCATTTTGGAACCAAGGACAATTCAGACTATTTAAAAAAAAAAGTGAAATATGGCCCGCGGATTCCTTTTGGCATGGAGTTTCTTTGATGACATTTAAAAATGCGCACAAATCTCCGACTAGTAAATTTTATAGTTATCTGTGGCGTTCCCTC
The DNA here is from genome assembly GCA_916614155.1 of Mesoligia furuncula. Classification (NCBI taxonomy): domain Eukaryota; kingdom Metazoa; phylum Arthropoda; class Insecta; order Lepidoptera; family Noctuidae; genus Mesoligia; species Mesoligia furuncula. The sequence continues at coordinate 23,978,119 of OU744800.1, read as the reverse complement.
ACTAGTGCGGTAAAATAAAGTAAAAAGCACGCGTGTTTAATACACTGCATTATGGACCTAAAAGGGGTTCATTAAGAGCCACTTTACGAGCAAGTGTATTTAATAAGGTACCTTAACCATTGTAGCTACAGGAAAACGTTCTGAGGAGACTGTACTTAACTTTTTGAGTAATTGCTACCTGTATTCACAGATTTACAATAACTGGTACAGTCAGTTAGAAAATCGTCAATACTCACGTACCTGCTCATACTGCCCTGTCTCTAAAACCTAGCCTGTTTTCTATCTATATATTTAAATATAATTCAAAGTCCTGACTGACTGATAATATCAACGCACAGCCTAAAACGATACAGACATGAAATTTTAGAGGGTGTGTTCTTTCTGAAGAGTTGATATCCACTAAGAAAGGGTTTTTAGAAATCCACCCCTAAGATGGTAAATTGGAGTAGGGTGAAATTTCACGCGGGCAAAGTCGCGGGCAGAAGCTAGTTATTTATAATACCGAACATTCAAAATTATGTAAATTGTCGAGCCCTGTGAAATATCTATGAGTAAATATCAGCTGACTAAATAGGGCTTAAATGTCTTCAAAATAGAGTACCTCTAACACGTCTTAAAAGCCTGCATCCCTTCGGTAAATATTTGTTAAGATCCAAATCGGCAAGATTCTAACGATTTGGAATGACGTTTACGAAAGCCCAGGATTGCACGGGCGATTATTTTTCGGGCTACTGGACTTTGAACGCATAGCTCAGCGTCGAGAGTTGAAAATCTCTTTTTGTCTTTTTTTGATGCGCTGGGATGCTCTCTGTTGGATTTTCATTGCTCGGCTCAACCCCAAGATTTGAAAATCCAGAGCGCGATAAAATCCCGCCCTGGGGGCCTAAAAAGGCCACTTTAGAGAATCATAAAAGGATAACATTATTAATCGTAATATGGCGAAGACAGTCCGTGTGTTCCTTTTTTTCGCTGCATTACGTAGGTATAATCAAAGAGATTGGAATTGGATTTGGATCGGATTGATAGGTATTTAAGCAGAGGCAAAAAAAAAAAAACTGAAAAATGTTTCACCAATGGGATTTGATACGATTAACTTAACGGTTAACTATTCATTATGTTATCCTTTTATGATTCTGCCATAGTGACCTTTTTAGGCCCCCTGATTACGTACGTGCGAACATGGGTCCTATACAATAATCCCACGATGCAATGTAAATGTATATTCTGTTTTCTGATACTCTCAATGTTTGCAAACGACAGATTGATAATTCTAATCAAACAAGAATTTAATGCGTCTCCTAATCGTCGTGATTTTAGGGCTTTGCAAGTCTAAATTAAAATAATGCTAAAGAATTTATAGTCTAACGCCCTTACAATATTCGTTGAATAGCATTGTACTCATTATTATGACCAACTTTTACTATGGGAACAAACGAAATCGCGAAAAAAAAATCACCTGTTTCCTACATTTTGACGAGTTATACGAACATAAATGTAGGGAACAGCTGATTTTTTTTCGCGACTTCAGGTTTGGTCCCATAGTAAAAGTTGTTCAAAATGATGAGTACAATGATCTCTTAAGAGGTTGTTAATGTTTTACCAATAACCCTGTATAGTTACACAACCCTTTGTCTTCTTCTTTCGAAAGTCAAATTACTGACGACTGAAAGAGAGAAATCGGTGTGTGTTTATTCATCTGATATAATATTATTAGGTAAGAGAGCCGGGCTCTTCCCGTTATTATGATTATTTTTTGTAGGTACTGGACTATATCTGTTCAAGTTCATATTTCAACTGTTTTTATGAAAAGAAGTTTTAAATGTACTTAACTTTACATGCAACGGTATAAGGGTCATGAGGGTCATGACCCTTATACCGTTGCATGCACCCAGAAACTCAATATGTTGCGTGTGTTTCATTGCGCGCTACTGTAAAAGCCATTTTCCACACTAAAAATAAAAGTCGTTGCCCAGTAATCATTTTTGCCCCATGTACGGCCGAACAAGCTATTTGGTATACAGGTAGCTAAAATGCAACTACTTTTAAACAATGATGTTGGATGCTATAAGCTGAAAAAGTTATAACGCACAAAATAAAACTAAATACTGGCAGTGTAGTGTAAAGATTAATATTTTTGCCTGTATACCAAATAGCTTGTTCGACCGTACTTCTTAGTTTGATGTTCAGAATGCGTGGATGACGGCTTTGTGATTTGTCTTTTTACTTTTAAGAACTAAAGTAGTAGGTATTACTAGAGATAGTTGGGAAAAGTCTAGGCAGATGATTGTCTTTTAACAACGAAAGTTTTTTAAACTTTCAATAATTTAAGTTTAAGTTGTGACAGCACTGTTGTGACCCGGGCTATGTCCTGTCCAGTAGTAGCTTAGTTTCTGCTGATATTATATGATGATGATAAGTCCATTTTATGCATCGTCCAGAAGACAAGCATACAATATGGAGACAACAACACAACAATAAATTAAAAAACTGGCAATATTAGTGGATCGGAGTATTTTGAAAATATCAAACAAATCTAACCAAGACATTTGAAAAAAACAATCAAACTTATACTCAAAGCATTTATTTCAAATAAACCAATTACAGGCACTTTTTCATTGTCAAGTGGTCGGACAGTCGGAAAGATGAAGCTAGTTGCCCATTCCAAATCGTACCTAGTAAGTATTTATATTGATATAGCATAATTTGGTAATGTTCCACAGGTACCACCTAACTCAGGAGTCAGGGCTTCAAACTAAAATGTAACACCTTCTCTTATGTCAATAAAACTTTATTATTATTATTTATGCAAAAGAACGGACAAGAAACTCTACCCGGAACGTGCTTACTCCTTTAAGGGCTGATTTTTCCATCGCCGGATAAGTTTTATTCGAGGAATAAAATTGACGTTTGACAGTTTTTGTATGAAATAACTGTCAAAATTTCAAAATTATTCCTCGAATAAAGTTATCAGATGATTGAAAAATCAGCCCTAAATCATAAATATTTTAAAATTTACAAAATATTGGTTACATCATTCATGTTGAAAATAAGCATGTGAGAACAATGTAGAAAAACGTGCACGTTAAAAAGCGTCCGTTATAAAAAATATAACACCAGAAATTAAAATAAGCCGTGGCAGCTGAGAGATGAACAGTCCCTACTGATGGCGCCCATAACCCCGTACCGGGGCGCAAACAATCTGAACAGTAGTATGGGCTAGTATAATAAATAATATAATAATTAATAAATAATATAACAAAAATAATAATTATATATCTCCTGAAGGCTTCCTCTCCTAAACCTCTTGCTGTGCCCTACAGGGTCCATAATGATCTAAATTATATATATAGTTACCAACTAAGTACACATTATGGTAAAGTAATAAAGATATTGAGTATCAACAAACTGGCTATATAATTATATTTGATTAAATGTTTGTATGCAGACTGGGAACGCCAATAGAAATATACAAAGTAAAAATTATTGCTGTATTGTCATCTCCACATTGTATAGTTATTATCCTCAAAGCAAAACAAAAGACGAAAAAAATGCGCTTTTCAAATTAAAAATACCAACTAATCAATCCTTGTCACATCCAAAGATAACAAACAGACAGAAACTAAAACAAAAGCGAAAATATTTGGGAAAACGTGACTTGATGAAACGATGAGCTTTCCTCGTGAATATAAAAATTTCCTGCATTCCGATTCCACAAAAATACCAGCTAAAGAAGTAGGTTACTGGAATTGTAAAAACTGTCTTTATTTTATTCTGGTTACCGTGTTCGTGTTGTGGTTGAAGTACTCGTAAATGCGGTTAAGGTTATTGTTTTTTTTTGTTTTTGGGGAATGGCATCTCGCAATTCAACATATGAGGTTGACGTCTGCTTAAACGATTACACGCTAAGGGCTGCGGAGTTCGGACGTCGGCTTAGGGCGTCGCTGGGAGACGGCAGCAAGGAACAGGCTGGATCGGAATTATTTAGAGACTAATTTAATACTACAGGCTCAGCTACGTGGGCTGGCTCGAGCAAGGGTCGGGACAGACATAGTACGAGGGATCGCGACGGGCCTCGACGGCGAGGACGGAAGGACGGCTGTCGGGACTTGTACTTCCTGAGAGTACTGGTGGCCTTACTACTCTCCTGTAGGATAGTAGTGGCGTCTTCGGGCATGGTAAGGGAATGCCTCGGTCGGCGAATCCTACTTATGCGGGAGGGAGTGTATCGGGCGGCCGCCGCAATCAGGTGATTGGGGGCTTTATGGCAGTATCAAAGAAGCGCCTTGAGAGGCGTTACATGAACTATTGTGGTTAAAGTGACAAAAATAAAATACATATACAATGTTGATACGACAGAGGGGCTTTCCTTTAAACTGCCTATACTAGGTACCATTTTCAAGCTCTGTACCAAAAATCAATTAAATAGGAGCAGTAGTTTAGTGGCAAATGATTTTTTAAGTTTTTGCCCCGTTTGAACACTCTGTATCTTTCCTAACAGCTGATTATGTCTATACGCATAGGTCATGCACCTTAAAACGATAATCTGAGTAGAATCTAAGATACGTTGTTGCCGCTCTGACGCAAGTCACAAGTACCTACAACCAAATATTTCACTAAAAAGGAAGCAATAAGTACACATACACTTGCACTTTCATTACGAGAGTGACAATCATAGCAAAACATCCCGCGCGTAAAAGAAATAGAAATAGGTCAGTGTGTTGCTATTGCATCTTAGATCCCTGCGAATTTGATAAAAAAACTTGTTTTGTCAGTGCGCAGACGCTACCCTTTCGGGAACGTCATGCGACACGGAAGCTTGCGCGGCCGCGCCGCCGCCGCCGCGCCGCCCCGCTATTGTTTTGTAGAATTCGCGCGCTGACAATTATGATTTTGTTTTGTTAGTGTGCTAAGACACTAAATAAGTTTAAGACAGTATTTCTTTTTTTTATTGTGACAGGACACGTAACTTGGGATTATTATTATTTAGTGTCAGTGTTTTTTTTTGTGATTGACTGTTTTGTGATTGAATCGGACCTGCAGGGTAATTGCGTAACACACTATCAGTAGCAATGGGTTTCATTTTGACAGTTCAACAACATTCATTGCATTATTTGCGTTGTTGAGCAGACACATCTTTTGAACATATGGAGCAATGGATTAGAAATATGCTTCAAAATGATTCAAATTGATAGTAATAGTGTGTTACGCAATTAGGGTACTGTTCGGTGGCCACCACGATCTCCGGACCTCACTCACATGAATTTATTTTTGTGGGGGTACATTAATGGTGAAGTGTATGCCTCAGAGGTAAATACAATTGTTGAACTAAAAAATAGGATTATTTTAGCAATTCACAAATTAAAGTGCTTAGCGATGGACAGTGATTTAATTTGAAAAATAAATAACAGTATTCTCCGTTGGTATAATTTGTGCATTAATATGAAAGACACATCGAAATTTAAAAAATTTGTGTTTTTGTGTATTCGTAAGTACTTTACAACCTTACCTAACATAAAAGAGCGTGAGCGGCCTAAGCCGCCCGCCCGGGCTCCGGCGCGCACGCGACGTTGCCACTGTTACCTAGGCATCTAAGGTCAGTCAAATCTATTTATAAAGGGTGGTTGCGTTTTACTTTGATTTGTAAGCTATTTAGTTTGAAAAAAAAAAATTTCATTTTTGGCACTTTTTATTTTTGTACCATATCGAATTAATATTATACACGTATAGTATACGTAGTGTAATTTAACGCCCCTCTGTCATATCAACTCTGTATAACTTGGAAATGCGGTCAAGCAGCTATTTGAACATTATCCGTAGCTTAACATAGCTCAATCTAAACCTACTAATAATTTATGAGTTTGTATGTATATGTATATGGGGGGTAATGTTCGGAACTACTGCGGTGCTATTCTGTAAAAAGATCACCGTGATAACATATGTGAGGTGAGCTTATCGTGAGTTGTCTTTCCACCTGATGCTAGGGATTGACACTATTGACAGCTCACTTCACCTAAGTTTTCACGGTGAGATTTTTACAGAATAGCATTACAGCGATGCTATTCTGTAAAAATCTCACCGTGAAAACTTAGCTGAAGTGAGCGTGGAGTGAGCTGTCAATAGTGTCAATTCCTAGCAAAAACAAACTCACTTCACCTAAGTTTTCACGGTGAGATTTTTACAGAATCGACCGGCTGATCCGGTTTCGAAAATTATTTCACTAATGGGAAGCTACATTATATAACAATAAATAAGCGGACGAAGTCGCGAGCAACTCATTGACTACCGCAGGTTAAAACCTAACAAACTTCTGCCTATGTATCTTCTTGTTAAAAGATGAAGAGAGCGTTTTTCTAAATAAAAGTCCAAATAGAACCGACGACTTTGAAAACTGTATGTTTAAGATGTTAAAACGTTTTGAAATCAACAGTCAATAACGTTCACTACTTTTACCTCCATATCCACTTAACTAAGCATTTATCTAAATGAATGAATCGAAAGTTTATCGAACCGTTCAGTTTACAGTGACACGTCCAACTTTCCACACGATTCAATTCTTCAATTTAAACTTTTATCTGCGACAATATGAGTTCCGTCGATTGCTCGGACAAAGATTTATCTTCTTTCATAGTATTGAAACTTGTTATTTTCCTAGCGGAAGACTTGGATGCCATTAGTTCATGATATTGTTTTGTTAATGCAGTTGAATTTAGATCTTATACAGTTGTAGATAAGTGTTGAGTTTGAATCTCTTGGCGCTGTTGCAGTAGTTAATGTGATTTTTTTTAGGTTTCAATGGAACGAAAGTGTCTGTGTGATTTTAGCGAAAAAGTTGGACTGGGTTGTTTTGCAAATTGATACCAAACCAAAACATAATACGTTTTTCAATTCTTCAGTCGAGGCATCACACTAATAATATTATAAAGGCGAAAGTTTGTGAGTGTGTGTGTGTTTATATGTTTGTTACTTCTTCACGCTCAAACGGCTGCACCGATTTTGATAAAAATTGGTATGGAGGTACCCGACACCCTGGATTAACACATAGGCTACTTTTTATCCCGATATTCCCACGGGATCGAAACTTATGCGGGTGAAACCACGGGGCGCAGTTAGTAAAATATAATATCAAATTTCTAATATAGGTAGACTATGTTCACCGGTAGCGGATTACGGGTTAATAGAATATGATGCCATAAAATGGCAATACACTCTCATATCGGGACCCAATACCCTATTAAGAAACTGTGACAACGTAACCCATTTGATCCCTTTAGGGACGGTTGCTAAGCTGACGATAAATTCAATTACAACATAAAAGCTGAATATAATTTAATTTTTCAATAAGAATTTTTTTTATTAGAATTTTGTTCTGTAAAAGATTTTTCGACAAAAAGGGACAAAGTATTTGATTAGATTACTCACTTAGTCCCCCGCCTATGTCATGGCGAATATAGGGAGATACCTAAGTAAAATTTACTCTTTTATTACTAAGTCCCGTTTATATTTTAAATATCGATTTAAAATCTGGAATTTAAAATTACGAAACAAAAGGAGTGTCAGGATCTCACTCAACGTCACAATTACCACAGACAGAACCACGTCACCCAAAAACGAATTAAACACCATCACCAATAAAGATAAAATGGTTTTGAAACTGTCATATTTTGACTGACAGGTCCAAATTGTCAATCAACGCAAATGATAATGATTAAAACGGCCTACTTCTCGGGATCACTTCAATTGGGAGTATTGGGATTAAGTCAGTTAAGAGTGATGTAATTGTCAATAATGGTTCTCAGAATTGTATATTAAAGATGATTCGAATGTAAAACATGTGTCACAAGTCACAACACAATGATAGGATGAAATTGAAAACAATCGCAAAGTTCATAACATGACGCAAGTTGGCAGACTTTCGAGCTTCTGACTACCCGTAACGACAGAAAAGATCCACGAATGACAGCCGGGACCAACGGCTTAACGTGCTTTCTAAGACACGGAGGGGTCACGGTATGTCCATCTACAGACCCACCGCGGCAAGCGTCACTTAACCTGATCGATCGACCTGTGCGGCTGTTATTACTTAGCCACGGCCCCCTCAGAAAAGTATCGTTACGATAAAACGAAATATATTTATGTTTTAAATGTTTTGCTTCAAACTTTCAGACCAAAATGTTAGGCCACCAGTAATTTCTAAAGCAAACCTTGAAACATCGTCACGTCTCAATAAATATCTACAGAGTAAAGTCGACTTAATCTCGCAGAAACATACCTATAGTCTAGCGGTCGGGCCGCAACACGTAGACCCGTGTCACGTAAGCGTCTGCTCTCGAATACTAATGCAGACTCGTTCAAATCAAAGGACATAATTTGCCTAGTTTTGAAATGCTGTTGTAGCGTGTAATAAATGATGAAGTATTTGTTTGTAGAAATTTTGTGGAATATTATGTAATAAATTAGTTTTTTTCTTTTACTGCGTACTGTGTAAAGTAAGGGAAATGAAAATGGAATAAGGGTCCCAGCACACGTATCAAACCGGAAAGGGATCGGCACCGTATCAACTCGAGTCGTTCAGTATTCTTTGTTTGAAACTCCCTACTGCAAGGCACACTAATCGGAATCGTAACGTAATCGCCTCGCCTCAGGACAAGGTAACGAACTCCGGTGCGGTGCGTTACGACTCGTCGTCCCCGCGCTTACGTCTCTTCGTCCACCCTTGCCCCATTCAACCCCATAGAAAATAATAAAATCCCATAGAAAATAATCACTATCAGATTCTTCCTACTTAAAAAAAAAAACCCATACAAAATCAGACGTTCAGTTTTTCCCGAATTTGAAAATCTTCCGGGAAGCTTTTACATTATACTATTTTCCACGAAAATATACGTTATTTTTACCGACTTCACAAAAAGGAGGAGGTACTATGTTCGGATGTTTGTATGTTTTTTTTTTTTTTTTTTTTTTGTATGTTTGTTCATCGATTACTCCGCCAATTGTCGACGGATTTTCAAAATTCTTTTTTTGTTCGAAAGTAGATGGTTCTGAGGTGGTCCCATTGTCACCAAATTAGGATCTGATGATGGGATCTTAGAGAAATCGAGAGCAACCCTCAAATTTTATAGGCTCACTTATTGTTTTTCGCATATTTTATGAAGTATCTTGTGTATTTGCGTACGGTTGTCACCATCTCAGGTAGCTGGGCTGATGATGGAAGGTTCAACTCCTTAACAGTAAGAAGTTACTCGAACAGGCAAGGACTGTTTTAGTAAATTGTTTTGATGTTTGATAGGGCATTTACCACATTTGGTCTCATGATCATCAAGTTATGACCTGATGCTGCAGACAGGATAGTCTGCAGAGTACCTAACTCCTCGACAACTAACAGCAGATATATCGTGTTTAGGCTCATTGAAAAGGGCTCAATGTGTGGATAAACGTACTGTTAATGAGGAACACCGAAGTACATAAGGACCTGATGCTGAAGCCAGTCGAGCATCAGAAAAAGTACAAATCTTGAAATTACAGCACCGTAGTTGTGTTTGGGCTCATTTTAAACAGGACTAAATTTTAAGTTCAATGCAATGTTGACATAAGTCTGGCCTGATGCTGCAGCCAGGATTATCAGCATCTAGTCTAAAAACTAATAAATACTTCTTAAAGTGAAATACTTTTGCGAGTTTTTCATCTGTATAATTATCCTAACAAATGTTGCCGGTAGTGGCTAGATGAGAGAAGCGGAGGATCGCGAACGTTGGCGCAAACTTCGGGAGGTCTACGTCCAGCAGTGAACTGCAATTGGCTGATGATGATTTATAAAAGCCTCAATCGTTGCATTTCACGCAATGCCTTTTCGTCATATGGTCTATTTAGCAATTTGGTAGGCTCCAAGTCGCATAATACAATGTCATACAGCGTCTTTACACGACTAAGCGTAACATAAACTTGGCCCTTAGCAAAATTTTTCTTGCCGAAGTCTATTATTAAAGTAACTTGAGCATTTGCTCTCGGAAATTATGATTTGGTTTGGTGGAGCTGATGATGAAGACCACGAATGGCACTACTCAATGACAAATATTTCACGGGTTGCGATTCGATTACTTTAATATGGCTGCTAAGCAATTTATGCTCATTACAATGCGTATGGTGAAGTGGAGCTGATGGTGACTTCTCAATCAGCTCCAGTTCTCCTGGTTCTTACTAGGAGAACTCCTCAACAATTAACGTCCATGCATCGGGAAAAGCAATATTTTGTAAAAGGCGATAAGCAGTTGACATTAGGTTATTATAACTTAGATAAATTACAAACTGCGGGTCAGTTTGTAATTTATCTAAGTTACGCGATTACTCCGCCAATTGTGGACCGATTTTCAAAATTCTTTTTTGTTTGAAAGGGTATACTCTCAAGGTGGTCCTATTATCATCAAGTTGGAATCTGATGAGAGGATCCCATGGAAATCGAGGGAAACCCTCAAATTTTATAGGCAAAGCTATAACGATTTGGGTATTTTTTAAATAACTTGAGCATTTGCTCTCGGAAATCATCATTTGGTAAAGTGGAGATGATGAAGATGGCCATTGGAACTACTCAATGACAAATATTTCACGGGTTGCGATTCGATTGCTTTATTATGGTTGCTAAGCAATTTATGCTCGTTGTTATGCGTATGGTGAGTGGTTGTTGAGGAGTTCTCCAGGTTCTTACCAGGAGAACTCCTCAACAATTAACGTCCCAACATCGGGAAAAGCAATATTTTTTTACAATGATGAGCAGTTGACATTAGGCTATTGTAACTTAGATAAATTACAAACGGACCCACTAAAAAGTGAAAAATAAAAACTTTTTTACAAAAAAAACAACCGACTTCCCAAAACACTATAAATAAAGAGAAAAATAACTTTAATTTCGGAAGTCGGTGGCAAAAACAAAAATACAAATCCAAAGACACCGACTTCCGAAATTAAAATTATTTTTCTCTTTATTTATAGTGTTTTTGGAAGTCGGTTGTTTTTTTTGTAAAAAAGTTTTTTTAGCTTATACGAAACCTGTATATAGTTTGTTCAGAATAAGTAACTGAATCGATTCCAATAATTTTTACCCCATGTTATATTTTGTCACAAAAATATTTAATAAAGGTTAAAAGTTGGCCACCGAGCGACAGTAGCTAGGTAGGTTATCCAATCTCCACGCCGAACGGTTAGGTACCTAGATGCTATTATCAATGAGCGCAAGAACGGCGCGGCGCGAGCGGCGCGGATGAGCATGTTTTTGTAACTTAACAAGCTTATAACTTTGTGATTTTTCATGATACAGTTTTAAATTTTGTACATAGATTCTTTACATAAAAATACTAGACACGTGTTTCGGGTTTCGCATATACTAAAAATGATTGTTAGAAACATTTTAATTTTAGAGTGATGCGCATACCAACGAACAGCATTTAATTTTTATTTATTTAGAAGATTAATTAAATTTCCCTGGCTGTACCTACTATTTATGCTGGTATTTTGCGAGTCTGGTAGCTTCGGAGCCGTATGTATCTATAGACAGAGACATGTTTGGTGGGGTGTTTGTTACACCACATCTTCCCAGCTAGAACTAGGAAGTAGTTAAGGGTGAATTTGAATTTCGAAGTTCAGGCAAGAGATGGACTGATTGGAATAACCACCGACGGCCGCCATGGCCCAAACACACCCAAACTCTCTAACTTACTCGATAACCAAAGTGTGTTGCATTTATTTCACGAAGAGTAAAATAGGTCTTTTAAATAATTCGATATTTTACGGTCTGCTGAGCGAAAAGTAAACACCGCATAATATAACAGTCAAAAGTACCTTTCTATTTACTGTTTTGAAAGCAAAATAACAAAAAACTTTTCATAAGAAAAATACAGGAAAATATCAACAATATTAAATTTTTCCTAACAAAATAGGGGCGGGCTTTGATATGCTCCAATATTGAATAATTCAGGGCAGAATGTATCAATGTCTTTGCCATCTTTATTCATGTGTTATGTACCTTTATGTTCGGGGATTTGCATTTTATTGAACAACTTCCAATGTTGTAATTTTCATTTACAATATTTTGCTTGATGTTTTGTTGTTACGGTTTTTTCAGCTTTTGATGAAATTATTTAAAAATGTAATATCAGTCCTTACGTAAAAGAGTATCGTATTACCCAGTAACTGGGTTGTGGAGTACCAGTTCTTTACATGGAGCGACTGCCTAACTGACTGGTAATATACCCCTTGGTAAAACTGGTTGTTACACTTTCGGACCTCTGACGACCCATAACGACTGTCAAAGATCCACGAATGACAGCCAAGACCAACGAATGAACGTGCTTTCCGAGGCACGAAGGGGTCTTGGTAAGTAAAGATGGTCACCCATCCGCGGACCAGCGGCAAGTGGAGCTTATTATAACCTGATCGACCGAACCTTGCGGCTGTTTTTACTTAGCCACAAGCCAATGTGCTGAAAACAATACTACAATAAATGAAAACACTGGCAATACTAATGCATATTGAGTATTTTGGAACTATTAAATAAATCCTAACATTGAAATTAAAAAGTAATAAGAAAGCCAACTAGCTGCGCCCCGCGTTTTCACCCGCGTAAATGTCGATCCTGTGGGAATATCGGGATAAAAAGTAGCCTATAATATGTTAATCCAGGGTGTCAGCTACCTCCATACAAAATTTTATTAAAATAGGTCCAGCCGTTTGAGCGTGAAGAAGTAATAAACATATAAACACACCCCCCCCCCCCCCCCACACACACACACCCCCACACACATTCACAAACTTTCGCCTTTATAATATAGAATTGATGATGGGCCGACTGTGGGTTTTGCCAGTCTTTGACTAGCTATATAATGACTAAACTATTGGATATGTTTGTGTGCAGACTAGGAAACGGTATTACACATAGGTATGCAAATTAATTTATTGTCGTCTCCACCTTGTATATTTTAATTAACTTAGGCCTGTGCATAAATAAGCTTTCTTGTCAATGCAATTGATTTGTCTATTTAAGATTACATGCACAACATTACAGAATTGAATTCCAAGACGTTGTACAGAGCAATTTACAAACTAAAAAGTGACACAAAAACATGGAGGCCAAGTGCGTGTCGGGCCACGCACAGTGTAGGGTTCCGTAGGAGCCCGTTATCATAATATAGTACGATTCTGTTGTTCTTTATTCTGAATATAAGTAATGGGTAAAGATATTAGGAGTTAATGGTTATAATAACAAAAATCGACTTTAAATTTGAATTATCATTTCTAAGACGTGCGGGGGGATGTCGATCACTCGAATATACTCGAATGAAACGTAACCCGTTGGTACAGCGCCATCTAGCGGCAGTATTGTGAAACTTATGATAATTTATTATGGTTTTTTTATTTCATATTTTGTTTTTTTAATGCGAGTCTTTCCCCATCATAAACAAGCAACTACTTCATCTTAGTCACTTTAAAGGATTAATGCTAAGGATTTTGTATTTGGTACAAAATTATCCAACACCCAAGTTCAACGACTATTACCGCTAAACTAACAAAGTTATCTTAACCGTTATACTTTCCCTTTAAAGTTCATGAAATGCACTATCATCGTGAATTTTTCCAGATTTTTCAAGTCAGCAGCTTAGGTTTTAGAGGGGGGGGGGGGGGGACGGAAATTATTTCTAGCTGCCCAGCGCTACTTCGTTCGTTCGCGTGGTGTCCTACCCCTTAACCTACCCTACTCCTACCCTACTCCTAACCTACTACTACACTACTCCTACCCTACTCCTATAAGTAAATAAAAGTATTAAAACTATGTCCGTCTAAAACCGGATAAGAAAAAACCAGATAAAAAGTATCCTATGTCCGTCTCCTGGTTCTAATCTACCTCCCCACCAGTTTTCAGCCAAATCGGTTCAGCCGTTCTTGAGTTATAAATGGTGTAACTAACACGACTTTCTTTTATACAGGCTGTTTGGTGCATCGTTTGCCAAATAGAATTGGCCGAAAGGAGAGGTCATTTGCTATCCCTAGCAAACCCTAGTTAGAACCCTAGAAAGAGATAAAAGACTGCGTAGGAGTGAGATAACACTATCCACTTACTTAAAGAATGATAATTATTTGAAAACTAGTGTTCTTACCGTAATATCGAATATCGGCCTGATGTGTCTCGATTACACATTTAGCGAATTACTGAAGTTATTAAAAGTTTTTTTTTTTTGGTATATTGCCTAAACCACTGAACGGATTTCGATAAAATTTGGCAGAGAGATAGATTGCATCCCGGGGAAGGACATAGAATAGTTTTTATCGACGTACCTCGCGGGCGAAGCCGCGGGCGGAAGCTAGTGTTCGATAAAAGAATTCGAAGACCCCGATGGCTTTTAGTTTTTTTTTTACAGCAATTTAAAGTTGAGTGTTACGTTTATTATTCTTTTTTTCAAAAACTTTGTGAGTTATTAAAAAGGAATTAGATGTTATTAGCAAGTAATTTTGAATTTCATAGAACTATACAAGAGTAAACATAAGAATTAAAATAAAATTTGAAAGCTATACCCATAACGTAAAAAAAAAAAATTAAGCTTAAATGCAGTGTTCTTGTATTTTTCTAAATAAAAATTAAAAAGTCATAATAAAAAAAACCGATGTAACAAGGAATGAGTTATTGGGCCTTAAGAGATAGTAAATGACCTCTTCTTTCGGCCAATTCCATTTGGCAAACGATGTATAAAACATAGCTAAATATATAAACCTGTATATTGTATAGATTTTTTATCTTTCATCAATCGTCTCACAAAATCTTAAACATTCACGACTAAATGTCTCTTGCAACGAGCTCTTGGTAGTTTTAGTCGCTAGACATGTTTTTCAGACTGTCATTAAGACTTATTTTAGTATTTGATTCATGACAAACTAGGTTAACAAGCATCAAAGACTTGCATAGAGAAGTTCTAGGAAACCTCTGATAAAAGCGGCACTCCATTTTGGCGTTGCATACTCAAAGGCGAGATCGTCGAAAACAAAGGCCATCATTCAACAGTCATACATTTTCGAGCTAAATCCATACTAATATTATAAATGCTAAAGTGTGTCTGTCTGTCTGTTACATCTTCACGCTTAAACTATCTCTATACCCAATTTCATCTAAATCGGTTCAGCGACCGATTTAGATGAAATTTGGTATAGAGACAGTTTAAGTCCCGAGAAAGTACACACACAGGATCCAAATTTACGCGGGTAAAACCGCGGAGCGCTGCTAGTGTAACGATAAAATTGAAAATGAAATCCTACTATCCATACTAATATTATAAATTCGAAAGTAACTCTTTCTATCTGTCTGTATGTTACCTTTTCACGCCTAAACCACTGAACGGATTTCAATAAAATTTGGCAGAGAGATTGATTGCATCCCGGGGAAGGATAGTTTTTATCCCGATATTCCCACAGCATCGAAACTTACGCGGGTGAAACCGCGGGGCGCTGCTAGTGTTTCTCTAGAATGCGTCCATCATCTTCTTGCTCTTATCGCATGTTACTTGGGGTCGGTCCAACACGTTTTCCTTCCATTCTCCCTGCCAGCCGTCACTTTATCATTCACTTCCTTTTCTTTCATAACATTCATTCCTCACACAATCCATCCATCAACATTTATATTGATGACTCTTTTCGTCACATGCATTTTTATCCCCCCTCATCACAGGAAAACGTTATTCTTTTCATTTACTTTTCGGTTAAATAGGTAGGGTCATTCTTCCTCAAGTGACATATTATCCATACTAATATTATAAATTCGAAAGTAACTCTGCCTGTCTGTCTGTATGTTACCTGGTCACGCCTAAACCACTGAACGGATTTCGATAAAATTTGGCAGAGAGATAGATTGCATCCCGGGGAAGGACATAGAATAGTTTTTATCGACGTACCTCGCGGGCGAAGTCGCGGGCGGAAGCTAGTGTTCGATAAATGTGATACTTATTTAATACACTATTTGATTTTTATTTAGGGGAGCTATTGCAGTATATATTATATTAGAATAGCCCAATCTTGCAATAATCATCTGCCTAGCTTTTTCCCAACTATGTTGGGGTCAGCTTCCAGTCTAGCCGGATGCAGCTGAATACCAGTGTTTTACATGGAGCAACTGCCTATCTGACCTCCACAACCCAGTTACTTTGTAATACGATACCCCTTGGTAAGACTGGTTGTCAGATTTTCGGGCTACTGACTACCCGTAACGACTATCAAAGATCTACGAATGACAGCCGGGACCAACGGCTTAACGTGCTTTCCGAGGCACGGAGGGGTCACGATATTAACAAGAAATAGACCCTTTTCTTGCTAATACTTTTTTAATCGCACAACTGTACTCTTTCACAATCCAACAACGACTAGCTTTGCACTATATTTTACCATTTTAAAACGACATTTGCCCCACCCAGAAATAACGCTCAGTAATATCATCGCCGTTATTTCCAAGTGTTGCCAAAGTAAAATAATACATTTAGTTGCCATAGTGGAAATACATTTTAAAAGTTTGTTACAATATTAATAATTTGTACTTTGATAGTGTTGCCACAGTGGATATTATAATGCGGTATTAAAATAATGCATGTTTTTTTTAAATTAAATCAATGAAATCACGACAACTCGGCCATCCGACGGCGTGCTAACTCCAAAGCACGCGCTAATCACGACCACGAAAATAAAATAAAATACGCCAAGATTAGATACTAAAATATTTCTGTAATACATCTAAGGATTTCTTATTTATTTCATATACATACTTCCTAAAATGGAAGTATTTATTTGTTATTCTTTGACATGACATGTATTTTGTGAGATTCTTTTTGAGTATTGCTAATAAATATTTTGGAAATGATTTTCCAAAATATCTATCAAAAACACAACCAATCCTAAGTGCTCTAAAAATCCATAAAAACGATTTATTAAAAATATATTTTTATAAATGTATATTTTTTTTTATTGTCAATAATCCTCTATTTTGTGGTTCGTAAATATTGACAAACATTTCGACAACGAGCTACTTTCCGCCTTTCTTGCATTGCAGGATGAATTCGTTCGACAATAATTAGTTCGACTTACTTCAGTCGGAACAATGAAAACAAATAGACATGGATATTGAGAGAAAGAAACCCTTGTATTAATTAACTTTGATCGTGTTTTGGCCAATCTAAAAACTTTTTAAAGGGCATAGTGTTTTATTTGTTTTCATTCCAATCATAAACATTGGCGTATTAACTATCTTAGCTATCGCTCAATATCTTGGGATCTACTATCAGGGTCAAAATCTGGGACTCATTGCAGCATATCTACATGGCTTATTAACAGCACACAAATGGCTTAGTAACAGCACACCTACATGGTTGCATAAGATCACATTAGCGCCTTCGTTAAACTCAGAACTACAGTTTTGAACTACAGCTCACTTACATGGCTGCGCAAGATCACATAAGTACCTACGTTAAACTTTGAACTGCAGCTCACCTACATGGCTGCATGAGATCACATAAGTACCTACGTTCAACTTTGAACTGCAGCTCACCTACATGGCTGCATAAGATCACATAAGTACCTACGTTAAACTTTGAACTGCAGCTCACCTACATGGCTGCAATAAACTATACGCATACATCTCCATAAAGCTCACTTACATGGCTGAAATAGAGTGTAAGCCGCATAGAACTCTAAACTATACTCGTACATATTCGTCTTTAAATCTGAACTACAGCTGGCCTACATGGCTGCAATAAACTATACGCATACATCTCCATAAATCTCTCTTACAAGGCTGAACTAGAGTGTAAGCCGCATAGAACTCTAAACTATACTCGTACATCTTCACCTTTAAATCTGAACTATAGCTGGCCTACATGGCTGCAATAAACTATACCCATACATCTCCATAAAGCTCACTTACATGGCTGAAATAGAGTGTAAGCCGCATAGAACTCTAAACTATACACGTACATCTTCATCTTTAAATCTGAACTATAGCTGGCCTACATGGCTGCAATAAACTATATGCATACATCTCCATAAAGCTCACTTACATGGCTGAAATAGAGTGTAAGCCGCATAGAACTCTAAACTATACTCGTACATCTTCATCTTTAAATCTGAACTATAGCTGGCCTACATGGCTGCAATGAACTATACGCATACATCTCCATAAAGCTCACTTACATGGCTGAACTAGAGTGTAAGCCGCATAGAACTCTAAACTATACTCGTATATCTTCATCTTTTAATCTGAACTATAGCTGGCCTACATGGCTGCAATAAACTATACGCATACATCTCCATAAAGCTCACTTACATGGCTGAAATAGAGTGTAAGCCGCATAGAACTCTAAACTATACTCGTACATCTTCATCTTTAAATCTGAACTATAGCTGGCCTACATGGCTGCAATGAACTATACGCATACATCTCCATAAAGCTCACTTACATGGCTGAACTAGAGTGTAAGCCGCATAGAACTCTAAACTATACTCGTATATCTTCATCTTTTAATCTGAACTATAGCTGGCCTACATGGCTGCAATAAACTATACGCATACATCTCCATAAAGCTCACTTACATGGCTGAAATAGAGTGTAAGCCGCATAGAACTCTAAACTATACTCGTACATCTCTGAACAGCTCACCTCGTGGCTGGACCCGAGTGCACGCCGCATAGACAGAGGTCAAAGGTCAAAGTCACTATACTCGTACATCTCTGAACAGCTCACCTCGTGGCTGGACCCGAGTGCACGCCGCATAGAGGTCTTAACTATACTCGTACTTCTCTGAACAGCTCACCTCGTGGCTGGACCCGAGTGCACGCCGCATAGATAGAGGTCAAAGGTCAAAGTCACTATACTCGTACATCTCTGAACAGCTCACCCTCGTGGCTGGACCCGAGTGCACACCGCATAGAGGTCTTAACTATACTCGTACATCTCTGAACAGCTCACCTCGTGGCTGGACCCGAGTGCACGCCGCATAGATAAAGGTCAAAGTCACTATACTCGTACTTCTCTGAACAGCTCACCCTCGTGGCTGGACCCGAGTGCACGTCGCATAGAGGTCTAAACTATACTCGTACATCTCTGAACAGCTCACCTCGTGGCTGGACCCGAGTGCACGCCGCATAGATAAAGGTCAAAGTCACTATACTCGTACATCTCTGAACAGCTCACCTCGTGGCTGGACCCGAGTGCACGCCGCATAGATAAAGGTCAAAGTCACTATACTCGTACATCTCTGAACAGCTCACCCTCGTGGCTGGACCCGAGTGCACGCCGCATAGACAGAGGTCAAAGGTCAAAGTCACTATACTCGTACATCTCTGAACAGCTCACCTCGTGGCTGGACCCGAGTGCACGCCGCATAGAGGTCTTAACTATACTCGTACATCTCTGAACAGCTCACCTCGTGGCTGGACCCGAGTGCACGCCGCATAGATAAAGGTCAAAGTCACTATACTCGTACATCTCTGAACAGCTCACCTCGTGGCTGGACCCGAGTGCACGCCGCATAGATAAAGGTCAAAGTCACTATACTCGTACATCTCTGAACAGCTCACCCTCGTGGCTGGACCCGAGTGCACGCCGCATAGAGGTCTAAACTATACATTTTACTATACATATGCATGCCCATACAGTCATTAGACATTACCGCAACCAACATGATCAAACTTTTAGCTTAGCTATCAAGCTATATACCTGCTCAGAAAATCCAATGAACGGTACAGACCTCTAAAATATCATTGTTCAGAGTGAATCTTGTAGCGAAATTCCCAACATTTACTTCAAGTTGTCCAATGCAATGATAACTCTATCGAGGAGTTGCCCCGACCAAGAGTAACACGTGCACTGGCTCAACTATTGACTTATTGTTTATAATTAGTCCAAGGCCACGATAACCCTATCGAGGAGTTGCCTCGACCAAAGGTACCATGTGCATCGGCCCAACCATTTACTTATATAATTATGCCAACACAGCTACAACCTTATCGAGGAGTTGCCTCGACCAAAGGCAGCACGTGCGTCGGCCCAACTATTTACTTATTATGTTATTATAATTAGTCCAACGCAACGATAACCCTATCGAGGAGTTGCCTCGACCAAAGGTAGCACGTGCATCGGCCCAATTACTTAACTATGATTTAAATATTAACCGTCTGGGAAATACGCCACAATGATTGCTACCGAATCAAAAACTACGTAACAACCACACTTACCGCTCACTGAACTTATCTGGGACTAAAACAATGAAGTAAGGTAAAGAATTCATAAGACTACTTACGATTTTGCCGAGACATGGCTCGTGGTCCATAGCACTTCTGAATTAACAAGAAATAGACCCTTTTCTTGCTAATACTTTTTTAATCGCACAACTGTACTCTTTCACAATCCAACAACGACTAGCTTTGCACTATATTTTACCATTTTAAAACGACATTTGCCCCACCCAGAAATAACGCTCAGTAATATCATCGCCGTTATTTCCAAGTGTTGCCAAAGTAAAATAATACATTTAGTTGCCATAGTGGAAATACATTTTAAAAGTTTGTTACAATATTAATAATTTGTACTTTGATAGTGTTGCCACAGTGGATATTATAATGCGGTATTAAAATAATGCATGTTTTTTTTAAATTAAATCAATGAAATCACGACAATATGTAAAGATGGTCACCCATCCACAGACCAACCGCGGCAAGCGTAGCTTAACCTGATCGATCGACCTGTGCGGCTGTTATTATTTAGCGATTTTATTTGTTATTTAGCCATTTAGCCCAATCTTGCAATAATATGGCTATTATGTAGACTGCACATGTTTTGCAAACGGAATAATGGGGCTGGACTTTTGTCTTTTTTATTGGAAACTAGTTGACCTGGCGAACTTCGTACTGGTTCAATTTTTTTTTTTGTTATTTTTTCCCATGTTTTAATAATTACGAAACCTCACGGGCGTCACCATAACACCCTACCAAAGTTTCATCACAATCTGATCAATGGTTTCGGAACGCATAGAGGACAAAAATACAAACATTGATTTTTATTTATACAGGGTTATTGGTAAAATATTAACAACCTCTTAAGAGGTCATTGTACTCATCATTATGAACAACTTTTACTATGGCACCAAACCTGAAAACGCGAAAAAAAAAATGTAGGGAACAGCAGATTTTTTAACCCCTGATAACCCTGTATAGAAAAGTGGATATGTAATTGGAGATTGATATTTTTCTTTTTTTTTTCCGTGGGTGTCGTAAAAGGCGACTAAGGGTCGTACCGGAGAATGGGCAGCAGCGTTCTCTATGCATTCCACCACCATACTATACTGCGATCGCCAACCCGCTTGCCAAGCGTGGTGATTATGGCAAACCCCCCCAAGTTTGCTTGGGGGAGGCCTATGTCCAGCGGACGTCTTTCGGCTGAAATGATCTTTCGATACGCAGGATGAATTTTTGGAACGGAATAGTAAGGACAGGGCTCACTACTGAAAAACATTGTAAACATATTGATTGTTGGAGTAACGTAGTCACCTAGAAAAACAATTAATGTTGCTCCTCACAACGTTATATCAAGGAAGCTTATCGCTACAAGAATCTACGAACACCTTTACGGCCGCTACTCCACGTGTACGCATGACAAATATTTGCGTAACTCTGGATTCTGTAATAAACGGATCGTAAACGTTCCGTGATTTTCTTCACACGTGCACAAACATACGAGTACGTTACGGACAATGAGAGGTTACTCTTAATTAAAACCGGTGTTTTGTTATGTCTTTCAAGTTTTCTTGATACGTTTAGTTTGTAAACAAATATTGTAATCCATGTACGTAGGATATTATGTTTGTTTTGTTTTAGTTTAGTGAAAACATAATTTAAGCAGAATGAAAATCATGAATTTTTATTTTTTTGGCCCGAGATTGCCCGCGTTTTTAGTTCATTTATTATGGATCTTGTTGTACATATTTTTGGAACACTGTATACCTACTAAACATGATGTAGGTATTTATAATTCTAACTACTTTATCTTTTAAAGTCTTAATTTATAGCAGCAAGTTATTTTTAGGGTTCCGTACCCAAAGGGTAAAAACGGGGCTCTATTACTAAGACTCCACTGTCCATCTGTCCGTCTGTCACCAGGCTGCATCTCATGAACCACGGTTCAAAAAAAAATTCAACAAAAAAAAAAATTCGGTGAAAATTTCAACTGTCTAGCTATCACGATAGCTAGACAGTTGAAATTTTCACAGATGATGTATTTCTGTTGCCGCTATAACAAAAAACACTACAGAATAAAATAAATATTTAAGGGGGGCTCCCATACAACGAGCGTGTTTTTTTCGGCGTTTTTGCCTTGTGGTACGGAACCCTTCGTGTGCGAGTCCGACTCGCACTTGGCCAGTATTTTCTTTTCTTTTTATTTGAGTATGTTTTTGATACTCTATAGCTTTTATTTTTAACACAAAGCAAACTAAATTCAACGTGTAAAAATCTATAATCAATCAATGTATTTATCATCGTTTCCACGTCCTATTTACAGTACTTACCTACCTTTTTTTTTGCGGATGGGAAATCATCAAAATTAAATTACCCTTCCCGCTCTGTGTGGAGCGGAAGGGATTGTCAGACTCTTACTGACTAAAACCCACCCATGTTCCTTCCTTAGCCCTTTATGTTCCGGGCCAGCGATATTATCTTTTAATCTGTGAAAATTTCAACTGTCTAGCTATCACGATAGCTAGACAGTTGAAATTTTCACAGATGATGTATTTCTGTTGCCGCTATAACAAAAAACACTACAGAATAAAATAAATATTTAAGGGGGGCTCCCATACAACGAGCGTGTTTTTTTCGGCGTTTTTGCCTTGTGGTACGGAACCCTTCGTGTGCGAGTCCGACTCGCACTTGGCCAGTATTTTCTTTTCTTTTTATTTGAGTATGTTTTTGATACTCTATAGCTTTTATTTTTAACACAAAGCAAACTAAATTCAACGTGTAAAAATCTATAATCAATCAATGTATTTATCATCGTTTCCACGTCCTATTTACAGTACTTACCTACCTTTTTTTTTGCGGATGGGAAATCATCAAAATTAAATTACCCTTCCCGCTCTGTGTGGAGCGGAAGGGATTGTCAGACTCTTACTGACTAAAACCCACCCATGTTCCTTCCTTAGCCCTTTATGTTCCGGGCCAGCGATATTATCTTTTAATTGAATACGAATCGTAAGGGACTTCGAATTGTAAGTTACCTTAAGAGTAAACTAGTCGTGAAAAAACCACTGCATAAATCAATAACATATAAAGTTTATTTAACTCTTCGTTTACTGAGCTTTGTCGGTACGGACTTGGTTTTAAAGATTTTACAGTTCTTTTATTACTTATTTACATCCAAAGTTACGTTAAAAATAGCAAGAAAAACGAATATGGCTCATAACTTTTTAATGGCTTTTTATTTTACTATTCTGATTCCATATAGACAACATTAATAATAAGACAAAACGATATCATGTTTAACTTTGGATGCACAATGTCAAACAGTGGAGTAATACTCTCCCGAAATTTGTATGGAAAAAATATCGACTAGTGGCACCTTAATGAAAGTTACTGACCCCGTTGGTGGTGATTCGCGATACAATGAACTATGAAAATAAATTCCCTTTTGCCGTCGACGAGCTATTTGGGATCTAAAGGGGCACTATTTCGCGTTTTTTATATAGTTTTTTATATTACTTATTGTAACTGTAGATTCTTATGTGAAAATAGTAGATAATGGTCACAGCTAGGTACTTTTTATATTTTCTTTGAAATTCGTGTGTCAAACGTAAGCCTTTTTATAACCTAACTAGCTTCCGCCCGCGGCTTCGCCCGCGAGATATGTCGATAAAAACTATCCTATGTCCTTCCCCAGGAAGCAATCTATCCCTCTGCCAACTTTTATCGAAATCCGTTCAGACAGAGGTACTTTCGAATTTATAATATTAGTATGGATGTACACATAGCTATCAAATAAACTTCCACTTACACATAAAGCCACAATAAAGTGCTTCACAATCTCATACTACGCTAAACAAAGATATCATTAATTCTATGCACTTCAAGCTATCCCAAAGCCAGCATCGCTTTAAAGCGATGCTGGCTATATGACTGGGTGTCTCTTAAGTCACGGTTGGTTTCTTAGTAAATGAGGCTTGAAGACAAGGAGAAGTAAATATGCAGAAGCTAAGAATTGTTTTAGGAATTGAGTGAATTCTACTGAAGGTTCTGAAACCACCACAAGACCTGAAGACGACAACAGTGTGTTTTCGTTTCTGGCATACCTACCTGCATAAGTATTCCTGGTCGCGCGGTGGACTATAAAATGCGGGTAGTTAATTTTTGCGCGTAGAAACTACTTTATATTATAGGAATATGCGGGAGATTACAAATCCTTATAAAAGGTTATTCTCAATGACTGGGGAACCGGAGTACGTACAGAAATGAAGGATGCGCCGATGATATGACACCATCAAATGAAGGAATTAAGATTTACTAACTACTTCTGCTGCTCTTGGATCAATCTTGTGATGTCGCTGCCGAAGATTGAAGATTTCTTTAATGCTGAGGGGCGCCTCCGCATGTTTAATTTTAGCGAATTGCACATACTAAAGCTATGATTCCGGGTCCGGATAGCGAGTATGTTTACTTTGCGGCGCATTTAATGATGGACAGTTTTATATTTAAAAACGCGACCCTAGCCGAAAATTTACCATAATCAGCCTATAATGTTCCCACTGCTGGGACACAGGCCTCCTCTCGGTGAGAGGGAGTGGGCCGTAATCCACCACGCGGGCCCAGTGCGGATTGGCAGATGTCACATGTCTTCGAATTTTTGGTTCTAGGACATGCCGGTTTGCTCACGATGTTTTCCTTCACCGTTTTGAGGGCAGTGGTGATGAAATAATTTACACAAAGTAAAGCGCCTGTCTGGGTTCGAACCTACGACCTACAACTCGTAAGTTGAAAATTGACGAAAGGTGTCAATTTGGCGAGCGTTTATCAAATTAGCGATGCGGTAGTAAAGGTACTGACACACATGCTCATTACTAGCATGCTCAAACCAATCGGAGCACGCGAAAATCAAAGTCAGGTGAGTTTCGCGTGCTCCGATTGGTTTGAGCATGCTAGTAATGAGCATGTGTGTCAGTACCTTAACTGGCTGACTTATTAACGTCCACTAAAGTTTGTCAATCCTTTATTGAGACAATTGCACCCTTTTTAGCTTTAATATTTAATTTGTGTGTAGATCAAGGGGTTTTCCCGGATTTAATGAAGTTCAGTAAAGTTATTCCACTTTTCAAATCTGGGGACAGCAAAGACACTAATAATTATAGACCCGTATCGGTTTTGCCGGTTTTTAGCAAGGTGTTCGAAAAAGTAATGTTAAATCAAATGCTCAATCATTTTATTCGTAATAACATCTTACACGATCAACAGTATGGTTTCACCAAAGGACGTTGTACAACCGACGCCGGTGTCACCTTATTAAAACACATCTTTATCGCATGGGAAGAGGCACAAGATGCTATAGGCATTTTTTGTGACCAATCCAAGGCATTTGATTGCGTGTTAATGTTAAATCAAATGCTCAATCATTTTAATCGTAATAACATCTTACACGATCAACAGAATGGTTTCACCAAAGAACGTTGTACAACCGACGCCGGTGTCACCTTATTAAAACACATCTTTAACGCATGGGAAGAGGCACAAGATGCTATAGGCATTTTGTGACCTATCCAAGGCATTTGATTGCGTGAATTACGAAACACTGCTCTTGAAACTTGAGCATTACGGACTAGGTAAACTTGCTCTTAGCTTAATAGAATCATATTTAAATGATAGATTTCAGCAAGTTCAAATTAACGGTGTGAATTCATCGGACTTAAAAGTCAAAATGGGAGTACCGCAGGGCTCAATATTGGGGCCATTCCTATTTTTAGTATATATAAATGATTTACCTCATTTACTGAAAAACCAACCACAAATGGTGTTATTTGCTGATGACACACACTGATTTTTAAACTAAGCAGACGTGCACAAGAGCTTGACGACGTAAATAACGCTATGCATGTGGTCCATAATTGGTTTACTGTGAAGAATTTGGTATTAAATGAGAAAAAAACTAAATGCATTAGATTCGCTTTACAGAATGTTAGAAGTAATGAATGTCATGTTGTATTGAATAGGGAGACACTTGAATTCGTCGAAAATACGGTTTTTCTGGGGATCGCGCTTGACTCAAAGCTACAGTGGGGTCCGCACTTAACATCACTTGCAGGGCGGCTAAGTTCGGCCGCTTACGCTGTTTGGAAAATTCGCCAATTAACAGACGTGGATACCGCGAGACTGGTCTATTTTAGTTACTTTCATAGCATCATGTCTTACGGTATTTTGTTGTGGGGACGAGCTGCAGATATTGATTCTATCTTCATTCTGCAAAAGAGGGCTGTCAGAGCCATCTACAAGCTCAGCAGACGCGATTCTCTACGAGAACTGTTTAAAGAAATTAACATCATGACGGTTCCTTGTCAATATATATATGAAAACATTATGTACGTTCGAAAAAATCTACATCTTTTTAGTAAGATAAGTGACAGGCATAATTTTAACACTAGAAATAGGGACAAATTAGATCAACCGCGTTTCAGATTGTCTAAAGTAAAAACTTCTTTTATGGGTTACTGTGTAAAATGTTATAATAAAATACCATTCGATATTCTTCAATTAAATGAGAAGAAATTTAAAACATGCATTAAACGCACACTATGTAGACAAGCATATTACAAGTTGGATGATTATATCGTAGATAAAAATGCTTGGCTTAATGCTGGTCCTGCTCCACAGGCACTTGGGCTCACTAGTTAAAATTTCAATATTTAGAAGAGGTGCTTCCCTTTTTCTTTTTCAATATTTCTGACATTACGAACATAACTTTTTTATTTTATTCAATCCAGTTTTAATTGTTTAATACTGCAATATTAGATACCTCTTCCTGTTTGGTAGTAAATTATATTAACATCTTAAATAAATTGCAAACTATAGTTTTGTATAATTTAGAAGCATTTTTTTTTTAATTTTGTAAATGTAAGAACCATGTTTCCGTTTATTATGTTTTTTTTTTGTTGTTGACTTGAAAGAGCATGGCAGTTGAGAACGTGTCATGCTCACTTAAATGTCTCACCGATGGTGGCGCGTGTGTTGGATTATTCGGTTCCCTACAAAATGGTTGAGCTGGATGGTGCTGATCCACGCGTCATGTTCGTGAACGGTGCCGTCGGTTGAGACTGGTCATCTCTTAACTGCCAAGGCTTATTTTTAATCTTATATTTTGAATTGTTTCTTCATTTGTCTTTTCTTTTTTTTTACATTGTTCTCACATATAGAAGCAACAAGAATAATGTACCCAGGATTTTGTAATAACTTGATTTAAAAGAGTGTCCATGGAATTTCTTGCCCGTTCTTCTCCATAGAGATCTACGTTTTGGAATTGGCAACTAGCTTCAACTTTCTGACTAACTGACAGACTATTTAATTTTGACAATTCAAAAGTGCCTGTACAAGGTTTAATTGAAATAAATGCTTTGAGTTTGAGTTTGACTTTGAGTTTGAGAAGACTGTCATTTATTTGTAGCGTGTGCGGGCAGGCTCGTAGTGGGGACGTTCGGACCTTCCACGTCATATACATGATGAGGTATACATAGCCGTGATATCTCTCTCCCAAAAAAGACGGTGTCCAATCAAACGGCGCGAACAATTCCATTTCGAATCGAAAAAGACGCATTTTTAATTACTAATTTGTCTTGCTCCCGACAGCAATAATAGCTCTCGGAAGATTGACGATCGTCTATTTAATTTAAAATGACATTTCGGGCTTATAATTTCTGAACAGCTTTTGTAGGACTCTTTTGATAACATTGATTGATGTTCGATTCGGCAACGAAGCGTATCGAACGGTTGTGAATAGCTTTGCTACGTCCACCTTTCGCAGATCGGTTTAACGAAAGCTTTCAAACGTGACAGCTATTATCAGAAAAATATAGTAACGTTGCCAACAAACATAAAATATTAATTTTGCGAAAAAGCATACGATGCCTGGCTTTGTTTGCTATTGTACAGACGCCAGCACATCAAGCTACTACAATCTGTCAAATTTCTTTAATAGATTTTCAACTTTATCACTAAAGCATAAGGTTCAAAGTTGATTGGGAAAATTTGACAGTTTCGGGTAACTTGATGCGCTGGCGTCTGTACTTATATATGTTATGGATTGCAATAAAGATTAATTGAATTGAATTAAATTGTAAGGGCCCCATCTACTACAAGTGTGCTAGGTTTTTAAATCGGGAGGGATCTAAACATTTTATTGTAATTAAGTCACGATAAGGAAAGTAAGTTTAAACGTCAAATTGATAGGAGTTCAGCCGATTAAAATAGACCGACAGTAGTGCTTTCCTGTAAAAATGTCATCGTGAAAATTTAAGTGAAGTCATAGTGAAGTGAGCTTGAAGTGAAACCGGAATGAGAAAGTTAATAGTGGATAAGACGGAACGAACAAGCAGGTGATCGAGGAGGGGGGGGGGTGGAGAGGGGTTCCGGGGATTTGCGGGGTAATTGCGTAACACACTATCAGTAGCAATGAGTTTAATTTTGACTATTCAACAACATTCATTGCGCTATTTACATTGTTATGCAGACACATTTTTCAAACATTATACAGCATTAGACTACCAATATCCTTCAAAATTATTCACATTGAGATTAATAGTGTATTACGCAATTAGGATGCCGACCGGAATAACTCAATTAGGGATTGAGACCTTTTGGGAAGTGACCTGTCATTTCGTATGATGCTAGGGCACCATACGAAATGACAGGTCACTTCTCCTAAGTTGTCACGGTTAGTTTTTTACAGCTTTTTCAAACAAGTCTGAAACTTTGTGAATGTAACTCACCTTCTATCTTCCATCTGCCCTTTGTAAGAGTGGTTCCGACCAGGGCGGAAAAAGCACGTCGCTGCGGTTTGGGGCTGTCCTTTTACGAAGTTTTAACGCAATTCCGAGGAAGTGACTAACATTATTTCGCACTTTCGAGCGCGGCACGTGCTAAACACAATTGCCTTTTTTTTTGGTCACATGTGTGTGTCCACAGAGGAAGGGAAATGCGAAAAGTAGGTAATTTATTTGATATAATAATAGCACATACCTATACCTACCTACCTACTTACTATAAGGATAAATTATTTTATTTTTGTATGTAGGTTTGTACAAACACTTTTACACGTCAATCATGTTTTTTTAAAACAGCATTCAGGTCGGCATTTCCTATCTGAGTACTCTGAGAAGCAGAAATAAACTCAGAGGACACAGTCTCTTTTAAAGTCCAGACATAATCTTGGTCAGGTTATATGAAGACCATGTTGGTCGATGTCTGAGATGGTCTTTTGAGGAAAGAACTACACAAATTGAGAGGACCTGTTCAGTAGTGCACGCATTGTCAGAAATCGTGCAGCTATAGATAGATCTTTGCTTCTTTGGACAACCGGTAGGTAAACACAGAATATTGCTATGTACCCATCATCATCATCATCATTTCAGCCGAAAGACGTCCACTGCTGGGCATAGGCCTCCCACAATTTTGGGGGGAGTTTGCCATAATCGCTACGCTTGGCAGGCGGGTTGGCGATCGCAGTATGGTATGATGGTGTAATGCATAGAGAACGCTGCTACCCATTCTCCGGTCTCCCTTAGTCTCCTTTTACGACACCCACGGGAAGTATGGGGCGGTGCTATTCTTTAAGTCCGGCACCACACAGACAATGTACCCAATTACCCATAATATCTTCAAAAAGTTTAGAAAGATGCGTATTTTAGAGAAGATAGTAGGTATTAGTCGCGAGTATGGTTGCATAACGTATGAATGCTCTATAAAGCCAGGAGTTTATAGCGGTATATAAATAGTTATTATTATTATTTATATTTTATATAGGTATAGTTTATAGTGGCGGATCCCGGTCCAGGACGGACTGACCTATTTTGTGATATAACTAAAACTTAGTCTAAAATAGTTTTAGCTTGCTCTAACTTTAAGCCAGACTTCAGACAGATAGTTCAAAGTTGATCAAAATGAATGTTATTCCGTGACATACTCGTACCTTATCAAAATCAAAAGTCATTTATTTAAATTAGGCTGAGAATCAGCACTTTTCGAAAGTCAAAATAACATAAGACAGTCCCTAAAAACGGCCGGCCCTTCACCACTTCCCAGTGTTTTTTTTTTTTTTTTAATTTTTTTCAGGATGGGAAAACATCAAATGACCCCTCCCGCTCTGGGTGAAGCGGAAGGGAGTGGCAGACTCTTACTGACTAAAACCCACCCGTGTTCCTTCCTTAGCTCTTTGTGTTCCGGGCCAGCGGTAACCCTTTCGGACAATCCCGCTGACCCGGCAGGGAAAAGATACGCGCAGATTGCGGGGCGCGAACTCACCATTCTTGGCAAGTGGAGCAACGTTTTTATGAGCTGACTCGCTGCTCATCCTAGTGCTTAATAATATAAATGTATGTTAATACTGGCCAAGTGCGAGTCGGGCTCGCACACACTGAAAAAAGTAATTTTTTACTACAGCACATTAAACCGATGTCATTAAGACTTACAGACTTTATACAGTAAGAAGAAATATTTGTAAAACAGTAAAAGACAAAACAGTAACTTTTAATGATTGAACATACTAATTACTGAAAAAAACAACAAAAAAATGGAAAACCACCATTACTGTAATGTAAGTAAATTTCAATGGTTTGTACGATATCACCAAATGAATAAAACAGTTAATTTTGTGACCTTTTAGCTACTTAAAACGTTAAAGTTTACTGTCATGACGGTAACATTTTGCCTCAAGCTTTAACTGTTTTCGGATCAGTAAAAAATCATGTTTTGAACGTTAGGCTCATATGGAACTGTTTAAAGCAGTTCAGATTAATGTTTTTCCATTTTTATTTGCTGCTTATTTCTTTCAGTGCACGAAGGGTTCCGTACCACAAGGCAAAAACGCCGAAAAAAACACGTTTGTTGTATGGTACCCTAAAATATTTATTTTATTCTGTTTTTAGTATATGTTGTTATAGCGACAACAGAAATACATCATCTGTGAAAATTTCAACTGTCTAGCTATCACGGTTCATGAGATACAGCCTGGTGACAGACAGACGGACAGTGGAGTCTTAGTAATAGGGTGGCGTTTTTACCCTTTGGGTACGGAACCCTAAAAATGTTTATTTTCGTTTGATTTTTTAATTTATATTTTTAATTTTGGTTGCTAGTAATCGTCTACCAAACGAACCGCGACAGGCATATTTGTCTATCATAAGATCTCTGCTCTAAGCCAA
Source organism: Mesoligia furuncula (assembly GCA_916614155.1). Classification (NCBI taxonomy): domain Eukaryota; kingdom Metazoa; phylum Arthropoda; class Insecta; order Lepidoptera; family Noctuidae; genus Mesoligia; species Mesoligia furuncula. The sequence goes on along the minus strand of OU744800.1, from coordinate 23,946,668 downwards.
TGGATACTAAACTGTAAATGGGTTTTAATTCATACAGATTACGTTTGTTTATCTACACTATGTGGTAGATATTGTGGATGTTTAATTGTTCATATGAAATTGTTGGTACATTGTGACTTAGTTTAGAGGGGCCCGTGACTAAATAATAACAGCCGCACAAATCGATCGATCAGGTTAAGCTATGCTTGCCGGGGTTGGTCTGTGGATGGGTGACCATCTTTACATATCAAGACCTCTCCTTGCCTCGGAAAGCACGTTAAGCTGTTGATCCCGGGTGTCATTTGCGGATCTTTGATAGTCGTTACGAGTAGTCAGTAGCCCGAAAGTCTGACAACCAGTCTTACCAAAGGGTATCGTATTACCCAGTAACTGGGTTGTGGAGGTCAGGTAGGCAGTCTCTCTATATATAATACTGGTATTCAACTGCATCCGGTTAGACTGGAAGCCCCAACATAGTTGGGAAAAGGCTAGGCAGATGATGAATTGTGACTTAGTTTATCGAAGAAGTATGTATGTTGTGACACGAGTGAACTATACAAATTACAAGGACCTTTCATACTCATATAACGAAACATAGTATTGCTAAAATAATAGTGTTTAATGACAGTCTAACAGTAGGTACAGTCGCCGGCAAGTAACTTGGCAACTTGGCTTTGGCGTAGTTCCCGAGTAAGTTTGCGCTTGTACACTTCGTGCAACAAAAATGGTAATTTTTATCGCTTGTCAATTCTTTGGTTATTTCCATGGGGTATTCCTCGAAACGCACCAACTTTGAAACGCACCAAATGAAACGTCAGTCGACATCATTTATTACGAATCCTTCACGCTCTTCTCTATGTTTCATCGTTGATGCATTTCGAGGAATAAAATAACAATTTTTTTTTTCGAGGATTACTTTTGGTGCGTTTCAAGTTGGTGCGTTTCGAGGAATACCCCATTTCTATAATTTATTTTTAAACATGTGTCTGCTAAGTTACGTGCCAGCGACTGTACAGTTGATCTCAGGTCTCAGGCCTATAAAATTACCATAATTATAGATAAGTGTTATCATAATAATGTATGACATGCCCTTACAATGGAATAATAGAGAATAATTATTTGAAGTGCTTGGATTTAATTTTAGCTGTGTCTAATATTATTCGACAATAAGTTTATTAGTCTAAATAAGTCTAAGAGTATCTATTGAATAGGGCTAAATGGAGAATAAGTCCTCTTGAACTGTTAATTATTATTTATCCTTGGAGAACGGTAAGTCTTTCTAAGTAGTTTATTAGAATCTTGTAAAACATAACTAGCTTCTGCCCACGACTTCGCCTGCGTGGAGGTCGTAAATTATCCCACGGAAACGTACTTCTACGTTTAATAGATCTTTTTATGAGGAATAATTTCGTAACACATTGTTTTCATATTTATTTATTTATCACAAGCACTGCTACCATTACAGGAAGTTCCTAATGCGGTAGCGTGGTTCTTACTTAGACTATATTAAGTAAGTAACTTAAATAACTTATCACTTAAAACATTATTTTTGTGAATTCATTCAGAGAGCATGATAATCTATGTAGGTAACTCTATTGGTTTACGCGGCGCACATTATTAAAGCTCCCAGTCGGCATGACTTTTTTCGTCATCTTCAGCCATCATCGTCATATTTCAGCCAAATTACACAAAACTATAATGAATTTTACACCTCAAGCTTTCTTATGAATCACTCCGCCCATTGGTGAAAACCGTATGAAAATCGGTTGTTTTTGAGTTTATCGCGTTCAGACAGACAGATGCGGCGGGGGGACTTTGTTTTATCTTATGTAGTGATGGTGATTATACTGAAAAGCGTAATGATCACACTAATATTATAAAGGCGAAAGTTTGTGTGTGTGTTTATAACATATAACTTACTTGTTACTTCTTCACGCTCAAACGGTAGGACCAATTTAGATAAAATTTTGTATTTAGGTAGCTGGCACTCTGGATTAACATATAGGCTGCTTTTTATCCCGATATTCCCACGGGATCGACATTTACGTGGGTGAAACCGCGGGGCGCAACTAGTTGTTAAATAAAAACCACTTTTCAGCAACTCTTTCTCAAAAAGCTCTTATAAGCAAGAGCATATTACAAAAACAATCAACGTTACGTCAATAAGCAACGTACACACAATAGGACTTAATAAAATGAATATAAATGTAATACCTACAACAATATCGTTTACCTACAATATGTCACCCGAGTTAAATGGAAACCTTTTGAAATAAGTCGTCCGTTCCCCTGGATATTGCCCAAACAATGCTTGGAAAAGGTCAATATCGCCATAACTCACCCTTATGCCCACTCCACTTCATCATACACACGAGACTAGCTTTTACTCGTGACTTCGTCTGAAACTTAAACTTCGACTTGATTGAGATACCAGAGATACAGGTTTGTGGCGGCATCTACATTGCCACATGGGAACTATGCACCACTGAAGATGCAAAATCGTGCATCGCGCAAGCAAAGTTTTCCGCGTAACACGAATTAAACGACCCGACATCAGTCGTCAGGTAGTAGACCAGACGCAACACCCATCTGGTCGGAGGAACCTCCCTTTTTTTAAGGAGGATGAGTGAACTTTAAACCCAGTTCCAATTTTTTTTTTAAATTTGTTAAATATTAAATAACTTCTCCCGCTCTGGGCAGAGCGGGAGGGCGTGTCAGACTCTTACTGACTAAAACCCACCCGTGTTCCTTCAGTTGCCTGTGCCAGGGGCCACGGAATCTCTTTCAAACAACCCGCGACCTGGCAGGCATCGGCCCTAGCTGACCCCGTCAGTTAGTGCTGACATCTGTTTGAGGCGCGCGTGGGACACAACGCGCCGTCGACCCGGGGCTGGACCTTACCGGACGGCGAGCTGCCTATCCCTCGCCGTCCGCAAGCCCGCGCCTACGGTGCCCAGGGCGTCTGCTGCGGTACACCCTGTCCCACCTTATGTATGGTGTTTATTCCTAGTTCGGGTAGAATCCAATTATTATTTACCTCTAGTTAAAGGCCTAACATTCAATACAATTTGTATTCCAATTTTGCTTAGAATACAAAGAAAGTAGCGTGTGTCTTTCTCCGGCCAGTATATTCTGCAAAAATATCAACGTTTAAACTTAGGTGAAGTGAGCTGAAAGTAGTGTCATTCCCTAGCGTCAGGTGGAATGACAGCACACATATCAAGCTAACTTAACCTAAGTTTTAACGGTAAGATTTTGACAGAAAAGATCGTCAGGTCCCAGGCTATACTTATCTCATCATCTGCCTAACCTTTTCCCAACTATGTTGGGGTCGGCTTTCAGTCTAACTCAGTCTTAAGTCTAAAGTAAAGTCTAAAGTCAGCTGAATACCAGTTTCGGTTAGATAAGTTGCTAACAATTTTGTAATTGATTGTTCCGAAATTGGCAAGGGGTATTTGTGAGAATTGATCTATCAGCACATTAGTATGCCACAGATTGGGTTGAATTATCTCTAGACCAACAACTTTGGGCACAAAATAGCAACACTGCTTTCCTAAAAACTATCAAATCCAGTACATCATCATCTGCCTAGCCTTTTCCCAACTGTGTTGGGGTCGGCTTCCAGTCTAACCGGATGCAGCTGAACACCAGTATTTTACATGGAGCGACTGCCTATCTGACCTCCACAACCCAGTTACTGGGTAATACGATACCCCTTGGTAAGACTGGATGTCAGACTTTCGGGTTTCTGACTACCTACGGGTAGTCAGAAGCCCGAAAGTAGAAATCGGAGTCGTTACGACGACTGTCAAAGATCCACGAATGACAGCCGGGACCAACGGCTTAACGTGCTTTCCGAGGCACGGAGGGGTCACGGTATGTAAAGCTGGTCACCCATCCACAGACCAACCGCGGCAAGCGTAGCTTAACCTGATCTGTCTATCTGTGCGGCTGTTATTATTTAGCCACGGACCCCTCCCAGACTACTTATCTATCGAACATAATAATATAATGATCGATTCTGTAGTTTAGGCGTGAAAACGTAACAGACGAGTAACTTTCCCATTTATAATATTAGTATGGGAAGTGTGGATATAAATCTGCTCGAGACATGATTTATCACATAACACTGTTGTTTTTGTACGGACACTAGTTGGGCTATTATTTGTTGATATCGGATCAGTAAATAATCTAGTTGGTAGTAGTTACAGGATTGAGTTACGAACGTTCTAACTGTTATTATAGTAGGTTGGATTGGAGTGATGTATCGCCAATTATGTCGACGTTTACGCAAGTAATTTGTTTGTGAACTATCTGATAATTGCGTCGACGGCTGCAGTTGCCTCTGCCATTGGTAACGTGCCGCTCTTGTATACCTATGAGCACTAAAGTACTTTTTTTTATACTGTTCAACTCCTGGGCAAAGACCTTGCTCCACTCTTTCATCTTTCGCGAACCCGCGCGTCCTTCTTTCAGTTTTGATGGAACCTATCCAACTCTTCCTGCCATCTCCTACATGGAGAATGTATTTAAGTTTTTAAATACACACATCAAAACTGTCTAGGGATCAAGCATTTTTATGCGGATTTCTTGAGATTGAGATGTGGCTTTGTAATAAATTTATGATTTTATAAATTTATATGGATCCTTTTTGGTGCATTTCATAATTTGAATCAGGAACTGTGAATCAAATTCGAGTAAAAGATGAAAATCAGCTGTCAATATTTTCCCTATAAAAACATACAACGCATTGAAGACATTATTAGTGCTACTGTTTCCCTACTACTGATTAAAACCAACGTTATTATGGAGCGGCGACGTCATTTAAGCAGGGAAGAAATGCTCAGAGCCGTGGGAATGATAGAAGCTGGTTCCCGGCAACGTACTGTGGCTTTAGCTCTGAATACAAGTCAGAGTGTTATCAGTCGACTTTGGACACGTTACCGAAGCACTGGTACCGTGGCTGAGCGCCATGGAGGACGGTATCGCTGCACCACACGGAGACAAGACCGATACATTCAAATCTTAACTCGAAGAGCTCCAACAATAACCGCCATGATGTTAGCCGTGAGGCTTCATCACTCTTCAGGGAACTTAATTAGCGACCAAACAGTCAGAAACCGCTTGCATGAAGTGAACCTTCATTCCCGAAGACCGCTACGGGTACCACCTATAGCAATGCACAATCGTAGGATTCGATATCAATGGGCTCTTGAACACAGAAATTGGGCAGAAGAACAATGGCGTTTCGTGTGCTTTTCTGATGAGTCTCGTTTTGGTATGAGACCGGATACAAGACGTATACGACACTGGAGAACCCCTGGACGCCAACAGCGATTAAAATCCTGCCAGGAAGTCCATCCTTATAGTGGTGGAACCATCATGGTATGGGCGGGTATTTGGATCGGCGGAAGAACTGAGTTGATTTGGATCAGAGGCAACCTCAACGCTCAAATTTATGCTGAGACGATTGTATCAGACGTCATCGTTCCTCTACAAGTGCAAATCGGTCCCTTATTTCAGTTAATGCATGATAATGCACGACCGCACACCGCAAGAGTTGTAAGACAGACTCTCGCCGCAGCTAACATCAATGTCCTGCCCTGGCCTGCTCAGTCGCCAGACTTGAACCCGATTGAGCATGCATGGGATATGCTACAGAGAAGAGCTCTGCCGAATATGGAGGGTATCCAGTCGCAAGAAGACCTTTTTTTGTTGTTGCAACGAACATGGGCGGCCATTCCACAGCGTGATTTGGATGAACTCATTTTGAGTATGCCAAACCGATGTTCTTGTGTTGTTAGTGTTCGCGGTAGAAACACGGATTATTAATTGTTTAAGTTACCCAATAAAATTTTAAAGAAAACTGTTATTTCAGTCTTTTTTTCGAACTTTTGTGTTAGTGGTTCAAATGTCAAAAATCCCTTTATTAGGAAAATGGCAAATTTCTTTATTAATGCAAAGGTGACTTGGTTTATCGTTACTGTGACAAACGAAAACACTTTATTTGATGAATCCTTAAAGAAAATTTTAATTAATATCAATCAGGAGAAAAGTTATTGCAAAAATATATGTTGATCCCTAGACACTTTTGATGTGTGTACTTCTACCTAGCTTCATATTTTCTGACTGACCGACTTCTTGACAGTTCGAAAGTACCTGTAAATGGTTTATTTGAAATAAATGCTTTGAGTTTGAGTTTGAAATGTGGGTGAGATAGAGATTAAAACAATTGTCCTTGAAATAGGCGAAACCTGAATGTTAAATATTATTGCAATGTTAGATTCTATTTAGGCATTACTTTTAGTTATCGACTAGTCTTGGCGAAAACAGGGAAGATCCTTTTTAGGTTAGTATTTTTAATTACCTACTAGCAAACCACTTTTTTATATCCATGCAAAAATTGGATGTTTGTTTTTTACAGCTGAACTACGTCTCCTGTCCATAAAAAAACATAATTTAAAATCTAGATCAGATAAAAATTAAACTGTTTAAGTGTTTACCAACATTACATCGGTATTACCACCAAATTATGTACAGTCGCCAGCACATCAACCTACCCCACTTTGGCCTTGAACGAGTTATGAGCAACTACAGCGAGAATCGTGCGAAAGAGACATATAGCTTTTGTCTGTTCTTACTAGTAATGTGTCGTGCTGCAGTGCGTACGTGAGAGTGTGTGCGTATGGTCGTCGTGGTGTGAATAAAATACTGTGCGATAAGAAATAGCGTAGCTATCCGAATCAAATACAGTGTCACAACAGGAAGACAGTGGGGCGAGCGTATTTGCTGCAGCGCTTAAACAGTAGGTGTCGTCTCACCAAACTATAAAACATGCAGCGCTAGACCGCTTAAAACGTATAGTTTTCTCGCGACCAAAACGTCATAAGCGCCGGGAATTTCATGGCGCTTACACGTTTCATGCAAGACTAAATAAATGAGTAGTTGCCGGTCGGTAACATACCCCGCGTTCCGAATTGCGTCAAAAGCGATTATATCGCGAGTCCGACCAAATTTAATAGTCACAAAATATAAGGACTATTGACTACTATTTGTGACGTTGCGCGTTGGTCGGATTCGTGATATAAGTAATCGCTTTTGACGCAATTCGGAAGGCGGGGGCCTGGCACAAAAACTGGTTTTGCGGCGTCGCGTCGTCGGTTCTGAACACTAAGTAATAATAGTTCTATGGTAGCAGGTTGAATAATTTAATCGAAACGCCCAGCGCAATGCTTAAAATACCTATGAAAGTTTATAGTCAATGATCTTTTACTTAATCCTTAATTTTTACATATTTGTTGGAAAATTACTAAGAGTATTAAGTAGTAACTACCTACTCATATTACATTTAAACAGGTAGGTAGTACGGTATACACCGTTCGTTACACAATGAATTAGCGAAATTTCACGCTCTCGATGAATATTGTTAAGTAGACAAGTAGGTATAATTTCATATCAGAAAAACATTTCCTTTTTTATTAGGGTTCCGTACCCAAAGGGTAAAAACGGGACCCTATTATTAGGGTTCCGTACCCAAAGGGTAAAAACGAGACCTAAGACTTCGCTGTCTATCCGTCTGTCTGTCACCAGGCTGTATCTCAAGAACCGCGATAGCTAGACAGTTAAAATTTTCACAAATTATGAATTTCTGTTGCCGCTATAATAACAAATACTTGTCGCATCAACGGGTGGCCGAGATGCGATACATCGGGTCTTCTTCACGATCCGACATAGTTTAGATAGGTGTGGGCACTGCAGTGGGTACTCGAACGAAAAGATTATTTGAATTTACAGTAACTTTAATAAACTAGCTATTTACAACCGAAACGCACACGTGCGTCGGAAACAAACACGTGCGTTGGTATTGAGCGTTTGCCGAGACTGTCCGAGCTCGACGACTGTCCACTGTAGACTGTCGCAGCACTCGGTCTCTCCACCAGTCCTCGCTGCATCCCCTCTACCGACGATCGTGTCCAAGCGGTAGGGCTCGCTTGCGTTTCCGATCACATGATTCTTCGTTTACCAAACAAATTGTTAGATGGCGCTGTTCACTTTACTGTGTTGCCATTTATCCACGACACGGCCATCCCTGACTAGCACCCGTCCTCGGGTGTAGTACCTGCGGACCAAATATACTCACAGAGTAAACAAGCTCGGCTATCCTGCCAATACCTAATAACTAAGGTAACTGGATCTCATTGTTACTCTATATTCTCTAGTCTTAATTTACAATGCCTTGTTGTCAAGGTTTCACACTCCATACAACATTACTCATTAGAAAAGGTTCGATTATTAAGTTGAACCAAAGAAAATCAAAATTGTAACGAATCAGTTACTATTTTACTACGTTATCAAAATTTGCGCAAAAACACAGTCCAGAATCACACCAATGATTCTTACCAGATCAGTTGTCACATTTGCTACTGCACATAAGGTGCGGTTGAGACTAGTCACGACATGTGCTTCCTACACATGAGGTGCTCTGTGCATCAACACAGACTAGAATCGATCCATTGATTCTCAGAAAAAGAATACTAGAACATGAAGCGGTCTGTGCACCAACACAGACAAGAATCGCACCAACGATTCTCAAAAATCTAACGCAATATGTGCTACAACACATGAAGCGCTCTGTGCACCAACACAGACAGGACTCGACCGATCAACAAGTTATACCATCACAATTGTTGTGACAAATCAGTTAGAATTTACCGAAATAAATATCATAGGCAATGTATACTCAACTCATGAAACTTTTATTGTAAACTGTGCACCAACACAGGTCAGAATCGCACCAACGACTCTTTACATATCTACCGCCACATATGCTACAACACATGAGGGGCTCTGTGCACCAACACAGAAAAGAATCGCACCAACGACTCTTTAGATATCTGCCGCCACATGTGCTACAACACATGAGGGGCTCCGTGCACCAACACAGAAAAGAATCGCACCAACGATTCTTTAGATATCTGCCGCCACATGTGCTACAACACATGAGGGGCTCTGTGCACCAACACAGAAAAGAATCGCACCAACGACTCTTTAGATATCTGCCGCCACATGTGCTACAACACATGAGGGGCTCTGTGCACCAACACAGAAAAGAATCGCACCAACGACTCTTTAGATATCTAGCGCAATATGTGCTACAACACATGAAGCGCCCTGTGCACCAACACAGACAGAAATCGCACCAACGATTTCTTATAGACCCATCGCCACATGTTACTCATGAGGTGCGGTCTTAAGTTTTGAGTTTGAGTGTACAAGCCATTCTTAATCAGAGGTGGTTTCACTACCACTGTCCTCAACTAGGACATCTAATTCTCAAGTAGCTTGGTGATCGGGTATCCTTCTCACACAATCATGAGAGTATTCTTAGGTTCGCTGAGTCAAGCGCCTTTAGAACAATCATTAAAAGCAAACTTAGAGACTAACTTTACTTTAGTCAAATCGAATGTTATCGTAATTGCATTTTTTTTAAGACCCTGTGTCACGTGGTCTACTATCTCATCTAAGTTAATATCAGTCAACTCATCATCAGTTGTCACTAAGCTAAGCTAATACACTTTGACGCAACACTATCTTTGATGATAGAGCGACAGAGTCGTAATGAAATGGATGTGACTCACCCAGTATTCATCTGCTCGGATTGCTGACACAGCAAACTTGAACCGTATCACTCGCTACTAGCCGCTGCTGCAGGCGCTGGCCCGAAACCGCCTGAGCCCCCTCGCCCTACTGGCGATGGCGCCTCCATCATTGTTTCGTGGACATCTCGAAGCAAAATGTCTGGTGTTGCCGCATCGAAAACCGATGCGGTCTGAAACTGCCATCTTGCTTGCACTCGTTCTCGTGTGTTAATCTGTCAACAAACATACCCGCAAAGTATCACATAGCTCGGTCACTCCTGACCAAATATGGTACAGGCAAATAACACAATGAAAATTTGAACAAATTAAAAAAAATTGCAGGGTTCAGAGCATTACTCATTATTTGATTCCCAAATCTCAAGATCACAATGTAAACATTCAACTAAGCCAATAAAACATCCTTAGAGCATCACAAAATACAAAACAGGAATCTTATTCGTGGCCTGTGGCTTTTCATCAAGCCCAACAAACCTCACGTTTGTTTCTATGAATTCCTCTGAATTCCGAGTCCCACGGACTCTGGTCCCGACCTCCGCCAGAGCCACCCGCGCACCGCGTATCCACGGACTACTAAAAGCAGATACCGCCTTCTAACGGACTACGGCTACGAAATGGCTACTGGTACGGTTCCAACCAGCCGACCTAAGATTCACCACTATCACTCGACTTAATCTCTACTCTGTTTCATCAACAAGACTTTTACTTGGCTTTCCGTAAATTCGTTAGTAATACTCGTTCGTTAGTAATTTTCTGGCATTTTTCGCAAACTCCCATATGAAGAATGATGAGATCATTAAACGGGACTCGACTCTTTAAAATCTGTTGTATCCATTTGCAATAAGCATTCAAATTAGAAATAAAAAAATTAGGCTAATCTAAGAATTTGAACTATCTAGTTTCGAGATTACCGAGACCAAGTACAACGTTTTCACACTACGTTAGTCAAAGAAAACAAAACCTCAGGTATCCCATTCACGGTCCCACACATTTGTCACATGCGCACTTCCCGCAGGAATGCCGAGTCATCCTTGACTCTACGGTCTTGGCTTCAAGGCTAGACCCGACCATACTACCCAGAGCTACCGCGTATACCACGTACTCACGATACTCTGGTACGGTCTCCGACCCAATTAACCGAGAACCTGAGTACACAAACTAAAGTGATGCCAGCTCATCATCCATTTCGTCTACAATCTCAATTGGTACTTGGCCCTCGGGCATCTTTCGAACACGGTCATAGAGCGTATTTGTAAGTACGCCCCTAAGTCAACCTACTGACCAAAAAAACACCAACCAGAGCCATGTACCATCGTTATCCACGTTACAACAATAATCTTTTTCACTAAGAGCCTTAGACACCTGGAAACCCACACACGAGTAAACCACTCTAACGCCACGGCTCTCCGGCCGACTAGCAATCGCATTGCTCTCACACATCCAGCGCATGGATCCGTGTGCATCACCCTGTGACTACACACTTTTTACTACGGCCGATAGAGAACCCCTACTCGTGTGGTTCCCACTACTTAGGCTTGGTCATCACCACTGTGATCACCATCTACTCCGACTGGTACATGACCTACTGGCATCATTCGTAATCTATAGTGAGCGTCTTTAAAAATTGCATTTTAAACTAGACTGGGCTTTACTTCTCAATGTAACTGTTTTTGTTTGTGTTGTTTACAAGGGAAGCACTCAGTACCAGAGTCATAAAATGAAAACGACTCACCAGATTCGGTAGACAATAGATCTGTAGCTGGCTTAATGGTACAGACATTCACTCGCTGTCACTGCCTCCTTGGCAGAAATCGCGAAGCTTCTTGCACGGAAAACACCGTCCTTGATCAGCGATTATTCATACAGGAGATCCACAGAGTGCAGCGCTCTCCGACACTACCATTCTGCTTGTACACGTCCGAGTGTGTTAACCTGTAACCACAAAAACAAATCTACAGCAGTGCATGTTCCACTTGGCCAATTCTGTTTACCAATTCTGTTTACACATTGTTATCGAAACGCATTACTTAATTTTGTAAAAACGATAGCAATCATCGACAACAAAAGATTCCTCTAAGCCTTAGTAATAACAGGGACAGGTCACGAACTATATCAATTTAGATCACATACAACGCTCATGGCCCTGCTGTCGCAGCAGCTAGTGACACTCATGCCACCCATATCGTCATCACCTCAAGTGATACGATCAACATACTTCACTTTACATAGAGTCCACAACTCCCAGGTCACTACAAGACCAACACAACAATAGTCTCCATTGAGACCCTGGTCCCCGCTGCACTACCAGCTGGCCCATCGCTCCCTGAACAACTCACAAGTGAGTTGCAGTTACGACAAGTGCGTACAGTGCGACTTAACCGTCTTCTACGTTTAACTCATTAGGAACACTACTTAGAGGCATCTTTCGTATGCGACCGTGAGCATACTTGTAAGTACGGTTAGAATTTTAATCTTTTAACGTATGGGGTCACCATCCAAAACATCAACTAATTTAAGCGGACCTCTGAACTTCCGATCTAATTCTGATGATCTGAACTTAGTATCTGATTTTGCTACTCATTTTTTACTAACACTCAATCGCCAATGTTGTTATAGCTGCCTTTGTTCTATCATAATATTACTTTGCAAGTAAATGTCAGGTAAAAATGTAATAAAATCTCAATTTGTTGCTCACTAATCGCAACGCTACATATGATTTTCTGTGCTGAATACACGCGTTTGACCAATACCCGTCAACACAACAACTGTATTAACTCGATTGCCACTTAATTTGGCTGCACAACTCGCTTTTACTAACGAGCATTCAGCACCAGAATGGTAAACAAAACAATACAGCTCACCTTTATTTTGTAACGTGCCTGAGGGCAGATAAACGTCATCCACTCGCCCTTCACTACTTCCAGCACGTTGTCTACCATCAGCTTGGCTGCCACTGCTCGTGTTTCTCACTTGCAGCACACGAAGGGTTTCACTGACGGCTGCGAGGCTGCTTGGCTCGATTCTCAAAGTCACTCCATGTCCTTATCCAGGTGAAATCCAGTCAAAGAAATATCGCACCGTGACGTCAACGCTCAATTCTCTATAATCTTTTTAGCTCGAGTGTATCCCAGTTCTGATGTCGCATCAACGGGTGGCCGAGATGCGATACATCGGGTCTTCTTCACGATCCGACATAGTTTAGATAGGTGTGGGCACTGCAGTGGGTACTCGAACGAAAAGATTATTTGAATTTACAGTAACTTTAATAAACTAGCTATTTACAACCGAAACGCACACGTGCGTCGGAAACAAACACGTGCGTTGGTATTGAGCGTTTGCCGAGACTGTCCGAGCTCGACGACTGTCCACTGTAGACTGTCGCAGCACTCGGTCTCTCCACCAGTCCTCGCTGCATCCCCTCTACCGACGATCGTGTCCAAGCGGTAGGGCTCGCTTGCGTTTCCGATCACATGATTCTTCGTTTACCAAACAAATTGTTAGATGGCGCTGTTCACTTTACTGTGTTGCCATTTATCCACGACATACTAAAAACAAAATAAAATTAATATTTAAGGGGGGCTCCCATACAACAAACGTGTTTTTTTCGGCGTTTTCGCCTTGTGGTACGGAACCCTTCGTGTGCGAGTCCGACTCGCACTTGGCCAGTTTTTAAATTTCAAGCAGGTTTTAATGACCTTTTCCGGGTTTTGTTACCTACTTACTGACGGGCTGGCGGTCACCTGTCTTAGCGCGTTCCTTGCTCTTCTATTCTATTATTGATAGCTGCGCCATGCGCCACAGTTATAAACTTTTGTAGTTATCATCCTTTAACTATTTTTATAATACCTATTATTTTGTTATTGTTCCAAAATAAAAGATTTTTATTTATTTTCACGAAATTAAATGCTGAAAACCCATAACATAGGTAATCTGCTTGAAATTTTAAAAAATATGGATACCTACTTACCCCATCACGAACGTGTGTGAAGTTTAGCCAATTAATTATACCTACAAAAAGCCTTTTGTCAGTCCGCCGTGTTTAAGATTAACGTTTCGTCCGCAGCATGACCTTATTACAAAAACAATCAGGTTGAACCTTGTAACGAAATTACCAATACCTACCGAAGTTTGCTTTTACATGAAGTTCAACCTTATTGCGCTAGTAATAAGATACGATTTCAAAGGTTATGAATTATCAAATAAAATTCTAATATATTATTATCGTTACTTTACATCCTAAATCTATACTATAATATTATAAAGCTGATAAGTTTGTTTGAACGCGCTAATCTCAGGAACTGCTGGTTCGAATTGAAAAATTCTTCTCTACTTGATTCACTATAACGTTTTTAGGGTTCCGTACCCAAAGGGTAAAAACGAAACCCTACCTATTACTAAGACTTCGCTGTCTGTCCGTCCGTCCGTCCGCCTGTCTGTCACCAGGCTGTATCTCAAGAACCGCGATAGCTAGACAGTTGAAATTTTCACAAATTATGTATTCCTGTTGCCGCTATAACAACAAATACTAAAAACAAAATAAAATAAATATTTAAGGGGGCTCCCTTAGAACAAATGCGAATTTTTTCCCTGTTTTGCTCGATATCAAAAAGGCAACAGGTAGGCACTTGAAAAATTCACAAAATACTCAGTTGTATTTTTACTTTAATAATAAAATTAAAATAAAATAAATATTTAAAGGGGGCTCCCATACAACAAACGTGTTTTTTTCGGCGTTTTTGGCTTGTGGTACGGAACCCTTCGTATGTGAGTCCGACTCGCACTTGGCCTGTTTTTTATTGTAATCAAAGTTCTAAAATAATGCATTATTTGCAAAGGAGTTTTTATAAACATGATATTAATCCTTATCCAAATAAACACGTTACTCATCACAAGTATTTAATTTTGAACAAAATTGCCCTTGACAAATTTGATTTCAATGAATATCTTAGGAAATATCATAGTTTTAAAACAACTCCGCAAGGCGGCCGGTCATGACCTGAAAACGCAGTGACTGCAGTCGAAAGGGCTGTGTGATCTAACCCCAGGGGCCCCAAATCAAAATATCTTGGCGGGGTCTTTTGCAAAAAGGACGGTGACGTTTTTTTAAGTAAATAAATATGCCGTCGGGGCCCACTGTATAACAGATACGGCTGTAGCTACCCCCCTGCTTTTGGCACTATAACTACACAATCGATCATCATGAAATTATGCATACCTACCAATCAGAAAAGGACATAGGATAGGTTCCTACAGGAACGCGTGTGAAACCGCGGGAAAAATATCAAAATCAAATGCGGAATAACAATCAAATCTTTTTATTTTTAAACATTAATGTAGGAAATCTCGGTTATGGCACTTCAATGAAACGAGTTAAAGGCTTTTTATAACTGTAAGTATATTATTAGCCAAGTAGAAAGTCACTAGGAAGGATATGCGTCCATCATTTATAAAGCTCAAAAACAAGTAAAGAATATCATAGATGGCGGTTCATAGATAATTTTTTTTTATTCATTACCTACATATCGATTATTACAGAATCGACTAAAGATTGATTTTTGTAAATAAGTAAATCAAATAAACTAACACGCCCCCTCAAAAATGAATCTACCAATTGTACAAATAAAATAAATTAAAGTAAATACCTAATTGACCGTAACATATTCACTTCCTAGTGCTTGCTGGGAAATACATCTCATGGCCCAACATTCGTTGCTAAGGATTAAGGGAAACCCAGAAAACCTTAATCAGACCATTACTAAATAATAATTAAATTAATCACAACAAAAAAATAATCAGAGTCTTATTCTAAGAGTCTAATTCTATCGGTTGGATTATTTGCAATGCTTATACAGCCATTGTTATCCTCATAGATTATGATAGGTTTATCGATACCTATCTTAACACTAACTGCTAGTGATTTAAGCCATAATGCCTCCCTAACAGCTTCATACAATTGACTGACATTTGTTTCTTTGTACTCCAGGTTATAGAACAGTGCTCGAAGAGCTTAAATAAATACCCAGTTGTACTTTTCCTGTTATTTGAATCACTGCCACCCCAATCTGAATCTACGTAACCACATAGAATATTATTGTAGGCGCATCGTTTATAACTTAATTTTAAATCAACAGTACCTTTCAAGTACCTAAGCACTCTTTTAAGACATTGCCAGAGTTCTTTATTATTTTTGTTCGTATACCTACTCAGTATATTAACGCTTGTACTTAAATCTGGACGAGTGCAAAACGTGACATACATTAAACATCCTATAACGTTTCGACATGGGGCGTTATATTTTTCTTCAGAGTTTAATGCGTCATAATTAAGTTAAATTTCAATGGGTGTATTAACAGGTTTACAATCGTGCATATTAAATTTATTTAATATCGTCTTTATGTATGCACTTTGATCTAATGTAATTTCATTTGCATGCCTTGTAATTTTTATACCAAGAAATAATTTTATCTCTTTCAAATCAGTCATTTTAAATTTACTCGTTATATACCTTTTAAAATTATTCATTGTATCAATATCAGCGCATACTATAACTAAATCATCTACATATAGAACGACATAAATATTTTTATGTACATCTCCATTGTCTTGCAAATATATACACCTATTGACTGAAGAACTTTGAAAACCTTTTTCTTTAAGAGATCGTTCGAAAACTTCAAACCAACAACAGGCAATTTTGACGTCCTTAAGATGAACTAGCAAATCAAAATGATTCGCAAAACTTAGTATAAATCTGAAACTAGCTATTCTTGCTACAGGTGCGAAAGTTTCATTATAGTCCGTGAGGTATTCTTGACTGAAACCCCTTGCAACAAGCCGTACAAGCCCGCCCGAAGCCCGCGTGTGCCGTGCCGTGCGTTGACTGCCGTGCCGTGCCGTGTGCGTGATCTTTTAGGTTTTCCAAATTCATCATTTATTACAGTAAATATCTATTTACAATCGACAATGTTTGTATTTTCAGGTACGGAAACCCAAGTATTATTTAACTTTAGAGAATTTAAATCATCCCTAATTGCGCTTTCCCACTGAGATCTATCGTCTCGAGTTTTGATCTTTTCTAATGAATTAGGTATTTACATAGAATAGACTGAGCACACAAAATGTAATCATCATCATCGTCTTCATTATACAAAATAGGTGGACGATTTTTGAGTCTATTGCTACTTCTAACCTCAGGATTATTATCTGTGTTTTGTTTTGGTGAAGACGGGTTATCAGAAAGTATATCAACTATTTGCTCCGATTCAATTAAATTATCATGGTTCAATTTGCGAATTTTACTAGGACACTCGTGCCCATCAGATTTAGATGTATCTGATTTAAACTGTCAGAGTTATGAGACCTTACAGGCACTGACTTGGATATTACATCATCAGTTTTGCCGTGAGAATTTTTAATATTCCCTTCAGACTTGAGGTCTGGCCTGGATTGAAGAAAACCAGTCTCATCAACAATAACATCCCTGACTACTACGTATTTTTTCGCATTCTGGGTTCCAAACTTTATAGCCATTTGGTTCATAACCCACTAGTATCCCTTTCCATGATTTTTCATCAAACTTGGTCTTACTGGTCTTATTATGAACGTAAACAGTTGAACCAAATACCTTCAAATATTTGATTTTTTTTTTTTTATCATGCCACATTTCGAATGGTGTTTTTGAATGTTTCAAAGCTTTAGTTGGGGTCAAATTAATTAAATAAACAGCAGTCAGTACTGCATCGCCCCAAAACACTTTGTCTAATTGAGCACCGCTTATGATGGAACGAGCTTTTTCAGTAATGGTTCTGACCATACATTCAGAAACGCCATTCAACTGTGGTGTTCTCGGAACTTTTAAATGATAAGATATCCCTCTCTCTACACAATAACTTTAATAGTTATTCGCCACCATTATCACAGTTTAAGTTGACTAATGTTAAATTAAATTTAGCTTCACTTTTAGCCACAAATTTTTTTTAAAAGCAACAAACACGTCATATTTATAGGTTAATATGTACGTAACATAATAATCATCATATCATCAACAAAAAGCACAAAATAGTGTTTGTTGTCATTAGTTGGGTGCACAATAAATAATGGCCGTTTAACATGACTTTTATCTTTAACCTGATTGAATGGAAGTCGACTCTGTTTCCCATCCATTTATACAGGCCTCACACAACTCATCATCTGGCATTATAGTTTCAATTTGGCTGGTGTAATCAACCATTTTATTATTTTTAATTTCAATGAAATTATTTTTACTAATATGACCAAAGCGATGATGCCATAATTTTTACATATTTTTATTACTGCATACTTGAGAAACAGATTGACACTTGTTTACAGATGCCATTAAGTCTACAGCAATTAAATTATTTTTCAACATACCTTGCATAATGGTTTTATTATCCTTACGTATTTGGGCTCCTTGCTGGTCAAAAATTACTGACAACCCAGCACGTTGCATTTTTGATACAGATAGCAGGTTGTATGGTACCTCAGCACACCTCAGCCTCTAAAACTCCTTGAACGCCCATGTTGCTGGTCACATATATTGTTCCCTTTTTGGTACCTGAAATATATTCACCATTTTTAGCAATATATTTTTTTTTTTTTAATGGCGTTTGCAAGACGGTGTGACTAATGAAAAGATCTTCCCGGTTTATAATATGATCCATAGGAAAGTAACTTTGCTTCCATCATCATCCGCTTGATAGTCTCCCATCATAAAAGCAAATCCAGAAAATTGTTTGATGTGGATGGTCCACTGATCTCAACTGCCTGGACCGTCCTTGTCCTTTCCGTATTTTTCTGCTGCTGCTGTTGAGCTCTTTTGAAGTAGAAACAGTCGTTTTTCACATGCCCCTTGCGGCCACAGTGATGACACTACAAGAACTGACACTTCTTCTTCTGCTTGTTATCCTTCCGGTTGTAGCTATTATTCCCTTTATAATTTTGAAAATTATCGAATTTTATTTTTCGAAATTTCTGTCCATTTTTCCGCTTAACTTGCAAAACTTTGATGCTGGTATCACTGGACTCATTTTTCAACTTGACTTCATGATCCAAAAGCCTTCTTATAACAAATGCTAGCGTTAAATTATCCTCCGATATCGCAGTTATCACGCCATCATAAGTTGCGGGTAGGGTGAGCAACAAATGAGCTAAGTACTGTATCGGTTTCTTCTAACTTCGCTCCGGTGGCTAACTATTCGGTGATCAAATCATCAAAAATCGTAAAATGTTTTATGAGATTTTTTTTTTTCAATTCAGTAGCAATACTTTTCCGTTCATACAAAACATCCAAACTTTTGAAAATTACTCTCGCCGTACTGTCTTCTTTCGCAAAACCGAGGTAGGAATCCGATAAATACTCGACGATAACACTTTTTGCTATCCGGTTATTTTTCTCCCACAACTTGATCTTCGTCAATAACTTGTATCACATCCATTTCACTTAACAATTGTATTCTAAACTTCCAGACACTGTATTTTTCCCCATCGAATGGCTTGATATTACGTTTGGTTTTTAAATTGCCCATTTTAAAAAGTTCGTAACGGACTTACTTTTAACCACTTATATTACAGTAAAAACGTAACCTGGGCCCATAACCTGTAGGAAATCTCGGTTATGGCACTTCAATGAAACGAGTTAAAGGCTTTTTATAACTGTAAGTATATTATTAGCCAAGTAGAAAGTCACTAGGAAGGATATGCGTCCATCATTTATAAAGCTCAAAAACAAGTAAAGAATATCATAGATGGCGGTTCATAGATAATTTTTTTTTATTCATTACCTACATATCGATTATTACAGAATCGACTAAAGATTGATTTTTGTAAATAAGTAAATCAAATAAACTAACAATTAATATAATTGAAAACATTATAACAACTACCTACTTTAAATTAAAATATACTTACAACAAAAGTTATAAAACCAAACTATACCATAGATTAAGATAATTTATTTGCGTAAAACATGGTATACACAGGTGTTATTAAAGCATATGAGATCATACAGTTTTGCAATAAATGAAAAAAAAAATGCACAAATAAACAAAATTGAATTTAAAAACATTATAATTTATGTTCAAAAAAATCCTTAATATTATAGAAATTATTTTCATTCAGCCATCTATATGTATAGTTTAGTTTTGAATAACCTACAATTTAATATTTTTATACATTAGGTAATTTATAATATACCTACAGTCCTACATGCTTCATACTTACATAAAAGTATCTGTAACCATTACCTATGTCAATAAAGAATTTTTATTTTTAAAATGTCTGACACACCTCGCGGACCTTTCGAAGGCGTTATTATTATTAGGTATATAGATTAGAATTTTATTTGTAACAGATCACCAATGGCTGCCAAGCAAAATCAAATGCGGTAGCATTTGATTCCCAAACAAAAATAAGCTTTTACCTAGATTAGTATAATTTGACTGGGCTGTATAAGGTCCGGCACACACTGGAGGCATGGTACGACAAGATTTTTGTAATACTTACAGATGATTTCGAATCTAATTTAACACTGTTAACACAAACATTTCACACAACAAACTGATTAAAAACAAGTAAATAATATTTATTTTTACAAGCTTTTATTTTTATTGATATTTGTAACAGATTAATTATACAGTTACAACTACCAATGGCTGCTAAGAAAAATCAAATGCTGCCGCTTTAAAATCCCTTGTCATGCCATGCCGCCAGTGGGTGACGGCCCTATCTTAAATTGTCACCAACAATAGTAAAGAAAAATTCTCAAGAATATAACAGTAGTGCGAAAATAAATATAAAATTTCAATTTACAGTATTAATTATCACGATATTAGAAGAATGATCCATACTAATATTATAAATGCGAAAGAACTTTGTGTGTCATGCCTTCGCGGCCAAGCCGGTGGGCAATTGTGATGAAAAATATGGAGATAGTTTGAAGCCTGGGGAAGGACATGCGAGGAATATAGTTTATTATGACACAACATCAACGAACGACATGTCTGGCGTCTTTTCTCAATCCGGCGGCGTCTCCTGACTGTGTCCATTGATATCTAAAACAAAGAAAATTTTGTCATTTTCAATACTTACATAGGATTCTTTGTTATGAGAAATTGTAGGGGCTAACTTAACTAATCTGCATTCGCGATTAATTTGTCAAAAATCGTAAACAAAAATGACTTTACAGAAAAATAACTTTGAATCGTACACAAGAAAGTTCAGTTTACGCTACAACTTTAACTTTTTCAATAGTGCTAGTCACTCTGAAATCAACTTAATTGCCATTACAATAAAGTTGATATTTGTTTAACTTGAAATAATATTAATTTGAAACAAGTTTGAATAAACTTTAAATGAGTATGGAACGGTTAAAAAATATTCTTCCAAATATAAACAAACATACACAAATAATCTGTCGAATTGAGAACTTCCACCTTTGTTGAGGTGGGTTGTAAAATATGGTTGTAAAGGACTGAAGTAGAATAGAGTAATATAATAAGTGATACAACCACTGAGTTTGACTATTTTTATTACGAATGGAATTATCCTGTTTAAAAAGCGTAGGTATTTCTATATCAGATAGTGTTGCAGTCCCATTTTATAAACTAGATCTGAAATACCTAAGATATCTAATAGCTATGAAATACTTATACGAAAGTTGAATAACTAAAGGAAGAACTAGAAAAAGGATTTAATAAAACAAAAAAGTCTGTTTAGTCAAAATTATTCTTCAACTATAAATTAATAATTATTTTTTGACGGATAAAAAACCTGATTAAACACCAAATTACCTGAATCTTAAAACGCAAGAAAATAAAAGAAATGAAATACAAAAATTAAGGAGTCCCTACAAAAAGCATAAAATAAAAAATTAAATTAAAATTAAAAAAAACCCCCGACACAAAAAAATAATAAAATTAAATGTAAGTAATTGGAAAAGGATCAAATAGGTCCCCCGACTGCCAAATGAATTTATCTGTTTTAGTCTCGTTACCTAGATTCTTTAAGTTGGGGGTTTTTTAATTATTTGATCCTTTTCCAATTACTTACATTTAATTTTATTATTTTTTTGTGACGGGGGTTTTTTAAATTTTAAATTTAATTTTTTAATCAATTTTGTTATTCACTTTTTAGGAAAACCATGTTTTATGTTAACTGTGATGATATAAGTTAATGTGATAGGTAAGTGTCATTACTAGTTACTCACGCTGTACGAAGTTGAGGTTACTCCACATCGTCTCGTCTGCAGCCGCGTGGCTCTCGCGTAGAGCTGGCGGTTCTATGCTTCCGCTTTCTTCCCACTGCCGAAGCCAGAAGTAAACTGTTTTTTTCTGGAACGAAACAAGTAGCTGTAGTTTATTTGCCCATTATTACTCAATTACTATAGGCAAATACCCTTGATTTTAAGCCATTTTTACATGTAATTTTCTCTTGGGTCTGACACTTAAAAGCCCTGTTTTTATGTTCTTTATGCCTAGGCGATCGTTACAATTTCATTATATTGGTCTATGTAATCTTCTTTCGTATTACGTATCAACATTTATCCTATCTCTATACAATAAAAACTTTCTAGAACATTAACTTACTAAAATCGAACTTTGGCATGTTTTCATTATAGGACATAATTCTTTCTATCTCTAGAACCCGTGGACCGATTTACATAGTTTAAACGGGAATATCAGTTTTAAACATAATCCTCTCACACTAAAATCACGCAAATATTCATATAAAGAAAGAATCACGTTTTCAAGTTACGTAATTATTCTGCCTATAATTTTTCTTCACATTAAAATTCTCAAAAATTCCTGTTAGAAACTAATACGAAAACTAATAATTAAAACGATATTACTATTCTATCATCTTTACACTATTCTAACTTATTGGGCAGATTTTTCAATCGACAGATATTTTTTACTAAGTATTGGAATAAAATTGACATCTGACAGTTTTTGTTTGGAAGAATTGTCAAAAATTCAAAATTATTCCTCCGATAGTAATAAATTGGCTGGCTAAAAAATTAACTGACGTTGGAAAAATCAGCCCTAAATGGAATCAAAAACAATAGTTCATCGAATTATGCTTACGGAGGTATAACTCTGAATTTAAGCTTTCACGAAACAGCGCGCACCCATTATGAAAGAACACAAAGAAGATATACCTATCCACAAATATAGATCTATCCCTTCTATTAATTCGAAAATTCTATAGAAAAACACTATTGACACATTTTTAACAATACAACCTTTGTTTATTATTATTTAAAATTTATAACTACAAAAAATATTACTCACCGTTATGCCCGTCTGCCGACAAATATCAATCACATCACATCCACTCAATCGAAGGGCTATGATGCGCTCCCTTACAATTTGCGTTAACTGAGGCGGCATTCTTGATTTTGATATTTAACTAAACTTTGATAAAAAATAATTAAAACGCACAGTCACAAATGTCTGAGGACTAGAGATCCCGCCTGGCGGCACTCAGCACGACTCCAAGTAACGTACTGAATAAAATATAAATGTCAAATGAACGATGTGATGTGACATTCGTTTAACTTCGTGAAGGTTCGGGGAAACTCGGGAGCGGTGGCGGACGCGCAGGGGCGCGTGGGTGTGGCTTATTCCTAGTGAGACATGGTAATTGGCTTCCAATTATTAGTACGTGCTACCATTGGGCAATTTTTGAAACGTTGAAAACTCCACCAATCATACCAAGGATACTTTCTTTCTAACACTATACGCCGCGTCGTAGTTATAGATATGTATACAGTTTACGTTGATGTGCTGGCGTCTGTACTTTGACCATCTTTACGAATTCCAAAAATATAACTGAAATGGTTGTATCCTAAGGTTGGAACTTTGGATCAAATATATGTTTTGTCATTTCAAAGCATCAGTGAAATTAAACAGACGCTCAATATAGTTTGGGCCAAAGCGAGGGCTTTTATTTGAAACCATTTTGTATTACGACGCCTTTACGATGTGGGGTTTTAGTAGTCTATTAGATCTTAAGAGTCGCGGTTTAATAAAATTTCCTTCATTCATGATTGCTATGATATTTTTTTTTGTTGGATATTCTGTGTTTGGTGGTGTTTTAAGGACAGTGCGCAAGATGAAAATATCATTTTGACATAAGTGTTTTCCTTCCTGGTCCGATTGGCCCCTTCTTAGTTGACCTGCGTCCCCCAGTTTCCTCCGGTCTCGGTATTGATTTGGATCCCATATAACATTACCGGGATTAGCGTGGACGTCCAGTCAATATGGGCCACTTAGCACCAGGGCTCCCGACCTGAAACCATTCTCCGATTCCGACCTCCAAGAAGCTGGATTAAAAGGTAACATACAGAAAGACAGACAGAGTTACTTTCGAATTTATAATATTAGTATGGATATAGTCGTTACGAGTAGTCAGAAGCCCAAAAGTCTGACAACCAGTCTTTACAAGGGGTATTGTGTTACCCAGTGACGAGGTCAGATAGGTAGTTGGTCTATGTTAAATACTGGTATTCAGCAGCATCTGGTTAGACTGTAAGCCTACCCCAACATAGTTGTGAAAAGGCTATAGGCAGATGATGGTGATGTGCGACGTAGAATATTTTAGTCTGGGCTAAATAAATGTATTTTCTTTCTTTCGTCGTTTCAGCCGATAGACGTCCACTGCTGGACATAGGCCTCCCCCAATTTTGGGGGGGTTTGCCATAATCGCCACGCTTGGCAGGCGGGTTGGCGATCGCAGTATGGTATGATGGTGGAATAAATAGAGAACGCTGCTGCCCATTCTCCGGTAAGACCCTTAGTCGCCTTTTACGACACCCACGGGGAGTAAGGGGTGGTGCAATTCTTTAAGTCCGGCACCACACAGACAATTCTTTCTTTAGCTAGGTGGAATTTAACAAAAAAAAAATACAACGGAAAATTAAAAATGAAAGGAGCTTTTACCAGTAAACTGTTATGCAAATAGCAGATTTCAGCAGCTAGGCAGATTTTAGCAGTTATATAGTGTACAGGATTGGATTGGAGTTTTTGTCTTGGATTTTCAGAAAAGTAAAAATTAACAAATCGTAAAATGAGAGTAAAAGCTACATTATTATTTCGACTAAGTAAAGAAAAAGAAAGACTTACGTAAAATATCTACGCTTGAAAAATCAAGGGACATCGTCACAAAATTATTAAAACAGCTTTTAATAAAAATCACAACCAACATCCATGACATGAAAATTAATTACGGAAAACCGCAATTTCTCACAAAAATTGCGCTGCTCTTTCGTCGCCGCCATGATAATCTACAGTGGATTGGATTTTAATGGTGTGGTAATGTCTTTTTAACTTAGTTTGTTCGGTGAGGTAAATAAGGAATTATTTAGGTCTGTTTGTAGATTTGTTTATGAAGTGAGGGTTATGTATTCTTTCTTGTATGCTTAAACTAGCTTCTGCCCGCGTGAAATTTCACCCTCCCCCCATTCACCCTCTTAGGTGTGGAATTTCGAAAAAACCCTTTCTTAGTGAATACTTACTCTTCACAAACAACGCTTCCTCCAAATTCCGTCTCTATGACCAGCGGCTTAGGCTGAGCCTTGATAATATATCTGTCAGTCAGGACTTTGAATTTTATATACAGGGTGTCCCGTAATAAATGGATAACCTCTTAAGGGGTCGTTGTACTTATCATTATGAACTACTATTGCTATGGGACCAAACTTGAACTCGCGAAAAAAGGGTCAGCTGTTTCCTACATTTTGACAAACTACGCGAGCATAAATGTAGGTAACAGCTGATTTTTTTTAGCGATTTCATGTTTGGTCCCGTAGTATAAATTGTTCATAATGATAAGTACAATGACCCCTTAAGAGGTTATCCATTAATTACGGGACACCATGTATATAGGTAGATATGGCAAAACTGGTCGGTATTTTTTCTGAGTTCGTATTTTTGTATATATTAGTATGGGCATTATGTGAGGTACCTTTTATTAATTTACATACCTATTTGACATTCAGTTGATTCAGTTGTCATATCTCCAGCTTTGATTTCAATATTCTCACAGATTTCTAGTTACAGCGTACGGCGACATCCTCGGTGGTCAGCCTGGATACCACCCTTCTGTGTGACGATGTTTACACGTCATGAGCTGTTCCTACTTATAACATCAGATTCATCATCATCATCAGCCTACAGCAGTTCACTGCTGCACATAGGCCTCTCCAATTGCACGCCCTTAAGGTCAAAGCATACAATCATATCAACTCGGAAAGGGATCGTCACCGAATCAACTCGAGCCATTCAGTATTCTTTGTATAAAACTCCCTACTGCAACGCACACTAATCGGAATCGTAACGTAATCGCCCCGCCTCGGGACAAGCTCACGAACCGCGGTGCGGTGCGTGGTCAATTTGCAGTTCCCATGCTTAGGTTGCGTTTCCACCAGAGATGAGCGAGGATGCGTAGCGAGGAATGTGTGTAAAACTAATCAATAACATCGCTAACTTAGTTCAAGCTATGAAAATGAAGCGATGTTACCTATTGGTTTGTTTCACATACATCCCTCGCTACGCATCTTCGCACATCTCTTGTGGAAACGCAACCTTGCGGCTCGTCGTCCCCGCGCTTACGTCTCTCCGTACCCGAGCTTACGTTTCTTCGTCCACCCTTGCTCCTCTCACCCGCGGCCTGCTTGCGGCACCATCAACCAGCGGCGAGACGAAAGGCGATACGGTGTCGATCCCTTTCCGAGTTGATGTGTACCTTTTAGTTCGATTTTCGGCAAATCTCACAGCTACTACCAACCATGCTGCGTAGATCGTCGCTCCATCTAGTTATGGCGGCTACTGGCTCCGCGGTACTTCACCCCTCACTTGGGGTGAGGTACAGTTTCATCAGTTCAGGGTTCAGTTTCAGAGTATAAGTAGGGATTAAATCACGTCGGTATCTTCCAAATAGGAAAATTTAAGTGACAAATTGTAGTCATAAATATGACTACAATTTGTCACTTAAATTTTCACAGGTTTTGCACTTGAATTATTAAAACCAGTCACATTCCAAGATAAAATTAATCTCTTGAAGGTCTTTATGGGTATGCTCCAAGTTGATACATAACATAAATTATTGCGGATAAATTCCTAAATCTGCTGATAACTTTGTTATTAATGGTATTGTGACATTAATTTGGATGATTAGATGGCAGTCGAGATTATGTTTGAAATATCTTTATATTCTTCTTTATATTTGTTTCTTTATATGGAACTAGCTTCTGCCCGCGACTTCGTCCGCGCGATTTCTTTTTGTTTTGACATAAAATATATCACATGACACTTGGCAGTACTGTTGCTTCTTATTAGTGAAAGAATTTTTGGAATAGGATCAGTAGTTTCGAAGATTACACCCTACATACATACTCACCTTTTTATGATATTAGTAGATATAATAATTATGTAGATTAAATCTATGCAACACACTGACCTGTATTAATAGAGGTCAGTGATGCAACAGTATCGCATCGATTTATTATGAAGGGTTCAGGGACTACATGAAAAATGAAAAGCAAACGAATAGGTTCGATACATTTATTCTAATATTTTCTTTTTTGATACAGTGTATAAACAGTGTTTTTACTAAGAATTAAAGAATTATAGATAATAGTTTTAAAATTGCAGTTATTCTTTTGTGAGAGTTATTTCAATCAATACTTTGTCTCAAGGGAACTGTCGGTGTTCGGCCAACTTTTCGAAGTTCATTATTATACATTTAAATACACGTAAAACAGAAAGTGACTAGAGTTTAACTCCAATCTGGTTTGGCACCTTTACACTAGACGTTATAAATGTTTTGAACATACAATATCCACTTAAAACTTATTTTTACAGTACCTACATAGCCTTTAATATGTCATATCGTGTTTTAGGAAAAGTTCGGATTTGTAGAGCGTCGTATCTGTTGTGCTAAGGAGCGGGCGGATGCTCGGAGTTTCTTTGATGGATAAAATCAGGAATGAAATTATCCGGAAAAGAACCTGAGTTAGAATAGAATTAGTTAGAATAGCTTGCAGAGCAAGCACGCTGAAGTATCTTGGGCTCATCATGTTTGTCGAGGGCTGATGGCCGATGAAGCAAACGAGTCCTGGAGTGTAGACCGTGTATCGTCAAGCGTAGTGTAGGACGCCCCCCAGCTACTGGGAACGGCGACCTTAAAAAGGTGGCTGGGATACACTGGATGCGGAAAGCGGAGGGCAGAGATTTGTGGCGCAGCCTGAGAGAGGCCTATGTCTAGCAGTTGACTGCGATAGGCTGAATTGATTTGTGTCTGTCGCTCATACCAGCGGGACAATCTCTTTGTACAACTCGATATGTAATATTAAAGCCTAAACCATCTATTTTGTACAAATCTCACCGTGAAAACTTAGGTGAAGTGAGTTTGCCGCGGGCTGTCCTTCCACCTGATGCTAGGAATTGTCAATAGCAGTAGAAGTAAGCTGTCAATAGCTTACATCACCTAAGTTTTCACGGTGAGATTTTTACAGAATAGTTCGGCAGGTACTAAACTAAGGTTATAATAACTATATACAACACATTTGGTTCAAGAGATCTAGAACGTCGTACAAAATAGTAGACCGAAAATGTAGATACTTTTCTAAATAGTCCCTGTATCTTGTTCGCTACTTTACTTTACAATAAAATACACTTCATTCATTTGACCACACGATAAACTTTAAATGAAGACCAAGCAAGAAATTAAGAACATTTTTAATAATAAACGTCTAACGGGGCCTCTGCGAGTTGGCTTCGGCCCCTCATACGCCTTCCAAAGGTCCCGAGAAATATCAAAAGAAATATCAACAGACGTATAATAATAATAATAATTTTTTTTCGATGAACAAGACTCATAGTGTTAGTAACAAATTTAATGTATCTATAGAATTTAAAATAATACATTTTAGAAGTCTATATAATAAGAAGAACAGTGGTTGGAGAAGTTTTAAAGCCCATATTGATTCAGTTCGATTTCTAGATTTTAGAAGAAAATCAAAGCTTAAAAAATTATCAAACCGCGTGAGGAACACACAAAGATACTGAAGGACTTTTCACATAACTAGAGAAAAGTTTAGAGGCAACATAACAAATACATACCGAGTAAGGAAAAAAAAGGCTTTTTGTTAAACAACGAAATTAATTAGGTAAATAGTCAGAGACGATCAAATTAGAGATAAAAAAATGGATAGAGATTCTGATAGAGTTAACCAAATTAGTTCACAAAAGTAACGAAATAAAACTGGAGATAGATTAAATATGCATACACTGTATGAATCCCTCAAATTAAATCAAAGGGAAAATTCATTAATTTTAAAAGCACTCATTTTGGAAGCAAACAAAGATTAGGCAAGGCAAGATTCTCGTTGATAACTTGTGAACGAATAACTTGTGTAAGAATTTATTATTCGGTTTCATTCATAGGTTTCTGAATGAAATCAAAGTTATGAAAAGAATGAATGAAATGATAAAACCACACGACGAATACACAAAGATACCGAAGGACTTTTCACATAAGTTGAGAAAGATTTAGTGGCAAGTTGGTAACATGAGAAACACATCGAACAAGGGTAATTAAAAATACACTGAATGAAATATGCAGTAGGTACCTAAATAAAAATGAAAAAAAACATTGATCTGAACTGCTTTAAACAGTTCCATATAAGCCTAACGTTCAAAGCAGTATTTTTTACTGATCCGAAAACAGTTAAAGCTTGTGGCAAAATGTTACCGTCATGACAGTAATCTTTAACATTTTAAGTAGCTAAAAGGTCACAAAATTGACTGTTTTACAAACATTTTTTCTTACTGTATAAATTCAGTAATTCTTAATTAAATCGCTTTAATGTGGTGTAGTAAGAAATTATTTTTTTCAGAGTACGCTTTAGCCTACCCTGAAAAAAACATTTTTTTTAACAATAAAGGAAATGGCTAGAGATGACCAAAGGGTAATCTCTATTTTAATAGAGTTAACTAACTTAGTTTATAAAAATAACGGAATATAAATTAAAGATATATTGAATACCATCAACAAGTTGTTTAAAACTCTCAAATGAAAGTAAAGGAAAAATCTATTGATTTCAAAAGAACTTATCTTTGAAGCAAAATATACAGATAAGCCAAGGTAAGATTCTCGTTGATACACAAGTTTACCTAATTATGAAAATAACAATTCACTGCAGATTATACATTTCATCAAAATGTTGTCAGTGGTATCCAAATTACGAAGAAATGACAAAATGTAGAATCGACGTCGACGATTGTCTTACCAAGAGGAATCGTGTTACCCAGTAATGGCTTGTGAAGGTCAGATAGGCAGTCGCTCTATGTAAAATATTGGTATTCAGCTGCATCCGGTTAGACTGGAAGCAGACCTCATTATAGATGGGAAAAGATTAGGCACATTGATGATGACAAAATGTAGAATCAAAGGTGCTTTAATCATCGTTATAAATATGTAGAATTTTTTCGGGTTCACATACTTAAATATTGTATGTATTATTAGTTGAATGCCAATGAAGTTATTGCTGTTGTCGTAAAACAATATTTGCTTCTCCGTTTTTCCGTGTTCGCTCTCCTACTCTTTTATCTATTACCCGTAGTTTAAATAAAATGGCAGTTTCTATAAAAGCGATAAAGAACACTATGACGCATCTTTATCGTTTTTTTCATAAATAACAGTAAAACGGATTCTAGGCTTACAAATTCTTACTCAACTTAAAACTAACGTTATTAATCAATTCGTTTTTAATATTAACCACATATAATTTAATCGTAAACAATTCGTTTAATGTCGTCTTACTTCTAAAATATTTCACACTTATTAAAATTACACAGTATACATTTACGTACATATAAAATATTAGACATGGTATAAAAGCCCGTATTCTGGAACGATGCGTGAAGTATGAATCTCGATTTCGATTCGAAACCAACTCGTTCCTTGCTCATCTTTCCACAAATCCAGTTTTTTTCGAGATATAAGCTTTTGCATCATTCTAGAAGACAGACCTAAAACTTTGGTATTAGTAACTCTAAGCCTACCTACAAGAAAGTATCTTCTCTTCTTCTTTGGGGTGGATGGCAGTTGTTGTTGATTTGTTGGTCTGGCAGGTGTAAACGCACCTTTTTGGAGTTTGTGCTGTTGCATTGGTGGAGGCGCTGCTTTGGAAACTTCACGCTGTCATCCTTTAACTGTGTGGAACACCAAAGTAATTTGTATAAATATTTGATAATATACAACGATATTATTCGGTCATAGGTATAGAAGTCGAGAAATCCAATATTAGTAATTATTATTCAGAGGCATAAATCAACTCTAATCAAAAACAGACTCTAACTCTAATACATAAAGAGTTGGAAATTGGAAGGCAAGTCTTGGGAATTTTTAATCTGCGAAAAGTTTCAAAGTTGAAATGGACGAGAAGAAATTGGTCGGGGCGACTGTTACAGTTTATGGACCTTGATAATGTTGAATATGATTATAAAGTCGTGGCTAATTTTATTTATTGGATTGTAATTATTTATCTATTTACATTGATTTCGTATACCTATCAGCCTGTTAGAAAATATGTGGTCCACCAAACTATTTTAGTCGATGACTTTGGCGTAATTTTTTGATCAATAACAGTCCACTTCTTCATGTAAGTTTTGTACTGCGTTATCGCTCTGGATAGGTGTTAGGTATTTGAGCTAGCTTAGTGCAACTAGTTTAGCGTATAGTTTTGTAATAAGATGCTGTTACAATTTTTGTATAGCGCTTACGTTGCGAGCTTGAGCGTGCAAGTCACTGACAAGAGAATCAACATGACAAATGATCAGTACTTGTTTGATGTCTTTGAGCAAGTTACTGACAAACGGAGGAACATGACAAATGAGCAGTATTCGTTTGATGTCTTTGAATTTATGTGTATGTCATACGTCGCAACCGAGGTATGCAGTAACCGCACAGCAGTAGTTGGAGCAAATAGTCAGTTCTTCGTATTGTTGCTCTCTGAATTACCACGTTATGGTTTTTGGTTAACAATAAATGTTCAACGATTTCTGCCAAGTTTCACGCTTGACGTCACACTCGCTTGCAACTGAAGCGCATTCGAACGCACGTGACTGCTTTCTGAGCACATCTCGAACTCTGGATACTACACCCACTGTACTCCCACGACATTATTATACTCGTATGCTTCAGTGAAAACACAACCTTACGAGTATGCATGTTTATAGCTTTGTTCAAATGACTGGATTCTAATAATTTATTTCCTTCCTAATATGCTGTAAAAAGTGAAGTGTACAGTCATCGTGATTGTGTTATAACATTTTACGTTTGTATTACGCCCTAGTTTCATTTAAGTTTCGGTATGTGGGGTGAGATAAAATTGATTAGGCAACACCCGGTTTGGTTTAGAGAATAGAAAGCTGTCGCTACGAAAATGTATAAACGTATAAATAACAATACTCTAGCGTTAAATGTTAAATTATTTTATTTCTGTAAGTAGCTTTGTACAAACACTTTTACACATCAATCATATTTTAAAAACAAGATGAGGTCCTCGCTCTAGGAGCGTTTCTTATCTGACTACTTCGAGAAGAAAGGCCGAAACCAACTCAGAGCCCAAAGTCTCTTTTAAAGTCCAGACATAATCTTGGTCAGATTATGTAAAGACCATGTAGATCGGAGTCTGAAATGTTCTTTTGAGGAACGAACCACACAGATTGAGTGGATCTGTCCAGTCAATGCGTGCATTGACTGGACAGATCCACTCAATCTAAATGCGTGCATTTATCAGTAATTATGCAGCTCAACTCAGAACCTAAGGACTTCGATTCGAAGTACATTACTAAAGAAAGGACATTTGGGTAGGCCGCATAAAGTCCAGACCATGAAAATAAAAAACAGTGGCACTTCGGGAGTGCCGATAGAAGTGAAAACAAAACACAAACATAATACTTTGCCATCACTCACTGACATAACGGATATACATTAAAACAGAGTACATCTCGAGAACAGCCGAACACTTCCGAAGCGGGTATTTTTTGAATCGTCTTATAAACAAAAAACGCGCGGTGTCGCTTACGGTAACAGTGGCGCGAGTTCAACGGTTTTTTCCCATCTCAAAACATGCCCAACGCGCCTAAAGAAGTTTTCAATTAAAAACAAAACTATTTCCCACATAGTCATAGTCACATTGACGTTAGTCACATCAAGTTACGGATTCTGCGGTCGAGGACACCACAAAAAATCATCAAATTAATATTTTTTTGTTATATCATGTTGATATATCGATACCTCTGGGCTCAAAGGGCGTAAAGCACAAAACACAGGTTTTCAGGAGAAGCAAACAACAAAAAAAATAAAATTGTTTTCGTTATATCTCTCTCATTTTTAGAGCTACTTAAAAGTATCCAAGGTACAAAGTTCTTAGATTTTTGATGTGCTTAAGAAGGTTTTTTCAAAAATGGGCCTGGTTTTGTATTGACTGAGATAGCATGTGCTTTACGACCAAAAAAAATTAATATATGTCCTATACACCCCATAAAAATACGCCCTGAGCAGGTACACAGAGGCGTAAGCCCAACTTTTCATAAATGATGCAAAGACACAGGGGCGTATAAATTACTTGAATTGTTGTATAACGTAGTAAAGGACAATATTTTTACAATTATTTTTCTAATTGATATTTTATTTATTGAGTAGGCATCTATTCTTCGTAATTATATAATATAATATTATTATTTTTTGCCGTTATGCAGCTGGACAAAGATCTCCCTAGTCCCTAACTCTCTTTCCACATCCCTCTGTCCAGAGCAGCTCTCTGGCAAACCTTGAGCGTGGACCTTTGCTGAATTATCAAAGACCATGTTTGAGAACCATACTTGAGGATGGGAAGAATATACATGTCGATGAGTCTTCTCTTGAAGTGATAGTGGAAGTTCGCCCTTCATTTGATATTCATGGCCCAATAGCTCTTCCAGGCATTTTTTGCAACTGCTTTGTTTGGTCTTGCCTGAAAGAGGCTATTTGACCAAGATAGAGCTACTCATCGACATATTTAACCTCCCCACCCGCCACGGTGATCCTGCGATGCACGCTATTCGTAATCAACTTGGTCTTTGACATATTCATTTGAAATCCGACCTCTAGGCTTGCCGTGCTGAGATCTTCTAGCATCTGAGTCAGCTCGGAAGTCTGTATGTTTCTCGAGAACCTGGTTGATAGAGTGGAGGTGGTCAGTAGTAGAAAGGCCGCGACGAAATCCGGCCTGTTCGGGGGGTTGATGTTTGTCTAGGGCGCCGGCTATTCTGTTCTCGATTACTTTAATGAAAGCTTTGTACAGGCGTGATACCAGACTGATAGGACGCTAATTTTATTGTCTATGTCTGTTTTGTCACCCTTTATGTGGAGAAGAATAATCAAAGAATGGCAAAATGTGCGTAGCAGAATTCTGGTGTTTAAAATACTGTTGAAAAAATTTGTAGCATGTGGAAGAAGGACAGGCTCTCTTATTTTTAAGGCTGCACTGGTTACGCCATTGTCGCCTGGGCTCTCTTATACTTCATGATGCCTTGTGAACTTCCCAGCCTGTGAAAGGTGGAATGTTAGCACGGAGCACGGATATACAGTTGCGTCAGTTTATACAGTCGGTTTCGCGATTCTTACAAAACTCTGTACAATTTTTTAAAATGTTGTCTCTGTCATTCTGTTTCACACCTACACAATCCTTTAAACACGCAATTGTAGGTCGTCCTTTGCTTGATATTCTTTGTTTGGCGGATTTTAGTGAGGTGTTTTGTTCTAAAGCAATCTTTATGAGGTGTGTGTGTTACGATTTCTTAAGTCTTTACGAATACTGCGTTTAACAAGTCGGTCTACCGCTTGCGTTCTGGTGTGCAAGTTGTTGTCTCTCTTCAATTAACTGCTTCGTTTGGTAACTAAATTTACTCTCTCTGTATTTGCTCGTTTTTGTTTTATTACTGACCTTTTTAGTGCTGTTTTTTATATTGGTGTATAGCGTTTGAACGTCACCTTCATCTGTTCTGTCTAATAAACTAAAATTATTTTTTAAATCTAAATTGAATGGCTTTATTTTATCTAATTGAGTTTTAATAGAAATAAAAAGGCACTGATTTAAAGAGGCAGTTGTAAATAGCGGTTTTGGTAAGTTAAAAATTATAAATGGCACGTTTAATAACTTGTTCAGCAGTTAAAACTAAGCAGTAAAGTAAACAAAAATGAGTAATAAAAAATAATGAAATGGATCAGTGAATATATAATTGAGTGGGAAAATAATTAAATGGGCGGTAAAAATGAATGAATGGGCAGTTACGTGTGGGCAGTAATAAATCGGAATTTGTCGGTAATAAATCTCATTCTAAGCAATTCTATAAACAATGAGGTGGTAGAGTAGTTTTGGGTGTGTAGTCGACGGAGCCCCGCTTCGCGGGGCCCCTATTTCTGTCTACAGGGTTTAAAGGAACCTAACACGAAGGGGATGACGGGGGCTCGTTCGCTCGCTTTGCTCGCTCACTCGAGCCCCCGTCATCCCCTTCGAACCTAACCTGTCCGAGTCGGGGTGCCCCAAGTCCCGAGCTCGCTTCGCTCGCTCTTGCATCCGCTATGATCTGCCGAACTATTTAGCGAACCGCCCATTCCATCATTTTTACCGCTCATTTAGTTATTGGACTGCTCAATTATTTTTAGAATTGACATTGTATGATAAAATAACAGTCTAATTGATATTTTATTACTGTCCATGTTTTACTGTCGCAATAATTAATCAACCGCCATTAAATTAAATAACTGCTCAATATGTTTTTCAACTGATCATAATAACATCTCGAATATTTAAATAACAGCTCAAAAAATTAGTTCCCAAATAAAAAGAGGATAGTAGAAACTAAAATTATGATGAGAAATTAAAATCGTTTATTTCACTTTTCTATTAAAAAAAATACTAAAAATTCTTAAATATGTAATGAGATCATTTAGTTTTTATGCTATGTAATCAGGTGTCTTTGTTATAATCTACTTCATCAGTTTTAAGCTTTATAAGCTTTAGAAGCTTAAAACTGATGAAGCACATCTCTTAGGTCTCCTTATTTTATAATAAAATGTAGGTCGTATAGCACAACTATAAAAAATTTGAATTTTTTTAAGGACGTAAAGAGCAATATTACTTTTCGAACGATCTTACACCCAAAATCTTCAACCAAAATTGGTTTATACAACCTGCCAATTTTTGTGGAGGCAGCAATATGTTCCTTATGCCCCTAATCTTCAAATAAGATGTGTTTACGTAACGAAAATTACGAGGTTGTATTCGACATTTTTTTGCTAATTTCGCCACGTAGATTACACAGATCGATAACTGCGAATCAAAAACTGAGTGAGAAAAGTATAAAATGTCAAAATGCCCAAAATGTGCTATACGCCCTTTGAGCCCAGAGGTATCGATATATCCACCCACCGCGTGCGGAGTTGAGCTAACCAAATTAAAAATACCCTATACGGCTGCTAGGTACTCCTTACATGATGACGTTCACTTACTCGTATAGTTAGTTCATGTCTAGTCCGTCTATGTGATGACGTCAGCAGCTCCGTATGCGCCCGCGATTCGTTCCCGGCAGGACTGTCGCTCGCCCTCACCCAGCACCATAGCCACTTGTATGGAGGAATGTTCCTGTTGAGGGAAGTTATTTAAGTTAGTTAGTGAATTTATTGCTATCTTTTGTCAAAAAGTAAAGGATATCCGATGTGAGTCGTCATAAAATGACAATCTTTTGGTGTGACGAAGTGGTGAAAAACCCAGACTAACGCCGTGTGGTAGTGTTTTGCTGGTTACTTAGCTTGCACCATCGTCATGCAGTTCTGATAGTAAGATACAACCTGCTCATGGAAAATTTTCGTGGTTCTGTTGTTTATTGGCTTGCAACTGACTGACAGAAAATACTATTCGAGTGTATCCCCTTGACAGGCTAAAAGGCCGATTAAATATTAGGAAAATTACACTCGAAAATTTATAAATACAACCCCATTATAAAACTACTCACAAATACGTATCGATACTTAAATCTATACTAATAGATATAAAAGAAAGTCGTGTAAGTTACACTGTTTATAACTCAAGAACAGCTAAACCGATTTGGCGGAAAATTGGTGGAGAAGTAGCGTAGAACCAGGAGACGGACGGACAAAGGATATATTTTTTTTTACTTATAGGAGTAGTGTAAGAGTAGGTTAGTAGTAGGGTAGGAGTAGGGTAGGAGTAGGGTAGGAGTAGGTTAGGAGTAGGGTAAAAGTAGGGTGGGAGAAGGGTAAGAGTAGGTAGGAGTACTGTAGGAGTAGGGTAGGAGTAGGGTAGGAACAGGGTAGAAGTAGTGTAGGAGTAGGGTAGGGGTAGGAAAGGGTAAGGGGTAGGATACCACGCGAACGAAGTAGCTCCGGGCTGTTGGCTTTCCCGGCAAACGTTTGCCGGGAAAGCCAGTATTTATAATAAAGTGGTAAAAATGAGTCTGCATGTAGGTAATCTTCAGAACTACTGATCCGATTCCGAAAATTCATTTACTAATGGGAAGTTACAGTATTGCCGAGTGTCATAGAATATGTTTTATGTTAAAACAAGGAACACGCAGACAAAGTCGCGGGCAGAAGCTAGCAGCTAGCAGAGTACAAAAAAGAATACATTCCTGATTTTATTCTGCTTGTAATTCTTAATCTCCAATCTATTGGCTTAATTAATTCAGTGAAGAAAGTTGCGGAGCACCTTGCAGCCAGAAAAGTTACCCTTGTGTTTTTATAGTAGGTACACCGCTAAAATTGGATGTCATTTAGGTTTAACTTAACTTCGTTTCTCTAATGAAGTTAATTTAATATTTCTTGCTTATTAATAGAATTGTGACGAAATATTCATATAAATTTAATATAAGTATAACAATCTTATTTGCCAAAATTCAATTTTGTCCTAAGATTCATATTACAATTTCTAGTTGGCGAAATTATTTTGAGGGCTTTTTTGTGAGTTGGTATTTGAATTCAAGATGACAAAAGGAACACTTTGTGTTATTAACTTTTTCGTTATTTTCGCACCGTATTTCCATGGAATTTATGTAAAAAATAAACAGTGGCACTCCGGAAGTGCCGAAAGAAGTGAAAACAAAACACAAACAGAATACTTTGCCATCACTCACTGCCATATCGGATATACATTAAAACCGAGTACATCCCGAAGACAGCCGAACACAGCCGAAGCCGGTATTTTTTTAATCGCCTTATGAACAAAACACGCGCGGTGTCGCTTACGATAACAGTGGCGCGAGTTCAATGGTTTTTCCCTTCTCAAAAAATGCCCAACGCACCTACAGAAGTTTTCACTTAAAAAAATCGTTTTAACAATATAAAACCAGCCTATTATTATCCCACTGCAGGGCAAAGGCCTCAGAGAGAAGAGAAGAAACGAGCATCATCACAACGCCTCAGACCAAATAAAAAATACAGTGAAGCATGCAAAAACTACACCTCCGCTCTGTGCATACACGCTCACACGCACACATTGCCAACCACTTACAATCAAACTACACCTCACTATGTGCACACATGTTTACGAAACCGGCTTCACTTTACTGTTGACAGCCCTCTGTCATGGTTTTTTATTTGGTCTGGGCATAAAAAATAGGGGCCTACTTATACAGGGTTATTGGTAAAACATTAACAACCTCTTAAGAGGTCATTGTACTCATCATTATGAACAACTTTTACTATGGGACCAAACTTGAAAACGCGAAAAAAAATCAGCAGTTCCCTACATTTTGACGAGTTATACGAACATAAATGTAGGGAACAGCTGATTTTTTTTCGTGATTTCAGGTTTGGTTCCATAGTAAAAGTTGTTCATAATGATGAGTACAATGACCTCTTAAGAGGTTGTTAATGTTTTACCAATAACCCTGTATAACTTTTAGATGGTACAGTAGAAATGTTGTTTCGGTGTGGTGAAAATATGGCAAATTTTGCTTTTTTCATTTGGCAAATGAAAAAAGTTCAAAAGAGACTTCGGATAATAGCAAAAAGTTATTTTGTAAATCGGCAAAATATAATTCAGTAAAATAATACCTATGATGATACTTGATACATGATATTGCGATGATCTAAAAATTTGTCAATTGTTGCATATAGCAAAAAAGACGTCGGTCAATAGTTTTCGGTAAAATGAAATTCGAACAAAAAAATTACGGAAAAGTGATCGGCTCCCGTTTTAGATTGTATCACAAGCAATATACCTCTAAAGAAGACTCTAAGTCTCTTATACACCACAATATTTAACAAGCCGTTAAAGAAGCAACAGATAGTCACTTAAACCGTACTAAAATAAGACTAAGTTTATGACTAAAGCATAAAACGTTTAGTGCTTAAGTGCACTTTGACGTCACTAACGTCAAATTGAGTACCATGTAAGAATCAAGATGGCGTCGTAAAGACCTATTGTTGTTTTAAGAGACATTTTTAAGCGACAAAAGCTGTTCTTGTCCATATTTATGGAAGCGAACATTCCAGAAAAATTAACCAGCTTTTGTTTTTGTATGAAATGAGGGTAGGAAAAAGCTTTTATCGTTGCGCTTTGTAGATATTGTTAGTTGGACGTTTTTATTTCGTAACTAAAAGTTTTGATTTATCTTTCGTGATGCAAAAAAGTTGCACCTAAAATAACATACTAGCTTCTGCCCGCGGGTTCGCCCGTGTGGATGTCAGAAACTATCCTATGGGAATCTTCTACCGGGACAAAAAGTAGCCTATGTCCTTCTGCAAGATGCCGTCTATCTTCTTGCCAAATTTTATCGAAATCCTTTTAATGGTTTAGGTGGGAAAAGGTGACATATAGACAGACTTACTTTCGAATTTACAATATTAATATATATATATATAAGGTCTATCTATTCATACACGAAATGTCTTAAGGGGTCATTGTATTCATCATTACGAACAACATTTACTATGGAACAAAACTTGAAATCGCGAAAAAAAATCAGCGGTTCATTACATTTTTACGAGTTATGCGAACATAAATGTGTGGAACAGCTGATTATTTTTTCGCGATTTCGAGTTTGGTCCCATAGTAAAAGTTGTTCATAATGATGAGTACAATGACCCCTTCAGATATTTCGTGTATGAATAGATAGACCTTATATAGTAATAGATAAGCCCATATTCTTTTAAAATATGAAACTTTTATTGCAAGAGCAAGGAGAGTCAGAAACTTTGAAGTTTGGCTTATGTAGAGGACTACATATACCTTGGTCAAGTCATCTCAACCAAAGACTTAATATGAGGATTGCAATTAGTTGGAAAAAATACTGGTCCCTCAAGGAGATAATGAAGTCTAAAGACCTAGGCATGACTTTGAAAAGAAAGACTTTCAACTCGTGTAAACTCCCATGTTTAACATATGGGTGTGAGACATGGGCACTCACCAAATCGCTAAGAGAAAAGCTTGCCAATGGCCAAAGAGCAATGGAGAGAAGCATGGTAGGCTCAAAGAGACAGGATAGAATTAGAAACACAGATCTCCGGGCCAAAACAAAACTGACCGACATTCTAACAAGAATAGACCAGCAAAAGTGGAGGTGGACAGGCCACATTATGCGAGACACTAAAGGAAAGTGGAGCAAGGTAGTGACAGAATGGTATCCAAGGGATGGAAAAAGAAATCGGGGAAGACAGCTTACCCGATGGGAGGAAGAAATTAAGCTGACAGCAGGTCCAAACTGGAGGAGGGTACCCCGCGACACACGACAATGGAAAATGTTAGAGGAGGCCTATGTCATGAGGCACACCGAAATTAGAGATATATTGTAATTTTTTGTTGTAAATATTTTTGTAAACTTTGATGTCTAATTTCGGAATTAAAGGCTTTATTATTATTATTATTATATATAGATAAGCCCATATTCTTTTAAAATATGAAACTTTTATTGCAAGAGAAAGGAGAGTCAGAAACAAATGTATGGGGTCTGGGCCCACCCTTCAACAGTAACATTTGGTATACCGTTGGATAGGGCTTTTTAAGCAGAACATTAGTTACTAAATAATGTTAGTACTTTCGGAGATACGACGTCTTAAAATCGTCTCAGTCTAATATATTCTTTGTGGATATTTATACGGTATTTGTACGGAACAGGGACCCGTGGCTAAATGAGGGGCTCGTGGCTACATAATAACAGCCGCACAGGTCGATAGATCAGGTTAAGCTACGCTTGCCGCGATTGATTTGTGGATGGGTGACCTTCTTTACATACCGTGACGCCTCCGTGCCTCGAAAAGCTCGTTTAGCCGTTGGTCCCGGCTGTCATTCGTGGATCTTTTGCGGTCGTTACGGGTAGTCAGAAGCCCGAAAGTCTGACAGCCAGTCTTATCAAGGGGTATCATATTGCCCAGTAATTGAGTTGTGGAGGTCAGGTAAGCAGTAACTCCATGTAAAATACTGGTATTCAGCTGCATCCAGTTAGACTGGAAGCCGCCCCCCAACATAGTTGGGAAAAGGCTAGGCAGATAATGAATAGTAATAATACATGTATTTAACTATAAAACAAAAAAGATTTATTATTCGTCCTGCACTGAAAGAAATAAGGAGTAAATAATACTCCTTGAAAATTAAAAAAACATTAATCTAAACTGCTTTAAACAGTTACTTATGAGCCTAACGTTCAAAACAAGTATTTTTTACTGATCCGAAAACAGTTAAACCTTGAGGCAAAATGTTACCGTCATAAACTTTAAGGCTTTAAGTAGCTAAAAGGTCACAAAATTAACTTGTAGCGGTATCTACAACGTCACATGCGAACAACGCGTCATACTGACGTCACGCAAATCCTGCATCGCGCAAGCAGAGTTTACCGCGCAACTAGCATAGATACAACGGCCCGACATGAATCATCGGGCAGTTGCCCGCCAGACACAACACCCGTCTGGTCGGAGGATCCTCCCTTTTCTATGGAGGTTGAGTGAACTTTACATCCTGTTCCTCATACCTCTATACTGGTGACCCCGAACATGAACGTCAGCGCAGCCTTCGTGCACCTACTCCAGTGTGACGTCATCATCATCACTCCCGCAAGCTTTAGAGCGGCGAGTCACCCAGCCAGCCAGCACCCACGGCTTCAACGGGTATCCTGACCACCAGCATGCAGCGACCGCGCATACCTGGTCATCACCCTCAGCCTCATCAGCAACCTCGGCACAGCACACTGCATTTTCGGCCGGTACACAAGCAGAGTCATAGAAACCCTCTCCTGGTCAACGCCAGCAGTCAGCCTCAACCCGGCGCTGTACCACATCCGACGCACTGGAGCATAACGCAGCGCCACCCCGACTCACTGGGGACATCTTCGCAGACAGTTCCGACTCACCGTGAACTATGCGGCAACCGGTTCCGACTCACTGGAACCTCAGCTGGCCTGGCAGGCATCGCAAGATACAAGACTCAGCCCACTATCGACCTCCGGTCTCCGGGGGGGAGTGATGTAGCGGTATCTACAACGTCACATGCGAACAACGCGTCATACTGATGTCACGCAAATCCTGCATCGCGCAAGCAGAGTTTACCGCGCAACTAGCATAGATACAACGGCCCGACATGAATCATCGGGCAGTTGCCCGCCAGACACAACACCCGTCTGGTCGGAGGATCCTCCCTTTTCTATGGAGGTTGAGTGAACTTTACATCCTGTTCCTCATCTATATATATAAAATTCAAAGTCCTGACTGACTGATTGACTGACTGATATATCAACGCACAGCCCAAACCGCTGGACCTAGAGACTTGAATCTTAGAAGGTGTGTTCTTTGTGAAGAGTAAGTATCCACTAAGAAAGGATTTTCGGGAATTCAACCCCTAAAGGGTTAAAATAGGGGATGGAAGTTTATATGAAAGTCCGACAGTTTTGAAGTTAGGATCTTCTAATTTTGTATTTAGGCTGACAATTAAAAATTAATTTATACGTGTCTCAGCGTTTTTGATAATTCTACCCCCGAAGGGTTAAAAAGGGGGATGAAGTTGTGTATAGAAAGTCATTAATTTTCGACGTAAAAATCACTA
This sequence comes from Mesoligia furuncula, assembly GCA_916614155.1. Lineage (NCBI taxonomy): Eukaryota > Metazoa > Arthropoda > Insecta > Lepidoptera > Noctuidae > Mesoligia > Mesoligia furuncula. The sequence continues at coordinate 23,903,912 of OU744800.1, read as the reverse complement.
AATTTATTATCTAGGCTTATGATTGGAAGCTAACACAACGGTGTTGTTAGAATTTCATGCATTAAGGGGGTGAAAAAGGGGATGAAATTTTGTCCTGACTGACTGATATATCAACGCACAGCCTAAAACGCTGTTCGGTACCGCTGGGTAGAGAAATTAATTTTGGAGGGTGTGTTCTTTGTGAAGAGTAGATATCCACTAAGAAGGGGTTTTTGGAAATTTAACCTTTAAGGGGTGAAAAGAGGGGATTTTGTTTGTATGAAAAATCTTAATCCTTGAGTTAATAACCATGAAACTTGGCACGAATAAATAAATTATGAAGTTTGGCTTTTTTTTGTAAACTACCCCCTGAAGATTATTTATTATTAGATTGGGAGGTGTCAAAGTTTGTATGGAAGAATTTTAACGCGTGGTCCGATTAACTCGAAACTCAGTATTTATACTTAAGACCAAAAATAAAGAATAACGTGTATCATCGTTTTTCGAAAATTTACCCCTAACGGGGTGAAAAGTTAATTTTATAGGGGAAGACTTTACTGCGTGGCTTGATTAACTCGAAAATTGGTATAAACAATCTTTGAGTCGAGTAATGAACACATCCCAAACAATTTTACGAAATTCCACCCCTGTGGGGGTGAAAAACGGGGATACAGTTTATAAGAAAAATCTTATTCATTTGGTTAATAAACTTGGCAAGAATAAAGTTAATAAAGTGTATCATTACTTATTCGTTTATCAAAACACCCGAACACCCTTGTGTTGGGGTGTTAAAGTTTGTGTGGAAGAATTTTAACGCGCGGTCCGATTTACTCGAAACTCAGTATTAATACTTTTGACAGAAAATAATCAATAATAACAGCCGCACAGATCGATCGATCAGGTTACGCAGGCTACGCTTGCTGCGGTTGGTCTGTGGATAGGTGTCCATCTTTACATACCGTGACCTCTTCGTGCCTCGGAAAGCACGCTAAGCCGTTGGTCCCGGCTGTCATTCGTGGATCTTTGACAGTCGCTAGGGGTGGTCAGAAGCCCGAAAGTTTGACAACCAGTCTTGCCAAGGGATATCTTATTTGGGTCGTGGAGGTCAGATAGGCAGTCGCTCCATGTAAAATACTGGTACTCAGCTGCATCCCGTTGGACTGGAAGCCGATCCCAACATAGTTGGGAAAAGGCTAGGCAGATGAAGAATCAATAGTAAGTGTATGGGGTTTTCGAAAATTATTGACCCCTGACCTGACGGGACAAAAAGTGGTAATTCGATTTATAACCCCGATTTTAATGAGCGCCTTGATGAACTCAAAAAAAAATGGTACAAATAAATTTGGACTTGAAACTTGGCACAAATAATTATAAAGTTCGAATTTTTTTGGAATTCTAAACTAACCCAAAGGGGCGATTGGGGGTGTCAAAAATTGTTTTGTATGGAAAAATTTTAATGCGCGGTCCAATTAACTCGAAACTCAGTAGGTACTGAGTTTCGAGTTTCGAGATCTAAGACCAAAATAAATAATAAAGTGGTTCAGGGTTTTTCGAAAATCTACCGCTAATGGGGTGAAGAGGGGTAGTCAATTTCACAGGGCAGAATTTTATTACGAGGCTTGATTAACTGGAAAATTGGTATAAATAATCTGGATTATGTTTCGAAATTCCACCCCTATGGGGACAGAAAGAGGGGATACAGTTTATATAAAAAATCTTATTCATTTGGTTAATAAATTAGAAACTTTACAATATTTTGGTCATTAAATAATAAAGATTGACAATCTTTATTATTTTAATTCTTTTAGTTTAAAAAATTCCTCACAGAGGATTTGGGGGGTGACAAAGTTGATGGATTAGAAAAATATAAAACCCGCTGTCGGATTAACTCGAAACTCGATACTACTAAAACAAAAAATACTTTTCACACCACCTGCTCGAAAATGTCAAATTATATGTCAAGCAACCTTAACCTAAAGTGAGTCATTAGTGGCCGGGGGCACAGCCGGTCAATAATGTTGTACTGGATTTCATTATGACCCGCTGGTCAATAATGTGATTTGAATTTGGATTCTCACATGCTCAGCTAAATTGGCAGTATAGTACTAAGAAACACCTTTTGGTGCCAGAAAGAGGAAAGCTATTCTCGAAACCCTTACTACGCGTGGATGATATTCTCGATTTCCTACAAAATCATAGCGACTGCTTCTTCATATCGTTGCCATGTTTTCGAAGACATAATATTTACGAACCATTTTTTAAAAGGAATGGAATAACATTAAAACTGGCATTAATAATAACAAATACCGTACCGCGCCGAAATACCGTAATATTAATCGGCTGTAACATTAGTAAATTTATTTTAAGTAAACTGCGCTAAGATTGCTATGGATTTTGTGAATAAATAAATAAATAACAAAACCTATCTATACTACAGTCGATTTATCACATTTTATAAAAAATACTCTATTTTCGAGTTATTCCGGTCTGATACGAGCGTCTCCAATGACGTTCTAAATTCAAAATGCATACTTACAGCCAATCATCCAAAACCATTCTACCAGCCCTGTATAAAGCTTAGTTTACACAAACGCCACTTCCATGAGAGTGATATCAATAGACACACACGACAAAACCGTAGAAGAGACTTTCTTTTTTAAATCGAATTGATCGTGTCTTGGCTACTTATTGGTAGACGCAATAAAGGCGCGAATTTTCGTACTATGGCTGTTATTTTCTCACAGTAGGTGTAAAAAGTAGAGTATCCTCCTCTGGGCTAAAGGTGTATTTGCCTTGGGCTAGCTTGAATCCCTCGCTGCATTCAGGATTCTTGTATTAACTCCCTCGCTTCGCTCGTGAGTTAAACTCTTAACTCCCTCGCTGCGCTCGGGAGTTTAATCCCGAATCCTTCATTGCGCTCGAGATTCAATATGACGCCCGTGACATAAGACACAACTTTAGCCCCTCGGTGCATAATCTACTATTAAAAACGTGATTTAGGGTTTTTCAAAAATTGACTCCTACGAAGGTGGAACATTCTACTGCTTGCTTCCATTAACTCGAAAATGGGTATGGGTCTTTGAGTCAAGTTATGAACACATCCCAAACGATTTTTCAAAATGGAGGGGTAAAAAGCTGGGATACAGTTTATTTGAAAAATCTGATCTCTTTGAGCCATAAACTAAAAAATTGGCCCGAGTACTTATTTATATCTAAATAAATGATAAAAATCATAAACATACATTTTCGAAATGATTAGAGTAAAATACGAATTTCACGCGGACGAAGTCGCGGGCAGAAGCTAGTACCTCTATAAACTGTTTTATTTATTTGGTGATATCGTTCAAACCATTGAAATTTACTTACATTACAGTAATGGTGGTTTTCCCTTCTTTTTTCAGTAAATAGTATGTTTAATCATTAAAAGTTACTGTTTTGTATTTTACTGTTTTACAAACATTTCTTCTTACTGTATAAAGCCAGTAAGTCTTAATGAAATCGCTTTAATGTGCTGTTGTAAGAAATTATTTTTTTCAGTGTGGACAATAGAATGACAGTAAACAACGACATCATTTTAAAAATCCAAGGGGGCCAGGAATGGTTGGTATCTCCCAAGCCCCAGGTACCAAAGCAAAGATATGGTGTGAGCGCAAGTTCCTACAGTTCGCCGTCCGGTCCAGCAAGAGCAATAATATCGTATTATAGCGTTTCTTCCAACTTGGTTCCGATCAATTAATTTATTAATAGCAGCGCCTCGCGGTTTCACCCGTATAAGTGTCGATCCCGTGGGAATATCGGGATAAAAACTAGCCTATGTCCTTCCCCGGGATGCAATCTATCTATCTGCCAAATTTTATTGAAATCCGTTCAGTGGTTTAGCCGTGAAAAGGTAACATACAGACAGACAGACAGAGTTACTTTCGAATTTATAATAGAGGTTTTTTTTTAAACGTTGCTCCACTCTAAGAATTTCTTCTGTATTGTGGGTGAGTTTTCAAACATTTAAACTCGCATACACAAACAGCCAGACCCGGAACTACTTGTATGTCATACAAATATTTGTTCCCTGCAGGAATGGAACCCGCGACACGCAGCGCAGCATATAAACACATTCACAAACTTTCGCCTTTATAATATTAATGTGATAGTAGGATTACAGTCTGTCATCGCCTTTTCTTTTTGACAACAATTCTTTGTGTTTTTGACAATAAAACTTTTTGTATTTTTGACAACAAAACTTTTTGTATTTTTGACAATAAAACTTTTTGTATTTTTGACAACAAAACTTTTTGTATTTTTGCCAACAAAAGTTTTTGTATGTAGCATTTTTGTAGGCATGTTTAAATATTAGAAGTTGGAAAAACTAAATTGCGGTTTATGTGATTTGTTTATAATTTATTAAGCCACTAAAGTAAAGCAACAACATCCTTAAAAACTATTTGCGCGAAGAAAGCGAAGAAGCGGTCCTGAATTTCGTCAACAAAATTCAGGACCGCTTCAGAAAAATGTAGCTATTTATTTTTTACTTCATAATTACGTAACTAAATGACTGGACTTTTAAGTAAGGTCTCTTAATTTTGTGAAGAAGATTTCCAGTGCTGACCTTTCTCAAATCTCTTGAACTGACAAACGAAGGAAACTTTACGAGTAATGAATTTCACCGGATAAATAATTAACGTTAACGCCGAACTAATGGACCGAAACAATGATTAATTCTGATATTGTCTAATGCTTTGTTCCAATGATTGACGGCACTTGTTTTGAACTTGTTCTAAACCGTTGCTTTTGTGTAGCTTTGATGATTATTAAGTTGATTTTGATGATTATTAAGTTGATATTACATGGTGCTTTAGCCTTTTAGAAGATGAAGAATATTTGTTTGAACGCGTCATCTCTGGAACTATCAGGAGCCAAGCAAAGCCCCCCCCCCCCCCCTTTAGTCCGCCAATGACTAAAACCTAATTCTACAAATGTTAGTATTTAATAAATCCTGATAGGTATCGTCGAAATCGATGAATCTAAGGGCGAATTTCACCGACGAAATTAGACGCGATCAGCACATATTAACCACGTTCAAGATCTGTCCGTATGCTATGCATTGTTGTAGAATATTGACACTGACAGCTCTTGAGCGCGGTTTAGAGGGTCACTCCCGTTTAGTAACGCATGTAGCGTTACCACCACCTTAAAGTATAGTCAGAGTAAAAAGTTCTGGTGTGCCGAATTTATTTCATATTAATTTTATTTTCTACATAACTACCATATTAATGACTAAGTACTGCATTGAATACAAATGACAATATTTTTAAGAATCACAGGTAAAATATTCTAGCGAAATAAGTGCAGGTACTTAGAAGGTTCGGAATACGCCCTTATCCTTAGCGATTGTTATTGAGCTTTAAACGAAATCCTTAATCCGGACATTACTTTGCGAAACTGTTAGACAGAGACGGACATAATAAATGTGTGTTCACATTAATTCTATCTCTATTTTACAGTTTGAAAGAAAATATTAAGTATGTAGCAGGTAGCTACCTATTAGTTCAAAATACGTAATTTACTGCTCCTACCCTACTACTACCTAAAAAAAAAGTATCCTATGTCCGTCTCCTGGTTCTAAGCTACATTCTCACCCATTTTCAGCCAAATTGGTTCAGCCGTTCTTGTGTTATAAATAGTGTAACTAAAACGACTTTCTTTTATATACAGGATGGCATTTTCAAAGCGTACCTGGAGGAAAACATTAACATATATAAAGGAAAATATTAACATTCCTTAAAAATTATACTTAACATACTGACTGTACCTACTTGGTGCATACGATACACCGCTATAGGTAAGTATGTGTAGCGCTACCAAACGTGAGTCACCCGGTTTAGAAGTCCTGATCGCGTCCTGTTTCATAGGTGGAATGCGCCCTAAGCATTATTTAAAGCCACGTTCCTATCTAGAGCGCCAGTGGTATGTGTAAAATCTTGTTTTTCCATGGCAACGTCCTAAAAAGTTTATTAACAAGTCACATATCAAAAAAACCATAACATTATCTCGTGAAATGTGTAAATTATGCGAGTAACTTATCATTACTTTCTCCGCACAATATTTTTTACCCGAAACATTTTCAGTATTAACAAGATTACTTTAATAAAGACTCATTTTATAAAGACTTCGCTCGGGATGATCCTGGGAGGAAGAAACATTTTGTTTATTTCGAGTGTTTTGTCACATTGCTGAATTTTTGAGGGATTTATTGTAGGGTGTTTTTTTTTGAGGGTGGGAAATCATCAAATGACCCCTCCCGCTCTGGGTGGAGCGGAACCCTTTATGTTCCGGGCCAGGAGGTGTAACCCTTTCGGACAATCCCGCTGACCATTATTGTAGGGTTCATCGGACAATTTGTTCTTATCAAGATTTACTAAATGTTGCCAAAGTTAGTTTTGTTCGTAAAACAATTTTTTGTATGTTTTTTATATTCTAAACTAGCTGCGCCCCGCGGTTTCAACCGCGTAATTGTCGATCCCGTGGGAATATCGGGATAAAAAGTAGCCTATATGTTAATCCAGGGTGTCAGCTACCTTCATACAAAATGTTATCAAAATTGGTCCAGCCGTTTGAGCGTGAAGCAGTAACAAACATATAAACACACACACACTCACACACACACTCACAAACTATCGCCTTTATAATATTAGTGTGATACAGTGAAATAATATTTCTTTGAACTACTTCTATTATTATGGAAATCGAAATTGCGTAGCATTAGATATACCGTTATATTAAAGCTATGCAAAACCTTTGTTATCAACCATCATCACCATTGGTCTAACCATTTCCCAACTATGTTGGGGTTGGCTTCCAGTGTATCCAGATGCAGCCGAATACCAGTATTTTACATGGAGCAACCGCCTATCCTCTTATGAAGCACGGAATTTATAAAGCAAATACGACATTCAGAAAGAAATAGACATTAAACAAACTTGAAAACTTCAGAAGGAGACACAAATAACGACGGCAACTTGTTCTTTTTTAGGGTTCCGTACCCAAAGGGTAAAAACGGGACCCTATTACTAAGACTTCGCTGTCTGTCCGTCTGTCAGTCTGTCCGTCTGTCTGTCACCAGGCTGTATCTCAAGAACCGCGATAGCTAGACAGTTGAAATTTTCACAAATTATGTATTTCTGTTGCCGCTATAACTACAATTACTATAAACAAAATAAAATGAATATTTAAGGGGGGCTCCCATACAACAAATGTGTTTTTTTCGGCGTTTTCGCCTTGTGGTACGGAACCCTTCGTGTGCAAGTCCGACTCGCACTTGGCCAGTTTTTTGTGTTTTTGTTCTTTCTCTGCGCCATTTATGCCGTAAATAATAGTATTTTCTTTCTTTTATAATAAACAAAATTAAATACTAACATATTTAAAAAACTCACCTGAGACTAACAAATATCCTGTTCGAGAATATAAAGTATATGACTGGGTTGGCAGCAGAGTTGAGTGGCGCTAGGCTCTGTATGAGCGAGGCGATGGCTATGTTCCCCTGCGTGTCCGGGACGTAGCCGTACACCTGCAGAAGGTCGAAGATCATGTACGGCGACCAGCATAGGACGAATACTGTAACAAATGGTAATAGGTAAGTGAAGACATGGTGGAGTTTTTGACGTAAAAACGTCTTTAAAATTGCTTCCATCGTGGGAGGCAAATCAAAAGAACCAATGATAACAAAATCGGGGGATAGAGTTTGGTGTTGCAGCTTCGTATCTATCATCTCCTTCCTAAATTTAATTACACCATTGTATAGCTAAAGGATCAAAAAAATCCTAAAGCCAAGTGAGGACTGTGATGCATCGCGCACGGTGGAGGGGGAAGCACCGCCATTTTGAGGTCATTTTGCTGCGTATCGAGATTTCTACTTAGTATAATTATATAACTTTTGACTCGGAAAAGCTACGACGTTCGTTTAAGTTTCAGTTGTCAGCTCTCGTCAAAATCTATCGATTTTATATAAAACATTCGGTAAATGACAGTGAATATAATGTGATAAAATAAAAAGAAAATTAATATTAAAAATATTTAATGTCGGCCTATACCCCTTCCGTACAGAGATCGTATACGGTTGGAATGGGATTTAAAAGAGCTAAGGAATGGTACCAATAAAACACCATATGACCGAGTCAAGCAGTGCCGGGAACGTAAAAGAATGAATGCGGCCGAGCGGATCAACCCCGTAAACGTATTCACGTACAATACACGGCCGTGTCCATGACACAGCCACACCCCCCTTTTTTGCTCTTTGGAGCAGTGGTGGCCCAGTAGTAACGGCCGCGACCTACGAGATGTAGGTCGTAGGTTCGAACTCAGTTAGGCGGGTTTACTTTGTGTAATTTATTTCATCACCACTGCTTTCAAAAACGGTGAAGGCTTCATCATCATCCACAGCCCGGCTTCACCTACTGCAGCATAGGCCTCTCTTTTCAAGTGCCAATCCGGGCCCCTGTGCCAGCCTCATCCAGATTCTACCCGCAATGACAAGCGCTTTACTTTCTGTAAATTAATTCATCACCACTGCTCTCAAAACGGTGAAGGAAAACATCGGACTACATCTGCAAATTACGTCAAATAAAGCATAGACAATCAATTCGACGCAATAGATACTACGGTTGATCATAATGATCAACCACAGTATCTATTGGGTCGCATAATTGATTAACTCTTGTTCCAGTTTCGGTTAGCTAAGTTGCTAACAATTTTGTAATTGATTGTTCCGAAATTGGCAAGGGATATTTGTGAGAATCGATCTATCATCACATCAGTAGGTATGCCACAGATTGGGTTGAATTATCTCTAGACCAACAACTTTGGGCATGAAATAGCAACGCTGCTTTCCTAAAAACTATCAAACCCAGTACATCATCATCTGCCTAGCCTTTTCCCAACTGTGTTCGGATCGGCTTCTAGTCTAACGGGATGCAGCTGAATACCGGTATTTTACATGGAGCGACTGCCTATCTGACCTCCACAACCCAGTTACTGGGTAATACGATACCCCTTGGTAAGACTAGTTGTCAGACTTTCGGGCTTGTGACTGCAAATCACAAAATCTCTCTGTTAAATTTTATCGAAATCCGTTCTGTAGTTTAGGCATGAAAAGGTAAAATACAGACAGACAGACAGAGTTACTTTCGAATTTATAATATTAGAATGGATTGATAAATGATAAATGATTTTATTTTGTAAGTAGGTTTGTACAAACACTTTTACACGTCAATCATGTTTTTTTAAAAACTAGATGAAGTCGGCGTTTCCTATCTGACTACTCTGAGAAGAAAGGCCGAAACAAACTCAGAGGTCACAGTCTCTTTTAAAGTCCAGACATAATCTTGGTCAGGTTATATGAAGACCATGTAAATCGATGTCTGAGATGGTCTTTTGAGGAAAGAACCACACAGATTGAGAGGACCTGTCCATTCAGTGCACGCATTTGTCAGAAATCGTGCAGCTCAACTCAAAACTTAAGGAGCTCAACGATTCGACGAACAATACCAAAGAAAGGACATTTGGGTAGGCCACATAAGTTACTCAAACTGCCAGACAATGATCAAGAAATAAAACTAACAGAACAGAGAGAGTAATAAAAAAAAATATAAAATTAATAAAATGACCCACATCGTCTTCACATTCACAATAAATAAAAGAAATAATACTTTACAAAGTAAGCAAATGTCAATGTTTATAAAAATAATAATAATGTCAATGTGTATATAAAAAAAAAAACATTCAAAATGCAGAAATTGGAAGCAGCTCAATCCCAAGCCTTTTTGTCCTCAATATAATCTTTAACAGTATAAAAGGCTTTCTGGCACAACTTACGTTTAATGAATGATTTGAATTTATTAAGGATTAGATCTTGAACTTGGCTTGGTAGATTATTATAAAAGTGTATACATTGGCATCTGAACGAGCCACCTATTTTCTTGAGCCTTGTTGTAGGTACAACAAATTTGTGTTTATTTCTAGAATTGATTGAATTATGTATTCGGGGTCCGCCCCGAATCTATTCTAATATTATAAATTCAACAAATCAAAGATCATCGAAATTGGTCCAGCCGGTCTTGTGTTATAAATGGTGTAGGTAACTAACCCACTATGTTTTACGTATCTAGAGATAGATGTACTGGATTCGACAGTTTTTCGTTTGTTTTTGTTGTTTTTTTTTTTAGTTTTTGATAGAAAACTCAAGTTTTCTATTTCAAGCGTGTCAACATGGAAATCACAAACAATATTTCATTGTTTTGTGAACATAACTGTCAGATTATTCCTGTTACCCTTTTTATACCTTGTTAGCTATTGGATTGAAAGATGTATGGTGCGTTAAACGAGGGTCGAAGTGACAGAGCATTTGCGAAAATTATATTTATTTGCCATGAAAAGAACCATGGGCCGGACGATTTTGGGGCTAAATGGTATCGCAACATACAAGATATAAAGACAAATGAGGGATGGGGCTTATTAGGGGGCTTAAAAACAATGGCCGTGCATAATTATGATGTACGAATGTTTGTGGCACATTCATTTTGGATACAAAACGTTTTTGTTTGGGATACCTGCATGTCAGAAAAGATGATGTGTTTAGATTAGATAAGGGTTTAAATATTTTTCATGGTTTTTAAATCAGATACCTACCTTAGAAACACAAGGAAGAACAAACGCCAAGATAATAAAATTGACAAATTATTATAGCTCTAACAATATTTTTTCGGGATTATCCCAATAAAACCGTCTACTTTTACAACTAAACTTTTTAAAAGTTTCTGTCGCCGGGGAGTGATTATGACGTCACGGAATTATTGCGTCACGGGTGAGAAGTTTTCTTCGAGCTCTAGAGTTGCCATGTTGATACGAGATTAAAAACGAGCTGGAAGCTGTCATCAAGAGAAGTTTAGAGACAGGATTGAGCGCAAGAATATTCTAAAGTTTTTGGATGGGGAATTTTACTGAGGGTTAACTTTTCTACTAGCACCTAGTTTGCTGTTAATTAGGTAAATTGCTGAAGGTATAAATCGCCGTGAATGTTTTCTTTTATGCTTTGCATCGTAAAAAGGTAATTCATAACATAAAGCGTGGTTTTCTTTCCTGCCTCTTTTAATTTTATTGTACTATCCAGATATATGGTATATATTAACACTATCTCTTGCCTTTAACTTAAGTTTATGTTATTTGCTCTTGTTTCCCGATTATTATTTCACTAGCAGCGCCCTACGGTTTCACCTCCATAAGTGTCGATCCCGGAATATCGGGATAAAAGTATCCTATGTGTTATTCTGATGTATTTTACTGTAAAGTTTCATCAAAATCCGTTTAGTAGTTTTTGCGTGAAAGAGTCACAAACATCCATTCGTCCATTCATTCGTTCTTTCTTACCAAACTCTTGCGTTTATAATATTATATTTATAATATACTAGCTGACCCGGCAAACGTTGTTTTGCCATATAAATTATTTTTAGCCGCCCGGCGCTACTTCGTTCGCGTGGTGTCCTACCCCTTACCCTACCGTACCACCATACTCCTATACTACTCCTACCGTACTCCTACCCTACTCCTTCCCTACTCCTACCCTACTCCTACCCTACTCCTGCCCTACTTCTACCCTACTCCTAACCTACATCTACCCTACTCCTACACTACTCCTATAACTTAAAAAAGAAAAGATAAAAGTCCTATATCCTATGTCCGTCTCCTGGTTCTAAGCTACCTCCCCACCAATTTCCAGCCAAATCGGTTCAGCCGTTCTTGAGTTATAAGTAGTTTTAGACTTTCTTTTTTATTATAGATATATTAGTAGGATAGGATAGTAGGATATATACTTGTATCGATAATTACGTTTCATGTAGATACGTGTATGTATATGTAAATGGTACAACACAGACTACCTGTATCCATCCAATGGTGATCTTTAAAAGATCGCTTTTAGCGATATGATCGCCCATTGTGTCGCCCTTCTACATTCGATTTTATCTGTATCTTTGTAGTAATAATAATAAAAAGTATTCTATTCACTGCTATGTACCTTTAATTTTTTTTTTAAAGAAACAATGGCGAAATAATTCCACGATCCTAATAATATGGTACAAGAAAGTAACGTTGCTTGTTGACGATACGTGCCAAGAGGGAGCCACGTTCCAAAATCTCGGAAAACGTGACTGAAAACGTATCACAGAATTTAGACAAAACGAAGACTTGTAGATCAGATCAGATATCTGTTCATAATAATATTATGGTAATTTATGTCATCAGGCAAGTAAACGAAGATAAAGAATATTAGGGACGAACGGATCGGTCCCTCTCTTAAAATAAAAATGAATGAACATTAATGTTGGTAATATTTTTTCCTTGAGGATTTGGCCTAAAGTCGGAAAAGACGGAAATGGTTTGGGAAATAGTACATTACTGCAGCGGCCAGCAAAAGTGGCATTGATGGACGAACGTGTAAATGTGGGCCGAGGCGAAGCCGAGGCACACAAACGAAGTTCATCAATGCCTAGTTGTGGCCAAGGCCTGTATACCTAGTACTTTTCTCAAATAATGCGCGGAAATTAAAACTAAGTAGTACCTAGGCAGAACAAAAAGTTCTGCCTAGGTACTACTTAGTTTTAATTTCGAAAGAAAAATATATTTGAATATATTTTTCTTTCGATTTTGGCGGTAACAAGTTTTCTATTACGGCTCTTGCCGCCTCTTGAATTTCAGGTGGCGTTAAAGTAAGTTCATCACACTCATTGTTTTCACTTGTACCTACTCATGTTGTCAAATACAGTTACTTCAAAATCAATGACGGACAACGACTAACAATAATTTTTCCCGCGTTAAAGTGTTCATATTTTTTTTTTCAATAAATACGTTTCTATTTGCAAGCCAGTTCGAAATTTAAATAAAACATTTAATAAGTTACCTCCTTGGTTGCCATGTTCTGGAGTAAAAGATCGTTCCATTTTTAAATTACACGACAGATATGAGTTTACAATACTATGTAATTTATTTGGCCGCTAAACCACAACAGATATGGATTTTCATACAACTTTTGCCAGCCGCTGCTCGCACGTATTTGTCAAATTATTGCTCAAATTTCCAAGAATGTATGAGAAAAGTTATTACACAAGTATTAATAAATCTATACAAATAAACAAAATTGATGTCTGTATAAAATGTCAAAATAACAGGTTCTTACTAAATAATAATAAACATTAATTCAACAAACTTCCATATTTCAACACACACATTTAAAAACAACTAATTCACATCACAATACAAGCAAACTAAATGCATATGAAAGTATATACGGTATGTACAGTACTTCTTACAAATAAACATTTTTTTAATTTAATTCTGAATGTTTGTTCCGACTAATCTCCGAAACGGCTGGACCGAATTTAATGAAATTCGGTATAGGGATACTTACTACTTAAGCTAGTGATGAAATATAATAAAATATAAATAATTTTTTTCAGACAAAAAAGTCCATATAATTAGACCAATCTGCAGAAAACTGTCAGAGCCTTGATGTAATGTAGCATCTGCTTAGCTACAAAAAGATTTTTATTCTGATCGAATATTGATTTGACAATCATTATTCAAAGCTGAAATAGGATTGGGAGGGTCACGTCAGCCGCATGCAGAGTGACCGCTAGGCAACAGCCTCAACATGGTGGGGGACTGAGGATGGACGGCGCCGCCAAGGGCCCAGGAAGAGGTGGCGAGACGACCTAGATGACAAGAGTTGGATCGAGATGGCTTTAGAAAAGGATGCCTGGAAGGATTTGGAGGAGGCCTTTGGACCGTGTGGGACCGTATAGTCAACCATAAAAAAAAAAACGAATCTTTGACACAAACCAGAACTCAAAGACGAAGAAAAGACTCCAAAGTCTCCTAAACCAAAACCTATAAGGACGGGTCAAAGAACGGAAAAAATTAGAGGACATTTTGGAAAACAAGGTCAACAATCAAGGTCATTAATTATCTGACATTCCTCTTAACAATTTCAAACAAAACTTCACCCTGATCTTCACTGTAAACATTCTAAGCGTTAATTTATTTGTGGCTATTTTACGTAGGGTTCTGGGAGCTTTAAGACAACAATTCCTCCCAGTTAGACATGATGGAGGGGATCGTAAACAGTTTTTATTGTCGCCGTTTTTGTGGCCTCTCGTCGTATCGCGATGGCTCTTACATTTCTTATAGCTTTTTAAGAGATTTGACCTTTGAGGATCGAGAAAAGATAAGCGTATACTATGAATCAGCAGCGTCGAAATTGATTTGCCTAACTTACTTTTATTAATACTTTCTCTACCTAGTACCTACTTATGATTAAAAAAAAATACCTAGGTACATTTTGAATTCCGCTCATCCTTCGAAACTGTGTAGGTACAGCACTCACAATGCATCTATCTAACTCACATGATCTAATTAAGATTATGTTTGGAATTTAAAAGAGACTATGATTAAAAAGGTCTGTGTTTCGGCTCTTCTTTTCAGAGTAGCCTGATAGGAAACACCAAACTCATCTAGTTTTAAAAAAAAATTATAAAAAAAATAAAAAATATATTTTAAAATCTAATAATAATATTTTAAAATCTTTTAAAATATGATTGACATGTAAAAGTGTTTGTACAAATCTACAGAAATAATAAAATAATTTATCATTTATCTCACTTGATTTCGTTTGCTGATGAAATGGGATACTATTGTTTTATCAAATAAATTAGTTTTTTTCAAACACTTGTATATTTTAGAAATCTGTTTTTTGATAAAAAAAAATACAGGCACATCGTGTTTTCGTCTCTAGACTCGTCTTATTTATTCTCAGGATTGGAGGCAGTATTTTTTTCACAGACTGTTTATTGTGATGTATCGAGACTTTACTGTCCGCAGACGTGGTTGAGATACTTCAACGATTTGCAGTAAGGGTTGAGAGGTTGCCAGATCGAAGTAGGATTTTGTTTTCACGTAATTAATCAATCAATTTGACCAACCTTCCTAAAAATATAGAATTAGAAAATGTAGAAGAATTCTTATTCTTTGAATTTCCCTGACTGCAAATAATGAATTTGTCTGAATATTAAAATCAAGTCGGTTATCAAAAAATAAAACAGCCGTTTCATTGAAAAGTGCAATTCCTACGCACCTACTACCGTCTATATTTCCTACTAGAAAATTTAGTATGATAAACATATTTTTTCATAATACCGCACATGACGCTCCAACAATATGACTTTCCCATGTATGCGTGCCTGTCCGTCAGCGTGACTTGTGACGTGTTATTATAGTAACACGAATGAGTTATTAAACTAATAACATGCTGACGTACCTAAATACTAACGTTACATGTTTAATGTGTAATGGGAAAGTGTTTTTAAGCAATGGTGCATTTTGTTGCTACATCGCTGAAGATCATATATCCTTCCAGACCGAATTTCGGTCTTGGCGGCCAGTATCAGCGGAGACTAGCCATCGACGTGGGAGAAATTATAGTGCACGAGTGTGTGCACACATAGGTGCACTCTCTTCCCTCACACTTGAGTCCAATGGGACGGCAATCCGACTCAACCGGTGAAAGATCAGGCGCAAGACCGCATAACATGCTTTCTGAGGCACGGGGCTATCACCGCCGACTTCCAAACTCCGGGATGTTATTGAGAAATTCCTAATAGAGAAACCCAATAACACTTTGAATGACCTGAGAATCGATACCAGAACTAGCAGTGCTCAGCAGTCGCGCTTGCGTGCACGACACCAACGGGGCAGTTGAAGCACATACTGAGGGTTTCAATACCATCCTGCGAAAATGGATTGCGTCCACGATGAGCAAAGTGCGTTGAAGCGTTAACGGCATTCTGAAGGTCATCAGTGATAACTGTGATAAGCATTTTTGTGCCATCAGGTGAGTGTAACAGATATATAATAATATGTACTAACATTTTGTTATACATTTGTTACTAACAGCTTATAGGTAGTGTGTACTAATAACATCGTATGGATCAAGGTCTGAATTATAGTAGTTTATTTTAATAATATATTTAATTAGCTTCTGCCCGCGACTTCGTCTGGGTGAATTTTTTTGTTCCCCCGATCCACTACATCGCATCGCATCGCCTGCCGGGTGCGCTATTACTCCGTTTTCGCATAGCATTGTTTCTGTTTTTATTTTTTTCATTTTGTTCCGTTTCTATAGCCTTCCTCAAGAAATGGACTATCAAATACAAAATTAATTTTTCAAATCCGACTTGTGATTACGCGTACTTTTACAATATTTGTAAATATGTGAGCACCATGTATCTATCACAGAATTGATTCACCTCATTACTTTATTTTTAATTCTTTTTACTTTTTGTGGTATAGTAATTTTATTCTAGGTGCATCATCTTCACATGTAATTATATAATTAATAAATACAAATCCTTGTAAAACATTTTAAAAGAGAAATGGTGGAGTTTCTTGCGCATTCTTTTCCATACAAAACTACCCTTTGGAAGGGGCGACTAGAATTAATTCTATTTTTTGTAAATTTTGACGTTCATCTTTCAGCCGAACGACGTCCACTGCTACATAGGCCTCCCCCAAGTAAGTAGTGCCTAAGTGTCCTAAGTGCTTATTTGAAATAAATGACTTGACTTGCGTTCAGACAAACTCTTCTGTTTTTCTCTTTATTAGTCTTTATTATAAGTATAATAGATAGGAGACGATTCATTTGTACCCAGTTAATGGACTCGGTAGGTATAAATTCATAGTCTGGGCTACAGAAGTCTTCTAAGATTTGAATTTAAGCTTCTACTACTTATTTCCAGCTTTGCTGGGGTCGAACCAACTAAGAACGCAGTGGTTTAATAAAAAATACAACTATTCCAAATAGGAAATGCCTTATGGGGTCCAAAAAAATAAATTTGTGACTTACCAAAAACAATAACAAAGGTCATCTTGACGGTTTTAATTTTGGCCTTCGGAATGATGCCGCGGCTGCTCGCACGCCGGCTGTCCAGGTCGTCACTGTCTGCAATAATAATATACCATTAATATCTTGCTTTATTATCTCTTAAATAGTAAACCTATTTATAGCCCCCTACTGGAGACAAGAAGTATGCGTGTTGGTGTATAGTACGAATACTTAGGCTTGATTGCAATGGTCGAAGATGTTTATAAAAAAAAAAAAAAAAGCGGAAGTAGCTCTGTCTATGTTTATCTATTCTCGCCTTAATAGCTGAGGGGATTTGGAAGGGCACATGCATCGACCATGCAGGTTAGGCTAGGTTAGGGCATAAGATACGGCGTGGCATACGCTAGCAGAGTGTGCCGCTTGGGAGGAGCCGCGCCGTGCCCTCATCTCAGGAGTTGTCAGTGACCTGTCGCTGCCGGCCGTAGTCGAGTCGATGGTCGGCAGAGAAGAGTCCTGGGACGCGGTGAGCGGATAACGCCCTCTTCCAGCCCTCCTAAATGGGTCCGGGGCCGACGGACTTCTCACAAATCAGGACCCAGGGTGGCGGCGTGTAGTGCACCGCGCCACTCTTAGACATCGCGGGGGGAGTCAGACACCTCACACCCCCCTGACCCGAGGAGGCACGCAGTGGCGGGTCCACCAGTCGGGGGTTGCGGAAGGATCGTACGTCCCCGGCGACCCCCGGCATAGGTGTGAGATGGAACACCGGGGTGGTTTTTAGTCAGTAAGAGTCTGACAGACCCCTCCGCCCGCCCCAGGGAGGAGGACATCTATGAGGATGTTCCACCCCGGAATAAAAAATGGTTATGTGATACTTTTGATACCGGTAGCGGATAAAAGCTACTAGAAACTGGACAAAATTAAAAATAGTATCTCTATAATAGGGATCTTAATAAGAATATGTACAGAATCCTACTTATAAATGTATCATAAATGAAAGTTTACATGTTTGTTACTCAATCACGCGAAATCGGCTGAAGAGATTTGGATGAAATTTAGCACACAGATAGTTTATAACCTGGATTAACAAACATAATACTTTTTATTCCGGCAGTATGTTTCCATGAGATAATTTCCTACGCCCACGCGGACGATGCAGGGCGATGGGCAGGGCACATTGCTCGCAGAACAGATGGCCGATGGGGCCGAAAGGTTCTGGAGTGGCGACCGCGTACCGGAAGACGTAGCTTTGGAAGGCCTCCCACCAAGCTACCAAGGTGGACCGACGACCTTGTGAAGGCCGCAGGAACCCGTTGGATGCGGGAAGCACAGGACCGGTCGAAGTGGAGGTGCTTGGGGGAGGCCTATGTCCAGCAGTGGACGTCTTTCGGCTGAAATGATGATGTGATGATGACGCGGGCGATGTCGCTAGCAAAAACTAAAATTCTAATATTTTTTTGGCATTTAAAACTACGTTACCTAAGCTTGAAAATAATTTTTGAAAGGTCCGTTTCCTTCGCAGAAATTAAGCAATTTTAATTATGTCTTCGCGTGGCAGCTACGTTATTAATTGTGTCATCTCGAAGGCTCTTCTTAAAAGGCGTACTTTATATCCGAATTCGTAATTATTATGACACCCACGACAACTACGACCCACGCAGGAAAAGGTAAATTAATTCATTATCAAGCTTTCATTTTGCAGTAATAAAATACTTCTTAGTTTAAAACTTTATTACTGAAAACTTCATTAGACAGTTTAAGTGGACAGTCTCTTTGTAAAGCACTGGGTATAAATATGTATTGGGCCACGTCATTTTTAGTTTTTGGAACGAAGTTCAGAGCTTGCGGTAGTAGTGAAATGGGAGAAATCGTCACGTAGGTAACGAAAAAGCGATAGGATTATGCCTCCATGCGACTTTTCATTTATGTAGGTAATCGAACGAGACAGAGAGAGAAAGAGAGATAGTTTACATGATTTTCGAGGGTACTGAAGCCAACAGTGAGGTCAAAAAGATTTTTTTAGGGTTCTGTACCCAAAAGGTAAAAACGGCACCCTATTACTAAGACTTCACTGTCTGTCCGTCCGTCCGTCTGTCTGTTACCAGACTGTATCTCAAGAACTGCGACAGCTAGACAGTTGAAATTTTCACAAATTATGTATTTCTGTAGCCGCTATAAAAACAAATACTAAAAACAAAATAAAATGAACATTTAAAAGGGCCCCCTTTTTTTTTTCGGATGAGAAATCATCAAATGGATTCTTTCGCTCTGGGTGGAGCGCAAGGGAGTGTCAGACTCTTACTGACTAAAACCCACCCGTGTTCCTTCCTTAGCTCTTTATGATCCGGGCCAGCGGTAACCCTTTCGGACAATCCCGCTGGCCCGGCAGGCTTCGGCCCTAAGGCGGCCCCTCCTCGATGCTCACATCTCTTTGAGGCGCGCGTGGAACACGTACGCGCCGTCCGGCACGGGTCTGGTCCTGATCGGACAGTGAGCTAGCCATTATTCTCCGCCCGCAGGCCCGCGCCTACGGTGGCCGGGAGTCGTCACGCGGCTCCCGACTCCCGGAGCGTCTCCCGCGGCGGCTGGGTCGGGAGGTTCTCTCCCTGAGCCGTCCCGCCACCTCCTTCGCTAGCATGACTGCTTAGCAGAAGGAGGCGACTACCTCCCACTCCCTCTCGCCCCGGACCATGGCTTGCACCAGGGCCGGACGCGAGAGGTCGCCGCCGCTGCCGATCGCCTCTACGAGGACACACCGGTGCTCCACCCAAGCGGGGCAAACGTCCTCCGTGTGCTTCACCGTGTCCTCTGGGCGATCCTGGCAATGGTGACACCCGGGCATTTCCTCCCGCCTGATGATGTACGTGAGAGCGCCGTGGCGCCTCTCTAGCCACTCCTCAAAGTGGGGTCTGATCGCCGCTATCGCGGCGATAAGACCGCGTGGACTCAGCGTGGAGACCACACTGAGTCCACACGTTTTTTTAGTCCTCAGTAGTTTACTTACATAGTTTTTAAGTCATTGTCATTAATACTAAATGGATTGAGAGTACTTGTAGTCCGAAATAAAGAATATATTATATTACTTAATTATCATTTCAATTATTTTCTACTAAAATTAAATGTCAAGACTGTGATTTGCATTATAATTTAGATGCGAAGCTGTTTAGTTTAGCAACTGAACAAGCCCGTCAAAAAGTATTACCTTCCTTTGGAGCAATTGGGAAAAAGGATTTTATGGCATAATGACGTATTCCTAGTGATTTAAGAGCGAATTTCACCAATACAACTGAACGCTATCAGCATATACAGGGTGGCAGGAGTATACCATGAATTCAGCACATGATTCTAGACCCTCTAGCTTAGAAGATTTACGTCGGTTGTAAAAAAAAAACGAGTGTGCTTATGACCACACGACTGAAGTGAAACTTAAAGAGAGAAAGAAAATGTGCGCGCGCACTGCTGTCTCTTGCTTATATCCCCCACTTAACTTCCGTTCGCCTTGCCCGATCACACTTTTCGTAACGCTTACGTCACGCGTTCGCCAGCTTACTCCCCAAGTTAAGCGTGCGTAAAGAAGTTTCACTTCAAAAACAGCTGTTTTATACAAAACAGCAATAGTAACGCTGTCAAAATGTATGGAACAGCTGTTCAATGTATGGTTCACAATCATTTACTGAATCCATGGTAACAGGTTGCGCGTGGATGACCCTGCCACCCTGTATAATCCACGTTCAGGAGCTGTCAGTGTCATCATCATTGTTGTGGAATATTGACACTGACAGCTTCTGAACGGGGTATAAATGTTCTGATTGCGTTCGCACAATTATTTTGTAGTCTGTGCGTTCGCATTTCAACTAATATTTGCTAACCCCAAAGTTAGTATTCCCCTCATTCCAAGATAATCCTCCATAACTTCGTTTATCGTTTTCTTTTCTTAACCTCCGTTTACTATTCAATAAGAAAGGGATAACCTTTTATTTTCTACATAAATCCGGAGTGGTTAGCAGTCTATCTATACTTTATGAACCTCAGACATCGACAGTTTCGGCACGTTCGCCGGTTTTGACCTTGACTTTAGCCGATGTTTTGTTTTTTTCCTTTGGTTTTGGCTTTTCATTTCGAAAAAAATAATTTGTTTAGCTTTTTGTTTATCTGCTACGTATAAATAGGTGCTACAACATTTTGGGCTGAAGTTACCTACTTGTCAAACTCAAACTCAAAGCATAATCAGCCTATAATCATGTTGCTCCACTGCTGGGCCCAGCCTCCTTTCTATGGGAAAGGAGTGCGCAGTGCGAGTTGGTGGATGTCGCACTCAAAGCATTTATTTCAAACTAGCAGCGCCCCGCGGTTTCACCCGCGTAAGTTTCGATCGCGTGGGAATATCAGGATAAAAAGTATCCTATGTGTTAAGCCAGAAAATGGTCTATCTATATGCTAATTTTCATCCAAAGCTGTTCAACGGTTTACGCGTGATTGAGTAACAAACATCCAAACATCTTCACAAACTTTCGCCTTTATAATATTAGTGTGATAGTAGGATTAACCAATTACAAGGATCGGTCAGTCAGAAAGACGAAGCTAGTTGCTAATTCTAAAGCTTATTAGGCTCCTATGGAGAAGAACGGGTAAGAAAGTCTTATTAAGGGACACTTCACGGAAAGAAGTAGTATACAGGATGAATTCTTCAAGTGGGCGTGGATGGCCAAATCCGAAACTATGAGGAATAGCGAAAAGCACTCAAAGGAGTCTCGGGCTCGATTTTGATGAAAACTAAAACTGAATCATTGAAATTTTGAAAAATCTATATTTCTAGCCAGGAATCGATTTTGAAAAAAAAAACACAACCTGTATTATTACACGATTCGATAGTGTCGCTAATAGGGATCGAATTCTGGGAAGTAATGACGTACGGCAAACTTATGTAAAATGTTGGATTATAATCGACTGCTTCGTATTTTAAAGTATTCATACATACGAGTACATTACCTGTACCTTATTCGAAATGATGCTTATAGTAATCCATTTACCATGGGATACTATGTACTGCAAAGGACGCTTACGAACATTTTTTGGTTTTATCAAATAAACTAGCTTCTGCCCGCGACTTTGTCTGCGTGAAATACCCCGCTCCTCCAACCTACCTCGTCACATCGCATTGCCTGCCCACGCTTTTACTTCGTTTTCGCTCAGCGTTATTTCTTCTCGCTCGTCTCCTAAGGGTTACCGTGATGTTAAATAGCCTATAATAATAATAATAAATAGCCTAGCATAGCCTTTCTCAAGAATTAAGCTATCAAATGCAAAAAGACTTACAATACAACTTGTAGTTTCAGAGATTCATGCAAAATCAGCCTATAATGTTCCCACTGCTGGTATACAGGCCTCCTCTCGGTGAGACGAAGTGGGCCGTAATCCACCACGCTGGCCCAGTGCGGGTCGGTAGATGTCACATGTCTTCGAAATGTTGGTTCTAGGACGTGCTGGTTTCCTCCCGATGTTTTCTTTCACCGTTTTGAGAGCAGTGGTGATGAAATAATTTACAAAAAGTATAGCTCCTTTCTGGGTTCGAACCTACGACCTACAACACGGAAGTCGCGGCAGTTACCACTGGGCCACCACTGCTCTCAGTCGCGGCAGTTACCACTGGGCTACCACTGCTCTCAATCGCGGCAGTTACCACTGGGCCACCACTGCTCTCAGTCGCGGCAGTTACCACTGGGCCACCACTACTCTCAGTCGCGGTAGTTACCACTGGACCACCACTGCTCTCAGTCGCGGCAGTTACCACTGGGCCACCACTGCACTCAGTCGCGGCAGTTACCACTGGGCCACCACTGCTCTCAGTCGCGGCAGTTACCACTGGGCCACCAGTGCTCTCAGTCACGGCAGTTACCACTGGGCCACCACTGCTCTCACTCGCGGCAGTTACCACTGGGCCACCACTGCTCTCACTCGCGGCAGTTACCACTGGGCCACCACTGCTCTCAGTCGCGGCAGTTACCACTGGGTCACCACTGCTCTCAGTCGCGGCAGTTACCACTGGGCCACCACTGCTCTCAGTCGCGGCAGTTACCACTGGGCCACCACTGCTCTCAGTCGCGGCAGTTACCACTGGGCCACCACTGCTCTCAGAGATTAGCGCGTTTAAACAAACCAACTCTTCAGTAATATTATTAGTAGGTACTTACTTATAGATAAATACCCTTTAAAAATAATCTGTCGAGATTGATTCTTAATTTTCTGAGCAGTTTTCAATAACATTTTCTATTTTATACTTGAGTTTATTCCTGGCATAATTTAGCGGTCTAAGTGCTACAACAGCAAAGGAGAAACCCAAACTCCATAGAAACTTGGGCCTGGCGTTACAGGGCTGGAATTTGGCCATAAATTAGAGCATTTAGGAAGGTTTCACGAGCCCAATTTTCACGTCTCCCAGCAATGGCCAAATTGGTAAAATCAGACAACAATGTTCACTTTTTAGGTTATTTTTAGTACCTAGTTGAACAATGATATTTTTGAGACTTTCGTTTCCTACGTAAATCTGGAACGCACATGTGCTGTGCTGCAGCACCTGCCGCCTATCACGATGAGGTTTTAGGTACTTATATAAAAAGCGCTTAGGGAATGACTTCAGATTTATCTGATTGTTCTTGTAGCGGTACTGAAAACCTCAGCAGAAAACTATGTTTATTATACAAGGCTCACTTACATCACTACTGGCTTGCATTTATTAATATTGTACCTAGGGATTTGATGCAATCTCAGATTACCGTAAGTAAGTAATCTGAGATTGCAATAATATATTAAAATAAAAAAAAAACAGGTAATTGTGATGGTTTTATTAATTACTTTCTTCATTAGGATTATCATAATATAATAACACAGTAGGTATCCAGAAATTGTGCAGGAGGCAATTGACTACTCTGGTGCCGTGCCTAACCAAGATACCATATTATGCTCATGGTGTGGGTACAGCATCCAACCGTTCTTTTGCTAACGATACAGGTTCGGTTATAGCATCCCTTCCACTTAGAGAGCTGTCGACTAATGTATAAACGAAATACATCCTATTACTAATATGCCTCGACTTTATTCTTCCTCTTAAGTTTGAGTCCGATGTTGACAGCTCTTGCTGTTAGATCATGGAAATGCCGGGATGCTCTATTTACTCGCACCCAACAAGAGTGACAGACAACACTTGAAGCACCCACCTGAAAATAATATATCTACATTAAAGGGTGCCTTTACACCAGAGATGTGTGGTGTGTTATTGCCCACTTCGAAAAAGAATGATCTAAAGAAATCCTGATGTAGGTTAGTAAGCCTGATTTAACCATTATCACACTGTTCTAATTCACTTAAATGTTTTAGCGTACCAAATAAAACTTTTGAATGCCCTTGTTATCAAAACTAAACTAAAAAAATGTTATTAAAAAAGCATGAAAAAGCTATTATATTAACCGTGCGTGGTAGGATCCATCCTCTTATAACTTCGTGTATTCTGTGTTCCTGCACTGTACCAGTAGTCGTAAGTTGATGGCAACGAACTCTTCTCAGAAGAGAATGTCCACAGTGAATACACACTCTTTGGTGTCCTGTAGGTGTCTGTTCACTCCCTTCTGGTATATTTCCATTAAGTGATACAGCATTGGCATGATTCCAGCAAGCTTGGCAGATTAAACACGTTTACCTGAAGCAAACATTTATCATTTGACTATTAGGTCTAGCATTAGCATTTAGCAATAAACATCCAAGTGGCACATTTGGGTAAACATAAGCGGCCTTATTACATTCCCACTGCAGGGACACAGGTCTCCTCTCTGAGAGGGAATATAATTAACCAATAACCATGCAGGTTCAGTCCGGATTGGTGATGTCACAGTCATGTCTTCGAATATGAAGCATCACATCTGCACATTCTGGTATCATTATATAAAGTACAACTATCAACAAACAACTGAACAAATGCGATAACACTATTTAGTTCGACTACATTAAATTATTACATACATTGTACAAAAATGTTACACTATAGAAATATCGGATACTAACCGTTTGAGGCGCGCGCGCCCCGTTCCTGTACAATTGAAAGAATAATTTTCATCTTCCAATCTCCGCCTTCCTATTGTATGGCAGTGGGCCGTTGCTATTCCGCAACCAATGCACAGGTTCATGATGTCGTGCCAGTCGTCAAAAAGAGCAATAATCAGATCCGGTTTTCCAGCAAAATTCAGAACAGGTGGCAGGTTATGTAACGGTGTCCATTGTTCAAGCGAAGGTCAGTCAGAATGCAATCAATTTCGGAGTCCAGTATTCGATTAGAGGTAGAGGTCTTATGAAAAAATAAATCCCCAGAAATACAGAAAAACAACACATTGGCTTGCGCAAAAATACGAAAAGCGAATGACATTAATGACATGACATTACAACCATGACAATTGACAGACGTTGACAATGACATTTGCCGTTTACTAGTGCAATCCATGGTGCAGTCGATTTTATCGATTATTTATTTCTTTTAATGTTTTTTAATGGCGATTACGTTAAATATCAATTAATTTCCAGATTTAATTGTTTTACATTGATTTTAATACCTTAAGTCATTTATACTAAAACAATGGAGTGTTATTCAATTATTTGTATCAGCATCGATTTCCACTAAATCGATCATATTCTTAAGGTACGCTCTATTGATAGAATACCAGCATTTGTGAAGTTAGTGACGTATAACAAAATAAGTGTTGTAACGGTTTACAAAGGTGGTTTAAAACAACAAAATAGAAATCTAATTATTTTCTACACTTGGCCATTGTAAATGAGGCTAAGATTTAAATGGGTTAATTTAGCAAAATAGACGATTTTTTTGGTACATATCTTATTCGTGTAACGGTTAGGCCCAGAAACGGGTTTCTCCTTTACCTCAATAATTATACAGGAGCATAGCCTAGGCTCAAAATATCTAAGTACATGCTAATGGATTTCTCACGATACAAGCCTTTGCTCTCGGCTTCTTCCGCGTGGAGGTCGGGAATAATCTACTACAGAAAGTATCCTATGTCCTTACCGACGTCATTGTCTACACTGGACGATAGTAGCCTCCTTCTGTGAGACCGTGGTGGTCAAGAAGGAGGCTGCCGAGCAGGATCGGGAGAGGGCTGATCCTGCTCAGAGAAGGCGTCCATCGGGGTGGCAACTGCCTTGGCGCCTAACACGCCGAAACCGCTTACTAAACAAGGTAGGTGGACGTTTGGGGTCGCGGGCGCACAGAATGGGGACTCTGTCCGCCCACCAAGTGACCCCAGGGAAGACGGTGGCACAGTAGTCACGTGCTGCCGTGCATAGCGAGGCTCAGGGGCCCCTTTACAGTCTCCCCAGGGATATGCCTTACAGGCGTTGCATGGGGGGGGTTCCGGAATTAGTCTTTTAAGAAGAAGCGGGACCACCCCTATGTGCTGATGGTGATCACCGGGGTGGTTTTAGTGAGATAAAAATCCCATACTCCCCGACCTCCCGCCCCGGAGGTCGCGTACCTTTTGAAGGTTTCGCCCCGACAACAAAAAAAAAGGTAATTTTCTACCCATGTGCGAAATTTCATCCGAATCCGTTCAGCTGTTTTAGTGTGAAAGCGTAAAAAGCAATATGCGGTTTCATCTGCATACGTTTCGTGTGGGAATATTGGGATAATCATATGAGTTAATCCTGGTTATAAATTATGTCGACTTTCCTCTAAAAAACTGTCGTAACATAAGAAAAAGTAGAAACACAGATTTAAATACAGTCTTATTAAGTTTTTCTTTCTCTATGCAAATAGCTAAATAAATACTTTGTTAGTTAAAACAGTAAACAGGCAAAAATTTGTAACCTAAAAGTCACAATAGCATTAATTTATCGAAAAATAATTTAAATAGTTTTTTTCTCAAAACTAGCTGTCCCCGTCTTACGACAGTTTTTCAGAGGAAAGTCGATGTGTATGCAAAATTTCATCCAAATCCGTTCTGTAGTTTCCATCCCTCCTCACAAACTTTCGCGTTTATAATATTATTAAATTATAGTAGGAGGTTAGGAGTATTTGTAACGTAATCAATGAAGAAGTACTGAAATTCAGCTAGGTAGCTGAATTTCAGTACTTCTTCTAGACAAAGACATATCTGAGATGAGAGCCGTTTTGACCTCACACAGGTCTTTTATTTTTGCTTTATTTATTTATTTTGGTTGTTTTCAATTTAACTTTGCTAGCTATAAATGCTCATTTTTTGTTTTTTATTTTTTTTATTCATCATTTATACAAAAGAATACAGGATAATTCATATTCCAAAAACCACTAAGGTTTAAACTTGTGCTATCATGAGTCTATCTTAATTTAAGTATACAATGAAGCATTTTATAGGTATGCGTTAAAGTCAATACAATTAATAACATCTTTAGGTCTGTATAAGTGTTAAGTTTGCAAACTAAATATTT
The DNA here is from genome assembly GCA_916614155.1 of Mesoligia furuncula. Taxonomy (NCBI): domain Eukaryota; kingdom Metazoa; phylum Arthropoda; class Insecta; order Lepidoptera; family Noctuidae; genus Mesoligia; species Mesoligia furuncula. The sequence goes on along the minus strand of OU744800.1, from coordinate 23,876,551 downwards.
TTCTTTCTTTCTATCTCATTACACTCTTTCCGGTTTGACATCAGTGGAAAAACACCTTAATTATCACAGTACTAAAACCTCGTAACACATTTATATCCCACTTATCTAATTCAGTCTACATTTAGCCTACATATACAACTATTTACGAGTACATAACAATCAAGCCAATCACGTTCTCGAAAACTGTCACCCAAATTACAACTTAGGGATGACCAAAAAAGTCTAATTAGTTACTTAGTTTAATTAAATTAAGTGTGACTCGCTAAAACTTGGTTTAAACAGTAGTCGTTAAGCTTTTTGTGAAGGAGCTCGTCGCCATACTTATTTCTGCCACGAAGCAGCATTACAGTGATTTGCAGGTCTATTCTGTACAAATCTCACCTTAAAAACTTAGGTGAAGTTATCTGTCATGTATTGCTAGGGATTGAAACTATTGATAACTCACTTCACCTAAGTTTTCACGGATATTTTTACAGAATCTTCTTCTTAAAGTGTCGTAATTCAAACAACTTTGGCCCAAAATTCAGGTACGCGAACGCCGCCCACTGACGCAGCCATAAGATTATCAAGTGCTCAGATGACAGGGCGTGCAACGTAGGATGAAAGGTGGGCCGCTGTCTGTGAGGAGGTGCCGCATACGCACTTGAGATCTGAGCCATCCATGAACGCATCGCCTGTGGAGATTGTCTTTGCTCTGGCCGACGACGTCTTCCATAATTATGTGGAGGTTGTCTTTGCTCTGACCGGTTTAGGTTTGAGGTCTATTTAGAGATTTCCAAATAGGCCGCGGTAACGCGTGCACGCGTTCTCAGATGCTTCGATTAACCTTTTACCCGTTTGTGTCGCATTTATGCGACACATATATTTCCGTGCCCCTACCGCTCATGTCGTATTTCTGCGACAGAGAACATGCATGATTTTTTAGTTGTAGGTATTATTTATCGATTTGTAGCCGCGTGCGAGGCAATTACTATTTACCCAAGGCAATTGACATTTAGCCAAGCGGTTAAAAGGTTAAATTGTCAGGTGGTTCATACAGCTCCCGCGCAATGAATGAATGATTGATAGATAATGATAATATGAGTGGTGTTATTACAGGCACATAAAACATATCAACTTTATCTCTATGATAAACTAGCAGGGGATCGAGGAGGAGGGGTGGAGGGGGGTTCAGGGGATCAGACCGGAATAAATCATGGCAACGCATCTGCGAACAACACGGTCAACGTGTTTTTTTGCACAGAGAAAGTTTATAAGCCGGAAAAATAAAAAAATCTTACATTGTCTCGTCGCTGTAGCCCGTCTGCCCAACACCCGGCTGCTTTTCTGGCGTATTGTGATCACAATGACACCGTAGCAGGCGGATATTGTAAGAGCTGGGGCCACGAATAGCGACACGAAGACACTTGTCATCCATATCCTCCATTGGAGCTTGCTGATGCCTGACCAGCATTGGTATATTCCTGGAATGTACTGGACTGTTAGAATTTTGTGGAAGCAGTTTGAGGAAATGAGAAAAAGCGATGGGGGTGATTAGTAGCTTTCCCAGACTATGAGGTAACTTCCGAGGTCTGATCTGTTTTTGGGAATAATTTATTAGTTGGTTTATTAAATTCGATAATATTTTTTTATGTAATTAGATAACATTAATTTCAAATTCATTGTGTTTTTATTCAAACTTTTAGCACTTTTCTCTATAACCTAGCAAAAAAAAAATGTTTGTTTTGTTCACATAATTATTTTGCTTTATTAAACAAAAACATACATCATCATCTGCCTAGCCTTTTCCCAACTATGTTCGTGTCAGCTTTCAGTCAAACCGGATGCAGCTGAATACCAGTATTTTACATGGAGCGACTGCCTATCTGACCTCGACAACCCAGTTACTGGGTAATACGATACCCCTTGGTAAGACTGGTTATCAGACTTTCGGGCTACTGACTACCCGTAACGACTGTCAAAGCTTAATTCACGAATGACAACCGGGACCAACGGCTTAACGTGCTTACCGAGGCACGGAGGGGTCTCGGTATGTAAAGATGGTCACTCATCCATAGACTAACCGCCACAAGCGTAGCTTAACCTGATCGATCGACCTGTGCGGCTGTCATTTTCAGCCACGAATTTCAGGAGGAAATGCTGACATTTCCTTTATTTAGTCGGAAATAATAGGAATGCTGAGCGAGGTTTAAACACTTTTATACGATGGCAATTCCCATCTCAAACTTATGCATACTTTTGAAAGTGTAGCACTATATTCTCTTGCAAGATGTCTATCGTAGGTACGAGTGTAAGACTATCCCCCGAAAACTCATAAAATAAAACCGATTAAGTTGTAAGAGCTTACAGTATTATTAAAAGCCAGACTAGTAGATTGTCTGCACATACTGCGTGGGTAGTCTTGTCTAGATTCGTTCTAAAATTTTCTGTATGAACATCTTAAGACACACCTACTAAATCTTTAGATTCTGATCTGAAGATAATTTTCTGAAGATAAGTTTTCCTTAAAATATTTTAGTACATTCTGCTGGGGAGTTTGGTGCGCCACTTCTTCTTCCCAGAGAAAGCCGTAGGAAGTGGTGAAGGGCGGGCGTTTTTGGGGGACTGTCTTAAGTAATTTTGACGCTAGAAAAGTGCTGATGCTCAGCCTAATTTGAATAATGGCTTTTGATTTTTTATTCTAGATCAGAATTTTCTAGCCTATTGTTTAACTATCTGATTATCCGATTCCAATTTTTTTTTTCAATGTTTTTTGTGTGGAGGTAGATTGTTTGAATATGGTGATACATACCTTCAACATTGGCTTCATCAAAGAGAAACAGCATCGGGACACAGAATAAGAAGCTGACGAACCATGCCCCTAGGATGAGGGCACGAGCTCTGCGCCCTGTGAGAAAAGAAATAATATTACGAAAGACGTTACAGATTTCCTCATTAACAGAATTATTATGACATATTTTATCGTTCAATACGGTTTTATGTTGAACGTATTACTAACGTATTATATTAGCACATATTTATTTTGTGACCGTTTGTAATATTTCTTTCCCTCTATCTCAAATCATTACCAGAGCTAATTTATTGGCAATTATACACAATATGCCCTTTTATAATTTCTAACTATACAGGGTGGCATCGATGCGCAAACTATTTATGAATTCAGCACATGATTTTAGACCTTAGAGAGAGATTATTTTTAATAGCCGACGAAAAATTTCAATGCATGAGGTTCCGGGTCCGTGGCTTTGGCCCCCAGTGGTCGACGCACCTGTGGCCGATGCCCCCGATTCGATTAATTTAATTCAAAGTAATTTTTGATCAAATGTACTGTCAGGCACAAAAATTGTTTTACAAAAATATTAAATGTACTTAATATTGGTTGTTGGCGATCTATTCTCTCTGCTATTTGATAGATAACTTTTGTTTAGCAAGGAAAAATACTTTATTAATAGGGTGAAACACTTTTTTCGTTTACTGTACTAAGTGAAAAAGCACAAAAAAAAGATATTAAATTAATCGTATCTGGGGCGTCGGCCACAGGTGCGTCGACCACTGGGGGCCTAAGCCACGGACCCGAGGTTCCATGGCACTCTGAATTATCGATTGTCGTGGACGTCCACGCCAATGTCACGGCATCACGATAACACAGAGAAGTTGAAGTTTGGGGATGCATGAAGAAGCCTTCTCGTGTAGTGCAGTTCGTTCCGCCAGGTACTCAACTGAACCGAGCGCGCGGCGCATCCTGGACAGTCACACCCAAAACCTTATTTGACTGGTCAATTCTGCCCTTGCGGTGGTAGGGCTAACGCACGCCTGGTTTGGGACCACCCTCAAACCGGAATCCCGCGTCAAGCAGCCTGCTGTGTGTCGTCGATGCGTGGGAGTTCCAGTGCCTTAGGCATCTGCTGGGCACATGGTGAGGATGGATGGATGAGGTCATCCTCATCCATCGCTTTCCATCAGGCGTGATCGAGGTCAAGATAGTCCATTCAGCAATAAAAAAAAGAGAAGTCAAATATACGGAAATATTATGTAGACGATTTTAAATTTCCGTCCACGATACGTATTTCCAAATTCGTTATGGACGTGGATGTGGACATGCACGATAATATCGTCCTGTTAGAAATGATAAAAAGACACATTAGCTGCTAAAAACTGACCAGGACATGAAATAACACGATGATTTTCTGTACCAGTATCTAGAAGAAAAACAAAGGCTATCTCGTCTTCTAGTCCCAGAGGAAGTTCATTACAATACAAGGCAACGAACACAAAACAAAAGAATAACACTCTTACTAAGAAATATTCTTTCTTCATAAAAATAATTTAGTTCTAGAAAACAATTGACTACGTGATAAAAAACAAAGCTTGTACCTAACAGTGTTAGCGGGAAAATTCTTGGTTACTAGCAAAGTTTGCAGAATATGCAACGACACTTGCCTGGAGTTTGTCAAAGTTATACCTTAAGTTTAACTTAGGCTAAGTTATGATCCACTGCGAGTGCTAAGACATACTTGAGAACTTTTTCTAGGACATCCAGAACGTTCTCACTATCTTCTAAGGGATCAGCTGTTATATTTAATTTGGTCAAGCTCTTATATTGATCGTACAGACGCCAGCACATCAAGCTACCCGAAACTGTCAAATTTCCCCAATCAACTTTGCACCTTATGCTTTAGCGATAAAGTTGAAAATCTATAAAAGAAATTTGACAGATTGTAGTAGCTTGATGTGCTGGCGGCTGTACATTTTATCTGGTCAAACTTGCTGCAGATAAATGTTACTTAGCGATGTTTTTCGGAAAAATGGCTATTACAAATGGACGATTTCCTTTTCGCCAAGTTTTGGATGACCCGTATCTATTTTTGGACGGAGGAGTTGGACGTTTACAAACTTTTTGCAATGTTATAAAAGTGAATGTAGTTTTGTAATGGAGGTTGTTAGCTCGACCCACGTACCTATGTCCCAATTTCACCCCTTACTTTTTTACTTTTAAACTATTAGATACGCTATTAGGAATGGTGAGTCTATTAACGAAGACTGATATGTCTATAAACTGCTCCCAAATTACGATGTTTATTTTTTATTTATTTTTCACATACTTCTTTGTCATAATCTTTTTATTATTTCACATTATATACAGACAATTCTAATTTTAACTCTTTATTATTTATTTATTAGAACTTAATGCACAAGTAAAAAACTGTACAAAGGTGGACTTAATGCCTTGGGCATTTTCTACCAGTCTACCTTAAGGTGATGCAGAGACAATACACAGTAGGTGCAATACCAGAAAACTACTTAGCAAAAAAGTCTTTGCCCAGCAGTGGGCAAAGGCCTTCCTTCAAATCCTCCCAGCAGGCAAAAAATAAAAAATAAAATGTAAGGAATACTTACAGCTACCCGTGAAGTTCATCGGATGGGTGATAGCATCACATCGGTCGACACTGAGTGCTACCAACACGTATGTCGAGGAATATGTGACGACGCCCTAAAACAATACCAGAATTATAGACAACATTATAATATTTATTTTTATCTCATTTGTTGGTGACGACTTTAAAATTCAGGAAGTAAATAAAGGTTGATTGCTTGGTAGAAGACGCCAGCGAGTTAAGGTGCGTCCAGACATTACGAGGCGTGTACTTCGAATGGTAAGCCACGCAAATAAGGGATGCCTCAGGCTGAGGAATCTAACATCTAACACTTGCGGTGCGAGGGGCCGGTGGCTAAATAATAACAGCCGCACAGGTCAATCAATCATGATAAGCTACGCTTGCCGCGGTTGGTCTGTGGATTGGTGACCATCTTTACATACCGAGACCTCTCCGTGCCTCGAAAAGCACGTTATGCCGTTGGTCCCGGCCGCTGTCATTCGTGGATCTGTGACACTGGTTGTTAGACTTACGGGTAGTCAGAAGCCCGAAAGTCTAACAACCAGTCTTACCAAAGGATATCGTATTACCCAGTAACTGTGTTATGGAGGTCTAATAGGCAGTCGCTCCATGTATAATATATCGTATTCAGCTACACTATGTAAGACTGGAAGCCAACCCCAACATAGTTGGTAAAAGGCTAGGCAGATGACCATCCTTTCCTCTAGTGTTACAGCCAAATTAGACCGATTTTATTTTATCCATAGAAACAGAGATTCCCAGTTAACTTTTTTTAAATAAGATATTTCGAAACAGAAACAGAACGCCACCTGTTATGATTCTTAAATACTCCTTTTGATTCGTTTACGTTCATACGTCTAGTCATAAACACACGCCCGCGCCGCTTACAATCAATACACAATCTTACAACAATTCCAGGATTTTAACATCCTGCTAGTCTCGCTATGTCTGGATGCACCTTTAGAAAGCAAGGGTCCGCGATGATCTCAAATAAACGACACACCTAACGCCTGTATTCCAGAGGATCAAGATGAAATAAACAATACACAAAACATCACGCCTGTGTTTCTAGAAGGATGAGGCAGAATACTGTAATATATAAATATATATATAATAAAAAAATATTATATACTATATTTATTATTTATAATAAAATATATATTTCGAATATTTCGCCAGTTACGTTTATGTCCCATGTAATAAGGGGTGAGCCTATTACCATCAACTAGCCAGCACCCTAAATGCGTAACAATCTCAATCTGAATCATTTTGAAGGATATTGCTAATCCATTGCTTCATATGCTCGTAAAATGTGTCTAAATAACGCAATGAATATTGTTGAACTGTCAAAATGAAATGTATTGCTACTGATAGTGTGTTACGCAATTTCCTGAAATAAAATAATTGGGAAAACTTGCTCTTTGTTATTTTTATATGTGTAAGTTTCTAGTCGTCACGGAACCTTTGATATTTTTTTTCACATCGAATTTTCCAAGTTCTGCCGATGTATTCTGTAAAAATCTCACCGTCAAAACTTGGGTGAAGTGAGCTGTCAATAGTGTCAATCCCTTTAATCAGGTGGAATGACCACCCACTACTAGCTCACTTCACCTCAGTTTTTACGGTGAGTATTTAGGCATCGTCCTAATAGAACGCGAATGCGCGATCATCGTAGGTGCGCGCGAATTTTACTCGTACGAATGCGCGATCAAATATATTGAATTCGAATAGGTGCATGTCCTAATTGACAATTGCACGACGCGGTCGCGCGACTTAAATATTTGAAAATCTATTCGCGCGAACTTAGTTTATACGAACGCGCGATCAAACATATTGAACTCGAATAGGTGTCCTAACTGACAATCACACGACTCGGTCGCGCGACTCAAATGTTTGAAAATCTATAAAATATATAAATCTATAAATTATGTCATCCAAATATTTCTCGGCAGCAAAAATTGAGAGTCTCTGACGTCCATGGTTGTTGGTACCAACCGCGCCAGTACCAAACTAGGTACTCCACGGTCGCTCGCGTCGTAAATTCGCGCGATGATCACTTATTCGCGTTCTCTTAGGACACCCAGTTTTGCTACCGCGCAAACACGTAATGGTCGCGTCGCTCACTCGCGCGATGAGGACGATGCCTTACAGTACAGATCGGCTGCTCATCAACTCAAGGCAAAAAGTAGCACTATCACAGTAGTATTTATTTTCAAGCTTCAATAATGAATGAATATTGTTTTCTTTTGTTACATAAGTAACAAAAGAAAACAACGCTGAAATATTAGAACGTCAACTTTTATACCTAATGAGTATATCGAAATCTCAAGTTATCCTTAATAATATTGACGAAAATAATGAAATTTTTTCATAATAAAAATCTCGTAACATTAATTTCATCTATTACCGGAGGGCTCATGGCTTACCTGTAAATACTTCATCATTTTGCACGTGATAGACCCAGCCAGCCATGTAATCGTAATCCGCTGTATCAAATCCGGCAGAACACTTATTAGTCCCACTAATAAATCTGGAACATTTTCGTTTTGTGAGTTGATTTGAAATGTAATACTTGTTACTGAATTCATAGGACACTTGTTTTGACACTTGACTACAAATCTTGTCATAGAAAAGTGGAAACAGTGGCACAGTCCTTGCATCAAGACATGCATTTTCAATTTGTGTAAGTCAAAACTCGGATGGACGGTTGGTCTTAAATTCATACATGGGTCTTAAAATCTGTAATTACTGAAATCATGTAGGTAAAGCAAGACCTCATTTCTTAAGTACGAGTAGCAAAGTAAAGAATCTTTAGTTAAATGAGATAAAGTGTAAGGAACTTACCTGCAATTGCCAACTGCATGATAAAGAAGTTCATCCTGCTTTTCCTGGCTTTGGTCAGCAGGAGTGCCAGTACCACCGTCGCGTTGCCAGCCACGATCGTCACTAGCAGAATCCATAGAATCGCCAGTTGTGCTGACTGCATGGAAATGAAGAACATATCAGGAGGCAATTCTTATTATTTTCTAAAATATCGATTGATTCCTGCTACAATTAGTATCATCTAATTTATTTAAAGAAGTTTTTGAATACTATGTAGCGTATTTTACTTTACAATATAACGTAAATAATCGATATACATTACAAACATGTTACTTATTTGTGTCCATGGGAAAAAGGCGTGAGTTTATTTAATTGTGTGTGTGTGTATTTATTTGTGCAATACCGCCTAATCATTATTTTACAGGTATGCGACTACTGTCACAGGAAACAAGGAATCACATTAAAAATCTTTCGTATAGAAGTAACCACTTTTTTCAGTGGTGTTTTCACATAAGCTCGAATTAATACCCAATAAAAAATAAACTATTTTCACATCGAGCATTTCAGGCCATTGGACATGCTCGGTGTGAAAATTGTTTTATTTTATTTTATTTTTTGTTAGCTTATGTTTTATTATTTTTTTACGTTGAGTTGTTCTTGTGTGCCACGAGAGGCGCTCAGTGGAAATACGACATACGTAAATGAGAAAAAAACATTTGTGGATTTCTCAAATCCTAGATTATGTTTTAGAAGTCAGCTGTAAGACTGGCTTTTCAAAAATTACGTTTAAAATTATTTCCTCCAATCACGGTAACCCTAAGTTATGATAGATAACACAAGCAAAAAAAAACAGTGGCAGTCCGGGAGTGGCGACAGAAGTGAACTTGAACAAATACGTGAATATTTTTTTAAACAAAACACGCGCGGTGTCGGTTATGGTAACAGTGTCACGAGTGCAATGGTTTTTTCCCATCTCGAAAAATGCTCAACGCGCCTATAGAAGTTTTCACTTCAAAAAATATTTTGAAAGAAAGCAAAAATAATGAAGCACAAGAACACAAAAAAAGAAATGTGGGAAAATATGTATCACATCCACGCAAAACGGCCATTGCTCAGCATATTGCTGTGTCACTTTGCGAGACAGAGCCACAGCGCATGGTGACAAAAAAAAACTACAAAAGTATGAATGTTATCTTAAAAAAAAGTAACGGTTTTCTGAATTGATGAATTAGGTACAAGAGCTTAGGTAATTGTTTTCTTGGACATTTCTGTTATCTTTACTATTCTATTGATACTATGAAAACTAAAATATATAATTTTCACAAAAAGCGTTGTCTAAACTGTTACTTTTGAATAATGGGTCTGAGTATCAAAGTTGCGCCATATTTGGTGTGAGCAGTTTGTTGAAGTTTCTAGAAACGCGGAGGTAGTACATGTTGAGGTTGTACTATGTCCTATAAAGATACAGAGAAGTTATTACTTGTGCTAAAGTGAATATTGTTCGTATTATACAGGCTGTCTCACGGCTATGCCACATGGAGGGAAAGTACCTTGAATATTGTAGATGGAACATTTCACTGAAAGAAGATATTATTTTAGTTTAAAAAACAATTTAAACTGCATTCATAGATTTTTAAATTATTACATGTTTGAACCGGGAATCGAACCCGCTACATGAGAAAACACATTACCTACCCTGTAGCTTTATCATACAGATCGAAAGGCTCATCATAAGGATTATTTTTGTTAAATAACATAGTGTCAGAAATAAAAAGAAGACCATGAATTTTAATATTTTTAATACAAAATTAATCAATTTATCAAATACTCAAAATGAGTCCCATACTGTTGAATACAAAGTCCCACTCTTTTGATTATTTCACTCCCTGTCGATTTTTTGATCTTGTTGTGGTGGATATTTAGAATAATACGTCTAAGGTCTGTTTGTAGCTCGTGGCCATTTTCATACTGGTTCTTGTAAACTAAATTTTTTACATAACCCCATAAAAAAATCTAAAAAATAAATTAAAATAATGTCTTCTTTCAGTAAAATGTTCCATCTACAATATTCAAGGTACTATCCCTCCATGTGGCATAGCCGTGGGACGCCCTATATACACACCTGTATATACACACCTTTTTACATGATACCAATAAGATAAATATGTTATGTATGTGATTATTTAATCAATTAATGTCACCTCAAATCGCCTGAAACACAGGATTACCTAGTTCTGGCACAAATCTTCGATGAACTTGACATAGATTTAAGAAAACTGTATTTAACGTTAGTCCTTAAATTATTTGAGATCTTGGAATGTCTCACAATTTGGTGCCTAGTTTAGAATTTCAGACATTGAATTATTAAGAGAGGAATGTGTACAATAAGCAGTTTGGATTATATTTCTTGATGTGCAAAATTACTAAAGTCCCCGTCACGAGAAGCTATAAACTTTGTAAATAAAGAACTTTATACTAAAGTTCAATAAGTAATCCTAAATTCAATCAACTCAATGTAACGTACGTGTAATACGAAACTAACGAGCAATTTCACTTGGTCGGATTTGTGGTACTGGAACGCGACTCATGGAACGTAAACATTTGGGCCGCCATCGCCATTTTGAAGTAAGTTACAGAATACTCGGAATCGTCTGACGGCAGTAATTAGATGTGTGTGTTACCTTAATTATATCCCTATATAAAAATCATTACAAACGGTTTTTTTTTAATTTGATCCAAAAGTTGCGAACCCGTAAATGTGTGTTTACATAATTTATACCTTCTCGTGACGGGGACTATAGTTAAAAACATTTTACGAAATTAATATTAAAGCGATGTTTTTTTTATATTAAAAGTTTGCTTATTAATAGTTTTGCTTATTTGTTTAGTTGCTATTTTGCTTAGTTGTTACATTAATAATAATTATGTTCTTTTGATCAGGCAGGGATCATTGTTCTTCCAAAGTTCTTGGTAACCAGTTCACTTTAGCCACCCAAACCCATAGTCCAACTTTTTATTTTTCCATTTCCTTCAATAGTCCTACATCAACCGGGGGTTATCCTTGGGTGCACTTGCATAGTGCATACAGGGATAATCGTCGGTTGGTGCCGCATTTCACCAAAATTTCCTAAGGGGCCTCTGCGAGTTGGCTTCGCCCCCTTGTACGCCTTCCAAAGGTCCCGAGATAAATGTAAAATTTAAATTTAAAATTAATTTAAAAAAAATTAATTAATTTTAATTAATTTAATTTTTAATTTAAATTATGTTTTGTCGGATATTTTTTCATGAGATAGGGCAAACTCAATTCTTTTATTGAATTGTAATGATTTTGTTAGCCTACATTTTTCATACTTTAAGAGGGTTTGAAAAATGTAGGACTTTTGCGACCTTGCCAACTTTCTCGTGTCTAAAACGAGTCAAAAGCTAAGTTTTTTGTGAAAGCTATCTACAAACTTCGATATATTAATCAGTAATTACAATGGCTCATAATTTGAAGCATCACGGACAAATAAAAGACTGGGAGAGATAAAACGATATTAATTAATACGAGTACTAAGAGCCCTCTATACAACCCAAGTGTCGGCTCTTAAATAAAAAAAGAGCTGTAATTTCAGAAGTCGGTGACTTTGGTTTTGTATTTTCGTGTTTTCCAACTTAGGTACAACTTTCGTTTTTTTTTAACTTTATAGTTCTTTTTTTTAAGTTGTATTTTTTTCACTGTTTTGTTGGGGTACCTATCCTACTTAAATTTCTATACCACTACTTGCTATATAAATAACAGTGACAGGAAGTTATTATAACATCACCTGAACCTAACTCAAAAAAAAACAAGCAAAGTTAACACAATTTATATGGGACCTCTTCGAGAGCTTCCTCTACAAAATGAAAAAAGTAATTATGGAAAAATCGGTGTCAGCAGTTCAGCACATACATGAAATAAAAGGCCAGCCGAATACATAACCTCCTCCTTTTTTGAAGTCGGTTAATTAAAGGCTGGGAGAGATACAACGATACTCTACGTTATTCTACAAACCAAGTGATTTCATAGCCCCTAAATTAAGTAAGTCTTAAACAAATTAGAAAACAGAGTCAGTCTAGACCCATACTTTAGTTTGGAGAACGCTTTTCTCAATTAATCCTGCACTCCACCTTAATAAATTTAGCTGATTAGTTTCATAGTATCTCTTTAAATTTTACCAAAAATCCGGGGGAAATTCTGTTGTTTTGGCAATGGCCTCTTGTCAGGAATGCAACCTTTTTTAGGGTTCCGGACCAAAATAGTCAAAAGGAACCCTTATGGTGCGACTTAGTCTGTCTGTCTGTCCGTCATCCGGATGTCTCAAGAACTACTAATGCTATCGACTTAAAATTTAGAATAGTTTTAGATGACTGCAAATAAGACCCAACTGCAAATAAGATTTTTTATTTTTTTGCAACAGGTACTGAAAGGCGGTCTGAAAAATTAGAAGTGGGGCTACTAGGGCATGTGGAGTAGCATATAAAAAAGCGCTGTTTGCACATTCTCAAACACTTTTTTAGGCCGTATAGTTTTCGACTTGAGATGAAAAATGTAAAAAAAATCCGTTTCCCCCCTTATCTCCGAAGTTTGCTTAGAGAAAAATCTGAAATTATTCCACGCGATAGTAGTTTATGTAAAGATTACAGGAAAAATAAAATAATGTCTCTAAATAGCACACTTTTTCAGGAATCATCAACAAATTACATTAGTTCCACTATCGGTCAAGAGATGGCGCTGACGTAAAACTGCAATATTCTACACCGCAGCGTGCAGTGTTAAAATTCTGTGACGAATATAGGCCACGCCGATGAAAATTTAAAAACTTATGATGGTACGGGGCCCTCGGTGCGCGAGTCCGACTTACTCTTGCCTGGTTTCTTTATGTATTTTTTCCAAAATCTGTTTCCATAATCCATTACATACTCTTTATTTATTTTTTATTTTATTTACTAGTCTGTGTCCTCCCTCCACTCCTTCCATCTTTCGCGAACCTGCGCCAGCCCGCGCGTACCTACTCCTTCGATTTTGACGAAACTATAGGTTTCGCTCGATATATAACGGCGTTGATCACGCTGACACTCTCTAAACTTAACGAAAAAAAAAAGTTATATACCACCACATAAAACTTTGAAAGCTTAATTATCTTACTTCTTAAAGTAAACATTAGTTTATACAATTTAATCAAAGCCAAAAGTTAAATTAGAAAATGTCGTCTAGAGCCCCTTTACCTACGCTACTTCTTTGACACAATTAAACTACGCCCCCTTTTTTCCCCCATTCCCCCATTGCTAACATATCACGTTCATTTATATTATTTTATTGCCTCGACAGTTTGACAGGCTATTAGGTTTAATGACACGCGCTATAATGAGAAAATTCATTAAGAAAATGTTCTTAAGGTGACTTGAAAACAAGAGAAAGTTAAGGACTATGGCCATTTTGCTGTAGAGTGTCAGTGAAGAGTATTGCAACTTTGGGACTCTTGAAAAAAAAAATGTTGTCTATCTAACAAAAATCTTAAATTCACTGACAGACCCTGTCAAGCCTAACCCCTATAATAATAATTCATTTCATAAGCCTAATACAATAAAGAGAGAGAAAAGGGTCAACAATGCATTATGTATTTAAATATTTTAAAATCCTTATATTAATAGGCTAAGTATATGCACGTTGTGTGAAACGCCTGACACCCAAACTAGGACATATCCTGTATCTTAGGTGTCAGCGTTCCTCTCTGCCCTTCACATTTGTGAAGGCCAACTTTCTATTGCATTGCAGACCTCCTGGGTCACATATAACAAACATATAACTGAGTAACATATTGCGAAAGAGAGGAACTCTTGTGCAAAATGTCATGCTGCTAGCTAGACCCGTTTGGCATGTAACAAAAAGAGTATTAAGGAATTCTTGAAAATAATAAGGGCTAAGAGTTTGTATGGATTTCCGTCATATTTTTCGATGAGAAATCCCCTCACGCACACTTTCTTTTTCACTTTCTTTCTTCTTTCACAAATTTCTTGAAAATCCGCAATACAATTTTGTGTTGACCACTCGATGATCTTGTTGATCTTAGCGTGTAGATGGCAATTTAAATTGATTCGACCCAAAATTTGGCTACGAGTTCGACGCCTTGAGTAACGTCGATCAGATTCCATGACGTGCAGCTAACAGGATGCACAGGACAGGATATTATAGTTTGTCTTACACCTAACGAGATTAGGCCAAACTTAAAAAAAGAGATTATGCATGCCTTTACCTGATAAAAATAGAACTTGTTGATGGTGGTTTCATTCTTGGAGATGTTTCTGTAAACGGTGTCGTTGACATCAGCATAGAGGGTGCAGTTGTAACAGTATTCTTCCTCCATGACGCTGTTATTCACATTTTGTTATTACAGTACCTGGGAACAAAGAAAAACACTTAAGACATAGACATTTTGTCTGATTACGTTATATTAATATTATGTCTCTCTGATGGTTGTGCATGTGTTTGATCATTCGGTTCCCTTCAAAATGGTTGTGCGGTGCTGATACGCGTGTCATGACCGGGCACCGTCATTTGAGATTGGTCATCTCTTAACGGCCAGAACTTAATTTCTATTATATATTTTTAATAGTTTCTGCCCGCGACTTCGTCCGCGTGAAATTTCACCTTCCTCCCATTCACCCTCTTAGGGGTGGAATTTCGAAAAACCCCTTTCTTAGTGGATACCTACTCTTTACCCACTCACGCGCAAGTACCCCGCGGTAACGCCTTCCTATGTTTGTTTTTAGTTTGTTATGTTTTTAGCACATTTTTTCGACGCGCCGCGGAGCGCCCTCGCCACTTATACACGACTCGTACAGAAAAAAATTCTATGGACCGCTGTTAAACTAATGGCTGTTTCTTCAAGTGGATAGACAAGTGTAGATAACAAAACTTGTTCCGTAACTTTAAGAGACTTTGATTTTTTTTAATAATTGTTTATTTTTAATGTTTGTTTACATTACGACAATTAAAAATTAAAATAATATTATTTCAAAATCGAAAGCGATGACCATATTTTTTTATTTACCTAAAAAATAGCCCCATTCATACTGAATCGAATGACATATAATACATACCATTGTGGTTCCAAAGTTTTGATATACAATAACAATAACATCACGCGAGTATCAAATTACGCATGCGTCATCGCCGTCTCATTTGTTTATTTAAAGATTTTCAACTACAGATAACTTATTTCGTAATGCCGATATAACCACACGGCCTTTGGCACAAATGTACTTCATCTAACCACTCGACTAAAGAACCTGGAACGTGAGCAATACTCCCATAGACAAAATTACTAAAAATAAAATACTGCGGTGTGGAAAATGCTTGCTGTCGCAGTTTTTTCAATGGCCGATCTTGGTCTACGAGCGCGTGTAACATTTTCCTCAATACCTGCTCGTGGTTATGGCCGCGTGACTGGTTACAAAGAACACACCCTCCAAATTTCATGTCTCTAGGACTAGCGGTTTAGGCTGTGCGTTGATATATCAGTCAGTAAGGACTTTAAATTTGCATATTGCAAGAAATTTGTATATACAGATTGCTTTTTTTTATATTGTTCTCACATAAAGAGGCAACAAGAATAATGTACCCAGGATTTAAAAGACTGTGAATGGGAATGAGTGTTCCTGCTCGTTCTTCTCCACAGAGATCTACGTTTTAGAATGAGGTTTTTGACTAACTGATCGACTCCTTGACGATTCAAAAGTGCCAGATTTAATTGAAAAACATAAATGCTTTAACTTTGAGTTTGAATTTTAGAGAGCTCCAAAATTAAATTGTTGTATTGCATTCAGTTTACTATTGATGACGTATAGTGTAAGATTTTACACCAACCACAACCCAGTTACTGGAAAATACGAAACCTCATGGTAAAACTTAATGTAAAGACGTAGCGGCGAAATAAAAACTCAACTGAAATCCCTTTTCAATTTTTTAGCCCAAAATGAGATGTCGCGCTCAGGGCGTCACCGTCAACTTCAACTATTGATTTTTGGATGTGTGGATGAGCGACTAAAATTTCACATATGTCACGTACTGTGATGGACCATCAAACGCAGGAATTTGTTCGTTGAAACCAATTTCTGAGTCTTACTTTTTGATATTTTGGTCGAAAAATTGTTTGACTATTTTGATATTGAGTTATATAATTAAATATTTTTACCTTGTTAAACTTAGGTACTTTACCTACCTAGATTATAAGTAAAGAATGTGGTCTCCTATACTTGGAAGCGCCCACTTGTTTTTGTCCCTTTTCTGTGTATATAGTCGCATGTGTAGTCTCTCTTGGAGATCCAATGGATAAAACATTCAAAAGACTAAATTATTAAGAATAAAAAAGAAAAATGCGTTTATTGGCATTACAGCAAAATCAATAAACCTTTTAAACAATAAAAACAGAAAACAAAGATTATAATACCAAAAGGGCCTCAGCTCAGAATAATGTCAGATGACAACACCACACCAGGTTGTACCATCTGACGCTGATTTTCAGCTGCAAAACCATACGCTGGAACACTTAGGGAAGTGTGTGTCCGTTATAATAAATTAATTAATTAAATGTGATAATGTAGAAAAGCTCATACAAAATCATATAAAATGTTGTGATATACATGTATGTGTGTTGTATTGTGATTAATGAAAAAATAATAAATAATTAAAGCATATTATAACACGTACAATTCATTCAAGACCTTTCTAAGAACACCCATGGTCTATTAAAAGCAATTTTTATATGCGATGTCACCCCAAGTTCAATCTTTACTTTATCCCAAAATTAATCTTGTATCACTAATGAAATCTTTGATAAAAGGTCATGGACAGAATTAAGTCTCGAAGCACTGTAGTGTTGTAACGATAAGTATCCAGTTCTAGCTCACTTTGAAACACTTTATGGAATTGTATGTTCTGAATTAACGATGAACTTAAAGACTTGAAGTTAGATTGCAATATGTTGATGTTATTTTTATGTGAACAGATGAAAATGGTTTTTATAGATTACACAACTTCATTTGCGTAAAAGTATATTGTATTTAATTAGGTATTTAATAATAACTGTGTGTGTGTGTTATGTTCTTTATTTATTATTTATTTATATAATTATTTATTATACACCAGATAATATATTACAAAAACTATAATCTATACATAATATTTTTTTTTTTCCAGGTCTCAAGTTGCCCATCTGTTAAATTTCATAACGATCGGTTGAGTGGTTTAGGCGTGAAAAGGTAGCAGATAGACAAAGTTGCTTTCGCATTTGTAATATAAAAAAAGTATGGATGGATAGATTCAGAATTAGCTGGTTGTAAAGTTATCCTAACTGTTTTTGTGTGATTTATTATAAATTATCTCTATATTAGATGAACTTGAAGAGCCATTAGAGAACACACAAGAGTACCTAAAGAACTGCAAAGGATCAGTTACTCTCGAATCATTAGTGTGTAATGGTGGAAATAACAATTCTTGTTCAGTTTTAATGCTAAGGTTGGCTGGACAGGTTGTTTTAGTTAAAACAGTAATATTAGAACTGAAGGATTTTTAAGTGAAATCATTAAATATGATTGGAAGACTAAATTGTTCCTTAAACATTTTTCATCATCTGTCTAGCCTTTTCCCAACTATGTTGGAGTGTGCTTCTAGCCCAAGCGGATGCATCTGAATACTAGTAGTTTACATGGAGCGACTGACTATCACCCACACCCAGGCCCATAACCCAGTTACTGGGTACACGATACCTTTTGGTAAAACTGTTTGTCAGACTTTCGGGCTTCTGATGACCCGTAGCCACTGTCAAAGATCCACGAATGACAGCTGGGGCTTTAATTTGTAATAAATAAAATTGTTGCTTCTAGTATAATAAGCGTATGATTTTACTGTCGCGTAAAATGTTACCAAAATTGGTGGTTTATTGTTATTTTTTGCTTTACTTGCGAGTTTTGTTTTGATACAAAGTTTCATTCTCATCTAAACTGCTTTTAGCCTTCAAATATCTTTTAATAATGCCTGAATTTTGCAATTTTCTAAGTTAATTTAAAAGTTTTTGCTGTAGGTATTAGCTTTCTAGAATATTTTAAGGTTTTTTACGAAATACGCGGTATTTTTTGATTCAGTCATTAAGTACAAAATAATTAATTACTGTTATTTGCATTCTTTATATTTAAGTATTCTAATCGAGGCTTAATTGTTTTACAGGGGACTATCGGATTAAACATTTTAGTTATTTTGAATGTAAAGTTTATTTAAAATATTTGTTTTTATAATAAAAATTGAAAGTATTTTGAAATCGATAAAATTAAACAATTAATTCCCTAAAAAGGGTAGTGCCAAGTTTGAGCATGGGATCAAAATAATAATGTTAAATGCTGTAACCGGTTTTTTTCAGTCATGCATCGAAGTTTTGAAAAGCTACGTTCTTTTTCAGATATAATATTAACATTGATAAAACGAATAAATTCGACGAAATTTTAATAACGAATGGCACGTATTTAAATAAATAGCAGTCAGATTCATACAAATCTATACATATAATAAATCTGTAGAAGGGTCAATTCTGTACATTGAAAATATTGAAAAAATAAATAGCGGGGGGTGTTGCTGGATCGATACCAAACCCAAATATGTGATTAAAAAAATGTTTGTCTGTCTGTCTGTCTGTCTGTCTGTATATGCAGGCATCACGTGAAAACTAACGGTTCGATTTCGATGAAACTTGGTATAATTATACCTTATTATCCTGGACATAAAATAGGATACTTTTTATCCTGGAAAAATACGTAGAAAAAAAAATCTTATTTTTCGGTTTTATTCATAGACGTTGTTCTGTAGAACACACGTTGCATTACCCGTAGTGGATAATTTTCCATTTCAATTTAAGAGAATACAGTTTCCTGTAGCTTTGTGTTACGCCATGACAATAAATAAGGCTCAAGGTCAGACCCTAGGAGTTGCTGGCGTAGATCTTACCGCGAGTTGTTTTTCACACGGGCAACTTTACGTAGCTCTTTCCCATGTGAGCAGTCCAAGAAATCTTCATGTTCATATTCCGGACGAGCTCACTAACAATGTTGTGTATGCTGAAGCTCTCAATTAACTTTCTGTCGCATTGTCACGATCACTTTTTTATTATTGCAAAATTTTCGTCATTGTCAGTAATTTACTGCTACATGCTACTTATCAAGGTCGGAATTACTATGAAAAAAATACTTACTACAGAACGCGAGCTCAACAGCAGTAGCTCAATAGAGGGATCTCCTTAATTATTATAGGCTTAGCCGTATTTGGGTCCAATAGATATTTATAAGATGTCATTGTCAGAGTTACTCAAAATGGAGAAATAAACCATCCACGCGAAGACCGACATCCGCGCGGACGGAGTCGCGGGCGGAAGCTAGT
Organism: Mesoligia furuncula; assembly: GCA_916614155.1. NCBI lineage: Eukaryota > Metazoa > Arthropoda > Insecta > Lepidoptera > Noctuidae > Mesoligia > Mesoligia furuncula. The sequence continues at coordinate 23,856,886 of OU744800.1, read as the reverse complement.
AATGTAATAAATCTTTTACTTTATCAATCCGAGTAACACCTGGGACACCTATTAAAAAAGCTTTCATTCACATTTTATTATTTAAAAATGTTAATTTGACAGAGATTGTTCAAATCCCACTTAAATGGAGAAAAGTTATCATCTTTAACATTACTAAATACTGAAGTCAGAAAATTTACATTATCTACCAATAATCTCTCCCATAATTTGCTTGTGTTAAACAAGCAACACTAAATATAAATGTGACTAGCTGTACTTCGCGGTTTCACCCGCACAAGTCTCGATCCCGTGGGAATATTGGGATAAAAAGTATCATAATTCCTAGACCAGGTCATGGTATACAACATGTGCTAAACTTCATCCAAATCCGTTCAGCGGTTTTACTGTTAAAGCGTAACAAATAAACATACAAAAAATGAAATGTTTTCTCTTTAGAAGATTGAATAAATTTTAAAGTATTTTTTATCACAAACGATCTCAGTAGTAATAATTGAAGTGTTTTTTCCTAAATCTATTGTTTTTGTTTTGCTTCGTTCTGATTTCTCGCATGTTGAATTAACCCGTCAAGCTCTGCGCGTATTCCATGTAATACGATACAATAGAAAATCAAATGTGTCTCATTAGCGGGCAATACGATACAATTGAAAATCAAATTTCAATGTGTATCATTCAAATTTTAATGTGTCTCATTCAAATTTTAATGTGTCTCGTTAGCGGTACTTGAGAGGTAGCGATAGCAAATTTTTTTGTACCATATTTTATGCAAAATAAAACAAATATTCCATTCTGTCTTCGCGATATTTTAGTAAGTAAAAACAAAGGACAAAAACCTAAAAATCTCAGACTATCGTTTACACATAATGGCCATTCGTCACTCGCTACGGAAAAGAATACTAATGTTTCCACAAAATAAATAAAACAACAAGAACACTCATAAATTCGTTCTCGGATGATTTTATTTGAGACCTACATTTTGTTATTTGTTTTAGGGACGGTAAGGAATTCGTTCAGTGTACCAAAACCATGTTAATTAATGCTTGGGCTTCTTTAAGGAAATTCTAGAATAATTCGAAGATATATTTAGTAACTAGCTGACCCGACAAACGTTGTTTTGCCATATAAATGATTTCTAACTGCCCGGTGCTACTTCGTTCGCGTGGTGTCCTACCCCTTACCCTACTCTACCCCTACCCTACTCCTACACTACTCCTACCCTACTCCTTCTCTACTCCTACCCTACTTCTACCCTACTAATAACCTACTCCTACCCTACTCCTACCCTACTCCTACACTACTCCTACCCTACTCCTACCTACTCCTACCCTTCTCCCTTACTATTTATTTCTAATAAACAGGGTCAAATTAAATTAGCTAGTGAAACTTTGCAGACGTGATAAGTATTCATATCTAAAAACGGATAAAATAAAAAATAAAAAGATTTAATGTTTTTTAGGGGTCAACGACCGTTGCTAGTTTTGTACCTTGACGTAAGAGTTCAGAAAATATGTTTTATGGTGTTTAGATGGTCTGTGAAGTTTATACACAAAAATAGATTTTTAAACTGATATTTTAAGTGAATACAGTAACTGCGATCGATGACCCCAAAAAAAATATAGAATTCATTATTTTTTTGTTTTATCGTGCTTAGATATCGAATTGAATTGAATTTATTTATTTTGTGAACATAGGTTACATTACAGGTGTTTTTCAATATAAATGTCGAGTGCACTAGCCATGTTCCGCCGATAGGCATACAAAATCCGAGTTATAGTTATAGTAGAGTAAACTTATTTATAAAAATCAAAACAAACATAATTCATGCAGTAGTTATAAACGAATTAACAATGTCAAAACATATTATTAGGCATGTCAAGTTATAAAATTGTCGTAATAATATAAGGAAAATGTCATGAAAATACACAAAGTCAATAGATTTCAAAAACACAGATATATGTATATAAATTATAAAAAAAAACGATACCCGTGATGGGTCTGCGGAGTTTTGCTAGCAGATTTTATTTGACCCTCTATAATTTATAGTAAACCAGATTACCTATATATTAGGGCTACACTGCTAGGGCTCCACTGATTTTTATGTCTTGAAGTGAAAATAAATAAATAATAATAATAATAAATTCATTTATTTCAGGCAGGTTTTTACACATACACCCATGGTATTATAAAATTAAATATGAAAAAGATATTAAATTAAATTAAACTAAATTGAATTAAACTAAACTAAATTATATTACTATATTATAATTATATTCTAAAAAAACAAAGTATACATTAATTTAATAACAATAATATTATACACTTCAAAACATACCTACAATGGGCGGCCTTATCGCTTTCTGCGATCTGTTCCAGGCATCCTTGAATTATATGGTTAGGTACTGAAAAGTTTACCAAAACCAGTTACTGTAAAGTAAAATATACAACTACTCGTTGGTCTAGTGGTCGCAAGTCGCTACTGTTAAGCACAAGGTCCTGGGTTCAATACCTGGGTCGGGCAAAGTCTTATTGGGTTTTCCATCTGGAATTTCTCAGTAGCAGCCCGGACCCTGAAAATAAGGGGACTACATGACCTAAAGCGCGGTCAAAAGTGCGATGACACAACACCCTCAGTGTTGTAAAGCACTAGTGTTTTAATTTTTTACTCCAAACAATGGATTTTTTGTAAATAGGTAATTGCTTCATATTTTGCAATAAATTACCAGGGGGCCTAAAAAAGCCACTTTGGAAGAATCATAAAAGGATAACATTATAAATCATCATGGACAATTAAGTTGATCGTATCAAATCCCATTGATGAATGATTTTTCAGTTATTTCTTTCTGTCTGTGCTAAAATACCAATCAATCCAATCCAAATCCAATCTCAATCTCTTTGATTATACCTACGTAGTGCAGCGAAAAAAGAAAAACTCCGACTGTCTTCGCTGTATTATAATTCTATTTACAAAAAATCTATTGTTTGGACTAACAAATTAAAACACTAGTGCTTTAGTATGTTGCTTGTAGAATAATCTGACAAAAAATCAGAATGATTGTAGGTATGTGTATTAGTATGGTTTTATTGTGAAAAGAAAGTTTTTAGAAGTATCTTTATGATTTTTTTCTATCGTATCAAATTAGTTGTATTATGTTTTCAACACACTATCTAGCTAGCATATAATACTGAAGAATATCATATATTTTTATGATTTTGTTTACTGTAGTCGATCATATACTTTTAGGCATTATAAAACTTGCGTTTAGGCAGGACCTAAACGAAAGTTTAGTCACCATAAACTTAACTGCTTAAACCTACGATGAATACAGACGTTATGTTACGTTGGTAAAATATACGATCCTAATACCTAAATGATATCTTAGTTCCCGACAAAAGCATTCGACATTATTACGTATCTGGACCTAAATCAACTTCATCGTCCTCCCTTAACGTGTCCTTTTAAAGCTTAAGGCAGTTCTCAAACACCGACAAAGACAAACTGCGCAACTTTACCCGACACTATGACTCCTGAATAACCTATAAAATGGCTCTTTAATCAAAACACAGGTGTTCTCACCCTATTCAAGCAATCCACTTGGAAATGCGACTTTATGCTTAAAAAGTTAAGGTGGATGTTTGAGTGCAGTGTGAAAGAAAGTGTAATGCAATCAATCAATTGGACAGCGATTCAATTGGTATTTGAGAAAGTGACCTAATTTATCAAAATTTATCTGCGAAGCTTTAAATTAATGCGTCTTGTGGGCAACACAGGTGTGGTTTAGTACTGTGATGTATTACAGACACAGTATCAGCCCTAGATTTGTGATTTGCAAACGGGTTTTCAATTGTTTTAGCGAGTTTTGTTTTAAAATTTTTGCGTAAGGATAGGTATTTCGGGTCTGTGTAACTTGGGAGGCCTTTGTTTGATTTTGAAATATTTATTGGTTAGGTTGGAACTTTATAAGGAATTTAATTTAATTTTGGTGTACTGTTGCTTATTTAACGTGCGATAAATTAAGGCTTGCTAAAGGTCGAAGCTTGTTTAAAAAATATTTAAACAAAGTCAAAATCAATGTTTTATTTGTAAAACATAGGAGTAAAAGGTGCTATAAATAAAATAAAAGTAAATGTTAAGTAACTTTTTCTTTGAAGTGTAACTTTGTTGTGTAATGTGTTTTTTTTTTTTTTGATTATTCCCTTCAGTTGTCTCTATGTTTTACTCTCGCGCTGGTTGTACCGTTTTTCCTTTTTCCAAATAACTTTATATAAGTGGAAATTTGTAATTGGCTTTCTTTTACATATTAACTTTTATTACACGAATGTACTAGCTGTAAGTTTTCTTAAAATTAATAAAATAAAATAAATAAATAAAATAGGTATAGAAATCATTATGTTTACGCAGTTACGGTAACTGCGTAGTAGGTAGCATATAGGGTCCCCGAAATAATCAATTTCAATTGTCAATGTTTAGGTGATTGATACACACTGCAAAATCATGCGCAAAATCATCGTCTACAAAATGCAATTTGACAATATTACGACGAGATTGACAGCAAATGACAAACATTTTGATTGATAGCAATTGTCGCACCGTGTATTGTTGATGGTAGCAAATGACAATCGTTATTTTAATATCGACTGCGCCAGCAAACATGACGGACGTAACATTTTCTGTCTCATATCAGTTTATATTTACCATTCTTCATACTTCAAAGCTCCAATAAGCTTCTTTCGTTTTGAAATCTTTATTCATGTAAACATTGTTAATTGCACCTGATCGTTTCGGGGACCCATTACACTTTGGAGACCCTAAGCAACAGAATAAAATGTTCGTTAAAATGACAAAACTATCAACAGACGACGGCTTTGAAGATCCGTGCGTACCTAATTGTACCTCATTTTGTTTTTTTTGCGCTGAATTATAGGTTGGTACTAATTCTAAAACGAAGATAACATTTTTGCGATCAGAATTTTCTTATTGATCTTGCTTAAATTGTTAGAAAAACATAACCTGTTGATGTCCATCAGCACAATGGACCAATTCTAATTTAATTCAAAGAAACCAAACAAACCAACAAAGTTTTTATTATCCCAAATGACCCAAATACCAGTCACCTGTGCTTACACAAACAGAATGGCAAAACAAATGTTGGTCTTCTGCAAAAGGAAAAAGTCAAGTAGTTCGCCTGAGGATCGTGGGGGACCCCTTAAATCATCCTAATTTCCGCCGCGTGTTTCTTTCGAGCATAACGTAAATAATGATGAAGATAATGTCTATTGACACGATGAGAATTCTGTTAAAGAATTTTATAAATGGTTTTTGCAAATGACGAAAAATGAATGAATGAATGTTTTGTGTTCTCGATTAAAAAAATGAAGTGTCAAGGAGCCTTTGTGGTGCCAGGATAAAGGTATCCTGCCACCACAAAGGCTCTTTGTCCAGAAATAAGGATTTGTGGTAATCAGATTTACTTAAGCTTTTAATTATGTTCAAGCACTTTACTGATATCCTTAGACCATTCACCAATTGTTTTATGTTAATTAAAAAGTAAAAAAAAAAAAATTATAGAAAATCTGGTTTTCTAAATTAAATATTTAAGATAATCACATCATGAACACCTGTCCCGTCTGTAGAAGATTAATAAACAAATTTTAATCTAACTTAATTTTGTATGTGATAATTATTTTAAAACTTAGAATAGTGTCGATTTGTATTTTACAAAAGTCCGTTCCACTTTCTAAGAGTCTGATATAATACCTAATAGAAATATTTTGTTCATATTATTATGTTTTATGAACCCATTAATGATTTGTATTTGTTTGAATGAATATGTTCAATTTTGAAAACTATCTCCATGTTAGCTCAAATTTTGTGTTTCACAAGACGAGACTTTTCTTGACTTTCGAAAGTTACAACTACAACTTTAGTTAGAGTTAGTTTTAGTACCGTTAGGGAAAGACTAATCATAGTTCCGTGTATCGTGAGAGCTTTTTAGCAGGAATCTGGCTAACCAACAATTGAATTAAGTAGAAAATTCACAAAGCATCCCTCTGGGAGTACTGTGGTTACGAAACAAGTATTCCTCCCAAAATTGGCAGGATTTTCACCGTCTACGCATATAGCTTTCTTAATTTATCTATTTGCTAAAGCTATTCCATTTCTTGGCATTATATGCAGGAAACTATATGAAATATTGTGTACGTTGTAGTAAAAATATGGTGAAAAATTGCCTTCTGTTAGCTACAGTACAGGTCAAATAAACTCAGTATTTTTGGAACTGAAAAGCTGTAAGAAAAATCTGAACATTTCCTGACAGAATTTTTTCAAGTGCAAAATAAAGTTATATTTATTTTAAAGTCCCCATACAATGGGTGCCGAGGTTGGCCCAGAAAGCGGTGGCGACGCTTACCGCCTCCTGCCTTCCGCCTTCTAGTCCTTCCAGGTACTCTTTTCCCGCGTCAAGGTGGCACGGGAAAAGAGTACTTGGAAGGACTTAGACGAGGCCTTTGCCCAGCTGTGGGACAGTATAGGCAAAAGGATTTTTTTTTTCAGTTACCATCCGTTTGTTTACCGTTACTTACCACTAACTCACTAACTTTTAACGGATACCTAGAACAAGAAATTATCAACATATTTCCCAATATTTTACTTACTTCATGTAAAGGAAAAGTTTATCTCCATATAATATGAAATAGGTAGGTAGAGGAAGTGTTTTCAACAAAAAAATACTTCATTCATGAACCAGTCGGTTGGAAGAAAGATTACTTACTATGCTAGAGAGCATCTCACTATGACGTCAGACAAACTTTCTGCACTTTTAGTAACTTCTTGAAATTTTCATGAAATATTTACTTAGATACCAACGGTCTTATTCATAAAAAAAGCTTATAGAAGGTTTAAAACGTTCATTAGTTAAAATGCTCGATAAGCCTTTAAAACGTTCGATAAAATTTTGTATTCATAAACGCTTCATAAACCTTCTATAACTAAAGTGTCCTATAACTTCAATATAAATATAAATGTTGCCATTTTATTAAAGTCATCCAACAAATTGGCCAACACATTGAGTTGTCAAACGAGAATATCTGCCTACGGGCCGAATAATTGTGACCATAGACATAATGACGTACGGAAAACTAATTTATTGTCTACAGTTTCTACTGTTTTGCCGCGTTACCATGGTAACCATGGTTTTTTAAGTCAATGAATTTGATATTGTTATTTTATTGTCAGGCGAGCGTAAACCTTTGAATATATTTTTGTATTTAAAAGAAATGGAATTAAGACCGTAGACTAGTTCCAAGAAAGGGCAAAGAAGTGAATACTCGTTTTGGTTGGAGGACGATAAGGTGACGATAAGGTGTGTACTTACAACTAAAATGTGTTCAAAGCAGTTATTTTCAAAGTAAGTTTTGTTTTGTAAACATTCTTAATTTCTTATACTTATGCTTGCTTTTGCTTTTCCTTAGATCTTTTAGAAGAATTGATCAGGGAGAGGGTTTCCATAATAGAAAATGAAGGTGGACGCTGGTGATGGCGCCAAACAAGTAGCCGAATTCTGGGCACACTAAGAAGAAGATAGAAAATAAAAACACTTATACTGACTGTCACCAACGCGAAAAAGGCGGCATGGCATGATTTACGAATTAGGTGCCTATCCAATTTACTTATAAGTTACAAAGTTCCTGAGTAAGAATGTCAAGAACTTCGTTTGATGAAGAGAAAGAATTATAACATTCATTTTGTATTTCAGGACAGTAGGAAGGATGGTGCTTCACTACAAATAGCAGAAACTGAAACGGCCTACAGAAGAGGTGGACGGCAAATGAAAAGAAACAGTTTAAAAATGTTGTTCTGCTAGCACAAGTTCTAGAAGCCAAATTAAAGTTTAGAGTATTATAAAAATAAATCATATAACTGATATCTGTATATAAGCTTTTTATTAATGCACTACTCGCTAAAATGTCTCCTCTTTATCTTCTTTGTGTCGCGGGGACGACAGTATTTCAGATCTTACCATAATCATAATCAGCCTATAATGTTCCCACTGCTGGGACACAGGCCTCCTCTCTGTGAGTGGAGTGGGCCGTAATCAACCACGCGGACCCAGTGCGGGTTGGTAGATGTCACATGTCTTCGAATTTTTGGTTCTAGGACATGCCGGTTTCCTCACGATGTTTTCTTTCACCGTTTTGAGAGCAGTGGTGATGAAATAATTTACACAAAGTAAAGCTCAGATTGGGTTCAGATATTGTTGGCCCAAAACTTTGCCACTTCCACAACGTCGTCAGTGGCAGCGCAGAGGTCACTTTGACTGCATGTTTAGGGACGCATAGGGTAGGATAGGAGGAGGAGCATGGTTTGCTACATAGCTTCACAACCACTCCCTACTGCCGCATTCCCCTGCAGGGTGTAAACTTCCGTGATCCACACAGAAGTCCCTGAACCGTCTCCGGACACAAGTGGGAAGATGTACCTCTAACCTGGTAAAGTGAGGCTATCTCGGCGGAATGTTTCCTGAAAAGTTTGTAAAATAGCATTTGCATTTCCCCTTGCAACTTCTTGGGCTGACTTTGTATGATATTTATTGATATTGCTACCCTCTAACTGCATGTCTCCATGGTCAAGTGCAATATTGTAAAGTACTGCTCTAGCCACTATGGTTGTTTTCACATTTCCTAGTTTGCATGTATGCCATGTAAAAGACATTGAATAGCGTTGTTTCCACAGCCCAAAGCAACAGCGTCCCACAGAAATTCTTGTTGCAATAATTTATGTGCTTCGTTATATTTTTCCTCGCTTCTATTTTGCATTGTAGGTATATAATAATAAACTAAATTGGTTAAACAGAAGTGCAACATAAATTAAATACAACTGCACATGTTACATTTGTAGGACAACAATATACATCATGGTCATTTTCTATCAGCTGGTGTAGAGTCGGCCATTTTTTTTCCTTATAGTACTGTTAAAGTAGGGTTCTGGGTTTCATAACTTTATAGTAGGTTTATAGAACGTTTTAGTGCTAAAATGCGTTTATGAATAACAATTTTTGACAACGAGACATTAGCAAGCCTTTAGATGTTCTATAACTTATTATGAATAAGACCGCAAGTATTTTGACATACCTATCTACGTACACTCGCGGAATAAAAAGGCTAACGGTCTTATTCATAATAAGTTATAGAACATCTAAAGGCTTGCTAATGTCTCGTTGTCAAAAATTGTTATTCATAAACGCATTTTAGCACTAAAACGTTCGATAAACCTGCTATAAAGTTATGAAACCCAGACCCCTACTATAACAGTACTATAAAAATGGCCGACTCTACATCAGCTGATAGAAAATGACGTTTGACCTACAAATGTAACATGTGCAGTTGTATTTAATTTATGTTGCACTTCTGTTTAACCAATTTAGTTTATTATTATATACCTACAATGCAAAATAGAAGCAAGGAAAAATATAACGAAGCACATAAATTATTGCAACAAGAATTACTGTGGGACGCTGCTGCTTTGGGCTGTGGAAACAACGCTTTTCAATGTCTTTTACATGGCATATATGCAAACTAGGAAATGTGAAAACAACCATAGTGGCAGCAGCAGCAGTACCTCACAATATTGCAGTTGTCCATGGAGACATGCAGTTAGTAGTAGTTAGTAGTTAGGGTAGCAATATCAATGAATATCATACAAAGTCAGCCCAAGAAGCCTAGGTGTAAGGGGAAATGCAAACGCTATTTTACAAACTGTTGAGGAAACATTCCGCCGAGATAGGGCTCACTTTACCAGGCTAGAGGTACATCTTTCCACTTGTGTCAGGAGACGGTTCAGGGACTTCTGTGTGGGTAACGGAAGTTTACACCCTGCACGGAGATGCTCCACTAGGATGCGGCAGTAGGGAGTGGTAGTGAAGCTATGTAGCAAACCATGTTCCTCTTCCTATCCTACCCTATGCGTCCCTAAACATGCAGTCAAAGTGATCTCTGCGCTGCCACTGACGACGTTGTGGAAGTGGCAAAGTTTTGGGCCAACAAGATCTGAAATACTGTCGTCCCCGCGACACGAAGAAGATAAAGAGGAGACATATTAGCGAGTAGTGCATTAATAAAAAGCTTTTAAACAGATATCAGTTTAATTGATTTATTTTTATAATAAGTACTCTAAACTTTAATTTGGCTTCTAGAACTTGTGCTAGCAGAACAACATTTTTAAAATGTTTCTTTTCATTTGCCATCTATGCCACCACTTCTGTAGGCCGTTTCAGTTTCTGCTATTTGTAGTGAAGCACCATCCTTCCTACTGTCCTGAAATACAAAATGAATGTTATAATTCTTTCTCTTCATCAAACGAAGTTCTTGACATTCTTACTCAGGAACTTTGTAACTTATAAGTAAATTGGATAGGCACCTAATTCGTAAATCATGCCATGCCGCCTTTTTCAAGTTGGTGTCAGTCAGTATGTGTTTTTATTTTCTATCTTCTTCTTAGTGTGCCCAGAATTCGGCTACTTGTTTGGCGCCATCACCAGCGTCCACCTTCATTTTCTAAACATTTTGATTCATTTTCATTTTGGAAACCCTCTCCTTGACCAATTCTTCTAAAAGATCTAAGGAAAAGCAAAAGCAAGCGTAAGTATAAGAAATTAAGAATGTTTACAAAACAAAACTTACTTTGAACATAACTGTTTTGAACACATTTTAGTTGTAGGAAACCGTACACACCTTATCGTCCTCCAACCAAAACGAGTATTCACTTCTTTGCCCTTTCTTGGAACTAGTCTACGGTCTTAATTCCATTTCTTTTAAATACAAAAATATATTCAAAGGTTTTCGCTCGCCTGACAATAAAATAACAATATCAAATTCATTGACTTAAAAAACCATGGTTACCATGGTAACGCGGCAAAATTGTCGAAACTGTAGACAATAAATTAGTTTTCAGTACGTCATAATGTCTATGGTCACAATTATTCGGTGCGTAGGCAGATATTCTCGTTTGACAACTCAATATGTTGGCCAATTTATTGGATGACTTCAATAAAATGGCAACATTTATATTTATATTGAAGTTATAGGACACTCTAACTATAGAAGGTTTATGAAGCGTTTATGAATACAAAATTTTATCGAACGTTTTAAAGGCTTATCGAGCATTTTAACTAATGAACGTTTTAAACCTTCTATAAGCTTTTTTTATGAATAAGACCGTTAGTATTTACGTACATTTTTTTGCACCGTGTCTGATCCTATTAATATTTTTGACTGCGTAGGGACCTATCGCTAACTCTTGGAGGGAAAGTGACAGTTTCAAAAGGTGACTAAAGTCGGACTTTTAATTAGCTGCAGTAAAATGACAGCTTATAGGTTACTTAAATGACTTAAATTTACTTCTTTTTGTTTTTTCGCGGCCATCAACCAAACCTTGTTATTTAAGGTTCCGTAGTTCCTACAAGGAACCCTTATAGTTTCGTCATGTCCGTCCGTCTGTCTGTCTGTCCGAGATTTTGCTAAGAGACCGTTAGTACTAGAAAGCTGTAATTTTGTAGGAGTGTGTCGTAAAAGGCGACTAAGGGGCGTACCGGAGAATGGGCAGCAGCGTTCTCTATGCATTCCACCACCATACAATACTGCGATCGCCAACCCGCCTGCCAAGCGTGGCGATTATTGCAAACCCCCACTTTTGGGGGAGGCCTATGTCCAGCAGTGGACGTCTTTCGGCCGAAATGATGATGATGTATATCAATTACGCCGATAAAGTCATTAAATAAAATTTAGGAAAATATTTTTTTTAGGCTCCCCTACATGTGAAGTAGGGATGAATATTTTTTTCGTGATCTACCCTATCGTGTGGGGAATCGATGAATAGGTCTTCTAAAATGACTTGGGGGTTGTTAAAATTATTTTTCGATTGAATGCTCCGTTTACGAAATATTAAACTTTAAAGTGCAAATTTTTGTTCCAGTAGCCCCCCCCCCCCCCCCCCCCCCCCTCTAAAAGCTAAACTGCTGGCTTCAAAAATCTGTAAAAATTCACGATGATAGTGCATTTCATGAAGTTTAACGGAAAATTATAGCGGTTAAGATAACTTTATTAGTTTAGCAGTACCTAATAGTCGTTGAACTTGAGTGTTGGATAATTTTGCACCAAATACAAAATCCTTAGCATTAATCCTTTAAAGTGACTAAGATGGAGTAGTTGCTTGTTTATAACGGGTAAAGACTTGCATTGGAAAACAAAATATGTTTTTTGTTTTATATATTTTTTTTAATATTCAGAATAAAGAACAACAGAATCGTACTATATTGTGATAACGGGCTACTACGGAACCCTACACTGCGTGGTCCGACACGAACTTGACCGGTTTTTCTAGTATAGAATAGTGTAACAAACGAAACTTATTTGACATGCATATATTTCTAAACTCAGTCCGAAATGACTTATTAAGAAGTGTCATTTTACTGCAGCTAATTAAAACTCGGACTATAGTGCCTTCGATGTTTTGAAGCGATAAGCGATGTATAGTATTTGACATTCGAAGACATGCGACATCTACTAACCCGCACTGGGCCCGAGTGATGGATTTTAGCCCTCTCCCTCTTACCGAGAGGAGGCCTGTAGCCCAGCAGTGGCAACTTTAAAGACAGATTATGCTTATGTTAAGTATTCGAAAATTGATTAACTTTTTCATTTCACGAACGTACAAACATTACTCAAAAATTGAAAAATAATATTACCCACTTTCATACGCACACATGTTTTAATTGAGAGATGTTGTTTTAAATTATTTGAAGTAAACAGTGCTGAAATATCAAACTACGGATCAATAAATCCAAACAAACAAACAAAGTGTCAAGTCAAAATGCTCAAGGTTTGAATAGGACTAGGATTAACTCCAATAATATAGATTTGATCACAACAACACAGACAACAACAACAACACAACACAATTGATCACAATCTCAGCCCCCTTATTGCGTAACATACTATCATATCAGTCGCAATCTGAATCATCTAAAAGGATATTGTGAATCCATTGCTTCATATGTTCGAAAAATGTGTCTGCTCAAGAACGTAAATGATGTAATGAATGTTGTTGAACTATCACAATGAAAGCAATTGCTGCTGTTATTGTGTTACGCAATTACCCCGCTAGGAGATAGTCAGATAGAATCACTGGGATCTAGAACATGAATAATACCGATGGCTCCGTAATGGATGGTACGCATCAAAACATATCGAGATACACCTACTTTTCTCGTATAAGCTGTACTCTGTATGGAAAGCCTATACAATGCGAAGTCATATGTAGGTTGTATGACTTTGATATATAGGTACTAGAAATGGTCTGGTGATATGGTCTGTTCGTAAAGTATCTGACGAATGTGTAAACAAACTCTGTTCAGGTTCTCAATCTCATATTTTTCATACTAAGTATACCATATTATATAATCCAGATTATTATAATCCTATTATAGGCCTAGATTAATATATATTACTGAACCATATGTACAATTGTACACTTTTTGTAAACTTATTATTTCAATAAAATTTATTATTATTATTTATTCATAGGTAAAATTCTTACGCAATCACTCTCTAAAGGGAATTAGTAAAGTAGCACATTAGAAGGTTTCAACTTTATATATCTCACCAGCACTATTCCCAACAATTATTGTTTGAATAAAATTGTACAACAACAACTGCAATAGCAGTTGAAAAATCTTTGGCGAAAATTGAGGTTATAAAATCAACCTTATTGTCAAATGAAATACATCTTTAAGGGGAATGCGCTAAGGTAGCCCGCGAAATTCAAAGGAGATTGGCAGAAACCCATGTATTTTCAGTATCACATACAGGCTTACCGTTTCAGAGAATGACTAAATGGATTTGAATGCTACAATAGAGTCTATCAAAATATGTAATGGTAAGACATACATTAGACTTGGGGATATTAAATTGATATATACATAACCTCAGGCCTCAGGTTATCATCATCGGCAGACAAGACAATGCCGGCGAAGCCGATGGCGTGATAAGCGCCAATTACAGTATACGCACCGAAGATCAACTGCCGACATTGTTATAGCATGAACGACATTCACAGATCATACATTTACAAAAATATCATGACGATTCTATTTCATAATGTGGCAAGCAAAGTCGATGTCAACCATTCTGCCAATGTCAAAAGTGAAGTAGAAAAATATCATGACAATGACGCTATTAGATAAATATTTTTTCAACACACTTGCTCGTAAAGTGGCTCTTATTGAACCGCTTTTAGGTCCATAATGCAGTGTATTAAAAACGCGTGCTTTTTCTTTACTTTAATCCACATGTGCTTTATTTCCACAGATAACTATTTACTAGTCGGAGATGCGCGCTTTTTTAATCTCATCAATTCACTTTTTTTTTAATAGTCTGTATTGTCCTTGGTCCCAAAATTAACTAATATTTATTTATCTTAAGGTGAATGCGCAGGGACCTCGGACAATTTAAGGTGAATGTGCAGTGGTCTACCACTGCGCATTCACCTTAAATTGTCCGAAAAAACCTAAGAAAATATGAATTAAAAAATTCAAATTTTCTTAGGTTTTTTGCAATTTTCAGGTCAGTGTCAGGTTTGTATCTTGATCAAAATATGATTTGCGACTCTAACAGGTACCTACATGTTTACAGAATTATAATCATTCGAATCATTAATACATCTTTCTTATGGAAAAGTTCTTAGGGAAAAATCTAACTAGAAAGATTCTATTCTAATGACTATAATTCTGTAAATACATATACAGAGCGTTAGGTTAAACGAGGGACATACTTTGAGGGGAGTTAGTACTCATGAAAATGAGCAACTTTTACTATGGGGCCGAACCTGAAATCGCAAAAAAAATCAGCTGTTCAGTACATTTTGACGAGCTATGCGAACATAAATGTAGGAAACGGTTGATTTTTTTTCGCGATTTCAGGGTTAATCCCATATTAAAAGTTGTTCATTTTCATGAGTACTAACTCCCCTCAAAGTATGTCCCTCGTTTAACCTAACGCTCTGTATATTATAGTCGCGAGTCATATTTGATCAAGATGCAACCTGATACTGACCTGCAAATTACAAAAAACGTAAGAAAATTTTAATTATCCATCTAAAATTGTCCGTGGTCCCTACCCGAAACCAAACGGAAAAGACCCTGACTGGCGTTCTATCATTGCGGATTCTCACTGAACTAATGTAGGTATATTTCTCTATGCCAATAGTACTTTCTAATTCCATACTACTACTACAATTGTTTTTTTTTTTACAATTGTTTTTACATGCTCTGTGGTCAGTGCTTTTATTTACACTTGCGCGCGTATTGCTAGTGCTGGCTACGCGGAAAGACAAAACCAGCGCGCCATTTTCCATACAAGTTAATATTTAACCATACAAGTCTGTTTCCGCGCAAGTGTGTTGAAAAACGTCGTATGAAACGCGTGTGCATCGATCATTAGACTCTCGGCTTTCTTATCGCACTCGCCTGCGGCTCGCGCGAATAATACCGCCTCGAGCATAATGATCAACATAGCACACATGTATCATAATGTACTATTTTTATATTTGACATAAGTGACAAACACTGGCGCGTAATACGTATAATAATATAATTGGATCTTTTTAATGCGTTTTGTTTTGCATTAGTGCGTTTTATTTCCATAACGGGGCTTCACCCTAAAGTCATGGATTTTTTCATTACTCGCAACAACTATTAAAACATTTTAGCTTGGAAAATAATTACGGATCTATGACCTATAATTTGCATCTAACTAGATTTTGAACCGTTTGGATTTGGATGAGGTACCAAACTCGCTAATTTCCTTTTCGATAAAAACCCTCATAAAATTCAAAGCTCTAAGTTCATATAACCCTGTTGATTGTTATTTCATGAAATAGTCACTCAATAGGATTATAATGAACTTAGAGGGTTGCTTTGATGATTGCAATGACAATAAATCGGTAAATACATACCGTTTTGTTACGGTCGCGAATCATATTTTGTTCAATATACAACCCGACAACCTGCAAATTGCACAAAACGTAAGAAATTACGCGAAACATCATTTATAATTAGAATTTCGGGTTTAAGTATTCAAATAAACTAATCAAAGCATTCAATTTGGATGTGGTACTACAAATGGGCATATCGTCGTTCATATTGCAATTAGTTCTATGTCAAAAATGACAAGTTTACAGGAGAGTAAAAAAACAGCATACTACAAAAAAATATTGAAATTTTTGACATTGAACAAATTGCAATCGTTCATATTGCAATTAGTTCTATGTCAAAAATGACAAGTTTACAGGAGAGTAAAAAAACAGCATACTACAAAAAAATTTTGAAATTTTTGACATTGAACAAATTGCAATATGAACGACGATATATAGGTATAGGAATACGGTATGTTCTCTGATCTATTTGCTAAATATTCATGAGAAACTTTTGGGAACAGACTTTAGTAGGTATATTACTGTATATTTTATGTCTTTTTAATTTTTTTTTATTTGCAATGTACGTTTTGTTTGTGCAGAATAAACAGTTTTTCTTTCTTTCTTTCTTCTTTGTATATTTCGTTGTCTCACACGTACGCACTACTACTTACTATTCTCTCGTACGCACTCAGATTCACCTTTCTAAATAGATACTATTGTTTTGCTACCCTAACAACAAAAACAATCTTCTTGGTTTACACGTCCAATTCAAATTGGTTGGACGCAGATATCCATTTGTTTGAAGTTTTGGGCGCAGCGCAGTCTGTGTGGAATAACTAGCGGGGAATTGGATTTCGATAGCCATACACTACAGGTGAAATATTCATACGTGTGTAGCATTTAATCAATGCTATAACTCGTTTTTAGGGTTTCGTATTTCAAAAGGAAAAACGGAACGCACATAGGATCACTTCGTTTTCCGTCCGTCTGCCTATCTGTCAAGGACCTTTTTCTCAGGAACGCGTGAGGTATCAAGTTGAATTAATATCAAATACGTAGCTCTACGGTCCCTTGCGGGTCTAAAAAATCAAGCTTCTTCTTAAAAAATTGTGCCGTATTGTATATTTATTTCCGTTGAAGAACCAAGGTCTCACAGCACAAGTAAAGGAAAAAGTCGGAAAACATTCATTTCTAGTTTTATCACATAAAAACATTTCACTTAGCGATTAGGCCTACCTGGAAATATTTTAACTGACTAAAAAGCCAGGTACTCACTGCAGATACAACTTAGTCAGGTGGGGGTAGGTACTCCGAGGAACCACATTGCGATTGTGGAGCAACATCACAAACGTTGCCTCACCTCTTATCGTGCCCTTTGTCCAAAAACACCTGCACCATGGAAGTCCTTTGTGAGGCCAACACTAAAGCAATAAAATTAATAAAAGGGAATCATCGATACGATGAAGAAGAGGATTGAACACAAAAATTGAAATAACATTTTCCAACTAAAGTTGAGGCACTTATTTTTCTTAATAATGTACCTACTTAAGTAGGATCTCAATGATTTCCAAAAAATCTCTTAAGAATGTTACTATCCGGAGTGAGAAAGCTTTGTGCAATAATATAAAAATGCCGTAATTAATTCGTAAGAGGATTACAACTGATTTGCGACAGAACTTTTCTTAAATTTTGAGGCAAATTGGTATAATTGGCACGTATTTCTGCCTTTGACAGAATTATATTTCTATTTGGAATATTTATTTGTTAAGTTTTGTCTTTTGTTTGTTGGCCTTGGCTGGCGTTTATCGATTTATTTATTTTCGGATTATAATCAAAAATGTAAGAAATAAAAGACCTTTCTTATCAGTGCCTAATGGAGTTAAAAAATAGTACCTACTATTGAAAAGGCAAGGTAGGTATTTGAAACAACAGTTATGTCACTAAGGAGCCTGAAATCACTGAAGTTACTAACTACTGTATTGTGTCATCATTTATGATTTCGATCAACCTTGAAAAAATGCTTATTTTTCAACACAAAAATATAACCGTGAAGTAAAATATAAATTAAAATATTTTAATGGATCTCTAAGAACTTATTGACCTTCTAATGATGGACATTTTTTTTAAATGAATGAACTTTCAAAAACTTTTTGCGCTTCTAATAGAAAAAGCAAACCCCAGGCGATTTGCATCCAATTTCAATTATTTTAATCAAAACACCTAAATCTTCCATTCCACCTCTAATAAACCAATTGTAATGATAATGGTCAGATAAAGTACCAACTGATCCCCTGAGAGAATAGAAAGGAATAAATTTACACAGAACAGAATGCTGTCTGGATCTCTGAATCAACTCCTTGATAAATTAATGTCTTCAAATGATCAAGATATTATCTTAAATGTGTTTTAGATTGCTTCGAGATTATTTTATTAGATGGTTGCTGAATACTGGCTGGTGACTTGTGAGTGATAGGATCTTTTTGAATATTTGAATCACGTGCACAAAATGGTTTTGAGTTGGTTTGACTTTGGCTTGTTGTTGACCTGACGGGCAATTCTCGTAATTTTAAGAACGTTCATAGTCTGATCTCAGTCTCAACTCTGTCAAAAATCCCTCTAACAATACATTTTTAACATTTGTTTGTCGCCGAGATGAGACTGCGACAAGATCATTTAAAACGTTCAAAACGTTTTAAACGTGCCGTACGGCGCGTACCTGTTCCACGCGCGCCTCAAAGAGATGTCAGCATCGAGGAGGGGCCCCCTTAGGACCGAAGCCTGCCGGGTCAGCGGGATTGTCCGAAAGGGTTACCGCTGGCCCGGAACATAAAGGGCTAAGGAAGGAACACGGGTGGGTTTTGGTCAGTAAGAGTCTGACACTCCCTTCCGCTCCACCCAGAGCGGGAGGAGTCATTTGATGATTTCCCATCCGCAAAAAAAAAAAAGCCTGAGATCTTCGAGACGAAGCATTTAAAAAGTCAGGGAAACCTTATTTATTTCTTACAGTCAGACTCTGCTTTAGTGAGAATTATTTAAAGTTTCTAATAATAGCCTTCCTCATCGTTTCCAATTTATTTTCGAACGTCCCCTCCAATCCTTTAACAAAGGTCATGGTTTATAATTAACTTGCAAATCCGACTATAAATAATATAATATAATAAATTAGTGTGAAAATTTGTAGGTAACACACACAGTGCTGGTATAGTGGGTGGATATCTGTTACTCAATTACGAAAAAACGGTTAAACGAAATTGCATGAAAGAATGATGGGCGTTTTGGCCGGTAGGTATGTCCAATAAAAACCACATATACATCAAAATGAAAGGTTTTATCATAAGCATCAATTTTTATTATGAGCAGAGGCTGTGAAATACCGGGTTAAAGAGATATCAAACCTGCAAGTACCATGAAAACGTATTAGTTTATGACGCTAATGTTATTATAAATGCAGTTATTCAATAATATTAGTTACCGACTGATAACATTGAGGGGGCTTATGGCTAAGTAATAACAGCGGCAAGGGTAGATCGATCAGGTTAACCTGCACTTGCCGCGGTTGGTCCCTGGATGGGTGACCATGTTTACATAACAAGACCTCTTCGTGTCTCGCAAAGCATGGCTGTCATTCGTGGATATCATTACAACTCTATTGGCCATCAGGCCTTGTACGTTCCCGTGGGATAATGTCCGACTTCCACGTGGGCGAAGCCACGGGGCAAACGCCAGTAATATTATAAGGAAAGTAGTAACATAATTTATTCCCAGACCGATTGTGACTATTACACCAACGAAGCAGTCACAGATGGTCAAAGAGAAGCTACCAAGATTAAAATTAAATTAATTAGTGAAACTCCACAGGATCGATCAAGATCGTAAGACTATCTTTGCATTGTATAGATTCAATCTTTGAGTACTATGTACTCACATTATGTGCTATGCAATTATATAATGTGACTAAAGTTATCGTTTACTGGGTACGTCTTTCATTGACTGTGTGTGTGTGTGTGCCTGGCAGAAAGAGAGTATGTCATGCTCATTCAAGTGTCTCGCTGGTTGTGGCGCATATGTTATTCGGTTTCCTTCAAAATGGTTCAGCTGGATGGTAGGTACTGACTCTTGCATCTGTTCGTGAACTTGCGCTTTCAGTTCGGACTGGACTTCCTAATATAATTTTTTTATTGTTTACTTTGAACGCTTTTAACATGGATGTCTTTCTACACCGTTTATACATGTGAATATAACGGTGTAGGAAGACGTCCACTCCACGGATACTCTTTTACATAAAAATATGGCTTCAAAATATTGGTAACATCATTAATGTTAAAATTATACATGTGAATTTGTTTCAATATTAATGATGTAACCAATATTTTGAAGCCATATTTTTATGTAAAAGAGTATCCGTAGAGTTCCTTGCTCATTCAGTTCATTCTCCATCGATTCCTACTACGCTCTAGAATATTACTAGTTTTATCTTTTGGACTGACCGACCCCTTGAAAATTCAAAAGTACCTGTAATTCATCATCTGCCTAGTCTTTTCCCAACTATGTTGGAGTCGGCTTTCAGTCTAACCGGATGCAGCTGAATACCAGTACTTTACATGGAGCGACTGCCTATTTGACCTCCACAACCCAGTTACTGGGTAATACGATACCCTTGGCAAGACTGGTTGTCAGACTTTCGGGCTTCTGACTTCCCGTAACGACTGCCAAAGATCCACGAATGACAGCCGGGACCAATGGCTTAAGATGCTTTCGGAGGCACGGAGGGGTCACGGTATATAAAAATGGTCACCCATCCACAGACTAAACGCGGCAAGCGTAGCTCAACCTGATCGATCGACCTGTGCGGCTGGGCACCGCAAAAGTGCCTGTAATTGTTTTGATTAAATGCTTTATGTTTAAGTTTGATAAATTCATACTTCAGGTAACTACACTACCTGCGGTCGATGATGATTTTCTATTATCATTTTTAGATATTGGTACCTATCGAGTCTGTGGAGGGAATTTAATTTGACTTTGTAAGTTCGGTCTTCAACATTCAGCGTCTACAAGGCAATCTTGTACCGAAATTCGTCTTAGATTGAAGGCTCAAGAAAGAGGTCGACTTATCTTTATATTTCGTTCCACAAAACGCGTTTTATCTCCAATACTGTTCAGTATTTTTCATCCACAAGCATTGTCTTCATTCGTCGCACTTGGTGTTGGTGGGGATTTCTTCTAACAAATTCAATTTGTGTAAGCTCTTTTACGGTATATAGTGGGTCTTGATTTCTTGAACCTTGGCGTCCAGTGCTTGTTTAATTAAGATATACGTTTACTGACTTGGCTTTGGGACTATACAGGGTGATTTTTCAGTAAGGGCAAGTACTTTAAACGTTGTTGCTAAAGGGTAACGGTTTTAGAAGACTGTCCTTAACTTTTTGAGATATTTTGATCTGTCTAATTATCATAAAAAAGTAAGTTGGAGTTTCATTTCCCGCGAAATGTATGGGAAAAGTTTTTTTGCGATTTCTGACTTTTCTAGTACTCGAACTTCAGCTAGTCCGATAGTTTTTTGGTCCGTTTAAGTAACAGGATCGATTGGCTTCAATAAAATATTTCTGAAGATTGCCAATTTTCTTGCTGACTGTACTTTTTATTAAAAATCTGTGAATGCAGATCAAAATGTATCTGAAAGTAAAACACAGTCTCCAAAGACAGTTTCCCTGTAGCTACAACGGTTAAGGTACCTGCCCTAACAGCTCCATCCCAAAAATCTACCCTGTATATAGTAAAAGTGCGCAGTGCTGCACTCCCCCCCCCCCCCTATTTCAAGGTAAACAAATATCAACTTTATTTCAATGACAAATTAAGTTGATTTCAGAGTGACTAGCACTATTGAAAAAGTTATACAAAATGTTGAAGTTGTAGCGTAAACTGAACTTTATTGTGTAGGAATTAAAGTTATTTTTCCATTCGTTTACATTTTTGGGAAATAAACCGCGAACGCAGATTAGTTAAACTGTGATACAATAAAACGATGATCCAAGTGTATTTCTTCTTCTTTTTATCGATGCACTCTTTCAGAGCGGTCGTGATCGTCACATTGCAGTGAGATTACGTACAATCGTGATTTGCCATACATGTTTTTGCAGCAATGAAGTTATCCGGAATGGAACCGGAGTAACCGACATCGCTTGAAGAGTAAACAGACTGAATTGGCAGTGGGCTGGCCATGTTTGTCGAGGGAACGAAGGCTGGTGGAGCAGATGAGACCAGAGCGGCAAGATCGTTCAAAAATACCTCTAATTTCTCTACATTTTTGACAAGTTTTTGACATTTGTCAGTCGTCGAGATGAGACTGTAATAGAATAGAATAGAATATTCTTTATTATGTACACCATATTAATTACAGACATAATTATAGAAACTGTACAAAGGGTGACACAATGGGCGGTCTTATCGCTACAAGCGATCTTTTAAAGACAACCTTTGGATGGATTAAAAAGGGGAAGGACAGACTGTAGGTAGTCTGTGGTGTACCATTTACATAATACAATAAATACATACATAAAGTATATTATACTAATCTAAATAAATAAACACATATAACAATAAACATGAAACAGGAGCAAAGAAAATATAATGATGATGTTTAAAGAGAGAGGAAGTGCTTTTTTTTCATAATTTTAAAAGTGGACAAAGATCGAGCACGCCTTACCGACATGGGCAAGTCATTCCATAACCGTACTGCTTGAACAGTAAAAGATATGACATAGAATCTGGAGGAATGCATCGGCATCTCTAGTCTCAGGGATTAGATTCTTAAGGCTGAGACAGATTTGATGCGGAAGGACAGGGTGTTGTGGCCTGGGAGAGGCCTATGTCCAGCAATGGACTGTGATAGGCTGAGTTGATTGTGATTTGCCTCACGATGTGACGCCATCCTTCTCTGTCGGCTGAGTAATATGTCAGTATTCGTCTAATGGGCTGCCCACTGCGGATTCAATCTGGTCGGTCCATCGGTTCCATCGCATGGGCGACCTGCCGCGTGGTCTCGTTTCTCCAATCCATTCGAAGTGTATTTAGGATAAACAAAATACAAACGGAAAAGTTTATTCAGGAAGTTGTTCTTTTTGTAAGCTTAGATAAAGCAAATTGGATGAGTCCAAAGTTTTACGCGGGTTTGTGAATTAATTTGTAGGGTGAATTCTTCAATACTTTTGAATTAATTGTGAAAGTTTTTGAATACGTTATGTTGTTTCGTGTATTGTTGGGCATGTTTTTAACCCCCGACGCAATTACGATGGGGTGTTATAAGTTTGACGTGTCTGTGTGTGTGTATGTGTGTCAGTCTGTGGCATCGTAGCTCCCGAACGGATGATTTTGTTTTTTTTTTTTTTAATTTATTCGGTTAATCACAATGATCTTTATACCGAAAAGTATTCAGTGGGTCTACTGTTCATAATGTATGATTTTTTACAGAGTTAGTTCATCTTCTTAGCATGAAGATGGATTTTTTGGCCCTAAATTCAGCAACGCGGATATTCTTTGCTGACGCAGCCTTCAGGTCCTCAAGTGTGCAAGTGACATGCAGCGTAACATGGATCGAATTTTTCCGTTCTGATGGAATGACGCCACACACGCACCAAAAATCTGAGCCATCAACGAGTCCCGTTACATTGTTTCTAAAATAATGGATGAATTAATTTTTTTTTTCTTTTATGGATTTATAGGGTGTTTGGTGCATCGTTTGCCAAATGGAATTTGCCGAAAAGAGAGATCATTTGCTATCTCTTAAGGCCCAGTAACGAATTCCTTGTTTCACTGGTTTTTTTTAAATGACTTTTTAATTTTTATTTGGAGAAATACAAGAACTCTGCATTTAAGCTTATTTTTTTTTTAAAGTTATGAGTATAGCCTTAAAATTTTATTTTAATTCTTATGTTTACTCTTGTATGGTTCTATGAAATTAAAAATTTACTTGCTAATAACATCTACTTCCTTTTTGATAACTCCCAAAGTTTTTGAAAAAAGGAAAAATACACTTAACACTCAACTTTAAATTGCTGTAAAAAAAAACTAAAAGCGATCGGGATCTTTGAATTCTTTTAGAAGGTTCTCTAGTTTGTCCCCTTTCCAACGGTGTGCAATATACCAAAAAAAAACGTTTAATAACTTCAGTAATTCGCTAAATTTGTATTCGAGACACATCAGGCTGATATTCGATATTACGGTAAGAACACTAGTTTTCACATAAATAACATTCTTTGAGTAAGTGGATAGTGTTATCTCACTCTTATGCAGTCTCTTATCTATTTCTAGAGTTCTAACTTTCCTCGAACTTCAAATAAAAAATAAACTTTTATTTAAAAAGTAAGTACCTAATAATAAATTTTGTTCAAATTGTCCTCCACTATTGCGTACACACCCGCGACATCTTCGTCTTATCTCGACTGTAGTGGTGTGTAAACGTATTTCTGCTTTGATAGTGACGAAAGCAGCCTCAATGCGTTGGATTAAATCATCCCTAGTCTCAACTCCCGTGGAGTAAACAAGTTCTTTGGGCCATCCCCAGATGTAAAAATGTACGCAATAGTGGAGGACAATTTGAACAAAATTTATAATTAGGTACTTATTAAATAAAAGTTTTTGAAGTGAAACTTCTTTACGCACGCTTGACTTGGGGAGTAAGCTGGCGAACGCGTGACGTAAGCGTTACGAAAAGTGTGATCGGGCAAGGCGAACGGAAGTTAAGTGGGGGATATAAGCAAGAGACAGCAGTGCGCGCGCACATTTTCTTTCTCTCTTTAAGTTTCACTTCAGTCGTGTGGTCATAAGCACACACGTTTTTTTTTTTTTTTTTTTTCAAGTTCGAGGAAAATTAGAACCCTAGAAAGAGATAAAAGACTGCGTAAGAGTGAGATAACACTATCCACCTACTTAAAGTATGTTATTTATGTGAAAACTAGTGTTCTTACCGTAATATTGAATATCAGCCTGATGTGTCTCGATTACACATTTAGCGAATTACTGAAGTTATCAAAAGTTTTTTTGGTATATTGCACACCGTTGGAAAGGGGACAAACTAGAGAACCTTTTAAAAGAATTCGAAGATCCCAATCGCTTTTAGTTTTTTTTACAGCAATTTAAAGTTGAGTGTTAAGTGTATTTTTCCTTTTTTCAAAAACTTTGGGAGTTATTAAAAAGGAACTAAATGTTATTAGCAAGTAAATTTTTAATTTCATAGAACCATACAAGAGTAAACATAAGAATTAAAATAAAATTTGAAGGCTATACTCATAACTTTAAAAAAAAAATTAAGCTTAAATTCAGAGTTCTTGTATTTCTCCAAATAAAAATTAAAAAGTCATTTAAAAAAAAACAGTGAAACAAGGAATGAGTTACTGGGCCTTAAGAGATTGCAAATGACCTCTTCTTTCGGCCAATTCCATTTGGCAAACGATGCACCAAACACCCTGTATATCTCGGAACCTTGGGGTCGGTCCTTTGGAAGGCGTACGGGGGGCCGAAGCCAACTCGCAGAGGCCCCTTAGGAAATTTTAATGAAATGCGGCACCAACCGACGATTATCCCTGTATGCGCTATGCAAGTGCACCCAAGGATAACCCCCGGTTGGTGTAGGACTATTGCAGGATAAGGAAATATAAAAAGTTGGGCTATGGGTTTGGGTGGCTAAAGTGGACTATTTACCA
The DNA here is from genome assembly GCA_916614155.1 of Mesoligia furuncula. Classification (NCBI taxonomy): domain Eukaryota; kingdom Metazoa; phylum Arthropoda; class Insecta; order Lepidoptera; family Noctuidae; genus Mesoligia; species Mesoligia furuncula. Next base: position 23,831,227 of record OU744800.1, on the reverse strand, counting down.
AGAACTATGGAATAACTTTGACCCCTGCCTGATCAATGTTTTATATATACACGGATAAAATGGCAGGGGGTGACTTGCATACTCAATAATGGGCCCCCGGAAACGGTCGCTAGCACATAGTGACGAAGCAACATTATTATTATTTCGTTTATTTATCTATTTACTTACCTAATTACATTTTTAAATATTTCTTAAAATATAAAATAAGTATAAAAACATTTAAAAATATAAAAAAATAGTTATCCGCCGGTGTCGGGAGCAGGGTCCAAGCTACCGGTGGTTAGGGCTCCAGAGACAGGAACCTCCTCACAATGCGAGCAGTATCGAGGAGTACTGCCTTCTGAATCAGGCCCTTGAGCCAACCACCTAACGAGAGCCTCGATAGATGTTGATCGAGGCTTTCGACCATCAATCCATTGGCTGATACGACAATCGGCACAATGATAGCCGAGCTCACATTCCACATGTCAACAACCCCGAGTGCTAAGTCGAGATATTTAATTTGTTTCTCTTTCTCAGCTTTCACGAGGTTCCCGTCATGTGGAATGGTAACATCGACAATCATTGTACGGCGCGCTAATCGATCTATCACCATTATATCAGGCTTATTGGCAACAATAGTCCTGTCAGTAATGATAGACCGATCCCAGTACAACGTGACATGGTCATTTTCAAGAAATGGGTCGGGCACATACTTGTAATACGGTATCTCAGAATCCACAAGTTTATATTACAAAGCAAGTTGCTGGTGAATAATCCTGGCCACTTGGTTATGCCTGTGCAAGTACTCGCCGTTAGCCAGACGAGAACAACCAGAGATAATATGTCTGATAGACTCACCCGGACGGTGGCATGCCCGACACACGTCAACCGTCCCGTCCTTCATAATATGTCTCCGGTAGTTGTTCGTTAAGATAACTTCGTCCATAATTGCACAGACAAAACCTTCAGTTTCCCCGAAAAGGTCACCAAAACGTAACCAGGATACGGACGCTAAGAAATCTACATCGGGCTCATGAAGAGCCCGATAGAAGCGCCCGTGAAGCTCCTTGCATTGCCATACCTTCTTGCGGTCATCAGTAGAAAGTACTACAGGTTTGCGCCAGTTCTCTTTAGCCATGGAGAGCGGGGTGAGCCCCTTGTCCACTGCGACCACATCACGGTGCATACCCACCTCGGCTTTTAAAAAATATTCCCTGAGACTGCACACCTCGGGTTTGCGGAGGGTCTTTGCATTTAAAAAGCCTCGACCCCCGCACTTCCGCGGGATATACAGTCTCATCACCGATGGTCGTGCGTGATGCATCCAGTTTGCGGTCAGTAGTGTACGGACTCTTCTATCCAGGGTGTCGAGTTCGGTCTGAGTCCATTTGAGTATGCCGAAAGAGTACATCAAAATCGGCATGACCCAACCGTTGAAGGCGCGCACCTTATTTCCGCCCGAAAGAAGACTAATTAATACCTTCTTCAGGCGACAAAAGAAACGCTCCTTCAACTATTGCTTCATGTCAGCATCGTTGATGCCTAACGCTTCCGACATACCCAAATACTTATAGCTTTCGGATGAGGAGAGGGATCTGAGGCTTATGGAATCCGAGAGTTGAATTCCCTCGGATTCCATAATCTCCCCTCGCTTTACATGCATGACTGCACATTTGTCGACACCAAATTCCATCCTGATGGCGCTACTGAAAGTTTCAGTTACCTTCAGTAGCTCCATCAGACGCAACTTGTTGGGGGCAAAGAGTTTCAAATCATCCATGTAAAGGAGCTGAGATATGACCTGACCACCTCTCCTCAACCGATAGCCTAGACCTGAATCCTCCAGTAATGTACTTAGAGGATTCAGGGCTAAGCAGAACCAAAGTGGACTCAAACTGTCGCCCTGAAATATTCCCCGTTTAATCCATACAGGTTCATCATTTCCCTGGATCTGTCGACATCCTGGATAACGAAGGACCGTCTTCCATTGCCCCATACACGACTCAAGGAAGGTGCGTAGAGTTGCATCTATTTTGTACAACTCCAGCACCCTCATGAGCCATGTATGTGGCACCGAGTCGTAGGCCTTCTTGTAATCTATCCAACATGTCGACAAATCCTTGCGGGATTGACGAACCTGTTGGCTAATGGCCATGTGGTTTATTATTATTATTAATTAATTATTTTATTTATAAAGGTTTACAGGAGTCTTATAATTAAACTATGCCCACAAAACCGTTTTAACAATTTATCTGTGGGAACACAAATGTAGTTGTATTAAAAAATCGACACAAATTGTTTAAATTTTAAACCACCTTAAAACTATCCTGTTCCACATTAATCAACCTAAACACCAGTACAAAGTAGGGTACAACAACATCTACCCAGGTCGCCCTCCACAATTAGACGCAGATTACCATAATCTTATGTACGCCCCGTACTAAACAAAGGTGCAGTAATCGTGGACTATTTTTAGCCGTTGCGAAAGAGTCGAGTCGTAACTTTGAAGGGCTAAGTCCGGGCTAAGTAGAGCTTGCGAATGGCTAAATAGAGGTATGTATAGTATGCAGGGTGACTTGTTAAACGAAGGACGTATTCAAATATTATTCATATTCAGTATTTGATTGTCGTTCCTAAATGATAACTTAATATATTATGGCCAATGATATTATAAAGCAAAGATACGCTACGTTCATACTGAGCGACGACGTTCTGGGGCCCAAGTCTGCTATTTTTATAAATTCGTCATTCCAACCACCACCATCCCATTGTCATTTTGCAAAAAGTTCGTAATGGAGGTATCCATACAAAATTTTATCACAATTTGTCCAGCCGTTTGAGCGTGAAGAAGTTACAAACATATAAACACACCCTCACACACACACTCACAAACTTTCGCCTTTATAATATTACTGTGACAAGCTGGTGGTGGTAATACTTCGCGAGTAAATAATCTACAACAACAACAACAACATTTAGTTCAAGGTTTTTTTGCGATTCATACAAGCTTTAATGTTGTTATTCGTTACTTGTAAGCAGAAGTTAGCATGTCCTTCAATTTGTCCCTCGTTTCACCAGCCAAACTGTTTCACTAAGAATAGATAAGGTTCCGTATTTCTATTGTAGCTAATGAAATGCTAGGAAAGGCCATTTTTACGATAGCACTAGTGTTGGTCGGTCACGGAGAGCCATTATATTAATATAGCTGGGTCATGTAGCTAATAAAAGCGCTTAATATTACTTGTAAGTAATAGTAGCGGAGTAAGTGGTAATACAGTACATATGGATAAATAATATTAATATTATTAATACAATAATAACGGGGATTATTAATATTGGTTTGGTTTCTAGATGAGGAGCCAGCGTTTATGATGTCTTGAATACCGTAGGAAACGGCAAATATTTGCCTGCATTTGGTAAGAGAGAACATGGAATATGTTTGATTAATTTGCTGAAAACATTTCGTTTAATATACTTATGTAAAGAAAAGAAAGAAATGAAATACATTTATTTAGCACAGGCTAATACACACATTATAATGGAAATACAAAAATTAAAACCTAGTAAGTTAGTGTCTGTGTGGTGCCGGACTTAAACAATAGCACCACCCCTTACTTCCCGTGGGTATCGTAAAAGGCGACTAAGGATCGTACCGGAGAATGGGCAGCAGCGTTCTCTATGTACCTATTCCACCATCATATCATACTGCGATCGCCAACCCGCCTGCCAAGCGTGGCGATTATGGCAAACCCTCCCAAAAATGGGGGAGGCCTATGTCCAGCAGTGGACGTCTATCGGCTGAACGACGAAGTTAGTCTAAACTAATATTATATGGAGAAATTATTTGGAGTTTTTGTATGTTTTTTTGTTACATCTTCCCGCTAAAACGGCTGAACGGATTGGGATGAAATTTGGCACGTGACTACTCACGTGGTGGTCTACACCATGACCTGGATTATACCGGGAAAGACCTGGCGTTACCGCTATAGCTTGCAGAGTATGAAGTGGCAGTGGGCTGCCCATGTTTGTAGAAGGACCGTTGGCCGGTGGAGCAGATGAGTCCTGGAGTGGAGATCGTGTATCGGCAAGCGTTGTTTGGGACGCCCCACAGCCAGATGGACAGACGACCTTACGACGACGTAGCTGGACCAGACTGGATGCGCAAGGAGGAGGAAAGGTTGTTTTGGCGCAGCATGGGAAAGGCTTATGTCCAGCAGTAGACTGCGATAAGCTAAGTTGATTGATTGAATATGTTCATACACACTCTCACTTCCACATACACATACATACACCCTACACTCTCATACATCCTTTGCATGTTTCCTAGATAAAAATAAATAAAATCTTATTTGCAATATTTCTATTAATATATTAAATAATTTTTAATAAATGACATAATAATGAATGAGTTAATACTACTGTGATTTCAAGGAAACATCTTCAGTACAATACTTGAAATATAACGATAAGATTTTTCCCCTGAGGGGGATTCTGTCAGGGGGAATAGTGGAATAAGCCATAAAATGTTAAGGGTCTGACCACAGGTTTTGTAAAAACTTAGTTTAGGCACCAGTCATCCACAAATTAGGTACAAAATTGTATCTGTAGACTAATTTAACATTAAGCTGTATTTTGTGGTAAGAAAATACAGAGCGCAGCTAGTTATTAATAATATAGTAGTCGTTACTAGATGAAGAGCAGCGTATGAAATCTTCAATGACAGTTATAAACAAATATTCGCCTTTATTTGATAAGAGAAAAACATGGAAAGTGGAATACATTTGATTAATTTGCTCTTTTTTCCCTTAAGGTATCATATAAAATGTTCTATTAAGTTCGTACTAAATAAAGACACAAATTCTGAATCAAGGCACTCGACAAAACAGAAAATGTTTTAGGAAATAAAGCCACACAAAATATACTTAGAAAAAGGGGCAGAGTCGACATTCTTTACTTTGCCCGAAAAGAAATCCATCAATGACACAAGCAGTTCCGTTTTAGGTTATGGGATGAAGGGAAAAAGAGACAATTGTTTTTTGGGACATAGCTCTTGGCTTCGTTTAGCATTTTGTCTGGATTTAAAAAAAAGTTTTTATGTCGCTCTCGACGACGAAATACCTATTTTACGGAATGACGGAGTGTCTTAATGCCGGGAGCCGCAGAACTGAAAATTTACTTGGTTTTTACATTAATGATGGTTTTGTATGCTAAAAGAATGTTAGAGAAAAACGTTTCTATTTAGGTCAAAGTACAAATAATAAATTTAATTATTGCTCCAGTCCAATTTCATTAAATTAATATTATAACTTTGTCCTCATCTAGCTGAGAAATATCAAAGCTGAGACTTATTACGAGCCTATAAAGCCACATAATATCTTCTTCAGGCAAAATAATGTATATTATGATGGAGCAATTTCCATGCCAAAAACATTCACAAATAACTATCCTATAACTCAAATAAATAAAATATTAGACCAGATATTCCGTATACTCAAACACGTTAGGTATTCATCAGGTTCACAAATAAGTACATAAAAAAGACAAACTAGCAAATAATTTTACTGACAGATAAAGACTCACACCAAAACTCAGACCATTATATTTTACGTAACTGTCAGTGTTAGTCTGGAACTCTCTGACTTGTGATATAAGCGTTGCCATTCGGCTCATGAGATACAGAGATAAAGCTATACATGGCGGATAAGGCTGTCCCTTTTTCACACTGGAACAAATGACTACTTTGACACTTCCCAATGCGGTCCTAGATTTCAAAAAACTTTTAGAAGTCAACTGGTCTTTATGTTTACGATAACAGTATTTTTGCTTCATTATCTCAATTTACTTTATTATTGCCAAAGTCTTACAGCATAATATTTTAAACTGGCTCCAAGAATCTAAAATTAGCTACTGAATTTTGAAACGTTTCTCGAAAATAATCAGAGGAAAGCTTTGGACGATGCTATTATTAAACCGCATATTAAATGCATAAAGCTGATTAATTGTTCGAGTTAATTATTTTCCAATGCAAAATTTGTTCTTGATTTATAAGTGATCAAGTCAAAGGATTCTTGACCTTGCCTACCAGCAGTGTAAAAGGGGTAATTAATATTGATTGAACGTTATTCCTTCCGCTGTTTAGTTAATATGTTTGTTTATTTGTTTTTTTAAATTATTTGTTTTATGTTTGTTGTATATATGTTTTGTTATTTTTTTATCCAACGGGCTCCTGCGGCCTACATTTTGACGAGTTATACGAACATAAAAGTAGGGAACAGCTGTTTTTTTTTTTGCGATTTCAGGTTTGGTCCCATAGTAAAAGTTGTTCATAACGATGAGTACAATGACCTCTTAAGAGGATATTGGTATTTTTCCAATAACCCTGTATAAGCATGACGAAGGTAGGAAAATTCTATCACGCTAATTTTAATTAAAATAATTTTTTTACCTTCGTTACTACTCAATTTGTGACGTCATGAAATTAAACTATTCAATATTACTCCTCACTTTACCACGCAAATACAAATTATGAAAATTACGCTTAGCTGATGTTAGGGGAATCCTCAATTTTCGGAGTAATATATTATTTCGACGCCATAATTCCGGGCGGGAAACCTCTGGGTCGCACTAAGTCTCATTTATTTTGCTATGTGGTTGTATATCTTGAGTCTAGCGTAAGTTTCTACGTGTTCACTATATTATAGGAATGTTTGCGTGAATTGTTGGAAATTGAAATTGGAGGGAAGGATTTACTGTGGATATTAATTTCATCTTGAATGAAACCGAATATATTTTTCTGGAGTATCTACTTATTATTGGAAATCTCTTTAATCGAACAAAAGCCGCGATAAGGCCGCCCATTGTATGTTTGTATTAATAATCGTATTTTTTTTGTTATGTATTTTCTGGTGTACAAAAAAGTATATATAAATAAATAAATTAATAATATTTAATAATTTTGACTTAAAGAATACCACCACCCCTTACTTCCCGTGGGTGTCGTAAAAGGCGACTAAGGATCGTACCGGAGAATGGGCAGCAGCGTTCTCTATGTATTCCACCTTCATACCATACTGCGATCGCCAACCCGGCTGGCCAGCGTGGCGATTATGGCAAACCCTCCCAAAATTGGGGGAGGCCTATGTCCAGCAGTGGACGTCTATTGGCTGAAACGACGACGACGACGAAATAAATAAACAAATAAGAGCGTTTTAAAAAATTAAAAAACACCATATTATTTATATGTATTTTCGCCAGTTACCTATGTTTAAGTTCCACGTAATAGTACGCGAGCCTATTGCCATCAACCGGGTACAAATACATAGTATACCATACTCTGGGCTGCTACTGAGAAATTCCAGATGGAAAAACCCAATAACACTTTGCCCGACCTAGGAGTCAAACCGAGGACCTCATACTCAGCAGTACAGCGCTTGCGACCGCTAGACCAACGAGGTGGTCTATGAAAAATGTGCTGAATAAAAGAAAATAATGAGCCTTATTATTATGTCTTCCTTGACTTCTTAAGAGCGTTTACGACGTATGGCATTTCATACAAACTTTCAACAGCCAAATTTTTTTACAGCCAAATTAGACCGATTTTAAATTTTCCATAGAAACAGAGATTTCCAATTATCTTTTTTCAAATAAGATATTTCGAAAATTTTCTTTAAGTACTAACTTTTTAGATCTTTGTAGGATACAAAGGTCTAAAAAGTTAGTAAAGAACATTTTCGAAATATCTAATGCGTATGAAGTTTAATTAAAATCGGTTCATTCGTTTTGAAGAACAAGGGCTTGAAAGTTTGTATGAAATGCCGTACGTCGTACCTAAACGCTCTTAACACGGAAAACGTATTTTACAAAGACTCTAAGAGTTGTTTCTACATTAGATATGATATCTCTGATACTGTATCTAAATTCAAAATTGGATCAAATCGTGTGTGCAGCGCAAAAGCTGCCATTTTATTCAAGTCAGAATCCCGAATGCTGACGAAAATGACCGAGCGCTCGCGAAAGCAGAATATAGGGGCAATGTCACTGTGGCTTTGAGGATACATATTATTTGAGATCCTGATATTGTTCTAGTTTCAATGTAAGAATATAATAATATAGTATTCATTCAACTCTTTGTTGTATTCAGAGCTTGTTCTTCAAAAGTATGTTTTGCAAAACTAAATGTATAAGCAAACTATTTTATTTTAACATTTGTAAAGAAAAAGAAAATATGAAGGGTTAAAAGCAAAGCTGGAATATCAAAACTTTTACATAACTTCATTGTTTTGTAGTGCAAAGTTCGTTGTTCCTGTGGAACTAACCAACTTAAATATTTAAGCATTTATGCTACTACAAACATCCAATGCTTGTGTTAAATCGACATCCAAAAGCAAATTAAGGAAGCGATCATCAAACTAACCTAAAGTTAGGTGTCGCTTGAGGATTCTCTCGTAAGCAAGTGCCCTACCATGCTCGTGCCGGATGGCTCGTAGTGTTCCACGCGCGCTTCAAAGAGATGTCAGCAACAGAGAAGAGGCCCGCTAGGACCGAAGCCTGTCGGGGCAGCGGGATTGTCCGAAAGGGTTACCGCTACCCCAGAACATAAAGAGCTAAGGAAGGAACACTAACCGAGTAACCTAGCTAGCTTTGTCTTCTCATCTGCTTATATCGGTCAACGTACCTACTCGTTACTACAAAAACGACAAACATAGACACACACACCCATTAAAAATTCAAAACATCTTTCTGTATAATCAGCCTATGTTCCCACTGCTGGGACACAGGACTCCTGGCTTTTGAGAGGGAGTGGGCCAGAAACACTCACGTTAGAATGCGGATGAAAATGACAGCGAACGATAACCACAAAAGTACCGCGCGTCCGAGAATGACAGCGAAATAAACGGCGACAGCGAGCGCATTCCGGCCCTCAGTATTTTATTTTTAGTAAATTTGTCTTTTTGTGGCCGCAGGAACCCGTTGGATGCAAGAAGCATAGAACTGGTCGAAGTGGAAGTGCTTGGGGGACTCCTATGTCCAGCAGTGGACGTGAAATGATGATGATGATGATGATGAATTTTGTCTATGGGAATTTTGCTTTTGTAACATGCCGATCTCCTCACGATGCTTTCCTTCGTAGTTTGAGAACAGTGGTGATGAAATAAATTACACAAAAAAGAATTTTGAAAATCGGACCACAATTGGCGGAGTAATCGCGTAACAAACACACAAAAAAAAAAAAAAACATACCGTCGAATTGAGAACCTCCTCCTTTTTGAAGTCGGTTAAAAATAACGCGCCTTACTAGGTTTGAACCGATGACGAACAACTCGTAAGTCGGGGTCGTAACTACTGGGCCGCCATTGCTCTCCACAAGTCAAATAACATTCCATATCACCTTACAACGCCACTTTGAAATATTCCACAAGATCCCATCCAACGACAAATTGGATTTTTCAACGACTGCTAGAATTCCTTTGTATGAATACCATCCAGTACAAGATAGTTTCAGAATACTAAGTGAAGTGCAACCAGAAATAGGTTAAAAGGATGATGATATGGCTTTGAACTGAATTGATTCAAACCTCGGTTCTAAGAAAGACTTCTATTTTTAGATGGCTGTGTGAACTTTTAGAAGTGTCGAAAGTAGAAACTGCTCAAATAAGATGACGTTTTTAGAACTGTTGAAAGTAGAAACTGAATAATTAAGAGAATTAAAACCTTGTTGGTGTTCCAGTTTGTTCAAGTTGCAAGAGTGATTCTATAATCAATACTTTGGCTCATTAGTAGACCGATCATTAAGAAAACCATTTTTGTTTTCAGTCTTTCTGTAAGAACTAAGAAGTCTAGCGTCATGTCTAACTAGTTTATATTCTACAAAAAATAAAACTATTTCTTTATACAAGCTGTGTATCAAAAATGTGTGGTCATAATTTTAAGGGTATGGTACAGACCATCAAACAAACAGAACAACTTACTTCATAGGACCAACATTTTAATCGGTAAATACCTACCTACACGATCCAAATGTATGGGGCCACACATTTCTAATACACGCAGCACGTTGTATATATTACAACATAGCTTAGGTCACCGATTTAAGTCCACCTTAGCAATTCCGCAATCAAATTGCAGCCAAAAAGGAACGCACGCCTCACACCTCTATGCAAAACAATACATTACAAAGCACTAATTTGTTTACCATGCATCTAGATTACATATAGCCACACGTGACGAGAATTCATTATGGGACTATTGGGAATCCCACGTTCACCTGCATAAATACCTATGCCATACGTGTCTATTCAATATTCACGTATGCATACAGACATTGGCATTTGACATTTTTGCTCGCCTATAAATATCGTGAGATAAAATGCCAGCTGATGCATTCAATTAATCTTGGTAATCTATGAAGATATTTCTGAATCGCAATGAAACATAAGTGTGAAATTGGTTCTTGTGTCTAATGAATTGAATAAAGCTTTCAATTCAGTTTGAAAGAAAGAAGATATTTTCTAAAGCATGTCTTCTTTAGGTACTACGATAATGCGTATGAAGATACACATAGGCATAAAACACATATGTTCAGCATTTTAAATGCCCATTTATTTCTCTTTTTCATCCAAAACTCAAACATGAACGCGCGTGAAAATAAAATATCCCTCCAAAGGCTACGTGTAAAAGAAAAAAGAGGATAATTTAATCTTCTCCGAGACACTCTTAAAATTGAGTTTTCTTTCTTGATTGGATCCTATTATTGCTCACTTTTGCGTGAAACTAAATGTTATTTCTTGAAACATTGTATCGGATTAAGGCGATGGAATCTTTAGATTAGTTTTTGTGCAATCTCTTGGAAAAGCTGACAGCACTGTGATTGTGGAGAGGGAATGGAGAAAATGGGTGCAAGAATATAAGTTTACCGAGGTATGTTTTCAAGATATTTTTTTAGGGTTCCGTGCCCAAAGGGTAAAAACGAGACCCTATTACTAAGACTTCACTGTCCATCTGTCTGTCTGTCACCAGTCTGTATCTCATGAACCATGATAGCTAGACAGTTGAAATTTTTGCCGCTATTACAACAAATAATAAAAATAAATTAAAGTTACAATTAAAAGGGGTATAAAAGAATCGTTTTTCGGCGTTTTATGCCTTGTGGTACGGAACCCTTCGTGTGCGAATCCGACTCGCACATGGCCGGTTTTTTTTTTGTTTCTATTGTAGTGTCAGCGTAGTTATTAATGTTGGTATTATTAGTGCATACAAATACCTACGCACATTTAGTTTTGTCAGTGAATAAATTAAGAGTGAAATGCAATTTGAAAATGCAGGTGTAGTGTTTTTAGTGACAAAAGAAACTCCCAATCTGTTCTCAGTAAAGCTACGGTTTCTTTGAGGAAGGTAGGTACTCGTATGTGGCCGCTACATAGCGTCTGATATTTACCGGCGAATGACGTCACTGAAACGTTATACAGGGTTATTGGTAAAACATTAACAACCTCTTAAGAGGTCATTGTACTCGTCATCGTCAACTTTTATTATGGCACCAAACCTGAAATCGCGAAAAAAAAATCAGCCGTTTCCTACATTTATGTTCGTATAACTCGTCAAAATATAGGGATCAGCTAATTTTTTTTTCGTGATTTCAGGTTTGGTCTCATAGTACCTACAAATAATAATAATAATAATTTATTTCTTACCACAAATTGCAGAGATAGAAATAATAATCTGCAGTCCTTTGATTAAAACATGTCCAGATGGATAGTAGGCCACTGAGAATTGAAGTCAAAAACACGGGGGACAAATGTCCCGCGTCGTACGATCCATACGTCAGTCGCCTAGTAACGCTCCCCGCGTAAATTACGTCACGAGTCCGTATTTTGATATTTTAAAATGAAGGTTTGTGTTGTGAAATTGTGTAGAAATCACACTAAAAAAAAAGGAATGGGCCACTATACATTTCACAAGTAAGTATTCAATTTCACTTTGTATTTTTTCTTTGTTACCGCATTCTAAATTTATGTAAACAAAAAGTATAACTTGACATTACTACTGTCACGCCATATTTGTTAAGTGTTGCCAGGGGCATAATTTTTTTTACCCATTATTTGTAAGTTTGTGCTATTTAACAGTTACCGTTTGTGCTATTTCTGCTTACTACCTATTTAAGTACACCAAAACAATAAACATTTAACTAACTTACAAGCAAATATCACAAAAAGTCGTAACATAATAATTTCTGATAAAGTCGCAAATGACAAATTACACAAATTAAAGAAATAACGTTGAAACTCAACAACCGTAAGAATAAAAAATCATGTCATTACTGTTGATGATATATTTTACGCTAAACGTAAAATACTGAAAATCTCCCACATTTAAGGGTAAATCTCTGCCACTGGTATTACACGCACATTGCACACAAACGCAGTTACGATACGTAATACACTCCCGACCGTGGCGCTCACTCACACATTTATAAAAAAGTGGCTTCACTTAAAACGTTGCGTTTTGTTTCGAACACGGAATCTGGACATTTTTTAATCTAAGCTGCAGTCACAATTTCATAATTAATTTGTGGAAGACTGGTGCCTAAACTAAGTTTTAGTTTGAATAATAGTAAAAGTTATTGATAATGATGAGTACAATGACCTCTTAAGTGGTTGTTAATGTTTTACCAATAACCCTGTATAAACATTTAGAACTAGGTATCTATACAAAATTTTTATTTTATTGTCATCACGTCAATGCCGTCCGTCGCTGAAAACCAGCGCTGGGGCTCTGTTTCGCATAGGGTCTTCGCATTATGCTGAACGATGATCGTTTTGCGAGGATGTGGGGCATATTTTCCGCCAACTTTTTCTTTTTGTTGTGTTTTTTCATTAGCGTCATGTTTACTGCATAAACACGTATTTTATTTCATTCTTTCTAGGAAATCGTAGCTTAGGAAATATCACACAATTTTTCAAAACACGTCTAAAGAGCTATCTAACACGGGCCTTATGATATCACACGAGCCACCGATTAAAGTACATTAACTAATTTACTCCTTGCTACGTGTGTGAACATCCTTAACGGAGATAATTACCCGGAAGGAGACAAACTTCACGCATCCCATGGTAATTACAATCAAGAAACTATGTGTGTATCTTATAGTATAATATATTCGACGCATTTGTTTGTCTTCTGAAGAAACTCTATCGGTTGTTGGAGAACGTGTGTGGTTAAAGATATTATGGTTGATTGGGCTAGGAGTGCAAACTTCCTTTTCGTTTCCTACATTCGAACCTAAGCAGGGGCCCGTGGCTAAATAATAACAGCCGCACAGGTCGATCGATCAGGTTAAGCTGCGCTTGCCGCGGTTGGTCTGTGGATGAGTAACCATCTTTACATACCGTGACCCCTCCGTGCCTCGGAAAGCACGTTAAGCCTTTGGTCCCGGCTGTCATTCGTGGATCTCTGACAGTCGTTACGGGTAGTCAGAAGCCCGAAAGTCTGACAACCAGTCTTACCAAGGGGTATCGTATTACCCAGTAACTGGGTTTTGGAGGTCATATAGGCAGTCGCTCAATATAAAATACTGGTATTCAGCTGCAATCGGTTAGACTGGAAGCCGACCCCAACATAGTTGGGAGAAGGCTAGGCAGATGATGACGTTCGAACCTAAGCAGAAATGCTGTTTACTTTATGCAGTTTTCTTACCACTAATACTTTAGAAACAAGGAAGAGGGGCTCGTGGCTAAACAATGATAGCCAAACGGGTCGATCAAAGGTTAAGCTACGCTTGCCGCGGTCGGTTCGAGGATGGGTGACCATCCTTTACATATCAAGACACCTCCATGCGTCAAAGGTCTCGGCTGTCCTTCAAAGATCTTTGACAGTCGCTACGGGTAGTCAGGAAGTTTGGCTGTCAGTCTTAAAACGGTGTTGTAAAGGTCAGATGGGCAGAAGCGCCATGTAAAATACTGGTACTCAGCTGCATCCAGTTGGACAGGTTGGACTGGAAGCCGACCCCAACATACTTGGGAAAAGGCTAAGCAGATTATTTGATATGTAAGCAATGGTCACCCATCCACAAACCAACCGCGGCAAGCGTACCTTAGCCACAAACCGACCCATATAGCTATTATTATTTAGCCACGAGCCTCCTAATAATTGTTAATTAACAACCATAGACTTAATCAACATAAAAGGTACTAAATTACACAGTGGTTTTTGATTTCCGCACGGATATGCTTTCAATTATACTGAAAGCAACCAGTTTTCAGGATCAAAGCTTTTCATTAGCTACTCCTTGAGGTTAAATGTAACTTAACAAGTGAGTGAACGAAAACAATGAGTAACTAAGGTTAAATTAATTTAACCAACTATGATCTGATGATTAGGAGAGGCCTATATCCAGCAGTCTTTTGGCTGGGACGTCTAGGATGTCTATCAATTTATTAAGTTCTAGCTTTTTTCCGCTGATTCAACAACGTGATGGTCGGAAATTATCCCACGATTTACTATTTACCAGGATTAAAAGTATGCTATGTCCTAACCTAGATCATGGTCTATCTGGGTCCGTCACGTTGCGTTGTAAACACATGCTTATACGACGTTACTTTCGCATTTACAATCCTAACTATCTATATCTATACAACATGTCCCAAAATTCAACGATAAGCCAGCACCGGAGGATAGACCTGCCCATGACTACTCGGGGAAAAAAAGAAAAAAAATATATATCTCTTTTTTTTTGAAGTTATAAAAAAAAAGAAGAAATTCTTAAAAAAGTGAGACCTTTTATGATATTTTTCACTACCATGACCACACTTTTTTAAATATTTCTGTTATTTTTTTTTATAGGCAACCTGAATAGCACTGCTATCTACCACAATTCTTAAAAAATCCAGAATACCTCTAGTTTTTTCACGTAAATTAATGAAACTTAATTTATTCCCTAAATTTTTTGAAGATTTTTACTTTTAATCAACTTTAACTCATCGTGGTGTAAAAAAAAAGTATGAACACTACTATGGCAAGTTTTTTTATAAATTGACGCAACTAATCAAGATTCCAAAATGGTATAATACTCTAGGAAAATCAACCACAAAAAAATTATATCCATACTAGTTCAAAACAAGAACCAAATTCCTTAAATTATAGTTGACAGTAATCACTTTCACTGCGTGCCCAAAATGGGTTCTTGTTACAATTTCTAGGAATTTGAGTGGGGCATACATACCTTAGAAGTTAGAGAGAGATAGATAGATAGAGATATTTACGTTAAAAAGAGACAACAACAGGGCAGGTAGTGGGTTCTTGTTACAATTTCTAGGAATTTGAATGGGGCATACATACCTTAGAAGTTAGAGAGAGATAGATAGACAGAGATATTTACGTTAAAAAGAGACAACAACAGGGCAGGTAGAGAAGCTGTTATTATTCTCAGAGCAAGTCAGTTCAGTACGCTCTGCTCCTTTGTTTACTGCGCACCGTTCCGTATTCAACTGACGTGGCTCTCGTACGTACTAACGACTTTTGGCTTGGCTTTTTGGACTGGAATCGATCTGCAAACTGAACTGACCTGGCATTATCTTGGACTACGATTGTGTGTTTTGTGACTACGATTGTGAGTTTTGTGATTTGGAGTTCTGGCGCATTTTGGACTGTTTAACGATCAACATGCCGCAACCATACACACCACAGGAATACGCAAATATGCACCTCATCTATGGAGAAACCCGATGCAATGCTAACGCTGCTAGCAGACTGTATCGAGAAAGGTACCCAAATGCTCAAAGATATCCTGATTATCGAGTGTTTATTAATGTGCATCAAGCGTTTTCGGAGGGTCGTATGCCATCCAGTAGGAGAAACGCTGGAAGACCTAGTTCGGATCGTGATGAAGAAGTTCTCAATGAGATAGAAAATGATTCGACTACTTCAGTACGCGCCATAGAAGAAGCTACAGGAATCCCGAAAAGTTCTGCACATCGAATTTTACAACGTCACAAGCTTCACCCATATCATTACAGGCGTGTGCAGACGTTGTTACCGCGGGACTATCCATTAAGAGTCACATTTTGCCGTGTGATGCTGCAAAGGCACAGGGAAGATCCCCAATTCCTGGACAAAATTCTATGGTCGGATGAAACAACATGCAAGAAAGATGGATATTTAAATCTACACAACCTACATAGTTGGAGCAATGAAAATCCGCACTTGATGAGACAAGACAGATCCCAATATCAATTCAAGGTTAACTTATGGACCGGCATATTAAATGGAAAAGTAATTGGGCCCTTTGAGTTACAAGGAAACTTAGATGGCAATAGTTATTTAAACTTTTTACAAAATGACTTGCAAGAATTGCTAGACGACGTGCCCTTAAATGATCTCCAAAACATGTGGCTCCAAAATGATGGTTGCCCAGCACACTATGCCCGCCCTGTGCGAGAATATTTAAATCAAGAGTATCCAGGGCGTTGGATCGGGCGACTTGGTCCTATCTTATGGCCACCTCGTTCACCCGATTTGAACCCCCTGGACTTCTTCTATTGGGGTTGTCTTAAAGACAGGGTCTACTCAAAACCCATTGCGTCATTGGACGAGCTTCGTCGAAATATCAGTCAGGCTGCGGATCATATTAATCGCAGAAGATATGCAAGACAAATAAAACGGTCATTTTTAAGGCGATGTCGTGCATGTATTATTGCTGGTGGCAAACAATTTGAACATTGGTTATAATGTTAATAAATTACATGAGAAATTGTTTGACCATTTATTTAAATATTAAACATTTTCCAAGAACTAATACTTTTTATTACCAGACCGTCATTTGGCCCCTGTTTAGAAATAATAGGAACATTTTTTTTTTTAACTTGTTTGCCTAGAGTATTATACCATTTTGGAATCTTGATTAGTTGCGTCAATTTATAAAAAAACTTGCCATAGTAGTGTTCATACTTTTTTTTTACACCACGATGAGTTAAAGTTGATTAAAAGTAAAAATCTTCAAAAAATTTAGGGAATAAATTAAGTTTCATTAATTTACGTGAAAAAACTAGAGGTATTCTGGATTTTTTAAGAATTGTGGTAGATAGCAGTGCTATTCAGGTTGCCTATAAAAAAAAATAACAGAAATATTTAAAAAAGTGTGGTCATGGTAGTGAAAAATATCATAAAAGGTCTCACTTTTTTAAGAATTTCTTCTTTTTTTTTATAACTTCAAAAAAAAAGAGATATATATTTTTTTTCTTTTTTTCCCCGAGTAGTCATGGGCAGGTCTATCCTCCGGTGCTGGCTTATCGTTGAATTTTGGGACATGTTGTATATATAAAAGAAAGTCATGTTAGTTACTCCACTTATAACTCAATAACGGCTGAACCGATTTAGCTGAAAATTGGCAGGGAGGTAGTTGAGAGCCAGGAGAAGGACATAGGATACTTTTTTTTTTTTTAAATACTTTTATTTACTTATAGGAGTAGGGTAGGAGTAGTGTAGGAGTAGGTTAGGAGTAGGGTAGGAGTAGGGTAGGAGTAGTGTAGGAGTAGAGTAGGAGTAGGGTAGAAGTAAGGTAGGAGTAGGGTAGGAGTAATGTAGGAGTAGGTTAGGAGTAGGGTAGGAATAGGGTAGGAGTAGGATAGGAGTAGGGTAGGAGTAGGTTAGGAGTAGGGTGGAAGTAGGGTAGGAGTAGGGTAGGAGTAGGTTAGGAGTAGGGTGGAAGTACGGTAGGAGTATGAGTGTAGGAGTAGGGTAGGAGTAGTGTAGAAGTAGGGTAGGAGTAGGTTAGGAGTAGGGTAGAAGTAGGGTAGGAGTAGTGTAGGAGTAAGGTAGGAGTAGTGTAGGAGTGGGGTAGGAGTAGGGTAGGGTAAGGGGTAGGACACCATGCGAACGATGTACGATGTACGTTTTGGAATGGGCAACTAGCTTCAACTTTCTGACTAACTGACAGACTATTTAATTTTGACAATTCAAAAGTGCCTGTACAAGGTTTAATTGAAATAAATGCTTTGAGTTTGAGTTTGAGTTTGAGTACCGCCGGGCAGCTAGAAATAATTTATATGGCAAAACAACGTTTGCCGGGTCAGCTAGTATGTATATAAAAAAAAGTCGTGTTAGTTACACTATTTATAACGCAAGAACGGCTGAATCGATTTGGCTGAAAATAGGTGGGGAGGTAGCTTAGAACCAGGAGACGGACATAGGATACTTTTCATCTTTTTTTTGTTACTTATAGCAGTAGGGTAGGAGTAGTGTAGGAGTAGGTTAGGAGTAAGGTAGGAGTAGGGTAGGAGTAGGGTAGGAGTGGTGTAGGAGTAGGGTAAGGGTAGGGTAGGGTAAGGGGTAGGACACCACGCGAACGAAGTAGCGCCGGGCAGCTAGAAATAATTTATATGGCAAAACAACGTTTGCCGGGTCAGCTAGTAAAAATGCAAAAGAATGTTTGTTTTTTGTTACACTTTCACGCTAAAACGGCTAAACGGATTTGGATGAAATTTTGCATATTGGTAGATCATGATCTGGATTAGGACATAGGCTACTGTTAATCTGGATATTCGCACGGGATCGATACTTATGCGGGTGAAAGCGCAGGAGGCAGCTAATTTACTTTAAGAATTTACTCATTATCAGCAAATCATAAAGACTAAAATACATTGGAAACTTTCTAGGTCAATACCGAAATAAATCTTTACAAACTTTAGCGTTAAATCCTGCTGACATATTTTATTTCCAATTATTGACTTAACGAATAAACTAACTATCGTAAAACAAGTTCTTATCTAAATATTCCCTTCAGAATTAACTAAGTTTTAAGACTAAATTACTAAAAGCAGTCTGTGCTGACAATAAGTAGCTACTGTACTTTATTTATTACATCTGTAGGTAAATTTTATTACCCTCGTAACTTTTTTTTTTTCATTTTCGTAGAACCAGTGGGGAATACTTATCTTATTACTGTCAAAATCAAAATCGTAAGTCATTTATTCAAATTTGGCTGAGAATCAGCACTTTTCGAACGTCAAATTACATAAGACAGTCCCCCCTAAACGTCCGCCCTTTACCACTTGCTTTCGCTGGGGAGAAAAAGTGGCTTAACAAACTCCCCAGCAGCACAACTGAGGAGGTTAGGAACAAAAAGGTATTCAAGTTGATCTAAGCAATTTTTATAAATTTTTTTTAACCATTTATTATCATGCTGGTTTTGAAATTTATAAAACACATGTCAAATGACACTCTTTGATCCAATAGCTTGTAAATGTCACTATTTGATTCAATAATTTTGTAAAATGTCACCTTTTCGCGCTAGCGCTAGCATAGCGCTTCAACAATATTTTAAAATTAATTCATTTTTTTAGGGAATATGTACCCGGTTTGAACCGACTAAAGACTCTTCAAACGTATTTCTTAAGAATATGTCACTTTTGAATTCAAGTCTTAATAATCACTGTGATTGAATAAAAATGTAACTTTTTGTTCCGGAAGCAGCAGTTCAGATCGATTTTTCTAAGAAACTAGTCACTTTTTGAACAAAATCTTGGGAGTTACAGATAGAATTTAACATTTTGAGCCGATAAAAAAAAACCGAATGGAGCAAAATCAGTAAATGTCACTTTTTACCGACTTCACCTACTATGTTCGGATGTTTGTATGTTTTTTTTTTGTTCCTAACCTCCTCAACTGTGTGTTCAGTTAGAAAAAAATATTGTGGAGGGAATTATTCGGTTAAATATAGAGAGACGCTTTGACGTCTCCCTCAATTATTTTTCTTTATTTTTATATTTCTATTTTATCTTTTTTAGGGTTCCGTACCTAAAGGGTAAAAACGGAACCCTATTACTAAGACTTCGCTGTCTGTCCGTCTGTCCGTCTGTCCGTCTGTCCGTCTGTCTGTCTGTCTGTCACCAGGCTGTATCTCAAGAACCGCGATAGGTAGACAGTTGAAATTTTCACAAGTAATGTATTTCTGTTGCCGCTATAACAACAAATACTAAAAACAAAATAAAATAAATATTTAAGGGGGGCTCCCATACAACAAACGCGATTTTTTTGCCTTTTTTTGCTCGATATCAAAAATGGCAACAGGTAGGCACTTGAAATATTCACAAAATACTCAGATGTATTTTAACTTTAATAATAAATAATAAAATTAAAATAAAATAAATATTTAAGGGGGCTCCCATACAACAAACATGTTTTTTTCGGCGTTTTTGCCTTGTGGTACGGAACCCTTCGTGTGCGAGTCCGACTCGCACTTGGCCAGTTTTTTATATATATTACTAGCTGCGCCCCGCGGCTTCACTCGCGCAAATGTCGATCCCGTAGGAATATCGGGATAAAAAGTAACCTATATGTTAACCCAGGGTGTCAGTTACCTCCGTACAAAATTTTATCAAAATTGGTTCAGCCGTTTGAGCCTGAAGAAGTAACAAACATATAAACACACACACACACACTCACAAACTTTCGCCTTTATAATATTAGTGTGATTTTTTTATTTTGTATTGCCTTTACCGTAACATAACATCACGTGTATATTCCCCGAAGGGTTAAGCAGAGATGTTCCTATATAAAACCACATTTATCCAGTTATGTTTAGAGTCCCGTGCAATAAATACAAGGGGACAAGCCTCTCGCCTTGAACCGGGCATAAATCCAGACTCTTTTGTATTACCTTTTGGTAAGATTCCTCTGTGGCATTTTTTGTATTGACCTTTGAGTTACGTGATTTTTATTCATTAATTCATTTCAGCCAAAAGACGTCTACTGCTGGACATAGGCCTCCCCCAAGTACCGCCACTTCGACTGGTTCTGTGATTGCCGCATCCAGTGGATTCCTGCGGCATTCACAAGGTCATCGGTCTACCTTGTGGGAAGCCGTCGCCACTCCTGGCCCATGGCACTGAAACGTGGTCGCTCACAAGGGCCTGGTTGGAAGGCTAAAAGTCACCCAAAGGGCAATGGTATGCTTGGAGTTTCCCTACGTGATCGAATCAAAAATGAAGAAATCCGCAGGAGAACCAAGGTAACCGACGTAGCCCGAAGAATTGGCAAACATAAGTGGCAGTGGGCAGGGCGCATTGCTCGCAGAACAGATGACCGACGGGACCGAAAGGTTGAAGAAAGGCGACGTGATTTTCAATTCAATTTAATTAATCTTTATTGCAACCCATAATGTACAGACGCCAGCACGTTAAGCTATCCGAAACTGTCAAATTTTCCCAATCAACCTTGAACCTTATACTGTAGCGAGAAAGTTGAAAATCTATTAAAGAAATTTGACAGATTGTAGTAACTTGATGTGCTGGCGTCTGTACACATACAGGTGGTAAGTATTAATCGATAGAAACAATTATGAATCCTGTCGGACACAGCAAAATATTAAATAAGTAGGAGAGAGGAAGAGAGCTTTTATCTGATTCAAACATCACATGTTATAGGTTCGTATGATGATTTAGTTTGTCTGTGTGGTGCCGGACTTAAAGAATAGCACCACCCCATACTTTCCGTGGGTGTCGTAAAAGGCGACTAAGGGTCGTACCGGAGAATGGGCAGCAGCGTTCTCTATGCATTCCACCACCATACTATACTGCGATCGCCAACCCGCCTGCCAAGCGTGGCGATTATGGCAAACCCCCCCCTCAACTTGGTGGAGGCCTCTGTCCTGCAGTGGACATCTTTCGGCTGTAATGATGATGATGATGATGATGATTAAGTGTGCCTTCATAGCAGTGCGTTACCGGCAAGAATATGTCACCTCATTTTATACTGAAACACCTAGAAAATATCCACTCACTGGAACCGACAACTGACCGAGATAGGGATAAATATTTTTGCAGTATCTGAATACAAACTAGGTAGCAAAATGGACAGTTTTTTTGCACAAAAAATATTAGGAAAAACTGAATTCATGTTCGAAAAACTGAAAGAGAATCGGTGTGCAACGTTATTGTTTTTTATTTCTTGCTCGAAAACCGGTGAATGTTTAATTTCCTTTAATTTATTAGAACGGACACACACGCTTGTGTTTATTTTTCAAGCGTCTGGCACTCGTGTGTTGCATCTGAAAATCAGCGTCAGGTGGTACACCTTGTGTTCTCATTATGCTGAGCTGAGGCCCTTTTGACATTATAATCATTGTTTTCAGTTTTATATAGTTTTTGCTGTAATGCCTATAAGCGCATTTTCCTTTTATTTTTTCCAAAAAATTTGTTGAATATTTTGGTTGAATCTACTCGTACATTTATTTGCAAATTGCCTTGATCAAAACCAAAAGATCTATCTGTCAGTACGGTTCTTTTCAGTTAGATAAAGGGAATCCCTGTAAATCGTCAAGGATAAAACGGTGAACACGGTAAGTAGCTAATGCTGGAACAGTGCAGGTTTACTCGAATAAAATACGGAAGGGCAATTTCTAGTAATTTTAAGGACGTTCACAGTTTGATCTCAGTGGCAATTAATGTCAAAAACTTGTCAAAAATGTTGGGAAATTAAAGGTAGTTTTGACAGGTTGAGAAGTTTGATCTCAGTCTCAACCTGTCAAAAATACCTCTAATTTCCCAACATTTTTGACAAGTTTTTGACATTAATTGCCACTGAGATTATCACTAGATTTTGAATGTTTTTAATTACGGGCATTGGCTTTCTGATCGCGTAGAAATATTTGGATTCAATCCATTCTGTTCAACCTCGTAATATATTATCAAGTAAGCTACTCAAAATTAAATAGACAGTTGTCATAGTATAATTATTTATTACTTCATGTATTGTGTAATTTAATATTATTACATGAGAATGAGGTTAGAATATTAATGTACCTATCACCTAAATATAAACGTGTCTTGTTTGCTTATCAGGAGTAACAGATCAAATTCAACAAACAGAGGCTGTAGTATTAATATAGGTAATAGTGTTATCCAGATTATGACGAAACTGAAAGTGGGCACGGTTTCTAATCTTAGGGTTTTGACTCCCTAGGCCTCTACATTGCAAATTCAAATGTTTATTGCTCAACACAGTACATAATAATACATTTCTAGATGTCAAGTGTATGCGCAGTCCAGTGTTGCACCAATTCAGGCATGCGAAATTATCGTTAAAATTATACTATGTCATAAATGCCAATTAATAACTTACACAATGTTTTGTTTTCTAATTAATACCATAAGAAATCTTTTAAATTACAACTAGTACCCTGTACTGTACACAGTGTCATAAATTCAGATCTATATATGTTATACAATTTCATTAATTCAAAATAATACCCTATTATAATGTCTTACTTTCAAATTAATAGGTAAGTAATGTCAGAGTATATAATGTCATAATAATTAAGTAATATCTAATACAGTCAACAAATAATTAAGAATACAAATAAAATAATTTTAATAAAATAAATCGGACCCAAGTATTCAGCATAATTATATTATGTATTATTATTATACACCCACTATCTGACAGGTATTCATTAATTGTGTAGTATGTTTTACTTATCAGTAGACTACTGAGTTGCTTCTTAAATACATTATCTGTAGTTCATAACAAAGCATTATGTAATTTATTATAAATAAGTATGTGGTGCCATTCCTAAGAAGTTGTTTTTGGAATACTTGCTCCCTAGATTCTCGTGCCAGGAACGATTCATCGAACTAAAATGTAGTTTGTAAGCTGTCTACATTATCGCATTAAGTGACAAACCTTTAAAAATAATTGTATGGTGGGAAATAAATAAATACATTTAAGTCCAGACATTTTATCATTACGAGGCGTCAGTCGGTATTGGGCATATTTTCTTCGAAAATAATTTTATTTTGCAGACAATGCGACCTGTCATATGGGGCGTGTGACATGAGGCAGAACTAATTTTAGCGAGGTGAGACCTTTATGTGATATCAGGTAGATTTTGATGTTGTTCGCTTTGTCCCGTTTACCGTACATAAGTATATAAAATGTCTTTGGTATAAGGTGAGGTAAATGATGTCATTTACCTCACGAAATAGATCATGAGACTTTAAAGACGTTAGACCATATGGTCTAACCAGTGTGGTCCAGGGATATAATAATGTGCCTTACGTTAAGCGTCTGTAAGTAGGTGCATACATTATTTAACTACCGCTACTTTCCATTAAATCCAATTGGTAGGAAATACTTTGGGCCCGAGGGGACCGTGGCTAAATATAAACAGCCGCATAGGTCGATCGATCATGTTAAGCTACGCTTACCGCGTTTGGTCTGTGGATATTGACCATCTTTATATACCAAGACCCCTCCGTGCCTCGGAAAGCACGTTAAGCCGTTGGTCCCGGCTGTTATTCGCGGATCTTTGACAGTCATTACGGGTAGTCAGAAACCCGAAAGTCTGATATCCAGTCTTACCAAGGGGTATCGTATTCCCAGTAACTGCGTTGTGGAGGTCACGTAGGCAGTCGATCCATGAAAAATACTGGTATTTAGCTGCATCCGTTTAGACTGAAAGCCGACCCCAACATAGTTGGGAAAAGGCTACGCAGATAGATGATGACGGTAGGACATAATTTAGAGGAAATGGGTTCCATAACGGTTGTGGTCCTCTCAGGATAAGACAAGAGTGATGTTAAACTATTTGGCACGTATTTAATTAAACCTCTAGTAGTTCCCATTTTGCGCTCCTAAAAGTAGAATTGAACACTGTAATAAAATTATTGCGTCTCTTTTTGTGAACCCCAAATAATTCCTTTTCTGGGGTCCTAAAAACACTAAATAGCCAAAGTAACTGCGACTAACTTGGATGTAGCGGTAGCCGGCAGCTGCAGACGTTAAAAAGAGGCTCAATTATTTGAAAAAGTATGCATCATTAGAAGCGCAAAATTTTTTTAGGGGATTATTAATTTAAAAGAATGCCCATCATTAGAAGGTAACAATGTTTTAGAGGATCACTTAAATATTTCCCATTCTATTTTCAAACGTAGGTACTGCAAAAAAAAAAAAAAAAAAGGTACTGCACTTGTTTTACGCTACTTACAATTCTACACAACCATTAGTTTATTCATGAACACCCACGACGAGCGTAAACTTAAGGCGCGTCCCCCTTACGCGCGCACTTGATTAATGTCATTGCTCGCACTCTCACCACACGGTAAATCTTTACGAAAGCACTGGGAACGAATTTACCGCATGTTTGACTCCTTTACTTCGCCATAGGAACAATTTACAAGACCACTAAGGACAATTTTGTTGGGAATCGATTTTGTAAATGGTTTTGGAAAGTTTTGAGGTGGGGAGGATAAGAAGGGGATTATCCCTTTTTCTCTTGAGAATAGTGAAGGTTGGATGCTTAGATTGAGTATACTGTCAGTGTTGCCTTTTTTGACGTTCTTAGAGACGATTCAGGCATTTTCTAGCCTTTTCCCAACTGTGTTAGGGCCGGGGTCCATTCTAACCGGTTGCAGCTGAATACCAGTATTTTACATGGAGCGACTGCCTTTCTGACCTCCACAATCCAGTTACAGGGTAATACAATACCTCTAGGTAAGACTGATTGTCAGATTTTCGGGCTTCTGACTACCCGTAACGACTGTCAATGATAAACGAATGATAGCCGGGACCAACGGCTTAACGTGCTTTCCGAGGCACGGAGGGGTCTCGGTATGTAATGATGGTCACCCATCCACAGACCAACCGTGGCAAGCGTAGCTTAACCTGATCGATCGGCCTGTGCCTGTGCGGCTATTATTATTTATTTAATGTGTATCATTAGTTAGTTTATAAACTTCGATCAACAATAGGTAGCACTAGATTAAGAATTAGGAACAAAAACGCATCGCTTAAGTGGCCGGGTTTCATAGAACTCGATTATAAACCTTAACGCTTTTATTAGCTTCACTTGTAAAGTTGTAACTAAGTAACTAACAAACAAACTAATAAAAAGAAGTAAAATACTTAAGTTCTTAATTTTTTTTAAATAAGAACAAATATAATTATAAATATATATAAATATAATTGCTGCTTTTTTTTTATTTAATGCTTAGTGCATTAAAAAAAAGAGAAAAAAAAGGTTGAAAAAACTATGATGAAGTATAAGATCACAACATTAATATTGTGGTCTTATTTTTTAGGCCGTTTTTGATGCGCTCATCGGAAATCTAGTACCTACTATTGTTGATCGAAGTTTATAAAGTACCTAATTAGAAGTTAGAATAGGTTTGCTACTTCCAAAGGTTTTTGAAGTAAAAACTTCTTTAAGCGCGTCGGGCACTTTTTGAGATGGGTAAAAACCATTGATCCCGCGCCACTGTTACCGTAAGCTACACCGCGCGTGTTTTATTTATACGATGATTAAAAAAATACCCACTTCGGATGTGTTCGGCTGTCCTCGCGATGTACTCGATTTTAATGTAAATCCGATATGTCAGTGAGTAATGGCAAAGTATTCTGTTTGTGTTTTGTTTTCACTTCTTATACCGGCACTCCCGGAGTGCCACTGTTTTTTTTTATACACGTTGGCAGGGACATCGTCGCGCAAACTGTAACCATGTACCTATTCAGTGCATGATTCTGAACCTGCTTTGAAATTCTTGTCGGTAATTTAAAAAAAAAATAGCCGTTCCATACATTTTGACCTGATTACTCTCCGGACGTGACGTCCCATCGGATTGTGAGCGTGAGGGAAGAGAGAGTGCACCTGTGTCTGCGCAAAAACTTGTGCAATGCAAAATGTGCAAAAAAACAAAATCTCCCGGCTTATTCCGTTTATCCACCCCAAAGAATCCACCCTAAGCCTATAAATTTTGTTTATCTGATTAGGCCTAGGGTGGATTTTCGGACATGTGTTTCTGCGTATCCACCTTAAGGTAAATTTTTTGGGGTGGATAAACGGAATAGCCCAATCTCCCGCGCCGAAAGCTTCGCTGTGATTGGTCGCCATGGCCGAAATTTGGCCTGGATCGGCCTGGAGGACTATTTTAGGAAGATACTAAACAAAACCTAAGTCAAACAAGAAGACAATTTAAGTTATAATGTCAAATATTATTCAGTTACTGTGTATAATATTCCTATTTAATTCTCTGTGGATTGGCTAAATTCGTTGCTTCCGAAACAAGGTTCTTGCATAAATTATACCGCGGCTTAAGTAGGGTGAACGCATTTATTATGGTAATCGACTCGTCAAGTAAAAACATTCGTATAGAATATTTATTGGTACCGTCACCTTTGATATCTATGGTAAGGCATTTTCTTTATTTATGCGTGTTCGAGGACGAGTTTAATTAAATGAGTGGGTAAAACGAGAAGTGGGTATATTGTAGCCAAATAAATTTAATTGAATACCTTCCTTTTTTACTATAGGTAATTTAATTCTCGGACTAAAATTGAGGCCTAATTTTGGGAAAGAAATTGAGGTTGTCTATAAATATACCTAGACATCCTCAATATTTTTCTAGGTACAGCTCCTTGGTAAATAGTTAGGAGCCGTAGCTTAACAGACCAGTGACCTGTTTTCCTTTTCCGAAGTTTGTATTCACACAAGAAAATCGAGGACGACAAACAGCCATACATCCTCTATGTACAGAAACACCTATACTACAGTTATCTGCCATAGGAAAACATCGTGAGGAAACCGGCATGTCCTAGAACAAAAAATTCGAAGACATGTGACATCCACCAACCCACACTGGGCCCGCGTGGTGGACAACGGCCCACTCTCTCTCACAGAGAGAAGGCCACAGTCCCAGCAGTGGGAACATTACAGGCTGATTATGTACCAACACTAAAGCCATAGCCAATCAGCGTCAAGTTTTGCTCCCCAAAGAAATAAACTAAAATAAAGCTATATAAAAATAAAATAAACCACCAACTAACAAAGAGTAATCTTCTACATAAGTCAAAGAAATGATATACAGTATGTTTACCTGCGAGTAACTAAATACGTCATTTAGTCTGACGCGACTAAATAAATGGCTAGACTTAGTCTCAGCAAATAGTTCTATGTGAGACATACTGATACAAATTAGATTAATTAAACCAGGCTTTTGTTGGCGTACGGCTGAAGTCAAAAGGGAATGGAGGTAATTTATTATACAGGGTGGTTGTAAATAAAAATTACTTTGTAAGGACATATTTCTCTTCTTAAAGCTTTTTTGTAGACTCGTTTTAACTTATAAGCTAGATAAATGAGAAAAGATGCAATGCTTATTTGTCTGTACGCTTTGCCTCAACTTTTACAATTAAATACGATTTTAATTTGAATGCTGGAGGTACTAATTTAAAATCGTCCAATCACTTACTGCAGAAAACATCCAAAATTGGTAATTTCACAAAAATAAAAGTAATATAATGGACATAAAAATAATATAATAGAATCTGATGTCAGCCTAGTCTTTGCCAGGAGAATTAGTTATGCAGCATAATATTATCCACTTCCTAAAAATTTGTGACGTCATTAAAACACAGAAGATTGTTGCGACTCATTTACTAATAAGGGTCTTACATGACCTAAGCGCGGTCACTGTCGGACTGCCTAGAAAAGAAAGAGAAGTGCGGTGACACAACACTGGTAATTTATTGCAAAATATGAATCTGTTTACAAAAAATCTATTGTTTGGACTAAATAATTAAAACACTAGTGCTTTAGTATGTAGCTTGTAGAATAATCTGACAAAAAAATCAGAATGATTGTATGTATATTAGTATGGTTTTTATTGTAAAAAGAAAGTTTTTAGAGGTATATTCATATTTTTTTTTCTATCGTATCTAAGTAATTTGTTTTATTATGTTTTCAACATAATATCTAACTATTATATTCTGGAGAATTTCATATATTTTTCTGATTTTTTTACTGTAATCTTCTTCTTTTCTTCTTCTGTAATTTTGTTACTTTTATTGCTTCTAAAACTTGCGTTTTTTGCGTTTAGGTCCTGTTATCCCCTTAAAGGGCGCATTCCACCAAACTTTTACACCTAGAATAAGTCTTATCCTGAGTATACATTTTGAAGTTTTGACAGGTTTTTCATACTAGAACTGTCAGACGTCAATTTTATTCCGCGAATAAAAGATATCTGACAATGGTAAAATCAGCCCTTAGTATATTACGAACTAACAGCTCAAAAATAAACTGCATCGTTGAAATAGTAATAAAATACTTGGAACTATTCTACTGTCTTTGATGAAACATCGTAAAATCTACACACAGTTTCGGGTTCATTTTTCACATTGTTAACTTTATACGCAGTCCATAAAGTACGAACTTTACGTGTTTTCGTTTACCTAACAGGAAGCGCTCTCATAAAACTATTCAAAAAGAATGTATTTATGAGAACACCGTCCTTGGTTTTTTTTACCTTTTTGTGAGGTTGGTACAGCGTGTATCAGAAATGTGTTCGATCCCATACATTTGGGTCAAGTAGATATTGAAATATGACACAGCTGATTACTTTTTCACGACTACGATGTTGGTCCCAACGAGAAAGTGGTTCAGTTTGATGGTCCGTACAACACCCTTGAATATGACTACACATTTCTGTTACACGCTGTAAAATACTGGAATAGCCCCCATTCCGATTGGACGCATTCACAGACACAAACGTTTTAATTTTGATATCTCTGCAAAAACCAGAACATCATAGATCATGATAATTCGAACGTGACCGCGGATTTCAAAACATATGACGCAATAAATATTGTTGAATTATTGTCCAAATAAAATTGATTGTGATCACGAATGCGATATCTATGCACAAGTAGACTACCAGTCAGATTAAATATAAAATTGTACTAACTATGCCATATAATAATAGTGTTCTATTTTCTAATTCCGTCAGCCCAGGGTTTTAATCTGAACGAAGAAATTACAGAAAACTGTATAGCATTAAAGCTAGTCTAAGTATAATTAGGTATGTTTTCTTAAGTTACCTAACCTCGAGCAATCTCGTGGCAGGCTTAAAAGAAAAGCCTGTGTTGAAATTGCTAGCTTGAAGTTAAGAAGAAAACATAAGCACAATAGATAAGTATAGTACAGAAAATGTACACTATGAAATGGCGGCCAGGAAACTCCAATGTAGAAACGGTAGCACATCAAGCTACCCGAAACTGTCAAATTTTCCCAATCAACCTTGAACCTTATACTGTAGTGATAAGGTTGAAAAAATATTAAAGTTTGACAGATTGTAGTAGCTTGATGTGCCGTCTGTACAAATTAATAAAACAATTTCTCTCAGTTATACATTTGAATAAATTATTTATAACCAAAAGGCTAAAGGAGCCATAAAAACGTGTTAATTACTAACACTGGCCTTAAACTTCAAAAGGACACTACAAAATTAATATTAATAAATTGAAATGATTTTATAAATTGATATCTACTTTCTCGTTGGTCGGGACGTCTGTAAGGATGCCGAAGAAAACCTTTATTTGTAGGTATAGTACAAAATAAATTCTTACAACGTCAGCCCACGCAAGAATGGAGTATCTCAGGAAACTATGTCCGAACTCCGAAGTATGCAGGGTGCCAGGGAGTGCGGCACGCCAACTGTAAGCATGAATTCAGGACATGATTCTAGACATTTTTGAAGTGAAAACTTCTTCGAAAAAGTGTAACTACAACGCCGCTAGCGTTGTAGTTACACTTTTTTGTGTAAAAACTATTCGTGGGTTATACAAAAAAAAATGCTGTTTCATAGAAAAATGCAATACCTACCTACGCAGTCAAAATATATGGAACAGCAACCAACGATAAACAACTCTGGGTGTCCAAAGTCATGTACAATGGTTACAATTTGCGCGTGGGTGTCTCTGCCACCCTGTATACAAATTACGCATTCATGTTATAGTAAAAGTGCACAGTGTTGCACACCCCCACCCTATTTCAAGTTAAACAAATATCAACTGCATTTCAATCATAATTAAGTTGATTTCAGAGTGACTAGCACTATTGAAAAAGTTATAAATTTTTTTGAAGTTGTACCGTAAACTGAACTTTATTGTGTACGAATTACAGTTATTTTTCTATTAATTCATATTTGTTTACATTTATGGCAAATAAATCGCGAACACAGATTAGATACTTTGCCAGTTATTTTGCTCCGGATTTCTTTGGCTAACTTACTCAAAGGGACAACTTAATTTTCGGGCACATTCTTATTGAAATGGAAGATTCTTGGGGATGCTAAAAGTATTTAGGAATGTAAAACTTGAAATTGTTCATCATCAAGACGTGTGGGTTTCTGGAGAAATATTGGTAACAATCACTTCCTTTTAGATTCTAATGCTAAATATGGACTAATTTGGGTATCTTATTGGTAAGTCTAATTTCCTACGAAATGTAGCGGGAAATCTTATGAGTTCGCGTCACAGATATGCTAATGTTAACAGTATATCTATAGCTATGGGTATGATGTATCACGTTTCGTCAGAATTGAAAGCATATATATTTTAATGTATAAGTGATATATCTAGTCTAGTGTTATTTGTGTTTACGTGTGTTTTTGTCTAGTGTGGTGTACATAATAAAGAGAACTCTATTCTGTTCTATATAATACATATCTCATCGTATGCTGCACCGGTTGACGTCACCACGTCATCGCCGGTTGTCGCTGAAAACCTGCGCAAGGAGGTCGTAGCATTAGGCTGCCCGCCCACGTCAGACTTTTTGTAGGACCGATAATCGGGCCGATTTAGTTAACTTCATTATTTCTGACCTACTTTTTGTAGGACGTGTGCGTTGCATTATTGATATCAGTGTGTTCTATTTTTCTCCTACAAAAAATCGGCCACCGATTATCGGACGTGGGCGAGCGGCCTTATGTTGAGCGATGACCGTTTTGCGTGGATGTGACGCATATTTTCCCCAACGTGTTCTTTTTGTATTTCTGCAGTGCGATTCTGTAACCATCTCACCGTGAAAACTTAGGTGAAGTGAGCATGGAGTGAGATAGTGTCAATTCCAAGCAAAAACAAACTCACATCACCTAGGTTTTCACGGTGAGATTTTTACAGAATCGAATAAAAGTAATTTCTTTATGATTTTTTTTGATACGAAAATTAATTTGCGCGTCTCATTTTTAAGGAAATTTCTCGCCGGCTGGTCGTCACTTCACGTGGCCAGAGGGCTGGGTCGTTCTTTGGCCAAAGAATTAGCATTGCCAGTCAACGTGGCAATGCTGCTAGTCTTCTGGGCACGTTACCGGATCACAGCGATGCGGACGAGTATTTCGACGCCTAAGTGTCCTTTGTTTTTGTATTTATGTGTATAGAAAGTTAGTTAGTCATTTAATTTAGTATCTAGTGTAAATAGGTTACTTATATTTTGTCTAAATAAATGTGATGACTGTACTTACTTGTCATAAAGAGCAAACTTACATAATGTGGATAAGACAAAGATTAAAACAGAAGACGATCCAGGAGGGGATCGAGGTGGGGGGTGGAGGGGGGTTCAGGGGATCAGACCGGAATAACTCATAAAAACCACAACTGTTATTTCATAGTTTTAAAATTATGTGTGATCAGTTGATGAATAATTCAGAGATTGCTGGTAAACCTAAAATTGGTAACTGTGTAAGACCGAGACTGCTGTGATCTGTAGCGGTATCTATAACGCCACATGCGAACAACGTGTCATACTGACGTCACGCAAAATGATGCATCTCGCAAGCAGAGTTTAGCGCGCAACTAGCATTGATACAACGGTCCGACATGAATCATCGGGCAGTTGTCCGCCAGACACAACACCCGTCTGGTCGGAGGATCCTCCCTTCTCTATAGAGGATGAATGAAATAAATAAAATAATGTTTTCACTTTTGTCGGCAGTCCCCATGAAAAAATAGGTAGTCATACCTATATTTTTAATGCTCAGAATCATCATTTAATTCTATCAATTCTAAACTTACCTAAAATGCCAATTTTCAGTATGAAACTGGCGATAACAATACGACGACGACAAAGTTACGGTCGTTAGAAAATTCACATACCTACTACATTTTTCTTAAAATTTGCCTTTCTAAATGACAATATCGGTTAATTAACATTCTTTGTTTTAAAAACAAGGTGAACCGTGCATCAATAGATAAACATTAACCTTGATCTATTTATTTCTAATTTGTTAAATTGTTAAATTACAATATTTATATACAATACTTACCAAGGGGTATCGTTTACACAGTAACTGGGTGGTGGAGGACAGATAGGCAGTCGCGATTTAAAATAGATACTTGAATTCAGCTGCATCCGGTGAGACTGGAAAGCGACCCTAACTTGGTTGGCTTAGTTTTTATTTGTTATGGGTTTGCTCTTGACTCTAGTCTAGGTCAGAGGTGACACAGACAAAGTCGACGATGGAATGAGCTTACCCAGAAGAAGCCTGTTCACTCTTACTTTGAAGAGATTCGGGTTGTATGCGCTCGGAAACAGACGCAGTCAGAGAGTTCCACTCTTTTGCTGTGCGTATTATTAAGGACATTTGAAAACGCTTAGTGCGAATTGGTGGCTTAGATCAACTAGGTAGGGATTGTAACTTGCAGTGTGTCTTGATGTCCGAAGGTAGAAGGGGGCCGGTGGAATGAGGTCGTGGAGTTCTTGGGCACACTCACCAAAGTAAAATCTGTAGAAGATCGACAGGCAGGCAACCTTGCGGCGATGAGCCAAGCTGTGAAACTTGGCATCCACCAGTTCTACGTCGTCAATGAGCCTCTTAGCTCTGCGTTCCACCGAGTCAAGCGCGGCAAGTTGGTATTTCGCTGAGACATCCCAAAGGTGGCTGCAAGGCTATGTAGTTTGATAGTTTTTTTTTTAATAGCCTACGCTGTCACACTCCTGGGCATACGCCTCCCTCCACTCCCACTTCCATCTTTCGCGAGCCTGCGCTTGATTCTTAAATGACAATATTTTGAAGGCAAGTCTTACAACTTCTGAAGAAAGTTGAGGGTTTGATCCCGAAGGTCCGGGATCCTAATAAGAAAGCTTACTGAGCAGGCTCAGGGCGTTGAGGCAGCTGAAAAGGCATAAGCATCTGGCACTGAAATCATAAAATAGCCATCTTGGAAAAATAAGTAAGTACGAAAAATTCTGGTTAAAATCAAGCGATAACTAGACTTAACTACTTAGGTATTTCGAGTATTTGAAAGGCATTAAATTCTCAGACAATTTTTATTAACAAAAAAAGGTAGCTTAGGTATGCCAAGAAATTCTAAAGATGCTTCTAAAATGCAAAGCAGAATTCCGCACGAGATTCTATTAATATTGTGAACGTGAAAGTTTGTATGTCTGGATGTTCGTTACTCAAGCAAAAACGGCGGAATGGATTTGGATAATTTGGCACAGAGATAGTTATAATCAATAATAATATACAGGGTTATTGGTAAAATATTAACAACCTCTTAAGAGGTCATTGTACTCATCATTATGAACAACTTTTACTATGGGACCAAACCAGAAATCGCGAAAAAAAATCAGCTGTTCCCTACATTTTGACGAGTTGTACGAACATAAATGTAGGGAACAGCTGATATTTTTTTCGCAATTTCAGATTTGTACCCATAGTAAAAATGGTTCATAATGATGAGTACAATGACGTCTTAGGAGGTTGTTAATGTTTTACCAATAACCCTGTATAAGTGTAAAAATTACTTATAATATCATTGGATAAAGGTAACCTGGATAATTTCCGACTTCCACGCGAGCGAAGCCACGGAATACCTAGACTTTTATAATTGTATTTGCATGATAACCTGCACCCTAATTGCGTAACTATCAATCTCAATCTGAATCATTTTGAAGCATATTGCTAATCCATTGCTGCATATGTTCGAAAAATTTGGCAGCTCAGCAATGTAAATAACGCAACGAATGTTGAACTGCCAAAATGAAACCCATTCCTACTAATAGTCATCATCTGCCCAGCCTTTTCCCAACTATGTTTGGATCGGCTTCCAGTCTAACCGGATCCAGCTGAATACCAGTATTTTACATGGAGCGACTGCCTATCTAACCTCCACAACCCAGCTGACTACCCGTAACGACTGTCAAAGATCCACGAATGACAGCCGGGACCAACGGCTTAACGTGCTTTCAGAGGCACGGAGGGGTCACATTATGTAAAGATGCCCACCCATCCACATACCAACCGCGGCAAGCGTAGCTTAACCTGATCAATTGACCTGGGCGGCTGTTATTATTTTGCCACGGGCCCTACTGATACAATTATCCCGCCGGAGAAAAGGTAAATAGATGATTAAATATGGGTACCTCTCACCTCACCATTTTTAAAGTCAAAAGAAACTGGGGTACCCGTGTCCTACCCACATTAGTATTTATTATACTTAACTTTTAACAACTTTCTTTTCTGTTAAAAATATCCCATCTTCTACCACCTAATAAAAATGATTAATTAATTTGAGCAGTACGGAAACAGAATGGCAAGAAAAATGTTACACCCAAATTCCTCTAGATGAAAAATTTTGTATTGTCGAGTTTGTTCCAGAAACAAATTGGGGCGTGCATTGTAGGGTCATTAGCAACTGCAATAGAGTGACTGATACAAAACCGCGGGGAAATGTTGTGGATTTACGCGGCGACATTTTGTTTTGCTGAGTCTATATCTACTAGATACGTTTATATTATCGACCAAACATATATATTTTTTTAACAAATGTTTTTCTTACAATCACCGCAATTTATTGAGTCACAGTTTGCAATTAGACATAATGATTATCTGGCAATCAACTTGCTTTCTTATTCTGCCAATCATGTTTAGGATTCCGTTACCCAAAGTGTGCCATGACAACAGTCCGCTGTCTTTCCGTCCGTCCGTTCGTCCATCCGTCCTCCCGTTCATCCATCCGACCATCGGTCAGTCCTCATACGAAACTTCATACGCATAAGCAAGATACAAAGGTCTAAAAAGTTACTTAAGAACATTTGCTTATGAGTATGAAGTTTCAATTATAATCGGTTCATTCATTTCGAAAATCAAGGGCTTGAAAGTTTGTATGAAATGCCGTACGTCGTAAATGCTCTTTACTTCCACAAAATTCAAGGTGACATCTTTATTTTCTTTGATAATCTTATTTATTCTTTTGTGTAAGTACATACGTGTTAAATAGGCTTCACGCGTTGATAAGAAAAACGGTTTAACGAAAATATTCCTTTTGTTAATGGGTTAGATATTTGATTTATTTCTGTGACGCACCAAAACTTAAGCCTGGCATAGTATTCTAATTATTGTTGTGCGTGAAAGTATTTCGGATGGTTCCTTCAACGTGATTTTTTTTGGGACTGGAACGACCGCCATTTACGAGTAGGTACCTGATCATTATAATAAACATCATCATTGAGGTATGTATCACACTAATATTATAAAGGCGAAAGTGTGTGAGTGTGTGTGTGTTTATATGTTTGTTACTTCTTCACGCTCAAGCGGCTGGACCAATTTTAATAAAATTTTGTATGGAGGTAAAGTCCCCGTCACGAGAAGCTATAAACTTTGTAAATAAAGAACTTTATACTAAAGTTCAATAAGTAATCCTAAATTCAATCAACTCAATGTAACGTACGTGTAATACGAAACTAACGGTCAATTTCACTTGGTCGGATTTGTGGTACTGGAACGCGTCTGACTCATGGAACTTAAACATTTGGGCCGCCATCGCCATTTTGAAGTAAGTTACAGAATACTCAGAATCGTCTGACGGCAGCAATTAGATGTGAGACCTTAATTATATCCCTATATAAAAATAAAAATCATTACAAACTGTTTTTTTTTTTTTAATTTGATCCAAAAGTTGCGAACCCGTGAATGTGTGTTTACATAATTTATACCTTCTCGTGACGGGGACTATAGCTGACACCCTGGATTAACATATAGGCTACTTTTATGCGTTTTTATGGGATTATGTCATGGGAGGAATTATGTCATAAGAATAACAGACAGTCCGCTGTGCAGGGCCTGCATGGGGGATGACGAGACAGCGGCACATGTGCTTCTAAACTGCCCGGTGGTCGACACGTACAGGGCAAAGTACTTCGGTGACCCAGGTAACCTACGTGAGACGGTCAGTAATATCAAGGCGTTGCTGGCCTTCCTTGAGGAGCTGGGGTGGATCGAATAATCGATTTTCCCACCCGTAGGTACGCAAAATACGCGCATTGACGTGGAGTTGCGGAAAGCAGCCCGTATTACCTATTACCTATTATTAGGGTACTTTTTTATCTCGATATTCCCACGGGACCGACATTTACGCGGGTGAAACCGCGGGGCGCATCTAGTGTGTTATAATAATTATATATCCTTCTAAAACGTCCCTTTCCGGCTTTCCTAGTCAAATATTATTATGCCTTGTAAATTATCATAGCTAGTTCAGAAATAACGACGAAATGTGACATAAGTAATCAAAATACAGACAAATTGAATAAGGCAATCTGAATAATTGAATATCAATTATAACTTTGTAACACATACCACGCCCCCAATAATTACGTATCTACCTACCTAATTAATTATTGAGTTACATTTTCTCCAGGGAATATTACCCTGGGAAAATAGCTTACCATGTATTTGTGTATTTAATCGAACCTCAATTAATTCCCATTTTACTTTCCATAAAATATTATTGAACACTCTATCGGGCCATTTCGATACGGCCCGCGATCACAATATATCACAGATAAAAATGTTTTTTTTTTTAGAGATTTTAGACTGCACTCAATGTTTCTACGCAGATTTAAAAATACGCGCACTTTACTTAAAAGTAATTTCAAGAGTAGCGCCTGACAAGACGAGTGAGAGAGTGTTAGTTATGCTTTTCTCTCTCTCTCATGCGCGCGCGAAGTCGTCTTCTATTTCGTCCGTGCAGCTAACGCATACTGCGCCCCTCCCTCACCCTCTTTCTTACTTTTGGTATGATTTGTAACAACTACACACATCAAAAGTGTCTAGGGATCAAGCATTTTTATGCGGATTTCTTGAGATTGAGATGTGGCTTTGTAATAAATTTATGATTTTATAAATTTATATGGATCCTTTTTGGTGCATTTCATAATTTGAATCAGGAACTGTGAATCAAATTCGAGTAAAAGATGAAAATCAGCTGTCAATATTTTCCCTATAAAAACATACAACGCATTGAAGACATTATTAGTGCTACTGTTTCCCTACTACTGATTAAAACCAACGTTATTATGGAGCGGCGACGTCACTTAAGCAGGGAAGAAATGCTCAGAGCCGTGGGAATGATAGAAGCTGGTTCCCGGCAACGTACTGTGGCTTTAGCTCTGAATACAAGTCAGAGTGTTATCAGTCGACTTTGGACACGTTACCGAAGCACTGGTACCGTGGCTGAGCGCCATGGAGGACGGTATCGCTGCACCACACGGAGACAAGACCGATACATTCAAATCTTAACTCGAAGAGCTCCAACAATAACCGCCATGATGTTAACCGTGAGGCTTCATCACTCTTCAGGGAACTTAATTAGCGACCAAACAGTCAGAAACCGCTTGCATGAAGTTAACCTTCATTCCCGAAGACCGCTACGGGTACCACCTATAGCAATGCACAATCGTAGGATTCGATATCAATGGGCTCTTGAACACAGAAATTGGGCAGAAGAACAATGGCGTTTCGTGTGCTTTTCTGATGAGTCTCGTTTTGGTATGAGACCGGATACAAGACGTATACGACACTGGAGAACCCCTGGACGCCAACAGCGATTAAAATCCTGCCAGGAAGTCCATCCTTATAGTGGTGGAACCATCATGGTATGGGCGGGTATTTGGATCGGCGGAAGAACTGAGTTGATTTGGATCAGAGGCAACCTCAACGCTCAAATTTATGCTGAGACGATTGTGTCAGACGTCATCGTTCCTCTACAAGTGCAAATCGGTCCCTTATTTCAGTTAATGCATGATAATGCACGACCGCACACCGCAAGAGTTGTAAGACAGACTCTCCCCGCAGCTAACATCAATGTCCTGCCCTGGCCTGCTCAGTCGCCAGACTTGAACCCGATTGAGCATGCATGGGATATGCTACAGAGAAGAGCTCTGCCGAATATGGAGGGTATCCAGTCGCAAGAAGACCTTTTTTTGTTGTTGCAACGAACATGGGCGGCCATTCCACAGCGTGATTTGGATGAACTCATTTTGAGTATGCCAAACCGATGTTCTTGTGTTGTTAGTGTTCGCGGTAGAAACACGGATTATTAATTGTTTAAGTTACCCAATAAAATTTTAAAGAAAACTGTTATTTCAGTCTTTTTTTCGAACTTTTGTGTTAGTGGTTCAAATGTCAAAAATCCCTTTATTAGGAAAATGGCAAATTTCTTTATTAATGCAAAGGTGACTTGGTTTATCGTTACTGTGACAAACGAAAACACTTTATTTGATGAATCCTTAAAGAAAATTTTAATTAATATCAATCAGGAGAAAAGTTATTGCAAAAATATATGTTGATCCCTAGACACTTTTGATGTGTGTATATATAACTAAATAAATAAAGATGTTAAAATAATTTAGTATGTTTTAGTATTTTAATTTGAACCTGGCCCGCCTACACGTTCTAAATCTAATATATGGCCCTCTGCAAAATTGAGTTTGACACCCCTGCTCTAATGCTTTCTATTGTGGGGACCTAAAAATACTAGGTATAGCCGCGATAAACTTGGATGTAGGTGTTGGTCATAGTTCTTACCTAAGCTGAGGTTCTACTCTCTAAGTCCGTTATCGAAGATAGGGCCCATCCAAAAACAAGAGCGTCAATTTTTTTTTCAGACTTGTAAAACCACTTCGGTCGTAATGACAACTGCCATTCCTTCTTAGTTCGGAAAGCGAACTAATCTTATGTCCATAAGTGATAGCTAGGAAATCCCCGTGATTTCGGCCCAAACTAAACTACAGACTTTGTGACAGACTTCGGGGTATCCTATCTTAGTTACTGCAACCAACTGTGATAAAAGGTCAACTATTTAAAAAGAGGGTCATTTATTTTAAAAAGTGTGCATCTTTAGAAGCCGAAACAGTTTTTAGTGGTTTAATAATAAAAAAAGTGTTCATCATTAATAGATCAATAATTTTTTATGTTACTAAGTACTATTACCCCATACTTCCCGTGGGTGTCATAAAAGGCGACTAAGGGGCGTACCGGAGAATGGGCAGCAGCATTCTCTATGCATTCCATCACCATACCATACTGCGATTGCCAACCCGCCTGCCAAGCGTGGCGATTATGGCAAAGGGGCCTCCCCAAAAGGGGGGGGGGGGGGGGGCTTTTCGGGGAGGCCTATGTCCAGCAGTGGACGTCTTTCGGCTGAAATGATGATGATGATGAAGTTTTTTTTGTTGCACTGGTTGACGTCATCACGTCAACGCCGGCTGTCGCTGCGACCAAACCAGCGCTGGGGCTGTCTCGTATGAGGTCTAAGCATTATGCTGAGCGATGGCCGTTTTGCGTGGATATGACGTATGTTTTCCCTAACTTGTTATTTTTTTTGTTTGTGTTCTTTTTATCCGACTTCAAAAAGGAGGTTCTGTATTCTTATGCGTCATGTTTGCCGCAAATAAGTACATTATTTTTCTTTCTTTCTTTTTTAGAGGATCAGTTAAATATGCACGAGCAAATATCCATGAGCAGTGGTAGCCAAGTGGTAACGGCCGCGACTTACAAATTGTAGGTCGTAGGTTCGAACCCAGACAGGCGCTTTACTTTGTGTAAATTATTTCATCACCACTGCTCTCAAAACGGTGAAGGAAAACATCGTGAGGAAACCGGCATGTCCTAGAACCAAAAATTCGAAGACATGTGATATCTGCCAATCCGCATTGGGCCTGCGTGGTGGATTACGGCCCACTCCCTCTCACCGAGAGGAGGCCTTTGTCCCAGCAATATATAGGCTGATTATGGTTATGGTTAGTTAAATATTTAACAAATAAATTACCTTGGGGAATTTAATTCCGGGTAACACCCTGGTGATCCTACCGTGACTAATAAATAAAACACGTGTCGCTTACAGCTATGGGTTAATAAGAGTACCATTATAAAACTAATCGCTTTTGACCACTAATGGCGGAAGTATTAAATATTATGATAGCGTGACCCAATAATTATCATTAATGGATCTAATTTTACCGAGAATGTTGTGCTTTGAAATCCTTTTAAACTAGTTTAAAAATCAAACTGATGATACAGGAACTGAAAGTTATATGGCTTTTTAGCGCGTAGATTTTGGTAATTATCTTTCTAAAGACACACACATACACACATCACAAATCGCCTGTACCTTTTCCTCAAGAGTGTAGGTAGAAGCCAACAGCAACAATCTACCTACAGAGTAAATATCTGAAATTCACTGACAGACAATGCACATCCTAATTAAGCTTTACCGCTGTGTCTAGAAGCATGAAATTTTGCACAAGAATCCATACTAATATTCTCCTGAATCCATACTAATATTGTCCTCGTCTGTTACCTCTTCGCGCTTAGACTGCACAACCGATTTAGATGAAATTTGGTTAGAGATAGTTTGAGTTTCAGGAAAGGACATAGGATAGATTTTATCCCGATATTCCCACGGGGTCGACACTTATGCTGGTGAAACCGCGGGGCGCTGCTAGTTTCTTATATGTATAATGAAAGTGAGCAATAAGGATTTATAAAATTCTTCCCATAAAGGGGTTAAATAGGGGATGATAGTT
The DNA here is from genome assembly GCA_916614155.1 of Mesoligia furuncula. Taxonomy (NCBI): domain Eukaryota; kingdom Metazoa; phylum Arthropoda; class Insecta; order Lepidoptera; family Noctuidae; genus Mesoligia; species Mesoligia furuncula. The sequence continues at coordinate 23,789,619 of OU744800.1, read as the reverse complement.
TCTATGGAATTTGTCTTTTTTGCTGATGGAAAATTTCATCGGGCGGCGCAAGGCTTGTCAATAAACGGTGGAGCACACGGTGGAGGTCTGCCCCGCTTGGGCGGAGCACCGCCGTGTCCTCGTTGAGGCGATCGGCAGCGGCGGCGACCTCTCGCGTCCGGCCCTGGTGCAAGCCATGGTCCGGGGCGAGAGGGAGTGGGAGGCAGTCACTTACTTCTGCAAAGCAGTCATGCTAGCAAAGGAGGTGGCGGGATGGCTCAGGGAGAGAACTTCCCATCCCAGCCGCTGCGGGATACGCTCCGGGCGTCGGGAGCCGCGTGACGACTCCCGGCCACCGTAGGCGCCGGCCTGCGGGCGGAGAGTAATGGGTAGCTCACCGTCCGATCAGGACCAGGCGTGTTCTACGCGCGCCTCAAAGAGATGCCAGCATAGAGGAGGGGCCCCCTTAGGGCCGAAGCCTGCCGGGTCATCGGGCCTGCGGGATTGTCCGAAAGGGTTACCGCTGGCCCGGAACATAAAGGGCTAAGGAAGGAACATAGGTGGGTTTTAGTAAGTAGGTAAGAGTCTGACACTCCCTTCCGCTCCACCCAGAGCGGGATCATTTGATGATTTCCCATCCGCAAAAAAGAATATAAAAAAGGCTTGTCAATAATAATTTACTAATTAGATAAAAATTACATTAACAATTTATCTATACTAATACTAATAATAAAGCTGGAGTTTGTTTGTTTGTTTGAACGCGCTAATCTGTGGAACTGCCAGTCGGATTTGAAAAAATATTTTTACATATGTTAGCCCAATTTTTAAGCAAAGCTATACGCTATTTATCATCACGCTAGAATAGAATACTCTGTATTATGCTGCCGTGGTATAACTAAAATGCCGTTATCCGACATCCGCTCAATTTTTAACTTTGATGTTATTATTATGAAATAAAAAATATCTATCGATCTGTTTTTTTTCCTCATAATAATACTGTTGCGCGCCACAAATAATGCCTGGCATATGGTGACATTAGTTACCACTAGCGCCATCTAGTATCGAGTAGCGGAACTAGTAGTCAAGATCTTTCTAGAAATTTCGATGCGAGAACTTTATAGAACTTTCTCGAACTATCGACATCTGGTCAGTCGGGACCGATATTTATTCGAACATTCTAGATGTTTCTACAATGGAAGGTTCTAGAACTATCTGCGGCGCTATATAAGGCCGAGACGCGCCAAAAAAAAAAAATAACGACCGACACAGTTTGGATAAAACTATAGAGCGAACACATCGAAGCGATCTTCAAGTGCGACTTAGAGCGATCAGTAGTGCAATTGTGTTACACAATTAGTTTGTTTGAGTTGTTATTAGTGTTCTTTAATTAAAATGTCATTTTTCGGTTATTAAATCGGCAGTTTTTATTGTCACGAACCCGAAGCTCGTAACAATACCATCAAAAGTTAAAAATTGTCCAGATGTCGGATAACGGCATTTTAGTTATACCACGGCAGTATGTACCCCATATAAATTACATACATAAATATAGAAACTGTACAAAGGGTGACACAATGGGCGGTCTAATCGCTAAAAGCGATCTTTTAAAGACAAACTTTGGATGGATTAAAAAGGGGAAGGACAGACAAATACTGTAGGTAGTCTTTGGTGTACCATTTACATAATACAATAAATACGCTAGGACACCTAGAAGCCGAACAAAAAAAAATTTCAGAAAGAAGGCTAAGCGAAAACGAAGTAGTAGCGCGTGCAGGCGATGCGATGCGACAGGGTGGGTCGAGGAAACAAGAAACTTCACGCGGACGAAGTTGCGGGCAGAAACTAGTTGATTATACCTACTACCAAATTTCCAATTTTTCGTTTTTTAGGGTTCCGTACCCAAAGGGTAAAAACGGTTGTCTGTCACCAGGCTGTATCTCAAGAACCGCGATAGCTAGACTGTTGCAATTTTCACAAAGTATGTATTTCTGTTGCCGCTATAACAACAAATACCTACTAAAAACAAAATAAAATAAATATTTAAGGGGGGCTCCCATACAAGAAACGCGATTTCTTTGCCCTTTTTTGCTCAATATCAAAAAGGGCAACAGGTAGGCACTTGAAATATTCACAAAATACTCAGTTGTATTTTAACTTTAATAATAAATATTAAATTAAAATAAAATAAATATTTAAGGGGGGCTCCCATACAACAAACATGTTTTTTTCGGCGTTTTTGCCTTGTGGTACGGAACCCTTCGTGTGCGAGTCCGACTCGCACTTGGCCAGTTTTTAAATAAGTTATGCCTACCCATCGTGGTTATACCATACAATTTACGCATCTCGTACGTGGAACATAATTTCATATTATGTCTTATGACATAAAGTAGGCACAAAATGCTACTTTATACTCACCCACACATACTTCTGCCGCGTCTTCATTCATAAATTTTATGTAAACGCGTTCTTTGGTTGCAAATGACTTGCTTATTATCGTTGAAAGACTCGCGTTTATAAAGAGGGGAAAATTCATTTGACTAATAAATTTCCCTTTTACATGAAAATTTTCAACATGAATTAGAAAAAAACTGGCCAAGTGCGAGTCGGACTCGCACACGAAGGGTTCCGTACCACAAGGCAAAAACGCCGAAAAAAAACACGGTTGTTGTTGTTGATGCCCCCTTAAATATTTATTTTATTCTGTTTTTAGTATTTGTTGTTAAAGCGGCTACAGAAATACATAATTTGTGAAAATTTCAACTGTCTAACTATCGCGGTTCTTGAGACACAGCCTCGTGACAGACGGACAGACGAACAGTGGAATCTTAGTAATAGGGTCCCGTTTTACCTTTTGGGTACGGAACCCTAAAAAGCGAACAACGGGCGCAACGGATTCCGTACCAACGTACAATAATTAACACTACATGTTTTTATTATTTTTTCTTTACCTAGCGGCTATAGTAGTTAGTACATTGATGTGACCACGCGCTGGCACAGTTTAGTGGTAATTCTTATATGATTCGCTCGGTCAAAGTTTTTAAAACGAAATTATTAAGAATATACACCCTTCAATTGATTGATTTGTTTGCAAGCAGCTTAGCGTCTATCACTACTGTTTTAATAATAAAAATCCCACAAAAACATTTCATGTTAAATGTTGCCAAGACGAGACCATGTAGCTCGCACTATCAAAAAGTAATCAGATCTCATGTAGAGCCATGCTTCTAACTTTACACGCCCTAACTCTACAAGACCTAACTTCGCAAACTCTACACCTTAGTCAAAATATATGGCTTGGCCGTTTCGTTACTACAAGAACCATTAACAGTATGAGAGTTTTTCACCTTACGCTCATGTGAATGTAGCGAAATGGCCAAGCCATATATTATTTTGACTAAGGTTTAGAGTTTGCGAAGTTAGGTCTTGTAGAGTTAGGGCGTGTAGAGTTAGAAGCTTGGCTCTACATGAGATCTGATTACTTTTTGATAGTGCGAGCTACATGGTCTCGTCTTGGCAACATTTAACATGAAATGTTTTTGTGGGATTTCATTTCTTTTTGTAAGTTGCCTATGATATTTATACGAGTATTTTTTCTGTTGTTCATTTTTCTTTCTTTTTTTGGGGTTTATTTATAACAAGGACCCCCTATATAAATTTTCAGACCTCTAGCATCAAAATTTACGGAAGTCTCATACAAACTTTCACCCCCTAGTTTCAGGGGTTGGGGGGGTAAAAGTTTCAAGTTTTATAATTTTTTTGTTGTTTGTGTACTGTTACTAGCTTACATACCAAATTTTCGCTTTCTAGGACTTCAGGAAGAACCTTAAGAATATTGATGATCATCAGTCAGTGACGAAATCGGGGTATTTTAGATATCAATAAAATCTAAAGTATAAGAGCTATGCAATTGAAACTTTATAGGTTTAATAAGTCAACCACTGACATCATATCCCGAAAATTTTGTTTATCTGGTATAATCCAAACCGAAGTTAAGAAGGTTCAAAAATACGACGAAGTGCTTCGAGAAAAGGTAGGTAGTGCCCTTGCGCTTCGCTTGGCTCGTCTTGGCGGGGGCACTCCCGTGCCCCCAGATAATAATAATAAACCATTTATTGTCAGGTAACAAGGACCCATAGATACATACCTTAACCTAAGTATACATAATACATAATACGTCATGTTTTATCTAAACAGTATAATATTGTTTCTGATACACGCTAATGGCGTCTGCGCATGCATCTGCCTACAGTTACTTATTTTATTAGTTAAGTAATAATGTTAAACTTATGGCTGATTTTTCCAACGCAAATAATTTTATCCGAGGAACAATTTTGAATTCTTAACAGTTCTTCTATAAAAAAGCTGTCAGACGTCAATTTTATTCCACGAATAAAAAGTATACAAAAGCTTCAAAAATTTTATTCCACGAACAAAAATTATATTATTATAACATGAGTGGATGAAGGTGATATGTCGCATTTTTAGAGTTTCGCTGTTCTATGCATGGATGATGGTGTTATGTACATACAAACAATTTTAAACCTTAAAACAACCACGTTTGTGGCTATTTTAGAAATTCACTACTCGATGAAGGTGTCATCATGTACACTATTATTTTCAATCAATATTGGAAGAATGTGGTATGGGCACTTAACACTTTTATAGATGCCTAAAAAGTAAAATGTTAACTTTTCTGCAGTGGATGAAGGAGCTATGTGACATTTCACTGTACTTACAGTGAATGAAGTTCAGAAGTCGCAAGTGCACTCTTGAGTTTTGTGGAGGAGATCCAAGTTGCCATTTGTATTGCATTTGTATTTGTTGTTGTTGTCATTTGATAATTTGGTCGGATTCATGTGCCGGACAGAACAAAAATTTCAATTTAATATGTCTTTACCAATACTTGATCTTAAGAGGATATTTTAAAATCATAGACCACAAATTTCCTGAAGTGGGACATTCATATTTGGATTCAGATCGAGATTTCGGGAGGAACGAAAAAGTGCTCCGAAAAAATGATACAATCTATGCACCTGAACAATACCGAACCATTATAAGCAAAGCTTCACGAAACAACATAGTTATTGATATGACTGACCATTTCAGGAAAATAAACGATTTGCAAGTAAATTTAAATTTGATAAACAGGAAAAAAAAATTAATAGTGGCAAAATTAGTTTTAGGGACGGTGTGAAATGGATTAGGATTGATGAGTACGGTTCATATTTATACAAAGAGTCTTATGACGAAATGACACCATTCCAAAAAGTTGATATTTAAAAAAAAAGGGGTCAGATTAATCCAAGTTTGGAGGTACCCCGTGTGAACGGAAAATATGGTACTGTTTCAATTGAAAAAAAAGCTAATATTAAGGACCAACTAAAATTTGTTAAACCGGAATATCGATATTATTATCAATCCATTCTTGGTGAAGAATAATCGCTTTTCGTTTATTTTCTAATGACTTTCTAATTTTTTATGTAACTTGTCTCCTTCAGACTTCATTTTTTTAAATTCATTAAAATATTTCTTTGCGGAAGAAGGAGTTATGTTCAGTTTTTATTAAAATAAAGTAGTAAAAATACATTTTATTCTTTAATTTATCCCTTATTTGAAAAATACTAAACAGTTGGCGCCGCCAGACACCCATAATGGATAATTATAATAAAGGCATTTTGAAATATCCTAAAATGTTTATGTGAAACTTTGAACTCAATTTTCTCGAAATTAGAATTTTGTGACATATTTCATCCACTCACGTCTTCATATATGTCGATTGAAAAATCAGCCCATAGTGTTATACATAGTTAATGAATAGTTAATCAATTTAAAAATGTGTACAATCATACTTATTGCTAACTGTGGAGGCTTGCAAATAACTTGTCGTCAGTTACCTCACTACTACTTCTGTAATTTGATAGCTGCAAACACAATAAAACAAAATAAAAAATAAAATGTGTGACTTAAAGGCTATAAACCCACAGGTTTAACTTTCTATTTAAGCTTTCCAGCACTTAGTAATTGTCTAATCTGCACTACCCTTTCACCATCAGGTGTAGCGTCGCCATGTTGTCGCGTGGCCTGTTTTGAGACGAAAGCTTTGAGTAGAAATATATATTTTGCAAGATATATTTTAGTAAATTGCAACTACATTCATTTCTTGTCTTGAGTTGGTGAGTTGGAAATTTTGCTTAATTTGACTGCAGTAGGTACCTAGTTAATGCTTCTTAAAATAATAATGCATTCCTTACTGGAAATATAAATTCATATTAATTACAAATCTCAGCCGTTTAAAATAGACGCATCATCAAGAAGTGATGTCGACAAACCGTTTTGCAGTTTGGCAAAAAATGCTGATTATTGCATATTGAGTAATTTTTTGGGAAACAATAATCAAACAAACAAACAAATATCTGTGTGTATGAGTAGGAAGATACCTACTAGCACATCAAGCTACTACAATCTGTCAAATTTCTGTACTTAATACACTTTCAACTTTATCGCTAAAACATAAGGTTCAAAGTTGATTGGGAAATTTGACAGTTTCAGGTAGCTTGATGTGCTGGCTTCGATACATTAGGTGGTATGGAAAAGTCTGCCGCTGAAAATAGTGCTATTAAGTCTCACAACATCGTCAACAACGTCTTCTGCTTCTGTTGCCTTTATAACCAGGTTTGGCAGGTGAATTGGTCATCTCAGAGTTTTATAAAAGCAAATGTAAGCCTGATATAGACCCTGGCGGATCCTAAATCGCCTTCACTACAAGACTAACATTTTAAAAAACCTTATACACGTATCGAACCATAGATAAAGACGAGTTTTCTGTGTATAGAAAATTGAAAATTATAATTTTCTGAAGAGAATTTTCATATTACGTTGTTAATCGAAGTATGATGAGAAATTATAACATAATTCAGCCGGTGTATCTTCATAATTAAATGTACTCGATGAGCCTATTTTCCAAGAACAGAGAGGCAAAAGGTACTCTGTAGCCTTGTACACACAACAAAAGAGATAAGTATGGAGGATCGTCATGTATATGAAAAAATAAGCAAAAGAATCATAAGGCGTCAAAAAATTCGTCCGCATCGCTGTCAACAGGAACAGTGCCCAAAAGATAAAGTTTCAGGATGTGTAGTTGAAAAACTGATATCCAGTTAAAATTCGCAGTCAGATAAGTTAGGAGCATGGACTCCAGTATGTTTCTATAAGGTAGCAATACGCGGATATCTACCATATTTTTTTGTCAATTAGGTATAGTGACTAAAGCAATCATGACCGTTTTAAAAATATTCCCTTTATAAAAAAAAAATCAGCTATCCCATACATTTGGGTTGAGTAGTTATTGAAGTTTGTATGGGACAGCTGATATTTTTTTCGCGATTAGGATGTTGGCCCCCACGGAAAAAGTTGTTCAGTGTGATGGCCTGTACCACACCCTTGAATATGACCACACATTTCTTAGCACGCTGTAAACTGGGAATTTACCGGTGCAATCTATTTCACCGATGGAAAGTGCGCATTTAAAATAAGTTTCTGGCACATTATTTGTTTATTTCAAGTCTCAACATAGCATAATTAGCCTATAATATTCCCACTCCACAGCCGCACAGGTCGATCGATCAGGTTAAGCTACGCTTGCCGCGGTTGGTCTGTGGATGGGTGACCATCTTTACATACCGAGACCCCTCCGTGCCTCGGAAAGCACGTTAAGCCGTTGGTCCCGGCTGTCATTCGTGGATCTTTGACAGTCGTTACGGGTAGTCAGAAGCCCGAAAGTCTGACAACCAGTCCTACCAAGGGGTATCATATTACCCAGTAGATGGGTTGTGGAGGTCAGATAGGCAGTCGCTCCATGTAAAATACTGGTATTCAGCTGCATCCGGTTAGACTGGAAGCCGACCCCAACATAGTTGGGAAAAGGCTAGGCAGATAATGATGATGATTCCCACTCCTGAGACACAGGCCTCCTCATGGGCCGTAATCCACCACGCGGGCCCAGTGCGGGTTGGTAGATGTCACATATGTTCGATTTTTTCCTTCTAGGACATGCTGGTGCCCTCACTATGTTTTTTTGACTGTTTTGAGTCTCAACATAAAATCTCTTTGTAAAGGTTTGTTTTTAAAGTTCTCTTTTCTTTAAGCACCACCATTACCAATAACTCTAAATTACACCCCAAATCGGAAACTCAAACCTTATTTTGCGTGTTATACGTTTTTTTTATGTAAAATTGGCGTATTGCCAAAATACTACCTATAAACTGGTGTCGTTCAGCTACAACGACTGTTCACAGGAAATGTGGGGGCATTAACATTGTGCGGTGGTATTTGACAACTGATTTACTGCAATATATGTATATTGCCGGCTTGAAACCGAATTTGGTGCAAGTATTATACATTAAAATATTAGGCCGCAGAGCTGGGTGGTCTACTTAATAAAATACGCGACCCAGTATTTTCACAGTTATAATTGTCAACTTCATTATAAATTGTGTCCGGTGGGAGTTGCAAAGCTTTGATATATGATCGCCTTTAACTAGGAACATAATCAACTTGAGGTGGGATTTAAACTTCAATTTCTGATAATTTTCCCGGAAAGAATAAATAAAAACATCTTATGTAGATGTTAATTTATGATGAAGTTTGAAGAGTGGGTTCGAACACCGGGGCATACCAATACACCATTTTGGAAAAAAACTGTTTTATCTTTCAAAATTGCGCACGGCAAAGGTGGTCTTTAAAATTATATAATATTAAACTTAAAAATTAAAGTTGTATTTTTTGTCTAATAGACCGTCGACTACGCAACAGACTTTGGATTATTTTAAATATTATTTCATATTTTAGATTATTTCAAATGCGGGCTTTTTTTCGGGTGGGAAATCATCAAATGACTCCTCCCGCTCTGGGCGGAGCGGAGGGGGTGTCAGACTCTTACTGACTAAAACCCACCCGTGTTCCTTCCTTAGCCTTTTGTGTTCCAGGCCAGCGGTAACCCTTTCGGACAATCCTGCTGACCCGACAGGGAAAAGATACGCGCAGATTGCGGGGCGCGAACTCACACCACCATTCTTGGCATGTCGAGCAACGTTTTTATGAGCTGACTCGCTGCTCATCCTAGTGCTTAATAATATAAATGTATGTTAATAAAAAAACTAGCCAAGTGCGGGTTCCGTACCACAAGGCAAAAACGCGGGTTTCAAATGCGGGTTTCACCATTATTTAGAGGATTTTCATTCAGAAGGTTTATAATGTAAAATAAATTAATATTAAACTTAAACATGCCTTATAAAGAAATCTCGATTTGTTTTCAAGTACCTACTAGTTAAAACCGTGTGAAGCAGGGGCGGACCACTAGTAAATAATAAATTAATATATATTTCCCTGAAGGCAGTAAATATACATTCCCCTGCAGTCAATATTCTTATTAATAGTCAATATACTTCTCATAGTTTATAAGACAAACCAAAGGAGCGTGCATTAGATATACTTTGTTTACTACCCGCAAACAAAGGCCCTCATTAGAATTTAATACCTCTAGTGTGCCGCTAACATCAGCGTCCCTTACGCGGATAGCATGCACATCTCCCAAGGGTAAGTAATGTGAAAATCTTGCACTTTTGAATGCGGGCAGAGATTATTCTATCAGATCTTTCTTAAAAGAAGAGTAGGGTTTTTTTGGGACTGCTTCGTTGGTCTAGCAGTCGCAAACGCTGTTGCTGAGCATAAGGTCCTGGTTTCGGTTCCCGGGTTGGGCGAGGTATTATTGGAGTTTTCTTTCCGAAATTTCTCAGTAACAGCCCGGAGACTAGATTAGTGCCTGGTTGATGGCAATAGACTCGCACTCTATTATATGGAACTTAAACATATTTGGCGACATGTGGGTGTTATAGTTACCCAACACTTCGGGAGCATCTTCACGTTCGCCGTCTTGGATTTTGACCTCTCTATCGGTTTCAACACCCTTGAAAACCACGAAAACAACACCCATGATGAAACATGCGCGTTCGCACACAGTTTGGAGAACCAGAGACTACTTGGCAATGGAAAACATCCAGGTATTGCCGTGGCCTCAATCCCATCGAGCATTAAAAAAAAATCGTTATTTAATTTTTTTAAACATGAAACGTTTATTTTCCTTTGACTGTAATTACCTGTTAAAAAGAGTAACCTAGATAAAGTGGATAGGACAGAGATTAAAACAGAAGAAGAACTAGCAGGGGATCCAGGGTGTTCAGGGGATCAGACCGGAGTAAATCATGAATAAGGAATAAGTTATGTTGAGATATTTTGGCTTTTATTTATTTACTAAGTATTTGTGAGACTTCTTTTTAATTTGTGTATTGGTTGTAAAAGAATCTTTGAATAAATTAAATGTAGTCATCTCAAATTTTATTACGCTCAACCTATAAGTATAGGTGGGACATAAAATTACAGCACAGCTACACAGGGTTATTGGTAAAACATTAACAACATCTTAAGAGGTCATTGTACTCATCATTATGAACAACTTTTACCATGGGACCAAACCAGAAATCGCGAAAAAAAATCAGCGGTTCCCTACATTTATGTTCGTATAACTCGTCAAAATTTTTGAATTTTTGAAAATCCACGAATGGCAGCCGGGACCAACGGCATAACGGGCTTTCCGAGGCACGGAGAGGTCTCGGTATGTAAAGATGGTCACCTATCCACAGACCAACCACGGCAAGCGTAGCTTAACCTGATCGATCGACCTGTGCGGCTGTTATTATTAAGCATGGTTGTGATATGTGAGCTGCATAGCATATGCAGCTAGGTACTTGTATAACACACATAAAATGACAATTGATCGTAATGGGTTTTGATAGTTCAACCACGTTCATTGCAGTATTTACATTGTTGTGCAGACGAATTTTTCAAACCTATGGAGCAATCTTTGTTTCCTTCCTTTAGAGTTATCGTTTTGCCAAGAGCCCCTCGAATTTGTTTATCCATAATGCACCAATATTAATCCTCAAAAAAACACATCCATAACCGTTGTCTTGGATTTCACCCCACCCGATAAAACTGACGCCCATTATATATTCAACAGAGTAAATAATAGTTTCCTGTTTACAATACAAATATATTATTATAAAAGGTTATGATGTTATGATTGTCTAAAAGGCAGGAAGGGCGACTTTCCTTTGTCACGCGGTCTTCTCTTTCAGGTTATTTTAGGTACCTAACCTACCTGTTTGATCGATGTAGGTCGATTGATATATACAGAGTGATATACAGAGATACTTCGACGCGCAAACTGTAACCATAAACTCAAACTCAATTATAGATGGGCAATCCACCGGGTTTAAACCCGGTAAACACCCGATAAACACCCGTAAAACTTGAGTGTTTATCAAAGCACCGGGTTTAAACCCGGGTGGATTGCCCATCTATAAACTCAAAGCATTTATTTCAATTAAACCATTAACAGGCACTTTTGAATTGTCAAGAAGTCGGTCAGTCAGAAAATATGAAGCTAGTTGCCCATTCCAAAGCGTAGGTACCTATGGAGAAGAACGGGCAAGAAGCTCGATGGACACTCTTTTTAAATTATATTTTATAAAAATATTAGTTACATCATTACATCATAAATTCTGCACATGATTCTAGAACCCTGTCGGTTGTAAGTATATATTTTGAGCGTGAAACGGGAAGTTATATAAATTGCGAATTGATTTACCTATTTGATCGGATGTTAGTATGTCTGGGTTATTAAATGTTTTTGAGTATCCTAAAGTAGAGGTAGTTGAGTATCATAAACTGGAAAATGTTGTTGTATTTAAAACGAAAAGTTTTTTATCTTCTTTTGTTGTTAATTGGATGTCCTTTACATGCGGAAAGGTAAAATATCGTGATAACAACACTGTGATATACAATTATTACATTAATGTAAAACATCTGCGTATTGTTTACCCATATTTACAAATAAATAGTTTTCAATTTAATAGTAAGTACAGTCGGTGGCCAACATTATCTGACCCACTTGAGTGATAGCGAATTTGAACCTTATCGTGAACATTTGGAATACTCCGTGCAAGCATTTCGATAAATCATGTTGTTAGGCGATTTTAATCATTATATTGTTGTTGTTAAGGTTGAAAGGCTAATGAATTTCAAGATTACTAAAAAAAACCAAGGCGAGGGTGGATGAATAAAAAAAAATATCGCGCATCAGTAACATTTTAAAGGTGTCTACGGTTAATAGCTAAATTCCGTGATTCATTTTAATAGCTGGTTGTGATTGTGCGATAATGAACTTTATGAAAATATACGTTACGGTTCAAATTCTTTAGAATATTGCGTCTGTCATCACAACTAAGATCGAATTTCAAAACATATTACAAGAGTTGTGTTGGTCTCGTGGTCACTAAGGCAGCTCGATATTTATCGTTGTCTGCGTTCGAAACCAGGAAAAATCTAACAGTTTTTTGTTAGCAATGTTTTGTTTTTTATTATTATCTATTTTTTTACTTTTTTTTAACGAACGAAGTCGGGAAAAATCTTTTTAAATGGGCAGTTTGTATAGAAATGAAACAAAATCATTGCAAGTAATAAAAATGTTTATTAATTCATTAAAATATACATAAGTAAGATAAAGTAAGTAAATGCTCTTAAATTATTACATTTTATAATATCATATCCAAACCTAACCATTTATAAACAATTAAACATTTAAAAAAAGTCATGCTAATGGTAATTGCTTGGAAGTGTGTTATCGAGAAAACATTGATGTCTATAGGTAAATGCGAGAAAATAATGAATTTGTGAAATGTTTTACAGATTTATAGCTAAGTATATGTAGTGAATCAACATGTTATTTAAATAGAAAAATGCATTTCCATTTATAACAATAACATCACCACAGAATCTTACATTTTAATGGTTTAGCATTCATTCAATTGAGCATTTACTTACATAGTGTGTTTCAAAATACTTATAAGTAGATTAGTTAGTAGCGAAGTGGCGCACCGTCTCCTTCTATAACTTGCTGTAAGCGGCTACGCATACCGCTCACCATGTTCCAACACAAATCTTTTCCTCTCGTGTGCTCCCATGTCGATGACACGATCTCAGCCAAATCGTTTTTATTTCGCCCTTCGGATGTGTCCCAATTTAAAACCATTTGACCCCATAGATTTTCTATAGGGTTCAAATCGGGAGTTTTAGATGGCCAGTAAATAACAGTAGGTAACACCTTCTTGAGCAGCTAACCAATTCTTCACAATGCCTGCACGGTGGATGGAGCAGTTATCTTGCACGAAGTAAATATCTGTCATTAAGTTGCGACATGACGCTTTGATTACACCAAATTCATTAAAAATACTTTTCACGATTTACGTCAAACGTTTTAGAAATGTTTGTGCGCCGCAGTCACTCTTTAGGTAGTTTAGGTAGACTGACTTTTGTCACTTAGATCAATTTATTTATTTTATTTATCCATCTACCCCACGACGTAAACTTTTACTTCGTCCTACTTATTTGAGGACTTATAGTTTTTTTTTATTTACCCACTTGTTTTCCAGAAAAGTTGTTAGGCAAAAATCATATTGGTCGTTCTATAATAATGCAAGAAATATTGTAGAAATCATAAATCAAAACAAATAAAGAAAAAGAAATTATAAAGAAATTGATATAAGGTGGATTGTGTTTTCGAACCCACATGTTGTTCGTCGCGAATCCAGCATCGAACCGCGAAGCCACAATGACTGGTTGGAAATACGCGAAATTAAAGATTAGGTAGTAAGTATGGCCGTGTTACTTAAAATCTTTTCAACTTTAACGTCAAGAAGATAATGATTAAAATGGCTTGACAAGTTATGCCGGTGGGTCAGGCAATGTTGGGTGGGTCAGACAATGTTGGTCACCGACTGTACCTAGCTTAAAAGTCCTGAAATTCATAAAGAGTGTAACGTTTTCTTTGAAGTTATAAAAAAATATAGGTATTAATATCTTATTTGTTATTAAGGGCTGATTTTTCAATAGTCAGATAACTTTTATCTGAAGAATAATTATGACAGTTTAACATATTTTCTATTCAAAAACTGTCAACCCGCAATATTTATTCCTCACTTAAAAGTTATAGACTATTGAAAAATTACCCCTTACTGGAATTGTGCAAGGTTGTTATATTGATTTGGCAAATAAAAATGTTTTTTTATATAACCGCATCTAATTCCTGATTTAATGGAGTCATTAATTGATTGACTGTAACTCGTGGCAAAAGTCACATAATTAACTACTCAGTAAATTATTATTATTATTTAAGAAATTTATATCAGCTCTGTAAATAGTAAATCTAGCCTCACAAATTACTGCAAAAAGAAGCACAAACCGTCACATAAAAAAGTGAACCGAACAAAACGCACGCACGGTGCTAACATCGCGTCAAAAAAACATCCTGCAAATTGCATAAATCGAGAAGATAAAAAACTACGTCACCCTTAACATTTTAACGTCTTCCCGTAAAAGTAATTTATCAAGCTCCACAGTATGTTCGACGAAGAACATGGTACTTACAATGTCGTCGGCTTCCCAACTTTTTCAATCTTAAATCTACACGAAAAGTTTCAACCACTACACAAACACACACAGAAAAAATTTAAACACGACAATTTTTTTTATATATTTTAGTCTACTACACAGAAATGTAATTATATTTAATTTAAAGTTTTTATATAAGTGTTCGGGAGTTCGCGACTGTACGTAGACAGAGCGTCCGTCCGTCTCTGTCGGCTGACGGTTTCAGAGTCGCTCAAACGCTGAAAACTGAAGTGAAGACGAGTCTCGTCTGTTCGCAATGTATTGGACTCTTTACATATCGACTCTACACGTGTGTAACTATTTAACTGGATATTTTAAATGAATTGTGGGTACTTGATTTATTAAGATAATTAGAACTGTATTTATTATTTCTACGTGTGTTATACAAATATGATTTGACTTTGTTTTGCATTAATTTGGTGTAAGTAAGAAAAATACATGTTGCGTCGACCTAAAATAAATTGGGATGAGGGCAGGAAAATGATTAATTAGATGCATGATAATGACAATGGTAAAATAAATATAAAAAAACAGTGGCACTCCGGGAGTGCCACTGTTTTTGACAGAAGTGAAAACAAAACACAAACAGAATACTTTGCCATCACGCACTTACATATCGGATATACATTAAAACCGAGTACACTCCGAGGACAGCCGAACACATCCGAAGCGGGAATTTCTTGAATCGTCTTATAAACTAATCTTATAAACTAAAATTTTTTTCTCATCTAAAGAAGTTTTCACTTCAAAAAAATTCTTGTCAGTGCTTTAGACTTTTGTACGTCTACTGTTGTATAAATATCGTATTATTCGTAACAAAAAAGTATTAAAACGTCGTAAGGGTCTGACAATGAAAAAAACAGAGTATTTTCATTAAAGTAAAGACAATAGGGCATACTTTTATTTCTAAAACCAAAGCAAGAAGACGGACCGCACGTTTTAAAATAAAAAATTATAACACTCCTTCTTGCTTCGCCGAAGTTGGGTAAAAGTAAAGTAGAATATTTTTATTAAAATAGACACGATGGTTTTCTTAGTTTTGTTAGTATCACACTAATATTATAAAGGCGAAAGTTTGTGAGTGTGTGTTTATATGTTTGTTACTTCTACACGCTCAATCGGCGGGACCAATTTTGATAAAATTTGGTATTGAGGTAGCTGACACCCTGGATTAATATATAGGATACTATTTATCCCGATATTTCCACGGGATCGAAACGTATGCGGGTGAAACCGCGGCGCGCAGTTAGTTGTTTATTATATTTCGTAAACACCGTTCGGAATTGAGATCAAAGTCGTTTGTGAAGTCTTTTTTTAACAATATATTCTATAGTATTGAGCCAACCGACGTGATAATTACTATGTCATAAATAGTTAGACAAAATATTATTGATAAAAGTTTCAGTCAGGAAAGACTGATTTCAGAATGTGTTTTTGAGACCGGAAAAACTGTAGAACAAATTACAATTACTTTTTAGAATGTATCTATTAAATTTTTGGCCTTGCCAAACGACCAAAACGTAGCAGGAGGTACCTACAGAAGCCAGTATTAGTTGGGTACCCTCTTTTTATAATGGGTCCCAATTAGGTGGTTACTCATCAAAGAAAATACTAATATTAAATTCCTACTAAAATTCCACAGCAAATTGAACCCCAGGACCAAAACTATGGTAATCTATTCTTTAGAGTATTTCATATTTTCATAACAGTACCTATATTTATTACCAGCAGCGCCCCGCGGTTTCACTCGCATAAGTGTCGATACCGTGGGAATATCGGAATAAAAAGTATTATAATTGTTATTCTGATGTATAAGCTATGTTACTGTAAAATTTTATCAAAATTCGTTAAGTGATTTTTGCGTGAAAGAGTAAACAACATTCATCCATCTTCACAAACTTTCGCGTTTATAATATTACTAGCTCTTGCCTGCGGCTTCGCTCGCGTTAAGTAATATTAAAAAAAATACATTTACATCCGCCATCATCCCTTATTTTATCCCCATGGGGCTTGAATTTATCAAAATCCTTTCTTAGAGGATGCCTACGTCATAGTAGCTATATGCATGCTATAACTTTTAACTGATCGGGCTGAGACTGCAGAGCCTCAGCCCGATCAGTTTAAAATTGACAAGGGTCATACAAACTTTCATCCCCTATTTTATCCCCTTGGGGGTAGAATTTATCAAAATCCTTTCTTAGGGGATGCCTACGTTATAGTAGCTATATGCATGCTATAACTTTTAACTGATCGGGCTGAGACTGCAGAGCCTCAGCCCGATCAGTTTAAAATTGACAAAGGTTCATACAAACTTTCATCCCCTATTTTATCCCCTTGGGGGTAGAATTTATCAAAATCCTTTCTTAGGGGATGCCTACGTTATAGTAGCTATATGCATGCAAAGTCTCAGCCCGATCGGTTTAAAATTGACAAAGTTTCATCCCCTATTTTATCCCCTTGGGGGTAGAATTTATCAAAATCCTTTCTTAGCGGATACCTACGTCATAACATCTACCTACATGCCAAATTTCAGCCCGATCCCTCCAGTGGTTTGGGCTGTGCGTTGATAGATCACTATGTCAGTCAGTCACCTTTGAGTTTTATATATTTAGATTATTAAATTAAATATTATTTAATTATTAGTAGGACATAAATAATGTATGCCTATATAATATAAAAGCCTAAACATTATGCTAATAAACACCAGTTCTGTGGAAGCTATAAAATGAAGTGCTAAGAACCTCCTTCATCTTTATAACAGACGTTTGCGCCGAAATATCAATTTGACGTATAATCACAAGTTATTGGCGTCTCAGACGGATGTAATTAACTTCAGCGGTTGGACATAATCGGATGACGGATTAACCCGTCAACCGTTATAATATAATCGTAGATTAGAAATAGACGGAGAGGTGGAAAGATGAGCGAGGGATGATGTGATGAGCTGAGCGAGTTTACGTTATTTAGGACAAGGTTCCCTATCCATTTGCATGAAATTTTAAGACCTAATATAACTTAGCATAATTTTGTTTGGCATATTTATATTTTCGCATAATATATTTACGCATAACAGCTTACGCATATTTTTTTTAAGCATAAGTTCTCTAACCATAATAATGATTAAGCATAATATTCTAAAGCATAAAGTTCTAAATCATAACTTTTTTAAGCATAATATCCTAAAGCATAAATTTGCCCGAAGAGGATATACCAATTTATTTCGACGATTGGAAAAAAGCCATATCTCCTGAATCAGGTAATATAGGTATAACATACGAGTATTAATATAATATAACGTATTCAACAATTTTGTAGGTTTTTTTTTTCGCTGTAGGAAGCATGAAGCAAGCAAGCATACAGCATGCAAGCAAGCATACAGCATGCAAGCAAGCATGCAGCTAATAAGCAAGCATGCAGCATGCAAGCAAGCATGCAGCATGCAAGCAAGCATGCAGGATGCAGCATTCAAGCGAGCATGCAACATGCAGCAGGCAGGGTTTCTGTCACGGCTCCGGCGCTGCGGGCCTCCGGCGGCCCCACGCGCCTACGCGATTTTAAATTACACTCTAATAGTCATTAGGCCTACTAACGTTATGCGAATCAAATTTATGCCAAAACAAATTAGTCTTTAAGATGATTATGCCAACATAAAATGTATGCCTAAAAAAATTATGCCGAAGTATTATTATGCCAAAACAAATTGTGCCAAAATCGTTATGCCGAAGTATATTAGGACAAAGAACATTATGCGAAATGAAGGGATCCCTTAGGACAACACATTTTTCTAGATTTCTAAGTAAAGGCTGATTTCGTTTTTGGACTTACTTCAAATTGGTACTTCCTACTAACATCGTAGTTTGCTCTTGGGGGCTTACATGACCAAAAGCGCGGTCACTGTCGGACTGCATAGAAAAGAAAGAGAAGCGAAATGACGCAACCCTGGTAATTTAATGCAAAATATGAAGCAATTATGTATGAACGAAAAATCTATTGTTTGGAGTAAAAAATTAAAACACTAGTATTTTAGTATGTTACTTGTAGAATACTGTGACAAAAAAGTATGTATATTAGTATGGTTTTTACTGTAAAAAGGAAGTTTTTAGAAACATCTTCATGATTTTTTTCTATCGTATCGTATCGTATCGTATCGTATCGTAGTTGTATTATATTTTCAACACACTATCTACCTAGCATATATCCTGAAGAATGTCATATATTTTTCTGTTTTTAGGGTTCCGTTGCCAAATGGCAAAAAACGGAACCCTTATAGATTCGTCATGTCTGTCTGTCTGTCTGTCTGTCTGTCTGTCTGTCCGTCTGTCTGTCTGTCCGTCCGTATGTCACAGCCACTTTTCTCCGAAACTATAAGAACTATACTGTTGAAACTTGGTAAGTAGATGTATTCTGTGAACCGCATTAAGATTTTCACACAAAGATAGAAAAAAAACAATAAATTTTGGGGTTCCCCATACTTAGAACTGAAACTAAAAATTTTTTTTTTAGTCGAACCCATACGTGTGAGGTATCTATGGATAGGTCTTCAAAAATGACATTGAGGTTTCTTATATCATTTTTTTTCTAAACTGAATAGTTTGCGCGAGAGACACTTCCAAAGTGGTAAAATGTGTGTCCCCCCCCCTGTAACTTCTAAAATAAGAGAATGATAAAACTAAAAAAAATATATGATGTACAATACCATGTAAACTTCCACCGAAAATTGGTTTGAACGAGATCTAGTAAGTAGTTTTTTTTTAATACGTCATAAATCGTAAACCACGATTTACCTTTTATTCAACCAACTCAAATATAAAAAAAACATTTAATTCCATAAACATAAACCTTATACATAAACCCGAATGTTACGGAACCCTCGGTGAGCGAGTCCGACTCGCTCTTGCCCGGTTTTATTTTTACTGTAGTCAATCATATACTTTATTGTTTCTAAGACTTGCGTTTTTTGTCTTCAGGTCCTGCAAGCCCCTTAACAATTTCGTAAGCAGATACCTACCGTTATTGTTAGCCTGCTTCATCCCACTGCTGGGCATAGGCTTCTCCCCAAGACTTTCAGCTCTTTCGCTCCAGGGCTAAAGTAGACCACTGGTCTTTGTTTTCTCCAGCTCGTCCCTCCATCTTCTACGGGTTCTGCTGCGAAGGCTTCTGGTTGTATCAGGGCTCCACGAAGTGGTTATTTGGCCTACAGCTTTGGGCATACGGCCATACGTGGCCAGTCCAGTACCACTTCAGCTTAGCGGCTTTTTGAGCAACGTCAGTAATCCGTTTTTTGGAGCGCAGTGTGTGTTGCGAATATGGTCCATCAATATGACGCCTAGAATACTGCGCTCCATTACACGTTGGCAAACCTTGAGTTTGGACTTTTGTATGTTTGTCGGCTCTTCTACTGCCAAACTCTTATCACCACTCCGTCTGCCGAGACAGGTTTTGTTTCCACGACAGACCGTTTATTTTGGCCGACATTAAAAGACCTGTGACCTGTAAATAGTGGTGGGAGTTTAGGGGCTTTCAATGCATACTAATATCATCTTTACGCTTAAGGCTTTGACTGCCACCGCGGTCACCTGGTGACCGCGAACAATACATTTTCTGTTGTGTCTGTTGTCTAGCAGTCAACGTGTAAACTGCTGAACCGATTTAGATAAAAGGAGATTGGCGGAAACCCATGCATTTTCAGTATCACATACGAGCTTACTGTTTCAGAGAATGAATATATGGATTTGAATGCTACAATAGAATCTATCAAAATATGTAACGGTAAGACATACATTAGACTTGGGGATATTAAATTGATATAAACATAGCCTCAGGCCTCAGGTTATCATCCTCGGCAGACAAGACAATGCCGGCGAAGCCGAAGGCGTGATAAGCGCCAATTACAGTATATAAGACCTATAATTTGCATCTAACTAGATTCTAAAACGTTTGGATTTTGATGAGGTACCCAACTCGCCAATCTCCTTGGTATAGAAAAAGTTTAAATCCTGGGAAAGGATATAGGATAGTTTTTATCCCGATATTCCTACGGGATCGACGCTTATGCGGGTGAAACCGCGGGGTGCTGCTAGTGGATTATTCATATTCATTTATTCATCAAATATAAGCTAACAGTTTACACCAAATCGCTTATATCTATGCTAATTTTTACAAAATTCCATTAAAAATTTAATTAAAACTTCTTAGACTTAAAAATATTATACAAAAAAGCCGAGTGACATAAAATTTGTAAACAAAACAACCTTATACATAAAATTAGAAACTAAACAATTATTTCTTAATATAATAAATAAACACATGCTTAGCGATTGTCCATTGAGAGTCAAAAAATAAATCTGCCTCAGGAATATATTTTAGAGAGTCATTTATTAACTTAATTGCTCTAGCAGTGGGAGTGTTGTTGGTTCGGGGAGCACAATATATAAGCGGGTAGCAGAGGAGTCTATGTTGTCGTCTTACAACGCCACGCATATACTGGTCAGGAACATAAAAATTTATTGACTCTCGTAGAATGGGACTATCTGTCTTATCTACTAATATTAGATAATAATTAATTATATGTGTGGATTCTCGCCTGAATTTGAGTGTGTCTAAACATTATAAAAGTTAAAGAACCTCATGATTTTCCAACACCTACAGAAAAAAAAACACAGAAGAAAACATATTACTATGATCTACATAAAAATATTTTCGAACCTCCAAAACTAGGTACAAAATAATTTATGCCACGATAGAATTTGGCCCTAAACGTTCCGACCCGTTTAGATGCAAACATCGATCGATTAGAACCTGTTTTAACGACCGAAGGACCAAATAAGGTCCAAATTCTCCTGTCCCTTGCCTGAGATAACTTTACGAGCTTTTTGCGATTAAGTTAACAGCGATCTCTTACACGGTGGCTACATTAGTGGACAATACGTGATACGGACAATGTTTCGTAAATTATTAGGTAGAAGATTTTATAGGGTTAAAAACTTTCGTGCTATTTTTAGTCACGCAAGTTCTTGTGCGGAGTTTGTTAAAAAGAAGGAGGTAAGTTAATGTTATGTTCCAAGTATTTCCTGAGGGATATGCAAATTTGGTTTAGCAATAGAAGGAGCATAGCTAAATAACAAATATATACAACTGGCAGCGCCCCGCAGTATCGCCCGCATAAGTGTCGATCCCGTGGGAATATCGGGATAAAAAGTATTCTATGTGTTATTCTGATGTATAAGCTATATTACTGTATTGTTTCATCCAAATTCGTTCAGTAGTTTTTGCGTGACAGCGTAACAAACATCCGTCCATCAATCTCCACAAACTTTCGCATTTACTTATAATATTAGTAGGATTCGGGATGCAATATGTGTCATCAGTGTTAAAAAATCTGACAATGTAAATTAATTAATTGAAAAAGGTTACAAAACCTCCTCTTCATTTTAGTGGGTGCTTACCTAATTTGTGGTCGTAAAATTCAGGTATAAATTAAAAAGAATACTTAGTTGACATAGTGGTAAGTAAATTAAATTAAAGAGATAATTAAAGATAAATTAAAGACATAGTTGACATGGTTGGTCAGAAGTCCTTTGGGGTACCTAACCTAACATTGGGTATTTTGAGGAATGTGGTTGTACCTTTCATGTGGGCCCAGGACATTAGCTGCGGTATGCGATGACAAATGGTATACCTTTAAACTATAACCTACCTACTAGATACGAAAATTTAAATAGTACATTACAATACGTGTGACTTAAGTAGTCTATTAATGCACGGCGTTTTTCACAGCGTATATATGTGACCAAAACTCGCACTTAACCCTTAGTTTGCCGGAACGTAGATCTACGTGAGACACAATGGCTTTTTAATTGTGTCTGTAATTACGGCACACAAGCGGTTTTTGGTGTAAAAATGGACTACTTAAGTCATAGAAGAGCAAGACTTAGAGACGGATTTAGGTCACACAGTGCTGTAAATGTATTTCATGTTGAAAATGTTCGTAATACCAATTAATATCACAATAATACTACACATACACTGATAATGAGATTAATACCTAAAAGCTCAAAGAAAACCAACAGGAAAAAAGAAGAGAAAAAGTTTTTGGCCAGAGCCAAACATTCGCAACAAACTTTGGATTATTGGCTAACATTGTCGGCACATCAATGTTTGCTAACATTCATCGTATTTTCTCATGGGACATTTAACGGCAGTCACAAAATATTACTAACGTCAAATTTTGTCTGGGTTCGAACCTACGACCTACAACTCGTAAGTCGCGGCCGTTACCACTTGGCCACAACTGCTCACTTGGCCACCACTGCTCTATCTTCTCATAAAAACCAGAAATCATTTAGTATCTTCCTATTCCGTAAGAGATTTGGTGAACTATGTAGGTACAAGTGAAGTGAACTATGTACAAAACACAGGTGTTTTTATATATTTATTTTATAAATAGTTCCTTTCACATGTAAATAGTTAGTGCAAAGTTTATGGCACAATCCTAAACTATACAATAAACAGTATCTATCAACACGGATTTCTCAAACGCAACACTCCGCGCTGAATGACGTATTCCTCGAAGAAAATCATTCTGGCAGTTACTACAACTAAATTAATCTAAAACTAATTCTGAAATCATGAATAATATTATGTATTTTCATAGGATTCATTTACATACTTAATCCATATTATAAATGCGTAAGTAACTCCGTGTTTCTGTAGGTACCTACGAGTGAAAGGTACCACTTTCACGCGTTAAAGTCTGAACGGATTTCGATTAAATTTGGCACGCTGGTAGACAATAACGTAAGTTAGGGCAAATAAAACGTTTATCTCGGAAGAACATTCCTTTGTGCTAGTTTATGTCCTCCATCACACTTCTAAAATACAGTAGAATACGGAATTTCGATGTCAAAATATCGATAAATGCTAATACGATGCTACAAAATGCGATGCATGTTACCGCGATAGATCTTTACTGCGATACTGCTTGACTTTGATGCACGTTACCGCACCCGAACGCAACGAACGCATTAGTCGACGTAGGATGCAAGAGCGAGCGAATGACAATACAAATGCCTTTACCGTACCTACATCGAAGTCAAGACGTAGTATCGCAGTGAAAAGTCTTTCGCGGTAAAGTATCGTAGTGAAGATCTATTGCGGTAACGTGCATCGAAGTGTAGTGGCTTCGCAGAGACGATCTTTCGCAGTAACGTGCATCGCAATTTTGTAGCATCGTATCAGCGTTTATCGATATTTTGTGCGTCGAAATTCCGTATTCTACTCTCTAAAATTCAATCAAATACAAAAATACTTTCCTCAAAAAATCCTTCATACAGATCAGTCACCCGCAATAGAGATATCGTTGAAAGCATCCCAATAATAATATGTAGGTAATTCAGAGCATCGACATCGTCGGGGACCCATTTGATGTCCGTAATCCGAAACATATAGAATAACCAGCTAAGGCACAGTTCACGGCCTCGGGCGATGCGACTTGCGTCAAGCGACACGCGAGTACGTCTCCGGTTCGTCCGTCGTGATGCACTCGCGTCTGCTGTAACCGAGCGAGCTGGGGCACTAGTCTGCTATTTTTATAAATTCGTCATTCCAACACGATTCCACCACCATCCCATTGTCATTTTGCTAAAAGTTCGTAATCTGCTAAATTCATAATGGTTGATCATTGGTCGGTGAATGGCACAGAAATTATACGATACTCGTAACGAATTAAAAGCAATGACTGCACAATGTCATTCTAGTGGTAGGTCACTGATCAAAGGAACTGTCATAATTTTTGCAGATTACCACGTAAGTCAGTAATTCATTTTTCATTATGTATGAGATTACCATTCTATGCCATTTCTTTCAATGGAGTGTCAGTGGTTGACCATTGGAAAGTCATAATGACGCCATTATATTAGTAGATTACCAAACTTGTCAAAATCAACAATTATGAAATCAATGATAGACCATTCTGACACTATTGTAATAGCAGACTTGAGGCCCTGAGCGTCGCTCCGTATAGGCCGTGTACAGAGGATTCGGGTTGAGTTTGTATGCCGTTCACGCTATTCGCATTACATTACACGATACATTACATAAGTCTGGTGAGTACCTACACAAATACACTCGACGAGCGGCTCGCTGTCGACAGCTGCGGTTGCTTCAGCCGTTGGCGCGTACCAGTCGTGTGTATATGGACACTTATGTTTCGTCGTGGTATGCTCTAAACAACTTCTTTCATTTGTTTCCTCCGCAGTCGCTGTAGCAAGACGCGAGTCGCTTGAGCGTATAGCTCGTGGCCATGGTGTAAAGGGCAAGAGGCCGATGACGTCATCTTCGACCTCATAAAGAAGTGCTATCCTACTATTTTCCGATCAAATCTCTTTGATAGGATTAAAATGCCTCACAGAATCCAAAGATACCTATGTATTAATATTCGGCAGATTGACCTAGTTTGTGAATGGGAGTTCCATCAAACTGATGTATGGTTCGGTATCGCAGTCTTTATCCATGTATTTAGCAGTCTTAGAATTGGGTGGCTGGTATTGGGAGGATTTATGAATGGCTATGATACAATGCCTACTATTAATTCGCTAATATTTTTTTAATATTTCTAATGGTGAATGGCAATGCGACTTATGAGTTTTAGGTCGTGGTTTCGAACCCAAACAGGCAATTTATTTAAATTACTAGCTGTGCCCGCGACTTCGTCCGCGTGGAATAGTGACTTTTCGGGCAGCATATTTTGAATTACATATACCGTCTACAGACCGGGCATTTGCTGTCCGAACCCTCTGAGAACTCAGGCGAATTTCAGTGAAAGTCTCAGACTCTAGTGCTTGAGCTTCACGATCGGCAGTGAGACGTATTTCTCGTTCTTCCTGTGTTTCCTGAGACCGAACATTTGCTGTCCGAACCCTCTGAGAACTCAGACGAATTTCCCTATCAGTGAAAGTCTCAGACTCACGCGATAGTGTATGAGCTTCACGATCGGCAGTGAGACGTATTTCCCGTTCGTCCTGTGTCTCCTGGAATCGAGCATTTGTTGTCCGCACTCTCTGGGAGCTCAGGCGGATTTCCCTGACAGCAAAAGTCTCAGACTCACGCGATAGCGCTTGAGCTTCGCGATCGACAGATAAACGTGCCTTTCGTTGTTCCCCGTTTTCCCTATTTCGAGTTGTCATCATTCGAGAACGATTTGAACTCAGTCGAGATTCTCGCTGAGTCGAAATTTCTGCAGCACGAAACCTAGCCTGGTGCAGAGAGCCTTTTGCCTCACGACCTTCCTCAGATTCCTGTGATCGAACTAATCTCATCCTTTTAGCATTTCTGCTACATTGGGAGAGGTTGGATCTTCTTCGAGGCATTCTTACAATAAAATAGTACTTACTACTTAACACACAGTTATTTAGTAAACACGTACTATCGTAAACAATTAAATTATAAATACTTACAGATTATTATACAGTCTAAAATTATCACAGTTTAAGTAATAAGTGTTAAGACGTGTAAACCAAACGTCATTATTATCATCATTTCAGCCGATAGACGTCCACTGCTGGACATAGGCCTTCCCCAATTTTGGGGGGGTTTGCCATAATCGCCATGCTTGGCAGGCGGGTTGGCGATCGCAGTATGGTATGGTGGTGGAATGCATAGAGAACGCTGCTGCCCATTCTCCGGTGAGACCCTTAGTCGCCTTTTACGACACCCACGGGAAGTAAGGGTTTGTGCTATTCTTCTACACAGACAAACGTACTAACTTTATAAAACAAAAGAATTGCTAGAAAAAATAATTACTAACCTAAGCTAATGAACTTATACTTAATAAAGAAAATCAAGAAAAGAAATGCCTAACCTATACCAAATACTTATAATATTTATATACAAACCCTAAATACAAATTAAGATAAGTATACCGAAAATCAGGGAAAGATATGCCTAACCAATAATAAATGCTTACAATATTTATTTACAAAACCCTAAATAAAAATTAAGATAAGTAAATACCCAATAATCAAGGAAAGAACCGCCTAACCTATACCAAATACTTACAAAATTTTAAAGAAAATTAAGAAAAAGAACCTAACCTACAAACCCTAAAATATAAATAAATGAAATATGCAAACAGTCAGTATTCAAGTGAATCGCAATAATCGAATCCAACTATTCGCCTATACTCTCCAGGATACGTGCGTTCGCTACGAATAACTGAATCCTTATGGCAGCGGCGCGTTTTCTTTTGAAATGGTCATCTCGCAGTTCAACCTGAGGGGTTGTCCACTGCTTAACCTGGCTTTCCTGTGGATGCCTCAATAAATTAAGGCCTCCAGCCAGGGCATAATACACAACTTAACTACACAATATAAACTTAAAAACTAAGCGACTACACGCTAAGGGCACCCCCTGTGGGGTACGGACCTCGGCTTAGGGCGTCGCTGGGAGAGGGCAGCAAGGGACAGGCTGGATCGGAATTATGGCAGCGGCGCGGCTCTCAGCGCGCTTTATACAAGGTGTAACGGAAAGGGGGTATCAACCCTGAAGGAGGTAAATGTGCTCATGAAACTGAACAAATTTCCCCAAAGAAAAAAAATTTGGACCTCCCATAGTAATAGTAAATCATTGATGTGCTATTACTATGGGAGGTCCAAATTTTTTTTTTCATCTTCATTCACCTCCTTCAGGGTTGATACCCCCTTTCCGTTACACCTTGTATATATAGCCACGGACGCGCAGGCGCGAGGCGTTTACGTACTCTGATAGAATACCTTAACAAATGTTCGCCGTGATTCTTTAAATTGACATAACTTTTTTATTTATGAACCGATTGACATGAAATAAACACTAAATGTTAAGTGAAGCTTACTACAATATATTAGTGAAAACCGCATCTAAATCGAATAAGCCGTTTCTGATATTAGCGTGCACAAACACAGCAGACAAACAGACAAACAGATAAACAGACAAAAAAAAATTTAATTACGTTTTCGGGTTCGGCATCGATATAATAACAACCCCTGCTACTTTTTTTTAATATATTTCCATTGTACAGACACCACTTTTCTACAATTTTATTATATGTATAGATATAGATTTCATCACCACTGCTCTCAAAACCGTGAAGAAAAACATCTTGAGGAAACCGACACGTCCTAAAACCAAAAATTCGAAGACATGTGACATCTACCAACCCGCACTGGGCCCGCATGGTGGATTATGGCCCACTCCCTCTCACAGAGAGGAGGCCAGTGTCCCGGCAGTGGAACATTATAGGCTGAATTATGCTGAATGGCAATTATACAATCAATTTTATCTGTGATAAAAAAAGTTCTAATGGCTTTTTTTTTTTTTGGATGGGAAATCATCAAATGACTCCTCCTGCTCTGGGTGGAGCGGAAGGGAGTGTCAGACTCTTACGGACTAAAACCCACCCGTGTTCCTTCCTTAGCCCTTTATGTTCCGGGCCAGCGGTAACCCTTTCGGACAATCCCGCTGACCCGGCAGGCTTCGGCCCTAAGGGGCCCCTCCCCGATGCTGACATCTCTTTGAGGCGCGCGTGGAACACGTACGCGCCGTCCGGCACGGGCCTGGTCCTGATCGGACGGTGAGCTACCCATTACTCTCCGCCTGCAGCCCCGCGCCTACGGTGGCCGGGAGTCGTCACGCGGCTCCCGACACCGGGGGCGTCCCCCGCGGCGGCTGAGACGGGAGGCTCTCTCCCTGAACCGTCCCGCCACCTCCTTCGCTAGTATGACTGCTTCGCAGAAGGAGGTGACTGCCTCCCACTCCCTCTCGCCCCGGACCATGGCTTGCACCAGGGCCGGACGCGAGAGGTAGCCGCCGCTGCCGATCGCCTCTACGAGGGCACGGCGGGGCTCCGCCCAAGCGGGGCAGACCTCCACCGTGTGCTCCACCGTGTCCTCTGGGCGATCTTGGCAAGTTCTAATGGCTTAGACGGTTTCACGTTCATGCGTAAATGTTTAATCCCCATCTAGCTTGGGTCACAAGGACTAATAACAGATATTTTAAAAATCTTCTCCTTTTGGTGCCACTCCAATTACTTACCGAGTGTTATTGTTGTGTATTTAAGAACACAACAATCAAATTCTTTAGTAATTCCGATACTTAGTTTGAATTAGGGTACTGAAGCAAAATGGACTCCTCCAGCATCGTAATCAATAGAATGCTCTTACATGATTTGATTAAAAGGTGAATGAGATGGAACTTCCGAAAGAAAATCAAAACAACAATATAAACTGAGAGAAATTAAAAAAGTGTACTTTTTCTTTCAAAATGCGGGGTTTGTTTCTTGAGATTCGGTATTTTTTTTCTGAACTTGTTTCTCAAAACTTCGCTCTGCTAAACTGCCGTCATAAAGAAAAAGGGCACAACATTTTCTTTTTTTTTAATTGAGTTATATACATATTTGAAATCAGAAAAAAAAAGGCGCATGTGCCAGTTTTTAGGGTTCCGTACCCAAAGGGTAAAAACGGGAGGCTATTACTAAGACTCCACTATCCGTCTGTCTGTCTGCCACCAGGCTGTATCTCAAGAACAGCGACAGCTAGACAGTTGAAATTTTCACAAATTATGTATTTCTGTTGCCGCTATAGCAACAAATACTAAAAACAGAATAAAATAAATATTTAAGGGGGACTCCCATGCAACAGACGTGTCTTTTTCGGCGTTTTTGCCTTGTGGTACCCTTCGTGTGCGAGTCCGACTCGCACTTGGCCAGTTTTTGTTTTACTCAATTTTGGAAAAAAAAATATTAGTTGTGCCCTTTTTCTTTATGCGGCAGTAAAGCACGCACGTGGTATTGCACGAAGCATATTATTTGTCTTATTTAGGTACTCATTATAATATGATCTGTTCATTCATGTATACTGAACAAAAGAGATAAGTATGCAGGATGGTCGGATATAGTTGAAGTTTAGTAAGAAACCGATGGTTGTTGACGACTGAAATTTAATTTGATAAATGAGCTATTTGTTTTCTATTAATAAAATTACATTTTATTCCAGAACATCTATCGGTTTCTTATTAAACTTCAACTATATCCGTCGATCCTGCATACTTATCTCTTTTGTTGACTGTACATACATGCATAGACTCACGCCTTCTTCTCATGGCGTACGCAGAAACTTCAGAATGCCACTGATACGATTCTTACATACTGCTTTTCCTTCGTTTCCGTTCGGTATACCAATCTATTGAGTAAAAATCTCAAAATGAAAACTTAGGTGAAGTGAGCTTGAAATTAGCTGTCAATAGTGCCAATCTATAGCATCAGGTGGAATGACAGCTTACTCCAGCCAGGGCATAAATAAACTTAAAAACTAAGCGACTACACGCTAAGGGCACCCCCTGTGGGGTACGGACCTCGGCTTAGGGCGTCGCTGGGAGAGGGCAGCAAGAGGGACAGGCTGGATCAGGTTATTATTAATTAACGCTTGATGAGGCCGGCTTTTCCTATCAGACTGCTCTGAGAAGAAAAGCCGAAACAAACTCAGAGGTCACAGTCGGGAATTTAAATCTACAGGCTCAGCTGCGGCGCGGGCTGGCACTACATCGAGCAAGGGTCGGGGCGGACATGGTACGGGGTGTCGCGACGGGCCTCGACGGCGAGGGCGGAATGATGGACGACGGGTTATGTGTCTTCTCAGTGTGCTTGTGCTCTTTCTACTTTCCTGACGGAGGGTAGTGGCGTCATCGGGGACGCTGAGGGTATGCCTTGGTCGGCGAATCTTACTTATGCGGGAGGGAGTGTATCGGGAGGCCGCCGCAATCAGGGGATTGGGATACTTAATGGCAGTATCAAAGAAGCGCTTTGAGAGGCGTTTCATGAACTGCTGGACGGTGGGAAGTCTGAGATCTACGTGAAGGTTCACGTTTCGGACAAAGAAGGGGGCTCCTGTGACCTTTCTGAGGAAACGGTTTTGAAGGGTCTGCATATTATGCAGGTGATGAGGCTTAGCGTGTGCGAAGACTACGCAAGCGTACGTCATGATGGGACGGATGACTGCGGTGTAGAGGCGCAATTTGCACTTGAGTGACAATTTGCTGCGGGAGGTCAGTAACGAGTGGAACCTGCCGAGAGCGAAGGCGGCGCGCGAACGCGCTGTCCTTATGTGCACTCCGAAACTAAGTCGGTCATCGAGAATGACCCCTAAGTATTTGGCTTGCTTGTCCCAAGGGATCGGCTTGCCATACATAGTGATCGGGCTGGGGAGGGGGGGAGGAGAATTCGCGGTTTCCTGAAGAGAACCGCCTGACTCTTATCGGGGTTGACCTCGATTCTCCATTTCCGGAACCAATCGCCTAAGGCTTTTGCGGATTTTTGGAGAGTGCGAGCGATAGAGACCTGACTGTGACCCGTATAGTAAATAGCGGTGTCGTCGGCGAAAAGAGCCAACTGAGCCGATTTACTTTTGGGAATGTCACTGGTGAACAGGGTGAATATGAGGGGGGATAGAACGCCACCCTGGGGGACTCCGGCACGGACCGGGTGGGGGGGAGAGAGTGCGCCGTCTATGCGATAGCGGAAGGTACGATCCGACAGATAGTCTCGTAAGATGAGCACGAGACGGTCTGGCACACCTAGCTGGTAGAGCTTATATAATAAGCCATTATGCCAGACCTTGTCGAATGCTTTCGCAATGTCGAAGAATAGAGCACCTGTTGGCGCACCGCGCTGGAAGCCAGCGCTAATGTGCTCAACGATGCGGTGGACCTGATGGACGCACGAGTGTTTAGCTCGAAAACCAAACTGCTCGTTGGGGATGAGGCTCTTTGATTCGGCAAAATCCCTGAGACGCTTATAAATAAGTCTCTCATAGATTTTGCCGAAAACATTGAGCAAGCTGATGGGTCGGTAACTGGAGGGGTCAGACTTGGGTTTGCCTGGCTTGGGGATACCTATGACCGTGGCTTCTTTCCACGCTTGGGGGAAGATGTTGTTACTCAGAGCGCCATTGAAGATAGCGGTCATGAGCAAAATGAGGGGGGCGGGGAGGAGTTGGTACACCTTATTGGTGATACCGTCCGAACCGGGGGCTTTGCGGGGTTGGAGCCCTTTTATGATGTCTTGCACTTCGTCAGGAGTGACCGGAGGTAGAGGATCATCAGGGTCTTCGACTGGTGGGAGGGAGGCTCTACGTTCGACCTCAGCGTTCACCTTGTCGAGGTGCGCTTGATCTACTGGTTGAGAGCTGGGAGAGCATTGGGACTCTAAGCTGGCGGCGAGGAATTCGGCCTTTTCGATGTTGTCAAAGGCTATGGTCTTATCAGGGCGTACGAGAGGAGGCATAGAGGCCTCTTCGGGGGAGCGAAGCTTCCTCTGAAGCTGCCAGAAGGCATGGTGATTGGGCTCTAGTTCGCCGATCATCTTGCTCCATTCCTCAGAGCGCAATTCCCATATGCGTTTCTTTACAGCACGCTGTAAATGGCGCATATGGGCTTTGTTCGCATCGCAGGGAAAGGAGTCGTAGGCACGAATGGACGCGTTCTTCTCGGTTATCAGATCACGTACGTCAGCCGGTAATTTCCAGCGATGGTCTTCCATCACTGGAACTTCCCGTGAACAATCCGTCAATACGGATTGGACGTGCTCTGTAAACGAGGCGATCGCTCCCGTCGTGTCAGCGACTGAGACAATATGATCGGGAATGGAATCTAAGTGAGGTGACGTGGTGGATTGTAGGCTTTCGCTTACTTTCCTCCAGTCAGTCACTACTTTGGTCTGAGGGGGCTGGTTGGGATCACGGGGGCCCGAATAGGGGGCTAGGTGAATAATGACTGGGCGGTGGTCAGAGTTGAGCTCTTGATGCGTCTCGATAGATTGCAAACGGAGGTTTACATTCTTGAGCAGCGCTATGTCGAGCACGTCAGGAAGGTGGTTTGGATCGTCCGGGTAATGGGTGGGATGCATCGGAGCGATGACATCGAAATTAAGGGTGGAGCTTAGGTTGAACAGGAATCTCCCTCTGGTAGAGGTCGTGTTACTGTTCCAGGCGGGATGTTTGGCATTAAGATCCCCCGCCATGATGACGGAGTCACTTATACCGAAGAGGGCAGTGAAGTCGCTGGTGAGAGAGATGGTATCCTCTGTACCAGTGTAGGGCGGGATATAAGCGGAGATGATTGATATAGATTGATGACCAGTCATGCCAAGCCGACAGATAGAGACCTCCAGGTGAGAGAGTAGAGGAGAGGGTCTATGGGGGAGCAATGAAGGAACTTTTTAAAATAAATAAGGGTACCACCTTTGTGACATCGAGACCTGTCGTTGCGAACTAGTTTATAGTTGGCA
This sequence comes from Mesoligia furuncula, assembly GCA_916614155.1. Taxonomy (NCBI): domain Eukaryota; kingdom Metazoa; phylum Arthropoda; class Insecta; order Lepidoptera; family Noctuidae; genus Mesoligia; species Mesoligia furuncula. The sequence continues at coordinate 23,756,765 of OU744800.1, read as the reverse complement.
ATGTTCGGGTTTCGATTGTGGGGCTTTAGGAAGGTTTCCTGGACTAAAAGGATGTCAAGCTGATGATCGCGGAGGAAAGTGGCGATCTCATCACGCTGACTAGAAATGCCATTGGCATTGAAGAAGCCTAGCTTAAGGGATCGGGGTTTATTTACACTTATTCTTTGTTGATCCATTGGGAGCAATTAGAATTTAAGAGTTGTGAGGACTTGCGTAATCTCGGGATACGCATTGAAAATCTCGGCAATACGCCGAGGATTACCTTGACAGGCTTGGATTTCGGCTGCCATAGCGTTAGCTGGGGCGATGAATGATGCGTAAGCACCGATTATCACCTCCATGCTGTTTGGCTGAGGGCCAGGGACGAGGGTTTGGGGGAACCTACTGGGGCCAGAGGGAGTGGTAGCAGGTTGGGCTATCATAGCGGCAGCTGAGGCCAAGTGGGCTACTGGGGCTGCGGGGGCTACTGGTGGCGGTGGGATGGAGACTGCCATCAGTGCAGGGAGGGTCGGGGATTGGGAGGGCACCGAAGCTGCGGGAGCTTTCTGGTGGAAGAGATTGGCCCAGGGCGAGGGTCTCTGAGGACTGAGCCGTTCGGGCATTTGTGAAGATGGGATCTTCACAGAGGGGCTCTCTCTTTGCTGGCGGTCGCTTGCGCGCTTGGCCAGTTTGGGAGAGGAGGCTTTGGGGGCTTTGGGGCAACCCCGGTAGTTAGCCGGGTGCCCGGATTGACCGCAGAGTACGCAGCTCGGCGGCTCTGTGCACAGAGTGCGGTCTTTGGGTCGAGAGCAGTCAGCTGTTCCGTGATTACCTAGACACTTGACGCATCTAGGTGTCGCGTAACAGTGAGATTGGGCGTGGCCATATAGTTGGCACCTATGACACTGTCCAATGAGGTTGGACTTTCGGGGCTTCTCGATAGAGATGCCCGAGAGGGAGCAGATAGACTTCACCTTGAAAATAGGGTGATGTCCGTCTGTGGGGTCGCAAACGACAAGGACCATGTCGTAAACTAGATCTGTCCTCGCTTTGTGCAAGCGATGGACGGCGGAAACAGGGATGCCTTGTGAAGCAAGGTCTTCTTTGATCTCCTCAGTGGAGATTTCTTTCGGCACGTGCCTAATTATGACGCGGGTGGGGATTTCCTCCGGGAGGGAGTAGGTATGGAATGAATAATTCCGTACCTGCAGAAGGCGGGTGAATTCCCTGTAGTCCGAGGACGAGGGAACCGAGACTTTAATACCCTGTTGGGTGGACCTAGCGTTTGTGTAGTTGATCTTACGATCAACACACATTTTGGAGATTTCTGTCCATTTGGACGTTGCTTCTTTTTGATAGAAGCTGGCGGATTTGCACTAGGGCATGAGGCAGGGACGGCCTGAGAAGCGGCGGGAGATGCTGCGGTGGGTGAGGCGGGGGGAGGGGAGGGAGGGAGGGGAGATGGGGAAGGCGCTAGGCTTTTCTTAGCCTTGGAAGCTTGGGAGGAGGAGCCCTTCTTTCTTTTACCTCCCTTTCCGACAACTTGGTAGTCGTCTTCGGAGGAGGAAGAGTCAGAGAGGGTTTCGTCAGGGTCGGGTTGAGGTATGGACGTGTCCATAGCCTCGGGTTGGGAGGGTGGTAAAGAGTCCATTGTCTCTGGGACAATGGCGGCTTTGACAATGGGTGCCGACAAGGGGGCTGCGGCGACCTTAGTCGATTCGGAAACACTGGCGGAACCCTTTGTCGGGACGGACAAAGGCGCCGGTGTTTCCGAGACAGTCGGGGTTTCGAGTACGTCACTGAAATCAGCGACGGAGTCGGTGGAGGGGGCTGGAAACATTGTAAAAGCCAATTATTTTTAAAAAGAGTAACCGTGGAGTTTCTTGCCGGTTCTTCTCCATAGGAAACGACCAATTGGAACCGTGCACCTAGCTTCTGACGTTTCATAAGTGCCCATGTAGGTTTATGTGAAATAAAACATTTTGATTTTGATTTTGACTTCAAGCTCACTCCACCTTAGTTTTCACGGTGAGATTTTTAGGTAAACTTTTTCAGAATAGTTCAGCTGATCATACACGCACGCCGGTTGCGAATACTAAGCATCTGACCTTTTCGAAGAACGTCATCAAAAAGGTCATATTTAGGTACCATAAGAATAGTAGACAGACACCAAAGTAGTATCAACATAAACCCTTTTTTTTTTGGCTGAAAAATTACCAAATAACTTCTCCCGATCTAGGCGGAGCGGGAGGGCGTGTCAGACTTTTACTGCCTAAAACTGTTCCTTCAGTTGCCTGTGCCAGGGCCCACGGTATCTCTTTCGAACAACCCGCAACGCTGGCAGTCTGGCAGGTCAACATAAACACTAAATGCACTTAATCTGGAAGTCGCAACAATCAGTCTCAGTTTCCATTTTATTGCCCATTGGTGACGACCAAATAATGTCCACTACGGTTTTAAGATTCAACCATAAACCAAAGTTCATCTTGACAGACAATAGAATGTTTATTGCAAACGATTTTAACTTTTACAAGTGCGTTGACCGAAAGCGCTTGATGTTTATGCCTTATTTTCAATTTTGAGTGATGAGTTGGGATGCGTAGTTTCAATGGAAATCTTGCCAGTAAAATCTATATTCGTAAAATTAAGAAAATTGTGTCCACTCTGTTTGATTGCGGCTTCGCTCGCTTGTCTGTCTCTAGTTGAGTTATTTGCTTCGCAAAGAAGTTATTTAATTTAAACCAGTAACAGGCACTTTTGATTTGCTAAGAGGTCGGTCAGTCAGAAAGATGAAGCTAGTAGCCCATTCCAAAGCATAGTAGGGTCTTATGGCGAAGAACAGGCAAGAAACTCTACAGAAACTCTTTCAAATCAAAATATTGTTGTGTTGAGGCAATATCGATCTTATCAGAAAAAGATCTAATAGCTTTAATAATACTATTTATAAATAAAATAAATATATTTATAATATATTTATTATTATTTTTTTAAATATATTTAATATAATTTATTTATTAATTATTATTTATATAATATATATTTTTTTTATATTTTTATTTTATTTTACTTATTATTTATGCAAACAAATGTATAAAGGCGAACTTAATGCCCTAGGTTACTTTTCAGGCTCTTTCCATCACCCTAAGAGAAAACACACAGAATCACGCCACGACAAAAACATATAATCTGATCTAAGTAATACTAATACTATCCCTACGTCATATCATGTCATTGACCTCAGTCTCACGTCCCCAAACATCCTGATATCTTGCGGAACGCTATTTAACATGGAGTCAAGGCCAGTCAAGGGGAAGGGCAAGCATTGGCGTGCTACATAAAAACTTATCACCACGAATAACAATAACGGGGGAATTTAGATAGAACATTCGGCTTTTTTAACTTATCCTTACTAACATTATGAAAAAAGAAAAGTGTATATTTATTCATTTATTAAAACTTTATGCACAAGTAAAAGAAATACTGTACAAAGGCCTACTTAATGCCTGAGGCATTTTCTACCAGTCAACAATGATGCAGAGACAAAAAATGGCAGGTGCTACATACAGGATAAAATTAAATAGCTAGGAAATGACTATAAAATACAAGAATAAATACTAATACATAGAAAGATACATACATAGATACATAAATAAACAAAATGAACTGTCAGGACAAAAAAAAACGGGAGAGGAGAAAACAGTCTGTATGTTTTCTAAGATTTTCGACTAAACGGATCGCTTTTGATAAAATCGCCAGAGTAAGAGAGAAGTTGCTGGATATTTTGGAGGACATTAAATACTGCTTTTAAAACTGAAAAAAATGGCGACTTTTGAGATAGGTAAAATCAAATAGCTAGTACAAAAGTTATGCGAAAAGTTCTAAAACTACCATGGTATATGGCATGGAAAAACTAACGGAAGAAAGTAATGTTATGGTTAGGCAAATTGTATGGTCAGGGGTTCTAAATGTTGTGGCGTCAAATCACTCTCCATAAGTTTATGATGTGAATATTTTGTATGAAAATTGTTCTTTGAGGGGGAATATTTTATTAACATTGATTTGGTAAAGTACTGCTGTGCTGTCATATATTTTCTGTTAAACCATTCCATTTAATGTTTTAGTCGCTTGAGTGAAAAACCTATGTCTGTCTGTTTCTTAGTTATGTATGCCTCAGACAGTTCCCATACCAGAGTGAAAACAGTCTCGTCTATTGTAAAAAAAAACAATTTTGTTTTGTGTCAAAATACGTTTTTCAGTTTGTTTTGTCGCCGTTGTGTGTGCCATCATTGTTGTCATCCAGTGGTAGTCTCTCTGAAGACAGTCTTCGCTAGGTTTGCGCACAGTCTAAGACCTGTTTTGTTTGTAATACACGGCACGGTTTCGTTACGGTACGGCGTATGAACCACGCCGTAAAAAAACGTCTTTCAACAAGCTTCCATAGTGATCCATATAACACTGACTACTGTGCCTAGACACGGCGAATAAACCATAGTTTTTCACGGCAACACCAAACGTGTGTGTACAAAGAGCCTAACATAGGTGTCTGAAAAATTCACAAGTTAAGTTCAGCCGGTCGATTCTGTAAAAATGTCACCGTGAAAACTTGCGTGGAGTGAGCTGTCAGTGTCATCCCACTGATGATAGGGATTGACCAAGCAAACATTTACAATCATAATCGAGATTTTAATAATATTTTTTATGTTAATTATTTTAGTCTTATACGTCAATGGCGCCGACTCCCTTGTTCACAAACTAAACTAAATTTAAATTCAGTGCATCTTTTTCTTTCTATTTCATTATGAAAAGGACAGAAGTTAAATATTAGTTTAGTCCTGTCAAATTAAGAGACTCCATAGACAAGTTTAGACGAGATTAAAAAATTGGCTACTAAAAATACGTCAATTTACGCCAGGCGCTGACTAATTTGACAGGACTAAACTAACATTTATCTTCTGTCCTTTTCTTAATGAAATAGAAAGAAAAAGATGCACTGAACTTAAATTTAGTTTAGTTTGTTAACAAGGGAATCGGCACCAATGTTTTATTTTAATTTTTGTTCGTGCGTGACGCGCTCGCGCCTCAGGCTATATAAGGACTAGTCTAGAAAAAAAGAAAAAAAAAAAAACATTGAGTTTCTGACTAAGTTTCTGTTTTGCTATTTTATTTAAAACCCCATAAAATAGTAATGTTTTGACAACTAAAATACTAGCTCCGAAATTATATAAAATGATCAATAGTCATATAAAATGATTAATTTGTCAATCCCTAGTATCAGGTGGGATGGCACTGGCAGCTCACTCCACGTTCACCTCACCTAATTTTTCACGGTGAGATAGTTACAGAATCGCACTGCTGAAACCTTAATAAACAAACCTGTCTGTATGCTTCCAAAAACAACTGAATGGGGACTTGGACAACATCTAATACTATTATAACTGATACATAACAGATGTTCCATACATAGCCATGAAACGATATCATTCAGGCCAAGACATATTGTGACAGAGTTCTATTGTATTCAATAGTGTAGTCGTATTGTGCCTTTGTAGTAATATGTGTGTCGGTTGCGGTTTAAGGTCCCCATTCCGTCATGTTATTGTTATTGAACCCCAGATCGATATTTGTTGAGTAAACAATTGAAAATCAGCCACCCTAAGACGACCCATTGACCCAGTGAACTGCTGTCTCTAAAACACAACTTATAATAATTAGGTACCTACTTTTTTTTTGTGGGACATCATCAAATGACTCCTCCCGCTCTGGTCGGAGTGGAAGGGAGTGTCAGACTCTTACTGACTAAAACCCACTCATGTTCCTTCCTTAGAATTTTATGTTCCGGGCCAGCGGTAACCCTTTCGTCAATTCCTCGATTTTGACATCTCTTTGAGGCGTGCGTGGAACACGTACGAGCCGTCCGGTAAGGGCCTGGTCCCGATCGGACGGTGAGCTACCCATTACTGTCCGCCCGCAGGCCCGTCCTACGGTGGCCGGGAGTCGTCACGCGGCTCCCGACGCCCGGAGCGTCTCCCGCGGCGGCTGGAATGGGACTGCCTCCCACTCCCTCTCGCCCCGGACCATGGCACCAGGACCGGGCGCGAGAGGTCACCGCCGCTGCCGATCGTCTCTACGAGGACACGGCGTTGCTCCGCCCAAGCGGGGCAGACCTCCACCGGGTGCTCCACCGTGTCCTCTGGGCGATCCTGGCAATGGTGACGCCCGGACGTTTCCTCCCGCCTGATGATGTGCAGGAACCTCCCGAAACTTCCGTGTCCGGTGAGGACCTGCGTCAGGCAGTAGGTGGCGCCTCTCTAGCCACACCTCAAAGAGGGGTCTTATCGCCGCTATCGCGGTGTGCCCTGCGCTGGGTTGCGACAGTCGCTCTTTCCATGCTGCCATGAGATCGCGCCGGAGGTCCGTCCGCTCCGCCGCGATTTGCCGCGGGTACGGATCTTCCCCCCGGCGTAGTGCCTCCGCGCGCCACTCATACAGGCGCGCGAGGACTATCGCCGCCAGCTCCCATGGTGGCAGTCCGGCAAGGAGGTTTGCCGCCTCACCCGAAACCGTGCGGTAGCCCCGGATAAGCCTTACGGCTACCACCTTCTGGGGCGTGTTCAGGTAGTGGGCGGCTCGCCGTCGCAGTGAACGCGCCCACACCGGGGCCCCGTATAGGGCCATGGACCGCACGACCCCCGCGTAAAGCCTCCTGCAGGAGGCATTTGGCCCCCTCAGGTTTGGCAAAAGCCGCTTGAAGGCGGCCCCGGCCCGTATTAGGTACCTACTTCAGTGCGTTTACTGACGACAAACTGCGATCGCCTTTCATTCATTTTGTCTTGTTTTACTACTAACTCCAGGATCGGGCCTACAAAAACGGGCTAATTTACTACAAAATATTGGTACCCGCGTTTATATGATTATAGGACTCCCTTTTCCGCACTTAGACTCCCGCGTTCATATGGCAATAATTCCTTCTGCACATGTGGCTTCCCTGGCTTCTCATTAACGGCATAACTATGTAAATGTCTATTAACTGCTCTCAAATTACGATGTTTAATTTTTGTTAATTTTTTTTTTACGTACTTTTCGACATAATTTCTTTATTTGACATTATATACTTTTTGACATAATTTCTTTATTATTTGACATTATACAGGAAAAGTTTTTAACCAGTGCGCAAATTTTGACATAATAAACTTGAATATATTTTAATAAACACGTATTTTTTATTTTGATATGTTTCAATAGTAAAAAATTAAGTTACCGCTTACGAGACTTGTTTACTCAGAAATTTATTTTATGGACGTCGCTTGCCAGTCCGTCGACCGGTCGCCCGATTCACGCCGCGCGTCGACCGGTCGCCTGACGCGCCAGCTGCTATCAGAAGTACTCACGCGCGGTCGCTGTATGAGACGGCGGCGGCGTTATGCGGTGCGATTATTGACCCCAGTTTAGCGCTACAATTTTTTAAGTTTAGACTGTGTAAAGTTATTTGTAAACGTAATTTTTCGTAAATTCCAATTTATCCTTCATACTTTCATGGGCTTAGGACCATTAAAATGCAGAAAATAAATCATAATAAGTAAAAATGTAATACTTACGTTTTAGTCCATTCAAAATAAAACATTTAGGTATGATAGGTACTTAGACATGATACAATTTTGATTGAAACAATTGCATTTTGGCGTATTTAAAAAATTGGAATCAACTATCTTACAACAATGTCTAATCAAAGAGAACCTAACACACTAAGATTGTTTATAATTTCTTCTTACCTCTACATTTTATTAATCACAATATTCTAGGTATTGTTCGAAGTGACCTCCACCTTTTTCAAGGCATAAACGTGCACGTTTAAATAAGTAAGCATTTAGTTTGTTTAGGACACTAACACCACTTTTTACTTCACAGAAAGCGTTAATTATTTCTCTCATTAGGGACCGTGGGATTGAGGGTCCCTTGGGCTCGCATACGAGGTACGCTCTCCCTTTCGTATCTTCTTCGTGCTGCTCGTAAATTTTCATTGCTTAACAAATACACTCGCACCATTTCATAATACTCGCGGTGAGTAAAATGAGACATTGTCACTACGCTAGTCTAGTACGCGGCACAACGCGCAGGGACGGTGAGAAGGGTGCGACGAACATCCGACCTCCGCTTCCGCAAGTGACGTACTGCATGTGCACGCGTTTTGTTTATCAAACGCCGCGCCGCCCGGCGCCGCCTGCCCCCGCACGGCCCGCACCCCCGTCTCGTGCGCTAGGCGTGGTCCTGCGGCCGGCGGCCTTCGCGTTTTCATTCATGCTCATTCATAGTATTACTATTAAATTATATCCATGTCTTGCTTATTTCAAATTGGGACAAAGTGGAAAAATGAAAAAAAAAAAGTCATAAACTAAAAATGGAAATGTGTTCTATTGCTTACACTGAGCCACCAAAAAAATTTACGCAGTGGTTAAAAATTTATCCTACAGATAATTGAAAATTTTCACCTCTTTATTAGTGGTTTTAATGGGAATCATAACACTTGGTTTTAGTAGGAATTTATTATTACTTATTTTTTTTTTTTTTATTATTTATCATTTTGATAGATTCTTATTTTGTAAATGTGAGGACTTTGTAGGCCTTATAGACTTTAGATCTGTAGACCATTTTCTATTTTATCAAGTACTTGGTACTTGTTGACAGGCCTGCGCTGTCCTCCCATACCTACTGTAATCTGGAAACATTGTAAAAGCCAATTATTTTTAAAAAAGAGTAACCATGGAGTTTCTTGCCTGTTCTTCTCCATAGGAAACGACCAATTGGAACCGTGCACCTAGCTTCTGACGTTTCATACGTGCCCATGTAGGTTTACGTGAAATAAAACATTTAGATTTAGATTTTGAAGGAGGTTCTCAATTTATATATTTTTATATATAGGTTTGTATATTTTTCTTTATTTTTTTTATTGTAATACTTTTTCAAACTGTTTGTAGATAAACAACAATGCACAAGAATATTAATTTAGAACTGTTAGTAACACTTAAGTTGGTCTAGAGGTTTAGGATATAGATAGATAGATAGATAGATAGATAAACCGTTTATTTGGCGCAAACAAAAAGACAACACAACACACAAAAGTACAATATTAGATGACTACCAAACTACACACTTATAATAGGTATAAAATCAAGGTGCCGATATAAAAACAAGATGAATGAAAAACATATCGAAATAAAAGTGACACTATGACGAATACTTAAAATAAAATTAATATTAATAACGAAACGTACACAGTGCGGTGTGCGTCTCAAGGTTGCACCAAATGGGAGTCCAGCTCAGCATGTGTCAGGCAAATGTACCTGACGCTGATATTCTGCTGGATCCCTACAGTGACACACGGACGTTGAGAAGACGAGATAAATTGGTGTTGTGACTGGTGTTAAGTGCAGAGTGAAGTTTTGTGAGTATACCCGACACTTTAATTATGTATTCTACAATAAGTTTTGCATTGGGAAACGTTCTTTTTCGTGGGCGTGTTATTATTGTGTTTTGATTACTTGATTCTTATAATTATTATTTATAAAGTTATAGGTATGCAGTATAATGTGTAAATGAATAATATTATGATTATAGTGGCGTAGGTGCAAATAAAATAAAACAATTTGGCTAGATCAAGATTAAAATTAAATACGTTTACAATAAATAAATATAGGTAAATAACATGTGTAAGTATTATGAGTATTGTAAGTATTCAACAAGAGATCCACAGACTACTCAATTACTAAGTATATCTTTGTTCACAGGTTGTAACCTCGTGATAGACAGATTGATTCGAGAGGACTGGACAGCCAGCTATATAATGGACGTGTTCGAAGCGGTCATCCCTAGATTCTTCTGCGAGGTGATAAGAAACTGCCGTAGTCGAACTCTGAAGGTACCAAGAAATTTAAGATTCCTTATCGGCGGGGGAATATTGTTCCAGCATTTAGATGCAGCATACCTAAAACTTCCCCTGAAAGCAGCTGTCTTGTGTGATTGAGTGGAGAGTTGCTGCGAGCACTGTCTACTTGCGCATTCTCTTCTACTTGCGATCCAGCTTAGTTTATTGTACAGGTAGGACGGCTGCTTGTACTTTATTACTCCAAAAAGTAGGCATGCCAAATGCAACTTACGACGTGATTTCATCTTGAGGATTGAGTGGTTATTTAAAAATGGTGTTACATGACTTCTTGGCGGGATTGAGAAGCAGAATCGCGCGCAGGCGTTTTGCACCCTCTGGATCAGACGATCAGTTCTTGCCAGTAGTCGAGGGCCAATAACTACGTCCGCATAGTTCAGGTTCGACAGCACCAGAGACTCAGCCAGCTGGATCCGCAGTTCCTCTGACAGATAAGGCCTTATTTTATAGAGGACCTTAAGCCGGTAAAAACAAATGCGCACTGACTCTGCCACGTGCGCTTCGTATCTCAACCCAGTGTCCAGGTTGAGACCCAGATTACGTGCCTCACTGACTCGACTGACCGACTCACCCAGCAGGGTAACGTTAAGTGTTGCCGGCACAGCACTAATTTGGTTCTTAGTTCCAAACAACATGTATTTGGTTTTAGTGGGATTAAGTACCAAACCGTTGTTTTCAGCCCAACATGCTATCCTGTCAAGATCATCATTTAGGTCCTTAATCGCGATGTCATAATCACTAGGCTTAAAGGAGATATAGACTTGTACGTCATCAGCGTAAATATGGTAACTACATCGCTTTAGGGAAGTTATAATATCCGCACAATACAATATAAAGATGATGGGACCCAGTATAGAGCCTTGCGGGACTCCTCTGTGAACAGAAGTGAGTAATGAAACAAGTGATGATCCATTGCTCAGTTGTATTTCCACACGCTGCCGACGGTTGGTGAGATAGCTTTGGAACCAGTTTATCGTATTTTGGTCAAATCCATAGTAGCTAAGCTTTGACAGAAACAAATCTATATTTATACAGTCAAAAGCTCGCGAAAAATCAAGTAGGACGAGAAGTGTGCATAGGCCCTTATCCTGTGCTGACAGAATGTTATCCGTCACGTCCAAAAGTGCCGTTGAAGTACCACGCTGTTTGCGAAAGCCTGACTGTAACTCAGGCAGAATGTGTTTATCCTCTAGATATTTTGAGAGCTGCTGGCATACTGCCTTTTCAGCAATTTTAGAAAGGCAAGGCAGAATGCTAATAGGCCTAAGATCTTTTAATTCTGTTGGATTTGTTTTTTTAGGCAATGGCCTAACGATAGCAATCTTCCAGACGTCAGGGAAGGTTGCTGAGACAATTGAGTTGTTGACAATGTCAGTGATGACTTTCAGTGTATGTGGGAGTGTAAGCAAAAGCATATCCAGGGTCACCCTATCACAGCCTTCAGCGTTAGATTTTAGTTGGCGGAAGTATCGCAGAATCTGATCAGCAGTTATTGGTTGTAATGCAAATGCAAAGCTATCATCACCATAACGATGAGACTCAAAGAAATTGCGTTGCGATATATTGCAGACAGGGTTACCAGGAACACTCAAGAAGTGATTATTGATTTCGTTTGGATCTCTGAAGTGAGGAGGAAGGTAATCGATCTGTTTCTTTGGTAATACAGTGCTTTTCAAATTTTTCCATAATTTTTTCGGATCTTTAATTTGATTATTAATATTGAATTTGAAATAAGCAACTTTTTCTCTGAAAATGGAAATGAGCACCAGTGATTTCAGCTGCTTGTAGTATGCCTTTTTGGACCCGGATTTCATTTTACGGTACTTGGTCAGAGCTTCATCGCGCAGGTGCATCATCAATTTAATTGTATCTGTTATCCACGGATATGATGGTTCCTTAATTAAACATTTCTTGACCGGAGCGTGCGCATCGTAAATTGTTAAAATGTTTCTATTCAATTCCCCAACCATGTCATTCACATTACGTAAGTCACAAATATTGTCCCAGTGTATGTGCGATAGATCACTATCTAGCACTTCTCTATTTATTTGTCTAATGGGTCTGTACGTAACTGTATGCGGTTTAAATTTACTACGCCTAATATTAAATTCGCACACAACAAGTGAGTGGCCATTTATTGAGCCATAGGGCTCAACTGATATCCCTTTATGGTTCAGATTCGTACAGACAAGGTCAATCAATGTTTCGCTATGGTCTGTGAAATGGGTTGGCGAACTTACCAGCTGTTTTAGGCTCAGGCTATTCAAAAACTCACATACTTTCTTAGTTTGCCCGTTAGCATTCAGTAAGTTAACATTGAAATCGCCGAGCAGTATGTAGTGATCACATTTAACTAAGGAGCTAATGGAGTCAGTTATGGCGTCAAGAAAAAGGTCCAAGCGGGGGGGACGATACGCTGTGCCTATAGCAATTTTGTTTCCATTTAATGTAAGGGTAATCCACATTTGTTCGATAGTGTCGTATCTAGGGTCAGTTGGGATGGACCAGGTACGAGCGGTCAGGCCGTGTTTAAGATAAAAACCCACACCACCCCCCCGTCCCCCATGTACAGACAGCGGTCGTGGTGAGTGGCGTAGGCGATAACCTGGTACAGCGGGCGCTCGCCCCTCTTCGCCCGGTCGTAGCCAAGTCTCGTTAACTGCCAATACATCAAAAGAATGCTTTTCCACTATATAACATGTGAAACCGCTGACCCAGGTTCGATACTGGCAGTCTGATAATTAGGTTTTTGTTTTTATCAAATTTTATTTTTCTCTAAGTTATACTATTAATGCAACTTTTTCTTTTTATTGTTGTTATAACTATTAGGTTTATATTACAATGAAAGAAATATAATTTAATTATCTATCATTTTAAATTATTGTTTTAACACAAACACGCTTAATATGCGATAGTGCGGAAGGTGAAACAAAACTAGAGTCATCAGACGGTAACTTCAATATAGATTAGCAAAATGTATGCGTAACTACCCTTAATTAACAACTATGCATTCTCTGCGACTTCAGTAATATATCGGTTAGACAGAGACAGAATTATAACGCCAAGTAGATTGATAATTCATCGAGTTATTAACTACCTAACTGGCTTAGTTGGTAAGAGCTCGCGGTAATCAAAGGATAACCGACGATTCGATGGTTCGAATCTCGTCCGTAATAAACACTTTTTGTATTATTCTTATGGATGTATATTGTATATATTATATTTGAATTGCAAAGTTGTAGCAAAGTAAATTTTAATACAACTGGGGTACCCAATTGATGCAGCCCACTGTACCTAACAGTAAATCAATAATACATTTCACCAGTTATGTTTGTAGCGGTATCTACAACGCCACATGCGAACAACGCGTCATACTGACGTCACGCAAAATCCTGCATCGCGCAAGCAGAGTTTACCGCGCAACTAGCACAGATACAACGGCCCGACATGAAACGTCGCGGAGTTACCCGCCAGACACAACACCCGTCTGGTCGGAGGATCCTCCCTTTTCTATAGAGTATGAGTGAACTTTACACCCTGTTCCTCATACCTCTATATGTTTAAGACCCATATAATAGGGGGCGAGCTTATTGCCATCAACCTGGCACAATTCCAGGCTACGGGAAGAGTCTGAGAAATTCCCGATGAAAAATCCCGAAAACACTTTGCCAGGATTCGGACCCAGCGGGGCAATTGCGTAACACACAAATAGGGGTTTATACAACGTGCCGCTACAATGGCGACATTAATTTAACACACGGGTAGGGCTAGTGCCCATTAATCATATATATAAGTATAGGTTAAAATAATTCGTAAATTAAAAAAAAAATTTTTCAAACAAACTAAATAATATAATAGTAACTAAAATTGGGATCACCCTTGCAAAAATTCATTCATGAAATTACTTACCTACGCTTCGCGCGATCGTACTCGTGATCATCGGTCCGATTCTTTGTCGGCATTTATCAAAGAATCCGAGCGGCGCGGCGCGGCGTAGGTACCTACAGCAGAGGTGCTTAGTCTAACGTCACCCTTTCTTGTTAAGTACTATTAGTTATAACTATCATCACATCACTCATCACAGTCATCACTAATCACTGCTTTTATTTTGTCTCAGTTTTGGGTTAGTCTTCGAAATATTGTAGCACATTTTGTCGTGTAGGCGGTCGGTCTGGGCGTAAAGACCTAGGATCCACTGTCCGGTTTTCGTGGATGCGCTGAAGAGGTCCTACAATAGAGGATTAGTAGGGCATTGTTTTGAATCGCCATATCTCTCGCGATATGTCCTTATCGCAAGGGCGGCACTTTGATGACATTCTCCATAAATTAGGATCATGTCCGCGATTAGAAAACATAGCAAACCGTCTTTATCTAAGTACCATAATCTAATTACACAAAAATAAATAAGTAAAACAATAGGTAAGCGTCTTTTTCGCGGAAACATTCACAACAATATTCACGACGTAATTATGCGCACTAGTTTGACGAAGTGTGTCAAGGACACGGGTTCGGCTTGCACTAGATTACTACAAAGGCAAAAAAAGAATTCGAGTGCATGCGGGGGCGCGGCGGGCGGGAGGGGGCGCCAGTCACCTGCACCATGTTCTTTGGCGGCAAGCGACAAAGGAGCCGCTAGGCGGCGGAAGGAAAGAAATATCTCTTTGTCGGTGCCGCCAAAGAGTCATAATATGTCTTTCCTTCAATTCGCCTACTCTTTGCATTTGTTTCATCCTAATAGTATTGCTTATTCGTTTTATTTCATTGATGCGATGTTATGATCCGTGACCCCGGCAAATGACCGCTGCGCGACAGTTCTTTAAGTACAGGTTGCTCTAAAATACTATTTTCTAAAATTTTAAATAAATCCGTAAATAATAACGTTTAATGGAAATATAATTGCTTCATGAAATGAAAATGTGAAAACGTATATGTGTGTTAAATTAATGTCACCATTGAAGCGCCACGTTGTATACAGGCTTATTGGTAAAACATTATGAACGATATGCAAATTTGGTTTAGCAATAGAAGGAGCATAGCTAAATAACAAATATATACAACTAGCTGCGCCCCGCGGTTTCACCCGCGTAAATGTCGATCCCGTGGAAATATCGGGATAAAAAGTAGCCTATATGTTAATCAAGGGTGTCAGTTACCTCTATACAACATTTTATCAAAATTGGTCCAGCCGTTTGAGCGTGAAGAAGTAAAAACATATAAACAGACACACCCTAAAACACTCACAAACTTTCACCTTTATAATATTAGTGTGATTATACCTGAAATCGCGAGAAAAAGAATCAGTTGTTCCCTACATTTTGACGAGTTATACGAACATAAATGAACAGGGAACAGGTGATTTTTATTTCACGCTTTCAGGTTTGGTCCCATAGTAAAAGTTGTTCATAATGATGAGTACAATGACCTCTTAAGAGGTTGTTAATGTTTTACCAATAACCCTGTATAAGCGTTGCTTAAAGTTAAGTAATGATTAGCGACTATTTAACCATACATTTTTGACGTTAAAACTTCTCATAACTTTATGCAACATTTATAAATAATCCCCAAAATAAATTAGTACCTAAGTATTATGAAAGAATGGACAACAAAATATCCTTCAAAACTCTCGGATTATGATTTAAACTGGGTTACGCAATCAGGGCGCAGAACATTATGCTCAGCATTAATACTTGCGAAGTGAAGTAAAAGAGTCACTAAGTGCGTGAGTTGTAAAGATTATGTTGAAATACTTACCATAAGAAACATAGCGAAGTTTTCTGTTACCGGCCGTAACAGTAACTTGAATTATAGTTTCTCTTTTTTTACTGTCAACAAAATATAAACAGGATCTAGAAGCAAAATAACAACCTAGTAAATAAAACTAGATAGTGCGGTATCTAAATGAGGTCGCAGTTAGCACGTAAAGCAGTAACCATGTTCTGACATAGTTGGTTTACTATTAACTGTCGTTTTATTGTTCTCTATAAACGCCGCACGCATTCGTAATTTATGGTTGATGTACGAGTAGGAATCGTCTCAGTGACGGGATAATAGCTTTGTCTAAGCTGAAAAAAGTATTGAATAGAAAATATTCAGCAGAACACGGAATTTCGACGCACAAAATATAGATGAATTCTAATACGATGCTACAAAATTGCGATGCACGTTACTGCGAAAGACCGTCTCTGCGAAACCACTACACTTCGATGCGCGTTACTGCGATATATCTTCACTACGATACTACTAGACTTTGATGCACGTTACTGCGAATTTTCACTGCGGTACAACTTGACTTTGATGACGTCAAATGACGAAAATAGCTCAACGAGATGAAAAATGTCTGTGTGGTGCCGGACTTAAAGAATAGCACCACCCCATACTTGCCGTGGGTGTCGTAAAAGGCGACTAAGGATCGTACCGGAGAATGGGCAGCAGCGTTCTCTATGCATTCCACCACCATACTATACTGCGATCGCCAACCCGCGTGCCAAGCGTCGCGATTATGGCAAACCCCCCCTTGCTTGGGGGAGGCATATATCCAACAGTGGACGTCTTTCGGCTGAAATGATGATGATGAATGATGAGATGAAAAATGTGGCAAATGAGTAAGCTTCATTGATGTCGCGTAACGTGGTGTATTATAAGTGTGTTTCCGCCTTAATAGTCAGTCACCGCTATGATGATCTGAGGAAATTATCAGAAACATGACGTTGGCAGAAAAAATAGCAGAAAGGTTGTCAATTAACGTTAGCCAGTTTTGATAACAATCACTGGTAGGCAAGTGGCGTGTTACAAACAAATATTGTATGAAAACTATAAGACCGAAGGTAGATAGTACGTTTTTCCAGCGGCGATTTTTTTCGCGCGCTGTATTTTCAACGCTCTCCTTACCGCCTAGAGTTGAAAACCCAACAGTGTTTTTTTGACGTGCTGGAACGCGCTCTGTTGAATTCTCAACGCTCGGCTCAACACCGAAGGTTGTAAATCCATTGTGCGATAAAATCCTTCGGCAATATTTGTGCGTCCTTGCGAACTTGTGTTAATAGGTATGGAATGGAACAACAAGTTTTCCTTCACTATGTGATTTCAGGGATCAAAAGCCTCGTCTTGGAACGTGGTGCAGAGGTTTCTGATATTCGACACACTCATCATCATCATCATTTCAGCCGAAAGACGTCCACTGCTGGACATAGGCCTCCCCCAAAAGGGGGGGTTTGCCATAATCGCCACGCTTGGCAGGCGGGTTGGCGATCGCAGTATGGTATGGTGGTGGAATGCATAGAGAACGCTGCTGCCCATTCTCCGATACGCCCCTTAGTCGCCTTCTACGACACCCACGGGAAGTATGGGGTGGTGCTATTCTTTAAGTCCGGCACCACACAGACCACACTGGTTTCAGTTAAAACCTTCATCCTTCTCAATGTATATGCTAAGATATTTACATCGATCGGTATAAAGTGCTATGACGTCACGTATTTGGTAACTGGACTTTCTCGTAATGCATTTGCGATGCTCGTTTGTTTGTCAGACAACACATCTGTGTCAGATGGTCGACGTTTCAATATTAGTCCGATATCAATGGAGCGATTTGTTTCAGGCATTGCAGTACTGCAATGCAATATACAGCGTGTATCAAAAATCTGCTCCATACATTTGCGTCGAATAGGTATTGAAGTTTTGTATGGGGCAGCTGGTAATTTTTTCACGGTTACGATAATAAGAGTGGAGTAAGTTGTTCAGTTTGAGAGTCTGTACCACACCCTTAAATATGACAACACATTTCTGATACCCGCTGTATAAAGGGTTATTGGTACAACACTAACAACCTCTTAACAGGTCATTGTACTCATTATTATGAACAACTTTTACTTTGGGACCAAACATGAAAACGCGAAAAAAAATCAGTCGATCCCTAAATTTATGTTCGTACTTATAACTCGTCAAAATGTAGGGAACAGCTGATTCATTTCGCGGTTTCAGGTTTGGTCCCAAAGTAAAAGTTGTTCATAATGATAAGTACAATGACCTCTTAAGAGGTTGTTAATGTTTTACCAATAACCCTGTATAGTAGAAAAGAATAACGTTTATTGTCTCCAGTATTACAGCTAGGAATAGTGAGTACATACACAAAACTATAATACTGGAAGCAAAAGGTTTAAGCGTCAGCATTATGCTTAAGTCTCCTAGCAACCGCTAAGCGCTGGTTTTCAGCAAAAACAAAGAGAGGTACATTTATATACTAAACTAGCTTCTGCCCGCGACTTCGTCCGCGTAAAATTTCCCCCTCCCCCCATTCACCCTCTTAGGGGTGGAATTTCCAAAAACCCTTTCTTAGCGGATACCTAATCTTCACAAAGAACACACACTCCAAATTTCATGTCTCTAGGACCAGTGGTTTAGGCTGTGCGTTGATATATCAGTCAGTCAGTCAGGACTTGGATTTTATATGTATAGATGATAATTATAGAATGATCATCATGTTCATCAATTATAGAATGATAAACAGGAAAAAGTGATACTACCACTCTCTTTTTCACGCATAGAATTTGTATCTATAGTGTTTTAAGTTTCGGCCTCGGAAGGTCCCAGCTGCCATTCGTGGAACTTTGACAGTCGTTACGGGTAGTCAGAAGCCCGAAAGGCTGACAACCAAGTCTTACCAAGGCATCGTATTACCCAGTAACTGGGTTATGGAGGCCAGATAGGCAGTCGCTCCATGTAAAAGACTGGTAATCAGCTGCATCCGGCTAGACTGGAAGCCGACCCCAGATAGTTGGGATAAAGCTAGGCAGATGATGAGTGTCTTAAGTTTTAACGACTACCTAGTCAAAGAGTCTAGCCCTATAACTGTTGTTTTATTTATCTGCATTGATGGGCGGTAAAACAATATGTATAATATATCATTTGCTCTTTTAGTTTTGTAATTGCATTTCAACCATGTCAAACCATTTTAGTCTGCAAAAATCGATCTTTGGTGTGAAATCATCATCATAATTTCAGCCGAAAGACATCCACTGCTGGACATAGGCCTCCCCCAAGCACCTCCACTTTGACCGGTTCTGTGCTTCTCGCATCCAACGGGTTCCTGCGGCCTTCACAAGGTCGTCGGACTACCTTGTGGGAGGCCTTCCAACGGTACGTCTTCCGGTACGCGGTCGCCACTCCAGAACCTTTCGGCTCCATCGGCCATCTGTTCTGCGAGCAGTGTGCCCTGCCCACTGCCACTTAAGTTGGTGGTGTGAAATGCAACATCATAAACCGACTACACTAGCTCGCTGTTCATTGTTTGCTCCGGACCGGCTGCGGACTTCGCGCGCCTGTGCCTCGCGGTGCTTGCTCGCGGCGCCGCCAGTGCGTACCCATACTGCTCGCTTTGCTCCCACAACCCAGGCGATCAATTTGCTGAACGCCCTAATTGCTCAGGAGCCGGAAATTGATATATTTTTGTATAGCAGTAAATCTATGTTAAATGTTTGTATTAAGTTCTTTAGCTAAATGTTATGTTGTTGGCTTGCTGCGCGCTTTGGTGTTTACTGTAAGTGCAGCATGCAATTGTTATATAAATAAATAAATAATAAATAAACAGCCTATTTATAATAATAATACCTTTATTTTCACGCTACTTTGGCCCATAGATGAATACCTTACAGACTAACAACTACAACAACAACAACTCTAACAACTATTATAATGTTCTCACTGCTTCAACATAGGCCTACTCTCTGCGCTAGAGGAAGTGGGCCGTAATTCACTACGCGGGCTCAGTGCGGGTTAGTGTCACATGTTTTCGATTTTTAGGTTCTAGGACATGCCGGTTTCCTCACGATGTTTTCCTTCACCGTTTGGAGAGCAGCGGCGATGAAAAATTTACACAAAGTAAAGCGCCTGTTCGGGTTTGAACCTACAACTAACAAGCCGCGGCTGATGCCACTGGGAAACCACTGCTCTCTACTCAGGATGGTTTTCGACAAAACAAATACAACAAATTGTAATGAGGAAAAATGCATTCATACATTTACTTTGAGGAAAAATGTATTCAAGTATGTCACGATAAACGAATCAAAGCTTTCTTGGAATGATTTAAGCCCCTTGTGAGTTCGGTTTAAAAATATACTGAAGAAAATTACTGCTAATACCTACGCTTTGCATACGGAGTCGTATTTTTATTCTCTCTCATACGTGGAGTAGATAATTGGTGGCGCAGTAGTACTCGCCCCGACTTATGACTTGTACGTCGTGGGTACAAACCCAGTTAGGCGGGTTTACTTTGTGTAATTTATTTCATCACACTGCTCTCAAAAACGGTGAAGGAAAACATCGTGAGGAAACCGGCATGTCCTAGATCCAAAAATCCGAAGTCATCTACAAACGCACACTGGGCCCGCGTGGTGGATTACGCCCCAATTTTACAGAGAAGAGGCCTGTATCCTAGCAACGGAGTCCACCAGAGAGGAGGTCTGTGTCCCAGAACGTTATAGGCTGATTATACTAAGAAGAGCGGTGCCAAAGAAGCCATGGCCCTGAAATCATTTATTTATTTTACATAAAGATATATCAGCATATAATACTAGGACCAAATTAACCCACAAATATGTTCCTGCTAAATTATTACTTAGGCGAAATTCAACGAGTTAACGCATTTACAAAGTGAAATAGACTCTTTTAATGTTGCTGATTTTGTCATCTGTGATGCGGAGGACTGCTCGGGTCTGTTACCAAACACCAAAAAATGTCTTAAAATGATTCAACAAAATATTCGGAGTGTTAAATGTAACCTACCTGGATTATTGGCGACAATAGCCAGAACTGCGGTGGATTGGGATTGCATTGTTTTGACAGAGTGCTGGTTATCATCAACTATGTTCTTACCCTCCTTGGATGGATATGACAGTTTTGCCACCACTAACAACCGCACGCAGAATGAAGGGGTGGTTGTGTACTACAAGAACGGTTTGTTTATCTCAGTCGAAGAACCTGAAATTGAGGACGCAAACTGTCTTGTTTTTACCCTAAATAAAGATACAGTAGCCTTGGCCATTTATAGGCCACCCGGGTACAGAAATATTGATAAATTTTTACAATCTCTTAATCAGATACTATTGAAATATTCGTTTATGCAAAATGTGATATTACTGGGGGACATTAATATTAATATTGCCGAGCACAGTGCTGACAGCAATGTTTCGGCTTATCTAGATATGATGGCATTCCACGGTATGATGCCTGCATACACATGTCCTACGCACAATAAAACATGTTTGGATCATACGTTTCTAAAGACTAAACTAACGGCTCGTTGTCTTATACTACAAACAACAATTACAGATCATAATAGTGTTGCTTTGTGCATAGCTAGTCCTACTAAACAAAAACCTGCCAAAATTATAAATTACTTAGATCACAACTCTCTAAATGAGGAACTTAAAAGTGTTGACTTTAGTCCGCTATACACAACTACAAGCGCCAACGAGGCTGCTAATTTATTCCATAGTATCCTATATAGGGCTATCAAAAGCAACACTAAAGAAGTCAAAATTTCAAACAAGAAAAAAATTCTAAAACCGTGGATAACCCCAGGCATTCTGAAGTGCATTAGAAACCGCGATAATCTGTATAAAAAAGTAAAGAAACACCCAGACAATGAGATATATAAAAGTACATACAAACGATACCGAAATTTTTGTTCGTCTTTATTAAAAAAACTTAAAAGAGAATATGAGAAGACCCAGTTCCAAAACGCAGGGAAAAACAGTAAAAAAATTTGGAAAATAGTAAAAGAAATTACATACTCAACTAAACCCAAAGACAGCCCAACTGAACTTATAAGCACCAATGACCCCCAAAATTCGGTAAACAATGTTAATCAATTCTTTGCAAATGTTGGTAAAACGCTGGCAGAAAAAATCATTAAGAATAATCCACCAACGGGACCCATCACCTTTAACTCGTGTAGCCATTCTTTTTGTCTGCTCCCTACGGATGAAGATGAAGTTAGGTCTTTAATATCAGGGTTAAAGAGTGATTGTTCGGTGGGCCTTGATTTGATATCTAGTGACATCTTGAAATCAAATATAGATATTCTAGCAATACCAATAACATACGTCTGTAATCTGTCACTCACAACCGGTATATTTCCGAAGATCTATAAGAAGTCTAGAGTTCACCCGATACATAAGAGTGGTGCCAGAGACTGTGTCAATAATTATAGGCCAATTTCAATTCTCCCTACCCTATCAAAAATTTTAGAGCGCATCATTAACAAAAGACTTGTTAATTACTTGGAAAATAAAAATCTTCTCTCACAAGCGCAATTTGGTTTTAGAGCCAAGAGGTCCACCGCCGACGCTGTGTCAGAACTAACAAATTATATAGTTAACAACATAGATTCAAAGAGGAAAACCATTGGAGTATTCTTAGATTTAGCAAAGGCTTTTGACACAGTCTCTGTCCCTATTCTGTTAACAAAACTCGAAAGCCTGGGTATCCGGGATCTTCAATTAAAACTTTTTAAAGATTACCTAACCGACAGAACACAATGTGTTAAAATCGGTAACATAACTAGTGAAGAGGTCCCAGTGACTTTTGGAGTTCCACAGGGCAGTATTCTTGGACCGACGCTGTTCCTAGTCTATATAAATGACATATGTCAGTTAACGTGTCCGGATTCGAAAGTTGTTGCGTTTGCTGATGATACGGCTTTACTTTTCAGTGGCAGCTCCTGGCATGAAGTTTTTGTCAAAGCTCAGATAGGCATGAACAGTGTGACCAGTTGGTTAAGTAAGAATTTACTTACATTAAATGTAGAAAAAACGACCTTCATCACGTTCTTCATTCAAACAAATGACAAACCGGATCCCTCTTTGAGTATTATCTCCCATTCGTGCCCAAATGCAAATGACACAACTTGTCAGTGTCCCAACCTTAAAAATACTGAATCTACAAAGTACTTAGGAGTAATTATTGACAGAAATCTTAAATTTCATGATCATATTCATCTTTTATCAGCGAGAGTGCGTAGACTTATAGTAATATTTAAAGCTTTAAGAAACACTGCTCCAAAATCTGTTATAAAATCGGTCTACTATGCTCTCTGTCAGTCTCAGCTTGAATACTGTATCACCACATGGGGTGGCGCATGTAAAACTCATCTCATAAAGGTTGAGAGAGCACAAAGAGCACTCCTAAAGGTTAGTTTGTTTCTACCTTTTTATCACCCAACTACTGATCTCTACTCGAAATGGGAGGTACTTACTGTGAGGCAGCTCTTCATTCTAAAAACGGTTATGAAACAACATGCCCTAACAACTTTTGAACCGGAAAGAATCAGAAATAAACGTCGTAAGCATATAGTCTGTTCTTCAGCGTCATTCAAAACTAAGTTTGCACGTCGGTTTTTTTGCTACCAGGGTCCAAATCTATATAATAAAGTAAATCGAGCCTTAACGCTATATTCCTTGCCAAAAACAAAATGTAAGTCTTTGGTTTCAGATTGGTTAAAAAATTTGGATTATAATCTTACAGAAAGTCTACTTCATTAAAATTAAATTAGTACGATATAAGTTTACAACTTGCACCAAAACCCTTTCACGTACACATTAACACACTACACCTGACACTTAACACTACACACTAACATTACACACTCTCACAGACACACACTTACACACAGATTCAAGCGCAGATTAACTTTTTGCTTATAATTTCTTTTTAACTTCTACCCCCAAAATTATAATAACTTAAGTTGTTTAGTCTCAAATCTCCTTAGCTATAATGTTACATTGTTTTAATCATATTTTGTTCTAAGTAAAACTTTCTGTTCTTCCGTGGGGTGGGGACCTGGTGATTTGTAATACAGGCATTTTACGCCTAACTCAGACACCAGCTCCTCACATTGCTATAAAAAATAAAAAAACAAATAATATGTGAAACCTAGAATAAGCTTGTCATTGTGAGGAGAAATAAAGAACTTATTATTATTATTATTATTAATCACTACACTAACATTATAAAGGCGAAAGTTTGTGAGTGTTTGTGTTTATGTTTGTTACTTCTTCACGCTCAAACGGCTGGACCACTTTAGATAAAATTTGGTATGGAGGTAGCTGACACCCTGGATTAACATATAGGCTACTTTTTATCCCGATATTCCTACGGGGTGAAACCGCGGGGCGCAGCTAGTAAAAAATAAAACCTTGAAAAACTCTATAAATTGTTAGTATATGAATCAGTATACCATCGATCACGCAACAAGTACTCATGTAGCGTTACGTTATTGCCGCCTACAAAAAGATATTACACATTATTTCATAAAGAATAACGAATACTCAGAGTAGCTGTTTACTCCTAAAATAATGATCGATTCTTTTTTCTAAAAGATTGATTGCTTTGGTTTGGGGACTCGCTTCCTTCTTCGGTTTTGCTTGTAGAATTTTTGATTCGATTTTTTATAATCATAAAAGTTAGGCACACAATATAGGTTTCAAATAGTCAAATCTTCCCGGAAGACTTAGCGTTGGAAAACCTCCCACAAGTTGGCCTGACGACCTTGTGGAGGCCGCAGGAAGCCGTTGAATGCGAAAAGCACAGATTCGGCCGAAGCTGTTTCAGCCAAAAGACGTCCACTGTTGGACATAGGCGGAGGCCTACATGGGCGGGGGTCTTTCGGCTGAAATGATGTTATGATAAACATACCAGTCTCGTGTCGTAGTAGTCGTGTCGTAGTAGATAATGCAGGATAGCCTTTACCAGAAATGGTCATCGTATTAGTGGTTCAGCAACTTAAATATCATCAGGATTGTGCCGGAATGTAACAGTTCGTCGTGGAGGTGGTACGATATTGGCTCCCTGATACCATCCGTCATCAGAAGACAGCCGTCACGCCATGATGAATGATGAATGAATCATCGATGCGACGCTCTGGTAAAGTGACAGTAATCAGTCAGATTCACTCTTATCAGACCTGTTCGGTGATTTCAGCAACTAAGTAACAAAACTAGGCGGCACCACTTGTAGCAAGTGGCGCTCATATGTCTATGAGGTAACCGTTGCCACTACCGAGAAATCAGATAGGTGGGTGACAGCTCTTATATCAAAGAGTGCAGCGGACGTACTTATGGGTACTTCTACCAAACTACAGGGAGATTTGTTTATCACCATCCAAATTTATACAAAGTGGAACACCTATGAATATGAACAACGTTCATTATGGGACTTCGGAAATCACGAAAAAAAAATCGGCTGTTTCATACATTTTGGTCAAGTAAGTAGGTATTGAACTTTTGTATTAAACAGCAGATTTTTTTTTTCGTGATTTCAGAGTTGGTTTCAGAGAAAGCTGTTCATATTCGTGGATAGAACTGTAGCGGTATCTACAACGCCACATGCGAACAACGCGTCATACTGACGTCACGCAAAATCCTACACCGCGCAAGCAGAGTTTACCGCGCAACTAGCATAGATACAACGGCCCGACAAGAATCATCGGGCAGTTGCCCGCCAGACACAACACCCTTCTGGTCGGAGGATCCTCCCTTTTCTATAGAGGATGAGTGAACTTTACACCCTGATCCTCATACCTCTATAGAACATCCTGTAAAAATTTGGATGGTGCTTAAAAAATCTCAAAAAGTCTATTCAATTTTTTTTTTTGTTTTGCCTGTTCTGTCCCACTGCTGGCCAAAGGCCTCTCTTATTTCCTTCCACATTTCCTTATACTGTGCCTTCTCCGTCTCTATTCAAATATCTATGTTTTTTTATTCTCGTAATTAAAGTTTGATCCAATCTTTTTTTTTTGTTTGATTATAGACCAGGTTATGCCCGCGACTTCGTTCGCGTAGTTTCTTGTTTTTATGCATCCTATGACACTCAGGGATAATGTAGCTTTCCATTAGTAAAGGAATTATCGGAGTAGTACCGAAGATTACCGACCCTTACATATAAACTCACAAACTTTACTTGTTTATATATTAGTAGGTATAGATTTCATTACAGAGCCACTCAGAAACTGTTTATACACATAAAACGGATGAGTGATTTATGTATTACATAACATAACAACTGCTCTCAAAATAGAACACGAACAAGTATACCATGTGAAAAATATAAAACGTTTGTAATGTTCATATATGAGTAGCTGTGGAAATGATAATGAAAATGAAATGATAATAATGATATGATAATGTTCATATATAAATAGCTGTGGAAACTTGATAGTCCCGGAAGCGAGTGTGCTTGAATAATTAAATAAAGACTTTTAATTAACTGGCGATATGGGGATGATTTATTTCTCTTAATTACACCAGCGTATTGTCTTATGAACTCTGTGGCGTAATTATTAAATTGAATATTAATATGAATAATTTAATTTATTTCAGGAGGTACCGTAAAATGCTGCAACTTTACCGTAGTTTTATAGTAACATTGATATATTTCGAAAACTTACAATCAATTTTCACCCTTCACAGGTTGGGGGGATAAAGCTTATATTAATGGTCAGTGGCAGTGTATTTAGAACTATGATAACCTCTGTTTCATTTTCGAAAGATACCTAACAGTCTTAATCACTAGGCAAAGTTGGGCCACAAAACTGTAACATTGCCTGCTTCAATTTTGACAGTCTAAACGACTTAAGTACATCATTCTTGCACTTGAAGTTAACCCTTATTAGTAGGACTTAGGGATAAGAATTGCAAAACAGCTATTTGTTGCTTATACCACTAGAAATAATGCTAGGTGATGTTGGTTGTTAAATTGAAGGGCTTGTGGCTAAGTAATAACAGCTGCACGGGTTGATCTATCAGGTTAAGTTAAGCTTGCCGCAGTTGGTCCGTGGATGGGTGACCATCTTTACATAACAAACCCCCTCGTGCCTCGGAAAGCACGTTAAGCCGTTGGCCCCGGCTGTCATTCGTGGATCTTTGAGTCGTTACGGGTGGCCAGAAGCCCGAAAATCTGACAACCAGTCTTACCAGGGGTATCATATTACTCAGTAACTGGGTTGTGGAGGTTAGATAGGCAGTCGTTTCATGTAAAATACTGGTATTCAGCTGCATCCTGTTAGACTGGAAGCCGACCCCAACATAATTGGGAAAAGACTAGGCATATGATGAAATAGAAAAACACAAATCAATAAATACTAAAGAATAAATACAATATACATAAATACAACATCAATACACAAATTAGATATATTCACACAAATTAGATAAATAATTAATAATAGTTTTTTTTCCTTTTAAAAGTTAGGTACTTACAGGTATAAAGAGATGTTTGATTTTGGACTACTACTACACACACACACTACATAGATATACACTACATAGATATATAGAAATGAAATACGGGATTTTCATAAAAATACGAGCAAATTAATTTGAAGAGCAATCAAAAACGACCATTTGGGAAATCTTTTAATAAGATAACCCTATTTTTAGGTCAGCCATGACAGTTGCGTGTGACATGACGTTTGACGACTTTGACAGCTTTAAATTTCGTGAAGTGACGTCCTCCTTTGACTTTGTGAGTTGTCTTTGAATCGTTGTGTTCGCACGTGTAGAATTGGATGTGGTTCGGAGTTTTTAGTCTTATTTTATTATTACATCGAAACCCATGTATTTTTACATAGACACGTCAAACAAATGTCATTGTCAAAATTAAATTTCGCTTATTGCTGATCCCCCATATTTATGTTGTATTGCTCCTCCTTGACTAAGTTAATTTGTTATATACAGTGCGCGATGCGGTGCGCGCAATGGGCGCGATGCGGAGCGCGCATGGAGCGCGATGCGGAGCGCGCAATAAAGTTAATTACATTGAAACGAAGTAAAATTATACAAAATTAATATCAAATACAGTTACCTACTATAATGTATAGCGATATTTACATATAGTGTACATAGTGCTAGCCCAGGCTCCGTAAATACATATAAGAGGGCTGATTCATAATATAGCAGGTTAGCGTTACTAGCATTTCCGAATACATACACACATACTTAATCTGACATTTCTTTTTTTTATGGCCATTAAATAATGACGTTAGGGGCGACTTTTATGACTTTTTCCGGGCCCAAGGTCACCTCTGACATGGACCATAAACATGAACTTTTTGTTTTAAATCAAGAAATATGTATAACGGAAGACGTAACGTTGAAAGGCCTCCCATAAGGAGGACCGATGACCTTGTGAAGACCGCAAAAATACGCTAGAGGCGAGAAGCACAGAACCGAGTATGCTTGATGTTTTTTTAATAACCAACGAAAAATTTCAACGCATGGTTCAGAATCGTGTACAGTCAACAAAGGAGATAAGTATACAGGAGCGTCGGATATAGTTGAAGTTTACTAAGAAACCGATGGATATTCTGGACTGAAATTTAATTTAATCAATGAGCTGTTTGTTTTCTATTAATAAAATTAAATTTTATTCGAAAACATCCATCGGTTTCTTAGTAAACTTCAACTATATCCGACGCTCCTGTATACTTATCTCCTCTGTTGACTGTACCTACTGAATCCATGGTTGAAACAGGTTGCGCTTCGATGTCCCTGCCACCCTGTAAGTAAATGGAGTCTCCATACATATACTTGTCATATACGTCATCCGTTTCACTATTCGGAACGTCAGCGCTACCTGGTGGCGCTGGACAGAGTCTAGCCTGAGTCCGTGGGGGGGTCGAGGAGAGCAAGCTTCGAGGTGAAGCGGCGGACTTGACCATTGGACATCAGACGGACAATATGTGCTCAGAAACTGTCGCGCGTTCCGTATCGTTGTGTGTACCAACAGTGTGTGATTCGTTAGTGTAATTAAACTGTTCGTAAAGTTATATCCTGATTAACTGTAAACGGTTTTTCTATTGCGCAATAACCAACACTACCCATAGTTCGCCCACAGTAATTAAAATATGCCTGATGATAACGAGACACACTATACCTTCTCCGATATACTTTTTTTTTTTTTCGTAGCCGCGCTGTCCCACTCCTGGGCAAAGGCCTCCCTCCACTCCTTCCGTCTTTCGCGAGCCCGCGCGTCTTCCTTCCAGTTTGGATGGAACCTATCCAGCTCGTCCCGCCATCTCCTACGTGGTCTGCCGCGACCCCGCCTCACTGTTTCAGGGCACCAATTCTGCGCTATTTGGGCCGACAGTTTGTCCGGCATGCGGCAGACATGTCCTGCCCAGTCCCAAGTTGAGCAGCCTTTTGTGCCACGTCAGCTATCTTTGTTATATCTTTGTTATTTTTGTTTGTCTTTGTTACCTACTTATACTTTTTTAAATATATAGACTTATACGTTTTTATTAAATTTTAAAAGAGACTTTTTTTATTTATAGTTGGAGGCGTAGCGTTAGAAGGGTGTTGGAGGCCACAAAGTGCAATGACGACCTTGTGAAGACCGCGGAAATACACTAGATGCAAGAAACACAGAACCGAGTGGCCATGCCTGGGGGAGGCCTATGTCCAGCAGTAGATGTCTTTCGGCTGAAATCATGATGATTATAAATATTTAGGACAACGTTAGTGAGAAATATATTATTATCAAAAAATCGAAAATAATATACGAACATTTAAGTCTGCACAACAAATTGCGACATTTTGTCAAGTGTATTCCAAATAGCGATATCCCGGAAAAATCTTGCGATAACTGAACGAATGTAACCCTCAGTTTTTGTGACATCTACACAAATAGGTTTCACGGAAATTGATGTAGCTCCCAAATGGTCGAGCCCATTTGTTCTGACAGCTGTAGTTTTATTTTGTAAGGGTTTTAGTAATGTCTCTTATGGCTTTGGAAAAAAAGGAGATAAGAGTCGTGCTTGTGATGAAATCATGTCTGGCATGAGAATGGCATGCTGCCTTAAATCATTATTTGGTTTTCTGAGTCCTATGTGAAAACTATGTGTGTTCTTATTAAGAAAGGGATTCTGTATTTTTGGCTATTTTTAGCGTAAGATACATCTTGATATGCCTACCATTATTTTTTATCATAATTTAATTGACAGGAAAGACGCCAAGTTTTAACCTTAGAAGGTATAATATTATTTTACCGTTAAAGGGCCGGACATTATAAAAATGTGACATAAAATATAGGTACACATAGAAAGTAGCCAAAAGCCTCGTACTCAAGCATATAAAAAATTGACAATTCTGTCCATTGCTTGTCCGACCAAAGACAACAGAAAAACAATAATCAAAACAAAGCCAACACGCCGCACGTTACGTTTTGTCTGAAGAGAAGTAAACAAATAAAGCTTTCCAACCACTTATTATCATATCTCTTGAATAACGATAAAGATCTTTAACAGGCAACCATGTAAAATAAAAAAGTTACCTGCTGAAGAGCCTAAAGAATTATTCAAGTTGAAGTAAACTTTAGATAAAAAGCTTACCATTATTATGACTAATAGAAATAATGAAACTTAAAGGTTTGCTTTATCTTTCCGTTTCATATTATTCTTATAATGACTGAAGAAGGTAGGTACTCGATAAGTAAAATAAAAGTAAAAAAGTAAGGGTCATCAGTAAAATTGAAAACTTAAATCTGCAAATATTTTTTCCGATGATAATTTCATAATTTCAGCCGAAAGACGTCCACTGCTGGACATAGGCCTCCCCCAAGCACCTCCAGTTCAACCGGTCCTGTGCTTCCCGCATCCAACGGGTTCCTGCGGCCTTCACAAGGTCATCGGTCCACCTTGTGGGAGGCCTTCCAACGCTACGTCTTCCGGTACGCGGTCGCCACTCCAGAACCTTTCGGCCCCATCGACCATCTGATGATAATTAATTATGACTAAACTCTGATTTTTAATTTGCTGGACCAAATGGACAGCTAATACCTATATATCTCCCCCAATAGCCTCAGATTATCTTAATTATTTTGTTTTCGTGATTTTTTCCCATGTTTTAATAGTTATTCTGTTATTCGGGGCGGAGACAAAACCAACAAATCAAAGGTCATAAAAATCGACCCAGCCTTTATAAATGGTGTAACTAACCCGAATTTGTTTTATTTATATAGATAGAAGATAGATGTCATGTTGACAAAAAAAACTGGCCGAGTGCGAGTCGGACTCGCACACGAAGGATTTCGTACCACAAGGCAAAAATGCCGAAAAAATCACGTTTGTTGTATGGCAGCCCCCTTAAATATTTATTTTATTCTGTTTTTAGTATTTGTTGTTAAAGCGGCAACAGAAATACATCATCTGTGAAAATGTCAACTGTCTAGCTATCACCGTTCATGAGATACAGCCTGGTGACAGACAGACAGATGGACAGTGGAGTCTTAGTAATAGGATCCCGATTTTACCCTTTGGGTACGGAACCCTAAAAAGGTCAATCGCAGTCATTCGCAGATGTCATTTTAGTCCAACAAATTAAAAATTAACCTTTTAAACAAAAAAAAAAACAAAAAAAAATCGGTTCATCCGTTCGGGAGCTACGATGCCACAGACAGACACACACACACCCCCACTCACACACAAACACACACACACACGACGACACGTCAAACTTATAACACCCCGTCGTTTTTGCGTCGGGGGTTAAAAACCAGAGTTTAGCGATTACTTAACGGATACCTGTGAAGACTTTCAATATGGACCATGAATTGCATTATTTTATTTTATATCCGTGTAGCCAGCTTAAGTTGTTCTACTCAATTCAGTTTTTTTTCAGTGAGGTAATAATGCATAGCATGATAACCAGGTACGATTTCCAGGTCAGACAAAGTGTTATTGGTAATTTCTCAATAGCAGCCTGGAATTTTGCCCGGTTGGTGACAATAGGATTGCCCTCTATTGGTTAGGTACGTATAGGAACTTTAGATATTTATTTTATATATTTCAATAACTTTAGATATTATAATATCTGATGATATGATATTATTCTATTTTCGAGATAACTGCGGTCAAAAGACCTAATGTTTAAAATACCAAAAGATCGTTTCACAGATTTTTGTAATAACTAATGAACGAAATACATACAGAAGACCTATATATATATATTTATATATATATATATATTTTTTTTACATTGTGATTTGTGAATGTGAAGACGATGTGGGTGTGGGTATTAATTTTTTATGTTTTATTTTTCTCTCTGTTCTATTACTTGTTTTTTTTTTTTTTTTTTTTTCTCTCATGGTCTGGCAGTTTGAGTAATTTATGTGGCCTACCCAAATGTCCTTTCTTTGGTATTGTTCGTCGAATCGTTGAGCTCCTTAAGTCTTGAGTTGAGCTGCACGATTTCTGACAAATGCGTGCACTGACTGGACAGGTCCTCTCAATCTGTGTGGTTCTTTCCTCAAAAGACCAACTCAGACATCGATCTACATGGTCTTCATATAACCTGACCACGATTATGTCTGGACTTTAAAAGAGACTGTGACCTCTGAGTTTGTTTCGGCCTTTCTTCTCAGAGTAGTCAGATAGGAAACGCCGACCTCATCTAGTTTTAAAAAAACATGATTGACGTGTAAAAGTGTTTGTACAAACCTAGTTACAAAAATAAAATCATTTATCATTTACCTACAGTTAATTCAGCTACAATTAATATACCTAAGGTTGATTAAACTAACGAGAAAACGACTTTTGACCAAACACACCCTTGACCGACCGCCCCGAACTCGAACGATTGACCTACTGTTGATTTTTTTAACAAAAACCTGATTTTGTCTGTTTTTGTGCTTTTGAACCAAAAGAAGACGGTCAACGTCAGGGGTACCCGGAGGTTTGGTTTGGTTAGGTTCCTTTAAACCCTGCAGACAGAAATAGGAGCCCCACGCAGCGGGGCTCCGTCGACCTGGCGTATAAATCGAGCGCGCAGTAGGCGAGTCGTCATTAAGTATTTCATACATAGTTGACATATCCAATATCTTAAAAAATCGTTATTATCTTTCGTTATTGCAATTAATTTTAGTTTAATCAAAATTAAGTAAGTAAAACAGTAGTTCAGTCGACCATTATGTGTTATGAACATAATTGAATCAACGTAGTTAAGTATATCGAAAATATAATAGTTTTAGATAATACACTCGAGAGCAATGAATCCGGGTCACTTAAAGAATCCTAAAAATCTCGGAAACTAAAAATGCTAGGTTAATGCAATAAATTGTATTTAATAGACAATGTAATACTCCTTAAATGAAGGTATTAAAACTTCTTAGTTATTGTAAAGTTATAACTATCATAAAAAAATCAAATTTGAAAAAGGGCCACTTTCGAAGATGGAACTACGAAATTACAGCATTTGGTTTTGCTTTTGTTTGTAATCTGTCATTTATGTGGGTACATAAACCATGTTGATAGTGCTCTATGTTCATTATTCAAGCTGAAATTATGTCGCTTACGCCTGAAGAATGCACCAGAATACTTACAATGCTGGAAACCGGCCGGAGTCAGCGCGATACAGCCAGGACTGTCGGTGTGTCGCTGTCAACAGTACAAAGAGTTCTCCGACGTTACGAAGAAACTGGTTCTAACCTACGCAGACCAGGAACGGGCAGAACCAGGTGTACCACAGCACGAGAAGACCGATACTTGGTGAACACCATGCTTCGAAATCGCTTTCTCACAGGAACTGAACTCACAAATCAGTTTCGACGCCTCGGAGGAAGTAACCCAAGTGCATGGACAGTAAGACGTCGGCTTGCTGAATCTAACTTAAAACCCCTTAGACCTGCAAACGGCCCTAAACTGGAGCGTGGGCATCGTATTTCAAGACTAAGATATGCCCAGAGCCACGTAAATTGGAGTATTGAAGATTGGTCAAAAGTTATGTTCGTTATGTGACGAATCAAAATTTATGCTCTACAAGCACGATGGAAGACACAGAGTGTATCGAAGACCAGGGGAAAGATTCAAGCAAGCATGCATCGAAGAAAAAGTAGCCTACGGTGGTGGGTCTGTACTTGTGTGGGCCGGAATTTCTTCTGAAAGTCGCACAGAGCTGGTGATCATAGAAAACGGCTCTTTAACTAGCGTAAGATATGTGGAAGAAATCCTCAATGATCACGTTGGTCCATTTATGGTCAATTTAGGTGAGGATGCTATATTTATGCATGACAATGCCCGACCTCATACAGGTAGGATTGTGAATGACTACCTTCAAGAGATGAACATTACTCGTATGGAGTGGCCAGCGCGCAGCCCGGATATCAACCCGATCGAGCATGCTTGGGACGAGCTAGGCAGATGCGTAAAACAACGAAACCCTCCCCCAATCACGCTTCGTGAGCTCAAAATTGCTCTCACAGAGGAATGGGAGAATATTCCCCAAAATCGTATAAGGAACTTGGTGTACAGCATGCCAAACCGCGTAAACGCAGTAATGGAAGCACGAGGAGGCAATACGAAGTATTAAAATTCAAGAAAATCGTAATAAAGTTCAAAAATTTCATGTTTCCTATTTTTGTTTTAAGGAGAGATCAGCAGTTTTTTTCTTTATGTAATTTTGTGTTAATAAAATGTATGGTGACTCATATTTTTTTTACTTTCATTTAAGGAGTATTACATTGTCTATTAAATACAATTTATTGCATTAACCTATCATTTTTAGTTTCCGAGATTTTTAACATTCTTTAAGTGACCCGGATTCATTGCTCTCGAGTGTATTATAATACGCAACCCCTCCATTACATATACATAATTTAGACATAACTTGCGAAATATGGTCTTAGGTACACTGCCCAACCCTTCTATTGTGAACTCATTCTATTGGAATTCTGGCGTTCTCTACATTACATTCAATAAGGATTTGTAAACACAAGGTTTTCAAAGAAGCGGCGCTCCATTGTTTGAAGATAATCCCGTTTGAGATTGAAACTATTCAGTTAAGAATTTGCGGGACACACAACTCCCCTCGACGGAATAACAATAAAACTCCTATTGTGTCTCGTTCAGTGTCCTTCAATGTGTTAAGATCGGCTTAGTTGCCGTAATAGGTCGGTGCGGTTTACGCCTTGATTGGGATTCGTGTGTTAGGGCGCGTTCACACGACACGCGCACGCTCAGCGCACGCCACCCGCGTCCAACTCGCATTGAAATTTGTTAAATAAGAATTTGAGCCTTATAATGCATCAATAGATCTCAAATTGCATTTAACGAGGTCTACACGCGCACGCCATGCGCACGCCCCGCGCCCGCCTCGCGCCAACTCCCCGCGTATGCCTTACGCCCGCGCTATGGCTGGCATAGATGAGAATATGGCTAGTGTTGTGACACGTTGTGACACCTGGAAGCCACTATGCCTAGTGAACGAAGTAGTCCAGTCACTAGTGGTTTAAGTGGGCGCGAGGCGTGTGCGAGGCGGATGCAGCGCGTGTGCGGGTTTAGGGCGGGCACAACGCGTGCACGGGTGCTGTGCGTGATCGGCGCGTGTCATCTGAATACGCCCTTACTGTCGTTTTCGTTAAATTGGAAATTAGATGCCTTGACACGAATTTCGTGTAATGAGCTGGCGAGAAAATGTGGAGGAAAAACAACGAAACATATTATGTTATAATTATACGTTACACCTGTGCATAATTAGTCTATAAAGTCCCACTGCTGGGACAAAGGCCTCCTCTTTGTGCAAAGGAGTGGGCCATACCTAATCCACCACGGGGGCCCATTGCGTGTTGGCAGATGACACATGTCTTCGAATTTTTGAACGATGTGTCGGTTTTCTCACGATGTTTTCCTTCACCGTTTTGACAGCAGTGGTGAAGAAATTAAATACACAAAGTAAAGAGCCTATCAGGGTTCGAATCTACGACCTCGTAAGTCCTTGCCGTTACCACTGGGCCACCACATCTCTTCTGAGCCAGCAATGCTCTCAACATAATGTGGTATATTTTCTTTTCCCAATTTGTAGACTGTTAGACGTCAGCCGGTCGATTCTGTAAAAATCTCACCGTGAAAACTTAGATGAAGTGAGTTTGTTTTTGCTAGGAATTGACATTATTGACAGCTTACTTCACCTAAGTTTTCACTGTGAGATTTTTACAGAATCGACCGGCAGTAGTAGAAAATCACATAAACAATAGAATACAAACTGTTTTAACTACTACAGCAAATAATTCCTTCGGGACACCTAATCGTCGACCGAGGACGAAAGTAAAAAAAATGTTATTGAAAAAAGTTTTCTTTCCTATTATTTACTAACATCACATCGAGGTAGGTAGGTAGGTTCAAATTGTTATAGAAGGTTCTCGATCACACTTATCTCCGTTCCTGCAGAAAGGCTTGAGTTGCCCAGATGTCGGTATTATTTGCTCAGTGTCATTTCCAAATAGAAGGGAAGATGACAAAGTGTATTGTGTGGCATTGGGAATGAAACGATATTATTTTCATAGGATTCACAACTTATGTAGGTATTATACGGGGTTATTTTAAATTGAGTAGCTAAACTCCGCAGACGCAATGGATATACCGATATCTAAACACAATAAAATAAAAAGATTTGCCTTTTTTCTTGGGAGGTCAACGACCGCCGTTTTTGTTGTTACTTCAAGTATTTGTTGAGAAAAACTATTTTCTTAAGTATTTTATCATGTACGACAATTTTTTTTTTTGTGTTTTGTCCTGTTTAGGTTTAGACACCCATCGCGTCTGCATAGATTAGCTAGCCAATTTAAAATAACCCTGTTTATTAAGTAGGTAGCTACCTTTCTTGTTGGATCTTATTAAAAGTGTCTGAGGAACTAATAAACTCAAAAATTAAACAGAATTTAATAACACTTTGCTCGATCTCGAGTTTACCTAGACAAAACCGACAGTAACATACTGTTCCGGAACAATTTAATCCTTTCACACCCATTACTATTACAGTAGAACTTAAGCCAACCGGATCGAACTGCCCCCTAAGGGTGCCTTTCTACAAGAGACATGCGAGATAGCTGAGCAATAAGCTAGGTTAAAGGTTAGCTTCGAAAATATGTGTCTACAAGCCGTGTGTCCGATCGGATTTTCTATTAGCCAAAATTGCGAACTTTCATAGAAAAGTTTATCCCCTTTTAAGTCCCCTTAAGAGTTGAATTTGAAAATCCAGGCTCTATGCTCATCAACTCAGCCTTTCGCAGTCACTGCTGGACATAAGCCTCTCCTAGGCTGCGTTATAACACCCTATCGTCCGCCTTACGCATCCAGTCTGTTCCAGCCACCTTCCTAAGTCGGTCCATATAGCTGGAAGGCGTCCACGCTACGCTTGCCGATACATGGTCTCAACCATTTCGCAGAAAATCGTTTGGCATACACCACTCATTTATCATACATTCAAAACTCATAATTTTGTAAGTAAGAATCATCTTTAAGCATAAATTTCATATCCATAATAATTAAAAAACCGGGCAAGAGCGAGTCGGACTCGCGCACCGAGGGTTCCGTAACATCCGGGTTTATGCATAAGTTTTATGTTTATGAAATTAAATGTTTTATTTTATTTTTGAGTTGATTGAATGAATGGTAAATTGCGGTTTACGATTTATGACGTATTAAAAAAAAACTACTTACTAGATCTCGTTCAAACCAATTTTCGGTGGAAGTTTACATGGTAGTGTACTTCATATATTTTTTTTAGTTTTATCATTCTCTTATTTTAGAAGTTAAAAGGGGGGAGGACACACATTTTACCACTTTGGAAGTGTCTCTCGCGCAAACTTAAAGTTTAGAAAAAAATGATATTAGAAACCTCTATATCATTTTTGAAGACCTACCCATAGATACCCCTAGATACTATTGGAAGCAGGCGGGACCCATTTGAATTTGAAAATATAATAAAAATGGTATGGGTCCCGCCTGCTTCCAACTTTTATTTAATTTAAAATCGGCTTGTTTTTAGCTTTTCAGTTTTTTTTTTAACTTAAGTTTTTTACCGCAGTCGGGTTTTTTTATTTTTTTAAATAACTTTTTTTATTTCCAGCTCTTTAGTTTACAAATGTGAAAGATTTCGCAGACGATTTAGTTCTTAGTAGGTGTTTTACAATTTGTCACTTCGAATTGCTTTTAAGTATATATGTTGTATATATTTTTGTAATCACCTTTTAAAACCCTTTATTTTGATACCCCACTCGATAGGTTTTGAAAAAAAAAAATATTAAAAAAAAATATTTAATATGGCGTCCAGTAGTCGCCATATTGAATTTTCACTAACGTCATGTCGTTAGTGACACTCGCCGGACTAAGAGGAATCGATTAACGTGTGAATCATAAAAATCGGCCCAGGCGTTTGGTCTGTATAGTGCTTCAAAGGAACATACATACATACATACATACATAGGCTGATGAACACATTACCACTCCTTTGCGTCGCGCAGTCGGGTAAAAAGTTAGTAAAGAACATTTTCGAAAAATTGTGTTACAGCCAAATTAGAACGATTTTAAATTTTCCATAGAAACAGAGATTTCCAGTTATCTTTTTTTAAATAAGACATTTCGAAAATGTTCTTTACTAACTTTTTAGACCTTTGTATCCTGCTTATGCGTACGAAGTTTCATTAAAATCGGTTCATTAATTTCGAAAAATAAGGGCTTGAAAGTTTGTATGAAATGCCGTACGGCGTAAACGCTCTTAAGGTGCCACTAGTCGATATTTTTTCTATACAAATTTCGGGAGTGTATTACTCCACTGTTTGACATTGTGCATCGAAAGTTAAACATGATATCGTTTTGTCTTATTATTTATGTTGTCTGTACGGAAACAGAATAGTAAAATAAAAAGCCATTAATAAGTTATGAGCCAACAAAAATTCGTTTTTCTTGCTATTTTTAACGTAAATTTAGGTGTAAATAAGTAATAAAAGACCTGTAAAATCTTCAAAACCAAATCCGTACCGACAAAGCTCAGTTATCGAAGAGTTCGATAAACTTTATTTGTAATTGATTTATGCTATGATTTTTTCATAAAACTCGATTTTCCGAAGCACTTTTCGAATTTTTTTACGCGCCTATCAGTTCGGAATGGTGTTTCCGTGCGTGAGAACTAGACGTTGTTCGTGTAGACTAGCGTCTAACTGCTCATCATACATACTAGCTCTGTTGGAAACGAAGCCAGGTGAGACAACGTGCTTTTTAGCCATGACCACCAGTGAGTTCGAGCTCGCGACTTGTTTACTCTTAATTGAAATAAATGCTTTGACTTTGACTTTGAATACTCATTTTCGTCACATAGGGAAGTCTTATGCAAAGTTTCGTATTTCTAGATCCAGAGGTTTAGTCTGGGCGCTGTCTGTTAATAAGTGAATGAATTCAAGATTTTTATTATGTAGATTTCCACTAAACCAACGTGGTGTACAAAAGTGGATAAGATGTGCTTCGCACGAGGCAGCTGTGCGCCCTAGCTTCTTAGTGGTCTACCGAATGTCAGTCCACTTTGACCTTGAGCTGGTCTAGTGCAGTAAGGAGTTTCAATAGAATCAAATGCCAGCATACACTGGTTTTGGTTTTATCTCCACATACGTGCGGCCTTCTGCACGCGTGACATAACGACGTTTTGTCGACGGCAGAATAGAAAAAATAACACATTGCCATGCTTAGACGCGTAGAATGCGTACAAATATTTCTACAATCTGTCATTTTGTCTATTCTTCCGTCAACAAAACCCGTTTCTACGGCGGTCATGCTACGCGGACTGTATGTTATCTAATCAGCTCTGCTCCATACTTCACATAGCTACACAACTTGCGCATCCCTAGCAGACATCCCTTGCTTTAAGGACCATGTAATAAAATGGCTTTGGTGAACCTTTTATATCAGAGCTAAGCTAAGCTATGAAAATGGAACGATCCTATTCGGTGATATCAAACACATCCCTCGCTACACAGCTTAGCACATCTCACTTACAAATGCAGCCTAACAGTCTTATTTATTGAAAAGTTGTTTTTGTCAGCAACAAGGAAACTTGAGGATATCCGCGACCCGCGCAAATCCGGGCCATAAAATGAACCGTAAAACCTGTTGGAAACATACCCGGGCAACGGAATTGATTACAAGTCAAGGACGACCAAGGTTAAGGGCGAATAACTTCCCTTTTAGATAAAGCTGGTAAAGTGTCATTCTCGTGATACGAAAACCTTTACGGTAAGCGATTTTTACCGGGTTTTATCGAAGGGTGGTTTGGGAAAAGTTTTTGGTATTGGAACGATACCTATTATAGGTTTATTTTGATGTAACAAACGGTGGATATTTTTAGGGTTCAGTAGTTCTGACAAGTACCTAACCCTTATAGTTTCATGTCCGTCTGACTGCCTGTCCGAGGTTTTGCTAAGAGACCGTTAGTAATTGAATGCTGTAATTTTGTAGGATTGTGTATATCAATTACGCCTACAAAGTGGTAAAATAAAATTTTGAATAATATTTTTTTTTTAGGGTAGCTCTCCTACATTTGAAGTGGGGATTAATTTTTTTTTTCGTCGTCTACGCCATTGGATGGGGTATCGTTGAATAGGTCTTCTAATATGACTTCGATTTAATGCTCCTTTTTTTTTACTTAATTTGTTACTTTTTACCATTTTTTTTCCTTCTACCTATTTTTACCTTTTCATGTTATAAGGTCACAGCACACATATCAACTCGGAAAGGCATCGTCACCGTAGCCTTTCGCCTTGCCGTCGAAAAGGCGTCAACCTAACGTAAGCACGTAACCAAAGCAGATCAGCAGCTCCGATACGTCGTCTCGGCTACGGCTGGACGATGCCGTGCTTACGGGTCGCCGAACGCTGGTTAATAGTGAGAGGAGCAAGGGTGGACGAAGAGACGTAAGCTCGGATGCGGAAAGCCGTAAGCGAGGAAACGAAGAGCCGTAAGCGCGGGAACTGCAAGTTGACCACGCACCGCACCGCGGTTCGTGAGCCCACGGGGGAGGCGATTACGTTACGATTCCGATACTAACGTACTGTAACTAAAGTTACGTTGCAGTAGGGATTTTTATACAATGAATACTGAATGGCTCGAGTTGATACGGTGACGATTCCTTTCCGAGTTAATATGTGTGCTAGACCTTAGGCTGGGCGTTGTCTGGTAATAAATGACTAAATTTAAGATTTTCACTAAAGCTATGTGGTGTACAAGAGTGGGTAAGATGTGCTGTGAACATATGCTTCGTACCTACGAGGTAGTTGTGCGCTAGCTGTTAGGTATCTTAAATGTCGCCATAAAAAAAAGTTAATAAAACTATTGACAATTATTAAGATCCTTACAAGAAACTAGGAAATGCGTTAAATAGATACTTCTGACCGGCTTAAATTATTGTCTAAATGAAGTAGTATGTATCAAAATGTATATACCTAAGTAGGTATACAACACAAAAAAGTAGCGACCCTTAAGATCGGACATGAGATAAAAAGGAGGCTGTCAACCGCAGATTAGATTTCATTTATCAATGGAAGTACAAGTCAAAAGCTTTTATGTTTGGTGGAAAAATCTCGCTGTAAATTGAAGGTTATGATGAGATTTCAAGGAAATTTATGTTATTGGCAAGGGCTATGAGTGCTATGACAGAGTTTCGTGGTATCTTGTAGAGAATAGGAGAACCCTTCACCACCCGCAGATCTTCTTACTAATAAAAGTCTATTAAGAAATTACAAACACAATATACATAATATATAATTATATGATGTACAATAAGTATATAAAGGAAAAATAAAATGGGAAGGGCTCATTGGGCATCAAAAAATTTGTCCGCATCGCTGTTAGGGGAAAAAGTGCCAAAAGGCTGGCAGCATTGTCACGCTGGATGGCAATGCTGATTCCAAGACCTTTAAATAGGTCAGCCCTCTGGTCACGTGAAGAGTCGACCAACCGCTTGGCGAGGTTCTGAAAAACCCGATGAGCACTAAAATTTATTTATTGACTGAACACACACACATCCTAAACCACTGGGTATATCATTAATGTATAAAGAAAGTGAGCACTAGAAGGATTTTTTACAATTCATCCCCAAAAAGACTAAAAAGCGATAAAAGGTTGTACAAACGTTTGTCATATTTGTAGACTAGCAGTGCCCCGCGGTTTCATCGGCGTTAATTTGAGGAAAAAACCTACTAAAGTATATTACATTACTTTAAGAGTATTACATTACTATAAGAAGCTATTTTAGGTATGTACGCTATGATCAGTAAGAGTGGAGTAACCCTCGCAGAGTTATCGGCGGCGGCCTTGCGGATTTATTTTAAAACTGTTATATCTCCTAAGATATTCATTGAAATCAAATGATGTTAAGGGCGATTTAGTTCTAAATTAAATTGTGATGAATGACGTATTTATTCAGATAAGGAATAATATCATGTTTATAATAACACCTTCGCAAATAATGCATTATTTTAGAACAAATATATAGCCTTTCTCTATAAATGGACTATCCAACATAAAAAAAAAAAAATCAAATTGGTCCAGTAGTTTCGGAGCCTATTCCAATGCAAACAAACAAAAAAATCTTTCCTCTTTATAATATTAGTGTAGATGGGAAATCCCATGGGGCACACGACTTGTACTCTACAGGAAGAAATTGAATATGTGCGCCAAATTCAAGCATGTAATTCAACGTGTTATAAAAATAAATAAATTGAAGAGCGTAGGCAAGCAATTTGGTAACGTCGTCGCGCGCCCTTTTTTTTTGTAGGAACGGTCAAAATTAGGTAAATATCGCTAGTTCAACGCGTTGCCAACTTGCTTCATGTTGTGAACTCAGCGGTAAATGGATTCCTTAACAGGCGCGCGCTAAAATGTATACTTTAATTTTCTTTTTTTTTTATATATTATGGTATTGTTATATTTTTCTGTAACGTCGATAATTCGTGTCTACTTGAAGGCAGTAAAAACTTAGTTTGCACTTTCTAAGACAATATTTACAAATGATAAATGACTTAATTTCTGTAAGTAGGTTTGTACAAACACTTTTACACGTCAATTATACTTTTTCAAACTAGATGAGGTCGGTGTTTCCTAACTGACTATTCTGAGAAGAAAGGCCAAAACAAACTCAAAGGTCACAGTCTCTTTTAAAATCCAGACAAAATCTTGGTCAGATCGTGTAAAGACCATGTAGATTGGTATCTGAAATGGTATTTTCAGGAAAGAACCACACATATTGAGCGGACCTGTCCAACCAGTACCTACAAGATTTTTTTAAGATTTTTTTTTTTTTAATTTAGGTTTGGGAAATGGAAATGTATAATGATTATGAGTCCTTTTCGAGTTGACGCAAGTTTCAATTTCATTAATTTCATCCTGTATAAATTGACTACACGAAAGGCACGCGTCAACGGCAGAGGCGTCGACGCTAAAGTCCCCGTCACGAGAAGCTATAAACTTTGTAAATAAAGAACTTTATACTAAAGTTCAATGAGTAATCCTAAATTCAATCAACTCAATGTAACGTACGTGTAATACGAAACTAACGAGCAATTTCACTTGGTCGGATTTGTGGTACTGGAACGCGTCTGACTCATGGAACGTAAACATTTGGGCCGCCATAGCCATTTTGAAGT
The DNA here is from genome assembly GCA_916614155.1 of Mesoligia furuncula. Lineage (NCBI taxonomy): Eukaryota > Metazoa > Arthropoda > Insecta > Lepidoptera > Noctuidae > Mesoligia > Mesoligia furuncula. The sequence continues at coordinate 23,713,399 of OU744800.1, read as the reverse complement.
AAGTTACAGAATACTCGGAATCATCTGACGGCAGTAATTAGATGTGTGTGTTACCTTGATTATATCCCTATATAAAAATAAAAATCATTACAAACTGTTTTTTTTTTAATTTGATCCAAAAGTTGCGAACCCGTGAATGTGTGTTTACATAATTTATACCTTCTCGTGACGGGGACTATAGTAGACGATCGCCGTCAGCGCAACCGTCGACAACGTGCCGGCTTAAATACACGAGCGGCACGTTGTCTGACGCGTGTCCGGGCTGCAGTTGTTACCTCTGGCGTTGACGCGTGCCGAAGCACTAAGCCCAGAGCGGACGGGTGGTCTGTCCAATAAAAATATCATAATAAAATGTCGGCACTGCAATTTCAACTTTATTCAAATGAAAATCTTCCACCACTACACTGAAAAACTTGTCTACATTCTCTAAAACGTCGTCTATAAAATAAAGATTCGATCTTCTCTAATAAAGTCATTTTCTCCTCCTTACGAACGAACGCTGTATTAATCAAACCTCCAGCGAGACTAAAAACAAAAGAATGTTTGAAGCAAAAACAAAAAAAATATCTGCCAAGTGTGAGACGGACTCGAGCACTAAGAGTGACATATCACCGAAACTTGTATAGTTCGTTTTATTTTCTTATTTGGCATGATAAATGCCGTAGAAACAGGTACTCTAAAAAAAAATGGCTACCTAGAAGAAAAGAAAGAAAATATGTTCTCATTGCGGTAAATATGATGCAGAGAAAGAACACAAACACAGAAAAGACTAAGTTGGGGAAAAATATGCGTCACATCCACGCACAACGGCCATCGCTCAGCATAATGCTACGGCCCTAAGCGAGACAGAGCCACAGCGCTGGTTTTCACCGACAGCCGGCGTTTACGTACAATTACAAAGATACAGCCGTGTGACAGATAGATAGATGGCGTCTATTAGTACTTAATAGGGTAAACTGCTAAGTAATAAAGTTACGTTTTCACCCTTTGTTTACGGAACCCTAAACGAGCACTAAAGTGTATTTCAAATAAACTTGCGATAAATGTCATTCAACCACCCTGTACCAAAAAGTCCAAATAACTTACGATCGATATCGTTCGTCATACAAAACTGTCGCTAACATTGCATCGGTTGAGTTTCATAATACCAAACACGGAGTAGGTAAGTCAATGTTTTGATCGTGTTACCGACACTGCCATTTTTTTCGTATGGTTTGGAAATATTGGGATACATTAGTAGAAGGAGGTGAACAAACTTTATCGCAAGTTTATTTGAAATGAACTTTATCACAAATACTCAGGGTGCAATGAACTGAAGCAATTTATTACGACAAGGACTTTTACGGGTCTATAAAAATTTTCGTTCATTTCCCGCAATTAGGAGGTACCCCGCGGCGATAGAGGTGTTAAGAGTTACGAGGGACTGCAAGTAATATAGTTGACTTAATTAATTTTGAGATTACCCACAGTTTACTGCCTTAGCGAGGCCCGGATTTTTTAATTAGGGCCAAAAAAGGCAGGTTGGAAGAGGTACCTACAGTTACAGAAAAAATGTTACGGCCTTATTAAATTCATGTTGAAATTATTTAATCCTATTATATACATATATATATATATATATATTATTATGTACAAGTAGATTAAAGCAAAGCACGTTAAGCCGTTGATCCCGGCTGTCATTCGTGGATCTTTGACAGTCGTTACGGGTAGTCAGAAGCCCGAAAGTCTGACAACCAGTCTTATCAAGGGGTACCATATTACCCAGTAGCTGGGTTGTGGAGGTCAGATAGGCAGTCGCTCCATGTAAAATACTGGTATTCAGCTGCATCCGGTTAGACTGGAAGCCGACCCCAAAATAGTTGGGAAAAGGCTAGGCAGATGATGATTATGTACAAGTAGATAAAGGAAAACAAAGTGAAGAGCTCATTGGCCATCAAAAAATTCGTCCGCATCGCTATCATTGGGAAAAGTGGCCGAACAGCTGGCAGCGTTGCCACGTTAGATGGCAATGCTGATTATTTGGCTTAAAAAAGGCCAGCCCTTTGGCCAACCGCTTGGCGATGTCCCGAAATACTCGATGAGCACTCGGACCCCACGTCGTAGTGTTTCAACCCCAAACGGCTCCATCGTAATTATACTCGTAGCTCCCAATAAGGTTATATTTGCGTCGTTTGAGGTTTTAAATTATTTTAATAACGACATATAAAAAACTTGTGTTATGGCAAAAAATGACAGAAATGCAAGGGGAATAAGATAGTTTTTGAATATGTTATAAAATGGCAATCAATGAACATTCTACTTCTTCTTCTTCGTGTCGCTGGCAGACTATATTTTAGATCTTGTTGGCCCAAAACTTCGCCACTTTCACGGCGTCGGTCAGTGGCAGCGCAGAGGTCACTTTGAGTGCATGTTTTGGGACACAGAGGGCAGGATAGGAGGTGGAGCATGGTTTGCAACATAACTCTACAACCACACCCTACTGCAATTCCATCGAGGTAGCCCCACTTTACTAGGTTAGAGTAACATCTTCGCGCTCAAAATTCTACTAGCTAATTCATTACGATTTTATTGAAAAAAGGATTTTCAATTAGGTACATTGGACAACTTTTCAGTTTTGATTCAATTTGGAAATATGCCAACCTTTTTCACACTGCTGATGAGACTATTGTCCGTTGCACGTGCGGACTTACTGTAACAAATTCTTTTGAATTCGCTTCCAAACATTCAACGCATGCATATTTACGTACCTATTTTAACCGTTAACTAATAAACGTTGTACAGCGTCTGTATAGTTACACAACTCTTTGTCTTCTTCTTTCGAAAGTCAAATTACTGACGACTGAAAGAGAGAAATCGGTGTGTAACTATTCATCTGATGCAATGATTAAAAAAAAATATCTTCGGTTAGATACAATATACAAATTGAATACCTATTTAATTTAGGCTTTTTTTTGCTCGTCCCCCTATTACTTGGGAATTAAACATAGCTGGCAAAATATGGATGTACAGACGCCAGCACATCAAGCTACCCAAAACTGTCAAATTTTCCCAATCAACCTTGAACCTTATGCTGTAGCGATAAAGTTGAAAATCTATTAAAGAAATTTGACAGATTCTACAATCTGTCAAATTTCTTTAATACACACATCAAGCTACTACTAGCTTGATGTGCTAGCGTCTGTACTATGGGTATGTACACCACTGCCTCAGCCTGCGGGGATTACAGGTGTGTGTGATATTAAATGATTTATTTGATAAATGATTTAATTTCTGTAAGTAGGTTTGTACAAACACTTTTACACATCATCATCATCATCATCTGCCTAGCCTTTTCCCAACTATGTTGGGGTCGGCTTCCAGTCTAACCGGATGCAGCTGAATACCAGTATTTTACATGGAGCGACTGCCTATCTGACCACTTTTACACGTCAGTCATATTTTTCTAAACTAGATGACCTCACCTACTTTAGAAAAATATGATTGACGTGACGCGTTTCCTATCTGACTACTCTGAGAAGAAAGGCCGAAACAAACTCAGAGGTCTCTTTTAAAGTCCAGCTGAGCTGACCAAAAGAGCTGAACTTTTTTTAGGCTAAAAAATCAGCTTTGCCATCCAACGTGGCAACGCTGCCAGCTGTTTGGGCACTTTCCCACTGATAGCGATGCAGACGAATTGTTTAATGGGGTCTCCCTTGTTTCATCGAAAAGAAATTGCCAAATTATTACTTCCCAAACAATTTTCCGCATAATTTCATTTGCCAAATCATTACTTAGCAAATAAACTTTTCGCAATTGTTTCAACAGAAATCGTAACGCAAACCTAATGTTTGGCAAGATAACTTGCTTATCAAATAGTACTTTTACGAGTACCAATTTTAATTATGTTGTGCATATAATATATATGTGTTATTTAATTTATGAGCAGTTTTTTTTTATAATAAATAAACATTTAATTGTCTTCCACAAAGGCGCCTTAAAATATAAAGACAGTTCATCTGATAAATCCTTTGAAGGAGATTAGTATCTGCACTAGGAAAAGCCTGTATCACAGATTACCCCAAAAACAATGATTGAGTATTAAATCTTGATTGTAAGCCCCTTACATGACCTAAAGCGCGGTCACTGTCGGACTGCATAAAAAAGAAAGAGAAGCGCGATGACACAACTACTCTTTGTATTTTGTGACACAACTCTGGTAATTTATTGCAAAATATGACACAATTATTTAATTACAAATAATCTATTGTTTGGACTAAAAAATTAAAACAGTAGTGTTTTAGTATGTTGCTTGTAGAATAATCTAACAAAAAATCAGAATGGTTGGTATGTATATTAGTATGATTTTTATTGTAAAAAGAAAGTTTTTAGAGGTATCTTCATGATTTTTTATATCGTATCAAATTAGTTGTATTATGTTCAACACACTATTTATACCTAGCATATATCCTGAAGAATATCATTATGTTTCTGATTTTTACCGACTTCACAAAAAGGAGGAGGTACTATGTTCGGATGTTTGTATGTTTTTTTTTTTTTTTTGTATGTTTGTTCATCGATTACTCCGCCAATTGTCGACGGATTTTCAAAATTCTTTTTTTGTTCGAAAGTAGATAGTTCTGAGGTGGTCCCATTGTCACCAAGTTAGGATCTGATGATGGGATCTTAGAGAAATCGAGAGCAACCCTCAAATTTTATAGGCTCACTTATTGGTTTTCGCATATTTTATGAAGTATCTTGTGTATTTGCGTACCTACGGTTGTCATCATCTCAGGTAGCTGGGCTGATGATGGAAGGTTCAACTCCTTAACAGTAAGAAGTTACTCGAACAGGCAAGGACTGTTTTAGTAAATTGTTTTGATGTTTGATAGGGCATTTGCCACATTTGGTCTCATGATCATCAAGTTATGACCTGATGCTGCAGTCAGGATAGTCTGTAGAGTACCTAACTCCTCGACAACTAACAGCAGATATATCGTGTTTAGGCTCATTGAAAAGGGCTCGATGTGTGGATACACGTACTGTTAATGAGGAACACGGATAGAGACCTGATGCTGAAGCCAATCGAGCATCAGAAAAAGTACAAACCTTGAAATTACAGCATCGTAGTCGTGTTTGGGCTCATTTTAAACAGGACTAAATTTTAAGTTCAATGCAATGTTGACATAAGTCTGGCCTGATGCTGCAGCCAGGATTATCAGCATCTAGTCTAAAAACTAATAAATACTTCTTAAAGTGAAATACTTTTGCGAGTTTTTCTTCTGTATAATACTTAATTCGAGAATTTTGTTTTCTGACAATCAGTGTGTCAAACGAAAATATATTAAAAATATCTGCTCCTAAAATATAAGTAAAATAGTCTTTTCTTATATCCTGACGACTGGTAAAATATAAATTACTGGAAGGACCGCACCAAGAACATAATCATGAACCAGATGCTTTGAAGGAAAAGGTTTGTTTTTACCGACTTCACAAAAAGGAGGAGGTACTATGTTCGGATGTTTGTACTTATGTTTTTTTTTTTTTTATTTTTTTTTTTGTATGTTTGTTCATCGATTACTCCGCCAATTGTCGACGGATTTTAAAAATTCTTTTTTTGTTCGAAAGTAGACAGTTCTGAGGTGGTCCCACTGTCACCAAGTTAGAATCTGATGTTGGGATCTTAGAGAAATCGAGAGCAACCCTTAAATTTTATAGGCTCACTTATTGTTTTTTGCATATTTTATGAAGTATCTTGTGTATTTGCGTACGGTTGTCACCATCTCAGGTAGCTGGGCTGATGATGGAAGGTACAACTCCTTAACAGTAAGAAGTTACTCGAACAGGCAAGGACTGTTTTAGTAAATTGTTTTGATGTTTGATAGGGCATTTGCCACATTTGGTCTCATGATCATCAAGTTATGACCTGATGCTGCAGTCAGGATAATCTGCAGAGTACCTAACTCCTCGACAACTAACAGCAGATATATCGTGTTTAGGCTCATTGAAAAGGGCTCGATGTGTGGATAAACGTACTGTTAATGAGGAACACCGAAGTACATAGAGACCTGATGCTGAAGCCGGTCGAGCATCAAGAAAAGTACAAACCTTGAAATTACAGCACCGTAGTCGTGTTTGGGCTCATTTTATACAGGACTAAATTTTAAGTTCAATGCAATGTTGACATAAGTCTGGCCTGGTGCTGCAGCCAGGATTATCAGCATCTAGTCTAAAAACTAATAAATACTTCTTAAAGTGAAATACTTTTGCGAGTTTTTTCTTCTGTATAATTATCCTAACAAAGGTTGCCGGTAGTGGCTGGATGAGAGAAGCGGAGGACCGTGAACGTTGGCGCAAACTTCGGGAGGTCTACGTCCAGCAGTGAACTGCAATTGGCTGATGATGATTTATAAAAGCCTCAATCGCTGCATTTCACGCAATGCCTTTTCGTCATGTGGTCTATTTAGCAATTTGGCAGGTTCCAAGTCGCATAATACAATGTCATCCAGCGTCTTTACACGACTAAGCGTAACATAAACTTGGCCCTTAGCAAAAATTTTTGCTCATTACAATGCGTATGGTGAAGTGGAGCTGATGATGACTTCTCAATCATCTCCAGTTCTCCTGGTTCTTACTAGGAGAACTCCTCAACAATTAACGTCCATGCATCGGGAAAAGCAATATTTTGTAAAAGGTGATAAGCAGTTGACATTAGGCTATTATAACTTAGATAAATTACAAACTGACCCGCTAAAAAGTGAAAAATAAAAACTTTTTTACAAAAAACTAAAATACAAATCCAAAGACACCGACTTCCGAAATTAAAGTTATTTTTCTCTTTATTTATAGTGTTTTTGGAAGTCGGTTGTTTTTTTTGTAAAAAAGTTTTTGTTTACTGTACTCGATCATTACTTTTATTGTTTCTAAAACGTTTTTTTGCGTTTAGGTCCTGTAAGCCAACAAAAAGATAAACAAATTATTTAACCTTTAGTAGGAGAACGGAGTAAACCAAAATAAAGGGCATTCATTTGTATATTAGAGTATATTTTTATAATACTGACAACGACAAGGTACTTTAATTTAGCTCTACAAGTATAAAGGATGACGAAAGTTAGAGCCCCCTCAAAGGCCTTCTGCCAAAATAGTAGATTGTTGCATCAAGCGCAAAGTGAGTTATTAATGCAGGAGTGTTATGTTGGTGCCCTAACGCAAGCGAGGGCACTTTAGCATGCTGCGTAATCTACTTTTCTTTCAACTACCAATCTACCTACCGAGATAAAATATACCTATTCAAAATAAAACTCAAGTTAATGAAAACAAAGTTTTCCTGTTTTTGAATATTTATCCCGCGACTTTTGCGGCAAAAGAGATTTATTCCGGTCTGATCCCCTGAACCCCCCCTCCCTCCACCCATCCTCCTCGATCTCCTGCTAGTTCGTCTTCTGTTTTAATCTCTGTCTTATCCACTTTAACTAGGTTTACTCTTTTTGACAGGTAAGTACAGTCAAGAGAAAATAAAAGGTTATAACAATTTCATTTGCAGCTGTTTTTATACTTTCTGTCTTTTTCCATTTTTTTAAACTTTTCTTGCTAAATATGAAGTACAATGGTACAAAATGCGCGTCATTTGTTTTTTTTTTTACCAATTCGGTTATAATCAGCCGATTTTTATTTTCAGTCAGTATATTTTTGATCTAATGCAATGAGAGACATTAAACCTCTGTGTTAAATGTATATCTAATTAGAAAATAAAAAACAGTGCATTAAATGAAAAACTGTGCTACCATGAGATTTCATATAACATTTCTGCACTGTTTTGGTTCTAAGCAAAAAATACGTCCTTTGTGATCGGATTACTACGTAGTTGAAAGAAAAAATATTTTTAGTTAGATAGCCCAATTCTTAAGGAAGGCTATTTAACATCGCACTAGGAAAAAGTAATGTTACGAGCTTCGGGTTCGTGACAATAAGAACTGCCGATTTAATAACCAAAAATTGACACTTTACTAATCAACACTAATTACAAAACACAATTGCACTACTGATCGCTTTAAGTCGCACTTGAATATCGCTTCGATGCTTTCACTTCGATCGCTTTATCCAAACTGTGTCGGTCGTGACGCGTCTCGGCCTTATATAGCGCCGAAGATAGTTCTAGAACCTTCCATTGTAGAAACATCTAGAATGTTCGAGTACATACAGGCCCCGATCGACCAGATGTCGATAGTTCGGGAAAATTCTAGAAAGTTCTCGCATCGAAATTTCTAGAAGGGTCTTCACTACTAGTTCCGCTACTCGATACTAGATGGCGCTAGTGGTAACTACTGTCACCATGTAGGTACCAGGCATTAATTGTGGCGCGCAACAGTAAGAAAGAACGCTAAGCGAAAACGAAGTAATAGTGCGGGCAGGCGATGCAATGCGACACGACGGGGTGGGTCGGAGAAACAAGGACGTGGATGAAGTCGTGGGAAGAAGCTAATATCTAATACAATGTTTAAGACACTTAAGACGTTACTTAACTGGAATACTGTCGGCTTAAAAAAAAAGTTAAGCAATAGATAAAGAAAATTCATTCTGAATATTTTTATAGTACCAACTTCCTAAAAAGTCGTAGGAATTGGACGTTGTTCCTTTTTATTGCTAGTCTTTATGGCTTAATGTTGTAGATTTTTTGAATTAAATTACTTTCCCGAGATCTTGTGATCCCTAATTCTAGAATAAGTCGCGTTACAAGCGGGAAACGAATTATTTAGCCGCAATTTTCTCATGCGTATTTTTTATTTTCACTCTTGGTCCCGTGATGTTTACAGTGATTTTGAAGGATCAAAAAAACATACCGAAAAAGAGGAAATCGGTTTGTGAAACAATCAGTTTTCAAAGGAAATTGAACAGACATGGGAATATTTTTTCATAAAGAAAAAAAAAAAGATTTTCTTAAATATTTTTCCGTCATTGCCAAAATCCTGCCAACATCTTGAAAAATAAACTAAGAGTACTTACGAGAACGGTGACATGTCCCTTTCATTCACTCACTATAACGGATAGTATACAATTCAAAAGTTCACAATAAATCTTAACAAAACAATAGTCCGGGTACTAGCAAACCACACATTCATTACCAAAGGATTTATCTCTTACACAGACGTTTTTCAACCCTGTTTCATGTCTCCATGACGTCAACGCATTCAAGCCCATTCCCGTACAGCTCCATGGATTCTTTATTCTCACTTTTGGATGTAACCCAAGAGTCTCGGGATCAATTGACGAACTTTGGTACTAAAATTCCAATGGAGTAGCCAATTGATTGTGTAATTTTTTTGGTTATTGCCTTTTTATGGTCAGTGAGGCTATGGCGTGATGATGGGTTTCCTTGTGAGTTATTTCTGTTATTTATATTAGTCTTCATGCCTGCTTTGTTTTGATCAGTTATTATTGCGTTTAGTGCTAAACATATTATGTATAGGTAAGCTGAACATATTCAAAACATCATACTGTCATCATCTGCAAACGTTTATCGGAAACCGAGTGATGATGTTTTAAATTCGTTTATTGCTAAGGCCTCTGCCTCAAATCTTGCGGGCAGCGGGGCGGCGGCGGCGGCGGCGGCTGCTGCCGCGCCGCTGTTTTCGAGGGCCGATCCATTTGATTTTACGCATTAGATCCTGCCGCTCCCGCGCCGCCGCCGCCGCCGCCTCGCTGCCCGCAAGATTCGAGGCAGATGCCTAAAAGGTATTAGGAATTTAGTGATTTGTGTTGCAAACGGGCCTTTAAGCCAGTTTTGTAACGGAATAGGTATTAATCGTTATCATGTAGATTACAGAACTAAAATTAGAACTGAAAGTCACTTCTTGTAAGACTCCCATGAGATAATATTAAAATGATAGCTTGAAACGACATAACTAAAAATTTAGGCACTATATTCTCAGCAAAACTGAGTGAAAAACAAGTGTTATTTCATAAAAGCTTGAATACGAAAGGCTAGATCATCATCTGCCTAGCCTTTTCCCAACTACGTTGGGGTTGGCTTCCAGTGCAACAAGATGCAGCTGAATACCAGTATTTTACATGGAGTGATCGCCTATTTGACCTCCACAACCCAGTTACTGGGTAATTCAATTCATTTATTTAGTCAGACAAAAAATATCCATAAAGTCACAAATACACAAATTCCACAAAAAATAAAAATATTAAATAACATAAAATTCATACAAAGTCAAAATAAATACTTTAACAATTAAAATAATAATTTAAAAATAAAAATGTAAAATAACAAATTAAGGAATATAATTTAAAACATAATAATTTAAAATAACATTACATAACCGATCAGATCTCACATTAATAACTGATTAATTTAATGAATAATAACATAATAAATAAATAAAATAATAAAGACAAAAATAAACGATAAGTACATGCAAAACTTATCTCCCCCATGCCTTAAATATGGGCGCATGTAGGTCCAACCAATGCCGCATGAATGGCCCGTCTAACCTGTCGGCGACGACCGCGAGGAGACTGTTGCCGCTGCCCCTCACTCTGCCCGCTATCGAGGTTGCCCTCCTGCGCATAGTGGCATAAAAACAGTCTACACGCACATTGGCGAACATCCCCGACGCGCTGCAACAGCGAGGCAGCCGCAACAATGCCCTCAACGCGTTATTATATTGCACTCGGAGGACACCGTAGGCTTTCTGCGTGTATGAAACCCACAGGCTGCCCGTATAAAATGCAGTACAGTCGGCTCGAAACAAGGTGACTTTGACTTCCTTGGAGCTACGAGCAAACCTGCGAGCTATCATGTTCGCCCTCACCGACAGCGCCCTCCGTTCGCGTTCAATATCGGCGTCATCCTTCAAGTCAGACGTCACAATATGGCCTAAGTATTTAAAACATTGCACGCGCTCCAAGGGCACGCCGCACAACTTGACTGGAGGAACCTCCGCCAGACCTTTGGTCCCAGCTTTGAAGACCATAAGCACACTCTTCGCGACGTTATATTTAAGGCCATGTGAGTGAGCGTACGTCTCGCATATGCCTATGAGCTCCCTGAGACCACCAACAGTCGCACTCAGCAGCACCATGTCGTCCGCATAGCTGATGTTATTAAAACAAACATCATCGACATGACATCCAACATGGCGACTGCTGAGCGCGACAATAAGCTCATTCATGTACAGATTGAAGAGCGTAGGTGAGCTCAGGCCACCCTGCCTCACCCCGCACTCCAACCTGTACGAGTCCGACAGAGCTGATAACTATTTCAGGTGCAATTTTATGGTCACGTAGTTTCTGCCACAGCACTTCGTACGAAACCAGGTCAAACGCCCTGGACAGATCAAGAAAACTGGCGTATACAGCAGTATTACGGTCTGTGTAATACTTGACAGCATGCTTTAAGCTCAGTATTGCACTCTCAGTGGACAGCTTGGGCCTGAAACCAAACTGGTTGTCGTGCAGAGTTACGACCTTGCTTACGTGAGAATTAAGCATGCTGTCAAATACCTTCGAGATTACTGTAGCTAATGAGATCGGCCTGTAGTTATTTTTATCAGAGATGTCACCTGTTTTGTTCTTGACTATCGGTACTACGACCGTCCTCATCAACTCCTCTGGCAAATAAGAATGCCTCACGCAGAAATTAAATAACATCGCAAGAACACGCGGCAGATGGGGTCCTGCAAATTGAAGGTGGTCGATTCTGAGCCCGTCATGCCCAGGGGACTTACCTCTAGTCATGCTCTCTCTGCTGTCCCCTCTTTTGCTCACTGTGCTGCAGAAAAATTAGTACTAGGTTCCAAGGCACATTCAGATTCAGCATCGATCACCTTCACGCGCGCGGGCAAATTATGGATTGGCTTGACACAGAAATGATCTTTAAACATATTTGCAATGTCCATATCATCAGATACGATACCCCTTGGTAAGACTGGTTGTCAGATTTTCGGGCTTCTGACTACCCGTAACGGCTGTCAAAGATCAACGAATGACAGCCGGGACCAACGGCTTAACGTGCTTTCCAAGGCACGGAGGTGTCTCGGTATGTAATGATAGTCACTCATCCACAGACCAACCGCGGCAAGCGTAGCTTAACCTGATCGATCGACCTGCTGCGGCTGTTATTATTTAGACACGGACCCCTCAGTACGAAAGAAAAATACGAAAGCCTAGATAATAAATCAAAATACCTACAAAATAACAGTTTAGCAAAAACAAATGCCTAGACTTGTTTTTTGGTCCACAAATGAAACAATATCGATTTCATTTGGCTTTGTAACATCTGTTTTGTAAGTTTATTGTTTATTAGTAATGTTAATTAAAACTTAGTTGCAACGTAGAGGCCGTTAACAGAGGGGCAATTCTCATAATTTAAAGATCGTTCACAGTACGAAGGCCAATACCCGTAATTAAAGACGTTCAAAATCTAGATGCAATCTCATCTCAACGACAACCAATGTCAAATAAACTTGATAAAATGTAGGGATGTTACAGGTATTTTTGACAAATTGAGACTGAAATCGGACTGAGCGTTCTTAAGAGCGTTTACGCCGAACGGCATTTCATACAAACTTTCAAGCCCTAATTTTTCAAAATGAATGAACTGATTTTAATGAAACTTCGTACGCATAAGCAGGATACAAAGGTCTAAAAAGTTAGTAGAAAACATTTTCGAAAAATAGTGTTACAGCCAAATTATACTGATTTTAAATTTTCCATATTTTTTAAAGACATTTCGAAAATGTTTTCTACTAACTTTTTAGACCTTTGTATCCTGCTTATGCGTATGAAGTTTCATTAAAATCGGTTCATTAATTTTGAAAAATAAGGGCTTGAAAGTTTGTATGAAATGCCGTACGGCGTAAACGCTCTTAGGCCGCTTTCACATATAGGCGACTTTAGCAGCGCGACTTTCGAGCGAGAATTTCATAATAAAAACAGAAGCGCACCAGCCGCGCGTCCGCTGCGCTTCTGTTTTTATTATGAAATTCTGAATGGGTGACGGTTGCGCGACTGTCGCGCTGCTAAAGTCGCCTAAATGTGAAAGCGGTCTTAGAATAACGAGAATTTATTGTCCCTCTGATCTGTCTCAATCTGTCAAAAATACCCTACATTTATAACAAGTTTTTGACATAGATTGTCGCTGAGATGAGGGGACCTATTCTGCCTCTTTGGCAGAATCTTAGAAGGATACCATTATGAATCATAATTGACATAAACTGTTAAGAGCGTTTACGCCGTACGGCATTTCATACAAACTTTCAAGCCCTTATTTTTCGAAATGAATGAACCGATTTTAATGAAACTTCATACGCATAAGCAGGATACAAAGGTCTAAAAAGTTAGTAGAAAACATTTTCGAAATGTCTTTTTAAAAAAAAGATAACTGGAAATCTCTGTTTCTATGGAAAATTTAAAATCGGTATAATTTGGCTGTAACACTATTTTTCGAAAATGTTTTCTACTACCTTTTTAGCCCTTTGTATCCTGCTTATGCATATGAAGTTTCATTAAAATCGGTTTATTCATTTCGAAAAACAAGGGCTTGAAAGTTTGTATGAAATGCCGTACGTCGTAAACGCTCTTAAGTTAATCGTATCAAATCCCAGTGAAGTGAAGGATTTTTCAGTTATTTTTTTTTGTCTGTGCTAAAATACCAATCAGTGCAGCGAAAAAAGAAAAACACGGACTGTATTCGCCATATTATGATTCATAATGTTATCCTTTTATAATTCTGCCAAAGTGGCCTTTTTAGGGCAACAGATCTCGACAAGATTTGAAACATTTTTAATTACAAGAATTGGCCTTCTGGTATTTTAAAATATGATAAATTTAAGCTTCTTCAATTATCGGCTGATAGAATTTTGCAGGGTGATTTATTCGTTCTGTCGTAACCATTATTAATATAATTACTAGCCCTAATTGTCCCAGAAATGTGGAGATCCGCAGGAGAACCAAGGTAACCGACATAGCCCGAAGAATTGCCAAACTTAAGTGGCAGTGGGCAGGGCACATTGCTCGCAGAACAGATGGCCGATGGGGCCGAAAGGTTCTGGAGTGGCGAACGCGTACCGTACCTCCCACAATGTGGTCCGACGACCTTGTGAAGGCTGCAGGAACCCGTTGGATGCGAGAAGCACAGAACCGGCCGAAGTGGAGGTGCTTGGGGGAGGCCTATGTCCAGTAGTGGACGCCTTTCGGCTGAAATGATGATGAATTGTCCCACTGCTGGGCAAAGACTTCCCTCCATTCCTTTCACCGGTCACGATTCTGCACCACTTCTCTCCAATTCTTAAACATCTAATCAAATTACTGAATTTGGTTAGATGTTTAAGATAAAAATTCTTCCTTCAATATTACTAATCCACTGTGGTTACCAGTAATATTGAAGGCAGATTTTTTTTAAATTACCTACTGGTAATGGCAAGCTCCTCGTAAATAAATCACCAATTCATTCTAAAACCTATAGCAATAAAATATTTCAAGGGAAATCGCGCTTCATCGATTTATAGCGAAAACAATTGCAAAGACCCTCTTTTGAATATTCCCAATTTAATTTAAGGAAGAGATTACTTCTGACAAGCCATCGTCTATTTAAAGAGGCTTATTAATGTTAATCATTGCGATAGAAGGGAAAAAAAAGGTTAATCATGAATAATATACAGGGTTATTTTTAAAACATTAACAACCTCTTAAGAGAACATCATTAATCATCATTGATCATTATGAACAACTTTTACGATGGGAGCAAACCTGAAATCGCGATAAAAAAAAATCAGCTGTTCCCTACATTTAGGTATGTTCGTATAACTCGTCAAACAAAGTCAAACTCGTAAACAGCTGATTTTTTTTTCGCGATTTCAGGTTTGGTCCCATAGTAAAAGTTGTTCATAATGATGAGTACAATGACCTCTTAAGAGGTTGTTAATGTTTTACCAATAACCCTGTATATTTGCCCGCAGAGGTTTGATGTGGTTTAATTTGGTGAGCCATTCACAATATTGATATTGTTAAGTTGAAATTCATGGGGTGCAGAAACCTATCCCTACTCACGAAATAGGGACTATCAATTACTACCCCAGTTTCTGAGGTTTCTGTTTTATTTTAATTTATTATCATTTATGAATTGTTTTTTTTTTTTTGTTTTTACCTTGTTTTATTTCGGACGTTTTTAACGTGCACTTCTTTCTACATCGTTCTCACATGTATAATGTGTCAACATGAATGATGTAACTAATATTTTGTAACAATTTTATGATTTAAAAGAGTGTGCTTCTTGCCCGTTCTTCTCCATAGGTACCTACTACGCTTTTTTTTTTGCGGATGGGTAATCATCAAATGACTCCTCCCGCTCTGGCTGGAGCGGAAGGGAGTGTCAGACTCTTACTGACTAAAACCCACCCGTGTTCCTTCCTTAGCCCTTTATGTTCCGGGCCAGCGGTAACCCTTTCGGATAATCCCGCTGACCCGGCAGGCTTCGGCCCTAAGGGGCTCCTCCTCGATGCTGACATCTCTTTGAGGCGCGCGTGGAACAGGTACGCGCCGTCCGGCACGGGCCTGGTCCTGATCGGACGGTGAGCTACCCATTACTCTCCGCCCGCAGGCCCGCGCCTACGTTGGCCGGGAGTCGTCACGCGGCTCCCGACGCCCGGAGCGTCTCCCGCGGCGGCTGGGACGGGAGGCTCTCTCGCTGAGCCGTCCCACCACCTCCTTCGCTAGCATGACTGTTTCGCAGAAGGAGGTGACTGTACCTACTACGCTTGGAATGGTTAACTAGCTTTATGTTTTTGACTGACAGACCTCTTGAAATTCAAAAGGACTGTATTTAGTTTATTTGAAAAGCTTTGAGTTTTGACTTTTTGCTAGAGTTTAACAATTCGATAGTAGAATGAAATTCAGCTAAAGAATATTGCTACCTATAGGTTCGAAATCTTATTTCTGAACATTGGGTTACGGATGGCTTTTTTGAGGAACAGGGTGCAAAACTCACTCAACCTCTATAGAAGTAATCAAAATTTGCATAGCTTCCTGAAAATACGTAAAGGTCAAAGGAATTTGTCTAGAGCAAGATACAAACATAAGAACCTAAGGAAAGGATGAATATATAACAAAAATAATACACGTGTTTTAGGTACGGATATTTACTGCATCGAATGTTTCCTTATTCAGGAATAGCTATTATGCCTATATACTTTTATTTAGCACAAGTGGGAAGATGTAAGTTCAACCTGGTAAAGTGGGGCTACCTTTACGAAACGGCAAAAGGGTGTGATTGCGGAGCTATGTCACAAACCATGCTCCACCTCCTATCCTGCCCTCTGTGTCCCAAAACATGCGGTCTAAGTGCGCTGCCACCGACAACGCCGTGCAAATGGCAAAGTTTTGCGAAAACAAGATTTAAAATACAGTCGTGCCAGCGACACGAAGAAGAAGAAGAATTTAACATAATAATATAACATATTATCACGCCTGTATTCCCCGAGTCTGAGGGGTGCACCTAATAGAACACCCACATTTCGCTAAACAGGAGGTTACAGGAGAATGGGCAGCAGTGTTCTCTATTTATTCCACCATCATACCATACTGCGATCGCCAACCCGCCTGCCAAGCGTGGCGATTATGGCAAACCCCCCCCAAAATTGGGGGAGGCCTATGTCCAGCAGTGGACCGTGGACGTCTATCGGCTGAAACGACGATTTCGCTAAACGAATGGAAGGTGAGCCTATTGCCATCAACCGAGCACAATTTCAGACTCCAGGGTGCTACTTTAATTTACTATAAGATCTAAATGTATATGTCACGCTAAAAGACCAAAAACGCGAAAAAACAGCTCCAACGCGTTGTTATGGCTCTTATGAAAACGCTCACGACGCGTTGTGGCAATCACAGAAAGACTACTTTGCGTAATTTGTGTCGGCATCATGCTATATGACCTCAACGCGTTGTGGCAATGAAGAAAAGCCGTAACACGTACGGAACCATTAGAATATGGCGCACAGTGATCTATAGACGAGAAGCAACTATAACTAAGTAAGTATTTTAATATTAAGCTAGTAAAATGGAGCACTCACTCGAATGTCAACAGTAATATCCGTAGCGGTTACAACTTTACCGAAGGCCATCCGACCGTCAGAAGAACGGTTACCACGCTGTCTGCAGGGAACTTATAGCGATCGCAATAATCTTGTGACGGGATGAGTGAAAAATTTTATGATATTGTAAGTCGGAATTACGAGTGTAGGTTCTTTGAAAAGTTACAGTTTTCGACTGGCAATTCAGGTGAAAAGTAGAACGATTTGTTAACCATTACCATCAGTACCTGGTACTAACTGGCAAGCACACTGTCCTCCTATACCTATTAACACTTATAAAAGAGTATCCGTGGAGTTTCTCGCCGGCTCGTCTCCATAGGAAACGACCAAGTTCATTCGTTCCAAGCTACGTGCATGGTACCAATTGCACCTAGCTTCTGACGTTTCTTATGTGCCCATGTGAAATAAATATTTTGTTTTTTTGGTGTCAAATTATTCAGTCAGTGCAAGCTTTTTAGGTACCTAAAGTTCTATAAACTTAAATAAGAAAATAGAGAAATTGTGTTCGTAAAAAAATGCTTTGTGGCGTCATACAAAAATTTCTCGTGCATCGTGGGTGGGTTTACAAACATACCTCTGACTAATATTAGCCCGGAATATTTGTAGACCATAAACAATTGTACGAGCGATATAGTATCGCTCGTACAGTTTTTAAATTTTTTTATTCAAAGTTTTTCCGGCTAGTAACTCAAATATTTGTTTTTTAAATTTCCATAAAAATCTGGACACACCCTTTCGACACACGTCCACGAGTGTTATAAATGAACTCTCCATAACTCTTGAATGGGATGAGGACATGACAGAACCAAACAGGGATGAAGAGGATCTCAGAAATGCGCGGGGGAGGGGTGTCCGAACTGTTCTTTAAGAGTTTTTCTTTGTCAAGACGACGTGTAGCCGATGTCCTGATGTTTTAGCGTGGATTTATGCGAAAGGGGTTGACGACCGATAGTTGAGTCATAGGAACATGGAGTAAGTACCTAGCTTTTTTAAAAGTTAGTGGTCGTTCGTTCTTCGTTAAAAGTATAGGTAGAATTGGAAAATTATGAAAAGAAATGAGAGGTTTTTCTTTTGAGTATTAAAAAAAAACATAGTTTCCAAGAACCCTGAACATGGCGTTGAACTGACTACGTTACTAGGTGCCAAAGCCAAAACGCTTGGAAAGAACAACATTGCGTCACATCACGTACGCTCGTTGACTGACACTTTCGTTTGCTTTCGTTTTACGATCTCAAAATTACATCCAAGTGAAATAATAAAAAAATTATGTGACGTTCAGTTCCTTGCAGTAACTTACCAAGTTCAGCGCCATCTATCCAGCGACTAGGGAAGAGTTAAAAAAAAAGAAAAGAAAATCCCTCATTATGACGGTCGAAAGTGCATTACTTCTTAATTTACATAATCACCACCCTTCTTTGATAAACGTAGGTATTATAAGCCCACGTTGGCACGGACGAAAAAACATCGCGGCGAGATTTTATCTCTGGGTGTTGAGCCGATTATTGAGAATTCAACAGAGCACATTCTAACACCTCACAAAAACACACTGTTGAATTTTCAATGCACTGCGTTGAAAATCTAGTGCGGAAAAAAACACCGCGGAAAAAACGCGCCCGTTTTACCTTGGCTAACACTGTTATCACAGAAGTTTTTAATTTCCTCGGGCCACAGTTTAGAGTCCACCCATCCCTTTACATTTCAAGCCCTTCCTAATCCTAACTAAGTAATATTATAAATGTGAAAGTAAGTTTGTTTGTTTGTTACCTTTTCACGCCTAAACCACTGAACCGATCATCCTGAAATTTTGCATAAACGTTGTCAAGTGTACAGAAACGGACATAGGGTAACCTTTTATCCCGAAAAAAGTGCTATTCCTGAGGAAAACAAGAATAAAGTTATAATAATAGATGGCGCGACGTGTCTTTCGAATCAAAAACAGGACAACATCTGTCGGGTCAGCTAGTTATACATAAAGCAAGTAATATCTAAGTACCTACATCGTCATCAGAAATACACATAGGTATAATAATTGATGTATCTGCAAGATTCCATTCAACTATCTGCATTCAACCAGTAAGGATAATAAAATCAATCATGCGTCACTAATCATACCATAAATAGCACATCTGAATGATGTAGCTGATAGGATTAGACTGGGAATCTAAGCTGTTTACCAGAGGATATACAGTATATACCCGGTATCTGAATGGAAAATTTAAAGTTGAGAACTTGTGTAACTTGTGTGCATTACTTCAGGTGATGCGATCAATGTGTGCCATATTGAAATTGGCAAAAATCAAAATATTTTACGTTTTTTGCAATGAATTTCAAAGGGCTACATTGTAGGAATCACTTGGGACAAGTGGCTTTTAAAGCATTTCGTATTTCTATAACGACATTGAGCTTTGTAGCTTATGTCAGTATTGACTTTGTCAAAAGTCACATTCTGACTTTTCCATCTTCGATATCGCTGTTAGACAATGATATTATATCAAAGAAGTAGATACCGCACTAGCGCGCGCAAATTGTTGCAGACAAATTCAGACTTACAATTGTTGTAGTTTCATTTAGTCAGCTAACAGCAGGGAGCAACACACTACAGATAGCTATCTCTTTCTGTGTCATACGTTCCGTATTATCTACCGCAGTCATAGTTGAAAACTACTATACACCTATCTGTAAGTACTTTGTAATAACAACGCAACAATACAGAACGTCGCTCAGTATGAACGTAGCGTATCTTTCCTTTATAATATCATTGCTGTTAGATTCTCCTTTTGCCCTCATATGTAAGTAATGCTAAAATAGACTTTTGGTTCTAAACTTCTTATTCTCAGTTTAAGTCAGGTGATAGTCGTCATAAGTGTCATGAATCCATGAACAAATCTGCCTAGTCTCTGCTTAGTCACAGGGCTAAATATAGATATACCCTTCTTGAAGTATTATAGATATATAAGATATACCAGCTTATACAATGAAACAGAAAGAGCATATTTTAAACAGTTGGTACTGGCCAGCACATCAAGCTACCCGAAACTGTCAACTTTTCCCGGTCAACGTTGAACCTTATGCTTTAACGATAAAGTTCGAAAGAACACGCCTCTTCGGCGCACTTGTCCGACGACGATGCTACACGTGCCTCGGCACTCGACTAATTACGCCAAATTGACCCGTATTGCTCGAATTTATAACACAGATTTCTCACAAGTCCTACATTCAAAAAACAAATAATAAAAACCATAATTTAAAACAACTAATCTCTTATTAATTATTTAGACTTTTTTCTTTCTTAATAATCAAACCTTTTTTTCTTAATAAACAATTTTTTTTTTCTCTAAAATCTAATCTTAACTATAAGTTATATACCTAAAACTGAACCTTTTGTATTTAAATATCTCTTAGTCTATAGTCCATTCGCATGTTTTATACATATGCTAGTTATACAGGGAAACCTATTATTCGCCATACAATACTGTCTGTAATACATATACTCTGTAACATACTATTTGTTTCGCTGTTGGTTGCCTAAATAAATAAATAGGTACTTACCTAAAGTTAAAAATCTATTAAAGAAATTTGACAGATTGCCCGAAACTGTAAAATTCCCAATCAACTTTGAACCTTATAATTTAGCGATAAGGTTGAAAATCTATTAAAGAAATTTGACAGATTGTAGTAGCTTGATGTGCTTGGCGTCTGTGCAATGGATAGGACTAAAATCTTTAGTATTTATACTCAAAAAAGCCTGATTTCATAAAAAGATCTTATAAAGGTTTCAAAGGCCGTTTATTTATTTAAATTGCTTCGACATTTTATTTTAGGTATTCCAATGTACAGGTAAATTGTGAAATTTAATTTACCTCCCAACATCAAATTAAATTTACCTGAATTAAATGTTTTTTTAAGCAATAAAAATGGTATGGTACTGGTATGGTATGGTAATGGTAAATGGTATGGGTTTTACCTGAATTAAATGTTTTTTTAAGCAATAACACAGAATAACTAATAGTAGGTACCTACCTACTTAGCAATAGAATGTAATGGTCTGTATCATGATAGAATAAGAACATTAACTTTTCATGTTAATAACAAAAACTAAATTATTAACATTTTTATACTAAGTTTGGGGAAAATGGCTATACTTATAGAAAGTAATATTAAACGCCATTGAATACATTCTGGCAAGAGCTCAACTGGCACTCACGTCGTTTTTATTCAAGCAAATAATCACTGGGGAAATAGCTAGTTAAAATTTAGAGAATCCGTAGAAAAGGATGAGAATTTATAGGTTATTAAAATGGCTTTGGATAGGGTTATAAATGGTAATTTAAAGTTGAAAGCAGTTATAAGTGTGTTTTATTTGAAGCTTAGATGAGATTTTTGTGAAAAAATTGAGACTGATGACAGTTATTTTTTAGTTTGGGGCTGACTGCGATGTGATTATTGTCTAGATTAAATTATGGTTGATTGATTGATTGATTGTGATTAGATTGTGTGTATTGCAAAGACGAAATATGAAGGTAGTTTTTCAAAGGCATTTTAATGAAAGCAACCTTTTGGAAACTCTTGAATTTTATCCAAAATGCAACACTTTACATCCTCTGCAGCGAATCTGCCCGGCCAATTCCAAATTCTATTTTTCGCCTTTTTGACCCTTCTTTGGACAAAATACTTTTAGTGAACCCGAGACTTACTTATTTGTTCCCGTTATTATGATTTTTTTTTTGTTCTGGACCGTACCTGGAAACGTTCTGGTTACTGAGATATTGAAGGTCAGAGTTCCAACTTTAAGGCTGCGGACACAAAGTCAGCGGGCGCGGCACGGCGGCGGCGGCAGCGCGGGGAGCGGTGCGCACCAGTCTGTATTGACGTAGTGTTGTGCATTTTAGTTTTTGATTTTTAACAACCGACAAAATGTTGTATCAAAAATATGTTGTCGTCGCTCGCTGTTTAGACATTTCGTTCGCGAAAAAACACACTAATTTCTCATAATACAACACTGTTTCTCATAATACACACGCAATCGCTGACTTCGTGTCCGTGGCCTTATGGTTTTTAACGAAAACAAGTTTAAAATGTTATTACTTAACCTTAGATACTCTCACGATCCCTGTACCGTTGCACCCATAGGCACAATGTTTTGCATGCGTGAGTCATTGCGCACTACCGTAAACAGCGAACTTCCACACCAAAAATAAAGTTTAATTTCCCAGGAATCATTTTTGCACAGAATTAGTGACGACGAAGACGGCTAAGGGCTGATTTTTCAATCATCTGATAACTTTATTCGAGGAATAATTTTGAAATTTTGACAGTTATTTCATACAAAATCTGTCAAACGTCAAATTTATTCCTCGAATAAAAGTTACCTGGCGATGGAAAAATCAGCCCTTAGTAATGCGTCTTTTTACACCGTGTAGGTATAGTGCTACTAATAGCTACTGGTCAATGCTTTCATTCATAAATACTGAGGAACAGAAAGAAATCATTTCATAACTGAAACTATTTAGGGGGAAGCGCTAAGGTAGCCCGCGAAATTCAAATTTTCTTACGTTTTTGCAATTTGCTGGTCAGTATTAAATTGTTCGTTGATTAAAATATGATTCGCGACCGTAACAAATTTGTATTTACAGAATTATAATCATTAGAAACAGTAATACAACTTGTTAAGTTAGTATAATCCTAAAATGTCAAGATTTCATGAAATAGTCACTCAGTAAGATTAGTTGGTCTTAGAGAGTTCTGTTGATGACAAATTGCAAAAAACGTAAAAGAAATTGAATTTCGCGGGCTACCCTGGCGCTTTCGCCTTAACCACAATGTTTGAAAAGTGCTCTCAACCTAACAAAGCGGTTTTATAAATCGCATCTCTCGAAACTATATTGATATATCACGAGAATTGTAACTTTAAAACGCGGCAGTTTCACCACCAGCTTAAAATATGGTTCAAGTTAAATTGTTTCATAGCCATATATCTGCGTTTATATAGTAATTTATCGAAATAAACTTTTGGACGTGACTTCTTGAAATGGAGCTCCGAAAAGAGCAACGTTTCGAAGCTATGACTTACTGTTTCACTTTGAACTATGCTCTGAGACGTAATCTAATTGTATTAAAAGCCCCGTGGTTCTGGGGGCCCAAAAAGGCCACTTTGGCAGAATCATAAGAAGGTAACATAATGGACAGTTAACTGTTATGTTAATCGTATCAAATCCCATTGGTGAAGCATTTTTCAGTTATTTTTTTTGTCTGTGCTAAGATACCAATCAATCCAATCCAAATCCCATCCCAATGTCTTTGATTGTACCTACGTAGTTCAGCGAAAAAAAAGAAAAACACGGATTGTCTTCTCCATATTATAATTCATAATGTTATCCTTTTATGATTCTCCAAAGTGGCCTTTTTAGGCTCCCTGAGCTTAATAGATACTTCATTTTAGATTTATAAAACCTCTAGTACAGACTCTAAACGGAATAACTCGATGTATGTAAATCGAAACAAAAAGAGTATGCAAAGATCGTTCGGTGGTTTCTACCTACAGCAATGGGACGAACGCGTGAGATTATATGTATGCTCAAAAGTTAAAAGATCGAACAAAATTTTGGCCCTAGTACTTATATGACAGGACTAAATACCACAAAATATTTAGCTCCCTTCAAAATAGTTGAGCTGAATGGTGCTAATACATGCGTCATGTTCGTGAACGGACGCCGCCGTCAGTAGGGACAGGTCATCTCTTTGCTGCCATGGCTTAATTAATTTTTTTTTTGTCTCATCATTACGGACGCTTTTAACGTTCTGCGTCGTTCTCACATGCATAATTTTTAACATGAATGATGTAAACAAGATTGTAACCATATTATTCAGATTTAAAAGAGTGTCCATGGAGTTTCTTGCCCGTTCTTCTCTATAGGTACCTACGCTTTGGAATTGGCAACTAGCTTCATCTTTCTGACTGACCGACCCCTTGACAATTCAAAAGTGCCTGTAATTGGTTTAATTGAAAGAAATGCCTTGAGTTTGAGTTTGAATATAATGCCATCGAAAATAAAATAATATTCAGCGTAACTTCAACGGCTTAAATCTCCAACTATGTTCCCGCTATTTTAAGCTCCTCAGTCCTCAGCTAACTAGTCCAAAGCACGTATAGAACAGCTATAAAAGTCCTAAATCGTTTTGTTTATAAGTACTACATTTTCTTGGCAATACTTCTTCGCAGCCAATAAAAAACATTTGGAAATATTAATACTGTGTTTCGAGAGCCATAAAATCGTTTTTAACTTTAATTTTTATGTTTGTGGAAAAGTTTCCGGTTGCATTTGCATTGTCGTGTTTTGGTTTACATATTAATGGTTTATTATTTGAACGATTTTTATTCTTATGATTGATTATGATTGAGGTCTTTAAGTACGTGAGTACAACTGGTTAAGGACATTGTGCATACACACAAGCGACACGCCTCGACGATAGAGGCAACTATAACCGTCGACGCGTGTCGGCGACAGTTGTCGACAACATGCCGCTCGTGTATTTGAGCACCATACATAAATACACGAGTGTCACGTCGTCGACGCGTCGACGGCTGCCGTCAACAACGCTGCCAGGCAACGCATTTGCCACTGTCGTCGACGCGTGTCGGCGACAGCCATCGACGACATGCCGCTCGTGTATTTGAGCACCGTACACAAATACACGAGTGTCACGTCATCGACGCGTCGACGGCAGCCGTCGACAACGCTGCCAGGTCGGCGACAGCCGTCGACAACATGCCGCTCGTGTATTTGAGCACCGTACACGAGTGTCACGACATCGACGCGTCGACGGCTGCGGTCGACAACGCTGCCAGGCAACGCAGTTGCCACTGTCGTCGACGCTTGTTGCTCAGGTGTATGCACACTAAGGTAGATATTATACAAAACATGGTTTCAGTAATCTCACTGAATGACTTATGACATACCAAATATTATATAATATTATATTATTATCTTACATAATAAATCTTCTTACACAACTAAATACTTATTATCGCTATACAAACTTATGATTAATGAGAATATTAATCCAATCCGAAGCGAACATAATCTCCGACTACCTAAATTTGGTATCTACCGGATTATTTTTCCTTTCATATCAGCCATACCAAAATTGTATTACCTACTATACGAAAATCCTGAGCTCAAATATCATCATAACACATAGACAAAAGGGGGACGAGGTCTATCAGGCCATCAGAACATTGACCGGTGCATGGCTGACAATATTGTAATAACATAGCCTGAAGCCCGGATCTCTCGGGGTGGCTACCCCAAGGGCAGAGGGTCACCCTTGAAGGGCAAAGTGTTATGTACTTTGAACTTTTTATGGCTTAATTTGCGGTTGGTTGTGTAAAAAGATTGGTAAGGGTCCATTTTTTGTAAAAGAATAAAGCAGTTTATATTCTTTGTGGGTTTAAGAAGATATTGTACCTAAGTACGTTTTGTCCAACTTCTTGTGCATCATGTATTTCCTTATAAAGTTTAACTAGCTGAGCCTTTGGAATTTAATGAAAACCTGAAGTTAAAGTACTATTATTTTCAGAAAGAAATTGATCGTAAGGAAATACCTAATTATGTTTTAAGTGTAGGTACATAAGAAAGAGTATTCTGTTCTATGTGTTATTAAAACCACCATGACCACCACCACACCTAACCTTATAGAACCTTACTTTATGACACGCTGTAACTATTTTACATGCAACATACCTACAATAGGAAGAAACTTTATTTTTTTGAAAGGATAAGCTTTCTCTAATCCTAACTTTTATAATATACTAGCTTCTGCCCGCGACTTCGTCCGCGTGAAATTCGTACTTTCCTCTAAAATTTTCGAAAATGTATGTTTATGATCTTATCATTTATTTAGATAAATAAGTATTCGGGCCAATTTTAAGTTTATAGATCAAAGGGTTTTTGTATTTTTCAAATAAACTGATATCCTTTTCACCCCCACAGGGGTGGAATTTTGAAATTTCGTTTGGGTTGTGTTCATAACTTGACTCAAAGACCCATACCCATTTTCGAGTTAATGGAAGCAAGCAGTAAAATCCAACCCTTAAACTTTATTACCCTTTTCCACCTTGGTAGGAGTCGATTTTTGAAAAACCTTAAAACACACTTTTTTATGTTTAACCGACTTCAAAAAAAGGAGGACGTTCTCAGTTCGTCGGAACCTTTTTTTTATGTATATTCCCGATTGCTCGAAGACGGCTGGACCGATTTGAAAAAAAAATTTTTTGTTTGAAAGGGTATACTTTCCAGGTGGTCCATTGTCATCAGGTCAGGATCTGATGATGGGATCCTGGAGAAATCGAAGGAACTCTTCAAAGATTATAGGCACACCTATAGCGATTTGGGTATTTTTTATAGTAACTCGTGCATTTGCTCTCGAAAAACACCATTTAAGGAAGTGGAACTGATGATGAAGACCACAGATGGCCACCGGAACTACTCAATAATAAGTATTTCACGGGTTGCGATTCGATTACTTTAATATGGTTGCCAAGCAATTTATGCTCATAACAATGCGAATGGTAAAATGCTGCTGATGGTGAAATACCAGGAGAACTCCTCAACAATTAATGTCCCTGCATCGGGAAAAGCAATATTTTGGTAAAGGCGATGAGTAAGTTGGCTATTGTAACTTAGATAAATTATAAACAGACCCACTACGAAATGAAGATATTAAAAAAATTAACAAAATAAAAAACCGACTTAAGAAAAAACAGTACAATGTGAAAAATAACTTTAATTTCGGAAGTCGGTGGCAAAAAACTAAAATACAGATCCAAAGACACCGACTTTCGAAATTAAAGTTATTTTTCACTTTGTAGTGTTTATTTTTGGAAGTCTATAAAGTTAATAAACCAAATAAATAAGATTTTTCATATAAACTGACTCTTTTTATCCCCATAGGGATGGAATTTTGAAAAATCGTCGGGGATGTTTCTATGACTAACACTTAAGGATTATTTATACCAATTTTCCAGTTAATCAAGCCAATTAATAAAATACTCCCCTGTGAAATAGACTACACCGCTTCACCCCGTTAGGGGTAGATTATCGAAAAACCCTGAACGTTATTCTTTATGTTTGGTCACTTATGACCAAAAATAAAGAATAACGTATCAGGGTTTTTGAATGAATACTGAGTTTCGAGTTAATCGAACTGCGCGTTAAAATTCTTCCTTAGAAATTGTGACCCCTCCCCCCCCCCCCCTCTATGGGAGGTAGTTTCGAAAAACAAATAATGACAAACTACATAATTTACTTAGATAGTATTCTTGCAAAGTTTTCAGTTTATTTTCATTTAATCTGTATCCCTGGTTTTCACCCTTACAGGGGTGGAAATTTAAAAAATCGTTTAAGATGTGTTCATAACTTGACTCATACATTAATCATTATTTTATACCAATTTTCGAGCTATTCAAGTCACGCAGTAAAATCCTCCCCTGTAAAATTAACTACCCTTTTTCACGCAGTTAGGGGCAGATTTTCAGAAAACATGCCAAACTTCATAATTGATTTGGCTAAGTATTCGTGCCAAGCTTCAAGGTTATTAACTCAAGGAATAAGATTTTTCATACTAACAAAATCCTCCCTTTTCATCTCCTTAAAGGTTGAATATCCAAAAACCCTTTCTTAGTGGATACCTACTCTTAACAAAGAACACACCCTCCCAAATTCATATTTCTAGGACCAGCGGTATAAGCTATGGGTTGATATTTCAGTCAGGTCATTGAATTTTATATAATATAGATTATAAGATTATATAATTAAAAACAAAATATTATCCCCCTTTTCACCCCCTTAAGGGTTGAAATTCTAACAACACCGTTGCGTTACCTTCCAACCACAAGCCTAGATAATAAACTTAGTGATTTTTACTTCTTGCACAACTTCATCCCCCTTTTTAACCCTTCGGGGGTAGAATTGTCAAAAACGCTGAGACATGTGTAAATTAATTTTTAATCCTCTACCTAAGCACAAAATTTGAAGATCTTAACTTCAAAACTGACGGATTTTCATATAAACTTCCATTCCCTATTTCACCCCTATAGGGGTAGAATTCCCAAAAATTATTTCTTAGTGGATACTTACTCTTCACAAAGAATACACCTTCCAAGTTTCATGTCTCTAGGACCAAAACTAAGGACTTTCCATACACATCTTCATCCCCCTTTTTAACCCTTCGGGGGTAGATTTGTCAAAAACGCTGAGACATGTGTAAATTAATTTTTAATCCTCTGCCTAAACACAAAATTTGAAAATCCTGACTTCAAAACTGACGGACTTTCATATAAAGTTCTATCCCCTATTTCACCCCTTTAGGGGTAGAATTCCCTAAAATCCTTTCTTAGTGGATACTTACTCTTCACAAAGAATACACCCTCCAAGTTTCATGTCTCTAGGACCAGCGGTTTGGGCTGTGCGTTGATATATCAACAATCAGTCAGTTTACCATTTTATATATATAGATTATTATACATAATTATATTATTACTATAATATTATAAATGCGAAAGTAAGTTTGTTACCTTTTCACGCCTAAACCACTGAACTGATCATCCTGAAATTTTGCATATACATTGTCAGGTGTACAAAAATGGATATAGGGTACTTTCATCCCGAAAAAAAGTTCTGTTCCCGAGGCAAACAACAATACCTAACGTTATTATGATAATAGATGGCGCTACGTGACTTTCGAACGGGATCGACACTTATGCGGGTGAAATCGCGGGGCGCTGCTAGTTTCTCATAATTTTCAGTCATTGCCGTTTGGTAAAGAAAACTGTCTTAAATTATTGGCCGATTGAGAGAGTTCTAAATAGGATATTAAACGCCAATACTAACTTCTCTTTAGTTAATGTTATTTCTATTACCTGCATCTTTAATTCGTTTCCGATATAAATAGTGCCTCTCAATAGAATCTCAGATGCTCATCTGTGGAAATCAATCGCTGTCTGAAAATTGTGAAAGTTACATCAACTTCAGCGATATACCTAAATCCTGAGAAGATTTATTTTCATCACCTCAGCTTAATTTAAAAAGTGCAGCTTGCTTTACTTGCTTGCAGTGACCTAAACACTTCGTTAAGTGTCCGAGGCCATGTCGTTTTATGGGCCCCGGAACGCGCCGCCATCGGGATCCCAACTAACGGTAGGAGGGGTTCACTTCGGCGTCGAGATGACGATGAAATACCTGGGTCTCGACCTCGACAGCCGGTAGAACTTCGTAGAGCATTTCCGACGTTTGGCCCCCAAACTGGAACGGGCCGGGGCCGCCTTCAAGCGGCTCTTGCCCAACCTGAGGGGGCCAAACGCCTCCTACCGGAGGCTTTACGCGGGGGTCGTGCGTAGGACCCTTGGAGTAAAGGGACAATTTCAATCGATTATTAAACTTACCTAGTCCTTTCTACATTAAAAGAAACAGTGGCACTCCGGGACTCATGTGCCGGGAGTGCCGACAGAAGTGTAAACAAAACACAAACAGAATACTTTGCCATCACTCACTGACATATCGGATTTAAAAATGAGTATTTAATCCCGAGGACATCCGAATGTGGCGCGTTGTCAGTAACAGTGTCGCGAGTTCAATGGTTTTTTCCCATCTCAAAAATGCCCAACGCGCTTAAATAAGTTTTCACTTAAAAAACATAATTATAAGTTAAAATGTATAAAGTACCCATTCGAAGTGACGGAAATCATATTCACCACACCTAGCAACCGCACCGAGAATTTTGTATTTAATAAATAATTATTTCACTCAACTAGCCTATAAAATATCATCCTATCACACGATAATTTTATCGAAACATTTGAAGGACCGACTTGACCTTGATCAATAGGACTAGCAGCCATCTTGGATCCCGCTCCTGACAATTTCCATTCACATTTTCTGTCTTCCAATATCGTTACTTTGAATCGCTGTATCTCAGTTGGTAACAGTTTTTTTGCTACATTTGATCAATTTATAACTTTTCTATTTTATATAAAAAACGTTTTGGTATTTGCTTGGATTTCTTTGATTTATACTCGGAGATAAAGTCAGTAGAGACAACATTATTTTATACAACATTATTTTTCCGCGTAAGTAATCTCCTCTACTCTGTGATATATTTAGAAGTTATATTATACTAGCTGCACCCCGTGGTTTCACCCGCATAAGTGTCGATCCCGTACGAATATCGGGATAAAAAGAAGCCTATTTGTTAATCGAGGGTGTAGCTACCGCCATACAAAATTTTATCAAAATTGGTCCAGCCGTTTGAGCGTGAAGAAGTAACAAACATATAAACACACAATCTTTCGCCTTTGTAGTATTAGTGTGATTCGTCATCTGTGTTCTTCATGCATGTTGGTTTAATCTATGTTTGTTATAGTAAAAATCTATGTTTTTTGCTGATGGAAATATTATAGGTACATTTCCCATTCTTAGGAGAGACACAGAGAGCGACTTTGTTTAACAGTAGGTACTCATCATTTCAGCCGAAAGACGTCCACTACTGGACATAGGCGGATACCACACCACCGCGCCACTTCGACCGGTTCTGTGCTTCTCGCATCCAGGAAATTTCTGCGGCCATTCATCGGTCCACCTTCTAGGACCTTCTAACAGGTCTTTCTTATAGGTAATATCTATACTAATATTATAAAGAGGTAAAGATTGTAAGTTTGTATGTAAGGGGTAATCTCTGGAACTACCAGTCAGATTTGAAAAAAAATTGTTTGTATTTGATAGCCCAATTGTTAAGGAAGGTTATAGGCTATTTAACATCACGCTATGACCTTTAGAAGCCGAGCAAAACGAAAAAAAGTCAGAAAGCGGGTATCGCAGGTATGCTGGAAGAGATTTCTTATGAAATAAGCATCACCTTTGTACCTATTTTTCTGTTCTGTTTTTTTCTTGTCTGTTTATATATGTGTGTACATAAATGGTAATATAAATAAATAAAGAACGCTAAGCAAAAACGAAGTAATAGCGTGGGAAGGCGATGTGATGCTACGGGGTGGGTCGGGGTACAAGAAATTTCACGCGGACGAAGTCGCGGGCGGAAGCTAGTTTACAGATAAAGATATAGTGTACAATGACCTACTGCAAATAGAAGGTGCATTTATTTAGACAGGTAAAAATAACAAAATTAAATTCTAACTTAACTAAAACTATACAGAAACTAGAAAATAGCGTCGAAAAACTCATCCGCATCGCTGTCGACTGGTAATGTACCCAAGAGACTGGCGGTATTACCACGTTGTATGGCGATGCTTAGCCTCTGGCCAAGGTAAAAGCCAGCCCTTGGGTCACGGGAAGTGTCAACCAGCCGTTTCGAAATTTCTTTAAAAAGACCATGAGCACTTGGACCCCACGGCCCGAGGGTTTCAACCCCAAACGGCTCGAAAATATAATTTCTGCAAATAATGATGAGCGCATTTCTGTTTAGATCATTAAATTTAAGTAACAATTTACACCAAGGCAGGTAAGTGGTGTCAAGTGTTACTTCGATCACGTCATTACAACATCAAAATAACTCGTAGATCTTGATCATGTTACCTGGGGGCCTAAAAAGGCCACTTTGGCAGAATCATAAAAGGATAACATAATGGACAATTAACCGTTAAGTTAATCGTATCAAATCCCATTGGTGAAGCATTTTTCAGTTTTTTTTTGTCTGTGCTAAAATACCAATCAATCCGATCCCAATCTCTTTGATTATACCTACGTAGTGCAGCGAAAAAAAGAAAAACACGGTCTGTCTTCGCCGTATTACGTATTCATAATGTTATCCTTTTATGATTCTCCAAAGTGGCCTTTTTAGGCCCCCCTGTTCCCCTCATACTAAGGGGTTACTAAATACAACAAAGAATTGGACCTCTTTATAAGTGTACCCCTTCTCATCATTTTAGCCGAAAGACGTCCACTGCTGGACATAGGCCTTCCCCAAAAGGGGGGGTTTGCCATAATCGCCACGCTTGGCAGGCGGGTTGGCGATCGCAGTATGGTATGGTGGTAGAATGCATAGAGAACGCTGCTGCCCATTCTCCGGTACGCCCCTTAGTCGCCTTTTACGACACCCACAGGAAGTATGGGGTGGTGCTATTCTTTAAGTCCGGCACCACACAGACAACCCTTCAGGTACCCCTTCTCGGGAGAATAGAAAACACGATACGATAAAACTTTATCGCCTCACCACTGATGTCGTAACGCAGTAAATGCAACATTCCAGTTCTTAGTTCAGCTTCTACATTAATTACGATAATATTCATTAAGTTTCACTGATTTTTAGACCAATTTCTTCAAACAGTTTTGAACTCAAACTCAAAGCATTAATTTCAATTAACCTTTGAATTGTCAAGAGATCAGTCAGCTACAAAGATGGATGAAGCTAGTTGCCCATTCCGAAGCGTAGGAGGTTCCTATGGAGAAAAACTGACAAGAAACTTTGCCCTTCACAGAAAATAATCAGCTTATAATGTCTCCACTGCTGGAACACAGGACTCCTTCTATTTTTCAAAGGGAGTAATCCACCACGCGGGCCCAATGCGGGTTGGTAGATATCGCATGTCTTCGAACTTTTTGTTCTATCTTTTTGTTCCAATGTTTTCCTTCTGTCTGTGTGGTACAGGACTTAAAGAATAGCACCACCCCATACTTCCCGTGGGTGTCGTAAAAGGCGACTAAGGGGCGTACCGGAGAATGGGCAGCAGCGTTCTCTATGCATTCCACCACCATAGCATACTGCGATCGCCAACCCGCCTGCCAAGCGTGGCGATTATGGCAACCCCCCCCCCCCCCTTTGGGAGAGGCCTATGTCCAGCAGTGGACGTCTTTCGGCTGACATGATGATGATGATGTTTTCCTTCACCGTTTTGAGAGCAGTGGTGATGAATTAAATTACACAATATAGGAAATCTCGGTTATGGCACTTCAATAAAACGAGTTAAAGGCTTTTTATAACTGTAAGTATATTATTAGCCAAGTAGAAAGTCACTAGGAAGGATATGCGTCCATCATTTATAAACTCAAAAAACAAGTGAAGTATATCATAGATGGCGGTTCATAGAGAATTTTTTTTAAATTAAGTACCTACATATCGATTATTACAGAATCGACTAAAGATTGATTTTTGTAAATAAGTAAATCAAATAAACTAACACGCCCCCTCAAAAATGAATCTACCAATTGTACAAATAAAATAAATTAAAGTAAATACCTAATTGACCGGAACATATTCACTTCCTAGTGCTTGCTGGGAAATACATCTCATGGCCCAACATTCGTTGCTAAGGATTAAGGGAAACCCAGAAAACCTTAATCAGACCATTACTAAATAATAATTAAATTAATCACAACAAAAAAATAATCAGAGTCTTATTCTAAGAGTCTAATTCTATCGGTTGGATTATTTGCAATGCTTATACAGCCATTGTTATCCTCATAGATTATGATAGGTTTATCGATACCTATCTTAACACTAACTGCTAGTGATTTAAGCCATAATGCCTCCCTAACAGCTTCATACAATTGACTGACATTTGTTTCTTTGTACTCCAGGTTATAGAACAGTGCTCAAAGAGCTTAAATAAATACCCAGTTGTACTTTTCCTGTTATTTGAATCACTGCCACCCCAATCTGAATCTACGTAACCACATAGAATATTATTGTAGGCGCATCGTTTATAACTTAATTTTAAATCAACAGTACCTTTCAAGTACCTAAGCACTCTTACCTACTCAGTATATTAACGCTTGTACTTAAATCTGGACGAGTGCAAAACGTGACATACATTAAACATCCTATAACGTTTCGACATGGGGCGTTATATTTTTCTTCAGAGTTTAATGCGTCATAATTAAGTTAAATTTCAATGGGTGTATTAACAGGTTTACAATCGTGCATATTAAATTTATTTAATATCGTCTTTATGTATGCACTTTGATCTAATGTAATTTCATTTGCATGCCTTGTAATTTTTATACCAAGAAATAATTTTATCTCTTTCAAATCAGTCATTTTAAATTTACTCGTTATATACCTTTTAAAATTATTCATTGTATCAATATCAGCGCATACTATAACTAAATCATCTACATATAGAACGACATAAATATTTTTATGTACATCTCCATTGTCTTGCAAATATATACACCTATTGACTGAAGAACTTTGAAAACCTTTTTCTTTAAGAGATCGTTCGAAAACTTCAAACCAACACCTAGCTGCCTGTTTCAGCCCGTAAAGTGCTTTATTTAATTTACACACATAATTATCTAGACAAGAGATACCCTCAGGGACTTTCGTATAAATATCTTCTTTTAATTCGCCATTTAAAAAGGCAATTTTGACGTCCTTAAGATGAACTAGCAAATCAAAATGATTCGCAAAACTTAGTATAAATCTGAAACTAGCTATTCTTGCTACAGGTGCGAAAGTTTCATTATAGTCCGTGAGGTATTCTTGACTGAAACCCCTTGCAACAAGCCGTGCAAGCCCGCCCGAAGCCCGCGTGTGCCGTGCCGTGCGTTGACTGCCGTGCCGTACCGTGTGCGTGATCTTTTAGGTTTTCCAAATTCATCATTTATTACAGTAAATATCTATTTACAATCGACAATGTTTGTATTTTCAGGTACGGAAACCCAAGTATTATTTAACTTTAGAGAATTTAAATCATCCCTAATTGCGCTTTCCCACTGAGATCTATCGTCTCGAGTTTTGATCTTTTCTAATGAATTAGGTATTTACATAGAATAGACTGAGCACACAAAATGTAATCATCATCATCGTCTTCATTATACAAAATAGGTGGACGATTTTTGAGTCTATTGCTACTTCTAACCTCAGGATTATTATCTGTGTTTTGTTTTGGTGAAGACGGGTTATCAGAAAGTATATCAACTATTTGCTCCGATTCAATTAAATTATCATGGTTCAATTTGCGAATTTTACTAGGACACTCGTGCCCATCAGATTTAGATGTATCTGATTTAAACTGTCAGAGTTATGAGACCTTACAGGCACTGACTTGGATATTACATCATCAGTTTTGCCGTGAGAATTTTTAATATTCCCTTCAGACTTGAGGTCTGGCCTGGATTGAAGAAAACCAGTCTCATCAACAATAACATCCCTGACTACTACGTATTTTTTCGCATTCTGGGTTCCAAACTTTATAGCCATTTGGTTCATAACCCACTAGTATCCCTTTCCATGATTTTTCATCAAACTTGGTCTTACTGGTCATATTATGAACGTAAACAGTTGAACCAAATACCTTCAAATATTTGAATTTTTTTTTTTTATCATGCCACATTTCAAATGGTGTTTTTGAATGTTTCAAAGCTTTAGTTGGGGTCAAATTAATTAAATAAACAGCATTCAGTACTGCATCGCCCCAAAACACTTTGTCTAATTGAGCACCGCTTATGATGGAACGAGCTTTTTCAGTAATGGTTCTGACCATACATTCAGAAACGCCTTTCAACTGTGGTGTTCTCGGAACTTTTAAATGATAAGATATCCCTCTCTCTACACAATAACTTTAATAGTTATTCGCCATTATTATCACAGTTTAAGTTGGCTAATTTTAAATTAAATTTAGCTTCAGTTTTAGCCACAAAATTTTTAAAAGCACACGTTTAACATGACTTTTATCTTTAACCTGATTGAATGGAAGTCGACTCTGTTTCCCATCCATTTATACAGGCCTCACACAACTCATCATCTGGCATTATAGTTTCAATTTGGCTGGTGTAATCAACCATTTTATTATTTTTAATTTCAATGAAATTATTTTTACTAATATGACCAAAGCGATGATGCCATAATTTTTACATATTTTTATTACTGCATACTTGAGAAACAGATTGACACTTATTTACAGATGCCATTAAGTCTACAGCAATTAAATTATTTTTCAACATACCTTGCATAATGGTTTTATTATCCTTACGTATTTGGGCTCCTTGCTGGTCAAAAATTACTGACAACAAAGCACGTTGCATTTTTGATACAGATAGCAGGTTGTATGGTACCTCAGCACGTCTCTGCCTCTAAAACTCCTTGAACGCCCATGTTGCTGGTCACATACATTGTTCCCTTTTTGGTACCTGAAATATATTCACCATTTTTAGCAATATAATTTTTTTAATGGCGTTTGCAAGACGGTGTGACTAATGAAAAGATCTTCCCGGTTTATAATATGATCCATAGGAAAGTAACTTTGCTTCCATCATCATCCGCTTGGTAGTCTCCCATCATAAAAGCAAATCCAGAAAATTGTTTGATGTGGATGGTCCACTGATATCAATTGCCTGGACCGTCCTTGTCCTTTCCGTATTTTTCTGCTGCTGCTGTTGAGCTCTTTTGAAGTAGAAACAGTCGTTTTTCACATGCCCCTTGCGGCCACAGTGATGACACTACAAGAACTGACGGTCGAACTGACACTTCTTCTTCTGCTTGTTATCCTTCCGGTTGTTGCTATTATTCCCTTTATAATTTTGAAAATTATCGAATTTTCTTTTTCGAAATTCCTGTCCATTTTTCCGCTTAACTTGCAAAACTTTGACGCTGGTATCACTGGACTCATTTTTCAACTTGACTTCATGATCCAAAAGCCTTGTTATAACAAATGCTAGCGTTAATTTATCCTCCGATATCGCAGTTATCACGCCATCATAAGTTGCGGGTAGGGTGAGCAACAAATGAGCTAAGTACTTTATCGGTTTCTTCTAACTTTGCTCCGGTGGCTAACTATTCGGTGATCAAATCATCAAAAATCGTAATATGTTTTATGAGATTTTTTTTTTTTTTTTCGCCAATTCAGTAGCAATACTTTTCCGTTCATACAAAACATCCAAACTTTTGAAAATTACTCTCGCCGTACTGTCTTCTTTAGCAAAACCGAGGTAGGAATCCGATATATACTCGACGATAACACTTTTTGCTATCCGGTTATTTTTCTCCCACAACTTGCATCCAATTATCGGGTCTTCATCAATAACTTGTATCACATCCATTTTACTTAACAATTGTATTCTAAACTTCCAGACACTGTATTTTTCCCCATCGAATGGCTTAATATTACGTTTGGTTTTTAAATTGCCCATTTTAAAAAGTTCGTAACGGACTTACTTTTAACCACTTATATTAATTACAGTAAAAACGTAACCTGGGCCCATAACCTATAGGAAATCTCGGTTATGGCACTTCAATAAAACGAGTTAAAGGCTTTTTATAACTGTAAGTATATTATTAGCCAAGTAGAAAGTCACTAGGAAGGATATGCGTCCATCATTTATAAACTCAAAAAACAAGTGAAGTATATCATAGATGGCGGTTCATAGAGAATTTTTTTTAAATTAAGTACCTACATATCGATTATTACAGAATCGACTAAAGATTGATTTTTGTAAATAAGTAAATCAAATAAACTAACACACAAAGTAACGCACCTGACTGGTTTCGAACCCACGACCTATACACATCGTAAGTCGCGACTATTACCGCTGGGCCACCGCTGCTCTCAATCGTCCCCCCCCCCATCCCTTCAGATTTCGATATCAATTTTCTAGGAATGTTTTCAGTAACATACATAGATACTGATTGAATGTTTCTCAAAGCGATCGATGGATTTGAGTTCAGGAGATAAAAGGATTCGTCGGTTTCATTTTGTATCGCAATTACAAAGGGTATTTTTTGTTTGGTATAGACGTGAAACGATTTGATTAATTCCTTTGACGTTAAAAGGTTTTTTTCTTTTTTCGTATATATGGCTAGGATTAGAATATATCGTGAAATTGGGGAATTTTGTTTGATTGGATGTTAACACTTTTTCCAACAGATCTAACTGTAACCTTAATTGATCTATTCAAAAAGAGCTAGTGTATTCTTTGTAAACAGGGACTAAAATAACTCTTTAATCCCTAGGGACTAAAAGTGATTTGAATTTGGAATGTGAATATTGTTAGTAAAAGTTCCAATCACCAAAGAGATCAGTTACAAACATTGTATGAACATGTTACAGGCTGTATGATAAACGAATAAAAAAAGTTTGTGAAAAAATAAAAATCGCGCGAAACGCATTCTGGCTTCGTTCGTAATTTGTTACTCAAAATTGTATGTAAATACATAAACGTACTATTCTTATAATTATAAGTAAAAAAAAATGTCAGCTGTTCCCTACATTTATTTTCGTATAACTCGTCAAAATGTAGGGAACAGCAGATTTTTTTTTCGCGATATCAGATTTGGTCCCATAGTAAAAGTTCTTCATAATGATGAATACAATGAATGAACTTTACATTTTTTTAAAGAAATTCGTCTGCTGAAAAACGTGAGTAATGCAATTAAGGTAGCCAAGTTGTCAGAACGAAGTCCATTGCGATCAATTGTAATTTTATGAGTGATACGCATTACCTACCCGCGCAGGTTTCCTCACGTTGTTTTCCATCACTGATGTCAGTGATATCCAAAATAAACTTTGAAAGTACATATGAATTGAAAAAGTCACATTGGTACTACCTCTATCTCAGGATAGTTCATGTTGTCTAGTATGCTTTTCTCTCTATGAACTATATTTTGATAAACTGTCTGCATAACAATTCATAATTTAAACGTGCTGCTCACTGCAGTGCTGCAGATTCCTCCGTACTTTACTAGGTCGACGGTCCATCTTGTAGGGGGGGAGGGGTAGGGGTACACTTATACAAAATAATCCATACTTATATTATAAATGCGCAAGGAAACTTTGTCTGTCTATCGGTCGGTAAGATCATTTTTATCCCGGTTTTACCTACGTTCCCTTGGAATAGTTTCCGAACTACACGCGACCCGCGGGTCAAAGGTAGAATATTTTAAACTCTCAGATATCACGGCCCTCCCGCCCTAGATTCCCAATTCTGTGTATTCATTTATTCATTTCCATGATCCTGAAGAGTATCGCTATAAATCTTATTATGGACACATTTATCTGAAATGTGACCGTTATAGCAAAATGTTGGCGAAGTTATTTATTAGTTTCGCTCTATTTGACCGGGGTTTGGCCAATATTTTAGATTGAACCAGTGCGTTTGATTGCAACGTAATAAATTATTGCTGAATTTCTCTATAAACCGATACATTTGGACGCGAAAGTATTCGCGAAAGAATTTTTGCGAAAAGCTTTCTTGAATTCTTTAGGTTTAGATATTTTGAAATGTTCTTTAAAATATTGAGTTATTAAGTTCAAGTACGGACCCTTTAAAACCACTACAAACGTAAGTTATTTACGTTTCATTTTGTGAACCAAAGAAAACGTTTTTGAGTAGTCATGCTTCTTTGTTCTAAAAAAAAACCGGCTAAGTGCGTGTCGGACCACGGACAATGAAGGGTTTCATAGTTGAAAATAAATTTATCCCAAGAACAAACTTAACATTGTAGTTGAAAATCATGTTCTCCTATACATTGATACTGCAAATTTAAGTTGGTTGACTATTACTCGTAAACTTGTAAAGCCTACTTAGCTGTGATAGTTTTCCTTTTAATTCCGTTACTACAGCTGTGAATTTATTCACACACTTGACTCTAACAAAAATCAGCACTTTAAAGCTTTATAATAAACGAATCCCTGAATCGAAAAAGGGTTTTCACAAACCAGCAATATTTTTGAAAGTCCAACGAGGGCATCGTTGGATTTTCAAAAATATTGCCCCACCATGGGGTAGACGAGAAAAAAAAACATCCCCACTTTACGTGTAGGGTACGGAGGTACCCTATAAAATTATTTTATTTTACCACTTTGTCGGCGTCATTTAGGTATATCCGTGCCAAATTATAGCTTTCTAGTACCTACTATGAGTCTCTGAGCTATGCTGCGGACGAACGGACGGACAGACGGACAAGGCGAAACTATAAGGGTTTCTTATTGACTACGGAACCCTAAAAACCACTGACAGAATTTTTCTGCATTCTAAATTCGTATTGGCGTTTATATCATAATTTTATGCCATTATTATATTATTACTAAAAAAGGTCAAACTAACATCATCACTCACAACCCGACTTCACTTCTGGGCATAGACCTCTCTTTTTTGTGCCAATCCCCACGCTCCTGCCAGCCTCATCCAGGTTTTGCCCGCGATGGCAACAATGTCGTCTCCCCATGCCACAAACAATGCACGACATAATCTCTATAATACCTACTCCAATACTGCCGTCATAAAGAAAAAGGGCACAACTAACTTTTTTCCAAAATTGAGTAAAAAAACTGGCATATTATGCGCCTTTTTTCTGATTCCAAATAAGTATATAACTTAACTTTGAAAAAAATGTTAGTTGTGCCCTTTTATTTATGACGGCAGAATATTGAAGTTGATAATTATTTACGTCTGAGTGTTAATTTAAAAAAAAAAACTACGAAATAATCAAGGACACGGCTTTTTTCTGCAGTGGACCAAAAACCCACTTATAAGCTTAGGACATAAACAACGTACATGATACCTGAAACTTCAAACATGTTATAAGCACCAGTAAAGCCTTATCCACCTCAAATCTAATAATACAAATTATGCTAACCTACTAGTTACAATTATGTTTTATCGAATAAATAGTCGACAGGGGTACTAATGACCTAGTCGAGCCTCCATTTGAAATAGTTTACTCCTAATCTAAGGGTTGGGTCCGCTGTCATTTGCCTGTAGAGGAACTTAACATGGACACGATTTACGAATCACATTTTGGGTGATGAGATAATTGGTGAAAGTTTTGGAATGGAACGAATACCCAATTTAGGTAGGTATGTCAATAATGTCGCAGCCATTTTATAAGGTTTAAACATTTGGTTACAATAAAAGCTTGTACCTTGTCCCACCAGATTTGTAAATCGTAGATAAGATTACGATTACAGTATGGGACATAAATGTTTACAAAAAGCTCAGCTTTCTCAGGAATTTTGTAGTAAAAGTTTTAAAAAGACAACGTAACGAAATGCAATGAGACACTATACAGAGGTTAGTTAATTTATTCACGTCCTGTTTTTGAATTTCCAAATGTGTGAGCAAAAACTTTTAGTCGAATTCAACAAAATATTTAAATAAACCCCTTTTGAATAATTTATTCCATTCGAAAATGCTTATCATAAGAACTCCCAAAAAATATTCGTCTTCAATGTAAATCGAAGTATCAAACTGCATATATATCGTTCTAAGGACTGTCGATTTCGCATCCGAATCCGTACTCGAATAATATATTAAACAGCATTATGGGTATCTGACTGCAACTTAGGCAATAAACTTAGATTCTAACAGTATCAAACTTACCTACTTCAACTGTACAAACTTACTTGTCGATGCATAAATGTCGAAAGATGGAAAAATGTTGATAACAATAGGTACGTAACAAAATGGATTTAGGTTGTCAAAAATCGATTATTTATAATAAAATATAATAAACACATTTCACAAAACCATTCCCGTAGATGAACATTTCAGATAAGAGATAAAAATTTAGGTGACTTTAAATAAAAAATCCTTTCATGGCCCACACTATTTTAGGCAATCAACTACTCCAAAAGGTTTTTAACATTCCAATAGAATAGATGCACAAATAAAAATAAACCTATCAACTCGGTGCAAAAATTCGATGCATTTCGAACCATCTTATTACACAGACACCTCTAAAGCTGTCACCAGTTGAACGCTTAGATTACGCGATACGATGCGACGCGACCGATGCGACGACGCGACAAATTCCCGCGTTGTATATATTGTCTGTTCCAAAAGTGTCTGATGAAAATATAAACAAATGGATCAGAAACCGTTCCTGAGGATGCCAATATATGTGTTGCTGTTTACAAATTGAGTGCTTTAATTTGATTATTATATTACTTAAGTCCAAAAATATAATTTTAAATTAAATAATTGAGGTTAATTTTAGTAACAGACTTCAAAAAATGAGTAGGTTTTATGTTCGTCTGTATGTTTTCTTAACGTTAATTTTTGTCGATGATTTTTCAATTAGAACTTAAGGAGCATCATACGATCTGCTCTTGGACATTTCCCCGCTAGATGGCGCTGAAGTCAACATTTTTAGTTTATTTTGTTTTATGTGTAATTGGCACATTATTAAGTCGTAAAAGTAGTGGACGCGGTTATCGGACATTACACTTTATTGAATTTGGTCATAACATTGCCTCAAAATCCACCCAATTCGACACATAACTGTTAGATA
Organism: Mesoligia furuncula; assembly: GCA_916614155.1. NCBI lineage: Eukaryota > Metazoa > Arthropoda > Insecta > Lepidoptera > Noctuidae > Mesoligia > Mesoligia furuncula. The sequence goes on along the minus strand of OU744800.1, from coordinate 23,671,094 downwards.
AAATCTGCCATTGAATACAGGTCGTTTGCACACACAGACGTAAGCGAGTACTTCCATACGTTTATAAGAATATACCACTAGGTGGCGTGTATTTAAAAAATGCGCCGCCTGCTACGATATTTATATGAAAAATGAAATGAGTTTCTTAAAAATACTATGCCTGTGCGTAGTACTCGCAACCAGCGTGCGTGTATGACCAGATTTATGAACGTAAACGAGACAAAGGGAGTATGTAAGGTATCGTAGCAGGTACAGAACGCCACCTGCTATGATACCTTACATACTCCCTTTGTCTCGTTTACGTTTCTACCTACCCCCATGGGGAAAAGGCATGAGTATGATGATAGGATAATAAAAGTCAAGCATTTACACAAAATCATTTAATAATCAAACTAGTCTGAGAATCAGCACTTTTTGAATGTCAAAATTACAATAAGATAGTCCCCCAAAACGCCCGCTCTTCACCACTTCCTAGAGCTTTATCTGGAAAGAAGTGGCGCAACAAACTCCCAGCAGCACAGCTGTCTGTTCAGTTACAAAAACTTCAGTCTATACAGTTTATAAAGATAGTTTTATTAGAATACCTTACACCGTAATTAATTATCAAATAAAAGTATTTGAAGTGACACAAATGAAGCCTGATACATGATTAAATTTATAGCATAATCAATTATTACAATAATTACAGATATTACACATAACAGACACAAGAAAAAAACAAAAGATAACAACAAATCAAAAAAATACAATTTAGTATGCGATTACATCTACCCAGGTAGGTGAAAAAATATTTTATGATGTCAAAGCCCTCTTATCAAAGTTTTTAGAAAAATAAAAATCTAAAGACCAGCTTATTGAGTTCACCAGGTTGTTATCTTACATAATAAAATATTATTTCACCTTTTCATTTTATAGTAAATACAAATAAAAAGTAATATACAATGATAATGTTGATTATAAACAAACTACTACAAAAATAAGCCTTTTGATTTTATAGTAAAATACAAATAAAAGTAATATATTATAGTGTCGATTCTAAACAAACTACTACAAACATACAATATAACAAAAATCGTTTGACTTGATGATTTCATCATGTGCCGTGAGTCTTTTTGTCTACTGCTACAAGGCTGCTGCAAAGAAAAATAACTTTACTTAGTATATAATTATGTTACTTTGGACAAATATTATTTCCTATTCATTTCAAAATGTCATTTACCATCAATCTCCAAAGCTGCTCTAAAATTAAAATTTACTATTTGCTCGAATTTCCAACTGATGTTGATGGACGATTTTTCACTAGAATAACATAATAATATATTTTAGACATTGAAATTGATACAATTTATGAAGTTAAAAAAATTGCCTTGTGTTCCAGTATATACTGGTACACACGGCTACATAATTAACCAGCTATACATTTCCAGTATAAGCTGATCTCGCAGTCAGCTTATACTGGAAATGTATAACTTGATATCCGTGTATACATACCATTCAAATCTACACATTTAGCATTTTTTTGACCATGTCTCAATATGATTTCTGGCAGAATAAAACTTTGTTCCTTTCGATTTATGTATTTTTTTTAATGTGTCCCTGGGTGTGGTCTGCTTTTTCCATACAGTTCCAAGCCATTTGTGTCCAGTAGCAAGCGATCATCCTGAAAATAGAATATTTTTTTACTAGAAAATATCAATGAAATATAAATAGATGGTTATGTAACATACAAAGAAACAATACTGTACCATGATAATCAAAGCATTTCTTAGTGGTACTGACAATTTCTGACTTATTATATTTCCAATTGCAGCTGTTTTATTGACATTGCAGTAATAATGCTTGCAGTTTTCATGTATTCCGAATACAAAAGCGGGCTATTTCGCAAATCTGCTACTCTCACTGATACACATTATAATTTTCCATGCCACTAGTGTAACCTTCATCACGTTTGGCTTCATAATATTTCGCCCATAAAGTGGGAGCTTAGTGTTGGCAAACATCTAAAAAAAAGTACCAATATGAATACGGAATATGCTTCACTGGTCTTGAGATGTCAATACTTATTTACCTTGTATATTTATTTATTTATTTACCTTGTATAGTGCCCTCGTATAGTTTTTGATTACATGATTCTTGCATTCATTTTTTTTTATTATGTTACCATCTCAGACCAAAGTTCCTATATGACACTTTCTCTTTCAAGTTTGCAAACACAGAGGAGTCTCCGTCTCCAATAAAACTCAAATAGGGAAGTTGATGCATTTCTTCACTCTTTTGAAAGCCTTCCACAAAAATTAGTGATTCCATTGCTATAGCGCCTATAGGCGGTTCAGTAAAATTTTTGCAACAATTATGTGCTTTCATGTCCATGTCTCCTTTTTTCATAATATTGACATGTATAACAATATTTGTTTTGAACACCAAGAAATAGACATTTCTTAGTTTCTTTACCAACAATGCAGGCCTGGAAAGGAAAAGCAACACTTGTAAATATTGCACATAATAAAAAGTTCATACAGAACCAACCAGATAATAGTAGGTATGTAAGGTATCTTAGCAGGTGGCGTTCTGTAGTTTCTGCCTACCCCCATGAGAAGAAGGTATATGTTTATGTATTTGTGTTTGGTAATACAGTAACTTACCATACCAGCACATGAATCAAAGTTGTAGCCATATGACCTTTTCAGCCATCGTCCAACTACATACAGTAACATATGGAACACCGTCTGAAGATACATGACCTTTTTGAATAGCAACTGATCTTTCTTGTTCACCAGCAGTTTTAATTTCCTCTGACAAATGTTCAAACCGCACACTGCCTAATTTTTTTTCAACACGACGAAATTTATTTGCCGACATTATTGGAATATTCATGAGACTTGTAATGTGAGCTGATTGAGTGTAATAGCTACCAGCAGTCGCAGTTGCCCACAAAAATGCAGTATTTATTTTATTACTGCTCTCCGTAGTGCTTCCACGCAATTACCAGACATAGTGCACTTGAATCTCACTAACAAATTCAATTTGTGAAGATTCACACATATTTCGGTCTTGCCAATTGGAATGCCCACTCAATTACACTCTTCAGGTCCACAATGCGATACCCAGATATCGCAGATAAACATTTCTTTGGAACAGTTTCCACAGTCAATTGAAATCACAAATCAATCAAACTCAGTATTTGAATAAAATTTAATACTCCGCCCCTAAGACGACCCACTGTATCGAATTTCACAACCGTGCAATGAGATCTCAGAATTTCCTAGTCGTATTCAATCAAAAAGTAATCTGTGCAAGCATTCTTTCTACTAGAAAAGAATTGCTACTATTAGATTAGTATTATTACAGGTACAGCGTACAGATGATATTGGTTATGATACGATTTATGACAAGGGGACGTTCCGAACTCATTACAGAAAATAGAAAAATAAAAGTAAAATTTTACTTATCTTTATATAAATTCCTGGTAGAATATTAGTCGACGAATAAGAAAAAAAAAACATATTAGATGTTTAAATACAACAATAAATCACGTTTTATGTAAGTAACTCAATCATTTGTTTGTTTCTGAACAATGATTTCAAAAGTCAAAGTTCTGAACCAGACTACAATATAATGTGTTCTGAACGCACGTCTACCTATTGTACTTACGAGGCGGCGCGGCCGCGCGGGCGCAAGTACCTATGTACTTACACCGCGCCGCTGCTAGATGCGACATAACTATCAAACTAAAAATAATGTTTGTTTGTCTGAAACTGATAATATGCGTAAAAGGTATTCTATTTTACAGGTACATTCGATTTTGCAAATGTTTGCAAACTCGTTGGGTTACCGAATTATAATATTATGTACTTACTTATTTAATGTATTGTTGACCAAAAAATATAAGTAGGTAAAAACACATAACCACTGACTTTGTACTTAGGTATGTAATTGAGACATGTAAGTAATTAGTATTGTGACGGGATTTCAGCGTCTAAAATCACGGGCCAACTTGCTGTTTCTAAAACCGCGGAAAGATAGGTACTTACCTACTTACTTTTAAAATTGAATACTTAATTATTAGTTATTATACCTACAATAAATTGCAATACTAGAAATATTGCAATTTGAATCAATAAAAATGCAAAGCATACAAAATAAAATAACACGCAAGAAAATCCGTGTGCTAATACTATTGCATACAAGCAAGCCCCAAAATTATATTTATATCATGCATGTCGCTACGGCGTAAGAGTGGCAACATGGTGGCAACCGTTTTCTTCGGAATTCTTTCTATGTTGTTCAAGGTTGCGAACACAGCTCGGGTGGGACGGCAACGTCGCGCGTCGCATAAGTAGAATGGATAGTCATAGACCGCGAAATTCAAATTTTCTTACGTTTTTGCAATTTGCAGGTCAGGGTCAGGTTGTATCTTGATCAAAATATGATTCGCGACAGGTACATATTTACAGAATTATAATCATTAGAATCATTAATACATCTATCTAAGTTAGATTTCTACCACCAACCACCAATCTCTAATGGAAAAGTGTTAGTGGTAGAAATCTAACTTAGATAATCTAACTAAGATGTATTAATGATTCTAATGATTATAATTCTGTAAATATGTACCTGTTATTGTCGCGAATCATATTTTGATCAAGATACAACCTGACACTGACCTGCAAATTGCAAAAAACGTAAGAAAATTTGAATTTCGCGGTCTCAACTACCCATTTCACTATAAATCCTATCTACGAATAATGATATTTATGTTGCCACAAAACAATATTATGTAATAAAGTGGTTTACGTTGGTAAGGTCGTCAGGGCAGGTTATTAATTATAAAGTTTTTTTTGGTGAACCTGTTCATGAAAGGTAGGAAAGGAAATAAATCAATCACTTATTGTACGTATTATATTGATTTAACAGAATTATATAACGCGTGTACGCCATCTAGCGTTCTCATCTCTAAACTATCGCAATCATGACGCTTGAGTTTGCTTGTCAAAACTCACGCACACTAGTGTGATAACTGTCAAATTTCGTCTGGATTTCGCGATTGTTTTCCTCAGTAAATAATGTAAGTTATTTCCTAAAAAGGTCGATCGCGGGGACATTTCATTATAGAAAAGTGATAAAATGATTCGTTTTCAACAAAGTGTGTCTGTGTTTAGCGTACAATCCCCAAGAAAAATGTATGGACGGCCCATCGCAACATCCACCTTAATACAAACAATAATTGCTGGCAAAAGTGGTGAGATAGGTACTCGTATAAAGTTGAAACCTTCTGTGGGACATGCGTAAACACAACGCGCTCTGCAAACCTGCAAGCATCAAACGACCGCGCGCGAGGAGCGCGCGGCACACACTGAGCCCGCGCCGGTGCGACACCTCTGGCAAGGGAGCGCGGCCGCACGGCTGGCGCGCGCGCCGCGTGACATGCTCACATCGAAGCTGATGAGAAACTAACCGCCGTACAGTGGCGCTACAAGTATTTATAGTCGGCGCACTCCGAACACCGAACGCCAGGAGACCAGGGACTTTACGTCTGATTGGCTGATCGATTTTTGGGTATTGAGTACAACCAGCCACTACATCGACATTCCATTTTGTAAATATAGGACCTAGGATTTTGACAATAAACATTCTCATTTTGAACCTCAACCATTTGTTTTACTCGCTCAAAATACCGCAACTAAGGAGGACCCCCACAACTGGTGACCCCGACGTGATCGTCAGCGCAGCCTTCGTGCACCTACTCCAGTGTGACGTCATCATCATCACTCCCGCAAGCTTTAGAGCGGCGAGTCACACAGCCAGCCAGCATCCACGGCTTCCACGGGTATCCTGACCACCAGCATGCAGCGACCGCGCATACCTGGTCATTACCCTCAGCCTCATCAGCAACCTCGGCACAGCATACTGCACTTTCGGCCGGTCCTCAAGCAGAGCCATAGAAACCCTCTCCTGGTCGACGCCAGCAGTCAGCCTCAACCCGGCGCTGTACCACATCCGACGCACTGGAGCATAATGCAGCGCCACCCCGACTCACTGGGGACATCTTCGCAGACAGTTCCGACTCACCGTGAACTATGCGGCAACCGGTTCCGACTCACTGGAACCGAACTGGAAGAAAAAATGTCGCAAGAGGAAACTTCAAGTCAAGGAAGCAATCCCATGAAGATGGACTCCGACTTAGCTGCCATATCGGTGCAATCCAGATTATTACCATTCTGGCGGGAGATTCCACGAGCCTGGTTTATACAATTTGAAGCTGTCGTGGATCCCTTGAAGACTTCGGACGACCAGAAGTACCGCTACGTTTTGCAACAACTACAAAACACCGATCTTCAACAGCTAACCGACATTTTATACAATCCACCCGCAACTGGTAAATATAATGCTGTGAAGAATCGACTGCTCACCGTTTACGACCAGTCTGACGTCAAGAACTTCCAGAAGCTGATCAGCGGCCTAGAGTTGGGTGATCAAAAACCCACTCAACTGCTTCGCAAGATGAGAGAACTGGGAAGCGGCATGATCACAGATGAAGGATTAAAAATCGAGTGGCTCAATCATCTACCCACACAGATGCGTGTTGTGCTGTCGGTCAACTCGGAAGCAACCCTAGATACCCTCGCTGCAATGGCCGATAAGATGGCAGAATATACCGAACCAGCAACGGTTGCCGCAGTGTCCACGACCATGCAAGATACCGTGACGTCAACGCAACTAGAAATACTTTCGAAACAAATGGAGAAACTGTGCCTAGAAGTGGCTGAGCTACGCGGACGTTCAAGGGAGCGTCATAGACCCCGTTTCACACCGTTCAAGTCACGGTCACGGTCACAGTCACGCCGGCGTAGCAACAAGCCGTCTGTCAAACCCGGCGATCCAACGTGGGAGTGTAAATACCATTTTCGTTTCGGTGATAAGGCAAAACGATGCGAGTCGCCGTGTTGTAGAAGAAACAAGAATCACACGACGTTAAACTAGCTACGACATCGACTGTGGCGGATGCCGATGTCCCCAGTACCTACAACCGCCTATGTGTCTTCGATCGCGACACTCGACAGCGTTTCCTCGTTGACACCGGCGCCGAGATATCTGTGTTAGCCGCAACAAACAAAAGGAAAATGAAGAAATCAAGCGCCTACACATAATCATTATACGCTGCAAATAACACTCCCATCGACACTTACGGTGAACAAACGCTAAGGCTAAATCTTGGCTTGCGACGGAGTTTTCTGTGGACATTCATCATAGCGGACGTGAAAACGTCGATCATAGGGGCTGATTTCCTACGCCACTTTAAGCTCCTGGTTGACCTCCATAAAAAGAAGCTCGTCGACAATGTAACCGACATAGCAATCGACGCCATTGAAGTTGCAACAAATGAACAGACTATACATGTCATTAGCACAGACCAAGCGTACTATGACATTTTGAAGTTATTCCCGGAGGTGCTGCGACCTATGTCCTTGAAGGAGCCAGCGAAGCATGACGTAGTGCACCATATTGAGACGACGGGCGCTCCAGTCTTCGCACGAGCCCGTCCCTTGCCCCCCGACAAATATAAGGCTGCGAAAGAGGAGTTCGACCATATGCTGGAACTCGGCATATGCAGGCCATCAAAGAGCCCGTGGGCAAGCCCGCTGCATATTGTTAAGAAGAAGGATGGAGGCCTAAGGGTATGCGGCGACTACCGACGATTAAATACAGTGACACGACCAGACCGCTATCCTATACCACGCATACAAGACTTCACATACCAGCTGCACGATATGAAGATATTCTCGAAGCTTGACCTTAAAATGGCCTACTATTGGATCCCAATAGCAGAGGAAGACGCCCAGAAAACAGCAATTATCACGCCGTTCGGGCTGTTTGAGTTCACATGCATGACGTTTGGCTTACGCAACGCTAGTCAGACGTTTCAGAGGTTCATGCATCAAGTACTGCGTGGCACAGACAACTGCTTCTGTTACGTCGATGACATTCTGCTGTATTCAAAAGACGAAGAGAGCCACAGACAACTTCTACGGCAAGTGTTAGAGCGCCTTAAGACTTACGGCGTCATGTTAAAGATAGAAAAATGTGAATTCGGCAAGGACAAGATTGATTTTCTCGGCTACGAAGTATCAGGCAACGGGATCAGGCCTACTGAAGAGAGAACCAAAGCAATATCAAGTTACCCCAAACCCAAGACAATAGCTGATTTACGACGTTTCCTGGGCATGATAAATTTTTATCGCAGCTGCTTACCCCGTCAAGCCGAACAACAGAATGAGCTAAATAAATATCTTCACAATCAGAAACGCAATGATAAAACGCCCATCGAGTGGACACCACAGGCAGAATTGGCTTTTGAAAAGTGCCGCCAAAGCATTTTGGAAGCCACACAGCTGATCCACCCTTTACCAGGAAGCCCCCTTGCCTTGATGACGGACGCTTCTGATTACAGCCTTGGCGCTGTTTTACAGCAGAGAATAGAAAACCAATGGAAACCTCTCGCTTACTACTCAAAAGCGATGAGTATGACTCAGCAACGCTACAGCGTATACGACCGCGAATTGCTAGCGATTTATACAGCTGTCAAGCACTTCAGGAGTCTTATAGAAGGAGGCGATGTCACAGTGTACACAGACCATAAACCACTAGTGAATGCACTAACACGTCCACCGAGCAGCAGCGACACGCCGCGTCGAGAACGGCAATTACATTACATCAGCCAATTCTGTACCAGCATCAAGTACGTGCAAGGCGAAGATAACTCGGTGGCAGACGCATTATCTCGCATAGAAGACATACAATGCCCTCCCACCATCGACTACGCAACTTTAGTCAGCGAACAAGAAAAAGATCCAGTATTGAAACAGCTCAGAAATCAACCAAACCTAAAGTTTACCAACGTCACAATGCCGGGGATAAACCAGCCAATCACGTGCGAAACATCTACCGGAACGCCCCGACCGTACTTACCGACTACGTATCGTTTTGAGGCATTCAAAGCTCAACACGATTTGTGTCATCCCGGCGTAAAATCCACCAGGAAACAGATGTGCTCAAAATTTTTCTGGCCCAACATGAACAAAGAGATTAGCAACTGGACCAGAGCATGTATCAGCTGTCAGCGAGCGAAGATTCACCGTCACATAGTAACCCCACTGAGTGAGTTCCCACCATCGGCGCGTTTTGAACATATACACGTGGACATAGTGGGACCACTGCGATTGTCTAATGACCGACGATACTGTGTGACAATTATCGACCGTTGCACCCGTTGGCCAGAAGCGGTTCCAGTACGAGAGATCACCGCTGAGGAAGTAGCAAAAGCCCTGTACGAAAATTGGATTGCCAGATTTGGTTGCCCACTAAGAATATCAACCGATCAAGGACGGCAATTTGAATCATCATTGTTCCGGTCACTAATGAAAAAGTTTGGGATAACACGAATACGGACCACAGCGTATCATCCCCAATCCAATGGTATGATCGAGCGGTGGCACAGAACATTGAAGGCAGCACTTATGGCGCGAGGCACCACACAATGGACAGAAGAGCTTCCTACTGTACTGTTAGGATTACGCACGGCGCTGCGAATCAACAACAGTTTAAGTCCAGCAATGATGACGTATGGCACAACGCTTCGCTTACCATCGGATTTCATCGTGCCAACCAAGTCAAACATTGATGAGAACGACTATATACGCCGCCTATCAGAAACCATGGCATCCATAAAAAGTGCGCCGCGATCAAGCAACAGTCGAACTGAGCCATTCATACATCACGATCTCACTACGTGCACACATGTTTTCGTGCGCAACGACACTGTTCGTTCCCCGTTAACGCCGCCGTACGAAGGTCCCTACGAAGTAATCAAGCGCTACGACAAGTGTTACAAAATAAAGTTGCCGCTACGTACATCGGTAGTATCAATGGATAGGCTCAAGCCGGCCTACATATTCAATGAGCCAGAAAATGAAGATCATCGCACCCCTGATCAAGCAATCCAGCCATACATCACAAGATCTGGAAGAACCGTAAAGCCCGTTGTTCGCTTTACTTAAGGGGGAGTGATGTGGGACATGCGTAAACACAACGCGCTCTGCAAACCTGCAAGCATCAAACGACCGCGCGCGAGGAGCGCGCGGCACACACTGAGCCCGCGCCGGTGCGACACCTCTGGCAAGGGAGCGCGGCCGCACGGCTGGCGCGCGCGCCGCGTGACATGCTCACATCGAAGCTGATGAGAAACTAACCGCCGTACAGTGGCGCTACAAGTATTTATAGTCGGCGCACTCCGAACACCGAACGCCAGGAGACCAGGGACTTTACGTCTGATTGGCTGATCGATTTTTGGGTATTGAGTACAACCAGCCACTACATCGACATTCCATTTTGTAAATATAGGACCTAGGATTTTGACAATAAACATTCTCATTTTGAACCTCAACCATTTGTTTTACTCGCTCAAAATACCGCAACTAAGGAGGACCCCCACACTTCTAAATATATTCTAATGTATTATTAATGACCTTAAGTGAGTGATTGCGTAAGAATTGATGAAATATAAACTATCTCATTAATTAAAAAGTTAAAGTAAATTAAAAAGACGAGAAGACCCTATTGAGTTTGAACGAATTCCAGCTGGAATATATTTATTATTTTATACTTTATTTGTTTTTTTACCTTTATTTATAGGGCTTTTTTATACATTTAGTGTAACCTGAAGAGGGAATGTTTACACTTTTAACAGATACTATTGAAACAGACCATACATCGTTCTTGCTCCCGACCGACGCTACAAAATCCCGCCTCGCACGTCGTTCTTGCCCCCAATACTCGGTATATGTGAATAGTTAAATTGAAATTCTCTAGAGTTGAGTGCCCTCACAACTTTGCAGAGCGTCACCAACTTTACCTAGCTCGGGGTTTCGTAAGTTTCCTAGGAAGAATTTTAAATCCTATTAAGCTTTCGAGGGTTAGCCCCGTGGTAAGCCTCGAAAGTTTAATAGTAGTCTTACGTAATTTAGTTTTATTGATTACAAACTAAAATGATACAGCAGTTTTATACTCCTCTACATGCAAATAACTACCTTGATATTTTAGACGAAATTATCTTACAAACATCTAAAATAGAATTTCATACAGTTACATCTTTCTGAATTCAAAAGTGCCTCTAATCAGTTTCATTGAAATGAATGCTTAATGTTTAATTTACAAACCATATGAGTTAGCTAATGGTATGTAGGTACAGACGCCAGCACATCAAGCTACCCGAAACTGTCAAATTTTCCCAATCAACTTTGAACCTTATGCTTTAGCGATAAAGTTAAAAATCTATTAAAGAAATTTGACAGATTGTAGTAGCTTGATGTGCTGGCGTCAGTACCAAAAACCACAAAAGAAATGAATAATCCAAAAATATCTAAAGACAAAAATTTCACCACAGCCGTAAAATTAAAGCTTTTTCATTGATCTTGTCTATTTATGTTCATAATTAACATTCCTAATCAGAATTTCTAGTCGCCGGTGCCGCCACCTAGCGAGTAGCAATGAGAAAGGAATAAATTAGTCGCATATGTGTGAAATAATGTATGTAGGTATAATACACAAAGTACTTCCCGTGGGTGTCGTAAAAGGCGACTAAGAGTCGTACCGGAGAATGGACAGCAGCGTTCTCTATGCATTCCACCACCATACTATACTGCGATCGCCAACCCGCCTGCCAAGCGTGACGATTATGGCAAACCCCCCCCTATTTTGGGGGAGGCCTATGTCCAGCAGTGGACGTCTTTCAGCTGAAATGATGATGATGATAATGATGAATACACAAAGCTACCATGACCTCACGATTTGCAGCAGATGACTAAATAACGCAGCAAATCATTTCGTAGGCGTTCGTAGCTTCGTAGCTTGCGAAAATATGCATTAACAGTAAAGTTGTAGTTATTAGAAAGTATTTCTTTTATCTCCATTTATTTTACAGTTTTGATAGGTTTTAATGCTTCAAAATGTTCATAGAATTTGACAATTTCTCGGTCATTGGACACTTTGTGCAAAGATTAATAGTGGGTATATCAACCCAAAACGGGCTTCTCGCGTTAAAGATTTATTTTATAAGTAAAATAAACAACTTAAACATGAGTCTATAAAATATTTCGAGCCGCTCTGTTTAATTTCAGTTCAGTTTCAGGGTTACGATGATTTTATAGCATGTTCCCCTAATCCTATATTTTGTTTATATTATTATTTATAGTAATCTTTTCACACACTATCAAAGTTCCCTCGAGCTTTGACCTCCTTTTTACTGATAAAGTTCCTGGAAATTGGACTTTAGAAGTAGAAGAATAAGGCTGAAAATAGCGAAGAATTTTATTAACGTTATAATATCTTATTTGGTGATATATTTACATTAGATTTCGCGCATCGAGGAAGTTTATTTTTATTATTTTTTATACGATTTTTTTAACTATTACTATTATTCTATTATTATACTACTTTTTTAACCTGTAATGTTTCTTTGTTCTCCTTTATACAGGGTGGCAGGGGACATCGATGCGAAAACTGTTACCATACCCATGGTAACAGTTAAAAAAAAGATACAAAAAAATAAAATTAAAATTAAATCTGGTTCAGAATCCTCTGAACCGGATTTTTTTTTGACAGTTGCCCAAAAATGTCTACGCCAGCCTAGACTCATGTGCTGAATTCATGGTTACAGTTTGCGCGTCGATGTCCCAGCCATCCTGTATATAAATAACCCAAATAACCCCTTAATAGCCTATAACCCAACGGCGTAAGCATCAGACCAACGGGCCAAAGATCTACCAATGTCACAAATCGCCTTTCGTCGTCGTCGTCGTCGTCGTCGTCGTCGTCATCGTTTCAGCCGATAGACGTACACTGCTGGACATAGGCCTCCCCCAATTTTGGGAGGGTTTGCGATAATCGCCACGCTTGGCAGGCGGGTTGGCGATCGCAGTATGGTATGATGGTGGAATACATAGAGAACGCTGCGCCTTTACACTATTATAAATCTTAAGCATAGTAAAGTTATACATTGACTAGCTGCACCCCGCGGTTTCACCTGCGTAAATGTCGATCCCTTGGGAATATCGGGATAAAAAGTAGCCTATATGTTAATCCAGGGTGTGAGCTACCTCCATAATTTTTTTTATGAAAATTAGTACAGCCGTTTGAGCGTGAAGAAGTAACAAACATATAAACACACACACACACACACACTCACACACACACTCACAAACTTTCACCTTTATAATATTAGTGTGATTATTAATTTGCTAGACTAATATGACAGTTGCGATGATTGTGAAATTGTCAACATGACAAAAAAGGGTCGACCGCAGCTGTCATTTTAGTCTAACAAATTAAAAATTCTAGTTTAGTTTAGCCCAAGGCGTACACACTAGGAAATTTCTATATAGCAAAATGTGCAATGTCTACGCTAGGGACGCTAGGGGGCTAGAATCACTTTGATTTTTAATTTGCTAGACTAAAATGACAGCTGCGATGATTGTGAAATTGTCAACTTCGCAAAAAAGGTCGACCGCAGCTGTCATTTTAGTCTAGCAAATTATAAATCAGAGTTTAGTTTAGCCCAAGGCGTACACACTAAGAAATTTCTATAGAGCAAAATGTGCAATGTCTACGCTAGGGGGGTTAGATTCACTTTGATTTTTAATTTGCTAGACTAAAATGACAGTTCCGATGATTGTGAAATTGTCAACATGGCAAAAAAGGTCGACCACAGCTGTCATTTTAGTCTAGCAAATAGAGTCTAGCAAATAGAGTTTAGTTTAGCCCAAGGCGTATACACTAGAAATTTCTATAAATTCTAAAAATTATTAATTAATTAAATTTCTATCTGCAAATTGTGCACCGTGCAACCGACAACACTGTGCTAAATACACACATCAAAAGTGTCTAGGGATCAAGCATTTTTATGCGGATTTCTTGAGATTGAGATGTGGCTTTGTAATAAATTTATGATTTTATAAATTTATATGGATCCTTTTTGGTGCATTTCATAATTTGAATCAGGAACTGTGAATCAAATTCGAGTAAAAGATGAAAATCAGCTGTCAATATTTTCCCTATAAAAACATACAACGCATTGAAGACATTATTAGTGCTACTGTTTCCCTACTACTGATTAAAACCAACGTTATTATGGAGCGGCGACGTCATTTAAGCAGGAAAGAAATGCTCAGAGCCGTGGGAATGATAGAAGCTGGTTCCCGGCAACGTACTGTGGCTTTAGCTCTGAATACAAGTCAGAGTGTTATCAGTCGACTTTGGACACGTTACCGAAGCACTGGTACCGTGGCTGAGCGCCATGGAGGACGGTATCGCTGCACCACACGGAGACAAGACCGATACGATACATTCAAATCTTAACTCGAAGAGCTCCAACAATAACCGCCATGATGTTAGCCGTGAGGCTTCATCACTCTTCAGGGAACTTAATTAGCGACCAAACAGTCAGAAACCGCTTGCATGAAGTGAACCTTCATTCCCGAAGACCGCTACGGGTACCACCTATAGCAATGCACAATCGTAGGATTCGATATCAATGGGCTCTTGAACACAGAAATTGGGCAGAAGAACAATGGCGTTTCGTGTGCTTTTCTGATGAGTCTCGTTTTGGTATGAGACCGGATACAAGACGTATACGACACTGGAGAACCCCTGGACGCCAACAGCGATTAAAATCCTGCCAGGAAGTCCATCCTTATAGTGGTGGAACCATCATGGTATGGGCGGGTATTTGGATCGGCGGAAGAACTGAGTTGATTTGGATCAGAGGCAACCTCAACGCTCAAATTTATGCTGAGACGATTGTATCAGACGTCATCGTTCCTCTACAAGTGCAAATCGGTCCCTTATTTCAGTTAATGCATGATAATGCACGACCGCACACCGCAAGAGTTGTAAGACAGACTCTCGCCGCAGCTAACATCAATGTCCTGCCCTGGCCTGCTCAGTCGCCAGACTTGAACCCGATTGAGCATGCATGGGATATGCTACAGAGAAGAGCTCTGCCGAATATAGAGGGTATCCAGTCGCAAGAAGACCTTTTTTTGTTGTTGCAACGAACATGGGCGGCCATTCCACAGCGTGATTTGGATGAACTCATTTTGAGTATGCCAAACCGATGTTCTTGTGTTGTTAGTGTTCGCGGTAGAAACACGGATTATTAATTGTTTAAGTTACCCAATAAAATTTTAAAGAAAACTGTTATTTCAGTCTTTTTTTCGAACTTTTGTGTTAGTGGTTCAAATGTCAAAAATCCCTTTATTAGGAAAATGGCAAATTTCTTTATTAATGCAAAGGTGACTTGGTTTATCGTTACTGTGACAAACGAAAACACTTTATTTGATGAATCCTTAAAGAAAATTTTAATTAATATCAATCAGGAGAAAAGTTATTGCAAAAATATATGTTGATCCCTAGACACTTTTGATGTGTGTAGTTCATCTATTTTTAAAAAGCAACTGATTCAGAGATTTCTAAAATAACTATACGTACATTAAAATATTTTATTATCATCATCCTATCTTAACCAATACTACTATGATGAAAATTTTATAGTCGTATATAATATTTTTATTTATTCGTTTGTTTTCCAATCTTTAATTCTGACTTTAAACTGTGTGCTGAAGTCTAGACTAGTCGCGGTCTTACACACGATAAGTAAATACACGATTAGTTTTTTTTCATCCACGATTCATTCTTGGGGAGCTCTCCTTTAGGTTTTTTCAAAGCATGTCTATATCCCTTCTCGGAGCTTATACTAAATATATCTATTAAATAAATATTGTAGGTACAGTTTGTCTATAAAGTCATGAAATTAATGTTTGAGGAACTAACATTATTCAAAAGTAGGGCAACACTAAATCATAGTACATCGAATGTCATAGGCTGTCATCGACTTGTTTTGATAAAACTTCGAAGAAAAGTGTTAAATATGAGGAAAACAAATAGGAGTGGAGAACGGAAAATTATTTTTAAAGTGTATCAGCGATGTTTGTTAGAACACCAAGCTGGACAAATTTTATTAAATTTGGATGATATTTATGCTCGAACATCAGTTAAGACAGTTATGTAATCGTGTTACTGTTTGTTTTTTATCTACCTGCACGCGTAGCATGAACACTTCTATCTCTACGAAGAGTAGACGCATTGCTTTCTATACAAAGTGACATTTGTTTTCTTCATTTTTGACATACCGCCTAGAAATCTTTCTACAATCTGTCATTTTGTCTTTCATTTCCAACCATCTTTGTCTAGGTCCTTTTATATGTAGACTATTTCAGAAGAAAGTTTTCTATCCCAAATGTCAAAATCACACTGACAACTGTCAGTTGTCTAAGGTAGTGAAGAGATTTTGTAATCGCTAAAGACAGTAGAAAACTTTCTACTCGACGACCACAAAGTATATACGGTTATCTACAAAATCTCACGAAAAAAAACACAATTCCCAAAATTCCAATGGCTTAACGTGCTTTCCGAGGCACGGAGGGGTCTCGGTATGTGATGTGTGTGTGTAAAGATGGTCACCCATCCACGGACCAACCGCGGCAAGCGTAGCTTAACCTGATCGATCAACTTGTGCGGCTGTTATTATTTAGCCACGGACCCCTCCTTATAATGTAACTTAATATAAGAATCAAAAAGAAAATAAAATCGTATTACAAAACAAAGAACTTTGAGTCGAATTATGAGAGTGAATTTCGTAAAAAGTACAGTTGACTCTTTCTACTTCGCTGCCGTCGTACTGTCTACACGGAACGTCATCTTTGTCTACTCTTCCGTCGACAAGCCGGTGCTCATGCTACGCGTGCAGAAGTTACAAATTTACTAAATATACGATTTTAAGACTAAAATAATGATTGGTTACATTTTGCATTAATAGGTTAGATTGTAAGTATAAGTAGGCGATATTGTAGTGCGACTAGAACTTTGATACTTTTGGATGATCAAAGGTAAATTTTGTTTTGTTCGGACCTGTGACCCACCAGCGACCATTAATGAAACTAGTCAGAGCATGATAAAGACTATGAATACTATACAATGAGATGAGTCGCATTCCTCAAAAGTATGGGAAAGTTTAAAAAAAACGAATTTTTGTTTATCCTTTTAAATATATAAAATGCTTACAAAAATTACTTCCTGTGGGTGTCGTAAAAGGCGACTAGAATGGGCAGCAGCGTTCTCTATGCATTCCACCACCATACCATACTGCGATCGCCAGCCCGCCAGCCAAGCATGGCGATTATGGCAAAGGGGAGGCCTATGTCCAGCAGTGGACGTCTTTCGGCTGAGATGATGATGATGATGATGATTACAAAAATGCACAAATATCTTCCTAAAAAGGTACAAGAATGTTAACGTTAACGTGCTTTCCGAGGCACGGAGGGTCTCGGTATGTAAGGACGGTCACCCATCCATGGACCAACCGCGGCAAGCGTAGCTTAACCTAATCGATCAACCTGTGCGGCTGTTATTATTTAGCCACGGACCCCTCCTTATAATGTGACTTAATTCAAAAAGAAAAAAATCCTATGACAAAACAAAGAATTCTGAGTCGAATTATGTAAAAGAATGAATTTCGTATAAAGTGCTGTTGACTCTTTCAACTTTGCTGCCGTCGTACTGTCTACACTCTACACGGAACTTTATCTTTGTCTACTCTTCCGTCGACAAATCAGTGCTCGTGCTACGCGTGCTAATGTCTTGCCCACGATAAGAAGTACACTACACTCGCGACATGAGCGCAGCTTCCAACAATACGGCGGCGGCCGTGTATGCAGGAACAATAATAGTCTTGAATACTTTGTCTTCCATTGAGAGTGGGATCAATCAAAATATATGTATAATATTGTCTCATTCGCACATGGCGTGACTGGATTCGGCTTCTTATTAATATTTTGTTTTGGACCATTTCTCGGTGCCGATACATTTCTAAGTAGTATACGCCGTTTGGCCGCATGTGTTCGGCGCAATATGACCTTGCAATTCTCAAATGATAGGACCCTAACGTAAATAGTATCAATTCCTCATAGGAAAAAAAAATATGAATAACTTTTTTTCCCACACATTTGGATTAAAATAAATACATTCCGTGAAATGTTAACCCTAAACCTTCTAAACAAACCACATTTCAATAATGGACGCGTACTTCGAGGTACCGGGTCAAAAATGCCCAATGATCTGTACCGCTGATTTTAAATACATATGAATAAGTTATATCATGTTTGAAATTAAAAATAGTGCTATTTTCTGTTAAGTACATATTACGTCTTTTTTTTTTTTTTTAATCTTACAGTGAGGCATATTGTAGATGAAATAAGGCCAGCATTAATAATAATGCTGGCCTTCAACAGCATTACGCCTGAAAGTTGTAAAAACTGTTGCCGTCATGTTGTAATAATTGAAAAAGAATATTATGAACGAGGAAGAACCCTATATCAAGAGAGAGTTAGTCATTCGCCTAAGGAAGATAGCAGCAGCAATGACAGCAGTAGCGAAGATGTTGTTAGTGACGCAGCTGACAATGAAAATACTTTTTTTACGTACAATATTTGGAATCAGCGGTAGCGAAGACGTTGTTAGTGACGCAGCTGACAATGAAAATACTTTTTTTACGTACAATATTTGGAATCAGCGGTGCGATTCTGTAACAAAGAACTTAGGTGAAGTGAGCGTGGAGTGAGCTGTCAATAGTGTCAATTCCTAGCATAAACAAACTCACTTCACCTAAGTTTTCACGGTGAGATATTTACAGAATCGGCCAGCTGCAGTGCGATTCTGTAACCATCTCACCGTGAAAACTTAGGTGAAGTGAGCGTGGAGTGAGCTGTCAATAGTGTCAATTCCTAGCAAAAACAAACTCACTTCACCTAAGTTTTCACGGTGAGATTTTTACAGAATCGACTGGCTGATGATAAAAGTAATTTAAACATTATTATGTTATGGGATATTTTTCATGAATAAAAAAAAGTTAAAACATATTATAAAAAATATGTATGAACATTTTTCTTTTATTTACTCATTTTATTTGAACGAAAGAGACCTTAGATTTATGCTATCTGATCGTTTATGCAAACTAATGAAGGTCGGAAGGAAAACATCGTGAGGAAACCTGGACTTATAATTAATATAAGTCTGAAATCGTCAACCCGTCTTGAGCAAGCGTTGTGATCAATGCTCGTGCCATCTCTGTTGAGAAGAGGCCTTTGCCCAGCAGTGGGACAGTAATAGGCTGGTATTATTATTTATAATTATTTATAACGACTACCTTTTCTATCCAGTTTAAAAAAAAAAGCTCGTTTTCATTAAAACCAGGTTTGCTTTTAGTACAAAATAATGTGCTGGTATCAAAATCAATTTAGTCACACTATACAGGGTTGCTACGTGCACGACCGCAGCGCCCTCATTTTTTTTCACGACTTTATATACAGATTGTAACCAATTTAGTTTTTTTAAACCCTTTCGTAGAAATCGACAACCGAAAACTAACACCACGATAACAGCGATATTTTGAATGCCTGGAAGCTTTGTTCGTTTTCTTGAATGAAGTCAACGCATGTGGGAGCTTTGTACCTTAGTTCAAGCACAATATGTTAGATGGCGTTACTAGTAGTGTACAAAAGTATGCTTGTATAAAAAATTTTAACCAGCTTTTTCTGTGATTAAATTTCTGTCATTGAACGAGATCATATCTTTGGATAATTTTAACTTTAATTAACTAAGTACTTTAATTAACGTCCAGGCTGAAGAGGGAATGGGCGCGTAACTGTTTGATATATCAGGGCAGTTAGGCCAGGATCGTCAAGCAGTGAGTGCTGGAAGACGGGTGTCCTCATCGAGGCACAAAATGTCTTTTTCAAATGTGCCAATCTCACTGATTTTGTGATTTTTAAATGAAAAAGGCAACAGGTACGACTCCGGAAGGTATGGTTCTTTTCGAAATTACATAAGTTTATCATATTTTTACTTTGAGTATTAAACCAACTGGAGGCGCCATTGTTAGGCGATCCCCGCTGCCAAAGGTACGAGACCGCCGGTCACAGCGGTTATAATAATGTGTGCGTATAGTTTATGCTTGTATTTGTTTTTTGTTTTGTATGCGTGCGAAACAACGCGATCGAATTGCATTAGTGTATTATTACTACTTGTGTGCGTTCCCTCGTCCCCCGCGATGAAAGTGACAGACTAATTTGCGTAGATATTAGTACTCGTGGCGTCTCCGGTTGGTTTAATACTCAAAGTATTTTTATCACACATATATTTATAGAAGAAACACTGTCAGGGAAGTAAAACAATAAAGTTCACTGATACGACATTTAATAGCTTCTCTAATAATATACTTTATGACAATATTCTTGACAATAATTTATTCACAGTACAAAAATAATTGTACATTTTTAACTACGCGGTTTGATAAAAGCCTCTTTACAATTTTACAGGATTATAATATCTATAAAATAACTAAGTATGTATAATAATTTTACAAATCTCGATAATACTTAATTTAAACGGGTACTAATTATACTTAAATATATAATTCTTAAATTATATACTTATCTTTATTTTTCAGTTCCTTATACTTAGAGTTCACTCATATTAATAATATTCTCAATTATGTATCTTACGACTATCCGATTCAAATTTGGCATTTTTTTCTTAGCATATTTATCAACCCAATATACATTTAATGAACATTGATATTCTAATAGAAAACTCCACTTATTTTAAGCCTTTTCCACTGACCTACTAAGGTTGAATTTCACTAATAAAACTGAACGCGATTATTACAATAATTAAGTTGCGTTTAAGAGTTGTCAGTGTCAAAATTTCAAATCATTTGATAACATTTAGAACACGCTCTTGAACGCAGTTAAGATGTGTTGATAGCTTCATTGGTAAAATTCGCCCTAGGTCCTATCAATCGTTAAGTTTAAGAAACTGACATGTTACATATTTATTTAAAAATATTATATTTTGAGACTACTTTTAAACTTTTATCTAGAATATATTTTTACTAAGGAAGGCCTTTAACATTTTTTTGGCAAACATAACGTCTGTTCGTAAAATGTTACTTAATGCTAGCATAAATGAAGAAGTAAATAAATGCGTCGAACTTTTCCTACATAAATATTTTAAATAGGAATAAATAATTTTACATTGTATGACTAGACTTCAACTGATGATTACATATGGCTGAATGCACTTAGACTCATGTGTACAAATGAAAATGTTTAGGTACTGCAATAATTATGTTTACAAACCAAATACATTGTTCTCACCACAGTAACGTCCATCTTACTTAGTGCAGTAGTCTTCTAGTGAAAATTTGTTTTACAAATACTTATTTCAACAAGTTTTTATCTAAAACAAAAGTAAAGCATATACTCCCTCTGGAGCTATCAACTACACACTATTTCGTAAGCACGCCAAAAATGCGTTAACAACAACATTATATTCAGGGCCACGAAAATACGGAAGATCATTCCTGATAATTACATTACTACATTGATGGCTCGGTCATATACAAGTTATTTACTGAGAAAGTACAAAGACTTTCACATGTGAAATACTAACATTCATAGGAAGTGAAGTTAACGTTTACCTTAGTTTTTAGTCTGTGCTAATACTACGTATGGTACAGCTAAGTTAGCTACTCGGTCTGTAGACACTGGCGGCGTGTGGACGCGCACACGCCGTGCACTGGCGCTAGAGCATGACGTCACGTGCGGGCGCGCCCTCGTGCACAGCGCGCTGTCAGTCGCGCGCCGACACCAGCACCAGCAGCTGTGTGCGGCGCGCGTCTACTGGCATCCGGGACATACTACTGCTCCGGCCCCGGTTTAGTATCTGTAAATATATCAAGATAAAATTTTATCTTGCATCGCAAAAACTACCACTGGTCCTGGAGTTATAATTATTTAGTAATTAGTTTCTTGTTGGGCGCCAAAAATAATATTGGCGCCCAGAATGGTACTTGAAAAACAATCATTTTGAAGCAAATGTGTTATAATAATGATACTTTTTTCGTTTATTATTCGGAAATAAAGTTTTCTATTTTCCAACGACAATGAATGACAAATGAATATACTTAATATTCATACAACAATCGATGCTTATAGTAATAATATTCTCTATTGAACATTTTGAATATTATTTAATGACACAGTATTTACGTAGACTTCTTTGAGAGTCATAAACAACCAAGCAATGAATACTTATATTCTCCAAATAAGAGCAACTAGTGCTAGAATTCCATTTAGCAATTTGGAACCAGTTGGGCGCCAATATTATTATTGGCGCCCCGTGTGGGACTCGGAATGATTTATATTGTTCCCATTTAACCTTTTCACCGCCAAGCACTTCTATAGAAGTTCGGGATTTTCGTGCCACCAGCGCCACAACTTCTATAGAAGTTGTTCATTTTAACTATCTTATTAAAATAAATTTACTGTGATTAAAAGCTTTGTTTCATTTTATTATTTAAGATAGCACTGTCTACTACCCTGTTTTTTATTTTTCTACACAAAATAAGCCCTAGTTTGTCCTAAAATCGGCAAAAACAGAAACTCCGAATTTTGTTACTTTCCTCAGAACGCCAATCACTTCATATCAAGTTGGCCAGTGATGTGCCGTGAAAGGTTGATTTCACCATTGAAATATTTATAAATACAGAAAGTTACGAATATCGAAAACAATTTGAGGTCAATAAAATATGAACTTAGTTATCTACTTCATTACAAAGGATAGTAGATGAATTTCGACCTTCAGGTAGGTAGATGCCGATACGTAATTATAAAGTTGTTACCAATTCTTGTCGATAGTTATTTTCCCATCTCTACAAAACAATTGGTCGTCTATGCCCCTGTGCGCCACCGAGTGCCACGAACTACTATAGAAGTTGGTCAGTGACGTCATAGGCGTGCGGCTGTCAAGGTCACTTTGGCATAGTGCAGCACAAAATCGGATTCGCGCGCACGCATCTTTCTTTCTTTCACTTGATAACAAATAGAAAAATGAGTGAAGAACTTGATTCGGACGAACTTCTTAAAATTTTGCAAGGTGTGGAATCGGACTCGGAGTATTTTGTGGAGAACATTGAACCAGAAGATAATTCTGAGATATGTCTAACTGGATGATAATAATAATGTTTATTCATCAAAGAGTAGGAATTCAATAAGTATGTAGAATGTTCGGTGAGCCCAGTATCTCCAGATGCACTGTAATTACAGTAGATTTAGGTACTGTTTTTGTACTCTATACACTATTATGGTAAATACAGGGTATGAAAGCACTGTAATGTTAACTTTTTTAGAAATTCTTTTCAAAGAAAAAAAAGGAAACCTAATTGCAATTCGTATAAAAATCATCTAAAAACAATTAAAAATTCTGCCACTTAGATACCTACGGTAAAAAACGTTGACTGAAGTTATTAAAAAAACACAGGAATAAATAAAAATAGAAGAAAGAAAGACCATAGACCCCATCCCTGATCAGAATCGAATTCAACGTGCCCTCAGTGCCAATAACTTGATATGAAGTTAAAGAATGAGATCATGAAACAAATAGAGATGTACCCCATTCCTTATAGTTCTAATTGAGTTATGTATTAGTTTCTTTGATACTCATAATTTATACTGTTTTTTCTTATTATGGATACTGTGAAATAAAACAAATCTGGAAATATTTAATCAGTTTTTATTTATATTCGTAAAATCAACTTTAAATCTTAACTTTACGCGTACAAATCTTATTCATCGATATGACGATATCCCCATCACTACTGTTTACTGTATATTTAGTTATACATTTATAGCTTGGCGCTCGGCGAGGCATTGCGTTTTGTGTACGTTGGCGGCGAAAAGGTTAATAAGGTATTTACAAATATTTACCGTTGCAACAGAATGTGACCTTTTGGCGTGAGTGGAACTTAGCAGATCAGAGTTGGCTGTCGAGTCGGATCTTGAGCGGACGGTACCTCGCGTATGTCGCTTGCGTCGTCGGCCGCACCACAACCACTTGTAAGGCGGAACCCGTCTGCAATCAAAGTAATACCCACTTGTACGGTGCTACTCGTCTGAAATTGAGTATGATTTTGTATGTAGTGTAATGTTGGTTATTTTGTAGTTTGTATAGTTAAATTAGGCGGTGTTGATAAGTTTATAAAATAATACGTAATCTAAGTATGTTTTCGATACGATAAATAAATAAAGACATGTTGTTTGTGTTGTTTGTTGGTTCACCATTATAATAGTAATGTCTTCATGCACCATAAAGTAAATCTTAAAATCCTTTAAATATTTTTTTTACATACCTGAGGCTAGTATAAATGTGGGGAGAGAACATGCAGCATATTAAAGGATTGGCTGCTGAGTTTAATGGAGCAAGGCTCTGGATAAGGGTGGCTATAGCCAAGCTGTTCTGTGTTGGTGGTATGTGGTCATACACTTGCAGGAGATCGAACACGATGTATGGCGACCAGCAGAGTACGAACACTGTGGAAAAAAGGTTAAAGTCAGACTATGTAGTCCAATTTATGTTTATAATCTCCTCATCTGCCTAGCCGTTCCTAAACTATGTTGGGGTCGGCTTCCAGTCGAACCGGATGCAGCTGAATACCAGTATTTTATATGGAGCGACTGCCTATCTGACCTCCACAACCCAGTTAATGGGTAATACGATACCCATTGGTAAGACTGGTTGTCAGACTTTCGAGCTTCTGATTACACGAATGACAGCCGGGACCAACGGCTTAACGTGCTTTTCGAGGCACGGAGGGGTCTCGGTATTTAAAGATGGTCACCCATCCACAGACCGACCGCGGCAAGCGTAGCTTAACCTGATCGATCGACCTGTACGACTGTTGTAATCTGTTTGTAATCTATACTAATATTGTAAGCTATTTGTAATCTATACTAATATTGTAAAAAAATGAAATTTGTTCGTTTTTGCGCGCTCTCTCTGACCCTTCCTTTTTTGCTCGGCCCAGCGAACCTTCCTCGAGAATTGAGCTATCAAACGCAAAAATCATTTTTCAGATCCGACTGGTACTATCAGAGATAACGCTTTCAAACAAACTCTTCAGTTTATTATTAGTACCGATAGATGACGATTACTATCACTGTAATATTAAACTTTGATTTTGTCTTGAGATAATTTTCAAAACCAACTTAGTGTCTAAACACACTATGCCGAAGATACGCGACCGAAGTTCGGCATGATCACGCCGGGTTCCTTCTATTTGGCAGAATCTTGATACTCCGATTTTTATTTGGCATAACTCACATGGCATAATCTTATTTAATCGAATATTTTTAAGGCATAACAATTATTTAGCATAACTTTTGTTTGGCAGAATATTTACGTGTCCGAATTTACAATGGCATACTTTTATCTTGGCAGAATTTTGTTTCGCATAATTACCTTTGCCATAATTAATATTATGCATAATTTTGTTTAGCATAACATTTATTTAGAGATACGATTATTTGGTATGGGTGCATATTTGAACATCAAAAATTAAAATAGATGTATCTTCTTGTAAAAATTAGTGTTCAAAACATCAAAAACTTATAATATATACGTGTCATAAAAAGTCAATACGTTGTGCTGCAAAATTTTGTGACAGAAACGAATCGCTGCGAAACCGACTTTACGCAGTCTTGTCTGCCCTACCCCTAGAGTGTAATTTAAACCCGCGTAGGCGCGGAGGGGTAGGGCGGCCCGCGAGCTGAGGAGCAGGTGGTGAGCGTTAAAACCATCTGTGACGATAAGCTCGCGTGGCGCCGCCCAAACCCCGCAGCGCCGGAGCCGTGACAGAAACAATGCTTGCTGCATGTTGCATGCCTGCTTGCATGCTGCATGCCTGCTGCATGTTGCATGCCTGCTTGCATGCTGCATGCATGCTGCATGTTGCATGCCTGCTTGCATGCTACATGCATGCTGCATGCATGCTGCATGTTGCATGCCTGCTTGCATGTTGTATGCCTGTTTGCATGCTACATGCATCCAAGCCGACAATATTTTTGTAATTAGCATTTAGGTTAGGGTAGGTTTTTAATGACTATCGATATAAAATGTATGCCAAAAGACGATTCTGACTGTGAATTTTCTGCGTTATGATGGTTCTGCTTTTTAATTATTATGGATATAAACATTATGCCTAAAGATGATTCTGACTAACAAAATTATGAGTTTTGAATGTATGACAACTGAGTGTATGCGAAATGATTTTCTGCGAAATGAAGTTTATGCTATCCGTTGTTATGCAAAACAATATTATGACGTAAAAAGTTCTGCTATAAAAGGTAGACCCGATCACGCCTGCAATGCTATTTAACGCAACGTAATTTCGGCATAATGTGTCGTCAGTAATTCAAATAGCATTGCAGGCGTAATCGTGCCGAACTTCGGTCGCGTACCTTCGGCATAGTGTGTTTAGACACTTAGCCTTAATATAGTAGGTAGGTAACTGGTTCTATATTGACTTTACTTTGTAAGCCAATTTGTAGAGGTAAACAATATTGTAACATATACAGGGTTATTGGTATAATACTAACAACCTTGTAGGACCGGATTACCAACATCACAAACAACAACTTTTGTTCTATGACTTTTACAACACATTTATCAAAACCAAACCTTTAAGATTTCGTTGTTCTTTCTAACCCCCGCTCCCCTCTGCTGAATTTCGTTCTAGACACAGCAGTTTGTTTACCTAGCTAGCGATTTATTTTGCTTCGCGTAGAGTTCGTAACAGAAAATTGAATTTTATTTTTGTATGAAAGGCTGATGAATTAAAATCTGATGAATTAATAAAAGTCATAAAACAAAAGTTGTTGTTTATGATTTTAGGAATAATAAAGTCCTGAGAGGTTGTTAATGTTTAACCAATAATCCTGTATAATAATTATATATTTACGATAATATTATTCACTGACAGGATGTAAAACAAACAGCAATGTATGCTAATTAACTAATTTCATAAGCAACATGCTTTCGTATTAAAGCAGTACGTATAAACTATAATAAAACAGTTAACCGACAAAATTGGGTTAACATCGCAAAACAATTATCTGAATAACCAATGTGAACTTTATCCGCTTCAATTGTTAGCCTGATTAAATATTAATGAGGCCGTAATAATTTTTTCGAATATCAATGAGTACATAAATGTTTAATCATGTTGACTTTCGAAATTGTTATGATAGTTTAAGGTTTAATTAAGTCTTGAAAGGAATTATACTAATTAATTTAGCTTGACTGGGTTCGATAAAAGAGGGGATCGTGAATTGCCTCGGTCGGATCGTGTAAGGGTGACCATGGATGGTTACATATCCAGACCGCTCCGTGCCTTGAAAAGCTGGTTCAGCCGTTGGTACCGGCTGTCAGAAGTCTAAAAGTTTGACAACTAGTCTTACCAAGGAGTATCGACTGCTTATTTGACATCCACAGCCCAGTTACTGGGTAACACCAGTAACTGGGTTGTGGATGTCAAATAAGCAGTCGCGCCATGTTAAATACAAATATTCAGCTGAATCCGGTTAGACTGGAAGCCGACCCCAAATAGTTTGGAAATGGCATTGGTTGGCATACTATTCCATCAACGATTACTTAAACGATAAGAATAGTTGGTCGCCCTGATTAACTCAAGACAATGTTTATGTTCTTTCTCCAGAATTAGTTTACTGACAAGTTACATGAGTTCATATAATTGTTTTTTATTTAATTAAATATTTTTTTAATTCTATTAACCTCTTAAATAAATTGCAAACTATAGTTTTGTATAATTTAGAAGCATTTTTTTTTTTTTTTGTAAATGTAAGAACCATGTTTCCGTTTATTATGATTTTTTGATGTTGACTTGAAAATGCATGGCAGTTGAGAACTTGTCATGCTCACTTAAATGTCTCACCGATGGTGGCGCGTGTGTTGGATCATTCGGTTCCCTACAAACTGGTTGAGCCGGATGGTGCTGATCCACGCGTCATGTTCGTGGACGGGCGCCGTCGGTTGAGACTGGTCATCTCTTAACTGCCAATGCTTATTTTTAATCTTATATTTTGAATTGTTTCTTCATTTGTGCCTTTTTTTTGTCATTGTTCTCACATATAGAAGCAACAAGAATAATGTACCCAGGATTTTGTAATATCTTGATTTAAAAGAGTGTCCATAGAGTTTCTTGCCCGTTCTTCTCCATAGAGATCTACGTTTTGGAATGGGCAACTAGTTTTAACTTTCGGACTAACTGACAGACTATTTAATTTTGACAATTCAAAAGTGCCTGTACAAGGTTTCATATAAATGCTTTGAGTTTCAGTTTGAGAATTGGTTCGAAATTTTTTTAATCTTTATTTAATTAAATAAAGATTTTTTACACCAAGGTAATGCACTGATTATTTTATAGAGGTATGAGGAATAGGGTGTATAGTTCACTCATACTCTATAGAATAGGAAGGATCCTCCGACCAGACGGGTGTTATGTCTGGCGAGTAACTGCCCGTGTCGTGGTCATGTCGGGCCGTTGTATATATGCTAGTTGCGCGGTAAACTCTGCTTGCGCGATGCAGGATTTTGCGTGACGTCAGTATGACGCATTGTTCGCATGTGGCGTTGTAAATACCGCTACAATTTGTTAAGATTATTCATAAGACAGAAATAATTCTTAAACGTTTACAAAAATAGATTACAATGCCATAACACGGTCAATGATTCGTCAGAACCAAAGCTAACGATCAAAGAAACAGAGCGTACTAAAATACATTAAATCGTCTAAATATACAAACCGAAAACAATAACGAATGTCATCTTGACACTTTTGATCTTTGCTCTAGGAATCAGTCCCCTAGAACTGGCTCGTCGCGAATCCGGGTCGCTTTCCACCTGACCTGAAAAAGATAAATATATACCACATTTAATTTATAAACGTTAATTCTCATGAATTCTATTTAGAGGTATCATTAGCAGCTGTCGGCCGTATCTGGTTCTTGTAACTCTTTGTGGCGGGTTAAGAGCTTTTTTTGTTTTATTGTGAATTTCAGTTATTCGCCTGCTATCGATTCTGGTGTTTGATAGAGTGTAACGTTGCACCTTGCAAGTTACAATTTAAAAGAGCTTAGTCTAAGTATCTTTAATAATAACTAACCTATGTACACTTAAAACTATACTATTTACACATAAACTTTAAAAAATAACCTAGTATAATATTTATAAGTAAACCTAACACTTAATACTACATTAAAACTAAATAATATTATACGGAACCTTCGAGCGATTATTAACTTAAAGGGTCTTCGTTCTATGCGCCCGCGCATCTCTAAAACGATCATTACCGAGCGTCGCCGAGGAGTGGCGATTTGGTTGGGCTCGGTAAGGACGATGACTAGTCAATTGAAAGCGCTTGAGGTGAAGGCTGTGTCGTTCGCTCCGAAGTTACTTAGATAATTTTTCTAAATACGTCGCGAAATCCCTCTAGGGTAAGTTTCCATGTATTCTTCTAAAGGTGCTAACTGTAAGGTGTTCTGGAACTTCTTAAAACTAGCTTTCTGCTGTATTTCTTCCTACCTTCCTATCTGGGACACTGTGACCTTTGGACCTACGAAAAGTGGTTCCGGCAGCTTGCTTACGCTTCCGTTCTGTCTGGATTTCCAGGATTTTTAGTCTACCCTTCAACCCTTTCGCCACGTCGTGGTGCCGGCGTCAAGGAGGACGCTTGGGGAAGATCCACTGCTGCAGACTGATTATAGTCTACCCTACGCCGAAGTCGTTCCTACAGAACCGGGTGCTGGAGCCGTCAGTTGCGTGCAAGCCTGAGACTGGACCACCATCATCCGAAGACGGTTCAGGCCAGTGATCCCTACCCCATTTCTAATCTCTGTAATCAGGACTTGAGGCGGCCACGGAAGTTTAGGCAATAAATAATAAGTGTACCTAATCTTCGAGTTCTTATTATTTACGAACCCCTACATACCTACCTGCTGGCAACTCCCCTAAAGGGAAGTGTCACAGTGGCGCCCTTTACGTGTGTTTCCAGTGGCCTAATCATGTCCTGATTCTTTTTTTTCCGTAATACAGCTGTTAGGTCAATCTACCTACATTGTTGCTGTGAACGTGAAGGTGACAATCTACAGCAAAGCGAACTGGTACGTACCTTTCTTATAATATCTGTATTCTCTTAATCATTTCTATTTCTATGCCTATTAGTGTCTGGTTATTGTAAGCTGTTACGTATTAGTACTATTAATTGTGACGGAGTTAAAACTAAGGAATTTATAGCTCGTCCACTACCTACCTACACTAATTAAGAACTTAGAAAACGTTTAAATAGCGATTTTGTTATACGTAACAGTTCGCACAGCTAAATACTCCTTGTTTTTACATAACTTATTACTTTAATTTCTTTCATTTCCATTATTATCTTTTATTTCTCTCATTTCCTCTTGTCACCTATCGTAAAAGGTAGCTAGATACTAGCATATTTGTAAAGAACACCAGTATATCTTTTAATAATCTATTCTTTCATTGTATTCGTTCTTTAATATCTTTCATTCTTCTGGAAAACATGGAAACCTACCCTATTAAATTTTTTGTTCTCAACAAAAATGAATTAACATATGAAGTGCTCATTAGAGGCGAAGAACCAGCATCTACCGTACTCGAACTTCGAAAACAAATAAATAAACTAACACCTATTATACCTACTACTGATATTTGTGAGTCTGGAATCGAACCAGATGTTGATATTTCTGGCGTTGGTGTTTCGATGACCGAACTTACATCTCGAGTGAAAACTTTGGAGGATAAGTTTGACACCAATCTTTTCGAACGAACTAGAGCTTTATGCAATCATTTGTATCACCGAATAAGAAGAATTGATTGCTCTGATTCCAAACACACTGAAAAAGTAAAAACTCTGTCAAAAAGTTTAACATCCTTAATTAATAAATTAGATACATTTAATAAATCTGCTAACCCTACCAGTGAGCCTGTAGTGAGTGTTCAAACATCTGTGGATGCCGTGCCTAACGTATCGATGTATTGTGACCGCTCGCACATTGGAGAACTACAGAAAATAAAATATGACGGTAAATCTTGTGTACACGCTTTCGTGCAGAGAGTAAACGAGTACAGTACTGCGCGTAATATACCCTCTAATAAATTGTTATTGTACATTACAGAAATATTCACAGGCGATGCGTTACATTGGTACCGTAGTATTAAGGATTCTGTTACTACTTGGGATGAGCTGAAAGCCTTACTAATAGAGGATTTTAGTCAGTTTGATTACGACTACCGTTTATTGTCCGAGATACGTAATAGAACACAGGGTGATACGGAGAACATAACTATTTATTTTGCCAAAATGTCAGAGTTGTTTTCTAGATTAACTAAAAATTTATCAGAACAGGAGAAACTAGACATCTTAATGCATAACATCAGACCTTGTTATTCTAGTGTATTGGCCTCAAATACGTCATCAATCGATACTATGGAAAACTTAAAAACACTATGTAGGAACTTTGAGAAAATACAGTCTCTGTCTTCTCAATTTAGAGAACCACCAAGAGTGTCGTCTGATACTTTGGCCCCTGACTTAGCATTTTCTAAATCTTCTGAACAGGGTACTACTAAATCTAATAATTACAATCAACATAGGTACAATAATAATTCTAAACATAATTCAAATTTTTCTTATAAGTCTAAAGATAAGCCAGATGTAGCTGCTATTACCACATCCAATTCTAACACTAAACCGGTCTACTGTCCTCGCTGTCGTAATTCAGAACATTCCCTGAAACGGTGTAAAGCGGATAGGTTTTTAATTTGCTTTAAGTGTGGAACAAAGGATGTCAAATACCCTGATTGCCCAAATTGCCAATCAAAGTCAAAGGAAAAAAACTAGCTAGTGAAGATTGCTGTAATGAAAAGGCTGTAAAACCTAATATTAATACTACAGATTATAATAAAACTAATAACTTTGATGAAAAGGATTGGAAGGACTGGCTTTTGACGGTCAAAACTTTCTTTTCTAGCTATTTCATTACAACAATCTTCGATAAAAAACCTAAGGATGATCTACGTCCGTACGCGACTATACAAGTACGTGACACAAATATCTGTGGTTTACTTGATTCTGGTTCAACAGTAACTATTATAGGTAATAATTCTCATTTACATTTTGTTTCATTGGGTCTAGAACTTCATAAGGACGCTGCTAAAACTTTTACAGCAGCCGGTGGACAAAATTTAGCATCTATTGGATTCATTAACCTACCCGTAAATTTCGAAAAGCAATTCCATATATTGAAGGCTTACGTCGTACCTTCGGTAAAAACAACTTTAATACTAGGCATTGACTTTTGGACTAAATTTGAACTATTTCCTAAGTTTTATAATTCTATTTCTATTCATGATGCCGCAAACAATATTAGTGCAGTATCAACAGTGTCTGAAACTGCTACCGTAGTACATTCCTATAATGAATTAACTGAAGCGCAGCGTGTAACTGCTGACAACATTATAGAACAGTTTAAAAATATTTCAACTGAAAAACGTGGCTAATTTAGTAACGCACCATATTGATACTGGGGATGCCGTACCTATTAGGCAAAGATACTACAGGGTTTCTCCAGAGAAACAACGCATTTTATCTGAGCAACTAGACGAAATGTTATCTTTGGGCGTTGTTGAAGATTGTGAGAGTCCATGGTCGTCACCTGTCCTATTGACGCCTAAAAAGGACGGTAAACTTAGATTCTGTCTAGACAGTCGTAAACTGAATTCAGTTACTAAAAAGGACGCCTACAAGTTGCCTTATATATCTGAGATTTTGGATAATTTAAGTAATGCTAAATATCTAAGTAGCATCGATTTATCGAAAGCTTTCTGGCAAATTCCGATTTCAGAAAACGATAGAAACAAGACTGCTTTCTATATTCCACATCGCGGTACATTCAGATTTGTTACTATGCCCTTCGGGTTGACGAATTCACCTGCTACTCAACAGAGGCTCGTCGATTCATTATTCTATGGCCCCGAGTTTGAAAATTCTGTCTTCGTCTACATCGATGACATTGTTATAATAAGCTCGAATTTCGATGATCATATTTCTCTTCTTCTAAAAGTCCACAAGAAATTATCTATGGCTAATCTAACCATAAACTTCGAAAAATCTGTTTTCTTTCGTAATCAACTTAAATATCTAGGTTACGTCATTGACTCTAAAGGTCTTCATGTCGATTCCGATAAAATCGATACTATTTTAAATTACCCTACACCTGCAAATAAAAAAGACGTAAAGAGATTTCTTGGAATCGCGTCCTGGTATCGTAAGTTTGTACCTAAATTTAGCTCCATTGCTGGTCCTTTAAACAAACTTACTTCCACTGGTAAAAAATCTAATCCCTTCCTTTGGTCTACAGAAGCTGAGGAATCTTTTACGAAACTAAAAGAACTTCTCGTCTCTGCTCCGATTCTTTCATGCCCTAACTTTGACCTACCGTTTGAAGTCCACACCGACGCTAGTGATTATGGTGTTGGAGGTCTATTAACTCAGACTATAGGCGGAGTCGAGCATCCTATAGCCTACACAAGTAGAACCTTGACTGGTTCAGAAAGGAATTACGGCATCACTGAAAGAGAAGCTCTCGCTGTATTAGTAGCCTTAGAACACTGGAGATGCTACCTTGATAATGGGAAAAAGTTTATTGTTTACACAGACCATTCGGCTCTCAAGTGGTTCCTTAACCTAAACAACCCTACTGGACGCCTAGCTCGTTGGGGTGTTCGTCTCTCAGCGTTCAATTTTGAAATTAAACACCGTCGTGGCGTGGATAATGTCATTCCTGATGCACTGTCTCGTGCATGCCAAGTTTCTGCTATAGACACTAATCCTAACACTGCAGTCTCATCTGATCAATGGTACTTAAATATTTATAACGGCTGCCAGAATTCTCCTACATCTTTTCCTAATTATTTCGTAAAAAATAATCGCTTATTCCGATACATGCAAACCAAACATCCCCTTAATAAAGAGTTCGAGTGGAAGGAGGTGATTCCAGCTGAGTCTAGAACAGAAATCATCTTAAAAAACCACTCTGAACCAACCGCTGGTCACTTTGGTATATTTAAAACCTACAAGCGGGTAAGTCTCAGGTACTACTGGCCTGGAATGCATGCTGATGTCGTGAAAGCGGTTACGTCATGTGATATCTGTATTGCACATAAGCATCAAACACATGCCCCCCTAGGTGAAATGGGTAGACCCAAGCAATGTTCTAGACCTTTTCAAATTATTAGCGTAGATCTAGTAGGACCACTACCGACTACTAGAAAACAAAACTCCTACATCCTAGTCGTGACTTGTTGCTTTAGTAAGTACTGCTTATGATTTCCAATAAAGCGCGCGACAGCCGAAATTGTTACTAAGATCTTAGAGGAACAAGTATTTCTAATACATGGCATACCTTCTACAGTGATACTTGATAATGGTAAACAATTCGTAAGTGCTACGCTAAGACTAATGTTTGACAAATATAAGGTACCTAAATTACATTTTACTCCTAAATATTCACCACATGTTAATACAGTCGAGCGTTATAACAAAACAATAATGACCGCTATCTCAACGTTTATAACTACCGATCAACGTGTTTGGGATCAGCTGGTACCTAAAATACAATTCGCCGTGAATAGTTCTGTTAACGAAGTAACCGGTTTTACACCATCGTTTCTAGTGTTCGGGCGTGAACTAATTACTTGTGGATCGCACTACGTTGATATGGAAAACGATGAAGACATTGTTTTTCAGCCTCGCGATTCCTACGCCGAGAACTTAGGAGTGTTGTCTGGTATATTTAATAAGGTTCAAGCACTATTACTGCAGGCTCATAGTAGGAATTGTCAACATTATAATTTACGCAGACGACCTGCTGAATTTAATATTGGTGATGTTGTATGGAGAAGGACTTTTTATCAGAGTGATAAGGACAAATATTTTAATAAAAAATTAGCTGCAAAATTCATAAAATGTAAAGTTATTGGTA
The DNA here is from genome assembly GCA_916614155.1 of Mesoligia furuncula. Classification (NCBI taxonomy): domain Eukaryota; kingdom Metazoa; phylum Arthropoda; class Insecta; order Lepidoptera; family Noctuidae; genus Mesoligia; species Mesoligia furuncula. The sequence goes on along the minus strand of OU744800.1, from coordinate 23,636,010 downwards.
AAAAGTCCCCACTTGTTTATGAACTCGCTGATATGTCTGGAAAACCACTAGGGTCTTGGCATATCAAAGATATCAAACTTAATAACTATAAAGACTAAACTCATTACTTAACTTATCATAGTACACCTAGCCTTAATTAATACTAAAACCTACTACTTAAACTCTAATGTGTTAAAAATAATGGCTATTTTAATACACTCAAACTTGCTAATTGAGTATAATTATTTAAAATTTAGTTATTACTCTGTTGATATGGTCACAAGTCTTTATTCATAGACTGGATGATTTTATGGAAGGTGATTATTTGCGTGAGGTATGAAAGTAAAGTCTGTACGTATTAGTCAGTTTAGTTTAGTAGTACTAGTCGGATTTTGCATCTAGTACGCAAAATCCTTCGCTTTCTGGCGGGGTACTGTAACGTTGCACCTTGCAAGTTACAATTTAAAAGAGCTTAGTCTAAGTATCTTTAATAATAACTAACCTATGTACACTTAAAACTATACTATTTACACATAAACTTTAAAAAATAACCTAGTATAATATTTATAAGTAAACCTAACACTTAATACTACATTAAAACTAAATAATATTATACGGAACCTTCGAGCGATTATTAACTTAAAGGGTCTTCGTTCTATGCGCCCGCGCATCTCTAAAACGATCATTACCGAGCGTCGCCGAGGAGTGGCGATTTGGTTGGGCTCGGTAAGGACGATGACTAGTCAATTGAAAGCGCTTGAGGTGAAGGCTGTGTCGTTCGCTCCGAAGTTACTTAAATAATTGTGCTAAATACGTCGCGAAATCCCTCTAGGGTAAGTTTCCATGTATTCTTCTAAAGGTGCTAACTGTAAGGTGTTCTGGAACTTCTTAAAACTAGCTTTCTGCTGTATTTCTTCCTACCTTCCTATCTGGGACACTGTGACCTTTGGACCTACGAAAAGTGGTTCCGGCAGCTTGCTTACGCTTCCGTTCTGTCTGGATTTCCAGGATTTTTAGTCTACCCTTCAACCCTTTCGCCACGTCGTGGTGCCGGCGTCAAGGAGGACGCTTGGGGAAGATCCACTGCTGCAGACTGATTATAGTCTACCCTACGCCGAAGTCGTTCCTACAGAACCGGGTGCTGGAGCCGTCAGTTGCGTGCAAGCCTGAGACTGGACCACCATCATCCGAAGACGGTTCAGGCCAGTGATCCCTACCCCATTTCTAATCTCTGTAATCAGGACTTGAGGCGGCCACGGAAGTTTAGGCAATAAATAATAAGTGTACCTAATCTTCGAGTTCTTATTATTTACGAACCCCTACATACCTACCTGCTGGCAACTCCCCTAAAGGGAAGTGTCACAAGAGCGGGAAGATAAAAATAATTTTTCAAGATCGTTTATGAGTGGGTAAGCGATTCAGAAGGTCATGATCGAGGAAATATTCTGCGGTTTGATTTACGATCTAACGGCGCGTGTATTGTTATGTGTTATATAATCACACAACATTTATCAGTAGAGTTGCTTTTGTTTTTTAGGCTAGCTGCACACACACAATAATATTGTAAATGCAAGATTGACAAAAATATTGATCAAATATATCATAAATATATACATATATGCACACTACGCCTTATTAAATAGGTATGCAACGTGTTTTTTTTGATATCTCATAACTCTAGGGGATCATTATGAACAACTTTTACTATGGGACCAAACCTGAAATCGCGAAAAAAAAATCAGATATTTGCCAAAAATATCAACAAATATGAATTCATGGAAAAATAACTTTAATTGCTACACAATAAAGTTCAGTTTATGCTACAACTTAAAACATTATTATAACTTTGGGAATAGTGCTAGTCACTCTGAAATCAACTTAATGATCATTGAAATAAAGTTGAAATGGGTGTGCACTGTGCAGCACTGCACTTTTATTTTATGTCAAAATGCTTACCATTCCTCAAAGTCTTCGTTCTCCTAGAATTAATAGGCGGGCTCATGACGACAGCTTTGCTCTTCGTCCATATAGTGAGGACTATAACAGCGTAACAGGCTGCTATCGTCAAAGCTGGTAGCACGAAGATCATGATGGAGATGAGGGACATCCAGATCTGCCACCGTCGAGGGGTACCGAGGTCTATCCAGCACTGCATCTGCCCTGGAAATTGTTCAACAACGGGGTTAGAAGTTTCACAAAATATGAAACCCATGTACACACGCACAAATAGATAGGTATAGATAACTAACTTGTAACTACTTTAACCGATGCTGTGAGTGTGCTGAGAAGTTAAGTATTTTACACCACTTTTATAAATGTGTGTCCTAAAAGCCCTTCTACAAAAAAATCAAACCGGCCGCGCCAGCGCTTGTCGAAGTTAGACCTGGTTTTGCATGCGCAACTATCTCTTTCCCTCGCGTCTGCCATACTACTTACACTCCACACGTCAATTTTATAGTTTAACAATTTTATAATTATTTTCCCGCGCGCGATTTTGTGTACGTTAATACGCAATTACGCACCCAATTAAAGTTAATATTGGTAGTGTATGTAGTAGAAAGATAAATAATTTTACCAGTATAACAAACTTTTTGTTCGACTGTACATGGTTAAGAATAAATTATTTTTGTTGTGAACAAATTATTTTTTCTAATGCAAATTTCGCCATCGCAAAACCAATAAATTATTAATATAAATTGATTTCGCCCAAAACTCAATTCGTTTACTGAGATGAAAAGCGATACGAAAGTGGGTCAACATTTGAAAATGGACCAGTTTTTTCATTAACCATTATATTGCTATCCCTTAAAACCCTTTTCTCATTTCTTGCGACCGAACTATAAAAAATGGACCCGTCCCATTTAATTTTGAATTTCTTCCGGAGTGAAGCTATTGTAGGATTTATTTAATAAATAAGAGAGGCAACATCAGTGGAGAAAACTAGAAATTATTGTCAATTAGTATGGAGGACATTGAATAATCATCATCATCATCATTTCAGCCGAAAGACGTCCACTGCTGGACATAGGCCTCCCCCAATTTTGGGGAGGTTTGCCATAATCGCCACGCTTGGCAGGCGGGTTGGCGATCGCAGTATGGTATGATAGTGTAATGCATAGAGAACGCTGCTGCCCATTCTCCGGTCTCCCTTAGTCGCCTTTTACGACACCCACGGGAAGTATGGACATTGAATAGTCGCACTAATATTATAAAGGCGAAAGTTTGTGAGAGTGTGTGTGTGTGTGTCTGTGTGTATATATGTTTGTTACTTCTTCACGCTCAAACGGCTGGACCAATTTTGATAAAATTTGGTATGGAGGTAGCTGACACCCTGGATTAACATATAGGCTACTTTTTATCCCGATATTCCCACGGGATCGAAACTTATGCGGGTGAAACCGCGGGGCGCAGCTAGTTGATAATAAATATCCTCTCAAGAAACTTAATTAAAATATTTAACCTTTTCACGGCCACAAGGCAAAAAATCAAAAACGTGCTCTCGACGTCAAAGTCTGTCATGTAGTCGAACCGTGGCGAGCTGGGCACATTTTGGTTTGTCATCTATACATCACTGTGGCGGTCCAAAGATTAAGAGCTTTTACGCCATACGGCATTTCATACAAACTTTCAAGCCTTTGTTTTTCGAAATTAATGAACCGATTTTAATGAAACTTCATACGCGTATGCAGGATACAAAGGTCTAAAAAGTTAGTAGAAAACATTTTCGAAATGTCTTATTTAAATAAAGATAACTGTAAATCTCTGTTTCTATGGAAAGTTTAAAATCGGTCTAATTTGGCTGTAACATTATTTTTCGAAAATGTTTTCTACTAACTTTTTAGACCTTTGTACCCTGCTTATGCGTATGAAGTTTCATTAACTTTTATCATTCAACTTATATCATTATTGAATCGGTTCATTCACTTCGAAAAACAAGGGCTTGAAAGTTTGTATGAAATGCCGTTCGGCGTAAACGCTCTTAAAACCTTTTTGTATTTCGGTATTTTCAATACCCAAACAGTTTCCAAAATCCATTCCAAGCCGCTCTCAATCCGAAAAGTTTTCAAAGTAAGCGGTCTCACCTTGAACTTCCTTTACTTCGTACAGAATGAGGAGTGGTATTGAGAACACTATGCTGATCAGCCACGCAGATACAATAAGAGCCCTCGCCCGATTCCCTGAAATTCAATCAAAAATATATTTTTATAATACCTACCATTTTACAAGGAAAAGTAGATATCGCTTGATTTGACGTGGTGACAGGAACTGAACTAAAAGGAACATGATCCGGGATCTATTTCATTTCCGAAAAATATTTTGTTCTCAGAAGTCAAAATTTATCTGTTTCGTTTGATGTTTTTTTCTTTTTGTTTCCTTACAAAAATATTATAAAACATGGAAATTACGACTCGACTTTTTCCTTTTCCGTCTCCTGTGAATTTCAATGAATTTTGTCGAATAATAAGATATCTCTTTTATTTGTAATATGATAATATTTACATAATCTGTGCTAATATTTAAAATAATATTAATATGTAGGTAATATGAAAAAACAAGCAAAATAATCGTAGGGCATCAAAAAATTCGTTCGCATCGCTGTCAACAAGAACAGTGCCCAAAAGGCTGGCAGCGTTGCCACGTTGCATGGCAATGCTAATTCTTTGGCCAAGAAATATGCCAGCCCTCTGGTCACGTGAAGAGTCGACTAAATATCTCTTAAATAAATAATGCCGTTAAATGTTAAAAATAGGGGTTTTCCGTTCGTCTATTAAATAGGGTAAAAGAAAAATAAAATGTAAGTAGCAAGTTTTAATTGCCAGTAAAGTCTAAAAAACTGTCTAGCATTAAAAACATTTTAAGTCGTAATAATTTTAGTATGTACAGTCAACAAAGGAGATTAGTACTTATACAGGAGCGTCGGATATAGTTGAAGTTTACTAAGAAACCGATGGATGTTCTCGAATAAAATTTAATTTTATTAATAGAAAACAAACAGCTCATTTATTAAATTAAATTTCAGTCCAGAACATCCATCGGTTTCTTAGTAAACTTCAACTATATGCGACGCTCCTGTATACTTATCTCCTTTGTTGACTGTACAAAGTATTAAGTTATTTTTCTACAGTCAAGTCTAAAAAAGTTCTAATTGGTATTCAGGAAATTATTATCTCACTTTATGGAATACCTATACCAAGTCCATAAAGTTTTTTTATATAATGATCACGTAAATCATCCTATTTCACCATTTTTAGGGTTCCGTACCCAAAGGGTAAAAACGGGACCCTATTACAAAGACTTCACTGTCCGTCTGTCTGTCACCAGGCTGTATCTCATGAATCGTGATAGCTAGACAGTTGAAATGTTCACAGATGATGTATTTCTGTTGCCGCTATAACAACAAATACTAAAAACAGAATAAAATGGGGCTCTCATACAACAACTCGGACTCGCATATTACCAGTTATTTTCTAACTTAATATTTACATAAGAACAAGGATAATAATAATAATAATAAGACGAGTACTTCTCTCCGCCCACGACGCCACCACCTGCTCGTCGACGGGGAGGACGCCGGCCGCCGGACGGCTTAGGACCTCGAGGCCCACCGGCCTCTGATAGGGTCCCAGCTCCCGGCGGAAGTGTGCAGCGCATGAGATGGACACAATCCATCAATGAAAATGTCATGCGCTCATACTATGGGGCTACAGAGGGGGGAAACAATCTGACCGCGTACCGTGTTCGGATGCTCTCTCTTTTTCAGGCGCTTGAACCAACTGTCAACGTTTCGGCACAACGGCTATCGGATCAGGTGCGGGTCATCCAGCGTAATCATATGTTGGATGACACTGTACTTGATCGCCTGCGAAATGAAATGCAGAGTAGCCATGTCATCGCCCCTCAGTCGCAGACTGCTGTAGTACTACCACAGTCTAATACGAGTCATGCTGACGAGGGGAGTAATGACAGGGCTACAAACGTAAGTACCCAATGTAATGAAGAATTGAGGAGTACTTTGGAGGATGCGATTCAGGAATATCGCTTTATGTCGCCCGAACTTAGGCCACGCTTACCTCGTTTGCCCATGCATAACAAAAATAGGGCGCTGGTGGCGGTTCTGGATTCGCAGTTGTCAAACTATTTTGATGGCTGCGAAGACCTCACCGATACTCATTCGATTCTGTACTGCGCGGCTGTAGCGGCATGTCGTGTAGCTCACGTCAAATTTGCTAATGACTCTAGAGCTACACGACCGAAACCAGCCGTACCAGCTTGGCAGTGCAGAATTGAACGCCGTATTGGTGAGGCCAGAGCGCTCATCGGCAAACTAACCTGCTTCAGGGAGGGCAATACTCGCCCTAGAGTGATGCGCTTTGTGAGACGGGCATTCTTGGGGACTGATATCAGTCCTCAAGACTATATGTCTTGTGTCACGGAGCGCATCGACTTCCTGAAGCAGAAAGTCTATGCATGGGCAAACCGTATCCGTCGGTATAAGCGGCGAGTAGAGCGATACACTCAGAATCGCACCTTCCAGAGTGATCAAAGGTGGGTTTATAGGGATTGGGAGCGACCAGACCAAAGTGTGACTGACACGTGCCTGCCAGATGATGATGCCATGTGTTCTTTCTGGCGCAGTATCTGGTCGGTGCCTGTCAGTCACACCGAAAGTGACTGGACTCGGGAAGTCGAGCGAGCCTGTGATCCAATACCAGAAATGGGGGCTATTACCATCTGCCCCCAAGATGTAGCTCGTGCAGTCCGTCCGTTGCCTAACTGGAAATCTCCAGGGCCGGATGGACTGCACAACTTTTGGATCAAGTGGTTCACAAGGTCACATGCTCGCTTGGCATCTCAGTTCCAGACTGCTTTGGAGTCTGGTTCGCTACCCCAGTTCCTAACTACAGGAATTACCCACCTGCTCCATAAATCAGGTAGCACCGCGGAACCCAAAAATTATAGACCGATCACGTGTTTACCGACGGTCTATAAAGTTCTTACATCCATTTTGAGAGTTAAAATTGACAAACATATAAACACCAACTCCATCATGTCTGCCTCTCAAAATGGATGCAGGAACGGGTCCCGCGGTACTAAGGAGCTACTCCTCATTGATATGACCATTAGCCAACAGGTTCGTCGTTTCCGAAAGGATCTGTCGACATGTTGGATAGATTATAAGAAGGCCTATGACTCGGTGCCGCATACATGGCTCATGAGGGTGCTGGGGTTGTATAAAGTAGATACAACTCTACGCACCTTCCTGATGTCGTGTATGGGGCAATGGAGGACGGTCCTTCGCTATCCAGGATGTCGAAATATCCAGAGGAATAGCGAGCCGATAAGGATCGAGCGAGGCATATTCCAGGGCGACAGCTTGAGTCCGCTTTGGTTCTGCTTAGCCTTGAATCCTCTAAGCACACTGCTGGAGGATTCAGGTCTAGGCTATCGGCTGAGGAGAGGTGGTCAGGTTATATCTCACCTCCTTTACATGGATGACCTAAAACTCTTTGCTCCCAACAATTTGCGACTGATGGAGCTACTGAAAATTACTGAAACTTTCAGTAGCGCCATCAGGATGGAATTTGGTGTGGACAAATGTGCGGTCATGCATGTAAAGCGAGGGGAGATTGTGGAATCCGTGGGGACCCAACTCTCGGACTCCACAAACCTTCGAGCCCTCTCCGCATCCGAAACCTATAAGTATTTGGGTATGTCGGAAGCGTTGGGCATCAATGTTACTGACATGAAGCAATCATTGAAAGAGCGCTTCTTTGGCCGCCTGAAAAAAGTATTTAATAGTCTTCTTTCAGGCGGAAACAAGGTGCGCGCCTTCAATGGTTGGGTCATGCCGGTTCTGATGTACTCTTTCGGCATACTCAAATGGACTCAGACCGAACTCGACGCCCTGGATAGGAAGGTCCGTACACTGCTGACTGCAAATCGAATGCATCACCCACGGTCATCGGTAATGAGGCTGTATATCCCGCGAAAGTGTGGAGGTCGAGGCTTTTTAAATGCTAAGACTCTCCACAATCGCGAGATATGCAGTCTCAGGGAATATTTCTTAGAAACCGACGTGGGGATGCATAGGGATGTAGTCGCGGTGGACAAGGGCCTCACCCCGCTCTCCTTGGGTAAAGAGAACTGGCGCAAACCAGTAGTGCTTGACACTAATGATCGCATGGAGGTATGGCAGAGTAAGGAGCTTCACGGACGCTTTTTCCGGGCCCTACATGGACCCGATGTAGATTTACTAGCGTCCGTAGCCTGGCTGCGTTTCGGTGACCTCTTTGGAGAAACCGAAGGTTTTGTCTGTGCAATTATGGACGAAGTTATGATGACGAACAATTACCGGAGATTTATTGTGAAAGACGGCACGGTTGACATCTGTCGGGCATGCCACCGGCCGGGAGAATCAATCAGGCATATTATCTCCGGGTGTTCTCGTCTAGCTAACGGAGAGTACTTGCATAGACACAACCTTGTAGCCAGGATAATCCATCAGCAACTTGCTCTGAAATACAGCCTTGTGGAATCGGAGGTGCCGTACTACAGGTATGTGCCCGACCCAGTTCTCGAAAATGGTAATATCACATTATATTGGGATCGATCCATCATCACTGACAGGACTATTATTGCCAATAAGCCTGATATAGTGGTGGTGGATCGATCAGAGCGACGCGCAATGATTGTTGATATAACCGTCCCGCATGATGAGAACCTCGTGAAAGCCGAGAAAGATAAACAGATCAAGTATCTTGACTTGGCTCACGAGGTTGTCGACATGTGGGATGTTGACTCAGCAATCATTGTGCCGATAGTCGTAACAGCCAATGGACTAATAGCCAAGAGCCTCGACCAACACCTGAAGAGGCTCTCGTTGGGCAGCTGGATCAAGGGCTTGATTCAGAAAGCGGTACTTCTGGACACGGCTCGCATTGTCAGGAGGTTCCTCTCTCTGGAGCCCTGACCGCCGGTAGCTTGGACCCTGTTCCCGATACCGGTGGGCTACTATTTTTTATATTTTTAAATGTTTTTATGTTTTTATATTCTAATATTTAAAAATATAATTTATATGTACATACATGACGGCGCATCCGTCAACGTCAGACGTCAGGTTGACTTTTAGCTGTCAAAGTCAGCCTAGCGAAGCGTCATTGTCGATGGTTGTGAGGGCGGCCATCTTGACACACTGTTGTTCGAGACGGCGCCCGCTCACCACGCTTGTGACGAATCGCTTTGCATCCGAGTGATAGTTTAATCTAATGGTATAATTAAGTTGCTGACGTGTTGCTTAGACTGTACATTGTTAATTTGACTGTGTATTTCGATTATTAAACCCTGTGCTGATTAAACAACTGTGATTGTAACAAGGACTTGTGATATTTCTGCTCACGCCCGCCTGCCTACCTACCTACCCACATACATCACACAAGATGAGTTCTGATGAAGGCCCTCCTGCCCCTTCATCAGAAGTGGGATTGGATGGGGCTAGAATTGAGCAAGAAGCACCAAAATCGGATGCAGAAAAATTGCTGAATAACATGGAAATGCTTTTATCTCGTGTTCTCGCAGCCCAGCCAACGCCAACTGTGAGTACTAACCAGGCAACACATTTCTTACCATTTAATCCAGACGAACCAGACTGTGACATAGATGGTTGGTGCAATATTACCGAAGCGATTGTTCATAATAAGAGCTTAGAAGGAATAGACTTGCTCATGGCTCTTACTACCTCTTTAAAAGGACGAGCGGCTGCCTGTATCACTAAGCTAAACTTAGATGAAATGTCCTGGAGCGTTGTCAAACAGATACTGTTGGCTAAATTTTCAAAACCAAAGCTTCTTCAGGACTATTTTGACGAAATATTGCGATTCCAAATAGGAGCTAAAGAGACAGCTTCAGAAGCTGCTCTTCGTTTATGGAACTTAATCGAACGAATACCTAAGACTGTGATGACTGAAGAAGTTGTGACTGGATTCGTTATTTCTGTGCTTTGTCAGAAGGACAGCCTGATAAGACGCGAATTGATTGCGCACAATATCACAACTCGCACTCAATTGTTCCGGATCCTGGGAGGCGTATCTCTTAAGCGGCGTTCAGACGGTGTCGAAGCTAACGAACCTGAGGCGAAGCGTTTTCGTGCTCCCGAAAGGTTCACTGGCAGATGTAACTTTTGCGGAATATCGGGACATCGTTTTGCGGAATGCCGAAAACGTCGTGACGCGCTGGGATCAGTCGAGCCTCGAGACACTCCGAGTGCTTCCCGTCCGTTGGAGAGGATGACCGATGTAACGTGCTACACTTGTGGCCAAAAAGGTCATGTGTCAACTAACTGTCCCGATAAAAGGAACGGTGGTAAAGCTGCGGCCAAGGAAGTCCAACATTGTGAACACCGTCCTTCAAGGGGTATCTTGACAACATCTTCCGGTGAGTCTGTGCCTTTTCTATTCGACAGCGGATCGTCCTGTTCTCTTGTGAAAGAGAGTTATCGTGGTAAACTCTTGGGTACTGTGTGTAAAAGTCTCGTCTATCTGAACGGCATTGGAGGCGATGATATACAGTGTACGACTCAAATTCAGGCCGTTGTTAAAATTGGTGATCGCTTGATTAGTTTACTCTTTCACGTGGTTTCCGACAATAATATATCTGAGCCTATGATTATTGGTAGAGATATCTTTGATCAGGGGTTAAGTGTAGAAATTGATAATGATAATCTTGTTATATACTCTAAACAACAATCTAATCTTTGTGTCGCGACATCAGATCACCCAGATTTTTCAAAAATTGACACGGATTTGCAGGAACGGGATAAAGACATGTTGATTTCCATATTGAATAAATATGCGAATAACTTTATCGAGGGTATACCTACCAAGCGTGTGAAGACGGGAGTATGTGAAATTAAATTAGTAGATCCACATAAAGTTGTGCAGCGATGTCCCCATAAAAGAGCACCTATAGAGAAACAAATAATTAGGGAACAGGTTCAAAAACTATTAGACGCAGGGGTGATTCGAGAGAGTACGTCCCCATTTGCTAGTCCTATCGTTCTTGTGAAAAAGAAGGATAATTCCGATAGACTTTGTGTAGATTTTAGGGAGTTAAATTCCAATACCATACCTGAACATTATCCCTTACCTCGAATCGAGGAACAAATCGACCAGCTTACGGGTGCTAATTTCTTCTCTTCATTGGATATGGCCTCTGGCTTCCACCAGATCCCTATCCACCCTGAGTCAGTGGAGAAGACGGCTTTCGTGACAAACGAAGGGCAATACGAGTATCTCGCCATGCCGTTTGGTTTGCGAAATGCTCCTTCAGTCTTTCAGAGATGTATCACAAAGGCTCTTAGTCATTTACAAGATAAACCACTTATCTATATGGATGACGTGTTATGTCATTCTGCTAACATCTCCGAAGGACTGAAGCGCCTTGACTTTGTTTTAGGTGCGTTATCAGAAGCCGGGTTTACATTCAATATAAGGAAATGTAAATTTATGAAACAACGAATTGACTACCTAGGATATTCTGTACACTCCGGTGAGATTAGGCCCAATTCACGGAAGATTCAAGCATTGGCAGATGCCCCAGAACCTAAATCAGCTACTAATGTTCGCCAATTTCTCGGTCTAGCCTCCTACTTTCGGAAATTTATTCCTGAGTTCACACGAATAGTCGGTCCCCTATACCCTCTTACAAAACTTAAAGGACGAATTACTTGGACTACCGAACATGAAAAGATACGGCGCAAAATTATAGGCATTCTCACGTCCGAACCGGTGCTAACTATATTCGACCCAGAACTTCCGGTGGAGCTACATACCGATGCTAGCTCAGAAGGTTATGGAGCAATCCTTCTGCAAAAGAAAAATAATCTTCCGCACGTTGTAGAGTATTATAGCCGCCGTACAGCAGACGCGGAATCTCGTTATCATTCATACGAGTTGGAAACTTTAGCGGTCGTCAGAGCTGTAGAGCATTTTCGCCATTATTTATATGGTAGGCGATTTGTTGTAGTTACCGACTGCAATTCACTCAAGGCGTCGAAATCGAAGAAAGACCTAACGCCCCGCGTTTACCGATGGTGGGCTTATTTACAAGCTTACGATTTCGATATTATATACCGCGAAGGAAGTAAAATGGAGCATGCTGACTACCTGTCCCGAAATCCACTGTCAGATTCTGCTGTTCCTAACACTCCGGTAATGCCTAAGCCTAAAATTGTCAATTATGTTGAACTACATCAGGGCTGGCTGTCAGTTGAACAGAAACGTGACGCAGAAATTCAGGATCTTATCGCAAAACATAGTAATAATAGCTTTCCCGAAACAGTAGGTCACACATATGACGTTAGAGATGGCATACTCTACAGGAAGATTACTCGTAACAAAGCGGTTTCATGGCTACCCGTAGTTCCACGGTCTCTTATTTGGACACTAATTAATCATGTCCACAACGAATTGCAACATTTAGGCAGGGACAAAACTCTAGACAAGCTGTATGAAAAGTATTGGTTTCCCGATATGTCTAAATGTGTACGAAAATTTATAGATTCGTGTATCATTTGTAAGGCATCGAAAGGTCCATCGGGTGCTCAGCCTGTTCAGCTTCATTCGATTCCAAAAGTATCCGTGCCTTGGCACACGATTCACATAGATTTTTCGGGGAAGCTGAGCGGGAAGAGTGACCGAAAGGAGTATTGCTCGGTAATAATCGATGCCTTTACCAAATACGTTTTACTCGAACATACTTTGTCAGTCGATTCCAAGAGTGCAATATATGCCGTACAAAAAGCGGTGTGTCTTTTTGGAGCCCCTAAAAGAATCATCGCAGATCAGGGCCGTTGCTACATTAGCTCAGATTTTAAGAGCTTTTGTCAAGAGCATAAAATAGACCTCCATTTCATCGCGACTGGTACGAGTAGGGCAAACGGCCAAGTTGAACGAGTGATGCGTACTCTAAAGAGCCTCCTTACTATCATTGAAAACGACCCTAACAAAGCGTGGCGTGACGAATTAAGTAACATCCAACTTGCTCTCAATAGTTCTAAATCTTCCGTTACCAAATACTCACCGTCAGAACTAATGTTTGGAATTCGTTCTAATTCTTTAGGAATGTCTAAGTTGAACGCCAATAATATAGATCATGAGGTTCGCTTAGATTTAGATTCGATAAGAACTGATGCATCAGCTAACATTTGCAAAGCTGCTGAATCTGATACCCTTCGGTTTAATCGTGGCCGGGCCACAATAAGACCTTTCTCTAAAGGAGACTTCGTCTTTATTAAAAATTGTGAACGGAATAAAACAAAATTGGATAGGAAGTTTCGAGGTCCATATGTTATAGTAGAAGTACTTGAAAACGATCGCTACGAACTTAAAAGTTTAGGTGGTTCTCAGAGAACTTATAAATACTCTCACGAGAATTTGCGCGCAATACCCCAGGGACATATCGGATTGATCGAAATAGCTACTAGTCTTTTAAATTGTGAGGAGGCCGAGACGGCGTCGGAAGATGAAGAAATTATAACTAATTCAAATCATGACAATGATAGCTCTGACACCTTGACCGTATGCTCAAACACTGTTTCCGCCGATTCGAGGACGCTCACAGCAGGCTCAGACACTCTCAGTACATGCTCAGATCCTGAGACTTGGGAAACGTTGCACGAAACTGAAATTCATACAGAACAAGACGATTCATAGTCGTAGGTAAGTGGAGCGACCTGTAAGAATCTCTTTCCTGCCAAATAGTCAGACGAAATATGTCGTCCGAGTCAGTATCAGATTGACTTGTCTCTGTGCTTTTGTTCTATGAGACGAAATATGTCGTCCGAGTCAGTATCAGATTGACTTGTCTCTGTGCTCTTGTTCTATGAGACGAAATATGTCGTCCGAGTCAGAGCCATTTAAGTTGACTGACTTGTTCTGGATGTTTTGCAGATCATGGTAAGACGAATATTGTCGTCCGGGTCACATCCAACAAAGGATTGACTTGTCTAATAGTACCAATTGTGAACAGTTAACCTACATGCTGTTTAGTGACGAGGCTGTGTCATCCGGCTTAATTGTTGTGAGACACTCGCCTTAAGTCTTAAGTATCATAGCGCATTGTGATAATTGTAATTAGTCATCCGTCAGGATGCCGAACGGACTATGTACGATTGCAACTCATTGTTTCAGAAAATCGCCCGAGGACGGTCGAGTGTCAGTCCGGCCGTGACGGCGCATCCGTCAACGTCAGACGTCAGGTTGACTTTTAGCTGTCAAAGTCAGCCTAGCGAAGCGTCATTGTCGATGGTTGTGAGGGCGGCCATCTTGACACACTGTTGTTCGAGACGGCGCCCGCTCACCACGCTTGTGACGAATCGCTTTGCATCCGAGTGATAGTTTAATCTAATGGTATAATTAAGTTGCTGACGTGTTGCTTAGACTGTACATTGTTAATTTGACTGTGTATTTCGATTATTAAACCCTGTGCTGATTAAACAACTGTGATTGTAACAAGGACTTGTGATATTTCTGCTCACGCCCGCCTGCCTACCTACCTACCCACATACATCACACAAGATGAGTTCTGATGAAGGCCCTCCTGCCCCTTCATACAATTAAATAAAGGACATAATAATAATATTTATTTGCAAAAAACACGGTATTAAAAGATGTTACAAAATCAAGATGAGACCAAACATGTTTTGCTCAATATTAAAGCATGCAAAATTATAGTAAGTATCAACATTATAGTTTATGCTCGAGAAAATCTTTAACACTATAAAAACTATGTTCATTCAGCCAGTTATACAATTTAATTTTAAAAAGTCTACAATTTAGATCTTTAAATGTATTTGGTAATTTATTGAATATACGCACACACATAGCTTCACAATTTTTATTATATTTAACACACCGAGGTATCTCGTCAAGTACCAGCCTGAATCGATCACGCCGACTTCGTGAACAAACATCCTCAGCTGTTTTGAACAGTTCTCTATGTTTCTGTACAAACATACATACTTCATACACATATATTGAAGGCAGTGGTAGCAAACCAAGCTTTTTAAATATTGGTTTACATGATTCATCTGACGGAATCCCGTATATGGCTCGTATACATTTCTTTTGTGCGATAAATGCTCTATTAAAGTCGGTACTATTTCCCCATTCCATTATTCCATACCGCAACGAGGATTCCACATACGCTCGATATGATATTATCGCCGTTTTTATATTTGTTATGTTCTTAATCTTTCTAAGGGCATAAACAAATTTATTCGCTTTGCTACATACATGCTCAACCTGTGCCTTCCAGTCTAAATGTTCATCTATTATTATACCTAAAAACTTTGTTTTTGTCACCTGGTTAATTTTTGGTATGTCCATCTTAAAATTAAATTTATTATTATGAGATTTGTTGAATTGTACATACACAGATTTGTCAAGATTAATACATAAATTATTGTCATTTAACCAATTAATTAAGTCAGCAATTGTTTTATTTATGTCAATTTCATGGTCAGTAATAGATTTATATTTTTTGTCAGAAGTTATAATTATAGAAATGTCATCAGCATAAAGAAAGCATTTGTACTTAGTCACATTAACAATGTCATTAATATAAAGGAGAAATAAGATAGGCCCCAATAGGAGATATGCTATACTCACAGCTTCCCGAGAAGTTCATAGGATTCGTAATGGCATCACAGCGGTCTATACTGAGCGCTACCAGCACATAAGTAGAGGCATACATTACCACAGCCTGGAACAGAAGAAAAAAAAAACAAAATCAAAAATCAAAATATTTTATTTTACATAAACCTACATGGGCACTTATGAAACGTCAGAAGCTAGGTGCACGGTTCCAATTGGTCGTTTCCTGTGGAGAAGAACCGGCAAGAAACTTTACGGTTACCTACTCTTTTTAAAAATAATTGGCTTTTACAATGTTTTCAAATTACAGTAGGTATGGGAGGACAGCGTAGGCCTGTCAACAAGTACCGGGTACTTGATAAAATGCAAAATGGTCTACAGATCTAAAGTCTACAAGGCCTAAGTCCTCACATTTACGAAATAAAAATCTATGAAAAGGATAAATAAAAAATGAAATATAATAACCTACTAAAACCAAGTGATAAGATTCCCATTACAACCACTAATAAAGAGGTGAAAAATTAGAATTTTCTGATAATGTCAAATAATAAAAAGATTATGTCAAAGAAGTAAGTATGTAAAAAATAAATAAAAAATAAACATCGTAATTTGAGAGCTGTTAATAGACATTTACATAGTTATGCCGATAATGAGGTGCCAGGGAAGCCACATGTGCAGAAGGAATTATTGCCAAACTGTTTTGTCTTCAAAGCTCAAACTCTTTAATATTATATTATGCTATTTTGATAAGGACAAGTTTGATGAGGGTTTTGAACTTTCCATCGCTAAGTTCTATAGACGACTTTGGCAACTTCTTATAAAAACGGATGCTGTTTACAAGAAATTACTTGCTAGTTTTAGTTAATCTAAATTTCGGTAACACAATTTCATTTTTACTACGTGTATTTATATTATGGAAATCGTTTCTAATTTTGACAGCTTTGTTTGTTAAAGTTATAGAATCTAAAGGGGGCATTGTATGAATTAGGTGTCTTAGTGCTAAGATGAAAATTAGGCGGTTACCGAATCTTATGCTCTAATCACTTCATTGATTGGTGTCAATAGCATAAGAGTATAATAATCCGTTTTGTTTTTCTTTACTATTCAAGTTAATTATATCGTGGCTAAATAATAACAGCCGCACAGGTCGATCGATCAGTTTAAGCTACGCTTGCCGCGGTTGGTCTGTGGATGGGTGACCATCTTTATATACCGTGACCCCTCCGTGCCTCGGAAAGCATGTTAAGCCGTTGGTTCCGGCTGTCATTCGTGGATCTTTGACAGTCGTTACGGGTAGTCAGAAGCCCAAAAGTCTGACAACCAGTCTTACCAAGGGGTATCGTGTTACCCAGTAACTGGGTTGTGGAGGTCAGATATGCAGTCGCTCCATGTAAAATACTGGTATTCAGCTGCATCCGGTTAGACTGGAAGCCGGCCCCAACATACGACATGGTTGCCATCGCGGGCAAAACCTGGATGAGGCTGGCACAGGAGCGTGGGGATTAGCATATGAAGAGAGAGGTCTATGACCAGCAGTGGGCGAAGTCGGGCTGTGGATGGTGATGGATGATATTGTGATACTCAACTCATCATCATCATTTCAGCCGAAAGACGTCCACTGCTGGACATAGGCCTCCCCCAAGAGGGGGGGGTTTGCCATAATCGCCACGCTTGGCAGGCGGGTTGGCTATCGCAGTATAGTATGGTGGTGGAATGCATAGAGAACGCTGCTGCCCATTCTCCGGTACGACCCTTAGTCACCTTTTACGACATCCACGGGAAGTATGGGGTGGTGCTATTCTTTAAGTCACACAAGACACAGACAAGTCCGGCATCACACAGAGTGATACTCAACTACGGAGTCGAAACTGTCTATCCATGCATACTAATATTATAAATGGGAAAGTGTGTGTATCTGTTACCCCTTCACGCTTAACCGCTTGTGTGCCGTAATTGCAGACACAATTAAAAAGCCATTGTGTCTCGGGTAGATCTACGTTCCGGCAGACTAAGGGTTAAACCGCTGAACCGATTTAGACGAAATTTGGTATAGAGATAGTTTGAGTCCCGGAAATGACACAGGATACTTTTTATCCCGATATACCCACGGAATCGACACTTATGTGGGTGAAACCGCGGGCCGATGCTAGTACTAATTATACTAAAAATGCTCTCCTAGCTATATTACTCAGTTATCTAGCTATGAGAGCAGCGATTCACCCAACAATTCGTTGCACCTACACCATGTAATTAATAATGCAAACTTTGTAAGTCCTTCATGTACTGCAAAACTTTTATGTACCTTAATAAATTATTATATAACTAGCTGCTCCCCGCGGTTTCAACCGCGTAAATGTCGATCCTGTGGGAATATCGGGATAAAAAGTAGCCTATATGTTAATCCAGGGTGTCACCTACCTAGTGCCCAGCTTGGGCAGTGCAGCGCCGTGACTTAGTCGCGGCAGTCGATGCTGCGGGCGACCTCTCGCTTCCGGCCGTCATTTCATGCATGGTCGGGAGCGAGAGCGGCTGGACGGCCGTCGCCTCCTTCTGTGAGGACGTAATGTTGGCAAAGGAGGCGGCGGAAAGGGGGAGAGAAGCTGTTACCTCTCTCCCGGCCCGCAGCAGACGCACCGGGCGTCGCAGGGTGGCGGACGATCTCCGGCCACCATAGGGCGCGGCCTGCGGGCGGCAGACTAGGGGCGTCTGTCGCCCGATCAGAAACAGGGCTCGAGGCGGCGGCGCAGTGTTCCGCGCGCGCCTCTTAGTTGGAGTTCCTGCGGCCACCGGGTGATGGCCGCAGAGGGTGACGGGGCCCGCCTAAACATCTGGCGGGCCAATACCTGCCGGGGGCGCGGATGAATGCGCAAGCGATACCCGTACCCCCGGCAATAGGTACAGGAAGGGAACACCGGGGTGGTTTTTAGCCGGTAAGAGTCCGGCATGCCCCTCCGACTTCCCCAGGGCGGAGGATGTCCATGAGGATTTTCCCCCCGAGACAAAAAAAAAAAAAGGGTGTCACCTACCTCCATACAAAATTTTATCAAAATTAGTCTAGCCGTTTGAGTGTGAAGAAGTAACAAACATATAAACACACACACACACACACACACACACCCACACTCACAAACTTTCGCCTTTACAATATTATTGTTATTATCTTTTTGCATGCACGTGTTTTTGTGACAAATAAACCGAATTTTCTTTCTTTCTCAGTGTTTCTTTTCAAACATAGAACTTACTAGCTGCGCCCCGCAGTTTCACCCGCATAAGTTTTGATCCCGTGAGAATATCGGAATAAAAAGTGCCCATATGTTAATCCAGGGTATCAGCTACCTCCATACCAAATTTTATCAAAATTGGTCCAGCCGTTTGAGCGTGAAGAAGTTACAAACATATAAACACACACACACACTCACAGACTCACAAACTTTCGCCTTTATAATATTAGTGTGATACTTATTTTTAATATCAACCAGTTCCACAAAAGCCGGTTTAATTAATATCATCATCTAAAGTTGCCTTACCTAATATCTACAATAAACTATTCGTCGTTAGTTCTCAAGCTCCATTACTCGTGTGGTTATTTAAGTTCTGAACTAGCATACTTATAAAATTGTCTCAGTGTCCAAACTTAGCTTTTTCAGAGCCAAACTTTAATATAGCATCTTCATAATTTTTGCTATTAATTAAAATACAAAAAAAATATTTATTTAATGGTGATAGAAGATCGGAACTTGGAACGATGGTGGTCGAAATAATCTCGTCTAGTTATGAAAGGTGCGTTTTTAAAGTGATTATATTTTGCGTGGTATACCCACGCAAATTATATTAATTACTACTGGGCCGGAAATGTCTTTCAAATGAGCGTGGAGTCGGAGGGCCGATGTGATTTTTATTACGTGTGTTGTATTTACAGTGAGTTTAACCATAGTATTATTATCAACTTCTACGCTGGCAAGTTTGATCTCTGGGGGTAACTAAGCGTCTATCTCTAGGTGCCAAAAGAGGCTGAAGGAGGGTTTCTCCCTCAATCATCGGATAATATGAATGTCCGTGCGTTCTTCTTTATAAAGTTACTAGTAATAAAAGCAGTCCGTTTTCGGGATTTATCTTTAAATGTCAAAATGTTCTGACTCCTGAAGTGAGGCTTAGTTTGAGGCGGCAAGCTTCCTTGCCGGACTGCCGCCATGGGATCTGGAGGCGATAGTCCTCGCGCGCCTGTATGAGTGGCGCGAGGAGGCACTACGCCGGGGGGAAACTCCGCTTCCGCGGCAAATCGCAGCGGAGCGGACGGATCTCCACCGCGATCTCATGGCGGTATGGAAAAAGCGACTGTCGCAACCCAGCGCAGGGCACGCTGCGACAGCGGCGATAAGATCCCTCTTTGAGGAGTGGCTAGAAAGGCGCCACGGCGCCCTCACCTAGCGCCTGACGCAGGTCCTCTCCGGACACGGAAGTTTCGGGAGGTTCCTGCACATCACAAGGCGGGAGGAAACGCCCGGGTGTCACCATTGCCAGGATCGCCCAGAGGACACGATGCAGCACTCGGTGGAGGTCTGCCCCGCTTGGGCGAAGCACCGCCGTGTCCTCGTAGAGGCGATCGGCAGCGGCGGTGACCTCTCGCGTCCGGCCCTGGTGCAAGCCATGGTCCGGGCGAGAGGGAGTGGGAGGCAGTTACCTCATTCTGCGAAGCAGTCATGCTAGCGAAGGAGGTGGCGGGATGGTTTAGGGAGAGAACCTCCCGTCTCAGCCGCCGCGGGGGATGCCACCGTAGGCGCGGGCCCGCGGGCGGAGAGTAATGGTTAGCTCACCGTCCGATCAGGACCAGGCCCGTGCCAGAAGGTGCGTACGTGTTCCACGCGCGCTTAAAAGAGATGTCAGCAACAGAGAATGGGCCCGATAGGGCTGAAGCCTGCCGGGGCAGCGGGATTGTCCGAAAGGGTTACCGCTACCCCGGAACAAAAAGGGCTAAGGAAGGAACATGGGTGGGTTTTAGTCAGTAAGAGTCTGACACTCCCTTCCGCTCCACCCAGAGCGGGAGGAGTCATTTGATG